>OY728167.1:683340139-693340139 GCA_963277665.1 Viscum album
TTTTCAGAAATTCTTCCAAGGAATCCTTTTGGCACAAACCAAAAGGAGTTACCTGATTAAGAGGTAACGTCTTCTCTCAAGCTCCTTTATTTTATTTTCCTTATCCACCCCCTACACTCTCTTTATTACATGATTGTATAAAAAAATTATATTAAATATATTAATATGTTTTTATGATAAGGTTTATACCTAAAAATAGACACACCTTCATCTAATGGGTAACGAACATACTGTTTATGTGTACGGCGAACTACCACCTCACTAAACGATGATTGTTTATTTTTTCCTTTACCACCTCTCATGGTGGAAATTATGATGGAAATTATATTTTTATATTTAATATATTATATTTATTATGTATTTAAGATTCTTTATTTCTTTTACAAAACATGTCTCTTTTACTTTCCGTTTGGTGTAAATCTGATAATTTCATTTGAGGAAGTGTGAACTACTGCACCCTAAAAGTGGTGTGATTCATTCACACACTACATGGAATGTATTAAGGATGGGTTTAGTGAACTATATGATAAATATAACATTATAATGTTAATTTAATGATATTATATACATATATACATATATTTCACTTTCTTTCTTTCGTTCAATACGATAATAAAAATGGAAACAACATTCATGCGTATGTACGACTTACCGTCTCTATGAATAGTGTATTCCATTTCATACTTATATATATTCTATATATTATTATAATAAACATATAATTTATATAAATAATTTTTATATCATGTTTTTAATTATTGAAATCATGATATAAGTATAAGGACCAAAGATATAACAAATTAAGGCCCATGTGAAGAACAAAGAAAATATTACCCGAAGTGAATTCTTAACATAGGATTGTTAACAAGAGGGTAATATAAGGTATTAATAAAGCCATATATAGTATTATATAAAATAATAATATTATATAAAAATATTTATAATAAAATTACATTTATTATACAGGAATTGTGAATGAGTATAAAGACAATCAAGACGCAAGGTATGAGGATTTCATCTCACTTTTATTTTCATGAGATACATGCTTTATTCACCACCCATTAATTTTGTGTGGTGTGTATACTTCCCATGGATTTATTATATGATTATTATAATTAAATTTTTGGTTATTTACATATCATTTCTATGATATTTATTTCATGGGGTTAATGTTTCAAAAATTACCAAATAGGTAAAGTAGTTTTGTCTCAAATTTTCTTCTATGAGACACATGTTTGGTTATGCACATATGTTATTTAATGAGGTGTATATGATTCCAATTGAAATTTTATTTAATGAATCTAATTTTTCTCATGATATTTTATAATTCATGTAATTTAATTTTCTTACATGAAGAGTATTATCCTAAGTAACCAAGTGGTAAGAGTTTATTGAAACAATCTCATCACTTTTCGAGATTGTTAATGGTTATGCTTATTTTGATGAAATCTTATGATACATCTCTCAAGAACACTCATGAGATTCATTATCCTCTATATATTCATGATATATCCATGTATTAGTACCATATTTATACTCTTTGGTACTTGATATATTTAAGAAAATGTTTTTAAGAAAAATATGACCATATCTCTCTCTTTGGTGAGAAATCTGTTTTATTTCAAAACCATGTTTTCAAAAAAATCAAAAAAGTTTTTAAATTATCTTTGAAGATCATGTTAAAGGAAAAATAATTTTAAAAATGTTTTATGATTTTAAAATATTTCTTTATAAGTTTTTAATGTTTTTTTCAAAGAGATGGTTTTCAAAATGTTTTCAAGATTTATTTATAAGTTTATAGAGTATTTTCAATGAAATGGATTTCAAAATGTTTTCAAGAATTATTTAAAATTTTTCAAAGTGTTTTTGAATAATAAAAAATTTAAAATGTTTTTAATACTATTCTATAAGTTTTCAAGGAAAAAGGTTTTCAAAATGATTTCAAGAATTCTTTATAATTTTTCAAGGTATTTTATAAGAAAATTATTTTCAAATGGTTTTATGCATTAAAAATCCTTTTTCAAAGAATAAAAGAGATTTTCCTCAAGAAATGTTTTTTAAAGATCTTTCAAAATTATTTACCATCCAAGATAACATCCATTGGTGTTATTAATGCCTTTATGGGGAAATTATTCAATTTTTATATTTATATTCTTTCTCTAAATGGATTTTGTTTTGATGGCATGATGTTTATGAAACATATTTTTATTTCACAGGTTATATGATTTTGAAACCTGCTTATTTTCATGGGTTATTATTTCAGGAAGTGATTATGAAACCTATATATTTTTATAGGTTATTATGTGATGAAATTTTAATGATACCCATTTCATTTCATGGGTTATGATATGATTATTTATAATTTTTGGCACCTTTATGTATGATTTCATTATGAGATGGGTATGACCTCTATATCCCTCTAATGCATTGGGTATTGATATATGTTTTATTAGCTCAAAGGGTACATGAGAGGTCATCCAAAGATTGAAAAAAGAGGGTATAAAGGAGGATATACTAATCCCTAAAAGAAAGGGAACACAGGAGGACATCCTAATCCCAAAACAAGTGGGTAAACGGGAGGACATCCTAAGACCAAAAAAAGAGGTTACATGGGAGGAAATCCCAATCTCGAAATAAGAGGGTACATGGGAGGACATCCTAAGCCCAAAACAATATGGTACATGGGAGGAAATCCCAAGTATGAAATAAGAGGGTACATGGGAGGACATCCTAAGCCCGAAATAAGAGGGTACATGGGAGATAATTCCAACCCTGAAGTAGGTACACAGGAAATTAACCCAAGACTAACATGTCACAAAGGCCTTGGTAGGCCACCTTGACATAGGGTTTTTATATGCTTATGTCTCTACCAATCCATGTTTTATTCCCATGTTATTCTTTAACAACTTATGCTATTAATTATATTATGATCCATGTATTATGAACAAATAATATTTATTATGATATCTAATATATAGGGTACGATCTTCAAATGTTATGATCAAGTTCCATACCATTTGTTCATGTTATTCTTACACATTTCCTTTATTTACCCTTACTGAGCATCTGAGCTCACCCCTTCTTGTGTTTCCTTTCCCTAGGTTATTAAGAAAGGTTTTATGTAGAAGTACTAAAGGTGGGGATCTTTATGGGATATGTTGAAGATATTTCACTAGGATATAAGATTTTGTTTCCAAGTTTCCAAAGATACTAAACTGTTAGAGTCCTCAGGCAAGAATTTTTGTAATGTACAGAATATTTATCTAAAATGAAGTAATATCCATATATGTTGAGCCTAGGTCTCTATAGTTGGTATCAAAGGAAAGGCTTAGTCAAAATTTGGATATTAGTCTAAGAAAAATTTAGTGATATCCCTATGTATATTTCTAAGGATATATCTAGGGATGTCTCTAAGGATAAGTATAAGGATGTGTTAATGTTTAGGAAAATGTCCTAGAATTTTGGTAAAGGATAGGATGAGTGGTTTCCTAGAAATATATCTTTGTCTAGATACTGCAAGTGGATCTGACTCTAGAATAGATGTACCTATGGGTAACAACTCTGATAAGATGTATCTGGCCTAACTTGGGGTAATCTGGTACATGACAATGGGGTTTGACACTCCCGGGTGATATGCTTTGGAAATCCACAAACTCTTGAGGAACCAAGAATACAACTATGAATAACCTAGGATAAACCTAAGGTGTATTCAATTAAAAGGTAGGTGTCATGATTTAGAAATCCTATTAGTAATTTTTTCATGATTATGTGGCTTTCTTATATGATATGTGTTTCTCACCCCATTATTTTTGGTTTTAGTAAATATAGAGAACTAGAAGGAAAACTGTTAACATTGAATGTTTTAAATATGGAAAGTATGGGAATTATGAAAATAGATTTCCCAAGTTGAAATATCATAAATAGAATTATTAAGGTGGTATGAGTATTGGTTATACTTTTGAAGATAAAGAGACTGCAAACGACATGTGAAATGTATGTGATGTTCTTCCAGTATTTTTTACATTGATCACAAGTAGAATGATTATATTGAGGTTGAGGAACCTTATGATATAATTAATATTTCATATTATAGTAAAGATGTATTAAGGAATAATTTTATGAAGCCTAAGTAATGGTTTAAGAAAAAGTTAGATGAATGAAGTACTAATGTTTTGGAATTCAAATATTATGTTTTATGAATCATAAAATATATAAGTATTTTAGATATAATATTTAATTAAGGATTAAAAAGTATATGTTTAATGGTGATGAAGAAATAGAGAAGTGATATTTTTATTAATGGAAAGTAACCCTTAATGTGATCGAGATGTTGAGAAAATTGTGTTTCACTTGGATAAGTAGATGATTAATTTGTATAAAGTAAATTGGATAGCACCGATTACCCTAGATCTGATTATTGATTGTTTGAAAAAGTATTCTATGTCATCATGGACTAAGTTTAAAACTTCTTGTATATAAGGAATATATCCAGTAACATTTGGAATAAGGAATCATTCATGTTTTCTTAAAGTATTTATGGTAATTCGGGTTATTATCATGTTTCAAGAGAATATATGATGAGGGTATTCACATGTTTGGAATGTGAAAACCAAGTGATACTTTGTTATATATGGGGATCAATTTTAGTCTTATTTTTTGACCTATTTCTAAAGTTTTGGATTCTCATCTTTCGGAAGGATTATAAGGTTAACCATTTATGGAAATATTAAGTTAAACTTTGGATGAAGTTTTTGATAATAAATTATTATCTTACCACATGATGATTTAATAATATAGGATAACCTATTATAAAAACATGGTATTGATGATAACTTATGACAGATGGGGTATCATATCATGTATCTCATAATTTGTTAGTCTTTAAGAATGAAAAATCCACCTTTCTTTTTTTAGAAAGAGGTAAAGTAGATCAAGGAGAAACAAAGGGTGAGGTTGTACTAAAATCATGCAAGTATATATTTTCATGAAAATTATTTAACTTTACGAAAAAGGGTCTTGAAACCAAAAATTTTATCCTAGTACCTCTGTTTCTAATGAATCAGATGGTCCCTTAGTTCATCGAAAATTTATGGCTTTCTAATTTATAACTTTCTCCTAACCTTTTTCTCTATCACTCTCTATCAGAACATGATGGTTTGATTTCAATTCCATTTCCATGTTTTCACTTTCAATCTATGTTCTCCCCTATGTAAACATAGTTATATGTTACTTTGGGTAACTGTTATGTTTCCAACTTTCCTTTTTAAAAGGAGGTTTTAGTATTCATTTTTATGATGTGGGTTTCTAAGAAAGGAACTTTCAAGTATTAAACCATTAATAATTGAGATTAATTTTGAGGGATAAATTCATTTTAATGGGGTTAGAATGTAACACCCCGAGATTTTTTGAATTATTTTTTTCTAATTAATTTAATCTTTTTGATATTTTTCATGTCATGTGACATATAAAATAATTTATTTTATATTAAAGCACTATGTTTGTATTTCACAACTCCAAGTTAATCATGCACTAGGTGAAACATAAATATTATCTTTATATATATGGAATAACAAGGTTTTCTTTCATTATACACAATAATTACTTTCCTCGATGGCTTTCATAACACGCATGACTGATTTTTACCGAACGATAGTATATTATTAAAATGTTATTATTTAAAATAATAAGATATAACCTAGCTGTTAAATTAGAGGTTATGAATAATATTAACTAATTTATGAAAATATATGGCTTATACAAATATAATATGAATTCATAGGTTACCAATTGATTATAAATTAATATGAAAACCAATTGAATATAAAGGAAAATATTATTATTTTTATAGTCACAAAGCATTTTTAACCTAATAAATTAAATTAATTACAATTAGTGAGTGATATTAATGTAATATATATATTATATATTCAATAAAATATTTTTTATATTCATCCATTATATTCTATAGATATAAGATAAGAACAAACTCAATTCTATGCATAAAAGCCTTTTTTTATAAAGTTAGTCTTACCGCCTTTTAATGGAGAACCCATTTTAAATCCATTTTTTGGAAATTTTATAGATTTAATATGTCAAAATAAAAAATATATTTGGAATATAAATATAAAAATTAGGATATTATAAATTCTTGGTATTTTTCTGTAAGGTTTCAATTTTTTAATAAATAGTTAAAAATACTGGATTTTAATTCAAAACTGCTTTTTCATTTAATTTATTTATAAGGTTAAAATATATTTTAAATTGTTTGAAAAGTTTAATTAGATAATAATTTTATCTATTAATAAAATTTAGGTCATTTTAACCAATTTCACATTGATATTGGATACAAAAACCTAGCAAACTTTTGATCATTTGTTTTACTTTAAAAACCCACAGTGTCGTCCCGTCAGCAGGATTAATTTTAAATTAATTTCTGACACTTATATGAATAAAATTAGGAAAAATGGATTAAATATTTTAAATAATAATAATTTATAATGTATAATAAGTTAAAATTAGTTTTTGGCCAAAAATATCAGTGAATGCAATTAAAATTAATTACATCGATTAAGTTAAAATTATGCTTAACTAAGGACTAAACCTTAAATTTAAGATTCAAAATGAACTTTAAACTTATAAAAGAGACATTTTATGGCCATATTTAGAACCTATAATCCATTTTATATACCTTTTTTCATTATTGGATCCACTTGAAACATGAAAAACATGGGTGGAATTCTCTCTTCAAATATTTACAAGAGTGTCACTCCTCCTCCACTATAAAAAGGCCACCTCTCCTCCCACTTCCTCACACCTATAAAACCACTTAGGATCATCCAATATACACCCAATACACTTCCCAAAATCCCTACCTTACTCCTTGAAGCCTATAATTGGGTAGAAAGTATTCCAAGGAAGCCTCTTGGCACAAACCAAAAGGAGTTACCCAATTAAGAGGTAACACCATATTTCAAGATCCTTTCTTTTGTTTTCCTTCTCCAAACCCTCCAATATATTTATTACATTATTGTATAAAAAAACCAGTGTATTAATTATAAAAGTATTTTTTTATGATAATGGTTTGACCTGCACTTACACACACCTCCATCTAATGGGTAACGAACATATTGTTTACATATATGGTGAACTATCACCTCACAAAATGATGATTGTTCATTTTTACTTTACCGCATCTCATGGTGGAAATTTTGATAGAAAAACTATTTTTATATGTCATATATTATATTTATTATGTATTTAATATTATGTATTCCTTTTAAAACACATATATTTTTACTTTCCATTTGGTGTAAATATAATAATTTCGTTTGAGGAAGTGTGGACTACCACACCCTCAAAGCAATGTGATTTATTCGCAAACTACATGGAATGTATTAAGGATGAGTTTAGTTAAATTATTTGATATATATAACATTATAATTCTACTTTGATGGTAATATATATATATACATATATGTTGTTTTCTTTCTTTCTTTCAATATGACAATAAAAATGAAAACATCGTTCATGCGTACGTACGACTTACCGTCTCCATGAACGGTGTATTTCATTTTGTACTTATATATTCTATAGATTATTATAAAAACATATAATGTATATTAATGATACTTATATCATTGTTTAAATTATGTAAATAATGATATAATTATAAGGACCAAATATATAAAAAATTTAGACTCATGAGAAGAACAAAGCGAATATTACCCAAAGTGAATCCTTAACATATGATTGTTAACAAGTGGGTAATATAAAGTCTTAAAAAACATATATGGTATTAGATAAAATAATATGATTATTTAAAATATTTATAATAAACTTACATTTATTATACAGGAAGCTTGTATGATTATGAATATATTCAAGACACAAGGTAAGGGGATTTCATCTCACTTTCATTTCCCTGATATACATGATTTATTCACCACCCATTCATTTTGTGTGGTTTCTATACAACCCATGGATGTATTCTATGATTATTGTCATGAACCAACCCAGGTCGACCCTCAACTGGTCACCCGAGCCGGTCCGCAGCATGGCCCGAAGGGCGTTCCCGATCCCTATGGGCTGGCAACTAGTGTCAAGCATCAAGATTTAGTCACTAGGAACGATTTATCCCATAAAGATAAATAAATAAACCATAATAAATAGAAAAAAACAAGATAAAAATGACGGGAAAAGAAAGAATGACCAAAACATGAATAAAATGTCCAAGACTAAGACTCCAAGTAACCCCATGGGTTACTCTCCGATACTAAAACCAAACATCGCCCAAGGAAATCTGAACCAAAGTTGTAACCTGCAAGAGAAACTAAAAACAAGAAAACACTATAGGCATGAGTATTAAAACTCAGTAGGTAGGCCTGACTAATCTATTCCCAATGCAAATTCTTTAAATAAATAAAACATTGATTTCAGGTTTGAAATACAATCTATAAATATATAATTTTTCTACACTTTTCATTTTTATGGTAAACAAATCACAATCATAACCCATTACCCTCAAGTTTAAAATAAGTTTCAAGAGGAGGAAAGAAAAGGAGACCAAAAAGGAATCATTTATTTTTCATAAAACTTCCAAAGGAAAGAGTGATTGTTGGTTTAAAAAAATTTTCTTGAAAAGATCTTTAGCAACCACACATTTACAATTTTACAAGAAAACGCCAAAACTAAGAACAATGGGTGTCACTTCATATAGCGAGGGAAACAGTACTAATTATTCCATTGGAAATTCATTTGAGAAAATTTTAATAAACTTTTTCCTAAACATCACAAATATATTTTTAAGACCAAAACATGCTTCTAAAATTTTTTAACCATTTTCAAAAGCCAACAGTGTTATCAACCAAACACGAGGCATGCGTCATTCTTCAAATCCACATCACACATTCAAAGAAATCAGACAAAACACTTCATCTCACATAGAAAAAATATTATAAAAATAGTACATTACTAATTTAATAACTAATAAAGTGAGAAAAACAAGAAACCAATGAAATCATGAATTTAAAGGAAAATTTCAAAGGGTCCTACCTCGACTCGCAGGTCAATCATGATGACACGACTCACATCACGCTTTACCATAAGTACCCACGAGCCGATGACTGCGGCATCACAATTTTACCTCACCAACACACTACAATAAATGAAAAGCATCTAAAAGCACAGAAATGCTGACTTAAAATAATCCAAATGAATAAACAACGTAAAACCCACCTCGAAACTGGTGTAGGTGAATCTAAATTAACCCAAATATCTTGACTTCAGTGGTAGGGCATTCATTGCATTCCCAATTGAGAATAAGTTGTGCGGTCGGGCGTGCGAACAAATGAGGTAGGGGTCGGCACAGGGCTCACTCGTCGCACTGGCGATGTGGCTGGTCAGAGCAGTAGGGAGTCGCGGCTGGAGGAGGTTCGTGTTAGCGTGGTAGTGCACCGGATAGGTTTCCCTAAAAGGAAGGGGTGCGGGCAGGGAGTGCAGCTAGAGGGGAGTTCACTGGCGTAGGGGACCACTCTGGAAGGTTGAGGTTGTTCAAAGGGGTCGTCGGGCGGAGGAGGGCCGACCGAAGGGAACTGGGGGGACGAAATTTGGGGTGCAGCATGGAAAGGTGGGGGGGTTGTGCGGGTAGATTAGGGTTTTAATTTTTTTTTCATTTGATTATAATGTAATAGTAATAATGATAATGATAATAAAAAATTATTCTTAATAATAAAAATGATAATTATAATAATTATAATTATAATAATTATTATTATAATTATTATTATTATTATAATAATTATTATAATTATAATAATGATGATGAAAATAATAAAGATAACAATAATAAAAATGAATAACAATAAAAATAATAATTATAAAAATAATAGCAATACTAATACAATAAATACAATAATAATAATAATGAGAAAAAAGAGAGCAATTACCCGACTCCTGGGCCGACTACGCGGCTACCGCCAACTACGTGGTGACCGCGCATGGGTCTGAAGCCCAGTAAAAATATTAAACAACAAAAACTTTAATCTGAGGACCAACCCAGACCTTGGAACGAGGACCCAGAGCCAAGAATTAATAAAATAAAAATTAATTTAAAAATTTGGGGTGTGACAATTCTCCACACCACAGACACTTTCGGCCCCCAGAAAGTCACCCAGCCAAACAATAGACCAAACAAGAACCCATGCCTGAATAAAACCAAAGGAAATCATAATACAAGAGAATGGGAGAACACGAGAGAGTTCTCTCCACCATAAGAAATCAACTAGTACGGAAATTTAACACTCAAACATATCACCCTGGGAAGGGGGGCGATGCGGGAACTCCCAACCGATCCAAACTAAGTTATATAGCACGAGTGAACAACACCTCCACTGAAACCTAGAACTCTCAACCCATACCAAAAACCCCGAATACTAGAGAAAAATATCCAAGCAGAAATTAACCCAAATAGTGAATCTGAACATAACCACAAACACTAATTCTACCAGAGGCACTTACACCTCCAAATGAAAACAGTTGAACTAAGATCAACCCATACAAGGGCCAAACACACCTTTAAGAAAAATGCACGGATCAGAAAACCACATCCACACAACCGGGACTTCTTGGATTATATTAGAATGATTACATTATAAATCCACAAAAAAACAATGAACTTTCAACAATGTACAAACTTTAAGAGTAGAAAAATAATAATGAAAAGACTTTAAATGTTACACCACCCACACGAAACACAAAACCCGAATCGAGGTTTCACCCCCAGTAACTCCTGACTGTGTGCGAGCTTCACCCCAAGACCTATGGTTGGGGATCTAATGGATAAAGCGTCTCCTACCTCATAGTCAAGCACTAGAATCCTCCGGTCATAGCGTCTTATTCAGGCGACGCTTCCTACAGAACTTCTCTAGATGATCGAGACACCCATAATGATGGCACATCATTGGAGGTATGCAACGTGATGGCTTCGTGTTCCCTAAACATCCACACTGATGGAACACCACTGAACGGTCCGACAAACTAGAAGCCAGAACTGCTATAGAGGACTCTTTAGAGATAGGTCCCTCTGGTACACCCTGCTCGCCAGATGGGGAACCTTTACGAGCAACTAGATACACTGGATTTCCAACCATCAGCACTCTAGGGACCAACTCAGCTAAGAACACCTCATCCACCAACTTCTCAAAACGATGGTCCCTAGAAGGTAGGACTTTATCCTTGGTCTTTGGATAAAGACCCCCGATGAAGAGAGAAGTCTTCATCAAATCCTGTGATGCTACCTCCGGAGAAAAGGACACAAGTTCCCTGAAATGGTCAACATATGATTTCACCATTCGTTGGACTCGTTGGATACGCATGAGCTCTTCCCTTTTCTTTGTTTTCACCTCTTCTGGTATAAACCATCGGACGAAGATGGATTTAAATATATCCCACATCATCCCAACTTGTAGTGATGGAGGGGCGAACAACTCCCATTCGTCTAGAGATGGACCTTTGAACATACCAAAAACGGAACACACTATGATAGCTTCGGGAGTTCCCAATACCCTGAAGATGCGCTCGACCTCTTCAAGTCACTCTACTACCTCTAATGGACCCTAATCACTGTGAAGGACAGGCAATGTCCGAGAAGGACCAAAAACTGGGCATGACTTATCAGAGACCTTGGGGACCTTTCTGGGCGGTATTTTATGAACAACATATAAAACACAGAGCCAAAACCAATATCAAGATGAAGCAACATCATTGAAAGCACCTTCATCCAAAAACATCCATCTCAAAAACCAAACAAATACAAACAAAACCCAAAAATTACCTTTTCAAAATCCCCTTTTTATTTTATATTTCAAAACTGACGTCTTTCAAAGCCACTTTCCAAAAACCAAACCCACTTTTCAAACAAAATTTAATTTCCAAAATAAATTCCCCTTTTAAATTCACTTTATAAAAAAAGTTCAAGCCTTTAATTCCAAGTACACACCCCAGTAATCCCATGAACTATTGCACATGTCTTCATCCGCTTTCATCTATATGCACAAACACGCACTTCCCATGCATTCCCTCACATGTGCAAATGTTCATAAAGAGTAATTGAGGTTGTACCCAAACCATTTCTCTACCAATTCCAAGAAAACACAGATTTTTAGACCAAGAGATTCTGGTTTTAAAAACCCATTTCATGAATTTAAATCCATTTAAAAGAAATCATTTTTCATTTCAAAACCCCTTTTTCATTTTCAAAAGTTCACTTACACTAACTAGAACCAAGACGACACTCAACTTGCATCAAACTACTAGAGTGAGGGACTATTAGTCACGCTTAACCTGGTTACATGGTGGTGGTTCATGCCCTAAGTAAGTGTCAACAACTAGGAGGAACTTAAACAGTGTACTTGAACTCCACATGGGTCACTACTCCATGAAAAATCACGACGTAACATCGGCTTGCCTCCGTTGTCATCCCTCAATCTAAAACAAACCAGAACGAGATAATGACTCAATTCCCAGACTACCCCTGGTGACTCGAGGTTCGGAACGAGTGAGGGTTCATGACATCCTTCCCGTACCTACCTCTCGAGTCCTAACAGTCCTAATCACCATCTACCGAACACCCCAAATAACAAGAATCTGCCTTTGATACCATTTTGTCACGAACCAACCCGGGTCGACCCTGAACCAGTCACCCAATCCGGTCCGCAGCATGGCCCGAAGGGCGTTCTCAATCCCCATGGGATGAAAACTAGTGTCGGGCATCAAGATTTAGTCGCTGGGAATGATTTTACCCATAAAGTTAAATAAATAAACCAGAATAAACAAAACAAAACAAGATAAAAAAACAACAGGAAAAGAAAGAACGACCAAAACATGACTAACCTATCCAAGACTAATACTCCACATAACCCCCTAGGTTACTCTCTGATACTGAAACCAAACATCGCCCAAGGCGATCCTAACTAGAGCTAGAACCTGCAAGAGAAACTAAAAATAAGAAAACACTATAGGCATGAGTATTAAAACTCAGTAGGTATGCCGAATAATCTATTCCCAATGCACATTATTTAAATAAGGAAAACATTGATTTCAGGTTTGAAATACAATCTATAAATATATAATTTTTCTATACTTTTCATTTTTAAGGTAAACAAATCACAATCATAATCCATTGCCCTCAAGTTTAAAATAAGGTGAAAGAGGAGGAAAGAAAAGGAGAAAAAAAATGAATCATTCATTTTTTATAAAAGTGTCAAAGAGTGATTGTTCATTTAAAACATTTTTCTTGAAAAGATCTTTAGCAACCACACATTTACAATTTTACAAGAAAACACTAAAACTAAGATCAATGGGTGTCACTTCATATAGTGAGGGAAATGGTACTAATTGTACTGGTGTCAAAGGAACACAGGAAATCCTAGGAACTTAGAGGAAAACTGAAACATACTAATACATGTGACTCATCCTAAAGTCATGCCTACCCTCGATGATGTCATAATTCCCAAATGCTCGGTGTTACCCTACCTGGACTAACTGAGGATCTCAATCCCCTAGTAGATCAAAGTTCGTACTAAGGGTCACTAGCCAGTGCGCAGTCTAAACTAGTGCAGCAATCATTCTCAGTAAACCTCTTTGTTATTCCAAGCTCCCATGTATAGTTATCAAGAGGATGTGCCATAAATTTCAAATAACAAGCCACATATATATAACCGAACACACCACACAACTCAGCACCACCCCGACCACATCAAGGGTAGTCCTTGCTTTAAAATAATAATTATACAAGGAAGGTCCCATACCGAGGATTCTCCCATCTCATGATCAATCGATGAGGCAAGAGACCCAACCCAAGAGTATTTTTCCCAAATAACCATTCAAAAATTCCAATCAGGCCTTTACCTATGAAACACTCTAACATTTATCAAATCATTTAGAAAACCATTTACAAAGAAAATTCAAACTTTATTTTACATAGACTTGTCCAAACGGGACCTTCCGCCAAGTGTTCAATAGTTTTCACATTTTAAACCTTTTTATGAATAGTCATACATAGGTTATATTCAACACCAAACCAAATTAAAAATCCACTTTAGGAACACCAACCACCATTTGAATGTCAAACTATCATTTAAAAAACCAATTCATGCCTTTAGAATTCATTAACTACTTAGAAAAGCCAAATGGGCGCTTAACCAACCCTTGGTGTGAAAAACCTAACAAAAACACACCACACGTTTAAAAAAAATCCATTTTTAAAACCATAAGCACTCACTTTGAATGAAAAAGACCTACTTGGAAACTCATTTAAGGAAAACCAACCACCTCTTTAAATCCAGAAAATATTTATAAGAGCCAATCAGGAATTTGATAAATGCTTAGTTTGCACAGCACAATCCGACCACTTGAAAAAAATGCCAAACGGGCCTTACATATTTTCCTCAAACCAAATATTCTCATACATACGTGAAATAAGCCAATTTTAACCCAAAACACATTGGAAATCAATTTGATAAATTTTCAATAACCATTTTCGTAAACAACCCAAATATATTTTTAAGACTAAAACATGCTTCTAATTTTTTTTACCATTTGAAAGATCCAACAGTGCTATCAACCAAACATGAGGCGTGCATCATTCTTCAAATCCACATCACACATTCAAAGCAATCAGACAAAACGCTTCATCTCACATAGAACAAATATTATAAAAATAGTACATTACTAATTCAATAACTAAGAAAGTGTGAAAAACAAGAAACCAATGAAATCATGAATTTAAAGTCAAAGTGCAAAGAGTCCTACCTCGACTCACATCTCAATCATGATGACACGAATCGCACCATGATTGCATATAAGTACCCATGAGCCGATGACTGCGGCATCACAAGTTTACCTCACCAACATGCTACAACAAAAGCAAAGCATCTAAAAGCACAGAAATGCTAAATTAAAATAATCCAAATGAATAAACAGTATAAAACCCACCTCAACACCGGTGCAGGCGAATAGAAATGAACCCAAATCGCTCACCTTCAGCAGCGGGCATTTGTCACGTGCTCAATTGAGAATAAGGTGTGTGGTCGGGCGTGCGAAAAAATGAGGCAGGGGTCGGTGCAGGGTGCCCTCGTCGCACCAGTGATGTGGCTGATCGGAGCAGCAGGGAGTTGTGGCTCGAGGAGGGTTGTGCCAGCGTGGAAGCGTGGCAGCGTGGCAGCGCGCCGGAGAGGTCTCCCCAAAAGGTAGGGGCGCGGGCGGGGAGAGCAGTTGAAGGGGAGTTCACTGGTGAAGGGGACCACGCCGGAAGGGGGAGGCTGTTCAAAGGGGTCGTCGTCCAGAGGAGGGATGGTTGAAGGGAACCAGGGGGGATGGGATTTGGGGTGCAGTGTGGAAAAGGGGGGGTTGTGCGGGTAGATTAGGGTTTTAAATTTTTTTTCATTTAATTATAATGTAATAATAATAATAATAAAAACAATAATATTCTTAATAATAAAAATGATGATGATGATGATAATAATAATAATAATAATGATAATAATAAAGATAAAAATAATAAAATGAATAACAATAAAAATAATAATTATAAAAATAATAGTAATAATAATACAATAAATAAAATAATGTTATGAAATGTTATTAATGAATGTCATAATTATGACAATAATGATGACTCCTCAATTCCCAATTAATTTCCCTCTTAATAGCCAACCTTTCATATTCTCACTATTGGATCAGATCTCATGTACTCTATAAATATGATGATATGTTAATGAAATTCAATGGACTTTTGGCTCTACATTGTGTTCTCTACTTCTTGTATTTATTTTGTATTTGTATTTCCATTTGTTATTATCATCGTCATATGCAAATTCGACATTCTCTTTCTCAACGATGCGCTTCTCCTACGATCGGTCTTACATTTCCGGTTTCGAAATTCTTCGCAGTTTCAATCAGCGTTCGATCAATTTCACAACATGTTATCAGCACGATCGCCCCCTCTGCATTGCACATTTTGATGATGCTGCCTTCATCCCAATCATCGGCATAAGAAATATTTTGTGGGAAAAAGGTATGTCACATGTTTTTATAAACATTATTCTTTTGACATACTCTTTCACATGCACATCGACTCCACTCATTCGAAGTGCTACATCAAAAAGGTGAAATTTATTTTACATGTTGGATATTGTTACATTTATTTTTCCCCTCTTGATAAATCTAAAAATAATATATGTTTTTCTTAATATTTTGTTGCGAGAAAAATAATGAACTCTTGAAGAGCTATAATGAATCTCGATCGATAAATTTCACTAAATTCCCTAAATAAAATGTGTTTTATTAATAATTGATGTGGTCGATGTCGATAAAAACACCATTCATCAAATGAATAAAAAACTACACCACCAGAAGTGGTTGAATGATGAACATCGCGTACCCATCGTACGTCGAGCCATTGAATGATGAACATCGTGTACGCATCGTACGTCGAGCCGTTGAATGATGAATATCATATACCCGTCGTACGTCGAGCTATTGAATGATGAACATCATGTACCCATTGTACGTCGAGACGAAGTTTGATGAACATCGCATACCTGTGATACGTCGAGCCGAAGTTTGATGAACATCGCGTACTCGCCGTACATCGAGATGAAGTTTTATGAACATCGTTTACCAGTTGTACGTCGAGCTGAAGTTTGATGAACATCACGTACCCATCGTACGTCGAGATGAAGTTTGATGAACATCTTTTACCCATCGTAGGTCGATCCAAAGTTTGATGATCATCGCGTACCTGTCATACGTCGATCTGAAGTTCGCTCATCATTCCATGAACCATGAAATTTCATATCTCTTATATATTATTCACCCTAAAGGTGTCAAGTTTGATTATGTTATATAAAGGTTTATGATGGATATGATGTTTACTTTAAATATTTGTAAATATTTGTTTTATTTATTTTATCTTTATTTTATTTCTTATAAAATGTTTTAGAGAAATTAAATATTCTTAATGAACAAGCGTAAATATATTTTATATATATTAATCCCCCAAAGTGGATGAAATTGATGAAATTACTGAATTGAATATTCATGCAATTGTCATGAAGACACTATAAAACTCGAATAAATAATTTTATTATGTTCCCTGGGGTGAATGAAAATATTTATTGAAAATGATTTATTTCATTCCCCGAAGTGAATCCAAATATACCTGATTTTATTATAAATCAAGTTCGAGGTGAATATGATGTTTTGCGAACAAATAATAAAAATATAACCACTATAAGTGGTTTGATGACAATAAATATTTACAGAGCACAATAAATTTTATGAATATTTATAAAATAATACATCCGTGAAGGATGGTATGAAAATAATGTCCTTTGACATTATATTGAATAATATATTCATTTATCATTTATGTTTCATGCAGCAACAATATCAAGGGAAATGTTATTATTTATCATATTCTTATGGATTATCAATATCATCTCATGTAATTCATCTATACCCTGAAGTGGATGTTGTTTTTCATATAATTCATAAATGAAATGATTGAATTACATAGTTTTGATAATCTGATATATATTATGAAAATTATTTTACCCCCTGAAGTGGTTAAAGCAATGATCATCATAATCAATAAAATTTATATTATCATTATTTATAAATAATAAATTATCATTCTTGGATCATGAAATCTGATGAATGAATAAATTCCCTGATGTGAATGTAGTGTTAATTATTATATCTCATTCCATGAAGCGAATGAAATTATTCATGATTTCTTTTATATGATTTATGATATCATGAATATTTGAGAGTTGATGAGGTTTGATATATCAAATGATTTATCTTTCATTTGATAAAGTGAATCTTGTTTATGAATTATTATTTTGGATGGTGTTAAGGTATGTGTTGTGAATCCATAATATTCTTCCACATTAGTTATCACTACCACATTCACCAGCTTCAAAAGACGTGGGGGCTCCTATCCCAGGTAGATGTATTGTAAAATAATATTTGGGCCTGAAGTTCCAAAATATTTTGGCCAGAAGTTCTAAATTATGCACTAATCCGCTTGGTGATGGGCCTAACCCGTTATGATTATATTATGAATTCATCAACCACCATAAGTGGAAATTATAACGACAAATATGAGTTTGCACAATGAAAGATCTTGGATATCTTATATGCATCAATCTTGAAGCAAAATATTTACAAATATTATTTTAATTAAATGCTTCAAAAGAACTCATACATGTGTTAGTATATGCTCATATAAGTACATTTACCAGTAGAGAAAATTAATTAATGACTCCAGAAGAGAGAATATATTCCTACCTGGTAGTAAAAATTCTTAATGCTTTGTTATATCTGAAGTCTCAATGAGATATATGAATGGTATTCTTGAAAATGAATATCATATGGAGACATTTGATAAAAGGGGTACCTCGATATGTAACAAGCATTCATAAAAGTGATTATAAAGAATTTGTTATGTGTAATCGAATCAATAATGGTAAACCAAAAGTTTACTGATCCTGACACTTCAAATATATAACATGATGATTTAGGTCATATGGGATCAATTATAATGAAATATATTGATTTTTGTATGCACGAGAATCAATTTTTTGATAACATAGTAGACATCCATCAGGGGGAGAATGATGAATTTATTTAATGGATGTATGTCTACTAAATTATCAATGAATTCATTATCATTATGTTATTATAAATTCCCCTTGTATAATAATTTACCCTGAGGTACCCATTTTTGAGGTAAATTATTAATATCATTAGCAGCTATTATGTAAATAAATTTCCCATATACTTATGAAGAAGTATATATAGGGCGTTCCCACCATGTGATCCATATATATGAAAGATGCATCCACTGAATGATCACATGTGTTATTTGCTGCTAGTGAGTATACATTGCATGTTATGCATGTTTATTAAAAGAAATACTGAGTATCATATATTATATGGTCTTGTAGAACCATTGGCATGATGCTCCCAACACATACATGAATGTAAAGTGTTAGAAATCAATAGTCTGATTATACACACTTGAAGTGTGGTTGAACTGATTATATAAAATCATTGTTCATCATGAGTAGAAAGCAATAAATATATTTTCCCTTGAAGAGGAAAATGAATATATGACAACATTGTATCTTTTTAGATATTGTTCCTAAAGTGACACTAGTACCAGAAAAATTATGAGATCTCAATCAAATGTTGTTGATGATATATTTTCTATGAATGATTTTAAAACTCATTGATGGTAATGGATTTTGACAGATGTCGACATCATAATAATTGGCCAAAATTATTAAAGGAACTTATGAAATGTTCAACATATAAAGTTATGGATTGATTATCCAAACTATCAAGACTATTGAATATCGATGATCTTTTTATAAGAAATATTCTTCCTTGTATATTTGGATATTTATATCCCAGAAGGGTTCGAAATGCCTGAAGTATATTCAAATTTATGAAAGTTTCACCCAATCTGATAAATTATGGGGTGAATTGAATAAGTTTTATTTCATGTATCCATATTAAGTTAAGGAAGAATATAAGTTGAATTTATCATCCCATGGTTTGTATGAATCATTGTAGTCATCATATTATTAAGATGTTTTGAAAAACATCTAAACTCTTGAAGATTTTTATGAAATCAATGAATTATTTGATCATGAAATTACATGGAATGTCCTTGTATTTTGAATTAATCATCCCGAAGATGAAATATTAAATTTTGGAATGGATTTACCCTTAATGAATAATTAAATACCTTTCTTTCAAGAGTGATAGATTTCATACATAAGGGGTTGATGAAGAACATACTTACCCCATAAGGATTAAATATAAATGCACATTTTATTTATCCCTAAAGGATATACTTGTACATGTGCATATGTACCTTGCAAATAACAATAAATCATATTATGATTCAAGGTAATGTTCTTCCCTATTCATTGAAATCTAAAGGGTATAAGTTATTATTATTCCAAAATTCAAAACTGAATGTTTTGGTTATGAATTTATCATGGACATTGTACGAGTTAAATGTAGTGATGATCAATATGAATGGGAGATGCAACTGTTGTACTCTTTTTCCCTTAGACAGGTTTTTCCCACTGGGTTTTCTTGATAAGTTTTTTAATGAGGCAACACTCTGGGGACTTTATGTTATTGTACTCTTTTTCCTTAATCAAGAGTTTTCCCCTGAAGGGTTTTTCCTTGATGAGGTTTTTAATGAGGCAATCATGCATAATAACAGATATCCAAGGGAATGTTATAAATTATTATGGATATCTATAATTAATGGAAATTTTTTGCCTTCCCCATGAGTTTTAATTTTTAATGAGACTATTCATTATTACCTATGGTCTTCCTCCCATGTCCTGAAGACATAATTAAATAATAATATTAATTGATGTCCCGAAGACACAACTAAATGATATAATCAAGGGGAGTTGGGAACGCTGCACTCTTTTTCCCTTCATCAGGTTTTCTCCCACTGGGTTTTCCTGATAAGGTTTTTAATGAGGCAGCATGACATGGAATTCTTTTATTTTGGCTTCACTTATTTTTCCCACAGGGTTTTTTTTAAGTGAAGATTAAATAAAATTCCATGAAATTATGACATCCAAGGGAGAGTGTTATGAAACGTTGTTAATGGATGTCATAATTATGACAATAATGATGACTTCTCAATTCCCAATTAATTCCCCTCTTAATGGCCAACCTTTCATATTCTCACAGTTGGATCAGATCTCATGTACTCTATAAATATGGTGATATTTTAATGAAATTCAATGGACTTTTGGCTCTACATTGTGTTCTCTACTTCTTGTATTTCTTTTGTATTTGTATTTCCATTTGTTATTATCATCGTCATACCCAAATTCAACATTTTCTTTCTCAACGATGCGCTTCGCCTACGATCGATCTTACATTTCTGGTTTTGAAATGCTTCGCGGTTTCAATCGGCGTTCGATCAATTTCACAACAAATAATAATAATAGTGAGAAAAAAGAGCAATTACCTGACTCCTGGGCCGATTGCGCAGCTATCGCCAACCGCGTGGTGACCACGCACGGGTCTGAAGCCCAGTAAAAATATTAAACGATAAAATTTTTAATCTGGGGACCAACCCGGACCTTGGTGCGAGGACCCAAAGCCAAGAATTAATAAAATAAAGATTAATTTAAAAAAACGGGTGTGACAATTATTATACTTAAATTTATGGGTATTTACATATCAATTCTATGATCTTTATTTCATGGGGTTAATGTTTCAAAAGTTATCAAATTGGTAAATTAGTTTTGTCTCAAATTATCTTCTTTGAGACACGTGTTTTGTTATGAACACATGTTCTTTAAGGAGGTGTATATGATTACAATTGAAATGTTATATAATGAATCTCCTTATTATCATGATATTTTATGCTTCTTGTAATTTCATTTTCTTACATGAAGAGTATGATCCCAAGTAACCAAGTGTTAAGAGTTTATTGAAACAATCTCATCGCTTTTCGAGATTGTTAATGATTATGCTTCTTTTGATGAAATATTATGATCAATCTCTCAAGAACACCCATGAACTTCCTTCTCCTTTATATATTAAGGATATATCTATGTATTAGTACCATTTCCCACTCTTTTTTACATAATATAATTAAGAAAATGTTTTTAAGAAAAATCTGATTGTATCTCTCTCTTCGGTCGGAAATCTGTTTTGATTTCAAAACCATATTATGATAGTTTCTTTTCTTCAAAACCATGCCTTCTTTGAAAAATGATTTTTATTCAAAGCTTTAGGCTGTGTTTAGTGAGATTTTAGTAAAAGAAAGGAAATGATTTGATAGTTTATAAAAGAAAAGGAATGAAATGAAATGATTGTGATTTCTCTCCTTTTGTTTGGATCAATAACTTGGTAAAAGAAAAGAAATGATTTGGATTTCTCTCCATCATGTTTGGTGACAATTTTTAAAAGAAAGGAAATGAAATTGTTTTGGTGTAAATGACACAAATAACATTTGTTAAAAAATAACACATACACATAGGATTAAAGGACATACTTGCTCAAGATAAAAAACAATCATAGATTAGATCATCATGGACACCACACCTGACACCATGTATGTCCAATATCAACAATTCATGTTAAATGACACATATAACCTTTTAAAAAAATGTATTTTTATTACATTTTTTATAACAAATCAAAACACATTAATTTTGATTTTAATCAATCATTATATTTCATATCACCAAAATTAGGTAAACATTAAACTACAAACATATATTAATACAAATTTTAAAATTTTAGAAAATTAATTAAAGATAATCAAAATTATTTATATAATTTATTAATTCAAAATTATTAACTCAAGGTAATTAAAATTATAAATTCAAAATTATAAATTCAAAATAATTATAAATTTAAAATAATTACTAATTCAAAACTTTTATTAATTCCAAATTATTAATTCAAAGTATTTATTAATTCAAAATTATTTATTAATTCAAAATTATTTATATAAACAATTAATTCAAGATAATCAAAATTATTTATAATCAAAATTATCTATAATCAAAATTATTTATAAACTATTTATGATTATTTATATACACATAATTAGTTATAATCAAAATTATTTATATACACATTATCCAAATTATTTATATTTGATTGTTATTATTAAAAAAGGTTGGGTACAATTAAATGACGTCTCACACACACTACAAGGAAAATCCACAAACAAATAGTCTGGGTACTCAACCCTGTGACCAGCGCCCCCAAACAACATTTTCATGAGTGTCTAAATATTTCGTCTGATTCCGCACGAAAATTAATAATATTGTTTGCCCCATGAAAATATTTTGTTTCTCATAAAAATATTATTTGTTATTATTAATAATTAAAATTATTTTCATTTATATAAATATTAATGGGGAATGGTGCGACGGTTTGGAGGAATAAAAATTATGAATAGATTGTTTATATAGATATAAAAGGATAATATTGAAAATTTTAAAATTATTTGAACCCCACACACCATTTTCGCCCGAATCATCCAATTTTGGGATGAATGATTCGAAAGGGTTTGAAGAGAAGCGAAATGAGTTTCCATTGGTCGGAATCATTTCTTTTTACTCCCGATTCAGCGCTCCCAAACGAGGGCTTAGTAATTAAGAAAAAAAAAATGAGTCGAGGGAGGGTTCCCCGGTCGGCCTCCCCTTTCGCCGAGCCCACCTCCGGGTTTTCCACTCCGGCCGCCGCCCGAGCCAGCTGGAGTCCCCTCCTCCCTGCCGCCCGCAAGCTCCCGCGAGCCGGACCTCCCGCCTGGTACAGCGCCGCTCCAGCGCCCTTCCGGCCATCCTCCCCGAGCAGCCGGCCAGCCCGCCTCCACCTCGCCCGTCCGCCGCTGCCCGGCACCGCTCAACAACCCGGACCGGCTCCTCCCTCCGGTGCGCCGCCGCCGCTCGTGGCCGAGCCGGCCTCCCTCCGCCCGAGGATACCCTACACTGGACACAGGGTTTGCACGGCCCGAAAGGGCCTGCGCGGGTTCTGCCAGACCCGCAGAGGCTCTGATTGGAGTTTTCGGGGTCCGAATAAATTTTAAATATTCAAAAAACAATTAAATTGATTAAATTAATTAAATATTAATTTTTGGTTTAAATAGTGTTGTTTAAATTAATTTAATATTGATGGTATATTAATTTAATTAATTAATTTAATTTTTGGTTTTAAAATTAAATAAATTAATGGGTCGGGATGAAGAAAAATTGTTGAATTAAAATGAGTGAATTTTAATTCAATAGCACGCCCTCTAGAATAAATTTGATGCAAGTTTATTTTTTAATTCTGTATTTATTTAAATAAGCGAGTTTAATGCGTATAAGCCATAAACCGTCCAATAAATGTTTGGTCTTTGTTTTATTTATTTATTTATTTATTTATTGTAATGGTTATTTGTTGTTTAAATAAAAGACGATCCACGAGTCGTGTAAAGCGTCATTATATATTTAAGGGTCTGCGTGTCCAATTACGAGTTGTATTTTATACTCCCGAGACCCGCTCACCTGCGTGCAAGTAATGTTGTATTGGATGGGCAGGTGCTGCTACTCGAGACGCAAACGACGCGTCTCGAAGTATTACCCCTAGGGTCTAGGTTGATCCATTATTCACTCAATGGATCAATCATTAGTACTGACTCGTGATTACGTTGTCATTTTATTTTTGCATGGTTTATTATTTTGTGTATGTGTAGTTTATGCGCGAATACATAGAATAATAAACAAGTATTCAAGATAAAATGAACATGTGATGCAGTGAATATTTTCTATTGTATGATCAGTTATGAGTGCGATCACATAGTACTTGATTATGAAATATAAAATGATTTCTATGGTCACTTAAAAATAATAAAAGTCTCAAAAAAACATGACAAGCAAAATATCGATACCTAGTTGTTACTACACCCTGTTGGGAGGATTTACAGGTTTTAAAAACTGATTTGAGTCGAGATGACGGGTTACAGGCAATAATACAAGCATTACGGTGCGATAAGGCTTCAAAACCGGGCTATTCCTACGGGAATGAGCTGTTATATTGCAGAGATAAGTTGGAATTGCTTAAGAATTCAGTTTTGATTCCTAAGCTGCGACAACATTATCATTCGTCACCAGAAGGTGGACACTTGGGCAGACTAAAAACTTTTAAAAGGCCAGCGAATGGAATTCATTGGGCTGGAATGTCCCGCGATGTATAGCGATATGTAAGACAGTGTGACGTATGTCAGAAAAACAAATATTAAGCGACTAGTCCAGCAGGGTTATTACAGCAGTTGCCAATACAAGAGCAGATTTGGGAAGAATTGTCCATGGATTTTATTACCGGAATGCCGAAGTCATATGGTTATGAAGTGATATTTGTGGTGGTAGATCGTTTAAGTATGCTCATTTCATACCCCTAAAGCATCCTTACACAACTAAGAAAGTAGCAGAAGTTTTTATGAAAAAAATTGTGCGTTTGCATAGATTCCCATGGGCAATAGTTAGCGACAAAGATCCACTTTTTACTAGTATATTCTGGTGAGAACTCTGCAAAATGCAGGTTAATACACTCAAAATGAGTTCTTCCTATCACCCACAAAGTGACGGGCAAACATAAGTGGTAAATCGATGTCTTGAGGTATATCTAAGATGTTTTTCTACAGATCACCCAAAGCATTAGGTAACGTGATTACCTTGGGCAGAATATAGTTATAATACTTCTTACCACACTTCTACTGGAAAGACACATTTTGAAGTAGTTTATGACGACAACCTCCTCAAATCGTGCATTACTCAAAGGGTGAAACCGTGATAGAAGAAGTGGCAGTTGCCTTGGCAGGACGTGATGAAGCGTTACAACAACTTCGGGTAAATCTACATCGCGCACAACAGATAATGGTTAAGTATTCTAATCAACATCCTCGAGAGGTAACATATGACCTAGGTTATCTGATTTGGGTCAAACTGAGGCCCAGTCGTCCAGGTAGTACAGGCAAAATTTGTTTTAAGCTTGGTGTGCGATATTTTGGACCATTTTCAATAATAGGAAAGGTTGGGCAGGTTGCTTACAAACTCAAATTGCCACAGAACAGCTGTCTCCATCCGGTATTTCATGTTTCTCAACTAAAGGCAGCAGTTGGGCAAAGTGAAGGGGCAGAGGAACTTCCTGAAGAATTTCTGGAAGAAATTAACAGGCCTGAAGCTAAATTGGCAGTTAAATTTCATGGCAAGAAACTAAAATGGCTAATTTAATGGCAGGGAAGCTCTGTTGAAGATGCTACTTGGGAAGATGCTGAAGTAATAAAGACACAATTTTCAGATTCCCACCTTGAGGACTAGGTGGCTTTTCAAGGCGGCGGAAATGATAGAGCAGATAGGCCACCTGTAATTTTTACTTACCAGCGCAGGGGGCATAAGAAGTATTAATGCTTAGTTAGTTAAGGGGTAGTCTAGTAAAATTGTACTCTTTGAATTCTTTTACTTTACTAAGGGGTATAAGTAGGGGAGTGTTTGAGTGGGAGGGGGAATTCTGTTATGAGCAGTTAGCTACGGCTTGGGAGAGAGAGAAGCTCCCAAGAGAGAGGGAAGAGCTCTCAAGTTTGTACTTGTTCCGAAGCTGGATTTTTGGTAAGTGAATGATTTTTGGTAAACTATTATTGAGTATAACCGAAACATTTATCTCACGTGTCCTTTGGACACAATGAGACATTATTCAATGTTCAAGAATGTATGTTGTTTGTGGTGTTTAATACTCAACTAATAGTTCAACATTACATGAATCATAGGCAATATCTCATGAATATAAACGTAAGACTTTTATACCCAGTTATGGTAAGATAATTCTTTGTCAAGTAAGACTAAAAGTGGACGTCAGGTATATACCTAGTTTGGTATTTAGGCTCGGTAAAGCTAAAAACTTTTGGTATTATCGACGTCTTTAGTTTGGACAAAGTTGACCGCCTTTCACTGTTGCAACGCGGATTTCCTGTGCAAACAATGGATCGTCTTCTCCATTTTATAGCCCATTTTGGGGCTAGGGTTATTACTGAAAAAAACTCTGTAATTTTATGCTCCCGAATTAGTGAAGTTCTGTCTCTCTGTGGACGCAAGGATTATTCCCGAACCACGTAAATAATTGTGTTCTGTGTGTTTTTCATTTCTTATGCATTCTCTTTCGTTTCTCGTTTCTGTCGTTGCGACTCTCGACGATTCCGCAACAGAACTATTCCAAGGGAAAGCTAGTGGTAAACATGTTGGATTGGTGTTGCCCGATCCGGTTGGGTCGAATGCTTGTGGCCCGCAACTTTCGCGGGTTGAGCTCCGCGGTGAGCTCGTTGGGGGTTGCAGGGGGCAATGCGCCCCTGCTCCGGGGGTCCGGGGGCCGAAGGCCCCCGGCCCAAATTTTTCGGAACTGTAGCAATGCTGACCACTGTAGCGGAGCTGACCGACCGACACCGACAGACACTGTAGCGGTGCGGACTTCGGGGTCAACTTTACTGTAGCGCTGTTGACAAAGCCAGCCGCCAGACACTGTAGCACTTTTGACAAAGTGAGCCGCCGATCACTGTTGCAACGCGGACTACTATTCAGAACAGTAGACCGTCTTCTTCATATGTAGCCCATTTCGGGCTAGTTTTTGTTGTGGGAAATCCTCTGTAATTTCTGTGCTCCCGAATCATAGTGAAGTTCTGCCTCTCCCGTGGACGTAGGGATTTTTCCCGAACCACGTAAATCGCCGTATTCATTGTTGCTTTTCTTTCTTTCGTTTTCTCGTTTTTCTGTCGTTCTGTCTCCCGGTGATTCCGCAACAAAACATACTTTTTTAGAGTCCTTCAAGTCATTAAGGAACCGTAAAGTGAAATATGATATATATGCATGGTTAGAAGATATAGTCAAGTTGTAGACTATATTTCTATATAAGGGTGCACATCTCTACTTGAGATAGTAGGAGGCAGATTGACTTGAGTTTAGTCAATGCTAAAGATGCACGTGTAGTTGGCATAAGAACAAGTTTCACAAGTATATGTGGAACAATAATGTTTCAGAGACACTGCGTAGGAAGGTTTAAGCCATAGTGATGGTTTTGTATTCATCGCGGCCGGTGATCCATTATTCATTGAGAATAATAATTCCTACAAGCTGTATATGGCAATCGGCTAAGATTGACAAGGTCAACTTAAAATTCAATAATGGATTCCATGTATCAAACTGCAAAGGGGCTTATTATTTTGAATACTACGGTGGGTATTCAAATGCGGATGATACATGGATGGTACAAGTGTGGTACCAATAAAGCTCGTTTGGTTATACCAAGTCGGGATGCCCAAAATCCATTAGAATTTTACTTATCATTGCTAATATCTATGATCATTTTATTGAGCATTGGATTTCATGACCACCAATAGTGGAAGATGTCTATACGATGCAACTATAAAGGGATGGTTACGACATAGTATGCCAATAATGGTTTTAAGTTACTGAAATCCAGTATAGAATTGAAGTATGCAACTAGATCATAGAATATTCATTTGAAATGAATGTTTGTCATGTTTCTACCAGAGGTTAGTGAGAGTGTCA
The DNA here is from genome assembly GCA_963277665.1 of Viscum album. Lineage (NCBI taxonomy): Eukaryota > Viridiplantae > Streptophyta > Magnoliopsida > Santalales > Viscaceae > Viscum > Viscum album. Next base: position 683,368,306 of record OY728167.1, read on the forward strand.
TTGTTTTCCAAGTGAAATATGTTCGGCAACATATGGAAAACAAATATTGGTCTTACAGTTAGCTAAGACCAACCAGGATGAAAGTTATTCTCCAGTGATTGACTTAAAGTAGCAATATATGTTCTAGGGAATAAGATCTATTGAGATGGATCTAACGGTTGTTTGGACCTAATCAATCGTACATAAAGTGACATGGTATTAAAAAATAGAAGTTCGAACAATTCGCGAAAGAATTGTTGCAAGTGTCACATGTCATAATCTCTCCAGGTTGACATGTTTGGGACATGGGTGGAGATTAACGTGGTGAGTTGAAATCGATTCGCTAAGCGATGGATCAATCATGTATGCCATGATATATACAAGAATTGATATTGCTATGATACACTTTATAGTAAGTTATATTCAGGAGCATTGTTTTATGTGATATTTAAGACAAAGAGATTACATTACACACTGCGTGTTCGTAGGTTGACTGTTGTTGTTATGACCTTCCTTATCTCTTTAAGGGTTTTGATGGGTTGCTAGATCTCGCTTTTGGTCTGTGAATAATATTCACTGCTATTGAGATAAGAGACTAGAGGGTCACACACAATTGTGTATTCAAGAATCTGCCATATCCAATTGAATATGAGTTTTGGATATGGTGGACCCCACCATTGAGGTTTGGGTTTTGTCCAAGATTATACGATCACAAAAATAATAAATAAATTTATATTATTCTAAGTTAAGAATAATTGACATTGAATTTATTTATTAAATGTATTTACAAGTTTTAAAGTAAATACATGAAAAATATTATTTAAATGAATATCAGTTTAAAATATTCAAGATTCATTTAATATTTGCGGGAACGATGAGTCGAGTTAATGATTCAGTTATTATCACGTAATATATTTGTTATATTACAAAAAAGTGATAATAATATTTATGACTCAGTTCAGTAGTCATAATATATCGTTTAATTAGTGAGAAATAAATATTCGGGTATTGGGAGTATATTTCGAATATTTATTAATTCACTATAAATAGAAGAGAGAGTGCACATGACACAAATTATTCGTTGTTCTAAGGCGTGAGCTTCTTTCTCTTCCTCTCTCTCCCGCATCCTAGGGAGAGAAGCTCTGGATCCAAGTCATCGGGTCAAAATCTCTCTCGCGCATCGCAAGAACGATGATGCGGTGATCGTCGGAGCGTCAAAGGCGTCGTCGGAACAAAATGTGGTCATTGTAACGACCATACTGTTATATATGATTTTTTTTCTATAATGACAGTGACTTCCAATATGTGTCCATGTATAACTACAATAATTGTATTTAATTTTGCTTGAATGACTACTTATATGGACACTTAACGGCGACACTTGCATCATGGTATTGCTATTTTCACCCTCACTGCCCCCAATTGAATCCAGTTATATCTATTTATTTTTTTAGATTCTAATGAAGAAAATTTTGATTTGGGTTTGGATATACCCTTAGCTCGCTTGAATTTCGGCCAGATTTGGGCCTAAATGTGAGCGAACCTACATGGTTGCTGTTAGGACAAAAGTGATTATTGTTACAATATATATATATATATATTTAACATCATTCAAATAGTCATGTTTTTTTTCCAACATACACTGATTAAAAGTTTTCACTATCAAAGAGTCAAACCTCGTTCAAATTCAAATGGGCCCTGACTCAAATAAACCCTTATAGAGTTCAGTTCTAGTATACCCGTATGATCTTGATACAAAAAAGAGTAAATATTGATCTAAAAAATATGTTCGGGGACCAATATAAAAATTTGTTGAAACAATGATGATTGAAAACATTATTTTATTTTATTTCTTTATAAAGTTGGTGCCATTGAAGTTTTTTTATGTTATTTTTTAATGTATAGGAACCAATTGTTTTAATTGTTAAAAGAATGATTTTAAAAAAAATTCAAGTATCGTGGCCTATGTTGAAATTCACTTATAGGGACTCATAGTCAACTTTTAACAATCATATGATTACTTTGCACTTTTGTGCGGTCTCATGTTTTATTTCAGTTGTTGGGCATAACCTCACTTAGTGCAAGTGAATGGTTGGCAAGTTGTCTGGCGTGTTTTATGCATTTTGTTAACTGTTATTTCTCATATTGTAGTCAAGCTTCTATGCTGTAATTTTTCTTATGGGATTTTCCAGATCATGTCTCTGATGCCATGTTAGGTTATCTAGCCTAACAATAGCAGCAACAAAATTATTGAATAAGAATGAGACCAAACTACTGTATTAATTGCTTGATTTGGTCGCTTTACAACTCTTAGAAAAGAGGAAGAATACAAATCAGGAAGTCTGCATGTATCTGTTAGAAGCTAGGTTGGATTTCTTCTTGCCAAGCCGAACTAAAAATCTTCTTCAGGAGTGAGTCCACCACTCACCAGCAGGATTCCCCTTCCCGTGATTCTCCAAAATGCCCCCTCAGAACCGCGCCTCCTATTTATTAAGGATGATGTGGCCATGGAAGTGAGGGAATTAACTAACTTCCCTTGCCACGTCATCAGCTAAATGAGCCCTCCTCCTTCGATAAGTTTGATGATTAGGAGGCCTTTTATCCACAATAGTAAGTCCAGACCCCACATTATTGCTAACAATTGGCCCCTCCTCAAAGTTCACCTTGTCCTCTAGGTGGAAAGCAGGAAACTGTTAAAGGAAGAAAGCCACATCCGCCCAATTAGCCTGGTCGGAAGGAAGTCCCTGCCATCTTATTAAACAAAGCCCTTTTGAATTACCCGGTTGAGCCTTATAATCCAATACTTCAGCAGGAATTATGTGACAGATCAAACCCTCTACAACAACTTCTTGTAAAGAGTCCTGAACTGGATGGTTCCCAGTAGCTCGTTTTAACTGCGACACATGAAAAATTGGGTGTATTCGTGTTCCCTCTAGTAAAGAGAGACTATATGCAGCAGCACCAAGACGGGACAGAACTGGGTAAGGGCCATAATATTGAGCAGAGAGCTTGGGACGGAGTTTTTTAGCCGCTGGAGTTTGAACATTAGGGTGCAATTTAACATAAACGAGGTCACCTTCGTTGAAACGTTCTTCCCACCGGTGCTTATTTGAATATTGTACCATTAACTTTTGTGCTCGACATAGATTTTGGCGAAGGTGGACCAAAACATCATCCCGATCAATCAAAACTTGCGCCACTGACTCAACAAGAGTCTCGCAAGGAATGAAACGAGGTATTGTGGGTGGTTTCCGTCCATATACAACCTCAAAAGACGTCATACATGTAGCTGAATGAGAGACAGTATTATAGCAATACTCAACCCATGGTATCCATCGGGCCCAAGTGAGAGGACGTTTCGAAGAAAAACACCTCAAATAGGTTTCAAGACATATATTGACTGATAGGAGTGCATGGTGGGCGGGTCGTAGTGGGCAGTGTGCAATTGTCCAAGGGCAACCATGCAATTACTCTTATAGTCGTTAGGAGGTTGTTAGTTTGTTAGTTTGTTGGTTTGTTAGTTTGTTGGAGAGTTGTTGGGAGAAGGGGTTGTGTAACACCCCGCCCCTATCTCATTGGCTTGAGGAGGCGGTGAGGGTTACTTGGCCTTAAGCGACGTTCCCAAGGCGCCAAAGGCTGGCAATAAATGCCAAGGGCTCCGAGAACAAATTGGGGAACGATTTGCCCTTAAGACAAAACCAACCAACAATCCACAAACTATATGATGCATGTCAACAAAACCAACCAAACCATCCACTAACAACCAAGTTGTTCCACAATACAAACCAAACCCAATACAACTAGACATGTCCACAACACATCAGAGTACAAAGCGGAACTAAACAACCAAACACCACAAACCATGACACCACCACCGCTCCACACCAAGCTCCAAGCTTCACCATGACATCGCAATGCTCCACTAAAGGAGGGAGTTGCCTTACCTTTGCCCACGTCACGGTACACGACATCTGCAAAGACACCACAGTGCCAAAGCAGGGGGTGAGTACTAAAACTCAGTAGGTTTTCCCCAAATGACTTCCCTACACACGCCACTATGATAAAACCATTAGCATATTTATATAAAACAGTTTATATAAAATAATCACAAGTGCAACCATTACCATAAGCCAAACACACCCTTACCAAGCCATCTTACCCAAACCAAGCAACCAAGGGAAAACCAACCAAACAAGCCACAAACCATTCCATCATTTACACATTAGCACAACAATTTCATCTTGCAAAGCAATGCACAACAATCAATCAAAACAACCAAACGGTGGAGCTTTCGTCCAACCCGTTCACCCATTCACACCTAGTGGCACTTCCCGTCCACTTATCCTTTGATGGTGGCCCTTCCGTCCACTATCCATCCCCCTTCATTATAGTGGTACTTCCCGCCCACTTCCACACAACATTTCAAACAAGCCAAACCAAGCACATAACCCACCAAGGTCACAACATCATGCAATCAACCAATTTCCATTGCATATCAATCCACTTCAATAAATCACCCATTTATTGAAAAATCATTTTCCATGCCAAAACCCCATTTCAATAAAACAACCCCTTTTTATTGAAAACCATTTTCATAAACCATTTCCTTGACCCCAAGCCAAACAACCAATTTTAAAATCTCCATTTTAAAATTTAACAACAAGAACATCAACCATAAAACCTCCTTTTTCCCAAAAATCCCCAAAACATCACCCAAGGGATTTCCAACCGATTTCGCACAACAAATCACAATTAATTTTTCAGCACAACAAATTAATTGTAACCAAGGACCACTAGTTCTAACCAAGTGGAGTCGAGAGAGAAGCCACCTACCTTTAGGTTCCCGAGAAATCGACCCACAAGCAACCGCACCTCCAATTCGGCGAACGCACCACCGAAACCTCTCTAGATCCTCTTCCCTAACATTCACAAGCCTTAAAATCATCATCCAAGGCAACCACAACCCTAGATCTACACACAACAAATGTAGATCTAGAAAACCAAGAAAGAGAGGGATGTAGATCTAGAGGAAAACACCAGAAAACCAAGAGGAGAGACTTACCCGGGAGAAACCACCTTAAATCCGCCAAGAAATCTCTTCAAAACGCTTCCAAACCGAGTGGGAGAGAACCCTCAACCCCTGAGAACCCAAAAACCCGCGTGAGGCTCGAGTGGGAGGAAGATTGGAGTGTTTTAGGTTAAGCCTGAGGGAACCCGGACTTAAAAACCCCTACTTTAATTGGCCGCACGGTTAGCCCGCACGGTTTGGCAAACCGTGCACTAACCGTGCGCACGCTACTGCCTCGAGAGCAAGGGTCCGCACGGTTTCCTCGCACGGTTTGACAAACCGTGCGCAGGCCGTGCGAAGCCTACTGTCTCCCCCAGCACGGTTTCCTGGAGCATCCGCACGATTTCCCTTAGCCGTGCTCAAACCGTGCCCCCTAAGAAAAGCCTCTAAACTCATCCAAAACCATTCCAAACTCTCCCAACCTCTTCCCAACTCGTCTCATGCACTTTAAACACATAAAAAATGAATAAACAAAGGTTACATACCTCAAACCGGGGGTGCTACAGGTTGTCTAGAAGGTTCTAGTGCAGTTTATAAATAAGGGACATGTGGGCTGTTTGGGGGAGGGAATTGTTTTAGAGAGAAGGGTTCTGCTGTGCAGAATGTGGGGTTGCAGCTAGGCCTTGGAGAGCAGCGCCTCTCAAGGATGATACTTCTTCTATTTCTTTTTTTTTCTACTGTAATTCCAGCCATTGTTAATACAAGTTTCTACAGATTTTTCTCTCTCTCCCAATGGATTCCTATCAATTGGTGCTTTCGTTGAGAGGTTTCTAGAGTGAGAGTTTAGAGGGAGGTTTCTAGAGAGATAAACTAGAAGAGAGAGGTTCTTGAAATCGATAGTTTGGAGACCAACGTTGCAGAAGGCGTCCAACTCATAATAGGCTAACGGGGCATCGCAACAGAATTTTTGGTTCTGGAAAGGACGCGATTGAGGTAGAGGAAGCGGACAACACCGACACGCAGCAGCAAAGAACACGACGTTGTAGAGGCAAACGGTTCGTAGCACAACAACCCTATTCCCACACATAAGGAAGATCCAATGCAGGATGTAAGGTTGATTCTGTCTAGGAGGCTGGAGGAGTGGCAGGTGATACCTAGGATGCCGATTTTTACTGGAGTCAATCTTACATCTTGGATCACCGAAGCTGAGAAATATTTTTCTTACCATCAAACGCGGGAAGAGTTGAAGATTTGGACAGCACGACTACATATGCCAAGTATGTTTGGAGAATGGTTTATGATGTTAGAAGCATCGAAGCTGGACCTTTCATGGACTCAGCTCAAAGAAGAGATCCTCCGGGAGTATGGTAATTTGGCAGCAGAAACGGCAAAGAAAAATCAGATATGTTTTGAGCAGAAGAATTGTTCTGAGTATGCGTTGATGAATGTTGTGACTCGGTAGGAGTTGAACCAAATGAATTGTTTGGTTTGGGAAGATGGAAAATGGGAGCCAGAAGTTGAAGGTAAAGAACCGAAGAACACAGGAGCTAAAATAGTGGAGCAGTGTGAAACAGTGGATGAAACAAAGGTATGGATTACACATAAACCAAAAATAGTGATTAAAGACCAGCAGTGTGAACAAGCCGGACTGCGATCATGCGCCGAGCTGAAAATTTCCAGTCCAGTACAACCGCAGCAAGTGACGCTGCTGATGGTGTCAGTACAAGCACGGGTTACTGTAGAACTTCCGGAACAGCAGAAGCGTGAGTTGCAAAAGCAGCTAGAGCCTAATACTTACTTGGCAGTTCGACGGTTTTTTTCCGGTACAAACAGCGCATATAGAGGACGATGCAGTAGACTTGAAACCTTTCCGGATTAATCAGGGATGGATTGACAAAACATCGTTTGACTTTGGTGTTGTTTGGAAACGAACGTTGTCCACGAAAAGACCTCGTTTAGTTAGTGGGGGTGTTCGGTTGCCAAGGCCACCGCCGGAGCCACCGCCAAGGCCTCCTGTTATTGTGCTGATGTGTGGCAGCAGTGAGTGATTTTTCAGAGGCAATGTTTGAGCTGATTCCACCCAAATTTTGTGAAAATGCACACTTGATCGAAGCCGAATCAATAGTTTTTGCTGTTACAGTTTTTCGTGGGGAGTCATATTGGAAACATTATCCACCAACATTTTTTTTTGGAACGGTTTCTACTCTTGTGGGAGGTGGAGTACGATCAAGGACTGGGAGGGGCAGTATGGTTGCGGAACGAAGAATTAGGCTTCCAGCGAACAAGAGAGTTTGTCAAGTTTATCACCTTGAGGACAAGGTGATATTTCAAGAGGGCGGTAATGATAGGAGTGCAGGGTGGGCTGGTCGTAGTGGGCAGTGTGCAATTGTCCAAGGGCAACTATGTAATTACTGTTATAGTTGTTAGGAGGTTGTTAGTTTGTTAGTTTGTTGGTTTGTTAGTTTGTTAGAAAGTTGTTGGGAGGAGGGGTTGTCTAGAAGGTTCTAGTGCAGTTTATAAATAAGGGACATGTGGGTTGTTTGGGGGAGGGAATTGTTTTAGAGAGAAGGGTTCTGCTGTGCAGAATGTGGGGTTGCAGCTAGGCCTTGGAGAGTAGCGCCTCTCAAGGATGATACTTCTTCTATTTCTTTTTTTTTTCTACTGTAATTCCGGCTATTGTTAATACAAGTTTCTACAGATTTTTCTCTCTCCCAATGGATTCCTATCATTGACTACCTCCGTTTACCCATCCGTTTGTGGATGGTAATAACTTATTTTCAAAGTTGGGCCCTCCAAACGAAATAGTTCCTTCCAGAAATTATTAACAAATAATGGGTTGCGATCACTAATAATTGATCTAGGAAAACCATGTAAGCGGACAATTTCTTTCACAAATTGCGTGGCTACTACCTTAGCGGTATAAGGATGGTGGAGAAACAAAATATGTATACTTGGAGAGTATCCACAACCACTAATATCACATCAAATCTTTGAGATCGTGACTATCCTGAAATAAAATCCATAGATATCTCCTCCCTCACTTGTTCTGGAATAAGTAATGGTTGGAGTAAACCAGCTGGAAGTTGGGCCAAATACTTTTGTCGCTGACAAGTGTCACATTCACGTACATATTTCAAAACACTTTGCGCCATTCCTGGCCAAAAAAGACCCCCTTCCAACCTTTTATATGTCTTATAATATCCCGCATGACCACCAACAACAATAAGTGGAAATAATGCAAAAATTTTGGAATAAGTGATGATTTCCTGGAGAGGACCAGGCGCCCTTTGTAATATAATATCCCTACACGAAGATTATATCCAGGTTTAGCTTCAGGATGAAGCTCAATTGCCTTAATAATCTGTTGCAGTGCTGGATCCAACTGCTGTTCAGATTTTATCTGATCCAGTTCCAGCCGCAATGGTTCTGAAACAGCAGAAAAAAAACAAAATTCTGGTAATTCTTTGGTATCTTTTTTCTCGGTTTTTCGAGATAAAGAATCGGCAGTAGAGTTAACCCTCCCAGGTTTGTATTTCACTTCAAAATCCAACCCAAGTAGCTTAAATAACAAACACTGCAGATTCATGGAATGTATCCGCTGTGTTAATAAATGTTTGAGCGCCTTATGATCAGCCATGACTAGTGCCATAATCTCTTTTTCATATACTGACTTTGACAAATTTATTTCTCCAAGTGCCTTGCTGAAGAAAGCTATCGGTCGTCCCTCCTGCATTAAAACCGCTCCTATACCTGACCCGTTCTGCTTTATCATTCCAGAAAAATCTGTCCTTACGTGTTAATTCTGTCAAAGGTTTGGCTATTTTTCCATATCCAGCAATGAACTTCCTGTAGTACCCCGTAAGCCCTAAAAAACCACGCACTGCTTTAACATCTTGCGGGCGAGTCCAGTCCACTATACAATCTATTTTCTTGGGGTCCATTGCAACTCCCTCATAAGAAATTATATGGCCAAGATACTCCACTGAAGGCTGAGCGAAAGAACATTTTTTCTGGTTTGTTGATAATTGGTTTGATAATAACAATTGAAACATAATTTCCAGGTGCTGAAGACGTTCCTTCCAAGAGCGGCCGTAAACCAGTATGTCATAAAAAAATACAAGCACAAATTTCCTCAAAAGTGACCTGAAAATTTGGTTCATAGTTGATTGGAAAGTAGCTGGCACATTCATTAATCCAAATGGCATTACGAATACCAAATGCCCATCATGTGTCTTGAAGGCTGTTTTTTTGATATCTTCTTCCCGAACTCTAATATGATGAAAACCAGAGGTACGATCCAATTTGAAAAAATATCTTGCTCCATAAAGCTCATCTAACAATTCTTCAATAACAGGAATTGGATATCTATCCGGAATTGTTAGTTTGTTTAAAGCTCTATAATCCACACATAATCCCCATTGCCCATTCTTCTTTTTCACTAGGATAATAGGACTAGCAAATGGGCTCGTGCTGTACCTTATTATTCCCTTTTCCAGCATGTCAGAAACTTGTTTTTCCGCCTCATCTTTCAAATAATGGGCTAATTTGTATGGTTGTATATTGACCGGAGTTGCTCCTTCAATCAAGGTAATAGCATGGTCTGTTGTTTGACTAGGCAGCAGCCCTCTAGGTTCATTAAAAAGTGTCCGGAACTGCCTCAACAAGTTTCCCATCTGCTGTTGTTCCTCTCCCATCACTCTTACTGTATCAGAAAATAATAGATCAACCTTCCATAGCCAACCTTTTACTGCAATCTTTTTCTCTTGCAGTACCATTCGCAAGCTTTCAGGTTTGTCTTCTTTTTCTGTAATTCCTTGCAACTTGATTTCGTTTCCTCTCCACATGAATTTCATCGTCTTTCGGCTCCTATTAGTCAGGACATTTCCCAGAGCTTTCAACCACTTCATTCCCCCATATTTATGAACTCAACATTTTCTTTCTCTGCTGCTATTTCTAAAGCCCGTTTACCTTCATCTATATTCAATTCGTCAACTGTTTCTAGACCTGATTTCGGCTCTTCCATCTCCCAAACCAGGAGTCTCAAACTTTTTTCTGGACACCTATGTAAAGGAGTATATGACTGTCCACATCTAAAACATAACCCCTTAAGTTTCCGTTCTTCCCTCTCTTGCTGACTGATAGGTTTAACACCGTTCTATCTGTCCCCAGTTCCGCCACGCCTCAATTCCTCTTCCTTCTTGTTGCAGTTCGCAATGAATCTGGGAATTAAGCGCTGCAGGTACTGGTGGCGGATTCCTCCATGGCATTGTAGCAATCGACGGTTTCCCACGAATCAGTCCTTCACCAATCAGTTCCTGCTCAATTTTCCTTGCGAGAGAAATCATTCTGTTCTTATTCGCCGGCTCATGTGTTGACACTCGTTTTCAATTTCTGATCGTAGCCTTCCCATAAACAAGCTCATATACCACATTTCTGGAAAATTTGGAATCCTTAACGCTACTTGTTCAAATTCTTCAATATATTTTTAAACTGTTCCAGCCGCAAAGATTTAAGGTATCGAACTGGATCCCCCTTGGTCGCCTTCCTGTATCGTTCCATCAAGGCCGACTTCAACTGTTCCCAATTAAGATTTGGACCAGAAAATTGCCAAGACAAAAACCAATAAAGCGCCGCTTCCTTCATGCTGAGATGCGTCACCAGCATCTTCAAGTCTTCAGGAGTTTGATTTATTTTGAAGTAGGTTTCCGCCTTGGTTATCCATCCAGATGGATCAGCTCCAGCGAAAGTAGGCATTTCTACACGTTTAGAAATGTTCTTCAGATCCTCTCGCGGAGTCGCGACTGTAGGCGAGGAGCTATCTCCCATCTTTCAGTAGCTCTCGTCGCCACCACCTCCACGATCAAAAGAATTCGTCGGCCTAACTTCCAGGTTACCTGATGCAGAGCTCCTATTAGTCTGTGTTTGCACTTAATTCTTTCCACAGTTTGTTCCTCCAAATCGCGGATACAACGTGCTGTTTTTTCTTCATTCGTCTGCATCTGCGCCATCATCAACCTCTGATTTTCAGTCTGTCCGATCAAGACTTCCTCTACACTTGCTTGAGCAGTTGCAATTAACTTTTTTAAATCCTGATCTTTACAGTGCTGCGTTTCCAGCGCTTTTTCCACAGTTGCCATCTCACTTTCCATTCTGGTCTGCATTCAATATAGACTCGAAACCAGATACACAGCCTCTCAATGAAAGCTCGAAATTGTTAGGTTATCTAGCCTAAGAATAGTGGCAGAAAAATTATAGAAGAAGAATGAGACCAAACTACTGTATTAATTGCTTGATTCGGTCGCTTTACAACTCTTAAGGATGATGTGGCCAGGGAAGTTAGGGAATTAACTAACTTCCCTTGCCACGTGTCATCAGCTAAATGAGTGTTCCTTCTCCTTTGATAAGTTTGATGAATAGGAGGCCTTTTATCCACAGCAGTATGTTCGGACCACATTATTGCTAACATGCCATCTTGTTTCAAAATTTTCTGTATGGTCACGTCTGACCAACTTATTAAAATTTGTAGAATGATAAAATAGGTGAAATCCGAACCCTTAAGGTTCTCTCTAAAGGAGGCCTTGAGGTTCTTTTATAATAAATAATAAAAACCACACCGGACCATAAGTCCGATGTGGGATGCAAACTCCAACACTCCCTCTCAAGTTAGGTGTATTTGGTTTGGACACATAAAGAAAAGAGACCAAAGCAACGACAATACAAAACAAACAAGAAACGCTGCAAACTCTCCCCCTCAAGCTGGACATACCCAGCTTGATTACAAAACAAGATGAAATAAAAAGAAACAAGCAATGATTGTAGCTCCCCCTCATGAAGATGGATGGATGAAGATGTCGCGGACGCAACATAGGAACCACACGGCCCGGGCCGGTTGACGGAGCGCCAGGAAATCCGCACTAGTGGGGCCGGTCGATGATACGTCGAGAAAACCACACTAGCACCGGAAAAGCCGCACTTGCGGGGCCGACGACGGGAGGTGGAGATTCCGCAGAATCATTGCGGGATCTGGCGGCGCCAAAGGGCCCGGTCCGAGGCGGTCGAGGTGCTGTGCCACGGTGGAGGAAGCGCGAGGGCGTGCCGACGGACAAGGAGCGCGCAGAAATGGTTCCGCCGGGAAAGGGAGGCGGCTGCCGGAAGAGCAGCGCAGGAAGAGCGGGGGCCGCCGCATGCATTGAGGGAGCAGCGGGTCGCTGGAGGAAGTGTCGGACGATGAGAGTTGCCGGACTGGAGCGGATGAAACCGGTGGGAGGGCTGCCTTGAGATACGGGAGTTGGGAGGTGCGAGAGAGGCCGAGAGACCCCCAGAAGGGTGCTGCTAAGAAGGGCGAGGCCGGCGAAGCCGGAAGACCGCAGGGAGGGTACACCGGGAAGGGTGGGGGCCTGGGTCGGGAGGTGGGGGGTGTCCGCCTGGAGATGGGGGTTCCGCCGGGAGGAACAGGGGCGTTGGGCCTAGGATGAGAGGTTGAGGAGTTCGCCTGGAGCGTCACGCGCAAGGAGTAGGACCGCCGAGAGGGATCCGTCGGGAGGGAGCCACAACCGATGGAGGCGCGCACAGGGAGCAGGACCGCTGGGAGGGATCCGTCGGGAGCGGCGCAAAGAGGGCGCGACGGGCCGATCGCGCCTGGACAATGCAGGAGGCAGCCGCCGGGAAGGGCGGCATGATGCAGGGAGGGAGAGGCCGGACAGAACTGGGAGGGGCCGGATGGAGCTCGAACTGCCGGGAGGGAGGGATAGCCGGTAGGGGGGGTGGGAAATACCTATGGCTCACTGGCCATGGAGGCGGCCGCCCCCCAACTGGGAGAAACCCTAGAGGTCGATGGGAAAAAAATAAATAAATAAATAAAACGGGAGGAGGGCCTCGGGATTAGTTTCCCTCTGATACCATGTAGAATGATAAAATAGGTGAAATCCGAACCCCCAAGGTTCTCTCTAAAGGAGGCCTTGAGGTTCTTTTATGATGAATAATAAAAACCACACCAGACCATAAGTCCGATGTGGGATGAAGACTCCAACAAAATTCACTGCACTATTGATGACCTGAACTTGTGAAAAATGATCGATCACTATTAAGAAAATTATTTATTCAAGTCTCTGTACAACTGATGAAGTTTGTACCAATTGTTGATACATTTAATTGTGCCCCAACTGCTTCTGTTTTGAAACCCTGAATTTTGAAGATGCTGGAAATTGTGAAGTGCCGGCATTTTAAGCCCTCATCCTTCCGTTTCCAAATTTTATGATTTGACTTTGAAGCGTTTCTGATATCTTCACATGCAGGATGAAGTTGTCAAGGTTAAAAAGATGCTTGAAACTGAAATTCAATTACGAAAGGTAGCTGAAAATGAAGTGAACGATCTTAAAGGTCAATTAATGGAATACGAGTCAAAAGTATGCCTTTAACTTGGAATACAAAGTATTTGTTGTCTAGTATTTTATGGTTTTCATCTTTTGATTGGATCCTCGGTATTTTGATCTAATATTACAGTATTTTGGTTTATTAGGCTGGTGGAACCATCGATGTCCGTAGGCTTCGTAATATGGTAGAAGATGAGGCTTGTCCAAAGACCAGACTTGAAGAAGAAGTGTTGATTCTACGCAATCAAATGTCAGAGTTGACTAGTGAAGTTGATCAGGTAGTTTAATCAGTTAATTTTGCATGATCCAAATTATATGGAGCATTTCACTTATCAGATGAAATAAATAAAGGGACATATAAAGACTGAGACACATGAAAAAAAAATCATTAAAGGAAATAGAATTGTAAAATGGTTGTTTAATGCTTTTACATTACACTCTTCACAGCTTTAGCCTTTAGAACATCATTCTAGCATCTACTCTGTCTCTGATATTGATGGACTGGATTTTTTTTTCCATAGATGAGAAAGCATCATGGTAGAAGTGGACCTGGAGATATGGTGAATAACTTTGATTCTCTCATGTCTCAAGTTGGGCATTGTCATCTTGAGGACACCGGGAATGAACAGGGATACATTGCCAAGCTCTTAGAACAGGGTTCTCAGTCTTCTAAAAACAATTTGATTATTTTTCATCTGCTCATTACCTGGGTATGTTGACCGCTTGCTTATTGACAGTTGGGTTGCAGAAGATTCTGTCACTTCTTGAATCAGAAGATGCTAGTGTACGTATTCATGCTGTGAAGGTAGTAGCAAATCTTGCAGCTGAAGGTAGTAGATTTTCTGTCCCACTTGTTTAGTTCCTGTATTATTAAGCAATTAATTATGCCTTGACACTTTATTGTTAAATAATGTCTCTTTATAGCTCATTGAGATATGATGTCAATTAACTCATCACGTCATTTCATTGACCCCATCAGAGCTTGTTTATTTCATCTCTTTTTTACAAACTTGCGCTTTTAATATGCAGAAGCAAATCAGCAGATGATTGTAGAATCTGGTGGTCTCACTTCGCTGGTGATGCTTCTTAGGAGGATCGAGGATGAAAGTGTTCGCAGAGTAGCTGGGGGTGTTTTTGCCAATCTTGCAATGAATGGTGTGTTATGTTTGGGTGCATCTGTGTCTAATTTGGATGTTTTCTTCATGATTTGTGAAATTTTCATTTGACTATTGTCACTGCAGAGGCTATTCAGGGACTGATAATGTCTAAAGGCGGGATTAGTCTTCTGTCTCTAATTGCAGCTGATGACGAGGGCCCTCAAACACTGCGCGTGGTTGCTGCTGCAATCGCTAATCTATGTGGCAATGGTATATTCAAGCATTCCTTCTTTCCTGTAAATTCCCTCAATTTAAATGAAAAATAATTGTGAACAAAAATAGATAAGCTGCAGATGAAGTTGAGATCAGAAGGTGGTATAAAGGGATTGCTCTGGATGGTGAGATGCCCACCTGCCGATGTTCTCTCCCAAGTTGCTTGTGGAATCTTCAACTTTGCCATATGTGAATCACGATCATCTGCACAAGGTATACCACCCCCGCACTGTTGTGGCTGCTGAACTTGTAGTGAGTCATGGTGATGTGTTTGCAGGGACAAAAACCGGAAAGTCGTTTCTGATCGAGGATGGTGTGTTGCTGTGGATGGCGCATAATGCGAATAATGAGGCCTCATGGATCAAAGGACACATCAAGCTGGCACTGTGCCACCTGGCACAACACTGTAAGTGAAAACTCAACTCCCTATACCCTCTCTCACACACACATTCTCTTTTCAGGATTGAACCTGTTACATTGTGCAGAAGCAAATGCAAGAGACATGATCAGTGTGGGTGCCCTGTGGGAGAGCTCGTTCGCATCTCCTGGGACTGCTCTAGGGACTGCTCCAGGGACGACATAGAAAACCTCGCCCGGAAGACCCTGAATTCCAGTCCCACCTTCCGAGCTGAGTTGCAGCGGCTCTGAATAGAGTGCTGATCATCACATGCTCCCCTCCCTCGTGATGCATTTTGAAATTTGTTTTCTTTGATTCTTGCCCTCTCCATGCCCCTCCTACTCAAGAAGCTGCCTGTGATCCTGCCAAGGGTACCATGTGTTGGTGAGAAAGTTCTATTGTATGTATGAGTTGGGTTTTTTTTGGGTGTCTGCTGCCCAATGTTTGTTTCTTGGGTGTCTGTACAGGTCTGTATGTGCACCAAGTCAATTCATAGGACACTTGATGTGCCCTTCAGCCAGGAGGTCCCTTGATTTGGTTTGTTTTTGTTCTTGGGCTTCACTAGATACACGTTAGGCTTTCAACAAGTAGTTAGCGAGGACATTGACTACAAGTTTCTAGAATTCCCATTGGGTTCTCATTGGCTGGTGATGATGGATAACTCCTCTATCTTTGCCATCCGGTACCTGATGTTTGGTTACTCTCATTTGCCCCTTTCTGTTTTTCGTCTAGCAAGTTTTATACATGAAAACACCCACTTTTCTATTACAAATTCAAAGAATCTCATTATAACTATAAATGAGTTTGTGATCATGTCAACACATAAAATGAGCAAAAGATGCATACACAACAGTTTCTTTTCTTGATTATCATAATATGTGGAATTAAGTTGCTTTGAAGTTTTTGGTGGTGTTTGAAGATGTTTAAAAGGATGAAAAAAGTTACCGCATTCTGGTTATTACATGATTGTGGAAGTGTGTCATATGCATCCAGGTTACCATATGTTCAGAGTAAAGAAACCATGTTATGATAATGAAGTCGTTTTTTTTTGTGGTTTCCATTCATGGTCGTGGTTTGAACCACATCATTGTTTCAAGGTTGTTCCAAGGGTATGGACTCAGGTAAATTGAAGCTCTTATTTTGAAGTTTACATCAATAATGTTGATTTTTTTATTAACGTGGTTTGTAGCAAGTATCGAGTCATGACGAGGATAACATTATGGTTTATTACTCATGGTTTTGAAGAGTCAGAGGAAACCAATGTTTTATTGGAGTAAGAGATAATCCTGTAGTTTTAAGACATCATCATGGATTGATTGTCGTAGAGTTAGAGAATAATTTGAAGTTGTTGGTTGGAGATGGATCAATGAGCCAATGCCATAGTTTGAATTATGGTATTATTGATGCATTTACAAATACAAACCACGCTTAAGATATAAGAGCTAGTCGTTATTTGGATTTGTGGTTTTCAAGCGGATTTGTTTGAGATAAGAAAACAATGGCCACAAATTTTCACCATGCCATGAAATATTGTCAACTAAAAAAAATCCATTTGACGATCCACTGCTTGGGCGACCATGATGAGTCTTGAACAAGAGACTTCTACGGGATTCCTTCAAGGTTTTTTAAGAGATCATTGTGAACATGGAAAATGAGATTTCAAGAGGTGCAAAGTGCAAAGGGAAACTTCCTCATGTTATTTATTGGTGAAGTCTATTTCTCATGTTTAATAGTTAGGAGGTCACAAGTGACGAGTTATTCTTATATTGAGGTTTTAATTAAAGGGCGTAGGAATTGTAACGTCCCTAGCCCGATTCACCCAAACAGTAATTGAGATGGGTCGTTATGTGACCTCAGACGCATCTCCCCATATATCAGACTACCAACTGGTGGATAGGGTTAAATAAAACCACAAAGGGATACTATTCTCCAAGTATCATCGTAACTAATAATAGATAAATAACTGAAATGACCATAACATGGATAACATCCAAGTAATATGAAATTGCAAAGGAAGCATACCATAGTAAATAACCACCTATAGGTTCTCCCTTTGTTTACATCACCCTAGAACATAGTGGGAATTACCCTCTTATCCTAGTGATGAGGGAGTAAGAGTAAAGGTGAAAAAAAGAAAGCATGAACGAAAACGAAGAGGAAGACCATTGGAGGACTCTGCAGCAGTGCAACAACTCGCCCCAAGCTTTTGTCTCCAGACATATCCTTTGCAGTAGAAGCTTGAGGCTCTATTTATATATCTTCCAACTGCTCAAGTTTGATTTAATTCACCCATAAATGCATCAAAAAGTAGTCTTGATGATTAAATGGTGGTCTGGGTCATAAAGGGAGGGTTTATGTCGAATTCCACATCGAAGCAGGCATCACTAGGCATGTTTGGGATGTTTCACATCATGAAAGTAGTTTTTACGTTGTGAAAACCATGGTTCCTCTCTTTTTTTACCTTTTTTACAGCTTGTCTTCACACCTCAAATTCTTTTTAGGCCTTGAATTTACCCCATAAATGCTTTTCAGGACCTGAATTTACCCCATGAAAACTTTCTAGGCCCTAAATTTATATTTTTTAGCAATTTCACTCTGTTTTCTATTGATTCTTCAGTTCTAAGCTCTAGGAACAACACATAGACATCCTACATCATGAAAATCCTTCTTTCAGTGGAAATCCCGGTCAACTTTACTCATCTTGCTCGTTTTTCATCAAATGTTGTATCCTGCCAAAGGTGAATAAATCAATGAATATATGTCCAAGAATTAATCATTTAAATTTAAATTAATGATTTTTTATATAAAAAGACATGCATAAAATTTCAGTATCAATCAACTTCTATTAATAGATAGAAGGGATAATTCTTTTTTTCACGTTATCCATTAATGTAGTATCACTCATGACGCACCCAACATATCGTACTTCACCGTGAACATCTGTAGAGACCCGTAGCTTATCGTACATGGACATTACATTACATTTGCGGAATACTTAGTACATAACAAAAACACACACTAAAGGATCGTAATAGTTTAGTGTCTTTGGAAACTCGGAACGTAATCTTCTAATCGTGGTGAGAGTTCTTCAATATCTCCCATAAAGGTCATCCCTTTTTTTTTACCTAAAACCTTTCTTTATATCCTGGGGAAAAGAAAACATAAAAGGGTGAGCTCAAATGCTCAGTAAGGGTAAACAAAAGAAATATCAATCACATAATTTTCATAAGAACATAACTTTTTTGGAAATCTTAACCTGCAAAAGGGAGCATAATTTCATAACATGGGATAACTCATAGTAGTGAAATGAAATCATAACTTAAAACATTACTCATTGTGGCATACACACATAATCATAGAGAATCATTTCTTGTTAGTCAAGACTCATTGCCAAGACTATCTTAGTGGACAAAGTCCCTTTCTGAATCGAGTAATCCTCGTTTCAGTCCTGTTTCACTGAACCGGTATAACCTACCATTCCAGCCACGTCTATCTCATGAGATATAAAATCTTTACCCAATGCATTGGAGGGAGATATAGGTCCCACCCATCTCTTAATGAATCCTTTCTTATGTGTGCCACAAAATCATAAATCATACATCATTGCATAACCCATGTAATAAAAATGGGATTCTTAAACAACATGACATCATAAAACCATTCATATAAGATAAAGGAATTCATAAACATAATTCCATCACAACATAGTCAAATCAATGTAAAAATATGGATAGAAACAGAACCCTTTATTATCTTATATGGAAAATAATTTTGATAAAACACTTGCATTGAATTCTTGAGGAAAATATCCTTTCTTCTTCAAAATCAATTTCTTTTCACAAAATATCATGCAATTTTAAAAGAAAGATATTTTATTGAAAATAGTCATAAAATCTTTTAGAGTAAGCTTCATGAAAATAAGGCTTCATAAAACAGTAGAAATCCGTTCGTGCCGTATAAGTTAAAAAAAAAACATTCTTTTTTACTTTTGTCGAAAAAGTCAAAATGTACCTCGTACGAAAAACGACAAAAGATTCCTTTCATATCATTTACTAAAAACTCACCGAAGGGTAAAATTGGATTTAAACAATTGTAGGTTGTTGTAAATAACATTACATATTGAGGAAACATGGATGTGGATGATAAAATATACCCCAGTAAATTTCAAAGTACAAACAATCTCGGATAAAAATGAGATTGTGATATTTCCCTTACCTTAGGTCCGATTTGCTTCGTATGTGTCCGAACCTCCTGTATAATGATTTAAATAATGTCATTGACTTATTACAGAATCATATTCATTGTTATGATATCATATATGGTTCACTTATGACATTATATTACCCGTTCTTTTGTAAATTCCATGTTAAAGAAGCGTTTTGGGTAAAATCATTTCATTTATCGTAGGTGTTTTGACTTGTTGTTCTTGACATCATTATTACTTATATCATGATTTACTTACTTCCAGAATATAAAATATGATTTATATATCATATATATTCAGTATATATATATATATAATAGGTAGATAAATAAAATGAAAAACACCGTTCATGGAGACGGTAGTCCGTACGTACGCATGAACGTTGTTTTCCTTTCCTTATTGTCTTGAAATGGAAGTAAGTAGATGACATACATATGTATATATATACATAAATCCAGTAGCTTTATAATGTCATATATTTCATTATTATTTCTTATATATACTTTATAATCATTCTTAAATGGTTAATATGGAGAATGAATCTCATCGCGTCGTGGAGACGGTAGTCCGTACGTACGCACGAGCGATGATATCATTTCTATAAGTATTGAATTGAATTGGAGTGAATTATACAATATATCAGAATCAATATGATGTTGTAATAACTATGTATAGTTATTCTTTACACCATTATACCCATCCTTGTAAGGTGGTGGTGGAAAATAGATTACACCACGGCGTGGAGACGGTATTCCGTACGTACGCACGCGCGGTGATTTCTTTTTCCGTAGGATGGATAGATGGTGAAATAGGGTTGTTTCATACTTATAATAACATATCAGTATATGAGTGATACTGATGTTATTACTTCATAATGAAACAACCTAAGAAGAAGTGGAAGAAGAAATAAAGATAAAAGAATTGGTAACGGTAATTACCTCTTCTTTGAAGCGCCTCTTTGAGACCTCCTCTTAGGGCACTAGAATTGGTCTTTGAGGAAGACCAGAACCTCTAGGATGTTGCTAGGGAAGTGGAGAAGAGATTTTGGCAGGGGTTGGCCGAGCTTGAGAGCTCAAATTGGTGTGAGGAGGAGGGGGAGGAGGTGTCCTTTTATAGGGGAGGAGAGGGGCACCTTAGGAATTCTTAAAAATATTAATTTATAATAAATCTAACCCCACTTAAAAACCTCCAAAAATGACTCATATTCGAAGATTAGATGAGATAGGGTTGTAATCTCATCAACCAATCAAATTTAGACATGTTTGGATATTATTTTAAACCTTATCAATTAGATTTAACTCTAAGTTAAATAATTTAACTTTTACCGTGTCTTTTTGTTTTCTTTCACTATATGGTTAATACACTTACTATAACATGCCAAACGAACCCCAAATTGTTTATTATTAATATATATATCCTTATCTAAGTCATTTGGCCGAACCTTAGATTTTTAGGAATAAAATAACAATTAATAATATAATATTTGATTTAAAAACTATTTTGTGTCAATTTTGACACTATTTGATATATGATTTTTGTGAAAGTCATAACAGAATTAAATGTTCGAACCAAGTAGATTAAATCAACATTAATATATCATAGTAACCTAGAAAATTAGTGGAATTCATAAAAAATCTCAAATTACATTTATTTTGGTTCTTATAACATCAATTATGTCAATATTTCATTAAAAAGATAATTACTGCATCATCGTTGTGTCATAAATAAATTAAATTATTTGATGTCTAAAAATTACAAATAAAATACCATTATGTAGGAAATCTTTTTAGCTTTCTAATGAATATTTATAGTCGAATTTATCTTATGTATAACCCCATATTACAAATGATTTACTTATTAAACTTTGATTTTAACTATTTTAACCCTTCTTTAAATAAATTAATAATAAATGTCCTAATCTAATCCAAGTGGGCCTAAATGGTCATATTTTATTCCTAAGTTTGTTTTTGGTCGAATTACACTTGTCCAATAGAATTAGGACATGTGTTAGGGTAATATTAATATCATATTTACCCTTAGTTACCCTATTTACTATTAACCGTGGTAAAAAAAGTAAAAAGTTACTATTCACCAAAAAATTATTTTCATCTCATTGAACCACATTTTAGTCCTTGATAATAACCGTGTCTCTCGGATTTTCGAAATTCCATTCACAGAAGCGGTAAAATTAAGTTTTATGCAAAATTCAGTTTTTAACCTACCACTTAGTAGTTTCACTATTCATCAAAAATTGAAGGTTTTCAGAAAAATGCCAAAATTTCATCCTAAGCTATATTTCATATTCCGAATTCAAAAATGAAGTCTATTTTACCAAATTCATAACATAGAAGTTGCATTAATTAATTTTATAATTAAATCCCGCTGTTAAAACAAATAGCGTGTTTTTAAGAAACAATATCTATCAAAAGATTGACACTTGTTTATGTCTGGTTTAAATGTGCAATTACATCCAATGACCAACATTGTATTAAATTGTAAAAATATATTCTAAATATACTTTAAAACCACTCAAATTAATGATTTATCACTATTAATTATTTCGATTAAAAAAGTTGTTTTTAATTATAATTTAGTAATTTTCACTATTCATCGGAATATGAAAGTTATCCGAAAAGTACAAAAATTTCACCTTAGGCTAAATTCGATACTCCGAATCCATAAATGAAGTCCATTTTGAAAAATAAAATTTACAAAATTTCAAAAAGTGGTTATTACTATTCACAACAGCTAGTTTTAATAATATCTTAATAGCATATCGTTGTTTAGCGAAACTTGGTGTTGCGTACAACACACGCTATCGAGGAAGGTCGCGATTGCGTGTAATGCAAGGCAAGTCAAGGATGTGTGTTGTGCAAGCTCTTTTTGGTGTAGCGTACAACACAAGACATTAAAAAGAATATTTTTTATAAAATCTTGGGCTGTTACATTCTACCCCCCTTAAAATGAATTTCGCCCTCGAAATTCGTCGGGGTTATAAATGGTTTACTATTCGAAAGTTTCTTTTATAGAAACCCACATCGTAAAAAAGGAATACCAAAACTTGGCTTTAAAAACTAAAGTATGAAATGTAACGATTACCCAAATAAACTAATCACTGGGTTTCCACATAGGTGAAAATATGGATATGGAAGAGAAATCTAACCATCATGTTCTGATGGAGAGTGGTAGAGAACATGGCTATGGAAAAGCCAGTAATCACAAATCCATAGATTTGTGATGATATAAGGTACCATCTTATTCATCAGGTATAAGATCACTAGGACAACATTTTTGGTTTTCAAGATCATTTCCCTAAAGTTGAAAATTTGAATTAGAATAAATACTTACTTTATTTTGGTACAATCTCACTGTTGTTCGTGCCTTGAACAATTTCCACTTCATCTCTTAAATAAATGAAGTTGAATTTGTTATTCATGAAGTGTTAGCAGATCATGTGATAGAATGACGGGTCATTCCATCTGTCTCAAACAAAAGATTAGCAAAAATTATATGCATAAGTCGATCTATAGTGAGATTAATCATATATGGTTCCTAAAATGGACTTATACTTCATATATCATACTGCTTAATATAATAAAACTAGTTTCTACTAAACAGGGACTTCCTGTAGGCCAGTGGTAGGCGATAAAGGCCAGTTGCACTTCGGTTGTGGGTTCGATTCCTACAGCCTTGTCCGAAGCGATGGGCTGTCGCCCGTCCTGCAGGTTGTCCTTTTTCTAAAACTACGTTACTATAACATCCCATCAATAATATCGAAAATCTTCTATCCTTAAACAATACTAACTTATGTCCAACATAATCCAGTCTAATCTTTAGGCTTATACATAATACTGCAGTCCACTCTCATAATATAGTGACAACGATTACCAGAGATTTAATACCATCGTTGATCCCCATATATCATAAGATATGTTTTGTTGGTCACATTCCAAACATTCAAAGTCCTTAATCATGTATTCTCTTGAATACCTTAGTGAAAACATGAATGCAGTTTAAAGTTAACACTTTCCACATACCAAAATCCTCAAAATTCTATATACTCAAACCATGATATAACTTAGTCCTTATATCAATCATGAGCTCATGAATACAATCAAACATCTCATTATCTTCTTATCCTTTCATTATGCACTTATCATCTACTTTCCAAAAGTATCTGAATAACCTTTCATGGTTATTGGTACCATTCATCATACACTTTCAAAACTTAAGGAAAGACAACAGTGTAACAATCCTTAGATGTCTCCTTATTCCATGAGATTACTTATACAACATTACACATGATAAACATGTAATCATTCCACTATATTCTTAGACCATTGACCGAGCTTCAACATTTCTTTCATCTCACATATCATTTGTAGTTTCTTCATCATCATCAACATAAATACTTCCCATACGACCATACTGATTCTCTTCATGAGACTTTCCCTTAGGGCATTGGTTTTCATAATGCCCATACATTCCACATTTAAAACATTTAACCATTGTTGATGTCGTAGCAATACCATTATCCTCATCCATGGTGTTAACTGAACCTTTTCCTTTGCACTTACTGGCTTTGTGTCCTTCTTTTCCACACCCAAAGCATCTTCCAGTTCCTTTGAAACATTCTCCTTGATGCCTCTTCCCACATGATTTACATAGGGGAAATTGAACTTTCTTTCCTCTATGATCATCATGGAACTCCATCTTTCTCTTATTAGTCGAGTCAGGAAACTTACCAAATTTTACTTTATTGATCATGTTGTGAGATTGTTGATTCGGCATAATAATGATGTTTGGACATCCAAATCCCATTTCATTTGGTTGCTCATGAAGAATATCATTCCATTGTCCATCATATCCTCCATTATCGTGAATCATCTTGTTTCCAGCCATATTCTAAAACCCAAAAAAGAATAGTGTGAGAGGCAAAAATCGTAATAAAGGGGGAGTAACATAAATATCTATCATCTTTGGTTTAATCTAATATCGTTACCATAGTTCTAGAACTATATCCTATACGTATACTTATCCTTAGGGGCATCCCTAGACATACCTTAGAAATATCTCTAGGGATCTCACTAATGTTTTCGCATCCTAGTTTCCAAAGGTTGACTAAACCTTTCCTCTGATACCAACTGTAGAGACCCGTAGCTTATCGTACATGGACATTACATTACATTTGCGGAATACTTAGTACATAACAAAAACACACACTAAAGGATCGTAATAGTTTAGTGTCTTTGGAAACTCGGAACGTAATCTTCTAATCGTGGTGAGAGTTCTTCAATATCTCCCATAAAGGTCATCCCTTTTTTTTTACCTAAAACCTTTCTTTATATCCTGGGGAAAAGAAAACATAAAAGGGTGAGCTCAAATGCTCAGTAAGGGTAAACAAAAGAAATATCAATCACATAATTTTCATAAGAACATAACTTTTTTGGAAATCTTAACCTGCAAAAGGGAGCATAATTTCATAACATGGGATAACTCATAGTAGTGAAATGAAATCATAACTTAAAACATTACTCATTGTGGCATACACACATAATCATAGAGAATCATTTCTTGTTAGTCAAGACTCATTGCCAAGACTATCTTAGTGGACAAAGTCCCTTTCTGAATCGAGTAATCCTCGTTTCAGTCCTGTTTCACTGAACCGGTATAACCTACCATTCCAGCCATGTCTATCTCATGAGATATAAAATCTTTACCCAATGCATTGGAGGGAGATATAGGTCCCACCCATCTCTTAATTAATCCTTTCTTATGTGTGCCACAAAATCATAAATCATACATCATTGCATAACCCATGTAATAAAAATGGGATTCTTAAACAACATGACATCATAAAACCATTCATATAAGATAAAGGAATTCATAAACATAATTCCATCACAACATAGTCAAATCAATGTAAAAATATGGATAGAAACAGAACCCTTTATTATCTTATATGGAAAATAATTTTGATAAAACACTTGCATTGAATTCTTGAGGAAAATATCCTTTCTTCTTCAAAATCAATTTCTTTTCACAAAATATCATGCAATTTTAAAAGAAAGATATTTTATTGAAAATAGTCATAAAATCTTTTAGAGTAAGCTTCATGAAAATAAGGCTTCATAAAACAGTAGAAATCCGTTCGTGCCGTATAAGTTAAAAAAAAACATTCTTTTTTACTTTTGTCGAAAAAGTCAAAATGTACCTCGTACGAAAAACGACAAAAGATTCCTTTCATATCATTTACTAAAAACTCACTGAAGGGTAAAATTGGATTTAAACAATTGTAGGTTGTTGTAAATAACATTACATATTGAGGAAACATGGATGTGGATGATAAAATATACCCCAGTAAATTTCAAAGTACAAACAATCTCGGATAAAAATGAGATTGTGATATTTCCCTTACCTTAGGTCCGATTTGCTTCGTATGTGTCCGAACCTCCTGTATAATGATTTAAATAATGTCATTGACTTATTACAGAATCATATTCATTGTTATGATATCATATATGGTTCACTTATGACATTATATTACCCGTTCTTTTGTAAATTCCATGTTAAAGAAGCGTTTTGGGTAAAATCATTTCATTTATCGTAGGTGTTTTGACTTGTTGTTCTTGACATCATTATTACTTATATCATGATTTACTTACTTCCAGAATATAAAATATGATTTATATATCATATATATTCAGTATATATATATATATAATAGGTAGATAAATAAAATGAAAAACACCGTTCATGGAGACGGTAGTCCGTACGTACGCATGAACGTTGTTTTCCTTTCCTTATTGTCTTGAAATGGAAGTAAGTAGATGACATACATATGTATATATATACATAAATCCAGTAGATTTATAATGTCATATATTTCATTATTATTTCTTATATATACTTTATAATCATTCTTAAATGGTTAATATGGAGAATGAATCTCATCGCGTCGTGGAGACGGTAGTCCGTACGTACGCACGAGCGATGATATCATTTCTATAAGTATTGAATTGAATTGGAGTGAATTATACAATATATCAGAATAAATATGATGTTGTAATAACTATGTATAGTTATTCTTTACACCATTATACCCATCCTTGTAAGGTGGTGGTGGAAAATAGATTACACCACGGCGTGGAGACGGTATTCCGTACGTACGCACGCGCGGTGATTTCTTTTTCCGTAGGATGGATAGATGGTGAAATAGGGTTGTTTCATACTTATAATAACATATCAGTATATGAGTGATACTGATGTTATTACTTCATAATGAAACAACCTAAGAAGAAGTGGAAGAAGAAATAAAGATAAAAGAATTGGTAACGGTAATTACCTCTTCTTTGAAGCGCCTCTTTGAGACCTCCTCTTAGGGCACTAGAATTGGTCTTTGAGGAAGACCAGAACCTCTAGGATGTTGATAGGGAAGTGGAGAAGAGATTTTGGTAGGGGTTGGCCGAGCTTGAGAGCTCAAATTGGTGTGAGGAGGAGGGGGAGGAGGTGTCCTTTTATAGGGGAGGAGAGGGGCACCTTAGGAATTCTTAAAAATATTAATTTATAATAAATCTAACCCCACTTAAAAACCTCCAAAAATGACTCATATTCGAAGATTAGATGAGATAGGGTTGTAATCTCATCAACCAATCAAATTTAGACATGTTTGGATATTATTTTAAACCTTATCAATTAGATTTAACTCTAAGTTAAATAATTTAACTTTTACCGTGTCTTTTTGTTTTCTTTCACTATATGGTTAATACACTTACTATAACATGCCAAACGAACCCCAAATTGTTTATTATTAATATATATATCCTTATCTAAGTCATTTGGCCGAACCTTAGATTTTTAGGAATAAAATAACAATTAATAATATAATATTTGATTTAAAAACTATTTTGTGTCAATTTTGACACTATTTGATATATGATTTTTGTGAAAGTCATAACAGAATTAAATGTTCGAACCAAGTAGATTAAATCAACATTAATATATCATAGTAACCTAGAAAATTAGTGGAATTCATAAAAAATCTCAAATTACATTTATTTTGGTTCTTATAACATCAATTATGTCAATATTTCATTAAAAAGATAATTACTGCATCATCGTTGTGTCATAAATAAATTAAATTATTTGATGTCTAAAAATTACAAATAAAATACCATTATGTAGGAAATCTTTTTAGCTTTCTAATGAATATTTATAGTCGAATTTATCTTATGTATAACCCCATATTACAAATGATTTACTTATTAAACTTTGATTTTAACTATTTTAACCCTTCTTTAAATAAATTAATAATAAATGTCCTAATCTAATCCAAGTGGGCCTAAATGGTCATATTTTATTCCTAAGTTTGTTTTTGGTCGAATTACACTTGTCCAATAGAATTAGGACATGTGTTAGGGTAATATTAATATCATATTTACCCTTAGTTACCCTATTTACTATTAACCGTGGTAAAAAAAGTAAAAAGTTACTATTCACCAAAAAATTATTTTCATCTCATTGAACCACATTTTAGTCCTTGATAATAACCGTGTCTCTCGGATTTTCGAAATTCCATTCACAGAAGCGGTAAAATTAAGTTTTATGCAAAATTCAGTTTTTAACCTACCACTTAGTAGTTTCACTATTCATCAAAAATTGAAGGTTTTCAGAAAAATGCCAAAATTTCATCCTAAGCTATATTTCATATTCCGAATTCAAAAATGAAGTCTATTTTACCAAATTCATAACATAGAAGTTGCATTAATTAATTTTATAATTAAATCCCGCTGTTAAAACAAATAGCGTGTTTTTAAGAAACAATATCTATCAAAAGATTGACACTTGTTTATGTCTGGTTTAAATGTGCAATTACATCCAATGACCAACATTGTATTAAATTGTAAAAATATATTCTAAATATACTTTAAAACCACTCAAATTAATGATTTATCACTATTAATTATTTCGATTAAAAAAGTTGTTTTTAATTATAATTTAGTAATTTTCACTATTCATCGGAATATGAAAGTTATCCGAAAAGTACAAAAATTTCACCTTAGGCTAAATTCGATACTCCGAATCCATAAATGAAGTCCATTTTGAAAAATAAAATTTACAAAATTTCAAAAAGTGGTTATTACTATTCACAACAGCTAGTTTTAATAATATCTTAATAGCATATCGTTGTTTAGCGAAACTTGGTGTTGCGTACAACACACGCTATCGAGGAAGGTCGCGATTGCGTGTAATGCAAGGCAAGTCAAGGATGTGTGTTGTGCAAGCTCTTTTTGGTGTAGCGTACAACACAAGACATTAAAAAGAATATTTTTTATAAAATCTTGGGCTGTTACAACATCTATCATCACAGTTTTCTTCAATAGATCAAAGTACATGACTTTTGGTATTCATTAATGATAATATTAAAGTTTAAAGATCAATACACACATCTGTAGGTAAGAACATCCAATGACACATAAAATGTGGATTTCTTACTGGTGGGTCTCATTCTCATAATCTCACTTCTTGAATATTGATAAGAGAGAACACCATGAGAAGGCACTTCAATGTATTATGAGCCTCCTACCCCTGATAGCTTATATAATCCATGTCCTATTAGATAATATCTTTCAGCTATAGAATATTCATTCAAGAATACTATTGTGGCACCTCCAGTTTCTCATCATAACGGAGAACTGCTATAACCTTTTAGTGCAACATATATTCTTAGGACATTATCACATACTATGATATACAGAGGAACAATCATGTTGTGATAAGAAACTTCATTAATATTCAAGATAACGAATACATGAAATCATCAAGTACTTAGAAGTTGTTTCCAGGGCACCAAATTTGAAAAACTCCCACTTTCACTAGATCCAACTGTTAACAAAATTTAGTTAGCTCTCATATGATACTCATGCCTCTGCTCTGATAGTGTTTCTATCAAGGGGTCCACCATGTTTTCCTCCATGTATGCTCTACTCACTATAACTTCACCTCACTGAGAAAATCCCCTCAAGAGATGAAATTTCTAAAGTAAATGATTTTTCTTTTAATGTGACCTTGTCGCTTTGGAAAGAGCCACCATTACGATGTTATCACAGTAAACCGTGATAGGGTCTTGACTTATAGGCACCACATCAAGTTCTTGGAAAAATTTTCAAACCCAAACTACTTCCTTGTCTATATCAGAAGGCATAATATACTTAGACTCCACTATAGAATCTACAATAAATGGCTTATTTGAACTCTTCCATCTCACAACTCCTCTGTTGAGACAAAATACATATCCTAACTGTGACTTTAGATCATTCCAATCTGTATGAAAGCCAACATATGTATGGATCCTAATGATTAACTCTTCATCTCCTCCATATACTAGGAACACATCCTTAGTTCCCCTCAAACACTTAAGGATATCCATAACAGGAGTCCAATGCTATTCACCTGGATCAGCTTGATATCTACCTAACATGTTCAAATCATAGGCAACATCAAGCCCCATACATAACATGACATGCTTGATAGATCCTATCATACAAGCATATGAGACCTTACTCATTATCTCTCTTTCATGTTGTGTTTGAGGACACATCCTCTTGGAAAGATTTATACCCTGTGACACTGGAATCAATACCCTCTTAGATTGTCTCATACTAAACCTCTTTAGTATCTAGTTAATGCATGTACTTTGACTTAGTCCAAGCAGCCTTTTAATCTACCACACATGATCTTGATCCCTAGAATGTAGGCTATTTTACTTAAGGCCTTAATGGAGAATCACTTTCTCTACCATGCCTTAACATCTTATATGGATTTTATCTTGTTTCTAATTAGTAATATTTCATCAACATATACTACTATGAAAATGACCGTACTCCCACTAAACTGCTTGTAAATACATTACCCACCTTCATTCTTAATGAAACCAAATTATTTTATAGCATCATCGAACCAAATGTTCCATAATCTGGATGCTTTGTTTATTCCATAAATGGATCTTTGCAACTTGCATACCTTTTTGGCATTGGATATATCCACAAACCCTTCTGGTTGTGTCATATAAACATCTTTCTAAAGGTTATCATTAAGGAAAGTAGTTTTGACATCTATCTACCAAATATCATAGCCATAGAAAGATTTTATTACAAGTAGAATTCTGATGGATTTAAACATGAAAACTAGTGAAAATGTTTCATTGTAGTCAATGAGTTGACTTTGTTTAAACCCTTTAGCCAATATTCATGCTTTATAGGTACTAACCTGACTTTACATGACCAAATTTATATTGAATACCCATTTACACACAATGGGATTTACATCCATTGACATATTTACCAAAACCCACACATGGTTTTGGTATATGGAATCCATCTCTGAATTCATGGATTATTTCCATTTTGTAGCTTTTGATATCTCTACTACCTCTTTGTAGAATAAAGGGTCATGATTGTCAACTGATAATGTGTCACCATCTTCTGTGACTAGAGAATCATATCCCTCCGGTTTTCTAACCTCTCTAGTTCTCCTATATAGTACTTTTGTTTGAGGAATATCTTCTTCCACAAGGCCTCATGGAATCTATTTCTATACCAACTCTTGTGTATCTTGAGAATCAACTTCCCAGAAGTGGTTCTTTCTCCCACTATCCTTCTTGAGGATGTTTTCCCTCTCAAGTAAAACATCTTTCCTGAAAACCACAACCTTTTTATTTGAGGGAGCATATAGATAACATCCATTCATTTCCTTAGGGTAATCTATAAAGACACATTTTGTTGCTTGAGCTAGCTTTTACAAATACCTCACACCCCCATACATGAGTATGTGAAAAAACAAGTTTCTTTCCACTCCATAAACCAAATGGAATACCGTTGACCGCTTTGGTTAGTACTTGGTTTAGTATGTATGCTATTGTGTGTAATTCATATCCCCAAAAGGATAATGGAAGGTTTGTGTGACTCATTATCTACCTTACCATGCCCAGAAATGAACGATTCCTCCTTTCACTGACACCATTCCATTATGGTGTATTAGGAGGAGTGAGTTGAGATAAAATCTCATAATCCCATAGAAAGTTGATAAAATCTTGATTAAGATATTCACCAATTTGATCTGACCGAAGTTTATTTATCTTCTTACCAAGTTAATTCTCAACTTCATTCTTGAACTATTTGAAATTCTCAAAGGATTCATACTTATACTTCATCAAGTAGATGTAACATTACCTACTCAATTTGACGATAAAAGTCATTAAGTAT
Organism: Viscum album; assembly: GCA_963277665.1. Classification (NCBI taxonomy): domain Eukaryota; kingdom Viridiplantae; phylum Streptophyta; class Magnoliopsida; order Santalales; family Viscaceae; genus Viscum; species Viscum album. The sequence continues at coordinate 683,399,899 of OY728167.1, forward strand.
AAGAATTTGTATCTAGATTCTACTTGAAAAGGTTTGAACACATTAGTGTGTACAAATTCTAGAATCTCTATGGCCCTTTCACCTTGAACACCAAATGGTGGTTTGGTCATATTTCCTTGTAAATAAGCATGAAATATTTCAAGTGGTTTAAGCTCAAAAAAATCTAAGCAACCATCTTGATAGAACTTCTTAAAATGATTCTCATTTACATGACCAAGGTTATGATACCACAATTGGGTGTGAAATGAGTCGTGTGAATTTGATTTGTTATCAGTTTCCAATATTTGGTTTTGGTAATTTAATACATAAAGACCATTATTCATTTGTGCCATACCATAACATATGCTATCTTTATAAAAGTAACAACTCTTATTTCCAAAGCTGAAAAATAAATCAATCCATGTCTAAATAGGAAATAGAAAAGATGTTCTTGGTAACACTAGTCACATAATAAAAGTTCTTTAAAACCAAAACCATTCCTGTTGTAAATGTGAGGTGGTAGTTTCCAATGGCTAGAGCATCCAACCTCACTCCTTTGGAAACCTGTAGATCCACCACCCCTTTAGAAACCTTCCAAAATCTACTTGGTTCCTATATTTGGATATAAATATGAGTGTCACATGCATTATCTAATACCCAACTTATAGATATAGAATGTTTAAACTCGATAATGATCACACCTAAAGATTTCTCTTACTTATTTGGCTGGGTGCATTTTCTCTTTCAGTGGCCTTGCTTGTCACATGAAAAATGCACCCTGTTTTTCTCCTTTTCTTGTTACTGAATCTTTTTCTTCTTGGAATGGTGGTTCTATAGATCCTTATAATTATAATGTGTCTTCAAACCCTTCTCCTTTTTTATTCATTTTCTTTTTCATGATAAGGACCATGGGTTTTTCACACCCTATGTCTTTATCAACTAGGAGAATTAGAGTAAGAAGTTATGAAAGAGTCTTCTCATTATTGATCATATTATAATTCACATTGAAACTGGAGAACGTTTTAGGTAGTGAGAACAAAATGAGAATGATGTGAAAATCATCATGGATATCAAACCCAAATATGTATAAGTATTATCTGTTTCCAATTATCTTGACCACATGTGGACAATCTCATGTTGAATCTCCATGTTTTTTTACATGAACAGTGTATTGGAGATCTCATATCTCTCTTGTCTCGCCTTCTCCTGATAAAGACCATGAAGGTGAGAAATGATGTTATATGCATCCATATTCTCATATTTCTTTATAGGAACATTTAACATGGAGGATAACATGAAACATTGGACATCCATATCACTTTCCACATGTTTCACATAGAGAGATACATCTTCCTCACTATCCTCTTTCGCAAGTGACTTAGGAAGTGGGGTTTCCAACGCGTATAATTTCCATTCATGACGTAGTATAACAAGGGCCTATAAAATTCCTATAAATCTACATTGGTGAGAAGTTAATCCTTATCTATTATGGATCACAATGATATTATCAAAGTCATGTGGTTTTCGATTTCTATAAAAATTAAGAGCAGATAATTAGTACTTCATTGATTACTAAATTGGATCAACAATTTTATTAAATTTTATTAATCTCCTACTATTCTTTCAAATCCTAATATCCCTCACCATTAGTTTTAGAATATCCTATTGCATGGATATTCTAGTGATAAGGACCCATATTCCCATTCTCATAACCTAGGATTGGGCCTGACGAGTTGTTTCAAGGGTTTTAGGTAGGCATAACTTTCCAATTACACTATAGTTCCTTGATATGTTGAGTGGACTCCCCAATCCAGAAATCCTGGATTAATATTTCCTCAACCCTTGCCTCTCAGTTACACTAAGTTCTTCTTGGGAAGTCAACCCTTGATGTGAACCAAGTTAAGTCAACCCAAAACTTCAAGCTAAAAAGTTTCCCGATAATTGAAAGTACCCTGAATTGGGTCAATCAAGCACTTAGAACAATGGGTTTGATTCTAACTTAAGTAATGGAGGGCGATACCAACTTAATATTTTAGTTGAGGGATTTTTACCCTTATGCATAAAAAACCTAGTTTTATTTTTCCACATGCCTTGTTAATATTAAGTGGATTTTACTTAAGTGATTGACCATATCTGATAATTTTACACATAATATGGTTTTATTTTATCCCATATTTTATTCTTGTTAATTAATTTATTATGTGACCGTGTAGCATCCATAAACATAAATAATAAACTATGAAACTAACAAAAATAAAATATAAGTGGCAAGATCATGGGATTATCTAATGGTTAGTTTATCTAGCAAATGATAAACCAACCATCAACCCTAGAGGAAAACACCTTGAATTGTGGCTTAGTTAATGTTACAACATTCCACCCCAACTCCAATGTATCACCTTTATTTCTTTCACCTTGTCTTCGAGATTCAGACACCCTCCTCCCACCTATGAGCTTCATCCTTTCATAAGCTTTTACTCACACATAGGTGAGAGGATCCAATGGATTGGATAAAGGGGGGTTTACATAAAAGAAATCATGAGCACACATACACTTTCATAATAAGGAGGAGATGATGACACACGAACCATAATTTTAATTTAAATAAAATAATAAATTAAAAGGAAACCAATCACATACATAGAATTGTTTTAATATCATGATCATCTACACAACATGCAACAAACATAAATTTTCAATCTAGTTATCAATTTCTTTGATTCATTCTTTAATTAAGATAAAAATCCATGTATTAATTCAATTAATTCAATTTTTCTTAATTCTATCCAAGAATATTTGAATTACCATCATCCATAATTTTAAACAAATTAAATAAATTAATTTTATTTAAAATTAGTAAAGTACACAAGTGTACTTAGAGGGAACGACATGTACTTGACCAAACTACCCGACATGATCCTTATGATTGTGCATTCCCTTAGAATACAACATACACGTGTGTTAGGAAATTACATGGCATATAATAGAAGACAAATGTCAAATTTAACACATGTGAATTACAATGCATGTGATGATCTTGATGTGTGTGATGTACACTATTAGCAAGGACCATACACAATTAGTAGATTTAGAATTTAACATGGAAACTAATTTAATATATAATTTACAATCCTCTGACGTAGCATGTATTGTCAAATAAATGACACACAAAACACATGTGAATATGTTTAATTATATAATTATTTTTTCTTTCTGCATCAAATTAAGTGCATTGTTTGTAGCAGACTGCACGACATGTACTGGGTTAAATAACAGGTAATCTCTTCTTCATGTGTCCCCAATGTGTATGAGGTACACGATGTGTATCCATATTACATGACGTACGACCTTGAAGTTACACAATTTGTTAGTCCCTCTGTCATGCAGTAAATTCATGACACACTTGAACCCCTCACATTCTCCACCATGAAGATACAAGGACTACATGTCGTATACGCATGTTACATGACATGTGGTTCTTCAAACTGTATTCTAGACTATCCAGATCTATATGTTGAAACTCTTTTATGTGATCACTGATTTTAATTTTATCGGACTGATCATATATCAATGTGAGATAGATGAGTACACAATGTGTCGATTGGGGTACACACCGTGTACTCTTGTGTTATATGGATAAAACCTTTGGCATTTTCAGATGGAGATTTCAGATGCTTCTTCCTTTTAACTTAACTTGTTTATTAGTTATGTGAGTGAGAATGAAAAAAGTTAAGAGAACATGATGTCCAGATTTCAATAAATAATATATTTGAAGTAAAATAAGTTGAAAAAACATTCTATTGAATCAATGATTAATAAATAATTATAAATTAACCATGCGACTACTTTGATACCACTTGTAGGTCCCGGGTGCATCAGAATCACCTATTTTGGCATGGATAACTCAACTTTTAGTCTTAATTTATGAATAATCCAAGTTGTACATAACAAATTATGTCATGATCAATGAAATTTTTAGATTACCCAACTTGATTAAATTCCAAAACTAGAAGAGGAGGATCTTCACATGTAATTTATAATTAAATTTATAATTAGATCTAGAATTACTTGAGATTTTTCTTCATTGATGATCCGATTGAATTGATATCATCATATTATCATTAAATTATAGGATCCAAGTGAAGAAACCCTCTAGAAGTGATCCACATGTGCACCACAATCTATGAACGTCACCTTAGAATCACTGAGTGCTAGCAGAGACAATCCCGAATGCTTACATTATTCACAGTTGATTGAAACAGAATTATCTTAGAGAATTCTTGATTTTCTCTCAATATATTGAGAGAATAGGAGGAGATAGAATACTATAGATCTTTATAACTTTATCAAGGAATTGTGAGATCTTCTATCAATCTATTATTCACAACAAGTGTGTCTATGTAAAGTGATATAATTAGATATTTATTATGACGGGTTTAGGGTTAACAATTTTCACATGCGACCCTTTTCAATTTTATAATTCTTAGTTAACCCCTTGTCTAGTAATAATAATAAAAATATTATTATCAATCACTTGGCATGTGAATTACTTTAATAATATATAAATAAATATCATTTACATCATTTCCAACCATACCATTTAGCTTGGTTCGTTTATCCTACTCATCATTTACTAAACCTTGAATAATGACTATTTATTTAAAAATTTAATATCACTAAATTATTTTTTGATAAATATAATAAATATTATATTCACCAAACCTTTCAAATATTTTTTTTATTATTTAACTGATTTTTTATTTCAAATAACTTGTGATTAAATCTTGGTGATCAACCAAACCTGAATAATTAGTAAACCATAAAAAAGAAAGAATAATATTTATTCTAACTTGTTAAATTCATGATTGAATTTAACCGAGATTATAGATACGCTTAGTGTGTGGTTGTCTATCCCTCTTTCTTATTATCAATAAGTAGAGATGCTAAAAATCCAAGGTTAGAATATAGTAATACGTCAAGGTACCTATAGAGAAAGAAGTTAATGTCACATTGATATAAAAACTCCTAAAAATACTCACTATGTAATATAATCCATTTATCATGATATCTTTAATAAATAAGGTTGCATATCAGTGTCATCAATATATGTGTGATGTTTCTTTCATTGAATTTCTAGAAATAAACTTACCCACAAAACACAGTGACCATGGATTTATTCATCCAGTTTTATTCCCATCAAAGGGCATGAGATATCAAATTCCATTAATAGAAAGAAGGGATAAATTCTTTCTCACATTATCCATTAATAAAATATCACTCTTGACACAAACAACGTATCCTAATTCATCGTAGATATATTTTTTCATGGTTTTCATCAATACATCAAATTACATGATTTATGGTATTTGTTAATGATAATCTTAAATTCTAAAGATCAATACACACATAAAAATATAGGAACGTCTAATTACACATAAAATATGGAATTCCTACTTGCGTTTCTCATTCATATAATATTCGTTCTTAGAGATTACCAAGGGAGAACACCATGAGAAGGTGTCTCAATGTCTTATGAATCTTCTATCCCAAATATACTGCGTCATCTATATCCTCTTAGAAAATATCATCTAGCTATAGATTTTATTAAGAATACGATTGTGACACCTCTAGGTTCTCATCATAGTGAGGAATTGCAATGACCTTTCAGTATAACATATATTCTTAGGGAATTATCACATACTATGTCATGTAGAGGAACAATCATGATATGATAATAAACTTCATTAATATTCAAGACAATGAATACATGTAATCATAAAGTATATAGAAGTTGTTTCTAGGGACAAAAATCCAACACCACCATGCTATATTATTGTACCATGACATACCTTAAGGGGGGGGGGGATCGGGGTGTTACCAAATTTAAACTCTTTCAATTCAGCCCTTCTCCTTTGGATCATGTTCCCTTGTTTGAAGGGGTACAATTCAATCATATATTTATCGAATACATCCACATCAAATATCATGAACATGTATAAAAATTAAAATATTCAAGGATGCATAGATTTTACTTGGTTAAACTAAAATTCTATAAATTGATATCTTTTGGATCAATGCACAAAGTGTTCGAGTTGGTGCAATAGAACCAACTAATTTGTACTTTATATTACCTGTAAATATTCAAATACATGAATACTAATAATTAAATCTCTTATCACATGATGATTGATTCTTCTATATCAAATTAATGTGACAATGTCCTTGGTGTATTTGTCGCACTGAAGGGAAAATGAATTTTTCTACTATAATGAGATCTTTGAAGTACTATGACATTGTCATGACCCGTCCACCGGGGCCCGTGCGGTGACTACCCCAAGCCCACCTTCCATAGGCTAGGGGCTGGTGACTAGCACCAAAAAGGTGTATCCCTATAATGGAAAGACATTTCCTTTAAACCTGTACAAACACACAATCTAAGAACACAACAAGAAGCAACCACGAAGTAAACTACTGTAGTAAAAAGTGCATTAAAAGTAAAGAGGCCAGAATACAAGCCCAACTGAAAAGTACAAGTACAACTGAAAAGAGAAAGCATCTCCTGGATCATCCACCGAGGATACTACCTGAAGGGTAGATACAACTCACAATCAGTAGTCAATACAGCATGTCATGTCAGATGGTCCACCTCTAAGCATCGTCCAGTCCTGATTTCCTCAGCCTCGATCAACGCTGTCCATCATCTGCACAAGACACAACAAGGTGCGAGCGTAGCCCATGTAGGGGTGAGTATAACAATACTCAATAGGGACCCTGAGGCCCCCGAAGGTCTCCCAGAGTTCCACAAAGGATAAAAAACAAAGCAAGACCTCAAACACAAAGCACGAAGCAGTCATAAACTCTACTTAGGTATATGACCATACATATACCTAAGTTAACAAGATATACTCATATCATACACGAGGAAACATAAGACTCCAACTTTTAAGCCTTTAGAACAACTGATCCACGAGGGAAGAATACCAAAAAGGTAACACCACGAAGGTAAAACCACGAAGGTAACACCACGAAGGTACCACAAAGGTAACATCACGAAGATAACACCACGAAGGTAAAAATACCACAAAAGTAACACCATGAAGGTAAAAGTACCACAAAGGTAAAGACTCAGCTCAAACCAGGTATATAACTCAAGTACAAAAGTACAGATGATTAGTCATAAATCTAGATCATCTTATTCTATCGAGAGGCTCTACTATTGACCCACACAGGATCGATAGATGTTTACCCATATAGGATCGATGTTCTTTCTTCATGTTACAGCCAACCACGAGATTCCCGCACTAAGCACGCTTGATTCTGGGAGGATCTGATCCTCGATCTATTGGTCATACGTCAACCACCACAAAGTTCCACAAAGAAGTACCCCAAAGGACCGCCATTCCGTAAGGGTTCCAATGCGATAGATGACGCATCAATCAGACGCACGGTCTGTAAGTTATAGGAATTTTAATGCCGAGGGCCCGGTTGGATTCGGGTTTGATCCAACCTGGCCATACACCAACTTTCTCTAAAACTCAAGTGGATTATACCAAAAGGACCGTCTCACTCCAAGGATCCTAGTTCCGCAGACGGTTCATCAAACGGACGCCCGGTTCATAAGTTATGGCTCTTTTAGCAAAACTGGGCCTAGAAGGGTCCGGGTCCGGTCCGACCCGGTCAGAACGACCCAACCCGGTTTGGGACGACCTGACCCATTATGGCCCAAACCAGCCTGGACCAGCCCGTTTGGGCTGGGCGGTGCACCCCGCTGGGCTGGCGCGACCCCAGCCCACGGAGGGGCGCGACTTGTTGGGCTCACACGGCCTGGCCCGCTGGGCTCACGTGGCCCAGCCTGTGGAGGGGTGCGGCCCGCTGGAGGCACAGACCACTAGAGGCATGGCCCGCTGGAGCGGGGCCTGCCCTAGCTGGTAGGGGGAGCGGTTTCCCCCATTCAGAAGGCAGAGCGGTGACACCTCTTGGTGCTACCAGGTAGCCCGCGGGACCCGCCGTGGGTCCCAACCCTTCGTCATGGCTTCTGAGCCGCAACCACCTTCAGCGGTGCGCGACGGCGCGCCACTCACCTCTGTCCAAAGATGGACGATGCCAGCCACCATGAATTTATGTCGTGGCCCTCTTCTCCGACAGCGTATTACGGCGCGCCGCCACCTCCTTCGCGGCCGGCTGGAGTCGACCACCATCTTCACCTGCCCTGGCTACGGCTGTGGCCTCCTACACCAGCGGCGCACGACGGCGTGCTGCCATCTCCTCTACGGGACACCCTCTTCGCCGCTTGACCCTCCGTTCTGGGTTTTGTCCAACCTGAATAAATCGCTCACGAAGAACACATCAAATTTCATTAAAAGGCAGAGGGTCCGGGCCTTGTTCGTTTGGCCTGTGCCCTCCACATTAGCTTGATAGCAAGAGGGTAGTATAATGATTCAACAACTCTTGAAATTAGATAAGAAATAAACCCTACCTCAAGATTCGTTGAAGAACGTCCGTGCTTGAGGAAGAGTCGGTGTTCGTCGGTTTGTGATTCAGTGGCATTCGTCACTACTCTCTGGAACTGGTTCTGTCCTCCAAGTGGTTGGCGTCATGGTACTTTACCAAAACTTCATCGCTTGGTGAAGTCATGCCAATAACCCTCCCCAAGATCCATATAAATAGGAGATGGGGAGGGTGAGTAATGCTGTTGGGAATTTATGAGGTTCATTTAATAACGAACCTTCTTAATTCCAATGGTACGGTTACAAACTTTGAGGAGTCAATCCAATCAATGTCTTGACATGTTGTTGGTCCCGCCACCACCGCTTGTCTGTTGGAGGAAAAGAAAAGAGAGAAAATAAAGTAACTTTGTTATTTTATTATTCTTTTAAAATTCCAAAATCTATCTTTTTCTCCTGACCTACTACGGTCGAAGTGAAGCCTTCCTTAAGAGAATCCCGATGTTGTGGATTCAACGGTGCCCTCATACTTTTTAATCCGAGCACCGGTTCAAAAGATAGAAAATTCCACCCGCACGTTTACTGAACATACCTTAAAAAAAGTTCAAAAATTCATTTCGGGCACACCAGGCCTCAGAATCACGTGCCGTCAATTTTCTCAGACTCGTAATAATTCCATATAATTAAAAAAATTACATGGAAAATCTAGGTCTTTACAGACATAAACCTAAATATAGACATATGACTAAGATAACATTCTATGATGAGACAAATAGTATGTTGATTTTCAGGTTCTTGATACTCATAAGTGGAAAAGACTTCATATCATGATGTTAACACTTGGTAATCTCCAAAATGAGATATTTTGAGGACAGACCTCCCAGTAGGAATTCTACATGTTTACATGTCATTAGATATTCCTATTTGTGAATGTTTGTAATGATCCTTAGATTTTAGATTATTATTAATTTATATCACGAGTCATGAACTTTGATGTATTAATTAAAACCATGATGACATGATCATAATGAGATAGGATACAATGGGTTTGTCATGAGTGATATTGAATTAATTAATAAGTTAATAGGGGATTTTTCTCTTCCGATTAAGGAAGATAATATTTCACACCCTTTTATTGGAATGGAACTGTTGAACAAAATCTTTGATAATGGTGTATTAATGAGTTCTTTTCAGATAGTCAAAGAAAGAGTAATCGAGCACATAGGTTGATGACATGAGTATGTAACCTCCTTCTTGATTAAGATATATTGTGAAATAGTGATTATATTACATAATGATCATTCATATGCGGTTTTCATCATTGTGATGTTAACTTATTTCTCTATTGGTGCATTGACATGTTACTAGACACTAACCTTGGACTTTAGGCAAGCTTGGATAATGCCACTGAGAAAGAGACCTAGAGGGATAGACACAAAGTGTATCTATGATCTCAATTAAATTCTATTTGAATTTAATAGTTGGAATAAATAATATTCTCAATATTGAGAAATAATATTTATTTATGATTCATTAATCGTGTATATTCGATCACCGGTTATATTCGAATTAGAATATATTCCATGAGTTGGATATTATATTAATTAAATATTTATTCAAGAACCCCACAAAAATAGAATATTCATTTATTTCTTATTTTATTCACAAGGTAATAAATAATGTTTATTATTAAATAAATATTTATTTAGTCACACGAATATTAAAATAAATATTTACTCATAAGACCATGAATGAAATATTTATTTATTTTATCAAATGAATAATATTTATTTATTATTTATTATTTTAAGTTCAATAAATGTTGAGGATAGTTAGACCGAGTCAAGTACCCAATATCGATAATGATATAAGCATTGGATATCATTAAATAAATATTTATTTATTTACCTGATAAAAATGATATTTAAAGAATGTGCGGGTTAACACAAGCTATGAAATATTATTATTATTATTGGAACGGGGAATAAGTAAGATTTAATATTTGATTATGTGCCTATATGAAATTATCAATATTAAACCATAACACTGTATATCCCTATATTATATCATTTGGGATGCTTGTAATACATATCATTGTGCACAATAACTTTCCTTTAGAGAATTATCTCAAGAACATCTCTAGAGTTATCTCAAGACTAAGAGGATTCTACACATTCCTCCTCCCTATAAAGACTGATAAAATAAGATAGGTGAGATCTTCATATCTAAGGATCACTTATTTTGATCAACACAGATGACACAATATGATTGATACCTCTACGCTAGCACCCAAAGATTCATATGTGATGTTTTAAGATTGTGGAGCATGCGTGGATCACCATTAGATGGATTGTACTTTGGATCCTCATAGCATAATGAAAATATAATCTAAATTGGGTTTAAACGATCAACATTTACATCAAAGAAAGATATGAAGATCATGATATTATTCTTATCATTAAAATAATTATAAATTTGACATGAAAAGATCCTCTCTATAGTGTTTTTGGATTCTTTTTTCACGTTTATCCGGGTTTATTCATGTGATTTAACAATTAATCATTATGTTCTTGTGGATTATTCATTAGAAATGATGAAAAAATATAATTGATCATGGACCCAACTAGGTTCTGTTACGGCTGAAACCTTCATGAAGGAGGAGAAGGGATCTACCCCTAGGTGAGAGTGAGCTATTATCTAAACCATTATATAGGCAATGATCCTATATGAAGAGAGACTTCACCTAAATTGTAAAGGTAGTGATCCTTAGTGAGGAGTGACTTTAATTAAATCTTTTATCCTCTAAAATTGTAAGTGTATGCACCAAAATTCCAAGGCCAGATATATTCAACTCCATGTTAGAAGTGTTGAAGAAAAATCTTCCAAACAAAATCACCCAAAAACAAATATTATTATCCAGATATAATAATTCCGGAAAAGTAATCACCTTCAGTATATTTTATCTTCCTTAGTATTACAAGCCTTATGTATCCATGAAGATCCAGAAATATGATCTTCAATATGAATTTAATCAATAACGAATCAATCCTATTTAATTCAAATATTCAGTGAAGGTCGTGTTGTTGACTACTTTATTTATTCTTCCTCCCCCATTCTTATAACTCTTTATCCTGCTCTATTATCTATATTATATGAATTCTATGAAAAAAGTTTCAATATATCCTAGTAATTTTTAAATTCAAATTCAAAATTTATACCTCAAGAAACTTCCAACTTTCTCTGCATCAAATTCATCCATTAAATTATTTCCAAGTGAATATCCACCATAGATATTCAAATGGACAGTTAATGGTCATCCAAAAAATCATCAATCCATATTGAGAGTTCCACGCCATCAAAAATATTCAAAATCCCCAAATGTCAATAATCATAGGGTGGCATCTTACATTGTGGAAGAACTTGGTTGGTTCCATCAGTTTTATTTAACTTCCAATTGCATCATGGAATGATAGAATAAATTATGGGGTAATCTTAATTTATGTTTCTAAATATCCCAAAGTTTAAATTTCATAGCTATGATTCTTACATTTTGGTCTCACTATTATGGTTTGGTCTCTATAATCATGTCGTGATGAAATTTAGATCAGACATCAACTACATCTCTAGTTTGTTACACTGGATTTTTGGAAAAGTAAAAATCCTTACATATCAAAAAATATATCTTACTTATGGAAAATGTATCATACACACATCACTTATGGAAAAACCTTACATATAAAAAACCTTATAGTTAGGACTTTTCTATTTTCTTAGTATTTTGTAACTCTAACCCTTACATATGGAAAACCGCAAGTATGAGAATTTTCCATTTTCTCAGAATGAAATATCATACGTATCATGTAACAACCCAATATTTTAGAATTTATTTTATTTAAAAAATATATTTGATAGCATGTGGTATATATAATTTCGATCTTAAATGAACCATAATATATTACAAAAATATTTTTATTTAAATGTGACTATTATGTCCTAGTAGTTGATTTGAAGGTTATCAATAAGAGTAACCATATTATGAAATATATGTATAATGTTTTTACTTAACAATTTAATAATCAATTAAAAATTTATTATCAATTGGTTGGAAATGAAGATAAAATCTTTTGAAGCTAAAAATGATATTTTGTATAAAACTGTTTTATGTGCCCAATGTATTTTTATATTAATAGATTAAATTAATCACCATTGATAAATGATTAAATAATTAGGATATATATATAATTTACTTAATTCAAATTCATTTAATTATGGTTATTAGGGAAGGAATGAGAATAAAGCCCTTTTATGCCTCAAAAATACATTTTCTTCAAAAATGGTTTTTATTGCATTTTGTGCATGGATATTATAATTAATTACTGCCACTTATAGAAATAGTATTTTAAAAATTGGAAATAATTTTTTAAATCATAATTTTGTAATAGTATTGAGATGGATTTTTGGAATTTTTCTGAAAATATTGATTTTTGAGTGAATAGTGAAAAATGTTGATTTTTGAAAAACTGTCATTGCTCTTTTTTAAATAAAGTCCCATTATATTTTATTTGATATCATGTGGTATAGGTAACATTGATCTTAAAAAAACTATGATATACTATATAAATATTAATATCTAAATAAGATCATTATGACCTAGCCATTGGTTTGGTGGATATAAATATGAATAACCATATTATGAATTTTATGTCAAAACTTTTTCATTAATAAAATGAATAATAAATCATTAATTGATTATAATTGGTTGAAAATTAAGATAAAATATTTTGATGTTAAAATAGATATTTTTCATAAAACTCAATTTATGTGCATGATATATTTTTATCTTAATAGATACACCTAATAACTATTGATAAATAATTCCATTGAAACATGTATATTATATATACAATTAAATTAATCAATATTCATTTAATTATGGTTATTATATAAGGAATGATAATAAAATAATTTGATTCTTCAAAAATACTTTTTCATCAAAAATGGGTTTCATTGTATTTTGTGCACACATATTATAATTAATTTCAGAAAATTTTATAAATTTTATTTTAAGAAAATGTACATAATATTTGAAATTATCATGTCAAAATTAGCTTTGAGTGATTTTTTTGTGATTTTTCTGAAAATATATATTTTTGTGTGAATAGTGAAAAAGTCAATTTTTGAAAAAATGTCATTCATTTTCATTAAATAAAGTAATTAAAAAATACAATTATATTTAGTATTTGGTTTTATAATTTATAGAATCACTTTGATTAAACATAATAAAATTAATTCCATAAGAATCAATATTATACTTGATTTTGGTATAAAATTATTTTTATGCTTAAAACTCAATTTTTTTCTAAAAACTTTTTTATTGTATTTTATGAACTTATATTAAAATAAATTTCTTTCACTTATAAAAAATAAATCATGAAAAATGAATTTTATATTTTCAATCAGTGGGTTCAAATTTTTTAATGAGTTCAATTTCATTTTTGGCCATAATGAATTTTAACCATGTTTAAAAGTTGTCACCACCATAAAGGGTAAACAAGTTAATTAAGGTTAAAAATTTGTGATATGATCAACAAATAACATCATAATACTTATTGGATTATATTATTTCAAATATTATCACATTTTATTCTAAATTGGTTTGAATTTGTACCACTTACCCATGAGTAAGACATTCATAGTATTTAAAAGTTATGAAAATTACAGGTGAGCCACTCACCTCATATATAAAAGGGCATCACCTCTCCTATCTTCCTCACAATTCCTAAATAATATAGATTTTTCAATATTTAAAAAAATCACTGCATAAATTCCCTTTACACATCCTATAGATTTTTTATTACCTAGAGACCGACCAATAAGGCTTAAGGTGCAAGTCAAAGGAGGTTTTCTAAAGAAGAGGTGTAACTCTTAACTGAGTTCTTTCATTTTGTTTCTTCTTATACCTCCATAAAAAATATAATAACCATGATGATATAGTAATTTAATTATCCCATATATAATTAAATGTTATTATTTTTATGGTATATCAATTTTTTCATTTCTTTTCAATCCCATGGAAAATTAAAAGATCACTCATGCGTACGTACGTACTATCGTCTCCACATAGCGATGTAATACAATTTTCATACCTAACTCATATGGATGATTAAAATGATTGATATAATGAATATATATGATATTTATGATATTATTATTATTATTTAATAATAATATATTACTTACCTTCTTCCTCTTCCATCCATTGGAATATGATAATGTTACTCGTGCACATGTGTGGACTACCACCTCCACAAAGTGATGTGATTAATTTTTCATTAACTCCTCATATGGATGGTAATAAGGATGGAAATAATGATTAAATATGAAATTTATATCATATTTATGATGCTATAGAAGTGATACATTAACTATTTTTTCCCACCTAGTAGAAAAATAAAAATGTCGTTCATGACAACATACATACTACTATTTTCATGAAACAACGTGATTCATTTTTCATGACCGAATTACATGGATGGTAATGAATGTAATTTAATGTATAAACATGATAATTATAGATTTTTTATTATTCTATATATGATGTAACCATGAAACCTTTTACTAGGGTTAACCTACCAAAGTTTTTCCTTTGGATTACAAACTGAACGACATCAAAACATAGGTCGTAAACTTAAATAATTTAGTAACTATATAAGACCTCTTAATAAATGAAATAAAAAGGATAATAATAATTGAATTATCTTTAAAAGTTTCTTCTAAGAGTATAAAATTAACAAAATTTTATTATATATGGGTTAATGTACGTATGAAATGAATCACAACTCGATTTAAGGGATATCTCATCTCAGTTTCCTTTCCTTGAGACTTAAGTAATTTTCAATAAATTTTTTATTTGTGTGGTATATAAATAATAATATCATAAGAGTATTGAAAATACTACAAAAGGGGGTGGTTTAATTTTAGATAATAAAAATTTAAAATTACAATTTTCCCAAAACCTTGTTTGTAAGAAATATTATTGGAAAAACATTTGTTCCAATAAAAAAATATAAAATTTATTTAAAATGCACAACAAAAATATAAAACATTTTGAAACAAGAATAAAAATCTATAACAATCTTTCAAAAAATAATGTGAAAAATATTATAGAAATTTTACTAAGAAAGGTATTCACATTCGCCCAAAGTAATAAGGAAGTTTGTAAACTTGTCTTTAGGTATCCATGGCTTAAACCTATTGTACGTTATGTATTCCATACCATGGAATCCCTCAATACACCCGATCAGACACAAATATGTATTCTTATCCCTAAGATCCCTCAATCTACCTAATCTAAAAAACCTATTTATCTCTAAACCTAAGAGCCCTCAGCCGACATGACTAGACAAACATTAATTACAAAAACAAACCATAATTAATTTACAATGATAACCTCACAAATGTATGCTTTGAGGAAAATTATTTAAATATTAAAATTGAATAGAAATAAGAAACAAGATGTTTCATAAAATTCAAAAACAACATTAGATCATATGGAGTCTGTCGATTCTTCTCCTCAAGGTTATGATCCTATTTATAGAAAAGTTTATAATGGTAAAATTCTGCACTTCTCAAGATTAGTTGTTACATTATTGGACACATCGTCTTTATATTTCAACATCTTAATGCATTTTTTGATGGTCATCTGATTTAGAATCATTAAAATGGTTTAAAGGGTTTTTCCAATAGAAATAGGGAATCCTCATCCGGTATACTTTGGGAATATCTATCTGGTGGTATTGTGAATATGTAATAGGTAGAATTTGTATGTCCTCATCCAATGGAATTTTTACAACTATGTTCAATAAAATTTATAATCCTACATCTGATAGGTTTTTTATATTTTCATTCAATGTATTTTATACTTTTCCATATGATGTACTTTGTATACAACCATCTGATGTAGTTTTTACATGTTTGTTTGATATACATTTTTTATATCCATATGATAGAACTAGACTTATCCATTTGGTAAAACTAAATTTATTCATGTAATAATTTATAGTATAGAATAAATAAATATTAGTAATATAAAAAATTTAACAGTGATTTTTAATTTTCAAATTTAGGGGTCATGATGTATTACTAGATACAACTCTTTATCTATGAGTTGGACTGACTTTTATCAAGATACGGGCCTATAGGATCACACATAATGTTTATTCGTAGGTTCCACTTGTTGGAGTTAGTTCCCTAGAACCAAATTTTGTGTACTTTATGATTACATGAATTCATGGTTTATAATATTAATAAACAATTGAACACATCATGATTGTTTTTTATGCGTGACACAGTATGTGATAATGTCTTAAGAGTATTTGTCACACTGAAAGCTCATATCAACTCCCCACTATGATGAGAGCCCAAAAGTGCTGTGACGATATTCTTAAATATATGTCCCATATTCGGATGAAATCATTTGAGGAATATAAATGGAACAAGCTATTAGGTGTGGAGACTCATGTGACTTTTGTTGTACCTCTCGTTCCCCTGGTTGTTTGATTTTCATGATCACAATCACCTTATTATTTGTCTAACCTTGTTTTTAAGTGTTGTGGATGATAGGCAAAAGATTGCCAAGGAAATGGGCCATGAAGCACATCAAGTGGACTGAAATTCAGTCCACCGGCCAACCGGTGTGATAGCACCGGCCAGCCGGTGGCATCCAGTCAAACAGTGGTAGCCACTGTCTGCCCACCGGCCAGCCGGTGGCTCTGGCACCGGTCGGCCGGTGGTGCCTGGAAAAGAAGGATCAGCTACTGCCAAGCCACCGGCCAACCGGTGGCCCATCCACCGGTCAGCCGGTGGAGCCAAGACTCGAAATCTCCCAAATTCCTCAAGCACCGGCCAGCCGGTGGGACTGTACCGGCCAGCCGGTGGAGCCAGTCAAACTAGCCGTTGCAGTTTGACCAGGCTGGCCCACTTGGCTCCCAACGGCTCTTTAAGCCTCTCCAACGGCTCCGAAGACTCCAAAAGGGTTCCTTGCCTATAAATAAAGGCCAAGGAAGCCCCGGACACCACACGGATCATATACCAAGCCAACGGACATATTTTGTATCAATTGGCCAACCTCCGGCGAACTTCCTTCAAGGAACCCACCTTGCTCCAACAACTTCCACATCCAAGGAGCTCCTTCAAAGAAGCTTGGAAGCGTCCTTCAACATCATCAATCAATCAAAGGCGCCCAAGGCTTCTCCAAATTAAGGTTTTTAGTGTTTTATTTCTTTTGAGCTTAATTTGGGTTTGTGTCTACAAACCACTCTATTTCTCATCCCCTCTTTCTTTTGGGTTTCACATCACCATTAAGGTGTGAAAAGGTTGTCAAGCTTTCCTTTAAATAGCTTGAGACATAGGTGAGCTATCCTTCACCTGTAAGAAGGATAGTGGGTTCTTGCTAAACCATTAAAAGCAAGTGGGTTCTTGCTTAACCACCAAAAGCAAGCTGTAATAGGTTCTAGTGCTACCTCAAAGCCTAGTGGGTTTCTTGCTAAAACCATTGAAAAGCAAGCGGTAGAATCTCTCAACGGTTGAGTTGGGAGCGGATACGTAGGCCGGGTTTTTGGCCGAACTCCGTTAACAATTTCTTGTGTGATTGCCTCTTTATTTCCGCTGCACTTTCAACTTTGATTTTAATTTGTTAATCATTTTTTTAAAAGGAAATTCACTCCCCCTCTTGCCATCACTTCCTTTTCCTCCGACCCATCAACTTTGAGGCACCTTCTCATGGTGTTCACCCTTGATAATTTCTAGTATAGGAGATTATGAGAACAAGACCCACCAGTAGGAAATCCACATCTATATGTGTCATTCGATGTTCCTATCTGCGAATGTTCTTATTGATTCTTAGATTTTAAGATTATTATTAATAGATATTATGATTCTTGTACTTTGATTTATTGATGAAAACCATGACGGCATATGTTTGAAGAAAAATATGATACATTGGTTGTGTCATGAGTAATATTTCATTAATGAATAATATGAGAAATGATTTTTCCATTCTGTTCTTTAATAGAAGTTGATATCGCAAGATCTTTGATGGAAATGATACAATCTTAATAAATCCATGATTATAGTGTTTTGTAGGTAAGTTCATTTTTGGAAATTTAAAGAAATAGACATCAAACACATAGTTTGATGGCATCGACATACAACTAGCTTTATTAGAGATATCGTGATAAATGAATTATATCACACAGTAAGCATCTATATGAGGTTTTATGTCATTGAGACATTAACTTATTCTTCTATGGGTGTCTTTATTTTTTATTAGACGTTAACCATAGACTTTAGGTTTCTTCATCTAATTCCACTAAGAAAGAGGCCTAGAAGGTCACATACTAAGTGTATCTAAAATTTCAGTTAAATAATAATATTATTTATTATTTAACATGTTGAGTAAATATTATTTCTACATGTGGCTTAATAATTATCATTTTTTTGTTTGATCAAATATATTATGTCACTAGTTATTCGATAGAATATTTTGTGAGAAAAATATTTAATAAATATTTATCTATCATTTAGTGAATATAATATTTATTTATATAGGTGAATAATGCAGTGATATTTATTTATTAAATAAATAATTATTATTTAAAGACCAATAAATATTGTGAAGGAATAACAAACTGAGGTTTATGGTCTGATGAGAAATAATATATATTAAATATTATTTGAATAAAAAATATTTAATTAATTCATGAGATTTGTGCATGTTAAGAAATAATAACAATATTATTATTATAGACATGAGGTTCCCTAGGGATTAAGAAAATATTAAGGGCACATGTACAATTATTATTTTTTAACTCTAGAACTATTTAAACTCGGTTATATTATTTCCAATGATTGTTTCTGTTTTGTTTAGTTATGAACAAAATCATTCGAAGAATTATCTCAAAGCCCTATAGAGTTCCCTATCCAAGAATTATCTCAAAGACCACTCTCAATTTTAGGGGGATCAAAGATAATCCTTCTTGAAGAAATTGTTGGGGCGATCAAAGATGAATGATGCCCGCATTATGTCCTACTACGCTAGCACCCAAAGGTTTCTAAGGTGACGTTTGGAGGTCCATAGAGCACATGTGTGTGCTGGAGTGAATCTACACTTGATTCCTATAATGCAATGATGATACAATGTAGATACATTTTCAGATTCATCAATGAAAAAATAATTCATTGCAAGGTAATTTTTTAATAGCTTAAATTAATTATAAGTCATTATGTTATGATCCTACATTTTGGTTCTGGCGTTCTCTCGTCAATTAATATTTGATTCAATTCTATTGGTCATGACGTTTATCATCGATGTACATATTGTATTAATCATAAATTGTGACAAAAATATGAGTTGGGCATACCCCATCTAACGCTTTCTCTATTCCTGGAACCTTTACCACTGATTTAGATGAATCAAAGTTTAAGATGAAGTGGGAACCACATATGTGGTCCAATGTTCATCCAAGTGTGAATGATTGAAAGTAAAATAAATAAATAAAATAAATAAGGTATTCAAGTTTAGCATAATGAAAATTTAATTTATATTTCAAGTTATTGACAACTCATTTAAGTTTAAATAAGTGAATACGAGAAGTTTTTTTCAAACAAACATCATGTGTCCAAGGTTTATTAAACACACACATTAGAAGACACAAGCAGAGTAAATTTTTTGTATTTCATCTTGTGACATTTTGAGGTGTTACAAATGTGTGATGAAATTTACATGACACTTAATATTGGTTATACAAGTCTTAAGTGATATTTTGATCTTTTTTATAAGTTATGCTTCTTAAAGGACTAAAGTGAAATTAAGAAACATACAACCAAGGTATAAAATCACATTTAAAACCCAAAATTCATAGTTTTAGAGAGGTAAGGAAGAGAGATGAACACATACGATCTGATTACTCCTTTATATATCATGTTCATGGAGTTATGATGGTCATACATGATCAAAGATAGATGACTTGGAGCTTGTGAAGCATCCATGGACACGTCTAGTGGGTTTCTTGCTCGAGTCATTTGAGAAACGATGAACCAATGAGCGAAACATGAAAAATGATCAAGGTATAATTTATTTTATCTCTTAAAACTTATAATTCTATATTCATTTATAATTCAGGTGTAAGTATGTTGGATTTGGTGTTATGACACAAATCCAGCAAAAAAATTAAAAATGCTGATATTAAACACTTCTATCACACCCGAGTTTCTCTATATTTAGCATATTTAATCACATTTTCCATGCATATCAAATAAAATACCATAATTACTTAATAATATAGATCTATAAACCAATATTCTTAGAAGAAAACTAATCATTGAACCAGCTAAGGGTCTTTCAAATAGAACTAGCCAGATTGGTTGAGTTAGATTATCAAAACAATTTTATTATATTTTTAATATTATGTTATTATTTATCATCTCATTTTATTATCTTATAATTATTTTAAACAGTAAATTATCAATATTTTTTCCCCAAAATATTACATAGAATTTCATGTGATTGAGTCTAAAAAATAGATTTATTAATAAATGTCCCTAATTTTAATAAAATTAGATTAATTTTATTTCAACTATAAACCATATACTAATAATTTTTATTTCATAATATTCATATATTTTATTTTATTTTATATTTAATTTATATTTTATAAAACAAATATTAGACAGTTTGTTCATTATTAAAGTAAGGTTGATGAGCCCCATTGGAAATTGGATAAGATCCACTTCAATTCATTGTAAATGACTCTTGATAATCATTTCCATAATTTAATTGAAGTTCAAGATCTAAAATTGAATACAAACACACACACACAAGAAACCTTATAATCAAAAAAGTGCCCCCTCCAAGTCTCCTTCACAATCTTCAAAAATTTGATCCACCTCTCCAGAGGGAGTGGCGCACAAGGCGGTCGAAAAGTCGGCCTCATGACCCATAGCTACGATAAAGCCATGTTAAAAAATGTATTATAAAATGTGTGAGAAAATAAGTTTTTTCTTTCTTTTTTTCAGAAATATATCATTTCAATTTTAAATTCATAAGAAATTATTTTTATTTATATAATCCAATACAATCATTATTATTTTTTTGAAAAAAAACAAAATATGTTTTCTAAAATAAAACGGAACCTTCATTTCAACCATTAAAACCGAGAAAAAAAAATATAAATAATTCTATGGAAAACCCAACTGAACAAGTTGACACTGATTATGAGATTCAACATTTTTAAAAAATCATTCTTCTATAAGAAAAGTTGTAAACAAAGAAGCAACAATATTAGAATTTTTATTTGAACAACCAGTCTGAAACATGTCATTTTCTAGTAGGAGTGTTTATATCAGAGTTCTCAGCTACTCTATAGTATCTCTAGTCCATGATATAAGAAAAAAATATCCATTTCACAAGTATTAATACAATTAGATAAAATAGTTAAAATCATTGAATCTATCACCAATTATGTTGGGCACCACCCCCCCCACACACAAATAGAAATGAATAAGCACATGACATTTAAAATGGTTCAGAAAGGTGTATTCCCCTGCAAGGGGAGACACTATCATCTTTGTCTATAATCGTCCATCTAAGGATGAATGTTATAGGGAAATTATCTCAATTTAAAGAGGAGAAAAAAAACATTGTCAAGGGTGATTCATCTTACCTTGATGAGATCAGTTTTTGAACGCATTGTCGGCTACCTTAGATTTTTCACCAAAAAAAGGAAAAATATTCCTTCTACAATTCACTTCTCAAATTAAGAGTGATTTGTAATCACCCCTCAAGACTAATTTTTGACAAAATCTAAACCAAAAGTCTCCTTGAAGACCTTCCACTTTTCTTTTGGTAAAACGTTTTCCATCATATTTGTCTCATCATCATTGGGGTAGACTTCTTAATTTTCAACAACTTATATTTTAACATTACAAATATAAATCAAACACTGATGTGTTTGGAACTTTAATGAATTGTTGGTTTTTTATTAAGATGAAGTGAACTTTGACTATCACAATAAGGAATATAATTATCTTATCCCTATCTTGGCTATTGCAAAAAAAATTAATCCATGGTATATTTCCTTAAACCTTTAGAGATTGTGATATAATCAACTTCTATGTTTGATAAGGTGACAAAATTTTGTAGCTGTGATTTTCATGAAAAAGATTATCCCACAATTTTTATCAACTATCAAAATATTTACTTTCCTGTATCTCAATCTCTAATTCCTCCCACAATTTTCATGATCCTAAAGTGACTCACAAGTGAAAATTTGACAGATTCAGGTTTATTCTTGTTGAATCATAAGATACTTTTTTTATGTATCATTCCTGAGATATCCAAATCATATGATAATTTATTTCATGGGTAATTGTCATGCCAAGAATCATTATAACTTATCCCAAATCCTTTATTTCAAAATAATTGTTCAACTCATTTTTTACCAGTTAATATTAGTGATATATTTTCCTATAATCAACATGTTACTAAAATAAGACAACATGATAATTAAGTCACCCTTGAAAACACTTTTTATGAATGCAAAATGATCAATAGAGTTTTATATTTATTATTCTCCTTGAACAAGTCAAACTTATTATATCATTGGCTTGGTGTTTGTTTCAAACTATATAAACTTTTCTTAAGTTTATATGCATATTTTATTCAACTTTCACTGAAAATCTTTAAAGACACTTCATATAAATGAAATTTTAACATCAAGTTCTTACGGCTGCAGGCTAGGACTAGCCACCAAGCCTAAAAAAACTCTAATAGAATTCATTTTTACAATAATAGAATTTTTTATTGAAGTCAATACCTTTATTTTGTATGTATGATTTTAAAAACAATTTGATTATGAATTTCCACTTGTTCTTGAGTATTTTATTTCTATGTGGTAACCCTACCAAGTTGAATGTGTAAATATTATTCAAGAAATACATCACTTTTTATATGAAGTTTATTCACACATTCTTGTAATGAATTATAATCCCATCATAACTATATGGTTCTCCCTAGTTAATGAGTATCACATACTTGTGTAGCAAGTACTTATGATTCAATTGTTGTTTTCTGGAAGTTCTCCTCAATTTTACTTTTTATTGGGATCTATTTTGGAACATTAAACGATGTAAACATATCACATGGGGGTGTTATATTAGTATCACTATAAACCTCTCCCCCATTATTTGGAATTGTTGGTGAGGTGGTTGATTCCAAGTTGACAAGAGTTTATTTTGATTTTGTATTCTCTTACTAATGCAATCCCAAAGTCTATATTAAAATTATTCATGAATAAATCCAAGATACACGACTTTCTCTTTCCATATAGCTTCCTCTCATCTTTTGGGAAGTGCACAAATACCCTGCAATAAAAACCTCTCAAATGTTTGTATGAGAGATCATTACTTGTCCAAAACCTTTTCTGGTATGTCTTAACTCAGTGAAAAATATGGAGAAAAGTTTATATTATCAATTTTGGTCCTCATTACCTCTTCTTATAACAAGTTTAATAGTTTTTCATTTGAGATCTGATCACACCGCGATTCACTGTTTCATTTTCACCCTTACACTACTTTGTTAAACTAGTTTTGTATTGAAAATTATAAAAATAACAACAAATTTAACTTTATTTTTGATTCCATTATTTTGTTTTTATCATTGTTAAAAAATAAAATTTTACTTATTTTGATAATTGCATTGAAGGTGGAGGTGATTTGGGGGGCTCATGATGAAGTCCAAGAAAAATGGGTCAAGCTGCACAGGATCCAAGCACACCAGTTTACTAAACCACATACTGATACTTAAACGTGAATCCAATTGGGTTGAAATTTTGTGGTCTTGACAAAAATTAATTGGGATACATTTCATATTAAGGAACCCAAGCCTCATTCATCCATTCGGTGGCCCAAACGACCTGATCTGTCTAGAACACCGAGTCTGCACGAAGTCAAAAGTGGTGTGCTGTGATCTATCCATATATTAGGATATAGTTTTCCAAATGGTTCCAAAATTTATGTGGAGATATTAAAGAGGTGGGGAAAATGTTTCTAGTTTTTTCCAAAGTATGTTTCGACTATCAAGTGTTCGAAAACCATGGTCCAAGTGGTTTTACACAATCGGTGTGACCAAAACCACCTTCCACTTTGCCTATAAAATGGAAGCTTGGGTTCCTCATTTTCAAGTTTGTCTAGGAGGAAAAGATATGGTATTTTAGAGACCCAAAAGAGTCCTCTCATCATACAAGAAGATATATATTCCCCTATGCTCATAGGGGGATCAAGGATGAAGGTGAAGTTCCACCCGAGCCTCCTCCTCTGAATGGCGAGCTAAACGATGGAGGATCATTTCGAGGGAGATACACATACTTGGGAGGGAGTTAAGACACTTGATACTATACTGGTTCTATTTAATTTGTGTGTGGATTATTTCACTTATGTTTTATCTAAACCTTTTTCTCCTCTAAATTCATTTCTTGGGTTTAATTAAGTGAACCGCTTTTCATTTAAACACCGATTGGGTTGAAATTTCAAGTGGGAAACTTGGGTTTTTACGATTGAGAAACATAAGGATCCTATTTATCTCAAACATAAAAAAGATATTAGTATGATTTGGTAGCCTTTAATATGTTCTTGAAGTCCAAACCTTGACAACATGATTGTTGTGCCAAGGGTTGGTACTTTGTGCAACGTTTTAAGAGGCAAGAGGGGAATCAAGATATTGACAACCCTCAACCAAAGAATTAAAAAAAAAATAGGTGAAATTTTAAGAATAGTAAACTATAAAATATATGTAGTGAACTTGAAGTTATCTTTTTCTCTCATAATTCTTAAATCACCATATTATTCTATCAACTATTAAACTCTTTAAGTTAAGTTATTTTCTTAAAACTGTTTTCAAAATCACC
Organism: Viscum album; assembly: GCA_963277665.1. Taxonomy (NCBI): domain Eukaryota; kingdom Viridiplantae; phylum Streptophyta; class Magnoliopsida; order Santalales; family Viscaceae; genus Viscum; species Viscum album. The sequence goes on from OY728167.1 coordinate 683,425,283, forward strand.
CCCTCTTTTAGTAATATTTATTAAAAATACACACTATAAGATACCAACGCTCCTTGAGAGACAACCTATGGTCTTCCCTAGACTAAAAAATATTCTTTAAATAACTATCAATTTTATTTTTTATGATAACGCGGTCAAATTTTGGCATCGTTACCGAGGAGCATTTAGTTTTAGTACATGTTTTTGATAAGATTTTTATAAATTTTGTGAATATTTATTTGTTTTATCTTATACCTTTACCTATCTTTTTTTATTTTGATTTATTTATTTTGTAGGTTTTTTGCATGACACGTTCAACTTTGGGAGACTTACCACCTTTCAAACCTGAATTGGAGTGGATCCTACATCTACGACCCCGAGACACACAAGAGAACCCTTCGAAGGAGGACACAAAAAACATTGACACTCTTCTTGATCCTTCCTATTCTTCTTCTGGAACCAATATCAAAACTGAAATAAACTTGAATAATATGGATGAAAATAATTGAGCATTAAAATAACTAACCTCACCCGTTGATGATATCCAGCCCACCTATATTCAAATGCAAGGTGAGGCACCCAATTTTGAACTGAAATCTAGTTTAATTCATTTATTACCAAGATTTCATGGACTTATGGGAGAAGATACACATAAGAACTTAAAATAATTTCATACTGTGTGTTATACTTTAAAACCTGCTAATGTGGATGAAGAACAAGTAAATCTAAGGGCATTCCCTTTCTCATTAGAAGATACTGCAAAATATTGTATTCACTATATTAATTCACCAATTAGAGGTTGGGCGGACACGGAACGTCTTTTTCTTGAAAAACATTTCCTAGCCTCTTGAATTGAAACTATAAGGAAAGAAATTTTTGGTATAAGTCAGTCACAAGGGGAAACATTATATGAATATTGGGAATTCTTTAAAATGTTATGTTCAAGTTGCCCACACCACCAAATAAGTGATCAACTTTTTATTCAATATTTTTATGATGATTTAATTCTTATTGATAGAAATATGATTGATGCTGTTGTAGGTGGTGCGCTAGTTGATAATACCCCAATTGCTGTAAGAACCCTAATTGAGAACATGGTGCAAAACACTCAACAATTAGGTTCATGGTCTAGTGTACCCATTTGGGGTGTCCATGAGGTGAAAAGTATATAATTCAAGAATAAGGTGCACAAAAAGTTCGAAGTGGTAAGTATCCTTCTTCAACAACTTGATCTTTCCCAAGGGAAATCCCAATATCCTCCTCCCATCCATTGTGGTATCTACTCTTCTGACACCCATTATTCTGACCAATGCCCATAATTGAGAGAAACTTCTGAGAGTTGTGAGGAAATCTTTCTAGGCCACCCCTATAACCAACCCTTTAGGTAAGAACCTTACTATCCATCCAACCCTAGGTAGAAAGAAAACCAATCTTATAGGCAAGGGAGTATTCAAATCAACCTCAACAATAATAGAACCAACAGGGTCAGAGTAGTCATCCACCACCACCACCCATAAATCCTCAACCACCCCAAAGGCCTTTTCGACAAACCCCTCTAAAACCCGAGCCTATCCTAGAATATATGATGAAACAAATGTCTTCCAACAATATCTAATTCCAACAAACCACCCAAGCTCCCATAAAAGACCTAAAAACCCAATCAGGCCAACTTTCCAACTCGGTGGGGGAAATCCAAATCCATGGGTCGGGTAAACTACCTTCTCAGTCAGTAGTTAACCCTAGGGATAAGGGAAATGTTAGTGTCATCACCCTTAGGAGTGGAACTCAACTTAAAATCCAAATGACCCCACCAATTGATTCATCCCATCCTAAGTAAACCACCATCCCAACTACTGTAAATGCTCCAAATGAGGTAGAACCTTGTCCCAAGAGAATCCCTTACAAATAATAGAGTGTTTTTATTGACGATTCACCTAGACCAACCATTCCTCTTCCATTTCCTCAAAGGGCCACCTAACTAAGAAAACAAAAATAAACAAAACTTGATAATTAAATATTAGAAATTTTCAAAAAAGTGCAGGTTAACATCCCATTGATTGATACTGTGAAGAAAATTCCAAGATATGCCAAGTTTCTAAAGAATATGTGTACACACCAAAGGAGACTTCATGGAGATGAAAAGGTGATCTTGGGGAAGAACCTCTCAGTATTAATAGAGCCATCACTTCCCACCAAGTGCAATGATCTTGGGACATTCTCGATTCCATGAACCATAGAGGAGTATTAATTTTCCAATGCTATGATTGATTTAGGTGCTTCTATAAATGTGATGACTCACTCCATTTACTCTTAATTGTAGGTTGGAGAATTGAAGCCAACTGGGATAGTCGTTCAACTAGAAAATTGGAGTACAACACACCCCTCCAGTGTGTTAGAGGATGTTCTTGTGAGGGTGCAAAATTTAATTTTTCTTGCTGATTTTTATGTGCTTAAAATGGAAGATGATAGGATGAATAGACATGCCCTGATTATATTGGGGATACCCTTCTTGAAAACCGCCAAAACCATAATTAATGTCCATAATGGTACATTATCTATGGAATTTGGTGGTGAAATAGTCCATTTCAACATATTTGATTTCATGAAGCACCCCTTAGAAGAATATTCCCCTCTCTTTGTAAATTCAATTGATGTACTCCCTTCCTTTGAAAACACTTATTTTCATTCCCCCGATCCCCTTTCTGAGTTTTCATACATGATTTAATTTCTTGGTAATGAATCATGCATTGAATTTTGTAGTGGTCTAGAAAAGTGTCATGCATGTTTATTAATTGATGATTTCTTGAACACTGAGGATCTAATGACCATTGATGATACTGATAATCTTTTAAAATCTAATTCCTCATATGAGGATGATACCATTGAGAAGTTAAATGAGATCAGTGACCTATCACTTTCACACACACTCCAATAAATCCAAAATCAAAATGAATTGGAACTGAAACAACTGCATCAAGATTTAAAATATTCATATCTTGAGAATGGAAAAAAGTTACCCATCATTATTGCTAGTTCACTCCCTCTTGAGCATGAATTACGATTGATTGAACTTTTAAGGGATTATAAACAAGCTTTGGGATGGACACTTGTTGACATTCCTGGTATTATCCAATCAATTTTCACACATCATATTTTATTAAATGATGAGGCTAAACTTGTGAGGCAGACACAACGTCGAATAAACCCAAACCTCCTAGAAGTTTTGAAAAATGAGGTAACAAAATTATTGGCTGCTGGAATCATTTACCCCATCTCTGACACCCAATGGGTTAGTCCTGTTCAAGTAGCTCCTAAAAAAATAGGCCTTACAATAATAAAAAATGAAAACAATGAATTAGTTCCAACTCGTGTGCAGAATAGTTAGTGTGTCTGTATAGACTATCGCCAACTAAATAAATACACTAGGAAGGACCATTTCCCATTAACATTCATTGAACAAATGCTTGAGAGGCTAGCATGGAAGTCTTATTACTATTTTCTTGATGGGTTTTCTAGATATTTTAAAATCTATATTACCCCCGAGGATCAGTAAAAGACAACCTTAACTTGCCCCTTTGGCACATTTTCATATAGGAGGATGTCATTTGGTCTATGTAATGCTCTGAGTACTTTCCAGTGATGCATGGTTAGTATTTTTTCAGATTACCTGGAGATTTGTATGGAAGTTTTCATGGATGATTTCACTGTGTATGGATCCTATTTTGATGAATGTTTGAGTAGTATTTCTTCATTCCTACATCGTTGCATTGAAAATAATCTCATATTAAATTATGAGAGATGTCATTTCATGGTGCGATAAGGTATATTTTTGGGACATATAATTTATGAGGATGGTATCCAAGTAGATAAATCAAAATTGGATTTCATTTCTTCCCTATTATTCCCCCAAAATGTACATGATGTGTGGTTTTTCCTAGGTCATGCTGGATTTTACCGTCTTTTCATTCATGACTTTAGTAAGATTGCACTCCCCCTCTCCCAGTTACTCCAAAAAGAAAAGGAATCTTTTTTGATAATGAATGTGAGGAAGATTTTAATAAGTTAAAATGGAGTCTCACGTCACCCCCGGTAATCCAACTACTTCGGTGGGATTTACCATTTGAGCTCATGTGTGACGCCTCTAACTATGCATTTGGGGCAGTCTTGTCATAAAGGGTCGATTGAGATCCACATGAAATTGCCTATGCCTCACGTACTTTGGACCCTGACCAAGAAAACTACACCACAACTGAAAAAGAATTCCTTTACATTATTTTTTCCTTGGACAAATTCAAGTCATAACTTTTGAGGTCCAAAGTCATTGTGTTCTCAGACCATGCGGCCCTCTAGTATCTCCTTAAGAAACTGGAAGCCAAACCACATCTCATTCACTGGATGCTCCTCCTTCAGGAATTCAATTTAGAAATTAGAGATAAAAAAGGAATAGGGAATGTGGTGGATGACCATATCAGTAGGATCCAACCATACTTGGACATTGACTCATCCACTCGTATTCCCATAAATTTCATGTTTCCTGATGAGAAACTATACCGACTACAAGATGCTATTCCTTGGTGTGCTGAAATTGTAAATTATTTGGTAGCATCTTGCATTCCTGCTGATTTCAATAAAAACCAGGGTGACCATCTAAAACACGAGTCCTATTGGTACATTTGGGATGACCCCTACCTTTGGAACACATGTATTGATCAATTCCTCAAGCGTTGTATCCCCGATAGCAAGTTTCATTCCATCCTTGGGTTCTTCCACACTCTTGCTTGTGGGGGCCACTTTGGTTCCCAACGGACTGCTCGCAAGGTCCTCGATTCTGTTCTCTTTTGGCCCACATTGTTTCGGGATGCCCATGGATTCTTTAAATACTGTCCTCACTGTCAAAGAATGGATAATGTATCTAAAATAAATAAAATGACACAACAACCCTTACTCTTCCATGACATTTTTTATGCACTACTACAAAAATGGGCAAGGGAAGCGCCACCCTTTATCAGCACTAATCAAAAAGCACTGATAAAGGATAATCTTTATCATCGCTAATTAAAAGCACTGATAAAGGGTAGATTTATCAGCGCTTTTGTAGCACTGATAAAGATTATCCTTTATCAGCACTAGAAAAGTACGGATAAAGTGATCCTTTATCAGCGCTAAAATTTTAGCACTGATAAAGGGTTACTTTATCAGTGCTTTTTTAGCACTGATAAAGGACACCATTATCAGTGCTAGAAAAGTGCTGATAAAGACACACTTTATCAGCGCTTTTTTAGCACTGATAAAACTTTTCTCTGATTTTATTAAAAGCAGGCACACAGTCTCCTCTTTTTTATCAGGCCCCAAGCTCTCGCAGTACTGTACCCCTATAATAGCTTCCCTCCCCCCGATCTTCCCTTTTTCGGACCTCCGCCGTACTCTTTCTCCTTCCCCTCGAACCTCTTCCGCGGATCTTCCTCCATCCGAACCCTACTCCTCCTCTTACCCTCTGGACCGTACTTCGCGTGAACCCTACTCCATAAGATCTTCCATGGATCTTCCTCCCTCCGAAACCTACTCCTCCTCTTCCCCTCGGGACCGTACTCAACAGTTGGCGGCTCCTCCCGTGCACCCCCCACTCCGGCGGTCGCGTCTTCCCCTCCCGAGGCAGTGCATAAGGCTCCCTCACCCTTTGGGTTTTTCCTTGGACTTCATCGATTTATTCACCCAAGTTCAGTGGATGCCCGAAAATATCTAGATGTTTTTAGTCTGAGTTTTTGTGCATTTATTGTTGTTCTATAAATTAATTTTGTGATGCGAATTGTGTTTTCGAATCATTTTGTATGCCTATGTGTTTGGAATTCGATTATATTGTTTGTGGTAAATTTCTAGATTACATTTTATATAGTGCATATTTTAAATATTGTTTTTCCCTCTTGATTTACCCCTTGAACAATACACACCAACCCTACTGCCATCCTTGGGCCATAGTGAAATCCTAATCACTCGATGCCATTCAAGATGCTTCAGATTGATCCCATGTAAAACCTATGCTCAAACATAAAAAAATAGATATATGGTCTGAACATGCTCCAAAGTGCCTATGCATGGTGTGAGAAATACATCTCAGTAGGGTAACACCATGTTCCCCTAGTATATATCATCATATCCATGTATGGATGAGGAAAATAAAAACATCACCTAAGAATGTTGGATGTCATGTGCTAACTAGGGAACCCTGACTCAGTGAACATTAGGTCTTTATGTGCTAACTATGACACCATAACACATGATCATTCTATATTTGGTACCATAAAAAAATTCCATCATCGCCACATGCCATCATATTGGTACCCATGTTCCAACCCATACCCAAAGGCTCGGGGAAAGCATCATCCAAGAACTCAACCCACTATTAAAAGGTACAAGGTAATGTCCTAGGTTCAAATCCTAACCCACTGCCTCATAAATCAGGATAGGGTCCATCATCCACATGCCCCATCTCATTAAAACCCAACATTGTCACTCAAGGAATTCCACCATCATGACCCAAGCCTTTCGAAAACAAGTACTATTTCATTTAAATTATTTATTAATTCTTTATTTATATATTTTTCAGTACTATTATGAATTCCAAAAAATGTCATATTCACAAGATGATGTAGATATGTTCAGAAACGAGTGGGTCTCATACCTGATGCAAGATTTTCCAGAAATAGCATGAAGATCTGACTTTTATTGCAAGAGTTGCGGACGTGTATAATTGGCAGACATTTTTGAGAGGGGTTCATGGAGATAAAAAGATGAAACATTCTTGTATGTAAATGTTTGTAGAAAAATTGTAATTATTATTAAATAAAACATTCTTTCTCCAATGGGTCATTTGTCCATTTTAACAGATGAAATGAACCAGCAACATTCAAGAATGATGAACCACATTTCTTTGGGCTTTGGACAAAAAAACCAGTAAAATCTCCAAAATACCTTCATATCACGCATGAACCAATAAAATATCCTATCGTTTGTTACATGTATGCAACAGATTCCATGATAAATTGGAAGTTCACCAATCCATTTGATGAACAATATGGGATGATAAATCTGGCATTTAGAACATCCAATGCAGGAAATTGTTCCAATGATTCAGAAATTGATGCTACATTTAAATATCTTTCCTCTGTTTCATCAAGCGAGTCAGTGACTAGTTCCAAAAATCATTCACAAACATGACTATCTAATTATTCACTATGCAAAACATAAAGGTACCATTAAATACTTACATTGGTCAACTTGTTTTGGAAATTATTTATCTTCATCCGTGCCTTGTACTTGCACCCATGAATTTGAAGGTGAGTATGCGTACACGATAGTTGACATTCTTAGATAAGAGTTTCTGGAAGAGTATAAGAGACATGAAGCAATGAAGATCATTAGAGTGTTGGAGCAAATGTGGTTGCTACAAACAATGTGGAAACTGAATTGTGCAACGCGGCCTAAGTTACAACTTACAGGTATTGTACTTTATTTTTTTCTGGAGGGTTTCAGTTTAAATGCATTTTGGAATGATCATTGCTATTCATTGTCTTTTAGGTTTTTCTAACAGCCGAGGGGAAAGGGTGGGGTCTGAAGACATTGGAGGATATGTCGAAGGGTGATTTTGTGTGTGAATATGTTGGAGAAATGTTAACTCACGTAGAACTGCGAGAGAGAAAGATAACTAAGAGTAGTGAAAAGCATGCATATACAGTTCTGAACCCCGATCACCATCTAAGAGAACCCCAATCACCATCTAAGAGAACTTTATATGCATTCTTTTCACTACTCTTAGTTATCTTTCTCTCTCGCAGTTCTGCGTGAGTTAACATTTCTCCAACATATTCACACACAAAATCACCCTTCAACATATCCTCCAATGTTTGCAGACCCCACCCTTTCCCCTAGGCTGTCAAAAAAACCTAAAAGACAATGAATAGAAATGATCATTCCAAAATGCATTTACACTGAAACCCTCCAGAAAAAAATAAAGTACAATACCTGCAAGTTGTAACTTTGGCCGCATTGCATAAGCCGATTGCCACATTGTTTGTAGCAACCACATTTGCTCCAACACTCTAATGATCTTCATTGCTTCGTGTCTCTTATACTCTTACAGAAACTCTTCTCTAAGAAGGTCAACTATCGTGTACGCATACTCACCTTCAAATTCATGGGTGCAAGTACAAGGCACAGATGAAGATAAAAAATTTCCAAAACAAGTTGACCAACATGCATCATCCTCGATGGAAGTAAGATAGAAATTCACATGGACTTTCTTAAAGATATGATTTTGATGTATATAGTGAAAGGGTGGTGGATGTTCATTGTTGATGTTGTTCATCTACATGACTTTCACCTTCTCTTCTCCTCTCGTTATGTCTTGGACATCATGAAATCGCCTTATATCATGTGGGGTAAATTGAGGTTGCTGAGCAACTATGGCACTGCATGATCTTTCATGTCCAGTGCCCTCAAGATTGTTTTTCTAATCAAGATGCCTCTAATCATTAGTTGCGTGTAAAGGTGGTGTGGCAGCCTCCATGATAGATTGTAAGTTGACCAATCCATTTAATGAACAATATGGGATGATAAATCTGACATTAAGAGCATCCAATACAGTAAATTGTTCCAATGATTCGGCAAGTGAGGCTACATTTAAAGATATTTCCTGTGTTTCATCAAGCGAGTCAGTTCCTAGTTCCAAAAAGCATTCACAATCATCACTCATCAGTTTCCTCAAGGATAAACTTGGGCTCATGGCTTTGTATGATCAAAGATATCTATCCTCTACTACTTTTACAACCTATGTGGTTCATGTTTCAAATTCCTCCAGGAAAAAGGAACAAATGTGGTGAGTTGTAAGCCACATCTATTTGATGTTTTGAAATGTTAATTATGTTTTGAAAATGGGTTCAATCTTTGAGGAAAATTTGAATTGTCCTTGATTCATGTATGGATGTTGGATTCACATCCATTCCAAGTGGTTTTGATGGAAAGGATGGATGATAACATTGGTTGGTGTTCTCATGGATGTCTAAGCACGGTAAGTTAGAAAACATGTTGGGTATGTTGTGGAGTTTTAGTTGGGGTTCTAGTGGTTCTTTCCCGATGATGGAGGTGCTAAACATCAGATGGTGGTGTTTGTGAGCTAAATCTTATAGTGGGGAGCACCATAGAAATTAAGTGGTCGGTTGATGACATGATCGACATTTTGAATTAGATTGTCTTGGGTAAAATCCATCTTGGTGTTTAGATTGGTTGAGTACATTGAGATGAAGGTTGTGGTTGGGTTGTGTTATGGGTGTTTGGGGAAATGTAAGTATTTAATGGTACCTTTATGTTTTTTATAATGAATAATTAGTAGATCACATTTCCTTGTTTGATATACCGGTTTTTCTGCAGGTCTTGTTCGACTGGCTGTACTGATGTAGATATTCTATTTGCAGCAGGTAGGGATTTAACAACGCTTTTTAGCACTGTTAAAGGTGACCTTTAATAGTGCTAAAAAAGCACTGACAAAAGCGACCTTTAATAGCGCTGTTAATGGGGCCCACCCCTTTATCAACGCTGAGCTTTACAACGCTTTTTAGCGCTGTTAAAGCCTGATTTGAGCGCTGATATTGCCCGTTTTTGTAGTAGTGATATTTGGAGCATTGAATTTATGGAACCATTCCCCAATTCATTTGGGGACCTTTACATTCTTCCGGAAGTTGATTATGTTTCAAAATGGGCAGTGGCACGAGCTACAAGGACTGATGATTCTAAGGCAATTGTGGAATTTTTGAGAACCCAAATATTTTGTAGGTTTGGATTACCTAGGTTCATCATCAGTGACCAGGGTTCTCATTTCTATAACCAAACAATGCAATCACTTTGGCATCGGTATGGGGTCAGTCACAGAATGTCTACTGCATATCACCCACAAACCAATGGTCAAGTTGAGGTGTCAAATAGGGAGGTAAAATAGATTCTTGACAAAATGGTTCAACCTAATAAAAATGATTAAAGTATTAGACTCGATTATTCCTTATGGGCTTACCGTACTACTTTAAAAACTCCCATTGGCATGTCGCCATATCAGCTAGTGTTTGGAAAGAGTTGTCACCTCCCTATTGAGATTGAGCACTAGGCCTACTGGGCCATCAAACAATGCAATTCTAATATTTCTGGTGTTGGTTCTCAAAGGAATTTTCATATTCAGGAGATGGAGGAAATGAGAAGAGATGCATATGATAACTCTAGGAAGTATAAGGAGAAAACCATGACTTCCAATGACTGGATCATCCTTCATCTTCAATTCCACATTAGGTATAAGTTCCTCCTCTATAATGCAAGGATGAAGTTTTATCCAGGCAAGATTCATTCCCGTTGTTTTGGACCATACACTATTATTAGCATCTCTCCATTTGGTGTTGTCTAGGTTCAAAATTATGAAACCAAGCAAACCTTCACTGTCAATGGGAAGCGGCTGAAGCACTTCCATGAATCCATTCCGGAGTCCCTGATGGAGGAACTCCATGTTCAAGAAGAAATCTATGAATAAAACTCACCATGTTTTATCCATCCTTCCCACATTATTTTTATTACAGTGAGGAAACTGCACACTTTAGGTGTGGGGGGATGGGTATATTCCTGGGTTAGTTAGGAATTTTTATCATCTTTATTCTTTTTCTCTTTTTAGCTTGTTGAATTGTATTGTTACTTTTCCCCTTCCCTCCCCCTCACCTTTATGCCAGAATATTACTTTTTGGTGCTGTTACTTTTTTATGACCAATTTATCATGGAAAATGATTCTCATTTAATCATGGAAGTTATTGAAAATTCATGTGAAATGTCCGTATTTCATGTTGTTTTAACATTCAAAAAAAATTCTGAAGAAATGTGAATTTCAACAAGAATTAAATACTATGGTTTTAATTTATTTGGAAATTTAGTTCTTTGTCGATGATATAAATGGTTGTATCATTTTAAAACCTTTGATAAGAATGGTTCCCTTATTTGTGAATAGTTTAAAGGAAAATTGTTTCACTTAATATCTCCACACATTTTTTCACCCAACCATGAATTGTGAAAATTTCTTACTTAATAGAAGGTAGATATAAGTTAGGTTGATTTTTCTCTACTTTCCAAAATCATTTTCCCATACGTTTGTTCCTTATCTGATCTATTTCATTACTGTACCAGATTGACCTATGTGTGTGTACCTGTTATTTGACTTTTGTACACCCTAAAAAAAAGGGTTGTGTCTTGGACAAGTCAAAAACCACCCTTACTCGACTTTTGATCTTGTTATAATTATTACAATTAGTGTTGTGAGGAGATCAAGCATGGGTTGAGAGAAGAGTGTGAGATTTGTTCCAAGTGCATCTTTTGAAAAAAATAATAAATGAGGGGAGTGATGAAATGTACAACATATGGGGATATCAAGGTCAGGAGCTTATGGTTTGACTTTTGGGAATGCTTAAGTGAGCGGGTCTTGAAATTTGAGTGCAAGGTATGTGGGGAAAGTTCGGTGGAAAGGATCTTGTAAGTAGAAAATTATTAAAATAACTTATATTTACTCAATAAAAAGTGGAAAGAATATAATGAAATGGTTTTCACACACACATGTGGATAATTAGTGACATGATTAAATTTTGAATTATTTTATTTGATTGGTATCATGCATCTATTGGAATTTCATTTGGATACAATTTTTGAGATGTCTTTTTCCATGATCACTGAGAATAACTTCTCAGTGTGTTTTTTTTCTTTGATCACATTTCTATCAGGAATTAAATTTTTATTGAATGTTAAATATTTATGAAGTTGGAAATATCTACATATAGGCCATGGGACACTCTTATTGACGTGTGTCCTTGTCGCGAGGACGATCATCAAATTTTGGCGTCGTTGCTGGGGACGCTAGGTGCGTAAAAAAAAACCAAACAAAAATTCACATAAAAAAAATCAAAAAAAAAATCAAAAAAAAAATTACTAAAAAAAATCTGAAAAAAGAAAGAAAACTTGAAATTCAAAATAAAAAATTGTTAACCTACTGCATGCAAACCAGGTCTATGTCTGAACACTTAGTACCTGGTAATACTGAAATTGATAATCACCTTAAGGAAGTGAAAAAGAACAAATAAAAATTCAAAATGGAAGAAAACAGAAATGAAAACTTGAACAACCCACTTCCTGAGAATTTGAATCAACCTAGAATGATGAACCCAACTGGGAATGAGATAGGTGAGAGACACAGTTTGAGAGAGTTCTTGTTACCTTCAGTGTCTAGAAACCCTTCATGCATTAGACTCTATCCTAGGTCCATGAATTATGAGATCAAGAAATCCATGCTTATTCAGCTACCCACCTTCAATGGAATGCCTAGTGAAGACTCTCTTGACTTTATTAGAGCCTTCTATTGTAGTGTCCAACAGCTACCACTTAGGGGTCTCACTAAGGAAGATCTTAAAATGAGAGTGTTCCTCTTCTGCCTCAAGGGCAATGCTAGGTCTTGGTTGCAATAGTTAGAAGAAGAAATCTTTCTCACCTGGGATCATGTTTACAATGCCTTTACAATGAAATTCTATCCTAGAAGGTTGACATCTGAGATTAGGCACAAAATCAATGGATTCCTTCAGGATTAAGGATAACTATTTCATGAATCCTGGGATAGGTTTAGAGGTTTTCTTAGGCAGTGTCCAAACCATCAAAGTACACTTCAATTCGTTATGGACACCTTCTACAATAGTCTCACCCCTTACCACAAAACTTTGGTGGATCGGTCTTCTGGAGGAGATTTTAGTGGTAGGACTGCTGAGGAGCTCAAACAGATCTTTAACACATTAGCTTAGAATTCCCAGCACAAATTCTCTAGGAGGAGAACCATTGTGAGAAAGGAAACCGCCCCTGCTCCTCAAGCTGAAGCCCAAGCTGCTAGGTTCTTCAATGAGAACCCACATCAAATCCTTAAGAAGCAGTGTCACCATTGTGGCATGTATGGCCATTCTCAAACCTATTGTCCAAACATTGATATGCCTGTCCAACCTCATGAGAGTGCCATCTTTGCTGGCTATGGACCTCAGATGCAGCCTAGGGATGATCCTTTTTCCAACACCTACAATCAAGGGTATAGGAACCATCCGAACCTGTCATGGAGGGAACAGGGAGTCCTCCGACCTTCTGCCCCTCCTGGATTCCAGAAGCCTCCTAGGCAGCAATTCCAACCCCAATCCCAACCAAAGGCTGAGTCATCCAACTCAAACGATGAGGTGAGAGACATGTTCCATCAGTTGATAGGGAGGTTTGATGAACAAAAGGCCAAAAATGATTTTGATAAAGTTCAAATGGATGCTATAATGAAGAACTTGGAAATTCAAATGGGGCAGTTGGCTAGGGATGCTAGTAATAGAGAGAAGGGTAGGCTGCCCAGCACCACTGAAGCCAATCCTAGGGAGAATTCCATGGCTGTGACCACTAGAAGTGGTCTCCAAACTCACCAAGAGCCTAGGAAAGTACCCTGAAATGCTGAAAATGAGAAATTGGATGAAGGTGGAAACTCAAATCTGAAAGAACCTGAATATGGAAAACTGGATAACACCACTGGAATCCCTCCAGTCCCTACTGTTCCAACTCAACAACCCAAAAAAGGCTTGAAAAACAAAGATAATAAAGGGAAGAAAATTGTTTAAGAAGAAGCTGTAGAGATGCCCCTAATTGTGAGGAATTTTTCACCTGCAATCCCCTTCCATCAAAGAATTAAGAAACCAATTCATGATTCTGAACTGTTGAAATTTTTGAAAGTGGTTAAAAAGATGAACATTGATATCCCATTATTGGAAGCATTAATTAAAATCCCATCATATCTGAAATCACTCAAGAAAATCTGTTCAAACAAAAAGACCTTAGAAGAATTTTCCACCTATAGCTTAACAGAGGAGTGTAGTGTAGTCTTGCAGAATAGGATACCTCCTAAACTTCAAGACCCTGGAAGCTTTGTCATCCCTTGAACATTTGGGGATAGAGGTGGTAAGTTCAATTGTTTGTGTGATTTGGGTGCTAGTATTAATCTGATTCCACTGTCACTTTTTCAGCACTTGAGATTAGGAGTTCCCCAACCCACCACTGTTGTGTTACAACTTGCTGATAGGTCCATTACTCACCCGGTGGGTAGGGTCGATGATCTGCTAGTGGGAGTAGGAAAACTCTTTTTGCCTGCTGACTTTCTTATCCTTGATATGGAGTGTGACCAGGAGGTTCCTATCATTCTTGGTAGGCCCTTCTTGGCCACAGGGGGAGCTGTGATAGATGTGTCCAAGGGGAAACTTATTTTTAATTTGGGAGAATAGAAAGAAGAATTCAATGTGTTTAAGAAAATCCAAGAACCCACCCACCCAATTTTACCAAAATATGAGATGTTAGTTGCTGAGAGTAGTGTTGATATGGAGGAAGAAGAGTTTCTGAGAATGATAGCTGAGATCAACAGTGAACCTAAAATCCTTGCTGTCTCTTGCATGGGGATTATCTCATGTAAGGAGAGAGAATTATTTGATGAGTATGAGGGAGAATTTTTGGAGAACCTAGATGAGTTTTCTTTGGAGCACATTTTTACCCCGAGAGAGGAGTATAAGTTTGTGGAGATATTTTTTAGAGGCTCTTGAACTGAGGAGCATGCCTTGTCTACTTCCTTCTTCAAGAGGCAGCATGAAGACCTTGGGCCACCCAGGCCCAAGTTTCTTCCCTCAATCCAGTCACCACCCACCCTTGAACTCAAGACCCTCCCTTCCCATCTCAAATATTACTTTTTAGGAGACAATTCCACCCTTCTTGTGATCATTTCATCCAACCTGGAAGTAGGTCAAGAGAAAAATATGCTTACTATTTTGAGGAAGTACAAGTCTGTCACAGGCCGGTCAATTGCTGATATCAAAGGGATAAGTCTATAATTCTGTATGCATAACATCCCCATGGAACCTGACTCTAAGCCTAGAGTAGAAGCCCAAGTAATACTCAACCCAAACATGAAGGAAGTTGTGAGGGAAGAAGTGATTAGGTTGCTTGATGCTGGAATAATTTTTCCAATTTCTGATAGCCCCTGGGTCAGTCCTGTCCAGGTGGTACCAAAAAAAAGTGGAGTGACAATGGTCACTAATGAAAAGAATGAGAAAACCCAGACAAGAGCAGTGAATAAATGGAGAGTCTGTATAGACTATAGAATGTTGAATGCTGCCACATCACTTATTCAAAAAAGAAGAATATTTTTAGTTCATGTTCCAGAGATAGTAGTTGAAGCTATTGTTGGTGATGTGAATTCCACTTCACATGATGAAGCTGAATCAACTAGGCGTAACACTCTAGTAATCGAGCAAGTTGAGCAGGAGGCTCAATTTCAAAAAAATCATAATGCAGAGATCCCTAACTCTTGAACTCAGAATGTTACTAATGCTGATTTTGTTGGAGGATCTCCGTTAAGGAGCATATCAGAAGGAGATGGTGAGCCGAGTATGGCTATTTTTGGGCTCAATAAAGGATGAAATTAATCTCTTGAACCTTATCACTATGAGGTTTATGCTTAGACAATGAAAATTCAACTGTTGGAAGTTCAATATTCTTTATTAAGAGAACAACTGGATGTAGAAAAGAAAAAGTTTGAAGATTATAGAGTTGTTTCTATTTCAAGATCTGAATATGAAGATCAGAAGCTTCATTTAAGATATTTAAAAGAAAGTCTCATCTTTTTTGGTGATTTGAAGGTGATTATTTTAAAAATGTCAAGGGAATTTTAAACTTTAAAGGATGAGTATATCAAGAAGACATATTTTGACAATTTCAAGGTTATGATTGGAATATAATTTCAATCTCTAAAAGAATATTCTGGTTCTTCTTCTGAACAGGCCCCACTAGAATTGATGAGGAAATATTAAGAAACTATTTCTATTTTGGCTGATTTTAATGATAGGATGCACACTCTTCAGTGTGATAGCATTCACTTGGGTGTACTGTTGGACAAAGAAAAGCATCTGGTTATTCAGTTTACATCCAATGAATCCTGGATGGGACTAGTGATTAATCATCTTAGATACAAGTAAACATCTTTCATTTAGTCTAAGGAATAAGTCAATTAATTTATCAAGATCAACATGGTGGAGAGCTTGAAGATTGGGCATGACTCTAAGAAGATACTTAATAATTGGACATAATTTTTCAATAATCATTTACAAAGTTTTTTGTTGAAGCTGTTAGATCTTAATAGTGCAGTCAAAGACATTCATCAACCAGAAGATCCCTCTATTCCTGCGGAAACTGATATTTAATCCCACTCATTTTGAAGACTAAAACTGAATCTAGATTGTATTTTAATCCTTTTAAAAACATTTGAATTTATGTTTCAATTTACTTCATATATTTTTTCTTTTATTTATCATTACCTTAGTTAAATTATTTACTACCAAACTTAGATTTTTGTCTACTAATGATTATTATAACTTTTCACTTTATTAATCTCAATATTAATTGTGGTTCATAGGGATTCATTATTTTCCTTCATATTTTTGATATCACAAAAAGGGAGACAATGGGTAGTATCATTGGAGAATACTTATTAATCACTAAATTTTTCTTCATTATCAAAATAATTCTGTGAAATTAAAATGTTTTTCTATATCTGTATGTTTTGAAAAATTATATAATTTAATTAATTTTTGATATGAATTATAATGGTTTTTGTGATCATTAAAAAGGGGAAGGTTGTTGGTCATATTTTGTCTTCACAATACTCTAGAATTAATTATGATTTTAATAATCACAAATACCATTTTTTGTTTTATAATGATGTTTTTGAGTAAATATAAAAGATTTTATATTCTATTACAAAGAGTTTAATGTTATGGGAATAATTATTGAAACACTATTTTAATCCCTACGTTATACTGAAAGGAAAACTTTTACATATGTTATTAACCATACATTACGTTGAAATATTTTTGGTTTGGATCGACATGTGTATAGATCAACAATCCTACATTGGAATTTGGAATTATTGTTCATACCCTACGTTCGGGAATTTGGATGTATGATTAATCAATGCAACATTCAGGATTTTATGCTAACAAGGATGAATGTATGGATCACCATCCCTACACTATGCAAAGGAACCCTACGCTATGCAATGGAACTCTATGCAACGTGTTCAACACTATGCTACATGATCAATTATTCATTATGTTATTAATGAAAAGATTTCATGAAGTTGTGTATTCGATTCGTGATTGCAATAATGGTCAAGTTAGATTTAAAGAATAATTCAAGGATAGTTTTGATCATTTCAAAGAACTGAGTTTTTCGAATATTATTGATCAAATTATAATGAGAGGTTAGGAATCTCCTGGTAAATTCAATTTTGAATTTTCACGATAATTCAGGCTATTTCTTTGGATCTTAAATATCAATACAAATCGTTGGCTATTTATCTATTGATCATTCCTTTAGAAAATAAGAATCATTTTTTAGAATTTTTCTTCGAGTGCTGCAATGAATTATCAATCATAAAAATAGTGCTACTATTTGGTGATATACTTATACATTTTTCTACTTCAAGTTCACAACTGTTGTTTTTTTGTTGTTTTCAAATGAAGATCATTTTGAGATGAGAATCTCTTCAAATTGTTTTATCTCTTAAAGTTTATCTTTTCTAGGGAAGAAGATCCATTTATTTTCAATTGCTTCTACAACTTTGAAGATAAATATATTTCATCAAATCAATCTATATTTATTCTTTTGAGTATCATCTTCTTAATCTAAGCTGTGGTTTTTCAGTTCACTATTAAAGAACCAGAATGCTCTGTTTTTTGCCTTTTTTATGATGGTGTCAATTGCCTAAACTCCATTGTGAATTTGTCTTATGATATGAGGACATGAATAGTTAAATTCACCAAACTCACAGAGATAGTTATTAGTGGAGTTGGCTAGGAGATTTTTGTGCCCTGAACCACTATAAAAAGTTTTGTTTTTTTATTTCTATTTATCTTCTACTCAATCATTCATACAAAAGTTAAAAATTATTTTTAAGCATAACCATTGTTGCTGTTAAATGGAAGAATTGTGAAGGATTTTAAAAAGACAAATTTCACCACCCCTCTTTGTATATTTGTATATTCTGGCCTAACAATATATAAGTATATTTAAAGGGTTAATATGATATTATTGATGTTATTATAACGACCCAAGTATTTATAGAAAAATACATTTTGAATTATATTAATACTTATGAATAAGATATTAATTTTACGTTAAAAGGGGACTCTTTTCTCAATAGCGTACCCAACACAAAACATTGGGTTTCTCTAATATATTATATTGCAAAAAACATTGAGTTATACTGAAAAATAATACAATATTGTTATTATTATTTTAATTAGTAATTAACACCTAGTCTTTGGAATGGTGGGAGTGAATAATATCAACTGAATTCTGAAATATGGTTTACACATGTTTAAATAATGATTCATTTGTTACCAAATTTATTTTAAATGGGAATAAAAATCATTTGAATATAAAGGATGTCATTTTATGAAAACCTATTTAAAAGATAATAATAATTATTATAAAATCATATCACTATTTATGGATTTTTATTTAATGAAAAATATATGTTATATATTCAATGTAATGTTTTAAATTCAACTTATATGTTTTTTAGATATGATATAAGAACAAATTCAATTTTTTCAGATAAAAGATGCATTTCTCTAAAAATGCAATTTACCACCTTTTGATGGTGAAGCCTTTTTGAAATCTAGTTTTTGTAACTTTTATATGTTCTATTTGGAAATAAAATTCTTATTTATAAATGGGACCTAAAAATTTACATTGGATGAAATTTTGATATTTTTCTGATAAAATTCATTTTTTAATGAATAGTGAAAAAATACTACATTTTAATTCAAAACTGCCTTTTCATATAATTTATTCATATATTTATGTAGTCTTTTTAATTTGTTTTAATGAATAATTGGATTATTTTTTTATCATTTAATCCAATTGTGGTCTTTGGAAGTAATTTCCCATTGAAATTGGACATAAACACATGTTAATATTTTGACAGTTATTACTTCACAAAAACCTACTTTTTGGTTTGACAATGGGAATTAATTTGAAATTAATTACTGTCACGACCTGTACCCCGAGGCCCGTGCCGTGACTACCCCAATGCTGCCTTCCAGAGGCCGGGGGATGGAGACTAGTACTAAAGGTGTAAATCCCTAATCTGGGAAGGCATTACCATTATAACTTGAAAACGCACACAACAGAGTACAAGATGGAAGCAAAACACTATGTAAAATTGTATAAAAAATAGTGCGGAAAAGTAAAAGGGGCCTTAAATACAAGCCCAACTGTAAAGTACAAGTACAACTGAAAAGGGACAAAACATCTGAAAGGTGAATGCATCTCATGAATCGTCCACCACAGATCCTACCTGAAGGGAAGGTACGGATAGCCTCCTCAGCACTCCACGTCTTTCTATCTCCTCTGTGTACTGACACGTCGTATGGTCCACCTCTGGGTACCGTCCAGTCCTGGAACACTCAGCCTCAGTCAGCGCTGTCTTTCATCTACATCCAACACACCGAGGTACAGGCATAGCCCATGCAGGGGTGAGTATAATAATACTCAGTAGGGACCCCGAGACCACCAAGGTCTCTCAAAATCCACCAAGGATAAACCACAGTGTACGAAAACAACATATATCCATTACTAAGGTATATTCCCATACATATACCTAAGTTATCAGCCAACCCATATCAATCATAAGGAAAACACATAAGTCACTGACTTAGCTCACACATGTATACAACTTATATAGAGAGATAGAGATGATCAGATGTAGCCACTGAATCATCTAAGTTTTCAGACCCACACAGGATCTAGGACAAGCAGTTAGAACTGTCGGACCCACACAGGATCCAGGAATAGTAGTCGGAGCTGTCGGACCCACACAGGATCTAGGACCAGCAGTTAGATCTATCAGACCCACACAGGATCCAGGAACAGTAGTCGGAGCTGTCGGACCCACATAGGATCCAGGACCAGCAGATAGAACTGTCGTACCAACACAGGATCCAGCAATAGTATTCAGAGCTGTCAGACCCACACAGGATCTAGGAACAGTCGTAAGAGCACATCCATCCACAGGGTTTCCATAAAGCATTCTTGATTTCGGGAGGGTCCGCTCCTCAAGCGAAGAGTCGATATTTCAATTACCACAAAGTCACATGAAGAGGTATCTAAAAGGTATGCCTCGTCACAGGGATCTCAACGCATCAGATGGCGCGTCAATCGGATAATCGGTCTGTGAGTTATTATCCTTTTAGTTCTAGGGGCCCGGTTGGATTCGTGCACGATCCGACCTGACCGTATCTCAACTGTACCCCAAAATATGATGGGGGTATAATCAAAGGTACCATTGTGCTCCAATAATACCAGCGCTGTTGACGGTTCGTCAAACGGTCGTCCGGTTCCAAAGATATGGCCAAAGGAAGTAAAGGCCAGTAGTGGGCCCAGGTCCGGTCTGACCCGGTCGGACTAACTCGGACCGTCTTAGTATGGGCTGACCTAGTCTATGTCGACCTGGTCAGGCCTGTTGGGTCTGTCCCGACCCACTGGGTGGGCCAGCCTGTTAGGTTCGGCCTGGCCTGCTGGGCCCATCCCAGCAGGCCGCGTGGGCGGTTGGGCCCGGTCTCAGGGCCAGTTCGGCCTGGAGCATTTCGAGGGTGCAGCTCGGCATGGCTCGGCCTGAAGGGTGCGGCCAGAGCCGGTTCGGCCAGGGCACCGTGAGGGGACCGGGACGCCGGCTCATCCTAGAGGCCACGACAGAGTCGGGTCGTCGGCTCGACAGGGAGAACGTAAGGGGGGCCGGCTCGGGGTGACGCGAGGGCATGCACAAAGGCCGGCAGGGTGCGGCTAGGCGGGCCGGAGGCCGGGAGGCAGCCGGGCTGGCCGGTTCAGTGCGGCTTGGGCCGGCACAGACTGGCTCGGGGAGGCGCGCGGAGGCTAGCAGGCAGTCCGGAGGGGCGGCGCGCGGGGCGCACGCGGAGGCCAACAGGCGGGCTGGAGGGGAGGCGCGCGGGGCGTACACAGAGGCCAGCAGGCAGGCCGGTTCGCTCGGGCAGGAGGGCTGGCGGGCTGCTGACGGTGGTTCGGGAGCTGAGTGGCACGGGCCGGCGGTGGTGCAGCTTGGTTGTCACGGCCGGAGGGCCGCCGTTCGGCCCGGAGCACCGGAGCACCGCAGGGGCGTTGCGGTTCGCGGAGGCCGCGGGTAGCGCAACCTTTGTTGTCACAGCCTTCGTCACCTCGTTGCTTCTTTTCCAAGCCGAAGTTCAATCATAAACAAGATCGGTGGAGGGGTCTGGCCATGTTGGTTTGGCCTACACCCTCCCCATTTAGGGTGGTATCAAGAGGCTCACATGTATGAAGCACAACAACCCTCGTTCTTCGTTTTGAGAGAAAGGAAGAACATGGGAAAAGATCATACTTAGATAAAATTAAACCCCTACCTTTGATCGTCATTCGTCGTCCATTGATGGAGTCTCAAAGAGTAGACGAAGAAGAAGATTGTCGATGTGGAAGTCGGTCATCGAAGACGTCTCACGACGGTTGATTCTTCGAGGAACAATTCGAAGAAGGTCAACGTTATTCGTTCTTCGTTGGGAGTTGGGGTTCTTCGTTGGAGAACTCTAATTCTCCCAAGCTCTCCTCTCAATTATTCCACAAAAATGCATATGCTAACAAAATAATATATTGTAATATCCTATTAATTTGTTGAGAAATATTCAAATTGGACTAATTAATTAGGTAGGCTTCCCTTAATTAATGTGAAGGGTTGGCACAAATTAATTAAAGGGAAGGTTAAGAGGATCTCCCTTATTAATGAGGGAGAGTTGAGAGGTTTTACTCTCCTCCATCTATAGGGGGGTTAAGCCCCGTGTGGTCCCTATGCCGTAACCTCTCGCAGGAGGTTATGTTTGGGTGGGTCCCTCCACCATAACCTCTAATGGAAGGTTAAGGTGTGGTGGTCCCACCTCCAACTCCCATGAGAAGGTTTTAACCACCAAAAACCCACATAGAGGCTCAAATAAAATAAAGTGTAACTCACTTTATTTTATTACTTTCCACGAAAACCCAAGAACTATCTTCTATTCTCGACTCACTACCGTCGAAGTGAAAGTCTACTTAAGTGAATATCGACACTACGAGTTCAATGGTGCCCTCATATTTCAATTCTGAGCACCAATTCAAAAGTTAGAAAAAACCGTCTTGTACGTTTACTGAACGTACCTGAACAAAACTTCAAAAATTGATTCCGAGTATACTGGGCCTCGGAATCATGCGCCGTCAATTTTAGTGGACTTGTAAAATTCCCATGTATTTAAGAAAAAAAATTCCATTGAATTTCTGGGTCTTTACATTGTCCCCACCTCAGGGATTTACGTCCCTGTAAGCTACAATTCTAACTATGGGAAAAAGTGGAGGTACTGAGCATGCATCTGAGCCTCCATCTCCCATGTGCTCTCCTGGTGGTTCCTGTGCTGTCAGCAAACACGCACTAGAGGTATCGACCATCCACTTAAGACTTGATCCTATTAATCCTCAATATCCACTAGAACCTCCATAAAAGTTGCCCCACTGTCGACATCCAACTCTCTATGGTCGATGATGTGAGAAGGGTCGTGCACGTATCTCCTCAGCTGGGATACGTGGAAGACGTCATGCACCCGGTGCAACTGAGGTGGAAGAGATAAGTGCTATGCCAACTCACCTACTCTGTTGAGGACCTGTAAAGGTCTGATGAATTTCGTAGATAACTTTCCTCCTTGGCCAAATCTCCGAACACTTCGTCGAGGTGAGACCCATAGGAAGATGTGGTCGCCATCCTCGAACTCCAGAGGCCTCAGTATCCTGTCCGCATATGACTTCTGCCAACTTTGTGCAGTCTTCATCTACTCTTGGATGATCTGAACCTTCTTCGTGGTATCCCGTACCATCTCTGGTCCCACTAGTACTGACTCCCCTAGGTGAGTCCAGCAAAAGGGTGATCTGGAAGGTCACCCATATAACACCTCAAAAGGTGCCATCCCAATGGTGGAGTGATAGCTGTTATTGTACACAAACTCCACCAAGGGAAAGTGATATTCCTAGCTGAGACCAAAGTTGAGGACACAATCACGTAGCATGTCCTCGAGGGTCTGAATGGTCCGCTCAGTCTGACCATCTGTCTGATGATGGAAGGCGGTGCCTAAGCGAAGCTGTGTCCCAAAAGCCTCCTACAACCCCTTCCATAGCCGGGAAGTAAAATGTGCATCACGATTGGAGACAATCATCGAAGTTATACCATGTAAACGAAAAATCTCCCACACGTAGAGGCATCCCAAGATCTCTACTGAACCCTGCTCTTTGATCGGTAAAAAGTGGTCCGACTTGAGGAGTCTATCGATGATCACCCAAATCGAGTTGTGACCCCTGGATATACATGGAAAACCCGTCACCAAGTCCATGGATATCTCATCCCAGTTCCTCTCTGGGACCTCTAAAGGCTGAACCAAGCCTGCTAGTACCTGATGCTCCACCTTCACTTGCTGACAAGTGAGGCACCGAGAGACAAACTCCCCTACTGCCTTCTTCATACCTGGACACCAGTGATGTTATCGAAGGTCCTGGTACATTTTCACCACTCCTGGATGTACCGCTAGAGGGGGTGTGTGGAACTCCCTCAACACTTACTCCTGAAGTACCACTGGTACCAAGGTACGTCCTCTAAAGAGGATGACGTGATCCCCACCTTTAGAAAATCCATCAGGTGTCTACCCTATGGATATCTGAGCACGTCGTGTCTCGCAATCAACATCCCCATGTTGTGCCTCCCTGACTTGTTGAAGAAGTGGGGAAGTGACTGTAAGATACTTTAGGAAAGATTATCCATCTCTATCCACAAAGGATGTCTTCAAAGCATCCAGTTGCTCCATCACCTCACCTAGGAACTGTATACCAGATCTCCTGCTGAGAGCATCTGCTACAATGTTCCCCTTCCAAGGAGCATAGAATATCTCGAAGTCATAGTCCTGGAGGAACTCAAGCCATTGCCAATGTCTTAGGTTCAGGTCCTTCTGAGACAAGATATACCTGAGAATATTGTGATCATAGTACATGGTAAAATTCTTGCCCATAAGATAGTGCCGCCACATCTTCAAGGTGAAAACCATTGTTGCTGACTCCAGGTCATGGGTAGCGTAGTTCTTCTCATGCTATCTCAATGACTGATAACCATACGTGATCACTACTCACTCCTGCATCAGGACACACCCGAGTCTGGTCCCTGATGTGTCACAGAAGACTACGTACCCTACGCCTTCCTCTAGAAGCCTCAAGATGGGGGAACTAGTCATCCTCTGCCTTAGCTCCTGAAAGATCTGTTGGCATCTCTCCGACCACACGAAGGGTTTCCCCTTATTTTTCAAGGCTGATAGTGGTGCTGAAACTCTTGAGAAGTCTAGAACAAACCTCCGGTAGTACCCATCCAAGCCCAGGAAACTCCGTACCTCCATCACACTCCTTGTTGGCTCCCATGCATGTACCGCTTCAATATTCGCTGGATATACTGAAACTCCAGCCTCCGAGATGAAATGTCACAAGAAGTGAACCTCTCAGATCTAGAACTGGCACTTCGAGTGCTTACCATAAATTTGGTGCTCTCGGAGTGTGTCCAATACTACCCGTAAATGGTAGGCATGCTCCTCCTCAGTAGTCGAGTAGATCAGTATGTCTTCGATGAAGACTACAACAAAGTGATCGAGGTATGGCTGGAAGATCCTGTTCATGAGTACCATGAACATTGCTGGAGCGTTGATTACGTTGAATGGAATAACCAAGAACTCATAGTGGCCATACCGACATCTAAAGGCCATCTTCTACACATCCTCATCTCGAACTCTGAGCTGGTGATAGCCTGATCTGAGATCTATCTTCGAGAACCATTGTGATCCCTTCAGCTGATCAAAGAGGTCTTCAATCCTCGGGAGTGGGTATTTGTTCTTCATGGTCACTTGGTTCAGGCGATGGTAGTCAACACAAAGCCTCAAGCTTCCATCCGCCTTCTTGGTGAAAAGAATTGGGGCTTCCCAGGGAGAAACACTAGGCCGGATGAACCCTTCCCCTACAAGTCCCCAAGTTGTACCCACAGCTCGCAAAGCTCAGTGGGAGCCATCCGATATGCCGGTGTAGATATCAGTGTCGTCCCGGGGTACAAGTCAATGTAGAATTCCATCTATCTATGAGGAGATAGACCTCAGACATCATCTGGGAAAACATCCACGTACAGGTCCACCACTACAGAATAGATCGGACTCTGCACCTATACCTCTCTGAGGGTAAGACATGCCAACTAATGGGTGAGTGGTTGCACCCTCCTCCTGGTAAGTCCGTCTGGTGCTGTAAAGGCTCCCTTATCGCCGGTGAAGGTAAAACTGGTCCCATCCATGTGGACACACCCCACATTTCACCTAACACAGTCTATCTGTGCATGCACTGTAGATAACTAGTCCATACCCAAGATGACGTTGTAAGGCCTCGACACCGCTACAAGGAGATCTAAGCCGAAGCTCTCGCCTCCTAGAGTAAGCTCACACCACCGGAACCAGTGCATAATCGTCGAATCAACTCTCATAGGAGTCTCTAGCTGTAAGTATTGAACTAAAGGCTCATTTGGAATCTACAAGCTCCAAACGAGGGCAGTGGAAATGAAAGAGTGACTGGAACCTGTGTCTATAAGTACTTCTGCTAAGGTGGAATAGACACAGATCATACCTCGTATCATCTCCGAAGCTCCATGGTCGTAGGCCTCAGATTCCTAGAGCTGAGCTTGCCCCTGTCCACCTACTCCCTGTGGTCGGGGTGGACCTCCTGGTGGTGGTGGTGGTAACACCTCGAATCGTCGTCCACCACCAGCTGCACGACCAGCTCCTCTGCCACGTCCGCCTACTCCCTATGGTCCGCCTTGATCGAATATTTGTCTCTGCCTGGGCGATCCTTTGACGGTATGCTGATATTCAGTGCAGAGGGTCGGACAGTCACAAGTCATGTGACCCTTCCCACTACAAGAGTAACATTTCCAACTCTCGGCATGACTGGATCTGTCTCGTGTGCCCCACACAACTGAACCCGTATCCTGAGGTTGTCCACCAGATGTCCTAGTCCGCTTGGACCTCTGTAACATCTGTCTACTGCCATCTGTAGAAGACTCCGATGCATGTCGACTAGTGATGGATCTCACTGTTAGTGACTGCTCAGAAAGGAAACTCTCCACTAGGAGGGCTCTCTCTAACACCCCACCTGCGTTGGGATGCTGAGTGAGATCATCGATGCCCCGATCTCCTACGTGAGTCCTTGCTCAAAGGTCTGGGCCCTGAAGGCCGGGTCTCGTGTGGTCCCCACCTCATTTATCCTCACATGGGAGGTTGAGTTTGGGTGGGCCCCACCACCATAACCTCTCATGGGAGGTTAAGGTGTGGTGGCCCCACCTCCAACTCCCTTGATGAGGTTTTAACCACCCAACCTCCACATGGCGGCTAAAAATAAAATAAAGTGTTAACTCACTTTATTTTATTAATTTTTCTTTATAAAAACCTAAAATCTAACTTTTAATATCGACCAACTACTGTCGAGGTGAAAGTTTCCTTAATCAAATATCGGCGTTGTGAGTTCAACGGTGCCCTCAGATTTCAATTCCGAGCGCCGGTTCAAAAGTTACAAAATGCCACTCGCGCGTTTAATAAACGTACCCGAAAAAAAAGTTCCGAAAATTATTACCAGTCACCCTCAACTCACGTCGGTCGAGGTTAGGCTCTTCCTAGGTGAAACACGCCCCAAATAACCCAACGATACTCTCAGATTTTCAATCTGAGTTACCATTTAGAAGTTATGAATTTTACAATAAAATAATTATCACTTAATTATTTTATTTGCTGCCAAAAACTAACTTTCTCTGGTGGGATTCTATTTTCGGCCCATTTTACTTTTCAGCACTCCTTTGTATACAGTTTTTCTTAGTGTTTTACTTCCATATCATACTCTATTGTGTGTGTTTACACTTTACAAAGGCAATTCCTTCCAACTTTTAGGGATTTTCGCCTTTGGTGCTAGTTGCCAGCCCCTGGCCAATGGAAGACAGGCTTGGGGTAGTCACGGCACGGGCCCCGGGGGTCGGGTCGTGAGAAATTGGTATCAGAGGAGTCGGTTCTACCATAGATCTTAGGACTCTGATCTTTCTTTTCTGTGAAGCAATAGTGTTAAGAGCACTGAGTGTGGTTATTAGTGTAGGGAGACCAGTGTTGGTGCGGCTGCCGATGTATCCATACACCATGACCCTGACTTCTGATTTCCGACTCAGTGCACGAAAACACTGATTGCGAGTGTGTTTTCAAGAGTCTTCTTTTGAACTCTTTGAGTCAGATCACCATGTATAACTTATTGACTGTAGAAAACCTATTCCTTATTAGGATTATGTTGCACAGACATCCAGCTAGGGTTCCCGAGAGAGTACACGATGATGGCCCATCGAGCGACGAGCCTCCGGTGCAGGGCCCTCTTACTATGTTGGAACCATCAGGTGGTGTAACAGTATCACCACCAACCATAGGGCATCAAATACCACCAGCCTCACTAGCGTATGATGCACGCCGATAGAGCATGATTCTACAAGTTCCAGCTGTAGAGGCCTCTGAGGTTTCGAGGTGAGACGGATTCTCATGTAGTTGAGGGCAGGCTGGAGGCAATTGTTAGAGTTTTCCACCTAGTTGAGACACCAGTAGAGTAGATGGTGATCTTAGCTACTAGACTTTTTTAGTGACTGACCATGAGGATGGTCCATATAGTGATTAGGCCTTAGTACGCGGACCATTACCCTAGATAGTACCTCCGGGTAGTGTGTCAGCTATATCACTGCCTATTGGTCAGCAGTTGCTACTGGCGGTACCGGTAGAGGACACATGTAGTCTTAGTGCCTTACACATGTTTCAACATTAGATACCCCTCGGGTTTTGAGGTGATCCTGACTCACAAGCAGCTGAGGACTTGCTTGAGGAGGTGGCTGAGAGTTCCCTAGAACTTATACTACTTTGGCAGGACGACATGTCGGTAGCTGAGTATTCATCAAGGCATACCGATCTTTCCTGGTACTCGATGAATATGTTATGATCAGTGATTTAGGGATCTAACTTCCAAGAGAGGTGTGTTTAAATAACATCCAATCCAGCACAATTACTCTACGCATTCCTACTTATGTGAGTATGTAAGAGAGAACCTTTATGGTTGAATGTTCTTCGGCTGAGCGGATATAGCCAGTGAATGTTAGCAGTGGGAAAGCAGGAAACCGACACCAGTATCAGAGACTTGATCATGTAAAAATGTTTTGGGAAGAGGAAGTGTTAAGGAAAGATGAATCTACATGGAATCAGACGTGGAAGGAGAGCTAGGAGTGCAGCATGAAGTGGTGTTCATTTCGACATGTTACAAGCACCCGCTTGTGTGGAACCTGCCATGCTCAAGGAGCTAGAGGATAGGGGAAGAGAGTAGCTGCATGTGGTCAAGCAATGCGACCCAAAGGCTCGGGGAATGATTCGAGGTATGAACCTCTTGAGGTGAGAGTTTCGGTTGGAACCTCAAGGGTAAGTTCACCGACGGTGTGAACTTACCCTTGAGGTGAGAGTTTCGGTTGGAACCTCTTGGTGGAAGCATCGATGACTTACGACGTTAGTTTGGGTTTGGACTTGACATCTGCAGTTCACACTCAGATTGACTATATTAAGCAAAAAGGATGTGGTTTATCTACAACGTTGGGATGAGATTTTCCTTGGTCGACGAAAAGGAAAACCCATGCACCACAGGATGGACTTATGCATAAGAGGGTGCAGTCAATCACTAATGAGTTGGCCAGAATTACCTTTGTTCCAGACTTGTCCAGAGTTGCAGTACCACTATCAGCTTTGGTGAAGAAGGGGAAACCCTTCATGTGGTTGGAGAGATGCCAGTAGAGCTTTCAGAAGCTGAGGCAAAGGCTGACTAGTGCCCCAATCTTGAAGCTTCCAGAAGAAGGCGTAGGGCACGTAGTTAATTGCGGCGCATCAGGGACTAACTCTGATGTGTCCTGATGCAGGAGCGATCCGTGATCGCATATGGTTCTCAGTAGCTAAGACTGCACGAGCAGAAATAAGCTACCCATGACCTTGAGTTAGCAGTAGTGGTCTTCTCCTTGAATATGTGGCAGAACTATCTTATGGGTGACCTTCGGGAATGTTTCCTAGGGTGTCTGTGAGTGAGGATAGAACACACTGAAAGAACATGTGTTGGCCTGTGGGGATAGTCATTAGTCTGATAAGCGACCTTAGTGAGTAATAGCCTATGGTGTGATGGGAAGGCAACCAAGGTCTTACAGGAGACCCAAGAGGTTAGATGAAACGGTTCACGACCCACCTCCCTGGGCCATGAACCTTTTCATATATTCCCTTGGGTCTCCATTAATACCTTGGTTGCCTTCCCATCACACTATAGGCTATTACTCACTATGGTCGCTTATCAGACTAATGACTGTCCCCACAGGCCAACACATGTTCTTTTAGTGTGTTCTATCCTCACTCACACACACCCTGGGAAACTTCCTAGAAGGTCACCCATCGTGATTACTACTCCAGGACAAGCATTCTTAACTGTGGAGTTCTAATCAGGTAGGCTCCCGAAAAGAAAAGTGCACCTTGTTGACATGGGTAGTAACATTTAGACTTTTAAGTCTCACTTTTTGAGGAGTGTTACATTATCCCCCCCTTTAGAGCACAAAACTCTCGTTTTGGAACCCAATCCTCAAACCTAGACAGTGTCGACCCAGACTGGGTCGAGCCGGGTCGGTCCGACCGGGTCGGACCGGACCTGGGCCCACTACCGACCTTTACTTCCTTTTGCCATATCTTTGGCACCAGATGACCGTTTGACAAACCATCAGGGGCGATGGTATTCTTGGAGCACGACGGTCCTTTTGAGTATACCCCATCATATTTTGGGGTACAGTTGAGATACAGTCAGGTTGGATTGTGCACGAATCCAACCAGGCCACTGGGAATAAAACACTAATAACTCACAGACCGTGTGTTCGATTGATGCACAGTCTGATGCGTTGAGACCCCTATGATGAGACGGACCTTTGAGATACTTCTTCGTGGGACATTGTGGAAGTTGATGTATCAACTCTTGGATTGTGGAGCGGACCCTCCCATAATCAAGCATGATTTGTGGAAACCCTGTGGCTGGCTGCGCTCTGATGACTGTTCCTGGATCCTATGTGGGTCCGACAGCTCTGACTACTGTTCCTGGATCCTCTTTGGGTCCGACAGTTCTATCTGCTGGTCCTAGATCCTGTGTGGGTCTGACAGCTCCGACTAATGTTCTTGGATCCTGCGTGGGTCCGACAGTTCTAACTAGTGGTCCTAGATCCTATAAGGGTCCGACAGCTTAGATGATTCAGTGGCTACATCTGATCATCTCTATCTCTCAACATATGTTGTATACCTGTGTGATCTGAGTCAGTGACTTCTGTGTTTTCCTCACGATTGATATGGGTTACTTGATAACTTAGGTATATGTATAGGCATATAACTAAGTAATGGATATCCATTATTTTCCTACTCTATGGTTTATCCATGGTGGATTTTGAGAGACCTTGGTGGTCTCGGGGTCCCTACCGAGTATCGTTATACTCACCCCTGCACGGGCTATGCCTGCAACTCATTTTGTAGGATGCAGATGATGGACAGCGTTGACCGAGGCTCAGTGTTCCAGGACTGGACGGTACCAGGAGGTTGACCATACGATGTGTTGGTACACAGAGGATACCAATAGATGTGGAGTGTTGAGGAGGATATTTGTATCTACCCTTCAGGTAGTATCCGTGGTGGTCGATCCAAGAGTTGCTTTCACCTTTCAGTTGTTTTGTCCCTTTTCATCTATACTTGTACTTTATAGTTGGGCTTGTATTTCCGGCCCCTTTTACTTTTCATCACTCTTTTGTATACAGTTTTACTTAGTGTTTTTCTTCCAACTCGTACTTTTTTGTGTGAGTTTTCAAGTTATAAAGGCAATGCCTTCCCAGCTTAGGGATTTACGCCTTTGGTGCTAGTTACCACCCCTGACCTATGGAAGGAGGGCCTGGGGTAGTCATGGAACGAGCCCCATGGGACGGGTCGTGATAAATGGTATCAGAGCTAATACCTAGCTGGAAGTGCTTAGGCACTGCCTGGGTTTGAGGCTTGGGGTCCACAATGAGGGTGTTGTGCTTTAAAGGGGTGGATAATGTAACACCCCTGGAAAAGTGAAACTTAAAAGGCTAAATGTTACTACCCATGTCAACAAGGTGCACCATTCTTTTAAGGAGCCTACCTGATTAGAACTCCACAGTTAAGCGTGCTTGGCCTGGAGTACTAATCAGGATGGGTGACCTTCTGGGAAGTTTCCTAGGGTGTGTGTGAGTGAGGATGAAACACACTGAAAGAACATGTGTTGGCCTGTGGGGACAGTCATTAGTTTGATAAGAGACCCTAGTGAGTAATAGTCTATGGTGTACTGGGAAGGAAACCAAGGGGAGGCGAGTCTGACAATTACTGAAACTTCATTATTTTGTATTTGGAAAAATGGATTCCATATTTTGAATAGGGATGTCTAAATTATGTAAATAGGTACCTTTTATCATCAGACATTTTTAATAGTAACTTCAGTAATTATTTTATTTACCATGGTAAAATGGTAAATCTGGTAAAAAAGGGTAAAAAACTAGTATTATAAAAATATTGAACTACCTAACAAGTGTCCTAATAGTATTGAATGAGATAAGTCTGACCATGGGAATCCTTGGGTCGATTTTGGGACCCCATGGATCTACTTGGTAGTGATAATGACATGTTATATAAAATAATTTAATGTATAGAGAAATATGACATAAACTAGTATCTTTTACTAATAAATTTTGTGTGTGGGATTATATAGTTGATATCATTGACAATAAGTAGTCATTATAAATCTATAATGATTTAATGTATCATTATATTTTATTTACAATTTTTATATATTATATAAATAAATTTAATTATGACATAATGATGATATAATGATTGTTTCATTAATAAATGATACAAATAAATGATATTATAAATATTAAAATAAATGTAATTTAAACATTATGATGTCATCAAAGAATTTTTTGGATTATATTGACATGTTATATTTGATTTAATTCCTTTTTTTCTAAGGAATAATGTTGTTATGACAAGGTTCATGGCCCGGGGAGGCGGGTCTGACAATTACTGAAACTTCATTATTTTGAATTTGGAAAAATGGATTCCATATTTTGAATAGGGATGTCCAAATTTTGTAAATAGGTACCTTTTATCATCAGACATTTTTAATAGTAACTTCAGTAATTATTTTATTTACCATGGTAAAATGGTGAATCTAGTAAATAAGGGTAAAAAACTAATATTATAAAAATATTGAACTACCTAAAAAGTGTCCTAATAGTATTGGATGAGATAAGTTCGACCATGGGAATCCTTGGGTCGATTTTGGGACCCCATGGATCCACTTGGTAGTGATAATGACATGTTATATTAAATAATTTAATGTATATAGAAATATGACATAAACTAGTATCTTTTACTAATAAATTTTTTGTGTGGGATTATATAATTGATCTCATTGACAATAAATAGTCATTATAAATATATAATGATTTACTGTATCATTATATTTTATTTACAATTTTTATATATTATATAAATAAATTTAATTATGACATAATGATGATATAATGATTGCTTCATTAATGAATGATACAAATAAATGATATTATAAATATTAAAATAAATGTAATTTAAATATTATGATGTCATCAATGAATTTTTTGGATTATATTTACATTTTATATTTGATTTAATTCCTTTTTTTTCTAAGGAATAATGTGTTATGACTTTAAGAAAAATCAATTACTATATAGTGTCAAAATTGACATAAATGATTTTTTAAAGAAAACTTATTTTATTAAATGATATAATAATCCTAAAAATCTATGATTCTTCCAACTGAGTCATATCATGTTAAAAATTTCATTAATTATCCACTTATGGTTCAATTGTCATTTTATAGTAAATATAGTTACAATATATTATACAAATTCAAGAAGACATCGTAAGTGTTAATGTTTTTAACTATGGATTAAAGCTAACAGATAAGGTTAATTTTGTTACCTAGACTTGTCTAAATCCTTTTGGTTGAGAGGTTTTTGACCTGAAATCATATTATATTTGAAAAAAATGACTTTGGGACCATTTTAAAACCAAAATAAATTTATAATAAAATAATATTTATAGACCTTCCTAAAGTGCCCCTCCTCCCTCTTATAAAAGGCCACCAACTATACTCACTTAATCACACCTCTAAAACCCCTTGGATCCCCCATATTCTACTCTAATTTCTTCCTAACATTCATATTTTCCTCATAGAATCCTTACCTTGGTCAAAAGGAAATTAAAGAAATCCTTTTATCTCAATTCCAAAGAAGTTACCTGATTTAGAGGTAACACATTCTCTCAAGTTCCTTTATTTTCTTTCTCCACACCCTATGATCTTCGTATTCATTTATAAAATAAAAAAAATTATCCACAATATACTATTATGTTTTTAAT
This sequence comes from Viscum album, assembly GCA_963277665.1. Taxonomy (NCBI): domain Eukaryota; kingdom Viridiplantae; phylum Streptophyta; class Magnoliopsida; order Santalales; family Viscaceae; genus Viscum; species Viscum album. The sequence goes on from OY728167.1 coordinate 683,459,032, forward strand.
ATATGTATTAGAACTATACTTACACACACCTCCATCTAATGGATATAAACATATTATTTCTGTGTACGGAGAACTAATGACTCACGAAATGATGACTGTTCGATTTTCCCTTACCACCTATCATGGTGGGAATTATGATGGAACTATATTTATATATGATAAATATTATATTTATATTAGCTCTATTATTTTTTATTTTTTATTTACACCATACCTTAATTCTTTCCATAATGTTTAAATACGATAATTTCATTTGAGGAAGTGCGGGCTACAACCCCTTAGAGTGATATGACTCGTTCATGCTATACATGGGACGTATAAAGTATTGTTTTATAAAACCTATGAGAAATAAATGAAATAAATATAATAATGTTATTATAATATACATTTATATCATTTTATTATTATTCTTTTAGTATGAAAAAGAAATGAATGTATCGTTCATGCGTACATACGACCTACTATCTCCATGAATGGTGAATTTCATTTCTTATCTCCAAATGTTATGGAATATTATAAATACATATATACTAGATATATATGATATTTAAATAATTAATATCATTTTATAGATGATTTAATTTTCACTACATGGAAAATTTACATCAAACAAGTTCATTTTCGACTCAAGTACCAAATATCTACCAAACAACTAATATGAACATAAAAAATTATGTAATTTTTATAACAAGATGATAAGTAATATAAAATGAATAATAAACTTGATATTTTTTATAAATAAAGTATAATTAACTTATTTTTATTATTTATGAATAATAGGGAACATACGTGATGAATCAGACTCAAGGTAAGGGAACCTTTCACCCTCATCTTTTAGTCAAAGACTTCTTTTATGTTATGTCCTTTAATTTCAATTTTCAAATGTTGGGATATGTTTTTATATATAATTATTACTATATATTTTATGTCCAAATGATGAGATACCCTTATCTCTCTCATCAAACCATTTTTTGAATTTTTAAGTGGTGTTGTTAGGCAGCCAATTTTTTGTAAGGGAATTTCTAAACTTAATTTCCACTCATTGGGTTTTAGGCATACTTTGTACATTATATTCTGCCATGATTATTTGTGGAATCACTATTTATTTATTTATGTTGTAATTTACACTTCCTTTTTGTGTTGATATACTTTTCAAACACATAATCTCTTTATTGATAAATTCTTACGTCATTTATATGAACTTTGTAAAGGAAATATTAGCTCAATCTCCATTAATTGAATTAAATATCCATGTAATTAGTTTAATTTTTTCCAAGAATAAGTGTGAATGACCTATAACTATTTTTCACTTAATATAAACTTATATTGTGTGTATTTATATTTTTCACACATAATTTTTTAATTGATTTATACTTAATCCATTTATATGATCTTTATAAGGGGTTTCATCTCAATATCCTTTCATTGAAAATATTTTGATAATAAACATATCCTTATTATATATGGTGTATAATAAACCAATTTTAATTTTAATTTCATTAAAAGGGAATACCTTTTCTATAAATCATTTTACTAAACAAAAAAAGCCATGTTTTTAATGCATTGGGTGACAATGCCCTTTCCACCGCCACGATCATTATTTGATATTTTGATTCCTTAACAAGACGTAATGTTTTTAAAATGAAAATAAATACAATATACTCTTTTTATGTATTTTGGTATTGAAAATGGATTTTGAAATAGATCTAGTATTTCAAAATCTTGAAATGATTTCTTGTGATTTCAAATGAAATGTTATTAGTGAAATGTTGACATTTAAAATATTTTATGTGTTGTGATTATATATTGGTAGTTTGACATTTTATGGGTGGTTACGTGATAAACCAATGACAGGTTGTTATGTGATAAACCAAATGATGGGTAGTTACATGATAAACCAAGGACGGGTGGTTTAGTTATGACTACCAATGTATTGGGTATGGAAGTCGGCCATTTGGCTATTCCATTTTGTGATATGCATGGAAGTTGACTTTATGGTTATTCCATTTAAGTATGTTTATGTCACAAGTTAACTTTATATGTTATATGTCGCTTCAATGGGATTTATGTTAATATTTTGGTTACAAAATGGTATGCAATGATCTTATATTCAGTTAAGTGTTTTTGATACATCTTAAAGGTGAAAAATATTATTTTATGATAAAGTTTTCATGATTTACATGTTTTTGTAAGACTAAAAGTTTTCATTCATTATGAATCCATTGATGATATTTTTATTCTCATACCATGTTTTTTAAATTACTTTCATAAGGTATAAGGAAGGGTAAGTGAAAGGAATAATTTAAGAATACTTATATCAAGAAACTAATTGTTGTTTTATTTATGTAGTTTTATTATTGTAAAAAATTGGATAGATTATAAGTGTCTAATTTATAATATTAAAGTTTTTATATATGAGTTATGACCTAATTCTCTAATTATCTAAACCTAAAAATATCCTCGATGTGAATTAAATTCAAATTATTTACTTTTCTCAAGATTAAGTGAAGTTTATGGTTGAGGACTTATAGTTGGTATCAAAGAAAAGGTTTAAATAACTTTAAAGATAAGAATGTTATCTAAAGGGTTAGGGATATGATCATGGGTTTATAATTTTAAGGTATATTATAAGTTCAATGAATTATAAACCTTTTTTAGGATTATTTTATTTCAAGGTTATTAATGGTACTTTTGGAGACATTCGCCTTTTTGAAAATTATGGGTTATTATTTTTTGGGATAAAAAATGTGAGGTATGAAATAACCTTTGAGGTTAAAACATGTTATGGTTAATTTTGAGGATTTTATCTCATTATGTTAATTTTATTAGAATTATACATTTTTTGAAAAAAGGACAACCTGTAAGTTGGGTGACAACCCGTTGCATCTGGAAAGGCCGTAGGAATCAAACCCACAATTGAAGGGATACAAGGGCTCATCACCTACCACTGGCCTAAGTGAAGTTCCTGATTAGTATAACTTATTCCTTTTAGTTAAATGATTTTATGGATCAATAATAATATGATTCTGGGAACTTATTTTTTATCAAATGGATATCCTTAGTATATGAAAATAATTTTGTGTTTATGTGATAAAGGTTATTTTGAAAGGCATTTTTTATTTTGGGAAACTATATAACTAAGGAAAATTTAATGCTATTTGATTTCATTTGAGGATTAAAGGATGAATTTTATTTTGGAAGAAAATATATTTTAATTTTGGACTTATAGAGATTTGGGTTATTTATGGAAATTGTTAACCTATATTTTATAATATGTGATTATGTTAATTACTTTTAAGTATGATAATTTAAGAGTAGTCGATGTTATTTGGAGATAAATGTTATAATTTATCGTGGAAGAATATGTGATCTAATCCTTCTGAATTTTGGGTTTCAATATTAGTTTGGATTATTTTGATGAATTTTAAGGACAATTGTTTAATGAATGGTCTTTGTTGAACATTGGGTACTATTTTTTGAATTTTGGCGATTAAAGGATTATTCTTTTCATGGGATTATCTGATCTTGTACTAACCATTTTGGTTTTGGTTAATTTCTAAAGACATTGTAAATATGTAGTTTATCTTTTGTATATTATGTGATTCTCTAGAAGTTGATTCTAGTGCTTCAGGTGTGACCAAGTCATCTTAAGTAATCATCATTTGCAGAAAAGATGAGTTTGTGTTAGAAATTCATTAAATTATGAAACTCTACTTGAAAGCTAAGTATATTTCCTTCTGTTCTTAGTTAATCAAAAAAATAAATTTGTCAAAATTATGAAAAGAAACTTAAAAAAAATATGTTGTCAGTTTACTTTTCCTACTGTGAAATCAATGACCATTTAACTCATCACTATTTTATAGTTTTCTGGTTGTTAACTTTCTCTTGATCATTTTTTCTATCACTCTCCATCATAAATTTATGGTTAGTTTCTCTTCTATATCCATGTTTTTCTATATGTAACCCTAGTATGTGTTATCTCGGGTGACCTGTGTAATTATCTTTTATTTTTTTAATGTGGTATTTTTGTTGACTGTTTTTACGAATTGGGATTTTCAATGAGTTTCTGAGCCCAATTTTAAAATTTCTTGGACACAATTTCCAAATGGGGGGAAGGATGTAACAACCTAGGTATTTATAGAAAATAATTTTTGATTTCTATTAATACTTATGAATAAGATATTAATTTTATGTTAAAAGTGGACTCTTTTTCTAATAGCGTACTCGACACGCAACAACGAGTTTCTCCAAAATCATATGTTGCACACAACTTTGAGTTATACTGAAAAATAATACAATATTATTATTATTATTTTAATTGGTAGTTAACGCCTAGATGTTGGAATGGTGGGAACGAATATTATCAACTGAATTCTGAAATATGGTTTACACATGTTTAAATAAGTATTCATTGGTTACCAAATTTATTAGATGTTGAAATAAAAATCAATTGAATATAAAGGATGTGTTTTTATGAATTCCTATTTAAAAAGAGAAAAATTGTGTTTATAAAATCATATCACTCTTTATGGAGTTTTATTTAATGAAAAATATATTTTATATACTCAATGTACTTTTTTAAATTCATCTTATAATTTTTCTAGATATGATATAATAACAAATTCAATATTTTTGGAAAAAAGATGTGTTTCTCTAAAAGTGCAGTTTTTCCGCCTTTTGATGGAGAACACTTTTTAAATCTAGTTTTTTTCAATTTTATATGTTCTATTTGACAAAATAAAATTCTTATTTAGAAGTGGGATATAAAAATTTAATTTGGATGAAATTTAGGAATTTTTCTAATAATGTTCATTTTTAACGAATCTTGAAAAAATACTGCATTTTAATTCAAAACTATCTTTTCATCTAATTTATTTATATAGTTATATTGTCATTTTAATTGGTTTTAAAGTAAAATTGTATTATGTTTTTATAATTTAATCAAATTATTGTCATTGGAATTAATTTACCATTGAAATTGTACATAATCATATGTCAATCTTTTGATAGTTATTACTTCGTCAAAACCCTCTTTTTGGTTTGACAATGGTAAATAATTTTAAATTAATTAATGAAAGTTATGTGTTTTGAATTTTGAAAAATCGATTCGATAATTGGAATCCAGATGTCCAAATTTTCTAACTTTTCACCTTTTATTTTTAAATATTATGTATAGTAACTTCAATAATTATTTATTTACCATGGTAAAAGGGTAAATCAGGTAAATATGGGTAAAAAAATAATGTTATAATAATGTTAAACTACCCTAAAACGTTCCCTAATCCTATTTTATGAGATATTTCCAACCACGTAAATCCTTGGGTTGATTTTGGGACCACATGGATCCACATGGGAGTGATAATGACATGTTATATAATATAATTTAAAGAGAAATATGACATAAACTAATATCTTTTAGTAAAGATTTTTTTATGTAGGGTTATATAGCTGATCCCATTGACTAAAAATAGTAATTATAAATATAAAAGTATTTCATATTTCATTATATTTTATTTATAATTTTTATACATTAAATAAATAAATTTAATTATGACACAATGATGATGCAGTGATTGCTTCATTAATGAAAAATTCAAATAAATGATATTATAAATATTAAAATAAATGTAATATAAATATTTTGATTCTATACAATAATTTAATTGATGATATTGACATATGTTCATTAATTTAATGCCTTTGGTTCTATGAAATCAAGATGTTATGACTTTAAATAAAATCAATTACTATATAGTGTCAAAATTGACATAAATGCGTTTTTAAAACAAATATTATTTTATTAGATGATATAATAGTCCTAAAAATATAAGATTCAGAAACCTCACTAATATAATGTTAAAATTTTCATTAATTATCCACTTATTTTTATATTGGAATTTTATAGTAAATATAGATACCCTTTATTGTCAAAATTTAAGACGAAATGGAAAGAGTTAATGTTTTTAACTAAGGGTTAAAGCAAAAATATAAGGTTATTTTTCTGACATAAACTTGTATAAATCCTATTTTTTGAAAGTTTTTAGACCCAAAAGAATATTATATTTTAAATTAATGACTTTGAGACAATTTGAAAAAGAAAATCATTTTATAATAAAATTATATCTCAAGACCTTCCTAAAGTGCCCCTCCTCCCTCTTATAAAAGACCACCACCTCTACCCACTTAATCACACCACTGAATCCCCTAGCCTCATCCAAATTCTGCTAAAATTATCTCCCATAATTAATCTATTCATCTTAGAATAATTTCCTTGGGAATAAGTAAATTAAATAAACCCTTTTGGCTCAAATCAAAAGACGTTACCTGATTTAGAGGTAAAGTCTTCTCTCAAGTTCCTTTATTTTCCTTCCCCAATCCCTATGCTCTTATTATTTTTTCATTACATATCAAAAGAAGTATCCTAAATATAATATAATTTTTTTATGATAAGTATTCGAACTACACTTACACACACCTCCATCTAATGGATACAAACATACTGTTTTTTGTGTACGGCGAACTACTGCCTCACGAAACGATCATTGTTCAATTTTCCCCTACCACCTCTCATATTGGCCATTATGATGGAACTGTATTTATATATGATATATATTATATTTATGTTGTCTCTATGATTCTGTATTTTCCATCTAAACAAAACATTTTTTCTTTCTATAATTTGTAAATGCAATAATTTCATTTGAGGATGTCCAGACAACCGCCCCATCAAAGTGATATGACTCGTTCATTATATACATGGAATGTATAATGGACGGTTTTATTAAACCTATGAGACATAGATGTAATTAATATAATAATTTTATTATAATATACATTTATATCATTTTATTATTATTATTTTAGTTTGACAATGAAAGTAAAGTAGCGTTCATCCATACGTACAACCTACCGTCTCCATGAACGTTGAATTTGATTTATTATCTCCAACTATTATGAAATATTATAAATACATATATAATGGATATATATGATATTTAAGTAATGAATATCATTATGGATATGATTTAATTTTCATGACATGTAAAATTTACATCAAACAATTTCATTTTCGACTCAAGTATCAAATATCGACAAAACGACCGATATGAACTTAAATAATTAAGTTATTTTTATAACATCATGATACGTAATATAAAATGAATAATAAACATAATTTTTTTGAGTCAAGTATAATTAACTTAAGTTTATTATTTAGGAATAATAAGGAATATACATGATGAATCACACTCAAGGTAAGGGAACCTTTCACCCTCATCGTTTAGTCAAATAATTATTTTATGTTATGTCTTTTAATTTCAATTTTCAAATGTTAGGATATTTTATTATATATCCTTATTGTTATAAATTTCATGTCCAAATCATTAGATACCCTTATCTCTCTCATAAACTCTGTTTTTGAATTTTTAGGTGACGCTATTAGGCTACCGATTTTTTGTAAGGGATTTTCTAAACTCTATTTCCTCCCACTGGGTTTTACGCACACTTTGTTGATTATATTACACCAAGACAATCTGTGGAATAAAATTTTATTTATTTTTGTTGTAATTTCCAATTACATTTGTGTGGATATACTTTTTCAGCACATAATTTATCCATTGATAAATTCTTACATCATTTATATGAACTTTGTAAAGGAAATCATAGCTCAATCTCCATTCATTGAGTTAAATATCCATGTCATTGGTTATGTTTTTCCAATAATATGTGTGAATGAACTATGATTATTTGATAGGTAATATTCACTTGATTTGGTGTATTTATATTTTTCACACATAAATATTTCATTGATTTGTCCTTAATCTAATGAAATGATCTTTGTAGTGTACTTCATCTCAATCTCTTTTCATTGAGGCATATTTTGATAATATACAACTCCTTATTTTATACTATGTATAATAAACCCCATTGAAATTTAATTTAATTTAATGGGAATCCTATTTCTATGAATCATTCTACTAAATTATAAAAGGAATATTTTTAATGTATGCAGCGACAATGACCTTTCCACCGCCACGAGCATTATTTGATATTTGGCTTCCTTAACAAGATGAAATGTTTTTAAAAGGAAAATAAATACCATATAACATTTTTACATATTTTGGTATTAAAAATGGTTGTTAAAATGGATTGAGTATTTAAAAATCTTGGAATTATTTATTGTGATTGCAAGTGAAATTTTATTAGTGAAATGTTGATATTTGAAGTATTTTATGTGTTATGATTATATATTGGTACATGGAAATTTGACAGGTGGTTACATGATAATACAATGACGGGTGGCTATGTGATTAACCAAATGACGGGTGGTTCTGTGATAATCCAATGACTGGTGTTTACGTTATAACCTCCAATTCATTGGGTATGGAAGTTGTCCATATAGAAATTCTATTTAGTGATTTGTGTGTAAGTCGACCGTATGATTATTCCATTTAATTATGTTTATGTCCCAAGTGACCTTTATATGTTATATGTTGCTTCTATGGGATTTATGGTACTATTTTTGTTACAAAAATGGTAATCAATGAGATTATATTATTTGAAGTGTTTTTTCTACTTCTAAAAGGTAAAATGTATTAATTTATGATAATTTTTTCATGGTTTAAATGTTTTCTCAAGACTATCAATTTTCATTAATTATGTATCCCTTACTGATATTTTTATGGTCATCCCATGTTTTTCAAATGATTCTCACATGGTATAAGGAAGGGTAAGAGAAAAGAATAGTTCAATAAGAGTTATATCAAGAAAATAATTGTTGTTTTATTTAAAGAGTTTTATTATTTTAAAAATATTTCGATAGAGTATAAGTGTCTACTTTGTAATATTCATATTTTTATGAATCCATTATGACCTATTTCTATAACTCTCTAAACCTAAAAAGATATTCGATGTGAATTAAAGTCAAATTATTGACTTACCTCAATATTAATTAATATTAAAATTGGGGGACTTATAATTATGATCATTATGGAAAGATAAAATAATACATAACTTCTTTCTATATTGATCAATGAAAAATGGAAAATGTTACTCATACATGTGTATGACTTACCGCCTCCATGATTATAACATTATTCATTTTTCATAACCACACTTCATTGATTTATTTCAAGGTAAAATTTCTGTATAAAAATGATCATAAATTTATGAAAATTATTCTAGAAATAAAGGTCTTATGACCATATGGACTATTGACATCTTACGAAGTTCGTTTTCGACTCAAGTATAGAATATTGAAAAAAATGTCTGAAGTGAAATTAAATCATTATGAAGTTATTATAACATGGTAATAAGTGATATAAAATGACTAATGTACATGAAAAATGTTACCAAGAATGTATAAATTAACCTAATTTTATTATTCACGAAGATAAAGAATGTATGAGACTAGTCATACTTAAGGTATGAGACTTCATATCAATCTCCTTTCATTGTGGAATATTTTGATTTTATACACCACCACCTTTTATACAGAGTATAATAAACACCTTTGAATATTTATTTCATTAAAAGGCTTTAAAAAGGAATCCTTTTATATAAATCTATTTAATAAATGACAAAAGTAATGTTTTTTAACATATACGGTGACAATTAATTTTCTACTACCATGGCCATTATTTTATATTTTTCTTCCCCTATAGGCCGTAATGTTTTTAAAAGAAAAATAAATTATATATTACATTTTTAGATATTTTGGTATTGAAAATGGTTTTGAGAATAGTTTTATTTTATCAATATCTTGAAATGAAATCATGTGATTGCAATGTGAAAATATTATTTTCCATTATTATTGTTTTATCTGTTATTATTATGTTGTGTTTATTAGGAATTACTTATTTATACTGGTGGTTCTGTGATATACCGAGGACGGGTGAGCCCGTAATATCTCTCAAATGCATTGGATAATGTGATGGAGATAAACAATATGGTTTCTCCAAATATATTTAGGGAATATACTATGATGGGTATTCCAAACATAACCATGGAGGTTACTCCCTATATATATGTTAAAGATACAATGTATGTATGATATGGATGCCACAAGTTACCTTTATGATTTATGATTCCTTTGAGTTTTACAAGAATATTATGATTTATGAAGGTAAGATAAAGGTTTTTTGTTTTATGGGTTAAAATTATGATTTTGTAAAGTTTTTTTGATGAGTTTAAAATTTTTATGAACAGAGGGATTCATTCCTTATTTTATATACCGCTTACTGAGATTTTTGTGCTCATCTCAAATTTTGAAAATGTTTTTCACATGGTATAATAATGGGTTAGGGAAAGATGGATGTAAATATGATTATTATGAATATTGTTTTCAAGAAAATAATTCATCTATTGATTTAAAATGTTTTAGATAATGAAAAAATGGATAGTGAGTAGACATGTCTAATTTGTAATATTAGAGATTTTATGGCATAATTATCTAAAATTATAAACCTGAAAAGATCCTCAAAGTAAATGAATGTGAAATCCTGACGTAAATCAAGATTATGTAATTTTTATTGCTGGGGCCATATATTTTTGGATTATTTTCTAATGTTTATAATTTTATTTTTACCTTTAATTATTTGATTTACCATTAACCATCCTAATAAAAATATTACTAAAGTTACTATCCATAATTCCCAAGAAAACTATTTACATAATTTTGAACCACTAATTAAAAATATGGAAATGATTATTAAAAATTCAAAACATAGAAATTTCAATAACTAGTTTAATACTAATCACGTTGATGCGGTGAGAAGACAGTTTATTGAAGGTTAAACATGAACAACATTGAAATATTTTTATATCTATGTTTATGGTAAAATTGATGAAAATGACCAAAATTGGAATAAATGATTTTAAAATAATATATTTATAATTTAAAACAATTTAATAATATAATTTTACACTATAAATTATTTAGAAAAAAAGGTTGTTTTCATTTAAACTAAAACATTGATTTCATTATTCATCAAAAAAATGAATCTTTTCGTAAAAATTCAGAAAAATCCAATAAAGTAATTTTTTATACTACCCTTTAAAATAATAAGTTTATTATGTAAAATATAATATATAATAGTGTAAAAATTTGATTTAAAATAGGTTCACCATGAAATGTTAGAAAAATTAACTTTTTAAATAATGTAGTTTTTTATAAATAATATTGAGTTTGTTATTATGTTATACCTAGAAAATATATTGGATGAATATACAAAATATGTGGCTATATATATAACATATATATTTTATTAATATCATTTATTAATTATAATTATCTTCATTTATTAAGAGAAATTTTATTTGGGATAATAAAAATAAAAATATTTCCTTTATACTTGATTAGTTTATATTTTAATTTTTAATTAATTGGTTACCAATGAATTCATATTATATTTTTATAAAACATATATTTTTATAAGTTAGTTAATACTATTTATAAGTGCTAATTTAATGGAAAGTTTATAATGGTAACATTTAAATATTATTATTTAGTAGTCTCTTTAATCACATTGTTTCATATTCTATCAATTAAATTAAATTTAATAATAATATACATACCATAAAAATCTTACGATTATACATTCTCCCCAACATTAATAAATTACATACTCATAATTTTTGAATTCACATTTGGTATCTAAATTTTTACTATTCAAAATAGTTTCATTGAAATCCTATATTAGAAAAAGGGTAGATAAAACAGCCACTAAAAAATAAAGAAAAGGATGTATGAAGATCGCCATAGATAACAAATAGTAGGGTTCGATGTAGGAAAACATAGAAATTAAAGAAAAATTTAACCGTAATATTCTGATGGATATTGATAGATAACATGGTAGGAAGAAATTTAAAAATCCCAAAGCTATAATTTTGTGATGATCTAAGGTACCGTTTGATTCATTATAAAAGAAGGCACTAGGATAATTTTTTTGTATTAAGATCCTTTCCATGTATTTGAATGATTCATTTACTTCATAGAATAAGAATATAAGGAAACATACTTACTTGACAATTAGAGTTTCATCATTTAATCAATTTCCACCACAAACTCATCTCATTCTCCAAACGATGAGTATTTTTGAAGAATTTTTCAGGACCTAATATTTAGTATCAACTTCTATGGATCAAAAAATCCACAAAAGTATAATTATATATTCCTTTTAAAATTATACATTAACCAAAACCAAAATGGTTTGGATAAGATAATATAATTCCTTAAAAAATTCTCTAAAATTCAAATGTAAAACCCAATGTTAAACATAGATAATTAAGAAAATAGTTATCCTTCCTAAAAAATATCTATACTAATCTTGAAGAAAAAAATTAGAAGGATATGATAATATAGTCTTCCAAATAACATCAATCACACTTATTGTCTTATACTAATAATTTAATTTCCTAAATCTCATAATCTCTTAGGTTTTTTTCACCATTTTAATAAATAACCTGAATAACCATACGTCCACCATAAAATAATATTTGACTCTAAAATAAAATTATTCTTTATTCCTTATAATATTCTATAAACAATGATCTTATAGGACTCCCAAAATAGTGAAATTATTTTGAAATAACATAAATCGTTTAATGATAAAATTTTTTCCAATCCTAAGGCTATGTATTTGATAAAACAAATGTACCTAAAAATAAAAAAAAACAATTTTCCATAAAATATAAAAAATTATTCTAGTAGGGTAATCATGTAGGCTAGTGGTAGGAATTTCATCCTTGTCACCATTTGGTTGTGGGTTCAAACCATGTGGCATTTCCGGACATGACAGGTTGTCACATGACCAGTGGGTTGTCATTTTTTAAACTATATTAATATGACCTCCAAAATAGATATGATGGACACTCTTGAAATAACATTAATCGCTAATGATTTAAATACAACATAAATACTTCATCCATTTATTTCCCCATAGGTCCTTCCTTGGTGTAGAGTTTATCCTGTACAAGAGGACATTGACTCAGGTAATTCCCAGATTCCCCACATTTAATTAAATGAACTAAAAAATGGATTATTAGTATATTTTTTATTTGAATCCATTGTACTCTTCAGTTTTCCTTGACAATTCATTTATTTATTTCATTCTTTCCCTAACACATAACATTTATCCATTCTGATGAGACACATTCTTGGGTGCCTCCATCCACATTTCTGGCATTATGGAAATACAACCTTATTTTCTCTTTGGTCTCCACCACTGGAGATCTTAGTAAACTACATCATTTAATTCATTGGTGAGTTCATGAGTTTTTAAGGTATATGTTGTCAATAATTTTTTCGAAAAACTGATTCATAATGAACAATATTTCTTTGACTTAAATAAACATCCCATTTGGTTTCTCACCACCACCACCTTTCCCGTCATGGTCATTGTTAATATGACTCATTTGGATTCCAATAATTGACTAAAATGAGAAATCATATTTTGAATAACAATATTCATAGTCAGAAATATTAATAATCATTTATAGAATATCATGATAGCTTATTTTCAATTTAAAACACATTATGTTTAACCTAGGTTAATAATTATTATTATATACGTAAATAATTCATAATGGTTTTTAAAGAAATTTTGAATTATCCTATGCATATCCCCGAAGAGTGTCAAACCATGTGCACAATAATGCCCATTTTGGGGTACCCAGTTACACTTAGTCAGGCCCAATGCACCATCTCAGAGTTCTTACCCCTAGGCAGGCCTGTTCTAGAACCCCTTCCACATTTAGTATCTATATGGGGATGTATTTCTATGAAGACTTACATAATATCTACCCTGAAAATATTCTAATATGTTATTCTATACTTATCCAAAACATATATCTTAGGGTTATGTTCCCTAATCTATGTTTTCTTAATCTAGTTACAATGGTTTCTACTAAACTTCCTCCAATACCAACTCTAAAAAACGAACCCCAGAATCTCAGAGTCTGTGAATTACATTATTAAATTGTTATCGATACAAATGTATCATGTTTGAAATGACCGAATAGTTTAGTAGTCTTGTTAAACTAGATACATAATCGAAATTCATATTACACATTAATGGAATAAAAATAGAAATAATTTCATTTACTCTACCATTATTTTCACATTTTTTAACACTTCATATCAGTCATAATATACTATGTGGAATCCTGTGGCAAAATATAATGGCCCTGGTTTTTGGGGTCCATTACTTTGTGAAAATCTAAGTTGGGTTTTTCTGGTCTGGGAATATCAGTAACAGTAGGCCTATTGGTAGCCTTATCCTACTGGTAGCAGGCCTACCGGTAGCTCAGTCTACCGGTAGTCGCAGCCTACAGGTAGCCCTGTCTACCGGTAGTCGCAGCCTACCGGTAGCCCTGTCTACCGGTAGCTCGGTCTACCGGTAGCTACAACTACTGGTAGCTCTGTCTACCAGTAGCTATAGCTACCAGTAGCTTGGCTACCGGTCGCTGTCAGCCACCGGTAGCTCGGCTACCGGTCACTGTCACCCACTAGTAGCTCTCAGCTACCGGTGGCTCTAGCATACCCCCACGATTTCTTTCCAGTGGCGCTCCTTCTTGTGCAAATAGGGGTTTAAACCCTATTTTGACCCCTTTAAGCGTGTTTTAAAGCTCGGTAACGCCCATAAATGTTTTAATTAAATATTTAGTGAATTAACCTGGTGTGTGCATCGGTTTAAACCACCCGACCCCTTTAATAATGTGTGGGGCCGCGTGGTCAACCCATGACCCCCACTCCTTACGCGGTTTCGCGTTCTTATCTCAATCGTCCGCGACCCTTATAACTAAAGGGTTCGCTGTGGGTTCTTCTTTTCTCGATCACCCTCTGCTCTGCAAGGAGTTCCCTTCATTCAGACAAGCCACTTTTCATTCAGGCGAGCCGCATCGCTATCCGTGAAGTTCCACACCCGGCCTTAGCGTCGATCGTTGATCCACAAATAGGGAATTTCTCCATCGCCTCTTCTTTTGTGTATCATGCATGGTGGGTATGCTTTTGATTCTATAGAATTGGATAAAACAGACCTAAATAAAGATAATGAACAGATTCTATAAAGAAAGAAGGAGGGGATGTGATCGTTGATGCTGTTTTATATTATGATCATCTTTCTGAGTTGTGTGGGCTTACAACTACTGAAAATCATGGCCGTTGGTGGTCTTTCTCTGTGCACTAATGAACCCCTAGTGATGTTTTAAATGGCTTTTTTGTGGTTGTGAAGTCCTGATGTAAAAAGGAAATTGGTTAATCACGTACACCCAGCTAAATAAATTGAAAGCACCAGGATCAACCCTTCCGTGATACCCCCCAGTTAAAGCACACGAAAATTGAAATCATGGAGTGTGTAAAATATTTTAAATCTGAAAATACCGGCATGACCCTGTTTGTGTTGGTGGTAGTGGTTTGGTTGTTTTATTTTACGGGCCGATTGCTGGAGATATGGGAGGGGATGGGATCCCCTGTTTTTAAACTTTCGGTAGTTGTGAAATTGGGGATGGGATCCCCTGTTGTTATGAATTCAGTGGTCATGAGTCTTAAGACTGGGAGGTTACCTTGTTTATATCATGAATTGGGGTGGGATCCTCTGTTGATTAGAAAATTTTTTTTTGGGGGGGGGACACGGGGTAGTGTCTCGGGGTTTTCTTTGGTTCCAGTACTTCGAGGGATCTCACTTATCGCTTTGTTGTTGTGAATTTACAAGAGAAACATGTGTGAATGTTTAAATTGACGTTTGGTTGGATCTTTTCCTTGGTTTGTGCTTGTGATATTAGTTGACCAGTAGTGCAGAACTTATTTAAACATTATTACTGAACATGAAAACAAGAATGGTACAAATGGGTTTTGTTGGCAAGATTCGTGACTCGGACTTGAGTGCTGTTTGTGTCCTTTAGGCTGGATGAAGAAAAACCTAACTTTGGGTGAGTGCTTGTTACCTATGTATATACTTATAGTTTTGTGTTTCTTATTCTCACCCCAACCAAGTTTAGTAATTAGTGCCGAACACCCCCATTTCATGGGGGAGGGTGTTTTTCCCAACACTATTATTAGTGGCTGGTTATTAGCTCCTTTTCTGCTCCCTTTATCAGATAGCCCAAGTATCTTCGGGCAGGATGTGATGGCCTGAGGTCCATTATTAGCCCAAGAATCTTCAGGCGGGGTAGTGTGGTGGTTGGCCCAGGTGTGTGCGAGCAGGTGGTTTCCCAAGTGTCTTCGGGATGAGGCCCAGGTGCCTTCGGTCGTGGCAGTGGATCTTCTAGCCTAGGTGTCTTCGGGTGTGGTGGTGGTTGTTCTGGCCTAGGTGTTTATAGGCATGGTTACGTGTGACAGTTGTGGCCCAGGTGTTTACGGGCGGGATTCAGTAGTGGGACTGCGTGCGGTTGTGGCCCAGGTGTGTGCGGGCGGGTGTGGCAGTGGGACTGCGGTGAGAATGGCAGGATTGGTCCAATGCATAGGATGTCTTCAATAACCAGTGTGAAAGTGGCGTAGGGTACCCAAACATTGATGTGCTCTTATTATATATATTACTTGACTTGCGTTATTTGGTGAGTATATCTGGTGAGTGGGATGGGTGAACTCCTTGACAGTGATGGTTGTCTGCTTCTCACGGGACTTTAGCACATTCCCCCACTTGTGCACGAGAGTATTTGGTTTTCCCTACTGAGTGTACTTGTATGCTCACCCTAAGTATATAAAGCTGCTTTCAGGTTTCCAGGAGGACTTCAAGGATTACGCAGGGCCATACTAGGTCGGACCTTTGGGGCTGTCGCAGTTGCTGTTTTTCTTTATTTGGTGCTTACCTTTGTAGTCACCTTTGTACTTTGTGGCTTTTACTTTTGGACATGCATGTGGGAATGGTTTACTTTTTGCTTTAATTTTCTTTTAGTTTTGGTGTTGTTGGGTTTCATCATCTTATCTCCCGACCCTATAAAACAAAAAGGATAATGCCTTCCATTTGTGTGTAATTTCCATACCCTTGGTGCTAGTCACCACTCCTGGACCTATAGTAGGCAGGTTTCGGGGGTCATTATCTCTCCTTCAACTTAAAGAAGGAAGGGCTTGGAAACCTACTAACCCTTCCCTCCTTTTGGTGAAGGCGGGTCGTGACAAAATGGTATCAGAGTTGATGGTTGAGAGATAGGATGAAGTCTGGAGTTAGACATAGTGAGGATTGCATGAGATGGTAGGGAAACAATGTTGGGTGACCTTGGTGCGTGAATTAGGCCAGGGAAGACTGGCTAGGACACGGGATTTCAGGTCCCCCTGTGATCCGATGCAAGGACTCTGGACCTGCCGGACGACCAAGTGAGGCCACGCTGATTGCAGGGTAGAGACCCCAGGAAAGGTACATGCATCATAATGACTTGTGTTCTCATGTTTCTAGGATGTCTTGGGAATTAAGAATAAATGAAAGGTTTAAGAAGTTTTAAGAACAATATTTTGCACTACTTGGGATTAGGCATTCCTTATTTACCTTACAGCTATGGCACCTGGAAGGCGACCACGTGTGGTATAGGCGATCGAGGCCCCGAAGACTACTTTGGCCGATCGGAAGAGAGATGATCGAGAGGAGGAGGATGACCAGTGGCAGAAGACTCTCTGGGTCTTCCAGCGACAGACCCTCAAGAAGTATGAGGGCATCACCTCTAATATGAAGACGGAAGGCTGGCTAGAGGAGCTAGTGATAGCTTTCGGCCTGATTCGGGCCCCGACCGAGTACTGGGTTCCTCTGGCCATCATCCAGATACGGGGAGCAGTGCGTCAGTGGTGGACGCTTTACCTGGGGGAGAGGAGAGAGGCTGAGGTGGCATGAGATGATTTTGAGAGGGAGTTCCGGGCGAAATTCCTCTCCTCGACGATGAAGGTGGAAAAGAGACAGGAGCTACTCTCCCTCCAGAAGGGAAGTATGTCTGTGAGGGAGCTAGGAATCAAGTTCAAGGACCTCCTAAGTTTTACTCCGGACCTCTTTCCCAACGAGGAGTCTCGGGCAAGATGTTTAGAGGAAGCGCTCCGACCCTCCCTCCAGTATGTGGTTACCCCCTTTACCCTGCCGACGTACTTGGAGGTCCAGAAGAAGGCCGAAGTGGTGGAGAGGATGCAAGCTCTAGGAAGAGTGTCACAAGAGGGGATCCAGCTGGGACCATCGAAGGGGAAGGCCATCAGCACCAGGACTCCAGCGTCAGGACCCTCCAGGTTCCGACTAGCAGAGAGCAGGCCACAACAGTTTCAGTTTCGATCCCCTAGTCCTTGCCCTTTTTTTTGGGCCCAGGGCCGCGGTGCTTCGTCTGTGGAAGCCCTGGAAATCTCTGGATTCAGTGCTCGGACCGGGTGTAGTACGGCGGTGGCGGACAACCCCAGCACCCGCCCCAGTAGCAGCTTCCGGCCAGGCCTTTCCAGTAGCAGCAACAGGGCCAACGAGCTCCCGCTCCTCCGAGGGAAGACATAGGAGGAGGAGGCCGACCTCAGGGCGCTCCTCAGGGACCTTGACCAGGGCGTGGTTGGGGAGGTGGCCAATAGCCAAGTGGAAGAGGAGCTGGGCGTGGACAGTTACACGCCACAGAGGTAGCAGTTCCAGCAGGGCTGGAGGTTGTTCGAGGTACGATTAGTTTGTTCAGTACCCTTGCTTATGCCTTGTTCGATACCGGAGCTTCTCACTTCTTTGTTGCACCTAGTCTAGCCTGTGCCTTGTATAGATGCCGAGAGAATTCCAGTTCCCCTGGTGTTGAGCACACCAGTAGGAGGTCAGACCGACTTGTTGTTTGTTTTTCAGGGATGCAGACTGATGATAGGGCCACATCAGTCGGTTAGGGATCTTATTCTGCTACAGATACAACCATACGATGTCATCCTAGGCATCGAATGACTATTATCTGTGTGTTCCATTATTGACTGTTTCCGAGGAAGTGTTGTGTTCTCGGACTTGGGCGGACGATGTGTTACTTTCACCGGCGAGAGGGGCAATCAGAAGGGAAGAAGGCGAAAGGAACCCCTCCTCTCCTTGCTAGCCGAGCTGTCAGTAGAGTCAGTAGATTCTGAGATAGTGGAGGTGAAAAAGATCGTTCGTGAGTTTATGGACGTCTTCCCTGAGGAGGTGACGACTCTACCCCCTTGACGTGATATCGAGTTCGGGATAGACCTGCAGCCCGTCGCTCGTCCGATATCGATGGCTCCTTACCGGATGTCACCTTCAGAGCTATGGGAGTTGCGGATTCAGATTGACGATCTGATGAAGAGGGGTTACGTTTGGCCAAGTGCGTCACCATGGGGTGCGGTCTTGTTCTCAAAGAAGGCAGATGGTGGTCTCAGGTTGTGCATAGACTACAGGAGGCTGAATCAGGTAATGATCAAGAATCGCTACCCTCTTCCGAGGATAGACGATCTCTTTGACCAGCTGAAAGGGGTAGGATGGTTCTCGAAGATTGACCTGTGGTTTGGGTACCAACAGATTAGAGTGAAGGAAGGAGACATCCCAAAGACAGCGTTCAGGTGCAGATACAGACACTTCGAGTTCATATTCATGGCTTTCGGTGTTATGAACGCCCCGAATATGTTCATGGGGCTTATGAACTCCATCTTCCGGGAGTACTTGGATCGGTTTGTGGTTGTGTTCATCGACGAAATCCTGGTCTATTCAAGATCAGAGGAGGACCATGCGGAGCACCTGAGGACGGTTTTGGAGGTCCTCTGACAGCACCAGCTCTATGGTAAGTTTTCAAAATGAAAGTTCTGGACACGAGAAGTGCACTTCCTCGGGCACGTGGTGTCCGAGCAGGGGGTAGCGGTGGACCCATCAAATGTTGAGGCAGTTGTTTCTTGGGCATCACCCAAGAATGTGGCAGAGTTCCATAGTTTCCTCGGACTGGCAGGTTACTATCGGAGGTTCGTACCCAATTTCTCCCGAGTAGCAGCCCCTTTGACAGCCCTGACCAAGAAAGACCAGGTTTTTGCGTGGAGTGAGCAGTGTGATTCAACCTTCAACTATCTGAAGGAGAAGTTGGTCAGTGACCCAGTGCTGAGATTTCCAGAAGAAGGGGCGGCGTATGAGGTGTTCTGTGATGCTTCAGGATAGGGCCTGGGATGTGTGTTGATGCAGCGACAAGGGGTGATCTCTTATGGGTCTAGGAATCTACACCCTCACGAGCATAATTATGCCACCCATGACCTGGAGCTTTCAGAATTAATTTTTTCCCTGAAGTTATGGCAGCACTACCTCATCATAGAACGCTTTGTGGTCTTCATAGATCACAAAATCTTGAGGTATATCTTCTCCCAGCGGGACCTAAAATTGCAACAGTGGAGATGGGTGAAGTTCCTACAGGATTACGACTTTGAGATCTCTTATACTGAGGGAAAGGGCAATGTAGTGGCCGATGCCTTGAGCAGGAGGATGCAGAAGGATGCGGTCCGAGAGTCGGCGGATGCCTATAAGGCGATAGAGGAGTTGTCTACCTTACACTTGGATGCGAGGATGGATAGCGGTAGAGGCTGCCCGTATCAGATGACAGTGCGGTCTTCTCTGTTGCAGCAAGTGGAGGAGTCTTAGTGGGGATACCCAGAGTGCGAAGTGATGCGTGACCAAGTTGACCAGGGTAATGCTCCGGAAGGATGGACGGAGGATGGTCAGAACTAGATGCTTTTCCAGGGATGGTTTTTTGTTCCAGAAGTGATGCACGGCAAGGTTCTCAGTGAGTTCCACAGCTCACCCCTAGCAGTACACCCTAGAGTGTCCAAGATGCACCAGGGACTGAAGAAACAGTTTTGGTGGCCCAAAGTTAAACGAGTAGTGGTAGAGTTTGTGGCCAAGTGCTTAGTGTGTCAGAAAGTGAAGGCTGAACACCGGGTTCCAGGCGGCCTAATGTATTCCCTAGATGTCCTCGAGTGGAAGTGGGACGACATCTCGATGGATTTTGTCATGGGACTACCCAATGTCCAAGGGGGATATGATGCCATCTGGGTTGTAGTGAACCGGTTGATGAAATCGGCTCACTTTCTGGCGATCAGGGAGTCGAGTGCAGTGGATGCTTTAGCGCAAAAGTACGTGGATGATGTGGTGCAGTTGCATGGAGTTCCGAGGTCTATAGTCTCGGATAGGGATGCACGGTTTACCTCGCGAGTCTGGAGGGGATTGCAGCATGATTTTGGCACCCAGCTGCGTCTTAGCACTGCTTTCCATCCCTAGACAGATGGACAGACAGAGCGCACCATTCAGACCTTGGAGGATATACTATGGGCATGTGTTCTGGACTCAGGAGGATCATGGGTGCGATATTTTCCTCTGGTAGAGTTTGCCTACAATAATAGCTATAACTCTACCATTGGTATGGCCCCATTTTAAGCCTTGTACGGAAGGCCATGTCGCTCACCTGTGTGTTGGACCGAAGTAGGAGAGGTAGGCATCCTTGTCCCAGAGGTGGTGTAGAGCACAACGGAGAAAGTTCATCTTATACGGGAAAGGATGAAGGCGGCCCAGGATCGACAGAAGTCGTATGCTGATACCAGGAGGAGGCCCTTAGAGTTTGAGGTTGGAGACCACGTGCTCTTAAAGGTCTCCCCTCGGCATGGACAATGGAGATTTGGCAAGGGGAGTAAGCTTTCTCCCAGGTTCATCAGGCCCTTCGAAGTGTTGCGGCGGGTTGGCGAAGTGGATTATTAGCTAGCATTACCACCGCCGCTACTAAGGATACATGATGTCTTCCATGTGTCCCAGCTCCGTCGGTATCTGCATGACGATTCACACATCCTCGACTGGGGAGAGCTGGACATAGAGGACGACGTGACTTTTGTGGAGAGACCAGTGATGATCGAGGATCACAAAGAAAAGGTGCTTCGTGGGCAAACCTTTCCCTTGGTTCGTGTGTTGTGGAGACATGGTAGGCTTGAGGAGAGTACATGGGAGAGGGAAACACAAATGCGTGCGCAGTACCCAGAGTTGTTTTTGAGTTTGTGATGTTCTGTTTGTTATACCTATTGTGGTAGAATGTTTTACCTTGTTGGCTATGAAATACTAGTTTTCTTTCCTCTGAATGTGTGTGAAAAGTCCTGGCTATGGGGGAGGAGAGAACCCGACCCCTAATCAAGACGAATTAAGGTGGATGCGATTAAACCCATGCGGGCGAGTCAGTGCCGCCCAAAGAGGATAATATCTTGACATGGGGAAAGAGACTCCCCAACCCCCACATGCCTGGATAGTTTGACATGATATGTTGCTTGGTTCGTGATAGGAAAGTGTTTTTAGTTAACATGAGGTTCACTCCTAAGAGGTATCTTTCGAGGTGGTTGTTCAGACCCTCTCTTTCCTTCTGGGCTATTTTGATTCTCAAGGACGAGAATCGTTTAAGAGGTATCTGATGTAATGGCCCGATTTTTTGGGGTCCATTACTTTTTGAAAATCTAAGTTGGGTTTTTTTGGTCTAGGAATCTTGGTAACGATAGGCCTACCGGTAGCCTTAGCCTACCGGTAGCAGGCCTACCGGTAGCTCGGCTACCGGTCGCTGTCAGCCACTGGTAGCTCAGCTACCGGTCACTGTCACCCACCGGTAGCTCTCAGCTACCGGTGGCTCTAGCCTACCCCCATGGGTTCTTTCCAGTGGCACTCCTTCTTGCGCAAATAGGGGTTTAAACCCTATTTGACCCCTTTAAGCGTGTTTTAAAGCCCGATAATGCCCATAAATGTTTTAATTAAATATTTAGTGAATTAAACTGGTGTGTGCATCAGTTTAAACCACTAGACCCCTTTAATAATGTGTGGGGCCACGTGGTCAACCCACGACCCCCGCTTCTTAAGCGGTTTCACGTTCTTATCTCAACCGTCCGTGGCCCTTATAACTAAAGGGTTTGCCATGGGTTCTTCTTTTCTCGATCGCCCTCTTATCTTCAAGGAGTTCCCTTCGTTTAGACGAGCCACTTTTTGTTCAGGTGAGACGTATCGCTATCCGTGAAGTTCCGCGCCCGACCTTAGCATCGATCGTTGATCAACAAGTAGGGAATTTCTCCATCGCCTCTTCTTTTGTGTATCATGCGGGGTGGGAGTGATTTTGATTCTATAGAATTGGATAAACCAGACCTAAATAAAGATAATGAATTGATTCTATAAAGAAATAAGGGGGGGGGGTGTGATCATTGATGCTGTTTTATATTATAATCATCTTTCTGAATTGTGTGGGCTTACGCCTATTGAAAATCATGGCCATTGGTGGTCTTTATCTGTGCAGTAATGAACCCCTGGTGATGTTTTAAATGGATTGTTTGTGGTTGTGAACTCCTACTGTAAAAAGGAAATTGGTTAATCACGTACACCCAGCTAAATAAATTGAAAGCACCAGGATCAACCCTTCTATGATAACCCCTGGTTAAAGCACATGGAAATTGAAATCATGGAGTGTGTAAAATCTTTTAAATCTGAAAATACCGGCATAGACATGTTTGTGTTGGTGGTAGTGGTTTGGTTGTTTTCTTTTACGGGTCGATTTCTGGAGATGTGGGAGGGGATGGGATCCCCTATTTTTATACTTTCGGTAGTTGTGAAATTAGGGATGAGATCCCCTGTTGTTATGGATTCAGTGGTCATGAGTCTTAAGACCGGGAGGTTACCTTGTTTATATCACGAATTGGGGTGGGATACTCTATTGATGAGAAACCTTTTTTGGGGGGGGGGCACGGGGCAGTGTCTCAGGGTTTTCTTTGGTTCCAGTACTTCGAGGGATCTCACTTATCCCTTTGTTGTTGTGACTTTACAATAGAACCAGGTGTGAATATTTAAACTGACATTTGGATGGATATTTTCCTTGGTTTGTGC
Source organism: Viscum album (assembly GCA_963277665.1). Lineage (NCBI taxonomy): Eukaryota > Viridiplantae > Streptophyta > Magnoliopsida > Santalales > Viscaceae > Viscum > Viscum album. The sequence continues at coordinate 683,482,833 of OY728167.1, forward strand.
TTGTGATATTAGTTTCCAAGTAGTGCAGAACTTATTTAAACATTATTACTGAACATGAAAAAAAGAATGGGACAAATGGGTTTTGTTGGCGAGAGTCGTGACTCGGACTTGCGTGCTATTTGTGTCCTTTAGGCTCTCTGAAGAAAAACCTAACTTTGGGTGAGCGCTTATTACCTATGTATATACTTGTAGTTTTGTGTTTCTTATTCGTTCCCCACCCAAGTTGAGCACTTAGTGCCGAACACCCCCATTTCATGGGGGAGAGTGTTTTTCCCAACACTATTATTAGGGGCTGGTTATTATCTCCTTTTCCGCTCTCTTTCCCGGATAGCCCAAGTATCTTCAGGCAGGCTGTGATGGCCTGAGGTCCATTATTAGCCCAAGAATCTTTGGGCGGGGTAGTGTGGTGGTTGGCCCAGGTGTGTGCGGGTAGGTGGTTTCCCAAGTGTCTTCAAGATGAGGCCCAGGTGTCTTTGGGTGTGGCAGTGGATCTTCTAGCCCAGGTGTCTTCGGGCATGGCGGTGGTTGTTCTGGCCTAGGTGTTTTCAGGTGTGGTTACGTGTGATAGTTGTGGCCTAGGTGTTTGTGGGCAGGATTCGGCAGTGGGACTGTGTGTGGTTGTGGCCCAGGTGTGTGCGGGTGGGTGTGGCAGTGGGACTGCGGTGAGAATGGAGGGATTGGTCCGATGCGTAGGATGTCTTCAATAACCAGTGGGAAAGTGGTGTGGGGTACCCAAACATCGATGTGCTCTTATTATATATATTACTTGACTTGCGTTATTTGGTGAGTGTAGCTGGTGAGTGGGATGGGTGAACTCCTTGATAGTGATGGTTGTCTACTTCTCACGGGACTTTAGCACGTTCCCCCACTTGTGCACGAGAGTCTTTGGTTTTCCCTCCTGAGTGTACTTGTATGCTCACCCTACGTATATAAAACTGCTTTCAGGTTTCTAGGAGGACTTCGGGGATCGCGCAGGGCCATACTAGCTCGGACCTTTGGGGCAGTTGCAGTTGCTATTTTTCTTTCTTTGGTGCTTACCTTTTTAGTCACCTTTGTACTTTGTGGCTTTTACTTTTGGACATGCATGTGGGAATGATTTACTTTTGGCTTTACTTTTCTTTTAGTTTTGGTGTTGTTTGGTTTCATCATCTTATCTCCCGATCCTATAAAACAAAAAGGGTAATGCCTTCCATTTGTGTGTAATTTCCATACCCTTGGTGCTAGTCGCCACCCCGGGACCTATAGAAGGTGGGTTTCGGGGGTCATTATCTCTCCTTCAACTTAAATAAGGAAGGGCTTGGAAACCTGCTGACCCTTCCCTACTTTTGGTGAAGGCGGGTCGTGACAAAAAATGAAACATTTGAAAGGGGTGAAATCAGATTCCCAGAAAGAGTATACATACATTGTAAGCTATCATAAATAACCTTAAATAATTATTTCATGGTAATTAACTGAAAAACGTTCCATTTAATCAACAACATGGATATAATATTTTCAGTAATGGAAGATGATCAAATAATTCCACATAAATAATTATATGAGAATTAAGATTAACCATTTATATTATAACAGTCGAATAATCACATTAAATATCAATAACTAATATTATAATGATGAAATGAATAATGTCAATTTCTAAAACTCACATGTAAGGATACAACCAAGAGACCATACATAAATAAGTAAAACATAAGCCAAAACACAAAATACTTTGTCTAATGAGACCTATTGATGCATCAAGGGGCTATAGTAGGCCCCTCTCATCAATTAATATGTCAAATGAATTCTACATATGAAATGGTTGAAACATGAACAACATAAACATTTGTCTTGATAATGTGGCATATTAAATGTGAATACATAAACCATAAACCATGAGTTTCATAAAAATATAACATCCAAGATCAAACTGATCATAAAGAATTCAAGAAAATATTGGAAATGATATAATTATATACCATCCTCACTTTAGAATATTATTAAATAGAGGATGTTGACATAGATGAAAATAATCTAATATAATCAGTGATTTTTTGAGAGAGATAACGTTATTATTTTGATATTATTTATTTAAAAATAAAAAAAATATAAATGAAAAAATTTAATTTAAAATAAACCTTGTAAAATTACAAAGGATTCTTCAAACTATGAAGGTGTTAGGATGGTGAAAATATTCTCTTCTATATAAGTTAAAAAAATAATTCCTTTCATATTTCGATGAAAAAGTCATAAAGTACCTCATTTGGAAAATGAAAAAGGGGTTTCTTTTGAAAAACACTGAATTAAATTAAACATATACAAACAAAATCCCGCATAATCACTTAATATCAATATTACTAAATATCTAAAATAATATAAAGAATATTTTCATGGAGAAATGATGTGATTATTAAATAATTAAACATTCAAGGTGTATTATACCAATTTGAACACTTAAATATTATACTCCATGTAAGAATAAAAATTAAAAAAAATTATAAATATATTAATTATATGATAAGTCAAACGGTCAATATATATGCCTCATAAAAGAATGTGGGTGTTTATAACATCAATATATTCCTCAATGAATGAAGATTGAGATGAAGTCCCTTAATTTACGCTTCCTTTAGTCAAATGTTCTTTAAATGCATGTATAATGGTTTTATGAATGTTAATAACTTATGTAATTACCTTATTAATATTTATTATATCATATATGATTATATTATATTATTTTATCACCCGTTTTTTTAATAATTTGTTATTACTCTTATTTCTGGTGTTAACTACTTCATTTTACTATGAATGTTTTTCCATGAATGTCTTACTTATTTGGAATTGTATTTATATATAACATCTCCAGAATGATATTAAGTTCATAAATATGATACTTACTCATTTAATACATTTTAATAGTCATTCTTGACTGGTTGACAAGGAAAATTAATCACATCAAGTCATGGATATGGTTGGTCGTACGTACGCACGAGCGACAATATCATTCACATAATGTAGAAAATGTTAAAGATTTGGATAGTATATTAATTATATATAATTAATATCATTTCATAATTACTATATTTATCCATAAATTTCATCATTATACCAATCCATAGAAAGTGTTTATGAAAACAAAATTACCCCACCATTTAGAGACGGTAAGCTGTATGGACGCGTGCGCGGTGGTTTTATTTTTCATACGATGGATATATCATTGAATATGGTTAAACCATAATCATAATAATATCAAGGTATATTGAGGATACTGGAGTTATTATTTCATCTTGGATGAAGAAGATTTGAAGGATATAGAAAATGAAATAAAATAGAATAACTTAATTAAAAATGATACCTCTTCTTCAGGATATATTCTTTGGTTATCAACTTAACAACTATAAGGATGGTGTTATGGCTTATATAAGGCCTCTAGAACTTTTATAGATATGTTTAGAGGATATATTTGTAGGGTTTGGTAAATATATATGTCTCAATGTTGTGTGAGGAAGTGAGGGAGGAGGTGCCCTTTTTGAAGAGAGGGGAGGGGGACTCTTGGAATCTTTCAAAATAATAAATTAATATATAATAATTTTCGATTAAAAATGGATAAAATGTGAATTATTTCAAATATAATATGATTATGAGTCAAAATACTATCAACCAATAATTTATATACATGTTTAGGTCACAATATTACACTTATCATTTGTCTTTAACCCTTAGTTAAATCCTTTAACTCTTACAATGACAAATTTTATTTTTACTCATTGAGGTTTAATATAGATACAATAAAATGAAAAAAGATCCATAAATGTACCATTGGTGAATTTTTAAAATGTGTCCCAACCAGTTGGAAGTTTTTTATATTTTTTTATGAATTTTATATCATTAAATTAAATATTATTTATTTTAAAAGATCATAAATGTAAATTTTGACACTATTCACTACATGATTTTTTTTAAAATATCAATACATTAGATAGCATAAAAAAATCCTACAATACATTACTATTATGTCTAGTTCATCTTTAAAATTTTTTATGACATTATTTTTTTTCAAATTATATTTTTTAAAATATTTTAATTTTCATTTATTTGATATGCCAATTTATTAAACAATTACTACGTCATCATTGTATAATAAGTTGATGTAATTATTATTTTTTAAAATAAAAAATTAAATACCCTAATAACTAAATAAAAATTAGATTTAAAATGACTATTTATTTTAAGTTAATCTTATGTATAACCCGATATTAAGAATGGTATAGTTATTAAAATATTAATATGAAAACTTTAACTCTTCTTTACATGAAATATAATAAAATTCATACTCTCACAAAAGTGTCTTCAAAAAAAGGTATAATATAGGGCTCATGATAAGTTCTTTCAAAACCCCATAATCCATGGAAATTAGGACATGTTTTAGGTTAATTTTATAATGTTTATAATATTATTTTTACCATTAATTACCCCATTTACCCTTAATCATGGAAATAAAATTATTACTAAATCTATAATTGATAATGCCAAAAAAAAGAAACAAGTTTACATAATTTTAATCCACTTATTCCAAATATGGAATCCATTTTTAAGTATTCAAAACATATAATTTTTAGTAAATAACATAAAATTAATCCCATTGATGGGGTGAGAAAATGAGTTATTAATGTCTTATCATTAAAAAAATTGAAATCTTTTTATATCTAAATTCAATGTAAAATTGATGCCGATGACCTAAATTGAATTAAATGATAAAAATATATATTTATAATTTAAAACCATTTAATCACATAACTCACCACCATTAATTATTTAGGTAAAAAAGTTCTTTTCAAATAAAATACAATATTTGTTTCACTATTCATCAAAAAATGAATCTTATCAGAACAATACTAATACTTTCACCTTAGTAATTTTTGATAATTCAAATTAAAATATGAAATGTATTTTCTCATATAAAATATATAAAAGTGTCAAAAATTGTAATTAAAATAGGTTCTGCATCAAAAGGTGAAAAAATTGACTTTTTGAAAATATAGATTTTTGTGCGTAAAATTGAGTATGTTCTTATGTTGTAACTATAAAATCTATTAGTGAATATCAAAAATATTTTATTGAATATATAAAAATTATTTTTTTATATAATTTAATAAATTTAATTAACTTAATTTATTAAGACAAAACTTCTTTGGGAGCATAAAAATAAAAATATTTCCTTTAAACTCAATTGGTTTTTATATGATTTTCTAATTACTCAGTGACTAATGAATTCATATTACATTTTTATAAGGTTTATATTTTCAACAGTTAGTTAATATTATTCATTAAATCTAATTTAATGGCTAGGTTATAATGGTAACATTTGAATAATAATATTTGATTGTTTGTTTAAGCTCTCCCTTGTGCAAGCTATCAATGAAATTGATTTTTTTATTAAAAAGATTAACCATAAAATTCATGGGGTGTTACAATTCATAGGATAGTGATCCCTTTAACAGGGAATCATGGATATATTATTTTGAATCCTTTTGTGAGGCCTGAAGTGAGATCCTCTATCATCTTCTTTCTCTAGGTGGAGTTCTTGGTGTCATCATGACCAAAACTATGTGGGTGCTGATCCTATACATAATAGGTTATTCTAGATTGAGGTGTTGGTGTACCCCATGTAATTGTAAGTGGTTATCTTCTACGTATCATACCTATTTATACATCTATTGTATACTTCAAATGGCAGGACCTAAAAAGCATGACCTCTCAAAAAGACATCAACAATACCATCTGACTTATGGAGTGTGTTCTCTTGGAAAAATGATATATACATTCATCGAGTAATAATACTAGGATGGAATTACTAATATTAAATTACCTTCAGATTGTGTATCTTTATTGAGAATAACTAGAAATTGTTGTTATATGTTTTGTTTCCATATACCTGTGTATAAATGGTTGTTATTCACATTATTATATTCTTTTTAATTTTTCGGTGTCCTATTGGTATTGTTATAATTGCCCCTTCATAGAATTTTACTTCATGTGCGGTGTCTTTTGTAGAAAAATGATTATTTGAAAAATTATTAGAGGTCCAAGGTCCAAGTGGTGCTTAGTTATCCAGAAAGACAGAGGTGTCTTCTGGTGGTATCATGAAAGAAGTCGCCATATATAATTTCAAGTTAGACTTGTTTTCAGAATCATTCTAATGGGATATTATTTTTCTATTTTTTCCTTATATTTCTTATTTTCATACTCTGGTTGTTAGATATAGATGTATGCATGCATGGTTTAACATTTGTTTTATATTTCATCATTTAATTGGCCTTAATATGTGTGTGTGTTGGAAGGTACTCATGTTAAGGCCTCCCGTGTTAGTGATATGCCTACTTGACACTTGTTTTCAGCCCCATGCCTATTAGATGTGGGTTTGGGTGTCAAAAAACATGCACCATTATGATAGGTCATAACATATTTGTATCATATAAATTAGTTCTACCATTTGACTATATTTCATGAGATTGGTTTGGGGAAACTGTTTTATGTGTTTCAAGTTCAGATTTCCCACCATGATTTCTAGTTTTGTTATTGTAGATGATGTATCAATACACCAGGACTCTGATCACCTTCCATTCGACCCGGTAAATGAGAATAAAGGTTTTAAGAAAAAACAATTATATATACATGATATAGTAATGGTTTGTGACTTCAATGTCTTTCTTGAGTACGCTCCCTATATATAATCAACGACTATGGTAAATCTTATGTATTTCATGATTCATCTATGATGTATGATAGTTAGGATTATACATCAAGAGCATTAATACAATCCCCTCAATGATAGGGGATTGATACATGGACCACTTTGAGAAATGTTTCCTCTATATGGTGTACCAGCTATGCTACATTCGATATAGAAGTAGATATTATGCACAATCCTAGATGATGAGGTTCATAGGCTAGGTGAATTTCAGGAGATCTAGTGATAGTGACCCATCAAGTTCTGCAGTGAGCCCAACCCATTGGCATATGAGGACTAGATTGAGGTGGTGGCATGCGTTTCTCAGATTGTCAGGATGCTGGTAGATCATATAATGGTTCTAGCAGCGATCATTCTCCTTGATCAACAAGATGATTGAGGGGTTTGGTGACTCAGTCATATGATGAGGTGACTCTAACATGGATAGATTTTGACTGCATTCTATTAGAGGTGTTCTCTTCAGCTATGTGGTAGGATATATGTATCTAGGAGATTCTACAGCTTCAGCAGGGTAGCACAATAGTAGCTGAGATTTCATCATGGTTTACCAACATTTATACGTACTCGATATATATTGTTATTGATCAGTTATTTTTAGATCAGTACATTGATAGAGGACTATGTTGGGACATATGAGGTAGAATTATACCATTGTACATTCCTACCAATTTTCAGGGTGCTAGTGAGATCACTAATCACTGAGAGATTCTTATCTGATCAGTTGTAGACAATATTTACCCATAGTAGGCACATAGAATCAGAGACTTCAAAAGATAGGAGGTGATGTCAGTCCCAAGGACCTATAAATGTGATAGTTTTCTGGTAGAGGTCGAAGAATAGAGGTAATTTATTTTAGGGCTCACTGGATGGGTCAAATCATCCCCGGTAGACGTGGTGAAACGTGTGTGACAATAAAAGACATCTTGCATGTGATTTTTTAACCCATTGTATATCTGTATGAGATACATTGGGTGGACCACTGCGGCATAAGTAGTGGTAGGAGAAGACATGTCTATAGGGATATGGATGTAGAAGAAGATCTAGGCGAGTATTAGGAGGTGTTAGGAACTTCTACTTGGTACCACCACCACCCCAATGTTTCTGTGGTAGGCTCAGGGAGATAGAGCATAGGGGTGGGAGAAACTACTGGTAGTTGAGTCTTATGACCCAAAGGCTCTGATAATTATATGAGGTATGATCTATGTATATTATACTGTAGCTAAGTATTGATTGAAACATGTGATAGTATTTCTTTTATTTCAACTTATCTAGTTTGACACATAGAGATTCTAATTGAGGCCCTAGTCTGACCATTGAGCTTGGAGACCTCCATTTATGATTAATTTGCGATCACGAACATGTTCTAATAGTGTTACCCGAATCTTGGTGATGTTATTTTCTATTGGCAACTCTTTGTATCAGCGATGAGTCATGTGACTTCATCATAAATATGGATTGGCTATCTACATTTCATACCCAAATCTACTATTTCATTTGTAGGATATTGTGTTTCCACATTTTCAGAAATAGGTTCTCCTTTGTGAGGGAAAAGGAATCCTATTTTGTGTAATATTGACAAATTAATAGTAGTGTACAACTAATTACTCACCAGTTGGATAGAATGAATCATAGTGCAGTGAATTTTCAGAATTTTCAATTCCATGTAGTGGTGGCGGAGTATGATAATGTCTTTCTTGAGGATGTTATAGGAGTACCACCCCACCAAGAGATAGACTTCGGTACTGATCTAAACCCCAATACAACACCAATACCTAAGCCATCATATCAGACTACCCCTCTAGAGATTCATGAGCATAGGTTTCAGTTAGAGGATTTATAGAGGAAGGGATTTTTTAGACCAATTGTTTCACCCATGTAAACCCTAATGTCATTCACCGAGATAGAGGATGAGAGTTTATGTTGTTTGAGGATTACCATTATCTATGAAAAATGGCCATAAAGAAAACGTATCTGATACTGAGGATCGATTACATCTTTGATCAGTTGAGAGGGGCTTTATGGTTGTTGATGGTTGACCTCCGATCAGGCTATCACCAATTGTGAGTACATGATGTGGATATGTTTAATATAGAATTCAGATGTATCTATGTCAACTATAAGTACTTAGTGATTCCCTTTTTCATAAAAAACATAACAACAATGTTCATGTGAATAATGAACTAGTTATTTCAGAATTTCATTGATCGATTCATTGTAATCTTCATAGATGATGTCCTAGTGACCCAATGTCTAATAAAGAGAAAACTAGACACTTGAGTATGGTTCTTAATGTACTCATAGTGCACAAGATTTATGAGAAGATCTAAAATTTACATTTATGGATTCAGGGGGTCCACATTCTAGGACACAATATCTTAAAATATGGTGCAGTAGTGAACGCGGTGAATGTTGAGCTAGTGTAAGATTGGGTGGGACCCAAGAATTTGATAGAGGTGTAGAGTTTCCATTAATTGGAAGGCTATTGCTGGAGATTCTTATCTGTATTATCTATTATATTGGATCCCACAATAGCTTCATTTTAAAAGGGGTATCCTTTTATATTGATGGTGAGGTTCTGTATGGATTTTCAAGAGTTGTGGAGGATATTGACGAGCACTCCCATCATGATATTTTAAGAGGTGGGTTTTGAGTAAATAGTGTTCTGTGATGTGTTAGGAACCATTATTATTTGTGTGCTAATGTAGAGTTTGGCTATTATTTCTTATGTATCACATTTGATTAATCCACATGAGAAGAACTAAGCAACCCACATTCTTGATTTAACAACATTAGTCTTCACACTAATGTTGTAGTGATAGTACCTGATGGGAAAACTATTTATCATTTATTCTGAACAAAAGAGTCACATTTATATCTTCCCACGTAAATATCATAACTTGAGGTTGAGGCGATGGATAAATTTCCTCCATTATAATGAATTAGATATTTTCTATACTTCTGGGATGGGGAATGTGGTAGTAGATGCTCCCATATGGAGATCTTGTTCGAAGTTATTGAATGAGGCTTCAGAGTAGTTGGCCTAATTGCATTTTTCCATTGTGGATTGATAGGGATAATATTACCCTCATTCTAAGGTTGTTACCACTCCAATTTTATAATTATTCGTGGTGTTATATCATGGGTATGTTGATTGTGAGACCCTATGTAATCATATATCAACTAAACATACACCCAACATATTTTATGAAGGTGGCGAGCTTATCATTCTTTTAATAGATGCACGGAGGTAACAATAACATTGTAGGAGGAGGATCTAAGAATATTTCAAACAAATCCATTGGTAGTACTTACAGGTTTGGAAAAGATGTATCAGGACCTACAATGTTAGTTTTGGTGGCTAGGGATAAAGAAGGTAGTTACAGATCATGTGTCTCGATTCCCTACATGTCACCATGTTAAGGCTTAGCACCATGTTCTAGTGATTTTAGCTCAACCCCTTGAGTTTCCATAGTGGATGTGGGATGTGGTATCCATGGACTACATGGTAGTCTTAACACGTGCGTCCAAGGGACACAATTCCACCTAGGTGATCATAGAATGACTCACCAATTCGGTAGATTTTCATGCTATCCTGGAATAGAGATTAGTAGAGAGAATTGGATTCTTCTACATGATAAATAGAGTCTGACTATGTTGAGTTCCCTCAAGGATCATTTTTGATCATGATTATCACATCAGATCGTGGTTATAGAAATGAATTTTGAAGGCTTTGGGATAACTCTATGTTTGAGAATGACTTTTCACCCCCAAAAAGATGGCCAAACTGAGCAGACCATTCTAGTATTGGAGGACATGCTATGAGATTGTATGTTGGACATTGGGAATATTTTGGAGGATAAAATACCCTATGTGGAGTTTGAATACAATAGTAGATACCATTCAACCATAAAAATGACACCATTCAAGGCCTTGAACGTGTGACCCTAGAGGTCACCACGCGGGACTGACCCAGGAGAGTCAACACATATGCTCTAAGAGTTGGTGCGAGCCACTACAGAGAAGGTGAAAATCATTCTAGAGTGCATGAGGATCGTATAGAGACATTATATGTCCTAGGAAGACAAACAACATAGGCCTTTGGTGTTTGATGAAAGAGATTATGTGTTCCTATGGGTTTCACCTAGATGTGGATTAAAGTTGTTTGGTTTGGTCATCATATTATCTCCAAGATCAACTACCCATTTTATGATACTATGTATAGTGGGAGAGGAGGCATGTGGCTTTTCTCTACTACTGCAGTTGGACCGGGTACACTATATCTTCTACATGAAATAATTGAGGAGGTACAAGCATGGTCTATGACACATTACCTACTGGGGAGAACTAGACATCGAGGATGGGTCTATATTTTACGAGTATCCAATAGTGATTGAGGATCAATAGTAGATGATCCATCAAGGGAGAGTGATTCCTTTAGTGTTTTTCTTGTGAATCACGAGACTCTTTCGGAAAAAACCTAGGAGATAGAAGTTCATATGTTTTCTCAGTACCCACATCTCTTTGTGTTTCCATTTGTTTTGTCATTTTTATGATGTAAATCTCCAATATAGGGATAATTTAATCACTCATATTTTCCATGTATTATATGTTTACATTTTATGGATTATTTTTTAGGCCAAGTGCTAAGACGACGCGTCATTATAAGACCAAGTTTTCTTGGAATAAATGTTTGTAATATATTAAATATATTAAATAACACACACATGATGTTTTCTTAGAAAAGCAGAATAACATATAAAAGGGGCACAAGATTATAAATATGAGGGAATTATTAATTCCATAATTTGGGTTTTACATTAGATGTGACACAACCTTTTTCTGCATGACAGTTAATCAAAAAATCATCAATGGAATAAAAATTAATAAAATAAAATAAAATAAATAATTTATTTGTTTTTTGAAACAATGACCTGATTTCTTCTATAAGTATATGGTAATTTAAAATTATCAGGGTAATTTTCATAACACTAGATCCACTAGGGAATTTTTGGAGAGAGAATTGGAGGATCTCTCTTAGACAAACATCAATTGGATTATAGATCAGCGATCAGTGTACAACGGGATTTAGGGATCTCACTGAAGACAATGAAATTGGATCATTCTTCATCAGATATTGATCCATATTGAGGTCTGAAATTTGATAATTTTTATTTTTTTCCCATTATTTACTTATACAATGAATGAAAACCAATCGAATAACTAATTCTTTAATAGATCTATCTTTTTTTGGAATGGGTTTATTTTGTGGTATTTATTCGGATATTTGTTTGATTATTATTCGTTCTTAGTTTTTCATTCTAATAGAAATAGATCAAGTACATCCATCAATGGTTGAGGTTTATTCAAAGTTGTCATGTTTCTTAGTTTTCTCCCATTTTTCAACATCTGTTAATTACTAGGGTTTTGTTATCTTGGATTTTCGACCCAAATACTAAGGAATGAATCATTATGTACCCTTATCATGATGAAATTATTTGATATTGCATATCTAGACATGGTATGGAATGAGGAATGTTCGACGATGGTAGCATTGAGTAGATATGATTAGATTTGAGACCCCCAATTTCATCGAGGTGTGTGACTATGATAGCAACCAATGATGGGTGTTTCCCAAATGGTTTTGAAGGGTGTATATTCTGAGAATCCATGGTGAGGCTTGGCCGAAGTATATACATGTTTCTCATCATGAATTGTGGCTGGAATGGAGGCCAGAGGAGAAAAAACCATGTTAATGATGTTTTGGGATTTCTAGAAAACCATGATCTAAAAATCCTATAATCTGAGATTACACAACATGTGGGACCCCAGTGCAGCCACTAGGGTTTCTACTATGAAGTAAAGTATCACACATTGTCTGACCTAGTCAAAAAACATGGGAATCTTTCCATTTGTCTCGACATGTACCACATAGGATACATGGTAACGACCATATTTTCATGTGAATTGGCACACCATGTACTCCCACATCAACTTGGCCAGGTCAGGTATTCACAAGCTAAACCATGAAGTTGGACATGGGAATAGGTACACAGGAATGGGCACATAGTGTACTTCTACATGGACATAGACACGGGCCATTTACATGGGTAGAACCTTGTTTCTAAGTGACACAATATTTAATCCTTGTACATGACGTGTACTCCCTCAATGAATAGTTTAATAACATGTCCTCTGTATCATGGAAAACATTTGTTAGTCTGTGTTCCCTATATCAATTCCCTAAGGGCTAATATGAAATCACATCCTTCACATAGGATACTGATCCCTTCACCAAGAATTATTAGATATATTTGTTGGAATCCTTTCATTAGGCTGAGATGGATTTCCTATATATTAATTGTAACATCCCAGCCTCGGTTCCAAGCATCAGTGCCATGATCCAGTTAGCCACATGACCTCACGCATGCCTCACCATATGCCAGAGGCTGCCGACTAGAAGCGCAGGTCTAGTAAGTCATTCATGGGGAGACTATACCCTCTTTTATTAGATTAAGCATCAGTGGAAAATAAAACATTCAATAGAGGAAGAATATATATAATCACAACCATACCAATATCACCAGAAAACCCAAAACAGTAAAAAAAATACTCAACTGAGAGGGAAATATGCAATGCTAGTATAAGTGCCATGTGTCTTAGAAGAAACTGAAACAATGACTTTAAAGCTCCAAAGCATGTCTCAAACCACGTCTTGTCCCCTCAAAAATCTCCCTTCCCAATCATAAATCTAACACATGTATTTTTCCCTTAACCTATCCTGCAGATACAAAGTCTATTCGGGTACTAATCGGGCTGCCTGAATAGGGTGTGAGTGTGACTCATTAGGCCACCACCAATGGTGTCTAAAACAAATCTAGTCAATCAAAAAGTTTATTCAGGTGTATAAGGAAAACAATTACAATTCATAATTAAACATTTATCATATTATCATTTAATATTTATCAACCACATAGGCTATTAGGTTTGATATATGGTACACAAATAGTTCACAATAATTATACATGTTTATCCATAGTGTATAACTCTATGTATAACAATCAAAATCCTTTTTAATTATCTTTTTCATTAGTTATGAACACCATGTACAGCACCCATAATACCATTCATTTATTTGTATTATTGTTGTAGAATGCCATGTTTGACACCCCAAATCCAATAGGTGCAGAACTTCATGTCTAACACTCAAAATCCCATTAATTTATTTACATTATTGGTGCAGAATGCCATGTATGACACCCTAAATCCCGTTGGTGTAGAATTACATGTATACCACTCAAAATACCATACATTTATCTACATTATTAGTGCAGAACGCAATGTCTAACAACAAAAATCCCATTGGTGCATAATGCTATCTCTAACAACCAAAATGTCATCCATTTATTTATAATGTAACACATATATCACAATTTACCATATTTAAAAATAATAATGGTTAATCAACATTAACCTTATTCTCGCATTCCACATCAAAATTTTACATTAATTAATTTAACAATTAAATAATCAAAATGTAACATTTTCATAATCACATTGTGCCATTAATTAATTCAATAATTAATTAATCACGTCAAACTCATTAATTAATTCAAAAATTAATTGTTCACAATAATCTTATTAATTAATTCAATAATTAATTATCTTCTCTAATATCCATTAATTAATTCACCAATTAATTAATCACAACTCATTCCCATTAATTAAACCAATGGTTAATTGATGACATCAATTTCATTAATTAATTTCCCCATTTAATTAGTCATATACATCCCTTTAATTAATACATCATTTAATTTGTCACTACTACTCTATTAATTAATTCAAAAATTAATTATTCATTTCACCAAATTGATAAACAATAATTAATTCAGCAATTAAATATTCAAACACATTAATTCAGTATCCCATAAATGATTCACAAATTATATATATATATTTCATTGCATCAACATCACATAATTAATTTTTCAATTAATTATCACAAATTTCATCATCCAAATCCTGTAATTAATTCCACAATTAATTACTCAATTCAACCACATGTTCCTATTATCATGGGCGAAGATCATCATGTCTGACACCCCAATTATAAATCCTTAATTAATTCATAAATTAATTAATCCAAGCTCATTAATTAATTAAAAAATTAATTAATAACATCCATTCTCGTTAATTAACACAACAATTAATTAACTATTCGATTCCTATTAATTAATTCATCGATTAATTAATCACATCTCTCCTGTTAATCGATTCAGCAGTTAATTATCTCATTCACAATCTAAATAACTTATAATTATTATTACAATTAATTATCTTTAATCGTCTTCTTCCATAACCCATTATTAATTCAACACATAAGTATCCAACAGAAAAATATCATTTCATCATAATTAATTCAATAATTAATTATTCAAACATACCTATTCAATATCCCATAAATCCACATCAATTAATTTACAAATTAATTACTCTAATTCATTGAACTGTACCCTCACAACAATTCCCCATTAATTAATTTACCAATTAATTAATCTATCATAGAAATCATAACATTGAATCCATTAATTACTTCCCCAATTAATTAATTAAATCGTTTCCATTAATTAATTCCATAATTAATTATTCTATCTCAAACATTAAATTAATTCCCCAATTTATTGTCCATGTTAATTCCATTAATTAATTTTTATAATTAATTTATCTAACTCAATCCCATTATTAAATTTTGTAATTAAATAACAACACTACTCCCATTAAATAATTTTTCAATTAACTAATAACTTTATTTAACTAAACAATTAAATAATATCTTTACTCAAATTAATTATTTTGTAAATTAATTAATCCATCCATTTCATTAATTAATTCCATAATTAATTAATCTCACTCAAGATATCATTATCACATAATTAACTCCACCGCCACCTATCTCAACTAATAATATCATTATCACGTAGCAAATTTCACCATTAATTATCTCAATTTAACAATATTAATATCACATAATTAATTATGAAATTTTCATCCTTAATTAATGATATCAATATAATAAAATTAATTCTGTAACTAATTGTTCCCGAACCCAATATTTTACAATTATGTGATTAAATAATTCACTGAAATTAATTAATTAATCAAGAACTCCAAGAATATCAATTGAAAAACAAATCTAGCAATTCTATAATTTTTATACACATAATTAAAATCATGACTATATAATTTGAATTTTAGACCACCCACCTCAAACATGATGAACATGTAAGGTGAATCCAACATCGCTGACGACATGTTATTCTGACGATTATCGAAGGAAAAATTCAATAAAAAGTATATCTGGTTTAATAAAAAAAATTCTCAAAATACTTCACATTCGATGAAAACAAATATGATACACACCATCCTGTTATCAAGGAAAATCCAATTCCACTAATGGCATGTCAATCTAAAAAATACTGGAAAATATATTGACTGTTGAAGTATGGTTACAGCGGAAACAAAGAACAGACATACACCCTAAAAATGGATGTTATCGCTGATAAATATCTTAAAATAATATCATATATAAAAATCATGAGATAATTCCATGGTATTTATTTATAATTATATCTGATATTATCACACAAATACGAAATAATGATAATTATTAAAAATATTATTTCATCAAATTATTCTATTATAATTTCATTTAAATTCCATGAAATTATTATTTGAAAAAGAATAATTATCATTTGATCAAAACCAATCCCTATTTTTCATTTTTCATTCCATCCATTTTTTTAAAAATAATTAATGAAAATGATGGAATAGAGATAATAAAATAATTAATTAAGAAAAGAAGAAGATGGAGAATGTGCTGGAGGCGCACAATCAGGTAGCACACCATGGGGTTTTGTTGCACCTGGTCTCCACGGAGGAAGAAGAGGAAGGTTGGAATAGGCAAAGAACAACCAAGAACATTCACAGTAGACCCGATCTAATGCGAAACATAATAAATGGTCTGTTTTTAGAAGAGACCACAGACTGTTTATCTTTAATAGAAACCCAAAATTAAAACTCCTCATTTGATGTCAGTTTCAACGAGTATTTGTTGTAATAGTGATTTATTTCACACCTAGAAGATGTTTCAAGATTTATTATGGTGAAAGCAGTCCATAAATGAAGTTTCTAGATTATTTTTTGTTCAATAATGACTTTCATCCGTTGGAGAAGTTGAATGAACAAGGCATGTTGTTTTATTAATTATTTTATTTAATGATTTAATTAAATAAATAAATGTTAATTTGTGACCACACTAATAATTATGTTGCATATAATTATTATACTCCTCCTAGGGTAAACATACAGTTCCAAACCAATCCATGATCTTAGATTTATCATACGATGCATGATTTTTTAGATATTATTGATTTATTAATTAAAAATTAGAAGAAGCAATTAATTAAAATAAAAATGGTTATTTTTTCTAGTGAGTAGTTCAAACGCCCGAACCATGAAAAATGTTATACCCTATCTATAGTAAACCCATTATTTTTGACCTATTGGCGGTCTTTGATTTTCATTACGATGCACCTTTTGGGAGATATTTAATTATTTTTTATAAAATAATATATAAAATATTATTTAATAACTTTATCCCATGAGAAAGGCATCCAAACGTCTGAAGCTTACATATGTCACACCATGCCTAGGGTAAAAAACATGTTTCAGGTCTAAGAGTGGTCTAAAATTTCTCATACGATGCACTATATTGGATTTATTCAATTATTTTGAATAAATTATCCGAGTTTAATATAATATAATTAATATTTTCATTTCTCCTCCACCTATGCTTTACGGGCTTAGGAATCTCATAATACTCTATGTCTGACTCCAAAAAACATTCCATTATATATTTCAAAGTGTTAAATGGATATTTTCTCTTATTTAATGCCTTTAAACTATTTATTAATTTTTTTCATTGATGAAACACTTAATGAGAGAAAAAAATACCTAGTAAATGGATGGGATCTTAAAATCACCCTACCTTATAACAGTTCGTCCTCGAGCTATACTGCCAAGAACCATTATGAAAAACCTAGATCTTATAATCTACCCACATTTGGAGCTTTATTGACCACTCTTGTAAAGTAGCTCAATAACCATAGTTTTTATTGACCTTTGGTCAGTCTTGAAAACCTCATCTATAAATTTTCAATGGCATACCTCTCACCATCAATCTCCACATATACCGATTCAGAATCACAACCTCCAAAGGGTCATATATCCAACCAAAAAAAATTCATTCAGCTTGACGTAAAGCCAAATCCTTCTCAGTGTACCTGGGATGATGTGAATATAGGGGACATGATCATCACTAATTAAAACTACACTAAGAAGTCGTCTATAAGCACCACCAAAAATCTTTCATCATCGATGTTACCTCCCACTATGGAAAAAACTTACCATGTTCAAATGTCTTGGGCTTCCTTACCTTCCAACATCTCATCACACGGATCCAAAACTATATGGTCATTCAAAAAACAAATAATCGAGTTCTCAGACTAGGGAATTCTCAGTACCCAAAGTACTCACATAATGGTTCAAATAATCCTAATGAATGATTTTTTTATAATATTTAGAATAATTTATAAATATGGATTTACACAAAACTATATAATGTTTTTACCCTTTATCCTTCCATACTGTAAAAACCAAGGCACTGTCTCTACCCTTAATTATCCTACACCTAGGTCCTGGTTATCTTGGTTATATACATTATTATTTATAATTTTTATCATTTAGACACCCAGTTATTCTCATTTTTCAACATTTTACAATCTCTCTCAATTTAATGTTAAACCCCATTTTCATTTCAATTCCACACGGAAGGGAAAATAGTTTAAGTTCAACTACTTACCCAAATACCATTTTCCTATGTCTGCCTATAGTGATGTATGTCATAAAATAATCCTAAGTGTCTGGAATGATGCATCAAGATTAAACCCTCGTGCCATACAGGGCCATGAGTCAATATCAACAAATGTAAAAAACAATAATCACATCACACAACAAGTTCTTCACCCAAGGTGAAATAATATTCAACTATAAACAACAATAAAATCAATCCCACCCTGGGATCTTTGGTTCTCCCATGTGCATGAGGTAGCTACTCCCATGAAAAAGCTCATAACCAATCCATAACTCTTCTTAGTTTCCTATATACCTTTACTAAATAGTTTGAAAAAAGAAGAAGAAAATAAAATTGCACCTATGATACCTCTTTCTAACATCCAGACCTGGGTTCCACCCACTGGTGCCCCGAGCTGGTTCGCCACATGACCTCAGGTGCACCTCCCCATACGCCATAGGCTACTGAGTAGCAGCGAAGGCCTGGTAAGTCATTCATGGGGTATTTTACCCTCTTTTATCATATTAATCCCTATGGGAATATAAAACTATCAATAGCGTAAGAATATATATAATCATAACCATACCAATATCACCAGAAAACCCAAAACAAGGAACACAATACTCAAATGAGAAGGAAATATGGAATGCCAGTATAAGAGTCAAGTGTCTATAAAGAAACTGAAAAAAAGACACTAAATCTACAATGAAAGTCTTGAACTAAATTTGTTCCCTTCACCAATCTCCCTTCCCGATCAGAAATCTAACACATGACCTTTTCCCTTAACTGTCTTGTAGAAACAAAGTCTATTTGGGTACCGATCAGGCCGCCCGAATAGGGTGTGAGTACGACTTAGTATGCCACCACCAATGGTGTCTAAAACAAATCCATTCGAATAAGAAGTTTATGTAGCTGTATAACGAAAATAATTACAATGCATTATTAAAGAGTTATCACATTATCAATTAATCTTTATCAACAACATAGGTTATCAGGTTTGAAACAAGTCACACAAAAAATTCACAATATTTATACATGTTTATCCATAGTGTAGAACATTGTGTCTAACAGTCAAAATCATATTTATTTATCATTATCACTAGTGTATTACGCCACATCTAACTCCTTAAATCCCATTCGTTTATTTATATTATTAGGGAAGAACACCATGTTTAACACCCAAAATCCCATTGATGCAGAACTCCATGTCTAACACTAAAAATCCAATTCATTAATTTACCGTATTGGTGCAGAACGCTAGGTCTAACACCCAAAATCACATTGATGTAGAACACCATGTCTAACGGCCAAAATCCCATTCTTTTATTTACATTATTTTTGAAGAATTCCATATCTAACACCCTAAATAACATTGGTGTAGAATGCCATTTCTAACACCCAATATATCTTCCATTTATTTATAACGTATCACATATATCAAAATTTACCATATTTCACAATAATCAAGGTTAATCAACATTAACCATTTTATCTCATTCCACATCAAAATGCCACAGAAATTAATTTAAAAATTAATTAATCAAAATATAACATTTTGATAATCACATTGTTCCATTAATTAATTCAATAATTAATTAATCATGTCAAACTCATTAATTAATTCAATAATTAATTAATCACAACAATCTTAATAATTAATTCAAAAATTAATTAACT
This sequence comes from Viscum album, assembly GCA_963277665.1. Classification (NCBI taxonomy): domain Eukaryota; kingdom Viridiplantae; phylum Streptophyta; class Magnoliopsida; order Santalales; family Viscaceae; genus Viscum; species Viscum album. The sequence continues at coordinate 683,503,151 of OY728167.1, forward strand.
TCCCCAATATCCATTAATTAATTCACAAGTTAATTAATCACAACTCATTCCCAATAATTAAAAAAATGATTAATTAATCACATTAATTTCACTAATTAATTTCCAAAATTAATTAGTCATATCAAGCCCTTATATTAATTCATCAATTAATTGGTCACTACTACTCTTTTAGTTAGTTCAAAAATTTATTAACCATAATATTTCCATTAATTAATTCAAAAACTAATTAATAATTTCACAAAATCTATAACTAATAATTAATTCACCAATTAACTATTCAGACACACGAATTAAATATCCAATAATTGATTCACCAATTAATTATTTATTTCATTTCCAAAACATCCCATAATTAATTTTCCAATTAACTATCACAAATTGCATCATCCAAATCCCATAATTAATTCCAAAATTAATTACTCAGTTCAAACATATGTTCATATTATCATGGGTGTATATCATCATTTTTGACACCCCATTTATCAATCATTAATTAATTCATAAATTAATTAATCCAAGCTCATTATTTAATTCAACAATTAATTAATAACAACCATTATCATTAATTAACTCAACAATTAATTAACCATACAATTCTCATTGATTAATTAATCGATTAATTAATCAAATCCCTCATGTTAATTGATTCAACAATTAATTTTCTCATTCAAAATATAAATAACTTATAATTATTTTTACAATTAATTATCTTGAATCATCTAATTAAATAACTCATAATTAATTCAACAATTAATTATCCAACATAAAAATATCATTGCCTCATAATTTATTCAACAATTAATTATTCAAACTTACCAATTCAACATCCCATCAATCCACATTAATTAAAGGGATTAAGTGTTTGTTATAAGTGTGGAGATAAGGGTCACAAGGAAAAATAATGAAAAGGTAAGGATAAAAAGGGATTCTATAAAGTGTTAAAATATCAATGATATAGGATATTATGAAAATTAATTCCCCAAGAATAAATAGAATATACCTTATAATAATCTATAGGATCATGGTCTAAATTATTTTGTTGATATAGTTAAAGTGGAATTATTAATTTCCACATTTATTTGGATAATTTAATAATGTAGTAAGAGTGTATTGTCTATGATATCATAGTTATAATTATTATGAAATGTATAAGGATTCTACTTTACTACGTTTTAATTAAGGATATAGAAGTGTGTGTTGATTGGTCCCTTTATACAATAAATGTGATTCAATGGAAAGTTCATCTTTTGAAAAAAAAACATGATTTGGGAAGATAACCTTAATATACTCTTAATGTTGATAAAAAGATATTTTTATATTATAGTATTGGTGACCATGAAATTAGTTATTTATTTGATGTTATATGTAATTTTTCTGGTGTAATGTATGGTTTTATTTAAGGAATATATTTAACAACATAAGAAATTATTTTTAGATGAATTCTTATTTTCATGCATATTTTTTGTTCATCATGGTATTAATATATTTTGTATGTGAAAATAGGGTTTACATTATGTTGTTTAGGGAATCTAATGTTTATTTTGGAAATCATAAAACATTCCTTCTAATTTTTTTTACTATGAATTTTGGTTTATGTATTTTGGATGTATCATAAGGTTAAATAAATGTGAAATGGATAGTGTCAAATGTTGGATATTATTTTTTACGGTCAATGTATGATTTATATTATTGGATAACATGTTCTAATCATTTATTTTTTGGAAAATATTTAATGATGGGAAAATGGATTATGGATGTTATGATTCATTAAAAGTTCTTTGGGAATAAAAAATAATCTTTAATATCTATCTCTTGGAATAGGAGATGAAGAAAAAATTGATCCAAGCACAACTAAAAGATAATATTGTTCTTATGAAATAGAATGAAATTAGTTGAGATCATATTTTATAGTTCTTGTATGGATGTAAAAATAATCCCTCAACCATATGAAAAGGATTTTGGACCAAAACAGTTATCCATTTACTTTTCTTACAATGAAATCAATGGTCTTTTAACTGAACATAATCTTTGCTATTTTGTGATGATTAACATATAAATAACCATGTCCTCTATCATTATCCATTAGAATATTATTGTTTTATTTATATTCCATTTCCATTTTTTCACTTCATTTTAATGTTATCTCATCCGAAATTATAAATTTCTGGTAACCTTTTCATTACCCTTTCACTCTTATTAATGGGATGTTTTACTAATCCTATTTACGATGTAGGTTTTCCACAATGGAAATTTCAAGTATCAAACACAGATTTTCAAATTGAAATTTCAAATTTCAAGGAAAGAATTTATTAAAGGATTGGAGAATTCAACACCCCAATATTTTAAAATATTTCTCTTCTTAAATAAATTCAATTTCATCGATATCTTACGTTACAAAGAAAACCAAGCTCAAAAAATGATCAAATATTATTATTTCATTGTTATTGTCATCACCATTCTATTTGAATAGAACAAATGAATGAGATTAACTAAACAATGAAAATATTTTTTTCACATGTTTATCAAATGAAATCATTAGTTACCAATTAATTAGAAATGAAAACAAAAACCAATTCAACATAAAGGATTATTTTTTATAAAAAAATCTATTGTTATTTCCACAATTGAATTTTATCATAATAAACTTAATCTATAAATGTTAGTGAAACACATTAATGAAATAAATGTTTTATATAATCAATAATTTTTTTTAAATTCATACAATATGTTTTATAGGACTAAGAAAAGAATAAATAAAATTATAGGCATAAAAACTGTATTTTTATAAAAGGAAATTTTATTTCCATTTAATGGTGCACAAATTTTAATTATACATAGTGAAAATTTTATAATTTTTTTGAAAAAATAAAAATCTATTTTCAAATCATTATATAAAAATATTCTTATAGTTATTTTTTTGTACTTTTCTGGTGTGTTATATTTTATTACAACAATTGAATGATACTGCATTTTAATTGAAAAATAAATTTTCACATAAAAAATTTATATTGTTAAATTTTATTAGAATTGGTATTTAAATTAATTTTAGTTTAATTTTAAATCAAAAAGTAAAATTTAAGTCATTGGAATAAATTTTCAATTGAAATTATATATAAAAACATTTCCATCTTTTGAAATTTTACACATTAAAAACCTATTTTCCCATTACATATGTGTGATTAATTTTAAATATAATTTTTCAAATTATATGAATTTAATTTGGAAAAATGAATTCCATATTTGGAATTAGAAGGTCCAAATTAGGTTGTATGTTCGTTTTCATTTTTATTCACAATAAAATTTACCATCATTAGAAAAATATTTACCGAAGTAATGGTAAAATAGTAAAAAGGTTTAAGTTAAAAGTTAAAGGCTTAAAATAATTAAAAACAACAAAATTATATGGATTTTTTAGAAATTTATGGACCCTATATTAAATTTATAACATTAATGGTCATCAAAATTCATGGAAATTAATGAAACCTAAATGTTTTTGGCTTTAAAAATAACAGTCATTATTTAATCACTTAAACCGACCTCTCCACAAGTATAAATACCACCCTCACCACCCCATTTCGTCTCACAAACCTCAAATATCCTCAAATATCTTTAAAACCATTATTAATAACACTCTTAATGAACAAGTGCTATTGGTATCACCTAAATATCAAATGCAATGTCCTCAAGGGACCCTCCAAAGAGGTGATATTCAAGATCTTATTTTCTCAAAACACCTCTCTTGTTTTATTTTCAAATTCTAATTTCTCTTCATATATTTCATCCATAAAGGAAAAATTAGTTCATAATCATGAAAATATTTTAATATTATATTGATAATGGAATATATTATATTAATTCCTTTTATTACATCCTCTTATTCAATGAAATGAAAGTATTGTCCAAATTATATCGGTTAATCATATGTGTGGATAGTGATTTTGTTTGGTTTCCATTGACAAAGTCTTGGAATTTTAGAAAAATATTGTTCTGGTAAAAATATTAATATTTATATAACAATGTATTTCATTTTAGGGAACTAATATATACTAATAATAGTAAATAAAATGAAACTAACTATTGATGTTTCAAAGAACTGCCCAAAAATAAACTAATCATTTATCATTATCATTTTACCAAATGAACCATCTTCATGTTAGAAACCCAAAAGATATATTGGACCTATCATAATTTTGGATTTTTATTAATACCATTTCATTCAATTTATAGAGATTTATTCCCATTTTACAAGAATATCCATAATTATACCCAAGATAACCGATCAATAAACCATTAAATGAATGCAACTGAAACCATGAAATTAATGGAATATTATTGATGAAATGGGTCAAAAGATGTCATAAAATCATTACATAAGATATTATAAATATAAAAAAATTATATAATGAGAAAATATCATTCTTAGAACCATAATAAATGAGTTTTAATTGTCCACCACTAAAGGCAAGAGTGAGGTAAGTGTTTTATCATCTCACATTTATTTCCATGGGACATATGTGTTACCAACCACTTGTTTCATGTGTGTGGTATGTGTAAACTACAATTTCATATATAATATCATGAATCTCATTATATTAATTGTATTTAATGTTTCATTCAATAATTATTTCTTTTATGGGGAATATGATTCGATATACTATATGTGGTAAGGTATTCCATCTCAATTTACACTCTATTGAGACTTGTGATTATACAACAAGTCACTTATATGTGGTGTATTTAATTTCATATAGACAAGTAATATAATGATTTTTTCCTTAATCAAATGATTTTATGTTTCAACCTAAATTATTTCATCTAAGGGGATTTAAAATTAAAATTAAAAAGTGATAGAAGTTATTGCACAACATCACTTCCTTTTATGATTTTTATCATTTTATTAAAACAATCACTTTATTCAAAAAAAATTCATTAGAAATTATATTTCACTTAAATATAAAAATTATTATTAGATGGATTTGATTATATCTTAATTTTTATTCGGTTCTTATATATAGTGTTTTATTTGAATGAAATTTGAATAGTTTTGGAAATATTCATAAAATTGTATCATTTATTTATATGAAAATTTGGTGATATGGAACATTTTTTATTAATTAAATAAATTATTTGATATATAATGAATTATTTCAAATGGAAGAAAATGGTAGGGCCTTGTTATAAATATCCCCTAAATGCGTCTCTAGTCTCATGGGACAAATCAATTAAGATAATATTAACCAGGTTATTACATGTAGATTAAACCATAATGTGAAAGGTCCTGACACTAGTGGTTCATTTTCTAGACATATGATGTTTAATAATTAATAATTTCATTAATTCTAATTTCATTAATTATTATCTAGTGGATTTTCACTATGAAAAAATATATGGATTTATTTTATTCTCAGATTATTTATTAAATGAACTATTTTTTCAGTTACGTGCCTTTCCATATTGATTATTCTCATTTATTCATTAATGATTCAACTGTATTTAACCCTTAATGATCATTTTATATCACCCTTATTTTTTTCCATTTCTCTAGTTTATTAATAAGATATCATGAATGATTTCATGATTCTAAATTATATTCCAGTTATATGTTTTTTCTTCTATTACTAATAAAAGATGGGTTTCATGTATATATCTTGTTTACCAAGAATACTAAAGTATTTGATCCATTAGGATGTGATTTCTTGTATCTTATGCCAATTTAATAAAAAAATTCACCAGATCTAGGCTATAGAGGTTAGGGCCATTACATATATAATTCAATTATGGATCATGTAATCTGATTCCTTTATTATTAATTTCTTATGAACTTCCACACTTTTTTATAGGACTCATGATTATAATCCTTGATATGTTGGGTATAGTTTTCAATTGTAATGATAGTGTTCTTATACACTTATTATAATGTTATGAATATGTATTCATTTATGTATCACTTTTTTAACATTACTAAGCATCACATATTAAATTTTATTTTGTTTCCTTTCCTCATGTACCAAAGGAAGGTATTTGTATAAGATATTTAATAAGAGTGATAATTTTGATGAACAAACTAGGATATAATTTATTTCATTTATGAAACTATTTTATATGTTTTCTTACAGCCAAAGGCACTATACATGTATGATTCTGGCATATATCAATAGGTTATGTAATGAATATTCTATAATAATATTTTATTTATGTGTATATAAAGTTTATTTTTTTATAGTTGGTATAAAGTAATGGTTTAGTTAACCTTTGTAAATAATGATGAGACAAAATTAGTGAAAACAATAAGTATAGGTCAATGTATAGAATACCAACATAATTTTTTGGTAGTTACCATGGATAACCATTCTTAAACCTAATGGGAAAAGAACGTTTCATGATTCAAATATAATATGAATTATTTTATCATGATAGTGTGATTACTGAAATTGATTCATGTTTCTTACAATATTTTTTGGTTTTACTCAATGGTTGGAACCAAGAGGATTTGTGCTAACACTGGATGTTGTGGATAATTGGTTGATTGTAATAATGAGAAACCAAATTTAATAGGAGATGTAATGGGACACATTTTTATTATGCATCATCACATATTATTTTATATGATTAAAAACCTCAACATGAATGTGTTTCCTGAAATTCATAACAAGAAAAATAGGTTCTTCCATGAATATCATGGAAGGAAGAAAACTAAACTTCTTAAATGTCGATAACGTGCGAAGAAGAAAATAAAATTAATGTTTTAGAGGAATGGGAATGTGTTTTTGGTTTGTATTAGAAGGCCACATAGTAGGTAGTTACATAGTAAAAATTTAATATTCATTTAACTTAATGGATGGGAATATAAATTTCCTGATGGCATCATTGATATTTGAATGTTTTAATCCTGTATAGTGATGGTATTATACAAATCAATATCTTAGGGGTAATTCTCAAGGAGAGTATTAGAAAGGTAGTTTGAGTAATGGTTTTTATATTGATTATGAAAAGACTACAAATGATATATAAAAGTTTGTAGGTTTTACGGAATACTATGAGAAAGTATACTTAATGGTTTAAGAATGAATTTTATTGATCGAAGTGTTTATGTATTGGGATTTAATAATTAAATCAATGATATTTTCGATATAAGAATCATGAAATGTATAAGGTTTTTTCCCAAGGATTTTTTTCTTAAAGTATTTTAAAACAAATGTTGAATCTTACAATAATAATGAAAAGGTATAATGTTTAGATGGGATAAATAGATGTTTTATATAGATTTTATAGTTGTAGTGACCATTAAATTGGTTAGTATTTTTATGAAAATGAAATTTCAGTAATTTTAAATGAATTTATTACATATTTTGATTTATGTAATATATTCCACAATCTATGAAATTATTTTATGAATAAGGATTATGTTAATTTTTATAATCACATATGTTCTCATGTGAGGTTAACATAAAAATTATGGATACCATCACAGGTTTAAGGTTGATCATAAGATTAATGGAATTGAAACCCCCCTTTTGAGGTTTTAAGTGATGGTAAATTAGGGTACTTTGAATCATTTATTGGGTTTTATGAGGAATGATCTTTTGAGATTTAAATAACCCTTTGGGACAATATATTCTTTTTTGTAAATTAGATTATGGTGTATTGGATTGTGGAATATATATAATGTTAATGGTTGAAAAGAAATTAATCTAAAATGAGATATTGATGTTCATGTTAATTATTACCTTTCAAGAAATTATGTAAATTTGATTCATGAAATTATGGTGAATTTCACTACATTACAATATTACATAATCATTTATCTTATTAATTAATGATATTTTGAGATACATTTATTCTTTTTAGATATATAAAACCTTCTGATTTAAAATGTTGTTTAATATAAAAATATATATGGGGAGAATTCAATTTAATTTTTAGTGATGTAAGTCGGAAGTTATGAGATTAACATTGAGGTTAAATCATTTTATATTGTTGAGGTTATTTAGTTTATTTGGGATGTAGAGTTAGATATGAAATGATCTAAGTGGTGCATTTTTTTTATTCTCTAAATTTTGGATATAAATTTATTATTTAATAGATTATTCATTTAGGGAATTATCTTACGTTCTGCTAACCATTCATGATTTTGGTAATTCCTAATGGTAGGAGGAGTATCGACATACACATTTTTGATTTGTTAGAAGTTCAATTTAGTGCTTCAAGAAGGAAAAATTTATCTTGAATACTCAATATATGGGTGAAATGATTGGATTTTATTTGAAAGTGATTGAAGGATGAAATTATACATGTCATGTAAATATATTTACATACATTCTTAGCCTCTATGGAAGTATAATTAATCAAATCTTAGAAAGGGATCTTGAGGGAAAATATTAATAAAAAACTTTCAATTATGATAAATTTATGCTATTTTAACTCCTTACTGATTTATGGTTTTATGGTCATCAAATTTCTCCTGACCTTATTATCTATCACTCTCTATTAGTCCGTTGGTAATAATATTTTCCACCATGTCCATATTTTCATATCCCAATTTTTTTCTAAAATTATAAAAATGAATTTATTTTTTATTCAAAATTGATTTTTTTATTTCCCTATCACACTATAATGAAGGATGATTTAATAAGACATTTTATGATGTGTTTTTTAAAGGAAATTTCATGTATTATATCCTTTATTTCTAAAAAAAGTTAATTGCATGGATTTAGTTTACTAATGGTGACTAATGAAAAACCCAAAAGTTTTTATGAAATATTTTATAAATTGAATTTAATTTCCTTGATAGCATGCATTACATGCAACACTGATCCTAAACGAACCATAAGATATATTATTTTAATGTGTACCTTATAACATAACTCCTAAATTGGTTTTTATGAATAAGGCTTACTCGTTTATAGAAAATATATAATAATTTATTCTTAGATATATATGTTTTCACGACCCCCTCCACAAAATGTGTACCCCTCCTGGGTCGGAAATGTGAGAAGGGTGATAATGACCCCCGAGTCCCACTTCCGATAGGCCCCGGGTTGGCGACTAGCACCGAGGGTATAGTAAACACACATATGGGTGAAATTACACTCTAAGAGAAAACCTGAGGAAGAGACAGATAAGATAGACACCAAACAACTCCAACTCAGAACTGAAATATAAAAGAAAACCCAAGTGAACATATGTAATGTCATGTAAAACTACTATAAATGGATGGTAAAAACTGAAAGTACCCAAAAGAAAGTAAAACAGAAGAAACCATAAGCCCGAACAGCTCTTACAACCCCAAGATAATATAAACCAACTTGATCTCCAACCTGCTCCAAGTGACCTGAAAATTAGTTTATATAGACAGAGGGTGAGTATAACAGTATACTCAGTAGGATCCTCCCCAGAGCCTCTTGTGCAAAAGTAAAGAAAGCATGCTAAAGCACAGTGAAAAACAAGTGAAACAAAATCGTCACCTAAACATGTATTCTATATTTCCAGCCTCACCATGGATACTCTCACTAAGTAACACATACAAGAGTATATAATATAATAAATAATATCATGGGTACCCCGCTACTACTTCCCCACTGGTTTACCGCTTTTCCCCAACATCACACATCCTAAGAATCTCTCTCAAAAAAGGCTTTCCCGTAGACACCTGATTGAAGGACCACAATATGAACCTCATGCAACAAAACCACCACATCCACCCAAGAAAAGTAACCAGGTAGTTTTCGGGAGCCACCACAGCTCGTATAATGTGTATCATACATTGGGTATTATACCTCAAGCCATCACAGCCCATACACTGAGTAAGAATCCTCAATCTACACATCTTATACACATTACTCCTAAAGTAGTCTATAGGATAAAATATACAGAATATGTGTGTGTGAATAACCAAAATCCATTACACCCCTCTACACAAATATATGGTGACAACTAACCACTGTGCCTACCAGTACAAGTAACTCCCAAGAGAAGAGAGTGGGGCCAAATGGGGTAGTCAACCATCCTTCCTCCCACCAGAATATTGGGGACCCCCCCCCCCAGGGCTCAGAATCCCTAGGGTTTCAGTTTCCCTAACTGACAGGGTGGAGTAGCGTATAGAAACACAAAATGTACAGAATATACTATAGCTCACAACCACACTATGGGCATAACCTTGTCTTAGACACAACTGCAGCTAATGGCTCTTGGAATCCCGACTTCCACATCTAAGACTTGGTTTACTATAAGTACACAACCATTTAATGAGCTTAATTATATTACTTAATTCCCTTTTTATCAGTTCCACTTTATGTTAATTAATTATTTAAACTATAATTAACCATTAATAATTCCACATTGAATTTCATTATCATCACAACCAAAGTATTCTTTCCTCAGCATTGCATCCCAAAAACCTCCATCCCCTTGGGTTAATATCGTTTATTCAATTATTTATTTATAACATTACCTTACCATATTATCAGGAATTCTAGAAAAACATTCTATGCTACTAAATAGATGGGGGCTCAACACAGTGAGTAGATGAACTAACCGTCGATTCTTTTCCACCTATAGAAAGAGCGTAGATCCATCCTCCATTGATAAGCTAGAAATAGAAAGCACGTGGAATACCCCGCACGTCTTTACACCTTTCAGAAGAAGGGTAATCTAGACCGGCTTCCTTGAGTAGTGGGGAAAGTAAAGTAGATAAACAACTAACAAGAATCAAAAAGCATCCAACCAGCACATCCATCACATTCCATCATCCCCGGTGTCCTCCCAGACGCCCATATGCATAAACTGATGCATCTCACCTCTCTAGGAATCAACTGCTACCATAACCAATAGGCCTCCCTGCCCCCACATATCACAACAGTCATCCAGGCTCACATCACAACACAAGAAGCAAGAAAAGAATCATCATATCAACTGGGATCTTGGCCCTTAAACAATAAAAAGGGTAACTCAGAACCCTAAAAGAAATTATCTTTTATCAAACCACTGGTTCTTTAATCCATCTTGGATTAACCGATTTATTATTCATAGGTTCCAAATTCAGAAGACCTATTCAGTAAGATATCACAAATAATTAAACATTCTTACTACACCAATTTGATTAAAATAAAATTACAACAAGAAGAACTAGATTCATTTACACGCCTATTTATCTTTATCCAAACAATTATCAATTAATTCCAGCTTTACGTTCATTACCAATTTCCATCAAGAATGAAATTCTAAACACATCAAGCATAGATATCACACTATCTATCAAAACAAGAGGCAATAACATACTAGCAATATCAATTTATTATCTAGTTAAAATATTTATTATGCCAATTCCATTGTCATCCAGTGGGATAAAACATGCGAACTATATAGTTTCATGTAAAATAAAAGAGAATCAATGAATCCCCTACCTCAAATATTTCTTGACATTATTTATAAGAGAACGATCCACACAACAGGTTACGATCTCCTCCGCTGTGACAATTGTGCCAATTCGGGGATGTAGAGACACCACCACATCGGCCAACAACCTGGAAAATCATGTTAGGAACATGGATATAACATTCCATAAAAGGGAAAGAAGAAACAGAAGGAGACAAACCATAAATAATGATGATAGGTCATGTCTTATATCGATGATTTATCGATATTTCATCATCACATCAAAACAGAGTAGAACCAATACAAGGAGGAAAGCTTGATTGCGTAACTCCTACAGGAAGGAATGGGATGTTTGATTGTCTCACACCCGAGAACAAGGAGGAAGAACTATGGAGGAAGATATATCTTCCCTTTTAAATATTTAACAGAGTGGTGGTTTATGATATGCTGGATTTCCCATTAAAAGTGAATCGCATTAAACCATGCGGTTTAACCAAGTAAAAATATCCCGAGACTTGGGAATAATTAATATAGGAGCTATGGACTTTGAATTGGCCTTAAATTCCTTAAAACAAGGCTTTCAATTCATTTTACATTAAAGGAAATGTCAAAGGGGTGAAACTATAGGAAGCTGGAAACATTGTTCACAAACTCGAAATTTGGCAAAGGAAATAGAGGTTACCGATGGAACCTCACCATTTTGGAAACACTATTCACAAACTCAAAATTTGGAAAAGGAAATAGAGGTTACAGATGGAACCTCACCATTCTGGAAACACTGTTCATGAAATCAAAATTTGGCAATGGAAATAGAGGTTTACGATGGAACCTCACAGTTGGAACCTCACCATTGCAATGTTAACATTAGGTTACCGATGAAACTGTTCACAACTATCTACCATTGGAACTGTTCACTGATTGAACTGTTCATAGAAGGTTACCGATGCACTGTTCACAACTGTCTACCGTTGGAACTTTTCACCAATGGAACTGTTCACAAAAATGGAAAATTGGAAAAGTGTTGGGGACAAGTCACTTTGATCTCCTAAAACACCTCATACACCTGTTTTTTGCAAAGAACTGGACTAGAGAGGTTTGGGACATTACATCAAATACCTCTCAAAACATTCTCGTCCTTGAGAATTCAAAACCCACCTAAAGGGAAAACAAAACAGGGTCCGAACAACCACCCATTGAGATACCTCTCAAAAGAGAGAAAGCCATAAGAAGCAACAAAAGAAATCCATATTATAAACATGAACGATCTATAACCACAAAGGATACATCAATAGAGGACAATAGTAAAACATCAAACATCTCTGGGTACTGAGAACATATCTATGACTCACGTTCCTAGGTACTCTCCTCCATGCCACAGTGTCGCCACAAGATACGAACCAACGGGATATAATGCCCACACAACACCTTATCTTTGTGGTCTTGGATCTCCATAGGTTTCTCCTCAAAGGTCACATCATCATCAACATCGATCTCTCCCCAATTGATGATGTGAGAGTCATCATGAAGATAACTATGGATCTATGATACAAGGGAAACATCATATATCTGAATCATCTGTAGGGGAAGTGCTACTCGATACGCCATAGCTCCAACATGAGATAACACCTCGAAAGGCCCAAAAAACCATGGAGAAAGCTTACACCCATGACCAAACCATCGCTTCCCATGATGGGGAGTCACCTTAAGAAACATGTGATCCCCCACATCAAACTATAAGAGTATCCTCCTTTGATCGACATATGATTTCTGACGATCTTGCGATGTCTTCATCCTCTCACGAATCACCTGAACCATCTCTGTTGTATTCTGCACTAGTTCTTGTACGAGAATTGCTGAATCTCCCACCCTAGTCCAACACAACGGAGAACAGAAAGGTAGGGAATACAAGGCTTGAAATGGAACCATACTGATGGTTGAGTGAAAAATATTATTGTATGCGAACTACACCAAGGGTAAGTGCCTCATTCATGAACCTCCAAAATCAAGAACACAAGAGCATAACATGTCTTCAAATTCTGGACAGTTTGCTCTGTCTGACCATCCGTTTGAGGATGAAAAGTATTGCTAAGGCATAGTTGAGTACCGAAAGCATGCTGGAGACCTCTATACACCCTAGAAGTAAAGCATGGATCTCGATCATAAATTCTCGTCCTTGGGACTCCAGGGAGTCTCACCACCTCCTCCAGATACTACCTCGACAAAACTTCCACTGAGATTGACTCCTTGATTGCTATAAAGTGGAACGATTTCATTAATCGGTCCACCACCACCCAAATAGCATCCTTTCCTCCCTGAAATCGAGGTAAACTAGTAATAAATTCCATTGAGATGTCCTCCCACTTCCATTGAGGAACATCTAACAGTTGGAGGAGACCACTAGGAACACAGTGTTCGTCCTTCACATTCTTACAGACCAAACATCGAGACACAAACTCCGCAACTGCACGCTTCAGCCCTGGCCACCAAAACTGGCTCCTCATGGCTTGGTACATATTTTTCACACGAGGATGCACCGCTAAAGTAGAACTATGGAACTCTCTGAGAACCCTCTCGTGCATCATAAAAGGAACAAAAAGACTTCCTGGATACAAAACTCTGTGTTTTTCATCCTCAGACCAACCATCATGGGCCTCACCACAAAAAACTCAGTCTCTCCAGACCTCCACCTCAAGATCGCCCAACTGGGACTCTTCCACTTGCTTCATGATAGATAATTGCACTGTCATCTGAAAAAGACAACCTCTATCCCCAAATTCTCCCATATCGAGATGTGATGCTGACAGTTCTTCTATTACTCTCCAGGAGTCACCATATTCACGCACTACATCACTACGTGACTTATGACTCAACGCATCAGCTACAACATTATTCTTTCTATGTGTATACGATATTTTAAAGTCGTATTCCTGTAATAACTCCATCCACTGATGCTGTCGTAAGTTCAAGTCACCCTGGGAGAAAACATACCTCAGGCTCTTATGATCGGTGAAAACCACAAAGCGCTCACCAATGAGATAATGTTTCCAAAACTTGAGATCAAACACCATGGCTGCCAACTCAAGATCATGGGTGTCATAGTTACGTTCATGGGGACGTAACTGTCGAAACACATAAGAAACAACTGATCTCTGCTACATCAGAACACAACCTAACCCGAGATGTGAAGCATCGTAGAAAACATCAAGCTGAACTCCCTCAGCTGGAAGATAAAGAACTGGAGAAATTACTAACATCTACTTTAGATACTCAAAATATTCTTAACATTGATCAGTCCAAATGAAAGCAGGATCCTTCCTGGTAAAATCTTTCATAGGAGTCGCAACTCATGATAAATCAGCTACAAACCTCCTATAGTAGCATGTGAGACCAAGGAAACTTCACACCTATGACATTGTCTTGGGGCTGACCAAGACACAACTGATTCTATCTTCGATGGATCCATAGCTACTCCCTACTGGGACACAACATTCCCCAAGAAACGGACTTCTCGATCCCAAAACTCACACTTCAAAAACTTCCCAAACAGCTGATGTTGACAAAGAACTCCCAAAACGGCGTGTAGATGCTTTACATGCTCCTCCTAAGACGTGGTGTACACAAGGATGTCGTTGATGAAAACCACCATGAAATTGTCCAGGAACTCAAAGAACACAGCGTTCATCAATCCCATGAACACATCTGGAGTATTCGTCACACCGAATGACACTACAATGAACTCATAATTCCCATGACAACAACCGAAAGCAGTCTTCGGGATATCCTCATCCTTCACATGCATCTGATGATGTTCGGACCATAATTAGATCTTTGAGAACCATTATGAACCCTTCAGTTGATCAAATAAATCATCAATCTATGGAAGATGATAGTGATTCTTTATTGTCACTTTGTTCAAGCGACGATAATCAACACAGTACTGCAAAATGTCATCAGCCTTCTTCACGAACAAAACCGGTGCACTCCACGGTGACACACTTGGCCGAACAAAACCGCGCTATAGCATACCATCAAGATATATACATAACTCTATTAAATCACATGAGGTCATCCTATATGGGGACATAGAGATATAATATGCTCCTAGTTGTAGCTCGATCCCAAAATTGATCTCTCGTTGAGGGGGTAATGCTGCAACCTCTTCTAGAAAGACATCCGAGTACTCTTCTACGACCCTAGGAAACACCGACTGCTGAACCTATGAAGAAATAAACATCAGATCAACCATCATGGATGATAAGGATGGAACACGCCTCTTACCCATCCGAGGGTCTCACTCTCCAACGAACACCACTGGCTCTCTATTTACATCGAAGAAAACAACCTGCCTCCTGAAGCAATCCACGATAGCCTGTACCGAATACAAACAATCCATGCTGATGATGACATCATATGGTTGTATCCATAAACATAAAAAATCTCCCCAAGAGCGGTACTACCCCAACACTATCTCACAGTCTCTACATACTTTAAACAAGTCAGCTCGACCTCCAACTGCCGTAGTCAACACCAAGGGCACTGGAAGCCTCTCGACCTCAAGTCCCAAAGCATGGACAAGGGTAGGTAATATGAAGGAGTGTGTCACTACTGAATCAAAAAAGGAATACACCAAGGTATAAAATAATCAAAGGGCACCTCAAATGACATATAGCTCGCATGGAGCTGGAAACACTAAATCATAAAGATGACCACGACCTCCTCCAAGACCTCTCTAACCCTGATGACGACCACCACCATGGCTGCGCTCTGCTCTCTGAGGACGGGGAGCGTCACAGGGTTGTCTTCTGCCTGCCCCATATAACCTCTGCTGATCTAGAGCTGGTGGAATGTACTGCTGCTACATCGGATGGAACTGCCTCAACGGAGGAACCTGGAGAGGAAAACATGGTGCACAGTGACTGCTCTGAAATTTTGGTCACTCTCGCTACTGATGACCTCGACCACCACAAGAAAAACAAGTTCCTGATCCCTTAGAAGAGGCCTGAGAGCCATTGACTCCAGAGAAACGAGACGCAGAGGGCTGGGACCTACCCCCGGTTGAAAGGAAACTCTTCTGCCTTGAAAAAAGGGAACCCTGGACCACAAATCTACTTCATGAGGATTCATGATGACTCCCCTCTCGTGATGATCTAGTTCTGGAAAAAGTACTCTTGATGATATCTGCCCTTTCTAGCACCTCATGATATGTCTTTAGCATAAATGGGGTGACCTGGCGTTGGATCTTTGGATGCAAAGCCTCCTTGAAATGCCTCACCCTAGCCTCCACATCTCGAAACAGGTCCAAATAATATCATAAAAGGTTCCTGAAATGTATTCCAATCTCTCGCACATTAGAGATCCTCTCTAGAAGGGTAAGAAGCTCCTAGAGACATGAAGCCTTCACAGTCAATGAAAGAAACTCGACTCTAAACTTTTCTCGGAACTCCTCCCATGAGATCGTTGACTCCTCATGATCCTTGAGGAACATGAACCACCACTGCCTCACTGCTCTACACAACACCATACAACCAAGGAAACCCAATGCTCCTTCTGAGCACGGATCGAAATGAATTCTATATAGAACACCTCCAACCAGTCTTCCATGAATGTATCTGAAACGGAGCCCCCATACTTCTATAGAATCTAGTGCTGAAACTCTCGGAGTTCCCTCCTCCAAGTGTCTTCATCGTCGACCTCTACCCGGCGGCAATCTGCTGGTACAACCTGCTGGACATCTCTTGCGAAAACCTGACGAGGATGTCGACTTGGAGCCAAACTATAAAATAACAAACCATTAGAGCTCATCAACCTGTAATATGGAAGACTCGACATTAATTAATTAATTGTTTTCTTTTATTCATTTTAGGTTATCCTATCCCAGGGTCTACCCATTTGAACACAGGCACAAAGAAGAATAATGCATGATCCTTTCCTAGGTCTCTACCCTGCAACTAGTATCAACTTAGTTAGTAGCCATTGTAAACTTAAAGTTAAATACTTCAGATCATAGGGGGGCCTAAATTCCTATGTCTCAGTTGGTCTCCAGTATCACTTGCTAAACTTGACTGAAATTGTTTCCCTACCAAACCATGCAACCTCACTTGTGCCTAACACCAAACTCCATCCTATCCCTCAACCATACCTCTAATACCACTCTATCATGAACCCCTCCCCTCAAAGTGTACCCCTCCTGGGCTGAAAATGTGAGAAGGGTGATAATGAACCCCTGAGTCCTGCTTCCACTAGGCCCCGGGTTGGGGACTAGAACCAAGGGTATAGTAAACACACAGATGTAAGGCATTACCCTCTAAGAGAACACATGTAGAAGAGAGAGATAAGATAGACAATAGAAAACTCCAACTCAGAACTGAAATATAAAAGAAAACCCAAGTGCACATTTGTAATGTCATGAAAAACTACTACAACTAGAAGGGTAAAACTGCAAGTACCCAAAAGAAAGTAAAAGAGAAGCAAACACAAGCCCGAACGACTCCTGCAACCCTAAGCTAGTAGAAACCAGCACGATCTCCAACCTGCTCCAAGTGACTTGGAATATAGTTTATATAAACATAGGGTGAGTATAACAGTATATTTAGTAGGATCCTCTCTGAATCCTCTCATAAAAAAGTAAAGAAATAATGCTAAAGCACAGTGAACAACAAGTGAAACTAACTCGTCACCTAAATAGGTATGCTATGTTCCCAGCCTCACCATTGATACTCTCACCAAGTAAGGAATACACGAGTATATTATATAATAAATAATATCAAGGGTACCCCGCTACTACTTCCCAATTGGTTTTCCGCTTTTCCCCTACGTCACAGGTCCTAAGCATCTCCCTAAAAAAAGGCTTGCCCGCAGACACCTGGGCGAAGCACCACCACATGCACATCATGCAACAAAACCACCACGTCCACTCAAGAAAAGTAACCAGGTAGTTTCCGGGAGCCACCACAGCTCATATAACGTGTATCATATTTCGTGTATTATACCTCAACCCATCACAACCCATACACCGAGTAAGAATCCTCAAGCCATCACAAACTATACACGTTACACCTATAGTAGTCCATAGGATACTATATCCAGAATATATGTGTGTGAATAACCACAAGCCATTACAACCCTCTACACACATATATGGGGAAAACTAACCATTGTTCCTACCAGCAAAAGTAACTCCTAAGAGAAGAGAGCGGGGCCAAAGGGGGTAGTCCTCAATCCATCCTCCCACAAGAATGTTGGGGAAAACACCCCCAGGTCCTAGAATCCCTGGGGTGTCAGTTGCCTTAACTGATAGGTTGGAGTTGCATATAGAAACACAAAAAGTATAGAATATACTATAGCTCACAACCACACTATAGGCATAACCTAGTCTTAGACACAACTACAACTAAAATCTCTCGGACTCCCAGCTGCCACTTCTAAGACTAGGTATCCTATAATCACACAACCATTTAAAGATCTTAATTACATTACTTTATTCTCTTTTTATCAGATCCATTTTATTTTAATTAATTATTTAAACATTAATTAACCATTAACAATTCCACATTGAATTTCATTAACATCACACCCAACGTCTGTTGTCCTCAACATTGCATCCCAATAATCTCCAACCCCATGGGTTAACTTCATTTATTCAATTATTTATTTATAGAATTACCTTCCTATATTCCCATGCATTCTATAAAAACATTCTATGCTACTAAACACAAGTGGAATCAACACGGTGAGTAGATGAACTACCTGTAGAGTCATTTCCACATATATCAAGAGCGTAGACCCATCCTCTCTTGAGAAGCTAGACACGAAAAGCACGTGGCATACCCTGAACATCTTCGCACCTTTTGGAAGAAGGGTAAGCTTGAACAACTTCCTTGAGAAGTGGGGAAAGTAAATCAGATAAACAACTAAAAATAATAATCATGCATCCAACCATCACATCCATCCCATTATATCATCCCCAGTGTCCTCCCTGACACCCATATGCATAAACTGATGCATCTCGCCTATCTAGGTGTCAACTGCTGCCACAACCAATAGGCCCCCCTGCCCCCACATATCAAAACAGCCATCCAGGCTCACATCCCAACACAAGTAGCTCGAAAAGAACCATCATATCAACTGGGATCTTGGCCCTTAAACAATCAAGAGGGTAACTCAGAACCCTATAAGCAATTATCTTTTATAAAACCACGATTTCATTAATCCATCTTGGATTAACTGATTCATTATTCATAGGTTCCAAATTCTTAAAACCTAATTAGTAAGCTATCATAAATAATTAAACATGCTTACTACACCAATTTGATTAACATCAAATTATAACAAGAAGAACCAAAATCATTTACATGACACTTTATCATTATCCAAACAATTATCAATTAATTACAACATTACGTTCATTACCAATTTCCGTCAAGAACAAAATGCTAAACACATCAAGGATATAATTAACACTATTTAAAAAAAAAGAGGCAATAACATACGAGTGATATCATTTTATTATCCGGTTCAAATATTTATTATGTCAATTCCATTGTCATACAGTGGGATAAAACATGAAAACTATACAGTTGCACATAAAAGAAAAGAGAAGCAACGAATCCACTACCTCAAATAGTTCTTGACGTTCTTTATACTAGAAAGACCCACACAACATGTTAGGATCTCCTCCGCTGTGGCAACTGTATCCATCTGGGGATGAAGAGACACCACTACATCGGCAAACACCCAAGAAAAGACCACTAGGAACATGGACATAGCATTCCGTAAAAGGGAAAAGAGAAACATAAGGAGACAAACCCAAAAGAATAATGATAGATCATACCTTATATCGAAGATTGATTGATACTGCTTCGTCCCATCAAAACAGAGTGGAACCAGTCCAAGGAGGAAAGTTTGATTACATAAATCATATAGGAAGGATTGGGATGTTAGAGCATCTCACACCTGAGAACAAGGAGTAAGAACTTGGGAGGAAGATATCCCGTCCCTTTTGAAGATTTAACGGAGCGGCGGTTTAAGATACGTTGGATTTCCCATTAAAATAGGATCACATTAAACCACACGATTTAACCAAGTAAAAACAAACCAAGCCTTGGAAATAATTTATATAGGAGTTATAGCCTTTGAATCGGCCTTAAAGTCCTTAAAACAAGGCTTTAAATGCATTTTACGTCAAAGGAAACGTCAAAGGGGCGAAACTGTAGGAAGCCAGAAACATTGTTCACAAACTCGAAATTAGGCAAATGAAATAAAGGTTACCGATGGAACCTCACCGTTCTGGAAACACTTTTCACAACCTCGAAATTTGGAAAAGGAAATAGAGGTTACCGATGGAACCTCACCGTTCTAGAAATACTGTTCATGAACTCAAAATTTGGAAAAGGAAATAGAGGTTACTGATGGAACCTCACCGTTGCACTGTTTACATAAGGTTACCGATGACACTGTTCACATAAGGTTACTGATGAAACTGTTCACAACTGTCTACCATTGGAACTGTTCACCGATTGAACTGTTCATAGAAATATAAAATTGGAAAAGTGTTGGGGATAAGTCACATTGACCTCCCAAAACACCTCATACACCTGTTTTTCGCAGAAGAATGGACCAGAGACGTATGGGCCATTACATATGTATTGATAAATACATAGTAAATAATAATGCATTTTCTAGATAAGCCATTTTAATCTTTGAAAATATATATTCTACAAAAATAAATTTTCTTGATTTTTATAAATAAATAATAAATTTTAATTATAAGAATTTTATATTATTTATTTGAAAATTTTTAATTTAATTTTGAATTCCCCATTTTAAAACTGTATTAGGATTAGTTTTAAAGAATAATATGGAATGATTTATTTTTCAAAGAATACTGAAAAATACATATTTTTATTGAAAATTATATTTTATTTTCAAGTATTTACAATGAAAAATTCTATTTTTCATTAGACTTAAATTTTAATTAGTCACATTAAATTTAAAATAATCCAACTATGGTTTTTGGAAGGATATTTATACCATAAATTATTATAAAAACTTTTCATATTTGAAATTGGAATTTTTTTGAAATCCAATTTTTTTCATGTTTTTTCAATTTAATTTTAAATTGAATTATGACACATAATTTTTTTAATGATGAAATATACATTCTATATTTTAAATGAGATGTTCCAAATATAATAAATATTTTTCTTTATTTTTTAGGAATTATGAAGAGTAACATTATTAAAAATTTGTTACCTAGTATGTGTAAATCAGGCAATTGATGGTTAAAAACTCTATGATAAGGACTAAGAAATATCCCTAACACTTACCATAATTTTATTTTATGATATCATTTCATCCATAGTCATCCAACATTCAGATATATGACATTATTTCCATTTTTTTTTTGTAATTATAACCTTCTTAATATTTTTTTGAAAAGAAAAGTAAAAACTGTGGCACTATCATTTTTAATAATGACAATATTATTGAAAAAGGAATAAATAATGCAAATATAGAGTTATAAATAATCACTTTGAATATAAATTATTTATCTTCCACATGGTAATTTTTTAGTGAAAAAATAATTTCTTTAAAGAATACGCATTGGTGATGCCGAAATTATTCAATAAAAATAACAATATATTAAATGACATTAGAAATATTAAAAGTAATATAATAATAGTAATTTATACTACTTCATGAACTTATTGGACACATATAACATATTATAGTTTTTTTATATTTTCATATTGGAAATACATCTCGATATTTAATTATTTTAATTCAAATTAAATTAATAGTTTCAAAATGGATAGAAATGATATTTTAAGAAAATAATATTTTATGAAGTAATTTAAATATTATAAAAATATTAATCATGGAAAATGGGATATTATATCTTCAATAATGTCATCCCATATGAATGTATAAGAAACTTTGAAACATTTTTCTTAACAATTACTTTATTATATTATAATATATTTGGAAATTCCAATTATGTCCTCACCCTATTTTATAAGTGGGCACCCCTCCTCCATCTTCATTACGAAACTATAACCATCTAGCCCGACCATAACTATAAGGACCCAGCCATAAACATTACATATTCTAGAATTAATTTAATAATTCAAATTGAGGATCTTTTTAGGTTTAGAGATTTAGAGAATTAAGTCATAACTTATACATAACAACTTGAATATTACATGTAGACAATTCTACTCAGTATATATTTTTTTCATAAAATAAAAACTCTTAAAAAAATAAAAATGTTTAGTTTCATGTTTTAGAAGTATGAATTTTCCTTGATCGCATAATTGACCCTATTCATCTTTATGTCTTGTGAAAAATATTTCAAAACTTGGAATGAGCATAAAAAACTCAGTAAGGGAAACATAAAGAAGAAAAACTGTTAGTTTTACAAAACAAAAAGTAAACAGTGAATACATTATCATAAAGTAATACCATTCACCATTAAGAAGTAGGAAAAAAAATTCACTAAATATAAGATCATTTCTTACCCTTTTTTTAACCGAAATATGACCATAAATCCCATATAAAGCAACATATAGCATATAAAGGTAACATGGGACATAAACATACTGAAATGGAATAAACATACGACCGACTTCCACACATATCACTAAATGGAATAGCCATACGGTCGACTTCCATACCCAATGCATTGGAGGTTATAACATAACCACACATCCTTTGTTTATCATGGAACCACCCATCATTTGGATTATCAAATAACCACCCATCAAATGTCCAAGTACCATTATATAATCATGACATATAAAATATTTCAAATATCAACATTTCAATCATGCAATCACAAAAAATAATTTCAAGATATTTAAATAGTAAATACAATTTCTAAACCATTTTCAATACGAAAATATTTAAAAATGGTATATGGTTTTTATTTTCCATTTAAAAACATCACGACTTGTTAAGGAAGAAAAATATTAAATAATGCTCGTGGCGGCAGAAAGGTTGTTGTCGCCACATACATTAATAAAATTCCTTTTGTTGTTTAGTAAAAAGTTTCATATAAAAAATATTCCCTTTGAATGAATGTAAAAGTCAAATGGGTTTATTATACACCATGTAATAGAAGGAAGTTTATATTATAAAAACATGCCTCAATGAAAATAGATTGAGACGAAGTCCCTTACATTGCGTCTGACTTATCCTGTATGTTCTTGTTCTTCCTGAATAATAAACTTAAGTAAATTTCTACTTGATTCAGAAAATTTTTCACTTTTTCATTCTTTTTATATCACTTATTACCTTTATATAACAATTAGTTAATTACTTCAGTTCATATCGGACATTTTATCGTTTTTCGGAACTTGAGTAAAAAATGAACTTGTTATAATTGCAAATTATCCATGTGGTAAAAATTACATTCTCTCCATAATGATATTAATGATTTAGATATCACATATATCATATATTTCCAGTATATTTGTATTTATAATATTCCATATAACTGGGATATAAGAAATGAAATACACCGTCTATGGAGAGTGTAAGTTGTAGGTTCGCATGAACGCTACTTTCATTTTTTTCATATTTAAAGGAATGAAACCTAAATGATAAATAGGTATATTATAATTCCAGTATAATTAATATGTTATATATGTTAAATAAGTTCATTAATTACATTATTTATACGTTCCATGTATAGCATGAACGAGTCATATCACTTTGAGGGGATGGTAGTCCGCACTTCCTCAAATGAAATTATCATATTTATACAACATTAAAAGTATAAAGGTATATTATAAATAATATTTACAAAATAATAGAGATAAAAAATATCATATATATCATATATAATTACAGTTTCATCATAATGGCCACCATAAGATGTGGTAGGAGAAGATTGAACAATCATCGTTTCGTGAGGCAATAGTTCTCCATCTACAAAAACAGTGTGTTCTATACCCAATAGATGGAGGTCTGTGTAAGTGTAGACTGAATAATTATCATAATAACAATATATTATATTTAGGATACTGGTTTTGTTATATAAACAATGAATAATAAGATCATAGGGAGTGGAGAAGGAAAAACAATGGAAAGGAACTTGAGAGAAGATGTTACCTCAAATCGGGTAACTTCTTTTGATTTGAGCCAAAGTGCTTTCATTAATTTTCTTCTTCCTAAGGGAAGGCTTCTAGGAGTAAGTGAGAAATTATGGGAGATTATTGGAGAATATTTTGGATGATCCTAGGGTCTTTAATGGGTTATAGGTGGTGTCTTTTATAAGAGGGAGGAGGGGCACTTAAGGAATATCTTAAAATATTATTTTATTATAAAGATAATTTTGATTTAAAAAGGTAACCAAATAATTTAATTCTAATATAATGTGATTATTATTCTAAATCCATTCAACCAATAGGTTTTATACAAGTTTTGGTTTCATATTTAACCTTATCATTCAGATTTAACCCTTAGTTAACTAATTTAACTCTTACCATGTCATCTTGTATATTCATACTATATGGTAAATATTGTTACCATAAAATTCCAATAGAACCTCAAGTGGTTAATTAATTACATTTTAAACTGTATATACGATATTTGGTTGATTCTTATATTTTTATGAATATTTTATCATTTAATAAAATATTATTTGATTTAAAAACTTATTTATGTCAATTTTTATAGTATTCATATCATGGATTTTTTAAAAATACATAAAAACATGATTAATTAGAAAAAACATCATTAATCCAAATATAAAAGGTTATAATCATCCATAAAATTCTTTTATGGCCTAAAATGTTTAAAAATAAAATTATTTTAATATTTATAATCTCATTTATTTAAATCATTCTTTAATTAGGTAATCACTACATCTCCATTATGTCATAAATAAATTTATTTATCTTCTGTATAAAAGTTAAAAATAAAATATCATGACGTAGGAAATATTTTTATCTTTATAATTAATATTTTTAGTCGAAATGATTACTTATATAACCCAATATACAAATTGTTTTACCAAAATATATATGTTTGTGTTACATTTTCCTTAACTTTAAATTAATTTATATAAAATGTCATTTTCACATACAATTGGCTCCACGGGGTTCCAAAATCGACCCATGAATTCCCATGGTCAGACATATCTCATCCAATATGGTTAGGACATGTATTATTGTAATTTAATATTATTATAATATTATTTTTTACCCTTATTTACCAGATTTACCCTTTAACCATGGTAAATAAAATATTTGCTGAAGTTACAATTCATAATGTCTAACAAAAAGATACTAATTTAAAAAATTAGGACCTCCAAATTAAAAATATGGAATCCATTTTTCCAAATTCAAAACACATAAGTTGCAGAAATTAATTTAAAAATAATTCCCTTTGTCAAAACCAAAAAACGTGTTTTTAAGAAAAAACCACTGAAAGATTAACATGTGTTTATGTCCAATTTCAAAGTTAAATTACTAACAATGACCAAAATTGGATTCAATGATAAAAATATAATCCAATTAATATTTAAAACCAACTATAAGTACAATATAACTATATAAATAATATTGATTAAAAGGAAGCTTTGAATTAAAATGCAGTAATTTTCACTATTCATTAAAAAAATGAACTTTATAAAAAAATACCAAAAAGTTACCCAAAGTTAATTTTGATGTCCCGGTTCAAAATAAGAAAATATAATAGTAAATAAAAACTATATTTAAAAATGGTTCTCCACCAAAAAGGCGATAAAATGGCCTTTTAAATAATATTAGAATATTTCATGCTTAAAATCAGATTCATTCTTATTTTAAGACTCTAAAATTTATTGGATAAGTGAAAAGTAAATGAAAAAACATATATAATCATATTTTAGTTAGTTATCTTCATTCCCACCAATACAACGAATATGTGTTAACTACCATTTAAAATAATAATAATATTATATTATTTTTCGGTATAACTCAACATTGAGTGCAACGTAAGATTTCATAGAAATCCATTATTTTGTGTTGAGTAGACTATAGAACATAGCATCCCCATTAAAGTAAAATTAATATTCAATTCACAAATATTAATAAATATTAGAATGTAATATTCTTTATTTAACTGGGATGTTACATCCTTCCCCCCTTTTGGAAATTGCATCCTCGCAATTTTATTTACATATCCAATAAGTGGAGGTATTTATCCCTCATATAATTTTATACTGCCAAGTTACCTCATCAACAATGTTTTTTTGTCACAAAACCTTAACCAGCTAAATCACCTTATTCTGCAACACTTGCTCTCTGTGGTCAAAAATCTAGACTGTTTGTTCCTCATGAGAATGATTCTCTTCCAACTGAACTACCTCTGGACTCAAAACATGAGAAAGATCCGAAATATACTTTCTCAACATTGAAACATGAAAAACATTGTGTACCTAGGATTAACATGGAGGTAAATCCAATTTGTAGGCAACTAATCCAACTTTCTCTAGTATTTTATAAGGTCTAATGAACCTCAGACTCAACATTCCTTTCTTACCAAAACACATCATAGTTTTCCAGGGTGAAACTTTTGAGAAATACATGATCACCTACCTCAAAAGAAAGATCCTTACTTTAGTTATCCACATAACTTTTCTTCCTGGTCTGTTATGTTCTCATGTGCTTCTAAATTAACTGAATTTTTTTCCATATCTTCTACCAATTCTGGCCCCATCAACTTTATTTCACCTACATCATTCCAAAAAGATATAGTTTGACACTGATTTCTATATAATGCCTAAAATGGATCCATATGTATACTGAAATGAAAACTATTATTATAAGAAAACTCAACCAAAGAATGATGTTTGTCCCAAATTCCATGGTAATCCATTAAAAAAGCACATAGAATATCTTCCAAGGTTGAAATTGTTCATTCTGACTGCCCATCTAATTGAGGATGAAAAGTTTTACTAAAATTTAATTGAGTACCCAAAGACTATTGAAGGCCCTCCAGAAGTTAGAAGTGAACCTGAGATCATGATCAGGTACAATGGATAGGGGAACTCCATGAAACCTGACTATCTATTTAACATACAACAGAGAAAATTGATCTAGAGACAGAGTATCTTGAATAGGAAAGAAATGAGTAGATTTTTTCAATCGATCAACAATAACCCAAATTTCATTATTACATTGAGATGTTTTCTGTAATCCCAAAATGAAATCCAGGGATATATTTTCCCATTTCTACTTTTGAATCGGTAAAGGCTAAAGCATCCCTTTTAGTAACTACCACCCTTATTTAAACTATTGACAAGTCAAACACTTCATAGTAAAGTCAATAATATCTCTTTTCATTCCATCCCACTAGTAATACTCTCGAAGATCTCTGTACATCTTAGTACTTCCAGGATGAACTGAAAACATAGAACTATGAGCTTCACATAACAACTATTTCTTTAACTATGAATCACAAGGCAGACATAATCACTTCCTAAATCTCAAAATACAATCATTATCAATGTTAAATTTTGGGAACATACCATTCCGAACAAACTCTAGCTTTTTCTGCAACTCACTTTCTTCCTTCTTCTCTTTCTAAATTATGTTTGATAGAGATGATTTCACTGACACATGAAACAAAACAGGGGAATTGCTTGCACCAATAACTTCTTTTCCAATGTTCATAAAATATTTAATCCAAGGATCTTGTTCCAAATGTATCATGTTTAATGTAGCATTACTTTTTTCGGCTCAAAGTATCAACCACGTTATTTTCCATTCTGGGATTGTAATGGATAGTGAAATTATAATCCTTGATTAATTCTAACCATATCCTATGTTCCATGTTTAATACCTTCTAAGTGAATATATACTTCAAAATTTTGTGTTGAGTATACATTTCACACTTTAAGCCCTAAAAATGATGCTTCTAAATTTTTAATGAAAAAATAGTATCTATATTCAAAATCATGTGATGAGTTATGTAACTAATTAGGTTTCAACTATCATGAAGCATAAGAAATTACCTGATCATTCCTCATTATGAAACAACCAAGTCCTTTCAACAATTCATCATTTTAGTTAACAAACTCACAATTTCTGAAAGGTAGTTCCAATATTGGAACATTCACTAATCTTATTTTCAATTCATGAAAACAATCATCACATCTTTTTTCCAGATAAACATAACATGTTTTAGAGTTAACATAGTCAATGGGAAATATAACTATGAAAAATTCTCAAAAAACCTTCTGTAATATCATGAAAAATTAAGAAAACTATGAATCTTAGTTATATTTGTAGGTCTCGACCATTCTATAACATATTTTGTTTTAGTTGGATCAACAGTTATGCCATTTTTTGAAACAATGTGACCACTAAATAAAATTTGATGTAACCAAAACCTATACTTTCTAAATTTCCCATAAAATTTATTTTCTTTTAAGGTTTTCAATAGAACCCTTAAATTAATTTCATGTTACTCTTTAATTTTTGGAATATACCAAAATGCCATCAATAAACACAACCACAAACTTATCCAAGAACTCATGGAAAATTCTATTCATAAGATCCATGATTACAATAGGTGAATTGGTTAACCCAAAAGGAATAAATAAAAATTCATAATGGCTATATCTAGTACAAAACACGGTCTCTAGAACGTCTTATCCCTTTACTTTCAACTGATGGTACCCTGACCTCAAATCAATCTTTGAAAAATACTGAGCTCCCTGGAGCAGATCAAAATAATCATCGATATGAGGTAAATGATACTTTTTCTTAACCGTGATATTATTCATGGTCTATAATCAATGCAATGTACCATTGAAACATCATTATTTTTAATAAATAAGATTGTTTCACCCCATGGTGATGTGATAGGTCAAATGAAACCTTTATCTAACAACTCCTGCATTTGTTTCTTTAACTCTAAAAATTCAATTTGAGTCACTCGATAAGGGGGTATCAAAATTAGCTTAGAATCAGGAACTAAGTCAAAAGTAAATTCAACTTCCTGGTCAAGTATAATACTAGGACAAATATCAATATAATAATTTACTATTGGCACATAATTAATCTGAATAGTTCCTTTGTTTTCATAAATATGTGCAAGGTAACATTCATTTTCATCTTTCACTTGTTTCTCAACTTCTTGATATGTTATCAGATATAAGGGTTCATTCTTGTACACAAAATGAAAGTACTTCTGAAAAGAATCCTCCTTAGCTCTATATTCAATCTTAGTATGGTAAAAATAAAGTAAACCCCTTCCCAAAATTATTTCAAATTATACTAGAGGAAAAAATAGGGTTTATAGGTAAATTATTTCCACAAATAAGGATAAGAATATTCTTAAAATTTATTTTTGCCTCAATATTTCCCCCCATGTATTTTTACCATATGTTTTGTATTCATTTATTTAGGTAAAATTCCAATTTTACATGAAAATTTCTAAAAAATAAAAGAATGTGTAGATCTTGAATCAAACAACACATTAGCATAATCTGGAAAAAAACAATGTACCTGATACCACTTCATTTAATGGTCCCACATCAACCATATTAGTAACAAAAGATTTTTCCCCACAATTTTTTTTTGATTTGATTAGTTTCCACCCTAGGTAATAATCTTTGGACAGACATTGACATGATGTATAAAATCATTGCAACTAAAAAAATCTTACGGCTGGATTTTTATTGCCTCCCTGATTGTCTTCTTTACAGATATGATAAATATAACCAGCATTACCACACCGAAATCACTTCCTAGACTTTGATAAAAATTATTTAGGATTCTTTTTACCAAACTTCTCAAAATATGGAAATTTAATTTTCTTACCTCCAGACTTCATTGATGAATACTTTCCTTTTTTCCTTCCAACTAGACCTCTTCTTTTTCTTGCTCTCATGGAACACCTGATCATCAGAAAACTCTATTTCTACATTATTTTCACATCTGAAATGTTTCTCATAGATTTTGAATTCATGAGAGGCTAATTCCATTTGATATCATAGCTTCAATCTTGAGTAAAATATATTTATATTACTATCAAGATCTCAGATGAAATTTGGAGCATACCTTGCCAGTCGAGTTAACTTTTCTTCATAAGTAGCCACTGAGTCATCCTCCTTCTTCAATTCCAAGAATTTGTTTTCTATCCTATGTCAAACTACCTTAGAGAAATATTTTTTAATAAATATACCTTTGAATTCATCCCAGCAAAGAGAATCAATATCCTCATTGTCCTTGATATTTTTAACCATCGACCACCACTGATCTGCTTCTCCATAAAAATGATAAATTGAAAGACTAACCTTTTGAAGTTTTGAACAACCCATGACATCCAAAATATTTTCCGGTGCTTTAATCCACCCTTTAACTAGCACAGGGTCAGATGATCCTCTGAATGATGGGGTATGTTTCCTCATAAAATGGTCCACCACTAACATGTCCCTCTATGGTTGATCTAGCAGATCTCGTGCATGGATACCACCACCATTTATATCCTGAGTCAACTATTCCATCACTGCAAAAAACTATTCATTTACGATCCCAACCATCTCAGGTTGCTGATTTGGAAGGTTTTCTTCCTCTTGATGTTGTCCCATTATAGTTTCCATGTTTCCTCTGTGGAAAACCATTCTGAACACAAAAATATCTCAGGCGAAGTAGCATGGTAATCTTCAAATTCTATATCATTTCAATCTTACGATAAAGTAAAACTAATTTATGTATATTAATTTAACAATATCCTAACTCCAAAAGTTGTCTAAACCGACCACTAATACCAACTATAAGAACCCAACCATAAACATTACATATTATTGAATTAAGTTAATAACTCACATTTATAATCTTTTCAGGTTTTGAGATTTATAGAATTAGATCATAACTTATACATAACAACTTGAATATTACATATAGAAACTTCTACTCGGTATCAATTTTTTTTCATAATATAAAGACTCTTAAAAAATAAACATGTTTAGTTATATGATTTAGAAAGCATGAATTTTTCTTGATCCCATCCTTGACCCTATCCATCTTTATGTCCTGTGAAAAAAATTTCTAAACTTGGGATGAGCATAAAAATCTCAGTAAGGGATACATAAAGAAAAAAAAACGGTTAGTTTTACAAAACAATAAGTAAACCATGAATACTTTATCATAAAGTAATACCTTTCACAATTAAGAAGTATTAAAAACACTTCACTAAATATAAGCTCATTACATACCCTTTTTGTAAGCGAATGATTTCCATAAATCCCATAGAAAGAAACATATATCATATAAAGGTATCTTGGGACAAAAACATACTAGAATGGAATAACCATACGATCGACATCCACACATATCACTAAATGAAATAGACATACGACCGACTTCCATACCAAATTCATTGGAGGTTTAACGTAACCAACCATCCTTGGTTTATCATGTAACCACTCGTCATTTGGTTTATCACATAACCACCGGTCAAATGTCCATGTACCATTATATAATCATCACATATAAAATATTTCAAATATCAACATTTCAAATATCAACATTTCAATCATTCAATCACAAAAAATAACTTCAAGCTATTAAAATAGTAAATCCACTTTCAAAACCATTTTCAATACCAAAATATGTAAAAAGGGTATATGGTATTTATTTTCTATTTAAAAACATCATGGCTTGATAAGGAAGCCAGATATCAAATAATGCTCGCAGTGGAGGAAATGTCGTTGTCGCTGCATATGCTAAAAAAAATTCCATTTTTTATTTAGTAAAACGTTTTTTAGAAAAAATATTTCCTTTGAATGAATGTAAAATTCAAAGGGGTTTATTATAAACCATTTTAAATAATGAGGTTTATATTATCAAAACATTCCCTAATGAAAAGAGATTTAGATGAAGTTCCTTACCTTGTGTCCGACTCAACACGTATATTCCTTATTCTTCCTGACTAATAAAATTAATTGAATTTAAACTTTATTCAGAACCTTTTTCAAGTTTATTATTCTTTTTATATCACTTATTACCTTACTAATACAATTAGTTAATTACTTGAGTTTATATCGGACATTCTGTCGATGTTCAGAACTTGAGATAGAAATGAACTTGTTATAATTACAATTTTTCCATGTGGTCAAAATTACATTATCTATAGAATTATTTTCATGATTTAGATATCATATATATCATATATATTCAGTATATTTTTATTTATAATAGTCCATATAATTTGGATATAATAAATGAAATGAACCGTTCATGGAGACATTAAGCCATACGTATGCATGAACGCCACTTTCATTTATTTTTCATATTTAAAGGAATGAAAACTAAATGATACATAGATATATTATAATTATAGTATAATATCTATTTTATATATGTTACATAATTTCATTAATTCCATCCTTTATACATTCCATTTATATCATGAAGGAGTCATATCACTTTGAAGGGGCGGTAGTCGGCACTTCCTCAAATGAAATTATCATATTTATGCAAAATTAAAATAATAATGGTATGCTATAAATGAGAATTAAAGAAGTATATAGATAAAACAAATATCATATATATCATATAAAATTACATTTCCATCATAATTTCCACCTTAATATGTGGTAGGAGAAGATTGAACAATAATCATTTCGTGAGGAAGTAGTTCGCTGTCCACAAAAACAATATCTTCTATACCCATTAGATTGAGGTGTGCATAAGTGTAGTTGGAATAATTTCATAAGAAAAACCTAGTATATTGAGAAAACTATCGCTATTATATAAACAAAGAATAAGTTGAGTATATGTAGTGTAGAAGGAAAAATAATGGAAAGGAACTTGAGAGAAGACGTTACCTCAAATCGGGTAACTTCTTTCAATTTGAACCAAAGGGATTTCTTGAATTTCCTGATGGGGAAGGCTTCTAGGAATAAGGTAGTAATTATGAGAGCTTATTGGATCAGATTTTGGACGATCCAAGTGGATTTAGAGGTGTATGTAATGGGTTAGAGGTGGTGTCCTTTTATAAGAGGGAGGAGGGGAACTTAAGGAATATCTTGAAATATTATTTTATTATAAACTTAATTTCAATTTAAAAAGCTCCCAAAATCATTTAATTATAAGATATGGTAATTATTTTTAGAAATACTTTCAACCAATAATTTTTAGACAAGTTTTGGTTTCATATTTAACCTTATAATTTAGCTTTAACCCTTAGTTAACTAATTTAACTCTTACCATGTCTTCTGGTATATTCATGCTATATGGTTAATATAGTTACCATAAAATTAAAATAGATCCTAAATTGGTTAATTAATGAAATTATAAACCTTAAATAAGAAATTTTTCAGAATATAATATTTTTAAGACTATTTTATCATTTAATAAAATACTAATTGATTTAAAAACTCATTTATGTCAATTTTTATACTATTCATATCATGACTTTTTTAAAATCCATAACAACTATATTAATTTAAAAAAAAATCATTAATCCAAAGATAAAAAGTCATAATAATCCATAAAATTAGTGTATGACATAAAAAGTTTCAAAATAAATTTATTTTAATATTTATAATCTCATTTATTTAAATCATTCATTAATTAGGTAATCACAACATCACTATTGTGTCATAAATAAATTTATTTATCTAATGTCTCAAAATTATAAATAAAATACATTGATTTAGGAAATATTATTAGCTTTATAATTAATATTTATAGTCTAAATTATCACTTATATAACTCCATATAATTTTTTTTACAAAAATATATATTTTTATGTTATATTTTCCTTAATTTTATATTAATTTTTATAAAATTTCATTTTCGCTTACAAGTAGATCCATGGAGTCCCAAAATCAACTAAAGGATTCCCATGGTCATAAATATTTCATCCAATAGGGTTAGGACATGTGTTATGGTAATTTAATTTTATTATAATATTATTTGCCACCCTTATTTAGCAGATTTACCCTTTAACCATGGTAAATAAAATATTTACTGAAGTTACTATTCATAACGTCAAGAATTTTTTTTACCCATTTACACAATTTTTACCTCCTGATTCCAAATATGGAATCCTCTTTTCCATATTAAAAACAATGAAGTGTCATAAATTAATTTAAAATTAATTCCCGTTGTCAAAACCAAAAAACATGTTTTTAAGAAGTAAAAACTACCCAAAGGTTGACATGTGTTTATGTACAATTTCAAATTGAAATAACTTAAAATGACCAAAATTGGATTAAATTATAAAAATATAATACAATTAAACTTTATAATCAATTAAAATTACAATATAACTATATAAATAAATTAGATTAAAAGGCAATTTTGAATTAAAATGCAGTATTTTTCACTACTCATTAAAAAATAAAGTTTAACAAAAAAATAGCAAAAATTTACCCAAAGTAAATTTTTATGTCCCTCTTATAAAGAAGAAGAATATTTTGTAAAATGGAACATATAAAAGATAAAAAAAATATATAAAATGGGTTCTCCCTCAAAAGGCGGTAAAACGACATTTTAAAGAATATTAGAGTATTGCATGCTTAAAATCGGATTCATTCTTATTTTAAGACTCTAAAATTTATTGTATAAATTTAAAGACATTAAAAAAACATGTATTATCATATTTTAGTCATTTCTATACAATCCCACAAATACAACGAATATGTGTTAACTACCATTTAAAATAATAATATTATTATATTATTTTTCGGTATAACTCAATGTTGTGTGCAAAGTAATATTTTAGAAAAACTCGTTGTTGTGTGTTGAGTACTCTATCAAACATAGAATCCACTTTAAAATATAATTAATATTTAATTCAAAAATATTAATAAATATGAGAATTTCATATTCTTTATTTACCTAGGATGTTACAATAACCTTAAAAAATACATTAAAAAATTACACATTCATATTATAGAGGATCTCCTAATTCCATAATACCTACCATAGTATACTTAAGAGGATACCCAATAAATTTCTTTATAAAAATATGTAATATCCTTAAGTGATAATTTTTTTATTTATTCTTTTAACAACTATAAATATATGTTATTTATCATAAAATATTAAGATACATATCCTCAATGCTAATTTTTTTTATTATCTATATGAAACCACCATTATCCACCCTACTTTGATCAAATTTAAATTGAATGTAGCTCCCTTTCTTATGAACAACTTACTATATAGATGTAATGAAAGAATTCATTTTTCATTAACATCTTTTATATTTGGGTATTATGATGGGAAGAATTATTATATATAATATTTATGATATAATTATTCTTATGGAATGATAATATCATATATATCTTAATACATTCTAAACCTTTCGAAAATGATAATGTTGATCATGCGTATGTGTGGAGTACCACTTCTATGAAGCGATATAATTCATTTTTCATATCTATTTTACATCATTGGTAAAGAGGATTAATTTTATTAATATATATGATATATTATATAACAATGATTCTATAATGTTTAATTATTATTTACCTTTATTTTTTCTATCCAATGAAAAATTAGAACTACATTCATGAAAACGTAAAACTTGTTATCTCCATGAACGATATAATTAATTTTTTGTCATGACCAATTTGGATGACTAACAATATATATATATTGATTGAATATATATGATATAAGAATAATTAAATTAATTTTTTTCAATAATTATTATATATTTATATATGTTATATAGGTGTTTAGAACACTTTCAATTTAAGTGGAACTCAATGTTAGGTATTTTTTCATATATTTTATATAAGTGGGAGACATTCCATATTCAAGATTTTTTCCCTGATTTTCTTTCTATAAAACACATGAATTATTATTAGGATTATTATCATGAAAATAATGGAATATACATATCTATATAATGAAATTTCTTTTATGGGGATAACAATACAAAATTTACCAAAGCAATAAGGGGTTTTAATTAAAAATATCATTGTTTAATGAGACTGTTTATGATTATGACATAGATGACAAAGTAATATTTTCCATCTTTCAATAAAAATAGTAATTTTATTTTATTATTATTATTTCATTAAAATACATCAATCCCTTTTATTTTTTACATCCTAAGAACTCAAGAGACTAAAAATGTATTTTAAAAAGAAAATTGAATTTTTTATCTTTTCTTCAATTTGTTTTAAAAAAATCAATGTTTTAAAAAATGATTTATGTAAGGATTTTAATACTTTTCAATGGTTTTTAATGTCATTTTTTCCCAATTTTTATTTTTTTAAAATAGTTTTAATGAAATCTTCATCGCATTTTCAAAAGAAGTACTTTTTTATTTTTCAACCTAAAATGAAAAAGGAAAGATTTTAGTCTTATACTACATGAAATAAATTTAATTTGATCATGATTTCTTAATGTCTTGAAGATTAATTTACAATATTCTATTGTTAATATTAAATAATGTTTTTTTTTCAAAATATTTTAGATGTTTTTTATTTTTAAATAAGTGATTTCAAAACAAAAAGTCAATTCTCATCAAGTATTATTTAATAAACATTTAATTCCCCAATGAAAACAACCATAATATTTTTCATTATGGGGATTTGATCCAAGGATGAAATAATTATTATTTCAATGTATAGTTTATTTTTATGATAAAAGTGTTTTTATGATACTTGTTTATCTTCCATGGGTTATTCTATAATGAAATGTTTATGAAACCCATTTAGTTTCTTGGGTTTTGAGTTGATGAATGTTTTAAGATGTTTTGAAACACATATGTGTGATATTAATTATGTGGTTGTGGATATATTATATCAAATAAAGGTTGTTAAATTATTACCAAGTATTCTGATGACATAATAACCAAGTAAGGTTTTGACATTATAATGAAGGATAGTGGTTAAATTATAACCAATGATGGTTTGGAACTATATCACCCTCCCATGCATTGGGTAATGATTAAAATATCATTAGATAAACAAGACTTGAATGGCGAGTGAACCCATTTGAGTAAGGTCCTTTTCTACTATGATAGTCTTAGTTGTGATCATTGACTATTATGGTGGTTTTGGGAGTTAATTGATTGCACTATGATAGTCATGGGAGTGATCCTTGACTACTACATAAATGATTGTATATTCTTCTGTGTATGAAACAAACATGTGCCACAATATGATGTTATGCTCTCATGGCTCATGTTATTTTATTCCATTTTGATTCATGTCTTATTAATGGATATGATTTATAACATAAATCAAGATTATGATCATTGATATGAATGACATGGTTTCCAAATTTTATATTCTTGTTCTCATACCCAAATTCTCATGTTTTGTTTAGGTGATCATTTATATCTCCCTTGTTTACCCTTAATAATAATCATATATCCCTATTTATTTTGTTTCATTTCCCCATGATATGAATAAAGTTATTTTTATTAGACATATAATAAGGCTTATGATTATGAAGAACTATGTGGGATAATATCTACTTCTTTAATGAACCATTAGTTTGGGTTTCCATGTTTCAAAAGGAACAATACCAATATTATTCTAGTTTGGATCATTTTATATTCTAATGAATATTCATCTAATAAGATATAATATATATGCATGAAATGTATGGATCACTAAATGTATCTTCATTTTCCACATGTATAATCATTTTATTATTATTAATTTTCTATAATTTATAGACATTAATTTTCAAATCATTACACAAAATGCATCAAAATCCCCTTTTTAAAAAATATAGTTTTAATCATAAATCAATATTTATTATTATCCCATGCCTAAAAAAATTATATGAATGTTAAAAAATATTATTGAATATATTATTGATAAATTTCAATAAAATAAATCACTAATAGTGATTAATGTACTTTAATAACAGAAAAATGTATTTCACACATGAAAACAGTTATCTATAAATATGTTTCATTTACTTTCAAGTGGTAATATTTTTATTTAAAATAAATTAATAAAAAAATATTTCATTTAATAAATATATAAAAAAATTTATTTTATTATTTAAGATAGTTCTATTCATAACATCCAATCAAATTTATAGAACTTAACTATCACTTAATATTTTAATAGCAAAATGTGGTTCATTTAAACTCGATGTTTCATGTAATGAAAGCCATCGAAGAAGTAAAATTATGTGAAGAGAAATTTATTCTAAATTCCTAGGGTGTCATATTCTACCCACATTAAAATGAATTTATCTCCCTAAATTCATCACTTTAATACAAATTTTTTTGATATATCTATTTCATTACATCCTAGAATTCCCAAGTAGTTAATTCAATTATTTTATTCCCCATGATAACTTTCACTAAATAAGTATTATTTTTACATTTTAATTCGAATATATGATTAAATATTTCTTCTAATATTTATTGTATGAAAGACCATTCTCTATTGGAATTTACTCTAATTTTAGTACACATGATGAATTATATATGGAATTTTTCTAGAGATATACATGGAGAAAATCGTTAACTTGGGAGAGGATTAGTGGAAGGGCCAAGTGAAAATACACAGTCCCAACTTGATCAAGAATATTGAGAGGGAGGATATACCTAATTCTGACCATTCCTTATTTTTTAAATCTCATTACCTTCTTTCCATTGGAATTTTTTTAAAATATCATTCTCAAAAACTTCATTATATTCATATTTTCGATGATTATCTGGTTAGATTTTATGTCCACTCTTAGCTTCATTTATGTGTTGTTAAATGGATTTTACTTTCTCGACCATTTCCATAGATATATTATGACCCAATAGCTTTCCTTCTCTAGCATCACACTAGTTTTTTGGAGTTTTATGATTCTATCCATAGAGGTATTCAAAACGAGTCATATTAATTCTTGGGATAAAGACATTCTTGTATGAAAACTCAATTAGAGGATTTTTTGACACCAATATCCATTGAAACCAAGAGAATATGATCCCATAATATCCTTATAGTTTTGAATGGTTCTCTAAAATTAGATATTTTTTAGATTATGATAAGTAGTACTGAAATGTACCTCTATATACAAAGCCTAATGAATACTTCTCTAGATCATTGATGAAATTGTTGGATCTAGGGAAGGTGCAATATAATTTAGTACTCCATGAAACCATGCCACTTAATCAAGTTATATCCTAGAATGATGATAAATAAGACAAATCTTATCTAATGAAAATGAAGTGTCTAGACTTCATAACGTGATCAATTCCAGCCTAAATAACATTACATACTTAAGATGTTTTTGGGGGTCCAATGAAAAAATACATAGTAATTTTTTCCAATTTCCATTTTATTATGTTTAATGGTTATTAAATCCCATTATACTTATATTTTCAAATATTAACATGATAACATAACATTCTCCATGATACATATTAATCAATATCTCCAATCATGTTGTCAGAAAAAAAAATAATTCTTTCAGATCTATATGTATCATCATACATCCATGATGAATATAGAATAATAAACTATGAGATTCATCCAATAGATCATTATTAAAATCATTAATATAGTAGAAACATATAAGGTTCCTAATACATTTCATACCATCACAATAAAGGTTGAACTCAATAACAATTCTAAACTACTTCTATTGTGCCATTTTTTTCTTTTGTGTCTCTATAATCATTATATTGATTGATGGTTGAACTCCCATTTGATAAAGAAATGATTTATCACCTTCCTTGTTTATTTCATAATCTATCCATTAAAATTCTATAAATATCTAATATTTTTTATCTCCATCATGGAAAATATAGTATGATCATTTTGAATAAGTGAATTTTCCACATTTTTCTGTTTCCTAGAGTGTTAATGTATTATCAGTCATAATCACAAACCAACTCTAATAATATTATTCATTCATATTCAATTATTTCTAAGTCAATATAATTTTAAAAATTTTCTAATCTTTATTCATTTCACACATTTCTCTATAGTTATATTTTCCTCATATCTCTATTGAAATAATTACCACACCTAACTCTAAATCATGAGTTGGGTAATTTTCCTCATGAAATTTCAATTAACATGATTCAAAAGTTATCACCATTACATTTTTCATTAGGATACATCTCAATCCATTCATATAAGTATAAATGTAGACTAAAAATCCTTCTCTATAGTATGGTAATGTATGCATACGTTCACCGTTTAACATTCTGTCAAGTTCCATGAATTTTTTTTCAAATTAATCTATCTGAATGAACTTTTCTACTTTCATAATTAAAATGTTTAGTGGATTATATAGAAATGAAAAATTCTCTAAAAACTGTTAATAATGTCTAAAAACCCATGCAAGTTAGTGATATGAATCTCAGGGTTTGTTCTGAGCCCATGTTTAATAATATTAATCAATCATGGATCCAACAGTATACCCTAACATGAGATTAAATGTCCCAAAATTGAAACTTTATGAAGCCAAAATTCACGCATGGTAAATGTTTCATATAATTATTCTTTAAGTGGGGTCCATAAAAGAATCCTCAAATGATTTTTATACTCTTCCATTACATTTAAAAATATAATAATATCATTTAAAAAGAGTAGAAAGAACTGATCAAGGTAATATATAAATAATATGTTCATTATATCTGTGGTGATAATAATGTAATTTTAATAAAAAAAAGAATCACTCTAAATTCATGGTGTCTATACGTTGTATAGAATTATTTCCTAGGTTTATCCACCTTTTTTACCATCAATTAATGATATCTTGAATGCATTTAAATCATAGAATAATTTTATCTCCACACAGTTGGTTAAATAATCCATTAATATAAGGCAGTGAATACTTTTTCTTTAGTGTGAACTTGTAATCTTCTTGATAATTAATCAAAAATCGTATCGATCTATATTTATTCATACCAATAAGGACAATTTCACCCCTTAGTGATGAACATGGTAAAATTATTCTTTTTTCAATATTCTTCTAGAGATTCTTCTTTAATTAATTCAATTCAATCGGGGCCATTCTATATGAAATAATTTAA
This sequence comes from Viscum album, assembly GCA_963277665.1. Lineage (NCBI taxonomy): Eukaryota > Viridiplantae > Streptophyta > Magnoliopsida > Santalales > Viscaceae > Viscum > Viscum album. Next base: position 683,544,491 of record OY728167.1, read on the forward strand.
ATAGGGGTAACACAAACTATGAGTTCTATTGAGAACTCAAAATTTTAATTTAGAGGAAGATAAGGAAATTATTTTTGAAAAACATTAAAAAACTCCCACAAATAGGCATATATTTGATGTTGGTTTTATCCCAAACAATATGAGATAAGAACACCATTTTAATATGAATCTTTAGTATTGCAAAAGATTTCATTTTCTTGATATGTTTATTTATTCATAACAATAATAAATGATAATAGTTTGGTTTTGAATAGGAAACATAACATTAGTTTCTAGGTAATTATTGGGGGATTTATGATAAATAAAGATAATATATGTTCAATATAACATTATGTTTTTCAAGAGGATGAATAAAATGTTTTTAAATAAGAACATTTCCATAAACATAAATAAGAGAAGAATATAAGAGTTGTGATGAATTCATCATATCATTAGGGATATTTAAAGATAACACAATATCTAATCATTGGGGATATTAATTTAAATTCCATGATAGTTTTCCTGATATAATGTAATTTATATATTTGTTCTCAAATATAGTCCTTTGATATTTGATCATTCCTATTACCACCTCAACTTAATCATTATATCTAAAATCCCTTAGTAAACAAAAACTGGTTAGCATTCCAATCATACATCTCCGATCATAGTGATCAATGATGAAAAAATAACTTATAAGATGTGTAGAGACCCATACTTGATGTACATGGACATTACATTTTTTTATGTAATGCTTATTATATGACACAAACAGATTCCCAAAGGCTGTATTAGTTTAGTGTCTTTGGAAACTCGGAACATAATCTTCTAATCATGGTGAAAGATCACCAACATCTCCCATAAAGATCTTCCATTTTTTTTCCTACATAAAACCATTCTTTATATCCTAGGGAAAATAAAACATAAAAAGTGTGAGCTCAAATTCTCAGTAAGGTCAAACGTACATAAAATAAAACCATATACATTTGAACGTAAAAAAATGAACATAAAGTTTAAACATCAAAATATTGAGTAATGAAATAAATCTTTGCAGTACATAAGGCATAGATCATAAAGGAACATCAACCATGATATAATAGCATTTGGTATAAAACATGGAATTGTGGAAAACTATTAAGCACATAATGTTATTTCAATAGTATCCAAGGCATCTCTTCCAAGACCATCACAGTGGAACAAGTCCATTACTGAAATGGGTTTACTTGTCGTTCCAGCCCTGAATTACTGAACTAGATTTACATTCCATTCCAGTCATCTCTATCTCATGAGAGATAAATCTTTACCCAATGCATTGGAAGGAGATATAGGTCCCACCCATTTAATAATGAAATCATTCTGACATATAATAGAAATCATAAATCATTCATCATAAAATAACCCAAGAAATAAAATGGGTTTCTTAAATATCATTCCATCATAACACAATCCATATAAAATATCACTCCATCATTAACACAATCAAATCATAGTAATAATAGGGATAGAAACATAGACAAATTTAAAAGCATCATATTAGATGGAAAATAATTTTGATAAAACCCTTGAACTTAGTTCTTGAGGAAAATATCTTATCTTCTTAAGAAATGTTTTCTTTTCTCAAAATGCCGCTCTCTTTTAAAAGAAAATAATTTAGTTTAAAATAAGCATTAAATAGCGTAACATCCTAGATAAATAGAGAAATATGAAATTTTCATATTTATTAATATTTGTGAATTAAATATTAATTTTACTTTAAAAGGGGATGATATGATCGATGTCGTACCTGATACGCAACAACGAGTTTCTTTGAAATCTTACGTTGCACACTAATAATATAATAGTATTTTTTAAATGGCACTTAACGCCTAGCCATTGTATTGGAATAAATGAATAGAACTAACTGAAATATGATTATATATGTTTGTTAAATTTTTTTACATTTATCCAATAAAAGTTAGTGGCTTAAAATGTGGATGAATCTAATTTTAAGCATAATTTACTTTAAAAGGTCGATTTTCCACCTTTTATTGGACAACCCTCTTTAAATATAGATTTGGTCACTTTTATATGTTCTATTTGAAAAAATAAAATTCTTCTTTATAATAGGGACATAAAAATTTACTTTTGGTAATTTTGTGGTATTTTCCTGATAAAATTCATTTTTTAATGAATAGTGAAAATTATTGTATTTTAATTCAAAACTGCCTTTTAATCTAATTTATTTATATGGTTAGATTATCTTTTTATTTGGTTTTAAAGTGTAATTAGATTATATTTTTACCATTTAATCCAATGTTGGTCATTGGGATTAATTTACCTTTAAAATTATACATAAAAAAGTGTCAATCTTTTGATACTTAATATTTCTTAAAAACACATTTTTTTGTTTTAACAACATGAATTAATTTTAAATTAATTAATACAAATTATATGTTTTTAATTTATTAAAATGTTCATAATTTTTTAATTAGGAAGATCAAATATATCTTAGGCTTATTTTTTGGTATTTTTCTAAAAAACATCAATTTTTGATGAATAGTGAAACCACTAAGTATTAGATAAAAATCTGACTTTTTAATTTAAATGAAATTTTACCACCTCTGTGAATTTAATTTTGAAAATCAAACATACATGGGTGTTATTAGTATGTAAAATGTGGTTTAATAAGATAAAAATAATTTTTGGTGAATAGTAACTTTTGACTTTTATTTACCACGATTAAAGGTAAATAGGGTAATTCAAGGTAAAAAGAATATTATAATAATAAAAAATTACCTTAAAACTTTTCTTAGCCTTATTTTATGAGTAATGGCCGACCATGGTCATCCTTGTGTAGATTTTGGGACCCCATGGAGCCACATAAAAGTGATAAGACACTTTATTTTAATTAAGTTAATGTAAAGGCAAAAATGACATAAAAAAATATTGTTTAGTAAATTAATTTTTCCATAGGGTTATATAAGATATATATTCGACTATAAATTTTCATTTGAAAGATAAATAAATTTCCTACATCATGGTATTTATTTTATAATTTTTAGAAATCAAATAAATAAAATTATTTATTACACAATAATGATGCAGTGTTTACCTCATTAATAAATGATTTAGATAAATAATATTATAAAGATTAAAAAGATATCCAAAACCTGTCCAATTATTATTGGATTATTTTATTTCGACCATGAGACATCTTATCTTTGACTTTAATTAGTTTTGGACCTTTAGAAATAGAATTTCATTATATAATAAAATAATATTTCCACACTTTCCTAAAGACCCCCTCACCCCCCTTATAAAAAGCCCTCACTTATAAATAATTACTCACACCTCTAAAGCCCCTTGTCTCATCCAAAATATACCCAATTAATCTCCCTACATCACTATACTCCTCCTAGAAGCATTACCTTAAGAATAAGGCACATCAAGAGGTCTTTTTGGTTTAAACCAAAGAGAGTTACCCAAATTAAAGGTAACAGTTTCTCTTAAATTCTTTTCTACTATTTTACATCTCCAACTCCTAAACTCTTTTTATTCCTTTATTTTATAAAAAAACCAGTATCCTAAATATACTATGTTGTTTTTATGAGAAGGATTCAAACTATACTTACACACACCTCCATCTAATGGGTAAAAAACATACTGTTTCTGTGGATGGAAAACTAACGCCTCACGAAACGATTATTGTTCAATTATCTCCTACCGCCTCTCATGGTGGAAATTATGATGGAAATATATTTATATATGATATATATTATGTTTATGATTTATTTATTCTTCTGTATTTTTCATTTATAGCATTCTTTTATGGTTTCCATTACGGGTAAACGCGATAATTTCATTTGAGGAAGTGCGGACTACAACCCCCTCAAAGTGATGTGACTTGTTAATTACATATATGGGATGTATACAGGATATAAATAAAGATAATATATATGATATTATATTGGAATTATAATATACCTATGTATCATTATTTTTTAATTCCATTAAAATATAAAATATAAATGAAAGTAGCGTTCATGCGTACGTACGGCTTACCGTCTCAATGAACGGTGCATTTCATTTCTTACATCCAATTGTTATGTAATATTATAAATACATATATATAGTGGATATAATATATATATATATATATATATATGATATCTAAATCATTAATACAATTTTGGAGATAATGGACTTTTGACCACATAGACAACTTGTAAATATAAGAAGTTCATTTTTGACTCAAGTACCAAATATCGACAACATGACCATTATTTACATAAATGATTACATAATGTTTATAACATGGTAATAAGTGATATAAATGGAATAATAAATTTGAATATGTATCTTAAGAAAGTATAAATTAACTTTAGATTAATATTCAAGAGATTAAAGAACAAACGGGTCAAGTCGAACACGAGTTAAGATAACTTCTTCACCCAAATTCCTTTCTTGGGGTTGATCTTCTACTTCTTGATTATGTCATTCTATGATTATGTGAGAAATGAATTTTGATTTAATATATTGTATTTATAATTGATTTATATGTACTTATAGTGGATACACATAGTCGATCAATTTTTTATATAATGATCTTGGTAAGGGACTTCGTCTCAATCTGCTTTCACTGAGGCATATTTTGTTTTATACAATACTTTATTTTATACGGTTTGTAAACCCCTTTGACTTTTCATTTAATTCAAAGGGAATCTTTTCTCTAAAAATCGTTTTACTAAATAATAAAAATAATGATTGTTTTTAACGTACGCGGTGTCAATGACCTTTCTTCCACCGCGCGTATTATTTGATCTTTGGCTTCCTTGAAAAGTCGTAATGATTTTAAAAGGAAAATAAATACCATATATTCTTTTACATATTTTGGTATTGAAAATGGTTTTGATAATGTATTTGTTATGTAAATATATTTAAATGATATATTGTGATTAAAATGTGGAAATTTTATCTTTCCTTTATGTTTGTTTTATGTGTTATGAAGATGTTATTGTTTTTCGGAATTGTTTACGTATACGGGTGGTTTCGTGATAAACCTAGGGTGGGTGATCCCAGCATATCTCTCCAATGAATTGGGTAACATGATGGAGGTAAATGTGAATGTTTCTCTTAATAGATTTAGGAATATACTGTGATGGGTATTCCAATTGTAACTTCCTACGTAGCTGTCATAACTACAATATAAGTTTGATATGGATGCCACAATTTACCTTTACGATTAAGACTTTCTATGTGTTATTCATGAATCTTATGATTTCATGAGTTATATTAAAAGGATTATGTTATGTATGTAATGACGAACTAATACTTTAATTATTTGTTTTGTAACCCTTACTGAGCTTTTTATGCTCATCCCAAGTTTTGAAATGTTTTTCACAGGACTTAAAGAAGAATATGGGAAAGTATTGGATCAATGAAATGTCATAATGTCTATAACATGGAACTAGACATGAATCTTTTTTTCAATAGTTTTTATTTTATAAAAAAAGAAAACTGAGTAGGAGTGTCTACTTTGTAATTTTTGAGATGTAATGTAATAGTTATGTCTTAATTCTCTAAAACTCTAAACCTGAAAAGATCCTCAATGTAAATTATTAACTTAATTAAAGATTATGTAATGTTTTATGGTCGGTTCTTTATAGTTGGTATCCGAGCTCGGTTTAGATAAGTTTAGGAGTTATAGTATTTTTAAATTAATATCCATAAATTAATTTATCTTAATAGTGAAACGATATAGAATTTTCATATTACCATATTGCTTTGCCTAAGGTATTTTTGTGTTTAGAATGGTTTTTCATAGAGGAAACATAGAATATTTTCTGGGAAGGCATACAGAGGTAAATGACCTTCCAAACCAACATCCTGAGATGGTCAAAATCAGAATTGAATAGTTTTTTTGCAATGGTGCCTTAGTTGACTTTGGTAAAAAATGGTGGTTGTGTTTATTGATGATATTTCAGTTTATTCTAAAAGTAAATAGTAGCATCAAATTCATTTAAGGGTTATATTTAAAACCTTAAATGAAAAGAAATTGTTTGGGAAATTTAGAAAGTGGTAGTTTTGGTTACAACAAATATCATTCCTTGGTCAAATGGTTTCATAAAATGGAATAACTATTGATCCTTCTAAAACAAAAGATGTTGAAGAATGGCCAAGACCCACAAATATAACCGAGATCCGTTGTTTTCTTGGTTTGGTAGGTTATTACTGGAGTTTTGTTGAGAATTTGCATGGTTATTTAGTCCAAAGACTAAATTAACTCGAAAAAGTGTTAATTTCATCTGGAAAAAGAATGTGATGATTGTTTTTAGGAATTGAAAACAATATTGGTGAATGCTCCAGTTTTGGAACTTTCTTCCAAATATGGTGAATTTGTTATCTACAGTGATTCTTCGTTGAAAGGATTTGGTTTTGTCCTTATGCAGAATGATCAGGTAATTTCTTATGCTTCACGTCAGTTAAAACCTCATGAGTTAAATTACTCTACACATGATTTGGAATTAGCTGCTGTTGTTTTTACTTTTAAATATTTTGAGGCATCATTTGTATGGAGTAAAATGTGAAATATACACTGACCACGAAATTTTAAAGTATATATTCATTCAAAAAGAATTGAATATGATATAGAGGAGATGCATGGAATTAATCAAGTATTATGATCGCACGAACATTTTTCATATGGGAAAAGCAAATAAAGTGGATGATGCTTTGAGTCAAAAAAGTAATGCTTCATTAACCAAGCTACGTTTGGAACGAGATCCTTTGGTTCATGATTTGGTGAACTTTGGCATAGAAGTTGTTGGTGCTAGAAATTGTTCTATTTTGTTTCAAGTGTTAGTGAAATAATCTCACCCAGACAGAATTAAGTAAGTGTAGAAGGAAGGTAGTGAGTTGCAAAAAATGGTAGAGTTGGTTAAGAAGGGTATGTTTCCTTAATTTAACATTGATAATGATTGTGTTTTGAGGTTAGGAAAGAGATTATTTGTTCCTTGTGATTCAAAGTTGAAGAATGAGTTGTTATGTGAATCTCATAGTTCCCCTTTTTCAGTTAATTTTGGCATTACTAAGATGTATAAAGATCTTCAGAAGTATTACTGGTTGGATGGAATGAAAAGAGATATTATTGATTTTACTATGAATTATTTGACTTGTCAGTAGGATAGAGTAGAGTGGTAGTTACCGAAAGGGATGCTTCAGTCTTTACCAGTGAAAGAGTGTAAATGGGAAAATATATCCATGGAATTCGTTGTGGGATTATTAAAGACATCACGAGGTAATAATGCAATTTGGGTTATTGTTGATCGATTGACTAAATCTTCTCATTTTCTTCATATTCGAGATACTCTATCTCCAGATCAACATTCTTAGTTGTATGTTAAAGAGATAGTCAGGTTGCATTGTGTTCCCCTCTCCATTGTATCTAATCATGACCACAGGTTTACTTCTAACTTTTGGAAAGGCCTTCATAAGTCATTGGGTATTAAATTAAATTGTAGTACAGCTTTTCATCCGCAATCATATGGGAAGTGAGAATGAAAAATTCAGACCACATAGGATATGTTACATGCTTTCTCAATGGATTACGAAGGAAGTTGGGACCAACCTATTTTTTGGTTGAATTTTCTTATAATAACATTTTTCATTCTAGTATACAGATGGCTCCATTTGAGGCATTATTTGGAAAGCGATGTCGAACTACAGAGTTTTGGGATGAAGTAGGTGAAAGAAATTTGATGGGACTAGAATTGGTAGATGAGATGACAGAAAAAGTTTAGTTCATTCAGAAGCATATGAGAACAACTCAGAGTAGGCATAAAAGTTATGCGGATAACCGGAGGAAAGATCTTTCTTTTGAGTTAGGTGATAATGTCTTTCTCAAAGTTTCTCTATGAAAAAGTGTGATGCGTTTTGGAAAGAAGGGAAAGTTGAGTCTGAGGTTCATTGGACCCTATGAAATCCTGGAGAAAGTTGGATCAGTTTCTTATAGAGTGTCTTTACCTCCAAGTTTACCCCAGGTACACAATGTTTTTCATGTTTCAATGTTGAGAAAGTATATGCCAGATCCATCTCATGTTTTAAGTCCAGAGGTAGTTCAGTTGGAAGATAATATCTCTTATGAGGAACAAACATTATAGATTCTTGACCATAGAGAGAAACTATTTTGGAATAAGGTAATTCACTAGGTAAAGGTTTTGTGGGAAAACCATATGGTTGAGGAGGCAATGTGGGAATCTGAAAATGATATGAGGGATAAGTAACCCCATTTATTTGATAAGTGAATAAAATTGCGAGGACATAATTCCCAAAATGAGGGAAGGATGTAACATCCCTGATAAATAGATAAATATGAAATTTTCATATTTATTAATATTTTTTAAATAAACATTAATTTTACTTTAAAATGGGACACTATGCTCGATGGATTACCCTATAAGCAATAATGGGTTTCTTTGAAATCTTACGTTGCACACAAATAGTATAATAATATTATTTTAAATGGTACTTAATGCCTAGCTGTTATATTGGGGGGAATGAATATAACTAACTAAAATATGATTATATATTTTTGTTAAATTTTTTTACATTTATAGAATAAAATTTAGAGTCTTAAAATGTGAATAAATATAATTTTAAGCATAATTTACTTTAAAAGGTCGATTTCCATCCCGTTAAAAGATAACACTCTTTAAATCTAGTTTTGGTCACTTTTGTATGTTCTATTTGACAAAATAAAATTATTCTTTAGAATCGGGGCATCAAAATTTACTTTGGGTAAAATTTGGTATTTTTATGATAAATTTCATTTTTTAATGAATAGTGAAAAATACTATATTTTAATTCAAAACTACCTTTCAATCTACTTTATTTATATGGTTATATTATCTTTATAATTGGTTTTAAATTTTAAATAGATTATATTTTTATCATTTAATCCAATGTTGGTCATTGTAATTAATTTCACGTTGAACCTGGACATAAACAAATGTCAATCTTTTGATAGTTAATATTTCCTAAAAACACGCTTTTTGTTTTGAAAACGAGAATTAATTTTAAATTAATTATTCCAACTTATATGGTTTGAATTTGAAAAAATGGACATTATTTTTGAATTCTGAATATCAAATATAGTTTAGGCATAATTTTTGTAAATTTTCATAAAAACATCAATTTTTGAATAATAGTGAAACCACTAAGTAGTAGTTAAAAATACGACCTTTTCATTTAAATGAAATTTTACTGCTTTTGTGAATTAAATTTAGAAAATCCTACTTACATGGATTTTATTAGTAAGTATAATTTTTTTCAATAAGATTAAAATAATTTTTGGTGAATAGTAACTTTTGACTTTTATTTACCGCGGTTAAAGGTAAATAGGGTAATTCAAGGTAAAAATAATATTATAATAATACAAAATTACCTTAAAACATGTACTACCCTTATTTTATGAGTCATGTCCTACCACCGACATCCTTGGGTTGATTTTGGGATCCCATGGAGGCACTTAAGTGTGATAATGTCAATTTATTTTAATTAACTTAAAGTAAAGGCAAAAATGACAAAAACAAATATCTTTTAGTGAATTAATTTTTACATAGGGTTATAAAAGTTATATCTTAGACTATAAATACCCATTTTAAAGATAAAAAATTTTCCTACATCATGGTATTTTTTTATAATTTTTATACATCAAATAAAAAAATTATCTATGACGCAATAATGATGTAGTGTTTACCTCATTAATAAATGATTTAGATAAATAGTATTATAAAGATTAAAAAAATATCCAAAACCTATCCAATTTTTATTTGATGATTTTATTTAGACCATGAGTCATCTTATCTTCGACTTTAATTAGTTTTGGACCTTTAGAAACCGAAAATCATTATATAATAAAATAATATTTTCACACATTCATAAAGAGACCCTCTTCCCCCTTATGAAAAGCCCTTAGTTATAACCAATTAATCACACCTCTCAAGCCCCTTCACTCATCCAAACTCTAACCAATTAATCTCCCTACATCCCTCTACTCCTCCTAGAATCCTTACCTTAAACATTAGGCACTTCAAGAGGTCCTTTTGGTTCAAACCAAAGGGAGTTACCCAAATTAAAGGTAACAGTTTCACTTAAATTCTTTTCTTTTATTTTACTTCTCTAACCCCTAAACTATTTTTACTACTTTATTTTATAAAAACACCAGTATCTTAAATATAATAGGATGTTTTTATGATAAGTATTCTAACTACACTTACACACACCTCCATCTAATGGTTAAAGAACATATTGTTTCTGTGGATGACAAACTAACGCCTAACAAAACGATGATTGTTCAATTATTGCCTACCACCTATTATGGTGGCCATTATGATGGAACTGTATTTATATATGATATATATTATGTTTATTATTTCTTCATCCTGAAGTAATTTTCATTTATATCATATCTTTATGGTTTCCATTATGGGTAAACACGATAATTTCATTTGAGGAAGTGCGGACTACCGCCCCCTCAAAGTGATATGACTCGTTAATGCCATATGTGGGAAGTATAAAGGATGGATTTAATAATATTATATGTGATATTATACTAGAATTATAACATAACTATGTATCATTATGTTTTAATTCAATTAAAATATGAAATAGAAATGAAATTAGTGTTCATGCGTACGTACGGCTTACCGTCTCCATGAACGGTGCATTTTATTTCTTACCTCCAGATGTTATTTAATGTTATAAATACATACATATAATGGATATATAAGATATATATGATATCTAAATCATTAATACCATTCTAGAGATAATGGAATTTTTACTACATAGACAACTTTCAAATATAAGAAGTTCGTTTTTGACTCAAGTACCAAATATCGACAAAACGACCGTTATTAAAACAAATGATTAAATAATGTTTATAACATGGTAATAAGTGATATAAAAGGAATAATAAACTTGAAAAAGGTTCTTAATCAGGTAGAAATTATCTTTAGTTTATTATTCTGGAGATTAAAGAACAAACGGGTTAAATCGGACACGACATAGGGAACTTCTTAACCCAAATCCATTTCTTTGGGTTGATCTTATACTTCTTGATTATGTCATTATATGATTATGTGATAAATGAATTTTGATGTACTATCTTGTATTTATACTTTATTTATATGTACTTATAGTGGATACACATAATCGATCTATTTTATTTACAAAATGATCTTGGTAAGGGACTTCGTCTCAATCCCCTTTCATTGAGGCATATTTTGTTTCATACAGGACTTTCTTTTATTCGGTGTTTAAACCGCTTATAATTTTCATTTCATTAAAATGGAATATTTTCTCTTCTAAATGTTTTACTAAATGACAAAAACAATAATTTTTTTAACGTACGTGGTGACAACGACCTTTTTTCCGCCATGAGTATTATTTGATCTTTGGCTTCCTTAATAAGACGTAATGATTTTAAAAGAAAAATACATACCATATACTCTTTTACGTATTTTGTTATTGAAAATGGTTTTGATAATGGATTTTTTATGTCAATATATTTAAATGATATGTTGTGATTAAAATGTAGAAATTTTATATTTTCTTTATGTTTGTTTTATGTGTTATGAATATGTTATGGTTCTTAGGAATTGTTTACATATATGGGTGGTTTCGTGATAAACCTAGGGAGGGTGAGCCCGAGATAGATCTCCAATGCATTGGGAAAAGTGATGGAGGTAAACGTGAATGTTTCTCCTAATAGATTTAGGGAATATACTGTGATGTGTATTCCAAATGTAACTCTCTACATAGTTGTCATAGTTATAATGTAATTATGATATGGATGACACAACTTACATTTATGATTTATATTTTCTATGTGTTATTCATGAATCTTATGATTTCATGAGGTATGTTAAAAAGATTATGTTATTTATTTAATGGTGAAGTAATATTTTCATTCCTTTTTTATAACCTTATTGAGCTTTTTATGCTCATCCCATGTTTTGAAATGTTTTTCATAGGACTTAAAGAAGTATAGGGGAAAGAATGGGATCAAGGAAAAGTCATGTTGCCTAAAACATAGAACTAGAAATGGATATTTTTTTCAATAGTTTTTATTTTATGAAAAAATGGAAACTGAGTAGGCGTGTCTACTTTCTATTTTTTTGAGATGTAATGTAATAGTTATGGCCTAATTCTCTAACACTTTAAACCTGAAAATATCCTCAATGTGAATTATTAACTTAATTCAAGATTATGTAATTTTTTTATGGCCAGATCCTTATAAATAGTGTAGAGGAAGATTCTTGGAAATAAGGCATTATGAAACCATAAAAATCCATTCATTCCATATAATTTAACCAAAAACATTCTCCTCATACTTTTTCCAGAAAATTTAAAATAGAACCTTGTATGGTAAACGACAAAAATATTCCTTTCATACCATGTAGTAAAAGTCAAAAATGGGTAAACATAACTTTAAAAATACATGGAATAATAGTAAAAATTTTATGTGAACATTTTTAGAAAACATGGAAATGGATGATAAATATATCAGTAGTAAAAACTTACAAATAAACAATCATGGATAAAAACGAGATTAGAAAAGTTATCCCTTACCTTAGGTGTGATATGCTTCGTATATATCCGAACCTCCTGTATAATTATTTAAATATTGTTATTAATTTCTTTCATAATCATAATAATTTTTATTATAACATTTATGATTATATTTTCATCTTTTTGTTAGTAACATTTCATTGTTACTCGTTGTTTGGGCATTAACTAGTTTACGTTCTTATGTATGTTTTGTCGGATAAGTTCTTATTACTATTTTTTATTGTTATATAATTTATAGCATGGAATTATTATAATATATATCATATTTATTCATTTAATTCATTTATAGAATTAGTTTTTAATGAATATTATGTAGAATGAATCACATCGCACCGTGAAGACGGTAAGCCGTACATACGCACGAGCGACAATATCTTTCCCATAATTGTTGAGTGGTATTGAATTTGATGGTTTATAGTATCTCAGAATTATTATCATGTTATATTAATCATATATAATTATTATTTCTACTATTACACCCATCCAAGTAAGGGGACAGTGAAAAACAGATTACACCACGACATGGAGATGGTAAGTTGTACGTACGCATGCACAGTGATGTCATTTTTCTTAGGATGGATAGAATGTGAAATATGGTTGTTTAATATTTATTATAATATATAAGTATTTTATTGATACTAATTATATTACTTTATAATGAATCAATTAAAGAATTGTAAGTAGAAGAATATTTTTTTTGAAATAATCGGTAGGAGAGATCACCTCTTCCTCGACGTGTCTCCTTTAAATTTCTTTTTAAGGCATTAGAGTTGGTGTTTTGAAAAGACCACAGTATCTAGAATGTAACTAGGAAATTTTAGAATATAAATGGGAAGGTTTTTTCCAATCTTGAAGTATCAAAATTAAGTGAAGAGGATAGGGAGGAGGTTTCCTTTTATAATAGAGGAGAGGGGCACTTTAGGAAACACAAAAAATATTAATTTATAATAAATTCAATTTTGACTAAAAAAGTTCCAAAACTAATTTAATTAAAATATAAGATGATTTTGGTTCGAAAAAACATAATTTAATAACATTTAAACAAGTTTAGAATATATTTTTTATCCTTACCTTTTCTGTTCAACCATTATTTTACCCTTTTTAATCTTACCGTGATATCATGTTATTTACACATTGTGGGTTAATGTAATTACCATATCATGTAAAACGGACCAAAAAAAGTTATTTATGACATATTTAGACTTATATTAACCATTTTTCCAAATTATTGATTTTTTTGGAAGTAAATATAATTTTAAAAACTATTTTATGTTTTAAGTTATGAATTGTGTCAATTTTGGACACTATTCATACTTGACTTTTATAAGAATTCATAAAAACATTATTACTTAAAAAATAAGGCATTAACTAAAATATAATATGTAAATTTCACCCAAAATATTTTTAGATGATATCAAAATAATCAATTACATTTGTTTTAAAATTTATAAATTCATTTATTTAAATATTTCATTAATAAGGTAATCACTACATCATATTTGTGCCATCAATAAAACTATTTATATAATATATAAAAATATAAATAAAATACCATAATGTAGGAAACATTATTATATTTATAATTAATATTTATTATAATATATATCAGTTATACAACCCTATATTAAAATCGATTTCGTAAAAGATATATGTTTACGTTATAATTATCATTACTTTAAATTAATTCTTATAAAATGTTATTTTAACATCCATGTGAATCCATGGGGTCAAAAAATCGACCCTAGGATACCCATGGTAGGAAATATTTCATCAAATAGGATTATTACACATTTTAGGATAATATTATATTATTAAATTATTATTTTTGTACCCTTATTTACCAGATTTACCTTTTAACCATGGTAAATAAAATAATTACTGAAGTAACTATTCATAATGTCCAAAAATAAAATTATAATATTAACCTAAATTAAACCTATGGATTCCAAATATGGAATCAATTTTTTAAAATTTAAAACATAGAAGTTTCAGTAATTAATTTAAAATTAATCCTGTTGTTGAGAAAATAGGTTTTAAAAGTTAAAACATTACAAAAGATTGAAATGTTTTTACCTATGAATTTAATGTAAACGTAATTATAATGACATAAATTATATTAAATTGTAAAAATATATTATATTTATACTTTAAAAACATTAAAAATTATAATTTAACCATTTAAATTATCTTGATGAATAAAGTTGTTTTTAATTAAAATTTAGCGTATTTTTACTATTCATCAAAATATGAAAGCTGTTAGAAAAATATCAAATATTTACCCAAAGTAAATTTTGATGTTCCAATTATAAATAAGAAATTTATTTTTTCAAATTGAATATATAAAAGTGACAAAAACTAGATTTAAAATTGTCGTGCCATCAAAAGGCTGTAAAAGTGCATTTTTTGAAAAATAATTTTTTTATCCAAAAAATTGATTTTGTTCTCATAGAATGTTCTAGAAAATGTGTAAGATGAATTTATAATGTTATATAAAATTTAAATTTTTGTTAATACTATTCATAATGGGTAGTTTATGTCCCATTAAATAATAATATTTTAATAATATATCATTGTTTAATGAAACTCGGTATTGCGTACAAAAAAATCGATCGAGGAAGGTAGATCTTGCGTGAAACGCAAGACAAGTCAGTTTTTAGGGTAGTTAAAGCTTAATTTGGTGTTTCATTAACATAATCTATACATGGTTTATTTATACATTGAAAAAAAATCTACTCAATGTTGCGTGAAATGAATTCTATCAAAAGAACTTGAAATTGTGTGTAACACAAGCCAAGTGTAGTGTTGCATATACTAAAAGCTATTACAGTGTTCCTTATAGTGAAATATAATCTTGGTGTACCATACGACACAAGGAATAAAAGAAATTAAAATTAATCTACCTCATAAATTCTCAGGGTGTTACATTCTACCCCCCTTAAAATGAATTTCACCTTCGAAATTCACCAGGGTTATTAATGGTTTACTACTTGAAAGTTTCTTTAATGGAAACCCACATCGTAAAAATAGATACTAAAACATAATTTTAAAAATTGATGTTAGAAATGTATTTGTTACACAAAGTAACTCATCGTTGGGTGTCCACATAGGACAACAAAGGTGTTTAGTGAAAACATGGATATGGAAGAGAAATATAACCATCAAGTTTTGATGGATAGTGATAAAAATCAGGATTAGAGAAAGTTAAATACCAAAAATCCATAAATATATGATGATTTAATGGAACATCTAATTCATCGGATAATAAGGTACTTGGATAACATTTTTTGATTCAAGATATTTTTCCTAATGTTGAAGAATTTTTTCATAAGGAGAAATAATTACTTGATTTCAGTGTAATATCACCGTTGGTCATTCCATGAAAAATTTCCACTTCATATCTTATTTAAATAAATGAAGTTGAATTTTTAATTCTTGGAGTGTTAGAAGATCATACGATAGAATGACAATTCATTCCATCTGTCTCAACAAAATGGTTAGAACGGATTATTAAATATGAATAAGTCTACCTATAGTGATATAATAAATTATTCTAACAAACATAAACCATAATATAAATTATAATATCCATAAATGGATAACATTAAAATACTTCCAAAAATTGGAAATATAAAACTTTATAAGGAGGTAAACTAAATTGACATAACATTTATCTCCCATATATCATAAGGTAGTCCTTTGTTGTCACATTCCAAACATGTGAACAACTTAATCATGTATTCTCTTGAAACATGAATTACCAGATAACCTTAGTGAAAACATGAATGATTTCAAAAGTTAACTCTTCCCACGTACCAAAATCAAAAATATTATATATACTCAAACCATGATATTACTTTTTTCTATATACCAGTGATGATCTCATTAATACTATCAAATATCTCATTATCTACTTAACCCTTCATTATGTGCATATCATGTTCTTTCCAACAATATC
The DNA here is from genome assembly GCA_963277665.1 of Viscum album. NCBI lineage: Eukaryota > Viridiplantae > Streptophyta > Magnoliopsida > Santalales > Viscaceae > Viscum > Viscum album. The sequence continues at coordinate 683,561,037 of OY728167.1, forward strand.
TGAATAAACTTTCATGGTTACTAGTACCATTCAACATATACTTTCAAATAATTAAGGAAAAATAATAGTGTATAAATCCTAAGATGTTATTTATTTAATAGTACCATTAAATTACTTATTCAAAATTACTCTTGATAATCATGCAATCATTCCACTACCTTCTTAAACCATTGACTGAGCTTCATCATTTTATTCCTCAATGATTATTTTATCTCATATATAATTTATAGTCTCTTCATCATCATCAACATAAATACTAACCATATGACCATGCTGATTCTCTTCAAGATATTTTCCTTAGGGAATCAATTTTTATAATGCCCATACATTCCACATTTAAAACATTTAACTGTTGTTGATGTCTTACTAATACCATTATCCTTGTCCATTGTGTTAACGGAAACTTTTCCTTTTCAATTATTGGTTTTGTTTCCTTCTGTTCCACACCCAAATCATCTTCCATTTCCATTGAAACATTCTCCTTGATGTCTCTTCCCACATGATTTACACGTAGAAAATTGTACTTTTATTCCTCTATGATCACCATGAAACTCCATCTTTCTCTTACTAGATACTTCAGGAAACTCACTAAAGTTGATATTATTAATCATATTATGAGATTTATAATTAGGCATAATTATGATGTTTCTCCTTCCAACTCCCATTTCATTTGGTTGTTCATGAAGAATATCATTCCATTTTCCATCATATTCTCCATTAACATGAATCCTAGTGTTTCTGGCCATTTTCTAAAACCCAAAAAGAATAGTGTTTGAAGCGAAAACCATACTATAAAAACAACATAATCAAGGGGGAGTACACTCAATCTCTGAAATTTTAGGTTTAATCCTAGGTTATTCATTATCTTTATCATAATTCTAGGACTGTAATGTATACTTATACTTAACCTTAGGGACATCCATAGACATACCTTAAAAATATCTCTAGGGATCTCACTAATATTTTTGCATCCTATTTTCCAATGGTCAACTAAACCTTAACTCTTATACCAACTATAGAGACCCAATATTGAAGTACATTTACATTACATTTGTTTTGTGTAATACTTATTACATGACAAAAAATACTCCCAAAGGCCATATTAGTTAAGTGTCTTTGGAAACTCAGAACATAATATTCTAATCATGGTGAAAGATCTTCAAAATATCCCATAATGATCTTCCCTTTTTTCCTACCTAAAAACTTTATTTATATCTTGGGGAAAATAAAACATAATAAATGTTATCTCAAATTCTCAGTAAGGGTGAACATAGAGAAAATAAAACAAACTATATACTTTTGAACATAAAAACACAAACATAATGTTTAAACATCAAAATCATGAGTCGTGAAATAAATCTTGGTCATATGCAAGGAATAGATCATAAAGGAACATCAACCAAAATAAAATATAATTGAAAAAAACATGTAATTCTAGAAAATAACTACACACATAATATGATTTCCATAGTATCCAATGCATTGCTGTCATAACCGTCAAAGTGGACAAAGTCCATTACTGAACTGAGATTACTTGTTGTTCCAGCCCTAAATTACTGAACCACATTTACTTACCATTCCAGACATGTCAATATCATGAGATATAAATCTTTACCCAATGAGTTTGAGGGAGATATAGGTCCTAACCATCTCATTATGAAATCAATCTTACATGTTCCACAAAACATAAATCACTCATCATTACATAACCCAAGAAATAAAATGGGTTTCTTAAATATCATTTCATCATAACATAATCCATATAAAATATCATTCCATCATTAAAAAAATAAAATCATAGTAATAATAGGGATAGAAACATAACCCTATTTAAAATAATCATCTTAGATGTAAAATAATTTTGATAATACACATGAACTTAGTTCTTGAGGAAAATATCCTTTCTTCTTCAAAAACATGTTCTTTTCTCAAAATGCCGTGCAATTTTAAAAGATTTTTTTTTGAAAATAAACATTAAATACTGTATAGTAATATTTGTGGAAATAAGGCATCGTGAAACTGTAAAAATCCATTCATGCCTTGTAAGTTAAAAAAAAAATTCTCCGTGTATTTTTTCCAAAAATTTTAAAAAACTACCTCAGATGGTAAACCAAAGAAAGATTCCTTACATACCGTTTAGTAAAATTAAAAATGGATAAAAATGAAATTAAACATACAGATAAGAATAGTAATTATTTTATGAATTTTTTTTAGAAAACATGGACATGGATGATAAATATATCCCCCGTAAAAACTTACGAATAAACAATCTCGGATAAAAATGAGATTGGAAAAGTTATCCCTTAACTTTGGTCTGATATAATTTGTATGTATCTAAAACTCCTGTATAATGATTTAATTAATGTTATTGATTTATTCTATAATCATAATAATTTTTATGATAACATTTATGATTCTATTTTCATCAGTTTGTTAGTAACATTTCATTGTTACTCGTTATTCAGCATTAATTGCTTTACGTTCTTATGTATGTTTTGTCGGATAAGTTCTTATTAATATTATTTTTGTAATAGTTATATAATTTAAAGAATTGTATTAGTATAATATATTTCATATTTATTCATTAAATTCATTTATATAATAAGTATTTAATGAAAATTATGTAGAAAAAATCACATCGCACTGTAGAGATGGTAATCCGTACGTACACACGAGCGACGATATCATTCCCATAATTGTTGAGTGGTATTGAATTGGTGGTTTATAATATCTCATAATTAGTATCATGTAATATTAATCATATATAGTTATTAGTTCAACCATTATAACCATCCAATTATGTTGATGGGTAAAAATATATTACACTACAACGTGAAGAAGATAAGTTGTACGTACACACGCACAGTGATAACATTTTTCGTAGGATGGATAGAAGGTGAAATAGGGTTGATTAATATTTATAATAACATACTAGTATTTGAGTGACACTGATTTTATTACTTTAAAATAAAAAACTAAATAATTTGATGTATAATTAGAATATAATTTGAAATAATCGGTAGAAGAGATTACCTCTTCCTCGACGTGCCTCCTTTAAATTTCCTCTTAAGGCACTAGAGATGGTCTTTTGAGAAGACCAGAACCTTTAAAATGTAACAAGGAAAGTTTAGAATAGAAATGGTTAGGTTTTGGCTGATCTTGAAGTCTTGAAATTGAGTGAAGAGGAGAGGGAGGAGGTTCCCTTTTATAATAGTGGAGAGGGGCACTTTAGGAAACTCTCAATAATATTAATTTATAATAAATTATATTTCGACTAAAAAGGTCTAAATATTATTTAATTCAAATATAAGATGATGTTTGTTTGAAAAACCATCATCCAATAATATTTAATCATGTATAGAATATATTTTTTTATCCTTAACTTTTTGATTTATCCCTCATTTTACCATTTTAATCTTACTGTGATATCATGTTATTTACAATTCTGGGTTAATGTAATTACCATATCATGAAAATGGCACAAAAAAGGTTATTTATGACATATTTGGACTTATATTAACCATTTAGATGAATGATATATTTTTAGTAATTTAATATCATTTAATAAAATATTTTATGTTTTAAGTTATGAATTATGTCAATTTTGGACAGTATTCATACTTGAATTTTATAAAAATTCATAAAAACGTTATTCCTTTGAAAATATGTAATTAAAGAAAATATAGTATGTAAATTTCATTCATAAAATTCTGGTTTGACATAAAAATAATCAAATTTAATTTTTGTTGATATTTATAAATTCATTTGTTTAAATCTTTAGTTAATAATATAATCACTACATCATATTTGTGTCATAAATAAAACTATTTATATAATCTCTAAAAATTATAAATAAAATACCATAATTTAGGAAATATTGTTACCTTTATAATTACTATTTATAATCACATATATCTATTATAAATCCCTATATTAAAATCGATTTGGTAAAAGATATATGTTTAGCTTATAATTATCTTAACTTTAAATTAGTTTTTATAAAAATATCATTTTCACATCCATGTGAATCCATGGGGTCCCAAAATCCACCCAAAGATGCCCATGGTCAGAAATATTTCATCCAATAGTATTTGGACACATTTTAGGGTAGTATTATGTTATTAAATTATTTTTATTTTACCCTTATTTTCCATATTTACCCTTTAACCATGGTAAATAAAATAATTACTGAACTTACTATTCATAATGTCAAAAAATAAAATTATCCTATTAACATAATTTGGACCTAATGATTCCAAATATGGAATCCATTTTTCAAAATTCAAAACACAAGTTGTAGTAATTAATTTAAAATTAATCCCGTTGTTGAGAAAAAGGGTTTTAAAAGTTAAAACATTGCAAAAGATTGAATGTTTTTACCTATGAATTTAATGTAAAATTAATTACAATGAAATAAATTATATTAAATGGTAAAAATATATTCTATTTATAATTTAAAACCATTCAATATATTAATTTAACCATATAAATTATCTCGATGAAAAAAGTTATTTTTAAATAAAATTTAGTGAATTTTTACTATTAATCAAAAAATGAAAGCTATCAGAAAATTATCAAAAATTTAACCAATGTAAATTTTGATATTTTGTTTCTTAATAAAAAATTTATTTTTTCAAATTTAACATATAAATGTGACAAAACTATATTTAAAATGGGTGTGCCATCAAAAGGTGGGAAAACTACATTTGTAAAAAAATACTTCTTTTATCCGAAAAATTGATTTTGTTATCATAGAATGTTCTAGAAATTTTTTGAGATGAATTCTAATGTTATATAAAATTAAAAATGTGGTCAATACTATTCATAATGGTTAGTTTATATCCAATTATATAATAATATTTTAATAATATATCATTGTTTAGTGAAACTCGGTATTGAGTACAATGGAAGCTAACAAGGAAGGTTGCTCTTGCGTGTAACACTAGCCAAGTAAGTATTGTGTGTAGTGCAAGATTCCTTTGGTGTTGCGTATAATATAATCTAAACATGGTTTATTTAAACATTTAACAAAATCTATAATCAATGTTTTGTGAAATGAATTATATCAAAAGAACTTGAAATTGTGTGTAACAAAAGCCAAGTATAGTGTTGCATATAATGCAAGCTAATACAGTTTAGCATATATAGCAAGCTAATCTTGGTGTAGTGTACAACACAAGACATCAATGAAATTAAAAATAATCTATCTCATAAATTCTTGGGGTGTTACAAGATGTATAAATATTTACTCCTTCTCATTATATGTCACATTAAGTATATACTAGGACATCCATGATTTGTAGAAAAACATTAGTATGTTATCCAATACGTAGACTTAAGTCCATGGTTCTCAAAAAATATGATTATACTAGTTTCTAGAGGTAAAAAATACTCTCTAAAACCAACTATAACAACCCATAAATTTTATACATAAATTTTACATATTAATATATGTTTATTAATTAAATAACATAATGATCCACATAAGAATAGTATATATCTAGTGGCTTTAGAAATGTGGATACATAAGAAAAATTATCATATGGGTTTTACATACTCTTTTTCTAGTTTATTTACAACTACTATCCTTTCAGACATATCATACATAAAAATAATTCATTTTCATGGTAAGGAAAACATAAGAAAGTGAGTTCACAGATGATAAATAAGGGTAATTAAAGAATATGCCCTGATCACATAATCAAAAAATGAAAATAATGGTATGTGAATATAAAAATATAATTTGAAAATTATACCATTCATATCATACACCATAATCTTGAGTGGTGGAATAAATCCTGGCTGTTAAAAAGACATGAAGTATAAAGGAATCATAGAACATAATCCGAGTGGGAATATCATTATAATAGAATGTAGAATTTTTTTCATACACATAATCAAATAAAAACATAACATTAGTAGTGATAGCTAATTTATAAGACTATAATAGTGTATTGGGTTCACTATACAAACCATCACAGTAGTCATGATTTCCTCCCAAGCCTATAATAGTTTATAGACACCCTTATTGAACTAGGTTCACTACCCACTACATTCCAATTTATCTCACGAGATATCAATTTTTAACCAATTCATTAGAGGGATATAAAATTTCTAGGCTACATGTCACATAATGAAAATCATAAAAAAATATAAAAGAACATAAAAAAACTCATCATATCATAACCCATCAAAACAAAATGGGTTTTATAATCATATAATCATTTCATCATAACATAACTCAAGGAAAACAATTGGGTTTCATAAAATTATTAACCAATAGGAATGATATGGGGTCTATAGATTTACTCTTAAATCATCATCAAAACATGCCATCCGAAGAACCAATTTTGAAGATATCATTGGATCATATCACCCAAAAGGTCATAAGTAACGTCAATGATGTTGCCATTGATAAAAAATTACATTAATAGATTATTAGAAGATTTATTAAGGAAAATAAACATTCCACTTGGATATCATTTATTTAAAACATAAAATCTCCAAAATAATAAGGAAAATATTTTCATTGAAATTATCACAACCCATCACAAATGGGATCATTCTGTGAATCCCGAAGCCCACCTCAAATTAGATAGGGGATGGAGACTTTTTTTGAGTAGGAATATCACTTACATGAAAGGAATTATCCTAAGTTCCTATACACCCACACAAATATCCAATCATATACAATGTTGAAATGTTAAATCAAATAAACAACCATGAATACATACATCTAAATCCAACAACCAGAGTATAACCAGATATAAAAAAATTTTAATTAGTTCCAAATAAAATACCACCATAAATAGTCTGATGATAAGTCTAGCCTGTATTTAAAAATGGGAATGCGGTCAATATACCTTAAGTAAACACCTTAACATGTTTGTCCTCACTAAGCATCATCTAGTCCTGGTCTATCTAGGAATCTTCTGAATGTTCGATCATCTACACAATACATGGAATGTGCGGGAAAATCCAATGGGAGTGCATGTATCACCATACTTAATAGGACACCATGAAACCATAAATATTACAATAAAATAAATATAGTCAGATCAATATAGGTATATTTCTATAGAACATATAACAACAATATCCAGATATACTCAACTAAGTCACATGGTCTAAAGGTATGTCACAACTGTAATTCCATCATATGATTCCATCTTGATGGTTCCACATAGCACTCATCTAGGAGAATACACTCTTGATTCTGATCATACTAATGATGTCCGTTCGAGTTGTAATTCTCATCGGGTATCACCATTATAAGTACACACTGAAAGTATGATGAGATACAATAAATAGAAAAGGACCATTCCCAAGACCATGTGGTACAACATCAATTCAATTTGGATTAACCAGTTATGTAGAGGATTAGATCCCATGTAGTGTTTTTCATGATGATACCACGAACTCCACCTATGACATTAATATGAATTGATGATCTCACTCTAGATCTCATGGAAGGACTCCAATCTTTCCAATAAGTCTAGATTAAGGGATAACTCTCCTAGGGGCAATAGGCGATTATATACTAACCCTTAGGGAAAGGATATATAGAAAGTAACCTAACAAGACATTTCTAATATAAAGAGTAAAAGGGTTCCAAGCCATTTTTTTAAGAGTACATGACGTGTTGTAGGGGAACACATTGTGTCCCATCCACCCCGTGTCATTCTCGTGTAAACAAAAAGTGTCCCATGACTGTGTAATAGTACATGACGTGTTGGATGTCGGTGTACTATGCCCATGTTACATTACCCAACTTATCCCATATACATTTTTCCAGTTCATTTTATTGTGTGAGTACATAGTGTGGCAGCTTCCCATGTACTCTACCCCATGCCTGTGTACCCTCTGAGGTACACATCAAGCCACTATGGATAGGTCCCAAGTAATGTGATAGGGTCACAAACCATGTGAATCTTAACACTCTACGAAACCTTAGTGGATGATATGAGGGACCCACATAGCGTGTGTCTTTACATTACATACTCTATATTGTGGAAATTTCTAAATTCCACATCTATTTTACATGTTTTCATCTATTCATCAAATATTAAATTTGGAAACCTCCTCACTAATAAATCATGTTCTGATTCCCAATGAGTATTTCCATTTTTGATCAAATAATTTCATCACTTCAATTCATTTAGAAAACAACTTTGAAATGTATTAATCATTTCACACTAAAGAAAACAAAAACTGAGTTTCTATGTCATCCAATCCACTTACACCTACATTTTCACACCACTATTTTGTCGTTTCAAACCCAGATCTATGGTTTCGAATCATTTCACTAAGAATTATGTTTCCAATATTTGAATTTATAGTATATGTCGAACCCCAGGACAAACGTAGAATGCCTGCAATTGATGAAGAATCGAGGTAGAAATGAATAGTTACAAACACGAGTCATTATCCTTGACCATTTTCTATGTTTCCCTTGATCCATTTCTATTAGGATGAAAATTAAGAATCAATAATCATAATGATATTCTCCCAAAATAACCCCATAAATAAACCATCCCACAACACACATGATCCTCAAATCATACCATTAGTAGATTTATTTGCGTTCATAATAAAGATTAATAACAAGGATATAATACAATAAAAAATGTCCTAACTTTATTTGGATCAATTGATAATGAAGAGTAGAGATTCACCATCATTTCTTGTGAGATCCATTGATTCTATCCCACACCGGTCCTTGATCTTCAACTAATCCATCGTCCGCCAATAGAATCTCATTCAAAAATCTACATCAATCATTTATATCACTATTAATTGGTGGATAATAGTGGAATTACCCATAAACACATATTTTTAAATTATTCTTCCTCAATGTATCGATGAAATAAATTAAATAATTAAATTAATTATTTTATTCATCCAACTCTTGCAAAAAAATTTCTACAAACACCTCGTGTTGAACACGGTTATGTCACTCCAACGGTAAACCTCATGTTATGAACTCAGTGACTCATTAAAATATTTGATACAGTCCTCCATATATATTTTATTCCACTTTTCCATGAAAAGTACACACGCATGCTATTCAATATATTTAATATTTTTTGAACATTTAATTCAGGATCCCTGGGATTTAGAGTCCCAAACAGTCTCCACAAATGGTCATGAATATAAACAATAAAATATCAAAAAATAATACATGTAAAATAAATTCCATTAAATATTCCCTATCTTAGGGATTTACGATGAAAATAGCCAAAACAAGGGCTACATAAGGTGATGTGGGTGATGAACATGATTTTGAGCCTCCTAGTCCCATGTTATCCCCTAGAGATTCTTGTGATTCCACCATACATGAACTAATGTAATTTCATTCCCATGATGGATCCTCTCCTACCTATCCCCAGTTTGTATTTAGTACTCAAAAGGTACCTCCATCCTCGATATAAAACGTGCCCAAATCAACAATGTTCGATGGTTCATCCAAGTACCTCTTCCGCAGCGAGACATGGAACGCATCGTCTACCCAGACTAACTACGGAAGTATACCTAAGATTACCACCAACTCACCAATACTTCGTAGTATCTAGAATGTTCCAATAAATCTCAAATATAGCTCACCATCCCAGCAAAATATATTTAATCCACATCGAGGAAAAACCCATAGGAACACATGTTCTCCCACGTCAAATTACAATGGCCTTTGTTGTCTTCCAATACAAGACGTATGATGGCTATGTGTCATCTTATCCTATCCTGGATTATCTTTACCTTCTCGGTAGTTTTCTCACCATCTATGGGACCATGATTGATGATCCTCCAAGGTCAATCTGGAAAAGTGGTGACCTATAGGGTCACCTATAAAAAACCTTTAATTGTGTCATTTCGATGGTGGAATGGTAGCTATTATTGTATATAAATAGTATATGTGATAGAAGATCCTCCAAACTATGTCCAAATTCCAACATGCAGGATTTCACTATGTCCTCCAGAACCTGAATGGTTTGCTAAGTCTGGCCATCACTTTGGGGGTGAAAAGTTTTTCTCTTGGGTAACTAAGTCGAAAACGCCTCATGAAATCCATTACACAACTAGGATGTGAATTGGGAATCATGGTAAGATAGGATCTCTAATGGAACTAAATAGAGTATGAATATCTCCTACACATAGAGGCATCCCAATATATCTAGTAAACTCTTCTCATGAATAGGTAATAAGTATGCCAACATTGTGAGTTTGTCTATGATCTCCTAGATTTTATCGTTTCCCTTTGATGTACATGGAAATACATTCAATAAATACATGTATATCACATCCAAAATCAACTCTATAACCTCATGGGGTTGAGATAAACAAGATGAAACGTGGTGTTAATCCTTAACTTGTGGTCAAGTAATGCATCTAGCTTCAAACACTGCCACTCCTCTCTTCATCCCCGACCCCTAAAACTGATGTCAGGGGTTCTGTCACATCTTTTCCACACATGGTTGTACCTCCAATGGCGATTTATCAAACTCTATCAAATCCTCCTCCTACAACATCACTAGTACCATCACATGCACTTTGAATGGAATGACATTCTTCCCACCTTTTTAAAATCAATCAGGAGCATGTCCAGTGGATATCTGAGTATGTAGGGTCTCACAATCGACAACCTCAATATTTAGTTCCATGAATCGCTATAAAAGTGGAGGGGTACCAACCATTAACCAGAGGCCAACTTCTCCATCTCCATCTACATAGGATAACTGCAATGAGTCCAAGTGATCTGACAAAACATTCATAAACTATGAACAAGATCTCATGCTGAGAGCATCTTCTACCACATTTCCCATACCATGAGTATAAAAAATTTTGAAATCATATTCCTATAAAAATCTATCCATAGATTATATCTCAAGTTAATATACTTCTGAGAGATGATATATATTAGAATATTATGATCTTAATAGATGTTAAACCGCTCACCCATCAGTTACTGTCTCCACATCTTAAATGAGAAGAATACTGCTGGTAACTCAAGATCATTGGTCATGTATTTCTACTTATGTGGTCTCAACTAATATTAACCTTAGTAAATCACCTCCTACCCATGTATCATAACACAACCAATCTTAGTTATTGATTCATTGCATAACACTACATACTCAACACCCTCCACTTGAAATCATAAGATTGGTTCACTCGTTAATTTTGTCCTCAACTACTTAAAAGAATGACGACACCTCTATATCCACACAAAAGGATACCCCTTTCACATCCAGGATATCTTGGGAGAGGATATTCTAGAGAAATCATCTATGAATCTATGTTAATATCATTCCAATCCATGTAAGCTCTGATACACATCTTGCACATAGGTCAATCCAAGGATAACACTTACTAGATTTTGGATGGGTCCCCTTCCACTCCAAATATTTTGATAATGTGTCCCATAAGGTCAACCTCAAGAATCCAAAACTAGAACTTCGATAGAATACTATAAAACAGGTTCTCTCAGAGTACATCCAAAACCATCCTTAAGTGACTCATGTGCTCCTCCTCAGATGCTGAGTACAAAAAGATATCATCATTGAGGACTACCAAGAACCAGTCAAAGAAAGGTGAAAAGATCCAGTTCCGGAGTCCCATGAACACTAATGGGGAGTCCTTCATGCCAACGGTCATCACTATGTACTCATAGTGACCCTATAGTCATTTGAATGATGTCTTATGTATATCAACTTCTCATAATCACAACTGGTGACTTTATGACTGAAGTTCAATTCTTTATAACCATCATTTCCATATCCACGGATCAAATTGGTCATCTATCCTCAATAGATGATACTTATTATTCAAATTCACCTTGTTCAAGGGATGTTAGTCCACACATAATATCAATCTCTTGTATTCCTTCTTGGACAACTAAACTGCGACTACCTAGGGAAAAACACTAGGACTAACAATGGAATTTCAGTGTAATCCCTCCAAATACACCCTCCAAATACACCCTCCGCTCATGAAGTATTGTGGGTGATCTCTGATATGCGGTCAAATATATCAGTTTTATACCAAGTTGTATATCAATGAATATGTCTATATCTCAGTAACCTTGAACATCCTTAGGAATGATTACCTCATACTCCACCACCACTTTAGAAAACTGAGAACTCATATAATGCACTTCACCAGGGGTATGTCGGCAAAACTGATGAGTAATCAACTTCACCCTCCTATGCATGTTCTAATAATGTTCTTCCTAGTTTTATTTATAACTAAAAAAATGAAAATATTGTCTCATCAATGTGGACACATGGAATCCTCCTACAGAAACAATCAATCTGTTAATTAATTTTGGAGAACCCTTAAATATCTAAAATGACATTGTAATGCCTCACTGATGAAAAAATGAGATCTCAATAGAAAATCTACCCTTCAAGCATCAGACCACACTATTAACACAAGTGTGTGATTGGTGATTCATCCATAGTAGGAGTCTCTTTGTTCTAGGGTAATGCCATGGGATCAAGCATAACCTCTATGTCTCAAACAAGATATGTGGTGATAATGGAAAGTCTAAAAAGTATGTCAATAAATTATAAAGATAAATATTAAAGACACATATATTGTCTGGAATCATTCTGAGAGCCTCTGTGTTATAAAATTTTACTATCTACAGCTATCCTCACCTATTTCCTACAGCTCTCTGTTCTTGTCATAGACCACCTGTGGTGGTTATGGTAACATGTTAGAGTTCCTACCTCCTCCTTCTTCTCTCCCAGCTCTTCTACCTCATCTACCACCTTGTAGAAATGGTTGTTCCTACCTCAATATATGCCTTGATATCTTGCCCATGTTTTCTCTGTCAGTCGTACTGTGGGTCATAAAATATCCTACAACATGTCCCTTATCAGAACATGAATAGCACTACCTCTCTATGTGATGACTATACCCATCCTGTGATCATGGATCCACATATCCTCTATCTTGGGACCTCATCCTAAAATATCTATCATGCCCCGCCCCATTAGAATATTGTCATCTCCCAACTTCAAAGGTCCCCACTCCTGCATTCCCACTTTGAGAAACCACTAGATCTATCTCCTTAGCCAAGAAACTATCAACCACCAAATTACTCTCTATAATTCCAGCATAGATAAGAATTCATAGAGAGATAACACTGGCTCAGATGTATCTAAAAAACCTTCATTTGAAGGTATGATCCCTGAATAATAGGTTAATAACCATATCCATCGAGTACATTGAGTAGTTGGTAAACCTCGATTAATAATCATCTACTATCATTCTACCCTATTGGAGGTGTAGAAGCTCTGGGATATAAACCTCCCTCATCGTACCTAGAGATTAATACTCTATTAAAAGGCACTCAAACTCTTACCTATCAAGATTCGCCTCATGATAATACTAGGTAACCAAACCCCACCACTATATTATTGATCCATCAAGAAGGCTCCCCTCTAAGACCACCATCAGATCGGCTGGTGTCTTGACAAGGTGGAAAACTCGAGTCACTACTTAATTACAGTGCTTATCAACTAGTGGGTTCAGCTCACCTCGGATCTTGAGAGGTATATATAAATGAATCTCATGGAGTGCACTCCTCCTGCACACCACATCGTCTAGTAGTATGGGTACCATGGGATTCTCTATAAGAGGTGGTATGGCTTGTTCACAACTAGAGGTAACATCTCTTGGAATGGAACCTATATTAACACCTCATCCTCAAGAGGATCATCCTTATGATCCTAAATATGAATCCTAGATATCATACGCCACAGAGGAAACCTCAAACTAAATAAAATGTACCACATTCAATGATTATATATGGAGAGCTGAATCGAGATGGAGAAGGAGATGAAAACACATTCCTATATGATATATGTACCATTTTTTCCATTTAACTGATTTTCTCATGTAGAAAGTTTCAAGGAATGTGATCATTCTCATGTTGTATGGATATATCAGCCATTGCACCAACACTAGAGTCCCTATCTATAATTCCAAAACCGAAGCACTAAATATTTTTTCTCCAAAAAAATCTCACAGTCTCTGATCCTAAGGTTTAACCGACTACTCTGAAACCACTATATTAGGACCCATCCCAAAGGGTCCCATGCTTTGACTCCCCAATCCCTCATCCAATAGTCTAGGGGATATAAACTAGCATCGAGTTATCATATCACTAACATGGGAGGCCTTAGCCTAAGTACATGTATAGAAGAAAACTTCTCCAAGACTATATAATGAAAAAATATAAAATAAACTGAACAACCATGCATGAATACATATAAATACCACAACATGAGTATTAAGGGAAGTAAAAAAAAACTAAATAGGGAAAAATAAGATCTCAACAAAATGATTCTAAAACAATTATAACTAAAATTTAAAACTTGGACTACTATCAATATACCAGAAGAACACGACTAGATCTGTCTTTTCTCACTACACACCATCTCATCTTATTCCATCTAAGACTTTTTCAAAAGATTGATGGTCTTCAAAAGACATGACACATGCTGTAAAATACCTTGTAGCGGTGATTATAAAAACAACCAATAGGAAACGCCAAACCCACAAATCATACAAAATAATTAGTGTGGTAATCTCTACATAGGTATATTTCTACATCACATATAACAATGATATCCTAATATACTAAACTAAAACACACAGTCTAAAGCTAAGTCACAACCATAATGCCAACCTAGGATTCCAGCATAATGGTTCGATATAAAACTCATCTAGGAGAACACACTCCTTAGTCATATCATACTAATGATGTTTTATAAGTGGTAATGATCTTTGGGTTTTTCCATCAGAAATACATGCTGAATTTTGAAAGTGATATGAAATGTAGATAAGGATCACTCTCAAGGCCATGGGGTATACCAAAAAATCAATCTGAATCAACCTGCAAAGTATAGGATTATAGACCATTTAGTTTTGGTCATGATGATACCAAGAACAACACTTAAGGTATGAATATGAATAGAGTATTTCACTATAGGACTCGTAGTTGGATTTTAAAAACTCTCTCTAAGAAGTCCTGTTGAGGGGACTATTGTCCTTGGAGTATGAGGCGATTCAATACAACCCCTTAGGTAATGGATATGGGGAACATACCCTAACAAAAAAATGTTTATGATACATAGGACAAGGGTTACAAACCATTTTTTAGAATTACATGGAATGCAGTAGGGTACACATCATGTCCCTTCGACCTCGGGTCTTGTCCATTTAAACATCCCATGTTCCATTTCCATGTAATAGTACATGCCATGTTGTTATCCTATGTACTCTTCTCATGTTCCAATACAAAACTTAGCCCATGTTAATTAGTTTAGGCCTTGTCCATGTGGGAGTACACGATAGGTCAACATCCCATGTACTTCATCTCATGAACTTGTACTCTTCAATGTTCACACCGAGCCACTATGGGTGATGTCACACATCATGTGATAGGGAAATATGTTGTGTGATGCTTAAATTTATATAAAACCATATCCAATTCATGGAGGGTCCCACATGGTGTGTGGGACTGTGTTACATGCATTTTGGGGAGAATATTTTCAGACTCCGGATCTAGTTTCCATTCATTATATCCTCGATCTAGAAACCAGATCACCAGAAAATCATGATCAAAGTCCTGATAAGTCTCACCATTTCCTATCAACTAGTTTTGTTCCTTTGATTTTTTTGGAATATTAATTCTAAATTAATTCTTCATTTTGTGATGCTGAACATGAAAAACAGGTATCAACATTGAATGATCTATTTGGCCTCCATCACCAAACCATATTCATGTCATTCTAAGACCAAATCTATGATATTGAATCTTTATGCCAATAATTGGGTGTGCAATGTTTGAATTTCCATTATACATCATTCCATGGGCCAAACAAATAATTCCAATGATGATTGAAGAATTTGGGATATAATCATAACTATAAAAATTATGAAGGAACCTTGCCCAATGTTAGTGTTGTCTCCGATCCATCATGTTTAGAATGATAATGAATAATGAATAATCTCAAATAAATTCTCCCAAAATAACCTCGTAAATAACCCATCCTGCAACATGAAAAATCCACAGATCCATCTATTAGTCGATTGATTCTCATTCATCATAGATTTTAAGAATGGGTATTGAATCTAATCAAAACAAATCCTACCTCAATTTGGATCTATCACTAATGACAAAAGGAGATGCTCCTTGATCATTCATAATATCCTTTTATTCTTTCTTATTGTAGTCGTTGATCTCTAATTCAGTTTTCATCTACTAAAAAAATGTCGTTCAATGCTCTCCAACGGTTCTCTAGATATCTGGGTCTTAGCAGATAAACCTATTAATTTCCCATATCCTTTTATTTATAAAAGAGGATAGGTATTTCCATCTAATAAATTAAAAAAATAATTAAAATAATTATTTTATTTAATTCTTTCCCATGATGAATTTTCTTCAAACACCATGTACCGATGAAGGTTATGTCATGCATAGGGCAAACATTGCACTCTAAACTCAAAATTTCCCTAAAATTTCATATATGGGCCCACATTTTGATGATATTTTATTTTTTCATGAAAACATCCCCTGAATTCTATATAATATATTTAATATAATTCAAATATTTATTTTGGGAACACCAGGACTCAAAATCGCACACTGTTTCAATACCGGGTCTCAGAAATAAACCATTACATTATCCAAAAGCAATACATAGAAAATATTAGTCATTAGGAAAAATAATTTAAAATGTTTTAAAGTTAACTTCATTGAAATGAGTGTTCATGATGGCGAGGGATTTTTTTTCATTCTGTATAATCTAAAATAAATCATTTATTTCATACTTTTTTAAAATATCAAAAAGTACCTCATTTGGAAAATAACGTGTAGATTACATTTAAATCATAAGGTAAAAAGTAAATCATGGGTAAAAATGAATTTAAAAAACATATTAAAATATTAAAACCAGTTTTAAAATCATTTTTAGAAAAGAAGGATACTGAAGAAAAATGATTTTTGATCGAAGAGATAAATAACATTTATTTTTCTAAGAAAACATATTTCTAGTACACTGAGTAAATTAGGTGAAAAAAATGAATTTAAAACATGTATTATAATGAAATAAAAATATTATAATTAAATTTTGGAATTTAAATATACTTTTATCATAATATTTCATGAATATATACTTAATCATAAATAATCTCGACAAATAATGAGATTTTGACCAAAAAACCTTACCTCAAGATTCAATTGCATCAAAATCAATCTAGCCTCATATATAATATATTTAAATTTTTTATAATCGAATATAAATATAATTTATATACTTAAAATATCATATATGTTAACCAAATAATTTCTGAACACCCATTTATTAATAATCACTTATTAAAACCATCATTTATTGGTGATAACTATTTCATACTTTATGATATTTTAGGTTGTTTATTAACATTCCTTCCACATTAATTGTGGTTCCATAATATCAATAATTTTAATATTTTCATAAATATCATATATATCCATTATATACATAATTATAATAATTCATAAAAGAAAGAGATAAAAAAATAAATTACACCATTCATGGAAATGGTAGGCTGAAAGTATGCATGAACGTTGATTATGTTTTTTGACAGATAGAATGAAACAAATTAAAATAATAATTCATATTTATTGAATCAATATTTTTTCATATATATCATATTTAATCATTAAATATATCCTTATTACCATCTATGTAAATAAAAAAATGAAAACAAAATTACATCTGTTCACGTGGTGGTATTCAGTCATACACGTGAAAAATGGATTCATTTTCTATTTGATTAAAGAGGTGATGAATATAGGTTAATACAAAAATGTAATAAAATATCATTACATGTGATATATAGTTTTTTTATGTCATAATGGTTGATGTGGATTTCAAGGATGTGGATTTAGGAGTAAATTTAATGATATTAGATAAAACGATACATCTTCATTGAGAAACACCTTATTTTCTTGCACCTTACTCCTTGAAGGGATGGTATTTTGTAAAGACCATAATCTCTATAATCTGTTTATGGATGTTAGGAAGTTTTTAAGATAGCTATTTTCTGATCAATAATTCTCAAATTCATTTAAATAATAGAAAGGATAGTTTCCCATTAAATAGTTAGGGGAGGGTGTCTCTTGGAATTTTTTAAAAGAATTATAATATAATCAAGTAATTCTTTAAAAAATGATTGAAAATATGTTGGGATTAAAGGATGATGTTTGATTGTGTTTATATCTAATAAACTACAATAATTTTGATATTTTTATGTGATTTTTTAAATTTTATCTTTTAGTTTCCACCTTAGTGAACTTGTATTAAAATTAACCGCAATAAATACTATTTAACACATAAAAGATTATAATTTTACATATAATTTGAAAAATTTCTCATAAAATTTAGACCGATAAAATTTTAGACAAAATATTATCCTAAATTTACTATTACAATATTTTTATTATTTTTATATAATTTAGTAAAATATAATTTTTATAAAATATATTTAATGTAAATTTTGAGATTAATAATATAATTTTACATAATAGACAAAAAAAAAAGTTCAAATAAAGGTATAATCCATTAATAAAACAATAATATGTAATATGAATATTAATTTTATTGAAACACTATAAATTTCTAAAGTTATATTACATTATTATTTTTTAAATAATATACTATATTTATTAATTGAATAAATACAATGTAGTCAATGCGTGATCATTTAACCTAAATAAATAATTACTAAAAATTATAAATAAATTCCCATAATGAAAAATAAAATTTACTCTAAAAATATCTATTAATATTAATTATTTAATTATTTGACACCTATGTGAACAAATAAAATTTATTTAAAACAAGTTTAGTGACATTTTGAAATATTCATTGACTTAAATATTATATAAGTCATTTACATTGAGAAGTCTAATGTAGACAATTAAATTTAGATCCAACAGTGATAAAATTCATATTCCGTTAATATAATAACAATTAATATAAGAAACGGTGAATATAAAATTTAGCATTAACCTACATTAACCGTATATAACCTTTACTGGGTTCATAACTTGTAACACCCTGAAATTTTAAAGCACAACTTTGTTTTCGATAGCATATATGACATGCATCACCAAGCACATAAGTGAATATAATATCCTGAGACTACACTATATATTTAATATTCTAATGAAATTCAATACATGATATATATTTTAATTCAGACAACACAGATTTATATTTATTCACACGCAATACTGACTTTCCTTGATAACTTTCGTAACCCAGAAGACCAAGTTCCACCAAATATCAATAAATTATTAAATTATTATTATTTAATATAATATGATAAAACCTATACATTATGTTAATTTTTATGAATATTATTAACTAACTTATATGAATTTATTATTTATTTAAATATAAAATTAATTCATTGGATACTAATTAATGAAAAATGAAAATAAGAACAAATTGGATATAAAAAGAAATATTATTATTTTTTACTTTCCAAATGAGGTTTGTCTTCATAAAAATAATTAAAAAAATTTAGATAATTATTATAATATATGTTTTATATATTCAATAAAATATTTGTGATTTTCATGTATTAGGTTTTGATAGGCATAAGATAAGAACAAACCCAATTTCACATATAAAAACTTATATTTTATAAAAGAAAATTTTAAAACCTTTTAATAGAAAACACATTTTAAATTTCAATTTTGACACATTAATAGATATTATATTCAAAAATAAAAATAAAAATTTAAATATAAACATAAAAATTGGGTTAGGGCGAATTTTCTAAATTATTTGAAAACATATCATTTTTAATGAATATTTAAAAATACTGAATTATAGATCAAAACATCTTTATCATATAATTTATTTATAAGGATAAATTATTTAAAAAAATTAAGATTAATTATAAAATATTTATTCAATTAATAAAATCTATATAATTGGAATCAATTTCACTTTTAAATTGATTATAAAAATATACAATATTTTTGATAGTTTTTACTTTAAACAGCTCCACTATTGTCTAACATGCAAGATGAATTTTAAATTAATTTATGCCAAATATTTGATAATAATTTATCAAAATATGATTCCATATTTTGAATAAAAATAATTTATAATATATAATAATGTCATTTTATTTTTTGACCAAAAATAACATTGATTGTGATTAAAATTAATTTCAACAATTAAGGAAAAATTAAGCTTAATAAGGGACTAAAACATAATCATAAGGCCCCAAAACTTCTTATAAAATTTTCCAACAGCTATTGGATGTCCATGTATAAATCCTATACCCTTTTATATCTAATTGATTCAATTATTGTGTCCACATTCAACATAGAAAAATGGGAATAATTCTTTTATCAAAATATTGCAAGAGTACCACTCCTCCCTCACTATAAAAGGCCATCAATTCTCCCCATTCTTTACACCTCTAAAACCACTTAGGATTTTTCATTATCTACCAAAATTTATTCTCAAAATTCCTCCCCTATACCATTAATCCTACGTTTGGGATGAAATCCTTTGAAGGTAGCTCTCTAGTATAATCCAATAGGAGTTACCCAATTTTTAAGGTAACGATTCCCAACGGTCATTGTTCATTCAATTACATCTCCACCATATAAAATAATCTTCTTACATTTAATTTAATAAAAAAGGTATCATCAATAAACTGTTCCATTTTAAGGATAATGGTTTTACCTACACTTACACACACATCCATTAAATGGGTAACAAACATACTGTTTATGTGAATGGAGAACTACCGCCTCACGAAACAATGATTGTTTGTTTTTCCATTACCACCTATCATGTTAGTATTTGTGATGGAAAATATATTTATATATTATATATAACATATTTATTATGTATTTAGGAATATTTAAATCTTTTTCAACCAATATATTTATACATTCATTTTGTTTAAAATGATAACATCATTTGTGGAAGTGGGGGGTAATGCCCCTCAAAGTAATGTGATACATTCTCAGTATACATGGAATGTATAAAGGTTTATTTTCACTAAATATACATGTCATAAAAAACTCTATATTATATTCATGAAATAATTATCTTTCTATAAATATAATATACATCATTTTCTCTATTACCCTTTCACACACTTAAAAACTTATAACGTCATTCGAGGACGTATGGACTACCGTCTCCTTGACATGATGTGATTAATTTTTCATCAAAATAATTATATATATAAATATATATGTTTGAGTAATATTTTATTTATTATATAATTATAATTATGTAAAGATATAATTCCTTCTAAATCCTTTCCATAACGATCATTGAAAAATGAGAATGTTACTCATGCGTACGTAAGGCCTAACATCTCTATGATCGTAACATTGATTCATTTTTTATAATTTTATTTATTTAGTATTCATAAAAGTATAATTTATATATAAATATTATAATTATTTAGTTATTATTATTCTTTATATGTTATATAATGATCCCCTTTTACCATAATTGACCTACTAATGTTTTTTTGACATATAAATTGAATTTGGTCAAAAAACCTGAAGTAAAATTAATTGTTTATGTAGTTGTACACAACATGATAATAAGTGAAAAAAACTAATGATTATTATTAAAAATTTTCTCAATAAAATATAAAATTGACATATGTTTATTATACAAGAATTTAAAGTATGTTCACCTAAAAATGAAACACAAGGTAAGGAATTATTATATCACTTTTTACATCCATGAGATAAATGTCATGTTCATCAGATAAATGTTTTTTGACGTATATATACTGCCCCTTTTCTTATATTATATCATTAATAATTATTTATTCATTTTTTTTGAAATTTAATTTATTTTCATTCCTTCATGATTATTATGATTTAAAATATTCCAATGTGGTATGCGACAGTTTGGAATGTTTAAGGATTATTTTCATCAACAATAGTTTTAATGATCTTTCAATGGTATTTGCATTCAAGCAGATTATATTAAAAAATTTAGTGAAACCTTTAATTTTATCTCCTATGTTTATTCCTGATCATTTTCAAGAATTAGTTTCATTTTCAACTCTTTGGTACTCCAAATGTCTTAGAAAATGTTTTTTAGAATACCTGACTTTGTTTCTCTCTTTAGTCAGAGAACCCATTTTCATCTAAAACCCATGTTTTATTAAAATTTATTCTAAAATATTTTTAAAATTATTTGGTAAATAAATATTTACCCTTTTTTTCATTTACCAATTTATTCAAAATAATCTTCTTGTCACTTTCCAAACAAATCATCTTTCTATCTTTTTACAGTGAAAAAGGAACGTTCCTTTTACCTCGTATGGAAAGTATAGATTTACTTATCATCATTTCTTTTAAGTTTAGTTTGTATGTTGAAAAGGTTTATTTTTAAATAAAATGTTTTAAAAAGTAATTTTCAAATAATTTTTTTTCCATAGTTTTTCCAAAAAAAAGGATATTTTCCTCAAGAATGTTTTTAATAGATCTTTTTATTTCTATTAATAAACAAAAACAAACCATTATTTTACTCTATTTTGGAAATATTTTATTGATACCATACTTATTCTTCCCTCGGATGGTTTATTATTTATTTGAACATGGAATGTATTCACATTAACTACTGTGATTACTTTCAGTCCCCTTGAAATATTCAATTTCATTTGATCATTGAACATTGAATTTAACCTAACTATCCATATCATTTATCATGGACATTTTCATTTCCTAATCCATATAACAATTTTAATATGGTGTTTATTTTGAAAATTATTTGACTATTTGTTGAAATATAGATAAATACATATAATTTATTCAATACTTATATTTAATAAGGCATATTTTTTATTTGATAAGAGGAATTCTTCAAACATGCAATACCCGAGTTGAGGATTGATTAATGAAATCCCCATGATGTATCAGTAGTCTCATGAAACAAATTAGGTGAAAAAATTATATGGGTCTCTACTATGTATTATAAAGTATCTTGTGAAAATTCTTGATGGAAATAGTTCCATGTACCTAGGAAACATGGAATCCAATAATTAGGAATTCCCTTCATTTAGTTTCATATATTATTCATCCATGAGATTTTGTGTCGAGATATCTATGGATACACTACATTTTCATTTCATTGTTTAAATAAAATGTGTTTCAGTTTATTACCTTTCCATATTTATTTTCCCTTATATAGTTATTTGAATGCAATGTGTTTTCAATTATTAACATTCCATATTATTTATCATTTCAGTTTATTGATTACATGGCATGTGTGTTCAGTTATTTCCCTTTACATATTGATTATTCTCATAGATTCATTATTCATTCATTTATTTTTTACATTTCCTTAGTGATAATTTGTGCTCACCCTTATTTTTTCCCTCTCCGTTGGAATCCAAGAAGAGTATTAAGAAATACATGCAAGGATACAATAAATGAATAATATTTTTGTCCTAAAAAGATTTTTTTTTCTTTTAATTAGTGTATTCTTCTGTTATACAAGACTCAAATATATCTGGTTTACCAATACTACTAAACTCATTAGTAATTTGGGATTTTATTCCTTGGAACCATGCTAATTTAATTGATATAAGACACCGAATCCGATCATTCTAAGGTCGAGTCACTACATAAATTTTACCATGATTAATCTTAATAATTCTAAAAAATAAAAGGGATATACATACTAAATTTTTACCAAACCATTTGAAATATGGAAACCATTTTTTAGGATTTAATTCCTATATGTTTTATAAATTAATTTTGAAAAATGTATGCCAAATGTGGTGAAAATCACTTTTTAGAAACCTCAAGATTTTAATCACAAAACTAGATGTATCCTTATATCTTTCCTAAAAAAAATATTAAACTAATCATAAATCATTTTATTGAATATATAAAATATAAATTTCATTGAAATTATTCACCAATGGTGAATAATTTAGATTCTTATCATAAAAATTAATTATGCAAATAAAAACCATTTTTTATAAAAACGTCTATTTTTATTTCATATGGTTTTACAATTTTACTTCCAATCCATTGGAAACCAATTAATTATATTTATAAATATATAAACCATATGATTTTAATTATTTATTATTTCTTATTCATACAGACAAATAAACTAGTTAGGATATAACTATCACATAATATTTTAACTGTATTTTTTTTGAAACTTTGTGTTGCGTGTAATGTAAGATATGAAAGGAATAATATTATTTATATAGAGTTATATTATAAAATATCAAGGTGTTTCAATTTATCTATCGTGGACCATCAATTATAAAATCACTAACTAAAAATGAAGAAGGAATATATTCACATTACTTCATTTTGATTCAGTTATAGAATCTATGTTTTCATAGTGATTCCCTTAGACTTTTTAAATATCCATCAATCATTGGGGAAATTATGAATTTTTTCTATAGATACTACCCTATACATTTTATTATAGAATTTATAGATGATATTATTATATAATTAAAAATCATGGAGGAGACTGAATATAATTGGAATAATATTCTAAATACTTTATGAAAGGATATTTAATGTGAAAAGTACAAAAAATGTGAGTTTTGGATTGAGGATATATCATTCATGGGTTATGTTATCACCATTAAGTGGAAATCTAGTGATACTATTGCAAAAATGGAAGTAAGTAAGTGGCCTGGGATAGTATATATAATGAAGATCTGTATTTTAATAGGACTTTATGGGTATTTCTGGTGTTTTGTGAGAAACTTATAATGATTTTCAAACCCTCTAAAATGCATACTAGGAAGGGGTAATATTTTTCTGAAATTGTAAATGTGAAGATATCTTGAACATGTTTAAAAAGTGTCTTATCACTACAATATTACATAATATAATTGCATAAGGTGAACTCTTCATGGAATACAATGATTCTTGAATTAATGGGTGATGATTTTTATTAATAAAAAATAATAAAGTGATATCATATTCCTTGTGGTAGCTAAAATTAAGTGGGAAGAACAATCCCATGCCTGATATAGAGTTTTTGGTTGTGATAATTATGTTAAAAATCTTTTTGAATTGTATATATATGTGTAATTTTGAAATATATACATATCAAAAGAGCCTCACATATATATTCACACATAAGAAACATAATATGTCCTGGAGAATGAAGTTAGATCTAATAAAGGATTACTACTGGTCAATCCAGTATCATTATAGTGTAGTGAATAATGTTTTGGAATCTCTATGTATAACATACATTTTATGTTTATCAATGGTAAAAACTGATAAGATTCCAATCATATTATACTTTAAATGGATCTAAATGGTAATCATAAAGGAAGAAACATCATATTTTCTTTCTCAAATTATTTCTTCAACCAACCCTTATGGAAATGATAAAGGATCCCCACATAGAAGAAGTGAAAACTTAAATGAATATAGGGGCTATCTCAAATGGAAAATACATTGATATAAAAATGTATGGGGAAGGATTTTAATGATTTGGTTCACTGTTATGTGTACTATAAAATCCTAATATAAAGTAGGATATTTTCAATGAAACACATAAATCAACCCTATCCATCGACCTCGAGATCCCAAATATGTATCAAGAACTCTAAGAGAACTATTAGTGGGGAAATATGAATAAGGGGATTAAAAAATATAAATAATTTTTCCTAGTATGTTAGAAAGTGTATGATAAAATGAATAAATTAAAAGGGGATGATACAACCATTACATATACCTACTTGAAAATTGAAATACATCACCACATACTTTTTGAATGGTCATTTGGAGAAATATAGAGTAAATAATGCTATATGGTTTATAGTGTATCATCTTATAAATAATTATAAAATCATAGAAATATAATAGGACTTATCGCTGAATCAAATTTCATGGATACACATCATAGAAGAGGTGAGACTGCATGGAATACCATTATCAATTATATCTTATCAAGATCGAAGTTTTACTTCCATGTTCTGAATATGTCTTCCACATTCTCTGAAACCATATTTTGACATTAATATTTATTTTCATCCCCAAAATAATGGCCAATATGATCACACTGTCTATACAATGGAAAACTTATTTATAGTTTTCTAGATGGACTTCAAAGGAGGTTGAGACCAACATCTTTCTATACTCATGTTCCCTTTCAATAATAACTACCAATCAAGAATCCAAATTGATCTATATGGAGAACATTATTAAAAAAATATATAGAACACCTATGTGTGGGGATGAAGTTGTTGAACTTAAGCTACTTAGACCTGAAATGGTTGAGGAAATGAAAGAATATGTAAATACCATTCACTATCACATTTGGGCTTCTCAAAGGAAACAAAAAAGATATGCATACATTTATTGATAGGACTTGGAGATTGAGGTCTGATATAAGTTATTCCTATAGATATTTCTAGGGAAGAGATTCATGATATTTAGTATAAATGGAATGCTATGTCTAAGGTACATCAGCCCTTTGAAATTATTGATCACATCAATGTTGTGGATTATAGACTAACACTCCCACCAACAATATTTCAAGTACATGATTAATTCCTCATACACCACTTGTATAATTACGTACAAGATCCCAAATATGTACTAAATTTAATGGAGGAACAATTTGAAAATGGGGTCACTCATGGGGAGTATCTGATGAAGTTACTGGATCATATATATAATGTTCTTTACAATAATGAAAACTATCATAGTAAAATTTCTATTTTGAAACAATAACAATAAAGAGGCGATGTGAGAAAGGGAGGGAGACATTATGTTTAAGTAAACTCACAATTTTTTAACAAAATATGTAAAAAAAATCATGGGTGAATTTTCTTATAGGAAAAAAAATGTAATGAGATTTATTTTAACATTTATATTTTCTTCCGGAATATATGTGTATTATATTATATAATATTATACACATATATCCCACAGTGAATAAATAAAACATTATATTCAAAAATTAATATCATTACATTATTGAGAAAATAATCTAAAAAATTCCAAAACCTTACAATGGGACAGAACATATAAATAAAAAAAGTTATGAGATAATTTGAATCCTTCCAATCTGATAGAATCATTTCCCTAAAGAAAAATACCATATATATGAAACTAAATATTAGTAAACCAGTTAAAATAATAGAGAATGGAAATATAGAACCCTGATATAATATATATCTTGATGATGAATGATAAATATAAGATGAATTTATATGATATAGGGAACCGATATGACCATTATAAATCCAATAGTTTGAATAGTATCATGACCATATGAATAGTAATCTAGAAATTAGAAATATTAACCTCACAAATAGAATGGTATCCTCATCTATGGAATATAAAAATAATATTATGGTATCCAATAAAATGAAAATAAGATATATTTAAACCATGGTACAAATAAATAAATGTCCAAAATTTTATAAATTACATGGTTGAATATTTAAAACATAAAATTTTTAATTATAAATTCATAAGAAATAAAATGATTTAAATTAAGTATGATTTTCATAAAATGGACTTGTAAATTAATATTATATTGTATTATAATGAAAATATTATTTTATGATACAAAAATTAATATTACAAAGCATTATAAAATTGTTCATGATATTAAAATAATTTTATTTCGAATAAATATGGATTATATTTAAAAATTAAATTTCACATGTTGAAATAATTACTTTCTTAAAATAAATGTATTTCTTAAAATAAATATAAAAAAAATTTGGGTAATTTTTTAGTATTTCTAAAAAATATTAAAATTTTTGATGAAAATTTAAATACATAAAAGTACTGCATTTAACATTATAAGATAAATACAAGAACCTTTTCATCATGGAAAATGTACACACCCATTATAAAAAAACACATACAAAATATACATTATATATTCCCAAGAATAAATAAATTTTATATTCTTAAGACTTGATATTAAACTAATGAATATAATTTTCTAAAACACCCCTCCCCTCCCCTTTTAAATTCCACCCCTCACCACCCCTTCCCCTCACCTCCTATAAGCCTTTGGGAATGCCAAATTTATTCCGAATTACCTTACCAAGCTTATCACGGATTTTATAGTGCTGCCAGTATCACATAAATTCAATTTCATAGTTCTATAAATAATATTTCAATGACACATGAATTGATATTTAATATTATTAATTTACCCATTTTGTAATATCCTCGTTCTGATATTTACTCACATAATCATGTTGCATTCGCTAAATGACCTCAAGAGAACCCCCCAATATGAAAGAGGCTATATACTAGTAGTGAGGGTGTAAGGAATATAATGGGTACATTATACCCTCTTGTACAGAGTTTCTACAATAATGGAAAATAAAAAAAGAGTAGCAGAAATAGCATAAAAAATATAAATATCAAAACATGCATACATAGAATAATAAAGGGAAAATAAAATAATTCAATAATACATAATAAATGCAATTATGTATAAAAATGTAACTTAATATCATTCCTAATTCAAAAAAATCCCAATAATACTATATGAAATACTTAAGGGATAAATGTCTCAAACCCCATATATGTCCCATCTCCAATTTGAAACCCATAAAAAATACACAATAAACAATAGTTGCCCTTTAAATTTTTAAACCATTAATAAATAAATAATCTCAGGTACCAAATGATAGAATTAATAGTGTGTGAGTACAAATCAGTGGGAAACCACCATCAATGACTAAAAAAATCATGTCTGAGAATATAGTGAATGAAATAAAGTGATAATCATGGGTAATAATTTTGATAAGCTACTATTTAACATGAAATAAACCGACTGACCATTAATATATAGTACAACACCTAGGTCCATCCAAACCTACTTCAGCATCATGTCCGATGTCTCTTTGAAAAATGTTTATCCCCTTGTATCAGGATAGATCATATGCACCATATCTTAAGTAGCTCAAATATGATCCATGAAAATATTCATGTCGGGGTTTCTTATATATTTCGAGGGAGCATGATGACATGTTTATAATATAATATAATACTATGATCCAAGTTTATTCTAATGCATGATTCCCTTACATCTTCCAAGGTCGAAAGTTTCCAAGGGGGAAATCTAAATAATTGGGTTCTCCTTCACCAAGACGAACCACCGGAACCCAGTATAATAATAAAGTGGCCATTTCCACAACAATCATGTCAAAAAGAATCACATATTCAATTAATCCATGTATACCAATTATATAAAATCATATTACATTCTTAGTCGGATATTTGAACTCATTAAATTAACCTGGAATGAATTCTAAATTGGTCTATTCTCTTGAATCAGGATAAATCCCTAAAATCAAACCATTTAAGGATCCCATTTAACGTAATTAATTATCCATGTCACAAAATGTCAAAATATAAATTCAAATTTTTAATAAAAATTCTCATTTATCAAATCTTTCAATTTTATGATTTAAGGGTTGGTAGGCCACTCGGATGGCACAATGCTTGATCACATTTTTCAGAGATCCCATGGAATCCTTAGGAGGCCTTGACATGTGGATTCCATTAAAATTATTTATATTAAAAATTAAGCAGGTCATATGTACTATGTGTCAGCATGATCAAAATTATTACAGATTCTAGAGAGAAAAATCTATAATGTGGAATTATTTTTTAGACCATCATCCTCAAAAGAATGGTAAAAGAAGGAAAATTAAATCATTAATGCTCATAGGTTCTTTTGATTAATGTTTCCTTCCCATTGATAATGACATAAGATTCTTCAATATCAGGATCATAAATACCAGTGACCAAAGGAACCATCTTTCTGGTCAAGGAGAATAATTTCATGATCTCTTGTGGAAGGTCCGTAATGAGGTAAGGGATACAAGTTAACCATGTTCACTCCACACACCAAAATGGGAAGTTAACATTTAAATGAGAAGAAAATTGATTATGTAAATATGGTATTTACATCATGAATCCAAAAAATTCCCACATGTATCGAATAAACCATAACACTAAATTGAAACCTGGATTAAATATATTATATGAAAAAAAATTCATTTCACAATATATTATTTGGATCTATGACTTGCATAATTGAATTCATGAATTATATAATTTTTATGGGTTCATCCTATGGATGAATCTATTCCATAAGTTCACCATTTAAACCATAAATTCATTCTCTAATTTTCATATTCATAGCCCTCTACTATAATTACCAAATACCAACCCAAATCTCTTATATACTCATAACCAAATATTTAATAATATAAATTGGTCCCCAAAGGGTCTACAATAACATAATGAGATATTTAAAATGAAAAGAAGGGATCTTATAACCTCCCACTATATAAAAAATATTCCTCGATAAAATGAAAGAATCATTATTGGGGTATTGGTGAAAAATTTCAAAAATTATGTTTGAATATTATATCTTGTCTCCTAGGTATTGGTTTGCACATACCCCTTCTTCCACTACACTTTCACTAGAGGTTAAGTCTTCCCCCATGAGATTCTTCTAATTATGGTCCACAATATAGATCATATTATCCTGAAATGAAGCATCAACATCTAGATTTAACCCATAAACATAATTCATGTGAGACTGGTAAGGATTTTACCTATAATTCTATTAAAAAAAACACATGGTTCATGGTGTTTTATCACTATGAAATGTCCAAACTACAAGCCATTGGACCAACCCATTCTAAAATATAAAATAGCCTGAAAAACTGAGGTGTTTTATTAACTTTAATCCTCATATGGTGTTTCCCAAGAATCAGTGACACCTAAAGAAAAACAAGATGACCAACCTCAAACTCTTGAGATTTTCATTGATAGTTAATGTTTGACTTCAAACAGCTCTATTCTTTCACCAACATCTTTCAAATTAACAAACCCTACATATTTTTCTCCTACATGAGACAATGTACAATCATTAATTAATCTTCTTCATATAGAAAATAAATAGGTGAATAGAATAAACTACAAAAAAATGAATTGAGAGTGTCCATTTGGATTTATTAATATAAGTTTTCATTATAAATGAAATCCATGAGGGCCATGTTCTACTACCATGAACCACCAGTATAAAAAAAATATTATTTCACCATATCCTCATGAATTTGAATCATCAATTTAGATTTGAAATCAGTCTATGGATGATAGGATGTACTCATAATGATATGAAAACCTAGTTCACTTTATATACCCTAAAAAAATGATATGTGACGCAACGATCATGATCAGAAATAATACCCTTCATAACACCATGTAGTTGAGAAATCCCTCAGACTATGAGAAAACCAATATCCTTGATATTGATGGACTCCTTGATAGGAAATAAGTAGGATAACATCATTAGTTGATCCATGATCACCCAAACTTCATCATTCTGATAGGGTTCCCTTAGAAATCCTTCCATGAAATCCATAATGACATCATACCAAATAAATTCTAGAATTGTATCATGAGGTAATAACCCAGTAAGAATCTGATTCTCATCCATTACATGGTGATAGTTGAAACATATTTCAATAAATCCATCTATGTCCTTCATCATCAATGAACCCCATTACTATATATGAAGATCATGATATGTCATTGTTAGACAAATATTTACAACCCATATAGAATCATGAAACTCTCTCATAATCCCCACATGTAGAGCCATATGTAACCACACATGAAAAAAACTAATAATAACATCATTACATCGATGAGACCTAACCGATGATGGGTCCCACCATAAAAGTTTTCCATTAGAGCTAATCCCACTAGATCAGTTGTGTTCTCCTTATCTATCTACTCTAGGAGAATAGTTATAAAAAATTTCAAATTCAATGTCAATCATTCCTGGGAGTCATGAACATGTAGATACATGCCCTAAATAGTACTAATTTCCACCACTCATTTCAATACTCTCGCACTACCTCTACTTGTATCTTCCATTTCAACATATTTATGACAACCCATCTCTTTATTACATATTAATTAATGATTTATTATATAGTTTTTCACATAATAAATCCTAAATGATCGATATATATAGTTTATTTGGAAATTAGGTAAGTTATATAACAACTTAAAATAGAAAAAACATCATCATTATGGAATAATTCCTTAACATGATCATAATATTACATCAAACATAAAAATTTATGGGATAACCTAGGGACATACATAACAATAGAGCAATCTATAAATCCTACTATGGTAATAATCTTGGAATAATATGAAGAAGATAATACATGTTAGAAAAAAGTAATATAAATGGGACATCGAAGGAGTGAGAATCAAAAACATGAATAATGTGGCATTATATAACATAATAATCATAAAGGAAACATGGAAAATGTCTCAACAACTTAAAACAATGCATCATAAACATAGGTCATGAATAACTTCCAATACAAAATGATGGAAAAAGTCCCATAAAGTAATCAGGTTCTCTCTCTATCCTAACCTGACATCACATGAGACTAAAAATTACCCAATTCACTTGAGTGCTATAAATTTTGGGAAAACCCATTAGTTTCATTTCATTCTAAGAATTATGTGTGCCATATAGATCATAAAACATGGATTCATTCATCTTCATATTTGATTAAACAATCTATAATTGGGGAATAAATACATATAGGTATAATTTAAAATAAAAACAAGTGTATAGAGTTCAATACCCTTGATATAAAATCTGTATGGTATTCACTAAACAATTGTCTTATGAGGGAAATTTTTGGTTAAATTTTTGCATCAAAACATTTTCACTTGAAAATTCATAAAATGGTGTGATGGGAGAGAAATGGGTATCTAATGATATTGAAATAAAATGGGAATTAATATAGACATTGGAAGGCATATCCCTACATTATGAATTAGAAATTGAAGGTGTAAGATAATAAAAAACATTAATAAATTGGGGAATGAGAGGATCCCATACTTGATTATGTGACTTTGTATTCTAGTGAGGGGATTCCTGAGATCTTGTTGGAATATTTGAAGGACTATAGGGAGGTGAGGGTAGAGTAAGGATTTTTCTCAAGTAATTTTTAGTGAAGGTATATGGCAGCTTGTGTGGGTTTGTATAGGAAATTATGTGGAAAATCTTTATCATTTCCGAAACATAGGATTTGGACTCTATATAATAAAATAACCAAAACCAAAAACCTTAACATGTTTTTTAAAGAAGTTTATTGACCATGTTTTCTACCAAATGGGATTGGTTTTCATTATTTTTTAAGTCCAGATGATGAACATAATAAAATATTACCGTTCCTTATGTGGAGCTGATTAATACTCTTAAATAAATGATTATAAATCTTTATCATATGTTAATGGTTTTTGAAGAATCATATGGGATTATTAAAATTAATAAAATAAACAAAAAATCACAATGCTTTAAAATGAAAACAAATATTGGGTAGTGTATACCATTTACAGTATTTACTATATAACTTAGGGGTCATTATGATTTCATAATACACATAGTATATTTATACGATATGCGATTTTTTACCTGAAATTTTGAAGCTGTCAAAAAATTATTAAGAAACCACCATTGGATAATTCTGAAATTCTAATTCAAAAAATAATATTAATTTTATCAAAATAATTTTCCAAATATGTTTATTTTTCACTTTTAAAATAATAATCAACATTTATTGAGAAATGTTTGGTTTTTTTAATAATTCTTTTTGATCCCTTTTAAAAATTAAATTTGACTTCCTAAAAATTATATGGTAAATTATATTTATTAAAAATTATTTAATAATAATATTTTAATAAAATAATATTTATTAAAATAATCTATTAATTCATGAAAAGAAATTCTTTAATTGATTTTGAATATTACCCAAAAATAAAATTTGTGTTCTATTATATCAAAATTAAAATGAATTATAAATTAATGATAATAATATGAAAATATATTCATTGTGGTTTAAAAATAATGTATCTAATAATATTTCATGGGTGTTGATACATATCCATTTAATATAATAGAAAACTTTCTAATGGTATGGTTTCGACTGTGAGACTTTCATTTGGGGGGGGGGGGGTTGGTGAAAATGGTTTGGGTCATGATCTCGATGAGCTTTAACATTTGTAGGAAACAGTTTATCTCATGTTTATGTTTTTAGATCATGGATTGGTATTGGTCATAGGAAAATCCAACTGATGTTCTCTCCCACATAAGCTCTAATAAATGAGCATCATAGGATATGATCCTACTGGATAAGGCCATTACTTTATTTGTCTCTGTCAATTGAATTCATTAAAATCCTATATTTTTACTAATAAAAGGATCATTTTTCAGTGGATATATTATCAATGATAATAATCCTTACGAGTCTTCTAAATCTGATAGGATATAACCAATGTGGTGCTTGTGTTTTCTACTACCATATTACATAAGAATTCATTTAATTAAATCATAAGTGGAATTTTATTTATAACAGTTCATGTCATTACAATGTTATCCATTCAGAAATTTCACCCCAAAATTTTCATTTCCCACACTAAACCAACTATGGGTAACTCTTATTCATCACCTCCTTTGGTTCTTACATCAATTTATGAAACATGTGGTTTCTCCACATCTCTTTGGCAAGATACATTTTCATATTATGTAGAACATTTTCTCAATGATCTAATATTTTTACCGGCTATTCTTTATAAGAAATATCATTCTCTAACTGTACCAACTCTAGATTGAGTACATGTGAGGGGTTTGGTATGTAATTACTCAAGAGGGATACATGTAATACATCATGTACTTGAGAGATGTTATGTGTGAGTACTAGTTGATAGGACACCACTCCGATGTGATCAAGGTTCTCAATTGGTCTATGGTATCATGGACTAAGATTTCCTTTATTCTCAAATCTCATCACTTTCACCCATGGAGATATTAATAGAAAAACTGTATCCCCAACATCACGCTTTAGGTATCATTGAAGACATATCTACTTTCAAATTTTCGAATCCTTGATTTGATAACGAATATACTTAACATTTTCCACCATTTCCTCAACCATTTTAGGACCGATATGTTTTCATTCCCCAAAAATCTTCTAGAATGTAGGTGTTATGTACGTCTTCCCACAAAGGGATTCATATGGATCCATTTGGATGCTTGAGTGGAAATTGTTATCATAAGAGAACTAAAACAGAGATAGATGTTAGTCATATCTTTATTTCAAGTCAATTGAGCATGCTCTTAACATCCCTCGAGTGTCTGGAAAGTTTACTCAGATTGGCCACCAGTTTGGGGGTGGTAAGCCATGATGACGTTCAACTAGGTATTTAGAGCATGTTGAAGACATCTGCAGAACATGGAGGTAAATCTTGGATCTTGATGTAATACAATCGACAATGGTGTTCCATTTAGATTCACCACTTCTCTCACGTATATCATTGAATATTGATCAAGTGAGAAGTCCTCTCAAATTGAAATGAAGGGAGCAGTGTTTTCAAGAAGGTCCACCATAACCCAAATATAATTGTTTCCTTTTGATGTCTTTTTAAGACCAATTCCAAAGTCCATGATGATATTTTTCCATTTCCATATAGTTATGGGTAATGGTTTCATCCTCCACTTGTATTTTTTATTTTTCCACCTTCACTTGTTGACATACAAGACATCTTGATGTATATTCCCTAATCTACTTCTTCATATTTTCACACCATTTATACTCTAGAATATCTCGATATATCACTGTGCTTCCACAATGGATAAAGAAAGTCAAGCTATGAGCATCATTAAATAGATCATTCATTAAATCGACATTTTCTGGTACAAATATTCATTACTCAAATCTCACAAATCCTTATTCATTAACATTGAACTCTATTGATTTCAATTTTCTTGTAATTTATGTAATGACCAAATGTTTTATCAATGGGAATTATCTTCTTATAATATGTCATATAATCACATGAAATTACATCATATGAACTACTAAGTTCTATGTAACCTTTAAACATAATATTTTCTCCTCTGTGATTTGAATTTTGAAAATCTGACA
Source organism: Viscum album (assembly GCA_963277665.1). Classification (NCBI taxonomy): domain Eukaryota; kingdom Viridiplantae; phylum Streptophyta; class Magnoliopsida; order Santalales; family Viscaceae; genus Viscum; species Viscum album. The sequence continues at coordinate 683,597,094 of OY728167.1, forward strand.
TACATGGTTGCGATCAGTAAGATGTTTGGAGTCTGATAAGACAAACTTGATTTTCAGAAAATATTAACAGACCCTTATGAATAGTAATTTTACCCTTATGAATAGTAATATGACCCTTATGAATAGAAAATCTTCAATGTAAATAGTAACCATACCAATGAATGTATAAATAAAATTTATCCATATTATAAGTGACAATATGATAATGTTGGTATTTTTATAAGCCATAAATATTTAATTAAAAATTTATGAATAATTTAATAATTAAAAATAAAATGTATCTTCCTAAACTATATTCATAAATTATTATTTTTATGTATTATGGTTTTAAGATAATTTTTTATTCCCTTATGTAATTTCTGAAAACATTATAAAATCAGTTATAGTATTAAATTTTGTATTTTCCAAGTAAATTATTATTTTAATTAAAAATTAAATTGATCATTTTAAAAAAATTGTTTTTAAAAAATGGAGTTCATTTTTTTATTCTACACATCAAAAAATTATTAGGGTTAATTTTTTTGATTTTTCTAAAATACTTGATTTTTTATGAATAGTAAAATATGATAATTCACTATAAATGCTAAAACCTGAATTTCGGCATCATGCTTGAGTCATGGATTATTTAAATGGACATTGGTTCAAACTCACATTCATATATTACAGTTTTTGGTCACAAGCATCATTATAATTTCTTGTCTTATGGAAAAATAATAATCTAATGATTAAAATATTAAGAAAACCCTCCTCCCATGTGCTACAAAAACGACTCACACTCCCCTCTTCTCTTCACTCCTCTCAAGCCTTTTGTCTTCCCTAAATTTGGCTCAAATATCTCCCCATGATCATCCCCCATGTCCAGAAACCCTTGGTTTCATCAAAATACAAAATCCTGTACGCTTAAGAGGCTCTCAAGGAAGATAAAATCAATAGGTAAATTCCTCTATTGTTTTCTTTCATTTTATTTTCATGTTACTTTGTTCTCTTTTCTTTCCTAACCTCTCCTATTACAAATGGTATGAAAAATATGGTACCATAAATGTAATGGAATGTTTTTATTCTAATGATATAATTCATTATCATCTCTCCTTTTCCCTTCTTTTATACGAAAGAAATGAAAACATCGTCCAAGATGTGTTAATTTATCACATTCAAGGATGACAGATTATCAATTTCTATTACCATATTAAATTCTGGCCATGAAAACATATTTATTTTTGAAACACACTATTAAATATGTATTTTATTTTATATGATGTTTTGGAATATTTTTTCACACATGATGTAAGATAATAATACAAAACATGTTAATTATGAGAGAAATTGGAAAATTAATCCTAGTGTTTATCATTAGTGTTTTATAAAATGACACACATTCACTCCAAATAACAAAATTAATTTAATAACCATGTGATCTTATGTATTTTCCCTAATTTCATATAACGTCAATTTTGGACAACCACTCTCCTCATACATGTTTATCCGAACCTGAATATAAGTGAACCGATCATTAAAACCAAGGAAGAAAATGCTCCCAAACAATGAAATTGAACCTCTTAACTCATCAAAAAGGACATGAATTAATATAATAAGGTTATATTAAATAAATAACATGTATTGGAGGTTCTGGAGTTATTAATTAATGATCCTAATTTTATTATTCCGTTCCTTAAGATCAATCAAAGAACACCATCAGACTTAAGGTAAGAGATCCTCTCTTTCTAACATTTATCTCCTCTATGTTATGTCCTTTTATGCATAATTCCTAATGTTGAGGTATGATTTTTAAACTTCCCTATACTTACCTCATGATTTATAAATGATTATAAACCCATTTATGTCTCATTAATCCCTCCTATGTACACCCAATACCATGCTGATATTTTGTAATGGATTCTACCCGAACCCCCATTATTCCTTCAGGATGCGCTATATTTCATTCTACCCAAATAAAGTTGTCTATTCTATTTATGTACATCTTATAAATTCTATGTATAATCTCAAAACTCATGTATCAATCTCCATTCATCATTCTCTATCAGGGATATACAAATTTTTAAATGATTCCCTCGTATATACTTCCTGATAAGTAAACCCATTTTAAGGGAACTTCCCGAATTCGAACCAAATTTAAAGTGCACTATATAATATGTTTTAAGCCACCATTTTTTATAAGAAAAGTTTTTTTATTATTAAAAACTTCTTTGGTCACGTTTTTTTCTTCAAAAGATTATTCCCTTCTCTATTTTAATTTCTTGTTATTGTTTTCCTTAAAATTGTACTAAAATGTTTTAATGCTAAGAATTATTAAATACTATTTTTACATGTTTTCACTTATGTTTGATATAAATAACCATAATATATTCCTATTTTAACTTATTAATGTCCATTTATGTTCAAATTCCTTTATTTCATGGACACTTTTATTATTTTCCCATTCATTTTGCTTTATGACATGATTATGATAACCAATTAGTTCCATGAGTGCCCTTATGTTTATGATTTTTATATATGATTCTATATGTGGAAATAATATTCATGGACATTTTAAGATGGTGTGCCTAGATATATCTCTAATGAATTGGGTAAATTTTAGTCTCATGAGACATTTTGTGCAACAGTCTTGGTGGTTATCCTTGACTCGTGCTACCATGTGAAACAGTCTTGGTGGTTAACCATGACTTATGTTCCTCTATGTGGAAAGATCCCTGAATAGTTCTAAATTAATTAATTATGTTTCTTCTAAATTACTATGAATTAATTTTTATATAGTCCCATTTTTATATGTTACGATTCTATTTTTTATTTTTTATCATTATGTCATGATCTCTAAACCTTATGTTAAAGCCTTATTCTTATGTTTATTCCCTTACCATGATTTTGGATCGTCCCTTCTTTCATGGGATCTCAAGGGTACCCTATATATATGTTAGGAATAAATGGATGTTAGGATATCTTTATGAATATTAAATAAAGAAGTGTTTTTAGTCCTGTATTTTCATTTTTATGTACCTAGTATTCCAAGGCACTAGACTTTATGATCCATGGATTTTAATTTGATGATTAATTATGCTTAAAATAATGTAATGAGATCTGTGAAAGGGTATGGTTTCTATATTTGGTATCAAATTATGGTCTATTTATTTTTGGAGATTAAGAATAGAGAACTTTAGTAACAACCTTAAGGATGATAATATGTATAAGAAAATACCACTAAATTTTGGTATGTATAGAGTAAGTTTTTTATCAAGAAAATAAATCCATATCAGGATAAAAATAGGTATAGGTGGCTCTGAAACAAATGTATCTTGGTGTAAAACCTGAAAACACCTCTTTGAGCTAGACTCGAATAAGAACTGTTACACAAAAATCTTTCTTACTGCACTCTTGGTTTGAAACTCTCTGGGGATATTCTTGGATAAATTCATGAGCATAGTACAAACCATTATTAAGGGAATAAAAAAATTCCCATAAATAAATATGTTAAGAAATAGATCAAGGATAACCTAAATTTAAACCTAAGGAAACACAAGTTTGGATATACTTCTCCTTTACAAGTTTATCCTTTTATGTTCAAAGATTCATTTTTATTCTCAATAGCTAAGTATTCAGGGGCTGTAATTGTACATTATTCTTCTTAGTTAATGGTAGGAAATAGAAGAACACATTCCAACAATCAATGTGATAGGGAATGTGAAGATTTCCCTGATGATATGCCTAATATTATTGGAATAAGTACTTAGAACTTCATGATAGTATATACTTAGCTAGATCAAGTTATGAATAATAACATGAATCCTAAGGAACACCCTCCTCCTCCAAGAAAATAGAATGTTTCCGTAGAATCCTTCACTCAGAAAAGTCCTCCCATGTTTAGTGGATCTTTTGATCCACTCCTTGTGGAACAGTTGATTAACTCCATTGTAAAGATATTATCTATCCTCATGTGCTCAGTAGAAGTGAAAGTTGTCCTGGCCGTGTATCATTTTAATGGGGAAGCTAATCTATGGTGGATAATGATCAAGAATACGAAGCCCCAATAGGAAATTTATTCCATGGATTTGCAGGAATTCAAGAGAATGTTTTTCAATAAATACTTTCCCCAAACCCTCCGTCTCAAGATGGAATGAAAATTCCTTGGACTCAAGCAGAAGGAAGATGAGTCAATATGGGCCTATAAAGCCAACATTACAATTCTTTTAAGGTACACCTCTATCTTTTTCATGAATACAGAAATAAAGGTGGATTGCTTATTTATTGGACTAAAGTCGAGTCTACGAAAAGTGATGGTGATTCGACACTTTGATAGCTATGAGAATAGTGTTTGTTGTGCCCTTATGGTTGAAATGGAGATCGGAGACTCTCAATGGTATCGTGGTCCCAATGAAAAAGAGAGTAAAATAGAATCCATTGTGGACAGTTCCGTCACAAAATTCCACGATGGAAGGAAGCTCGATCCTTACATGTGTAAAAAAATTTGGAAGATGCATCTTGGGAAGTGTCTATAGGGAACCAGAAATCACTTCATATGTGGAAAGATGAGACATCTAGATAAAAATTGTCGATAGGATATGAAGAATCCAGCTAATGTGGAAGAATAAAGGAAGGTTCAGATAAACACTTAGCCGATAGTTCAATGTTACAACTGCAAGGAACATGGGAATTATGTGAACAATTTCCCTCATCGAAGGGTTTTCATAGAAAAAAACAAAAACCTCTAAGGAAACAAGGAATGGATTATGTTATCACTACTATTAAGGTGGATCTGGAAAAAGATATGGTGATAGGTATGCTAGTTATTCATTCAGGAATATCAAACATACTATTATATTCTGGTTCTATGCATTCTTTCATTTTATACAAGTTTAGTATAACTATTCTAATACAAACTCCAAATTTTTAGGATATGTTATCTATGGGAACATAGTATGGGGAAATTATTGTGTCCATGGTTTATAACTCCACCCTAGTTAACTTTTGTGGACTGAACCTCCTTGAAATCCTTTTCATACATCCTTTCATGGAGTTAGATGCTATCTTGGGCATGTATTGCTTATCTTTATACAAATCCAACATCAACTGTCAGGAAAGAGATATCATTATTCATATCCCAAAGAATCATCCAATTATTTAAAAGTGTAAGGAGGAAAATGAATCTTCTTTAGAATAATTTTATCAAGTGTGGATATTAATTCCTAATGAGCAATCATGTTTAGCTTAAATGATTGATACAAATGAGAGAATCTTGCTCTAAGATATGCCCATCATAAGGGATTACACTGATGTATTTCCTAAAGATTTGTCTGGTCTTCCCCCTAACTGATAGGTTGGGTTCTCAATTGAACATATTCCAGGTTCTATGTCTATATCAAGTACACCTTATAGAATGGCCATCGTAGAGTTGAAGAGATGAAGAAGTAGTTATAGGAGAATTTGGAGAAGGTTTTTATACGCCTGAGTGCTTCACCACGGGGTGAGCCATTCCACATCCTCAAGAAGAAATATGGGACAATGAACCTATTCATTGATTACCATGAGCTCAATAAAATCACAATAAAAAAAGTATCTCCTTCCATTGATAGATGACTTGTTCGATCAGCGTCGTGGTGCTAGTTATTTCTCTAAGGGGGACCTTCAGTCAGGATATCACCAATTAATGGAGAGGAAGGAATGTATTCCCAAGATTTCCTTTAAAATAAGGTATGGGAACTATGAGTTCATAGTGATGCCCTTCAGACTCACCAATGATTCAGAAATTTTCATGGATTTAATGGATAAAATCATTAGAGATTACCCTGATAAATGTATGGTAGTCTTTATCGACAATATTCTGATATACTCCAATAGCAAGGAGGAACATGAGAGGCATTTGAATACTATGTTAATTAGATTGTGAAGGGAGAAGATGTATGAAAAGTATAGTAAATGTGAGTTCTGGATGGAAAAAGTATCATTTTCGGGGCATGTTATCACCAAAAAAGAGATATATGTAGACCCTTCCAAGACAAAGGCAGTTGAAGAGTGGCCTGTTCCAACATCTGTAATGGATATGTACAGTTTCTAGGTCTATCCAGGTATTATTGATGATTTGTGAAGAAATTATCACAATTTTCAAACCTAATGACCAAGCTGAAATTGAAGGGAGTAATGTTTTCTGGACTTAGGAATGTGAAGACGGTTTTAAGGAGTTGAAAAAGAGGCTAGTCACTACGCCTACACTCACACTCCCAACAAGTGGAGAACACTTTTTGGTGTATAATGATGCATTAAAAAAGTTATTAGGATATGTGATAATGAAAAATGATAATGTGATAGCCTACACCTCATGGAAGTTGAAAATACAGGAGAAAAACTATCCTACATATGATCTGGAGTTGGCGGTTGTGATCTTTTTATAAAAAATCTGGCATCATTATCTCTAAGGGGAGAAGTGTGAGATATATACTGATAAAAAGAGTCTAACATATATATTCACACAAAAATATATTAATATGAACCATTGAATATGGATTTAACTCATCAAGGATTATGAATTCTTAATCCACTACCATCTTGTTAAGGCGAACAAGGTGGAAGATGCTCTAAGTAGAAAGGATCTTGCATCATCATCAATGATGAAAATGGAAAAGGATAGAATCTTCTTATATTTTTAACGAATGGAAATGAGAATCATTAAGGGAGGAATATCATCAATAATTTCTCAAATTATTTCTCAACCATCCCTCATAGATAAAATAACGGATTCTTAATGAAAATATGTGAAAATTCAAAAAAGGGTGGAATCCATTAGAAATTGGAAATCCTATGAGTTGATGATTGACAAGGAAGGAGTTTTAGGATTTCGGTAATGATTATTTTTACCATATGATCTAGATATAAAGAAAGATATTTTGAATGACACACATATCTGAACCTTATTTATTCACCTAGGGAGCACAAATATGTATCGAGATCTCTGAGAAAACTTCTGATGGGATGATATGAAGAAGGAGATTGCTGAGTATATATCAAAGTGCCTGGAATGTCAAAAAGTGATGGATGAAAGCCAGAAGTCTAAGGTGTTGATGAAACCACTACCCATACCAACATGGAAGTGGGATAACATTAACATGGACTTTATCACTAGACTTCTAAGGACATCCAGAGGAAATAATGATATATGTGTAACTGTGGATCGTCTTACAAAGAAAACTCACTTTATTATGATTTGAGAGGACTTATCAGTGGATCAACTTGTACTGGTATATATCATTGAATTATTAAGGCTACATGGAGTACCACTATATATTGTATCTGATCATGATCCAATATTCTCCTTGAAGTTCTGGAAAAGTCTCCAATATGCTTTAAGCACTGAACTGAACTTCAGTGCAGCCTATCATTCTCAACTGACGACCAATATGAGAAAACTATTCATAAAATAGAAGATATATTGATATCATGTTTTATTTACATCAAATTTAACACCCCAAGATTCCACGGTATGCTTCTCTTTGAATAATTCAATAGCTTGCGATGTACGCAACTCTGAGTTCTAAAACACTACAACCAATCAAACTAGCTGTTTAAAAAAGTAGTTATGAATAGTAATACCCACTTTTTGAAAATTTATAAATTTTATTTCTCAAAATGGACTTCATTTTTGGATTCTGAATATCAGAATTATCTTAGGGTGAATTTTTGGTATTTTTCTGAAAACTTTCAATTTTTGATGAATAGTGAAAAACACTACGTTATTGTTTAAAACCAAATTTTTATTTAAATAATTATTTCATTAATTTAAATTTATTATAAAATTAAAATAGATACATAATACCTATATTACAGAAATTTAATTCATTAGTTTAATTTTATAATAAGATTAGACATGTAAAATTTTATTAATCTTTTTAACGTCTTTTACCCACCTTCTAGGAACATTTTCAAATTTGCATAAAAAGTAAATTTACTGCTTCTCTGAATTGAATTTAAAAAATAGAAAAAAATGGTTGTAATTAGTAAGTAAAATTTTGTTCAATAGGATGAAAATAATTTTTGGGGAATAGTAACTTTTGAATTTTATTTACCAAGATTAAAATTAAATAGGGTAATTAAAGGTAAAAATAATATGATAATAATATAAAATTACCCCAAAAAATTTCCTAATTCTATTGGACAGGTGTATTTAGACTAAAATCAGCCTTAAGAAAAAAATATGATCATTTTTTATCCACTTGGATTAGATTAAGACATTTATTATATTTTTTTGGAAGAAGAGTTAGAAGTGTTAAATTGAAATTTTAGTAACTAAACCATTATTAATATAGGATTATACATAAGATAAATTATACTATAAATATTAATTATAAATCTAAAAATATTTCCCATATTATATTATTTTATTTATAATTTTTATACATTATATAGTAATATTTATTTATGACACAATGATGATGCAATAATTAACTTATTAATGAAAGATTAAAATAATTGATATTATAAATATTAAAATAAATGTAAATTGAAACTTTTTATTCCATACTAGAATTATATAGGTTAATATGACATGTTATGGTTGATTAAATATTTTTTAAGGGATAAAGTTTTTATGACTTTAACAAAAAACAAATACTAAATAGTGTCAAAATTGACATAAATGAGTTTTTAAAACAAATAATAATTTATAAAATTATATAATAGTCATAAAAATCTAAGATTAGGCCAAATGAATTATATAATGTTATATATTTCATTAATGAACCACTTGAGTTTCTCTTGTAATTTTATATTAACTATATTGACCATGTATTATAATTATTCAAGAAGACATCGTAAAAGTTAAACTATTTAACTAAGGGTTAAGCCTAAAAGATAAGGTTAATACGATGACCAAAACATGTCTAAAACCTATTTGTTGAGAGTATTTAGATTCATCCCTACCTTATCCTAAAAATAAGTCCATTTGGAGCTATTATAAAACTAAAATTAATTTTATAATAAATTAATATTTCAAGCTTTTCTTAAAGTGCCCCTCACCTCTCTTATAAATGGGTACTTCCCCTTATATTGAATTAACAACTTAAAATCCATTTGTATTGGCCAAAACCTATCCAAATATCCTCCAAACTTCCCTCACTTAAAACTAGAGGCCTTACCTTGAGAATAAATCCAACTTTAGGAGCCCTTTTTTTCAAATCAAAAGGAAACACCAGAAGAAGGGGTAATTGTTTTATCACCTCTTTCAATGTGCTTTTGTTCTTCTACTTCCTCTTTATTTGTTGTTACAATAATAAAATAATATCTCTAGTACCTTCATCATTTTGATATGTTATTATAAATATGGTACAACCATATTCATTATTTTATCCTTCCTATGAATGAAAATGTCACCATGCGTGCATACGTACAGCTTACCCTCTCCATGTCGTGGTGTAGTTTGTTATTCAACACTATATTATTAGGATTGGTATAATAATGAGTATAATTAATATAAATAATGAATATAAAATGTTAATTACTCTTAATATTTAATATACCATCCAATTAAACACCATTTCACCATCAATAGAATGATATTTTCACTCGTGCGTGCGTACGACTTACCGTCTCCACGACGCGATGAGATTCATCTTCAACGGTCACCATTCATGAATTTTTATAAATATATATATATATATATTGATTAATTATTATATATATGAAACAATATTTCTACTGGAATAATATATTTTTATGTAGATAAATATATTTCGTTTACTTTAATAATATACGATAGAAAACGTAAACAACGTTCATGCGTACGTACGAACGACCATATCCATGAATGGTGAATCAATTTCATATATATATCTATTATAAATATTTATATTCTGAATATATATGATATATATATCATTTTTATATTCTGGATGTATTTAAATCATGATCTATGTGATACGATCAAGAATAACAAGTTAAAACACGTACGATAAAGAAAGTGATTATTACCTGAAATGTTACTTTAACATGGAAATTGTTATTAAATGGGTAGTATAAAGTCACAAATGAATCATATATGATATCATAAATATGAATATTGTTATTTTAAAATTTAATACCATACTATGGTCATTATACTAGATGTTAAACTTACCCTCAACTATAGGAATGTACAAGGTAAGGGTTAATTCCTCAATCTATTTATTATCCAAGATTGTTTATGTGTAATTATTTAATGGGACATATTTATCATCCATGTCCATGATTCATAAAAATATTTTTGAAGGTAATATTTTATGGTTTTATGTAAGGGACTCTTTAAACTAGATCAACATTTTAAATGTTAATGATTTATTTTTCTAAATATTTTTAATTAATGTCCATGTTTTCAAAATGATTTTAAGGATTTATTGATATGGATATCATTGTTTTAAAATTTTAATTCCTTTAAAAAGTTTCAACGTGGTATGGGAAACTTTGATTAAAAAATCTATTTTAAATTAATTCCTTTATAAATTGGGTAAATTTTAAATTATTTCATGGAAAAGGGATATTTCTCTATAGGATTTTTACTAATAATTTTCAACTATGTAAACTTCCTTTACTAGATATTATTATTGATTGAGGTTGATTTATTATAATACAATCTTCCATATTGTATTGAATGAGTTATGATATGTTTGACTGTGGATGTGTTATTTTTATACCATTTTTGGTTTGGGGTTAAAGTATTGAAATTTCTTATACAACTTTTAATATGAATGATTATGTTATGTTTCAACCTTTTCATACAAGGAATGCATTGGAATTAGTAAGTTATGGGAGGGGATCGATATATCCCCTCAATGCATCAGCACGTCTCACGAGACAAACTAGTGTCTTGGAAAAGGGCATTGAAAAAATAATTTTGAATGGTCTTGGAACAAGTCCTTAACGTAGTAGTTATTATGTTCGGCATTATGCATTCCATCATTATGAAATTAATTATTACATGTGATTATTCGACTAGTATAATTTCCATGTGCATGTTTGTATGGAAATGATTGATTTATTTTTTCCATATTATGTTCATGTTTATTGTATAAAAGGCTAATGTTTTTATTATAAATCTTGCCATAAAATCGTATATCTTCCGCTGAATTATTTACCCTTACTGGGCATCTGAGATCAACCATTTCTTATGTTTTATTTTCCTAGGATACCAAGAAGTGTATTATTATTGTTATGTAGGGTTATTATAGGGTAATAATGGAGTTATCATAGGATTATTTATGGCGTGTTTTATGTTATAAATTGTAATGTAATGTTCATGTATGTAATCTATTTTCCATGTCTTCTAAATTGATCAATCCTTCAGGACTTGATTCCTTGTAATCATGAAAATGTATTAGAATAATGCACTGGCTCCAGGATTCTAGGTTCAGAGCATTACAATTGGTATCAGAGGATGTTTTGAAATAAACTTGGAAATAGAATTGGAAAACATAGATTAGGGTTCATAACCATAATATAGACTATGAGGATAAGTATAGAAGAACCCCCCTTGAATTTTGGTAAATTAGGGATTACGTGGATTTTCCACGAAGTACATCCCTACATGGATACTACATGTGAACATAGTTCTGGAATAGATGTACCTTGGGGTGAAAACACTGATAAGGCGTTCTGGGATTGACTCGGGGTAACTTGGTAGATGATAAACATGCCTTGCTGCACACCTAGTTTGACACTCCTGGGGGATATGCTTAGAATCATTCAATTTTTCTTTACAAACCATTATGAAGGATTTATGAATAAATAGGTCTTCAATGGGACCATATTTATGATTATGGATTATATATGAATAAAATTTTCAACTTATGTTAAGTATTTTACTAGTTTGGATTTATGAATTATGATTCATAACCTAATCTAGTGTATACCATTTTTTAAAAATTGCGCATAGTGGAAGGAATGGTAATCGTATCAATGCACGCAATCAATATAAGGATTACCCTCCTATGAAAGATAATTATAGTGGAGATGGTGACACAACATGTACTAAATAGGTTATAACTATACCAGGACAACTGAATCAGGTTATGAATAATAACCTTACCCATATGGAGCATCCTGATCCACAATGCAGATGATAAATTTTTGAACTCTTCATGAGACAACAACCTCCAACATTCAATTGGATTTAAAATCCATGTGTGGTTGAACTATGTATAAGTTCCATAGAGAAAATATTTATATCTTTCGGAAGTAATTAAAGGGAAAATATTTTCATGGCAGTTTATCTTCTCTCAGGAGATTTAGATCAATGGTGGTCTTTAATTCAAAACATGACAGAGGATGAAGAAGTAGAAAATATGGAATGGAGGGAGTTTATAGAACTTTTCCTAGAGAAATATGTTCCTTGTAAAAAACAATCTGATATGGAATGGAAATTTCTGAGCCTGTGGAAAAAGGAGGGTAAAAATGTTTCAAATATGAGGCTAACATCACAAGGTTAGAAAGTCATGTTGTAAACTACATACATAACCCAAAAAGTATGATTGATCGATTCTTTTATGGGTTAATACCATTCCTCCGAAGGGAATTGGTCTCATAATCTTTATCATCGTATGGAGATATAGTCTCATGTGATATAAATATAGAAAAGGAGTTCTCTAATCCTTATGACATTAAAGTAAATCAAGAGATGAATAGAACGGTGGATCAAGATCAAGATAAACGGAAAAATGGAAAGAAAGATTTTCCCTTATGTGATAATTTTGGGAAGAAACACCCTATTTTTTGCCTAAAATGAATGGGAGTTTGTGACAAATGTGGAGAAAAGGGCCACCAAGCTCATGATTTTAAGGGGAAGAAAGAGGATTTCAATGTTCAGTTCTACAATTTCACCAATATAGAACATTATGAAAACAATTTCCCAAAGCTTCAAGGAAATAAATCTCAGAAGAAACAAATGGATCAAAGTCAAGATTTTGCTGATACTATGGTCGAAGTGGAATAATTAATTAAGTTAAGTTTTTTATCCAAGAAATATATTTTGGTTACATGAAGAATGTGACATATATAAATATTTTACTGTAGTACTTTTTGTTTTAATATGATGAGGGTAATCATATATTCAGTATGAGCCACATTACTTTGTTTGGGGAATCTGATGTTACAATTGATTTTTGAAATTTAGATACCTTTTAGAGAGAGTTTGAACATAAGTGTTTTGGATAAAACTAAAAGTTAAAATGGTTTAAGTTTAAATTTGGATAGTAATTTTTATGATTAAAACACTTCTTAAGATTATTTTTGGAATGATATAATACAGTAGTTTTAGAAAAATGACAACCTTTAGGTTGGGTGATAACCTATCACGTCAGACAAAGCTGCAGGAATTGAACCCACAACCGAAGTGAGATAAGGATTTATCACCTACACTAGCCTACATGAAGTCCCTGGTTATTATAAAATAGTGTCATTCATTTAAATGGTATATTTTTATATTTGTAACCTTATACGATTGTGATAAATAGAATATTTTTTATTTTTGTTTTTTGAAGAGAAAGATGAGTTTGTGGTAGGAATTAGTTAAAGGATGAAACTCTACATTTCAATTAAGTATGACTCATTATGTTCTTATTATATGAAATAAATTAATTCTAAAACACTAGGTAAAGGATCATAAAACCATAAAAAATTACTAGTACGTTCTTTTTATGATGAATCAACTTGAATGTTAGATCCTCACAAATTTATGGCTTTCAGATTGTCAAAATTTTCCTAATAATATTCTCTATCACTATCTAGAAGAACATGATGGTTATTTTTCTCTTATATATCCATATTTTCCTACATGGAACCCTAGTAATTGTTATTTCCGGTAACCATCATACTTACCTTTCTTTTTTTTATAATAGAGGCCTCATTAATCCATTTTTCGATGTGGGATTTCAACTATGATATTTTGAAATGTCAAACCCCTAGTTTTCAATCCCGAGTTTAAATTGTGAGGACACAATTTATTGAAGGAGGGGATAATGTAACACCGAAATCTTCCACAGTGCGCTTCTCTTTAAATAATACAATATCTTGCATTGTACGCATCTCTGAGTTCTACCACACTACGACCAATCAAACTAGCTGTTTAAAAAAGAAGTTATGAATAGTAATACCAACTTTTTGAAATTTTATACATTTTATTTTTCAAAATGGACTTCATTTTAGGATTCGTAATATCAAAATTATCTTCGGGTAAATTTTTGGTATTTTTCTGAAAACGTTCAGTTTTTGATGAATAGTGAAAACCAAAGCGTTATTGTTTAAAACCGACTTTTTATTTAAATAATTATTTTTAATATAAATTTATTTTAAAGTAAAAATAGATAAATAATAACTATATTAGTCCAATTTAATTCATTAGAGTCATTTTATAATAATATTATACATATAAAATTTTATTGATCTTTTTAACATCATTTACCCACCTTCTAGGCACATTTGTAAATTTGCATAAAACGTAATTTTACCGCTTTAGTAAATTAAATTTCAAAAATCAGATAGACATGGTTGTAATTAGTAAGTAAAATTAGCTTTATATAATTAAATTATTATTTTTTCAATATTAACTTTTGAATTTTGTTTACCACGGTTAAAAGTAAATAGGGTAATTAAAGGTAATAATAATATTATAATATTATGAAATTACCCCAACACATGTCCTATTTATATTGGATAAGTGTATTTAGACCTAAATAAATCTTAGGACAAAAATATGATCCTTTTTTATCTACTTGGATTAGATTAGGACATTTATTATACTTTATTTAAAGATGAGTTAAAAGTATTAAATTCAAATTTTAATAACTAAGCCATTTTTAATATAGGGTGATATATAAGATAAATTAGACTATAAATATTAATTATAAAAATAAAAATATTTCATACATTAGAGTATTTTATTTATATTTTTATACATTATGTAGTTAAATTTATTTATGATACAATGATGATGCAGTAATTACCTTATTAATAAACGATTAAAATAATTGATATTATAACAATTAAAATGAATGTAAATTGAAACTTTCAATTTTATCCAATACTTTTCTAGGTTAATATGACATGTTAGGGTTTATTAAAGTTTTTTTGAAGGAATTAATTTTTTTATGAGTTTAACAAAAAAACAAATACTAAATAGTGTCAAAATAGACATAAATGTGTTTTTAAAACAATACTATTTTATTAAATTATATAATAGTCCTAAAATTATAATATTATTCAAAATGACTTATATAATTTCATATATTTCATTAATGAACCACTTTATATTCCCTTTTCATTTTATAGTAACTATATTAACCATTTATTATAATAAAACAAGAAGACATCGTAAAAGTTAAACTATATAACTATGGGTTAAGTCTAAAAGATAAGGTTAATATGGTGAACTAAACATGTCTAAAACCTATTTGTTTAGATTATTTAGACCAATCACCACCTTATAATCAAAATAAATCTATTTTGAGCTATTATAAGTCGAAAAATAATTTAATAATAAATTAATATTTCAAGATTTTCCTGAAGTGCCTCTCACCTCTCTTATAAAATGATTGTTCCCCTTCTCTTAAATTCACACCACCAAAGCCATTTGATTTGGCAAAAACCTACCCAAATATCCTCCCAACATCCCAAAATTAAACTTAGAGGCCTTACCATGAGCATAAATCCAACCTAAGGATTCCTTTCGTTCAAATCAAAAGGAAACACCTGAAGAAAGATAATTATTTTATCACCTCTTTCAAAGTTCTTTTTTTCTTCTACTTCCTATTTCATTATTGTTACAATACTAAAATAATATCTCCATTACCTTATAAATGTTGAGATTTTATTATAAATATGGTAAAAACATATTCATTATTCTATTCTTCATATGAATGACAAGGTCATCATGCATGCATATGTACGGCTTATCGTCTCCACGTCGTGGTGTAGTTTGTTATTCGACACTACATTATTTGGATGAGTATAACAATGAGTATAATTAATGTAAATAATGAATATAACATGGTAATTATTCTTAATATATATTATACCATCAAATTAAACATCGTTTCACCATCAACAAAATTATATTGTCGCTCATGATTACGTAAGACTTACTGTCTCCACGACACGATGAGATTCGTCTTCAACGGTCACCATTCAAGAATTTATATATATATATATAAATATTAATTAAGTATGATATATATGAAATAATATTTATACTTGAATAATATATATTTATGTAGATAAATATATGTTGTTTACTTACTGGCATACTATACGATATGGAAACTGTACGTACATACTACCGTCTCCATGAACAGTGTATCCATTTCATATATATATCTATTATACATATTTATATTCTGAATATATATGATATATAAATCATGTTTTAAATTATGTAAGTATTTAAATCATGATCTAAGAGATACAATCAAGAATAAAAGGTTAAAACTCGTACAGTAAAGAATGTGATTATTACCCGAAATGTTACTTTAACATAGAAATTATTATTAAATGGGTAGTATATATTAACAAATGAATTTTATATGATGTAATAAATATTAATATGGTTCTAATATAATTTAATAACATAATATTATCATTATACATGAGGTTAAATGTACCCTCGACTTAAGAAAAATACAAGGTAAAGGTTAATTCCTCAATCTCATTATTATCCGAGATTGTTTATGTGTAAGTATTTACTGAGACATATTTATCATCCATGTCCATGTTTCCTAATTTTTTTTTGAATGGAATCTATTATGGTTTTATGGAATGGACTCTTTAAACTAGATCATCATGTTAAATATTTTAATGATTTATTTTTCTAAATCTCTTTAATTAATTTCCATGTTTTCAAAATGATTTTAAGGATTTATTGATATGGACATTATTGTTTTAAAATGTTAATTCCTTTCAAAAGTTTCAAAGTGGTATGGGACACTTTGATTAAAAAATATATTTTAAATTAATTCCTTTATAAATTGTGTAATATTTAAAAGATTTCATGAAAAATGGATATTTCTCTCAAAGAGTTTTAGTAATAATTTTCAACTCTGTCAACATCCTTTACTGTATATTATTCTTGATTGAAGTTGATTTATTATAATACAATATTACATATTGTATTGAATTTTTTATGATATGTTTGACTGTGAATGTGCTATTTTTATACCATTATCAGATTATGGTTAAAGTATTGAAATTTACTATGCTAGTTTTAATATGAATGATTATGTTATGTTTCACCCTTTTTATATTAGGAATTAATTGGACTTAGTAAGTGATGGGTGGGGCCCTCTATATCCCATTGATGTATCAGTAGGTCTCATGAGAAAAACTATTGTCTTGACACAAGGCCTTGACAAAATATTTATGAATGGTCTTAGCACAAGTCCTTGATGTATTAGTTATTATGTTCGGAATTATGCATACCCTCATTATGAAATTAGTTATTACATGTGATTATTCATTTAGTATAATATCTATGTGCATGTTTATATGGTAATGTTTGATTTATTTTTTCCATATCATGTTAATGTTTATTGTTTAAAAGGAACATGTTTTTATTACAAATCTTTCCTTAAAAGCTTATAGATTCCACTGAATTATTTACCCTTACTGGGAATATGAGCTCACCCCTTTCTTACTTTTTATTTTCCCAGGATGCTAAGAAGTGTATTATGATTGTTATGTAGGGTTATGCTAGGGGAATAATTGAGTTTTTGAAAGATTATTTATGTTGTAATTTATGTTAGAAAGTCTAATTTAATGTTCATGTATGTCATCTATTTTCCAAGACTGCTAAACCGATCGGTCCTTCAGGACTTGATTCCTTATAATCATGCCAATGTATTCAAATAATTCTCCAGATCCATGATTCTGGGGTGAGGGCGTTACATCAAAGGAGGATGGGACAAACATCTTCCACTAGTTTAATTATCCTACCACAACGGTTTCCAATCGAGCATCTGAATGTCACAATACAAGGTCCTTTATGAAAAAAGGTAAAGAACACTAGCATGTTGGGATAAATTTGGTGAGCGTAAGCTGCTAGAGTAAGAAATGGTCAATGAAGTGGTTGAGAAAGTTAAAACCATTCAGAATCACATCAAGGAATCCCAAATGTGAAAAAAGAGTTATACAGACAATTATCAACAAGACATTTAGTTAAAATTTGGGGACATGATATTTCTACACATATCTCCATGGAATAAGGCCATGAGGTTTTGGAAGAAAGTAATGTTAGGTCCTATGTAAATCAGCCCCATAAAGATTCTTGATCATGTCCTTGTTTTGGCCTATCGACTAGAAATTACACCTACCATGTCCAAAGTACGCGATGTTATTCATTTATCCCTTTTAAGGAAGTACATAACAGACCCTTCACATGTACTCTCTTCAGAGGTGGTACAGTTGGAGAATGGTATTTCTTACGAGGAGAAGCTAGTGAAGATCTTGGATTGTAGAGATAAAGTTCCATGTAACAAGACTAATCACCAAGTAAAAGTGATGTGGAGGAACTATAAGTGAAAAGAGGAAACATGGGAGATAGAGGAGGTAATTAAGGAAAATTACCCACACATATTTATGGCATAGAATGTAAAATGAAATTTCGAGGGTAAAATATGATAAGGGGGAATAATGTAACGACCCAATTTTTTATCAATGAAAATTATCCTTTTATAATTATGTATTATAATCACATGAAATTACTAAACAATGAACTACTGAGTACTATGTGACCTTTAAACAGAATACTATCACCTCTGTGATTTGAATTTCAAAAAGATAACATACATGGTTGCGATCAGTAAGATGTTTGGAGTTTGATAAGAGAAAATTAGTTTTTATTGAATAGTAACTAAAACTTATGAGTAGTCATGCTACCCTTATGAATTGTAATATGACACTTATGAATAGTAAATCGGCAAAGTAAATAGTAACCTTACCAATGAAAGTATAAATAAAATTTATCCAACTTATAAGAGACAATATGATAAGGTTGGTGTTTTATAATTAATAAATATTAAATTAAAAATTTATGAATAATTTTATAGTTAAAAATAAAATTTATTTTCATAAAATTTATTCATAAATTGTTGTTTTTATGTCTTATGGTTTTAAGATAATTTTATAAGACCTTATGTAATTTTTAAAAACATTGTAAAATCATTTGTAGTTTTAAAATTTGTATTTTTCAAGTAAATTATGATATTAATTGAAGATTAAATTAATCATATTTAGAAAGTTATTTTTGAAATAATGGAGATCATTTTTGGATTCTACACATAGATAAATGGTTATGGTGAATTTTTTGGTATTTTTCTAAAATATTTGAATTTTTGATGAATAGTAAAATATGATAATCCATGATAAATGATAAAACCTGAATTTCTACATCATGATTGGGTTGTGGATGATTTAAATGGCCATTGTTTCAAACTTACATACACATATTAATTTTTTTGTTAACATGAATCATTACTATTGCTTGTCTTGTAGAAAAATGATCAACTGATGATTAAAATAT
The DNA here is from genome assembly GCA_963277665.1 of Viscum album. Lineage (NCBI taxonomy): Eukaryota > Viridiplantae > Streptophyta > Magnoliopsida > Santalales > Viscaceae > Viscum > Viscum album. The sequence goes on from OY728167.1 coordinate 683,616,625, forward strand.
TAAGAAAACCCTCCTCCCCTCCACTATAAAAACCACCCACCACAATCCATTTTTTAATTTTATAAAAAATATATTTTGAGGGTAAGTGGGAACCTACAAAACCTCTAGCATCTAAACACAACCTCACAAAACACCCATTACAGAGTTCAAATTTCAAAATAAAAACCCAACCATTCACCGCACCTTGACCGTCAGATGAAACCAGTTCAAAAAATTCAAAGAGACAAAACCATCTTGGATCCACAAAGCCACCACCAAAAGAACCAATTAAAATTTGAAAGTCAAAAAGTAGGATACCACATCATGTCGTTGTCACCGTCACCTCGAGACGCACACACTGACATCGAATCCATTTGATTGATGAACCATTGTAGACCCCTGTCATCATAAAGAACCTTGTAGTCATCACCGTAGAACACCACCAGAATCGCCGTATCGCCGAGGAGAATTCATCATCGCTGCTGAGAAGAAACCACATGCATAACACCCTGAAGCATCAAACACCTTATCACTAAACCAAAAAAACGCAGGCGACGCCCGCCACCAGATCCCACCATCACGGCCGTGAACCGACCCAAAACCAGTGATCCTCCCAAGGAACCCACCACCACAAAATTCTATCTCGTGCCACCAATGACCACCGAGAAACACCAACACCATGCTGAAAAAAATAGAACTAGTAGATGAAACCCAAAGAACATAAAAAAAGACCCAAAAAACAGGGTGAAAACGGGATAGGGGTGAAATGAGACTGAAACCCTAAAAATAGACCAAGATTGAACCAAAAATAACCACTTCAAGGGGATGAAACCCAATAAAGAAACCGGGGGTTGAAACCCTGAATGAAGAATATTGCGACGCCAAGAGGTCCCCACCCGCCAAACTACTAACCCAAAGACTCATGTTCATTTTCTATCTTTACTTTCCTAACCTCTCAACCTCCAAATGGTATGAAAAATCTAGTAACATAACTTTATAGGAAGGTGGTTATTCTAATGGTATAATTCATTTTAATCCCTCCTTTCCCCTTATATTGTATGAATGAAATGAGAAAAACATCTGAGATGTGTTAATTTATCACATTCAAGGATGAAAAGTTATTAATTTCTATTATAATATTCAATTCTAGTCATGAAACCATTTTTATGATTGAACCATACTGTAACATATTTATTTTTTCTTATGTTATTTTCTGGAATCCTTTTTCACACATGATGTAAAATAATAATACAAAACTAGTTAATTATGAACAAAATGGCCAAATTAATCCATGCGTTTGTCATTAATGTTTTATATAATAATACACCTTCACTCCAAATAACCAAATGAATTTTATGACCATGTGATATTATGGATGTTCACTAATTTCATATAACTTCAATTTTGGACAACCATTGTCATCATAAATGTTTATTTGAACATGAAAATAAGTGAACTGATCATTAAAACCGAAGAAGGAAATACTCCCAAATAATGAAATTAAACCTATTAACTCATAAAAAGGGACATTAATGAACAAAAAAAGGTTATATTAAATCAATAACATGTAGTTGAGGTTTTATAATTATTAATTAGTGTATCTAATTTGACTATTCCAGTCATTATGATCAAGAAAAGAACACCATCAGACTTAAGGTAAGAGATCCTTTCTCACATTTATTCAATAATCTCCTCTTTGTTATGTCCTTTTATGCATAATTAATAATGTTTGTGTATGATTCAAACCTTTTAAATAAATCCCTCATGATTTATAAAATATTATAAACCCCTTTCTCCCTCATTAATCCCTCCTAAGTACTCCTGATACCATACCTATATTATGTAAGGGATTCTACCCGAACCTCCTTTATTCATTCGGGTTGCTCTATCATTATTTCTACCCAAAGGAAGTTATCTAGTATGTTTATTAAAATTATATAAATGTTTTATATACTCTGAAAACTTATGTATCAATATTCATTAACCATTTTATTTTGTGGATATACATGTTTTTAAATGATTCCCTCCTCAATACTTCCTGATAAGAAACACGTTTTAAAGGAACTACCCGAATTCATAATCAATTTCAAGTGCACTCTATCATGTGTTTTAATCCACCATTGTTCTTATACAACCATTTTTTTTATTATTAAAATATTCTTGGGTCACTTATAGTTTTTTTGAAAATACTTTTCCATTCTCTATTTTAAATTATTGTTAGTGTTTTCCTTAAAATCGTACTAAAATGTTTTTACGCTAAGAATTCTTAAATACTCTTTCTACATGTTTTCACTTATTTTTGACATCACTTACCATGATATATTATTATTTTACCTTATCATTTTCAATTTATTTTATAATTCTTTTCTTTCATGGATACTTTTTTGATACACCCATTCATTATGCTTTATGAAATTATTATGATACCCAATTCATTACATGGGTGCCCTTATGTTTATGATTTTTTATGTATGATTATATATGTGGAATTCATATTCATGAACATGTTAAGATGGGTGTGCATAGAGAGCATTACAATGCATTGGGAAATTTTTAGTCTCATGATACATTATCTGCAACGATCTTTGTGGTTATCCTTGACTCGTGCTACCATGTGATACAGTCCTGGTGGTTAACAATGACTCAGGATCCTCAATGTGAAATGAGACTTGAATCATGCTAAATTCATGATTTATGTTTCTTCCACATTACTATGAATTCATGTTTATATTATCCCATGTTTATATTTTATGATTCTATATGCCATTTTATATCATTAAGTCATGATCTCTATCCCTTGTATTAAATACTTATTCTTATGTTTATTCCATTAATGGGAATTTTTCTCATCCCATCATTCATGTGATCCCGAAGGTACCCTATACAGATGTAAGGGATAATTGGAATTTATGATATCTTTATGAAGATTAAATATAGTAGTGGTTTTTAGTCCCATGTTTTCAGTTTTATGTACCTAGTCTTCCAAGACACTAGACTTAACGATCCTTGGCATGCAATTTGATGTTTAATTATGCTTAAAATATGGTAATGATATGTTTGAAAGTATTGGGAAGCTAAAGTTTGCACATTATCCTAAATTTTCAAATTAAATCTATGAGAATCCTTCATTTTATCTTGATGGTAAGGTTGAAAAATCAGTTGAGAATAGATTGATAATGTTCCTTCTTTTATGATTCCAGTGTCCATCTTTTCCAAATATAATAAGATATCATCCCTCTCAACTATCATCAATGATATAATTTATGAAGCTTATCTACTTAGAGCATCTTATAATTTATTTTATTTCTTAATATGGTAGTGTATTGATCATTCATAGTCCTTGATCAGTGCTAACCATCATTGTTGTTGCATATTCCTCTCTTCTATTTGAATATTTAATTGAAGATTTTCTGATCCCTATATATTTTTAACTTCTCTTGAAAGATATAATTCCACTAGAATTCCAAGGTAATTATCACTACATACAACTAAATATCATGATTTGGGTAGTTCTATTCATGAAATTTTAACTAACTTGAAGCATCATATATGACTTTTTCATTCCCCATTAACACAAAACCCAGTCCCTTAATTGAATCATCACTAAATACCACAAAAATTTCTTCACATGTGGGTAGTGTGAGCACAATTATGCTGATAAGCCTAATTTTTAACTCCATGAATATCTCTTCACATTTATCATTATATGAAATTTTGACTCCCTTTTGATTTCTCTTGGTAATAGGGTTTTACAAGCCTAAGAAATTTCTCAAAAATCGATGACAGTACCCAGGTAATCCAAGGAAAAGATAGACACAATATCACAGATTTTGTCTTATTCCATCCATAAATTTATTTTTTCTTTTAAGGGTCCACATAACTTCCATTTATTGTGATGATATACCCCAAGAGTGAGAATTACATTAACCATATGTCACATTTTTTTTACTTGGCATAATGCTTATCCTTTTGTAAGGTCATAGGATAGTACTGAGATTCTCCCAATTCACCTCAATTATTTTTGAGTATATTAGAATATATTCTATAAATACAACCAAAAATGTTTCTAGATAATCTATAATGACTCTATTTTCATGTACATGCTGATTTTTGGTGCATTAGTGAGTCTAAATGGCGTTAATATGAACTCATAGTTCTTGTACCTTGTATAAAAAGTGGTCTTAGGGAGATCCCCCTTCACCCTTACTTAATAATATCTAGACCGAAGATCCGCCTTGGATATGTATTATGCTGAAAAAAGTTGATCAAAAAATTCACCAATCTTTGGAAGAGGATATTTTTCCTTTATCATGATATTATTGAGCTCACAATAATCGATTCAAATTCACATTGACTCATCCATCTTCTTAATGAAGAGGACATGTGTAACCCAAGGTGATTAACTTGGGCATATGAACCCATTATCCATATTCTCCTATAGTTTTTTTCATCTCCTCATGTTCTAAAATATCTATTATATATAAAGTCTTGGATAATGGTAACACCATAGTTATATGATCGATTGAAAAGTTAACCTCTTAGTTATGATAAAGACTAAGAAATTATTTAGGAAACACATCATCGTATTCCCTCACAATGGGCATGTCATCAAGGATGATTCATTCCTTAAACATGATCATCTGAGAAATATATTCTCTCTCATAGGAGAATAATATACATGCTTGATATTCTGATTCTAAAGAATATTCATCCACATCCTTGAACATATACAGAATCAGTGGATGATTCATGATATAAAGAGTGCTTTCCTTCACACAACAATTTATGTTTTCTCTAAAAAGGAAAATCCAATCTATACTCAGAATTGCAACAAATTCCAACAAAGGGAGTATAACAAGGTTTATTGGGAATTTCATCCCATAATTTTTTATTGGGGAAGAGATATATACTTGAGATGTAATAATTTCCCCATTTTTCGTTTTCATCAACGTCTCTACTTCCATGAACTGAGGTTTTGTTTAAATAGTTCTACTACACTTTCATGATATTAAGGAATGAGTAGAACCAGAATAAAAATAAATAAATTTTCAATTATTTAATAAACAATAAGCATACCTATCACCACTTCATTCTTAGGATCCACCTCAATGGTTATGATGGAAAAATCTCTCACTAGTTTCCATGGAGGTTGTTGGTTGTCTCAAAAAACCATTAACTTAGTGCATTGAATTGAAAAGTTACTTGGTTCCTTGAATTTAATGAAATGAAAAATGTGTTGAGGTTTGTCTAGATAATTCATTTACTCTATCATATTGGTTGGATTATCCTATAATAAAAATTAGTATATAGGTGTCTTTATTTCCCAAAAATATGGTATCTCTTCATTCCCCTTGAGAAATTTTCAGGGTGCTTCATTCTACACCATTGGCAAGAAGGATGTTGAATTCTGTTGGCACTATTAGATTTCCCCATTTGACCACCAAAATTAAAATCCAATTTCTACTTATAGTCCTCATGATACCCTTGATATTCACTGATTTCTATTTCATGTTTTAGAGAACATCATAAAATTTTCTCATATCTATAAATTCTCAGATGTCTAGGGATTTTTATAGACTAGGTTTTAGCCCAGAAAAGTGGTAGTGAACCTTTAATTTGAGGGTATTGAAAAAAACTAGAGGCATATCTTACAACTCTTGTGAATCATTTTTCGTACACACAGATAGATTCATCAGTTTTTTTCTTGAGAAAAAGGAAATCCCTTCCCATTGTAAGTTAGAGAGTGCGAGAAAAATATTTATCAAAAATAATTTTCTAGAATTCCATCCACCCCATCACATAAATATATTTATTGGGATAAATATTGTCAATCATTATCCACCACTGATCTGATTCTCCCTCTATACAATAATCATCTAGTATAATATTCTCTTGTTCAGAACATTGAATGGTTGAGAAGATCTTATCAATGGATTTGATCCATTATTTCATGATTAAGGGATCAAATGATCTATAGAAATCCATAAGAATTTGTCACATAAAGGTAACAATCAAAAAAATTTCTCCCATAGGGGTATTTGGGAACTCCTCCTAGTCTAGGATTTTATTTATAACTGGAGTTAGTGGAGAGTATCATTATAATGTTTTTTATTCCCTCTCCTATCAGGTGGGACTACTCATTGGGGTAGTCATCACATTTCACTTCGCATTGGCTGCTTACCTAATGCCACCTTTTCCGTTCATTGGATAAAATAAATGGTGAACTAGTGATGACTATTTTAAAACTATTAAACAAATAAAGGGGAAATGTAATGACAATAAATAGATAACTTATAAATTGCATTTATTTTTTAACTTATGAATTTCTAGGCTTCAATCTGTGTTATCCATCATCTCTTTTCTATCATATATTCTTATATGTATTTTTTTCTCATAAAATATTTATTTGTAATGATATTATTAATTTACTGAATCATATCCTCTGGGAGTGTCAAACTAGGTTTCCAAAAAGTCCCATTGTCGTGCAATAATTCCGAGTCGAGTATTTCTCAACACGGTGTTTTCGGGTGTTACCATTATGTAGATATTTTCTAGATCCACATCCACTTGTAGTATCAAAAAAGGGAATTATATTTTTAATAAACCACTTACTCTATACATACCAAAATTTAGATATTTTTACTTATAATTATCATTATTCCTAAATCTTTTACTAGAGTTTATTAATCCTAAATAAAAAAAATAAAAAAAATTCCTTTGATAACAACTATGAAAACCCATCTGTTTATTACATATTAATTACTGATTTTTTTGAAAATGTTTTCACATAATACAACCTAGATAATTTAGAACAACAATTTCTTTTTTAATTTGGTACATTACATAACAACTTAAAATATAAAATAAATCATATATATTGAAAACAAACTTAAAATAATCATAGTATTCCGTTGAACATTAAACTACATGGGATAACCTGGGTACGTACATATGAATGGGGTGAGCTATAAATCCCAGTATGTGAAAAAAAAATTGAATAAACTTAATAATATAATACATGTTAGAAAATTGGAATATCAATGTGGCATAAAAGAGTCATAACTAAAAAAATTAATAATGGGGCATGATAATCATAAAGGAAACATGGGAAATTTTGAATCAACTTAAAATAATGCATCACAAATGTAGTTCAAGGATAATTACAATAACACAATGACAGAAGAATTCCCATAAAAGAATTAGGTTAACTGCCTCTCCCAACATGATTTCCCGTGAGACTATTAATTACCCAATGCATTGGAGTGCTATATAATTTTGGGTATACCCATCAGTTTGATTTCATTATCATGCATAAGTGTTCCACATAGATAATACAAAATGGATTCATTCATCTTAATATTTTATTCCATGGAAAAGGAGTGTGGAATAAATACATGTAATTCAAAATTCAAAAAATTATAATTGTATAAAGGTGAACACCATGGATAGGAACTGTTTATGGTATTCACTACACAATTGTTTTGGCCTGTAAAATCTTGGTGAAATTTTAACAGCATAATAAAATAACTTAAAAATTCATATAAGGTGTTGATGATTGAGAATTGGGTCTCTAATAATTTCTGAAATAAATTTATAGAAATATTTAAATGTAAATACATCTCCCAACATTATGAATTGTAAATATAAGACAAAAGATAATAAATTAACTTTAATAAGGTGGGGAATGAGAGGAACCATTACTTGAGTATGTGACACCAAATGCATGGGAGGGGCTTATGTAAAATTGGGGGAACCTTTAGATGACTATATAGAGGGGAAGGCAGATTCGGGATGTGATCCAATAATATTTATTTAATATAACTGGGATATTTGGTAGGTTTATATATTAAATTAGTGGGGAATTATTTATCATTTATCAAACATATGTTTTTGACTATCTATAATAATATAAACTGAACCAAAAACCTTCCCATGGTTTCTAGAAAATGGTATTGGTTTCCATAATTTTATATGGGAAATATTTGAACATAATAAAATAAAACCCTTGGTTATGTGGAGGTGAGTCATAATCTTAAATAAATGATTTTAAAACATCAAAATATATTAATGGTTATGGATTAATCAAAAGGGATTTATAAAATTAATAAAATTTATAAAATTAATATAAAAAAATATTATAATAAATTTAAAATAGATATTTTTTTGTATACCATTTATACTACTTATTACACCACATTTGGGTCATTATGACGTCATAGTAAACACATTATATTTACACGCATTTTAGTTTTTTACCCGTAAATTAAAATACCTTCGAAAATTATGAATAATACACCATTGTATAATTTCAACAATATGATTCCAAAAATAATCTTATATTTTTCAAAATAATTTTATAAATATGTCAATTTTAACTTTTAAAATGATAATTGAAATTTATTGATAAATGTAAGATTTTTTTGAAAATAATTATTTTCAACACCTTATAAAATTTACAATTGAATTAATAAAAATAATATGATCATTTATATTTAGTAAAAATTATATAATAATAATATTTTATTAAAAATTATATATTTCAAAAATCCATTAATTCGTGAATATTAATTCCTTCATTGAATATTAATATTAACCAAAATTAGAATTTATGTTTTATTGTATCAAATTTAAAATCATATATAATGTAATAATAATAAGTTGAAAATATATTCTTCTTTATATATAAAATAATTTAAATACTCATATTGATAGTGTATTCATACATATCTCTTTAATACACCAGTAAACACCCTATGGGTAAGGAGTGCGACTTTGAAACCTTCATGGGGTGGTTCAGAAAACATTGTTTTTGTCAGGAACTCGATATCCTTGACCTTCTCTATTAAATGTTTTTTCTTAGGCTTAAGTTGTTAGATATCAGCTTGGGCATGGTCAAGGGAAAATCCCAGTGATTCTATCTCCCTTTGAAGCTCTGGTAAATGAGCTTCATAGGGCATGATCCTACTGGTTGAGGCTATAACTTCCTTTTCCTATGTCAATTGGATTTCTTAATACCCTAAATTCATACTAGCCACAGTATAATATTTCAATGGCTATATTATCAATGATAATGTTTTTATCGGTATTTTAAATCTGAAGGGATAAAAAAATGTAGTGAATTTTTTTTATAATCATATTACATAATAATACATTTAATTATATCATAAGGGAAATCTTATTTATAATATTTTGGGGTTTTAACATATTACCAATGAACAAATCATCACTCAGTCTGTATGGTAGTTCAAAATAAAATGTCTATAGATAATCGACCCACCAACTCTACTAAATGTTTATGTCCCATAGAGAAATGATCTACTTGATATTCTTCCTGTCTGTGTACACCATGATGGTTTTGGGAATAGTGAATCACCGGATGGTGTATTCCCAACATGTAATTATATAATAATCAATGATTAATAAAAATTTACATCTATGAAAAATTCCATGAACAAGGAAACTGAATCAATGACTAATTGATGTGTAAACACCAGAACCAATGTATTAGATCATCACTAATTATTTTTAATTTTATTTAAAAATTATAGAATTACCTTCCAATGAATTCTATATTTATTGATGATTCTATCATATCTCTACATCACATCATCATTGTGTTATAGTAATTAAGAGTATATTTCCTTTAGTATCGCTCCACATATACTTCATCAACTTCAGAACAACCCTATAATAATATTTTTTTCTCACGTAGTAGAACCTATAGTTGCAACTTTCATCTCTTATCGCCTCGATTGTCTCTTCAATGAAAGGTTATTTTTGATCTCCCTATATGTGAGAGTGGTGGAGTAGGAGGATCAGATCCCATTCATAAGAGATTACATAGAGAGGGAGCACTCTAGGCCTTCAAGATAAATCTATTCAGACTTTTTTGTGAACAACCCATGAAAAATGAGTACCATTAGAAAATTATATAATTGACCTTATAAACATATAGGTTTAGAAATATATAATTACACATTTTCACATAATATTTTTATTAATTACAAAAAACCCCTATTTCTATAATAATAATAATATTTCATAGAATCCAGAAAAATAAAAAATGAAATTAAAAAATATTTTCTTATATATTATTCAATATATATTATCTCTCATTATAACATTAAACTCAGTCGTTCATTACTCTAAAATATTTTTCGGACCACGAATAATGACAATATTTTCAATAACTATATATGACAACATTATTATAAAATAAATAAATTAATATTATATCAACTCAATAGAATATAAAAATAAATAAATATTCTTATCACAAAATATTATCTTGAATAAAATGTGATAGAATGTGTGTGATCAAGAAAAAGTGAATAATTACTAAACCACATGTGGGAATAATGTTTAATCATCATGTATAATAATAAGTATTAATATTATATAAATGAGGATATTTATTAACTCAAGCATTTTTTGGGGTGTGAAAAAAATAATAATTTAATTACATTAGTATAGTTAGTTAGACCTTAGGTTTTTTTTTCTAATATAGGATTTCACAAAAAATTATTTGTCAATTTTTATTGCTTTTATGGATAATAGATTATAATTGATTTGTATCAATCATGAGAAAAAATATGGTAAAATGATATATTTTTAAAACTATTCAGAAAGATAGTGATTAGTGCATGTATGGATTGACCTAGGGATATACTATCATTGTCTATAATTTTTACCAATTCTCCTTCCTCTTGGTGGTAAGAGGGAGATTCCTCTATTAATTCTTCTCTCTCTCTTGGACAGATGGTTATGGTGAGGGTTTTCCTAATTAGTGTATCAATTGTTCTACCCACCATCCTATGTTTGAATCAATGAATTAAAACCTTCTAAATTTTTTTGATAGTCCCCAATTGGGTATTTCTATTCCCTAATAATCAATAGTTCTGATAAAAATCATATGTATGTTATAGATATCTCAGAGAACTCACCACCAAACCATAATTTATTTTTTGGAAAATATTTGGGAATTTAGTGGAATGAGATATGGGAAATTGAAAATGGAAATTTAAATTAAATATATATAACCCTAATGTAGATGAATTCATAATTAAAAAATTAAATTAGAATAGAATCTGGTTTGTAGATGAAATAAATAATATTATTTATTTTCATGAAGAAAATAAAATATAAAAATTTTCGTAGGCTATCATTTTCCTAATAAATCATAATAAACCTCTCCATGGATGAGTATTTCAAGTTAATTCAGGGGAGCATATACATCATAAGAATGTAAATAATGAAAATTATTAGGAAATATAAGAAATAAATATACAATATGCTATTATCTAGAGCTTCCCTAGCTAATCAATCCTCTTTCAATCCCCCATGAATCTTATTTATTGGCATAGATTTAACCTGGTATGCTATAAATTTTCTATTAAATGGTCAACTGTATTCATGGGTCATCTTAGGGCCATGAAAGTATCATTGGACTAAAAATTCATCAAAAAACATTGTTTGTGATTCTATCTAATAATTTCACATCATGTAATTGATTCATGATGTCTAATGTGTGAGGTGATAGATATTTTTCATGTTAAATATTTTTTAATAGGTGACTAGGATTTGTTTCATTCCATAGCCTTATATCCTTTTTTCCTTTATGTTACATGTTCATAATTACATACACAACATGGAAATTATTTTTCATGAGAATTTATCTCTAGTTCTTCATATCTAATGTCTGGGTTTAATCATTATATTTAATCATGTCCCAAAAATTCATATTTATATTGAATTAAACTATTATAGATTTCACTATCAATATTCCAGTGTCGCACTATGCCTCTTTAGTTTATAGTGTGAAGTGTCCTATACTTGCTAAATTCAATATTTTTTTAGATTTCCAAAAAACATTTGTTATTCTACAATAAATCACAAATATAATTAAGTATTTGAATCTTTATTCATTTATATTTCCCAAAAAATACATATTATAATAAAAAAAATCATGAAAATATGGTTCTATCATGGATTTTTGTGTGACCCTCTTGGACTCTTTCTCTATCCAAACAGGATAAGAATCTTAATGTAAAAGGTTAGACTTGTCAAACATGTCATAGAGGACATATAGATAGAATAAAATGTTACAATTACATAAAAAATAACATGGAAGCTTACTATGTAATATAATACCTTTTTCATCATATCTCTTGTCTAGAAGAATGCATGCTAGTGTCATTAACCTATGTGCTTGATTTCTCTTTCATTAACATTCCAAACATTGAACATTATTATAGAACACATGGGACATGGATCTATTTTGTCTATATCATATCCATCATTATTCCTTAGACGTCAATTTTTTTTAATAGTCGATGGGAGAAATCCTTTATCACATTACTAGTTTTGTAAAATATTACCCATGATTGGCCAATATTTTCCTAATTCACCTGGAGAATATTTCATCATGGTATTCATAAATATATAAAAGCACATTAATAATAATGTCCATTATTAATAGTCATAATTTATTTTTAATACTATTTTCATCCATATATATGGACAACCAATAACACATATTAATGTTGGTTTCCTATTGGTGGTCATTGTTATCATATTCTACTACAATATAATTTACTATGGTAAAACTCCACGAGAAGGATCCTCAATGTCCTATGAGTATCCTTCCATGATTCTATATATCACTTGTGTCCCTAAAATGATTACATCTAGCTATAGAATATATATTTAAAATTATTTTTGTGGGAATTATTTTTTTAACATAGAAAGGAAATGATATGTACCTTCAGTGTGATATCTACTACAGGAAGTTGTTTCAAACTATGTTATTCATTAGAAGAAACATAATGTCAAATTTACGTTCAAATTATTTAAAATAAATACTATAGTTAATCATAATTTACATATAAGTTGGTTCTAGGGAACTAAATCCAACACACTCCCACTTCTAGTAGATCCAAATAAAAAATATCTGTTTTATATCAATGAGATGATAATCAGTCATCTATATAGATAATTAATTATTCAAGGGGTCCAACATGTTTTCCTCTATGGAAAGTCTTCTTATTAAAGTTTCACCCATTTGAGAAAAATTACTCAATAGGTGATACATCTTGGGAATTTTATTTTCTATTGGTGTGACAATTTATCTTTTTGAAAGATCCACCACTATAATATAATCATAATATAATGTGATAGGGTCATTAATGTTAGGTACCACATCATGATTATGAATAATGATCTCTTTCCATATGGATTCATTTCATACATCATAATCCTTTATTTATTAGGACGCCACTATATAATTGATGAAAAATAGCTTCATCGAAATTACTCATCTCACAAGTCGTCCGTTGAGACGATAAATATAGCCTGACTACAAAAATAGACCATGATAATCTATTTGAAAACTAGAATTATTATAAATCCCAAGGAAAAGATCCATATCTCTTAAATACACCAATAACATATCCTTCTTTCTTCTCAAAAACATAATGATTTCATCAATTGTAGACCAAAATTGTTCACAAGGATCATATTTTTGTCTTTATACCATTATCAATTCATATGATACATCAATTATATTACATAATATTTCATATATGTTTGATCGTATCACTGAATCAATTGGGATCTTACATAGTCATTTTTTCTACTGTGTATAAGGAAAAAGTTTCATAAAAATATGTATACTATCTGACAGTTGAAAAAAATCCATCTTGGATTGTTCCATACTAAATTTATTTAATATCTAGTAATAATATATCCCTTGACTTATTCAAAATTTCTTATTGGATGTATCACAAATGATCACAATCCCTAGAATGTAGGTTGAATTTCATAAGTCTATCAGGGATAAACACTTATATAATAAGTCTTTAGATGAAATTAAGAATGGTATGTCACTTTCATGAAGTAATATGTCATGAATATATATACTATTTTGAAAATGACCATATTCCTAATATTTTTTTAAAACACATATATCACTTTTATTCACAATGAAACCAAATTAATTAATAGATTAATCAAACAAAATTTTCTATAACCTTGATTCAACATTAAATCCATAAAAGGTCCTATATAAACAATATTTATTTTTGGAATCATTTAGGGACATAAAACCATCTGGTTATATCATATATACAAAATCTTGAAGGTTCCAATTATGGAAATCCATTCTGACATCCATCTTCAAGATTTCATTGTAATCATAAGCTAATATAGCTTGTGTAATTATGATGGATTTTAACATGGTAACCAGGGAAATGGTTTCCTCATAATCAATTCCTTGGATATATTTAAACTCTTGGGAACTAGCCATGATTTATAGGTACTTACATTACCTTAAATGTCCATTTTTTACCTTGAACACCCATTTTTACCCAATACTATATATGTCTAATAATGGTTAGAATAGAACCAAAACTCAGGATTGATACAAAGAATCCATTTTAGAATTCATGAATTATTTCAATCATGCATATTATGATTTCCTAGTAGCATTTTTATTTGATTATGGTTCATTATTTTCAACCAATAATGAGTCACCATCTTTGGGGACAAGAAAATGATATCAATGTGTTCCCTTACCTCTCTAGTTATCATACAAAATACATGTGTTTTAGGAACTAATTATTCCCTAGGGACCTATGGAATCTATTCCTATACCATTTTTTATGAACATGAACTTCATTGATTTATATATTTCTCCCAAAAACCTTCATTTTATGTTCTCCTAAAAAGGAAAGACTGCTTGTCCAAAAATAGTCACATTCTTGTCTAAGGGTTTTATAGGTCATATCCCATTATTTTCTTATGATTCCCTATAAATATACACATTATGAATCAGGTTTCTAGTTTGAATCAAAATAATTCCTTAAAAAGTTCCTTGAAACCCTATACAAATGTATGTGAAAAAAATAGGTTTCATTCCACTCCTTAACTCAAAGGGAATTAAATTTTCTGATTTAGTTGGTACCCAATATAGTTGGTACACGATTTAGTTGGTACCCTATTTACTGAGCACAAAATACTGTGAAATTTATATCACCAAAATGATAATGGAAAATATATATCAATCATCATCGACCAGAATATGTTACGAAAGTTATTGATCCTCCTTGCACTGTGACCGTTCCTTTGTGGTGTGTAAGGAGGATTGAGTTGAGATAGAATCCCAAAAATCTATTGAAAGCTGATCAAATCATGGATAAGATATTCAAAACCATGATGAAATCAATTTTATTTTATCTCCATTCCAATCAAATTTTCTACTTCATTAATTAATTAATTGAATTCCAAAAATGACTCTAAGTTATAACTCATCAGGTAGACATATCCATCTTTTCATAAGTCATCAGTGAAAATATAGAATAATGACAACCACCTCTAGCTTCTAATATAAATGCATAACACACTTTAGTGTATACGAATCCTAGAACCTCTGTTGATATTTCATGCTGTCCACTGAATGAATGTTTTTCCATTTCTCTTTTAATCAAGAAACACATCATTCCAATGGTTTTAGGTAAAAAATATCTATAAGGACCCAACCTTAAACATTACATAATCTTGAATTAAATGAATAATTCACATTGAGGATCTTTTCAGGTTTATAGTTTTAGAGAATTAGGCCATAACTATTACATAACAACTTGAAAATTATATGTAGAAACTACTACTCAGTATCCATTTTTCATAAAATATAAAATCTTAAAAAATAGAGACATGTCTAGTTCCATGTTTTAAACAACATGACTTTTCCTTGATCTCATCCTTGACCCTATTCATCATTATGCCCTGTGAAAAACTTTTCAAACTTGGGATGAACATAAAAAATCCCAGTAAGGGTATAAAATAATGAAAAGAAACATTAGCCCATAAATAGATACAAATCTATGAAAACATACTTTTCAATCATAACATATCTCAGGAAATCATAAGATTAATAAATAACATAAAGAAATCATAAATCATAAAGGTAACTTATGGAATTTATAACATACTTACATTGTATCTATCACAACTACATAGGGGGTAACATTTGGAATACCCATCATAGTATATTCCCTAAATCTCTTAGGAGAAATATTAATATTTACCTTCGTCACGTTACCCAATGCATTGGAGATCTATCTTGGGCTCACCTGCCCTAGGTTTATCACGGATCCACCCATATACGTAAACAATGACCAATAACCATAACATATTCATAACACATAAACCGAGCATAAAGGAAAGATAAATTTTCCACATTGCAATTACAATATATCATTTCAAGATATTGACATAATCAAGGATTTATCAAACCATTTTCAAAACCATTTAAAACATTTAATAAAGGGATTTTTGAATCAAAGTGTCCCATATCACATTGAAGCTTTTAAATGAATTATCATTTGAAAAAATTAATGTCCATATAAATAAATGAATCCTAAAACCCATTTTTGAAAACATGGACATTAGTGAGAAATATTTAGAAGAATAAATCTTTAAAACATTTAAAACGATATTTTAGTTAAAGAGTTTTTAACAAAATGAGAGACGCTTGAATACAAATAATTGAGAAATAAAATTTAATCAGAACATTATAATATCATGAGAATAAATTTATTCATGATATATTATTTCAAAGGATAGTATATACACTATATAAGAGTGAATTGGTGCATAAAAACAATAAAGTCTCAATGGAATATCAATTGAGACGAAATACATTATAAAAACGGTATCCTTAGATTAAGGATAAATAAATTACATAATAATGTGTGAAAATTTTAAATACACTAAATATGATTTTATATTCAGTGTAAATCAATCATAGGACATTCACACATGTTTTTTTAAGACAAAACCAATGGCTTGGATGTTTAACTCAATGAATGGAAATTGAGTTAAAATTACTCTTATCGGGTTCATATCGATGACTTGAGAATTTATCAATGGAGTGATTATGTGTATCAAAAGTATATCCACAAAAAGGGGATTGGAAACTACAACATAAATAAATAAACAGTGGTTCTACAAATAATCATAACATGACATAATTTTGAATTAGATGATTAACCCAAGGAATGAAAATTGGGTTAAAAAGTTCCCTTACCGATTTGGTAAATTATGAAACATACACCACATGAAAGAAGGATCATTAAATGAAGATGTAAATACTCATAAATGAAATTTTATTACACAAAGAGTACAATAATGGGCAGTACAAACACCACAAAAAGGAAATAGTGACAAATATATCATCAATCTCACGAGAATAAAAAGTGAGGTAAAACCCTTTACCACGTTGTAATGAATTGAGTCGTATGAACAAAAGATAATAACCACAAAATGAATCATATAATACCATGAATATAAAGATAATAAAGATAATATATATCAAATGGTAGTACACAACACAACACATGCAATGAATAAGTGGCGAACAATGGAAATGTCACGGAATTAAAAGTGAGATAAGAATTCCCTTACCTCGTGTCCGACTTGACATGTTTGTTCCTTGTTATTCCTTAATAATAAAATTAAGTTAATTTATAATTGATTAAGAAACCTTTTTCAAGTTTATTATTCCTTTTATATCACTTATAACCATGTTATAAACAAATTTTAATCATTTATGTTAATAATGGTTGTTTTGTCGATATTTGGTACTTGAGTAAAATAATGAACCCCTTATAATTAAAAGTTGTTCATATGGTCAAGATTCAATTATATCTAGAATGATATTCATGATTTAGATATCATATATATCATTTATATCCAGTATATATATGTATTTGAAACAATACATAACATTTGGATATATGAAATGAAATGCATTGTTCATGGAGATGGTAAGTCGTACGTACGCATGAATGCTACTTTCATATATATTTCGTATTTTAATTGAATGAAAACTTAATGATACATAGTTATATTATAATTACAGTATAATATCATATATAATTTCAATAACTCTATCATTTATATTTCCCACGTATGGTATGAATGTGTCATATCACTTTGAGGGGGTGGTAGTCCGCACTTCCTCAAATGAAATTATTGCGTTTACTCATAATGTAAACCATAAAGGTATGATATAAATTATAAATGTAACATCCCAAGTAAGTAATTAATAATATATATTTTTTATCCATGTCTATTAATGATTAAGATAGTGTTTTAGAGGCTTAAAATGAAAATAAATACAATCTTATGCATGGAATAAACTAATATTCTTAAAAGATTGTTTTACTGCCTTTTGATGGAAAACCATTTTTGAATCTATATTTTGAAAATTTTATAAACCATGTTTTTCAAAATAAACTTATTCTTTATGATTGGGACATCAAAATTTACCTTGTGTGAATTTTTGGTATTTTTCTGACAATGTTCATTTTTAATGAATAGTGAAAAATACTGCATTTTACATCAAAACTGCTTTTTAATCTAATTTATTTATATGATTAGATTATGTTTTGAATTGGTTTTGAAGTGAAATTAGAATATATTTTTACCATTTTATCCAATGGTGGTCATTGGAATCAATTTCACTTTGAAATTAGACTTAAACTGGTGTCAATCTTTCGATACTTATTGTTTTGTAAAAACACGCTATTTGCTCTGGCAGCGGGAATTAATTATTAAATTAATTAATGTGACTTATATGATTTGAATTTTGTAAAATAGACTTCATTTTTGAATTCAGAATATCAAATATAGCTTAGGGTGAATTTTTGGTAATTTTCTGAAAAAGTTCAATTTTTGATGAATAGTGAAACCACTAAGTGGTAATCAAGCAAACTGATTTTTCAGTTAAATGAAAGTTTACCACTAATGTGTACTGAATTTTGAAAATCCGACATACATGGTTGTCATTAAGAAGTAAAATGTGGTTCAATGAGATTAAAATAATTTTTTGGTGAATAGTAACTTATTAAGTTCTTAATCACGATTAGTGGTAATTAGGGTAGTTTAAGGTATAAATAATACTTTAATAAAATGAAATGACCTAGACACATGTCTCAACCTCATTGGTTGTGTCATGGCCGACCATGACATTCCATAGGTCAACTTGGGGACCCCATGGATCCACTTTTGTTGGGAAATGACATAAATTACTTTTTATTTAATGTTAAAGTGAAAATGACACAAACATAATATGTTTTACGAAAACAATTTTTAAGTGGGTTTATACAAGTCCAAAATTTGATTATAAATAGTCATTGGAACGATAAATAGATTTCCTATATCATAGTATTTTTTTATAATTTTTAGACATTAAATAAATTTAATTATTTATGACATAATAATGATGCAGCGATGACATCATTATTTGACGATTTAAATAAAATGGAAAGACAATGTAAAATATATGAACTACACATGGCCAAAACCAATTGGATGAGTGGATTTAGAACCCTTATCACCTTATCCACGAATTCTATCAATGTGGGACCTTTTAAAACCGAAACACATTTTCAAGTAAAGTAATATTTCTTTACTTTCCAAAAGTGCCCCTCCTCTCCTCATATAAAAGGCCCCCACCTCTACCTCATTTCACACACTCTTCAAGCCTTTGGCTCGGCCAAACCCTGCCCATTTGCTCTCTCCACATCCCTCTCCTCATCCTAGAGGATTCCCTTTGGGCATAATCCTTTCAAAGGAAGCCTTTAGGCTCAAATCAAAAGGAGTTACACTTTTTAACGTAATTCATTCTCTCATGTTCATTTGTTTTATTTTGCTTCTCCAACCCCCTAAACTCTTTTTATTTACTTCTTTTGTAACAAAACCAGTATATTAAATATACTAGGATGTTTTTATAAGATATGTTCGAGCTACACACTCACACAACTACATCAAATGGTTAAAGAACATACGGTTTCCGTGGATGGCGAAATTCTGCCTCCCGAAACGATGATTGTTCAATACTCATTTAAAACCTTCAAAGGTGGCCATTATGATGTCACTATTTTTATATATGATATATAATATGTTTATGGTTTCCTTAAGCTTCTGTGTTTTTCATTTTGGGCATACCTTTATGGTTTCCATTATGGGTAAACACGATATCTTCATTTTAGGAAGTGCGGACTACCGCCCCCTCAAAGTGATTTGATTCGTTAAATACCATATGTGGGACATATAAAGGATGGAACTATGATATTATATATGATATTATACTGGAATTATAATATAACTTTATATCATTATGATTGCATTCTATAAAATACGAAATAGAAATGAAAGTAGCGTTCATGCGTACGTACGGCTTACCGTCTCCATGAACGGTGCATTTCATTTCTTACCTCTAAATGTGATGTAATATTATAAATGCATGTATGTACTGGATATATATGACATATATGATATCTAAATCATGAATACCATTCTGGATATAATGAAACTTTGACCAAATTAACAACATGTAAGTGTAAGAAGTCTATTTTTGACTTAAGAACCAAATACCGAAAAAATAAACATTATTAACTTAACTGATTACATGATGTTCATAACATGGTATAAAAGGAATAATGAACTTGAAAAAGATTCATAAGAAAGTAGATATTAACTCAAGTTTATTATTTAGGAGATTAAAGAACGGTCGGGTCAAGTCGGATACGAGGTATGGGACTTCGTCTCAATCTCCTTTCGTTGAGGCATATTTTATTTTATACACATCTTTCTTTTATATGGTGTATAAACCACTTTGACTTTTACGTTTATTCAAAAGGAATATTTTTTATACGAAGTGTTTACTAAATGACAAAAGGGAATGTTTTTGTCGTACGTATGCGGCGACAATGACTTCTCCGCCGTCGTGACCGTTATTTGAGTTTCGGCTTCCTCTACAAGCCATACTTTTTTTTAAAATGAAAAATAAATACCATGTTTTACATTGGTATTGAAAATGGTTTTCATAATGTTTTTATTATATCAATGTGTTGTATTTATATCTCGTGATTGAAATGTGGAAATGTTATGTTTCCTTTATGCATGTTTTATGTGATATGATTATGTTATGGTTCTTGGGCATTATTATGAAGACAGGTGGTTCCGTGATAAACTAAGGGCGGGTGAGCCCATTATAGCTCTCCAATGCATTGGGTAACGCGAAGGAGTGAAACGTTAAGGTTTCTCCGAAGAGATTTTAGGGAATATACTGTGATGGGTATTCCAAACGTAACCAAGAGGGTTACTCCCTACGTAAGAAAGTTATGAATGCCTCAAGTTACCTTTACGTATTATGATTTCTATGATTTATTCATGATTTTATGAGGTATGTTAAAGTGCCTATGTTTTATGGGTAAAGTGTGATTTCATTATTATGTATATATGAACTCATGTTTTCCTTTCCATGTTTTTTTTATAACCCATACTGAGTTTTTATGCTCATCCCAAGTTTTTGAAATGTTTTTCACAGGTCAAGGGAAAGGTACATGATAAGATGATAGAGTCAAGGATGTGTCAAGAAATAATCCATGTTTTATTTTAAATGTGTTTCCATTGATGGGAATGAAGAATACTATCTTTATGTAACCACTTTGTTTATATGTGGAATGTAATGCAAGTTTTATGATCTAATTCTCTAAAACTCTAAACCCGAAAAGATCCTCAATGTGTAGTCTTGTAATAACTCAAGATTAAGTAAGGTTTAAGGTCTGGGGCCTTATAGTTGGTATCAAAGGTCGGTTTAGATAACGTTAGGAGTTAGAATTCTATTAAATGATTATCCAAAAATATTTTTTTCGAAATGATATAGCATTTAAAGATTACCATGTTGCTTCATCTAAGACATGTTTGTTCAGAATGGTTTTCCGCAGAGGAAATAGGGAAGCAGTGCTAGGAAGGCATACAGAAGGAAATAACCTTCCGAATCAGCATCCAGAAATGGTTGGAATTGGAACTGAACAGTTTGTTGCAGTAATGGAGCAGTTGACTCAAGCGATAAATGGCGGTGGTATCCATGCACGAGATCAGCCAGATCAACCGCAGAGGAACATGTCAGTGGTGGAACATTTCATGAGGCAACATCCACCATAATTCAGAGGATCATCTGACCCTGTGCTAGCTGAAGGGTGGATTAAAGCACTGGAGAAGATTTTTGATGTCATGGGGTGTTCAGACAATCAAAAGGTTAGTCTTGCTATTTACCGTTTGGAGGGTGAAGCAGATCAGTGGTGGTCTATGGTTAAAAATATCAGGGACGCCGATGAGATTGATGCTCTTGACTGGGATGAATTCAAAGGTATGTTTCTTGAGAAGTATTTTCCTAAGGCTGTTCGACTTAGGATGGAAAATCAATTCTTGGAATTGAGGCAAGAGGAAGACTCAGTGGCTGCCTATGAAGAAAGGTTCACTCGATTGGCAAGGTTTGCTCCAAATTCTATCTGGGACCTTGATAGTAAAATCAATCGTTTTTACTTAGGATTAAAGCCAAAATATCGAAGGGCATTAGCTTCTCGTGAGTTTAAAAGTTATGAAAAGCTTGTTCGATGTGCTGAGAAGGTGGAAATGGAGTTTGTCGATGACCAAGTGTTCTATAACAACCAGCAGAAGAAGAGACCGAGGTGGCAGGAGAAAGGTAATAATTCTTCAAAAAAGTCTGATGGTAAGAAAACTAAGTTTCCAGTTTGCGATAAATGTGGAAAAAGGCATGCTGGGGAATGTCTTCTGAATTCTGGGAAGTGCTACCGATGTGGTAATATGGGACATAAGGCTCGTGATTGCACTGAAAAGGATCAAGGTGAAGGTAAGAACAAATTTGATTTACAGTTAGTGAAATGTTATAAGTGCAATGAGATGGGTCACTATGCAAACGAGTGTCCGACAAGGAGCTTGAGTGATGTGAAGCAGCTAGAATACAAGCAGAAAGGGGTGGTGAAATCCTTTGCAACTACTTCAGCAGATGTCGGGCCATCAAATGAAGTTGTATCAGGTACTTTGTTTGTTTTTTCAGATTATGCCAGTGTGTTGTTTGATTCGGGGTCTACACATTCTTTCATCTCTGAAACCTTTTCTAGTAAAATGGGAATACCATCTCAAGAAATGACTCCTGACCTTTTGGTAAAAACACCTGGGGGAAGTGTCGAGGCGAAAAGAATTTATAAGAATCTTCCTATCCTTATCTGTGGAAAGAACCTACTTGCAAACCTTATTGTTCTACCTCTAGTTGAGTTTGATGTTATCCTGGGTATGGATTGGCTCTCTATTTACCATGCTAAGATTGACTGTAGAGCTAAAGAAGTTTCTTTTCAGAAAGACTTTCAGTTTTTTTACAAGAATGAACCCTTACTTTTGATAACATATCAAGAGGCCGAGAAACTTGTAAAAGATGGAAATGAATGTTACCTTGCACACGTCGTTGAAAATAAAGGAACTGTTCAGATTAATGATGTGCCAGTGGAAAATGAGTATCCTAATGTTTTTCCTGATGAGTTGCCTGGAATAATACCAGATCGGGAAGTTTAGTTTACTGTTGACTTAGTTCCAGATGATAAGCCAATTTCAAAACCCCCTTATCGAATGGCACAAATTGAACTTTTAGAGTTGAAGGAGAAATTGCAAGATTTATTAGATAAAGGTTTCATTAGACCTAGCAAATCACCATGGGGTGCTCCTGTTTTATTTGTTAAAAAGAAAGATGGTTCTATGAGACTTTGCATTGATTATAGAGCCTTGAATAATATCACTGTTAAGAACAAATATCCTTTGCCTTATATCGATGATTTGTTTGATCAGCTCCAGGGAGCTCAGTTTTTTTCAAAGATTGACTTGAGATCGGGGTACCATCAGCTGAAGGTAAAGGAGGCAGATATTCCGAAGACCGTGTTCCATACGAGATATGGCCATTATGAATTTGTAGTAATGCCTTTTGGGATAACCAATGCACCTGCTGTATTCATGGACTTAATGAATAGAATTTTCCATGAGTTCTTGGATAAGTTTGTGGTGGTTTTCATTGATGATATTTTGGTGTTTTCTAAAAGTAAAGAGGAGCATGAAAAACATTTAAGGGTTATCTTGCAAACCTTAAAAGAAAAGAAACTGTATGGGAAATTCAGAAAGTGTGAGTTTTGGTTGCAACAAATTTCTTTCCTTGGTCACATTGTTTCTAAAGATGGAATAACTGTTGATCCTGCAAAAACAAAAGTTGTGGAAGAATGGCCAAGACCCACAAATGTAACCGAGATTCGTAGCTTACTTGGTTTGGCGGGCTATTACCGAAGGTTTGTTAGAAATTTTTCACGGTTATCTAGTCCAATGAATAAGCTAACTCGGAAGGGTGTTAAGTTTATCTGGACAAAAGAATGTGATGATTGTTTTCAGGAATTGAAAAGAAGATTGGTGAATGCTCCAGTTTTGGCACTACCTTCCAGGAATGGTGAGTTTGTTATATACAGTGATGCTTCATTGAAAGGACTTGGTTGCGTCCTAATGCAGAATGATCAGGTAATTGCTTATGCTTCACGACAGTTGAAAACTCATGAGGTAAATTACCCTACACATGATTTGGAACTAGCTGCTGTTGTTTTTGCTTTAAAAATTTGGAGGCATCATTTGTATGGAGTAAAGTGTGAAATATATACCGATCACAAAAGTTTAAAGTATATATTCACTCAGAAAGAGTTAAACATGAGACAAAGGAGATGGCTGGAATTAATCAAAGATTATGATTGTACAATTCATTACCATCCAGGAAAAGCAAATAAAGTGGCTGATGCTTTGAGTCGAAAAAGTAATGCTTCATTAACAATATTGCATTTGGAACGTGATACTTTGGTTAAAGATTTGATGAACTTTGGCATAGAATTTGTTGGTGCAAGAAGTCCTTCTGTTTTGTTTCAGGTATCAATGAGATCATCTCTATCAGATAGAATCAAGCAAGCACAGAAGCAAGACAGTGAGTTGCAGAAAAGGGTAGAGTTGGTTCAGAAAGGTAAGTTGCCTGAATTCAACATTGATAATGATTGCGTTTTGAGATTTGGGAAGAGATTGTGTGTGCCTTGTGATTCACAGTTGAAGAGAGAGTTGTTATGTGAAGCTCATAGTTCTTCGTTTTCAGTTCATCCGGGCAGTACTAAGATGTATAGAGATCTGCGGGAGTATTACTGGTGGGATGGAATGAAAAGAGACATTGCTGATTTTACTGTGAAGTGTTTGACTTGTCAGCAGGTTAAAGCAGAGCGGCAGTTACCGAAAGGGATGCTTCAGCCTTTACCAGTGCCAGAGTGGAAATGGGAGAATATATCCATGGACTTTGTTGTTGGATTACCAAAGACATCTCGAGGTAATAATGCAATCTGGGTTATTGTTGATCTCTTGACCAAATCTGCTCATTTCCTTACTATACGAGATAATTTCTCTCTTGATCAACTTTCCCGTTTGTATCTTAAAGAGATAGTTAGGTTACATGGAGTTCCTCTCTCCATTGTATCGGATCGTGATCCCAGGTTTACTTCTAACTTTTTGAAAGGCCTTCAGAAGTCGTTGGGTACTGAATTAAATTTTAGTACAGCTTTTCATCCTCAATCAGATGGGTAGTCAGAACGAACAATTCAGACGTTGGAGGATATGCTACGAGCTTGTTCTATGGATTATCAGGGAAGTTGGGACCAACATCTTTCTTTGGTTGAATTTTCATATAATAACAGTTTCCATTCTAGTATACAGATGGCACCATTTCAGGCATTATATGGGAAGCGGTGTCGAACTCCAGCTTTCTGGGATGAAGTGGGTGAAAGGAAGTTGATGAGACCAGAATTGGTAGAAGAGATGGCAGAAAAAGTTCAGCTGATTCAGAAACACATGAGAACAGCTCAGAGCAGGCAGAAGAGTTATGCGGATAACCGGAGGAAGGATCTATCTTTCGAGGTAGGTGATCATGTTTTTCTCAAGGTTTCTCCTTGGAAAAGTGTGATGAGATTTGGTAAGAAAGGAAAGTTGAGTCCAAGGTTCATTGGACCATACAAAATTCTGGAAAGAGTTGGATCAGTTGCATACCGAGTGGCTTTACCTCCGAGTTTATCTCAGGTACACAATGTTTTTCACGTTTCGATGTTGAGAAAGTATATGCCAGATCCATCTCATGTTTTGAGTCCAGAGGTAGTTCAGCTGGAAGAGAACCTATCTTATGAGGAACAACCGGTCCAGATTCTTGACCACAGGGAGCAAGTGTTACGGAATAAGGTGATTAAGCAGGTAAAGGTTTTGTGGAAAAACCACATGATTGAAGAGGCAACATGGGAATCTGAAAATGCAATGAGGGATAAGTACCCCCATTTATTCGATAAGTAAATAAATTGCGGGGACACAATTTTCTAAAGGGGGGAAGGATGTAACATCCCAAGTAAGTAATGAATAATAGATATTTTTTATCCATGTCTATTAATGATTAAGATAGTGTTTTAGAGGCTTAAAATGAAAATAAATACAATCTTATGCATGGAATAAACTAATATTCTTAAAAGATTGTTTTACTGCCTTTTGATGGAAACCCATTTTTGAATCTATCTTTTGACAATTTTATAAACCATGTTTTTCAAAATAAACTTATTCTTTATGATTGGGACATCAAAATTTACCTTGTGTGAATTTTTGGTATTTTTCTGACAATGTTCATTTTTAATGAATAGTGAAAAATACTGCATTTTACATCAAAACTGCTTTTTAATCTAATTTATTTATATGATTAGATTTTTTTTTGAATTGGGTTTTAAGTGAAATTAGAATATATTTTTACCATTTTATCCAATGTTGGTCATTGGAATCAATTTCACTTTGAAATTAGACTTAAACTGGTGTCAATCTTTTGATACTTATTGTTTTGTAAAAACACGCTATTTGCTCTGGCAGCGGGAATTAATTATTAAATTAATTAATGTGACTTATATGATTTTAATTTTGTAAAATAGACTTCATTTTTGAATTTGGAATATAAAATTTAGCTTAGGGGGAATTTTTGGTAATTTTCTGAAAAAGTTCAATTTTTGATGAATAGTGAAACCACTAAGTGGTAATCAAGCAAACTGATTTTTCAGTTAAATGAAAGTTTACCACTAATGTGTACTGAATTTTGAAAATACGACATACATGGTTGTCATTAAGAAGTAAAATGTGGTTCAATGAGATTAAAATAATTTTTTGGTGAATAGTAACTTATTAAGTTCTTAATCACGATTAGTGGTAATTAGGGTAGTTTAAGGTATAAATAATACTTTAATAAAATGAAATGACCTAGACACATGTCTCAACCTCATTGGTTGTGTCATGGCCGACCATGACATGCCATGGGTCAACTTGGGGACCCCATGGATCCACTTTTGTTGGGAAATGACATAAATTACTTTTTATTTAATGTTAAAGTGAAAATGACACAAACATAATATGTTTTACGAAAACAATTTTTAAGTGGGGTTATACAAGTCCAAATTTTGATTATAAATAGTAATTGGAAAGCTAAATAGATTTCCTATATCATAGTATTTTTTTTATAATTTTTAGACATTAAATAAATTTAATTATTTATGACATAATAATGATGCAGCGATGACATCATTATTTGACGATTTAAATAAAATGGAAAGACAATGTAAAATCTATGAACTACACATGGCCAAAACCAATTGGATGAGTGTATTTAGAACCCTTATCAGCTTATCCACGAATTATATCAATGTGGGACCTTTTAAAACCTAAACACATTTTCAAGTAAAGTAATATTTCTTTACTTTCCAAAAGTGCCCCTCCTCTCCTCTTATAAAAGGCCCCCACCTCTACCTCATTTCACACACTCTTCAAGCCTTTGGATCGGCCAAACCCTGCCCATTTGCTCTCTCCACATCCCTCTACTCATCCTAGAGGATTCCCTTTGGGCAGAATCCTTTCAAAGGAGGCCTTTAGGATCAAATCAAAAGGAGTTACACTTTTTAAGGTAATTCATTCTCTCATGTTCATTTGTTTTATTTTGCTTCTCCAACCCCCTAAACTCTTTTTATTTACTTCTTTTGTAACAACACCAGTATCTTCAATATACTAGGATGTTGTTATAATATATGTTTGAGATACACACTCACACAACTACATCAAATGGTTAAAGAACATACGGTTTCCGTGGATGGCGAAATTCTGCCTCCCGAAACGATGATTGTTCAATACTCATTTAACACCTTCAAAGGTGGCCATTATGATGTCACTATTTTTATATATGATATATAATATGTTTATGTTTTCCTTAAGCTTATGTTTTTTTCATTTGGGGCATACCTTTATGGTTTCCATTATGGGTAAACACGATATCTTCATTTTAGGAAGTGCGGACTACCGCCCCCTCAAAGTGATTTGATTCGTTAATTACCATATGTGGGACATATAAAGGATGGAACTATGATATTATATATGATATTATACTGGAATTATAATATACCTTTATATCATTATGATTCAATTCTATAAAATACGAAATAGAAATGAAAGTAGCGTTCATGCGTACGTACGGCTTACCGTCTCCATGAACGGTGCATTTCATTTCTTACCTCTAAATGTGATGTAATATTATAAATGCATGTATGTACTGGATATATATGACATATATGATATCTACATAATGAATACCATTCTGGATATAATGAAACTTTGACCAAATTAACAACATGTAAGTGTAAGAAGTCTATTTTTGACTTAAGAACCAAATACCGACAAAATAAACATTATTAACTTAACTGATTACATGATGTTCATAACATGGTATAAAAGGAATAATGAACTTGAAAAAGATTCATAATAAAGTAGAGATTAACTCAAGTTTATTATTCAGGAGATTAAAGAACGGTCGGGTCAAGTCGGATACGAGGTATGGGACTTCGTCTCAATCTCCTTTCGTTGAGGCATATTTTATTTTATACACATCTTTCTTTTATACGGTGTATAAACCACTTTGACTTTTACATTTATTCAAAAGGAATATTTTTTATACGAAGCGTTTACTAAACGACAAAAGGGAATGTTTTTGTCGTACGTATGCGGCGACAACGACTTCTCCGCCGTCGTGACCGTTATTTGAGTTTCGGCTTCCTCTACAAGCCATACTTTTTTTAAAATGAAAAATAAATACCATGTTTTACATTGGTATTGAAAATGGTTTTCATAATGTTTTTATTATATCAATGTGTTGTATTGATATCTCGTGATTGAAATGTGGAAATGTTATGTTTCCTTTATGCATGTTTTATGTGATATGATTATGTTATGGTTCTTGGGCATTATTATGAAGACGGGTGGTTTCGTAATAAACTAAGGGCGGGTGAGCCCGTTATAGCTCTCCAATGCATTGGGTAACGCGAAGGAGTGAAACGTTAAGGTTTCTCCAAAGAGATTTTAGGGAATATACTGTGATGGGTATTCCAAACGTAACCAAGAGGGTTACTCCCTACGTAAGAAAGTTATGAATGCGTCAAGTTACCTTTACGTATTATGATTTCTATGATTTATTCATGATTTTATGAGGTATGTTAAAGTGCCTACGTTTTATGGGTAAAGTATGATTTCATTCTTATGTATATATGAACTCATGTTTTCCTTTCCATGTTTTTTTATAACCCATACTGAGTTTTTATGCTCATCCCAAGTTTTTGAATTGTTTTTCACAGGTCAAGGGAAAGGTACATGATAAGATGATAGAGTCAAGGATGTGTCAAGAAATAATCCATGTTTTATTTTAAATGTGTTTCCATTGATGGGAATGAAGAATACTATCTTTATGTAACCACTTTGTTTATATGTGGAATGTAATGCAAGTTTTATGATCTAATTCTCTAAAACTCTAAACCCGAAAAGATCCTCAATGTGTAGTCTTGTAATAACTCAAGATTGAGTAAGGTTTAAGGTCTGGGGCCTTATAATAAATACATAAGCATAGAGAAAAAATAAACATAATATGTATCATATATAAATACAGTGTCATCATAATGTCCACCATGAGAGGCAGTAGGAGATATTTGAACAATCATCATTTCGTGAAGCAGTAGTTCGCCGTCCACCGAAACAGTATGTTCTTTATCCATTAGATGGAGGTGTGTGTAAGTTTAGTTAGAATCCTTCTCATAAAAAAATTCTAGTATATTGAGGATACTGGTTTTGTCATGAATGAAAGTAATGAAAAGAGTTTAGGAGTTGCAGATGTAAAATAAAGCAAAATAAAACAAAAGAATTTAAGAGAAACTGTTACCTTTAATTTGGGTAACTTCCTTTGGTTTGAACCAAAAGGACTTCTTGAAGTGCCTTCTGCCTATGGTAAGGCTTCTTGGAAGAGTAGAGGTATCTTGAGAGATTATTTGGGCAGGGGTTGGATGAGATAAGGGGCTTTAGAGGTGTGAGGAATGGGTTAGAAATGAGGTATTTTTATAAGGGGGAGGGGCTCTTTAGGAAAGTGTGAAAATATTATTTTATTATATAATGATATTCAGTTTCTAAAGGTCCAAAACTCATTAAGGTCGAAGATAAGATGAATCATGGTCGAAATAAATTCATCCAATAGTAATTTGACATGTTTTAGATGTTATTTTAATATTTATAATCTTATTTATTTAAATGATTTATTAATGAGATAAACACTGCATCATTATTGTGTCATAAATAATTTAATTTATTCAATGTCTAAAAATTATAAAAAAACAATGATATAGGAATTTTTATTAGTTTTCTAAAGAATATTTATAGTCTAAAATATTACATATATAACACCATGTAAAAATTTCTTTACTAAAAGATATTTGTTTATGTCATTTTTGCCTTTACTTTAAATTAATTAATCTAAAGCTTCATTATCACTCCCAAGTGGCTCCATGGGGTCCCAAAATCAACCCAAAGATGCCCATGGTCGTAAATGACTCAACCAAAAAGGTTAGGGCAAGTGTTAAGGTAATTTTGTATTATTATAATCTTCTTTTTACCTTGATTTACCCTATTTACCTTTAATAGCGGTAAATAAAAGTCAAAAGTTACTATTCACCAAAAATTATTTTCATCTTATTGAACCACATTTTACTTACTAATAAAAACCAAGTATGTCAGATTTTTGAAATTCAATTCACAGAAGTGGTAAATTAATATTTAAATGAAAAATTCAGTTTTTTAACTACTACTAAGTGATTTCACAATTCATCAAAAATTGACGTTTTTTCAGAAAACTACCAAAAATTCAGCCTATGTTATATTTGATATTCCGAATTCAAAAATGATGTCTATTTTACCAAATTTTAAACATATAAGTTTCATAAATTAATTTAAAATTAATTCTCGTTATCAAAACAAATAGCGTGTTTTTAAGAAACAATAACTATCAAAAGATTGATACTTGTTTATGTCCAATTTCAAAGTTAAATTAATTACAATGACCAAAATTGGATAAAATGGTAAAACTATATTCTAATTACACTTTAAAACCAATTAAAAAGATAATATAACCATATAAATAAATTATATTTAACAGATGTTTTGAATTAAAATACAGTATTTTCATTATTCATTAAAAATTGAATTTTAACAGAAATATACAAAAAAAATTACCCAAAGTAAATTTTGGTGACCCGATTCTAAATAAGAATTTCATTTTCTCAAATAGAATGTATAAAAGTGACCAAAACTAGATTTATAGAGGGTTCTCCATTAAAATGTTATAAATCGACATTTTAGTAAATATTAGAGTATTTATGCTTAAAATTAGATTCATTCACATTTTAATACTATAAAATTTATTAGATTAAATTCAAATAATTTAAGAAACATGTATAATAATATTTTAGTTATTTCTATTCATTCCCTCCAATACAACGTCTAGGCATTAACTACCATTTAAAATAATAATATTATATTATTAGTGTGCAACGTGAGATTTCAAAGAAACCTGTTGTTGCGTATCGGGTAAGCAATCGAACATAGAATCCCCTTTAAAGTAAAATTAATAATTAATTTACAAATATTAATAAATATTAAAATGTCATATTTTTTATTTACCTGGGATGTTACATCATTCTCCCCTTTTGGGAATTGCGTCCTTTCAGTTTTAAAATTGGGCTCGGAAACATCATTGAAAGTCCGACATTGGAAAAAGAGACAATAAAACTATCACTTTAAAATAATGGAAGAGAAGTAAAAATGTCACCCAAGACAAAATATACTAGGATTCCATGAAAACATGGATATGGAGGAGAAAAAAAACCGTCAAGTTCTGATGGAGAGTGATAGAAAACATGACTAGGAGAAAGTTAACCACCAACAAATCACAAACATCTGATGGGTTAAACGGTATTTGATTCCCCAGTAAGAAAAGTTAACAGAAAATGTTTTTATTTTAAGTTACTTTTCATAAAGTTCAGGAATTTATTTATGAGCTTAACTACAAACAAAAGGAAACATACTTACTTGTCATGTAGACTTTCATCCATTAATAAATTCCTACCACAAACTCATTTTTTTTCTTCAAACAATGAGTATTCAATATGACTTGTTCACATTGAATGAACTATAATCAACTTCTAGAGAATCACATAATCCAAATAATATGAACTATATTTTTTCCATGTCTTTAGAAATTAATGAAAACCAAAATGGTTTGTGCGAGATCAGATAATACCTAAAAAGGATAATCTTTTACAAAAATAAAAACTACTCTTAATCTCCAAAACTTGTGAAAAAAAACCCAAAGTTCAACAAAGACCATTTGAAAAACAATTGTCCATAAAATTCTTCGAAGTAATACAAACTAAGATTAAAACCCAAATCTCAAAAGGATTCAATCACATAGTATTCCAAGATAAATCTTAACATTTATCTCCAAATAACACCAGTTACTCTTAAAGTCTCATATTGAAAATTAATTAACCTAATCACATATTCTCCATGATAGGTTAATAATTTCCATAGATAACCCAAAATAAACTTATTATTGATTCATAAAATAATCTAACTAAAAAATAATTAGTCATACTTACCAGGTACTTCACGTAGTCCAGTGGTAGGTGATAAATCTCAGTCTCACTGTGGTTGTGGGTTCTATTCCCACATCTTTGTCCGATGCGACGGGTTGTCACACGGTCTGCGTGTTGTCCTTTTTCAAAAACTATATAATTTTATAACATTCCCAAAAAGAGTTAAATTCATCAAAAATAACCATAATATATTTTAACCACAAAGGTTTTCTAATAACTTTCATTTTGCATCCAAAAATGTATTAACATGTAATTGCCTAAAATTCAAGGATCATATAAACCCAAATGGTTCTTTATAACTATATCCACAAAATAAAAGATAATTATTCCTTGAATTTTTTTTTCATATATCAAACTTCAGGGTTACACATACTATAAAAAGACTTTTAATGTAATCCCATCATCAAAAGAGCCTTAATAATTTTAAGCATTTCACCATCCTAAAATCTACTATAACTCTTGAATCTCTTATATGTTGACTTCTTACTCATTAAACATTCTTCATGATCCATTAATCATTATATACCAACTTATTCAGAAATAATTCTTTCCTACATACAAAAATCATGAATCATATCCTAAGATTCAATAATATCAAAATATATGTTAAGAAATAATCCACACCTTTCATTGTTCATTGTCAGTGTCTTCATCCTTAATCGGAATGGAATTAGGTATTAGTAAACATATTTTTGTACGATCCAAGTGATCCCATTCCCGAAACCTCTTTGTAGGACATCTTTTTTTATAATGACCATGCACACGACATTTAAAACATTCAATTGATCCCTCAAAAAGAACTTCTTTCCCTTTCCTAGAGTCAACTGGATGCTTCCTTTTTCCATGGCAGGTTCTTGCTTTATGACCTTCATTTCCACATCTATAGAATATCTTCGTCCCTTTGTAAAATTTTCTTGTGTGTTTCTTTCCACATCCTTGACACAAAGGTTTTTTAATATACTTACCTTTATGATTATTACCTGAACTTCCATGGGGATTTGTTTCTCGCATATATGATGCCTTATAAAAATCACCAAGGTTCAGGTGGTCAATAATGACTCTAGATAGTTGGTTGAGAATAACTAGAAGAGTTCTCATTGAAGCTCCCATTTCATTCAGTTGCTCATTCAGAAAACCATCACAGTTTTCTTCACATCCACTGTTACTTTGGTGCCTGCCAGATCCACCCATTTACTAAAACCAAAAGGTAAGTGTGAGTATATCAGTAAAATAATCATATAATATCTTATGAGGAGGGTAAATACTAAGATATAATTATTCATGTTATGTTAAACTCATTAACTTTATCTAAAATAACTATGACTCTTTCTAAAATCTTAACCATTATGGTAATGTCACTTATGCTTAAAGAACACACTAACCTCTAAATTTATCTAAACCGACCTCTGATACCAACTATAAGGACCTGACCTTAAACATTAGATAATATTTATTTAAATGAATAATTCACATTTAGGATCTTTTCAGGTTTAGAGTTTTAGAGAATTAGGCCACAAATATTACATAACAACTTGAAAATTACATGTATACACTACTACTCAGTATCCATTTTTAATAAAATAAAAACTCTTAAAAAATAGAGACATGTCTAGTTCCATGTTTTAGACAACATGACTTTTACTTGATCTCATCCATGACCCTATTCATATATATGTTCTGTGAAAATCATTTCAAACTTGGTATGAGCATAAAAAGATCACTAAGGGTTATAAAATAATGAAAAAAAACATTATCCCATAAATAAATACAAATCTATGAAACCATACTTTTCAATCATAACATACCTCATGAAATCATAAGATTTATGAATAACATAAAGAAATTTTAAATCATAAAGGTAACTTATGGAATTCATAACATACTTACATTATAGCTATCCCAACTAAATAGGGGGTCACATTTCGAATACCCATCATAGTATATTACCTAAATCTCTTAAGAGAAACATTAATGTTTACCTCTGTCATGTTACCCAATGCATTGGATAGCTATCTCGGGCAAACCCTACCTAGGTTTATCACAGAACCACCTGTATACGTAAAAAATTCCCAATAACCATAAAAAATTCATAACACATAAACCAAGCATAATGGAAAGATAACATTTCCACATTTCCATCACAATATATCATTTCAAGATATTGACATAATCAAGGCTTTATCAAACCACTTTCAAAACCATTTAATACATTTAATAAAGGGATTTTTGAATCAAAGTGTCCCATACAACTTTCAAGATTTTAAATGAATTTTAATTTGAAAACATTAATGTCCATATAATTAAATAAATCCTAAAAACCATTTTCAAAAACATGGA
This sequence comes from Viscum album, assembly GCA_963277665.1. Classification (NCBI taxonomy): domain Eukaryota; kingdom Viridiplantae; phylum Streptophyta; class Magnoliopsida; order Santalales; family Viscaceae; genus Viscum; species Viscum album. The sequence continues at coordinate 683,651,895 of OY728167.1, forward strand.
AATTAATGAGAAATATTTAGATGAATAAATCTTCGAAACATTTAAAATAATATTTTAGTTAAAGAGTTTTTAACAAAATGAGAGACGCATGAATTCAAATAATTGAGAAATAAAATTTAATCAGAAATTATAATATCATGAGAATAAAGGTATTCATGATATAATATTACAAAGGATAGTATATACACTATATAAGAGTGAATTGGTGCATAACAACAATGAAGTCTCAATGGAATGTCAATTGAGATGAAATCCCTTATAAAAATGGTGCCCTTTGATTAAGGATAAATCAATTACATAATAATGTGTGAAAAATATAAATACACTAAATATGATTGGACACTCAGTGTAAATCAATCAGAGGACATTCACACATTTATTTTTAAGACAAAACCAATGACTTGGATGTTTAACTCAATGAATGGAAATTTATTTTAAATTACTCTTATCAAGTTCATATCGATGAATTGAGAATTTAACAATGGAGTGATTATGTGTATAAAAAGTATATCCGCACAAAGGGGAGTGGAAACTTCAAAATAAATAAATAAACAGTGATTCCACACATAATCATAACATGACATAATTATTAATTAGATGATTAACCCAAGGAATAAAAATTGGGTTAAAAAGTTCTCTTACCGATTTGGTAACTTACGAAACATACACCACATGAAATAAGGATCATTAAATGAAGATGTAAATACCCATAAATGAAATTTTTTTATAAAAATATTATAGTCATGGGCAGTATGTACACCACACAAAGGAAATAGTGACAAATATAGCATCAATCTCATGAGAATAAAAAGTGAGATAAAACCCTTTACCACGTTGTAATAAATTGAGTCGTATGACCAAAAGTTAATAACCACCAAATGAATCACATAATACCATTAATATAAATAGAATCATGATAATATATATCAAGTGGAAGTACACAATACACCACATGCAATGAATAAGTGGTGAATAATGGAAATCTCACGGAATTAAAAGTGAGATAAGAATTCCCTTACCTCATGTCTGACTTGACTTGTTTGTTCCTTGTTATTACTGAATAATAAACATAAGTTAATTTATACTTGACTAAGAACCCTTTTTAATGTTTATTATTCCTTTTATATCACTTATTACCATGTTATAGACAATATGTAATCATTTAAGTTAATAATTGTTGTTTTGTCGATATTTGGTACTTGAGTAAAAAATGAACACTTTACAATTAAAAGTTGTCCATGTGGTAAAGATTCCATTATCTATAGAATTATATTCATGATTTAGATATCATATATATCATATATATCCAGTATATATATGTATTTGTAATAGTACATAACATTCGGAGATAAGAAAACAAATGCATTGTTCATGGAGACGGTAAGTCGTACGTACACATAAACGCTAATTTCATTTCTATTCCGTATTTTAATTGAATGAAAAATTAATGATACATAGTTATATTAAAATTCCAGTATAATATAATATATAATTTCAATAACTCTATCCTTTATATGTCCCATGTATGGTATGAACGAGTCAAATCACTTTGAGGGGGCGGTAGTCTGCACTTCCTCAAATGAAATTATCGCATTTACTCAAAATGGAAACCATAAAGGTATTATATAAATTAAAAATAAATAAGAATAAATAAAAAATAAACATAATATAAATCATATATAAATACAGTCTCATCATAATGGCCACCATGTGAGGAAGTCAGAGATATTTGAACAATCATCATTTCGTGATGCTGTAGTTCGCCGTCCACAGAAATAGTATGTTCTTTATCCATTAGATGGAGGTGTGTGTAAGTGTAGTTAGAATAATTATCATAAAAACATCCTAGTATATTGAGAATACTGGTGTTTTTATAAATTAAATGAATTAAAAGAGTTTAGGAGTTTGAGAAGTAAAATAAAACAAAATAAAACAAAAGAATTTAAGAGAAACTATTACCTTTAATTCTGGTAACATCCTTTAGTTTGAACCAAAAGGACTTCTTGAAGTGCCTTATGCCTAAGGTAAGGATTCTAGGAGGAGTTTATGGATCTTTAGAGATTATTTTGGTAGGGTTTGGATGAGCCAAGGGGCTTGATAGGTGTGAGTAATGGGTTAGAAGTGAGGTATTTTTATAAGGGGGGGGGAGGGGATCTTTAATAAAGTGTGATAATATTACTTAATTATATAATGATATTCGGTTTCTAATGGTCAAAAACTCATTAAGGTCGAAGATAAGATGACTCTAGGTCTAAATAAATTCATTCAATAATAATTGGACAGGTTTTTAGATTATTTTAATATTTATAATCTTATTTATTTAAATGATTTATCAATGAGGCAAACATTGCATCATTATTGTGTCATGAATAATTTAATTTATTCAATGTCTAAAAATTATAAAATAAATACCATGATGTAGGAAATATTTTTATATTTCCAAATAATCTTTATATTCGAACATATTACTTATATATCCCCATGTAAAAAGTTATTTACTAAAAGATTTTTGTTTGTGTCATTTTTTACTTTACTTTAAATTAATTAATCTAAAGTGTCATTATCAATCCCATGTGCCTCCATGGGGTCCCAAAATCAACCCAATGATTCCAATGGTCATAAATGACTCAACAAATAAGGTTATGAAAAGTGTTAAGGTAATTTTTTCTTATTATAATATTCTTTTTACCTTGAATTACCCTATTTACCTTTAACAGCGGTCAATAAAAGTCAAAAGTTACTATTCACCAAAAATTATTTTCATCTTATTGAACCAAATTTTATTTACTAATAACAACCATGTATGTCATATTTTTGAAATTCAAATAACAAAAGTGGTAAAATTTCATTTAAATGAAAAATTCGGTTTTTAACTACTACTAAGTGGTTTCACTATTCATCAAAAATTGATGTTTTTCATAAAACTACCAAAAATTAACCCTAAGATATATTTGATATTCCGAATTCAAAAATGATTTCAATTTTAACAAATTATAAACATAGAAGTTTCAATAATTAATTTAAAATTAAATACCATTATCAAAATAAATAGCGTGTTTTTAAGAAACAATAACTATCAAAAGATTGATACTTGTTTATGTCCAATTTCAAAGTGAATTTAATTCCAATGAACAACATTGGATTAAATGGTAAAAATATATTCTAATTAAACTTTAAAAAAATTAAAAATACAATATAAACATATAAATAAATTAGATTAAAAGGAAGTTTTGAATTACAATACAGTTTTTTCACTATTCATTAAAAATATAATTTTATCAAAAAAATACCAAAAAATTACCCAAAGTAAATTTTGGTTTCCCGATTATAAATAATAATTTCATTTTGTCAAGAAGAACATATAAAAGTGACCAAAACTAGATTTAAATAGGGTTCTCCATTAAAAGGTGATTAATCGACCTTTTAGTAAATATTAGAGTATTTATGCTTAAAATTAGATTCATTCACATTTAAGCCTATAAATTTTAATGGATAAAAGTAAAAACATTTAACCAAAACATATAATCATATTTTAGTTAGTTCTATTCATTCCCGCCAATACAACGGCTAGGCATTAACTACCATTTAAAATAATAATAATATATTATTAGTGTACAATGTAAGATTTAAAAGAAACCAATTGTTGCGTATCGGGTAAGCTATCAAACATAGAATCCCCTTTAAAGTAAAATTAATAATAAATTTACAAATATTAATAAATATGAAAATTTCATATTCTTTATTTACCTTGGATGTTACACTATCTAAATAACCTTCTTGAATGATCATTTTCAAATGCTTCTCATTTACATTTCTTGGATGTTGATTCCATAGTTGGGTGTTATGTGATTTATGAGAAAATGATTTTTTATCAGTTAAAAAAACATGGTTTTCTTAATTTAATATATAAAGATAATTATTTAATTTCTTCATATTAAAACAAATGTTTTCTTAATTAATGAACATTTTTTACATCCAATTTTTAAAATAATACCATATTTAATGATGAAGGATACAAACATTATGTAATTGATAAATTTTAACAAATAACAAAAAAAAAATTAAAACCTATATCATTCCAATTGGAAATGAAATGTGGTAGTCTAAAATGGATAAATAATCCAATATCACACCATTAGAAACTCCCAAATCCATCTATCCTCTAGAAATGTTTCATAATATAAATGGTTCATTTATTTTTCTAGAGATGCGAGAACCAAAAGATTTATATAATACCCCATTTTTAGATATTGAATGATTACATTTAATAAATAACAAATCCTTATCTTACCATTACTTTTGGTAGTGGTAACTCTTCTAGTGGAATTGTTTTCAATAAGAAAAACATACCGCTACCTTTCAATTTATTTTCCTCTTTATCTTCCCCTTGTAATAAGGATGGTTCTCCAGATTATTAGACATATAATGAGTCATGGGTCCCTTTATTATTACTTTTATTATTTTCCATAAGGACTCTCGGTCTTTCACCACTATACCCTTATCCACATAAAAAATTAGAGGATTTTTTTTTCTAAATGACTCTTATCATTATTTTCCATGTTTTTGTTTACACTAAAATGTTAGAAGGATGTGTCTATAGAAGAATGTATGAGATCAGCATAAAAGTCTTTGGAAAGTTTAATATTTATGATGTCTAAGTTTTAAATGTGGCCAATAAGATTTAATATATGTGGCTCATATTGCACTAACACTCCAATCATAGTTTTTAATAGAAAAATTATAGATATTTTATATATCTTATCTTTTATTATTATGATAGAGATCCCAAAGGTGATACATCATGCACTACACATTCGTATCCCTATGTTTCAATAGGATCACATTAGTCATGTATGATAACATGAAACACTAATAAATAGTTTAATCATTCAAATATTTCTCATAGAAATACAATTATTCATCACTAGCCTCATGGATAGGTCTTTCAATAATAAGATTTTCAACACATATAATTTCCTATAATGGTTCTTGATACACAGTAGAACCTTTTACATTATTGGAAATCAATGTATGTGTGTAGTTTATCCTTATAGAATATAGATCAAAGTGAAATGTTTGAATTAATATTTATTTCAATTTTTACAAATAAGTAGAGAATAATTTTTGAACATTTTCTGAAAAATAGATAATTAAATACAGTTTATATTTATTAATATCAAGAAACAATATTGAAACACATTATACCTCACCATTGGAATAAAAATATCAAGTTTATTATACATAATAGTGTAAATGAGTTATATTAACCTTCTCATCACCCTAAAATTTTTTCGTCAAGAAATTTCAGGGAGTTTAAGTTGGAATAAAGTTTCAAACATTATTAACTCACTGTTCCATGATCCGTTGAGTCAAGTACCCAATCCTAAATTCCATAACTTCGATTTCATCAACCATTTACTCTTATATACACAAATTCCTTCTTTTGAAGTCAACCTCTATATTGAAATGAATTATGTCACCCTAAAGCCACATTTTATATTTCAATGAAAATTGAAATCACTCAGATATTGGTTGGTTATGAACATTGAACTGTAGCTTGATTTTGACTTATGTAGTTGAATAATATAACAACATAATATATATAATTGATGTATTTTATATTTTTTCATTAATTTTACTTTTTATATTTTTTTAATTCTTGTTAATATTATGTTTATATACTTATGTGATTAACAATTTATTATAAAAAAATTACACATAATCTAGTTTTCTAGTTCTATATTTCATTGTTATTAATTTGGTAATTCTTGTTATCATGGAAAAACATCCATAATGAATTTAACCCAGATCCATAAATGAAATGAAATAGTAAATTTGTATGATCATTATTTTTTACTAATATTTGGTTTATCTAAGGGATGATAAACTAAATGTCAACCAATGAGAAAATAATACCAAGAACCCTAACTCAGTTTTCATTGAATATTTCCACATATACACCCTTGTACTTCCTGGTTTAGTTTCTTTTTACCTCAAAATTTTAACTACCTCTATTCACATAGGATCTCTATCCATTAAAAATAGTTCAAATCACACATAGGTAAGGGGGAAATGGATTGGTTAAGTGGTTTAAATAAAAGAATCAATTGACTTGAATTCCCTTATATATTGAATCAGGGTACAAAATATAGGAAATAAAATTAATTTAAAAATATATTAATTGAAACCAATCACATAAAAATTTATGGTATATTCTCATGGTCATCAACATATACACCATGAATCATGAATTTTAAAAAATATCATTCTATTATATTAATTATTATTTGTGAGAAATAACATATGGATCACTTAATTATAATATTTTTTTAATCAACTATTATTTCTTAATTATCATCTAAATTTATCTCGAGATTCACATCCATCATAATTATAAAATAATTAAATAAATTTATTTAAAATTAACATTGTAAAATAATTTACCTATATGGATGCAAAACTAATAACCAGCTAAACTTCCCAACATGTATTATTTTATTATACAGTTTACTCACAATAAATGTGGAATTCATGAATTATCTTGTAATTTCATGGTGTTTGCTGACTGAAAAATAATTTTTTATTCCAATGAACTTTTCAGGATAAAGTGGGAAACCCGGAAATTTACAAAGTAAAGGTGTAAAACACTTATTAATGCCAAAATTATTCAAAAAAAGGCAATGAATATTAGAGAAAAACATTATATAAAGATTCCAATTAAGAGTGGTTACCTACATATTCAGATCATTCCTCAGAAGATCTTTAAAATTATTTTCCATTTTTTCCTTGTCCTGGATATATTCCTCTACATTGATCTTCCTTTCGTTGAAACTCCACAAGAAAATATGGTCCTCTTTGTTGATTCAACCCTTTTTTCTTCATGAGTGTTAACTCAAGGAGACCTCTCATAAATTTTATTGAGAACCTCCTTCGAGGCATTGATTCGAAAGGATTCTTATAACACATCCCCCTTAGATAATAGAATGAGTACTAGACATTCCCCATTCCCTTATTCCACCTTTCCTTCCAATATTCTTAAGGTACCATCTGGTATTGGTACTATGTTCAGTACCATGACTTATCCAATAGGAGACTTGATTCCCATACATATAACAATACTTAATGACTCTCTAGACAACTGCTTATCACTTTCAATAATTATTGGATCCCCTTGTCTTTTATCTACCCCATTTTTCCTTGTCTTCCCTAAAGATATAGTAAAAAGTTTATTCAAGACAATCAAGTAATCATTGCGAAGGTATTGCCTTTCCCCTCCCTTGGGAACTGGGAAATTCATAGAGAAAAGGTTACCTTGATTTCCATTTCTCAAGATAGACACAACCATCATGTCCCTTTGAGAGTTTTTCTCATAATTTTTCATATACAAGGAGTTTTCTTGTTTTTCACATAGTTCAGTATCGTTATAAGACCTTGGTGTGACCTGATTACTTTTCCACCATAGCATGCGAGTTTTCCATCATTTTGGATTAGCATTCTCCATCACATTATTAATTAAGGGTGTGAAACTATTGTAGATCTGAATAGACCCTAGAGGTTCATGTGATCATGCAGTCGCAAAATCATAGAAAGAAGTGTGTTCAAACCTAGGGAAACATGAAAGTCAGAAATAATAGTGTTCAGACATGCGGAAACATGAAACTTGGACAACACTCTTAAATAATCATGGGTATCATCATCACTATAGTCGGTAGAGGGTACAACCTCCTCTCGATTAACCATTCCACCATACTTAACCTTATAAGAATAAGAAGGTCTGTCCTCATGTAGGTCCTGCTCTACCTTCTTACCATCATCCATATCACTCCACATCTTGGAAAAAATATCCAAAAATCATGGTTTAGGATTCCTATTGCACAGATTAATGATATGGGTATCAAAATTCCGACCTTCCTCATGAACCAAAGGATCAAAAGATATATCTAAAATATCAAGAAAGATCGATAGAGTAGGTTCTTGTATACAATATAGATTTCTAATCCAACTACGACATGATGTATTAGAGTAACCCAACCACATTCAAGAAGAGAAAAACATTTTCCAACATTAGATGACCACCCACTAGTTTCACCTAAATTATTCAACATCTGTAATACAGATCCAATCAATTGGTGGTTTGGAAACATCAACCCCAACACAAACCCAAGGAAATGTAGGATGGAAGGCCATGTTTTTTCTCCTGTTCCAACATACGAAATGACAAACCATGTTCCCCAATATATGGATAATTGATATATTTTTAAATGGAAGAGGGATTTATTAAATTATTACCCACATTGATGTAGTTAGAGCATCTCACTTAATATAGAGATCATACGACCACCAGAGGAGAAAGTAGAAAGATTTGTTGCAAGATCAGGGGGCTATGGACTAGGCTTAAATCAAATCATCCTGAACGAATATCCATATCATGACATGTCACATGTTAATAGTGCCTATATTTTTCATATTCTGTAAACCCCAGGTTCTAGATGCAACATTATCAATGGAAACTATCAACGTAAAATTTCGACTGAAATGATCCAGCAACATCAGGTTGATAAGCACCAAAGCCTCCGTAAATTCCAATGTTGAAATCATGAGCTTTGGAAAGGCATAAAATTGATCTAGAAAATTTGGTCTAATTTAAATTTCATGGAGAGGTGGGAGAGAATCATAGATGGAGAATGAATATGTTTTACCCCAGGAGGAGATGAAGGAAGATCCCCCTCCCCCTCGGGCGGGGGAGGGACTGCAGTGGTGACCACTGCCCTAGGGAATCACTGAGAAGGGAGCTATGGGAGAGATTTCCATCAACCATTTAATTTTATGGTTTTTAAATAGTAAAACTAATGACACATGGAACACATGTTATTTAAGTACCATTTTATGTATCAATTCACATAGAGAAGTGAATAAATTATGATTTATACACGATATGAACTTTTATACATTACCAAGAAATTAATTTAACCTTTAATATATATATATATATATATATTGTATGGAATGGTGTGAAATAGTGAAATAAATGAACCAAATTACTAAATATGTTAAGGATTAATCAGTATAATATGTTAATTTTAGTTCTGCCTAATTTGTTGAAATACATGATCTGTACAATCTTGCTATCTAGCTTGTATAATTTTCACCATATAAATAAAGCACTTACCTAGGGACTCAATAAGTAATCGTTCGATAAATTTTTTAGATTACATAGAATTTATATGGGATACACAGTGTGTAGTCTCTAATTGACATGATGACCAATAATTTAGGCCTTGTAATAAAATTAATGGCTCTTATTTGACTAATTGATTAAATGTTTGGTGCTAAGGTTACACAACATGTAGAGTGACTGGCTATGTGCCCAGTTGTCCTGGTCAACACATAGTATATTTAAATACTCACAATATGTAATAAATAAACACAGCTCAAATTATTTCTATATTAATTAAATAAATGACGTTGTGCATTAAAAAAAGGTACATGGTGTATACCCTTGTACTATCTTCTTAGAATACATGACACCTAATGATGAGTTTATAAAATTTATTTCAATCATAAAATAACTTATTATTGATTATATTTATGTCAATAAAGAATAAGAAGATTAAATATCATAATTTTGATTAAAGAATTGTTAAACTAGATTTGAAAACTGATGATAAATGCATAAATAAATCAATGATAAATAAATAATTATGCGAAATATATAATTCCATGATAAGGTTTTATGTGAAATAGATGCACTAGATAGGACATGCATAACTCAATTTTTTTCTCTATTCGATGATTAATAAAATATGTACATTGACTATAGACATCGGGACCAATATAATTGATCAAATATTAACTGATGAGTGAAATCCCAAACCAAATCCATCACCGTATCATATTATTTATAATTAATTTAAAAAAATTAAATTTTTTTATTTTGATGAATGAATTATTAATTGATGAATATAAAACATTCTATACCTCATACAATAATTACATTATTATAATCAAGAAAATTTTATCTATAGTACTGATTTTCATGTGCTCGAAGAACCTCTAATAACTTTTGTATGATTATCTATGTACCAGCGTAGTAGATCTTAATGATATTTTCATTCATCATTGATCACCCTGATAAAATATTAAAGAACATTTCTATTTTATCACTTATGACTTGATATTTGTGGTAGATTTGGATTTATCCTCTTAAATAAGAGTGTTCTTAGAGGGTTTTCTCCCTAAGTATTTGAGACAATTCTCCTTGGATGTCATTTTTCACAACAAATGAAAAATGGAAATGATTCACCCAATTTGTGTATACATTTATATACACATCATTGAAAATAAGAACAAGTTTTCAGCAAATACCTACTTCTTAGTGGAAAAATACTTTGATTTTGGTGATCTTGTTCATTTGCAGAAAATTTATGGCTAAATACACAAAACGGAGGAGAAATGAGAAAAAATTTACAACTACACGGTGTGTACTTATACACACACCGTGTGTATTCGAGCTCAGACACGGGTTGACCAGGGCAAGTACATGCCCAAGTAACAAAAAGCCAGTACACACCATGTTCATAATATAGATGCCGTGTATGCCTTTCTACAAGCAATTGGCGGATGAGAAGGGTTAACACGGCCTTGTGGCTAACTGAAGAGGACACACTGTGTTCCACTGATACACGCCATGTATACATTTCTAGAAGCGGTTGGTGGCCAAAAACTGAAGCTACACATCATGTATAGCGGCGATACATGTCGTGTATATCTACCTACCAGGAGGCGCTGTGTTCCAAGTCATAGACAGCGTGTTAAGCTGCCTACTAGTGGAGAAAATAGAGGCAGAACCATGTTGAAGAAAGTACACAGCGTGTACTTTGTCCACATGTCATGTATATATTTTTTCTATAAAAGGATACCATGGCCTCCGGACCACGGGGGGAGGTGTGGAGAGAAATTTTGGATAAAAGATGATGTTTCGAAGGAGAGACGCTCTACCGCCATGCTACCGCCATTCTCCATCCTCCTAAGAATAATTCATTCCTCAAAATTCCAAGCATGATTTCATCAGGTATTAAGAGTTGGGAGTTTTTCATCTTCTATATGTCTATATAAACACCTAGTGTGTTGGGTTTGTGGGATATGAGGAGTTGTAATTTAAATAAAGTTTCTATGAATGTGCTTGTTCTATTAATCTCCTCTCATTCTTCTTAAATCACTTTATACTATCACAATAAATTCTATACCGGGCCAAGGGCAGAATTTTCAGGGATTCAAAAGAATAATACCGATGATTAATTTCATGAAAATTGGAAGTATTTGTCGACTCAAAATGGACTAAGACAAATAAAGATATGTTAAACACTAACTACCGGACCAAGGAGTTAGTTTCTTCAGATCTAAATATAATTTTTACCTGACCAAGGAGATTTTTTTACAAATTAAACCCAGAGTGTTGAGTTATCATGAACAACACAACCTCATAATCAATTAGATTTAATAATAAACTTATCATAAATCCATAACTCTAACGCATTTTTCTCTCTATTTTCATCAAAACCAACCTTCCCGTACATACTTTCATTTCATTAAGAAAATTGTTAAAAGAAGATTAAAACCCAATTATTCTTCTTTTTACCAAACAACCAACAAAAATTGACTCTAAATTAATAAAAAATCATTTAAAAAAAATACCAACTAACTTAAGTAAGATAAAAAAACTTCTTAGTTCCCTGTGGATCGACCCCTTACTGGTGCTATACTTTTTAGGGTAAATAAAATTTGGGACACTGAAAACATACCTTCGGTGAAACGACTCGCCAAATTTTGGCACAGTTACTGGGGAGAACTAGAGTTAATTTTATCCTTGTTTTAATTAAATTTGTATCAAATATTAGTGAAAATAAAAATCATAAATTCACAAAATATCTTTTCTAATCATATTTCATTTCGTCTTTCTTTTTCCTCATTTATGCTTGGTGTTTTGTTTTGTTTTCTGCAGGTATTTAAGTGTATGAGTGGCCACCTCACGCGTTCCAAGAACACTGAGTCATGATGGTTTTTCCCAACAAACCCGGAGATCAAACATACATTTTTGAGGTGCCAACGAGAACTCGTGGCTGAACACGACCAAACCACTCCACTAGCGCAGAACAAGGAATACAATCCAGATGTTGTCCAAGGAGCTGGAAATTAGTTAGGACCAAATGAAAACTAGAACCAGTAAGCTCTGCTTGCTTCAGGATATGGCCCACATCAGCTCCAACAATTCCAACCAGAGCGGATTCTGTATTTCAACCAAGGTCAGGGGCCATACTACGCCCCTCATGACCAAAAATTCCTATCAGTTCCCCTTCCTCAGCACCCACCTCCACGCCGTACTCTCATGGAGTATGATTTTCCATCAATCCACGGATCTGATACAGGCATCGTCTGACCGCTGGTGCAAGACCAACATTTCGAGATCAAGAATGCTATCATGTAGCTGATCCAAAACACTGTGCAATTCGGTGGCTAGCCCAGCGAGGATACTAATGCCCATCTCTCCAATTTTCTGGATGTTTGTGACACGTTCCATTACCACGAAGTGTCTACAGATGCCATCTATCTTCACCTATTCCCCTTCTATCTAAGGGATAAGGGAAAATACTGGATTAAAGGATTGCCACAGCGATCCATCCTCACTTGGGAGGAGCTAGCCCAGGTGTTCCTTTCCAAATACTTCCCACCCTCACAGACGATGACATTACGGAATGAGATCCACAAATTCCAGCAGCACGACACATAATCCTTATATGAATCATGTGAGTGCTTCAAGGAGATGTTGCACAAGTTCCCACACCATGGACTTACACTTTGGATGCAAGTCCAAACCTTCTACAGAGGTCTAACAACTAATACCAAGTTTGTGGTGGATGTTGCTGCTAGAGGAACAATAATGAGGAAGTCCCCTGAAGAACTATTCGAACTACTGGAAGATATGTCTGCCAAAAGCTTCCAGTGGAATTTTGAATGGGGAACACAGAAAAGAGGTATGCATAACATAGATGTAACTACCATGTCAGGTGACCAGTTGGACGATGTGTCCAAGAAGATCGACACGCTCAACCTAAAGGGCACGTCCCAAGTACAAGCGGCGAACCATCCGACATGCAGTGAATGTGGTGATAACCACATCATGGGAGAATGACCTGATTCTGCTGGAGGCCCATCGAAAAGCGAGGTAAGTTATGTTGCACAAAACCGAGAGCCCAACCTGTACCAACAGTACCAAAACCTGGCATGGCGTGATCAAAAAAGCACAGGCTGGGGACAACAACAGCAAAATCCGCCGCCCCAGTGACCGCTCGGCTACAACCAGCCTCCCTATAAGAACCAGTACCAGAGGAAGAAATAGCCCCCATAGGGATCTTATCAGTAGAAAGGGTATCATAACCCTCGAACACAGAAGCCGCGACAACCACCACTTCCACCAGCTCAATAACCTCCTCACCAGGAGAACACCTCAAGGTTAGAGGATCTTATGACCAAATTCATATCTACTGCTGAGACCAGGTTCCGAAATCAGGAGGCATCAATTTGAGGCCTGGAAAACCAAATTGGTCAGCTGGAGAACAAACTGTCAGGAAGTAAAACTGGTACACTACCGGGTAACACAGAGAAGAACCCGCAGGAGGAGGCCCATGTCATCATGCTCCGGAGTGGAAAAGAGCTCCAACAGCACCAACCAACACAGTCAGGTGAATCCACACCCCCAGTTGATGAATAAGGTACTGATATCGACCCCTCCTAATCTAAAATACCACAGCATGAGGTTTTGCAGAATAAAGGGAAGGAGGTTGTCAAACCCTTTGAACCTGCCTTACCCTTCCCAGAGAGATTGAAGTAGAGGAAGCTGGAGCACCGGTTCAGCAAATTCATGGACATGTTCAAGAAACTACATATAAATATTCCATTTGCAGATGAACTGAATCTGATTCTCACTTATTCCAAATTCAGGAAGGAAATACTCTCCAACAGAAGAAAAATGGAGGATATGGGAACCATTTACCTAACCAAGGAGTATTCTGTAGTTTTCCAGCATTCAATTCCTCCCAAATTCTAGGATCCAGGTAGTTTTACTATTCCTTGTACCATTGGACCATGTGAATTTGGGAAGGCCCTCTCCAACTTAGGGGCCAGCGTGAACCTCATTCCCCTAGGAGTTTTTAAGAAACTAGGACTCCACAATCTCTAGCCTACCCGAGTAGCCGTTCAACTTGCTGATCGATCAATCAAACATACGAAGGGAATACTGGAGGACGTTTTGGTCAAAGTGGGTCGGTTGATCCTCCCCACAGATTTCATCATCCACAACATGTAGGATGACCAGGAAGCACCTCTTATACTTGGAAGACCTTTCTTCGCAACTGGGAAGGTACTGATCGATGTGCACCAAGGGGAGCTTATTTTCCGGGTAAGAGACGAAAGAGTCTCCTACAATGTCCTCAAGGCCGTTAATCATGCTTCAATGTTAGATCATGTGGAATGTTATGCTATGTTCACCATGGATGATCGTTTAAGCAGAAAAGGGGCTGATATGGTATGTTCTTTTACTTAAAATAACTTTATTATTCCAGATATTTTAGTTGAAGAAGATGCAGAAGACTTGAAATTCCTAGATGGCCAGGGTGTCCACTATTGGAAACGTATAGTTGTTCCTGATAGTATGGAAAGGGAAAGGGTGAAACCACTTGTACCATCAATTTTAAAGGTTCTCGACATAGAACTGAAGCCTCTTCCATCTTCTCTAAATTATGGGTATTTAGGACCCAATCAAACTTTTCATGTCATACTTAACGCAGAACTTTAACAGGAGAAGGAAGATGCCCTTCTACAGGTTCTTAAACAGTGGAAGAACACTCTTGGGTGGGAATTCACTGATTTGAAAGGCATCAACCCTACCATTTTCACCCACAAGGTGTCACTTAAAGAAGGTGACAAGCAGTCTCGGCAACCATAGTGGCGCCTGAATCCCCCCATGAAGAAAGTTGTAAAAAAAAGAGGTGATTAAATTATTGGATGTAGGAATCATCTATCCCATCTCAGATAGTCCGTGGGTGAGTCCCCTCCAAGTGGTACCCAAAAAGGGGGGTATCACTGTGATATCAAATGATAAAAATGAGCTCATTCCCACATGCACTGTCACGGGCTGGATAGTCTCTGTGGATTACAGGAAGCTGAATGACACCACGAGGAATGATCATTTTCCCTTGCCCTTCATGGATCAGATTCTAGAGTGACTAGTAGAGCACAACTTTTATTGCTTCCTCGATGGCTATTCTGGCTAAAACCAAATTTCCATTGCTCCTGAGGATCAAGCGAAGAGCACCTTCACTTGTCCCTACGGTACGTTTGCTTACCGAAGGATGAATTTTGGAATGTGCAATTCCCCCTCCACATTCCAGTGCTGTATGCTGGCTATCTTCCATGAAATGGAGGAACAGATCCTTAAGGTATTCATGAATGAATTTTCTATTTATAGAAAATCATTCACCATTTTTTTACGGCACCTGAAGCTAGTTTTGGAACGATGTGAGAAAACCAACTTGGTTTTGAACTAAGAAAAGTGTCATTTCATGGTACAAAGTGTCATATTACTTGCCCAAAGAATCTCAGCAAAGGGGATAGAGGTGGACCTGGTGATGATTGACGTCATTTCACGAAATCCTATTCTGACTTCTGTCCGATTCAACCGCAGCTTCCTGGGGCATGTAGGTTTTTATAGGCAGTTTGTCTGCGACTTCTCAAAAATAGCCCAACCTCTCACCAACCTTCTAACCAAAGATTCCATATTTGAGTTTGATGAAACATGTGTCATATCTTTTGATCATCTGAAGCAGTGCCTGGTGGAAGCTCCAGTGATGATTTCTCCCTACTAGGAGGAACAATTTGAGGTGATGTGCGATGCCAGCGACCATGCAGTGGGAGTATTCTTGGGCCAGCGGCTGGACTGGATTTTCCGACCTATCTATTATGCTATATGGATGCTCAATGAGGAAAAAATCAACTATACCACCACAGAGAAAGAGATTCTTGCAGTGGTTTTTGCATTTGACAGGTTTCGTTCTTACTTAGTGTTGTCTAAAGTTATTGTTTATACTGACCATGCAGCACTAAAGTACCTACTGAACAAGAAAGACGCAATTCCATGAATGATCCCATGGGTACTCCTCCTACAAGAATTTGATCTAGAGATCCGCGATAATAGAGGGAGTGAAAAATTTGTTGCTGACCATCTCTCCCGCCTAGAGCTGCCTCATTTGGAGAAGGAGGAAGATCGGGAGATCAGGGAGGATTTCCCTGAAGAGTACCTCTTTTCGGTCAACGAAATACGTAGACCATGGTATGATGATATGACTAATTTTCTGGTTACAAGTATCGTTCACCCTGATATCTCCTTCCAAAAAAGGAAGAGATTTTTCTCTGATGTGAAGAAGTACTTCTGGGAAGACCCTCTACTATTCTGAGCCTGTGGAGATGGGGTGATCATTCGTTGCATCCAAGAGAATGAAGTTCACAGAATCCTGGAGTTCTGTCATGCCTCACCATTTAGAGGCCACCATGGGCCTAACCATATGATAGCAAAGATCCTACAGTCTGTTTTTTTCTAGCCCACCATTCATAGAGATGCTCAGGCCTTTGTCTCCATTTGTGATCGCTACCAATGAACCGGTAATGTGGGGCGTAGAGTTGAGATGCCCCAACACCCCATCCTGGAGGTTGAGATTTTCGACGTTTGGGGCATAGATTTCCTGGGTCCCTTTCCCCCATCTTTTCGGAACACTTACATCCTGGTCTGCATTGAATACATCTCCAAATGGGTGGAATCCACTGCTACAGCACACAAAACAGCCAAGGTAGTCATAAGCTTTTTAAAGAAAAATATTTTTAGCAGGGTTAGAGTTCCCCGAGTACTGATCAGCGATAGAGGGACCCACTTCGACAACACACTGATGAGAGGAATACTGTCGAAGTAGGGAGTAAAGCACCAGATGGGGACACCATATCATCCCCATTCTAGTGGAAAAGTAGAGCTCTCCAACCGTGAACTAAAGTAGATCCTAAAAAAAAATAGTGAACACTTCATGGAAGGACTGGTCCCAAAAGTTAGACGATGCCTTGTGGGAATATCGGACTGCTTTCAAAACACCACTGGGAATGTACCCATTCCACCTCGTCTATGGAAAATCATGCCATCTTCCAGTGGAGTTGGAACACACAGCATACCGGGCCATCAAGGCCCCGAATTTTGATCTAAAGGCAGTTGAAGAGAAGTGAAAGTTCCAACTATCAGAACTTAATGAAATCAGACTAGAGGCATATGAGAATGCCAAGATCTATAAGCAAAAGACGAGATCCATTCATGATCGGATGATTTCTTGAAAATCTTTCCAACCCGGTTATCAGGTACTACTCTTTAACTCTCGTCTTCGTCTATTACCAGGGAAGTTAAAGTCACGATGTTTGGTACCATTCCAAGTTTTACGCATATTACATCATGGTGCAGTGGAAATTTCTGGAGAGGATGGTCAACCATTCATGATGAATGGAAAGTGGTTGAAAGATTACCATCCCATGAACGACACGGTAGGAAAGTTGTCCACCATACAGCTAAGGTAAGCCAAGGTAAGTAGGTTGAGCCAATGACCTAAAATAATGGCACTTCCTGAGAGGCAACGCAGAGGATACACGCCGTGTACCACCTCTATATACATGGCGTGTACTCTTCCCTTTTATTTTATTTTATAACTATTATCAAAATATAAATTAACTAAGTAATAATAATGGATGATGTCGGTGCTGATGATAAGGTCACTGGAGTTTATCCAAGCCATCCCCGGTTCGAATCATACCGACCTATCGTCGGCATGGGGTTCCTCCTTTTTTATCCTCGTGTTTTTTTGACATGGCGTGTGTGGTATTTTTCTTATTATATATATATTTACTTATAAGAAAAAACATTATGGGGATGGATCAGCTGGCCAGGATCATAACCCAGTTCCAAAAGACCCGAGTTCGAATCCTGGCAACCGTCCCATTTCCATCATTTTTCTTTTTAATAAAACCAAATGGCGTGTCTTTCGATATACGTCATGTGTGCCATGTTTTTCCCTACTAAATTAAAAAAATTTCAATATAAAGTATTTCATGAGGGTGAAGTTGGAAGATTGGAAAAATCATTGCCCTGGATCCAAAAGACTCAGTTTTGAACTCGGCTGATCTCCCTACTTCATCCTCTCTTTATATAATTAAAAACCACACACCGTTCATTTTCTTCTTCCTATGCATTATAGGTAGTATACATTAAATATATATAAATAATAAATAGGAGCAGCAGTAAAACCTTTTCTCCAATTGTTGAGGGCCTCCGTTCAGAACGGCCGATCACCGGTTCGAACCTTGCCCCAAGCACTGGACCAAAGGTTTTACTTCTCTATTTCCAATTTTTACACACATGACATGTATTTTCCAAATACATTACATGTATAGATTTATTTTTAAAAAAATTATGTACATATATATATATACTCATTTTGTGTTTTTAAATATTATTATTAATTATTTTATAGTTTACTACAATAATTATATATATAGTTATATTAAAAAAAAATTAGAGATACACGGCGTGTAGTCCAGATGTACACACCGTGTACCTCGGCTATATAAGTCACGACCACCTGGCTTCACACCGTGTCGCGCAGTGCCTCTCCCTCTTCCCGTTTCTTCTCCTGAACAACACCTGAATGCCCCACTCTCACATCTGTTGATTCTGGGCGTTTCGGGTTCTGATTCCTCTTGCATTGCGATCCTCGGTCAAGGTACGCCCTTTTACACTCTCTGTTTCCAGATATTAGAAGCATTTAGGGTGATTTCGGGATCGACCGACCGTTCAGATTCCGCGATACATGGACACGACTTCAAGAACACACGTCGTGTACTTATGTACACGACCACACATGAAATTCTTCTCAATTTGAATATACACGGTGTGTATGTTTGGTACATACCATGTACCTTTCCCCGTCATGCCCATGTATCCTTTCCACATGGCCTCACATATCATTTTGATCAAAACAATGTGTGTGTTCGGTACACATCGTGTATGACATTTCTTGTAGTCCTCTATGTGTACGCTCTTCACATGAACTCGCACGCCATGTTCACCTACACAGTGTGTGTGTTCGGTACACACCGTGTACGCTATTTCTTTCATCCATCCGTGTCTATCCATCACATGACCATGTAACTCTGGAACCGAACATGCTGTGTAGTATTCTTACACGGCGTGTTCTCTATTATCAGAATTGATAATAAACGGGGTCGTGTCTTTACTCAAACACGACCATGTCTACTTTTCCTAAACACGACGTGTATACTCGGTACACGTCATGTACCCCTACATGGTCTATATTATGCTCCCTGGGCATGTTTATCTAGATAACACGGGATGATACCCAACTTCCACAACACGTCGTGTACTCTAGATATACACTCTGTGTATTTTTATTTTTCAGTTTTCTGACATTGTCTTTGTTTTATTTTATTTTCTTTTTCTTTTATTTTGTTTTTATTTTACTTTTAGGTTATGTCAGAGCAAGATCCTTCCCATGGGAAGCGGCCAACCTCTTCCACTAAGGGTGAGAGGCCTATATATCGTCGAATCCGACTACGACATCCGAGACAGCCATACCCAGATGCTCCGGTCTTCAATCTACCTCCATTGGCCATTATTACACCACTAACTCCCTCAGCGAAGGCTGGGACTACCGTTGTTGTACCTCCACCTTACAACACAGCGCCTCTGAGCACCATCATTTCTACTCCACCATCCGCCACTCTAACGGCACCATCTATATCAGCAACTGGTCTCTCATTGCTCGCTCCATCCACCGAGCCTCCATCAACTGCAGCAGATCCACCCCCAGAGCCAGCTCCCGCTGCTACACCTCCACCTGGGCCTGGACCTCCAGGTGTTCCCTACCCCTGCATGGTGTTCCCGGTCACCAATATAGCACATGATAGGGTTCAGAGCTTCTATCTCCATCCTATTTCATTGAGTGGCCGCTACCTTGATAGCAACGTTCCTCAGCAGCTCGACATCTGGGGGGAGTTAGAGGATATTCTTGGACACACTTCACTGTTCGATATTTTCCAGGTTAACACCCCTATATTCCGCGATTTATTTTTGGAGTCCGCTGCCTAGTTCGAGTTCGACAGAGCTGAGTATCGGGAGACACCTGGTGATGCGGTACTCGTGGTTCGGTTTTGGTTGGGTGACCGACGTTTCTACCTTACTATGGCCAAGTTTGGCCGAGGGTTTGGTTTCTATCCTCTTCCCATTCCCCCACCCCATGTCTCCAACTTGGCCCGACCCGAGTGCTCTGAGCTCATATCCTTGTGGCGGGAGATCACTGGGCCTAACCATCGGTATTCCCACACTTCCCAAAAGAGTACATTTATCATTGACCCCATCCTTCGCTTCACCCACCGGTGCTTTAGCGCCATTCTTTTCCCCCTCCACGAGGATATGGGGTTTGTGACCGGTCGTCACATGGAGTTCCTAACCTGTGTCATCCGGTAGGACTACACAGACCTCCCTTATCTAGCCGCCTCCTACTTCCATGACATGTTTATTGGCCGTTAGGGCAACCTGAACGACAAGTTTTACACCACTCGCCTCGCCCACCACCTTGGTGTTTTTGAGCCTTCTTTGCCTCATGACCAGCTAGGTTCACCCCAGTAGATGGAATTTCTCATGATCATTTTCATGGGAATGGTATGGAAGTAGGGGGTGCCTACGTCCTTTCCCAGGATCTACCCCGACCACCTGCTAACCCTCCTGCACCTGTCGCTGCACCTGCTCCTCCTTCCCCACTTACTCCTCCTTCTCCACCCCAACCATCTTCTTCTGACCCCCTTCTTATATCCTACCTTCTTCTCTTCCACTACCTAACCCTCATACCCCCGCACCCTCGGTCGATCTCTCCTTGTCCATCCGCTTAGCCATGATGGAGCAGCACTTAGTCAGTATCGACAGCCGCCAGGACCTCCTAGAGAAGATGATGTGGCTTATTCTTCAGCATCTTGGTATTCCACTACCCCCGCCACCTGGCTCTTCCTCGGTTCTTGGTCCTTCTTCAGCTACTCTACCGCCATTTACTGCACTGGCCATAGATTCTATTCTTCTATCCACCATAAGCCTAGTTGATGCTACCACTACTTCCCCCACTACTACCATTCCAGGGAGTGATGCTGAGCTTCCTATTCCAAGTCCAACACCCACGTCTCCTACTTCTTCGACTTCCCTTCCAGATGCAGAGTCTGAGCCTCCCGCTTCCACGACTCCTATGCATGCTTGAATTGTTCTCTTTATTTCCCCCTCATAGCTACTCTAGCACGTTTTGGGATTCTCTTTTACTTCACATTCCTTGTCCATACGCCAATCCATGAGGGTAGTATTCTTTTTACATTGTTTACTTTTCTTTATTAGTTTTCTTCTTTCAGTCCTTTCCCTCGGTCTGGTCCACTACGATGTCCCCACTGTCCCTTGTTCCTCTTTTTGGGAAATTGGTAGACTGAGTGCGATATTCAGTATGGTGGGGGGGGGTGTCTCTGGGCTTCATTAGTCTTTTCCCTTTTCAGATTCTAGGAGACATCATTATTAGAAGATATAATTTAATATGTGAAGATAATTTTTGTTAATCATATTTTTAAATAATAAGATGAAAGTAGGAATTTTAAAGATTGTATGTTCATTTTGGTTCTTAGGTGTTTTAAAATGATTTTTTATATAATTTAAATTGAAACTTGTAATCCTTGGATAATTACGTCAATTAGAATAATCAATTATTTTCAATTCATGACCTGATTGTCTCTTTATTTGTTTTTCCCACTCATGAGAGGTATTCTAAACTCTTTTTTATATTCTTTCTAATACCATATTTCTTGATAGATTCTTATAAAATACAGAACAACCAGAATTTTCATTTTTTCTTTTCAAAACACGAAGAATTTTTGAATTACATTAAAATGATTGAGGCAATAGTTGTTTAAACCACTTTATCTTGAGACATACCCTACAATTTATCTTCGTAAATCCCCTAGAAACCATGAATAACATTTATAGGAAGACATATTACAAACCTATTTCCCATCATACCCTAATTATTTTATGATTTTTCATGATTATTCATTTGAGATCACAAGAAGGGATTCACATCACATGGTATAATTTCGTGAATTGTCAAGAAATTAAGTATGGGGGAGAGCCTCTTGACCATTTGGGGTTAAAAGGGTTCCAAACCTCTATTTTCGGACATTCATAAAGGTTCAATTTGTGTAATAATAAAAAAAATGGTACAAACAAAGAGACCTTATACTAACTTGTTGGTTTGTGAACCCTACCTAACTAAAGGAGAGGGTGGTGATGAGATTATTTGATTACGCTTATTAAGGACACTTTTACACTGAGCTTAATTTCGAATATCATGCACTATTGTTTAATGAATTTTTCCTCATTTTTCAAACCTCAGAGTTATATTTCACATCTTTACCTACCAACCTTTAACCACATAAACATCTGATCCTTATTGAAAATCCCTCATGATTTATGTAAGTAAAATATTCTGAAGTGGAGAACTAGATTTCTTGCAAACTTATGGATAGAGTGTATATATCTTTGATTGAGAATAACTCTGATTACAATTTCTCGAGTGCTGAGTATATTATTGGTGAGGTAAATCATCAAGTGGATTTATTTTTTTTGAAAGGTTGAAACATGTGATAAAAGAGGATAAAAGTAGTTAATTAAATTATATACAAGGCATGATTAGAATATCTAATAGATTGAAACGATTTTGTATTATTTTTGAAAATTTCTCCTATAACATATTGTTTACATTTATGATTAACTAAAGTCCTTCCTTTTAATGTATAGACTCAGATAATTGGATGTTGAGATTTTATTGAGGGAAAGCAAATGACTAAGTATGGGGGAGTTTGATGCACCCGATTTGTGTATACATTTTCATACAGTTCATTGAAAATAAGAACCAATTTTCAGAAAATACCTACTTATTAGTGGAAAAATACTTTGATTTTGGTGATCTTGTTCATTTACAGAAAATTTATGGCTAAATACACAAAACGGAGGATAAATGAGCAAAAATTTACAACTACACGGTGTGTACTTATACACACGTTGTGTACATTCGAGCTCAGACACAGGTTGACCATGGAAAGTAAATCTCATGTAACAAGAAGCTAGTAAATTCCATGTTCATAACATACACGCCATGTATTCCTTTCTAGAAGAAATTGGCGGATGAGAAGAGTCAACATGACCATGTGGACGGCGGAAGAGGACACGCCGTGTTCCACTAATACACGTCGTGTATACATTTCTAGAAGCATTTGGTGGCCGAAAACTGAGACTACACGCCGTGTATAGTGGTGATACATGCTGTGTATATCTAACTACCATGAGGCACCGTGTTCCAAGTCAAAGACGGCGTGTTAGGCTACCTTCAAGCAGAGAAAATAGAGGCAGAACCACATTGAAGAAAGTACACTGCGTGTAATTTGTCCACACGCTGTGTACTTATTTTTTCTATAAAAGGAGCCCTTGGCCTACGGACCAAGGGTGGAGGTGTGGAGAGAAATTTTGGAGAAAGGCTGAAGTTTCGAAGGAGAGACGCTCGGCCGCCATGCTACCGTTGTTACTCCATCCTCCGAAGAATCATTCCTTCCTCAAAATTCCAAGCATGATTTCATCAGGTATTAAGAGTTGTGAGTTTTTCATCTTCTATATGTGTAACTAAACACCCAGTGTGTTGGGGTTGTAGGAGATGAGGAGTTTTAATTTAAATAATGTTTCTATGAATGTGCTTGTTCTATTCATCTCCTCTTATTCTTCTAAAATCACTTTATACTATCATTGGAAATTCTGTACCGGACCAAGGGCATAATTTTTAAGGATTCAAAAGAAGAATACCAACGATTAATTTCATGACCATTGGAAGTATTCGTCGAATCAAAATGGACTAAGAAAAATAAATATCTGTTAAACACTAACTACTAGACCAAAGAGTTAGTTTCTTCAGCTCTGAATATAAAGGTTACCGGACCAAGGAGAATTTATTACAAATTAAACACAGAGTTTTGTGTTATCATGAACATCACAACCTCATAAGAAATTGGATTTAATAATCAGCTTATCATAAATCCATAACCCCAATGCCTTTTTCTCTCTCTTTGAATCAAAATGAACCTTCTCGTACATAATTTCATTTCATTAAGAAAATTATTAAAAGAATCTTAAAAACCGATTATTCTTCTTGTACCCAAACAACTAAAAAAATCGACTCTAAATTAAGAAAACTTCACTTAAAAAAAATAAAAACTAAGTTAAGCAATATAAAACAACTTCTTAGTTCGCTGTGGATCGACCCCTTACTGGTGATATACTTGTTAGGGTAAATATAATTTGGGACACTGAAAATATACCTTCGGTGAAACGAATCTCCAGGAAACCATTAAGAAAATAATAAAATTGGGTTTATATAAATCATGGGTTAGAAAATAATATTCTCACCTGGGCTATTATTATTTTTCATAATTCCTACGGAGCCTCATGTTTATAATAATAATATTAATAATATTTCTTGACATGTGAAAAAAATAACATATTAAATTAAATATTACTTTTTAAAAATAATATTCAATATATAATATTTATAATCGATCCACTAAAATGAGTGCACTATTTATCCACAACATTTATTGGACCATTATAATTTTTATTTATTTAATTAAAAATATCACCAAATTATTCAAAAATAAATATATTTATATCATATTAACAAATGAAAAAAAAATATTTATTATATATTATTCTAAAAAAATATTCTTTTAAATAAGTAGTGATAAAATATGTGTGATCATGAAAACATGAATAATTATTATACAACATGTGGGAATAGTATTAAATCAACTTTTGAATAAATAATGAATAATATTATTTCACTGATGTTTTAAACAAACAAATAGGGTTACTCAGTATGATGCTTTCTTATTGTAAATAAAAGAAATAACCCAAAAGTATGGAGTTACTATCCATCCATGTGTAATGGAACTCATATTGAATGAAATCAGTTCCAAAATGACATAAAACCACATACAGACACTTAATTTGTAATATAATCTCATTATCATGATTTCTAGAAAAATATGGTTGCATTGTAGAGTGATTAACCTATGTGCTTTATGTATCATTAATTAAATTTCCAGAAATTGAACATTCCTATTAATCAGAATGTTCATGGGTTTATTTAGGCTATAATATTTCTATCAAAGGGCCTATGACATCATCATCCATTAAATAAAAAAAGTGAAAAATATTTACATTCATTATTCCTTAATGATATAAAACTCGTGGTGACGCTAATGTAGCATAATTTTCTACGAATATATGTCATTAGAGGTTTTAAAAATACATCATAGAATGAAAATAGTGATTTCCATTAATATATATATATTAATATCTAATGACCAAACCCCACATATAAAGATAAACAAAATTCAATGAAACATATTAATGTGGATTTTCCTCGTTCTCATAATCCAATACACAAGAAATTTCAAAGGGAAAACAACATGATAATGGGCCTCAATTTCCTATGAGTATCCACACCAAATATCATATATCATTTTCCAACTTAAATTATTTCATTCGACAATAAAAAATATATTTAATAATATTTCCTTGGATCTTCAAGATTATAGTCAAATTTGTGAACTAATATGACCCTTTAGTGAGAAAAAAACTCTTAGGACATTATTTTATACTAAATTATGTAGAATAAAAAAAATTACATGATAAATATTTTATTAATATGAATAATTATGAATATTATTAATCATAATGTATAACATAGTTGGTTCTTGGGAACCAACTCCAATAAACCAAAAATATCTTTCCCAACAGATAGTGTTTCTATAAACTCAAGGATTATACCACTATAGCCAAATCCTGATATTGAGTAGTGTAAATCATCTCATGAGGTCTCAACTATCTGAAGCCATAACAAAGGACATGGTATTCATAAATATTAACTACTCTGATTATGACTCCGTATGCATCAAAATACATGGTATAACATTTACCCGACATAGTTAAAGTGATGATTCATTCTTTGGTAAATCCTCTATTTAGTTCTTAACAATATATCACACATAGACCTAATAAAAGAAACCTCACCTCATTCTTGGTCAAGAAAAACATCAGTTTTGTAATATAGGATATGTACTTTATGAAATGTTAGCAATAACTTAATAAACCCAAATATCATTGAATCTCAAAAAAATAATAATGGGACATTAAGAATATACGATGGATTAAACTTTTTCTGGGTCTATGGAAACTCAGTAATATAAGATAAAATGACCCAATACATTTACTCTATCAATCATGAAACTGCATTTGGATATCTTGGGTTAAAATCGATGCACTCTCAATGTACACAGGATGATCTAAATATGTTGGGCATGATTATCTGTAGATGGAGAGTTCACTAAGACATCATCAGAAAAATTTACCAAAAATTGATCCAGGAAAGGATCAATGATTTGATTAACGAGATCTATTAATACATACATTGCATTTTTAGACCAATGGTAATAAAAAAAACACATACAAACCATATATACTCCTAACAATGGTATCAAATATTTCTAATGGTCTCACCGTCAACATATTATACCCTCACCTCAAGTAGATCTTGTTGATGATCCCAACACATCACTACTGATTGAATATGTCATCGATTCAATAAAAGGGTTGAACACTTCTTGACCATCATTTAGTTCAATCTTTGATAATTGATATATAATCACACTGTTCAATTTACCTTCAAATAGAATATAAATGAATAACTCCATGGAAAATTACTAGGTTTTAGGAATCATTTCACATCCATATCATCCAACTAAAATTTCAACAAACGAAGATCTTCTGGTTTCATTATATAAGGAAGAATATTTAATATCTTTCCCAAAACCCATTGGATTAGGAAGAGGAAGTGTTGTTACTAGACTTAAGTGAAATACCTAAGATACCAAAGGTTAGAAATAAATTAAAATGACCTTAATAAAATTTGGTTTATCATTTTCCCTTTTATAGATAAAAATAAAATCAATAAGAATATATTCAATAATCCTCTATATGATGTATGAGTACCAAAAAACAAGTCAATACATAGCTAAGGAAATAAACATATCTGATTACAAGAAGAACCAAGTGATATAACCAATGGAATCAAAAGTAAATAAAAATAAATTTGACCAATTAAATCCTACTAGAAAATCCCAACCTACTCTAAGATCCAACTCAACAAACCATGCCCACAGTGTCGAGAATCATCATAAAACAAAGGTTATGCCATGTATTTACCTATTTCTCTATTGAAGACATATGTAAATATTATTTAAACCTGAATTAGGTGTTGAGTATAAACTTTGTATGATTTACCAAATTACTTCCCAACTCATTCCATTAGGTTACAAACTATTTTGGATAATTTTATATAATACAATTTAAAACAATCAAAAAATTTTTATCAAATAAAAAATATTTTTCTATGGAATGAAATAAAAAACACTTAAAAAATTTATCATTTCATTTAAAATACCCATTACATGATTCCACAGTTCAACACATCCACACATATAGTCCCATGTGATAGTTCCATACTCATGATTTTTCTCTCATTGATCTACCAAGTCTCCACAAGGTAACCAATATCGGGTTCCCCAATGGAACACTCCCCTTCCACACGATCATGTCTAAGGAAAATGAACCAAAATAAACCATGCATTCCAAAATCCATGACAATAAATTTCACATAAATACATTCATTGTTGAAAAAATTTCAAAAACCATTTTCAATTTATCAAATCGAAACAATTATTTTTAAATCACCATTTTAAAATTATCACTCACAAACATTTTCCACAACACTATCCCCTTTCCTAAATTCAAAAAAAAAAACATCCGTAAGGAGGATTCGATAAATAATCACCTAACGGTTTCAAAAATTTTTATTGAAATTAATTTAATGAAAACTAAACCTTCACATTATTTGTCATGATTTTTAATAAGAGAATCCACATTCCTCAAAACAGTTGGTAAAAAACCAAGAATGACACTATGAACCTCTAGAAATATTCTTATATATAATTTCATTCAACATATCCAACAATAAAATATAACAATTACCTTCAAGTAACATGGAAAAATCCATATTAGATAATATCTAAGGTTCTGGGAAAAGGACACGAGTATAACAAAGAATACTTTCAATGAACGTTCACTTACTAGATAAATCTAGATTTCCAACAGGCTTTCAATCACCTAAAGCATTCCCCTAGATCGAAGGGGATCACCTATAAATCCCTAGAGTAAGTGGTTTTTAGATTTAATAATATTATTCCATGTAATGTGGTCTTGGGAAAAAAATTCGTATTAGATCTATTATTTTCAGATCTACAACTGCATAGTGAATGGTTAGGGCACACAGTTAGTCAAACCGTGAAGTAACTGTGAAAAAACTAATTTCTCAATGAAAGTAAGAAAACATGAATTCAACATATTAGCCATATGGGTTGGATAAAATGTACTCCAATATTAAGGTTCAACCATACATTCTTCCAATGTATTCATGGATTTATGGAGGTGGTACATCATTTCTACGAACTGTTCACAAACATCGAACCTCCCAAAATGCTTCCAAACATTCCAAAACCAATCATAAACGCTCGAAAAATAATCTAATCATTATATACACTTGAAATAGAACTTAAATGATCATGAAAATCAAATAAGGTATTCTATATTCTCCCCACCATATTCTGTCCCTAGAAAGTTGAAAAACTGGATTTTTGGGAAGAGTTCGAGACACATATTCAACATTTCCTATTCACAATACCACATTTATTTCTAAATCCTACCATGTTTCCACAAAATCTACACTAGACCAATTTTTTCTCAAATAATAAATTATATTTCGTATCTAAAATATGTATCTAGAAATGAATCAACATTTCATCAATCTCTTTCTTAATGAGATCCCATCGAATCACATGGTTAAGATCAGGTTTTTAATTCTTCAATTTAGATACATGGAAAACATTATTCTCTAAACTGATCATTTATGGGAAATCCAAATGTTATGACACCTAAAAAACTTATCATGTGTCTCATAATAGACTATTTATTATGGATACAGGTTCCCTTTATTATAAATATGATTTTCTCCATGCCTTGGATTGATTCATAAAAACACATGTTCACCCACCTAAAATGAAAATAGTAAGTGATGATGAATCTTGTATGATTTTTGATGACTTTGAACCTTCTCCAGTATCTTCCTAATCGAAGGAATCTTCATTATTGTCACTTTCACCAGGCTCATTCTGACTAGTGAAGTCTCAAATATTTACAATAAACAATGTAGAGAATGAAAAGGATTCTCATACAATTATTCAAAAGGATCCATATGTATTGAGGATTGATAAATTTTTTTGTATGATAACACCTTTTAGGGCATGTTATCATTTCATCAGAAACCAAAATCAATTAAAAAATCCCTAATCATGTCATCCGATGCTTGGATTGTCCTTTTGGATTTCTCATCCATTTTAGGATGATACATTGTGATCATAGTCAACCTAGTCTAACATTAATCCTTTAATGATTTTAAAAAATGAGTCACAAGCATGGGTCCCTATTAGATTCAAATGATCCTAGAATACTGTGAAACTTTATAACCTCTTAGATATAGATTTTGGAAATGTACTCCACCATATAGGATTCATAGAGATGGATAAAATGAACAGAATTCGTGTGATGATCCAAAATTTACAATATATAACCATGTTTTCTAACCAATATATATAATCTTGTAACAAAATTATTAGATATCTACTCCTAGATCAACATGATAATTAATAATGACTGCAACATGCCTGATGTTCATTGGTGTTCTTCCATTACTTTTCGACATGTGAGGAATCTTGAAACATAATTCTCCACTACCATTCCCATTCAAACCCAGCAAGGAAATAATTTAATTTATTCATTCATCAAATGAATTCTAGGATCAACAGACCAATTTGAATGTTGGTATGCATTAATATTTTTTTCCTAAAAATACACAGGCACCATGATCTGATATCCATTCCTCAAAATCAAAATCCCATCCACCATTTATCCCCCAATGGTCTCCCCACCATTGAATTTTTACCTTACAGAAACAAATTCATGATTGAATGTTTTAGACTCATTCACATGATGAACCAAATAAAGAAAAAATTGAATCTATGAAGAAAAATTCTACATAACTATTTTTGTTACAATCTATGAGTTTGTCTTCTATAGTTGACATCAAATACCACTGATATAAAGCTTCTATAGCTAACTCAAAAAATAAATTTTTTACGTAATA
Organism: Viscum album; assembly: GCA_963277665.1. NCBI lineage: Eukaryota > Viridiplantae > Streptophyta > Magnoliopsida > Santalales > Viscaceae > Viscum > Viscum album. The sequence goes on from OY728167.1 coordinate 683,682,437, forward strand.
CATACTCGCTTGTGTTTCGATTACCCTATGTATAAATAATGTAAAAATATAACATCAGAATGTATTATATCCATATTATATGCCTTACATTCAAATTTCATTTTGAGAAAATCTATTTCAATATATTATGGTCTTTAATCACTGTAAATTTCTGAACAAAAATATAATGATGACATGAATTCAATTAATTGATTACATCATCGAATTCCAAATAATATTATGGTTACTTATTCTCATGAAACCATAATAGCAAAGATCCATAAGAAACAACATTATATATCTACATGAGGACACATCTCAACCTAGTTCATGATGCATCACATTATACTATTTAGTCTTTTGGAGTCTCTGGAAATTTTAGAATAGGTACTAATGTAAGTATGTTCTTTTGCTCCTAAAAGGATTCAATATATTCATAATTCCATTTTAAATGAACAAATTTCCTTATTAAAGCTATCATCGGAGATTCCAGATATAAAAAAATATGTGCAATGCATTTTTATTATCCAACCAAGATAATAAATATACGTATCTCAAATACATTCTATGATTGTTTCGAAGAGATGACACATTCTATCTTTTTTGGATCTAAAGAAATTACTTTTTCATAAATCACAAGGCTATAGAAACAAAAATATTCTATCCAAAAATCAAACGATGATAACTTGGAATTTAATTCATGCCCCCACAAGATACCCAATACTATAGAAAAGTGCTTCTCATGATCTACCATAGTCCTATAATATGACAATGTATCATCCAAAAAACACCACAATAAAATAAATTAAAATACATTTAAAATATTTGATTCATTAACTCTATAAATATGGATAGTGCATTAATAAGACAAAAAGGCATAACAAAAAACTCATAATGTAAATTTCTTCTTCTTAAAGTTGTCTTTGAAATATCATATTTCTAATTATATAGTTGGTATTATCCAGAACAAAAGAAAATTTTAGAGACAAACTATTCTCCCATCAACTGATCGAATTCTTCATCAATTCATGGAGATAATAATTATTTTTTAGGGAATTTTTTTAACATAAGTTAATCTAATGAAATCCAAAGACTTCCATCCACCATCTTTACAAAACCAGCTGATGCTTCCCAATGATATGTGCTCAGTCAAATGAACCCTTTACTTTCCAATACATCTAGGTGATCCTTTAATTCCATTAATTTGGTTGGTTCCAACCCGTAATATTGAAGTTAAATGGGACTAGTATCTATTAGGAGATAAATTATACACCCCACTTATCAATTGGGTAGAAAACATGAGAAATTTACAAGAAAATATCACAAAACTAGTCCACTATGTTAGGAAAATATCTTTTCCAAATTTCAACTTTTTATTCCAAAATAATTATTATTAACTAGTAAGATATGGTACCAAACAACAGTATCAAAGTTCTTTATATTCTTGTAAACACTTTCCAATCTCCATTAATTGGATTATTAACACCATCATATGTTTTGCAAATAACCTATCATGCAAAAAATTGAATATGTGCCTCAATGTTTGTCAACTAATCAAGTCTTAAAATATAGTCCTATATATCTATCTTCATCACAATGATATCCCATTCCAAATTAGTCACATACATTTTTATTGTACATGCTACACATTTTAAATAATGACACACTAATTGTAATAATACTGTTTGCTGTAAGAACCCATTCTTTTAAAATGATATTTTTCCAAAATAATTTATAGTCACATATTATATAATATTATAGACATAAAAAATAAACATAAGAAACAAAATTTTATCTCATTATCAATGATCATTGAATTAATCATCAATGAAACCAATTTAAATTCCAAACATTACAACTATACAAAAAATATAAAATTGGATAGCTATAATGGGAAAGTATAGATCGTTCCAATATACTAGAATCATCACACCCACTAAAAATAAAATATAAATGAAAGAATATATTATTAAACCAATAAAAATCTTATGAAATTAAAATATATCCATAGTGAGAAATGTTTTGTGATTTTTAGTGAAAGATGAATGTTTTTTAAATTTTATAAAAGGAAATTTGACCATTGGGATTCTATAGTTAAACGATTGTTGGTAAAATATAACTGCTAGTCAGATATGACATTTTTTGATAATATTATTTTAAATTATTCCAATGGTTTATAATTTACCTTTATAATTAGTGTTTATATTTAGTAATGAAAAATTATAATCGTTATAGAAAGGAGAATCGATGGACTTAACCAGTAGAGTCATGTCTTTTGAATCACAACCATCAGAACATGGGAGGGAGGTACCATCACTAGGTTTACTCCTTAACCAATCCCGATGAGAGATTCATCAAGTTATTCTTGAATTAAATATCCTATTAGATAATTTGAAATTTTTTGAGATTACCATTTGGTTGATGTTAGTTGAGCCACCACACGAAACTACCACCATAAAACATCTTACCATTAGGGCATATATGGGTATAATAATGGGTTCTGTGTCTAGAATATAGTTTCATAAAGTTTAAATTACTTCATATAAATAAAAATTTTATTCCATAAATTCATCTTAATAATTTTTTTCCATAATAAAATATATGTTTAATGGAAATGAATTTGGTAATTTAATTTTTTGACCCAAAAAAACATAATTGTATTTTGTTGAAAATATATAAAATTATTTAATAAACTCAGGAATACTGAATAATATTTTTTCTAATAAAATAGTTTTTCAAAATACACTTATAAAAATATAAATGATAAAATAATTTTATAATGGCCTGATAAATTTTTGATAAGTGTCGGAAATTTGATTGTACCTTAAAACTATTAGTTTTCAATAGATAAGTATTTTAATATTTAAAAGTTTAAATTCTCATATTTAGATAATAATTTTTGATAAAATAAATATAATATTTTAAATCATAATTTTTAAATTAGGCTAGGTTGAATTTTTGATAATGTTATAAAATAGATTAATTTTTATCTGAATAGTAAAAATACAGATTTAGGTTTTCAGTGTGTTTAAGGACATTATATTTATGTCATTATGATGTAATAATTATTTTACCAAATAAACTATGTAAAATATTTTATTTTATTAATTTTTTATGTTTTAATATATTTGAATGAATTTCCAAAACTTATAAGTTAATTTTGAAGTTCTAAATTGGAATATTTGACTTTAAAAATAATACACTATGGAAACATTTTTTTCCATGCCAAAAGATTTGATAAAAAATGATTATCATTTTTGGGGGTTAAAATGTCATAAAATGGGACCAAAATGTACAAAACCATGAGAAAAAATCCTTGGTATGCCCATGGGCTTTCATTTTCCACAACCTATATTTCCATGACCTATATTTGGAAACAATTAAATAATTCCTCCAATTTTTCTACAACTAACCACCCATTTATCCATTTCCATTCACTCCCAATCCATCCTCCATTATGTTCTAGTAATTTTACCTCCCATGGATTCCCTAAAATGGTTTCATCAATTTTAAAAGTATCTATCCTCACGTTTTAGGAATAACTCTTCAAGGTAAGGGAAACATCCACTTCTCTTTTACATTCATGTTCCATGTTTGCGGTATGTATTCTATATTTCTAAATCATTTAATTTTTTTCCACTTTATATTTTATGAATATTTTTATAATAGTATTATATTAATGGGACACCCCTTTCTACTCTCATATAACCCATTTCTCATTTAGCATTTTATACTCATCATATTGCTGATTTTTTTTTGAATTTCCCGCTTTTATGTGAGAAAATATCTTTTCATTTTTAATTGAATACCTAGAAATATTTTCTAATAATTGTTTATTCAAATAGATGTAAAAAATGAGTAACTGATTTAGGTATTTACATACGTGAAACCCTCATTTCCTTTCCTAGTCTTAAATATGACCTAACAATCATTTCATTATTCTATTTTTTGTGCCATGATTTTGATAAGAAACCTATTATTTATTCTCTATATGTTATTAATGAAATGATTTATTTTGATCTATGTGTCTTAAATTAATTAATACATATGGAATTAATTCCATGAAAGTTCCCCAATGCATTGGGTAAGTAATTTTTCTATAGAGATTACATGTTTTATGATAACAGGGTGAATAAAGTTATATAATTTCATTAATGAAACATTCATGATAAACCATGGTGATATACATTTTAATTTCTTTTTTAAATGTTGCGTCAATATTTCCATGTCATTATTTAGGTTCTTGATATTATGATATAAAAAATTTTCATGCCTAAATGTTATGCCGCATTTTCTTTTTGATATGTCCCATGATCACAAGTTATATATATCTCTTTACTATTACCTTAATAAGATTCAAGATCACCCATTTCCATTGATTCATGTCCCTAGGATATGATACATAGTAAAATAAACATAGGGTGAACCCTTGATGATGTCTTCATGTGTACCTAGATGAATTTTTTATATTTTCATGTATTATGTACATAGATTATAAGAAACTAAACACTAAAAGATCCTTTGTATGTACCGGGTAATGAAAATTAATGTAATGAAAATTCCATAGTTGGTATCAAATGATGGTTTAGTTATTTATGGAACTTATAACTTGATAACATCAATATGAACCCTATAGAAAGATCTAGATATGTGAAGAGATCCTGGTATTTTGATGAAAATTAAGTAAGTTGTATCCAATAAAATAAATCCATGCATGTATACTACAGGTGGATGTTTCTCTATATTATATGTAGCTAGGGGTAACAACTAAAAAACTCTATTTCTAGACTTGAAAAAGAGCTGGTGCATGAAAATAGGTCATATTTTACACCTAGTTTGGCACACCCAGGGGATATGTTTGGTTAATCACAATCATTTTATGGACCACTATGATGGATATATATAAAATTAATTTTTACTATAGGGTATTAATAACATATTAAATGACGATATTTTAAGAAATAAAATCCATTTATAATTATAAGATTCAAAAAAATAACATGTTTCTCACCAATGTCTTCCACTTTTAGAAAACATGTGGGAAATGGGAGGAAATGCATAAATGATGAGTGTAACAGATGATGAAATGATGACATATTAAAGGAAAATGTAATGGAAAACTTTATTAGGATGTTGACTCAACTTACTCTATTTATGAAAAATAACTTGAATCAAGTTGAGAGATCGTATTCACCTCCAAGGGAATAACATTCCATTGAGTATTTTATGCTTTAATGAGAACCTTCTTTCAATGGATCTACCAACCCATTGATTACTGAACAATGAATAATCTCTATAGAAAATATATTTTCTATACTTCATTGTTTAGAGAAAAATAACATCAACTTTAATGTATACCTCATTAAAGTAGAAGGTGAATAGTGGTTGAAACTGATTAGAATAAGTGAAGAAAATAAGGGAGATTGATTCTATAGAGTGGGAAGTGTTTAGGGTTTTTTTTTCAATATATATTTTCCCTATTCGATGAAAAAAAGTAGAAGTAAATACTATATCCCATGAAAAAGGGAAATGAATCGGTGGAAAGATATAGGATGAACATTACATTACATGTTGGATATACCTCTATAATTTTTATGTATCCTAAGGGAAAGGATGATAGATTATTCAGTGGACAGAGACCAAATATATAAAGGAATCTAGAAAATCAATCTTATGAAATATAAGAAGATAGTGTGGAGTGACTGATTGTTGAATTGGAGTTTGGAGAGATACATTGGAGAACTATATTGAATGAAAATAATAGGGGAATTGATTCAAAATCAAGGATGAATTTTGATCCTGGAAGATAAGGAATGAAATGTTAACATCCCACTTAAAAAATGTGGGATTAAGTATTTGGGGAAATAATTTATTTATAGTAGAAAGTGATAAAATTGTGGAAGAGGTTAACATATATCTTGAAACATTAATGGTGAGGTGAAACCCAAACATCTCAACATTAAAAAAATGTGAAGATGGTGCGTTCCCATCAAAAAGATCAATGCTGCAAGATTTGGCAGCTTGGGTACATTTCCAGTAAATTCCCAAATTAGAATATAATTAAGGGAAACCACCATAATCCTCATCATAGCCTAAGAGAGCATGCACAATAATTTTCTATCATCACATCTGAATTATAGGTTTTGAATTATATAGTAGAAGGTACACTAGTTGTCCTATCAAAGATATAAAGTACATTATTTGATTCTATTTCAATGCATTCCATTATTTTAACCATCTCTGAAAAAGAATATATAATAAATCCATACACTATTATAATTAGAGTTATTATTCAAGACCCCTGGAGGGATTATCCTTCCATCATTAGTGTATAGAAATGAGATTATTAAATTTAGTGAGTACAACCTAATAAAAAATGTAATTGTAATTACCTTGGAGTAATTAGATACTATACTGGGGATGGATTGGCTATCGTGGTATGTTACTAAGATAAACTATATAAGAAAGTAAATTTCATTTGTTATAAATGGAAAATACAGAGTAATTTTCAATGGAGAGATTTCCCAGCCTGATCTTTTTTTAGAAGCACCTTCCATATTCATTATTATAGAGATGTTCGGTTAAGAGGGAGAAGGAAATAAAAGAATAAAGATAGGTAAATCCCCCATTATTCATGAATACATTGAATTATTTCATAATGAGTTACCTAGAACTCCCCCATAATGAGAGGTAGAGTTCTCAATTGAACTCACACATAAATCCACACAGACATAAAATAACCCATATGGAATGGAAAATATGCAGTTATAAGAATTAAAGAAACATTGTCATGATCTTTTGCAGAATCTTTTTCATCTAAATTTTTTTCCTCCTTGGGGATCACCTATTCTATTTGTATGGAATAATTATGGATTTATGTGTCTATGAATTGATTATAGTTAACATAATGAGATCATAGTGAAGAACTAGTACCCTCTCCCAAGGATTGATGATTTATTTGACTAGTTTCATAGGGCTCAAGCCTTCTCTATGTTTGTCCTCAAATATGGTTATCAATAATTGACGGTGAAGAAATAAGATATTCCATAGAATGCCTTTATATCAAGATATGGGAATTATTATTTTCTTTTTATTCCTTTTAGATTGACCAATACTACTATAATATTTATGGATTTTATGAATAGAGTATTTAAGTACTTAAATGATAATTTAATTGTAATTTTTATTGATGATATTATAATATATTCAAAATGTTTTGAGGAGAATAAAGATCATATAAGGGTTATATCAGGAACTCTAGAGAAGGAGAATCTATTTGGAAAATTTTAAAAAAAGATAATTCTGTTTACAAAAAGTTACATTCTTGGTGAACATTGTCACCAATAAAGGAATTTTAGTTGACCCTGTGAAGACAATAGTTTTAGAAGAGTGGCCTCATCCTACAATAGTATCATAGATTCTATGTTTCCAGGTTTTAGTGGGGTATTATGTGAGGTTTTTGAAAAACTTATCATGACTTTATAATCCATTAACCCTGTTAACTCAAAAATGGGATAATTTCTTCTTGAAAATGGAGTGTGAAGAAACCTTCTTTGAACTGAAGAAGAGATATGTTATTGAACATATGTTAAATATACCTCTATTTGTGAAGTATTGTTTATTTGTAATGATTTATCTCTGAAAGGGATTGGGTGCATCATCGAGATGACTGAAAAGGTTATTTCTTATGCATCTCTAAAGTAAAAGACTCATGATCAGAATTATTCAATGCATGATATAGAGTTAGCTAAAATTATTTTTCTTTGAAGATATGGATGCTCTATCATTATGTGGTGAAATTTGATATATACATGGACCACTTATTACTGAAGCATATTTTCATGAAAATTATTTTTAATGGGAGAAAAAGGAAATTGGTTGAAAATATTAATGATTGTGACAATTTAATTAATTATCACCATATAAGAAAAAACAATGTCGATGATGCATTATGTAGGAATGAATATGTTGTGATGGTAATGATGGGGATTCAAAAAGATCCATCGATCAATTAACTAGTAAAATTTGACATGGGAATCGTAATGGAACATACATCATCAACCATATCCAAAATAATTTTAGCAGAATAATTATTAGAGAATAGCAAGAATGATAAAAGACAATATCATTTTTTATAAAAGAATATAGAGGATGTAAATAATGGGGAGTTTCCTATGTTTAATATTTATCAAGAAGTCTTATTGAAATTGCATACAAGGCAATGTGTGACATGTGTTTTAGAGATAAATAATGAGTTGATGGGGTAAGATAATATCTATTAATTATATATAAATACAAGAAGCACTAAAATGTATACGGACCTTCACAATCCTTATTGGTGGGATAAGAGAAAAAGTGATATTGGGGACCATGCTACATGGTGCTTGGTGTGTCAACAAGTGAAGGCAGATTAAAAACTCTCTAATGGGGTGTTGGAACCACTACCCATACCAATTTTTAAGTGGGTCAATATCACTATGGAATTCATCATTGATATCCAAGGAATATCCAAAGGAAATAATACAATATGGGTTATAGTGGATTGACACACCATGACTACCCCTTTTATTTCTATTCAGGAAGATTTATCTCTTGAACAATTTGCCAATATATACCTAAATTAAGTGGGGAGGTTTCATGGGGCTCCACTTTCTATCATTTATTATCATGATACAAGGTTCACATCTAAATTCACGAGGTCTAAAACATGCTATGAATACTGGATAAATTTTAATACGGCCTATCACGCACAAATTTATGGAAAATTAGAAATAACTATTCATACACCTGAATTTTTTTTGAGATAATGGTCAATGGAATTAAATGGATTATGGGATCAAAACTGACCATTAGTTCAGTAAGAATACAACAAAAAATTCCACTCAGGTATTCATACAACAGCATATGAAGATCCATATGGGAGTCGATGTAGAACTCCAACTTTCTAGGATGCATTTGGTGAGATGAAATTTCCCTCGACCAGTCATTTGCATGATATGAAAAAAAAAGTTTCATTCCATACAACAATATATAAAGACTTGTTATAGTCTGAATAAGAGCTATGAAAATGTTGGTTATAGGGACATGGAGTATGATGTTAACGAGGAATTTTTCCTTCAAATATCCCATGGAAGAGGGTCATGCAATTTGGAAAGAATGGGAATTTTATCCATAGTTACGTTGTCCACATTAAAATACATGATCACATAGAATTATTGGAATATATAATAGAACATTCACAAAATCTATCACATTTTCATGGTGTATTCCATGTATATCTATTAAGGAAGTAAATACCTAATCTGACACATGTACTGAGACTAGAGGGTTTACAACGGGGACATGACCACTATTATGAGGAGAATCTTGTAGAGATCTTGGGTTGCAGGGAAAAAATTCTAAGAAAAAATACTACCGACCTTGTAAAAGTGTTATGGAGGAACCATATATATGATCAAGTGATGCATGAACGATAAGATTCAATGAGACTGAAGTACCCACACCATTTCTATACCATGATAATGAGTTGAAATTCTAGGGATGAAATTTCTTATGTGGGGAGAATGTAATGACCCAAAAAAATTTAATGATATTTATTTTCACGAATAAATGTTTATTAAATATTATATAATATTATACATGTACAAAATAAATATAACAACACAATTTTATATCATTAACCAGGATCATTACAATAATAACCTATAAAACCAATTAAAATCACCTATATTACAACTGGACAAAAATGTAAAACATAATACCTATAATGGGAATGTATGGATCTCCCCAATCTACTAAAATATTCACCCCCACTTTAATTTCTATATAAATGAAAAAAATATTATTAAACTAATAAAAATCTTAGGAAATGAAAATATAACCTTAGGGAGAAATTTGTGGGGAATTTTGAGTGATAAAAGTAAGTAGTATTTATTGGGTATACAGGGAAATAATATCTTTGTGATTCATTCATTATATTAGCATTTTTCAAATAAGACCTTTAGATAATATGACTGTTGGTCAACAATAACATTGGAAACTATTCCATCATTTGATAATTATATCATTATGATTTGTGTTGATAAGTAGTAATGATAAAGGATAATTGTTATAGAATGAATAATCAATTTCCAAAACCAGTGGAGTCATGTCGTTTGAAGCTAATTTTTATGATATTGGGAGGGAGGTATCATCACTGGGGTCCTCCATTAAATAATCCCATGAAATTCCTCAATAATATAATCTAAAAATGAATTTATTACTGGATAAGTTCAAATTAGTGTATATTACCACTCATTCGATTTTTGTAAAGCGACCCCAAAAAACTACCACAATCACACACCCTACCCTTAAGGAGTGTGCGGGTTTAATAAGGGTTTATGTGTTTAGGACTTAGTTACATAAATCTTAAATTAATTTATATAAATATATTTCTTATTCCATCAATTCATCTTTAGAAGTTTTTTTCTTAGTAAAATATTTGTTTAATTGAGATGAATCTGAAAATTTGATTTTTAGACACAAATAAGGAGTAATTAAATTTTTCTAGAAAATATATACACTTTAATAATAAACTCAAGAACACTTAATAATATTTGTTTGAATAAAATATTATTTTAAAATAGACTTATCAAAATATAAATGATAAAATTATTTTATAATGGCCTATGAAATTTTTTATTAGTGTAAGAAATTAGATTATGCCTTAAAAAATACAATTTTTAAATAAATAAGAATTTATATATTTAAAAGTTAAACTTATATTATTTATATAATTTTTTTTTGATAAAATAAAAATAAAAATTGAAATAATCATATTTAAATTTGTTTATGGTGTATTTATACTAATTTTCTAAAATGCAATAATTTTTTATGGAATAGTGAAAATACAGTTTTGGGTTCTCAGTATTTTTAATGAATTCCTTTTTGGGTCATGATGATTAAATAATTAAATTATCTGAGGCCAAAACTTGAAATATTTTATTTAATTAACATTATTTATTTTATTATATTTTAATAAATTTTTAAAAACATATTATTTTCTTTCAATATTTTAAATGGGAAACATTGACTTTTAAAAGATTACATTGTGGACACTATACATTTTCATGAAAAAGATGTAATAAATAATGATTATTGGTTCTGGTGGGATTATAAATTATATAATTTGACCATAATGTTCAAAAAAAAAGATCATAAATAATGGGTAATACAATTTTGTTTTCATCTCCTAAAACCTATATTTTAAATAACAATATTTGGAAATTATTAAACAATTCATCCACATTTTCTACAAATACAGATCAATTTCTCCATTTACATTCACTACCAATCCATAATCCATGACGTTATAGTTATTTTTACTCCCATGGAGTCCCCACATTGTTTAATCAGTCCCCCATGGTCCCATTCTCTTGTTTTTAGGAACCACTATTCAGAGTAAGGTAAATGTCAACTTCTCTTTTCCATTCAAGTTCCTTCTTTGTGGTATGTCTTCTATATTGCCAAAAAAATTCATTTTTCCCACCTAATATTCCCCTATTAATTAAATAATGTTATTTTTTTATTGGTACATACTTTTACCCTCTCATTTTTTCTTTTATAAAACCTCATTTTATTCTTATTAGGTTATCGATTTGTTTTGTTGAATTTATTTATTTTATGTGATAAATTCCCTTTTCCTTTTTAATTGAATACCAAATCTTATTTTCTCTTAAATGGTTATTTTACTAGATGTGAAAAGTTCTAATTTATTTGAGTATTTACATATATGATACACATATTCCATTTTCATGGGTTAAAAATGATGTAACAATCATGAATTTATACACTTTTGTGTGTCAATATTTTTATAAGAAACTCATTCTTTATTCTCCATAGGTTATTAATGAAATTATTTACAATGATCTATGTGGATAACATTAACACCCCATGAATTTATAACATTTTTATTTTTAGATAAATTTTATATATTCTATATCTTGTATTTCATGCAACACTGAGTTAGCTTGGGTTACACATAAGAGAAACTTTCCTCGATAGGTTTCCTTATACAGAACACCCAGTTTTAACAAAGAATAGTACATTATTAAAATATTATAATTTAAAATAATATGATATAAACTAGAAATTAAATTTGTGGTTATTAATAATATAAATTAATTGATGAAAATATATAAATATAATATTAATTCATTGGTTACTAATTAATTAGAAATGAAAATATAACCCAATTGAATATAAAGGAAATATGTTATTTTTTTATTCTCCAAAGGCGTTTTGTCCTTATAAATTAAATTAATTAAAATTATTTAAAGATATTAATGAAATATATATGTTATATATTAAATAAAATATTTTTATATTCATCCAATACATTTTATAGGCATGGGATAAGAACAAACACATTATTTTACATAAAAACCTTTATTTTTCATAAGGCTATTTTACCTCCTTTTAGAAGAGAACCTATTTTAAATAAAAAATTGTAAACTTTTAAAAATTACCTTTGACAAAATAATCTTAATATTTTAAATGGTAATATGATTTTTTTTGTTTTTTTTATTTTTTATAATTAGTTTCTTGTTTTTTATTAAAAGTCATAAAGCTATTTTTTAAATGAAAACAACATTTTTCATCATAATATTTTATAGAGTTAAATTATAAATTTGATTGGATTTAAAAAATAATTAATTTTTTTTATTTAATCCAATTTATTCTATTGGAATGAATTTCACATTGAAATTTTATTTGAAAACATTTCAATATTTTGAACTTTTTTACTTTTAAGACCTCTTTTCTCATTCCATCTATGATATTTATTTTAAATTAATTTCTCAGAAAATCGATTTGATTAATGTCAAATATTTCATCAATGATCCATTTTAGTTTATTTTGGTATTTTCTTCTAAATATGTTAACCTATGTTAAATAAATACATAAGTTGTCAAGAAAAGAGTTAATTGAATTAATTAATGGTTAAAACCAAAATATATGGGTAATAATGTAACATAAACTTGCATAAAATTATTTTTTGAGAGTATTTACACCCATACTTATATTATATTATAAATAACTAACTTTAGAGACATTTAAAATTAGAAATTAATTTATATTAATTTAAAATTTTGTGAGTTTTTAGAAGTGATTGTAACCTAAATTATAAATGGGGACCTCCTCCCTCACTTCTTCACACAAAATTAAACCTTCTAGATCAACCAATCCTGGAACATTTATCCTCCCAACATCATTTTACATTTTATATAGGTTCTATACTTCAATAAATATCATCCCTATATCCATTGAAAATAGATCTAACGGAATCCTGTCGAAGAAGAGGTATTCATTTTCACCAACTCATCCAAGTTAATTTCTTCTTATACTTCCAATTCATGTGTTTCTTCTATGAAAAAATAATAAATACAATATGATATATATTTGGATATTTTATTATGATTATTTTAAAACCATATTTCAACATTTATCTATCCTATAATAAATAAAATCATCGCTCGTGCATACGTATGACTTACAGTCTCCACACCCTGGTGTAAATTTTTTTTATCGCCATTATATTTTGATGGAAGTAATGATGTATATAATGGTTATAACTATTAAATATATCAAATAATTTATTCTATATAAATAACATAGCATCCAATTACTTACCCTTTCACCATTAAAGGAGTGATATCGTCGCTTGTACGTACGTACAACATACCATTTCCACGATGTGAGAAGATTCATTTTCTATGTTAAACATTATAGAATGATTATATATATATATAATGAGTAAATATAAAATATATTAACAAAATATCATTAATTATATGAATGATATATGTCCAATACATAATAATCCTGACTTACATGAAACAACATGCATAGGAAAATGAAGTAGTTAACACCTAAAACAAGGTTAATAAAAGAATATTATTAACAAAATGATATAAGAGGAAAATATATGATATAATAAATATGGATATGGTTTTGGTATAAATAAATAACACATATTAAATCATTATAAATGAGGTTAAACTACATTAAACTAATGTAAAGTACAAGGTAAGGGTTATTTTCATAATCTCATTATTATTTGGGATTGTTTATATGTAAGTATATAATGAGGAATATTTATCATCCATGTCCATATTTTATAAAAAAATTTAAAAATGGTTCTCAATATTATCATCTGAATGTTTAAAGTATATTTACCCAGGTATTAATTTCTAAAAAATTGTTTCAAAGGAATCATTTTTTCTTTTTCTAACTGAGGTACATTATGATTTTTTTGATATAAGGAATGTTTTTATATTCTGAGGTGTGACCATATTTTTTTTACCTCATGATGTCTTGATGTTTTGAAGAAAAATTTAAAAGTTCATGTGTTTATTTTCCAATAATATTGTTTTCATTTAAATTTGTGTGGATTTTTAAATAAAAGATTTCAAATTTAAAAAGTGGTATTTCTCTTAAGAAATTTTTAATGATTTTATTAGAGTATTTTCGTCTATATCAACAAGAAATGTGGGGTATAATTATTGATTGTGGTTAATCTTTTATTTACCATCTAAAATACTTTATTGAACAGTTTTTTTATCATTTTGATTGTTTTTGTTCTATTTTCATAATAGTAATGGTTTATAGTTGAAGTATTCACATTTCATATGCCTGTTTTTCAATAAAAATGTTTCTATTGTTTAGGTTTCACCATTTTTATATTTGGAATTAATTGGACTTAGTAAATGGTATTTGGGGATCGATATATCCCCTTTATGATTCAATAGGTCTCATGAGAAAAACTAGTTTGGGTATTGGCCAATGTCTTACCCGTTTATGTTTGGTGTGTTGGCAGAATCCATGAATGTCTCTTTATGTTGTCTGACATTATGAATTCTATCATTATGAGATTATTTATTGATATTTCATTTTATTATTCAAATAGAATAATATAAATGGTTATTTTTTATATATCATTTGATTATTAGATGGTATTATTTGTTCTGTCCAAGTTATACTCAATATATGTTCAGATGGTATGTGTTTCAATTATTCACCTTACCTTAATGTATATTATTATTTATTCGTAAGAAATTATGTTATACACTTATCATTACTGAGCATATGATATCTCCCCTTTCTCATGTTTTATTTTTTCCAAGATTCTAATATGTGTATTTTTATTTATATGTATGGTTAATCTCAGTGAATAATGATTTTTTCACAGGATTTTCAATCTTATAAAATATGTTTTCAATTTTAATGTAAGGTTCATGCATGTAATATTGTTTTCAAAACTACTAAACTAATCAATCCTTTGGGATTCAAATATTATATCTATGCCAATATAACAAATTTATGCACTGGTTCCAAGAAACTTGGGCCAGGTTCGTTACACTAGTATTAACTAAGATAGGTGAAGGGTACACCCTAATAGCACTCCAATTCATTTTGTAATGAATTTATTCTATATAGATGTCATGTTTTATGATACCTTGTTGAATAAAAATGGTAATTTTCATTTATTACATCTTATTTATAAACATTGGTGATATTATTATTAATATATCATTTAAATTATTTAGACACATTTCCATGTTATGAATCATGTTCTTATTGTTATGATATACATCCTTTTCATGCCTTATTTTTATTCCTCGTGTTCTTTTTGATGCGTTTCATGATCACATGTTATATGTCTCTCTTTCTTATTCCCTTTCCGAGCTATATCATTGTCTCTTTCCTTTTATGTATATCCCTAGGATATGAGATGCAACAGAAGTAACATAGGGTGAACCCATTAAATAATCTTCAAGTAGAAATAAATGTATTTTTTATGTTTTCATGTATTATATTACTTATATCCAATAAAATAAACCATTAAACATCTTTTATATGAACCAAATAATGAAATTTAATGTAATAAAAGGTGGGATTCCATATTTGGAGTTTCAAAAATGAAGTCATAAATGTAACATGAAAAACCATTTGAATAATGGCATGAGAAGAAATAAACAAGTGGGACATGAAAATATTAAAAAAAATTCATAAGGATATAATTAAAAAGAATCATACCTATCACCATTGAAGAAATAGATTGATGATATATGATCACTTCCTACACTCTTTAAAATTTCTTAATAGCTATACTTTTCTCTTTATTAACTTGTTGAGACTACATTAGTTGATTAGTCAATGTGTTCCTAGATTAACCTTGGATCACTCTATTTTGATGACAAGAACTATTTCGGTGCACTAATCTCATTGAAGGATATGATGTTTGAGAAACATGAGATGTGTCCCCAGGACCTGAACATGGATCACTATGAAAATAGAACTGAATATAACCCATATAATTGCAATTTTTACATGCTCTAGATTTTTTAGTATATTTTCACCTCATATTATCAAAAGTTCCACACTGAAAACATCCAAGATTACTCTTTGGTCTAGTAGGAATGTTGACTGATCCCATAGATTGATTTTGACATAAACCACACCCTTGCAAATAGGTTTACCTCCACATCTTGACTCCAGCATCAGAGTTCCCAACTATACCCTTTGTATTAAACAATCTTTCTTTAATAGTGTTTCCTGAGATATATATTTTTACCAATATTTCTCAATTGATCACTTTTATATAATCTATAATATAGAGGACTAAAATCATTGATTAAATTTCTAGTTTTAACCCTGACTCTAAAATTCATTCCATCAAGAATACAGTTGAAGCAACATTTGATTCAGTGTGGAATAAATTCAAAAATTTATCTAAATAATCCATTTAAAATAAACTCACCTTCTTCCAAAAGAATTTTTTTTGTTCTTGTAATTATGAATTTTTTAGGATAGAATTGGTTGTTGAAAAATTGATCACAATCCTCCCATGACATTCCTTCATTCAATTTAGATTTAACTGATAAATCCCACAACTATAATTCTATATCCCCTCGCTTGTATGTTTCCAACTATAAAGTCATCTATTATGGTTCCCTAAGAAGATAAAAGACTCAATTTAAAAAAATCAACCATATATATCTGTTTTTTGATTCAGAATGCCCCGAAAAATGTGGGTGGGTTATACATCTATATCTATACAAAAGATAAACTTTCCTCGGATCATCCTTTATATTCCCTCTATCCATGGCCTAGAAATCCTATAAAAATCTATAAACAAAATTTTTGTTCACATGTGGCTTAGTTGTAGCCACATTCTTAGGATCATCTTTCGGATGGTTCTTATGACGCCAACCCAGTGTGAGTCACTGAAACCAAAAAAATATATTTCATCTTTCTCAGAATAAACTAAATTCATATCTAATTAAAATTAACATTTCAATATGACCCTCAATCATGTTTATCCACAATAAAACATTTTAATCTTGTAAAAAAAACAACCACAGATCCTTTTTAAAATCTAAACATTTGAATAAATTTTCCAAAAATTTCAAAATGTATTAATTATAAAATTTCTATAAATCATTAAATAAATAATGAAAAATTATTTCATAGTGTTACGTCCTAAAATCAAGGAATTTCATTAATCTCCCATTAGTTAAAACCATGATGATGACGTGCCTACACTCCTAGATGTTTCTTAAACACTTATATACCTCAACACCATGGAATCATGATGTTCAAAATAAAAATATTCAGAACACATTTTTATGATATTCATTTCATGTTATGAAAATAATCTCTCATTACATCCATCACAATAGTTGAACATATCAAGACTGATATAACTTTCAACACCAAGATAGACATAACTGATACCCACGGATCGAAAAAATATATACCATTAATCTAAAAAATATATTTTAACTTTCCATGTTTAATACCATTTTTAACATCCCACCGCACACCCATTATCATGGGAAGAGTAGGTGGTGTTAGAAAACTTATTTAATATCCACAATACACCAAACGTTGGTAATAAAATCCATGGGCCTCATGAAAACTTTATGGATGATTTTCCCATTGAATGATTAACATCAAAACCACAAGAATATAATCAACAATCCTCTATAGGATTCGTGAGTATAGAATTAAAACTCAAAAAATAACCAAGAAATAATCCATATCAGACATGAGGAACCCTGTTAAATAAAAAATGGAATCAAATGAAAAAACCCAATAACCAAAATACATCTAACAAGAAACTCCTATCTGGCTCCACCCTCCAACTGAACATTCTATAACCAAGCTATCAAGAAGAGTCACTAATAAACTGAGATAGATTTCCTTGTCCTATGTGTTTATTAATAAAATTTGTAAATAAAAAATGTTTCCCAATAGGGGGTGGTTCTGTAATTAGTTTGGTTTCCCCAATTACTTCCCAACATACAACACAATAACAAGAAACCATTTTTATAATTTTTTAGAAAACAATTTAAAAAAATTAAAACAATTTTTATGCAAGGCAAAATAGTTTTCCATGTAAGGAAATACTATAAAAAATTGTCATCTTTCATCTCATTTGGAATGACAATTAAATAATTCTACACATACATACATGCAAGGACAAATAAAAGTTCTATACTCATGAGTGTTCACTTATCTATTTACTAAGCCATCATATGGTAACCCATACCAGGTTCCCCAGTAGATCACACCCCTTCTACATGGCCATGTATAATGAAAATTAACTTAAACCATCACTATATTCCAAAATACATGATATTCCATATCACATAAATACATCTATTCCTTAATAAATTTTAACAACCATTTTCTATGTAACAAATCAAAACCATAATTTTAAAAACACCATTTTAGAAATATCATTCAAGATCATTTTCCAAAACCCACTGACTTTCTAAAATTTCCAAAACCATCACTAAAGTTGTTCCCATCATGATTCACATGATGTTGTCAAAATAATTAAAATAAATTCATTTAATGAATACTAATAATTCAAGTTCCGTTTCAAGAGGCATCGAGTGAGAATCCCCCTACCTCATAATCGTTGACATAAAATGAAGATCGACCCTATTATCCTCTAGATATAGTATTTGATCTTCATTATTTCAATATAACCAAAAATAAAACATCATAATTTCCATCTTGAAATGTTGAGGTATATATAGAATCTTAGATCTATGGTTCTGATAAAAAGGTGGATCAGTGATCTATGAAGAATGAACAATAACATAGACATATTAGTGAATCTATATCTCCAACATGCATTGAATCTGCTACAACAATCTCTTAGAATGAATGGGATCACCTATCAATCCTTGGGAGGAAATGAAATTCAAGAGTTAGGAATATTAGGAAATTAATCGAGTTCCCAATACATTTTTTTATTTGAATGATGATTTTCGGATCTACAACTACAAATTTCATGGTTAGGGTACATAGTTGGTTTAAACTTGTTCTAACCATGTATAAGATATTGTCTCAATGATAGAAAGATCACATGATTTCTCCTGAGAAGCAGAACGGTTCATCCAAACCATTTTCCAACCATACAGTTCTACTATCCATTATTCTAATTGTTTAAGGTTTTCCAGAGGTGGTGAATAGTTTCTACTTACCGTGAACAAACGATGCACCTCCAAAAATGCCCCCAAAACTTGTGAATAACAATTCTAACCTCTGTAAAACTAACCCAATAATTATATATTTACAAAATACATATGAAATGGTAAATTACCTCAATCCAAGTATCATATAGGTTTGAAACTAGATCAAATATCTACACCAACACCATCTTTAACTCAATCTCCCACTCAAGTTGAAATTTGAAGAACACTTTAGGAAGAACATAATGAATATATTTTACCACTTGAGGAAAATGTTCAGACAATATTCAACCATCATCCAATTCATGTATTTCTATCATAACCATGAGGAAATTCAATATACACTAAATTTTTCCTGCATGACTAGAATCCAAATCTCACTCAATCTACTGAGTAAGGATTCCACTATGTAGAGATGTATTGGTAACTCTCCTTTGGAAAACATCAAATGAACATGGTAAAAAACTATCCAATCCTTAAAATTAATTACATAAAAAATAATTTCCATAAAAAAAACCTCATAGAGGAAATGGTAGAAACCAATATATAGAGAACATGAAATGAAATGTTTGATACCATGTGAATGCATACCCAATGTTATGTCAATAGTCGTGACACCATCCATTATCATGGTAGAAGAAAATGTATTTTTATTAAGTGTACATATAAATTTTTTTATGCCCATATATAAAAAAATGAATTAAAGGGTTGATGATATAGAAATTGTACCTATAACGATAGACGACCCTTATTGGAAGCTAATTCGAGTATACTGTATAGCATGCACCAGACTCACCCCTCTTTCATGGGATCTAGTATGACTCACATGTGTCACTACCTCTTACTGGTATTACCACTCCTCCACTAGGGTACCATGTCTCCTACCATGGCCTAAATACCAAGTGTAACTCTAGCCACCTATCTGTTTAGGGGTTAGTGAGTCCTTCCTAGAATCTATTGCATATCCAGACCCCCTTTCACCACTCAAAAATTGATGTGTCCAAAAAAAACATCGAAGATATTATGAACTTCCACAAGTATGGAACTCTATATTGTGGTAAAGATAAGAAGAAAACTTGTGAAAAACATTCCATAATGAATTAACTCTATTAGAAAATGACTCTATGATGGCTTCCCACTCCCTTGAAATTCTTCCCACCATATCCCTAGAAGTAACTATTGTAGCGATGCTTCCATCTATCAAAATAAAATCTCCCAATTCTCCCAAATGAAACCGATTTTTATCTAATTGAGGCCAATCTTAGAAAACATTCTATAATGAGTTCTAGTTTCTTTACATCCATATAGTTACTCATTAGAAATATGTTCACCTACGATCAGATTTCACATTGAATCCCAAAACTGAAATGCCTCTCCCTGGAAGCCTCATCGAATACTAAGTATAGGAAAAAAGATACAATTCGGTGACATGTAAATAATATTCCATCAGTAAAAATTCCTACCATGTAAACTGCATGATCTCCCAACCCATCCTATCCCTATAAATCTCTAGATAAAATCAACACAAGAAGTTCTAATTGAAATCCTTCTTAGGGAGCTCCTCCTACTGATCGTATTTATCCACAATGTCCCACCAATTCATGGATTATTCTTATAATATATAAGTATGACTCACAATCCTATATAAGGGTGTCTTGAGGGGATATCTGATAAATTTGATCAACTCAATCTAGTACTCATCTTCCTAGGGACCTCCCTCTCTAGTGCACATCGGTGGATTATATAGTTGTAACTCTCTCATCATCTCATACATTAATGTCATGTTGTGAACAGTTTCACTATCTAAACAGTCACATGATCCAACATAATCCTTTATAGAACATATCATTCATCTGATTCATTTTTTTAGCATGATGTTCTTGATGATTTTGTATAAGTGTTCTAAACTACACTCTCATGATGCTTAATTAAATGATAATTATAAATAATTATCTCTATAATGGTTGAAACAACTCCTTGGAAGATAGGTTCACAAAATAATCATCATCAAAAGGTGAAGAAAAACAAGGAACCTCTTACTCAAGTATCCTACATACATGGATTTGAATGTTAATTATTATAATAAAATAGTTTCACTCATTTAAATTATCTGATGTATTAGGAAATTCCATGTCACAATTCATATGGGCATATATATCATATGAAATAGATATGTATCTAGAATGAACAATTCATGTTAACATATATTCATATGGCCTATAATGATAAAAAATAATAATATCATGTTCAAATAGAGAATGAGTAAATTATAATGAAATAGTAACATCACACAATATGTGAATCACTAAAGGTGAAAACCCATCAAAAATATAATAAATGAAAAACAAAAACCTCAATATCATCTATGAAGACATGGTTTTTCCCAGAAACATGGGTTAGATAATCCCATGTGTGGTATCATTACCAAGACCTAATTAATTATAATCTCATTTCTATCATTACCCATGTAGTATGGAAACTAAAAATAAATTAGATCTCTAATGCCACTTTGTAATATCTCAAAACTAATAAACCATGATGTGGTTTGCATGTGTTGTTTATGTGACTTCAAGCGTTCCTCCCCATACTACAATTTCCACCAAATTGTAGAAAGGGTTTATGGAACATATTGGATAGAATATATCCTTTCGAAAATATTTTATACATAAATAGAAAATAAAAACAATGTAGAGGAAATAGAGGAAACAATATATATTATAAGAAATGCGTACATAGTGGAATAAATGAAAATTCAAAAAATACAATATTGATAGAGTCATTAAATAAAATATTTAAATATGACTAAATTTCTTAATGAATTAAGACAAATAAAATACTAGTATAATCTATGAATGAATGAAATGAACATGGTCTTGAACCCCATGTTGGCCCCATGTATATGACATAACCCATCTAGTAATAACAAATAAAAACAAGGTCAATTTCCTTCATCATAACATGTATCCATAAAATCATATCGGGTACCAAACAGAAGCATTATTGTGGTGTGAGTATGAATCAGTGGGTCACCTATAACTATGTTTAAACAAATCCAATTTGAGAAAGTATGGAATGAAATAATTCTATAAATAGGTCCAATAATTACGATAAATTAATACTCTAGAGGAAATAAACACGTTGTACATCAGGCTTTGAGATGATAGTCAAGGACAACCAGACGAAAATTAGCTCCATACTAGATTTCTATATCAAAAATATAGATCTTCTAATATCTGGATAGATTATATGTACACTATCTTATGTTAATAAACTGGGATCCACACGAATTCCCATGCTGGAGTCACTTATATAATCCTATGGTTAACATCCCTAAGGGAAAAATTTATTTTGATACTAGGCTCCATGAATATTCAAATTTGAGTGTCTCTTATGTCTTCTAAAAGAACACATCTCCCTAAGTAAAAAATTATCATCTCATTTATATGGTTCTCTCTCACTATGATCTAAAACCAGTACCATGTCTCATATGAAAATGGCAATGTCATTAATAATATTATTAAAAAATATCACATATATAACTATTCCACATATAAAATTTCTCTGAATTCATATTTCCTTCCCTATTGGTGAAATTATTTCATTTAATAACCCCTGAATAAATTATTAATTGGTAGATTCTTTTCTTTCAGGATGATCAATAAAATAACACCATGTCATGTTTCCATTTATTGAAATTCATTAGTCAAGTCACAAAATTCCAAAACCTTGATAAAATTTGTTAAGATAAATTCCAATATATTTTTCAAATAATTCTATTATTTTAAATATAGAAACACCTATTGAGTAGTTCATGTCCTAGTCATAACAAAAATAGATCCCATAGAATCCATGGGAGGTCCCTACATTTGGATTCTTTTCAAAGCAATGAATTTAACAATTAATTTGATCATTCACACTAAATTATTTCATGATGAAAATAATATCATATAATAAAAATTAAAATCGAGGAATATGGAATTTTTAATGACCACACATATCAATATAAGAGTATTGGAAGGAAAAAGTAAAATCCTCAACATCTATGGTTGCTTATGATTCCCATACCTTCCATTAAATGATGTCGGAGGATGTTTCAATATCACAATACAGAAGTCCAATACTAAAAGGAACTTAATTATGGATTAAAGAACACAATCCCATGAAAAATTGTGGATGGTCTATAATTATAGAAGGTATTTACATTAACTGATCAAACAAAACATGCCATTGGATATTTTTAACATTCCAATGTGCATTAAATAAATGATGTAAATTGTGGATTTACCTAATGAATCCCAAGATTCCCATATATGATGATAAACCCACCATAAAAAATTATAAGTCTAATTAAATTAATTTTACATCCTATATTTTATTTAATTATATATATATTTTTTATTTATGGTTATCCTCGATGAAATCAAATATTTTCTATATTTTACGTGTTCGGCTTTCCCAATGAGTTTACATTGTAAATTGAACATTTACTATAATATTTTTTCTATAGAATAAAATTTACCAACCCTATATAGAACATACATTTTACCAAAAAAATCATTTACATAATCCTATCCAAATCTCTAAAAATAACCAATATACTCTAAATGCCCCACCATGAATCAAGGAGAGAGGTATCTAAAAAATACAGGATCTTACTCCTTTAAATTTAATTTCATATACTACCTTATCCTTTCCTATAATACCAAAAATATAATAATGAATACATTATTATAAATATAATATATTTATATTTTTAAATGGTATATCCATATTATTCCATCACTTATTTTGATTATTAAATGAATATACTCTTTACAATTGGGTTGGTTCACCACTGTTATGGAAAACACACTTCATTTTTCACCTCCACCTACAAGAATGGTTATAAATATACTATTTTTGTTAAATATCAGTATTGAATATATTTTACAACTTAATTTATGTTATTTACTTTTTGAATAATTATTTAATTAAAAACATCTCATGTTCATGATGGTTGGTAAAATTACCTAACTGAAATAACCGTTTAATATTTACATTTAACTAAATGAATTATAACTATATTGAAACATAAATTATTATTTTGGACCATTAAATTTTTATGAAGTATATGAATAACATTTAATGTCACTTGTAGTATTATATTACCATTTAAAAAACATTAATAAATATCCATAGGTGATCCAAAAATTGAATCATTTAAAGAATTCCCCTGGAATAATGAAATTATACTATACGTCTCATCAAAATTTCCATAAATCAACACAATTATGATATAGTAAATAAATTATAAAAATAAAATTTTAGTAATTTTTTAATTAATAATTCTAATTTTGTTAAAAATTATATTAATGTCTAGTATTGAATAACTCTAATACATATGGAAATTGATCTCTCCGAACAAGCCTATTTTTTGGGTTATTCCTTCTATCCCATTACATCAATTTAACTATTTATTATTAATATATACTTAATATATTATATATATATATATTTCCCACACATATATAAAAATATTATTAAACTTTATATGATTGGGATATACATATTTTAAAGGATCCAATCTCAGTTTCTTTAGAAATGTTGAATAAAGAAAATTTCCCTATTTTTTTCCTTATTGAATGTGCAACAAAATTAAATGGTATAAAAATCTGTTTATAAGAACACTAATTTTTATATGTAAATAATTTTTTGTTTTATATAATATATTATGATATTGAACCCATTTTACAAATCATTTCTATTTTCGAGAAAATCATGTATAAATATATTATTTCCAAAGTTACATAACCACTATTTTTTATATCTTAAATTCAATGGAACATAATTTTTAATTATATATTATTAATTATATTTTATTAATATTCAAGAATAATTTAATCCCTTCCCTTTATGTTATCCATTATGAAACAAAATTAATAATTCCTTATGATATTATTATGAAATCCATTTCTTTCCAAGGGCAATCATAAGCTTTAAGCTTAATGTTTGATTTCTTTATGTGGAACACATATAAATTTACACGTTATTATTGGTAATAATAGATAGATGTATAATTTATTATGTAACTATTTAATTTCATGAGGTGGTGTATATGGGGGTTGGGAATAAACCTATTCTATGAATGGACCATGTCCTCCATGTGATGTTTTCTTCGAAGATAGCCTTTACTTATGTTTATAGAATATTTTATATTGCGTCCTCAATCATATGTTTCCATGATAAAATGATTCCATGTTCTTTATTTAATTCATCAATTTGATTATTCATGTTCCAATAATTTTATGTTATCATTTTATGACTTTTTTCTTAAAAGACATGCTTCATTTCTATGATTATTCACACACTATTTTGTAGCTCACCCCTTTTGTCTTTGTATTCCCTAAGTTTTACTATAAATTTTTAGGGGCTCAAAGGAAGCTGGGATATTATTCTGGAGACTATAATAATTATTTATTGTTTAAGTTTCATGTTTTCTCTTTATGATCCTATTTTATCAAGGGCGCAAGGATTTTTAATCCACGGTTTATATTTAATGGATATTATTATTAACAAATATATAATAGTATGATCAAAATTTTTGGGTCACTATATTAAAAAATGGTTAGTTTACAATGTAATCTATCACAAAATAAGAATAATGTAAAAAATATGGGTTGAATAAATAAGTTTAATACTTCTATAAAAAATGAAACTATGAGTTTATTAATCCCATGGATAACATAACAATAAATAAACAAATGAATAAGTATAACTGATTTCAAAGTGATAGAATGCATAATTCCAAACATCACAAACATAATGACAATGCCACATGAAATGAAATAATATATAAATTGGTAAGTATTACACAAAATATCCTAATACCTATTGATGCATTTAGGGTAAATATAATCTTAGGTCTAATCCATCAAATAATATGTCCAATGCATCCATAATTTGGAGTGAATGGCTTGGAAATAAATATCATATTACTCCATAAGTATCTTAATCTATAAAAAAGATAAATAATAAATAATTATCAATATATTAATAGTAGATATATATAATAATTTTTTCCCCATTCAATTTAATAATATAAATGTCAAGATGAATATCTGACAATAAGAATATTCAAAATGAAAATTAATATACCGTAATTAGTGTAACAATAAAAAAGTTTTAGTGAGGGGTACTTTTTAAGTTTTATAGATATAAATAGAAAATCATAATCCATGAAAAAAAATTAGGGTCGTTACCTAATATGAATCTATGACGAAGTCTATATAAAAAATCAATAAATGGCTTTTATTTCTAAAAAAAAACTTTAAATTTTTTTTTGATATTTTACAACTATGGGAAATATTTTGCATTATAATGGATTATAAAGGTAGTATAATGAGAAAAAAGGGTTATATATAATTGATGATATAATAATTAATTTATAAGAATATATTATAATAATATTTCATGCTGAAAATAAAAGGAATTGGAACTATGTCGTAAATTAAGTAAGTGAAAGGTTATGAACCCTCACATTGAAAGGTAGCTTCTCAAAGATTGATATGAGACCCATTAACCCATGGATACTCCTTGGAAAATCTATTTAGAGGGAAAATGGGATATAATTGTTCCTAAATGGATTTTGAGTATAGAGGATTGGGATAATGGGAGTGTTTTTTTAATAAATGATGTAGAATTGATTATTATTTAATACGCATTGGAATTGTAAATTTAGTTTATGGAAAATGAAAAACCATAATATTACACGTCATTTTAATTTGTAGTTTTTTATATTTAACACATTTTTGTAAAAAAATTCACGTTTTTAGTGGAAATTCATTTTTTATATATTAATTTTTCCTTGATGATATATTTTTTCAAAAAAATATTAATTTTAGTAATAATTTTCATTATATAGTTGGGTAATATATTTATAGATTTGGAAAGAACGATTAATTGATTAAAATAAATTATATTATTTACATAATTTATTTTTTTAGTGCATTAAATTAAATTAATTATTACATAATTTCATCCTCATAATCATGTTATAACCACTATGTTTTGGATGGTACTTTCATAATTCCCTTAAATTTGAGGATGATAGGTGTTGCTCAAATTTTATAGTGTTCAAATCATTTAGAATAATAATATAATATATTAATGTGAATAAAATTCCATAATTATATGCAATTTAAATTTTTTTACCATGAAGTCTCATAAGTACATTGATATAAAGTCATGAATGAAATTCATGGAGGTGGTCATCCATTAATTCATGGAAATATGTTTACTTGGTATTTTGATCCACATTAAACCATCCAATATTGTTCCTCTTATATGTCTTCAAAAATTTAGTAACAATTCCACTTGAAATATTTTCCAACATCCACACTTGTAAAGGGAGTTGTATCATGATATATTTTTATATTAGTCTCTAAAAATTTAATTTTTCACCTACGGAGAATCATGACACATATTCTTCAATTTAATTATCCATGTTTTCCCACATAAAGTTCTCATTAATGTCCATATACATCATGTTAGTTCTAGGGTTTATATAGAGTTTTGACAAACAATATTTATCCAATAATAACATATTTAGATTAGGTACCAATGGTTCAAATTGATTGTTTCCAAAGATAAACACACCGTCATCAAAGATGATTTCTTTCAATATTCCTTTTTCCATGGATATTATCTTCTTTTGATTTTTTTTCATTTTTTGGGTCCTCTTTACCTTCCTTGGTAAATAGGCTGTCAAATTACATTTAGAAGGAATGAAATCTTCCCTTACTTAATAACAACATTACCCAACTTTACAAAATCTATAAATGTTTGATCATTATCATTCCTTTTCATAGATAAGACTCCATGAAATTTATTAGTCAATGAGTCCCCACCTTGTTTAGCTTCTCGAGGTGGTAATGTATTGAATATTCATTTTCCATGAGAATCTTAATCTATCACCTCTGTCACATATTGATCATTTTATGTAAGAATATATTCTTAAAATTTTAATTATTTGTATATATTTCACATATTTCATAATGTATTTCAGGTACCTTATTATTCGCTTTCATTCCAATGAATTTATAATAATTTGAGAACAATTTGTCAACATATGATGAAATTTTTTGAGAGCCAAAATACTTTATAAGGCTTTGATTTAGCTTATCAAATATGTTATCAACAATTTTTTCATGGTTACTTATATAATCTGAAGCATTCATTGATAACATTTTAATATCCATTGCATACTCAACCATAACATCCTCTAAAATTTGTCTAAAATTCATGAATTTAGTTCCAATATCATCAACTATATAATAATGAAAATATTCCTCTAAGAATATATCATTTAATTCTTTCCAATCCATGCATTCTATCACTTCATCCTTCTTGGTGTTTTTAATCAAAGACCAACATTGATCGATATCTCCCCTAAGATGATATATAACCATGAAAAACTTTGTCCCTTTACCAACATCCCATTTTACATAATATCTTCTAAAATGATGACATCCATTTCATTTTTACTAATACATTAATTTTACATTGAGGGTTTAAGGTTTTCACTTCATGAAGAAGAACAATATTGTTTCACCATGTTGTGAAGAAACAAATTGTTCTATAAAAAATTTTTATGTTGTCCATATATTGAGTCAACATCCCTAATATTTTCTTAATATGATCCACTATAAATCCACCCTCGTTGAATTTATTTATAATAAAATCCATTCATTGATTGTGTGTGTTGACACAGTTTCTCATTCCTTTCATTAGGAACCTTTTGTAGAAAATAACATATAGTCAATTATTATATGAATAACACTATGAATAATAGAATATAATTCATATTAATTTAATGGATTTAAATTAATCATTAAATATTTATAGAATATCCTATTTGTTTATCACATGTTTATTTTCTCTAATTATGTTATTCTGAGTCTAGTTTCTATGGTTTTTTCTAATCATACTCCAATACCCACTATAACTACATGTCTCTAGTAGCCCAAATCTAATTTTTATTTTATTCAAGTGTTAAACTATAAATATATCATAATACACAGGATCCAGTAGTTTATAAGTCAAAAAATAGTAACATTAATTAACAGTAAATATAATTGAAGCATAAATCACATAAATTGAATATAATACAAATTTATTATTTCCCCCTTTATGTCTGTATTTCAAAAATAGTAGTCTTCATGTATTCCTATTGAATGTAGAATTAATATAAAAAGGTTGTCTTATATTCTATGTATGGGTTATCTCATAACAAAATCTATTATAGAACAATCATGGAATAAAAAATACGCATGAATAATATAATAGAACAATACCCAAGAAAATGAAACTACGAGAATAAAATATGCATGGATGAAAAATAATAATTAAACACATAGATTAGAATAATTTACCTCTTAGTGATGGATCTTATAATGTTATTCACCATAAATATACATTTAGATTCTCATGAAAATGCATTATATTTAAATGGGAATGGATTACAATAAATACCTAAGTTGTTTATCTTATGTAACCTATCAATACATCGATGGGATATATAATTCCAAGCCTAACATGCCACATAATATTTATAATGAATCCATAATATGAATTTAATGTAAATAAAGTACATATCATAGAATTCAATAAGGATCCTGAAACATAATACTGCCTAAATAATAAATATATATCTATATAGAAATAATAGGCATAAAAATTATCATTGTTTCCACATGAAATGGAATAATGTTGCTAACTTTCTCAATATCCACCTATAGAAATATTCAAAATGAAATGTAATTTAAACTTCTAAATGGAAAGTAAATAAGGTAGTACTAAGGATTACTTTAATGTTATAAGGATATGAAAAGGAAACAATCCTTCATTATGGTTCATCATAAAAATATTAATCAACCATAACATATCCCTTAAAAGTGTAAAACTATGTGTGAATCTAGGACAAATTTCTGTGCACCATGTGAAGATTGAGTAATAAGAAACGAACTATTTTCATGGTAATTACCCTTAGGTTTATATTTTCTATGTTAATCATCTACATTTTTGTATCCAGAAAGGAATTCCATTGATATTAAATCACATGCGTTATTCATTATGAAAATATTAGAATGTTTTTTTGCTATGAGAATGTTTGAGTATTATAACATCGAACGTAGGTAGTATAATATATTTAAATAGTGACCTATAATTTATATTACAATAATAAATTTATGAAAATGTATTATAATAAATTTTCTAATTTAAATGAATCATAATCTAAATGATTGTAAAAATAAAGGATGTAAAATGTTATGAAACATCACTAAGAAATATATCTTCTTAAATCATGAGATGGAAAATATAAAAATTTATAAATAACATTGAGATAATTTTCCATTTTAGAATTTTATGGAACTCATGTGTGATGTATTTGGGGTGGAGAGGAAGGGGTGAATGAGTCTTTATTTATATGAAATGATGGATATTTTTTTATTAATTTATAAAGTACGTATTGAAATACAGATTATGGAAAATGAAAAAACATTGTCTTACACACACTGCTACAAAAACGGGCACGAGATGTGCTACCCCTTTATTAGTGCTTATTTTAGTAGTGCTGATAAATGGGGTCTTTATCAGTGCTGAAAAAATTTATATTTCAAAAAAAATTAATGAAAAATAAAATTTTGTTATATAAGTATATTTATTCGTATATAAATATAATATATATTTTTTAAATATGTTATATATACGTAGAAATAGACTATTACATTTAATATATAATAAATTTAGTGAAAATGGCGGTAAAATATTTTAAAAAAAATATTATTAATTATTAATTTTATAATTATTATCGATTAAAAAACATTTAATAAGAATTTAAAGACACAAAAAAATCAAAACAATTAATAAAAGATCTAAAATAAATTGAAAATGTAACTCAAACTTCAAACGACCATAACTTTTGATCCGGGTGTCTGTTTGAGCTCTACAACATATCAAATTGAAGCCTGTGACGGGCTCTATGAGCTAATGACTAAGGAAAATCATCTGTCACATTTTTTGAGCCCAAAGAGGCCAAGAAGTCCTCTAAAACTGAGTTTTTAGTCGGGATACCCCAATTTGTTAACATTCAAACATGTATAACTTCTGATCAGGATGTCCATTAGCCATGTACCACATATCATATCGAATATTGTTTAATTTTCATCAATTTGATTGGTTGTGGAGTTAAAATAGGCTTATGGATTATAATTTATGATCACTTTAAAATTCTATGGATTTTCAAATACATATATATATGGTTATCACTCATGATGTTTTATATGTGGGTGTGTGTGTGGGTTGTATATATGTATGTATGTATTTATTTATTTAATTATAAACACACATAAAAAAATATTTTGAAAATGTAATTAAAAATAATCATATAAGTATATATTAACATACAAATAAATATACGGATAAAAAATTATAACTAAAAATATATATATAAATAAATAAATATAAATATATATTAATGAATATATATATACTAATATATTAATAAATATATTTATATTAATATGAAACTATATCAATATATGAATAAATATAGCTATATAACTATATATATATATAAATAAATATCATTAAATAGAGAAAAAATGAAATAGCTTAGTGGTAAAGGTGCACTCGCTAAAGGGGGAGGTTGCGGGTTCGAGTTCGGGTAGAGGCAAAGGTGGTGCGTGCGTTTGAGGATGCGCGGGAAGGGCGGCGCGCGGGAGACCTCCTAGCGCTGATAAAAGGGGGGGGGGTCAAGTGCTCATAAAATCTTTCCCCACGAATTATTTAATTTTTTTTTAATTTTTTTGACTTTTATCAGTGCTTTTTAAAAAACGCTGATAATGGCCACTTTTATCAGCACTAAAAAAGCGCTGATAAAGGGGTCTTTTATCAGTGCTCATAAAAGTGGCCTTTATCAGTGCTTTTTAGAGCACTAATAAAAGGGACTCCCCTATATTAGCACTGAGCTTCACAACACTGTTAAAGCCCGTTTTGAACGCTGATATAGGCCGTTTTTGTAGTTGTGACATGGGTTTACTATATGTTTTTTTGTTTGAGAATTCTTTTTTTATTATTTATATTTTTTAGAATCTAAATCAATTATATTTTATTAATATTCCCATTGGGATATAATTTTTTTAAAAAAAATATTATTTATAAGTACATAATTTCCATTCTAGAATTTGGAATGTTATTTATTAGTTTTGATAATAATAATAATTCTTTAAATTATATTAAATAAAATAGATACATTATTTTCGGTTTTTGGTACACTTACATTAAATATTACATCAATATTATATAATAATAATCTCATCATACCTATTTAATATGATTACTACATTTTACTTGAAAGTATGAAATTTAAATATTAAGAAAATTTAGGATTCGAGCGTTCTCGGTCCAAGAAATTTATTAAATAAAATAAAAATGCAGACAAAAATACGATATAAGTGGTATAAAAACACCACCAAATACTAGACATCAAGGAAACAACATGGATAATAATCCAAAAAAGCACACCCATAGTCCAAGGCCCAACAAAAGGTATACACAACCATATGTCGGATGCACATCCCTAAGTCAACCAAATATCCCTTTCCATAGATCCTCTGCCAACTAACGAACACCACCTAATGTTCGGCCAACACCCTCTATCCATATGAATCTGCAATGCCTATCCATATCTTGACCTCATCCTTAGGTTGTATCCCCCCAAATTCATCATCCCACCAAATGCGTTCTAAGGTTTCTCATGTAAAATTGAGTAATTTTTTAATATGGATTTTACAAAAAAAAATTCGGGAAAGGGGATTAGGGTTCCGATATTTTTAAAAATGGGTCTGGGATGTGTGAACAGAGTTCATGCATCCTTCCATGGTGAATGATGTGTGAACGACGTTCACACATCTTCGCCCCTACTGAAGATGTGTGAACCCCGTTCACGCATCCTCCAAAGAGGAGGGATGCGTGAACGCAGTTCACGCATCTCATAGTGAGCTCAAATGTTTTCCAATATTTATAACTAGTAAACACAAACTAATACACTTAATGTAAAAATTAAGAAATATTAATAAATATCAATTAAATAATAGAAAATATTGAAATAATGTTAATAATTATTAATAAATATTCATGAATAATAGATATTCATTAAATAATTATTAATAGAATGGCTTGAGTATTCTCTAACATATATTGAGAAATATATAATCTTAGCATCTTTCACTCACTCACATTATCTCAAAATGTTGTAGTTAAACATCTATTTCTATAAATATCCTCATATGGTTCTATTTTTATTCTAAAGTTGAAACTGTTATTAAATATGAATTCCACTAATAAATGTTGTCGATCACAATATCTCTTGAAATGGATCAAGAAATATATTATCTGATCTACAAGCCTATGAATGATCCTTTTAGACTTACTATTATTTTAAGTGTGGTAAGTAGTTCAAATCTCATTTTTGTATCCAATGCTTGTTAAGTAATTCCCAAAAACATCATAGAGATCCTTGGGTCTCTCTTAGATATAATATAAATATTTAATCCATGTAAAATTACCTCTTTATTTATATATTGGTATGTTGATAGAGTGTGAAATACTCTCAAATAGTAATTAAGTAAGAAATCATTATAAGTTGATCAACTATAAACTGAATGGAATTATTTATAATATAGGTCTTTATAAGACCTATGATGAATTACGTGCTTATGTTTTATATTTTAATGGGTAATAGTCTAATCATCCTCTTTTACCTCTTTCATTCATCTTTTACTTACTGTAAACCTAAGTTTTGAGATGCATACTCAATAATCTCACTCTCTAGATTGCATACTAGTAGAAATAGTTTCCTTTTATAAATTCTGAATATGTATCTTCTCAAAATTGGCCAAATGAACTTCTAATTCATATTGTAGTTATTCTAATATTCAATCATAATCATCTACTCTTCACAAATATCCATTATTCATTCAATTTTTCTTCATGCAATTTAATTTTTGTAAACAAATAATCGTGTTCCATGATATTCTAGGATTTTACATCTAATTTTAAATCATTGAGATCAATAATATTTTTCAATATTTCTTCAAGTTCATGCATCTTTTCATCCAGAATCTATTTTATTTTGAAATAGTTAATATAATTAATATTTATTATTTAATTTAATCATATTATTTATTATACAAATATATATATATATATATATATTGGTAGATAATTTGATAACAGAAAGACACTTATTAAAAAAATAATATAAGTCTATAATTGATAACAATAAGACACATAAAAAATGTATCATAAGTGAAATATCAACCTAATCTATGCCTCCGGCATGGATGCTCCTCTGTCCCACAGCCAGGCGTATACTGGATGCGCCCACGCTGTGTCTGTCTATGTCTATGCTCTGGCGTACGCTGCGCATCCTCATCAACAACCACCTCCACATGATCTTGTGTGACAAGCGGTGGATGTATAGTCTCACCGCCTGTACCCTGGCCCGCATCTAAGGATAGTGGAAGCTGGATGGAACTCTCACCAACATAGGAAGTAGATGGATACTCTGCTGCAGATGACTGTAATAAAACATCAAACTCAATCCAGTCATCATCTGTAAGTTCTTGTGGCTGTGCCTGAGAAGCTGGAGGAGCATCTGACTGATCATGCTGAACACCCTCCTCCAGTGGAACAATAACATATGGCCAAGCGAGCTGGGAAGCCTCCTCCTATGGAACAACAACATCCATAACAGGGTCATCACCCCCAGGTACATCTATGTGAGGCTCAGCAGGCTCTGCGGCCTCCGCAGCAGGTGGTGGATCAAAGAAAATGCCATGATAAATCTCTTCCATCGACGGTAGCATCTGTCTTAAAAGGGTGTGAAAATATGCTAGGTCAAAATCATCTCTCTCCACTGGATCAAACATATGAAGTAGATGATAAATACGAGCATCCTATGATAAAAAATTCCATTGTTAACTAATATCAAAAAAAATTCTGTTGAACAGTGAAAAGAAGAATGCATACCAATCATGAAAGCCCCGTCTATGCCGTGTCAGAAATCTGACTGGGGACCTGATGTACCAGCCTGCATAATCCATCTGATCCACAAATGAAAACAGATTGTCCCTGCCCCTCGCAACTGGGCCTCCCATCGTCTATCCCATAATGCAACATATCTGCCATGGTAGCTCCTCCAATGAAAATCCATCTTCTCTGACATCTTCAGGGAATGCAATGAATCCAACTGACTGGGCAGGTCAGAAACTGGTTGAAGGAATCCAAACTGCCTCATAACCCTATCCGTCTGATTCCACTAGACTATATGAAAATGAATTGGTGGAACCCTGTAGGAGCCGATAGCAAGCATCACTGTACAGTATGGCGACAGACTTTGAAGGATATCATCTGTATATGGCATCCATGTAATCTGAAAGAAAAAATGAATAATCAATTAATAAATGAATATATGTATAGTAAAGAGTAAATATTTAACAATATAAATAATAATCACTTACATCGTCTGGTCGAATGCTGTCTAACATAAGTCTATAGGTGTGAACATCATGTCTGGGTGAATATGAATGTCGATGCGCCTGACTCCACTTGTAGATAATATTTTTATTTTTACATTTCATAAAATAATCTTATACAATTAATTTAGATATTAAAAGGAATTAATAACATACCAACATCCACGTGGAACCTCTGCTACAACCTCAACGGGTAATGGCGCATGGGCATGTGGAGCTAAACGAGGGATGTGCTCCCATACCCACATCTGCAGAAAAACCATGCATCCTGTGATCTGCATCTTATCGATGCGACATACGCTGCATAGGGCCCTATATTTATATGCTAATCAGGCATACCCCCAGCTATATTGGCCTTCCTGGTCCAAATCCTCCAAAAAAGATAAATACATCAGGTGCACAAAAGTAGTAGAGTGGTCAACAAAAAGCGTTCCACCGATCAGCATGAAAATATATGCGCGTGCAAATCACAGAACAGTGATGTCATCAGCATCATATGGTAAATGTGTGAAGTGCTGGTCTAACCAAGGCATATACAATCTACCCCCGACGATGGTCCTGCCATCATCCTGGACCTCTATGCCCAGTAGTCTATGAACAAGATCAGACAAATCTGATGGAACTCGGCCTGTCAAAGCATGTCTGTCGATAGGGAGGCCCAACATAATGGCAACATCCTGTAATGTAATAGTCATCTCCCCCTCACTGAAATGGAAAGTATGTGACTCTGGCATCCATCACTCTACAAGTGAAACAATGAGCTGATGATCAAAAAATGTGAAGTCACACATCGCTACTCCATAGAATCCAGCTTGACGCAGATGGGGGATGATAGCGGGAGGTGGTGCAGTGTGATAGAAATGGTGAGATCTACATAAACTCAAGGGATTCACAGGATGTCCCTCTAAAAGAAACCGCGATACATGAGTATCCTGAGATGTATGAAATGGAAAATCTTCCATCCACACACATGATATCATCGTTACTTTTTAATACTGAATTGAATAAAAATTGTAAACTTTTATTTTAAAAAAACTACAACAAGAAAATAAGGTATAAAATAATGCAGTAGTGACAAAAAACCTGTATTGAAGATGTGGAAGCATGATATAATCATTTTCATCTGGTGTTTATTTTTTTAATAGTTTGTGAAGAATCTTTGTGGTGTTTTCTTTAACAATGTTTTGTATATGTTGAAAACTAATCTATTTTTAAGATGTGGAAGCATGATATATTCAGTTTCGTTTGGTGTTTATTTTTTTAGTAGTTTTTGAAGAACATTTGTGGTGTTTTCTTTAACAAAGTTTTGTATATGTTGACAACTAATCTTTTTTCTAAGATGTGGAATCATGATATATTCATTTTCAATTGGTGTTTATTTTTTTAATAGTTTGTGAAGAACTGATTCAACCCCCCCTTCTCAGTTGTTATTTGATCCTTGGAACTTCAGTTTTAGCATCATAAAATTCTTTATGATAAAATCCAAAAATGAGACAAAACAAACATCAAACATCTAAAAAATGGAGCAGGTACACAGACTCAATCATGGATGACAAGATGTGGAACTATGTCCTGCCACTTGGGGACATCTCTTACGAGTATGTCCTTCTGCGTGAAAAATACTGCATCGTATTCTCCCTCCTCATTGCTGAGGCTAATCCATCTCATTTCTGATGCGAGTTGACTTCGGTCTTCCTTGGGGCCGCAACCTGGTAGCATGAAGCCAATAATTTTAAAAATGACAGACATTTAAAAAATCATAAATGAAACCAAAACCAACTTATGAATACCTGGAAATATCAGGGACGATGGTTGGTTGATCAACATGCAATGTGATTGAATGGAAGTCACCAACAGGCATCCAAGCAGCACTATAACAGTTAACCAAAGTGCTCATGTGATACACCGGGTCAACATATGGCTCCCATGATATATTTACCGAAGTGAAAGCTGCGATAACATGTACACATGTATATCTCAATTCCTGAAAGCTGCCGCAATCACAGTACCTGTTTTCCAACATCATGACAAACACTCCACCATTAGTGCATGTACCCTGGTCGTAGCATTGTCTTACCCGAAAGCTCCTATTTTCCCCGTCAAAGGCTATAACATTTCATCTTGAATCCTCATTCCATATCCAGTCAATATCACTTTGAAAATGATGAGTAAAAAGCATTCCATTTTCCATCCTCTGGTATGCCTTTTGGGACCGGTCAACAAAGTAGTGAACACATCTAAAAAATGTCTCTTGCACTAACCCTGTGATTGGGAGTTTGCGCACACCCTTGAGGACCCCATTTATGCACTACACTATATTAGTGGTCATATGCCCATATCTCATGCCACCATCGTATGCTAATGACCATTTTTCTTTTAAAATTTGCATCATATATTCATATACCTCCTCACTAACTGTTCGAATCTCTTCAAGACGTTGATCAAACCATTATTTTTGGGGTTCATATGCTGAAACCATAAGATAATAATATATTAAAATGAATATTAAATTTTGTTAAAAAAGCAAGTTTATAAAACCATACCCAACTTGAGGATCGCCTTATTTATGGCCTCATCTCTAAAATGCTTATTCACATTATTGAAATATGTCTAATGAAATAACGGTGATAAGCATTTGGATCAGTCCAAGAAACCCCATCACTACTCACGGCCTCTATAATCACTCTATGATGATCAGATATCAGACACATGCCCTGTTTTTTCATGACATGAACACGTACACATGCCAAGAACCAGCTCTAGCATTCAAAATTTTCTCTTTCAACAATGGAAAATGCAAGTGGAAGAGGAGCGCGATTACCATCCTGTGTGGAAGAAATGAGTAGAACACCTTTATACTTTTCAAAAAGGAATGTGCCATCTACCTGAATAAATTGTTTACAATAGGGAAACGCAACAATGCATGGTCTGAATGCCCAAAAAAGCCTATTGAACTTCACCTTTGACCGATCAACTCGATGATTCTGGGATACATACTCAACACTGTCCAAATTATAAACAATCTTATTATTGATAGACAACAATTCCATAAGCTGTGGCAACATCTCATAAGACTCATCCCAATCACCGTACACTTTTACAATGGCTTTCTGTTTTGCAGTCCAAGATTTGTTGTATGATATCTTATAGTTATACAACTATTGAATTCTTTCCCGAGCAAGGGAAATAGGAACATCCTGACTTGTTCGTATCATCTCACAAATAATAGTAGATATAAACTCTACATTAAGGGAAGAGTGATCTTGTGCCAAGCTGGGATGCTGACAAGTGTGTGAGCCTTCTAATTTGGTTATCTTCCAACATCCATAACATTTATCAAATATTTCTCTTAATCGAAATTTACATTCTAACCCATATTTTTCACAACGAATGAGATATTTGGTCTTCTATGACTCATCAACCACAAATGTGAAATGTCACAGAATGTGGTATTGCTTTATCACATTTTTCATGGCCTGTTTACTTTCGAACTCCTACCCAACATATATGGCATTATCATTTGATGCATGCCTATTCCCTATAATGCCAGGGAATTAAGAAGCTGGTGTAATGACATCCCAATATAAATGCTATTCACGAGACAATCCTCCAACTAAGGAACTCAAAACTGAATGCTGATTACCACTGACTGGTGGATGTCTATCTCTCAAAGGAACCTCAGAAAGTTCATTCCAACCACATCATCTCCTGATGACTCTCCAGATTCTTCTTCCTCAGATAAACGTTCATGCACTATATCAGCACACAAAGAGATTTCATCTACATTTCCATCCAAATTTTGATCATTTTCCTCATAACATTCTTCCACAGGAGTCATATGAGGAAGAGGCAATGGATAAGACTATTGTGAAGGACCAGCTTCTACAGAGCTCACAAAGCATGGTTCTGTTGTAATCGATTGCACCACATTAATATCAGAAATTACAAAAAATAATTCCATCAAACCATTAATACCCTGTTTCCTGAATAACTGAGAAGCCTCCATCCAATCCTCATCATCGACTATAGGGTACTCGCTGTGCCATAGATGCTCAGGATATTGAAGATGTCAGTATCTAATTGAAGTGATTGCTTTTTCAGCCCTCAGTTTTAACCGACTATGAATCTTATTACGAACTTCATCCAATTTCATACAAAAATGGAGATTTACCACTTTGGTAGGTGGCACACTGTAGTTAAAACCTTGCTCGGTATAAATTACCTCATCATTGCAATATATTTGAGCAGACATAATTACCTATAAAAAACTAATTTAAAAATTATTATATACTAAATTAAAATTTTAAATTACTTAATTTGGTTTTAAAAAATTGATTATCTTGAGACTATTTTATGTATTGATTTATCACTGTTAAGGTATAGTGATTGTGATATTAGCACAAAATCAAATTTAATATAATGTTTCATAAAGTTTAATTACTTATGAATATATAATCATGACTTCATCTTGAGACTTACGATTAGTTTATCATTTTCTGATAAACAAACCACAACCTATGGGTGGACTTCTGTATATATTATCAAATATTTCAGCAACTTCCAATATCCTGTCAAACATTAAAGCCTCTTCTTGAACAAGTTCTTGAATGCCTATTCATGGACACCTCTTTGGGGAAGCCTGTTCGGGGACACCTCTTCGGGGGCGTCTGTATTTTAATTACAAATTTACTCACATGCATGTGAGGGTGTCTAGGGGTATGAAATACATAATTTTTTTTAAGTGGACATGCAGGTCCTTACACTTACTGAGAGATGACTCACAGGTCATCAATGCGGAAAAAATGCAATTATTACAAATTGAATAACAACATACACAAAATAAAACATGCAATTTCAATTATGCATGGTCGGTCATCTCAAGATCAGTCATCCCTCATACAATGTTTTTTGGTATAATTATTATATATATATAATTATTACTAAAACTTAATAAATTTTATTATAACTGATATAATTGAGATTTACATAATAAACAATTTTGTTATTTTAAATTTTATGAAATTGTAATTTTTTTTGGTCATTCTTCTACTTTTCAAAATATAATTAAATATATTTTCTACTTTATTGATTAAAAATATTATTACTAGTAAATAAAAGTAATATAATTTACACTTACATCAAAACTGTTGATTAAAATAAATTTGTCTAACATTAATTACATTCATAAAGATCCAACATTTTAGACATAACATAAAACATTCAATATTCAAACAACATACATTCAAAAAATTAAATCATAAAAAAATTCTACATCCAGAAAATTAAATCAAACAAAACATTACACATCATGCATAACATATGAAATAAATAACTCATACACAAAATTAAACATATGAATGAAATAAATAAACACAATTAAAACAATTAAAATGTTAAATATAAATTTTACCTTAATAA
Organism: Viscum album; assembly: GCA_963277665.1. Classification (NCBI taxonomy): domain Eukaryota; kingdom Viridiplantae; phylum Streptophyta; class Magnoliopsida; order Santalales; family Viscaceae; genus Viscum; species Viscum album. The sequence continues at coordinate 683,723,937 of OY728167.1, forward strand.
AAGCAGAAAATATTTATTGGGAAATAATTTCTGTAGGGCTTCACAACAAAAACTAGAGGAGAACAATGGTTTTTGAGGGGGGGGGGGGACCCCTCCTTTTATAAATTTTCCCGGTCGGATGTGTCAACAGAATTCACGCATCCATTCCCGCGCACGGATGCATGAACGTCGTTCACACATACTTTAGCTGGTCAGCGAAGGATGCGTGAACGCCGTTCACGCATCCCAGACCCATTTTTAAAAACATCAGAACCCTAATCCCATTTCCCGAATTTGTTTTTCGTAAAACCCATATTAAAAAATTACTCTGTAAAATTGGTCGCCAGAGGGTCTCCCATGCGCCCCCGCCTATAGCCGGAATCCATCCAAACTCACCAGCCTTCACCTGATCCATCCCTGCCTTCATAAGATCACCAACAACATTACTGATGCCACCATCCTCCTAAGCTTCTCCCATCTTCTTCAGCTACTTTGATCCTGGTTACAAACCCCTAGAACCAGTGAATGAATCCAAATACCCATAGAACAAGGTCACCTCGATCGGTACTTCACTGTGGCCGGCACCCAAGTCGCTCCATGATCCACCATCACTGGCCATACTGGCCCCCGAAATTCCATCTGCCTCTGTAACTAATGAACCAGCAAGGTCCATCCACTAGGAACCAAGATCCACAAATTCATGAGGTCACTGGCGGAACCCCGTGTCTCACACGTTGGGCAGACCCCATCATCATCCTCCAACGGAGATCAGATAAACCCATAGGCATGAATCTGATGCCACCATTTGAATCCCAAAAAACACCTACAGACAGTATCCCAACATCGTTGCTCGGTGAGGCAATACCATCGCTGAAGAATTCATCGTTATATTATTTTAATTTTATATTACATATTCATTGTCCATTTTTTAAAAATAGATATATTTATATGAAATAATTAATGAATACAACTATTGCTGAAATTTAACATCAGGTATTAAACATTAAAATTTTAAAATATATTTATTCTAGTAAATATGAATTTTTTTCAGTCTATATGTGTGATATTATATTACTATTCATAAATATAAAATATTTTTCAATAATTATTGATTATATTAATTTCATATAATATTATTCATTTTATTAGAAACATTCCTTACTAACCATTCCATTACTGTTACAACATATACATTTCCAATGGTTGGATTGTAATAGTTTGATGTAAATAGTGAGATTGCAATTGTTAGATTCAAATTTTAATTTTAATCTATATTTAAACAATACATTTAAGTATCCTAATATCATTCATATCCTTATTTTTATATTTTTTTGATTATTGTTCTCTTCATAATAACAAATTATATTTCAAATTTGGCATTCATTTTAGAGTATGATCCTCTGAAGATTAATATTTTTAGGTGATTTATTTTTCTATGTGTTTTGTTTCACAAGTTCCAGCCATTATTGGGAATGTAAATTTATTGTTTAGTATTATTCTATGCACTATACCATTTTAATGAATTAATAGAATCTTAATTGTGATGTATTTAATTACTATAATAGTATATCAAGAATTAATTAAGGGTATTTCATGATATTCAGGGTTTCAAAGAAAATTTTGTTTCCTTTGTATTGATGAAAAATGTTTAAAGGCATGTAGGTTATAGTGACACATGTTTTTACTTAGGCGACACTTTAATAGTTTTTTTGTTTCTATGTATTAGGTTCTTGGATGTGGTAAATTAATAATTTTACTATATTAATATTCATTCAATTTCATTTTGACTATTTCATTCAGTTTTGATGTGATTTTTAATATTCAGAAAAGTTATGGTGAAATCCCAATCCTCAGGAATTTTATATGATATTTAATATTTATTAAAAAATCAATACACTAATGTTGGTCAGAGTGGACACTCAAGAGGGGGGGTGAATTGAGTTCCAATTAAAATTTCTGTTAAAACTATTTCTCTTAAAATCCCCCAATTTAAAAACAAATTTAAACTGTAGTGAATTTATACAGAGTGTAGATGTTCAATTAGTTTCTCAATGATTGATTATATCTCAGTTAATTTAATCTGAAGATTAAATTAACTTTTGAAACTAACTTACTGGTTTACAATAAGTATAAACACTTGCTAATTTAACTATCAAAGTAACTATAAGACAAATTATATTTTAAAGTAGTTAGCAGCGGAATATGAAATATATAGTACTTATGACTTAAAAAAAGTGCACAACAGATGTAACCAAGAGGTTTAGTCTCAAGCCGAGACTTAGTCCTCTCAAATTGTAATGCCCCGACCCCAGTTACCTAGATTTGGTGAATTATTACATAACATTGGCATGATCACAAGAAAGATAAAATCTTGAAACACCGATTGGTTTAGTAGCCTTGGAAACAAGATTCATATATATGTTCAACTTTACATGTTGAAGTGAAATAAAACACAAATATATTTCATTAAGAACATACAAGACTCCTAGATTATGCCTGCAGGTCACTCATAACTAACTTCTTCATATCCTGGGAAAAAATACAAAATTGAAAGGGGTGAGCTCTAACGCTCATTAAGGGTAAGTAATACAGCCGAAAATGACATAAATATTAAGCATGGTAAATAATTGAAACCACATGCCCTTACCAATAATATACATGAATACGTTTATGGAAAGAACATGAGATGAGTAAATAATTCTATAATAAAACATAATCATGGGTATTCTACTAGTTGAATGACCACATGAAATATCAATATTATTTCCATAATGAGGGAATGTATAATGCCGGACATTCTGAAACATTTTTGTCAAGGCCTTGGCCAAGATGTCTAAAATGATTAAGGCCTCGACCAAAACCATAAATAAAATTGGGAAAGGGCCTCGGCCAATTCCACATCTAGTTGTCTCATGAGACCTACCGATGCATCGAGGAGCTATAGAGGGCTCCACCCGTCACTTACTAAGTCCAATACATTCCTCATATGAAAAGGTTTAAACATATCATAAACATTCGTATTAAAACTAACATACGAAATGTCAATACTTTAACCATAAGCAATTAATGGTATAAAAATAGCACATCCATAGTCAAACATATCACAAAAACTTCAATACAATATGGAAGTTTTGTATCATAATAAATCAACTTCAAATAAACTTAAAATCCATCAAAGAATGTTGACATAGATGAAATCAAAACCTTTTTTCTAGAGAGAAATATCTATTTATATTTTTAAATCATTTAATAGTCACATAAAGAAAATATTTATTTTGAAAATATTCTTATAATCTTGTAAGGGAAGCTTTGACGATCTTATAATGGTGGAAAATATCCTCACCCTCCGTATAAGTTAAAAAAAACATTCTTACGTTAATTTTGTCGAAAAGGTTAAAAATGACCTTATTTGGAAAACGATGGAAAAATTCCTTTATAAAAATCTTATAAAAGTAAAACAAGGGTATAAATTACTTTAAACCATATTCTGTAAAATAGTAAGAATGTTTTTAAATTCATTTTTAAGAAACATGGATGTGTATGATAAATAGGTCCCAGTGGATATTTATGTATAAACAACCTCGAATAATGGAGAGATTGTGAAATAAAACGTACCTTGTACTTTTCCTTGGTTGATGTTAGGTTAACCTCTTGTATAATGGTAAAATAATTGTTATCAAATTATACAAGAATCATATACATTAATATGATATCATATATGATCTTTTAGCATTGCTTTGTTAATAATATCTTAGTATTATCGTCGTTTTTGGTGTTAACTTACACGTTTTCTTTTATATAAGCCGTGTTTGTTATGGATAGGTTATATCATACTCATATACAGAATGATATTAAGTCCTTAAATATTATTTTTAATCATCCAATAAAATTTAGTCTTGAATGGATACGATGGGGAATGAATCTCATCGCGTTCGTGGAGACGGTAATCCGTACGTACGCGCGAGTGACAATATCATTCTTTTGATATTAAAATAATATATAATTGGATGGTATATCATATAGACAGAATAATTATCATGTTATATTTATTATTTTCATGAATTATACATCATTATTATACCCATTTAAATAATAGTATATTGAATAACAATTACACCACGACGTGGAGACGGTAGGCCGTACGTACGGACGTATGGTGACATGTCATTCAAGGGATGGATAGAATAATGAATTTGTCTGTTCCATAATTATAATAACATCATAGTATATAGAAGGTATTTAATTTATTATTTTATAATGGAAATAACAAGGAAAGAAGAAGTTGAAGAAGAAATGAACTTGAAAAAGGGTGGTGAAAACATTATCTCTTCTTCGGGTTCTTCCTTTTGATTTGATCAAAAGGGCTCCTTAGGTTGGATTTATAATCAAACTATGGCCTCTATGTTGAAGTTAGGGAAGTTGAGAGAGTATTTGGGTAGGGTTTGGCCGAACCAAAAGGCTTTAAAGGTGTGAAGAATTGGTTAAAAGTGGTGTCCTTTTATACGGGGGAGGAGGGGCACCTTAGGAAAATCTAGAAATATTATTTTATAATAAATTAATATTCGGTTTCTAATGGATACAAAGTTTATTATTTAAAGTTTAAGGTGGGGATGGGTCTAAAATCACTCAACCAATATAATTTAGACAGGTTTGGGTCATTATATTAACCTTATCTTTTAGTTTTGACTCTTAGTTAATTAGTTTGACACTTACCATGTCACTTTGTATTTTTATATTATATAGTTAATAAACTTACTATATACCTCCAACAGACCCCTAAGTGGTCCATTAATGATACAAATATCATGATATAAGTATCTTGGCCGAACCTTATATTTTTAGGAATTGAATATTAATTAATAATATAATATTTTTTTTAAAAACTCTTTTATGTCAATTTTGACACTATTGGGTATTTTGTTTTTGATAAATTCATAAAAACATTATTACTTAGAAATAAATTTATATAAATAATCCTAATATTTCATATTAACCTAGAAAATTATTGTAATTTATAAAAAGTCTCAAATTACATTTATTTGGGTATTTATAATATCAATTATCTTAATCATTCATTAATACGTTAATTACTGCATCATCATTGTGTCATAAATAAATTAAATTATTTAATGTCTAAAAATTATAAGTAAAATACCATTATGTAGGAAATCCTTTTATATTTTTAATTAATATTTATAGTCGAAATTTAAACATATATAACACTACATAAAAATTGTTTTACTAAAAGATATATGCTTATGTCTTTTTTGTATTTATTTTAACTTAATTAATATAAAGTGTCTTTATCACCAACAAGTGGCTCCATGGGGTCCCAAAATCGACCCAAATATGACCATGTTCGGACATGTATCAACCAATAAGGTTAAGACACGTTTTTGGGAAATTTATTATTATTATAATATTATTTTTTACCCTTATTTACCGGATTTACCCTTTAACCATGGTAAATAAAATATTTAACGAAGTAATTATTCAAAATGTCTAAAAATGTAAGTTACCTATTTACAAAATTTGAAAATCCTGATTCCAAATATGGAATCCATTTTTCCAAATTAAAATCACAGAAGTGGCAGAAATTAATTTAAAATTAATTCCCGTCGTTAAAACAAAAAGCGTGTTTTTAAGAGATAATAACTATCAAAATATTGACACTTGTTTATGTCTGGTTTAATTGTGAAATTATGTCCAATGACCAAAATCATATTAAATGGTAAAAATATATTCTAAATATACATTAAATCCACTCAAATTAAAAATTTATCACTATTAATTATTTCGATTAAAAAAGTTGTTTTTAATAAAAATTTAGTAATTTTCACTATTCATCAAAATATAAAAGTTATCCGAAAAGTACCAAAATTTCATCCTAGGATAATTTCGATATTATGAATCCAAAAATGAAGTCCATTTTAAAAGATAAAATGTATAAAATTTCAAAAAGTGGGTATTACTATTCATAAAAGTTACTTTGATTGGTCACAGCGTGTTAGAATCTCGGAGTTGCGTACAACACACACTACTGTATTACTCAAAGAGAAGCGTACTGTGGAAGCTTCGGGTGTTACATTCTCCCCTCCTTCAAATAATTTCATCCTTGAAATTTCTAGAATATTACTTCATAAAAAGACTCGGGTGGTTCTTCTTCATAAGTTCCTTGGGTTCCCACGTTGCCTCTTCCATTTTATGGTTTCTCTATAGAACTTTTACCAGACGAATCGTCCGGTTTCTGAGCACTTGTTATCTCGTATCAAGAATCCTGACGGGATCTTCGCAATAAGATAGATCGGGTTCCAGTTCTAATTCCTCATAGGTGAGTACATGCATTGGGTCAGGGATGTATTTTCTCAACAGTGATACGTGGAACACATCGTGAACTTTGGAGAGATTTGGTGGCATTGCCAAACGGTAAGCTAAAGCACCAATTCGTTCTAGAATTTCGAAAGGTCTGATGTAACTGGGACTCAATTTGCCTTTCTTTACAAAATGTATAACTCCCTTCCATGGAGATACCTTCAAGAAAACATGATCTTCCACCTAAAATTCAAAATCTTTTCTTCGATTATCGGCATAGCTCTTCTGCCTACTTTTTGCTGCTTTGATGTAGTTTTGGATTACCTTTAACTCTTCCATCGTTTCCTCCACTAGTTCCGGGCCAACAAGTTTTCTTTCACCAACATCATCCCAATAGGTTGGTGTGCGACATCTCTTTCCGTACAACGCTTCATATGGTGCCATCCGAATACTTGAATGGAAGCTATTGTTAAAGGAAAATTCCACCAGAGGTAAATATTGATCCCACATACCCTGAAAGTCAAGTTATCATGATCTCGACATGTCTTATATGGTTTGAATAGTACATTCTGATTGTCCATCTGTTTGAGGGTGGTAAGCAGTGCTCAAACGAAGTTCAGTATCCAAGTCCTTCTGAAGAATTTTCCAGAATCTTGATGTAAAACAGAGATCACGATCCGAGACAATCGATAGGGGTACTCCATGAAGTCTCACAACTTCATTAATATATATTCTCGCTAGAAATTCAAGTGGTAAATCCTCCCTTATAGCAAGTAAATGTGCTGACTTGGTAAGACAATCAACAATGACCCATATTGCGTCGTTCCTTCTAGGAGTCTTTGGTAGTCCCATGACAAAGTCCATCATGATATTATCCCATTTCCACTTAGGTATGGGAAGAGGTTGCATGACTCCTCCAGGCTGTTTCCTCCCAGCTTTCACTTGTTGACAAACTATACATCTTGACACAAAATCAGCAATCTCCCACTTCATGTTGTCCCACCAAAATTGTTCCTTTAAATCTGTATACATTTTTGTGGTCCCAGGGTGTATAGAGAAATTGGAACTATGAGAATATTCCAAAAATTTCCTTTTTAAATCAGGTATATCGGAAACACAAAGTCTCCTCCCAAATTTAAAAATTCCATCTTCATACACAAATTCACTCAATCTCCCATCATTCACAACTTTAATCTTCTTTTTAAACGCTTCATCATCGGCTTGAGAATTATTTATCCTTTCTAGTAAAGATGGTTTGGCAACCATTTGAAAATGTTTCGATGTTTCACCTTCCATGGTTATTCCCATATCCATATTTACTAGATCCATGTATATAGGATCCTTTTCAACTCTCATCTTGTTCAAAACTCCATGATCCTTTCTGCTCAAAGCATCTACCACCTTATTTTCCTTCCCTGGGTGGTAGTGTATCGTACAATCATAATCCTTGAGTAGTTCAAGCCATCTCATTTTCCTAATGTTGAGTTCTTTATGTGAGAAAATATACTTCAAACTCTTGTGATCACTATAAATCTCACATTTTTCACCGTAGAGATAGTGTCTCCAAATCTTGAGAGCAAATATTATAGAGGCTAAATCAAGATCATGATTAGGATAGTTTTTCTCATGAATTTTCAGCTATCGTGATGCATAGGCAATAACTCTATCATTCTGCAAAAGGACACAGCCAAGTCCTTTCTTCGATGCATCACTATAAATAACGAACCCATCATTCCCCGATGGTAGAGTAAATATAGGACCATTAACTAATATTCTCTTCAGTTCTTCAAAACATTCTTCAAAATATTTTTTCCAGAAAAATTTAACCCCTTCACACGCGAGCTTCATTAATGGGTTAGCTAATCGGGAAAAATTCTAGACGAAACGTCGATAATAACCTTCCAAACCAATAAAACTGCATAACTCAGTTATACTCGTTGGTGCTGGCCATTTTTGGATTGCCTTAGTCTTAGAAGGATCAACAGCGATTCCATCCTTAGAGACAATATGGCCAAGAAAAGAAATCTCCGGAAGCCCAAATTCACACTTTCTAAACTTCCCATATAATTCATGTCTTCTAAGAGTCTTCAGGATAATGCGCAAGTGATTTTCATGATATTCGTAGCTTTTGGAGTATACCAAGATATCATCAATAAATACCACCACAAAATCATCGAGATATTCCTTGAAAACTCTATTCATTAGATCCATGAATACAGAGGGTGCATTAGTCAATCCAAAAGGCATTACTGTAAACTCGTAATTCCCGTACCTGGTTTGAAATGCTGTCTTCGGAATGTCTTCCTTATTCACACACAACTGATGGTATCTAGATCAAAGTTCAATCTTTGAAAAGTATTGAGCTCCACGTATTTGGTCAAATAAATCATCAATGCGTAGTAGGGGATACTTGTTCTTTATTGTTATAGCATTGATATCCCTGTAGTCAATGCACAACCTCATAGAACCATCTTTCTTCATAACAAAAAGGACATGGGCTCACCATAGAGAAACACTAGGGTGAATGAATACCTTATTACTCAATTCCTCTAGTTTTTTCTTTAGTTCAACTAATTCCATAGTGGCCATTCTATAAGGGGTCTTCGATATAGTCCTTGATCCAGTAATTAAATCAATGGAAAACTCAACTTCTCATTCTGGAGGATGTCCAGGTAAATCTTCCGGAAACACATCTACATATTGTTTCACAATAGGAACATCTTCTATTTGAACATTCCTTTCCTCTACTATAGTCATTTCATTATCTTCCTCCCCAATAATTTAATTTAGTTGAGCTACTGGGGGTGGATCTAGATAAGAATTAGGTGGCGACGATTCTACTCTAAAGATAAGGTATTCCTTATCATCATCATCATGAATCGTAACCTCCTTCTTCTTACAATAAATCTTCGCATCATGGTCCAAAATCCAATCCATACCGAGGATTATATCAAATTCAATCATAGGTATGACGATGAGATCAGTGGATAAAGAACATTTATGTGCTCTAATGGGGACTGATTCACAAAACTTCAATGCAATGATACTTCCCTTAGGAGTTTTAACTGACAACTCCCTTGTTAAATCAAATTGTAAATATCTAATTTTCTTAGATAACTGGGAAGATATGAAACAATGTGATGATCCAGAATCAAATAATGCATTTGCTAAACTTGAGGAAACCATTAAATTACCTGAAACCATGTCTTTCGGGGCTTCAAACTCAGTAGTAGTGATTGCATAAGATTGGCCTTGATCTGTTGGCCTTTTCTGAGGTAAGTTTCTTTGACGCTTAGGACATTCATTTTCATAATGTCCCATCTCCCTACAATTTTAGCATTGAACATCGGTAGCGTCTTTCTTTCCTTTACAATCACCAGCCAGATGGCCTTTCTGTCCACATTTGTAGCATACTCCTTTTACTTTTAGACAGGCACTAGGGTGATTCCTTCCACAATTATCACAGGGTGGAAATTCAATTCTACCCTTCTTCCCTGTTTCTTTATTTCCTTTCCCAGACTGTTCAGCAGGTCTCTTGTTATCTTGCTTTGATTTAAAGTCATAAGACTTAGAGAATTCCTTTTCTGTCTTGATAGCACATGAGACAATATCTTCGTATGATGAGAAGGTTTGCGAGACTAATGCTCGATGAAGAAATGGTTTTAACCCATCAAATAAACGATCAATCTTACTTCTTGGGTTACGTATATAATCAGCAGCATGCCTCACTAACCTTGTAAAGTTAGCCTCATACTTTGCGACATTCTCATCCTCTTTCTGCCTCAGACTCAGAAATTGCATTTCCATATCTGCTCGATGGTCTCGAGGAAAGTATTTTCCTAATAAAATCTCTTTGAACTCCCTCCATTACATATCTGATACTTCATCATCTTCCTTCGTGTTTTGTATCAATGACCACCATTGATCAGCATCTCCAGTGAGGCGATAAACTGCCATGAAAACGTTTTCCCTTTTACTACTCCCCAAGGCATGTAATATTTTCTCTAAGGAATTTATCCATTGCTCAGCTACTATGGCATTTTTACTCTCATTGAATGTCAGTGGTTGTTGCCTCATGAAGCGATCTTACATTGATCCTCCAGACTGTGGATCTGGGTGCTTCATATGGGTAAGGTTATTATTCATAACCTGAGTGAGTTGTCCCAGTATGGTGATTAGCTGTTCAACACCAGTTGCATCCCTAGCTCCACTATAATTATCTTGAGTAGGATGGAAATCCCTACATGGTGTGCATTCATTGATACGTTTTCCATTACTTCCACTAGGCTCTATTTATAAACAATGGCATAAACTAGATTAGTTTATGAATCAAAATACATAATTCCATACTTTTAAAACACTTAACATAAATTCAACAGTTTATGGATTAATATATAATCATAAAAAAAGTTTTCTTTGAGGAAGTATATACTCATAACCCTTCATAATGGTTTGTAAAGAAAATGAGAATTATCCTAAGCATATCCCCCAGGAGTGTCATAACCAAGAGTGCAGCAAGGCCCGTTGTCATGCACCAGTTCCCGTTCGAGTCTAGATTAAAGCGGTGTTTTCGGGTTTTACCCCTAGGTACATATGTTCCAGATCCACCTCTACCTGCTCGTATCCAGACTGGGATGTATTGCTCGGAAAACTCACAAAATCTCTACAATACCAAAATTCTAGGAAGTTCTTCTATACTAATCCTCAAAGTCTATCTTAGGGATATGTTCTCTAATCAGAGTTTATCTAAATCTAGTTTCCGAGGTTTGTACAAAACTTCCTCTGATACCAACTGTAACGCCCCGACCCCATTTACCCAGAGTCGGTGCATTATTACATAACATTGGCATGATCTCAAGAAAGATCAAATCTCAAAAGACCGATTGGTTTAGTATCCTTGAAAAAAAAATTCATACATACGTTCAACTTTACATATTGAAGAGAAATACAACACAAATATATTTCATTAGGAATATCCAAGCCTCCTAGATTATGCTTACAGGTCACTCATAACTAACTTCTTCATATCCTGGGAAAAAATAAAACATTTAAAGGGGTGAGCTCAAACGCTCGGTAAAGGTAAGTAATACAACGGAAAATGACATAAATATTAGGCATGGTAAATAATTGAAACCACATGCCATTACCAATAATATAAATGAATAATTTTATGGAAAGAACATGAGATGAGTAAATAATTCCATAAAAAAACATAATCATGGGTATTCTTCTAGTCGAATGACCACATGAACTATCAATATTATTTCTATACTGAGGGAATGTATAATGCCGGACATTCTAAAACATTTTTTCAAGGCCTCGTCCAAGACGTCTAAAATGATTAAGGCCTCGGCCAAAACCATAAATCAAATTGAGAAAGGGCCTCAGCCAATTCCACGTCTAGTTGTCTCATGAGACCTACTGATGCATCGAGGAGCTATAGAGGGATCCACCCGTCACTTACTAAGTCCAATACATTCCTCATATGAAAAGGTTTAAATATATAATAAACATTCGTATTAAAACTAGAATAGGAAATGTCAATACTTTAACCATAAGCAATGAATGGTATAAAAATAGCACATCCACAATCAAAAATATCACAAAAACTTCAATACAATATGGAAGTTTTGTATCATAATAAATCAACTTCAAATAAACTTAAAATCCATCAAAGGATATTGACATAGATGAAAACAAAACCTTTTTTAGAGAGACATATCTCTTTATATTTTGAAATCATTTAAGAGTCACATAAAAAAACTATTTATTTTGAAAATATTCTTATAATCTTGTAAGGGAATCTTTGATGATCTTTTAGTGGCAGAAAATAGCCGCACCCACCGTATAAGTTAAAAAAACATTCTTACCTTAATTTTGTCGAAAAGGTTAAAAAGGACCTTGTTTGGAAAACGATGGAAAGATTAATTTATAAACCTCTTATAAAAGTCAAACAAGGGTATAAATGACTTTAACCCATATTCTATAAAATAGTAATAATGTTTTGAAATTCATTTTTAAGAAACATGGATGTTGATGATAAAGAGGTCCCAATGGATATTTACGTATAAACAACCTCGAATAATGAAGAGATTGTGAAATAACCCTTACCTTGTACTTTTCCTTGGTTTATGGTAGGTTTACCACCTGTATAATGGTGAAATAATTGTTGTTAAATTATACAAGAATAATATACATTAATATGATATCATATATGATATTTTAACATTGATTTGTTAGTAATATCTTAGTATTATCGTCGTTTTGGGTGTTAACTTACTCATTTTATTTTATATAAAAAATGTTTGTTATGGATAGGTTGTATCATACTCATATCCAGAATGATATTAAGTCCTTAAATATTATTTTTAATCATCCAATAAAATTTAGTCTTGAATGGATACGATGGGGAATGAATCTCATCGCGTTCGTGGAGACAGTAATCCGTACGTACGCACGAACGACAATATCATTATTTTGATATTAAAATAATATATAATTGGATGGTATATCATATAGAAAGAATAATTATCATGTTATATTTATTATTTTCATGAATTATACATCATTATTATACCCATTTAAATAATAGTATATTGAATAACAATTACACCACAACGTGGAGGCGGTAGGCCGTACGTACACACGTATAGTGAAATGTCATTCAAGGGATGAATAGAATAATGAATTTGTTTGTTACATATTTATAATAACATAAAGGTATATAGAAATTACTGGAGTTATTATTTTATAATGGAAATAACAAGGAAAGAAGAAGTTGAAGAAGAAATGAACTTGAAAAAGGGTGGTGAAAACATTACCTCTTCTTCGGGTTCTTTCTTTTGATTTGATCAAAAGGGATACTTAGGTTGGCTTTATGATCAAACTATGACCTCTATATTGAATTTAGGGAAGTTGAGAGAGTATTTGGGAAGGGGTTGACTGAACCAAAAGTCTTTGAAGGTGTGAAGAATTGGTTAGAAGTGGTGTCCTTTTATAAGGAGGAGGAGGGGCACCATAGAAAAATCTAGAAATATTATTTTATAATAAATTTATATTCGGTTTATAATGGCTCAAAAGTGGATTATTTAAAGTTTAAGGTGGGGATGGGTCTAAAACCACTCAACCAATATAATTTAGATAGGTTTGTGTCATTATATTAAATTTATCTTTTTGTTTTGACTCCTAGTTAATTAGTTTGACACTTACCATGTCACTTTGTATTTTTATATTATATAGTTAATAAACTTACTATATACCTCCAAGAGACCACCCAGTGGTCCATTAATGATACACCTATCATGATATAAGTCTCTTGGACAAACCTTATATTTTTAGGAATTGAATATCAATTAATAATATAATATTTGTTTTTAAAACGCTTTTATGTCAATTTTGACACTATTGGATATTTTGTTTTTGATAAATTCATAACAGCATTATTACTTCGAAAAAAATTTATATAAATAATCCTAATATGTCATGTTAACCTGGAAAATTATTTTAATTTATAAAAAGTCTCAAATTACATTTATTTGGGTATTTATAATATCAATTATCTTAATCTTTCATTAATACGGTAATTACTGCATCATCATTGTGTCATAAATAAATTAAACTATTTAATGTATAAAAATTATAAGTAAAATATCATTATGTATGAAATCTTTTTATCTTTCTAATTAATATTTATAGTCGAAATTGAAACATATATAACCCTATGTAAAAATAGTTTTTCTAAAAGATATATGCTTATGTCTTTTTTGTATTTATTTAAGCTTAATTAATATAAAGTGTCCTTATCACCAACAAGTGGCTCCATGGCATCCCAAAATCGACCCAAAGATGCCCATGGTCGGACATGTATCAACCAATACGGTTAGGACACATTTTTGGATAATTTATTATTATTATAATATTATTTTTTTACCCTTATTTACCGGATTTATCCTTTAACCATGATAAATAAAATATTTACCGAAGTAATTATTCAAAATGTCTAAAAATGGAAGTTACCTATTTAAAAAATTTGGAAATCCTGATTCCAAATATGGAATCCATTTTTCCAAATTCAAAACACATAATTGGCATAAAGTAATTTAAAATTAATTCCCGTCGTTAAAACAAAAAGTGTGTTATTATAAGATAATAACTATTAAAAGATTGACACTTGTTTATGTCCAGTTTAATTGTGAAATTATTTCCAATGACCAAAATTGTATTAAATGGTAAAACTATATTCTAAATATACATTAAAACCACTCAAATTCATAATTTATCACTATTAATTATTTCGATTAAAAAAGTTGTTTTGAATAAAAATTTAGTAATTTTCACTATTCATCAAAATATAAAATTTATCGGAAAAGTACCAAAATTTCATCCTAGGATAATTTTGATATTCCGAATCCAAAAATGAAGTCAATTGTGAAAGATAAAATGTATAAAATTTCAAAAAGTGGGTATTACTATTCATAACGGCTACTTTGATTGGTCGCGGCGTGTTAGAATCTCAGAGTTTCGTACACCACACGCTACTGTATTACTCAAAGAGAAGTGTATTGTGGAAGCTTGGGGTGTTACACAAATAATTTATATAAATTTGATCCACACCCTAGATCGGGGTAAAAAACAGTTCAGAAACTGTCCAGTTCCTGGTACCTCTACCACAGTTCTACGTGGGAAAACAAACAACAACTCACAACTGCCCATGTCCTACTAGACCTCTACCACTATCCACAGTGGGATACAAGGGAGTTATAGATTTTGAATTAGGATTTAAAAAATCCTCCAGCTTAGCTCAGTAGATAGTGTGTGTGTAAAATAAACAGGGTACACACACTGCTCGAAATGTAAATGAAGGAATCACTAGAGTAAGTATGAATGAGTTTAGAAAAGCTTTAGTGATTGGAAGTGTATCTCTGGACTCGTTTGATTGGTCAGAAAAGCTTCTGAGTCCTTCTATGTTTTTTTTCTAAAAAACAGAGTGTCATTTTCTTCCTTGGTTTTCAGGTTCAGCTTATCAGCCTGAGTGCATGAAGTGTTTGTTGCAGTTCTTCACTCAAGATGCATCTTGTGTTCTCCTCTAGAAATGAATTGCTTCGTGTATGTCCAGTGTTCTCCAGGTATGGATGAAGACTTTTATTTTTGTGTGAATGCACCATGTTTCAATGCTGTTGAGCCCCTTTTCTTTTTCACCCTTCGTGTGACTTCTTAGTTCCTTGATTCTCTCTTCACGTATTCACACACATTTTTCTAGGTCATTATCTCCCCTTTTATAGCTTTCAGATCCAGCAAAAAGGAATGATTACCTTTTTCATGGGTACTAGGTATGGTTCCCTGACATGCCAACAAATATCATTAAATAACATTAACTACATTAAAAACATCAAATGTAACTGTTAGGTACATAAATAAATAATGTTGAGAGTATAGAGTTTGATTGGTTGGTCAATCATTAATAGCCTTCTATTGGTAGATGTGTACGGTGGACTTTGTGTAGCAGTGAACTTCAATCGGTAGCTCTTTGAACATGTATCGGTAGCTCCGGATATTGGTAGCTCTTACTCTGTATCAGTAACTTTTGGTATCGGTAGCTTTATATACCGGTGACTTCATTCTATCAGTAGCTCTTGATCTATCGGTAGCTCTTCTTTGTATCAGTAGATTCATTCTGTATCGGTGACTCTGTAAGTCGACAGCTCTTGGTCTATCAGTAGCTCTATGTATCAGTGATTGTCTGTATCGATAGCTCGCTTAGTTCCAGTGATTATGTGTATCGGTAGACTTATGCATATCGATAACTCTATAGAATTGTTCTATCATTATCTATCTGTATCGGTGACCTTGTTCTATGCTTACCGGTGGACTTGTACATATCGGTAGCTCTACGTATCAGTGACCTTGGCTTATCAGTGACTCTGTCTATCGGTAGACTAAGTCTATCGGTAGACTAAGTACCGGTAGCTCTGTATAAGTAGCTATACATAGATCAGTGACTAATACTTATCTGTTTTATGAAAAATATATCCGATTGGGCTAGAATTACTTCAAAACTTATATAAAAAAAGATAAAAATTGATTAACATATTTTAAGGATTATTTTAATATTATTATCAGATAGAATATCATAGATTGAGCGAATTAGAATATAGATATACATTAATTGGGATTATCAAAGTATGTGAAAGCATAATTGGGATTATCAAAAAAGGTGAGGTCAATAATCTCCCCCTTTTTGATAATCACAACTTATGATATTATAGTTTTAAAATAGTGAGTAGTTGTATTAGAGGATATATCATTAAATTCAATTATCTCATAGAGAAAACAGTATATTACAGAACATAATGTATCAAATGTAGAATTTAAATGCAATGATATTAGAGGGGAAAAGCATGGTAGCTCTTCCTTAGATAATATTTCTCCCACTTTGAGAATATTTCTCCCCCTTTGATACTTTGAAAATATTTCTCCCCCTTTGTGATACTTGGATAATATTTCTCCCCCTTTGTGATAATCAAAAAGTGGGAAACAACAAAGAGAAGAGGAACAAAATTAGAAAGAAAGGAAAGCCAATTGTATTATATATTTCAAAAAGGTACAGAGAAAGAAAACAAAATACAAGGGATTCCTATCAGAAATCTTAGCCACCTATTCAATCCACATACTCAATGTGAGATTTTCCCTTTGGATCAGAAGAGGATTCAGACTGTGTGGATGCTGGTGAAGGATTAGGAATTCCAAAAATGATC
Source organism: Viscum album (assembly GCA_963277665.1). Taxonomy (NCBI): domain Eukaryota; kingdom Viridiplantae; phylum Streptophyta; class Magnoliopsida; order Santalales; family Viscaceae; genus Viscum; species Viscum album. The sequence continues at coordinate 683,740,982 of OY728167.1, forward strand.
ACAGGTGGCTGAGACACTGAAACTGTTCCTGGCCTGTACTGGGGAGTTCTTTGAGTGATCATAGGTGTAAGGATTCGAATGGCTTGGGCTGGAGTCATCTGAACAGGAGAAGTAGTAGAGGCAGAGGCAGGTAAGGATGGAGGTACAATCATTGTCCTAGCATCGACATGCAGGAAAGGCAACACAATATTTCTGAAATCCATAATTATTCCTCCTCCTCTCTCCATAGAAGATATTAAATCCTCCTTGTTTTCCATGAAGTTGACCAAGGCTGGAGTCAATTCCCTTTTTTTGCTGACTTGCTCTCTGAAGGCTTGATTAACAGGATGTAACTTCAAGTTTTCTAACAGAAGTTTGAAGTGATTGTTGAGTTGATGTTTGGTTTAAACCTTTTGGAAATAGGAGTCTGCCTTGTCTTTCACTTCTTTATGAGAGTCTAAAGCTTCTCTCACATAGTCTTGGACTATCTTAAATATTTCTCTAGATGAATCTCTAGTAGAAATGACAACTCTGCTCTGGTCAGAGGAGTCAATAGAGCCACTGGTTGAAGTTGAACCATGCTCCCCCTTCACCACAGCTCGAATCTGATTCAAATCCACTGAAGGTCTAGAAGAAACAGAACCAATAGAGAAGGTTTCTGTTTCCTTAATGTTTTTGGTCAACCCATTAATAATGTTTTTCACTTGGGAATCCTGGGTGCTGACATGTTCTTTCATGGAGGTTTTAAAACCTTCAAACACTGATACCATCTGGCTCAAAAACTTTTGACATTGGCTAAGTCCTTGTGTGCTTGGGATTTTGAACTCATGTAAGATTCTAAAGAGATAATATATTTCTTTAGATCTTCAACATCTACTTCCAGTCTAGATACTTGAGTCTGGCAGGCTGTAACTTCTTCCACTATTTCTGCCACAAAAGTTGACATATTACAACGAAGAGAGAGTTCAAAATATTTTTCCAAATTGTTTATATCTTCAACAAAGCAGTGCTTTAAATCAGCAACAGAAGCACTAAAGTTCTCTTTCAGCTCATACTTTAAGGATTCAAGGTCATCCCTGGTGATCATATTAGGAGGAGAAATTAAAATAGGTTCTATTTCAGATGCTATGCTGGCCACTAAGTCATTCATAATCGATTGAATTAATGACACCGGTGAAACTTCGATCTTCCTTGTCTCTTTCACAAAACTTTCCTTAAGATTTTTCTTCAAAATATCCAGGTCATGCATTCTGACCACATCTTCAGGTAACAACTCATTCTGAACATCACAATTTATTTTTGGTCTATTTAGAGATGCCTCATTATCAGAATCATGATAGTATAATCCACAAACCACAACACTTGAATCTTCTTCCCAGTCCCCAAACTCAACAGCCACTGAAACAATTCCAAACTTGGTTTGATGCTCCCCCTCAATGGGTGCATTCTATTGTATAGAAAGAGAATTCTCAGCAGGACTTTCTTCATTATAAAAATATTCTACTATCAATTCTATCTCTACTATAGTAGGAGGGTCCTCTGGATTAGGTACAAATTCTTCCATTTCTCCTACTACATCCTTAGTAGGCACAACTGAGCTTCAAATTAATGGACTCAGACTTAAGAAGGAAGAATCAGAGGCTTCAGATTCATTTTTCTTTTCTTCTTAATTCTCAGGTGCTGGATAGTCTTCCTCATCAGTAGGTGTCTCTTCTTATATTAAGGCTTCCTTTTCTGAAGATACAATTTTAGCATCAAGACTTGGAGGTAAGTCCGGATCCCTTCCATCATCCATATAAGTTTCTTCTTCTTCAGTCTCATCACTGTACTCAGGTTCTTCTTCATCAGGTCCTAGACCTGGATCCATCACATCCTTAGGTCTTGAAGGATGATCCACATGATTGAATTTATCATAAACCTTCTTGTCATTATTAACCCACTATCCTCTCCATGGGTTTCAATTTATCTTCAGTTATTTGAAAACTATGGTTGTGATACAAAAATTATTCTTTACTACCACTGTCTCATCTTGAGACTCAGCTACCCCTTTAACTTTGATCATCACTAAGATTAACTTGGAAAAGAATAGGGCATTAGTCTTTGATTTTGTCCTTGTCATGTCTTCCATTTGAATCATCAGCAATTTTCACAGATTAAATTTTACACAATGTCTCAAGATATGCAGGAGATAGATATCCTGATATCTTAAATTCAAAAAATCCCATATCCTTGGTATTAAGACATGCTGAACAAACATGAAAAATAATCTATTCTCTCCATCCATTTCAGCATCCACCACTTGTCTTTGATTTCCATCACCGGTGAGCTCCTCCAAGGCAGTCTCAAAATCGAATATATCACTTGTAGGTGGTATAGCTTTTGATACATATCTAGATACACCTTCGTGTGGAACCTTCAGGCATTCAACCAACTCAATAGATGAAAAAGATATCTCCTTTCCATTCATAAAATAGATCACTCAGTTCTCATCTTCCGACTTCTCAAAACTCACAAACTCGTAAAATTGTTTCACTATCATTGGATAGTAGGGGAAATTGTTGTTCGAAAAGCAATCTACTCACTTTTGATCTTCCATAACTTTGAGCACTAATGATTTGCTAGCCAAAAACCATTCCACAAACATCTCTTTTTCAATCACAATAACTCTATTCTGCAAATGAGGGTTCACTGGTGGCCTACCCGACCTTGTTCTACCAACACTACCACTTGATTCTGGATCAGAATTCTGCTTATTTGCATTTGGATCATTAGTGAAATCTCTGATGGTAGGGAGTTTGGTTTTTTCCATCTTCGGATCGAGGGATTTAGGGTTTTTGAGAGATTCGGGAGAAAAGGTTTGAGGGTAATGGGTTTGAGGCTCGGTGGATTGAGTAGTAACTAGGACTTTGTTTTTATCATTTAGGAATCATAAAATAAATAAATAAAATGAAATAAAGTAAAAATGATTCAGATTCTAGCGGCAGACAGAAGTTTCAAATAGCGCACTCATCGGTAGGGTTTATTGGTGAGAATTTATATCAGTGAGGTCCATCGGTGAGGTTTCATCAGTGAGGTTACATCAGTGAGGTTACATCAGTGAGGTTACATCGGTGAGGTTACATCGGTGAGGTTACATCGGTGAGGTTACATCGGTGAGGTTACATCGGTGAGGTTACATCGGTGAGGTTACATCGGTGAGGTTACATCGGTGAGGTTACATCAGGGAGGTTACATTGATGAGGTTACATCGGCGAGGTTACATAGATGAGGTTACATCGGGGAGGTTACATTAGTGAGGTTACATCGGTGAGGTTACATCATTGAGGTTACATCGGTGAGGTTACATCAGCGAGGTTACATCGGTGAGGTTATATCAGTGAGGTTACATCGGTCAAGGTTAATTATTCCTAACTCATGCCTAATGTAACTTAACATATTAGAACATAAAGGTTTCTTGAAAATGTCAGCTAATTGATGTTCAGTACCGATAAATTCAAGAGTAATACCACCCTTTTGGTAATGATCTCTCTAGAAATGGTGCCTTACATCAATGTGTTTGGTTCTAGAGTGAGATACATGGTTCTTTGAAATGTTAATTGCACCAGTGTTATCACAGTAGATAGATACATGCTTGAAGTCATATCCATAGTCCAAAAGAGTGTGTTTCATCGACATAATTTGTGCACAGCAACTAACAGCAGCTATATACTCTACTTCGGTAGTGGACAAATCTATAGAATTCTTCTTTTTACTAGAACAAGATACTAAGTATTTTCCCAATAGATGGAATGTTTCAGATGTACTCTTCCTATCTAACTTGCAACCAGCAAATTCATCATCTGAATAACTGATTAAATCAAAATATTGTCTTTTTGGATAAAACAAACCTAAATTTATAGTGTGTTTAAGATACTTAAAAATTCTTTTAACAGCAATTAAATGAGATTATTTTGGATTATCTTAAAATCTTGCACACATACACACACTAAACATAATATCTGGTCGACTAGCAGTAAGGTAAAGTAAGCTTCCAATCATACCTCTGTAATTGGTTTGATCCAACGGTTTCACGGTTTCATCTGCATCCAATTTATAGACTTTACTCATAGGAGTATCACTTTCCTTAATACTATCCAAACCAAAATGTTTTAAAAGATCCTTTGTATATTTACTTTAATTCAAGATAATACCATTTTCATTTTGAAAAACATGAAATCCAAGAAAATATTTATGTTCTCCCATTAAACTCATTTCAAATTCATTTTTCATAATTTTTGAAAAATCAGTACATAATGAATGTTTAGAAGATCCAAAAATAATATCATCAAAATATATTTGTACTATCAAAACATCTTTAGAAATTCTTTTAATAAAAAGGGTTGGATCAGCAATTCCTTTAGTAAAACTTTTTGAAATAAGAAAATTACTAAGTCTATCATACCAAGCTCTTGGAGATTGTTTTAAACCATATAAAGCTTTAGAAAGTTTAAAAACTCGATTTGGAAAATGAGGATTAGTAAATCCAGGTGGTTGTTCAACAAAAACATCTTCAACAATAAAACCATTTAGAAAAGAACTTTTAACATCCATTTGATATAACTTGAAATTCAGATGAGTAACACAGGAAAGTAAGATCCTAATAACTTCTAATCTAGCTACAGGGGAAAAGGTTTCCTCATAGTTTATTCCTTCCTCTTGACTATATCCTTGTGATACTAACCTAGATTTGTTTCTAACTATATTTCCATATTCATCAACTTTGTTTCTAAAAACCCATTTAGTGCCGATTGTCAAAGTGTCCTTGGGTCTGTCAACTAATTCCCAGACATTGTTTCTTTCAAATTGATTTAACTCTTCTTGCATAGCCATTACCCAAAATTCATCATTGATTTCATCATTGATATTTTTAGGTTCTGTCTGTGAAAGAAAGTCTTTATGTTCAACCTAGTTTCTTAGAGAAACTCTAGTATGTGTCCCTCTATCAAGATTACCAATAACAACATCCAAAGGATGATTATTTAGAATCATAGTTGATCTAGTAAATGTAGGACTAGAAATTTTAGGTTCATCTATAGGTTCGGGTTTATCATAAGCAGATTCTGGAGTATGTCCAGAACTGGATATTTTTACAGCAGGTTCTTTAGTTTTATCATTAAGGTCCAGAACAGTCAAATCTTCTTCAAGATTTTCAAGAGAGGTTTTAGGCTCATGTGGATCAGTTTCATCAAACTTGATGTGAATAGATTCTTCCACACATTTGGTTCTTTTGTTAAAGACTCTATATACTTTTCTAGTTAAAGAATAACCAAGAAAAATTCCTTCATCACTTTTAGAAGCAAACTTGTCCAGATTATCCTTTGTATTGAGGATAAAGATTTTGCATCCAAAGGCTCTAAAGTAACTAACTTTGTGTTTTCTATAATTCCATAGTTCATATGGGGTCTTCTTGAGAATAGATCTAATTAAGACTCTATTGATAATATAACAAGCTGTATTCACAGCCTCAGCCCAAAAATAAATAGGCAGGTCATAATCATTAAGCATGGTTCTTGTAATTTCTTGAAGGGTTCTATTTCTTCTTTCTACTACACCATTCTGTTGAGGTGTTCTAGGGGCAGAGAAATTGCGAGTATAGCCATTGTGTGAGAAATAAGATTAAAACTCATGATTTTCAAACTCAAGGCCATGATCACTTCTTAGGGTTTTAATCTTAAGTCCACCAAGGTTCCCTACAGACTTAGAGTATTTAATAAAGTAAGAACAAGCTTCACTTTTGTGAGATAAGAAGTGTACCCAAGTATATCTAGAGAAGTCATCTACTAAGACATAGACATAGTGCATCCCATTTAATCTATAAAATCTTGAAGGTCCAAACAAGTCCATGTGAACCAACTCGAGAGGTTGAGAAGTTGAAACTTCTTTCTTTGATTTAAAAGAAACTTTATGTTGCTTTCCCTTTTGATAGAGATTACAAACCTTGTCTGATGGGAATTCAAGTTTAGGTAGGTCTCTAACTAAGTTCTTCCTAGTCATTTTACTAAGTGAATGGATGTTGAAGTGTCCTAATCTTTTGTGCCAAAGCCAAGACTCTTTATGAAATGAATTTAAAGAAGTAACATTTTTCTCAGCTAAAGAATTCAGATCAACAACATAAACATTTTCATTTATTAAGGTAGAAAATACAAAAACATTTTTAGAGTTAAAAACATTACAAGAATCATTTTCAAACTTAACATTAAATCCATCATCACATAACTGAGAAATACTAAAAATATTTTATTTAATTCCATCAACAAATAAAACTTTAGAAATTAAAAGTGAATTAATGTTACCAATCTGGCCTAGGCCGATGATTTTTTCTTTAGAATTATCACCAAAGGTGACATAGACTCCATAAACCTTTATTTGGATTTTAAAGCATGATTAATCTCCAGACATGTGCCTTGAACATCCACTGTCCAAGTACCATACCTTTTTGTGAGAACTCTTCAAACAGGTTTCCTACAAAACATGTTTAAACAGAAAATGATTTTGGTACCCAGATTTTCTTGGGTCCAGACAGGTTAGCAATTAAATCTTTAGGTACCCAGATTTGTCTTATGGGTCTCATATAATTTACAGAATCAATAGATTTTGAATTATAAACTTTATTTGATCTATAACAATATGAATAACTAGTTGAAGCGTACACATTTCCAAAATTGGAACAAGCATAATTTTGTCCTGATTTATAAATAAATCAATTTTTGGTAAACTGTCTCTATCCAGGTTGGTATCCCAAACCAGTAGTATATTTTGGTGCAAATTTCTTACCTAACATTTGAGTAAGTGTATATTTTCCATTTTTGAACTTTTCTAAGTCCTTTCAAAGTTCCTCATTAGACATTTTCAGTTAAGTATTTTCCTTCAATAGTTGAGCATTATTTTCCTTTTCTATATCAAGGGAAGATTTAACATTGGAAGTGAGAGAATGCTATTTATTTAATAACTTATATTTGTCCTTAAGTTCATTACATGTTTCTTCCAGCATGTTACAATATTTAGATAATTCAGCTTTAGCCATTCCTTCAGAATCAGAATCAGATTCTGCATCACCTCCAAAATAATAGGAATTTAAAACAGGAGTATCTAAGGTTACCTCAGATGTGTTGGTCATGAAACACATGTTGGTACGATTCTTTTCAGAATCAGTAGCCTCTGATTCACTTGTTCTCTCTTCCTAAGCACTCTAGGTTGCTTTCATAGATCTCTTGTACTTACTGTACTTGTAGTCATGTTTCTTCTTGAATTTTAATTTTGGACAGTCTGCTTTGATGTGTTCTTTCCTCATGCATTCATAGCAGACAACTTCATCATTCTTTTCAGGCATTTTCCAATCCATTTTCAAATTTCCTTTTTTGTCATACTTTCCTTTGTAGTCTGATTTTCTGAAGAATTTATTCTTCCTATAGAACTTCTTAAATATCCTGTCTATTTGAGCCATTTCAGAATCACTATCAGAGTCTGAACTTCCACTTGTTGAACTTTCAATAGGTACATGCATTTTCTCCTTGTCTTTTCTCTTTGAAGCATTAGACATGAAATCCACTGACTTCCTTTTTGGTTCATCATCATCTTCCTTATTTACCTTAAGTTATTCCTCATACATCATAAGCTTACCTATTAATTCTTTAACAGTGAGTGTTCTGATGTCACACAATTCTCTAATAGAAATAGATGTGCCTCTCCATCTTTCTGGAAGACATCTTAATATCCTCATAATTTGTTCCTTTGCTGGGACATCCTTTCCAAGTGAGCTCGTTGTATTGAAAATCTCATTGAAACTAAGATACATGTCAGAAATTGGTTCATCAGATTTCATTTAAAATTATCATATTTAATAGTATAGGTATTCAACCTCATTTCTTTAACATTGGTTGTTCCCTCATGAGAAATATCCAAAGTGTCCCATATTTCATAGGCAGTTTTACAAGTAGAAATTCTATTAAAATCTTCATCTCCTAAAGCACAGTACATGGCATTCATAGCTTTATAATTATTATTTTAAGCAGTCTTTGTAGGTTCATCCCATGTTGTTCTATTAGTTTCTAGAATTTTATATTGAGACTCTATAGCAGACCAGATATCAGATCCCACACTCTCTAAGTGAATTTTTATCTTATGTTTCCACTGGGCATAATTTTTACCATTAAAGAAAGGTGTCATGTTATTAGCATCACCTTCTAGTATATTGTCCATAACTAGATTTTAGAAAATATATTAAAGAGATAAAATTTAGAACTAACAGAAATTTAAGATCTTTAAAGATGCAACTAAAATCATAGTTAAAAACAGAATTTTTTGAAAACTTTAATTAATAAAAACAAACCTCTAATACCAAATGTTGGTCAGAGTGGACACTCAAGGGGGGGGGGGGGGGGTGAATTGAGTTCCAATTAAAATTTCTTTTAAAATATTTCTCTTAAAATCCACCAAATTAAAAACAAAGTTAAACTATAGTGAATTTATACAGAGTGTAGATGTTCAATTAGTTTCTCAAAGATTGATTAGATCTCAGTTAATTTAATCTAAAGATTAAATTAACTTTTGAAACTAACTTACTGGTTTACAATAAGTATAAACACATGCTAATTTAACTTTCAAAGTAACTTTAAAACAAATTATATTTCAAAGTAGTTTGTAGCGGAATATGAAATATATAGTACTTAGGACTTAAACGAAAGTGCACAGTAGATGTAACCAAGATGTTCAGTCTCAAGATGAGACTTGGTCCTCTCAAATAATTTATATAAATTTGATCCACACCCTGGATCGGGGTAAACAGTAGTTCAGAAACTGTCCAGGTCCTGAGACCTCTACCACAGTTCTACATGGGAAAACAAACAACAGCTCACAGCTGCCCAGGTTCTACATGACCTCTACCACTATCCACAGTGGGATATAAGGGAGTTATAGAGTTTTAATGAGGATTTAAAAAATCATTGAGCATAGCTCAAGAGACAATGTGTGTGTAAAATAAACAGGGTACACACACTGCTCGAAATGTAAATGAAGGAATCACTAGAGTAAGTATGAATGAGTTTAGAAAAGCTTTAGTGATTGGAAGTGAATCTCTGGACTCGTTTGATTGGTTAGAAAAGCTTCTGAGTCCTTCTCTAGTTTTTATTCTGAAAAACAGAGTGTTGTTTTCTTCCTTGGTTTTTAGGTTCAGCTTATCAGCCTGAGTGCATGAAGTGTTTGTTGTAGTTCTTCACTCAAGATGCAGCTTGTGTTCTTCTCTAGAAATGAATTGCTTTGTGTATTCCTAGTGTTCTCCAGGTATGGATGAATACTTTTCTTTTTGTGTGAATGCACCACATTTCAATGTTGTTGAGACCCTTGTTTTTTTCACCCTTCGTGTGCCTTATTAGTTCTTTGATTCTCTCTTCACGTATTCACACACTTTTTTCTAGGTCTTTATCTTCTCTTTTATAGATTTCAGCTCCGACAAAAAGGAATGATTACCTTTTCCATGGGTACTAGGTATGGTTCCATGACATGCCAACAGATATTATTAAATAACATTAACTTCATTAAAAGCATCAAATGTAACCGTTAGCTACATAAATAAATAATATTGAGAGTATAGAGTTTTACTGGTTGGTCAATCATTAATAACCTTCTGTTGGTAGATGTGTATGGTGGACTTTGTGTAGCAGTGACCTTCTATCGGTAGCTCTTTGAAATTGTATCGGTAGCCCCTGATATCGGTATCTCTTACTCTATATCCGTAACTTTTGGAATCAGTAGCTTTATATATCGGTGACTTCATTCTATCGGTAGATCTGATTTGTATCGGTAGCTAAATTCTGTATCAGTGACTCTGTAAGTCGGTAGCTCTTGGTCTATCAGTAGATCTATGTATCAGTGACTGTCTGTATCGGTAGCTCGATTAGTTCTAGTGATTATGTGTATCAGTAGACTTATGCATATCGGTAACTCTGTAGACTTGTTCTACCGATAGCTATCTGTATCATTGACCTTATTCTATGCTTACCGGTGGACTTGTACATATCGGTAGCTCTGCGTATCGGTGAAATTTTCTTATCAGTGACTTTGTCTATAGATAGACTAAGTCTATTGGTAGATTAAGTACTGGTAGCTCAGTATCAGTAGCTATATGCAGATCAGTGAATAATACTTATCTGTTTTATGAAAAACATATCCGATTGGGTTAGAATTACTCCAAAACTTATATAAACAAAGATAAAAATTGATTAACATATTCCAAGGATTATTTTACTTTTATTATCAGATAGAATGTCATAGATTGAGCAAATTAGAATATAGATATACATTAATTGAGATTATCAAAGTATGTGAAAGCATAATTGGGATTATCAAAACAGGTGAGGTCAACAACTACTACAAAAATGGGAAAGGGAAGCGCCACCTTTTATCAGTGCTATGAAAAAAGCACTGATAATGAATCCCTTTATCAGCCCTAAAATTTTACCTCCTATAAAGGGTAACCATTATCAGTGCTAAAAAACCACTGATAAAGAGACCCTTTTTCAGCGCTAAAATTTTAGTGCTGATAAAGAATCCATGTGTTAGCACTAAAATTTTTGCGCCTATAAAGGCTAACCTTTATCAGTGCTAAAATTTTAGCGCTGATAAAAACGTAGTCCCATATTTTATAAATTTGAGTGCACAATATCCTCTGTTTATCGTGCCCTCAAGATCTTGCGGTACTGTACCCCTGTGACAACTCCCCTCCCCCCAATCTTCGCGTTTTCGGACCTCCCCCCCAATCTTCACATTTTCGGACCTCCCCCCCTGATCTTCACGTTGCCGAACCTCTGCCGCTAGCCCTACTCCTTATCCTCCCCACGAACCCCTTCCATTGATCCTCCTCCCCGCAAACCCTACTCTATACGAACCCTACTCCTCCATTTCTCAACGGTTGGTGGCGCCTCTCGTGCTCCTCCCCCTCTGGCGGTCGCACCCTCCCCTCCCGACGTAGCGCAGAAGGCTCTCTACTTCTCCTCTTCTAAGGTCAATTTCTTTTCTCTTCTTCTTGATTCAGTTCTTGAAGTTTCTTCTTAGGAAGGATGTGACAATAATTCTGATTCTTTTTTTTTGTTTTTTTCTTATGGTTTTAATGGTTAATGGTCATACATAGGTCTTTTAGATTACCCTCATGTGTTAAGTCATGTTTTATTTGAGTATTCTTCTCATTATTATGAAATATTTGTTAATTCTTTTGTTGAGGTTGGGGACATGAAATTGATCCTTCTTTATTATGTGTAAATTGTGGAATTATCATGTTATTTTGTTTCCATTATATGTATAGTACTGATTAACCTAAATACTATAATGAATTACACTAAAGGAAATTAAATTGAAGAGGGAGTTTTGCATGTGATTTATCATGTTCCATAATATTTCATATATATTTATGGATTTATTGGTGTTGTTGAAAAGTGATTTATTATTGATGTTGTGAAAGAAATTTCTTACTACTAATAATATGTTATAATAACCTTTCATTATTTTCTAGTCACTTAATGTAGGTAATGAATTGGTTGTATATAAATCTATAATTAAAGTGTTATATTTAAACTATAAATTCTACTTTAATATGAATTAATGTTTAAGGTGGAGTTTTTAGTGTGAATTTCTTATATGTTTTCCCTTTCATGCTACATTGTATGGGGTATTTATCACTATGGTTATAAGGGTGATGGTTTATTGATGTGGTTGGGAGAATGTGTCATGGTAATTAATACATTAGTGATGTATGTATTATTGTGTGGTTATGATATCAATGCTATGTCTATTTAGGCAGAAAATAAGTGGTTTTATGGATTTTAGGAAGTGTTTAGTGGTATTTTATGTCCTGAAAATTTATTTGTTATTGGGTGGTGTTATAGTTTCCTTTTGGCATGGAATATGGTTGGAATAAATGAAAATTGTAATGGGTGATGGGTTGGAAATGATAAATGATGGTTTGTTAAATGATTAATGATAATTATTGGAATAATTATGTTTAATAAATGGTTAAAGATATAATAAATGTTATTAATGATTAATGAATGGATTATAGTGGGTAGTGATTTAATGATTGGTTTTACATTAAAATGCTTAACAATTGAAATGCATATGGTATTAAAAATCCAAGAAATTATAATGTTAAATGAAATGACAATTTGGTAATGTTGATATGGATGCTTATGTGATTTGTTGGGGATAATTTGTGGCATTATAATGGAAGTTGTTATTAAAGGGTGGTAGTAACAAGGAAATGGTTTATGAGGGTGTTTGTAGTGATAGTTTTGTGTAAACCCTTAAGAAATATTTATGTGTGACTATATACTTATTATATTTTCTTATTATTTCTTAAGAACCATCACTTGAGTCGAGTAACCTGAATGAAATCCATATGGGTACTTTGGTTCTAAGTGTTTTTCTCAATATTTAGGATATAGAGGGAACACATATAGAACCACTCCCTCTTCCCTTCTCCCCCTTCACACTTATAATGAGTTGTAATGGATCACAGTGAGTGTATATGTACGACCTATAATGATTTTAGGTTTTGGTGTATATATATTATTGTTGACATGATTATGTGTATTTGGTGTGGATACATAGTGGGGGTTGTGCATTGTAGGAGGAGAGTATGATGTTTATTTCCATCATGTTCACGATATCATACTGTGATGAGGATGTGATGTGTGGCTGTGATGTGGATATGGTTTTTTATGTGTTTGTGACATGTTTATGTGTGGATATATGGTTATGAGATTTTATAGAAGGGGTTGAAGAATAAGAAATATTCCATTAGAGTGTGAGAATGACCAGCTTAGTGGGGAAGTGGACATAGGGTAATTTATTAATATAGAGTCTTTTGATATTACACTTAAGATGGAGTTTAGAATTATACCCTCATGAGGATTGAATGGGATGATAGGTCACTAAAATTTGTTAAAATGTTCATATGGAATAACATGGGAGACCATCTATGACAGAAGTGATTACCCCCCCCCCCCTGTGATTTAAATTAAGTAACTTGAGCTTACCAAAAATATTGGGCATGATGATATTGAATGTAAGGAAGAGACCTAGGAGAGGTAGATGTATCATTTTTAATTATTCTTGTGTTTGGAATGCGGTGATTTGAGGAAACTATAATGAATTTAAAGTAATTATATTTAATAAATTCCATATTGTAGAGATTAGGATAATCCATTCTGTACTTATAGAGCGTGCTACTGGTTTTCATCCATATGTATTTTTTGTTGGTGAGGTATAATAGGATGGACTAGTTGACCATATATGGGTTGAATCGATAGAGGAGGATGAGCCATAAAGGATGATGTCATGTGAGTTTTAGAATCAGATATGAAAGAAAATATATTCCTTAAATTTTTCAATTATTTTCTAGGTATATGGTAGGCGTTGGTAGAGCCCCATGTTAGTGAGGGAGAGTTATTGCATATTCATTATATTTTCATGATAGAATTTATGTTCACTAACCTTAATTAACTATTTCTTATGTTAATTTGGGTAACAACACCTATGATATTCCATAGTAATTTTGGATAAACCTAGGTTATTTTTATCCCCGGCGAACCCATTTGTGTTTGGAAGCTGGGTTTATTTTGATGGGGGGGGGGGGTCTATCCTGGTTCTGTTGATTTCCAAATCTTTATTGGAAATGGTTAGGCTCTATTAATCTCTATTTTTATAAGGAATTGGTTCTCTTATATTGTATTTGGAATTCTTGTTTTGTCTATTTGAACCATAAATATTAATATTTGAGATCCAAATAGTATGGAGATGAATAAATATTGGATGGATGCTAATCGTTTGACAATAGAGTATGAGAACAGAGTGAAAGAGTTCATCAAGTTTGAAAAGGATCACGCAAAGGATCCTTCTCAAATCCTTTGTCCATGTTTACGTTGTTGTTATTATAGACTAATTACTCGAGAGGAGTTGGAAGAACATTTGATATGTCACAGAATAGACCAGAGTTATAAATGTTGGAATAAACATGAAGAAAAAGCGAATGTAGCTACTGGATGGAATAAAACTACATTTTATAGATCATCAGATATGAATACAAATATGGATAATGAAAAATACTGTATGGAGGATGTGATTACAGATGCTAATGATGATCAAGATCATATTGAGTAAATGACAAGGAAAATTGAAGATGAACTCTGTGATTTCCCAAAATTGTTTGAGAAGTTAAAGAGTTGTGAAAAGACTTCATTGTATGCTGGTTGCACTAAATATATAGCATTGTCAGCTATACTGAAGTTGTATAAATTGAAAGAAGGAAATGGATGGGGTGATGTCACTTTTACAGAACTACTTTCTCTCTCGAATAACATGCTCCTGGAAGATAATGAGCTCCCAAGCCGGACATATGATGCTAAACGAATGCTACGTTGATGGGTATGATTTCTGAAAGAATACATGTCTGCCCGAAAGAATATATATTGTTTTTCAAGGAGAACAAATCACTTAAAGAATTCCCAAAGTGTGGTGATTCTCGATACAAGAAAGATGAATCAAGTCCTAATAAAGTTTTATGGTACTTTCCAATCATTCCAAGGTTTAGGAGTCTATATGGAAGTGAAGAAACTGCAAGACAATTGTCGGGGCATGCTGATAAAAGAAATAAATGTGGGAAATTACGTCATTCAGTCGACTCTCCTCAATGGAAGAAAATTGATCATGAGTATCCTGAATTTGGAAAAGAGCCAATAAACCTTTGTATTGCGTTATCTAAAGATAGAGTGAATCCTTTTGGTTTTCAAACCAACACTCACAGTACATGGCCTGTTATGTTGATAAATTATAACTTTCCACCCTGGTTATGCATGAAGTAGAAATTAATCATGTTATCTATGCTTATATCAGGACAAAAACAACCAGGTAATGATATTGATGTTTATATGGCTCTTTTGATCGAGGATTTGATGTTATTGTGGGATTCAAGTATTATGTTGTATGATTCTTATAAAAGTGAATACTTCACATTGAGAGCGATGTTGTATGGGACAATAAATGATTTACCTACTTATGGAAATTTTTCAGGCTATTGCATTAATGGAACTCAAGGGTGTCCCGTGTTGGAATAGGATACAGAATCAATTAGGTTAAAACATTCATCAGAATATGTGTTTCTAGGACATCGTAGATTTCTACATTGTTGGCATAAGTACCGATCATGGATGACATCATTCAATGGATGTTCAGAACGATGTGCAACACCGTATCCACTAACAGGTGATCAGATCTTTGAGAATGTAAAAGATGTGAACACTATTTTTGGTAAACCATTTTCAAAAAACCTTATAAAAATATGTTGGAAAAAGAGATCTGTTTTTTTTTGAATTACCATACTAGAATTGTTTGTACATCAAAAATTTTCTTAATGTGATGCATGTGTAAAAAATGTATGTGATAGTGTTATCAGAACGTCACTAAATGCCCCAGGAAAAACAAATTATAGAATTAAGGCAAGGTTGGACATGGTTTACATGGGAATACGAGAAGAGTTGGCTCCCGTGAAGGGTGAAAATCACATGTTTCTTTCTCCAACTGCTTACACTCTTTCTAGGAAGGAGAGATATCCATTTTTCAACTTCTTAAATGATGTAAAGGTTCCATAGGGGTATTCATCAAATATCAAGAACATTGTGTTAATGAATGATTTGAAGTTAAAAGTTTTGAAATCACATGACTTCCATGTTTTGATTCAAGATTTAATTCATATAGGTTTATATTGCATTTTTCCCAAGAATTTTCATCATATGTTTACTAAACTTTGATTCTTTTTCAAAGATATATGTAGAAATGTTTTAGACCTGACAAAATTTCCAACTATGGAAAAAGAAATTTTCATCATATTATGTGAATTAAAAATGTTCTTCCTGGAAACATTCTTTGATATGATGGTTCATTTGATGATTCAATTGGTGAGAGATATTAGACTTTGTGGTCTTGTGCACTATAGATGGATGTACCCCGTTGAACGGTATATGAAGATTTATAAATGGTATGTCAAAAATCGAAGTCGGTTATAGGGTTGTATAGTGGAGAGATATATTTTTCAGGAAGCCAATGAATTTTGTACCGAATACCTTTCTGATGTGGAAATCATTGGTCTCCCGAAATATCGTCACACTAGATTCATTGAGGGTGAAGAAATTTCTAGAAAAGATGTTGTGACAATTAGTATTACAGATCGGGAGTAATCCCATTTTATGTTTTGCATAACAGTTGTGAGGTTTCTCCATATATTGAAACTCACAAAGAAATTATTAGGTAGTTGAATCCATTAGGGGATGAAAAATGGATATCAAATACACATAATCACCAGAAAATAGGATGGTTTTAGGATGATATTTTTAATGAGTTGGATGAAAATCCAAATTTAGTTTCAGAACAACTTTGATGGCTAGTCGTCGAACCAAATGTGTATGTATTATCTTACAATGGTTATGTAATTAATGGTTATACATTCTATACAGATGAACATGATAAAGATAGTACCATGAAAAATAGTGGAGTTTCACCTATGGCTGAAGCGATGCATGTTTTTGGTAGTAAGGACATAAATCCAATTTATGCAAATATGTCATACTTTGTCATTATCAAAAAAATATAGGAGTTGGATTATACGACATTCCAATTGCCGATTTTTCAATGAAAATGGGTTGATAACAATAGTTGTGTTAAAATTGATTAATGGGGATTTGTGAAAGTTGATTTTAGTAAATAAGGGTACAAAGAAGAATAGTTTATAATTTCATCACAAGCGGTACAAGTTTTTTATGTTCCATATCCTGCAAACCGAAAGTGGTCAATTGTTCTGTTATCATCCAAAACTACTGAAGGGTCCCATGAAAATTCAGTTGAGGAAGATCCTTTCAGTGGTATGTCGCAATAATTTCACAGCGGTCCCAATGTAGATGATGTTTTTTATGTTATAGGTGACCACAATGAAGGGATTTGGATAATTGATAGAGGTGTCAAATCCCTCCAGCCTTTGAAAAAAAGAAAGAGAGTCAATAAACATGTAATATTTTGTTTGTAATATAGATCTTGTTATCTCATGTTATTATCTTATCATTATTGAATTTATGTAATCTAAATTAACTATTTAACCACTTTTGCAGAAAATGACTTCTTCACGTTCTAGTGCTCCTAACCTCGAGGCTGAAAAAGCCTCTCAATCTGTTGCTGCTTCTGCTACTTCTGTTGTCGCTGCTGCTTCTACTTCTCATAGTGCAGAGCAACAACATGTTTATGAACCTGTTGCTTCTCCGAGTTTTGAGGTCCAACAACCATTAGCACACGTCACTGCTACCATTTTAGATCAACATATAGATGACATTGATATCGATTAAATGTTCAGGGATGAAGGACTGACGTCACCGAAAACCTAGGTGTGTTGTAGTTTGATGGTGTTAGAAAAGGTTCTGAAGGATAAAAGCAGAGGCATCAAATTAGTTGTCAGATGGAATGCATGAGGCCAATATGTGAATCCCAACAAGGCTATGTTTAGTAGTTACATTGGAATTGTCACTCGGCAATGTGTTCAGATTGACATAGATTCATGGCACCATGTTGTGTTCAGGATGAAGGCTGCGATCTGGGAAGAAATTACAGTAACATTATGATATTATTTCATTAATTTACTAGTAAATAAAATAATGAAACAATGTATTAATCTTCTAAATCTCTTGTAGAGTACATTTATAGTATATGATTCACACAATAATTATGTACTAAGTCTTGCAGGAAAGATTCATCGAGCTTTTTGTACTATTTTAACAAAATTTCACCTGAAAGATTCCAAATGTATAATAAACCCACACCCACACCTTGTCTACGCTCACCTGATATCCCAAGAAGCATGGGATGCATTTATTGGCCGCCGTGGGGATGAGAAGTTTCAGGTATATTGTGGGTGATAATATGTTGTTTGAGGATAGGTGTATTCATCACATTGATTGTAAATATTTCATTTATGAAATAGTAACTCAGTACTGAAAATAAGGAATGTGCATCAAAACCAACATACCGCTATCGTAAAGTAAGGATGGGGTACGCTTCATTAGAAAAGAAAATGGTACATATTTTAAATTTACAATAATATTCTTAGGTGTAAATAAACAACATCATAGTTATATTTCCATATTTATATGTAGATTGATGAGTCTAAAACCAAAGACACTTCCATCCCATGTCATGTTCTATGGATGGAGGAACATGTGAATAAGTAAGGGAAGCTAGTAGATGAAAACACACAAAAAGTGTGGGAAATATGTGTAAGTATGAGACAAATATAAAAATATTTTTTTTAAATTGTTATTACATAAAAATAATTAGTTATTTTCCTATATCTGACAGTCACAGGAATAAGATACTCTTATAGTGGATGCAGACCTATTATCGATGGCTTTGAAGAATCTAGAACAATACGGTCGTGTCAGAGGTGCGGGGTTTGGGGTGACACCCCGAGTATATTTTGAGAAAAAAAATAAATTGATGATAGAGATGAAAAATTGAAAGAAATGAGTGAAAGACTTGAAACTCTTTAAGAACGATTTAAATAGAAGGGAGAGTTGCTAACAACTTTTTTAGGTGGGAAGCAAGGAGAAGACGCAAGTCAGGAACAACCAAAACATGAAGATCCCGCCCCACCCCCCACCAGCTTTGAGGTGACCCATTCCCCTCAAAGTGCTATCTTAGCCGTGGAAATCAATATTCTAATAATTGTTCCCATGAAATGTGAATCAGAAAAACAATGATACATTTCCTGTACTGATATTCTACAGGGTGATAATGACTTTGATTTATATCTGTCAACACACACCTATCACCTTGTAGCGAGGGCTACAGTGTTTAACATCCAAGATGACAAGCTGCATAATAGACCACTTCCGAAAGATCATCTAAAAATGACAATTACTGTATCTCATGAGACAAATGTAGAGCTACATATTCCATATGATGAATATGATATTCATATGGTCGAGGAGGATATTGGGACACACATTTCATGTCCGTCACAACTTGTAAGAGTACATGGGGACAAAGAGGTATTTATTTCATTTTTTTCAAGCTAAAACTTTAACAATTAATGAAAAAGGGTATGAACCAATGAATGTTATTATAGAAGGAGAAAGGGAAGGGGTGACAAGAATTGTTGGCTCAAAAGCATCTAATGGATTGACCAACCGATCCCAAAGTGATGCATAAAGCACAATAACACCACCTGTTCTCTATCCACATTTACTAGCATTGAAGACTCATGTGGATACAGAGCTAATAGGTGGTAGTAGTCATATAGTGGTTTTTAAAAAGAATATATTTGGAGAGGAAATTCAAGATTTCATTGCTGCTGAAAATGTAAATGAGATCCATGAAAACAGTTGTCTAGGCATCACAGTTGTAAATATATATATGAGGTATGTTTTCATGAATTGATTTTCTAAAAGCTGATCTAATGTGAAAATTATAAATAAATGAATTTTATATTATTCACAGATGTATATATGAAAAAAAGTTGAAGGAATTTCCACATGAGCCAAAATTCATACTCATTAGTCCTCATACCACATCAACACATCTAATGAAATTAGATCTATAAAAAAAGGATGAAATAGTGAACGGCTTGATAAAAACATTTTAAAGAAAGATTACAGATGACAGAATATTCCTAATACCAACCATGAAGGGGTAAAAATCTACGATTAAAGAATATCAATTACATTTTCACTTCTTTTATTACTTATTCCATTTTTGTTTTTAAGAAACATCGGTTACTAATTACGGTGAACTTGGATACTCCAAATATTTATTTTCTGGATTTAAAGCAAGGATATAAAACAAACTGACCATACATGATGGAGTTTGTGAATCTGTAAGACACAACATCCTATGTTTTGGGTCTAAACATCAAGTAATATATTTTATGTTTTCTTTTACTGAGGATTCTGTTTTGATAGGGCGGTGTATCATTATCATCTAAAAAAGAAATGAGGACAGGGGCTAAGCATAAGGAGGCAATAAAGTACTACTTCTAGACAAATATCAGGGTATATATAATAAAATTTCACAATCCAAACACATATCAACACAAGTTACTTATTCACCTAATGATCAAATTTTTTGTAGTGACCAAAACAAACAATCGATAATGATTGCAGTTATTATGTTTGTAAATTTATGAAAGAGATCGTTTTTCATCAACAAACAAGAATCCCTAAAGAGGAATTTTAAAAAACAACTACTATTTCATTTAATTTAGTTTTTAATTCTTTATTTATATATTTTTCAGTACTAATATGACTGCTGAAGAGACTCATACTCACAATATGATATATATTTGTTCAAAAACGAGTGGGCCACATACCTGATGGAAGATTGTACACAAATAGCATGAAGATCTGACTTGGGGATGAGTACAATTGGCAGTCATTTTTTAGAGGGGTTAAGGGGATCAAAAGATGAAAAATTGTTGTATGTAAATGTTCATAGGAAAATTGTAATTTTTATTAAATAAAAAATCCTTTCTCCAATTAGTCATTTTCCCATTTTAATAGATAAAATCCACAAAAAACATGCAAGAATGATGAACCACTTTTATTTGGGATTTGGATAAGGAAAACCAATAAAATCTCCAAAATACCTTCAAATCCGACCAAACACATTCGGATTTTTTTGACCCTTTAGGATAATGATCCATGGGTGCATTGGTGATGTGTACGAGTCAAACTCGCCTCAATCCGAGACACGGTGTGGCTGGTATCACTCAAAGGGTCTCTCTTTTGTTTAAAATGGACAACATTTTAAGTGAAAAGAGCAACTGACATACGTAAATCTGACCAAACACATTCATATTGTGTTTATCCTTTAGTAGAATGATCCATGGGTGTGTTGGTGATGTGTACGAGTCAACCCCACCTCAATCCGAGGAATGGTGTGGCCGATATCACTCAAAGTGTCTCTCTTTTGTTTAAAATGGACAAAAATTTAAGTGAAAACAACAACTGACCTATGGAAATCTAACCAAACACCTTCATATTATGTTTATCCTTCAGGATGACAATACATGGGTGCATTGGTGATTTGTACGAGTCAACCCTGCCTCAATCTGAGGCATGGTGTGACAGGTATCACTCAAAGTGTCTCTCTTTCGTTTAAAATGGAATGAATTTTAAGTGAAAACAAAAAATAACCTACGGAAATCTGACCAAATTCATTCAAATTGTGTTGATATTTTGGGATAATGATCCATGAGTGCGTTGGTGACATGTACGAGTCAACCCCGCCTCAATCGAAGGAATGGTGTGACCGGTATCACTCAAAGGGTCTCTCTTTTGTTTAAAATGGATAGAATTTTAAGTGAAAACAAAAAGTAACCTATGAAAAGCCTACCAAAAAAAATTATTATTATGCTTATAATTTATAAGAATGATCCATGGGTCCGTTGGTGATGTGTACGAGTCAACATCGCCTCAATCTGAGGCATGGTGTGGTTGGTATCACTCAAAGGGTCTCTCTTTTGTTTAAAATGGACAGAATTGTAAGTGAAAAGAACAAATGACCTATGAAAATCCAACCAAACACATTCGGATTGTATTTATCCTTTAGGATAATGATCCATGGTTGCTTTGGTTACCTGTATGAGTAAACCCCGCCTCAATCCGAGGCATGGTGTGGCCGATATCACTCAAAGTTTCTCTCTTTTGTTTAAAATGGACAGAATTTTAAGTGAAAACAACAACTGACCAACGAACATCAAACCAAAAACATTTGGATTGTGTTTATCCTATAGAATAATGATCCATGGCTGCGTTGGTGATGTGTACGATTCAAACTCGCCTCAATCCGAGGCACGGTGTGACCAGTATCACTCAAAGGGTCTCTCTTTTGTTTAAAATGGACAAAATTTTAAGTGAAAACAACAAATGACCTACGCAAATCTGACCAAACGAATTATGATTATGTTGATCCTTTAGGATAACAATCCATGGGTGTGTTGGTGACGTGTACGAGTCAACTCCGCCTCAATCTGAGGCATGGTGTGGCCAGTATCACTCAAATAATCTCTCTTTATTTAAAATGTACATAATTTTATTTGAAAACAACAACTGACCTACGAAAATCCAACCGAACGCATTCGGATTGTGTTGATCTATTAGGATAATGATCCATGGGTGCATTGGTGACGTGTATGAGTCAACCCCGCCTCAATCCGAGGCACGGTGTGGCCGATATCACTCAAAGGGTCCCTATTTTGTTTAAAATGGACAAAATTTTAAGTGAAAACAACAACATACCTACACAAATCTGACCAAAATCATTCATATTGTGTTGATCCTTTAGTGGAACGATCCATGGGTGCATTGGAGATGTGTATGAGTTATCCTCGCATCAATCCAAGGTACGGTGTGGCTGGTGTCACTCAAACTGTCTCTCTTTTGTTTAAAATGGACAGAATTTTATGTGAAAACAACAATTGACCAACAAAAATCCAACCAAATGTATTATTATTGTGTTTATACTTTAGTATAACAATCCATGGGTGCGTTGGTGATGTGTAAGAGTCAACCCCACCTAAATCTGAGGTACGTTGTTGCCTGTATCACTCAAAGGGTCTCTCTTTTGTTTAAAATGGACAAAATTTTAAGTGAAAACAACAACTGAGAAACAAAAATCTGACCAAACACATTCGGATTGTGTTTATCCTTTAGTATAATGATCCATGGGTTCTTTGGTGATGTGTAATAGTCAACCCCATCTCAATATGAGGAACGGTGTGGCTGGTATCACTCAAAGGGTCTCTCTTTTGTTTAAAATGGACATAATTTTAAGTGAAAACAACAACTGACCTACACAAGTTTGAACAAACACATTCTTATTGTGTTGATACTTTAGTATAATGATCCATGGGTGAGTTGGTGATGTGTATGAGTCAACCCCGCCACAATCCGAGCCACGGTGTGGTGGGTATCACTCAAAGTGTCTCTTTTTTTTAAAATGGACAAAATTTTAAGTGAAAAAAACTAACCTACAAAAATCTGAAAAAACACATTTTTATTGTGGTTATCCTTAGTAGAATGATCCATGGGTGCGTTGGTGACATGTAAGAGTCAACCCCACCACAATCCGAGGCACAGTGTGGCGGGTATCACTCAAAGTGTCTCTCTTTTGTTTAAAATGGATTGATTTTTTAGTGAAAAAAACAACTGACCTACGAAAATCCAACCAAACGCATTCACATTTTGTTAATACATTATGAGAAAGATCTATGGGTGAATTGGTGACATGTACAAGTCATCACCACCTCAATCCAAGGCACAGTGTGGCTGATATCACTCAAAGGGTATCTCTTTTGTTTAAAATGGACATAATTTTAAGTGAAAACAACAACTGACCTATGAAAATCTGACCAAATGAATTCGTATTGTGTTTATATTTTAAAAGAACAATCCATGGGTGCATTAGGGATGTGTACGAGTCAACCCTGCCTCAATCCGAGGCATGGTGTGGCCGGTATCACTCAAAGTGCCTCTCTTTTGTTTAAAATGGACAAAATATTATGGGAAAACAACAACTGACCTATGAAAATATGACCAAACACATTTGAATTGTGTTTATACTTTATGAGAAAGATCCATGGGTGTTTTAGTGACATTTATGAGTCAACCCAGCCTCAATCCAAGGAACGGTGTGGCTGGTATCACTCAAAGGGTCTCTCTTTTGTTTAAAATGGACAAAATTTTAAGTGAAAACTACAACTAACCTACGCAAATCTGACCAAAAGAATTCGGATTGTGTTGATACTTTAAGATAAATATCCTTGGGTGCGTTGGAGATGTGTAAGAGTCAACCCCGCCTCAATTTGAGGCACAGTGTGGCTGATATCACTCACAGGGTTTATCTTTTGTTTAAAATGGAGAGAATTTTAAGTGAAAACAACAACTAACCTACGCAAATCTAAGAAAACACATTCGTTTTGCGTTTATCATTTTTTATAATGATCCATGGGTGTGTTAGTAATGTGTACAAGTCAAACTCACCTCAATCCGAGGCACGGTGTGGCAGGTATCACCCAAAGTGTCTCTCTTTTATTTAAAATGAACAAAATTTTAAGTGAAAACAACAACTAACCTATGAAAATCCGATCAAATGCATTCAGATTGTGTTGATAAATTACGAGAACGATCCAAGGGTTCTTTGGTGATGTGTATGAGTCAACACCGCCATAATCCGAGGCACGGTGTGGCCGACATCACTCAAAGTGTCTCTCTTTTGTTTAAAATGGACATAATTTTAAGAGAAAACAACAACTGACTTAGGAAAATATGACAAAATGCATTCGTATTGTGTTGATACTTTATCATAATGATCCATGGGTTTTTTTGGTGATGTGTAAGATCCAACCCTACCTCAATCCGAAGCACGATGTGGCCGGTATCACTCAAAGGGTCTCTCTTTTGTATAAAATGGGCAGAATTTTAAGTGAAAACAACAACAGACCTACGCAAATCTGACCAAATGCATTCTTATTGTGTTGATCCTTTAGGATAATGATCCGTGGTGAATTGGTGACGTGTATGACTCAACCCCACCTCAATCCGAGGCACTGTGTGGCCGGTATCTCTCAAAGGGTCTCTCTTTTGTAAAAAATGGAAAAAAATTTAAGTGAAAAAAAGAACTGACCTACGCAAATCCATCCAAACGCATTTAGATTTTGTTTATCCTTTAGGATAATGATCCATGGGTGAATTGGTGATGTGTACGAGTCAAAATCGCCTCAATACAGGGCATGGTGTAGCTGGTATCACTCAAAGAATCTCTATTTTTTTTAAAATGTACAGAATTTTAAGTGAAAACATTAACTGACCTAGGAAAATCTGACCAAATGCATTCGGATTGTATTGATCCTTTAGGAGAACGATCCATGTCTGCGTTGGTGACATGTACGAGTCAACCCTACCTCAATCTGAGGCATGGTGTGGTCGATATCACTCAAAGGGTCTCTATTTTTTTTAAAATGGACAAAATTTTTAAGTGAAAACAACAACTGGACACCCACCAACCCCTCTGGATGGCACCCCCAACTATCCTAGACACCACCCCACCACCTGGACACCCCCACCCATGGACGACCACCCCCACCCTCATGGAAACCACCCCACCCCCTTGGATAGCCCAACCACCCCCTGGACCACCCCCACCCCCTGGACACCCCCATGGAAACCCCCACCCTGGATAGCCCCCATCCCCCTAGACACCCACCACCCCCTGGATGCCACCCCCACCTGGACACCTCTCCTCCTAGAAACCACCCCACCACCTAGACACCCCAACCCCCTAGACACCCCCTCCCTCATGGACAGCCCCCCACCCCCTAGACGCCACCCCACCCCCCTTGGAAAGCCCCCCAACCTCCTGTACCGCCCCACACCCCTGGACACCCCTATCCCCCGGACACCGCCATCAACCCGGACACCCCTACCCCCCATTGGACATCCACCCCAGACTCATGAACAACCCCCAACCCCCTAAATTCTGAATTGAATTATTTATGTTTTTAATTAACTTATGAATTATGTGTTAATGATGTATGGATATAATTTTTGTATGGGTATACTTGGTGTAATTACCTTATGAATTATGTGTTAATTTTTTATGGGTATACTTGTTTAGATTCTGATTTTTTTGCAGGTGTTGTTTGGGTGTGCTGCTGTAGAATTTTTTTTTGCAGCATACAGGGCATTTATGAGTGCATTTTTAGTGCTGATAAAGGATTCCTTTATTAGTGCTAAAAAATCACTGATAAAGGTACAATTTATCAGCAGTAAAAGAGCGCTGATAAAAAACATATTTATGAGTGCTTTTTAGTGCCGAAAAAGGAGACCTTTATTAGTGCCTTTTTAGCTCTGATAAAGTCTCCCTTTATCAACAATTTTGTATCACTGGTAAAGTTATCATTTATCAGCGCATTTTTAGCACTGATAAAGTCCCCCTTTATCAGCGCTGAGCTTTATAGCCCTTTTTAGCACTGTTAAAGCACGTTTTGAGTGCTGATAAATCCCGTTTATGTAGTAGTGATACATATCCCATTAGTGTAAATGTCCATATCATTGAAATATATTTTTGGAATTTAATTTAGGGACATTGTTTTTTCTTAGTTTCATGGGTTTCATCTAGGAATGGTGTAGGCTTAGACTTCACTTTGGGCCCCCAGCCTTGGAATTTTTTGATTCTTTTAATTGAAATTATTAGATTGTCCTGAATAAATGATGTATATTCATCTTTTTGAGTCCCTTATCGTGGGAATAAGGATATTTTTCCATCAAAACTATTGGTTTTGGATTGGATATATATGTTTAATTATGAGTAGAAATCATCATTGGATTATGGATTGAGGATCATGTTATAAGAATTAATAGTTACCACTATGAGTTTGGACTATTAGTTTTTTTCATATCATTATTCTTCACATTTAAATTTATTATTCCTAATTCCTTATAGTTATGATGATCAAGGAATAATTATTTTGAATATTTTGTTTTTCATATTTTTATAATCATTTGTGAACATTGAAATTGCATATTTTTCATCACTGCTAGCTCTAAATTTCAATCATGATAACTTCATGACATTTAAGTTGAAAACTCACCATTTTTCCTATTATTATAATATCATGATTCATGTTCCATATTAATTAATTAAATAATGTTTATTAAATACAATTGTGTGGTAAAAATAACATAATCTACTAATCTATAGCTTCCTCATCCATCCACAAAACTAAAATTCATCATTGGTCATTTTAGTTGTTAGTGATTTGATAATCATAACACAAGGTGGTGAATTTGGATCCAATGTTCATGTGCATAGATAAATCAGTTGAGGTAGTGATGGTGTCATGCCATCAGTATAGATTGGACATGGTAAGTGCATAATGAATGGTCATGAATAATATATCAAGATTGGGATGGATAATGTGGTGTTTTCAATCAAAGCTGTTGAACCCATTGGTCGATATAGAAATAATAATTGTCAATGATGTATTATATTTTCAATATCCTAACATCATGGCTTTGATGTCATTGAGGGAAGAATGGTTGAAAAAGATCATTTTGATAGAGGTGGTGAAAATAATTGGTAGTGAAGGTCCTGTATATGGAATTGATAGTCTCATGGGGTATAGTTCACATCACACATTTCATGTATCATTTCAATTTTGGCGGATTGGGTTTCATTTTAGTGCATAATATCATTCAAGGATTATTTTTATAAAAAAACATAATCCAACATTGGTTACTTATAATTATTTACAAAAGGTTGTAAATATCACATGGTGATTAAATTGGAAACACAAGTAATTTATTTCCATATTACATGAGTTGTGGAACACTAATTAAAATTTCAATCTATTAACAAGGTTGCACACATCGTGTGTTCTAAAGGACATGAAGTTCATAAATTCCCCAAGAACCACATATCATATACGATGTGATAACATTACATGATTGTAATAATGATATGGAATCCTATATATCAGATACATTCCAAGATAACCACATGTACCACATTCCATTTACCTTCCAATATAAACACCAAGTAGTTTTCACCATATAGAAGGACAATTATTGTACATTTCCACATTTTTTCCCAAGCTAACTCACCATTTCAAATATTTTACATGTAACATACTCTATGAATTTTGGTGTTCATCTTATCTTCTCACCCAAGATCTATAAATGGTTAAACTAATATACTATTAAGTTAGTTTTTGATTATATCGATTGATGGTACATTTCTCATTGTCATAATAGTCCATTTATGAGGCATTTTTGAATCTTGGATGATCTAACCCCTATAGATGTAACAAAAGTTTTTTAGTGAAATTTTTACAGAATGAATAGGGTTAGTACTCACCTATATACATTATAATGACTGGTCATTGGTCCCCTAAATGAATCATCATGTCCGTACATCACCACTGGTCTAGGGGGTGGGTCCTCTATATAAGGTAGTTCGGGTATGTGGTTGTTACTCACTCAATCAATAAAATCTATGGGTCCACCATACTATATATAGATTCTGTCCCCTATCAGATGAGGTATGGATTATTCGTCTATTTGAGTCAAATATATCCTTATTGAATCTTCCCTCAATGATATTTTGGTCCATTATATAGTTTTTCACTCCCTTGATGTATAATTTTTTTTAGTTGGTGTAGATCCCCCAATAAATTTATAGAGTGTTTGTATTAATGTTTTTAGGTATGAATGGTTATGATTATGTGGGATATAGGAATTATTGGTTTTATTAAATTATAACACACTTCATTTCTAGTGAGATATGTCTCACATCTAGACTATCGAAAACATGCCTTATAGGACATTTGATCCTATTGGTGGTTGTGGTTTCTTGCATGATACAATCCTTTATGGAGTTGATTTGTGATGATTGGGATTATTTTGTCATCCTTTATTATAATGACATTATAGAATATGTATTTTTCTTTATATATCCCCCAATATTTGGTTTTGTGATGATGTATTGTTATACATTTAAATTTTATTTCTAGGTTTTCCAATTAGGTTTGATTACACTCACCATTGCGTAATCATTTCTCTCATTCAGGCTGGGTTAGTGTAGGCAATGCCCAATCTGGTGGTGTCTATGGTGGGAATTGGTATTGTGGAGAAGGTGGTGTGGAAGAAGGGTTGGATATGGTGGTTTATGGTGGTGATGGTTATAGTTATAGATCTTTCCATAATTCATTACAATATGGAGGTGTTTTCCAATTTCTTTCTTGTCATACTCATAGACTGACCTACTGTATTATCTTCCCCATGGTTTTTTATTTTATGGTGTTACACATGTTGGTTGATTACATGTACATACATTGTTATACTATATCGTATTAATATATATATATATATATATATTTGTGGTTTTTGATTATTATATTATGTATTTTAAATGATTTATGGCTACAGGATACTACAATTTAAGGATCTCATAAGTTATATTCATTCTTGGTACTAGTAGTCCACCTCTAACCAATTGGTAGAGTGATTAGGAGGCACAGTCGGCTTACCACTATCCCAATAGGGGCTTGGGTGGGTCAGGTTGTGTAATTGTTTCTCTATTATTATTTATAACATTTATTAGGAAATATATTTCATTTGATACAAGTATACTGATTTATTTATCATTTAATTTTTATAGAATGCACAATATACACATCCTTGATATTGATGATATTCTCAATATTTTATATTTATCCACTCATGTAATAAATTTCTCAATTTTTTTCTTCTTAAATTAGAAGAAACATTCTTATATTCTTATTATTCACCAGATAGATATATAAATTAACCATTCAAATTATGATCAAAGAACATTCATTCTTATTTTTGGTTGAAAAATCATCCTTGTTTAATTGTGCTTGAAGACTCGAGTCACATAATTGACTCACAATCAAGAAACATTGACAACGACCATAAAAAATATACATTTTTTATATTCAACACTTCATAAAGTATCAATATCATATCATTTCCTTTTATATTTTATTATAAATTATTTTAAAATACAACTAAAACAAATAAATGATTCATTATTTTTTTCAATACTTTTATATTTCATGTTGAATTTTATGAACACCGGTTTCCATGAATCTATGGGATAATGTTTCAGCCTTATTTCAATGAAATTTTAACTATCTATTCCATTTCAATTATTGTTTTAATTATATAAAATTCCAAGAATATTTGATACATGATTAATTATTATAATTTTTTCACTTGAATATTAGTAATAAAATCATTGCCTTATTCAATATTAAATAATTATATCATCAATGGAGTATAAAACATAAACAATATTTCCAAAAATATTCAATCTATTTATGATATAATTTCAATTATTATATGTCCACTTTTAAAATTCATACAACCATAATTATCCTTAAAGTATTTTTTTTCATTTTAGTGTTATGTACGTTTTTTCTCTTAAGTAATTATATGAATCTGTATCAATAAAAGTGACACATTATTAATGGAAAGCATTTCTTTATTATATTCTCAATTTAATCTAAATAACACTTTTATTTTTGAAATAGTCTCATTTTTTAGATATTATTGATCAATATCATTCTTACCTTTATCCAAATATACATATAGATTGTGATTCTATAATTTATCAATGTGTGATTATCATTTATACCCAAGTCACTATATTTCATATATAGGGGACCTTTCTTTATCATACATTTCTCATGTCTTCATAAGGATTCTTTGGATTATTTGTGAGACAAGTCACTTTTGTAACTTGAAATTTTTAACTTCTTTTAAAGAGTTCAAGATTTATATATATATACTCAATGTTCCTATCTAGGAAGAAAAATTATTCCTCTCGGGGTCAGATCATAATTTCATTTCACATAAATATAAGTATTTATATTATCTATCTATTTAATTTTATCAACGATATTCATCTTGAAATATGTGACACTGTATGAATACTATTGAGTATTAAATCTATTCTTTATAAATTTTTTCATGTCAAATGATTTATTATTTATGTTTATTAACATATTCAAGTGACTATGTTAGAAATGTACCAATTATTTTTCTCCTTTTTTTAATTTTTATCTCACATGATCGCATATAATCCTTAATTTAAGATAAATAACTTTTTCATGTGAATATATCACATAAGGATAACCACCAAATCTAGTTATAGTGTTTAGGGAACACCAGTGATAAAAAAATCCCTATTCCAAACCAGGAAACCACCACGTGGAATAAAGTACCATAAGAATTTACAAATAACGAGGGATTATTTTCCCATACATACACAAAAAGATAAAGGAGATATCTCTAAAAGAATATATATATGATTCATGAAATAACATAGGAAAAAATAAAGTATATAATATTAATTATTAATAATAATAGACATAGATGAAAATGTTGCATACAAATAAGACTATACGACTAAGACTCAAAAGTGGGAAGATGTTCCAATATGATACATTATCAATATCTATAAAATATCCAACTAAATAATCCCAACTCATTATTTATTGAAAAAAATAGAAATTCCATCATCAAAAAATTTAATTGGCCTCACATGTCCTGTATTATATCGAACAAATAATGCATACAAACCAAGATTCATATATACAGGGTGAGTATAAAAACCCAATAAGAAATCTATTAAATGCTTCCCACCCATGATAGTTAAATAATAACTAGACAACTCACATTTATATAAAATAGGATAGAGTAATAATACAACAAATAATATATTTAAATTCATATAAGTAACTCACATCAGAGTCCAATTTTCAATTTAAAAACTATTATTACAATTGTATATCCTACACCACAACTCACACACCCATTTCATAAACTAAAATCCATTAATTTAAACCCTACCAATGTGTAACTCACTTAACATACCAATACATGTGAGTGGAACCATTTTCCTCATACCCATTCCATCACTTAGTGGAGTAACAATCAATGTTCCCTAATTGGAACCATTATCCATGTTTAATCTAAATCCCCCCTTACATTGAATCATAAACACCCTATAAACCATTAATTATTTTGATCCCCAAATGGTAACCAATCAAAAAAAAGGCCTCATCCATACAAATCAAGAGCACACACATGAACTCATCCATTACAAAACACTTTTCAAAATATTAATTCCCTAAAATAAGGGGCATGCACACATTATCTAAAAAAAATTAATTGGTATAAATTCACCAAATATTTGTTTATAAATTAATCATAGATTAAAATAGTCATTAAAATCTAAAAAAACCTGGTATACATGTATTTCAAAAAAACATGAGAGTGAAAATCCACCTAAGCCAACCATGTTCATCGAAAGAGTCTAAGATGAGAGATTCAGAAGTGGTTGATTCAGCCAAAATTGAATACAAACATTCGAAGAGTGAGAGACCATAATAGGATAAGAATAATATTTTCTCCAAAGATTGGACCAATTAAAAACCCTTTTATATCCCCACCACAATGTCAGGCATGATATCCACTCCATGGCACATAACTTCCCCTCCAAGACTTGAAAGCATTGGCGAATATTTTGAAACTAAGTTGAGATACACCAACCATTTTACCACACTATAGTGCATTTTATATTCCTTGAAATATATATTTAATGAATAATAATCTTGATATCCTTCTTAATGTGTAACCTTTATCTTTATGAAAATTGTGATATACTCTAGAAAAAACATAACATAATTGTTACCATTATAACCAATTCATTGAATTGGTGGGTATGAATATGGGTAAAAACATCATTAAATATATTTATAGTCTTCATATTAAATACAATAATTATTTATTAGTACTATGGAAATAAGAACTCCTTTTTGGGTAAAATTCATTTTATGTTTTAATAATGAATTCCCAGCAAAAAAAATTATTCAATTTTTGTCTAAAATTTATAATTATTTCATTCTAATTATTGAAAATATATGTGAAAAATTTAACAAAAATTACATATATATATATATATATATAATATCTTAGAGAGAATTTTTTTTGATTTCTGGAAAGATTTATTTTTTATGATTAGTAAACCGGTTAATATTTATTTAAAACAGTCTTTTCATTTAATGAATTTAAAATGATCTATTTTGATTTGAAATAGATTTAAAAGAAAAATTAGTTATGTTATATTATTTATATTACAATTTTGGCCATTGTAAAAAATATTATGATAGATTTTTGTTAAAAAGATATTATACATCAGAAGAAAAATTTCTGGAAAAATAATTTTTATCACCTCTTGCGGGATTAATTTTAAATAAAATTCCACAGCATGAATGAATTAAATAATTGAAAATTATTTCTATTTAATTAATTAATAATATATGTTTTTGAAATATATTTTTAATTTTTTAACATTATGAATAATACCATGGGAAAATATTTGTCACCATAGTGAGAGGAAAAAGTAAAATGTAGTTAAAACATTGGGATTTGTCTTTGAGATTTTTTCAACACATTCCTTTATCATATTTCATTATTTTAATTCAGTAATTTACATTAATATATTGAATATATGTCCACATGGTTCCATTTATAATTGACCATTACTTATATTATTTTCTAAATATAATAAATACAAAATGTCACTCTCTTGACTTTAGGAAGTCTAAAATATTTTTATTATCTTAATAAGAGGATAATTAAGATGTAAATGTTTATTCTAGATAATAATTAATTTTTTTACATTCCTATTTATTTTTACTTTTTATTCATTTATTAATTACCCTAAATTATTACACAATAACAATAAAATATTTATTCATTTCATATGAAACTAAAATAAATTATTTTGAAAATATTAAACGTAATAAAATTTGGTTGTCGTATTATCTTCCATTAATTGTTTTTAACAAATTATCTTATTAGGGATGATAATAATTTTATAGTATAATTTGAAAACTATATTGATGGATTTAATATCAATGTCAAGGAATAGTTCCCAAAATGGCATTAACAATATTCTATTTAAACAAAATTTTATTAAATGATTCAAAATTTATAAAAAACCTATCATAAGAAAAAATCATGGTAATTTGTTCATAATATAATCCATTATGCAATTATGGGTCACTTTTCCATTTATGGTAAAAGTAGTTACCCATAAATAGAAAAAATATTGATATTATTGTAATTATCAAAAGGGTTAATCAGAGGTAAAAAAAGCACATAAGGGTTAAGACATAAACTAAAATTGCTAAATTTTATGGTATGATAATATTTAGGAAAATCCTCATCCGATACTCTAAATAAATAAATTCAATCAAACCAAATGATAAAATAATTATTAATATTAATTTAATACTTTAAATAATTCTATGAGTATCTTTCCCCTCACTTATAAAAGGGTAAATATTATCCTCTCCTCCTCATACATTTAGAATCATATATCTCATAAAAATACCTACCAAAATATGTTATAATATTCCTCTACCACATCGTAGGTCTTATATTCATTAAAATGGCCCAACCATTCATGGATTAATGTGCAATACAATAGAGGCAGTTTCATTCTTACTGGCTCAGATCTTCGAGCGACGACGACATGCTTGGGAGGTTTTCTGGTCGACTTCATATTTCATCAGCGACATGAGGTTGGTTCTCAGATTTCAATTTTTAGTTGTTTCATCTTTCGACTTCAGCAGCGGCAGGTTCGTTTCGTCACCATGGTTCGGTTCGTTTTCTGCGCCGGCGAGGGTTTCAGCGTCGGTGTGGGACTTGGCATTGGTGACGGTCAGATGTCGCGATGTTGATTTGGTTCTCATCTGGGATGACGGTGGTTGGATGATGGAGGTGGCGGACCAGATGGATTCAGGTGGCTGTGGGGAGCATCACCCATGATGCGGTTCATGATGGCGTCAACCCCTTTGATCTACTCCAGATTTGGTCTTTGACCAGATCTAGTCGGAATGGGTTCTAGTCGACGGAGTGCAGGGGTGAAGGGGTTGTGGATGGTGGGGCATGTTTCGTTTGGTGTTGGTCGACTGGCGCTCATACGGGGTGTGTGGAGCTCGGGTGATGGGCTAGGCTTGGGCTATTTGGTACCATGAAGGATCTTGGGTTGTGTAATGGTTGATTGTGCCATTGGGCCTCCGGGCTAATGTTTTTTGGTCTTTCGACTGCATGGGACTCCATGCCATGTGGTTGATGTTTTATTTGGGGCTTTATGCCATGTAATGGGTTCCCTCCCATTCAAAAGGTTCTTTTCTTTTTACCTTTTAATAAATAGGGCTATGCCCTAAACATTCTACTAAAAAAATAGAGGTTTCTTGATGAAGATTTATAACTCTTAACAAATAGTTTTTCAATTTTATTTGTTATTATACATAATATAATTCCTTAGAATACATTAAAAAAATAAATAATTTCTTATATTTAATATAATTAATTGTTTTTATGATCATGTAACCAATATTTTTCATCTTCTTCCCATCCTATAAAAAGTGAAAACATCCCCCATGCGTAAGTACCACCTACATTCTCCACAGAGCATTATAATTCTTCATTCCATAATTATGTATCGATGATGGTTATTATTATGGATTTAATATTTTTATGTTTTATTTTTTAAATAATTAATCATATAGAATACATTATCATATCTTCCTTAACATCAGTTTAAAAATTATAATTTTACTCGTGTATACATGTGGACTGCCACCTCTTTGATGCGATGTTATTTTTTTCATTGACATATTTCATAGATAGTAATAAAGATATATTTAATGAATATATATGATTTATATTATATAATAATTATTCATTAAAACATATTTTTTAGCACTCTCTTTTTCCAACCATTGAAAATTAAAATCTTTGTTCAAATGTCGGTACGACCTACCGTTTCTATGAATGATGTAATTCATTTTTATATCTATACCATTTATAGAAGAATAAAAATAAAAATATATGTTTTTCTTATGTTTTTATTATTATTATCATTAGGAAGATTATGGGACCATGATAATGTTCATGTACAAGAACTGAAGAACAAAAAAACTCATCAAAATCGAAACAACTAACACTGAAAAACAAAAATCTTAATAAGTAATTGTTGATAAATAGTTGTTAAAATGATATAATTTAATAATATATTATATTATAAATATTTAAATGACTCTATAATATAATTATTATAAATTTTAATTTATTATATTTTATGGTAGAGTGCTTACCAATCAATCTAATCATGAGGAAATGGTTTTTCATCTCAAATTGTCTTATTTGGTACATATATTATGGGTGGATTATATTTTCATAATTGAGGTGTTTTTATAGTCCATTATACATGATATATTTTGATTCTACTTATTATCATAACATTTAATGTTTTAATTATTTGGTAATGTGGTTTATGATTCATTAGTTACCAAGCGACAAGTTTTTTATGTTATAATCTCATTATGTGTCAGGATGGTTCATGATTAGGTATCCAATAATGAAATTTTATAATCTACCTCTAAATAATCTCATGAATATTTATTTCCTATGTTTATTCATTTAATTTTTAAGTAAAAATACAATTTTCCGATATTTTTTACTTAAAATGTCTTCAAAAATGTTTTTAATAAACTCTTATTCTTATTTAACTCAATTTTAAAAATGATTTAATTATAAAAAAATATTCAAAAATGAATCTTATTTTTTTATTTAAAAAATAATTTTTAATTTCAACATAAAATGTTAATGGAATATTTTTTTATATTGAAACCCTTAACTGAAATTTTCACCATCATAAATACTGAATGCTTCGAGGAATCATTTTAAAATCCCTATGTTTCTATTCAAAAAAATCCATAATATTTCAGATATATTAACATTTATTAACATTTCTTTAAAAGTGGAAACAAAATTTTCCCAATGAAATGTTATAATTGATATTTTAAAAGAATTTTTAATCTTACATGGAATCATTTAATGTTAATTAAGATATACTACAAACACGATCTTGTGATACCATCCTTATTCATTCTTTGTATGGTTTATAATTTGATAGAATTATGTTTCTATAATCTGTATATTTTAAAATAGTAATGAAATTATTAAATGTTAAAATATTCAGGAATCCTATTTTCCTTTTATGTTTTTAAAAATTGTTAATATTTTATGATATTTTTCAATATATATGTATTATTTTCTTTACATGAATTGTGGGATTTTAGTTATATATACCTCAAATCCATTGGGTAAAGATTGATAACTCATGAGATAAATAATTTATTTTTGAATATGATTTCATATTCAAAACATCATGCATTGACCTATTTTTCATATCCACAAGATTATGAATTTCCCTTATTTCCATGTCCATAAGTTTATACGTGGACCTAGTTTTCATGTCCATAATTTTATGAAATAATCTAGAAAAAATATCCATATGATTATGCATGGACATGGATTTCATTTCCACGAGTTTATGTGATTTAATAATTTCATGTACTTAACAGAATGAGTGAACCTATTTATATTTACATGTGTTCATGATGCTATAAGCTAATTATTTTTCCACATTAATATATCTATGTTATACTCGCATCGATCATGTTATTAAATTCCATTATGATTTATGTCTTATGAACATCTATGATTTATTCAATGACCCAGGATTATGATATATGATATATTAGATATGGTTTTCAAATGATAACATTATATTCACATACCATTATACTCATATTATTCTTTATAGATTACCGATATCTCAGTTATTTAACCATATGGATCATATATGTTCAACAATTTTTATGTTTCATTTCCTTAGGTTATGAAGAAAAGTTCTATGTATGGTATCTCTAAGAAGTGTTCTATTTGAGAAGACCTTTTTGGTAGATATTTATGATAATTAACGAAATAAGTTTATTGTCTATATAATTTCCAATGACACTAAACTTTTCCATTATTCACTTGTGTATTTATAATATATATTGGATATTAATATATTAATATGTAATATCAATATATGATATGTATGAGTATCAATTGTTGGTATAAAAGGAATTGTTTAGTCAACATTTGGTCACTAGTAATAGACATGTTTGTTGAAAACACTTAGGATAAGACTATGTGTTGTCTAACATCATAATGTTTTGTTAAGGAATATATTATGCTGGTTTTACAGTAATATATCCATGTATAGATACTATATGTGGATTTGGATTTGGAATATATGAATATAGGGGAAATCAATATGAAATGATTTTGTAATGTATCTCTCTACCGTTTTAGTGTATGGTTAGTGTTCCCTTACTACACACATAGTTTGAAACTTTTGGTGGATATTGTTTGGTTAATTCTAATTATCATTATAATCCATTTTGAAGGATTTAAATAGGTGATGATATTGAATTACCATGTGTAAATATCATGTGTCACAAATAGATTTATTTATTAATATTTAGTCATCATATGAATGCATTTTCATTATTTTCCCACATTTTTTTTCGAACTGTATTATTTTTTGTTTTAGTCAATGTTGAGAACCCATATGAATTTTATTAACACTGAATGTGATGGAAAATTTAATGATTATCCTCATGAGAAACTAAATTAAATGGAATATTTAATGTAAAACCATGTTATTATTCTTAATTATATGTTTCATTATATTATTAACAATATCAACATGGGTCAGTTTTCTGAGACACCTTATAAGAGAAAAATAGAGTTTCATGAATATTGTGGAGAGTGGAAACTTTTATTTTTTACATGTAGTGAATTTTTGAAAAATATCTCTGGGAAATGTCTTATAGGAATGATAAGATGTTTCATAACTAATAATTATAGGCATAGAGAATGTAATTACTGAAGAAAAATGAAAATTTTGGTTCATGCAGTGAATGAGAATAATAGTTTCCCTAACGTGTCATCATTGGTTGAATGTCTAGAAAGTTTAATGTGTGGGTATTATAAAAATTGGTGAAATTGGGGGAAATATTATGAAGTTCATCTGAAGGGTTATTTGAGTAATGTTTTTTTATAAATGATAATGAGAATATGAATGACATATGAAATAACGGATGATTTAAGTAATAAGATAAAAAACCCCTATTTAGTGGTTTAACATGGATGTGAAAAGAATAATGTGTTTATATAATGGGATTAGATTATTATTTTATATTGTTTTTATATCAAGATATTATACTGAAGACAATCATGAAAAATCAATATATTATTTTGTGGTAGTTTTTATCTATGTGTTTGAATTAATATGTATAATGGAAATGAAAACATATAAAATTAATTTAACGATGATGTGATATCTTAGGAGAAACAAATTATTGAGGAAAAACACCTAATACGTTTCTAAGAATTAGATATTAGTTTTTATTTATGATAAATGGATGATTTATAAGGATAAATTAAATTGGATAGTATTGGTGAACATGAAACTGATTTATGATTTGATGAAAAAGTATTTAATGATAACTTTGATTAATTTTAATATATTTATAGATTATATTCAATAATATGTTATTTTATTTAATGAATATAGAAATAGGTAATTTATGGTAGAATGTATGTTTCTTTTGATGTTTTTTGTTGATCCTGGTTATGACCACAATTTAAGATAATATATGAAGATTTTATTTACATGATCGTTATTTTAAATTAAGAGATACTTTATGTCGTTTGGGGGAATAATTTTAATTTGGTTTTGAAAATTTAGTTACATTTCTTAGAATTTTTTATTTTTTATTATTTTCAGATATATTTTGGAAGGGTTATATGGTTAACAATTTATGAAATAGATTAATTATTTCTATTGATGTTGTTGATAATGATTTAGAGATTAATATATTATTTTTCCATATTAGATAACATGTACTAACCATTTTGGTTTTCATAAATATATAAAGATAGTTAGAATGACTTATCATCCTTTTATGGATATTTTGGTCAATTAATTTTCTTTAGTGCTTCAGTCATGAAAAATTAATATTAAATATTTATCTCATAGCGTAATAGATGATTTATAACTTGATTGAATCAAAACCAAAGGATGAAAATGTTAGTATTAAATGTAAATAAATAAATTATATTTTCTCAGGTTTGGTATTTTGATAATAAAATAATCCCCTAGCTTTAGGTGATGGCTCTTAAAATAAAAAAATTATTTGTTACCTTCATTTTTTGTGAATTGATAGTCTTTTCACCCCTCACTGATTAATTTTTTTATGAGAATTAACATTCTCGTGGACATTCTATCTACCACTATATATAAGTATGCAGATGTTAGTTTTGTCCCTCATGTGTATTATTTAACTTCATATCAATGTTCTCTATAATTTGGAACCTAATCATGTGTTACTTTAGGTAACCTTTATGTTTCCCCCTTCCCCTTTTCAAAGTAAGTTTTATTTTCCCTCTCTATGATGTGGATATGCATTAATTGCATTTTAAAATATTTAACCTTTGATTACTGAAGTTAAATAATACACATGAGGGAAAAAACTAATATAATTGTGATATATTAGACAAAACTAATATTCACATGAGGGACAAAACTAATATAATATAAGTATGCAGATGTTAGTTTTTTCCCTCATGTGTTTCGTGTTAATAAACACATATCACTAATATAATTGTGATATATTAGATAAATATTATTTTTTAATTGTGAATGTTATAATGTAGTCGTTGAATTGGACAATATGGATATGAGTTACCAAATTATGAAATAAATGTATATTGGTCCAAATAAAATAAAAATTGTTTATTAATACTTAGAATATACAAACTCAGTTTTTAGTGAACTCATTTTTTGATTCCAAAATTTTTTTTCATAAAAAAATTTATTTCATTTTTTATGTGGAAATTATATTAAATTTATTCAATTTTTTATTTAATTTTCAAAAAATAGATTATTATTGAAAACTAAAATTTTATTTTCTATAATTTCCATTTTCCATTTTTATATGATTTTAACAAGAAAATTATTTAATTTATCTTATCTATAATCAAATTAAGATAATTGGGATTAATATTATGTTGAATTTTTCTATGAAAACATTTAATACATAGATTTTTTTTGCTGGAACATTGATTTTCATAAAAATTTGTGACTTCAATTTGAAATTAAATTCTATTAAATCTATGAATTAACTCATGAAAAATGGATTTTATATTTATAATCACGACAATAAATTTTGTTCAATGAGTCTATTTTGTTTTTTCATTAATAATAGTGACATTGGTAAATTGTTTTCACTTTAATATGTGTCAAATAAATAAAACATGGTTAAATCTTTTGGATAATGCTTTAAATTTTTTATAAAACATTATTTTATCATATTGGTTGAGTTCAGTTCTGAAAATTACATACATGTATCAAATATATTTCCACTTAGTCCCATTTATCAATAATTATAACCATTATATTTTTTTATAAATTAAAAAATAGAGAATACCACTCCCGTGACATTAATACCTCTAAAAAATCACATAAGCAAAAAAGGAGGATAAGTTCAGTTATAATTAATTATTGTAAAATTTAATTTTTTTTATCAAGGTAATTTATTATTATATTTTTTAGTTTAATAATTACTTTTAGTACTTATGAAACACAAAAAAAGTTTTTATTCCATTAATATAAAAATATTTTAAATGATTTTAAAAATATAAAAAGTAATACAATTTTCATAAATTATTAAGTTACATGAATTTCATAGATAAATAACCCATTTCCGGGATGTGTTAATTTTTATATTCTAATTCTATAACTATCTTGATTTCATTAAATCAAAATAAAATGAATAGTTCCAAAAATTAAAATAATAAAATTATATAATAAAAATCAATATATTAAATTCTTTAAAATTAAAAAAAATAATATCCACAACTTCATGAATGGTATATGGTACAAAATACCAACCATGATACATTTTTGGGTAAGTATTCCTTTTATTTTATCATTTTACCCTTATTATGTAAAAAATATTTATATTTCAGTAATTTTCAAAAAAAAATTAATGGGGGATAAAACCAGTAGATAAGGCTTAAAACATCAATTAAATTTTTCAGCTTTAATCTATTACATTATTTAAACCTATAATCTTCTTATTTTCTAAATTTTTCAATATTGAGTAAAATTATAATATATATTAATTTATATTAATTTAAAATCTTCAGTAATCTCAAGATTTTCCCACCCTTCCCTTATAATAGGGAACCGATTATCATCTCCACCTCACACCTTTTGAAACTTCAAAATCAAAAATACCTTTAATATACAATTCAAGGTTCCTTTATTATAATATCCCATGTAATTATAGAATAATAAATTTTTATATTTATTAATATTATGAATTATATAATAGTTTTTCCTTAAAGGGGGACTATGTTCGATGGCATACCCGACACACAACAATGATTTTCTCTAAAATCTTACATTTCACACAAGACTGAGTAATACCGAAAAAGAAATTATATATTGTAAAATTATTATTTTAAATGTTAGATATCACCTATCTGCTGTATTGGTGGAAATGAATAGATCAACCTATATTGTGTTTACAAAATGTTATAAAATATTTTTCCTTTCTTCTAATAAATTTTAGAGGCTTAAAATGAGAATACATCAAATTTTAAGCATAAATTAATTTAATATTTTTAAAAGGTATTTTTACTAAAATTTTAATGGGAAGTATTTTTAAATATAGTTTTTTCACTTTTATATGTTCCATTTTACAATATAAACCTCTTCATTTGAAGTGATAAATCAAAATTTACTTTGGGTGAATTTTTGGTATTTTTCTAATAAAATTCATATTTTAATGAATTGTGGAAATTAATACGTTTTAAATCAAAACTACCTTTACATATAATTTAAATATATTGTTAGAATATATTTTTATATGGTTTTGAGGTATAATTAGATTATGGTTTTATCATTAAATCCAATTTATTTCTTTTGATGACTTTTCAAATTAAAATCATATAGAAAAACTAAGGGAAATTTTAAAAGTTTTACTTAAAAAACCGTTTTCTCGATCATTCAATGGGATTACTATTAAACATAATTTAACCACTTATGTGAATAGAATCTTCAAAAATGTATATACATGGTTGTACTCAGTATAAAAAATGTGGTCTAATCGGATGAAAATAATATTTTGGTGAATAGTAATTTTAGTATTTTATTTACCATGGTTAAAGGTAAATCAGATAATTAAAGATAAAATTAAAATTATAATAATATAAAATAACCCTAAAACCTATCCTAATATTATTCTATGAGTTATTATCAGAAATTACCATCCTTGGACCAAAATTTCCACCTTTTTAAGACATTTGAGTGTGATTATGATATTTATAACAATTATTTTAAAGTAAAGGTAAATATGCCATAAACAAGTCTTTTCATACTAATACTATAGTAATATGGGTTTATTTAAGTAATATATTCGACTATAAGTATTACATGAATTTTAAAAAAAATTACCATCATCATGGTAATTTATTTATAATTTTTAGGAATTAAATAAAATAATTTAATTATGACACAAAGATGATTCAGAAATAGGTTGATTAACGAAAGAATCAAATAAATGATATTAATAATATTAAAATAAATATAATTTGAAATATTTGATTCCATAGATAAAATTTATGTATTAATATTACATTTTGGTATTGAGTAAATGTAGTTTATTCTAAGGAATCTTATTTTTATGATATTTTAAGAAATGTCGAGTATAAATAGTGTCAAAATTGACATACTTCATAACATAAAATATAAAATATTTAATTAAATGATATAAAATTTATAAAAATAAAATATTCAGAATACTAGTTGATATAATTCTACCAATTTTATTAATTACTTATTCATTGGTCCTTTGGCATGTTATGGTAATTATTCTAACTCTCAAAGTGTAAGTTACTTGATAAAACGATAAGAGTTAAAAAGGTTAAATAAAAAATCAAAGGCTTAAAAATTATTCAAAATGTGTCTAACAC
This sequence comes from Viscum album, assembly GCA_963277665.1. Lineage (NCBI taxonomy): Eukaryota > Viridiplantae > Streptophyta > Magnoliopsida > Santalales > Viscaceae > Viscum > Viscum album. The sequence continues at coordinate 683,784,559 of OY728167.1, forward strand.
TCATTGGATTATTATATTTCAACCCAAGATCATTTTATATTTGAACTATTTTATTTTTTAACCATTTGGAAATGAAATTGAATTTATATTAATTTAATACTTTTAATAATTCCAAGGGCCCCTCCCTCTCCTATTAAAAGGCACACATTCCTCTATATTACTCAAACTTCAAAAACCTTTTTTATCAGCCATTATCTTCCCAAAACCCTTTCTATAATCCCTCCCAAAAATATTGAGGCCTTATTATAGGTAGAACTCCCTTATTAGAAGTGTTACTATGTTAAGAAATGTGATCACCCGAAGGAAAGGTAATGTTTTTATTTAAGCATTTCTATTTTACTTCTTCTTCCACATCCTTTAAATCTACTTCATCACTGGTGAACTAAAAAAAATTATACTCAATATACTAAGATTTTATTATGTTAATATCATAACCTAAATCCATCTCCAATTTCATCAAATTGGAAATGACCATTTCATTCTTTTGTAGATAGGACTACATCGCCGCGGACCGATATTGTTTTCATATCATTTCCATCTCTCAAGAATAGTCATAATGATGTAATTAATATTTATATATGATGTTCATGAAATATTTATCAATTATAATTAAATATATTATGAATTATTTTCTTACATTCCATACACAAAAAATTGATAACGTCTTCCGTGCATACGTGTGAACTATCACCTCCACGAAGTGATGTGAATCATTTTTATTCACGACATATCACGTATAATATATATATATATATATATATGTATATTTAAATTATTATAATTATGTTAATAATATTATGATCATTGTGGAAAATTTAAATGGTAATTACCTTTTTTCCATAATGATCAATAAAAAATGGAAACGTTACTCATTTGTACGTACGACCTACCACATCCATGATAATAACGTTGTTTATTTTTTATTACCCTAATTAATAATCTAATTTAAAAGTAAAATGGATGTATAAAAGTGATAATTATGTCAGGAATATTATTCTCGATATGATGGACTTATGACCACTTGAACTATTGACATCTTACCATGTTCATTTTAGACTCAAGTACCGAATATCAACAAAACGTCCGATATAAACATAAATAATTTTGTAATTTCAATAATGTGATAATATGTGACATAAAGGAATAATAAATATGAAAAATTTTATCAAGAAAGTATAAATTAACATACGTTTGTTATTAAGGATTATAAATATTTTATGTGATGATTCAGACTAAAGGTAAGGGATTTCATCTCAATCTCTATTCATTAAGGTATTTATTGATAAAATACACCTTCATTATTTTATAAGTTGTATATACAACCACTACAAAATTTCATGTCGATATTTTATCTATAAAAATATGATTTAGTTTTTTGGTAAATGTATAAATTCATGGATATTAATATTTAAATGTACAAAGTGGTATGGGACACCTTAAACATTTAAATATTTAATAATTAAATCTTTTTCATCATGATATTAATTTAGAAATTTAGTTATATGTATATAAAAGGACTATACGGGACATTTTTTGTATATCTTGAATTTCATCAAAAATTTTCAAAAGGAATATTTTTATATGAAGTCTTTACTTTCATTGAAAATTACAAAAGGAATGTTTTTTATATGGAGACAATGAATTCTCTACTTCCATAACGATTTTATAATAATTGGATTTCTTCTATAAGACATAATATTTTTAAAAGTTAATGAAATTACTTTTTCCCTTTTATTGGTATGTTGTTATTGAATGTGGGTTCTCAAATGAAAATGATATTTGTATACAGAAATGTTTTTCATATGGGATTAGAAGAGTTTTTCAAAAGGGTTTTGTGATGAATGTTTTTTACTGATGAAATGGTACTTGAGTATTATATGAAATGGTGGAGCCTAATATAGCTTATATGAAGGGTTGAGCCCCATTGTAGCTCACATGTGAGACTGACACCTCTTATATAAATGTTTTATCCCCATTATAGCTCATAGATGTTTCCATTATAGCTTCTATGAAGGGATGATCCCCACTATAACTCACAAGTGAGCCCGATATAGCTTATAAAAATGGTGATCTCCATTATAGATCTCTAATTTTTTGGGTAATAATAAACTTGGAAGTCATCCATATGGTTTTTCCGATTGAAAGGGGTTTTGAAAGGGTTTTATGTATATAATTCTCTAAGTCACCTAAAGAAGTTTTAATTTCTTTCTATTGGTTTTATTGTTTTCCATTGAGAAAAAATTATGAGTGTTATTCATGTGAAAATGTTTTATTTCATTCACTCAAAGAACATTAAATGGGATACCATGTTTTCACATGACCAATGGTTTTCTCTCTATTATGTCTATTACTAAGATTTTTAGGCACATCCCAGTTTTTTGAAATGTTTTTTCACAGGGTATAATGATGGGTAAGAGAAATAAATAATTAAAGATGAATGAAATGAATACTTCTTTCAAGAAAAAAAATGAAATCATGTTTCAAAGAGTTTTATCCAATGAAAAAATGGATAGTGAGTAGAAGTGCATACTTTTTAATATTTGAGTTGTTATGGAATAATTATGGACTAATTCTCTAAGACCCTAAACCTGAAAGGTTCCTCAATGTTAATTCTTGAATTAACTCAATATTATGCAATGTTTAAGTTTAGGGATTTATGGTTGGTATCAGAGGATGGTTTAGACAACATTTTGGAATTCGATAGTTTATAAAGTGTTATGGATATCATCATGAGTTTCTTATTTTTTGGTTGATTATATGTTTAATGTATTACAATACCTTTTGAGGATATATGTTGTAAACTTTTGAGGTGTATAACGGTATTTTTGGGGACAGTCACCTTTGACGTAATTATGGGTTATTACTTTTTAGGATTTAAAATGAAATGTATGAGATAAAATTCGAGGTTAAACTTGTTATGGTTATTTTTTTGAATCTATATCATTTTTGGAATTTTATAAGAATTATATAGTTTTAAAAAAAAGAAATATAACGGGAAGGGTGACAACCCGTCATGTTTGACAAGGCTTCCGGAATCGAACCCACAACTAAAGAGTGACATTGGTGCATCACCCACCACTAGCCTACATGAATTCCTTTGTTAAAATGATTTTTTTTGTTAAAAGAGTTGATGACATAAGAAAATGTTGATTTTTGGAACCATTGTTTAATCAAATAGATAATCTTGGGATTGGAAAATGAGTTAGTGATTAATTGATAAATGTTATTTTGGAAGACGTTCACTGTTTTTGGGAACATTAAAATAGGATTTTATTTGAGTAATAAATATTGATTTATATTTTGGATAAATTTATAATTATATTATGGACTTATGGTTATTCATTGTATTTAGGGAAATGATCAACATATCATAGAAAATATTTTATTATCTCAATTAATTTCTAGTAAAAGAGATTAATAATGGTAGATATTATTTGGAGATAAATGTTAAAATTTATCTAGTAAGTCTATATTTTAAAATTCTTCTAATTTTTGGGTTTCAATAGTCAAGAATATTTTTCAGAAATTATAAATGTTATTTGGTGAATGGTTTATGTTGAACATTGGTTATCGTTTTTTTTTATTTTTGAGATTAATGTTTTTTATCATATAAAGGATTATTCATTTTGGAGAATTATCTTATCTTATCCTAACCATTTTGGTTTGGTTACTGTTTCATGAAAAGAGAATTAGATAAATAATCTTTAGTGCATTATGTGATTTTATAGAAGTTAATTTATCATGAATACTCATTTTTTGGAGAATAAGACGAGTTTATGGTTGAATTTTATTAAGGGATGAAACTATACTTTCATGTAAGTATAATTCTTTATTTTCTTAATCTATGTAGTAAAATAATTTCAAAACTCAATGAAAATGATCTTGAAACAAAAACATTATTTGTTTACTTTTACTACTACGAAATCAAATACCGTTTAACTAATCACAAATTTATTCTTTTTTGATTGTAAAATTTCTCCTAACCATGTTCTCTATCACTCTTCATACGAAATAGTTGGTAATTTTCCCGATCCATATCCATGTTTTCCTACATGGAACCCCTGTATTTATTATCTTAGGTATCCTTTGTACTTCAAATTCTTTCTCTTAACTTGTAGGATTTATTTACTCTTTTTTAGATGTGGGATTTAAATGATGTTTCAAAGCCCAGTTTTAAAATTTTGAGGACACAATTTAAAAAATGGAGGAAGGATGTAACATCCGAGGTAATTATAGAATAGTAATTATTTATATTTATTAAAATTATGAATTAGATAATAATTTTAACTTAAATGGGAACTATGTTCGACAACGTACCCAAAACACAACAATGGGTTTCTCTGAAATCTTATGTTTCACATGAGAGTATGTTATCCCGAAAAAGAAATAGTATATTGTAATAATATTATTTTAAATGATAGTTATCACCTAGACGTAGTATTGTAGAAAATGAACAGAACTAAATATAGTATGTTTACACATGTTTATTAGATATTTTACTTTCTTCCAGTAAATTTTAGGGGCATAAAATGAGAATTAATCTAATTTTAATCATCAATTACTCTAATATTTTTAAAAGGTACTTTTTACACCTTTTGATGTAAAACACTATTTAAATCTCGTTTTTAACACCTTTTTATCTCATATTTGAAAAAATAAATTTTTTAATTGGAATAGGGTAATCAAAATTTACGTTGGTATAAGTTTTGGTATTTTGTAGATAAAATTCATATTTTAATGAATAGTTAAAAATATTGAATTTTAAATCAAATCTACAATTTCATATAATTTATTTATATTGTAAAATTATCCTTTTTATATGGTTTATGGTATAATTAGATGATGTTTTTATCAGTTCATCCAATGTAGTTCATTTTATTCTTTTTCAAATTAAAATTAAATTGAAAAACATTGTGAACTTTTGAACATTTTACTTAAAAACCCCATTTTCTCGATCCGTAAATAGGATTAGTGTGAAACCTAATTTAACCACTTCTGTGAATTGGATGTTAAAAAATAGACATACATTTTTTTACTCAGTATGAAAATTTTGGTCTAATGGGATCAAAATAATTTTTTGATGAATAGTAACTTTAGTATTTTATTTACCACAGTTAAAGTTAAATAGGGTAGTTAAAGGTAAAATTAATATTATAAATTCATAATATTACCCTAACACTTGTCATAATATTATATTATGGGTTAGTATTGTCTACGACCATCCTTGGGCCAAAATTGTGACATGTGGTATCAACTTGGATGTGATTATGACATTTATAACATTTAATTTAATGTAAAGGAAAATATGTCATAAATATGTCTCTTCATACAAAAAAATTTAATATGGGGTTATGTAAGTGATATCTTTAACTATTAATAGTCCTTATAAATATAAAATTTTTACCTACATCATGATAATTTATTTATAAATTTTAATAAATAAAAAAATTAATTTTAATTACGACACAAAGAAGAGCGGACCCTCCCTGAGATAAGCAAGCTTAGAGCGGGTACCTTGTAGTTGGTTGTGACATGAGAAAAGGATCCTCTGTGGGTCTGTGATTGAGGATCCCACATAGATCTTCTCTAAGAATCCATGTGAGACTACTCTAGGATCATGTGTGGGTTTGAAGATTTACTAGGATCATGTGTGGGTCTGAAGATTTACTAGGATCCTGTGTGGGTTTGATGATGATTTAGGATCCTACGTGGGTCTGCCTATTAATAGAGTAAGATGATTCAGTAGTTATAACTAATCATCTTTAATACCTTACCTATGTTATACCTGGTATGAGATGAGTACTTACCTTCGTGGTGATACCTTTGTGGTATTCTTCTATGTGTCGTACCTTTGTGGTACTTACCTTCGTGGTATTACTTCCTTTGTGGAACAATTGAGATTTGGGATAATGAGTTGGGTCTTGTGTTTCCACATGAATGAGATGGGTATACTTGATAATGTAGGTATATGTATGGGCCTATACCTAAGTAGGGTTTTCAGTTGATTTCATGCTATGTGGTTTTTCCTTTGTGGATTTGTGAGACCTTGAGGGTCTCGGGGTCCCTACTGAGTATCGTTATACTCACCCCTACACGGGCTATGCCCGCACCTTGTTGTGTTTGGTGAAGATGATGGACAACAATAACTGAGGATGAGGGTACCCGGACTGGAGGTAGCTCGGAGGTCGACCTTAGACGAGGCATACCGCAGAGACGACCTTTCGAGAGCTGTACCTACCCTTATGGTAGGATCCTTGGTGGGTGTTCACATGAGTTGTTTCGGTTTAACTGTAATTTTTAGTTTCTTGTACTTTCTAGTTGGGAATGTATTTTGGCCCCTTTTACTTGCTGTACTCACTCTATTTACTATTTAGTTTACTCATGTTCGTATCCTGCTATGTGCTTGGTTGCGTGTGTTTATAGGTTATAAAGGCAATGCCTTCCCAATTTTAGGGAATACTCCTTTTGGTGCTAGTCTCCAGCCCCTGGACTATGGAATACGGGCTTGGGGTAGTCACGACACGGGCCCTAGGGGACGGGTTGTGACACTCCACTACTTGAACAATCAACAAACTCTATCATTCTCTTCTTTTTTGAGCCTATGAGGTAGTTATTGTGCACATTATTAATCACGTCATGTAATAACTGATTAGTTATAATCACAATATCCTTCACTCCATTAGTTATCCCATTTGGATTCTCATCATCAAATTTTCCATCTCATTTAATGTTAACTCAGTTAATTCATGTTCCCACAATTGATTAAAATCAAAAATCATAGTTTGAGAAATTATAATCATAAAAGAAAACAAAATAATCATGAAAATAAATTATAGGATGTTTAAATCATGACACTTTATTTTTAATCTATGATACATTAGGTTTATCCTTGATATTCCATAATGATCATCTATTTACATAAATAATGATGGTTCATAAATAGTTTGTGAGTTTTCAACGTATAACTAATGAGAGTGTCAAATGATGTGTGCATTATGGGTCATTTTCAGGAAAACAGTATTGACTGAGTGCAACTCAATATTCTCTTTTTGAGTTGTTACTTCTTGGAACCTATATTCCATAATAACATCAACTTCTAGTATACATATATGGTGTAATTTCTTTTAAACCACTTACTCTATGCATTACCAAAATTCCAAGATAATTTTCTATACTTTTAATAATCCTTAAACATATACTTAGATACATTCAAAGAAATATTGTTAGACATACCCTTTTAGATTTATATAAATTTTTCTAATTATAGTTTATAAAGGTTAAATAAACATTTTTTAAAATACCACTATGGTGGCCCATGCTTTTGATACTTGGGTATTACATATTTATAGTTGAATATTCATTATTTTCCATAAAAAGATGCCTCATGACTGAAATAATTTAGTTTCCTTTCATACTAGGTACCCATTCATATAAAATTTTGAATTATATTCAACATATCCCATAATGATCTTCTATTTTAGTAATCTCCTAAAAAATACCCTACTTAAAAACCTTATTCATAACCTAGGGAAAGGAAACATACAAAAGGTGGGCTCAAATGCTCAGTGTAGTTAAATAATGGTTATATGTAAGCATAAAATGAATCTAAGGTTATGAGAACAGGAGAATAACATATTAAAACCAAAACCTTCATATCAAAGATACGAATATCGATTTATGGCATATAGAATGGAATTTCCTATGACATGAATCATAAGGAAATCAAGGAACATTATACATGTGCACATACAATTTCTATAAGACATAGAATTTTGGAATACAGATAATAATAGAAAATCATTTTAGAAGTAATCAAGCCTCACATCTAAGGATCTCATAGTTTATGATTAATCTCCCCAAACCATTATTGTAGTTAATATTCATTCGCAAGACTATCGTAGTGGGAAATGTTCCATAATGAATATGGTTCACTCCCTATTCCATTCTATCATGTCTCGTATTTTTTAAATACACACTCAATGTATTGGAGGGAGATATGGGTCTCACAATTCACAAGATGAAAATCATATGTATGTGTTTGATATGATCATAAAAAATTAATCATCTCATATACCATGAAATGTAATGGGTTTCAAAAACAATCACCATATCATCACCAATGAAAAGGTGACATGATTTATAAACATTTTAACATTTCATAATAGAATAACTAGATAAAATGATGAAAATTTCATATGAATTTTAACATGGTATAACCTATTTAGGAGAAATATGTTTCATACACATATTTCCATCATAAACCATTCAAAAAATGAACAAGAATGACATCATTGCTTAATATACTTAGAAATGAATTATTTAATTCCAATTATTTCATCTTAGATGTAGAATTAATTCGAAATATAAAACACTTGGAATTTTTCTTTAATAATATAAATTTTCTTTTAAAATCACTTTTTTATATCAAAATTGTTTTTGGAAATCCTTTTCGTTGAAATTAATTATAAAAACTATAAATTATTCCATAAAAATAATTTAAAATATTTCCTTGGGAAAATAACCTTTATCATTAAAAAAAACATCTGAAAAAATACAAGATTTAAAAAAATCATTTTCTTAGAACAAAACCTTTAATACTTATAAAGGATTCTTTAAAAACATTTTAAATATTTATTGAGGAAAATATAATTTTTTACATTGGAACAAAATTTCTTAAAATATAATAGATTTGGAAAATACTTTTATTTTAATATAAAATTGAAATCATATAAATTAATCTTCAAATAAAACAAGGGTATTGCTGGTGGAGAATATTATTCATGACATAGAGGTTGAATAAATATTCCTTTCACATTTTGAGGAAAATCCAAACCAAATTTTTTTGTGTGAAAAAAATGAAAAATCAATTAAAAAATTTTAAAGTCATAAATGGGAAAATATTTCATTAATAAATAATTTTATTAATGTTAATAACTTGTCTGTAATATTTTTTATAAAACATAGTTTTGGATGAAAATGTATTTCAACTGAAAACATGATTTTGTTAAAAATCAATTTTAACACTTTATTATATAAAGATATGAAAATATAGAGAAAACATGTGTTAACATGAAATAACAAAACGATATGATAATACATGATTTTCATATTTTATTTATTAAATTATTCTATTATCAGAAACATAATCCTTAATATTCCTAATAAAGCATGAGATTGTAACATAAAATCATTACCGCATTGTTATCCTTGAAAGGTAATCCCTATGAAGGAAGATTACTAAATGAAAAATAAACATGGAGAGGATCTAAAAATTCATTATATTACATTTCAAAGGGTATGTATATACTTTTTCTATAATATGATAGTTTCATAAGATAATCATGTGTCTCAACGAATGAAAATTGTTAAAAAAATCTCTTACATATTTGGTAACTATTAAACAGTAAACCCCATGAAAGAGGGATAAAAAATGGATATTTAATTATAAATAATTGTTAGGAGAATATTCATGAAATAAATTCATGGACATTAAATATATAAAATAAAATAAATAAATAGTGAATAAGACATATGTCTCAATGAAGTAAAAAGTAAGATGAAAATCCCTTACCATAAGTCTCCACATCTTTTGTACTTGTTCAAAACTCCATTAAAATAAAATTTATTTTATTATAAATATATTAAATAACTTTAATAATATATATCATTACATATATTATTTAATTATTTTCTTTTATTACCATTTTATTATAAATTCATTCTTAGAATCACATTTTGGTTAATAACTACTTTTTTGTATAAATTTAGGTTATTTTTATTTTCAGCACTATTACTATGATCATGAATAAATCATCTAAATAATAATAATAATGAAATAATAATAATATTTATATTTCAATTATAAATTTTTTTACATTCATTAATGATGGTTTTGAGAAGTTATGTCTGTTATTGTCACGAATATGGTAGGTCGTACATACTCTTGAGTAATGTTTCGATTTTTCAATGATAATTCTGAAATGGAGGTAAGTATTATAATATCATTCATGAATGTTCATAATTTTATAAATAAAATATATTTTTTTCAAATATACTTATCCACATCATCAATATTTTGTTGTGATTAAAAGGGGAGTCACATCGCTTCAGGAAGGTCGTAGTCCACACATACACGAACGATGTTATCATCTTTCGTTGAGTGAAAGGATATGGAAAAATGATATTTAATATTTTATGAATGATGAATATGCCATTAATATTATAATTATATAATTTATATCTTATATATTTTTTAAATTGATCCCTATTATCTTCCACGAAAACAATTAGTGAGAACGAATTATATCACTTCACGAGGTTGTATTCTGCCGTACACACGAACTACATTATCATATAACATACAGAATTGAAAGTAAAACTATTATATATGATATAATAACTCTGTAATTATATAAATGTTATAAATAATATATATATATATGTGTGTGTGTGTGTTATATCAATAATCATACCCAACTAGGAGAGATGGTAATGGATAAAATGAATGACAAAGGTTCGCGAACTGGTAGTCTGATGTATACATGCATGATGATTTCATAACCAATTTAATGGAAGTGGATATGGTTTTAGGTAATTACATTAACATAAAAATAACTCATTATATGTAATATACTTATTTTAATATATCAAAACGATTTAAAAATAATTTATATAGGTGGAGGATGAAATAAAATAAAAGCGCTTTTGGAAGAACATTACATTTTCTTCAGGAGTCCTATTTAGGTTTTCATAACATCCTTTGTATATTTGTTTTATACAAAAGATAAGTCATCAAGGATGGGAGTATGGATTTCAATATGTGATTTTTGGGATGTATTTTCTTAACCAAAATGGTTTTATGGTGCCAATAATAGTGTATATGGGATGGCCTTTTATAAGTTAGGTGAGTGGAACACATGTACTTTTTTTGAAATAAAAAAATGTTTTCCCACATTTTTCTAATTAAAAATGCTTAAAAAGGGATTAATGTGATCCTTATACATTATAGGGTCTAAATATATCCAAAAAAAATATTATAATTTTTTTTATTCTTTATTTAACCCTTATCATTTTTGTTTAACCCTTGATAAAACAATTTTTACCTTAACCATGGTAAATAATTTTTACTGTTTTCATTCTTCATTATGGTAAACAAAATTAGTTGAACTTAAAATAATGGATAAATTATTTTCATTCAAAATATTTAGTCTATTTTTTTTAATTAAATTAACATTAGTGGAACATTTAATTTAAATTAACCCTAAAGACGTAATGAGAAAGATGGTTTTCAAAGAGAAAATGGTCATGCTTTTACAATGTTATTATATTTAATTTCCTTATAATTTTTTTAAATGAACTAAATTGGATTAATAAATAAATAATTTAACTGTTTTTACCTTAAACCCACTTTAAAATATAATATAATTTTAAGAATAATTTAAATGAAAAGTATCATTCAATTAAAATTTAGTATTTTGCACCAGTCATAAAAAAATTACTATTTTCATAAATGTCCCATAAATTGAACATAATATAAATTTTAAATTATTATTTAAAAAATAAAATCTTCCTTTTCAAATAAATTTTCAAAATATGCAAAAATATAAATTTATAACAAAACCTACAAATGCGACGAAAAAGCATGTTTTTGAAAAGAGTATTTTGTTGATGGATAAGATTATTTTATAATCAATCCATGTCAAATAATAATAAATGTTTGAATATAAATTAAAATGTATTAATATATAAAATTTTAATGTCATTTATAACATTATTTATTACGTAATATTTTAACTAATTAAAACAAAGAAACTTTATGCACATTATAACAGTTTAATAAAAAACCCTTTTTAAACATGAAAATAAACTTATACTAAAATCCAATATAATGAAGAATTAAAAGTGGTTGAGTGGATTAAATATAACTAAGAAATTATAGTGTTACTTTAAAAATTAATTGTGAATTTATATTTCATGATTTATGGAAAATAAATCATAGTCATTTAAAAATAGGTATTTTTCACTATTCAATGAAAAATCAATATTTTATGAAAAGACCAAAATTTCCATGATAAGTAAATTTTGATATGATGATTTTAAAAATTAAGTAAATTTTATAAAATAAATTTTATAAAATCTCTAAAAATTAATTATTCAAATTTCATATAAAATCAATAAAAATCATTTGTGAATAAAACATATTTTTGAGGAATGTAATTACTTTTCTAAAAATGGTTGATAATTTAATATTAATTGGTAAATATATTTTTACTAAGTAAGATATTTATACATATATATATATCCTAATGTAGATAATATTTTTCTTACTATAGAATTTAATTAATTGGTTATAATGGTCATATTTAAAATAATATTAGTTCATGGTTTGCTAATGCTCGGTGTCGCATGTCATGCATGCTATTGAAGAAACTAATTTTTTCATGTAATGAAAGATAAACATGGTGTTACATATAAAGTAATCTATCTAAAGGATTAATTTAATTTAAAAAAAACATAAAATCTTGGTATTTTACAATCATTATATCATTAGTGATTATTACTTCTAACTAAACATGCAATTTTTGAGTTGGTACTATGATAACCTTAAAAAGTATTTAGTTGTAAAATTTTACATAACCCCATATTAAAATATGAAATTAGTACTTCTATAGTGTATTTTTACAATACCCCTCATTATAATTTGTTATCACATGACATTTACCTTCGCCTCTAGGCTTAAATTTTCATTGATGCTAATCATCATCATTATCCTATGAATTTGGGAACCAGCAAGAATAATTCACATTAACCATGAATTTAAAACACTAGAGTATGTGTGGTGATTTATCTTTATTTTTATCATTAAATAACTTATTCCCATCAAATAATAATTACACTTCCTGATGAAATTCCTTTCCACACTTGAAACATTTACGAATTCCCTTAAGAAAATTTCCCCAATGTTCCATTTCACATGTTGATCAAAAAGGAAATCTCCTATTATTCTCTCAATCTTTTTTAGAATTTCATTATAATTCCATTTTTTATTTTCAAAACCATGAGATATATGGTCAAAATCAGTCTTTATCTTCTCCTCGATAGTGCATCAAATTATTTCTTCAAATATACAAAAGTCACATGAGGATAACACCCTTCAAAGACTTGGTTTTATCCCACGAAACAATCTACAATCCTTTCTTTAATATTAGATGACAATACCAAAATCATAACTCTAAATTATTGTAAAATTTTCCTCACAAGTACCGATAGAATCACCATATTATTTTTTCAACACATGAAATTACTTCATCATTTTTATAAGAATAACATGAGAAAAAAATTATATATAAATATTCTCTTAAATAAATACTACACTATAGGGTTTATTTAGCCTTATTTCATCATGTTCTTGATAAGAGTCCACTATTAGTGTAATATGCATTAAAAACTATAAATATACAGAAAAAAATTCTCATGTTTTGAATAATAGATAACAGAGAATACATTTTCAGTTGTACTGATCTATTTTATAGTGTGTAGTGGATTAGGGGATCAACTAAACGATTGTGAATGTTTCATCATGAAGGACTCAATAGAACATTGTTCCCTCCTTTACTTCATTTGATTATTAGTATTATTAAAAGCATTAGAATGTTTTGTAGCGTATGAATGATATTTTTATTACATTTATCAAAACATTTGGTTTCTATGGAGGATAATCATGACATTTTCCATCACGTTAAGCATTTTCATGAATCTGTTAGGTTCTATCTAATAAATTTTTTTTGTAAGAAATAATAATCATAGTACAAAGCCACATAATGCATAAAAATAAATTATATGATGTATGAATCATGAAAACAAATTATGTGACTCTTTAGGTTTAACCTAGGTAATTTGTTGTCATTTATATAACATTGGGATGTTATGCTATACATATAATTATCCCAAGGATTCCTACTAATGTCATATCATCCACGTTTCCAATGGGTAACTAATACTTTCTTTGATAACAACTATAGATAATATTGTATTTCATATTTTGATATCACATATTAATATATGAATATTCATTCCATAAAAAATTGATTCATAATATAATTTTACAGTTCTTGGATTTTTTGTAAACATGGACATATAATCAACAGGTTCATAACAATCTCCTATTGTATTCTTCATAACTAGAACCCTTTATTGAAATATCATTCCTAAACCTTTCTTCATAACCAGGGTAAATGAAACATAAGGAACAGTGTGCTCTAATACTAATTAAGGTAAAAAGTGAGATAACATTGATTATATATGAACATCATGATAAAAATAGAAAGAGAACATAATATTATCATTTGCAAACCATACCTTTCATATCATATATCATATTCTTGTGTCATGGAATAATTCCTAGTAATTTATAAAGCATAAATCATAATGGAATCAAATAACATGATCCATGAGAGTATAATATAGTTATAATACATGAGTATTTTTCATTCACATAAGAATGTAAAATAATTTACATTAGATAGAAGGATCCTTTACAAGACTATCATAGTGAGAATGGGTTTCGTCCTCAAACCATAATACTAGTCAAGGTTCACTCCCAAGACAATCATAGTGGAAAAGTCCCTTATTTTACTTCATTTACACCCATTCAATTCATTTTTATCTCATCAGATATCAATCTTTACCCATTTAATTGAAGGGTGATATAGGAACCACCTATAACATAATGAAAATCATGCTTGTGTGAACTAAATGATCAAAAACCATTCATCATATTAGAAACCTAGAAAATAAATGGATTTCATAAGCATTTCGTCATAGCCTATCCCATGGAAAATATTTGGGTTTTATAAACAATTAATCATTCCATAATAGCATACATCATGTAAAAGGAACGGGTTTCAGGAAAAATATGATATCCTTGATTATTTTCATGAGTGTGTGATAAGTAAAATCAAAGTTTAATGCCAAATATGAATGTAAATACCATCAAAATATCATTAAAACATTGTTTAGGAAAATACATTTCCTTTTTTGAACTCACATCAATAAAATATAAAAAAAATTCACATTAATATTGAAAAATATTTCTTTGAAAATAACCATGAAATTTTTTCAATTAATCATAAAAAATTATGTGGTCATGAGAGTAAGAAATTTTGATCATGTCGATTAAGTTAAAAGAAAACATTTTATTCACATTTTTTTGAATTAAAATTCAAAAGTAACAAATTAATGAAATAAAAATAATATTACTTTTAAAACATATTATAAGAGTAAAATTAAGGTACAAATGACTTCAAGTAATCATTTAAGAAATTTTAAAACATTATTTAAAACATTATTAGAAAACATGGATGTGAGATAAATTTTTTTTCTAATGTAAGAGTGAAATAAATTCAATTTTCATTAAAACATATTTTTGGTCTCTTGATTACATAAGGTTAGGAACATTATATGATAATATTTATATTCATGAAAATTCATTACGCGATTAATGTTCTTGTGTATATTTACATGTAGATCATAATATTTCATCATATGAACTTAATCATAGAAAAAATTTATAAAAAATATATATTATAACATAAAACCCATTACCTTAGGTCTGTCTGCTTTCATACATTTTTTAACCACCACTTATTTGAAATGAATCCTTTATATCTCCTACAAATGGATCTAGGATTTATTTTTTGGGAACAAAAGAAACTCTAGAACTTGTATAGGGAAGTGGATAATAGAAATTGTTATAGGCTGGTTGAGATAGAGGGATCAATGTGGAGTGAATAATAGAAAGAATGGGTTCCCTTTTAAAACTAAGGGGAGGGGTACTCAAGGAATTTCATAAATTATTAAATTAATATGAATTAATATTGATATTTTAATGGCCATAAATTTATGACATTATAATCTATGATGAAGATGAGTCAAAATTGTCACATCCAATAATATTTAGACATGGTTTTATCAAATTTTCAAAATTATCTTTCTGTTATAAACCTGTGTTATCCCTTTTGACAATTACAAAAATATTAAAACTTTTTACCCTTAAAAGTCAATTATTTTACTATAAAATGACAAAATAAACATATATGGACCATTATATTTCTTACAAACACATACCATTCATTTTAACAAATAAATCATTTTAATAAATTTTATATCATTTAATTAAATAATATTACTTATAAAATATCATTATTGTCAATTTTAACATTGTTCATTTAAATTGACATTAAATACATAAATATATTAGATTAATTAGAATATAATGTTTTAAAACATCCAAAATATTTCAAATATATCTATAAAATAATGGGGAAACATTAACTCCTTTATATTATATAACTTTTTATATTTTTAAAATCATTTATATTATTTTTCTATTAATTGAATTAATATTGTATTATACTTTCACAATAATATTTATTATTACATAATTTATAAAAATTATAAATACGATTATATCATTAAAAATTATCATTAATATTAATATAGACTTTTATATTCATTCATAGTATTGTTTTCACCAAATTTGGTCATATAAGAGACATTTATAACTAATAGAATGAAATTTTACAATTTACATTGAATTGATTATTACATAGGTTATTTTTAAGGAATAGTGTACCTTAAAATAATAAATTTAGTGCATGTAGTGAGAATTGTAAAATTTAAATTAATAAAATAAGAATTCTGATGAAAGATGATGGCCTTATCATTTAATTTTAACATAAATTAACCCGATTTACTCTACCATCGGGACAAATTTTTTTGGATTTACTATTTATAATTTCCATAAATTAAAAGGTCCTATTTAAAAAATTTACTCCCCTTAATTCTAAATGTGTAATTATTTTTATCCATTTTACTCCACATAAATGGCATAAATTAATTTAATATATGAGATAAAATTTTGATGGAAAATGTTTTTTAAAAAATTATATTTCTAAGCATGATACATAAATAATTATTATCCAATGAAAAATATAAAAAGGAATGTTAAATTTTTTTATTTAATATTTAATATAAAAATTTATTAATTTTTTTCCAATAGTGGTCAGTTTAATTTATTGGTATAATAATACATTTTCCACATATAATAGTTTTTAAGAAAAAACATCTCCTTTTTTTATAATTATTTTTTATTCATTTATAATTACTTTATAACTAATGAATTATTTCATTAAATATTTTAAAACATAATTTTTCATTATTTTTTCCCAATTATTACATGAAAATCCAGTGGGAGGCTAATAATAATATTTTAATAGTATATCATGTCACATATAAACATATTGTTAAGTAAAAATTGTGTTATAAATGAAAATAATTTTTTTTGAAAAAAAACTATTCTTAAAATATCATTATGTCCCAGAATCATTACTCTTACTTATATTTATTTTATCTATTTGAATTTTATATAATCTTACACTACCCATCATAATCTTTCTCATGCATCAAAATTGAAATTGAAATTAAAAAATGGATTAGTTTTCATAAACAATCATTGAAACATATTTAAATTTGATCCAATAATCTTATAATAAGTTCTAAATCAATGTAGAGATTCATATTAGTCATCACGGATTGAATAAGACTTATTATATAAGAGAAAAATAAAGTATCATCATTAGAAAACCAAAAGTATATTTTTCTGTGAAAACCCTATCATGTAGCCGGTAGACCTCATCATGAACATGATATACATAATTAATGGTTAAAAAACTTTTTCTAACTTCCACCAAGAACCCAATTAGCTTTAATAGGTAGTTCTTCCAATTTTTAATCCTTCACTATGACTTTCAAACACACCCCTTATATCATTCATATTATATGTTGTAGAAAATCACTTTATGGCCCTTTTAATAGATCCTTAATAAAGATTTATATAATCGCTTCACATGTCGATCAATGTATACTATAGGTTAAAGATAAAAAATACTCTAATAATTATATATTAATTATTATAATATTTCACTTGAATGAATCAACTCAATCATCTAATTTATTAGTTTTATATTTTTTTAACAAGGATTCAACAATCTCCCCCTTACGATTTTCTATCAATCTTCAATGGCTCATTAGTCTACTTATCTCAATATCCAGTCTCTATTAATAATGATATCAACATTGTGTAATCAATATCTCATAAATACATTTAATTTTTTCATACATATGACATATATTATAAAAATTATATGATTACATGAATGAACGTGATGTAAGAAAAATAATTATTAAATAATTTTCTCAAATTTTTTAATAAAGAATATATAATTCTCACTCACTATTTTAATTTTAATATCATCAGTTTTTTTTGAAACATTTCCCTCTATATTTTACATATATATTTATAGATAAATTTTTTCATAATTACAATAATCCTTTTATTTCAAATCTATACCCACACATTGAAATTCAAATATAGCCCTTTTTATTGATATTCCCCTTTAATCTATTTTTTATCAAAATTAAAATCCATTATTTGATATTGAATATATTTTACAATATAATCATTTAAAAACAATAATAAAATAAAAAGATAAGGGTAAGTTGATCATAATATAGAAACCTTTACGCTTGTGAGGTTGAAGAAATCATTAAAATCAATTTGTGGAAAGTATCTGGAAATAATGGTGTAGTCTATTTGATTAATTAAGGAAAAACTTATATTTCTAGAGGCCATACATAACCTATTCTATAATAAAGTGATACTTTATTTCAATATGTTTTAATCTAGAGCATTAAAACATCTTCTATGAAATATTTATCTCACTATGATTATCGCATCCCACAAAATCTGGAACCCATACTCAATAATGTGATCTTTACAGTATAATTATCATCTTTATTGAATTTTTTTATTTCTATTTTCATAGAAATATATATTAAATTATTTAACATAATGTACCTAAATATTAATTATTCACTATTTAGTAATATAATTTTTTTTCATAAGATGATATTTCTACCTACATTCTACTTTTTAACATCAATTATTCTAGAACATTCTACATCATAATTTTCATTATAAGAACTCAGGATTTCATATGAGGTGTGGATCCATTCATTTTTAGTTGGACTAGTTTAATATCATCTAATGCGAGTTCCCATTAAGGTCATATAGGTATCGGGGGTGTCCAGGGAATGTTCAGAGCACGGAACCCAAGTTATTTGGTGAAATTAGCCTGGTTCAAGGTTAGTGTAAACTATACTAGGCAGGCTACAAGATTTAACAAACAATGCGAGGATTGGGTAGAGAGAAGGTGTAACCCACACTATTTGAGGAAACTGTGTGATTGGATACACATAGAATTGCGGGATGGTCTAGAATTTTACCAGATCTATTTTGAATGGTTTACATACAGTTAGTCAAACCATGTGGGTAACCTATGAAAATGCTATTCTATTATAGATAATTGTGTGGTTTTCTGCAAGTTTTGTCAAATAATGTCACCAAAACATTAAACCCTATGATTTTTGGTAAATTACCCTTTTCCCCTTCTTAAATTCTTAAACGTAATACTATTCATTTATCCTCTTACAAACAACAAAGTCTCTCGATTTTTGATCTCCCTTGGTGGCTATTATATGATTTTATCCCAATCTTCAATCTGATGTCCATTTAAAGCATCACACATATCATTGAATCCATATATATGAGTTCTCAATTCCTTTTTATCCATTATTCGTTGTTCTGGATATCAGTTTCACTATTTAGGTCAAAGATGACTTTTCAAAACTTTAGTTTCTTCTTCCATTCATCAGAGTTCTCCATATCCAAGTTGAACCAGGAGTTGATACTGAATGAGAACTCTTCCACCAAGATAACATAGGTGATATATTCTTTTATTTTTGTGTTTTTTTATTTATTAGGCTACCTTTCATTGGGCCACCCACCATACTTTCTGGAATGGCCCCATAATTAAAATAAACAATTTAATTAAATGAAATGGAACCTATTAGGGAATCCCTTAAGTACCCTTGAGATGTGTTGGTTGTTATTTCCAAAAACAAGGCCACCCATGTGTCGTAGAAGGTTAATTGCATTTGATATTCCTTATTGAACCACCCAATGTGTAATATTTGTTCTTTCATGGTTAGAGGAAGCCCTTAAATAAATAAATTTTGTTGAATAGTTTGTCTAGGAGATTTACTACCTCTTTGACTTATTTTATCATGTTATTCCATGTTATATCTAAATAAATGGATTAAATTTAATTGGCTAAATGAGTTGGTAAAGATATTGGTTGTTTTTTCTTTACATGAATGGTTTATTTGAAAAATGTGATATATGAGTTGGTATACACATGACATGATTTGAATGTGAAATGGATATATGAGTGATTATTTTTATATGGTTTGATATTATAAATGGATTGAATTATAACTGTATGAATAGATGATTTGGACATGTTACATTGATCTGGAACGTGGTAGTGGCCACCATTGATGGTTTATGATCTTTGGGTCTTGATTCTGTGGGATTCCTTGGGCTTTTATACCCATTCGTTCTGGATTTATTGGACAAACGTGGGACTTGTTTGGTAAGACATGCTCCCAACACTCCAATTAGTGCCTAGCCGAGATTTCATATAGATGATCCTGGGACTCAATGAAGATTCATTATTCTTAGACACATTTCATATAGCCCTTAATGGCCTAAATAATTAATATAAAAAACAAACATGCGAATTATGAAATGTTTGGTAGAACGTCTTGTCCGTTTATGTTTCTGAAAATTCAGGTTGTATGGAAAGGTTGTAGTTGTTATGGAACTATGGTTTTCCAGTGAGGTTGTGATACTTACATTGTTTTATTTGTAGCTTCTTTGTTAAGGTTCATGAACCTCATTTTTGGGGATCCCTGAGAGGCTAATTTAGCGTTACTTATATAATAGTAGCATCACATGATAATCCTTTCAGTTATTTACTGCTTACCTATTTAGCTACACTTTGTTTATCTTATTATCTTACATAGCATGGAATTGTATAGATCTTGGGAGGTTTCCTACTGCGATGTTATCTAAAACCATATTCGGGCCACCCTTGGTGATTTAAATAGATTATATGGCTGTATGTGTTGACAATGGAAGGTTACAATCTATAGGTTCATGATTGCTGGCTAGGGATAGTAGAGCATGTTACCAACCTGAGGCTTGTGATGCTACTAGGATACTTTTCAGCATTTTGTATTTTTAGATAATTTTATAGAATTTTACAACCATGTAACTATTTTGGATAATTTTTAGATACATGTATCGTCATCATCTTTTTATATGATAAACTTATTCCTTTGTTATATCTTCTTGTCTTGTTTAATTATTAGTTGTTTTCTTGTGGTATCTGCTTCCGTTATTGATATGTTACTGATTTTTAACTATGTATAATCTGGTGATAAGGGAATAATCTCCCCACTGACACACATAGGCCCCTGCTACTATTCAACACACTATGGAATTTATGGAGATGTTCTTGAGGCCTTGTTACCTACTAGGCTCAGGGACTGTTGAGTGGGCTCCGGGTCTGAGATGTTACAATGTGGTATCAGAGCCTTTATTTTCTAGTTTTAATTTATATTTGGTGATAGTTGATAGGTATAGGAATGAATATGATTTTGGAAATGATCTTTTCCCAAGAGTATCTACCTTGTGTACATAGAAAAAGAAAAATTTTCTTGAAGGAAATTACTTTTATGGATTTTGACTGTTAGAGTTAGTTTGATTACATTGTTGGGAGATACAAAAGATTTGTGATGTTATTATTAACTTGATTATGGTTATATTGTGTTGAAACCTGATGAGATGATGTTGTTCCATGTCATTCATCATATAGGTACTTTCCATATATCACATTCAATGACTTATGACATGGGATTTAGGATGCACTAATCGTTGCATTCTGTTCTGATAGGTGTTGTGATAGAAATACCTACTGCTGTGAACTTTTTTTTTGTATAAAATAGAGAAGTTATGCTATATTTTAGTTTATAAGGAGTATGGTCCCTTATGGAATATAAATTGAATCACCTTTTGATTAAATTATTCTAAGTGTATGTTTTATGGCCTCAATTGGTTGACTTAAACGCTTTGGTTCATATGGTGTATGGGCACCTATTGTTCAAAATTTTGAAAACCATTCAATTAAACTTGTGTAAAATGAACTTTGATTTGAATTTGATATTAATTATATGGGGATTATTGTATAAACTATAAATTTTATATCTTCTTTATAAATTAGATATGAAAACCCATAAAATTTGGCTATTATTTAAGAGCATGAAATATCATGAAATTCTTATAGACATAAAATTTGTTCAAGTGGATCTGAAATGTATTGGTTACTTATGATCCTTTTTTATGAATCAACCCAAGTATGTTGTTCACGGTGTTAAAAATATGTGATATAATTAATGAGGGTGTTTAATGTTTTAAATATCATGAACTATTATTGGATTTCTTTTTGATAAAACCTAGATTACTTATTGGGACCCCAGTAGTTTGCAATGTTTTATAAGTGCCTTAATCCCCAACCACACTAAGGTTTATTAGTTCTCTCTTTATGAGTCATAATTAATTAAAAAGTATAAATGTAAAAACTATGTTTATAAATGAAATGGTTAAAAGAAATTTATGAGATAAATTACATATGTTTATTGGGATGTCAGTTAAATTGATAATGTTTTAAAGGATGTTTGATATAGATTTCCTTATTTCCTTATGTTCATGAAATTAATCCATGAAAGTTTAATAAGATTAACAATTTTGACTCGGTAATGGGATAAAATAAAATTTGGGTTCATGTTTAAAATTTTACCCTCATTTAAGGGTAGTTTAAATTTTTCTTTTTACTACCTTAGATTGGGAACTTTAGCATTTTATGTAGGCTTCCATGACTTTTTTATAGGTGTTATAGAACTCTATAACAGATGGGATGTACTAGTATTTGTTTTCTTGAAGTACCTCTTGATAATGATGACCCTTATGTTCCGAGAATCGCAGTTATCTTGAGGTAGGTAGTTCCCTTGGAATATTAAAACCTTTCTCAAGGTTTCTAAACCGTTTCAGATGTGTGGTTTGGTTCAGGTGTTGATTGTCCGGTGTATGATCCTGAACTTTTAAATTATTTTTTATGTGTGGTCATGGTACCTTTGACCTATGATATAGACATGATCATTGAGTAATTTTTGGTTTTAGAAGCTTAAATGTACTGAGGGAATGGTCAGCCACTTCATGGGTTATGTGACTCCTTCTTATTCCTTGGTAATGGAGGACATAGAATGATATCATATAGGTGAAAGGTCGTATGTGGAAATTAAACTCTGGGATATATATCTTGTATGGACCACATGATTCTCATATACCTCGGGTGGGTAGCCTATGGATTGTATTGATTTGTTGTATTGCTTATAGAGCCTCTGGTTAGTATGAATTCATGTATAAAGTACCCGTCAAGTTGCTAAATAATGTAATGAACTAGTTGAGTTCGGTGAAATCATTGATCCTTGTGTTGTTGAGTGTGTTATCAGTTAATATCTATTTTATAGTCACATAGGAAGTAACTAATAAATTTCATTTCGAATTCTTGATATTTCTATCAAGAGAAAATGGTTTTGATGCATGGACCAGTTTGGTTTTGGATTTCATTCAAAATGATTTTTCATATGTATGTCTGACTCATAGGATTATCATGAAACTAATTGGGGTGAGTTTGATCTATCATGATTATGAATGGATAGTATGTCTCTTGATTTACTTACTAAGACTCTCCTAAGGTGGGGATCATCACATCAGTTCTAGTAAATACATTCCATTCCAAGTAGAAGGAGCACAACCTAAGAGGAACATTTGAAAATGGTCGGTTTTTCTTGAATGCTCATGAGGGTTTCAAGTTGAGATTGTGCCAGTGATTGCTCATCAGTACAACTCTGAAATGGTTGGTTTTGTAACCAACCTTTGAAAAACGTCGCTGGTCTTGGATGGAATTTGGTGGATTAGCTTGAAAAATTAGGTGACATAAATCATCATATTCATAAAACCCTTTAAAACCCCTTTCAATTGGAACAACCATATGGGAATATTCTAATTAAGATATTACAGTCTTACCCTTCTCTATATGGGCCACCCCATGAGAATTTATAATGGGGTTTCATAATGGTCTATGGGCCACCCCATGTTAAGATATATTGAGCTTAGCCAAAAATATCTAGGCCACCCCATGTTAAGTTATAACAGTCTTACATAGAGATACTAATGCCACCCCATGTTAGGTTATTATGAGCTTACCTAGAACTATCTAGTCCACCCCATTTATAGTTATAACGGGCTTAATCCGCGCTATCTTGGTCACCCCATGTTTTTTTATTACAGGCATACCCAATGCTATTTGGACCAACCCACGTTTAAGTTTTATTATCCTTAACCATTTTCTAAAATGGTATATCACTATATTATTAATTAATAAAAACCATTCACCATAAAAACATTTGATAAAAACATTCAATCCCATATGAAAACAACTTTCTGATAAAAAACCCCATTAATTTTAAGTACTCATTTTCAATACCAAAACACCATGTTCATTCAAAACCAATTTTCAATACTAAAATACCCACAATAGAAAAAGTTGCCTATTTTTTCTTCAAAATATGATATCTTGTATAGGAAGCTAAATATCAAATAAGTTTCATTATGGTGGAGAGGTTATTGTTGTAATATATGTTAAAAAAAATCCCTTTTTCATTTTATAAATAAATTCTAACGTTCTATTCCAAAAAAAGATTACATTTTTAAAAACTTTTAATGAAAATCATAAAATACATAAAGTGTATTTTATAATCCACTTACATCCATATAAATAAATATTTAAAATAATATCATGATTATTGACATGGATAAAATGATTTCATAATTAAATCGTTAATCTTTCAAAGTGACCCATACAACTTTGACCAGTTAAATCATAATATCCATAAAAGAATAACATTTATCAAAACATTACATAAAATTAAAATAAATAAAATATGGATATGAAAATTCATAGCATCTTTATATATGCCTTATAATATAATAATGGTGTATATCATCAAGAAATTTCTCAATGGATGAAGATTGAGATGGAATCCCTTACCACGAGTCTGACTCACCACGTACATTATTTATCATCCTGAATAATAGACTTAGATTAATTATTTAATTTCATGAGGGAATTTTTCTATTTTTATTCCTTTTATATCACTTATTATCATGTTATAACAATTAGTTTTTTTATTTAATTTCATGTCAAATTTTTTGATGATATGTGGTTTTTGAGTCCAAAATGAAATTCGTATGAGGTCTATAGTCAAAGTGATCATTAGTTGATCATATCCACAATAATATTCATGACATAATAATCAAATTTACAAATAATTTATAGTTTTAAATCCATCTATTTTATATGGATATGGAAAATGAATTATGTCACAATCATGGAGATGGTAATTCGTACTTTTTCATCAGTAATGTTTCCATTTTTCAATGATCATTATAGAAAGATGGTAAAAATTGTTTTATATTTATAAATTTATAATAATATCAATATATAATATCAATATTTTATATATACATATATATTATCCATGTGATGTGGTTATTAAAAATGAATCACATCACTTCGTGGAGATTACAGTGCACACATACGCATGAATGAAGTCATCATTTTTATGTGAATAGAAAATAAGAATTTGATCGATATATTATTATATTATAATGATAAATATTACATTATTATCATATATATAAATTAATTTCATCATCATAACCAGATCTCAGAGACGATAATGGAAAAAAATTATATTGGTTCATAAAGGTGATAGTTCACACGTATGTATGAATGATTACTTTTTTTTTCAAATTTTTTGGAAATGGATATAGATATGGGACATGATACAAACATAATAACATCTATGTATATTTAGGATACTATATTTTTTATTTAATCCTAGTTGAAGAATAATTTAAGTAAGTATATGATGAAATAAAATGGAAACAATTAATTAAAAACAATACATCTTCTTTTGGTGATCTCCTTTGATTAACACCTAAACACCTCAAATATGGTGTTATGCCCCAAATAAGGCCTCTAAAATGTGGGTAGGAATTATATTAATGTACATGGATGTATCTTGTCTGAACCAAATATTTTTTTAAATATTAAAAATAAAGAGTAAGAGTTGACCTTTTATAAGAGTGGGGAGGGGAAATATTGAATTTCATCAAAATATTAATTTAATATAAAATAATTTCCTACTAAAAATTGCACCAATATAATATTTTTAGAATAAATTATTCTTTATAGTCATATACCATTCATCTAATAAATATTTCAAATGTTTTGACTATTTTCTAAACCTTATCATTTGGTTTTAACCCCATTTAACTCTTATAGTGATATCATGTAATTTAATATTTGAGGGTCAATATAATCAGTATAAATTTACAAATGAAAAAAATGAGTAATTGATGAATGTTTAGGAATTATACCAATAATATTTATAAATTTTATATTTTATAGAAATTTTATATCATTTAGTAAAATAATATTTATTCTGAAATATCAATAATCATAGTTTTGGCACTATTCATTACATAATTTTTCAAAATTTCATAACAACAATAAAATTTTAAAAAAAACTTCTTTAAATAATCACTAAAATGTAAAAAAATTCCATAAAATTATTTTATGGCATTAATGATCTGAAATTATATTTATTTTAGTATTTTTAATATGATTTATTTGAAATTTTCTTTAATTAAACAATTACTAAAACATCATTATACAAGACATTATTTAAATTATATATTCTATAAAAATAAAAAATAATTTACAATGTGGTAGAAAAACATTTTAGATTTCAAAATAATATTTATAGTCTAAGATATTCACAATATAACCACATAATAAAAATATTATACATGTTAAAAACAAAAGTGTTACATACTTGACTTTTCTTTTGAAAAAAATATTATAAATGTCATAATCTCATTTGTGTGGAATCAGAAGGTCATAATATCTTCCTAGTGACTATTTTGGTCAAAATATAATCATTCACATAAATTATTACAATTTTTAGGGAGATTTTATAATATTTATAATATTACTTTTACCCTTAATTACTTGATTTACCCTTATTCGTGGTAATAAACAACATTAATAACGCTAGTATTCATATCCTGAAAAATAAAATAAACCCATTTACCAAATTTAAAACTTATTATTAAAAATATTGAATAAAATTTTCAATATTTATAACACATAGTTTGTTGTAATTAAATTAAAATTATTATCGTATATGGAACTAGAAAACATGTATTTTTTTAAAAAATACACTAAAATATTGAAACGTTTTTATATAGAAATTCATTTTTACAAGTATTAAAATGAATTAAATTGTACTAACTGATAAAAAATTGATCTACTAGTACTTTAAAACTATTAAAAAAATATAATTTAGCACTATAAATATTTTTAAGAGAATCACTTTTCAAATAAAAAGAAAAATATCACTATTTATCAAAACATGAGACACATCATAAGAATACCCAAATTTAACTAATGTAAATTTTGATACTCCAATTTCAAGGAATATGTTTATTTTGTCAAATATGAATTTATAAAAGTATAAAAAACTATATTTAAAACATGTAAAAAATTACAGTTTTTTGAAAAAGACACCTTCTATCCATAAAATTGAATTTTTTATTTTATCATGACTAGAAAGATTAGATGAGAAATTTAAAAATTTATATTGAATATATTATTTATATATTCAATTAATATATAAAAAACAATGATTTAATTATTCAATAAAAAAAATTTATTTTCATTTAAATAGTTTTTTTGGAAAACATTTTCTTTTATTTATATATGGGTTTTATTATTATATATAATTAATTGGGTGCTAAATTAGTAATTATATATGCATGTGTAAAATCTATTTTAATAATTTTGTTAATCATGATCATACCCTCCATTCTAACATATATTTTATAAGGTTAAAATTTTAATAATAATATTTAGCTGTTTAATTAAGATTGATGTGTTGTATGATATACGCTTTAAAATGTATTGATTCATTCTCAAAATCATAGGACGTTATATTTTCTCCCATTTAATTAACCATGTCCTCAAAATATTAAATCAATGTCAAAACTTGGAGTTTGACATTTAAAAATTCCTTTATATTGAAATCCCACATAATAAAAATGATTAATGACACTTCCACTTTAAAATAAAGATTGATAATATGAAGGTCACATAATATAACACATAAAAGGGTTTCCTATAGAAAAACATGTATATTTATGAAAAAATAGCTATCAATTTTTAATGGATGATGATAGATAACATGACCATGTGAAATTTAACAATAAAAAAATACATAAATAAATGATGGGTTAAAATGATCATTGATATCTTGGTTTGAAAAGGAAATGAAATCTTTTTTTGTTTTAATATTGTTTTTATAGATTTTAGGAATTCATTTAGTACATAGACTAAGTTCATAAGGAAATATTCTTAGAATAAAAGTACAGTTTCATAATTTTATCAATTTCTACAAAAAATCATCTTTTTCTCTGAATGATTAGTGTTCAATATGATTTTTTTATCCAGGAAGCACTGAAATAAACAACTAGAGAATCACATAATCCAAAAAATATTAATAATATATTTATCCTATATTTAGGCATTAAGAATCCAAAATGTTTAGTATAATATAAGATAATTTCCCCTAAATTAATAAAACTTATAGGATGAAAAACTACTTCAATATCTAAAAAACAACAGTAGTACCCAAAGTTAAACATATACCATTAAAAAATAACTATCATTAAAATTCCTCAAAATAATCCACCCTATGATTGAAACGCAAATTTCAAAAGTATTTGATAACATAATCTTCCTAGAAAAATTTTAACTTTTAACTCTAAATAACATCAATCACTCATAGTGTCTCATATGAAAATTTTAATTTTCTAAATCACATAGTCACTAAGATAAGATAATTTCTTCCATAAAAAAATAAATTCTAGATAACTACATAATAAAATCATAGTTTCCTCCAAAATATAATTGTAATATTCTTCCAAAATAAAATCTCATAGTATTATTTTAAGCATAATTGTAATGACCCAAGTATTTATAGAACAATAAGTTCTCATTTATATTAATATTTATGAATAATATATTAATTTTACGTTAAAGGGGATGATTTTCCGATAGCATACTCAACACGCAACAATGGTTTTCTCCTAAATCCTACGTTGCACACAACATTGAGTTATACAAAAAATAATACAGTATTATTATTTTTATTTTAAATAGTAGTTAACGCCTAGCCATTGGAATGGGGGGAATTAATATCTTCAACTAAATTTTGAAATATGTTTTACACATGTTCAAATAATGATACATTGGTTACTAAATTTTTAAGAAATGGGAATAAAATCCAAATGAATATAAAGGATGTGTTTTTATAAAAACCTATTTAAAAGAGAATAATTGTGTTTATGAAATCACATCACTATTTAAGTATTTTTATATAGGTCATATATTAAATTTAATGTTCAAAATTAATATTATATGTTTTCTAGATATTATATAAGAACTAATTCAATTTTTTGGATAAAAGTAGTATTTTTCTAAAAATAAAATTTTACTACCTTTTGATGGAAAACCCTTTCTAAATCCATTTTTTTCAATATTATATTTTCTATTCTACAAAATAAACATCTTTTGTAGAATAGGGACACAAATATTTACTTTTGTTAAATCTTTGATAATTTTTTGATAAGGGTCATTTTTAATTAATAGTGAAAAAATACTTCATTTTAATTCCAAACTTCCTTTTCATATAATTTATGTATACAACTAGATTTTCATTTTAATTGGTTTTAAAGTTTAAATAAATTAATATTTATTATTTATTCCAATTTTGGTACTTGTATGTAATTATACTTTTAAATTGTATATAAACACCTCTTAAAATTTTAATAGATTTTACTTCTTAAAAACCTGTTTTTTGGTTTAGATAACAAGATTTAATTTTGAATTAATTTCTGAAAATTTTGTGTTTTGAATATGGAAAAATAGATTCAATATTTTAAATCAAAAGGTCTAAATTGTGTAAATAGGTACCTTTTATTTTTGGAAATTATGAATAGTAACATTAGTAATTATTTTATTTACCGTTTTTAAAGTGTAAATCTGTTAAATAGGGGTTAAAATAATATTATATTAATATTAAACTACTGTAACACATGTACTAATCTGATTGGATGACATATGTACGACAATGGGTATCCTTGGGTCGATTTTTGAACCCCATGGAGCCACTCGGGTGTGATAATGACAGGTTTTAAGAATTAATTTAATGTAAAGATAAATATAACATAAACATGCATCTTTTAATAAAACAATTTTTATATGGGGTTATATAATTGACCTATTCAACAAAATTTTTTTATTATAAATATAAAAATATTTACTACATCTTGGTATTTTATTTTTAATTTTTATACATTAAATAAATAAATTTAATTATTACACAATGATGATGTAGTGATTGCTTCATAAATAACAGATTCAAATAAAAGATATTATAAATGTAAAAAAATGAAATTTGGTTATTTTGATGTTATCCAATAATTTTTTAGATTTTATTTACATATTATATTTGATTTAATACCTTTAGTTTGGAGGAATAAGGTTGTTATGAATTTTTAAAAAAGTCAAGTATGAATTGTGTCCAAAATTGAAATAATTCATAAAATAAAATATAAAATAGTTTATTAAATTATATTAATTTGATAAATATATATTATTTGTATAAATGGTTAAGATAATCCAAGTATGTCATAAATGAATTTATTTGTGTCATTTGACATGATATGGTAATTAAATTAACCAACATTGTGTAAATAACATGATATTGGTGAGATTAAGAAGAGTAAAGTAAGGGTTAAACCAAAAATATAAGAATACAAAAATATTAAAAACATGGATAAATTATTTGATGATGGGTATTCGAACCAACATCATCTTATCTTCGAATTAAATGAGTTTTGGACCATTTTTAATCAAAATTTAATTTATAATAAATTAATATATCTAGACATTCCTAAAGTACCCGTCCTCCCCCTTTTAAAAGGCCACCACCTCTACCCACTCACACAAACCTCTCATTCCCCTTAGATCATCCAAATTATGCTCAAATAATCTTCCCACATCCCTCCCTTCCTCCTATAATCCTTACCTTGGGCAGAAGGAAATTCAAGAAAGCCTTTGGGCTCTAATAGAATTAAGTTACTGGATTTTGAGGTAATGCCTTCTCTCAAGTTCCTTTCCTTCAATTTCCTTATCCACCCCATTTGATATTATTATTATTTGACTACGTAACAACACTTTTATTCTCAATATACTGGGATGTTGTTATGAGAAGGATTTTAACTACACTTATACACACCTCCATCTAATGGATACGAACATACTACTTCTGTGTATGACAAACTACTGACTCACGAAACGATGATTGTTCAATTCCCCTACTACCTCTCATGGGGTCTATTATTATTTAACTATATTTATAAATGATATATATTATATTTATATATTCTCTATTCTTCTGTAATTTTTATTTACATCATACATTTATTCATTTCATGATGTATAAATACGATAATTTCATTTGAGGATGTGCGGACTACCGCCCCGTCAAAGTGATATGACTCGTTCATGCTATACATGGAACAAATAAAGGATGGATGTATTAGAAATATATATATTTATTATACTATTATTATAATATACCTATGTATCATTTAGTTTTCACTCTGTTAATATGAAAAAGAAATGAAAGTAACTGTCATGCGTATGTACGACCTACCGTCTCCATGAACAGTGCATTTCATTTCTTTTTCCAAAAGTTTTGGACTATTATTAATACATATTTACTGGATATATACGATAGGTAAATCATTAATATCATTTTTCAGAAGATGGACTTTTGACTACAGGTACAATTTACATCAAAACAAGTTCATTTTTGACTCAAGTACCGAATATCGAAAAAATGACGAATATTAACTTAAATAATTATGTAATTGTTATAACACGGTAATAAGTTATGTAAAAGGAACAATAAACATTAAAAATGTTATCAAAAAAGTACAAAATGAATTTAATTTTATTATTCAGGAAGAAAAAGGAACATACGTGATGATTTGGACTCATTGTAAGGGACTTCATCTCAATCTCCTTTTATTGAGGCATAATTTGATAATATAAACCTCCTTATTTTGTACGGTGTATAATAAAACTATCTGACATTTAATTTCATTTAAATGGAATATTTTTTATACAATACGTTTTACTAAATAACAAAAGGAATGTTTTTTACATATGTGGTTACAACGACCCCTCTGCCACCATAATCATTACTTGATATTTGGATTCCTCTATAAGCCTTAATGTTTTCAAAACGAAAAGAAATCCCTTATTCTATTTTTGGTTGTTTTGGTATTGGAATTCGTTTTAGAAATGGATTGATTATTTCAATATTTTGGAATGATTTCAAATGAATGTTATTAGTGAAATTTTTATATTTGAAATATTTTATGTGTTATGATTAAATAATGATACTTGGACATTTTACGGGTGGTTATGTGATAAAACTATGATGGGTGTTTACGTGATAAACCAAAAGATAGGTGGCTTCGTGATAAACCATGTATGGGTGGTTACATTATAACATCCAATGCATTGGTTAGTAAAGTCAATCTTATGGCTATTCAATTTAGTGATATGTGTGAAAGTTGCCCATATGGTTATTCTATTTAAGTATGTTTAGGTCCCAAGTTACCTCTATATTCTATATATTACTTTCTATGGGATTTATGGTAATATTTGAGTTACAAAAAGTATAATAAATGAGATTATATTCAGTGACGTTTTTTTATACTTCTCAAAGGTGAAAATTATAACTTTATGAGAATGTTTTCATGGTTTACATGTTTTCAAAATACTAACAGTTTTCATTCATTATGTATCCCTCATAGAGATTTTTATGCCCATCCCATGTTTTGAAATGTTTTTCACTGGAAATAAATAAGAATAGTGCCAATGATGGGATCATGGAAAATTTATGTTGTTAAAACATGAAATAATGTCATGTTTATTTTTAAAGAGTTTTTGTTTTATAAAAAATAGATAGTGAGTAGAAGTGTCTACTTGTAATATTCAAGATGTTATATATATGTTATGACTAAATTCTCTAAATATATAAACCTAAAAAGATCCTTGATGTGAATTATAGTCAAATTAATGACTTATCTCAAGATTAAATAATGTTTAAGGCTTGGTAATTATAATAATAATATAGGATTCCCAAATTACCAAACGTCTTATGAAGAAACATTCATCACTTAATCACCAAATCATTTTCCAATTACAAGTTCATATATTCGATAAAAAATTTGTACCGAAAATTAAATAATTCTTATTCCATCAAATAGTTCAAATAAAAATAAAAAGTAACACTAACCAGAACATCAAAGAGGTTGTGGTAGGCCTTGCACCCTCATATCCATTCAGTTGTGGGTTCGATTCTTGTATACTTATTGAATGTGATATGTCCTCACACAACCTAAAGGATATCTTTTTACTAAAACTATGTAAGTCATATAACATTCCCAAAATATGATAAATTAATAAAAAATAACCATACAAGGTTTAAGCTCAAATTTTATCTCATATATTTAATTTTTTCTTTCCAAAAAGTAATAACCCATCATTACCATAAAAATAAATATCACTAAAATACAATTAATCACCTTAAAATTTCATAACATAAAGCTTCAAAAGGTTTTCATAAGTCATTGAACATATGATCAACCCTAAATGATAAACCCATGATGATATCCCTAACTCTTAAGAAAACATCTTAATCTCCAATGTTATCTAAACCTGGATCAGATACCAACTATAAGGAACCATTCTTAAACATAACTTATTCTATTTATTTTAAAACTATAAATCACTTTCATTTCCCAAATATATTTTAGGTTTATTGTTTTAGAGAATTTAGAAATACTCTTACATAGTAAATCTATACATTACATGTGGAAACTTATACTTAGTATCCATTTTATCCATAAAATAATAATATTTAAAATAAAAAATGTTTTATTATACTGATATATCTTCATTATTATCCCATGATATCATCCTTAGAGTAACTCTCCCTTAAACCATGTCATTTATTTTAAAACATGGGATGAGCAAAAAAACTCAATAAGGGATATAAAAAGAAATGAAACTGTTAGTTCGATAAAAAACATGAAAACTCTTATAATGTTTACAAGTATCATCAATGTTCATTGAGTTTATGAAATAAAACATTTTTAATGAAAAATAAACCCACATTTTTCTAAAATATAATCATTACAGCTGGTAGTAGGAAATTAAAACTCCTTTGGGTGACTTAGAGAGCATCATATTCATAAAACCCTTTCAATTAGAACAACCATATATCCTACTTCCGAATAAGTTATTAAGGTCTAAATCAATGCTATTGGAGACACCCCATGTTATTTTATAACTAGATTTCCTGATGCTATCTATGCCACCCCATGTTATGATAGAAGAGGATTACAGAGCACTATCTAGGCCAGCCCATATTAAGCTATAATAGGCCTTCCTAGAACCGCTATATGGGCCAGCCCATGTATATGTTGTATTAGGACCACCTATTTCTTATAATAATCAATTTCCATATCATTAATAAACACTTTCATCATAAAAACCTTTGAAAAACTCTTTTAATCCCATATGATAAATAGTTTCAGATAAAAATACACTTTACATTCAGGTACTGATTTTCAATACCAAAAAACCCTTGTAATTAAAATCCCACTATAATTAAAAAAATAACAAGAAAAAAGAAATATGAGTTTCTTTTTCTTAAAAAATAATGGTTTTTATAGGAATCAAATTATAGTATAATGGTCACTACAGTGGATATTGTTTTCCCATATATATTAAAAAACAATACTTTGGTTGTCTTCTAAAGAAAGTCTAATGTCCCATACTGAAAAGATAAAAATTTAAATTTTTGAAACAATTTAATGAAATTAAAAATAGACATAAAATTTCATTTATAATCCATTTCTATCTATATAAATAAATATATAAAATAATATCAATTTTATAGACTTAGGGAAAATGATACGATAATTAAATATTTATACATTCAAAGGGTCTAATGCCATATTTAACATTTAAATCATACTCTCCATGAAAGAATAACATTTTAAAAATAATAAATAACATTAGAATAAATAAAATATTGATTTTAAATTTTCATTGTAGCTATATATAGACAATTTAAAAGAATAATGGTGTATATAGTCATGAAATGCCTCAATGAAAGGAGATTGAGACGAAATCACATACCTTGGGTCAAACCCACCGTGTATGTTCTTTATATTCGATAATAATAAGATTAGGTTAATTATTTACATTATAGTTGAATATTTAAATTTTATTATTACTTTTTCATAACTTGTAATCATGAGATTACAATTACTTAATTATTTATGTTCATGTCAGATGTTTTGTTGATATTCGGTACATCAGTCCAAAATCTTGTTGGTATGATGCCTATAGTCAAAGTTGTAATTATTATATAATTTCCCAAATAATATTTATGATATAATAATCAATTTTATGAATAAATTATTATTCTAAATCCATCCATTACTTATGGATATGAAAAATGATCTACGTTACAATCCTATAGATGTTAAGTCATACGTACACATGAGTAAAGTTTCTATTTTTAAATGATCATTGTTGAAAGAATGTAGATAATATATTATAATTTCATAATGATAATAATATAATCAATATAATATTAATAATTTTAATATATTTATATATATTATCCATATGATTTTGTGATTAAAGATGAATCACATTGCTTCATGGTGATGATAGTTCACACGCACGCAAGAACGATGTTAGAGATTTTATGTTAATGGTAAGTAAGAATGAGATTGATATATTATTATCTTAAAATGATAAATATTTCATTAATATCATATATAAATTTTAATTCCATCATTATGACCAGTTTAGATAGACTGTAATGGAAAAAAAATTATATCCGTTCGTGGAGTTGATAGTTCACACATAGGCATGAATGATTAATTATTATCTAATTTGAGGTAATTGTATATTGATATTGGTACTGATACTTGAATAAAAATAACTCAGTATGTTGAGGATATTTGAGTTATTATTTTATCATGGTTTAATATGATTTTAAGGAAGTGGAATGAGACAGAAAATGGATACACTTAATTA
Organism: Viscum album; assembly: GCA_963277665.1. Lineage (NCBI taxonomy): Eukaryota > Viridiplantae > Streptophyta > Magnoliopsida > Santalales > Viscaceae > Viscum > Viscum album. The sequence continues at coordinate 683,820,966 of OY728167.1, forward strand.
AAAATGAAACCACTTCTTCTGGGGATCTCAATTGATCAACATTGTACGCTTATAAGGAGGATTTTAATCCTAATATAAGGCCTCTATAATTTGGTTAGGGATTATAGGAATATTTTGGGGTAGATATTTTCCAAACCAAATAGGGTTTTAAGTGTGATGAGTAGATAAAAATAGGTTAACTTTTATAATAGTGGGGAAGGAAACTCTATGAATTCTTCAAAATATTAATTTAATATAAATTATTTTTCTATTTAAAATGTCGTAAATTGATTTATTTATAATATATTATTACTTCGGGTATAATAAAATTCATACAAAAAATTATATAGGTTTTTATTATTTTTTAATCATTATATTTTTTTAATGCCTTTTAAATCATTCAGATATATCAAGTCATTTACACTTTGAGGGTTAGTATAATTATGATAAAATTATAAAATACAAAAAAAGTCATTAATGATAGTTTTTGACTTATCTCAAGTAGTTACCTAAATTTTAGGAAATTAGTAAGTTTATATCATTTAATAAAATATTATTTATTTTGAAATATCAATAATGTCAATTTTTAAACTATTCATTACTCAAATTTTTACAAATATCATTAGAGTAAGATATTTTCCAAAAAAAAATAAATTAAAAAATCACTAACATGTCAAATTAATCCATAAAATTCATATATGGTATTAATTATCCAAAATTATATTTATTTTAGTATTTTTTGTATCATTTATTTGATATTTCCTTTAACTAACCAATTACTATATCATCATTGTGCTAACATTTAATTAAATTATTTATCCTATAAAAATTAAAAATAAATTACTTTGATTTATATAAAAAAATTTAGATTTTAATATACTATTTATTTTTAAATATATCCACACTGTAAACCCATATTAAAAATATTCAACTTGTTAAAAAAAGTGTAACAAAAGTGAATTTTCTATTGAATATAATAGTATAAATGTCATACTCTCATCCAAATGGAATAAAAAATCCATAATTTATACAAAAGATGATTTTGGTATAAAACAATAATCCATAGAAATTATGTCATGTGTTAGGGTTATTTTAAAATTTTATAATATAATTTTTAACCTTAATTACCCAATTTACCCTTAATCATAGTAATAAAAAATATTACTAATGTTAATATTCATGTGCCCAAAAATAAAGGAAACCTATTTATATAATTTTGAAATTATTATTAGAAATATGAAATCCAATTTCTAAAATTTAAAAAATAGAATTTTTAGTAATAAAATTTAAATTAACATCATTGAAGAATGAGAAAATAAGTTTTTTAAAAATAAAAACCATCAAAATATTGAAATGTTGGTATATCAAAATTTAATGTGAAATTGATTAAAATGACATAAATTGGATTAATTTATTAAGACGTTATCAAAAAATACTTTAAAACCATTAAAAATATAATTTAACCTGATAAATAAATTTGATGAAAAATTAGTTTTCGATTAAAATGAAATATTTTACATCACTATTCACCAGAAGATGTGGTTTATCAGAAAAATACCAAGAAATAAAACAAAATTAGATTTTATAATACTATTTCAAAGATGAATTTTATTATATATAATATAATTTATTAAAATATCAAAAACTATATTTAAAATTTGTTTCCCATCAAAAGGTGACAACCTGTCTTTTTAGAAAAAATCTCATTTTATCAGTAAAATTGATTTTTTATTATATAAGGAATAGAAAATAGATAATATGAATTTTAAACATTATATTGAATATTATATATATATATATATATATTTAATTAATATAATTCAAAATATTGATTTTATTATTTTATAAACACACTTATTTTCATTTGAATTATTTTTCATAAAAACATTTCCTTTTATTTAAAAATTGTTATATATTTATTTATATTTAATAAAAAAATATTAATTATACATACCTAAGTAAAAACTATTTTCATAATTCATTTAATCATATTTAGAACCTCCATTCTAACTGATTGGTTATAATAGTAACATTGAAATAATAATATTTAGTTATTTTCTTATGCTCGGTGTGGCTTATCATGTAAGCTATCAAACATAGTGTTTCATTATTATATATTGTGATATTATAGAGACTCGCAAAAACCACTCATTTTGGATAAGTATTGTGTAATTTTCACCATTTTATATTAAACTTTCGAATGTTTTCCATAATTTAATTTTACCTTTGTAATTAATTTATAACATTACAATTCAATTTTAATGAAAAAATTTATTATTTCCCATTTCAAATAATATTAGAATTATGATTTATTATTTAAAGGAAATATTATTAAATAAAACCTATATATTTTAGAATTGTTAATTTTATAATAAACGCACTCAATCACACAAAAATAGATTTTATAAATATAACATTTTAAAGATATATAGTTTTATATAAGATAAAATTATCTCAGATACTGATTTCAATGATATTAATTGATTTATTATAACATAAAAAAATGTGTTGCATTCATTGAAATCAAAAATTAATTCTCTACTAAAAATTCTTAGATAAAAAAAATTCTAAATGCATTTGTTTATTAAATCAATATATTATTTAATTATAAAAATGATGGAAATATAATTTATAATCTAAAATAATATTTCAAAACGCCTAATTTTATTCAATATAATCAAATTTGATCTGTTAAATTATTCTTTATCCTAATATATAATTCTTATAAAATTATATATTCCTAAAAATTAAAACTATTGTGAAATCTTTTTTTATTAAAACACTACCTTTTTCTAAAAATATCAAAAAATAATTATAATTTAATATTGATTTGAGTAATTCAAAAATAAAAGTAATTTTTATTAATTTAAAATTCCAAAATATGTAAATACATTTATTGAATAATAAAAAATATATAAAGAAAACCTGTTTTAATTGGAGAATGAAATTTTCAAATTTTATCTATTTTTATTCTTATTTCATATCATTTAACAACTAAATTGTAATTTCTGAAATTTTAATAATAAAAATTATTTATCCTTAATCATATGTTTCTTGAAATATAAATATATGTCTTCAAAAGTTGTTTTTTTATAAAAAATATATTTCTACAGTATACATTATCTTATTAGTGGTTTCAGGTAAACTAAATAAATTTCATTCATATTAAATGTATCTTATATTTTTTATAATCCTATTATTAATCTATTTATTTCTCTTATTCATTCCTTCTAATTCAATATCTCGGTTTATAACAGAGAAAACATGTTGTGGTTTTAAATTACTCTAGTGTTGTATGTGGATCAATCTACTGAATACATTGAATTACTTCAAAGTTAATAATAAATTATAATTTCAAGGTATTAAATTATTACCTCTTAAATAAATCACACCCTCACAATTTGATTCATAAATTCAATGTAATTTCAGTAGGGGAATCATAACCAATAATACATCTTTAGATGATTCTGTGTTTAATTTTGATGTGGAATGAGATTTATTTATATTGAAAATATTTACAAGTTCATTATAAATATATCTAACCCATTACTAAATTGAAATATAATTCTACTGATGGATATAGATAAATATACATAATAAATACCTTCCTATAATCCTGGAAGATGGATTATATAATAATCATAACACTATGATTTTTCATTTATAACTCATTATCCAGTTTTTGGTGAAAAAATACATGCTATGGGAAACTAGGAAATCTATCGTCAAAACTCAATATCTGAATAATTAGTTATATGTTAATATTATTTTCATTTTTCTCATGTAATTTTATGACTATCTCTGTTGTTTCCCATTTGATTGGTACATTTAGTCAAATAATTAACAAATATTCAGCAATTGAATAAAATGTTTTTTATCTTCTCTATTTAATATACAAATGTAGTTATGATATCCTTTATCTCCACACATATAATATTTTCTGATACCATTATAGAAATTTCCCCCCATCATTTTTCAATATTTTTGACATATATGGAATTGAATATTCTTTTCTTCATCCTCATCACCACTCCATCTTTCCTGAGACTCCATATTTCACATCATTGGTGTGTTGGGCTGTTTTGATGAGATTATATTGTCGATCATATTTCATTATTGTTGGATTAAAATAATAACATGGTTTCTCATTCCATCTTCCACTCTGATAGATTTTTAGTTGAGGTAATATTTTCATTGCCACTCACACCCGTAGTTCCTTCTACATCCATCAAAACTGAAATAGTTTACATGTATTTTGATAGGTATAAGTGAATCATCATAAACAACCATAGGAAAAATTATTCTTTAGATGTCTCACTTTTTAAAACTATCATGCTAATATATAGTTCATACAATTAAACTTTTATTGGACTTTGTTAATCCTATATCACTGTCAGTTTAAAATATATCATTATTGGTTCAACCAATGTTACTATGAGATGGGTCCCTCGTACTTATTAACCTAATACTTTAAATGTATATCCCAAATAACATGAAAACTCTTAAAATATTATAAACCCAATAATCATTGAAATGTATGATCTAAAAATAGGAATTATTCATCATTATAAAAAATTAGTCATTCCTAAAATCAAATACACAATTATTTATATACCCAAATCATATACTCTTGAAAACATAAATTTACCATATCCTATTTGAATACCCAATATATTTAAAGACAATGAGATTATCTATTACTCTAATAATTGACATTATAGTTAACCCTAAAATGGTATTAAAAATTAATTCATATGGTCACACACTAATCACTATATAACATAATCTAAAAATTATGATGAACTACTCTAAAAATATAATGAATAAATAATCAATCCCAAGGATAAAAATTACTATCTACCATACATATTCAAATTCAATCCAACCTTTATTATCACATAATCATGTGTATATTAAACACAAGAGTTATTGATAATTCAATAATGTGTTCTCTAATAGTTATACATAAAAATATGACATGTTCATAAGATCAAACTTCATGGTTATTAGTACCATTTATTATAAGATTTCATACCTTTTACGTAAAACTATGAAATAAAAATACTTATATATTTTACATTGACCACATAAATTTTATAATATACCAGAATATCATCGATAAATATCACTCACTATTATGAATGACTAAGATTTTTATGATTGTTAAAATATCAATCTATCCACATTTTTTAATACTAGAAACATCCCCATTTCTATCATAATTGGGAAAAATTGGTTGACCACTATTTAATAATGCTTCCTTATTTAGTTAAAAGACATAGTGGTTTCTAGGAACATACATTTCTCAACTTCATTTTCATGATCCTGTTTCAACAAAATAATAAAATGAAAATGGTTCTAATAATAAAAAATATATATATTAAAACATCAATATTAATATGTATTCACTCAGGTTTCTTTTTAACATATGATACTATTAGATCAACATATGTCTCTACTTGTTCAGTCCATAGATATACATGGAAATTTTCTTATTTGGATGTCTAAAATAAAAATATTCAATCCTATATAATGGAAAATAAGGATGATTTCAAACCAAATAATATCCTTTGGAAGTGTCTATCTAGGTGTGTAGTAAGGACTCAATGTCACAATACAATTCAAAATTTAGTTAATACTAAACATGCCATATTCAAGGTTATTACACCAGGGTATATATATTCTAGAACCACATCCACAATCCATTATATGGATAGGGCTTTCCTTACTAGTAAATAAACATAATCAAGAAATTACCTTAACATTAGTGTGGCATCCTATACATAGACTTATTATTAGTATTATCACATGTGTTATCTCATCCTAATCCCAAAATAAAATGTTCCATACTACCTTAATATGATGTCATATACAATCCCAATGGGTTATATATCCCATCGAAATTATGATGATCCTTAACTTAACAACCTATAAAATGTTCTTGAAAAATGTAATAACTTATAATGTTTTCTGAACTAGTACTTTCATACCAACATTGGTTCCATAGAACCACACTCCCAAATTCGGTAGAGATAAACACGAACATTACTTACTTACTTTGATATCAATTATAAATTCTTTTAGATAACTATATAGAAATGTATAATAAATATTTACTATTCAATATCTTTAATCTGAAGGATATATTTAGTAGTATATCATTAGAGAATTATGATACATAATATTCTAATAAATACCCGAACATTATCAACTGATGGATATTTTTTCCACTATATGACAAACTTATTATTTCCTCAAAATCTTCAAAATCTCCCATAAAATACTCCACATGTGTTATCCATATAAATATTTAATGTTAACTAAAAATCAAGTCCTACCAAAAGAAAATATTTTGATCATTCATTAAAATGAAATACAAAACTACACAAGGAAATAGATAGGTCCAAACAAAGGGATATTCCCTCTTCTGTTATAAAATAATGTTAAAGATCATAATTTGACATGTCATTTCCACATATAGAGTCTTCAATAGTTTCCAACTCATATTGGGACTTCCCTGATTAATGATCTTAATTATTTCAATATTTTTCTTTCTTTGACATCATAGAAGAAGATATAGAGGAAATATTCCATGGTATCCAATATTAGTCTTTTGTGGGTTTTTAATCAAAGTAGTTGGTGTGAAACCCTCACTGTTAGCCACAATTTTGTTAAATGTTTGATTTTAACCTTAAAAGAGTCATTGAAAACAAATCCTATTTCCTTCAGTGGTACTTCCATTCACCCCTTCATCATTAGATATGTTCCACCCTTCCTTAGATATTCTAGAGGACATAATGATTTTCTAGATCTCATGATGATAATCAATATGTTTATGATCATCATTTTGATTGAAACCATCATCCTATGGGCATGAAATATTAGAATACACCAGCTACATGCATCTTTTCTCCAAATGAGGCTTTTTAGTATCCTCTAAAGCACCCATATGGGTCTAGACATTTTCTTCAACTTCCATCTCTTTCTGCACACCCTCACCACCCAAATCACTAGAAAATGTATCCACCTACACATTCTCATCCAAGATATGACAAGTATATGTCTTAGGAACCATCCCACTTTGATGTGATCATGCCTTAGGAGTAGAATTCATGGTAGGATTTGGAGTGTCAATGATGAAATTAAAATCAGTACTAGGCCTTATAATCGAGAAACATGAATTCCCCTACAAAGAATCAACCACATACTCAGACACATATTTATTCCCAGATTAATTTCTAACACCATTCACATTATTCGTCACTATTGTCCCCTTAAATTTCTTTATAAAATATGTCTCATGATTGAATTTTAATGAGTAATAGCATAAAACTACATTTTATGGCATGTTTCTTTGAGATGAACAGTTATTTGATAGTATTATCAAAAGTGGGATAAACATTCATACTCAACCTTTACATGGATGGAATCATCCAATGCTTATGGAATGATATTATTAATTAAGAACACGATAAAGTCAACCTCCAACAGTACCTTAGAAATTTCCCAAACTTGGATTCCTCAATGGCCCAATCTATTTTGATTGGAATACCAACAGAAGAGGCTATATTAAAAATTATCATAGGATTCCATAGGATCGATCTAAGACTAATAAGTTTTATCCACACTTGAGTCCTAATATCTTTTAAAGAAAATGGATTAAACCAAAAATCTCATTCATGAAATAAAATCATACATGGATTTAAAACAATTGATCTAATACCCCATGCATTGTGCTTCATTTCCTCTGATGATAAAATGGTATGGAAGAAGCCCCTACCAATGGGTATACACCTATAATATGAAAAATTATAGACATTAGTTATCTTTTAAAACAGATAATAAAATTTCCAAAGCATTCCCCCATAAGGAAGAACCATCCTACCAGTAATGGAATACTTGAAGATCCTAAATATAGACCCATTTTTCACAATAACACAAGAAGTGTCACCCTTATTATCAGTATGATCTACAATAGAATACATCATATTCATAAAATTTCTTCTGTTCGAGTCGGTTTTATCTTTTTTAAAACCAGGATTACTTGAAATTTTTTTCAGATTAATAGATTTATTAGCAAGAGATCGCCCTACCTCCCACTACTCTCATTGCACTAGTTCAAAAATTAAAATAAGCCAAAAATTACAAATATAATAGTTCAGAATGACAAGTATCAGTTGATGATTCCTCTACCTTGTCATCCTGGAGAGATATATTAAAATAAGTCTCCACTATAGCAATGTGTCACAGATCCTTCAACCCTATAATCATTAAAAAATATCCAAACATTCTATTCACCTCAGTCATCCCCATCACTGTTAACCATGGTCCAATAAATTCAATCATGATAGATCGAGACAAATCTATCCTCCCTATCTCTACCATTGGAGATCTATTCTCACAACTCACATCTGTAATCTCCATGCTCTTCCAGTCACCACTTTTCCTAGCCGTCGAGGGATGGTGTGATCTGGTGGTCTCAGATTCAACCACCATAGTTTGTGATCTATACAAACCCAAATCAACTGATCGAGGGTCAACATCAATACTCATGACTCTATTAAGAATAATAGATCCAATTTAATGAGGTAACACTATAGTGGAATGAAACTAGTAAAAGACATGAATCTGTAATAAAATTGAAAATGAGATATGCTATATCCATGGAAATAATTGAAAACCTGGATATAATTAATAATTATCTCATACTGATAGAATGAATAATTTCTAATATCAAAATCCAACTATCAAGGCCTTACACAAATAAATTATTCAATTATAGGGAGAGGTATACACAAAAAAACACCTTTAGTTTTTCAGACCCATTGATACATCGAAGGGATATATAACTATGTCCCTCACCCATCATCTTATTACATGAAACACATTTACTATATGTGTTAAGAAGACTTTTCATACAATTCCATAAGGAACTACTTTCTGAATAAAAATAGAATAATCTGTATAATGAAAAGTATTGAATATTTATACATTTCCATGTGTCAATAAAAGTTTTAACATGATGATAACCCATATAGAGAAAGAAGTTAAATGGCCAAAAAAATACATAGTCAAATTTTTAATAATCATTTAAATAGAATGAAAATACCTTTACCTATGTCAATAAAAAGGATAACATGATCATAGAACATCCAAAGGAAGAAGGTGGATGGTTAAAAACACATAGTAAACTTTTTAATAATAAAATATATTTAAATTCCAATATTTTCCCCCAAGATAATAGAATAACATTCATTCTAGGTGAATATCATATATTATTAATTTTATAAAATTTTATATTCACAAAGAAAAGAGAAATTTTTATATGACTATGTTAATATTGAAATAACATGACTATAATTCATCATAAATGAATATGGTTGGTGGTTATAAGGAAACATAATGCAATGAGTGAAAAATATTTTTAAAATAGATTTAGGTAGTAGGAATGTATATCTAGAGAAGGAAATTAGAGAATTCTTAATAATACAATAAAAGGGCATTATGTACCAAACATATAAGAAAAAAATATAAAAAAATGACCAGAACTCAAATAATTAAAATTTAGTTGAAAAAAATATTTACCACACAGAAAATTACAAAATAAATATACAATTGATTAGGAGAAGATGATTTTTTCTATAAATCACATGAAATAAAATTATTATTAGAAAAATATATGAATGGGTATGGAATACATGATTCAAAGAAAACATGTTGTAAATATTAATTATGTCTCAAAGAATCAGAATTAAGATAGAGATAACTGTTACAGATTTAGAAAATTTTGAATTTCAACAAATTAAAAGATAAAAATTATAATCTGACATGAAAAAAATTCTTCAGATATAATTGATATTATTATATCATAAATAATATTAATATACACAATATAAATGAGATTAGGTTACTAATACCAATATTTTACCAAATAGAAGAATTTGATATCGAAACCCATAGACAATTACTCTAACTTACATGAACATAATTTTAACTCTTGTATTAAAAACATGATTATCTTAATCACTTGATTTATAACATTAATAATGTCCATATTAGATCATAATGTACATAAATTATAGTTATCTATGATAATTATTTCTATTACCCACATGAGGTGTTGAATGTCTTCATTGTTAGTTCTAGTTTGATAAATACAGTTTTCATATTCATTTTTCTCCAATAGCAATTCCTTACTAATTCATTATGGTTATATCTGGGTATGTTTTATAATTATTTAATGTATTGAAAATTCCTTTAATGATGGTTTTAGTATTTTTTCTGGATTATTAAATTTTATCAAAACATGTTTTTCTAGTTCTTAACAATTGAATGGTGTTTTCTTAGGTGATTATTTAAATATGTGTATAACATCTTCATAATATAAATAAAATCATTATTTACATATATATAATATATTATAGTATAAATTATGTTCCAACATTTATTCAAGGTATATATTCATTCTAATATTCAATTAGGTGGTTAAGATAACCCAAACATGAACATACACTGATTTAATGAATAATTATAAGGTAGTTTTGTTGTAATATCATTATACGAGAATAATAATTACATTATTCTTCTTTTAAAAATTTGATATATCCTAATTTTAAGGATGTATAAGAATATTTTTTGAAAATGGAATTATTACACCATTATAAAAAATGATATCCTCTTATTATGAATATTTTAAATGAATAAACAAACAATGATACTTTGTGGATCCTATCACTAATAGGTTTTCTGTATCCTAAAACCATAATAATGATCATATAGTAAACATAATGTTTATACATGAAAAAAATACTTGGATCTATCCTTTTTGGGTGGTGATGGAAAAGAAAACATGTTTCATCATGGAGGTGATAGTTTCTCACAACACATGAATAATATCTTTTTTCTAATATAAGGTTTATATGAATAAAAAAACATATTAGCCTTATTATAGTGAAATTAGTGTATACAAATGATACTAATATGAGTATATTATTTAGTCTAAAATAAATTTGAATGAATATAATTATGAAGAAATTCTATGTAGTTGAATTTTTATTAATGGTTGAGTGTCAAGAACACATTATTAAACAAAAAAAGTAATCATATTTAAATAATGGGAAATGTGGGAGCCCATTACAAGAAAGGGATTATTCCTTAATGAAATAAAAAAAGGATAAAATGGTCCCACAAGCTGAAATGTAAGAATAAAAATCATGTAAAACATAAGAAAAATGCTTATCAACCCACTTTCTATACAGTACAAGAGTGATTTAAGTAAAAAAATGTTATTCCCAATCTTCAAAGAGGTTACACCACACTAGACCATCACAATGTAGAAGATAACCACTCTAACCAACACACACATATAGAGGAGAGTTAAATCTATGGTTCCATAACAAAATTACCTTGAAATTACCATTGTAAATGATGGAATTATTCAAACTAATTGTGGCTAGAGTATTTTGAAACATGGAAAAGGTTTCAAGATTTCAAAAGTGGCATGAATTTATACACAAAATACAAGGTATAGTATTTCGTGAAGTGGTGAAGGATTACCCTTTTATGAGTGATGTGAAGGGTAGATTTTGGAGAATCCTTATAATATTCAAAAATTTGATGTTACTATTAAATGGATAATGTAACTAAAATAGAAGAAAGATGATAGGAAAGTGATTTTGGGATTAAAATCATCTCAACCACTTACTTGGGATTAAATATGATTAAATTATGTACCTTTATTTTAACATTTTTTACATTTTTTATAATTTACATTTACCTTGGAAATTAATTTATAAACCTAATAATTAATTTTAATTAAAAAAATTATGATTTACACTCTTATATAATTTTATCAATATGGCTTATGATTAGGAGATAATTTTATCAAATTAAATATATACATTTTATAAATGTTGATTTTATAATAAACATACTTAATAACGTAAAAACAGCTATTAGAAAAAAAATATTATGTATTAAATAAATAGATATATATATATAAGATAAAATTATCGTGGCTACTAATTTTAAATAAATAAAATTGATTAATTTTAAAAAAATGGTTTAAGGATTTCAAGTATATAGAAAAATGATTGTACCTTGAAAATAAATGATTTACTAAAAGGAATAAAAATATTTTTTTATTGAATTATGATTTTAATTAATTCTAATAATGTTGGAAAAGGGTTTATAAGATCAAAAAATATTTCAAAATGAATAATTTAATTTGATAGATTTATATCTATAAATTTCATATTTTTTAACGTTATATATCATTCTTATATATTGATAAAATCATAATAACTACACGTTTAATGAAAGCCATATAATCCAACTATAAAACAACCTTTATAGAAAAAGAAAAGAAATATTCATACTAATTCAATTTTTATGCAAGTAATTAAAAAAGTAGTTAATTTTTATTATTTTCAAATTCCAAAATTTATAATTTTTTTAAAAAAAATTAAAAAATATTGAAAACCCATTTTTTACTTGAAAATTAAACATTCAAATATTAGTTATTGTTAATATTTTTACATATAAATTAGAAACAAAATTGGTGTTAATATTTATTAACAGAAGACATTATTTATCATTAGAAGCATATTTCATGAAATAAACATTTATACAGCATACAAGTCATTTGTTTTGAATAATAATGCTCTAAATAATAAATTAACTTGTTAGTAATTTTTGATAAAGTATTTCAATTTTTTTAAAATAAATAAGTATCCTTTATTTTCATTATATACATAACTCATAAAATGATTGCTCTTTTTCATTCCTATTGATTTAGTGGATAGTTTTTTAACAGTCTAAACATATAATTGCTTCATTTCATTTTGGGGTTGTGTGTGGAGAGAAGTATAAAAAATATATACATATTTAATAGAAATCATATAACTAAATACGAGGGTGTTACAATAAATGGGTGTTGAATTGAAAATTACTAAAAACATTAATCAAATTTACTAGGATGAATCATTAACTAACATAACAAATAGAAAAATAAATAATGAATGTTCTATTTTATAGTAGTTCTGATCAATGTTACCATATATTTACTATTAACACCCTTATACTCCTTGATTGGTACGCTATACACTAAAATACCTGAATATTAAAGGGGATTCATAACCTAGTTAGAATATGCCTCTCTTATTAGAGGAACAACTACACGAAAACCCAAAATTTTAAAGGGGTGTAACAACATGTTACAATAATTAATTTTTCCCTGAAGTCAAAAACAGAAGGTACCTTTTGAATGTTAGTGTATCCAAATAACAAATATTCTTTTAGAAGCAAAAAGAATAAGCTAAAAATACAGCTATAACATAGTATAATGATAGAATGAATCCTGGACACAAATACATGTGAAACCAATTGGTTGAATTTTATATATAATATTTCATGTAATGTAACCAGTTCTTGAAAAAATGGGTCATTCTAACACTTTATGTTAGTTAAGACTATACAATTTATTTTCTTTTTTGAGGGTTTTCAAATAGTTTCAAAATAGTTTTCACAGGGCCATAAAGTTCAATATATATATTTGAATCACTTATCTTTATAGTAAATATTGATATCACCAATAGATTTAGTTCACTTAAATAAGATATTTCACAAGTTGCACAGATTCTAAAATTGTTAGAATATTTCACAATAATAAAAATTATCAAAACTGAAAAATATTTTCCATGATTATCAATCAAAAAAATATTTAACACATGGCGAAATCATTATAGATATCATCCTTGAGATAATATACTACTTCAAATTACTTCAATATTTTTAAATAAATTCACCCTAATAATTTCCTTCAATAGACATTCAATCAAATTTGAATAATCAGAGAAATATCATCATTATATTTTCTTCATTATTATTCTAATATAAAATTTAAAATTTAAAATCATGAAAATATAATTTTTTTTAAAAAATAAATAAACCATTTTTTTTAAAATACCAATAAAATAAATTTCTCTAAAATAAATATTTTTTAGGTTTTTATTATTTTATATAATAAATACCTTAATAAAATTTCAAATTATCTTACAATGTGTAATCCTTTTAATTTATAATAATTTTATATTCTTGTATTTCTTATTTATTCATCTAATAATAGTTATATAAGAAATAAGAATTTTAATATTTGAATAATATATTAATAAAAAAGAATAAGACATCTTGAATAATGTAAAGAATTTTACTTTTCCCAAAAGATATATTCTATACGACTTCACTGTAAAACACAATACATGGAAATCACATTATAGGACATATCTATAGAACATAATCCTTTTTACCTTATTGAAATATAATTCTCAAAGACTACCAAAATAACTCATAATATGTTCATTCTTAATAATACATTAATATTATACAGAATAATTTTTTACTTAGCTCAACATTTGTGATAATAAAACAACGAAAAGTCTGAATATAATAAGATGAAAAAAATAAGAATATGTATCAATAAATGAAAATTATAATTAAATTTATCGATGATTAAATAATCAATTTGACATCATTACATTATTCTACAAGTAGTGAAATCTTCATACATGGAAAATATATTTTTCAATTTTATAATATAGCTAATGGAAATAAAATGGGACACTTCTAGAATTTTTTATTTATCAAAAAAATAGGTAAGTTCATAAAATGGGAATGACCCACTAAAAAATCTCCCACCATTTGGAAATCAAAAATCCAATTATCTAAAATATAAAAATACTCCTACATTGTTTTAAATAGTTGATTTTTTCTCAAAATACTCTCCCTATTTGTATTCCAAAAATAATTTTGTTGATATATAAAAATAAATCATTCATAACACAAATGACTTATTTAAAAAATAAAATTTCAATATTTAAAAAATATTTAAAATGTACAATTAATGAAAAAAATAATGAATTATTTCACCCCCTTAAATAATTTATAGAATAAAAATTGAGAATTTTTTATAAAAAAATATTTATTAAAGAAATGAGAACATTCATAATGATCTAATTTTCATATGATGGAATTAATATAACAATGTCACTAAAATTTATCATATAATTCTATAAAATTATTCTTCAATGGTCCTTCAAAACAAATTATGTTAATCAAGGAATTTTATAATAATTTAAAAAAAATTAGAACTAACCCACATATTATGAATATGTCAGCAAACCCTATAATATGAATAGAGATAGAGTCATGATACAATAATGAGGAGCTATAAACTAATAACATTTACATGAGGTGGGATTCTAAAGGAGAAAAAATTTACCATTCACGAAGGAACCTTAACACTACATGCATGTATAGTGACCAAAATTAAATTTAAATGAGAATAATTTATATTCATTCCAAAACTTATATCATACCATATTCTATATTATCATTCTAAAAAACCATTATAGATAATTTTTTATATAAATAAATCATACAATTGATTAAAATTTGATACATTTTCCAAATAATATTAACTTTTATTGAAAAATTCTAAATTATATATATATTCTCTTAAAAAGTTGTAATAGATTTATAAAAATAGAAATAACAGATGTCTTATCACAATAAATAAGGGCCTTGTTAATGTAAAAATTAAAATCATACAATGTTTTCTTATTCGTCAAACATTGATCACAACAATTTTTAATAGCTATATATTCATCTTTATCTATTTATAAGGAAGTGTAGAATATTTTTATAGATATCAAAGAAGTTAAGATTTTACATTAAAAGAAAATTAATCTTGATATACACGTCTGATTAATAATACAACATCCAAAATTTGAATTAGCATTGTGAAACAAGATTTAGAATTTACAATTCCTTTAATATTTATAATGATTATTCTTAATGAATTTAAGTGAGATTCTATGTAATGATATTTAAATCATGAAAAAGTTCACATATTAAACATATACCATGTTTAGAATAAGTAAAATAAAGAAAAATAAAAATCCATAATCTAAATAACTTAACATTAATATATTTTCTAGAAAAATCTGAATCCAATTAGAATATTTTAATGTGGAATCAGTATCATTAGGTATAACATTAGAAAAAAAATAGAATGATAATATAAATTAAAAATAGATATATTTTTATTAATTCAATTATCAGTATTAAAGATTAAATTATCAATAGGGTGACCATTTTTAGTTTTCAAACATCTGGGATCACATTGAGATGAATTACTCTTCCTCTAGATAGATAAATTATTTTATGGTTCATTTTAAAAAAAATGAAATATCTATATTCTTCTTCTATGACATGTAAATATGAATCCTATTTCTCATTATTTTCTAAAAATTTAAAATAAAAATGTTCTTATACAATAATTTATATTTTTTTATAAATTCAATATGATTTATTAAAATTTGAATGCCTAATATACATCCTTAATCACATATAGTAAAACATTTGTATAAATTATATTTTGTATTTAATAGAAAAAAATTAAAACAAAAAATCTATAATTTCCAACATAAAGATTCTTTTCATTACATAAATAAAAAGATTATTTATTCGATATAGGTATAATAATTATTATTATAATTGAAATAAAGAAATTGGTAGAAATATCATCTTCCCTAAAATACTTAGGAAAGATAAAATTACTTAGCATTGTTCTAGTAATTTAATCTAGAGTTCGATTTAACCTTTTAATAAATACATTATTATAAGTATTAAAGGTTTTTTTACTCTTTTTTTACTTATAAGACCTTAAAATATATTAAGGAATATTTTTGAAGCCAGTAATTGAGACTTCACAATATTTTGAGGACTAGAGAGAGTCAAATTTATAATTTAAAAATATTAATTATATTAATAAAAATTGTACATATTTTTGGAAAAATAATGTAATATATCCTAAAAATATCCTCTAATAAAAAAACTAATACCATGGTTAAATCTGGAATGTAGGGATTACCGTAGGTGAAACCCAAATTTGGTCAACATCAGGAATCTAACTGTGGCAGTCATTAGAGGGTGAGTTTAATTAAAATTAATAAATAGTTTTTTGTTTTTTATTAAATGAACAAATTAAATCCTCCTTAAATAATATCTTATAAAATTTTTATAGTTTTATTTGTATAAACACTTAGATAATTTATAGGAGATCTGATGACCATCATTGGAGAATCGAAAATGGGTAATGACTAGTGATCAGATCAAGATTGATCTATAGGTAGTAGATGCAGTAGGTCATACTCATAACTAGAGAATAAATTATTCACCAATTATCATTCAAAAATTGAGTTATGTATTTTATATTTCAGTTTCCACCTTTGATTAAATGTTTCAGAATAAAATTTTGTTTTCATATTTTAATTTTTATTTTCCAAAAATTCACATGAGAAAGTTGTTGAATTAATTTTTTATCTAATTTATCCATTCTCTGATATGATTTCACCCTAGGATATCCATTTTATAATCATTGGATTATAATTATTCTCCAATAATTTTTATAACCCCTTTCTATTATAATATTCTAGGACCCACACTCTTAGATTCGGTGTATAAATCATAAACATTACATGTAAGGATTTTTTTCTGATAAGGGTGACCATTTTTTCATTGAAGACCATATAAAAACGAAATGAATTTTTTTTTAATTTACATAGAAGAAGAAATTTTAGGTTTATAGTTTCAGATAATTAGGAAAAACTCATATATAAACAATTTAAATGAATTTAAATGAGCATTTCACCCACTTAAGCCAGCTTTTCTTTTTCAAATAATGACATCATCATAATCCATATGAAATATCTTCTAGAAATAATTCATTAAACTTATTTATTTATAACCCGTTATGAAGGAAACATAATATGGGTGATCTTAAATGATCATTAAGGGTAAAAATAATCATTACAAAATTAATATCATCAATGAGAATAATAAGTAGAAAATGGAATGATAACGTCATCAAAGTGCATGAGTATAACATATGAATAATAATACCCATCAATACCTAGATAATAAAACATAAAAACATTCTATAAGGAATTATCAATGGAAAAATTCATAGTAATCAATAATCATGTGCCATGTGATATCAGTCTCTTCCAAGTAGAACATCATAAACCCATAGAAATAATAGATAAAAAATATTGGTATCCTAGAAAATCATCTTATAGAACCATTCAGGAACCCTAAAAAATTTAAATAATAGTATTTCAAAATTAAAATATATTTCTCATAAGAACATAATAATTACCTAAATCATTGAATATAAATATGGGTTCACCAATTGTAAATATTATTAAGGGCACACCCAACTATATATGGGGTCACCCATCATTTTAATGTACAAGAACAACAAAATTAATAAATAACATAGATAATTTATTTCATAATAACTCATTGAAATAACCATTATTCCTCTTATAAAATTTTTAGACCCTTGAAAAGAAACGGGTTCCAGAAAAATCTCATTGAAATATGGTTGACTAGTAGAAAATTAATGGGTTCTGTAATAATTTATTTGAAACAAACACAATACATACTGTGAATGAATTAGGATGATATCATTACCAAATAACCTTAATAGATCATAGATGTAAATAATGGTTTTTGAAGTTGATAATGTAAATACCATAAATTAATATTAAAAATTTTCCCCCATAAAAATACCCTTTTTATTTTCAAAATCTATTTTTAAAACATAAAATAATTTGAAAATAATTTTCTATGAAAATAAACTATATTGATAGTAAATAAATCATTTAAAAATAATATATGAAATTTAATAAGTATAATATCCTTAAGGCTTTGAATTTTTTTTTTAAAAAAAATATAGAAATATTTTTAGAAAACATTGTTTTGGATGAAAAAATATTTCAACTTAAAGGATGATATTTCATAAAAATATTCCTTTGGAATCTTGAGTAGGTAAAGAGAGTTATGTTAAGGGAAAAAATATATTATAATGACATAAAAATAGTATAATATATTTGATGAGAATTATTTATATTTATATCATTAGATTTCAACATTGGAGACTTAATCCCAAACAATCCATATAATCGATCAGATTAAAATATAAAACTCTTACAACATTGGTGTCATTGAATAGTAATCCCTAGAAAAGAACTACATTAAATGAAACATATAATACCCTGATAATAAATAAATTCATTATATTAAATTCCAATGGGTATTTATATACATTTCATAAAATTATATATGTTTATAACATGATATAAGTATCAAATAATGTAAATTGTCACAAAAATCCAATATCACTTTGGTAACATCAAAACCATAAACCCCATGAAAGAGTGATCCTTAAATTTATATTTATATTAAAATAATTTAATTATAATAATCATAAAATACAATCATTTTTAGTATATATATCACACACAAAAATATGTGGTTAATTGTGCATGTATCGCACAGAAATAAAAGTGAGACGATAAAAACCCTTACCACGAGTCCGATTCATCATGAATGCTTATTAAATTAAAAAAAATAAATTATATTAATTATTTAATTATTTTATACCATTTTAAAAATAGTAAAAAATTTATTTTACTTATAAATAAATAATATATTATTACTAAATAAATTAATTTTACATCACATTTTTTGACCATATTTGTCTTATGTGTCAAAAACTACAATGGTAGGCAGACAATGGTCAAAGAAGAAATATTTTAAACATATATAGAATAATAATAATGAAATAAATTTAAAATTTATACATAAATTATTCTTGTAAACCATTTATTACTAGTTTTTAAGAAAAATTTAGTATCATTATGATCATTGAGATGGTAGGTCGTACGTACGCCAGAGTATCGTTTCCATCATTCCAATGATCATTACTGAAATAAGATAAGAAAATTATATGTTTAAAAATTATATTTAAATAATTAATACCATATTATTTAATTATATTTACTTATAAACATCATTATTTTGATGTGGTGAAGAAAAAAGAAAAATCATATCACTTTAAGGAGGCGATAGTCCACACATACACAAATGAAGTTATAACTATTTCAGTGTGTGAAATGGTAAGATTAAAAAGATATATTATATATATATATATAGATAATTATATTATTTATATCATAATTAATTCATTTATTTCATATATATTCACTCTATGTACCCTTATTACCTTCCACGTAACACGTCTATGAAAAATTCCTCGCATCGCTTCATGAGGAAGTAGTCTTCTGTACACACGAATGATGTTATCATATCCCATATAATATGGAATTTCATAATTATTTATATTATATAATTACTAAAAATGTATTATTATGCTATAAATATCATAAATATCATATATAAACTTTATTTCCATCATTACCCACATCCATGAGAGGTGGTAATGGAAAAGTGAATGACATTGTTTCTCGAGCCATTAGTCCACACTAATGATAATTTGGTAAATCATTTGATGGAGATTTTTATGGGTGTAATTCATAACCATAATATAACAAAATATTATCATATTTGAGATACTGATGTTATTTTTATTATTATGCAATAATAAGTCTTTAAGGGGCGGAGAAAGAAATAAAACAAAAACCCTTTTAGAAGAATATTTCTTTTTCAACAGATATCCTATTTAGTTTGCAATAAAACATGGAAATATTTTCTTTCTGCCCAAAATAAGTCTTCTGTTATGAGGGGAGTAAACTCAGTAAGTGATTCTACTAGGGGGTTGGAAATCAATTTTTTTTGATAATTGTGAATGTGTGGGGAGAGTGAGTGGCTTTTTATAGTTGGAGAGGGAAGAAATTATTTTAAATACTCAAAAGTAATTATTATTAGGAGGTATAAAAAACCTCATAACCATAAAATATCAATAATAATGGATGAGAGGGATACTTTGGTCAACAAACTACTATAAAAAATACATGTTTTAAACATTCTATACATTAACACCTAAGATTCCTTATTTATTCCATTTTTTCATTAATGTAACTAGATTTTTAGCCTACAGAATTTATCAATTAAGACTAAATAAAATTGAGAATTATTATGTAATATATTACCACTTATTTAAAATATGAAATCAAAATTATAAAATAAAAATTCTCTGTGCGTTGGAAACTAACATTAATAGAAGAACATTTATTGCTTAAAAACACTACTTTAACCAGAATCGTGGTAATAATGTCTTTAATTTTTTGGGGAAATATGTTCATTATAAAAGTAAAATTGGTCGATAAGTGGACAATATTTTATATTTATTAACATTTAAAAACCACTCTATAGGACATATGTTTTCAGAAAATTTAAATATTCTAATAGAATATCACTTATAGTATAATAACATTAATGTCAATTTTGAAAATATTTATTTAATTTAAATTTAAAAAACATCAAGCAAATATTGGAATTCAAATATATTATGTTCAAACTCGTGTTTCATGATATATTAATTGAAATCAATAATGAAACCCATAAATTAATTCTATCTACCACAATATTAATATATTTAATGTTATTTATTTTATTTGATTATTCACTAAATAATGAATGCGTTAGAGTTTCATAAGAATTTAATATAATTATATTATTTATAATTATTAATGATAAACTATTATTACAAAAATAATAATTAATTAGTAAAATTATATTTATAAACAATCTAATGTTGTTTTTTACTATGCCTACATCTTTATAATCATTAAATGGAAGAAAGAATCATCTTATTGTATTTTTATTTCCATAAATTAATATTTCGGTCACATTCATTAAAAAGTTTTCTGTAAACTCGTAAATATATAGAATAAGGTAACAAAGGTCGCATTTTGTCTATAAAATTGGTGTTGAAGATGTTTTGGGTCATTTTTACACCATATATTTTATTTTTAACCACTATGTAAACTTGTTTTTACATTAATCACAGTAATAAATTTTAATTTTTGTCACAAAAAATGGTTAAAATTTAATTTAAGATTATTAGATAACAAAAATTATTACGATCCGAAATATGGAATACATTTAATCAAATTTAATTCATATAAGTGGAAAAAATTAATTTAAAAGTAATCTCGTAGACATTATGAGAAAGTGGGATTTTAAATTGTAAAAGTTCAAAAGCTCACAATGATTTCATATCAAAAATCAACATTAAAATTATTCAAATGACCTATTTTAAATTAATAGATGTATAATTTAACTATTGTTTTTAAAACTAATTTAAAATATAATTTAACTTTGTAAATACTGTAGGGAAAAATTAAAATTTCAGATAAAATTCTGTATTATTCACTATTAATCATAAATTCAAACTTTTTATAAAATTAACAAAACAACACCATAAGATAATTGGTTTATTCCAAATTGAAAATTAATGTTTAAATTTTCAAATAAAAAAAAAAAAATAAAAAAAATTAAATTAGTTCACCATAAAAATGTGAAAAGGCGTCTTTTTAGAAAAAATAAGTGTTTTAATCATAAAATTGGATTTATTTTTAAATTTTCCAAAAAAACACATTGGATGAATGTTTAAAATTATATATAATATATTACATATTAATTTCACTAATATAATCTAAAAATATGTGATTTTTTTTATTTTATTTGTATAAAACACACTTGTCTAAAATTTAATAATTTTTTCAGAAAAATATTTTCATCTATTTTCTAATGTATTTTACTTTATTTTGTAATTAATTAATACTAAAATAATTTATTATACATATATGTGTTAAACATGTTTTCATAATTTAGTTAATCTTATCCAGACCCACCATTCCAACAACTAGGTGGTTGTAACATCCCAGGTAAATAAAGAAATATGATATTTTCATATTTATTAATATGTGTGAATGAAATATTGATTTTACTTAAAAGGTTATTCTATGTTCGATGGCATAACTGATACACAACAACGAGTATCTTTGAAAACTTACATTGCACACAATGATGAGTTATACTAAAAAATGTTAATATAATATTATTATTTTAAATGGTAGTTAATGCTTAGCCGTTGTAATGGCGGGAATGAACAAAACTAACTACAATAATATTATACATGTTTGTTAAATGTTTTTACATTTATCCAATAAATTTTAAAGGGTTAAAATAAGAAAGATTCTGATTTTAAGCATGAAAACTCTAATATTCTTTAAAAGTTCGTTTTAACCCCTTTTGATGGTGAAACCTTTTTAAATATAGTTTTTTTCACTTTTATATGTTCTATTTTACAAAATAAAATTCTTATTTATAATTGGGACATCAAAATTTACTTTGGTATAATTTTTGGTATTTTTCTGATAAAGTTAATTTTGTAATGAATATTGAAAATACCGCATTTTAATTCAAAACTACCTTTTCATCTATGTTATTTATATGGTTAGATTATCTTTTTAATTGGTTTTAAAGAGTAATTAGATTTTATTTTTACCAATTAATCCAATTTTGGTCATTGTAAGTAATTTCACTTTGAAATTGGACATAAACAAGTGTCAATCTTTTGATAGTTATTATTTCTTAAAAACACCCTTTTTGTTTTGACAACGGGAATTAATTTTAAATTATTTTATGCCACTTATTTGTTTTTAATTCGGAAAAATGGATTCCATATTTGGAATCATGAGTTACAAATTGTGTAAATATGTATCTTTTATTTTTATACATGATGAATATTTACTTCAAAAAACGTTTTTTACAATGATTACAGGGTAAATATAGAAAATAAGGGTAAAAAATAATATTATAATAATATTAAATTACCCTTAAACTTGTCCTAACCATATTGTATGTGATATGTACGGCTAAGGTCATCCTTATGTTGATTTTGTGACCCCATGGAGCCACTTGGGAGTGACAATGACACTTTATATTAATTAATTTAAAGTAAAGACAAAAATGACATAAACATATATCTTTTAGTAAATCAATTTTTACATGGGGATATATAAGTAATATATTAGACTATAAATATTAATTTGAAATATAAAAATAATTCCTACATCAGGGTATCTTATTTTTAATTATTAGACATGAAATAAATAAAATTATTTATGACACAATGATGATGTAGTGTTTACCTTATTAATGAATGATTTAAATAAACGAGATTATAAAATTTAAACAAATATTCAAAACCTGTACAATTCTTATTGGATTGTTTTATTTCGAAAAATATTAATCTTATATTCTTATTTAATTTGTTTTGGACCTTTTGAAAGCAAAATTCATTTTTAATAAAATAATACTTTCAAACTTTCCTAAAGAGCCCCTCATCCCCCTTATAAAAAGCCATCACCTCTAAACCATTAATCACACCTCTCAAGACTCTTGTCTCATCCAAAATCTACTAGAATAAGCTCCCAACATCCCTATTTTCCTCCTATAATCCTTTCTCTAGGCATAAGGCACTTCAAGAAATCATTTTGGTTCAAACTAAAGGGAGTTACCCGATTTAAAGGTAACGTCTTCCCTCAAGTTCTACTATTTTATTTTACTTCTTCACTCCCTATGCTCTTCTTATTATTATTTTACATAAAAATATAAGTATCCTCAATATACTAGGTTTTGGTTATGATAATTATTCTAACTATAGTTCTACACACCTCCATTTAATGGATACGAACATACCATTTCTGTGGATGGTGAACTACTACCTCACGAAACGACGATTGTTCAATTATCTCTTACCACCTCTCATGGTGGCCATTATGATGGAACTATATTTATATTTGATATATATTATATTTATATTTTCCTTATTCTTCTGTATTTTTATTTTATATCATACCTTTATGGTTTCCATAATGGGTAAATACAATAATTTCATTTGAGTTAGTTTGGACTTCCGCCCCATCAAAGTGACATGACTCGTTCATGCCATATGTGGAACATATAAAGGACATAGTTAATTAAATTATATATGATATTATCCTGGAATTATAATATACCTATGTATCATTAGGTTTTTATTCAATTAAATATGAAATTGAAATGAAAGTAGCATTCATGCGTATGTATGACTTACTGTCTCCATGAATGGTGTATTTCATTTCTTATCGCCAAATGTTATGTACTATTCTAAATACATATATACAGAATATATATGATATATATGATATCTAAATCATTAATATAATTTTGGAGATAATATAATTTTGACCACATGGAAATTTTTTAATTATAACATGTTCATTTTTGACTCATGTTCTAAACATCGAAAAAATGTCGGATATAAAATCAAATAATTAAATAATTATTATAATAAGGTAATAAGTTATATAAAAGGAATAATAAATGTGAAAAAGGTTCTGATTCAAGTATAAATTCACTTTAGATAATTATTCACCATATTAAAGAATTAACGAGTCAAGTTGGACACGAGGTTAGGGACTTCGTCTCAATATCCTTTCATTGAGGTATATTTTTATTTATACACAACTTTCTTTTATACGGTGTATAAACCCTTTTGAATTTTCATGTCATTCAATGGGAATCCTTTTATACAAATAATTTTACTAAATGAAAAAAGGGTATGTTCGTTTTTAACATACATGGTGACAATGACCTTTCTTTCACTGCGAGTATTATTTGATCTTTGGCATCCTTAACAAGCTGTAGTTTTTTAATAGAAAATAAATTACATATACCCTTTTTACTTATTTTGGTATTGAAAATTTATTTGAGAAAACATTGACTATTTAAATATCTTTAAATGATATATTGTGATTGGAATGTGGAAATTTTATCTTTCTTTTATGCTTGTTTTCTGTGTTATGAATATGTTATTGTTCTAGGGAGTTGTTTACATATACAGGTGGTGCTATGATAAACCTAGGGACGGTGAGCCCGAGATAGATCTCCAATACATTGCGTAATGTGATGGAGGTAAACGTTAATGTTTCTCCTAAGAGATGTAAGTAATACACCATGATGAGTATTCCAACATATCTTCCTATGTAGTTGTGATAGCTACAATGTAAGTATGATATGGATGCCACGAGTTACCTTTGTGATTTATGATTTCTGTTTGTTATTCATAAGTCTTATGATTTCATGAGGTATGTTAAATAGCTTATTTTTTGTATGTAATGATATATTAATGTTTTCTTTATTTATTTTATAACCCTTACTGAGATTTTTTTTCACATCCCACGTTTTTCAAATGTTTTTCAATGGATATAAGGTAGGGTAAGATAAAATAAGAATTCATTAAGATTTATATCATGAAAATAATTTCTATTTTCTTTTAAGGGTTTTTAATTTATGAAAAAATGGATAATGCGTAAAAGTGTATAATTTGTAATTTTTGAGATTTAATGTAATATTTATGGCCCTATTCTCTAAAACTGTAAACCTAAAAAGATCCTCAATGTGAATTATTAACTTAATTCAAGATTATGTAATGTTTAAGGCTGGGGCCTTATAGTGGTATCTATCCTTTTACAAAAAAATATTAATTCTATATTTTTGTTAAATAAAACTCATTCTTTCATGTAACACATGATATGGAAGAAACTATTTGTTGAGGGTATAATAAGAAAATTTTAGTATTTATTGTAACACAAGACAAACTCATGGATTAATTTCATATACTCTAACAAATATAATTTTCTTCTTTTAAAATCATTGGGTGGTATATCTTACCCGTTTAATAAATTGTTTCCATGTAATTTATACATTATCATAGTTATTAAAGGTTGTTTTTTTTTGAAAATACATTAATTGTTAAAATACCTCCTAAAAAGGGTTACTAAAATATCATACTGATAAAATTGAAAGGTAATTATTAGGGTAATTAGGAACAGTACATAACTAGTTCTCTACATAAGAGATCGTTGGTGGCAAGTCAAAATATGGGCATGGAGGAAAATTTAAATCCCAAATAAGGATATAGAGCAACCAAGATCATCGATAAATATAAATTGAATTATTGAAAGAAAGTTAAAAATCACCAAAATTTAAAAACAAGAGGCATGAATATGGTCATTGATACCATCATAGATATTGGCAATAGGATAAACGTTTGTTTTATGGATCCTATTCCTAGAGTTGAGGAATTATCATACCATATATATTTTGAGAATATCTAAATATAGTTACTTGGGGACTATAATTTCATCTTCTCGTCAATTACCACAACCATTTCATCTTTTTCTCTAAATTATGAGTAGTGAAGATGAAATTATCATACCTGAATCACTAAAATCAAAATTTACACACCACATAACCCTAAAAAAGACAACATGTTATTACTCCTTTATTGAAATTTTAATCACAATGAAAATGGTTAAAAAAATGTAAGAAAATTTCCAAAATGCAAAAAAGTTTATATGATACACTAATATCCAAAATTTAATGGTAAAATACAATGTTTATTATAAATCATTTTATAACCCTATAACCCAAATAATATCAAAGATCTCCAAATTAAAGATTGTCTTATCCCCAACTGTTATCTCATACCATTCATATTTAGAGCCCAAAAATTTGGTGATTTACTATTGAATAAACACTAATCATTTATTTATAGAATCAATTTTCAATCTCGTAGAAATCTAGATGATAAAACTTTTATTCCCATAATTTACCTCAATATACAAGTTCATATAAACCATAAAGGTTTTCAATAACTAAAAGATTATTTGATAAAAAACTAAATGAATACTTCAAAATAAATCTATGTTTTACATATTATTCAACCCAACGAACTGTTTCCTAAAATATAATTAATAACCTATTTTTTTTACTATTTAAAACCCTCAAATATTACATCTATGAAATTGAACTTATGATCAGCCTAATTATTATATTCCTATATTGGTATCCAAAACTCTTAAGATAACATCACATAAAAAAATCATAATATATATATTTATCTAAACTATGACTTTGGTAGAAACTAAAATAGACTAAAACCCACACTCCTTGATTCAGTGCTAAGATCGTAGAATTTTGATTTTTGGCTTTGATGCCGATTATGGTGTCCCATTATTTTCCATCCAAATCTAAAAAAATAAAATGTAAAATTATATAATTTAAATACTACAGGTCCTTTTAGGTTTAGTTATTTACATAATTATGAAAAAATCCTTCATAAATAATTTACATGACATTACATGATAATTTCTCCCACTTAACCCATTTTTTCCATTTCACATCAACACATCATCATCATCCATGTAAAATCCCATCTAGAAAAAATTATATCAACTTATTTTGTCATAACCTAGGGAGATGTAAAAATAATAAATTTGATCTCAACTACTCATTAATGCTAAACATAAGAATTATAAATTGAATTTTATCAATGAGCATAACAAGTGTAAAGGTGTATGATGACATAATCAGATAGAATGAGTATAACAAATGAAAACTGATAACCATCAATAACTATATCATCAAACATTATAACATAGAATAAGTCATTGATAATGGAATACCATTACTGTGAATCAATAATCATGTTTCATGTGATATAAATCTTGAGAAAATGAAACATCATTAGCCCACAAAAAATATATATAAGGCATATTGGTATCATGAAACATCATCTCATAGAACCATTATTGAACTCTTATAGAAACATTTCATAACCCATAGAAATAGTAATATCCATATGGAAAATGTGAAATATAATTATGTGGATGAAATAATGATTACCCAATGCATTGAAGCACTATATTGTCACACCCAAAGTATAATCTATGACTAGATACCCCGATGCTATATGGATGCACCCATACTCTATAATTTCAATGAACCAAAATATTAATAAATCATAGTAAGAATTAATTTCATCATAACTTATTGAAAACACCTTTATTTATTTTAGAACATGATTATCACAGGTAAAATAAATTGGTTCCATAACAATATCGTTGAAACGTGGTTAACGCGTAAAAAAGAAACGTGTTCAATAACAATCTATTTTGAACAATAATAATTTATACAGAGATACAAATAGGTTGGTATGATTAAAAAATAAAATCATTTTACCATAATTAAAAATAGGTGTTGTTAATGTTGATTAATGGAAATACCATTAAAATATAATAAAAAAATGTTTTTGATAAAAATACACTTTAAAAACATAAAACATTTTTGAAATTACTTATCTCTAAAATTAAAACTGAAATATTATGAAGGGAGGTTTAAAAATAATTTAAAATATGTATTTATTAAAACCTCCTTTCCTATTTGAAATACACTTTATATGAAATTTTTTAATTTTTTTTAAATGATTTGGGAAGGAAAATATTTTTTTCCTCAAAGGACAAATTTTCCCAATTTGTTTTTGTAATCTTGTGTATATTATGATAGGAAATTTAAGGGAAAACATGTGTTCTTATTATATAATAAGATTATTGTCACATTTATGTAAATTATTTATCGGTATATCATAATATTTTATCATTCGTGACTTAATAACAATCAATCCTGATAATCGATGAGATTTTAATATCAATCTCTTACTAAATTATTACATTGAATTGTAAGCCCCATGGAAGGATTACATAAAATGGAACATAAAATAAAATAATAATAAATTAATTAATTATATGAAAATAAAATAGGATGTATATACACCTTATAAAATTTGATAGGACCATAACACGAAATAAGTATCAAATAAGGAAATTTGTGACAAAACTCCATTACCACTTTGGTATCTTTGATACCATAAACCACCTAAAAGAGAAATCCTGATATGGATATATAAATTCTGATAAGTTTTATGATAGGAATCATAAAATAAATTCTTGGAAAGTATATTCAACATAAAAAATAAGTTGTGAATATTTCATGTATCTTAATGAAATAAATGTGAGACAAGACAAACACTTACCACGAGTTTGATTAATTAAACTTATTACATATATTAATAAATAATAAAATTATGTACTTTTTTAATTTATTAATAACATTTTAAAATATTATTATTAATTTTAGTTTACTTAAAATAATTATATATATGATTAATTAATAAATTACATTTAAATGAGAAGTTTTGACCATATTTCTATTCTTTATCAAAAACAACATTGGTATGTCATCTATGGTATATGGGGTAATTATTTAAACATATAAAAAATTATAATCATGAAAAAATTATAGTATTTATAAATGAATTATAATTTTATAAATAATTATAATATGTGTATATAAAAAATCAATTAATGTTACAGTACTGGAAACGGTAGGTTGTACACATGCAAGAGTAGAGTTTACATTTTACCAATGATCATAGTGAAATGAAGGTAAGTAGAATGTATAATTTATGAATTATAATTATATAATAAATAAAATATTTGTTAATTATATATACTTATTTATATCCTTATTGTGATGTGGTGATGAAAAAGAAGAATCATGTTTCATTGATGAGGCGGTTGTCCACACCTTTGTGAATGACATTATCACTTTTTTAGTGTGTGAACTGGTAAGCATAAAATGATATATTATATTTCAAAAACATATTTATGTCATTAATATAATAATTATGTCATTTATTTCATATATATTCCTTTTATTTAACCTTATTACCATCCATGTTAGTTAGTGAAAAACGCTTCACTATCGCATCATGAGGTGGTAGTACGTCGTACACGCGAGCGATATTATAGTATCCCATATAGTATGGAATTTATAAAAAAAAGTGTATATGATATTATTACATCAAAGGTATTATTATGTTTTAAATTTCATAAATATAATATATAAATATTGTGTTCATCATTATTCCCACCCATGAGAGGTGGTAATGGAAAAACGAACGATATCATTTCATGAGGTGGTAGTTCGCTGTACAGAAGAGTTATGAATTTGTAACTTATTTAATGTAAGTGTGTGTGGGTGTAGTTAATATCCTTAACATAACAAAATATGATTATATTTATGATAATTATGGTATATTATAATTATGATTTCATAAAAATTAAAGGAATTTAAGAATGAAATTAAACAAAAAGTGCTTTTAGAAGAACATTACAACTTCTTCAGGTATCGTCCTAAGGTTTCCACTCAAACCATGAATGATTTGATTTAAAAATAATATAATACTTCTTGGATTATATAACGTGATTTTGGATTTTATTTTGGTAGAGTTTGGATTATAAATGTTTTTTATAGGTTCGAGATATGGGGAAAGTGATTGTCATTCAATTGTTGAGGAGGTCTGCAATTCTTGTAAATATTCAAATGTATTAAAAATTGAGAGATCTCAATTGCTTTATTTTCCATAAAATATTAATAATTATGGATTGGTGGTAATATTTTTCTAATAAAGACCTCCAACATACAAAATAAATAATTTTTTTTAAACATTTTTTTCTTTATGTCATATGTTTCCATATTTTTTAATTTTGGTTTTTTCATTAAGGTAACTAGTTTTCTAGCCTATGGAATTAGTCCATTAATTATAAATGAAAGTTAAATATATTATAAAAATTATACCCACATAATTTAAATATTAAATCCAAATTATAAAATTAAAATCCCACATATTTGGGAATTAAATTTTAACAAAAGTGAAAGTAACGCGTAAAAACACTTCTTTAACCCAAACTGTTCCAAATTTTTTATTTACTATTTAGGGGTAAAAATATTTATTATAAAAGATAAATTGGTAAACTTATAGACTATATTTCATATTTATTAAAATTTAGAATTCAATTTAAAGAGTATAGGATTTTTTGAAATTTTAAATCATTTAATACATTATCATTTATAATAAAATAACATTAATCTAATAATTGAATTTATTTATTTAATTTGAATTTCAAAACAATATCGTGAAAGTAATTAAATTTATATATATTATGTTCAATTATGTTTCCCATTATATATTTATCTAAAAGAACAATGGAACACACTATTTCATTCTATATAACTCGCTTATAACATTCTTACCATCATTTAATTTATTTATTTATTAAATAAATAGTCCATGCATTGGATTTTTTTAGAATTTATTTTAATTTTATCAAATATAACAATTAAATACAAATTAATATTATAAAAAAAATTAATTTCTCTTTCAAATTAATATTTATAACCAACCATTTTTAGTTTTTACCTATTCTGAATGCTTTACATAAATTAAAATGATTAATGGTGTATTTTTTGTACTTCTTTTTTCATAACTTATTGTCTGGGTCAATTTCGAGGAAACTTTTTCCATAGTATCATAAATTTAGAGACCAAGGTTATAAAGGTAAAAATATTTCCAAACAACACGTGTTGGGAAATTTTTTGTTCATTTTTACATATTATTCTGTGTAACCACTCAACAAAATTGTTTTTACCACAATCAATGTAATCAATTTAAATTGTATTCAAATATTACATGGGTAATTATTTTACCATATTAGATCATATAAATTATAATTATTCTAAATATTGAATCTATTTTTTCAAATTAAATTCACATATGTTGAAAATATTAATTTAATATTTATCCTGCATACATGACGAGAAAGTTGGATTTTAAATTCAAAAATTTCTAAGGTTCACAATGTTATTATATCAATATTATTTATCAAAATTATTACAATAACATATATTGAATTAATTTATTTATATTTTAACATTTTTTAATTTAAAACTAATTAAAAATATAATTTTACTTAGTAAATAATTTATGTGAAAACAAAATTTCAACTAAAATTCAATATTTTTCTCTATTCATCAAAAATTGAAACCTTCCAAAAAAACCATCAAATTTAATCTAAGATAAGTTTTTATTACTATTTCAGTAATTTATTTTTTTATCAAATAAAAATTAATTTTTTTTAAATAATTACTTTTTATATAATGTTCCATAATAAATTGAAAATCTTTTTTTTTGAGAAAAAATACTAGTTTTAAGCATAAAATTGTATTTATTTATATCAATTTTATTGAAAACACATGACTAGAATGTTAAAAATTATAATGAATATATTAAATATAAATTTATTTTATATATCCCAACAAGCATGATTTGTTAAATATATTGGTATAAACCATACTTTTATGCATTTAAATATTTCTTTCAGAAAAAGATTTCCTTTTATTTTCAAAAGGGTTTTATTTTAATTTATAATTCATTGGTCTCTATATATTACATTATATATACATTCATAAATTATATTATTCATAATTAATTTATTCATATCCATAATAACCAATCCAATGGCTAGGTAATAACTATCTTGTTAAATATAATATTAATAGTATATTGTTGTTCGGTAAAAATTGGTCTTGCGTGTAACAGAAGATGATAAAGAAACTCATTATTGTGTGTATCATAAGAGAAAATGAGTGTTACATGTAACACATGATGAACTCATTGTTTCATTTCCTTTACAACATATAATACAATTTTATTCCGCTAAAATCTCAGGAGGGTACATCTATTTTGTTTTTCCTCATTCTTTAATCATTTCATTTACATCTAGATAATGATTTCATGGATCGACATTACATAGGTAGGATCGAGCATGATAAAACCCATTTATTCATAGAAGATATTTGAGCAATTATGAAGATGTTTATTTGTGGATGGATTTAAAATTTTTATGTGATGGGGGTTTTGAATTTAATTCGATATAGTATGTGAGGAGATGAAAGGTGACCTAAGGATCGTGTGATGCAAAATAAATCATCATGGGTGATCAAGATTTAATGTCAAGAGGGCGGAAAATGATGGACAAAGCAGTTTCCAAAAATTTTTAATAGACAAATGGTGTTATTCATATTTGTTAAGATATATTGAGAATCCACATGAACGATCTATCATTATATAGAAAAATAGACAACACAACATGTTGTCTAATAACACATGTCATATATTAACACCTAGATTTGATGGATAGGGTTTGTAAAATGTTAAGGATAATGTGTCATGTGTATGGGACACATGTCGTGTAACCCTCCTTGAGTAGTCATGTCATATTCTATGAGAAAAATTCATAGAACAAACGTGGGAGGAGACACTGTGTACTCTAGGAGTATAATGGCACATGCCATTACTCAGTCATGCCCATGTACAATGACAAAAACAAATGAACAAAGGCTTGGATAGGACCTATGTGTTTGAGACATTTCATTTGGGCCCCTTACAATTCATGTATAGATGCATGACTTCTGAAATATGTTAGTATGAGAACACGACCAGGAAGAAGAGTGTGGCCACTTGTTGTGTAGCCCCTATTCACACCATGTACTCCTGTATAAATATTCTTCTTATTTTGTCTCCTTTATTTGGAATCAAATTTCGGCCAATGGGTATCCTATCGTGAGTTTATTTCATGTATAACATGATGGTATACTTCATTTTCACATTTCAAAAGTGAGGTTAGTTGTTCTGAGTAAGATTTTTTCTTTTGAAGACACTCGATGATGGTAGTGACTGGGCATGATCAACAAAGAGTTTAGATGAAGAAAATTCTTCCATATTTAGGGTGTGGTTCCTCAATATATAAAGAAGATACTCATCGATCACATTTGGGTGAAATTACTCTATTCATGGGGACGATACTCCCTTGTCAAATTATGGTGTTGGTCCCCCATACTCATATTGATAGTTTGAGATGGTACTCCCATATCTATGTTGTTGTTCATCTATATATAGAGATGATACTCCTTGTTGATCATAGTGTTGCATTTATTGTCAATACGATGCCAATAAGGTGTCAAATGTCAATATGTGTATGGCGAGGTAGTGATTAAGTGATGATGCTGATTGAAGAGGGGATGTTTTTCCAAATCTTATGTCACATAGAAAATCAATATGAAATGAAATTGGATGTCATTCTTGGATATTCTCTAGAATAAATCTGACAATTTTTGAACCGATTCAAATTTTCAAGACTTATATCAAGGTGATACATTGTTACAACACTTGAAGAAGTCCATGAAATACTCAATTTCATGAGAAAATAAGAAAAGATACATCCATAATCACTAAGTGGAAGATGTTTTGAAGACCATGCATTATGCTTTAATGCATGAGGAATGAATACATGATCCATGTGACATCCATGATTGGATTTAAGTAATGTTGAATCCCTTGTAGTTATTATTCCCAAATGAAAAAAGAAGTATGATTTTTGAAGACGAAGAAGAGAGGAGGAAGAGCTTAGTATAAAGTCTAGTAAGTGAATTTCCCAAGAATTATATTTGAATGAGGAAGTTGGCCATGCCTTATTATTGTACTATACACTTGGTTTTTTAACCAAGTATATATGGAATTACATTAAAAAAAGGGGGGCATGTCACGACCCGTCCCCCGGGGCCCGTATCGTGACTATCCCAAGCTCGCCTTCTGTAGGCCAGGGGCTGGCAACTAGCACCGAAGGCGTAAATCCCTAAACTGGGAAGTTATAGCCTTTATAACTATAAACAAACACATCAGAGTAAACAACTCGAAGAAAAATTCTAAGTAAAACGGTATAAAAAAGAAGTGCTGGAAAGTAAAAGGGACTGGAAATACAAGCCCAACAGGAAAGTACTAGTACAATTGGAAAGTAAGTACAACTCAAGAAAAGTAAACCAGGTACTGGGTCATCCCATGTGGTTCCTACCTGAAGGGTATGTACAGATGGCCTCCTTAGCACTCCACGTCTGTCTGTCTCCTCTGTGTACCATCACGCCGAGTAGTCCACCTCCGGGTACCATCCAGTCCTACTACTCTCTGCCTCAGTCAGCGCTGTCTGTCGTCTACAACCAACACAACGAAGTGCAGGCATAGACCTTGCAGGGGTGAGTATAATGATACTTAGTAGGGACCCCAAGACCCTCAAGGTCTAAAAAAATATAACAAGGATAAAACAAAAAGTATGAAATCAACGGATAACCATTACTTAGGTATATGACCATACATATACCTAAGTTATCTAGTGACCCATCTCAATCACGAGGAAAACACAAAAGTCATTGAATCATCTCAGACCAGTATTTTCATTATTGAAACCATGGCTGCTGGAGAACTCCTCCTCTGTCGAGTACAGTGGGCTTTTCGTGACTCCAAGGCACTTCTCACGAACCTTAGACTGCTAAGGTACTCCCTCTGTCGAGTACCGCGAGTCTGCTACAAACTACCAGGCACTCCTCTTCTATGGGTCTACCGCCAACTACGAGGCACTCCCCCTAATAGCCTACAGAGGTAATCCTCCTGTCGAGTACTGCAGTTATGCTGCCAACTACCAGGCGCTCCTCTGTCGTGGGTCTGCCACCAATTACCAAGCGCTCCCCACTGGTCTAGTCGAATCACTCTAAGTCGAAATGGTCAACCAGTCGTCAGGTCTTCTAGCTACAGGGTCTCCACACTCTGTATACTTGTCACTGGGAGGATCCACTCCATGAGCTACTGGGAAATACTCTAACTATGAAGAAGTTACACAAAGAAGTATCTCAAAGGTCCACCATGTCATTGGGGTCGACGACGCGTCAATCGGACGCCTGGTCTGTTAGTTATTATCCTTTTAGTACCGGGGGCCCGATTGGATTCGTGTACAATCCAACCTGACCGTAACTTAAATATACCCTGAACTACAGTGGGGTACACTCAAAGGGACAACTCGACTACAGGAATACCAGCGATGCTGATGGTTCGTCAAACAGAAGTCTGGTGCCAAAGATATGGCCAAAGCAAGAAAAGGGGTCAGTAGTGGGCCCGGGTCCGGTCCGACTCGGTTGGACCGATGCGGCCAAACCCATACTGAGCTGACCTGGTCTGGGTCGACCAGGTCTGGGTTGAACCGGTCTTCCCACTATGTTTGGCCTGGTCTGCTGGGCCCGACACAGCGGACTGCGAGGGAGGTTTATCCCAGAGGTCGTCACGGAGGCGACTCGGCCTGAATGACGGGGCCGGTTCGGCCAGCACAACATGGGGCGTGGCCTGGGGCAACTTGGCCTGAGAGGCTAGTTGGTCGGGGGGCCTGTGGGTAGGCTGTGCGGGGCGAGGGAAGGCTGCGGGGGTGCCGGGAAAGCCGGATGGACTCCGGGCAGGCCGCGGGTGCGCCGGGCAAAGCACGGGAACTTTGGGCAGCGCGCAGGGGCGCTGGGTAGGGCACCGGTGGGGCTGGGCAGGCCGCGGGGGATTCGGGCAGTGCGCGGGGGCGCCGGGCAGGGCGCGGGGGCGCCAGGCAGCGCGCCGGAAGGTCCGGGCAGTGCACGGGGGCGCGAGCAGTGCGCTGGGTGCGGGGAGCACGCGGGGGCGCCGGGAAGCGCGCCGCCGGGGTGGGGCAAGGTGCCGGCAGGGGCGGGCAGGCTGTGGGGCATGCCGTGGGTTCGGCTGCGGTGCATGCCGGGCAGGGCGTCGGGAGGCCACGGGTAGGCGGGTCGGGTGCCGCTTGGCCGGTGGTGTTCGGCCAGGAGCACTGGTGCTTCACGGGGGCAGCACAATTCACAGAGGCCACTGGTAGCACGTCCTTCATTGTTGGTACGTTCGTTGCCTCTTTCTTCATCTCCATACCACAGAATGTCACAAGAAGGAAAAATCGACAAAGGATGTCGGGCCATTATAGGTTGGCCCACATCCTCCCTGTTTAAAGTGATATCAATTGGTTTATCAAAAAAGGAAAGATGAACATAAATTATATATAACCACACAACGATTTCTTTTCAAACTTTTATGAGAAATGAATAGGGATAAATAACAAGGTAAACCTCCTACCTCTGATTCGTCGCTCGATGTTCGTCGTTTATTGACGGAGTTCCAGAAAGAAGATGATGAAGATCGTAGTTCGTCGCGTTTGTCACACACTCCCAATCCAGGGATGCATCGTCCGTGGAAGACACTCCACGTTGGTAGGATCCAAGGGAGGAAGTCGAAGGAGGAAATCGTCACCATCATTCATAGCGTTCTCCGCGTTCTTCGTTCGAAGAACTTCTTTTTTCCCTAGCTTTCCTCCTCCCAAGCTCCACCAAATGCCCAACGAAAATAATAGAGGAATGGTTTCTCTATTATTTTGTTGGCACAAGAAACAAAAAGGGTGAAATTAATTAACCCACCTCTACCAAATTAATTGTACAAGAGGTGTCACATTTAATTTGGTGGATGTCTAGAGGCTCCACTTAATTAATTCACACGCGTTGGGTTAATTAATTAGGGGAGATACCACAAATTCAAAAAGGAGGATTTGGCAATTAATTGGGGTGGTGGTGGCACCATTAATTGGGTGGTTTAAGGGTTTCATCCTCGGTTTTTCCCCACCAATTTAATTGATAAGAGGTGTCTAGACCTTGGGTGGGCACAACCACCATAACCTCTAGTGGGGTTATGTTGTGGTGGCCCCCACCCATAACCTCCTCTTGGAGGTTTTAACCCCCAAATAAAAATAAGCTACACATATATTTTTATTTTATTTATTTATAAAAACTCAAAATACTAACTCTCATTCTCGACCAACTTCCATCGAGGTGAAAGTCTACTTAAGCGAATATTGGCGCTACGAGTTCAACGGTGCCCTAGGATTTAAGTTCTATGAACCGGTTCAAAAGTTATAAAAAACATGCTCATACGTCTACAGAACGTATCTGAACAAAACTTCAGAAATTGATTCCGGGCACACCGGACATCGGAATTACGCGCATTCAAGCCGCCACTTGAGTCGGACCATTGTACTCTTTTGAGAGCTCAAATCGATCCACTACCACTGTTTTTTGTAGGTTGCAAGGGAGGTGAATGAGGGTTACTGGGAGGAGGAGCTCAGACTCATCACGCTGCTGCTGCTACCGAAGGTTGATGCGGGACTGTTTATTAGCCGCCTGCTATTCTATGAAAGAAGAATCCGAGCCATGCCATCGGTCCGTAGGTGCTGCGCCACTGTGCTGTGCTACCAAGGAGGTGGCCGCCGCACTGATGAAGACCGCTAGAGCTGAGGGAAGTGGGGGAACTGCTTGAGGGAGTCCGCCAGTATTGCTGGAGTCTTGCGGAATCATCACGCTGCTACTTGTCATCACCGGGAAGAGACCCAGTCCGAGTTTCTTATTGCTGTTGCCGCCGCTGGTGGTGAAGAAGAAGAAGGAGGTGGGATTCCAAGTTTCTGCGACATCTTGAGGAGTAGCCGAGCTACTGCACTGGTGATGTTGGAGGCCACTGCATCGCTGCCCTGCGAGAAGAAGCAGAGCCCTAAACCCTCCTCCCTGTGCGCCAATTTGGGGAGGAAGAATGGAGGATAAAAAAATGAATAAAAAATAATAATATAAGATAATAATAATAGTATTGGTAATATAAAACAAAAAGGAGAAAATTAAAGTATAAATAAAGTAAAGTAAAAAAGAAAAAGCAAAAGAAAAAAGAAAAGAAATTAAAGTAAACTGAACTTTTCATAAAAGATAACTTACTTAGTCAATTGAATTAATTAGGATTTATAAAAGTTATAATTATATTAATACATAGATTAATTATAAATTATAATATAAAACTAAATTAATAAAGGTTTTTATAAATTAATTTAGTATTAATAGTACAAATTATTTAATTAATAATAATTATAAATAAAATATACTTAAAAAATTAAAAATAATTATAACTTAAGTAATAATTTTAATTACTTAATTAAAAATTAACTAACTAATTAATTAATCTAACAATTTAATTACATACATAGTAATAATTAAATTGTTAATACTTTCTAAATTATTTAATTTTTAATTACTTATTTATTTATGACATCAAATTTTAATTAATTAGTTAAGATATGATAAACTAAAATAATTTAGTATATAGTATTTATATTTATTAATTTAATTAAATTAATAGCTTTTTGATAAACTATGTAATTAATTTATTTAATAATTAACTCTAATTACTTTAAATTATTATATAACATTAACCTTAAATAATAACTTTAAAATTTTTGTTAACTCTCATTGAGTTCTATTTATTTATTTTTGTTTAAAACATGGCAGGTTCATTCAGGAGTCATTTTTACATCCAGGTACATACAACTAACTCATCCGGAGTTAGTTACGAGGGAAAAACTCGCACGACGTGCCTGTCACGGGTTAAACGCACGTGTGCGGTGTGCTTGTGAAAAAAACATGAAATCGGTGGAAGTTGTGGTGGTGACATGCAACAGATGACAGAAGATACTTATGAAGATCTAGCATCGTATCTTGAAAATGGGATGATGGAGGAAATTCATTCATTCACTCGGAGACATGCAATCATGGAACACTCGAGTCCCGGAGTAGAGCAGAGGTCCAGGAGCAGCATTTGATGCGAGCAGAGGGAGTTTCCTTCTTTGTTTTCTTTCAAATCATTACCTCTGTATTAGAATGATTTTTGTATTTGATATAGTGATAATGAATAATATTTTTAGCTAATTCTTCTAGTTCAGGGAGAGTTCTAGTTCTACTGGTATCTTTTTTTATCCTTTTCACTTGTCATTTTAATGTATTTAGAATTGATCGGTGAGATCAGTTCTAAATACATACATTTGTTCTGCACCACAATACTGAATTTCATGCACCTACAATCTTTTGGTGAGTTTGATTGTAGAAAATTTTTCTTAAAACATTAAACTCAGATTGAAAACTTCAGTACTTACGGCGAGTTTGTACTGTCGTTCATCTTAAGACATCTTTCTGGAATTGTACTTCTCGGAGTGGAGAACTCTTGTTGTACAATTTCCACAACAAAACTCCTGGTGAGGGAATTAAGTCATCTCTTTTCAGTGGTACGAAGCAGTAATTTTACATGAAAAGGAAAAACAATTTAAACTAGTAGACTAGAATGAACCCCGAGTGGTCTTTACTGTTGTCCTTTGTCGGCATCTTATTTTCTTTGTTGCACCTTACTTTCCAGCTGTACTCTGTTATAGTATACGTATAATAAGTTTACAATAGATGTGTAGTTTCAATTTTCAGTACATAAAATCATAAAAAAGATTAAAAGGTATAAAAATATAAAAAGTAAAAATTAGAAAAACCACTCCTCTGCTGACAACAGTGGAGTTTTCCAGGTTTTTAGTTTAGTAGTGGCCAAATTTACCTTCCTTGTTGGTTCGACCCTGCTTGCCACATATACTGTAGTTAGTAGGAATATAAATATTAAAATTTGACCGGCTTAAACGAAGGATTAGGTCAAGTTTTTGGCGTCGTTTCCAGGGAAGGTATGAGCCATTATTTTTTTAAAAGATGAAAAAAAAACATATAAAGAAACACCAAAAAAATTGGAAAAAAAATTGAAAAAAAATTAAAACTGTAAAATTAAAACTGTAAAATTAAAACTGCTTCATCTATTACTGTATTTCTACTATTCTTTTATTGCTGAACTCCTTTTAGTTCTACTATTGTGCTATTCTGAATTGTTTTACACTTTTCATAAGCACATGAGAGTTCATTGTTACAGTAGACTTTTCAAGCTTTGAACTAGACAAACATTTAGGTGCTCCTAAAAAATTGTAATGGAGAATCAGGATAGTAGAGTTGATCAAAATATGAATCTGTCGTGGCCCATAGTTCTAGCCCATCAGTTACCTAGATTTAGGGAGTTTAAAATTCCAATTGTATCAAGTAACCCATCTTGCATTAGTTTGACTCCTAGGTCTAGGAATTATGAAATTAAGCAGTCTCACCTTTCTCAACATCCTTCATTCAATGGTCATCTAGGAGAGGATTCACTTGATTTCATTAGAGAGTTCTATAGTTCTGTACAACAAATACCTCTGAGAGAGCTTTGTGAGGAGGAGTTTTGATTGAGGTTGTTTCCTTTTTGTCTGAAGGGGAATGCTAGGGCTTGGTTTCAGAACATAGATGAAGAAATTTTTGAGACCTAG
Source organism: Viscum album (assembly GCA_963277665.1). Taxonomy (NCBI): domain Eukaryota; kingdom Viridiplantae; phylum Streptophyta; class Magnoliopsida; order Santalales; family Viscaceae; genus Viscum; species Viscum album. Next base: position 683,862,659 of record OY728167.1, read on the forward strand.
GAAGAGGTGTTTACTGCCTTTATATCAAAATTCTATCCTAGGAACACCACTTCTGAGATTTGGCACAAAATTACTTGGATTGTCCAGGATGAGGGAGAGTTATTCACGAGGCAGGGGATAGGTTAAAAGTCTCCTTAGACAAAGTCCCAATCATCATTTTTCTCCCCATTTACTCATAGAAACCTTCTATAATGCTCTCACCCCTTATAAAAAAAATCTAGTTTACCAATTCTGTGGGGGTGAAATTAAGCAGTCTCACCTTTCTCAACTTCCTTCATTCAATGGTCTTCCAGGAGAGTATTCACATGAGTTTATTAGAGAGTTAAATAGTTTTATACAACAAATACCTCTGAGAGAGCTTTGTGAGGAGGAGTTGAGATTGAGGTTGTTTCCTTTTTATTTTTTGATTACCTTTTAACAAAGTAGTATGAAACAACTTTTGAAATTCCCTATTATTTATACTAGAAGAAATACAATATAAATGAACAATGTAAACTAAAATAACTAAGAAGGAAATAGGAGTGCTGAGGGTAGATCAAAAGTTTTCTAGAGATATTTGAACCTTAATGGCTTAAAAGAATGATCCTCATTTGATTAAATTAACACCTTAAAAATGAGTTGTTAATCCTTCCTCGCTATAATAATTAACACTCTGTATTATATCTCTCGAAGTTCGCCACTTTAACAACCACATACAACAATTTCATTTTAAGATGACAACAGAAAGCTATCTCGCCAAAAGTTTCCGAAGTTTGAATTTGAAAGTTTTTGTATGACAATATTGCTCAAAAATCTCAGCACAAGTGTTCTAGGAAGAGGATCTTCCATAGAGGTGAAGTTAATCCTCAGGCTGCTGTTGTTAGTGATAGAGTCTTAAGGGAGCAATGTAATCATTGTGGGATGTTCGGTCACACACATACATGTAGTCCTAATTTTGATCTACCTGTCAAATTTGATGAGAGTGCCAAATTTGTCGATTTTAGAGCTAGGAACCAAGGTACAAATGATCAATACTCCAATCAGTACACATGTAGTTATCAAAATCACCCAAACTTGTCCTGGAAAGAACAAGGTGTCATAAAATAGACCACTGCCCCTAACTAACAATCACACCCTAAGATTTATAACTCAAAACAATATGGGGTTCAATATTTTAATTCTCAAGGGGAGTTAAAGGGGCTGTTACAACAATTTTTGGGAGAAATTAGTTCATTTAGGAAGGAAAAATATGGTAAGATTCACAATTTAGAACATCAAATAATTTAGATAGCTAAGGATCAAGGTGATAAGGGAAAGGGAAAGCTGCCCAACACTTCAATTCTTAATCCAAGAGAGAATATCATGGTTGTAACCACTATATCTGGACTTCAAACCCAAGAACAAGTAAAGAAACACTCCGGGAAAATTAAAACTGATGAAAAAACTGAATTTGGAATGAAAAATATGCTTGAAACAGAATCTGGGAATCTGAACAGCTTTGTTCAACCTGAACAGAATATTGAACTTACATCTGAAAAAGTTCAAGAACCTAGGAAAATGAAGTGGGAGTTTATTAAATAAGAAAAGAAAAACAATGGAATTGAGGAGAAGGAGAATAATCAACCTGTTCTTAAAAATTATGCCCCTCCCATTGCCTTCCCTGAAAGAGTGAAGAAGAATAATGAACCTGATTATTTGAGGTTTCTTAAAATGATTCGAAACTTTAGTATAAACATGCCATTTGTGGAAGCTTTAGATAAAATCCCTTCATATGTTGATTTTACTAAAAGGTTTCTAAAACATAAATATAATTGGAAGAAGTTGGACAAAGTTAATCTCAATAAGGAATGTAGTGCCATTTTGTTAAATTAGTTGCCTCCAAAATTAAAATATCCCGGTAGATTTATTATTCAATGCAGAATGGGATAAAGTGAGAAAATTAATTGTTTGTGCGACTTAGGGGAAAACATCAATCGTATTCCTTACTCCCTTTTTAGAAGGTTGGGTCTCAGGGATTTGAATCTAACTTTTGTTTGTATTCAACATGCTGAAAGGTCACCCACACACCCTTTAGTGAGGGTGGATGATCCATTAGTGAGTGTAGGAAAACTTACACTACCCACAGACATCCTTATCTTAGATATGGAGTGTGATAAAAAAAGTCTCAATCATCTTAGGGAGACCCTTCCTTGCTATAGCTGGTGTTGTCATTGATGTGTCCAAGGGGAAGCTCACTCTTCAAGCCATTGATGATGTGGAAGAGTTTTTAGTGTTTGAAAAACCTCAACATGTGGTTGGTTGTGATTTGATATATGTTGTAGAGAATAAATGTTTTAAAATTGAGGTCCGAGCTAAGTATGGTTATTTTCCTCTTGAGGTCACAGAGATTTTGATTCCCCAGCCTATTGAAACTTTTCTTCAAGATTATATTCCTGTCCCACTCCCTCCTCTAGATGAACGAAATATTTATTTAGAACCCATTCTAGAGAGTGAGTCACAATATTCCCCTAAACGGTCTCAACCTATTTTTGATTGTTTTCCTTATGAAGATGACTGTCTAAGGGTTTCTGAAGTTGTTGAATGTTCTGGTCTGATTCTTGATGAAAAACTAAATTTTTCCCATTATAAGCAAGTGTATTTTATGGGAACTTTCTTTCTTGATCAGTTTGATATTGTTTGTGATGACTTCCGACTTGAACATGAAAAATTCACATCATTCGAGTCGTATGTGTACATTGAGTACCACCTATTGGAACCTGAATATGAATCCTTCTTCCGAGAGTTTCCTGAATTGTCTTTTGTGCAAGCTGTGTTGGGAACATTCAATAAAAATACTGAAGAGTTTCATGATTGTTTTTATTCTGATTCTGGGTTAGAGCTGACCTCTAAGTGTGGGGGAATCCATGTCAGTATTACTGGTCAAATTGGTGATATTATTAGGAAGCTGTTGAACATTTTTAGAGCTGAGGAAATGGTTTTTAGGGCCCAAAATGGGTTGGACAATATTTTAGCAACTCTTTCATTGGAAGAATTTTCGATAATATTGTTCGATTCTTTAGATGATAATGTTTTGGTTCATCCTATTCTTGAATCATTAGATAATAGTGAAGTTCACATTATTAATAATTCAATTCCATTAAATGATCATGGATAGAAATATCTAGGAAAATTGAGTCTGGCTAGGGACTTTAAATCCAGCACTTCATGGGAGGAAACCCATGGTTTTTTTCTTTTGTTAATAAATAAAAATTGTGATTAAATAAATTCTAAATGAATACTTTGAATTAAGTTCTTCATGGGAGTCAACCCATGCTATTTCTTTGTGATTACTTTGGTTCTGTTCTTATTTTACTTTGAATAAAGTGCTGCTTTTCATTCTTATATATACTCTGTTTTTGCTGGATACTTGTTCCTGGTTTATATACTCTGTGTTTCTAGGAATACTGTTGCTGTCAACTAAAGAGTGGAATTCCCACAATGAAGGATTGATGAAAAAACCATTAAGTCAGGGAAGTACATTTTTGTTGAATTTTGTTTCATCTTTCTACTCCTTTATAATTTAATTAAAAAAATTCTGCTCCAATTTTTGTTAAATGAAATTTTTCTTATTAAAAAATATCTGATTGTTTTAAGAAATTATGCTACTTTTTTTTTGAAAATATACAGCATATCTTTCATATTATAAAAAACTTTTGCTGCATGTCACTAAAATGAATTACAAATCTGCATGTACTTCACTGCTGGAACTAAATTGAATTTTTATTAAAATCTTTTCACTACTTAAAATTATGTGTGGGGGGTACATGCTGCTAGTCTGTTGAATCTGTTTTGGGTTGGGGTGTTTTGCTTGAACTTTGTCTGCTTATTGGAATATCCAACTGAATTAATTCTATTAAACATTCCTTCATCCCTATCCATTGTGCACCCACACCTTATATGATATGTTTGAACTTTAATGAAAATATGTGTCACTAGATTTAAATGTTAATGCATTTACTTTCTAATGAACCTTCTGATTGATTATTTATTGTGGAAAACAATATTTTTTAACTTCATTGATACCCTTTTATACATGTCATCTATCTACTAAATTGAAAATTTGTTTTGAAATTTATTGATTAATTGTTATTCTCCATATTTGGAAGTTAACATTGGGGAAAAAGTTGGGTTTTAAGTGTGGGGGAGGGGGTCAATTCTTGACTGTGTTAAACTATGCTTTAATGAAAGCCCATTAATTCCCACTGAAATCTCAAATTTCTTGTAAAAAATGTTTAAATGTTTTCAAAATTCTTGTGTAATTTTAGGCTTTACACCTTTCTCAATTGGGTCTTGCTTTAGGATAAGTTTCTTGCTGGTAGTAAGAACTGCTTTGAACCTGAAATTAATGAGTTTGGATGATTGATGAGTGATATTGCTTAGTGATTTGATGGAAATTCGGTTTAGGTCCCACTTCTGGAAGTGATATGGGTACCCTTTTTATGGAGTTATGGTCATAACTCTTGGAACTGGAAGTTTGATTCTGATTCTAGGGGCTTCATTTTCTTTAAATTATTAAAATTAATTGCTTTAATGAGCCAATGTAAATGAATTTTATATAAATCTTTTTAAACTGGAGTAATTTGGGCATCTAGGATCCCACGGTGAATCTTTAAGACCCTAGATGCTGGGTGCATTTTTGTTTACTAAAAGCCCTCTGTACACTCTGAATAAGTGCATTGAACAATGCTTGGCACAATGATACATGGCTTGGGAAAAATATATAAAGTGTCTAGTGTCAAAAACGAGCTCATTAAGGTGAGAGGAATGATGAACACCAGATGAAGAAGGGATCAGTTGGTTTATATTGAAATCATTTAGGTTTTATCATTGAGGTGATTCACAAAAATTTATTTATTCCTGGGCCTTAAGATTGAGTCAAAATACAAATTTCCTTACTTAAGGTCATATTTCCATTGAAATTTTATCTCCTGTCATTCTTGGACTTAGTAACTAAGATTTTATTGAAATGGGTCATTAAGATATATCACATATGAGGCATGACATCTTCTTTGATGGATGGTCTTTGAGCACTTATTTTCCAGTGGGTATTTAGTTCTAATCAAGATTCATATGAGTAAATCATTTTTTAAAGCCTACTGTTATGCATTGTCCTCTATTTTTTAGTGCTGGACATGTCACCTTTTGAACAAATTCATAAATACACTTTGCTGCATTCAAAGAAAATAAACCATGAGATTTTTTGAGGGCAAAAAATGCTTAAGTGTGGGGGAATTTTATGTGGCCTTATTTTTACACAGTTTGCCACATCTTTTAACTTATTTTTAATGATTAAATTAATTATTTAATCACTTTATGATAAATATTTGTACATTTGTATTTTTATAATTAAATTTGTCAAAAATACATTTTTTATAACATTTTATGTAATTATGGACCCTTAAATAGTTGATTTATTCCTTCTTTGTTTTTAATATAATTAATTCTCAATTTTTTATTTAATATTTGTTTAGTTTTATATATTTTTTTCATTTTTAATAATTATGGAGTTGATAATTAATTTACTTTTAATTTTTAATTTTATACAATTTTGTTACGGCTTTCCAGACTATCGGTAGCTTAGCTACCGATAGAAGGTTATTGGTACTCTATCGGTGACCTTGCCTCTATCGGTGAACTTAGTCACCGATACTCTTCCCTACCGATAGCTCTCAATTAGTTATATCGGTGAGATTTTGTTTTTAATTTTTATCGGCAATCCCTTTAATTTTATAAACAATGGTGAGTATTTAGTTGGTTAAATTCTGCTTGACTTTTTAATAAGTTATTTTCTAATTAAAAAATTATTTAATCAACATAATTCTATTTAATTAACTTAGTCTTTGTTTTAATAATTAATCTTTTAACTTAGTTACTTTAGAATAGATTAACTTTGTTAATTAATTTATTAAGACATCCTGTTAGTCATGAATGTATGTAATTTGTGTTTTTTTAAAATAAATAAAATTGTTCGCCCTTAATTATTTGTGTCAAATAATTAATTAATTAATTAATTAATAGTTTTTAAACATTAATTATATTATTTTATGTATGTAGATTAATTATTAAGTCACCAACTTGTGATTTTGGTCTACCTGTGAGGTAATTAAGAGTTTGCGGTGATTTATTGGGTCACCGATGTTCTTTTCTCACCGATACAACCCCTTCTATCGATAGCCCTACTACCGATCCGCACCTCAATGACTCTTAATGAAGTGTATCAGTGACCTTGATTTTACCGGTGACCTTGTCACCGGTACCTATTCCAAACCATAATTGTTTTGATTTAAATTTAGTTATTAATTTAATTTTATTTTCATACATTAATTTAAACTAATTTAATTAATTTAATATTATAGTTTTCTGCTCTTAAGATTTAGGTATAGTTGCTAATATAACATAATGTTTATTTTTAGTGCTAATTAATTAATTAATTTTGTTTTTCTAAACTTTTAAAATAAGTTAGGTTCTATGGAGTTTTAATTTTTATTTTAATTAATTCTTTTAATTCTATTGTTTAATTTCGTTCTTTAATTTTGTATTGTTTAATCTTGCTAATAAATTAATTAGTTAGTATTTTAGTATGTTTTCAGTTTTGTTGAAATTTTATTTGTTTTTAAATAAATTAGTGGTTCTACCATTTAATTTTTAGTTTAATTAATTCTTAATCTGAGTTGACGTTGTGGTGGTGTTTTGGTAGCAACCGATAGATGGATTTACCGGTAGCTGCCGATAGCTACCTGTTATCTCATCTCATTGATAGCCTATCAATGACCTTTTCGCCTCACTGGACCATTATTTATTTTTATCTCTGCGCGCACCCAATCGGTAGCTCTCTCTCCCCGCGTACCTCACCGATACATTATTTTTTTCCCTATCGGTAGCTACCTCAATGATACCCACTTTTTATTTGTCTCACCGATATTTTTTCTCTATCGGTACCTGATACCCCTTCTCACCGATACATTTTTCATCTCCGTTATTTCTTTATCTGCTACTGGTAACTCTCTCACATCAAGCCGCCACTTGAGTCGGACCATTGTAATGCTATGAGAGCTCAAATCGAGCCACTCGCACTGTTTTTTGTAGGTTGCAAGGGAGGTGAATGAGGGTTGCTGGGAGGAGGAGCTCAGACTTATCACGCTGCTGCTGCTGGATACCGAAGGTCGACGCGGGACTGTTGAGTAGCCGCCTGCTGTTCTCTGAAGGAAGAATATGAGCCATGCCACCGGTCCGTAGGTGCTGCGTCACTGTGCTATGCTACCAAGGAGGAGTCTGCCGCACTGATGAAGACTGCTGGAGTTGAGGGAAGCGGGGGCGCTGCTTGAGGGAGTCCGCCGGTATTGCTGGAGTCTTACGGAATCATCATGTTGCTGCTTGTCATCACCGGGAAGAGACCCAGTCTGAGCTGCTTGTTTCTGTTGCTGCCGCTGGTGGTAAAGAAGAAGCAGGAGATGGCGTTCCATGTTTCCGCGATGTCTTGAGGAGTAGCCGAGCTGCTGCGCTGGGGTTGTTGGAGGCTGCCGCATCGCTGCCCTGCGAGAAGAAGCAGAGCACTAAACCCTCCTCCCTGTGCGCCAATTTGGGGAGGAAGAAGGGAGGATAAAAAATGAATAAAAAATAATAATATAAGATAATAATAATAGTATAATTAATATAAAACAAAAAGGAGAAAATTAAAGTATAAATAAAGTAAAGTAAAAAAGAAAAAGCAAAAGAAAAAGATAAGAAATTAAAGTAAAGTGAACTTTTCATAAAAGTTAACTTACTTAGTCAAATTAATTAATTAGAATTTATAAAAGTTATAATTATATTAATACATAGATAAATTATAAATTATAATATAAAACTAAATTAATAAATGTTTTTATAAATTAATTTTCTATTAATAGTATAAATTATTTAATTAATAATAATTATAAATAAAATATACTTAATAAATTAAAAATACTTATAACATAAGTAATAATTTTAATTACTTAATTAAAAATTAACTAACTAATTAATTAACTTAACAATTTACTTTCTTAAATAGTAATAATTAAATTGTTAATACTTTCTAAATTAATTAATTTTTAATTACTTATTTATTTATGACGTCAAATTTTAATTAATTAGTTAATATATGATAAACTAAAATAATTTAGTATGTAGTATTTATATTTGTTAATTTAATTAAATCAATAGCATTTGGATAAACTTTTTAATTAAGTTATTTAATAATTAACTATAATTACTTTTAATTAGTATATAACATTAAACATAAATTATAACTTTAAAATTTTAGTTAACTCTCGTTGAGTTATATTTATTTCATTTTGTTTAAAACATGACAGGTTCATTCAGGAGTCAAGTTTACATCCATGTACATACGACTAACTCATCTGGAGTTAGTTACAAGGGAAAAACTCACACGACGTGCCTATCGCAGGTTAAACGCACGTGTGAGGTGCGCTTGTGAAAAAAACATGAAATCGGTGGAAGTTGTGGTGGTGACATGAAACTGATGACAAAAGATACTTAAGCAGAGCTAGCAGCGTATTTTGAAAAGGGGTTGATGGAGGCGATTCATTCATTCACTCGGAGACACGCACTCGTCGAACACTCGAGTCCCGGAGCACAACAGAGGTCCAAGAGCAGCATTTGATGTGAGGAGAGGGAGTTTCCTTCTTCTGTTTTCTTTCAAATCTTTACCTCTGTGTTAGAATGATTTTTTATTTGATATAGTGATAATGAATAATATAGTTCGCTATGTCTTCTAGTTCGGGGAGAGTTCTAGTTCTACTAGTATCTTTTTTTTATCCTTTTCACTTGTCATTTTAAGGTGTTTAGAATTGATTGGCAAGATCAGTTCTAAATACATACATCTGTTCTGCACCACAATACTGAATTTCATGCATCTACAATCTTTCGGCGAGTTTGATTGAAGAAACTTTTTCTTAAAACATTAAACTCAAATTGAAACCATCAGTTCTCACGACGAGTTTGTTCCGTTGTTAATCTTATGACATCTTTCTGGAATTGTACTTCTCGAAGTGGCGAACTCTAGTTGTACAATTTCCAAGACTTCACTTATGGAGATGGAAGTAAGTCATCTCTTTTCAGTGGTATGAAGTAGTACTTTTACATTAAATGGAAAAAAATTTAAACCAGTAGACTAGAATGAACCCCGAGCATTCTTTACTGTTGTCCTTTGTCAGCATCTTATTTTCTTTGCTTCACCTTACATTCCAACTGTACTCTGTTTTAGTATAGGTTGAATAAGTTTACAATATATGTGTAGTTTCAATTTACAGTACATAAAATCATAAAAAATATCAAAAGATATAAAAATATAAAAAGTGAAAATTAGAAAAAACACTCCACTGCTGACAACAGTGGAGTTTTCCATGTTTTTAGTTTAGTAGTAGGAAAATTTACCTTCCCTGTGGGTTCGACCCTGCTTTCCACATATACTGTAGTTAGTAGGAATATAAATATTTAACTTTGACTGGCTTCAACAATGGTTTATGTCAAATACCTATCACGAAGTTCATGGATATCCCATCCCACTTCCACTCTGGGACCTCTAAAGGCTGAACCAAGCCTGTTGGTACTTGGTGCTTCGCCTACACTTGCTGAAAAGTGAGGCATCGTGAGAAAAACTCCGCTACTGCCTTCTTCATACCTAGCCACTAGTGCTGTCGTCGAAGGTCCTGGTACATCTTTAACACTCCTAGATGTACCACTAGAGGTGATGTGTGTATCTCCCTCAACACTTCCTCTAGAAGTGCCACTGGTACCAAGGTACATCCTCTGAAGAGGATGGCATGCTCCCCACCTTCAAAAAATTCATTAGGTGCCTACCCTGTGGATATCTAAGCACATCATGTCTCGCAGTGAGTGTCCCCTTTTTGTGCTTCCTTGACTCGCTGAAGAAGTGGGGGAGTGACTGTAAGAGACTTTAGGAAGGCTTCTCAATCTCTATCCACAAAGGATATCTGTAAAGAATCCATCTGCTTTGTCGCCTCTCCTAGAAGCTGTATACCAGTCCTCCCACTGAGCGCATCTGCAACAATGTTTCCCTTCCCAGGAGTATAGACTATCTAAATGTCATAGTCCTAGAAGAACTCAAGATGACTTCATTGTCTCAGGTTTACATCCTTATGAGAGAAGATATACATGAGACTCTTGTGATCAGAGTACACGGTAAAACATTCGCCCATAAGATAGTGCCGCAACATATTCATGGCGAAGACCACTACTTCTAACTCCAGGTCATGGGTAGAATAGTTCTTATCATGCTGCCTCAGCTGCCGAGAACCATATGTGATCACTGCTCAATCCTGCATCAGGACACACCCAAGTCTGGTCCCTAATGCGTCATAGTAAACTACGTACCCTACACCCTCCTCTGGAAGCCTCAAGATGGGGGCACTAGTCAGCCTCTGCCTCAGCTCTTGAAAGCTATGCCGGAATCTCTCCAACCATACAAAGGGTTTCCCCTTCTTCTTAAAGGCTGATAGTGGTGCCGAAACTCTCGAGAAGTCTGGAACGAATCGCTGGTAGTATCCAGCAGAACCCAGGAAACTCACCAACTCTGTCACACTCATGGGTGGCTCCCAAGCAAGTACCGCTTCAATCTTTGTTGGTTCCACTGCAACTCTAGCCTCTGAGATGACATGTCCCAAGAAGTAAACCTCTCTAATCCAAAACTGGAACTTCGGGAGCTTACCATAAAGCTGGTGCTCTCGGAGTGTGTCCAGTACTACTTGCTAATAGTAGGCATGCGCCTCCTCAGTAGTCGAGTAGATCAGAATGTCGTCGATGAAGACTACGACAAATCAATCGAGGTATGGATGGAAGATCCTGTTCACGAGTACCATGAACACTTATGGAGCATTGTTTATGCCAAAGGGCATAACCAAGAACTCTTAGTGGTCATACCGACATCTGAAGGCCGTCTTATGCACATCCTCGTCTCGAACTCTGAGCTGGTGATAGCCTGATCTGAGGTTTATCTTTGAGAACCACCGTGCTCCCTTTAGCTGATCAAAGAGGTCATCAATCCTCGGGAGTGGGAACTTGTTCTTCACGGTCAACTAGTTCAGGTGACAGTAGTCAACACAGAGCCTCAACCTCCATCCTCCTTCTTAGCGAATAGAATCAGGGCTTCCCAGGGATAAACACTGGGCTGGATGAATCCCTTCCCTTACAAGTCCTCCAGCTGTACCCGCAGCTCACGAAGATCAGTAGGAGCCATCCAATATGATGGAGTAGATATTGGTGTCATCCCAGGGTACAGGTCAATGTAGAATTCCACCTCTCTGTGAGGAGTTAGTCCTGGAACATCATTACGGAAAAGATCACCGTACTGGTCCACCACTATAGGATAGCTCGAACTCATCACATCAACTGCTCCGAGGGTAAGGCAAGCCAAATGATGAGTAATAGGCTTCACCCTCCTCTGAGTAAGTCTGTCCAGTGCTTTAAAGGTTCCCTTATTACTTGTGAAGGTAAACTTGATCCCATCCATGCAGACACACCGCTCTTTTCTCCCAATACAGTCGATTTGATCATGGACTGTAGGTAACCAGTCAATACCCAAGATGACATTGTAAGGCATAGATGCCACTACTAGGAGATCCCAGCAAAAGATCTATCCTACTAGAGTAAGCTCAAACTACCATAACCAGTGCATAATCGTCAAATATTCTCATGTAATAGTATCTAGATGTAAGGATCGAACTAACAGCTCCTTCAGAATCTCCGAGCTCCGAACGAGGAATGTGGAAATGAAAGTGGGACTGGAACCTGTGTCTATAAGAACTGCAGCTAAGGTGGAGTAGACATAGACCATACATCGTATTATCTCCTGAGCACCGTGATCGTAGGCCTCAGCTGCCAGAAGCTAAGATCTCCCCTGTCCACCTGCTCCCTGCGGTCGAGGTGGACCTCCTAGTGGTGGTGGTGGAAAAACCTCAAAATGTCATCCACCGCCAGTTGCACGTTCGGATCCTCTGCCACATATGCCTTATCCCTATGGACCACCTCGATCAAACCTCTGCCTCTGCCTGGGAGGTCCCTCAAATTTCTGTTGATCATCATAACAACGAGTCAGAATGTCATGAGCCATGTGACCAAGCCTGCCGCATGAGTAACACTGTCCGCTCTTAGAATGTCTGGCTCTGTCTCCACTCTGGGTGCCCCGCAAAATTGATCCTGATTGATGCAGTTGACCGCCTGTAGGTATGGTCCTCTTGGACCTCTACTACATCTGTCTACTTCCAACTGCAGAAGAATCCGCAGCATGTCGGCTAGTGGTGGGTCTCGCTGCTGGAGACTGCTCGGCAAGGAAACTCTCCACCAAGAGGGCTCTCTCTAGCACCCTTGTCTACATCGGGATGCTAAGGGAGATCATCGGATCTATGATCTCTCGCCTGAGCCCCTACTCAAAGGTCTGGGTCCTAAATAATGGGTCCTGCACCATATCTGTGGAGTAGCACGAGAGTTTGGTGAACCTCACTGAGTACTGTGCTACTGTCATGCTGCCCTTCTGAAGATGAAGTAGATCCTATATATGCACTGTGTGGAGAGAGTCTGGGACAAAATCCGCCCAAAACAGGCTCTAGAAGTCTGCCCAGAGTAGCGTTTCCTCATCATGCACCTGGAGTATCAGGCTCCACCATCTTCCTGCTAATGCCTGAAAGAGGCTGGCAGTAAGGATCACCAAGAAGTCAGCTGGTGTCCCTACCAGTCTGAAGAATATCACCACAGCATCCAGCCAATCTTCATCCGCCTGTGGGTCTGTCTCTCCTATGAACCTGGGTGGCCTCTGGCAGCGGAACTCGTGCAACGTTCTCAAGAGGCGTGCATAGTCTACTACTAGGGCTGGTGGAATCAGTGGACCAATGGAAAGTGGTACCGCTGGTGCCTCCGCAGGAAAGGGTCCCTACACTTAGGCCTCATCTCTCGGTGGGCTATCTGTGCGTACTACTTTCGGGACTCTCGCTGGTCATCTGCGGGGAGGCATCCTGAAAGAAAACGATGTGACACAGTCAAAAGACTATACATGGTGAGATGACCTGGTTGAGATGACTTAATGAAAAACTTTGGAAACATGCACGCAATCAGTGTTTTCATGCACTGAGTTGGAAATCAGAAGTCAGGGTCCTGGTGTACGGATACGTCGGCCGCCCGCACCAACACTGAACTCCCTGAACTGAAAACCACACTTAGTACCCTTAACACTATTGCTTCACAGAAAAGAAATATCAGAGTCCTAAGTTATGTAGTAGAAATGACTCCTCTGATACCAATTTTTCACGACCCGTCCTCTCGGGCCTGTATCGTGACTACCCCAAGCCCGCCTTCCATAGGCCATGGGCTGGTGACTAGAACCAATGGCATAAATCCCTAAACTAGGAAGGAATTTCCTTTATAACTCTAAACAAACACATCAGAGTACACAACTAGAAGCAAAAAACTAAGTAAAACTGTATACAAAAGATGTTATAGAAAGTAAAAGGGGCCAAAAATACAATCCCAACAGGAAAGTACTAGTATAACTTGAAAGAAAGTACAAATGAGGAAAAGTAAAGCAGCTACTGGTTCGTCCCCCGTGGTTCCTACCTGAAGGGTTAGTAAATATGGCCTCTATAGCACTCCACGTCCATCTGTCTCCTCTGTGTACTGTCACACCGAGTGGTCCACCTCCGGATACCGTCCAGTCCTGCCACTCTCTGCCTCAGTCAGACCTGTCTATCGTCTGCAACCAACACAATGAGGTACGGGCATATCCCATGCAAGGGTGAGAATAACGATACTCAGTAGGGACCTCGAGATCCTCAAGGTCTCACAAAATCCAACAAGTATATACCACAAATTATGAAATCAACGGATAACTATTACTTAGTTATATGCCCATACATATAACTAAGTTATCTAGTAACCCATCTCAATCATGAGAAAAACACAAAAGTCATTAACTCATCTCAAAACAGGATTTTCATTATTGAAACCACATCTGCTGGAGAACTCCTCCTCTATCATGTACAGTGGGCCTATCGCGATACCAAGATGATTCTCACTAACCTTAGACTGTTGAGGTACTCCTCTTGTTGAGTATCGCAGGTCTGCTTCTGACTACCAGGCGCTCCTCCGCTGTGGGTCTGCCACCAACTACCAGGCGCTCCCCCTAATAGCCTGTAGAGGTACTCCTATTGTTGAGTACCGCGAGTCTTCCACCAACTTCCAAGAGCTCCTCCACCGTGGGTCTGTCGCCAACTTCCAGGCACTCCCCACTAGGCTAGTCGAATCACTCCGATTCGAAACGGTCAAGCAGCCGTCAGGTCTGCCAGCAACTAGGTATCCGCACTCTGTCTGCTCGTCACTAGAAGGATCCGCTCCACGAGCTACTGGGAAATACTCCAACATTCATGAAGTGGCACGAAGAAGTATCTCAAAGTTCCGTCACGTCATAGGGGTCTCAACGCAACAGATGACGGGTCAATCAGACGCCCTGTCTGTTAGTTCTTAGCCTTTTAGTCCCAGGGGACCGGATGGATTTGTGTATGATCCAACCAGACCGTAACTCAACTATACCCTGAACTGCAGTGGGATATAATCAAAGGGAAAACTATGTTCCAAGAATACCAGCGCTAGTCACAGTTCATCAAATGGATGTCCTGTGCCAAAGATACGTCCAAAGCAAGAAAAGGGGTCAATAGTGGGCTCGGGTCCGGTCCGACCCGGTAGGACCGACACAGCCTAAGGCAGACTGGGCCGACCTAGTCTGGGTCGACCCGGTCATCCCACTAAGATTGGCCTAGTCCGATGGGCTTGGCCCAGCGGATTGCGAGGGTGGTTCGGCCTAGAGGTCTCCACGAAGGCGACTTGGCCCGAAGGCCAGGGCCAGATTCGGCCAGCACCGCGTGGGGCGTGGCCCAGGGTAACTCGGCCTGGGAGGCCAGCGGGCAGGCCGCACGGTGCACTGGTAGGCTGCGGGGGCCTCGGGCAGGCCTTCTGGACACCAAGAAGGACGTGGGTGCGCCGGGCACGGTGCGGGGGCACCGAGCAGCACGCAGGGGGGGGCATGGCGCCGGCAGGGCCGGGAAGGCCGCGGGGGCGTCGGGAAGTGCACGTGGGGGCAGAAAGTGTGCAGGCAGTGCTTGGATGGGGCTGGGTGGGGCCGGGAAGGGCGCTGGTGGGGCTGGGCTAGCCGTGGGGCACCGGGCAGCGCGTGGGGGCGCGGGCAGCAGGCGGGGGCGCCAGGCAGCGTGCCGGAAGGGCCGGGCAGGGCTCTAGTGGGGCCGGGCAGGCCACGGGGCAGCCGCAGGTTTGGCCTGGGCACACTCTGAGCAGGGCATCAAGAGGCCGTGGGTAGGATGGTCGGGCTCCGCTCGACCGACGGTGTTCGACCAGGAACACCGGTGCATCGCGGGGGCGGCGCAATTCGCGAAGTCCATGGGTAGCGCGACCTTTGTCATTCCCACCTTCTTTGCCTCTTTCTTCATCACCATACCATAGAACATCACAAGAAATATGAATCGACAGAGGATTTCAGGCCATGTTAGGTTGGCCCGCATTCTCCGTGTTTAATGTGATATCAATTGGTTCATCAAAAAAGGAAAGATGAACATTAATTATTTACAACCACATAACGATTTCTTTTCAAACAATGCTGAGAAAAGAAAAGGGATAAAGCTCAAGGTAAACCCCCGACGTTTGATTCGTCGCTCGACGTTCGTCGTTCGTTGATGGAGTTGCAGAAATAGGACAATGAGGATCGCATATCGTCGCGTTCCTCACACACTCCCAATCCTGAGTTGCCTCGGCCATGGAAGATAGTCCACGTTGGTAGTATCTGAGGGAGGAAATCGTCACCAGCGTTCTTCACATTCTTCATTAGAAGAACTTCTTTTCTCTCTAGTTTTCCTCCTCCCATGCTCCACCAAATGCCCAACGAAAATAATAGAGGAATGGTTTCTCTATTATTTTGTTGGTACAACAAAACAAAAAGGGTGAAATTAATTAACCCGTCTCCACAAAATTAATTGTACGAGAGGTCTCACATTTAATTTGGAGGATGTCTAGAGGCTCCCCTTAATTAATTCACATGTGTTGGCATAATTAATTAGAGGAGATGCCACAAATTCAAAAAAGAGTATTTGGAAATTAATTGGGGTGGTGGTTGCACCATTAATTAGGGGGTTTAAGGGTTCCATCCTTGGGTGGTCCCCACCACTTTCATTGATAAGAGGTGTTTAGACCTTGGGTGGGCCCCACAACCATAACCTCTCATGGGGGTTATGGTGTGGGGGCCCCCACCCCTAACCACCACTTGGAGGTTTTAAACACCAAATAAAAATAAGCTACACACTTATTTTTAATTAATTTAATTATAAAAACTCCATAAACTAAGTCTCATTCTAGACCAACTGCAGTCGAGGTGAAAGTCTTCTTAAGCGATTACCAGTGCTACGAGTTCAATGGTGGCCTCAGATTTTAGTTCCAAGCACCTGTTCCAAAGTTATAAAAAACCTTCTCATTCGTTTACTGAATGTACCCGAACTAAACTTCAGAAATTGATTCCGGGCACACTGGGCCTCGGAATCACGTGCCGTCAGTTTTTGCGGACACGTAAAATTCCCATGTATTTATGAAAGAAAATTTCCACAGAAATTTTGGGTCATTATAGGACAACCTAGCTGAGGGCCTCATCCTCAAGCACATGCGGGACATGAGGGTCAACCGTGCCTGAGGGAATCCCTCAAGGCCATCCCTGCATGAGGCATGGTGTGCGGGCCATGTATAAGACGACAGGTGCACGCACGGTGGTGAACACGTGTGGCACATGAATTGTAGGTTCCAATAGTGTGCCCGAGGAGGCGGGAGGGGGTGCTAAGAGTGTGCCCCAAAAAACACTGGTGCGGGGCTGCACCGGGAGAGCAGGAGTAGATTTTTGAACTCATACCACTGAATGTTATTATTTAAAGAATCCAAAAACATCTTGGAGTTTCGATGTGGGATGACATTTTAAAAATATGAATGCAATCCTATCGTCCATCTGATCCCATGCCTGATCTCAGCTGTACACTCCACCTCTCGTCCCACGATCTAATCAAGGTCGTCCATCTAATCTTCGTAGTTCATATTTGAACTAGGACCATCTGATATCTCCACCGAGATTGTCATCAACCTCCAGAAACTCGAGCTCCACTCACGAACCAGTACTTGAGTCAAACACAAATCTCATCACTCCAGGAACTATATTAGCTCTAGTGAATCCCATTCAGATCGAATGAAGAAAACAAAACCCATACATGCAATTCCATTTTCATGCATGCATGAAACCAAATATTTCCAAGAAAACCATGGCACACAAAGCATCTAAGGTAATCAATAAATCTCCATGATTGATCATTCATGGAGAATAGGATATGCATGAATTCTTAAACGTATCCACATAAAGTTTCCTCCATAAAATAAGAAGACCACATTGAATGAAAAATATCGATAAATGAGGCTTATCTTTGACCTACGTATTCGAAATTTTGAAGCCAAAGTTCTCAAGAATTCAAAGCCTCGATCGTCATGTTAGATATGCGGACTTAAAAATGCATCCTATGCATATAAAAGGAGGAGTCACTTGACTCATTCATTTGTTGAAAATATTAAGAGAAATCTCTCGTTTCTTTGATATATAGAGCACTACACGAAGGAGTTTCGTGTAGCCTTGCTAAGTGAGGAAAGATTAGGCACAACCCTACTATGAGAAGAAGAAGAACCACAGACCTCCGATAGGTGCTACACACTCTCGAAGTTATCTTGTGAAGAAGAACCGCACCCCTGTGTGAAGAAACCCCTGAGCACGTGACATGTTATTTCGAACCCTCACTGGGTATTTGTGAGGTGAATCTCAATTGTACACAACTGGTTCACTTGCACCCTTATTTTACTTCACAAAGACAAAACCCATGAACCTTCTCAGTTCTGTAAAGGAGATATACACGTACTCCTTGCGCGAAGAAGAATACATCGTGTGCTCTCATGTTTTCACAAAGTAGAACAACATTCTATCGATATATATATATATATATACATACTGTTTTTAAAGGTTAGTATTTGAAGAAGATGGTGGTTTCATGAATGTCGATGCTTTTGTTTGTTCTATTTGAAGAAAAAGAAACCCGAGCCCTCGTGTATTCACAAGTAAGGATGAAGATTGAATGAATGATGCACATGCATGTATATGAATGAATTAATACACCCAAGTGTGCAAGAGCAATCTATACATTGAACACACTCATTCGAGTTTGAAAAAGAGCCCAAATCATGAGAAAATTTTGTGTGCACATTTGAAGGAGGAATAAAGAGGAAGATCACACACATGAACTAAACCCATTCGATTTTTAACATAAACACACTTATATTGAACCTAAATTAATGTTTTTATGTTTAAAGAACCAAAGAAAAAGATTGTGTGTAATATTAATTGAGAAAAATAAAGGGGAAGTGTGTGTGCTCAAACAATCAAACCCATTGGGATTTTCACACAAGCATGAGTGAAGAAGGAAGTTGTGCATGCATGCATGCACATGAACACATGAAGACACTTAAAATAGGAATCATGTTTGTTATTTCATGTGTGTAAACAAGAAGAAGAAATGAAATGAAACTCATGAATGAAGCATAATAAATTCATATTATGCCAAGTGAGATGATCCTCAGTGTTTGAATAATAACATAAGTGAATGTGATTCTTTCCAAGAAAACAATGAGAAGTTTTAGTGCATTCTGTTATTGCATGAAAGAAGAAGAAATTGAGATATCCAAATACAATAGGTATTGGATCCCATGAAATCCATGAATGAAGTGAATGAGTGTTGAGACTGAATCCAGACAGATATAAAGAAGATATTTTATCTGAGTTGACAGTGTTTGAGAATACATAAAGGAAGATAGTGATGATACTCTGCAAGATCATTCTTGTATATTATAGTCTTGAAGAAGATGTTTTCACCATTTTCACACACATAAGTGAGGCTAGGTCTTCATCATAAGAAGAATGAATTTCCAGAGCATTGTTAAACTGAGCACTGATTAAGAAAGTGATCAGAAATATTGAGCAAGGCCAAATAACCTTTCCAAAGGATGTTGAATATTCTTGAAGAGATTACTGATGAAGTGTGATTCATCAATATCACGAGGTAAGATCAAAATATCCATCCACAGTAAATCAAGAATCATATCTTATGAAATCCAGGAGGAATAAGTCTTCAATGGGACATTGAAGCAGGCCAATGAGACTCTGGTAACACTATGGGAAGCAGTATAATGAACCGCATGTGGGACTCAGGAGAGATATAGTGGGACTATGTATCGACCATTGTAATTACTAACTGAATTATAGTGAAGAATCTGTGTTCGGGAAAATAACCAACATAATAAGGAGTAGGTCTTTCAACCGAACCTTGTAAATACTTGTGTTCAGTGCCTTTACATTTACAACATCATTCAAGGAAAGGCTGAGAGACAAAAGAAGAGTGGATCGATTCTTTAAGTATCTATAGAGGTGTAATTGAAAATAATCAATTAGTAAAAATATTTAAAGGGATCAATGATTCGCCCCCCCCCCCCCCCCCCCCCCGTGATTCAGACTGATCTGGGCACTTCACCCCCATGTAACATCATGGAGTGAGTCCTCTATTCATCGATATGGTAATCCCATATTGATCAGGGAACGAGACCACCATGTTCTTTATATGGGTACATATGGTACACTCATATTAAGGGTTAGGCTTCTATATCTATAGAGTAGTACTATCACATATTCAATAACTGGTGGGGTGATGTTCTATGATCATAATGGTTCCCTATTGATTGTGTATCACAATGGTGAGATGCGAACCCCGCTATATGACTTCTTGGAACACATGAGATACTAAACATCGAGTATAGAACATTGTATCTAGTGGAAGTCTCATTTACCTAGGCTTCGTAGTGAGAAAGACATCCCCATTATCTATATTATTGGTTTTTTATGATCTCACACACACATATATATATATATATATATTTGATTGTTGTATTTTCATTCTGGGTTGAGATAACCATTAGAATATATCTTTCTATTACATCTGTTTTCCTTTTTGGGGCCTCCGACTAGATATATATATACTCACCTCTACATGGTAAATTTATACAAGTGTCATATCTTATGAAGTAGATAGATATATCCATAGAGACATATTTGGATCTTTGTGATACTTGGTACATGACCATGTACAATGTTCAAGACTTGGAGATCATGATTCAAGCTCTACCAATATTCATTTCATTTTAGTTATTGTTAGGATGGGAAATCCATTTGGGATGGGTGTGCATTTTCCCATTTACATTTTTGGATTACACTATCATACCATATTATATTCCCTAGAGGTTATTAAAAGCATGGTTAATACTCTTAATGTTATGGTATTTCATAATTATTCCTCTGTATTTCTATCTGGAGATGGTTGGGTTCATGCATACCAATACATTACTTAAAGTCTTCCTATTTTAGTTTTTCTTACTAGGGGCTTAACTCTTGGGCCTATCTTGTGGGAGGAGGGTTTGGGGTTGTGGTGGCCTGACCTTCAACCTTCCAGGTATGCCCCAGTGGGTTAGGTCATTATAGAGTTGTATGAGAGTGGTTCAATCCTTGGGGTGTTTTTTTGAGTTTTACCATTTTGAGGAATTGGATTAAACTTTAAGATATGGTTTCAAAGTTTATTGTGAGCAGTTTTCTTATCAAGAAATCCATTTTATGTGTGGTGACTGGGATACCAATTCACCATGATTCTAATTACTTGTTTCATGAATCAGTATACCAATAAATTAGTTTCAGGGATCAATGGAACTTGCACTATAAATGATTAGGTTCATTGATTATCAATACTATATAATCTCCCCATATATATATACTAATCTTACCATATTATGTCTTAATAATATTAAGGATCCCTCCAAGAATAAATCCATCTTAGACAGTGATTTAAGATCATAATAAAGACATGATGACCGATGAGGCCACAGTTTAGGGGTCATCACACAAGTTATTTCCTCCAAGAGGGCAGATAGTCACACCCCCACTTTTCAAGAAGTAGACCATACTAATATATTCATCTCGAGAGGAATATAGAATTAGTGCACACAATATGTTGTAGAACTATATAACACAACTGTTCCATAATGACCCAAAGCCTTAGTCAATTAAGAATTGTCTTCATTTGATCATCAGAGTCTTCAAGTTCTCATAGACCCTAACAGATCAAATGGATTTACATGAAGGAATCTTTTTTCATGGAGAAGAAGGGTGTTCTTGGAGTCTATAATTTTCAATGCATGTTGAGTCATAACTCTCATTATCTACCTTCTAGAAAATGTTATTTTTGGGGTACTAACCCAAAATAATTCACTTATTTTGGATTCAATATCTTAAAGATTTTTAGTTGGGAGGGATGTAAATTTTTGTGTACTCTATGAAGATCGTTGACCTTATATGGTAGTCCCCTAATATGGTGATATATGGATTCTTCTAGGCATAAAATATTTATAAGGCCCTTCACATAGACATTTTGGATAGTGTGGGCTCCTTATGTATCTCAACCTATGTTGGATTTATGGGGAAATATTTGTTTTTCGATAGATTCATAGAAGAGGTATGTATGTTTTTTGGTGATGACTATGGTTATCATAGGGAAGAGTTATACAAGTGGTAGGAAGGAGACAATTGTATATTTATTATCATAGGATTCACAACTGTGGTAGTAATCAAGAACATGGTCACGTGACACACAAACTGTGTAGGGGACCAAGGTATCATAGAGAGGGGAAATGTTATGCATGTTATGGGTAAGGTCACATGTAATGTGATTGCATAAACAGTCAATATGAGTCGAGATGGTAGGTAGCGAATGAACCACCATGGTAGATGCATCTCCATAATCAGGGATCTGCTGATTGAGGCTAGGGAGGCCCCCAATGGGGAAATTATGGATGATAAGTAGGTGTAGCTCTTGATAGAGGATTTGTTGGCCGAGGATGATTTTATGAGCTACTACCTATACCATCATAAGGATTCCTCCACCATGCTCATATAGATGGTGATCAGGTCCATTATGAGTTAATGGATATGGAGGAATCTGACTAGGATGAAAAAGATATGATTAGATGTAAAATCTATGTTTATTATACACTTTCTTCCGTATTAGTTGACATATGTTATAGTCATTCCATAATCTACTTTTCTCTTGTGTGAGAACATGATCATCATGTTAGGACTTTAGTGAAGCATCTTGGTAATGATGTTCCTATAGGGAACACTTCTTCAATATCACTTTTCAACTAGTAGTGAAATCTATCTCTTAGTGGATAGACTTTATCATGTTCCCTCATGTTTATCATGATGAGACCATATGATGTAATAATTGTGAAATAATAGTTGTCCATGGATTTATCCCATATTGAATTCCATAATATATGATTCATATTCCTTTGGATTGGTGTGATGATATTCTCTATTTTTGGAAAGATAGGTCTCCCGGTGGAACAATTGGTTCTTACGAGTAAGACGTTCCAACCCATCACCCATCAGCTTTTGAATTTAGCTATTACTTTATTAGGCTCCTCAAGAATCTGTATTCCTTCTATTGTGGAGGTTTTTATGGATGTACATCCCATGGAATCTTCATGACTACTAATGAGGATGAATATGGACTTATGCATTGAATTTCTCCCAAGGACTATACTGATACCATTTTTATCATATCATATGGCCCCTACCGAGCTCTATAAGATGAGGGTGTAGTTGGTGGACATGGAATAGAATGGATTTATCATACCTAGTGTCTCCCTCTTGGTAGCTCCAATTATCATTATGAATAATATGAACTGGATCTTTAGAAATTGTGTTGATTATCACTTCCTAAAACAAGAAACTATAAATAACTTGTAACACATACCATGGAGTGATTGATCTTTGATCAAATTTGTTGTGTGATTTTCTTCTTGATGACGGTTCCCAAGTCTGGATACCACTAGTTGATGGTTCACTAGGATAATATTCCAATATTGTCATTCTAATTTCAATACGGACACTATGAATTCTGTGTGATTCCTTTTGGTGTGATTAATTCCCCCACAATATTTATCGATTTGATGATATTGATCTTCCCTCCATACATGGACCGTATTTTTATTATCTTCACTGATTACATTCTCATATACTCTACATCAAAGGAGGAGTAGTTGGAGAACTTTAGTATTATCATAGGATAACTCCATGAGCACTAGAATTTTAGTAATCTATTGAAGTTCCAATTATGGATCCATGAAGTTAAATTTTTTTGGGCCTATAATTTCTGATCATTGATTATTTATGGACCCAATGATGATTGATAAAGTGATTTTTATGATCCACCCAATAATGTGTCATAGGTTAATCGTTTTTTCATCACACGGTATTATATGAGGTTCATGGAAGAAATACCTTATTAAAATCCCTTTTACTTACCTAACATTCAAAGGGTATCCTTTTATCTAGAACGATTAATGTTAGAGTTCCTTCAAGTAGTTTAGGATGAGTATGAACAATGATTCTATTTTGAGACTACCAGAGCAATTAGAGTATGTAGTGTTTTTTATTCCTTTGGAGACAATCTCATATAAATGTTGATACAAAGGCAGGAAGTGATCAAAAATGGGTTGAGGTTGTTATGACCCCATGCATATAACTATGTGTATCACAACATAGAAATATCACTAATATTATTCATTAAAAATATGTAGAGTCACTATATTTTGGGAGAGTTTTTTGTGGTATTCTTTGACTAACAGAGTCCAAGGTATATCTTCACTCAATGATATTTGAACATGAGATAAATTCATTAAAATGAGTTTCTAAAAGACTATGACATTGAGATAGTTTGTACTCATGGGAATGGAAAGATGGTAGAAGATTACCCTAGATGGATGTGATATTCTGTCTTGGTGGAGGAGGAATCTATGATGTTGACTTCTTCAGATCTGACCTAGGTAAAGGATTTGGGTGAAGTTTTTCTTAAGTATATGGTTTAAACTCCTCAATTATTATGTTTGTAAGTGATGATATGTTGGGAGACATCGACTATAAAGATAATCATGAATATATATCCTCAAGGTGTTATCTAGATTGAGTCATTTATTTAGGGAACCATGCCATCATTTTCCAGAAAGGAATAATGGTTTTGTTCTTGTCATGAGATTATTTTATGAGGGGGTTTCAAAAATCACCATTGGCAATAAATCCCATTTTAGGGAAGATTTACAGGTTCCTTTTAGTGGAAGTTTTTTCTCATAAATGAGGTAGATCCTTATTTAGTTCATCTCTTGTTATCTCACATATTAACTATAGATGGTTAAGAACCATGTTTCCACTACTTTGTTAGAAACTCTTGAAACCGAATGGCCCTAAGGCCTTCATTTTTATTGATTTTTGATAACCCCACTTTTAAGGGATTAGGGGGAACCCTCAAAAGGCCCATAGGCTCAGAGATTACAAGGACTATAGGTTTATGATGTACATGACCCGAAGGTCTTAGGGAATTCAACCAGACTATCTACAATGAACTTCCCCTCCCCAGCAACTGCATCATGATAGTATCTCTCCACCTTTGCATGGATGTCTAGCTAGGCTTGATGTTCTAGAAAATGATGGTCTTAATGGCATATCCATACCATCTCATTCTGAAAAATCCATTTGTCTTTGCACTGGTGAGTGCACCTACTCTGAATCCTCTTATGGGGCAACTCATTTTTTGTAGATTCTGTCTGGGGAAACTACATGTGGCCCGAAGGCCTTGAGGAGGTCCAAAGGCCTTAAAGTTGGCCCTAAAGCCCTACTGACCCGAAGGCTTGGGTGTCCCGAAAGCCTTAAGGACTCCAAGCCCAAACTAGTGGCCCAATATGAATAGTTTCAGTAGCTACAGTACTGAACATTACATGCTACAGTGCCTGCATAATGAACAGTATTCTACAGTACCTGTACAGTGTATAATTATGCTACAGTAACTGTAAAGTGTACAGTTCTGCTATAGTACCTGTACATTTTACATTTTGCTATAGTACTGCTACAATATCCCCCAGAAATATGCCTCTACCGGGTTTTGAACCTGTGTCTCATGGATGCACTTAAGGATACCTCACCAACTAGGCTGAGGCTCATGTGCACTCTTGAAACCCATGAGTTGAAATGGGATACCCTATGCATGTAATTTTTGATATGTTTTATGTGGATAGTGAGAATCCATAAAGACATCTGGGTTATAGTTGACCGACTTAATTTTTTATCATACTTCCATTCCATCAGGGAGTAGAGTTTAGTAAAGAGTATGTGGTAGTAGTACATATGGGAGATCATCCTAATACATGGGGTTATCTAAATTATTGTCGTTGATCCTAATTTTTAGTTCATTTCAATGTTATGGAGAGGCCTACAGGAGGCATTCATGGCCTTTTTTAGGATTAATATAGTATTCCACCCTGATATGTATGAGAATACTGAGAACACTTTCCATTTGTTTCATGATATGATAATTTATTTCATGTAATACATCATATGTAACTGTTAATTTCATGTTCCATAGGTGGATGTAGCTTATAATAATAGTTATCACTCTACTATTAGCATAAAACATTTCAAGAACATTAGCGGGAGACCCTACTGGGCTCACTTTTGATTGTCTATAGTGGGAAAGGATTCTCTTATTAGACCACAGTTTGTTTATATGATAAAAGAGAAGGTTTGGTTAATACCTGAGCATATGAAGATATCCTAGAGCTGATATAAGTCATGCATAATAATATCATCGTTCTTTGGAGATATTTTAGTTAGGACATGATTTCATAAGAGTCTCAAAGTGATATGTCTTGTGGATATTTAGTTGGGGAGTCATGATATCTCCAAGGATTATCGGGTCATTATAGATCTAGCAGGGGGTTGGTGAGGTTTCTTTACACCTAGAATTACACCCACAATTGGAGAGGGTTCATGATTTCATCTATGTGTTGTAGATGAAGACATACAGGCAAGATCATATATCTTTTATTATCTCTGACAAGACAGACATCGTGGATGGAGGAAACCATTTAGAGTAACGAGTGGGGATCTAGGATCATCAAGAGAGTATCTAGTATGGACAAACCATCCCATTGGATCATGTTCAGGGGATGCATGGGAGCATGTAGGAGTGATCAAGGGAGTGGGAGTGTTGGATTCAGACTCATTATCCCCATTTATTATGATTATTCCTTTCAAGGATGAAAATATTTGAAGGATGAAATAATATTGTGAATATTTTTTTCCCATCAAATATATTCAAATATATTAGGAAATATTTTCTGATCCATGCACTAAGATGCGTGATATTTTGGGGCCCGTTGACCATAAAATTCATATTTTGAAAATATCAAATATATTAATATCACGTGTGTGTAGTTTTTCAAAAATAATGAAATATATTCTAAAGAGATCCTCATATAGAAAATATGAGACCATGAATAAATCATGAATATGGGGTTTAACCATGGAATAAAATAAATTTTGTCGATACAGGATTTACGATTGAGGTGTCCATTGATGGGTGTTTATAATTAAAATAAATAAAAAATTTAGTTAGTTTTTTATAAAATAACCCAATTAATTCTTCATGAAATAATCTATTATAATAATTCTCAAGAGTTAGCCACATAAACCCTATGAGAATTGAGAGGATCTATAATGTAATTCACTTTTGAATCGACATCGAACAATGATTAATGATCACATTGAGGTGAATCAATAAGAATAAAAAAACTGGATCATCCTAAACTAAATTATTCACCAATGATAAATCCATAATTAAGTTAGGGATCTTCAATTGTAGATTATTATCTTAACTTAAAATTTGATAATGGGAATTTTTTATCATCATTTGATTTTTCCCACCCATTTCATGATCCCATAGATGAATTAAATTTTTCTATTTAGTTTTTTTCTATGACCTGATGTCACCCAATTATCTCTAATGTGTATTCATTTTATAGGGAATATCAGAAAACATTATTTATCATCATTGTTATTTTTATTTTCTATCATCGTTCTATGTGTTCTTCATTGTTGGATAACAAGGTCATGGTTTTAAACTATTGGGTCTAGTACAAGCATGATCGTACCCCCAAATTCATGGACGATAGGATAATGTTGACTGTGATGTGAATCTACGGATGAATTGAGATTTACCGAGGGATTTGGGTGATTATTTTCTATGGATATGGGATCAGGGGATATTTTCAGAGATGGAAGGAATGCATGATTCATGAAGAATCACACGTAGTGATCAGGATTCTATTTTTAGCCATCAGATGGACGAAAGCGATGGTCAAAGGTGGTTTCCTATAATTTTGGGTGGTTAAACTGTGCAATTCATTAAGGATAAGAGTGACTGAGAATCCATCTGAATGATCGAACTTTATATTGAATAATAGACTATAGAACGTGTTGTCTAGGAACACACGCCATGTATCCCATCCCAGTTATGGTAGATAGGTTTTGGGAAAAGTAATGTATTAATTTTCATGTGGCCAACTAACACAATATGTGTCCCTCCCCAAGCCACCAGTCCATGTTCCAGGATCACATAACCAGGTCCACACGTGGAGAACAAATTGTGTACTCAAATAGTACATGGGAACATGATGGTACATAGGTATGACCGAGTACATATACATTTTATGATAGACATGAACATGGATAGTCCATAAGTGGCTGAGACACACTGTGTGGGCCCCTTTCGAAACATTTAAAGAGACATGGACATCAAACCATGTCAGTAGGGGAACACTAAAAAGACGAGGAGAAGGGTCACACACTTTGTAGAACCCATACATGTCATGTACTTCTTTTTAAATATTCTTCCACTTGTATCTCCTTTGAATGGACTCAGATTATGGCATATGGGTAGTATATCCAATTTTTTTCCACATAGACTGAAATGGAGTCCTTTATTATGGAATTTTAGATAATATTTTATGTTTTATAATTTTGATTATTCCTAAGGATAATCTCAATGCTTGTAGTGACCGAACGAGATCATTAGAGAGTTTATATAGAGATGGTACTCTCTAATTTTGAGCATAGGTCATCTATCCATGGGGATGGTAATCCCATGTCGCACTAAGGAATGGGACCCTATACACTTCATGAATGGTAGATATGGTATTTAC
The DNA here is from genome assembly GCA_963277665.1 of Viscum album. Classification (NCBI taxonomy): domain Eukaryota; kingdom Viridiplantae; phylum Streptophyta; class Magnoliopsida; order Santalales; family Viscaceae; genus Viscum; species Viscum album. The sequence goes on from OY728167.1 coordinate 683,890,937, forward strand.
CTAATAAGGGATCATTTCTTCAATCCATAGATACATTAATCCACTTCCATATCAAGGATTTTGTCCTCTATTCATGGGGACGAAACTCCCCTCTTTCAACATAGAACAGGTCCCCCATACACATAATGAGTTGTAGAGAAGGTACTACTCTATTCAAGTCATGTGTACCATATCTATAGAGATTGTACTCCCTTGTCACATAATGGAATAAATCCTCTATTTATGGGGATAATACTCCCAAGTCACACCAGGGTGTATTTCTCCCATGTTCATTATATAGGAATATATAGTACTCTCCTATTCATGAAATGGGTCCTCTATCTATAGAGATGTAATCTATTATCTTTAGCCACTTTATGGTTGTGGGTACTTCATTGGAGTTATTACCTCTTGATTGTGTAACATAGTGGTGAGGGGAGGGCCCCTCCACAATCATTGTTCAGAAACATGATATGTTAGGCATAGGAAATGGAACTCTTCTATTTTTGGTGGACTCATCAACCTAGATAAGGATATAAGACAGAGATCCCCTTTCACTATCATCGAGGTAGCTTTTATGAGAATATATATATATATATATATATATTGGGTTTCCATTTTGGGTTGATTTTACCATTATTGTATCTCTTTTTGTTTCCCCCATTTCTATTTTTGAGGAATTATATGGGGAATGTTTATAATCAACCTTGAATGGGAATTTACAGTAGATTTCATGTCTTATACAAATGATTGGAATAACGACAGAGACATTGGTGGAGGTTCATTATAAATGGTGCATTGTCTGTATATGGTGGAATGATCTTGGAGATTAGGAGCTGGGATATCTCAAAATTCATTTTTCTTTAGTAATTTTTAGGTTGGATCAAAATTTTGGGTTGGCCATGTATTTTTAGACATTACATTTCTGATTACATTGTCATACTATATTGTATTCCCTAAATGTTATTACATGCCTATTTTATACTCTAGATGTTACATTATTTTATTGTTATTATTCTATACATATTTATGGATATGGTTAGGTTCATGTATTTTGGTAAATTTTGAAAAGGCCTTTAATTTTAGAAATACCTTCTTGGTGATTTTTACAATCCCCTATCCTATGGGAGGAAAACTTTGGGTTCGGAGGCCTAGACATTTAGATGCTAGGCTGGCCCCTGGTGGGATGGGTTATTACACAGTGTCAAGAAAAATTTGGTGAATAAAAATTCATATGACATAATAATTTAAATTCTTATTTATAAAATTAAATATCTCTTCTTTAATGAATAGAAGAAGTTATAAAACATTTATCATTATGAAATAAATTATATAATAATTAAAATCTATAAAATCATTGACATTTATGAGACTAATAATGTTTACTAGTGTGAATATACTATAATAATATATGTTAGAAAATGTTTACTATTTTCCAAAAATATTTGTAATCATTGTGGGAGTTAACAGGTCAACATAAAGTAACTGAATAGGTTTGTTATGGTTCATTACATTAACTAGTTTGAATAATAAATTTTTCTTTTTTAAATTCCTTTATGCATTACAAATGTCGAATGCCCCTTTCTTCATGTTTAGAAATTATAATAATTTTTAATACTTATAATGTTTTTTAAGAAATATAAAATTATCATTACAAATTCTATAATGCCAAAGTATACTATCATTTTTCACAACATTCTTACTATACAAAGGTTAAACTATTTTCTCAAAAAGAAAAATAAATTAGATATTTTTTATTGGGTTAACATAAAATAATAATTAAATATACTTAAAAACAAAACATTTATTATTTGAAAATTTATTATCCACACCGTCATCAAATTTTTGATATATGTTGATTACGTTTTGTTATAACTCACTAATAAATAAAAATTTAGAAATAATAATTGAGTTAGAAATAGCAATTTCAACAAAACCTTCTACATTTCCTTGGGAATTATCTCCAAATTTCATAATTTTTATATCATATTTTTTATTAAATAAATATTTATTAGTCTCATTTATTAGTCATAGAGAATATGTTTTCCATGTACCATAACTTTTTCATGAAACATCCAAGGAATCTTTATTAAAAATTTAATTAGTATCCAATTTTATTACCCATGCTAATTTTGGTCCAAAAGGATTAGTAGAAGAATATTAGTTACCCATACATTTTTGAAACAAGTTTTAAAAGTTTCTTTAAAATATAATCATTTATATATAGAAATCATAGGGTATCCTAATGATTTTCAATATATTAGAGAACTTTAATTCGCATAATTTTCCTTCATAAAAATTTTAAATCACACATCAGTAGAAGAAGAAGCATTTGAACATTGTAAAAAACAATTTCAATACATCTATATAAATATTATTTCATATCTGATACAATTTAAATATATTTTTCATGTATTTAAAGACATCATTTTTCCATAACTATGTCTTTATTAAACAAAACTATATTGATATTCCATCAATTGTTTAATATAATCATTTATATTTTCATTCAACTTCCTCATAATTTTTAAATATTTATAAACCTTTTAATTGGAAGTAGAATTATTATTTTCAAAACTTTCATTTTTTTATAATATAACCTTAGCATCCTGATTATTTTTATTACTGTTTTTCTTTTGTTTCATACTATAATCCAAAAATTATAATGATATCATTTCATAGTCTATCAATATCCTTATTCGTTTCATAAAAACATTGATTAAAATATTAGATTAATTATAAGATCAATTAGAATAAGAACCTGAATAACTAACACCATCTAATGATCCATAAAAACCATGTTATGTTATTATTTTTCAGTTCTTGAGTCTTTAATTGAATTCAATTCATTAGAAAATAATCAATATTGAAGTTAAATAATTCCTCCTTTTTTACACTTAAAATAATTAATATAAATTTTTATCCTAGGAAAGTATTAAATGAAATTTCATTTATTTTTATATTCAACACATTAAAAATAAAAAGTAATATAATAAAATTTTATATTACATATATTTCTTTCCTTGTGATTATTTTTTATATGATTTGTTAATGGATTAGTTTTTAGTACCCTTCATTTCAAATATTTTTTAAACACTAATAAAAATCTAATACATTTATTCCTTTTTCATGTCTCTGAAGTAGTAAACAGAAGATTTATATAAATCATCATAAAATGGATCCAAAGATACACATGTAATTTTTATAGTTTCCTCATCTGCAATGTTATTTAATTTTGGTTTATATTGAAGTAAAAAACCTATAATCTCATGTATAGTGTACTACCTAATTCTCCTTCTTTCATCAATAGAGACCTTCACAAATCACTTATTCGATACTTCTCATAAAATTCATTGAACAATTTTTTTTACAATTATTCTCTAATATTAGTCTATCTATATAATATTCTAGAAAACCTAATGAACATAGAGTTGATAGATTCATAATCTCCGATATGATTATCAAGATATTCAGCCCGAATCATTCCATGATTTATCCATATCAACTTCTCTCTTCCACGGTGAGTAAATTGATTTTTTTTTAAAATTTCATGTGATGTTTTACAAGAATAAATATGAATAAAATAACTTATATTGTATCAATATAATGAATATTAATAAGACTAATTTTAAGTAGATTTTTCAATATCACCAATTTTATGTGTGTGAGGGTAATAATTGGAGGATTTATAGAGATCAACAATAGTAGTCAAGTGATTAATGATGAGTTTTATTACATAAAATTACATCATAGTATTCCCATAATCATATTCTCTACCATAAAAGTTATGTGGTTTCTATTTAATCAATACCTCAAATGATATTTAACGTACAATCATTAATATTTTTCCCATATACAGTTTTGTCTAGGGAGATTATAAATATAAAATAAATATACATTAGAGAAAATTATATGATAATAATTTATTATTCCCTACCATCATAAATGAAGGTCTTGAGGGGGTTATATATATCAACTTTATTATTTTAAAAAATTAAAAAATATTAACATTAACATGAATTTTAAGAGAAAAATAATAAATTAAGTAATTTTTATAGTAGTATGAAAATTTTTAATCCTATATCAAATATTCACCCCCACTACTCTTTAATTAGTATGATATTTTTGAAATGACCAAAATTTTTAATGGGATTAAGAACCTATGTAGAAATTTTTTTTAATTGTGGAATAATATCAAAAAAATCCATACCATTTAAAGGAATCACAATATGTTAGAATATTGTATTTTTACCCAGTGTTACAACCAAAAACAAAAAATCATAATGGTATTATATCCCCAAAATTAATATATTTTTTAAAGGGAAATCATAATGAAAAATATATTTATAGAATAGAAAATAAAATATAAATAATTAAAAACAAATACATCTAAGAAACCACTCAGTTGATACTAATATATACTAATTAATGTTGGGTAAAATATTATATAGAAATGAATTATTCTCTCTCTTCAAGTTAAGAATGATTATACATTTTATGGTCTTCCTTGTGATTCATTCAAAACAATGATTTTTTTTGTAGTAGTTTAAAAAGGTCATGCCTATATATCAGAAAAACTTTACTTTTCAGTCTGTACCTAAACCACATGTATCTATGGTTCCATTTAATGAGTATAAAAAATCTATACATATCAGCATTGAGATAAAGAACTAAATGGTAAATATTTTTAAATCATATCTATTTAATAATCAACCTTAAATATATATTAAAGAAATAATGATTAATCATGTAAATCTTAACCTTAAATTTCCTTATATAATATACGAATTTTTAATATAAATTCATGGAAAATAAATATATATAGATATAAACAATAATTTAAACGAATAATAACTAAAAACAAATAACAAATATACTTCTATACAATTTATATATACATATATATGGATTTATAATTTTATATAAAAAATTTCTTAATAAATCCACAGATATATAAAATAAGTGTATTCCATTAAGTGAGAATCATAATATATTTTTAATCAAATAATATATTATACATTAAATAAAAAATAACTTCAGTAAGACATCACTTAAATTTTTGAGACATTGAAATCACTTCGTAATTATTTCCTGTAACATGTTTGTAATTTTCAATTATCAAAATACCATTCGATAATACAATAAAAAAATTATATTATATTGAAGATTCATAATAATTTTGTATCATTTTTATGATTTTTTACTTAGTTAAAAATATTTAAACACAATGAAAAAAGGGTGACAAGAATAAGATGAAAAAATAGTAATATGAATAAAAAATGATAAACAATTAAGGAATAATAGATTGATTTATAAAAACGTAAATTTAATGTGATTATATTATTTTAAAATCCCTGATTGTTTCAAACAAGGTAAATATTATGTTTATTTAAAATCTCATGTTAAAGTGAATAAAATGAGAACATGAAATATTTTGAAATTATGAAAACTAAATTATGTAAATTCAATTGTTTTTGAAGGATATGGTAAAAAAATATTAATTTATAAGTTATTATCTATCATTAACTCATAAAATTATATGAACATCAATCATGTATCAAATTTTTTATACCATTCCCTTGTAGATATCATCAAACCATATAAATATTTGTTGCGCATGACACATATTATACATTATCTTAAATACTAAAATAATCGGGTATTTCAATATTAGACTCTTACCCAATATGTCTATTGATAAATTATAATATAAACTCCATTTTATGTATATTGAATATAAAATTTCTAGTCATATAAAAAATATTATTGATGATTCAATACTTGAAACCATAGAAAATGTCTACTCAAAAGCAACTCCTTCTACATGATAATTAACATTAATGACTAACCTTTACTTATTCTTTGTCATTTCCCCCATTTCATTGAAACACTATTTTATCTCTAATAGGTTTCTCATTCATTTAATTATGAACAAATTTACAAGTGTGATCATTATTTACCTATTCAAAGTCATTATTCATGCCTTCAATCAATTCATGATTCTTCAGTGCTTCATATACATTCCATGGTTTAACATGAAATATAAAAGATGTATTTAATGATCCTATGAATGAACTTTTTGTTTAGAATTATTATTTGTTAAATATAATATTGGTTTGAGCATATAATTACATCATCAATATTGAGTGAATTTAAGTAGGATGTTCTTATTTAATTTTAATTGCTTAATGAACAGTATTACTATGATTATCACATTAATGATACACATTTTTAGAACATACTATTAATTTTCACAATTTATTTTTATATTCAATTCAAATTAATTGAGCTAACCCTAATTTTACACACTCATAAAAAAGGTTTTAAATCAATTTTACACTATAATATAAACTATATTTGTATAAATAAATTTATAGTATTGATAACCACATTTATTTATATGATATTCCAAAAATAATCAATTAGAACCATGATACAGAAACGCATAAATGTCAAATGGATTCACATTGAAAATTCAACGGAATATAAAGACCTAAAAGTTCATAAAAATAGGTTTTTCTTATAATATATAATATAAATTATTGAATAATTATGAATTAAAAAACTATTATATACATTATTTTTAAAAATTAATTAGTTTATGTGGGGTTAATATTGAGTTTTTTTATTAATGATGTTTCTATATAAAAATATAATTTATTATTTTGATTGATTTATTATTTAATAAAGGAATATTTTTTGATGTTTTTTTACGGTGAATGATTTTATTAATGAGTATTATGGGTATTAAATTTGAGGAATATAATTAGTGTCATTTATGTGATGTGGGAAATTAATTCATAGATCAGGATTTTAAATCATTAACTAAATATTAATGGATGTAAATTTGATGATTTAGTGAGGGGATATTGGGAAGGAATTTAATATGAGGAATGATGATCTAAAATTTTTTTAGTATATATTTATAAAATTAATGGACTTGAATAAAGTTTTTATAGTGTGAATGTTTTTTGGAATTAAGGTATTGAGAGGAATTGACAGAATTGACCCCATGGAAACATAACGTAGGAGGTGGGGAGAGAGAAAGGATATATAATTTATAAATAAAAATAAATTTATCCATTTATATAGGGATTATTTTATGGAAAAATTATATTAAAAATAGTGGAATTAAACCTATACAAAAGGTAAAATTAATTTACTTCTTTTTGAACTATCTCTATGTATCTATTAGTGGGGGTGAAATCAATGAATAAGGCAATTAGAGGATAGGTGGTTGAGTGTATTACTTATGTATTTTCTTAGTATGATCATAAATGATGTATGTTTATTATGAAAATTGATGAATTTCTAAGTAAATTGTTCATTGTCTTTCAGAACCCCCATTTTTTACATTTAAGACTCTAAAATGTGATAGTATGAGTTTTATAATATTTTTCATGGGGTTATATCAATTGGAACTAAGACTATTAAACTCTTTGGATGTTACCTTATGGACCACCCTCTTCAATTTCATTAAGGATACTTGTTAAGAAGGGTTATTTCAAAATGTACTGGGGATATAGGACTCACTAGATGTCATAAACATTAACCATCATAGTCACACATGGTTTATAAAATTATATCTTGGGTTTTTTTAATTCATCAGTAGGGGCCATACAATTGTTTATGATAAATTTTAACCTCTCGTAAATGATATATTTTCATTATTTGGGATTTTTAAAAATGATTTATTTGAATTTGGTTGATAGGACATTTATGTATGAATTATTGAGTTCATCACCAATGAAATTTGAAGAGAATTCAAAAGAAATCATATCAGTTAAGTGGATCATATTTCTTCCTTAGTTGGTTATTATTTCTTGTCTTGTAATCTATGTACATTTTAATTTTATAATTTAAAATTATATTTTGTCACAAAATTATGAATATTTATTTGATAAATGTAAGATAATAATTTAAAATGAAAATAAAACATTTTATGTTTCCAAAATGATGGGATTTTATTTTTGTAAAATATTCCTTTTATATTATATATTTTTTATTTAATATAAATTCATTCTAGTAATTTTTTGTAGGTAAATATATTTTAGAAATAAAAAAAGTTTTTATTTTAATTTTTATTGACATGGGAATCAAGAACTCTTTGGCTAGAAATAACCAAGTAGAATAGTTTAAATAATAATGGATAAGGGGAACAACCTTTCAGAATTTATCTGAACTTAAGGGGATTCATTACATATCCATTATGATTATATTTTATTGTTAATTATTAGATACATGCCTATTATTTTTTTTCTCATGATTCATTAAAATATAAAATTTTGGATTCTTTGGGTAAACAAAAAATGATTTAATTTTTTTAGAAAATATCGTTCATCAATAATCATTCTATAATATAGTAAATTTTTTAAAAAAAATTTGTTAATATTAAATCTGATAATTGTTTCATTTTCAAATCTTTATTGGTTACATGTTATGGAGTAGATTATACCTTGAAAAAAGTATGTTTATTTTTTGTAAATACTATAGATCAATTTATTACTCACCTCTATCTACATATCTCAACACACACACACACAGACATATATATATATGTGGTCACAACTTGGGGAGGGGAAATTATACCTTGTATATAAGAGATGGATAATATTTTTTATCTTCATGGTGGTAAGTGACTTTTAATAAGATGTCACTATAGGATTTTGTTCTCTTAGATGGATATTCATCAATCATATATAATTTTCATGTATTTTTTATATTGAATTATTTTTTAACATTGTTATTGATACTTGATTCCATCACTATTTTCCAAAATTTTAATTTGGATTTAAAATAAATAAGTTGTTAAAATCATTAAATATTCATTCACCATTTAGGAAACAATTGTTCCCAAGTGATAGTTTTATATAACTTTGGAACTAGTTCCCATCCTTTATTAATCCATGATTGTGCATGAGGTTATGTGGTGGTCTATATATTGTTTTGTTTTTTGGGTATCATATTCAAGTCCTTAAAAAATGGAATTATAAAAAGGGCTTATAAAATTTCATGGGAATTATTTTATTTTTAGTGATGGTAAAAAATCATGAGCTACAAATAAAATTGAATATATAATATATTCAAAGTCAATGTATGAGAAGATAAGTATTCCATGTATTATAAATTATCAGGGGATCCCTATTAAGATTTTTTCCCTATATATTTTCACAACCATGATGGATTGGAATAGTAATTGTTCTATTGAATCATGAAAAAATATATAAAAATGAACATAATGTTTATTAGATTTACATTTTATTACATTGCTAATAAATAGATTTTTAAATTGAATTAATTGGTTTTTTAAAATTTATATATTTAATAAAATAATTTTTTTAAAATTTGACGTGATATATTTTTATGAACCTAAAAGAAATGAGTCGTAGAAATGTGAATAAATCAAGTTCGATATAGATATTATTCTCTGGTTGGGGTTTGTATCACTCTTTTAAATAGTTTAGATTTTATTTTTTCTTGGACATAAACTAATCAATGGATTTGTGGAATTTTATAATGTCCCTCACATAGAGAGGAAAATTTTGGAAATTTTTTTAGAAACAATTATTTTCCCAATATCGAGGCGATGCTTGAAATTTGGAATGTGTTGTTGAACTATTTAAATCATTAGTCTAAGAAAAATTACTACTTTTAAAAGGTAAAATAAGAACTAAATGAAATATTTAAATTATACATCAATGTTTTAGAAGAAAATTATTTCTATCAATAGAGGATACAGTGGATTGTATGAAATTGGGGATTGGATGGAACTAATCAAAAAAGTATTTTACATTCTTTGTACACCAGATATGTTGAAGGTGATGTTTTATAATTATATGCTAATGAGAGAAGCTAGTAAGTGGTGGGATACGATTATGGAAAATAAACTTTCTTAGGATATAACATGAGAATGGTTTCATATTACTATAAGTTAAAAAATTTATCCATATAACATTATGTTAATGAAATCCATGGAGATTATATAATTAGAGAAAGGGAACATAAGAGTTTATAAATAAAAACATAATTTTTTAGAGTTAGTAAAATTTTCAATATAGTTGATTAAAAATAATGAAATTAAATTTAAAATATTTTTAGATATGTCTTCAACCAAATCATATATCAAATGTAATCTTGGTGGATTTACCCACCTATATAGGGTAGTGAACAAAGTTGAGATGGAAGAATAAAATTTGATATTTTTTATGTAAAAAAATCCATCCTCAAATTGGTGGGGACACAATTTATATTTTTGATATAATATAAAAAAATGAGTTCCCATAAGGTATAGTCATGTGAAATTTTCAATCCTGAATTCATCATAGTTGAGGAAACATACTTTTTGTTGTCATTGTGCTGGTGAAAGAAATTTAAAGTGGGATTTTCCAATTAATCAAAAAATGTGTGATTGGTGTGTGATGTTGAGACACTAGAAAAGTTTTTTAAGGAATATAGTGGAAGGGTTTAAAATAAAACACAATTTTAATGGACTATTATATGTGAGATAAACTAATTTTGTATATGGGTCTCTATTTATTATAGGTGCTAACCCCTAATAGTGGAAAATAAATCATATTTAGCATCATATATTTGTGACTGCATATATACCAAATGAAATAAAAGATGAATCAGTGATATTATGAGGTACATTTCTTTTTTCTTCTACTATGATATATACAATTATTAAAATATGTTAATCTCATCTATCCATATCTACATGGGTATTAGACAAGTAACATTATTCTATGGAATTAATTATTTATTCTATAAATATTGATACTCCTCTTGGGGTGAGTATGTAATATGGATTTAGGTATCCTTATTTCAATTAAAATTTGTGATTTGGAAATATGAAGGGTTTTTTAGTTAAATGTATTTGGAAACACAATCTCAAAACTCAAATTCATTAAATGGTGAGATTCAACACTCATTTTGAGTACCACTGTGATACTATGTCTTTAATAGAACATGAAAGGTGTGTTCAATAATTTTAAGTATGTATGGTATTTATAAAATTTTAGAATTAATTTTTTCTATAAAACTATGATATTCGATTCATAAACTAGTTGGGTTTATTCTTATATTAGGTGGATTAAAGGATTTTTAGTATTATCTGAATTATGATTTACACTTAGAGGTGAAGAATCAGTGTTGAAAAACATTTTTTAAAAAATACAGTGATTTTTTTGTTAGGAAATTATCTATAAAACACACAACATACAGAAAATAAATTATGTACATATAATACTAAATGATGTTTTTCAACAGTGAACATGTCTATATACCATGTGTAAGATGCTTGTTATCCTACCCACACCTGGATGATATTTTATTATCCATAAAACATTAGGTTAAGGTAATATCCTTGGAACCTTAATAATATTTTCACCAAAAAGATATTTTAATGACATACATTCTTTAACTAAAGTGAAAAGATAAAATTTTATCAAATATCACAAATAAAAAACATGAGTCTCCATGGGAATTTAGAGATATGAACATATTTCTTGTTTCATATCTATAAAATTATAATACACATTCTCATATTATCATTACTCACCCATAGAGTACCCAAAAATACCTCAAAAAATTTATCATTATTCTATCATTTTTTAGAGTCTCTCAGATCATATCACCCAAAAATATTTCCTAGCATTTCCCATAAATTGGTTAACAAAATTTTTATTTAATTCATGAAAAAACATCATAATCACATTAAAAAAATACTTTTAAAAGTTATTTTAACCTATATAAATTACCCAAAAACCACTTTATCAAAATGTTATGTACATAGTTGTGTCTTTAGGTACTTTTATTACCAAATCATGCAAAGAACAATCCCATATATATATATATATAATGATTCAATCAATTACATTGTGATTTATATCAGTCATTACTCCCCAAACTAATCTCCTATAAACATTGGTAGTACAGAAACATTCAAAATTCATTGAATGTTTAAAACAAGAAAGAGAGGTACCTAAAATCATTAGATCTTCTCTATTTCATGATTATTCCCCATAAACTCCACTACACATCTATATTACCATTCAACCAAATTCATTACGGAATGAACATATGAATCATCAAAAACTAGTGGTGTACTTATTTATCATTTGGTGTGTGTTGTTCTATGGATGGTTATGGGGACTCTAATTATTAACTAAAACAAACTCCCATTTTATCATGGACTAATTCTCTATATTGAAAAACTTAATCCATCATAATGTAAATTAATCTTATTTATTTTAATTGATTTGTGGTCTCTAATATCATTGATCAACTTCATCCACTTTATCTAGGAACACATTATTATATATGATCATTCATAGAACAATGATAGCAGTTATGATATTTTCTAGTCTCTTTTCATTTATAGTTCAATGAAATCCTTATTTGTCTTCTCTAAATATTTCATTTCTTACTCAATCTCCTCCAAAAACTAATTGTAAACTATTTTTAACCTCATGATATGTATTGAAAACTAATAAAAAATCATTAGTAATATTGAAGGCTCTAAAAATCTCCCGCATTGTATTTTGGTCAATAGTACAAAAAATCATTTTAATTCGATATTATTAAGTTATAGGCATAAATTATTACTTTTTTTTGTGATCAAATACTCTTTTTTTCACAGAATTGGTAATGAAAATTATTTCTTACCATTGTTGAAAACAAATAAATATGGTATTTAATTTAGGGTTGCACCACTCCTCTTTAAGTAGTTATTCATGAATCACTCATCCCTCTTCCTATTTTATTATAGAATGTTTATCAAAAATAGATAAATTACTTGTAACCTCACGGGTATCTATAAAAAATTATTTATATTATATAAAATAATGAATAATACATTTATAATAGTTTATGTTTATCCTTTTATATTCATCTCAAAAAATTGATAAAACATTATTCATACACAACCAAATTTTTGGCACTATAAATCATTTTCCTGATTTAGGTCAAACAAAAATTGATAAAATGTTGGATAATGTTTCTAAAACATACATCAGTGATGTTTCAGAATGTCTTTCACACCCATATTATTTATCAGCTACACATAATTATTTTTTGGGAGATTATTTCTAAGAAAATAAAAAATATTATCCTTAGAATTACCATACTATTGTTTCAAAGATCCATTATACAAATTCACCTAAAAGTATTGTATTTTAAATACATTTTATTTTATCTTTGATGATACACATGATTCTTTGTAAAATAAATCATTATTTTCTTTTCACATTCAATAAAACGATGATATTCAAAATAAACAATCATATAATTTTATTAAATAATACATCCATATTATTTATTTTCCCCTTTTGATAACTGATACTCAATGGTAGTCAATGAAATATGGGATTTATTAAAACTATTAAAAGGCCAAACATATTCCAAATAACAATAATACTCCTCCTGAAGTTGTCTTATTTTCATATATATGACCATCCCAATAGGTAGCTAGAATTTATTTCAATTATAAACTACAATTATTCTCATATTGTTGTCGATAATTAAATGTACTCTTGACATACCTAAGAATTCAATACTTAAACCATTATGTATAACTCAGTAGGATGAGATTGATAAATTTAAAAATGTGTGAAAATAAAAAAAATTATATTTAAGGATGGTCTATACAAGAGATGGAAGATTAACATCCTAAAATCAATCACATTTACAAAATGTATTTCATTATCATTAGAAAATTATGTTATCACTAAAAATTTTTAACACACAAATCTCATTACATTATTGAAAAATATTTTTACGGGATACTTGGAATAAACTACTTTTGAGAAGAACATGTGAAAAATTGGTTGTGTAATATGAAAATCTAAGGAGAGAAACATCTCACTATGTAAGGAAATTTAAAATCCAGTTTCCATAATTTAATTACATTAAAATAAATATTAATAATGAAACACTAGGATATATAGGATTATTTCTACCCGTATATACATTTTTAAATTATTATATCATGATTCTAACATTATCAATATTAAACCCCTCTAGTTACTCAATGTAAAGACCCTTAATCAACTCAGTAGTCATGAATGAATTTTTCACATGTATTTAAGGAATTTTATAATTTTATTGTTTAAAATGGAATAAAAATAATTAAATGGTGTAAGGACTGGATATAGGGGATATATTTTCTTTAAATTCTATCTTATCATCATGATAATAGACATAGAAATGAAATTTAGAGTTATTTATTTTGACCTCATAATTATCATTTAATTTTTGAAGACCCATTTTATTCTAATGATTCCTTTCTATATAGTGATTTGAAAATAATAATATATTTCATTATATTAAAACAAATACATTTCATTTTTATCAATTCAATCATCTCACTATGACCCAATTCATTAATTAAAATTAGGTTCAACTAATGAATGTTGACAATTATGACTAAAAATTCTAATTTTTTTCTGGTTTCAACCAAATTCAATTGTTTTTAATAATATTTAATTCTTAAATATTATTTATAATTATAATATTTTCATAATTAGTCTTCAATAACATAATGAAATAACTGGAATAATAAATCTACATTATCAACATGAATCAATTCATTCTATTCATTTTGACCATAGGGTTTGGTAGTTATTTTGACATCCTAATCCTCATCCACAGTTGATTTAATAGTCTCATTAAAATTTTTATGGATTATAAAAAAATATAATACATGCCTATTATTAGTTTTATCATTATAATATCAATATTAACTTTTATTTGGTATGTATCTAGAAATTACTGGATCGTAGTCATTCCTATAAATTTTTCTACGACCTCTTCATTTCATCATGCTAAATTGTTGACTCTCTAAAACTCCAAATTGATTATGATTTGTATTTTTTTTAAAATATTTCACATGATGTGATATTTGAAATAATTATCAATAAAAAACTATCTTTATTTATTCTAAATATTTTAATATATTTAATGTAAAAAATCCATTAGGAATCTTTCTCAATTATGATGGTTCTAGTTATTTCAACAAGACTCATGTTAATTTTTTTAGATAATCCATTTTTTTACTATACGGTTCCAGGAAATCATGAATTACACATTTATTTTAAAGATTTTATATGTATTTTATGTTGTAAAATTCACTCCCATTGTTTAATATCATTATTTTCAAATCATAACATGGTTATTTTTTAGTTAAAATTCTGAATGTTTTAAACATGATGAAATATTTGGATATATGATACATAAACATCATTAACAACATTAAATTAAATTCATAAATTAATATGAAAAATTCATTTCTCCACATATTTAATTCTTTCTCATAGTTCTGAAAACATATAAGTGGACCAAGTCTAATGGCCTAAAAATTTGAATTTCAACCACTATGGGGATTTTTTTCACAATATCCCCCTATTTACATCTTTTAGAAATAATGGTTAAATCATTGACTAATGAAGTAATATTTATCCTAGACTCCCACTTAAAAAATCTCCACATCCTATTTTTTCCATGATGGAAAACCTTTTATGACCCTAATTTTTATAGGTTTTATTCTCATGTAGTAATATGTTTTATGCTCTACAACCTATAATAAATTTTCATTTTTTCATATCCATTATTAAATATATCCTTAACTTTTAATAATTTCATGATGTTTCCATTAATTAAAAATATCACATAATTTACATAATTAAAATTTGTGGCTTTCCTCATAAGGGTTGTTTCTCCCTATTCATAAATAAGGAATTTTTTGAATTTTTTTTTTGAAAAAATGTGTATTTCCAACAGCCTCAATCTCAAATGAGCTATAATTATAAAATTTAGTAACACCAACTAAATTTTTTTAAATACCTTTTTTGTTTTTCAGATTATCAATCATATATAATGAAATAATGGTATCCATAATATGTGGCTTATCATTTTTTCATTCCATGTAGGACACATTAAAAATACATACAATATGTTTTGTTTTTTGTTTTGAAAAATCCATGACCTAAAATTCATATTCAGTAGTGTTAGTATAATATATGGTCACTAATCTAAGGTGATTCAGTATTGATAAATGAAGCGGTAAATTCAAAATCACATGGTATATCATACATTTTCAAAAATCTTGATTAGAAAATAGTGGATATAAATTTCCATTTTACTCATACAAATGAAGTAACACAATTAATTACACTATATTAAATATAGAAGAGTATATATAAACAAGTATTTCTAAACCAAAAAAATCTCACATCCACTATGTCACATCCATTTATAAATAAATTTACTCTTAGACCTAATCTTAACATGTAACTCAAGATATTGAACAACTCTCTCTATCTCTCTCTCGTCTGTTTAGATAGGATTTGTAATAAATTATCCATAATCACTACTTTCACGTAACCATAGAAACCAATGAACCTCAATCACTAGTCAATAAAACATAAATTCATAAAATTCCTATAAATAAATTATTTTAAGGGTATTATTATGTACTGACTAATTAGTGATGCCCAAATATACCATAGTTCTATAGTGTAATAGGTCTCTAGTAGAACATCTTGGGTTGTCGAATACTCAAAGACATAAGAGGAAACATGAAGAATCATACATTTTGTAAAGTTTATTTGGATACGTATTACGAAAATTGAGTTCGAATTTATTGGATTATAAATTAGTTTTGGAGACATAAGTGAGTTCAATTTAAAAATAATGTATTGATACTTGGTTATTTCTTAGGGTGAATTGGATGAATTCCTTTATAATTTTTTTAATTTAATTAACTCAAGAAGAATTATTTAAATGAAATAAATATAACATCATCACTAGATAGTTTAACACCTTTTCATTCACATGATAATCACCTATACACTTCGAGTATCATTTTCAGGAGCACTACAAGTAAAACGATCTTATTAGAACATTCATAGTGTGGTGATAAAATTCAATAAGGATAAGGAAGAAATAAAATCATTGAATGAAAATTTCTACAAAATTAATGATTTAAAAATATTAAAATGAGAAATAACATCAACTAAATCCCTTTTATAATTCATTGGATCAAAAATTATAATTTTAGCCCTCAATTTATGTTATTCTTTCAATGGAAGTTGGTAGTAGACTCCTGAGGGATGAAATGAAGATGAAAAACAATGAAATAATGATAAATATGCTATTCTATAATAAACTTCACAAGTTAAGATATGAATAAGATCAGAACATGATAAAATGGTATCAATTTGATATTTAAATGATGATAAAAAGAGAACAATAACATCTTTTATTATCAGAAATTTGAAAGTTGAATAACTTACGTGTGAAAAAAATGTGTGTGAATTCAAAATGAAAGTGTAACAGTATAATTGAAAGAATAAATCATGGATCCTAAATAAATTCAAAACCATAAACATACATTTTTTATTTTGATCCTAGGATATAGAACCCAACAAAAAATTCCATTCTCATTTATTAGGAGAGTAAAAGGTTGGTGATAAAGTGAAAGAGTTTTGAATTTTCAATGTTCCCCTTAAAAAGAACTAGATTCATACCCCATTTTGATTCCATTAGACATCAATGATAGCCAACAATGAAGGGATTTTAGAATAAAAATAAATTTTTTTGGGTGTCCTCTAATATCTATAAAAAGTTTATGCCAATTGGATAACCCATTCCGATGTTATGCTCAAAGTGTTTGGCTGAATTTACAGGCCTTTGAAAATTTCCCCTAAATTAAATTTCAAATTAGGCTCCATGAATCCCCTTGAAAAATTAATACCTTGCACAAGTCATAATTGAATTAAATGATCCCCAATATATTATCTTTCTATAGTAAATTTTTTTTCTTCATTGGGATTTATTTATGGGATCCACTTTTACATGATATGCCTAAGGCCCATTATGCTTTTACAGAAATTTCAGCATTCATTTACAAAAATATACTTATTCCTTAATGATCCTTCTATTTATCCTAAACGATAAAATTTTTCAAACATATTTATAAATTATATTATGAAATATTAAACCAATATAACCAAAATAATGAATTCCACAAGAAGAATATTAATTGGGGCCAAATCGACACATTAAACATGACATGAAAAATTATGTGAAATGAAGTTCTATTTATAAAATTCAATAATATTTTTTTAGAGAAATTAAAATTCATAAATAATTTCATATAAACAATTAATATTATCCTTTTTCTGTGTTTAATATCTAATATGAGAATAGATCAATAATAAATAAAGAATGAAATTAATAATCATCTACTGCTCATTTGAAACACTCATACTTGTTAATAATGAATAGGTGAAATAAAATAATATCTAAATTGGATTTCAATATATGGTACATGAGAATTTAATCTCATAAATTCTATAAATATCCAAAAATTATATCACTATAACTTCTAAATAAAAACATACAAACTAGTTTAGTCATCATATTTTAATTGAGAGGCCAAACACTCCTATAGAGTGACCTTATTATTCATTTTTATGTAATTGAATAATATCATAAACCTAACATGAGGAAATAGTTCCTCTAAAACATTGGATCATATTATTTACCTCTTATAAGATTAAATTCTATTATTCATGTGTTGAGAATTTTTCTTCCTCGACTTCTCCAATTACCAATGGTTGGCCTTCTGAATCGATTTTAACGACATGGAATTATTTGTTGACCTATTTTCTATAGTTATCCATGTATTGAAAATGGAATATCCCATTTTCAAGGGAACTCCTTTCATGATGACCATGTGGTCCTTTAATTTATCACACAGTTATCCATGATCATCATAGATGGTATTCAATACTATTGGGGTGATCGTGATAATGGGAAATGTGTCCTTTGTGAATTTATCTCATAAAGGTACTATCTACTATCACTAAAAACATGGTATATTAATTTTAGAAGTGTCTCTATTATTTTTTACAATTATTAAAATCTCACATGCCATATACATATGGGAATTATCCTTACATTCAAACCATACCCACATTTTTAAAACATTGATCTTATTTATTATGCCCCCTCCCATGGAAACATATTCTTACATTTGAAAATATTCTAAAAATTAATATTTGTTACTCATCACTCAATACTTTAACAAACTTATTATGCATGATTTTTATAGGGTGAAATGATGTTATATATCATATTCAACCTTCATAAATATGTTATGTATAAATAGTTAACACAACATATCATCAATATTATCACTAATACTGAAAATATGTAATGTGTGGCATGTTCAGATTTCAGAATATAATATAATATCCCTTATCCATCTAAAAAATGTTTCATATAACTTCTCTAGTACAGAAAATGTTACATTTTAACTTTTCACCTCAAAATTATGTTTTGTATCATTAGGAATTTCTTTCCATTCCAATTTCCAAGTCTACCAACATCATAGTGTTACATATTAGCACTGCATTACATTTCTCAAAATGTTCCTTCAAATTTTACCTGGAATTTGAGAAGAACCCAAAATTATAATATGTAATGTTTGAATGATTATAATAGTAAAAAAATAAGTTGAAAATATGAATATCATGACTACCTGTAATTAATTCCATAATTAACATGAAAAAAAATTAATCCAATTTATAATAAATTCTAAAAAATTAACTAGACCACAAAAAATTGAAATATATCTCATTATTTTTATAATTAAATAAAACTATATATATTTATAGAATTAAAAAACTGTATCTATATAATTTATATCTATAATTAAAATTAAAAAATAGGATAATTTGTTTTTTCACTCCTCCACACATAAACAAGAACTTTTCCTAAATTTTCATTGGGCTCAATTTATAGAACCTCTATTATTTAGTTTAATAAACACTAAAGATATCGAATTTACTCTAATTAGAGTTCAAACATGTATAACCACCCTTTATACTTCATTACTAAAATCCTAACACCAATGATCCATTTCCCACTTCCTTAATAGATCAAAAATTTAATTCTTATAAGTAAATTACCTATTCAGCATCTTCAACCAATATTTACTTCAACTAAATCTATTCCTTTTTTATTATCATGCCCATATTATATTTTTATTAACCATGGAAAATGAAGTTAAATTATTCATTTTAATAATGGAATACATTATTAGGCACAAAACTGTAACCTAATTGTCTCAAAACAACAAATGGCATTGAAATTCCCTATTTTTCTCTAATTTTGAATTAATAATAAAAATTACATTTATATATCCTCCCTATGGTGTAAATTTTAATTATCATAAAGTTTACTAGGGTTATGTTCCAAAATAATTTTTTGAAATTTTTGATATATGTTTCCATAAAACAATCTTACATTATTATTTTCCCCTACTTCCAAAACCAATGCTTTCATGGTTAGAGGTTTTATTAATTGTTTTTCAGTGATACTATAAAAAACTAAAAATAGTATTTTCATTTTTATCTTACATTATAAACCCTAAACTCATAATACAAATCTATCAAAAAATTACAAACATGCCCCCCCCACACACACTTATTTTATACTATATTCAATGTGAGTTATGAATATGTTTGTTGATATAAAGAAAAAAATATTATATGGTAGGTGTATAAAATAAGTACTAAAAGAAAAAAAATACTATATGAGTATGAAGTGGACATACAATTAATACTTTTTGAAACTATCTAAAATATCTAATGAAATACGTATTCACCTTATTACCTTTTGGCATTATTACTCCTCTAAACAGCATAAAAAACAAAAAAAACATTATTAAAACTCTTATAAAACTAATGAAATATTTGAAAAAGAGAAAATGGAAGAAAATTTAGGTTTAAAACCCTGTTTTATGTTGCTATTTTGACATTCCCCAGATTAACAATAATTGAATTATCATTATTCATGTGGCGGATAGAGGTTATTCACATTAACCCTAAAAATTTTCCATTCTTGAATATTCATATTAATATCTTTTTTTCTAAAGGTATCCATTTTCAATAAAGTGTAGTTCAACTACCTACTTTGAAAGTATCTAATGATGGTAATGTTGTAATATTATGGGAAACAATGTGATTATTCCATTTTGACCCTCTTTCTTGACACTTCTATATAGGGAAAGCTTGTTGTGGAATCCTTTATCATCTATAAGAATTGAATTCTAATTCCAAACATACTTCATCATCCTCTTTTAAACTCTAACCAACTTATTTTTAGCAAAATCAACAAATTGTGGAGTAAAAATATCACTTTATAAACATTATTCTGAAAATAAAAATAGAATCATTTTATATTTAATGATTTTAATAATTATCTTTCACATGTTATAAAGTCGTTTTTTTTGGAATGTATTTAGTCATACAAGATGAAGAATTATACTTATATTTGCTGGAAATTTATTAATTATAATTGATTTGTTATTAGTAAGTACGTCAAAAATTCATGTAAAAATTACATTTGAAAGATATATAAAAATTCCATACGAAAGAATCCCTATAATGTCTATTAGATTAAATCCCTAAAAAAACATATACAATTCTACCGGATGAATATTTTATAATCCTAACTAATGAATACCTACAATGTTACTAGAAGAATATATGTAATTTACACCAACAGGGTTATTTATATCATTATAAAGAAGCTACATCAAAATTACCATTAGAAAAAGTTCATAGATATTGATATTGGAATAAGGGGTATATGATTTCATTAGAACTAATCTCGAGAAGTGTGAAATAAAACTATGTATAGATCATCTATAAATAAGACTACAATATTGAGGGAGAATAAAATGCATCAATTTAGTGATTAAAAGTTTTTGTTGAAGGATTATTTCATCATATTACTAATATCACTTCAATTTTATCCCTCTTATATTTTTCATATTGAATAATTTGTGATTTTATCTTTTTTAGTAGCACAATATTTTTCTGTTTTAATAGTTGTTTTTTACTTGGAGGATTGATAAATCTCAATGATAGAGAATCTAAGTTTGTTTATTGGATTGATCAAGCATTTCTAACAACAGAAAAATTGAGTTTTTTCTCATTCATCTGATTGAGGGATTCATTGTATTTGAAGACAAAAAATATGTTATATATAATTATGAAAACCTTATATCAGGTCCATTGACACCCTTAACACTGCGTGTGAAACTGTAGAAAATTATTTGAAATGTTTCTATATGGTTTTAATATTTTCTTAATAATGATTTTATTAAATTGTTTACATGTTTATATATATATTTACATATTTATAAAATTAAAATTTGAATAAAATTTAATATTATTTATTGTAAATAGTTTTATAATATTTTTGAAATGGTATTAGTACAATAGCTTTTCCAATAAATATTCTTAATGATTTTTGGAAAAATTGTACGTTTAAATTTTTATAAATTAAATTTCAACCCTAGCCCCAACCTTGTGGTAATTTAAATACTCATACAATCCAAAATTAAGTAATAAAGTAGTTATGTACTTGGTATATATTATTTATGGTAACATTGTTTTTAGAGAAGAGTCTGTTTGTTCTGTAATGGAAGGTTTTTCCACTTGTACACTTCAAAATCATAGCTTCAGTAAGCACCAAACAAATATGGTGAGAAATATGAATAATGGAAGGATTGAATGATGCCATTTATTATAAAAATAGTGTCTGAAATATTTTTTATAAAGAATCTATGTTATAAAATTATATATTAATATGATAATGGTTTAACTAAAAAACATAATTCAAAATGTCATCTAAATTATCATGTGAGAAATACTTTTTTTGTTTCATGATATAGAAAATATTTAGTCATATTTCTTCATTTGAAACATCTAATAATATATGAAAAATTTGAAAGTAAAAAATATGGAACCTATATGGTATTGTAAACTATAATATATGTGTAATGTGATTATTATAAAGAGTTAAATTTCATATGTGATGAATTTTTTCCCCAAATTCATAAACTCTATATGAATATATTAAATATTTTAAAATAAATATGTTAAAAAGAGTTACCTGATGATTAGTTGATAGGAAATATTACTGATATTATGCCAAAGTAATTGGAATCTATGAATACAATGATTGTTTATACTAAAAATCTATCCAACGTGATTTTGGAAGATGTAATTGGAACTCTCATGAATTATCAGTGTAAGATAAAAAGAGATACTGAGAAGATTAATAAGAATAATGGTGTTTATTTTTATTTAATGATAACATCTATATATAATAAAGTTTTATCATGTGATAATGTTTATAAATAATTGACAACTATAAAGAATTATAAGGTTGAATCTGAAACTAATTCATCAAATGAATGTGATAATGAACATTATTATTCATCTAATAAGATTAACAGGATAGTTGTGGTGAAATAATTTTGTTTCATGTGAAATAAATTTTATAAAAATATATGTGATAAGATTGACACTTTTAAAATGAGTTTTTATGACTGTATAGAACATGGTATTATTAAGAAAAAGTAATTCAAGATAAATAATAAAGATAAAATGTCTATAATATTTTATCGGAATAAAATAAATAATAGTGTGAAAGCATCACATACATAGTCTTCTGGTGGTGGTGATTCATCTTCAAATATATATTTATAATATTGTGATAATGATATGAAGGTTATGGGTTTATATGATCTAATTACAAGGAATAACTAACACTATATAGAATAGGTATCTACTGAATCCATTACAAATATATAATTAAATGATAATTATCAAGACTATAATGTTAAATATATTTCAACTTATTTTGAAGAATAAAATGATGTCACAACTTAGACTGAGGATAATACAAATAATTTTGAAAGTGACTATATATATTACATTTCAAGAGATAAAGAATAAAAATGTTATTAAATACTGTGAATGTTCAAATGAATAACATGATAAAAAATCTTCTATAATTTTAATCATACATCAGATATTTATAATATTACATCATAATTAGAGAAAAAACCTATTTCTAATACAACTTCAGATGATAAGAATGTTTTCTAAAATAATTATTGAAATATTTTTTTTGAATAAATTTTTTACATATTATAATTATAGGAATAATCTTTTTGAAAGCATTAAAATAGATAAGACCATATAGAAATATTTTATGGATAGTTTTTACAATATGAAAACCATATATTAAGTTAAATTATATTATTATGATCAGTTAAATGTTTTCTAAAAATTGTCAAATAGGTTGAAATTGGAAAAAAATCATTGATTAACATTTATTCATTTGGATTTCTTAAATATTATATTTCTAAATAATTACCACTTATTCAACATTATATGAGTAGGTATTCGTTGATTCCAAAATTTATAATTGCTAATAAATCTCAAAATAATATGGTCTTGGTACCAAAATAACAGTATTTTTATTTTAGTAATGATGGATAGTAATGAATTGAAAAATATGTGGTACAATAATTACGGTCCTTCTAGACATATGATTATAATAAAAAAGTTCTTCTAAATGATAAAAAAATGTTGAATAGTGGGAAAGTGGCATTTAGAGGTAATGTTCAAGGAGAAATATATGGTGTATCTGATATCGAATTTCATTGTAAATAATTCATTTCCAATATATTATATTTTCTATAATAAAAGATACATATCATTACTATAATAAATTCATTTGATGATGGTTGTCTTGTGAGCTTCAAGAATGATGAATGTAGAGTTTTAAAGGTAAATTTATTCATTGAGTTTGACGGAATGATAATGTTTAAACTGTTAAGATCGATTACCAAAGATTCAAATATATACCCTTCCTTACTGAAATGTAAGATCAATAATTGTTATGTCATAAATTGTTATAAAACAATAATGTAACAATATATTCTAAACTCCATTTAAAATGACATGTTAGAGACTTGACATATATTATGTTTAATTATTTGAATTTTTATGACCCTTGTCAACATGATAAGAAATATAAGTACATATATTTACCAATTAGTTAATTATTCTCATATGAAGAATTACATTTACTTTACCCGAAATTATTTTTCTAAAAAAAACAAAGAATATTAAAAAAATTATGTATATTTATTTACTGATGAACACACTAGATATATGTTTGAATATATTGTATCTAAATATTAATAAGATATTATTTGTTTTTATAGATTTATATCCCATGATATAAATGATAAAAACCTACCTTTTGTTACTATTCCTAGTGATCATGGTAATGAATTATATATTATTTATATTGAATCATTTCATAGGAAGAAATATATTAAACAAAACATCTTACCACCTAGAACTCCTCAGAAAATTTTTTTAGTTGAATAAAAAATATAATTCTCCAAGAGATTACTAAAATCAAGTTAACTGGAAACTCAATTGCAAAAAAATTTTGTGTGAAAATTTTACTACAACTTGTTATAATATAAATCAAATTTTACATAGACTAGTTATTAATAAAACATCATATGAGTTATTTAATAAAACCAAAACTCACTTAATTTAGAATTTTGGGATGTAAAGAACTCATCATGAATACTAAATAAAATATAAATAAATATTATAAAAATATTAATATTTAATATTTCATTTCTATTATACAATAAGAAGGAATTACATGTTTATCAAAAACAAACAATCCATTTTAAAGAAGTAGTTAAAGATAAGTTTAGTGAGATCCTTCTATTATTAAACACCCCAAAACAAAATCTTAAGATGACATTTTTATAACCAATTTTCAATCCATTTTTAATAAATCATCATATAGATGTAAAAAATAAATAATAATTATTAGAATTTTTTCCATATAATGAAATCCATCCTGTTATTGATGAATATTCTTTAAAGCCAATGAAATATTATTATCTTAAGAAATAATCCCAAAAATTGTGCCATAGGTGAAGTATATTAACCTTTCAATACATGAGGTCTATTAAGAAATGAATGTGAACATTCTATATTCTAAATTTCTTATTTCATTTAGAGTAAAGTAGAGTTTCTATAACAAACCAAAATAAAATATATTTATTATAAGAAATAATGAAAGGCTTGATGTTTTGGGATAAAAAATGGAATTAATTATGAAGAAAATTTAACTTTAGTATCCAGACATAGTTATATTCTTATACATTTATCCTTTACACCATATCTTAATTTTACTCTTAGTTAAATGGGTGTGTAGTGTGCTTTTCATAATTAAAATATGCCATTGGACATTTATGTAGAAAAAATTCCTAGTTTTAAAAATTAATAATATATGGAATATATTTATAAATATACTTTGAATCCTATGTATTTAAAAATATACGTGGCCCTAGTATGATTGAATAACTATATGATTATATAAAATAATTTTTTAATGTTTTTTATGATCCAACCCTTATTATTGGGAATTTTTTTAAGGAAAGCATCATTTATAAAATTTATGTCGATGAAATTATATTTTTATAAACACAATAATAGGTTTATTATATATTTATTGAACTAATGAAATAAGAGTATGAAATGATAATGACAGGAGAATTAAAATTTATCATTTATTTTAAAATATCTCCAAAGCAGTAGAAACATTATTATATCAAAAAAGTAAAAAAGATATATAAATAATAGATTTTATTATGAATAAGATAAAAGATTATTTATTCTTATCATAACCTAATAAACTTCAGATCAGGATGAATTTAGGAAAATAGTAGACCAATAAACTTATAGGTGATTTACTGCTCATTTATGTTATCATTTATCTAGTTGAATAATTTTCTTTTGTTTGATTATGTGTGATATTTATAGGAAATCATAAAAAATCCAATATTAAGGATATAAAACGATTACTTCATTAACATAATGGATATTTGGATAATATATATTTTTATGATTTTTTAAATTATTTTGAATTTTTTTTCATACTCTTAATTTGGAGGACATAAAATGGATATGAAAATAACATTTTAAAATTTTAATGACTTTTATGAAGATTTAGTTTATTAGCATTGTAATAAATATAACTATGGGTCCATTTCAAATCTGAATCTAAATATATAGATACTAACTTTTTGTATTTCCATGTTTTGTTGATGAAACACACAAATACTAATTTTGGGATGATTTTTAGTATAAACCTTTTTTTTTATAAAACAACTTCCTAATAATTATGTTATAACCCTACACATTAACTATAATTAATGAACATAGTTATAAGACATCATTTCATTAAGGTATGACCATAAAAGAATAAAATTATTTTACAGTTTATCAAAATGAAAGATCAACATGATTTTTTTTAAAATCCTCTCAATTATAATATATATGAATATATTAAACAAAACGATTGTATTATCATTAATCTACATATATTTTAAATAACTAGTTATATTGAAATATTTGAAAAAATGTAGGAAGAATTTTTTTTATTATGTTTTAATATTATTTTATTTCTTATTGAAATTAAAAAAAATATGTATATATATATTTAAGATTCATTTTATGTTTCAACAGAAAGGGGATCACCAGATGTTTTATCGGTCAAACTGTTTCCTCTAAAATTTTCATATATCTCTATGTTATTCATATAACTGAAAAAATTTCATAAAAACGAATAATTAAAAAATACCTAGTATGTTATATTTTATTATTTTCTTATAATATGTTATCAAATAAATCTTAAAATATTTGTTAAAAACATTCATGATCTACCAGAATGGTGTTTCATCTAATAAATAATAATGAAATTATAATAAATGATTTAAAATTTCAATATTTCTAAATTTATAACATTATTAAACCTATTATGTAACCAACATATGAGATTAAATGAAAATAAATTGATTTGACAGAAATCAATCATTTATTTTTATCAACTATATATATTAGGTGTTTCCTGATTCTTTTACTCACCATTCGAATCTGGGAAAAAATATCTTCTATTTGTTTTCTTAATCAATTTTATTTTAAAATTATTTCTATTCTATCCCTATTTTTCTAAAAAAAATATGTTAAATTTAGATGATTATTCTTAAGAGGATGTTATTATTATAAGTCCCCAGCCTTAAACCTTACTTAATCTTGAGTTATTACAAGATTACACATTGAGGATCTTTTTAGGTTTAGAGTTTTAAAGAATTAGATCATAAAACTTGCATTACATTCCACATTTAAAAAAAGTGGTTACATAAAAGATAATATTCATTTTTTTCCATCAATGGAAACATATTTAAAAATAAATCATGGATTATTTATTGACACTTACTTGACACTATCATCATATCTTTTACCTTTCCCTTGACCTGTGAAAAACATTTAAAAAAACTTGGGATGAGCATAAAAAGCTCAGTAAGGGTTATAAAAAATATGGAAAGGAAACATGAGTTCATATATACATAAGAATGAAATCATACTTTACCCATAAAACATAGGTACTTTAACATACCACACAAAATCATGAATAAATCATAGGAATCATAATACATAAAAGGTAACTTGAGGCATTCATAACATTCTTACGTAGGGAGTAACCCTCTTGGTTACGTTTGGAATACCCACCACAGTATATTCCCTAAATCTCTTCGGAGAAACCTTAACATTTCACTCATCCATGTTACCCAATGCATTGGAGAGCTATATCGGGCACACCCGCCCTTGGTTTATCACAGAACCACCCGTCTTCATAACAATTCCCAAGAACCATAACATAATCATATCACATAAAACATGCATAAAGGAAACATAACATTTCCACATTTCAATCACAAGATATCAATAAAACAAATTGATATAAAAAACCTTATGAAAACCATTTTCAATACCAAAATAAAAGAAAAGTAAAACATGGTATTTATTTTTCTTTTAAAAAGAAGGTATGGCTTGTAGAGGAAGTCGAAACTCAAATAATGGTCACGGCGGCGGAGAAGTCATTGTCGCCGCATACGTATGAAAAAAACATTCCCTATTGTCATTTTGTAAAATGCTTCATATAACAAAGATTCCTTTTAGATAAATGTAATAGTCAAAGGGGTTTATACACCATATAAAAGACAGTTGTGTATAAAACAAAATATGCCTCAATGGAAGGAGATTGAGACGAAGTCCCTTACAAAGACGGTATCCTTGGTTTAAGGAAAAATCAATTACATAATTATGTGTGACAAACAAATACACCAAATATAAGTGGATATTAAGTGTAAAACAATCAGTGGTTATTCACACATATTCATTTAATGACATATTCAAGGAGTACATGTTTATCCCAAAGAAGCAAATTTGGGTTAAGAAGTTCCCTTGAAAAAATTTGACAGCCTAACGGCATCACTACAAAATTCAGAAAATGAGTTGATGAGAGATAAAAAGGGTATCTCATCACATGGACATAAAATTTAAATCAATAAGTATATAGAAAAACATATCCCAACATAATAGTATGTGAATTAAAAGACATAACAAAAGAAGTCTTTTAAAAAGAGGGGGGTGAAAGGCTCCCTTACCGACATGGGTATCTTTCAAAATATACGCCTCGTGAAAGAAGGACAATACAAAATTGATGTAAATACTCATAAATAAAATTATATTACACAGTGAGTAAAATAATGGGCAGTACATACACCACTCAAAGGAAATTGTGGCAAATGTAGCATAAATATCACGGGAATAAAAGTGAGATGAAAAATCTCTTACGAAAACTCGGCAGACTAACAGCGCCAATTAAAACTTCCAAAATGGATTGATGATAAGAAATAGGGTCTCTCATCATATCAACATAAATTTTACAGAAAGAGGAATATATAATACCATCCCCCAACATAACAAAGAAGTGCTTAAAAGAAGTGACATAAAGGAGAGTACTTAAAAAGAAAGAGAGAGGTTGGATCTCTTATGAAAATTCGGTAGCCTAACGACGCCACTCAAAACATCCAAAATGGATTGATGAGAGAGAATAGGGTCTCTCATAATATGAACATAAAAATTACAGTAATAGTAATATAAAAGAATATCCCAATAACAAGAAATATGAGCTTTAGAAGGAATGACATAAAAGAGTGTACTTTAAAAGAAAGAGAGGAGTCAGATCCCTTACCTCAAGTCCAACTTGTCTTGTTCGTTTCTTTATATTCCTGAATAATAAACTTTGGTCAATTTATAATTGACTAAGGAACTCCTTTAAAGATTATTATTCAGTTAATATCACATATTATTATGTTATAATAATTGTTTAATAATGTTAGTTCATATCAGACGTTTTTGCCGATGTTTGGTACGTGAGTCAAAAATGAACTTGTTTGAAAAATGACTGTCCATGTAGTTATAAGTAAATAACTTCCAGAATATTATTAATGATTAAAATATCATATTTATCCAGTACATATTCATTTTATACTATTCCATATCATATGGGGATAAAAAACGAAAAGCACCGTTCATGGAGACGGTAGGCCGTACGTACGCATGAACACTACTTTCATTTTTTCTTTGTCATATTAACAGAATTAAAAATAAATACTATATATATATATATTATAATTACAGTATAATATATATGTTATATAGGTAACATATGTTAATTAATTTCATTCTTTATACGTTCCATGTATTTCATGTACGAGTCACATCACTTGAGGGGGCGGTAGTCCACACTTCCTCATATGAAATTATCGCATTTACACAACATGAAAAGAATAAAGGAATGGTTTAAATATAAAATACAGAAGCATATAGTAAACATAAACATATTATATATCATATATAAATATATTGACCTCTTAATGGCCACCTTTTAAGGTGTTATATGAGTGTTGAACAATCATCGTTTCGTGAGGCAGAAATTCGCCATCCACAGAAATAGTATGTTCTTTAACCATTTGATGTAGGTGTGTGTAAGTGTATCTAGAATTATTCTTATAAAAACATCCTAGTATATTGAAGATACTGGAGTTTTTACAAAAAAATGAATAAAAAGAGTTTAGGGGATTGTAGAAGCAAAATAAAACAAAAGAACACAAGTGAAGACATTACCTTAAAATCGGGTAACTCCCTTTGGTTTGAGCTCAAATGCTTCCTTGGGAAGACTTCTGCCCAAAGTGAGGATTAAAGGAGTTAGAGAGGGATGTGGAGAGACAAAATGGGCAGGGGTTGGCCGAGCCAAAGGCTTTGGAAGTGTGGGTAAGGAGGTATAGGTGGGTGCCTTTTATAAGAGGAGAGGAGGGGCACTCTTGGAAAGTAAAGAAATGTTACTTTATTTGAAAATGAGTTTCGGATTTAAAAGGTCCCACATTGATATAATTAGAGGATAAGGTGATAAGGTTTCTAAATCCACCAATCCAATAGGTTTTGGACATGTTTAGGTCATATATTTTACATTATCTTTTCATTTTATTTAAATCCTTTATTAATGAGGTAATCGCTGCATCATTATGATGTCATAAATAATTTTATTTATTTAATGTCTAAAAATTATAAAAAATATCATGATGTAGGAAAGCTTTTTATCTTTCCAATTACTATTTATAGTCTAAAATCTGACTTGTATAACCCCATGTAAATTTTTTTTAGTAAAACAACTCATGTTTGTGTCATTTTTTACTTTAACATTAAATAAAAAGTTATTTATGTCATTTCCCAACCAAAGTGGCTCCATGGGGTCCCAAAGTTGACCCATGCATTGTCTTGGTCGTCCATGACACATCCAATAAGGGTAGGACATGTGTCAATCTCATCTCATATTATTAAAACATTATTTTTCCCTTAAACTACACTAATTACCTCTAATCGCGATTAAAAACTTAATAAGTTACTATTCACCAAAAAATTATTTTAATCCCATTGAACCGCATTTTACTTCTTAATGACAACCATGTATGTCGGATTTTTGAAATTCAAAACACAAATATGGCAAAATTTCATTTAAACGGAAAATCAGTTTTTATAAGTACCACTTAGTGGTTTCACTATTCATCAAAAATTGAAGTTTTTCAGAAAATTACCAAAAATTCACCCTAAGCTATATTTGATAATCTGAATTCAAAAATGATGTTTATTTTACAAAATGCAAAACATATAGGTTGAATTAATTAATTTAATAATTAATTCCCACTGTCAAAACAAATAGCGTGTTTTTATGAAACAAAATGTATCAAAAGATTGACACTAGTTTAAGCCCAATTTCAAAGTGAAATTAATTCCAACGACCACTATTGGATTAAATGGTAAAAATAT
Source organism: Viscum album (assembly GCA_963277665.1). Classification (NCBI taxonomy): domain Eukaryota; kingdom Viridiplantae; phylum Streptophyta; class Magnoliopsida; order Santalales; family Viscaceae; genus Viscum; species Viscum album. The sequence goes on from OY728167.1 coordinate 683,923,054, forward strand.
ATTCTAATTTCACTTTAAAACCAATTAAAAAGATAATCTAATCATGTAAATAAATTATAATAAAAAGAGTTTTTGAATTAAAATACAACATTTTTCACTATTCATTAAAAATTGAACTTTTTCAGAAAAATACCAAAAATTTAGACAAAGTTAATTTTGATGTCCCGATTCTAAAGAAGAATTTCATTTTTTCAAATATAACACATAAAATTGTCAAAAAGTGGATTTAAAAGAGGTTCGCCATCAAAAGGCGGTTAATCGACCTTTTAAGGAATATTAGAATGTTTAAGCTTAAAATTGGATTCATTCGCATTTTTAATCCTCTAACATTTATTGTAAAAAGTAAAAATATTTGACAAACATATATAATCATTTTGTAGTTAGTTCTATTCATTCCCTCCATCACAACATCTAGGCATTAACTACCATTTAAAATAATATTATTTTATTATTAGAGTGCAACGTAAGATTCCTAAGAAACTCATTGTTGCGTATTGGGTACGCCATCGAGCATAGCATCCCCTTTAAAGTAATATTAATATTTTATTCAAAAATATGGATAAATATAAAAATGTCATATTTATTATTTACCTGGGGTGTTACATACTTCCCCCCTTTTGGGAATTGTGTCCTTACAATTTTCAAATTGAGCTTGGAAACATCTTTGAAAGTCTCACATCAGAACAAGAGTCGGTAAAACTATCACTTTAAAATAAAGGAAGATAAGTACAGAGGTCACCCGAGTTTACCCATACTAGGATTCCATGTAGGAAAATATGGACATGGAGGAGAAAACATAGGGTCATGTTCTGATGGAGAGTGATAGAAAACATGTTTATGAGAAAGTTAACCACAAGAAAATCACAAACTTGTGATGGGTTAAACGGTATTCGATTCCCCAGTAGGAAAAGTTAATAGACAAATTTTTTTAAGTTAATTTTTATTGAGGAATTTATTCATAAGGAAACATAATCACTTATCATGTTGACTTCCAACTTTTATTAGATTTCTTACACAAACTCATATTTTCTCCAAAAGACGAGTATTTAGGAAGACTTGTTCACATTAAGAGTACTATAATCAACTTCTAGAGAATCACCTAATCCACAAAAGATAACTATATACTTCCCATTTCTTTAGACTTTAACCAAAACCAAAAAAAAATGGTTAGTATAAGATCTTATAATCCAGAAAAGGATAACCCTTTATAAAAAGAAAATATATTCTTAATCTCCAAAATTTGTCCAACAAGACCCAAAGTTCAACGAGGACCATTCGATAAACAATTTGTCCATAAAATTATTCAAAGTAAACCAAACTAAGATTTAAACCCAAATATTTGAAGGATTTAGTCACATAGTCTTCCATGTTAAATCGTAACATTTATCTCCAAACAACATCAGTTGCTCTTAATGTCTCGTATTGAAAAGTGATTAACCTAATCACATATCCTCTATGATAGGTTAATAAATTTCCATAGATAACCCAAAATAAACTTACTCTTAATTCATAAAATCATCTAAATAAAAAGAATCAATCAAACTAACCAGGGACTTCACGTAGTCCAGTGGTAGGCGATAAATACCAGTCACACTTTGGTTGTGGGTTCGATTCCCGCAGCTTTGTCCGACGCGACGGGTTTTCACACGGTCTGCGTGTTGTCCTTTTTATAAAACTTCAAAAATAACCCTAACATGTTTTAACCTCAATAGTTTCTTTATACCTCTTATTTTCATCCAAATTCGTTACAATCTCAACATCTTAATTCTTGAAGTCTTATTTCACCACCATAAGATAAAATAAAACGATTCCCAAAATGAATAACATCATACCTTGATCATGGAATCCACTTGGTTTCATAGTCATCTTGCTCACATAGGTAGAAGTCCCATGCATTACAACAATGATTTAGAGATCCTTCAAAATCATTTTCTTCCCCCATCCAAATACACCTTGTACAACATGGGTTATAAGGGTGTTCACAGAAAAATAGTTTTGGAAAATAATCATGTATGACATATAATTCCAAAACATCTGATAAAACATGATTTCTATAAAATAGTCGGACAGAATTTGAGTTGAAACTTTTTATTATTGGTCCTTTTAAAATACCATAAGTATGTGTTGAGAGACTATATTTTAAAAGAAAATATAAATATCTTGCGCAAGGGTCTCCTTTCTCAGCACCATTTTTAAAATCATAATATTCTTCAAATTCTTGTGATAAGGTAAAATATTTGAAAATACCTTGATAATATTTACCTTTCTTGAAAATATGAGAATATTGTGAAAATAGTATTTGCCTAAAAACAACCCATGATCCACGATGATAATGAGGTACAGTGGAGGTGTTTGATATCTCAAACAACTGCTTGCAAGTGAGTTGTATGCTAGAAAAAGTTTCACAATCATCCAAACATGACTTTGCAATAATTATTGCAAGCATGTCATCAGGAAGAGATAGGAATGTCGTTTGAGATCCTTCTTCTTCCATTCGTAACTGACTTTACTTGACCTGAAAAATGTTATAAAACAAGGATTTAACTGAAATAATGGATATAGGGACTAATCATGTGTCTAACAAAAACTCTTAATCCCCAAAGTTGTCTAAACCGACCTCTGATACCAACTATAAGGCCCCAGACTTAAACCTTACTTAATCTTGAGTTATTACAAGATTACACATTGAGGATCTTTTCAGGTTTAGAGTTTTAGAGAATTAGATGATAAATCTTGCATTACATTCCACATTTAAACAAAGTGGTTACATAAAAGATAGTATTCATTTTTTCCATCAATGGAAACATATTTAAAAATAAAGCATGGATTCTTTCTTGACACTTCCTTGACACTATCATCATATCATGTACCTTTCCCTTGACCTGTGAAAAACATTTAAAAAAACTTGGGATGAGCATAAAAAGCTCAGTAAGGGTTATAAAAATATGGAAAGGAAACATGAGTTCATATATACATAAGAATGAAATCATACTTTAAACATAAAACATAGGAACTTTAACATACCTCGTCAAATCATGAATAAATCATAGGAATCATAAGACATAAAAGGTAACTTGAGGAATTCATAACATTCTTACGTAGGGATTAACCCTCTTGGTTACGTTCGAAATACCCACTACAGTATATTCCCTAAATCTATTCGGAGAAACCTTAACGTTTCACTCCTTCGCGTTACCCAATGCATTGGAGAGCTATATCGGGCTCACCCGCCCTTAGTTTATCACGGAACCGCCCGTCTTCATAACAATTCCCAAGAACCATAACATAATCGTATCACATGAAACATGCATAAAGGAAACATAACATTTCCATATTTCAATCACAAGATATCAATAAAACACATTGATATAAAAAACCTTATGAAAACCATTTTCAATACCAAAATAGAAGAAAAGTAAAACATGGTATTTATTTTTCTTTTAAAAAGAAGATATGGCTTGTAGAGGAATCCAAAACTCAAATAATGGTCACGGCGGTGGAGAAGTCATTGTCGCCGCATACGTATGAAAAAAACATTCCCTTTTGTCATTTTGTAAAATGCTTCGTATAACAAAGATTCCTTTTGGATAAATGTAAAAGTAAAAGGGGTTTATACACCGTATAAAAGAGAGATGTGTATAAAACAAAATATGCCTCAATGAAAGGAGATTGAGACTAAGTCCCTTACAAAGATGGTATCCTTGGTATAAGGACAAATCAATTACATAATTATGTGTGAAAAACGAATACACCAAATATAAGTGGATATTAAGTGTAAAACAATCGGAGGTTATTCACACATATTCATATAACGACATATTCAAGGAGTACATGTTTATCCCAAAGAATCAAATTTGGGTTATGAAGTTCCCTTGCAAAAATTTGACAGCCTAACGGTGTCACTACAAAATTCAGAAAATGAGTTGATGAGAGATAAAAAGGGTATCTCGTCACATGGACATAAAATTTAAATCAATAAGGATATAGAAGAACATATCCCAACATAATAGTATGTGAATTAAAAGACATAACAAAAGAAGTCTTTTAAAAAGAGGAGGGTGAAAGGTTCCCTTACCGACATGGGTATCTTTCGAAACATATGCCTCGTGAAAGAAGGACAACACAACATTGATGTAAATACTCATAAATGAAACTATATTAAACAATGATTAAAATAATGGGCAGTAAATACACCACTCAAAGGAAATTTTGGCAAATTTAGCATAATTCTCATGGGAATAAAAGTGAGATGAAAAATCTCTTACGAAAACTCGGCAGCCTAACGGCGCCACTTAAAATTTCCAAAATGGATTGATGTGAGGAAATAGGGTCTCTAATCATATCAACATAAAGTTTCCAGAAAGATGAATATAAAAGAACATCCCCCAACATAACAAAGAGGAGCTTAAAAGAAGTGACATAAAGGAGAGTACTTAAAAAGAAAGAGAGAGGTTGGATCTCTTACGAAAATTCAGCAGCCTAACGACGCCACTCAAAACTTCCAAATGCATTGATGAGAGAGAATAGGGTCTCTCATCATATGAACATAAAAATTATAGTAATATTAATATAAAATAATATCCCAATAACATGAAATATGAGCTTTAAAAGGAATGACATAAAAGAGTGTACTTTAAAAGAAAGAGAGGAGTCAGATCCCTTACCTCAAGTCCAACTTGTCTTGTTCGTTTCCTTATATTCCTGAATAATAAACTTTGGTCAATTTATAATTGCCTAAGGACCTCCTTTAAAGATTATTATTCAGTTCATATCAAATATTATAATTTTATAATAATTGTTTAATAATGTTAGTTCATATCAGACGTTTTTTCCGATGTTTGGTACATGAGTCAAAAATAAACTTGTTTGAAAAATGATTGTCCACGTAGTTATAAGTAAAGAATTTAAAAAATAGTATTAATGATTAAAATATCATATGTATCCAGTAAATATTAATTTTATACTATTCCATATCATTTGGAGATAAAAAACGAAAAGCACCATTCATGGAGACGGTAGGTCGTACGTACGCATGAACGCTACTTTCATTTTTTCTTTGTCATATTAACGGAATTAAAAATAAATGATATATATATATATTATAATTCCAGTATAATATATATGTTATATAGGTCACATATGTTCTTTAATTTCATTCTTTATACGTTCCATGTATTGCATGTACGAGTCATATCACTTGAGGGGGCTGTAGTCCACACTTCCTCATATGAAATTATCGCATTTACACAACATGAAAAGAATAAAGGTATGGTTTAAATATAAAATACAGAATCATATAGTAAACAAAAACATATTATATATCATATATAAATATAGTGACATCTTAATGGCCACCTTCTAAGGTGTTATATGAGTGTTGAACAATCATCGTTTCGTGAGGCAGAAATTCACCATCCACAGAAACAGTATGTTCTTTAACCATTTGATGTAGGTGTGTGTAAGTGTAGCTCGAATGCTTCTTATAAAAACATCCTAGTATATTTAATATACTGGAGTTTTTACAAAATAAATGAATAAAAAGAGTTTAGGGGGTTGGAGAAGCAAAATAAAACAAAATAACACAAGTGAAGACATTACCTTAAAATCGGGTAACTCCCTTTGGTTTGAGCTCAAAGGCTTCCTTGGGAAGACTTCTGCCCAAATTGAGGCTTCAAGGAGTTATATAGGGATGTTGAGAGAAAAAATTGGCAGGGGTTGGCCGAGCCAAAGGCTTTGGAATTGTGGTTAAGGAGGTAGAGGTGGGGGCCTTTTATAAGAGGAGAGGAGGGGCACTCTTGGAAAGTAAAGAAATGTTACATTATTTGAAAATGGGTTTCGGATTTAAAAGGTCCCACATTGATATAATTTGAGGGTAAGGTGATAATGTTTCTAAATAAACCAATCCAATAGGTTTTGGACATGTGTAGGTCATAGATTTTACATTATCTTTTCATTTTATTTAAATACTTTATTAATGAGGTAATCGCTGCATCATTATGATGTCATAAATAATTTTATTTATTTAATGTCTAAAAATTATAAAAAAAATATCATGATGTAGGAAATATTTTTAGGTTTCCAATTACTATTTATAGTCTAAAATCTGACTTGTATAACCCAATGTAAAAATTGTTTTAGTAAAACAACTCATGTTTGTATCATTTTTTACTTTAACATTAAATAAAAAGTTATTTATGTCATTTCCCAACCAAAGTGGCTCCATGGGGTCCCCAATTTCACCCATGGATTTTATTGGTCGGCCATGACACATAAAATAAGGGTAGGAAATGTGTCAAGCTCATATCATATTATTAAGACATTATTTTTACCTTAAACTACACTAATTACCTCTAATCGCGATTAAAAACTTTATAAGTTACTATTCGCCAAAAAATTATTTTAATCCCATTGAACCACATTTTACTTCTTAATGACAACCATGTATGTCGGATTTTTTAAATTCAAAACACAAAGATGGAAAAATTTCATTTAAACAGAGAATCAGTTTTTATAAGTACCACTTAGTGGTTTCACTATTCATCAAAAATTGAAGTTTTTCAGAAAATTACCAAAAATTCACCCTAAGATATATTTGATATTCTGAATTCAAAAATGATGTTTATTTTAAAAAATTCAAAACATATAGGTGGCATTAATTAATTTAATAATTAATTCCCGCTGTCAAAACAAATAGTGTGTTTTTATGAAACAAAATGTATCAAAAGATTGACACTAGTTTAAGTCTGATTTCAAAGTGAAATTAATTCCAACGAACAATATTGGATTAAATGGTAAAAATATATTCTAATTTATCTTTAAAACCAATTCAAAAGATAATCTAATCATATAAATAAATTATAATAAAAAGAGGTTTTGAATTAAAATACAACATTTTTCACTATTCATTAAAAATTGAACTTTTTCGGAAAAATACCAAAAATTTACACAAAGTAAATTTTGATGTCCCAATTCTAAAGAAGAAATTTATTTTATCAAATATAACACGTAAAATTGTCAAAAAGTGGATTTAAAAAAGGTTTCCCATCAAAAGGCGGTTAATCGACCTTTTAAAGAATATTAGAATGTTTACGCTTAAAATTGGATTCATTCGCATTTTTAATCCTCTAACATTTATTGTAAAAAGTAAAAATATTTCAAAAACATATATAATAATTTTGTAGTTAGTTCTATTCATTCCTGCCATCACAACAGCTAGGCGTTAACTACCATTTAAAATAATATTATTTTATTATTAGATTGCAGCGTAAGATTCCCAAGAAACTCATTGTTGCGTATTGGGTACACCATAGAGCATAGCATCCCATTTAAAGTAATATTAATATTTTATTCAAAAATATGGATAAATATAAAAATGTCATATTCTTTATTTACCTGGGGTGTTACAATTATGGAGAGATTTATATAATGGAACTAGGTTGAAAGGTATGATTTTCTTCTAGAATTATCAATTTAATTCTAATAATGGGAGTAAATTTTTGTTTCAATTAATAACATTAATCATAATTATGCAAAAAGAGTCAGAGTTTTTTGTTTAAACCGATAGTTTAATGAAATATTTTGATTAAATAATTATTCTTTGTAGACTTTTTAAAATTATTATAGATTTAATGTCTCTATTATTTCCAAACATGTTGGGATGCCCTTATATGGTGAATTATCTTTGGTTAATCATTTATTTCGAAATAGAATTTATATTTTGAAATATTAATATCATAGAAATCATTACTGACATAAAGAGGGAAAGGAAAATATCCAATCTTGCACTGGACATAATAATATTTTTCTTATGGATTCAAAATTACATTTTGTCATGGAATAGTGATAGAGAAACTATAAAAGATCAAGATTTTAAAAATTCTTATTCCTTATGAAATATAAGAATGTTCATTCTGGTGATGTTTATGATAGATTATAAAAAACAAATCATTATAAAAACGAGAAAAATTAATATGCTTCTGTAGCCTATTTATAAAAAAAATTAGTAAACTTAATGAAAGATCAAAGTATAAAAAATGAAGTTGTTCCTATCAGAAATAATGTTTCATAATATGGAGATGAAATTATATTCAATATGTGTATAATGTATAAAGCTACTAAGAGTAAGTTTATGGAAAATTATTTCAATGTTTATTTTTATGATGAAGTTCAATCTCTTAATAAAAATGTTTATAAAAATGGGATATATAGTGAATTCTCTATAAAATATATTGAGTTTGTTGAATGAAACCAAAACAATGTCTCATGAATATTTTTCTGAGTTTATGAAGAATATGAATGAGAATAAAGAGGTTTATTTATCATTTTTTGGATATTGATGATGAAAAAACCCTCTTCGAATAATTTTTTGATAACTTAAAAGATAAAGAAATAAATAATAGGAAATCCGAAAAATAAAAGAATGAAAAAGTTTTTTTTCCTTAGGGAAATATAATGTGCTCTAACTGATATATAAAGGAATGAAAAATTTAAATGCAATGAATATGTGGTTCCTCAATTAATTATTGTGGATAATGAACAACATTATACACAATTTATTTATCTACTCTATATAACTCCTCAATCCACTCCCCATACATATCTTTAGTTTTTTTCTCATGAGGCTATATATTAGTCTATTTTAATGTACAAGGAAAAATAGAGAGTTAAATAATTTTGTGTTCATAATTTAATGGTCATGATTTTTTTTGCTAAAAAAGATACTAATAATGTAATGTATGTGGGTGAATCGTCTCTTACCAATGATTATTGATGAGTAATATGGAAGATAAATTCATTAAAAAATTAGTACATGTGGTAAAATATATTATGAGATCTAAATTTATTTAGGAAACTTTGGTTCATACATAAAAAAATAACATCTCTAATTTAAGAATATTGACTATGATCTCAAGAAGATAGGTCTTCATAATAAGAAGACCAAGTTTCAAACCATATATCCTCAGATCATGAAAATATTTGAAAAGAAGTATATTTTTTTATATTTATCAATTTAATTTTTCAAAAAAGGAATTGTATAAACCACTATGAATTAATTTTCCTATCCTTATAGGTCATTCATGAGGCTCTATAAAATCTTCCCTAAGAACTGTATCCAAAATAACTGTCATAAAAATGATATATTTCATTGATGTGATTAAACATATTTAATGTATTTTTTTAAATATTTATTATTTTCCGTATTTGGTTCAAATAAATTCAAAGAAACGATTATTTCATCGAAGGTTTGAGAGTCGTGAATAAAATTTCTAAGATATACATAAAAAATGAGTCAATAATCGGTTATATTAATTGAAAAAAAAAATTTAGTTTATAGATTTGAAGAGGACAATTAGGTAAATGATTCATATTGAAGAAGATAAAATGTTTTTTGATGAATAGTTATTTGGAATTAAAATGGAATACGAAACTATTTCAAATTATATTAACAACATCAATATTGATTTTTGATATTGAAAAATTGTTATTTATGATCTTAAGGATCGTTCCATCCATTATTACATGATGTTTTCCAATAAAATCATGAATATAGATATATTATAAGAAAATGTTGTTAAGATTGAGTTGAAGTAGGATGAATCAGAGAAGGACAAAGAATATTTAAGGAATATTATGGTTATTTTCATGAAACATTCCAGAAAGGGTTCATTTTATTAAACCCATGATGTTTTTTAATATTTAATACTCAATAATTTCAATTATAAATTTCATATATTTTTTGGATTGATATTCGGAGTTTTATATTTTGGATATATTTCCTTACATTTATATTTTTTGGATGAATTTTATTCTTTATTACTCCTAACAATTGTTTCATTAATAATGATTCAAAATTTTTATGTGATACATTCTAATGAGTCTCTAAAATCCAAAATTTCGTTTTTAAAATCACTATGGGGGAAAAAGCATAGAATTCAATAGTTGGGTAATTAAGTGGGAGCATGTTTTTAGAATCTTTAATCTAATATTTTAACCCAAGTGTTGGGTATTAAAAATTGGGGGATATTTTTTAATAGAAATGTTATTTTATTACCATTATATTAAAAATCAAAATCCAAACTTCATAATTATTTTTTATCCAAAATTTATCTTTCCAATGTTATATAGTTTTTTGGAAGGAATGTATTAAGTTATTGGATAATTTTAGTTCTATCTGAAATAAATTTAGCAAGTGTTGTGGATGGATGATTTCCAAGTACATTATATAAACATGTACAATTTACATTGGATAGACATATAAAAATTTCAATTGAAGGAATGTTTATAAATTCTATTATATGGGGATTTGTACAGTTAATTTCACTGAATCCAATGGGAAAGGACATAAAAAGTCAACCAGATGAATAATTTCTAATCCAACAGGATGAAAATATACATTTTTACAAGATGAATGTTTATCATTTATACTCTATGGAATATTCAAATAACTATAATTTTTCTATATGAAAATAACAATTATCAAATGTGCATAGACATTGATTGAAAATGATTGTGTGCCTTATGACATTGAAAATGATCCTTAGATGTATGAAATCTGAGATTTGTGTTATCATCTATTAATAAGACCAAAATGTCATGGGAGAATACGCCTTTCAAATCCAACGATCAAAAGTTACCAATGAAGTGTTGTAAAATCTTATAACCATGAGATCATTATTTTTAATCTTTCGGTTTTTTCTTAAGGAATTATTTGTGAGATTTAATTTATAAATGTCTTATTATTTTCTATTATAATATATATTTTTTGGATCTGGTGGATTGAGGGATCTCAGGGATAGAGAGATATATTATGTCTAATTTTTTAGATCTAGGGTTTATGGGGATAGTGAAATAGAGTTTTTCCAATCATTTTGATCAAATGCTTCCTAGGTTTTAGATATTGTCCTTAAATTTATAAAATTATCATGGTTATCTTATGAATTTTCCCCATAATTCCTTAAAATCTTTTTAAGAATGTAAATAATATTTATAGTAATGTTTCTAGATGTTTATTAAAAAAATTGAGTACAATATTTATTACATTGTTTCACGTGTTTCTATAACATTAAATATCTTCATTGTGTATGTTTCTATAAGAGATTATATTGTTTCTATCATAAAATTTCTTACATAGAATACAATTTTTATTGGTATAATGGTTTTTCCAAAAAACATTATTAAATGTGTTGACAAAAACTGTAGTTATAAATATTTGTAACTACATTTAACCCCCCTTTAGTATTGTAAATACAGTTGTGATCGAAAAAAATTACTCAAGTGCATGTAAAACTGTTATTGAATTAGTAGTAAGAAATTAATAGAAATATGATTCAATTTTAGTTTCAATAATATTACAATAAAATAAGTTTAATCAAGAATAATCCTCCCAATTTACATCAGATTGTATTTCACTATCAGTGTGTCTGAGCTATAGTAACCTAGTATAAGTGATAAGTAGTTAGAAATGAAGGTTTTATTAAAATATGAATAATCATTTTTCATAATTTTCTTTATCTAGGGAAATCATTATTAGTGATGAATTTGTGGAATCAAATTGGGGATTTTCAGATTTCAAATATAATTAACAAAAATTAAATGTATGAAAATATAGAGATTAATTATCTCACTTGAGTAGTTTATGTTGCATCATGGTGGTGATAGTTCACACGTATGCATAAACAATGTTATAAATTTTATGTTAAATGGAAATTAAGAATGCAATTGATATATTATTATATTAAAATGATAAATATTTAATTAATATCATATATAAATTTTAATTCCATCATTATGACCATTTTTGATAGACCATAAAGGAAAACTAATTATATCAGTTCGTGGAGTTGATAGTACACACATAGGTATGAATGATTAATTCTTATCTCATTTGATGCGATTGTAGATTGATACGGGTCATGATAATTACATAATAAAATCTTAGTATGTTGATGATATTTGAATTTTTATTTTATCATGGTTTAATATTATTGTAAGGAAGTGGAATAAGACATAAAATGGAAACACTTAATTTAAAATGATACCACTTCATTGGGTGATCTCCATTGAACAACATTGTAACACATATAAGGAGGCTTTTCATCCTAAACTAAGGCCTCTATAATTTGTTGAGGGATTATAGGAATGTTTTGGGGTAGATATTTTCAAATCCAAATAGGTTTTGAAGTGTGATGAGTAAATAAAAATAGGTTCACTTTTATAATTGTGGGGAGGGAAACTCTATGAATTCTTCAAAATATTAATTTAATATAAGTTAATTTTCTATTAATAATGTCGTAAATTGATTTATTTAGAATAGATGATGACTTTTTATATAATAAAATTCATAAAAAATTTATATAGGTTTTTATTATTTTTTAAAATCATTATCTTTTTGTTTTAATGCCTTTAAACTATTTCAGAGATATAAAGTGATTTAAACTTTTAGGGTCAGTATAATTATGATAAAATTCTAAAATACCAAAAACAAGTCATTAATGACAGTTTTTGACTTATCCCAATAAGTTACCTAAATTTTTGATTATTAGTAAGTTTATATCATTTAATAAATTATTATTTATTTTGAAATTTCAATAATGTCAATTTCTAACCTATTCATTACTTGACTTTTTACAAATATCATAATAGTAAGATATTTTCAAAAAAACTAAATTAATAAATAACTAACATGTCAAATTAATCCTTAAAATTCATCTATGGAATTAATTATCTAAAATTATATTTATTTTAGTATTTTTTTGTATCATATATTTGATATTTTCTTTAAGTAATCAATTACTATATCATCATTGTGAAAACATTTAATTAAATTATTTCTCCTATAACAATTAAAAATAAATTACTTATAATTATATAAAATTTTATATTTTAATATACTATTTATTTTTAAATATATCCACACTATAATCCCATATTTAAAATATTTTACTTGTTAAAAAAAGTGTAACAAAAGTGACTTTTCTTTTTAATGTAATACTATAAATGGCATACTCTCATCCAAATGGAATCAAAAGGCCATAATTTCTACACAAAGTTGGTTTTGGTATAAAAACACTAATCCATGGAAATTATGTCATGTGTTAGTGTTATTTAAAAAAAATTATAATATAATTGTTTACCTCAATTACACAATTTACCCTTAATCGTAGTAATATAAAATATTATTGATTTTAATATTCATGTGAACCAAAATAATTGAAACCTATTTATATAATTTGTAAATTTTTATTAGAAATATAAAATTCAATTTTCAAAATTTAAAAAATAGAATTTTCTGTAATAAAATTTAAATTAATATCATTATAGAATGAGAAAACACGTTTTTAAAACTAAAAACCATCAAAATATTGAAATGTTTGTATATAAATATTCAATTTGAAATTGATTAAAATGACCAAAATTGTATTAATTGATTAAAACATGATCAAATAATACTTTAAAACAATTCAATGGTTTAATTTAACTGGATAAATAAAATTGATGAAAAAGTAGTTTTCAATTAAAATGCAATATTTTACATCACTATTCACCAGAAGATGTGCTTTATCAGAAAAATACCAAAACATAAACGCAAATAAAATTTTATACTCTTATTTCAAAGATTAATTTCATTTTCTATAATATAATTTATTAAAATGTAAAAAACTATATTTAAAATTGGTGTCCCAACAAAAGGTGAAAAGAAAATTTTAGAAAAAATTCCTTTTATTAATAAAATTGATTTTTTATTATATTAGGACTATAAAATATATAATATAACTTTTAAAAATTATATTTAATATTATATATATATCATTAATATAATCCAAAAATATTGATTTTATTGTTTTATAAACACACTTATTTTCTTTTAATTTTTTTAGAAAAATATTTCCTTTTATTTAAAAATGGTTATATATTAATTTTTATTTAATAACAAAATAATTAATTTTATATCCCTATATAAAAACTATGTTCATAATTCAGTTAATCATGTTCAGACCCTCCACTCTAATAGATTGGTTATAATAATAACATTGAAATAATAATAATTAGTTACTTTTTTATGCACGGTGTGGCTTATCATGTTAGCTATAAAACATAGTGTTTCATTAATATATATTGTTATGTTACAGAAACTCACAAAAATCACTCATCCAGGAGAAATATTGAGTAATTTTTACCATTTTATTTTAACCTTTCAAACATTTTCCATAATTTACTACTACCTTTGTAATAAATTTATAACATTACAATTCAATTTTAATAAAAAAAATTATTATTTCCCATTTCATATAATATTATAATTATGAATAATTATTTAAAGGAAATTTTATTAAAAAAAATATTTATATTTGAGAAGTGTTAATTTTATAATAAACAAACTTTATCACATAAAAAGAGATTTTAGAAATATAACATTTTTATGATATATAGTTTTATATAAGATAAAATTATCTGGGATACTGATTTCAATGATATGAATTGATTTATTATAACATAAAAAATTTGTCACATTCATTGAAATCAAAAATTAATTCTCTATTAAAAACACTTGAATAAAAAAAATCTAAAAATATTTATTTATTAAATCAATATATTATCTAATTATAAAAATGATGGAAATATATTTTATGATCTCAAATAATATTTCCAAATGCTTAATTTTATTCAATAGAATCAAATTTGATCAATTAAATTATTCTTTAACATAATATATAATTCTTATAAAATTATATATTCCTAAAAATTAAAAGTATTATGAAAGCTGTTTTTTATTTAAACACTACCTTTTTGTAAAAATATTAAAAACTTATTCTAATTCAATATTGATTTAAGTAATTCAAACATAAATTTAATTTTTATTAATTTTAAATTCCAAAATATGTAAATAAATTTATTGAATAATAAAAAATATATAATGAAAACCCATTTTAATTAGAGAATGAAATTTTCAAATTTTATCTATTTTTATTCTTATTTCAAATCATTTACCAACTAAATTGGAATTAATAAAAATTTAATAATAAAAATAATTTATCATTAATCATATATTTCATGAAATATATTTCTATGTCTCTAAATTTATTTTTAGAAAAACACATTTCTAAAATATAAATTATATTATTAGTGGTTTCTGGTAAACTAATTAAATTTCATTCATATTAAATGTTTCCTATATTTTCTATAATCCAATTTTTAATCTAGTTATTTCTCTTATTCATTTCTTCTAATTAAATATCACTATTTATAATATAGAAATCGTGTTGTGGTTTTAAATTAGTTTAGTGTTGTGTGTGGATCAATCTACTGAATACTTTGAATTACTTCAAAGGTAATAATAAATTATAATTTCAAAGTATTACATTATTACCATTTAATTAAATCACATCCTCACAATTTGACTCATTAATTCAAAGTAATTTCAATAGGGGACTCATAACTAAGAATGCATCTTTAGATGATCCTCTATTTAATTTGGATGTTTCATGAGATTTATTTATATTGAAAATATTTATAAGTTCATTATAAATATATCTAACCCATTACTAAATAGAAGTAAAATTCTAATGAAGGATATATATAAATATACACAATAGATACCTTCCTATAATCCCTGAATATGGATTATATAATAATCATAACACTCTGATTTTTCATTTATAACTCATTATCTAGTTATTGGTGAAAAAATACATTCTATGGGAAACTAAGAAATCTAGTGTCAAAACACAATATCTGAATAATTAGTAATATTTTCATATTATATTCCATTTTCTTATGGAATTTTATGACTATCTCCCTTGTTTCCCATTTGATTGGTACATTTAGTCATATAATTCTCAAATATTCTTCAATTGAATAAAATGTTTTTTATATTCTCTATTTCATATACATTTGTAGTTATGATATCCTTTATCTCCACACATATAATACTATCCGAAAAAATTAATGAAATTTACCCCATTATTTTTCAATATTTTTTACATATAAGGAATTGAATATTCTTTTCTTCATCCTCATCAACACTTTATCATTCCTGATACTCCATCTTTCACATGATTGGTGTGTTGGGTTATTTTGATGAGATTATATTGTCGATCATATTTCATGATTGTTGGTTTAAAATAAAAACATGGTTTCTCATTTCATCTTCCACTCTAATAGATTTTTAGTTGATTTAATATTTTCATTTCCTCTTAGACCCGTGGTTCCTTCTACATCCATAAAAACTGAAATAGGTAACATGTATTTTGATAGGTATAAGTGATTCATCATACACAACCATAGGAAACATTATTATTAAAATGTCTCACTTTTTTAAACTATCAAGATAATATATAGTTCATACAATTAAACTTTTATTGGACTCTATTAAACCTATATCACTGGAAGTTTAATATATATCATTATTAGTTCAACCAATGTTACTATGATATGGGTCCCTCATACTTATTAACCTAATAATTGAAATGTATAACCCAAATAACATGAAAAATATTTAAATATTCTAAACCCAATAATCCTTGAAATGTATGATCAACAAATAGGACTTATTCTTCATTAAAAAACATTATTCATTCCTAAAATCATATACCCAATTATTTAAATACCCAAATCATATACTTTTAATAACATAAATTTCTCATACCATATTTGAATACCCAATATATTTAAAGATAATGAGATTATATATTACTCTAATAATTGACTCTATAATAAACCCTAAAATGGTATTAAAAACTAATTCATATGTCCACAAACTAATCACAATATAATAGAATCTAAAAATTATGATGAACTACTCCAAAAATAAAATGAATAAATAATCAATCCCCAGGATACGAATTACTATATACCATACATATTCAAAATCAATCCACCATTTATTATCACATAGTCATGTGTATATTAAAAATAAGAGTTATTGATAATTCAATAATGTGTTCTCCAATAGTTATACACAAAAATATGACATGTTCATAAAATCACATTTCAAGGTTATTAGTATCATTTATTATAAGCTCCAATACCTTTTAAGTAAAACTACGAGAGAAAAATGCTTATATATTTTACATTTTCCATATAAATTTTATAATATACATGAATATCATCAATAAATATCACTCACTATTAAGAATGACTAAGATTTTTATGATTGTTAAAATATCAATCTATCCAGCTTTCATAATACCAGGAATATCACCATGTCTATAATAAAAGGGAAAATAGGTTGACAACCATTCAATAATGCTTCCTTATTTAGTTATAAGACATAGTGGTTTCTAGGAACATACATTTCTCAGCTTCATTTTCATTATATTGTGTCAACCAAATAATAAAATTAAAATGGTTCTAATAATATAAAAAATATTAATATTAAAAAATAAATATTAATATGAATTCACTTAGGAACCTTTTTTAACATATGATACTTTTAGATCAATATATGTCTCTACTTGTTCAGTCCATGGATATCCATGGAAATTTTCATATTTGGATGTCTAAAATAAAAATATTCAATTCGGTATAATGGTTAATAAGTATGATTTACAACCAAATAATATCCTTTGGGAGTGTCTATCCAGGTGTGTAGTATGGTCTCAGTGTTATAATACAATTCACAATTTATTTAATACTAAACATGCCATATTCAAGGTTATTACACCAGGGTATATATATTCCAGAACCACATCCAAAATCCATTTTATAGATAGGGATTTCATTACTAGTAAATATACATAATCAAGAAATTACCTTGACATTAGTGTGTTTTCCTATACATTGACTTATTATTCGTATTATCACATGTGTTATATTATCCTAATCCCAAAATAAAATGTTCCATATTACCTTAAAGTGATGTCATATACTATCCCAAACGGTTATATATACCATCAAAATTATGATGATCCTTAATTTAGCAACCTATAAAGTGTTTTTGACAAACGTAATAACTTATAATGTTTTCTGAACTAGTCCCTTCATACCAACATTGGTTTCATAGAAGCACACTCCCAAATTCGGTAGATGTCATGACTCGCTTTCACCAAAAGGAGTGAAGGGTCAGCAGATTGTCAGGCCCTTCCTTATTTAAGTTGACGGAGGGATAATGACCCCTGAAACCCACATTTAATAGGCCCCGGAGTGGTGACGAGCACCAAGGGTGTAGAATCACTCACTAAATGGAAGGCATTACCCTTTTTCATTTTATAGGATCAGGAGATAAGACAGTAAGTCCCGCAACACCAAAACTGAAAGTGCAAGTATGGATGAAAGTAAACCATTCCCATATGCATGTACAAAGGTAAAAGATACAAGCCACAAAACTCCAAAAGTAAAAAGGTACCAAGAAAAGGAAAACAACAACATCAACTACCCCAATGGTCCAAGCTATTACTTTCCAGCACGATCCCTAAAGTCCACCTGGAAACCTGAAAGCAGTTTTATATATGTAGGGTGAGCACACAAGTATAATCAGAAGGGAAAAACCAATGACTCTCGTGCACAAGTGGGGAGACATTCTAATTTCCCGTGGAAAAAGAGATAACCAAACACCCAACAAGGAAAAGCTATCCACCCAAACCCCACCAAGTCACACTACCCAAATAACTCTAGGAAAGTAAAGTATAGTAATAGAACATCGATATTTGGGTACCCCGCACCACTTTCCCACTGGTTATTGAATACATCCTATGCATCAGACCAATCCCTCCATTCTCATCGCAGTCCCACTGCCATACCCCGCCCATACACACCTAGGCCACAACCACGCATCCCGCCAGCAAACACCTGGGCCACAACCACTAACCCACCCGTAGAAACCTGGGCCAGAACTGTCCCATGTAACCATGCCTGCAAACAACTAGGCCAGAACAACCACTGCCATGCCCGAAGACACCTGGGCTAGAAGAACCACTACCACGCCTGAAGACACCTGTGCCTCATCCCGAAGATACTTGGGAAACCACCTGCCTGCACACTCCTGGGCCAACCACCACACTACCCTGCCCGAAGATTCTTGGGCTAATAATGGACTTCAGGCCATCACATACTGCCCGTAGAGTCTTGGGCTATTCGGGAAATTGAGCAAAAAAGGAGCTAATAACCAGCCACTCATAGGAGTGTTGGGAAAAACACCCTCCCCTATGTAATGGGGTTGTTCGACACTAAGTACTCAACTTGGGTGGGGCATGAATAAGAAACAAAAAAACTACATGTATATGTATATGTAACAAGAACTCACCCAATATAGGTTTTTCTTCTACCAACCTAAAGAACACTATCCTTACTATTCATTCATAAGAGAACAGAACAACACCCATGCCCAAGTCACAACTCACACCAACCCAAACCCCCATTTGTCCCATCCTTGTTTTCATGTTCAGTAATAATGTTTGAATAATTTTCTGCACCTACTTGGGAAACAAGTAAGCATAAGAACAAGCCAAGGAAAAAAAGCACTCCCAACAGCAATTTAAACATCCACACCCAGTTCTCTTGTAAAAACACATCAAGTGAGACCCCTCCAAGTATTATAACCAAAGCAGGTCAAAGTGAGATACAGTCCCAAGCTCCCAAAACTATGAATAAGAAGGTTTCACAAAAGAAGAGGATCCCACCCCAATTCATTATTCAAATAGAGGATACCATCCTCACCCACATCACCCCAGCAATCTAAGCCCCTATCCAAGAAAACTATAAGGTCACCCGTACTCGGACCGTGGAGGAAACAACAAAACCAATACTACCAACACAAGGCACACTCAACAGACATTTTCAGATTTAAAAGATTTAGCACACTCCATGATTTCAATTCTGGGCTTAAACCGGGGTTATCATAGAAAAGGAGGTGATCCTGGTGATTCCAATTTATTTAGATGAATATCGTAATTAGCCAATTTCCATTACACAAAAAAAGGTTCACAACCAAAATACAAGCCATTTAAGCATCACAAGAGGTAATGGTTTATTAGCGCACAGAGAAAGATCACCAACGACCATGATTTTCAGTAGGCGTAAGTACGCATAATTCAAAAATAATTAATCCATAAAGAGGAGAAAAACATAACATCATCATCGATCACACCCCTCCCCTTCATTCTTTAGAATCCATTTATTATCTTCATTAAAGTTTGTTTCATCTAATTCTATAGAAGCAGTAGCATACCCACCCCGCAAGATACACAGAAAGGATAGATGAAGGTTAAACCCCTACCTGACTAATCAAGGATCGACGTTAAGTCCCCGCGTGAGTAGTAGGAGCTCCATAGAAAACAATCAAGGAAAAACTTCGCCGGGTTACAACTCGTCTAGAGGAAGGGTACGACCGTAGGGTGATCAAGAAAAAGAGACGTACAGAGAATCATTTAGGTTATAAAGGCTGATAAGGGATGAGATACAGCATGACCGGGATGGTTAAGATACGGAGTAAAAAAATCGAAACCGCGTAAGGAGCGGGATCGTGGGTGGACCATGCGGCTAGGACACCCCACACGTCATTAAAGGGTCCCCGCCTTTCGGGGTAGTTTAAACGGATGCACACCAGGGTACCTCACCAATCATTTAATTAAACTACATTAATGGGCATTAATGTGCATTAAAACGGGCTTAAAGGGGTCAAAACAAGGTTTTAAACCCAATTCGCGCAAAAACAAGGCGCTACTGGAAAACCCGTGGGGGGTAGATGAGAGCTACCGGTAGTCGAGAGATATCGGTTGGTGACAGATACCGGTAGATGAGAGCTACCGGTAGCCAAGAGATACTGGTAGCCATGAGGTACCAGTTGGCGATAGATACCGGTAGCCGAGAGCTACCGGTGGCCGAGAGCTACGAGTACCCCAAGGTCACCGGTAGGCGAAGACTACCGGTAGGCCGAGGCAACCGGTAGTCCAAGGCTACCTCTAGGAGTCGCCGAGAAGCTAGGATGGCCTTCCAGACCACCCAGAACACCTCAACATCGGATTTTTACCAATTAATGGACCCCCAAAAACCTGGGAATTACATTTTATACCTCTCAAAATATTCTCATCCTCGATAATCAAAACAACCCAGAAGGAAAGAGAGGGTCCGAACAACCACCTCGAAAGATACCTCTCAGGAGTGAACCTCAACGTTATCTAAAAACACCTCCCTCTCAAAAACCAAGAAACATACCAGGGTCAAAATGCCAAGTCATATGGGTTGGGGATTCTCTTCCCCCATGTCAAGATACTATCCTCTTTGGGCGGCACTGACTCACCCGCACGGGTTTAATCTCATCCACCTTAATGAGTCTTGATTAGGGGTCGGGTCCTCCCCTCCCTATAGCCAGGACTTTTCACACACATTCAGAGAAAAGAAGAGCCACATATTTCATAGCCAACAAGGTAAAACTCTCCATTACAACAAGTATAAATAGAACAACAGAAAACTCAAAACAACTCAGGGTACTGGGCACACATATGTGCTTCCCTCTCCCAGGTACTCTCCTCAATCCCACCGTGTCTCCATAACACACGAACCAGGGGAATGGTTTGCCCACGAAGCACCTTCTCCTCACGACCCTCAATCCTCAGTTTTCTTTCCACAAAAGTCACATTGTCCTCGATTTCTAGCTCTCTATAGCCGAGGACATGTGAATCATCATGCAGGTACAAACGGAGCTGGGACACATGGAAGACGTCATGTATCCTCAGTAGCACCGGTGGAAACGCTAGCTGATAAGCCACTTCATCGACCCGCCTCAACACATTGAAGGGTCCGATGAACCTAGGAGAAAGCTTACTTCCCTTTCCAAACATCTATTGTCCATGCCGAGGGGAGACCTTCAAGAACACGTGGTCTCCTACCACAAACTCCAAGGGCCTTCTCCTGCTATCAGCATATGACTTTTTTCGGTCCTGAGCCTCCTTCATCCTTTCTCGTATAAGCTGAACCTTCTCTGTCGTGCCCTGCACCACCTCTGGGCCAAGGATGCCCGCCTCTCCGACTTCGGTCCACCACACGGGTGAGCGGCATTTCCTCCCATACAAGGCTTCAAACGGAGACAAACCAATGGTAGAGTGATAGCTATTATTATAGGGAAGCTCTATCAGAGGCAAGTGTCGCACCCATGATCCTCCTGAGTCCAGAACACATGCCCACAACATATCCTCCAAGGTTTGGATGGTGTGCTCTGTCTGTCCATCTGTCTAGGGATGGAAAGTAGTGATAAGACGTAGCTGGGTGCCAAAAGTGTGCTACAATCCTCTCCAGACTCGTGAGGTAAACCATACATCCCTATCCAAGACTATAGACCTCAAAACTCTATGCAAGAGCACCACCCCATCCATGTACCTTCATTCTAAAGCATCTACTGTACCCGACTCCTTGATAGCCAGAAAGTGAGCCGATTTCATCAACCGGTCCACTACTACCCAGATTGCGTCATATCCACCTTGCACTTTGGGAAGTCCTGTGATGAAATCCATCGAGATGTCATCCCACTTCCACTTGGGGACATCTAGAGACTGTAGCAGGCCGCCTGGAACATGGTGTTCAGCCTTCACCTGCTGACACACCAGGCACTTAGCCACAAACTCTGCCATTTCTCTCTTTACTCCGGGCCACCAAAACTGTATCTTCATACCCTGGTACATCTTGGAAACTCTTGAGTGCACTACTAAGGGAGAGTTGTGGAACTCACTAAGAACCTGGCCGCACATCACCTCTGGAACAAACAACTTTCCTTGGAAAAGCATATGGTTCTGACCATCCTCCGTCCACCCTTCCAGAGCATTTCCCTAGTCAACTCGGTCACGCATCACTTCGTACTCTGGGTCTCCCCACTGAGACTCCTCCACTTGCCGCAATAGAGAAGACCACACTATCATCTGATACAGGAAAACTCTACCGCTATCCATCCTTGCATCCATGTGCAAGGCAGCCAACTCCTCCATTGCCTTCCCGGCCTCTGCCGACTCTCAGACTGCATCCTTCTGTGACCTCCTGCCCAAAGCATCGGCCAATACATTCCCTTTTCCCGAAGTGTATGAAATATCGAAGTCATAATCATGGAGGAACTCCATCCACCTTCACTGCCGTAAGTTTAGGTCCCCCTGGGAGAAGACATACCTCAATCTTTTTTGATCCGTGAAGACCACAAAGCGTTCTCTGATGAGGTAATGTCGCCATAACATCAGTGTGAAAATGACCGCTGTAAGTTCCCGATCGTGGGTGGCATAATTACACTCATGAGGGCGTAGCTGCTTGGTCCCATAAGAGATCACCCCTTGTCTCTACATCAACACACATCCGAGGCCTTGCCCTGAAGCATCACAGAACACCTCATACGCTACCCCATCTTCTATTAGTCTCAGCACTGGGGCAGTAACCAATTTCTCTTTCAGATAGCTGAAGGCTACCTCGCACTACTCACTCCACATGAAAATCTGGTCCTTCTTGGTCAAGGCTGTCAAAGGGGCTGAAAATTGGGAGAAGTTGGGTACGAACCTCTGATAGTAACCTTCCAGCCCAAGGAAACTGCGAAATTATACCACATTATTAGGTGATACCCAAGAAACAACCGCCTCATCCTTTGATGGGTCCACCGCTACCCACTATTCGGACACTACGTGCCCAAGGAAGTGTACTTCTCGCGTCCAGAACTTGCATTTCGACAACTTCTTATAGATCTGGTGCTGTCGGAGGACCTCTAATACCGTCCTCAGATTCTCCATGTGGTCCTCCTATGATCTTGAATAGATCAGGTTGTCGTTGATGAACACAACAACGAACTGATCTAGGTACTCCTGGAAGACGAAGTTCATAAGCCCCATGAACACAGCCGGGGCGTTCGTAACACCAAAAGGCATGACTACAAACTCAAAGTGCCCATATCTGCCCTTGAAGGCCTTCTTCGAGATGTCGCCCTCTTTTACCCTCAACTGGTGATACCCAGAACGCAGGTCGATCTTCGAGAACCATCCTGCCCCCTTCAGTTGGTCAAAGAGATCGTCTATCCTCGGAAGAGGGTAGCGATTCTTGATTGTCACCTGATTCAGCCTCCTGAAGTCTATACACAACCTGAGACCACCGTCCGCCTTCTTTGCGAACAAAACTGGTGCACCCCATGGTGACGCACTTGGTCGAACATAACCCCTCTTCACTAGATCATCAATTTGAATCTGTAGCTCCCGTAGCTCCGAAGGTGCCTTCCGGTAAGGAGCCATCGAAATCGGACGAGCACCAGACAGCAAGTCTATCCCAAACTTGATATCACGTCAAGGGGGTAGAGTTGTTACCTCCTCAGGAAAGACGTCCATAAACTCAATAACGACCCCTGGTACCTCCACTATCTCAGAATCTAATGACTCTACTGACATCTCGGCTAACAAGGAGAGGAGGGGTTCCTCTCGCCCGATGCCCTTCTGACCATTCCGATCACTGGTGAATGTAACACGCCGTCCGCCCAAGTCTGAAAACATGACCCTTCCTCGGAAGCAGTCGACGACGACACACATAGAGAACAACCAGTCGATGCCTAGGATGACATCTTATGGCTGTATCTGCAATAGTAGTATATCCCTGACTAACTAATGTGGCCCTATCATCAGTCTGCATCCTTGAAAAACATATAACAAGTCGGTATGACCTCCGACTGGTGTGATCAACACTAGGGGCACTATAAGTCTCTCAGCATCTAGACCCAGATCACAGGCTACATTGGGTGAAACGAAGGAGTGCGAAGATCCGGTATCAAACAAGGCATAAGCAAGGGTTCTAAACAAACTGATCATACCTCGAACGACCTCCGGTCCTGCTAGAATTGCTGCCTCCACAGCGTGAATCTTACCACGCCCAGATCCTATGCCTCTCGGCTGTCGGACGCCTCCCCAACCACACCCTGGTCGAGGTCCTTGAGGAGCGCCCTGAGGTCGACCTCCCCCTACAACGCCTGCCCTCGGAGGAGCGGGAGGTTGTTGCCCCTATTGCTGCTACTGGAAGGGCCAATCTGGAAGCTGCTGTAGGGGCGGGTGCTGGGCCTGTCTGCCACCGCCATACTATACTCAGTCTGGGAACTGATTCCAGAGATGTCCATGGATCCCATAGATGAAGCACCTCGGTCCTGGGGCTAATGGAATAGGGCGAGGACCGAGGGACTGGAACTGGAATTGCTACGGCCTGCTCCCTACTGGTCGGAACCTAGATGGTCCTGATACTAGAGTCCTGGTGCTGACGGCTTTCCCCTTCGATGATCCCAGCTGGATCCCCTCTTGTGATACACCTCCTAGCGTGTGCATCCTCTCCACCACTTCGGCCTTCTTCTGGACCTCCATGTATGTCAGAAAAGTGAAGGGGGTAACAATGTACTGGAGGGAGGGTCGAATCGCCTCCTCTAAACGTCTCGCCCATGACTCATCATCTAGAAAGAGGTCTGGAGGGAAGAGGAGGAGGTCCTTGAACTTGATCCCCAGCTCCCTCACTGACATACTCCCCTGCTGTAGGGAGAGTAGCTCTTGTATCTTCTCAGCCTTCATCATATAAGAGAGGAATTCTTCCCGGAACTCCCTCTCGAAAACAACCTATGCCACCTTGGCCTCTCTCCTCTCCCCCAGGTAGATCGTCCACCACTGACACACTGATCCCCACATCTGGCTCACGGCCAGAGGAACCCAGTACTCTGCCGGAACCCGGATCAATCCGAAAGCTATCACCATCTCCTCTAGCCATCTCTCTGTCTTCATGTTGGAGGTGCTGCCCTCATACTTCTCGAGGGTCTGTCGTAGAAAGGCTCGAAGTGTCTTCTTCCACTGATCATCCTTCTCCTCTCGGTCGATCCTCTGCTAATCGTCCAAGTCAACTTCTTGGTCCTCGATCGCCCGTACAACTCATGGCCTTCTCCCAGGTGCCATAGCTGCAAGGTAAACGAAGATTTCCTAAGACCAAGTAGTGCATAATATTGTTCTCAAAAAAAATTCCCTTAAACTTCTTATTCATTTTAATTTCCCAAAACACCCCAGAATCACGAGAACACAAGTCATTATGATTCATGTACCTTTCCCAGGGTCTCTACCCTGCAATCAGTGTAGTCTCACTTGGCCGTTTGGTAGGTCTAGAGTCCTTGCATTGGATCACGGGGGGCCCTAAAATCCCGTGTCCTAGCCGGTCTTCCCAGACCTAATTCACGCACCAAGGTCACCCAACACTATCGCCCTTCCATCCCATGCAATATTCACTTGTTCTTAACTCCAGACTCCATCCTATCTCTCAACCATTACCTTTGATACCATTCTGTCATGACCCGCCTTCACCAAAAGGTGGAAAGGGTCAGAAGATTTCCATGCCCTTCCTTCTTTAAGTGGAAGTAGGGATAATGACCCTTGAATCCTGCCTTCAATAGGTCCCGGAGTGGCGACCAGCACCAAGGGTATAGAATCACTCACTAAATGGAAGGCATTACACTTTTTCTTTTAATAGGATTAGGAGATAAGATAGTAAGTCCCACAACACCAAAACTGAAAGTGCAAGTATGGATGAAAGTAAACCATTCCCATATGCATGTTTAAAGGTAAAAGATACAAGCCACAAAACTCCAAAAGTAAAAAGGTACCAAGAAAAGGAAAAAAACAACAACAACTGCCCCAATGGTCCAAGCTAGTACGTTCCAACATGATCCCTGATGTCCTCCTGGAAACTTGAAAGCAGTTTTATATACGTAGGGTGAGCACACAAGTATAGTCAGTAGAGAAAAAAAAGACTCTCGTGCACAAGTGGGGAGACATTCTAATGTTCTGTGGAAAAAGAGATAACCAAACACCCAACAAGGAAAATCTCTCCACCCAAACCTCACCAAGGCACACTCCCCAAATAACCAAAGGCAAGTAAAGTAAAGTAATAGCACATCAATATTTGGGTACCCCGCGCCACTTTCCCACTGGTTATTGAAGACATCCTATGCATCAGACAAATCCTTCCATTCTCATCGCAGTCCCACTGCCATACCCCTCTTGTACACACCTGGTCCACAACCACACATCTCGCCCGCAAACACCTGGGCCACAACCACTAACCTGCCCACAGACACCTGGGCCACAACTGTCACATGTAACCATGCCTGCAAGCACCTAGGCTAGAACAACCACTTCCACGCCCGAAGACACCTCGGAAAGAAGAACTACTGTCATGCCCGAAGACACCTGGGCCTCATCCTGAAGATACTTGGGAAACCACCTGCCCTCACACACCTGGTCCAACCACCACACTACCCTACCCCAATATTCTTGGGTTAATAATGGACTTCAGGCCATCACATCCTACCCGTAGAGTCTTGGGCTATTCGGGAAAGGGAGAAGAAAAGGAGCTAATAACCAACCACTCATTGGAGTGTCGGAAAAAACACCCTCCCCCATGAAATGGGGGTGTTCGGCACTAAGTTCTCAACTTGGGTGGGGCGTGAATAATAAACACAAAAACTATAAGTATATGTATAGGTAACAAGCACTCACCCAATCTAGGTTTTTATTCAGCCATCCTAAAGAACACTATCCTTACTATTCATTCATAAGAGAAGAGAACATCACCCAAGCCCAAGTCACAACTCACACCAAACCAAATCCCCATTTTTCCCATCCTTGTTTTCATGTTCAGTAATAATGTTTGAATAAGTTTCTGCACCTACTTGGGAAACTAGTAAGCATAAGCACAAGCCACGAAAAAAATCACTCCCAACGAAAATTTAAATATTCACACCTGGTTCTCTTGTAAAAAAAATCTAGTGATACCCCTCCATGTATTGGAACCAAAGCAGGTCAAAGTGAGATAGAGTCCCAAGTTCCAAAAACTATGAATTAGTAGGTTTCACAATAGAAGAGGATCCCACCCCAATTCGTGATACAAACAGAGGATCCCATCCTCACCCACATCACCCCAGCAACCTAAGCCCCTATCCAAGAAAACCATAAGGTTGCCCGTACTCGGCCCGTGGAGGAAACAACCAAACCAATACTACAAACACAAGGTAGACTCAACATGCATTTTCAGATTTAAAAGATTTAACACACTCCATGATTTTAATTCTGGGATTAAACCGGGGCTATCAAAAAAAGGAGTTGATACTTGTGATTCCATTTTATTTAGACAAATATCGTAATTTACCAATTTCCTTTACATAGAAAATGGTTGACAACCAAAATACAAGCCATTTAAACATCACAAGAGGTAAGGGTTTATTAGCGCGAGGAGAAAGACCACCAACGGCCATGATATTCAGTAAGCGTAATCCCGCACAATTCCGAAATCATTAATCATGAAAGAGGAGAAAAATAGAGCAGCTTGATCGATCACACCCCTCCCCTTCATTCTTTAGAATTTGTTTATTATATTCATTAATGTTTGGTTCATCTAATTCTATAGAAGAAGTAGCTTACCCACCCCGTAAGATACATAGAAAGAAGAGACGAAGGTTAAACCCCTAACTGACTGATCAAGGATCGATGTTAAGTCCCTGCATGAGTAGCAGGAGCTCCACAGAATACAATCAAGGAAAAACTTCACGAGGTTACAACTCATTGGGAGGAAGGGTACGACCACTGGGTGATCGAGAAAAAGAGACACAGGGAGAAGCCTTTAGGTTATAAAGGATAATAAGGGCTGAGATACAGCATGACAGGGACGATTAAGATACATAGAGAAAAACTCGAAACCGCGTAAGGAGCAGGATCGTGGGTTGACCACGCGGCTGGGACACCCCACACGTCATTAAAGGGTCCTCGCCTTTCGGGGTGGTTTAAACGGATGCACACCAGGGTAACTCACCAATAATTTAATTAAACGACATTAATGGGCATTAATGGGCTTTAAAATATGCTTAAAGGGGTCAAAACAAGGTTTTAAACCTAATTCGTGCAAAAAGGAGGCGCTATTGGAAAACCCGTGGGGGGTAGCTGAGAGGTACTGGTAGCCGAAAGCTACTTGTAGTTGAGAGATACCGGTAGCTTAGAGCTACCAGTAGCCTAGAGCTACCGGTACCCCAATATCACCGGTAGGCTCAGTCTGCCGGTAGGGCAAGGCTACCGGTAGGCCAAGGCTACCGCTAGGAGTCACCGAGAAGCTGGGATGGCCTTCCAGACCACCCAGAACACCACAACATTGGATTTTTACCAAGTAATGGACACCCAAAAACCCGGTCCATTACAGTAGATATGAACATGAACATTATATAATTACTTTGATATCAATTATTATTTCAAGAAGATAACCATATAGAATT
The DNA here is from genome assembly GCA_963277665.1 of Viscum album. Classification (NCBI taxonomy): domain Eukaryota; kingdom Viridiplantae; phylum Streptophyta; class Magnoliopsida; order Santalales; family Viscaceae; genus Viscum; species Viscum album. The sequence goes on from OY728167.1 coordinate 683,952,278, forward strand.
ATACAATAAATATTTACTATTCAATCTCTTTCATCTAAAGGATATCTTCAGTAATAGATCATTATATAATTATGAAACATAATAATCTAATAAATAACTGAACATTATCAACTGATGGATATTTTTTCACTATATGAAAAACATATTATTTCCTCGAAATTTCCAAAATCTCCCATAAAATATTCCAAATGTGTTATCCGTATAAATATTTAATGTTAACTAAAAATAAAGTCCTACCAAGAGAAAATATTTTGATCATTTATTAAAATGAAATAAAAAACTACATAAGAAAATGGATAGTGCCAAAAAAGTGACATTCCCTCATCCATCATTAAATAATGTTAAAGATCATAATTGGACATGTCATTTCCAAATTTAGAATCTTCAATAATTTCCCACTCATATTGGGACTTCCCTGATTAATGATATTAATTATTTAAATATTTTTCTTTCTTTGACATCATAGAAGATGGTATAGTAGAAATATTCCATGGCATCCAAGAGTAGCCTTTTGTGGTTTTTTTATCAAATTAGTAGGTGTGGAACCCTCACTGTCATCCTCATTTTCATTCAATGTTTGATTTTATACTTAGAAGAGTCATGGGAAACACATCCTAATGCCTCCAGGGGTACATCTATTCACCCCTTCATCATTAGAGATGTTACACCACTCCTTAGACAGTCTAGAGGACATAATGATTTTCTGGATCTCCTGATGATAATCAATATGTTTGTGATAATCATTTTGATTAAAACTATAATCCTATGGGCCTGAAAGATTAGAATACACAAGATACATGAATATGTTCTCCAAATGAGGTTGTTTAGTATCCTCTAAAGCACCCAAGTGGGTCTAGACATTTTCTTTATCTTCCATCTCTTTCTGCATATCCTCACCACCCAAATCACTAGAAAATGTATCTACCTACACATTATCATACAAGATAGGACAAGTAAATGCATTCTTCACCATCCCACTTTGATGTTATCCTGCCTCAAGAGTAGAGTTTATGGTAGGATTTGGAGTGTCAATGATGAAATTAAAATTGGTACTAGGCCTTATCATCGAGAAATATGCATGCACCATAAAATAATCAACCAAAAACCCAGACACATATTTACTCCAAGATTCATTTCTACCACCATCCACATTATTTGGCACTATTTTCCCCTATAATTTCTTTCTAAAATATGTCTCATGATTCTATTTTAATGAGTAATAGAATAAAACAACATTTTTATGGCATGTTGATTTGAGATGAACAATTATTTGATAGTATGATCAATAGTGAGAAAAACAATCATACTCTACCTTTAGAGGGATTCCATCATCCAATGTTGATGGAATGATATTAATAATTAAGAAAATGATAAAGTCAATCTCCACTAGTACATTATTAAATTCCCAAACTTGGTCGCCTCAATGGCCCAATCTATTTTTATTGGAATACCAACAGAAGAGGCTATATCAAAATGGATCCTAGGATTCCATAGGATCTATCTAAGACTAATAATTTTTATCCAAATGTGAGTCCTAATATATTTTAAAGAAAATGGATTAAACCAAAAATCTCATTCATGGAATAAAGTCATACCTAGATTTAAAATAATTGATCAAATACCCCATGCATTGTGCTTAATTTCCTCTAATGATAAAATGATATTGAAGAATCCTCTACCAATGGGTATACACCTCCAATCTAAAAACTTATAGACATAATTTATATTTTAAAACAGATAATAAAATTTCCAAATAATTCCACCCAAATAAAGAACCGTCCTAATAGTAATGTAATACATAAAGATCTTAATATATCAATGATAGCCCCATTATTAAAAATAACAGAAGCAGTATCACCCTTCTTCTGAGTATGATCTGCAATAGAATACTTCATATTCATAAAATGTCTTAGGTTCGAGTATCTTTCAACTTTTGTAAAACCAGGATTACTTGCAACTGTTTTCAGATTAATAGATTTATTAGCAGGAGATCATCCTACCCCCACCCCCTACTCTCATAGCACTAGTTAAAAAATTGACACCAGCCATAGATTCCGAATATACTAGTTTAGAATGAAAATTATCAGTCGAAGATTCCCCTACCTTCACATCCTGGAAGGATATATTAAAATCAGTATCCACTACAACAATGTGACATAGATCCTTCAACCCTAGAATCACCGACAAAGATCCAAACATTCTGTTCACCTCAATCAGACCCATCACTATCAACCATGATCCAATAAAGTTAGTCTTGATTGATCGAGACAAATCTCTCTTCCCTTTCTCTACCATTGGAGATCTATGCTCACAACTCACATTTTTAATCTCTATGATCTTAAACTAACAGCTTGTCCTAGCAGTCGAGGGATGGCGTGATCTGGTTGTCTCAGATTCAACCACTCTAGTTTTTGATCTATACAAACCTAAATCAACTGGTCAAGTTTCACCATCAACACTCATGACTCCATTCAGAAGAATAGATCCAAGTTAATGAGGTAACAACATAATGGAATGAAACTAGTAAAAGACACGAATCCATAATCAACTTGAAAATGAGATATGCTATATCCATGGAAATAATTGAAAACATGGTTATAATTAATAATTATCTCAGAATGATAGAATGAATAATGTCTAACATCAAAACCCAACTATCAAGGCCTTACACAAATACACTATTCCACTATAGGGAGAGATATACACAAAAAACAAACTCCTTTAGTCTCTTCAAACCTATTGATACATCAAAGGGATATATTACTATGGCCCTCACCCATAACCTTATTACATGAAATTCATTTAATATATGTGTTAAGAAGACTTTTCTTACAATTCACTAAGGAACCACTTTCATTATAAAAATAGAAAAATATGTATAATGAAAATTATTTAATATTTATAAATTTCCATGTGTCAATAAAAGTGATAACATGATGATAACTCATATAGAGAAAGAAGTTATATAGAAAACAAATACATTGTCATCTTTTTAATAATCATCTTCAATAGAATGAAAAACCCATTACCCATGTCAATAAAAAGGATAACATGATCATAGAACATCTAGAGAAAGAAGGTGGATGGTTAAAACACACATAGTAAACTTTCCAATAATAAAATATATTTAAATTAAAATAATTTCCTCCCAAGATAACAGAATAGCATTTTTTCTAGTAAACATCATAGATTATTAAATTTATAAAATTTGATATTCATATAGAAAAGAGAAATTTTTATATGAATATGTTAATATAGGAATAACATGACCATAATCCATCATAAATGAATATGGTGTACGGTTATAAGGGAACATAAGGTGAGGGGTGAAAACTATTTTTTCAATAGATTTGGGTAGTTGGAATGTATATCTAGAGAAGGAAATTAGAGAATTATTAATAATACAATAAAATTTCTCTATATACCAAACATATAAGAAAACAATATAAATAATGATCAGAACTCATATAATGAAAATTCAGTTGAAAAAAATATTTACCACTCATAAAATTACTAAATAAATATACAATTGAATAGGAGAAGATGGTTTTGTCTATAAGTCACATGAAATAAAATTATTATGTGAAAATTGTATTCATTGGTATTGAATACATGATTCAAATAAAACATGGTGTAAATATCAATTATGTATCAAAGAATCAGAATTAAGACAAAGATAACTCTTATACATTTAGAAAATTTTGAGGTGTAAATATGAATTATGTCTCAAAGAATCAGAATTAAGACAAAGATAACTCTTACAGATTTAGAAAATTTTGAATTAAAACCCATTAAAAGATCAACTTTATAATTGAACTCGAAAAAAAATTCTTGAAAGATAATTCATAACATGATATCATAAATAATATTAATATAAACTACATAAATGAGATTAGGTGACTAATACCAATATTTTCCCAAACAGAGAATTAGATATGGAAACCCATATCTACTTATTCTAACTTACCTGAACATAATTTTAACTCTTGTATCAAAAACCTGATTATCTTAATCACTTAATTTATAACCTTAATAATGTCTATATTCCATCATAATGTACATGAATTTTAGTTATCTATAATAATTATTTCTATTACCCACATGAGGTGTTGAATGTCCTCATTGTTTGTTCTAGATTAATAAATACAACGTTCATATTCATTTTTATTCAACAGTTCTTCCTTAATAATTCATTATGGTTATATTTGAGTATGTTTTATAATTTTTTAGTATATTGAAAATTCCTTTAATGATGTTTTTAATCTTTTTTCTTGATTATTAACTTTTATCAAAACATTTTTTTCTAGTTCTTAACAATTTAACGGTGGTTTCTTAGGTGTTGATTCAAATATGTGTATAAAAACATTATAATAAAAAGAAAATAATTATATATATATATGATATTACAGTATAAATAATGTTCCCACATTCATTCAAGGAACATATTCATTCTAATTTTCAAGTAGGTGGTTAAGATGACCCAAACATGAACATACACTGATTTAATGAATGATTATAAGGTAGTTTTTTTGTAATGTCATTATACAAGAAGATTAATTAAATTATTCGTCTTTTAAAATTTTGATATATCATAATTTTAAGGATGTAGAAGAATATTTATTGAAAATGTATTTATTAAATCATTCAAAAAAATGATATCCTCTTAGTATGAATATTTTAAATGAATAAACAAACAATAATACTTTGTGGATCATATCATCAATAGGTTTTCTGTATCATAAAACCATAATAATAATGATATAGTAAACATAATGTTTATACATGAAAAACATATATGTATCTATCCTTGTTGGGTGGTGATGGAAAAAAATGTGTTTCATCATGGAGGTGATAGTTACTCACAACACGTGAATAATATATTTTTCTAATATATGGTTTATATGAATAAACAATAATATTATCCTTATTAAAGTGAAATTATGGTATACAAATGAGACTAATGTGAGCTTATTAGTTTGTCTAAAATTAATTTGAATGAATATAATTATGAAGAAATTCTATGTAGTAGAATTTTTATTAATGGTTGAGTGTCAAGAACACATTATTAAACATAAAAAATATTCATATTTAAATAATGGGAAATTTGGGATCCCATTACAAGAAAGGGATGATTCCATAATGAAATAAAAAAAGGAAAAAATGGTCCCACAAGCTGAAATGTACGGAGAAAAATAATGTAAAACATAAGAAAAATCATTATCACCCCCTTTCTAGGTAGTACGAGAGTGAGTTCAGTAAATAAATGGTATTCCCACTCTTAAAAGAAGTTACACCATACTAGAAGATCACAATGTGGTAGAGAACCTCTACAACCAAAACACACATGTAGAGGAGAGTCAAATGTATGGTTCCATCACAAAATTCCCTTGAAATTACCAATTTAAATGATGGAATTATTCAAACTAATTATGGCTAGAGTATTTTGTAACATGGAAAAGGTTTTAGGATTTCAAAAGTGGCATGAATTTATAAACAAAATATATGGTATAGTATTTCGTGAAGTGGTGAAGGATTACCCTTTTATAAGTGATGTGAAGGGTAGATTTGGGAGAATCTTTATAATATTCAATAATGTGTTGTTACTATTAAATGGAAAATGCAACTAAAATAGAAAAAATATGTTCGGAAAGTGATTTTGGGATTAAAATCATCTCAACCACTTACTTGGGATTCAACATGAATACATTATGTACCATTATTTTAACATTTTTTACATTTTTTATTATTTAAATTTACCTTGGAAATTAATTTATAAACCTAATAAATAATTTTAATTAAAAAATTATGATCTACACTTTTAAATAATTTGATCAATATAGAATATGATTTGGAGATAATTTTATCAAAATAAATATCTATATTTTTTAAATGATAATTTCATAATAAACATACTTAATAACGTAAAAACAGATATTAGAAAAAAAAAATTATGGATTAAATATATATATATATATATATATAAGATAAAATTATCGTGGCTACTAATTTTAATTAAATAAAATTTATTAATTATAAAAAATAAATGGTGTGAGGCTTTAAATTAAATCCAAAACTGATTCTCCCTTGAAAAAGAATGATTTACTGAAAGGAATAAAAATATTTTTTTTATTGAATTATGATTTTAATCAGTTTTAGTCATGTTAGAAAAAGTGTTTATAAGATCAATTTTTTTAAAATGAATAATTTAATTTGATAGATTCATATCTAAAAATTTCATATGTTTTTTAATGTTATATATCATTATTATATATTTATAAAATCATAACAATTACATGTTTAAAGAAAACCATATATTCCAACCATAAAAAAAACATTATAGATAATGAAAAATAATATTCATACCAATTCAATTTTTATACAAGGAATTAAAAAATAAGTTAATTTTTATTAATTTAAAATTCGAAAATTTATAAATTTTGTTTTAAAAAAATTTAAAATATATTGAAGACCCATTTTTATTGGGAATTTAAACATTAAAATATTAGTTATTATTAATCTTATTTCATATCAATTAAAAAATAAATTGGTGTTAACCTTTATTAACAGAAGACATTATTTATCATTAGAAGTATATTTTATGAAATACAAATTTATATTGAATACAAGTCAGTTTTTTTGAATAATAGTGCTTTAAATAAAAAGTTAACTTATTAGTAATTTTCAATAAAGTATTTCAATTTACATCAAATAAATAATTATCCTTTATTTTCATTATATACATAACTCATAAAATGATTAATCATTTTCATTCCTATTGATTTAGTGGATAGTTTTTAACAGTCTAAACATATAATCCTTTTATTCCTTTTTAGGGTTGTGTGTGGAGAGAAGTACAAAAAAATATTGACATATTTAATAGTAATCATGTAACTAAAAATAGGGTGTTACAATAAATGGGTGTTGAATTGAAAATTACTAAAAACATTAATCAAATTCAATATAATGAATCATTAACTAGCATAAGAAATAGAAAAATAAATAATTAATGTTCTTTTTTATAGTAGTTCTGATCAATGTTATCATATATCTACTATTAACACCCTTTTACTCCTTGATAGGTATGGTATACACTAAAATATGTGAATATTAACAGGGATTCATAACCTAGTTATAATATTCCTCTCCTATTAGAGGAACAACTACACAAAAACCTGGAATTTTAAAGGGGTGTAACAACCTGTTACAACAATGAATTTTTCCCTGAAGTCAAAAACTGAAGGTACCGTTTGAATGTTAGTGTATCCAAATAATAAATATTCTTTTATAAGAGAAAATAATAAGATAAAAATATAGTTATAACATAGTATAATGATATAATGAATCATGGAAAAAAGATACATGCGAAACCAATTGGTTGAATTTTATGTATAATAGATGATGTACTGTACCCAGTTCTTGAAAAAATGGATCAATCTATCTCTTTATGTTAGTTAAGACTATACAATTTATTTTATTTTTTGAGGGGTTTTAAATAGTTTCAAAATAGTTTTCACAGGTCCATAAAGTTGAAATCTATAATTTGAACCACTTATCTTCATAGTCAATACCTATATCACGAATTGATTTAGTTCACTTAAATAAGATATTTCACAAGTTACATAGATTCTAAAATTGTTTGAATATTTCAGAAGAATAAAAATTATAAATACTTAAAAATATTTTCCATGATTATCACTCAAAAAAATATTTAACACATAGTGAAATCATTATAGATATCATCCTTGAGATAATATAATACTTCTAATTACTTAAACATTTTTAAATAATGTCACCATAATAATTTACATCAATATACATTCAATAAAATTTTAATAATCAGAGAAATATCATCATTATATTTTCTTCATTATTATTCTAATATAAAATATACAATTTAGAATCATGAAAATACATTTTTTTTAAAAAATAACTTAACAATTTTCTTTTCAAAATACCAATAAAATAAATTTCACTAAAATAAATATTTTTTAGGTTTTTATTATTTTATATAATAAATACCTTAATAAAATTTCAAATTATCTTAAAATGCGTAATCCTTTTATTGTATAATAATTTTATAATATTTTATTACATATCTATTCATCTAATAATATATATATAAACATTAAGGCTTTTATAATTTTAATAATATATTAATCAAAAATTATAAGACATCTAGAATAATGTAAAGAATTTTACTTTTCCCAAAAGATATATTCTATACGACTTCACTGTAAAACATAAGACATTGTAATATATATATATATATAACATAATCATTTTTACCTTACCTTAATTTCATTCTCAATGACTACTAGAATTACTCATAAGATATTAATTCTTAATAATACATTAATATTATATATAATAATTTTTTACTTAGCTCAAAATTTGTGATAGTAAAAATATAAAAGTCTAAATAGAATAAGATGAAAAAATAAGAATATATATAAATAAATGAAAATTTTATTTAAATTTATTGATGTTTAAATAATCATTTTTACATCATTACATTATTCTACAAGTAGTGAAATCTTCAGACATGGAAAATATATTTTTCACTTTTATAATTTAGCTAATGGAAATAAAATGGGACATTTCTTGAATTTTTTATTTATCAAAAAAATAAGCAAAGTAATAAAACTGGAAGGACCCACTAAAAAATTTCCCACCATTTGGAAAACATAAAGCTAATTATATAAAATATATAAATACTCCCACATTGTTTTAAATAGTTGATATTTTCTCAAAATACCCTCCCTATTTGTATTTCAAGAATAATTTTGTTTAAATAGAAAAATAAATCATTAAAAACAAAAATGACTTATTTTAAAAAATAAAATTTCAATATTTAAACTATATTTAAAATGTAGAATTAATGAAACAAAATAATTAATTATTTCACCAAATAAATTAATTTATAGGATAAAAATTTAGAATTGTTTATTAAAAAAATAATTATTAAATAAATGAGAACATTCATAATGTTCTAATTTTCATATATTGAAATTAATATAAGAGTGTCACAAAAATTTATCTTATAAATATATAAAATGATTATTCAGTAGTCCTTCAAAATAATTTAAATTACCCAGGGAATTTTATAATGATTTCAAAAAATTTAGAAAAAACCTACATATTATGAATATATCAGCAAACCCTATAATATGAATAGAGATAAAGACGTGATACAACAATGAGGAGCTCCAAACTAATAGAGTTTACATGAGGTGGGATTATAACGGAGAAATTAATTTACCATTCATGAAGGATCCTGAGAACTATATTGATATATACTGACCAAAAATAAATTTAAATAAGAATAATGTATATTCATTACAAAACTTATATCATACCATATTCTCTATTATCATTATAAATACCCATTATTGATAGTTTTTTGTAAATAAATCATCAAATTGAATATATTTTGATACATATTCCAAATAATATTCACTTTTATTAAAAAAATATCTAATAAAATAAATTCTATATTCTATATAATTTTTTTAACAAAAGTTGTAATATATTCATAGAAATTGAAATAATAGATCACTTTTCATAATAAATAATGGCTTCATTAATGTAAAAATTAAAATCATACAAGGTTTTCTTATTCCACAAACATTGACCACAAAAATTTTCAATAGCTATATATTCAGCGTTATCTATTTATAAGGAAATGTAGAATAATTTTATAGATACCCAAGAAGTTAATATTTTACACTAAAAGGAAATTACTCTAGATATACATGCCTTATCAATATTACAACCTCTAAAATTTGAATCAGAATTGCGAAATAAGATTTATAATTTACAGTTCCTTTAATATTTCTAATGATTATTTTGAAAGCCTTTAAGTGAGATTCTATATTATCATATTTAAATCTTAAACACGTTCAAATATTAAACACATACCATGTTTTGAAGAAGTAAAATAACGGAAAATAATATCACTAATATAAATAATTTAACATTAATATATTTTCTAGAAATATCTGAATCCAATTAGAATATTTTATTGCGGCATCAGTATCATTAGTTATAACATTAGAAAAAAGTAGAATGCTCATATAAATTCTAAATAGATATACTTTTATTAATTTAATTATCAGTATTAACAATTAAATTATCAATAGGGTGACCATTTTGAGTTCTCAAATATCTGGGATCAGATTGAGATTAATTACTCTTCCTCTCGATAGATAAATTATTTTATGGTTCATTTTTTAAAAAAAATTACTTCTCTATATTCTTCTTCTATGATATGTAAATATGAATCCTATTTCTCAATATTTTAAAAAAATTTAAAATAAAAATATTCTTATTCAAAAAATTAATCTTTTTATAAACTCTATATGATTTATAAAAAATTTAATTCCTAGAAGACATCCTTAATCACATATAGTAAAAAATTTGTATAAATTATATTTTTTATTTAATAAAAAAAATTAAATAAAAAAATCTATAATTCCCAACATAATTATTCTTTTCATTCCATAACTAATAAGATTATTTATTCCATATAGGTCGAATAATAATTATATTTGATATATAAAAATTGTTAGAAATATCAGGTGCCCTAAAATACTAAGGAAATATAAAATCACCTAGAATAGTTCTACTAATTTCATCTAGAGTTCACTTTTGCCTTTTAATAAATACATTATTCTATGACTTAAAGTTTTTTTGACTCTTTTTTTACTTGTAAGACCTTAAAATATATTAAGGAATATTTTTGAAGTTGGGTATTGATACATCACAAGATTTTTAGGACTGGAGAGATTCGAATTTATATTTTAAAAATATTAATTATATTAATACAAAATGTACTTAGTTTTTCAGAAATAATGTAATATCTCCTACAAATATCCTCTAATAAAAAATATAATACCATGGTAAAATATGGAATCTAGGGATTACCGTAGGTGACACCTAAATTTGGTCCACATAAAAAATATAATTGTGGCAGTCATTGGAGGGTGAGTTCAATTAAAATAAATAAATAATTTGTTTTTTATTAAATGAACTAATTAAATCCTCTTTAAATAATATCTTATAAAAAATTTATAGGTTTATTTGTATAAACACTTAGAGAATTTATAGGAGATCTGATGGCCATCATTGGATAATTGACAATGGGCAAAGACCAGTGATCAGATCAAGGTTAGTCTATAGGAAGTGGATATAGCAGATCATCCTCGTCACTAGAGAATAAATAATTCACCAAATATCATTCCAAAATTGTGGTATGTATTTTCAATTTCGGTTTCCACCATTGATTAAATGTTTCAGAATGAAATTTTGTTTTCTTGTTTTCATTTTTATTTTCCAAAAACTCTCAAGAGATAGTTTTTTGAATTAATTTTTTTATCTAATTTATCCATTCTCTAACATAATTTCACCATAGGATCTCCATTTTATAATCATTGTATGATAATTATTCTCCAATAATTTTTAGAACCACTTTCTATTATAATATCCTAGTACCCAGAGTCTTATATTTAGTGCAGAAATCATAAACCTTAAATTTCAGGATTTGTTTCTGATATGGGTGGCCATTTTTTTCATTGAAAACCATATAAAAAAGAATGGAAAATTTTGTTCATTTACATCCAAGAGGAAATTTTAGGTTTAGGGTTTCAGATAATTAGGAAAAACTCATACATAAACAATTTACATGAATTTAAATGAGCATTTCACCTACTTAATCCATCTTTTCTTTTTCAAATTAAGACATCATCATAATCTATATGTACTGTCCTCTGGAAATAACTAATTAAACATATTTCTTTATAACCCATTATAAAGGAAACATAGTAAGTATTATCTTAAATTCTCATTAAGGGTAAAAATAATCATTACAAAATTAATATCATCAATGAGCATAATAAGTAGATAAGGGTATGATGACATCATCAAAGTGAATGAGTATAACATATGAATAATAATACCCATCAATACCTAGATAATAAAACAGAAAAACATGTTACAAGGAATTAACAATGGAAAATGTCATAAGAATCAATAATCATGTGCTAGGTGATATAAAGCTCTTCTATGTTGAACATCATAAACGCATAGAAATAATAGATAAAAAATATTGGTATCTTGGAACAACATCTTATAGAACCATTACAGAATACTTAAGAAACCCTCAAAAATTCAAATAATAGTATTTTAAAATTCAAATTTATTTCTTCGAAGAATATAATCAATACCTAAATCATTAAATAACAATATGGGTGCACCAATCGTAAAAGTTATCAAGGGAACACCCGACTATATATGGGGTCACCCTTCATTTTAATGTATAATAACCACAACATTAATAAATAACATAGATAATTTGTTTCACAATAACTCATTGAAACAACCGTTATTCCCATTAGAAAATTATTAGACCTTTGAAAAGAAATGGGTTCCAGAAAAATCTCATTGAAACATGTTCAATAGTGGAAAATAAACGGGTTCTGTAATAATTTATTTGAAACAACCGCAACACATACAGGGAATGAATGAGGATGGTATCATTACCAAATAACCATAATAGAGAATATATGGAAATAATGGTTTTTGAAGTTGAAAATGTAATTACCATAAATTAAAATTAATTTTTTTTCTAATAAAAATACCCATTTTATTTTGAAAATGTATTTTTAAAACATAAAATATTTTGAAAAAACTTTTCTATGAAAATAAACTATATTTATTATAAATAAATAATTTAAAAATAACTTAAGTAATTTCATTAGTATAATATCCTTAAGGCTTTAAAAAATTAAAATAATTGAGAAACATTTTTAGAATACATTGTTTTTAATGAAAAATAATTTTCAACTGAATGGATGATATTTCAGAAAAATATTCCTCTAAAATATTGGGTAGGTAAAGAGAGTAATGTTAATGGAAAACATATATTCTGATGAAATAAAAATAGTATAATATATTTTATTATAATTATATATATTTATATCATTAGATTTCAATATTGGAGACTTAATCCCAAATAATCCAGATAATTGATCAGATTGTAATATCAAACTCTTACAACTTTGGTATCATTGAATAGTAATACCCAGGAAAGGATTACATTGAATGAAACATATAATACCCTGATAATAAATAAATTCATGATATTAAATTCCAATGGGTATTTATATATATTTCATAAAATTAGATATGTTTATAACATGATATAAGTATCAAATAAAGTAAATTGTTAAAAAATTCCGATATCACTTTGGTAACATCAAAACCATAAACCCCTATGAAAGAGTTATCCTTAAATTTATATAAAAAATAAAATTATTTTAATGGTAATAATCATAAAATACAATATTTTTTAGTATATATAGCACACACAAAAATATGTGGTGAATTGTGCTTGTATCTCACAGAAATTAAAGTGAGACAATAAAACCCTTACCATGAGTCCGATTCATCATGATTTCTCAATACATTAAAAAATTAATTATATTAATTATTTAATTACTTTATACCATTTTAAAAAAATTAAAAAATTAATTTTACAAATAAATAAGTTATATATAATTACTAAATAAATTAATTTTACATGAGATGTTTTGACCATATTTGTATTATGTGTCAAAAATGACTTTGGTAGGTCAATAATGGTCAAAGAAGTCATATTTTAAGCATATCCAGAATAATAATAATGAAATAAGTGTAATATTTATACATAAATTATACTTTTAAACCATTTATTAATGGTGTTTATGAAAAATTAATTATCATTATGATCATGGAGATGGTAAGTCATACATACGCAAGAGTATCATTTCCATCATTCCAATGATCATTATAGAATGAATCTAAGAAACTTTTTTGTTTAAAAAATTATAATTAAATCATGAATACCATATTATTTAATTAAATTTACTTATATACGTCATTATATTGATGTTCTGAAGAAAAAATAAGAATCATACCACTTTGAGGAGGATATAGTCCACACATCCACAAATGAAGTTATCACTTTTTTAGTGTGTGAAATGGTATAATAAAAATGATATATTATATTTACATAAGATAATTATATCATTTATATCATAATTATTTCATTTATTTCATATATATTCATTATATGTACCCTTATTACCTTCCACGTGACACGTCTATGAAAAATGCCTCACATCGCTTCATGAGGAAAGAGATTTCTATACACACGAATGATGTTATCATATCCCATTTCGTAGAAAATTTAATAATTATATATATGATATAATTACTAAAAATGTATTATTATGTTATATATATCATATATATCATATATAAACTATATTTCCATCATTATCCACATCCATGATAGGTGGTAATGTAAAAGTGAATGACATTGTTTCTCGAGCTGGTAGTCCACCATACACACTAATGGTAATTTGGTAAAGCATTTGATGGAGATTTTTATGGGTGTAATTCATAAAAAAAATATAAAAAAATGTTATTATAATTGAGATACTGATGTTATTTTGTTATTATGGAATAATAAGGCTTTAAGGGGTGGATAAATAAATAAAACAAAAACCCATTTAGAAAAATATTTCTTCTTCAACAGGTTTCCTATTTAGTTTTCACTAAAAGATCTAAATATTTTCTTTCTGCCCAAATTAATTCTTCTATGATGAGGGGAGTAAACTCAGTATGTGATTTTCCTAGCGGGTTGGAGATCCAATTTTATTTAGAATTGTGAATGTGTGGCGAGATTGAGTGGCTTTTTGTAGTTTAAGAGTGATGAAATTATTTTAAATACTCAAAAGTAGTTATTATTAGGAGGTATAACAAACCTAATATCCATAAAAAACACAATAATAATTGATGGGATGGATAATTTGGTCAACAGACACCTATAAAAAATACATGTTTTAAACATTCTATTCATTAACTACTAAGATTCCTTATTCATTACATTTTTTCATTAATATAAATAGTTTTTTTATCCTATGGAATTTATCAATTAAGACTAAATAAAATTGATAATTATTATATAATATATTTCCACTTATTTAAAATATGAAATCAAAATTATAAAATGAAAATCCTATGTGTGTTGGTAACTGATATTAACAAAAACTCATGTATTGCATAAAAACACTACTTTAACCAGAATCATGGCAATAATGTCTTTAATTATTTGGGGAAATATGTTCATTATCAAAGTAAAATTCGTCGATAATTGGACCATATTTTATATTTACTAACATATAAAAATTACTTTATATAATATATATTTTTTAGAAAATTTTAATCATCTAATAAAATATCACATTTAATATAGTAGCATTAATGTCAATTTTAAAAATATTTATTTAATTTAAATTTAAAAAATATCAAGAAAATAATGGAATTCAAATATATTATGTTCAAAGCTGTGTTTCATGATATATTAATTGAAAAAAATAATGAAACCCATAAATTAATTCTATTTACCATAATATTAATATATTTAGTGTTATTTATTTCATTTGATTATTCACTAAGTAATTCGTGCATTGGATTTTCTTAAGAATTTAATATAATTATATAATTTATAAGTATTAAAGATAAACTATTATTACAGTAAAAAATAATTAATCTGTAAAATTATATTTATAAACAATTCAATGTTGTTTTTCACTATGCCTACATCTTTATAAACATTAAATGTGAGAAAGAAAAATTTTATTGTCTTTTTATTTCCATAACTTATTATTTGGGTCACATTCATTAAAAATTTTATGTAAACTCATAAATTTATAGAATAATGTAATAAGGGTCAAATTTTGGCTATAAAATGGGTGTTGAAGAAGTTTTGGGTCATTTTTACACCATATATTCTATGTTTAACAACTATGTAAACTCGTTTTTACATTAATCATAGTAATAAATATTAATTTTTTTCACAAAAAAATGATAAAATTTTAATTTAACCTTAATAGATAATAAAAAATATTATGATCCAAAATATGGAATACATTTAACCAAATTTAATTCATATAAGTGGAAAAAATTAATTTAAAATTAATCTCATAGACATTATGAGAAAGTGGGATTTTAAATGGTAAAAGTTCAAATGCACACAATGATTTCATATCACAAATATACATTAAAATTATTTCAATGACCTATTTTAAATTAATAGATTTATAATTGAACTATTTTTTTAAAACTAATTTAAAATATAACTTAACTTTGTAAATACTGTAGGGAAAAATTAAAATTTCAGTTAAAATTCTGTATTATTCACTATTCATTATAAATTCAAACATTTTATAAAATTAAAAAAACAACACTATTAGATTATTTTTTATTCCAAATTGAAAAATTATGTATAAATTTTCAAATAAAAATTATCAAATTTAAAAAAAAATTAAATTCGTATGCCATAAAAATTTGAAAAGACGTTTTTTTTAGAAAAAAATAAGTGTTTAAAGAGTAACATTGGATTTATTTTTTTATGTTTCCTAAAAACACATTGGATTAATGTTAAAAATTAGATATAATATATTACATATTAATTTAACTAATATAATCCAAAATTATGTGAATTTTTTTATAGCTATAAAACACACTTTTGTACATTTTAATAAAATTTTTCAGAAAAAATATTTCCATCTATTTTCTAAGGTGTTTTACTCTAATTTTTAATTAGTTAATCCCAAAATAATTCATTACACATAAATGTGTAAAACAAGTTTTCATAATTCAGTTAATCTTATCCAGACCCACCATTCCAACAACAAGGTGGTTGTAACATCCTAGGTAAATAAAGAAATATGATATTTTCATATTTATTTATATTTGTTAATTAAATATTGATTTTACTTAAAATTGGATGCTATGTTCAATGTTGTACCTGATACGCAACAACGAGTATCTTTGAAAACTTACGTTCCACACAATGTTGAGTTATACTGAAAAATATTAATATAATACTATTATTTTAAATGGTTGTTAACGCCTAACTATTGTATTGGAGGGAATGAAAAGAAATAACTAAAATATTATTATAAATGTTTTTTAAATGTTTTTACATTTATCTAATAAATTTTAGAGGCTTAAAATAAGAAAGAATCTGATTTTAAGCATAAATACTCTTATATCTTTAAATGGTCATTTTAACACATTTTGATGGTGAACCCTTTTAAATATACTTTTTGTAACTTTTATATGTTATATTTTAAAAAATAAAATTCTTCCTTAGAATCAATACATAAAAATTTACTTTGGGTAAATTTTTTCTATTTTTCTGACTAAGTAAATTTTTTAATGAATAGTGAAAAATACCGCATTTTAATTCAAAACTACATTTTCATGTACATTATTTATATGGTTATATTTTCATTTTAATTGGTTTTAAAGTGAAATTATATTTTTTTTCCAATTAATCCAATGCTGTTCATTGTAAATAATTTCACTTTGAAATTGAATTAAAACAGGTCTCAATCTTTTAATAGTTATTATTTCTTAAAAACACGCTTTTTGTTTTGACAACGATAATTAATTTTAAATTATTTTCTTCCACTTATGTGTTTTTAATTTGGAAAAATGGATTGAATATTTGGAATCAGGATGTCCAAATTTTTTAAATATGTAACTTTTATTTTTAGACATTATGAACATTTACTTCAGTAAATATTTTATTTACAATGATTAAAGGCTAAATCTCATAAATAAGGGCAAACAATTATAAGATAATAATATTAAATTACCCTTAAACTTTTCCTAACAGTATTTTATGATATATTTCCGACTAATTCCATCCTTGGGATAAATTTGGTACCCCATGGAGGCACATGGGAGTGATAATGCCACTTTATATTAATTAACTTAATGTAAAGACAAAAATGACATAAACATATATATTTTAGTAAATCAATTTTTACATGGGGTTATATAAGTTACATATTAGACTATAAATATTCATTTTAAAGATAAAAAGATATCCTTTATAATGGTATCTTATTTATTATTTTTATACATCATATAAATAAAATTATTTATGACACAATGATGATGTAGTGTTTACCTTATTAAAGAATGATTTAAATAAATGAGATTATAAAATTTTAAAAAATATCTAAAACCTATACAATTCTTATTAGATGGATTTATTTCCAAAAATATTCATCATATATTCTAATTTAATGAGTTTTGGACCTTTTTAAACCGAAAATAATTTTATAATAAAATAGTACTTTCAATCTTTCCTAAAGATCCCCTCACCCCCCTTATACAATCCATCACCTCAAACCCATTAATCACACCTATCAAGCCTCTTGTATCATCCAAACACTGCTACAAGAAGCTCCCAACATCCCCTTTTTCCTCCTAGAATCATTCCCCTTGGAAGAAGGAACTTTAGGAAATCCTTTTGGTTCAAACCAAATGGAGTTACCCGATTTAAAGGTAACATCTTCCCCCCAAGTTCTCTTATTTTATTTTATTTATTCACTCCATATGATCTTATTATTCTTTTTTTTACATAACAATAGCAGTATCCTCAATATTCTAGGTTGTGGTTATGATAAGGATTCTAACTACGCTTTCACACAGATCCATCTAATGGATACAAACATATTGTTTCTGTAGATGACGAACTAATGCCTCACAAAACGATGATTGTTCAATTATATCTTACCACCTCTAATGGTGGACATTTTTATGGAAATATATTTATATTTGATATATATTATATTTATATTTGATATATATTATATTTATATTTGATATATATTATATTTTAATCGTTTATATTCTTCTATATTTGTAATTTGTATCATACCTTTATCGTTTCCATAATTGGTAAATATGATAATTTCGTTTGAGGAAGTGCGGACTACTGGCCCCTCAAAGTCACATGACTCGTTCATGCCATATGTGGAACATATAATGGATGGATTTAATTAAATTATATATTATATTATACTGTAATTATAATATACCTGTGTATCATTATGTTTTCATTCAATTAAATATGAAATATAAATGAAAGTAGCATTCATGTGTACGTACGGCTTGTCGTCTGTATGAACGGTGCATTTAATTTCTTATCACCAAATGAAATACATTCTTCTAAATACATATATACTAGATATATATGATATATATGATATCTAAATCATTATCATCATTCTGGAGATAATGTAATTTTGTCCACATGGACAATTTGTAATTATAACATGTTCATTTTTTACTCAAGTTCTGAACATCGACAAAATGTCCGATATAAACTCATATAATTAAATAATTAATTTAACAAGGTAATAAGTGATATAAAAGGAATAATAAAAATGAAAAATTTTATAACACAAGTATAAAGTATCTTTACAATATTATTCAATAGATTAAAGAATGAACGATTCAAGTCGGAAATGAGGTAAAGGACATCGTCTCAATCTCCTTTCATTAAGGCATATTTTGATTTATACACAACTTTATTTTATACGGTTTATAAACACATTTGAATTTTGATTTAATTAAAAGGGAATATTTTTATAGGAATCATTTTACTAAACAAAAAACGTGAATGTTTCTTTTTAACGTACGTGGTGACAGTGACCTTTCTTTCGCCGCGAGTATTTTTTGATCTTTGGCTTCCTTAAAAAAGACGTAGTGTTTTTTTTAAAGGAAAATAAATTCCATATACCATTTTTACGTACATTGGTATTGAAAATGGATTTGAGAAACCATTGATTATTTAAATATCTTTAAATGATATACTGTGATTGGAATGTGGAAATTTTATCTTTTCTTTTATGCGTGTTTTATGTGTTATGAATATGTTATGGTTCTTGGAAATTATTTACATATACTGGTGGTGTCGTGTAACACCCCGAGATTTTATGAGATATATTATTTTTAATTTTTTTGATGTATTCTATTTTACACTACACCAAGATTAGCTTTTACTATACGCAATACTCTATTATCTTGCAGTATATGCAACACTATTCTTGGATTGTGTTACACATAATTTCAAGTTTGTTTTGTACAAATTTTTCTACGCAACATTACGTATAGATTTTGTTTAATCTATATATGAAATATGTTTTTATCATGTTATATACAACACCAAATGGAGCTTTCACTACCCGCAGCCCGGACTTGGCTTGTATTACACGCAATCAGGACCTTCCTCAATACCGTGCGTAGTACATAATATCGAGTTTCACTAAACAACGATATATGGTTATAATATTATTATGAACTAGACTTAATGATCAGTATTTACTACATTTTGAATTTTATAACATTATTATTCATCTTACACATTTTATATAACTTGGTCTGAGAACAAAATAATTTGTTTGGGGTAAAAAAAGTATTTTTCAAAAAATGCAGTTGTGCCACCTTTTGATGACACACCCACATTAAATCTAGTTTTTGACATGTTTATCAGTTCAATTTGAAAAAATAAATTTTTTATTTGGAATCAATCTATAAAAATTTACTTTGGATAATTTTTTTATAATATTCTGATAACTT
Source organism: Viscum album (assembly GCA_963277665.1). Classification (NCBI taxonomy): domain Eukaryota; kingdom Viridiplantae; phylum Streptophyta; class Magnoliopsida; order Santalales; family Viscaceae; genus Viscum; species Viscum album. Next base: position 683,972,762 of record OY728167.1, read on the forward strand.
TCATAATTTAATGAATAGTAAAAACACGCTATATTTTAATTAAAAACAACTTTTTTCATCGTAATAATTTATATGGTAAAAGAATAATATTTAATAGTTTTAAAGTATAAATAGAATATATATTTACCATTTAATATAATGTATGTCATTAGAATTGATTTTACATTGAATTCATAGGTAAAATCATTTCAATCTTTTGCAATGTTTTAACTTTTAAAACTCGTTTTCTTAATGATGGGATTAATTTTAAATAAAATTTTGCAACTTCTGTGATTTGAATTTGAGAAAATGGATTCTATATTTGGAATCAGTTGTTCCAAATTATGTTAATAGTCTAATTTTTATTTTTGGGCACTATAAATAGTAACTATGGTAAATTTTATTACCATAGTTAAAGGTAAATCAGGTAATTAAGTGTAAATATAATTTTTTAAAATTACCCTAACACTTGTCTTAATAAAATTGGATGATTATATTTCGTCCTATGGCATATTTGGGTCGAAATATAAACCATTTTAACCCACATGGATGTGATTAATACCATTAATTTATTTTATTTTAAAGAAAGTGAAATTTGTCTCACTCAAACTTTAATAATTAAAGTATTTTTAATATAAGGTTATTTAGAATATAAATTCTATTATATGTACTAATTTTAAATATAAAATGTTTTTCTTTATCATGGTAATTTATTTGTAATTTTTGAGAATTATTTATTTACCTTATTAGCTTATACATTAATGATGCAAAAATTATTTATTTAGTGAAAAATCAATAATATAGTTTTTATTGAAATAATAATACACATAAAAAGTCCTAGAAACCTGACCAAAACTTATTGGTAGTGTATATATAAACCCTAATCATCCAATGGCCTAATTTATGACCATTTTTATTTTTATAGAGAAGATTATGACACTTATATTATTTATTGTTAAATGATTCCAAAGTTTTCACCTTCTTAATTTAATAAATATAACAATTTACATGTTGTGATTTTAAGATGATAAATTCGAGTAAAAGTATTATTATGAAATATATGATATTTATATTCATCATAGTATTTTATTTTTAATTTTTATGCATCAAATAAGTATATTAAATAATTATATAAAATTTATGTAGTAATTATTTTATTAAGAGAAATATTAAATAAATGGTTTGACAGTATTAAAATAAATATTATATGAACTAATTAATGTTCTCCAAAAAATTTATAGAATAATATGACATGTTATTTATCTATTTCATATTTTTTCGACCATATATTCAGTGAGGATTTTATTTAAATTCAAATAATTGAATAGTGTGAAAATTGACACTATTGGTATTTTATAAAAATAACATATTGTTAAATTATTTAAAAATCACAAAATTATTTAAAAATTACATATAGAAAATTATATGCTCTAAAATTTCATAAAGTATCGAATTATGGACAATTCACAACACATAATTAAGTATTTGTAACCATTTAAAATTTAGAATGTTATTACCACAAATAAAATTAAATAGATTAAATAAGGATAAATCAAGTTGATAAGGTTTAAAATAAAGTCCCAATATGTATAAATTTTATTGGTTGATGATATTTCAACCCTATATAATCTAATAATAGTATTTGACTAATTTTTGGAGATTTTTATGTGGGGTTTGAATTTATTATAAATTAATATTTCTTATGTTTCCAAAGGTGCCCCTCTCCTCCCTTATAAAATGGCACCTCCTCCCTCTCCTCCTCACACCATTTTGAGCCTTCAATATTGGCCAAACCCTCAAAATTTTTCTTCTCCTCTTCCCTATAAATATACTATAGGTCCTGGTATTCTTCAAAGACCATATTTAGTGCCCTAAGAGGAGGTTTAGAAGAGGCGCGTCGAAGAAGAGGTAATATCCTTTACCAATTCATTCAAAATCATTTCTTTTTATACTTCCCCTTCTTTTGATGTTTCATAATAAATTAATAACATTAGTATCACTCATATTATTATATGTTATTATTAATATTAAACAATCCTATTTCACCTTCTATCCATCCTACGGAAAATGAAATCACCGCGCGTGCGTACGTACGGAATACCGTCTCCACGCCCTGGTGTAATCTGTTTTTCCACCACCACCTTAAATTGATCGGTATAATTGTGTAAATACAATATATATATGGTTATTATAAAATGTTACTAATTCTATGATATTATATCAACCACTCTAATTCCATACAATAATTATGGGAACGGTATCATCGCTTGGGCGTACGTACGGATTACCGTCTCCACGACGTGAGGAGATTCATTCTTCAAGTTAACCATTAAAGAATGATTATAAAGTATATATAATAAATAATAATGAAATATATGACATATTAATGTTACTTGATTTATATATATGTTATTTACTTTCTTCCATTAAATTTAATTAGGAAACGAAAACAACGTTCATGTGTATACGGCCTACCGTCTCCATGAACGGTGTATTTCTTTCCATTTATCCATCTATTATATATATGAATATTCTGAATATATATTATATATAAATAATGTTTTATATTATGTAAGTAATAATTATCTAAGTAATCATATGAATAATTACAAGTTAAAACACGGATGATAAATGAAACGGTTTTACCCAAAACGCTGCTTTAACATTGAATTGACAAATGAACGGGTAATATAATGTCGTAAGTGAATCATATATGATATCATAAATATTATTATGGTTGTATTACAAGTTAATAATATGTTTAAACCCACTATATAGGAGTTTTATACACATACAGAAGAAATTGTACATAAGGATATAAAGAAAGGTTTTAGGTAAGAAAACAAAAGGGGAAGGTCTTTATGGGAGATGTTGAAGATCTTTCACCGGGATTAGAAGATTATGTTCCATGTTTCCAAAGACACTAAACCAATAAGTTCTTTAGGAATCTGTTTTTTTTCATGTATTATGTTTTCCGCAAAAGTAATGTAATTTCTATGTACGTCAAGCTTTGGGTCTCTATAGTTGGTATCAGAGCGAAGGTATAGTTAACCTTTGGAAACTAGGATGCGAAAACATTAGTGAGATCCCCAGAGATATTTCTAAGGTATGTCTAGGGATGTCCCTAAGGTTAAGTATAAGTATAGGTTATAGTCCTAGAATTACGACAACGATCATATAATTAAACCTAAGATCTTAGATATTGAAGGTACACCCCCTTTATTAAGTTGTTTTCCTAGAATGAGTTTTGTATCTCACACTATTCTTTTTGGGTTTCAGAAAATGGATGGATACAGGAAGATTCATGTTAATGAAGAATATTATGGACAATGGAATGATATTTTCATGAGCTACCAAATTAAAAGTAATTGGGAAGGTGAAACATCGTTATTATGCCTAATTAGGAATCTCATAATATGATCAATAATCTCAACTTTGGTAAGATTCATGACTCAGCTAATAAGAGAAAGATGGAGTTTCTTGATGATCATAGAGGAAAGAATATTCAATTTCCCTCATGTAATTCATGTGGGAATAGGAATCAAGGAGAATGATTCAAAGGAACTAGAAGATGCTTTGGGTGTGGAAAAGAAGGACACAAAGCTAGTAATTGCAAAGGAAAATTTTTAGTTAACACAATAGACCAGGATAATGGTATTGCTAGGACATCAATAATGGTTATATTTTTTAAATGTGGAATGTATGAGAATTATACAAACCAATTCCCTAAGGGAAAATACCATGAAGAGAATCAGCATGGTTGTATGGGTAGTATTTATGTTGATGATGATGAAGAGACTACAAATGATATATGAGATGAAAGAAGTGTTGAGGAATAAAATGATGAAGCTAGGTCAATGGTTTAAGAAGGTAGTGGAATGATTTCATGTTTTTCAAGAATAATGTATGGTACTATTGAATAAAGAAAAATCTAAATATTGTTACACTATTGTTTTTCCTTGAGTATTTGAAAGTATACATTGAATGGTACCGGTAACCATGAAAAGTGATTGAAATATTTTTGGAAAGCAGATGAAATGCGCATAATGAAGGGATAAGGAGAAAATAATATGTATAATATATATTATTCATGATCTCATGACTGATATAAGGACAAAGTGATATCATTGTTTGATTATATAGAATTTTTGGGATTTTGGTATGTGGAACGTGTTACCTTTTGACAGCATTCATGTTTTCACTAAGGTTCTATGGTAATTTATGTTTCAAGAGCATACATGATTAAGGTATTCAAATGTTTGGAATGCGATCAAAAAGATATATCTGGGATAAATGATGGTATTCACATGCTTTTTATGTGACCTTTCATGTAATCGTTTTCTTTATACTATGAGATTATATGGAAGTATTTTGGATAAGCCTAAAGATTGGAATGGATTAAGTTGGACATCATATAGTATGATTTAAGGCTAAAACTTTTTCGATATTATTCCTAGAATGTTATAATAGTATTATTTTAAGGAAAACCTTCAGAATGGGCGACAACCTGTCACATTTGACTAGGTTGTGGGAATCGAACCCACAACCAAAGTGCGACATGACTTTATCGCCTACTAATGGCCTAAAGGAAGTCCCTGGTTAGTAGAAACTAGTTTTATTTTATTAACTATTATGATAGATGAAGTATAAGTCTATTTTTGGAACCATATATGATTAATCTCACCATACGATGTACTTAGGTATATAACTTTTTCTAACCTTATGTTTGAGACAGATGGAATGACCTATAATTTTATCACATGATCTGCTAACACTTCACGCAAGACAAATGCAACTTCATTTATTTAAGATATGAAGTGGAAATTGTTCAAGGCACCAACAACAGAGAGATTGTACCAAAATCAAGTAAGTATTTCTTTTAATTAAAATATTCTTCAACATTAGGGGATTGATCTTGAAAACCAAAAATGTTGACTCAGTGACCTAATATCTGATAAATTAGATTGTACATTAGATCATCACAAATTTATGGCTTTGTAATTTTTGGCTTTTTCATAGCCAAGTTCTCTACCACTATCCATCAGAACTTGATGGTTAGATTTCTCATCCATATCCATATTTTCACCTATATTCTCCTATGTGGGAACCCAAGTGATGAATTAATTTGGGTATCTATTTTGTTTCTAACTTTCATTTTTAAATTTATGTTTTAGTATTCTTTTTTACGATGTGGGTTTCTATGAAAGAAACTCTCAAGTAGTAAACCATTTATAACCCCGACGAATTTCGAGGGTGAACTTCATTTTAAGGGGGGTAGAATGTAACACCCAGAGATTTTATATGATATATTCTTTTTAATTTTTTTGATGTATTCTATTGTACACTACACCAAGATTAGATTGTACTGTATGCAACACCGTATCATTTTGCAGTATACGCAACACTATTCTTGGTTCGTGTTGCACGCAATTTCAATGTCGTTTTGTAGAAATTATTCTACGCAACATTACATATAGATTTTGTTTAATGTATTAATGAAATAAGTTTTGATTATGTTATACACAACACCAAAAGGAGCTTGCACTACATGCAGCCCTGACTTGGCTTGCATTATAAGCAATCGGGACCTTCCTCGATAGCGTGTGTAATACGCAATACCGGGTTTCACTAAACAACAATATATTGTTATAATATTTTTATGAACTAGCCATTATGAATAGTATTAACTAAATTTTGAATTTTATAACATTATTATTCATCTTACACATTTTCTAGAACATGGTATGAGAACAAAATAATTTTTTCGGGTAAAATAAGTATTTTTAAAAAACATGCAGTTTTGCGGCCTTTTGATAGCGCACCCACTTTAAATCAATTTTTTGACATATTATAAGTTAAATTTGAAAAAATAAAATTCTTCTTTGGAATAAGGATATAAAACTTTAATTTGGATAATTTTTTCACATTATTCTGATAACTTTCATATTTTAATGAATAGTAAAAACACGCTATATTTTAATTAAAAACAACTTTTTTCATTGTAATAATTTATATGGTTAAATTATAATATTTAATGGTTTTAAAGTATAAATAGAATATATTTTTAACATTTAATATAATGTATGCCATTTTCATTGATTTTACATTGCATTCATAGGTAAAATCATTTCAATCTTTTGCAATGTTTTAACTTTTAAAACTTATTTTCTTAATGACAAGATTAATTTTAAATTAATTTCTGAAAATTCTGTGATTTGAATTTGGAAAAATGGATTTCATATTTGGAATCATTAGGTTAAAATTATGTTAATAGGCTACTTTTTATTTTTTGGTACTATGAATAGTAACTACGGTAAATTTTATTTACCATAGTTAAAGGTAAATCGAATAATTAAGGGTAAATATAATTTTATAAAATTACACTAAAACTTGTCTTAATATAATTGGATGATTATATTCTGCCCTAAGACATATTTGGGTCGAAATTTAATCCATTTTAACTCACATGAATGTGATTAAGACCTTTAATTTATTTTATTTTAAACAAAGTGAAATATGTCCCACTCAAACTTTAATAATTAAAGTATTTTTAATACAAGGTTATACAGAATATAAATTCGATTATAAATAATAATTTTAAATATAAAATGTTTTTCTTTATCATGTTAATTTATTTTTAATTTTTAAGAATTATTTATTTACCTTATTAGCTTATACATTAATGATGCATAAATTATTTATTTAGTGAAAAATCAATAATATAGTTTTTATTGAAATAATAATATGCATAAAAAGTCCCAAAAACCTTAACAAGACTTATTTTTAGTGTATATATAAACAATAATCTTCCAATGGCTGAATTTTTTACCATTTGAATCCTTATAAAAAATATTATGAAACTAATATTATTTCATTTAAATGATTCCAAAGTTGTCAACTACATATTTTAATAAATATAACAATTTACATGTTGTGATTTTAAGATGATAAATTATAGTAAAAGTATTATTAGAAAATATATGAGATTTATCTTCATCATAGTATTTTATTTTTAATTTTTATGCAACAAATAAGTATGTTAAATAATTATACAAAAAACTATGTAGTAATTATTTTCATAAGAGAAATATCAAATAAATGGTTTTAAAATATTAAAATAAATATTATATGAACTAATAAATGTTCTCAAAGAATTTTCTAGAAAACTATGACATATTATTTATATATTTCATATTTTTTAGACCATATCGTCTGTGAGGAGTTTATTTAAATTCAAATAATTGAATCGAATCAAAATTGACACTATTGGTATTTTATAAAAATAACTTATTATTAAATTGTTTAAAAATCACAAAAATATTTAAAAATTAAAAATTGAAATTTATATGGTCTAAAATTTCATAAAGTATATAATTATGGGAAATTCAAAAAACATAAGTAAGTATGTGTAACCATTTAAAATTTAGAATGTTATTACCACAAATACAATTAAATATATTATATAATGGTAAATCAAGTTGATACGGTTTAAAATAAATTACCAACATGTATAAATTTTATTGGATGATGAGATTCCAACCCTATATAATCTAATAATATTATTTGATTAATTTATGGAGGTTTTTAAGTGGGTTTTAATTTATTATAAATTAATATTTCTTATGTTTCCAAAGCTGCCCATCTCCTCCCTTATAAAAGAGAACCTCCTCCCTCTCCTCCTCACACCATTTTGATCCCTCACGCTCGTCCAAATCCTCAAAATGAATCTTCTCCACTTCCGTAGAAACATACTAGAGGTCTTGGTATTCTTAAAATACCAACTTTAGTGCCCTAAGAGGAGGTTTAGAAGAGGCACGTCGAAGAAGATGTAATATCCTTTACTGATTCTTTCAAATTCATTTCTTCTCCTACTTCCTCTTATTTTTATGTTTAATAATAAATTAAAAACATAAGTTTTAATCATATACTTATATGTTATTATAAATATTAAACAACCCTATTTCACCTTCTATCCATCCTACGGAAAATGAAATCACCGCGAGTGTGTACGTACGGAATACCGTCTCCACGCTGTGGTGTAATCTTTTCTTCAACCACCACCTTACTTGGATAGGTATAATGATGTAAATAATAAATATATATGGTTATTATAACACGATACTTATTATAAGATATTATATCATCCACTCTAATTCCATTTAATAATTATGGGAACGATATCATCGCTTGTGCGTACGTACGGATTACCGTCTCCACGAAGTGATGAGATTCATTCTCCATGTTAACCATTCAAGAATGATTATAAAGTATATATAATAAATAATCATGAAATATATGACATATTAATGATACTGGATTTATTTATATTTTATTTACTTACTTACATTAAATTTAGTAAGGAAACGAAAACAACGTTCATGCGTACGTACGGCCTACCGTCTCCATGAATGGTGTATTTATTTCCATTTATCGATCTATTATATATATGTATATTCTGAATATATATTATATATAAATCATTTTTTATATTCTGTAAGTAATTAATCATGATCTAAGTATTCATATGAATAATTACAAGTCAAAACATGGACGATAAATGAAACGATTTTACCCAAAAAGCTGATTTAACATGGAATTAACAAATGAAGGGGTAATATAAAGTCATAAGTGAATCATATATGATATCATAAATATTATTATGGTTCTACTACATGTTAATAATATTTTTAAACCCACTATACATGATTTTTGGACACATACGGAATAAATTGGACGTAAGGATATAAAAAAAGGTTTTAGTTAAGAAAACATAAGGGGAAGATCTTTATGGGAGATATTGAAGATCTTTCACTAGGATTAGAAGATTATGATCCAAGTTTCCAAAGTCACTAAACCAATACGGTCTATGGGCGTCTGTTTTTTCCAAGTATTACTTTTTCCAAAAAAATAATGTAATGTCTATGTATGTCATGCTTTGGGTCTCTACATGATGTGGTAAACCTAGGGAGGGTGAGCCTGAGATAACTCTCCAATGCATTGGGTAACACAATGGAGGTAAACGTTAATGTCTATCCTAAGAGATTTAGGGAATATACTATGATGGGTATTCCAACATAACTCCCTATGTAGTTGTGATAGCAACAATTTATGTCTGTTATGGATTCCATAAGTTACCTTTGTGATTTATGATTTTTATGTGTTATTAATAAGTATTATGATTTCAAGAGGTATGTTAAACAACTTATGTTTTGTTTGTAATGATATACTAATGTTTTCTTTCTTTATGTTATAAAATTTACTGAGATTTTTATTCTCATCCCATGTTTTTGAAATGTTTTTCATTGGATATAAGGAAGGGTAAAAGAAATGAATAATTCAAGAAGATTTGTATAATGAAAATTATTCTTGTTTTCTTTTATGAGTTTTTATTTTATGAAAAAATGGATACTGAGTAGAAGTGTCTACTTTGTAATTTTTGAGATGTAATGTAATAGTTATGTCATAATTCTCTAAAACTATAAACCTAAAAAGATCCTCAATGTGAACTATTAACTTAATTGATGATTGTTTAATGTTTAAGGCTGTGAACTTATAGTGATAAATATCCTTTTACAAAACAATATTAATTGTATATTGGTGTTCGATAAAACTTAGTATTCCGTGTAATTCATGATATGGAGGAAACTATTTATTGATTGTATAATAAGAAAATTTTAGTGTTTAATGTAACACAAGACAAACTCACTGATTAAAATCCTGTACTCTAAAAAATATAATTTTCTTCTTTTAAAATCAATGGGTGTTACATCCTCCCCCTTTAATAAACTGTTTCCATGTAATTTATACATTATCACTGTTATTAAAGGTTGTATTTTTGAAAATACTTTCATTTTTAAACAACCTCCTAAAAATGGTTACTAAAATATCATATTGATAAAATTGAAATGTAATTATTACGATAATTAGGAACAACACATAGCTAGTTCTATACGTAAGAGATCATTGGTGGAAAGTCAATATATTGGCATGGAGGAAAACATAAATACCAAATAAGTATATAGAGTGATGAAGATCATCGATAAAAATAATGTCAATGATTGGAATAAATTTAAAAATCACCAAAATAAAAAAAGAGGCATGAATATGGTCATTGATACCATAATAGATAATGTAAATAGGATAAAATTTTGTTTTAAGGATCCTATTGTTAGAGTTGAGGAATTATCATACCATATATATTTTGAGAATATCTAAATATACTTACATGGGGACTATAATTTCATCTTCTAGTTAATTTCCACTACCATTTCATCTTTTTCACTAAATTATGAGTATTCAAGATGAAATTACCATGCTTGAATCACTAAAATAAAAATTTACACACTACATAACCATAAAAGAGAAAACAAGTTATTACTCCTTTATTTAAATTTTAATGAAAATGAAAGTGGTTAGAAAATTTTAAGGCAATTCCCAAAATGAATAAACGTTAATATGATACACTAATATCCAAAATTCAATGGTAAAATCCAATGTTTAATATAAATCATTTTATAGCCCTATTACCCAAATAATATCAACAATATCCAAATTAAAGACTTTCTTAACCTCAACTGTTATCCCATACCATTCATATTTAGTGCCCAAAAATTTGGAGATTTACTGTTGAAGTAACACTAATCATTTATTCCTCAAATAAATTTTCAATCTCATGGAAATCTATAGGATAAAACTTTTGTTCCAAAAATTTACCTCAATAACCAAGTAAATATAAACCATAAAGATTTACAATAACTAAAAAATTATTTTATAAAAAATAAAGGATTGCTTCAAAATAAACCTATGTTTTACATATTATTCAAAAAAATAAACTATTTCATAAAATTCAATTAATAACCTAATTTTTTTAATATTTAAAACCCTCAAACATTTCATCTTTGAAATTGAACTTATGATCAGCCTAATTATTATATTCCTATATTGGTATCCAAAACACTTAAGATAACCTCACATAAAAGCATCATAATATAGATATTTATCTAAACCATGAATTTGGTAGAAACTAAAATAGACTAGAATCTGCACTCCTCGATTCAGTGCTAAAATCATTAAATTTAGATTTCCACCTTTGATGCTGATTATGGTGTCCCATTATTTTCCCTCAAAATCCAAAAAAATAAAATGTAAAATCATATCATTCAAATATTATAGGACCTTTTAGGTTAAGTTATTTAGATAATTATGAAAAAATCCTACATAAATAATTTACATGACATTGCATGATAATTTCTCCCACTTATACTAGCTTTTCTTTTTCACATTAACACATATCATCATCCACATAAAATTCCATCTAGAAAAATTATATCAACATATTTATTCATAACCTGGGGAGATGTAAAAATAATAAATAATATCTCAACTACTCATTAATGGAAATCTTAATCCTTATAAATTGAATTTTATCAATGAGTATAAGAAGTGTATAAGTGTGTGATGACATAATCATATTGAATGAGAATAAAAAATAAAAATTGATACCCACAAATAACTAGATCATCAAACATTATAACATAGAATAAGTCATTGATAACGGAAAAAAATTACTTTGAATCAATAATCATGTTCCATGTGATATAAATCTTGAAAAAATGAAACATCATAAACCCACATAAAATACTGATAAAGCATATTGGTATCATGAAACATCATCTAATAGAACCATTATTGAACCCTTATAGAAAAATTCTGAAACCCATAGAAATATTAATATCTATATGGAAAACATCAAATATAATTATGTGGATGAAATAATGATTACCCAATGCATTGAAGCACTATATGGTCACACCCAAAGTATAAGCTATAACTAGATAACCCGTTGATATATGGGTGCACCCATACTCTATAATATCCCTGAACTAAAACATTAATAAAGAATAGTAAGAATTAATTTCAACCTAAATCATTGAAAACACCTTTATTTATTTTAGAACATGGTTAACACATCTAAAATAAATGGGTTCCATAACAATATTGTTGAAACATGGTTAACCCGTAGAAAATAAACGGGTTCTATAACAATCTATTTTGAACAATCATACTCCTTACAGAGAAACAAGGAGGATGGTATGATTAATAAATACCTCAATTTACTATAATTAACAACAAGTTTTGTTAATGTTGATGAATGTAAATGCTATTAAAATACAATAAAAAACATTTTTGATGAAAATAAACATTAAAAACATAATTTTTTTTTGAAATTACTTATTTTTAAAAAAATTGAAATATTATGAATTGAGGTTTAAAAATAATTTAAAATATATTTGTTTGACAAAAACCACCTTTACTATTTGAAATACACTTTCTATGAAATTTGGAAATATTTTTTAAAAACGGTTTCAGAAGGAAAATATTTTTTTTCCTCAAAGGAAAATTTTTCCCAAAAACATTCTTTTGAAATATTCTGTATCTAATGATGGGAAATTAAATAGAAAAAATGTTTTCTTATTAAATAATAAGAGTATTGTAACATTCATGTAAATTATTTATCGGTATATCATAATATTTCATCATTGGTGACTTAATAAATATTAATTTTGATAATCGATGAGATTTTAATATATAACTCTTTCAAAATTGTTACCTTGAATCGTAAGCCCCATGAAAGTATTATATAAAATTTAATAGAAAATTAAATTATAATAAATTAATTATTGATAAGAAAATTCAAATAGTATGTATATAAACCTCAAAAAAAAATTTGGTCAATAACACAACAGAAGTACCAAAAAGGAAATTTGGGACAAAAATTCATTACCACTTCGGTAACTTTGATACCATAAACCACCTAAAAGAGATATCGTGATATGAATATATAAATTCTGATAAGTTTTATGATAATAATCATAAAATAAATTCATGGAATGTATATACACTATAAAAAATAAGTGGTGAATATTTCATGTATCTTAATGAAATAAAAGTGAGTCGAGACAAACACTTACCATGAGTTTGATTAATTACATTTATTACATATCTTAATAAATAATAAACTTATGTAATTATTTAATTTATTAATAAACTTTTGAAATATTATTATTATTATTAGTTTACATAAAAAAAATTATATACATAATTAATTAATCAGTTACATTTAAATGGGATGTTTTGAAAATATTTTTCTTCTGTATCAAAAACAACATTGGTAGGTCATCTATGGTATAAGAAGTCATTATTTAAACATATAAAAAATAATAATAATGAAAAAAGTATAGTATTTATAAATAAATTTTAATTTTATAAATGACAATTATATGTGCATATGAAAAATCAATTAATGTGACAGTACTGGAAACGGTAGGTTGTACACATACAAGAGTAGCGTTTATATTTTACCAATGCTTATAGTGAAATTAAGGTAAGTAAAATGTATAATTTAGGAATTATCATTATATAATAAATAAAATATTTATTAATTATATATACTTATTTATATCCTTATTGTGACGTGGTGATGGAAAAGAAGAATCATGTTTCATTGAGGAGGTGGTAGTCCACACCTTCGTGAAAGACATTATCACTTTTTTAGTGTGTGAAATGGTAAGAAAAAATGATATATTATATTAAAAAAAATATATTTAAGTCATTAATATAATAGTTATGTCATGTATGTCATATATATTAATTTTAGTTACCCTTATTACCATCCATGTAAGTTAGTGAAAACCGCTTCACTATCGCATCATGAGGTGGTAATCTGTCGTACACGCGAACGATGTTATAATATCCCCTACAATATGGAATTTAGAAAAAAAAATTATATTATATTATGACTGCGAAGGTATTATTATGTTTCAAATATCATAAATATAATATAAAAATATTATGTCCGTCATTATTCCCAACCATGAGAGGTTGTAATGGAAAAACGAATGATATTGTTTCGTGAGGTGGTAGTTCATTGTACATAAGAGTTATGAATTTGTAACTTATTTAATGTAAGTGTGTGTGGGTGTAGTTAATATCCTTAACATATAAAAATATTATTAAACTTACTAAAATTATATTATAATATAATTATGATATCATAAAAATTAAAGTAGGTTTGGAATGAAATTAAACAAAAAAGTGCTATTAGAAGAACATTACCACTTCTTCGGGTATCGTCCTAAGGTTTTCACTAAAACCATGAATGTTTTGATTTAAATATAATATAATAATACTAGGATTATATAAGGTGATTTTGGATTTGATTTTGGTAGGGTTTGGATGATAAAAGTTTTTTAGAGGTGTTGAGCTGTGGGGAAAGTGAGTGTCATTCTATTATTGAGGAGGTATGCAATTCTGTGAAAATATTAAAATGTATTCACAATTAGAAGATCCCTATTCCATCATTTTCCTTAAAGATTTAGTAATTATGGAGTGGGGGTAATATTTTTACAATAAAATCTTCCAACATACAAAATAAATACATTTTTTAAAACATTTTGTTCTTTATTTCCAATACTTCCATATTTTTTTCATTTTGGTTTTTTCATTAAGGTAACAAGTTTTCTAACCTATGTAATTAGTCCACTAAGTATAAATGATAGTTAAATATTTTATAAAAATAAAACCCACATAATTAAAATTTTAAATCCAAATTATAAAATTAAAATCCCACATATTTGGGAATTAAATTTTAACAGAAGTTCAAGTAATACGCAAAAACACTTCTTTAACCCTAACTGTTCCAAATTTTTTATTTTCTATTTAGGGGTAAATACATGTATTATAAAAAATAAATTGGTAAAATAATAGACTATATTTCATATTTATTAAAATTTAAAAATAAATTTAAAGAATATAAGATTTTTTAAAATTTAAAATCATTTAATAGATTATCATTTATAATAAAATAACATTATTCTAAACTTTGAAATTATTTACTTATTTGGAATTTAAAACAATATCATGAAAATAATGAAATTTATATATATTATGTTTAAATATTTGTATCATTATATATTCATCTAAAAGAACAATGGAACACACTAATTCATTCTATATACCTCAATTATAATATTCTTACCATCATTTAATTTATTTAATTATTAAATAAATAGTCCATGCATTGGATTTTCATAAAAATTTGTTTTAATTTTAATATATCTAAAAATTTAATACAAATTAATATTATAAAAAAATTAATTTCTCTTTCAAATTAATTTTTATAACCAATCCTTTTTAGTTTTTACCTATTCCTAGTCCTTTTTATAAATTAAAATGATTAATGGTTTATTTTTGTCCTTATTTTTTCTTAACTTATTGGTTGTGTCAATTTCAAGGAAAATTATCCCATAGAATCATAAATTTAGAGACCAAGGTTATAAAGGTAAAGAATATTTCCAAACAACGAGTGTTGGGAAATTTGCGGTACATTTTTACATATTATTCTGAGGAACCACTCAACAAACTTGTTTTTACCATAATCAAAGTAATTATTTTAAATTATATTGAAATATTACATGTTTAATTTTTTCGATATTGGATCATATAAATTATGATGATTCTAAATATTGAATATATTATTTCAAATTAAATTCTCTTTTGTTGAAAATATTAATTTAATATGTATCCCACATACATGACGAGAAAGGAGATTGTTAAATTGAAAAATATCTAAGGTTCATAATGTAATTATATAAATACACTTTATCAAAATTATTCCAAAAACCTATATTTGATTAATTTATTTATATTTTAACAATTTTTAATATAAAACTAATTAAAAATATAATTTTACTTATTAAATAATTTATGTCAAAAACGGTTTTCAACAAAAATTCAATATTTTTTACTATTCATCAAAAATTGGAAGCTTATAAAAAACTATAAAATTTACCCAAAGATAATTTTTTATTAATATTTCAGTAATTAATTTTTTTATCAAATAAAAATTTAAAAAATTTAAAAAATTACTTTTTATATAATGTGAAATAATAAAGTGATAAAACTTTTTTGAGAAAAAATACGGGTTTTATGCATAAAATTGTATTTGTTTATAACTATTTTATAGAAAACACATGAGTAGAATGTTAAAAATTATAAAGAATATATTAAATATAAATTTATTTTAAATAATCCAACAAGTTTGATTTGTTAATTATATTGGTATAAACAAGACTTTTATGCATTTAAAAATTTCTTTCAGGAAAAGATTTCCTTTTATTTTAAAAAGGGTTTTATTTTAATTTATAATCCATTGGTACCTATCTATTACATTATATATAAATGCATAAATTATATTATTCATAATTCATATATTCATATCTATACTGACCAATACAATGGTTAGATAATAACTATCCTGTTAAATATAATATTAATAGTATATTGTTGTTCAGTAAAAATTGGTCTGGCGTGTAATACAAGCTACTGAAGAAACTCATTATTGTGTATATCATAAGATAAAATGAGTGTTTCATGTAACACATGATAAACTCATTGTTTCATTTTCATTACAGTATTTAATACAATTTTATTCCTCAAAAATCTCAGGATGTTACATCTATTTTGTTTTCCCTCAATCTTTAATCATATTTTTTATGATCGAGTAATGATTTCCTGGTTAGACATTACATAGGTTGGATCGAGCATGATAAAAACCATTTATTCATAGAATATATTTGATCAATTATGAAGATGTTTATTTATGTATTGATTTAAATTTATTATGTGATGGGGGTGTTGAATTTAATTAGATATAGTATATAAAGAGATGAAAGGTGATAGAAGGATCGTGCGATGAAAAATGAATCGTCATGGGTGATCAGGATTTAACATCAAAAGGGCTGAAAATGATTGACATAAGAAATTTCCTAAAATGTTTAATAGAAAAATGGTGTTACTCATATATGTGAAGATATGTTAAGAATACACATGAATGATCTATCATTATATAGAAAAATAGACGACACAACATGTCGTCTAATAACACATGTCATATATTAACACCTAGATTTGATGGGTAGGGTTTGTAAAAAGTTAAAGATAATGTGTCATGTGTATGGGACACATGTCGTGTAACCCTCCTTGACTAGTCATGTCATGTTCTAGGAGAAAACTTCCTAGAAGACATGTGGGACAAGACACTGTGTATTCTAGGAGTATAAAGGCACATGCCATTACTCGATCATGCCCTTGTACAAGGACACAACCAAATGAACACATGCATGGATAAGCCCTATGTGTTTGATAAATGTCATTTGGGCCCCTTACATGGCATGTATATATGAGTGACCTGTGAACTATGTTAGTAGGAGAACACGACCAGGAAGAGGAGTGTGGCCACTTGCTGTGTAGTCTCCATACACACCAAGTACTCCTATATAAATCTTCTTCCTCTTATGTCTCCTTTATATGGAATTGGATTTCATCCCATGGGTATCCTATCCTGAGTTTTTTTTCATGTATAACATGATGGTATACTTCATTTTCACATTTTTGAAATGAGGTTAGTTGTTCTGAGTATGAATTTTTTTTGGAGACACTCGACGATGGTAGTGATTGCGAAGGATCAATAAAGTGTTTATATGGAGACAATGCTTCCCTATTTAGGGTGTGGTTCCTTAATCAATAGTGGAGGTAATACCCTACTGATTTTGGGTTTGGTTCCCCCATACTCATTATAGAAGATAGAGATTATACTCCCATATTTAGTGCAAAGTTCTTCAATCCATAGAGACGATACTCCTCGATCACATCTGGGTGTAATTCCTCTATTCATGGGGATGGTACTCCATTGTCAAATTATGGTGTCGGTCCCCCATACTCATATTGATAGTTCTAGATGGTACTCGCATATCCCTGTTGTTGGTCCTCAATCTATAGAGATAATACTCCCTTTTGATCATGGTTTTTCATTTATTGTCAATAAGATGCGAATAAGGTGTCAAGTGTCAATATGTGTATGGAAAGGTAGTGATTAAGTGATGATGATGATTGAAAAGGAGAATTTGTTACAAAGCCTATGTCACTTAGAGAATCAATATGAAATGACATCAGATGTCATTCTCGGATATTCTCCAGAAGAAATATGACGATTTTTGAACTTGTCCTAAGTTCTAAGACTTGTATTAAGGTGACACATTGTTACAATAATTGAAGTAGTCCATGAAATACTTAATTTCAGGAGAAAATAAGTAATGATCCATTCATAGTAACTAAGTGGATGAAGTGTTGAAGACCATGAATTATGCTTTAATGCACAAGGAAAGAAGACCTGATCCATGTGACATCCATGATTCTATTTAAGGAATATTGACGCCATTGTAGTTGTTATTCCAAAAAAGAAAAAGAAGTATGATTTTTGAAGATGAAGAAGAGAGGAGGAAGATCTTAGTATGGAGTCTAGTATGTGAATTTCCCATTCATGATCTTTTAATGAGGAAGGTGTCCATGTATTATTATTGCACTATAAACATGGTTTTTTTACCAAGTATATATGGCCTTACATTAAAAAAAAGGGGGCCAACCATGGAGGCCAGCCGAGGGCCTCATCCTCAAGAACATGTGGGACCCGAGGGTCAACCGTACCTGAGGGAATCCCTCAAGGCCATCCATTCATGGGGCAGGGTGTGTGGGCCTTGTATAAGCCCACAGGTGTGTGCACAGTGGTGAACCCATGCAGTGCATGCATAGTAGGCGCCAGTAACACTCTGAAGGAGGCGAGAGGGGGTCTTAAGAGTGTGCCCTCAAAACACTGGTGCAAGGCGGCACTGGGAAAGGGGAGGAGAATTATGAACTCATGTCACTGTAGCTTTTTATTTATAGAATTCAAAAACATCATGGTGTTTTGATGTGGGACGAAATTTTAAAAACACAGACGCAATCCCACCGTCCATCTGATCATGTGCCTGATCTTAGCCGCACACTCCATCTCACCTCCTTCGTTCTAATCAAGGTCAAATATCTGATCTCTGTGGTTCAAGTTTCAACTATAACCATATGATCTCTCCACCAATTCTTTCTTCAACCTCCGAACACTCAAGCTCCACCTGCAAACCAGTACATCATCTGAAGGCAGATCTCATCACTCTAGGAACTATATTATCTCCGGTCAAGCCCATTATGATTTAATGAAGCAAAAAAAGCCCAAGAATGCAATTCCATTTGCATTCATGCATGAAAAAAATATTTACAAGGAAACTGAGGTACGAAAAGCTTCCAAGTATATGAAGAAAGCTCCATGATTAAGCTTTCATGGAGAAGATGATATGTCTGCATTCTTAAAATTATTCACGTGAAGTTTCCTTTATAAAAGAAGGAGCCCACATTGAATGAAAAAAAACGAGAATTGTGGTTTATCTTTGACCTACATATTAAAAATTTTGAAACTAAAGATCTCAGGAATTCAAAAGCTCAATATTCATGTTAGATGCGCAGACATAAACATGCATCCTCTGTCTATAAAAGTAGGAGTCCCTCGACTCATTCAGTTGTTGAAAATATTGAGAGAAATCTCTCGTTTCTTAGAGAAATAGAGCACTGCATGAAGGAGTTCTGTGCATCCTTTCTACACAAGGAAAGATTAGGTTCAACCCTACTACGAGATGAAGATGAACCATATACCTTTGATAGGATCTATGCACTCTCAAAGTTGTCTTGAGAAGATGAACCACGCCCCTGTGTGAAGAAACCTGTGAGAACACAACAGGTTCTTTCAAACCCTCACTATGTCTTTGTGAGGTGAATCTCATGTCTACACAACTAGTGCATTTTCACCCTTGTTGTACTCCATGAATACAGAACCCACGAAACTTCTCAGTTCTGTGATGGAGATCCACACGCACTCCTTGCACGAAGAAGAAGACACCACATTCCCTCCTGTTTTCACAAAGAAGAACAACCTTCGATCCATATATATATATATATATATATATATATATATATTGTTTTTAAAGGGTTAGTATTTGAAGAAGAAGGTGGTTTCATGAAGTCAAATGCTTCTGTTTGTTCTATTTAAAGAAAAAGAAACCTGATCCCTTGTGTATTCACAAATAAGGATGGAGAATGCATGCATGATGCACATGCATGTATATGAATGAATTGAGATACCCAAGTGTGAAAGAACAATCCATACATTGAACACATCCATTCGGGTTTAAAAAAGAGCACAAATAAGGATAGGATTGTGTGTGAACATTTAAAGGAGGAAGAAAGAGGAAGATCACACGCATGAACTAAACCCATTCGAGTTTGAACATACAAACAATTATATTGAACCTAAATTAATGTGTATGTGTGTAAAGAACCAAAGGAAAATATTGTGTGTGATATTAAGTGAGAAAAATAAAGAGGAAGTGTGTGTGCTCAAACAATCACGCCCATTGGGATTTTCACACAAGTAAGAGTGAAGTAGGAAATTGTGCATGCATGCATGCACATGCACATGTGAAGAAACTTAAAATAAGAATAAATAATGTTATTTAATGTGTGTAAACAAGAAGAAGCAATGCCATGCAAATCATGAATGAAGCATAATCAATTTAGATGATTCCAAATGATCTGATCATCAGTGTTTGAATAATCACATAAGTTAATGTGATTCTTTCCAAGAAAACAAGGGGATGTTTTAGTGCATTCCGTTATTTCACTAAAGAAGAGAAAATTGAGATATCCAAATACAAGAGGTATTGGATCCCATACAATCCACAAATAAAGTGAATGAGTATTGAGACTGAAGCCAAATAGAGTTAAAGAAGATCTTTTATCTAAGTTGACAGTGTTTGGGAATCCAAGAAGATAGATATTTTTGATACTGTGCAAGATAATTCTTGCATATTATAGTCTTGGATAAGATGTTTGCACCATTTTCAAACACATAAGTGAGGCCAGGTCTTCATCAGAAAAAGAAATAATTTCCTGAGATTTTTTAACTGAGAACTGATCAATAAAGTGATTAAAAATATTGAGCAAGGCCAACAGACCTTTCCAAAGTCTTTTGAAGATGTTTGAAGAGATTCATGATCAAGTGTGATTCAGTAATCTCTTGAGGGAAGATCATAAGATCCGTCCATAGTGAATCAAGAAGCATATCTTGTGAAAGTAAGGAGGAAGAAGTCTTCGGTGGGACTCTGAAGTAGGCCATCAGGACTCTGGTAACACTATGGGAAGTAGTATAATTAACCTCATGTGGAACTCAGGAGAGATATAGTGGGACTATGTATCGACCATTGTAATTAATAACTAAATTATAGTGGATAATCTGTGTTGGGGTGAATAACCAACACAAAAAAGAGTATGTCTTTGAACTGAACCTTGTAAATCCTTGTGTTCAATGACTTTACATTTACAGCATCATTCGAGGTAAGGCTGAGAGACACAATAAGAGTGGATAAAGGCATTAACCATCTATAGAGGTTTAATTGAAAATAATCAATTAGTAAATATATTTAAAGGGATCAATGATTCACCCCCTCCCCCCTATGTGATTCACACTGATCTGGGCACTTCACTCCCATGTCACATTAGGGAGTGAGTCCTCTATTCCTCGATATGGTAATCCCATGTTGATCTGGGAATGGACCCCCCATTTTCTTTATATGGGTACAAATGGCACACTAATATGAAGGGTGAAGGTACTATATCTATAGAGTAGTACTCTCACATATTCAAGAACTCGTTGGGTAAAGTTTAATGATTATATTGGTGCCCTCCTAATTGTTCATCACAATGGTGAGGTGAGAACCCCGCTATATGATTTTTTTAAACACATGAGATACTAAACATCGAGTATAGAACATTGTATCTAGTGGAAGTCTTGTTTACCTAGGCTAGGTAGTGATATAGACATCCCGATTATCTAGCTTCTTGGTTTTTAAGTTCTCATATATATATATATATATATATATATATATATATTTGTTTGTTTTATTTTCATTCTAGGTTGAGATAACCATTAGAATATATATTTCTATTACATCTGTTTTCCTTTTTAAGGCCTCCTACTGGATAGATATATACTCACCTCTCCATGGGAAATTTATACAAGTGTCATATCTTATGATGTTGATAGATATATCTATAGAGACATTATTAGAGCTCAATCATACTTGGTACATTGACAATTTATAGTGTTTGTGACTTAGAGATCATAAGTAAAACTCTCTCAATATTCATTTCATTTCAATTATTGTTAGGATGGGAAATCCATTTGGGATGGTTGCACATTTTCCAATTTACATTTTGGATTACACTATCATACCATTTTATATTCCCTAGAGTTTATTATAAGCATGGTTAATACTCTTAATGTTATCGTATTTCATAATTATTCCTCTGTATTTTTGTCTGGAGATGGTTCGGTTCATGCATACAGATACATTATTTAAAGTCTTTCTATTTTAGTTATTCTTACGAGGGGCATAACTCTTAGGCCTAGATTGTGGGAGGTGGGTTTGGGGTTGTGGTGGACTGACCTTCAAACTCCCAGGTAGGCCCAGTGGGTTAGGTCATTATAGAGTTGTATGAGAGTAGTTCATTCCTTGGGGTGGTGTTTGGAGTTTTACCATTTTGAGGATTTGAATTCGACTTTGGGATATGGTTTCAAAGTGTATTGTGAGCATGTATCTTATTAGGAAACCCATTGTACATGTGGTGACTGGAATACCCATTCACCTGGATTCTAATTACTTGTTTCATGACTCAGTGTACCAATGAATTAGTTTCAGGGATCAATGGAACATGCACTATATATGATTTAGTTCACTGATTATCCATATTATATTATATCACTATATATATACTAATCTTACCATGTTATGTCTTAATAATATTTAGGATCCCTCCAAGAATAAATCCATCTAGGATAGTGATTTAAGATCATATTAAAGATCTTATGAACAATGAGGCCTTATTTCAGGGGTCATCACACAAGTTATTTCCTCCAAGAGGGAAGATAGTCACACCACCACTTTTCAAGAAGCAGATTGTACTGGTAGATTAATCTGAAGAGTAATATAGAATTAGTGAACACAATATGTTCTAGAACTATATAACACTATGGTTCCACAATGACCCAGATCCTTAGTCACTTGAGAATTATCTTGATTTTTTCATCAGAGTCTTCAAGTTCACATAGACCCTAACAGATCAAATGGATGTACATGATGGAATTATTTTCCATGGAGAAGAAGGGTGTTCTTTGATTCTATAATTTTCAATGCATGTTGAGTCAGCACTCTCATTATCTACCTTCTAGAAAATGTAATTTTTGGGGTACTAACACAAAATTATTCACTTATTTTGGATTCAAGATCTTAAATAGTTTTAGTGGGGAGGGATGAAAATTTGTGTCTACTCTATGAAGATCGTTGACCTTAGATGGTAGTCCCCAAATAGGTTGATATATATATTCTTCTCGGCATGGAAGATTGATAAGGTCCTTCAAATAGAAATTTTGGATAGTGTGGTCTCCTTATGTATCTCAAACTATGTTGGATTTATGGAGAAATATTTTTTTATCGATAGATTCATAGAAGAGGTATGTCTATTGTTTGGTGATGACTATGGTTATTGTAGGGAATAGTTATCGGAGTGGTTGGAAGGAGACAATTTTCTAGTTATTATCATAGGATTCATAACTGTGGTAATAATCTAGAACATGGATACGTGACATATGGATAATGTAGAGGACCAGGGTATCATATAGAGGGGAAACGTTATGCATGTTATGGGTAAGGTCACATGTAATGTGATTAGATAAATAGTCAATATGAGTTGAGATTGTAGGTAGCAGATGGACCAACATGGTAGATGAATCTCCATGATCGGGGATCTCCTAATTGAGGCTAGGGTATCCCCCAAGGAGGAAATTATGGAAGATAAGTAGATGTATCTCTTAAGTAAGGATCTATTGGTCGAGGATGATTTTATGAGATACTCCCTCTACCATCATAAGTATTCCTCCACCACGCTCATGTAGATGGTGATCAAGGCCACTATGAGTTAATGGTTATTGAATAATTTCACCAAGATAAAAATGAGATGATTAGATGTACAATCACTGTTTATTATACACTTGATTCAGTATTAGTAGACATATGTTCTTGTCATTCCATCATATCCTTTTATCTTGTGTGAGAAATTGATCATCATGTTGGGACATTAGTGAAGCATCTTGGGCATGAAGTTCCAATATGGAACACTTCTTCAATATCACTTTTCAAATATTAGGGAAATATACCTCTTAGTGGATAGACTTTATCATGTTACCTCATGTTTATCATGATGAGTCCAAATGATGTTATCATTGTCATATAATAGGTTTCTGTGGATTTATCACATATTGAATTCCATAATATATGATTTAAATTCATTTCGATTGGTGGGATGATATTCTCCATTATTGGAAATATAGGTCTCATGGTGAAATGAGTGGTTCTTGTGAGTAGTAAGATCCAACCCATCGCCCATCATCTATTTAATTTATCTCTTAATTTATTGGGCTCTTCAAGAATATGGATTCCTTCTATTGTGGAAATACCTATGGATATACTCCCCATGGAATATTCATGACTACTATTGAGGATGAATATGGACTTATGTATTTAATTTCATCCAAGGACTACACTGATATCATTTTTATCATATCATATGGCCCCTACCGAGCTCTATAAGATGAGGGTGTAGTTGGTGGACATGGAATAAAATGGATTTATAATACCTAGTGTCTACCTATAGGTAGCTCCAATTATCCTTATGATGAATATGAATTGGATATTAAAACATTGTATTGATTATCACTTCCTGGAATAAGAAACTATAAATAACTTGTAACACATGCCTTGGAGTGATTACAACTTTGATCAGCTGTGTTTCATGATTTTGTTCTTGATGACAGATCTCAATTCTTTATACCTATAGTTTATGGTTCACTAGGATAATATTCTAATATTTTCATTCTAATGTCGCTACGGACACTATGAATTCTGTGGGATTCATTTTGGTGGGATTAATTCCCCCACAATGTTTATCGATTTGATGATCTTGATCTTCCCTCCATACATGGACCTTATTTTAATTATCTTCATTGATTACATTCTCAAATATTATACATCAAAGGAGGATTAGTTGGAGAAATTTAGGATTATCATAGGATAACTCTATGAGCACCATAATACCAGTAAGCTCATGAATTTCCAATTATAGATCCATGAAGTTCAATTTTCTAGGCCTATAAGTTTTTATCAATGATTATTTATGGACCCAATGATGATTGATAATGTGATGTTTTATGACCCACCCAATAATGTGTCATAGGTTTACTGTGTTTTATTCACATGGTATTATATGAGGTTCATTGAAGAAATGCATAGTATTAAAACCAAGTTTACATCCCTAACATTCAAAGGGTAACCTTTTATCTAGAACGAGTAATGTCAGAGTGCCTTCAAGTAGTTTAGAATGAGTAAGAAAAATGATTTTGTTTTGAGACTACCAAAGCGATTAGAGTATGTAGCGTTCTTTTATTCATTTGGAGATAGTCTCAAATGAATGTTTAAGAAAAGGTAGGAACTAATCAAAAATGGTTTGAGGTAGTTATGACCCCATACATATAACTATGTGGATCACAACATAGAACTAGGACTAATATTCTTCATTCTAAATATGTAGAGTCAATATATTTTGGGTGAGTGTTTTGTGGTTATTTTTCCCATTAGAGTCCAAGGTATATCTACACTAAATGAGATTTTAACATGAGATAAAATCATTTAAATGAGTTCCTAAAAGACTATGACTTTGAGATAGTTTGTACTCATGTGAATGGAAAGATGGTTCAATATTTCCCTAGTTGGATGTGATGTTCTTTCTTGGTGAAGGAGGAGTCTATGATGTTGACTTCTTCAGATCTGACCTAGGTAAAGGATTGGGGTTAATTTTTTCTTCATCATATGGTGTCAACTCCTTCAATTCTTATGTTTGTGAGTGATGATATGTTGGGATACATCGACTGTGAAGATCATCATGAATATATATCTGTAAGGCGTTATCCCGATGGAGTCATTTAAGGAGGGAACCATGCCATCATTTTCCATCAATGAACATTGGTTTTGTTCTTGTCGTAGTATTATTTTTTGAGGGAGTTTCAAAAATAACCATTTGTTATACATACCTATTTAGGGAAGATGTACATGGTCCTTTAGCGGATGTTTTTTCACTTAAATGAGGAAGATACTTATTGATTTTAATATCTTGGTATCTCACATCTTAATTGGAGATGGTTAAGAATCATGTTCCCACTGGTTTGTTAGAATCTCTTTAAACCCATGAGTAGAAATCGGATACCCTATGCATGGACTTTTTGATATGTTTTATGTGGATAGTGAGACTCCATGAAGACATCTAGGTTATAGTTGACCAACTTAAAATTTTTTCATACTTCCATTCCATCAGGGGGTAGAGTTTAGTAGAGAGTATGCGGTAGTAGTACATATGGGAGATCATCCTAATACTTGGGGTTACCTAAATTGTTGCCTCTGATCCTGATTTTTAGTTCATGTCAATGTTCTGGAGAGGCATGTAGGAGGCATTCATGACCTTTTTTAGGATGAATATAGTATTCCACCCCGATATGTATTGGAATACTGAGAACAATATCAATGTGTTTCAAGATGTGATAATGTATTTCATGTTATACATCATATATAACTTGTAATTTCATGTTCCACTGGTGGAGGTAGCTTATAATAATAGTTATCACTCTACTATTATCATATAACATTTCAATGAATTTTGCGGGAGACCCTACTGGTCTCACTTTTGATGGTCTATAATGGGAAAGGATTCTCTTATCAGACCAGAGATTGTGTATATGATAAAAGAGAAGGTTTGGGTAATCCATGAGCATATGAGGATATCCTAGAGCTAATAGAAGTCATATGCATAATAATATCATTTTGCTTTCGTGATCATGTAGTGAGGCCATGATTTCAAAATATTACCACAATGATAAGTCTTGTTGATATTTGGTCAGGAAGTCATGATATCCCCAAGTATCATCAGGTCGTTATAGATCTAGCAGAGGGTTGGTGATGTTTATTTACACCTAGAATTACACCAACAATTGGAGAGGGTGAATGATTTCATCTATGTGTTTCAGATGAATACATATAGGCATGATCATATACCTCTTATTATCTCTGACAAGATAGACATCATGGTATGAGGAAACCTTTCAGAGTAATGAGTTGTGATCTAGGATCATCAAGAGAGGATCTAGTATAGACAAACCATCCCATTGTATCATGTTTAGTGGCTGCATGGGAGCATATAAGAGTGATCAAGGGAGTGGGAGTGTTTGATTAAGACTCAATATCCCCATTTATTATGCTTTTTCTTTTCAGGGATGAAAATATTTGAAGGATGAAATAATATTGTGAAACTTTTTTCCCATCAAAGACATTGAAATATATTAGGAAATATTTTCTGATCCAGGCACTAAGATGTGTGATGTTTTGGGACCCGTTGGCCATAAAATTTATATTTAAAAAATATCAAATATAATAATATAATGTGTGTGTAGTTTCTCAAAAATAATAGAATATATCCTAAATATATCCTCATATAGGAAATCTGAGACCATTTTTAATTCATGAATATGGGTTTTAACCTTCGAATAACATAAATTTTGTTGATACGGTATGTAGGATTGAGGTGTCCATTGTTGGGTGTTTATAATTAAAATAAATAAGTAATTTAGTTATTTTTTTATAAAATAACCTAATTAAATCTTCTTGAAATAATATATTATAATAATTCTCAAGAGTTAGCCACATAAACCCTAAGAAAATTGAGAGGATCTATAATGTAATTCATTTTCGAATCGATATCAAACAATGATTAATGATCAGATTTAGGTGGATCGAGAAGCATCAAAACAAGCGGATCATCCTCACCTCTTGACACTAAATTCTTCACCAATGAGCTATCCATAATTACGTTAGGGATCTTCAATTGTAGATTATTACCTTAACTAAAAATTTATCATGGAAATTTTTTATCTTAATTTGATTTTTTCCCACTCATTACATGATACCATTGATGAATTAAAATTTTCTATTCAATTTTTTTCTATGACCTGATATCACCCTATTATCCCTAATGTGTATTCATTTTATAGGAAATATTAGAAAACATTGTTTCTCATCATTGTTATTTTTTTATCTATCATTGTTTTATGTGTTCTTCATTGTTGGACAACAAGGTCACAGTTTGAAACTATTAGGGATAGTACAAGCATGATCGTACACCCAAATTCATGGAGGATAAGATAATGTTGACTGCAATGTGCATCTATAGATGAATTGAGATTTATTGAGGGATTTGGGTGATTATTTTATATGGATATGGGATTAGGGGATATTTTCGGAGATGGAAGGAATGCATGATGCATGAAGAATCACCCATATAGATCGAGATTCAATTTGTAGCCACCAGAGGGGTAAAAGGGATGGTCAAAGGTGGTTTCCTATAATTTTAGGTGGTTAAATTGTGCAATTTAGGGAAGATAAGAGTGACTAAGAATCCATCTGAATGATACCACTTTCTATAGAAAATTGGACTAGAAAACGTGTTGTCTAGGAACACATGCCTTGTATCCCAACCCAGTTTTGTTAGATAGGTTTTGAGAAAAGTAATGTATTAATTTTCATGTGGCTTACTGACTCATTGTTTGTCCCTCCCCAAGCCACCATGCCATGTTCTAGGTTCACATAACCCGGACCACATGTGGAGAACACATGGTGTACTCAAATAGTACATGGGAACATGATGGTACTTAGGTATAATCGGGTACATATACATGTCATGATAGACATGGACATGGATAGTCCCTAAGTGGCTAAGACACACTGTGTGGGCCCCTTTTACAACATTTATAGAGACATGGGATTCAATTCATGTCACAAGGGGAACACTGAAAAGAAGTGGAGAAGGGCCACACACCTTGTAGAATGCATACATGCCATGTAATTCTATTTAAATATTCTTCCTCTCGTATCTCCTTTGAACGGACTCAGATTATGGCATATGGGTAGTGTATCCAATGTTTTTTCTACATAGACTCAAATGGAATCCTTTATTGTGGAATTGTAGATAATATTTGAAATTTTATAATTTGGATTATTCCTAACGAGAATCTCAATGGTTTTACTAACCAAACAAGATCATTAGAGAGTTCATATAGAGATAGTACTCCCCAATTTTGTGCATAGGTCATCTTTCAATGGGGATGGTAATCCCCTATCACACTAAGGAATGGGTCCATATACACTTCATGACTGGTAGATATGGTACTTCACTATTAAGGAAACATTTCTTCTATCCATATAGGCAATACTCCACTTTCACATCAAGGATCTTGTCCTCTATCCATGGGGACGGTACTCCCCAATTTCAACATCGAACAGGTCCCCCATACTCATAATGATTGGTAGAGAAGGTACTCCCCTATTCAAGTCATGTGTACCCTATCTATAGAGATGGTACTCCCCTATCACATAATGGGATGCATCCTCTATTTATAGGGATAATACTCCTCAGTCACACCAAGGTGTAGGTCTCCCATGTTCAATATATAGGAATATATAGTACTCTCCTATTAATGAAATGGGTACTCTATCTATAGAGTGGTACTCTTTCATATTAATCCACTTTATGGGTGTCGGTACTATAGTGGAATTGTTACCTATTGATTGTGTATCATATTGGTGAGGGGAGGGCCCCTCCCCAATAATTATTCAGAAACATGATATGTTGGGTATAGGAAATGGACATCTTCTTTTGTAGGTGGACTCCTCAACCTAGATTGGGATATAAGATAGAGATCCCATTTCTCTATCATCAAGGTAGATTTTTTTAGAATATATATATATATCAATCTATTGGGTTTCCATTTTGGATTGATTTTACCATTATTGTGTCTCTTTCTGTTGCTGCAATTTTTTTTGAGGCATCCTATGGGGAATGTTTCTAATCATCCATGAATGGGAATTTCCAGTACATTTCATGTCTTATATAGATGATTAGAATAACGATAGATATTTGTTGGAGGTTCGTTATAAATGGTGCATTGACCGCATATGGTGGTATGTTCTTGGATATTAGGAGTTGGGATATATCAGTATTTGTTTTTCTTTAGTAATTTATAGGTTGGATCATCATTTTGGGTTGGCCATGTATTTTTAGACTTTACATTTCTGATTACATTGTCATACTATATTTTATTCCCGAATGGTTATTACATGCATGGTTTATACTCTAGATGTTACTATATTTTATTATTCTTATTCTATACATATTGAGGGAGATAGTTGGGTTCGTGTATTTAGGTAAATTTTAAAAAGGCCTTTAATTTTAGAAATACCTTCATGGTGATTTTCAGCATCCCCTAGCCTATGGTAGGCGATCTTTGGGTGGCAGAGGCCTAGACTTTTAGCACAAGGCTGGCCCCTGGTGGGACGGGTTATTACACAGTGTCATGAAAAATTTTGTGAATAACCATTTGTATGACATAATAATTTAAATTATTATTTCTAAAATGAAACATATCTACGTTAATGAATAGAAGAAGTTATAAAACATTTACCATTCTGAAAAAAATTATAGAACAATTAAAATCTAGAAAATATTTCACATTTCTGAGATGAAGAATGTTTACTAGTGTGAATATACTATAATAATCTATGTTAGAAAATGTGTACTATTTTCCAAAAAATATTTGTAATCAGTGTGGGACTTAAGAAGTCAACATGAAGTAATTGAATAGGTTTTTTATGGTTCAGTACCATAACTAGTTTGAATAATGCATTTTTCTTTATTAAATTCTCGTATGCATTACAAACATGGAATGTCTCTTTCTTCATTTTTAGAAATTATAGTAATTTCTAATGCTTATAATGTTTTTGACGAAATATAAAATTATTATTAAAAATTCTCTAATGCCAAAGTATACTATTAGTTTTCAAAACATTATTATTATAAAAATGTTAAATTGTTTTCTCAAAAAGAAAAATAAATTAGATGTTTTCCTTATGGATAAAATAAAATAATAATTAAATATACCTAAAAACAAAACATCTATTATTTTAAAATTTATTATCCACGCCGTCATCACATAATTGACATATGTAGATTATGTTTTTTTATAATTCCCTAATAAATATAAATTTAGAAATAATAATTGAGTTAGAAATACCAATTTCAACAAAACCTTTTACATTGCCTTGGGAATTATCTCTAAATGTCATAATTCCTCCGTAACATTTTTTTATTAAATAAATATTTATTAGTCTCATGTATCAGTCATAGAGAATCTATTTTCCATGTACCATACATTTTTCATGAAATATCCAATGAATTTTTAATAAAACTTTAATTAGCATTCAATTTTATTACCCAAGATAATTTGGGTCCAAAAGGATTATTAGAAGAAGATTAGTTATATATACATTTTGGAAACATGTTTTAAAAGGTTTTTCGAATCTATTCATTTATATATAGAAATCATAGTGTATCCCAATGATCGTCAATATATTAGTGAACATTAATCCACATAATTTTCTTTCCTTAAAATTTTAAATCACACACCAGTAGAAGAAGAACCATTTTAACATTGTAATAAACAATTTCAATAGATCTATAGAAATATTATGTCATATCTGATTCCATTTTATTTTATTTTTGATATATTTAAAGACATAATTTTTTCATAACTGTTTCTTTATTAAACAAAACTATATTGATATTCCATCAATTGTTCAATATCATAATTTATATTTTATTTCAAATTTTTTATAATTTTTAAATATTTATAAACCTTTTAATTGGAAGTAGAATTATTATTTTCAAAATTTTCATTTTATTATAATATATCCATAGTATCCTGATAATTATTATTAATATTTTCCTTTCGTTTCATAATATAATCCAAAAATTATAATGATTTCATTTCATAGTCATTAACATCCTTATACATTTCATAAAAACATTGATTAAAATGTTAGATTAATTATCAGATATAGTAGAATAAGAACCTAAATAACTAAACTCATCTAATGATCTATAAAAACCATGTTAGTTTATTATTTTTTAGTTATTTAATCTTTAATAGAATTCAACTCATTAGAAAAAACTGAATCATGATGTTAAATAATTACCCCTTTTTTACACTTAAAATCATTAATAGAATTTTTTATCCTAGGGCAGTCTTAAATGAAATTTAATTTATTTCTATATTCAACACATAAAAAATAAAATTTATTATAATTAAATTTTATATTACATTTATTTCCATCCTTGTGATTATTTTTTATATGAGTTGTTAATGGATTAGTTTTTAGTACTCTTCATTTTAATTATCTTTTAAACTTCAATAAAAATTTAATACATTTATTCCATTTTTAGGTCCCTGAATTATAAAACAGAAGATTCATATAAATCATCATTCAAAGGATCAAAATCTACACATTTACTTTTTATAGTTTCCTCACCAGCAATGTTATTTAATTTTGGTTTATATTGAAGTAATAAACTTATAATATCAGGCGAAGTATAATACATAATGATCCTTCTATTATCAATAGAGACCTTCACATACCACTTATTCATTAATTATCATAGAATTCATTCAACAAAATTTTTTCCAGTTGTTATCTACGATTAGTCAATCTATATAATATTCTAGAAAACCTATCGAACATAGAGTTGATATATTCATAATCTCCCATATGGTAAAAAAGATATTCAGCCTGAAGCATTCCATGCTTTATCCATATCAACTTATCTCTTCCACAATGAGTAAATTGATTTTTTTTAAAATTTAATGTGTTGTTTTACAAGAATAAATATGAATAAAATTAATTATATTGTATCAATATAATGAATATTAATAACAATATAATTTTAAACATATTTATCTACATCACCAATTTTATGTGTGTGAGGGTAATAATTTGGGGATTTATAGAGATCAACAATAGTAGTTAAGTGATAAATGATGAGTTTCATGATATAGGATTCTTTCAGAGTATTCCCATAATCATATTCTCTACCATAAAAGCTAAGTAGTTTCTATGTAATCTATACCTCCAGTGATATTTAATGTAAGGAACCAGCCTTAGACATGTCATACAAGAGGACCTTATTCTAATCTAGGTTCTGGAAATAGATACATGCTTAAAAAAACATCAGAGTTACAATGAAAAACTAAAAAAACTACAAGATCATCACCACTTCGGCACGCAACAACAAGGATGAACAACTCTGGATTTCGAGGAAACCTGTGAAAAAACATTTTGAAACCATGGGGTGAGCACAAAAGATGCTCAGTAAAGGGTTTAAAAACCTTTGATAAATATTCTTTGAAAACAGTATATAAACATTTAGGAATACCATTTTTTAAAATACTGTTTGAAATTAATTACGGCATCAAAAATACTAGTTCAATTTTTAGAAGATACTTACGTTTAAAATTGCTCAAATATACTCCAATGTTTTTCTGAAAAAATTATGCAAGCTTTTGAACAAAAAATAACTAGTTCTCTTACTGCTCGACAAATTACAGGCCATGATGGGTCCATGCCCAATCCCTTCTTGTCTACCACACTCGAGAGTCGGGTTTTCTGAAAACATTTTATGCTTGCGTTAAATACGTATACATTTGCACCGTGTTTTCATATATTAAAACTCGTAAACAACGTTTGATACATAAGTAATGAATGTGTACAAATTTATATATACATATTCTTACATATATATATATATAGTGCAAACAAAGTGTATAAATATTTTCCATATAAGGTTTGTGAAACCAATGCGTACGACATTGTCATTAATACAAATAATGGTCATTACCTATTTGAAATTTATGAGTTGATTATAACACGATGAGTGTCGACGATAAACATAATAGCATGGCCATGTATCTATGCATATGCGACGGCCATGATATTTAAAAAAAACATGTTGATATTTTATGTGCATTCTTTTTGGGAAACATGTCGATAAACTGGAATAAAATTGTAAAAATGATATCCGTCATTTCATTCATATACATATATATATAAACACACACACACACACAAATATATATATATATATATATAACCATGTATAATTGAATAATTGAATAATAAGAATAAAATCATAATAAATAATTTTACGCTTAAAATCATGCAAAATAACAGAAAACCAAAACCAACCAATATAATAAATATTTAGTTTGGTTTTGATATACACGTACAACATATATATATATATATAAACCTGTATATACCAAAATAGGTTCTGCTTAATAAAATCAAATCATAAAACACTCTTTGGAAATTTTTAAAAGAGGGATTAAAATTAAAACTACATCTATAGAATTATATAATAAAGGTTTGTAAAATAAAGATAATTGAAAATAGACCCTTGCATGAATTATATGAATAAAGAACATTATTTAAATAATAATTTTCATCATATAGAAAACATAAAACAGAACTGGTTTTTTATTTATATATAGTGTATATACACATATATGTATATATGGGTTTTATAAAACTAAATAAAACCTTACCTTAGTGGATTTAGACTGCATGTTAAGGCTTGGATGCACCAGGCAGGGGTGTAGAAAACACTACGAGTGGTGTAGTGCTCATGTAGGGTATGCAATTCTCCCGACAGCATATGTGTAACATTTATGAAGATGAAGGACTAAAAAAACAAGAACCTGAGGAAGTGATCTGACCCGAGTGTTCTAACCGCATGAAGGGGGGTTCTAAATTTATAACAAAACATGAAGGCAGCTTCTCAGGGAAGTTTAACCCAATTCACGGGTATCATAACGATACATTATTATATATATATTTTTTGTTCCAAGTCATGTCATCCATTATTGGATCTAATAATATTAATATATTATTTATTATAATAATAACAATATTATATATAACGATTAATATATAGTGAAACATATAATATATAATGATCTATACATGTAATATATAATAGCACGATTTATAATATATATATATATATAATGAACCATATAAAATGTTATATTATAATAATAATATCACTCCACACACACAAAACAATCAATCACCACTCTTCTTATCCCCAAAAGCCACGCCACACATAAATACAATCAATATTTTATTTTTTTAAAAAAACAAAAAATGTAGTTCAATCAATCCTCTACAATCACACCTCTTTATTATTATATATATATTTGGTTTAATCAATCCTCTACATTCACGCCTATTTATTATTATATATATATTTGGTTCAATCAATCCTCTACATTCACGGCTCTTAATTAATATATATATATTTATTCATTTAGTTAATACCTCAAAACGTTTAAACTATTAATAAATTATATATTTATATATATTAACCATTTTATCGTTTTTATATGAATATACATATATTTAATAATTCAAATTACACATATTTATTTGAAACATAAATATTTTTTTTCATTTTTCATAATATAACCATTATATGTATTTATAATTTATAAATTTTATATAAACAAATGCATAATATATATCATATATTTATAATATATATGATCTTAATAATAATAATAATAAATTTAAATGACATTTATAATAAAATTATAATTTTATAATAATATTATTTTTATTAATAAATAATTCAAAACAAATATTTTGATTTATATCATTATCAGCCTAATTAGAATAAGTCTATATTTTAATAAAACAATTACATATATAAAATACATTGCTTATTATTATTACTAAATTTTTTTTTAAATGTAAATATATTACATACATTTATAAAATATTTATATATGTTCTTAGAATTTCAAAATTACATTCTAATCATTATTTATAACTTTGAAACATTAGAATTAATAATGTTAAATATATATTTATAAAATTCGTTTTTTAGACACATATATATAAAGTGTGGTTTATAGTATATATATATATATATAATAATAATAATAATAATGTTTTGTATGCATATAAGTAGAAAATTTAGTACATTCATAAATAATTATCATTTAAAACATTCTAATAACAAAATTTTACTCTCCAAAAATAATTATATACAAATAGTTATTTTGATAAATTATTTTTTTTAAATAACAATATTAACTTAACATAAATTTTAAATTATAATTAATAAAAGTTATAATTTTCATTAAATTGATTAAAACACTTAATTTTTATTAATCTTGTTTTAATATTTTATCTATATATATGTATATATATATATGACATAGATTAATTCAAAACATTATTTATAATAAAACATCATTCTTAATTATTTAATTTATTTGAATAACGTCTGTGAAAAAATACTATTTGACGTCGTCGCGTATTAAAAACATGACATTTTTTATAAATCAAAGTATTCATAAATATAGAAAAGGCCTTATTTTATTGTTTATTTATAACATTATTCATTTTAAATTATGGTTTATTTAAACTTATTCTTTTTTTTAAAACTCAGGGCGTTACAATATTCCCCTCTTAAGAGAATTGTGTCCTCGCAATTCGATCGTCGAACTAAAACTAACTCTGAATTTCTGTCTTTAGAATTTAGAAAACTAAGACCGCCAGATTCCTAGACACTAACGTTAAATGACAACATATATTTCCAAAGTTGTCTAGACTGTTCCTCTGATACCAAGTGTAAGGACCCAGCCTTAGACATGTCTTACAAGAGGACCTTATTCTGGTCTAGGTTCTGGAAATAGATACATGCTAACAAAAAAACATCAGAGTTACAACGATAAACTAAACAAACTGCAAGATCATCACAACTTCCATGCGCAACAACAAGGATGACTAACTCTGGATTTCAAGGCAACCTGTGAAAAAAATTTCAAAAAATTGGGGTGAGCACAAAATATGCTCAGTAAAGGGTTTAAAATCCTTCAATAAATATTCTTTGAAAAAAGGTATATAAACATTTAGGAATACCATTTTTTAAAATACCGTTTGAAATTAATTACGGCATTAAAAATACTCGTTCAATTTTTAGAAGATACTTACATTTAAAATTGCTCAAATATACTCCAGTGTTTTTATGAAAACATTATGAAAGCTTATGAAGATAAAATAACTAATTTTGTGACTTCTTGACTAATTACAAGCCATGATGGGTCCATGCCCAATCCCTTCCCGTCTACCACACTCGAGAGTCAGGTTTTCTGAAAACATTTTAAGCTTGTGTTAAATATGTATACATTTGCACTGATTTTTCATATATTAAAACTTGTAAACAATGGTTGATACCTAAGTAATGCATGTGTAGAAATTTATATATATATATATAGTGAAAACAAAGTGTATAAATAATTTCCATATAAGGTTAGCAAAACCAATGCGTACGACATTGTCATTAATACAAATAATGGTCATTACCTATTTGACATTTATGAGTTGATTATAACATGATGAGTGTCGACGATAAACATAATAGCATGGCCAAGTATCTATGAAAATGTGACGCCCATGATATTGAAAAAAACATGTTGATATTTTATGTGCAATTTTTTTTGGAAACATGACGATAAACTGGAATAAAATTGTAAAAATGATATCCGCCATTTCATTCATATAAATATATATATAAACATATATATATATATATATAACCATGTATAATAGCATAATTGAATAATAAGAATAAAATCATAATAAATAATTTTACTCTTAAAATTATGCAGAATAACAGAAAACCAAAACCAACCAATATAATAAATATTTAGTTTGGTTTTGATATACATATATAATATATATATATATATACCTGTATATACCTAAATAGGTTCTTCTTAATGAAATCAAATCATAAAACACTCTTTGGAAATTTTTAAAAGAGGGATTGAAATTAAAACTGCATTTACAGAATTATATAATAAAGGTTTGTAAAATAAAAATAATTGAAAATAGACCCTTGCATGAATTATATGAATAAAGAACATTATTTAAATAAAAATTTTCATCATTTAGAAAACATAAAAAAGAACAGGTTTTGTATTTATATATAAGTGTATATACACATATATGTATATATGGGTTTTACAAAACTAAATAAAACCTTACCTTAGTGGATTTAGATTGCATGTTAAGGTTGGATGCACCAGGCAGGGGCGCATAAAACACTACAGGTGGTGCAGTGCTCAAGTAGGGTATGCCATACTCCCGACAGCATATGTGTAACATTTAAGAAGATGAAGGACTAAAATAAAAACAAGAACCTGAGGAAGTGATCTAACCCGAGTGTTCTAACCGCATGAAGGAGGGTTCTAAATTTATAACAAAACATGAAGGCAGCTTCTCAGGGAAGTTTAACCCAATTCAGGGGTATCATAACGATACATTATTATATATATATATTTTTCCAAGTCATGTAATCCATTATTGGATCTAATAATATTAATATGTTATTTATTATAATAATAACAATATTATATATAACAATTAATATATAGTGAAACATATAATATATAATGATCTATACAAGTAATATATAATAGAGAGATTTATAATATATATATATATATAATGAAACATATAAAATTTTATATTACAATAATAATATCATTCCACACACACAAAACAGTCAATCACCACTCGTCTTATCCCCAAAATCTACGCCACATAAATACCATCAATATTTTAATTTTTTTTAAAAAGAAAAAATGTGGTTCAATCAATCCTCTATAGTCACGCCTCTTTATTATTATATATATATTTGGTTCAATAAATCCTCTACATTCATGCCTCTTTATTATTATATATATATTTGGTTCAATCAATCCTCTACATTCACGCCTCTTTATTATTACATATATATTTATTCATTTAGTTAATATCTCAAAACGTTTAAACTATTAATAAATTATATATTTTTATATATTCACCATTTTAGCATTTTTTATATGAATATACATATATATAATAATTCAAATTACACATTTTTATTTAAAACATAAATATTTTATGTGTTTTTCATAATATAACCATTATACGAATTTATAATTTATAAATTTTATATAAACAAAAGAATAAAATATATCATATATTTATAATATATATTATATTAGTAATAATAATAATAATAAATTTAAATGACATGTATAATAAAATTATAATTTTATAATAATATTATTTTTATTAATAAATAATTCAAAACTAATATTTTGATTTATATCATTATTATCCTAATTAGAATAAGTCTATATTTTATAAAAACAATTACATATATCAAATACATTACTTATTATTATTACTAAATATTTTTTTTATATGTAAATATATTACATACATTTATAACATATTTATATATGTTCTTAGAATTTCAAAATTAGATTATAATCATTATTTATAACATTGAAACATTAGAATTAATAATGTTAAATATATATTTATAAAATTCGTTTTTTAGACACATATATATAAAGTGTGGTTTATAATATATATATATATATAGTAATAATAAAAAATTTTGTATACATATAAGTAGCAAATTTAGTATATTCATAAATAACTATCATTTAAAACATTCTAATAACAAAATTTTATTTTCCAAAAAATAATTATATACAAATAGTTATTTTGATAAATTATTTAAAAAAAATAACAATATTAACTTAACATAAATTTAAAATTATAATTAATAAAATTTATAATTTTCATTAAATTGATCAAAACACTTAATTTTTATCAATCCTGTTTTAATCTTTTATCTATATATATGTATATATATATGACATAGATTAATTCAAAACATTATTTATAAGAAAACATTATTATTTATTATTACATTTATTATAACAACATCTTTGAAAAAATATATATTTGACGTCGTCGCATATTAAAAACATAACATTTTTTATAAATCAAAGTATTCATAAATTTAGAAAACTCATTATTTTATAGTTTATTTATAACATTATTCATTTTAAAATATAATTTATTTAAACTTATTCTTTTTTTGAAACTCAGGGCGTTACATTTAACGTAAAATCATTATGATTTTTCCCATATACAGTTTTGTCTAGGGAGATTATAAATATAAAAGAAATATACATTAGAGAAAATTCTATGATAATAATTTATTATTCCAAACCATGATAAATGATGGTCTTGAGGGGGTTATATAGAACAATTATATTATCTAAAAAAATTAAATAATATTAACATTAGCATGCATTTTAAGAGTAAAAATAATAAAATAAGTGATTTTGATAGTATTATGGAAACTTTTAATCCTACATCAAATATTCACACCCAACTACACCTTGATTAGTATGAAATTCTGTAAATGACCATAATTTTAAATGAGATTTATAACCTAAGTAGAGAATAAGTTTCTTAATTGTGGAATAATATCACCAAAATCCATACCATTTAAAGGAATCACAATCTATTAGAACATTGTATTTGTACCCAGTGTTACAACAAAAAACAAAAAATCATAATGGTATTATAATCGTAAAACTAATATATTTTTGAAAGGGAAATCATAATGAAAAATATATTTATAGAATAGAAAATAAAATATTTATAATTAAATAAAAATACATCTAAGAAACTACTCAGTTGATAATAATATATACTAGTTAATGTAGGATAAAAGATTCTATAGAAATGGATTATTATCTCTCATAAAGTTAGTAACGATTGTACATTTTATGGTCCTCCTTGTGATTAATTTAAAACATTGAATTTGTTTTGTAGTTGTTTAAAAAGGTCATGCATATATATCTGAATAGCTTCACTTTGAAGTCTATACCTAAACCACTTGTATCTATGGTTTAATTTAATATGAGTATTAGAAATTGATACATATCATCATTGAGATTATAAACTACTTGGTAAATATTTTTAAATCATATCTATTTAATAATCGGCCTTGAATATCTATTCAATAAAAAATGATTAATCATGTAAATCGTGACCTTAAATTTCATTATATAATATATGAATTTTTAATATAAATTCATGAAAAATAAATAAATATAGATATAAACAATAATTTAAACTAACAGTAATTAAAAATACATAAAAAATATACTTCCATACAATATATATATATATGGTTTTATAATTTTATGTAAACAATTACTTAATAAATCCACAGATATTTAAAATTAGTGAATGAGATTAAGTGAAAATCATAATATATTTTAAATCACATAATATATTATACATTAAAAAAATATAACTTCTGTAAGACATCAATTAAAAGTTTAAGACATTGAAATCACTTCATAATACTTTCCTATAACATGAATGTAATTTTCAATTATTAAAATACCATTCGATAAGAAAATAAAATCAATTTATAGTATTTTCAAGATTCATAATATTTTTGTATCATTTGTATGAATTTTTACTTAGTTAAAAATATTTTATCACAATGAAAAAAGGGTGACATGAATAAGATGAAAAAATAGAAATATGAATAAAAAATGACAAATAATTAAATAATAATAGATTGATTTATAAAAACATAAATTTAATTCGATTATATTATATTACAATCACTGATAGTTTCAAAAAAGGTAAATATTATGTTGATTTCAAATCTCATTTTATTGGGAATAAAATGAGAACATTGAAATATTTTGAAATTATCAAAACTAAATTATTTAATGTGAATTATTTTTGAAGGATAGAGTAAAAAAATATTAATTTATAAGTTATTATATTTCCTCAACTCCTAAAAATATATGAGCATAAATCATGTATCCAAATTCTAATATCATTCCCTTGTAGATTTCATCAAACAATATAAATATGTCTTGAGCATGGACACTTATTATTCATTATCTTAAATACTAAAATAATCAGGTATTACAAAATAATACTCTTACTCAATATGTCTATTGATAAATTATAATATAAAATCCATTTGAAGTATATTGAATATAAAATTTGTAGTCATATAAAATATATTATTTATGATTCAATCCTTGAAACCATAGAAAATGTCTACTCAAAATCAACTCTTTCTACATGATAATTTACATTGATGACTAACCATTACTTATTCTTTGGCATTTCTCCCATTTCATTGAAACACTCTTTTATCTCTAGTAGGATTCTTATTCATTTAATTATGAACTAATTTACAAGTGTGATCATTATTTATCTAGTCGAAGTCATCATTCAATACTTCAATCAATTCATGATTCTTTAGTGTTTCATCTACATT
The DNA here is from genome assembly GCA_963277665.1 of Viscum album. Classification (NCBI taxonomy): domain Eukaryota; kingdom Viridiplantae; phylum Streptophyta; class Magnoliopsida; order Santalales; family Viscaceae; genus Viscum; species Viscum album. The sequence goes on from OY728167.1 coordinate 684,014,939, forward strand.
CCATGGTTTAACGTGAGATATAAAAGTGGTATGTAATGTTCCCATGAATGAAATTTTTGTTCATAATTATTATTTATAAATTCTAATATTATTTTTAGCATATTATTAATCATAAATATTGAGTGGATTTATGTAGGATGTTCTTATTTTTTAATTGCTTAATGATAAGTTTTACTATGATTATGACATTTATGATACACATTTTTAGAACATACTATGTATTTTCTCAATTTATTTTCCTATTCCATTCAAATGAATTGAGCTAACCCTAATTTTCCACAATCATAAAAATGGTTTTAAATCAATTTTATACAAATAATATCATCTATATTTGTATAAAAAAATTTATTGTATTGATGACCACATTTATTTATATGATATCCAAAACATCATCAATTGGCACCATGATACACAAACTCATACATGTTAGATGGATTCACATTGAAAATTCAAGGGAATCTAAAGGCCTAAAAGTACATAAAAATAGTTTTATCTTATAATATATAATATAAATTATTGAACAATTATGAATTAAAAAACTATTATATACATTATTTTTAGAGTTTAATTAGTTTATGTGGGGATGATTTTGAGTTTCTTTTATTAATTTTGATTCTATAGAACAATATAATTTATTATTTTGATTGATTTATTATTTAATAAAGGAATATTTTTTGATATTTTTTTCGGTGAATTATTTTATTTATGAGTATTATGGGTATTAAAGTTTTGGAATAGAATTAGTTTCATTTATCTGATGTAGGAAATTAAATCATAGGTCATGATTTTAAATCATTAACTAAAGATTTTATGGATCTCAATTCAAGGATTTAATTAGGGGATATTCGGAAGGAATTTAATATGATGAATGAGGACATGAATTTTTTTTGCATATTTTTATAAACTTAATGTACTTGATAAACATTTTGACAGTGTGAATGTTTTTTGGAATTATAGGATTGAGAGGAATTGACATAATTGACCCCATGTAAACATAACGTAGGGGGTGGGGAGTGAGGAAGGAGATATAATTTATAAATACAAATAAATTGATCCACTTATAGAGGTTTTTTATGGAAATGTTATATTAGAAATAGTGGAATTAAACCTATAAAAAGATCAAATTAATTATCTTGTTTTCGAACTATCTATACATTCCTATTAGTGGAGGTGAACTCAAGGAATAAGGTAATTAGAGGATATGTGGTTGAGTGGATTATTGATGGATTGTCCTAGTATGTTCATAAATGATGTTTGTTTATTATGAAAATGTTTTAATTTCTAGGTAAATATCCATTGTCCTTCAGAACCCCCATTTTTTACATTTAAGCCTCATAAATGTCATCGCGGGAGTTTTATAATATTTGAAATGGGATCATAACAATTGTAATTAAGACCATTCCACTCTTTAGATGTTACCTTATGGACCATACTCTTTAAGTCCATGAAGGAAAATTTTTAAGAAGGGTCATTTCAAAATTAATTGGGGATATAAGACTCACTAGATGTCATAAACATTAATCCTGATAGTCACACATGGTTTATAAAATTATATCATGTGTTTTTTCAATTAATTAATAGGAGCAACCCAATTGTTTAGGATATATTTCAACCTCTCCTAAATGATATTTTTTCATTATTTGGGATTTTAAAAAATGATTTATTTGAATTTGGATGATAGGACATTTACGTATGACATATTGAGTTCATCACCAATGGAATTTGAAGAGAATTCATATGAAATCATCTCAGGTAAGTGGATCATATTTCTTCCTCAGTTGGTTGTTATTTCATGGCTTGTAATCTATGTACATTTGAATTTTATGATTTAAAATGAAAATTTTCCAAGAAATTATGGTTATATATTTGATAAATGTAAGATAATAATTTAAAATGAAAATCAAGCATTTTATGTTTCCAAAATCATGGGATTTGATTTTTGTAAAATAGTACTTTTATATTATATTTCTTTTTTATTTAATATAAGTTCATTCTTGTAATTTGAGGTAGGTAAATTTATTTTGGAAATAAAATATTTTTTGATTTTAATTTTTATTGGCATGGGAATCAAGAACACCTTGGTCAGAAATAACCATACGGAATAGTTTAAATAATAATGGATAGGGGGAATGACCTTCTATAATTTATCTGAAATTATAGGGATTTATTAAATATCCACTAGGATTATATTTTACTCTTAATTATTAGATAAATTTCTATTATTTTTTTCCCAGGATTCATTAAATTCTAAAATTTTGGATTATTTGGGTAAACAAATAATGATTTGTTTTGTTTTAAAATACCATTCATTGGTAATCATTATATAATTTATTATTTGTTTAAACAAATTTGTGAATTTTAAATATTATAATTGTTTCATTTATCAAATCATTATTGGTTACATGTTGTGGAGTAGATTATACCTTGAAAAAAATATGTGTATTTATTGTAAATACTATGGAGTAATTTATTACTCACCTCTATCTACATATCTCAACACACATATATATATATGGTCACAACATAGGGAAGGGAAATTATACCTTATAATAAGAGATGGATTATATTTTTTATCTTCATGGTTGTAAGTGACTATTAATAAGAAGTCACTATAAGATTTTGTTCTCTTAGATGGATATTCATCAATCATATATATTAATTTTAATGTAATTTTCATATTGAATTATTATTAAACATTGTTATTGATACTTGATTCCATCACTGTTTTTTAATAAATTAATTTGGATTTAAAATAAATAAGTTGTTAAAATAATTATACATTTATTCAGCATTTAGGACACAATTGTTCCCCAATTATAATTTAATATCCCTTCAAACTACTTCCCAACCTTCTGAAATCAAGTATTGTGCATGAGGTTATGTGGTGGTTCATTTATTATTTTTTGGGTATCATATTCAAGTCATTAAAAATGGAATTATAGAAAGGGATTATAAAATTTCATGGGAATTATTTTAGTTTTGGTGATGGTAAAAAATCATGAGCTACAAATAAAATTTGAATAGATAATATATTCATAGTCCGAATATGAGAAAATAATTAGCCCATGTATTATAATTTATTAGGGGATCCCTGTCAGGATTTTTTACCATATATATTTTCACCACCATGATGGGTTGGAATAGGAATTGTACTAATGATTCATGAAAAACATTTATAAAATTTAACATAATGTTCATTAGATTTACATTTGACTATATTGCTGATAAATCATTTTATAAATTGAATTAATTGGTTTTTTAAATTATATATATTTAATAAAATAATTTTGGTAAAATTTGATGTGATATATTTATATGAAACTAAAGGAAATGAGTCTTAGAAATGTGAATAAATCAAGTTAGATATAGATGTTATTCTATGGTTGGGGTTTGTATCACTCTTTTAAATAATTTATATTTTATTTTTTCTAAGACATAAACTAATCATTGGATTTTTGGAATTATATAATATCCCTCACATAAAGAGCCATTTTTTGGAAAAGTTATTAGAAACCTTTATTTTACCAATATAGAGGTGATGCTTGAAATTGGGAATGTGTTGCTGAACTATTTGAATCATTAGTCTAAGAAAAATAACTAATTTTAAAAGGGAAAATAAGAACAAAATGAAAGATGTAAATTAAGCATCAATGTTTTAGAGGAAATTTATTTATATCACTAGAGGATATAGTGGATTGTATGAAATTGGGGATTGGTTAGAACTGATCAAATAAGTATTTTACTTTTTTTGTACACTAGATATGTTGAAGGTGATGTTTTATAATTTTATGAAAACGAGAGAAGCTAGTAAGTGGTGGGATACAATTATGGAAAATAAATTATCTAAGGATATAAAATGGGAATGGTTTCATATTACTATAAGTTAAAATTTTTAACCATATACAATTATGTTAATGAAATCCTGGGATATTTTGGAATTAGAGAAAGGGAACATGAGAGTTCATAAATAAAAACATAAATTTCTTTAGATTTAGTAAAATTTTCACTATAGTTGATTAAAAATAATGAAAATAAATTTAAAATATTTTGGGATATGTCTTCAACCAAACATTATATAAAAAATAATCTTGTTGTATTTACCCACCTATAGATGGTAGGGAACAAAGTTGAAATGGAAGAATAAAATTTGATATTTTTTAATGTAAAAAAATCCATCCTCAAATTGGTATGGACACGATTTATCTTGTTGATATAATATATTGAAAAATTACTTCCCATAAGGTGTAGTAATGTGAAATTTTCATTCATGAATTCATCATAGTTGAAGAAACATACCTTTACATGTCAGTGTGCTGGTGAATGACATTTAAATTGAGATTTTCCAAATAATCAAAAAATTTGTGATTGGTGTGTGACGTTGAGACACTAGAATAGTTTTTTAACGAATATAGTGGAAGGGTTTAAAATGAAACACAAGGTTAATGGATTCTTATAAGTGATATTAACTAATGTTTTATATGGGTATCTATTTATTATAGGTTATAACCCCTAATAGGGGAAAATAAATCATATTCAGCATCATATATTTGTGACTGCATATATACCAAATGAAATAGAAGATGAATTGATGATAGTCTGAGGTACATTTCTTTTTTCTTCTTTTGTGATATCTGCAATTGTTAAAATAGGTTAATCTCATTTATCCATATCTACATGGATATTAGACAAGTAAAATTAATCTATGAAATTAATTATTTATTCTATAAATATTGATACTACTATTGGGGTGAGTATGAAATATGGATTTAGGTATCCTTATTTCTATTAAAATTAGTGATTTGGAAATATCATGGGTTTTTAGTTAAATGTATTTGGATACACAATCTCAAAACTCGAATTCATTGAATGGTGAGATTCAACACACTTTTTGAATACCACTATGATATAATATATTTAATAGAATATTAAAGGTGTGTTCAATAATTTTAAGGATGTATGGTATTTATGAAATTTGAGAAGTACCTTTTCCTAGAAAACTATGATATTTGATTCATTAACTAGTTGGGTTTATTCTTATATTAGTGGAATCAATGATTTATAGTATTATTTGAATTAATGATTTATACTTAGAGGTGAAGAATCATTATTGAAAAACATTATTTTAATAAATATAGTTATTTTTTTGGTTAGGAAATGATCTATAAAATGCATAACATATAGAAAATAAATTATGTACAAATAATACTAAATGATATTTTTCCACAGTGAACATGTCTATATACCTTGTGTAAGAAGGTTGTTATCCTACACACACCTGCATAACATTTTAGTATCCATAAATCCTTAGGTTAAGGTTATATCCTTGTAACATTAATAATATTGTCAAAAAGCTCTATTTTAATAACATACATTCATTAACTAAAGTGAAAAGATAAAAGTTTTATCAACTATAACTAATAATAAACATGAGTCCCCATGGGACATTAGGGATATAAACATATTTCTTGTTTCATATTTATAAATTTATAATACACATTCTCATATTATCATTACTCACCCATAGAGTACCCAAAAATACCTTAAGATATTTCTCAGTATTCTATCATATTTTAGAGTCTCTAATATCATAACACCCACAAATATTTCCTAGAATTTACCATCAATTGGTTAACAAAAAATCTATTTAGTTCATGAAAAAACATCATAATCACATCCTAAAAAAATATATTTAAAATTTATTTTAATCTATATAAATTCCCCAGAAACCACTTTATCACAATGTTATGTACATAGTTGTTTCTTTATATACTTTGACTACCAAATCATGAAAAGAAAAAACCCATATATATAGAATGATTCAGTCAATTAAATTTTGATTTATATCAGTCATTAACTCCCCAAAACAATCTCTTATAAACATTGGTAGGACACAAACATTCAAAATTCACGGAATGTTTAAAACAAGAAAGAGAGGTACCTAAAATCATTATATCTGCTCTATGTCATGATTTATTCCCCATATACTCCACTCCACATACATATTACCATTCAACCAAATTCATTACTGAATGAACACAAGAATCATCACAAACTAGTGGTTCACTTATTTATCATTTGGTGTACATTGTTCTGTGGATGGTTATGCTGACTCTAATTATTAACTAAAATAAACTCCCATGGAATCATGGACAAATTACCTATATTGAAAAACTTAATCCCTCATAATGTAAATTAATATTAATTATTATAATTGATTTGTGGTCTCCGATATCATTGATCAACTTCATCCACTTTAGCTCAGAACATATTATTATATATGATCATTCATATAACAATGATATTAGTTATGAGGTTGTCTAGTCTCTTGTCATATATATTTCAATGAAATCCTTATCTTTATTCTCTAAATATTTTATTTCTTATACAATATCCTCCAAAAACTACTTGTAAAATATTTTTAGCCTCATGATATGTATTGAAAACTAATAAAAAATCATTAGTAATAATGATGTATCTAAAAATCTCTCCCATTTTATTTTGTTTAATAGTACAAAAAAAATTCATTTTAATTAAACATTCTTAAGTTATACGCATAAAGTATTACATTATTTAGTGATTGAATACTATTTTTCAAAGAATCGGTAATGAAAATTATTTTTTACCCTTATTGAAAACAAATAAATATGGTATTTAAATTACGGTGGCACCACTCATCTTTAAGCAGTTATTCAGGAATCATTCAACCCTCTGCCTATTTTATTATAGATGGTCAAAAGAATAGATAAATTACTTGTAACATCAAAGGTATGCATAAAAATTATTTATATTATATAAAATAGTAAATAATACATTTATAATATTTCATTTTATCCCTTTACATTCATCATAAGAAATTAATAAAAAAGTATTCATGCACGACCAAATTTACGGCACTATAAATCATGTATCCTGATTTATGTCAAAAAAAAATTGAACAAATGTTGGACAATGATTCAAAAAAAACACCAATGATGTTTTGGAATGGATTTCACACCCATATTATTTATCAGCTACACATAATTCTTTTTTTTTGAGATGATTTATAAGAATATAAAAAATATTATCCTTAGAATTACCATACTATTGTTTCGAAGATACATTATACAAATTCACCTACACGTATGGTATTTGAAATATATTTGATTTGATATTTGATGATACACATGATTCTTTATAAAATACATCATTATATTGTTTCCATATTCAATAAAAAGATGATATTTAAGAAATAATTATCATAAAACTTTGTTAAATAATACATCCATATTGTTTATTTTCCTCTTTAGATAACTGATACTCATTGGTAGTCAATGAAATAGGGGATTTATTCAAAAGATTAAAAGGAAAAAAATATTCCAAATAATAATAATAATCCTCCTGAAGTTGGATTATTGTCATATATATAACCATCCCAGTAGGTATATAGAATGTATTTCAATTGTGCACTACAATTATTCTAATAATGTTGTCTATAATTTAATGTACTCTTGACATACCTAAGAATTAAATACTTCAACCATTATATGTAACTCAGCTGGATGAGATTGATACCTTGAAAATTGTGTGACAATAAAAAAAATGTGTTTTTAAGGATGTTCTATACAAGAGATGCAAGATTAGCATTCTAAAATCAATAACATTTAAAACGTGTATTTCATTATCATTAGAGAATTATGTTCTCACTAAAAGTTTTGAACACACACCTCTCAATAAATTATTGAAAAATATTTTCATAGGATACTTGGAATAAACTAATTTTGTGAAGAACACGTGAAAAATAGGTTGTATAATATGAAAATTTATGAAGAGCAACATCTCACTAAGTAAGGATATTTGAAATCTGGTTTCCATAATCTAATTCCATTAAAATAAATATTAATATTGAAACACTATGATATCTAGGATTATTTCTACCCATAGATACATTTTTAAATTATTTTATCATGATTCTAACATTAGCAACATTAAAACCCTCAAGTTACACAATTTAAAGACCCTTAATCAACTCAACAGTCATGAACTAATGTTTCACATGTATTTGAGGAATTTGGTAATTTTACTGTTTTAAATGGAATATAAGTAATTAAATGGTTTAAAGAATGACTACAGGGGAAATAGTTTATTTAAAATATATCATATCAACTTGATAATAGACCATTAAATGAAATTTAGATTTATTTCTTCCAACCTTCTAATTTTCATTTAATTTTTGAAGACCCATTTTATTCTAACGATTCTTTTCCATATAGTGATTTCTAAAAGATCATATATGTTATTATATTCAAAATAATCTATTTAATTTTTATAGATTCAATCGTCTCACCATGATCCAATTAATGAATGAAAAATGTGTTCAACTAATTAAAGTATACTATTATGAATAGAAATTCTAATTTTTCTTATGGTTTTTAAAAAATAAAATTGCTTTTAATAATATTTAATTCCTAAATATTATTCCTAATTATAATATTTTCATAATTAGTAATCAATAACATAATTAAATAACTGTAATAATAAATCTACATTATCATCATGAATCACTTCATTCTATTCATTTTGACCATAGGGTTTGGTAGTTATTTTGACATCATTATTCTCATCCTCATCCATGATTGATTTAATTGTCTCATAATCATTTTTATGGATTATAAAAAAAATATAATGAATCCATATTATTATATTTATTATAAAAATATAAATATTAACTTTTATTTGGTATGTAGCTAGAAATTACTGGATCTTATTCATTCCAATCAATTTTTCTACGACCTCTTCATTTCATCGTGCTAAATAGTTGACTCTCAAAAACTCCAAATTGATTATGATGTGGATATTTTTTTTAAAAAATTCATATGAAGTGATATTTGAAATAATAATCAATAAACACAAGATTGATTTATTCTAAATATATTAATATATTTAATGTAAAAATCTGTTAAGAATCAGTCTCAATTATCATGGTTCAAGTAGTTTCAACAAGACTCATGTTAATTTTTTTAGATAATCCATTTTTTTACTATATGGCTCCTTGAAATCATGACTTACCCAATTATTTTAAAGATATTATATGTATTTCATGTTGTAAATTTCACTCCCACTGTTTAATATCATTATTTTCAAATCATAACATGGTTATTTTTTAGTTATAATTCTGAATGTTTTAAACATGATGAAATCTTTGGATATATGATACCTAAACTTCATTAACACCAATAAAGTAAATTCATAAATTAATATGATAATATATATATATATATATCCACATATTTAATTCTTTCTCATAGTTCTGAAAACATATACGTGGACCAAGTTTAATGGCCTAAATATTGGAATTTCAACCACTTTGGGAATTTTTGTCACAATATCCCCCTTTTTACATCTTTTAGAAATAATGGTTTAATCATCAACTAATTAAGTAATATTTCTCTTAGCCTCCTATTTAAAAAATCTCCTCATCATATTTTTTCCATGATGGAAAACCTTTTATGACCCTAATATTTATAGGTTTTATTCTCATGAAGTAATATTTTTTAGGCTCAACAACCTATAATAAATTTTCATTTTTTCATTTCCCTCATTAAATATATCCTTAAATTTTTATAATTTCATGAATTTTACATTAATTAAAAATATCACATAATTTACGTCATTAAATTTTTTTATCTTTCATCATAAGTGTTGTTTCTCCCTATCTGTAAATAAGGAATTTTTTGAATTTTTTTTCTTTTGAAAAAATGTGTTGTTCTAACAGGATCAATCTCAAATGTGCTATCATTATAAAATTTAGTAACACCACCTAAAATTTTCTAAATACTTTTTTTTCAGACTATCTATCATATATAATGAAATAATGGTATCAATAATATGTGGCTTATTAGTTTTTCATTCCATGTGAGACACATCAAAAATACATATAATATGTTTTGATTGTTTATTTTTTTGACAAATCCATGACATAAAATTCATATTCAATAGTGTTAGTAGAATATAAAGTCACTCATCTAAGGTGATCTCGTATTGATCACTGATATAGGAAATTCAAAATCACATGGTATATCATATATTTTAAAACTTCTGATTACAAAATAGTGGATAGAAATATCCATTCTCCGCATATAGATGATGTAAAATAATTAATTATACTATATTAGATATAGAAGAGTACATATAAACAAGTATGTCTAAACCAAAAAAATATCACATCCACTAGGTCACATCCATTTATAAAATAATTTACTCTTCGACCTAATCTCAACATGTAACTCATGATATTGAACAACTCTCTCTCTCTCTCATGTGTTTAGATTGGATTTGTAATAAATTATTTCTAATCACTACTTTCACATACCCATAGAAACCAACGAAATTCAATCACTACTCAATAAAACATAAATTTATCCAATTTCTATGAAATAAATTTATTTAAGGTTAGTATTATGTACTGACTAATTAGCGATGCCCAAATTTACCATAGTTTTATAGTGTAAGAGGTCTCTAGTATAACATCTTGGGTTATCGAATCCTCAAAGACATAAGAGGAAACCTAAAGAATCATAAATTCTATAATGTTTGTATGGATATGAATTACGAAAATTGAGTTCAAATTAACTGGATTATAAATTAGTTTTAGAGACATAAGTGAATTAAATTTAAAAATAATGTATTGATCCTAGGTTATTGCTTATGGTTAATTGGATGAATTCCTTTATAATTTTTTTTCAATTTCATTTAATATAGGATAATTCATTAAATGAAATCAATATAACATCATTAATTACTAGTTTAACACCTTCACATACACATTCTAATAACCTATACACTTGGAGGTTCGTTTTCATGAGAACTACACGGAAAATGGTCTAATTTAAAAATTCATAGTGTGCTGATGAAATTCAATAAGTATGAGGAAGAATGAAAATCATTGAATGAAAATTTCTACGAAAGAAATGATTGAAATTTATTAAAATGATAAATAATAACCATTAAATCCCATTTCTACTTCATTGGATCAAAAAATTATAATTTTAGCCCTCCATTGTTGTTATTCTTTCAATGGAAGCTGGTAGTAGACTCATGAGGGCAGAATTAAAGATGAAAAACTATGAAATAATGATAACTCCGCTATTCTATAATGAAATTCATAAGTTATGGTGTGAATAAGATCAGAATATGATAAAATGTTATCAATGTGATATTGAAAAGAAGAGAAAAAGAAAAAAAAGAAAATTTTTTATTAATAGACATTTGAGATTCGAATAACTTACATGTGAGAAACAAGCGCGTGAATTCCAAATGGATGTGTAGTAGTATAATTGAAATAATAAATCATGGATCCTAAATCAATTCAGAACAACAAACATAAAATAAAAATTTGGATCCTAGGGTTAATAACCCATCAAAAAATAACATTCTAATTACTTAGAAGAGTAAAAGGTCGGTGATAAAATGAAGGAGTTTTACTTTTTGATGTTCCACAAAAAAAAGACTAGATTCATACCCCATTTTGATTCCATTAGACATAATGGATAGCCAAATATGAAGGTATTTTAGAATAAAAATATATTATTATGGGTGTCCTCTAATATCTGTCAAAATTTGATGCCAATTGGATAACCCATTCCTATGTTATGCTCAAAGTGTTTAGCTGAATTTATGGGCCTTCAAATTTTCCCCTAAATCAAATTTTAAATTAGGCTCCTAGAATCTCCTTGAAAAATTAAGAACTAGCTCAAGTAATAGTTGAATTAAATGATACCCAAAATATTCTCTTTCTATAGTAAAAATTTGTTCTTCATTTGGATTTATTTGTGGGATCCACTTTTACATGATGAGCCTAAGGCCCGTTATGCTTTTCCAGAAATTTCAATATTCATTTACAAAAAATATACTTATTCCCTAATGATTAATCAATTGATCCTAAAAGATAAAATTTTCCAAATTTAGTTATAAATCAGATTACGAAATATTAAATCAATATAACCAAAATAATGAATTCCACAAGCAGAAGATTAATTGGGGCCAAATCGACACTTTAAAAATGAAATGCACAATTATGTGAAATGGAGTTCTATTTATAAAATGCACTAATTTTTTTATTGAATTTAAATACATAAATAATTAAATATAAAAAATTAATATTATCATTTTTTTAGTTAATATCTAATTTAAGATAGCAGATCAAAAATAAATAAACAATGAAATTGATAATCATCTACTGCTCATTTGAAACACACATCTCTATTAATAATGAATAGGTGAAATAAAATAATATATTAATTAGATTTCAATATATGGTACATGATAATTTAACCTCAAACATTCTATAAATATCCAAAAAGTTATCACTAGAACTTCTAAAAAACAACATACAAACTAGTGTAGTCATTATATTTTAATTGAGAGGCCAAACACTCTTATATAGTGACCTTCTTATTCATTTTTAAGGAATTGAATCATCTCATGAACCTCCCATGAGGAACTAGTCCCTCAAAAAATAGGATCATATTATTTCCCTATTACAAGATTCCATTATATTATTCATGTGTTGGGAATTTTTCTTCCTCATCTTCTCCTATTATCTTCTGTTGGCCTTTTGAATCTATTTGAACGATATGGAATTATTTTGGACCTATTTACTATAGTTATCCATGTATTGAAAATTGAATATCCCATTTTCAAGGGAAATGATTTCATGATGAGAATATGGTCCTTTAATTTATCACACAGTTATCCATGATCATCATAGATGTTCATCAATACTATTTGGGTGATCGTGATAATTTGAAATGTGTCCTTTGTGAATTTATCACATAAAGGTACTATGTACTATCACTAAAAACATGGTATATTACTTGTAGAAGTGTATCCATGATTTTTTACAATGAATAAAATCTCACATTACATATACATAGGGGAATTATACTTACATTCAAACCATCCCCAAAATTTTAAAACTTCGATCTTCTTTCTTATTCCCCCTCCAATGGAAAAATATTCTTGCACTTGAAAATATTCTAGTTTAGAAAATTAGTATATGTTACTCATCACTCAAAACATTAACACACTTATTATTCATGATTTTTATAGGGTGAAATGATGTTATATAAAATATTCATCCATCAAAAATATGTTCTGTATCAATAGTTAACATTACATATCATCTATATTATCACTACAACTGAAAATATGTAATGTGTGGCGTGTTAATATTTCAGAATATAATATAATTACCCTTATCAAACTAAAAAATGTTTCATATAACCTATCTATTATAGAAAATGTTACATGTTAACTTTTAATCTCAAAATTTTGTTATATATCATCAGGAATGTCTTTCCTTTCAAATTTTTGTGTCTACCAATATTATAGTGTTACATATTAGCATTACATTCCATTTATCAACTTGTTCCTTCAAATTTCACCTAGAATTTGAGAAGAACACAAAATTATAATATGTAATGTTTGAATTATTATCATGGTAATTAAATAAGTTGAAAATATGAATATCATGACTGTCTGTAATGAATTATTTAATCAGTATGAAATAAAAAATTAATCCAATTTATAATAAATTCTAGAAAATTAACTAGACCACAAAAAACATAATTTTGGTGTATTGAAATATATCTCATTATTTTTATAATTAAATAAAACTATATATATTTATAGAATTAAAAAATTGTATTTATATAATTAATATATGTAATTATAATTAAATAGTGGGATAATTTGTTGTTTTCACTCCTCCACACATAAACAAGAATGTTTCCTCAATTTTACATTGGGATCAATTTATTGAACGTGTATTTATCAGTTCAATAAATGCTAAAGATATCGAATTTACTCTAATTAGAGTTAAAACATGTATGAACACCCTTTATACTTTAGTACTAAAATCCTAACACTAATTACCCATTTACCACTTACTTAATAGATCAAAAATGTAATTCTTATATGTAAATTACCAATTCCTCATCTTCATCCAATATTTACCTCAACTAAATATAATCTTTTTTTAATATCATGCCAACATTATTTTTTTATTAACCATGTTAAATGAAGTGAAATTATTCATTATAATAATTGAATACATTATTAGGCACATACCTATAACCTAATTGTCTCAGAACAATAAATGTGATTGAAATTCTCTATTTTTCTCAAATTTTGAATTACTAATAAAAATTCCATTTATATTTCCTCCATAAGGTGTAAATTTTCATTATCATAAAGTTGACTAGGGTTATGTTCCAAAATAATTTTTTTACATTTTTTATATATTATTCCATACAACTATCTTCCATTATCATTTTCCCCTAGTTTGAAAACAAATACTTTCATGGTTAGAGGTTTTCTTGGTTGTTTTTCAGTGATTAATATAAAAAAATGAAAATAGTATTGTCATTTTTATCTTACATTATAATCCCTAATCCAAAAATATAGATCTATCCAAAAATTTCATACATCCCCCCACACTTAATTTATACTATAATCAATGTGATTTGTGAATATGTATGTCCATATAAGGAAAAAATATTATATAGTAGGTGTATAGAAAAATGTACTAAATGAAAAAATACTACATGAGTGTGATGTCTAAAACAAGGAATAATTTATGAAACTATCAATAATATCCAATGAAATATTTGATCCCCTTATTACCTGTAGGCTTTATTACTCCTCAAAACAGCATAAAAACAAAAAAATCATTATTCAAACTATGATAAAATGAATAAAATATTTGAAAAAGATAAAATGGAAGAAAATTTAGTTTTAAAACCCCAAATGATGTTGCTATTTTTTCTTTCCCCAGATGAACTACAATGGACTTATCATTATTCATGCGTTGGATAAAGGTTATTCACATTAAACCTCAAAATTTTCTGTTCTTGAATGTTCGTAGTAATATCATTTTTTCTATAGGTATCCGTTTTCAATAAAGTGTAGTTCAGCTACCTACTTTGTATGTATATAATGATGGTAATGGTATGATATTAGGGGAAACAATGTGATTATTCCATTTTGAACCTCTTTATTAACACTTCTATATAGGGAATCCTTGTTTTGGAATCCATTATCTTCTATAAGAATTGAAATCTAATTCAAAACATACTCCTTCATCCTATTTTAAACTGTAACCACCTTATTTTTAGCATAATAAAAAATTGTATAGTAAAAATATCACTTTATAAACATAATCTTGAAAATAAAAATAAAATCACTTTATGTTTTAATGATTATAACAATTATATTACACATGTTATAAATTTGTTTTGTTCGAATGTCTTTAGTTATACAAGACGGGGAATTATACTTATATTTGATGGAAATTTATTAATTATAATTGATTTATTATTATTAAGACGGTCAAAAATTCATGTAAAAATTACAACAGACAGATATATAAAAATTCCATATGACAGAATCCCTATAAAGTCCATTAGATTAAATCCCTCAAACAAACATATACAATTCTACCGGATGAAAATTTTATAATCCTAACTAATTAATACCTATAATGTTACTAGAAGAATATATATAATTTACACCATAAGGGTTATTTATATCATTGTAAAGAAGCTACATCAAAATTACCATTAGAAAAAAGTTGTTAGACATTAATAGTGGAATAAGGGTTATATGATTTCATTACAACTGATCTTGAGAAGTGTGAAATCCAACTATGTATAGATCATATGTAAATAAGACTACAATATTGAGGGAGAATAAAATTCCTCAATTTAGTGATCAAAAGTTTCTGCTGAAGGGTTATTACATCATGTTACTAATATCACTACAATTTTATTACTCTTATAGTTTTCATATTGAATAATTTGTGATTTTTACTTTTTTAATGCCATAATATTTTTCCATTTCAATTGATGTTTTTTTTGACTTGGAGGAGTGAGTAATCTCAGTGACAAAGAATCTAAGTGTGTTTATTGGATTGATAAATCATTTCCAACAATAGGAAAATTGAGTTTTTTCTGATCAATTTGATTGAAGGATTCATTGTATTTGAAGACAAACAATACGTTATATATAATTATGAAAACATTATATATGGTCCATTGACACCCTTAACACTTTGTGTGAAAGTGTAGAACATTATTTGAAATGTTTATATATGTTTTTATGATTACCTTAATAATGATTTTACTATTTTTTACATGTTTCTATATATTTACATATTTATAAAATTCAAATTTTAATAAAATTTAATATTATTTATTATAAACAGTATTGTAATCTTTTTGAAAACTGTATCAGTACAATAGTTTTCCAATAAAAATTCTTTACAATTTTTGGAAAAATTGTACATTTAAATTTATATAAACTAAAATTCAACCCTAACCCCACTCTTGTTGTAATTTAAATAATCATAGAATCCAAAATTAATAACTAGAGTAGTTCTGTACTTGGTATATATTGTTTATTCTATCTCTATTTTAGAGAGGATTGTATTTTTTTCTTTAATGAAATTCTTTTCCATCTGTACACTTGAAAATAATAGCTTCAGTAACCACCAAACATATATTGTGAGAAATATGAATAATGGTAGGATTAAATGATGACATTTATTGTAAAAATAGGGTTTGGAATCTTTTTTATGACGAATCAATGTTATAAAATTATAGATTAGGGTGATAATGGTTTAACTAAAAAACATAAGTCAAAAGATCATCTAAATTAACATGTCAGAAATACTTTTTTTATTCAATGGTATGGAAAATATTTAGTCATATTTCTTAATTTGAAACATCCTATAATATATGAAAAATTTTAAAGTAAAAAATATGGAACCTATATGGTTTTTTAAACTATAATATATGTTTTATGTGATGATTATAAAGAGTTCCATTTCATATGTGATGAATTTATTTCCTGAATGTATCAACTCCATATGAATATATTAAATATTTTAAAATATCTATGTTAAGAAGAGTTACCTAATGATTTGTTAATAGGAAATATTACTGATATTATTCCAAATTAATTGGAATCTAAGTATACAATGATTGATTATACTAATAATTTATCCAAGGTGATTTTGGAAGATGTAATTAGAACTCTCATGAATTATGATTGTAGGATAAAAAGAGGTACTGAAATGATTAAGAAGAATAATGGTATTTATTTTTATTTAATGATAAAAACTATATATAAGAATGTTTTATAATGTGATAAGGATTATAAATCATTGAACACTATGAAGAATGATAAGGTTGATTCTGATACTAATTCATCATATGAATGTGAGAATGAACATTATTATTCATCTAATATGATGAACATGATAGTTATGGTGAAATAATTTTCCTTTATGTGCAAGAAATGTCATAAAAATATATGTTATAAGATGGAAAATTTTAAAATTAGTTGTTATGATTGTATGGAACATGGTCTTGTTAAGAAAAATGAATTGAAGATAAATAAGAAATATAAAATTTATATAATTTTTTATCAGAAAAAAATAAATAATAGTGTGAAATCATCACATACATAGTGTATTGGTTGTGGCGATTCTTCTTCAAAAATTTATTTATAAGATTGTGCTGATGATCTGAAGGTTATGGGTATCTATGAACTAATTCAAACGAATAACTAACACTATATTGAAAAGGTATCTACTGAATCCATTACTAATATATCTTTAAATGATAATTATTAGGTCACTAATGTTGAATATATTTCAACTTATTTTGAAGAATAAAATGATGTCACATCTTAGAATTAGGATAATACAAATAATTTGAAAAATGACTATATATATTACATTTCTAGTGATAAATAATAACAATGTTAGAAAATTCTATGAATGTTCAATGTGATATCATGATAAAAAATATTCTATAATTTTAATCTCACATCAGAT
This sequence comes from Viscum album, assembly GCA_963277665.1. Classification (NCBI taxonomy): domain Eukaryota; kingdom Viridiplantae; phylum Streptophyta; class Magnoliopsida; order Santalales; family Viscaceae; genus Viscum; species Viscum album. The sequence goes on from OY728167.1 coordinate 684,032,814, forward strand.
ATTTATAATATTACATCATAATTAGAGAATAAACCAACTTCTAATACAACTAAATATGATAATAATGTTTTCTTAAATTATTATTGAAATATTTTTTTCGAAGAATTTTTTTACATATTATAATTATAGGAATAATTTTTTTGAAAGCATTAAAATAGATAATACCATATAGAAATATTTTATGAATATTTCTAACATTATTAAAACCAAATATTAAGTAAAATTATATTATTATGATTAGTTAAACTTTTTCTACAAAGTTTCAAAGAGGTTGAAATTGGAAAAAAATCATTGATTAACATTTATTCATTTGGATTTCTTAAATATTATATTTATAAATAATTACCACTTATTAAATATTAGAAGATTAGGTATTCTATGATACCAAAATTTATAATTGCTAAGAATTCTAGAAATAATATGGTATAGGTACCAAAATAACAGTGTTTTTATTTTAGGAATGACGGATAGTCATAAAAAAATATGGTACAATAATTGTGATCGTTCTATACATATGATTGTAAACAAAACGTTCTTCCAGATGATAAAAAAATATAAATAGTGGTAATAGGACATTTATATGTAATGTTCAAGGACAAATATAAGGTGTATGTGATGTCTAATTTCTTTATAAATCATTCATTTCCAATATATTTTATTTTATATAATAAAAGATACATATAATTACTATAATAAAATCATTTGATAATGGTTGTCTTGTGAGCATCAAGAATGATAAATGTAGAGTTTTCAAGGTAAATATATTCATTCAGTTTGTAGGAATGATAATGTTTACACTATTAAGATATATTTCCATAGATACAAATATATACCCTTCCTTACTAAAATGTAAGATCAACAATGGTTAAGTCATAAATTGTTATGAAACAATAATGTAACAGTGCATTCTAAACTACATTTAAAATGATATGTTAGAGATTTTCCTGATATTATTTTTAAATATTTTAATTTTTATGACCCTTGTCAATACGATAATAAATATAAGTACATATATAAATCAATTAGTTAATTATCCACATATTAAGAATTACATTTAATTTACAAAGATTTATTTTTCTAAACACAAAAAAAGTATATTAAAGGAAAATGTTATGTATATTTATTTACTTACTACCACACTTGATATATGCTTAAATATCTTTTATCTAAAAATTAATAAGATTTTTGTTTATATAGTTTTATATCCCATGACAAAAATGATAAAAACCTACCTTTTGTTATTATTTATAGTGATCATGTTAATGAATTTTATATTTTTTATTTTGAATCATTTCATAGGACGAAATAAATTACACATAACTTCTTACCACCTATAAATCCTCAGAAAAATTTTGTAATTGAATAATGAAATATAATTCTATAAGAGATTACTAAAATCAAGTTAAGTGAATACTCAATTGCAAAACATTTTTGTGTGAAAATTTTAACATAATTTGTTAGAATATAAATCACATTTTACTTAGACTAATTATTAATAAAACATCATATGAGTTATTGAATAAATACAAAATACACTTAATTTAGGATTTTGGGATTTAATGAGCTCATCATGAATACTAAAAATAATATATATAAATTTTATAAAAAATACGATAAATTAATATTTCGTTTCTATTATACAATAAGAAGGAATTAAATGTTTCTAACAAACAAACCACCACTTTTAAAGAATTATTTAAAGATGAGTTTAATGAATATGATCCTTCTATTATTAAGCACCCCAAAACAAAATCTTAATATTACATTTTTATAACCAATTTTCAATCCGTTTTTAATAAATTATCATATATAACTAATAATAAATAATCATTATTAGAATTTGTACCATATAATGAAATTCATCTTGTTACTAATGAAAAATCTTTTAAATCCCATGAAATCTTATGATCTTAAGAAATAATCCCTCAAATTATTTCATAAATGAAGTATATTAACCATTCAATACATGAGGTCTATTAAGAAATTAATGTGTACATTGTACATTCTAAATTTCTTCTTTTTATAAGAGTAAAATAATATTTCTATAACAAACATGAAGAAAATATATTTATTATAAGAAATAATGAAAGGCTTGATGTTTTGGGATATAAAAATGGAATTAATTATGGAGAAAATTTATCTTTAGTATCCAGACTCAGTTATATACTTATACATCTAGACTTTACACCATATTTTAATTTTACTCTTAGTTAAATGTGTCACGACCCGTCCTCGGGGCCCGTGTCGTGACTACCCCAAGCCCACCTTCCATAGGCCAGGGGCTGGCGACTAGCACCAAAGACGTAAATCCCAATTACTGGGAAGGCATTGCATTTATAAAACATAAACATATCCAACCAGAGTACAAGAGGAAGTAATACACAAAGTACAAAAGAAAGTGCTGAAAAGTAAAAGGGCCAGAATACAAACCCAACTGAAGAGTACAACTACAACTGAATGAATGTACAATAGGAAAGATAAACAACTTGAAGATTGAAGCAGCTCTTGGGTCGTCCACCTCGGATCCTACCTGAAGGGTAGGTACAAATATCCTCCTCAACACTCTCTCCCTCCAACCTCCTCCGAGTACCATCTCATCGTGAGGTCCACCTCCGGGTACTGACTCGTCGTGAGGTCCACCTCCGAGTACCATCCAGTCCTCGTACACTCGGTCTCTATCAGCGCTGTCCACCATCTGCATCCAACACAACGAGGTGCGGGCATAACCCGTGCAGGGGTGAGTATAATGATACTCAGTAGAGACCCTGAGACCCTCAAGGTCTCACTAAATCCAACAAGGATAACCACAATGTAGGATCTAAATAGATAACCCTTACATAGTTATAAACCCATAATTATACCTAAGTTGTCAAGTAACCCATCTCAATCATGAGTAAACACAAAGGTTATGAAACCAACAGATAACCAATACTTAGGTATATTCCCATACAAATAACTAATTTATCAAGTGACCCATCTCAATCATGAGGAAAACACAATGGTCATTGAATCAGCTCAAACCATGATTTCTTATTCATGAAGACGAAAACACGGATGCTGGAGAACTCCTCCTCTGTCGAGCACAGTAGTCCTACCACGACTCCGAGGTTCCACTCACTAACCTTATACTACTGAGGTACTCCTCCTGTCGAGTACCGCAAGTCTGCGACCTCACAAAGTAGTGCTCCCCGATATGGGTCTGCCACCTCACACAATAGTGCTCCCCCTCATGGCCTACTGAGGTACTCCTCCGGTCGAGTAACACGGGTCTAAAACCTCACAAAGTAGTGATACTCCGCCATGGGTCTGCCACCTCACAAAGTAGTGCTCCCCACTGGGCTATACAAGTCACTCTGAATCGAATCAGACAAGAAGCCATCAGGTCTCAGCCAGCTACAAGGTCACTGTACTCTGTATGCTCGTCTCCGGGAGGATCCGATCCACGAGCCATTGTTTGACACTCTAAGTGTCTCTAAGTCCCGCGAAGATGTATCACAAAGAACCGCATCGTCATGGGGATCTCAACGCAACAGATGGAGCGTCAATCGGATGCCCAGTCTGTGAGTTATTAGCCTTTTAGTCCAGGGGGCCTGGTTGGTTTCGTGTATGAACCAACCTGACCATATCTCAACAGTACTCCGAACTCCCATGATGTATTCTCAAAAGAACCGTTTCTCAACGATATTACCAATGCCACTGATGATTCATCAATCAGACGTCTGGTCTGAGAGTGATTGGTTTTCCCGTTCTAGGGGCCCGGTTAGTTTATAATCTAAACCAACCCAACCATACTTCAACCACATCCAAACCACAAGTGGAGTATTCCAAAAGAACCGTCTCATCAAGAGGAATCCAACGATGTCGACGGTACGTCAATCGGATGTCTGAAGCTCATGTTATAAGCGTTTCTGCTCCGAGGGCCCGGTTGGTTTTGGGTTCGAACCAAACAGTCATACCTAAACATCACCAAATACTTGAGTGTAATATAACGAAACGATAGTATCGATACCAGGAATCCTACACAATTGACTTTGTGTTGATCGGAAGTTCGTAGCTAAAGATATATCTGTTTAATCGAAAACAGTCCGAAAATAGGGGGTCTGGGCCCGTTCCGACCCGGCCCAACACCCCATGGGTTGGCCCGAATCGGGCGACCCGACCATAGTCCGGGTCTAGCCCAGTTGGGTGCGGCCCGACCCGGTCGGCGCGGCCTGACCCCGCCGGTGCTGGCGTCCCGGCCCGGCGCTGGCGGCCCGGCCAGGCGCTGGCGGCCCGGCCCCGCGCTGGCGTCCCGGCCTGGCACTGGCGGCCTGGCCCGGATCGGCCGGGGGGCATTGGCAGCTAGCTGGCGCAACATTAAGCCACACATCTCCCTTTCCGGAATGGCCGGGCCGTTCCGGTTTTCCGCCTCTGCCACGGCTGAGCCGTGGCGGATTTGTTCCGGCGGCGCACCGCCGCCGTTGGATGTCGGCGCCACCGTGCCGGCGTGGCGCATCGGCAGCGCTTTCTGCGGACCACCGGATGCGCTCCGGTAGTCTGATTCACCCACAGTCTGCACCCACATCTCTCACGAGACCTACTCTTCACTACGACGGCTTCAAATCGCCGTTACGGCCCGTTTCATCGCCGCCCGTCAATCCGTGCATAAAAGAACAACCAGTAGAGGGTCCGGGCTTGTTCGTTAGCCCGTGCCCTCCGCATTAGAGGATCAATCAAAAATTCATCAACGAAAAGGGTTTAATTTATTCAAAATAAATTATACAAACACCCTGCAATTAAATACCCATGCACAAGGTATAAATCACATATACACTATAAATGAAAACCCCCTACCGCAAAAATTGTGGTCGAACATCGGGCGTCACTGTAGATGGCGTTGGAGAACGACGTCACGGAGATCGGTCGATGATTCTGTGGATGTCAGGGTGAATCCAACGAGAAAACATCATTGGCGACAATGCATTCTTAAAATCGTAAAGTGGTCCTCATCGAAGGAGAAAGTCCTTTGTCAGAGGCATTCTTCGTCGAAGAGGGTGGTGTTATTTCTTTGATAGAAGAACACCCTTCTCTATTCCTCTAGAGATCACACCAAAAACTCAAACCAACAAATTCCCCAAAATAAAATAATATCAAAGCTATTATTTAATTCTAACAAGTATTTCAAAATTCAAACAACTTAATTTAATTAAGTGAAGAGTTAGAATTCATTTATTAATTTGTGTTGGCAAGAATTTAAGAGGGGGAGAGGAAAAGGAAGAGTCCTCATAAAAAAGGATTTGTCAACATTAAACAAGGGAGTTTAATGGGGTTAAGGAGTTTAGGGAAAGTGAAAGGTGGGGGCTTGTGTGGGCCCTACCTCACATATATCCTCATATATATCCTCACATGGGTAGTTAGGTGATTGTGGGTTCCACCCCAACTACCCCATGTAGGATATAGCCACATTAGATACAAAATAAAATTGTTCTACAATTTCATTCACTTCTTATTTAATCCACAAATGTTATCTTCTCCTCCCACAAAAACACAACTGTAGTGAATGTATCCTTTAGCAATTACTGGCATTGTGAGTTCATCGGTGCACTCGGATTTAGATTCCAAGCATCGGTTCAAAAGTTAGAAAACCCTGCTCGTTCGTTCACTGAACATACTCGAGATAAACTTTGAAAATTGATTCTGGGAACACCAGGCCTCAGAATCAGGTGCCGTCAGATGACACAGACTCGTAAAATTACAAGGTATTTAAGAAAGAAATTTCCTTATAATTTCTGGGTCTTTACATTAATCCCACCTCAGAGCTTTACGTCCCCGTAAAGCTTCAACACACACTAAGGAAAACAAAAGAGTTACTGAGCACACATCTGAGCCTTCTACTCCCATGTGCTCTTATGGAGGTTCCCCTGCTGCTAGAGAATGCACACTAGAGGAATCAACCATCCTCATAGGACCCACTCCTGTCGATCCTTGATCTCCACTGGAACCTCCGTGAAATTCGCCCCGTCATCGATGTCCATCTCCCTCTGGTCGATGATGTGTGAAGGGTCGTGCATGTATCTCCTCAGATGAGATATGTGGAAGACGTCATGCACCTAATTCAATTGTGGTGGAATGGTCAAGTGGTAATCCACCTCGCCTATCCTGTTGAGGACCTAGAAGGGTTTGCTGAACCTCGGAGATAAATTTTCGCCTCGGCCGCATCTCCGTAGACATCGTCGAGGTGAGACCCGTATGAAAATGTGGTCACCATCCTCGAACTCGAGTGGTCCTGTCTCCTATCAACATAGGATTTTACCTGCTCTGTGTTGTATTTATCTGCTTCTAGATGATTTTCACCTTCTCCGGAAGCCTCAAAATGGGCGCACTAGTCAACCACTACCTCAGCTCCTGAAAAGCTCTGTTGGCATATCCCCGACCACACGAAGGGGTTTCCCCTTATTCGTCAATGCGAAAAGAAGTGCAACAACTCTGGAGAAGTCTGGCTCAAATCTATGTCTGGCCGACTCATGAGTGAACGACTGCACCCACTTATACATGATTCCATCCTGTGCTTCCTGAGATTTCCTTTTCACCAACCAAGGAAAACCCACCCCAACATTATAGGTAAACCATAACCTTTTTTTCTAATACTGTCAATCTGTGTATGAACTGTGGTTGCCCAGTGCATACCCAAACTAACGTCGTAAGGCCTCGACGCTCCCACCAAGAGGTTCCAACCGAAACTCTGGCTTCAAGGGTCAGGTCAAACCATCGGCATAAGTGTGATTATCGAGTCTCCTCCAAAAGGAATCTCCAGACGTGAGGGTCGAGTCAACAGTTTTAACCAGAAACTCTAGGTTTGGGACAAGAATCGTGGTAGGAAGGAATGATTCGTATCAATGTCTGTTGATACTGTAGCTAGTAGTAGACATATTTTCTTCCTCAAATCATCCCTAGAGCCTTTCGGTCACACTCCTTGACCGTATGCAGCCACTCTTTTCCCCTGCCCCCCAGCTCCCTGAGCCTTACGGGGACTAAAAAAGTGGGTGGTTGTAACATGTTTAAATGTTCACCACCTCATGCTGCTCTCCAAGCTATGCTTCCACGTCTTCTACTCTGCAGATTCATCTGTCCTTAACACTTATTCCTCTTTAAACATTTTACATGCCCAATTCTCTGAGACTAGCGCCAGTTTCCTGTTTTCCCATTGCTAACCTTCACTGGCTATATCCACTCATCCATAGAACATTCAACCACAAAGGTTCTCTCTAGCACCCTATCATAGGTAGGAATGCGTAGAGGAAATGTGTTGGATCAGATGTCCTTAAAACACACCTCGCTCTGAGGTCTGAGCACTAAATCACTGATCGAATCACATTCATCAAGTACCAGGAACGATCAATATGCCTCGATGAATACTCAGCTACCGAGATGTCATCCTGCCGAAGCTGTATAAGATATAGAAAACTCTTGGCCACCTCCTCAAGCCAGTCCTCAGCCACCTGTGAGTTGGGCTCACCTCGGAACCTGAGGGGTATCTGATGCTGAAACACATGTAAGGCACTAAACCTACATGTGTCATCTACCAGTACCACTGGTTGAACCTACTGACCAACAGGTAGTGATATAGCTGGCACACTACCCGAAGGTACTATCTCAGGCATCGGTCCACGTACTGAAGTACCATCACTATGCTGACCATCCTCATGGTCACTCACTGTGAAACACCAGTAGCTAAGATCACCATCTACACTACTAGTGTCTAAACTAGGTGTAGAACTCTAGAAATCACCTCCAGCCAGTCCACTACTGCCTGGGAATCTGTCTCTCCATGTAACCTCGGAGGCCTCTGCTACTGGAACTCGTGAAATGTGCTCTGTCAGCATGTACCGTCCACTAGTACAGCTGGTGGCATATGCTACCCAACGGGTGGTGGTGCTGCTGGTACACCACCCAAAAGTGCCAACATAGTAAGAGAGCCCTGCACCGGAGCCTCGTCGCTCAGTGGGCCGTCATCGGGTACTCTCTCGAAACTCTAACAGAATGTCTGCATGGGGACATCCTGAACAGATGCGACATGGTCAAATGATTTAAAACATGGTGAGCTGACCAGGTTGAGCTGACTTAAAAAAACTTTTGAAAACACACACACAATTAGTGTTTTCGTGCACTGATTCGGAAATAAGTAGTCAGGGTCCTGGTGTATGGATACGTCGGCTGTCGCATCGACACTGGACTCCCTGAACTGAAAACTACACTCGGTACCATTAACACTATTACTTCACAGAATGAAAATATCAGAGTCCTGAGTTTTGCAGTAGAACCGACTCCTATGATACCAATTTTTTACGACCCTTCCTCAGGGCCCGTGTCGTGACTACCCCAAGCCCGCCTTCCATAGGCCAGGGGCTAGCGACTAGCACCAAAGGCGTAAATCCCGATAACTGGGAAGGCATTGCCTTTATAAAACATAAACATATCCAACCAGAGTATAAGTAGAAGTAATACACATAGTACAAAAGAAAGTGCTGAAAAGTAAATGGGCTAGAATACAAACCCAACTGAATAGTACAACTACAACTGAATGAAAGTACAACATGAAAGACAAACAGCTGGATGATAGAAGCAACTCCTGGGTCGTCCACCTCGGATCCTACAAGAAGGGTAGGTACAGATAGCCTCCTCAACGCTCTCGGCCACCAACCTCCTCCGAGTACCATCTCGTTGTGATGTCCACCTCTGGGTACCGACTCGTCGTGAGGTCCACCTCTGGGTACCATCCAGTCCTTGTACACTCGGTCTCTGTCAGCGCTGTCCGTTGTCTTCATCCAACACAACGAGGTGCGGGCATAGCCCATGCAGGGGTGAGTATAATGATACTCAGTAGGGACCCCGATACCCTCAAGGTCTCACTAAATCCAACAAGGATAACCACAAAGTAGGATCTCAACAGATAACCCTTACTTAGGTATAAGCCCATACTTATACCTATGTTGTCAAGTAACCTATCTCAATCATGAGGAAACACAATGGTTATAAAATCAACGGATAACCACAAATTAGGTATATGCCCACACATATACCTATGTTATCATGTGACTCATCTCAATCATGAAGAAAACACAATGGTCATTGGCTTAGCTGAAACCAGGATTTCTTATTCACGATGACGAAAACATGGCTGATGGAGAACTCCTCCTCTATCGAGCGCAGTAGTCCTACCACGACACTGAGGTGCCACTCACTAACCTTAGACTATTGAGGTACTCCTCCTGTCCAGTACCGCGGGTCTGCCACCTCACAAAATAGTGCTCCCCGCCATCGGTCTTCCACCCCACACAGTAGTGCTCCCCCTCATAGCCTAGAGAGGTACTCCTGTCGAGTACCGCGGGTCTGTCACTTCACAAAGTAGTGCTACTCCACCATGGGTCTACCACTTCACAAATTAGTGCTCCCCATTGGGCTATACAAGTTACCCTGAATCGAATCGGACAAGTATTTATCACGTCTCAGCCGGCTACAAGGTCACCGTACTCCATATGCTCGTCTCCGGGAGGATCCGATTCATGAGCCACTGGTCGACACTACAAGTGTCTCTAAGTCTCAGGAAGATGTATTACAAAGAACCGCTTCGAAATAGGGATCTCGACGCAATAGACGATGTGTCAATCAGATGCCCGGTCTGTGAGTTATTATCCTTTTAGTCCAGGGGGGCCGGTTGGTTTCGTGTACGAACCAATCGGACCGTATCTCAACAGTACTCCAAACTCTCATGGGGTATACTCAATGGAACTGTTTCTCAACGATATTACCAATGCCGTTGATGATTTTTCAATCCGATGTCCGATCTGAGAGTTATTGGTTTTCCCGTTCCAGGGGCTCGGTTGGTTTATAAGCTAAACCAACCCAACCATACTCCAACCACATCCAAACCTCAAGTGGAGTATGCCAAATAAGTCGTCTAATCAAGAGGAATCCAACGATGTCGACGACACGTCAATCGGACGTCCGGACCTCAAGTTATAATCATTTCCGTTCCGAGGGCCCGATTGGTTTCAGGTTCGAACCAACCCAGGCATACAAAAACTTCACTGAAACCTTAAGTGTAATATACGAAAACAACTATCTCAATACAAGGAATCATACGCAACTGACGATGTGTCGATCGGAGGTCTGTAGCTCAAGATATGTCTGTTTAACCGAAAAGAGTCTGAAAATATGGGATCTGGGCCCGATCCGACCCAGCCCAACACCCCTTGGGTCGGCCCGAACCGGGCAACCTGACCAGAGTTTGGGTCCAGCCCGGTTGGGCGCGGCATGGCGCTGGCGGCCCGACCCGACGCTGGCGGCCAGCTGGCGCGGCATTAAGCCGCGCCTCCCCCTTTCCGGAACGGCCGGGCCGTTCCGGTTTTCCTCCAATACTATGGATCAGCAACGACAGATTTCTTCTGGTGGCACGCCACCAGCGTTGGATGCTGGTGCCGCCTTGCCGGCGTGGCGCGCCGACAGCGCTTTCCACGGACCACCAGACGCACTCCGGTGGTCCGAATCGCCCACCGTCTGCGGCCGTGTCTCTCTTGAGACCTGCTCTTCACTGTGATGGCTTCAAATATCCATTGCGGCCCATTTCATCGTTGCCCATCAATCCACGCACAAAAGAACAACTAGCAGAGGGTCTGAGCTTGTTCGTTAGCCTGTGCCCTCCGCATTAGAGGCTCAATCCAAAATTCATCAACGACAAGGGTTTAATTTATTCAAAATAAATTATACAAACACCCTGCAATTAAATAACCATGCACGAGGTATAAATCACATATACAATATAAACGAAACCCCCCTACCTCAACAATTTATGTTGAACATTGGGCATCGCGGTAGATAGCTTTGGAGAATGGTGTTGTGGTGATCGGTCGACGATTCTGTGGACGTCGGGGTGCGTCCGAGGAGAAAACAGCTTTGGCAATAATGCATTCTTCAAATCGTAAAGTGTTCCTCATCAAGGGAGAAAGTACTTCATCAGAGACATTCTTCGTCGAAGAGGGTGGTGTTCTTTCTTTGAGAGAAGAACACCGTTCTCTATTATTCCAGAGCTCTCACAAAAAAACTCAACCCAAAAAATTCCCAAAAATAAAATAATAGCAAAGCTATTATTTAATTCTCAAAAGTATTTCAAAATTCAAAGAACTTAATTTAATTAAGTGAAGAGTTATAATTCATTTATTAACTTGTGTTGGCAAGCATTTAAGAGGGGGAGAGGAAAAGGAAGTGTCCTCATAAAAAAGGATTTGTCAACATTAAAGAAGGGAGTTTAATGGGGTTAAGGAGTTTAGGGAAAGTAAAATGTTGGGGCTCGTGTGGGCCCCATCTCACATATGTACTCACATGGGTAGTTAGGTGCTTGTGGGTTCCACCCCAACTCCCCCATGTAGGATATAACCACCTTAGATACAAAATAACATTGTTATATAATTTTATTCACTTCTTATTTAATCCACAAATTTTAGCTTCTCCTCCCGCACAAACGCAACTACAGTAAAGGTACCCTTAAGCAATTACCGGCATTGTGAGTTCATCAGTGCCCTCAGATTTCAATTTCGAGCACCAGTTCAAATGATAGAAAAACCCGCTCATTCGTTCACTGAACGTACACAATATAAAATTCAGAAATTGATTACGGGCATATCGGGCCTCAGAATCTGGTGCCGTCAGAAGCCACCAACTCGTAAAATTCCACGGTATTTAAGAAAAAAATTTCCTTGAAATTTATGAGTCTTTACAAAATGCGTGGGAAGTTTTCTTTTCATAATTAAAATCTACCGTATGAAATTTATGTAAAAAAAATACCTAGTTTTGAAAATTAAAAATATATGGAATATATTTATAAATATACTTTGAATCCTATGTATTTAAAAAGACAAATTGTCCTAGTATGATTGAATAAATAAATGATTATATAAGATAATTGTTTTAATATATTTTATGATCCAACCCTTATTATTGGGAATTTGTTTAAGGAAACCTTCATTTATAAAATTTATTTCGATGAAAATAAATTTTTCTAAACACAATAATACATTTCTTTTCTATTTATTGAACTAATTAAATGGGAGTATGAAATGAAAATGATGGGAGAATTAAAATTTATCATTTATTTTAAAATATCTCAAAACCAGAAGGAAAATTTTTATATCAAAAAAGTAAATAAGAGATATAAATAACAGATTTTATTATGAAAAAGATAAAAGAATAATTACACTCATCATAACCTAATAAACTTTCGATCAGGATGAATTTAGGAAAACAGTAGATCCAAAAACCTATAGGTGATTTATTGCTCATTTATGATATCATTTATCAAGTTGAACAATGTTTTTTTGTTTGATTATGTGTAATATTTATAGGAAATCATAAAAAATCCAATATCAAGTATATAAATTGAGTACTTCATTGACATAATGGATCTTTGGATCATGTATTTTTGTATGATTTTTTAAATTATTTTGAACTATTTAATTTTCATATTCTTAATTTGGAGGATATAAAATGGATATAAAAATATCATTTGAAAATATTAATGAATTTTATAAAGATTTAGTATATTAGCATTGTAATAAATAGAACTATGGGTCACATTTCAGATCTGAATCTAAATATATAGATATTATCTTTTTGTATTTCCATGTTTTCTTAATGAAAAACACAATTACTAATTTTGGGATTACTTTTAGTATAACCCTAATTTATTTGATAACACAACTTCTAAATAATTATGTTATAACCCAACACATCAATTATAATGAATGAAAATCATTATAAGACATCATTTCATTAGGCTACACCCAGAATAGAATGAAATTATTTTACAGTTCATCGAAATAAAAGATCAACATGATTTTTTTTAAGAAAAATCCTCTCAATTATATATATTTATATATATTAATATATTAAAGAGAATGATTGTATGATCATTATAAATTTATCATTAAACAATATTTATTTTCGATATCTCATTATAGTGACAAATTGGTCAAAATATGAGAAGAACAATTTTTATTATGTTTTAATTATATTTTTTTCTTACAGAAATTAAAAAAAATAAATGTATATATATATATTTAAGAATCATCTTAGGATTCATCAGAATGGGGATCACCTGAAGTTTTAGCATTCAAACCATTTCCTTTAAATTTTTCATATATCTCCATGTTATTCAAATAACTGAAAAAATTTCATAATAATTAAAAATTAAAAAATACCTAGGAGTTTATATTTTATTATTTTCTTATAATATATTATCAAATAAATTTTAAAACATTTGTTATAGAAATTCACGATCTAATAGAATGGTGTTTCACCTAATAAATATTAATTACCTTATAATAAATAATTTAAAATTTTAATATTTCTAAATTTATAATATTATTTAACCTATTATGTAATAAACATATGAGATTAAGTGAAAATAAATTGATTTGGCCTAAAATCAATCATTTAATCTTATCAACTATATATATCAGGTGTTTCCTGACTCTTTTACTCACCATTCGAATCTGAGAAAAATGTCTTCTCTCTGTTTTCTTAATCTATTTTATTCTACAATTGTTTCTATTCTCTCCCTATTAATCTAAAAAAATATGTTAACATTAGATGATTATTCATAAGAAGATGTTATTATGGAGATATTTCTATAATGAAGGTAGCTTGAAAGGTATGCTTTTCTTCTAGAATCTTCAATTCCATTCTAATAATGGGAGTCAATTTAGGTTTCAATTAATAACATTAATCATAATTATCCATAAAGAGTTAGAGATTTTTGTTTAAAACCATAGTTTAATGAAATCTACTGATTAAATAACGATTATTTCTATATTTATGATAATAATTATAGATTGAATGTCTCTATTATTTCCAAACATGTTGGGATACCCTTATATGGTGAATTATCTTTGGTTACCCATTTATTTCCAAACAGAATTTATATTTTGAAAGATTAATATGATAGAAATCATTTCTATCATAAAGAGGGAAAGGAAACTATCCAATCATTCACTGGACACAAGAAGATTTTTCCTATGGATTTAAAATTACATTTTTTCATGGAATGGTGATAGAGACACTATAAAAGTTCAAGATTTACATATTTTTAATTTCTTATAAAGTATGAGAATGTTCATTCTAGTGATGTTTATGACCAATTATATAAAATAATTCATTATAGGAACTAGAAAAATTAATATTCTTATGTATCCTATTTCTAATAAAAAAAATTAGTGAACTTGATGAAAGATCAAAGTATCAAAAATGAAGTTCTTCCTATCAGAAATATTGTATCTTAATATGGAGATGAAATTATAGTCAATATGGGTATAATGTATATTCTTGCTAATAGGATGCCTATTGAAAATTATTTTAATGTTATTTTTATGATGTAGTTCAATCTCTTAATAAAAAATTTCATAAAAAGGGGATATATAGTGAATCCTACATAACATATCTTGAATTCCTTGAATGAAACCAAAACAATGTATGATGAATATTTTACCGAGTTTATGATGAATATAAATGAGAATAAGGAAGTATATTTATCATTTTTTGGATAATGATGATGAAAAAAACCCTCATAGAATAAGTTTTTTATAAAATAAAAGATAAATAAATAAATAATAGGAAATCCAAAAAATAAAAGAATGAAAAAGTTTTTTTCCTAAAGGAAATATAATGTTCTCTAATAGATATATAAAGGAATGAACAATTTAAATGAAATGAAGATGTGGTTCCTCCATTAATTAATGTTAATAATGAACAACATTATTTACAATTTATTTATCCACTCTATATAACTCCTCTATCCACTCCCCATACATATCTATAGTTTTTTCCTCCTGAGGTAGTATATTAGTCTAATTTAAAGTACAAGGAAAATAGATCGTTAATGAATTGTGTGTTCATAATTTAATGGTCATTAATTTTTTTACTAAAAATGATTCTAAGAATGTAAAGTATGTGGGTGAATCATCTATTCCCAATGATTATTGATGAGTAATAGGGAAGATAAATTCATTAAAAAATCATTATTTGTGGTAAAATATATTATGAGATCTGATGATTTTTAGGACTATTTGGTTCATACATAAAAACAAATAACATCTCTAATTTCAGAATATTCACTATGATCTTAGGAAGATAGATCTTCATAAGAAGAAGACCATGTTTCAAACCATATATCCTTAAATCATGCGAAGATTGGTAAAGAAGTATACTTTTTTGTATATTTATAAATTTTATTTTTCCAAAAATGAAGTGTCTAAACCACCAAGAATTAATGTTCCTCTCTTTATAGATCTTTTATGAGACTCCATATAATCATCCCTAAGAACCATATCAAAAAGAACTGCGATAAAAATGATATATTTCATTGAGGTGATTAAACGTATTGAATGTATTTTTTTAAATATTTCTTATTTTCCACATTTGGTTCAAATAAATTCAAATAACCGATTATTTCATCGAAGGTTTTCGAATCGTGAATAAAATTTCTAAGATAGAAGTACAAAATGAATCAATGATCAGTGATATTAATTGAAAAAAATCATTTTATTTTATGGATTTGAAGAGGATAATTAGGTAAATGATTCATACTGAAGAAGATATAATGTTTTTTGTCGAATAGTTAGTTTCAATTAAAATGGAATATGAAACTATTTAATATTATATTGAAAACATCAATATTGATTTTTGATATTGAAAATTGGTTATTTATGATCTTAAGGATCATTCCATCCATTATTACATGATGTTTTCCATGAAAATCATGAATATAGATATATTAGAAAAACAAGTTACCAAGATTGAGTTGAAGTAGGATGAATGGAAGAAGGATAAAGAATATTTAAGAAATATTATGGTTATTATCTAGACACATTTCAAAAAGGGTTAATTTTATTAAACCCCTTATGTTTTTTAATATTTAATACTCAATAATTTCAATCATAAATTTCATATATTTTTTAGATTGATATTTGCAATTTTATATTTTGGATGAATTTTTATACATTTATATTTTTTGGATGAAGGTTATTCTTGATTACTCCTTACAATTGATTCATTAATAATGATTCGAACTTTTTATGTGATACATTCTAATAACTCTCTATATTATAAAATTTCGTTTTTAACATCACCACAGCAGAGAAAGCATATAATTCAATAGTTGGGTAATTAAGTGGGAGAATGTTTTTAGAATATTTAATCTAAAATTTTAACTCAAGTGTTGGGTATTGGAGATTTAAAAAAGGGGGATATTTTTAATAGAATTCTCATTTTTTACCGTTATATAGAAAATAAAAATCCAACTTCATAATCATTTTTTATCCAAAATTTATCTTTCCAATGTTATGTAGTTTTTTGGTAGGAATGTATTAAGTTATACGTATTGGATGATTTTAGTTCTATCTTTCTTAAATTTAGCAAGTGTTATTGATGGATGATTACCAAGTACATCTAATAGACATGTACAATTTACATTGGATAGACATATAAAATTTTTAATGGAAGGAATGCTTATAAAGGCTATTAGATTGGGATTTGTACAGTCCATTGCACTGAATCCAATGGGAAATGACATACAAAGTCTACCAGATAAACAATTAATAATCCAACAGGATGAAAATTTACATTTTTACAATATGAATGTCAATCATTTATACTCGATGGAATATTCAAATAACTGTAATTTTTCTATATAAAAATAACAATTATTAAATGTACGTAGGCGATTATTGAAAATGATGGTGTGTATTATGACATTGAAAATGATCCGTAGATGTATGAAATATGAGAGTTGTTTTATCATCTATTAATAAGACCAAAACATCAAGGGAGAATACGATTTTCCAATCCAATGATCAAAAGTTACCAATGAAGTGTTGTAAAATCTTATAACCATGAGATCGTTATTTTTAATCTTTTCAGTTTTTTCTTAAGGAATTATTTGTGAGATTTAATTTATAAATGTATTATTATTTTCTATTATAATTTATATTTTTATGATCTGGTGGATTGAGTGATATCAGAGATAGGTAGATATATTATGTCTAATATATTATATCTAGGGTTTATGGGGATAGTGAAATAGAGTTCTTCAAATCATTATGATCAAATGCTTCCTAGGTTTTGGAGTTATGATTTTTCCCCATAATTCCATAACACTTTTGAAGAACCTGAAGAAAATTTATAGGAATGTTTCCAAATGTTTATTAAAAAAATTGAATAAAATATTTATTACATTATTTCACCTGTTTCAATAACTTTTAATATCTTCATTGTGCATGTTTCTATAAAAGACTATATTGTTTGTATTATAAAATTTCTTACATAGTTTACAATGTTTATTGGTATAATTGTTTTTCCAAAAAACATTTTCAAATGTGTTTAGAAAATTTGTAGGTTTAAATTTTTATAACTAAATTTCACCCCCTAGTATTGTAAATACAGTTGTGATCAGAAAAGATTACTCAAAAGCATGTAAAACTATTATTGAATTAGTAGTAATAAATTAATGGAAATATTATTTACATTTAGTTTTAATAATATTAGAGTAAAATAAGTTCAATCAAGAAGAATCTTCCCAATTTACATCAGATTTTATTTCATTATCAGTGTGTCTGAGCTATAGTAACCTAGTATAATTGATAAGTAGTGGGAAATTAAGATTTTCTTCAAATATCAATAATCGTTTTTCATAATATTCTTTGTATAGGGAAATAATTATTAGTGATGAATTTGTAGAATCAAAGTAGGTATTTTCATATTTTAAATATAATTAACTAAAAATAAATGAATGAAAATATATAGATTAATTATCTCAATTGAGTAGTTTATATTGTGTCACATGTTTCTTTAATAGTGCCATAGAGAGACACATGAGATGGTTGGGCTGTAGATTGTATTTATTTTAATACTTTACTTTTATATCTCTTCTTTATAAAGACAATATAATATTACTATCTATTTGATGATCTCACTGCTCCTCAACATCTCCTATATAGGACATATGGGGAATAATGTAAAATCATTAGTTTCTTTTATAAGGATTCAATAATTTTTTCCCATATTCTTGAGATGGTGAGTTAGTAACCACTGGTTTTATAATAATTGATGAAAATAAATCATTGAAGGGAATAATTAATCTAACACTAATTTTATTAGAAAATAAAACTAATATGGCATGCAGTTTCCATGGGCTCATAGTAAATAATTTTTTTTTAAAAATATTGAATAATAGATGACTAATGTTATATCCTATTAAGGATTGATATGAAATAGTGAATACCACATTATTATAATTTATTTTGTCATTTTCAAAATTAATTTGATAAGGGGATGAAATAGTTTATGATTGAAAAAATGAAGATAAATAAGTATATTAAAACAAGCATGACCAAACCTCAAATAATTATGCCATCCTCTCTATCATTGTAACGCCCCGACCCCAGTTACCCAGAGTCGGTGCATTATTACATAACATTGGCATGATCACAAGAAAGATCAAATCTCGAAAGACCGATTGGTTTAGTAGTCTTGGAAACACTAGATATATTCATAAGTCTTACATTACATCATAAAATGAAAAACTACTACAACAACATAATGTCTCCATAGTCCACACTAATATCCCCTCATAATATCCCTGCAGGTCATTCATAACTTACTTCTTCACATCCTGGGAAAAATAAAACATAGAAAAGGGGTGAGCTCAAATGCCCAGTAAGGATAACAATATAGCAGAAACTTTCATAAATAAGAATAAACATTTAAGGAAATGTATAACTAAAACAAAAGCCTTTTAAACTTTAACTTTTAACATAGTATGGCATAAATAAAATGAAATAATTCCATTTACTTATTCACATGGTTATTCTACTAATCGAATAATCACATGCAAAATCAATAACCACTTTAATAATGATGGAATGCATAATGCCAGACTATCATAACCACATAGCCAAGGCCTCGTGCCAAGACTACAAATAAGATTTTGTCAAGGCCTTGTGCCAAGACACTAATTTGTCTCATGAGACCTACCGATGCATCGAGGAGCTATAGCGGGCTCCACCCGTCACATATTAAGTCCAATGCATTCCCATATGAAAAGGTTTAAACATAACATAAACATTCGTATTAAAACTAGCATACGAAATGTCAATACTTTCACCATAAACTATGAATGGTATAAAAAATAGCACATCCACAGTCAAACATATCACAAAACCTTCAATACAATATATAAGTTTTGTATCATAATAAATCAACTTCAAATAATCTTAAAATCCATCAAAGGATGTTGACATAGATGAAATCAAAATTCTTTTTAAAGAAATATCTCCTTTTATTTTGAAATCATGTAATATCCATATAAAATAAAACATTTTCATTGAAAATAATCTTATAAGCTTGTAAGGGAATCTTTGAAGATTTTATAACAGTGGAAAATAGCCGCACTCACCGTATAAGTTAAAAAAACATTCTTACCTTAATTCTGTCGAAAAGGTTAAAAAGGACCTTGTTTTGAAAACGACAGAAAGATTCCATTATAAACCTCTTATAAAAAGTCAAACAAGGGTATAAATGACTTTAACCCATATTATTTTAAATATTAAAAATGTTTTGAAATAAATTTTGAAGAAACATGGATGTGGATGATAACGAGGTCCCAGTAGATTATTACGTATAAACAACCTCGGATAATAAAGAGATTGTGAAATAACCCTTACCTTGTACTTTTCCTTGGTTGGGGTAGGTTAACCTCCTGTATAATGGTGAAATAATTGTTATTAAATTATACAAGAATCATATACATTAATATGATATCATATATGATCTTTTAATATTGATTTGATAATAATATCTTAGTATTATCGTTGTTTCGGGTGTTAACTTACTTGTTTTCTTTCATATGTTTTGTTACGTAAGACATTTTTGTAAAGGATAGGTTGTATATTATTCATATCCATAATTATATCAAGTCCTTAAACCTAATTTTTAAATCATCAAATGATAATTATACTTTAATGGTTACGATGGAGAATGAATTTCATCGCATTCGTGGAGACGGTAGTCCGTACGTATGCACGAACGCTACTTCCATTTAATTTTTCATTTTAAAATAATTGAATCCAAATGATACATATGTATATTATTATTCCAGTATAATATAATATTTTATATATGTTACTTATGTTCATTAACACCATTCTTTATACGTTCCATGTGTGGTATGAACGAGTCATATCATTTTAAGGGGGCGGTAGTCCGCACTTCCTCAAATGAAATTATCGTATGTATATACAACATGAAACGAATAATGGTATGAAATAAAATGGAATTACATAAGATTATATATAAAATATGTATCATTAATATCACACTTAATTACAGTGACATCATAATGGTCACCATGAGAGGCGGTAAGATGTATTTGAACAATCATAGTTTCGTGAGGCGTTAGTTTTCCATCCACAGAAACATTATGTTCATCATCCATTAGATGGAGTTGTGTGTATGTGTAGTTTGAATCCTTCTTATAAAAACATCCTAGTATATTTTGGATACTGGTGTTGTTACAAAAGAAAGGAAATAAAAAGAGTTTGGGGGTTGGAGAAGCAAAATAAATGAAAATAATTTAAGAGAAATTGTTACCTTTAATTTAGGTAACTCACTTTGGTTGGAACCAAAGGACTTCTTGAAATGATTTCTGCCTAAGGGGAAGCTTCAAGGAGGAGTATAGGGATGTGGGGAGCTTATTTGGGCATGGTTTGGACGAGCCAAGTGGCTTGAGAGGTGTGAGGAATGAGTAGAAGTGGTCTCCTTTTATAAGGGAGAGGAGGGGCTCTTTAGGAAAGAGTGAAAGTATTACTTTATAATATAATTATATTCGGTTTATAATGGTCCAAAAATCATTGAAGTCGAAGATAAGATGACTCATATTCTAAATAACATCATCCAATAAGAATTGGACAGGTTTTAGATAATATTTTAATCATTATAATCTTATTTATTTAAAAGATTTATTAATGAGGTAAACATTGCATCATTATTGTGTCATTAATAATTTAAATTATTTGATGTCTAAAAATTATAAATAAAATATAATTATGTAGGAAATCTTTTTAGCTTTCTAATGGATATTTATAATCGAAAATCCAACATGTATAACCCTATGTAAAAATTGTTCTTCTAAAAGATGTAAGCTTATGCCATTTTTATTTTTATTTTAACTTTATTAATATAATGTGTCCCTACCACATACAAGTGGCTCCAAGGGGTCCCCAAATCGACCCAAGGATGCCAATGGTCGGGTATGTGTCCACCAATAAGGTTAGGACACGTTTTAGGGTAATTTTGTATTATTATAATATTATTTTTTAACCCTTATTTACCGGATTTACCCTTTAACCATGGTAAATAAAATATTTACCGCAGTAATTATTCAAAATGTGTAAAAATAAAAGTTACCTATTTACACAATTTGAACATCTTGATTCCAAATATGGAATCCATTTTCCTAAATTCAAAACAC
Source organism: Viscum album (assembly GCA_963277665.1). Taxonomy (NCBI): domain Eukaryota; kingdom Viridiplantae; phylum Streptophyta; class Magnoliopsida; order Santalales; family Viscaceae; genus Viscum; species Viscum album. Next base: position 684,054,367 of record OY728167.1, read on the forward strand.
AGAAGTGGCAGAAATTAATTTAAAATTAATTCCCGCTGTCAAAACAAAAAGCGTGTTTTTAAGAGATAATAACTATCAAAAGATTGACACTTGTTTATGTTCGGTTTAATTGTAAAATTATGTCCAATGACCAAAATTATATTAAATGGTAAAAATATATTCTAAATATACTTTAAAACTACTCAAATTCATAATTTATCAATATTAATTATTTTGATTAAAAAAGTTGTTTTTAATTAAAATTTAGTAATTTTCACTATTCATCAAAATATAAAAGTTATCCGAAAAGTACCAAAATTTCACCCTAGGCTAATTTCGATATTCCGAATCCAAAAATGAATTCCATTTTGAAATATAAAATGTATATATGATTTCAGAAAGTAGGTATTACTATTCACAACGGCTAGTTTAATTAGTTGTGGTGTGTGTTAGAACTCGAGGTTGCGTACAACACACGCTATCGCATTAGTCGAAAGGAAACGTACCGTGGAAGATTGGGGTGTTACATTCTCCCCTCCTTCAAATAATTGCTTCCTCGAAATTTCTAGGGTATTAATGTATAAAAAGACTCGGGTGGTTCTTCATCATAAGTTCCTCGGGTTCCCACGTTGCCTCTTCCATCTTATGATTTCTCCACAAAACTTTTACCAGACGCGTCGTCCGGTTTCTCAGCACTTGTTCTCTCGTATCAAGAATCTTGACGGGATCTTCACAATAAGACAGATCGGGTTCCAGTTCTAATTATTCAAAGGTGAGTACATGCGTTGGGTCAGGCATGTATTTCCTCAACAGAGATACGTGGAACACATCGTGAACTTTGGAGAGACTTGGCGGCATTGCCAATCGGTAAGATACAACCCCAATTCGTTCTAGAATTTCGAAGGGTCCGATGTACCTGGGACTCAATTTACCTTTCTTACCAAAACGTATGACTCCCTTCCATGGAGATACCTTCAGGAAAACATGATCACCGACTTGAAATTCCAAATCCTTCCTTCGATTATCGGCATAGCTCTTCTGCCTACTTTGAGCTGCTTTGATGTGATTTTGGATTACCTTCACCTTTTCCACCGTTTCCTCCACCAGTTCTGGGCCTACAAGTTTTCTTTCACCAACCTCATCCCAACAGGTTGGTGTACGACATCTCTTTCCGTATAACGCTTCATATGGTGCCATCTGAATACTCGAATGGAAGCTATTTTTATAGGAAAATTCTACCAGTGGTAAATATTGATCCCACATACCCTGAAAATCAAGTGAGCAAGATCTCAACATGTCTTCTAAGGTCTGAATAGTCCGTTCTGATTGTCCATCTGTCTGAGGGTGGTAAGTAGTGCTCAAATGAAGTTCAGTATCCAGGGATTTCTGAATACTTCCAAAATCTTGAAGTAAAACGGGGATCACGATCAGAAACAATCGATAATGGTACTCCATGAAGTCTCACAACTTCATTAATATATAGTCTTGCTAGACGTTCCAGGGGTAGATCTTCTCTTATAGCAAGAAAATGTGCTGACCTGGTAAGACGATCAACAATAACCCATATTTCATCATTCCTTCTAGGAGTCTTTGGTAGCCCCATGACAAAGTCCATCGTAATATTGTCCCATTTCCACTCCGGTATGGGAAGAGGTTGCATGACTCCTCTAGGCTGTTGCCTTCCAGCTTTCACTTGTTGACAAACCATACATCTTGACACAAAATCAGCAATCTCTCTCTTCATGTTGTCCCACCAAAAATGTTCCTTCAAATCTCTATACATTTTGGTGCTCCCAGGGTGTATAGAGAAATTGGAACTATGAGCATCATCCAGCAATTCCCTTTTTAGATCAGGTAAATCGGTAACACAAAGTCTCTTCCCGAATTTCAAAATCCCATCTTCATACACAAAGTCTCTCAATCTCCCATCATTCACAGCTTTAATCTTCTTCTGAAATTCTTCATCATCGGTCTGAGAACTCTTAATCCTTTCTAGTAAAGATGGTTTGGCAACCATTTGAAAAAGCATTGATGTTTCACCTTCCCTGGTTATTCCCATGTCCATCTTCACTAGATCCATGAAAATTGGATCCCTTTCAATTCTCATCATGTTCAAAACACCATGGTCTTTTCTGCTCAAAGCATCTGCCACCTTGTTTGCTTTCCCCGGGTGGTAGTGTATCGTGCAATCATAATCCTTGAGTAATTCAAGCCATCTCCTTTGCCTCATGTTGAGTTCTTTTTGTGAGAAAATATACTTCAAACTCTTGTGATCAGTATAAATCTCACATTTTTCACCATAGAGGTAGTGCCTCCATATCTTCAAAGCAAATATCACAGCTGCTAACTCAAGATCATGAGTAGGATATTTTTGTTCATGAATTTTCAACTGTCGTGATGCATAGGCAATAACTCTATCATTCTGCATAAGGACACAACCAAGTCCTTTCTTTGATGCATCACTATAAATAACGAACCCATCATTCCCCGATGGTAGAGTCAATATAGGAGAATTGACTAATCTTCTCTTCAGTTCTTCGAAACATTCTTCACACTCTTTTGTCCAAACAAATTTAACCCCTTTACGTGTGAGCTTCGTTAATGGGTTAGCCAATCGGGCAAAATTCTGGACGAAACGTCGATAATAACCTGCCAAACCAATAAAACTACGTACCTCAGTTATACTCGTAGGTTCTGGCCATTCTTGGATTGCCTTGGTCTTAGAAGGATCAACAGAGATTCCATCTTTAGAGACAATATGGCCAAGAAAAGAAATCTCCTGAAGCCAGAATTCACACTTACTAAACTTCCCATATAATTCATGCCTCCTCAGAGTCTTCAAGATAATGCGCAAGTGATTTTCATGATCTTCGTAGGTTTTGGAGTATACCAAGATATCATCAATAAATACCACCACAAATTAATCGAGATACACCTTGAAAACTCTATTCATCCGATCCATGAATACAGATGGTGCATTAGTCAATCCAAACGGCATTACGGTAAACTCGTAATGCCCGTACCTGGTTCGAAATGCTGTCTTCGGAACGTCTTCCTTCTTCACACACAACTGATGGTATCCAGATCGAAGGTCAATCTTTGAAAAGTATTGAGCTCCATGCAGTTGGTCAAATAAATCATCAATACGAGGTAGGGGATACTTGTTCTTTATCGTTATAGCATTGATCTCCCTGTAGTCGATACATAACCTCATAGATCCATCTTTCTTTTTAACAAAAAGAACAGGGGCTCCCCATGGAGAAACACTAGGGCGAATAAATCCCTTATTACTCAATTCCTCTAGTTGTTTCTTTAGTTCGACTAATTCTATAGTGGCCATTCTATAAGGGGTCTTCGATATAGGCCTTGATCCAGGAATCAAATCAATAGAAAACTCAACTTCTCGTTCTGGAGGATATCTAGGTAAATCTTCCGGAAATACATCTACAAATTCTTTCACAACATGTACATCCTCTATTTGAACATTCCTTTCCTCACCGACAGTTATTTCATTCTCTTCCTCCCCAATAATTGAATTAAGTTGAGATACTGGGGGTGGATCTAAATAAGAATTAAGTGGTGATGATTCTGCTCTAAAAATAAGGTGTTCCTTATCATTATCATCAAGAATCGTAACCTCTTTCTTTTTACAATAAATCTTTGCATCATAGTCCGAAATCCAGTCCATACCGAGGATTATATCAAACTAAATCATAGGTATGACGATGAGATCAGCAGATAAAGAAAATTTATGTGCTCTAATGGGGACTGATTCACAAAACTTTGTTGCAATGATACTTCCCTTAGGAGTTTTAACTGACAACTCCCTTATTAAATCAAATTGGAAATATCTAATTTTCTTAGCAAACTGGGAAGATATGAAACAATGCGATGATCCAGAATCAAATAATGCATTTGCTAAACTTGAGGAAACCATTAAATTACCTTCCACCACGTCTTTCGGAGCTTCTACCTCAGCAGTAGTGATAGCATAAGCTTGGCCTTGATCCCTTGGCCTTTTCTGAGGTAAGTTCTCCTGACGCTTAGGACATTCATTCGCATAATGTCCCATATCCCTGCAATTGTAGCACTGAACGTTGGTGGCTTCCTTCTTCCCTTTGCAATCATGAGCTTGGTGGCCTTTTTCACCACACTTGTAACAGACTCCCATTCCCTTCAAACAAGCACCGGGGTGTTTCTTCCCACATTTACCACAGAATGGATATTCAACCTTTCCTTTCTTCCCCTTATTTCCATTCCCAGATTGATCAGCAGGCCTCTTCTTCTCTTGCTTTGCTTTAAAGTCATAAGACTTAGAGAATTCCTTTTCGGTATTGATAGCACATGAGACAATGTCTTCGTACGATGAAAAGGATTGTGAGACTAATGCTCGACAGAGAAATGGTTTTAACCCATCAAAGAAACGATCAATCTTACTTCTTTGGTTACGTATATAATCACCAGCATACCTTGCTAACCTTGTAAAGTTAGCCTCATACTTTGCGACATTCTCATCCTCCTTCTGTCTCAGACTTAGAAATTGCCTTTCCATATCTGCTCGATGGTCACGAGGGAAGTATTTTTCTAAAAACAGATCTTTGAACTCCCTCCATTCCATATTTGATACTTCATCATCTTCCTTCATGTTTTGAATCAATGACCATCATTGATCAGCATCTCCAGTGAGGCAGTAAACTGCCATGATAACTTTTTCCCTTTCACTGCTCCCCAAAGCCTGAAATATTTTCTCTAGGGAATTTATCCATTGCTCAGCTACTAAGGGATTTGTACTCCCATTGAACATTGGTGGTTGTTGCCTCATGAATCGATCTAACATTGATCCTCCATGCTGCGGATCAGGGTGCTCCATATGGGTAAGGTTATTATTCATAACCTGAGTAAGTTTTCCCAGTATGGTGATTAGCTGATCGGCACCAGTTGCATCACCAGCCCCACTATAATTATCTTGAGCAGGAGGGCAATCCCTACATGGAGTGCGTGCATTGATACAGTTTCCATTTCTTCCACTAGGCGCCATTTCTAAACAATGGCATAAACTAGATCAGTTTATGAATCAAAATACATAATCCCATACTTATAAAACACTTAACATAAATTGAACTATTTATGGATATAATCCATAATCATTAGAATGTTTTCTTTGAGGAAGTATATACTCATAATCCCTTAAAAATGATTTGTAAAGAAAATGAGAGTTATCCTAAGCATATCCCCCGGGAGTGTCGTAACCAAGAGTGCAGCAAGGCCCGTTGTCGTGCACCAGTTCCCGTTCGAGTCTAGCTCAAAGCGGTGTTTTCGGGTTTTACCCCTAGGTACATCTGTGCCAGAGCCGCCTCTACCTGCTCGTATCCAGACAGGGATGTATTGCTCGGAAAACTCACAAAATCTCTACAATACCAAAATTCTAGGAAGTTCTTCTATACTAATCCTCAAAGTTCATCTTAGGTCTACGTGCTCTAATCAGAGTTTATCTAAATCTAGCTTCCAAGGTTTGTACTAAACTTCCTCTGATACCAACTGTAACGCCCCGACCCCAGTTACCCAGAGTCGGTGCATTATTACATAACATTGGCATGATCACAAGAAAGATCAAATCTCGAAAGACCGATTGGTTTAGTAGTCTTGGAAACACTAGATATATTCATAATTCTTACATTACATCATAAAATGAAAAACTACTACAACAACATAATGTCTCCACAGTCCACACTAATATCCCCTCATAATATCCCTGCAGGTCATTCATAACTTACTTCTTCACATCCTGGGAAAAATAAAACATAGAAAAGGGGTGAGCTCAAATGCCCAGTAAGGATAACAATATAGCGGAAACTTTCATAAATAAGAATAAACATTTAAGGCAATGTATAACTAAAACAAAAGCCTTTTAAACTTTATCTTTTAACATAGTATGGCATAAATAAAATGAAATAATTCCATTTACTTATTCACATGGTTATTCTACTAATCAAATAATCACATGCAAAATCAATAACCACTTTCATAATGATGGAATGCATAATGCCAGACTATCATAACCACATATCCAAGGCTTCGTGCCAAGACTACAAATAAGATTTTGTCAAAGCCTTGTGGCAAGACACTAGTTTGTCTCATGAGACCTACCGATGCATCGAGGAGCTATAGCGGGCTCCACCCGTCACATATTAAGTCCAATGCATTCCCATATGAAAAGGTTTAAACATAACATAAACATTCGTATTAAAACTAGCATACGAAATGTCAATACTTTCACCATAAACTATGAATGGTATAAAAATAGCACATCCACAGTCAAACATATCACAAAACCTTCAATACAATATATAAGTTTTGTATCATAATAAATCAACTTCAAATAATCTTAAAATCCATCAAAGGATGTTGACATAGATGAAATCAAAATTCTTTTTAAATAAATATCTCCTTTTATTTTGAAATCATGTAATATCCATATAAAATAAAAACATTTTCTTTGAAAATAATCTTATAAGCTTGTAAGGGAAGCTTTGAAGATTTTATAACAGCGGAAAATAGCCGCACTCGCCGTATAAGTTAAAAAAAACATTCTTACCTTAATTCTGTCGAAAAGGTTAAAAAGGAACTTGTTTTGAAAACGACGGAAAGATTCCCTTATAAACCTCTTATAAAAAGTCAAACAAGGGTATAAATTACTTTAACCCATATTCTTTTAAATATTAAAAAAATTTTGAAATACATTTTGAAGAAACATGGATGTGGATGATAACGAGGTCCCAGTAGATTATTACGTATAAACAACCTCGGATAATAAAGAGATTGTAAAATAACCCTTACCTTGTACTTTTCCTTGGTTGGGGTAGGTTAACCTCCTGTATAATGGTGAAATAATTGTTATTAAATTATACAAGAATCATATACATTAATATGATATCATATATGATCTTTTAATATTGATTTGATAATAATATCTTAGTATTATCGTTGTTTCGGGTGTTAACTTACTTGTTTTCTTTCATATGTTTTGTTACGTAAGACATTTTTGTAAAGGATAGGTTGTATATTATTCATATCCAGAATGATATCAAGTCCTTAAACATCATTTTTAAATCATCAAATGATAATTATACTTTAATGGTTACGATGGAGAATGAATTTCATCGCATTCGTGGAGACGGCAGTCCGTACGTACGCACGAACGCTACTTCTATTTAATTTTTCATTTTAAAAGAATTGAATCCAAATGATACATAGGTATATTATTATTCCCGTATAATATAATATTTTTTATATGTTACTTATGTTCATTAACACCATTCTTTATACATTCCATGTGTGGTATGAACGAGTCATATCATTTTAAGGGGGCGGTAGTCCGCACTTCCTCAAATGAAATTATCGTATGTATATACAACATGAAACGAATAATGGTATGAAATAAAATGGAATTACAGAAGCTTATATATAAAATATGTATCATTAATATCACACTTAATTACAGTTCCATCATAATGGCCACCATGAGAGGCGGTAAGATGTATTTGAACAATCATCGTTTCGTGAGGCGTTTGTTTTCCATCCACAGAAACATTATGTTCATCATCCATTAGATGGAGTTGTGTGTATGTGTAGTTTGAATCCTTCTTATAACAACATCCTAGTATATTGTGGATACTGGTGTTGTTACAAAAGAAAGGAAATAAAAAGAGTTTGGGGGTTGGAGAAGCAAAATAAATGAAAATAATTTAAGAGAAATCGTTACCTTTAATTTAGGTAACTCACTTTGGTTGGAACCAAAGGACTTCTTGAAATGCTTTCTGCCTAAGGGGAAGCTTCAAGGAGGAGGAGAGGGATGTGGGGAGCTTATTTGGGCATGGTTTGGACGATCCAAGTGGCTTGAGAGGTGTGAGGAATGAGTAGAAGTGGTCTCCTTTTATAAGGGAGAGGAGGGGCTCTTTAGGAAAGAGTGAAAGTATTACTTTATAATATAATTATATTCGGTTTATAATGGTCCAAAAATCATTGAAGTCGAAGATAAGATGACTCATATTCTAAATAACATCAACCAATAAGAATTGGACAGGTTTTAGATAATATTTTAATCATTATAATCTTATTTATTTAAATGATTTATTAATGTGGTAAACATTGCATCATTATTGTGTCATTAATAATTTAACTTATTTGATGTCTAAAAATTATAAATAAAATATCATTATGTAGGAAATCGTTTTAGATTTCTAATGGATATTTATAATCGAAAATCCAACATGTATAAACCTATGTAAAAATTGTTCTTCTAAAAGATGTAAGCTTATGCCATTTTTATTTTTATTTTAACTTTATTAATATAATGTGTCCCTACTACATACAAGTGGCTCCAAGGGGTCCCCAAATCGACCCAAGGATGCCCATGGTCGGGTATGTGTCCACCAATAAGGTTAGGACACGTTTTAGGGTAATTTTTTATTATTATAATATTATTTTTTAACCCTTATTTACCGGATTTACCCTTTAACCATGGTAAATAAAATATTTACCGCAGTAATTATTCAAAATGTGTAAAAATAAAAGTTACCTATTTACACAATTTGAACATCCTGATTCCAAATATGGAATCCATTTTCCTAAATTCAAAACACAGAAGTGGCAGAAATTAATTTAAAATTAATTCCCGTTGTCAAAACAAAAAGCGTGTTTTTAAAAGATAATAACTATCAAAAGATTGACACTTGTTTATGTTCGGTTTAATTGTAAAATTATGTCCAATGACCAACATTATATTAAATGGTAAAAATATATTATAAATATACTTTAAAACTACTCAAATTCATAATTTATCAATATTAATTATTTTGATTAAAAAAGTTGTTTTTAATTAAAATTTAGTAATTTTCACTATTCATCAAAATATAAAAGTTATCCGAAAAGTACCAAAATTTCACCCTAGGCTAATTTCAATATTCCGAATCCAAAAATGAAGTCCATTTTGAAATATAAAATGTATATATGATTTCAAAAAGTAGGTATTACTATTCACAACGGCTAGTTTAATTAGTTGTGGTGTGTGTTAGAACTCGAGGTTGCGTACAACACACGCTATCGCATTAGTCGAAAGGAAACGTACCGTGGAAGCTTGGGGTGTTACAATCATAACCATTCATAAAGTAATTGACTCCCACACATAATCAAAATTAGTGAATCATGACCTTGATCTACTCACCCACTATCTTTTGTGTTATTATAGGAAGTGTAACAAATTATCACTAAGACATTGTATTCGCCTACCTATTTTGAAAAATAAACATCTTTTACTCCACGATATTTCCTCTGGCACATCCACCATATAAATAATTAAATAATAAAATTTTATATTATGTATAGAATGATCTAAAATAAGATACTAAGGGAACAAAATCAAAAAATCATTGATGATAATATTTTTCTCATATGTGACACATTCTCTTATTAAAATATAAATACATGAAATGAAGAGTGAAATGCTATAAAAATTAAATTGTTGGAATGGGGTATTTTATCCTCATCGAAAAAATAACCAAAAATTCCATCATTGGATCTTTATTAAATACTTATATGTGAACTTATGTGATGATCCTATTTTCATTAAGATTATAAACACTCCCATAGAGTGACTATATTATTCAATTTCAAGACATTGAATCATCGTATCAATCTCCAATTAGTTACAAGTACTTTGAAAGTGTAGGTTTAAATTCATCTCGCATGTCTGTCTTCAAGATTTTTCATGTATCTTGGAGTTTTTTCCCTCCATGGATTATCCCATTATCTCTAGTTTTATTTTTGAATATATGTATCCTAGGTGGAATTCCCCATTAACCCAATTACATGATTTTTCCATGCAGTGAAAATTGAAAATCCTATTTTTAGGGGATACCTTACATGTTCAAATAATATAAGTCAAATTTATCTCTATATCATCCACGATATTCATAAATGTTTTCCAAATATTAAAGGTTTATATCAATAATGGGTAGTGTACTTAGTGAGAAATAATCTCATGGAGGTAATGATTACTCTCACCCATGGCTTGGTTTTGGACTTTTACTAGTGGATTATTAAAATTTTAAAAAGTTATCAATCTCCTATATCAATTTAACTAGAGAATTGAACTTAAATAGAAACATTTTATACATTTGATATGGAATATTTCTTTCTTATTACATAACATTTCATTACATGGTACAAATATAGAATCCTTTAATGTGTAGTTTCTTAGAAAAAATGATACATAATACATGAAAAAAACATCCTTCTAAATTCCACTTGAAATACATATTCTTGGGTTCACCTGATGTTACATTTACATCATATACTATCTTTGGTACATGAATAAATGAAAAGGGGTGGTCATGAATTAGAGTAAAAGAATTATAAATGGAGAGAAAATAATATTCTCATGATACATAATAATAAGAACATGTGGCGTAAAAATAAGTAATGAACAATAAACATTACATAATAACAGTATTACGAATCATAAGATGTAAATTTGGTTTTAATATTTAAATGATACATTCATAATCATATCATCAAGGTTTATCACTAATGTGTCATAAATAAACATTATCAAGGTTATTCACCAAGGTATCATAAAACATTTCATCTCTATAGTTTAAATTCATTACCAAATGAATTAGAGTGATATTAGGGAAAACCATTCATATGTGTTCATTAAATGTGATCCACATAGATCATAGTGTATAATTTAATTACTAACCCTCTTTGAATAATGATCAGGTTTCTTATCAATATCATGGAATAAAAATTAGCTTAAAGATATGATCATTAAGTCATTTTTGAACCAAAATTGGGGATGAAGTTTACTAATGCCAAAATACATGAATAAAATGTATAATTTTTACATCTAAGTGCATAACCATGATATATATAATTGTATGGTAATAAACACAATTGAAATAAAATATAATTTAACAAGTATAATAAATATATTTTGATAAGTATATCCAACAACATTACTGGTATAAAACTTTTTTTTAGTAAAGGGTAGAATCCAAGGTGATGATGGTATCCCATTAATAATAGAATACTCATATAGTAATGGGATTATATAATATTTAAAAAAGATACTATTTTATTAATTTTAATACATACAACATGAAAAGGGAACTATAATCAGAAAGAGAAGTGAGGGTTTCCCTTACTTTAAAGAGTTGTTCCTCAAAAATGATGATTGAACGTTGGGGGATGAAGGAATCTTTGGAGGGGAACATTGGGAAGAAAATTCAATATAAATTTTGAAGGGTGATTTGGGAGTGAATGGAAATAGAGAAATGGATGGATATTTATAGGATAAGTTGAGGAATTTTTTAATGACTACCATATATTGGACATTGAAATCTATGTTGTGGTAAATAAAATACCATTCTCTTACCCATTGTTTTTTTCCATGGAATTAAAAATTTAGAACACTATTTTTGTTATTTTAATCCCCCCAAAACAAATATATTTTTTAATTACTTCATTTTGCATGGAAAATAATTATTAAAAAATTCAATGTTTTTAAAAATCAAATTTTCTGTTTTTTACTTTGGAAGGTCAATTATAGTTTTGGAAAATGATTATAATATATTAGAATACATAATATTTATAAAAGATAATATTTTTTGTTGTATATTGTGTTTGATTAATTATTACATAATTATAAAATAAATATGATTTCATAAAATATAATGAAAGCCTAAAATTTTATTATTTACTATTTATGAAAAAATAAATTATTTTAAATATTTCACATAAATTCACTAAAACATTATTTTGATGAGTTGATTTCAAAAAAATTTGTTTCAATATTATAAAAATTCTATATATAAGATAATATTAACCTTAAAATATAATAAAACCTATTTTATTAAATGTAGTAATTTTTAGGTACAGTCAAATTTATAACACTTATGAAAAATTTCAAAGGCCATTATAAAATTATTTTTCCATTTATTATTTAAATAATGGTTTTTTAAAATACTATTTCATTAAAACAAATAATATTTTGAATAACATTGTTTATTATAAATGTTTTTTTATATTTTATCAAAAAATACAATTATGTTTTATTTGCATCCATAAATAAAATTATCAAATTCATCTCAATTGAAAATATATTTTTTTTATAAAAAATATTCCAAAGAAAAATTAATTTAATAAATATTTTATTTATAAAAAGTATTTTCACTTTTAATAACTATGGAATGGAAACATAACCCCTTATAACACTTGCATATGACTTAAGGGTAAGGTATGTTATGATGATTGACTCATGGTGTAGCTCAACTAACATAGTCCAAGGGATAATTTCCACTTACCTGAATATATCTCATGGGCGATTTTTTTCTAGCTTCACTTATTGAAGCTCAGCATGGGTTTTGTGAATGGAAAATGTCAGTTCCGCTTTTTCCCACCAATGTTTGAAAAAATGGGTTTCATACGGAGTGAATCTTCTGGTAGAGACCATAAATTCTCTTTTATCCATTAATATTCAAAATTTCATTAGTAATTATAAAGACTAATTTTAATATTATAGTTATTACCAAAGGGTATAGTTCTCAACGGTCAAATTTTCCAATGGTAATATTGATTAATGGTCATATAATGGTTATATACCATCAGTCACATTTCTGTTTATAACTTATAAATAACACTTCATTATTTCATTCAATATTCCTTAGAACCATTTTCTCTGATATTTATTAGTTTACTAAATTTTTTTGTTTTATTTATATATATTTTTCCATGGGGGATTTTGATTATAATGGAATAGATAAATCTATATTTTCCCATTTTGGTGACTAATTTATTGATCATTATTAAAGATATATGGTTTTTTTGTAAAATATAATGTAACAAAAATTTTCTCATTGGAAAAATAATATTTAAATAAAATTTTGGATCGCTAAATTTTTTCCACCATAATAAATTGTGTCTCCTAAATTTCAATTCATTCTCTAAGTTAAGGGAAGGTGACTATAATTCTATCTCAATATCTCATATAGTTCCCATGTCACCTATTCATATTTATCATTCCTCTAAAACTCTTTGACAAGGTGGGTAGTCGTTTTTTAGGACCTTTCCTTTATTGTCCAAGTTTTCCACCAAAAGATCCTCATAAGAGAGGTCATGGTCCAGTTGCACCACCTCTGAATTCAGTACATGTGAAGGATCAGGTGTGTACTTCATCAAGAGAGATATATGGAATACATATTGAGCTTTACCTAGATTTTTAGTATGTTCTAGCCAATATAAAACTACTCCTATACGATCCTAGATTTCATAGTTGCCAATGTACAAGGGGATAAGCTACCAATTCTTCCCAAACCACATGACTGTCTTCCACGGTAATATTTGAAGGAAACAATTATCACCAACATAAAACTATAAGTACATTTTATGGTTTTCATTATATTTCTTCTCCTAACACTGAGAAAATTTTATAAGTTATTCAATGGAATGAACCTTTTATGTCTTTTCTCGTACAAAATGAAGCCCAAGAATAATTATCTCAATAACTTTTTCCCAAAAAGTAGGAGTTCTACATCGCATCCCATATATAGATTCATAGAGTGCCATTTGAATAATATTGTGGAATCTTTTTTTGTATGAGAAATAATCTAATGTGAGGTTTTCATCGGATCCTCCTTTAAATTTCAATGAGCATATTCTAAAAAAATTCTCAACTGTTTGAATAGTTCTTTCTGATTGGTCATCTATTTGGGGGATAATGGCCATACTGAAATTCAATTCAGTATTCAGATAAATTTTTAGAATTATCAAAAATTTATTTCTAAACATTGGCTAACAATCCAAAATGATATAAATCGTTTCCCCATGAATCCTCACCACTTCATTTATGTATATCTTGTATTGTTGGTCAAGAGAGAAATCATCCTGAATTGTGGTGAAATGGGAAGTCTTTGTAATATGGTCGATAATAACTCATATCACATTGTTTACTATGGTTGTTCTTGGGATACCCATGAAAAATTCAAAAGTAATATTGTCTCACTTTCATATTGTCACAGGAAGAGGTTTCAATATCCCATTAGGATTTTTTTGCTCAGCCTTCACTTCCTATCTTTCCACACACCTAGTAGTGTATTGGGAAATCTCTATTTTCATTTTATCCCACAAATAATAATCCCAAATGTACCTATACATTTTAGTGATTCTAGGATGTATATATTATTTAGATATATGAGCTAAATCCACCAGTTCAATTTTTACCTCCCAAATATATGGAACACATATTCGTCTATGAAATTCTTGTATACCTTCATGATCAATATTAATACCATGAAACTTCCCATTCTTCATAGCCTCTATCTTATTTTTTGAAAAAGGATATTCTCATGGAGGTTTATTGGTATTATCTAGTATTTATGGTTGATAAAACATTTGGGATAGGGTTTATGGTTTTCCCAACCTCGGGATTTTGATATTCAACTTTACTTGGTCATTGACCCATCAATATGTTTGAGTCATCATCCTTTCTATAACAACATGGTCTTTCTTACATAAGGCATCATGAACTTTTTTCTCTGTGGGGGTGATAATGAATTGAAAAATCATAGTCTTTATGATATTCAAACCATATCCATTATCTCGGGTTCAATTCCTCTTTTGTGAATATATATAACAAATATTGGTGGTCTATCTATATATCAAACTTATGACCACAATTTTAGTGCCTCAATATCATCAAATAAATAATAATTGTAGAAATATTTTATTCAGGTTATTATAATTCTATACATGTGGATTTAATTGTTGATATATTTCGGGTAATATCACTCCAGCTGTCATCTTGGTGTTTTTGAACTGATTGTGTTTTTTAAAAATGTGAAATTATTGAAAATCAGTATGGTTAGTGTTGCCGAAGAAGGATTTTAGGTTGGAACAATGTTCTGCAAATGAGTTTTCGGAACATAGTTTGTATACCAAGAATATAAGTTCATTGACTGTGAAGGAGGCACATGAGGTGGAGGAAAATGGGAAAATGTTGTTTTCTGCATAGTATCACAATAAGAACCGCAATGTGGGCTACGCGGACCACATAGGGAAAACAATTTGAGGGAGGGTTGATGTTCATGTGATTCTCATCATTGGTGAAATAATGCAGTGATTTGTGGAATCTAAAAGGTTTTTTATCATGGGATAAGTCAGCTTTCATAAAAGAGAATGGTGTTATGTAGACTTCATAGAACATTTCACGGCGAAGGCTGTATCACATAGATGTTTTGGGTAAATCTGATTAGAAGGTTTTGTGGATATATTTTATTATATAAGGACCCCTAATCAGTTGATTAAGTATGTTGAATTTCATTTGAAAATGTCATTTATCTATAAGAAATTCAAAAAAAATTTGAAGTGATTCACAAGGGAGAATTCCCTGAAGGGTGAAGTAGTTCATGAGAGATCATTTCTGTGAAGGAAGTAGTTCATGGGAAAAAAACCACTAAAGGAGTTTTTGGGGCTCTGTACCACGTGATGGAAGAAGGACTGTAATGAAACGACCATTTATGAATAAAATTACCTTTCCTTTGATGTAATTAAATATCTTACGAATATATAAAACACTTGAAATAATTTTGTTTTATTATATGTATTTTTATTTAAATTACTATTATGTATCTTTATCGTTGATAATATAGTTGTTGAACAATGATCACATGATTAGTTTAAATATAGGGTGTCAAAAAATCCTTTTTCACACAGACCACGTAAGTGACGGCCTCAACCAGTCGGATAATACCCTATGAAGCCCATTTATCAGAGATTCAGAGGGAGATAGAATTTATTAGATTTTATCAAGACCAATCCCAGTCTGAGACCCAACAACTTAAGCATGCGATAAACCTTTTACTATATAAGTTAAATCTCATTGAGATCATGGCCCAAACCATGTTCACCGAACGATCCCATGAAAGCCCCACCATCACACACCTTACTCTTAGGGTGTATTCTGGTATAATAAAGGTATATGAAACAAGACCCTAGAATTATGATTATGTACATTATTTTTGTATAAAATAATGAATATACTAACATTTTATCATTGTTACCTTGTAAATGATTTTTAATGTACATGTAATATTTTTGGTTATTATTGAAATTCAATTAAGAAATCTATTTCGATGAATTAATAGATTTTTAAAATAAATAATATTATAATAATATATTATTATTAAATTAATTTTATTAAATATAAATTATCATATAATTTTATAAGTCCAAATGTAATTTTTATTATGGTTTTGAAAAAAAAAATTCTCAAGACCACTCAATTTTCAATAAATGTTGGTTTTTTAATTTAAATGTAAAAATTAACATATTTATAAAATTATTTAGGAAAAATGGATATTATATTTGGAATCAGGACATCAAAATTATTCAATGGTGGTTTTTTCATAATTTTCTGAGGCTTTAGAATTTTTGGGTAATAATAAAATACTGTTGAAATATACATAGTGTTTTATGACATCATAATTGACCAATAATGATTTAATAAATACTATAAAAGATATATTCATCAAAATATGTATTTTCCTTTAAAATAATGTACATTTTTTATTTGATTTATTTTCTGAATACTAGTTGATTCGCCCAAAACATATAATATATTTTAAGATTTTAAAATCATTTCATTGAAAGTATGACTCACCTCCACATAATCAAGGGAAATATTTTTATATCTTACACGATTATAATTATAAAACAATTTATACCATGTTCATTTTTCCAAAAAAATGGGAAAAACCATGGTATGGTTTCTGGTTTTGAATATTTTATTATATAGTGTCCAAAACCAAAATAATATAAAAATCCCCCGCACTTTCTATACAAACCAACCCAAGATCCCATTACCCTTCACTCAAACTCTTTAAATATCATACAAAATCTTCTCTCTACTCCCTATAGTCCTCCCAAGGTGCCCCAAGATCCCTAGAATCCTATCATAATCCATTGGGGTCACACATCAAAGTAAGGGATTCCTCTCCTCACCTTTGAATTCAAGAAACATCTTTGAGATTAGTTCATTTAATTTAAATTTATTTTCTTTAAATTAGTTTTTAATAATTACCTTACGATCCAATTGATTTTATTTCAATGAATGATTATTTATCCTCCCCCATTCATACCCTTACCTAAGCCTTTACTATGACTAAATTCTGTAAGGGGTCTTTCACTCCCCTATTTTATCAAAAACTCCTTTTATGACATTTCCTTTAATTTTAATTTCCATATGTTGGTATATGTTCCTACATACTACCCTTACTATCCATTTAATTTATAAATTATCATATCTTAATTTCACTCTTATTATCTCATCCATGATATATAATATAGACCTGTTACCATGTCGAAATTTCGTAAGGGATTCTCACCTTCCTCTCTTCATTTCAATTTTAGAACCTTATTTGAAATTAGTATTTTTTATTTCAATTGATTATATTGTTATCCTTTTATAATAAATTCCATACTATCCATTTATTGTCATGTTAATGGGATATCATTTATTCCCCCTCATTTGGACCCTTACCTAATCTGTTACTATATCGAAATTCAATAAGATATTTCTCTGTTCTCATTTTTATTCAAGCATTTATTTTATATTATGAATCTTAAATTCCATTTAATATGATGGGATATTATGTTCCATGATCCCCATACAATCCATTTTAGTAATAAATTATGATAGACCAATTTCTCTCTAATCAAACCAGTTTAGTATTTTCTATTTGACATTGTTATGCTACTGAAATTCAACTACAAATTTTAGGCTGAAATCATCGTGTAGTGAAAACTATACCCATTTCCATATCATGGGTATCCACCTTATGATCATATACTTATTGATTTCGAAAATACATGTATATATTACACGTTCTTTGTTTGTGGAATAGATTATGATTTTTAATGAACCCATGTTGTATGATCTTTGTGGCGCACTTATGCAGGAAAATGAAATGCTTATAAAGGGGGCACCCAGATAGCACTCCAATGCATTGGGTAATGTTTAGTATCTTGATACATCATGTTCAATGAGGTTTTACTCATGATAATTCATGTGAAATAAGTTTTTAATCATGCTAATTCATATGAAATGAGGGTTTACTCATGCTAATCCATTTTTAATGAAACTTGACTCTTACTAATATCATGTTGTTTGTTTTTGCCACATTTCCATGTTATGATTATCACGTTATATCATGTCGTTATGTTCATGTTTTTTTAAGCTTCATTGATATTCCAATTGAATAACATGTACTCTATTACTTATTTTATGACATGTGTATTCCCTTTTCGGTCTTTATAGATCACCTTTTTCATATTTATGTCATCAGGTTATCCCATTATGTGTTTAGTACGAAGGTATGATTTGGTCACGTTAAAGAACGTTTTGATAAAGATGTTGTTTTTTATGTTTTATGTTTTTATGTAATGTTCTTAATCCCCAAAGACACTAAACCTCTTGATCATGTAAGTTTTATTAAGTTCAATTTATTTAATAATTCATATTTAAAAAGGAAATAAAGAGATGGGTTGTTATAGTTGGTATCATAGGATAGTTTAGTTATTAATAGGATTAGGATTAGAAAAACCTTAGGGATAATATAGGTGTAAGAGAAAAACCTTAAATTTTGGTGAGTATAGAGAAAGTGTTTTATCAAGAAAATATAACCCTATCTGGATAAAAAAATTGGACTTGGTTCGAGGCCAGATGTACCAAGTAGTAAAAACATTGAAAAGGTGTTCCAGGCATGACTTGGGGTAAACTGGTACACAAAATAGGGCCTTATTGTGCACATGTTTTGATACCCCTGGGATATATGCTTTCTTAAATTCATAATATCAATACAAACAATTATTATGGGAAACATTCCAATAATAATATATGTTATGAATTAAATCATGGATGACATATGTTGAAGCCTAGAAACTCACAAGTTAAGGCGATGAATGTAATATATATGTTATCCCTTTAATGTAGTTAGTTTCCCCATTATGTGTTTAAAATAATCATCCCTAAGCCTATTTTGTATAAAGTAAAATCAGAAACAAAAAAGTTAATGGTAGGGTTATCATGTATAGATCTACCCATTCTTTTATGTCTTGAAAGGTTAGTAGAACAATACAAACACAATGATAATAAATGGATGTAGGGATGTCGATGAAGATGGAAAATGGGGAAATTATTGAATTACATAAATATAAATCCTCCCCAAACACCATTTGTGGATTGAATTTCCTAGAAAACCTTGTTGTACTTCCCTTGGTGGAATTTTATTCATTTCTAGGCATGGATTTTCTTTCCATATATAGAGAAAACATAAGTTTATGGGATAAGTAAATCACTCTTGATATAGAGAATCGACCCTCGATTCTATACAAGTTCACGGAGGAGGGTGAATCTTATTTAGAACAATCATCTCAAAAATGGAAAGTATTTACCTATAAGGAACTGTATATAGAGAAAATTATTGAGTCTACAGAATTAATTTTTTTTGAATACATACCTATTGTGATGGAATTTGTTGTTGTGTTTCTCAAGGAATTGCCTATTCTTCCTCCTAGTTGAGAGGTCGAATTTTCGATGGAACTTATACCTGGGGTGTTTCCAATATCCAATACTCCATATAGAATGGTTACTGTGGAACATGATGAGCTAAAGAAACAACTACAGATATAAGGTCCCAGCCTTAAACATTACATAAACTTGAATTAAATTAATAATTCACATTGAAGACCTTTTTAGGATTATAGTTTTAGATAATTAGGCCATAACTATTACATTACATCTCAAATACTACAAAGTTGACAGTTCTACTCAGTATCCAATTTTTTTCATAAATTTTTTTTAAAAGAAAACAATAATTCGTTTCTTGATATAAATCTTCTAGAATTCTTTCTTTCTCTTACCCTACCATATACCCTGTGAAAAACATTTCAAAAACATGGGATGAGCATAAAAAGCTCAGTAAGGGTTATAAACTAATGAAATAAAACATTAGTCTGTTAATACATACAAAAAATAATATCTTGAACCTACCTCATGAAATCATAAGATTTATGAATAACACATTGAAATCATGAATCATAAAGGTTTCTTGTGGAATCCATAACATACTTACATTGTAGCTTTCACAGCTATATAGGGAGTTAGGATTGGAATACCCATCACAGTATATTCCCAAAATCTATAAAGAGAAACATTAACATTTACTTCTGTCATGTTACCCAACACATTGGAGAGCTATCTTGTGCTCACCCGACCTAGTTTTATCAAAGAACCACCCGTATACATAAACAATGCCCAAGAACCATAAAATAACAATAAAACATAAAACAAGCATAAAAGAAAGATAAAATTTCCACACTACAATCAAAATATATCATCTCAAGATATTGAAATAATCAATGATTTCTCAAAACCATTTTCAATACAAAATAAATAAAATGGTATATGGTATTTATTTTCCTTTTAAAAATACTACGGCTCGTTAAGGACTCCAAAGATCAAATAATACTCGCGACGATGGTAAAGGTTGTTGTCACTGTGTATATTAAAAAGAAACATTCCTTTTTTTTGTTTTGAAAAGTGATTCGTAGAAAAACGATTCCCTTTTAATGAAATTAAATGAAAAAGGGATTTATACACCATATAAAATAAATTTGTGTAAAAATCAAAATAATCCTCAATAAAAGGAGATTGAGACGAAGTCCCTTACAAATATTGTACCATATAATTAAGGACAAATACATGACATAATTATGTGTGAAAAATATAAATACACCCAATATAAGTGGATATTAATTGCAAAACAATCATAGGCCATTCACAAATATTCATTGTATGACATAATCAAGAAGTATAAGTTTAACCAAAAGAATTGAAATTGGGTTAAGAAGTTACCTTACAAAAATTTGGCAGCTTAATGGAATCAATTAAAAATTATTAAAATGAGTTGATGAGATCAAAAATGGTATCTAATCACATGAACATAAATTTACAGCAATAAGGATATATAAGAACAGATCATAACATTTGAAAATTTAAATTTAATAACATAAAAGAATTCTTTGACTAGAAGATGAGGGTGAAAGGTTCCATTACAAAAATCATTTTTTAAAAAATAGATTTATTATGCGTATTCAATAAAATTACATATAATTAATGTATATATAAATTACAAGACCTAAAAATTTGCATAATCATATCATTACATAATCAAAAAGTTGAATATTAACACAAAGAATGGAAATTGGGTTAAGAAGCTCCCATACCTCATGGCCGACTTGACTCATTCATTCATTAATCTCCTAAATAATAAACTAAAGATAATTTATACTTTAATAAGAATAATTTTGAAGATTATTTTTCCATTTATATAATTTATTACCTTGTTATAAACATTACTTAATCATTTATGTTAATAATGGTCGTTTTGTCGATATTTGGTACTTGAGTCAAAAATGATATTCTTTTAATTACAAGTTGTCCATGTAGTCAAAATTCCCTTATCTCCAAAATGATATTAATGATTTTGATATCATATATATCATATATATCCAGTATATATATATATATATATATGTATTTATAATAGTACATAACATTTGGAGACAAGAAATGAAATGCATCATTCATGGAGACGATAAGCCATACATACACATGAACGCTACTTTCATTTCTATTTCATATTTGATAGAATGAAAAATTAATGATACATTAGTATATTATAATTTTAGTACAATATCATATATAATTTCATTAATCCCATCTTTTATACATTCCACGTATGGAATGAACAAGTCATATCACTTTGAGGGGGTGGTAGTCCGTACTTCGTCAAATGAAATTATCATATTTACCCATTATGAAAACCATAAAGTTATGCGAAAAATGAAAAATAAATAAGAATAGAGAAAATATAAATATAATATATATATCATATAAATATATTTCCATCATAATGGCCACCATGATAGGTCGTATAATATATTTGAACAATCATTGTTTCATGAGGCAGTAGTTTCCCGTCCAAAGAAACAATATGTTCATCTCCATTAGATGGAGGTGTTTGGAAGTTTAGTTTGAATAATTCTCATAAAAACATAATATTATATTTAGGATGCTGGTGATTATATAAAATAATATAATAAAGTTATTTTAGGGGGTTGTAGAATGTAAAATAAAAGAAAATAACTCTAGGGGAGATGTTAGCTTTAAATCAGGTAACTCCCTTTGGTTTGAACCAAAGGATTTATTGAATTTTTTTCTGCCCAAAGTAAGTCTCCTAAGAGGAATATAGGTATTTGGGAGAATATTTTAGTATATTTTGGATGAACCAAGTGGCTTGAGAGATGTGAGTAATGGGTCAGAGGTGGTGTCCTTTTATAAAAGGGGGGAGGGGAACTTTAAGAATGCTTTGAAATATTATTTTATTATAAAATTATTTTCTGTTGAAAAAGGTCAAAAAATCATTAAATTAGAAGATAATAGGACTATTTTTTAAATCCCCTCACACAATAGGTTTTATACACGTTTTGGTTTTCATATTTAACCTTATCATTTAGCTTTAACCCTTAGTTAACTAATTTAACTCTTATCATGTCTTCTTGTATATTCATACTATATGGTTAATATTGATACCATAAAATGAAAATCGAACCACTAGTGGTTCATTAATGACCTTATAAACCTTATCTAAGTCATTTGGACGAATATTAAATTTTTAAGATTATAATATCATTTAATAAAATAATATTTGTTTTAAAAACTCATTTATATCAATTTATATACTATTCATATCACAACTTTTTTAAAAATAAAAAACAACTTGATTATTTTGAAAAACCTACATTAATTAAAATATAAAAAGTCATAATAATATATAAAATTCATGGATGGCATAAAAAGTTTCAAAGTAAATTTATTTTAATATTTATAATCTCATTTATTTAAAACATTCATTACTGAGGTAATTATTAGATCCTTATTCTGTCATAAATAAATAAATTTATTTTATGTATAAATATTATAAATAAAATACCATAATGTATATAATATTTTTAGATTTATAATTAATATTTATAGTAAAAAAGATCACTTAACTAAACCTATGTAAAAAATGATTTCCTAAAAGATGTATGTTTATGTTACATTTTCCATAAATTTAAATTAATTTTTTAAAAGTGTCATTTTCACTTACAAGTGGCTCTATGGGGTCCCAAAATCGACCCAAGGATTTCCATTTTCGGACATGTATCATCTAGTAGAATTAGGACACATATTAGGGTAATTTAATATTATTATAATATTATTTTTACCCTTATTTACCAGATTTACCATTTTACCATGGTAAATAAAATATTTACTGTAGTCACTATTCATAATGTCTAAAAATAAAATTTAAATATTTAAAAAATTTAGAACTCATTATTCCAAATATTATATTAATTTTTCCAAATTGAAAACAAATAAGTTTCAGAAATTAATTTAAAATTAATTTTAGTTGTCAAAACCAAAAAGCGTGTTTATAAGAAATAATAACTATCAAAAGATTGACATTTATTGATATCCAAATTTGAAGGTGAAGTTATTTAAAATTATCATAATTGGATTAAATGGTAAAAACTATTATCCAATTAAATATTAAAACCATTTAAAAAATTAATATAACCATATAAATAAATAAGATGAAAAGGCTTTTTTGACTTAAAATGCAATATTTTTCACTATTCCTTAAAAATGAACTTTATCAGAAAAATACCAAAAATTTACCCAAAGTAAATTTTGATGTCCCAATTCTAAATAAGAATTTTATTTTGTTAAATTAAACATATAAAAGTGAAACAAACTATATTTAAAAGTGTTTCTCCATTAAAAGGTAGTAAAACGACCTTTTTAAAAATATTAGAGTTTTTCATGCTTAAAATCGGATTCATTATTATTTTAAGCCTCTAAATTTTATTGGATAAATATAAAAACATTTATCAAACAAGTTTAATAATAATATGGTTATCTCTTTTCATTCCCACCAATAAAATTTCTATGTGTTAACTACCATTTAAAATAATAATAATATTATATTATTTTTTGGTATAACTCAACGTTGTGTGCAACATAAGATTTAAAACAAAACCATTGATGCATGTTGAGTAATCTATTGGAAATAGCATCCCCTTTAGAATAAAATTAATAATTAATTCAAAAATATTAATAAATATAAAAATTCCATATTCTTTATTTAGTTGGGATGTTACATCCTTCCCCACTTTTGGGAATTGCGTCCTCGCAATCTTAAAATTGGGAATGGAATCTTCATTGAAAGTCCCACATCGAAAATATAGTCAATAAAACTATCACTTTAAAGAAAATGAAGATAAGTACAAATTTCACCCAAGATAACACATACTAGGATTCCATGAAAATATGGATATGGAAGAGAAAATAAGTGTCAATTTCTAATGGAAGGTGATAGAATACATGATCAGGAGAAAGTTCACTACTAGAAAATCACAGACTTGTGATAGGATAAATGATCTTTGATTCCCTGGTAGTAAAAGTAAAGGGAAAATGTTTTTGTTTTATGTTCCTTTTCATAAATTTAAAGAATTTATTTACGAAATTTACTAAGGACTTAAGGAAACATACTTACTTTTCATATAGACTTTCATCCATTAATAAGTTTCTACCGAAAAATGATCTTTTCTTCAAATGTTGAGTATTCAGGATGACTTGGTCACATCTAAACCACTAGAATAAACTTTTAGAAAATCACATTAATCACAAAATATGAACTATATATTTCCCTTGTTTTTTGACATTAACCAATACCGAATTTGTTAGTTAAGATCAGATAATCTCTAAAAGGATTATCCTTTATAAAAATTAATACTACTCTTAATCTAAAAAATTCAACAACAAAATACCCAAAGTTCAATAAAGACCATTCAATACAAAACTGTTCTTAAAATAATCCAACTAATATTTGAAAACCAAAATTCAGAAGCATATGATAACATAGTATTCTACTATAAATCTTAACATTTATCTCCAAATAACATTGAATACTCTTAAAGTCTCATACGGAAAACTAATTAACCAAATCACACATTATCTATGATAGGTTAATAATTTCCAAAAATAACCCAAATAGCCATATGTCCACAATAAAAAAAATATTTTTCGAAAATAAAATTTCAACCATTACTCCACAAATGAAATATCATGTTATTCTATTTTCCTTAGCCATATAGTGTTCCCCAAAAGAGAAAACATATTCCAAAATAACCTTTATCACTTAATCACCAAATCATTTTCCTATACTAAGGATTTCCATTTCATAAAACATATGTTCCCAAAAGAAACTTATTATTGATCCATAATATCATTTAACTAAAAAGAAAAAGTTATACTAACCATGGACTTCGCATAGTCCAGTGGTAGGAGATTCACCCTTATTGCCCTTCGTTGGTGGGTTTGATTCTTGCGGCCTTGCCGGATGCGATGGGTTGTCACCCATATTGCGTGTTGTACCATCTTTTAAAACTAAAAAATAACCCAAAAATGATTTAACCTCAATGGTTGTCTTATACTTCTCATTTTCATCCCAACTCATAATGAAATAAATATATTAATTCATGAATTCTTATATAAATAGCCATTTTTTTCCTCCATAAAATAACACTATTCCCAAAGAAAGAACATTGTACCTTGATCATGGTTTCCACCAGGTTTCATCATCATCTTTTCACATAGATAGATGGTCCATGAATTTCAACAATGATTTAGAGATCCTTAAAAATCATCTAATTCCTTTATCAAAATACAACTTGTACAACTTTGTTCATATGGGTGTTCACAGAAAAATAGTTTCGAAAAATAATCATGTATGACATATAATTTCAAAACATCTGATAAAACATTCTTTTTATAAAATAGTCGGACCAATTTTGAGTTGAAACATTCAATAAATGGTCCTTTTATAATACCATAAGTATATACTGAAAGAATATAATTTAAAAGAAAATATAAATAGGTTGCACAAGGGTCTACTTCTTCAGCACCTTTTTCAAAATCATAAAATGCTTCAAAATCTTGTGATAAGATAAAATATTTGAAAATTTCTTAATAATATTTACCTTTCTTGAAAATATGAGAATATTGAGAAAACTAGATTTGATTAAATACAACCAATGATCCACAATGGTATCGAGGTATAACGGAGGTATTTGATATCTCAAACAATTTCTTGCAAGTGAGTTGTATGTTAGAAAATGTTTCAGAATTTTCTGGACATGACTTTTCTATAATTATTGCAAACAAGTCATCCGGAATATATAGGAATGTCATTTGAGATCCTCCTCCATCCATTTTTAATAGACTTTCCTTGATCTGAAAAAGTTACAAAAATAAGGACTTTACATAAAGAGTAGACATAGAGACTAACCATGTGTCTACCAAAAAATCATAATCCTTAAAGTTGTCATAACCAACCTCTGATACTAATTTTAAGGTCCCAACCATTAACATTAAATAATCTTGAATTAAGTTAATAATTCACATTGAGGTTCTTTTTAGATTTAGAGTTCTAGATAATTAGGCCATAACTATTACATTACATCTCACATATTACAAAGTATCCACTTCTACTTAGTATCCATTTTTTCATAAAAAACCCCTTAAAAGAAAAAAAGAATTCTTTTCTTGATATAAATATTCTTGAATTCTTCCATTCTCTTACCCTTCCTTATACCCTGTGAAAAATATTTCAAAAAAATGGGACGAGCATAAAAAGCTCAGTAAGGGTTATAAAATAAAGAAATAAATCAATATTCCATCAATACATACAAAACATAAGCTCTTTAACATACCTCATGAAATCATAATATTTAGTAATAACACATAGAAATAATGAATCATAAACGTAACTTGTGGCATCCATAACATACTTACGTTGTACCTTTCACTACTACATAGGGATTTACGTTTAGAATACCCATCAAGGTATATTTACTAAATATCATAGAAGAAACATTAACGCTTACCTTCGTCATATTACCCAATACATTGGAGAGCTATCTCGAGCTCACCCACCCTAGGTTTATCATGGAACCACCCGTATACGTAAACAACTCCCAAGAACCATAACATAATCATAACACATAAAACAATCATAAAGGAAAGATAACATTTCCACACTAAAATCACAATATATCATCTCAATATAATGAAATAATAAATGCTATATCAAAACCATTTTCAATACCAAAATACATAAAAATGGTATATGGTATTTATTTTCCATTTAAAATCACTACGACATGTTAAGGAAGACAATGATCAAATAATACTCGTGGTG
The DNA here is from genome assembly GCA_963277665.1 of Viscum album. Taxonomy (NCBI): domain Eukaryota; kingdom Viridiplantae; phylum Streptophyta; class Magnoliopsida; order Santalales; family Viscaceae; genus Viscum; species Viscum album. The sequence goes on from OY728167.1 coordinate 684,081,768, forward strand.
GCAGAAAAGGTCGTTTTCACCACGTACGTTAAAAAGAAACATTCCTTTTTTCATTTAGTAAAATGATTCATAGAAAAAAGATTCCATTTTAAGTAAATGAAATGTCAAATGGGTTTATACACTGTATAAAATAAAGTTAAGTATAAATCAAAATAAGCCTCAATGGAAGGATATTGAGAAAAAATCCCTTACAAAGATTGTCCCATAAGATTAAGGATAAATCAATGAAAAAAATTATGTGTGAAAAATATAAATACTCCCAATATAAGTGGATATTAAGTGTAATAAATAAGATTTCATTCACACATATTCATAGTAAGACATAATCAAGAAGTATAAGTTTGACCCAAAGAATTGAAGTTGGGTTAAGAAGATCCCTTACAAAAATTCAGCAGCTTAACAACATCACGTAAAAATTCAGAAAATGAGTTGATGAGAAAAAAAATGGTATATCATCACTTTTAAATAAAAATTTACAATAATAATGATGTAGAAGAACATATCCCAACATTTGAAAATTGAAATTTAATAACATAAAACAAGTCTTTGACTAGAAGAGTAGAGTGAAAGGTTCCATTAAAAAGATAATTTGGTAAATAAAATAGATTGATTATGTGTATTAAATATAAGTACAAATAATTAATGTATATATAAATGATAGGAAATTAAAATTTACATAATAATATCATGAAATAATCAAAAAGTATAAGATTAACCCAAAGAATGGAAATTGGGTTAAGAAACTCCCTTATCTCGTGTCAAACTTGACTCGTTCGTTCTTTAATCTCCTGAATAATAAACTAAAGTTAATTTATACTTGATTAAGATACTTTTCCATGTTTATTTTTCATTTTATATAACTTATTACCTCATTATAAAAATTACATAATCATTTAAGTTAATAAAGGTCGTTTTGTCAATATTTGGTACTTGAGTCAAAAATGAACTTCTTATAATTACAAGTTGTCTATGTTGTAAAAATTCAATTATATCCATAATTATATTCATGATTTTGATATAATATATGTCATATATATCCATTATATATAAAAATTTATTTATAATAGTACATAAAATTTGGAGATAAGAAATGAAATCCACTGTTTATGGAGACGATAAGCCGTACGTACAAATGAATGATACTTTCATTTCTATTTCGTATTTAATGGAATGAATACATAATTATTCATTATTATATTATAATTCCAGTATAATATAATATATAATATCATTTATGATATATTTTATACACTCCATGTTGGGAATTAACGAATCATATCATTTTGAGGGGGCGGTAGTCCGCACTTTCTCAAATGAAATTACCATATTTACCCATTATTGAAACCATAAAGTTATGATATAAATGAAAAATCAAAAATAATAGAGACAATATAGATATAATAAATATCACATATAAATATATTTCCATCATAATGACCACCATGAGAGAGGGTAAGAGATATTTGAACAATCATCGTTTCATGAGGCAATAGTTCACCATCAACAGAAACATTATGTTCATCTCCATTAGATGAAGGTGTGTGAATGTGTAGTTACAATACATATCATGAAAACATCCTAGTATATTTAAGATACTGGTTTTTTTGTAAAATAATCGAATAAATCGATTTTTGGGGGTTGGAGAAGGAAAAATAATAGAAAAGAACTTGAGAGAAGACGTTACCTTTAAATCGGGTAACTCCCTTTGGTTTGAACTGAAAGGCTTTATTCAGTTGAATTATGCCCAAATTTAGTCTTATAGGTGGAATAAAGGTATGTTTCTAGATTATTGTAGTAGATTTTGGATGAGCCATGGGGCTTGAGATGTGTGATTAATGGGTTAAAGTTGGTGTCCTTTTATAAGAGGGAGGATGAGCAATTTAGGAAGGCTTTGAAATATTATTTTATTATAAAATTATTTTCTGTTTAAAAGTTTCCAAAAATTATTCAATTTGAAGATAATATGACTATTTTTCAAAATCCTATCAACTAATTGGTTTTATACAAGTTCTGGTTTTCATGTTTAACCTTATCATTTAGCATTAACCCTTAGTTAACTAATTTAACTCTTACTATGTCTTCTTGTATATTCATACTATATGGTTTGTATAGTTACCATAAATTACCAATAGAACCAAAATTGGTTCTTTAATGACATTATATACCTTATCTATTTAATTTCTCCAAATATTTTATTTTTAGAATTATTATATCAATTAATAAAAAAAATATTTTTTAAAAAAATCATTTATGTCAATTTATATACTATTCATATCATGACTTTTAAAAAAATCCAACACAACATGATTATTTAAAAACAACAAAAATAATTCAAAGATAACAAGTAAAACCCATCTATAAAATTATTTTATGGAATAAATAGTTTCAAAATAAATTTATTTTAATATTTATAATCTCATTTATTTAAAACATTCATTTATGAGGTAATCATTACATCATCATTAAATCATAAATAAATTTATTTATATGATGCCTAAAAATTATAAATAAAATACCATGATGTAATAAATAATTCCATATTTTTAATTAATATATACATCCGAAAATATCACTTATATAACCCAATAAAAAAATTGTTTTACTAAAAGATTTTTGTTTATGTTACATTTTCCTAAACATTAAATAAATTTTTATAAAGTGTCATTTTCATTTACAAGTGGCTCTATGGGGTCCCAAAATTGACCCAAGGATGACCATGGCCAGACAAATTTCAACCAATATAATTATGACAAGTTTTAGGATAATTTAATAATATTATCACAATATTTTTTCCCCTTATTTACCAGATTTACCCTTTAACAATGGTAAATAAAATATTTACTGAAGTTACTATTTATTATGTCTAAAAATAAAAGTTACCTATTTAAAGAATTTGGACCTACTTATTCCAAATATTTAATCCATTTTTATAAATTCAAAATTCATAAGTTTTAGAAATTAATTTAAATTTAATTTCCATTGTCAAAACCGAAAAGCATGTTTTTAAGAAAAAATAGCTATCAAAAGATTGACATTTGTTTATGTCCAATTTCAGAGGAAAATTACTTACAATGAAAAAAATTGTAATAAATTGTAAAAATATAATCCAATTACACTTTAAAACCATTTAAAAATAATAATATAACCATATAAATAAATTATATGAAAAGACAGTTTTGACTTAAAAATGCAGCATTTTTCATTATTAATTACAAAATGAACTTTATCCGAAAAATACCAAAAATTTACCCAATGTAAATATCAATGTCGGGATTCTAAAGAATAATTTTAATTTTTCAAATAGAATATATAAAAGTGACACAAAATAGTTTTAAAATGGGTTCCCCTTTAAAAGGTGGTAAAACTGCCTTTTTAAAAATATTAGAGTTTTTATGCGTAAAATCAGATTAATTCTCATTTTAAGCCTCTAAATTTTATTTTATAAATGTAAAAACATTTAACAAACATGTGTAATCATAATATGGTTAGTTCTATTCATTCCCTCCAATAAAATGTCTAGGCATTAACTACCATTTAAAATAATAATATTGTTACATTATTTTTCGGTATAACTCAGCGTTGTGTGAAACGTAAGATTTCAAAGAAACCCGTTGTTTCATTTTGAGAACATTATTGGAAATAGAATAAAAATTATAATAAAATTAATATTTAATTCGAAAATATTAATAAATATGAAAATTCTATATTCTTTATTTACTTGGGATGTTACAACAGGAGAATCTTGATAAAAGGTTTATATGGACAAGTACTTCACCATGGGGTTCACTAGTCCTCTTCGTCAAGAAGAAGGATGGGTCAATGCACCATTGCATTGATTATTTGGAACTCAACAAAATCATTATAAATATGAAGTATCCTTTTCCATAAATTTATGCCTTGTTCGACCAGCTACGTGGAGCACAATAATTCTCAAAGGCAGACATGTGGTCAGGGAATTTACATGTAAGGGTGAATAAGGAGGATATCACCAAGACTAATTTTCATACACGGTACATGAATTATGAATTCATAATGATTCCATTTGAACTCACTAATTCATCAAAAATCTTCATGGACATGATGAATAGAGTCTATAGTGATTACCTCAACAAATATTTGGTAGTTTTTATTAATGATATTCTTATATACTCCAAAACAGAGGAGGATCATGAGGAGCATCTGAGCATTGTGCTAAAAACCTTTCCAAATGAGAAGCTCGATTAAAAGTACAGAAAGTGTTAATTATTTTGGAAGGTAGTCTCATTCTTAGGGCATATCATCACATACAATGAGATATCTATGGGTCCTTATAAGACAAAGGCAATTTAGGGATGGCTTAGGCTAACATCTTTGATGGATATCTATTAATTCCTTAGGTTAGATGGATATAATTTCTGATTTATGAGAAATTTATCAAGATTGTCAAACCATATTACTATGATAACTAATAAGGGAGTAATGTTTTCCTGGAATGGTTAATGTGAATAAAGTATCGTGGATTTGAAAAATAGGCTAATCACTTCCCCTATTCTTACACTACACACAAGTGGGTAGCCATTCGTAGTCTTTAGCGATGCTTCAAATATGGGATTGGGATGTGTGTTGATGAAAAATGGCAGTCATTACCTATGCCTCAAGGGATTTGAAAAATAAAGAGAAAAATTATCCCACTCATGATCTAGAGTTAGAAACTATAATATACCCATTGTAAATATGATGACATTATCTATTTGTGGAGAAGTTTGAAATATATACAGATCATAAAAGTCTCAAATATATATTCACACAAAAATAGTTGAATATGGGTGAATAAAGATGGTTAGCTCTCATCAAGGATTACGACTTCTCAATTTACTATCATATTGGGAAAGAAAACAAGGTGGAGGATTCTCTAACAAGAAAGGACCCACCAATTCTATTATTGATGAAAATTGAAAAGGATCCAATCTTAATAGATTTGATAAAGATGAACATGGGAATTGTAAAGAAGGGAACATCATCAATAATTTCACAAATTATTTCTCAACCATCTCTTTTGAAAAAATTTAAGGATTCTCATAAAGATGTTGAGGGAATTTAGAAGAAACTGGAAACTATAAGAAAATAGAAATCCTTGGAGTTTAGTGTTAATGAAAAAAGGAATGGTGAAATTTTGGTCTAGGATATGTGCTCCATCAAATTATGATATAATCATTGAAATTTTGGATGATGAATACAGTTTGAATTTCTCCATTCATCCTGGAAATTCAATGATGTATCAATATCTTTAGGAGAACTATTGGTGGGATAACATGAAGAAGAAGATCATTTAATATACATCAAAGTTCCCAGTATGTCATCAAGTGAATGCTGAATGGTAGAAGTCTATGGGGATGATGAAACCATTACCCATACCAACATGGAAATGGGAAAACATCACCATGGACATTGTAACCAAGATTTCAAAGATATATGAACGAAATAATGCTATGTTGGTTGTTGTGGATCATCATACAAAGATAGAACACTTCAATGTTATTTGAGAGGATTTCTCACTAGATCAAATGTCAAGGATATACATCAGAGAAGTGGTAAGGCCTCATGGTGTAACACTATATATTTTTTCCAATTGAGATCCAATATTCACCTTTAATTTTAGAAAATACTTAAGAATGCTCTAAACAATGATTTGAACATTTGTATGGGTTATCACCCTCAAACTAATGGCAAATCTGAGTGGACTATCCAAACACTTGAGTACATGTTGAGAGATTTCTCAATGGCCTTAAAATTTGGATGGGACCAACATCTTCCTTTGGTGGAGTTCTCTTACAACAAAAATTTCTATTCAAGCATCCAAATGGATCAATATGAAACCCTTTATCTGAAGAGGTGTAGAACACATGCATGTTGGGATGATGTTGGGGAATGAAAACCTATAGGTTTTGAAATGGTCTAAAAATAATGAATAAGGTTAAGACCTAATTGTTGTACATCAAAGATGTTATGAGTTGATAACTAGCTATGATGAAAATCATCGACAAGACATGCAGTTTGGTGTTGAAGACATGGTATTGCTTTTCATATCTCCATAGAAAATGGTGATGATATTTTGGAAAAAGGGAAAGCTTGGTCCATGGTATGTCCACCCTTTTGAGATATTTGATCGCATTGGAGCCATGGACTATCGACTAACACTCCCAAAAAACCTATCTCAAGTACATGATATATTCCATGTATCCCTCTTGAGGATGTACATACCTTAAAAAACAGTCATACTCAATTCAGTGGTGGTACCATTGGAGAATAACCTTTTGTACGAGGGGAAACTGGTAATGATCTTAGATCATAATGAAAAAGTTCTATTAAATAAGATGATGTCCCTCAACATTGTTTTGGGGAGAAACCAAATGTTTGAAGAAGAAACATGGGAACCATAGGATGTGATTAAGTAGAGTTAATATCATCTGTTTTAGTGCGGGAAAAGAAAATTTTGAGGGTGAAATTTCTTAAGGGGGAACGTTGTAATGACCCGAATTGTTATGAATAATGTACCCTTTCTTTTGACATAATTAAATGTCATATGAATACATAAAACACAATAAGTTATTTTGTTTTATTATATGTAATTGGATTTAAAATAATTTTAAGTGCCTTTACTGTTGAAAATATAGTCATTGAATAATGACCATATGACTTGTATAAATATAGGAATTTAACAAATCCTTTGGACACAGAAAAAGGATGTGATGGCTTCAACCAATATGATCGTACCATATGAATCCCATTTAAGAGATTCTGAGGGATATAACTATCAATACCCAAAAATTTCAAGGAAATTTTTTTCTTAAATACTTTGGAATTTTACGAGTCGGTGGTTTCTGACGGCACTTCATTCTGAGGCCCGGTGTGCTCGGAATCAATTTCTGATGTTTTTTTTGGTACGTTTAGTAAACGTACGTGCGTGTTTTCCTATCATTTGAACCGGTTCTTGGAATTGAAATCTGAGGACACCGATGAACTCGCAGCACCAGTATTCGCTTAAGGGGACCTTTACCGCAGTTGTGTTTTAGGCGGGTTGAAAGTTATATTTTGAGGAATTCATACTAAATTAATAAAATTTTTGGTACACAATTTTATTATTTAGTGGCAGTTATTTCTTCTCAAGAAGAGTTATAGGTGGGGTCCACACCCACACAACCTCCCATGAGAGGAATTAGTGTGGTGGGGCCCACATGATCCCTAAACCATTAACGTCCCCTCAACTCCCCATTAACACTCCCCTTAATTAATGTGGAACTCTCCACCTCCCATTTTGTGTCATTATTATGACAACACCATTCATTAATTAATTGAATTCCACATTCCATCAATTAATTAAGTGTTTGAATTTTAAAACTCTTGGGTGGAATAAAATAATAGCCTTAGATATTATTTTTTTTGGCACTCGTTGTGTTGGGAGAACTTTGGGAAAGCTCTGGAGAATTAGAGAAGGTGTTCCTCTCTCAACGAAGAACAACTCCGACATTCTCTCCATGAAGAACTTCATCCTACCTTCTTCTTCCTCCGTATCAAGGGAGAAGACACCGCCGTGGGCAACGTCGCCAACAACGACAACTCTTCCTCCGACGTTGATGGGGCGACACTATTTTCCACATCTACGACGAACAAACCTTGATTGAGGTAGGGGGTTTGTTTCATTTTTAATTGAATAAAAATTGTTCTTCGTTCTTCGTTGACACCATGTTTTGACTTCGGCCAACTGCTACCGCCTAACGTGTAGGGCACGGGCTGAACGAACACGGTCCAACGACCCTCCAATGTTTCCTTATTTTTATTCGCGATGGAGGTGTTTTGAAAGAGGCGGTGAAGAGAGAAGGCGATAGTCATGCACCGGCCGCGTGCGGAAGAACCGTGGCCCGCAACCGCAGTCCGCCCGGCCGAAAACGAACCGGCTGGCTGAATCCAGTCGGTCTGGTAGAACTGCAGCGCCCCAAGGCGCTGCGCTGCGGAGGTCCATGGCCCGCACTCCGCAGGTCGCTTCGGCGGGAAAACCGGCCGGTTTGTCGGCTGACCGGGTTGGAGGAGGTCGCGACGCCGCCTGGCGCTGCGTGCGGAAGATAGCGGCCCACCCAAGTGAGCCGCTTGCACTGGAGAAGCCGGCCGGGGATGAGGGCGACGCCGCTCGGTGCCACCGGTTTGGGTAGTCGGAAGCCCCCCCCCCCCCCCCCCCACTTCGCATCGCTCGACCGACAGGCCGCGCCAGCCGGTCCGGCAGGGCCCAGCCGAGCCGGGCCGGGCCGGGCCGGGCCGGGCCGGGCCGTGCCATTGTGCGGGCTGGGCCACTTGCCACAGGCCATGTCATAACCCACCAGGCCGGGTCGTGCCCCACTGGGCCGGGCCACACAATATCGGGCTTCGCCGACCCCTTAGCCGGGTCGGACCCACCGAGCCAGGAAGGGGCGACCCGCCAGCCAACCGGGCCTGTTACTTTTAAATGAAAATAACTTCATGATCGTGTGTCCGATCGACGCGCTGTCAGCAGCACTGGTACAATCATGACGAAGAGGTCTTTTTGAGATACTCTAATTGAGTTTTGGATGAATTTGTAAAATGTTCAGGTTTGGAATGATCGTAATTCCAACTGGTCCCCTGGAACAGAAAATCCCATATCTCTCAGACCGGGCATCTGATAAACGCGGTGTTAGTCGTGTTGGGTTTCTTTTGACAAGACGGAACTTTAGAATACATCAAATCTTAACTTCATGACAGTTGATGTATCAAACTTTGACTCGAGGAGTGGACCATCCCGGAATCGAGTGTGCTGTGTGCAGGAAACCTATAGCTGGCTACGACTGCGACGACTACCGTACTGGAATCCTCCGTGGGTTCGACGATGACGAAAACTGTACTAGAATCCTCTATGGGTTCGATAGTGATGACTTCTATAATTGTATCCTATGCGGGTCCAACAGTTGACTTCTGTACTAGTATCCTGAGTGGGTCCGACGGAGTAGCTGGTCTACTATCCTACGTGGGTCCGACAGCTTAGCTGGTCTAGTATCCTACGTGGGTCTGATAGCTTAGATTAATCGATGACTACATCTGATCATCTCAATCGCTATATGAAAGATGTATACATGTGTGAGATGAGTCTTGACTTTTAATCATTATCATCGATGTGATTTACTTCTTTCCTGTGTGGACTGGGTTGGCTTGGGCTCCAGAGTTAGAGCCGAGCTGGGATTGATGACTTAGGTATATGTATGGGCATATACCTAAGCAGGGTTGGTTGATGCACCGTGTTATGTATCTTACTTCGTGTTTATCTTTAGTGGATATTGTGAGACCTTGCGGGTCTCGGGGTCCCTACTTAGTATCATATACTCACCCCCGCACAGGCTATGCTCGCACTACGTTGTGTTGGTTGCAGACGACGGACAACACTGATCGAGGTAGAGACTTGTAGAGTTGGACGGTACCCGGAGGTAGACCACTTGGTGAGACGTACAGGGAGCGGAAGGATGGAACCAAGGTGCTGAGGAGACCATATGTACCCACCCTTCATGTGGGATTTCCGAAGGACGACTCGGTGGTTTCTGTTTTACTTTACTATAGTTGTACTAGCTTTTCAGTTGTACTTTACTTACTGTTGGGATTGTATTTCCGGCCCATTTATTTTTATAACTTACTTTTGTATACAGTTTTGCATAGTTCTTTTATCAGTTGCATACTATGTGGTATTCCTTTACTTTTATAAAGGCAGTGCCTTCCCTTTTTATCTGGATTTATGCCTTTGGTGCTAGCCGCCATCCCCTGGCCTATAGAAGGCAGGCTTTGGGTAGTCACTACACGGGCCCCAAGGAAGGGTCGTGAAAAATTAGTATCAGAGGATTCGGTTCTACCATAGATCTCATATAGCATCCCTCCTTTTTATCACATAAAATTTCATTACATTTTACAAAACTGAGGATCTTTATGGTTTAGTGTCTTGGAAACCAGGAACTTAAAACATGAAAACATAAAACATTCTTCTTAAACACTTGAAAGGCTTCTCCTCATGTTCATCCTAGGTTCATTACTGCATCACATAACCTGAGGACATACATCAAAAGAAAGGGTGAGAAGAAGGCCCAGTAAGGGAAACAAGAGAAACATTTTACATGTGAACTTGAGATACTTCAATAAGGTCATGAAAAGAACTTCAAGGCATGAGAATGAAATCATGAGGAATATCATAATAAAAATAACATTTTTCATAATTTGAAGATGTGGATGCAACATTTAATATATACAATCATGAACATATCACCAATGTCCATCCCCAAGGTGTCATTTGAAAATTACCAAGGTTATTCACCAAGATATCGTGAAAATTGTAATCTCTAGTGGTTACATCATTACCCAATGCATTGGAACGCTATCAGGGCACACCATTAAATTTTCCTTTATTATCATGTGATCCACATATATCATCATCAAACATTTCATAAATAACCCATATATCATAAAATAAATGGGTTTCATTTCATAATCATAATGTTTTAAAAACTGCTTTAAAGACATGATCTTTACGTCACTTTAAACCCACGGAAGGGGAGAGCGGGTTTCATGTATGTAAATCCCAGAATTCAAAATAGAACATTTTGGTATATATTTGAATACCCATATAGAAAAAAGAGCTTTGAGTATTCACTTTATAACATAAAATAATTTTGAGAAAAGAGAGGCATTTTGAGACGAAAATTCTGCAGCATAACGGCTATGTTACAAGGTTTTTAGAAAACATTGAAAAGAGAGGGAACATGGGTCAAACATTCATAAATGACCCATAAAACAGTAGAGGGACAGAATATAAGGGATTTAAGAACATGGTAATGAAATTTAAAAATATACCATATGAAATGAATAACATGAATGGAAGACAAAAATAAGATTTCTCTTATGAAAATTCGGCAGCCTAACGGCGTTACGTAAACTTCAACCAAAAATGAATTGATGAGATCAAATAGGGTCTCTCATTATATGAACACGAAAGTCCAGTATGATATATATATATATATATCATACCCCAACATAGTAAAAAATAACTTCAAAGACTTGACATGAAAGTAGAACTTTGAAAAAGAGAAGGGTGAAAGAATCCCTTAAAAATTTGACAGCCTAACGGAATCACTTAAACTTCAACAAAAATGAATTGACAAGATCAAATAGGGTCTCTCATCATATGAAAATAATAGTCCTGTATGATAGATATAGATATCATACCCAAACATAATAAAAATGAACTTTAAATACTTGACATGAAAGTAGAACTTTGAAAAAGAGAATGGTGAAAAAATCCCTTAAAAATTCAGCAGCCTAACGGCATCACTTAAACTTCAACAAAATTGAATTGACAAGATCAAATAGGTTATGTCATCATATGAACATAAGAGTCCAGTATGATAGATATAGATATCATACCCCAACATAATAAAAAGTAACTTCAAAGACTTGACAAGAAAATAGAACTTGAAAATGAGAAGGGTGAAAGAATCCGTTAAAAAAATTTCTGCAGCCTAACAGCGCCACTTAAACTTTCATAAAATGAAATGATGAGAGTAAGAGGGGGTCTCTCATCATATGAACATAAAAAGGAATTTATAATGAATATAAAATAACATCCTCCAACATAAGAACATGGAGCACAAAATAAATGACATAAAAGAGATCACTTGAAAAGAAAGAGAGAGGTCGGATCCCTTACCTTAAAACGTAACTCTTAAAACTCAAAGGTTGGGACCTTGAGGGCTTAAGGGAACCTTAGGAGGACTCCTTGGGAGGTAATGAGACCAGAACTTCTTTGGGGGAGAGTGGGGAGTCGAAATGGATGAGAGGATGGCTTGGTATTTATAGGGAAAGTGAAGGGACAAGGCATTAATGGACAAGGGACACCTCAAAAGTGGTTTTCTCAAAACCATGTGCTCTCCCAAGATATTTCCCATGAAGTTAGGCCACATGGGGCCCCCCATACAATAATTCATCACCTTTGGTCGACCATCCCTTAAAATATCTCATGATATCATCATGACACAGTTATGATGTCATTAAACATACCGAAACCCTAAAACTGTATTTTTACTATTCACTACAAATTCAACTTTCTCAGAAAGATCCCAAAATTTCACCTTAATCAAATATCAATGCTCTAATTTCAAAATTTTACTCCATTTTATAAAAATAATTTTCTAAATTTTTTTAATTTATTTTTTAAATAAATACACTATTCACCAAAAATTCATTTTTTCAGAAAAAACCCCCAAAAAATTACCATAACATAATATCGGTGCTATGAGTTCAAAAATGAAATCCATTTTATAAAAATAATTTTTTAAACATTTTTAATTTAATTTTTAATTAAAAAACACTATTCACTCGAAAAAACTAATACTTGAATAATAATTTATGAAACTGTTATTTGACCATTTTATTGAATCACATTACTTAATCAAGGTGCCTAGATTATATTAATACTTTCTTTAAGTGAGATTACTAATCTATTTGGACACATTACTAATCATAATCATAAACTCACTATTCATAATTTACTATTCATCAAAAATCAAGTTGATCTTATTAGACTCTAAATTTCGTACTGAACATAATTGTAGAAGACCATTTTTTGAAAATCATTACACATTTTTAATTATTTAAGGTTTACATAAACATTTTTAAAATATCCTTTTTCTAAAATTCATCAAAAATATGCATACTATATTTATCTGGTCATTTAAAAATTCATAAACATCATCATAAGAAGAAATCCCAATTTTTATTTAAAACAAAGGATTACACAAGGCAGTTACGGTCTCCTTACATAGCCCCTTATTACACCAGCATAGGACCTAAGTGTAAGGTGTGCTAAGGTGAGAGAATCTGAGGGAGGCTCGGCCAACATCGCACAAGTAGTAATTTCTATTAGTTTGAACTTCTCGCAAAGGCGATTCCGTTCTAGCTTCACACGATGAAGTTCGGCTTGGGTTTGGTCCAGAGCAAAGCCCAGTGGTGCTACCTCCTTCCCAAGTTCTTTTAGATGGGCTTCGATCGGTCCAAGACAACTGGGTGAGGCCATCGAATCTTCTTTCTATAATAATTAACCAAGATTACTTGTATTTAGAGACAATAATCAAAACGTTTAGTTTCCAGCGGTCATATTGACCAATGGTCATATAACCGACTAAACCCAACGGTCTCATTTTAATTATACTCATGTTATCAAATGAAACATTTTTGTTGAGTATAAAAATAAAATAAAATAACACATAAAATTTAGGAAACAAGATTTATTCAAAATTTTGGGTCATTACAATATTCCCCCCTTAAGAAATTGCGTCCTCGCAGTTGTTTTAAATTGGATTTTGAAATTTCATTGAAAGTCCCACATCGTAAAAGGATTCAATAAAACTATTACTTTAAAAGAAAGAAAGGGAAGTACAAAGGTCACCCGAGTTAACCCACAATAGGATTCCATGTAGGAAAACATGGACATGGAGGAGAAAACAAAGGGTCAAGTTCGGAGGGAGAGTGATAGAAAACATGATTAGGAGGAAGTTAACAATAAGAAAATCCCAAACTTAGGATGTGTGTAAACGGTCTTTGATTACCTAGTAGGAAACGTAAACCAACAACTTTTTTGTTTTACGTTCCTTTTCATAATTTTGAGGAATTCATTACTACATAGAACAAAAACATAAGAAAAGATACCTACCTTCATGTAGAGTGTCATCCTTTATTAAGTTTCTACCAAAACTCATATTTTCTCCAAATGATGAGAATTCAAAAACACTTGGTCTCATCAAAAGCACAAGAATCATCTTCTAGAGAATCATGTAATACACAAAAGATTAACTATCTATTTATTCTATCTTTAAACATTATCCCAAAAACAAAAAGGGTAAGGTTAAACAACTCTTCAAAAAGGAAGAATCCCATAGGAATGGAAACTACTTTTAAATCTTCAATGTTCCATGGTACTACCCAAAGTTCATCATAGACCATTCCATAAATAATGGTCCTTAAAATTCCTCAAAATAAACCAAACTAATACTGAAACCCAAATACAAGAAAAATTTGATAACATAGTCTTCCAAAATAAACTTCATTGTTCATCTCCAAACAACATCAACCACTCCTAACATCTTATAACAAAAGTATCTAACCTAAACATATTTTACCCAAGATAGGTTAATCATTCCCATAAGTAACCTAAATTACTATAAGTCCACCATAAATTCATCGATTCTTCAAAATATAATTCAACCTTACTCCTCAATGAAAATACCGTAGTAATATATTTACCTCGATCATATACGGTCCCCAAAATAGTGAACATATTCCAAAATAATAATCATATTTTAATCCCCTAATCATCTCTGTCGTATTAATACGGAAATCATAGCATTTCCTATCACATTGGTTGTTGGGACCTGTTCTTCCATTTCCCTCCATTAACTAAGAAAAGAAACTATAATTAGGGGCTTAAATACTTAGCTAATAATCATGAAAAGGAACTTAAAGCATATAAGGATAACTTGTAGAAGAAAATTATACCCTAACTTGTGATCCCCTAGGTTCCCATCTAGGTTATACAGGATCATATATTCTTATGTGAATCTTTATTTTATTTTATCCGTGTTCCTTTAACAATGGTTCATACTAAGCTTATGAATTTACCAAAGCATATCACCCGGGAGTGTCGTAACCAAGAGTGCAGCAAGGCCCGTTGTCGTGTACCAGTTCCCGTTTGAGTCTAGCTCAAAGCGGTGTTTTCGGGTTTTACCCCTATGCACATCTGTGCCAGAGCCACCTCTACCTACTCGTATCCAGACAGAGATGTATTTTCTTGGAAACCCATTACTCAATACTCACCAAAATACTATGAAGATTTCCTATATATAAACTTTTCTATAGGCTTCTTCCTAAAGTTTTCATATCCTAATTTCCACAAATAACTAAACCATCCTTTTATACCAACTATAGCATCCCGCCTTTTTATCACATAAACTTTTATTACATTTTACAAAACTGAGGATCTTTAAGGTTTAGTGTCTTGGAAATCAGGAACTTAAAACATGAAAACATAAAACATTCTTCTTAAACACTTGAAAGGATTCTCCTCATGTTCATCCTAGGTTCATTACTGCATCACATAAACTGAGGACATACATCAAAAGAAAGGGTGAGAAGAAGGCCCAGTAAGGGAAACAAGAGAAACATTTTACATGTGAACTTGAGATACTTCAATAAGGTCATGAAAAGAACTTTAAGGCATGAGGATGAAATCATGAGGCATATCATAATAAAAATAACATTTTTCATAACTTGAAGATGTGTCTGAAACATTTAATATAGACAATCATTAACATATCACCAAGGTCCATCCCCAAGGTGTCATTTGAAAATTACCAAGGTTATTCACCAAGATATCGTGAAAATTGTAATCTCTAGTGGTTACATCATTACCCAATGCATTGGAGCGCTATCGGGGCGCACCCTTAAATTTGAATTTATTATCATGTGAGCCAAATATATCATCATCAAACATTTCATAAATAACCCATATATAATAAAATAAATGGGTTTCATTTCATAATCATAACTTTTTAAAAACTGCTTTAAAGACATGATCTTTACGTCACTTTAAACCCACGGAAGGGGAGAGCGGGTTTCATGTATGTAAATCCCAAAATTTAAAATAGAAAATTTTGGTATATATGTGAATACCCCTATAGAAATAAGAGCTTTTAGTATTCACTTTATAACATAAAATAATTTTGAGAAAAGAGAGAGGCATTTTGAGACGAAAATTCTGCAGCATAACGGCTATGTTACAAGGTTTTTAGAAAAAATTGAAAAGAGAGGGGACATGGGTCAACCATTCATAAATGACCCATAAAACAGTAGAGGGACAGAATATAAGGTATTTAAGAACATGGTAATGAAATTTTAAAATATACCATATGAAATGAAGAACATGAAAGGAAGACAAAAATAAGATTTCTCTTATGAAAAGTCGGCAGCCTAACGGCGTTACATAAATTTCAACCAAAAATGAATTGATGAGATCAAATAGGGTCTCTCATCATATGAACACGAAATTACAGTATGATAGATATATATATCATACCCCAACATAGTAAAAAATAACTTGAAAGACTTGACATGAAAGTAGAACTTTGAAAAAGAGAAGGGTGAAAGAATCCCTTAAAAATTCGGCAGCCTAACGACATCACTTAAACTTCAACCAAAATGAATTGAAAAGATCAAATAGGGTCTCTCATCATATGAAAATAAGAGTCCAGTATGATATATATAGATATCATACCCCAACTTAATAAAAATGAACTTTAAAGACTTGACATGAAAGTTGAACTTTGAAAAAGAGAAGGGTGAAAGAATCCCTTAAAAATTCGGCAGCCTAACGGCATCACTTAAACTTCAACAAAATTGAATTGACAAGATCAAATAGGGTCTCTAATCATATGAACATAAGAGTCCAGTATGATAGATATAGATATCATACCCCAACATAATAAAAAGGAACTTAAAAGACTTGACAAGAAAATAGAACTTGAAAATGAGAAGGGTGAAAGAATCCGTTACAAAAATTTCTGCAGCCTAACAGCACCACTTAAACTTTCATAAAATGAAATGATGAGAGTAAGAGGGGGTCTCTCATCATATGAACATAAAAAATAATGTATAATGAATATAAAAGAACATCCTCCAACATAAGAACATGGAGCACAAAAGAAATGACATAAAAGAGATCATTCGAAAAGAAAGAGAGAGGTCAGATCCCTTACCTTAAAACGTAACTCTTAAAACTCAAAGGTTGGGACCTTTAGGGCTTGAGGGAACCTTGGGAGGACTCCTTGGGAGGTAATGAGACCAGAAATTCGTCTGGGGAGAGTGGGGAGTCGAAATGGATTAGAGGATGGCTTGGTATTTATAGGGAAAGTGAAGGGACAAGGCATTAATGGCCAAGGGACACCTCAAAAGTGGTTTTCTCAAAACCATGTGCTCTACCAAGATATTTCCCATTAAGTTAGGCCACATGGGGCCCCCCATACAATAATTCATCACCTTTGGTCGACCATCCCTTAAAATATCTCATGATATCATCATGACACAGTTATGATGTCATTAAACATACTGAAACCCTAAAACTGTATTTTTACTATTCACTAAAAATTCAACTTTATCAGAAAGATCCCAAAATTTCACCTTAATCAAATATCAATGCTCTGATTTCAAAAATTTACTCCATTTTATAAAAATAATTTTCTAAATATTTTTAATTTATTTTTTAAATAAATACACTATTCACCGAAAATTCATTTTTTCAGAAAAAACCCCAAAAATTACCATAACATAATATCGGTGCTCTGAGTTCAAAAATGAAATCCATTTTATAAAAATATTTTTTTAAATATTTTTAATTTAATTTTTAATTAAAAAACACTATTCACTCAAAAAAACTAATACTTGAATAATAATTTATCAAACTGTTATTTAACCATTTTATTGAATCACATTACTTAATCAAGGTGCCTAGATTATATTAATACTTTCTTTAAGTGAGATTACTAATCCATTTGGACACATTACTAATCATAATCATAAACTCACTATTCATAATTTACTATTCATCAAAAATCAATTTGATCTTATTAGACTCTAAATTCCGTACTGAACATAATTGTAGAAGACCATTTTTGGAAAATCATTACACATTTTTAATTATTTAAGGTTTACATAAACATTTTTAAAATATCTTTTTTCTAAAATTCATCAAAAATATGCATACTATATTTATCCAGTCATTTAAAAATTCATAAACATCATCATAAGAAGAAATCCCAATTTTTATTTAAAACAAAGGATTACACAAGGAAGTTACGGTCTCCTTACATAGCCCCTTATTACACCAGTATAGGACCTAAGTGTAAGGTGTGCTAAGGTGAGAGAATCTGAGGGAGGCTCGGCCAACATCGCACGAGTAGTAATTTCTATTAGTTTGAACTTCTCACAAAGGCGATTCCGTTCTAGCTTCACACGATGAAGTTCGGCTTGGGTTTGGTCCAGAGCAAAGCCCAGTGGTGCTACCTCCTTCCCAAGTTCTGTTAGATGGGCTTTGATCGGTCCAAGACAACTGGGTGAGGCCATCGAATCTTCTTTCTATAATAATTAACCAAGATTACTTGTATTTAGAGACAATAATCAAAACGTTTAGTTTCCAGTGGTCAAATTGACCAATGGTCATATAACCATCTAAACCCAACGGTCTCATTTTAATTATACTCATGTTATCAAATGAAACATTCTTGTTGAGTATAAAAATAAAATAAAATAACACATAAAATTTAGGAAACAAGATTTATTCAAAAAATTTGGTCGTTACATCTCTGGACTCTGATCATTCTTTGATATGAACCAATAGTGTTAAGAGTATTGAGTCTGGTTTTCTGTCCAGGGAGTCCAGTGTTGGTGCGGCGGCAGACGTATCCATACACTAAGACCCCTGACCTCTGATTTCTGACTCAGTGCATGAAAACACTGATTGCGTGTGTGTTTCCTTTGAAAATTTTTCTTCGTGATTACTTTGAGTCAGCACACCATGTATATTGTTTTAACTATGGCACACCTGTTTCTTTTCAGGATGTCCCCATAAAGGCAGCCAGCTAGGGTTCCGAGTTACATACGAGATGGTAGCCCACCGAGCGATGAGGCCTCGCGCCATCATAGCGGAGGTACCAGCAGTACCACTACCCGCTGGGCCATCGATACCACCAGCCCCAGCAACAGAGAGTGCACACCACCTGAGTGCACTGCACAAGTTCTAGAAAAAGAGGCCGCCCAGGTTCCACGAAGAGACAGACCCCCCAGTAGCTGAGGATTGGCTGGAGGCTATCGTCAGATTTTTTAGATTGGTAGGGACACCAGCCACCTTATGGTGATCCTTTCCGCAAATCTCTTACACACAAAAACAGGTAGATGGTGGAGCCGGATGCTCTAGGTGCATGATGATTAATCTTTACTTTGGATAGACTTAGAGAGTCTCTTTTGCTCGGAGTTTGTTCTAGCCACCCTACGTGCTGTGCAGATTCAGAAGTTACTTCATCTGCAGCAGGGCAGCATGATAGTAGCTCAGTACTCAGTGAGGTTCACTGACCTCTCACTCTACTCCATGGACATGGTACACGACCCATTCTTCAGAGCCCGAACCTTTGAGGAGGGACTCAGACATGAGATCAGGGCTTTGTTGATCTCCCTCAGCATTCTGACGCAGGTAGGAGTGCGGGATGGATCCCTTCTTGTGGAGAGATTTCTCGCTGAGCCGACACCCGCAGTGAGACACACCGCAGGGAGACACGTATCAGAGTCTTCTGCAGCCGGCAGTAGACAATTGACACAGAGGTCCAAGCAGACCATGCCATCAGGTGAGTGACCACAGGATAAATGTTCAGTTTTGCGGGGCACACGGAACATAGTCATCTATAAGAGGAGCATGTCGTGGTATGCATGCGACGGGAGGGGTCACATGGCTCAAGACTGCCCGACCTGTTGTGCAGATGTGCAACAGATAGTGGAAATACCTCCTAGGCAGAGTTAGAGGTTCGACCGTGGTGGTCCGCTGGGATCAGGTGGACGAGGCAGAGGAGATGGTCAAGCAGTAGGTGGTGGACGGCGTTTCGATGCTCTACCACCACCACCATCATGAGGTCCACCCCGACCACAAGGAGCTGGCGGACAGAGGCAGTCTTAGCTCCATGTAGTCGAGGCTTACGACCACGGTCCACCTGAGATGATTCGAGCTACTATCTATGTCTATTCCACCCTTTCATCCGTATCTATAGACACAGGTGGGAGTCATTCTTTTATTGCCTCTGCCCTTGTTCGGAGCTCGGAGATTCCGACGGAGCCGTTGGCTCTATCCTTATGGCTAGAGACTCCTATGGGAGCAGACTTGATGATTACACACTGGTGCCAGCAGTGTGAGCTTACTCTAGGAGGCGAGAGCATTGGCTAGGATCTTCTTGTAGTGGCATTGAGGCCTTACGACATCATCTTGGGTATGGACTGGTTGTCTACAGTCCATGCTCAGATTGAATGCATTAGGAGAAAAGTGTTGTGTATCCGCACGGATGCGACTGGGTCCACCTTTACCGACAAGAAGGGAGCCATTGCAGCGTAGGATGGACTTTCGCAGTGGAGAGGGCAGCCAATCACACATCAGTTCGCTAGTCTTATCCTCAGAGCGGTTGATTTGCAGAGTCCGAGTTTTCCTGTTGTGGTGGATCAGTATGCGGACATTTTTGCTGACGATGTTCCAGGACTACCTCCTCATAGAGAGGTAGAATTCTACATTGACCTGTACCTCGTGATAGCATTGATATCTACACCATCATATCAGATGGCTCCCGCTGAGCTTCGTAAGCTGCGGGTACAGCTGGAGGACTTACAAGGGAAGGGATTCATCCGACCCAGTGTTTCACCTTGGGCTTCTCCAATTTTGTTCACCATGAAGGTGGATGGGAGCTTATGATTGTTTGTCAACTATAGTCACCTAAATCAGGTGACCATGAAGAATAAGTACCCACTCCCGAGGATTGAAGACCTCTTTGATCAGCTCAAGGGAGCACGATGGTTCTCGAAGATAGACCTCAGTTCAGGCTATCGCCAGCTCAGAGTTCGAGACGAGGATGTGTAGAAGATAACCTTCAGGTGTCTGTATGGACACTACAAGTTCTTGGTTATGCATTTTGGCATAACCAACGCCCTAGAAGTGTTCATGAGTCTCATGAAAAGGATCTTCCAACCTTACCTCATTCGTTTTGTCACAGTGTTCATCGACGACATACTGATATAATCGACTAATGAGGAGGAGCATGCCTACCACTTGAGGGTTGTACTATATACACTCTGAGAGCACCAGCTTTATGTTATGATCTCAAAGTGCCAGTTCTAGATTCGAGAGGCTCACTTCTTGGGACACAACATCTCAGTGGTTGGAATTTCAGTGCATCCAGCGAAGATCAAGGCAGTTCTTGCTTGGGAGCCACCCAAGAGTGTGACGGAGGTACAGAGTTTCTTGGGTCTGGCTAGTTACTATCAGAGATTTGTTCTAGACTTATCTAGAGTTACAGCACCATTTTCATCTTTGATGAAGAAGGGGAAACCCTTCGTGTGGTCAGATAGATGTCAGCAGAGCTTTCAGGAGCTAATATATAGATTGACCAGTGCACCCATACTGAGGCTACCAGAGGAGGGTGTTGGGTACATAGTTTACTGCGACGCATCAGGGACTGGACTCGGGTGTGTCCTAATGCAAGAGCAAGCGATGATCACATATGGTTCATGGAAGTTGAGGTAGAATGAGCAGAAATATGGTACCCATGACCAGGAGTTAGCAACATTGGTATTCTGCTTGAAGATGTGGCGACACTATCTGATGGGCTAGTGCTTTACAGTCTACTATGACCTCCAGTGTCTTAGGTACATCTTCTTGTAGAAGGAATTGAACCTAAGACAGTGGCGATGGCTCGAGTTCCTCTGAGACTATGAATTTGAGATAGTCTATACTCATGGGAAGGGTAACGTTGTGGCTGATGCTATCTGCAAGAGATCGGGCATTCAGCTGCTAGGAGAGGTGACAAAGCAGCTGGCCGCGTTGCAGATTTCCTTTGTGGATAGAGATGGAGCAGCTTTTCTACAGTCTATCACAATCACTCCTCCACTCCATCAGCGAGTCAAAGAGGCACAACGTGGGGACATTGACTGTGATATGCGACATGCTAAGATATCCATAGGTCAAACGCCTGATTGATTTTCTGAAGGAGGGGATCACGTCATTCTCTTCAGGGGACGTACAATGGTACCAGTTGCACTGCAGGATGAATTACTGAGGGAATTTCAAACTTCCCCTCTAGCAGTACATCCAGGAGTGGAGAAGATGTACTAGGACCTTAGATGGCAGCACTAGTGGCTGGGTATGAAAAAGGTTGTAACAGAGTTCGTTTCACAATGCCTCACTTGTCAGCAAGTAAAGGCAGAGCACCAGGTACCAGCAGGATTGTTACAACCCTTAGAGGTCCCTGAGTGGAAGGGGACAGGATATCCATGGATTTCGTGATGGGTTTTCCACGTACATCTAGAGGACACGACTCTATCTGGGTGATCGTAGACCGACTCACCAAGTCATCCCACTTCCTACCAATCAAAGACCAGGGCACAATATAGAGCTTGGGATGCCTCTACATTCAAGAGATCGTACGACTTCATGGTGTTCCATCGTCTATCATTTCCGATCGAGACGCTAGATTCACTTCCCGGTTATGGAAGGGGTTACAGGAGGCTTTTGGGACACAACTACTTCTGAGCACTGCCTTCCATCCTCAGATGGACGGTCAGACTGAGAGGACCGTTCAGACTCTCGAGGACATGCTTTGTGCATGTGTCTTTGACTTTGGTCATAGCTGGGAGTATCATTTACCCTTGGTGGAGTTTGCATACTACAACAGCTACCACTCCACCATCGGGATGGAACCTTACGGGGCATTGTACGACCAACCTTGAAAATCACCTTTATGCTTGATTGACCCTGGGGAGTCAGCACTTGTAGGGCCAGAGATGGTTCAGGCTACGACGAAGAAGGTGCAGATCATCCAGGAGTGGATGAAGACTGCACATAGTAGATAGAAGTCATATGCGGATAGGATACGGAGACCACTGGAGTTTGAGGATGGTGACTACTTTTTCCTATGGGTCTCACCTCGATGAGGTCTATGGAGATTTGGTTGGGGCGTCATGTTATCTTCACATTTCATCAGACCTTTCCAGGTCCTCAGCAGAGTAGGCGAGGTGGCTTACTGCCTGACCCTTCCACCTCAAATGCACCGGGTGCCTGAAGTTTTCCACGTATCTCAGCTGAGGAGATACGTGCGTGACCCGAACCACATCATCAATCAATGGGAGCTAGACATCGATGAAGTGGAAACATTAACGGAAGTCCAAGTGTAGATCAAGGATCGACAGGAGCGGGTCCTACATGGATGGTCGATTCCTCTAGTGCGCATTCGTTGACAGCACGGGAACCTCCAGGAGAGCACTTGTGAGCGGGAGGCTCATATGCGAGCTCAGTACCCCCATTTATTTCTCTAGTGTGTGTTGTAGCTTTACAGGGTTGTAAATCCCTGAGGAGAGAGTAATGTAAAGACCCTAAAATTTAAAAGAAAATTTTTTCTTAAATACTTTGGAATTTTATGAGTCTGCGGTTTCTGACGGCACTTGATTCCGAGGCCCGGTGTGCCCGAAATCAATTTCGGATTTTTTGTTCGGGTATGTTCTGTAAACGTATGTACTGGTTTTTCTATCTTTTGAACCGGTGCTCGGAATTGAAATCCGAGGACACCGATGAACTCACAGTGCCGATATTCTCTTAAGGGGACATTTACCGTAGTTGTGTTTTATGCGGGTTGAAAGTTATATTTTGAGGAATTCATACTAAATTAATAAAATTGTTGGTACACAATTTTATTATTTAGTGGCAGTTATTTCCTCTCAAGAAGAGTTAGAGGTGGGGCCCACACCCACACAACCTCCCATGAGAGGAATTAGTGTGGTGGGGCCCACACAATCCCTAAACCTTTAACCTCCCCTCAACTCCCCATTAACACTCCCCTTAATTAATGTTGAAGTCTCCACCTCCCATTTTGTGTCATTATTATTACAACACCATTCATTAATTAATTGAATTCCACATTCCATTAATTAATTAAGTGTTTGAATTTTGAAACTCTTGGGTGGAATAAAATAATAGCCTTAGATATTATTTTTGTTCGGCAATAGTTGGGTTGGGAGAACTTTGGGAAAGCTCTGGAGAATTAGAGAAGGTGTTCCTCTCTCAACGAAGAACAACTCTGACATTCTCTCCATGAAGAAATTCATCCTACCTTCTTCTTCCTCCGCGTCAAGGGAGAAGACACCGCCGCGGGGAACGTCGCCAACGACGACAACTCTTCCTCCGACGTTGATGGAGCGACACTGTTTTCCGCATCTACGACGAACAAACCTTGATCGAGGTAGGGGGTTTCTTTCATTTTTAATTGAATAAAAATTGTTCTTCGTTCTTCGTTGAGACCATGTTTTGACTTCGGCCAACTACTACCGCCTAACGTGTAGGGCACGGGCTGAATGAACACGGCCCAACGACCCTCCAATGTTTCCTGATTTTTATTCGCGATGGAGGTGCTTTGAAAGAGGCGGTGAAGAGAGAAGGCGACAGTCATGCACCGGCCGCGTGTGGAAGAACCGTGGCCTGCAACCGCAGGCCGCCCGGCAGAAAACGAACCGGCTGGCTGAAGCCAGCCGGTCTGGTGGAACCGCGGCGCCCCAAGGCGCTGCGCTATGGAGGTCCATGGCCCGCACTCCGTGGGTTGCTTCAGCGGGCAAACCGGCCGGCTTGTCGGTCGGCCGGGTTGGAGGAGGCCGCGACGCCGCCTGGCGCCGCGTACGGAAGATAGCGGCCCGCCCAAGTGAGCCGCTCGCACTGGAGAATATGGCCGGGGAGGAGGGCGGCGCCGCTCGGTGCCACCGGTTTGGTTAGTCGGATGCCCCCCCCCCCCTGTCGCATCGCTCGACCGGCAGGCCGCGCCGGCCGGTCCGGCAGGGCCCAGCCGGGCCGGGCTGGGCCACCTGCCACAGGCCATGTCATAACCCACCAGGCCGAGCCGTGCCCCACTGGGCCAGGCCACACATTATCGGGCTTGGCCGACCCCTTAGCCGGGTCGGACCCACCGAGCCAGGAAGGGGCGACCCGCCAGCCCACCGGGCCTGTTACTTTTAAATGAAAATAACTTCATGACCGTGTGTCTGATCAACGCGCCGTCAGTGGCACTAGTACCGTCGCGAAGAAGAGGACTTTTTGAGATACTCTAAGTGAGTTTTGGATGAATTTGTAAAATGGCCAGGTTTGGAATGATCGTAATTCCAACTGGGCCCCTGGAACAGAAAATCCCATATCTCTCAGACCGGGCGTCTGATAAACGCGTTGTTATTCACGTTGGGTTTCTTTTGACGAGACGGAACTTCGGGATACATCAAATCTGAACTTCATGACAGTTGATGTATCGAACATTTACTTGAGGAGTGGACCCTCCCAGAATCGAGTGTGCTGTGTGCAGGAACCCTAGAGCTGGCTATGACTGCGACGACTACCGTACTGGAATCCTCCGTGGGTTCGACGACGACGAAAACTGTACTAGAATCCTCTGTGGGTTCGATAGTGATGACTTCTATACTTGTATCCTATGTGGGTCCAACAGTTGACTTCTGTACTAGTATCCTGAGTGGGTCCGACGGAGTAGCTGGTCTACTATCCTACGTGGGTCCGACAGCTTAGCTGGTCTAGTATCCTACGTGGGTCTGATAGCTTAGATTAATCAGTGACTACATCTGATCATCTCAATCGCCATATGAAAGATGTATACACGTGTGAGATGAGTCTTGACATTTAATCATTATCATTGATGTGATTTACTTCTTTCCTGTGTGGACTGGGTTGGCTTGGGCTCGACAGTTAGAGCTGAGCTGGGATTGATGACTTAGGTATATGTATGGGCATATAACTAAGCAGGGTTGGTTGATGCACCGTGTTTTTTATCTTACTTCGTGTTTATCGTTAGTGGATATTGTGAGAAATTGCGGGTCTAGGGCTCCCTACTTAGTATCATATACTCACCCCCGCACAGGCTATGCTCGCACTACGTTGTGTTGGTTGCAGATGACGGACAACACTGATCGAGGTAGAGACTTGTAGAGTTGGATGGTACCCAGAGGTAGACCACTTGGTGAGACGAACACGGAGCAGAAGGACGGAACCGAGGTGCTGAGGAGACCATATGTACGCACCCTTCATGTGGAATTTATGAAGGACGACTCAGTGGTTTCTATTTTACTTTACTATAGTTGTACTAGCTTTTCAGTTGTAATGTACTTACTGTTGGGCTTGTATTTCCAGCCCCTTTCTTTTTAGAACTTACTTTTGTATACAGTTTTGCATAGTTCTTTTATCAGTTGCGTACTATGTTGTGTTCCTTTTCTTTTATAATGGCAATTCTTTCCCTTTTTATTGGGATTTATGCCTTTGGTGCTAACCGCCAGCCCCTGGCCTATAGAAGGCAGGCTTCGGGTAGTCACGACACGGGCCCCGAGGAAGGGTCGTGACAAATTGGTATCAGAGGAGTCAGTTCTACCACAGATCTCAGGACTCTGATCATTCTTTGATATGAACCAATAGTGTTAAGAGTATTGAGTCTGGTTTTCAGTCCAGGGAGTCCAGTGTTGGTGCGGTGGCAGACGTATCCATACACTAAGACCCCTGACCACTGATTTCTGACTCAGTGCATGAAAACACTGATTGCGTGTGTGTTTCCTTTGAAAATTTTTCTTCGTGATTACTTTGAGTCAGCACACCATGTATATTGTTTTAACTATGGAACACCTGTTTCTTTTCAGGATGTCCCCATAAAGGCAGCGAGCTAGGGTTCCGAGTTACATACGAGATGGTAGCCCACCGAGCGATGAGGCCTCGCGCCATCATAGCGGAGGTACCAGTAGTACCACTACCCGCTGGGCCACCGATACCACTATCCCCAGCGACAGAGAGTGCACGCCACCTGAGTGCACTGCACAAGTTCCAGCAAAAGAGGCCTCCCAGGTTCCACGAAGAGACAGACCCCCCGGAAGCTAAGGATTGGCTAGAGGCTATCGTCAGATTTTTTAGATTGGTAGGGACACCAGCCACCTTATGGGGATCCTTTCCGAAAATATCTTACACACAAAAATAGGTAGATGGTGGATCCGGATGCTCTAGGTGCATGATGATGAATCTTTACATTGGATAGACTTAGAGAGTCTCTTTTGCTCGTAGTTTTTTCTAGCCACCCTACGTGCGGTGCAAATTCAGAAGTTACTTCATCTGCAGCAGGGCAACATGATAGTAGCTCAGTACTCAGTTAGGTTCACTGACCTCTCACTCTACTCCATGGACATGGTAAATGACCCATTCTTCAGAGCCCGAACCTTTGAGGAGGGACTCAGAACTGAGATCAGGGCTTTGATGATCTCCCTCAGCATTCTGACGCAGGCGGGAGTGCGGGAGGGAGCCCTTCTTGTGGAGAGATTTCTCGCTGAGCCGACACCCGCAGTGAGACACACCGTAGGGAGACACGTAGCAGAGTCTTCTGCAGCCGGAAGTAGACAATTGACACAGAGGTCCAAGCGGACCAGGCCATCAGGTGAGTGACCACAGGATAAAAGTTCGGTTGTGCGGGGCACACGTAACATAGCCTTCTATACGAGGAGCAGGCCGTGGTTTGCATGCGATGGGAGGGGTCACATGGCTCAAGACTGCCCGACCTGTTGTGCAGATGTGAAACAGATAATGGAAAGACCTCCTAGGCAGAGGTAGAGGTTCGACTGTGCTGGTTCGCTGGGATCAGGTGGACGAGGCAGAGGAGATGGCTGAGAAGTAGGTGGTGGACGAAGTTTCGATGCTCTACCCCCACCACCATCAGGAGGTCCACCCCGACCACAAGGAGCTGGCGGACAGAGGCAGGCTTAGCTCCAGGTAGTCGAGGCTTACGACCATGGTCCACCTGAGATGATTCGAGGTACTATCTATGTTTATTCCACCCTTGCTTCTGTATCTATAGACACAGGTGGGAGTCATTCTTTTATTGCCTCTACCCTTGTTCGGAGCTCGGATATTCCGACGGAGCCGTTGGCTCTATCCTTATGGCCAGAGACTCCTACGGGAGCAGACTTGATTATTACACACTAGTGCCAGTAGTGTGAGATTACTCTAGGAGGCGAGAGCTTTGGCTAGGATCTTCTTATAGTGGCGTCGAGGCCTTACGACATCATCTTGGGCATGGACTGGTTGTCTATAGTCCATGCTCATATTGAATGCATTAGGAGCAAAGTGTTGTGTGTCTGCACAGATGGGACTGGGTTCACCTTCACCGGAAAGAAGGGAGCCATTGCAGCGTAGGATGGACTTTCGCAGTGGAGAGGGAAGCCAATCACACATCATTTCACTAGTCTTATCCTCAGAGCGGTTGATGTGCAGAGTCCAAGTTTTCCTATTGTGGTGGATCAGTATGCAGACATTTTTCCTGACGATGTTCCAAGACTACCTCCTCACAGAGAGGTAGAATTCTACATTGACCTGTACCTCGTGATAGCACTGATATCTACACCATCATATCAGATGGCTCCGGCCGAGCTTCGTAAGCTGCGGGTACAGCTGGAGGACTTACAAAGGAAGGGATTCATCCGACCCAGTGTTTCACCTTGGGCTTCTCCAATTTTGTTCACCACAAAGGTGGATGGGAGCTTATGATTGTCTGTCAACTACCGTCACCTAAATCAGGTGACCATGAAGAATAAGTAACCACTCCCGGGGATTCAAGACCTCTTTGATCAGCTCAAGGGAGCATGATGGTTCTCGAAGATATACCTCAGTTCAGGCTATCGCCAGCTCATAGTTCGAGACGAGGATGTGCAGAAGATAACCTTCAGGTGTCTGTATGGACACTACGAGTTCTTGGTTATGCATTTTGGTGTAACCAACGCCCCAGAAGTGTTCATGAGTCTCATGAAAAGGATCTTCCAGCCTTACCTCATTCGTTTTGTCATAGTCTTCGTCGACGACATACTGATATACTCGACTAATGAGGAGGAGCATGCCTACCACTTGAGGGTTGTACTGTATACACTCTGAGAGCACCAGCTTTATGTTATGCTCTCAAAGTGCCATTTCTAGATTCGAGAGGTTCACTTCTTGGGACACGACATCTCATTGGTTGGAATTTCAGTGCATCCAGCGAAGATCAAGGCAGTTCTTGCTTGGGAGCCACCCAAGAGTGTGACGGAGGTACGGAGTTTCCTGGGTCTGGCTGGTTACTATCAGAGATTTGTTCCAGACTTATCTAGAGTTTCAACACCATTTTCATCTTTTATGAAGAATGGGAAACCCTTCATGTGGTCAGATAGATGTCAGTAGAGCTTTCAGAAGCTGAGATAGAGATTGACCAGTGCACCCATCCTGAGACTACCAGAGGAGGGCGTTGGGTACATAGTTTACTGCGACGCATCAGGGACCAGACTCGGGTGTGTCCTAATGCAGGAGTGAGTGATGATCGCATATGGGTTATGGCAGTTGAGGCAGAATGAGCAGAACTATGGTACCCAAGACCAGGAGTTAGAAACAGTGGTCTTCTCTTTGAAGATGTGGCGACACTATCTGATGGACTAGCGCTTTACAGTCTACTCTGACCTCCAGTTTCTCAGGTACATCTACTTGCAGAAGTAACTGAACCTAAGACAGTGGTGATGGCTCGAGTTCCTCTGAGACTATGAATTTGAGATAGTCTATACTCATGGGAAGGGGAACGTTGTGGCTGATTCTATCTGCAAGAGATCGAGCATTCAGCTGCTAGGAGAGGCGACAAAGCAGCTGGCCGCGTTGCAGATTTCCTTTGTGGATAGATATGGAGCAGCTTTTCTACAGTCTATCACAATCACTCCTCCACTCCATTAGCGAGTCAAAGAGGCACAACGTGGGGACATTGACTGTGATATGCGACGTGCTAAGATATCCATAGGTCAAACGCCTGATTGATTTTCTGAAGGAGGGGATCACGTCATCCTCTTCAGGGGACGTACTATGGTACCAGTTGCACTGTAGGATGAATTACTGAGGGAATTTCACACTTCCCCTCTAGCAGTACATCCAGGAGTGGAGAAGATGTACTAGGACCTTAGATGGCAGCACTGGTGGCTGGGTATGAAGAAGGTTGTAACAGAGTTCGTTTCACAATGCCTCACTTGTCAGCAAGTAAATGTAGAGCACCAGGTACCAGCAGGATTGGTACAACCCTTAGAGGTCCCTGAGTGGAAGGGGACAGGATATCCATGGATTTTGTGATGGGTTTTCCACGTACATCTAGAGGACACGACTCTATCTGGGTGATCGTAGACCGACTCACCAGGTCGTCCCACTTCCTACCGATCAAAGACCAGGTCACAGTAGAGATCTTGGGATGCCTCTACATTCAAGAGATCGTACGGCTTCATGGTGTTCCATCGTCTATAATTTCTGATCGAGATGCTAGATTCACTTCCCGGCTATGGAAGGGGTTATAGGATGCTTTTGGGACACAACTACTTCTGAGCACCGCCTTCCATCCTCAGACGGACGTTCAGACTGAGAGGACTGTTCAGACTCTCGAGTACATGCTCTGTGCATGTGTCTTTGACTTTGGTTGTAGCTGGGAGGATCATTTACCCTTGGTGGAGTTTGCATACTACAACAGCTACCACTCCACCATCGGGATGGCACCTTACGAGGCACTGTATGACTGACTTTGAAAATCACCTTTATGCTTGATTGACCCTGGGGAGTCAGTACTTGTAGGGCCAGAGATGGTTCCGTCTATGCCGGAGAAGGTGCAGATCATACAGGAGTGGATGAATACTGCACAGAGTAGACAGAAGTCATATGCGGATAGGATACGGAGACCACTGGAGTTTGAGGATGGCGACTACTTTTTCCTACGGGTCTCACCTCGATGAGGTCTATGGAGATTTGGTCGGGGCTTCAAGTTATCTTCACGTTTCATCAGACCTTTCCAGGTCCTCAGTAGAGTAGGCGAGGTGGATTACTGCCTGACCCTTCCACCTCAAATGCACCGGGTGCATGAAGTTTTCCACGTATCTCAGCTGAGGAGATACGTGCATGACCCGAACCACATCATCAATCAAGGGGAGATGGACATCGATGAAGTGGTAACATTAATGGAAGTCCAAGTGTAGATCAAGGATCGACAGGAGCAGGTCCTACATGGACGGGCGATTCCTCTGGTACGCATTCGTTGACAACACGAGAACCTCCAGGAGAGCACTTGTGAGCGGGAGGCTCATAAGCGAGCTCAGTACCCCCATTTATTTCTCTAGTGTGTGTTGTATCTTTACAGGGATGTAAATCCCTGAGGAGGGAGTAATGTAAAGACCCGAAAATTTAAAGGAAAATTTTTTCTTAAATACTTTGGAATTTTATGGTTCTGCGGTGTCTGACGGCACTTGATTCCGAGGCCCGGTGTGCCCGAAATCAATTTCTGATTTTTTGTTCGGGTAAGTTCTGTAAACGTATGTACTGGTTTTTCTATCTTTTGAACTGGTGCTCGGAATTGAAATCTGAGGACACCGATGAACTCGCAGTGCCGGTATTCTCTTAAGGGGACATTTACCGCAGTTGCGTTTTATGTGGGTTGAAAGTTATATTTTGAGGAATTCATACTAAATTAATAAAATTTTTGGTACACAATTTTATTATTTAGTGGCGGTTATTTCCTCTCAAGAGGAGTTATAGGTGGGGACCACACCCACATAACCTCCCATTAGAGGAATTAGTGTGGTGGGGCCCACACAATCCCTAAACCTTTCACCTCCTCTCAAATCCCCATTAACACTCCCCTTAATTAATGTTGAACTCTCCACCTCCCATTTTGTGTCATTATTATGACAACACCATTCATTAATTAATTTAATTCCACATTCCATTAATTAATTAAGTGTTTGAAATTTGAAACTCCTGGGTGGAATAAAATAATATCCTTAGATATTATTTTAGTTTGTCACTCGTTGTATTGGGAGAATGTTGGGAAAGCTCTAGAGAATTAGAGAAGGTGTTCCTCTCTCAATGAAGAACAACTTCGACATTCTCTCAATGAAAATCTTTATCCTACCTTCTTCTTCCACCGCATCAAGGGAGAAGACACCACCGCGGGGAACATCGCCAATGACGACATCTCTTCCTCCAACGTTGACGGAGCGACACCATTTTCTGCATCTACGAAGAACAAACCTTGATCGAGGTAAGGGGTTTGTTTCATTTTTAATTGAATAAAAATTTGTTCTTTGTATCATTGAAACCATGTTTTGACTTCGATAAACTGCTACCGCCTAACGCGGAGGGCGCGGGATGAACGAACATAGCCCGACGACCCTCTGATGTTTCATAATTTTTATTCATGATGGAGGTGTGTTGAAAGAGGGAGCGACGAGCGAAGGCAGAGGCCGAATTCCGGCCCGACTGCGTGCTGAAGAACCGCGGCCCACAGCCGCAGGCTGCTCGGCCGAAGAAGAACCAGTCGGCCGAAGCCAGCCGGGCTGGTGGAACCGCGGCACCCCATGGCGCCGCGCTGCGGAGGTATGCGGCCTGCACTCTGCGGGACGCTTCGGTGGGAAAAACAGTCGGCTTGTCGGCCACCCAGGTTGGAGGAGGCCGCGGTGCCGCGTGCTGAAGACAACGGCCTACCCAAGCGGGCCGCTCACGCTGGAGAAGCCGACCGGCTTCGGCTGACCGGGTTGGAGGGCGGCGCTGCCCGGCACCACCGGTTCAGGTAGTCGGGGGGTCGCGCCCCCCCGCTCCGTGTCGCTCGTCCAGCTAGCCATGATGCGGGCAACAGCAGGGCCGAGCTGTGCATTATTGGGCTGGGCCGACTCCTTAGCGAGGTCAGACCCGCCGAGCTAGGATGGGCCGACCTGCCAGCCCACCGGGCTTGATGGGCCGTGCCTGTTACGCTTAAATGAGAATAACTTCATGACCGTGCGTCCGATCGACACACCGTCAACGACATTGGGACCCTCACGATGAAGCATTTCTTTTGCAATACCCTATGTGAGTTTTGGACGACTTTGTAAAATGGTCGGGTTTGGAACGAGCGTAATTCCAACTGGGCCCCTAGAATGGATAAGCCAATATCTCTTAGATCGGGCGTCTGATAGACGTGTTGTCAGTCGCGTTGGGTTTCTTTTGATGAGACAGAACTTCGGGATACATCAAATCCGTACTTCATGATAGTTGATGTATCGACCTATGACTAGAGGAGCGGACCCTCCCAGAATCGAGCGTGATGTGTGGGGGAACCCTAGAGCTGGCTTCGACTGCGACGATTACCGTACTGGAATCCTCCGTGGGTTCGAAGACGATGATAACTGTACTGGAATCCTCTGTGGGTTCGACAGTGATGACTTTTGTACTTGTATCCTAAGTGGGTCCGAAAGTTGACTTCTGTACTATTATCCTGAGTGGGTCCGACAGAGTAGCTGGTCTAGTATCCTACATGGGTCTGACAGCTTAGCTTGTCTAGTATCCTATGTGGGTCTGACATCTTAGATGAATCAGTGACTAAATATGATCATCTCTATCGCTATACAAAAGATCTATACCTGTGTGAGATGAGTCTTGACTTTCAATCATTATCATCAATGTGATTGACTTCTTTCCTGTGTAGACTAGGTTGTGCTTGGGTTTGAGAGTTGGAGCCAAAATTGGATTGATGACTTAGGTATATGTTTTGGCATATACCTAAGTATGGTTGGTTGTTGCACCATGTTTTGTATATTACTTCATGTTTATCCTTAATGGATATTGTGAGACCTTGCGGTTCTCAGGGTCCCTACTGAGTATCGTATACTCACCCCTTCATGGGATATGCCCCCACTACGTTGTGTTGGTTGCAGACGATGGACATCACTGATCGAGGTAGAGACTTATAGAGTTGGATGGAACCCAGAGGTGGACCACTTGGCGAGATGTACATGGAGCAGACGAATGGACCCGAGGTGTAGAAGAGACCATCTGTACCCACCCTTCAGGTGGTATTTCTGGAGGATGACTCGGTTGTTGCTGTTTTACTTTACTACAGTTGTACTAGCTTTTCAGTTGTACTGTACTTACTGTTGGGCTTGTATTTCCATCCCCTTTCTTTTCAGCACTAACTTTTTTATACATTTTTGCTTATTTCATTCTTCAGCTGCGTACTATGTTGTGTTACTTTACTTTTATAAAGGCAATGCCTTCACTTTTTATCGAGATTTATGCCTTTGGTGCTAGTCACCAGCCCCTGGCCTATGGAAGGCGGGCTTGGGGTAGTCACGGCCCGGGCCCCGAGGATGAGTCGTGACAATAAAATTTCTGGGTTGTTCCCTGGACCAAGACCAATATGTGATCCAATATCTTAAGCATGAGGGAAACCGTTTGTGGAAGAAGTTCAAGCTCATCGAGGTCACAGACCAAACCATGTTCAACAAACAGCCCCATGAAATCCCCACCATCACACACTATACTCATATGACATATTCTAGTGTAATAAAGGGATATGTAACAAGGCCATATCATTATTACATTTTTACCTTATTTTTTTATAGAATAATTAATATACTTTAATTCTATGATTGGTATCTTGTAAATGATTTTTGAAGAAAAAGTAGTATTTTTTGTTAATATTAAAATTCAATTAAGAAATTTATTTTGAGGAACTAATGGATTTTTGAAATAAATAATAATATTATTCAATTTCTTTTATTAAATATAAATGATCATATAATTTTTATAAATCCAAATGTTATTTTTATTATGTTTTAAAAACTGTTTTTTAACCCGAAAATTTTCAATAGATGTTAGTTTATATTTTAAAATTTAAAATTAACACATTTCAAAAATTATTTAGGTACAATGAATATTGATTTTTGAATCCGAATGTTGAAATTATCCAATAGTAAATTTTTCATAAAGCGCTGAGACAGTCTAATTTTCAGGTAAAAATTAAATACCGTAGAAATATATTATATGCATTATGACATCATAATTTCCCAATAATAATGTAATAAATACTATAAAAGGAATATTCATCCAAATATATCTTTTTAATTTAAAATAATTTACTTTTATACTTGTTTTATTTATTTAATAAATCTTTAGTGAATCCTCCTAAACATATAATATATTTTAAAATATTAAAATCATTTCCTTGAAGGTATGACACACCTCCACATAAGTAAGGGAAATATTTTAATATCTTAGGTACTTATCCATATAAAATAATTTATGCCCCTCCTATTTTTTTATAAACCATGGGAAAATCCATGGGATGGATTGTGGTTTTGAATATTTTATTATGCAGTGCCCAAAACAAAAATATTTAAGAAATCCCCCTCCTTTCCTATAAAAACCCACAAAAACTCTCATTACTCTTCACTAAATCTATTTTAATCCCATTAAAACAAATCTATATACTACCTAGAGTCCTCCCAAGGAACCCCTAATCACCCATGAATCCTCTCCTAATCATTTGTTTTCGCGCATCCAAGTAAGGGATTCATCTCCTCGCATTTGAATTCAGGCACCTTCTTTGATATTAGTTCATTTAAATTCAATTTAATGTATTGAAATTCGTTTATAATAATTAAATTATTGTCCAATTAATGTTATTACTATGAGGGATCGTTTATCCTCCCCAATTATTACCCTTACCTAAGCCATTACTCTGCCTAATTTCTGTAGGGGATCTGACACTCTTATGTTTTATCAAGCACTCCTTTTATGATATTTCTTTTAATTCCAATTTTCATATGTTGGGATATGTTCATACATACTCCCATTACATTAAATTTAAATTATAAATAATTATATATTATTTTCACTATCATTAATCCATTCATGATTAATTATATACACCTATTACCATGCCGAATTTTCGTAAGGGATTCTCACATTCCTCTCTTCTTTTCAAATCAAGAACCATGTTTGAAATTAGTTTTTTTAATTTAAATTGGTTACATCATCATACTTTTATAATCAATTTCTTGATATCTATTTAATGTTATGTGAATGGGGTATAATTTATTCCCCCTCATTTTGACCCTTACCTAAGCCATTACTATGAGAAAATTCCGTATCATATTTATCTCTTCTAATTTCCATTCAAGCATTAATTTTTATTTTATACATATTAAATTCCATTTAATATTTTGGGATATTATGTTCCATGATCTACTTACTATACATTTCATCTATAAATTATTATACATCCCTTTCTCTCTCATAAACCAAATTTACAAATTTCTATTTGACGACATTATACTGCTGAAATTGAACTATGAATTTCCATGCCAAAATCATCATGTAGTGAATACCATGCCCATTTCTCTATCAAGGTTATTCACATTATTCTCATGTACTTATTTATTGGGGACTTACATGTATGTATTCTACATTCCTTATTCGTTGAATATATTATTATTTTTAATGAATCCATGTGGTATGATCTATGTGGAACACTTAAGCATGAAAATGAAATGATTACGAAGGGTTCCCCCTGATAGTGCTCCAATGCATTGGGTAATGTTTAGTATAATGATAATTTATGTGAAATAATGGTTTTCTCATACTTATTCATGTGCAATGAGGGTTTAATTGTGATAATTCATTTTCAATTATGGTTTCTCATGCTAATCCATGTGCAATGAGCCTTGGCTCATGCTAATATCATGTTGTATGTTGCCTCCACATTTCGATGTTATGATTATAACTCTATATCCTTCGTTTATGTTTGTGTTTATTTTAAGATCCATTGATACGCCTATTGAATAATATAGATTTTATTCCCCATGTTATTCCAAGTTTATTTTATTACTGGACTTTATAGATCACCCTTTTCTTATGTATGTCCTTAGGTTATCCCATCTGGTGTTAAGTACGAAGGAATGTTGTGGTCATGTAAAAGAATTTTTCAATAATGATTTTGTATTTTATGTTTCAAGTTGTTATGTAATTTTAATAATCCCTAAAGACACAAGACCTATCGATCTTATGAGTTTTATTAAGTGAAATTAATGTAATAAGTCATGTTTTAAAATTAAATAATGATTATGATTGTTATAGGGACCACATAATAGAGATGGTCCAGGGATGAACAAGTTGTCCTCAAAATTGGAGTTTTCCACATAATAAAAAGTGTTTGTGGGAGAAGAGGTGGTCTACAGAAGTTGTGGTGGTATATGGAAGAATATGTGGTCAATAAAGCACTCACTCCACATAGTGAATGGCAGTTCATAGAGAAGAAGAGAAGTTC
The DNA here is from genome assembly GCA_963277665.1 of Viscum album. Classification (NCBI taxonomy): domain Eukaryota; kingdom Viridiplantae; phylum Streptophyta; class Magnoliopsida; order Santalales; family Viscaceae; genus Viscum; species Viscum album. Next base: position 684,118,772 of record OY728167.1, read on the forward strand.
TCATAGTGACTAAAATTGTTCATGATATCAATTTACACAAACTAATAGTGTGAGGAAAAGAGGGAATTAAATAGATCATATATATATAGATTATAATGGGCTCATTATTGTTAATGAAGTGACCTATATTTCCATAAACTATGAGAGGATCCCTTCTAGAGTAGTTAGAAAAGGAAGAGGAATACGGTGATCCTTTCCACCCATGGTGATAAAGAGAAATAGACTTAGGGAGTGGCCCTTGGGAATGTTGTGAGATGAACCTAAACATTGTAAAGGTAGTGAGCCTAGGAATAGAAGTGACCTATCCCAAACCTTGTAATATGGCATTAAGCCTTAGTGGATTTGCTAAATAAACACATCACCATTTCATACTCCTTGGACGTAGCCCAGTGTGGGTGAATCTAGTAAAATTTATATGTCTCGTGCATGATTTCAATATTGATCATAAATTAATATGGAAGGGATAAATAAGATTGTTTTTTAATGATGAAACAATATCATATTGGGAAATATTTTTAATCTAACAAACCTTGATTCACCCCCGCCCACCATAGGTTATTTATCCTAATTGGGATACTAATTGGTATCAGACCCAAATGCTAAAATTTTATGGTTCTCTATTATGTGAAGAAATATATATGATAATCACAATGGTATTTCTATCATTGATAGAAAAAAAATTCATATATGGAAGAATCGAATGAAACACTTCATTCGATCATTGGTTATGGATGCATTTATAAATACAATTCAAGGGATTTATGCCAATATTTTCATCAATGTTTTTTCAAAAGAAGAATATATAGAATTATATGTTGATTATAATTGAATCAATGCATTAGGGGGATCCCTATCCAATGAAATATATAAAAAGTTTATGTGTTGAATGTCATAAAATTCTATGTGGGAAATGTTTTTAAATATAAATGAGGGATACACAAAAGTCAGATAAGAAAAGATATAGAATAAATAGAATAAGTATAAATATATATGAATTCACCCTAATGAGTATCCTAATACATTATTTGACTAGGTGAATGTTTTGGTGGAATAAATGCATGGTCTCAAAGAAATTATTGAAGATATAAGCATTTTTAAGCGCATCTTTAGAATATTTCCACTTCATTTCAATCTAAATGTTCTTATATTGTAATATAATGATCCAAAGGATATGAAATTGGATAGATTTCATGGTAATCTTGTCACATTTGAGATGAGAAATGATGGCAATGATGATTTGGAAAAGGTAATGTCTAAAGAAGTGTAATTTAAGGAAACTAAGAATCTCACTAGTAAAGATGGTCAGGAGGAAGAGAATGTGGATGATTTCATATCATTTATCTCCTCAAATATTTAAAGAGGAAGAATAAAGGTCAAAGTGAAACTTCCACTTTCATGATTTCGATGTGGAACGATTGGACATCTTATAGTAAAGTGGCCTAAGAAGTTTCAAGATAATGATGTGGACAATGTTGAGATTACTTGGAATAAATATTCATCCAATTTCTAAGGAATGAAGTGTACCAATGGAAATTCCTTTATAAAGAAGATTAATCTTTCAAAAGATGATGAATCCTAGGAATAATCTAAAGGAGAAGAATTAGAGGACTGCAAGGATTGTGATGCATAGGCTATGGTGGTAGTTTTCAAAAATTCTAAAAAAATGGAAGACAGTGATAATGATGAAGGATAAGTTGAAGGAAGAGTTGACCTTCACATTGAATTAGAAGATGATCTTGAAGAGATAGAAATTTGGAGATCCAAAACAAAGAAACCTAATGGTGTGGTTAATGAGGATAAACTCTATATGAAACAATAGTAAGAAGAAAATCTAGTTCTAGTGGATGATATTTAATGACATAAATCTTCAATTCATGAGAACTCATATAATATTTTTCAGTAAAAAAATAAAATTGAATAACTATAAAAGAGTGATCTATGGTTTTACTAATAATGTAAAATATCAAATCAAATGTACCAATGATTTTGAAGAGGATGTTTTCATTATTCAAAAGAAAGGGAAAGATCCATAGAAAAAACATGATTCCCTCAATGAAGGATGGAAGGATAGTAGGAAAATTAATGTTCCAAATCAGTGTTCTAGTAATGTAGACAATGGAGTATTAGTAAAGGAAAATGTGTGAATAGAATGATATATCTTGTGTGCGGATTTATTGTAAATTTAATTAATTAAAGTTTGAAGATAGACCACAAGCTCCCACTCAGAGGTTGAATAATTATTTTGGTAAGAATCAGAAATAAAATATTCATATAACACAAGGTATAACATATAGTGTAGTATTGACACATAAGGGTGCACCCCACATTATATGTTATTATTGTGGAAAATTGGGACACTCACAAAATGTATGTTCTATATATAAGAGGTACCAATGAGAAAATGACCAACAATGGAAACCATTCAGAGCTCAATATTCCAAATCATAAATTGATGTTTACTATTTTAGTTGTGAAGGATTTAGCCACATGGGAATACATTACTCATCATTCATGTTGAGAAATTAGCTGAAGTAGGCTGAATATGGTCATATGCAGCAATTACATGGATCATAAAATGAGCTGAAAATGAATAATCAGATTTTAGTGTTCCTAGATGATATCGATCTGTCATACCCTAAAGAACATAAATACTATCAATCTGTACAAGGTATAAAGGAAAAAATATGGACCAAAAAGAAGATAGTTGAATAGAAAGTGGTTGTAGATATTTCTTTTAGAAGAATTAGATCTCACTAGAATGTGGTTCGTTAATAGTGGATGTACCTCACTTATGATATGAAATACATATCTGGTTACATGAATTAGGTACAATAAAGAAGGTATCATATGATTTGGTAGGGATAAAGGCCTGAAGATTGTTCACCCCAGAAAATCCATGTTTGGGGGAAGATACATGAGATGTGCTAATGTCTTAATTGTTGAAGGTCTAGTCCATAACTTTGTTTGTGTCCATCGACATTGAGACTCAGGAAAATACATAATATTTTCTATGAAATTATGCATCATCATGGAAAAATACAGTTCAGTGGTTTTGTAGAGAAAGTGTACGAAAGGTAATCTATACCTTGTGAGTGGAGAAAAAGATATGTGCTTTCTATCCAAGGTAGAAGAAAACAACCTATAGCATAAACATCTTGGTAACTTGTGCCAAATTTCCATATAAGATCTATTTAAATATGATGCTTCTCAAGACATCCCTAGGTTTTCACATGATTGCACCCATACATTTGATGCTTTCCAACAAGGGAAGATCATTTGAGAGACATACAAGGAAAATGATCAATGGTCAAAAGAATTTCTTAAGTTGGTGAATATTGATGTGGGAAGGCCTATTTCACAAATAGATATTGATGGAAGGATATATTATGTTCTATTTATTTATGATTTTAGTATAATGGAATGGGTTTCAATCACTACTCACAAATCTGAGGTGTCCAATTGTATAAAAACTTATCTAAAGGAATTTTAGAAGATGATGGGTCGAAAAATCAGGATGATCTAAACCAATAATGGAAAAACGATTAAAAATATTCAAGTGAAGAATTATCTCTAGAAACATCTGATAAGGTATCAAGTATTATAATAAGAAATCCACAGTAGAATAGAGTAGTTGAGAGATGAAATCAGATTATCAATAACATGGCTAGAAGAATACTCATTGAGAAAGTCCTTCCATATATGTTTTAGAAAGAAGAAATGATGAAATCTGTCTACGCATAAAATAGAGTGTTATTATGTACGAAAGAAGAAAAAAATTCATATAGGCTATGGTATGGAAATAATCCGTCATTGAAGTAATTTTGAGTCTTCATAAGTAAGTGCTTAATTCTCAATAAAGAGAAACATAGTATGTTATAACCCCATGGAGATGAAATGATATTTCTTGGCTACCCAACGAAAATAAATGAGTATAAATTATTTAATCAGAAGATGAGAAATGTATTTCAATTCAATGATGTAGTTATATTAGAGAATGATCAGAATCATAATAAAATACTTGATCAATCTCAGAAGGACAGTGATGAAGAGATAAGTATATTAAGGGATGTTCCAATTCTGGATGCTGATTCATAAGATTATTTATATATTGAAATGTTTCAGAACAATTCAGTATCTTCAAAAAGATAGAAGAGAATAGCCTAATTTTATAGAAAGAACATAATTGGTGATCAGAGAGTGATAGTGTAGACAAGGAGGATGAAGACACTAAAACAAGAATCATTATCATCACAGGTAGAGACTAAATGATATAATGAAGCATCAAGAGATGAGAATTGTGTTTAGGCTATTAATGAAGAGTTTTACCAAATTGAGAAGAATCAGAAATGAGATATTATTTCAAGACCAATAAAAAAGAATGTCCTCGGGTCTAAATGAGTCCTTCACAACAAGATGAATGAATATGGTTCTACAATTCAAAAAAAATCATGAATAGTGTTAATAGGGTTCTCCTAGATAGAGGGTATCAATGTGGATGAAACATTTACACCTCTTGGAAGGTTAGAGACAATAAGATTATTCTTGTCCATAGTAGTGTAAAGAAGGTTCAATATTTTATAGATGGATATTAATTCATAATTTCTGAATGTGTTTCTTGCAGAAGATGATTATATTGAGTATCCATATGGTTTTATAATTCATGAAGATGATAATAGAGTTTTTTTGTCTGAAGAAGGTGATATAAGGGTTGAAGCAAGCACCAAGAGCATGGTATTCAAGGATAGATTAGTTTTTGAATAAGCTAAGCCTTTAGCATGGTGGAGTTAATTACAATAAATATATAAAAATGATAATAATGAAAGGAAGATAGATCAAGTATATATCTATGAAATAATTTTTGGTGGATTAGATGAAGCACAATTCACTCAGTTCACTGAATTCTTGAAAATTGACTTTTAAATGTCAAGGATTGGTGAACTATCATTTTTCCTTGGTTTACAAGTGACACAAGGAAAAAATGGCAGATTCATCTCTTCATATAAATATTCCAATGAGGTTTTGAGAATATTTTTAATTGATAATTATATGGAAATGAAAACATCGGTAGATACACAGTTAAAACTATCAATGGATGATAATGGAAAATAATTTAATGTCACAAAAATACATCCATATCATTGGAAGCCTATTATACATAGTAGCAACATGAATAAATAATGTTTTTTCCTCATTCCAATATGTATGGTATCAGATAAATCCAACCTAAATTCACATGTTTTTAGTGAAAAGAATGCTTCATTTTATCAAGGGAATGGTGGATTTCATTTATTATATAATCAAAATATCATCCATATATATTAGGATATAAAGATACAGATTGGATCAGTTTAGTGGATCATATAAAATAAACATCAGGTGGTGAATTAATTTTTGGTGGATTATGTATTTGTTGGCTATGAAATATACAATATTTCATTTCATTGAGCACCGCATAAGATGAATATATTGAGGATACTAAAGCACGCACACAATTATTGTTGACAAAGCATCAACTGCATGAAATTCAAGTTTAAGTGAAGTCTCCAGTTTGAATTCATTGTGATAATTCAAGTTCAATAAATCATATAAAAAATATAATATATCACTCAAGGATAATGAATATTTAAATCAAGTATCATTTTATCAAAGATAAGGTGGAGAAAGGGATTATGATGATCGAGTTTGTGCCAATGGAACCTCAATTTGTGAGAATTATGACCATATCCTTTCCCAAAGAAGTGTTTGAATGGCATCGACTATCTATGGTAGTTTATTTGACTCCCCGATCTTGAAAAAGTGTGGATATGAGACCCCCTATCATTGAGGTGGGGATTTAGTTTCTGTAATATGCTGATCTATTTTATTTACCATGATCCAGACCTCAACGGAGTGGTCTTAGGGTTCATTGAAAAAGGGGTACAAATTATAGATTTAAAATTGAAGAAAATTCATAATCAAGATAGGGGAGAAGTTGCTAGGGGGTATGTGAATGATGGGAGCTTTAAATAAAATTATGCTAAAGGTGATCAATCAATGATTATATCTCAGAAAATTTGAGTTTCATGATGATAGTACATTAGTGGTTTTGGAATGGAATGAAGTGATTCATTTATGATCTTTGAATTATACACTTGATTCGCATGTTAATCATGGATCATGTGGGATTAGAGTGTTTTTTGAGAAAATCATTGATTTTTGTCTTTATCACAATGATAGAATTATGGTATAATATGGAAGAATATTTAAATAGGTATTCATATATGAGGATTTTTCAACAAACCCAATGGAGGATACTGTTGGGAAAACATCCCTCAAGGTGTCGTCTCAGTGATTTTTGTTTGATCATGTTTGTTGAAAAAGACATATGACCATGAATTAATATTATAGGGGTTTTAAAAGGATGTTTTTAAGGTGGTGTAGTTTCCTAGTGTATTCCAAATTTTTGGGCCTCAAAATCTGAAGTTTGTTAAAAGTGAAAACAATGGTTTTCTACAAATTCGTTCATGGAACACAGTATACGAACCATGAAGAGTAGTTTGAAGACCATGAAGTAGGTATGTGGTGAGAAGAAAAAATATTAAAGTACTTTTTTAGCATAGAAGTGCTATGTAGACCGCGAAGTCCGCTACAAGGACTGTATAGTGAAAAAAATTCATATGAGGCTTGAAGTTCACGTGAGGCTCTTCATTTTTTGAAATAAGGTGGTTATTTGTGTAATTTAAAAGGGATTAATTCACGAAAGACACCAGCCACTGTAAATGATAAAGGTGCCATGTGAACTACATAACACAGTTCTTTATGAAGGCTATACTACATCGATGTTTTGGGTAAATTGAATTAGATGGTTTTATAGATCTATTATCCTATATACGGACCCATAATCATATTATTGAGTATAAGTAATTTCATTATAAAATATAATTTTTCCAGAAGAAATTCAGTAAAGTCCAAATTGGTTTGTGAGGGATAATTCTGCGAATAGTGAAGTAGTTCATGGGAGATCATTTCTGTGAAGTTTGTAGTTCAGATGAAATTTTCCAAGAAAGGGTTTTTTCATGATCTGTACCCCATAAAGAAAGAGGGAACTCATAAAATAGAAGTTCCATTGAAGTGGAGGTAGTCCACAAAGCAGGGGTGGTCTGTAGAATAAAAAGTTTTTGCAGGAGAAGAGGCAGTGTGCAGAAGTGGAGGTGGTCCAAATAAAATGAGGTGGTCCATGAATAAATTGTGCCACGTAGTTAAAGATATATCATGGAGGAATTAGGGAAGTTTTTGGAGGAACATAAATAGTTTTCAAATGAAATTTCTTCAAAGTAAACAATTGTGAAAAAATGGGACTTCAACATGGAATCTATCAACATTTGAGAATAAATTCATTAGTGGAAATGAAGGGACCTTCATGTATATAATATATGAGTTGATATCTTCCAGAGAATTTAGAAAAGGGAGAGGAAGATAACAATCCTTTCCACCAATAGTGATCAAAGAAAGAGACTAAGGGATTGTACCTTGGTAAGTAGTGAGTTGACCCCAAACATTATAAATACAGTGAGCCTAGGCATAGAAGTGATCATTCCCACACCATATAATTTGGAAGTGAGTCGTAGTGGATTTAGTACTTTGTCATATCATTGTTTTAAGATCTTTGGGAATAGAACAATGAGTGTGATCCAAGTAAAATTGATGTGTCTCATGCATGATTTAAATTATTCTCATGCATTGATATTAGAAGATGAGATAGGAATGTTTTTTTAATAATGAAACAAGATCCGATGGGGAATGAGTATTAATCTATCATACCCTGGTTCACCCCACCCCCACTCAGGGTATTTAATCTAATTTGGATAACAAGATGCATAAGAGAACACCTTGTTATTTTTTATGAGGACATACCCAATCCCTTTTAGTTATTCATTGATAAAAATAATGAATCCTACTCTAAAATAGGGTATATTTAATAAAGTTTAAGTAACCAATCACTCCCACATCTCAGGGAAACTTCTTTCACACTCCTTTTTCTCGGTGAACATATCTCCTTCTTGAGTTCACTAGGATTTTTATTTAGAATTTCATGTTGAGTTTATCACAAATGACTTATAATATCTTGTTAAACCAAGGAAATTATGAATCGTAGTTACTGTTTTAGGATGATTCTTATACCCCACAACCTTTTTCCATTGAGGATCAACCTTGATTCCTTCATTGGATACATCATGTCCCAATAATGAAACATATTGTAACCCAAATTCACACTTTTTGAATTTTCCAAATAGAATATCCTACTTCAAAGTTTTCAATATAACCCTTTTATGATCCTCATGCTCTATATGACTTTTGAAATATATCATAATTTCATCAATAAAAATTAAAAAAAATTGTCAAGGTAGTCCTTCAATACTCTATTCATCAAATCCAAAAGTATAGTGGGAGTGTTGGCCAAGATGATGGTCATAACAACAAACCCATAATGCATATGTATTGATTGGAAGGAAGTGTTTAGAATATACTCTGTATTCACCCCAAATTAATTATAACTAGATCAAAGATCAATCTTGAAAAATAATTGCACCCCACAATTTTGGTAAAATAAATCATCAATCCATGGGAGAGAGTACTTTTTCTTTGCTTTTATCTCGTTATGTCATCTATAATCAATTTATCACTGCATTAATCCATCCTACTTCTTCATGAATAGAAATGGTTTCCCCAAGGAGACACACTGGGTAGGATAAACCCCTTTTCTAAAAGACCTTGATGTTTTTTCTTTATTTCATCAAGATCCACATTTTCTATTCTATATATGGTGTTTGATATCATCTGGGATCCAGGTATGAGTTCGATGGAGAAATCGACATCTATTTCTATGGGTGATCTATATAACTATTTATAAAATATAAAAATTTATAACTGAATGATGGGTGCATTATCTGTCTTTATAATTTCATTTCTTTCCCCCTCATCACTAATCATCTCCATAAAGAAATCTATGGGTGGTTATTCTTGACAAATATTAGTTCGGGATATCTCTAATTTGAAAATAAATGCTCATTTTCCATTTGAGATGACTAATATTTCATTACTTATGCAATTTATCTTATCATTATACATTGAATATTTTACATCCCCAATAAAGTGTTGAATTCCATCATGGGAATGAATGCAAGATTTTTTATGACATTGCACTCACTAATGTCAATACGAGAATTTCTATACACTATTGATTTTTGGATAACCCCTCTAGGTGTCTTGAATGATAACTCCACCTCTAGAATCTCAAGGATTGAATCAATATTATTTGCAGACATAGATAAAATAGAGGAATGCATAGAACCAAAATCAAACAATGTACTTGCTTTCATTGAGAGATAATGAGTATATATGCCACCATATCATTTCTAGCCTCTACTTCAGCTATCATAATTTAAAAAGCTTGACCTCTTCCAATTGGCCTATTATGAGGTTTATGGTGGTTTCCCTCTACTGTCTCTTGAATTATACAGTGATTATAAAAGTACCCAAGCTATCCACACATGAATAATTAAACTTTAGGATGGGCCCACACCATCATCCCTTTGTCGTTGGTGTTCATACATTTAGGCTTTACCTCACCATGACATTTCGAAGCAATATGGACATTTATTCCACACTTGTATCATCTTTATTTCCTAAGAAATTATTCCCCTAAATTCATATTCTCTCATTTGTATCATGTGGTAAGGTTCAATTTCTTTCCTACAAATTGTTTTTGCAAAGTTCCTCCCTGAGTTTGGATCCATATCTCTCTTCTCTTAATTCATCTTATATGACCACTATGTTTCTCCAAAACTCCCATTAAACATTCATATAACACCACACCATCTTCTCATAGATTTCATAGTCATCGTTTTCTATACACCTCTGTAGATGTAGTATCAGTCCACTAAAGAATCTATATAATTTTAACTTATGATCCATAACAAAGCTAAAGGTGAAATAAGAGAGTCGTGTAAAGATCATCTCATATTTTCACATTGATTCATTTTACTTCTACTTCAGTTCAAGGGACTCCATATCTATTTTAATTCTCATTGAATGGGGGAAATCTTTTTTAAAAATATTGCTCGTAACTCTTCCAACTCTATAGAATCAATCTCCATTACTGGATTTTTGGTTTTAAATAATTTCCACCACTGGTCCGCTTCTCCTTCTAGGCAGTATTCTTCCAGAACAACATTATATTATTCTAAACAATGGTGAATAGAAAATTTCTTTTCTATAAAGATTATACATTGGTAAGATATCAATGGGTCTGTATATCCACTAAAATAAGGTGGTCGTTGATTAATGAAGGACTCAATGGCATGTTTGTTTCCATAAACGTGAACCTGGCCATTTGACATGATTCATGTTATTATTTATAACTCAAGGTTATTAGTTCATAATTATCAAGACGTTTTCCATTGAAACTTCCATCAGAATTCTATTAGGTTGTCTTCCTCTGAACTCATTAGTTATGTGGTTCCTCATATTTCATGTCATTTCCTAAAATAAGAAAACTTTGGTGATAAAATTATTTCTTTTAAGATTCTTACAATTATCAATGAATTTAATGTATTAAAACATCATTCCTAATTATGTTATTCTTTTACAAAAATAATATTTTCAATATATTATTCATAATGGTTTATAAAAATATTGTGATTAACAAAAAATATCCCAGGTGGGTGTCAAACCCAGATTACATCAATTTCCATTGTAATTCACAAATTTCCTATCGAGTAATGATCAATGCGGTGTTTTTAGGTGTTTCACCTGGATACATATATGCTAGAACAACCTCCACTTGTTCACATTTGGACAATTATTTCTTTTCTCATAAACGACTTATATAATATTTCTCCATAATTCCATGATGTTTTCTTATATTTAATATTTTCTATATGGTTAATTCTATGGAATTATATTCCTAATTCAAAAAAATAACAAAGCCTCCCTATGATACCATCTACCTTATCATTCCTTTTTATTACATCACTTTTCATTACATGGTACAAATAGAGGATCTTTTAAAGATTAGTTCCTCATAAAAAAGGTACAAAATACATGAAACCATAAAACATACATCTAAATTCCATTTAAAATTCATCTTATTAGGTTCACTATATGTTACTTTTACTTTATCTCATATCCTATGGACTTACATCAAAGGAAATGGGTCAGCATGATTACCAATAAGGGAATAAGCAGGGGAGACAAAAGCATGTGATCATCAGACATATCAATAAGAACCTGGGGCATAAAAATATGGAATGAAGAATATACATAACATAATATTATGAATATGAAAAATAACATGAAAATGGGGATACATTATTTCAATGATACATTCAAAATAATATCACCAAGGTTCCATAAATAAATATTACTTTGGTTGTTCACCATGGTATCATGAAACATGTCATCTCCTGTTATTAAATTATTTACCCAATTCATAGGACCACTATTAGGGAACACAATCCATATGTATTAATTTCATGTGAACCATGTAGTTAATAATAAATAATTTCATTAATAACCCCTCGAGAATAAATAATGGGTTTCTTATCAAAATCATAGCATATAAAAGAGGTTAAATACATGACCATTATGTCTTTTATAACCTAATAAAATAGAGTGTGGGTTTATTATGTCTAAATAATGGAATAAAATAAAACATTTTACATCTAGGTGAATACCCATGGAATATAATATGGGTTGGGTATCCACACAAAGAAAATAAAAGATAATTTCTTAAGGAGAAGAGTTAAATTTTGAAAAGTAAATTTAGAAGAATGAAGGGTACAAATCATGGTTTTTGAAAAGGTTAAAATGAAAGGGGATAAGGGTATCCCATTAATAAAAGACTCATCATAAAGAAATGGGAAACTAGAAAGTTAAAAAAAGAACTTATATTGGAATTTAGAATGCACATTACATTTAAAAGGAATAAGATTAAAAAAGAGAGGTGAAGATTTTCCATACCTTGAGGAGTTGTTCCTAAAGCATGAGAATATAACATTAGGGGGATTGAGGAAACAATGGGGGAATCCATTGGAAGAAAAATAACCATTAATTATTAGATGATGGATTTTTAGTGATGAAAAATATATCATTGGGTGGGTATTTATAGGCGAAGTGTAGGATTTGTTCATTAATTTTCAAATACAGGACATTGAAATTTTGGTTTTATAAAATGAAAAATCATTACCTTACTTATGGTTTTTCATATGGTTTAGATATTATGACACAATTTATTTTATTTTAATCCACCATAACTGAACATGTTTTTTATTCCTTCCTCTTCCAGGGAAATGTAATGATTCCTTAAACAAATGTTTTTAAGAATAAAATTTTCATTATTAGTCTCTATAAAGTCACTTATAGTTTTAGAAATTTAGTAAAATTTATTAAACTAATTTTTTTAATAAAATATAATATTTTAGTTTGTGTATTGTATTTAATTAGTTATTTAATTGTTATGGAATTAATATGATGTCATAAAATATAAGGAACCCCAAAAATTGTATTTTGTTTACCATTCATGGAAAAATAATATATTTTATAAAATTATCATATATTCACCCTAAAATAATTTTGATGTGCTTATTTTAAAAATGATGTTTATTTTATCAAAAAAATTTATAAATATAATTATTTAAATATTTAAATACAATAATACTTATTTATTTAAAATAATTATTATTAAGGATAGTTTAATTTTTGACACTTATGAATAATTTCCCAAGCCATGGTAAAAGTGTTTTATAATTTTTAATTTAAATAATTTTTTAAATAGAATATTTCATTAAAAAATACAATACGAAAGAACTTGGTTTAATATTAAAATTTGTATATATTTTCTTAAAATTTGTTATTATGTTTTATTTGTGTCCATAAATCAAATTATCATTTTCATTTAAATTAATCATATATTTTTATTAAGAAAACAATTCATAAGGGGGATTAATGGAATTAAATTTTAATTTATACAAAGGAATTACCCTTTATGTGACTATGTCCAACAAACATAACCCCCCATAACACCGACATGATAGATAACAGTAAGGTATGTGATGGTGATAGATTCATGTAGTGACTCGGCTAACATCAACTGAGTGTTAATTTCCACTAACTTGAACTTCTCCCATAGGAGATTTCATTATAGCTTCACTTGCTGAAGTTTTACTTGATCCTGGTCCAGGGAGAACCCCAATGACGCTAACTCCATCCGAATTTCTATCAAATGGGATTCATATAGAATGACTCTACTAGTTGAGTACATCACCTCTCATTTCATCATTAATTTTAATTTTTCATTAATAATTATAAACAATAAATGTAATTTTAGAATTATAACCAAATGGTATAGTTATAAATGTTAAAATTATCCAATAGTTATACCGACTAATGGTCATATAATGTTATAATCCCAACATACACATTTCCCATTATACCATATAGATACAATTTAATTATTTTATTCTATATTAACAATGAAAATTATCGAAGTTGTTTATTATTTTACTATTTTTTTTGTTTGGTTTATGTAGTGTTGGTCATGGGTTCGATGATTATAATGGATTGTATTGAGCCATATTTTACCATTTTGGTGACTAAATTATTGATAATTATTAAATATATATGGTTTTGTTGTGTATTATATAATATAACACACATTTTCTCTGAATAAAAATACTATTTTAATAATGTAGGTGTCATTACATTTGAATAACCCCCATATTATTAAATATCTTTTCTCCCTAGGGGAAATAATTTTATTTATGATGATATTTAAATATCAAAAACAAAAAATATGTTACACATCCCATATCTCATATTAAAAAAATTTATGTAGGATTTTAAAAGAGATAAATTATGTTTTTTATGATATTCATCTTTAAAAAATATTTCATATACCAGAAGATTTATACAAACTGGAATTTTTATCATCACTACAAACAAAAATATGTTATGTGTGGCCTATTGAGCATCAAAAATATGTTACGCAATCTCTTATTTTTATGAAAATTTTAAATGTCACATATATATGAGATAAGAATGTTATTTATCTTATTTTTTTCCTATAATTATACTATGTACCAGTACGTCTACCTTCCCATTACTAATTTCTAGATTTTTCTAAGATTGGAATGTTTTGTATTATTATTCATTACTATTTATCAGATTATATCCTTTAGAAATTACCAAAAAGTAGAGAAGCACACATAATCAGTGGGGGAAATTTTAATTATTATCAAGACGAAAAAAGGTTGAATAATTGAATACCATACATGTTTACAATGAACAATAATTTCAATATTAATTAAAAAGTGATAATAATTAATTAAATTCCATAAAAAAATTTAAAAAAAAACTAAAATTGAATCATATTCAAATTTTACTCATTATTTATATAATAAAACAAAACCATATATATATATATAATTATAAAATAATATTTATATTTTTTATATTGAGAAATATAATATGAAAATTAAAAAAAATTGACTTCATTAGTCACAACATCCATAGAATCTTTAAGTTATTAAGATATATTTTTCTCTCAAAATTATGATTAAATTGTTGAGTAGTTTTATTTTTCATTTTAATATGTTTTTCCACTGAGATCATTCTCTTTCTACATTCCAGGTTGATTCAAATTATATCATAATCTATAATATTTATAAAAAATATTTTAAAATTCATAAATGAACCGCAAAATATCTTTCTCTAATAAAACTATTACACCTTCAAGGGTCATATCCCATATTCATTTTTAGGATGTAGATGTGAATATTTCTAATGGACCTTTTTCTAGAAAATCCCTTGATTTTTTTGGGTTGAGAAAATGATTTTTCTCTTACTCTATATGTTTTAATATTTTTATTTCTCCTCATACATTTCCAATAAGAAAATATTAAATCTCATACTCAATTCAAAAAAATTTGATATCCCATTGAGTTGATTAATCAATAGGACCCCTTATATAATATAGAAGACATTTCTTGAAAATAAATATTGGTCATTTCTAAATAAAACACATATTGATTAATTCCATAATATTAATTTTCAACATAAATTGAATATAACATTAATTGATTTTTTTACCGATATTATATAATTAAAATTAAATTTCTTCATGTTCATCTAGGATTAAACATCTTTTAACATAAACCTATAAATATATTCATCTCAAATAATGATAATAAAATTCATATCATCATTGATCTTTTTTCTATCTTAATTATCATACATTGACTTCTAAAAATTATCAATAAGATATTATTTCCCAATCATTATTTGTTTTACATGATCATGTTTCTCCTTAATATTTGATTTATAATATTTCAGACATCCAATTTCATTCAGTAACTTCTTGATATTAATGCTAATAGTGTGTTATTTGGATGATTTTCCTTCTTCAATAGTGAAATATTTACTAATTTGAATATAATAAACCAAATACATAATTATTTTATCATCGTGTGCCATCATAACTAATTTTGTAGATTCTTTCATATAATAATCATCATAGAATCTATCCTTACAATAATAAAAATATTATTCATGATAAATAAAGTTTCTTATAAATAATTTTGATGAAATATTCATACTCCAATTTGGTCAAGGATGATTTCTTTTGAAGGACTCTCTTTTATTGAATGATCCTTTGGGTTTATCGCCATATTTATCATCCTTAATGATTCTTAAATTACACATTCTATAAAACTAACAATTTTTATAATTGGTAAAACACATAAAAGGTATTTTACCTTGATACCTTCTTCTTCCATGTTTTTAATATTGCTGAAAGAAAATGGGGAATCTCTTCAAACTCTTACATGTTAACAACTTCTTCTAGTTAAACCCACTTATATTTAATATTTATATTTTTGAATGAAATAAATTCAATCCTAAATTACTTAATAAAATTTAATTATAAAGAATCTCCTCTAAAAATGTTGTAAGATACATGTGTGATTTCAAGAGTATTAATATTTAAATCACTATGATAACTATCCTCAGGGGATGAGACCTCAGAATCAAAAATTTCTAAAATAATAACATGAGTTTCGACAAAAATGTAGAAACTTCATGTGTTTCTATTATCCTCTTGTTGTGAAAAATATAATTTTCAATATTATATGTAAAGAGGAAATGGAATCATATTATTATGTATCACGTCTTCAAATATAATTTTTGATAAATATAACTTTTCTTCGATTAACTTTTAATCTCCTCCATTAATGTTGTAATATTTTCTATGATTTAAATAAATGTTTTTGTTCTCATGATTTTTTTATTCTTTCGAATGCAATGATTTATATAGTTAGTTCTTTTATTTCTAGTAACTTTCATAACTCTTTATTTCATATAAGAACCATATGGATGTTTCTCTTGTAATTATAAATCCATAGTGGTCATACTTAGGAGAATAAATTCCATGAGACATAATCTAAGGAAACATTAATTATTTTAATATATAGATTCCATTTTCCTCAAATTATGGAAACAATTTATTGATTATATAGTTTTTATGATCCATGTAAACCCTTAATGAAAGATCTACATGATCAAATCATATATTAGATGAAATTTTTTTAGATCACATTAATGAATGATAAAAATATAAAGGGGTGTGAATTACTATTCAAAAAATTACTTCAGTAAATAAACTACCGCTAAATTATGTCAGGAAATGATATATCATAATCACAAATTATTGAAAATTTATGAACTAGCCAAAATATTTATAAGGTTCATCCCAAATAAACAACACTATATCCCTGGTATATGGTGGTTATTATCCAATACATACATCGATGATCTTTTATTATAAATAATAACAAAAGTTATGTGAATAGTTTTGAAACCATAATTATACTAATACCATCTAGTATTTTCTACACCAAATTTTGATATTTTAAGTGAGAAGATGTTTTTTGAACAATAATATCCATGAAAAACATGAGTCTCCATAGTTATCACTGATCTAATCATCTTCTTTGGTTCACATTAATATCCTCATGGATATCACTCTCAGATTATTATGTCCCACTGAAATATTACTCCATTCACACCTCTAAAAATATCTCAAGGTTATTTTAATTTTATAAAGTCTCCCAGTCAAAAGAACCATAAATATTTATAGGTGATTCTGACAAATATTGTACCAAAAACATCTATTTAGGTTAAACAGGGACCCTTTAGTCCCATAAATCATTTAGAGGGGATCTTAAATGGTTTTGGGTACGTAGTTGAATTTTGAGCACACAATATCATCCATAATTAGATATGAAATAAAAAACATACCTACTTTACTAGACATGATTCTTTCTCTTGTACAAGATTTTAGAAGGTTGGATCATATTCATTTCATTGGATTTTTTAATAAAAAAATTAATCAAACATTGAAATGGTTGGATAATTTTAGGAAAATATATTATAGGTCATGTAAATCACCTCTCTTTTGGGATGTTATATAAGATAGGCCTCTCTTAGGAATCGGTTTGATATAAGAGATTAAGGATCTTATTCTTCCATTACATAAAATATTTTTAAAATATTTAACACTCTATTAGTCTTATAAAAGATTCTAATGATGATAATTTTTTTTATATTCAGTAACAATATCTTTTTGTGAGTTTCACCTTGGTTGGGACATTGGTCACTTTAGGAGAAATGAAACATGACACCACTAGATGTGGGACTATGTGGAATCATTTTCTAGAATGGGAATATAAACTAGTCATATAGTTTCCAATTAAGTACATTATGGTAAATGATATAATTCATATTTCAAGGTTAAGGATGTACCAACCCAAACTGTATTATGTTCTTTTTTGAGGATTAACTATTTTCAATCATAATAAGGTCATTACTGAAAGGTAAATATAAATTATTTATAGAATGGAGATGATATTTAGAGGAAATGTTTTTCATATTGTTCATATATTGTGGAAATAAATACATGTTCAAGAAGAACTATGAGAGATATAAGCTCACACGTAATAAAAGTTGGAAGATATTATTTTATTGAATGATATCCAGATGACATTTTAAGGTGAAAGGTCACATGGTGGGAGGAATTGTATTGTACATTATTTTATGATTTCAATTAATTTATAGGGAGAAAACTTCGATTATATTTTTTATTGATATTTCTATGAAAAATTGATTTTATCCTTATATTTTTTTATTTAATTTCATGAAATTTTTTCATGTAGCTAACAAAAAGAGAATGAAAAGAGTAATATTAGTTGAACTAATTTGAAGGAATGAAATTACTATCAATCATATGGTATGGTAAATTGATTTTCATGTCATGATTTAATAATGGTTTCCCAAGTTTTAATGGAGGTAAATTAATATATATTAATTTTGGATGTTTGGGAAGTATTAAATATATATAAGGTTGATGTTGGTGTTATAAAGGAATAAAACTATAATATGGAGTGTGAATCTGGTGATTCAAATAAACCATTAAACAATATTGTTCTTTGGTTAATAAGAACAATCCACTTAAATATAATGATGAAAATTTCAAGCAATACGACATAAAATAGAGAAAACACAAGTAATTTTTACTTGATTCACCTACACAAGGATATGATAAAGGAGTATATAATTGAAGTGTTTTGGTATGAAATATTTACAAATCAAAATGATTATTTGATATAAATTTAGTGGGGTCTCACTGACCACCTAGGTTTATAATTCTTATAATGGTATGATAACTCACTGATCACGTCACATAGAAAGCATAAAACTCCTCGTATTGAAAAATGGATCTTAT
This sequence comes from Viscum album, assembly GCA_963277665.1. Lineage (NCBI taxonomy): Eukaryota > Viridiplantae > Streptophyta > Magnoliopsida > Santalales > Viscaceae > Viscum > Viscum album. Next base: position 684,137,586 of record OY728167.1, read on the forward strand.
ATAATCTAGGAATGAGAATTAAACAAAAAATTATGCAGTAATTTTTAACTATTTAATCCAAATAGTAAATCTAAATGAATTTCCATGATAGAACAATCAAAATTATTCTAAAACTTTTTTATCTACAAGAAATTTTTCTAAATGTTCTCTTCAAATATTATAAAAAACTGATCTTCTTAAATTTTTATATAAAATGATATATCTTCAATATTCATAGAATAGCCATGTTTTCCTTGTTTTGGATCTTCAATTTAGATAAACTATGATGGGAATTATTTTCATAAATCACCATCCATATATGAGTCAACTAATCCACACCTTACAAAAATATTATTTTATAAAAAAATAAGAATTTTCAATTTATACAATATGTATAAATGAACACCATCACAGATTTAACATCAATATCATGGTGCAGTTTCCTCCCCTAATGGAACGTGAATATTATTTTTTCTGATATATTTTACACCATGATGTTTTGATCATAACATTACTAAGGTAATGACCTCTATATAATAATCATCACCCATACTCTTAATTTCACTTCATGTTTAACCTTTATAAATATATATTCAATTAATATAAAATAAAAAAATCAATGAATTAAAGTAAAATATCATACTTATATTAGAACACAAATATTTTGTGGCCCCATATTATGGAGAATGTACCTATTTCATGAATAGTTTCTAAAATTATGGAATAACCTTTTGTTATTTTGAAATAATTAAAGGATATTAGTCATGCATTGATCTATTCCATCATTGTGTAAAACATTTCCCACCACATAACATATTCATAATTGATAAATTTGATGACCTAGAAAGACCTATTATAGTGTAATCCCTCTACTATTATTCATATGTAGTTTTATCATAATCAAAAACTACATTTTGGAAATAGAATCCATTAGTCATGGAACATTATTATATTTGGTCACAAATGGACTTATACCAAATAATGATTGGTTTCTCCTTAAGATGTGATACCACACTTCATGGTAAACTAAACACTACTACTATATGATTTCCATCATTTTGTGAAGAAAACCTCAAAAATTATTAATCCATATCCAAACAGCATAACATCAATTCAAATTTATTTTTAGATTTTTTTTGATAATTTCCACAAAACATTGTCAATAAACACATCACTAAAAAGGTCACGATGATCTTTTTATTACTTGAAATGAACATTATGATGGCTAATTTTTTTCAATCAAATGTCATAATTAACATTTCTACACCATTAATGTTTTATAGAATTATAGGATTTAAGTAAATTAAAAAATTGGCATCATGGAGTCATAAGAGATAAAGATATATAAATATTCTATAATATGAAACTTTAACGAACTTGAATCAATTATAGAGGGAATAATTCATGGAGAATATATATAGAAATTAAATGAATATCACTAATTAAATAAAATTATACCATTTTCTATCCTTTAATCACTATATTATTTTATATTTTTGTAAATGATATGTTAGCAGGAGTTTACTAGAGGGTGAAAAGATTGATAGTCTATATATGGATTGTGAAGGTATATACTCAATAAAAGTTAAAATACTAAAGAAAAATATTTAAATTGATATGTAATCAATTACTTGGGAAAAAAAATATTTTCAATTTTCACTCATTGTTTGATGAGAGGGAAGATTGAAAATATTTTGAATAGGGTTATGAAAAAATTAAAAATCATCAAGACACTCTCTTATCTTTACCCACCAAACTGTCCTATTTTTTACCTTAGAGGTAGTTAGTGACATGGTTTTTTAAAAACATGAAAGGGTTTCATTATAATCACAAAAGGATATGTACTCTAAACATGAGTCACATGTGGTTTATGACATTATAGCATGGGTTGCGCCATTTCAGTAGGTGTCGTTGAGAAAAATGTAGATGGGATATCCAAATATTTATAGGAATTTAATTTTCTGTTCTAAGGGCTATAGATTATTTGAATTTAAATGATAAGACTCAAATATTTGACAAACTATGTTCTCCAAGAGTGAAAAAATATAAATAATTTAATGGAAAATATATATTGTAGATTGTTATAATTCAATCCTCATTTTATAATTATATGCCTTTTGAGTGATGGGATATTACTTTTTTTTAAATTTAATGTGATATTTTGTTAGATAAACTTATGAAATTTATTTTCCAAATCATATTTCTTCTAAATTTTTGGAAAAATTAAATTATTTATTGTAAAGTAAAATCAAGATATTGAGTTTTAAAAAATAAGGGAATTTTTTTTGAAAAATATAAATTTTATTTTATATTAGAGATGGATTTAATATCATAAGATTATAATAATTAGTTTTTGGTATATAAAGTTTGAATAAATATTGTATTTTTTGATACCTATTTGTAATTCATGAGCATCGGGGGATCCATGGTTAGAAATAACCATATGGAGTTGTAGGAAATAACTATCGGTGGGGTGGAAACACCATATAGAAATCATCAAGCTATATGATGGTTCATTTTAGGTGAACAATGATCATTAATTTTTTTGTTTGTATATTGATAAATGATTTATTATTTTTATATTACACATTATGCCCTTCATTACTAAACTGTGTTTCTTAAATAAATATATATGAATATTTTATGATTTAGAAAAAAAAAGTTCTCTAGTAAGAATAGTAGAATTTCAATACGATTTATTAGAAAAGGTATTATAAAATGAAAAATGGGTATCTATAAAATATTATTATAAAATTAATAGGTTACATAGAATCCAATAAATCATATATACTAAAATCACAGGTTTAATTTTGGGAAATCTTATCAAGTTGATTTATAACACCTACTCACTATACATATTTGGTTTAATTTATATACTTTCATATATGATATGTGAATGTTTAATGTTCGCTTCTTCATTAATGATAGATAATATAAAATATTTTAATGTTGGGTTGTTACAACATTTGAATGGTAAATTTTTAAGGAGTTTTTTATTCATGATAGATATGTGTCAGTTAACTACCTCCAGTTTTCTGTATTGGTTATATTTAATATTTATTCACAGTATTTTTGAAATATAGTTCCTTTAATGTTTTGTTTAATTAATTTTTTGGATTTTAAATAAAAAAGAATTAATAAATTTTTATAACTGTATAACATTGATATAAAATAGTTCCCTGTGAATATTATTATATCCCTCAGTTTTTGTTTTATATCACTATTGATTAGAAAACATACATAAGACCATGTGAAAATAAATATAGGGTCTTAAGTTTTGGCATTATGGCTAGGTCATTGCAACATTGCCATTGAATATGAGAAAGAATTTTAAAAAAATGTCTCTAAAATAAAAGTGTTACATCATGATAAACCATATCAAAAATAATAATTGATTATTTATTTCACTAAGATAATTTTTTATTTTGTGTATAACACACTATATTCATGTTTAATATTGTGAATCTCTATGTATGAATCAAATTTACAACATGGGTAGTCCATTCTATATTCTCATCTGAATCTCATCGTGGAGTAAATTAATTCCTTTAAATTACTTCTTTTATAAATCTTGAATATATTGATAAGATCAAAATTGTTGTTTCATAAACTGATTAAAATTATTCAAGTGAAGTCATTCATAAATTGAAATAAATTAGATGTCCCTATTATTTGATTTCTAATTCGTGGTTCTGCATATTATTGAGTGTATATGCTCTAATGTTTGAGATATTTGAATCACCACATTCTTGTATGAAGACATATTATTCTTCCTTTCTAGAATACAGTTGATTCCCCTATTATTTCCTTTTTAGTATGGTGGAATTATTAGTAATATAATTATGAATTATTTTTTATGGTATTTTTGAAAAAGTTTCTATGTCATTAATTCAATAAGTCATTTTCTTACATGGCCCTCAGATAAGATGTTTTTTTATTTACCAGTTAAAAATGTTTCTTATTATTCTTTATCCATTAATAATAACATTAACAAATTCATAATACATCACTAATAATTTAACCACCTTGAATATATCTCCATTACTTTCTAAAAAGGGGCCTATCTGGAGATATTAGTTAACATATTTTCTTTCCTGTATGGTTTATCTTTGTGGCTGACCAATGATTTTTTCTCGAGGAGTCCAATTTGGATTTTGATTTTTATTACACTTATTATTTTATATTTTTAATTTTATAAATATTTTAAACAAAAAATATATATAATATGGATTTAAAATGAATATTAAATAATAAAATTAAATAGAATTGTTAGGTTAAAAGGATATAAAACCTAGAGTTACCAAGTGATTCCAATAATAGTCCTTGATTATTTTAGTTCCATCCATTAGGTAATCCCATAAAATTTATGAATTGTATTCTTCAACCCCAATTTTATAACATTGAATCATTTAGAGACCTCCTCAATAAATCAAGGGAACCCAAGTCCCAATATAATAAATATATAGTAGCCATAACCATGTCACCACCCATATACCACATTCCATTAAATATAGTTAAACATTTATCTTATCAAAATCCAAATAATTATGGATAAGTAAAGATTGCGTAGGGAGAAAAGGTATATTTTATGAAGAAATGAGGTTTTTATGAAAAAAAGAAATTAAAATCCAACAAACCTAAAACATCTTGATATTTTAAATGGAATGACTACGTTCAATATCATAAAAGATATGCTAAACAAAAGCATAAACAGACAACTCAATATTTTTATTAGGTTAAAATTATAACCAAGATGATAAGTTATAGGGAATGAATATTTTTTACTTAATTATAAAAAATAAAATTTCCGTACTCATTAATAATTTATTAATTAATTCAATGAAAATAATCACAATTTTTTTTTGAAAAGTAATTATATTGTTTCAAAAATGGTGGTTTCTTCAAAAATGAATTTTATTTATTTTTATATATAAATAATATTATACATTTTTGGACCATTTAAAATTTTATTTTATATGATTAACTTTATTTTAGAAATATACATTTCTAAATTTTCTTATAGTCAAATTTTTAATAATTTTCTGAAAAGTTTTATTTTTATTGAATACTAAAAAATTGTATTTTTTTAAAAAAATTATAATTTTCAAGTATTTATGAAGAAAAATTGTGATTTTGATATTTTTTATTTTCATTATATAAATTTTATTTAAATTAATTAAATTATGGTTTTTTAAATGAATTTTATAATTGAATTTAGTATAAAAACAGTTTAAACTTGAAAATGGCATTTAAAAAAATTGTTTTTTGTTTCCTTTTGCAAGTTTAGATTCAAATTAAAATGTGAAAAATAAGTGTTCTAAAATTTAAAAAATTGATTCCATATTTGGAATCATAAATTAAAAATTTATTAATAATAAACCTTTTATTTTTATCCAATATGAATAGTAACTTTAGAAATCTTTGATACAGCTGCAAATGCTACATTGAGTAATACAGGTTAAAAAAATGATAAGGACTATAAAATAACACTAAAACATGAAATAAATTTATTTTTAGAAATATTTCTACAATTTAAATTTACTTATTTATTGGAAACATTTCGATGAAAATAACTTATATATTTATTAAATAAAAGAAATTAAAAACTGTCACATTATTTTTCTTAAATATATCTTCTGTTTCTTCATGGGAGAAAATTATGTTATGATTGAAACTAAGTATAAATATATAAATAAATGATCAAATTTTTTTATATAATTTTTTTTATGAATTTTTATCCCACTTGGATGCGAGTATACATTTAAAAAATTAATTTAAATAAAAGTCAAAGATGTTATACTCATATTTTAAAGAACTATATCATTTTCAATATATTTTTATCATAATATAACTTCATATATAAATATTCATTTGAAATATGAAATATTAACCTACATCATAGTAATTTATTTATTATTTTTAGAGATTGAATAGTTACCTTAAATTCTAAAAAAACGCTGATTTAGTAACTATTTAATTAATTGAAACATCAAATAAATGTTATAAATAATATTAATAAAATAAAAATATGAGATGATTAATTACATAAAAAAAATTATAGATGACTTTGACATGTTATGAGTGTATTTATAGTCATTTTTCGAAGATATCTTGTTTTTTTGAAATTTTTTAGATGTTAATGTAATGAATAGTGTTAAAATTGACATTAATGATTTTTTAAAATAAATAATATTTTTTTTTAAATGATATACAATTCCTGAAAATATTATATTCAGAAAAATGATTTATATGCAGTTAAAATAATTATTCATTATTAATTTATGGGCCTTTTTTAATTTTATTGTTACTCTAATAACCATTAAATAATACAAATCAATGCTGTCACGATAAATGTTAAAGGGGTGAAATATCGGTTAAAACTAAATTATATGGGTAATAATGTGACCTAAAATTGTCCAAACATTATTTTTAGAGATTATTTCTACCAATAACCATCCAATCATATAAAATATCACTTTTAAGCCCTTTTGTACGGAAATTATTTATATTAATTTAATTTTTTGAGAAATTACAAGCATTCCCTCCCCTTATATTTTAAAAGGGAACCTATTATTCACTTTTATTAACACATCAAAACTATTTTGTTTTGTAAAATATCTTCAAAAATACCTTTTTAGATTCCATCAAAACCATCTGTAATATGTATTTTAGTAATAACACTCACCTTAGAGGTGTTAAGGTGTTAATAAAAGTAGATTATCCAAATAAGATGTATCTTTTTTAATATAGAATTTTTCTTATGTTTCTTATTCCACTTCCATAAATTATTATTCAACTATCCTGAGTTAAAACCTATAGTAAAATCCATATACATAGATTTTATTATTTTATTGGAGTATCCCATATCAATATCTTTCCCCATATTATGGGAGAATAATTCATCATATGTGTGTGCGGAGAACTACCACCATGCTAACTGATATAATTCATTTTCCATCAACTTATTTCAATACAGGTTAAAGTTATATAATTGATGTATATATATAATATTCATTAAATATTCATCATTATGAAAATGTAATCTATTTTTTATGATCCTACATTCCAATTCAATGAAAATTATAACACCGTTTGTGCCTACATGTGGATTACCACTTCCATGAAGCGATGTTATTCATTTTTCATCACCACATAACATGAATGGTATATATAATTATATTTAGACAATTAATAAGATTTATTTGATATTTTAATCATATTTTAAACATAAAATTATACATACCATCTTTCCATAATGATCATTGAAAAATTGAGACATTAATCACGCATACATACGGACTGTCATCTCCATGATTTTAACATAGTACATTTTTCCTATACATATTTAATGGATTGATTTAAAATTATTACTAATGTATGAAAATGATAATTATGTGATGAATATTTTTCTATTGATGATGGATTAGTGACTAATTAGACTATAAACATCATACCAATGTGATTTCTTACTCATGTACCAAATACTATCGAAATGTTTGACCTGAACATAAATAATTAAGTAATTTGGTAATAAGTGATATAAAAAGAACAATAAACTTTTAAAATAGTCTTAATAAATTAAATAATTAATATAATTTTAGTACTTAGGATGACAATGGGAAACATGAAAAATTACACTCGATGTTAGGGACATTATTTTAAAAAAATTGTTTTAATGTTTCTATTTCTAAAATTCAAAACTAATGTTTTTTAAACATGTATGGAATAAAAAAATATTCATAATTTCATAACACCTTAATTTTTTATAATATCCTTTAAAATATTACAAGTTAATATTTAGAGAAATTTATTTTCATTTTTTCCCACTGTAATATTTTAAAATAAGTTATTTTCCTCACTAAATGTTTTTATGATGCAAGTACTCAAGATTTATACCTATGTTCTAGTTATTAGGGATTGTTTATGGTGAGGGGTGGTTCCATTATAAATTATATATTAGGGGTCCATCTTATCCATTCAATTAATTGGTTATGAATTAAATTGAAAGTAATGGTTCTTCCATGTCTAACTATTATGGTTACATCTAAGTATAATCATAAGGGTTATTTTATGGTAGTCATGAGGGTTACAAATCATATGGTTGCCATGCGGGTTACATCATAAGTATGAATGATAATAAGATGATTCCCCAAGTAAAATAAAAGTTTTATTTACACTTTATATGTTTTTTATAAACCTCATGTCTTCACAAACAATGTATATGATACTTTTATGGTTGAAAATTATATCTTTATAAAAAAATTCATGATTTATAAGTATCCAAGGACTAATGGTTTTTTAATTCATTTTTTATACCATGTTGATATTTTTATTCTTATACCATGTTTTAAAATTTTTTCATATTGTTTAAGGAAGTGTACATGAAATAAATAATCCAAAAAGTTATTTCATGAAGAGAAATCGTATTTTATTTTCTTACGATTTTGTATAATTCAAAAAATAGCGACCTTATAGACATTTCAACATGAAATGTATGAGTTTACATTGTAATAGTTTGATTGAATCTGCAAAAAATATTAACATAACTGATCTTTAGAAAAAAAATTTATTTCATGTTTTATGATAACTAGAATATGTGTTTTTTAAGGTCAGATCCTTATAGTTGGTATCAGAGCAGGGAGTATATAACTTTAGGGATAATGAATTTCTGTTAAACATATGTTATATTATATATATATATATATATATTATTTTAGTAATATCCATGTTCTATAAAATTTTTAGAATTTATAATGTTAGTTACAATAAGAATGATGAGGATCTGAAACAATATTTATATCTCTTCTTCATAACTTGCTTTCATTAATTATGGAAAATTTATGTCCTTATGATCTGAATACATTTTCTGACATATTAATATCTTGCAAATAGTTTTATGAAATATTAAATATCTCATAAATATCTTGATACCATCTTGGTTCATTAGTTGTTTTTAATAAAATATTAATATTCATATTTTCACATCTTTCAAAAAAGGTAAATATCATCACATAATTTTATAATATTTTACTTTATCAAAATAATTTTTAAGAATATTTTGATTTTAATACAGAAGTTTATGATTGAGACCCTTGTACAACCTATTAATTTTTTTTATAAAAAATTGATTTTCTAGACATACTTATATAATTTTAAAAGGATCAATTATTGATTGGTTCAAAACAAAAGTGGTCTATATGTTTCATAAAAATCAAGTTTTTTTCAAATGTTTTCAAATTATATTTCATACAAAATTATTTTCTAGAAATATTTATAAAACAACATTTATACATCTGATGTTGTACATGGTACATTCTGACAATGTAATCATAGTATTTTGAAGAAGCTCTCAAGAATTATTTCAACGTGTGGACCTTCTATATACTTGAACAAAATGACAATGAAATCAAGTGGAAACCATGATCATTGTATGGATTATTTCATGGGTCAATTTTTTTCACTGTTGATTCTTAGGATATGATTCATATTTTTATTTTATTAAAATATATATTAAGTAATAAGATGGAAATTCATGGTTAAATTATTATCACGAATAATAAAATATTAAGATGTATACATATAAACGATTCAAGAGTGAGGGTATATTTATGGATGATTAAATTTACAAATTTAATAGTACACTTTTGATTATGGGTGTAAATTGGGAGGATTTTATTAAGATTGATTTATATTTAATCCTTAAGTTTTAATTTCAAAATTATTATATTGGGAATAATTAAATTATCTTCTTTGTGGATAGAATTTTAATGGAATATAGAACATTAATGTTTATATAATGATTGAATTTGAGGTAATTATGAATTGATACAATTTGTGAACACATGTTTTTTTAGAAATTGATATATGGGAAAAGGTTATTTTGGAAGGATATAAATATTTTGGTTACCTAATAATGGATGAATTAGGTTTAGGACGAATATGGGGTTTTTGGGGATTTATGGGGATTCATGTTATTTATAAAAAATATATATTCTTGTCTAAGAGAATATATCATTTCATAAATTACACCTATTTATAACACATTATGAGTGATTGATGTTATTTTGGAAGATAAATGTCAAATTTATATTGTAATATTATTTTATCATGTTTTTCTGAGTTTTAGCTTTCAATCATTATTCAACTATTATAACGAATTTTAAGTATTATTATTTATTGAATTTTCTATGTAGAACATTGGGAATTACTGTTGAATTTTTAAGATCTATATGGTTTTTCATCATATAATAGTTTATTATTTTTTATAATTATTTTATATTATACTAAAAAAATTGGTTAATTCTTCAGGGAATGAGAAATAGATATTTAATATTTTCTAGATTTTTTTATTATTTAAAAGTTGATTCTAAAGCTTTAGGTATGAAAAATTCTTCTTGAATACTCATTGTTTGATGAAAAAGATGTGTCTGTGGTATAAATTGATTTAATGTTGAAATTATTCATTTGATGTAAGTATATATACATATGTTATGAATATAGATGGTAATGGAATTCCCAAACTACAAGAAATGAATCAATAAAAAAATTGATATAGTTTTACTTTTATTATTAAGAAATCAATGGCCATTTTAAATCAGTATAGATTTACGGTTTTATGTTGGTCAAATATGTAATTGCTATGTTTATGATCAATCTCAATATGATCATGATAGTTATTTTTCTCTTCCATGTACAAGTTTTCCAAAATAAAATCCTAGAATTTTTTATCACAAGTGACCATCACAATTTCTTTTCTCTCTTTTCAAGTTGATGTTTTATTGATCCCTTTTCAGATATGGGATTTCCGCAAAGGTATTTTGAAATTTCCAAAATTTGTAATAGATAATTAATTTAAAATTGTGAGGATGAAATTTAGAAATTGTGGTAGATTATAACATCGTGATATTTTAAAAGTAAATGCTATGTCTGATAGTATATAAGATATGCAATACAAGAACATAAACAAACAACTAAATATTATTATTATGTGAACGTTATAACCAAGACATTAAATTGGATGGAATTATTTTTATTAATTGGATTATAAAATATGAAATTTTCATACTCATTAATAATATATTAACTAATTCTTATGAAATAATAAATAAATGTTTAGTAATGTTTTTATATTCATCATAAAAATATGTTTTCTTAACAAATGATATTTATTGCATTTTATGTACAAAGAATATAATTACTTTTTGGATAATTAAGAAATTAATTTTATAAAATTGATATCATTTTTTTAAATCAGCATATCAAAATTTTCATATGGTTAAATTTTGATATTTTTTTGAAATGTTTTCTTTTCAATTAATAGTGAAAAATACCGATCATTATTAAAAATTATTTTTTTCAAAAAATTAAAATGTCAAATTCTGTTTTAGATTATTTATAAAATAAAATATTTTATTTTTATTTAAATTAAGGAAATTATTTTCCTTAAATTTAATTTATACTTGAATTTATTATAAAATCAATTTAAATCTAAAAATGGAAATTTTCCAAAAAATAGTTTTTTTTGTTTTGATGGTTTGGATTTAAATTAAATTATATAAATTATGTTTTTTGAATTTTAAAAAATGTATCTTTTTTGGATTCTTAATATACATATTTTCTAAGCTATTCCCCTTTATTTAGGTCAATATGAATAGTAACTTTAATAAAATTTGTTACCACTCTAATGGGTAAATTGAGTAATTTAGGTTAAAAATAAAATGATATGGACTATAAAATGACCCTAAACCCTGAAAAAAATTATTATATGAATATATTTAGACCCTTAATACATAAGGATATAAAATGAGTTTTTAATGGACATATGACCATGAAAATGACTTATATATTATTTAAATAAAAGACCATCACAAAATATCACTTTCTTTATCTCAAATATCTATTACGTGTCCATTTGGGGAAAATGTCTGTTTTGAAGAACTTATGATTCCATTTTTATCTTAATGAACTTATTTTAATTATATGAATTTATTCAGTACTTTTGAAGCAACATGGATGAGAGTATAGCATTTATATTATTTTGTATATAGAATAGTCAAATATGTCATGCTCATATTTTTAATAAATATTTCATTTTTAATATATGGTTATCTAGAAGTTAACTTTGACTATAAATATTAATATGAAAGATAAAATATTTATCTACTTAATTTTAATTTTTTTATTATTTTCAGAGACAGAATAATTCCCTTATGTAATGGCACAACGTTTGATGAAGTAATTATTTCACTAACTGAAATATCAAATAAATGTAATTAAAAATATAAAAATAAATATAACTTTAGAAAATTAATGTCATCAACAAATATTATATAAGACTTTGACATGATTTTGGTGAATTATAATATTTTTATCAAAGTAATATTGTAGTTTTGACATTTTTAAAAATCAGTGCAATGAATATTGTTAAAATTTTCATTAATGACATTCCAAAATAAATAATATTTTATTAAATGATACAAATTCAATAATATATTACATTTTGATAAATTATTCCTATAAGGATTAAAATTTCATCCATGATTCATTAATGGGTTTTTTGGAATTTTATATTAACTTTATTAAACCTTAAATAGTAGAAATACTAGTTATTATGGAATGAGTTAAAGGGGATAAATAAGGGTTAAAATAATTGATAGGTTTAATAATGTGAACTAAACTTTTAAAAAATATTTTTTATAATATTATTTATTATAATAATCAACCGATATTATAAATAATTCACCTTGGATCATTTTTTAATTGAAACTTAATTTATATTAATTTATTATTTGGAGAACCTCCAAGAGAGATCAGCCCCTCTCTTATAAAAGGGAACCTCATATTCCCTATTAATAAAAATTCAGAACCATTTTGTATGGTTAATGGACTAAAATAATCCCTTATTATAATCCCTACCCAAATTCTAGAAGTATAATATTAGACAAAACAGACACCTTAGATGTGTTAGGGTGTTAAACAAAAGAGATTATGCAAAGAAGATGTATAATTTTTAATCGAGTATTTATGTTTCGTTTCTTCTAAAACATCCATAAAATCAATTTCATCCATGATAAAATAATATATCAAGTGTCCTACATATACTAGGATATTATTATATCGGTGGAATGTTCAATATCCATCTCTTTTTCCATCAAATGGGAACATATTTCATCATCTCGGTGTACAGTGGACTAATGCCTCACAAACTACTGTAATTCATTTTCCATCACCATAATTAAAGATAATTCATAATGATAGAATTATTTTTTATATAATAAATTAATGACATATTAATAATTATGAAAATGTAATATATCATTTAAATTCTTAATTTTCTATGCACTAAAAATGACAGCGTCGTTTGTGTGTATATATGAAATACCACCTCTATGATGTGATTGGATTAGTTTTTCATCAACACAGCACATGAATGATATATATATAACTATAATTATATAATTAATATTATATTTATGATATTATAATATTTATTTAATGGTAAAATGATAATTACCTTCTTTTAATAATGATCATTTAATAATGGAAACGTTACTCATGCGTATATACGACCTACCATCTACATGATTATAATGTAGTTTATTTTTCATATCCATATTTAATGTATTAATTGAAAATTATAATTTATATATAAAAAGGATATTTAGTTTATTATTATTATTCTAGAGATGATAGACTAATGACCAAGTTGACTATCATCGTCATACAAAAGTCATTTTGATACATGTACCAAATATCATTAAAAAATCTAATGTTAATATTATTAATTAATAAATTTTGTGATATATGATATAAAATAAATAATAAATTTGAAAAATTGATTCAAAAAAATCAATAATTAACATAATTTTATTATTTAGGATGATAGAGTATATACGTGGAAAGTCAAACTCGAGGTAAGGGACATTCTTTTAAAAATATTATTCTAATGTTTATGTTTACAAAATTACAAAGGAATATTTTTCATAACTTATATAAAATATATGGTGTTTACCACATTAAAGATGAATTAATGTTTTGAAATATCCTTTACAAGACGATTTTTTTTATTTTCAAGGAAATTTTTTTCTTTTAAAAGTTCTCAGTATTCCTTTAAAATAAGTGATTTTCCTAATGGAATGTTTTTATAATGAATGTATTCATGTTTTATGATTATTCTCTGGTTCATGTGTATTTTTTAAGATGACCAATGTCTTTTTTTATAAACCATATTTTGGTGGTTCCTTGATATCCCATTAATGCATTCATTATTTCGGTAGTTGATCATAATTGTTATTCCAATTGTATCTATGATGGTTACATCCAAGTATAACCATAAGAGTTATTTTATGGCATATGTGAGGGTTACATATCATATAGTAGCTACAGGGGTTAGAAAAAAAGTATATATTATATTAATATGATGTAAAATATTTCAAAAAATGTATTATTTATTATTTATTTGTTTTGAGGAAACCCAATTTTTTCACAAAGTATGTATATGTTACATTTAAGGGTGATAAGTATATCTTTGTGAAAATTAATTCATGTTTTCATAAGTATTCATGGGATAGTGGTTTCTTTACTTATTTTAATTTCCCTTAGTAATCATTTTTTTCTCATACAATGTTTTGAAATGTTTTTCATATAGTTTATGTATGGGAAAAAGAAAAAAATTGAAGAATATTTTTCCAGGAAATAAACCGTGTTTTATTTTTAATAGATTTTTTATTTAAGGAAAAGTTGATTCTGTGTAAAAATATCAAATTGAAATATGTTAGTTTACTTTGTAAGAGTTTTTCATAATCCTATAAAACATTAAACCTATATGATATTTGGAAAAATAAAGTGGTTTCTAGTTTTAAAATAACTAGAATATGTGTCGTTCATGTTTTGGTCCTTACCAAACCATTACTCTCACCCTTCATAATTTCCACCAATAATAGTAATATATAATAAGATACAAAGGGCAAGGACTCAATATACTCTATATCTTGATGGAGGATCAAACATTGGGTTTTATCTAAATAAATTTTTATTTATGAGATCATAGTAAATGGAAATTATGATGAAAATTAGAAAAATAAACTAGTTTGTAATTCAAATTGAAATTGAATAAAAAAATATGATAATCGGAGTGGGTGTGAAATAAATTAATAGATGCTCAATGTACATTTAATATAAATTCATAAAGTTTCTTTATATTTTCCTCCTAATGATTATTTATTCTTGGATACTTCCACAAATATTAAGGTACTTAAGGTGATTAATATATCTATAATGATGGAGTATCATCCCTCAACAACTTGAAACAATATTTTCATTTTAAATTAATTAATATAAATTATATTTCTAGGATCTGATTCCATGTTAACAATTATTGATATATTTTTTTATTCATTTAGTAAATGTTGTATCGTGGATATTTTTGTATCCTTGGACAGTGCATATTGAATTGATGGAATTCAAATGATCTTGATTTATATGGATTCAACTACTCAACCCTTTTCACACAATAAAATCATAGTGAGGAATATATTGTTACATATATGGTTTCCCTCAAAAAGTATCCTATAAGAGCTATAATATTTCCTACATTCCCTTAATAAATTAATGTTTAATCTTACATTATCGTTTTTCTAACTATGTCACTTTTATGTATCTTAGTGTTGGACTAGGTTACTATTATATGGGTGTAAATTGATCTATATTTTTACTACCCACGCAACATTTAATCATACACTAATAAAAATTTATTCTTATATGGCCTCAAAAACATATTTTTTATTCTTATACTGGTGGCCCGTAAATTTAAAATTCTAGAAATGTGTCAAATCTCATACAACATGCTTATAAAAAGATTCAATCCATCATAGAACTTCTAAAATCCTGTTTATTATTCCTAAAATTTTTTATTTTAATATTTTCATAAATAACTACCCATATATCCTACATACATCAATTTTAGTTTATTATTTTGTCAAAAATGATTTCAAAATAAACAATTCAATCAAAATCATCCGTTTATTCCATTAATAAATTTTGTACATTCATTTCCTAAACACTAAAAAATTTCATTATTTCACAAAAAATATTTAAATTATGCAGATTATATAAAATTAAACATAATGAAAATATATAAAAATATGTCTATTTCAATCCCTCAGTGTTATCTTTTTTAACTCAATATTAAAATATATATCAAAACCAAACCCACACCGATGTCTCCCAAATATTCCATTTCTTCTAATGTTTAATATATGGGTAAATTAAGGTAATATAAGTAGACATAATTTAGTTTAAATTATATTAGTTAGGAACATCATAAATTACTCTCTCACAATATCCTATTTTCACTGACCAGTTGTATAACTTTTTTATACATCCTAATGAAAAAATTATAAACCATTATCCAAACATTATTTATGTTCAAAATTTCAAATCCATTCCATATCTTTCGATAAAATAAACAAAAAAATATTTTATTAATGTATTTATCATGAATAATTCATATTCATGATTAAAAATAGAAAATTCTAAAACATAACTATCCAAAACAGAAGAATTCCATGATATTAATTGTAATTGGCGTGGTATAGAATCATGGTTGGTTTTCCGACACAGAATTATATTCACCCTTGTTCATAGATTTTTATTTTATTTTCATAAAAACAAGCATTGAAAATTTATATCAAGAAAGATCATTTTTTTCTTTCCAACAACTCATTTTACTCCATTTTAAATGACTTTCAAAATTGTTATTTTATATGGATACCTGAGGTGTTAAACTATTTAAGTTGAAAAATTATCTTATGATTGAGTTCATTAATTTATTAAATTAATTTTATTTTAAATTAACCTAAAAGATTACAAATTTAAATTTAAATTCAAAATTTCAAAAATGTGATTACATATCATCAAAGTGGTTCTTTATTTGGTCTAAAATATAACATTCATACTCAATTTAATCTCAATAAATCATTAAAAACACTAAAAAAATAAAATCTGAAATAATAGGAATATACCCTCCCCAACACATAGATATCACTACCCACATTTGAGTGAATTAATTCATAAATAAATATGATTTTAAAAAATAAAGTAAGATATATGAATCACGCATTTATTTTCGAAAAGGGAGATGATAACCCTATCATGTTCTTCAAACATTCCAAATAGGAAAATAATATGTGATATTTATTTATGTGAAAACATAAAAAAATTAATTAAAATTCGTAAAACCTTGGGTTTCCTCCTATGAGGAAATAAATTTATAAAATCCTCATTTTTAAAGAAGCAACAGATCATTGAGGTTTGAATGGTGGGCATAGATTCGTTAATATGAACCACAATATATTATTTTTTCCAACATCCATATGTGGACACCAAAACTAGCGGAACCCAAAAGTATGTAAAAATATTAAACCCCAAAATAAGAATGGTTTATAAAAATATAATATGGGATAGAATGATTATAAAGTGGTCTCCTTTTTTGTATCCCCCTCTAGTTATTCATTAGAGTGAGGTTAAATTAGAAATTGGTTCACAATTAGGTCTGATAATTCAATATATTTCACCACTTTCTATTCCATAGTTAGATATTGTTCATCCTCATCACTATCTAAGGATAATAATGGATTTCCCATAACTATGTTCAAATAATAATTGGAGTTATAATGTAATGGAATAAGTAGGTATTTCAAAATAAATGTTTCTAATTTAAGATCCACACACTACAATAGACCATCCAAGAGCACAATATTTTCATGTATTAAATAGGGAGGGACGATTGAAATTTATGTGACAGAAGTGCATTGAAGATTTTCAGACTCCTCCTAGATGTAGCCATCTCTAATGATCATCACTAGTACGTACAATTCATCTTCATGTCATGGCCCTAACGCTATTTTTTAAGAGGGTGTTTGTTATAAATTTCATAATTTCTATAAACTCCTCCATCACCATATTATTCTAATTGATATTTTTTTCTAAATGAATATAATTATAGTGGTCAAATTTATTATCATTAGGGTAGTGGAGTATGTAATAAGGGAAAAAAATTCACTCTTATAGTAGTATACATCTCTATATCCTTCCAAACGGACATTGTATTATTATTCTTGTAATATACCTACATTATTTTCCTCTATGAGCACCGTTGATAAATGGGATTGGATAAACCATATTATATATTCCATGGAATGTACCATTACATATAAGAAATACCATCCACTCATTTGAAATGTTCATATAATTAGTGATTCACTATGAATAAATGGTAACACAAGTCTCTGTACACTAATTGATTAAAATAAATAAAGCAGATAAAGGGAGATAAAAAACATAAAATAAAATAAATAAAAAATCATTTTAAAAGTAAATATTGAGATATAAAACTAGTGAAAATCTATAAATATTATTTCAAATTGATGATGGACTTTCATTAGGTCCCAATAAATACAATATTTTTCCCAAAGGGTGTAGTCTAGTGGTCAATGCTCTGTTGTGACTCTAGGATTCCAATGTTAATGTTTTCATAACACTTATTATTATATTTTAATATATTTTTTAGAAATTTAAAAAAGGATCTATTGAAAATTTCTTGAAATTGAAAATGAAATAGGAGTAATTAAATACATTTGTTGACATGGAAGGAGATGAATTCTAGAGATTGGTGGTGAATTCAATGATTGTAATTCTCATATTGTTTTTGATAATAAACATTCTATTATTAGTAGCTTATCTACAATCCAAAAATAAATTTAACTATATATGGTTAAACCCATCACTTATCCAACTCCACCATATTAAAGATAAGTAATCATAACAGAGGTAGAATATGAACAATGGTTGATGAAATGAGGCTAGGATGATAATGGGTAAGTTGACATCTCTTCAATACTTCTTCAAAAACCTCAGTACCTAACCTTAAATATAAATGAAATATAATAGATAAATAATAATGTCAATAATAATATAAACTTTTCCTAGGAATCAACCCTCATGGTAGATCTATATGAATACAGTGTTAATGTATTCTAGTAAACTGAGAAAGAATAAAAAAATTAATATTAAACTATTATAATATTAAAGCTAAAATTACTTAAATACTAAATAAAATCATACACTACTGTCAGAATGTGTGAAATCTTTTAATTGAGGCATGATGGCCATTTTATAGACATCGATGATGGTCCTCTTAAAGAATGACCTCAATTATTCTATATTATAGGACCAATCTATATATATTAAGATGTATAAGGTGATCACTCTACGTGATAGGCTTGAGTGTAATAATTCTTATTCATGCAATAATATTTTTAGTTCCCATGACCTAATATTTAGTATATTTCATGGATTGTCTTCTACATAGGATATTACTTATAATTACCTTATTTAGATATATAATGGTGTATTTTGACTATTATTCTCTCATTGTACTATGCATGTATATCAAGATGAAATTATATGGTCTTCATGTAAAATGATTCATATTCTTATAATATCTTACAATTCATATTAATATTATTTCATATATTATTATATAGATGTTGGACCAAAATAAGAATCTCACAAAAACACATTTTTTTCTTACATAGCCAACATAATTTACTAATTAATGTTACAAATGGTTTGTGCTAGCAATTATAATTTTATGAAACTATATGATTTCTCAGGTTACTCTTGAATATGTCTTTTTTGTACTTGTATATCTTGGGAACTTCTATATATTATAATACATGAGTGATCATTCATCCTTATATAGAATATAGAACATCATGTTTATTCATACACCAAAATATGAATCATTTAGTATTGTATAAAATTACAATACCATATGGGGATGGGTAAGAAACTTATATAATCACATATAGAACATATAAAAACCATTATTTATGTCAAGGGTCATTGATAGTGTTCTACTATCAATCATTCCGTAATAAAGATTCTAAAATTTCATAAAAAATATTCATCGAGAAAGCCTATTTATTCATCCACATTAGGTATATATTCAATCATATTCTCAAAAATATAGAAACATAGAGTAAAAACACCAAACTCAATGTTTTATTCTACCCAAAATAATTTCAAAATAAATAAATCAATTATAATCATAAATTTAATACATTTATGATTTCAATCTAAATACATCTAAAAAAATAAAAAATTTAAAAAATTACCTAAGAGTTTTAAAAATAAATAATTGAATGAAATTTCACTTAAAATATATCTCTCATCACACACACACACACACATATATATATATAATTTAGAAACATTAAGTAAGTTATTTTCAAACCATCAACAAATATTCTATTATTTTATACCATCTTCTTATATCAATTTTCAACCAAGCTAATATCATAGAATATAAGAGATCCATTGTTGAGAAATGTTTAAAATACTACTTTCACATTAAAAACTCATTCAAAAATAATTAAATTACCCATAATGTATGAAAAACTTCTACACTCCAAAATTTGATACCATTTATTTTAGGGAGATTTCAATAAAACATTCCAAAAAAATTAATTCTCCCTTTTTTATTAATTGAATAAAAGGATTTGTATTTTTTATCAAACTCAATTGAGTAAAAAAATAGTAATCTGATTCCTATAAAAATGAATTGGATGAAAAAACCTTCCACATAACTCATTCAAAAACAAAAATTGATTATAGACATTACCTTATAAATTTTAATTAATATTTTAAAATTTTCTTCTTTGACTGTATTTTATCCCCCCATAAAATTTCTCATTCTATGTATTTTAGAAGAATTGAAATGTGTTCTATTAAACAAAAGAATCCATGATATATTCATGGACCCACTATTGAGTGGACCCTTGTCACATTGATTTTTATATTTATATAATTATGAAATACCTTTCACTTTGTTATATTTTTTTAATTACATTTTTATATCTTTTTTTATTATTTATTATGATTATTATTTTACCATATTGTTTTTTTTTAAATATTATTCAATATATAAGATAATAGGCATGAATAATATCATACCTATTAGAGTATAATTTTGAAATATGTTACACAAGAACTAGTATCTCTTACATGTTCTTAAATTTTAAAGTATATTTAATATTGGAATATTTTCTATATAATATAATATTATATATTATTTAAATATTGAAATAAATCCATAAATATTGCATATTTTTCTAGGGAAAAATAATATATAATAGGTCTGAAATAATACATATTTATTTTTTCATAAGATTAATTTTGAATATTTTATTTTCAAAAAATAAATATCTTATTCTAAAAGGATATATTTTATGCATTGGATATTTTCATAAATAAATTATATTATGAGTAATAACATAGTTCTAGAAATATATTATGTATTGAATATATATAAATGTATGAACCCTCACATATAAATAGATCATAAATCTTATTTATCATTTTTCTCAAAAGATAAAACACTTATGTATCAAAGTGAAATATGAATGATTCTTACAAATATATAAACCTGGAGGATTGATTTTACAAATAATGACTATTCTTATTTATAATGAACCAAATGTGACTTTAATGAATATTGTTGCAGCTCAAATTATGGTAATTATTTTGAGGCTATGTTTTTACAAAAAATAAAATTTGTGCAATTTTACTTATTACATGTTATGAATTTAGGAATTTTATTTTTTATTTATGAAAAATATCATGGGAATGAAATTTATCCTATGATTATGGATAATTGGAATAAATATATGGGAATAAAGATTGATAAATACTAAAAGAATAAAATTTGAAACATTACGATCATCATCATGACTATCATTATATTTTAATTATTTTTAATGGAACATCATTTAAAAATTCATTTTCGTGTGTGGTTGATGTTATATATCTGATAAATCTTTTTCTATTTAACACTATTTTTTGGTTTTTTACATTTTTATTTCTTTAACAATTTCATTGTGGTTAAATTGTATGTATATTATTCTTTACATCACAAAGGATGTTTATATAATATATATACTACTGTTAATGGTATGTGTTCGTAATTGGATATGCGTTCATGATAAAAGTTATGTCGTGTCATGGTCATTATTCTACTATTAAAGGCATGTTGTAATTAGGTTGTGACTTGAAATTAAGAGTTATGTTGATTTAGTGTGATTTATACATCTCTTGGAGTAGAGGGGTGTTAAATGTGTATATACAATCTTTGTGATTCATAATACTATAAAAATTAATTTTTTTTAATTTACCTTCAATGTACTATTTTCATTATTGATTTCAATCAATTAATCCCCCTCCATCTTGACTCGTGACCATCTGTATAACATGGATAATATTTTTTTAGAGAATTGGATCTTCCGTATTATATATTTTTTAACATTAACATATACTTTGAAATATAAGGAAATTATAATTTTAGATGGTATGTCAATAATTAGATGACAGTTGGATTTCACATAAGGCGCACTTATTTGATGGGAAAGACTACAGTTATAAGTATACTTGGACGAACACCGACATTAAGAAATTAATCATTGATAATTGGTGATCAATGGTAATACCATATAATATTATAGAGTTAGAACCCAATTCTCTAATGGGTAAATATGTGGTTTAGTATGTTCTAAATTATTATAACATAAATTATTGGTTTTTTTCAATTTTATGAAATGATTTTAGTGATGTTTTATTTTGTAAAATAACTAATGAACTTTTGATAAATCTTCAAGTTACACATTTTTCAAATATATGTTGATAATAAATAAGTTTTCCATGTTGGGTTATATATTCTAAGACATAATAATGGGATAAAATAAGACAATCAAACAAATTTTCTAGAGGTTCAGAGTAATTTTTAATGGAAGGAGTCCACTTTCTAAAACATTTGAAAATCGTACCATGGTTGAAATAGTTATTTGA
Source organism: Viscum album (assembly GCA_963277665.1). NCBI lineage: Eukaryota > Viridiplantae > Streptophyta > Magnoliopsida > Santalales > Viscaceae > Viscum > Viscum album. The sequence goes on from OY728167.1 coordinate 684,160,467, forward strand.
CAACTACCAAATTAGTCGAACATGAATAAGTTATATATTTTTAAATGAAATAACATTATAGATTACACACTTTAATAAATGATCTATTCAAATTTCTAATACAAATTGGAGTTGAAAACCATAGATGACAAAGATAAAACTAATAAAAAGTTATAGAATTAGAAACATTAAATGTTGTTTAAATGAAATCATATTATTTTTAGATAAAAATATTTTAAAGAGATTATGTATCCAAACTTGTGAAAGGATTCAAGGAATACATCAAAATAAATATTGGTTTCAAAATACATTTTATAAGAGACTATCGAAGAGATGATAAAAATTAATTATGAAAGGTATTTTTAATTAAAATTTGAATACATAAAATCTCACAAGTTAAGTGGAAATATATGAAGGCCACATAAAAAAAGAATTATGAAGAATCAATAATTATATTTAAAAATGTATGAATAAATTCATGAAATATTAGTAATAGTATGGATTTTCATTAAAGATTCATCATTAAGAGAAGAATCTTAAACTAGGAAAGAATATTATAGTATATTATTCATGTAAAATATGAATGAGTATAGTTATTATAGTTTTGATTAATTAGTTTATTCTAATATTAATTATTTTTAAACATAGTACTATTGTATTTAATAAAATGGGTAAAAATATTCAATGAGATTTTTTTTAATATATTTGATTTTTATGGGAAAATTATTAGAAGTAGGAAAAGAATAATATAGAGTAAAACAAGGTTAAAACTAAATAGAATTATATCATTAAGATAATTTCATCAAAATTTAATGATACATATTTTATAATTTTGGGTGATACCTATTATGTGAATAAAAATCATAAAATATAGTTAAAATTTTGAACAAAATCCCAACAATATTTATTCATGGAAGATAATGTTATGAATAAATAGTTACATTGAATTAGATGAATAGGAATAACTTTTATTTTGGTAACAATTGGAAAAAAACTTATATGTAGAAGAACATAATTCCAAAAAAATGAACGGTAGTCTCTCTAAAATCATTTGTTTTAGATGTAATATGCAGTGACAATATGCCAGTTAATGATTATTTAAATATCTACAGTATTCATTATAATCAAATTAGTATACCTCAAAATCATTATCTTATTGGATTTCAGTTAATATTTATTTCATGTATTTTTTTTGTTACAATAGAATACCTAATTAATTGAAATTAATCCAATGTTGTATGAGAACCAGAACTGTAGACTATTTTATTTTTTTGGAAATATTCCATGGATGTATCAGGAAAGGATATAAAGGATATCTAGATGGATGAATACAACTGAATCCCACATCATAGGATGTCATAAGTATGATAAGGAAAAAAGGGTCTGATTATAATCTCACAATTTTTTTAAAAGTGTCCATTATGCCAGATATAGGTGACTATCAATGAGATGGAAATCAAGAAACAGATTGTGGTCTGTATAACCAAACTATGCTCCCCTATCACCAATTCCTCCTTAGAATTTAACAAAATGAATTACCTACATATAACACATGATGCCATTGGGCCGAACTCAAGTTGGGTTTAGTATAAAAGCTTAATAGTAAACCCCCAAATCACCAAATCTGGTTGATCAAATAAGGGATGACAATGGAACCCCACAAGTTTATGTCGATATAAATATGAGACAATCATAATAGTAATAACCCATACATTCTAAAGATATTAACCAAGTATCAATGAATGGTCGCAACCATACTTCCATCCTTGGATTCTTATTGAGGATTCAAGGTAATTCATTCGTGGGGAACTCAATTATTTGATACGTTCAAACAAATTTAGTGCTCATAGGAGAGTTTTTTTTCTATCGATCCATTCTATAAAGAGGTATATTATCGAACATAGAAGATACAGATAAATAGATATGGGATAACACCCATGGACTATGGGGTGTACCTTTCCCTCCATGGGTAAAATACTACAATAGGGATCAAACATCCAAAATATTGGTAACGAGATACCTGATCCATCCTAGGAAATATTGATAAAGGGTCTCACCCCATAAAACATGAGAGGGTACCAAACTCTATCTAGCTCTAACATGGGGATTGGATCAATCAACATATTATTTTGAATGGATACCTCACTATACCCTTATAGGGATACAACATGTGAACAAACCACACTAATACTTATCTAGGATGAAGAGGATAAGTGATTCACCCTATATTGGATAAAGTACACATGGTATATATGAATGAAACATTGTGTTTTTATATTCTTTTCCTCATCCTATTCTTGTGTGTGTTGAGTCATAATCATGTGTACTAATCATATCAATGTACCCTATCCATTTCCGTGTCCTTTTATACCTTGTGTATATGCCTTGAATATAGATATGGGTTCCTTAGTGTTTCACATGTCACATAACATGTGACGCTTTTCTCTACACATAATCGCTAGTTGTCAAGGAAGAGATACCACATGGAATGTGTTTATCCAAAAAACATACAATGTAGATCATAATTTTACGGAATCCACTGGTCTTCATGTGGACCAACTTTTACCACCTCCCCCTTTAATCCAACCAAAAATCGCACCCATGGAAGATGGGTTAGTGCTTTACTTAGCATTGACATCATCATTGATTGGATTTCAAGCACCTGAATCTACTCACAATGATTCAACGAAGAACTATATTGACCAAAAATCTAAACCTAGAAAATGATATCTACTAAAACAACTCCTGATATTCTTTCATCATCACCACAACACCATTTTTTCTATAAATACCTAGCATGATCCCATAGAAACTATTTGTTATTCCAATGATTGATTACGTAATGATTGGTTTCATTGTATTCTTCAAAAATATAGTATAATGAAACACAAGTGAAGAATTTTCATAGATCAAGGGGAGAAAATCACAAAACACAATAATGAGGAATTAAATTTGGACATTGATTTAGTTATACACAGTACTTTAAATGAAAAATGTTTAAGGTAAAAGAATTATAAATATTCATGTGAATAGAAATTAGTTCTTGGGGGAAAACTACTCAACCATAAACATAAATAATTCTGAAAATTAATATTATAAATTAAATATTTCAGATTTTATATTTTATATTAAAAATAGTTATAAATACATTAAATAGAATAACCAAACAAAAAATTGAGTGATCATTGATGAAGAATGATTCACATCCCATAATCATTTGTTTGACCTTTGAATTCTATTGACATTGATGATTAATGTGGTATATTAATCATTAATCCAACATCTCTTTTCAACCAAGAAGACTCCCCTATATAGACCTCTCCAATCCCTAACATTATTTGAATAAAAAAATGTTTTTTCCAGAGCTGGTTTTAAATAGAGAAGGAATTAGGTCATGGGAAATTAATAAAAAAAATGTTATCTTATTACATTATTTATTAATAATCTTTATATGACTTCTTTTTAACAAAATACCATATACATACAAAGGTTATTATGTTCCTAAGGTAATACCAACATTCTATATTTAATGTAATTCACAATATTCACATATAAAACACTGTTAGAGAGATATTCTATTGTTTCATGAAAACTACACAAGTGTGATATAATATATTCAATATTCATATTCCATTAATAACAAGGATCCTCGAGTAGTGGAACTCATCCATGACTTTTCTCATAACTAAAAATATGTTCATGAAAATATTATAATGTTTTGCAGTGAAAAAAAGAGTTGTTTCATTCTCCGTACCTTAGGGATTTTCAACCCAAAAAGAAAAATCTTATTAAAACATATGAGGGTACTAAGAACACATTTGGTTATCCTTCTATTATGAGCTATCTTAGAGGTTCTCATACTTACCCCAAACAAGGAACATGGGAATCACTCACCCATTGACGATATTCTCATTCACATACTCAATATAAATTAGTTACTTAGAGAAGGTAGCTTATTCCTCAATGTCCAACTCAACCCTGTAAATAACATATGAAAAATTATCTAAATACCTTATGAACTGTGACATGTGGAAGACATTTTGCACCTAATCTAACTACGATGGTAGTTCTAAGAAGTAGAAAAATTTGTAATCCTACATAATATATAGAAATGGAAATTGAATAATAGGGAAATAAATCATTCTTATCTGAATATCTATAATCTTAACCGACGTGAGACATTCATGAACATGTGTTCACCCTTATAAAACTCCAAAGGCCTCCTTCATTAGTCTACATATGACACCTAATGGATATGGGAAGTCCTTAACCAAATATAGATAACTTGCTCCATCCTTTTAATTTAATACCCCAAATTGGTTCCCCTGATTGATAACTACACTTGATCCATTTACCACAACAAATACCTATAGGGTCTCTCGTACCTGGTCTATAATGGTTTGATAATAATTGTAGAGCAACATATATTATTGTTTGAAAACTCTAGAAAGGGTACGTGATCCTCCTAGGATTGTCCAAAGTCTATCATGAATTCTCGAATTATGTCCTCCAAAACATGAATGGTATTTTATGTCTGGTCATATATATATGGTTGAAACATCATTCTAAAATAAAATTATGACTCAATTCCCCCTATAATCCTACATATAATCTTGACATGAAGATAGGATCACTGTTTGATAAAATATTTAAGATAACTATGTGATCCTACACTATCACTTATATATACCGGCATCCTCAGATAATTAAAAAATATTCTCTCAGATGGATAGAAAGTGAATTACCATGGCTATATAGTCTACATTCACTACAATAACATCATGAAATATATCTAATTATGGATTTCCAATCATTAGTTCTATAGATATATTTTACCACTACCTCTACGACATATTGATGGGTTGGGTCAATCCTGCTAAAACCCAACGTTCTCCCTTCACCTACTGGAAAGTGAGGCATCAAGAGACAATATCTATTATACAACACTTTATCCATGGATCTAGAACTGAATAAAATGGTCATTGTTCTTTTCCACTCATGGATGTACTGCTAAGGGGAGTAAATGAAATTCATGTATCACATCCTCTTGCATCATTACTAGTAACATTAGTCATCCCATAAATAGATGAAGTACTACCACCCATCATAAAATCCATCAGCAGCACATCCATGGAATTATTAAAATTAATCTTATCATAATATGGGACCCCATAAAAACCAATAGGAAAATATTTGTAACAACCATAAAAATGAGGTAAGATTCTTCCCTAGTTTCAACTAAGGACAACTTCAAGGAGCACAATTGCTCCCACAACCCACTCAATAACTATGAATAAGATCTCCTATTGTGGGAATATTCCAACACATTACCCATTTTAGATTTAAAGACTATCTCAATGTCATTATACTGGAGAAAATCCATCCCTTTCCACTTCCTAATATTAATATATTATTTTAATAGGTTTTCCTATGATATTTATAGTCATAATAAATTATCAATCACTCTACCATAAGATAGTGTCGCTAGAACATCCGAGAGAAGACTATTTTTTCGAGAACTATATCATGGGTCAGGTATATATTGTTTTGGGGTCTCAACTATCAACATAAAGAAATAATCCATTCATACCTCTACATCAAGATGAATCCAATACTAGTTTAATTGGAATCAATGAACACCACATAATCTACACCCACTTATGGTAGTCTTAAGAAGGATTTCACATCAACCACTTTCGTAACTCTTGAAAAGATAGTTTGGACCAAATTTACCACATGAAAGGATACCCTTTATGAGTCTAGGATGTCATGGGTTTTGAAATCGAACAAACAACATGCATTAGTATATAATAATATCATGATAACCCAAATAATTTCTACACATCAGTCACCATCTTGGGTGGATCCCAAGATAGAACTTTCCCAACCATTTCAAGGTCGACTACTACACCATATTATGAGATAACATTTCCCAATAAACATACATATTGAACCCATTTTTGATAGTTCGAAATCATCCCATTTTGAATGATCCCTCAGAGTATGTCTTGGACCATCCTCAAATTTATCACGTACTCATTATCTAACTCAAAGTACCCAAGGATTTCATCAATGAAGACTACCATGAACCATTCCAAGAAGGGTCAAAAGATCCCGTTCATAATCCCCATGAACACTGATGGGGAATTTGTAAATCCAAAAAGAATCACCAAAAACATGTAAAGTATATAGAAACATCGTAATTTCATCTCATATATATCCTCCTATTTAATAGAGAGTTAGTGATAACCGACCCCTATGTTAATATTCTATAACAACCTTGATAATTTCAAATGGTTGAAGAGTTCATAGATTTACAGATGTGGATTACTATTCATGATGGTCACCTAATTTAGGAATCTATAATCCACACATGAACACAAGAACATATCCTCTATATTGAAGAATAACATTGGGGATAACTAGGGGACACACTACATAATACAAATATTTTCCTCAACAATTCCTTCAACAATATATCAAGATTTATAATCTAAAAAAATCCATTTTTTTATGATGGAACAGATGTCATGGAATTCCCTAGGAGAAATTATATGTATAAATTAATCTCTTGGTAAGGAGGTATGACTGAAACATCTTCATGATAGACATCCTCATTCTTTGACACTACTAAAAGAATATGAAAGCTTATAACATATTCTTCTCCTATAGTACTACTAGATTACTGATTATAAATCATTTGTATCCTCATGATACGAACCCACTCTGCAGTAACTTAACATCCTTCCTATTGATGAAGGAAAAATAAATTCCATAAACCTGGATACACAACATCCACCTCTAGAAACATTAAACATATTCATAGATAGAAATGTTCTCGTTGATACCAACAATGACATTGTACGTCCTCATCATGGACATAAATCGATCCCACGTGAATATCTTTCCTCTAAGAAGAAGTTCACACTATCTTAAGAAGTGTTTGCTCACTGAATATCATTTGTATAAGTTCCAAACACTATGGTCAAACCAAAAGATCCACTGGGAGATCATTATCTTGAACAAGGGATGTGAAAAGAAAATAGTGTCTTGCAGCAATGTCTATCAATATATCATCTAAATTAGATATTAAAAATATCATACATCAAATCACCACTATAGACTATGGATCATATACATCCTCCACCTCCAGCTACCCTTGTCTTGTACCACTAGATCCTTGAGCCAAGCGTGGAAAATGTTTGGGTTGTCATGTCCATAGATCAAATCACTAGCCACCTCCAACATCTCTCCCAGATCTTATACAAAATCTATTACCATTCAGACCACCCTACTCAATACAATACCTATGTTTGGGAATTCTATCGGTTGTCTCCTTTTCTATTGTATGGTTGGTATACCTATCGCATGTGACATGTCTCCTCCAATTATAGAAGTAGCATTGCCGCTCCATGGAATGGTTAGACCCATACTGAGATCCCATAACTACAAAACCTCTATACTGAGACATTATATTGAAACACATCATATTATTTTATCCCTAGGTATATTGTGACACTTTCCAGGACATTGGTGCATCTTATATTGAAATTTTATTTAATTGTTTCTTTACCTTTGGAGGTTTGGGATTCATGGGTCAAAAACCCATTTTTGGGGAACACAGACAAAGATGCACGGTTAGCTCATGTTTTTTCTGTCATTTTGGATAACCATGTACTGGGGGATAATTTTTGGATAGTTCAATTTTAAATTGTTTAATAATAGTCTTTAATGCACTAAAATATTGGTAAAGACTATATGGCCTATTTTTAGGTAGTCTGATGCTCTTTCACTTTGGGTACATGGTTTTCCAAACCATGTGGACAAACATTTATGTTTTTCTATATAAAAAATTATTTTGGTTTTTTATTAAATACCCATGTCAATTTTTATGCCCCTAGGGATAATTTATTCTCCCTTTAATGTACATACCCTCTTAGGGGATTGGAATCTTCATCACTCCACATTTTCATAGAATATCCACGGATTTAGGGTGGTTTTATAGAGGCACATCAATTTATTCTACATTTACACTTCATTTCCCACTCATCATTCATGTACATCTATTTCCATGGATATGTGAAACACTGTGTGGGTGGTGGATGAATCATGGGTATGAAATTGGGGATTTTTTATTTATAATTAATTAGCTGTGTGAATCATTCTCCTACATATTTTAGGTTATTTTTTGTTGTGGGTGAAGAGGTTGGAATAGAATTTTAGGCAGGTGTCTCTATTTAATTGTGATTGTGATTTCATTCCTTTACATTATCAATATCATTTTGTTTATATTTCTCAGTTTATCATTAAATTTATTTATGCTTGATGATTAAAATACGTTTAATGTGATCAAAAAAAATTATTGAACATTTGATTGTTTAAATTGGGTTATCAAAATTGTGGTGTCTCACTATAACTTTGTGATTAAATGACTCAAATAGGTTTTATGATTTTAAATGGATTGCTAATATTGTTTTATAAATGATTTGTCATTTTGAATTTTTTTATGTAAAATATTTATGTTGTATTATGATATTGTTTTTCTTATACATAGCATGTTTTGTGGTTAATTATCTATAGATTATCACATGGGATAACATGGGTATGATAAATTGGTTTTCTAAATGACCGTGTGACCCTTGGAGGAAGAATACCATGAGAGATTCAATTATTTTCCAAGGGATCATGAGAGAAATTGATAGGGAGACCATGATAGCTTCCAATTTTTAGCCAACATACCAAGAGAGATCTTGGAGTTGGATCAAAGGAAGACAATGAGAGCTTCTATTTTTCATAGCTAGAAAAAATACATTGTTTAAACTCACTCATAATACACACTTTTTATTTGATCCCTTGGTGGAAATTAAAGAAGATAAATTGATTTATAAAAATGTACCATTTTATTCATTTCATGTTTTATTTGTATGATGTATATTATGCCCATAAAAATTAATATGGTTACTATATTATGATTCTCATGATCAACTTTATAATGTCTTGTTGGATATGTTGATCATGCTATGTTATTTAAATTTTTATCATTATTTGATACATGTTGGAAATTGTTTTAGAAGAACTATTTTATTTTAAATTGATGAAGAAATTGATTTCAATATCTTGTTAAAAAGAAGATTGTTTTGAAAGTGGTGTAGTTTTTAAAATGAGTATTCAAAATAGTTTATTGGTTTTCATATATAAAATCCTTAAGTAGATTAATGGTGGTATCCTACTAATATTTGTGACTCACATCCTTTATATTCACCTGGGTATATTTATATTTCATTTTTCACGTGACAAATAATAGTAAGGAAGCCATTTAGCTGGGTGTCTCTTCATAATTACTGTCTTCTGGTGTTTTGTGGATGTGATGTGGTCTCATGGAATTGGATCATGTGGAGTCATTTTTGGATTTTTTTTATCTACTATGATGTATTTATGGAAATATTTTTTTATTATCCCCATTCAATGGGTTGTGATATTTGATTTTAGATTCCATGTATATGTCCAATTATAGAGTGTTTTATTATGATGTATATTGTTCCATGTGGTATATTTTAATTCTTTACTATATTTCTATGTATGGTTAATTTTATACTACTAAATATAATGTTATTGGTGCGAACACCCCATTTTATGGATGGGTCATGCTGGATTACAATGGTAGAAACCATTCCCATGATATTGTTCATTATGCTCAGTTCTCATCACCAGTCTGTGGATATTGGGATTGAGATTGAATCCTTTTTTCTCACTGTCATAGGTGATGTTTTGGGTTGACCAGAGTTAGTTCATTATAAAATGGTATCATAAGGTATATTAATTATATGTGTTTTAGTGGTATACTAGATCTTGAACCATTGGGACTTGAGAGGTATGAGTGGGGGACTTCTTGGAAAGGTTTCATTCATTTTGATCCTAGAGGTTCTATGGGTGTTCAAGGATAGTGTTTACATTTTGATCCCATTTTTTGGGTTTTTTAGATGATGCTTTAAGGTATTTACCTGTTGGAGTTGTGTCCCATGGTATGCATAGGGGTTTTTTTATCTTTGGGGGGTAAATAGGGAGGTATATATTAGGTGAACAACTAAGGTGCATGGTTAATAGTAGCCATGCAATTAACGTGTGTCCTTATCTTCAAGATCTGGAGAATCAAAAATGGTTTATTCATGGTTTTATTAATAGTTCGGCCAAACCATGGATGTTGGTGAATACATCAGGCTTTTATGTTTTCCCATTTTTCCTTCTACGGATGATTTTGATGCTATTTTGATTTATTGACACCCTTGATGGGAGTTCTTTATAGTTCATTTGACGTTGATAAATAATTAATTTTTCTTGATAAAAACATTTTTTGGGTCTTTTTTATAATACCTCTTGAATATAACTTGTCTTCGTGTAGATTGGGTGCTGTAGAGAAAACCCCATGGTGATCCCTTAACTTGATCTATCTTTGGTGTAGTCGGTTGTTCATGCAATCTAATCCTTGGGTTACATGGTTGGTCGATAGTAAACACATATGATGGACTATGATTGAGTTTTTATGTGAAAAAATCCACCATTGTTCTGTTTTGAAAAGGGAACCAATGATACTGAGGAGTGGATGGATCATTTTTAGTGGATATTTGTGTTTCTAAATATTCATAAGACCTCAAAAGTGTTCTTAACCATATACATTATAGATTTTTTGTGTAGGAAGAGGTGGGATTGAATGGTTCTTTCAAGGAATAATGAGGATCCCACATAGACCACATTCATGGTGGCCATTAATCATCAGGTCTATACAGAGCCATTGAGGGTAGTGAATGCCTAATGTTTCATTAATCTAAATATGGGGGATCATTCATTTATTGAATATGATTCTCTATTTAGTGATTTTGTTCATGTATCTATGGAACTCCTTGAAAATGACCACCTCATGGATCAACGTTTTGAGATGGGCATGAATCCTAAGATCAGGTCCATACACATTATTATTTTTCTAACAACTAATTCAGAATTTAATTATAAGGTGGCTATAGTAGAGGTTTATTTGACTATAAAGATAACTTTTAGTAGTTTTTTGTTGGAACTAGTCAAATGTCTTCATAATGAATGAATCGATAATGAATGAGTACTGCCAATGTAGTGGAAATACTATGTAGCTTTCATCAATTGTAGCACTAGCAGAATCTATGAGGCATAATACTATTCTATGTGGTCAATGAGAGAATGTTGGACGCACTATGATCTATTTCCTAGAGTCTCTTAGAATATACCAAGAAAGTATTTTTTTCATTTCATCTTCATTATTTATTCTAAGATTTTCTTTTTAGGAACTGTTCTTGTTCCAAATTTTCAAAGGGATCTCATGTTCAGTCTAAAGATTCTATGTGTGGAAGATATACCCCTAGTGTAAATGGGAATTCTCAATAGCTGAAGAAGGCTCGAGAAGGCCGAAGAAGGGATTTTATCTTTCATAGGAGGTTAAGCCTGGTATTTGACATCTGGTGTTACCATCGTTATAGGTACAATGATTATCACTTCTTTAATAGAATGTATTATTTTTAATATGGGAACATCCAATTCATTTATCTTTATAAGGATTATTAATTCCTTTTGTATGTTAGTGGAGTTAATGAAATTTTTTATTTATTTTTTAAGCCCACTATATCGGAAAGAGTAGGTCTTCATGTTCGTAGAGTTATTTTTTTAATTTATAACATTAAATTCAATTGGTATTTCCTCATGTTGGACCTAAAATTATCCGATATTATGATTTGCATTGAATAGTTGATCATCTTTGAGGAACATGATGATATTTACCACCAAAAATTCCAATTTTTTACTCCTAATTGGAGCACTCATTCCTTTTAGGGTGATTGGGAACTATATTCACGAGGGTATGACTGATTATATTAGTATTGTGTTTTATTTTTGCAAGTTTTCTTGGATTTTTTCAAATCCTTAGAGTCGAGTGCATTGTTGACCATCAGGTTGTGATGGAAAGGTACATAGATTTTCTTCTAGAGTATTTCATAGAATTTCCTCCCCAATAATATGTCAATTGTATTATATACATACTCCCTACTATGAGGTAGATCTATTTTCCATATTATATAATGGATTCTATCAAGTTGAAATTGTTGAATGTGCAAATATGATATCTTGAGGTCAACGAATTTATCTATCCATTCAGGTCACCATGGGTTTCACTAGTATTTCATTCATTGAACATAGATTTAAGCCTCTAACATTTCATAGACTAGAATAATATTAATTTGGATAAAATGATGAATAAATAATCATTTCCCATAATTGATGATATCTATGATTTGTATAGTGGATCCCATTTGTTTTCAATGATTTACTTGAGATCCATGCACCACCAGTAGATGGTCTTAGAAGATGATATTATGAAAACTACCTTTCTGAAACCATTGAGGAAATTTTGACTATTTGGTTTTGAATTTTAGCATTACCAATTCTCAAGTATTCATCATGGAATTTATGAACCAGATCATCCATCACTTTTTTTGATCCTTCGGTTTCATGTTTTTGATGAAATCTTCATGTATTCCAAGAGAGTATAGAACTATACTAACAATCCAGAATTTTTCATGGGATCATTTAGGGAACATATTCTATAGTGAAAATCTTTAAGATCCATTTTATGATATAAGAAGTGAAATTATTTTTCCATATGATTTCTGAGATATTATTTTTAGTTGTTGCATATAAATTTTGAGTAATCATGTCCTCATAGAATCCCAATAATGTTTTGAAGATATGTATATTTTTTGTCTTGGATAAGTATTTTATGAATTTATATTTAATTCTCTTAGATAGATTCTCCCTTCACAGTCTTGATGAGGAAATGGGAGATGCTTCAGTTGGATGAGAAGTACCAACATCCTTTTGAGTTTTTATAGAACTATTTTACTTACATATCATTTTTTATTATTCTAGAGCCTATGAGAGATTATAAAATGTATTTTCATTCATTTGGTGTGGGATTGGGGAGTTTTTTGAAGAAGGATGAGAAAGTGTTGACATATGGATCATGGATTCTATACTTGTATTAGGGTAATTATCCACCCAATTGTTTTGAATTGGCATGTGTGATTCATGCACTTAATACGTGAAAAAATTACAAATTTCTGTAATGTTTTATAGTCTACATAGATCATAAAATCCTAAAATAAATTTCTACCCAAAGGTACTTCATCCCCATATAGATACTATAAGTATATTATCTTTATAATTTTTATTTCAACATTTATCATATTCCCATGAAGGGAAATGTAGTTTCGAACACTTTGAGCCGGATGATTTTAATGCATGCTATTTGGGAACTACTGAAAGGGTGGGATCTATTGAATCTATTTAATAATCTAATTCTTGAGTCACAATATGTTATGGAGAATTTTTTATTTGAATATGTGTAGGATACACCCTCTCTAATCAATCAGGTATAGAGTGGGTAGGTATCTTTCCCTGAGTTCCAGTAGATTAGTAGTGCTCCAAATAGTGGGGATCCCTTGAGTGATTGGTCTTGGTCTCCCAATGATTCTCTCATTTTTAAAAAGAAGCTAGAAATTACATTGATCATTATTTAGGAAATTATCTATGTGGTGAATCATTCCAATTGGATTATGAACCCTATGGAAACAAAAAAAATACAATTTGAGAGGCTGATATTTTTAGACCAAGATAATTTGTGCACTAGCAGATATTGTTTCCAACTTTTGGATTTTTTTAGGTAATAAAAGCTACGTATCAGAGCCTAAACATGTTTCTGAAACCAATTACCATTATAGTTTGGATGTAGTATGAGATCATGATGTATTTTTTCATTGTAATTATCATACTCTGTGAGAGAATGATTCCATATGGATGATTTTCATTCACTTGATGGAGTCAACCCACTTTCTTCTCATCAGAGACTCAATAATGGAAAATGAATTCCAATTCCTATATGATTTAGATATATTTCTTCTTTATGGAGTGACCTTAGTGATAGTTTCTAACTAGGATTCCTATTTTATGAAAACTTATGACCAACCAACCATGCCATATTGTGCATAGTCAAACAAAGTTTACCTTAGGACACTAACCGTCCATTTTTTATGTCCATGTAATATTATGGGAATTATAATTTTTCAATATAACGATAGGTGTCTTGTCAAGGGAGTGATGTCTGAAAATTGTGACAGTAACTATATAGGCTTTAATTATGAATGGGAAACCTCTCCCACATGTATTTCAATTTTTTTGAAGGATGGTTGAAACATAGTACAGTTTATCATCATGAAATTATGCTATGTGTGGTACATTTTAATTTCTTACTTCAATGAAATTTGAGACATTAAATTGAAATCAAGGGTTAAATGAAAATCTCTTTTCATGATAGTCTAACTGGGAATGTTCTACCATCTTCAGAAATGGCAGGGGGATGATGGAAACTATAATCAGGGGGTTTCTGAATCCAAGGATTGATATAGAGAATATACATCATAAAGGTGTATGAAGGTAGGAAAATAATCTAATTTTTTCAAATTTACAGTTGGTTGGTAGGAATTTTTATGGGATACATATAAAAATACAACCATTTTATATTATGTATAGTCAACGAAATGTGTCCTCAAGAAACTAACCTTCCATTTATGATGGATAGAGAGATTTATGGGGATTTAGAACCTTCTGAAAATCAAGTATTTTGTGTGAAATAATATTTCTAGAGAATGAAAGTGTAATTCAATGTTTCAACATTCCAGGGAATGGTAGAGACATTACCCCTATACGGGTATGAAAAGGTTCCCTAACCAAGTCTGACCCATACACAGGGAAAGGGAATCTCTTTCTTATTATCTCTGGAAATTTCTCACACAGTTCTAACAAATACATAGAATATAAGGGTAACTTTTTGTCTCATGGATAGAACTTATAAATTAGATTCAGGTGTCACTTTGTACTCTACAATGGTGGGAATCAAGCTAGGTGTAGTTCTTTGAAGTTTTCCCATGTAGGCCAGACCCATACACCAAGAAGGTGAATTTATAATCATTGTCATGACATGACCTAGGGTGGAACATTGGGTTTCAATATGTATCCCACAATATGGGAATCAAGCAATACATAGTTCTTAATTTTATAAAATTTTAATGTCATGTGATTAATAAAATAAGTAATGATGTTTAACTTCATGTGGCGAGGATGACATGGATTCCTTTTGTTTAAGATCATACAACTAGGACCACAAGTCATAGAAACCCTGAGTAACTAGGGTATAATTGGTTCAGGATATTCTAACATGTCTTAAATGTGAGAGTGAAATAAAATTTAAACCATGTTTCTAGGGATTCTCATTTAAAGAGTAATTATATGGGTCATGGAAACCATTGGGGCGTACTGAGGTCAAAAAATACTCTTCCGGGAAAGAATTTTCCTTTGGTTGGACTAATTTTTTGTGGTTGAGTTATGAAAATCCAACCATGGAATATTATGCATAGTCAAGAAAACACACCCTCAGGACACTGACCTTTCATGTCCGATGTCCATGGAGGATTATGGAGATCTAAAATTACTTATGGAATAGGTTTTATTGATTGGAAGGGATGTGTCCATGTATGTAATAAATATTCCCTTGGTGGTTGTCCATGAATTTTAAAATTCCCTATATAGATCTGACTCATATGCAGGGGGATTAAATTCTATTCATTTTTTAGATCCTTGAATTAGTAACTAGAATCCTAGTTCTGTATAAATTTCATATAAGACATTGGGATATTTTTTATTTACTTTCTTCTTAGCTGGGACTAGGACACCAAGACTAGATATTAATAGGTATCCTATTGAAATGAGAATTAATCCACATATAGTTCTTGTGATCTCATGTTCTTTAACATCACACAGTAAGGATGAAGATGAACCTTTGTTAAAAAAGAGAAATATTATTTCTTGTTTGGGGCATGAGACCCCAGTTTCTCTAAGTGTCTTTCTAGGAAAAGAATAAAGTAATAATTCATGAAAAGATTCCCTATGTAAGGATGGTCTATACACATGTAATAGAGGATTTTTCTTTTTTATTTTCACTGGACCTGAGATTGGTGATATGGGAATCACTGGGTATTTTTCTGAAGAAAGAATCATGCCACACATAGTTCTTCAGGCATCCATGAAACTTAATGTCATGCGATCAGGACATTAATTTTCCTTTTATGGTCTTTGTACTAGGAACATAGAAAACCTGGTATGGATTGATATACATTGATTATGTACGAAGTTAACTTTCTAACTTCCTAATCCAATGTGAGATGCACTCAGTGTGAGAAACAAGGGGTGGGAAGGTTTCATTCTGTCACATGGAGGTGAACAACAGAAATATATAGGCAATTTTATTTTATGGTGGTTGGGACAAGGAATATAAACCCGTGCATCTCTATGTATCCCATATATTGGAATCAAACCATATATAGTTATCAATGAGTATTTTCTATGAAGGTCTGATATGTACATAGGGGAGGCACATTTCTCATATCTTGCGGTTGTGCTGAGGACATAAGGACTAGGAATCAATAGGTATCATAGACTAATAGGAATCAATCTATATGTAGTTCTTGAGAAAGGTGGATCCCTATGAAGATCCGACTCGTAAACCAGTAGGAGGTAATTTTTGAACATGGATTAGGGGATGACCAATGGGGAGGGTGACATCCTCTAAAGAAAGATCATCGTGATGATGTTGTGTAGTGTAATATAGTACATCTAGGACATTGGTAGCAGAGTTTAACATTATTTTGAGAGTAGAAAAGGGAGAATAAATTTTCCAATGGGAGGTTCATAGCATCGCTAATATAAATAGACATGAATGAGGACCTAAGAGGTCATACATCACATGACACACTCCAGAAGGAAACATCATCCAATGTACCATAAATTTGAATGATGTTTTAGTTGGTCCCAAATATGAAATGTTATGGCATCACACTTATCCTTCAAGGGAAGGAATCAGGCCCCACATAATTCTTGAAACAAAACCTCCTGCATCTATTAGGCTCATAGATAGAGAGTGGGTAATTTCACTTTTCATTTTTTCACTTTTGGACTAATGATTGGAGATCCGGGTGTCAATACATATCCTACTAAAGTATTAATCAATCCACACACAGTTTTGGATGAATTCTTCACACAGGTCTAATCCATATGTTGAAGAAGGAATTTTCTTTCATTTCTCAAGGTTGGTTTCAGAACATTTTTTCTTGGCATTACTACATATCTCATCAAAACAAGAATCAATCCATATGTCGTTCTAGAGAAAGTGAGTTACTATGTGGATCTGGATCTCATGAAGTAAAGAAGGAATTTTATCATTCTCCCACATATATCATTCTCGTGTGAGATGAATCATTGATTGAAAAAATGATCCTTGTACTGTTTAATGTCATTTGGTTGAACGAAAGGTTCTATATAGTTTAAAATTGTTCGGTATGGATGTTAGACATAAAATTGAACATCTTGTAGTAAGTATTTGGATCACCCTATGTGAAGTAAAATTCATGTTGTATATTGTGGTTTATTGTCATGTGATCATGATGATAACTCCGATTTTATGGTAATAGACTTTTGACTAGAGAGGATACATTCAAAAAGATATGTGTTTCCTATGGTGTAATAACAAAACCAAAGTTAATGTTGACCAAATACAAATTCACACCACATACTAATTCTTAAGGATGGATACATATAGTTTTATATCTTAATGATTGTACATGGGCTTCTAGTTTAAGGTCATAGAGTTTGGACCTTACTTATAGTTTATCATTATCTGGCTAGGACTTTGGAAATATAGATTAATTTAATGTTGTTGGGACAAACTCCAGATAGTTTAATGTAATGTGGTTATGATAATAGGTGTCTTGTGGTTTAACATTGTGTAGTATGGGATTTATATCCTTCATTTTATAATCATATGACTAGGACGATGAACTTTTTCATACGATAAATATTTATTCAATAACATTTCATTGGTAGGAGCTGTATGGAGTTATCCATACATTGAGATCATGGAATAAGCTCCAATGGAGTTAACCTTGTGTATTAAATATGGTCCCTCCCATTTGGGTTCTAGCTTTGGAGGATTCTTTCCTAGTATCATCGGTGTCCTGAGGACCAACACTGTCTCTCATTGAAGAAATATTGCATGCAATACTTTTTTTGAAGGCTCATGAAATTTACATTTAGTGAACCCCCAAATGGTGAATGTTATGAAATCTATTTTCATTTAGTTTCTCCAATTCATCTATCCATTTTCTAGATTTATAATCTATAGATAGTTGATCATATATGGAAACACAGACCAAAGGCAATTGAACTTTGATAGGTAGGAAAACCTCTATTCAATACACTAATGAGTATGGGGTTTCCCATGTGGTAGTGTGGGTTGTGGTCTTGTAAGCCCATAGAAGACGGTTGATATTTTCTATCCAACACATCATATCATCATCTACAATTTTATGTATTATATTGTATAGGGTATTGTTGATGGCCTCTATTTATTTTTTAGTTATTTTAGGATAGCAGTATGAATGATTGGCCTTGATACAATACTCCTGATCGAGTTTCTATAATTTAGTAAAATTAAAATTAGTGATGTTTTTTGTTAGTATGGTATGAGTGACTCCAAATATAGTGAAAATGAAAACTTTAAAAAACATGAAAATGTTTCTTAACGTGTTTTATTTGAGGGGTATAGCTTCTACTAATTTGGAAAAAAATTGGTTAATATGAGAATATACATGAACTACATGGCTGTAAGGGGATTATTTGGTCCCAATATGTCCATTCCCCATATGGAAAATATCCAACAGTACATGTTTGTGTGAACTAACTATGGGGGATGTGGATTAAATATGCATGAACATGGTAGGAATGTCACATCATAGTGATTTTAGTGAAATCCTACATTAAAGTGGGCTAGAGGTATCCAAGTGACCACATTTTATGGGAAATATTTGATCCGGGTAGGTGGGACCACATGTTTCAGTGTGTACATTATTCATGATAAAATAGACCTCTTCTTCATCAATGAACCTGTGGAGGATCCTATAATGTCTAAATTTATAGATGACCTTTTTTGTTTTGGTCCATCGTAAAGAAAAATGGTAGTTTCTTATCTTCGAATTTTCTCCCTTTTGGCCCTAGATGGTGGGAGCACTCCCATTTAAGGAAGTCCACAATGGGCATCATCCAGTCAGTTGTAGGACCATATGGCTTTATGAAAGATATAATATCATTTATTTATTCCATTTTTTTCTAAACCATACCATATGATGGAGTGCAGTGTTGATGAATATTTCATCCATATCCAGATCAGATAGTACTATGGATGCATTTTCCAATGCCCTATCTGATGCATTCTATGATCAAAGGACATGCGTTAATTTCGTATCAGAATTTATTTCAGCCATTAATCCATGGAAATAGATTAATAAATGGATTATGTCTTACTTTTCAATTAAAAAATGACTATAGACTTTATTGATGACCTCTTCTGAATTGAATTTTATCTTCAAGTGTTTTACTTGAACTTGAAGTGCTAACTCTATCCCAGAAATGAGAGCCTGATATTATGCATCATAATTTGTTAACCACTCTGAAAGAAATAAGCAATAAGGTATGACTTTTTTCTATAGATATATGTACAACTCTCATCCATATGTTTTCCATCTTGGGGTCTTCCATACATTTTCATGTCGACCTTCTAGAGGGACTGTCGAAATGCATATCCTATGTCTAGGGTTTTCTTGAACAAATAAAACCACTTCATTGGGAAGTTTTGTATCCAATGGAGTTATTTATAAGGAGGGATATTCTGTCTGAAAATCAACTAATTACAATCCTTTGATGGATTTTAGAGGCATGAAATGGTTGTCAAAATGTTTCACAATGACCACCCATCATGACATGCATCCAGTCAAAATTGGATGGCTGAGAATATTTTTGTGTGGATTGATAAGAGAAACTATATGGACATCATGGTGATGTAGGTAGTGTCACAATTTTTGGACAGAAATGATTAGTGAAAAAAACGTTTATCGATATTTTATTAATGATACTCAACATCGATCATGTTTAGGCTTAGATAATAAATTATGTTTTCACTTTCGACATCATTATTCTTTGTGAGGAAGGAATGTAGGCATTGATCCTGGTTATTTACATTCAAAATGAGTGGTCCTCCTTAGACAGATTACATTATCAATGGTTGTGATAATAGATATTTTTTTGATATTTTTGAATGCTTCTCGATAATCCTCCATCCACTGATATGAAACCCCGATTTTCATCAACCTGGTAAAGGGAAAACATATTCCTACAAGGTTGTCTATGAAGTACTGAATATAGACTATGTGCCCATAAATCCATCTCAACATGGAGAGGTTGTGAGGAGGTGACATGATAAGGATATCCATTGTCTTCTCAGGGCTGACTTCAATTCCATGATGGTGTATGAAAAAACCAAGGAATTTCCCTAAGGAAACATCAAAAGTAAATTTCAAGGGTTAATTTTCATACAGTGTTGTCAAAGATTATTGAAGTTTATTTCTAGATCATCCAGGTGTTCTAATAATTCTCACAGTTTAAACAACAGTTCATCAACATATAATTCAACAAATAATCCCAAGAAGGTTTTGATCATGTGATCCATGTCCTATTAATATGTGGAGCTATAATTCATTAAAACAAATTGAATAAACCAATAAAAAGTACTCCATGGGTGGTCTTGAAGGGAGTGGATTCTTCATCTTCATGGTACATTTAAATTTGGTGGTATCCTAAATATCCATTCATGAAATAGATATCTTGATATTTGACAGTTTCATCAGTTAGAAGTTATATGGTCGAAACCAAGAAATCATCATCCGATCATTACTGATTGAGATCCCTGAAATCGATGTAGACTCCCATTTTTTTATGGGGAAAGTAGTTTCAAAGTAATTTGGGTATTTTGATTATAAAATAAATATTTCGTTGATGATCTTCTCAACTTCAACATCTATTTTGGTTCCATGCATTGGGTGCATCCTTTTGGCTACTTGTTTATAGCCTTAGTGACCTTCTAGAAATCTCAGGTGGTGAGTATCCGCCTCAGTATCGAGACTTGAAATTTTTCGGTAGTTCCAGGTGAAAAAACTCAATGTTTCCTTATGAAGCATGTGTATACCTAATTCTATTAAGAATACATGAATGAACTAATTTGGGTGGGTCGTGGAACTTATTTCATACCTAGATTTATTTCCCTATGTTCGTTGATGGTGGTAGAGACACCATCATCGAACGCTGGATAGAAATCCCTAAGGTCCTCCTCTCCATACTCAACATCATGTTCATCATTTTCCTATTATTCCCCTGGGAAAAAAATTTTAGATTATTTCTTCATAATTTGGATGGGTATCAACACATTGATATTCAAAAGATGATGCATCTTCTTCTGACATGGCTGACAGTAGTGGATTTTCATGAAACTATGGGGAGGATGGAGTGAGGTATGGAGGGGTTTATTTGTATTATTTGATGGAAAATGCATTCTATTCTACCTTATTTTATTAGTTTGGAGTTTCCTAGGGCATTGGTGATGGATTAAAGGCATTAATATTCGATATTTCACCATTGACGGGTGGGCCTCCATACATTCCATCATTACTGGACTCATCAGTCATGGGTGAAATCATGAAGACTATGGAATAGATCTATAAACATAGACTCATAAACCCATTCTAATTGATACATAGTACGTATTCTTCACTAATTTTTTTGAAGAGTTTAACTAGTCTCATTTCCAAACCGTTTAGGGGTGGTTTCCTAATCAATATTATCGACCATGGATCACTTCACTTTTGTTATCGTGGAATCTTGAATTAATACAGTATGACTCATGGGATTATAATGGGGACTTATCATTATGTAATGTCCCATTTTGTCCACTAGTGCACTATTTAATGAACTGATGGAATGATGAGAGAATCATTTCATGCAGATGCAACCAGGGCCTTCCAAGTAAGGCATTGAAGTACGTGTTTTTCCATATGAATAGGAATTATGAGTTGTCTATTTGGTCTCTAAACCGAGTCTTGAACTTGATTTGTCCCAATGGATTTTTTTTAGTTTATTTGCATCATTGCATGTTTATAGAGGAAGGTGTTAGATTATCCTTTTTATAGCCTAGTCTTCAAAGTGTTCACACTAGGATGAAATTAAATCTGGAGCAATTTTTAATAATTAATTTTTGGATATTAATACCATTTATCCTTCCCGAAACATGCATGGGTTTTAAATGTCCCTAAGTTATTCCATTTTCATCTTGATCTATGAAGTAGATCATCAAGTGAAGTTCTATGGGATCGGTCTCTATCTTGTAGAATATAGTGGCACCCACATCGGCTTCAAACTCCTTGGGGATCATCAGAGCCTCTATGAGTGATTCCCTAAGGAATTTTGACAAACTCAGGGCATCTAGGATTTATAGATTGGCTGGTACAGAGGACAATTTTTTCATAATGTCATACTTCTTGTCTAAAGTATAGAAATTTCCAAAAAAGGGGATGCTCTTTCTTAGGAACTTTAGGGGATTGATCATTGCATGTAGATGGATCGACCCTCGATACAGGAGTTTGATGTGCTTCTATTATTTCTGAATTAGGCAAGGGAGGTCTGCCTATATTCCAGGGTGATTAAACACCTGTTCTACTTCCAAAAGATATTCCATAATGGTGGGTAAGAGTGGATTATGGTAGCTACATGGGGAACTTTCTGTTTTTGTTGGGACTACTGAAGGGATCTTTCTCAAGTTTCTTCTTAATTGAAAATTCGATTAGGGGTGTGGCAATATTCTTGGTTTATTCCATAGTTGTGTCTTCATTGATATCTTGGAGTCTTGATGCCTCTTCCTCCAGTTCCTGATTGGGTGTAGTGAACTTGATCTAATATCCATACTCATATATAGTGAAGGGATCTATTAATTGAATGAAATTAATGGTGTTGAATATCAACTCTTAATATGTTGATGAATCTACCCGATAGACCTCCGCTGGTAGTGCCATTTGGCGGGGTGTTTCGTGTATATTCAGATCCGAGGAATAAAATATGAGAAGGTAAAGGATAAATTTTTCATCGGTACAGATTTTTCATCCTTCAACTTTTCCCTACCATTCTAATCAGATTTAATTTTTGGCGATCTACATTTGGAGGTTTGAGGGGCATAGGACTTTGCTTTTGCAGCAACATGAACAGTTGGGGTAAAATTGGTCTTTTCAATTTTTCCTGAAGAATACCACGAGTTTGGATGATTTTTTTTAGAGTTTTCAAAATATTTAATTTTTTTGATATCCTGTTAACAACATCATTCCACTCACCTCCTTCACCAAGGGAATTGTGGGAAACATACAACAATTTTTCTAGAGGTGATCCCATATTTAGTTTCCAAAAATCTATCATTTCCTATAGGATTTCATTGATGATGAAACATTCTTATATAGTGTGACCCAATATCTAGTGGAAGGCACAATAGTCTGGCTGGTCATCGAGAACTACGTCATCGCCCCATTTCGGCACTGGCAGATGCATTAAATTGCATTTCATAGTAGATATAAAATATCCACTAACATGATCATCTCATAATGAGTAAAATTTATTCCTAAATTCCCCCATATTTATTTTATTATATCCCCTCCTCTTATCATGTCAAGGCATGGTGGTGTTGTTGACGTCCATGTAGCCCTTCACGATTTGGTTCGGGCCATGGAGCTGGAGAAAGTACAGGGGGTGTCTTAAGCGTGACTGAGTCCACCTCATCATTTCATATTTTTTCTGAGGATTGGTGGATTTACTTGGTACATGAGCTTATTATTCTATATGGAGTATTTAATTCATTGGGAAATGGAATAGAAATCCTAAAACACACTTTTATACCTCAACGAGATGAGTTGGATTCAAAGTTCGTCATGGAGGTTATTGATGCACATAGTAAGCATCTAATCCTGTGGGAATGGCTTGTTTAAAGAGTAATACATCCCTTTCAATCTGTAAATAATGTATGATACCTTCTCATTATCTTTCTTTTTTTAGTTTGAAATTTCGCTAACTGTTGTCTTTTGCAGTGTTGATCTAAACTCGAAAGGAATTGCCGACAAAGATCTTCTGATCTTGTTAACGACCGAGCCAGTAAAATATTTTACCATTTGAATTAGTACTCTTGAAGAGCTCACACAAATCATATATGTTTCACTACTTCTGGTTTCTTTGTTCATCATATCATCGTATCATAATAACTTTCATAGTGTACCATACGTTTCCATGGGTCACATGAGAAATCAAATTTCAGAAACACTCGACTCGTGAAATTTGGTGGTGGTGGAGTGTTACACACCCAATGGGGTAATGTTTCTATTCTATTTATAATGTTACATGTTTCTCCTTCATGACTTCTAATAGAGCTACCAATGATTTGACGGTATTGATAATCCCTTGATGTATATCTTTTTTAACCCGAGCATGGACATGGGCAATAAGGGTAAAGAGTTTATTTGTTGGTTCATCCAGTACATGAGGCAGATAACCAAACTTGGACATATTTGGAGTATTTTTATATACCCATTTGGATTTAATCCTTAATATAGGTAAATTGTGATGTTCTTATGTGACAGGGTCTAAGTATACTAATGCTCAAGGCATCATGTTGGGAGGATATCCTAGCCTTGCTTAATTTTTCGGGATAAACCCTTGTGGATGAGGCAGACCAAGTGGGAATGTACCTTTAGGGTTTGTCTGGGGAGAATATTGGATTGGGTGGCTACCTAAAAGAAGATCATCATTGATTGACCTCAAATATTTCATTTCTTATTCCTTTTGAGAAAATAATTTCTTGATAAAAAGGCGATCATTCCCATCAATAGGAAGTGGAAGATCATACACAACCTTTTTTTATTCTTCTTCTGTGTTGGGGTTTGTGGAGGAGATGGTGGAGGATTTTTTGGGGAAAAACAAAAATTTCAGGTTACCCTATGGTTCTAGGTATGTAAAAATTCATTATTAGGGTGGAATTTATTTCGAGAGGAACCATCCTCTCCCCACTCTTCTGAATTTACATAATCTTCTGTGTGGTCTGTGTGATTGACGTCCACAACATTAACCAATGCATAAAAAATTGTAGGTGGTGTACTGGATATGGAATGGTAGGTTTTTTGCATCCTATATTGGATATTCTCCATCAATTTTGGGATCCTATTCAAGCCTCTTGGTGAAGTGTAACTCGATTGAATCCTTTATACTACCTTTTGGTCTGCATCCTTTTTTGGGGAAATGATTCATGACGTGGGCTAAATGGGAGACCTATCTACATTTTATCCTTCATAAGAGGGAAAATACTAATGCTCATTGGGGGGTTGAGGTAAAAATTCCCCCAAACATGTGGGATGGGTTTGCTACCATTCCTTTTTTATTGTGCCTATTCCTATATCTTTTAGGCATACGAGGGAATTTTATGGTAAAATTTCCACACCCCTGTGGGTTAGGGCTGGTCATGTACTGCAACAATTTCTAATACTATTTCCAATTTATTGATCTCCTTCATTCACATTCGTGTGTGATATGGGTATAGTTTCAGGTCTTCATGTGAATTATTTGCTTTTGAGGCCATTATTGATGCTTGGTGATTGGATTATCTTAAGTGGGAAGCCTATTAAATGTTCTCATTTTACTGGTTCATGATTTTTTTTCAATGGATCACTCGC
This sequence comes from Viscum album, assembly GCA_963277665.1. Taxonomy (NCBI): domain Eukaryota; kingdom Viridiplantae; phylum Streptophyta; class Magnoliopsida; order Santalales; family Viscaceae; genus Viscum; species Viscum album. The sequence goes on from OY728167.1 coordinate 684,186,212, forward strand.
ATAGAGCCTGACTCCTTTAATACTTGCTAAGGGCTGGACCATGTTTGGAGGTCTTCCCTTCCTGAGTAGGATGTTATTTTTTTCATCAATGGATAATGAAATTACAGGATTTCACTTCTGATGGAAGGGATTCTAGGTCACTTTTATGATAAATATATACTACTTTTTTGAAATGATATGAATACCCATTGTAGGTAAATACTTTTATTTTCAGGTGGAAGATATTTTTATAGAGATTGAGACGAATTTAATGTATGTGTTACTCTTAAAAGTCTCTTTTAATTTATAATTGAGAAGTGGATGAGGGAAAAAACATAATTGCTATATCATGTTTTTCCAGTTTTACTCCCATGATAAATATATCATTTTTATCTTCCACCAGATACTTCTCTATTAGATTTAACCATATTGAAGGCCTCATGATGATTTTATCACTTGTAGTGGGGCTTGAAGGGTCATACTTATATGATAATGGTCTTGGGGTGGCTCAAATGATGTGCATTTTCACGGGTCATCTCTTGGTTGAAAAACAAAACCACTTTTCATTGACAAGGTATCTAACATGTTTGGCACCATATTTAAAAGTTACTTATAAAATGAAGGCATCATCATATTTGACATGGAAAGGGGTGGACCTTCTAGTGGGTGTGAAATTTGCATACGGGGAGGACTTTCACAGCAGGTTCTATTATAGAAGGGGCTACCATCCCAGCTTAATGTCTAATAGAAGTGAGAATTTCTGTAGAATATACCCTAGGGAGGACCTTCAGGGAAGGCGATGGTAAGGGGAGGGAATTCTTGTAGTTTGATATCATAGAAATGATCACCTTTGTTGAGAATTCCATCATGTTGAGGACTACAATCATAACTTGATGTCTCATTGTAGGGATAATTTTTGCAGTGTATACCCTAGGGAGTACCATCATGTCTAAGGAAAGAAAGTGGAGTACCCTCACTTGGTCTTATCTTCTATCCATGAGGAGAGATACCAGGATGCTAATTTCGAGATAATCTCTCATTGTCGATCAGTTTTCATCCATGAAGGGGGCCTTCATGGTTGATTCTCTATGGAGGACATCCAAAACCACTAGTATTAATGTTATGGGGAGTGACTTCACAACTTATACTAATAACTCTATAGTTTCGAAATGGATAAGTAGGATCTCGATCCACTATTGTTAGGTGATTGATGGCATTAAGAACTCCACCTTCCAAGTGAGCAGGTTCATGGATGTGCTTTTTATTTTCCGGTTTCCTTCCAAATGATTCAGTTTTTTGTGATCTCTTGCAGGTGGGTGGGGATAGATACTTTTGGTGACAACCTTCATATATGGGTTCCGGTTTGAGTAGATCCTATGGTGTTGTCGAGATATGTGGTTGAGCTACTTGATTTCTGGTAGGGATATATGCCTTCCCTAGAGTAGAAACTAAACTAGAAAAGTGTCCCCTAGTTTAAACGCCTATCGGTTCTTGATCTGGTTGTCCATTTATCATGGAATATAGATGATGAACCTCCTAGATTGTTTTAGGGATGCAGGTCTACTCCGGAGTGACCACCTTGTTTTGTAGATGAGTCACCCCACTTTCGGAGATGAGGTTGTGGGACTAAATCCTTTCTATTATCATAGACCCGATTAATTATTGGGATGTTTGGAGGATGTGTTCAGGATTTGATTTATAATCCTCCATCATTATCAAGATGCGTTCAGAGACTTATTTGGATAGAACATGGATGTATTCCCATTCTAATGTTGGAGAAGAAATATGTTCTTACTTCAATCCTTCATGTCCTACTAGTGGGTACTGGTTGTTCTCCTATGTGTGGGGAGAGGAATGAGTCTTACCTTAATTTATAGTTGGGATATTCCATCTTTGTTCTTCTATTTGCATAAATAATTGACTGATGGGCTTCATATTTTCATGTTGTGATTTGCACCCGCTCATTTTATACCCTATTAATATGACATTATTGGTATTAATCTATAGGAATTTGAATCTTATTTTATTTTATTTCTACTATATTTTATTAGTGATCATCATATTGATGAGTTGGGATATATATCTACTAATTGGTCACCATCATATTTGACTGACGAGATTCTAATTCATTTGTAAGGATATTAGAATGCATTAGTTTTCAATCCTATTTTTATAATGGGATTGTTATGTTTTAGTCATCTTCTCATAGTTGGTTGTTTCTCATCATTACTGACTGGCTTCATGCTTGTTGGTAGGGATTTACATCTAGCTATAATTTACTGCCCTATATGCATAGCATGTTTGGGAAGAATTAGTGGCAATTTATTCTTGCTCATAATTTTACACTGTATTTTCATGGAGGGATTAATAAGAGGGAGAAGAAATATTTGTCTTCCCATAGTGTACAACCAAATTTTCATAGAAAATATCTTCCTTATGAACCTAGGTGATGACCTTTTCCTAATTATATGATCTTCACCCATAGTGGGTAGCCTAGGGGACCTAGATTTGTAGGGAATTAACTAGGACCCTGGGAGCGATATCCTCCTCAGAGTAAGGATGTTTGGCCACATGGAATTTGTGACGACGTCTTTTTAGAGGGTACATCAAGCAGGATACCTATGAAACAAGGACAAAGTCATTGGTGATAACTTCAACTGCATTCCTAACATATGGGAGGTTATCATTTTACGTTTTGGAGATAGGATCACAAAACTATTCGAGATAGGTAGTGGGGATGCCCAGTTCTAGGCCTACGGCAGCTTCTGAGTGGGTGGATGGTTGGATTTCATCAACTATAGGGTCTATCTCACTACTTCCATGGGGGGAAGACGATAATTCTAATGGTACTAAAACATGAGTGCATTTTAGACCTAGGTTTAGAGATGTTGGGTGGGGTATGGAGTCTTATGATTTCTGGAGGACCCAACTACCTGTGTAGTGGTTTACATGTGGTTTTGTGAAAAAATATAAGAATCCATTGTATTGATGGAATATCTAAAATATTCTTGTAATATATGTGACTGGTATAGACAATAAAACCTCATAAAAGTAGCATCTCCTAACCCCATTCATAATTGATGATCTTTCTTGACCCACGTCCATTTTGGATTTGAAAAGGGCCTAAAGGGGGTAACACCACCACCATGGTAAAGTATTCACATCAGGTTCACCATTATGTTTCTTCTCAAAGATAGGGGTGTACCCAGAATACAATGGCCCATTAGAGAATTGGGTGGTTTACCCCTTTTATCTTACGAATGAGGTGCCATTGTAAATCCATTTTCATCAGGTTTATCATTCCTTTTAGGATGAATACGTTTCGATGCTTCATTGGTTTGATTACAGGGGGTTGAATGGTGTGATATCGTTGATACTAGATATAACATCCTTGAATGGTCTCCAACGGTTTTTTTTTCAGGGAGCTAGAAATTCCCAAATCCTCTCACATCCACGATTCATGAACCTTCTTTCCCAATGCAGGAATTCATTGGTTGATTTGACCAATGAAAATTTTGAACTCACATTGGATGATAAGATGGGAAGTCAGGTTCATCACACCCTTTTGGGGGCAATTATTACAAATTCCATGTCTCTCATATAAATTTAAGTCATGTTCCTGAAACCATGGTTCACTCCCAAGTGTTTATATTATGGATTACCCCAAGGAGAAGATCTATTGTGATTGTACGAGGTTTTGGAATCATTTTTATGTATCTGATGTTCCCCATCAATAGGGGGATTTTTATGTATCTGAGATTCTCCATAAATGATAGCCTATTGTGGTCAGATCAGGGATTCTGGCCATATTATAGGATTCTATGGTGTTTATCTTCATCTAGGGTGGATGGGAGTTGGTTTTATGTTAGTATTGATCCCATAATATTATCTTCCAATGTGTCCTCATGAGGGGAATCAAAACCCACATAGTTTTGCACTACTTAATTGGGAACATCACCTTTTAAGGTGGTGTAGTGAGGACCCGACCATGAAGTTTTACATCATGTGTAATGGTTCCCAGGTTAAACATGGCCTAGTCAAAGATGTAGTATGACTTATGTCAATTAAGGAATAAATAGTTGAAAGATATTTGGTCTCCTGGGTGGATATGGCCCAACCGAGGCTACGGTCCACAGATCATTGGGATGTATTTTGGCATTTGGTTTCAACCTTAAAAATTATTCTTTTATATCTTAGTTATATTTTAATCAAATCCAATGTAGTTGGGTTTGACTGGGATATAAGCCTTAGAGGTGGCCCATTAAGTGAGGTGTTATTGGGTCTTACACATTGAATCTATCCATTTGGATTGATGTTTTTATGGTCTTAAACCTGGAAGCATCCCACTTTAGGGGATTTAATTAGGGATTGTACCATAAAAGAGGCTTGTTCTAATTTTTTTGGGGTTGAGTGGATGTCATGATCACTACTATCCTTTAAGCCCATGTGAGTCATGCTTTATGTGAGAAACATGAGAAGGCAGTGGAACTGAAGATTGTACAACCCATGGTATAGGATCCCAAAGGGATAGAGAGGTGGAATTGATTCTACATGTTTACTCTATTTTTTCAATATCCTAGATATTCACATCTAGTGATCTATCTAGATACAAATCGGGAAAAGGAGAAGAGAATAAAAAGTGTCTCTCTCCTTGAGAAAGGATAGTGTCTTACCTCTCGAGAAGTTCCCTAATGGTTGATGTTCCATTTGTGATTATTACAAGATTCATGTATCTAGTACTAGTAAAAAATGTACCTTGTACAAGTTCATAAAGTTTAACATCATTTGGAAAGGACATGGTTGTTGTGGGGCTTATGCAAGAGATTCCCTTTATATATCAACATAGAATAGTTAATAGGTCATTGGTTTTTAGGAGCCTCATGAGGTGTATCTCGACTCATAATATTTATGGGAGGGAGGTTGGGGTGGAATTTCGGCACAACCCAAAATGTTGTAAACCTAGACAAAAAAATTCTTAGTGTTACTCTCAATTTTCCATGGGGATCAATGAGGGTAGGGAAGTGACCAACCTAGAGGGCCGAGACCATATCCTGATAGATATCCTGAGTCCAGGTGTGGGGGAACAACCCCCTATGTATGGAATAGAGAGAGAATAAGTTTTTTCACATATACATGGTTGTAAAGGATCTTCTGTGAAGGAGATTCTATGAGGTACCATTCGTGAAGGGGTTGTCTATGAAGACTCATCCTGAAAGGAGATGACCACATAGGGGAGGGCTACATTTCATAATCCAAAAAAGGGTTCATCTATGGACTAATTTATTCATTCATAGGGTTATAAAATTATGAATCGTGTTTGAAAATGACACAACCTCTACGTGGATACATCTATAGAGGCTCATCCACATATGTTTTGTTGGATGTGGTCTACAAAGGGTCCACCATGTATGGTTTGTGGAATGGCATCTCTGAAGTGCTTTAGGTGCGGGATGAATTTATCTTACATCATTTCATGATCCTTTTCACCAGCCTTCATCATCATCCCTTTTTTGGTCCCCTAAGGGTAATTTTATAGACAAATAGAGGGTTTGGGTACATGAATGGTCAGTTTTCCATCATGGGTTGTGGGGATTCTTCTATAGAATCCCATTGGGGGATGTTGAATCACAAATGACTTAGTCAGTGTGGATCACATTTGCAGATGGGGGCATCACTAGGATGGGAGGAAATCACTCCTTGTCTCTAAAAAAATCATTCACATACACTGGCGGTACCGCCTCCTTCTATGAAATATTGAGTTCACTGATGCTTTTCTAAATGGGGGAATGCAATGCAGAGTGGTGGACCGCAAAGTTTCTTGTGCTTTGATGTCTTTTCCCATTGGATATTAACTTCAATATTCTTATAGGTTTAATTTCTACACTTTTCTGATCCTTATAATATTCTCATCTTCTTGAATACGGAATGTTTAGGACCTAACAATATGATGATCATGATATTCCATATGTCCTTGTTTCATTATTTGATTCATAGTGTAATTTTTTTGGAATTTTTTTTAAATTGAATTTCAAAAGGATTTCAATGTCTTGTTCTAATATGGATTATTTTAAATGTACTATATTTTTTAAAATGAGTTTTCTAACTAATTTTTAGTTTAAATGGATAAAAGAAGTAAATAGATTCATTGTGGTCACATAATAGGATTTTTCCCGGACACCATGCATATTTCTTTGGGAATATGTAGATTTCATTTTAAATGACACAAGTAAAGAGAAGGAAAGCATGTACCTAGGTGTCTCTTACTGTATTTTAGCTTCTGATGTTTTTTAGGAGACATGGTCTCATGGAAATGACTCATGTGGAGTCATTTTGGGTTCTTTTTTCTATTGAGATATATGTATATACCTTGTTTAGTCATTTCCCCATTCTTTTGAGTATTCATATTTAACATGAGATACCATGTTTCTATACTATTAGGGAATGTTTTTTATGAGGTGTATTATTTGTTATGGTATATGTTAAATCTTTTATAATTTTTCTATGGATGTTTAATTTTATACAAATAAATATAATGTAAATTTTATGGACTTCCATTATCATTGACGGGCCTTGCCAGTTTACTAAGGTGGAAACTTTTCCAAAGAGATTTTTGTTTATTAATGATGCATATCTTCATACTAAGGTCATCAAGAATGAACCTTAGGAATTGTGGAACACCAACTTGGGAGACAGGTTTGGTTGAACCGGGTCAATTTTCTTAGTGTCATCAGAAACCATCTGTATTGATCTCATCTCCAGGATGTCCACTTCTTGAACCAACAATCGACATAAGATCCGCTAGAAAGCTCATCACAACCAATGAAACCCCTTTGAATTCATCATATTTAGATATATAGTGAGATACCACTCCAATACGGGTATCACGAGGGAGTCCATTCTTTAAAGTCTTCACTCAGACATTAACATAACGAACCATGTCCACATAATCTTGTGACTTGTTAGTGAGCCATGATTCATACTCTAAAATTTTCTTGTTGCTATGTCAGATTTCAAGATGATCCTAGATATTTAAATAACACAATGTCACTTTCTATAAATCCTCTCTGAAGAGATTATCAAACTCTATCCATGAGATGGTCTCCTAGTCATTAATCTGAGTCACTAGACTCCCCCATAACCATTTCGACCCATAGAGTATTATCACTGCTAGAATCAAAATCTTATTGGGAGGGTCCCTAAAAAGTTGGAAAACATTCCCAACTAATCAATTCATTATTCTTACACCTTATGGTCTAGACTGGACCAAAACCTAAGGGGTATTTTCCTTTAAAACTCATAAAGTAATCTCAACCTATACACCTCATTTTTCTGCATTATCAGATCAACTAACTTATCAATGGGCTGACATAGGATCAGAAAACATCCTAAAGGTACAAAACCATATACATTTCCCTAAAATCAAGCTTCATCACTAGAATTATCATCATCAAAATCCATCTATGTAACTCTAGAGAGATATATTTTTGAAGTAAACCTATAAAAGTTGTGATGCTCCATGTTTAATGAGAATATATTGAGATCTGACTTAAGAAGGACATGGAAAGAAAAAATCATTTTTAGGATGCATGTAACAATATTTCCCTATAAATGGTGACTATATGTAATAAGTAGAGTTCTTGGTTATTGGGTTCATTTTTAACGAACACATTGACCACTACAATATCACTAGGTTACTTATCCTGAGATATTAATATGAAACACTTTGACATTATTACCTTAGTTACTAAACCAAACCTCAGAGGTAGACTATCTCTAATATCAAATCCTAAGAGAAAACTATGCTTTGATACTACTATGTACTTACGCAACCCACTGAGGCTCACCTAGATGGTATTAAGCTAAGTGTGACACCTCAAGCCTACCACCAATTGGCCAATGGATGGTGACCAGTACAATGCATGCATACCACACACATGTAACACCTTTTCTATGGGCATGTGGGATTGATCACACATCTTAAAATACTAGCCTGAATGGCCCGAAGGCCTTCATTTTTTTATTGATTTTTGATAACCCCTCTTTCAAGGGATGAGAGGGAACCCTTAAAAGGCCCGTAGGCTCAGAGATTACATGGCTTGTTGGCTTAAGAGATTACATGACCCGAGGGTCTTTAGGGAATTCAACCAGACTATCTACAAGGAACTGCCCCTCCCAAGCATCTGCATCTTGATAGTAGCTCTCCACCTTTGCATGACCGTCTGGCTAGGCTTCCCGTGCAAGCACAGGCTGGTACTGATGGCATAGCCATACCCTCTCATTCTGACAATCCATTTGGCTCTGCTCTGGTGAGTGCACCTGCTCTGAATCCTCTTCTGGGACTGCTCCTTTTTTGTAGTGTGTCTGGGCCTGCATTCATGTGGCCTGAAGGCCTTGGGGTGGATCTAAGGCCTTAAGGTGTCCCGAAGGCCTTGAGAATCAACTGGCCCGAAGGCCTTGGGTGGCTCGAGAGCCTTGCAGGACCCGAGAACCAAACCAGTGGCCCGAAGGCCCAGATGGATGAATAGTTTCGGCTGCTACAGTACCGAACAGTGCCTGCTACAGTGCTGCTACATTACCCCGGAAAATATGCCTCCACCAGGATTTGATCCTGGGTCTCTTGGATGCACCTAGCGAGTCCTCACCAACTGGGCTGAGGCTCTTTTGCACATCTTAAAATACTAGTATAATGATGATAATAGGAAAATAATATCAAGATTGATACAGTCATATAAATCCCTCATCAGAGTATGAAACATGTACATGAATTAAAAAGGGTCCAAATAAAATAAAAAAACAATAGGATCCCATCCTTCAAGATAAAGGAGGTTATCAATAAGATGCACCTCTAGGAACTAACTATGGACTTTTTTTACAAACTAAGCTCCACTAGAACCAAGTCCTCTTAAAATTATATTGAATGGACTATCATCTACATAATACATGACACTTGAGGGTGGATCCCATGTAGGGGTGAGAAAAATATACTTAGTAGGACAAAAAAATCACTAAAAACAACATCTAAAGATGCAGGCCAACTCAAAATAAAAAATATATTCCAATTATAATATTAAACAATATAAATATAAATAACCCAAATATTCTCATGATAGACACCATGTATCAATTTAATGTCAGAACTATACTTATAACATAGGATTATACTCAAGGGTTCATTGTAATGCTCTTATAAGAGAACTCACTCCTTATTTCAATCTAATATTAATGGAATTCATCTGATAGGTCATGGATTTATGGAATTTCCATAAATAGGTACACACTGGAAGTCATAAGATGTTAATACATATATAGGGTTAACACACAAGGCCTAGGGGTCTCCTTACAACCACATGGGGTAAGCCCCTAGCATGAGGATCACACACCATAGGAGTTGGTAACAAGATACATTACCCAACCTAGGGAAGTATGATAGTGGATCAAACCCAATTCAATATGAGGGTATAGAGGACTCTTTCTAGAGATATCCCATAATGGGCACTACTCTTCTTTTTCTCGAGATGGGATTCCTCATTATACACTCATAGTGATAGATAAAGGTATAAAAACCTATAGATACATATTGAGACTAAATATGAATATGGTTACAACCTATCATTTATAAAGGAAATGGTTTGTATAGAAATTTGATAACATAACATCCAAATCACATTCCTTTTCTTTTTCCCATTTAAATCATTCTATACATGTGTACTATGGAAATTACCATGTACATTATCTTTTCATATGTATACCATTCATCCCATAGTACCATGTCCATGTCCATACGAGTGTATCCCTAGGGTAAATTCAGGCCACCAACTATAGGTCAAAAGTTCTGTGACATGTCACATGTAATGTGATACATTTCTTGGCATGTAACCTAGAAATCGTGGAAGGGTGAACACATAGCATGTGTTCATCTGAACTAAACCCCATGTAGATGTCAAATTTTTGGATTATAATAGAATTCACATGGATCCTCTAAATCCAGCCCCTCCTTTAATTTATCAATAATGTTCAACCATGAATCATGGATTATATAATAAATTAGAATATCTTTTATTAGTGTTAATATTATAGCCACTCAGATCTTCTCGTGAAGAATTCCCATGGCATCAAATCAACCAAACATCTAAAACTATGAAAAAATATTTCTCAAAACAAAAAATGATCTACCATCATAATCACCAAACATTTTTCATGTCATTGATCCTAAACCCAAAACCATAGAAACAATACATTGTGCTAATGATTGCTTGTGGAATAATCGAATTCTGGGTATTTATCAAACCAATAGTCAAATGAAACACTTGAGATGAAGATTCATATAATGTTTTTATAAAATAAAAAAAACAAAATTTTGAGGAATGAACCTCAAACATTGTTTTGTTCAAACTCGTTCCTTTTTGTTTGAAAATAATAAACATAATATAATAAAAAACAATAAAATGAACAAACATCATTTACCGAGACAAAAACTAATCAACCATAAACATCAATTGATCATCGAATTAAAATACTAAATGGATTAATTCTTGTTTGATAAGGTAGAGTTTTAATGGGGAAAAATAAAATAAAAATATTTCCCTACTTATATGATATATTGATAATTTATGAACAATGATTCCTATGTCGTTTTAGTTAGTTTGATCCAATAATTCTATTGGTGTATACAATACTTATGATATAATGATCAATAATACATGATCTGTTGTCATCTTCCAATAATCTCCTTAATGGACCTCTCTAATCTATAGGGTTATATAGCTAACCTTAGGTTTTTTCTATAACCATGTTTAAATAAATGAGGAATTAGGTATTTTAATTTGAGTTAAAAAATAAATTAACTAATATATTTATTTAATTATTGCCTTACCATGACTTATTTTTAACATAACATCCGTCACACATAACATTTATGGAATTCCCTAGGTAAAACATGAATTGTTTATTAAATAGAGGTCTCAAATTTCTCATATTAAACACTATTTAGTAGGTATTTTATTTTCCCTAGAAAAATTATGTTGACAAGAAATATATTTTTTATATTTTTAATACATTTTTACTTATTTTCCCTGGGCCTCAGAATCCCACGATGACTCTACACCTGACTCCAAAAAGATTAATTAATATATTGAAAATATTTATAAGGAAAACCAAGGTCATTGAAACATATTCTTGTAATTCTATCCAATTCAAATATATCACACTAATAGACCACAGATATGATTATTATTCTTCTGTTATAATGATATTACTACAAAACCAACACAAAACCATTCCTTAAATTAGTGTATATTCATGTTTGGGATGGGTTAGCTATTGACATGTACAATAATATGAATTTATATAATTAATGACATTGGGAAAATAATTACATGTATAATATAATATAAATTATGAATCATTAAATTTTAATATGGATATTTTATATTAATATTTAATTGAATAATTAAGAAAATAGCCTTCGGTCAGTCAGAATCATCGAAACAAGATTTTTATCAATATCATAATAAAGGATAAATACTAAAAAATAGGAGAAATGAATTTTAAAAAACATAAATAATTATAAATAATCCCTAATAGTTCCATTAATTATTTATTAAAGATAAAAATCTCACAAATAATGAATATGGACCCTAGAACTATGAAACAAGGACAAATGATCAAAAATATAAACTAACAATGTAAAAAATAAGATGTGTTCATGTAAAAATGACTATTTATGGAGTGTATGAATGAAAATATTTATAAGTATTGTTATAAATTAATTGAATAGGATTGACATTTTTCAATAATAGAGTATAAATTGCATTTAATGTAGTTAGGACAAGTGGTATGGACTTTCATGCCAATCTCCTTTCATTGAGATATGTATATTATTATGTAAATAATTTAATTTATATAGTGTATATACTGACAATTTTATATCCCATATTATTAAATATTATTCAATATTGGTAATAAATATAAAATTTTCATACCTATATTTCATGGGTTTGATTGAAATTTTATACAATCGAGATGGTTTTTCTTGATCTTTATTATGATTTTTTGGGGCGTATTGCATGTTATTCACATTGATTAATTTGTAGGGTCTTTAATTTATTAAGTATATCACAAATTTTGGAAAATTAAATTTTATTTTCATTTTTGGGAAATACTATGAAAAATAATTTTCTTTTTTTAAAATACTCTTTGAATCAAGTTTTTCCCCATTCTTAATAGTTTTTGGTAACTCGGTTTTTATACATTTAGTTAGGATTTTCCTTTAGAACCTATTCCATATTAGTTGGGTAAATTTATTCCTTTGATTTTATTATGAGGTATTATCCCATTATTTAAAATTTTACTAAATTAATCCCTTTATAAATAAGTTATGATTCCTGGAGTTTGATTCACATAAGAGATATTGATACCCAAAATATCTCCCCTTAGAGTTATGATGCCTCGTCTTGAAAATTTATTTTCCATGCTTTGGTTATCCCACCCATATATTATATTATATTCAATTTATAAACCCAATTTTTTTAAAAAATTTATTGGAAATAATGTTTTATTACTATTCTTTTACAATGTGAGTTTTAGAAGAACTTATTTTCAAAATAATAAAAATGGATTTTCACTGAAACGTAAATCTCTTTTAGCGGTGGGTTTTTAGCAGATGTTTTGTAAACCACTTTAAAACCTTTTTTAAAAATGGTTTTACATTGGTTTATTAAAAACCGCTGCTAAACCCCATTTTTTTTCAGTGGTGACACTTCCCCCCGACCCCGACCCACCTTCTCCCTCAGACCCCCGTGACCCAACCTTCATCCTGCGATCCCAGCAATCCCCAAACCCCAGCTTGGCTCTCTGCCACCGGTGACATTTGTCGCTGGCCATCAACTCCACTTCCCCTCAACACCCGAACCTGAAACCCATTCTCCCCACGACCCCTGTGACCCCACTGTCTTCCCCCGACCCCCACGAGAACTGAACCCTAGCTCGCCTCCCTACAGTCAGTGTTTCCATTTCATTAAATTTTATTTAAGATATTTATGTGTTCTTGGATTTATAAATTAATTTCTAATCCAGATAATGAGGGTGTGTGTTATCTAGGTTTGGTTTATAATGGTTTTATATAACTTAACTTCATTTTCATGTGTCTTAAAGGTTTTAATTTTATATTTAAATGAAATTTTTATGTAAATTTGTATTTTATACATTCGACCTTTTTTATAAAATTAAAAGAATGGTTTTATATAAGAAAAACACATGGTCATTCGATTTTATGGGAAATTGGTTTTTCAAAGTAGGTTTCCATGTAAGGGTTAAATGGTTTCCATGTCTCAAAGGGACATGTTGTTTTATGAAATGGAATTGTGATTGATTTGGGTTATATTGGTTGTGTTTTGGAAATGATTTTGATTTCCCTTATATTGGTGTTTGGATTCCAAAATATTTTTAAAATGGGATTTAAAAATGTATATATTATATATGATAATTGAAATTCTTGGATGACACTTTTTTATGTGATATTTGAGTTGATTGGTTCTTTGTTCCCTTGTTGATCCCCTTTTCATTTATTTATGATGTCATGTGTATCCATGTAATGGTTGTTTGTGATGTGATTCATGATTTTATTATGTGTGGGTGCTCATTATAAGCTAAATATTGGATGTGGGAAGGATTTCATTATTATTCTATCCTTTGGCTTTTATTATTTTCATTGTATGACATTCACAATAAATGTTTATCACCTCCTTTAGTTGTTTTATAGGGAACCCTATGATACTAAGTGGGATGTCATGGGATGTTTCTTGGAACATTGAGATTACACACTTTCTAGTTAACAGTAGTTGTACAAAATACCAAGCTAGTGGGGTGCCACAGATGAGATTGGGTTTAGATTGATTTGTTTGATGGATGTGTGACTTTTGACCTAAAGTAATTAGGCCCACCATTTCATGTATTATACTTGTCCCATTAGTTCCTAATGTGTTTCCTCGTTATCTTTATCATGTTTTATGCCTTTAATTATTTATTAGCTTTTGTATTTATTTTTTACTTGTATGGAATTTCATTAAAGCATTGATCCTCCAATGATTTAGTACTTATATTGATTTTTGTGGTTCCACTTGTTTATTGGCATACTTTACGACTTTATATAGGGAATTTTTCATCATAGTTATCCTTGTTTCTTTAATTACTTTGAGTTTTTTGTGTTAAATCTTTCAAGTGAGGGGAGTTTTTTAATTTTTATAGTAATTATTAGAAATTCCATTGATATGTTTTTAAAACATGTAAGGGTTTGTTTATTAAAGGGGTAATGTTGTAAGGATAGATGAATGAGTTTTGAATTGGAATTGTTTTCGGAAAAAACATCTTTATACCATGTTTTATAAATGTTGTGCATTGATAAAGTGAATGTTTTATATTTTATTTATTTATATATCATGTTAATGGAAAAAACCTATTTTTCAGTAAATCCCATAGGGTAAGACCTTCAAATGATCCTACCATACAAACCATAGTCAATATAAAATCATCATACCTCATGGTGTTAGGCCTCAATACATCCCATGGCATAACCACACAATTTATATAAACTTGATAGAACCTCCCATGCATTGGTCTCAATCCCAATGAATCTACCCATGTATTTTCATTTCTAGGGCACTCTCAAGCCTGATCTAAGCCCTCATTTAGATTACCCATTCATGGTGCATCCCAACTAAAGTTTGTAAAGGCATCCAAATCCTTATTTAAAATGATCAGATCACCTACAACATGATACATATCTCAAAGTAATTGGACCTCCTACCTAACACATAGGTCATATCTTGGGAAAGAATGTCTCACAAGAAACACCTATATATTCCTATATAAAAAAGACTCTTAAAAACTCATAGCCCAAAGGAATTCAATCTACAGTCTTAGGTAAAGGTCTTAGGAACCACGTTCCAACTAATCACCTATAAATGTGTTGATCCTCATCGAGTTTCCACATATGGTACTACCCCTATGATAATACATAAATGAATAATGATCATAACCTGGAAATAAATATTTATATACTCTCTCATGAATCACATTCAAATGTATCATCATATATGTAAAGAACAACATCCCTCTACCACGATGTATATCAAGTAACTATTTTCACATTGGTTGGTTATTTATAATACCATTCCATGTTATATTAGACAATGCCATATAGGTTTTTACAATAATTTTAAATAGATTATATCATCTCCCTCTATCAAAAAAACATCAAAATTATATTCAACTAGTATGGATTTTTCACTAGGGTGTCTATGTTGGTTCGAACATACTATGGTCACTTTACATCCCATATGTCATGGTACTGCATAATAACTATCATAAAAGTCCTCATTTTATATCCACATTACCTTCCATAAAAATTAAATACACATATAATTAGACTCATCAGAGTATAATTCCTCCAAGGCCATAAATCCTAAAAAAAATTATGACCATTTTATAACAATTTAAACAATTAATCCTTACTTACTAGGGATAATAATCACACTATAAGAATTATATTTCATGTGAAACCTCCATGAAAAATATGATTCATTAACACTATTATAATTATAATGGGACAAGGTAAGAAAAACTAAAAATAAATAAAAAATAATAAAATTCATACAACATGTGCATCACATGTGGTGGAAATTATACAACAATAAAATTAACAACCAAAATAGAATGCTAGTCCCCCTATATACATGTACTTCTTATGAGAATAGTTGTTCTCAATAAACAAGACCAGTATCCATCATAGGCTCAAACACATTACTATATCATCTTTATACTATATATGAAATGGTAAAATAAATGGAATGGAATCGGTCAGATACCACATTGTAACATGCACTATTGTTCTTAAAATTTATATTTCCTAATAAAATACTCACTATCTTCTTGTTTCTTCAAGTAATTTCATAATCACATGTGTATAAGAATACACATGCATGCACATATTTACTTTGGTTTTCTAATGGGTGATTTACCATATGTATTTATATAGGAAAACCCTATGTAACATATTTATATATTTTTTCAATGAGTATATATGAATCTCTTTACCTATTTAGTAGTAACTATGTGTTTTAATTTTTTTAAATATTGTGTAGGCACATTGTGATATACAAAGATAAAATATGGATCAAATTATTGAAGACCACACCACAGTATTGTAACACCCAAGACTTTTATGAGAAATATTTTGTTTTTATGTTATATAAATCATCAAATGAATCTTTCGATGCACGCAACCGCGACCTTCCTCGATAGCGTGTGTAGTACGCAATACCGAGTTCCACTAGACAATGATATATTATTATAATATTATAAACTAGTCGTTACGAATAGTATTAACTGAATTTTAAATTTTATAACATTATTATTCATCTTAAAGATTTTCTAGAACATGGTAAGAGAACAAAATAATTTGTTTTGGGTAAAATAAGTATTTATCAAAAAATGCAGTTTTGCCGCCTTTTGATGGCGCACCCACATTAAATCTAGTTTTTGAAACATTTATAAGTTCAATTTGACAAAATAAAATTATTATTTTGAATCAGGATATAAAAATTTACTTTGGATAAACTTCTGATATTTTTCTGATAACTTTCATATTTTGATGAATAGTAAAAATACGCTAATTTTTAATTAAAAACAACTTTTTTCATTGAGATAATTTATATGGTTAAATTATAATATTGAATGGTTTTAAAGTATAGAAAGAATATATTTTTACCATTTAATATAATGTATGTCATTATCATTAATTTCACATTGAATTCATAGGTAAAAACATTTCAATCTTTGGCAATGTTTTAACTTCTAAAACTCGTTTTCTTAACAACGGGATTTATTTTAAATTAATTACTGCAACTTATATGTTTTTAATTTTGAAAAATGGATTCCATATTCAGAATCAGTGGGTCCAAATTATGTTAATAGGCTACTTTTTATTTTTGGGCATTATGAATAGTAACTACGGTAAATTTTATTTACCATAGTTAAAGGTAAATCGAGTAATTAAGGGTAAATATAAGATTATAAAATTATCCTAACACCTGCAAAAATCCTATTGGATGACTAAAAGTAGACCCATATCACCTAAGGGTCGGATTAGATTCATTTAATAGACTTTTGTCCATGAAAATAATTTAATTATTATTAAAACCAAAGAATGTGACAACATGTCACTTTCTTAAATCTTATAAGTATAATAATTTTAATTTGGTGATAAACTTAATGAAACTTTGAACATGAATAGTTTCCAGAAATATAATACAATTATCTACATCATAGGAATTTATTTAGAATTATTAGGGATTAAATAATTATCATTAATTATGACACAATAGTGATGTTGAAATTATTTTATTAATTAAAATATCAAATAAATGGTTTTAAAATATTAAAATAATTATTATATGAACTATTTGATGTGCTCCAATACTTTTCTAGATACATATGACATTTTATTAATCTATTAAAGCTTTTAGTTCGAACATATCTTCTGTATATAATTTATTTAAATTCAAATAAATGAGTAGTTTGAAAATTGACACTATTGTTATTTTATAAAAATAACATATTATAAACTTGTTTAAAAATAACAAAAATATTTAAAAATTATAAATTAAAATTTATATGGTATACAATGTCATAAAGTGTAAAATTATGGAAAATTCACAACACATATGTAATTATTAATAATAATTTAAAATTTAGAATATTATTACCACAAATAAAAATAAATTGATAAATAAGTATAAATCAAGTTGACAATGTTTAAAATAAATTCCTAACATGTATAAATTTTATTGGTTGATGAGATTACAACCCTATATCATCTAAGCTTTGGATAAGAGTCATTTTGGAAGTTTTTATGTGGGGTTGGGATTTAATATAAACTAATATTTCTTATATTTCCAAAGGTGCCCCTCTCCTCCCTTACAAAAGGGCACCTCCTCCCTCTCCTCCTCACACAAATTTGAGCCTTCATGCTCGGCCAAACCCTACCCATTTCACTTCCCCACTTCCCTAGAATCATCCTATAGGTTTTGGTCTTCTTCAAAGACCATCCCTAGTGCCCTAAGAGGAGGTTAAGAAGAGGCACATCAAAAAGAGGTAATATCCATTACCGATCCTTTCTAAATTCTTTCTTCTTCAACTTCTTCTTATTTAGTTTTTTCATTATGAAGTAATAACATCAGTATCACTCATATACTGATATGTTATTATAATTATGAAACAACCCTATTTCAACATCTATCCATCCTATGGAAAACGAAATCACTGCGCGTGCGTACGTACGGAATACCGTCTCCGCGTCGTGGTGTAATATATTTTCCCCCACCACCTTACTTGGATGGGTATAATGGGGTAAATAATTACTATATATTATTATTGTAAAGTGATATTGATTCTGAAATAATATACATACACTCCAATACAATTCCACGATCATGGGAATGATATCATCGCTCGTGCGTACGTACGGAATATCGTCTCCACGATGTGATGCGATTCGTTCTACATGATCTCCATTGCATAATGATTATATAAATGAATTTAATGAATAAATATGATATATAGTACATTAATACCATTCTGGAAATGATGTATCTATAACCTAAAGAGAAGAATAAGAATTTATTCGACAAAACACGCATAAGAACAAAAAGTTATAAACACCCGAATATCAAGTAGCAATGAAATATTACTACTAAGAAGCTAATAATATGACCATATATGATATAATAACAATAATTATGATTCTGGAATAAGTAAATAACATTATTTAAATCATTATACAGGAAGTTCGGACACTTACGATGCAAATCGGACCTAAGGTAAGGGAAATATCACAATCTCATTTTTATCCGAGATTGTTTATACTTTGGTATTTACTGGGGTTTATTTTATCATCCACATCCATGTTTCCTCAATATGTAATATTATTTCCATCCACCTAAAATTGTTTAAATCCAATTTTACCCTTTGGTGAGTTTTTAGTAAAGGATATGAAAGGAATCTTTTGTCATTTTTCGTACGAGGTACTTTTGGACTTTTCCGACAAAAGTACGAAGAATGTTTTTTTTAACTTATACAGCATGAATGGATTTTTAAAAAATTATTTCCAAGAATGTTCCTTTACAAGTTTTCATGTTTATTTTTAATCAACTTCTTTTAGTTTAGAATTGTACGACATGTTAAGAAAGGGAAAGTGTTTTTGAAGCAGAAAGGATATTTTCCTCAAGAATGGAGTTCAAGTGTTTTATCAAAATTGTTTTCCATATAAGATAATAAAGGGTTATGTTTCTATCCCTATTGTTAGATTGATTTGATTATGTTGTGATGGAATTATATTTATGAATTCCTTTATCTTATATGAATTGTTTTATTATGTCACGATATTTAAGATTCCCATTTTTATTACATGGGTTATGCAATGATGTATGATTTATGATTTTGTGGCACACATAAGAATGGTATAATTATGATATGGGTGGGACCTATATCTCCCTCCAATGCATTGGGTAAAGATTTTATATCTCATTAGATAGACATGTCTGGAATGGCAGGTTAAATCGGTTCAGTGAAACAGGACTGAAACGAGGAGTGAACTCGGTTCAGAAATGGACTTTGTCCACTAAGATAGTCTTGGCAATGAGTCTGGACTAACAAGAAATGATTCTCTATGATTATGTGTGTATACCATAGAGCTTCATGTTTTAAGTTATGATTATTGGGATTATATTTCACTACTATGATTTATCCCATGTTATGAAATTATGATCTCTTTTGCAGGTTAAGATTTCCAAAAGTTATGTTCTTATGTATATGATGTGATTGATATTTCTTTTGTTTACCCTTACTGAGCATTTGAGCTCACCCTTTTGTATGTTTTATTTCCCCAGGTCAGGAAGAAGGTTATTAAGTATGATATACCAAAAAGGGACTTTAGATATGATGAAATGAATGAGAGGCAAAGTAGATGCTTTATGAACCAGTTGTTTATGTTTCTCAGTTTATAAATACTCTATACCTATACGGTCATTTCATGGTTTTGTTATATGTTGTAATAAGTGTGCTTAAATTTTTAAGTATTAACAATGTGTGTAAAGTATGGGTTTTTATAGTTGGTATCAGAGGAAAGGTATAGTCATCCTTTGGAAACTAGGATGTGAAAGCCTTAGTAAGAATCCTATGGATACGTCTAAGCATAGAACACAATCTTAGTGTTTTAGAAATGGCCATGAACAACCTATGATAAGACCTTAAGTGTGAAATTTTATTCTTGATTATGTGGTTTTCCTATTATAATTAGTGTTGCTCACACTATTCTTCTTGGTTTTAGTCAATGGCTGGAACCCGAAGGAACCGTGTTAATGCGGAATGCGACGGGCAATGTAATGATTGTCCCCCTGAGCAACCAAACGTTATGGGAGCTGGAATGCAAAATCTTGTAGCCATGCTCACACAAATTTATCAAGCTATGAATCTTGCAGTACTTCCAAGCAAGAAAAGGAAGGAGCAACATTCTGTTTAATCCTTAATGAGGCAGCGTCCACCTTCTTTCAGCGGGTCTATTGATCCATTATTTTCTGAACAATGGATTAGTACTACTGAAAAGATATTTTCAGTTCTTCAATGTTCTGAACATGATAATGTCATCCTAGCAGTGTATCGTTTGGAAGGAGATGCTGATCAATGGTGGAATCTTATTAAGAATACGAGGCAAAGGGATGAAATTGAGTCCATGGAATGGGACGAGTTCAAGAACTTATTTTTCAATAAGTACTTCCCTCATATTCTCCGAACAAAGATGGAGAAATAGTTTCTTGAACTGAAGCAAAAGGATGATGAATCTGTTGGTACCTATGAAGAAAATTTTACAAGACTTGCAAGGTACGCTTCTAGTATTATTATCCAACCTGAGAGTAAGATCGATCGATTCTTTAGTGGCTTAAAACCAAGTCTTCGAAGGGCGTTATCCATAAGGGACTTCAATAGCTATGAGGAAATCGTTCGATGTGCCCTCAAAGTCGATATGGAGATTGGAGTAACCCATCAGTCATATGGGTTTGATAAGAAGAGGAAAATGGAATTCAAAGGAAAATCTAAAGAGCACACAGAAAAGAAGATGAGCTTTCCCTAATGCTCAAAGTGTGGAAAGAAACATGGAGGGAGTTTTCTTAAAGGGACAAGTAATTGTTTCAAATGTGGAAAGGAAGGTCATCGGGCATTTGAATGCCGCAATGATGGGAAGAAGATGTCTAATGATGCAAACAAAGGAAGGGACACACAGAATGAACCTAATACACTTCAATGTTTCAAGTGCAAGGAGATGGGGCATTATGCCAATCAATTCCCAAATCCAAGGGTTGATGATGATGGTCGACATCAACAAACTCTTAAGGATAAAGACAAAGGAAACTCACATGCAATTTCTATCAGCGATGTGGAGTACGATAACGATGTGGTGAGAGGTACACTTACCATCCACTCTAAATTAGCAAATGTTTTATTTGATTCTGGATCCACCCACTCCTTTATTTCTGAAGAATTTTCTAAGGATATAACCATATTACCTCAACAATTAGACGTTGAGTTAGCTGTGAAAACCCCTAATGGCACAACAGTCGCATCAAAAGTTTATAATTCTTCTCCGATTGAAGTTTGTTGGAAAGTGCTTCCTGAAAATCTTGTGATCCATCTTGTAGTGGAATTTGATGTGATTCTTGGCATGGATTGGATTTCTCTACATGGAGCTCATATCAATTGCCAAAGAAGGGAAGTCACATTTCATATTCCAGATCAATCTATGATCGTCTATTGATGCAAGGATGAACATAACCTTCTAGTGGAAATTTCTTCCATTTTATGGGTATTGATTCCACTAAATGAAGGTTATTTATCTCAAATGGTTGGTGAGAAACTCATGATTAAGAATATGCCCATTGTACGGGAGTTTGATGATGTCTTTCCGGAGGAATTACCGGGTCTTCCACCAAATTGTGAAGTTGATTTTTCAATAGAACTCGTACCAAGTGCTTTGCCTATTTCAAAGACACCTTATAGAATGTCCCCAATTGAGTTGCAGGAATTGAAGAAGAAACTCCAAGAGAATCTTGATAAGGGTTTCATACGCCCTAGTGCGTCACCTTGGGGAGCACCTGTTCTGTTTGTTAAGAAGAAAGATGGATCAATGAGACTCTACATTGATTATCGAGAACTTAACAAGATCACTATCAAGAACAAATATCCTCTCCCATGCATTGATGACTTATTTGACCAACTACGAGGAGCTCAATACTTTTCCAAGATTGATCTTCGTTCAGGGTATCACCAATTAAGGGTCAAAAGGGAGGATATACCAAAGACGGCTTTCCATACAAGGTATGGACACTATGAATTTATAGTGATGCCATTTGGTCTTACTAATTCCCCTTCTATCTTCATGGATCTGATGAATAGAGTCTTTAGATACTATCTTGATCAGTTTGTGGTAGTCTTTATAGACCATATTCTTGTATATTCAAAGAGAAAGGAAGAACATGAAGATCACTTGAGAATTATATTGAAGACCCTGAGAAAGGAGAAGCTTTATGCCAAATTTACCAAGTGTGAATTTTGGCTTCAAAGAGTTTTATTTTTGGGTCACATAATCTCAAAAGAGGGGATATCTATGGATCCAGCAAAAACAGAGGTTATCGAAAGATGGTCGAGACCAACAACAGTGACTAAGATCCAAAGTTTTCTTGGTTTGGCTGGATATTATCGATGTTTTGTGAAATATTTTTCACGATTATCTAATCCACTCACCAAGTTGACTCGGAAAGGAGTTAAGTTTTTTTGGACGGAGGAATGTGAAGAGAATTTCAAGGAGTTGAAAAGAAGGTTATCCAGTGCACCTATGCTCACACTTCCTTATAGTGGAGAAAGGTTTGTGATCTACAGTGATGCATCCAAGAAGGGTTTGTGGTGTGTTATTAAGAAAAATGATATGGTGATAGCTTATGTCTCACGACAGTTGAAAATACATGAGAAAAATTACCCAACTCATGATTTGGAGTTAGCTGCGGTAATCTTTGCATTAAAGATTTGGAGGCATTACCTTTATGGTGAAAGGTGTGATATTTATACTGATCATAAAAGTTTAAAGTATATTTTCACACAAAAGGAGCTGAATATGTGCCAAAGAAGATGGTTGGAGCTGATTAAGGATTACGACTGCTCAATTCATTACCACCCTGGGAAAGCAAACAAGGTGGCATATGCATTAAGTCAACAAGACCATGCCATTTTATCCATGATGAGGATGAAAAAAGATCCAATATTTATGGATTTACAAAGGATGGATCTTGGAATTATAATGGAAGGGGGAAAATCGTATCTTTCTCAAATGAATGTTCAACAATCTATACATGTGAAGATTAAAGAGGCATAGAAAGAATATGTCGAGTTACAAAAGAAGGTGAGAAATGTTCCTGAATTCAACCTTGATTGTGATGGGATAATAAAGTTCAGGAATCGGGTTTGTGTTCCATCCCCGAATTAAAGAAGGAGCTATTGGATGAGGCTCATAGTTCTTCATTCTTTATTCATCCTGGAAGCACAAAGATGTATAGGGACCTGAAAGAGTACTTCTGGTGGGATGGCATGAAAAGAGATGTTGCTGAATATATCTCTCGATGCTTGGTTTGTCATCAAGTTAAAGCTGAGAGACAAAAGTCTAAGGGGATGTTACAACCATTACCCATACCTGAATGGAAATGGGAAAACATCACTATGGACTTTGTCACAGGACTTCCTAAAACATCCAAAGGCAATAATGCTATCTGGGTCATAGTTGATCATCTTACAAAGTCTGCACACTTCATCGATATTATAGAGGATTTCTCTCTGGATCATCTTTCCAGGATATATGTAAAGGAAGTGGTAAGATTTCATGGAGTACCACTTTCTACTATATCTGATCAGGATTCGAGGTTTACCTCAATGTTCTGGACAAGTCTTCAGCATACTCTGGATACATAGTTGAGTTTCAGCACTACTTATCATCCTCAGAAAGATGGTCAGTCTGAGAGAACAATTCAAACTCTAGAAGATATGTTGAGAGCTTTCTCTATGGATTTCAAAGGTGGTTTGGATCAACACCTACCTTTGGTGGAATTTTCTTATAATAATAGCTTTCACTCCAGTATTCAGATGGCTCCTTATGAAGCTCTCTATGGAAAGAAATTCAGGACTACAACTTTCTAGGATGAAGTTGGGGAAAGAAAGCTATTAGGACCTGATATTGTTGATGAGATGGTAGAAAAGATCCGATCTATTCAACAACACATAAGATCAGATTAGAGTCGATGGAAAATTTATGCCGACAACCGAAGAAAAGACCTAGAGTTTGAAGTGGGTGATAATGTGTTCTTACGAATATCTCCCTGGAAGAGGGTCATGAGATTTGGAAAGAAGGGGAAGTTGAGCCCTAGATATATCGGTTCTTTAGAAATACTGGATCATGTTGGGAAGGTAGCATACTGATTGGCGCTTCCACCGAATCTCTCTCAAGTTCACGATGTGTTCCATGTATCTCTCCTGAGAAAGTACATACCTGATCCTTCACATGTACTCAGCTCAGAAGTTGTACCACTGGAGCAAAATCTTTCATATGAAGAACAACTGATAGAGATTCTGGATCGTAGTGAAAAATTCCTACGAAACAAGACCACTCTCTTGGTGAAAGTTTTATGGAGGAACCACCAATTAGAAGAAGCTACATGGGAGCTTGAGGATATGATAAGGGAGAGGTATCCTCATCTGTTTGATACAAAGTGACAAATTTCAAGGGCGAAATTCATTTTAAGCGGGGTAGAATGTAACACCCAAGACATTTATGAGAAATATTTTGGTTTTATGTTATATAAATCATCAAAGGAATCTTTTGCTGCACGCAATCGCGACCTTCCTCGATAGCGTGTGTAGTACGCAATACCGAGTTCCACTAAACAACGATATATTATTATAATATTATAAACTAGCCGTTACGAATAGTATTAACTTAATTTTAAATTTTACAACATTATTATTCATCTTACACATTTTCTAGAACATGGTAAGAGAACAAAATAATTTTTTTTGGGTAAAATAAGTATTTATCAAAAAATGCAGTTTGCCGCCTTTTGATGGAGAACCCACATTAAATCTAGTTTTGACACATTTATAAGTTCAATTTGACAAAATAAAATTCTTCTTTTGAATAAGGATATAAAAATTTACTTTGGATAAATTTTTGATATTTTTCTGATAACTTTCATATTTTGATGAATAGTAAAAATACGCTAATTTTTAATTAAAAACAACTTTTTTCATTGAGATAATTTATATGGTTAAATTATAATATTGAATGGTTTTAAATTATAGATAGAATATATTTTTACCATTTAATATAATGTATGTCATTATCATTAATTTCACATTGAATTCATAGGTAAAAACATTTCAATCTTTGGCAATGTTTTAACTTCTAAAACTCATTTTCTTAACAAAGGGATTTATTTTAAATTAATTACTGCAAATTATATGTTTTGAATTTTGAAAAATGGATTCCATATTCAGAATCAGTGGGTCCAAATTATGTTAATAGGCTACTTTTTATTTTTGGGCATTATGAATAGTAACTATGTTAAATTTTATTTACCATAGTTAAAGGTAAATCGGGTAATTAAGGGTAAATATAAGATTATAAAATTACCCTAACACCTGCCAAAATCCTATTGGATGACTAAAAGTGGACCCATACCACCTAATGGTCTGATTAGATTCATTTAATAGACTTTTTTCCATGAAAATAATTTAATTATTATTAAAACCAAAGAATGTGACAACATGTCACTTTCTTAAATCTTATAGGTATAATAATTTTAATTTGGTGATAAACTTAATGAAACTTCAAACATGAATATTCTACAGAAATCTAATACAATTATCTACATCATAGGAATTTATTTAGAATTTTTAGGTATTAAATAATTATCATTAATTATGACACAATAGTGATGTTGAAATTATTTTATTAATTAAAATATCAAATAAATGGTTTTAAAATATTAAAATAATTATTATATGCACTATTTAATGTTCTCCACTAATTTTCTAGATACATATGACATTTTATTAATCTATTAAAGCTTTTAGTTCGAACATATCCTCTGTATATATTTTATTTAAATTCAAATAAATGAATAGTGTCAAAATTGACACTATTGTTATTTTATAAAAATAACATATTATAAAATTGTTTAAAAATAACAAAAATATTTAATAATTATAAATTAATATTTATATGGTCGAAAATTTCATAAAGTATAAAATTATGGAAAATTCACGACACATATGTAATTATTAATAATAATTTAAAATTTAGAATATTGTTACCACAAATAAAATTAAATTGATAAATAAGGATAAATCATGTTGATAATGTATAAAATAAATTCCTAACATGTCTAAATTTTATTGGTAGATGATATTACAACCCTATCTCATCTAAGCTTCGGATATGAGTCATTTTGGAAGTTTTTATGTGGGGTTGGGATTTAATATAAACTAATATTTCTTATATTTCCAAAGGTGCCCCTCTCCTCCCTTATAAAAGGGAACCTCCTCCCTCTCCTTCTCACACCAATTTGAGCCTTAAAGCTCGGAAAAAACCTACCCATTTCACTTCCCCACTTCCCTAGAATCATCCTAGAGGTTCTTGTCTTCTTCAAAGACCAACCCCAGTGCCGTAAGAGGAGATTAAGAAGAGGCGCGTCAAAAAGAGGTAATATCCATTACCGATCCTTTCCAAATTCTTTCTTCTTCAACTTCTTCTTCTTTAGTTGTTTCATTATGAAGTAATAACATCAGTATCACTCATATACTGATATGTTATTATAAGTATGAAACAACCCTATTTCAACAACTATCCATCCTATGGAAAACGAAATCACCGCGCGTGCGTACGTACGGAATACCGTCTCCACGCCGTGGTGTAATATATTTTCCCCCACCACCTTACTTGGATGGGTATAATGGTGTAAATAATTACTATATATGATTATTGTAAAGCGATATTGATTCTGAAATAATATACATACACTCCAATACAATTACACGATCATGGTAAGGATATCATCGCTCGTGCGTACGTACGGAATACCGTCTCCACGATGTGATGCGATTCGTTCTACATGATATTCATTGCATAATGATTATATAAATTAATTTAATGAATAAATATGATATATATTACATTAATACCATTCTGGAAATGATTTATCTATATCCTAAAGAGAAGAATAAGAATTTATTCGACAAAATACGCATAAGAACAAAAAGTTATAAACACCCGAATAACAAGTAGCAATGAAATATTACTACTAAGAAGCTAAGAATATGACCATATATGATATCATAACAATAATTATGATTCTATAATAAGTCAATAACATTATTTAAATCATTATACAGAAGGTTCAGACACTTACGAGGCAAATCGGACCTAAGGTAAGGGAAATATCACAATCTCATTTTTATCCGAGATTGTTTATACTTTGGTATTTACTGGGGTGTATTTTATCATCCACATCCATGTTTCCTCAATATTTAATATTATTTCCATCCACCTACAATTGTTTAAATCCAATTTTACCCTTCGGTGAGTTTTTAGTAAAGGATATGAAAGGAATCTTTTTTTTTTTTTGTACGAGGTACTTTTTGACTTTTCCGAGAAAAGTACAAAGAATGTTTTTTTTTAATTATACGGCATGAATGGATTTTTAAAACATTATTTCCAAGAAGCTTCCTTTAAAAGTTTTCAAGTTTATTTTTAATCAACTTCTTTTAGTTTAGAATTGTACGACATGTTAAGAAAGGAAAAGTGTTTTTGAAGCAGAAAGGATATTTTCCTCAAGAATGGAGTTCAAGTGTTTTATCAAAATTATTTTCCATCTATGATAATAAAGGGTTCTGTTTATATCCCTATTATTACATTGATTTGATTATGTTGTGATGGAATTATATTTATGAATTCCTTTATCTTATATGAATTGTTTTATGATGTCACGATGTTTAAGATTCCCATTTTTATTACATGGGTTATGCAATGATGTATGATTTATGATTTTGTGGAACACATAAGAATGGTATCATTATGAGATGGGTGGGACCTATATCTCCCTCCAATGCATTCGGTAAATATTTTATATCTCATGAGATAGACATGGCTGGAAGGGCAGGTTAAACCGGTTTAGTGAAACAGGACAGAAACGAGGAGTGAACTCGGTTCAGAAATGGACTTTGTCCACTAAGATAGTCTTGGAAATGAGTCTTGACTAACAAGAAATGATTCTCTATGATTATGTGTGTATACCACAAAGTTTCATGTTTTATGTTATGATTATTGGGATTACATTTCACTACTATGATTTATCCCATGTTATGAAATTATGATCTTTTTTGCAGGTTAAGATTTCCAAAAGTTATGTTATTATGTATATGATGTGATTGATATTTCTTTTGTTTACCCTTACTGAGCATTTGAGCTCACCCTTTTGTATGTTTTATTTCCCCAGGTCAGGAAGAAGTTTATTAAGTAGGATATACCAAAAAGGGACTCTAGATATGATGAAATGAATGGGAGTCAAAGTAGATGCTTTATGAACAAGTTGTTTATGTTTCCCGGTTTCTAAAGACTCTATACCTATACGGTCCTTTCATGGTTTTTTTATATTTTGTAATAAGTGTGCTTCAATTTTGAAGTATTAACAATGTATGTAAAGTATGGGTTGTTATAAGTATGTTAAGGGTTTGAAGGAGTTTTTAGATTTTTCAATTCCCAATCGATCCATTGAAGGGAGAATAATATTTTCATGTCCTAAATGTAAATTTAGAAAATGGTTGAAGAGAGATGATGTTTATTTACATTTAATACTAAATTAATTCCCTGGTCAATATATTGGGTTGGATTTAGCATAGAGAATCGACCATTACAGAATGGTTGAGAAAAGATTTTAACCCATAGAATGAGCTCCCAACATCTTCAACAATGGAAAATGAAATGAAAACCCTCATAAATGATGCATTCGGAACTACAAGACACCACTATCAACATCAAAACATAACCAAACAACCAGATGAGGGTGCTACAAATTGTAATGTGACAAGTGATGTCTCTGAGGCTGTAACACAACCAGATCAAGATTGTAACATATCATTAGATCCTTCTCTTGATTATGTGGAGACAAATGTATGAGAAAACCTCACTGAGGAAAATATGTTTCATGATTTAGTTGATTATGGAAATCAAGAGTCGTATAGTGGATGTTTGAAATATTCAAATCTTTCTTTTCTACTGAAGATGTACCATATCAAATTTCTATGTGGAATTAAAAACAAGGAAATGTCCATGATATTGGAATTTTTACATGATGAATTTACTAAAGAAGAAATCCCTGAGTATTTTTATGATATGAAAAAATTTGTTAATAGGATTGGACTGAATTATACAAAAATACATACGTTTCCCAAGGATTGTATGCTTTATTGGTGAGAGGATTCAAGTAGGAATAATTGAAAAAAAAATTCTTCTTCTAGATGGATTTTAATGGGTGATGTTCAGAGACTTAATCAACATAAATTCAAGAAGAAGAATAAAGGGAACACACCTGTAATGGTTTTGTGTTACTTTCCTTTAAATCCACAATTGCAATGATTATTCAGGTCATCAAAAACCACCAAACACATGAAGTGGCATTCTGTAGATAATAACAATGATGGGTTAATGATACATCCATGAGTTTCACAATCTTGGAAGACATTTGATTCATTACATCAATATTTCTCAGTTAATCCTAGGAATGTTCGATTGGGATTAGCTTCTGATGGATTCAACCCATTTGGGACTTTGCGTACTAGTTATAACATTTGACCAGTTGTTTTTAACCCTTACAATATGCCTCTGTGAATGTGTAAGCAACAAAAATAATTTATCATTTTGATGACTATTCCTAGAAAACAAATGTCTAGAAATGATATTGATGTATTCTTGCAGCCTTTGATTGGACAATTATAGGAGTTATGGAGTAATAGTGTTGAGACATTTGATTCTTCTTCTAAAACAAAGTTCAAAATGCATGCTACTTTAATGTGGACCATTAGTGACTTCCTTGGGCTTGGGAATTTTTTTGGATGTAACATTTACATGGGTTTGGATTGTCCTGTTTGTAACTTTGATTTTTAGCCAAAATGGCTACCTCATAGTAGAAAATGGTGCTTCTTGTGCCATTGATGATTTCTCGATACATCTCATAGATTTCGGTTGAACAGATCAAAATTCAACAGTTTCATTGATTGTAGACCACCTCCATAGTTTTTAACTGGTTCTAAAATATTGAAACAACATGAAAATGTTGAAATAGAATTTTAAAAGGTTCATCATTTGAATGATAGCGGGAAACGGGTTCGAAGTGCATCGTCAAGTGAAATCTGAATGAAAAAATGGAATGGAAAAAGTTTATATTCTTCAAAGTTCCGTATTGGGAATTTAATTTTTTGTGGAATAATCTTGATGTGATGCATATTGAAAATAATTTCAGTGACAATTTTATTTTCACATTGCTTAATGAGCATGGATAGTCGAAGGATCGTCTCAATGATCACAAAGACTTTCAATTAATGAACATAAAACGTGATCTCTGGACAGATGAGAATGAAAAGTATGCTCCGACAATTTTTTCAATGAAAAATAGGGATAAAGATATATTCCATCAATTATTGAATAATTTGAAGGTATCTGATGGGTATTCAAGTAACATATCAAGGTGTGTTTACTTGAAGAATTATAAGTTACATGGATTGAAAAGTCATGATTCACATATTTTTTTTACAATAGTTGCTACCATTGGCATTCCGTACATTATTACCTGAAAAAGTTACTGTTGTTGTACTCCAATTCTGCACATTTTTCAGAAAACTATGTGAGAAATCTCTACATCCATTTTAGATTTACAACCTCCAGGAGTGGTTTTTATTGACCCTTTGTACAATGGAGATGATCTTTCCTCCGTTGTTTTTTACCGTCATGATGCATTTAAATGTGCATTTGGTTGAGGAAGATAAATTAAGAGGCCTCGTTCATTATCGATGGATGTTTCCAATTGAGAGTTACTTTATTTATGTTTTTTTAGTTAAGTAAAAAAATTTGGAACTTAATTTATTCATAATTATGTTTATTTTATTTCACAGATATCTTGGGAATTTGAAATCATACGTGAGAAATAAAGCTCAACTAGAAGGCTCTATTTCTGAAGGCTATTTGGATGAGGAGTGTCTTACCTTTTGTTCAAGATACTTGGATGATATTGAGACAAGATTTAATCAAGTAGGACGTGCTAACTACACATCGACTCAATCTTAAATACATCAGAACTCAAAAATATTTCCTGTTATTGGCCGATTAGTTAGGAGGACCTCAAATGTGACACTTACAGAATTGGAATTTTTACAGAAACATAGATATGTGACGCTGAATAGTGAAATTGACGATCCATTTATTGAAGGTTTGAGGATACAAACAAAGAGACGAATGAGAGTCTGAACAAAAAAAGAGAAAGATATAGCGAAATCTGTTAATAAAGAGCTTGTAAAATGGTTTGCACGACTTATAAGTTCATAAATATTGCAATAAATATGAATATTAGTTTGACACATATATTTTGTAAATCTAATAAAGCATATTTCATTTTTTAGATCATCAATACTAATACTCGAGTAGAGTTGTCAGAATATTTGATGTTTCTTGCTCGAGGTCCTCTAAAACAAGTTAGAAAGTTCGACGCATACAACGTGAATGGTTTTAGATTTTGTACAGTCGATCAAGAAAGGGGTTTGAAAACACAGAATAGTGTTATATTTACATTTTCTAAAGTGGGATACTATCACTACGGGAAAAATGGTTAATAGCGACGGGGTATTTGCGACGGGAATAATTCTCGTCGCAAATACCTTTCGCAAAGGAGTATTTGCGACAGGCAACTATTCCCATCGCAAATAACAGATTATTTGCGACGGGTTTTTTACCCGTCGCAAATAGTTTGGCGCGAAATGCGCGCCAAACCGCGGTAAGATTATTTGCGACGGGAATAGAACCCCGTCGCAAATAACCGGCAGCGGTTAAAGACTATTTGCGATGGGACTGCAGTCCCGTCGCAAATACCCAGCCGGCGGGAATTATTTGCGACGGGTACCCATCGCAAATAACCGTTTTAATGCCGCCCATAATTAAATGCGGTCAGGGTTATTTGCGACAGGGATAGAACCCCGTCGCAAATAACCGGCGGCGGTTAAAGACTATTTGCGATGGGACTGCAGTCCCGTCGCAAATACCCCGGCGGCAGGGGCTTTTTGCGACGGGCCCCGTCGCAAATAACTGTTTTAATGGTGCCAATAATTAAATGCAGTCAGGGTTATTTGCGACGGACCCCGTCGCAAATATTGTTTTTTGCGACGGAAAACCCGTCGCAAAAAAGCCCGTCGCAATTAATCCAACCTATAAATACTGCTGCCAACCATAACAAATTCCCCACTCTCAACTCTCAACCGTTCTAATTTTTTTACTCTGAATCTTTTACGACTTTCAGTTGTAAATTTTTTTTTTCTGATTTCGAGGATTCAGTTGCTGGTGTTCTACAATTAAAGCGACTCGACATTGACATCAAGTTTAAGGTTTTTATTTGAATTTTAATTTAATATTTATTTTATTTATTATATTTATTTAGTTTAAATTTTTAGAATTTTTTTTTTGATTTCTAATTAGAAATAATTATGAACTATTAATAATTAATAGTAATTAGAGACAATTAAACACTAATTAATTTAAAATAGTTAGCTGTAATTACAATTAATTAGCAGTAATTATGGAAAATTAAAATTAATTAGGAATAATTACGAATAATTAGGAATAGTTACCAATAATTAGGAATAATTACGAATAATTAGGAATAATTACCAATAATTAGGAATAGTTATCAATAATTAGGAATAATTACCAATAACTAAGAATAATTACCAATAATTAGGAATAATTAGCAATAATTAGGAATAATTACCAATAATTAGAAATAATTACCAATAATTAGGAATAATTACCAATAATTAGTAATAATTAAAAATAATTACCAATAATTCGTAATGATTACCAATAATTACCAATAATTACCAATAATTAGTAATAATTTCCAATAATTAGTAATAATTTCCAATAATTAGTAATAATTACCAATAATTAGTAATAAATACAAACAATTAGGAATAAATACAAATAATTAGGAATAATTACCAATAATTAGGAATAATTAGTAATAATTAGGAATAATTACCAATAATTACCAATAATTACCAATAATTAGTAATAATTGGTAATAATTATCAATAATTAGTAATAATTACCAATAATTAGTAATGATTACCAATAATTAGTAATAATTTCCAATAATTAATAATAATTAGTAATAATTAGCAATAATTACCAATAATTAATAATAATTATTAATAATTACCAATAATTACCAATAATTACTAATAATTAGTAATAATTACCAATAATTAGTAATAATTATCAATAATTAGTAATAATTACCAATAATTTGTAATAATTACCATTAATTACCATTAATTAGGAATAATTACCAATAATTACCAATAATTAGGAATAATTGGCAATAATTACCAATAATTACCAATAATTATCAGTAATTACCAGTAATTAGTAATAATTCGTAATGATTACCAATAATTAGTAATAATTACCAATAATTAGGAATAATTACCAATAATTAGGAATAATTACCAATAATTACCAATAATTAGTAATAATTGTTAATAATTAGTAATAATTACAAATAATTAGTAATAATTAGTAATAATTACCAATAATTATTAATAATTAGAAATAATTACCAATAATTACCAATAATTAGTAATAATTACTAATAATTACCAATAATTAGTAATAATTAATAATAATTACCAATAATTAGTAATAATTAGTAATAATTACCAATAATTAACAATAATTACCAATAATTAGTAATAATTAGTAATAATTATCAATAATTAGTAATAATTACCAATAATTCGTAATAATTACCAATAATTAGTAATAATTTGTATAATTACCAATAATTAATAATAATTACTAATAATTAGTAATAATTGCCAATAATTAGTAATAATTACCAATAATTAGTAATAATTACCAATAATTAGTAATAATTAGACATAATTACCAATAATTACCATTAATTAGAAATAATTACCAATAATTACCATTAATTAGAAATAATTACCAATAATTACCGTTAATTAGTAATAATTACTAATAATTACCAATAATTACCAATAATTACCAGTAATTAGTAATAATTACCAAATACTAGTAATAATTACCAATAATTACTAATAATTACCAGTAATTACTAATAATTATTAATAATTAGTAATAATTATTAATAATTCGTAATAATTAGTAATAATTACCAATAATTAGTAATAATTACCAATAATTACCAATAATTACAAATAATTAATAATAATTAATAATAATTATTAATAATTAGTAATAATTAGTAATAATTAGTAATAATTAGTAATAATTAGTAATAATTAGTAATAATTAGTAATAATTACCAAAAATTAGTAATAATTAACAATAATTACCAATAACTAGTAATAATTAACAATAATTACCAATAACTAGTAACAATTAACCATAATTACCAATAACTAGTAATAATTACTAATAATTACCAATAATTACTAATAATTACCAATAATTACTAATAATTACCAATAACTAGTAATAATTACCAATAATTACTAATAATTACTAATAATTACTAATAATTACCCATAATTACCAATTATTACCAATAATTACCAATAATTACCAATAATTACTAATAATTACCAATAATTACCAATAATTAGTAATAATTTGTAATAATTAGTAATAATTCGTAATAATTACCAATAATTAGTAACAATTCGTAATAATTCGTAATAATTCATAATAATTACCAATAATTAGTAATAATTACCAATAATTACCAATAATTACCAATAATTAGTAATAATTACCAATAATTACCAATAATAAGGAATAATTACCAATAATTAGGAATAATTACCAATAATTACATTATTAGTATATCTTATTATTAATATTAAAATAATATAATTTTCTATATTATATACAATTCTCCTTTCATCTGTGTGTTTTCTGTCTCCACATGTAATATTTTCATTCTTTTTCAAAATTATCAGCCTACTCAGCAATAGAGAGGTGAAAGTGAATGCAAATATTACATGTGGAGACAGAATGTTAAACACACAGATGAAAGGAGAATTGTATATAATATAGAAAATTATATTATTTTAATATTAATAATAAAATATACTAATAATGTAATAATGTTATTATTATATAATTAATATTTATGAAAAAAAAAATATTAGTACTATTAAAATAATAATAAATTTATATAATATTAAAATTATCAATATTTGTAACAGGTTTTGCTTTATTCTCAACATATTCAATTCTTAAAGGGTCAATTTTTAGGTCTATCTCAATAAAAAGTTTGTGTCAGTTGTGTATGATGTAAACTCTATAATTATCCTTGCTTGAGTGTTTTTTCTAACAAATTATTCAAAACCAGTAATGATTTTATATTTTATAGAAAAATATGGAACAACGAGGTCGTCAACAGTCATTATTAGATGACCGCATATGGATAAATCAACGTAGAAATCCAAACGGTTCTGGTTTAAATCCAGTATATATAGAGGGTGTGGAGACTTTTTTTATCCTTTGCGGCATCAAATCCAGAATTTGTTTCAAAAGGAAAAATAAAATGCCCTTGTAGAAAATGTGCATTGAGATCGTTTGACACATTTGACAAAGTGGGGGGACATCTCTTGCGTTTTGGTTTTCAACCAGATTATGTTTTTTGGTATCAACACGGTGAACGCAGTTCCAGGGTAGGTGATACCAACTTGATTCCGGATCCATCCCAGTTTCAAGATTTAGTACATGATGTTGCAGGTTCATCTGTTAAACATACAGAAACTACGGCTGATATAGCTTCAAATCCTGAGTTGGCACCGTCTGAATTTTATGAGTTGTTGAGGTCTGCTGAGGATGCATTATATCCTGGCTGCAAGATGAGAAAATTAGAAGCAGTTGCAAAATTTATGTCTATCAAATCAGATAACGGAATGTCAAACACCTATTTTGACCAGATATTTTCTTTGCTTAAAACACTGTTACCCGAAGGAAATGTTTTGCCTGCAAATTACTATGAGAGTAAGAGGCTGGTTTGAAATTTGGGACTTACTTGTCAGAAGATTCATGCATGTTCAAATGACTGCATTTTATATTCTGGGGAAAATGAGTCGTTGGATAGTTGTCCCACATGTGGGAAACTGAGATATAAAGAAGGGAAATATGGGAAGTCTGGTTTGATTCCTGTAAAATAGTTGAGATATTTTCCGCTTACATCCAGACTTCAGCGTTTATTCATGTCTAAGAATAAAGCGACAATGATTTCATGGCATAAAGCGAATATTTCAACCGATAAAAGCTTGAATCATCCAGCCGATGGTGATTCATGGAAACATTTTGATAGAGTCCATCCATCCTTTTCTTTAGAAGCTAGAAATGTTCGAGTGGGCCTTTCCACTAATGGTTTCTGTCCGTTCGGATCTTATGGTAGTCATTATTCATGTTGGCCTGTTTTTTTAACTCCATACAATTTACCTCCATGGATGTTGATGAAGGAGCCATATATTTTTTTGACTTTACTAATTCCAGGACATCCGAAAAAGAATATTGATGTTTATTTGAAACCATTGATTGATGAATTAAGTTTATTGTGGAGTACTGGTGTCAGTAAATATGATGTTGCTAAGAAATAGAATTTCATACTCAGAGCAGCATTGATGTGGACAATTAGTGACTTCCCGGCTTATGGGATGTTATCTGGCAGGAGTACACATGGTCAGAAATCATGTCCTTACTGTATGGGAGAGAACAAAACATTTATGCTCATTCATGGAAAGAAACCTTGTTATTTTGACTATCATCGCATATTTCTTCCAGCTGATCATCCTTTTCGCAGAAACAGATCTCATTTCAGAAAAGGAATAGTTGAAAGCGATGGACCTCCAAAAATGCTATCAGGTTCGGAGTTAAAATCAGTTGTATTTTCATTACCTCCCATTACTTTTGGTCCCACAATAAACCAATAGAAAATTTCTGGTTTTGGGAAAGAACACAATTGGATTAAACGTAGAATATTTTGGGATTTGCCATATTGGTCTGATTTGTTGGTCCGTCACATGTTGGATGTCATGCATATTGAGAAGAAATGTTTTGATAATTTGTTTCATATAGTTTTGGATACGCCAGGAAAGAGAAAAGACAATGTAAATGCACGTTTAGATCTTGCCCAAATTTGCAGGCGTCCAGAACTGGAACTGTTTGATAATGTCAAAACAGAAAGGTTACTGAAACCAAAAGCAGCTTATACACTGTCTAAAGAAAACCGTTTATTATTTTGTCAGTGGATTGCAGATTTGAGACTTCCAGATGGTTGTGCTTCCAATTTGGGTAGATGTGTAAAGAATGGTCATATTACTGGATTAAAAAGTCATGATTGTCATGTTATAATGGAAATACTTCTACCCATTGGATTAAGAGGTCTGTTGAATTCTGTGATTTGAGATTCCATAACAGACATGTTTCATTTTTTTCGGGAAATTTGTGCGGCTACAGCAGATTATGATGCTCTATGAAAACTTGAAGAAGATGTTGTTATAATTATATGTAAACTGGAAAAAATATTTCCGCCATCTTTCTTCGACTCAATGGAACATTTGATGTTACATTTGCCATATGAAGCCAAATGTGGAGGTCCAGTACAGTTTCGATGGATGTACCCATTTGAAAGATGCATGCATAAATTGAAAAGAAAAGTATGTAACAAAGCATATGTTGAAGGATCTATTGCAGAAGCTTATTTGCAAGAGGAAATATCTTTTTTCTGCTCCCATTATTTTGAATCTGAGTATCCTTCAAAACACAACCGAATAGGATGGAACGAGAGGAATATTGATGAAATCGACAATCAATTATCTGTTTTCAACCAGCCAGAGCTTGGTTTTGGTGGATTTTATGAACGCTGGCTTTCGAATGATGAACATCACAGAGCTCATATGTATGTTCTTCTCAACTGTGAAGAGATGACATCAGTTGTACTATAAGGGTTTATATCACTTATTCTATCATTTATGTTACAGTAAATAACTTTGTTTTTTATAGGTTGTATGATAATCATATCAAGAAACAAATTCCACTAATTACAGCAGCTGCTCTCGAAGAAAGCTGACAAAAAAATTTCTCTCAGTGGTTTCAAAAACTGGTAACATAAATTCTTTATCTTTTAGCAACTCATTCAATGTATAGTTTACTATATTGATAATTATTTCCCAAATTTTCAGGTGTCTCGACATGCTGATGAAATTGACAAACGGCTGTGTATATTGAGTAACCCACCTTCTAAACTTGTTAAAACTTATAATGCATATGTGGTGAATGGATTTCGATTTCACACACATGCATATGGGGAATCAAAAAAAACAATGAACAGTGGAGTTAGCTTGAGAGGATCTCATCATCGAGAAAATGAAGTTGACTTTTATGGCAGACTTGATGAAATCATTGAACTCTATTATCTTGGACAACATTACATAACCATGTTCAAATGTCGGTGGTTGGATACAGAGAGAGGCATGCATGTTCATCCGACTCATGGAATCATCAATATTAAATGTAAAAGTGTTATCACAGTAAATGAACCATTCTTATTGGCTCAACAGGAACATCAAGTTTATTACGCAAAGTACTGTGCTACATCAAAAGACTTGACTGATTGGTGGAGTATAATAAAAATCAAAATTCGAGACAATCAGTTTAGTCAAAGTGAATGTGCTTTCACTGATGTGCAAAGAATTGAAGTTTTTCAATAGAGTACTCAAAATCAATCTTTTTTACAAAGATACATGAGTATCGATGACGACACCCCACATTTAAGAGTCGGTGATGACGATGATGTTAATGATGTCACATATGAATTTGAAATGGTAAGAGATGAAGCAACTGGAACTCGAATGGATATCGATGATGTTGAGGAGGAATATGAAGATGACATTGACATATATGAAGATGATTATAAAGATGAACACTGATAGAATTCCATGGTAGTTATATACAATCATAACTAATATATATGTATATATAATAGTAATTATCAATTATTTTCTAACAACATTAACATTTTCTATTTCAGATGGACGATGACACATTTCGTGCGTTGGCGGATACTGACCTGCCTTTCGATGCGGATGAGTTGCTGGCAGATGACCCTCAGCCTGCAGGCGCTCCAGGGAGTACGCGGAGGGGGCGCGGTCTTGCACGATTGATGATTCCTGACCTCGTCCCCGAGCGACGTCCACGTCTTGGGTTTGATCTACGCACACGGAGGTGTACTAACCTGTGTGATAACCTGTGGATTTGACTAAGATTTTATTAATCTATTCACATAATAAATGTTTATTATTTTTACAGTTTTCCGCATATAGAAGTCGGACAGGGCAACGCTATTTTACGCAACTATTTCTCTCAGCCTTGGACCACATGGGAGCATATTCTCATTGATGTGCAGCAGGCCATGTTCGGCCATTGGTTGGTACGTACGTAAATAAATAATTTTTATTTTGAAAATTATTTCATTTCTAACTTGATATTTTGATTTATTTGTAGGGTTTATGGTATCCGATCGAGGATACCATGCGTGACGCCATCCACGAGGCATGGGAGGTGGCCATGTGTGATCGCTTTCGTCAGTTTTTTCACAATTTAAGAAAAACTGCCACAAAGAAAGCAGGAGTGTCAGATTTTGACGAGTCATGTAGAGCACACCGACCAGAGTACATTTCATCCCATGTATGGGATGGATTATGTGCGCACTGGTTGAGTGATGCCTTTCAGAGGAGATCATCAGTGGGGAGGCAGAATCGGGGGAGAAAGGAGGTGAATCATCGAGCTGGGAGTCGTACTTTCAGTACTCATAGACAAAATCTGGTACGTACATTATTTATAAATATTTTATATAACAATAAATATTAACAGTTTATTTTTTATTCTTATAGGCTGTCGAGCACCCCGATATTATGGAGTACGACGTATATCAGAGGATGTATAGTGATCCTGCTACTGGGGAGCTCATAGGTGATTGTCAGCGTCACATTGTGGTCAGTATTATTTGTTTTCAAGTTTAAAAATTAACTGCATATAATATATTCACAATTTTAATTTTAAATTGCAACTACAGGAGTCATATGAGGCCGCAGCATCACAGACCCGGCCTGAGAGTCAGGCTGAGTCATCAGATCAGACCACTAGCCGTCAATTTGATGAGGCGGCATGGATGCAGGCCACCCAGTATGCCTTCGAGAAGGGCCGGGTAGTTGGTATCAGCTCTCGACTGACTCCCGGAGATTATTATGGCAGTGCTGCGATGTCGGCGTCCAGCTCGAGAGGAGCTCGTGCATCTTCTTCTGGTACACAGTATGAGGATCAGTTGCGATCTCAGACTGCACTGATAGAGAGTCTCTGACAAGAGTAGGAGCAGATGCTTCAGCAGTAGCAGCATGAGGAGGAGCGTCGATGCCAGCAGCAGCTGTACGAGGAGCAGATGAGTCGGTGGCAGCAGCAGCATCAGGAGCAGATGGAGTACATGCGCCGACTCACTCATGCTTTAGGGATGGAGTTTCCTCCACCAGCATCTGCAGATCCCCCCCTCCCCCCTCCCCCCCTCCTTCAGATTAGAGTTTGTTTTTATGTTATAAAGTTTGTTAAATCAAAATATGATTTTTTTTCTATTCGTAGTTTCTGTCTCATTATAAAATATTAATAATATTATATTTTGAAATAACAATATTAATATGAAAAATAATATTATTTATATTTTATAATATTAAATTATATATATATATTAAAATTTTATAATATTATAATTTAATTATATTTTTTTGTAATATTAGAATTATTTTAATATTTGAATGTAAAATAATTCTATTATTTTTATATTAATTAAAATAACTTATTAATATTTTTTTTATTTATGAATTATAATTCTAATATTATTATATTAATTAAAATCATTTATTAATATTATATTATTTTTTATTTTTGAATTATAATTCTATTATTATTATATTAATTAAAAAAATTATTAATAATTTATTAATTTTATTTGTGAATTATAATTCTATTATTATATTAATTAAAATCATTTATTAATATTGTATTATTTTTTATTTTTGAATTATAATTCTATTATTATTATATTAATTAAAATAATTTATTAATAATTTATTATTTTTATTTGTGAATTATAATTCTATTATTATATTAATTAAAATCATTTATTAATATTTATTTATTTTTGAATTATAATTGGATTATTATTATATTAACTAAAATAATTTATTAATAATTTATTTTTTTTTATTTTTTTATAGTATTTGCGACGGGATACTATGCCCGTCGCAAATAGTATTATTATTATATTCATTAAAATAATTTATTAATTTTTTTTAATTTTTTTTAAAAAAAATGTATTTTCGACGGGCCCGTCGCAAATATGATTTTAAAAAGTTTTCACAAATATACAGACTAATATTTGTGACGGGAAGGATTCCCGTTGCAAATAATACCTTTAGCGACGGGCCCGTCGCAAATAATTGTTGTTGCGACGCCGTTTTCCGCGACGGGCTATTTGCGACGGGGACCCGTCGCAAAAGCCTATTGGCGACGGGATCCCGACGCAAATGCCCCATCGCAAATGCCATTATTTCCAGTAGTGTGTGGAAATATGACTGATATTATTGAATTAAACTACCACATTCATTTTTAGTTGTTTTATTCAATTGAAAATGGGTTGATATTATCAGAGGTGTTAAAAAAGATTCCTTGAAATTTACTTCTGTGAATTTCTCTCGCTTGATGGATGTTAGTGATCGGGAACTGAATGATCCATATATCTTATCATCCCAAGAAAAAATGGTATATTATATGAATGATGTTGTGGATGAAGGGTGGAGTGTAGTTTCTCACGTAATAGAAAGAGATTTGTATGATATGGGTGATGAAGTGGAAGATTTGACCTCTTAAAATTGAATCTCATCAACAACAAGAAGAAAAATTATTTGTCCATCATGAAATTGAAAATATTATTCTATAAAGGATGAATGAAGTGGATGATGTAATGGAGCAGGAAACTGACATGATTGAAGGGGAAAATGATTTTCTGTACGGTTATTTATTCATTCAGCAACCACTTATTTCATTTGTGCAGTCATTCATTATCATTGTAATGTATATTTTTTTTTAGTATTGGGCATCTATTATCATTTTTAAATTTTTTCTGTATTTTTTTTTTGAAATATATGTTCTAAAATTAATTTTATTTTGTTAAATGACAAGAATGCCAAGGAGGAAGTGATACACTGTTTCATCCATTACTACGACAGATGACGATCCATTTGTCTCCCTCCCTATGGCATCTGAGCCACCAGCTGCCTTCCCCAAGCACCATCTCTCACACCCTCAGTGAGTGTCCCTTTAGAATTTGAGTCATCAACTCCCCCTTCGGCAACCTCAGCAGCGGGGTGGCGGTGTGCCACTTCTAGTTCATCACGGGCATACTAGAGGTTCACTTTATAGGTACAAATTTTAAAATAAATAAATTTATTGCACTTTTTTATACTAATTGTTTTTTAATTAAATATAAAAAAAATTCAACCATGGAGAGGAATGTAAAAATTGAAGATGTGTGCAATATGGATGGAAATAAGATAGTTTTCCCATTTGATTCATATGGGGTCCCTACGGATGATGCTCTGGGATTACATGGCCAAATTCTAGGCCATCTAGCAGCGGATCTCATTTCCCTTCCTATTTATTATGATGATTGGAGAAAAATGCCTCCAAGTTGAAAAAATGAAGTTTTTGATTCCCAAATAAAGGAAATTTTAATGCATTATGGTGTAATTTAATGTCATGTTATTAATATGTTCAAAATGATTTTATGTATACATATGTTTTTCCATATTATAGTTGCTAATGTGATAGCAGAAAAGTGGACGTTGAAAAATCATGGTAAGAAATGGAATGAATTCAAATAGAGATTGTGGAGTGATTTCAAAGATACTTTATTGACCGTCCAACAAATGTATGAGAAGCTACCCAGTGGGGTACCCAAAGAATAGTGTAAAGTTTTTACTGACAGACATCATGTTGAGAAGAAGATGGTATTTTTATATATATTACTATATTAACCTCATTTTACATTACTACATGTATATGAAGTGGAGATGACATTGAATACATTACTTTTAAATTTCATTTTATTTATTTCAGGATCTCTCAAGAAATAATGCATCAAGTTGGGCTAAGAAAGTCATCCCTCACACTGTGGGGTCAAAAATCTTTTCTTGAAGCCGATCGACTCTGGTAATCTTTTAGTTAGTTTAAATATTTATAAGGAAATATTATCTGTTTAATATATTAAATTTCTGATTTATCTTTGTTTAATGGAGTCACATAGTTTAGGGAAAGAATCATCTCGAACTGAAGTGTGGTTGGATGTTCACAAAAAATCTGATGGAAGTTTTGTTAATGAGACTGCCAAAAGAAGTTGGGGTATGAACTCATTTTTCATTTTAATAACATATTATTTGTTTCAACTATGTTAATATATATTGATATTTTATTTATGAGAAAAAATTTAAGAAATATGGGAGGACAATCCTAGGCAGTCCTACTCAGTCTCCTAGGATGACCCGGTTGCTAATGTGCATGGGAAGGAGCATCCTTGTAAAGTGAACGGGATGGGTTTTGGACCCGTACCATCTGAGGTCTTTAGCCGGCCATCGGGGATTGCAGATGCATCTACTTCTGGTTGTAGTTAGTCCATACCCAGAGTTTCTTAGAGAGAGATTGTTTCTCTACGAAACACAGTTCAAGACTAGGGGGCTCATATATCTACTTTGCAGAAATCGTTGACTGATATACATCAACAGATGAGCAGATATCCCCCTGGTGGTATTAAATCGACTGGTGGTGAGTAGGTAAATCACTAACATTCCAAATCATTTAGTTTTAAAACTTTTATTGGTTTTAATTTTAAAAATAATAATGAAACACAATTTAATATTTAATATAATGTTATTACAGGTGGTAACAGGAAGTGGATATGGAGGTGGAGAGGGTGACGATATCTATTCATCATCGGACAGTGATTATTATTATTGTTGATATGTGGAAAAATATTCTAACAGTCGGTTTGTATATGTATCATGTGTGGCACATAGTGGCCTCTAAACATTTTCATAACCTAACATTTTCTTGATTTCTCATGTTTCCATTTATGTATTTTATTGATTTCTAATGTTTAATTTTATGTCTTTATTTCTCGATTGTGGTATGCACCATATATATCGACTATTTATTGTGATGATTATTTTTTTATGATTTATTTTTCTGAAATTCATTTTTTCATTATAATAACGTGTCCAACATTTTCTAGCCCAATGCATTTACCACTACATTTCCATTTCTATGTAGTACTTCTAAGTTATGATCTTGTATCAATCCCTAGGAATGAATATTCATGTCTCACTAACATGTTTAAGATAGATCACCCTTTAGTGTAGAATAATCCTAGTATCCAAAATTTCAAAAGATAATTGGAATCCA
This sequence comes from Viscum album, assembly GCA_963277665.1. Taxonomy (NCBI): domain Eukaryota; kingdom Viridiplantae; phylum Streptophyta; class Magnoliopsida; order Santalales; family Viscaceae; genus Viscum; species Viscum album. The sequence continues at coordinate 684,231,141 of OY728167.1, forward strand.
TAGATACTGATACAAGATTAGGGGAAATTTTGCTACACTATCTGAAATGGGGTTTTCCCACCATTTCCAAAGTGGCCTCCAAGAACAGTTGGGAAGTGTGAATGATAGTTTCCATTATCTTATTAGGCATGACATGTCAATGGGAAACTCCCAGTAGATTCCCTAGAACCCCCTTCCATATAAAATGATAAATATACTACATGATCAGTTACTTACCATTTATAATATCAACTACCCAATAACAATTAATTTATTATAAGCATCCATATTCCTTGATAGAATATATCAACCCCTTTCACGAGACAATCTTACCTTTAAAGGAATGTGCCTGATCACTTATATTATATTCCGCACATAAAAATAACTAGAATGCATAATGGGAGTGACAATGTATTAGGATCCATGATTTAATTTATTCTAAGGAAACCACACTAAAGACTCCTTGTCCAAAGAAATAACATTGGTGAATCAAATATGATACATCAACCTAATCCATCACTCTTAAAAAATTAGAAACCCTTATTCATGGGAGAGATAATTTTACCTTTTTTTATCTTTAGTGTCAATTATAATAATTCCACATGGAATAACCCAAGGGAGAGATTATTTAACCTAATTCCTATGTTATGTATCATTTATAATAATTCCACACGGAACACCAACATAAATTAATCCCATGAACATATTACATCATTATTCCCATGATAAAGGGTCTACCACCAACATACTACACCCCACATAGTTTGAGTAACTAAGGAATAAATAAATAACCACCCAATAATATTCCTAAAGGACTGTAGGAGGGTTTAAATTTATCGACACATAGATGGAATAAAAATATAAATAGTTACTATATATATTAGTAGTAATATATATAGTTTATATATATTTCATCCACCTATATTTCCAAGGTATGTGAAGAGGTATGTAGCCATATACTTATAATAATACTATGTAATAGACCATGGATAACTTAGACATCCCTAACCAGTCTAACCATCCTATATGCTCATGTAATTGGGTACATTCCCTATATCCAAATAGAGTGAGAGACTCCATGAAACAACACATGGGATGTTGAGTGTGCCATCAGGTCAAAATTCTAGTCATGGATTGTGGTGAGTAAATCACAATACTTATATAGTAACATTTTTGTGATACACCATGCTCAACACCTGATGTATGGAATTTTGATATATCCTTTCTCAACAATCTCTTTCCATCATACCACAACCTCTATAAAGGCATATATTAAATATAACTAGAAAGGGGAATTACCTCACATCCATCTATTCTATCTACAACATATACATAATAAAGTCATAATCATTATTGTCATAATAGATAAGGAATATCCTCTTATTCATGTCTTTATCCATGTTCAATTCCCATTTAAAATATTACAATTTGTATGAAGCGTTTTGTAATGCATAAATCAAGAACATGACAATACAATTACTTGGGGTCATTCTATTTAAAACCAATTGAATTATTTTAAGAAAGGAAACCCGTCATTAATTATCCATTTCACATTATCACACTACTGGAAAATGGAATTATACCCATGGTTTTGGGGAAACCCGTGGGTATAGGTCACCCTATCCCCAAGGTTTTTGGAAAACCGTGCGTGTATGAATTTTTTGATAGCCTATGCCCACAGTTTCCCCAAATCGTGGGCATAAGCTACCCTATTCCCACTGTTTTCTTCAAACTGTGGGTGTAGGGTATCAAAAAATGAATATACCCATGGTTTGCCCAAAACTGTGGGGATAGGGTGACCTATACCCACGGTTTTCCCCAAAACCGTGGGTATAGTCATCAGATAGAAAACCTATACCCATGGTTTTAGAAAACCGTGGGTATAGGTTTCCCGCATGTGCGAGGGAAATATATTTTTTCCGTAGGAGCAAAAACAAATTTGGCGGGAGTTATATACCCATCGTTTATATCTCTATACCCACGGTTCAAATAAATATATTTAATAATATATATATATATATATATACATACATATATGCGGTGATGCGGTAGTGGTAAGGCTGCTCGTGAATGTAGAAGTAGCCGCGAGATCGAATCTCGTGGGCCGCCATTTTGTAATATATGTTATACCCATGGTTTCCAAACCGTGCGTATTGAGTTATGACACGGTGGAAAAACCTCTGCCCACCGTTTTTCCAAACTGTGGGTATAGGTCATGGGCCTATACTGACTCCAACAACGACCACAGTTCCCCAAACTGTGGGTATAGCCTATACCCACGGTTTTGGGGTCTATACCCACGGTTTTGAACCGTGGGTATAGGATCATTTTCCAGTAGTTCCAGTTACATTTGACTCATTCAATTCATTGAAACATGGGACCCCCATATATAATCTCAATAGAGTCACTTATATGGTGACATTTTAATCTAGGAAATTTATCACTTTTGAAATTCCAACTATAAGTGGTCCAAACACATAAGGGATGCCTTGGGTTCTATCAAATAATCTTATATAAAGGGATATTACATTCTTGAACAATTAAAAAAGATATGTGGTAGTACTAACATATGAAAAAATAATAATATTTTCCCATTTCACCTAGATCACCAAATGGGTGACCATATAAGTTTCACACAACATGTGAATATCCAATCAAGGATCAACTAGTTCATATGAGTCTCTAATGGTCAATTTTAAATACATAAATCACTTAAATCGATATGCTTGACCAAATATGGTGTGCGAAAAAATGGTTTAATTACTAAACATTGAACCCCAAAGGGAAAACAATGTGTGTAGAGACCCGAAGCTTAACGTACAAGGACATTACATTACTTTTGCGGAATACTTATTACATAACAAAAACACACACACAAGGACCGTAATAGTTTAGTGTCTTTGGAAACTCGGAACGTAATCTTCTAATCATGGTGAAAGATCTTCAACATCTCTCATAAATATCTTTCCTTTTTTTTCTTACCTAAAACCTTTCTTTTTATCCTGGGGAAAATAAAACATAAAAGGGTGAGCTCAAATGCTCAGTAAGGGTAAACAAAAGAAATATCAATCACATCATATTCATAAGAACATAACATTTTGGAAATCTTAACCTGCAAACGAGAGCATAATTTCATAACATGGGATAAATCATAGTAGTGAAATGAAATCACAATAAACATAACTTAAAACATGAAACTTTGTGGCATACACACATAATCATAGAGAATTATATCTTATTAGTCAAGAGTCGTTGCCAAGACTATCTTAGTGGACAATGTCCATTTCTGAACCGAGTCACCCTCGTTTCAGTCCTGTTTCACTGAACCAGTATAACCTACCATTCCAGCCATGTCTATCTCATGAGATATAAAATATTTATCCAATGCATTGGAGGGAGATATAGGTCCCACCCATCTCTTAATGATACCATTCTTATGTGTGCCACAAAATCATAAATCATACATCATTGCATAACCCATGTAATAAAAATGGGATTCTTAAACAACATGACATCATAAAACAATTCATATAAGACAAAAGAATTCATAAAAATAATTCCATCACAACATAATCAAATCAATGTAATAATATGGATAGAAACAAAACCCTATTTTATCTTATATGGAAAATAATTTTGATAAAACACTTGAACTCCATTCTTGAGGAAAATATCCTTTCAACTTCAAAAAAACTTTTCCTTTCTTAACATGTCATAAAATTCTAACTAAAAGAAGTTGATTAAAAATAAACTTGAAAACATGTAAGGGAAGATTCTTGGAAATAATGTTTTAAAAATCCATTCATGTCGTATAAGTTAAAAGAAAACATTCTTCTCGTACTTTTGTCGGAAAACTCAAAAATTACCTCGTACGAAAAACGACAAAAGATTCCTTTCATATCTTTTACTAAAAACTCACAGAAGGGTAAAATTGGATATAAACTATTGTATAAGGATATAAATATTACATATTGAGGAAACATGGATGTGGATGATAAAATACACCCCAGTAAATTCCAAAGTATAAACAATCTCGGATAAAAATGAGATTGTGATATTTCCCTTACCTTATGTATGATATGCTTTGTACGTATCCGAACCTCCTGTATAATGATTTAAATAATGTCATTAACTTATTACAGAATCATATTCATTTTTATGATATCATATACGGTTCACTTATGACTTTATATTACCCGTTCTTTTGTAAATTCCATGTTAAAGAAGCGTTTTGGGTAAAATCGTTTCATTTATCGTAGGTGTTTGGACTTGTTGTTCTTGAAATTATTATTACTTATATCATGATTTACTTACTTCCAGAATATAAAACATGATTTATATATCATATATATTCAGTATATATATATATAATAGATATATAAATGAAATGAAACACACCGTTCATGGAGACGGTAGTCCGTACGTACGCATGAACGTTGTTTTCCTTTCCTTATTGTCTTGAATGGAAGTAAGTAGATGACATAGATATATATATATACATAAATCCGGTAGATTTAACATGTCATATATTTCATTATATATACTTTATAATCATTAATGAATGGTTAATATGGAGAATGAATCTCATCGCGTCGTGGAGACGGTAGTCCCTACGTACGCACGAGCGATGACATCGTTCTCATGATCGTGAACTTGTGTTGAAGTGTATGTATACTATTTCAGTATCAATATCAATTTATAATAATCATATATAGTTACTAATTACACCATTATACCCATCCAATTAAGTTGGTTGCGGAAAATAGATTACACCACGGCGTGGAGACGGTATTCCGTACGTACGCACGCGTGGTGATTTCCTTTTTCCGTAGGATGGATAAAAGGTTAATTAGAGTTGTTTCATATTTATAATAACATATCAGTATATAATAAATACTTATGTTATTATTTTATCATGAAACAACTAAAGAAGAAGAAGTTTAAGAAGAAAGAAATTGAAAAAGATCGGTAATGGATATTACCTCTTTTTGACGCGCCTTTTCCTAACCTTCACTTAAAGAACTAAGAATGGTCTTTGAAGAAGACCAGGACCTCTAGGATGATACTAGGGAAGTGGATAAGATATTTTGGCAGGGGTTGGCTGAGCTTGAATGCTCAAATTGTTGTGAGGAGGAGAGGGAGGAGGTGCCCTTTTATAAGGGAGGAGAGGGGCACCTTAGGAAAATCTCAAAATATTATTTTATATTAAGGTCAAATTCGGTTTATAATGGTTACAAAGGGTCTTATTTCGAAGATAAAGTGGGGATGGGTCTAAATCCTCTCATACAATAGGATTTAGACAAGTTTAGGTTATTATTTTAACCTTATCAATTAGATTTAACTCTAAGTTAAATAATTTAACTTTTACCGTGTCTTTTTGTTTTCTTACACTATATGGTTAATAAACTTACTATATCAAGCCAAAAGAACCCCAAGTTGTTTATTATTAATATATATAATATTATCTAAGTCATTTGGCCGAACCTTAGCTTTTTAGGAATAAAATAACAATTAATAATATAATATTTGTTTTAAAAACTAATTTATGTCAATTTTGACACTATTTGGTACATGGTTTTTATGAAATTCATAACAGAATTATAAGTTCGAACCAAGTTACTTAAATCAACAATTACATGTCATATTAACCTAGAAAATTAGTTTAAGTAATAAAAAGTCTCAAATTACATTTATTTGGGCATTTATAACATCAATTATGTCAACATTTTATTAATAAGACAATTACTACATCAACTTTGTGTCATAATAAATGATAATTATTTAATCCCTAAAAATTATAAATAAATTCCTATGATGTAGATAATTGTATTATATTTCTGTAGAATATTCATGTTAGAAGTTTCATGAAGTTTATCACTAGATTAAAATTATTATACTTATAAGATTTAAGAAAGTGACATGTTGTCACATTCTTTGGTTTTAATAATAATTAAATTATTTTCATTGAAAAAATTTAATTAAATGAATCTAATCTGACCCTTAGGTGATATGGGTCGACTTTTAGTCATCCAATAGGATTTTTACATTTGTTAGGGTAATTTTAAAATATTATATTTACCCTTAATTACCCGATTTACCTTTAACTATGGTAAATAAAATTTACCGTAGTTACTATTCATAATTCCCGAAAATAAAAAGTAGCTTATTAACACAATTTGGATCCACTGATTCCAAATATGGAATCCATTTTTCCAAATTCAATACACAAAAGTTTCAGAAATTAAATTAAAATTAATCCTGTTGTCGAAAGAAAACGGGTTTTTCTTTAAAACATTTCAAAAGATTGAATTGATTTAACCTACGAATTCAAGGTAAAATCAATGCTAATGACATACATTATATTAAATGGTAAAAATATATTCTATTTATACTTTAAAACCATTCAATATTATAATTTAACCAGATAAGATATTATGATGAAAAAAGTTGTTTTTAATTAAAATATAGCGTGTTTTTACTATTCATTAAAATATGAAAGTTATCGGAAAAATATCAAAACATTATCTAATGTAAATTTTTATATCCTGATTCAAAAGAAGAATTTTATTTTGTAAAATTGAACTTATAAAAATTTCAAAAACTAGATTTAAAGTGGGTGCGCCATCAAAAGGCGGCAAAACTGCATTTTTTGAAAAATACTTATTTTACCCGAAAAATTTATTTTGTTCTTATACCATGTTCTAGAAATGTGTAAGATGAATAATAATGTTATAAAATTCAAAATTTAGTTAACACTATTCATAACGGCTAGTTCATAACAATATTATAATAATATATCGTTGTTTAGTAAAACCCAGTATTGCGTACAACACACACTATCGAGGAAGGTCGCGATTACGTGTAATGCAAGCCAAGTCAGGGTTTCGTGTTGCGCAAGAATCTTTCATTGTTTCGTATAACATAATCCAACCATATTTCTTTTATACATTCAATATATATATATATATATACTCAATGTTGCGTAGAATAACTATTATCAAAATTGTGTGTAACACGATCCAAGAATAGTGTTGCGTATACTGCAAGCTAATACGGTGTTGCGTATAGCGCAAGGTAATCTTGGTGTAGCACAAGACATTAATAAAATTAAAAGAATATTTTTCATAAAATCTCGGGGTGTTACATTCTACCCCCCTTAAAATGAATTTCGCCCTCGAAATTCGTCGGGGTTATAAATGGTTTACTACTCGAAAGTTTGTTTAATAGAAACCCACATCGTAAAAAGGAATACCAAAACATGGATTTTAAAAACTAAAGTATGAAATGTAACGGTTACCCAAATTAACTCATCACGGGGTAGGAGAACATAGGTGAAAATATGGATATGGAAGAAAAATCTAACCATCAAGTTCTGATGGAGAGTGGTAGAGAACATGGCTATGAAAAAGCCAACAATCACAAAGGTATTGATTTGTGATGATCTAAGGTATCATATGATTAATTGGATATAAGGGAACTAGGACAACATTTTTGGTTTTCAAGATATTTTCCCTAAAGTTGATGAATTAAAAGAAATACTTGCATGATTTTGGTACAATCTCACTGTTGTTCGTGAATTGAACAATTTCCACTTCATCCCTTAAAGAAATGAAGTTGAATTTGTTATTCGTGATGTGTTAGCAGATCATGTGATAGAATGATGGGTCATTCCATCTATTTCAAACAAAAGGTTAGAAAAAGTTATAAGTCCATATTATGGTTAGATTAATCGTATATGGTTCCAAAAATGAACTTATACTTCATATATCATACCGCTTAATAAAATAAAACTAGTTTATACTAACCAGGGACTTCCTGTAGGCCAGTGGTAGGCGATAAAGGTCAGTCGCACTTCGGTTGTGGGTTCGATTCCCACAACCTTGTCCGACGCGATGGGCTGTCGCCCGTCCTGCAGGTTGTCCTTTTTCTAAAACTACATTACTATATCATCCCATCAATAATATCGAAAAAAGGTTCTATCCTTAAACAATACTAACTTATGTCCAACATAATCCATTCCAATCTTTAGGCTTATCCAAAATACTTCGGTCCAAGCTCATAGTATAGAGAAAATGATCACGTGAATGCCATCATTAATCCCTCATATATCTTGTTCGTCACATTCCAGTCATGTGAATACCATAATCATGTAATCTCTTGAAAAATGAATACCCATTGAATCTTAGTAAAAACATGAGTGCTGTCAAAAGTTAACGCATTCCACATACCAAAAACCCAAAATTCTATATACTCAAACCATGATATAACTATTTCCTTATATCAGTCATGAGCTCATTAATACTATCAAACATTTAATTTTCTCCTTATCTCCTCATTATGCGCATATCATCTACATTCCAAAAATATCTGAATAATATTTCATGGATACTGGTACCATTAATCATACACTTTCAAAACTCAATGAAAGACAACAGTGTAACAATCGTTATATGTCTCTTTATTCCATAGTACCATGAGATTACTTATACAACATTACACATGATAAACATGTAATCATTCCACTACATTCTTAAACCATTGACCGAGCTTCAACAATTCTTTCATCTCACATATCATTTGTAGTCTCTTTATCATCATCAACATAAATACTACCCATACGACCATACTGATTCTCTTCATGAGACTTTACCTTAGGGAATTGGATTGCATAATGCCCGTACATTCCACATTTAAAACATTTAACCATTGTTGATGTCGTAGGAATACCATTATCCTCATCCCTGGTGTTAACTGAACCTTTTCCTTTGCACTTACTGGCTTTGTGTCCTTCTTTTCCACACCCAAATCATCTTCCAGTTCCTTTGAAACATTCTCCTTGATGCCTCTTCCCACATGATTTACATAGGGGAAATTGAACTTTCTTTCCTCTATGATCATCATGAAACTCCATCTTTCTCTTATTAGCCGAGTCAGGAAACTTACCAAATTTGAGTTTATTGATCATATTATGAGATTGCTGATTCAGCATAATAATGATGGTTGGACTTCCAAATCCCATTTCATTTGGTTTCTCATGAAGAATATCATTCCATTGTCCATAATATCCTCCATTATCGTGAATCATCTTGTTTCCAGCCATTTTCTAAAACCCAAAAAGAATAGTGTTAGAGGAAAAAATCATAATAAAGGGGGAGTAACTTCAATATCTAACATCTTAGGTTAAATTATAAGATCCTTACCATAGTTCTAGGACTATATCCTATACGTATACTTATCCTTAGGGACATCCCTAGACATACCTTAGAAATATCTCTAGGGATCTCACTAACGTTCTCACATCCTAGTTTCCAAAGGTTGACTAAACCTTTCCTCTGATACCAACTGTAGAGACCCAAAGCTTAACGTACAAGGACATTACATTACTTTTGAGGAATACTTATTACATAACAAAAACACACACACAATGACCGTAATAGTTTAGTGTCTTTGGAAACTCGGAACGTAATCTTCTAACCATGGTGAAAGATCTTCAACATCTCCCATAAAGATCTTCCCTTTTTTTTCTTACCTAAAACCTTTATTTATATCCTGGGGAAAAGAAAACATAAAAGGGTGAGCTCAAATTCTCAGTAAGGGTAAACAAAAGAAATATCAATCACATCATATTCATAAGAACATAACATTTTGGAAATCTTAACCTGCAAAAGAGAGCATAATTTCATAACATGGGATAAATCATAGTAGTGAAATGAAATCCCAATAATCATAACTTAAAACATGAAACTTTGTGGAATACACACATAATCATATAGAATCATATCTTATTAGTCAAGACTCATTTCCAAGACTATCTTAGTGGACAAAGTCCATTTCTGAACCGAGTCACCCTCATTTCAGTTCTGTTTCACTGAACCGGTATAACCTACCATTCCAGCCATGTCTATCTCATGAGATATAAAATCTTTACCCAATTCATTGGAGGGAGATATAGGTCCCACCCATCTCTTAATGATACCATTCTTATGTGTGCCACAAAATCATAAATCATACGTCATTGCATAACCCATGTAATAAAAATGGGATTCTTAAACAACATGACATCATAAAACAATTCATATAAGACAAAAGAATTCATAAAAATAATTCCATCACAACATAATCAAATAAATGTAATAATAGGGATAGAAACAAAACCCTATTTTATCTTATATGGAAAATAATTTTGATAAAACACTTGAACTCCATTCTTGAAGAAAATATCCTTTCAACTTCAAAAAAACTTTTCCTTTCTTAACATGTCATAAAATTCTAACTAAAAGAAGTTGATTAAAAATAAACATGAAAACATGTAAGGGAATATTCTTGGAAATAATGTTTTAAAAATCCATTCATGCCGTATAAGTTAAAAGAAAACATTCTTCTCGTACTTTGGTCGGAAAAGTCAAAAAGTACCTCGTACGAAAAACGACAAAATATTCCTTTCATATCTTTTACTAAAAACTCACCGAAGGTTAAAATTGGATATAAACTATTGTATATGGATATAAATATTACATATTGAGGAAACATGGATGTGGATGATAAAATACACCCCAGTAAATTCCAAAGTATAAACAATCTCGGATAAAAATGAGATTGTGATATTTCCCTTACCTTATGTCCGATATGCTTTGTACGTATCCGAACCTCCTGTATAATGATTTAAATAATGTCATTAACTTATTATAGAATCATATTCATTGTTATGATATCATATATGGTTCACGTATAACTTTATATTACCCGTTCTTTTGTAAATTCCATGTTAAAGAAGCGTTTTGGGTAAAATCGTTTCATTTATCGTAGGTGTTTGGACTTGTTGTTCTTGACATTATTATTAATTATATCATGATTTACTTACTTCCAGAATATAAATTATGATTTATATATCATATATATTCAGTATATATATATATATAATAGATAGATAAATGAAATGAAACACACCTTTCCTGGAGACGGTAGTCTGTACGTACGCATGAACGTTGTTTTCCTTTCCTTATTGTCTTGAATGGAAGTAAGTATATGACATACATATATATATATACATAAATCTGGTAGATTTAACATGTAATATATTTCATTGTATATACTTTATAATCATTCATGAATGGTTAATGTGGAGAATGAATCTCATCGCGTCGTGGAGACGGTAGTCCGTACGTACGCACGAGCGATGACATCGTTCTCATGATCGTGAACTTGTGTTGAAGTGTATGTATACTATTTCAGTATCAATATAACTTTATAATAATCATATATAGTTACTCATTACACCATTATACCCATCCAATTAATGTGGTGGCGGAAAATAGATTACACCACGGCGTGGAGACGGTATTCCGTACGTACGCACGCGCGGTGATTTCCTTTTTCCGTAGGATGGATAGAAGGTTAATTAGAGTTGTTTCATATTTATAATAACATATAAGTATATAATAAATACTGATTTTATTATTTTATCATGAAACAACTAAAGAAGAAGAAGTTGAAGAAGAAAGAAATTGAAAAAGATCGGTAATGAATATTACCTCTTTTTGACGCGCCTTTTCTTAACCTCCACTTAAAGAACTAAGGATAGTCTTTGAAGAATACCAGGACCTCTAGGATGATACTAGGGAAGTGGAGAAGAGATTTTGGCAGGGGTTGTCCGAGATTGAATGCTAAAATTTGTGTGAGGAGGAGAGGGAGGAGGTGCCCTTTTATAAGGGAGGAGAGGGGCACCTTAGGAAAATCTCAAAATATTATTTTATATTATGGTAAAATTCGGTTTATAATGGTTCCAAAGGGTCTTATTTCGAAGATAAAGTGGGTATGGGTCGCAATCCTCTCATCCAATAGGATTTAGACAGGTTTAGGTTATTATTTTAACCTTATCAATTAGATTTAACTCTAAGTTAAATAATTTAACTTTTACCGTGTCTTTTTGTTTTCTTACACTATATGGTTAATAAACTTACTATATCAAGGCAAACGAACCCCAAGTTGTTTATTATTAATATATATAATCTTATCTAAGTCATTTGGCCGAACCTTAGATTTTTAGGAATAAAATAACAATTAATAATATAATATTTGTTTTAAAAACTAATTTATGTCAATTTTGACACTATTTGGTACATGATTTTTATGAAATTCATAAAAGAATGATAAGTTCGAACCAAGTTACTTAAATCAACAATAACATGTAATATTAACCTAGAAAATTAGTGTAAGTCATAAAAAGTCTCAAATTACATTTATTTGGGCATTTATAACATCAATTATGTCAATATTTTATTAATAAGACAATTACTACATCATCTTTCTGTCATAATAAATGATAATTATTTAATCCCTAAAAATTCTAAATAAATTCCTATTATGTAGATAATTGTATTAGCTTTCTGGAGACTATTCATGTTCTAAGTTTCATGAAGTTTATCACTAGAGTAAAATTATTATACTTATAAGATTTAAGAAAGTGACATGTTGTCACATTCTTTGGTTTTAATAATAATTAAATTATTTTCATTGAACAAATTTAATTAAATGAATATAATCCGACCCTTAGGTGATATGGATCGACTTTTAGTCATCCAATAGGATTTTTACATTTGTTAAGGTAATTTTAAAATATTATATTTACCCTTAATTACCCGATTTACCTTTAACTATGGTAAATAAAATTTACCGTAGTTACTATTCATAATTCCCAAAAATAAAAAGTAGCTTATTAACATAATTTGGATCCACTGATTCCAAATATGGAATCCATTTTTCCAAATTCAATACACAAAAGTTGCAGAAATTAAATTAAAATTAATCCCGTTGTCGAAAGAAAACGGGTTTTTCTTTAAAACATTGCAAAAGATTGAATTGATTTAACCTACGAATTCAAGGTAAAATCAATGATAATGACATACATTATATTAAATGGTAAAAATATATTCTATTTATACTTTAAAACCATTAAATATTATCATTTAACCACATAAGATATTACGATGAAAAAAGTTGTTTTTAATTAAAATATAGTGTGTTTTTACTATTCATTAAAATATGAAAGTTATCAGAAAAATATCAAAACTTTATATAATGTAAATTTTTATATCCTGATTCAAAATAAGAATTTTATTTTTTCAAATTGAACTTATAAACATGTCAAAAACTAGATTTAAATTGGGTGCGCCATCAAAAGGCGGCAAAACTGCATTTTTTGAAAAATACTTATTTTACCCGAAAAATTTATTTTGTTCTTATATCATGTTCTAGAAATGTGTAAGATGAATAATAATGTTATAAAATTGAAAATTTAGTTAACACTATTCATAACGGCTAGTTCATAACAATATTATAATAATATATTGTTGTTTAGTAAAATCCAGTATTGCGTACAACACACACTATTGAGGAAGGTCGCGATTGCGTGTAATGCAAGCCAAGTCAGGGTTGCGTGTTGCGCAAGAATCCTTCATTGTTTCGTATAACAGAATCCAACCATATTTCATTTATATATTGAATATATATATATATATATACTCAATGTTGCGTAGAATAACTATTATCAAAATTGTGTGAAACACGATCCAAGATTAGTGTTGCGTATACTGCAAGCTAATACGGTGTTGCGTATAGCGCAAGGTAATCTTGGTGTAGCACAAGACATTAATAAAATTAAAAGAATATTTTTCATAAAATCTTGGGGTGTTACAATGTGACTACCAACCTAAAGGTCGTAGATGACGCCTCTCCCGATATCAGCTTCATATTTCTATATTTATGGGAGAAATATGAGAAATGGTTTAGTTCCATGATAGTATGGAAAATGTGCTTATGCCTATACAACACAAAGGATCCAATGGGAAACTAAAATAGGATGTATGAGTGTGGTTTTTCTTATGTTGCGTTGTCCAATTCTTCCTTTGGATCTTGAATTGGGTGGCTAATGATAAGGATATTGATAAAACTATGTTAAAAAAAATTGAGTTATACAAGAGGTTAAATAATTCAAAATAACTGGAAGATGAAATAGAAAAGGGATGTTGTATAAGAATTGGAGAGGGGTAAACTTTTAAATTCATCACTAAATTTTATTGGATACTAGGATTATGCCACATAATACGTTTATCTTCATTCCTTTACTCACTAAATGATGCATTTGGTTGTGCTTAGTTAACCACCTCTTTTCATATTGACTGTAGTATGTATTCTGTTGGTGTTTTGATATTCCTGGAATGGTTTTTTTCAGGGAACTGGTACAGGGGCTCCAGAAATTGGTTTTTTTTTTGTAAATCTTCTCTTTAGGGGAGGTTTTAACTGCCGCTAACTATAACATGTAAATTTTTTGGTGGATTTAACCGTTGGTAAATGTCGATATTTTTCTATTAGCGGCAGTTTTAATCGCACTACGGTCTTAAATTTAGCGGCAGTTCTAACAGCCGCCACAGTGTACCATATTCTGCGTTTTTTTAGGCGGTTATATTTTTTGTCGCAGCTGTTTATCCTGGAAGGCCATTACATTTTTATCGGTGGTTTTAACCGCTCCTAAAAAAAGTAACATCCTTCCTGGAAAAAACCAACACGAAAAACAATATAACCACCTCGAAAATCTAAAAAATGTTACGGTTCCCATAAACCACCAATAAACCACTTTAACCACCGCAAATAGATTCCTGACATGCAATTTAGCGGCGCTATTTAGAAACCTCCATAGAAGTATATGGTGGAGGTTCAAACCACGACCATATACAAAAATAACCACCACCAACTTGCAATTTTACTTTAGTGTTTCCTTTAGCCTTTATATTTCTTTTCTCCATCTCCTAATTCCTCCATCATGAATATAATAATTTTCCATGTATCCATTATTTAATATTATTTATTAATGTTATAGTTTTCAAAATATATCATTTCTAATTTTCAAAAGTTTCTTTTAAAAGTTGCATCTAAATTTTTATTTTACGTCATTGGTAAATATATTTTATAAATAATAGATTATGTTTTCACATCCATTTACATTATCATTTTCAAAAGGATTTACCCATATGGGGTATATTTTTAATTATTTATCCTCTAATATATATATATATATATACTATCATTTGGGGGATGGATATTTTCATATCAAACAATTTGATTCTTTGTTCATTATTATTTTATAATTTTGAGGGATTTTTTCATTAATCTCAACATATTCTTATGATTCAGTTATCACACTGGGTATATATCCCTTCAAAAAAATCATATTTAATTATCTAGGTGGATAATCATATTATTATTATAGAATTCATATAATTTTTTTCTCACTACCCTATAATGTGTGAGCATCAAATTTTTAAAATTCTTATTAGAGGATGATCACTAAGAATGAATGATTAATTATTTTCATGGGAAAAGTATTTACGTTATCTTTATTGTTATTCTAAAAAAATTACTTTTTGAAAGTTTAAAATTTATTATTTTACAATCAAAATTATATCACGGTATGAGTTATGATATTGATCCCACTTAATGACATTGTGAAAAGAACTGACATTATCGACGGTTATTGGCTACTGACATAGGTTTATTGTGAATTGAAAATTTCTATCGTTTATGATATGGGAATCTATGTTTTAATATAGTAATTGGTTCATTAGGGAATAGTATGGAAGGGATTTTGGAATTTTATTGTGAATTCATTGTAAATAATCAGATGATGGGTGGGGCTGTCACGAACCGAATCTGGTCGCCTTCAAAATCGGCACCCGACCCGGTCCATGGCAAGACCCGAAGGGCGTTCCCGATCCCCACGGGCTGGAACAAGTGCTTGGGTATCATGAAATAATAATTGGGAACGATTTACCCGAGTTAATAAACTTAAAATGACAAAAGAGTCCAATAAAACAAATCTGGATTTTTCAACTAAAACCGTCTTTTACAAAATTTCAGAACTGAAATACATAAGTTAAAACTATGTTTAAAGACCATTACAATGGTACATAACCAAATAAGGACATCCCAAGAACCTCCACAAGGAAATCGGCACCGCCCTCAAGCTATCTCCACGACACTGCATCCCAATGGACAACTAAAAACCTGAATCAATGGCATAAATCCTGTACCCAAACCTGTGACATAAAATAAGCAAATCTACTTACACCCAAAGGTGTAAGTAGGGTGTGAGCGAGAGCCCAGTAGGATACCACCACTAACAGATTCCATGTGATAAACATTTAATGGCGAAAAGCATGCAAGTTTTCAAAGACATGAGATGCTAGTTAAAATTTCTAAAAGATGCAACATTAAATAAAAACAGTTTTCAGGTGGGCTAATTTAAAGAATAAAAACATTTAAAATAAATACCATAGCTACTGAATTTTCCAGCCTCTCATACCGTATACCAACGGTAAGAACAAAGTATCCAGTGAGCACAATCAATGGGAAATAACCCCCAGGCACTAGCTAGTTGTGGGTCCCAGGTACCTCGTATCTCGGTGAGAGTAACCATCACAAATATCCATTCTCGTGCACGAGCCACTAGTAGGGAACATACCCATAACCTAGTGGTCCCCAATCATCATCATCATAGTTTAGTTAGAGTTTTAAGCGTCAATCTTGCTAAGTGAAACTGAGGCCAAACCCCACGGATTCACTAGCATACTAGTACACGTCCACCCACCTAGATACCCGGGTTTTCCCTTTGTGCTCAAACAAGTTCAGCAATCCAAGAAGTATAGTTCTCACATGAAAATATCACTTACACATCACAAATTAACCAAACATCCCCATGTACATCACGCAAGTCAAAAATTCTACTTTTCATTCAAATGCATTTTGAAATCAAACTCACTCCAAATTGCCTACAACACTTTTCACATCTTTTTAACACTTCCACAAATCCATTAAACAATTTTATAAAACCATTACAAGATATTCAACTCACATAACAGCCCACACACATGTCACACAATACCCTTCTCACCTTCACAATTCATTTTGTAAATAACTCACATGAAATATCACACACCCGTGTTTCGCACACAAAACACAATTTAGTAAAACATTTCGACAATTTATAAAAAAAATTCTAAAAATGTTTAACATCTCAAATCACCACTTTACCATTAAAAAACCCACATTAGGTGAACACACTCACCCAAACAGTACATATACACCCTTTCCCAACTTTGTTTAACCAAATAAAACATTTGCAATTTTTATAAAACAAACCCAAGAGGTATAACCATTGTTTGCACACTAAACCCATTTCAAAACCCTTATTTAAAAGCAAAATCATACCAATACCAATCCAAAACAAAATATTTCAGCCCTAAAACAATTATTAAACTACCCCCAAATGTTATAAAAATACATAAAATAATACCACAAAGATACACATGAAAAACACACGTTTTCATAAATCACCTTCAAGAAGTACAACAGGTTTTTACACCTAAAACTCATTAAAAAAAACCTACTTTCAAGGAAAACATGACAATAAGGAATTAACAAACCATAATTGGCACCCCCTTTCAAGACTAATAAATCACTTCCATATGTTATAAACTAAACCCAAACATTACCCCAAGAGTCACACATGAAAAGTACCCAATTTCAAGCTATAATGCAACTAAAAATTAAATGTTTAACCAAATCCATCAAAACTGTTTTCAAAGCACATAAAACAGATTATAAACATGCTAAATTAATAATCCATGCAAACTAACTCGTCATAAAATGGCTACACATGGAATCACCTACCCTTTTGAGTCAAAACCCTCAAAACTTGGTGCGAAACCTTAAGCGCACCACTGTTGCACCAAAATGAATATAAATCCAGACCTAAACCACAATAATTTACCCAAAAGACACAAAATCATACATTAGGATCGAACCCCAACTTCTGGACATGAGGAACTTCAAGAAAAAGGAAATAAAACTAAAAGAGGATGGAAGGAACCAATAAGGAATTCCCTTACTTGAAACATCTTGAAGGTATCGGCCCCAATACACCAAATAATGAATCACCAAGTACCCAAAACTGGTATGGAGGTTCGAAGGATTCATATTAGGTCATGTGGGGACTGAAATGGGGGAAAAAGGATGAAAAATGAAGGAGTTATGAAAGGATCAATTTACCTCTCCAAATCTGCCCGATTTTTGAAACCCTAATAAGTTCAGTACTAAATCGCGATGAAGAAGAGTTCCAAAGAGGAGAGAGAGATATTGGGAGCGCGTCTGGGTTCAAGGGGCGCATATGAGGCTTTGAATCACCGAAATATACTTAAAAATGAATAGGTTATTAATTAATCAAATATTATTTTTAAAAATGGAATTGGGCTTTCGGGCAGGCTCAATCCCTTAAATAAAAACCAACATAAACCTTGGTTATGGATTTCAAAAGGCTCCAAATTTTAATTGAGGTGTTAATATATCAGGGGAGGACATTTAGGAGTTGGAATTAGTGAAAAATATTAAAAAATGAAAAAGTTATAAAAGAAATAAAATGTATTTTTAAATCTGGAATTTGGTTCACGGTTTGACCCAATTCATGAAAACTCACATATTCTCCATAAAACCTTTGGAAACCCCCAAAACAAAGAATTAATGGAAATTAAAATTAAAATACATTTAAAATAATCTATGTATGTGAAAGGGGCCCATAATCATATAGTGCATCTGGGCATTAATATGTCTGATGATTCAAAACTAACTAGGTTTGGGTGTATATAACAGACCATAATTGGATATTGTCTTGGAATAAGGCCATGAAACAAGTTTTTTATGTCCAAAATTATTCATTCCATCAGAATTAATTCATAATTTTTTATATAAATTTTTTCATTTATATACATGGATATAGTGTTCTATTTGTTTTTGTTGATTATGGAATTATTTAGATCATTTATTATTTCCATATTAAGTATACCATGCCTTTGTTTTGACATCCTTAGTTGCATAATTCCATTACTAATCAATTTATCTCACCCCTTTGTATGTTTCCATTACCCTATGGTATGAAGAAAATTACTATATGTTACATGAGAATAATGATGGATCATATGAAAGAATTTAAGGGAGATGTTGAATACTCATTATGGATTAAGCAGTTTCATATATAATAAAGAAATTACTCTTTGATATAAAGATCATCAAATTAGTAATTTATTATTCATTCATAATTATCATAAGTTCCAAACTGGAAAATATCATTCAGATATAAGGGATGCAATAATAAATATTTATTTTTTAATTAATAATTTTTACACCAATTAATTTATAGATAATATCAAATTTAATTAGTAATGTTTCTATTTATGGCCTAGGATTCAAGAGTGTAGGTTTGGGTGTCACAATTAGTATCAAGGGAATAGTTTAGATATATTTGGATATGCAGTTGTTTGTTGATGATAATTTAAGGGTTGATAAGTAAATATTAATCACAATTTTAGAGGTATAGATAACCCTTTAGGATAATATATGATTAATCATTAATGAAATAATACACTCTAATTTGTGATATAGGATGATATAACATTAGTGAAAATACTATGAAAAAATTTAAGGGTAGGATAACACCCTGATGTTTTTGTAAAGTCATGAATATGAGGTTTTACTAGAAATTCAATCCTTACCTAATTACTATAAATTGGGTTACTCTATGGTTCAGATCCATTTACGGATAATTTCCACCCAAAAAATAATGATTGATTATTGACTTTATTTTTACTCTAGTTCATGGTGAATGTACTTAAGACTACACAACTGGATAGTCACTCATATGGTATATGCTTTGGTGAATTCAAATTCTCTTTATGAACTATTATGAAGGATTCGAGTGTGTTTAGGTTAGATAAAATAACAATAATGTGAGCCCGTATAACATCAATTGAAACATACATATTCATATGTTAAGTTACATATTAATTTATATCTTATTTTTGGGATAAATGTTTTTTTATTTTTAGGACATATATTTCAATGATTTTTAGTTTTAGAATAATTTATTAATTTTCATGGTAGTTTGGGATCTCTATATTTGGGATTAGGTTTAAAAGAAAGTGAGAACCCGACATAAAGTGACCTTGGCTGAACCAATAATGATATAAAAAAAACTAAGAGACATGTGGTGTTGGAGTTAGCATCATGGAACGAAAATCTATGTACATTATGATAAATTTTAGTCATTGTTTAGAATATTAATAAAATACTTATCACATCATGATTGTTCTTATAAATGACACAGTATGTGATAATTTCACAAGAGTAGTTGTCACATGAAAAGGTCATAGAGTTCCCTACTATGACGCGAATCTGGAAGTGTTACGACACTATTCTTGAATATATGTTCTATAGCCAGATCATATCATTTGAGGGACACAAATGATACATGTTATCATAGGTGGAGACTAATATAACATTAAGGTACCTTCTCTTGGTGTATTCCCTTGTTAGTATATAGTAGGATATTATGAGAATGAGACCCACTAGTAGGAAATCAACATTTCTATGTTTCATTGGATGTTGCTATCTATGGACATGTGTATTTGTCCTTAGAATTTAAGATTATTATTAATGAGTTGTATGAGTCACATAATTTTATTTATTGATGAAAAGGGTGATGACATATGTTTTTGGTGAGGTAGGATATGTTTGTTGTTACATGTAATATTGCACTAATAAATAATATGAGAAAGGTTTCATCCCTTCTCTTATTTAGAAGAAGTTAATATCTCATTCACTTTTATGGAAGGGATACATACTTAACATGTCCATGTCCATGGTGTGATATAGGGAAGTTCTATTTTCAGGATTTCAATGAAAGAGTCATAGATTACATAGGTTGATTTCCCTGACATGGAACCTGCCCGATTTGAGATATTGTGATAAAGTGATTATATTACACAGCAAGTGTTCGCATGTGGAAATATGTCATTTCGACATTAACTTCTTTCTGTATGGTTTCCTTGGAAAGTTGTTTGATGATGACCATGGGCCTTAGGCTACAATGCCTAATTCCATTGAGAAAGAGGCCTAGAGGATCACACACTAAGTGTATCCATAATCTCTGTTAAATAATATATTATTATTTATTCATTATTTAAAATGTTGAATAAATATTATTCATGATCATGGTATAATAATTTTTCATGTATTCTGTATCACATATATTTTTTCAATAGTTATTATATAGAATATAATGTGAGTGAAATATTTAAAAATTATTTACCTACTATTTAGTGAATATAGTATTTATTTATTTTTCACTAATAATGGTACGATATTTATTCAATGAATAAATTGTTGTTATTTAAGGCCCAATTAAATATTGTGTAGGAAAGGAAGACCTAGTTAAGTAGTCTAGTGATAAATGATAATAATAAATATTATTTGATTAAATAACATGTAATTATAATTCTCAAGTAAGGAGAATGTCGATAAATAATGATATTATTATTATTATTTGATATCGGTTTCCCCTAGGAATAAATAAATTAATAAGGGCACCTGTGAAATTATTTTATTTTATCTCTCGAAATATATGAACTGAATTATGTTATTTTCTTAAGGATATAATAAATTTGTCTTTTTATGCACAATGAATTTGGATAATCCTCTAAAGCCTAGAGAGATCCCTTCTCCAAGAATTCCCCCAAGAACGTAGAGAAATCCACCTCCCTAAGATGAAGGATAATACTTTGGAATCAGTTATCGAATTGATAAAAGGTGGACGATGCTAGTACAAGCATATGTCATGCTAGAACATAGATATTCCTTTAGCGATGTCTGGATATTCATGGAACACGTGTGGATCGCTGCTAGAGGAACCATAAACTTGGATTCTACAATGATACGATGGTGCACCATAGATATTCCACCAGATTCATCAATGAAAAAATAATTCGATCAAGATAATTCATTATTTAATTAAATTAATTGTAAATAAAATTTTATGATCCACTCTCTGGGTTCTAGTGTAATTATACATTCTTTATTTTTTTTTATTAGATTCCTTTGATCATAGAATTCATCATCGCATAGATCTCAGATTGATCATCAATTATAGATAAAAACAATGTTGGGAATCGCCCATTGCGTGCTTCCACTATGAATGGAACATACAAGTGCTATCAAAGTGGTCACATAATTATTTGCAATTTTTTTAAGACAATTGGTGATTTATGCATTTGTAATTTATTTTTTTCTATTCAAGTTTAATAATTCTTTTAATATGAATTTTTATATTGGCATCTTCCTCCATCATTTATTATAGATCCAATAGAAACGATTAAATTTATGATTAAAAAAATCAAGGAATTCATCCAGAGTTTCCATGGATTATGGAAATAAAACACATGACTACACACCTTGTAATAAAAGTTACACACTGTGTATTCATGTTAAATTCATCATAATTTATTCACAAATTAATTCAATATTGTATACATTAATTACATGCTTTAAATGCACTATGTGTTAAACAAAACGGAATGGCCCACTGTCAAATAAACTACACATCGTGTAACCCATATACAAGGCATGTAGTCCCATTGATTCAAATATGTTTTGTGTATTTCAATGAACGGTCTACCTAACTGGTGACTATGTAGTTATAAGAATACATGTCATGTGGCCCATTAGACACTTTTTATACTCCAATTTTCGAGTTACTATCAACACACCGAGTCCCTAGGCGTGTACTTCAGATAGGCGAGGAGAGACATACACTCCATGTTCACTGATGTGCATAGTGTGTACTAATATGAAATTACACATATTTAATTTTTTTCTTATATTTTGTAAACCATGAGACATGTTCTTACGCATGGTCATTAAATTGATAGGACACACAATGTGATGAGTTTCTAAAATATATATATATATATAATTAATATCTGTATAATTTTCAGAACTTCATATCATGTCATATTACAGTTATAAGGACCCAACCTTAACAATTACATAATCATGTGTTTTATACTATAAAATATATTCTTACACTTTGATGTCCTTTTTAGGTTTAGAGTTTTAGAGAAATTAGGACAAAAAACATACATAACATCCCATAACCATACATGAGGATACTACTAAAATTGTATCCATTTTTTTAAAATATAAAACTTAAATAAAACATAATTTCTTTGAAAAATATTTATAACATTTTAATTTTCTTCATTATTTCTCTTACGCATCCCTATAACCTGTGAAAAACATTTAAAAACATGGGATGAACACTAAAAGCTTAGTACGGGATATTAGGAATGAAATCAATAGTCGAGTGATAACATAAAAACCATTCCATAAAAACTCATTATCATTCATGGAAAAATTATGTATTTCACTTGGGAAATATTTATTATATCTCCATTATAATATCATGTATAAATGGAATAATCATTTGGTCAAATTCTATCTATGGAGTACCGGATGCATTAAAGAGCTATAATTGGGCTCACCTATCATATCTTGAGCTATAATGGCACCAACCAAACATACCATGAGATATAATGTGATAAAAACAGCCTAACTATGTCCAAGAAACATATCATGGTAATAAAGTATCATGAAACTAGGAGAAACCACCCATTCTATTTATATATATATATATATATAATATTTTTGAATTTTATCAAATATACTTTTAAAAGTATTTTAAAAGGAAATTTCCTTACAAATATAATTGGAGTGAGAATTAATGGAATGGAATGGATATTTTTATACACTATAAATAGAAAAAATAAAAAATAACATAAAACAAAATTCATCCTAGAAATAATCATTATACCACATAATGAATGAAGTAAATGGTTAACCCAACGATTTGAAATAGGGTTAAGAAATCTCGTACCTCAGGTTCATCTTACTTGAAATGTGTTTAAACCTCCTGTATAATGGTTATAATAGTGTTATTAATATCTTAATGACATATATTCATGTTTATAACACCTTATATGATCATTTCATAACATCATTTAACCCATTAATTATAAGTATTATATTCCTTCCATTGTTTCGTGTGGGTTATTTATATGAAATCTATGGTCGGTTTGTATTTGATTCTCTTTTAGTATGGAAATGAAATTCCAAAAGTGGAATGAAATTGTATTCATATGTTTCTAGAATATTTAATTATATCATTAATCATTCTTTTATGATATATGATGATGATTCATTAGATAAAACGTTAAGGATGTTTGTTTAGATCATTTTTTGTGATTCCTCAATAATCATGAACTTATTTGGTTATATAAATTAATGTTAGGCATATAAGTTCATTAAAAAATATATAATAGGCTACATAATTATCTTTAAATTATATTTCAATCATTAAAAGGGTTTTATGAACAATTTTAAAGGAATTAATGGAAATTACAAACTCATCATCCATGATTTTGGTGAATAACACATCACGAACTGTGTCTTTATAAGAGGGTATGAGATGAAGTAAGTTGAGGTATTTTTTCCATATACATGATAACAATAGGAATATATAATATTATGTATATTTCATACCTCTTGGGTAAGGGTAATATAATATAGTATAAAAAAATAAAATAATTGAAAAAAACAAAAGAAAATGAAAGGGGATTCTTACCTCTTGATCTCTTCTCATTGAGATCCTATTTAAGGCCTTTGGTTTTTTCCATTTTGGTGAGATCATTAGGCCTTGGAAGTGGGGAATAGACTTGGGATGTATATTGGGTAGAGATTAGACAATTATGAAGGCTTGAGAGGTGTGAGAGGAAGAGGGGAATGAAGGTGGTATTTATAGTGGCGGAGAGGAGGGGTTTTACATTATTTTCATCATTAGTTTAATATTTTTTCTCAATAATATGAATATTCATGATTAATGTGACCCAAAATAGTAATAAGTGCATGTGAGTTCAGAAAAGATTTTCTTACAATATCCTGGCATCGCCTATGATTCATAAAAACAAGTATCTAACATTTATCGTAATTTATTGTATTTTACTATTCTTAAAAAAATGAATTTCAAAAAAATACCAAAAATTAACCATAACCATTTTTCGAAATGTAGAATTTTAAAATGAACTACATTTTTTGGAAAATAATTTTCTAAATATTATTAATTAAATTTTTAAATAAAATCATACTTTATTCATAAATTCACAATTTTAAAACTATAACTCATTTTATATCACCTTGAAAAATTGTTCAATATCTCATTATCTTATAATCATAAGATTATAAAATAATATTATTATTTACTATTCATATGGGTCATATTACTCTTCATAGAGGTATATTACTATTCACCAAAAAAATAATTAAGTTCTATCATACTCCAAATAACTTACTGATCACAACCCTAGATGACTATTTTTTGAAATTCATATCAAAGAAGTGGAAAAATTTTGTTTAAACGCTAGTTATAACTATCTAATTAAAACAAATTTTCATGGATTTCAATTTATTTTTTTTAAACCATTGGGTATAACATTCTCTTGACATTATGGAAATTACGTCCTTGCAATTTTATTTACTTATTAAACATGTGAGGGTACTTTCCCTCATAAAATTTTTAGATTCCCACATTTCTTCTTATACCATGTGGTTTCTCCACAAAACCATTACTTAGTGTATTACCTTATTCCACAATAATTTCTCTCTAATATTAATAATTTTAACTAGTCTCTCTTTGTAAAGACCTGTAAAATTCAAGGAAATTTTTTTTCTTAATTTTCTTTGGGATTTTACAAGAACACTGTTTCTGACGGCACCTGATTCCGAGGCCCAGTGTTCCTAGAATCAATTTCCGAAGTTTAGCTCGGGTATGTTCAGTAAACGAACGAGCGGGTTTTCCTAACTTTTGAAGCGGTGCTCGGAATCGAAATCTGAGGGCACCGATGAAACCGCAGCGTCAGTTTTTGCTTAAGAACACCTTTTCTGGAGTTGTGTTTTCTTGGGTGAGGTTATTAATTAAATGGGTTAACTAAAGAATAAAATAAAATATTGTGCTACAAATTTTATATTTATTCTAGGTAGTTTAAACCTATTCTTGGTGGTTGGAGTGGGACCCACTAATATCCTAACTCCACAAGGTACGATATTAGTGAGGTGGGGCCCACACAAGACCCACCCCCTTTATTTCCTTCTTACCTCCCACGCGCATTTAATTTGGTAACTCACCTGCACCCCATCTTAAATTCCAAGTCAACTCTCGCGTTTAATTGGATTATTAAACGCCTCATTAATTGTTCAACGCTCGATAATTAAATAATAATTTAATTTTGAATTTCAAAAATAGATGGCATGATTAATAAAATAAGGCAGAGCCTTGCTTTATTATTGTTGTTGTGTTATGCAAGAAGATTTGGGGAGGAATTACTCTAGTCTTGAAGAACTTCCTTCCTCGTTGAAGAACGCGAAGAATGACGAAGAATGCTGGCCTCTGACGAAAGACGACGGAGAACGCAAGTTCCTTAGAGATTGACGACGTGACGCCGTGTACCGTGATGCCGAAAATCCTCTTCCCCGCGACGCCGTGTACCACTACGCCCACGATCCTCTTCCGCGACGCCGTCTCCCACGACGTCTTTTCCCGTGACGATCCTCGTTTGAAAACTTCTTCGAGGTAGGGGGTTTGGTTTAATTTATTTTATGTGGATTAAATCCTCGATATGTGTTTAAATTGTTGAAAGTCGTTTGAACCACTAACGCGGTGGGTGCGGACCAACGAACAAGTCTGAACCCACCGATTCTCTGTTCTTGGGGTGCGGATCGACGGGCGATGACAAAGTGGGCCGAAAAGCCGTTTTGTACCTCTTGTAGTAATCTACGGGTCCCGGGAGAGCCGCAGGTGCAGACGGTGGGCAAAACGGACCACCGGAGCGCGTCCGGTGGTCCGTAGAAGGCTCTGCCGGTGCGCCTCGCCGGGGCGGCGGCGCCCCGGCGCGCCGCTGGCAGGAGCTGTCGTGGCTGAAGCCAAGGCGGTAGAGGGATGACCGGATCCTCCGGCCGCATGGGATCTGGTGGAGACGCGGCGACCAGCGCCGCGTCCGCTGCCAAAGGAAGTGGGGGACTGCGTCCCCCTATGCTCGGCCACTGGCTGAGCCAACGTGCCACCCGGCCGGGCCGGGCCGGGTTGCGCGGACCGGACCGGGCCGCGCCCAGCCATTCCGGGCCACGCCCACTGGGTCGAGTTGCGCTCTAATGGGCCGGACCCGGACCCGGTTCGGGTCGCCCGGTTCGGGCCGACCCAGGGGGGGTTGGGCCGTGTCGGACCGGGCCCAGACCCCCCATTTTCGGACCACTTTCGGTCTTTTGCCCATAACATGGGCTACAAACTTCCGATCGATGCACCATCAGTTGCGTAGAGATCCTTGGATCGAGATGGGCATTTTGGTATATTACACTCAAGGTTTCAGAGAACTTTAGGTATGACCGGGTTGGTTCGAACACGAAACCAACCGGGCCCTCAAAGCGGAAATGCTTATAACTTGAGCACCGAACGTCCGATTGACATGTTGTCAACTTTGTTGGATTCCTCTTTGTGAGACGGAAATTTTGGATTACTATGATTGAGGTTTGGACGTAGTTGGAGTGCGGTCATGTTGGGTTTGACTTAAAAACAAATCGGGCCCCTAGAACTAAAAAGTCAATAACTCTCAGACCGGTCGTCCGATTGACACGCCGTTTGTCACGTTGAGTTCCTCTTGTCGAGACGGAACTTTGAGACACATCAACTCTGGACTACGTGTCAGTTGATGTATCGGTCCCTTGGCTCGTGGAGCGGACCCTCCCGAAATCGAGCATGTTGTGTGTGGGAACCCTAGAGCTGGTTGCGACTTCGACGACGATGATGACTACACTGAAATCCTCCGTGGGTTCGGTAGTGACGATGACTGCACTGAAATCCTCCATGGGTTTGACAGTGACAACGACTGCACAGAAATCCTATATGGGTTCAACAGCGATGAAGACTGCACTGAAATCCTACGTGGGTTCGGTAGCGATGAAGACCGTACTGAAATCCACTGTGGGTTCGACAGCGATGAAGACTGCACTGAAATCCTACGTGGGTTCGGCAGCGATGAAGACCGTACAGAAATCCTCCGTGGGTTCGACGGCGATGAAGACTGCACTGAAATCCTCTGTGGGTTCGGCAGTGATGAAGACTGTACTGAAATCCTCCGTGGGTTCGACGGCGATTACTACTGTTCTTGTATCCTACGTGGGTCTGGCAGTGTTTGACTCTGTTCTTGTTATCCTACATGGGTCTGGCAGAGTGGCTGGTCTGTATCCTATGTGGGTCCAACAGCTTAGCTGGTTTAGTATCCTACGTGGGTCCCAGCTTAAATGGATCAGTGGCTATATCTGATCATCTCTATCACCTTACGAAGAAGTATACCTGTGTGAGCTGAGTCTTGACTTTCAATCAATATTTTCGATATGATTGACTTGTTTTCCTATGTGTATTGGGTTGTGTTATCCTCTGTGGATTGGGTTGTACTCCTTTGTATATGTGATCGAACTTTGGCTCGGATGTTGGATCCGATCGAGAATTGATGACTTAGGTGTATGTATGGGCATATACATAAGTAGTGTTGGTTGTTACTTCGTGATTGTATCTTCCTTTGTGGATTATCCATTGTAGATTCTGGGAGACCTTCAGGGGTCTCGGGGTCCCTACTGAGTAGCGTATACTCACCCCTGTATTGGCTATGCCCGCACTACATTCTGTTGGATGCAGACGACGGACAGCGCTGATCGTGGTTGAGGCTTGTGGAGAAAGTCGGTACCTGGATGTGGACCACTGGGCGGGACGTACATGGAGCGGACGACTGGACTCGAGGAGATGAGGAGGGTATCTATACCCACCCTTCAGGTGGGACTTCTAGTGGATGGATCGACGTTGCTGCTTTACTTTCAGTTGTTGTACTTCTTTCCAGTTGTACCTTACTTTCAGTTGGGGTTTGTATTCTGGCCCATTTACTTTCCGCACTTACTATTGTACCCAGTTTTTCTTAGTGTTTACTTCTGCTTGCTTACTCTGTGGTGTTTGTTTACTTTATAAAGGCAATTCCTTCCCCTTTTTGTCGGGATTTACGCCTTGGTGCTTGTCGCTAGCCCCTGGCCTATGGGAGGCTGGCTTGGGGTAGTCATGGCACGGGTCCAAAGGACAGGTCATGACAAATTGGTATTAGAGGAGTTCGGTTCTACCGCAGAACTCTGGACTCTGATCTTTCTTTTTTGTGAAGCAATAGTGTTAAGGGTATTGAGTGTGGTTATCAGTCCAGGGAGTCCAGTGTTGGTGCGGCGGCCGTCATATCCGTACACCAGGACCCTGACTTCTGATT
Source organism: Viscum album (assembly GCA_963277665.1). NCBI lineage: Eukaryota > Viridiplantae > Streptophyta > Magnoliopsida > Santalales > Viscaceae > Viscum > Viscum album. Next base: position 684,260,405 of record OY728167.1, read on the forward strand.
TTCGACCCAATGCATGAAAACATTGATTGCATGTGTGTTTCAAAAGTTTTCTTTGTGATTACTTTGTGTCAGCTCACCACGTATACTGTTTTGACCGTGGCACACCTTTTTCTTTTCAGGATGGACCCATGGTGGCAGCCAGCTAGGGTTCCGAGCTTTGAGTGAGACGGCATCCCACCGAGCGACGAGGCCTCAATGCAGGGCCCTTTGACAGCGGAGGCACCGGCGGTACCTCTACCCGCCGAGCCACCGATGCTACTAGACCCAACCGCTGATAGTGTGCGTCGACTTAGTGCACTGCACGAGTTTCAGTGTCAGAGACCACCCAGGTTCCACAGGGAGACAGACCCTTAGGCATCCGAGGATTGGCTAGAGGCGGTTGTGTGAGTTTTCAGGTTAGTGGGGACACCAGCTGACCTCATGGTGATCCTCGCGGTGATCCTCCTGCACGCGGTAGCAGGCATATGGTGGAGCTTGATGCTCCAGGTGCACGACGAGGAATCACTCCTCTGGATGGACATTGAGAGCCTCTTCCTCTTGGAGTTCATCCCAGCCACCCTCTGTGCGGTGCGCATCTAGTAGCTTCTACAGCTGCGGCAGGGCAGCAAGACGGTTTCCCAGTACTCGGTGAGATTTACCGATCTCTCGCGCTATTAGAAGGACATGGTACGAGATCCATTATTCCAGGCCCGGACCTTCGAGCAGGGATTGAGGCATGAGATCAGGGCGTCGATGATCTCCCTCAGCATTCCAACATAGGCAGGAGTACTGGAGCGAGCTCTTCTCATAGAGAGATATCTTGCTGAGCCTACGCCAGCAGCAAGACCTACCGCAGGGCGGCATGTAGCAGAGTCATCTGCAGCTGGCAGTCGAAGGATGTCACAGGGGTCTAGGAGGATCGGACCATCAGGAAGACGACCTTAGGACATTGGCTCAGAGGTGCGGGGCACACGGCGCATAGATAGCCTTCCGAGGAGCAGGCAGTGCTACGCATGTTGCGGGCAGGGCCACATGGCTCGTGACTGGCCGACCCGCCGTGCAGAGGAGCAGTAGACGGTTGAGGGGCCACCCAGGTAGAGGCAGAGGGTCAACCGTGGTGGTCTTCCAAGAGGAGGCAAACGAGGCAGGGGAGCTTGCCGAGCAGCAGGTGGTGGGCGATGCTTTGAGGCTTTACCACCACCACCACCAGGAGGCCCACCCCGACCACAGGGATTTGGCGGGCCGAGACAGGCTCAGCTTCAGGCAGCGGTGGCCTAGGACCACGGCGCGGCACAGATGATTCAAGGTACTATCTGTGTCTACTCCACCCTTGCTGCAGTTCTTATAAACACAGGAGCGAGTCATTATTTTATTGTCCCTGCCCTTTTTCGGAGCTCAGAGATTCCGACAGAGCCGTTGGCTCGATCCTTACGGCTAGAGACTCCTACGGGAGCAGACTCGGCGATTACACACTAGTGACGGTAGTGTGAGATTACTCTAGGAGGTGAGATCTTCGGCTGGGGTCTTCTTATAGCGTCATCGAGTCCTTACGACATCATCTTGGGCATGGATTGGTTATCTACAGTCCATGATCAGATCGACTATATTAGGCGCAAGGTGCGGTGTGTTCGCACCGATGGGAGAAGGTTCACCTTCACTGGTGAGAATGGATCCTTTGCAGCACAGGATGGACTCACGCAGAGGATAGGACAGCCCATCACTCATCAGTTGGATTACCTCATCCTATGAGTAGTTGACGTGTGGAGTCCTAGTTTTCCTTTAGTGGTGGATCAGTATGCTGATGTTTTCCCTGACGATGTTCCATGACTACCTCCTCTTAGTGAGGTTGAATTTTATATTGAGTTGTACACTGGGAAAACCCTAATATACACTCCGGCATATCGGATGGCTCCTGCTGAGCTTCAAGTGCTATGGGTATAGCTGGAGGACTTGCAGAGCAAGGGATTCATCCGACCAAGTGTTTCATCATGGGCTTCTACGATATTTTTCGCCAAGAAGGCGGACGGGAGCTTGCGACTTTGTGTAGACTATCGTCGCCTGAACTAGGTGACCATGAAGAACAAGTATCCGCTACCGAAGATTGATGACCTCTTCGATCAGCTCAAGGGAGTATGCTGGTTCTCGAAGATAGACCTCAGGTTAGGCTATCATCAGCTCAGAGTTCGAGACGAAGACGTGCAGAAGACGGCCTTCAGATGTCGGTATGGACACTATGAGTTCTTGGTTATGCCTTTCGACGTAACCAACGCTCCAGAAGTGTTCATGGGTCTCATGATCAGGATCTTTAAGACATACCTCGATCGGTTTGTTGTGGTCTTCATCGACGACATTTTGATATACTCGACCACTAAGGAGGAGCACACCTACCACTTGCGGGTTGTACTAGACACACTTCGAGAGAACCAGATTTATGGAAAGCTCTCAAAGTGTCATTTCTGGTTATGTGAGGTCCACTTCTTGGGACACGTCATCTCTGAGGTGGGAGTTGCGGTGGATCCTATGAAGATCGAGGCAGTGCTAGCTTGGGAGCCACCCAGGAGCGTGATGGAGGTGCAGAGTTTCTTGGGTCTAGCTGGGTACTACCAGATGTTTGTGCTAGACTTTTCCAGAGTTGCGGCACCACTCTCAGCTTTGACGAAGAAGGGGAAACCCTTCGTGTGGTCAGACAGATGTCAGCAGAGCTTCCAGGAGCTGAGACAGAGATTGACTAGCACGCCTATCTTGAGGCTACCAGAAGAGGGAGTGGGGTACGTAGTCTACTGCGATGCCTCAGGGACTAGACTCAGATGTGTCCTGATGCAGGATCGGGCCTTGATCCCCTACGGATCACTTCAGTTGTGGAAGCATGAGCAGAACTATGCTCCACATGACTTGGAGTTAGAAGCAATGGTATTCGCTCTGAAGATGTGGTGACACTACTTGATGGGCGAGCGCTTTACAGTCTACTCTGACCACCAGAGTCTGAGGTACATCTTCTCACAGAAGGACCTGAATCTGAGAAAACGGTGATGTCTCGAGTTCCTCCAGGACTATGACTTTGAGATAGGCTATACCCCTGGAAAGGGGAACATTGTAGCCGATGCTCTCAGCAGGAGGACGAGCATCCAGCTACCCGGGGAGGCGATGGAGCAGCTAGCCGCTTTGCAGATATCCTTCATGGATAGATATGGTTCAACCTTTCTTCAGTCACTCACAGTCACTAATCCACTACTACAGCAGGTCAGAGAGGCACAGCGTGGGGACGCTGACTGTGAGACGCGGCGTGCGCAGATATCCTCATGACAGGCACCTGATGGATTCTCTATAGGAGGAGAGCACGACGTCCTTTACATGAGGAGGTGCTGAGAGAGTTTCACACTTCCCCTTTAGCGGTACATCCAGGAGTGGCGAAGATGTACCAGGATCTCAAACAATAGCACTGGTGGCCGGGTATGAAGAAGGTTGTGGTATAGTTTGTTTCTCGATGCCTCACCTGCCAGTAGGTGAATGCAGAGCACCAGGAACCAGCTGGCTTGGTACAGTCCTTGGAGGTCCCAGAGTGGAAGTGGGATGGGATATCTATGGATTTCGTGACTGGACTTCCACGTACTTCTAGAGGTCATGACTCCATTTGGGTGATTGTCAACCGACTCACCAAGTCGGCTCACTTCTTACCCATTAGAGAGCAGGGCTCAGTGGAGATCTTGGGGTGCCTCTATGTTCAGGAGATTGTACGGCTTCATGGTGTGCCATCATCTATCGTCTCCGATCGAGATGCTCACTTTACTTCTCGGCTTTGGAAGGGGTTGCAGGAGGCATTCAGGACGCAGCTATGTCTGAACACCGCCTTTCACCCTCAGACGGATGGTCAGATGGAGAGGACCATTCAGACTCTCGAGGACATGCTCTGTGCATGTGTCCTCAACATTGGTCGCAGTTGGGAGGACCACCCACCCTTGGTAGAGTTCGCGTACAACAACAGCTACCACTCCACCATTGGGATGGCACCATACGAGGAATTGTACGGACGACCTTGCAGATCACCTCTGTGCAGGACAGACCTTAGGGAGTCAGCACTTATGGGACCGGAGATAGTCCAGGCCACGACAGAGAAGGTCCAGGTCATCCAGGAGTGGATGAGGACAGCTCAGAGCTGGCAGAAGTCTTATGCTGACAGGAGGCGGAGACCACTGGAGTTCGAGGATGGAGACCACGTCTTCTTGCGGGTCTCACATCGACGTGGATTACAGAGATTTGGCCAGGGTGGAAAGTTATCTTCGTGCTTCATCGGACCGTTCTAGGTTCTCAGCAGGATAGGAGAGGTGTCTTATCTCCTAGCTGTACCACCTCAGTTGCACCGGGTGCACGACGTCTTCCAGGTATCTCAGCTAAGTAGATACGTGCATGACCCGACGCATATCATCAACCATGGGGAGTTGTACATTGACGATGGGGCGACCTTTGCGGAGGTCCCAGTGGAGATCGAGGATCGGCAGGAGAGGGTCCTACGTGGGCGGTTGATTCCTCTAGTGCGCATCATATGGAAGCACAGGAACCTCTAGGAGATCACTTGGGAGCGGGAGGCTCAGATGCGTGCTCAGTACCCACATTTGTTCCCCTATTTTATGTTGTATCTTTACGGGGACGTAAAGCCCTGAAGTGGGAGTAATGTAAAGACATGTAAAATTCAAGGGAAATTTTTTTCTTAATTTTCTTTGGGAATTTACAAGAACGCAGTTTCTGACGGCACCTGATTCCGAGTCCCGGTGTGCCCGGAATCAATTTCCAAAGTATAGCTCGGGTATGTTCAGTAAACGAACGAGCGGGTTTTCCTAAATTTTTAACCGGTGCTCGGAATCAAAATCTGAGGGCACCGATGAAACCGAAACGTCAGTTTTTACTTAAGAACACCTTTTCCGGAGTTGCGTTTTCTCGGGTGAGGTTGTTAATTAAATGGGTTAACTAAAGAATAAAATAAAATATTGTGATAAAAATTTTATTTTTATTCTAGGTAGTTTAAACCTATGCTTAGTGGTTGGAGTTGGACCCACTAATAGCCTAACACCACTAGGTAGGATATTAGTGAGGTGGGGGCCACACGAGCCCCACCCCCTTTATTTCCTTTTTACCTCCCACGTGCATTTAATTTGGTAACTCACATGCACCCCCTCTTAAATTCCAAGTCAACTCTCACGTTTATTTGGATTATTAAACGCCTCATTAATTTGTCAATGCTCGATAATTAAATTGTGATTTAATTTTGAATTTCAAAAACAGATGGCATGAGTAATAAAATAAGGCAAATCCTTATTTTATTACTGTTGTTGTGTTGTGCGAGAAGATTTGGGGAGGAATTACTGCAGTCTTAAAAAATGTCCTTCCTCGTTGAAGAATGACGAAGAACGCCGACCTTCGATGAAATACGATGGAGAACACAAGTTCCTCATATATTGAAGACGCGATGTCGTGTACCGTGACTCCGACGATCCTCTTCCCCACGACGTCGTGTACCGCGACGCCAACGATCCGCTTCTGCGATGTCGTCTCACGCGACGGCTTTTCCCACGACGATCCTCGTTCGACAACTTCTTCGATGTAGGGGGTTTGGTTTAATTTATTTTATGTGGATTAAATCCTCGAAATGTGTTTAAATTGTTGAAAGTCGTTTGAACCACTAACGTGGTGGGTGTGGACCAACGAACGAGTCTGAACCCACCGATTCTCTGTTCTTTTTGTGTGGATCGACAGGCGATGACGAAGCGGGCCGCAAAGGCGTTTTGAACCCTTCGCAGTAATCTATGGGTCCCGGGAGAGCCGCAGGCACAGTCGGTGGGCAAAACGGACCACCGAAGCGCGTTCGGTGGTCCACGGAAGGTGCTGCCGGCGCACCGCGCCGGGGCGGCGGCGCCGGCGGCCGAAGGCGGCGGCCGGCACCGGCCTTCCGCCCGGAGGTGGGGGTGCCCTAGTGCACCGCCGGAAGGAGCCGCCGCGGCTGAAGCTGCGGCCGTGCGGGATCCGGGGGAGACGCGGCGACCAGCGCCGCGTTCGCTGGCAAAGGAAGGGGGGGAACGCGTCCCCCCATGCTCGGCCACTGGTCGAGCCAGCGTGCCACCCGGCCGGGCCGGGCCAGGTTCCGCGGACCGGACCGGGCCGCGCCCACCAAGCCTGGTCGCAGCCTAATGGGCCGGACCTGGACCCGGGTCGGGTCGCCCCGGTTCGGGCCGACCCAGGGGGGGTTGGGCTGGGTCAGACCGGGCCCAGACCCCCCCCCCCCACTTTCGGACCACTTTCGGTTTTTTACCCATAACATGGGCTACGGACCTCTGATCGATGCACCGTCAGTTGCGTAGAAATCCTTGGATTGAGGTAGTCGTTTCGGTATATTACAATGAATGTTTTGGAGAACTTTGGGTATGGATGGGTTGGTTCGAACATGAAACCAATCGGGCCCTCAGAGCGGAAACGCTTATAACTTGAGCTCCGGGCGTCCGATTGATGTGCCGTCAACTTTGTTGGATTTATATTAGTGATATAGACCTTTTGTCTTACTCCGCTTGAGGATTGGACACAGTTGGAGTTCATTCGGGTTGGTTTTGACTTAAAAACCAATCGGGCCCCTGAAACGAAAAAGCTATTAACTCTCAGACTGGGCGTCCGATTGACGCGCCGTCTCTCACGTTGAGTTTCTATTGTCGAGACGGAACTTTGAGATACATCAACTCCGGACTATGTGTCAGTTGATGTATCGACCCCTTGGCTCGTGGAGCGGACCCTCCCAGAATCGAGCATGTTGTGTGCGGGAACCCTAGAGCTGGCTGCGACTGCGACGACGATGATGACTGCACTGAAATCCTTCGTGGGTTCAGCAGTGACGATGACTGCACTGAAATCCTTCGTGGGTTCGGTAGTGACAACGACTGCACTGAAATTCTACGTGGGTACAATCGTGATGAAGACTACACTGAAATCCTACGTGGGTTCAGTAGTGATGAAGACCGTACTGAAGTCCTTTGTGGGTTCGACGATGATGAAGACTACACTGAAATCCTGTGTGTGTTCGGCAGCGATGAAGACCGTACTGAAATCCTTCGTGGGTTCGACAGCGATTAAGACTGCACTGAAATACTCAGTGGGTTCGGCAGCGATGAAGACCGTACTGAAATCCTCCGTGGGTTCGACAGCGATGACTACTGTTCTTATATCCTACGTGGGTCTGGTAGTGTTTGACTCTGTTCTTGCTATCCTACGTGGGTCTGGCAGAGTGGCTGGTCAGTATCCTATGTGGGTCCGACAGATTAGCTGGTTTAGTATCCTACATGGGTCCCAGCTTAGATGAATCAGTGGCAATATCTGATCATATCTATCACCTTACGAAGAAGTATACCTGTGTGATCTGAGTCTTGACTTTCAATCAATATCTTCAATATGATTTAATTTCTTTCCTATGTGGATTGGGTAATGTTATCCTGTGTGTATTGGTTTGTACTCTTATGTGGATGTGATCGAACATGGGCTCGGATATTGGAGCTGATTGGGAATTGATGACTTAGGTATATGTATGGGCATATACCTAAGTAGTGTTGGTTGTTAATTTGTGGTTGTATCTTCCTTTGTGGATTATCCTTTGTGGATTCTGTGAGACCTTCAGGGGTCTCGGGGTCCCTACTGAGTAGCGTATACTCACCCCTACATAGGCTATGCCCGCACTACGTTGTGTTGGATGCAGACGACGGACAATGCTGATCGTGGTTGAGGCTTGTGGAGCAAGTCGGTACCTGGAGGTTGACCACTGGGCGGACATACACAGAGCAGACGGCTGGACCCGAGGAGCTGAGGAGGCTATCTGTACCCACCCTTCAGGCGGGACTTCTAGTGGACGGCTCGACGTTGCTGCTTTACTTTCAGTTGTTGTACTTCTTTCCAGTTGTACCTTACTTTCAGTTTGGGTTTGTATTCTAGCCCATTTACTTTTCGCAATTACTATTGTACCCAGTTTTACTTAGTGTTTACTTCTGCTTGCTTACTCTGTGGTGTTTGTTTACTTTATAAAGGCAACGCCTTCCCCTTTTTGTCGGGATTTATGCCTTCATGCTAGTCGCCAGCCCCTGGCCTAAGGGAGGCGGGTTTGTGGTAGTCACGGCACGAGTCCCAAGGACGGGTCGTGACACGCTTCATAAGTAGGTTTATCTTCCACTAGTACTGGTTTTGGGCTCATAACATGAGATGAATCTGGCACATACATTTTCAACATTTAAACATGAAAAAAATTGTATACCTATGATAAACTCAGAGGCAATGATACTCGGTAGGCAACCAGTCCATCATTCTCTAGGATTTCCTAAGGTCCAATGAACCATGGACTCAACTTCCCTTTATTACCAAAATGCCTAACACTTTTCTATGGTGAGATTATTTGAAAAAAATGATCACCTACCTCGAAAAAAACGCTTTCCTCCTATTGTTGGCACAACTTTGTTTTTTTTTTGCACTAAGCTATCCTCATGTGTGGCTGGATCATCTTCACTTTCTCAGCCACTTCCTTTACTAATTATGGTCCCATCAACTTTATTTACCTTTATTCATCCCAAAAATATAGAGTTCGACATCGCTTCACATATAATTCCTCAATAGGTTAGATTTCTATACAAGAATGAAAACTATTATTATAAGAAAGCTCAGCTAATGACAGATATTGATCCCACAATTTCATGTAGTCCATTGAACAAGCTCAAAGAAAATCCTTCAAAGTCTAAATCATCCATTCTGACTTCCCATATGATTGAGGATGAAAAGCTATACTAAAATTTAATTTCATTCCCACTGAATTCTGTAGGATTTTGAAAATTTTCAAAGTGAACATGGGATAACTTTCAGATATAATGTATAGAGGAACTCCATGTAACATGAAAATCTATTTGACGTATAATTGAGAAAGATGATTGAAATACATGGTATATAGAATAGGAAGGAAATGAGAAATTTTAGTTAGTAAATAAAAAATAACCCATATTACATTATTACCTCAAGATGCATTTGGTAGTCCAACCATGAAGTCCATCGATACATTTTCTCATTTCCACTATAGCACTGGAAAAGGCTGAATCATCCTCATCGGTAACTACCACTCTGCTTTAACCAACAGACATGTCAAACATTCCACGGTAAAATATTCAATATCTCTTTTCATTCCATCCCACGTGTAGTACTCTTGATGATCTCTATACATCTTGGTGTTGATAGGATGACCTGAAAAGGATAACTGTGGGCTTCACAAAACAATTATTTCTTCAACTAAGAATCTCATAGAATAAATATTATCCCCCCAAACCACAAAACACAATATATATCAAGGTTAAATTCTGGTGAATTGCCCATTTTAACCAACTCCACCTTTTCATGTAACTCGTTGTCTTCTTTCTGCACTTGCTTAATTCTGTATGACATAGATGACTACACTAGAACCTGAAAAAAGTAGAGAAATTTTCTGCACCAACAACTTGCAAGAAAAATTCATCAAATAATTAATCAAGGGGTCATGTTCCAAATGTAACATGGTTAATGATGCATGATGTTTTCAACTCAAGGCATCCCCCACATTGTTTTCTCTTCCTGGATGGTAATCGATTAGGAAACCACAATATTTTATCAGTTAAATACATCTTATCTACCTCATGTTTAATTCCTTCTAAGTGTATATATACATCAGACTATTATCATTAGTATATATTTGACATTTGGCTCCATATAAATGATATTTCAATTTTTTCAAAGAAAAAAACCACAGTTTTCAATTCCAAATCATGTGTGGGAAAATTTTTCTCAGGATGTTTTAGTTCTCTTGAAGAATAATCAATTACCTAATCATTATGCATTAGAACACAACCAATTACCTTCAATTAAGCATCACTATAGATGAAAAATTCACCACTTCTAGAAGGTAGGGTTAGGAATAGAGCATTCAAAAATCTTCTTTTCAATTACGAAAAACAATCAACACATTCTTTCATCCATATGAATTTAACTCGTTTTTTAGTTAACATAATCATTGGATTAGATAACCACGCAATGTTTTTGAAAAACATCCAATAATAGCCTACCAATCCAAGAAAGCAATGAATCTCAGTTATATTGGTGGGTCTTGGACATTCATCAATAACCTTTTTTTAGAAGTGCAAATTGATATGTCACCATTAGAAACAATGTGACCAAGGAATGAAATTTCTTGCAACCAAAATTCACACTTGCTGAATTTTCCATACACTTTCATTTCATTTAATGTTTAAAAAATAAGCCATAGATATTTTTCATACAATTATTTACCTCTATATTATAACATAATGTTATCAATATCCAAAACAACAAACTTATCAATGAACTCAAGAAATATTCTATTCATAAGATCCATGAATACAGAAGGTGCATTATTTAACCCAAATAACATAACTAAAAATTCATAATGACCATATCTAGTACAGAATGAAGTCTTTGGGATGTTTTCATCCTTTACATTCAACTGATGGTACCCCGACCTCATTTCAACCTACAAAAAATACTATGCTCCCTGGAGCTGATCAAACATATCATCGTTATGAGGCAAAGGATACTTGTTTTTAACAGTAATGTAATTCAAGGCTCTATAATCAATGTTATCATGACATGTCCCCCAAGGCCCATTTAGTGACTACCCCAAGTCCACCTTCCATAAGCCAGGGGTTGGCGACTAGCACCAAATAGGAATATCCAACATAAGGGAAGGAATTTTCCTCCAAACTTGTACACGTGCACACAACACAAACTGTGGAAAAGTAAACACTAATTAAACCAAAACTATCAAACGAAAAAACTATGAGTACAATACAAATTGAAAGTAAATGGGCCAGAATACAAACAAAACAAAATGAAACTGAAAAAAATGGAGTAAAAGATCACTGATAAGCCGTCCGATGAAGACCCCACCTAATGGGTTAGTGTAGAGTAGATGTTGGAATATGTAGAAGTTTTCCCCACCTACCTGATCTCACTGGGAACATCCTAGTTCTAGGCCCCCGATTCCTCCTTCAAGGCATCAATCATCTTCACAAGACAAGACACGTGCGGGCAAAGCTCGTGCAGGGGTGAGTAACACAATACTCATCAAGGACCCCAATCCCCAAATGAAAGACCACAGATCATAACCACAAAACAAGACCACAATGAAAAATATCTCACACCAGGTATAACTCAATGAATAGGGATTAGAATTATGATTCGTATAGATAAACACTCATACTATTGAGGGATTCATCATTTGGGCCCACTAATCACTTGGGTGAGCTAGATCATTGAGACCCGCTCATCTCTAGGGCCAGGTGGTTCACTTAGACACACTCATCTTTGGGCCAACTGGATCACATAGACCCACTCATCTCTAGGTCAACTGGATCACTAAGACTCGCTCATCTATGGGTCCAGTTGGATCACTTAGACCCGATCGTCTCTAGGCCGCGTGGACAATATAGACCCCCTCGTCTCTGGGCCAGTTGGATCACTAAGACCGGCTCATCTCTTGGGACAACTAGATCACTTTGACCCACTCGTATATAGGCCATCTAGATCACTAAGACCCACTCCTCACTTGGCCAACTAGATCACTAAGACCATCTCATCATATAATCTGCATCACATCCAACTGTAGGATTCCCACTCTTCAATGCACTTGATTATGGGAGAATCTAGTCCTCAAGTCATCGTTCCCATATCAACTGCAAAAAAAATCTCACTTATACTATGCCCAAAATACCATCTCATTTCAAGGGTTCTGATTCCATAGACGACACGTCAATTAAACCCTCGATATGAAAGATATTGAAATTTTAGTAAACAAGGGCCGACTGTGTATGGAGCTGGTCTGACATGGTTGGACCGACTTGACCAACCTAGCTTAGGGGTCCCACATGACCCGACCTAGTGGGGTCTGTTCTGGCCCAGTCTGAGCTGGCTGCAGGGCTAGGCCTATTGGGCCTTTCTAGACCCGACCCGGTTCGGACGTGGGTTCAACTCGCCGGGTCGCTCAGCGACCCGGTTTCATCCAGCCTAGCACTATCGTCTCCCCCCCACCTTTACCTATCTGTTCACGCGAACCGGTTTCCCCCACATGTCCAGGGACATTTTTGTGGGTCTATATCAGTATCACGGTTTGTGTGGTGCCTCTGATGCAGCTAGGTGGGTACGTCAGCTTACCACCAGCTACCGGCCTCCATGTCGATGGCCCCTGTCGCCACTGCGGTGCACTGGCAGTGCGCTGACTCCCACATTCTGCCACAACCAGGGCATCATGGCCTCCTACCACCATCACGGCCTCATGCTATGGCCTCTCACCTGTGTCACGGCCTGCCTTCCCATGGTCCTTCCACCAGGCTTCTCCTCATCTAATGAACTATCGCCCTTTCTCCATGAAGAATGGTAAGGATGAAAGAATAGGATAGGGAAAGAAGTCGCACATCTAAACACCCAAAGAATGATCCACGTCTTTGTTCTGGGTGACCTGAATACATTATTGTTTGAAGGATCACAGAGAACCATAAAATAAGGTGGAAATATCACTAAGATAAATATCCCCTTTTTCCCGCATCATTAATCACCCCTCATGAATGATCGAATTGTGGGTTATGTTGTTTTTGAGTTAACCTGCATTCTTCGTTTGAAGAAAAGAATGAGGAAAAGAAATAATTCACATAATATAAAACACCCTATATGGGATAGGATTTTTGGTCGAGGAAGAATGGGATCATGTGCCTCTATTCCCCATTCTTGATCCGCAGCCCACAGTTTCTAGTGATTTCCCAATGGGTGGAAGAAGGGGCATTCGTCATTCATCGTCTTCACCACCAATGACTCAGAGAAATTCCAGGATTGTTCCAACAATCCTACAATGATTATTTTGCTATTAGTGGTCGAACGTGAATCAGCGTTTCTATTATACTGCATCGCATCAACATTAAGTTGACTCATTGATGAGGTTCATTAATTAGATTCATCGTCGCCTCATCGCAGCACCACAACGCTAATGTTCCACTACTCAACGATGAAGAATAAAATTAAATATCTTTTTAATTTATTTTATCATTCTTCTGAGAATTAAAAAAATTAAAATCCCCCCTGACTCATGTCGGTCGAGGCTATGCTTCCCCTAGGAGAAACACACCCTCACGAGCTCAATGATACTCTTGAATTTCCAATCTAAGTTACCATTTAGGAGTTATAAAGATTTTAAAATAAAATAATTATTACATATTTTTTATTTATCGGAAAAAAACTAATTTCCTCTTTTGGCCCTCTTCGGCGAATTCTATTCCCTTTTTAGGAGAATCATGACGCTTTGATTTCATCAGTTTCCTCTAATTTTTGATCGAGGAATCAGTTTAAAAGTTAGAAAAACTTGATCGCACATTTATTTAATGAACCTCAAAAATACGTTTCGACCACTCCAGGCCATGAAATTATGTGCATTCTCATAGCCTGATCTCGATATATTCCCATTTAATATTCAAAAAAAATCATGGAATTCTATGCTATTACATTACTCCCCCTTCAGGGATTACATCCTCGTAATCCAAAACAAGGGATAATCAAGCAAAAAGGGGTACTGAGCACGAATCTGAGCCTCTCGCTCCCACATGCTCTGTTAGATATTCTCATGCTTCCAATGAACACACCCCATAGGTATCAACCATAAATGCAGGATCATTGCCTATCAGTCCTCTATCTCAACTGGTTACTACATGAATGTCTCCCTGTCTTCAATATCTAGCTCACTATGTTCAATGACTTTATAATGTTCATGCACATATCTCCTCAGTTGGAATACGTGGAAGATGTCATGAACCCTCTCTAACAATGGTGGTAGAGCCAAGTTGTACACCACCTTTCCCACTCTATGCGGTATCAGGAATGATCTGGTGAAACTCGTATATAACTTGTCATCCTGAAGAAATATTTGTATCCCTCATCGAGGAGATACTCATAGGAATACATGGTCCCCCACCTTAAACTTAAATAGTCTTTATCACCTATCATCATATGACTTCTGTCGACTCTATGTAGTCTCCATCTTCTCTCCAATGACCTTAAATTTCTCAGTGGTAGCTTGTACCATCTATGGACTCATGATTTCTAACTCCCCTGGTTCTGTCAAGCATACTAGTGACCTGATTGGTTGTCCATATAGTGCCTCCAATGGTGCCATTCCAATTGTGGAGTGGTAGCTTTTACTGTAGATAAAATCCGTCTGTGGTAGGTGGTCCTCCCAACTAAAACCAAAAATCAAGGATGCAAGAAAGAAGCATGTCCTCCAAGGTATGTGTGGTCTACACCATCTGACCATTAGTCTATGGGTGAAAGGCTATGCTCAAGTGCAGTTGAGTCCCAAAAGTCTCCTATAATCCCTTCCATAACCAGGTTGAAAAGTGTGCATCACGATCTGATGCTATCGTAGATGGAACTCCATGGAGTTGAACTATCTCCTACATGTAGAAGCATCCCAAGCTCTCTACTGAACCCTTTAATCGAATGGGTAGGTACTAGGACACCTTGGTGAGTTGGTCTATGATCACCCAAATGGTATCGTGACCCCTTGACGTATATGGTAATCCCCTCACGAAGTCCATTGATATTCCATCCCACTTCCACTTTGGTACCTTGAGGAGTTGTGTTAAACCTGTTGGAACCTGGAGCTCAACCTTCACTTTCTAACAAGTGAGGCATCTCGAGAAAAACTTTACTACTTCCTTCTTCATCTCGGCCACCAGTATTAACGTCGAAGTTCCTAGTAAATCTTGTCCACTCCTGGATGTACCACCAAAGGGGATGCATGGAAATTCAACAACACCTCCTTTCGTAATGCCACTAGTACTACAGTACATCCTCTGAAAAGGAGGATGTACTCCCCACCTTTCGAATATTGAAAAGGGGATGCCATGTGGAAATCTGGGCACATGTAGTCTCGCAAATGGAATCTCTGAGTTGCGCCTCCCTGACTCTCTATAAGAGTGGAGTGGAAACTACCATCTACTAAAGATAAGTTACCCCATCTTTATCCACAAAGGATATCTAAAGCGAGTACAACTACTCTAAGGCCCCATTTATTATCTGTGAACTCGATCTCCTATTCAAAGCATTTTCCACCTCGTTTCCCTTCCCAGGAGTATAGACTATCTTGAAGTCATTGTCTTGGAGGAACTCTAGCCATTGTCTCTTTCTCATATTCAAATCCTTCAGAGAAAAAATACACTTTAGACTCTTGTGGTCAGAGTAGATGATGAATCATTCTCCCATAAGGTAGTGTCTCCACATCTTCAGTGTGAATACTACCACTGCCAACTCATGGTCTTGAGTCACATAGTTATTCTCATGTGGTCTCAACTATCATGAACCATGAGAAATAACTGCCTTCCCCTACATCAGGACATAACCAATCCCGGTTCTGGATGCATCACAGTACACCATGTAATCGGAGCCCTCCTCTTGAAATGTAGAGATAGGAGAACTCACCAAGATCTTACTTAGCTACTAAAATATCAGATGGAATCCTTCTATCCATAGGAAGGTTTTTCCCTTATTTATTAATTTAGACATGGGTGATGCTACTTTATAGAAGTCAGGTAAAATCCTCTAATAGTACCTATCCAACCCAAGGAAACTCCACACCCCAGTAACACTCTTGGGTGGTACCCAAGCAAGCACTGCCTCAATCTTCACTGGATCCACTGAAAATCTATCCTCTAAAATTACATGTCCCTGAAAGGAGACTTTCTGTATCCAAAACTCACACTTTGAGATAATTCCATAAAGCTAGAGCTATCAGAGTGTATCTAGAACCATCCATATTTGTATCGTGTGCTCCTCCTAAGACGTTGAATAGCCTAAAATGTCAACAATGAAGACCACTACAAACCGATCTAAATATGGCTCGAAGATCCTGTTCATGTGTCCCATGAACACTGCTCAGGAATTCTTCATTCCAATCGGCATCACTATGTACTCCTAGTGGCCATAGGGACATATGAAAGATGCCTTTTAGATGTCCCCACCTTGTACTCGAAGCTAGTGATATCAGGATCTGACATCTATCTTGGATAACCATCTCACTCCCTTCATCTTATCGAATAGGTCATCAATCCTCGTTAGAGGATACATGTTCTTCATAATCACATGGTTCATGTGTCATAATTCCATGCATCGCCTCAAGCTTCCGTCTTCATTCTTGGAGAACAACATTGGGGATGCCCATGGTGAAACACTAGGTCTTACGAACCACTTCAACTATATGTCTCCCAACAATACCCTCAGCTCCTGGTGATCTATGGGAGCCATCCTATATGTAAGTGTAGATATAGGTGTCGTCCTGTGGTACAGATCAATGAAGGAGTCTACATCTGTGTGAGGAGGTAGTACAGGAACGTCCTCTGGAAAGACATCCCCATACATTTCCACCACTGCAGGAAACTATGTACTAATATCATCCACTACTCCAAGGTTTATTCTTTCCAACTGAAGAGTGATCAGCTACACCCTCTTATATGTGAGTCCATCATGCTCTACTCCGTTTTCCTTCTCAACGAAAAAGGAAAACTTGTTCCCATCTTCTTGGACAAACCACCATGTGCACCTAAAACAGTGGATCTAAACATGGACCATTGAAAACCATTTCATATCCAAGATGAAATCATAAAGGCTCAACGCTTATACTAAGAGATTCTAGTCAAATATCTCGCCTCCACGAGTAATCTCACACTGTCAGAACCAGTGTGTACTCATCAAATCACCTCCTATAAGAGTCTCTAACTATAAAGATCAATACAATGGCTCCACTGGAATCTCTGAGCTTCGAAAAAGGTTTATTCCAAGGAAGGAGAGACTGGAACTTGTGTCTATAAGAACTGCAGTTAAGGTGGAGAAGTCACAGATCATACCTCTAATCATCTCGGGAGTGTTTTTGTCATAGGCCTCCATTGCCTGAAGTTGGACACACCCCTATCCACCGACTCTCAAAGAATGTGCTGGACCCCCTAGGGGGTGGTGTTGGTAGCACCTCAAACCTCCATCCACCACCTTCCGCTCTTCCGTCTCCCCTGCCAATTTCGCCACCCTGTGGACTACCTCACTCGAACCTCTGCCGCTACCTCCACATCACTTCGACCATTTGTTGATCATCTGTTCCGCGGGTCGGGTAGTCATGACCCATGTGTCCATGCCCGCCACATGAGTGGAACACCCTGATCCTCTTTGGACTTCCACTGCCTCGGTGGCCTTGTACCACTGACCCTAAGTCCTGTGGTCATCCTCTAGATTTTCTAGCTCACTTGGACCTCTGTTTCATCTATTGGATGCCCTCCATAGATGAATCAGCCACCTGTCACCCGATGGTGGCTCCCACCATCATTATCAGCACTATGAGGAAGGTTTCCACTTATATAGAACTCTCCAACACTCCATCTTGTGTAGGGTTGCTGAGGTAAATAATCGATGCCCTAATCTCCCATCGGATTCCATGCTCAATGGTCTGGGCCCTGATGAAAGGGTCATGAACCATACCCGTAGTGTAATTGGAGAGGTCTATGAACCTCGCAGAGTACTCAGATAATATCAGGCTTTCCCTATGTTAGTAGAGAATCTATTTTATGTGCACTAAGCGCAAAGTCTCGGGGAAGAAATCCTACCGGAAAATTTGCTTGAATTCAGACCAGGTGAGGGTCACCTATACATTATTCTGAAAGGTCAAACTCCACCATCTCCCTGTTGAGCCTTAGAGATGGCTCGCTTCTAGAACTACCCTTTAATCATGTGGTGTCTTCACTAAGAGGAAGACTCAAGTCACAACCTTCATCCAATAGTCAGCAGCCTGGGGATCTATCTCACCCCTAAACATGGGTTGTCTATATCGCTGTAACTCATGTAAGGCACTGAGCAAATGTGCATCCTCTATCGGTAGTGCTGGTAGTAAATGGCTGGAATCCAAGCTAGTTGTCTACATGGAGTCATCTTGAAAGAGATCATGATGGACCACAGTCAATATATTATACTTGGAAATTTGACTCTAAATCAAAAATATCATGAGAAAACACTCAAAGATTCATGCAACAATTTTTTTTCATGTACCAAGTTGGAAAATCAGAATTCTGGGTCTTGGTGTTTGGATACGTCTGTCACCACACAAACACTGGACTCCCTAGACTAAATACCAAACTCAAAACACTTAATATTTTTAACCCATCAAAATTTATAGACTCTCAGTTATTACAGTAGAACTGACCTCCTCCGATACCACTTTGTAATGACTCATCCCCTAGGGCTCGTGATGTGACTATCCCAAGCCCACCTTCTATATTCCAGGGGCTAGAGACTAGAACCATATAGGAATATCCAAAAAATGGAAGGCATTTTACTTTAAACATGTACACATGCACATATCAAAAACTACTGAAAGGTAAACACTATGTAAAACACAACTATCACAAGACAACCACTATGAGTACAATACAAACTAAAAGTAAATGTACTAGAATATAGACCTAAAAAACGAGAACTGAAAACAAAATGGAGTACAAGATCACTGATAAGTTGTCCTCTGAAAACCCCACCTAATGGGTAAGTGCAGAGTAGCTGCTGGAAGCCATATAAGTATACCCCACCTGCCTGATCTCAATGGGAACCACCTAGTCCTAGGCCACCGAGTCCTCCTTTAAGGCATCAGTCATCTGCACAAGACATGACACGTGCGGGAAAATCCCATGTAGGGGTGAGTAACACAATACTTATAGAGACCCAAGACTTTTACATAAAACATGACATGACTTTAAGCGTAATTATACATCAGATTACAAACCAAGGATCATTAAGTCTAGTGTCTTGGAGGACAAGGTAAAAGAAACATAAAACATGGGGCTAAAAAACACTTCTTTATTTAACCTCCATAAAGAGCTCGTAACTTCATTTGAGCCCTTACATCTGCATAGGGTACCCTGGGGAACACATGAACAAAGGGATTACCTGAAAAGACCAAAAAGGGAATTAACATAAGGATATGTCTTAAGAACATGATTTAGGAGGCATTCCATAATGATATCCAAAGCATGGAAAATATAAAATAGTATCATATAATAATGGAATCATATAATTATTGAATCATATAAATGCGGTAGGATCATAAAACAATTCCTTAGTATGGGTCACGTCTAACCTCCAATCCTATTTCCCATCACATCTCATGAGACTTAACTTTACCCAATTCATTAGAGAACTATCTGGGCACGCCCATATAAAAATTTTTATGAATGTAATTTCCACATAAATAATCATACATAATCAACCATAAATAAACATAAGGGTACCCATGGAAAAAAGTGGGTACCAAAATCATGACATAAAGCATAACCGATGGGCGTATCATGAAAGTGTCCATGAAAGAAAGTAATTAGAACATACATGGATGTTAATAAGGTAAAATAGGAATATAACAAGGTAAGTGATGTCAAACAGAAGTGAAAACATATAACGAATGTATTTGAGAAACATTAGCATTAAAATATTTTTGGACGGTTTTAAGGAAAATACTATAGTGCTTTTAAAATAGAAAAGATGAAAATATTTTATATAAAATCATAATTGAACCAAGAATGTTTTCATAATAAAAATAATTATTTTATAATGAAAATGGTGAGTTAAAATATAGGATAGAGTTCACTTGAAATTGGGTAAATATTTGGGAAGTTCCCCTAAAATAGGTTTGCTTATCGGAAAATTCAAAGGAGAGAATATTTTAAAAACATGCATATACCCAAAAGATGGTGATTAGAAGGTATTAATAAATTATTTTTAAAAAAATAAACATCATTTAGAATATATACATAAATAGATAAGATAAATTTATTTTTATATAAAGAATGATAAGGAATCCTGAAAGAACAAAGATTGTTCGGGTAGAATTCATTACGGTTTATTGGAATGATGTTTAGTGTACCTAAGAGGGCTTGATGAGAGAAAAAAGGAGTTTATCATAACTTATACATCATGAGGGAAGTATGGGGTAGGTTCGAAAACCTACACCATCATTTGGGATTACACATAAAAATGAATAGCATAGAGGATAATATTGGTTAAGAGATAAATGGAGAGGACCCTGTTGGACTTTCCAGTTTTGATAATCCCAAATGATGTTTCATTTATGTGATAATCAATGTTTAATTCTATGTCAATCATGTTTCATTAATTTTACTTACTTATATCATTTTATATTCATATACTTTAAATATCATTTCTTGTTGGTTTATGTTTATAGTGCATAATTTATCTAAGTGCAAAGTTACCGATGCATGGTCACCAAGGCATGGTTACCGATGCAAGGTTACCGATGAAAAGGTCACTGATGCCAAGGTGACCGATGAAAAGGTCACCAAAGAAATGGTCACCGATGCAAAGGTAACTGATGCAAAGGTCACTGATGTGAAAGTCACCGATGCAAAGGTTACCGATGTAAAGGTCACCGATGCAAAGTTCGCTGATGCAAGGTCACCGATGCAAGTCTCATGTTGAAGGTTACCGCTGAAGGTTGCTGATGGAAAGTTATCGATGGAAGGTTACAGTTGGATGTTGCCAATGTGTACATGCTATTGAAGCCTAATGATGTGAAGGCTACCATTACCAGTCTACCGATGCTTACTCTTCCATTCCTTTTCAAAATTCTTAATATTATTCTAACAGTCATATTTGATATATTAAATTCTTCTAACAATAATTAATGCTGATTTTAGACGTTTCAAAAACCGTTTCTAGGGATAGTATGAGGTACGATAATGACCACACGTGATCTACTCATTCCTATTATCAAACGTCATGTATAAAAAGAGAAGATAAATAATGAAAGAAATAAGGGCGATAAACAAGCGGGTGATGAGTGGAGGTGAAGCTTGTATGTACATGAAAATACCTTACTTGCTACATCAAAGAAGAACCATTCGATGCTTACACTGATAATCAAAGAAGCTTAAGACGATCATTTTAGGAAAATAATTTCAAAGATGCATTCAGTGATTCATCAACTCTTGATCAACACCAGAGGCAGAACACTCGAAGCTAGAACCTGGAGTTGCGACACTCTGTTTTGGAGACAACCTTCAGAGAAAGACTCCAACATACAATTCTTCACTCCAAGGAGTCGAGAACTAAACATGAAACACGTAGAGAATTCTAAACTCAAGCTCATAAGATTTTCTCTATTGTGTTCCTCTATTTTACATTTGTGAGAAGTGTGTGTGTCTGTGTGTTACACACACTATCTGATATGATTGAACTGGAGGATACTGAATATCCTCACCCCAAACTTCTCCTACATCTTGTTTCACACGAATAACAGGGGAAGACACCATGTGTGGTGTGTATTGTTTGTTTTTTCCAACGAATAACTGTGTTAGGGGGTGTGAACCCTGGAATTATTTTGAAAACTATTGTAAATCCCGATACAGGTTGTGTATCATGTTTACTGTTAATATAAACTTCTTGGTGGCAGGTGATCAACAAGTGGAGAGGACTAAGTCTCGGCTTGAGACTCAACCACTTATTTTACTTCACTATGCACTATATATTATTGCACTATTTTTTTATTTGTTTTCTGCTACTTATAATTTCTAATACATAAAATTGTTTTTCATTTACTTTGATAGTTAGTTTTGGTTATTGTGTGTATATGTTTAATTCATTAAAATTGTTTCAAAGGTTGAAGAAGTGTTTTACACTAATTCAACTGAGGACTAATCACCCTTAGAGAAACCTTTGAACGACTAGACATTTACATATCTACTAAATTAATTAACTGGGATGTTTCAAAATTGGGGGATCTTTATAAAACATGTTTTAAATATAAATTTTAAGTAGGAACTCAATTCACCCCCCTCTTGAGATTCCACTCCGACTAACATATCCCTTAACTTAAATCTATTCGTGTTCTCCACTTGTTATTAAAGACCTGAATAATCAAATTATGTTTATTAATTAATAATTACATAACCTATTATATATGTAATTTTTTTATTATAATCATTTTATGATCATTTATAACTGTTTTGATTGGTTATGAGGTTCAATTTCACTGTTCGGGTATGTTTTCTTACTTGGTTTTAATGATCGGTTCATGTTAAGATAAACACATATGATGAAAGTGATTGTATAGAATTAAAGTTGTATATTATTAGTGGAAATACATGGGATTAAATGGTTACAATTTTAATTTGGTTACATAGATTTAAGTCGAAATATTATATATAAAACCTTAGTGATAACTATTTTGGTTAATCGGTGGGTTTGATTACAATGAACTTGTTTTTCTTTATAACATAATACCATTAGTACACAAGGATTAAAAAACTATAACTATGATATATTAAATATATAATAATATATTTTAACCATAACACAATTGGTTTTAGGACTAGAATTAAATATGATAATAGAAATTGATAACCTCTTTTCCTTGAATGTGCTAAATTAGCACATCTCAAATGGTGCATTCATTTCATTCAAATAAAAGATGGGGAAAGGAGAGAAGCTAATGAAGTATACCATTAGCATAATGGAATTATATTACATGTATTTTATTGGAGTTATCATACCATTTGGGTGAAGGAAGGCGAGGAAAGAAACAAAAAGAAAAGTTCTAAAAAGAAATGAAGGAATTGGAAAGAGGAATTTACCTCTTGAGACTTCATCCTTTGAGAACCTCTTAAGGATAGAGGTTTTGGTATATTGAAGAGACTAAGGGCCTTTGTATGTGGGGGAAGATCTTGGGGAGATATTTTTGTAGAATATTGGCAAGGATAGTGGATCAAGAGGAGTGAATATAAGAGGTAAGAATGAGTTGTATTTATAGTGGAGGGGAGGAGGATTTTCATAATATTATAATAATTAATTTATTATTTATTCACAAGACAAGGAATATTTAGTATTAAATGACCAAGAATATTAATAAATTCATTTGAGTTGAAGATTTGGGTGGTTACATATCTTGTGGTGTCTGGAATAGTAGATTTTCACTATAGTGTATTTATAAGGTAAATTAATGTATTTTACTATTCACTAAAAAAATTCAAGTATTTCAAAAAAAATCTCAAAAATTCACCCTAACAATTTTTTGACGTGTAGAATCCAAAAATGAAGTCCAATTTTCAAAAATAATTCTCTAAATATGATAATTTAATATTTAATTAAACTCATAATTTATTATTAAAAACCCGGTTTTAAAACAGTTATTTACTTATTCTAAAATATAGGTACATCATACTTTCACTTGAATATTATTTTTATACTATAATAGTTAATATTAATATTCATTAGCGTATATCACTATTCAAAAGGGTATTTTACTATTCATAAGGGTATGTTACTATTCACCAAAAAGTAAGTTTTTTTATCGAACTCCAAATAACTCACTAATTGCAACCGTGTTTATCAGATTTTCAAAATTACAAACACAGAAGTGGAAAACATATGCTTAAAGTTCACTTAGAACTTATTAGTTTATTATGTTGTGTTATCATGTGATTTTATGAAATATTTCTATGAATGGGATTTTCAATTGAAAAAAATTGGGTTGTTACATTCTTCTCACTTTAGGAAATTTCTCCCTCAAAATTTCCATTTACATTCTAGGACAAAAACAGGTGGGGGTACTTTTCCTTCATTGCTTCATCCAGTTCCCATGTTTCCTCTTCGTACTTATGTTTTCACCATATTACCTTGACCAGATGAGTAGTCTTGTTGCGTATAACTTTATCTCTATGATCCAAGATCTTCATTGGCTGCTTCTCATGTGAAAGTTCATCCTCTAACTATACCACCCCTGAAGAGAGTACATGTGAAGGGTCTGGTATGTACTTCCTTAAGAGGGATGCATGAAAGACCTCATGCACTTTCGACATGGTAGGTTGAAGTACCAATCGATAGGCCATAGATACGACTCGATCAAGTATCTTGAAGGGGACGATGTACCTGGGACTTAACATCCATTTCTTTCCAAACCTCATGACCGTATTCAATGGAGATATGCGTAAAAATACCATGTATCCAACTTTAAACTCAAGGTCACGTCGATGATTGTCTGCATAACTTTTCTGTTGACTTTGGGATTCCTTGATATTCTACTAAATGGTTTTCACCTGCTCCACCTTTTCTTCGACCATTTCATGTCCTAGCAGTTTACGCTCACCGACTTCATCCCAACACATAGTTGTTCGGCACCTTTTCCCATAAAGGGATTCATATGGTTCCATTTGGATGATCTAGTGGAAACTGTTGTTGTAGGATAATTCTACCAGTGGAAGATGTTGGTCCCATCCTCCCTTGAATTCCATAGAACACGCTCTCAATATGTCTTCCATTGTCAGAATAGTTCACTCATATTTTCCATCAGTTTGAGGATGATAGGCTGTACTGATATGTAGTTTAGTGCTTAGAGAATGTTGGAGACTTTTCCATAACATCAAGGTGAATCTTGGATCATGATCAGTTACAATATATAGTGTTAATCCATGCATCCTTACCACTTATTTGATATAAATCTGTTCAAAATGATACAATGAGATGTCCTCTGGAATCACGATAAATTGAGTTGTCTTTGTAAGACAATCCACAATGACTCATATAGAATTGTTTCCTCTGGATGTCCTTGGAAGTCCAGTGACAAATTCTAGGGTAATGTTCTCCCACTTTCATGCTTGTATGGGTAGTTGTTGCATCATCCCCTAATAATTTTTCCTCTAAGCCTTCACTAGCTGACATACCAGGCACTTTGATGTATATTCAGCAATCTCCCTTTTCATATTGTCTCACCAAAAGTTTTTTAGAGATATCAATACATCTTTGTGCTCCCTGGGTGGATAGGGAAGGTAGATCTATGTTCATCATTCAATATATCCTTCTTTATCTCTGGATAGGATGGTACACACAATCATGTCCCAAATCTTACAACTCCTTCCTCATCAATTTTGAAATCGAAGCATTTCCCATTTATGATAGATTCCACCCTTTTCTGAATTTCCACATCTTTTATTTTAGAATCCTTTATTTTCATCAAGAGGTATGGTTGAGAAATAATTAGAGGAAGGGTTGACGATGTTCCTCCCTTAATGATTCCCATGTCCATCCTTTGCAAATATAAGAATATCGGATCCTTTTCAATTCTCATCCTTGAAAAATATGCTGGATTATTTCTACTTAGAGAATATGCCACCTTGTTTTCCTTACCGGGATGATTGTGGATTGAGAAGTCATAATCCTTTATGATCTCTATCCATTATCACTTGCACAAATAAATCTCTTTCTGTGTCAATATATATTTGAGACTCTTGTGGTCAGTATATATCTCACACTTCTCCTCATAGAAGTAAAGCCTCCAGATTTCAATGCAAAGATCACCATTGCCAACTCCAAATCATGCTTATGATAGTTTTTAACATGTAATTTTAGCTACCTTGAGGCGTAGGATATCACATTATCATTTTTCATTAGCACACAACCTAATTGTAGAGACCCGAATCTTGACGTACATGGACATTACATTACTTCTGCGAAATACTTAATACATAACAAAAACAGACACACAAGGACCGTAATTGTTTAGTGTCATTGGAAACTCGGAACGTAATAGTATAATCGTGGTGAAAGATCTTCAACATCTCCCACAAAGATCTTCCCCTTTTGGTTTTCTTACCTAAAACCTTTCATTAAATCCTGGGGAAAAGAAAACATATAAAAGGGTGAGCTCAAATGATCAGTAAGGGTAAGCATGGAGAAAATAAAACAAACCATATACCATTGAACTTAAAAACATGAACATAATGTTTAAACATCAAAATATTGAGCAAAAACATAAATATTGGAAGTACGTAAGGAATGTATCATAATGGAACATCAATCTTGATAAAATAGCATGGGAATAAAACATGTAATTGTGGAAAACATTAAGCACATGATAAGATTTCCATAGTAGCCATGGAATTGCTGCCAAGACCATCTTAGTGGACAAAGTCCCTTTCTGAATCAAGTTCACTCCTCATTTTTGTCCTGTAATACTGAACCGGATTAACTTACCATTCCAGTCATGTTTATCTCATGAGTATAAATATTTACACAATGAATTAGAGGGAGATATAGGTCCCACCCATCTCATAATGAAATCATTCTTACTTGTGCCAAAAAATAAACATATATCATTCATAATAACCCAACGAATAAAATGGGTTTCAAAAAAATCATCCCATCATCACATAATCCAAATAAAAGAAATGGATATAATTTCATAATAAGAAAATTGAAACCATGTAAATCATAGATACATGATACTTGAAACATACACATATGAAATAATGTCATCTTAGATGAAAAATGGTTTTGATAAAACACTTGAAATGAATTCTTGAGGAAAATATCTTTTCTTCTTCAAAATCATTTTCTTTTTACAAAATAACATGCACTTTTAAAATAAAAGTATTTTGTTGAAAATAGTCATAAAATCTTGTAGAGTAATCTTCATGAAAATTAGGCGTTATGAAACCATAAAAATCCGTTCACGCCGTATAAGTTAAAAATAACATTCTTCTCGTACTTTTGTCGGAAAAGTCAAAAAGTACCTCGTACGGTAAAAAAAAGATTCCATACATACCATGTAGTAAAAGTAAAAAATGGGTAAAAAGGACTTTAAACATACATGAAAATATTTTTATAAAATATGTACATGGATAATAACAATAACCCCAGTAAATACTTACGAATAAACAATCTCGGATAAGAATGAGATTGGAATAATTATCCCTTACCTTAGGGATGATATGCTTCGTACGTATCCGAACCTCCTGTATAATGATTTAAATAACGTTATTGACTTATTACAGAATCCTATTCATTGTTATAATATCATATATGGTTTACTTATGACTTTATATTACCTGTTCTTTTGTAAATTCCTTGTTAATGAAGCGTTTTGGGTAAAATCGTTTTATTTATCGTACGTCTTTGGACTTGTTGTTCTTGATATTATTATAACTTATATCTTGATTTACTTACTTCCAGAATGTAAATCACGATTTATATATCATATATGTATTCAGTACATATATATATATATAATAGATAGATAAATGAAATGAAAAACACGGTTCATGTAGACGTTATGTCGTACGTACGCATGAACGCTGTTTTTTGTTTCCTTATTGAATTAAGTAGATGACATACATATATATATATACATAAATCCAGTAGCATTATTATGTCATATATTTCATGATTACTTATTATATATACTTTATAATCATTCTTGAATTATTAACATGGAAAATGAATCTCATCGCGCCGTGGAGACGGTAATCCGTACGTACGCACGAGCGATGATATCGTTCCCATATTTATTGAATGGAATTAGAGGGGATGATATAATATCTTAGAATCAGTATGATGTTATAATAATCATATATATATATATATATTATTTACACCATTATACCCATCCAAGTAAGGTGGTGGTGGAAAAACAGATTACACCACGGCGTGGAGACGGTATTCCGTACGTATGCACACGCGGTGAATTCATTTTCCATATAATGGATAGAAGGTAAAATAGGTTTGTTTCATATATATAATAACATATCAGTATATTATAGATACTGATGTTATTACTTTATAATGAAACAACTAAAGAAGAAGAAGTTGAAGAAGAAAGAAACTTGAATGAATCGTTAGAAGAGATTACCTCTTCTTCGACACACCTCTTTTAAGCTTCCACTTAAGGAAGTAAAGTTGGTATTTTGAGAAGACCAGAACCTCCAGAATGTTCCTAGGGAAGTGTAGAAGAGAAATTTTCAGGGTTTGGCTGATCTTCAAGGCTCAAAAATGTGTGAATAGAAGAGGGAAGTGGTGCCCTTTTTATAAGGGAGGAGAGGGGCACCTTTGAAAAAACAGAAAATATTATTTTATAATAAATCCATATTCAGTTTTTAATAGCTAAAAATTTACTTATTTGAAAGATAAGGTGGGGATAGGTCGAAATACTCTCAACCAATAAATTTTAGACAGTTTTGGGTGATTATACTAACCTTATCTTTTAGTTTTAACTCTTATTTAATTAGATTGACATTTACCATGTCACTTTGTATTTTTATATTATATAGTTAATTAACATACCATATACATCCAATAGACCCCCAAGTGGTCCATTAATGATACACCTACCATTATATAAGTATCGTGGCCGAACCTTATATTTTTAGGAATATAATAACAATTAATAATATAATATTTGTTTTAAAAACTATTTTATGTCAATTTAGACACTATTTGGTAATTGTTTTTTGTGAAAATCATAACAGCATGATTAGTTCTAAAAAAGTTAATTAAATAAATAATAACATGTCATATTAACCTAGAAAATTAGTTGAATTCATAAAATGTGAAAAAATTACATTTATTCGGTTATTTATAACATCAATTATGTTAATATTTCATTAATAAGATAATTACTGCATCATTATTGTGTCATAAATAAATTAAATTATTTAATGTCTAAAAATTATAAATAAAATACCATTATTTAGGAAATTGTTTTAGATTTATAATGACTTTTTATAGTCTAATTTATCTTATGTATAAACCTATATTAAAAATGATTAGTTATTAATCTTTGATTTTAACTATTTTAACCCTTCTTTAAATAAATTAATAATAAATGTTCTAATCTAATCCAAGTGGACCAAAATGGTCATATTTTATTCCTATGGTTGGTTTTGGTCGAATTACACTTATCCAATAGAATTAGGACATTTGTTAGGGTAATAATAATATCAGTTTTACCCTTAATTACCCTATTTACTTTTAACTGTGGTAAATAAAAGTAAAAAAGTTACTATTCAACAAACATTATTTTCATCTCATTGAACCACATTTTAGTCCTTGATATTAACCGTGTCTCTCGGATTTTCAAAATTCCACTCATAGAAGTGGTAAAATTATGTTTTATGTGAATTTCTAAATTCTCCTAGGAGGTGGGTAAAAGACGGTGAAAAGTTCAATAAATTTTTTTTATATGTAAAATTATTATAAAATGACTCCAATGAATTACATTGAACATATATAGGTATTATGTATCAATTTTGACCAAAAATAAATTTAAATAAAATAAATAATTATTTAAATAAAAAGTTGGTTTTTTAATAGTAACCGAGTGTTTTCACTATTCATCAAAAATTGAAAGTTTTCAGAAATATACAAAAAATTCACCCTAGGCTAATTTCGACATTCCGATTCAAAAAATGAAGTCCATTTTGAAAGATAAAATTTCAAAAAGTGGGTATTACTTTTCATAATGGCTAGTTCATAATAATATTATAATAATATCTCCTTTAATGAAACTTGGTATTGCATACTACACACGCTATCCAAGAAGGTCTTGATTGTGTGCAATGCAAGCCAAGTTAGGGCTGCGTGTAGTGAAATCTCCGTTTGGTGTTGCGTATAACATAATCAAAACTTATTTCATTTATACATTAAACAAAATCTATACTTAATGTTGCGTAGAATAATTTCTACAAAACGAACTTGAAATTTTGTGTAACACGAGACAAGAATAGTGTTGTGTATACTATAAGCTAATACGGTGATGCATATAGCACAAGGTATTTTTGGTGTAGCGTACAATAGAAGACCACAATGAAATTAAAAAGAATAATTCTAATAAAATCTTGGTTTTTTACATTCTACACCCTTAAAATGAATTTCGCCCTCGAAATTCGTCGGGGTTATAAATGGTTTACTACTTGAAAGTATCTTTCATAAAAACTCACATCGTAAAAAGGAATACCAAAACTGAATTTTAAAAACTAAATTATGAAATGTAGCGGTTACCCAGATTAACTAATCACTGGGTTTCTACATAGAATAACATAGGTGAAAATATGGATATATAAGAGAAATCTAACCATCAAATTCTGATGGAGATTGGTAGAGAACATGGCTATGAAAAAATCCAACAATCACAAACCAATAGATATGTGATGATCTAAGGTACCATCCGATTCATCGGATATGAGAGCACTAGGAAAACATTTTTTGTTTTCAAGATCATTTCCCTAAAGTTGAAGAATTTTAATTATAAGAAATACTTACTTTATTTCGGTATCATCTCACTATTGCTCGTGCATTGAACAATTTCCACTCATCTCTTAATGAAATGTAGTTGAATTTGTTATTCGTGAAGTGATACAGATCATGTGATAGAATGATGGGTCATTCCATCTGTTTCTAACAAAAGGTTAGCAAAAGTTATCAAATATACATAAGTCCATCTATGGTGAGGTTAATCGTATATGATTCCAAAAATGAACTTATACTTCATCAATCATACTGCTTAGTAAAATAAAACCAATTTCTACTAACCAGGGACTTCCAGTAGGTCAGTGGTAGGCGATAAAGGCCTGT
Organism: Viscum album; assembly: GCA_963277665.1. NCBI lineage: Eukaryota > Viridiplantae > Streptophyta > Magnoliopsida > Santalales > Viscaceae > Viscum > Viscum album. Next base: position 684,290,873 of record OY728167.1, read on the forward strand.
CGTACTTCGTTTGTGGGTTCGATTCCCACAGCCTTGTCCAACACGACGGGTTGTTTCTCTTCCTATGGGTTGTCCTTTTTCTAAAACTACATTATTATAAAATCCCATAAATAATATCGAAAAAAAGTTCTAAACTTAAACAATACTGACTTATGTTTAACATAATACATTCCAATCTTTAGGATTATCCAAAATACTTATATCCACGCTCATAGTATAAAGAAAACAATTACTAGAGATTTCATCTACCGAGCATGTGAATACCATCATTTATCCCCCATATATCATATGATAAAATTTGTTGGTCACATTCCAAACATGTGAATACCATAATCATGTATTCTCTTGAACAATAGTGAAAACATGAATGCTGTCACAAGGCAACTCCCTCCATATACCAAAATCTAAAAAATTATATATACTCAAACCAGGATATCACTTTGTCCTTATATAAGTCATGAGCTCATTAATACTATCAAACATTTCATTATATCCTTAGCCCTTCTTTAGGTGCATTTTAGGTGCTTTCCAAAAATATCTGAATAAACTTTCATGGTTACCGGTACCATTCATCATATACTTTCAAATACTTTAGGAAAAACAATAGTGTAACAATCCTTAGATGATTCTTTATTCCATAGTACCATTAAATTACCTCTACAACATAACTCTTGATAAATATACAATCATTCCACTACATTCTTAAACTACTGACTGAGCTTCATCATTTTATTCCTCAACACTTCTTTCATTTCATATATCATTTGTAATCTCTTCATCATCATCCACATAAATACTACCCATACGACCATGCTGATTCTCTTCATGAGATCTTCCTTTAGGTCATTGGTTTGCATAATGCCCGTACATTCCACATTTAAAACATTTAACCATTGTTGATTCCTTAGGAATACTATTATCCTTGTCCATAGTGTTAACTGAAACTTTTCCTTTGAAATTAATGGCTTTGTGTCCTTCTTTTCCACACCCAAAGTATCTTCCAGTTCCTTTGAAACATTATCCTTGATGCCTCTTCCCAAATGATTTACATGAGGGAAATTGAACTTTCTTTCCTCCGTGATCATCTTGAAACTCCATCTTTCTCTTTTTAGTCGAGTCGGGATACTTACAAAAGTTGAGATTATTGATCATATTATGAGATTATTGATTTGGCATAATAACGATATGTGGATTCCAGATCCAATTTCATTTGGTTTCTCATGAAGAATATCATTCCATTGTCCATCATATCCTCCATTATCGTGAATCTTCTGATTTCCAACCATTTTCTAAAACCCAAAAGAATAGTGTGAGGGGAAAAAATCATAATCAAGGTAGAGTACCTTCAATATCATACATCTTAGGTTTAATTCTAATATAGTTACTGTAATTATAGGACTATAATCTATACGTATACTTATCCTTAGGGACATTCCTAGACATACCTTAGAAATATCTCTAGGGATCTCACTAATGTTTTCACATCCTAGTTTCCAAAGGTTAACTAAAACTTTCATCTGATACCAACTGTAGATACCCAAATCTTGACGTACATGGATATTACATTACTTTTACGGAATACTTAATACATAACAAAAACAGACACACAAGGACCGTAATAGTTTAGTGTCTTTGGAAACTCGGAACGTAATCTTCTAATCGTGGTGAAAGATCTTCAACATCTCCCATAAAGATCTTCCCCTTTTGGTTTTCTTACCTAAAACATTTCTTTAAATCCTGGGGAAAAGAAAACATATAAAAGGGTGAGCTCAAATGCTCAGTAAGGGTAAGAATGGAGAAAATAAAACAAACAATATACCATTGACCTTAAAAACATGAAAATAATGTTTAAACATCAAAATATTGAGCAAAGACATAAATCTTGGAAGTACGTAAGGCATGTATCATAATGGAACATCAATATTGATAAAATATCATGGGAATAAAACATGTAATTATGGAAACCATTAAGCACATTATATGATTTCCACAGTAGCCAAGGCATTGCTGCCAACACCATCTTAGTGGACAAAGTCCCTTTCTGAATCGAGTTCATTCCTCATTTCAGTCCTGTAATACTGAACCAGATTAACTTAAAGTTCCAGCCATATCTATCTCATTAGATATAAATCTTTACCCAATTCATTTGAGGGAGATATTGGTCCCACCCATCTTATAATGAAATCATTCTTAATTATGCGACAAAATAAACATACATCATTCATAATAACCCAACGAATAAAACGGGTTTCATAAACGTCATCCCATCATCACATAATCCATATAAAAGACATGGATATCATTTCATAATAAGAAAAGTGAAACCATGTAAATCATAGATACATGATTCTTGAAACATATACATATGAAATAATGTCATCTTAGATGAAAATTGGTTTTGATAAAACACTTGAAATGAATTCTTGAGGAAAATATCCTTTCTTCTTCAAAATCATTTTATTTTCAAAAAATGCCATGAACTTTTAAAATAAAAGTATTTTGTGGAAAATAGTCATAAAATCTTGTAGAGTAAGCTTCATGAAAATGAGGCGTTATGAAACCGTAAAAATCTGTTCACGCCGTATAAGTTAAAAATAACATTCTTCTCGTACTTTTGTCGGAAAAGTCAAAAAGTACCTCGTATGGTAAACAAAAAATAGGTTCCTTACATACCATGTAGTAAAAGAAAAAAATGGGTAAAAAGGACTTTAAACTTACATGAGAAAATTTTTATAAAACATGTACATGGATAATAACAATAACCCCAGTAAATACATACGAATAAACAATCTTGGATAAGAATGCGATTGGAATAATTATCCCTTACCTTAGGTCTGATATGCTTCGTATGTATCTGAACCTCCTGTATAATGATTTAAATAACTTTATTGACTTATTACATAATCATATTAATTATTATGATATCATATATGGTTTACTTATGACTTTATATTACCCGTTCTTTTGTAAATTCCATGTTAAAGAAGCGTTTTGGGTAAAATCGTTTTATTTATCGTATGTGTTTGGACTTGTTGTTCTTGATATTATTATTAATTATATCTTGTTACTTACTTCCAGAATGTAAATCATGATTTATATATCATATATATATTCAGTACATATATATATATATATAATAGATAGATAAATGAAATGAAAAACACCTTTCATGGAGACGGTATGCCGTACATACGCATGAACGCTATTTTTTGTTTCCTTATTGAATAAAGTATATTACATACATAAATATAGTATCATTATTACGTCATATATTTCATGATTACTTATTATATATACTTTATAATCATTCTTTAATTTTTAACATGGAAAATGAATCTCATCGCGTCGTGGAGACGGTAATCTGTACATACGCACGAGCGATGATATCGTTCCAATATTTATTGAATGGAATTAGAGGGGATGATATAATATCTTAGAATAAGTATTATGTTATAATAATAATATATATAGTTATTCATTACACAATTATACCCATCCAAGTAAGGTGGTGGTGGAAAAACAGATTACACCACGGTGTGGAGACGGTATTCCGTACGTACGCACACGTGGTGATTTCGTTTTTCGTAGGTTGGATAGAAGATGAAATAGGGTTGTTTCATATTTATAATAACATATAAGTATATTATAGATACTGATGTTATTAATTTATTATGAAACAACTAAATAAGAAGAAGTTGAAGAAGAAAGAAACTTGAAAGAATCGTTAGAAGAGATTACCTCTTCTTCGACGCACCTCCTTTAAGCTTCCTCTTAAGGAAGTAGAGTTGGTCTTTTGAGAAGACCAAAACCTCCAGACTGTTTCTAGGGAAGTGGAGAAGAGAAATGGTCAGGGTTTGGCTGAGATTCACGGCTAAAAAGGGTGTGAAGATAATAGGGAAGGGGTGACCTTTTTATAAGGGAGGAGAGGGGAACCTTTGGAAAAACTTAAAATATTATTTTATAATAAGGTCATATTCAGTTTTTAATAGCTCTAAATTGATTTATTTCGAATCTAAGGTGGGTATGGGTCGAAATACTCTCAAACAATAGATTTTAGACAGGTTTGGGTCATTATATTAACCTTATCTTTTAGTTTTAACTCTTAGTTAATTGGATTGACATTTACCATGTCACTTTGTATTTTTATATTATATAGTTAATAAACTTAGCATATACATCCAAGCGACCCCCAAGTGGTCCACTAATGATACACCTATAATCATATAAGTATCTTTTCCTATCAATATATTTTTAGTAATATAATAACAATTAATAATATAATATTTGTTTTAAAAACTATTTTATGTCAATTTAGACACTATTTGGTAATTGATTTTTGTGAAACTCATAACAGCATGATTAGTTCAAAAAAAGTTAATTAATTCAATACTAACATGTCATATTAACCTATAAAATTATTTTAATTCATAAAAAGTCTCAAATTACATTTATTTGGTTATTTATAACATCAATTATGTTAATATTTCATTAATAAGATAATTACTGCATCAGTATTGTGTCATAAATTAATTAAATTATTTAATGTCTAAAAATTATAAATAAAATACCATTATTTAGGAAATATTTTTAGATATCTAATGAATATTTATTGTCTAATTTATCTTATGTATAACCCTATATTAAAAATGATTTAGTTATTAAACATTGATTTTAACTATTTTAACCCTTCTTTAAATAAATTAATAATAAATCTCCTAATATAATCCAAGTGGACCTAAATGTTCATATTTTATTCCTAAGGTTGGTTTTGGTCGAATTACACTTATACAATAGAATTAGGACATGTGTTAGGGTAATAATAATATCATTTTACCCTTAATTACCCTATTTACTTTTAACCGTGGTAAATAAAAGTAAAAAGTTACTATTCACCAAAAAATTATTTTCATCTCATTGAACCACATTTTATTCCTTGATATTAACCGTGTCTCTCGGATTTTGGAAATTACACTCATAGAAGTGGTAAAATTATGTCTTATGTGAATTTCCAAATTCTCCTAGGAGTTGGGTAAAAGACGATGAAAAGTTCAATAAAATTTTTATATATCTAAAATTATTATAAAATGACTCCAATGAATTACATTGAACATATATAGGTATTATGTATCAATTTTGACCTAAAATAAATTTAAATAAAATAATTAATTATTTAAATAAAAAGTCGGTTCTTGAATAGTAACCCAGTGTTTTCACTATTCATCAAAAATTGAATGTTTTCGGAAAATACCAAAAATTCACCCTAAGATAATTTCGATATTCCGAATCCAAAAATGAAGTCCATTTTGAAAGATAAAATTTCAAAAAGTGGGTATTACTATTCATAATGGCTAGTTCATAATAATATTATAATAATATCTCGTTTAGTGAAACATGGTATTGCGTACTACACACGCTATCGAAGAAGGTCTTGATTGCGTGTAATGCAAGCCAAGTCAGGGTTGCGTGTAGTGAAATCTCTGTTTGGTGTTGCGTATAACTTAATCAAAACTTATTTCATTTATACATTAAACAAAATATATACTTAATGTTGCGTAGAATAATTTCTACAAAACGGACTTGAAATTGTGTGTAACACAAGACAAGAATAGTGTTGTGTATATTGCAAGCTAATATGGTATTGCGTAGAGCGCAAGATAATCTTGGTGTAGCGTACAACATAAGACATCAATGAAATTAAAAGGAATAATTCTAATAAAATCTTGGGTTGTTACATTCTACCCCCTTAAAATGAATTTCTCCCTCGAAATTCGTCAGGGTTATAAATGGTTTACTACTTAAAAGTTTCTTTCTTAGAAACCCACATCGTAAAAAGGAATACCAAAACTGAACTTTAAAAACTAAATTATGAAACGTAATGGTTACCCAGATTAACTAATCACTGGGTTTCCACATATAACAACATAGGTGAAAATATGGATATGGAAGAGAAATCTAACCATCAAATTCTGATGGAGAGTGGTAGAGAACATGGCTATGAAAAAAGCCAACAATCAGAAAGCCATAGATATGTGATGATCTAAGGTACCATCCGATTCATCCGATATGAGAGCACTAGGGAAACATTTTTTGTTTTCAAGGTCATTTCTCTAAAGTTGATGAATTTTAATTAGAAGAAATACTTACTTTATTTCAGAATCATCTCACCGTTTCTCATGCCTCGAACAATTTCCACTTCATCTCTTAATGAAATGATGTTGAATTTGTTATTTGTGAAGTGTTAGTAGATCATGTGATAGAATGATGGTTCATTCCATCTGTTTAAAGAAAAATCTTAGGAAAAGATATCAAATATACATAATTCCATCTATGGTTAGGTTAATCATATAAAATTCCAAAAATGAACTTATAATTCATCTATCATACCGCTTAGTAAAATAAAACCAGTTTCTACTAACCAGGGACATCCTGTAGGCCAGTGGTAGGCGATAAAGGCTTGTCACACTTCGGTTGTGGGTTCGATTCTCACAGCCTTGTCAGACGCGACGGGTTTTTGCTCGTCCTATGGGTTGTCCTTTTTCTAAAAATACATTATTATAACATCCCAAAAAAAATATCGAAAAAAAAGTTCTAGCCTTAAACAATACTGACTTATGTCCAACATAATCCATTCCATTCTTTAGGATTATCCAAAATACTTCTGTCCAAGTTCATAGTATGAAGAAAACAATTACTAGAAATGTCATCTACCGATCATGTGAATACCATCATTTATCCCCCATATATCATAAGATAAAACTTGTTGGTCACATTCCAAACATGTGAATACCTTAATCATCTATTCTCTTGAACCATAGTGAAAACATGAATACTGTCACAAGGAAACTCTTTCCATATACCAATATCCCATAAATTCTATATACTCAAACCATGATATCACTTTGTCCTTATATAATTCATGAGCTCATTAATACTATCAATCATTTCATTATATCCTTAGCCCGTGTTTATGTGCATTTTAGGTGCTTTCCAAAAATATCTGAATAACCTTTCATGGTTACGGGTACCATTCGTCATATACTTTTAAATAATTTAGGAAAAACAATAGTGTAACAATCCTTAGATGATTCTTTATTCCATAGTACCATTAAATTACTTCTACAACATAACTCTTGATAAATATACAATCATTCCACTACATTCTTAAACCACTGACTGAGCTTCATCATTTTATTCCTCAACACTTCTTTCATTTCATATATCATTTTTAGTCTCTTAATCATCATCCACATAAATACTACCCATACGACCATGCTGATTCTCTTCATGAGATCTTCCTTTAGGGCATTGGTTTGCATAATGCCCGTACATTCCACATTTAAAACATTTAACCATTGTTGATGCCTTAGAAATGCTATTATCCTTGTCCATAGTGTTAACTGAACCTTTTCCTTTGAAATTACCAGATTTGTGTCTTTCTTTTCCACACCCAAAGCATCTTCCAGTTCCTTTGAAACATTCTCCTTGATGCCTCTTCCCACATGATTTACATGAGGGAAATTGAATTTTATTTCCTCCATGATCATCATGAAACTCCATCTTTCCCTTATTAGCTGTGTCGGGATACTTACCAAAGTTGAAATTATTGATCATATTATGAGATTTATGATTTGGAATAATAACGATATGTGGACTTCCAGATCCAATTTCATTTGATTTCTCATGAAGAATTTCATTCCATTGTCCATCATATCCTCTATTATCGTGAATCTTCCGATTTCCAGCCATTTTCTAAAACCCAAAAGAATAGTGTGAGCGGGAAAAATCATAATCAAGGGGGAGTACCTTCAATATCTTACATCATAGGTTTAATTCTAATATCATTACTGTAATTATAGGACTATAATCTATACATATACTTAACCTTAGGGATATCCCTAGACATACCTTAGAAATATCTCTAGGGATCTCAATAAAGTTTTCACCTCCTAGTTTCCAAAGGTTAACTAAACCTTTCCACTGATACCAACTGTAGAGACCCAAATCTTGACATACATGGACATTAAATTACTTTTTCGGAATACTTAATACATAACAAAAACAGACACACAAGGACTGTAATAGTTTAGTGTCTTTGGAAACTCGGAACGTAATCTTCTAATCATGGTGAAAGATCTTCAACATCTCCCATAAAGATCTTCCCATTTTGGTTTTCTTACCTAAAACCTTTCTTTAAATCCTGGGGAAAAGAAAACATATAAAAGGGTGAGCTCAAATTCTAAGTAAGGTTATGAATGGAGAAAATAAAACAAACAATACACTATTGAACTTAAAAACATGAACATATTGTTTAAACATCAAAATCTTGAGCAAAGACATAAATCATGGAAGTATGTAAGGCATGTATCATAATGGAACATCAATCTTGATAAAATAGCATGTGAATAAAACATGTAATTTTTGAAACCATTAAGAACATGACATGATTTCCATAGTAGCCAAGACATTACTGCCAAGACCATCTTAGTGGACAAAGTCCCTTTCTGAATCGAGTTTACTCCTCGTTTCAGTCCCGTAATACTGAACCAGATTAACTTACCATTCCAGCCATGTCTATGTCATGAGATATAAATCTTTACCCAATGCATTTGAGGGAGATATAGGTCCCACCCATCTCATAATGAAATCATTCTTACTTGTGCCACAAAATAAACATACATAATTCATAATAATCCAACGAATAAAATGGGTTTCATAAACATCATCCCATCATCACATAATCCATATAAAAGAAATGGATATCATTTCATAATAAGAAAAGTTAAATCATGTAAATCATAGAGACATGATACTTGAGACATACACATATGAAATAATGTCATCTTAGATGAAAAATGGTTTTGATAAAACACTTGAATTGAATTCTTGAGGAAAATATCCTTTCTTCCTCAAAATAATTTTCTTTCCAAAAAATGCCATTCACTTTTAAAATAAAATTATTTTTTTGAAAATAGTTATAAAATCTTGTAGTGTAAGCTCCATGAAAATGAGGCGTTATGAAACAGTAAAAATCCGTTCATGCCGTATAAGTTAAAAATAACATTCTTATCGTACTTTTGTTGGAAATGTCAAAAAGTACCTCATATGGTAAACAAAAAAAGAATCCTTACATACCATGTATTAAAAGTCAAAAAATGGGTAAAAAGGACTTTAAACATACATGAAAACATTTTTATAAAACATGAACATGGATAATAACAATAACCCTAGTAAATACTTACGAATAAGCAATCTCAGATAAGAATGAGATTGGAATAATTATCCATTACCTTAGGTATGATATGCTTCGTACATATCCGAACTTCCAGTATAATGATTTAAATAACATCATTGACTTATTACATAATCATATTCATTGTTATTATATCATATATGGTTTACTTATTACTTTATATTACCCGTTCTTTTGTAAATTCCATGTTAAAGAAGTGTTTTGGGTAAAGTCGTTTTATTTATCGTACGTGTTTGGAATTGTTGTTATTGATATTATTATTACATATATCTTGATTTAATTACTTCAAGAATATAAATCATGATTTATATATCATATATATATTCAGTACATATATATATATATATAATAGATAGATAAATGAAATGAAAAACACCGTTCAGGGAGACGGTTTGCCGTACGTACGCATGAATGCTGTTTTTTGTTTCCTTATTGAATTAAGTAGATGACATACATATATATATATACATAAATCTAGTAGCATTATTAAGTCATATATTTCATTATTACTTATTATATAAACTTTATAATCATTCATGAATTGTTAACATGGAAAATGAATCTCATCGCGTCGTGGAGACGGTAATCCGTACGTACGTACGAGCGATGATATCGTTCTCATATTTATTGAATGGAATTAGAGGGGATGATATAATATATTAGAATCAGTATGATGTTATAATAATCATATATATATAGTTATTATTTACACCATTATACCCATCCAAGTAAGGTGGTGGTGGAAAAACAGATTACACCACGGCGTGGAGACGGTATTCCGTACGTACGCATGCGCGGTGATTTCGTTTTCCGTAGGATGGATAGAAGGTGAAATTGGGTTGTTTCATATTTATAATAACATATAAGTATATTATAGATACTGATGTTATTTATTTATAATGAAACAACTAAATAAGATGAAGTTGAAGAAGAAAAAAACTTGAAAGAATCGTTAGAAGAGATTACCTCTTCTTCGACGCACCTCCTTTAAGCTTCCTCTTATAGAAGTAGAGTTGGTCTTTTGAGAAAACCAGAATCTCTAGAATGTTTCTAGGTAAGTGGAGAAGAGAAATGGGCAGGTTTTGGCCGTGCTTCAAGGTTCAAAAGGGTGTGAAGAGAAGAGGGAAGGGGTTCCCTTTTATAAGGGAGGAGATGGAAATCTTTGGAAAAACTTAAAATAATATTTTATAATAAAGTCATATTCGGTTTTTAATAGCTCAAAATTGATTTATTTCGAATCTAAGGTGGGTATGGGTCGAAATAATTTCAACCAATAGATTTTAGACAGGTTTGGGTCATTATATTAACCTTATCTTTTAGTTTTAACTCTTGGTTAATTAGATTGACATTTACCATGTCACTTTGTACTTTTATATTATATAGTTAATAAAATTAACATATACATCCAAGAGACCCCCAAGTGGTCCATTAATGATAAAAATATCATGATATAGGTATCTTGGCCGAATCTTATATTTTTAGGAATATAATAACAATTAATAATATAATATTTGTTTTAAAAACTATTTTATGTCAATTTAGACACTATTTGGTAATTGATTTTTTTGAAAATCATAACAGCATGATTAGTTCGAAAAAAGTTAATTAAATCAATAAAAAATCATATTAACCTATATAATTAGTGGAATTCATAAAAAGTCTCAAATTACATTTATTTGGGTATTTATAACATCAATTATGTTAATATTTCATTAATAAGATAATTACTGCATCATTATTGTGTCATAAATAAATTAAATTATATAATGTCTAAAAATTATCAATAAAATACCATTATGTAGGAAAGATTTTTATCTTTATAATGAATATTTATAGTATAATTTATTCTATGTATAACCCTATATTAAAAATGATTTTGTTATTAAACATTGATTTTAACTATTTTAACCCTTCTTTAAATAAATTAATAATAAATGTCTTAATCTAATCCATGTGGACCTAAATGGTCATATTTAATTCCTAAGGTTGTTTTTGGTCGAATTACACTTATCCAATATAATTATGACATGTTTTAGGGTAATGATAATATTATTTTTACCCTTAATTACCCTATTTACTTTTAACCATGGTAAATAAAAGTAAAAAGTTATTATTCACCAAAAATTATTTTCATCTCATTCTACCACATTTTAGTCATTGATATTAACCGTGTCTCTTGGATTTTCGAAATTCCACTCATAGAAGCGGTAAAATTATGTTTTATGTGAATTTCCAAATTCTCCTAGGAGGTGGGTAAAAGACGGTGAAAAGTTCAATAAAATTTTTATATATCTAAAATTATTTTAAAATGACTCCAATGAATTAAATTGACCTTATATAGGTATTATGTATCAATTTTGACCAAAAATAAATTTAAATAAAACAAATAATTATTTAAATAAAAAGTCGGTTTTTGAATAGTAACCCAGTGGTTTCACTATTCATCAAAAATTGAAACTTTTCCGAAAAATACCAAAAATTCACCCTAGGATAATTTCGATATTCCGAATCCAAAAATGAAGTCCATTTTGAATGATAAAATTTCAAAAAGTGGGTATTACTATTCATAATGGCTAGTTCATAATAATATTATAATAATATCTCGTTTAGTGAAACTTGGTATTGCGTACTACACACGCTATCGAAGAAGGTCTTGATTGCGTGTAATGCAAGCCAAGTCAGAGCTATGTGTAGTGAAAGCTTCATTTGGTGTTTCGTATAACATAATCAAAAATTATTTCATTTATACATTAAACAAAATCTATACTTAATGTTACGTAGAATAATTTCTACAAAACAAACTTGAAATTGTGTGTAACATGAGCCAAGAATAGTGTTGCGTATACTGCAAGCTAATACGGTGTTGCGTATAGCACAAGATAATCTTGGTGTATCATACAGCAGAAGACATCAATAAAATTAAAAAGAATAATTCTAATAAAATCTTGGGTTGTTACACTAATCCCTTCTTAGAAGTGTCACTACACACCACAAAGAGTTCTCCAGTTGTAGGGAGTGTGAGTACTGGGGCAGTGATAAGCATATTTTTCAACTCCAAGAAACAGTCTTCACATTCCTAAGTCTAGACAAAAAATACTCCCTTTTATGTCAGCTTGGTCATTGGGTTTGAAATTCGTGAAACTTTCTTCAAAAATCATCGATAATACCAAGTTGACCAAAAAATCTACAGATTTCCAATACATAAGTTGGCATGGGACACTCTTCAATTGACTTTGTCTTGGAAGGGTCCACAGATATCCATCTGCTGGTGATAACATGTTGAAGAATGATACTTCCTCCATCTAGAACTCACATTTACTGTACTTTTCATAAAACTACTCCCTTCATGAAGTCTTTAACACATTATTAAAATGATCCTCATGTTTCTCCTTGCTCTTAGAGTATATCAGAATATCATCAATAAAGACTACCACCAATTTGTCAAGGTAATATCTAAATACACTATTCCTTAAATCCATGAAAATTTCTAGAGCATTAGTGAGTTTTAAGGGCATCAATATGAACTCATAGTTTCCACACATCATTCAAAAGGCAGTCTTGGGAATATCTTCATTCCTCACCTTTAATTGGTGATATCCTAACCGAAGGTCCACTTAAGATAAATAACTGGCTTCACGAAGCTGATCAAACAAGTCATATATCAGTGGAATGGGATAGTTATTCGTTATCATGATTTTATTGAGATCACTATAATTAATACATAGGTGCAATGATCTGTCCTTATTCTTGATGAAGAGGACTGGAGAACCCCACAGTGAAGCACTCGGGCATATAAAACCCTTCTTCATATTCTCCTGTAACTTCTTCTTCTGCTCTTCCAACTCTACGGTGGCCATTCTGTAATGTGTCATTGAGATAGGTAGAGATTTAGGGATAAGTTCAACTGAGAACTCAACCTCTCAATTAGGAGGAAGACCAAACAACTCTTCAGGGAATACATCATTGTAATCTTTCAGATATGAATTTCTTCAATCATGATTCCCTCCTTTATCTCAATCATTTGAGCTAGATATGCCTACTCACAAGGTAGAATTATCCACAATTGAGATGATTATTCTAAAGTATATTCATCTTCCTCCTTACAGTTTTAATGAATCGAGGATGATTTGGGATGTGAATAGTGATCTCCCTTTCTTGAAAGTTGATGTTGGCTTTGTATAAAGATAGCCAATCCATGCCCAAGATAGCATCGAAATCCACTAAAAAAGTATGGTAGGATTTAATGGGAGGTTCGGTCCACAAAAATTAACTGGGGATGAGTTTTAAACCATGGATGTAATGATATCTCCATTTTTTGTTCTCACAGATAAATTTTCCTCCAAATTTTTAGGTGGTGTTAGAATAGTTCTACTAAACTTGCAAGATATGAATTAATGCGTAGAACCACAATCAAATAGTACATTCTCTATTCTTGAATAAATAACTAGAATACCTATAAACATATCATTGTCTAACTCCACCTCAGTAGTAGTGATGACATAAGCCCTTCCTTTTTTTCTTGGAGGTTGTTTTTGATTGCCTCCGACAACCCTCAGCTTTGGTAAATTGCTTGCATAATTCCTAGGCTCCTTGTGGTAGTAACACTGCACTGCAAGCTGAGTATTGATCTAAAACTTCCTTTCTTCATCAACATTAGCGGGATTTTTCATATCCCATCATCAGTTCTTGGCCATATTACCAAACTTTACACATTTGAAGAAATTCTTGGTTCCCTTCATACAGTTACCAGGATTCTTCTTCCCATAACTATTACAAGGGGAAAAGTCAGGCTTCTTTCCATCATGAGATTTGTTTGATGAACCATCCATGTTGTTCTCCATTTTCTACTTCTTGTCACTGGGCCCACGAGACCACTGAGTGTCTCTAATCTCTAATTCAACCTTGATGGCACAACAGACAATATCCTTGTAACTGTCGAAGTCTTCTACAAGACTCTGAGAGTGATGATGAGATGGCTCATCTTGCAAGGATATTCAAGAAGTTCTACTGAAAGAAAAAGTTATTTATAAATTAAAACTATAAGGGAAGATATAATAAAAAGGGACAGTGGAAAAAGGATAGAAAATGTAGTGATTACACAACTGATATAGTCTATTATGAGTGTAAATGAAAAGGCCATGTGAAGGCTGATTTCCCCAAGCTTAAGTTTAAGAAGAAGTATGAAGACAAGGGAAAGGGTTATAAAAAGGCTATGAAATTCACCTAGAGTGCCTCATAATATAGCTCAAGTGGATCTTACACTTCTGATAGTGACAAGAACAAACATGCGAATATGTGTTTCATGACAGAAACATCCGAGGTAACAACAAATTCCCCTATACCTAATGATTATTATTCTAGTAATGAAAGTAAATAAAACAATGATGATAATACGACTAAGGATGAACTATTCAAATACTGTGGAATGCCTGGGGTCACCTTTAACGAACTCAAGGAAAAATATAAATTATTGGAATGAAAACATGCCTTCAATGCTAATTACAAATCTGATCAGGATATTGAGAAGGATAAATGTTCTCAGCTATTAAAAAAAATATTGAACTTAAATTATCAAATGAGAAATTAAAAAAGGATTTGGAAAATTTTGCTGTGGGTAGAGATACCTTGACTCAATTTCTTCCGAAAAAAATTGCTCTAAAATACACAACTGGTATAAGATATCAACCAGGACAGAGAAGGATTGTCAAAAATAAATTTGTTCCAAAATCTAGACAGTTCACAGCTACTTCAAGCTCTGGACCATCTTTTGAAAAAAAAATCACTAAATGACCAAAAAAAGTATTCATGTATCAAAATATATCTTCAAATTATAGTAAACCTATGATGACAAGTATGGGTTACCAATGTTTTACTTACTAACCTCTATGGACCCAAGAAAATCAGGGTACCAAAGTTACCCAACACTTAATCTATTTTGTAGGAAAATTGTCTAAAGAGATCCTATAAAACTCCATGGTACTTGGACAGTGGATGTTCTAGACACATGACAAGAGACTATTCATGCTTCAAAAGCCTAATTAATGTTGGTGGTGGACATGTCACGTTATGTGATAATGCATAAGCGACGATCGTAGGTTTAGGCCAAATTGGTAACCCTAATGCAATATTAATTTCAAAAGTACTTTTTGTTGATGGTTTAAAATACAATCTGCTAAGTATCTCTCAGTTTTCTGAAGATGGATTCAATGTCAAATTTGAAAATGATGCAAGCAATGTTTTTAATTCTATAAATTATTTAACATTTACTACTCTTAGAAATGATAATGTACATGCTATTGATTTAGATTGTTTATCTAAGAAAAATATTTCTTGTATAAATGATTTTCATAAGGAATCTTGTTAATGGAACAAAAGATTAGGACACTAAAATGTGCACTCACATAAGAAACTAACTAGGAAATGTTTAGTTGATACTTACCTAATATGAAATCCCCACTTAACAATGTTTGTAATCCTTGTCAAAAAGGGAAAATAATAAAGTTTCTTTCAAACCAAAGAAAGAGATTTCTACTTCTCAACCTCTTGAGTTGGTTTACATGGACATGTTTAGACCATCTAGAGTTTCAATTTTAATAGGGAAGCACTATTTTTATGTTCT
Source organism: Viscum album (assembly GCA_963277665.1). Lineage (NCBI taxonomy): Eukaryota > Viridiplantae > Streptophyta > Magnoliopsida > Santalales > Viscaceae > Viscum > Viscum album. Next base: position 684,306,742 of record OY728167.1, read on the forward strand.
TATAGATGATTTTTCTAGATATAATTGGGTATATTTTCTAGCACACAAAAGTGAAGCATGATCTTATTTCATTAAGTATTCCATGTCTCTAGGAAATCATAGTGGACATAGAATTATGACTTTGAGAATTGATCATGATCATGAGTTCTAAAATCATGACATTGAATCTTTCTTCTCAAAAAATGATTATACTCACAATTTCTCTTCTCCTAGAAAACCTCAACAAAATGGATTTGTAAAAACAATAAACGGGACAGTTCAAGAGATTTCCCAGACTATGCTCAATGAGTAAAACATACCTATCAATTTTTGGACAGAATCTGTTAACACAACTTGTTACATTATCAATACAGTCTTAATTAGACATGTTCTTAAGGAAAATACTTATGAGATTTGGAATAATAGGAAGCCTAAGGTTAATTACTTTATAGTTATTGGTTTCAATGTCTTTATCCTTAACACTATGGAATATCTTGACATGTTTGCTTCTAAAAGTGATGAAGGAATTTTCCTAGGTTAATCAATCTCTAGTAAAGCTTATAGAGTATTCAATAAGAGAACCAAATGTGTAGAAGAATATGTTCATGTAAAATTTGATGAGACTGATCCACATGAACCTAAAACCTCTCTTGAACATCTTGATGAAGATATGTCAATTTTGGATCTTAATGATAAAAACAGTAATATCCCTGTGAAAACAACCATTTCTGGAAATTTTTCAGAATCTGAGCCTAGTGAATATGAACCTATAAACAATCATGATAACCCTAGTTCAAATATTTGTAGAGGTATTAGAACTCTCAAGATTCATCCTTTATATTCTTTAGTAGGTGATCTAAATAGAGGGACACGAACTAGAGCTTCTCTGAGAAACCAGGTTGAACATCAAGATTTTCTTTCACAACTTGAACCTAAAAATATCAATGATTCAATCGGTGATGAATTTTGGGTGATAGATATGCAAGAAAAATTGAATCATTTTGAAAGAATCAAATATTGGAAATTAGTAGATAGACCTAATGACACTTTGACCATAGGCACTGAATGGATGTTTATAAATAAATTTAAAGAATTTGGAAACATAGTTAGAAACAAGTCTAGACTTGTAGCACAAGGATATAGTCAAGAAGAAGGAATATACTATGAGGATACCTTTCCTCTTGTGAATATAATCCATTAGGATACTACTTTCTTATTCAGCTCCACTAAATTTCAAGAATTATCAAATGGATGTCAAAAGTGAATTTCTAAATGGGTATATTTTGGAAGATGTATTTATTGAAAAACCTCCTGGATTTACAAATCCCCATTTTTCAAATCGTGTTTTTAAACTTTCTAAAGCATTATATGGTCTAAAAAATCTCTAAGAGCTTGGTATGATAGGCTTAGTTCCTTTCTTATTTCAAAAGGTTTTACTAAAGGGATATAAGATCCTAAGTTGTTTATTAAAAGGATTTAAAAATATGTTTTAATAGTAAAAATCTATGTAGATTATATAATTTTTGGATTCTCTAAAAAATCATTATGAACTGATTTTTAAAAAATGATGCAAGTTGAATTTGAAATGATTTTAATGGGGGAACTTAAATTTTTCTTTAGATCTAAAATTTTTCAAAATAGATATGGTATTTTTTTAAATCAAAGAAAATATACTAAGGATATTTTGAAACATTTTGTTTTGGACTGCAATAATGGTAGTGATACACCTATGAGTATCACCTGTAAGGTGGATGCTGATGAAACTGGTAAACCAGTGGATCAAACCAATTACAGAGGTATTATTGGGCATCTGCTATACTTTACTACTAGAAAACCTGATATTATGTTCAGTGTATGCATGTGTGCTCTTTTTCAATCCAATCCCAAAGAGTCGCATTTTACTGCTGTTAAAAGGATTTTAAAAATCTCAAGTATACTATAAATTTATGACTATTTTATCCAAGATAAAATACATTTTATTTAATAAGTTATTCGGATGTTGAATTTTCTGGTTTCAAGTTAGATAGAAAAAGAACCTCTGGAACATGTCACATTTTAGGCAAGTCCCTAGGATCATGGTGTAGTAAGAAACAGAATTTTTTTTCATTATCTACTGCAGAAGATTAATATATAGCTTCTTGTAGTTGTTGTGCTCAAATTATTTGGATGAAACACACTTTACTAGAGTATGGATATCAATTCAATCATGTATCTATAAACTTTGACAACACAAGTGCTATTAACATTTATAAAAATCCAGTATCTCGTTCTAAGACAAAGCATATTGATGTGAGACATCAATTTCTGATAGATATTTATCAAAGAGGTGATATCACTCTTGAATTCATCGGCATTGAACACCAATTGGCTGATATATTTACAAATCCTTTGAACTCTGAGAGGTTAAATTACATCAAACATGAGTTAGGTATAATAAACTGTTAATCCATTAGAAACCTTACCGATAGGACCTTACCGATAGGACCTCACCGTTGGACCTCACCATTGGACCTCACTGATAGGACCTCACCGTTGGACCTGACCGATAGGACCTTACCGATAGGACCTCACCATTGGACCACACTATTGGACCTACCCATTGGACCTCACCATTGGACCTCACCATTGGACCTCACCGTTGGACCTCACTGATAGTACCTCACCGTTGGACCTTACCGATAGGACCTTACCGATAGGACCTTACCATTAGGACCTTACCGATGTCGCGTTGCCGATAGTCGACTTGAGTCTGGGACTTTGCTTTTTTTTCTGCTGTAATCTAAAACGTTTTTAGTTTTATTTATTTTTTTCATTATTTTCTCCCTCGATTTGTTTTCTCGATCCCTAAATGATAAAAATAAAACACAGACCACATTTCGATCCACATCAAACCCTCTCTCGAACCATTCTTTTCCAAATCACAGAACCTAACCCTCTTCTGAAACCATCAAACTACTCCAGATCGCATGAAAAGAGTGAAGAGACTGATGGTTAGTGATGAAGGGGATGCTCCAAATCCAAAGAGACCTCTATCTGAGTCTATTAGTGGATTCCAGACAGTAGAAAAGGTTCTTTACCCACATTTATCAAAGAGACAAATAGTTATTGAGAAGGAGCTTAGTTCAGAATGGCTACTGAGGATCCCGTCATTAGTGCCGAAGGAACTTGAAGCTCAAGGTTGGGTCGAGTGCTTTGAAAACAATAATGGATCTTATTATCCAAATCTTGTTAAGTATTTTTATGAATATCTAGGATTTTATCAGTATGATAATGAGAACGAGATGACTTCCAGAGTAAATGGTGTAAGTGTGAGTTTCTCCTCTGCTGAGTGGGCTGACTACTTGAGAGTTCCACATGAAGGGATTTTTGATTACTAATTATGAGTGGTGCCTCGATATACTGAGTAATTTTGTTATGAAGAATCCTTAGACTAACTGACAAGGAATGAGATTCCTAGAAAAGTAATTGCTGCTGGAATGGTAGAAGAAGATAAGATTCTGTTCAAGTTTATCCAGAATGTTTTAAGTCCTAGGATAGGGGACTTTGCAACTTTAAATTTTCAGGATGTTTTTCTCTTATATCTATTAAAGCATGAACAGAATATAAACTTATGTAGGTTGTTGATGATTCAACTAAAAGATATGACCAAGCCCAGTTCCAAATCCAATTCCATATTTCATGCTAAGTTTATATCCCTTATGTTAAAAGTTAAAGGATTTGGTGGAGTTAAGGATGAAACTATTGTTGTGAGAGATAACCATTGCATCACCAATGTGATTTTCAAGATAATGAAGATATACTGGAATCCATGGATGAAGATATGGGTGAATGATGAGGCTAAGGTATATGAAGAGTTTAACCCTGTTGGTCATCCTACTAGGCCTAAAAATAAGAGATACCATGGTATTAAGCCTTATTAAGAAGAGACTACATATTATGATGAAGAAGAAGATGCTCTTGTGAAAGAAAGAGAGGATTCTTCTATAGGAGACAAGAGTGATACTGAACATCCCTCCAATCCCCATGCTGATATTGTATCCTTTGGTGAGCCTAGCCCACCAAAGATATTTCCTAGAAGGGAGACTGTCCTAAGGGATAGTGATGAGGGAACCAGTGAAGAAGAAGGGGAAAAACATGTCTTAGGAGACATTAGAGATGACTCAGATGAGGATGAGGACACTGATTCAAGTCATGGTGTCTTTGAGACAACTAGTGCAGAAAGTGAAGAGTAATGTCTAAGTCTCATTCCTCTAATAGGATATATAGAAAGGGTAGAAAATGGAGATGAAGAAGTTGATGTTTTGGCTGAAGCTGGAATTGAAATGGCAGTAGTAGAGGATTCAGTAGAAGAAGAGGCAGTGGACTCTCCTATTGATGTTGTTGATCAAGGAGGTATGGAAGAGATATATTTGGTCGATCAGGATAATGCTCCACCTGAAGGGGAGGAACCTATTGCTACAGGATGAGTTTCGGTTTCTCATGGAATGGAGGACTGAACAGAAGCTCCTAGTTTTGTGGTCTTGGGCTTAGATTATGGTGATTCTGAAGATGGCCAGCCTATCAAAATTCATCCAATTCCTACTATTTCAAAAACTACCATTTTGTAGCCATTGGTTATTTTACCTCTATACTATGTGAAGAAGGATGATTTGGAATCATTTAAGTAAAATTTTAAGAGGATCATTATTGAGAGAATTGTTAGAATAGAGAGATCGGTGGCTCTCAATCAGGAGGTTGTAGCATCTTCCTTAGAAAGGGTGATCTCCACCTTTCACTCTAGTTTGTTTCATGAAGTGAAGGAATACCAAAGTCATGTGAAAACCTTGGATGAGTCTGTGGAAAGTGTGACACATTCAATTGAAATCTTGGACTCCTATATGGCTTCAAGGGTTCAAGTGGATAGAGATCTCAGATATATCAAGAGTGTGGTTCAGTAGTTGGTGACTGTGTTTGATGACTTTATGAATTCCATGTAAACACATGTGAAAGTCCAAGATGATGATGTGACAAGGATGATCAGTGGACTGACTAAATCCTTTAAGGAGATAGTGGCTTTCTCCCTGGAAACTCTAGTGCATCTACTTCCACTTCATCCTCTCCTCCAGTTGATATTGAGGCTTTCAGATCTGTTGTTAGAGAAGAAGTTGAAAGATTCTCTAGTACCAGTACCCAAGACCCTCAATCTATGACTCATGTAATTTCCATTACCCATGATATTCATAAGCCTATGGGATATTATTTAAGGGAATATTCTCAAGATCATAAGTCCATTAAGGATCGAGTTGACTTATATTAAAAATGGTTATACACTAAGAATTAGATGAATGATCACTTTAAACTACTTTGGGAGAATTTTAGAATCCCTCCTGTCACTCAGGAATTTAAAGATCAAGTGATAAAGCTTATAGAGATCACTCCAACCTTGGAGAGACTCATGGAAAATAAAGACGATTTCATCTCAGCTATGGAAATAAGGGGAAACATCATTATGGACTTCAAGAATCTTCTGTTACCCTTCCTACATATGGACTGCACACCCATCGTTGTTCCTCCTACTTTTTCTACTACCTCAGCTACTTGAGGTTCCACCAGTACCGCTCCATTGATGACTCCTACACATGCCATCAGAATTTTTACCCCAATGATTCCACCTAGATCTACTCACTATATGTCTACTGATGCCTCGGGGGCTGCTCCTCCTACACTTCTAACTTCTATCCATCGGCCTATCCCTCCACCATCAGAACCCGCATCCTCAACTTCCAAATACAAATATCCAATGGAAATATCTAATGTGTATTGAGTGTGGACTGTCATAGTTGATATGGATCAGTGTATTCATTTTTGTATATTGTGCGACTATTTTATTAATACAAAAACTATCTTTTCTCTCTTTATGTTATGTATGGTTTTTGTTAATCACAAAGTGGGAGAAGTGTTTAGTGTTTCAGTTGTCTATCATCAATTTATATATGTTCTGGCTACAATTTAGTTTTTTTGTATGGTATCATCACTTATTAAATCAGCAGATGTGTTTAACCTTGACTCAAAACTACATAAACCTAAAAATTCAATGATATAATTTGTGATTATCAAAAAGGGGGATATTGTTAGACTCACCTATTTTGATAATCCAAATCATGTTTAATTTATTTTATAATCATGTTTTAATTCTCTTTTAATCATGTTTCATTAATATTCCTTGATTCTATCAAGTAATATTCATATACATTAAATCTCACTGCTTGTTGGATTAAGCTTACAGTGCATAATTTTTCAAAGTGCAAGGTTACCGATGCATGGTCACCAATGCATGGTTACCAATGCAATGTTACTGATGAAAAGTTTATCGATGCCAAGGTTACTGATGCAAAGGTCACCAATGAAAAGATCACCAATGAAAATGTCACCGATGCAAAGGTCACCGATGAAAAGGTCACAGATGAAAAGGTCACTGATGCAAAGGTTATCGATGGAAAGGCCACCGATGCAAAGGTCACCGATGCAAGGTCACCGATGCAAGGTCACTGTTGAAAGTATGCTGTTGAAGGTTACCACTGAAGGTTACCGATGGAAATTTATCAATGGAAGGTTATAGTTGGAGGTTTCCGATGTTTACCTGCTGTTGAAGCCTAACGATGTGAAGGCTACCGTTACCAGCCTACCGATTCTTACTCTTCCATATTTTTTCAAAATTCTTAATACTATTCTAATAGTTATATTTGATAAATTAAATGATTCTAACACTAATTAATGATTATTTTAGACGTTTCAGGAAACTGTATCTAGGGACAATACGAGGTACGAGAATGACCACACGTGATCTACTCATTCCTATTGTAAGACCTCATGTATAAAAAGAGAAGATCAATAAAGAAATAAAGGGAGGTGATATATGAGCGGGTGATGAGTAGAGGTGAAGCACGTATGTAAATGAAAAGAGCATACTTTCTACATCAAAGAAGAACCATTTGACGCTTACACTGAGAATCCAAAAAGCTTAAGTAGATCATTTTGGGAGAATAATTTCAAATCTTCCTTCAGTGCTTCATCAAATCTTGATCAACACTAGAGGCAAAACACTCAAAGCTAGAAAATGGAGTTACGACACTCTATTTTGGAGACAACCTTCAGATAAAGACTCCAACATCAAATTCATCACTCCAAGGAGTCAAGAACTGAACTGCAAACACATAGAGCTTTCTAAATTCAAGATCATAATATTTTCTCTATTGTGTTCCTTTATTTTACATTTTTTAGAAGTGTGTGTGTCTGTGTGTTACACACACTATCTCATATGCTTTAACTGGAGGATACTGAATATCCTCACACCAAACTTCTCCAACATCTTTTTTTCCACGAATAACTGTGAAAGAAACCATGTGTGGTGTGTACTATTTGTTTTTTCTGATGAAAAACTGTGACAGAGGGTGTGAACCCTGGATATTTTTTGAAAAATGTTCTAAATCCCGATATAGGATGTGTATCATGTTTATTGTTAATATAAACTGCTTGGTGGCAGGTGATCACCAAGTGGAGAGGACTAAGTCTCAGCTAGAGGTTGTACCTCTTGTTTTACTTCATGGTGCACTATATATTGGTGTACTCTGTTTTTATCTATTTTCTGCTAATTATAATTGCTAAAACATAAAACTATTTTTCATTCACTTTGATAGTTAGTTTTGGTTAGTGTGTTTATATGTTTAATTCAGTAAACTATTTTCAAAAGTTGAAGAATTGTTTTACACTAATTCAACTGAGGACTAATAACCCTTTGAGAAACCTGTTGACCAACTAGACATTTAAATCCCTACTAACTTAATTAACTGGGAAATTTAAAAACTGGGGTATCTTTATAAAACATGTTTTAAATGGAAATTTTAAGTAGGAACTCAATTCACCCCCCTCTTGAGATTCCACTCCGACCAACAGATCCCTTACCTTAAGTCTGTTGGTGTTATCCACTTTTTATTAAATACCTGAATAAAGAAATTAGGTTTATTAATTAATAATTCCATAACCTATTATATATTTAATTTGTTTAGTATAATCATTTTAAGTTCATTTATAACTTTTTTGATTGGTTATGAGGTTCAATTTCATTGTTCGGATCTGTTTGCTTACTTGGCATTAATGATCGGTTCATGTTTTGATAAACACATATGATGAAAGTGATTTTCCATAATTAAATTTGTATGTTATTAGTGGAAATAAATGGGATTACGTGGTTAAAATTTTAATTTGGTTACATATATTGAAGTCATGATATTATATATAAAACCTCGGTGATAATCGTTTTGGTTAATCGGTGGGTTTGATTTCAATGAACATGTTTTACTTTATAACATATTACTATTAGTACAAAAGGATTAAAAAACCATAACTAGGATATATTAAATATATAATAATCTAGTTCAATCATAACACAATAGGTTTTAGGGCCATAATTAAAGATGATAATAGAAATTGATAAACTGTTGTCCTTGAATGTGCTAAATTAGCACATCTCAAATGGTGATTTCTTTTCTTTCAAATAAAAGATGGGGAAAGGAGAGAAGATAATGAATTATACGATTAGAATAATTGAATTACAGTACATGTATTTTATTGGAGTTGTCATACCATTTGGGTGAAGGGGAGTGAGGAAAGAAACAAAAAGAAAAGATCTAAAAAGAAATGAAGGAATAAGAAATTGGAATTTACCTCTTGAGACTTCCTCCTTTGAGAACCTCTTAAGGATAATGATTTTGGTATATTTAAGAGACTAAGGGCCTTTGGATGTAGGGGAAGATCATGGGGAGATATTTTGGCAGAATATTGTCAAGGAGAAAGGATCGAGAGGAGTGACGAGAAGAGGTAAGAATGGGTTGTATCAATAGTGGAGGGGAGGAGGGTTTTCATAATATTAAAATCATTAATTTATTATTTCATTACAAGAAAAGGAATAATAAGTATTAAATGACCAATAATAGTAATAAATTCATGAGATTTTGAGATTTGGTTGGTTACATATCTTATAATGTATGTAATAGTGGATTTTCACTATAGTGTATTTATACGGTAAATTAATGTATTTTACCGTTCTCTAAAAAAATAAAGTATTTTAGAAAAATCTCAAAAATTCACCCTAACAATTTTTTGACTTTTAGAATCCAAAAATGAAGTCCAATTTTAAAAAACAAATTTCTAAATATGATAATTTAATATTTAATTAAACTCATAACTTGTTATTAAATGCCCTGTTTTAAAACATTCATTTACTTATTCTAAAATATAGGTACATCATACTTTCACTTGAATATTATTTTTATACTTTAATAGTTAATATTACTATTCATTAGGGTATATCACTATTCATAAGGGTGTGTTATTATTCATAAGGGTATGTTACTATTCACCAAAAATTAAGTCTTTGTTATCAGACTCCAAATAACTTACGGATTGCAATTGTGTATGTCATATTTTCAAAATTACCAACACAGAAGTGAAAAACATGGGTTTAAAGGTCACATAGAACTTCATAGTTTATTATGTTTTGTTTTCATGTCATTTTATGAAATATTTATAAGAAGGAAATTTCCATTGAAAAAAATTGGGTCTTCCCCCCTTAAGGAATTTATCCCTCAAAATTTTATTTTACATTATAGGACAAAAATAGGTGGGGGTATTTTTCCTTCATTGATTCATCCAGTTCCCATGTTTCCACTTCGTACTTATGGTTTCACCATAGTACCTTGACCAGATGAGTAGTCTTGTTGTGTAGAACTTTGTCTCTACGATCCAAGATCTTCATTGGCTGCTTCTCATATGAAAGATCGTCCTCCAACTATACCACCTCTGAATAGGGTACATGTGAAGTGTTTGGTATATACTTCCTTAAGAGGGATACATCAAAGAAATCATGCACTTCTGATATGGTAGGTGGAAGTGCCAATCGATAGGCCAGAGCTACGACTCGATTAAGTATCTTGAAGGGGACGATGTACCTGGGACTTAACTTCTATTTCTTTCCTAACCACATGACATTATTCCATTGAGATATGCGTAAAAATACCATGTCTCCAACATCAAACTCAAGGTCTCTTCGATGATTGTCTGCATAAATTTTCTTTTGACTTTGGAATTCCTTGATATTCTACAAAATGGTTTTCACATTCTCCACATTTTCATCAACCATTTCATGTCCTAGAAGCATACGCTCACCGACTTCATCCCAACACGTCGGTGTTCTGCACCTTTTCCCATAAAGGGCTTCATATGGTTCCATTTGGATGCTCTAGTGGAAACTGTTGTTGTAGGAGAATTCTACCGGTGGAAGATTTTGGTCCCATCCTCACATGAATTCAATAGAACACGCTCTTATTATGTGTTCTAGAGTATGAATAGTTCACTCAGATTTTCCATTAGTTTGAGGATGATAGGCTGTACTGATATTCAATTTAGTGCTTAGAGAATGTTGGAGACTTTTCCAGAACTTCAAGGTGAATATCAGATCATGATCTGATACAATATATAGTGGTAATCCATGCATCCTTACCACTTATTTGATATAAATCTATGCAAGTTGATCCAATGAGATGTCCTCTGGAATCACGATAAAGTAAGTTGTCTTTGTGAGATGATCCACAACAACCCATATAGAATTGTTTCCTTTGGATGTCCTTAGAAGTCCAGTGAAAACTTCCATGGTAATGTTCTCCCACTTCCATGCTTGTTTGGGTAGTGGTTGCATCATCCCCTAATAATTTTTACTCTATGCCTTCATTTGCTGACATACCAGGCACTTTGATGTATATTCAGTAATCTTCCTTTTCATATTGTCTCACCAAAAGTTTTTTCAGAGATCTCGATACATCTTTGTGCTCCCTGGATGGATAGAGAAGGTCGACCTATGTGTATCATTCAATATATCCTTCTTTATCTCTGGATATGATGGTACACACAATCGTGTCTCAAATCATACAACTCATTCCACATCAATTTTTAAATTGGAGGATTTCCCATTTTTAATAACTTCCACCCTTTTCTAAATTTCCACATCTTTTATTTGAGGATCCTTTATTTTCATCAAGAGGGATGGTTGAGAAATCATTAGATAAAGTATTGATGATGTTCCTCCATTAATGATTCCCATGTCTATCCTTTACAAATATAAGAATATCAGATCCTTTTCAATTCTCATCCTTGATAAATATGTAGGATTCTATCTACTTAGATAATTTTCCACCTTTTTTTCCTTACCTGGATGATTGTGGATTGAGCAGTCATAATCCTTGATGATATATATCCATCATCAATTGCACAAATTAATATTTTTTTGTGTTAATATATATTTGAGACTCTTAGAGTCTGTATATATCTTACACTTCTCCCCATAGAGATAATGACTCCAGATTTTCAATGAAAATATCACAACCACCCACACTAAATCATGCTTAGGATAGTTTTGCTCAAGGATTTTTAGCTACCTTGAGGCATAGGATATCAATTTATCATTTTGCATTAGCACACCTCCAAATAACTTCTTAGAAGCATCACTATACACCACAAAATGTTCTTTACTTGTAGGGAGTGTGAGTACTGACACAATGATAAGGGTATTTTTCAACTCTAAGAAACATTCTTCACATTCCTGAGTCCAGACAAACATTACTCCCTTCTGTGTCTGCTTGGTCATTGGGTTTAAAAATCATGAAAATTTCTTTACAGATCATTGATAATACATAGTTGAACCAAAAATCTATGGATCTCAATTTCACAAGTTTCCATGTGGAACTCTTTAATTGACTTTGTATTGGAAGGGTCCACGGATATCCATTTGCTGGTGATAACATGCCGAAGAATGATACTTCCTCCATCCAGAACTCACATTTACTGTACTTTTCATAAAACATCTCCATTCGAAAAGTAATTAACACAGTATTAAAATGATCCTCATGTTCCTCCTTGCTCTTAGATTATATCAGAATATCATCAATAAAGACTACCACAAATTTGTTGAGGTAATATCTAAAGAATCTATTCCATAAATCCATGATAATTCCTGGAGAATTAGTGAGTCTGAAGGGCATCAATATGAACTCATAGTGTTCATACCTCATTCAAAAGGCAGTCTTGGGAATATCTTCTTTCCTCACCTTTAATTGGTGATATCCTAACCAAAGGTACATCTAAGAGAAATAACTAGCCTCACGAAGCTGATAAAAAAGTCATCTATCATTGGCAGGGGATAGTTGTTCTTTTCGTGATGTTGTTGAGATCACATTAATCAATACAGAGGCACTTTGATCTGTCCTTCTTCTTGGTGAATAGGACAGGAGAACCCCACAATGAAGCACTCGGGCGTATAAAACCCTTATTTATATTCTCCTGTAACTTCTTCTTCTACTCTTCCAACTCTAAGGTGGCCATTCTGTAAGGTTTCATTGAGATATGGAGAGATGTAGGGATAAGTCCAACTTGGAACTCAACCTCTCATTCAGGAGGAAGACCAGTAAAATCTTCAGGGAATACATGAGTGTAATCTCTCAGGATGGGCATGTCTTCAAGCATGATTCTCTCCTTTGTCTTAATCATTTGAGCTAGATATGCCTTCTCACAAGGTAGAATTATCCACACTTGTGATGATGATTATAAAAGAGATTCATCTTCCTCCTTTCAGTTGTAAAGAATTAGAGGATGACTTGGGATGTGAATAGTGATATCCCTTTCCCTATAGTTGATGTAGTATTTGAATAAATATTGTCAACCTATGCCCAAGATAGCGTTGAACTCCACTAAAATAAGTATGGCGAGATTTGAGGGGAGGTTCGGTCCAAAAACATTAAATGGGGAGGATTTATAAACTGTGGATACAATAATTGATCCATTTTATGTTCTCACAGAAAAATTTTCCTCCAAATTTTGACGTGGTATTTGAATAGTTCTACTAAATTTGAAAGATATGAAAGAATTCATAGAACCACAATCAAATAGTACGTTCTCTATTCTTGAATGAATAACTATAATAACTATAAACACATCATTATCTGACTCCACCTCAATAGTAGTGATAGTATAAGCCCTTCCTTTTTGCCTTGGAGGTTGTTGTTGATTGCCTCTGACAACCCTCAGCTTAGGGAAATTGCTTTCACAATTCCCAAGCTCCTTGTAGTTGTAACACTGCACTGTAGGCTGAGTGTTGATCTAAACCTTCCTTTCTTCATCAACATTAGCAGGAATTTTCATATCCCTTCAGCAGTTCTTGGCCAGATGACCAAAGTTTCCACATTTGAAGCAATTCTTGGTTCCCTTCAGACAGTTACCGGGATGCTTCTTCCCACAACATTTACAAGGGGAAAAGTCAGGCTTCTTTCTATCATGGGATTTGTTTGATGAACCATCCATGTTTCTCCCCATTTTCTTCTTCTTTTCACTCACCCAATGAGACCACTGAGACTGTCCAATCTTTATTTCAACCTTGAAGGCACAATGGAAAATATCCTCATAACTGTCGACGTCTTGAATCACCCACACTTTTTTTAGACTCGGCATTTGTTCACTAAATAAGCGATCACCCTTTCTTTCAGTGTTCATTAAAAATTCGTAGGCATAACTTCCAGGCCTTTTAATGTTTTCTTCATATGAACTGATGGACTCATCTTCCTTCTGCTTGAGTCTAAGGAACTATCTTTACATCTTCAGATGGAGGGTTCGAGGAAACTTTTTGTAGAAAAACATCCTCTTGAATTTCTCCGAATCCATGGAATTGATTTCCTCTTGTGAATTTGCATTCCTGATTAGTTTCCACCACTGATCAGCTTCCCCATCAAAAAGATAGACTTCCAGTACAACCTTCTCTTCTTTCGATCACTAGAGGATGGAAAATATCATTTCAATGGAGTTAATCCATTGTTACATAAGGAGGCGATCAGAAGATCCGCTAAACATGGGATTCCTTTTCTGCATGAATGATTTTACGAAAACATGCTATTTCCATTAAATAGGAGGGTCTTTACATGATTCATGTTATTATTCATAACTCGAGAAAGCTGGGCAAGTACTATCATGATGTTTTGAGCACCTAATCCCGTCTTATTAGGAATATCATTAGGGTAATCATCGCATTGCCTATCACATTGGTTGTTGGAACGTGTTCTTTTATTTCCATCCATTAACTAAGAAAAAGAACGTATAATTAGAGGTCTGTAATTCATAGCTATTGATCATAAAAAGGTATCTTTGAATATTAAATGATAAACTTATAAAGAATAAGTATATCCTAACTTTTTCTTCCATTGGTTTAAATCTAGATTATCCTCGATCTATTTCTTAACTTATATTCTTTTGGGATTTTTTCCCTTAATAATGGTTTGTACTAAGCTCATGAATCTACCAAATAATATCCCTTGGGAGTGTCATAACCAAGAGTGCAGGAAGGCCCATTGTTCTGGTCTAGTTCCTATTCATGCCTAGCTCAAAGTAGTGTTTTCAGTTTTTACCCCTAGATACATATGTGCTAGAGCCGCCTCTACCTACTCGTATCCATACAAGGATGTATTTTTTTGATAAAACACTAACTCAATACTCCCCAAATTTTAGGAATGTTTTCTTATAATTATTTTCATCCTTAAGGTTCTCACTAAGGTGCTCTATTCCTAATCTCCAAAAATAACTATACCACCCTCTGATACCAACTATAGAGACCAAAACATTTACATAAAACATTACATGATTTTAAGCATAATTACACATCAGAGTATACGTTAAGGATCGTTAAGTCTTGTGTCTTGGAAGACTAGGTAAATAAAACATAAAACATGGGGCTAAAAAACACATCTTTATTTAATATCCATAATGAGATCCTATCTTCCTTTGGGCCTTTACATCTTCATAGGGTACCCTAGGGAACACATGAACAAAGGGATGAGCTCAAAATCTCGGTAAGAGAATGAACATAAGGATACTTCTTAATAAAATGAGTTAAGAGGAATACCATAATGATATCCAAAGCATGGAACACATAAAATTGTATCATATAAGCATGGGATTATATAAACATGAAATCATATAAATGTGGTAGGATCATAAAATGTTTCCTTAGTACGAGTCATGGTTAACCGCCAATCCCGTTTCCCATTTTAGTAATGGTCAAGGCTAACCGCCAATCCTATTTCCCATTTTATTACGGGTCAAGGCTAACCGCCAATCCCATTTCCCATCGCATCTCATGAGACTGAACTTTACCCAATGAATTAGAGCACTATCTAGGCACACCCATATCAACATTTTCATGAATATTCTTTCGACATAAATAATCATACATAATCAACCATACATAAACATAAGGGTACCCATGGAAAGAACTGGGTACCACAATCCTAACATAAAGCATAACCAATGGGCGTATCATGAATGTGTCTATGAAAGAAAGGTATTATCACATACATGGAAGTTCATAAGGTAAAATAGGAATATAACATAGTATTTGATTTCAAACAAAAGTGAAAACATATAAGTAATGTATTTGAGAAACATTAGCATTAAAACATTTTTGTGCGGTTTTAAGAAAAATAATATAGAGCTTTTAAAATAGAAAAGAGGAAAATATTTTATATAATATCAGAATTGAACCAAGATGGTTATCATAATAAAAATACTGATTTTATAAAGAAAATGGTGATTGAAAATAGAGGATATAGTGCACTTGAAATTGGGAAAAAATTTGCGAAGTTGCCTTAAAATAGTATTCTTATCGGAAAATTATTAGGAGGGAATCTTTTAAAAACATGTATATCCCCAAAATATATTGATGAAAGGGACTTCATAAATTAATTTTTTAAAACTAAACATAATTTAAAATATTTACATAAATAGATAAGATAACTCCATTTTGATATAAACAAAGACCAGGCAACCAGAAAGAACAAAGAATGTTCAGGTAGAATTCGTTACGGTTTATTGGCAAGGCGTTGGGTGTACCTAAGAGTACTTTATGAGAGAAAAATGGTGTTTATAATCATTTATACATCACTATGGAAGTATGGGGGATGTTCAAAACATACCCCATCATTTTTTATTACACATAAAAAGGCATAGCATAGGGGACAATCTTGATTAAGAGAGAAATGGAGAGGATCCCTTAGCTTAAATATGTTGGTGTTCTCCACTTGTTATTAAAGACCTGAATAAAAAAATTAAGTTTACTACTTAATAATTACATAACATATTCAATATTTAATTGATTAATATAATCATTTTATGTTCATTTATAACTGTTTTGATTTGTTATGAGGTTCAATTTCTTTGATCGGGTATGTTTGCTTACTTAGATTTAATGATTGGTTCATGTCAGGATAAAAACATATGATTAATGTGATTTTACATAATTGAATTGTTATGTTATTAGTGAATATTCATGATATTACATGGTTAAAATTTTAATTGGGTTACTTAGAGTTAAGTCAAAATATTATATATAAAACCTTAGTGACAAACGTTTTTGTTAATCAGTGGGTTTGATTACAATGAACATGTTTTGATTTATAACATAATACCATTAGCAAAAAAGTATTAAAAAACCTTAAATGAGATATATTAAATATAAATTAATCTGGTTCAACCATAACACAAATGGTTTCTTGACCAGAATTAAAGATGATAATAGAAATTGATAAACTGTTGTCCTTGAATGTGCTAAATTAGCACATCTCAAACGAGGCTTTCATTTCGTTCAAATAAAATATGGGTAAATGAGAGAAGATAATGAAGTATCCCATTAGAATAATATTATTACATTAAATTTATGTTACTAGAGATATCATACCATTTGGGTGAAATGACGCAAGGAAAGAAACAAAAATAAAATAACTTAAAAGAAATGAAGGAATTGGAAAGAGGAATTTACCTCTTCAGACTTCCTCCTTTTAGAACCTCTTAAAGGGATAGGTTTTTGTATAATTAAGAGACTAGGGGACTTTGGACATGGGGGAGGAGCTTGGGGAGATATTCGGGTAGAATATTGGCAAATCACAAGGTTTGAGAGGAGTGAAGAGAAGAGATAAGAATGGGTGGTATTTATAGTGGAGAGGAGGAGGGTTTTCCTAATATTATAATCATTAATTTATTATTTCTTCAGAAGACGGGGAATAATAAGTATTCCATGATCGAAAATAGTAATAAATTTATGTGAGTTAGTGATTCTGGTTCTTAAATCACTTTGGATGTTAGGAATAGTGTATTTTCACTATAGTGTATTTATACGGTAAATTAATGTATTTTACTATTCACTAAAAAATTCAAGTACTTCAGAAAAATATAAAAAATTCACCCTAAAGATTTTTCGATGTGTAGAATCCAAAAATGATGTTCATTTTCAAAAAATAATTTTCTAAATTTGATTAATTGAATATTTAATTAAACTCATAATTTATTATTAAAAAAACAGTTTTAAAACATTCATTTACTTATTCTAAAATATAGGTACATCATACTTTCACATGAATATTATTTTAATACTATCATAGGAAATTTTACTATTCATTAGGGTATATCACTACTCATAAGGGTATGTTACTATTCATAAAGGTAGGTTACAATTCCCCAAAAATTATGTTTTCCTTATCAGACTCCAAATAACTTTTTGATTGCAACCGTGTATGTCAGATTTTCAAAATTAAAAACACAGAAGTGAAAAATTATGTTTAAAGGTCACTTAGCACTTACTAGTTCATTATGTTGTGTTTTCATGTAATTTTATGACATATTTATGAGTTGGGAATTTCCTTTGAAAAACATTGGGTCGTTACAATACTCAGTATGGACCCCAATCCACAAAGGATAAAGAAAAAATAATATCCACAAAGAAAAAAAACAAAGAATGACCAGAAACCAAAACAGCTCACACCATGTATAAATCAAAGTATAGGGAGTAGAAGTATCAGATGTAAATCTGGTCATTTTTACTACTAAGGGATTCATCATTTGGTCCCGCTAATCACCTGGGCCAGCTGAATCATTGAGCCCCACTCATCACTGGGGCCAGCTAGATCACTTTGACCCACTCGTCTCTGGTCCAACTGGATCACTTAGACCTGATAGTCTCTAGTTCATCTGGATCACTAATATCCGCTCATCTCTGGGGATAGTTGGATCACTTAGACCTTCTCTTCTCTGGGCCAGCTGGAGCACTTAGACCCGCTCGTATCTGGGCCAGCTGGATCACAAAGTCCTGCTCGTCTCATGGGGTAGTTGGATAACTTAGACCTACTCCTATATGGGCTAGCTAGATCACTGCGACTTTCTCATCTTTTGGCCATATGTATCACTAAGACCCTCTCAACATATCCTTCACGTCACAATCAGTCATAGGATTCCCGGTCTCCAGTGCACTTAATTCTAGGAGAATCTACTCTTCAAGACATCGGATGAATCTCCACTACCATGAAATATCACTTAGTGTATGTCCAAAGGATTGTATCATCGCAAGGGTGCTAATTCAAGAGACGGTGAATCAATTAGACGTATGGTCTGAATGATATTGGAGTTTTAGTAAACATGGGCCGATTGTGTATGGGCTCGGTCAGACCTAGTCCGACCGGCCCGACCAACCTGGCCCCAAGTGTCCCACATGACCCGACCTGGTTATGACAACCCAACCCGACCCAGTGGGGTCTGGTCTGGCCATGTCCGGCATGGCCGTTGGGCTAGGAACATTGGGCCTTGCTAGACCCAGCCCGGTTCGTCTATGAGTCCAGCTCGCTGGGTCGCTCAGATACCCAGTTTCATCCATCCCGACCCCCAACTGGAAGACCGGTTCATCCATAGCCCGAGCTTCCAGAGTCCCAGTTTGTCTTGTTGTCCCGACCCACATCGGCGGGCCAGCTCTCCTCTAGCCCGGGCCGCCCAATGGCCCGGTTCGCGCCGCCGGACCCGCCCTCATGGCGGGACAGTTCTACCCATACCCAGACGCCCTCTTAGAATCTGTTTTATGCCGCACGTGGCTAGTTAAGGCCACTCACCCCTTCTCTACAGGTGTTCCCATGAGGACCACGTTCCAACCTCTATCTGCAGCCCTCTAACGCATGTCGCTCCTCCAATGCAACGCCCTAGTGGCTCCGCCCAGCTACACAGGTCCGCTCACACAGAACAGTTTCCCTTGCCTGGCCCTCGGCTTTTCCACAGGTTTAGCTTTCCACCGTGGTCCATAGACTGCATGGCACCTCTGACCCGTCCTCTTCCAGCTAGCCTTCAACCTCCGTGCAGGTGGACCCTATTGCCATCGCGGTGCGTTGTCAGTACACCGCCTCCCGCCTAACATCGTAGCCTCGGTGTCGTGGCTTGGTTCCACTGCCTCATGCTGCTGTTGTGGCCTCATTCCATGGCCCGTTGCTAGCGTCACTACCCACCTGGTCGTGACACTTCCTCAGAGAATCTCCTCAGCCAATGTTCCACCACAGTTGCTCCATGAAGAATGAGAAAGAATAATGAAGAGGAGAGGGAAATGATTTGCACACAGAAACACCCCAAGAATGATCTGGGTCTTTGTTCGGGTTTACCCAGATGCGTTGTTGTTAGTAGGATCGTAGAGAACCATAAAAAAGGTGGAAGGATAACTAAGATAAATGTCCCATTTTCCCCTTCATCAGTAACCAACCTGCATGAATGATTGATTCATAGGTTAACTTGTTTGTGAGTTAACTCGCATTAACCATTTAAAGAAAATAATGGGTAAAAGAAAGAATTCTTTTAAAATAAAACCCCTACCTGGGGAAGGATTGTTGGTTGAGGAATAATGGGTTCACATGCTTTTGTTCCACATTCTTGATCCACAGCCCACAGTTTCTAGTGATTTCCCTAAGGGTGGAAGAAGGGGAGTTCTTCATTCATCATCTTCACCAACCAAAGCCTCAAAGCAATTATATGATTGTGAAAACAATCTTACATTTCTTGTTTGGATATTTGTTGAAGAATGTGAGTCAGCGTTTCTATTATGCTGCGTTGCAGCATCATTATGATGACTCATTAATGAGGTTCATTATTTAGATTCTTCATCTCCTCTTCGCTTCACAGCAGCGCTGACGTGCCACTTCTCAATGATGAAGAAAAATATTGAATAACTTTTTAGTAATTTATTTTCCTTCTGAAAATTCAAAAAATTAACATTCACCCACAACCCACACCAATTTAGGTTAAGCTTCACTTAAGGGAAACACTCCCTTATAATCTCAAAGGTACTCAAGGATTTCCAATCCGAGTTACTGTTTATGAGTTATAATGATTGAAAATAAAATAATTATTACTTAATTATTTTATTTACCACCAAAAACTAATTTCCACTGTTGGCCTGCACTAGCCAATGTTAGTCCATTTTTAGGTGAATCCCAATGCTCTGAATTCAATGGTGCCCTCAAATTTTTGATCTATTAACCAGTTTAAAATATAGAAAACCCCTCTCACACTTTTATTTAATGAACCTAAAAATAGTTCAAAAATACGTTCCGGCCACTCCGGGCATCAGAATTATGTCCCTTCTCAGACCCTGGTCTCGAAACAGTCCCATTTAATTTTCAAAAAATAAGTCATGGAACTCCAGTGTATTAAAAATTCAAAGTATTATTGAACTATATTTCTTTTTAACAAAAAATATAGGGACACCCCAAGGTAATGCGCTAGGTCGGATGGAGACTTTATCTAATAATTCTCGCAACTGATTTTTTTAATTCCAAAAGTTCTATTTGAGCCATTCAATATGGGGGTTTATAAATTGGATTAGAATTAGGGAAAAAGTAAACAGTAAACTCAACCTCGAGATCAAGAATAACACTAGACAAATTATCAAGAAAAACATCAAGTTTTTAATTAACCATTGGTACATCATTAATCTGGATAGTTCCCATATCTTTAAAAATATCAGCAAGATAACATTAATTTCCATATTTTATAAGATTCATAGATTCTTAATATTTTATCAATGGTATGGGTGCATTCTTGTAAAAAAATTGAAACCCTTTCTAAAAAACAACTTCTATTTCCCTGAAATATATGTTAGTAAGATAAAACGAAAGCCAATCTATTACCAGAATAACATCAAACTCAACTAAAGGACATACAATGGGGTTTTCAGGTAAACCCATTCCATAGAAAAGGATAGGTAGATTCATATAATTTCTTCATTCCATAAAATTTTCCTCTATATGTTTTTACTATGTGTTCTGATTTCATTTCATGAGATGGAATTCCCAATTTTTGTGAAAATTACTCAGAAATGAAAGAATATGTAGACCTCGAATAAAGAAACACATTTATGAACTCTGTAAAAAAGATATTTACCTAATACCACTTCATTTGAATGATCAAAATCTACTGATGTGGTTTCAAAGGATTTTACCACACCCTTTGTTGCGGAATCACCGGGAGACACAACGACAGAAAACGAGAAAACAAAAGAAAGAAAAGCAACAATGAACACGGCGATTTACGTGGTTCGGGAAAAATCCCTACGTCCACGGGAGAGGTAGAATTTCACTATGATTTGGGAGCACAGAAATTACAGAGGATTTCCAATATAAAACCCTAGCCCGAAATGGGCTATAAAACAAATGGAGAAGACGATCACTATTTGAAAAAGTGGTCCGCGTCGCTATAGTGAACGGCGGCTGGCTTTGTCAAAAGCGCTACAGTAAAGTTGACCCCAAAGTCCGCACCGCTACAGTGCCTGTCGGAGCTCGACCCGCGAAAGTTGCGGGCCACAAGCATTCAGCCCAACCGGATCGGGCAACACCAATCCAACAATCTCCCACTTGTAGCCTGATCCGCTGCACTGCTATTCTTCGATGCAACTGATGAAGACAACTTACTTAATCTAAGTTCTTCCTCTTCTTCACTCACCAGTGTCGTGCTTTCACAGCTTCATGAAATACAAACTGTTTTCCTCTTCTGCTCCCATCAAGTCCTCCATCATTCTGCCTCTCATCCTCCGTTCATCAGTGGAGACCAACAGAGGCACAGTAGTGCCTCAACTTCTGTATCACCATAGGCTTTGTCAACATGTCTGCCGGATTATTGGTTCCACATATCTTCTGCAAAGTCAGCAACCCATCATGTATCAAACCTCTGATGAAATGGTACTTCAACTGAATGTGCTTCGTCCGGCCATGAAACACTGGGTTCTTGACAAGATTTATAGCACTCTGACTGTCACAGTGCAATATATTCTCCTCTCGCTTTCTTCCCAATTCATCCAAGAAGTTCTTCAGCCAAACCATCTCTTTCCCAGCTTCTGTTACAGCAATGTATTCTGTCTCTGTGGTGGATAAAGCCACCACCTTATGCAATTGTGATATCCAACTTACCACAGTCCCTCCACAGGTAAAAACATAACTCGTGGTACTCCTCCTGCTGTCGACATCGCCTCCAAGGTCAGCATCCACATACCCCTGCAATGAAGTTCCTTTCCCAAAGCACAGAGATACCTCCTTGTTGCCCTTCAAATACCTCAGTATCCACTTCACAGCTTCCCAATGTTGTTTTCCAGGGTTATCCATATACCTTCTCACAACTCCCACTGCATGAGCAATGTCAGGTCGAGTACAGACCATGGCATACATCAGGCTTCCCACAGCTGATGCGTATGGAACTTTTGTCATGTACTCCACCTCTTCTGCCGTCTTCGGTGATTGCTCCTTTGATAGTTTGAAGTGGCTCGCCAGGGGAATAGAGACTGCCTTTGCTTCCAGCATGCTGAATCTTCTCAGAACCTTCCCAATGTAATCAGCCTGTGACAACATTAAAGTTCCAGCCATGCGGTCTCTCTTGATCTTCATTCCCAGAATCTTGCCAGCTTCTCCAAGATCCTTCATTTCAAACTCCTCAGCCAATTTCCCTTTCAACTCATTAATCCTCTGCATACATGATCCTGCAATGAGCATGTCATCCACATACAGAAGTAATATAATATATTCATCGCCGAAAGACTTGATGTAGCAACACTGATCCATGCCACATCGTTTATATTCATTTTTAGAAATAAATGAATCAAACTTCTTGTTCCACTGTCTCGGTGCCTGCTTCAGTCCATATAAGCTCTTCTGGAGTTTGTACACCAAGTCTTCCTTTCCAGACTCTACATATCCCTCTGGTTGCTGCATGTAGATATCTTCCTCCAAATCTCCATGAAGGAAAGCAGTCTTGACATCAAGCTGCTCAAGGTGAAAATCCTCTGACGCCACAATGCTGAGAACCACCCGGATGGTGGTAAGCTTTACTACTGGTGAGAAGATTTCAGTGAAATCTACTCCCTCCTTCTGTTGAAAGCCTTTCACCACCAGCCTTGCCTTGAACCTCCTCTTTCCATCATGTTCTTCCTTGACCCGGTAGACCCACTTATTCTTCAATGCTTTCTTTCCTCTTGGCAGAGGTGTCAGCTCCCAAGTGTTGTTCTCATGCAATGAGGAAATCTCCTCCTTCATAGCCAGCTCCCACTTGCTCGACTCCTTCAGCTGCATTGCTTCTTCAAAGCATTCTGGTTCTCCACCGTCAGTCAATAAAAGGTAATGCAATGATGGTGAATACCTCTGCACGGGACTTCTCACCCTTGATGATCTCCTCAACTCCACTGGAGTAGTAGGTTCCACCAGTTCGGATTTCTCAAGCTCAGACACACCTTCAAGCTCCACTTGCTTTTTGCATTCTAATTCAATGTTCCCATTTTCATCTTCAACTGCATGGCGATCTTTGTACATGACACCTTCATTGAATACCACATTTTGGCTCCTAATGACCATCCTGTTGAGATCATCCCAAAAGCGATACCCAAACTCCTCACCACCATATCCAATAAAGAAACGTTTTTTGGACTTGGCATCAAGCTTGTCCCTTGCATTAGCATCAACATGAACATATGCTAAACTGCCAAAGACTCGTAAATGTGAGAGTTTTACCTCCTTACCAGACCAGAGTTCCTCGGGTAGACATTCCCCCATTGGCACAGAGGGACTCCTGTTTATGAGATATGCTGCCATATTCACTACATCAGCCCAAAAGGTCTTGGGTAACCCCGAATGCAGCCTCATGCTCCTGGCACGTTCATTCAGTGTCCTATTCATCCTTTCTGCCACACCGTTCTGTTGTGGTGTTCCTGGGATTGTCTTCTCCCACCGAATTCCGTTTTCAGAACAAAATTCTCTGAACTCTTGACTGCCATACTCTCCACCATTGTCGGACCTCAAACATTTCAGCTTTGCTCCTGACTCGTTCTCCACCATGACTTTCCACTTCTGAAATATCTTAAACACATCAGATTTGTTCTTCAGAAAGTAAACCCATACCTTCCTCGTTGAGTCATCGATGAATGTCACATAATATTGTGACCCTCCGAGAGATGGTACTAGTGCAGGCCCCCAAACATCTGTATGCACCAGGTCCAGCTTTCCGGCCTTCGGTGTTCTTCCTCCTTTTGCAAAGGACACCTTCTTCTGTTTTCCAAAGATGCAATCTTCACAAAAGCCTACTTCCACCGACTTCATCTCTGGTAGCAATCCTTTTTTTGTCAGCACCTTCATCCCATTTTCACTCATGTGGCCGAGTCTGTAGTGCCACAGTTGAGAACCTCCGACAACTTCGAGTGATGCATCCATGTCCATGCACGTTTCTGTCATGTTGTACATGGTGCCATTCTTTGCTCCCCGAGCTATGACCATAGCTCCTCGGGTGATCTTCCATGAACCACCAGTGAACGTGGTACTCAACCCTGCATCATCAAGTTGTCCCACAGAAATGAGATTTCTTCTTAAACCAGGGATGTACCTCACGTTTTCCAGAACCAGCAAACTCCCACTGTTGGTCTTGATCCGTGCATCTCCTTTCCCCACAATCTGCAAGGGCTCGTCATCAGCAAGATGTACCTTGCCAAAATTTCCAGAAACAAAATTGTTCAGGAAACCCTTCTCCGATGTAGAATGGAAAGACGCCCCAGAGTCTAAAATCCAAGACTCCATCGGGCTGTCTACGCTCAACAGTAGCACGTCGTCAGTTCCTTCAGCTACCGCGTTTGCTCCACTGGTTTCAGGTCCCTTCCGGTTATCTCTGCACTCCTTCTTGACATGTCCTTTCTTCCCGCATGTCCAGCAGGTAGGACCAGACCCCTTTGCCTTGTCTTTGCTCTTTCCTCTCGACTTTGATCGTCCTCTACGATTGTCCCGCTGTGGGTACCTTCTTCTTCCTTCAACGTTCAAAGCAGAACCAAAGAATCTGCCTAATTCTCTTCTTCGAACATCCTCACTAAGGATTAGGTCCCTTATATCCTTCAGAGCCATCTTCGTATTCCCCGAAGTGCTGCTCACAGCTGTTACAGTTGCTTCCCAACTTTCAGGTAACGAAGATAATAAAACCAGAGCACATACCTCATCACCAAGGTCAATGTCCACCGATGAAAACTGACTTATGATGGTATTGAACTCGTTGATATGATCTGCAACAGCTCTCCCTTCAACCATTTTCAGATTGAACAATCGTCGTATCAAATGCACCTTGTTAGCCGTAGAAGGCTTCTCGTACATATTTGTGAGGGCTTTCATCAGGTCCACCGTCGTCTTCTCCTCTCTGATGTTGAACGCCACGTTTTTTGCCAACGTCAGGCGCACAACACCCAGAACCTGTCGATCCAGTAGCTCCCATTCTGACTTCTCCATTTCCGCTGGCTTCACACCCTGAAGCGGCAAGTGCATCTTTTTCTGATAAAGATAATCCTCGATCTGCATCCTCCAGAAACTGAAATCAGTTCCATCGAAGCGATCGATCTTCACTTTGCCTTCATCCAGAGCCATCATTGGAGAATTCCGAACTCACCCTTTGATACCAGTTGTTGCGGAATCACCGGGAGACACAACGACAGAAAACGAGAAAACGAAAGAAAGAAAAGCAACAATGAACACGACGATTTACGTGGTTCGGGAAAAATCCCTACGTCCACGGGAGAGGCAGAATTTCACTATGATTCGGGAGCACAGAAATTACAGAGGATTTCCAACATAAAACCCTAGCCCGAAATGGGCTATAAAACAAATGGAGAAGACGATCACTATTCGAAAAAGTGGTCCGCGTCGCTACAGTGAACGACGGCTGGCTTTGTCAAAAGCGCTACAGTAAAGTTGACCCCAAAGTCCGCACCGCTACAGTGCCTGTCGGAGCTCGACCCGCGAAAGTTGCGGGCCACAAGCATTCGACACAACCGGATCGGGCAACACCAATCCAACACTCTTCTGCTTCCAATATTATTGATTCTCTGCCTATGTGACTAGATTCCGACAAACATTAGCTGAATGGCCCAATTCCTTATAGTTAATGCATCCCACCATAAGCTTCTCATTAATATTAAGACAATTTTCCTTAAAATCACGATACATGTGTCCAAACATTTTACATCAGTATAATTTCCTAGAAATTACAAGACATTCACCAGGATTCTTTTTACCACACTTTTTACAGGAAGGGAAATTGATTTTCTTACCTCCATATTTCTTTGATGAATTATTCCATAATGCACGCCAACCTGAAAACTTCTAATTCTTATCACCACAAGTCACATGCGTGTTATAAAACTTCATCTTAACTTTTTTGGCATAATGAACAAATTTACCATAGTCTTTAAACTCTCTTGAAGAGAATTCTATTAGTAAAAATGGATTCAAACCATACTAAAATCTATTAATTTTTCTATCAAAATCCTGAGAAAATCTGGTATGTACTTGTATAGTCTAGTAAAATTGGATTCATATGCTGCCACAGAATCATCATCTTTTTACTTCAGTTCCAAGAATTGTTTCTCTATTCTGAGTCTAACTATTTTAGGAAAATATTTTTCCAGAAAAATACACTTAAAATCATCCCATTCAAGACTATCAAGATCATATCTTTCTCTCATATTCATAACCAAAGACCACTATTTATTGGATTCACCTTCTAAATGATAAATCGATAGTATTTCCTTTTGATGTTCCAAACATCCCATGACATCAAATATCTTTTAGAGAGCCTTGATCCATCATTCAACTATCACTAGATCTGCAGTTCCACTAAATTCTGAAGGATGTTTCCTCATAAAATACTCCTTAAAATACATGTTTCTTCATGGTAGATAACATTCTTCTCTTGCATGGATACCACCACTGTTTATTTCTTGATTCAACTGAGCCATTATAGTCACAAATTGCTTGGTTCTGATTCCCACCATTCCAGGATGCAGATTCGGATAGACATCAGCCTATTGGTGCCTTCCTACTTCATCTTACCTATTTCTTCTGTGGAAAACCATTCTGAACAGACATATCTTAGATGAAGAAACATGTTAATCTTTAAATTATATAACATTTCAAATTACCATAGTGTAAAAATCATTTATGGTATTCTTTTAACATCATTCTAACCACTAGAGTTATCGAAACCTGCATATGACACCAACTATAAGAACCTAGACTTAAAACATTACATAATCGTGAGTTTTATACAATAAAATGCTTTTTTACACATTGGGAAATTTTTTAGTATTAGATTTATTGAAATCAGGACATGAAACTTATATAAGATCCCATAACTATACATGGGGATAATACTAAAATAGTATCCATTTTTTTAAATATAAAACATAAGTAAAACATAATTTATTTGATAAATATACATAACATTTAAATTTTATTTGTTCTTTCTCTTACACATCCATATAACCTGTGAAAAACATTTAAAAACATGGGATGATCACAATATAAGGAATGAAATCGTTAGACAAGTGATAACAAAAAAAAAACATTTCATAAAAACTCATTAACATGAATTTAAACATAATATAGTTTCCTTGGAAATATTTACCATATCACTCTTACAATCACCCTTAAACATGGAATAACCATTTTGAGATTTCAAGGTCTTTGGATGGCAGAGCAAGTGGGAAAATCAGGCGATAAGGACACATGTGCGCTGGTCGGGGCTACTCACCCAAAATCCAAGTCAAGGTTCGACTCTGTTTGGGCTGATCATGTGGGTCACAAGGATCTCTTTGATCTATGTGCTTAGAGAAAATATCACACAGGTTCTTGTGCGACATCCCTAGAACCATCTGATCTGAAGAAGAACTTCGTAGAAGTTGTTAAATTGGCGGCAAATGTGGCATTCTCTGATTTTGTTCTTCCTGCTCCGTGAAGAATCATTCCCAAAGGTCATGTTGCACATGTCTCTTCCAACCAGGAAGTCGTCGAGGAGAGGATCAACCTGTTCCGATACTCGAATATTGTGAGGGTTTTTACTCCGAAGGGTTAGAGGGCCTGACAGTTTTCCGATCTGGTGAACAGGATTATGGAGATATGGGGTTTTGGGGACTGGCGCATGATGTCCAAGTGAATGGGATACTTTCCCATATTCTTCCCTTATGATGAGATAAAGAGGAATTCTTGGAGATTTGGTGCTTTATCACTGAAGCTTGGAATTCATTGGATTCCAGAATGGGATCGTAACTTCAATCCTTTCGATGTGAGGAATACTCATACACAAATATGGATCTGCATTTTCTGCCTCCATGGGCCCTATTGTCACCCCAAGATCTTGTGGGATATTTCTTCCTCCGTTGGAAACCCCATCAGGATTGATAGGAAAATAGATAATCCACGATTTGGGAACTCTGCCTGGGACCTGGTTGATGTTGGAATGGCTACCACTCTAGTTTAGGAGGTGGTACTTAACACAAGGGATGGTAGTTTTATGTTGGAAATCCACTATGAAAGGAGGCTGAAGTTCTGTTTAGATTGCAATGTATTTGGTCACCTGGTACATGAATGCAATAGGTCTAAATTCGGTGGTCTCTATAACATCAAGGGGCATGATGATGAGTCCTGTAGGAAGGGTAGTGATAAGGATAAGGGGATTCCGTGAGGGGGATCATCATTTCATATGTTGAATACAACAGAAGAGGAACTTGTGTTGGATATGGAGGTGGTTTCTATTGGTGGCATTGTTGATATTGAGATGTTTTCGGCATATTTGAATGTATTTTCTATTGATAGGCAAATAAGGATGGTTAAAATGGATATGTCACTGTATTTAAGGAACGAAATTCTGGTTCCTAATGACCCTATGGTGAATTGTCCGGATGCTAACAAGGAGGATGCCTATTTTAGCCCTCCTCACGTGGTTCTTAATGACCCTATGGTGCAATTTACAGTTTCCAACAAGGAGGATGCCAGACCTCCTCCCGCGACTCTGGTTGTCGTACCATGCAGTGAGCCCATGATGGTTTGTGTGGTTGAGACATGTTCTGAGCAGAAGGTTCATGTGGGTGGTTTGGCTTTGCTGAGCCCGGTGGGTGGGAAAGGCTATCCCCTTAATGACTTGGTGGTCATCACTACTTTGCCGGAGGATGTGCATGAGCATGACCGAGAGGCGAGCAAGTCTTATAGGGCCACTTTCTTGGTGGAATCGCATCAGCTGGCAGATGCAGGTCAAGATGACTCTGCCAAGGATTCTATTTTTACAGATGATCCACCTCAGGTAATGGAGGACCACTTCTCTCATGTCCCTATTGAGAAAGCTGCCAATAGAAGAATATCATAGGATTCCCCTTTGGGCATCACTCATTCACCCAAAAAATTCATTCCTCTTAGTGGGAAGATTTGGGCTGATGATTGTGATGCTCTTTATGAATTTGATGAGAAGAATGAGACTTCCTTAGTGGAAGAGCGGCCTAAAGGGAAAGGAAAAGGGAAGAACAAGAAGATAATGGTGGAAGCGCAAAGGAAGGGTGGCCCTCACACCCAAGGAAAAACAACCTTATCTAATTGAATATCCAATTTTGGAATTGTCAAGGGTTTGGTAATTCTCCCACAGTCAAGGACCTTAGGCATTTCATTGTGACCAGAAACTCTTTTTTGATTGCCTTAGCTGAACCAAATATGACCTTTGATTAGTGGGTCACTTTTAAATGGGTAACTCTTGGTTACTCATTTGTCTCATAGAATCTGTGTGACAATGGGGAGGAATCACTTTGGATTCTCAAGCATGATAGAATTAATCTCTTATCTTGCATTAGGAATAAGCAGGTTGTCTCTGTCGCTATTTGGTTTCATGGATTCACTATTACTTATTCTTTTGTGTATGCATC
The DNA here is from genome assembly GCA_963277665.1 of Viscum album. NCBI lineage: Eukaryota > Viridiplantae > Streptophyta > Magnoliopsida > Santalales > Viscaceae > Viscum > Viscum album. Next base: position 684,336,842 of record OY728167.1, read on the forward strand.
AAACTTCTAAATCAAAAGAATGGAGTTTTGGTGAGATTTTGAAACCATTTGTGATAAATTATCTCATATTTGGGTTGTCATGGGTGACTTCAATACACTTCTCCAGCCTGGGGAGAAAACTAGAACTGATTTTAATAGGTTGTCAGCCACTGATTTCTCCTCATGTGTAGACAGTTTTCATCTGACTAAAGTACCTATCGTGGGTGCACAATTCACATACAGCCGGTACACTCTTAATGGGTGTCAAACAAGTAAATTGGACATCTTTTTTTGTTAAAATAGATGATAGGAATGATGCCATTGTGGTATCAGAGCTGACTTTACCAAAATTTTACTCTGATCACAGTTCAATATTAGTAGATGTTTGCACAAGTCAGCGGTGATCCTCCCCCCTTCCCTTTAGATTCAACAATACCTGGATGGTTACTCCCAGATGTAAGGAGCTCATATATAATTCTTGGATGATGGAAACGATTGATAGCCCCCTTGGAATTTTGGCTAATAAGCTAAAACATGCGAAGAAGAAGCTCAAGGATTAAAGAAAGGTGTCATTTTCTGATCTATAAAATGACATTAAGGTGGATTAACAACACCTATTGTCTTGCCAGAATGTGAATCAAAATTAGTATGTCCCAACAAGGGATGCGATTAGGCCCTTTCGTGCCTTGATGACCTTCTTGCACTTTAGGAAAGGCTTTCTAAAAGCTAATACAATACTAAATGGCTACAAGAAGGGGATATGAACTCAATGTTTTTCCAATTTTTTCATCTTGAGAAAAAGACACGTCAAAGTATCACTACTATTGAAATAAATGGATTTTTATACAGCTCAGTGGATGAAATATCTAGTGATGTTGTTAGCTATTTTGATGACCTATACTCAGAGAAAGGGAATCCGAATTTTTCCTACCTGCCTGATAATATGCAGGCCACCATTGGTTCTCAACACAATCAGATGTTGGTGGCGACACAAATGGAGAAGGAAGTCAAGGATACATTATTTTCCCTCAATATTGATAGTGTATCTAGGCCTGATGGTTTCACTAACAAATTTTTTATGTTATATTGGGACATTGTGCACCTTGAAGTGATTAGCGTTGTGGGTGAATTATTCAATCATGCATCCATGCCTTACCATGTAAATGAATGTTTTATTTCCTTCCAAAAAATGAAATTGGCTTGAATATCAAAGACTTTAGGCCGGTTTCAATTGGGAACACGATACCCAAAGTCATTAGCAAGATCATTGCCTTAAGGCTGAGTAGCATTACTGGTGAATTAATCACTCCAAATAAATTCAGTTTTGTGCCCAGGAGGAACATTCAGAGCTGTCTTCTCATGGAATTAGATAGTGTTAACATTATGAGAAAGAAATTCAGGAATGGAAGTTTTGCTCTCAAGTTGGATATCTTTAAGGAATTTGACACCATTTGTTGGAATTTTTTATTTGTGATTCTCAGGGAACATGGATTCTTTGAGCCCTTTATTAAGCAGGTCTCTACCATTTTTAGTTGTTCTAGGCTCTCATCAACGGGTCACCTAGAGGGTGCTTTAGATGTACTAGACGGGTCAGACAAGGTGGCCCACTCTATGGACTTCTTTTTTCTCTTGGTGAAGACTACCTAAGTGTGTGTCTAAATGACCTTGTGCAAGCTGGTCTATACAGAAAAATCAGAGCTGGAAGGGATTTATTCACACCCTCTCATCTCTTTTACGCTGATAAAATACTTATTTTTGGGAATGATGATAAAAGAACAATTTCATGTATTTAGAAGCTTTTTTCTCACTATGAAGACATTTATGGGCAGGTGATTAGTTAAAATAAATATTTTATTGTGTTCAGGAAAGGTATGACCATCTCTAGATAGAACAGAATAGCTAGGAATCATGGTGTGAGGAGGAAAACCCTTTAACTTATCTTGGAGTGCCTCCTTTTTGGGGAAGATTCAGACGTGTTTATCTTGAAAGTATTTGCTATAGAATCATTTCTCATATGGCAGCATGGAAAGGGAAATCCATCTCCCAAGCTGGTAGATTTTTTTGGTGAACTCTATGACTACTATATTTTTCTATTCCTTATCTGATTATAAATTGCCCAGAAAACTCATTAAGGAACTTCATGTTCTATTCATAAACTTTGTTCTGACTGGATCCATTTATGAGAGGAAGCCTATTACTATTTCTTGGAAATAATGTATCAATCCAGTTGACATGGGAGGTGTGGGTGTTAAGGATTTGAGCTCATTCAACGATTATCTTATTAGTAAGTTCACATGGAACATGGTTTCTAGCAGTGGCATGTCACGGGAATTTCTTTCACATAGGTTTCTATCTAATTTGAACAATGAGAATTCCAAGTATGCTTCTTCCTCTATTTGGTCTGGCATCAAGAATGCCTACCATGGCATTATGCAATGATCTATTTCGATGGTCTGTCCAAGTTATAGTCATAATATGTGGACAACCCGGTGGTTGGACAAATCCATACATGAGACAATGGATGTTCCATATCCCATGAAAACACTCTCAATTGCTGACTTATATTAGCATCATGATCTGCAGGGTTGTTTACCCAGTCCTATCCGGTTGCAGGTATAAAATTACAGGTACAATGCCTATGATTTTTTGGCCTGGACTCTGAGCGTTGATGGGATACTCACCTCCATGGAGTACTATAGGCACCTATGTGATCGTTCTACTACCACCCTTGCTTGTCTACATTGCTTTATAAAGTCTTTAATACCTCATTCTCGGTACCTTCTCATCTGGAGGGTCTGGAAATACAGGTTGTCGGTGTAGAGTATGCTATAGCGAACTGGACTACAACTTGCACCTGTCTTCTATTTTTTCATGCAGGCTGATGAAACCATACAATATATCGTTCTATCATTCACTTATTCTTTTCAAATATGGAATGATTTTCAGGCTCTGTTTGGAACATCCCTCCAGGAAGATAGCATTGATGGGTTCATGTGCTCCATCCAGGGTGTCAGACCTAGAGAAAAAACTTATGAGTTGTTGCTATCCTTTGTTGTTGCTGCTTATGATTTCTTATGGAAGGCCTGAAATATAATTTTATTTGAAAACCACAGGCCCTCTTTGAAGGTTGGGTTGAATGTGATTTAAAGGACGGTGTTAGCCGCCTCTAAAATTCAAACAGGTGTGATGAGTAACACTGTTAATGACTTGATTATTCTGAGGACTCTCTGTGTACCTGGCAGGGTCATGAATCCTATGATGCTAAAATCAATCATATGGATCCTGCCCATTTGTCCATGGTTAAAGGTGAACGTGGATGGGGCGGCTTTGGGTGCACCAGGACCGTCAGGCTGGGGTGGTATCTTTCGCACCCATCGGGGCTTCGTTAAAGGCTTCTTTTTACACTATATTTGAATTATATCTACTATTGAAGCCACTATTTGGTTGATGATCAAGGACATCGACTATGCGAATCAACATGCTTGGACTCAAATCTGGGTGGAATCTGATTCTACCACAGCGGTACAAATTTTGAAGACGCGTTCTCGGAATGTTCCTTAGAAAGTGATTCAATCATGGAGCGCTTGTCTTAGTGCTCTTTATCACATGTAGTTGGATGTCAATCGTGTTTATGGGGAGGAAAATCAAGCTGCAAATGCTCTTTCTAAGTGGGCTATCACAGAGGTCTCCTCGAGATGGTTCTTTATTATTCCATATTTTTGCTCTCGTTTGGTTGATTCGGATATGCGTATTGTGTGTTATTCCTGTCTTTGTAAGCCCTCTTGTTCTTATGATTTTTCTATTTTGTATTAATTTTATAGGGACAGGTTCTTCCCTAACCGTGAACTTGTTTGTTAGAAAAACTATTTTGTCAAATTCCATCTCCGGAGTACCCAATGTATTGGAGAGCTATAATGGGGCTCATCTGTCATATCATGGTCTATAATGGGCTCAACCCAACATATCTTGTTCTATAAAGGGATAATCCCAACATAACTTTGTCCAAGGAACATATCATGGTAATAATGTGTCATGAAATTAGAATGAACCACTCATTCCATATATATATATAAACAATCGTTTTGAATTTAATTAAAGCGACTTTTAAAAGGTTTTTAAAATAAAAGTCCCTTAAAAATATAATTGGAGTGTGAATTAATGGAATGGAATAGATATGTGTATGAATTGAAAATACAAATAATACAACATAAAATAAACAAAATTTCATCACACAAATAATCTTAATACCACATAATTAATAAAGTATAAGGTTAACCCAAAGATTAGAAATTGGGTTAAGAATTCCCTTACCTCGGGTTTTTCTTACATCAAACGTATTTAAAACTATTATAAACTGGTTAAAAGATAGTTATTAATATCTTAATGATATATATTAATGTTTATAAACCCTTATATGGTCATTTTATAACATCATTCCACCCTTCAATTATTAGTATTTTGTTCGTTCCATTGTTTCGGGTGCGTTCTTTACATGAAATCCATGACCGGTTTGTATTTGATTCTATTGTCATATGGAAATAAAATTCCTAAATTGGAATGAAATGGTATTCATATGTTTTTATAATATTTAATGATACCATAAATCATTTTTTATCATATATAATGATGATTCATTAGGTAAAACATTATTGATATTTGTTTAGATCATTTTTTGCAGTTCCTCAATAATTATTAACTTGTTTCATTAAATAAATTAATGTTATTCATATAAGTTCATTAAATAATATATAATAGGTTACATAATACACTTTAAATTTTTTTCAACCATTAAAATGGTTTTATGAATTTCTTTGAAGGGTGTAATGGAAATTGAAACACATCATCCACGATTTTCGTAAATGACACATCACTAACAATGACTTTATAAGAGAGGGAGGAGATGAATTAAGTTGAGGAATTTTTTCCATAAACATGATAATATCCATAATATATAATATTATGGAGCCTTCTTGTCTCTTGGATATTTTTAAGAGAATAAAGTATAAGAAATGAAAATAATTTCAAAGAAAACACATTAAAATTAAAGAGGATTCTTACCACTTGATCTCTTCTCCTCCAGATCCTCCTTAAGGCCTTTTTTTGCCTTTTGGTGATACCAGTAGGTCTTGGACGTGGGGAAGATCCTTGGAAAGTAAATTGGATAGATCATAGAAAATTATCAAGATTTGAGAGGTGTGAGAGGAAGAGTGGAATTAGGGGGATATTTATAGTGGAGGAGAGGAAGGGTTTTACATTATTTTAATCATTGGTTTAATATTTTTTATCAAGACTATGAATAATACTGATTCATGTTACCCCAAATAGTAATAGGTGTAACACCCCGAGATTTTATGAAAAATATTCTTTTTAATTTCATTAGTGTCTTGTGTTGTACGCTACACCAAAAGAAGCTTGCACGACTCGCAACCCTGACTTGGCTTGCATTACACACAATCGCGACCTTCCTCGATAGCGTGTGTTGTACGCAATACCGGGTGTTACTAAACAAAGATATATTATTATAATATTTTTATGAACTAGCCGTTATGAATAGTATTAACTAAAATTTGAATTTTATAACATTATTATTCATCTTACACATTTTCTAGAACATGGTATAAGAACAAAATAAATTTTTCGGGTAAAATAAGTATTTTTAAAAAAATGCAGTTTTGCCACCTTTTGATGGCGCACCAACTTTAAATCTAGTTTTTGACAAGTTTATAAGTTCAATTTTTCGAAATAAAATTATTATTTGGAATCAGGATATAAAATTTTACCTTGGATAAATTTTTCATATTATTCTGATAACTTTCATATTTTAATGAATAGTAAAAACACGCTATATTTTAATTAAAAAAAACTTTTTTAACCGTAATAACTTATGTGGATAAATTATAATATTGAATGGTTTTAAAGTATAAATATAATATATTTTTACCATTTAATATAATTTATGTCATTAGCATTGATTTTACCTTGAATACGTAGGTTAAATCAATTCAATCTTTTGCAACGTTTTAAACAAAAACCCATTTTCTTTCGACAATTGGATTAATTTTAATTTAATTTCTGCAACTTTTATGTATTGAATTTGGAAAAATGGATTCCATATTTGGAATCAGTAGGTCCAAATTATGTTAATAAGCTACTTTTTATTTTTGGGCTTTATGAATAGTAACTACGGTAAATTTTATTTACCTTAGTTAAAGGTAAATCGGGTAATTAAGGGTAAATATAAGATTATAAAATTAATCTAACACCTAACAAAATCCTATTGGATGACTAAACGTCGACCCATATCACCTAAGGGTTGGATTAGAATCATTTAATGGAATTTTTTCCATGAAAATAACTTAATTATTATTAAAACCAAAGAAAGGGACAACATGTCACTCTCTTAAATCTTATAAGTATATTAATTTTAATTTAGTGATAAACTTCATGAAACTTCGAACATGAATAGTCTCCAGAAATCTAATGACATTATCTACATTATATAAATTTATTTATAATTTTTAGGTATTAAATAAGTATCATTAATTTTGACACAATAAGGATGCAGAAATTATTTATTTAGTGAAAAATCAATAATATAGTTTTTATTGATATATTAATACATATCAAAAGGCCCAAAAATCTGAAAAAAACTTATTATTAGTGTATATATAAACCCTAATAATCCATTGGCAGAATTGTTGACCATTTGGATCCTTATTAAGATGATTATGACACTTATATTATTTTATTTTAAATGATGCCAAAGTTATCACCTTCATAATTTAATAAATATAACAATTTAAATATTGTGATTTTAAGATGATAAATTAGATTACAAGTATTATTGTGAAAGGTAATAGATTTATCGTCATCATAGGATTTTATTTTTAATTTTTATGCAACAAATAAGTATATTAAATAATTATACAAAAAATGATGTATTAATTATTTTATTAAGAGATAAACCAAATAAATGGTTTTAAAAATAATAAAATAAATATTATATGAACTATTTAATGTGCTCCACTAATTTTCTAGATACATATGACCTTTTATGAATCTATTAAAGCTTTTATTTCGAACATATCTTCTATATATATTTTATTTAAATTCAAATAAATGAATAGTTTCAAAATTGACACTAATGTTATTTTATAGAAATAATATATTATAAAATTGTTTAAATATCAAAAATATATTTACAAATTATAAATTTAAATTTATATGGTATAAAATGTTATAAAGTATCCAATTATGGACAATTCACAACAAATAAGTAATTATTTGTTATAATTTAAAATTTAGAATGTTATTACCACAAATAAAATTAAATTGATTAAATAAGGATAAATCAAGTTGATAATGTTTAAACTAAATTCCTAACATGTCTAAATTTGATTGGTTGATGATATTACAACCATATCTCATCTAATATTCATATATGAGTCATTTTTGTAGGTTTTTAAGTGGGGTTAGATTTATTATAAATTAATATTTTTAAGAATTCCAAAGGTGCCTCTCTCATCCATTATAAAAGGGCATCTCCTCCCTCTCTTCCTCACACCACATTGAGCCTTCAAGCTCAGCCAAACCCTGCCAAATTCTCTTCTACACTTCCCTAGAAACATCCTAGAGGTCATGGTCGTCTTCAAAGACCAATTTTAGTGCCCTAAGAGGAGGTCTCAAAGAGGCGCTTCAAAGAAGAGGTAATGTCCATTACCGATTCTTTCAACTTTATTTCTTCTTCCACTTATTCTTTTTTAGTTGTCTCATTATGAGGTAATAACATCCGTATCAATCATATACTGATATGCTATTATAAGTATGAAACAACCATATTTCACCATCTATCCATCCAACAGAAAACGAAATCACCGCGCGTGCGTACGTACGAAATACCATCTCCACGCCGTAGTGTAATCTATTTTCCACCAACACCTTACTTGGATGGGTATAAGGGTGAAAGTAATGAATATATATAATTATTGTAATGTGATATTGATTCTGTAATATTATACATAGACTTTAATACAATTCCACGATCTTGGGAATGATATCATCGCTCGTGCGTACGTACGGACTACCGTCTCCACGACGCGATGAGATTCACTCTCCATGTTAACCATTCATGAATGATTATAAAGTATATATAATGAATAATAATGAAATATATGAAATAATAATGATACTGGATTTATGTATATATATATATATATATATATGTATGTCATTTACTTAATTCCATTCAATTCAAAAGGGAAATGAAAACAACGTTCATGCGTACGTACGACCTACCATCTCCATGAACGGTGTATTTCATTCCTTTTATCGATCTATAATATATATGTATATGATGAATATATATTATATATAAATCATGTTTTACATTTTGGAATTTTGTAAATCAAGATATAAGAAATAATATCAAGAACTACAAGTCAAAACACATACGATAAATGAAATTATTTTACCCAAAACGCTGCTTTAACATGGAATTTACAAAAGAACGGGTAATATAAAGTCATAAGTGAAACATATATGATATAATAACAATGAATATGATTCTTTAATAAGTCAATGACATTATTGAAATCATTATACAGGAGGTTCGGATACGTACGAAGCATATCGGACCTAAGGTAAGAGATAATTTTTGAAATCTCATTTTTATCCGAGATTGCTTATTCATAAGTATTTATTGGGGTTATTGAAATCATCAATGTCCAAGTTTTATAATTTTTTTTCATGTATGTTTAAAGTCCTTTTTACCCATTTTTGACTTTTTGACTTTTACTACATGGTATTTAAGGAATCTTTCATTTGTTTACGTTACGAGGTACTTTTTTGACTTTTCCGGCAAAAGTACGAGAAGAATGTTTTCTTAACTTATACGACATGAAAGAATTTTTACAGTTTTATAAAGCCTTATTTTCATGAAGCTTCCTCCAAAATATTTCATGACTATTTTCAACAAAATATCCTTCATTAAAAATTGCATGACGTTTTGTGAAAAGAAATTGATTTTGAAGAAGAAATGATATTTTCCTCAAGAATTCATTTCAAATGTTTTATGAAAACCATTTTCCATCTAAGATGACATTATTTCATATGTGTATGTTTCAAGTATCATGTCTCTATGATTTAAATGGTTTCAAATTTCTTATTATGAAATGATATCCATTTCTTTTATATGGATTATGTGATTATGGGATGATGTTTATGTAACCCATTTTATTCGTTGGGTTATTATGAATGATGTATGTTTATTTTGTGGCACAAGTAAGAATGATTTCATTAGAGATGGGTGGGACCTATATCTCCCTCCAATGCATTGGGTAAAGATTTTATATCTCATGAGATAGACATGGCTGGAACGGTAAGTTAATCCGGTTCAGTGTTACAGGACTGAAATGTGGAGTGAACTCGATTCAGAATGAGACCTTGTCCACTAAGATGGTCTTGGTAGAAATGCCTTTGATACTATGGAAATCATTACATTTGTTTAATGGATGCCACAATTACATGTTTTATTCCCATGCTATTTTATCATGGTTTATGTTCCATTATGATCTATGCCTTCTGTACTTCCATGTTTTATGTCGTTGCTCAAGATTTTGATGTTTAAACATTATCTTCATGTTTTTAAGTTCAAATGTATGTGGTATGTTTTATTTTATCCATGCTTACCCTTACTGAGCATTTTAGCTCACCCTTTTTATGTTTTATTTTCCCCCAGGATCAAAAGAAAGGTTTTAGGTAAGGAAACAAAAAGTGGAAGATCTTTATGGGAGATGTTGAAGATCTTTCACCACGATTAGAAGATTAAGTTCCGAGTTTCCAAAGACACTAAACTATTACGGTCCTTATGTGTCTGTTTTTGTTATGTATTAAGTATTCCGCAAAAGTAATGTAATGTCCATGTACGTAAAGCTTCGGGTCTCTACAGTTGGTATCCGAGTAGAGGTTTAGTCAACATTTGGAAACTAGGATGCGAAAACACTAGTGAGATCCCTAGAGATATTTCTAAGGTATGTCTAGGGATGTACCTAAGGATAAGTATACGTATAGGATATAGTCCTAGAACTACGATAACGATCTCAGAATTTAACCTAAGATGTTAGATATTGTGGGTGCTCCCCCTTTACTATGTTGTTTTCCCTAGTATGATTTTTCCCTCTCTCACTATTCTTTTTGGGTTTTAGAAAATGGCTGGAAACAGGAAGATTCATGATAATGGAGGATATGACGGACAATGGAATGATATTCTTCATGAGAAACCAAATGAAACGGGATTTGGAAGTCCAAACATCGTTATTATGCCTAATCTGCAATCTCATAATATGATCAATAATCTCAACTTTGGTATGTTTCCCGACTCAGATAATAAGAGAAAGATAGAGTTTCATGATGATCATAGAGGAAAGAAAGTTCAATTTCCCTCATGTAAATCATGTGGGAAGAGGCATCGAGGAGATTGTTTCAAAGGAACTGGAAGATGCTTTGGGTGTGGAAAAGAAGGACACAAAGCCAGTAAGTGCAAAGGAAAATGTTCAGTTAACACCATGAATGAGGACAATGGTATTGCTACGACATCAACAATGGTTAAATGTTTTAAATGTGGAATGTACGGGCATTATGAAAACCAATTCCCTAAGGGAAAGTCTCATGAAGAGAATCAGTATGGTCGTATGGGTAGTATTTATGTTGATGATGATGAAGTGACTACAAATGATATGAGAGATAAAAGAATTGTTGAAGCTCGGTCAATGGTTTAAGAAGGTAGTGGAATGATTATATGTTTATCAAGTGTAATGTTGTATAAGTAATCTCATGGTACTATGGAATAAAGAGACATCTAAGGATTATTACACTGTTGTCTTTCCTATGTTTTGAAAGTGTATGATTAATGGTACTAGTAACCATGAAAGGTTATTCAGATATTTTTGGAAAGTAGATGATATGCGCATAATGAAGGGATAAGGAGAAAATTAAATGTTTGATAGTATTCATGAGCTCATGAATGATATAAGGAGAAGGTTATATCACGGTTTGAGTATATATAATTTTTGGATTTTGGTATGTGGAAAGAGTTAACTTTTGACAGCATTCATGTTTTCACTAAGATTCAATGGGTGTTCATTTTTCAAGAGAATACATGATTAAGGCCTTCGAATGTTTGGAATGTGACCAATAAGACATATCTTATGATATATGGGGATCAACGATGGAATTAACATTCTTGTTATATGAAATCTCTGGTAATCGTTTTCACAATAATATGAGAGTGGACTGTAGTATTATGGATAAGCCTAAAGATTGGAATGTATTATGTTGGACATAAGTTTGTATTGTTTAAGGATAGAAGTTTTTTTTCGATATTATTTATGGGATGTTATAGTAATGTAGTTTTAGAAAAAGGAAAACCTGCAGGACGGGCGACAACCCATCGCGTCGGACAAGGCTATGGGAATCGAACCCACAACTGAAGTGCGACTGGCCTTTATTGCCTACCACTGGCCTACAGGAAGTCCCTGTTTAGTAGAAACTAGTTTTATTATATTAATCAGTATGATATATGAAGTATAAGTCTATTTTAGGAATCATATATGATTAATATCACTATAGATGGACTTATGTATTTTTGATAACTTTTATAACCTTTTGTTTAAGATAGATGGAATGACCCATCATTCTATCACATGATCTGCTAACACATCACGAATGACAAATTCAACTTCATTTCTTTAAGAGATGAAGTGGAAATTGTACAAAGAACGAACAACGGTGAGACTGTACCAAAATCACGAAAGTATTTATTCTAATTCCAATTTCATCAACTTTAGGGAAATGATCTTAAAAACCAAAAATGCTGTCCTAGTTCCCTTATATCCGATGAATCAGATGGTACCTTAGATCATCACAAATCTATGGCTTTGTGATTGATGGCTTTTTTATAGCCATGTTCTCTACCACTCCCCATCAGAACATGATGGTCAAATTTCTCCTCCATATCCATATTTTCACCTATGTTCTCCTATGTGGAAACCCAGTGATGAGTTATTTGGGTATCAGTTATGTTTCTAACATTCTTTTTTTAAATGAAGTTTTAGTATTCCTTTTTACGATGTGGGTTTCTATTAAATAAACTTTTGAGTAGTAAACCATTTATAACCCCAACGAATTTCGAGGGCGAAATTCATTTTAAGGGGGGTAGAATGTAACACCCCGAGATTTTATGAAAAATATTTTTTTTAATTTCATTAGTGTCTTGTTTTGTACGCTACACCAAAAGGAGCTTGCACGACACGCAACCCTGACTTGGCTTGCATTACACGCAATCGCCACCTTTCTCGATAGCGTGTGTTGTACGCAATACCGGGTGTTACTAAGCAACAATATATTATTATAATATTATTATGAAATAACCGTTATGAATAGTAGTAACTAAATTTTGAATTTTATAACATTATTATTCATCTTACACATTTTCTAGAACATGGTATAAGAACAAAATAATTTTTTCGGGTAAAATAAGTATTTTTCAAAAAATGCAGTTTTGCCGCCTTTTGATGGCGCACCAACTTTAAATCTAGATTTTCACATGTTTATAAGTTCAATTTTACAAAATAAAATTATTATTTGGAATCAGGATATAAAATTTTACCTTGTATAAAATTTTCATATTATTCTGATAACTTTCATATTTTAATGAATAGTAAAAACACACTATATTTTAATTAAAAACAACTTTTTTCATCGTAATAACTTATGTAGATAAATTATAATATTGAATGGTTTTATGTATAAATAGAATATATTTTTACCATTTAATATAATTTATGTCATTAGCATTGATTTTACCTTGAATTCGTAGGTTAAATCAATTCAATCTTTTGCAATGTTTTAAACAAAAACCCGTTTTCTTTCGACAACGGGATTAATTTTAATTTAATTTATGAAACTTTTGTGTACTGAATTTGGAAAAATGGATTCCATATTTAGAATCAGTAGGACCAAATTATGTTAATAAGCTTATTTTTATTTTTGGGCTTTATGAATAGTAACTACGGTAAATTTTATTTATCATTGTTAAAGGTAAATCGGGTAATTAAGGGTAAATATAAGATAATAAAATTAATCTAAAACCTACCAAAATCCTATTGTATGACTAAAAGGCGACCCATATCACCTAAGGGTCGTATTAGAATCATTTAATGGACTTTTTTCCTTGAAAATAACTTAATTATTATTAAAACCAAAGAAAGTGACAACATGTCACTCTCTTAAATATTATAATTATATTAATTTTAATTTAGTGATAAACTTCATGAAACTTCGAACATGAATAGTCTCCAGAATTCTAATGAAATTATCTACATCATATAAATTTATTTATAATTTTTAGGTATTAAATAATTATCATTAATTTTTACACAATAGGGATGCAGAAATTATTTATTTAGTAAAAAATCAATAATATAGTTTTTATTGAAATATTAATACATATCAAATGGACCAAAAATATGAAAAAAACTTATTATTAGTGTATATATAAACCCTAAGCATCCATTGGCCGAATTTTTGACCATTTAGATCCTTATTAAGATGATTTGGACACTTATATTATTTTATTTTAAATGATTCCAAAGTTATCACCATCATAATTTAATAAATATAACAATTTAAAATGGTGATTTTAAGATGATAAATTCGATTACAAGTATTATTGTTAAAGGTAATAGATTTATCTTCATCATAGGATTTTATTTTTAAATTTTATGCAAAAATAAGTATATTAAATAATTATACAAAAAATGATGTAGTAATTATTTTATTAAGAGATAAACCAAATAAATGGTTTTAAAAATAATAAAATAAATATTATATGAACTATTTAATGTGCTCCACTAATTTTCTAGATACATATGACCTTTTATGAATCTATTAAAGCTTTTATTTTGAACATATCTTCTGTATATAGTTTATTTAAATTCAAATAAATGAATAGTGTCAAAATTGACACTATTGTTATTTTATAAAAATAATATATTATAAAATTGTTTAAAAATCAAAAATATATTTACAAATTATAAATTTAAATTTATATGGTACAAAATGTTATAAAGTATCCAATTATGGACAATTCACAACAAATAAGTAATTATTTGTTATAATTTAAAATTTAGAATGTTATTACCACAAATAAAATTAAATTGATTAAATAAGGATAAATCAAGTTGATAATGTTTAAAATAAATTCCTAACAAGTATAAATTTGATTGGTTGATGAGATTACAACCCTATCCCATCTAATCTTCGGATATGAGTCATTTTTGGAGGTTTTTAAGTGGGGTTAGATTTATTATAAATTAATAATTTTAAGAATTCCAAAGGTGCCCCGCTCCTCCCTTATAAAAGGGCACCTCCTCCCTCTCTTCCTCACACCACTTTGAGCCTTCAAGCTCGGCCAACCCCTGCCAAATTATCTTATCCACTTCCCTAGAAACATCCTAGAGGTCCTGGTATTCTTCAAAGACCAATTTTAGTTCCCTAAGAGGAGGTCTCAAAGAGGCGCTTCAAAGAAGAGGTAATGTCCATTACCGATTCTTTCAACTTTATTTCTTCTTCCACATATTCTTTTTTAGTTGTTTCATTATGAGGTAATAACATCAGTATCAATAATATATTGATATGTTATTATAAGTATGAAACAACCATATTTAACCATCTATCCATCCAACAGAAAATGAAATCACCGCGCGTGCGTACGTACGGAATACCGTCTCCACGCCGTGGTGTAATCTATTTTCCACCACCACCTTACTTGGATGGGTATAAGGGTGAAATTAATGAATATATATGATTATTATAAATTTATATTGATTCTGTAATATTATACATACACTTTAATACAATCCCACGATCTTGGGAATGATATCATCGCTCGTGCGTACGTACGGACTACCGTCTCCACGACGCGATGAGATTCACTCTCCATGTTAACCATTCATGAATGATTATAAAGTATATATAATGAATAATAATGAAATATATGACATAATAATGATACTGGATTTATGTATATATATATATATATGTATGTCATTTACTTAATTCCATTCAATTCAAAAGGGAAACAAAAACAGCGTTCATGCGTACGTACGACCTACCGTCTCCATGAACGGTGTATTTCATTCCTTTTATCGATATATAATATATATGTATATGATGAATATATATTATATATAAATAATGTTTTACATTCTGGAATTATATAAATCAGGATATAAGTAATAATATCAAGAACAACAAGCCAAAACACATACGATAAATGAAATGATTTTACCCAAAACGCTGCTTTAACATGGAATTTACAAAAGAACAGGTAATATAAAGTCATAAGTGAAACATATATGATATCATAACAATGAATATGATTCTGTAATAAGTCAATGACATTATTTAAATCATTATACAGGAGGTTTGGATACGTACGAAGCATATCGGACCTAAGGTAAGGGATAATTTTTCAAATCTCATTTTTATCCGAGATTGCTTATTCATAAGTATTTAATGGGGTTATTGAAATCGTCCATGTCCAAGTTTTATAAAACTTTTTTTCATGTATGTTTAAAGTCCTTTTTACCCATTTTTGACTTTTTGACTTTTACTACATAGTATGAAAGGAATATTTCTTTTGTTTACGTTACGAGGTACATTTTTGACTTTTCCGGCAAAAGTACGAGAAGAATGCTTTTTTTAACTTTTATGACATGAAAGGATTTTTACAGTTTTATAAAGCCTTATTTTCATGAAGCTTCCTCCAAAATATTTCTTGACAATTTTAAACAAAATATCCTTCTTTAAAAATTTCATGAGGTTTTTTGAAAAGAAATTGAATTTGAATAAGAAAGAATATTTTCCTGAAGAATTCATTTCAAATGTTTTATCAAAACCATTTTCCATCTATGATGACATTATTTCATATGTGTATGTTTCAAGTATCATGTCTCTATGATTTACATGGTTTCACTTTTCTTATTATGAAATGATATCCATTTATTTTATATGGATTATGTGATTATGGGATGATGTTTATGTAACCCATTTTATTTGTTGGGTTATTATGAATGATGTATGTTTATTTTTAGGCACAAGTAAGAATGATCATTAGAGATGGGTGGGACCTATATCTCCCTCTAATGCATTGGGTAAAGATTTTATATCTCATGAGATAGACATGGCTGGAACGAAAAGTTAATCTGGTTTAGTGTTACAGGACTGAAACGGGGAGTGAACTCGATTCAGAATGAGACTTTGTCCACTAAAATGGTCTTGGTAGCAATGCCTTGGATACTATGGAAATCATTACATGTGCTTAATGGATGCCATAATTACATGTTTTATTCCCATGCTATTTTATCATGGTTTATGTTTCATTATGATCTATGCCTTTTGTACTTCCATGTTTTATGTCGTTGCTCAATATTTTGATGTTTAAACATTATGTTCATGGTTTTAAGTTCAAATGTATATGGTATGTTTTATTTTATCCATGCTTACCCTTACTGAGCATTTGAGCTCACCCTTTTTATGTTTTATTTTCCCCCAGGATCAAAAGAAAGGTTTTAGGTAAGGAAACAAAAAGTGTAAGATCTTTATATGAGATGTTGAAGATCTTTCACCACGAATAGAAGATTACGTTCCAAGTTTCCAAAGACACTAAAATATTACGGTCCTTGTGTGTCTGTTTTTGTTATGTATTAAGTATTCTGCAAAAGTAATGTAATGTCCATGTATGTCAAGCTTCGGGTCTCTACAATAGGTCTATGTTAGTTCAAAATAAGTGTTCTTACATCATCCTTGCATCACCTATGATGTAGGAAAAGTATTTATATAATATCATCATTTATCATATTTTATTATTCATAAAAAATTCATGAATTTCATAAAAATACAAAAAATTCACCCAAACCAATTTTCAATGTGTATAATTAAAAAATGAAATATATTTTTTGAAAATAATTTTCTAAAGATGATTAATTTAATTTTTAAATAAAATCATACTTTATTCAAAATTTAACAATTTTAAAACTTTAACACATTTTATATCACCTGGAAAAATTAATCAAGATCTCATTATCTTATAACTTTATGAAAATACAATTATAATATGATTTACTATTCATAAAGGACATATTACTATTAATATTACTATTCATAAGGGTATTTAACTATTCACCAAAAAACATGTTGGTTCTATCACACTCCAAATAACTTTCTGACGACAACTGTAGATGACAGTTTTTTGAATGTCAAATCATATAAGCGGAATAATTATATTTAAAGGATAGTTATAAATATCTACTTAAAAAAATTTCATGAGTTTCAATTTATTTTTTTAAACCTTGGGGTGTTACAATAGTTGTTACCCTATGTGCATTTAATCATAGCACGTAACCTAAAACTCATGTATTTAATGTAATAATTAATTGATAATACACATCGTGAAGGTATGTGATAAGTCATGTATTCCATATGTCACTAGAGTGAATAGTGTACGAGTATAATACATGTTGGGTAGATTTGGATGGGTATTCACTATATTGCCTCCAAGTTACATTTATGTACATTGTTAATTTTAGTTGAATTTATTTAATTTGTTTAAAATTATAAATGATGATAATATAAAGAAATATTGGATAATAATGAAGATAAAAGAAATTAATTAATTAAATATGATAATTAATTTTTTCAAGAACAATTAATCATAAATAAGAATGATTGAGAATTGAATTATGTTTTTACCAAATGTGCAATTCGTTGCATGCATGTGTATGATCATGATCTAAACCAGACCTTTGTATGTGACTGGTTTCATTTAATTTATTATTAATTTTAATTATTTTCATGCATTCCTTATATCCTCTTATTATGTAGGGTCTGCATTCCCATGGTTTCTTTTATGTAAACCCATTTTCCCCCTTTATGTGTGTGTGTAAAAGGAATACGTAAAGGATGGATCTCTCATGCTAGTGGAGGTGCTTTATGTTCTGAGCCTAGGAGAAACCAATCTATGGATATACATAGGTGGACAAGTGGAAAGTTGTAACATGAACCTTAATCAGATCAAGGTTTATTCCCCAAGGTAAACGGTTAGTTTATCAACCACTAGATAAACATACCATTAGTATAACCTCATGATCATGCTGATTTATTATTTTATTTCTGGAAAGTTTCATGGTTATTTCATTATGAGTGTTTTGTCACGATCACATAATTAATTAATTAACGTGCATGCAAGACAGAACTAAAATAATCTTTCTTTAGTGTAAATATTATCTACAAAACTATTAATCACTTATGTAAAGCCAGTTCATATTGTTATGAATGTAATAAAGATAACAGTTGTAAATTTATACAAAATGGTTAAAATCCCTCAATTATATATTAAGTCAGTATAGACTTCCACTAATTTAATTAAAATCGAACCATAGTTCAAATTTTTTGAGCAGACCAAGTTGGGGTGCTTTTCATTATCAGGGAATTATAGCATGATGTTTTGGGTTAAGTTAAAAAAATTTCACATCAAGGGATGACTGCCAATGTTGTACATGGTGTAACAGAGAGTAAAAGGTTGAGGAAATCCTTAATAAGGATTTATGGATTGGGGAGTCGACTGTACAGATCATGGAATTGTGTGTTAACACAATTGGAATTTGGAATGACTACCAAATACCGTTCAAGTATTTGACCAACCCAAGTTGGGGTAATTTGAAGTGGAATATAGATCATTTCCACTAAAATATCCAAGGAATAGGATATTCTGATGCCAATGGTGAGGGCTATTGAGTTTTTATGAAATAGTGGGAGACTAATAAATTAATATTTATTTATTTGCCTAAATTTTATTAGATAAATTATTAAAATATAGATTATATTATTTTTTAGAAAAAACACTAAAATTAAGTCAACCATATCATTGTGATCCATACATGAGAAGGAAAAACTTCTCATCAGGATAAATTTATAATAGGAGAAAGGGTGAATGTGTGTCATCCATAGCCATGAAAGGAAATTATATGTGATGAAAGAACCTTTTCCAATTTCCCATGGTAATGAGGAAAGTGATGAAGAGCTATCTCTCCATGCGAAACATATGAATGATGCTATAGAACTTCAATGCATTATGCTATCATCCATGTCCAATGAGATTTTGAAGTAACATGAGGATATGGAAGCCTATGGAACAATGTGTCACATTCAGGATCTATATCCTGAGAAAAAGAGACAATAAAGGTACAAGATCTACATTTCTTTTTTCACAACTGAACTGGGAGAGTCTGTATCAGCTGGGCCACATGTTGTCAAGCTTATTGGCTACATTGAACACCTGGAAATCATAGGGATTAAATTCCCATATTTTTTCATACATATATCATAAATTCATCACATTCTAAGACCTTCTCAAGTTTTATTGTCAATTATAATATGATCAATTATGTGAAGATTCATTCAGAACATCTTACATGAATTCTCCAAGTGGAGAATGGAATGGGGAATGATAAACATTCAGTCATTATGGTGAATAAGAAAATGAAAATAAGGAAAAGGGGCCTAAGAAGTATAAATAATCTACAGCTCCTGAGCACCGTCCTTCCATGAAGAAGAATATACAATGGTAGGGAAAGGTAAAGGAAGTAGTTTGTTTTTCATGTGGGAAGATAAGGAACATTAAGATTAACTTCACCCAGAATAAATGGGATGTTAAACATTTGTTCTTTATCAAGTGTAATATTTCAATATCTAAGAATTAGGTATTAGATACAGATTTTGGTGCTCAAATCTATATCCAAATTCACAACCCAAGTAGATTTTGAATGATTTAAAGAGGAAAAGTGGATATGAGAGGGGATAATAGAGCAAGGATATCTAATCTATCCATTGTTGACTACCACATCTCTTTGACAATAAGAATGATATTGGTTTTCAAATATTGTAATTATGTACATACAGTTACGAAAAACATAATTTTTGTATCATTCCTTGATACACATGGGTTTATTAATGTTTGGAGATAAAATATGTTTATTTTACAAGGAAAACATATGTTATGGTATGTCATATTTAAATAAAATTTTTACATATTAAAGTATGAAAACTGAGTTCTAGAAATCAATAATGGAGCATGTTTACTTGACTCATATAAAACCCAGTTTTGACATCATCATCTTGGTCATGTAAATAAAAAATATTTCACAAACATCTATCAAGATGGTTATTTGATCACTTTTATGGTAAAGACACATGATATATGTCATGATTTTTTAAAATTTAAAATGTACTATCCAACATTTGGGGGATATGGTGAAAGATCCACCGTGCTTCTAGGATTGGTGAATAATGATGTGTGTGGACAATTTCTAGTAGAATCTAGAGATGGATATTCTTAGATCATAACTTTTACTAATAAATTTAGTATATATGGCTATGTCTAATTAATGAGATATAAGTTTGAGTCCATTGAAAATTTAAATAATTAAGTAGAGAATAAACTTGGTAAAAAGATAAAGAAACTTGGATTAGATGGATGTGGTATATATCTTAACCAAGAGTTCATTGAATTCTTATGGGAGTTTGGGATTCTATCTAAAATCACTCTACCTTATAAACTATATTAGAATGGTGTTAGTGAAATCATTCAGATTTTCTATTATCCCTTTGGGGATATGTATTATGAACTATAATATACACACTAAAATGAGTCACAAATAAATCAGAAAACGGAATTACCTTTCAGTTATAGAGTTGAAAGAAACCCTTTTAATTGCATACATGTTGATGGGGTTGTGAGGGAATTCTTAATACCTTTTTTTTGGAAAAAAACCAGAACCCCATGGAACAATGTGTATCTTTATAGGATATCCCAAGGAAACAAGGGGATACTACCTATTCAACCCCTCATAAAAGAATGTGAATGATTCTAGAAAATTCATATTACTTGATTGGTAGAACATCCTCAAAAAGGGTAGTGGGAGAATGATTAAATTCAATGAAATTGATGATCAAGATACATAGAAGTTTGAATAAGACAAAGTTAAATAGTTCCTAGTGGAATATGTAGTTCCTAAATCACTAGTACTATATAGGAGGAAAAAAGATTTTGTAGAACCAGAGCGATATAGTTTTATAGTCACTAAAGATGGTGACTCATTATTGTTTCATAATGATTATCCTCTCTGCTAAAAGGAGGTAGTGGAGAGATCATAAGATGTATGATTGAAAGAAGCCATGAATTCTAAAATGGATTCCATATTTCAGAATCAAGATTTGGTTCTGGTCGATAAAGCAGATTATGTAAATCCCATTGGGTCAAAATCGGTATTCAAGAGGAAAATGGACATGAAAGGGAGAGTTAATATATGTAAGGTAAGGCTAGTGGATAAAGGGTTTAGACAACATCAAGGATTTTACTACCATGTTTCCTTTTCTCCAGTTTCAATGTTTAAATCTATTAGAAATATACTTGATATTCCATCTTATCATGACCATGTGATTTGGAATATGGATGTCAAAACAAAATATATTTAATGGGAACCTACCATGAAGATGTCTATATGACACAACCATAATGGTTTGTGACTGACGGTGATGCCAAGAAGATTTGAAAGTTTCAAAGATCCATTTATGGATTAAATAAATTATCCCGGTCATCGAAAATTATATTTTATGAATATGTAAGAGAATTTGGTTTCATTAAGAATGAATGTGAGCCATGTGTTTATAAGTGGTTTAGTGGGAATGAGTTAATTTTCCTAGAAGTATAATTTGATGACATATTACTTATTTGAAATGAAATACTAGTTTTATAATTAGTTAAGGACTGCTTAAAAAATGTTTCTTTATGAAAGAAAATAGGTGAAGCATCCTATATTATACAGATCGAGATCAAATATGATAGATCCAATAGGATTATTGGACTATGTCAATGTACATATGTTGACCAAATACTGAATATATTTATTATGGAACAATATAAGAAGTGATTGGTCTCAATTTCACTGGGTTTACATCTTTCAATGAAAATGTATCCTAAGACACAACATGAGAAAGAGAGATTGATTAAGATCTCATACAATTCAATAATATGTTCAATCATGTATCCCATGTTATGTAATAGACTTGATGCTTACTAATAATTGATAAAGGTATAAAAATATCATGTTGATCTAGGAGAACATTATTGGACTTCTATTAAGGTGATCCTTGAGTATTTGAGAATAAATAAAGATATGTTCATGGTGTATGGAGGAGATAAAGAGATGGTCATTAGTGGTTATACTGATGCTAGTTTTCATAAAAACTAGAATGATATGAACTCACAATTAGGATATATTTTCTATCTCACAGGAGGATATGTGAGTTTGAAGAGTTCAAAAAAGCCAATTTTCACTGATTATACAGTTAGATTCTTGGAATGTTGTGTCTTCTGTTGCAACCAAAGAATCCATTTGGATTCAGAACATTATTTACGAGCTTTTTGTGGTACCTATAATTATGTCCCATATCACATTGTATTGTGATAATACTATAGTGGTAGATCTTGTGAAAGATCCAAGGTCACAACAATGGATAAAGTAAATACCCTGGAAGTATAATTGCTTGGGGGATTTATATAAGAGGGGTGAAGTTGTAGTAGGAAGAGTACCCATATAATTGAATGTGGTGGCCCCCTTAACTAAAGACCTATCTTAGTAGAAGCATGAATATCATGTGAGAGTATCAAACTAAAAATTGTTAATAGTTGGTCCTAGGGCAGGTGGGATTCTATTAGATTTGATTACGCAAAACCAACTTAAAAATACTTTATGATAAATTGTATTAATGGTATTCAATGTTAATAAAAAAATTATCACATCATGATTTTTCTTCTAAATAATATATTATATGATAATTTCCTAATAGTAGCTATCACACTAAAAGGTCATAGCAGTTCCCCACAATGCTGAGAAGGAGGAAGAAAAATGACATTATTCTTCAATATATGTTCTATAACTAGGTGATATCATTTGAGGGAAAAATGATATAGGATATCTGGGGTGGGGACTAATAGTTATTTTAGGCATCTTCTCATAGTTTTCAAACTTTGTAATATCCAGTATGATATTATGTGAACAAGACCCACCTGTAGTAAATCCTAATTTATATGTGTCATTGGATAATCATATCAGTAGACATGTGTATTGGTCCTTAGACATTAATATTACTATAATTTAGTATTAGGAGATTCTTTCATTGATGTATTGAAATAAAACATGACAAAAAATGTTCGCATTGAGGTAGGATACATTGGTTGTATCATGAGTAATATTTCATTAATTACTAATGTGAAAAAGGATTTATCCCTTATGTAATTTAACAGAACAAAATATCTCAGGCCCATTGATGGAAAAAATATAGCCTAAATAAATCCATGGCTATGGTGAGATATATTCAAGTTCTATTTCAAGAAATTCAAAGAAGGAGACACGGAGTACATAGGTTGATGTCCCTAGTAGGAAACCTGCTCTATTTGAGATGTTATGATAAAGGGATTATATAACACAATAAGAATCCTCATGAGGTAACATGTCATTTCAACATTAACTTCATTCTCTACAGCTTCCCTAGTGTGTTACAAGATGTTAACCCTGTACTTTAGGCTTCTTCGCCTAATTTCGCTAAGATAGAGGCCTAGAAGGTCACCCAATAAGTGTAACGGGAATCTAAATTAAATAATATACTATTATTGTTTATTATATAATAATTTTAATCGATATTATTCCCCATCGTGGTTTAATAATTATTCATGTCTTCTTGATCAAATGTATTCCTTCACCAGTTATTCGAGATATTATAATGTGAATGGGATATTTAATAATTATTTATTTTCAATTTAGTGAATATAATATTTATTTATTTATCAATGAAAACTGTACTGATATTTATTTAATAAATAAATATTAATTATTTAATACATGACAAATATTATGGTGGAATGGAGGACTGAGTTAAATATTATGGTGAGAAATAGTAATATTACTTATTATTTGATTAAATAATATTTAATTATAATTTATATATTAAGCGCATGTTGAGAAATAGTGGTATTATTATTATTATAAATGGGGTTTCCTTTGGATTAAATAAATAAATAATGGAACTTGTGAAATTATTTTATTTTAACCCTAGAAATATACAAACCCAATTATGTTATATTCTCACAGAGACAATTCATTTTTCTTGGTTATGTACAATAGTTTTGGAGAATACTCTCAAGACTAGAGAGCTCCATTCTCCAAGAATTCTGCCAATAATGGAGGTAAATAATCCTCTACTAGATCTTGTAGAACGCATTGGAAGCGGTTCTCAAAGTGATTAAAGGAGGACAACACAAACACACAGATCATCCGTGATAGCACCCATAGATTCCTTTGGTGGCATCTGGAGACTCTTATAACACATGTGGATCACCACTAGAGGAAAAAAAAATTTGGTTTCAACAACTCAATGATAGTGCACAACAGATCTATCACCAGATTCATAAACAAATAATGAATTCCATCAGGTAATTCATTATTTAAATAAATAAATTATAAATAATATGTGATGATTATATCTCTTTGTTCCATTTTAACTATCCATTTCCTATTTATTTGATTCAATTACCTTGATCACAACATTCATCATCACATAAATCTCATACTGATCAACGATTATGAAAAAATTCATGTTGTGTATCACCCATCACATGCTTCTGTTTTTCCATGGACATACATATAAGATAAACTTAGTCTAATTCAAGTTCAGTTCTAAGAACTATTGGCTAACAGAAAAATTTAATATAGTGATGAATCTTGAAGTCAAATTATCCATTGGTAATTCAAGAATATTATATAGTAATGATCATTACATATATATACACATTCAGTTTTAATAATGGATGAAAACAAAATGCACCATGTTAACAATGAATTCTACGGACAATATAGAATATGTCCCAATGAAAAACCTAATTGCACAAGGGATGGAGAGAAAAATCATGCTATTATGAAAAGCTGGATATCAATTATTACAATTAAAAATATGAACAGATTGGAAATTTTAAACACACACAAGAATAAAAGGATGAAATCTTATAGAAATTCAAGAAAAAAATATGATTTTGGAATGAAGATTCTATTTCCTACATCACAATAATAAAAATAGAGGAATGGGGGAAATTTTCATTAAGGGTTAGGTAAATTATATAGGAATGAAGTTGTAGGTCATTAGACTAACTAATTTAATGGAAGGAAGGGAGATATAGAAATACATTTCTTCAATTTTTAATTACTAGGGTAATTTTCCAATCCATGGAATAATGATGGAATTGGTCACTATAAAAGATGTGAAAAAAGAAAATCATATGAAACCACCAATATGGTTGTGGATAGTTGTTTTTCACTTAAGATGATCTACATTCCTATGTCATGTATTTCTCCAATATAGACTAGTAATTTATTTATAAATAAATTTACCTTGTGGAATGATTATCAAATAATTAACTTTAATGGTTTGTGGGTAATTTTTTCTTATGGTTATAGATCTTATTATATTATTATAATTCTATGTAAAATTCATAATGGGTTTGACAATTTTATAATTTTCTTATAATAATTTATTTCATTTAGAGAAAACTCGTTTTAAATCATAAATAAACCCATGGACATCTTACAGTGTATATATATTATTTATTTCAAAATGGAAATTACAATAATCACATGAGTCAAATTGAGAGGATTGAATTTATTTACGAGGGGTATGTAAGAACATAAAATTTTAGTTTATATGATTTCTTTTAATAAAGAAAATGAGTTTAATATCTTGGCCAACACACAAAACAAAACAAAAATAAAATATTGATATTTTTAGGTCATTAACACATATCCATTGAATTAGCTATAATTAATAGTAGTATCCACTTTGTGAAATACTTATATAAGAAAACTACACATGTCTTTTAATATGAATGGAATTAAATTAGTACAACTAAATTAACTAATACAATCATTTTATTTTTTATTTTTTTTCAAAATATAACAATTTATAATGTTTGAATTTAAATTTCCCAAAACATTTTATTAATGATAATAATCTATATTTGATATGAATAATTTTATAATTCTAATTTAATTATCAAATAATAGGAAATATGAATGAGGTTGGTTAATATTTTAGAAAATATATTTTATAAAAAAATACCTTTATTATATCTATCCTTTTTATTTAAAAGTGGAATATATAAAATTTAGAATATATATTTTAAAATATTAACTGTACCTTTTTATTTATTATAGAAATATTTTTTTAGATGATTTTTTTATTTTCCTAAAAATAATTATTTTTATGTTAATATTGAAAAAAATAGAATTTATAGTTAACATGGATTTTATGAAATTATTAGTATATATGTATGAATTTGAGATTATTGAAACATTTTTATATGGCTGAATATTTATTTTATAAGTGGAATTATAGTTTCTTTTTAAAAAATACTTTTAAAACCATATTTGATTTTTTTGATCCTATACAACTTTCTATCAAATAAAATCTTATTAATAAATTATACATTTTTAAAATTTATTTTTATACAATTTATAAATTTCTCCAATGGAATGGGTTTAAAATTGAGATTTAATCTTTCAATATTATCTAATAATATAAAATTTATTTTAGTGATAAATAATCAGTTACATATAGTAATAACTAATTATGGGATTAAAAGATAAAATGGTAAAATTATTAATTCAAGTGATAAAGGCCTTGATTCAGGATAGAAAAAATGTATGTAATTGAGTTTATGAGGAATTTATCAACCTTATATTTTCCCCCACATTATTATTTCTCAATCATAGAGAAAATTTTAAATTTTAAAATGTTCTACATCTATATTAAGTTGAAATATTTACAAAACATTCAATCTCACCAATTATAAAAGGGGCCTTTCACTACCCCATCAAGGCTCTCCAAAACAATCAGTTTCATCCTAAAACCCTACATTTTTAACATTCAATCAAATAATAAATTACCCTATTTATCTTTTTATCTAAATATATTATCATATTCCTTCCCATTCTAAGGAATCTATCAAGATAATAAAAATATCTCAACATAAGATAAATATTTTGACAATTTGTTTTCATTTTTTTCATTCCATTTATAATTTATTTTTATCAATATTATATAATTATTTAGTAATTATTATTATAAAAAAATTTCTCATATTGTTTAAATAAAAACTCAATACCTCTCTCCCTTCCCCTTAGAAAAATCAAACTCCCATCCATTTGTTTTGTGGACTAATTCCTCTACGATGCATTGTGTTTCATTTTCCTTCACCACCATAAAATTTTGTATCTATGAATGGTATTGATTGATAAATATTTTTTTATTATAAGATTATGGTTCAGTTATGAGAAATTTGAGAACCTATTATGTATATGATCAATAAACGATCATTGTTAATTTATGCCATTAAAATAATCGTACAAATTAGATAATATTTTATTCAAACTGTGTAATATTTTTATATATATTAATTCAAAATCTAGATCCCAAAATATTATGATATATAATATTAATAAAACTAAATAGGTTCATTAGTATTTGGGTATAAACATATTACAATAAAGTCACCTCTAGATAATTTTTTAAATCACGATATGATCATGGTTGGGTTGGTTCGACCATTTACGTGAACAAATATATTAATTTATTTCATGATAGAACATGGAAACATAATTACATGTATAATAAGAAAAATATATGTAATTATTTATTTTGATTATATTATAGTGGTTTCATATCAATATTTAATAAATCCACTAAGAAATATCCCTTTGATAGAAATTAATCACTGAAACATATTATTTATCGATTTCATCATCGAGGATAAAGATGAAGACAAACATTTATGGAATTAATAAAATCTCAAATAATTATAAATACCCCCTAAAAAATATTAATGACCTTTTAATAATGAAATTTGGATGATGAATGAATACATACACTACTATTATGGAACTAGTATTAATGATCAAAACATTAAACACCTTATGTGATGAATTGGAATAATTCATGTAACTATTAGATTATTATGAAGAGTATTAAAATGGATATTATAAAGGTTATAAATTTTTTTATTTTGATATTTATGTTTCTAACATAGTGGGATATAGTATTTTTGAATAATTCAATACATTTCGTAAGGGATTTCATCTCAAATTCTTTTCTTTAAGACATGTCCAGTATCATAAACCTAATTTCATCTATATAGTGAATATACTACCTATTTTATGTATAAAATAATGAATTATATTTAAATAAATATATTTAAGTTCAATTACATTCCAACTCTTCCATGGAAGTTGACTAATTACATAATCTATACTTGTTTTGTAGGTCTCAATTGTGATTATTTTTGACAGGTCACATGTTATTCACAATGATTTCTTTGTATAGTGTTCCATTGATTTAGTATCATATGAATGTTATAAAAATTATATTCTTATAATTAATGG
The DNA here is from genome assembly GCA_963277665.1 of Viscum album. NCBI lineage: Eukaryota > Viridiplantae > Streptophyta > Magnoliopsida > Santalales > Viscaceae > Viscum > Viscum album. The sequence continues at coordinate 684,365,422 of OY728167.1, forward strand.
TATATTATATGAAATTTCATGTTCTACTATTCAAATGACTTTTCAGTCAAGTGATATCCCATTTGAATGTTATTTTCGTAACTGAATTTTAGTTTGTTCAGTTATAATCATTTTATTGAAATTATATCTTATAAGTGGGGTGTTTTATTTCCTTTTTATTGTATTATATGGTATTCTCTAACTATTTAAATTTTTACCAAATATTTTTTTTTTCAAATATTTCTTTTTTCTTTTATTATGTTTCCATAATGGATATTGATACCTTAAATGCCTTTTCATTGAGATATAATATCACATCATAAAATTTTATTTTCCTTTTGTGGGTCCTCCAATACTAATATTGTATATTATTATATTTTATAAACCACTTTGGATAAATTAAATTCTAATAAAAATAATTTTTATTACCCTTTTTTACAATGCAAGTTTTTATCAATGGTATTTTAAAAATAATATAACGGGATTTCCTATCCATTTTCATAGGTTTTTTCATCCTCTCCAAATTCCTCAAAAACCATTATTTATATTAAATCCTCCATTATTTTAATTATTTTTAAAATTAATGGTTATAAAAGGCTATCACATTACAAATTAAATGTTACATTTCAAAGATTGTTGTAAATATGTATTTTACGTTAATGAAAAAAATGTTTTATAAAATATTGATTATTTTTTTCCCCAATTTCCCCTATCAATTTAAAACGGATTTAACTTATTGAATTTTATAATTAAATGTTTATCATGGAATATATATATATATATAATCATTTGAGGGATTGAACTCATGGTGTAAAATAATTAGATTATTGATCAATTCTTTAGTGATATTATTTAAAGAATTCTTTTCATGAAGATGTGTCTCATTTATTTCAACAGCCTCTTCTGTCTCCCTTTTTTACATGGGAAATATTATTTTTTCAGCCATCCACATTTTCTCTCAGGATGTATTCTGATCATTTACACTAGAATTAACTTAATTATATAATCATTACCATATACGCTATGAACATATCAATTTAAAAATTTAAATTTGAAGATGTTCACCAATATTGAACAATTATTTTTTGAAATTAGGAAATATTTTTTTTGTATATCAATATTTTAAAATGAAATATTATTATAAAGATTACTATGTATTTTTAACCATGTAACTTCTTTCTCTAGAGGTTTTATGATCATGTTATCCCTTTTATTGACATTGGAATATGTTTTGGCATTTATGTTGATTATTGATTATTAAAACATTTTGATTATGTTTTGACATTCCATACCAATCATTAAACGAATATACAAGATATTATTAATTAATAGGATCCTTATGGGATGGTATTCAAATTCTTGTTGAGTCTTACATTATACTTATTTTACATAACTAGGTGATGGGTTGAGCAAGAAATTATATTGACACTTGATGCATCAAAAGATATCATGAGAATAAACATGATGGGTTTTGGTGTATGCCACTTCCCATGATAGGATTGCAACTTGGAATAAGGCCAAAAAATCATTTTTTGGATGTTCGGTGTTATGAATTCCATCAATATGTGATCATTTTTATTGACATCCATGATTTAATTTATTATCATTTATAAAATATTCTATCACTTTCAATTGAATATGGGATTATTCAGATAATTTATTACTTCTATATTATGTATATAATTATTCCATTTTGACATATTTGTTAAAATGTTTCCATTAATAATATTTTGAGTTTATCCATTATTGTGTTTCCATATCCCATGGGTAAGAAGAAGATTAATACAAATGACATGTTTATTAGGATATCACGTGTGAATTTATTTATTTTATTTGTTGAATACAAATTATGGATTATGTTGTTTCATATACAGTAAAAAAATTAGTTTCATATAAATAACATGGTATTGGTTATTTATTAATTTTTCCTAATTTTTTAAATTTCAAAATCTGAAATAATAATTACGATTTTATGTGGGTTAATGATAATTATTGATTATGTAATTCTAGATGGTTATATCCTAGATTTTACAGCTGGTATAAAAGTTACTATATAATATATCTATTAATGGAACATGATCTTGGTAATATGGTCCATATAATTACAAGTCTATTTACTTCAATTTAATTTCATAATTATTGTGAAAATTGTTAAGATAAAACAATTATTTGTACTTCCATAACATTCCTTCCCTAATATCTGTGGGATTGATCCCAAAAATTTAGTTTACTATCATATAATGTTAATTGAATATATGAAAAAATTATAATTTATAATTTTTTCCCTCCATAGGTAATAATTAAAACTAGTACAAACCAGTGAACCAATTACACAGAACAATACCTTTCCTCCCAGATTTCTATTTCCTGATTTTAGTTTCGGGTTTTTGTTTTTTTAATTATTTTTCTCAATTTTACATGATTGGTATAGTTTTAGTGGTGTTCAAGTTAATTACAAAATGCATGGATATTTTACAAGACCACCAAGTTATATAATTTACAAGTGGAGTTTACATCATAGGAACCACAACATTAAAATTCATGGAAATAATACGAAGGATGAGGGAGTGATTCATATCCCCTTAGATATAAATAATATTAAAATAACTTTTTTAATAAAACCTTTTATAAACCATGATGAAGATATAAAAAAATTTAGAACTAAAAATATGAGAAATGGGCTGACAAATATGACCAAGGTGACCCCACATTTCATTGCCTCAAGAATCGAATTCATGAGAGTGTATTCTAGACTCACTCATAAATTTTAAAAAAATAATGAAAGGGAAACAATATAACCTGAGGCACAACACTATAAACATGAGACATTTATCAATTAATAATAAGTTATTTATAATAAAATAGAAAAATATTTTGGGAATTATAATTCACCTATGAATAAATTATTTCTCATATTACTACATGGATTGAAGAAGAGGAAGAAAAAAATAGGAATATCATGTTATTAAACAATAGTAGGAATGGAAAAAAGAATAAACATAAATCCCATAACAATAATAAGAAGAATAAAAGACCATGATGGATATCAATAATGAAATGGTGGAGGAGAAAATGAAGGGATCTAGTATAGAATATGGGGCCAGATTTGATCGAAATCCAATAATGATGATTTGGTGGAGAAGTTTTATTACTATGAAGTAAAAAAAATAATTAATGAAATAGAATACCTCACAAAGGTATTAGTGGGAAAATCTACTTGAATAAATAAACTGACTATGGAATTGGATTATATACGAGATGAAATAGTAGTGGTATGGTAGGAATGATGACATATTATTGGAGTTTATGTGGGAGGATAACATCCAATACATAAAGATCAGGAGAAGGTCATTGAAATTTATAGATCTGTCATAGAATGTGAATATAAAATGAAAGTAGAAATTAATGATTTAAATGGTTCTATAGATAATGATGAAATTTTAATGATGTAAACACCTATAGAAAAACAAAAAAAACTCAATCTATTTGAAATATTTTTTTTCCTGATTTAAAAAAGAATAAGGATGGATGATAGAAGAAAAAGCATAATATATTTTGATAAACGTTTATTTTTTAATGATTTCATCAAATATTTCCAAAATCTAAACTCCACAACATTTCAGTCTCATTATGATATGTAATATGGAAATGAAAATATTCCCATTATATGAGAACAATTTAGAGACAAATTTACAATAATACCATGAATCATTGTACTATACTTTATTTATGTGACACCTTATATAAATTCATATCATAGAGACTTTAAAAAGATATTCTAAGAGGAAACTAGGGTTTTTAATACTTTTAGGGGAATTATATTTTCTTATAACTTAGGATTTCTATTGGGTTTCATTGATCAAACTATTATCTATTTTAATTTAATGGAATGAGTATTACACTTTACAATATTATTTTGAATTCATCAGTCCAAATAAGAAATAATATATTTAGAAAATAATAAATAACAATAAAAGGAGAATTATATATAATATTTAATTAATGACAATACCAATAATCAATTTTAGGTATAAAGGACATTTTCCATCATTTAATTGGGGAGAATTTCACTTTATTTTATTATTTTTTATCCTTATCACGTATATAAATTAAATATTTCCATATACCACCGAACCTTAGTTGAAAATTATCAACAAAGTTCAATTTATGTGAAGGGAGGAATTCTTAGATCCCCTCGGTTATATGTTTTCACTTTAACTAACCAAGATATATCATCACTTGAGAGGTGCGTTTTTTCTTGTCATTTATTTTTAGATTTATCATGATCAAAAATGAAAATGATATTGTATGATAATTGTGAAATTAGTGTTCTATTCAAAATTTGAGTATTTTTTAATGTGATTATTAATATTATTTCATATGTTATATTTGAATCATAAAATATTTAATTTAACGTACAAATTTTTAGTGTTCATTCAATGAAAATACTGTTTCATATATTTCAATTCCCATTAATGAGAGGGTTGGTATCTTTTTTGAGGTATTATTTCTTATAATGTATTTATTTTGAAAAATCAGGATATTCAAAAATACTATAACTATATTATCATTTTTATAAAAATAATATGATTTTTCACTGCATTAAATGACTAAGGCCATCAATTGGTTGATATTAGATCCCATTTGAACAAGAGACCTACCCAATATCTAATTATTTGTTAAACCCTTGGAAACTAAGGAATACCTTCCTTAGAAGAATCATTACAATAAAAATTATCTTTCTAATCCATATTCTTCGTTATAATTTCATGATCATTCCTTTTGAACATTATTGAGGGAGGTGCATGTTTCATGGAACTATAAGGTAAGATTGACATTAGTTAATTATGGGGGCCAATCTATTGATAATTTGTAAAGAAGAGATCCAAAACCATCATTTATTGTACATGTGTGGTTCCTTAATAATTTGACAAATAATTGTAAATATAAAAAATAGAAAATTATAATATTTTATAAATAAATTAATTTTTTTAGAGTAACTGAAACTATTAATTATTTCCCAATATTATTTTACAAACTACAATAAAAAATGGAAACTTAACTGGATATGAAATTATAAAAGGGAATTTTAAGGGCATATGTATTCATTTTATTGAGAATTACATGAATATCATTTATTATTCATAAAGAATTAACATCTATTTAAAGACATTGAATTTAATTTTCACATAATTTCCCACCTACCTTTAGGATCATAATACATTATAACCTTAAGGAAAAATTAATCATGAATTTTATGTTCAGTTTAAATATAAATATTTAAATAACTTTCAAACCAATGGATAGAGTTCACATATTTTTCATTTATCATAACATTTAATCATATGATCTTTATTTATGATTAAAATATTATTCTGGTGAGGTAAATAATATTTCTAATTGGTAGTAAGAAATGATTGAAAAATGTGAGTGGGATATAGGATACTATATTTATTTAATGGTCATATATTAATAATTATTGGAATAATTTTAATAAGGTATGTTTCATGATTTTTCTATCATTAATTATAACTTTTTATTTATGAGCATGATAATTTTAAAAATATATCTTATATAGTTTTTATCCTTTATTATTGGATTTTGAGGTTTTTCATGGGGATAAGGAAGGCTTTATGTGTCTGGAGTTTAAAAATAAAAACTTATATACATATTTTCAGGATTTAGTTCATGGTATTAATTATATTCTTTTGTAATTATATTGATTTTATTTTTTATGGAAGGAAAAAATGTATTCTTGAGTTTGAAGGAGTTTTGGTTGTTTTTAGAATATTTTTTCATATATAATGACTTTTTAAGAGGATAATATGACAAATAAGAAGTTAAAAATTGGTTAGGTCTCATAATGGTACCATAGTAGTGTAATACGGCTTCTAAGAGTTTTCATCAAAGGGGGAGATGGGTAGAAGAGAATCATCCAGTGCAAGTTGATGTTTGGAAAATAGTAATTATAGTTGATCTCTTGGCATGTATATGTGTAGTGACCCCAAATTGAGTTTCTAAAAGTTTGTGTATGATATATTAAATTTCCATATGATACACTGAATCATATCCCAAAAGGAATTTATTGTTTAGTATTCTCAGTAAACTAGATACATACAATTACCTTTCATTACATTTTAAAACACAAATTAAAGCATATTTTTTTAGAAAAAAATAATTCCCTCTATAATATCTATGGACATCAATCATTGTACACATAATGAGATCCTTATAAAAGGAAAAAAATAACGGTGGCCTAAAATTCTCAGTAAGTGTTATGTACCATGGAAGTCGTCAGGAATCAATATGCATAATCAATATGGTAATGTAATTAACTAAACATGTGTGCCATGTAATCCCCAAAATTTCAAGGAATTGAATTTAATGATAATATACAAGTGAAAACCACATGGATATTATCAATATGGAAATATAGATAACTGAAGATAATTTTCATTTAATCAATAACATTAATATCATAACTAGATAAGGAATAATCCATATAGAAAAGTAAATAACTGAAAACTCATTCTATTGAAGATAATTTTCATTTAATCAATAACATTAATATCATAACTAGATAAGCCATAATCCATATGAAAAAGTAAAAAACTAAAAACTCATTCCATCTAATCAATAAATGAGAATGAAATAAATTTATATATTATATCAATTTTTAAAATATCAATGATAATAATAAATTAATTCTTAGTTAAGGAAATATAAAATTATTGGACATCATGAACTCAGAACCATGATACCTCTACAATTAATACCTTTCCACACATAATTTAAAACCACTAGATAAAACCCATCTGGTTTTACAAAATGATTTTATGCTAGCATATTTATTCTACACATGAAATTAACCCTATATTGAGGGGATATATATAAATTTTCCCTACACATTTAATCTTGTCTAACGCATTCCTCAACTATTGAATAATATATTTAATTCCTGAAAAATATTCTGTATCATTAAAATTTTATATTGATTAAGGAATATAATTTTCTTAATAATTACTTATATAAACAAATAACATTCACTTTAGAACACAATATCTAGAAATGATATATTTTTTTTATAAATAGACATATCCATGATAATTAATATGGATATTTATTGGGAATTTAATTTACATAGAAATGTAAATAATAAATGGAAAATTTAATGACAAAAAATAATTAATCAAAGAAGTGAATGGCCATACATTATATGGTCAAAATGATCATAAAAACTCCATATGAATAATAATTATGCTTTTAATATAATGTATAGAGTAATAAATAAGGTTTTTTTTGTCATTTATGAATACAAATATGATAAAAATATCATTAAAAACATTGTTAATGAAAATAATGTTATAATTTTGAAAATAAATTTTTAAAAATATATGATCAACAAAAATTGAAAATAATTTTCATTGAAAATAATCTTTGATTCATATAAATTAATATTTCAAAACAATTAGTGTTCATGATGGCTTGAAATTCCATTCATTCTGTATATGTTATTCCAAATATTCCATTCACGTATTTGCTAACATATAAATATGAAATGTTCAGAAAAATACATGAATATTCCTTTAAAAAAAATTAAAAAGTAAAATTGGTAAAAAATTACATAAATAAATAATTTGGAAAAGGATAAAATCATTTTTACACCATTTTTTAATGAGTGTATTTTTAAAAACCAGATTTTTGTCTAAAGAGATAAATGGTGATAGATTTTCTTAAAATCATTATATAGATTATATTGAGTAAAAAAGAGTGAATTTTTTTAATATTACATGGAAATATAATTTATAACCAGTGGAAAAAATTATACCTGTTTATTATGAAATTTCTTTAAAAAATTTCAAATGAAATTCATGATAAAATAATCTTCATTAGAATGAAATTCTATAATAAACCATTAATATGATTATAAAATTTAACTGGGAATAAAGAAATGTATATATATTATGTATAAATTTTATATACAAATAAAAAAAATCATAAATAAAAAAAGAAGACAAATAAAAATTTATTTCACGCATAATCATTGAATATCAAATTTAAAAATGATGTAATATAGCCCACTTAAAAAAATTTATTTATGAAATTATTTTCCGCCTAGTAATTTTCTAGAAAAATTATATTAGATGAGATAATTAATTTTGAATCTAAAAATACCATGAATTAGGATTGATTAATGATATTAATTTTAAAATAGGTCGTATATACACCATATAAAATAATTTAGGTGCATAACATCACAATATTCCTTAATGAAGAGAAATTGAGTTGAAGTCCATTACGTCATTCTTCTATTTGGTTGGACATGATTTAAATTAATTTATTATGATTTTAAACATGTTATTAACTTATAAAATAACCATATAATATTATCATATATGAACATTTCATAATATATTATCACCCTTATTTTAATAACCATTGATTATTTTCATTATTTTGGGTGTTCATTGCCTTGTATTCTTTTGTGTGTTTTGTCATGAAATATCTAGTTAATACTTATATTATATTACTATATAATATATATAACAATAGTAATGACATAATTATTATATTATTTAATTTATTATATTTTTTAATCCATTTATGAACGTTTTTTTGAGAAATTAAGTGTTTTATGATCATTAAGATTCTAGGTCGTATGTATGCATGGGTAACCATTTGATTTTATCAAATATAATTATGTGAAGCAGGTAATTAATATTTTATCATTCAAAAAATATAATAATATCATAAATACCATATTATTTCTTTTAATTAAATTATATAAATATATATATAAATATCATTCATGTTGCGTGGTGATGGATGGAGTGTCACACCGCTTCGTGAATGTGATAGTTCACACGTACATGAATGATGTTATAATTTTTCAGTGTAAGAAGGAAAATTCTATATTATCTTTTCATAATGATAAAGATGTCATTAATATCATAATTATTCCATTTATATCACATATATTCATTATCATTATTCTCATTAACATCTATAAGATGTGTTGGTGAAAGATGAATCACATGGATTCCCGAGGTGGTAGTCCATTGTACAGACGAGCGATGTTATCAAATCCCATAAATAATGTAAAGTAAAAAAGGAATATATGAAATAATGAATCCATAGGTATCATAGTGTTATTAATATCAAATAAATATGTTATATTAATCATTATTTCCAATCACGAGAGGTGTTAATTTAAAAATTAATGTCATCGGTTTGCGATGTAGAAGTGCGCCATACACATGCATGGGGATTTCACAACCCATTTGATGGATGTTCGGATGGTTTTAAGCTATTAAATTAACATAAAAACATATAATTTTTCCAGATATCTTGTTTTTATTGTATCATCTTGGCTAAATAATAACAGAATTAAGTGTAGGATAGAGTAAATTAAAAATGATCATTAAAGAACATTACCTCTTCATTAGGTATCATCGTTATATTTTCACCAAAATACTTCCCAGAATGTATTTATTCCCAAAATAAGGTTTCTATGATTATATTATGGAATTTTAGAAGTTATTTGGTTATTTAATGGCTTAAAATTTGTTTAAATGTGTAATTAATAGAGGATATGGGTGGCCTTTTATAAGTGAGGTGATTTGAAAAATTATAATTTTTTAGAATAAAAAGGTGTACCGAAGTTTTTAAAATTCATCATGGGTGAAAAATGGAATATTATCAATAATTATACATTATAATGTATAAATATATCCATAAAATATTTTTTGATATTTTTTATGTCATATTAGCCCTTATCTTCTCACATTAACTTGTTGTAAATCCAGTTTTAACATAACTACAATATATTATTTTTACAGTCCTCAATATTAATTTTTGTAAATTTTTTTACCTATTATGAAATATAAATTATTATTAATAAAAACATTTAATCCATTTTTAAATATTAAATTCACAAAATAGGAATATTTTAATTTAAAACTATTCCCGCATATATGATGAGAAAGTGGTGTTTCGAAGGGAAAATGTTCAAAACAATACAATATCTTTATATATTATTTCAATAAGAGAATGTCTAAAAAGACCAATACTGGATTAATTTATTTTTAAAATAACTCATTTTACTTTAAAACAAATTAATAAAATAATTAATCTCTATAAATAATATAAACAAAAATGTGGTTTTCAATTTAAATACAGTATTTTTCTAAATTTATTGAGAAAATAATTGTTTCAGAAAAATTCCAAATTTGAACCTTAGAGAATTATTATATTTTTATTTAAATTATTAAATTAATTTTTAAAAAAATATAAAAATATAAAATAAGTTTTTTCTCTATGTGTGAAAAGAATGACTGAACTGTCTTTTAGAAAAATATAGTTATCTGGAAAAATTATTTTTATTTTTCATGATTTTTATATTATTTTTAATCAGTAGATAACCATAATTTTTATAATTTATTTACTACTATTCATAACCACCAATATTAAAGTGAGGTATACTATATTATGTTTCTCTTCGACTCTTGGTTTCATGTTGCACAAATATCAAATAGATTATAATTAAAGAAATACATTTTGTTGGTTGTTTAAGATTAGTGTTGTATTCCAAATACACTATCAAATATAATGTTCTTATTTTACAATTTTGGGTTGTTAAATTTTTCCCAACATAAATAAATTTTATCCTCACAATATAAAAATGATCTTTGTATTGAAGGTTTTTAAATTTGTAAATACAATTATAGAAAACTCCACCTCATAAAATTGATAATAAAATATATTCTTAATGAGAGATAAAGAGAAGTAAAAAAGTAATATGGAATAACAAAAAAATAGGTTTCTAGGTAAGATATAATTCCATGTAAGTCATGATAAAAATAGAAAATAAAATCATAAATAATAATATACAGTGATTTGGGTCATTAATCATAAGAAAGTGAATGATAAATGAAGAGTTGGGGAAATCAAACCCTAAATATATGTTGATTGAAAAGACCATCTAAATAATAGAATATAAGTTAATAGGATAAATTTTTTTATTCATGATCCATTTTAATTTATTTGTGTAATTATATTAATGTTTAATAAAATAAATAAAAATACATAATTGATGTGTTTTTATTTCATGAACACAATTTCATCCTTTGTTTGTGCATCAATCATTTTCAAGTTCATCACTTACACGAAGAAATTAATATCCAAAAATGAATTATTTTCACATGAAGCACAAAAATTCACTTCTAACGGATCATAGGATCGATAAAATTGTGAAAAATACTTCCTTCTGTCTCAAACTATATTCCCAAACCAATATGGTTAGCACAAGATATCAAATTAAAAACATTAATCTCAAAACCTCAAAATTAATACCACTAGTTCAACATAAATATTTATTTTTAAATTTTTTTAACTAAAAACAATAACATATTTTGGTTGGAATCACGTAGACCAATAGTATGTGTTAAACCCTTATTATCCTTTGTCATGGGTTCAAGCCTCATGGCCTTTCCAGATGTGGTGACTTGTTACCCAACATGTAGGATTTCTTTTTTCCAAAACTATATTAATTTAGTTCCAATAGAAATCCAAAATAAAATTAGGGATATCCTTGAAATAAAATTATTCATTAAATAACCATTTTACAAAGGTTTTCAATATAACTAATTTTTACGAAAAGGTATAATAATACTTATTTACTATTATTATAATTAATTAAATATAATATCAAACCTAAAAGTTATCAATACCATTAAAATTATGTCTATAAAATATAAATTCAGTATTCCAAAAATATAATTTTCTCTAAAACATATATTAAAACAATTTGTTATATTTCAATAATTTTTTCCATAAATATCTTTAATCATTGTAAACTCCCATCACATAAAACCTAAAAAGGGGTGATTAAGACCTCAACATATGATTACACTTAAACTCATAACCCATGATTTTATCCATAATTATTTTTTTAATGAAGACATAAAGGATTCCAAAATTTAACACAACCCTTATATGATTCATAATAATTAACAAAAATTACTTTTGATAAAAATACTTCTACAATTTAATAATAAATTCAAAATAAATAAATAATTTAACAAATTTATTTCAACATAGTTCCTTCCATGATCTTGGGTTTAACCATTAGATTATGGAATTGAATAAAATAATTCATAGGTTCTCCACATTTATCACAAAAAACTACAAATAGATCCCTAAGAAGTGATTTAGTTCCATCCATTGTACTCTTCATTTGTGCTAAACAATCCATCATATTATTATCTTACATTTCACACATAAATAATTTTCTGATTCCTATTAAACACTTTAATAGATGTCCCTTTCCAGATTTCTGACATTATAAAAATTGTTCCTTCAATCAACCATGGTCTTCATCATTCGAGGCCTTGGATAACTTTGTACATATCATTATTTGGGAGTCTGAGAGTATCATATGTTATAGATTGTTTATTAAATTTTTAGATAACTAATTAAGTGTATCATTATATCATCCACTCCTATCATCATCCCATTTCGTTACTTAGACTAACCACATTTTCCATAATGTTCAGTGTTAACATGATTACTTCAGGTCCTATCCATTGAAATATACCAAAAAGTATATTGTAATCAATAATAATTATAGCGAGAAAACTATAGAATTATTTATAGTATTCCTAAATCAGGACACATTATTTTCAATATAATAAAACATAGTATTATCCTATGTGTTTCATTATCATAATCGATTCAAGTCCCTAATAATGGTTTGTAAATAAAATGTGAATTATCATTAGAATATCCAAAAAGTGTGTAAAACAAAGATCACGGCAAGGCCCATTTTCATGAACCTGGTGACATATGGTTCAAGACCAATGAAATTATTTCTGAGTTATTACACATAGGTACATCTATTCTAGAACCACATACACTTGTAGTATCAATATAGTGATATATTTCCAAAAAACCCACATAATCATTATCAAAGAAAAACTTTAGTATGTTATTATAAACTTATTCTCTATGTTTATTATTTGGTCATGACCCCTCTTATATTTTTCCCTAAATTTAGTTCAAATGATTTATAGTAAACTAACTTAGATACCAACTATAGAGACCCTAACCCTAGTTTCCTAAATGAAGTTTCTACATTTTTATATTGGTATAAGGTAAAATAATTGCATCCTGAAAGGATGAATAGTTTATTAGTATTATTAAACTAGATAAATACTTGATCTATACATTAAATTTTCAAACAAAAATTACAACACAATTTCTTTTGAGAATAACATTATTCCCTATATTATATTATTACTCTTTTATCATAGTATATTTCATGGGATTTTATGGGATGGATACAAAAAAGGTCGTTTCCAAATTCCTAGTATTGGTTATGTACATCCGATTAAATCATGAATCAATAAAACTAATATAAATTGAAAGGTAAATATATGAAAAACATTCAATGTAATCAATAAATTGTGAAGTAAATCCATCCAAATATAATATCAATATTAAAATGTCTTGTAAAATAATCAATATGGAAATTTATATAAATGAAAACATATTCCATTTAATTGGTATCATTAAAATTATAACTAGATAAAGAATAATGAATATAGAAAGGAAAATAAATGGAAACACATCCCATATAATCAATATCGTAGAATTGAATGTATCCAGAGATAGTTTCATTATGAAAAAATATTGGATAATAATAATTGAGTTATTAATAAAGGAAATACATAATTATGGGATATCATGAAATTAGTATCATGATTCTCATACCATCACGTTCCTTTACAAGATATTTTAAAACTAATTACAAACCCATATACATTTTCTAACTAATTTTATTCCATCTTACCGATTCACCTCATGGTAATACTGATTCACTGAGGTGATATCTATAACTAGGACCCACTCGTGTCTGCATGTACAATGAGTTCCTCATATATAGAATAATCAACATAAATATCCTAAATGGCTCGAAGGACTTATTTTTATTTTATTATGGATAATCCCCCTTTTAAGGGTTGAAGGGGGACCCGTACATGACCCGTAGGCCCAAGGCACAAGGCCCGACAAACCAACAATACATGAAACGAAGGCCTAGAGGCATTCTATGCCCAATACATGACCCGTAGGCCTATCCCACTTGAACTTCCCCTCCCTATATTTATGCGTCATTGATCACCTAGCTACCCACCTTGCATTACTGATCGGCTAGAATTGCCCTGTACAAAGCTTCACGATGCCTGGTCCCGATGGCGGCTGCCATACCCTCTCATTATCCCAATCTGGTTTGCTCTACATCTGGTGGCGGCTACTCCTGTTGCTCTGATCCTCTTCTGGGTCATGTTCTGTGTGACCTAGGCTACTCCATGGTCTATGTGACCCGAAGGCCCTGTGGCACGAAGGCCTTTTCATTACTAATGCGCCATATCATAAAATATATATATTGAATAAAGAATAATGATTTATCAATATTCACAAATATAAATAAATAAATTTAAATCTTTATCACCATATGTATAAATGATTTATGGTTTTATAAATTTACATATCCATGATAATTAATATAGAAATTTATGTAAAATTAAATATCTATAGAAAGATGAATAACTCATGTAAAAGTTAATGTCTAAAATTAATTAATCATTGGAGTGACTGTAAATACATTCTATGGTAAAAATGAACATAAACCATCCAATGGAAAATAAGTATTTTACTAATACAAAATATACCAATTAGAGTAATAATAATGTGTTGTTATTATTGATGTATATAAATAACATAAAAAAATTATTCAAAACATTCTTAAGGATAATATACTTTTCATTTTGAAAATAATATTTTAAAATAAGAAGTTTGAAAAAATATAATGAAATTAAATTTATTTTTAAATAATCTTTAAATATTATAATGTTAAATTCAAAAAATTTTACTCGTTATGATGGTTGGAAGTACCATTCAAGCCATACATGTTAAAACAAAGAATCCTTTTATGTTTTTAATAAATTCCAAATGAGAATTTTTTTTAAACAACATATTGATTCCCTTGAAAATATTTTACAATTTTAACAATTCATAAAAATGTATTTAACAAATCCTTTGAAAATGTTTAAAATAATTTTTAAAAAATTTTTAGAGCACATTGTTTTGGAAGAAAACAGAATACAAATAAATGTGATAAATTAAGTCATATCTTCTTAAAAACATTTCATCGATTATTTTATATACTAATTAGTGGAAAATTTTTCCTTTAATTCAAAATATCATTATTGATCACAGGAGAATAAAATTAAATTTTTTATTATGAAATTATAATAGAATTTCATTTAACTGAAATATTTGAATAAATAGTCTTGATTAGAATGAAATTTTGAAGTAAACCCTTACTATGATCATAACATTGATGTGAGCATTTATTAATGAATATATTATGGGTATAAACTATAAATCTACATAATAAAGTGTAAATACATCATATTATTATTAAAATTCCTTACACACATAATCTTATAATATTAATGATGACGAATAACTAATATAATCTAATGAAATGAAATATATTTATAAAATTCAACACCACTTTGTAATTTTCTAGTCAAATAACCTCATATAAAATAATTATAATTGAAAATAACCATACTATAAATTATAAATTATTCATGATATAACATGTTGAAGGGGAATTATATAAAACATGTAAAATAGAATAGGTGGATAACATTACAATATGCCTCAATAAAAAGAAATTGAGTCGAAGTTCCTTACTTCATGATTCATTTTTGTTGAATGTGATTTAACCTCTAGTATACAAGTTTTAAACCTATTATTAACATATAACATAACTATATTAATATTTTCATATATTATCCTTTATAATATCATATCAACCTTGCATTAATAATCTTTTATTATTTTCCTTATTTCATGTGTTAATTTCCTTATTTTCTCATGTTTATTTCATCATGAATGATCTAGTTGTGGCACAAAATATATAGTTCTATAATCTCCATAATAATAATCCTGACATTATTATCACAATTTATCATTATGTATACTTTTAAAACTAATAATGAATATTGTTTCTATGAAATTATGTATGTTACCATCATTGAGATGATAGGTCGTATGTACGCATGGGTAACATTTCAATTTCCAACAATCATTATGTAAAAGAGTTCTGTAATATTTTCACCTTTAAAATAATAATAATATCATAAATAACATATTATTTCAATGATTATATTTATATATATCTTCCATGTGGTGTGGTGATGAAAAGAGAGTCTCATCGCTTCGTGATGGCAGTCGTCCACTCGTACACGAAGGATTTTATCATTTTAGTGTAGAAATAAAAATGATATATTTTATTTTATGAAATAATAATATGACATTAATATCATAATTATTTAATTAATATCACATATATTAATTAACATTATCCTTATTATATCCTATGTAAATAATTAGTGAAAGACGAATCACATCACTTCATGAGGCAGTCGTCGTCTGTACACATGAGCGACGTTATCATATCCCATATTGAATTGAATGTGCAAATATTTATATATGATATAATGGAAAAAAGTATAATAATTTCATAAAAATAATATATGTATATTTTATTTATATCCATTATCATACCAACCGTGATAGTTGGTAATGGAATAATTAATGACATCAGTTTGCGAAGCGATAGTCTGTTGTACACATGTATAATGATTAAATATCCCTTTTGATGGAAATATTGATGGATTAATTTCCTTAAAATAGAATAAAATAATATAATTGTGTTTAATATATTTAGTTTATATATTCCTCATGTTTTAATAAAAAGTTAAGGATGTGGTCGAAGAAATAAAATAAAAACACTATTTGAATAATGTTACAACATCTTTGCGTATGCTCCTTAGCTTTTAACCAAAATACCCCCAAGGATGGTTTTATTCAAAAACAAGGGATTAAATGTTTATAATAGTGGATTAGGGAAGTGGTTAAGGTACTAATATTCCAATAAAAATGTATTTTATGTTTTGAAGTAGAGATGATAGGGAGTGAACATTTATATGTGAGGTGAATGGAACACTTGAAATTTTTTAGAATAAAAAGGTGTAACCATTTTTTTCAAATGAAAAAGGATAAAAATGGATTATTACAGATTATTACACATTATATGGACTAATTATTTCCTTAAAAATAATTTTAGACAAGTTTTTAATTCATTTTAAATTTAATCATTTTAGTTTGACCCCCGGTAAATTCATTTTTACCTTAATAGCAGTAAATATATTTTAATGTTTTTGCTATAAATTTTGGTCAATAATTATGATGACATTATTAGATAATATAAATTATTTAGATACCAAATATTCTATCGATTTTTCTAAAATTCCATTCTCTACCGTGGGAAATTCTAATTTAAAATTTATCATGCATACGTGATGAGAAAGTGGGTTTTCAAAGAGAATATGTTCAAAACATTTTAATGATATTATTTAAAACTTAATTATGAAAATGATTTAAATGACGTTAATTATATTAAGTGATATATAAATATACTAATTTTACTTTAAAACAATTTCAAAATATAATATATATTCTTATCTAATTTTATCGAAACTTCAGTTTTTAATTAAAATTTGTTATTTTCTACTATGTATAAAAAATAAAATATTATAGAAAAATCACACATAATAGGCCTATTATAATTTATATATTATAATTTATAAAATTAACTTAGTTTTACCAAATATATTTTATAATATTTTTAAAAAATAATGTAAAATTTTGTGCATGAAGAGCGATTAGACCGTCTTTTAGGAAAGTAATATTTTTCAGAAAACATTTCTTTATAATTTAAATGATTCTTATTTTATTTATAATAAATTTAGAATTATTATTCACATAATATATTTAGTAATATTTGTAAAAAGAAACTTAATAACTAGGTATACTATTTTACGGTTCACTTCGAGTTGGGGTTACATATTCTGTAAGCTATCGAAGAGATTAAATTTAGCATAATATATTTTAAAGTTTGTTTAAGATTGGTTTTCTCTCCTATGTATTCAATAGCATATAATTTTATTTCTTTAAAATTTTAGTGTTTTTATTCATCATTTTTCAGAAGTTCAACTATGAGGCGATACTCATATTGCTCATCTGGACGGTCTATATCGTACCCTGGGTAATTAATCACCACTCACCCTATCAAATATTCATTGTGTGAAAAAACATTAGTTGATATTAATATTTAAGAAATTTTTTTTGGGACACTCAAAATGGATTCATGCAACTGATCATATTTATCATGGAAAAGGTTTTCCACATCATGCACTACAACATCCCACTACATCAAAGATAGTCACTTGATGATGTAAATATCCATTTTCAATGAATAGATCCTCGACAAACCATTTCATTATGAACATTACAAATACAATCAATAACACCACATCCATGTTTTTACTCCAAAACACCCACCTACCTGAATAATTCACAAATATGCTTGGATTGTGGTTACACTGTATCCCTACATCATTACACTTTGGAAATTTCTTCATGGATGAGCTAAATTATTTCAGGACATGGCCATCTATAGGGAGAGTTTCTTAGGTCTTAGATATTTTCATTAACAATTAAAGAGGATTAGTTTTTCTTGTTGCTCTATTGGTGTTTTTATTACACCATAGAGAAACTCAAAATATTATTATCCATACATATTTCTTTTAGAACGATTACAAAATAGTTCAAAATTTCTCTTGAGCCATATTTTGTGGAAGGACAAGAGGCCCTTGATAGTAATGAGATATATGGGAAAAATATTTATGAAGCATGATTGGATGTGTTTAGAATGAGGTATTTTCTTAAACCCAATTATTTTAATATTTATTTTCCTTTAATAAAATATGTCAACTATCCTCTATCACATGAAAAAATGAACTAAAAAATGTGATACATATCATTAAGATTTAATGTCACAATACATTATGAATAATTAAACATTGTGAGAATACAATATAAAACATCATTAAGAAAAACACCAAAGGTATAAAACCAAAAGTATATAAATATAAAATGTATATAAAATAATTATTTTCATATTTTTCCATGTATATATGGAGGAGCGAGGGTTCCTGTTCCAGAGCTCATCAATGAATCAATAATGGTAGCTTTAGAGTAGGACCCCCCCCCATGGTGGGGAAGGGATCTTAGAAGTCCAACAGGAAAGAAGAGCCCACTTTTCTCCCCTTCTCTAATCCTGATCTTCTCCATCTATTTATGAAAGCTTCGTTATACCCTAATATTATGGATCACATCGATGGTTTCCCTAATATTCAGATTTTAACTTCTGAGTTCACAGAAACCACCACGCTGTTGAATCTCACCTTGGTTGCTCGGTTTAAACTTTTAATCCCATCAATTGAATCCCTTGAATAGTTTGTCTTCGGTTCATGGGATATCTAAGGGAGGGTGATAATGGGCTTGATTGAAAACTATCATGTCATGATCTGATTTACATCAGAGGAGGACATCATCCATGCCTGGTCGAGGGCCCCCCTTCACTGCAAATGGTCTTCTATTATACCTCTTTCGCAGGTCGTTTGAGTTCCACATGAGACACGATTATCCTTACACTATGGTTTGGGTTAGTTTCCCTAACCTCCCTCTTCCGTTTCAAAATACATCTATTATCATAATTCTTGACAATATCGTTGGAATTTTTTTTATTTGGATAGCCACAAAAAGTCGGTATGTCACCCTATCCATATTCAAGTGTGTTTAGAGTTGGATACCTCTAGAGTTCCTTTTTATTTTGTATGGATTAAAATCGGCATGGAATACAGGTGGAAACAATGTGTCATATATGAGAACTAGACAAGTTCTTGTTCTACCTGCAGGTAGCTCCGTCACTCTTCAGATGTCTGTTAACGAGGGTCCTCAAGGCTGGCGATCATGGTATTTGAAAAGTATTTTTTTTCTATATTCAATAGGTTAGGTAATTTGGGGGAGGTATTTCACCTAGGAGACTAATTTTTGACAATATTGGAGGATTGTGGCAGGGGTAAGGTTGTGGAGGCTTGTGAGGTGGCTGGCTTGGATTAGACAACAATGAGTAGGGAGGGCAGATGTCAGGGACCTCAGTTGTTGCGGCCAGTGGAGGAGGAACGACCCAACAACAATCCAATTGTCTGTAATGATGCTATGAAGGTTTCTCCTAGTACTGATATAGGGAAGGAAGTTATGTTAACTGTGTTAATTCGAAGGTTTATGAGGTGTTTATCAGGTTGAGGTAAGACCTGGAGAGCCCTTTCAACCATAGTGCGTGGAAGGTTGATGGAATGCCCCAACATGAGGTTGTTCGAGTAGAGGTTTAATGGAATGGGAGTAATGAGGTTATGGAACTGATGATGGGAAGTGACAAGGTTATTTGGGTTACTAAACTCTGTAAGGTTATAATATCAGGAAGTGGAGTTGTGTGTAAGGGGAAGCAGGTGTCTTCTTTGGATGCGACAGATCCAAGAAGAGTTGGGGGAAATGGGGGTTCAGATTCCTTGATCCAAACCACAGTTCACTTGAGTAACAATTTTTAAGACCATGCAGAGGTAGGTGTGAGTTTTGATTCATCTATCCTGATTGAGGGGGATGGGGTCTGCGTGAAGGAACCTAATGTGAGTGGACCTATCCACTCGGATGATGAAGCTTCAAGAACAAAGAATAACATGAGTTTTAGTTGGAGGAAAGGGAGGAAGGATTACACCTCGTTACCACATCATTTGGTGAGATACTCTTCAAAACAGTTAAATGAAAAGAAGATAGTCAGTGAGACATTGAGTCCTATGAAACCATGGGACCAGGGTGATCAATCCTTAGACTTTATTTTATGTTTTACAGAGGAAGTGACTGAGTAGGTCTTGGTGCTTAATGAAACTGAAGAGGAGGAAACTAAAATTATGTAGAGGTCCTTAAGAGTGTCTCTCATTGTGGGTCAATACTCATGGATTTAAAAACAAGATCTATTTCTAATAGGGGTTCAATAAAGGGAATATCAGCATTGAGGATTACATACGGTCCTGAGACTAGCTAGATTTTGAGTTTGAAAAGCTGATAATGGGGGTATTACACAACCAGGTTTCATTTTTATCCGAGAAATTGTTTAGGTAAGAATATTATGGTAATCCCAATTTTCTCTTGAATGTCTATGATTATGTTGGTGGTTTTGGTTGGATGGTTTGAGTTGAATTTCATACGTGTTGTTTCTATATTTGGCTCAGCTCCTGGTTCGGTTTTGATGTGATGTTAGGGCTTCACAACCACGACAATACTTGGATCCTCTCTAGATGGGGATCAGAGCAAGAAGTATTTAACGAAAAATACCTT
This sequence comes from Viscum album, assembly GCA_963277665.1. Lineage (NCBI taxonomy): Eukaryota > Viridiplantae > Streptophyta > Magnoliopsida > Santalales > Viscaceae > Viscum > Viscum album. Next base: position 684,386,776 of record OY728167.1, read on the forward strand.
TTTGGACTTGGATGGTGAGAGTGTATGGATTTTCCATCAGTTATGTGCTTGTGCACTTCTACATGAGACTTCTTTCTAAAGGGTCATGCATTGGTAAAGGCTTTTCTTCATGGTGCAGTTGCTGGGGATGAGCTTGTCCTATAGTTTGTTCTGGGTTTTTTTGTAATATTTTTTATGTGGTTGTTATTGGACATCATGGTTTCTCACTTTTTTACTTAAAAATGTTTTGATAATAAAAAATTTAATCTTCAATCAGTGAATATCATAACCCTACTCACAAATAAAATAATAATAATCATAAATAACATTATTAAATTTAATTTTATAGACATGTGAATTAATTTGATGAATTATTTTAGCGCTCTACAAAATATTATATGTAGGAGTAGAATTTGAGTATTATAAATGTAGTCATTAGAAATGTGGTAGTATGAAGATGTTCCATTGGATATTCCTATATCTAATATGTATATTGAGTTTTTTTGTTGTTATAAAAAAATTTAATAATATTCAATTCAAAACTAATAAAAAATTAAACAGAAATATAATATCAAAATATTTATTTATAAAAAGAAAATATTTTCCACACATTATTTTTATTATTATTAAATAATGATATGATTTATTTATGAAATTTAAAAAAATATTTTAATATCATTGTATTTTGAAACCAAATTATTAGAATATAAATAACTACTTTAAATGGTATTTGATAGTGGTTATTTAATATAACAGAATTAATTTTTATATTTTTTTTTCAGTTCAGTTTTTTTCTTAAATAATTAATCACTAACAAATAATTATTTTATTGATATATACTAATAATATAAAAATGGAATAAATTCACAATAGTAGAATATTTATTATTTTTTATGTAATGAGAATAAATTCATTTTATGCCAAAATTTTATTTTTTGATAAATAGTTTTTATGTGTTATGTGGTATTATATTAAAAATAATTTTTATCACCTCTAGAAAATCAATATGATAAATTTTTTCTCATATTAAGACTAATAATTTTAAAAGTAGGTAATAATTTAAAGTTCATTTTTGTCCATAAAAAGATTTTACTAAGGTAAATATTAGTTTCCACAGTAAAATAGTTATTTTAAAAAACATCATAATTTTCTTAGATATTATGTTATTTTATGTTAAATCATTAAAATTATCACTTATAAATTATTAATCTAATATATATATATATGAATCCATATATATAGACATATTATCATTTTTAATAGGTAATTGAAATGAAATTAGATTAAGAACATAGATTATTTTAAGATGTCCTTTTTCTATACTAAAATTTTCTCATATATTATATATTTTAAAATTTAATGTTCATTTTACCATTTTTATTAATTGAATTAGATAAAATTGAGACCAAATTTACAATAATCATATATAAATTTTTAAAAAAGCTTCAACTTATATTTTGAGTGAAGTAAATATTACAATGGATAAATAATTAATCTACATTAATGGGGGTAAATGTGGTAAACATCGTTGACATGAATATTGCCAAGTTAAAATGTCACATAAACCTTCTAAAATGAACTTTTTATTTTTTAATGTCATATAAACACGTCTCAAAACAATTTCATTAAAAAACTCACCTAGCACCCATCTAATTCAATCTTTACCCCTCACCCAACTTTTGTTTCCAAGGATATGTCCCCCATTTTAACCAATAAAAAAGTTCACTTTCACCCCCATAAAACTATTTTATTACGTTGAATTTATCTTGAATCATGGTGAATATTACATCTCCTATAATACTATTTCATGTTACAAATCCCCAAGTCAAAAAACCAATCCACAAGTCCTTCATTCCATGGGATGTCATTAGGAGAAGGATCGATATCAAAAATGTATTTAACATGTTCTTTATTCATTTAAATTATTCTATCATATCCAAATTTAATAAAAAAATTTAAGACCATAATAATGATATATTGATATAATAATTATTATTATAAAGTGATTATAATATTATATATCTCTATACTTTTTGTCATTTATATGTATAACATGTTACTGTATAGGTCAATTTAAACACAAACATGAATGATGTTATACTATCATCATCATGTCCTTAAAAATGATCATAAATACATTAATAATACTAATATTTTATATTAAATTCTAATATATGTTATGTATATGGTTCTATATTAGTAAGAAATAAAATTAATGATAAAAATATTTCAACTCATTGTTATCCACAAATTATCTGAAACAAGCTCTCTCTGGACACCATTTTGGAAAACCACACCCATGACATCAATAAAATTAGAATAGGACTTCAAAAATAATTTAAACACAATGATTCCACTATAAAGAATAACCTTGTAATTCTTTTCTTTATATAAACAAATAATAAAAAACATCTACAAAATCATATGATACATATGAAATAATTTACATCAGATTATAAAAATAATATATAACTAACAAATCTATTTGTATGGAATAATTAAAATTTTTGTGTATAAATGGTCATATATATGATTAAGGATATTAAAAAATTTATTAATATAGTATTTTTTTTATACATGAGTTTAGAGTGTGTTTGACCAAGACGGAATCCCTGGTAAGGGTTGTGGTCTTAATTTCCCTTTATTGAGGCATGATTAAATATTATTCACCTATTCTTATTTTCTATTGTTTAATTTATTATAAAGGTATCTTATTACAATTATTAAGTTCCTATTATTTGATTTATAATCACTTTCCATTACTGTCTCTTTATACTAATTTATTTCCATTAACACTAATTATTTGAGTGATTTTTAACTCAATTTCCTTTTATTGGGTTATAATAATTCTTTTTAAAATAATTTATTATATGATTTTTTTCATTTTATATTATGATTTTATTTAATTTTATTTCAAATTTATTTTCAATTATTTACATTTTATTCTTATAAAATATTTTCTAAATGGATTTTAAATAAAAACTTTTGCTATTTATAAGTGTTTTTGTAAACTCAACTCATATTCCTTGAGTCATAACCAATATTCTTTTATGTACGTTTACATCTAAGTTAAGTGTTTTCTATTTTATTTACTACTACATTTCTCAGGAATTCACATTTTAAATAAAATTTCATGATCATCCATGGATTAATTTGTTCAATAAATACAATGTTGTTTAGAATAATTCACCTCTATTCTTAGGGATCTTTTAACCGATGTCCAAATTCTTTCATTAAAAAATTGTTTCCCTCTATTACTGTGATATAAAAAGACCTATAATATTATATACTATTTTTATTTCTCTTTATCTATTTTCAAATGTTTTATTATAAATGTTTTACTAATGTGGGTTTATTCTATAAAAATAACTAAAAATTATAGAGGCGTTTCATTTAACATTCATTAATTTTTATCATCAACTTCACATTACATGAATTTAATATTTTTCTGTTTTAAATGTTCCAATATTGGGGAAACATGATAAATATTTTTTCCAAAAGTTTCCATCTATCATTTTCAAAATTGATTTTTAATGTGACTCATAATTTCATCATTATTATATAATGTTAAAAAAATTATAAAAAATATTAGGATTTTTCTTCTGATTTTCTCTATATCCGTAAATTTTTTATCCATTATCGTTAACATTCAGGATCACTCATTAAATTCAATAATAAAATAATTCTTTTAGGATATATAATTTTTGGTTTCAAATGATCTAATTCTTGACATCATCTTATGTCAAACTAACTAAGAATATCATATAATCCCTTTTCCTTGAAGGGGGTTTCATGATAAGATATACGACTATTTATGCCCTGCATATGGAAAACAGAAAAATAAAAAATGAGGAAAGACTTTAATATCGGTATTATTTTCCGCACAAAAGAAAAGGAAGAAGAATATGGTGTAGCCTTGTGGATCGCATGATCCTCATAAGGACTCACGATCATGTGAACATTTCAAGGTCATGTAAAGGACACATGCATGGTGAATAACCCACGAGAAGTCCCATGGAGGCCCCATCAACAAACCTTCCTACTCTCATAAAGGCTCCCTAGGAAACTAAATGAGTGCCCCTAGGTTGCACGGTTTTCCATTATAAAGTTCATGAAAACCCACCTAAAATCCTTAGAGAATAAAGAGGGATGATATTCAAAGGAAGAAACCCCCAGTGGTGATTAATCTAATGCGCTATATAATTATTGGGAAGAATAAAATCCTTTGGTGACATTTATTCATGCTTGAAAGGCCTCTGAACTTTTTTACGAAAACATGAAGGAGATAATGGGGAGGAGGTGAGAGGTATTATCGATAAATGAAGGTCAAGTGACATGATCCACAAGCGAACCATGATATGTGATAGGACCTTAGTTTCATGTTGGCCTCGCTGCATGGAAGACCTCTAGATATTTAGTATTTCCATGAAGAAGTTCCCTGTTATGTCCAGGAAGCCCCTTTGGCGCTCTAAGGATAGTTAGATAGAGTTGTTCCCTACATGATTGGACAAACTCCATTTGACCCATATTGGTTAGGCAAGACATCGTTGAAAAATTGAGTCAAAATTCAATACATTTACTTTAAAAACATTAATAATATCGTACCATTGTAAAATAAAACAAAGGATATAGAAAGGGAGGAGGTGAGCGGTGTTTGTGGCCCCCGAAGGACATGTGATGTGCCCCTGATGATCCGTAGGACTCCATGAGTCCTCAGGGACACAACAGCCATGCCTCACGAGAGTTCTTGTGCTTTTCATCCTCTCTATGTAAATCACCCTAGGAAAATCCACGATTTTTTATGGAAAAGGGATATATTTTTACATGGGATGCTCACACACCCCCTTATAACCCATATCGGTCGTGCGACACACCACCAAAAAAAATACAAAATGTCTTTACATCATACTTGAAATCTCACACGACTCCTAGCCTTTGTCACATAAAACAATGGGGATCGAAAGGGAAGAGGAAGGATGTTTTCATGGTCATTAAAAGGCATGTGAAACACCTAGTATACCAATGTCATAGTCCTTCGAGACACTAAGACAAGTCACCTGAAACCTTGTGAATTCCTTTCGATAGGAACTTGGATCGTATGAAGGTTCTTCAGAACGTCAACATGACAATATGGAAGTCCATAAATATGTCAAAATTATCAAAAAAAATCCCATTTATTGGCTATATTTCAACAAAGGATTCATTGATAGAGGACTTGAGATTGCTGAAAATAAGGAAACATAGTCGGAGAGGTCCACAATAGAGACCTGAGAAACAGTGTGGCACCAGGGCCCTTCACTGACTCAAGCCTAGTGTCATTATAGATATTCTGCACAAATATTTAGACAAAAGGGGTGGTGATGCCTATCAATTCCTCACTCCAACATTAATAAAGTGCTGGAACCTAAGAATCTGTATGCTTGGACTCTGTATGATTCAAATCTCAGCAACTTTGAATTTCTCAAAGTAATCAATCACATGACCGACAAATTTCCATCAGGAAATACATCGGCAAACATCCAGTGCAATCATGCTAAAAAAATAAGGTTCTTCGCATTATCATTCATAGATCATGTGAAGGATATATAGTAGTTTATGATAAGATCATCCCACAAGACCACTAGATCACACAAGACCAAAGACAACTAATATTGAATAAATATAAGGCCCTCTCAATAAAAGGATTGTATCCTTGATTAGAAGTGGAATAATTAAGATAAAGAGATGTTTGATGACCCTCGTACACTCCGCATGAGTCACCCAAAGAAACACGATGTCACTTGGAAAAGTAACCTGGATCTTGAGACACTCTTCTAGCATTCCATATGGGACATGAAAAATAATATATACGTGTCAGAGAAAGTCACATGGTTCCCTGCTATAGACACCACTTTTATCTCGCAAAACCCTCTAAGTCTATCACACAGTACTTGTGACATCCTTCAGACACATCAATAGACTCACATAATGGATCTTTCTCAGTTTAGATAAGTCTCAAAAAATCATCTGAACATGATAACCAATCTCTCATGACACCCTCTGGGAATGTAAGTTTGGACTTGCGATGCCCTCTAGACATGTCGTCCAGGTCTCGTGATATCTCCCAAAATATGTCAGGAAATATACACACATTCTTATGACTGTGTAACATAGACTCTTGGTAAACCCTCCATATGTACCAATCCAGGTCATGTGATGGCTCCCAGGGCATGCCAACTAGGTCATGTGACACTCTCCGTACTAGAAGTCCATTTCAATCAAGATGCCTCAGTGTGTAAGACCCAACCTAAAATAAAATATGAGAACTTTGATTCCATTCATAACCAGGATATGTAGGATGCCTTATCGTGTCTTGATATCTATACCAAACACCCCAAGGGATGTTCTAATACACAAGTTATGCATCAATGCACCATGGGGATTATCATTTTCTCCCCCTTGTTTCTCACCACCAGAATAGATCAAGTGGTCTTAATGGGACAAAACAAACACCTCATTATGAAATATTGACCTCCATAATGGGTTAGGGAAATCTCAGTTTGTAAGACCCAACGCAAAGTGAATTACAAAGACTCTGATTACTTCCATATCCAAGTTACGTAGGCTACCTCTCCGTGAGGTTCATGATCCATATTGATCATCCTAGGAAACTCTATAATCTAAGTCCCTTATTCAATGCAATGACATTGATTATTTTTTATCCCTTGTTTCTCACAACGAATGTGGATTAAATGGGCATATGGAGTTGTAATGATTGTATCATTATCACTATAAAACCCCAAAATGGTATACTGAAATCTCAGTGTGTAATCCCTGACCTAAATCTAACTATGATGACTCTGATTCTTGCCATAACAAGGATACATAAGACCCCTTTTAAGGAAAATTCTCAAATAAACACCCCTTTCAGTTTAATTATTTTCATAGCTCTGACATATCAACCAGTGAGGCTCAATTAGTCTTGAGATATGATCACCCTAACTCATCCATTAGTAGACCAAGAAACCCACCAAGCTATGATGATTTTGATTCCTACCATGACCATGATACATAAGACGTCTCTATGAGACCTGAGACCCATAATAAATCATCTCAATGTTGTCCTAGCATATAAGCCCATCATCATAAGAAATTAAATGATCATTTTACATCCCTTGTTTCTCACACTGATCATGGATCATGAGATCTTAGGGACTTGTGATAATCATATCATCTTCATTATGAGTCTGTATAATGACACGGGAAACCCCAATAAATGAGAACTATGAAAAATCTTATTCGTTCTATACTTGGGATACATAGAACACCCCATTAGGGTTCAAGCACAAATATTCGGTGTCCCAATACCCAAACATATGTTCTCATCGCATGAAATTAAACTTCACGGGATGAACGAACTGTGTGGGTTTTGAATCCTGCAAAAATGAGGATATGTAGGCTACCTCATAATGGCTAAAACTCATCCCTAGAATACTAATTTACTCCTTATATGGACCTATATTTTGATACATTTGGTTTTGATTCTTCATAATATAAGCAATGCCCCATTACCTGAAAATGTTGAAGATCCTCGGATACAAACATATTTATTCACTAAATAGATCAACGACTTTTCTATATGAAACAAAATTAACATATAGTAACTTCTAAGGTGTAACCAGTCTCTTATTAGGATTACTAAGAGATTAAATAACATATCTTAAATATATGATAGTGTCACGAAGTAGGAAATAATTCTACCCAAAAAGGATGTGATGAGACCGACCTCCCATCCTCTTGACCAATACGATTCACCAAGAGTTGATGGAAATCAAGACCCAAATGACCAATGGCCATTGGAAAGCATGTCCATACCCAGATATGGATGAGAGGACCATTTTCTGTTTATAGGGAAGATGAAACAGATGGTAAACTAGATACATGCAATTGAGCAAGGCCTTAAAATATCCCTCAATCAAACCAATAATGTTGGAACCCATCCCATGTCCACATCGAAACCCGAAAAAACAAACTATGGTGAACCCAAAATGAATATCTGTGAATAAAAAATTATTGTTTTATTATCCGTCAAACCATGTTTGATGATCCTTACATGAAAACAACGCTAATAGGCCCGACATAAATCTCATAGGCCACTTTTTTTTACAAAACATATATTAAAAAAATAACTAAGACCATCATAAGCCAAGACTCTTGTATATCCATCCTTGCATTGTTAAGTCCACATGATAATAATTAACGAATGGAAAAGGGAATAAAAGAAAATTGAGTTAACCTTTAATATTTATTTGATAATTTTAATGCATATTATATAGCACTGATTGTTACCCTTGTATATTTCTATATGCGTGATTGTAGAAACTACTGTCATTGATAGACTCTCAACCTATGAAAATGCCTTCATCATCTAGTATTTTCTCTTGCAACTCATCTCCTACTGTGCCCCACATGGATCACGAATCAATCTAAAATTCTTGAAACCTCTAACAACAGTTGGGGAATACGATGACCTAGGAGTTCCAATTACATGGTACAATACCAAACACGGAAGCTATCTGTGAGATTATATAATCACGACATCTCATGAATCATCATCTCTCATCAAAGCCTACTACCAAGCTAGTATCCCTTATCACTATGACCAACCGCTTCAAGATAATATCCAAAGAGCATGAGAACTTCCAAATTTTATATCCGATGATGGTGGACTAGGAGGATGAAAATAGCTCCCATTATATTCATGTGCCACTGATGAGGGAACCATTCAACCACCGTCACAAACATCGTACCAATGGTACCCATCAGACGTCCGCTGAGGGTACCATCCGACACAGAACCGCCTCTAATGAACATGCATAGGAAAATGGAAGAATCGTTAGAGGAGGAATGCGTTGGACATCCCAGAGAGGGCCTATATCCTTGATCCTGCTGATGATTCATGAAATTATACTCTGGAAGGAACCACCAAGATGTCTCATATACCTATTATCTTGGAATAAGACTATGGTCATATTACTGTAGAAAACATAGCCAAGTCTTATACTCCCACCCCTGTGCATGAAGACCATCAGCATACCCCAATGGAACAAGGAGGAAAGAGGAGGGAATATATCCCTGGTTCGATCAAATATACCTATCCATATATAATGGAGATATATAATGTTTTTGATTATATCCCAGCACACACTTTTCTAAAAATCCAATATTTTTTAGAAGCATCTAAAGAGATATGTTGGTATATTCTGGCCCTGTTACAGATAATGGGATAAGCACATACTCTTATCCCAACATCCATGGAAACTCAACACTCTGATCATCATGAACAAGTGGTTATACTGGAGAAAGTTCACATCTTTGATCCTGGAAAAGATGATTATCAGAATATTCTAATAAAGGTCAAGGCATCAGATCCGGCTCATACTTCTATTCCAATTGGGGCTTACTAGGTGAGAGAGGCACACACCTATGGAATGCGGCACATTCATGTCGAAAATGTTGAGTGGAATACTCCAAAGTCCCATGATTGGGCTCATACCCCCCATTATGGCTAGGGATCACCATGTGAATGGGGAACAAGCCTTGGTACATGCTCATATCCCTCTCAGATAAGTATAATGGCATTTTCCAAAGGCCTATAATTGGGAATATATCCCCATTCGAGCCAAGGATAACAAAGTGAGAATGGAACATGCCTCGGGGCAGTATCACATTCCTATTATTTATTCTTCCTGAAATACTACAGTAGGTCATGGAATATGGCACATATCCCTACTTCCACTAATGGATAACTATACCAAAATCATTTTGAGGAAATATATGAGGATGCCCATATTCTATATCCCATTCTAGAAGACTTTCAACATACTCTGGTAGAGAATGAATATTCATACTAGGCTCATATTCCTATTCAAAATAGGGATCGCTAGGTGAGAGTGGTAAACTCATTTGGGAAGTCTCATACTCTTGCCAAGAAAGACCTGTGGTATACCTCAAAGTCTCAATATAGGGATCATTCTCCCGTCTTGGCTGAGGCTCACCATGAGAGAATGGAATAAACCTAAAGACTTGATTATATCCATGTCAATAATGAGACAACTTATTTACATATTCTGATAGCTTCCCAGTAGTGGGTTCATTCTATGGAAGCACCTGGAAGTTATATATAGGTTTCAGAAAACACCACAGGGAAGGCCCATATCTGTGGAAAATCACAAAACTGTGTCGTCATATTCTAGCCATGATGCAGAACATGGACCATATTCCTAATCTCCTTAATTCTAGTGTATGTGGGGTTGTTCGAGACATGTTCTCATCACCAAAATTGAATGTATACTCTTTTATCGATCTATAAGTAGAAGACACACATTACCACAATATTCCTCCTCATGGTAGTGTGGAGATGGATCACATGGATTATACTCTTGACATCCACCAAGGTCAATCTCCCCATGTGGATATCTATAATAGACATGTCAATCCTCCCTTTGTCCAGAAACCTTCGTACAGAGAGGTGAAGCAAATCCTAACACCTTCATATAGAGAGGTGATCAAAACACTATGGTCAAATTTATATGGTTCCACATCAACTTCTAAAAACACTCCACTCCTATCAACAGGCGACCATTAAATCCATATTCTACTTTCTGACTAGATGGATCCATGTAATTCTGATGAGGAGGAGGGTGACAATGAAATATGGACAAATTTATCCGGAAACAACCTCTGTGTCATGTTTTATCCCTCGTCTACTCCTAGATATGAGATCCCAAATGATCTAGAAAAAGAGTCCATTCATTAACAATTCCAAAATATATGGCCTACTCATCAGTGAATACAGGATCGTGTTGGAATCCTCATGTGTTAATCATGTTTTAATGATCACAAATCTTGTTAATCCGGTTTCGTCTATCTCAAATAATGTGTTGAGATGGTTGGTTTCTTTATAAATTAAATAAACATCCACTCGATCCTAATTCCTATAAATCGTGTTTGATTAATGTAAAGTATATTTAATTTTTTTCTATAATGATTTCTTATATGAATTATTAAGTCTAATTAATTCTGTGGATATTACTGATAAAGACTGTTTACAGATATCTAGCTAAGTCTGAGAAACAGTGAGTCTTCCACCGGGTTTGGTTTTCTGGCTATGTGACCCAGACACCGTAACATCAGACACCAAAACAGGTTCTAGATCTCATGAAGTCTCTGACACTAGTTCCCTGCTTCCATCACCAAGACACTGTTCAAAATTGGCAAAGGACCAGACACCATGATCCTAACACCGCATATGTGCTATTGGTTCCTGATCTCAATGAAACTGTAGCATCATAACTATCTCACTGCTCAAAGGAAAAGAAGCGGACATTGTTTCGCAGTGACACCGTTTCCAATTAGTATCATTTTAAGACAGACTATGACGCCATTCTTTAATCTATTTTTTCATTTTTCAATTTAATTTATAATTATCATAGTTGAGTCATTTAATGGAATTGACATAATTAATTCTTCTTTTTAGACATGTCACCTAACAGTACGACGTGTAGAATATATGCATCCTGTCAGTTTTGACGTGTGCACCCGCAATTAAAAAGGAAGATAAGCTGGTCTGCAAAACCACACAGATAGAGAAGCAGAAGAGAGAGTTTTTAGAAGAGAGAACTAATACATGAAACAAGATACGACTGAAGAACACACAAAGCACTCCTGATTCAAAAAGTCATGACTACTGTAGATCATAATCAAAATCAGCTTCATAGTATCAACTCTAAGAAGAACATGTGCTAGATCTAACTCGAAACCAAAGTACCAAACTTTCGATACTCTATTTATCACAATAGGACTCGATACTTTCATTTTCTTCATACAAGAAGTCCGGAGCTGCATAGAATAACACTCAAAGAACTTATAACCACTTCTCATCATCCATTCTCTATTGTGTAATTTTTTAAGCTTATGAATAGTGTGTGTTTGTGTGTTTGTATTAAAAAACACATTGTATCCTATAACAAACTGAAGGATACAAGATATACTTCCTCTCATATCTTTTTTACATTTTTTTACTCCCACGAATAAGTATAGAAGAGTTCCTTGTGTGACTTGGTGTTTTTTACCCACAAAGATCAGTGGAAGAGGTCGTGTGACCTAGACAGTCTTGTATAATTTTTTTACCCTGATCTAGGGTGTAGATCAAGTTTATTAATATAAACTACTTGGTGGAAGTTGGTCAACAATTCCACTAGATTAGGTGTTTCCTTGAGTCTGAATGAATTGTTTTATCTGATGTGTTGTTTATTTTATTTTTTCTCTTATTTATTGTATATTACAAAAAACATAAAATTTCACTTTGATAGTTAGTCTTGGATAGAAGTTATAACTATTTTCAAAAATAGAATAGATTAAAAGGTATTATCAATAACTCAAATTGATATTGCTGATAATTAATCAATATTATGATAATTTATTTGAACAATCAAACTATTATAACCATATTACATTGATTAACTAGGTTGTATTCATTTTTATTGAGGAAGTTCTTAATTAAACCTTTTAATTGAAATTTTTATAGATACTCAATTCACCCCCTCTTTAGTAAGCTACTCTGACAAACATTTGGTATCAATGGAAGGATATTCTTATTAAGATTATATTTTTAAATATGTTCAACTGTTATTTTAGTTGTACTTTAATGATCTATAAATTTATGTTAATTTTAAATTTCTATCTCTTAAAAATTATTTCTTTGTTATGGATAATAGACTCAAAGGTGCAAAAAAAAAACATACCACCATCCTTTAATGGATCTAATTATGTCCAATGGAAAATTAAAATTAAATTTCATTTAGAAACTATGGGTTTTGAAATTTGGTCTTCAATTATAGATGAGTATAAGATTTATGATACAGATATAATTACATGGGATGACCCAACAAAGATTGCTTATAAAATCAATTGCAACACAATGAATGCCTTATATTTATCTTTATAAGATGAGGAATTTAACCGAATATCTGGATGCAAAACTGCCCATTAAATTTGGGATACGTTGTCTATTTCACATGAAGGAATATCTAGTGTTAATGAAGTTAGACTTAATACTTATACTATTAAATATGATAACTTTAAAATGAAGCCTGATGAGCCTATTTCTAACATGTATCTTTGGTTCAATGAAATTTTCCACACAATTATTTCTCTCGGAATATATTTCACTGCCAAAGAACAAATTATGAGGATTCTCATATGCCTACCTGATAGATGGTGAGGAACAACTATCTCTATTACAGAGTTATGTGACATCAGTAAATTACATGTAAAAGAACTAATTGGGAAACTAATGATGTATGAATAAGAGATGAAAGTCAACAAGGAAGAGAAGGATGAACCCCAAATAAAATTTGTGGCATTCAAGACCACCACCTCTAAACACAAATAAAAGGAGAAACTGAAAGTTTCTATAGAATGTTCTAGCAGTGAACAATCTTCACCTGACAGTGACGAGAAGATGAAACAATTATCTAGAAGGTTTAAGAAATTTTACAAAAGAAATAATTTTTTCAAAAATACTATCTTCAAAGGAAGATATGATCAAAAGGGAAGCTGGAAGAAAGATTGGAAAAGAAATGACAAGTCTGATGAGATAGTATCTAATGAATGTAAGCGAAAGGGACATGTAAAAGCAAACTGTCCCAAGATCTAGTATAAAAAGAAATATAAGGGAAATGATAGAAAGTATAAAATTTCAATAAATCATCTTTGAGTGCTTATGAGGATAGTTCAAGTGACTCAGAGTCTTCATATGATGAACAGGTTAACAAAGCCAATATGTGCTTCATGAAAAACACTTCTAAGGTAACACTGGAATCTACAGTAATTTTTTTATTATTCTAGTGATGAAAGTGATTCTGATAATATGTCTAAAAAAGAAATGTTGGAGTATTGAAATTTTATTAAAGAGACATGTAATGAAATAAAATATAAATACATGTAATTAAAGAAAAAATATGTTCTTACCTCAACTATTAAATCTGAACTTACTATAGAAAGAGAGAAAAATTTTCAATTATTGAAAGAAAACAATGTGTTAAATCTTTCTAATGATCAATTAAAAAAGTATATTGAAAGGTTTACTAATGTTAAAGATACCTTGGTACAAATTCTAGGTCAATAGATTACCCCTAAATACACTACTGATATTAGCTATCAACCCTACAAAATAAATTTTTGAAAAACCAATTTTGTTTCTAAATCTAGAATATACAGATTTAATCCTTGTTCATGAAAACATTCTGCTAGTTCAAATTATGATAAACTCTCTGCTGTTTCGATTTTTCATAAAAATAGATTTTATTTCTCAAATACTTTACATAATGATAATAGGACACCTATGAGCCAGATGTGGGTTCTTATAGCACTAGTTACTAACATTACTAGACCCAAAAAATATGGGTACCAAAGTCTGTTTCTATTTGACTATTTAGTAGAAAAATTGTTTGAAGAGATCCTGTAAAATCCTATGGTACCTGAACAGTGGGTGTTCAAGACACATGATAAGAGACTATTCATGCTTCATGAACCTAATAAAAATTGATGGTGGACATGTCCCCTTTGGTGACAATTCCAAATGGAAAATCATTTCCCTTATCCAAATCGGTAACCCTAACTTATTTTTAATTTCAAAAGTACTTTTTGTTGATGGACTAAAATATAATCTTATTAGTATTTCACAACTATGTGATCATGGATTTATTATAAAATTTTAAAATTATGCTTGCAATATTATTAATTCTAAAAATCAATTAGTATTTTCTGCATTAAGAAATGAAAATGTAAATTCTGTTAACTTAGATTCTTTAGTTTCTCAAAATGATTCATGTTTAAGTTTATTTCACAGAGTCTTGGATTTGGCATAAAAGACTTGTACATTTCAATATTCACTCCCTTATAAAGCTAACAAGAAAAATTTTAGTCAAAGATCTACCCAAACTAGAGTTTCCAAATGATAAAGTGCGTAATCCTAGTCAAATGGGAAAGCAACACAAAATTTACTTCAAACCAAAGAAATAAGTGTCAACATCTCAACCTCTCGAGTTGGTTCACATGGATTTTTTTAGACCATATAGATTTTCTAGTTTAAATAGGAATAACTATGTTTATGTTCTTGTAAATGACTTTTCTAGGTATATATGGACCTTCTTTTTAGCTCACAAAAGTGAAGCCTACTCTCATTTCACTAAATATGCTAAAACTATAGAAAACCTTAGTGGACTTAGAATTAAAACTCTATGAACATATCAAGACCATGATTTTGAAAATCAAGAGTTCAAATCCTTTTTCTAACAAAATGGACATAATCATAATTTCTTTATCCCTAGAACAACTCAATAAAATGGAGTTGTAGAATGAAGAAATAAGACCTTCAAGAAATTTCTAACACCATGATTAGTAAATATGACATACCTATTTATTTCTGGGCTGAAGCTGTAAATACAGCATGATATATTATCAATAGAGTATTAATTATACATATTCTTAAAATAACTCCATATGAATTTTAGAATAATATAAAACCCACAGTAAACTACTTCGATGTCATTGGTTGCAAAGTCTATATCCATAATACTAAGGGAAATCCTGACAAGTTTTCATCCAAGAGTGATGAAGGAATAATTATAGGATATTCAATCTCTAGTAAATCCTATATAGTATTTAACAAAAGAAATAAATGTGTGGAATAATCTATCCATGTAATGTTTTATGAGATATCTCCACATGAGCCTAAGACCTCTCTAGAGATTCTTGAGGATGATATTATAAATCTGGACATCAATTCCAAAACCTCTAACTATCCCTTAATCTGTGAAAACTTCTTGTTCTGGAAATTCTCCAAATTCAAGTCATAATGAACCTAAACCTGTTGAAGAACCTGAAATAACTAGAACCTCTTTTTCTAGAGCTATTAGAACCCTTAAGAACCATCCTTTAGATGCTGTTTTAGGAGATTTAGATAAAGGAACTCAAACTGGATATTCTCTTAGAAATTAGGTTGAACATCAAGTATTCTTATTACAACGTGAACCTAAAAAGATTAATCATGTTATCAATGATGAATTTTTGGTGATGTCTATGCATGAAGAAGTTAATAAGTTTGAAAGAAACATAGTTTAAAACCTTTTTGACAGACCCAAAGATATATTTACCACAGGCACTAAGTGGGTGTTTAGAAATAATATAGCTGGAGATGGTAATATAGTTAGAAACAATGAAATATTGGTTTCACAAGGCTATAGTCAAGAGGAAGGAATTGACTATGAGGAAACCTTTTCACCTATTTCCAAACATGAATCCATTATAATCCTTCTTGCTTATGCTTCATGTCAGAATTTCAAACTATATCAAATAGATGTTAAGAGTTCATTCCTAAATGGGTATATAGTTGAGTAAGTCTTTTTTGAACAACCCCTGGTTTCACT
This sequence comes from Viscum album, assembly GCA_963277665.1. NCBI lineage: Eukaryota > Viridiplantae > Streptophyta > Magnoliopsida > Santalales > Viscaceae > Viscum > Viscum album. The sequence goes on from OY728167.1 coordinate 684,403,227, forward strand.
AATACTCACTTTCCAAATCATGTTTTCAAATTATTAAAAGATAGAACTGTATGGTTTAAAGTAAGCTCTAAGAGCTTAGTATGATAGATTGAGTACTTTTACTATTTCCAAAGGTTTTACCAAAGGTATAGCTGATCCTACTATTTTTATAAAATTAATTTACAATGATGTTTTAGTAGTTAAAATTTATGTAGATGATATTATTTTTGGATCTTCAAAAATTAATTTATGTATTGAGTTTTCTAAAATGATGAAAATTGAATTTGAAATAAGTTTATTGGGTAAAATAAAATTATTTCATGGATTCCAAAAATTTCAAAATAAAGATGGTATTATTTTAAATCAAAGAAAATTACTAAATATCTTCTAAAATTCTTTGTCTTGGATAGCTCTAAAAGTAGTGATACTCCAAGGAGTACTACTTGTAAGTTGGATCTTGATGAAGATGGAAAAACTGTTGACCAAACAACTTATAGAGGAATGATTGGAAGCTTACTCTAATTAACTACTAGCTGACCAGATACTATGTTTAGTGTATGTATGTGTGCTCATTTTCAAGAAAACCCTAAGGAACCTCACATAAATACTGTTAAAAGGATTTTCAGATACATCACACATAAACCCAATCTAATACTGTTATATCCTAGAGGATAATCAATTGAGTTAGTTAGATATTATGATGGTGATTTAGGTGGTTTTATTTTAGATAGAAAAAACACCTCAGGAACATGTCACTTTTGAGGCAAGTCTCTAGTATCATGGTGTAGTAAGAAACAAAACATTGTTGCATTATCTACTTCCAAATCTGAATAAATAGATGATGGTAGTTGTTGTGCACAAATTTTGTGGATAAAACACAAATTACTAGATTATGGATATCAATTCAGGCATGTAACCATATATTGTGACAATACAAGTGCAATTAACATCTCAAAAAATCCTGGTTCACACTCCAAGACAAAACATATTGATGTAAGACATCAATTTTGGAGAGACCATTATCAAAAATGTGATATCACTTTGGAATTCATTGGAACTGAATATAATCATGCCAATATATTCCCTAAACAATAAAATTCTGAAGGGATATATTACATCATAAATGAATTTGGAATGATAAAGCTCAAGTAGAAAAAGTACTCTTTCAAAACTTATTATCTCATAGCTTACTATTTCACATTTTACTGTTTCATGATTTACAGTTTCACAAGTCACTGTCTTAATATTATTGTCTCACTCTCATAGCTCAATAGTTTACTATCTTGATGTTACTATTTCATGTTTATAGTCTCATAGTTACTGTCTCTTAGTTACTGTGTTGCACTAACAGTTTTAAAGGATACAGTCACACCCTTTGGAGTCACACCATAAAGAAGACACAGTGAGAACCAGTTTCTGTCGCACCATGACAACCGGTTTTGGTATCAACATAATGATACCTTTTCATTTTATCTGAATTTTATTACCCATGTCGCTATTTTGATTATTTTATTATTTATATCCTACGATTTTGATTTTGTGACACTTGAAATCCCTAAATGATAAAAACCAAATGACTTTCACTAGTTTCTTCACTCGAGCTCTCTTCTCTCAAAACCGAAACCCCTCTCCATCAAACCATAAGACCTACTTTATCCCTTTCACTCTCAATCTCTCGAACCCTCCTTGAATTCCTAGAATGTAGTTCCCATCTTTGTTAACTACATAGAAGCACAGATCTCAGATGAACGTAGAAAGAGCACCAAAGATAGTGCTCGCAAAACTGTTGAACCCAAATCATGTTGATAGAATAGTAGTACCTGAAAAGGAAATATTTCTTAAGTGGTTGTTTTCAAGTAAGTATTTAGTTTTGAAAGTACTGGAAAAGTAGGGATTTATGAACTGGTTCACAAAAGAGGAAAGGACAATTTATCCAAAACTTGTTGCTCAATTTTATCAGTTTGTCCAACTTTACTTCAATGATAAATATGATTTTGTTGTTATAAGCTAGATTAATGGTAAAACCATAATTTTTTCCACAAGGATATAAGATGACTACCTAGGGATACCTCATGAAGGAATTTTTGAGGTCTAACAGGGAGTTCCTCTTCCTCCTAGTGATATTTTTGTCTTAGAAGAAGCCCTTGGAAGCATGACTGGGTATAAGAAGAAGAGAAGATAAATTTCTACTTAGTTGGATGGTGAATCAATGTTTCTGTTTAAGTTTATCCTGAATCTTATTAGTCTAAGGAAGGGATATTTTTCTACCCTCAAGTATCAATATGTATTCTTGATATATCTTATGAAAAATGGACATAAGATCAACCTGTGTAAGTATATTATTCTTCACATGTGAGAGTTTATTAAGAAAACTTCAAATTCTACCTCTTTGTTCTATTCTAGGTTAATCTATTCAATATTGTATTCTCAAGGAATGGTTGGACTGAATGAATATTTCATCATTTTCTATGAATTATGTATCTCAAAGGTTACAGAAAAAAGGATGAAAATAAGTTGGAATCCATGAAAAAAGTCTAGGGTGGAGGATAATGAAATGTTTTATTAAATTTTTAATCCTATCGAGCATCCTTCAAGACCATAGAACATTTCTGATCTTGGTTTGGAACCAGATGAAATTGTTGAAAATTATGTTGAAGAAGAAGAAGAGGCAGTTGTAGCACCGATGGAAGGAACTTTCTTGGATAAAGAAGATAGTGGTATACCTGTTCAACAAAATATAATTTAGAAGGAAGAACCTGTTACTAAAAGAATGGTCCATCCACGTAACACCTTATTTCGACGATCATGGATCTCTACAAAACGCTCTATGAATTTTGTGTCATATTCTACATCCAACATTCCTTAGTCAATGACATGGGAGTCGTTGTGAAAATACCGATGAAGAAGAGAAACATAAAATACATCATGGACCTTCTCCAACTATGGTGGAAGCACTAATTAATATTCCACCTCCCGAACTCACCCCAACACATCAAAGGTTCCGATGAACCTAGGATAAGTCTTTCTCCCTCTTTCGAACCTTCAATTCCCACTTTGAGGGAAAACCTTCAGGAACACCTGGTCCCCAACCTTAGACTCCAAGGGCCTCCTCATATGATTAGAATACAACTTTTGTTGGCCCGGTGCTGCTTTCATCTTCTCACGAACAAGATGATCCTTCTCTTTTGTGCTCTGAACAACCTTGGTTCCAAGAGAAGCTATCTCCCCAAACACTATTTAGCAAAAATTCTAATGAAATGGTCTTCCATAAAAAGATTTTAATGGATCCATGAAATTGGAAGATTAATTTCTCTTATTGTAAGATAACTCTACAAAGGGAATGTGTTGTACCCAAGATACTCTAATGTCCATGACACACACCACAACATATTTTCCAATTTCTAGATATTCTTTTCTGTCTTCCCATATTTCAGAGGGTGGAAGGAAATGTTGAGGAATAACTGAGTGAAAAAATCATACTATAATCCCCACTAGACATGTGAGGTAAAACACATATCCCGATCATAAACAATGGACCTATGAACTCCATGCAGCTGCACCACCTCATGCACATACCTCTTGGCCAAGGAATCCACGATAGCGAAATCCTTCCTCTAATGGATAGAAGCCCTTAATTTCTATTGATTTTTGATAAAAACACCCTCCTTGAGCCTTAGGTAATCTTGTGATGAAATCCATCATGAGGTCATCACACTTCCACGCATGATCATCTATGGGCTGCAAGAAAACATTAGGTACATGGTTCTCAACCTCCACCTATTAGAACACTATGAAATTCACTAGAAACTCCGCTACCACCTATTTCATATCGATCCACTAAAATTTCTCCCTCAAGATGCGGTACATCATGAAAAATATTGGGCGTATTACTAATGGTGTGTTTTGAAACTCACGGAGAACACCCTCATGCATCTCCAATGAAAACATCCTCCCACAGAACAACATCTGATTCTGACCATCCTCCGACCATTGCTCTGAAACATCACCATGGTCAATGAAATCATGTATCAATTCTACTTATGAGCCCCCCCCCCCCACCGAGACTCCTCCACATATTGCATTAGACTAAACATCACTATCATTTGAAATAGAAAGCCTCTAACACTATCCATTCCTGTATCTATGTGAAGGGTAGCCAACTCCTCCATTTCCTTCCAAACATCCACAGATTTCCAATATACCTCCTTCAATGACTTCCTACTCAATGTATCAGCCACAACACTTCCCTTTCCTGAGGTGTAAGAGATCTTGAAGTTTTAGTCATTGAGAAACTCAATCCACCTCCACTATCATAATTTCAGATCTCTCTGTGAAAAGATATACATCTCAAGATATTTTGATCTATGAAGACCACAATGTGCTCCCCAATGAGGTAATACCACCACAACATTAGTGAAAACACGACTAATGATAGATCCAAATCATGGTTGGCATTGTTATGTTCGTGGGGATATAACTGCCTAGACCCATAAGAGATCACTCCTAGTTGTTGAATCAACATATATCCCAATCTCAAATGATAAGCATAATAAAACACCTCAAACAATATCCTTTCCTCTAGAAACCAGAGCACCAGAGCATTAACCAAATTCCCCTTCAGATAGTAGAATTCTAACTAGAACTATTCAATCCACACAAAAATCTAATCCTTTCTGGTCATAGATGATATAGGGATTCAACTCTAGGGAAATGAGGTACAATCCTTCAGTAATAGCCATAAATATTGAGAAAATTGGGAACCTCTACAACATTATTGGGTTCTTCTAAAGAAAGATAAATCCGTAGACCTTTGATGGGTCCACTACTACACCCTTCTAGGACACCACATGTCCAATGATGTGTACCTCACTTGTCTAGAACTTAAACATGGACACATTTATTTATAGCCGATGGCATCTAATAATCTCAAAGAGGGTTCTGAGGTGCTCATTTTGATTCTACTTTGGCTTTGAGTAGATTAGGATGACATAGATGAATACAAATATGAACCAGTCAAAGAACTCATGAAAACTGAAGTTCATGAGCCCCATGAACATGGATGGTGCATTCGTAACACCAAACGACATAACCACTAACTCAAAGTTCCCATACATGCAACTGAAAGTAGTCTTTGGGATATCACCTTCCTTCACCCTCAGCTGGGGATACCTAATTCATAGATCTTCCTTAGAGAACCAACTTTCTCCCCTCATCTCATTGAAAAGATATTCTATCATCGAGAGAGGATATGATTTCATTTCTATTACCTAATTCAACCTGTGGTAGTCTATAAGAAACCTCAAACCACAATCTGACTTTTTATAAAACAAGACTTGAGAACCCCATGACGACACACTAGGATGGATAAATCCCTTCTGCATCAGATCATCTATCTAGATCCTCAACTATCATAACTCTGAAGGTGTCATCTAATAACGATGCATCAAGATTAGAGAAGCATCGACCTATAAGTCAATCATGAACTCAACATCACGTTGAGGGGTTAGAGTTACCACCTACAAAGGAAAAACATCGAAGAACTCACCAAAACCTCTAGGGACTATAGTTTCCACCACTTCCACTGATATCTCTGGTAGAAAGGAAAGAAGATTACTACACACTGACTACCCACCTGACAGCTTTTCTCATCAACGAAGGCCAAATAATGACCATATATATCTAAAAAATGACTCCTCTTTGGAATATGTTGATAAGAGCATGAATAGAGTGCAACCATTCGATGTCATGGATGATATTGTATGAATGTATCTTTAGAAATAAAAGATCCCCATGGGACATATGTGGTCCCATCATCATCCGAAATCCTTGGCACACATCAAACAAGCTGGTCTGACTTCCTACTAGAGTACAAAAAAACAGGGGAATGTGAATCTTCTCTTTGTCTAGTCCCAAAGAATGGGATATTCCAGGTTATATAAATGATTTTCAAGCTCATGAATCATAAAATGAACAAACAAGAGTACTGAAAAAACTGATCATACCTTGAATGATATCTGGCCCTGCTAGAACTTCTGCCTCTATAGTGTGAAACTGAACATGACCAGATCCTCAACCCCTATATTGAAGACATCCCACCATCCACACCCAGGCTGAGGAATCTGAGGAACACCCTGAGGTCAACCTTGACCTGCTTCGTCTCCCCTCAGTGAAGCATGATTCTGCTATCCCTATTACTGGAACTGCGCTGCTGACAACAACTACTGAGGCGGCTGCTGGACCTTCCCACCTACACCCCACTGAGATCAAACGACCATTGGGAACTGAATCTGAATATTCCCACAGGTCCAAAATTGAAACAACTTGATCCTCAGTTCACGAGAATGGCACGAGGGCCTGAAGGCCGAAATGGGAACTATTGAGGTCAACTCATCGCTGATCAAAACCTCAAAATATTGGGCTCTAGAGACATACTAATGGTAACCTTGCTTCTCGAAAAGCTCTGTTGGATCCCCTCCGGTGGTAGACCTCCTCGTGAGTGAATCCACTAATCTATCTATGCCTTCTTCTAGCCCTCCATGTATGTTGGAAAGGTGAAGAGAGTAACCACATATGGGAGAGAAGAATGAAGTTCCTCCTCTAAGAATCTCACATGAGACTCCTCATCTAAAAACAGATCTAGAGAAAAGAGAAGTATATTTTTGAACTTGATCCCTAGATCTTGTACTAAAATACTCCCCTACTATAGGGAGAGTAGTTCCAACCTCTTCTCACCCTTCATGGTGGATGAAAGGAATTCTTCCCGGAACTCCTTCTCAAAATTGAGCCATAAAACATTATCCTTCTTTATCTCCCCCAGGTACAACATCCACCACCTAAGTGAAGCTCCCCGCATATGGATCATTGCTAGTAGAACCATGTACTCCTTGGAATCCCAAATGAATCTAAAGGTAGTCATAAGATAATCATTCTAGCTATCAATTTCCATGAAAGAAATTATGCCCTCATACATTCCTAGATTTTGCCACAAGAAATAACATAGCGTCTTCTGGCACTGGTCGTCCTCATCCACTTGATCAACCCTCCGCTGAACAACTGGATCAGCCTATAGGGCCTCAAATGCTCGAGCCACATGCTGATGAAGACTGAGTTCCATAGCTGAGAAAAGAGAACAAGGAATTTCCTAAGCCTGAGTAGTATGAAATTTTATTTAATATTCATTTCATTTCATTTAACTCATTTATGATAGGACTATTTTGGGATATACCTAACACTGAGAGGGGGGGGGGGGTGAATCAGTGTTGAAGACTTTTTAAAACAAATTCTCCAACTTTCTATCCTTGTACCTATTTTCCTATTAGGATCTTGATTATCTTATTCTCTTTCACCATATCTTGCAATAATAGAAAGAAATAAAAATATTAACATGATATTTTTACAATGTTCACCACTCAATAAGAGCAGCTACGTCCTTTCCATGCATGGGAATGACTAGTGTATGGATTATCAAGTATAATGTGATATGTTGTTATATTAGATCGACTAGGAAAACAATCATCTAGTCTATGTGGCTCTCTACACTTGGAGGGGGAAGGGAGATAATCCTATTCAAACATTCAACATGTAGGTTACGCCCTTACACTTTATGGTTCTTTATACTACCAGTATAGACAGTCTTTTGTAGCCTCTAGTTGGATCTTTATACTATCTATGAGAATAGTCATCTCTCTGTTAAATGAGTTTGCATCACCAAAAGAATCTTCCACCTATTGAGACCTGTTGGATGCTATAGTTCTAGTTTTTTCTTTCATAAACTTCTTCTTGTCCTTGTTTCTTACTTATAATCATGCAAGTAACAACCTCTTATTTATCTGAAACAAACCTGTAAGGTGAGCACTCTTCTTCGTTTTCTTCTTTAATGGAAAACTAGCTGCACTGAAACATTCCATTCTTCAAACTTTCTCTTTCAGTGAAAAACAAACTGCACTGAACTCTTCTTCTTCTTCTTGCTATAATCAGATGTTATATTTATGATTTTTAACTCAATGAAGTCCATATCAACTTAGAATCATCACAATTGTTATAGTCTGAGTAACTAAATATATATTGCCCACTCTCTTATTCTTCTTCTCTTCCTTCTAATTGACATAGTATAATATGGAATAGTGCAGTAGTGTCTTATACTTTTTCTTCAATTCTCAATACCAACAGAAGAGTGTATTGTATACTTCTTACTTACTTTGTGAAGATATGAGTATAGTTTTACATCTGTATCCTCATTACACTAGAAAAAACACCCCTGCATATAGTGTATTTAAATCGTGCAATCAGAGAGTGTTCACCTACGTGTAAGCAGTGAGCTCCACTAGTCTTCTTCTTCATGTAGGGGATGCACGATTCATCTTCACATAACTAGGTATGATTCATGGATCTTTCTTCGTGAAGCACTAAAAGGGTGAGTATTCACTAGTTGTGTACTCATGGGATATCCTTCATGACAAACAACAAGGGTTTGATAAAACCAGACACTTGTTTGTGGTTTCTTCTTCGTACAGAGGGTGTGGTTCTCCTTATTTGAAAGACACTTCAAGAGTGCATAGCACTTTTTAAAGGCCCATAGGACTCTAATTTTTCATGAAACCTTTTAGGTTTATTGCAAGTAATTTTATTTTCTAACCTGCAAGATTCCACTTTTGGTGCGTAAATTGTTACACTCAACTACATTTTTATGTGCAGCCTGATTTTTACGCGCAACCACTCTTGTTTAGGTGCACCCTTATTTTTACATGCACCTCCTATTTTTTACACACCATAGATCAGGATTTATCTATGTGTCTATCCTAACCAATGTGATGGGATCACCTCTTATTTATAGACCTTGTTGACCCCTATGCGCAAAAACCCCGATGTGTCATGCAAGATCATGACGTGTCGTGCAAAACCACATTTGACATCGCATTGGGCGTGTAATTCACTTTCACACCAACCTCATCCTTCATGAACTTCACGAATATTTCATTCACTTCATTACTTTTCCATTTTTCGTTGTTTTGGAATCAAATCATGCCTTTCACGCAACATTCCCATCTCCCTTCAATCTTGTGCACAAAAATCAATCTTTCGTGCAAGCCTCTCCTTTTCCAGATTTTGATGTTATGATCATGGAACTCCACTTTCATGCAACATACAAATAATTTCATCATGAACCATATCTATTGTGATATATATTATTTGATCGAAAACGTTTTGCATCGTCAAATTTTTCAGCATAAAGTACTTAACCTTCTATGTCTTCCATTATCATCTTTCCATCTAATCAAAAACTAAATATGACTGGAAGCACCCTTACTCCCCCTTTCCTTCATAACTCATGCACCACAAGTTCTCCAAACTCATGATATTTGGAAAATAAAAATCACCAAATCATTTTCTGGTTTATCACCATCCTTCATTGTTGTAGACAATATATCACCTTTGACACATGTGCTTTGAACATAGGATAATCTCAAAAATCTTCTGAATTTACCTCATAGAGAATTGCCCAAGCATGAAATTCAATGCTATGATTTCATATCAATTCTTCAAGAATCTTCACTTTAGCCAATCTCCATTAAATTTGGAGTCATTATTCATCTCCTTCTTCATTTTGACCAACATTGACAACTTTTGACAGCAAATACAATCATCATACACAAAGTGGTCCCAAAAATCCACTCATTATTTATTATAAATTTTCCAAAACAACCAAATTTAAATTGGAACAGAAGTCATTATGATGAATGTACCTTTACTATGGTCTCTAAACAACAATCAGTGTATCTGCACTTGGTTGTTCGATAGACTCAGAGTCCTCACATCAGATCATGAGGGGCCATAAAATGCAGTGTCCTAGCCGGTCGTCCATGGCCTTTGTCACATACCAAGGTCACCTGACATTTTTTCCTTACCGACCCATGAAATACTCACTGCGAATAACTACAAACTCCATCCTATATCTCAACCATATCTATTATAACATTCTGTCATGACCCCCTCCCTCCAATGATTCCCCTTCTGAGTTGAAAATGAAGGAAGAGAGACAATTAACCCTGAGTCCTATCTCCAGTAGGCCTCGAGTTGGCTTCTAACACCAAGGGTATATATATATTCTCACAATATGGGAGGCATTTACATTAAAAAAACAGGATCGAGCGATAATATGGTCCATCCAAAAAACAACTCTAAGATATATATATATATATATATATATATATATATATATATATATACAGGAAATCCACATCCAACTCGCATGCATGTTTAAAAAACTGTTACAAATACAATGAAAAAATCCAAGTAAATACTTGAATTTAAAGCAAAGAAGTGACACTACAACTGTACCAAAGACCATGCAAGCAATTCCCAACATGGTACAAATAGTAAACCTAGAATCCAGATAGTTTTTATGTATGTATAGTGAGCATACAAGTATACTCAGTAGGTAAAAACAAATTTCTCTCATGCACAAGTTGGAGAAGCATAGAATTTCCCCTATGAGAAAATAGTCGAAACCAAATGCATGTGACAAGGGAAACTTTCCATAACCACTTCACCAAGGTATGATCACCAAATAATTCCAGTCAAGTAATTTAATATAATAAGAGTCATTTAAATGTTAATGAAATGTTATCTAAAAAACATTATTTTTCTAAAAGAGAGTTTAGTCACTCTTCATGCACATAACTAACCATTAATTTTTAAAAAAATTATAAAAAATATTAGGTAAAAAGAAAATTAATTTCCTCATTTATAATATATAAATGATACAATTGTTAATTTTATTATTCTTTTAAATATTTTATTTTTCAATATATTGTGAAAAATACCGAATATTAATTGAAAGCTGTCTTTTCATTTTAATTAGATAAAAAGGTAAATTATATTTTGAAAATTTATAAAGTAAAATTAGTTCATTTATATACCACTTAATATAATTTAGTTCATTTAAATAATTTTCATAATGAAATTTGATAAAAAATAATTGAAATGTTTTTAAAATATTGTATTTGAAAACATGCTTTCTCATCACATATGTAAGATTAAATTTAAATAAAAAGTTTTTTATATAGACAATTAAATTTAAAAAAATAGATTCCAAATGTAGTGTTTGAATAATTTATATCATTTAAAAATGTCATCAAAATTTTGGACAAAAATTAATACTAAAAACACTAAAAAAATATATACCATGGTTAAGGTAAAAATTAATTTACCAGTGGTTAAACTAAAATGATAAGGGTTAAAATGACCTAAAAACATGTCTAAAATATTTTACAAGGATATATTCATACCATATAATGTATAATTCCCAAGAATAATCCATTTTGGAACCTTTTTTCATATGAAAAACGTGGTTAAACATTTTGTTTCAATAATTATAATTGTGCCACTCAACCTCACTTATAAATATTTACTCTCTATCCTATCTTCCTCAAAACTTCATATCCTTTTTATTGAAAAATAACTTCTTTAAACACATCCAAAATTCCATGATATAAACATTGATTCCCTAGTTTTGGAATAAATCCATCCTAGGAATTATTGTGGTGAAAAAATAAGGATGATACCCAAACAAGTTTTAACATTATTCGATGAGTGTTTTTATTTCTTCTATAAAATACTTAGATTATTATCGGACCATGATGATATTATAACCTCAATATATTAAACATAATTATATGTTATTATTATAAATTAATTACATTCATCCATCCATAGTTAAATCAAATGGGTTATCACATCATTATTCGCGTGTACAGCAGACTACCTCCACATAAACCGATATCTTTCATTTTTCCATTACCACTTATCATTATTGGGTATGGTAATGGATTTACATTATATATATATTATGTCATTAAAATTATTATACCTTTTGATTAATTAAATCATATATACCTTTTCTACTTTCCATTCAATATGATATATGTCGCTCGTGAGTACGACAGACTACCGCTTCATGAAAAATGATAAATTCATTCTTGTACGAGTGGAATACCAGCATCACAAAGTTATGTGACTCTCTATTCATCACCACAGCACATGAAAGATATATATAAATATATTTAATGTGATTATATTTTATCTATGATATTATTATTATTTTTAATGAAAAAATTGCATAAAACTTTTAAATAATGATCATTGAAAAATGCAAATGTTACTCATGCGTACGTATGACATTCCATCTCCATGATTGTAACATAAATCATTTCAAAAAAAAAACATTCATGATTATTTTTAAAATAATTCCCGATGAAAAATTATGATAATTATGTTATTATTATTATTCTGGAGATTATAGAACTATATATTATGTTCAGGAACTAGATCATTCATGGTGAAATACTCATGAGAAAACAAGGAAATTAACACATGAAACAATGAAAATAATGAAAGATTATTAGCATATGGGTGATTTTATTTTATAAAGGATAATATATGAGAATATTAATATGGTTATGGTATAAGTTAATAATACGTTTAATACCAATATATAGTAGGGTAAATCATTTTCAACCCAAAGGAAGAATGAGGTAAGGGGCTTCGTCTCAATTTCTCTTTATTAGGAATATTTTATTGTTATGAACCTATTTAATTTTATATGGTGTATATACTTCCCATTTTACATGTAATATCATGAATAATTCATAATTAACTTAGTTTTCATATTCAATTTGATTTATTTAATTTAAGGTTATTTTACTAGAAAATTACCAAGTGGTAAAGAATTACTAAAAGAAAACTGCCTCTTACCGGTGGTTTACAGAAACCGCCGCGAAATGGGGCGTCAGAAATCTATTAACGGCAGTTTTATGCATTTCGCGGCAATCAAAGAAAAGTGTCGTAGTACCTCATTTCGCGGCGGTTTTTGGTAAATTTAGCGGCGGTTTTACGGGCTATTTAATTAGCGGCGGCTATAATCGCCGGGGAATTCAGGCGTGTCATGCGCCTGCTTAGCGGTGGTTAAAACCGCCGCTAATTCCGGCATGATTTCGCAACGGTTTTAACCGCCGCTAAGTTTATTGCCGAATACATTTAGCGGCGGTTAAAACCGCCTCTAATTGTATAAGTGGTAAAACATTAGTGGTGGTTAAAACCGCCGCGAAATGCTGACCCGAAAAAAATAGCATTTCTGTTTATACTGCACCACTGCCCTGGAAAACAAACCAAACAAGAAACCATTTATAAATAATAAAACATTCATGGTTTTAATCACACCCAACACAAGTACTAAAAACATTCATGGTTTTAATCACACCCAACACAGCTATCAAAGAAGAGAAGGTTTGGTGTTACACCCAACATATATACATGAAGATAACAATGGTTAACATTACACCCAACCCATATAATAAATAATAACAATAGTTGGAATTACATTCAACCCATGTAACTAACCAGAACACTAGTTTTAATTACACCCAACCCATATAAGAAGTCATAGGAATATTTGGAATTATGCCCAATCTATGTAAAAACCAAGATAAATTGTCAGAATCATGTATAACCTACATAACCACAAAAATTTGGTTGTAATCACACCCAACCCATGTACCAATAAGAATTATAGTTGGCATCTTGTACAACTTATTATAAAGTGTTCAACATGGCTAAAAAATATCCAACCTATATAGCATGCCAAAGAAATGGTTAACATTATTCAAAACCTAATTAACAATATAGAAACATCATTGGAATAAAACCCAACTAAAGGACCAAGTAATAACAAGAATTTAATTACAGCCAACCAAAAATAAACATCATTTTACAAAGTCACTCTTACTTGGATAAGATCTCCACTATCAATTATGTTGTATATAATTCACCATCATTGAGGAATTTCTTTAAATAACTTTTAAGATATTATCATTTCACATTAATACATACCCCTCTTGGTTATCATTCCAAGTTCCACCACCAATTTCAATTTAATTTATGGATGTACATGATTGATTATTATAAACCAGAGGACCTTATACAGCCCTAACAAACCTTTCCTGAATCTCATCTATGAGGAAATTTAATTTTGTTCCATCCTGATCCATTGTTACCTTCCCTTCTACACTTGTGCATCAAACAACACATACAACATATATATAATGAGGAGAAAATTTATGCACCACCTATGCAATATTCATAAACACCCTTTCATTTAATGTTGATGAAAAAGTTGACCCAATTCAATAAGAATACCTAAAGCATACAAAATACCTAAAATTATGGATTTAGAATGAAACACAAGATAACATCAAATGAAACAAGAGATTGGGGGTCACATGGATTTATACTTATAGTTTAGAGATGATCAAAATTGAAAATATTTGATTCCATAAAAGTTTAAAGTGTATGGATCAAAATGTGCCAAAGAAGATAGGGGAGGGATCACTACTAGTGGTTTGTCCTATAAGGAGGAGGAAAAAGGATTAAATGGGTTGATGTTCAGTCAGAATAAGAACCTTTAAAACATCATTGTTATAAAATACTTTGTATCAATGATTGACATTATGGTTCCAGGAAATATGGTCTCTCCAGTCTACCACATAAGAAGACATTTGAGAAATAGAGGACATATTTAAAGAGAATAGAGAATATATTAGAAGATATGTAACCATTAAGAGAGAATCAATTGTGCTAATCAAACAAAATAAGTTCATAACATGGAAAACATTACGTGGACCACATGATCCATTATAGGTCATGAAAATCACATAACCCATAAAACATCTTTTGATCACATGATTTTTCTTAATACATATAATCATGTTACCATGTGAAGGTCACATGAATCACATAAATATTAGTAGATCATGAAAAAATCCTCAAGAGACAACCGAATCACATAAGATAGACTAATGGCCAAGGGTGTGCATCAAAGTTCAAATAAATTACCATTGATTAGTTCATGGATTGATTAAGTGAGATATTTAGACAAGGTGATCACACAAAGAGTTCAAGTGACATGATCACATGATTAGGTCTCTTGTATGGTTCTTGTGATGAGGTCATGCAAAGTTGTCTTGCAAAACAATCGCATGAGAGAGGAGGTTTTGAGAGCTATGGAGCTTCATGTCACCGGTCAATTGACCAGCCTCTCACCCCCTATTTATAGGGAACCTCAAGGAATATGAATGGACTTATAGAAGACCAAAAGTTGTTTTGAATTCCAACCAGAGAAAGCATAAGAGACTCATGAAGTCATTTCCTACCTCATAACTGAGTCCTTGTTCCTTCGAACATCACTTTTGTGGGGGGGGGCATTTTTTGACGCTATCCAAATGAGCATTGTATATTTTAGGAACAAAGAAATAACCAAAGCATAGGTATTAATATATACCCAAAGGAAAGAAAATTATAGCATGTATACATATAGATTAATCACCTAGGTCACAAGGACCATGTGAACTTCAATGAGGCTCATGATCACATGACCCTAGGAACATCATGCAAAGGGGTTCTGCAATTCATGTGATCTATTCCTGATCTTGTGAAGCCCAATCAAATAGCCCAATTAATCATGTAAAACCCCTCTGATTATTCTTTTTTATCATATGACATGTCATCTAACAATCTCCCAATATGTTCATAAAATACAAGTTAGAAAAGAGGGAAGCTTCATGGGAAGGGAGTTGCATTGGTTTTCATGTGATGTGGTTACGTGCCTCATAAAAACTATTAATGATCATGAAAAACACCTCAGAAAACCATCTTGATCTAGTGATATCCATTCAACATGGCTGTTTGGACATGAAACACCCTAATGAGTCCAATTCCCAATGCTGAATTTACAATAGAAACATCAAAGAGCCTATTACCATAGATCATCTAACCAATAAAACAAACACATCATTATCTTTACCACATGAGGTTATTGTGATCATTCAAGGTTAGCCACTGAAGCTCCTCCAAGACCAATGGTTTTTTAAAGGATCCATACACCACACATGTTATATATACAAACCAACCTTTCCCATATTTGTTCAACACATCAACAATACTACTCATGGTCCGATGATGCATCGTCACCCTCTCCACCTCCATATCCTGCTACCACCTGTAAGAACATTATATTGAAAATTAAATATTGTTTCATATTTATAATTAAACTTAAAACCAATAAAAGTTTGCAAACTAAATGATTTTGATTTTTTGTGATTTACCTGCTCACCACCACTTGGTGCACTACCACTGGGGGAATATCTGCTCATCTGCTGATATAAATCAGTCAACGCTTTCTACATAGTGGATGTCTGAGCCCCTTGGTCTTCAACTGTGGCTCGTAGCGAAGAAATCTCCCTCTGAGCATCTTCAGGTATGGGCTGACTATAACCAGGAGTAGATGTGGCTGGAATCCCTGATGGCCTGCTAAAGACCTCAGATGGTACGGGTCCCAAACCCATCCCGCACACTCTACCAGGATGCTCCTTCCCAAGGACTTGAGCAACCGGGTCATCCTAGGAGACTGAGTAGGACTACCGAGGATTGGCATCCCATAGTTCTTTAATTTTTACCTATAAATCAAATATCAATACATATTAACAGAGTAAAAACTGATAATAAGTTATTATAATAAAAATTTGACTTCATACCCCAACTTCTTTGGTAGGCTCATTAACAAAAGATCCATATGATTTTATGTGAACATCCAACCACAGTTCAGTCCGGGAGGCTTCGTGCCCTAAACTCTGTGACTGAATTAAGCAAAGATAAATAAAAAGTTCAATATATTAAATAGATAATATTGTATTATAAATATTTAAACTATTTAAAATATTACCAATGACATTCGGCTTCTAGAAAATCTTTTTGAGCTCGCCGTGTGAGGGATGACTTGCTTCGCCCTGTTTGATGCATTCTGTCGTGAGAGATCTTGAAATAAATAAAATGCAATTTAACAGTAATGTATCCAATGTAATTTCATCTTCATAAACATGTATTAATGTAAAATGAGGATAATATAATAATATATATTTCAATACCATCCGCTTCTCATCACGATGCCTGTCAACAAAAGCTTTCCACTGCTCTTTCGGTACCCCACTGGGTAGCTTGTCATACATTTGTTCCAAGGTCAACGAAGTATCGTTGACATCACACCACAATATCTATTTGAAATCTTTCCATTTTTTACCATGATTTTTCAAAGTCCACTTCCGTGCTATCACATCAACAACTATGAACTGGAAGAATATCTGTATACAGAAATTCATTTTGAACATATTAGTAACATGACATTCAATTAAACCATAATGTAATAAAATTACCTTTATTTGAGAATCGAAAACTTAATTTTTCCAGTTTGTAGGCATATGTCTCCAATCATCATATGAAATGGGAAGGAAAATGGGCTCTGCTGCTAACTGACCTATAATCTGGCCAAGTAACCCCGCGGCATCATCCGTAGGGACTCCATAAGAATTAAATGGCATGACTATCTTTTATCCATTCAAGTTCCAAACATCTGAGCTTTTTAAGTGTTTCTCCACGGTTTCATTTTTGTCATCTTCAATGAGCAAACAATTAGTATAAACAAAATGCAATAAATTTATTTAATTAAAATTTATACCTATGACTGTGACCCTCCAGTATGTCCGGGATGAACTGGAAGGGGTCTGTCGCCGCCCAACTGATGAGGCACCTGTAGGGGGAGTCGACGACTCATCCTCTAATGGGAGGCCCTATAATGGTGTGAGAGATGGTGCGGGGGGGGGGGGGGGGGGCGAGATGGTGCGGGGGTGTAGGCAGCTGGTGCCTCAGATGTCGTGGGGAGTGACCCAGATGGATCGAGATCCGTCGCAGAACTAGAAGAAATGGTATACCGCTTCCTCCTTGGAATTCCTGTCATTTAATCAAATAAAATTAAGTTCAGAATATATATTTCAAAAAAATTATGCAGAAAAAAAAATTAAAAATGATAATAGATGCCCAGTACTAACAAACAAAATATATATAACAATGATAATGAATGACTGCAGAAATGAATCAAGTGGTTGCTGCATGAATGAATAATTGTACATACAATAATTTTCCCCTTCAATCATGTCAGTTTCCTGCTCCATTGCTTCATCTTCTTCATTCATCCTTGTAAGACTAATATTTTCAATATCATGATGGACAAATAATTCTGCTTCCTGTTGTTGATGACATTCAATTTCAGAGGTCAGATCTTCCACTTCATCACCCATATCATACAAATCTCTTTGTATTACGTTAGTGACTACACTCCACCCTTCATCCACAACATCATTCACATAATATACCATTTTTTCTTGTGATGCAATGATATATGGATCATGCATTTCACGATCACCAACATCCATCAAGCGATAGAAGTTCACAGAATTAAATTGCAATGAATCTCTTTTAACACCTCTGATAATATCGACCCATTTGCATTTGAATAAAACAACAGAAAAATTTCCATGGTAGTTTAATTCAATAATATCATGCAGCTTTCCATAGAATCCCATTTCAGTAAATGTAAATATACCACTATTCTGTGTTTTCAAACCCACTTCTCGATCGAATGTACGAAATCTAAAGCCATTCACATTATAAGCGTCGAACTTTCTAACTTTCTTTATAGGACATCTAACAAGAAACTTAAAATCTTCTGAAAAGTCTGCTCGAGTATCAGTATTCATGATCTAAAAAAAGAAATATAATTTAATAGATTAAAAATTGTATGTGTCAAACTAATATTCATATTTATTGCAATATTTATGTACTTACACGTCGTGCAAACCATTCTACAAGCTCTTTATTCACAGCTTTCATTATATCTTTCTCATTTCGTGTTCGGCCTCTCATTAGTCTCTTTGTTTGTATCCTCAACTCTTCAATAAATGGATCTGCAATTTCACTATTCAGCAGCACATATCTATGTGCCTGTAATAATTCCAATTCTGTCAGTGTCACATTTGAGGTCCTCCCAACTGATCGGCCAATAACAGGAAATATTTTTGATTTCTAATGCATTTGAGATTGAGTTGTTGTGTCATCAACACGTCCAACTCGATTAAATCTTGTCTCAATATCATCTAAATACCTGGAAAAAAAGGTAAGACATTCCTCAGCCAAATAGCCTTCAGCAATAGAGCCTTCTGGTTGAGCTTTATTTCTCACATATGATTTCAAATGCCCAAGATATCTGTGAAATAAAATAATAATATTATGCATTTATGTAAATATCAAAAATTGTTTACTTAACTGGAAAACATATAAATAAAATACCTCTCAATTTGATACATCCATCGATAATGAACGGGGCCTCCTAATTTAGCTTCTTCAACCAAATGCATAGTTAAATGCATCATGATAGTAAAAAACGATGGAGGAAAGATCATCTCCATTGCACAAAGATTTAATACAAACCTCTCTTGGAGGTTTTCAAGCTGAAATGGATGTACAACCTTCTCACATAATTGCCTGAAAAATGTGCAGAATTTGAGTACAACAGCAGTAATTTTTTCAGGTAATAATGTACGCAATGCCAATGGTAGTAACTGCAGTAACAAAATATGTGAATCATGACTTTTCAATCCATGTAACTTACGATTCTTCAAGTTAACACACCTCGAGATGTTACTCAAATACCCATCATATACCTTCACATTCTTTAAAATTCGAAGGAACGTATCTTTATCCCTATTTTTCATTGCGAAAATGGCCGGAGCATACTTTTCATTCTCATCTGGCCAGAGATCGCGTTTTATGTTCATTACTTGTAATTCT
This sequence comes from Viscum album, assembly GCA_963277665.1. Lineage (NCBI taxonomy): Eukaryota > Viridiplantae > Streptophyta > Magnoliopsida > Santalales > Viscaceae > Viscum > Viscum album. The sequence continues at coordinate 684,422,937 of OY728167.1, forward strand.
TTGTGAGCATTAAGATGATCCTTTGACTTTCCATGCTCATTAAGTAATGGGAAAATCAAATTATCACAGACATTCTTCTCAATATGCATCACATCAAGATTGTGGTGCAACAAATTAAATTCCCAATATGAAAGTTTGAAGAATATACTTTTTTTCTTCCATTGTTACGTTCTGATTTCACTTGACGATGCACTTCAGACCCGTTTTCCGCTATCATTCAAATGATGAACCTTCCCAAATTCTGTTTCAACATTTTCAAGCTGTGTTAATATTTCAGAACCGGTTAACAACTTTGGAGGTGGTCTACGATCAATGAAACCATTAAATTTTGATTTTTTCAGCCGAAATCTATGAGATGCATCGAGAAATATTCGATGGAATAAGAAGCACAATTTTATACTGTGAGGTAGCCGTTTGGGCTCAAAATCAAAGTTACAAATGGGACAAGCCAAACTCATATAAGTGTTCCAACCAAATAAATTCCCAATCCTAGGAAAGTCACTAATGGTCCATAGTAAATCAGCATGCATTTTGAACATTGTTTTAGAAGAGACATCAAATGTCTCAACATCGTTACTCTATAACTCCTGCAATTCTTCAATCAAAGGCTGCAAGTATACATCAATATCATTTCCAGGAATTTGTTTTCCAGGAATAATCATTGAAATGATAAAAGATGATTGTTGCATACACATCCATGGAGGAAGATTATAAGGGATCAAAACAACTGGCCAAATGCCATAACTTGTACTCAAAGTCCCAAATGGGTTGAATCCATCGGCAGCCAATCCCAATCAAACATTCCTTGGAGTAGCTGAGAAATTTGGATGTAATGAATCAAATGTCTTCCATGATTGGTAATCTCATGGATGTCTCATTAACCCATCATTGTTATTATCTACAGAATGCCACTTCATGTGTTCGGCGGTTTTCGATGACATGAATAATCTTTTCAATTGAGGCTTCAAAGGAAAGTAACGCAAAACCTTTGTAGGTGTGCTCCTTTTCTTCTTCTTCTCCATGAAATTATGTTCATTCAGACTTCCAACATCACCCTTTGCCTGCCATCTAGAAGAAGAACATTTCTTGCAATTCTGTCTACTTGAATCCTCTCCCCAATAAAGCATACAATCATTGGGACACGCATGTATTTTTGTATAATTTAGACCAAGCTTGATAACAACTTTTTTCATATCATAAAAAGATTCTAGTATTTTTGCTTCAGGAAATGCATCACGTATCAATTCCAATATCATGGACATTGCCTTATTTGTAATTCCATATAGACATTTGATGTGATACAACTTCAACAGAAATGAAAGTTTTGAATATTTCAAACACCCACAATACAACTCTTGATTTCCATCGTCAACTAAATCATGAAACACATTTTCCTCAGTGAAGTTTTCTATTACATTTGGCTCCACAGAATCAATAGGAGGATCCAATGATATGTGACAATCTTGATCTTCCTGGGTTACAGTCTCAATAACATCACTTGTCACGTTGCAATTTGTAGCACCCTCTTCTGGTTGTTCTGATATGTTTTGATGCTGATAGTGGTGCCTTGCAGTGCCGAATGCATCATTTATTAGGTTTTGCATTTCATTTTCCATTGTCGACGATCTTGGGACCTCATTCTGCAGATTAACATCAGTGCTCAATCTTTCTGTAACGTTCGATTCGCCATGCCAAATCCAACACAAATATTTATCAGGGAATTGCTTCAGTATTAAATGTTCATAAAACTCATCTCTCTTAAACCATGTTCTAAATTTACATTTAGGACATGGACATTTTATTCTCCCTTGAATGGATTGATTAGAAATCTCAAAATCTAAAAACTCATTCAAACCCTTAACATACTGAGGTGTGTTCCTCGGTAATGTGATCCAAATTTTATCCATGTATATCACAATGTGCCTACACAAAATATACGATAGTGTAAGATTGCAGAATAATAATATAATAAAGATGAAACATTGATCATAAAGTATGCATAATATAATAAAGATGATTCATTGATCACATTTACCACTTACTTAGCATGCCCAGACAAACCAAACAAGTCTGGTCCCTAGGAGACAGCGTGAACACCTCATTGAGGAGCAGTAAGAATATCGGGTTACACAATTATCATAACACTGTCAATCACACATTTATGTTTCCTCAAAAAATTTCTATCCCCACTACATTAATGAGATACATTGGTCCACTCAGATTACTTCCACACCCTCACAAAAAATAATACAACTTTCCTGAACATCTCATATACTCACGTGCTTGGTCATCTCAATTAAATGTTTTATTTTATTTTCCATATCTAGAAATGGGATACTAGTCGGTATTTATAACATCCATCCAAAATCACTAATATAGAATACCAATGCATGGGTTCCCATTTCTAGAGTTTCCCCTCATTGGATTATGTTTAATAATCATTACCTTCACTTATCAATATTATAGATCAATAAAAATAATATGGAATATTTTTTTACCATATTTAGTTTCATAATTTGAACAATGTTGTTGATACTTGTTTTCAAGCCAATGAATATTCTTCTCACTAGATCCAACACAGTGATAACACATTATGATAATTCCCCCACTTAATTTTAATGTTTTTTCATCTATTAACCATTTATTTAGTCGTGATTACCTATTCTTAAAAGATGGACAAGGATTATTTAATTCATTAAAAAGATGAGTTTTATTTTTTTGGTCTTTATCAACATTACTATAAATTATTATCTTTTCATTACATATAATCAAGTACCGTTTATTTATATAATAAGCATATGGTTCAAGTGATCTTTTATTTTGAGTGATGATACTTTTTTTAAAAGAATTAAATTGTTCTGTCCCATTTATCCTCATAAACCAAAGAAAAATATTTATATATCTATTATCCATATATATTACATGGTTGTACCTTCCATGAGTTCCTCATGAGGGTGTCATTGAGTTGGAGACAGAGAACACGAGTCGTTGATGAAGGAGTAGTGAACTAATATTTTTCCATGGATTACATCTTTTACATGACTTATTGAGGACACAAATTATTTATAGTGGGGAGTTTGTAAGATCCTATTACTGATCTATCAGGTATTTTTTTATCCTCTTCATGGTTTTCCTTTTTTCCATTGTCTGTAAAGGACTAGGAAGGAATTGGTAAGATACCCAAAATGGTGAAGTCATATATTTGTTGTACTTTCATCTTTAACCAGCTTTTTCTACATGATTCAAAAGTCTTTCACACTGTATAACTAGGTTACACACCATGTAACTATTACTAGATACAAGTCATTAAAGGGTATTCATGGTGTGAAATTTTACACCTCGGGAAGAGTGTTTTCACATAGTAAATTTTAAAATAATGGATTTTTAATTTGAGGTGAACGATTTTTCAACATACTAGAACACCATGGATTTCACAGCAGGTAATAGTATTACACATCATCAAATGTCCCTCGTGTAGTTTTTAAAATAGGCGAGTGGCTATTTTGGTTTCAGTTCTTTTCTCCAGGCCCTTGGATCCCTACCTAGAGATCTTCTTGGGTTATTTTGGGAGACTATGCTCCACCTAGATTTATCCATTCAACATTGGATCTTTTATTATAGTCGTGGTGCATCTCTCTGGGTAAGAAATATTTCTGATTCTTCGTTTCTCTTGATAATGGTGGCACCCTAGGGTAACATTATCAGATCTGGTGGCCTAAGTTTTTGAATCTTTGTGTATTATTCTAGATCCTTTGGGAGATCTTATTATGGAGGCCATTCCTTTGTTAGTTGTGGTGCAACAGATGTATGTTCTTGAGGTATTTGGTGTTTTCCCTTTCCAACAACCCCTTATTTTCTAATTTATATCAATATTAATGTTTTTATTATATTCTAGGGCCTTCGTTTTCATCATTGGATTTTCATTGTTGGTGGATCCCATTACGGGAATGTGTGACTTGAGATTTGAGGTAGGTGGTTCCATCTCTAGCCTACGATAATTATCCTAATTTCTCTTAATTTATAAGTTCATTTATCAAATTGGAATGACTATTTTCATTTGTTTAAGAAGGGGTTTTTGAGAGAAATTTTTTTCCATGATTTTTGATAAATGAAAATGAAATGGGTACTTTTAAAATATTGAAATTGATTTGTGAAAATGAGAACTTAGGTTACCTTGGGTACTTAGGTGGAAGGTTTATCTTGAGTCCATCGTCCATGTTTTGTGATTATTAGGAGGTTTTCTCATGGGTAATTCCTTGGTTTCCTAGTCCCATTGTTCTAGGGGACAACTTAGCATTTTCGGGGGGGGGGGGGTTACTCATGGGGTATTCCTCTTCTTCCTAGGAATGTGTTATAGGAATTGGATTGTGCACATGATTTATTATGGTATAAGTATTCTTCTAGTTTAAACTATAGTGTTCCTTGGTACTTATGCCTCTACTGCTTATTTTATTTTGTACTGATTGTATTTCTGAGTTATAATTGATATACATTATGTACCTACTTTTGTTTAGAACTAGGAAAAAGGGAAATGTTTACCCATGTTTTCTATAAAATTTCATTACTGCTTATCATTCCATGTTATCACCTAGTAGACTCCAAGAAAAACATATCCTCATCGATCTAACAGTTATTCCAAGGTTCAAGTTTCTAAACTACTAGACTAGAAAATCCCTAATAGAGCCACTAATGATGTGATTCCTTAAGTAAACTAAATCACATCACCCCAAAAATGAAACCACACCAACCACTCCAATTGGATCATATACAGGGTCAAAAAAAGTTGGAAGAACCCATAATATAAACACTCTAATTTCATAATAGATCTTTTTTGGAGGGGGGGATCACATCAAATAAACTAAATCATTGACCCTTAAGTATTTGTTTCCCCAAAATCATACCAAGATATCCCAAAACATCCTAAATGGAACATAAAATTCTCCTATAAATTCTTTTAAAACAACAAAATTCACAATTGAATAAAAAAACCATTCTCAAAAAATGCATTTTCCAAAAATAAATTTTTCAAATGACAAATGTTCTTGTAAAAGAACCAAATTGCATGCGTAAATCCTAAAACATTATCAACCATTTCTTGATACCACCTAAGATTCTAAAATCTCAATATTTAATTAATGTAAAAAACATTTACTATATCAATTTCATTAAATGAAAATAGTCTGTTTTTCAAACCCCCCATGGGGTTCCAAATTCCTTTAAAACTGAATTGGTTTTTAAAAGAAAAAATTATTACAGAAAACCAATTCAAATGATTTAAAATAAGAAAAAAATCCCAATAATTTTCCAAAAAATAGAAAATTAGCAAACAAATCCCAAAGGATTCCTATCAAATTAGAATGATTTTCCATAAAACACTCATTTAAAAAACACACATTTCACACAACAATCGCATCAATTATTTTCTAAATTCCTAATAAAATCAATGGTTTCAAAATATTTCATCAAACCAATCACATTTTACAAACAATTTATATGGCATTGATTTATAACCAAAGGAATGTTTTCTAGGGAAATCTATTTTTTGATGCACATAAAATGATTTTCACAGCACATCCACAAACTGAATATCAAAGAAACAAAACAATACAAAAAATTAATCCAAATATTCAAATATAACACAAGACCTACCATAACCATAATCTCTATAAAAATTTTCTATATTTCAAACCTAGTTAAATGGATACATACATGGAAAAGACGGGTCGCCGGAGATGGAGGTCGCGGGGTTGCCGGAGACGGAGGTCGCAGAGTCGTCGGAGGTCGCGAGGTTTCCGGAGGTCATGGGTCACCGGACGGTTGGGGGTCGAGGGTTGCGGGTCGCCGGGGGGGTTAGGGGAAGAATGGAGGGCACGAGGGTTTGGGGGAAAGATCGGGGTGGGGGTAGGGATGGGTCGTGACTGTTTTAAAAATTTCGGGTTTCGCGGCGGTTTATTAAAAACCGCCGCGAAACCTTTCAGTGAAAACGTTTAGCGGTGGTTTTGTGAACCGCTGCCACAAAACCGCCGCTAAACCCGGTTTTTATTGTTGAGAATTTACTAAATCTATTTCATTTCATTAGATTATATTACTTGTTAATCATATTTGATATTATAATATTATTTTTTAAGTAATTTTCATTATAATATGATGTATTTACACTTTTTATGTATATTTATAGTTGATACACATAATATATTGATCGATTAATTATCAATTCAATGTGATGATCATATTAAGGTTTAATTTCACAATTTCATTCTAATCGAGAATATTTATTCATTAATTTCAAATGTAAAAAATCATCTAAAAATTTCCTATTAAAAAAATTTCATTTTATTATCCTATGATCAATCATGATTTCTTAATTAATTTACCATGTTTCCACTCTTTGGTATATAAAATAACTGATAATTGTTTTAAGAAAATATGACTTCATTTATCTTTTTTATCGATAATCTATTTTCTTCTAAAACCATGTTGTCATCTTTCAAAAAAATATTTTTAAACATTTACTAAGGATTTATCAAATATATATTTTATTCATTTTTAATTTTTTTAAAATATTTTGAAAGGAATCATTATGATTTTTTTAATTTTTTTTGGATTTTATCAAAAACAAGAAAGGAGTATTTTTTTAACATTTACAGTTTGAATGGAACTTCTATCCATCAAAACCACTAATTTTTTTTTAAAAAAAACACTATAAGATTTATTGACTAGTTGAAATGAAAATTATTTTCAAAATGTTTTTTAAATATGTAATTTTAAAAATTTATTTTAAAAGTAAAAATTATATTATCCAAAAAATGTTTTTAATTATATTTTAATGGTATTACTATTCATCATTGCAAATAACACATTATCATTACACCAATGGGTATACGATGTATTAGTAAAATCCATATTATGTACTAGGATGGTTTATAATCATTTTGAGAATGTAATGTATACATTCACTTCAATTATTCATTGTTTTTGGTCATTATATTTTCCTTGAGTTATTCACTTTACTATAAACATTATATTTCCCATAAATATAAAAATTATCTTTCATGGATATGATTATTTATAAAACCATAAATAATTTCTACATATGGTGTTCATGATTTAATGTTATTTTTTATCTTTGGAAATATTGATAAATCTATATTCATTAATCAATATGTATATTTTATGATGAGGAACATTAGTAATGAATAAAATCAATTATTGAATATATGAGGAATTATTAGGGCATGAAGACATGTTTTGGTTCTTGTTATTGATATCCCTTCAATGCATTAGTAGTATCATGAGGTGAATCAGAAAGATGGAATAAAATTAGCTGAACAAACTAAATAGGTTTCGAACCCTTAGTTTTAAAATATCTTGTGAATGGACTTAACGGTATAGGAATCATGATACCAAATTCATGGAGTCCCATATTTAATTATTTCCTTCCTTAAGAATTAATTTATTATTATCCAAGATTTTTTTCATGATTTTACTATCTCAGGATGCATTTAATTGTAAGTTATTGATTAGATGGGATGTCTTTGCAGTTATTTACCTTTCTATATTGATTATTCTTAATCCAGTTATAATAGTAATGTAATTGATTAAATGGAAAGTGTTTTCAATTATGTACATTTTCTTATTTATTATTATCTAAGAAATTTTAATATTGATATTTTCTTTGGATGTACTTACTTCATAGTGTATTGATTACATGGAATGTTTTTTTAATTTATTTACCTTTCAATTTGGATTATTCTTGTTGAGTCATGATTTAATCCGATGTACATAGCCCATAATGGGAATTTGGGATTATCCTTATTTTTCATCATTTTCACTGGATCCCATGAAATGTACTATGATTGATGTTCGATAATATAATAGAGGGAATAATTATATTCTAAAAATAAATTGTGTTGTATTTTGTGTTTGAAAATGTAATTAAGGACTCAAGTATGTATCTAGTTTTATAATACTAATAAACTATTAAATCCTTTGGGATTTGATTATTGTATCTAATTAAAATATAATAATGCAGACATTGCTTCTAAGTGAATGTGGATTGGGTCTCTATAGATGGTATCAAAGTTAGTTTAGTATAAATCATGGGAAATAGATTTTTCAAACAAAATTGGGGGTCATAAACCAATGATATAAATTGAGGATATGTTTAGAAGAACAACCTAAAGTTTTTCTATGATAATGATTATATTAGTATTCATGGAAATGAATTCTTATTTGAATACTACAAGTGGATATGTCTCTAGAACTCTAGCAACCCGAGTTTTAGAAAAAGAGATAGTATGTTTGATAGCGTACATAATACGCCTTAAGAGAACTACTAAATATTATTATTTAACAGTTACCATATAAAATAGCAATTAAAATTGAGGTAATGAATAATATTAACTTATTTAAACGTGCATATAATTAATTCTTTTTTGAAAAATTAATTATAAATGAAAAAATTAATAAAAGGAATTGTTTTTCTAAAAAACTATTTAAATTAAAATAATTGAGTTTATAAAATAATAAAATCACTCTTGATGGATTTTATTAATGAAATCTATATTTAACATATTATAATTAAATTTTGAAATTGATATTATATTTTTTATAGAACTGATATAGAAAAATTAAAATTTTCGAATTAAAGAAGTAATTTTTAAAAAAATACTATTTTGTCGCCTTTTGATGCATATCCCATTTTAAATATAGTTTTTAAAACATTAATTTTATTATTTGAAAAATTAAACTCATTATTTGGAATAGGGATATCAAAATTTATTTTGGATAAATTTTTGGTATTTTTCTGATAATTTCATATTTTAACAAATAGTGAAATAAATTCATATTAATTGAAAGTGCTTTTTTATAATATATTTATAATGATAGATTGTAATTTTAATTGGTTTTAATGTATAAATAGATTATATTTTTATCTTGTAACCGAATTATTGTCATTGGATGTAATTTGTCATTGACATTTGATATATGCACATGTCAATCTTTTAATGGTATTTACATTTTTAAAACCTGTTTTCTTGTTTTCTAATTGATGACTGATTTTAAATTAATTACTAAAACTTATGTATTTTGAATTTTTAAAAATTAATATCATATTTTGAATCATTGAGTCCAAGTTATGTAAATAGTTTTTTTGGGTTTTTTTGATTTTGTGAATAGTAAATTTGGTAATTTTTATTTCTCACGGTTAAAGGCAAATCAGGTAAATTAGGGTAATAAATAATATGATAAGGATAATTAAATTATCCTAAAATATGATAAAATCATATTTTATGAATAAAAGTCGACACTTAATGACTAAGTATCTGAATTGAATCATTTAAATAACCTTTTTTATGAAAGTGATATAAATATCATTAAAACAATAGAAAGTGACAACATCTCACCCTCTTATATATTATAAGTATAATAATTTTAATATAGGAATAAATATATTATAAAATAGATAATAAATTGTATACAAAAATATAATGAAATTATCTATATCATGGTAATTTATATAGAATTTTTATAGATCAAATAATTTCCATAAATACTGACACAATATTGAAACAATAATTATTTTATAAAAATAAACATCAAATAAATGATAAGAAAATTATTAAAATAAATATATTTTATATTAATTAGGGTAATTCATGAATTTTTTAGGTAACTATCAAATTTTATAAGTCTATTAAATTGGTTTTTATAAGTTTTCTCACTGTTTTTATTTTTTTTTTAAATTCAATTCAATAAATATTTTCAAAATTAACACTATTGATATTTTATAAAAATACTTTTTTATGAAATTATTTGTTAAAAAAAATTTGGAAATTAAAAATTTATTCTGATTAGGTATAAATGTTTATAAATTTTTAATTTATGGGTAACTAACCCCATATAACTAAAATTTATAGCCTCTTAATATTGAAAATGTTGTTACCATAATTAAAATTAAAATAGATTAATTAAGGCTAAACTGAAAGGGTATGGTTTAAAATAAAATCAATAAATATCGAAAAATTATTTGATGAGATGATTTCAAAACATACTAATATTATATTTTAAATTACTCAAGTTGGATTCACTTTTATTTAAAAATAATTTTATATTAATTTAATAGTTCAAGAGATTACAAGGGTGCCCCTTCCCTCTCCTATAAAAATGTACCCAATATTCTCTATTACTTAAGAGGTATTCTTTTTTATTTAAGTATTTATATATTATTCCTTCTACCAATTCTTCAAATCTCCTTAAACCATGATGAAATAATAATTATATTATCCAAAATATATTGAGATGTTATTAGGGTAATATCATCACATAAATCTATCTCAAATTTCATCAAATGGGAAATGATCTTTTTGTTCTTGTGTACCACAGACTACCACCTCACAAACTGATATAGTTTGTTTTTCATCACCATATTTAAAGACTATTTCAAATGATGGAATTAAATGTTCATGTTTTATATTCATGAAATATTAATCATTATCAGATAATAATATATCAATTCTGTTCTTACTTTCCATGAATAGAAAATGGTAACGTCGTTCATGCGTGCGTGTGAACTATCACCTCCACGAAGCGACGCAAATCATTTTTTATTCAGTACATCACTTTTATGATATATATAAGTAAATATAAATGAATAAAATGATATTAATAATGATATATTGATTATTTAAATAGAAAATAATACTTAATTTCTTTCCATAATAATCAATGAAAATGGAAATCATTACCCATACGTACGTACGACTTACCATCTCCATGATTATAGCGTTGTTCATTTTTCATATCAATATTTAATTATTTTATTTGAAGATATAATTTATATATAAAATTTATTATTATTTAATGAATTTTATTATAGAGATTATATACTTATGACCACATGGACTAGTGACATCAATCCGTGTTCATTTTTTACTCAAGTATCAAATATCGATAAAACATCTGAGATGCACTGAAATATTTAATTAATTATTATAACATGGTAATAAATGATATAAAAGTAATAGTAACCATTAAAAGGTTATCATGATAGTAGGAAGTAAAGTATGTTTATTATTTAGTAAAAATATGGAACATTTGTGACAAATAGAACACAAGGTAAGAGACTTTGTCTTAATCTCCTTTCATTGAGGCATATTTTCATTTTATACTCCACCTTAGTTTATATGGTTCATAATAAAACCCTTTTAATTTTAATTCATTCCATGGTTTTCAAAATGAATAATTTTATATGAATATTTTTACTTTTTTAGAAAACAACAAAAGTAATTTTTTTAACGTATGTGGCGACAATGACTTCTCTACTTCCATAACTGTTATTTGATATTAGGATTACCCTTTAAGACTTAATGTTTTTAAAAGGAATAGAGATCTATTATTCCCTTTTTGGGTGTTTTTGTGTTGATAATTGTTATGAAATTCAATTTACTATTTCAAAATATTGAAATGATTCCTTGTGATTGCAAATGAAATTTCTTGTGTGAAATATTCATAATTTTAATATTTTATGTGTTACGATTATATAATAGTATGTGTATATATGACTAGTTGTTATGTGATAAACCAAATATGGGTGGTTACATGATAAGCTAATGATGTTTGGTTCCACGATCATTCATGGATGGGTGGTAACATTATAACCTCCAATGCATTGGGTATAGAAGTATGTTGTATAGATATTCCATTTGTAAGTGTGTTATGTGTAGAAGTTGACTGTATGTTTATTCCATTTAAGTATCATCATGTCCAAATTTACCTTTATATGGTATATATTTCATTTTATGGGTTTTATGGTAATCTTTTTATTACGAAAAAGCTAACCAATGAACTTTTATTTAGTGAATGCTTTTTACTAATTCTAAGAGGTGAAAAGTATTACTTTATGATAATGTATTCATGGTCTACTTGTTTTTGAAAGACTAATAGTTTTTATTCTTCATTTATTTCTTACTGATATCTTTTTATCATCCCATATTTTTAAAAGTTTTTCATAGGATTTAATGGAAAGAAGAGTCAAAGATGGAATTAAGGACAAGTTATGACGATTAAACATGAAAATAAATTATGCTTATTTTAAAATATTTTGTGTTATGAATCAAATGGATACCGTTGGATGTGTCCAATTTTTATTTCTATGTGGGTTTATGTAATATTTATGTCCTAATTATATGAATCTCTAAACATGAAAAGATCATCAATGTGAAATAAACTAATTTTTTTGACATAACTCAATATTATGAAATGGTCAAGGTTATGTCCTTATAGTTTGTATCATATGATGATTTAGAAAACTTTTGATGTTAGGATGTATTCATAAGATATAGGTATATCATATGAGTTTATAATTTTTTGTTTGACCATAATTTCAATGACTTAGAAATCACTTTTGAGGCTTTATGTTCCAAAATTTAATGGTGATTAACGGTATTTTTAGAGACATTTATTTTTGAGGTAAAAATGGGTTATTAGTTTTTGGGATGAAAAATGAATGGAATGAGATAAAATTTGGGGTTAAAACATGTTATGATTATTTTTTAGGAATTTATAATATTTTGAGAATGTTTTAAGAATTACATAGTTTTAGAAAAAAAAGAAATCCCATAGGAAGGGTGAAAACCCATCGGGTCATACAGGGTTATAGAAACCAAACCCACAACCGAAGTGAGACAAGGATTTATCACCTACCATTGGCCAATGTGAATTCCTTGGTTATTATGAATTTTTCTTTTTATTTAAATGAGTTGATGAAATAATAATAATTTGATTTTCATAACTTATGTTTTATCAAATGGATATCCTTAGTATCAGAAAATGATTTTGGAATTAAGTGATAAATGTTATTTTGGGATGTTTACTATTTTTTGTAATATTATATGGTTAGGGTAAATATAATACTATGAGATTTTAATTGAGGAGTAATGGTTGAATTTTATTATTTAATAATTTGTGTTTTTATTATAGACTTATGGAGATTTATTTTTTCTGGAAATGATTAACTTATCTTGAAGAATACGGGATTCTGGAAATTACATTTTTGGTATGATACATTAAGAGTGATCGATGTTATATGGAGATAAATGATAAAATTCATCTTGGAATACTATGTGATCAAATCCTTCTAAATTTTGGGTTTTAATCATAGTTTTTATTATTTTGAGGAATTTTAAGGAAATTTGTTTATTAAATGGTCTATGTTGGGATTTGGGTATTATTTTTGAATTTTGGATATTAAAAGTAGTAATTATTCTTTGAATTTTTATTATATTTTTCGAATTATATTATTTTCTGTTAACCTTATTGGTTTTTGTTAATGTTTCAAGAGAGGAAAATGGATATCTAATATTTTGTCGATTATGTTTTTCTATATAAGTTGATTCATTTTGAATACTAATAGTTTCATAAAAAATGGGTTTGTGGTGGAAATTGATTCAATAATAAAACTATATAATTCCAGTAATTATATTTCCTTATGATCTTAGTCCAAGTGGTAAATGAATTCTGAAATTCTATGGAAAGGATCTTAAAACAAAACACATTTTTTATTTACTTTTCCAACAATGAAATTAAATACCATTTAACCCATAAAAAAGTTATGATTTCGTGATTGTTAAATTTATCCTAAAAATGTTTTCTAATAATCTCCATCAGAAATTTATCATTACTTTTCTATTCCATATCCTTGTTTTCCTATATAGAACCCTAGTATGTGTCATCTCAGGTGACCATCATACTTTCATTTCATTCTTTTAAAGTGGAATTTTTCTTAAACCTTTTTACAATGTGGAATTGAAATAATGGTATTTTGAAAATTTATACCATATTTACAATCCCCAAATTCAAATAGTGGGGATTCAATTTCCAAATGGGGGGAGAATGTAACATCCTTATTTTTTCAAAAAGAAACACTATGTTCGATAACATACATAATATGCCTCAAGAGAATAACTAAATATTATTATTTAAATGTTACCATATAAAATATATATTAAAATGGATTTAATGAATATTATTAAGTGATTTAAACATTTAAATAATTAAATATTTTGTGGAAAATTAATTATAAATGAAAATAAAATCCTTTTTAGATAAAAGGAATTTTTTATCAGAAACTATTTAAATTCAAAAAAGTGAATCTATAAAAAAATAGTATCATGATTTATGGATTTTATTAATGAAATATATATGGAATATATTCAATTTAATGTTTTAAATTCATATTATATTTTTTCTAGACATTATAGAATAAAAAATTCAGTTTTCGGGATAAAATAAGTATTTTAAAAGAATACAACTTTTCACCTTTTGATAGAGAATCCATTTTAAATACTATTTATTAAATTATTATATGTTTTATTTGAAAATAAATAAAATCATTATTTGATGGTTGGAAATCAAAATTTAGTTTGGATAATGTTTTGGTATTTTTCTGATATCATTCATATTTTAATGAATAGTGAAAATAATACATTTTAATTAAAAATTTATTTTTCATCTAATTTATTTATACTATTAGATTATTATTCTAACTTGTTTTAAAGTAAATTCAGATTATATTTTTATCATTTAATCAAATTATGCTCATTTTAAGTAATTTCACATTGACATCTTATATAAACACACCTGAATCTTTTGATGGTTTTTACTTTTAAAAAACCCGTTTTCATGTTTTGTCAACCGAGATTAATTTTAAATTAATTACCAGAAATTCTATATTTTATAATTTGAAAATTTTATTATGAATTTTAAATCAATGTTTTAATATTATGTAGATATGTTCCTTTTATTTTTTGGATCTTTTGAATTGTAACTTTGGTATTTTATATTTAAAACGGTTAAAGGTAATTCTGGTGAATTAGGGTAATAAATAATATGATAAGGATAATAAAATAACCCTAACACCTGAAAAATCCTATTGTCTGATTAAATTTTTATACTTAACACCTAAGGATCATTATTAAATCATTTAATTTATTTTTTCCCTTAAAATAGATATAAATATTATTAAAACAAAAGAAAGTGACAACATGTCATCCTCTTATTTATTATAAGTATAATAATTTTAATCTAGTGATAAATATGATATAAATTAGATACTAAAAAGTATAAATAAATATAATAAAATTATATAAATTATGGAAATTTATTTATAATTTTTAGAGATCTAATAATTAGAAAAAATATTGACATAATAATGATACAATATTTATTTTATTAATAGAAATATAAAATAAATGATATGAAAATTATTAAAATTAATATGATTCAAATTAATTAGGGAACTAAATTAATTTTATATATTAATAGGAAACATTATAATCCTATTAAATTGTTTTAATATAAGTTATCTATATGTTTGGGTTTTATTTAAATTTAATGAATTGAATAGAGTCAAAATTGAAACATTTGTTATTTTATAAAAACAAATATTATTAAATTATTTAAAAAGCATAAAAATATTTTAAAATTAAAAAGAAAATATCCTAAGGTCAAAATGTTAATAAATTTTACTTTTAATGGAAACTTAACCCATATAATTAATATTTACAACATATTAATATTGAAAATGTTGTTACCACAATTAAAATAAAAATAGACTAATTAAGGATAAACTGAAACTATAAGGTTCAAAATAAAATCAATACATGTATAAAAATTATTGTATGGGAGTATTTATAACCACAATAATATTATCTTATACATAATTCATTTTTATTCATTTTTATTTATAAATTAATTTTTATTAATTTAATATTTTAAGAGTTTCCAAGGGTGCCCCTCCCCTCTCCTATAAAAAGGTACCCACTTTTCCCTATTACTCACACATCAAGAACCATTTGGATTAGAAAATATTTGTCCAAAAACGATTATAAAATACATCCCCACGTTATTTAGGCCTTATTATAGGTATAAAACTCTCCTTATAGGTGTGGAGTTTTTCATTAAATGTGATCAACCGAAAAAGATGTATTATTTTTATTTTAGTATTTCTATCTTATTTCTTCTTCCACTTCTTCAAATATCCTTAAACCATGAAGAAATAATAAATCTATTATCCTTAGTATACCAATATTTTATTATGTTAATATCATCACTTGAATCCATCTCTAATTTCATCAAATATGAAATGATTTTTCATTCGTGTGTAGGACAAACTGCCACCTCACAAAGCGATGTAGTTCATTTTTCATAACCTTCTTCGAAAAAAGTTCTGATTATATAATTTAATCTTCATATATTATATTAATGAAATATTACTCATTATAAGATAATAATATATCAATTACATTCTTACTTTCCATCCACATAAAGATGATAACGTCATTCATGCGTACGTGTGAACCATCACCTCCACAAAGCGATATGATTCATTTTTATTCATTAAATCACATGTATGATATATATTAGTATATTTAATTTAATTTAATAACATTATATTAATGATTTTATGATCATTATAGAAATATAAAATAATAAATACCTTTTCTCAATGATGATCAATGAAAAATGGAAACTTTACCAATGCATACGTATGACTTACCATCTCCATGATTCTAATGTAATTCATTTTTCATATCCATATATAATGACTAAACTTATAGGTATAATTTATATATAAAAGTGACTACTATGTCATTAATTTTATTCTAGATATGATGGAATTATGGCCACATGTACTAGTGACATATAACCATGTTCATTTTCAACACAAGTACCGAATATCGACGAAACGTCCGACATGAACTCAAATAATTAACTAATTATTATAGTATGGAAATTAATGATATTAATGGAATAATAAACATTAAAAGGTTATAAATTAAGTATAAATTAACCTAAGTTTATTATTTATAAAGAACAAGAAACATACATGGTGAATCAAACTCTAGGTAAGGGACTTCGTCACAATCTCCTTTCACTGAGGCATATTATGATGTTATAAACAACCATCCTTTACAAGGTGTATAATCAAACCCTTTTACTTTTAATTAATTTCAAGGTGTTCAACAGGAATATTTATATATTAAGTGTTTTAGTTTCTTTAAAAAACATCAATATGAATGTTTTTTTAACATATGCACCAACAATGACTTATCTACGGATGTAACCATTATTTGATATTGTGATTCCTCTATAAGACTAAATGTTTTTAAACGGAGAAGATATCCCTTATCGCATTTTGGGTGTTTTTGTATTGGTAATTTTTTTTGAATGTGGATTGAATATTTTATTATCTTGAAATGATTTCTTGTGATTGTAAATGAAATTTTATGAGCGAAATGTTGATAATTGCAATATTTTACATGTTATGATTATATAAGGGTACTTGGAAATTTTACATATGGTTACATGATAAACCAAAGATAGGTGGTTATGTGATAATTCAAATACGGGTTGTTTTGTGATAAACCAGGGATGGGTGGTGACATTATAACATCCAATGCATTGGGTATGTAATTAATCCATATGGATATTACATTTTTAAGAGTGATATCTGTTGAATTTGATCATATGGTTATTACATTTAAGTATGATTATATCCTAAGTTGCCTTTATATTTTATATGTTGTGTTGTATGGGTTTTATGGTAATATTTTTATTACATAAATGGTAATCAGTGATCTTATATTTAGTAAAGTGTATTTACTACTTATTATTTGGGGGCTCTCTGCCTCGGCGAAGAGCTCTCTGGGGATTTAGGGTTTCGAACCCCGGTGGTGTGCTGATTTTGATGAGCGGATAAGTGATTCCCCTCGGTGATGGATGTGCAATCGGATGCCGGGAAGTGTGGATCTGGCTGCGGCGGTTGCGATGCGGTCGGATCTGGGTGCACGAGGATGGGATATAGCTTCAGCGGTACAATACGACAGCTTCAATATAGACTATGGCGGTGGCATGCGTCGGCTCTTATGGTCTGCATAGTGGGGGTTTCCGTCTTTGCGATGGAACTTGGAGGGTGAGGAGGGTGTGAGATCTCCATCTTCGAGTGAGGGCTTCTGCTGGTCGGGGCGCGCGACGTGGTTTCTGGCTGGCGGCAACACAAGAAGAACTTCAGTGGGGACTCAGGGTGGAGGTAGGCTTCGGGTGCGGGAGCGGGCAACCCGTGGGGCGGAGGTGCATCGGTCCAGACGATGGTGGGGTTAGTAACGTCGGTGGATCTTGTGGGGGCCACGATGGTGCGGTCTGCTTAGGTGCGGCGAGTTCGCTCAGCAGGCGGGCTGGCAGCAGTGGAATGGTTGGGCTATGGACTTACTGGGCTTGTTTTGTAATGGGTTTTTTCCCACTGGGCCTTCGGGCCATTTTTTTACGGCCATATACCTCTGAGACTTTGTGCTGGGTTTGTTTTGGGTACACCCTTACCCAGTTTAAAAGGGTTTCTGTTTTCTTTTTATTAATAAAGGGTCTTTCCCCCAATCTTTTCTATATATTTACTACTTATTAAAGGTAAAAATTATTACTTATGATAATTTATTTAGGCTTTAAATGTTTTTGCAAGACTAATAGTTTTCCTTCTTTATGAATACCTTACTGAGATTTTTTCTTCTCATCCCATGTTTTTAATTATTTTTCATATGATTTAAGGGAGAATAGAGCCATGTATGGAATAAGTAAAAGTTATGATGATTAAATATGAAAATAAATAATGTTTCATTCTAAAAGATTTTTGTTTTATGAAATGAATGGATATCGATGGTAGTTTCCACTTTGTATTTCTATGGGTTTGTTATGTAATAATTATGGCTTAATTCTTTAAATCTCTAAACATGAAAAAACCTGAATGTAAAGCAATGTAAAGTTATTGATATAACTCAATATTACATAATGTTTAAGGATGGTTCCTTATAGGAATATATGTACCTATGTGTAATAATTTAGGAAAGGTTGAATAGGTCTTGACCCAAATGTCACTTAGTTCATGAAAATAGGCCTTACTACACACCTAGTTTGACGCGTGAGGGGGATATTCTTATGGTAATTAACATTTTATTTACAAACAATTTTTAGTGACTTGAGTAGATTATTATAATGAAAATACTAGGTTAAACCTAATCTTTATTATATAGAAAATAATGTGTCATGATTTAGAAATAATATAAAGGGTTATATAGTTTCCCACTACAGATATTGTTGATCAAACTATGCTTTATGGTTATAGTCAATAGATGTAACTTGAAGAAATCATGTCAACACTGGTCATGAAGGAAAATGAGGTGAATCCCAAAAACAAACTGAGATGATGATATGAGTTAATGATATAATTATTATTCATAATAAGTTATTATAAAATTTTATTTACAATATATAATATAAAAAACTCTCAAAATCACCAATAGAGAAAAGGATGATGATCTCTAAGGGATAAAATAGTGGAAATCATAGCGGAATGACGGTTCGACTTCCATAATGTTAGAAATGTGGAAAGAGACATCAATGAAAGTGTCTCATAGGAATCATAAAATTATTTATGTCTTCAAAGGAAGAGAATAATGAAAAGGATTGTCGCGAAAAAAATTAAGAGTAGAATGGATGGAAATAAATGTCATCCTTGGAATCCATTTAAAGATTATTGTGAAAAAAGTGGAAAACCTATAAATGATTATATTGAATTCCATAGTCTAAATTTTAAACCATATATCAAGAAAGGAACTATATGGAAATAAATTGGTTTATTTATTTATTTATCTGGAATTGATAATTAAATTTTAGATGTATTATTACCAATAGAAATTTTGTACAAGAATTTTGAATCATCTTTGTATTGTGTTAAATTTTGGAAGAATTTATGTCTTCATTAGCATAATATTTATGGATATGATCATGGGTTATGAGTTTATGGTTAATAATATGTCTAAGTCTTAAAAAACCCATTTTTAGGTTTTATGTGATGGGAGTTTACAAATATTACAGATATTTGTGGAACAATTTATGGAAATATAAAAAATTAGTTTAATATATGTTTTAGTGAAAATTTTATATGTGGAATAATGTTTTAAAATTTTATAGGAATAATTTTAATGGAATTCAAAACCAATAGGTTTGAAATGATCTTCAAATTATTTTTAAAAATAGAAAAAAATATTATTAGTCTTTATGGGAAAAAAATTAGTTTTATTGAAAAACAAGGTCAATTTTTTAAATGATTAATTTTATTTCAAGGATTTCAATAATTTTATTTGGGAATGTTATTGGAGCTAAATTAATACAGTTTTGGAAAAAGGACAACCCACATGTTGCATGAAAACTCACCACATCTGGAAATGCCACGAGGCTTGAACCCAGGATGAAAGGGTAATAAGGTTTTAACACCTAACATTGGTGTACGGGATGTCATTCTTAATATGTTATTTTTTTAGATATAATATTTGAAAAATAAATATTAATGTTGAACTTGTGGTATTAATTTTGAGTTTTTGAGATTAATGTATTTTAATGGATAACTGCTATAACCATATTGGTTTTAGAAGATAGTTAGAGATAGAATGAAATAGTTTTTACACTTTTATGGATCCTACAATCTATTAGAAGTGAATTTTTGTTCTTCATGTGAAAATAATTCATTTTTTATTATTCATTTCTTTGATTAAGTGAAAAATATGAAAATTATTAAATCACAACCAAAGGATGAAATTGTATTTATGAAATAAAAATGTATCAATTACGTATATTTCCTTATGTCAATAAACACTAATGGAATTCCTCAAATTTAAGAAATGGATAAGGAAAAAAAATCTATCTTATTAACTTATATTCAATGATTCATATGGTCTTTTAAATAATAATTGATTTAGGATTTTGAGGTCCTCAACTTTTCACTAGTCATTCACTTTTCTATGATTAATGACCCAAAGAACTATATATTACTTTTTATGGTTTTATTATATATTTATATCATAACTTAACACCAATTATATCTTACATAGAAAAATAATTCTGTGTTATTATATATGGATTTTGATCATCTATTTGTATCCTGTTAAGAATATACTTTATTATCCCTTTTATGATGTAGAGTTTTCAACAATGGTATCTCCAAATTTCAAAACCATGAGTACAAGATCATGTTTATATTATGAAGATAAAATTTATTTATGTTTGGGATAATTTAACACCATGAAATTATAAAATATGAACATTGTATTGATAGTTTTTCTAAAACACAACACTAATATTAAACAACCGACAAAATGTATTTCTAAAAATTTAGTTTCATTGATAGCTTCTACAACATGTAACCATGAGTGGAAGTTAAACATAATGTAGTATACCTAGTTTTAAAATTTATTTTTATGAATAAAAGTAAATAAAATTTTAAAATTATGGTTATATACTAATTAAAAATAATATAAGAATTATTTAGAAGAAAAATATTGTTTTTGAAAAACAATATTTTTCTAAAAGATGGTTTAGTCTCTATTTTCACACATAATATAAATTTATTTTTCACCTTTTTTTATATTTTTTGTTTTCTTTTATATGAAATTAATCATTTAAATAAAAATATCAAAATTTTCTTAAGGTGCTTTTTTGGGATTTTTTTGAAGCATTTATTTTCTCGATGAATACTGAAAGATACTGAATTTTAATTGAAAAATTAATTCTTTTTTATGTTATTTATAAACATTAATTATTCTATAAACAAATTTTAATGTAAAATAATTTTAATTTTAAATCAATTATTCCAATACAGGTTTTTTTTATTCATTCTCATATTTAATTATGATATAAAAACAATATATAGTTTTGAAAATTTAGTCTTTGAAAACCCACTTTCAAATCGCATATGTGGGATTAATTTTAAATTAAAATTTTACACATAGGTGTATTTAATTTTTAAAAATGGATTCCATATATTTACTAACAAAAATATATATTTTATAATATGGTTAAATATTTTTTTTCACAAAATTAATAGTGAGTTCTGTAAAAATAATAAACCATGGGTATTGTAAAAATGGATTTTCCACTGGTTAAACTGAGAAGATAATGTATAATATGATATATAAATATTTTAAAAAATATTTTATACATATATTTCTACATTATCATGTATAAGGATTGATAATAGTCATTTTTGAATCCTTTTTTTCATGACAAAAACATTGGTACACCTTTTTCTTCTTAAAAATTACAAATGTGAAACTCACCTCACATACAAAAGGACAGACCTCCCCTATATTTTTAACTCTATAAAACAATTTTTTTCTTCCATTAACTAACCAAATAATCTATAAAACTCCTTTATATAATCCTATAATACATATTTTTTCATCAAATCTATCCTAGGAAGTCTTTTGATGCAAATATATATAGGATACCAAAAGAAGATGTAATTTTCATTAATGTGCATTTTTATTTTATTTCATCCTCCAACAAATTAAATTCTTATTAAAACATGATGAAATAATAAAAAAATTTCAATCATAATTATATGTTTTTAGGTTAATTTAATGACCTAAAACCATCCCCACTTCCATCAAATGGGTCACAAATTCACCATGCATGTGTATCGTGCACTACCGCTTTGCAAACCGAGGTCATTAGTTTCTCAATTAAGACCTCTCACAATTGGAAATGATAATGGATATAAAGTATTTTTTTTTGGTATTAATAAAATTAATATACCTATGGATTCATTATATCAAATATTACTTTTTTCTTTCCATTCATTATAGGATATGATAACATCGCTCGTTAGTAAATAAGACTACTACCTCGTGAATCCGTTTGATTCTTCTTTCACTAACACTTCACATTAAAGGTAATAAGAATAATGTTAATGAATATATGTGATATAAATTAAATAATTATGATCTAAATGTAATATTTATCCTTATGAAAATATAGTATATCATTTTATTTTGTACACCAAAAATTGATAACATTGTTCATGTACGTGTGGACTACTACCTTCATGAAGCGATGTGACACTCTATCCATCAACACACCACATGGATGATATATATATATATATATATATAATTGAATTAAAAGAAAAAGTATAGTACTTGTGATATTATTTTCATTATGTAATAATAAAACATTACTTACCTCCTTCCCATAATGATCATTGAAAAAATTGAAATGTTACCCATGCGTACATATGACCTACCATATCAATGAGCATAAATACTTAATTTATCAAAAAAAAATCATAATTGGTTTAAAAAATATAATAGAATAAATAATATTATAATTATTTCATGATTATTATTATAGATATGATATAATTATATAATATAAGTAAGAACCAGATCCTTCATGAAAAAACACGTATAAGAAAAGAAGGAAATGAAGACCCGAAAAAATGAAAAATATGAATGGATATTAATAGAAGGGTGACAATATGATATGAAATTATAATGTATGATAATATTAACATGGTTGTTTTATAGGGGAATAAAATGTTTAAAATCGTATTATGGGCGGTTAAATCATGTTCAATTAAAGAGAAGCATGACATAATGACCTTTATCTCAGTTTCTCTTCATTAAGGAATATTGTGATATTATGCACCTAATTTATTTTATATGTTGTATATACTTCCCATTTAACAAGTAATATCACGAATCCTTCAAAATTATTGATATTTATAGTTTCAATATTACTTATTTTATCTAATATAATTTGACTAGAAAATTATAAATTGGAAAATAATTTCATAACTAAATTTATTTTCATTGGGTTATATTAATTCTTTGTCATCTTTGATATTCAAATTATGTTAACAATAAATTTTAATTATTAATGATTTATTTATAATATTTTTTATTTTTATATAAAATTTATACACATTATCAATCTTTTTTGGTCCGTGTACACCACAAAATGCTCTCCCAATAAGTAGTGTCTCCAACAGTCCAATAAAAGGAAAAATGCAGCTAACTATAGACCATTCATGAGGTAATTATTCTCATGTGGCCTCAAATGACAATACCCATGTGGAAAAACTCTATAATATATCATAAGAACTTATCATATCATGATACCTGATGCATCATAGTACATAGTGTACTCCTGCCCAACTCTACAATAATTAGAATCAAAAATAAAATAAATCTCCCTTTCATCTCCTGAAAGACTGTCTTATTGGTATCTAACTATAGAATATTCCCACCCATATCATTCAATCACATAATTTATGCTTCTAAGTGTAATAATTACTATATAAAACACTTGTAATATCCATATAGTCCCAATAAATTCCATTCCTCAAAGACATTTGTGGGATACTCCCAAGAATCTATAGATCTCTCCTTATATGGGCAATTGTTATTCTTATCTATATAATGATATAATCCAAGAAGTGAATCTGATCCATATAAAAGTGGAACAATGGGATTTAAGAATATAAATGATGCTCTATCAGTGTTTTAAAAATGATTTCATGAGTTTTTCATGGTCATTCCAATTGTGAGAATACAAAAATACACAATCCTAAAAAACCACCACAAATGAATCTAGATATAAACTCAAAATATAGGATGCCATTCCTCCAGGCCCCTGATGATCAGGTCTATCTCAGCTCAACTGGATATCCCATTAACCCTTATGAATAAACCCTCCACCTTATGCTGATTTGAAGGTTACCCTATGATGTTAAGAATCAATGAAATCATGAGAGGGAACAAACCAGTCTATACTGATAATGATGTAAAAAATAGAATCTCAAGGACAAAAAAGTACCATACAAAGTTACCCCATCCATTGACATGGTGGTACTCCCTAAAATGGTGTACATTATCATTTATAATCCACAATGGAGTATCATGCATCATAAAAACGTGAGAAATATGAACACCGAGCCCAAGGATCTCCATAATGGGAGCATATATAAAGCTACGATAAGTTACTATAACAAATAGACAAGATGCCAATGTCGAGGATTCTAAAATAGTTACTCTAACTATAGAAGTCCTGAGATTCTACTCCTCAGGGGTCAGTTGTACTATGTATATCTAGACTGCTCCATTACCTTATGATACTTCCTAGATACCCCGATTGGATCCACTTTGTTGTCACTGCCTTCATGGGGTCTGCCTACCACAACCATGACCACAAACATGTCCTATTTAGCCTAAAGTACACTAGATCCATGCCTAATGGGAAGATTATGGCCTTTATACTAGATGTAGAGTTAGTGTATCCCCTCTCTCACTGGATTCCAGGGGAGAAGTTATGAAAAAACACTATAGGCAACCCATCTTCCTCATGATCACTGCTCGACTGGGTCTCTCGTACATTGAGGTCTAGTATTTCCCAGTCTATCTTAATGGTTGTACCAATCCTAGATACCTGATTATGTGATCTGGATAATATAATCACTATGTGGAATCTTCAGGTGATTCTTCCTACTAATAGACATTGTAGCACTAGATATCGGTGCTGATCCACCCTAGCTTGCACCCCTAACATCTCTCAGGATACACATTGTGATAAGTGCTTGATTCAATATTCAAGAAACGATAGTAAACCGAATGACATTCACCTATAATTAGATTTTTTTACTTGATACCATCCTTGAAGATCATGGCTTGTGATAACTCATTGCCTATTATAATATGTTTGAAGAGATGGATCTCTATAAAATACGCCAAAATAATCCATAATTGATAACACACCCAACTCAATGTTCATGAAATCTTGAGCTCTATCATCCCTCAACATATTATGATAGTAGTAATCATGAAATTATATATTAAAATCCCTGTAAGACAATACTTGGTGAATATACATCTACGTAATAACATCCCACGATATCTTGGAAAAATCTTGAAATAGTTACATGGAGAGCTTTACCCTCCTCTCGAGACACATATCTAAATGATAAAAGATATATAACATGGCCTATCTACATGAGTCCACATATTATGGTCCATTATCCCATGAAAACATGAGATGATTCTACTTCTAGAACTCATGAATTAATTTTTCCATAGTTGGGTCAGGTTATACTTTTCCCTGAATGGTTTTCATGAAATGTGAAAAGCCTTTAGATAACTATGGCTCAACACTTGTGTCTTGTAAAACTACTAGTGTCAAAACTGGGACTATTGGGGGATCCACTGATAGCCCATGGGATACCGCCCCTAGAGTATTGTCATCTCCACCCTACTATTTTATGACTAGTGGTCATCATGCTGGCATGCCTATAAAATTCTACGTACATGCATCATATAGTAATTCTATTAATTTTCAAAACTAAAAGTGCAGATACAGAAATAATATAGGTACAAGACTTATTCTATAAGATTCACACCCCACTTCTTCCACCTTGAGTCAGGTCTTGGCGATGCATAGATCTAACATAAGCATGATATACGACCAACTTCCCACTACTATGGTTGGGTCTTGGTCAAGTTCTCTAATATATGAAATTTTAGTTCTACTTGAATTCATATAGATTTCATTTTCATGAACATTTATATTATATCAAAATTAACATTAAAAAGTTGAACCAAATGGTTCACTAGAATTTAATCCATAAGGTATCATACTCTTTATGATCCAAAATATGGATCCAACCAAATCCACAACACAACACGTTCTAGAAATTCTAACACCATACAAGTTATAGCTATCACGACACCTATCACAATATCATTTTATAGAGTAATTTATCATAAGTGGAATGAAATAATGAATGGAATGTGATTACATTAAAGTTCCAATAATTATTCATGAGATGGTATACCCTTATCTCATCAGATTAAAAAACAATAGAACCTGAAAACATATCCACAGAAACCTCACAATCCAGGTTCGTCACCCAATGACGGAATCTAATATTATATAATAGTCAAAATCCTAAAAAAATCAATATAATTTGAGGAAATTTTTCTTTGTTTCTATACACGAGTTATCTTTGCCTAATAAATTCTCATTACCAAATTACTATTCCTTACTAACCCTTTATATTGTATCAGTATATTAAATAAAACTAGAAAAAAATGATCTAATGCCACTTTGTATCATCTCGAACCCAGATGCCACTGAAAGGTGCCCCTAGTCTGGTGGGTCAGATAGCCTCAAGTGTATATCCAAAAATGATATAGGCTATTGATTATCAGCGAGGACCTTGGTTTTTCCATGGGGAGACTATTCCATTATTACCACAATATATCACAATATATATATGACAAAATTAAGTAGAAGAATATATAAATCATTTTAGCAGATGATGAATAAAGAATAAAGGAATATATAAATCGCAACAGAAGAAATATCATATACATTTGATGAAACAAGTCATATATCTCCAATAAAACAACCAAAATCGGTATTCTTGGTAGGCGTACAATAAATGTTACAAAACTAAAAAAAGGACAAAAACTGTCCCTCTAGCATCATGAGCCTCAACTCAATCATGTGGTCCCCTACTCCAAAGTAGTAAATCAATAATCTATATCAAGGAACTTTACCTTATACATAAATAAAATCATATAATATATCTGGGTACCCTTTGGTGGCCGAAAAAATGTCTGAGATTAAATCCCAGTAGGCAACCACCCATGGTCTAGTTCCATCCAATCATTGAATTCCTATAAAAACAGTGTGATGGAAGTAATAAAATATTTAAGGAAGTTATAAAAGTAAATTGAATATAATGTCAAGGATCTCATTTTATAATCAATTCATTTTATAAATTTCATTTAGGAGGTAAGTATCTGAATTAACAGTTATTCCAGTTCCATTTATGAAAGTTCATTTAATTCAATATGTCATATTTAAATAGTAATCCTCAAAATGTGGCGCAAGCCCAATATTTACCATAATGATTTTCTCTTGAGATGGATTAATAGACAATACCTATGGTATAATGGTTTAACCAAATCCAAGATGATTCTTTGGCTTGGAAGATGTGTCATATAAATCATTTAATACATTTTTCATATCAGAACCTGAGCCAGTCCTTGGAATTCCTAATTTTGAATCTAGGTATCTCTCAAAGTATAATATAAACCAAAACCCTATAATAACATCTATAGAGATACTCATAAGATCCCATACATTTATTTAGGTGTTTTATATCATCAATTACACTCAAGTCTATCCTTGGAAATCCACTAAGGAGGCCCAAGTATCACCCATGGAACATATGATCAAATTCACATTGAGTCCACACTTGTAAATCCATATGGAGTCCAAGTGTCACTCCACATATAAAAGTGATTCCCCTTTGATTTTATCCAAAGGAAACCATATAAATAATCAATCTTTCACTCGATATTAAGAATGATAGAAGATAAATATGTCTATATGTGACATTTTTATTATAACTCATGCGTCACCCAAGTCTTATAAGTATCTATTCAATATCATTAAATCACATCAATGTATTCACCATGTTCAATCAATTCAATCTCAAATATAAAGGTTCCTCAAGGGACATAGGTGTTCAATTAAGTCATGTAATATGTAAAGGTAACTATAAAAAACATACCATTCAAATATCACCTCAAAAGGCGGATAAATGCATGGATAAGCTTAAAAGGATTACCTCTTAATTTAACACACATGTGAATTTCACTATAGCAATCATCTAATTCTTAATTTACTAATACATGGAAATTATCTAGGATTATGTCATCTAAACCATAATATTTATCAATTATTTCAAAATTGATATTAATATTCAATTTTCATGACAATTAACAATTCAAATCATCAACTGGCAATTCATGATTATCAACCCACGATAATGGGTAAAGGGAACACCTCAAAGGGGTCCAATTTCATATTCCATAGAAATATTCAATTCGAATAAACAAATCAACCAAATGGGTGGTTCCATTAATGGTTCATAACTATTTAACAATTATCAATGGGACTCACTAATTAAAGAGGATATACATATTAATTCAATTCAAGTAATTAAATTCATTTCAAAGGTGTTGCTCCAAGAATTGGGAACACATGACAATGAAATATATAAATAATTCAACATTTAATTAATGTTATGATACCACCTATCATATGCTCGTAGTAAATATCTCGTCCAATATTAGATCTAGATTTGAAACAGATCAATAGAAAATTGAAGAACAGATAAAGGAACTAATAATAGGGAAAATTTTATTCAACCAAAATAGCACATCTGATAAAAACCCAAATGAGGAATGATAGAATAGGAATCAAGAACTCACTAATGTAGATTCATCAAGATAATAAGTGCAAAAATCCGATCTAATATGGAGAAGGAACCTCAACTCTTTAGATAGTCACCAAAGATGGATCTCAACGTGTTTCATTTCTGTGTAGGAGAAGAATTAGAAATTAGGTTTTTAAATATATTAGTTAGGGATAAAATTGTAAATTCCTCCAAAAATATAGGATCACAAGTTTTCATAGAATGGTTGTCTGAACCATGCGCCAACCATGCATGCTTAACTATTAGGAAGGGGCGCCCCGAACAGTTTTATGTACAATATGACTAACCATGCAGAACTACATTATTAAAATTACATACATTCTAAAATTGTATTTTACACCAAATCACACGATTTATAAAACCATGAGAATCTTAATACTCACTATCAATCCTCACATGGTTTTATCTAACTAACCTACCTCACATGGTTTGTAATAACCCTATTTCAGGAATATTTCACCCCAAATTCTGGGTTCTGGGATTTTAACTAGCCCCAAACACCCCGATACCTCCATGAAAACAACATTTATACACATTAGGAAATATTTAGATATATAAATTGAAAATTGAACTAAAGTATTTGTACCTCAATGAACAAATGGGTTCTTACAACCACTATTCCAATTTCATGTCAATAATAAATAACATGAAATATATATTTGAAACCTTCTTTCATAAACTTATTTTAATGAATAAAACCACCTCAACCCATTTTATGGAACATGTGGTGTTCCTTAAAACCATATCCAATTGGAAATCCCACATTAAACATTTTCTATAAATAAATTCAAATGAAATATGTAAAAAACCAAAGGCTATACATAATTGAAAGGATAACCATAGAAAATCCCCATAAATTGAGAGACCTACTTCATACTAGGTTTCAAAAACTCCTCCTTCAATGAAAACCACATGATTTAGGATGGATAATTCCGCACACACCTAATATACAAGTTAAAAAAACTAAAACACACATTAAAAAGACAGGGTTTAAAAAAACACTATATAAGGAATCCAAAATCCATTAAAATTGATGAAAAATGAAATATAAGTGAGGAAAAAAGAATAAATATTGAAGAAAAAATATTTTATAAGTCCAATCTACCAAGGTTCTAATGATTATACACTAAAAATTAAGAGAAAGAATCTACCAATATTGGGTATGTGGCTATGTATATTTTAGAGGATAAATGGGAGATAAAGGATTAAAATACCCTAATGAAAAAATGGTTATTACTAAAAAAATTTGTGCTCTAGAAAAACAACATGGTTCGGCCCCATGATTAGGAAAAATATCTGTAAACCATACGTGAAACACTATATAAAAAGAAATAATGACTTTGAATTTCTACTAAAACTCACTCATTCAGTGAAACTGGGATCAATTCATGAAACATGACCATGTCCCCCTTTACAACCCTCTCATATGGTTATCTCCATAGTTTAAAAATCCATGCGACAACCATGCATCTAAATAGGTCTTCACCAAAAAGAAGATTTCCGACCCCTATCTCCAAAGAAAATAATTAATGAATAAAATGATAAATAAAAACATAAATATCATGTAACTATGACCTGATCCGTGTCACAATTCCCATGAATTATTGTTTGAAAAAACCATTAATTTCCACAAATTATATTATATTCTCATTAGATATAAATCATTTTCTAATGAACTAGATGGATATATAGGACCACACCCATATTAAAATGATAAAACATAATTATGATGCACATGAAATCAATCATACATATTATCATGAAAAATAATTTGGTTGAAATTTGAGTTCATAGCATTTTCAAATGGTATCACATAATATGATGCCAAGAATTAGATCGATTGATACCAAAAATACAATATCCAAAAATAATATTATCATTAAAGAATTTACATTTTGATTATTAACATTAACCATAATGGATAAAACTTTTAATGATATAGAGGAAAATGAATGTTATTTCAAAGAAGCATATTTCATAAAACATATTTAACATTATCATTAGAAGACAAAATTGAAAGTCACATTCAAAACATTCCTTTCTAATAAATTTAAAAGAATAAATTTTCAAACATTATTTTGAAACATTCTCCAATAATGTGACCCTGAATATATATAAATTTAATATTTTTATGTGTTTTGTGGATGATACAAAATTGAATAAAGTGAAATGAAATGCGTTTTTATGATTTTTTGATATTTGTAGAGAAAAACTCACATGGGGAAAAATTTTATAAATAATCCATCTAAAATTGGACAATTAGAAATATAAAGATTAGTGAAGATTATACACCAGTATTTTTCATAATAAGAGAGGATAACATTTAAATAAATAAAGAATAAAAACATGCATGAGAAAACTAAATTACAATTGTTAGAAACTATTCTTTACAATGTCATGTCTTATGAAGAAAAAAAAATCCATCAAATAGTAAGACAAGGGGTGAAATTTTGATTTATTTTGAAAGAAAAAAGGATGTGAAATATTATAAAATCTTATAGAGTAGGAAACAAAATATTGGAAAATAAATATTTTGACTGAATAAAAGGGATTTCAGTTTACAAAATCCTTTATGAACAACATAATTGTTGAATAAATAATAATTTTTAAATGAGTTTATGAGAACTAAAGGTATATAAATATAAAATAAAGATATAATTGTATTTAATATAGACATAGGATAAAATAAATCAATCATATAATAACAGTGTTCAAACATAACAGTTATAACCCGTTGAAAGGAGATTAAGTTAAAAAAATCCCTGAAAACATTTGTAGTAAAGGAAATAAATTATTATTAAGTGATATAATTGAAAGGAATTGTAAAATATATGAGTGAAACATTATTAATAAGAAGATAATCCCTCATAATGTATGTATTCTGTATAAAAATGAATAGGTGAGTTACATGGAAACTCTCTTTAATGAAGGAAAATTGAGATGAAAACCCTTAACATGGATTCCCTCTTGGTTAGACGAGATCTAACCTCATGTATAATAAACATAAAAATCATAATGAATTATTTAAAAACATTATTCATATATACTGAATTTCATAAAAATAATTAACAATCATTACCTACACATATATTTGTTAGGTATGGATTATTTTCATTAACAGATTATAATAATTTCATTTCTTCCATACAAGTTTCATAATGGTTATATTGTTTCTTATTTATTGATATAAATGTAAACACTAAAATATTGTTATATATTGTTCAATAATTGTGTTTCTATTATTTATTAATTACCATTTTTATTTATTGGAATGTATGGTATTATTTTCAAATATAGATCCACGATAAACTTGTTTCGGTTAATTTTATTGAAAACAATGTGTTTTTTTATTTTGATTATAAATATTGTCTGTTACCATTATCAAAAAATATTCATAACAAAAATTAATATTTAATATAATATATTATGACAATTAAGGTATTTATGATCATTAATGATTGAGATAGTGAGGATAATATAACATCGCTCATATATGTGGTCAAAACGACGAACACAGGAATGTGTTATACCACTAAATGAGAAAGAGTATATAGTTATATAATAGTATCATATCATTATTTGAGTAATATTATTGTTAACATAATAAATTCATATTGGATAATTTTTTGTAGGAATATTGGATGTGATAAAAAAGAAAATAATAAAGAACAACTTGTAACCTACATTTAAAAATCACATCTTTTAATAATGACATCCTTCATAATGAAAAACATTGACAATTTTATTATTAATATGGGGTTTCAAAAAATAAAAATGATTAAATGAGAACTAAAATGAAAAGGTATTAATTTTTAAATGTATTGAATAGAGTGGTTTGATGTGGGTTGAATTGATATATTTTTATAGGTGAAAATGGGGGACATGTACTTGGGAACTGAAGTCAGTTGAGGGGTAATGATGAAATCAAATGGGATTTAGGTGATTTATGTAATGAAATGTGGGTTAAAAAGTGTGTATGAATATAAATTCTAAAAATGGTCTTCTAGATGTTTTATGTTTCAATATATTATATCAAAATTCAAGCCATGGAAGGTTATCCTTCTTACCCAAATTAACATAGATGAACTATTTACCAGGGTAAATATTTTTTTAATAAAAAATCAAGATGACCATTCATACAATGTATTGAAATGATTATAATTATTTTTTAATCGTTATAATATAATCTAATTTTTGAATATGATAATATTAAAATTTAAAATAAATCATATAATCTTTTTATAAGAACTATTTATGGAAATATACCTTTTTAAAATATTATGGCTTCTAAATATAATTTCATAAAAATTAATAATAAAATATGTTTTAATATAAATTTATTTCATTGAAATATTATATTATATTCAAAATTAAAATTTATCAATCTAATTTGTTACGAAACAAATGAATAAAATCTAGAAACATAATATGCTTTGAAAATTAAATTTTTTTTCTATGGTTACTAATATTTAACATGGTAACTTATTTTTATCCCTAAAAACGAAATTTATCTTATAAAATAATTTTGACAGGATGATTCCAAATATTGAAACTATTTTTTATATTTTCATTATATAGGTGATTAAATTTTATTTTAATACAAGCGCACATAAGGCTTACAAATAACATTTAGAAAAAAAATTCTATTTTTGGGTACAAAATGAATTTATTCTTAATAATTTATAGTAGTAACTATTTTATTATTTTATTACAATTTATTTTTATATATTATAAATAAATTTCATTAAAATATATCTTTGTTAGTGTTTAATTTTAATAAAATATACACTATACTTTTAAAAGAGTGTTTTTTTAAAAAATATTAATTTTATATTATATAACCCTCACAAAATACCAATACATTTAATATAAACAAAACATTTAAAAGAATTATCTTTTAATTTTATAAATATATCATAACATTATTTAATTATAATAATATATAATGTATAAAAATATCATAATAAATAAATATTTTTATATTATATTTTTATTTCATTTTTTATTTTTTTGAATTATATTATTTCATATTTGTTACGAAAAATTCAAAACATAAATATACCTAAGAAGTACTGGTATATCAATTGATGTTAATTTTAATGAAAATATTTATAATATTAAAATTTTACTCATATATATAACCTCACATATATCATTAATCATAATTATTAAAATCCCCTTAAACATGCATATAATATCTTTATTGCTTATCCTCATTTAAATAGTTGAGATCATGATTATGATCTTCATGCAAAACGTGAAATAAAATTGTTTTATATTCATGATATTTTTATATACCTATGATTTTATTCCATATGGACTTTTATTAAGTATGTTTCTTATCATATTCTTATAATTAATCAATGTTTATCTTGTATTTTAATATTTAATCAAAATAAAACATATCATGGTTTATATCAGTTTTTTATTTCTTGAGAAATAAAATAATTAAAATATTTATTTTAAGGGAACTACATACCAAAAATGGATGTTGTTACATTCATCCCCACATAAACAAATTTCTTCTAAACAATTTTATTTATCTCTAAATAATGAAAAGAGTTGACAGTGTGCCTTAGATGGACATGATTGTAGATGTAAATATAGATGAGATATCAACCATTATATCTTTTGAAAGACTACGAATTTTTTTCCTTATATATATATATTAATATTTTCATTTATCTCATCCATTGGAACTTAATATGATTCATTAATAGATATGGATACTTATACTTATGAATGAGTTTCTAGAGGAATACCTCGAACGTCTTATGATATATTTGTAAGTATACACAATTTATCTACTTCACTATCAAAATTATAGTTATGGAGGATATAATTTTCATTCATGAAGAAAAAATCCATATTTTATCTTTCATGTTGATACATTTTCAAATATTGTTTTATTCGAATAAATTCTAATGTATAGCCATTTTTTATATGATAAATTAAATGATGAATTTTATCCTATTTATTTCCATTACAAAAAAGAAACTATATTAGTGTAAATAATATTATAGTCGAACATCCTATGATTATGGAAAATAATCCTATGGTTTCATAACCAATGACACATTTGGAATGGCTTCATTGTTGTGTCCCTTAATTACAATTCGAGTGAATCATCATACATTATTGGACATCAAGACCCATATAAGGTAATTTGTTACCAAATGATGTTTATCAATATACATGAACTGAGATGTGATCACTGGATGATTTAGGGAATTAAATGAGTTTTATCTGTATTAAAATTTATGTGATACCATTGTAAAGATAGATAATACTTTCCCCATTAAACATAAAATTATATTAAGGGAATAAGAGTTAGATCTTTTATAAGTATCATTAAAAATTACATGAAAAAGAATTTAATTACATTGAAATAATCATCAAGTGTTTTAGTTGATAATTGAATATCCCATATATCAGGTGATGAATAAATATTCTTAGTGTACATTAATGACATGAAAATAAGATATATGTTGATCAAGAGTAGAGGATAAGTGCACCTTCACCATATAATTGTCATGATCCACTTTAGTGGTCACCATATATTAATCCATTCCTCATTACCTTGTTTTTTGGTATTGATGATGCATATTATCCTTATTATCATTTGGATTAGGATATTGATTTGAATAATTCAAAAATTCCTTTCATTTAATGAAATTAGGTGTCATGGATGTATTTGATGGGTCTTTATTACCCTCCACTGTGATAACTAAAATAATTATCCATATTCAACAACCATTTCTTAATATCCAAAAAACCCACAGTTGAAACTGTTTTGTTATTATTTCAGTATATTCTATGGGTTCTTCCTCCCATATTTTTGAC
The DNA here is from genome assembly GCA_963277665.1 of Viscum album. NCBI lineage: Eukaryota > Viridiplantae > Streptophyta > Magnoliopsida > Santalales > Viscaceae > Viscum > Viscum album. The sequence goes on from OY728167.1 coordinate 684,458,947, forward strand.
ACGTTTAAAATTGATATTTCTTCCTCCATGGTCTTTATCACATGAAAATCCATGAAACTCAAATTTTCTATTATTTTGTGTGTATGAAAATCCCTATAGGATAACATTTTTAATCATATTTTGAGATGAATGGTTAGGCATGACCATAGGATTTTTCTCTCCAGATCCTATCCTATTTTGTAATTCACTGGGAAAAAACTATATTTTCCATCGCACCCATTTTTAATTTGGTTCCTCCTAATTCAAGATAGTTTCTAAATTTAAGAAACTTAAGGATATGAATAACCAAATCAACAAGAATTTAAAATTTTAAAACAATTGAATTAGAATGCATGAATCATAAATAACCTTTATACTGTAATGTATGAATCTTAATTATTGAGTCCAGGTTATCTAGGGTTAAGTTCTTATTAGTTTTTTATACTCAATGTTGTTACATATAATGATAATACATTCTCATCCATCATAATGGACTAGAAGAAAAATAGGAATCTAAAAAAATATTCTATATGATTATAAAACTCGATGTGTAGTTAAGCCCATTTTTGTTGAACTGAGTAGAAATCAAGAATGTACACAACTAACCTTTTCTAGGGTTATTACCCCAAGGAGAATCCAAGGAAGTTCCTGCATCTAAATTTTTTAATCATGATTGGGATATAATTTCTAGAAAACCAAAAAATCTATACTATAAAAAAATTAGGATTGTTTTCTATACTTAAGATTTCCATTATGATTTTGGATAATTTATTCTTTTATTAGTGTTCTAAAATGACAAAAACTACACTAATACAAAATAAGATGGCCTAGAGATGAACTCATAGAGTCAGTGAAAAAAAATCAGTACATATATTCTTTGATAACATGTTAGATGACCCCAAAAAAATTATATTACCTCATATTCATAAATTAAACATTACATATCAAAATAAATCTTAAAATCCCAGAACAGAATTGTATAGTCTTTAATGGTTCGTTGTGTAAGATTCTTTTTACACGTTATTTCTTCAATAACTCTGAAAAGATATGCACACATTCCACCCTTATAAACATAATACAACATATACTTACATAGTATATTGGTAATAAAATAATGAGTTAGGTGAAAATATGATTAGGGAAAACAAAACAATGATTCATAAAGTGATAGATCGTAATCATGTTAGAAAACATGAACATTGTAAAATATCATATTAAAAGGACCATAGAATCATAATATATAATTCTAAGTAATAATTGAAGATCATAGATCATGGAAATACAACTTAGGATCATAAATATACCATCATGATATCTCATAATATATATTGTGTCTTGGGAAAATTAGAAAAATAACCATACACTGTGGAAACATATCATTGGAAAATGTATCAATAAGTAAATTTTACATTACCACGGAAATATGGAATATGAAAATGAATAAGAAATTTTAACAATGTGGGTAAACCCAATTATTAATATTAATTATGTTGTGAAGAAACCCATGATTTCCATGAATTAAATCTAGGAGAAAACAAGTGGATTCCTAAACATTGTGTTGCGAACAAACCTATGAAATTCAGACATTTATTTTTTGAACAAACCCATGATTTATACACATTAGATCATAATATCATAGGATATAAATATTTTAAAAACTTATTAGAGGGATATATAAGACCCCAAAAATATCATAATGATAAAAAACCAATAAGAAACATCAAATAAATCATACATCTAATAATGAAAAACTAAATATATAAAAATTGTTATATGGAATTTTTGAAATGGAATCACATATGATGATATCAAGAATTAGGTCAGTTGATAACAAAAAATAAATCAACCAAAAGAATTATATTATATTATAATTTAGTGAGTGGTCTTGAACATTGATCATAAGGAATATATATTTTGAGGATAGAGAAGAAAATGGAAGTGAAATCATAAAGATATTTACAAAAAAACTTTTTTAACTTGACTATAAAAAGATGACATTACAATTCACTCTTTTAAAACAATTAATAATGTAAGAAGAATTATTTTGAGAACATAATATATAATCACTTCCAAATAATGGGACATTATAAATAAATAATTTAATTTTTTTGGAAATTTGATGTGTGAAATAAAAAATTAATGAATGTTTATGAAATGTTATTTAAATATTTTTATGTATTTTTAGAAAAAATAAACATTGGTTATAAAGTAACAAAACATTATTTTTTATGTAGATAAATAGAAATCTGATTATTATTAATGATCATAAAAAAGTATCAATCGAATAAATAAATAATTTTTTTTTATAAATAAGGAATAACGACATGGTAGAAATGAAATCATGGAAAGGATAAGAATTATTATTAACAATGTCATATTTTATAAAAAAATAAATCAATAAAATAATATTACTATGTTGTGAATATTTAGATTGATAAGAAAATATGTCGAAAATAAAATATAATGAAATATTTTTTTTTTGAAAATATAGATGATTAACGATTGTATCTCAATGAAAGGGAGTTGAGTTACCTTAAATACCTATAGATGAAACTATTTTTTGAAGTAAAAATTATTTGGAATGTATTTTAAGATAAGTAAATATAAATTCCATTAATGGAAAGAGGATATAAAATTTTGTATAATTATAGGGTAAAATTAATATAATATAGAAAAATATACATGAAAAGGAATACTTATTACTCAATGAGATGATGTTGTTCTAAAAAAATCTAAAATATATTCTAGATCCTAAGGAGAATGGTCGGATGAGTAAGAGGGGAGTAAATTTACAATTTTAAATAATATTAACCACTAAAAAATGTTATAAAAATATTGTATAAAAATAAAGAGAAATGAACAGACTAATTTTTATAGTTGTTCAGATCTAAAAGATCATACTCTAATCTTTACCCCTATCATGAACTAAGAGAGATAAAACCCACAATAATAGACTCATTTAGTTTTCAATGGAGATTATATTAATTTTAAAAAATCCTTTATAACTCCTGGGAAAACCACCCAAAATGATTTTTTTTCACACATGGTGGGTTAGCCTGATCACCCTTCCTTTTACACACCTTGAGACACAACCTATAATATAACTTTTGATATTTTATTATAAACCAATCCTATATTTAACTATTCAATGTAACATATAAATCCCTAACCATTTTGTGGGCATAGAAATCCGTAAATTACCCTTCCATTTGATCAATTGGTATAACAACCCATAGCCTTACTTTTTCATGTGAGTCAAAACCCACAATCATAAATTTTTATTTGTGACATAAACTAGTAAAATTATGAACCCATTATAGAATAGAATTCATAAAAACCATAAAACATGATAGGAAATTGAGGATTATAGTGTCAATCCAACAATGGTCTATTAAGAATGATTGGATCAAACGATTTTACTTTATTTGAGAGAGATATTTAATCACTATATTAAGAAACACATGATGAATTCAAGAATATCACAAACCTCGTTAATCGATCTATATTTGTTGAACACATCAAATATATTTCTGTAATTTATTGAAAATTCAATGACTTAATATCAATGTAGTTAAACATTCCCAATGTTTCATTCCAATTAATCTTTAAATGTGCATTAAAAATACACCCATGTGGGTCACTCCGATAACCTATAACGTTACAAATTTTTTTATAGTGATAAAAGGATATAAAAATTAATTTACTACTGAAAATAAATAACAATTTATATTAAAGTCCTATAGAAAACTCTTGTATGAACCCAGACATTAACATTACATAATCCAGTTTATTCAAATAAAAATCACTTTCATAAATCCGCAATAATTTTTTAGGATTATAGTTTTACAAAATTAGTTCCTAACATCATTCATAGAAACTTATATATTAAAACTTAGACACTTCTACTAAATATCTATTTTATCACAATTTGAATATTTAAAAAACATGTCTTTTTTTCTGTAACAAAACATCATGACATTAAAATTGAACTGTTCTATTCCATTAGCAATCCATAAACACTATGAATAACATTTTCCGATCTGGATGAGCACAAATATCTCATCAAGGGACATAGAAATAAATAAATAAAACGTTATTCAATGAAAATTCTAACAAAGTTATAACTTTTAAAAATAAAACATAATATCATTATATTTCCTTCTAAAAACATGAGTGTCCTATAAAACCATTTCAATCATACATAATTAAAAAATGTTAACTTATGGAATCATTTTTATTTAACTCTTATATATAAATAATATTTTTTTACTACACATGGTGTAACCATCCTGGTTACACTTGGAATAACCATCAAGGTGTATTCCAATAATATCTTAAGATAAACCTGACCGGTTAACTCCATTCCATTACCCAAATGATTTGAATAGAAATAATGGGCTCAACTGAACTCATTTTTTCATGGAACAACCCATCATCATAATAATTCCTAACAACTATAACATGACCTCATAAAATAAATCTTCTATAGAAGAAACATTATTTGGGAAAATAAATTTTCCATTTTGAAATAACTTTTCATTTTTATGCAGCCACACCCTTATAAATGAAAAGATTTTATTTCAAAATTACTCATAGAATTGTAATTAAAATATCAAATAAATAAGGTCTCATGAAAGTGGAAAAATAAAATTATTCTGTATATTTAAAAGAACATTTATTTAATTAAATTTGTTATAACAATAAAATATGATATTTAAAATGAATGTTACTTACCATATGTCTGAAAGAATTATGCACTTGTACATAATTTCCTAGATAATAATATTAGATTACTTAATTACTTAATTTATAAAATTTCAAATAAAATTTTATTTATTACCATTTAATTGGTTTTTTAATACTATTTCAATGAGTTATAAATATCAGAAGTGTCATTCCAGGAGTATTTGTTCCATGACATTATGGTTATTTCCCTTGAGTATAATTATAGTAGGTTTTAAAATGGAAGAAAATATCAAGAATTGAAATGAAATGGTTGAAATAATTTTATATAAATTTAAATGATCCCATATATATTTTTTCATTATAATATAATGAGGATTCATTAGGAAAAACCTTAATGATAAATGTTTTGTCTGTTTTTTGTGGTTTCTACGACCATTAAAAACTAGTTTCATTTTTTTTATTTTTATGTATATAAATTAGTTTCAAAACATTAAAAAATTTATTAATGGAATTTTCAAATATGATTTAACCATAATAAATTTTTTATTACTAGAATTTATGGAATCCATAGATAATGAAAAATTTACATCCAGAAAGGTGGTAAATAAAAATTTCATAGACAATGTTTTCAATTATTAGAATAAGTGGAGAAGAGAAGAGTTTTTATTATGGATATTTCATAAAAAAATAACATTATAGTATATATGTGTTACTATAGTTATCATTATAGTTTTTATAGGGGAGGCAAGGATATGTTAAAATGCAAGAAAGAAATAAGGAATTTATAAGAGAAAGTATGATTTTACCTGTTGAATATCGTCTCCTTGAGAACCTCCTTAAGGAAGTCATATTTATACTTTTAGTGATATTAGGAGGTCTTTAAAGTGAGGAATATTCTTAGGAGTGAAATTTTTTATAATTTAGACATTCTACAAGGATTTTTTGATATGAAGAGAAGAAGTGTCTAGGGGTGGTATTTATAGGTAGAGGTGAGGGTGTTTTCATTATTTTATTCATTTTTTTTTATTTTTTTCTCAAGACAATAAATAGTGTTGATTATTGTGAATATGTAATGTATCTAGTGCATATGAGTTCAATATAATGGTCGCATAAATAATTCATGACTTAATAATTCATGTATATGGATTATAATGTTAAATACCTTAAATGACCATATTTAACAATTAAAAAAACTATTTTAGAAAAATATCAAAAATTAAATATAATATTTTTGACATGAAGATTTAAAAAATGGACTCCATTTTTGGATTTGATTTATAAATATGGGAAATTAATCATTTTATTAAAATCATCTATGATAAGAAAATACTAATTTTAAAAATATAATCAATTTGATGACACTTTAAAAAAATTAATTAAGTTCTAACAAAATTATATTCTAATTACAATAGAACAAAATATTAATTTCTGAATATATAATAAGAAAATAAATTTTATTTTAAATAAATATATGAATTATAAAATTTTAATTAATCATTTCCGTTTTAGAAAATACCAACTCTTAGTTTATAATTTTTAATAAATTTTTTTAATTATACCATGATATAAATATATCATATTTTCATTCACATGATAAATAAATTCTATTTATAAATTCATATGTGAGGTTAATATTATATTTGGCAGGTTCCTATTCCTAATGGCCACATTACAATTCCAATGGTCATGTTACTATTGAATTTGAATAGATTAATTAATTTTTGTAAATACAACTTATTTCATTATACTTTTATAACAAATTCAACTATCTAATTCAAGAAAAAAAATATTTGATATATATACCTAGGTTGTTATAGTGGGTTGTAAAATTCTAACCATTTTTTCGAAATTTCATTGTTTTATTTTTATTCACTTATTAAATATGTGAGGATGAATTTCCCTCATAGGATTTTTATATTCCCATTTTTCTTTATCAAACATGTGGTTTCTCTACAAAATGATAACTTGGTGTATTACCTTTTTTTGAAATCATTTTTCCCTACAATCTAGAATCTAAATAGCTTTCTCCTAATATGAAAGGTTCTCTTCTAGAAGAACTAGTTCTTGTATCAAAACATGAAATGAATCCAACACAAACATTTTTAACATCGAATCATGAAAAAGTTTTTGTACATGGGACAAACTCAAAGGTAATTCTACTCAGTAGGAAACTAATACAATATTCTCCTTGATTTGATAGGGTACAATGAACCATGTACTTATCCCCAAGTGTTGCTAAATCAACTAAACTTTCTCTATTGTTTCCTAAAAAATTCTGGTCCCATCAACATTCATTCATGACTTTTTGATCCTAAAATGTAGGATTCTGACACCAATTTCCATATAATGCTGCAAATGGATACATATGTATAATACAGTGAAAAATGTTATTATAAGAAAACTCAACCAAAGAAAGATGATGATCCAAAATTTATTTTTAATCCAATGAACTAGATCGAAGCATAACCACCAATTTCTGAGTTAATCGTTGGATCTTTCCATCAGATTGAGGATGAAAAGTAGTTATGCAATTTAATTCAAATCCAAATGACAATGAGAGGACTTTCAAAAAGATATAAGTGAACCTCAGATCATGATCAGGTACAATGGAGAGAGGAAGTATGTGTAACCTAACTATCTCTTTAAGATAAAACTGAGGAAGTTTATCTAGATACATATATTTAAAAATAAGAAGAAAATTTATAGATTTAATATTCCGATCAACAATAACTAAAATCACATTGTTACCTTGAGATGATTTTGGAAATCCCACTATGAAATACATGTATATCTTTTCCCATTTCCACTCTATCATTGTAAAAGGCTGACGCATCCCCTTCATCAATTTTCATTCTTCCATTACCTATTGACATGTAAAACATCTCATGGTAATTTCAGTAATATCTCATTTCATTCCATCCCACTTGTAACACTCTTGAAGGTCTCTGTACATATTCATGCTTATAGGATGAAATAAAAATGGAGAGTATGAGCTTCACGTAATAACTATTTCTTCATCTATGAATTATAAGGCACAAATAATCTCTTCCCAAATATCACAAAACTGTCTTTATCAATGTTAAATTCTAGAAACATACCCTTTTAACCAATTTTATCATTTATATTACTCACAGTCTTCCTTATGTTCTTATTTAATTTTATCTGATAGAGAAAATTACAATAGCCCCTAAACCAAAATAGATGAATTTCCTACAAAAAAAACATCCAGTAAAAAATTCATCAAATCATTAAGCATGGTTTCGTGTTCTAAAAGTAACATAGTTAATGTAGAATTATATTTATGTATCAAAGAATCAGTCACTTTATTTTAATTTCTAGGATGGCAATAAATCGTAAAATAATAATCATTAATCAATAACATCCATCTTATCTACCTCATGTTGAACTCATTTTGAATAAATATATACTTCATACATTTTTGATCAGTATATATTTCTCATTTGGGTCCATATAAATGATTTTTGAAAATTTTTATAGGGAACGCCATAGATGCTAATTGCATGTATTTTTTGGGATAATTTTACTCATGAGGTTTCATTTTCATGGGGAATACACAATTATGTGATCATTTGACATCAGAAAAAACCCATTCAATTTAAATAAGCATAATTTTAGATGGAAAACTATCCATTTATGGGAGGGAGATATAAAAATGGATCATTCACCGTTATCATTTTTAGTCCCTGAAAACAAACATCACATTCCTCTGTCCAAATAAATTTATCCCTTATTCGTGATAACTTAGTTAGCATGCTATATAACCATGAATTGGTTTTTAAATTTTTTCATTAATATCATAAAAATCCATGAAAACTATGAATCGTTGTAACATTTATAGGTCTTGGATATTCATCTACCACTTAGGTTTTGGAAGGATCAATTATTATTCCATACATATTTACAATTTCCCCATTAAAGTAAATATCTTATAACCAATAATCACATTAGATAAATTTATTTTAATTAAGGGCATATAGAACTATCCTTAGTTTTTTTCTTGATCCTCGTAATTGTTATAATAAATGAAAATATCATCAATAAAAACAACAACAAAATTATCCAAATATTCTTGGAATACCTTATTTATATGATCCATAAATATATCATTATAAATTTTCAAAGAAAAGGGCATAAATAAAAACTAAAAAATGATCATATATTGTTAAAAATGATATTTTCTGAATGAAATCCTCCTTCACAAGAATATGATGGGACCCCAAAATGAGATCAATCATTGAAAGGTATTTTAGTCCTTGGATATGATCAAACCAATCATTGATATGAGGAAATAGATACTTATTATTATCCTTAATGTAATTAAATTATCTATAATATATGAAAATCCACATGGAACCATATTTCTTCTTGAAAAACAAAATAGGTGAACCCCAATGTGAAGTGATCTGTTAAATAAAACCTTTATATAAAAACTAATGTAATTGATTTATCAATTATATAAATTATACATGATCCATTATATAAGTAGGTTTTGAAATAAGTTTAACATTAGGGAAAAATCAAAATTGTACTTAACCTCTTGATCAGGTATAATACCAGAAAACTCATAAAGAAAAACATCGAGATACCCATTTACCATCAGAAAATCATTAATCTAAATAGTTACCATGTTTTCAAAATTATATTCTTGATAAAATTAATATCAATAGTTTAACAATTTCATTGATTCTTAATATGCTATAAATGTTAGTGGTTCATTCTTGTATACGGATGTAAAATCATTCTGAAAAGAAACTTCTTTTTATTTAAAATAAATCTTATCACAGTAAAAATAAAATTAAACCCAAACACAGAATAAAATCAAATTATACCAGGGAATGATAGAAAGGTTTTTTTATTAAATTCATTCTATAAACATCGACATGAATACTATTCTAATTTTTTCCTTAATATTTTCCTAGAGTGTTTTTACAATAACATCTGGTTTCATTTCATGAGGTGAAATTTCTAGTGTAACATAAAATTTCCCAAAAATTAACGAATTTGTTGACCTTGTATAAAAAAGACATTATCATAATATAAAAAAACTAAAATGAACATAATAACACTTCGTTTTATAGACCAACATATTCTGAAGTAGTTGCAAAGGATTTCACCACACTAATCTCCTTGTAGTTTGGATACTTCCCATTATTTAGGTTTTTCTTGAGATACTCATTTACATAATTACCCATCACATTAAATTTTAAAAATATTACTGTCTATATATTAAAATACTTATTACCATTACCATGATCTTTTTCATTTTAATTAAAATCCATATTCCCCAACATACCACACCAGAAACACTTTCCAAATATCAAAGGGAATTCTCCCATGTGTTTTTACAACAATTATCCCAAGCTAAAAACATTATTTTTTTACCATCAATTTAATTTCATTCTTTATTTCATTTTTTCCTTCCATATCATAATTTTTTTCTAATGGTGTTAAAAGAACAAATGATCCTTGAAAACATCCATTTATAAATTCTTCAAACATAGAACAAGTATTTCATAACTTTTGAAATCAAAAGATACTAAAGCCCCTTGATTTTTTAGATTGAATCATGAGTAAAAAACAATTGAATTTACAATCAAGATTCCATATAAAATTTAGACTATACCCTTCCAAAATAGTGAATTTTTATTTGTAAATATGAACTTAATCTTTCACTTCTCAATATTTAATGAATTGATTTTCAATCCTATGTTGAATCGCCTTTGGAAAATATTTCTTAAGGAAAATATATTTGAATTCTTCCCACTCTAAAGCATCTATCTCCTAACTATCACTGATATTCTTGACCATTGACCACCACTATCTAGATTATCCTTGAAAAGAATAAATTGAAATAAAAATAGTTTAACTGTGTAAAAACTACAAGACATATAAAATATTTTATAAGTCTTTAATCCACCTTTCAGCTACCATTAAGTCATAAGATCCTCAAAATGCAGGAGGTTGTTGTCTCATAAAATGTTCCACCACTAACATATTTTCATGTGGATTATCTAGATGATCTATTTCACAAATTCCACATCTTTTTATAAACTTCATTAATTGATCCATTACTATAAAAAACAACTCATATAAAATTCCCACCATTTTAGGTTGCATATTTGGAAGGATATGGTCCCCTCGACACCATCCTAATTTAGATTCTCAGTTTCTTCTATGGAAAACCATTTTTAGAAGACAATTCATCGATGTATAAACATGGTGATAATTAAATTCTCTATCTTTAACACCCTGATATTTTATGAGAAATATTTTTTTTGTTATATGCAACATAAAATTAATCTTTCACAACACACAACACTAAATTTTATTGCATTATATGCAAGAACATCCTTCCTCGATAGCGTGTGTTGTACAAGATATCGAGTTTCAGTAAACAATGATATATTGTTATAATATTATTATGGACTAGACGTTACGGATATTATTAACTAAATTTTGAATTTTATAACATTATTATTCATCTTACACATTTTCTAAAACATGGTATGTGAACAAAATAAATTTTTTCTGGCAAAATATGTATTTTAAAAAAAATGCATTTTTGGCGCCTTTTGATGGCGCACCAACATTAAATCTAGTTTTGACATTTTTATAAGTTCAATTTGACAAAATAACATTCTTCTTTGGAATCAGGATATAAAAATTTACTTTGGATAAATTTTTCATATTATTCTGATAACTTCCATATGTTTAATGAATAGTAAAAACCCGCTATATTTTAATAAAAAACAAATTTTTTCATCGCAATAATTTATATGGTTAAATTAAAATATTGAATGGGTTTAATGTATAAATATAATATATTTTTACCATTTAATATAATTTATGTCATTACCATTAATTTTACATTGAATTCATTGGTAAAAACATTTCAATCTTTGGCAATGTTTTAACTTTTAAAACCCGTTTTCTTAACAGTGGGATTAATTTTCAGATTAATTACTACAACTTCTGTGTTTTCAATTTTGAAAAATTGATTCCATATTTGGATTCAGTGGGTCCAAATTATGTTAATATGTTACTTTTTTTGATATTATGAATAGTAACTACGGTAATTTTTATTTACTGCAATTAAAGGTAAATCGGGTAATTAAGGGTAAAAATAAGATTATAAATTTACCCTAACACCTACCAAAATTCTGTTGGACAACTAAAAGTAGAACATTATCACCTAAGGTTCTGAATAAATTCTTTTTATGGACTTTTGACCATTAAAATAATTTAATTATTATTAAACCCAAAGAAAGTGACAACATGTCACTCTCTTAAAGCTTGTAAGTATAATAATTTTAATTTAGTCATAAACTTCATGAAACTTAAAACATGAATAGTCCTCAGAAATATAATTAAATTATATAAATCATGTGAATTTATTTATAATTTTTATGTATTAAATAATTATCATTAATTATGACACAATAGTGATGTTGAAATTATTTTATTGATTGACTTATCAAATAAATGATTTTAAAAGTAAAAAAATAAATATTATATGAACTATTTAATGTTATCCAATAATTTTATAGATAAATATGACATGTTATGAATATATTAAATCTTTTAGTTATAACATATCTTCTGTGTATCATTATTTAAATTCAAATAAATGAATAGTGCCAAATTGACACTATTGTTATTTTATAAAAATTACATATTATAAAATTGTTTAAAAATCACAAAAATATTTAAAAATTAAAAATTAAAAATTATATGGTCAAAAATGTAATTAAATATAAAATTATGGATAATTAAAAACATATAATTAATTATTTATAATTATTTAAAATTTAGAATATTATTACCACAAATAAAATTAAATAGATTATATAAGGATAATTCAAGTTGATAATGTTTAAAATAAATTCCTAACTTGTATAAATTTATTGGATTATGAGATTAAAACCCTATCTCATCTAATGTTCATATTTGAGTCATTTTTGGAGGTTTTTACGTGGGTTTGGATTTTATTATAAATTAATATTTCTTATAATTCCAAAGGTGCCCTTCTCCTCCCTTATAAAAGGGCACCTCCTCCCTCTCCTCCTAACAGAACTTTGAGCCTTCATGCTCGGCAAAAACCTGAAAATTTATCTTCTACACTTCCCTAGAAACATATTAGAGGTCCTGGTATTCTTCAAAGACCAACTTTAGTACCCTAAGAGGAGGTTAAGAAGAGGCGCGTCAAAGAAGAGGTAATATCCTTTACCGATTCCTTCCATTTTATTTCTTCTGCTACTTCTTCTTATTTATTTTTTTCATTATAAATTAATAACATCAGTATCACTCATATAATTTTATGTTATTATAAATATGAAACAACCCTATTTCACCTTCTATCCATCCTACGAAAAATTAAATCACCGCGTGTGCGTACGTACAGAATACCGTCTCCACGCTGTGGTGTAATCTATTTTCCACCACCACATTACATGGATGGGTATAATGGAGTAATGAATAACTATATATGATTATTATAACATGATACTAATCCTGAGACATTCCATCATCCACTGCAATACCATTCAATAGTTATGGGAACCATATCATCGCTCGTGCGTACGTACGACCTACCGTCTCCACGATGTGATGCGACTCGTTCTACATGATCTTCATTGAATAATGATTATATAAATGAATTGAATAAATATAAATGATATATATTACACTAATACCATTATTTAAATAAGGTATCTATAACCTAGAAAGAGTAATACAAATTTATTCGACAAGACATGCATACGAACATAAAGCAATGAACACCCAAATAACAAGTAGCAATGAAATATTACTAATAAGAAGATACGATATGACCATGTATGATGTCATAAAAATGAATATGATTCTGTAATAATTCAATGAAATTATTTAAATCATTATAAAAGAGGTTCGGATACGTACGAAGCATATCAGACCTAAGGTAAGGGAAAATCTCGCCATCTCATTTTTATCTGAGATTGTTTATACTTTAGAATTTACTGGGGAATATTTATCATCCACATCCATGTTTCCACAATATGTAATATTATTTCTATCCTCCTACAATTTTTTTAAATCCAATTTTACCTATTGGTGTATTTTTAGTAAAAGATATGAAAGGAATCTTTTTTCATTTTCTGTACGAGATACTTTTTGACTTTTTCGGCCAAAGTACGAGAAAAATGTTTTTTTACTTATACGACATGAATGGATTTTTATGATTACCTGGAACATTATTTCAATGAAGTTTCCTTTACAAATTTTCAAGTTTATTTTTAATTATTTTCTTTTAGTTTAAAATTTTATGACATGTTAAGAAAGGAAAAATGTTTTTGAAGTAGAAAGGATATTTTCCTCAAGAATGGAGTTCAAGTGTTTTATCAAAATTATTTTCCATATAAGATAATATAGGGTTCTATTTATCTACCAATTATTACATTTATTTGATTATATTGTGATGGAATTATTTTTATGAAGTCATTTGTCTTATATGAATTGTTTTATGATGTCACGATGTTTAAGAATCTCATTTTTATTACATGGGTTATGCTATGATGTATGATTTCTGATTTTGTGGCACACATAAGAATGGTTTAATTATGAGATGGGTGGGAACTATATCTCCCTCAAATGACATGGGTAAAGATTTATATCTCATGAGATAGACATGGATGGAATGAAAGGTTAATCTGGTTCAGTGGTACAGGACTGGAACGAGGAGTGAACTCAGTTCAGTAATGGACTTTGTCCGCTATGATAGTCTTGGCAATGAGTCTTGAATAAAATGAAATGATTTTATATGATTATGTGTGTATTCCACAGAGTTTCATGTTTTAAGTTATGATTATTGGGATTACATTTCACTGCTATGATTTGTCCCAGGTTATGATATTATAATATCTTTTGTAGGTTAAGATATTCAAAATGTTATTTTCTTATAAATATAATATGATTGATATTTCTTTTGTTTACCCTTAATGAGCCTTTGAGCTCAACCTTTTTGTATATTCTCTTTTCCCCAAGTTAGGAATAAGGGTATTAAGTAGGATATTCCAAAAAGGGACTCTATATATGATGAAATAAGCAGGAGACAATGTAGATGATTTATGAAGAAGTTGTTTATGTTTCCCAGTTTCTAAAGACACTATACCTATTCAGTGCTACCATGGTTTTGTTATATGTTGTAATAAGTATGCTTCAATTCTGATTTAATAACCATGTATCTAATGTATGGGTCGTTATAATATCATTGAAACTTAAACATATAGTAAAAAATAAAATATGGGTATTCTATTAACATTATAATGGCCCCTAAAGTTATCTGAACATTTCTCTTATACCACCTGTAAGGACCCAACCATAAACATTACATAAAATAAATAGAATTCACTTTCATTAATTCAAAAATATAAATTAGGTTTATAGTTTTAGATAATTGTGTCATAATACCATACATAAAAAATCATATATTACAAATTAAATACTTCTACACAATATCGATTTTTTTCACAATAATAATATTTTAAAAATGAAACATGATTTATTTCTATAAAAAACTTCATGAAAATAAAAATTAATTCTCCTATTCATTTACCCCTCCATAAACTCTATTAAAATAATTTTAAACATGGAATTATGAAAACAATCTTTGTAAGGGACATAGAAAAGATGAAATAAACCGTTAGACCATAAACATTTTTATTAATTTATAACATTTACATATAAAACATGAGCACTTTAGTGTACCATATAAAAACAAAAGTTTCATTTAAAACCATAGAAATTATACATCAATCATAAAACATAACTTGTGTAATATTTTACATATCACTCTTACATGCAAGTTATCTCTCCCGGCTACATAGGGAGTAATCATAATGGTTACGGTTGGAATAACCATCAATGTATATTCCCATAATATCTTAGGAGAAACCTAACTGGTTAACACCATTCCATTACCCAATACATTGTAGATCTATAATGGCCTCACCCAACCTCATTTTATCATGAAACACACATAATTATAATAATTACCAACAACCATAACATGATCACAACACATAAATAATTTATAATAGAATCATTCTTGAGGAAAATAAATTTTCCATTTTGAAATCACTTTTATTTTTTTAAGAAGAAACACACTTATAAATAAAAAAATTATATAAAAATAAAATTTTAAAAATTTAATGAAAATATCTAGTCAATAAGGCTTCATGAAAGCGGGAAAATCCACATATTCCATACAAGTAAAATAAAATTTTCTTAATAAAATTAATTCTTACTTGAAAATATTATTTCTAAAAACAATATCCCATAACATATGTATGCAAGAATTCTGTACATGTATTTAATATCCTTGATAATCAAATTAGAGTCATTATATAAATACGTAAGAACCTTTTCCCCATACAATTTATTTTTACCATTTTATTTTTTTCATTTATGTCCATTTCTAGGAGTTGTAAATATCATAATTTTTTTCCAGGATCATTCGTTTCATGAATTTATGATCTTTTACCTTGAGTATAATATTGGGAGTTCTTATAAAATGAAAAAAATCACAAAATGTAAATGAAATGGTGTTAATATAAATCCATAATTCTAAATGATCCCATATACCATCTCGATGTCTGATATGGGGATAATTCATTAGATAAAACATAATTGATTGATGTTTGGTTTGTTTTTTTGAGTTTTTTCTGACCATCTTATTTTAATTGTAATGGCTAAAAATTAGTTCAAAAACATTAAAAAGTTTATAATATAATTTTTAAAATATTTTTGACCATAATAATAGTTTTATTACCTGTCCTTAATTTGGTAATATAAAATGAGAAATCACCGTCCATGAAGGTGGTGAATCCACACGTCATAGATAATGTTTCAAATTTTTAGAATAATAATTGAAGAGATGTGGATGGATTGTGGATATTGAATTAATAAAATAAAATTTTATTAAATATTTAATACTAAATATTTTATGTTATTATGGATAGGGTAGGTTAGGATAGGGGAGAATGAAAGAATGAATGAATTTTAATGATAAAGAAAGAGTATTTTATCTCTTTAATACTTTCTCCATGAGAACATCCTTAAGGAACATGGTTTGATCATTTTGGTGAGACCAAAAGGTCTCAAATATTGGGAAGAGTATTAGTAAATGAATTGGGTATAATTTAGACATGATTTATGTCTTTTGAGGTGTGAGGATAAGGGGTTGTGAGGGGTGATATTTTTAGGGAGAGGAGATGGGTCTTTTTTATTATCTTATTCATTTATTTACTATTTGTCTAAAGGCTATCAATAGTGTTAATTCTTATGACTAATTATAGAAACTATTGAATGTGAGTTTGAACTAATGGTTTATTACATCATTCATGACTCAAAAATTCACGTCTTTTCCTTATAATGATAAATAACATAAATTAACATATTTCACTATTCACAAAAATTTAATTATTTGTAACAAATCTTAAATATCACCCATACCATTTTGGATGTGAATATTTAATAAATTGACACCATTTTTTTAAAATAAATTTCTATAATTGATAAAAATGATCTTGGTATAAAATCATATATTTTTGAAAAAAAATCTGATTTTAATGTTATAACTGATTTAATGACACTTTGAAGAATTAATTGTAGTCTAAAAAACTTTACATAAAATTATAATAAATATAAATATTTATTTATGAATATTTTTCATGAAAATAAAGTTTATTTTAAATCATTATATTAATTATTAAATTGTAAATAAACATTTATGTTTTTCAAAGATACTATCATAGAATTTATCATCTATAAAACATTTATTTACTTATACCATGATATAAAAATATCAAATTTTAATTTATAAGATAAATAAATTTTATTTATACATTCATATGTGAGGTTAATATTCTAATAAATATGTTACTATTTCTAATGGTCACATTACTATTCCAATGTCCAGGTTTATATTCCATTTTTATAGATTCCTTGATTTTTATAAATACCACTAGTTTAATTATAAATATATAATGAATTTCACTATTTAACTTGTGAAAAAATTATTCCATATGTACCTTGGTTGTTACAACTAAAATAAATCATGTTAGATAAAATCTTGAAATTAAAACCATATTAAAATTTTAAGTCATATTTTTCCAGGAAATCCATGTGTGACTTCAACCCACATGATGAGCATTTAATCCTATATAAAAATAGTCCAAATAAAATTCCTTAGTATTGAACTAATTAATATGTATTGTCACAAACCAAATCTGGTTTCCACCAAGACTGGAACCAAACCCAGCCCCTGATAATGCCCGAAGGGAATTCCTGATCCCCATGGGCTGGCACAAGTGCCCGGGTATCATAAAATGAGAATTGAGAATGATTTACCTGAGTTTTTAAACATAAAACTTCAAAAGAATCCAATAAAACGAATCGGTATTTTTCAAACAAAAAAATCTTTTAAAAAATTTCAGAACTGAATTACATATTTTAAAACAACTCAACAAGACTATTAAAAAGGTACAACACCAAAATGAAACAGCCCAAGAACCCTCATGGAAAGGGGCACCGCCCTCAAGCCATATCCACAAGACTTCACCACCAAGGACCTGCTAGAAACCCAAACCAGCATAACTAAAAGTTGTACCCAACCTATGAAAACAAAAATAACCAAGTCTACTTACACTGAAGAGTGTATGTAGGACGTGGGGCAATTCCCAGTAGGATACCACCACTAATAGATTCCACGTGATAAACATTCAATGATGAAAAGCATTCAAGTTTTAAAAAACATGTAATTTCTAGTTACAATTTCTAAAATATGCAACATAAAAAATCAGTTTTCAAGTGCGGTAATTTAAAGAATGAAAAATTTTAAAAAAAATTACAAAGCTTCTGAATTTGCTAGCCAAATATACCATATGCCGACGATAATTATAAAAGATCTAATGAGCACAAGTAATAGGAAATAACCCCAAGTAACTAGATCATTATGGGTCCCAGGTACTTCGTTGCTTGGTGAGAGTAACCATCAGAAATATATATTCTCATACACGAGCCACTAGTAGGGAACATACCCATAACCTAGAGGTCCCCAATCATCATCATCGTAGTTTAGTTAGAGTTGTAAGTGACAATCATGCTATGTGAAATTGAGGCCAAACCCCACGGATTCATTAGCATACTAGTACACATCCACCCACCTAGATACCCAGGTTTTCCCTTTGTGCTCAAATAAATTCAACAAGTCAATAAATATACTTTTCACATGAAAATATCATTTCCTCAACAAAAATTCCCAAAAAATCACACATGTATAACACACAAGTCACAAAAGTTCACTTTTCATTCAAATTAATTTTGAAATCCGACTCAAATCAAAATATCCCACAACACTTTTCACATTTCTTTACCACTACCAAAAATCCATTAAATAATTTTATAAAACCATTCCAATATATTACAACTCACCTGACAGCCCACTCACATGTTACATAAAACCCTTTTTCATAACCAAAATCCATTTTTCACATCACACTCACACAAAACATCACACATCACTTTCACATCTCTTACGCACTTTAGTAAATCCTTCAAACATTTTTGTAAAACATTTACAAGATGTAATAACTCACAAAAAATCCCCTCTCACATTTAAAATTTTCCATTTTAGAATATACACACTCCAAAAATTTTTCTAAAATGGTTTCACCACTTACGTAAATCATTAAATCTTTCAAATCTTTCATAAAACAATTCCAAAGAGTATACCCAATGTTTGCTCACAAAACCCATTTCAAAACCATATTTCAAGGGTAAAAACACAAAAAAAAACACTACCAAAGTATAATGGGAAGCCCTAGAGACATTTATAAAACCAAGTTTAAGTGTTATAAAATCATCTTGGATAATACCACGAAAGATACAAATGAAAACACCCATTTTCATTAAATGATCTCAAGAAGTATAACAATGTTTTACACAAAAAACCTATTCCAAAAATCCCCTTAAAATTCCCACATGACACTAAGGCATTAACGAAACAGAACTTTAATCCCTTTTCAACAAATTATAAATCAATTTTATATTTTATAAAACTACCACAAATGATACCACATGTGTTACATTTGAAAAGTTCACAACTTCCACAAAAATGAAATTGTAAAATTAAATGCTTAACCAAATCCCTTGAAAATGGTTTTCGCACCACACACAGCATACGTGGGACATGAAAAACTAGTAAAACAAAAAAAATAACTCATAAAAGAATAGTTAACCATGGAATCACTTACCAAAAGTGTTGAATCACTCAAAACGTGGTGTGAAACATCAATCGCACCACCGCCGCACAACAATGAAGATAAATCCAGCCCTATTCTAGAATATTTGACCACAAAACACCAAATCAAACCCTAGGTTATAACCCTAACTTCTGGACATTTTAGAAAATTATGAAAGAGGGGGGAAACCATAAGGGAAAAGGAAGAAACCAAGAAGGAATCTTTTACCTTGAAAAATATTGAAGAAATCACCCCACATTCACCAGTATCTGAATTTTAAAACAACTTAACATTAAATTTATATTATAATAAGGTTGAAGAGATAATTTAGGAATTGGAATGGAGGGAAAATAGTGAGAAATTAATGAGTTATGAAATAATCAATTTACCTCTTCAAATTTGGAAGATTTGAGAAATTCAGATAATTTTAATCCATATTCATGATGAAACCGAGCTCCAAAGAGGAGTAGAAGAGAATGGAGTAGCGCCTTGCGTATGTGGTCTTGGGGGAAAGTTTGATTCACCGAAAAAACAAAAATTTTTAATGAGATGTTAAAGAATTAAAAAATATTTTTAAAGTAAGAAATGGACTTTCGGGCAGGCCCAATCCCTTAAATAAAAACCCATATCCACCATGACTATGGATTCCTAAATGGTCCAAATTACTATAGTGGTGTTAATAGGTCATAGGATGATAAGTAGGAATTTGAATGGATGACAACTATTGAAAAATTAAGGAGTTATAAAGGAATCAAAATTTATTTATAGATCTGGAATTGGGCTCACGGTTTGGCCCAATTCATTAAAACTCACACATTCCTCCATAAAAGCTTGGGAAACCCTCAAAACAAAACATGAATGGAAATTAAATGAAATTTAAACTTAAAATAAGTCATGTATGTGACAATTCTCCCCACCATTTAAACCTTTTGTCCCCGAAAAGCCATAGTAAGGCCAGATACAAAAACCAAACCCAACTGATAAACCAAGATGTACTTCTTTTCCAAGCTTCACCCCAAAAGGCCAAAACACCTCTAGTGATAAATTAATGAATGATTACTCTCACAACCAAATCATAAACCAATTTCCTGAAATGATCAAAACACATTAATACTTTATCCCAAAAGAAAACTCCTCAAAAACGACCCGAACAAGACTCAAGAAATTCACCCAAACGAACAACAACTTCGAACAATGTTACACTTACCTTACTTTAACTAAGCCATTGGGAGATCTCCTATCTCAATGTTTACTCAAGTAATATGTTGGTATCTAGATTGTTTTGAACAATATTACCTGCCTCCAAACCAATACCGTGGTTAAATCTGAGCTATTGGTATGGGGGGACACAAATAGGCTCCCCACCATAAGAGACAACCTATATTTTTCTGAGGCAGAATTAGGACACTAATAGGGAGAGGCCTGAACTGACTCCCTAGTACAAAGGGTAGAATTCCATTTAATGTTTACGAAGGAATGTACATGAGAAACATAGTGGGTCTCCCCACCATAATAACCAACCATCTTAACTGACCAGCACGAGACGACACATAAACACCCAAAAAAATTTAAAGATTAGGGAAGGGCGCATGGTTAGTCTTCACGGTTTGGGAAACCATGTAGTAATTGTGCAGATCATTATTTTTGCATGAATTCCTGGCACACGGTCACTACTAATTGTGCACAAAATGTGTTCTCATCATGTCTATCCAAATTTTCAACCATTCTCTAATGACTCAATGGAAACCAAAGGTGGAGGGAATGACATTAGGTGATGACATGGGTACAAGGCCCTCCACCAATTCCCACCAAAAGGGAACAACATAAGAAGGATGATGAAACCATAGGTTTAAAATCTTCCTATATTTCATACTGAGGATAGGACATTGTACGAGGTTTTAAACAACCCTGGTATTTCCCCAGAATTTGAGCAAGCTTCTCCCCAATACCTATGGATGAAGCTCAAATGATTGAAGAATCTTCGGCCTCACAGTTAGGCTTTGGAAACCAACTAAACGAGAATTCTTATTTATATTCCACCAAAAACTACACTACAATCTCCAATAATATTTACAAGACATAACACATTCCAAACTCACTTTACCCTAACCTGATATTTCACTCAAACAAGGGATTATAAGATGCACACACATCACACTTTGTTTCTTTGGGTGAGATACAATAGAAGTAAATAACACCTATACTCACCTTCCTATAAATTAGAAGATTTTGATGTTTTCCAAGGGATAAATTCTCCCAACATAACAGGGACTCTAATAGTATTTCACAACTTTCAAATTAAGATCAATTGAGCAAATGAAATCACGAGGTGTCACCGAACCAGACCATGGCGACTGATATAAACAATGCATGGTGAGGGACCTTATACAAAATCCCAAAACAACACACAATTCTAGAAAGTGGCCACAATATCCTCTCGTGACCATATTTCCCCCACCAGTAGTTTAATGCGAACTCCTTTTAAGATACTATGAAGGACTAAGAGGACCTCTTAGACACCATCTAGATACTCATCAATGCTAACAACCCGAGACCACTTCCACCTTCAGAAAATATTGAAACTTAAGAAGCTAAAGTCTCTTTCAACCTTCCATGATAACTCTCCCACAACAAGAGGATTAAAAAAAACCATGAAAGAAAAGGGTATAGACTCAATCTAAAAAGCTCAAGAAAAATGATTCCTTATATTGATCAACTGGAGGATCTTCCAATGGTGAAAAAACCTGGGTTGCACTTCAGTTGTGCACTAACCCTTATCCAACGATTAAACCCAAGGACCCAACCGAGATGGTCCATTGGTCAAAATATACCACAATCCCGATCCAAACACATGAAAGGAACAACCGTAAAGGTGTCCCAAAACATTTCCTAAAAGAGACCACTAACCGACCCTTCAACCCAGCTTACTGACCAAACACAAACCCAAAACACAATACAAACAGGAGGGGTTCTTGGACTCAAAACATCCCACAACATCACCATTTCCAAAAACACATAATACACACCATCTAGAACCACTCATCATGAAATTATGTTTTCGTTTTAAAAAAATTTCTTTGAAAACAAACGGTTTAGCGGTTAGCGTATCCCCAAATGGTACCCCATGGGCCCCACACATACATGTTTTCATGCCACATGGGTCACCCTTCTCATATCTATCCTGGCACTCATCCAGTCATTCCATTAACCATCCATCATCCCATATAACCCGATGCATGTGGTCTCTCATGAAAATACCAAATGCTAATACAAAAACTCATTCCACTTTTTTAAACCAAAACAATCAACCAATACATCCTTTTTCTCAAGACCGCTAACCAAACAATCGAACCCAAATTACCTCATTTAAAATAAATTTAGAAAGGCACATTCATTCCAATGAAAACTAATTTTCAAGATATTTTCATCAATTTTAAAACATCTCATCCCATTAAAACAACTTTCAATAGTTTAGAAAACTCTATTGGAATAACTTTTACAAAACTAACCTTGACATAGTTCATGCTTTCAAAAGAGGTGCAAACACACCATTTTCCATTCCAATAAAATTCTTAAAATTTAGTTCTCCATTTTCAAAATTCTAACCATTCCATATTTATTAGATAATAATTTCACAAAAACTCTACACTTCTTAAAACCAAGTAACATTAAAACCAAAGTTCCAAGATTTCAAAACTAAAGAACACAAAACAATGCGAGAGGAAACTAGTTTCAGTGGGTGACTTAGAAATATGGTTGGTAGCCATATTCCAATAACTTCACCATCACAGAGAGTGTTATAGTGAATATCCCCTACTCCAGATGGCTTTCCAGGCCCTACGAGCTCACTGAGACCATTAACCTAACTGTCTTTTCATTTCCCCTAATCATCATCAATCCAAGAAATCCAATGGAATCATATAAATCCTGACTTCCCCTGGCGACTCGAATCCCATCATGAGGTGTGGTGATCAGGTACACTACCCATAACTGAAATACCAAGTCCCAAAAATCCTAACTCCAGACTATCCTAACTGTTCCCCAAATAATGTGACCCAAATAGTTAACCAGAACTTCCTCTGATAACATTTTTGTCACGAACCAAATCTGGTTTCCACCAAGACTAACACCAATCCCGGCCCATGACAAGGTCCTAAGGGCATTACCGATCCACATGGGCTAGAAAAAGTTCCCGGGTATCATAAAATGAGAATTGGGAATGATTTACCTGAGTTTATAAACATTAAACATCAAACGAATCCAATAAAATGAATCTGTATTTTTTAAACAAAACAATATTTTAAAAAATTTCAAAACCGAATTACATATTTTAAAACAACTCAACAAGACTGTAAAAAAGTTAAAAAACCAAAAGTAAACAGCCCAAGAACCCTCATGGTAAGTGACACTGTACTAAAGCCATCTGCACAAGACATCACCACCAAGGACCTGCTAGAAACCCAAACCACTGGAACTAAAAACTATACCCAAACTGTGACAAAAAAAATAACCAAGTATACTTACACCCAAGGGTGTATGTATAATGTGAGGAAATTCCTAGTAGGATACCACCACTAATATATTTTATGGGATAAACATTCAAATAAGAAAAGCATGTAAGTATTCAAAAACATGTAATTTCTAGTTACAATTTCTAAAAGATGCAACTTAAAAAAATCAGTTTTCAAGTGGGATAATTTAAATAATCAACAATTTTAAAATAAATGAAAAAGCTATTGAATTTTCCAGCCAAATATACCATATGATGATGGTATGTATAAAGGATCTAATGAGCACAAGAAATAGGAAATAACCTCTAGACACTATCTCAATGTTGGTCCTAGGTACCTCGTATCTCGGTGAGAATAACCATAAAAAATATCCATTCTATTGCATGAGACACTAGTAGAGAACATACCCATAACCTAGTGGTCCCTGATCATAATCATAATTGTTTAGTTAGAGTTGTAAGCGTTAATCTTGCTAAGTGAAACTGAGGCCAAACCCCATGGATTCACTAGCATACTAGTACACGTCCACCCACCTAGATACCCGAGTTTTCCCTTTGGGATCAAACAAGTTCAACAAGTCAAGAAATATAATTTGCACATGAAAATATAATTTACCCATAAAAAAATCACAAAAAATCCCACATTTATACCACACAAGTCACAAAAGTCCACTTTTCATTCAAATTGATTTTGAAATCTGCATCACACCAAAATAGCCCACAACACTTTTCACATTTCTTTAGAACTTCCAAAAATCCATTAAATTTTTTTATAAAACCATTAAAATATATTACAACTCACATAACAGACCACATACATGTTACATAATACCCTTTTTCAATACCAAAATCCATTTTTCACATCACACTCACACAAAACATCCCACATCATTTTCACATCGCTTATGCACTTTAGTAAATCCTTCAAACATTTTTGTAAAACATTTCCAAGATGAAATACCTCACAAAAAATCCCCTATAACATTTAAAATCTACCATTTCAGAATATACACACTCCAAAACATTTTTCCAATATGGTTTCACCACTTACATAAATCATTATATCATTAAAATCTTTCATAAAACAATTCCAAAGAGTATACCCAATCTTTGCTTAGAAAACCTATTTCAAAACCCTATTTCATGTAATAAACCACACCAAAACACTACTAAAGTATAATTGGCAGCCGTAGATACATTTATAAAACCACTCTAAAGTGTTATAAAATCTCCTTGGATAATACCATGAAATATACAAATGAAAACACCCATTTTCATTAAATGATATCAAGAAGTATAACAAAGTTTTACACAATAAAACTATTCCAAAACCCGCTTCCAAGGCCCAAATGACACTAAGGAATTAAAGAAACAGAATTTTTATCCCCTTTCAACAACTAATAAATCAATTTCATATTTTATAAAACTACCACAAAATATACCACATGTGTTATATTCGAAAAGTTCACAACTTAAAAAAAATGCAATTATAAAATTAAATTCTTAACCAAATCCCTCGAAAATGGGTTTCTCACCAAAAACATAATATGGGGAACAAGAAATACTTGTAAAACAAGAACAATAACTAATCAAGGAATGGTTAACCATGGAATCACCTACCGAAAGTGTCGAATCCCTCAAAACATGGTGTAAAACATCAAACACACCACCACCGCACCCTTAGGAAGTTAAATCAAGTTCTAGACCACAATATTTGACCAAAAATACACCAAATCAAACCCTATGTTCCAACCCTACCTTTTGGACATTTTAGAACATTATGAATGAGGGAGGAAACCCTAAGGGAAAAGGAAGAAACCAAGAAGGAATCACTTACCTTGAAAAATATTGATGAAATCACCCCAAATACACTAGTATATGCCTTTTCAAATATCCAACCATTCATGTAAGATTATAAAAAGGATGGAGTGATCATTTAGGAACTGTAATGGGGGAATAAGAGTGAGAAATGAAGGAGTTATGAAATAATCAATTTACCTCTTCAAATATGGGAGATTTGAGAAATTCAAAGAGGATTCATCCATATGAACGATGAAACCAAGCTCCAAAGAGGTGGAGGAGAGCATGTGGCGCGTTTTAGTTATTGGTCTCGGGGGAGATTTGGAATCACCAAAAAAAAGTAAAACATGAAGGAGATATTTAATAATTAAAAACTATTTTTAATGCAGGAAATATGCTTTCGTGTAGGCCCAATCCGTTAAATAAAAACTCTTATACACCATTATTATGGATTTAAAAATGGACCAAATTAATATGGTGGTGTTAATAGTTCAGGGGATGACAAGTAGGAATTTGAATGGATGAAAAATTTTAAAAAATGAAGGAGTTATAAAGGAATAAAAATTTATTTTTAAATCTTGCAGTTTGGCCCAATTCATTAAAACCCATACATTCCTCCATAAAAGCTTGGGAAACCACCAAAACAAACCATGAATGGAAATTAAATTAAATTTAAACTTAAAATAAGTCATGTATGTGACATTTATTTATTGATTAATTAAAAAAATCTAAACCTAACAAAAAAAATTATTTAATATTAATATTGAAGTATAAATAAAGGAAACCATGTTTTTAGCTAAAGTATGACATTGGAACTAAGTCACTATATGTCTTAAAATTGGTTTGATAATTTTCCAAATTTTAATATGAAGTCACTTTATTTTTTCCACCCGAAAATTCATTTTTTTATGTGTTCAATTATTTTTTTAATGAAATCACATCATTTTTGTTAATGAGGTCACTTTATTTTTCATCATTAAGCCATAAATTTTTTTATGCTATAAAATCATTTTTTATCATGAATTCACTTCTTGAAATTTTCAAATATTCACTGAATATAACTTCTCTCTTGCTCAATTAGAGAAATTTTCAAATGACTTATCACCATTATTTCACTCAAGTTCACTTCCATAAATTTTCAATTTTTTACTCAAGGTCACTCCACAATGTCACTTCACAATATATCTTCACATCATCAGTTGACAATGTCACATTATATAGTCTCTTGACATGGTCACTTCACGATTTTACAACAAAGGTCACTTAATAAGGTCAATTCAGAAGGTAACATCATAAGATCTCATGGAAAAGTCACTTCACAAGGGCACTTGATAATTTCATTTCATAAATTCCCATGAAATGGTCACTTTCCAAGATCACTGATATGTTTTGTCCATTTTCACTAAAATATTAATAACTGACTAAAAACATAAAAATAAAAACACATATTATGATGTATATTTCTCCAATATTAATTCATTACATTGTAATAATAAAAACCAAGATAATTAAAGTGGATCATATATCCACTCAATATTCTCCCCCATTTTGATAAATTTTTACCAAATATGTAATAAAATATTTCTCGATTAACAAAGGGATCGAAAAAATGTATCCCCTTAAATGTACCAATATATTATTATTAAAATGTCTTCCCAAATTAAAATTGAACATGGAACGCTCATCCCGATTGATTATTACGAAAGAAAATAACCCTTTTAATGTCAACGTTGACCACACAATCATGTTTAAACTAAAATCATACATTTTTTAGATAGTATGTGCATTAAGAATCCTTGAAAATATATCAATATTATAATGCACTGATTTAATTATTTTTAGTTCATTAAATACTATCCCACTATTTAAGAACATTATAGTGACAAAATAAAATAACATAGTTAAAATATTCTCCCTTCAAAAAGGAACCATTTTATATTTTTTCTCATATTTTGAGTCAAAATACATCTAGATATATGATATATGAATAAATTTAATCATTATATGTTGAAATTATATTTTATAAAAATTCAATAAATCTATGGTTTTAATAAATATATTATAAGGCCCCAACCTTAAACATTACATAATCTTGAGTTAAGTCAAGAATTTACATTAAGGGTTTTTTCAAGATTAGAGTTTTAGAGAATTAGTTCATAACTATTACATAATATACCCATATGTTACATGTGGAATTTTACACAGAGTATCCACTTTTTTCCACCAATTGAAACCCTTTAAAAAACATGATTTATTTTTCTTGATAAAAAATCTTCTTTACTTCTTCCTTTCTCTTACCCATACTTATACCATGTGGAAAACATTTCAAAAAGGTTGTATGAGCCTAAAAATATTAGTAAGGAATATAAAATAAGGAATAAAACCATTAGTCCATGAATATTTAAATCCCATGAAAACATTTTTACAAAATCATACTTTTCACCCATACATCATAAACTACTTATATTATATCATGAAATCATAAGATTCCTAAAAAAACTTTATATAAATCATAAAACATAAAGGTAACTTGTGGAATCCATATCACACATACATTGTATCTTTTATAGCTAAAAAGGGAGTAACCTGCATGGTTTCATTTGGAATACCAATCATTGTATATTCCCCAAATATATTATGAGAAACCTTAACATTTACCTCCGTCTCTTTACACAATGTATTGGAGTGCTATCACAAGCTTAACCCCTCAATTTATCACGAAACCAACCATATACATAAACAATTCCTAAGAACCATAACATAATAATAACACATAAAACATGAATAAATGAAAAATAACACTTCCACATTTCAATTACAAGATATCATTTCAAGATGTTGATATAATAAATTCATTTAAAACATTCAAAAAGAAGAATTTTGAATCAAATTCGTCCCATGCCACTTTGAAACATTTGAAAGGAATTTAATGTTTAAAACAGTCATATAAATATAAATAAATCCTTAAAACCATTATTAAAACATGTAAATTAAAGATAATTATTTAGAAGAATAAATCTTTAAAACATTTAAAATGATGTTTCAGTTAATGAATCCCTTACCACTTGAGACACACTTGAATATAAATCATTAAAGAATAAAATCAAACAAAAAATTAAATATTAGGAGAATATATAAATCCATGATATAAAATGTCAAAAGGGTTTAATGTACACCTTATATGATAATAAAGTGCACAATATCAAGATATGCCTTAATGAAATGAGATTGAGACGAAATCCTTTAAAAGACTGTGTCATTATATTAAGGATAAATCTATGAAATAATTATGTGTGAAAATTATAAATACACCCAATATAAGTGTGTATTCATTTTAAAACCATCATTGTTCAGTCACACATATTCTCAGAAAAATAAAACCAATTACATGGATATTTAACTAAATGAAGTGAGATTGAGTTATGATTTCCCTTACAATGTTTTTATAAATGACGTAAGAATTTATCAATGAGGTGATTATATGTAGAAAATTTATATCCACACAAAGGGAATTGGAAATTACAATGTAAATAATTAAAAAGTGATACCACACATAATCATGGCATAATATAATCAACTAAATATGCGTAATACCCTATGAGAGGAAATTGAGTTTTGAAATTCCCTTACCTTGAGTCCGACTCATCTCGTTCATTATTTAATTTTATGAATAATAAAATTAGGTTAAATATTAATTTATTCATAAACTTTTTAAAATTTATTATTAATTTTATATAACTTATAATAATTTTATAACAATTACTTTATTATTTGAGTTCATATTGTAAGTTTTGTTCAAGTTTGGTACTTGAGTAAAAAATGAACTTGTTTTGATTAAAATTGTCCATGTGATCATAATTACATAATATTCAGAATTATATTAATTATTTAAATATCATATATATCTAGTATCTATGTATTTATAATTTTCTATAACATTTGGAGATAATAAATGAAATGCAACATTCATGGAGACGGTAGGTCGTACGTACGCATGAACGATACTTTCATCTCTTTGTCATATTAAACGACTGAAAACTAAATGATAAATAGGTATATTATAATTATAGTTTTATATTAATGTAATTTATATCTCATAGGTTTAATAAAACTACCCTTTATCCATTCCATTTACAGCATGAAAAATTTATCACTTTGAGGGGTGGTAGTCCACAATTACTCAAATGAAATTATCGTATTTGCACATTATGGAAAGCACAAAGGTGTGTTGTAAATAAAAATTACATATGCATAGAGAAAATAAAAATATAATATATATCATATATAAATATATTTCAATCATAATGTCTACCAAGATAGGTGGTAGGAGAAAATTGAACAATCATCGTTTCACGAGGTAGTAGTTCACCATACACAGAAATAGTATGTTCTATATCTATTAGATGGAGGAGTGTGTAGGTGTAGGCATAAAAAATATAATAAAAACATACTAGTATATTTAGGATACTGGTTTGGTTATAATATAATTGAAATAAAATATGTTAGTGGGCATGGAGAAGGAAAATAGAGGCAAGGAGCTTGAGAGGAGATGTTACCTCTAAATCGTGTAACTTCTTTTGATATGAGATAAAAGGATTTCTTGAATTTCCTTCAACCCAATGTAAGGATTCTAGGAAGAAATTAGGGATGTTGGGAGATTATTTTTTCATAATTGGATGAGCCAAGGGGATTTATAGGTGTGGTAAGTGGGTAGATGTGGTGGCCTTTTATAAGAGGGAAGAGGGGCACCTTAGGAATGTCTGGAAATATTATTTTATTAAAAATTTATTTTCAAATTTTAACTGTTAAAAAGTGATATATTTAGAGTATAAGATGATAATGGGTCTAAATAATCTCTTTCAATATGTTTTGGACAAGTTTATGTCATAAAATTAACCTTATCTTTTAGTTTTAACCCTTAGTTAAAAACATTAACTCTTACCATGTGTTCTTGTGTTTTCATTATATATGGTTACTATAGTTACCATAAAATCACAAGAGAACCAAAAGTGGATAAGTAATGGGATTTTTATCATTTTATAAGTTAGTGGGACGAATACTGAATTTTTAGGAAAATTATATCATTTAATAAAATAGTATTTTTTTTTAAAATCAGTTATGTCAATTTTGACACTTTTTAGTAATTGATTTTTATTAAAGTCATAAAAACTTGTTTCATTAGAAAACAATACGTAAAATGAAATATAACATGTGATAATAATCTAGAAAATTATCTTATGTCATAAAAATGTTCAAAATTAAATTTATTTTATTATTTATAATATCATTTATTTTCATCTTTCATTAATATGGTAATCACGACATCATCATCGTGTCATAAAATAATTTATTTATTTAATGTGTAAAAATTATAATTAAAATAACATGATATAGGAAATATTTATAGATTTATAATTAATCTCTATAGTTAAAAAGATCAATTATATGACCCCACCTTGAAATTGTTTTAGTAAAATGATACATGTTTTTGTTATATTTCACTTTACTATAAATTAATTATTATAACATGTCATTATCACATCCAATGGCTCCATGGGGTCATAAAATAGAACCCAGGATGATAATGGTCGGAAATATATCATCTAATAGGATTAGAAAATGTGATAAGGTTGTTTTATTTTATAATAATATTATTTTTACCCTTATTTACCTGATTTACCCTTTAACCATGGCAAACAAAATTACTGTAGTTACTATTCCTAATGTCCAAAAATAAACGGTATCTATTTACACAATATTGTCCTTATGTTTCCAAATATGGAATTCATTTTTTCAAATTCAAAATAAATAAATTCTATTAATTAATTTAAAATTAATTCCCGTTTTCAAAACGAGAAATTGGGTTTTTAAGATGTAAAAACTATCAAAATATTGACATGTGTTAATATCCAATTTAAATGTGAAATTACATAAAATTTAAAAAACTGGATTAAATTATAAAAAATAAAAAAATTATAGTTTAAATAAAAATAAATGGAAAACCTAACTTTATAAATAAATTAGATGAAAAGGCAGTTCAGAATTAAAATCTAGTATTTTTCACTATTCATTAAAAAAATTAATTTTATCATAAAAATACAAAAATTACTCGAAAGTAAATTTTTATTTCATTATTATAAATAATAAGTTTATTTTTTCAAATAGAACATAAAAATATGACAAAAATGAGATTCAAAAATGGATCTCAATTAAAAGGTGGTAAAAATGTATTTTTGTTTGAAAAATACTTCTTTTATTCGAAAATAATTTGATTTGTTCTTATATGATATCTAGAAAATATATAAGATAAATTTAAAACATTATATTGAATATATAACACATATATTTCATTAAATAAAAATCCATAAAGGGTGATATGCTTTTATAAACACAAGTATTGTTTTTTAAAATGGTTTTTATAAAAAACACATCCTTTATATTCAATTGGTTTTTATATCCAATTATAAAAAATTTAGTAACCAATGAGTCATTAATTTTAACATCATATAAACCTATTTTTATAATTCAGTTGATACAATTCATTCTCAACATTGTAACGGCTAAGTTATAACTGTAACATTTAAATTGTAATATTTAGTTGTTTGTTTAAGATCGATGTAGCGTATCATGTATTCTATAGAACATAGTGTTTCTTTCTTAAAACATGATATGTTACATACTCCCACCTTTAATAAATTTATTCCCTAAAATTTGAATTTGGGGTTATTATCTAGGGTATGTATTTTCAAAATAACATTATTGAAAACCCACATCGAAAAAGGGTTAATAAAACTTACACTTTAAAAGATAGAAAGTGAAGTACAAAGGTCACCCAATATAACATATATTAGGGTTACATGTCGGAAAGCATGGATACAGAAGAAAAAAATAGTGTTAAGTCTTGATGGAGAGTGATATAAAACATGATCAGTAGAATTTTAATAATTTTAAAACCACAAACATGTGATGGGTAAAATGATCTTTGATTTCTCAATAAGAAATTAAAGGGAAAACATTTTTTGTTTTTGGATCCTTTTCATAATGTTGAGGAATTATTTTACACAGTAGAATAAGAATATATGGAAATATACTTACTTTACATGTAGATTTTTATCTATTAATCAAACTCCACCACAAAATCATCTTTTTTCCCAAATTAATGAGTATTTAAGATGACTTGGTAACTCTTGATGCACTAGAATGAACTTCTAGAGAATCAAATAATCCAAAAAATATGAACCATATATTTCCCCTTGATTTATAAATTAATCAAAACCCAAATGGTTAGTACCAGATCAGGTAATCCCCCAAAAATAATTATCCTTTACAAAAAGAAATACTACTCCTAATCCCCAAAATTCAACAAACAATACCCAAAGTTCATCAAAGACCATTCAATAAACAATTATCCTTAAAATTTATCAAAATAATCCATACAAGGATTGAAACCCAAAATTCCTAAGTATTTGATCACATAGTCTTTTATAAGAAATCTTAACATTTATATCCAAATAACAATGACTACACTTAAAGTATCATACTTGATAGTAATTAACCTAATCACATATTCTCCATGATGGGTTAATCATTTCCATAAATAACCAAAATCTCCATATGTCCGAATTAAGAAAAATAGATTTTTTAAAAATAAAATTCAACCATTACTCATCAAATAAAATCCCATATTATTCTATTTTCTTTAGGCATATATTGTTCCAAAAAGAGAAAACATCTTCCAAATTAACATTTATAACTTAATCACAAAAACAATTCCTATACTAAATATATCCACATGAAAAAACATATTTTACCATAATCAACCTATTATTAATCATTAAAATCATTTAACTAAAAAGAACATGGCATACTAAGCAGGGAATTCATGTAGGACAGTGGTAGGTGGTAAATCCCAATTACACTTCAGTTTTAGTTCTATTCCTGCAGCCTTGTCCAATGTGATGGGATTTCACACAATATTTATGTTATCCATTTTAAAAACCTATATAATTCTTATAAAATTCCCAAAAACAGATAAAATACTAAAAAATAACCATAAAATATTTTAACCTCACAGTTTATCTCATGCCTTTCATTTTTTATCCCAAAAAGTAATAACCAATAATTACATCAAAATCAAGGACCATATAAACCAAAAAGGTTCATAATAATTATATCCATAATAGAAAATATAATTCTTCCTCAGATAAAATTTTCACAAAACAAAACTAAGGGTTACACGTGCTAGGAAAAGTATTCCAAAGTAATCACATCATCAAAATAGAATTAATACTTTTAAACATTCATAATTTTACAATCTATCATAACTCTCGAATTTCTTTATAATCATTCAGTATCCTTCATGATTCTTTAACCATGATTTTCCATATTATACATTAATACTTATTTCCTACAAAAAACATGAATCATGTTTTAGGATTAAATAATATAAAATCTTATGTTAAGATATAATCCATACCATTCATGGGTTATTTTCAGTTTCTTAATCTTCAATTGGAATTCCATTAGGTATTGGTAAACATATATTGGTAAATTCCTACTGATCCCATCATTTCCTGAAAGGAGTATACCTCCAAAAATACCATTTGTATGCTTAATATTTTAGAACATAAAGCCTCAAAAGGTGTTTCTAAGACTTTGAACTTATGATCAACCATAAGATTATAAACTCGTGATGATAACTCTAGCTCTTAAAAAAAACCATGATCACCAATGTTTACTAAACCAACATATGGTACCAACAATATGGCCCTAGACTTAATCATTACATAATCTTGAGTTAAGTCAATAATTCATATTGATGATCTTTTTAGGTTTATAGTTATAGTTAATTAGGCCATAACTATTACATAATAGACCCAAAAATCACATGTGGATAGTTACAATGAGTATCCACTTTTTCCACCAAATCAAAACCTTTTAAAAAATATGATTTCTTTTTATTGATAAAAAATCTTCTTGACTTCTCCATTTCTCTTACCCATCCTTATACCATGTAGAAAACATTTCAAAAACATGGGATGGGAAGAAAAATATCAGTAAGAAATATAAAATAAGGAATAAAACCATTTGTCCATGAATATTTAAAACCCATGAATTTTTTTTCACAAAATCATACTTTTCACCCATAAAACATAAAATATTTAGCTTACATCATGTAATAATAAGATTCATACAAAACAACATAGAAATCTTAAAACACTAAGGTAACATGTAGCATCTGTATCATACATTCATTTCAGCTTTCATATCTATATAGGGAGTAACCATAACAGTTAATTTTTGAAGACACATCATAATATATTCCACAAATATCTTAGGAAAAACCTTAACGTTTACCTCCATCTCGTCACTATTGGTAAAAAATCCCTCGAGGTAACATTGAACCATTTTTTGGTGTTTGTGTTTGTTGAAAAAGTTGGTTTGTTTGTTGATAAAGAAGGTTTCTAGCGTGAGTTGTCGAGTTCTAGAGATATTTTTGACATCCAATATTGACAAAGAATGATAAAAAAGGAATGGATGATCTGGAGGTGGTACAAAAATAATAGATCTAATGTGGTGTCTTTTTTCTAGTGTTTTCCAAAGTTTTGGACCTCAAAATCAGAAAATGGAGAGATCTATTTTTGGAAAAGGAAGGTGCTTGAAATATTGGAGTTGTGAGAGAAATAGAGGAATGTGGTTTTTTCAGGAAAGATGTGTTTCGAGACCAGATTCTTGAAAATTGGAAAAGGCATGAGATGTGTGAAATATTGGATCAGTGCGCAAAATACAATGTTCCACGGAAGATGTTTATTCCACGCTCGAAGAGGATTACATGCTCAAGGAGGTTTTTCACACAGGATTCAAGTTTACCTATTTATCTGAGGTGACCCCTCATTCATAGAAGCTCATTACTTATAGAATATCCGAGCTTTGATGCCCGTAAAAAGTACTCAAAAAAGGTTTCGTGAAAAGTTTGGTGTTGCACGTAAAGGTTCACATTGTGCATAAAATGATCGTTGCATGGAATTTTTGATGGTGCACGAAAAGTGGAGTTGGGATTATGTGAAAAAAAGAGATATTTTACGTGCAAGGAAAGGGAATTACGCGCAACGCACAGTAAGGGCTTCGCGTAAAATTTGAGGTTTCCCAGTTGAATTCTATGGAAAAGTGAGATACATCGGCGGGTGAAACTTGTTCTTCAATTGGGAATCTATCAATAGTTAAGGATGAAGAATTCATAGGTGATAATAAAGATATTTAAAGTTCTATAAATTTTGAGTAGATCTTCTAAATAAGTGGTGATCACACTACAGTTGGGAGAGTAATGATCTTTTATATTGTGAATGGTTGTAAACTAGGAGGAATAGTGAGTCTCCTCTGAACATTGTAAAAATTTGTACACTTTTAGTGGATTTGGTACATCGATACTTCAATGGTGTATGCTCCTTGGACATAGCCCAGTGAGGATAAACCAAGTAAAAATTTTTGTGTCATGTGCATGATTTAATTTCTATTTATACTTTTTTACAAGAAAGGGAGAGAAGCGAGTTTTTCATAACAGTGAAACAAGATTAACAGGGGTAGTTGTTTTAATCATTCATATCCTGATTCACCCCCTATCACAGTATCTAACCTTGTGGTCCTAAATTTTTTTATCAGATCGAAAGGATAATATTAATGTTTCTATCTCAAATAGAGGTCACAAATAATAAACTAATTCTGAACATTGATGGGAACAATTTTCAGGTATAGAAGAATCAGATTCAACACTACTTCTGATCTTTGGTAATAGATGTTTTCACATCAATGATGCATGGTATAACAGCCGATATTAATAGTGGTGCATTATCAGAATCTATGAAAAGATAATTGGATGTTGATGCTAAGGGGATCAATACTTTAGTAGGAGCCCTATCCAATGCTATCTATAAAAATGTGATTTCATAAAAAAACTCACATTCCATGTAGGAAAATCTATTGAATATATATGAAGGAGAAACAAAGGTTAGAGAAGAGAAGCTGCAAGTGGTGTGTAACAAATATAAAGACAACGGAATCAGATCGAATGAGTCTATTGATGCATTCTTTGATAGGGTAAATGTGGTAGTGGAAGGCACGAAAGGTCTTGGTGAAGTCATTGAAGAAGTAAAGATTGTGAAGCACATCTTGAAGAAACATCCACCTTGTTTCAATCCAAAGGATTCAGTATTAAAAGACATGGATCCGAAAGAGCTAATGATGGATAACTTACACAGTACCCTTATAGCATATGAAATGCGAAATGATGACAAAGATGCTGTGGAAAAGGGGAAAACAAAAGAAGTGGCATTCAAATCCTTGAAGAATATCACTATTTAAGACTCTCAGGAAGAATAAGAGATAAATGAGGTGGTTTTATTCCTCTCCTAAAAACATCAATGAATAAAAGGAATGTTTAAATAGAAAATTCAACTTGTTTGTTTTCGATGTGGAAAGGTTGGACATCTTCCGGCAAGGTAACCCAAAATGTTCCAAGAAGATGATGATGTTGATGACGCAGAAATTCACAAGAAGAAGTCTTCATCCTATGTGAAAGGATATAAATAGTTCAAGAGAAATTTATTTTAGAAGGATAACCTTCTTTCAAAAGAATGTGACCATTCTAACGAGTGTGGGGTTGAGGAGGTGGAAGTGATAGAGAACTTCATAGATCGTGGGGAGAATTATATGGTGGAAATTTTCAGTAGTTCTCAAAAATAGGAGGAAATAAAAGATGACGAAGAAGAAGAATAAGTTGAAGGAAGAGTTGATAGGGAAGATGAATTAGAAGCAACTGTTGAAGAGATAGATGTTTGGAGATAAAAAAATAAATCCAACAAGGTGGTATGTGATGCCAAACTCTACATTCTATAACAGGAAGAAGGGAAGTCTGAGCTGACAAAATAAATCTAAAACCTTATGTTCTCGAAGCTAGAGAGCTTAGAAAAGGTTGATGGATATAATATCAACATTTAGGAACAAAAAATGGAGACTGATGGATTTAATAGAAAAGTGAAATATCAAGTCAAATGCATTGAAGAACTTGAAGAATATGTCATCATTATGCGACGAAATTTGAAGGATCAAGAAAACATCTCGACCCCCAATGTGACATCAGGAAAGAAGATCATTAAATAGAATGAAAGGATGAATGTGGATCCTGATTGTTCAACAGGAAAGAATCAGCAATCAAGATTAGATTTTAAGGTAGATTTAGGGATTGAATAGAAACAGAAAGAAGTCAGGGTTGAAGTCAGACTGTAAGCACCCATTCTAAAAATTAAAATTTATTTGGGTAAAAATTAGAATCACAAAATTAAACAAAACCAAGGAAAAACTAGTAGTATATAAGTGACACGTAGGAATACACCATTTATGTTATTTCTATGGAATGATGGGACACTCACAAGATGTGTGTTCTATAACCAGAAGATACTGAAGGGCACAGAAACAAAGGTGGAATCCAAATACATAATGGTTCTCTAGAACACAGTTCGAAGGACACTTCGTTTGGTGTGGAGAATTTGGACACATGGCTAGATAATTCACATCGACCATACAGAGGAAAGTTCCAAAAATGAATCAAAATGTTCACAAGTAGCAGATCAATGAACCAACAGGTGAGTTGAAAACGAAAAATAAATTTGTATATTTACAAGATGAATTCATTCCATAATAATCTTAGAAAGACCAAGAGACTCAATACATGCCGAGTGTGAAGACACAAATATGGACCAAGATAAAGAGAGAAGATAAAGCAATGGTTGCTGAAATAGCCCTTAAAGCATCAGACCGTTCTGGTGTATGGATCCTTGATAGTGACTTCAGATCCCACATGAAATGTAATAAGGATCTTGTTAGAGGCATAAAGTATGAAAAATAAGGAGTTTTCCTGTTTGGAAATGATGAAGGCCTGAAAAATGTTGGCTCAGTACAGGCCAGGTTTGTGGTAAAAGAGATGAGACGTGAAAATGTCTTAGTAGTAGAGGGTCTCAGTCACAATTTTCTTAGTGTCATCCAACTATGTGACTCAGGGAATTCTATAATTTTTACTAAGAATATGTTTATCGTCAAAGGAAAACATAGTGTAATGGTTTTATAGTGAAAAAAACAAAGAGAAATCTAAACCATTTAAGTAGAGAAGAAGATATGTTCTTTTTGTCTAAAGAGGATGAAAACAAGCTGTGTCATAAACAACTGGGTCATCTTTTCCAACCATCCCAAGAAGATCTGGTAAAATTTCATGTAGCTAGAGATCACCCTAATATATCATGTGATCGTACACATACATGTGATTCTTGTCAACAAGGGAATATTATCTGAAATATGTACAAAGAAAAGGAAAAGAAGTCAACAAGAGTGCTTGAATTGGTGCATGTTGATGTCTATAAACCCATATCACCAACATCCATTGATGGAAGAGGTGTTAAGTTCTTTTCATTGATTATTATCGCAGAATGGCATGGATATTATTCATTTCTTATATATCAGATGTGTTTAGTTTCCTAAAATAGTACCGGAGGGAATTTGAAAGGATTCATGGGAAGAAAATTATGAAGTTTCGTACTGAAAATTTTATGGAATTCACAAACAGTCAGGTGGAATAATATCTTAAGAAACTTGAGATAAGGTGTCAAGTTTTATAGTGAGAATGACCCAACAGAATGTAGTGGTTGAAAGAAGAAATCGAATAATCAACAACATGGCCAGAATAATGCTCATTGAAAAGGACCTACCAACGAAATTTTGGAACGAAGCAGTTTTGACATCGGTATACATTTATCATAGGGATATATTGTGTTTGATGTAAGGG
This sequence comes from Viscum album, assembly GCA_963277665.1. Lineage (NCBI taxonomy): Eukaryota > Viridiplantae > Streptophyta > Magnoliopsida > Santalales > Viscaceae > Viscum > Viscum album. The sequence continues at coordinate 684,499,052 of OY728167.1, forward strand.
AAGTCTTTGTATGATATGTGGTACAGAAATAAGCCAACAGTGAAATAATTTTGAATCTTTGGAATTAAGTGATTCTTTATTAATAAGGAAAAGCATAGGAAATTTGAGTCATAGGGAGATGAGGTAATATTTCTTGGGTACTCAGGAAAAAAAAATTATAAAAATGCTTCAAAAAGAGGCTATGAAAATTAGTTGAGAGCAATTATATCACTTTCATGGAAAATAAAAAGAATACTAAACAACACAGTGAATACTTTCATAATGAAAGTGATGAAGAGGAATGCAATGTAGATGGAGCAGAAGTTGCAGATGCTAATTCAAAAGAAGATACTAATGATGATAAGGACGAAGTAAAGTCGGTATCTTCACAGTATCCAAATAGTGGGACTGAAATTGATAGGAAAAATATCATTGGTGATTAGACAATCCCTATTCAGAAAAAAATGAAATCATTACAGAAGAAATCATTCTTATCTCAGGTATAGCCTAAATTCTTTACTGATGCAGTTGAAGATGAAAACTGGATTCAATATATGAATGAAGAACTAGACCGAATTGAGAAGAATTAGATATGGGAGATTGTTTTGAGGCCAACAAATAAGAATTGCATCAAGACTAAATGGGTCTATCAAAATAAGATTAATGAGGATGGCATAGTGATTCGAAACAAAGAACAACTAGTGTGAAAAGTATACTCCTAGATAGAGGTAATAAATGTCGATGAGACATTTTCACCGGTAGAAAGTCTGGAGACAATCAAGTTATTCTTATCCATTATAGTTAAAAAGAAGTTCAAAGTGTTCCAGATAGATTTAAAATCTCAATTCATGAATTTGGTTATAGAGGAAGAAGTGTATATCAAGTAGCAAGATGGTTTTCTCATTCATGAGGATAAGAAAAAGGTTTTTCAGCTGAAGGGGTTATATGGGCTAAAACAAGCACCAAGAGCATGGTACTCAAGGCTTGATCCCTATTTGAAGAGGCATGGTTTGTAGAATGGTGGATTTGATTAAAATATCTATTTCAAAAATTATAATAATCAACAGATGATGGTTCTAGTTTATATCGATGACATAATATTTGGCATATCAGATGATGATAAGTGTAGACAGTTTTCTGAATTCATGAAAAGTGAGTTTGAAATGTCAATGATTATAGAGCTAATGTTTTTCCATGGTTTACATGGGACATATAGATTGAATGGATCTTTAATTTCTCAACAAAAATATTCCAAGGAGGTTTGGAGAAGATTTAGAATGGTAGATTCCAAGGATATGAAGACTCATGTGTCTACCTGGATGAAACTGTCAAAGGATGATGAAGGTAAGGCGGTGTATTTCACAGAGTACAGGAAAATTTTTAGAAATTTACTGTACTTGACTGCAAAAAGGCCTGACATTGTATTTTTCGCATGCCAAGCAATGAGATATCAAAGAAATCCCAAGGAATCTCACATTCTTGCAGTGGAAATAATACTTTGGTATATCAATGGAACTGTGGATTTTAGTTTGATGTATAATGAAAAATCTCCAAAAGAGAAATTGGTATTTATAGATGCAGATTGGACCGGTTCAGCGGATGACATGAAATTAACGTTAGGAGGTGAATTGTATCTTGGTGTATTGTGTATTTGTTGGCTAATAAATAAGAAATATTTCATTTAATTAAGCATTGTGGAAGATGAGTATATTTTGGCCACTCAAGAATTCACACATTTATTTTGGATGAAGCAAAACCTTGATGATATGGGAGTTGAAGTGAAGTGTTCGATTGAAATCCAATGCAATACCACAAGTTCTATAAATCTTAGAAAAACTCCATTCCATCACTCAAGGTCAAATAAAATTGAGATAAAATATCATTTTATCAAGGAGAAGGTGGAGCAAGGTCTGGTGAAGCTGGAGTAAGTTCCTACAGAGCTATAGGTTGCAGACATTCTGAAAAAGGCCTCACTAATGGATGCATTTGAGGGGAATCGACTTTCACTAAGAGTCCAGTCGACTCCCCACACTTGAAATAGTGTGGATGTGGAATCCCCCTCTCCCCAAGGTATGTTGTTCTTTTCCAAAGTTTACTTATATGTGTTTTTCCCCTGTTATAGACCACAAAGGAGTGACCTTTGGGTTCATTGACAAAGGGGGAGAAAACAGTGAGAGACAATGATTGTTAAAGGGGGAGACAATGTGGATATTTGAGAAATCATGAATGATATGGGGAGTATCTGATAGATGGAGCAGTGAGATATGGGGAGTATAAAAGTGAAGAGGTGATGAATTTCTTAGAAGACCTAGGGAGTTTCAAATCTGACGATGCTCTAAGTGATCGATCAAAGATTAAATATCATATAAGGTGAGGTTCATAATGAAAAAATTTTATTAGTATCAGTATGGTATCAAAAATTGGTGTCAAAAGTGAAGTGATTCATTGATAAACTTTTCATACTACTCTTGTTTCTCACGCCAAGCATTGCTCATTTGGGCTTAGAGTATGTGGTCAGTGAATCATTGGTCGCTATCTGAATAGCAAGAGGCAAATGATAGTAGGTGATGGGAGGATCTTCAGTGAGATATCAAATTGGAGGGAGATGTTATGAGAAGAGTTTTCAACAAACACAATGGGGGAGATTGTTGGTAAAAAATATCTTAAGGTAACATTTAACCATTTCTGTGGTGTTTGTGTTTATTGACAAACCTAGTTTGTTTGTTGACAAAGAAGGTTTCTATGGTGAGTTGTCGAGTTCTAGAGACATTGATGACAACCCTGGATGAAAATGAATGATGTAAAAGGAATGTATGATCTGGAGGTAGTAAAAAAAGAAGAGATCTAAGGTGGCACTGTTTTCTAGAGTTTTCCAAATTTTTGGGCCTCAAAATTTGAAAATGGAGAGATCTATTTTTGAAAAAGGATGGTGCGTGAAATATTGAAGTGGTGTGTGAAATAGTGGAATGTATTTCTTTCATTAAATTTGTGTTTCTATATTAGAAGATCAAAAATTGGAAAATTAATGAGGTGTGTGAAATATTAGAGCAGTGCACGAAATACAATTTTGCATGGAAGATGTGTTTTCTGTGCTCGAAAAGGATTACATGCTCAAGGAGGGATTTTCGCGTAGGGGTCAAGTTTACCTATAAATATGAGGTGACCCTTTCATTCGTATCAGCTCATTACTTAGAGAAGATCCAATATTGGATGTGCATAAAATGTATGCAAAGGGGTTTCACAAAATGTTTGGTGTTGCACGTAAAAATTGTTGTTGCACATAAAATTTTACATTACGCGTAAAATGAAGGTTGCGTGGAATTATTGAGGTTTCACAAAAAGTGGAGTTGTTATTGTGCGCAAAACAGATATTTTGTGTGTAAGGAAAGGTAAGTATGCACAATGCACAGTAATGGAAACACGTAAAATTTAAGGTTTCCTAGTTCAATTCTGTGGAAAAGTGAGATACATCGGTGGGTGAAAGTTGTTCTTTAAAAGATCATCTATCAACAGTTAAGTACTATGAATTCATATGTGATAATGAAGAGACCTACAGGTCTATAGACTGTGAGTAGATATTATAAAGAAGCAGTGATCACACTTTAGTTGAGAGATCAGTGAGCTTTTATATTGTGAATGGTAGTAAACGAGGAGGGATAGTGAGTCCGATCCGAACATTGTAAACAGAAGTACACTTTTAGTGTATTTGGTACGTCGTCACATCACCGACGTATTCTCCATAGACGTATCCCAGTGAGGGTGATCCAAGTAAAAATTCCAGTGTAATTCGCATGATTTAATATCTATTTATACATTTCTATAGGAAAGAGAGAGAAATGAGTTGTTCTTAATAGTGAAACAGGATCAACAGGGTGGTTGTTTTAATCTTTAATACCCGGATTCACCCCCCTCTCAGGGTATCAAACTTTGTGGTCCTAGCAGTTACCCAATGAATTAGAGAGATATCATCGGATCACCCACCCTTAGTTTATCATGGAACCACACACATACAAAAATAATTCCAATGATCCATAACATAATCATAACACATAAAACATGAATAAAGGAAAAATAACATTTCAATATTTCAATAAAAAGATATCACTTGTAGATATTGATATAATCAATTCATTTAAAACATTATAAATGATGAATTTTGAATAAAAGTGTACCATACCACTTTTAAATTTTTTAAAGGAATTTACACTTTAAAAGACTCATGTATATATAAATAAATCAATAAGTCCATTTTTAAAACATGGACATTATTGAGAATGATTTAATATAATAAATATTTAAAATATTTAAAATCATGTTTTAGTTAAATAATCCATCACCACTTGAGAAACACATAAAAAAACTATTTAGAAAATAAAATAAAATGAAACATTAAATATCATGAGAATATAGAAATTCAAGATATAAAATTTCAAAAGGGTAGTATGTGCACATTATAGGATAATAAAGGTGCACAATACCAAGATATTACTCAATGAATGGAGATTGAGACAAAGTCACTTACAATGATCATATCATTAGATTAAGGATAAATCAATGACATAATTATGCGTGACAATTATAAATAACCCAATATGAGTGTAATTATCAGTGTAAAACAATAAAAGGCCATTCACACATATTGTTGAAAAAATAAATCCAATTACATAGATATTTAACTCAATGAAATGATATTGAACTATGATTTCCCTTACAAAGTTCAATAAATGACGTTATAATTTATCAGTGGGGTGAATATGTGTAGAAACATTATATCCAAACAAACGGAAGTTGAAATTAAAACATAAATAAATAAATAGTGGTTCCACACATAATCGTGGAAAAATATAATCAATGAAGTATTCATAAAACTAAATGACTATAAATTGAGTCTAGAAATTCCCTTATATGGAGTCTGACTCATCTCGTTCGTTCTTAAATTCCCTAAGTAAAAAAATAGGTTAATTAATAATTTATTCATAACCTTTTTAAATTTTATTATTCATTTTATATCACTTATTATAATTTTATAACAATTTTTAATTTATTTGAGTTCATACCGGATGTTTTGTGGATGTTTGGTACTTGAGTCAAAATTGAATTTATTTTGATTAAAATTGTCCATGTGGTCATAATTACATCATCTCCCAAATTATATTATTGATTTAAATATCATATATATCCATTATATATGTATTTATAATATTCCATAACATTTGAAGATAATAAATGAAATGCACCGTTGATGAAGACAGTAGGCCGTACGTACACGTGAACACTACTTTCATTTCATTGTCATATTTAAGGAATGAAAAATAAATGATACATATATATATTATAATTATAGTATTATATTAATTTAATTTATTTTTTATAGGTTTAATAAAACTATCCTTTATACATTCCATGTATAGAATGAACGAGTCATATCACTTTGAGGGGGTGGTAGTCCACACTTCCCCAACCGAAATTATCGTATTTACACATTCTGGAAAGAATAATGGTATTTGAAAAAATATTATAGGATAATAGAGACAATATAAATATTATATATATAATATATAAATAAATTTCCATCATAATGGACACCATGAGTGGTTGTAGGAGAAAATTTAACAGTCATTGTTTTGTGAGGCAATAGTTATCCAAACACAGAAATAATATGTTCTATATCCATTCGATGGAGACGTTTGTAGGTGTATGATAAAACCATAGCATAACACATCATAGAATATTTATTATACTGGGTTTTTTATAATATAATGGAAATAAAATAGGTTAGTTGGGTTGGAGATGGAGATGGAGAATAAAGGAAAGAAGCTTGAGAGGAGACATTTCCTCTAAATCGGGTAACTCCTTTTTTATTTGAGCCAAAAGGATTTCCTGAATTTATTTATTCCCCAGTTAAGGATTATAGGAGGAATGGAGGGATGTTGGGAGCTTATTTGAGTTGAAGTTTTATGATCCAATGGGCTTGAGAGGTGTGAGTATGTGGGTAGAGGTGGTGACCTTTTATAAGAGGGAGGAGGGGCACTTTTGGAATGTCTTGAAATATTACTTTGTTAAAAATTATTTTTGAATTATAATAGATAAAAAGTCATATATTTATAGGATTAGATTAATATGGGTCTAAATCATCTAAACCAATAGGTTTTAGATAAGTTTAGGTAGGAAAAATGACCTTATCATTTAGCATTAACCCTTAGTTAAAAAGACTAACTCTTACCATGTCTTCTTGTATTTTCATAATATATGGTTATTATAATTACTATAAAATTACAAGGGAACCAAAAGTGGATAATTAATGAATTTTTAAACATTATATAAGACATTTGTCAGAATATTATATTTTTATGACTATTATATTATTTAATAAAATAGTTTTTTTAAACTCATTTATGTCAATTTTGACTCTATTTAGTAATTGATTGTTGTTAAATTCATAACAACTTTATTTATTCTAAAAAAATAAATTAAATCAAATATAAAATGTCATAATCATTCATAAAATTCGTGGATGGATTCACAATGCTCAAATTACATTTATTTTAATCTTTATAATATCATTTATTTGAATTTTTCATTAATAAGGAAATCACTATATCATCATCGTGTCATAAATAATTTTATTTATTTAATGAATAAAAATTAAAAATAAAACAAAATTATGTATGAAATATATTTGGATTTATAATGAATATTTATATTCAAAGTTATCAATTATACAACCCCTTGAATGTTTTTAGTAAAATGATAAATGTTTGTGTTATATTTATCTTTACTTTAAATTAATTATTATGACATGTCATTGTCACATCTCAGTGGCTCCATGGGGTCCTAAAATCGGCCTACATATTATCATGGTAGGAAATATCTAATCCAATAGGATTAAGTCACATGTTTGGGTAGGTTTATATTATTATAATATTATTTTTACCCATAATTACCTAATTTTCTATTTAACCATGGTAAATAAAAATAATTACTGATGTTACTATTAATAATGTCCAAAAATAAAAGGTAACTATCTAAAAAACTTGGAAATTATGATTCCAAATAGGGAATACATTTTTTATATTCAAAATAGATAAATTTTAGTAATTAATTTAAAATTAATTCTCGTGGTCAAAATCAAAAAGTGGGTTTTTAAGAAGTTCAAAATATCAAAAGATTGACATGTGTTAATGTACAATTTAAATGTGAAATTTCTTATAATGTCAAAAATTGGATTAAAAAATAAAAACATAATATAATTACACTTTAAAACCAATTACAATTACAATATAACTATATAAATAAATTATATGAAAAGACAATTTTGATTTAAAATGCAGTATTTTTTACAATTCATTACAAAATCAATTTTATCAAACAAATACAAAAATTCCACCTAAGTAAATTTTGATCTCCTAATTCTAAATAATAAGTTTATTTTATAAATTATAACATATAAAAGTGATAAATACACCATTTTAAAAGGGTTCACCATTAAAGGGTGAAAAACTATATTTTTTTGAAAACTATTTCTTTTATCCGAAAAATGGATTTGTTCTTATTTCATATCTAAAAAACATATAATATTAATTTAAAAAATTAAATTGAATATATAACATATATTTTTCATTAAATAAAAATCCATAAATCTTGATATGATTTTATAAACACAATTATTATCTTTTATATAGGTTTTCATAAAAAACACATCATTTATATTCAATTGGTTTTTATTTCTAATTCTAATAAATATGGTAATAAATAAATCATTATTTAAACATGTGTAAACCATATTTTCATAATTCAGTTGATGCTATTCATTTTCACCATTCCAATGTCTTTGTTATAAGAGTAACATTTAAATAATAATATTTAGTTCTTCTTTTAAGCTCGATGTAGCGTAGCATGCACGCAATTGAACATAGTGTTTCTTTCTTAAAACTCGGGATGTTACATATATTATCTTATATTTTTCTAAAGGTACATATCATAATATTATATTCCACCTTTGAACGTGGTCCCTAATTGCGTTATATACAACATCCATATTTTTTTTGTAATGTATTGTTTCATATTTTTATAGATTGATATTTCATAAGTATTAACTAAATAATTAAATATCATATCATAATTAAAAAATTAATCCAAATTTTTTTGTTTAATCTATAATGGTTGTGTAAAAAAATAAGCTGCAACATCATACTCAATTCTAGGAGATGATAAATACAATTATTGTTTTCTTAAAATTAAAAGAGGCTAATCATATAACAAGAAATTTAAACGCACCTATTTCCCTTTATATCAATTTTACATCAAATAAAATTAAAATCTTATAACTAGTTAGCTCAAATGAAATATGTTCAGGAATTAAGAATCCATGATTCAAATATACTTTTATATAAATACTTACACTTTTAAATACATTTAATTTATTTTAATTAGGATTGGATTTGAATCTCAGAAATATACACATTGAAAACATAAAATATGTTGGGGGTGATGTCAAATAAAGAAAAGTATCAATCCTAGATCTAAACATCTTATTATTAACAAATATTTTAGATATATAAAATTTTAAATTATAAGTGATAATCATTGGAATATTTGAGATTTTTGTATCAAAAAATACCAAATCATTTCACTATCTCATTAGTATATTATAATTGCTTAATATAAATAACATAAATATATGAAATCATAGAAAACCAATAAAGAATATATTTTCACCCATAATCCTAATGTAAAATTATGAAGATTAACATTGAAAATAAATTACCAATTATATAACCTGACGAACCAATGAAAATATCATTGTAATATTCTTTGAATATCAAATTATATCATTAAACACTTTTTTATAAATAAATCTGGATCTAATTTTTCCTATCAAAATCACTATTTTAGAGAAATAACGACAACCCATCATACAAATATTGGGGATAATGTTTTAAACCGTAAGGATATATTAATAGTTTCAAACCAGGGTTATATTTAGATTAATTCCCAAAACTAGGAGGATTATTTACATATACATTTTAAAAAATATGTCCATTCAAAAATACACTTTTGACATCCATTTCAAATGATTTATTATATAATGATACCAGTATGAAAAAATATTTCTTATAAATTATATTCTATAAATTAAGGAAAAAGATTAATCAAAATAAATTCCCTTTACTAGATTGTATCCTTGTTCCACTAACCATAATTTGTTTCCAATTGTTTTACTAGACTAATCTAACATGTTTCTAATGATCCACTTGGTTCCAATAATATTTTGATCCTTAGGGGGTTCTATTGACGTCTATAATATATTCCCCTTAAACTAGTAAAAATATTCATGTAATTCCATAATCTAGTTTGAATCTGATAGTGTTTTATTAATATTTTGGGTCGCAACATTAGAAATAAAATCACAATATCCACAAATAATTTATATGGAATTTCCAATTTTAACACTATATGTTATATCAAAAATTAACTTTCCATCTTGATGATATTTATATATAATCAATGTATATGATTGATAATTAATATCCCTAATAATAGATTCATAAAATTATTAATATTTGGATTCACTAAATTTAAAAACTCAAAATTCTTCCTCAACTAGGTCTAATTTATATTTTAATTCCCTTAAATTATTTACATAAAATTCAACAATTAATGATTCATAAAATACTAATTTTTTATGATATAACCCTTATATACCTTACTCGAATAAGAATAACCTAGAAAAATACCATTATCTCATATTGAATCAAATTTTTCTAGTGAATATTTCATATTATGAATGTGAATTCTGAATCCAAATATTCTGAATTACAAAATTTTAGGTCTATATAAATAATTTTTTTCATAAGGTTTCATCCATATAAACAAACTACAAAATTCAATTAATAACATGAAAAATATTTTTTCCAAATATGTTTTTAGAAAAAATAATTATTCCTACATTTTCCTAAAAATTTATGATAAATTCTTATTTTTCATTTATATAAACCCATTTTATTTTGGATTCCTATGGGATGAAACAATTAATATAATACTCATTATCAACATATAATTTATCAAACTCCAATTTTGAAAACTCACCTCCTCAATAACTTCTAATTGATAATATAAAATAACTTTTCTAATTTTAACATAATTTTATTTATGAAATAAATTTATTAAAAGTATCATATTTATTTGAATGAAAAGAAGTCAAGTTAACTCTACTATTTTCATCAGAAATTACAAACACATTCCTTTTATATCAAAGACTAGTATTTTTCATTTCTCTAAATATGTCCAAATTTATATGTTGATGTAGTCTGGTTGTTTGTACATCTTAGAAAAACTTCAATGACATGTTATACTTCATACCTTTCAACAATAAAACACATAAATTTTTATTTTCTGTATTCAAATAGTACATATCAAACACTTTTTAAATTTGGAAATTTATTTTATAAAAACATGAATATTTCATTTCCTAATCATTCATTCGATAAAAAAATTAGATTGAACAACATTTAACCATTTGGAATTTTGTTCTATCAAATCCTCAAAAGTCATTGAATATATAAATTATTTTCTTTCTCTATAAAACAAGACATATATATCACTAAAAATAATAAATTTCTCATTTTCATAAATCACATTCAAAATATCATAAAAAATTAGTGGGATATTGATTAAATTATGGTGTAGAAATTTGACGAAAAAATACTTTAAAATAATAACTAAATGTGAAATTAGAACTTCCCCAAAACACATTACTTTTCCTATTGAATTATCACTGAATGTAACACTACCAACATCACGATAATGAAATGATATAAATTTATAAATATCACCTGTCATGTTTCGTCCTAATCTATTATCCATGTACCAGATATCCTTTTTTGATGTTTCCATGAAAATTTTCCTATAGAAGAACATTTCATAAGTCTTTGGTACCCAAAAATATTGTGTCCAATTGGGCTAGGAAAATAATTATTGGGATTAAAAAAAATTCAATCAAGTGTTTATAGGAAATCTATATCATAATTATTTTGAGATAAAATCATACTATTACATAGAGATTGTGTAAATCCTGAGGAACACCCATTTTTATAATGTCCCTTCCTGAGACCTCTAATAATACATCACATGAAACAATTTCTCTTGAACCTTTAACGAAGAATTTATTATAAATTTTAGTTAATTTAATTTCATATCCAAGAAAAATTATTGATTTTCTCAATTTTCTCATTCTTAAAATCTTTTCATAACCTTCCCATGCATGAAATTTATCTGACATATCTATTTTTAAACAATCAAATTAATTTATAACCATAAAATTTCATTCCAAAATAGGATAAAAATCTATTATTTAAGACTCATCAAATGTTAAATGAAATTCATTACTTATTATATTTTCTTGTTGATCAATTTTGGAATATGTATATAATTTATCATTTGAACTAAAATGATTTTTTAATGTTTTTCAGTTTTAGAAAAAAAGATAAATATATTTTTTATTAATAATATTTAATAATTCAATAATTTTCTTAAAATTATGATTGAATCTATAAATATATTTATATGACATTTATTTTGAAAAAAATCAGAAGAGGAAGAGTGATTAGATTCACTTATGTACATTGTAGAAGCTTTTAGAGAAAGGTTCTCTTTCCCATTTCTAGTACCAAAATCATTACAAGAATTAGGGTCATATGTCTATCTCCAATAAGATTCCATTTATTTTACATTAATTTTTGTATTGATCTTTCTTATACTAATCATCTTTATGTCTTATCGATTTAGGTTAAATATTTTCTCTATCTCAGCATTTATAAAAGATGACTTCATTACCATAATTACTCATTTATTATTTCATTATTTTTGGGGAAACAAATTTTATTTCTTCTTGAGTATCATATTATATTATTTATTCTAAATCCAATGCATAAAGTCCTCCTTAAAATATTTTTTAATTCAGAACTAAAAGATTTCATAGTAATATGATGTTTTCATTTTAAAAAGACATATATTTTTTGAATTCTACTCTTGAGAAATATATTAAAATTATAATTCATATTACAGAAAGGATCCGATAATCTAATATAAATATATATTATTTGAAATTTCTTAATTTCATCTATTTATACCTTTTTAGATAGTAATTAATTTGGTAAGGATTTTAATACTGTTTCAACCATAATAGAATGGAATAAGATTTCTCCTAAAGAACTCATTGTATTTACAGTACTGGAAAATCATTGAAACAATTGATTTAATGTAAATTATTCTCCCATTATGAATTCTGAATACTCATCTCCTGACATGACCAATTTATAAATGTTAAGCTTATTAGAACCCAATTTAAGAACATATATTATTTTACAAATTTCATGTGTTGTTTTTCTTATAAAAATATTACTATGAACACTATAGTTAATTTTAAAAAATATTCACCACTATTTAATTTATCACATAATATACCACATAATTACCAACTAATGTTTCTGGATTAGCTTTAAAAAATTGTTATGGATTCACCATGATTGTCCAATTACCAATGATAATGTGTTCAAGAAAAACCTTTATATGATACATCCCATTGACATAATACATTCCATCACATAGTGAGGGCTTTAAGGTATCCATGTATCATTTTAATTCATTCATGTAATATAAATATAGATTCTTCACCCTTAACTATTGATTTCAAGATTTTATTTTCACAAAAAAATAAAAAAATATGATAAATATAAGTAACCCCCTATAATACCAATTATTATGTCCTAATGATAATAGATAAAAGGTCAATTGGGAGTGAATTGACCTTTTCTATTAATATTAACCACATATAAAAGTTAACTTATTGTTATGAAAAAATAAAGAGAAATGGGAACAATGATTATTCTAGTTGTTCAAATCTATGTGATCCTAATCTACTCTCAAACACAATCATACTCTAAGAGTGATGATACCCACTATAATGGAATATTTTACTTTTAAGGGTAATATTAACCCTTTTACAACTACATTATAACCCCATATTGAACAACCCAAGATGAAAACCTTTTACACAACTTGTAATGGGTGGCTTAACTCTACTAGTATGGTTTTTTTACACTTATATGCACAAACATGAAGCTATATTTTTAGTGGTGGTAGAAAACCAAACTTTTTTTAATATATCTATGTCATAACTAAATCAAAATAATTTTTAATGTTACGTAAGAACCTTAATTACCATCCCTTTTTTATCCATTAGAGGAACAACCAAATGTTTGACTTTTTTAGGGGAGTCAGAAACCACTATCCTTTCTTTTAATGGTTATTATAACATGATAATATTATGTAAACATAAAAGAATAGAATTAATTAAAATAATTATACTAGATAGAAAATTTAGTTTATGAGTGTCAATGTAAAAATGTTCTATCCCACAATAAAGGATCAATCAATTGTACTTTATTTGAGAGTAGTTTTTAACCAACAAAGTTTCCAACACTTTTATTGTTAAAGACTTTCATCAACCTCATGACTCTATATGTATATTTTTAAATCCTAATAAATACTTATTAAACAATAGTATATTCAAAACATTAATCCCACTATAGTTTACCATTGCTAATGTTCCATGTTATTTATTCTGTGAATGCACTTGAAAAACATGCCCACACTAGTCACTTAAATAATCTATAATATTAGAAATATGTTGTATAGTGTAAATTTTTTAGAATAATTCATAAATTGAAAAAAAATAATTAAAGGAAATATTATTTTCCATTTAAAAACTCCAATAATTTATCTGAGATATACTATTCAAATTCCAACCACTTTAAAATTGTAATTCATGTTTTCCGGAATGTACTCCCATGTGGGATGAGCCCGTAAGGGGATTTATGTCGTTAGGTTTCCCCCGGCTTCCACCTTCTTCTCCAATGTATCAGGTCGACATTAGATTCTCCTCAACACTTTTTCTCATCTCTTTCACGGCGTGTGGTCTCTTCCAGTGGTGGTGTCATGCGGGCTTGACATTATTGGTGAACCTCATCATTTTCTAACCTTCTCCTCTTCCTAATATTATAATTGCCTAGGGATTCTCATGGTGGTGAAGTTTTGGTCTAGGGTGAAGGTTCCAAATGTTGTGGCCAAGGGGTTTCCATCGCGTTTCACATTGTCTGTGGGTATGTTTTATTAGATCTGGTCTCTGGGTGCAGTTCTGAATACGGTAATGGGATAGGCATTTCTGGCTTATAGAGGGGTACCCTTCTTGGTATTTCTATTTTGGTTTGTGTTTTTGTGATTTTTCCTGCATGTTTTTTGTTTCGTTGTGTGGTGTTTTTTGTGGCATGCGGTGTCTACTTCGTTGGGGTACGACTTTCCGGAGGCCAATGATGGATTTTTTTGTGAACAGTATCTTGGTTTGGGGTGGTGTGTGGTGATCTGCGACATTTCGTTCGTGATGGATTCATTGTGGAGGAGCACGTTTCTTGCTATCAAGGTTATGTTGTGGAGGTTTGGAGTACATTGGATGGATTTCTTAATTCATGGAATGATTTTATATTGGATAAATTTTTGAATCCCTAAAATGTTCTCTCTGTTGGTCTGTTTGATTTGTGGCACTACAACATGTGATCTTGGGTCAATGCATTCTGTTCTATTAAGGGGACATCTCTAGAAGAGGTTCAGAGTAGGGAGATTTTACAGATCATTGTTATCCAGAATTAGATGTTTGAGAGGGTATGTAATTTTCCATCAGTACTGTGCTCGTGCATTCATGCACAAGACAACTATCTGACCAGCAATGAGAAGGTGGAAGCTCGTCTTAATGATTTTGATGTTGGGGAGGCGACCTTCATTGTATATTTGAATTTGATTTTTTGGTCTTGGGACATTGGACCATGTGGATTGGTTTTCCTTTTTATGTCTTTGTAGTCTTTTGGGTTCCCCCTTATCCCTTAAAAGGGCATCTATCTTAATACAAAATTTTAATTTTTAGTCAGTAATTCATGTTTTCCCAATAAACCATCCTGAGACATCAACCCACATAAAAATATTTTAATCCAATATAAAATTCTTCCAAATGAAATTCATTAATATTAAAAATTTTATTAATTGTATAAGGATTAATATAATTTAGATAAATATATGGAAATCATGTTTTAATTAAAAATATATAAGTTTAAATAAATATAGAATTTTTTAGCTAAAATACAATAGAAATTAAGTGACCAACATTCAAAAATTAAATTCAATAATTTTAAAAATTGATAGTTATTGTGTATTTATTTTTTTAATTTTTTTACTTTATTTTTTATTATGATGTTACTTCATTTTATTATGTGTTAATTTCATTATTATTCACGTGGTCACATCATTTCTATTAATATACTATCCTAATTGTTTTTTTATATGGTCACTTTAATGTTTTTTCATGTGGTCATTTCCTAGTTTTGTCAAATTTCCACTCATGGTTACTTATCTCATGGTAACTACCAAATTTTTAAAAAAAGTCATTCATGATCACTTCCCTCAAGGTAATTTTTATACATTGTCAAATTTTCCCTGAATATTACTTCTATATTTTGTTGAATTTTTACTGAAGATCACCTACCAATCTCATTTCACAAGGTCACATTACAATGTAAAACATAATGTGACATCAAAATTTGAGTTCACAAGGTAACATGATAAGGTAAATTCACATGTTCACACTATAAGGTCACATGAAAATGTCACATCATAAGGTGACATGATAATGTAAAATAAAAGGTCCACTTGATAACGTCACATCCTAAGGCCAATTATAGGTTTTTTCATATGTCACTAATCTAGGAACAATTCAATAAAAACATATAAAATAATAAACCATATTATGAATTATTTTAACCCACAATTTTTTAATTATATCATTACTATTAATAAATAAATAAACAATGTTTATCTATAATCAAGTCAAAAATAGATTTGGTTTAATGGGAAATTAATGAGTATTAAGGGAGGGTCATGAAAATACCAGTTAAATCAATATATGAAACAATAATAATTTTATGTTAATTTATTGTACATTATTCTCACCATAAAAAAGAATAATAGGTTTGATATATGAAAACATTCCTCAAAGAAGTGAAATTAACATGAAAATGCATACCTTAGATTCCTGCTTTCTCGGGCAGGCTATAAAATCCTTTATGATAAAAATAATTTTCTTAATCAGATATTTCAAAAGGATATTCATGTATATTACATTTTAAAAACATAATTTATAATTGTCTAATACATATATATTAGTCAATTATATTTTACATTCTTCTTCAGATGTTAATAATTTCATTTCTTTTATACTTGTTTTTCAATGGTGGCATAACACCCCCAGATTTTAAATTATACTTTACTTTGAAACCCACTCGGTTTAAAAAATTATTTCACCTGAAACAATAAAATAAAATGAAACCATAAAAAATAAAAATTAAATAATTTATTTAAAACAGTATAATATATCCATGAAATTACCATGAATAAAATGAAGCATCCATATTAGTAAATCTATTATGTAAATAATTTGAATTGGGTTGAAAACATCTCTCTTATGAAGAAAATTTTTATGAGAATGGATATGAGGGAGTTTCACTAGGGTTTTACAAAAAAAATATAACCTATAAATAAAAAATTATGATATAAGAAAAGTCCAATGCGATATATGTTCCAGCTCAAGGAAATTACCATGAGATCAATGCTTGTTGATTATCCATCGACAAAAACCACTAGAGATTACACTATGATTATATCATATGAAAACAAATAAAGGGGGAATGTGAGTAGAAATTAGGATGATATAAATATTTATTTTATAATTTAATAAGGTACTTATTAAATTTATTTTACACATTTCACATTTTAATATTTAAGGAATAATAATGATTATTTACTAATGCATTGATAAAATTAACATGATTATTTTATTTTTAAAGACATATTTTTCTAGAAATTAACTTTTCATGATTTATGAATAGTTTTAAGAAACTAAATATAATGTACTGAAATTATTGTTATTTTATATTACTGATATATATTAACACAAATTTAATTCATAATTTATGTGAAATAATATTTTGAACACATAATGTGTGAAAAAAAATTTCTATAAAAGTTGTTTCCATTATATTACGTAGTTTAATTTAATTTTTGTATAAATATTATGATTTTAATATGGTGAAATGTAATTATTTATGAATTTGAAATATCAAAATTATCCTATGTTGAATTTTTGAGATTTTTTTTAAATAATGTGTTTTTAGTTGAATTGTGAAAAATATACTTTTTGGTAAAACCCTTACCTTTATAATATTCTCATAATAAAATAATGACCTAAATGATTTTGAATAATTTATAATATATATATATATATATTAACATAAATCATTTAAAATATTATGTTTCATATATAATTCACATATTTAATGTTTTGTAAACTCATTTAATGTATGATTATAAAAACTATTTTATTCACTTATTTTAAAAAATATTTTCCCTCACATATAGAAATTTAATATATAAAAATTAATTTTATATTTTTAATGAGAATTATAATATCATATAATAATTTCAATTTTATTTTGGGGAATATATGTATGGATAATAGTATTTATGAAATTAATTATGATAATGGTAAAACTATTTTTCTCAAAGTGTTGTTTTATTTTCATTTTGTATTTTGTATATTATAATATAAATTAATCAATTATAAAAAATGATTCATATATTTATATTCAAAAGTATATATTAATATATTAAAATCATTTCATTTATTAAACAGTAATAAATATTATTAGAAAGAATTAATTGTGGAAACATATTTTTTCTAAAAAATTGTTTTTCCAAATATTATATGACGCAATTTAAAAGTTATTTTTCGCATTGTTATAAATTTCATTGGAGTAAATAGTTTTTAAATTTACGTTTATCACAACAAAATTTTTAATAGGGGTTAAATAATATTTGTAATGAGATATAAATCACTCAATTTAAAACAAATTTCCATATTAAAAAACAAAATGGTAAAATATAAAAAACTATTGGTAAATAACTAAATAATTTTATAAATCATGGGTAATATTTTTTATAGGATATATGGACATTTAAACACCCATAAATCCCTTATTTCATAATTTATATTTCATTTACCTTCAAATTGTGTATTTATATCATTGAAATGTAAATAGGATTCATGAAAATTCCCCTTTCTTCACTTAAAATGCAACACACTTTCACGAAATAAAACCAAACCCATAAAAATGAATTTCTTCTTGAAAATAAATCATTTCTCATCACTATATCCTCTACCTCTTTAATAATTCTGCAGTATCTATTTGTTAGCATATAGTCACTATTTCCAAGGTAAATTTCATGAAAAAGTTCCAAGTCCCAACATTAGTATTACAAAATTATCAGCATCTAATTCTTGATAATTATCATCCAAACCTATCATTCTCATAGTTATAAGATATACTCAATATCATTAGTACACTACTGTAAAATTATATTAATTTAATAATCATTATTTATTAGTTTCCATCATCTAAAAAAACAAAATAGTTTGTATCATGCATATGTATGGACTACCGCCTGCACGAAACAATGTCATCTGTTTTTTCATAAATTCCTCTCATAGATGATTTTAATAAAGTGGTTGATGATTGAATATGATATGTATGATTTAATTTCAATTTTGATGTTTAATGGTCTATATAACATTATCCCCTTTCAATAAAGGAAAAATAATAATGTTAATTGTGCATAACTACGGACTACAACCTCAACGAAGTACCATTTTCCTTCTTTACATCATGATCATCATTATTAATCCAAAAAAATAAAATATTGTTAAAAAACATAAAATAATATATATTTATCATTATTCTGATGGTGAAATGATATTATAAACTTCGTCAACCATACTAACCCATTGATTGATAGTTTTTTTCTGTTTGGGGTTAGTTTTATACACCTACATAAGAGATTCAATAAAACTATAATCATTTTGATTTTCACTAGTTTTATTTATTTAACTTAAATAGGATAATTATAAGACTATGAGATGAGGCAGCCTATGATTCTGAGGCCCAGTGTGCCCAGAGCAGTTTGTTGAAAAAATGTTATCTTTTTAATAAAGTGTATGAGCAGATTTTCATTAAAATGGGAATAACTTATAAACGGGTGTTTTATCAGAATTCTGAGGGCTCCATTGCATTCAGAACAACATATTTACCCTAAGTGGGGCCAAAAATCAATCGGAGTGGGTCGATTGTGAATTTTAGAAAAGGGATGTAACCGTCATTAAAATATTTTAATAAAAATGTTTTATTAGATGCTGTAGAGTTTTTCATTTTAATGAAACCTTTTTTAAGAATTCTGGGTTATCACTATAACCATTTAATTCCTCAAATAAGAAAAAGTGAAGCTATCTCCAATGAACATTGGTAGATCTAGGATCAGTGATGATGAATTTGAGATTGTAATGTGGATAAATGAATGACATATTGACGAACGATGACATAGTTTTTCCCTTCGTCAACAATTGATCCAAACTCTAGGCAGGGTGTTTGATCTATTTGTGATTTCCTCTCCCTCTTAGATTCAAATGACCAACAGAGACCGACCCCCGAATAGGTTGATCTGCGGTTCATTTGTTCTTGTAGGATGGATAACTTCTTACGGGGTTTTTATTTGTGTATAAGAACTATGTCTTGGTTTGTTCATCATGATCTCTCTAACATTAATGGATCGAGGCCAACATGAACAATACCAAGATCCATTATTTTCACATTACAATGATTTTACCTATCTCCCCCAATTTTTTAAATTATTCATTCATCATGTAATTATATTGGAGGATTATTATGCCTTCAATCAATAGTGCAATGACCTGAGACAGGGGATATGACAACACAATGACGTCGTAGAGGTGCGACGACGAAGGCGTGACACAAATCACCCAAGGCAGCAGGTTATGGTGGAAACCAGAGCAGCGGCTCTGGCCAAGTCCAGGTGGAGGGTGTGATAAAAAAAGGACCATTGGTAGGGTGGCTAGTGGAAGAAGTAGTAGTGGCATGGTGGGGGCCGTGCCAGGGTGAGCATGGAGTAGGATGGGATACAAGCGGTGGAGGCAGAACACAGTCCGATAGAAACAGTGTGGGAGCCCGTGGCAAGAGGCCATAGGCCCATAGGAGAGACTTGGGGTATGCAGAGGCCACACAGATGGATAGAACCATGTTTACCAATAGGGGACATGGTCGGGGCGTGCTGTGACGAGTGCACATGCCATCCCATAGTGCGACCCGCACCAGATGAGCCAGTTGCTCGAGTCGCCCACCAAGCTTGACCCAGAGGCCCAGCAGGCCATGTACAGCAAGGCTGGTGGACCGATCCCAATTTATGGAGAAAGTTCAAGCAGGGAAAAACTATTTTGGGATGGTTTGGGTTGGTCCAACCAGGTTCGGTTGGGTTCGATGGGTCAGATCGAATCTGGATAGCACCCTGGTCAGACCTTCTCAGAAAAACAGCCATACCATTCAAACTGTATTTCTATTTGATGACCTTTTTGTGGTGTGGGGACCCATGAGATGTAAAAGATATTTTAAATGATTCTAAGTGAGTTTTTGTGGATTTTGTTTTACAACCTAATGGCTTGAAGTGTATGTTCTCCTAAAACAAGCACACTACAAGTGGAATCATGTGGCTAGCTGTGACTTGGTGACTACATTACTTGGGGGGCTGCATAACCCATCGGCACTCTATTCTCCACCATTTCTCCATGTACCATGATACATTGTGTTCTATCGATACTCTATGCACCATTAGTGTTCCGGGCACCATCAACGCTTCGTGCACCATCGACGCTCCATACGCCATAAATGCTTCGAGTTCCATTGATGCTCTATGTACCATCGAGGATATGTGCACCATTAATACTCCATATTCCATTGATTATCCATGCATCATTGATACTCCATCATTCATGGATACCTGGAGATTTGTGGGCTACAACTGAATTTCCTTCTCTTCATGCTATAGACTAATACCTATGTGAGCTGACTATGTATCTTCTTGGTGACTGTACATCATGTGTTTTATTTATGGTTTACATTGTGTGTTTTCTTTTGTGGTACACTTCATATATTTCTTATTGGTAATTCTTTTTTAGTTTCAGGGTTTCCTTCTAAGTATTTTTTTTACTCACCACTTCATGAGATTTGCCTGCACATTTCGTGTTTTTTGCAGATGATTAATGCTTTGACAAAGTCCTAGGTGGACCAAGACAGGGTTGTTCTTAGAGTTTTCATAAGGATGTGTGGTGATCCTACAGCTTCAGGAAACTATTTTATATGTACCTTCAGGTAGGGTTTTCTATGGATGAGTTTTAGGAACATTTTCATTCACTTTGACCGACATTTGTTTTGGTGGGATTGTATTCTGGCCAAATTTACATTCAGTTTTCTACTAGCATATTCTAATGTTGGTATCGTAGTAGTATTATTTGATGTTTTCTTAGTGTTTTTACATTTCATAATTTTTTGGGCTTGGAGGTGTTTCGGTGTGTATAGGTACTTTGGATAATGCATCCCATTTATGGGATATTCCTACTCGATGCTAGTCCTTAGCCCCCACCCTATCGATGGAGGGCTTAGGGTTGTCACAACACAGGCCCCTCTGGGATGGTTTGTGATAGAGAGGTATAAGAGGTGGTTAGTTCTATCTAATGAACCATGAGTGCATGATATTGGTTTGGGGAATAAGTGTTTAGTGTTTTGAGTTTGTCTTTCAGACCAGGGACTTTACTGTTGGTGCGGCGACAAACGTATCCATACACCAGGACTGTGATTTCTTATTTTTAACTCGGTATATGAAAACAATTGTTGTAGAGAAAAATAAATGGTACATGAATCATATAGTATTTTGAGTATATTCTCGTGTCATTCTTGAGTTAGGTCACCAAGTATACTATATTGACTATGATACATCTTGATATATTTTAGGATGCCTCCATGCAAATAGTCATCCATGATTATGATATGTTATCATAAGGATGATCCTCCTAGTGATGAGGCGTCTCTATAGGGACCAGTGCTGGAGATAGAACCTCTGGGTGGTGTAGTGGTGATACCACCACCTAGAGAGTAGTAGTTACTACTACCACAACCAGTAGAGGATGCATGTAGGCTGAGTGTGTTGCATGCGTTCTAGAGTCTATGATCTCCTAGGTTCATGGGTGAGCCAGAACCCCATGAAATTGAGGATTGGATGGAAGTAATTACCCATGTCTTCTTCCTTGTGACGACACATTTGGATCAGATGGAATCTCTATCCGTGAGCCTTATCTGGGGCATAGGGGTGATAGTGGAGCTTAGTGATCGTGAAGCATGATGAGATGAATCTCTCTTGGGAAGACTTTGAGAGCCTTTACATAGACAATTTCTTTTGAGAGATGTTATGCTTAGTGCGCATACAGGATCTCATGCATCTGCATCATGGAAATTAGACATTAGTAGAGTACTTTATGAGATTTAAGAATATTTCTCACAACTCCACGAATATGGTGTGGGACCCTTTCTTCATGAACTAGACCTTCGAGCATGGAATAGGCTAGGGGATAAGGGATTCCATGATATCCATCAAAATTACTATATATTCTATGGTACTGGAGTGAGCCCTTTTAATGGAGATCTTTCTAGAAGAGTAGAAGACAGCAGTGGGAGATACTAGCAGGCACTATGCTATTGAGTCTTCGGCGGTACATAGCCGATAGAAGACGTAAGGACCCAAGTGGGTCAAGCACCCTAGTGGATGACCCCATGATACATGATCAACGATGCGGGGATCCCACGGAAGAGCAGTCAGCTGAAGGACATGTTGTGTTACTCGTGCGACGATCTGGGACATTTGGCTCAAGAATTCCCCACTCATTGTAAAGATGATCGATAGATAGTCGAGGGACCACCGATGCATAGGGGGAGGTAATATATTAGTGGATTTTAGGGAGGAAGGCATTGAAGATGAGTAGATAGAGCAGCATGCGGTGGGAGGAGGTTCAACGTACCACCACCACCACCCTCATGTGGCCAACCATGGGCTATGAGAGATGGTGGATATGGACGTGGAAATATTCAGGAAATGGAGGATTAAGATGCCAAAGTTTCAGAGATTATTAGAGCTATGATCTATGTATTTTCCACCCTAGATTCAGTTTTGATAGACATAGGTTCTTGTCACTCATTTCTCACCACGACCCTTGTTTGAGACTCAGAGATTCTAATGTAATCGTTCACTTAATCCCTACTCTTAGCGACTCTTACAGGGGGAGATTAGATGATCACACACTTCTGTAGATAATATACCCTTACTCTAGGGGGTGAGAGTTTTGGTTGGGATCTCTTGGTGAAAGCATCAAGGCCTTATGATGTAATTCTTGGTATAGACTGGTTATCTGCAGTTCATGCCCAAATTGACTATTTTAGGCACCAAGTGTGGTGTGTCCATGGGTATGGGACATGGATTTCTTTTTTTGGTGAAAAGGAAAATCATGCAGTGTAGAATGGACTTACTCATAGGAGGGTGCATCTGAATACACATCAGTTGGCTATCCTAAACCTCACTGTAGTAGATGATAGGAATCTGCAGTTTCCTAAAGTAGTAGGGGATTATGAGTACGTTTTTTAAAAGTATGTCCCTATGTTTCATCCACTAAGAGAGGTAGAATTCTCAATTTACTTCTAACATAGTATGAAAACGATATCTACACCTTCATATCAAATGGATTCAATGGAGTTTCTGGATTTGAGGGTAAACCAGAGGAATTACAGAGGAAGGGCTTCGTGGGACCTAGTGTTTCACTTTGGGCAGCCCCAGGTTTGTTTTCCAAGAAGGAATACAGGAGCTTGAGGTTATGTGTGGACTTCTTGTTCCTGAATCAGGTGAATGTGAAGAACAAGTATCCACTACTAAGGATTTAAGTCCTCTTCAATTAGCTGAATGAATCAAGGTGGTTCTTGAAGATAGACCTCAGATCAAGCTATCACCATCTTTGAGTACGAGAAGAGGACTTCATGAAGATGGATTTCAGGTGTCGTCATGACCACAATGAATACATGGTGATTCTGTTCAATGTAAAAAACACCCCGGTAGTGTTCATGGGACACATAAACATGATCTTCCAACCTTACATAGACTGACTCATCATGGTCTTCATTAATGAAATCCTAGTGTACTCAGCGTCTAAGGAGGATCACATGATACACTTGAGGATGGTGGTGGACACACTCTGAGAGCACTGTCTTTATGGAAATATATCAATGTGTTAGTTCTGTATTCAAGAGTTCCACATTCAAGGACATGTCTATTTAGAGGTTGGAGTTGTAGTGGATCCTACAAAGATTGAAGGTGTGCTTTCTTAGGATCCACCTAAGATTGTTTCCCATTTACGGAGATAACTGATATTGGATGGGCAACATCGAATATTTTTACAAAATATTTCTAGATTAGAAGCACCCATGACAACCTTGATATGGAAGGGGGAGAATTTCATGTGGAAAGAGAAGTTCCATCAGTGCTTTCAAGAGATGAGGTAGATGTTGAAGAGCACTCTTATATTGAGATTACCAGTGGAGGGTGTTGAGTACGTGAGGTTCTGTGATGCATCAGGGATCAGGCTTGGTTGTTTCTGGATGTAGGGGAAATAGATGATTTCTTATGTTTCAAAACAATTTAGGTAGCATGATAAAAACTATGAAACCCATAATCTTGAGCTAGTAGTGTTACTCTTCACATTGAAGATGTGGCGACACTACATGATGTGTGAGCAGTTTACCGTCTACTCTAAAAAAAAGAGACTCAAGTATATCTTCTCTCAAAAGGATATGAACATGAGTTAGAGATGATAGATAGAGTTCCTCCAGGTCTATGTCTTTGAGATTGCCAATATTCCTAGGAAGGGGAACATAGTGGCATACACTCTCAGCAGGAGGTCCAGATTGTAGTTTCTGGGTGAGTTGTTGGTGGAGTTGGTCGCATTATTGATATTCTTTTTTGATGGAGATGTAGAATCTTACATACATTCGATGGTTGTCATACCTCCAATGTTATATTGAGTCATGGAGGAATAACTTGGAGACACTAACTATGATACATTACATTCTCAAATGTACATAGGGTATGCCGCTGATGGTTATTCAAAAGGTGGGGAGCATGTCGTTCTCTTCAAAGGATGCACAATAGTACCAGTGATGTTGCAAAAGGAGGTCTTCAGGGAGTTCCATACATCATATTTGGTGGTACATCCAGCAGTTTCAAAGATGTATCGGAACCTATTACATCAGATCTAGTGGTCGGGGATAAAGAAGGCAGTGGTAGAGTTTGTTTCTCAATGACTCACTTGTCAGCAAGTGATGTATGAGAACTAGGTTCTAGCGGGCTTTAACCAACTACTTGTGGTGATATAGTGGAAGTGGAATGGGATAATTATGGAAATTGTGATTGTTTTATCATGCACATCCATGGGACATGATACCATATAAGTGATCATTAACTGCTCACTAAGTCATCTCACTTCATACCAATCCTTGAGCAGAGTTCGATAGAGATACCGGAATGACTATACATGCAGGAGACAATTCAGTTTCACGGAGTACCGTCGACGATTATATCAGACCATGATTCTTGTTTCAAATACCAATTGTGGAATTGATTACAAGAGGAATTTGTGACTCATTTTCAATAGAGAACGGTGTTTCATCCCTAAAAGTATGTCCAGACAGAAAGGAACATCCATGTTCTTGAGGACATGCTACATGCTTGCATCTTAGACTTTGTCCGCAGCTGGGAGGATCGCCTACCACTGGTGGAGTTTGAGTACAAAATAATATCAATCCACCATTGGTATGACACCATTCTATCCCTTGTGTACACGACTATGTAGGTCATGACTATGCTAGACGGACCCTGGAGAGTCATCACTCATCAGTCCGAAGTTTGTGCGGGCTACCCCAAAAAAGGTTCATATAAACCAGGAGTGGATGAAGTCTACACAAAGATAGAATATGTCATATAAATAAAGTATATAGAGGCATATAGAGTTCGATGAGAGAGACCATGTGTTCCTTCGGGTCTCAACTCGATGGGGTTGTGGAGTTTCGGATATGGAAGCAAGTTATCTCCGAGATACATCGACCCTTTTTTGATTCTGAGTAGAGTTGGCGAGTTTGAGTACCATCTATATCTACCCCTGTAGTTGCACTGGGTCCATGATGTCTTCCTTCTGTCACAGTTGAGGAGGTACATGCATGATCCATCTCACTTCATCGACTAGGGTGAGCTGGACATTGATGATGGGATGATTTTTAAGAAGTAATTGGTGGAGATCAAGGATTGGAAGAACTGGATCCTTCATGGGTGATTGATTCATGCATGATCCATCTCACTTCGTGGACCATTCCCTTGGTTCATGCTTTGTAGAGTTATGATTATCTGGAGGAGTGTACTTGGGAAAGGGAGATGCAAATGCATGCCCATTACCCAAAGGTTTTCTGAGATTTTTCTTATTCTATGTTTCCTTGAGATGTAATTCGTGAACCTAGTTTTCTATGAGATGAGTGGTTTCATTATTCCATAATGTGTGAAAATGTCCTAGTAGATTATAATAGAAGAATTGATTCGTAATCATGACACTATAATTTAGATGTGATTAAACCCATGAGGGAGAGTCAGTGCCACTCAAAGAGGATAGTATCTTGATATAGTGTAATGAATTACCTAATTCATATGTATGGAAAGTGTCTATTTTGGTGTTTGTGTGGTTTTTATTATGGTCAGTTGGGGAGGTAGGTGTTGTAGGAGGTGTTATTTGATGTTGAGGTTTCACTTCATCTTTTGAACAACATATGGTGGTTTATCATTGAACATTGGTGGGTTGAGTTCATAGTGATGTTTCAAGTATATCATGATCCTTGAGAGGTATGTTATGTGGTGGTTGTTCAAAACCATCCTTATTCTGTCTTGGTTTTGAAATCTCAAGGGGAAGAATAGTTTGAGAGTTATCTGATGTAAGGGTCAGACCTCTTGAGTCATTTCCTTTGTGAAAATCCAGTGTTTGAGGTGTTTTGGGAGGTCACGATAGATCTTTTCAAGAGTATTCTAGTTTTTTAGTTTTTCAATGGTGGGTCAGGATCGGTGAGTCCGGAATAGTAGGTTGCTGATCATGGGTTAGGAATGGTGACTCACACTAGTGAGTCATTCACTAGTAGGTGGTGATAGTAGGTCATCCCAATGGTAAGTCACATCAGTGACTCACAATAGTAACTCACTGACGGTGAGTCACTGATCATGGGCTGTGATGGTGAATCACGATGGTGACTCACCAAATGGTGACTCAAAATTTGTAGCTCGTACTAGAAACTCATCTAATGGTGATTCATATGACGGTGACTCATCCATCAGTAGCTTTTCCACCAGTATCTCACCCACTGGTGACTTGCAATGGTGAGTCACCCTACAGTGATTCATCCACTGGTGACTCACCCAACGATATCTCTCATCAATAATGGTTAGTCATTTTGACAATTTGTAAAAATTTCTATCTTGTCCCAATTTTTCCAGATTCACCCCTTTAAAATTTTGTTTGATGTAAAATGAGATCAAAACCATTTTTAAGTGTTTTTGAAGCCATTTAAAATGATATAAAATATATCTTCAATTCCTAATGTTTGGAAGCTTTTATACTTTAAAAAAGAATGGTCTTGATCATGATATAGCTTTAATGGATTTTAATATAGTTTCTCCTATTGATATAGGATCTGGCCTTTCTATATCTGAGATTCTTTATCCCTAGTGTGTTTCTCTATACTCTTGATAATGTACAGCCCCGAACATTTCTTCCATGAATAGTTTCTACATTTGTGTTGCACCCT
This sequence comes from Viscum album, assembly GCA_963277665.1. Lineage (NCBI taxonomy): Eukaryota > Viridiplantae > Streptophyta > Magnoliopsida > Santalales > Viscaceae > Viscum > Viscum album. Next base: position 684,526,966 of record OY728167.1, read on the forward strand.
TGGATCGCGTTTCCCTGGAGCCTTGCACACCCCCTGTTTGGTGCAGGGAGGAGGTGTTGACCATCTATTTCTTGAAGTGGGGATCCCTTCATCTCTCTTTTAATTGTGTATCATGTGGGGTGGGTTTATGAATGTACTCTTGTGAAGATATAAAAAAACCAATTGAATTAAGATAATTGAATTGGTTTTAAGATCAAGATGATGGTGGGGAAAAAGTGACTTATGTTATTCTTTTTGTTGTCTATTGATATTGAGATCTGTATAAGATATATACCTATTTAAAATCATGTTTATTGGGGGTATTTGTGTTCACACTTGTGATGTTAGGTGAATAATTTTTTATGGTCTCCTATTGAAAATACATAAATATGAAAATCTATATAACCACGTCAACCCAGTTAAATAAATGGATTCCTCATGATCAAACATTCTCTATTATAACCCATGATTTATCAAAGTTGAATTAAAGAACAAGTGTTTTCTAAATCTTAATACACCATGCCTTGTTTGGTGTGGTAGTTTGATATGTGTGGTTTTGTTGTTTCTTGTTCCTTGTCTGGTTTTGTGGGGCTAGGGTTGAAATAAAAACTATAATGTGGGATGGTACAAGTAGTGTAAAGGAATATTATGTTGAGAGATTGATTTTTTGTAGAATGTATGGGTAGTGCCTGAGCCGCAGGGCTATAGGTTTTGATTTTGGTATGTTTATGTTACTGGGAATGATGATTGCGGTGTTGTTATACAACGGTGTTATCGGGTTTCATTATGTTGATATGTGTTTTGAAGTTTGGATATAAGTTGGGGTTTTTCTTATTGAGAGGAAATATTGGTTGGAATGACTTTTAAGAATGATGATGGAAGTAGTTGTTATGAGTGTTAAATGAAGAGGAAATATAATATGAGTTTCATTACTATGGTACTTATTTCTCTATGTGGTTTATGTTGTTTGTATTATTGTGCGATGTGGTTAGTAGTTTTTTGGGTATGTATGGAACTAATAAATGGTTCTCCTAATAATTAATGATAATTGGTTATATGAGATGGATATGGTTATAAATTGATTTGCATATTTTTTTTAGTTTTCCACTCAAAAGTAGTAGCAATGGAGGATTGATGGGTTGGTTGTCTGTTTGGAGAACCCCATAGGATGGTCTTGAGTGTTGTATACTAAATATATATACCTATATTTTCCTTGTGTTTTCTATATTCAGCCCACCCTAGATGAGCACTATTATCCGAACATCCCCATCATCACGGGGGAGGGTGTTTTCCCCCAACATCTTGGTGGGGGGATGGATGGTTGTTTATTATCTCTTCCCTACTCCCTCTTCTTGGCATTAGGTTCCCAAAACTCTTCAGGTAGGTTGAGGTGTTGTTGTGATGCCAAGCTATTTGTTGGAGAGGTGTGATTTATTAGGTGTCTACATGATGATATGTGGTGTAATTTTCCATGTGTCTTCAGGATGTGGTATGGTTGTGGCCGACATGTATCCAGGCGAGATGTGGTGTGGTTGTGTCCTAAGTGTGTGTGGCCAGAATGTGGTGATATTTGTATTCCCATGCTGTGGGATTAGCTCTGAGGCCCATTTTTGTGTAGATGGGTTGTGACGTGGGGCTTCTGGAAGAGTGTGGTAGCACTAAGAAATTTTCCATATGAAAATTGAACCAATGTGAAGTGGTTTGGGGTACCCAAACATCGATGTTCTAATTATACTACTTTACTCAACTTTCATTATTTGGTTAGAATACATTAGTGAGGTTGAGATGGCTTTTGTTCCCTATTATGTGCTTTTGGTTTCAACTATTTTCTCACAAGGGAATTAGTATGATTGTCCCACTTGTTCATGAGAGACTTTGGTATTTCCATACTAAGTATACTTGTATTCTAACCCAACGTATATAAAAATGATTTCATGTTTCCATGAAGACTATGTGGACCATTCTAGACATTACTAGACCAGGATTTCAGATAATTTTCATGTCGCATCTTAGCTTTACACTTGGGTATTTACTTCAATTTATTCATTTTATTTTAAGCAGTTTTTTTAAACATGAATTCATGTTGGATTTGGATTTCTTATATATATATATATATATATATATATATATATATATCCAAGAGTTTTTTTGGGAATGGACCATCTTATCTCCTGATATTTTTTTCAAATTAATAGGGAAATGAGTCCCATATTATGAGAATGTACATATACCCTTGGTGCTAGTCACCACCATGGGGCCTACTGAAGGCGGGACTCAATGGAAATTATCTCACTTCCTTCATTACTAGCTCAGGAGGGGCATCATTGGAGGGAGGGTTTGTAAAAAATTCACAAACATGAAGGGATTTGGGTAACACTATAGACTTTCATCATTACATTGTGGAAATATTTACGTGGCTGAGCTCAATTATTTCAGGACAGGTCCCTCAGCGGAGAGATTTTCTTAGGTCGTAGCTATTTTCAATATGTAAAGAGATGTAGTTTTTCTGGTTATTCCATTGGGGTTTTTCCTACACCTTGGAGCACATAAAATTATTAGTGTCCTCAATTATTCTTTTTGAGAATCATTATAACATAGTTAGAAATTTATCTAGAGCCTCATTTTGAGGAAGGATGAGGGGTCCAAGACATGACTGAGTTCTTTGAGAAGAATATTTATGATGCATGATTGGAAGAGTTCATAATGAGGTTTTTTGTTACACCCCATGATTTTAATATATATTTCCTTTTAAATAAATTCGTTAAATATCCTCTATCACATCAATCACTAAACTAAGAAAACCTAATACATTTCATTCAAATAAAATTTTACAATAAAATATAAATAATAATAAATTATGAGAATAAAAAACAAAATATTATTAAGTAAATCACCAGATAAATAAAACCAAAAGTATATAAAAATATAGTGTATATAAAATAATTATCCTCATATTTTTCTATGAATATAATAACCCTATTCATAACTAAAATAATAAGTATAATAAATAACGCTATCAAATGTATGTTTAGAGAGATGTGAATTAATTGGATGGATTATTGTAGAGGTCTATGACATTATATATATATAAGAGTACAATACGACCATTATAAATATATCCATTGGAAATGTGGTAGTTGGAAAAAGTGCCATTGGATATTCATGTATCCAATGTGTATATTGACTTTTTTCCTTTGTTATTAAAAAATTTAAAAATATATAATTCATAACTAATAAAAAATTAAACAAAAATATATTTTCAAAATAATTAATTCTAAAATATTATTCATTAAATATTATTATATTATTAAAAAATGATATGATTTATTAATGAAATTTCAAGAAATATTTAAATATCAAGGGATTGATGAAACAAAATTACTAGAATATAAATAACTAATTTTAATGGTATTTGATGGTGATTATTTAATATAATAGGGTCATATTTTAAATAATTTTTTTGTTATGTGTATTTTAAATAAATAATTAATTACTAATAAAGATTGATTTTAAGGAAATATATTGATAATATATACATGGAATAAATTCAAAATAAATCAATATTTATTACTTGGTATGTAATAAGCATAAATTGATTTTTTCCAAAATTTAGAAAAATATTTTTATGTGATATATGTTCTTATAATAAATATTATTACTATTACCTCTAGAATATTATTATGATAAAATGTTTCTAATATCAATAATAATCATTTGCAGAAATGGTAATAATTTAAAATTAATTTTTAAGCATAAAAATATGATACCAATGAAAGTATTAGTTTCCACGTTAAAAGAGTTATTTTTAAAAGAACATTAATTTCATGAATATTATGTAATTTAATACTAGAAATATGAATTTATAATTTCTAAATTTTGAATCTAAAAAAATATATCAATTAATAAATATATATATTATTATTTTTAACAATTAATTGAAATGAAATTAGATAAATAACTTTGAATATTTTAAGATGTCATTTTTCTACAATACATGTTTTTCAAATATTATATATTTTAATTTAAAAGTTAATTTTATGATTTTTATAAATTGAATTAGAATAAATTGGGACTAAAATTACAATCTTAATGTATAAATTTTTAAAAAAATTTAACATATATTTTTTGTAAAATAAATATTATAATTTTAAATAATTAATCCACATTTATCAGGGTAGAAGTGGAAACCTTCCTTGACCTGAATATTGTCAAATTAACATGTCACATAAACCTAATGAAATAATTTTTAATTTTTTAATTTAATATACACATGTGTCATAATAATTTATTTAACAGACTCACAAAGCTCCCATATTATTCAATCATTACCCATCTCCCATGTTTTGTTTCCAAGGATATATCCCTCATTTTAACCTGTAAAAGGATCTCACTTCCACCACCATGAAACAATTCTATTTCATTGAACATTCATTGAATCATGGTTAATATTACTTCTACTATAATACAATTTCATTTTTTTGATCCCCAAGTCTAATAAAATATCCATAAGCCCTTCATTCCATGAGATTTCATTTTGAGAAGGAGCGATATCACAGAAGTAGGTGGCATGTTATTTATTTTTTTAAATTATTTTCTCATATAAACACTTCATAAAACAAACATAACACTATAATAATGTTATATTATCATCAGTATTCTTATGATAATTTGATTTTAATATTATATATCTCCATACTGTTTCACATTTGATATTATAACATGTTCTTTTATGGTTCAATTTAACCACCAACAAGAATGATGTTATACTATCTTCATCATATATAATAACAATGATCATAAATACATTAATAATATTAATATTTGACATTAAATGGTAGTATATATTATTATTATGGTTCATTATTGGTAAAAAATATAATGATAAAAATATTGAAACTCATTGTTATCCATAAATTATCATAAACAATCTCTCCCTAGACACCATTTTGGAAAACCATACCCATGCAATCAAAAAAATTTGAATAGGAAATTAAATATAATTTGAAAATATTGATTCCACTATAAATAATAATCATATAATTTTTATATTTCTTTCAATAAACAATAACATCCATCTCAATTACAAAACACATAGGAGACAAATTTTATTATTAACATCTGATTATGATAATAAACTATAACTAAAAAATCTATGGGTATGGAATAATTATAATTTATGTTTATAAATGGTCATATATATGAATAATGAAAATATAAATTTTGTTAATATAGTTGTGTTTATTATACATAAGTTATAGAATGTATGACCAAGATGGATTCCAATGTATGGGTTTTTGTCTCAATTTCCCTTTACTGAGGGGTGATTAAATGTAATACATCTATTCTTATTTTATATGGTTTAATTAATTTTAAATGACTCCTCTTACCATTATTAAGTACCCTTTCATGTATTTATAAACCCTTTTCCTGAACCACCAATTGTACTCATTCATTTCCATTAATACTAATGATTTAAGTGATTATTTAACTCAATTTCCTTTTATTGAGTTATAACTATTCTTTTTGAAATACTTTATTATATGTTTTTATTTTTATACTATGATTTTATTTAATTTTATTTGTTATTTATTTTGAATAATTTATGATTAATTATCCTAAAATCTTTTCTAAATGGGAGAAACATAAAAAGTTGTACTATTTATATGTCTTCTTCAGATTGAAATCTAATTCCTTTAGTCATAATCGATATTCTTATATGTTTTTTTACTTCCACATTAGAGTTTTTATATTTTATTAACTCATACTTTTCTTGGGAAGTTACATTTTAAAATAGAATTATTCTTCATCCAAGTATTAATTTCTTCAAAAAAAATACAAAATTGTTAAGAATAATTCGCATCCATTCTAATGTCTCGTTTTCCCCCATGTATATATTCTTTCATTACAAATTTTCCCTATTACTATGATATAATAATATTTAAAGTCTTATTTAATATTAATATTCATCTTTATATATTTTAAAAAGGGTGTTTTATAACATTTTTACTGATGCAGGTTTTATTCTATAAAAACTTACTAAAGTATTAAAGAGGCACTTCATGTAACAGTCAAAAACATTTAACTTCAAATTCACATTAACTGACATTAAAAAATTTAATTTTAAAAGTCCCAATATTATAGAAACTTTATAATTTTTTTCTCCAAAATTTTTCATCTATCCTTTTCGTAAATGGTTTTTTAAAGTTACTCATAATTTCTCCATTTTTTATAATGTTAAAAATACATTATGTGAAAACTTTTTATGATTTTTCATTGATTTTACTCTATATCAATAAAATATTTATCCACTATGGTTAATGTTCATGATAAATCATTAAATTATATAATAATTTAATTATTTTTGGATATATAATTTTTGGTATCAACTGATCTAATTCTTGACATCATCTTAGGTCAAACTATCTGATAATCTCATGTAACCCCTTTTCATTGCAGGGGTTTTCATGAAGAGATATACGACTGATCATATGTGGTGAATAAGTATGATTTATCAATATGTAAGTGTTTTGGTCATATATATACCTCTAATTCATTGGATAAAGATTTACATATCATGATATTATAATTTAATATGTGGAAATTTTGGGCGTATTCTATACATTAATGTGTGGAAGTTATCAGTTTATACAGAACATAATATATGGAAATCATTGGGTTTTATAACAATTTTAATTTGTGGTCATCATGTGTTTATTCACAATATAATGTGTTTGAATAAGTAGGTATTATCATTGGGTTACGATTTTATATGCTTATGCTTATGTGACATTTCTATGTTTATGCCACATTTCTATGTCAATACATATTCAAATTTGAGGTTTCCATGGTTTTTTATTATTTTTTCTATGATCCCAATGTAAGGTATATGTTCCTTTATATCTTGATAGTTATTTTATTCTACTACAATCTCATGACATGATATATGATGTTCCATAATTTCATAGGATTTTCCATTTTTATTCCATGTTCCTTTAAATCATTTATTTCTACCAGCTCATGTTTTGTAAAATTTATATGATCTTTCCTTTTATAAATGATAGATATGTTTTCCCTTAATGATAATTTTATTTCACCCCTTCATTTTTTCTCATTACCATGAAAATTATATTTATGATGATGTTTATAATTAAGTATTCTATTATAAAATCTACGATATTTATTAAGGTATATTTTTTTGTTTGAGTTTAAGTCCTTTATTTTGGTCAAATAAGAGTTTTCTGATGTTCATGAGAAGGCTCGGTGGTGTTCTAGGGGTTTAGGGCATGAAATAAATGGAAAATGAGTTTTTTGGCATGTTTCATGGCCTACACACAGTTAATGAAAAATGTGGGGAGCATCTTAAGTAATCGTGCAACATTGTATAGAGGAATGTGCACAGTTATCTCATAGTTAAGCTAACTATGCAGAATTGCAAGGAAACCATGTGAAGGGGATATTTTATAATAGTGAATCACCTATGGTTTGCGCACTATTTGGAAAATTGTGAGGGTAAACTGTGTATCCCATTAATGTTGATAAATTTTAAAAAAAATCTACTCTAGGATTTTAAAGCCTCACTTGGGTTTTTCCTCCCTTCTACTCCTCCAAACCTTAGTGATGAGCAAGAGCTCCCAAGAGCTTCCAAGGGGTAATGTCCGTCATCTCTATGCTGTTTGGAGCACCATTGATTGTGGATCAAAGCTCTGGGTAAGCCTAATCTTCTCCTTGCTTCATCTTCTTGATTAGGGTTTGTATCTTTCCCCCATATCCATCCGAATATCTAAAACCCTCCTTTTCTTGTGAAATATGGGTTAAAGCTTTAGGATTTGGTTGAATCTCAATCTAGGTCCACATTTGGGAGTGAATTCTCTAATATATTTGAGGTAGGTGGTCTATAAGTTATATCCCATTATTTTGTTCTGGATATTGTCACTTCTGGCCTTGTTATTTGTCACCTATTGTTATTCTGTTGACTCCTTTTGTGATGTTTTATGAAAATTGGGTGTCTAAATCATTAGTAGGAACCCTCATTGTCCGAAGGGATTCATCATGGTTGATTTGACCCATTTAAGGCGACCCATGGGGTGCACTGATACTTTCAGAACCTATAATTAGCTAAGTAAGTTCTTGGTTGTTGTGTGATCTAGTAGAGACCATGTTGAGTATGCTGGTATTGTTAAGGTAAGTCCAAAGGAGGTATTGGTTATTCAGGGTTGAGGTTAGAGGCTTATGAATTATTTTAGATATTCCTAAGAGATTTAGTTTATGTGAAACGGTAAATATGATAAATTGATAATGGTATGTAAAATGGGAAATATGTTTAAGTGGATTTATGAAATTGTATAATGGTTTTACATAAGGGATTTATCAAATATCCTTAGTGAGCTGGGCTTGAGAATTGGAATTGGGATAGATGGTCTAAGTGATATAAATGGAAAATGTGTTAAAGGGTCATGGAACAATATGATTTACCCTGTTGATTTTTATGTATTATATTTGTTGTATATATTGGTTGTGTTTGTTTTTCATATGGGTTGTGTGTGTTGAATGGATGGATAACCATGTGAACATGTCATGAGGTGTGGGATAAAAGACTGAGGATCCTCCCATGGTTCATGTTGGACTAATGATCATGCTCCACAAACAATTCACATGTTAGGGAAGGGAACATAACTCTATTCCACTAACAATTTAATTCCACTCGGACTGAGGCTTCGAGGTGAGGTTATTGAGATATTGTGATATCTGGTCCCCAGTGAGTTAGGGACCTATTTATTCCATTATAAAAAATGATAAATTCCATGGACCTTGAGTGAATGTTGTCAATACCAAACTTATAAACCTAATTATTGATGATAGACTTGTAATAAATGATACAAAATGAATTGGCACCCTGGTTAGTAATATCTTGTAGATATTGTTTGACAATGTTTCCCAAACTGTATTTAATTTTCTTGTAATTCATTTATACTTGTATAAACTGTATGTTTTATTGGAAGACACTGTTGGTGGTGGCTTACTGAGTTGTAATCACACCCTTCTCATGTCGTTGTTGGATACCCGGGAAGACATCATGCTTTCGGGTTAGGATAAAGGAAATGCCCCTACGCTAGGGAGTTTATTAGGACATGGGAAATGCCTAGATGATGTTCCAGACTTGAATTTAAGACCATTTTAGGGATTCCGTTGTTGTCTTTATTTTGTGTTTTATTCATTGGGAATTATAGAATGACATGACATATTTACAGTTGGTTGTAGTTTGTACACAATTTGGAAGATGTTTTCCTATGCATGTTATTGTTTGTTTCGTATTGTTTCCTCTATTTATGTTGATATCTGTTATGGATTACTTTAGTAAAGAGGTTATAGTATCTCCACAAGACCTATTAGACCCTCACTGATAGTCAGAAACCTTTGGTGTATTGGGAGGCGTGCTTGATTTCATATGATGATCTGGCTTGTGGAACCAATTTAGTGGAACCCAGGTTGGGGACGATACAAATTATTACTAGAGGAGGTCTTTTTATATGACATACTATTTTGGAATGGTAAATAGGAGGTTAGGATGGTGACAAGCCTTGGTAATGGGATCGTGCCTTGGAGTAGCTAACCCAAGTACCAGGGAAAACCTAATTCACCCATGATGGGAATTTTTGTTCTTGTTGTGTGTTGTTACATTTGATGATATTTAACCATTCGATGATGCGCATGTGGTCTAATGTGATAGTTTTATGAAATTTTTCTCATTGCTGAAATGGAAAGAGGTTTATAATTTATGCATCATTCTAGGTACCTATGTATATAAGTGGCATGAATCATAGTAGGCACACACTCACATGATCGATGTGTGGGATATAGAGTGTAGAATGAATTTTATTTTCATTAAAATGATGAAATTTAGTTCTAATGAAAGGATACAAATGGGAAAAAGGGGAGAAAAATATTAAAAAATAATTAATTAATTCTTCTTGATAAATATTGGGATGTTAAATGAAATGTTATTGGTGTATGTTGTGATGTGATTATAGTTTTTAAATGGTGTAGAAGGTAAGGATTTTGGTTGTGTGAGTTAGTTACCACATGTTACCCATGACATTGGTAGGGATGGGTGAGGGTAGAGTGTCAGGTATGATCAAACCTATTTGGGTGGTGTTTGTTTAATGTTTCAATGGTGGATAATGAAGATCATTCATTTTTATTTTGTAAATATTTATGGTTTGTGATCTCAAGCATGTGTTTGGAATTATAGTGTAATTCCTCAATGATGATGTGTGCAGGTTGGGTGATAGGTGGAAGTTACTGAGAATTCTCCCCTAGTAGTGGAGAAAGAGGATCCAAGGGTTCATGATAATAGGGAAGAGCAGTTCTATGAGAATCTTGCTCATTTTACACAGATGATAGGACAAGACCTTGGGAAGTTTTTGGTGAGTATGATCGAGCTAACCAGGGTGTTTTAGCTGCAGGACCCTCTGACCTATACTAGAGTGGGTGGGCCATAGGCAGTAGAGTTTTGGATAGTGTCTATCTAGACTATTCTTCATCATCTGAATACTCATCTTGATAAGTTAGTAAATTTAGTGGCCTACATTTTAAGAGGGAAGGCCAAGCATTGGTGAGATATTATGGTTTAGATGGAGAAGGCTGAAGGAATGGTGTGGAAGAATTTGTAGGAAATGTTTTTGGAATATTACTACCCAGAAACCTTAAGGTAGAAGAAGGTAGTATAGTATATGAGTTTGACTCAGCGGGCTACGTTAGTGATGCATTATAAAAGACATTGCATTGACTTATGTTGATTCAAATTGATGATGGATGTAGATGAGGTGACTATTGAAATGTGCTTCAATAATGGTATTAGGCATGAGGTTAGGCCCTAGGTGAACATCTTCTGTCTTAAGAGGTTTGCAGAGGTAGTGGACCAATCCCTTATCTCAGAAGGGAACATTAAGGGAGATTCAGGAGGTGGAATTACGGTTCCAACTAGGTGGATGTATGGCATAACCTCTTAGGGAAGGAAGCATCATTTTTGAAGTTTCAAAAAATGTAAAAGTGCACAATATAGTCAGAATATAGGGCCAAATTCATATGGTGGTGAACATGTGTCATGTTACCAGTGTGGTGGGTCGGGGCACATGCAGGGTCAGGTTCTCTGACCACCAGCTGAGTGTCATTCATGTGGAAGGTTAAAACATATAAATATGTTATATAATAACCCTAGGATGTTATGTAGGGATGGTATTATGAGGTAGATTCAGATTCCGAGTATGGGATTAATCAACCCATATTAGGTAGGTAGTTGGAGCTCCACTTTCCATACTGGTAGGGGTGGTGGGTGTGGAACTACAATATGAGATCATTTGAACCAACATGGTAGTATATTGTAGGTTACTCATGCTAGATCCCATGGTAGAGGGACAGACCATATTCACGCAGTTCAGTCTACACCTGAAGGTGGCGAGGGTGGAGTGTCTATAGTTAGAGGTATGATTCTTGTAGATTCAACACTTGAAAATTATCTATTTTACACAAGTACCACACATTATTTTTTCTCTGTACAGTTAATGGTTTTGTTGGGCCTATCCATGGAACAAGTGTGTGGGGATATTTCAATTGATACTTCATTGGGGGTGCGATTTGAGGATATCATACTATGTAGAGGTTGTGCCTTATAGGTTGGTGGTTATCTTTTTATGTAGAACCTGTTTTTCCTTGAGATGTCAGGTTTTTTATTTGATCTTGGGTATGGACTGGCTAGTGCTATATTAGCCCCATATAAATTATTACTGTTGCAGGATAACGTTTACGTCTCTTGATGGAGACACATATGTTGTTCGTGGTAAGTGGATGTTCGAACAGGCCGCCCAAGGCCAATTTGATAGCATTTGGGGGAACTCACATCCCATCAGAAATACCTTATTCTTGATGATATATTAATGGAGAAATATATATTTCCTCCCTTAGTGGGACAGTTTCACGATTTGTTTCTTAAGGATTTCCCAGGACTACCACCAAAGAGAGATGTGAAGTTCACAATTTAGTTGCATCCAAGGGAATAACCGGTTTATCTTCCATCACATCAAATGGAACCAGAAAAACTCCAGGAACAGAAGTTTCAGCTAGAAGGGCTGGAGAAAAAGAGATTCATTTGACCTATTACATTTCTATGGGGATCATCCCTGCTATTTTCTAATAATGGTGATAGTTTATTGAGGTTATGTGTCGATTTCATGAAGTTGAATCCAATGACGGTTAAGAACCTATACGTGATTCCTTGAATTGATGACCAATTTGACCATATGATGGGTTCCCTAGTATTCTCTAAGATATATTTGAAATCATGATACCATTTGTTGAGGGAGAGACCTTATAGAGTAATAAATATAGTTTTCGGAGTAGGTACGAGTAATATGAATTTTTGGTGATGTCATTTGGGTTGAACAATGTGCCAGATGTATTTATGGTGCTAATGAATCAGATATTTCACCGTTATCTGGATCAGTTTGTAGATGTCTCTATTGATGGCATCTTGTTGTAGTCACTAACTCTTGATGATCATTGAAAACATCTTGAAATATTTTTGAGTAAACTAAGAGATTATTAGATTTACACTGAGCTATCAAAATGTCAGTCCTGTATTGATAAAGTGCATTTCATGGGACACAAATGTTCCGAGTCCGATGTGCCGGTAGGTCCAGAGAAGGTGCATGATGTGGTATCTTCGGAGCATGACATGAATGTTTCCCATTTTTGGAGTTTTTGTGTTTTTATTTTATTATCAGAGGTTAATTATGGATTTCTCTTGATTGGAAGCACCACTCTCAAGATTAAACATTAAGGGTGTTAATCTTGAATGGTAGGAGGAATGTGAAACTACTTTTCAATAATTGAAGAAGTAGTTGACTACCGCATCGATTATGAGATTACCTAAACCGTGTAAGAAGTACACATTGTGTTGTGATGCATCCGGTGTTGGACTCAGGGGAGGGTTGATGTAGGATGATCGGGTTGTAGCTTATGGGTCAAGATATATGAGGCCTCATGAAAGAAGATACCCTACCCATTATCTCAAGCTAGCTGTTGTGGTTTATGTCTTAAAGCTTCGGAGGCATTACTTCTTGGGAGAATGATATATGATGTTTACCAATCATAAAAGTCATAAGTACATCTTCTCTCAAAATGATTTTCATCTTTAGTAGTGATGGTGGTTCGAGTACCTGCAGTACATTGATCTTGATTTAGTTTTCACACCGAGGAAAATTCATAGTGTTGCGGATTCTCTAATATGAAAGACTCAGAATCAGGTGGTTCTGAAATCCAACTATGAATAGAAAATGATGGATTTGTTTTCTGATATTAATGTGGAGGTCAAGGATGGTGATGTAAAAATTACCCTTGCATCAATAGGGATTTATTATATGATTTTGATTTGGGTCAAGGAATGTCTACTAGAGGTTCCATAGTGGTTGGCTATGAAGAAATGTCTTGAAGGTGGGGAGTCATCTTCTAGATGGGGTGTTTGTGCTGATGGAGTTGTCTATGTTCAGGGTCATGTTGGGGTACTGTCAGGTGTTCGTGAAGAGTTGATTCACATGTTCCATGCATCGAAGTGGGTAGTGCATCCTAGATTGAAAATTTTTATCATGATCTTCATCCGCAGTATTGGCGATCAGGAAGGAAGAAAGTGGTTGTGGGATTTGTGGCGTGATGCCTTAACTGTCAATAGGTGAAGTCCAAGCATTAGTGTCTAGGTCTTTTGTTATAGTCATTTCCTATTCTGAAGTGGAAGGGTATGAATTAATGATGGACTTTGTAGTGGGTCATCCGAGGAAGCCTTGAATAAATGATGAAATCTGGGAAATTGTGGATTAGTTGACTAAAGTGGATCAATTATTATCAATCAAGAAACTTATAGAGTCGATCAGTTGAGTGAATTATATGTTCGAGATATAGTGACTACATGGTGTGCTGAGAACTATAGTTTCAGATCTTGATTTTCATTACACATCACTCTCTGGGCAGGATCTACAGAAGGCACATGGTACCCAAGTGTTTTGAGTAAAGCTTATCAACTGTAGATGGATATGAAATCAAAGCATACAATTCAGGTATTAGAGGACATGTTCAGATCATGTGTTCTATATTTCAGTGGTTCATGGGAAAATAACTTTCCTCTTGTTGAGTTTTCATACATCAATCATTTTTAGGAAACAATTTAGATGGCACATTTTGAGGAACTCTATAGAAGGACATTTAGATTTCTATTGTGTTGATCAAAAGCTAGGAAGTCTGAGCTATTAGGATCAATTCTTATGCATGAGATATTACAGAAGGTTCAGTTGATTCATAAGGGGATGGAAAAAATAGAGAGTAGGTGTAATTCATTTGAATATTGGCATCATGGATCTCTCATGTTTATGGTGGGTGATAGTGTGTTTCTTCGGGTGTCTCCAAGGTTGGGTCCCCATCAAATTAGGATGTAATTAATGTTGTTGCCCAGGTATATCGGGCCATTTGATATTGTAGAGAGTATCAGACTGGTGTCTTATCAATTGGTTCTTCCATAGCGGTATAATGGAATCCCCAATGTTTTTCATGTTTCGCAACTCTGGAAGTATCCCCCAATCCATATCATTTGATAAATGTTGATGATGTTGAGCTTGATCCCGATGCATCCATTGAGGAGCATATGGTTGTTAGTTTGGATCATAGTGAGAAGGTATTGTGGGGCAAGGGTGTGCCTTTGGTTAATATTCTATAGCATCATGGAAAAAGCCTGGAAGAAACAAGGGAGAAAGATTTAGATATTTGGACCCTCTTTGCTTCGGAAACTCAATGATGCTTGGGAAGAGAATCTCGAGGATGTTCCATCCTTAGGTGGGGAGGTTGTAAGATCCTAGATTTTTCTTAAGGTATGTTTCTGTTAATGTTTGAGTTTATGTCCCTTAATATGGTAAAATAATTGTTTCCCAAATTTCATGAGAAGGATCAAGGGTGTTTCAATGGCTCAAGGAATGAAAAAGGAGAAACAAGGAGTTTTTTAGGAATATTTAATGGCTTGTGCATAGTTAGTGAAAACCGTTCGAAGTATCTCAGGTAACTGTACAGCCTTGGACAGTAGCTTGTTCCTGGTTATCACACTGTTAATCTAGAAATGCATAATTCCTTTGCAATTGTGTGAAAGGGTGATTTTGGATAGTGGATCATGCTCGGTTAGCACACGGTTTGGAAAACCATGCGGTTAAACCATAAAGCCTAGTAAAGTCTAGAAATTTACAAAATTTTTAGTTCGGGATTCTAAATCCACACTCTGGATATTCCTCATTTCTCCTCCCCTAAACTCTAGTGATGAACAATAGCTACCAAAACCATCTACCAGTGAATCTCCTTCATCTCTAGGTCATTTGGAGCACTGTCGGTTTTAGATCAAAGATCTTGGTATGTAAAATCTCTTCCTTCATTCCCCTTCTTGATTATGGTTTTCATCTTTCCCCCATCTCCATATGAATCTATAAAACCCTTATTTTATGGATAAATATAGGTTATGTAACAGCCCAAGATTTTATGAAAAATATCCTTTTTTAATTTCACTAATGTCTTGTGTTGTACGCTTCACCAAAAGGAGCTTGCACAACACGCATCCTTGACTTGCCTTGAATTACACGCAATCGCAACCTTCCTCGATAGCGTGTGTAGTACGCAATACTGAGTTTCACGAAACAACGATATGCTATTAAAATATTATTAAAACTAGCCGTTATGAATAGTAATAATAACTTTTTAAATTTTAGAAATTTTAGCTCTCAAAATGGACTTCATTTTTGGATTCGGAATATCGAATTTAGCCTAAGGTGAAATTTTGGTACCTTTCGGATAACTTTCATATTCTGATGAATAGTGAAAATTACTAAATTATAATTAAAAACAACTTTTTTAATCAAAATAATTAATAGTGATAAATTATTAATTTGAGTGGTTTTAAAGTATATTTAGAATATATTTTTACAATTTAATACAATGTTGGTCATTGGTTGTAATTTCACATTTAAACCAGACATAATCAAGTGTCAATCTTTTGATAGATATTGTTTCTTAAAAACACACTATTTGTTTTAACAACGGGATTTAATTATAAAATTAATTAATGCAACTTCTATGTTATGAATTTGGTAAAATAGACTTCATTTTTGAATTCGGAATATGAAATATAGCTTAGGATGAAATTTTGACATTGTTCTGAAAAACATCAATTTTTGATGAATAGTGAAACTACTAAGTGGTAGTTAAAAAACTGAACTTTTCATAAAACTTAATTTTACAGCTTCTGTGAATGGAATTTCAAAAATCTGAGAGGCACGGTTGATGTCAGTAAGTAAAATGTGGTTCAATGAGATGAAAATAATTTTTGGTGAATAGTAACTTTTTACTTTTATTTACCACGGTTAATAGTAAATAGGGTAACTAAGGGTAAATATGATATTACTATTACCCTAACACATGTCCTAATTCTATTGGATAAGTGTAATTCGACCAAAAACAACCTTATGAATATAATATGACCATTTAGGTCCACTTGGATTAGATTATGACATTTAATATTATTTTATTTAATGAATAGTTAAAATAGTTAAAATCAAAGTTTAATAACTTAAACATTTTTAATATGGGGTTATACATAAGATAAATTCAACTATAAATATTCATTAGAAAGCTAAAAAGATTTCCTACATAATGATATTTTATTTATAATTTTTAGACCTTAAATAAATTAATTTATTTATGACACAACAATGATGCAGTAATTACCCTTTTAAGGAAATATTAACATAATTGATGTTATAAATGCTCAAATGAATGTAATTTGAGACTTTTTATGAATTCCACTAATTTTATAGGTTACTATGATATATTAGTGTGGATTTAATAAACTTTTTTTGAACATATAATTCTGTTATGGATTTCACAAAAATCATATATCAAATAGTGTCAAAATTGACAGAAAATAGTTTTTAAATCAAATATTATATTATTAATTGTTATTTTATTCCTAAAAATCTAAGGTTCGGCCAAATGACTTAGATAAGGATATATATATTAATAATAAACAATTTGGGGTTCGTTTGGCATGTTATAGTAAGTTTATTAACCATATAGTGAAAGAAAACAAAAAGACATGGTAAAAGTTAAATTATTTAACTTAGAGTTAAATCTAATTGATAAGGTTAAAATAATACCCTAAACTTGTCTAAATCTTATTGGTTTATAGGATTTCGACCCATCCCCACCTTATCTTCGAAATAAGACCCTTTGGAGCCATTATAAACCGATTTTGACTTTAATATAAAATAATATTTTGAGATATTCCTAAGGTGCCCCTCTCCTCCCTTATAAAAGGACACCTCCTCCCCCTCCTCCTCACACAAATTTGAGCACTCAATATCGGCCAAACCCTGCCAAAATCTCTTCTCCACTTCCCTAGAAACATCCTAGAGGTTCTGGTCTTCCTCAAAGACCAATTTTAGTGCCCTAATAGGAGGTCTCAAAGAGGCGCTTCAAAGAAGAGGTAATTACCGTTACCAATTCTTTCATCTTTATTTCTTCTTCCACTTCTTCTTCTTAGGTTGTTTCATTATGAAGTAATAACATCAGTATCACTCATATACTGATATGTTATTATAAGTATGAAACAACCCTATTTCACCATCTATCCATCCTACGGAAAAAGAAATCACTGCGCGTGCGTACGTACGGAATACCGTCTCCACGCCGTGGTGTAATCTATTTTCCACCACCACCTTACATGGATGGGTATAATGATGTAAAGAATAACTATACATAGTTATTAAAACATCATATTGATTCTGATATATTGTATAATCCACTACGATTCAATTCAATATTTATGAAAATGATATCATCGCTCGTGCGTACGTACGGACTACCGTCTCCACGACGCGATGAGATTCATCCTCCATGTTAACCATTTAAGAATGATTATAAAGTATATATAAGAAATAATAATGAAATATATGACATTATAAACTACTGGATTATGTATATTTATATATGTATGTCATCTACTTACTTCCATTTCAAGACAATAAGGAATGGAAAACAGCGTTCATGCGTACGTACGGACTACCGTCTCCATGAACGGTGTTTTTCATTTTATCTATCTATTATATATATATATACTGAATATATATGATATATAAATCAAATTTTATATTCTGGAAGTAAGTAAATCATGATATAAGTAATAATAATGTCAAGAACAACAAGTCAAAACACCTATGATAAATGAAACGATTTTACCCAAAACGCTTCTTTAACATGGAATTTACAAAAGAAAGGGTAATATAATGTCATAAGTGAACCATATATGATATCATAACAATGAATATGATTCTATAATAAGTCAATGACATTATTTAAACCATTATACAGGAGCTTCAGACACGTACAAAGCAAATCGGACCTAAGGTAAGGGAAATATCACAATCTCATTTTTATCCGAGATAGTTTATTCGTAAGTATTTACTGGGGTGTATTTTATCATCAAAATCCATGTTTCATCAATATGTAATATTATTTCCATCCACCTAAAATTGTTTAAATCCATTTTTAACCTTCGGTGAGTTTTTAGTAATATCTATGAAAGGAATCTTTTGTCATACGAGGTACTTTTTGACTTTTCCGAAAAAAGTACGGGAAGAATGTTTTTTTAACTTATACGGCATGAATGGATTTTTAAAACATTATTTCAAAGAATATTCCTTTAAAAGATTTCAAGTTTATTTTTAATCAACTTCTTTTAGTTTAGAATTGTATGACATGTTAAGAAAGGAAAACTGTTTTGAAGAAGAAAGGATATTTTCCTCAAGAATGGAGTTCAAGTGTTTTATCAAAATTATTTTCCATCTAAGATAATAAAGGGTTCTGTTTTTACCCCTATTATTACATGGATTTGATTATGTTGTGATGGAAATATTTTTATGAATTCCTTTATCTTATATGAATTGTTTTATGAAGTCATGATGTTTAAGATTCCCATTTTTATTACATGGGTTATGCTATGATGTATGGTTTATGATTATGTGGCACACATAAGAAAGGATTCATTATAAGATGGGTGGGACCTATATCTCCCTCCAATTAATTGGGTAAAGATTTTATATCTCGTGAGATAGACAGGACTGGAACGGTAGGTTATACCGGTTCAGTGAAACAGGACTGAAACGAGGGTTACTCGATTCAGAAAGGGACTTTGTCCACTAAGATAGTCTTGGCAATGAGTCTTGACTAACAAGAAATGATTCTCTATGATTATGTGTGTATGCCACAAAGTTTCATGTTTTAAGTTATGATTATTGTGATTACATTTCACTACCATGATTTATCCCATGTTATGAAATTATGCTCTCTTTTGCAGGTTATGATTTCCAAAATGTTATGTTCTTATGAATACGATGTGATTGATATTTCTTTTGTTTACCCTTACTGAGCATTTGAGCTCACCCTTTTATGTTTTCTTTTACCCAGGATATAAAGAAAGGTTTTAGGTAAAAAAAAAGAAGATCTTTATGGGAGATGTTGAAGATCTTTCACCACGATTAGAAGATTTTATTCCGAGTTTCCAAAGACACTAAACTACTACGATCCTTGTGTGTGTTTTGTTATGTACTAAGTATTCCGCAAAAGTAATGTAAAGTCCATGTAAGTCAGGCTTCGGGTCTCTACAGTTGGTATCAGAGGAAAGGTTTAGTCAACCTTTGGAAACTAGGATGCGAAAACATTAGTGAGATCCCTAAAGATATTTCTAAGGTATGTCTAGGGATGTCTCTAAGGTTAAGTATACGTATAGGTTATAGTCCTAGAATTGCGCTAACGATCTTCGAATTTAACCTAAGATGTTAGATATTGAGGGTACTACCCCTTTATTATGTTGTTTTCCCTAGCATGATTTTTGCCTCTCATACTATTCTTTTGGGGTTTTAGACAATGGCTGGAACCCGAAGGAACCGTGTTAATGCGGAATGTGATGGGCAATGCAATGATTGTCCCCCTGAGCAACCAAACGATATGGGAGCCGGAATGCAAAATCTTGTAGCCATGCTCACACAACTTTCTCAAGCTATGAATCATGCAGGACTTCCAAACGAGCAAAGGAAGGAGCAACATTCTGTTGAATCCTTCATGAGGCAGCGTCCGCCTTCTTTCAGTGGGTCTACTGATCCATTAGTTGCTGAACAATGGATTAGTACTACTGAAAAGATATTTTCAGTTCTTCAATGTTCTAAACATGATAAAGTCATCTTAGCAGTATATCGTTTGGAAGGTGAAGCTGATCAATGGTGGAATCTTATCAAGAATACGAGGCAAAGAGATGAAATTGATTCCATGGAATAGGACGAGTTCGAGAACTTGTTTTTCAGTAAGTACTTCCCTCGTATTCTTCGAACGAAGATGGAGAAGGAGTTTCTTGAACTAAAGCAAAAGGATGATGAATCTGTTGGTATATACGAAGCGAATTTTACAAGACTTGCAAGGTATGCATCTGGCATTATCATCCAACCTGAAAGTAAAGTTGATCGATTTTTCAGTGGCTTAAAACCAAGTCTTCAAAGGGCATTAGCTATAAGAGACTTCAGTAGCTATGAAGAAATTGTGCGTTGTGCTATCAAGGTAGAAATGGAAGTTGGTGTTACATATCCATCTCATGGTTTTGACAAGAAACAAAAGATGGAGTTCAAGGAGAAAACTCAGAATAATGGTGAAAAGAAGATGAATGTTTCCTTATGCACAAAGTGTGGAAAGAAGCATGGTGGATATTGTCTTAAAGGGACTAGAAAATGTTTTAAGTGTGGAAAAGAAGGTCATCGAGCAGCTGAGTGTCGAAGTAATGGAAAATGGGATTCTAATGAAGTGAATAAAGCAAACACTGCAGAGAACGTACAACCAACACTTCAATGCTTCAAGTGCAAGGAAATGGGGCATTATGCTAATAAATGCCCTAATCCAAGGGTTAGTGATGATCGACATGAGCAACCGCTTAAGGAAAAGGACAAAGGGAAGTCACATGCGATCACTATTGGCAATGTTGAATATGACAACGATGTGGTGGAATGATTAAGTTTTTATGTAATGGGATTCCAAAATAATGTTGTATCATGGAATATTGGAATATTTATGTATTGGTCTAATGTGGTATTCAAAGTGATTGAGATATTATGCGCATAATGAAGGGAAAACGAGAAAATGAAATGTTTAACAGTATTCATGAGCTCATGATTGATATAAGGACTAAGTGATATCATGGTTTGAGTATATAGAATTTTGAGGATTTTGGTATGTGGAAAGTGTTAACTTTAAAATGCATTCATGTTTTCACTAAGGTATTCAAGAGAATACATGATTAAGGACTTTGAATGTTTGGAATGTGACCAAAAAAACATATCTTATGATATATGGGGTTTGACGATGGTGTTAAATCTCTGGTAATCGTTTTCACTATGTTATGAGAGTGGACTGCAGTATTATGGATAAGCCTAAAGATTGGAATGGAATATGTTGGAAATAAGTTAGTATTGTTTAAGGATAGAATTTTTCTCGATATTATTGATGGGATGTTATAGTAATATAGTTTTAGAAAAAGGACAACCTGCAGGACGGGCGACAGCCCATCGCGTCGGACAAGGATGTGGGAATCAAACCCAAAACCGAAGTGCGACTGGCCTTTATCGCCTACCACTGGCCTACAGGAAGTCCCTGTTTAGTAGAAACTAGTTTTATTATATTAAGCAGTATGATATATGAAGTATAAGTCCATTTTAGGAACCATATATGATTAATCTCACTATAGATCGACTTATGTATATAATTTTTGCTAACCTTTTGTTTGAGACAGATGGAATGACCCGTCATTCTATCACATGATCTGCTAACACTTCACGAATAACAAGTTCAACTTCATTTATTTAAGAGATGAAGTGGAAATTGTTCAAGGCACGAACAATAGTGCGACTGTACCAAAATAAAGTAAGTATTTATTCTAATTCAAATTCTTCAACTTTAGGGAAACGATCTTGAAAACCAAAAAAATGTTGTCCTAGTGATCTTATATCTGATTAATCGGATGGTACCTTAGATCGTCACAAATTTATGGATTTGTGATTGTTGGCTTTTCCATAGCCATGTTCTCTACCACTCTCCATAAGAACATGATGGTTAGATTTTTCTTCCATATCCATATTTTCATCTATGTGGAAACCCAGTGATTAGTTTATTTGGGTAACCGTTAAGTTTCATACTTTTGTTTTTAAATATTGGTTTTGGTATTCCTTTTTACGATGTGGGTTTCTATTAAAGAAACTTTCAAATAGTAAACCATTTATAACCCCAACGAATTTCGAGGGCGAAATTCATTTTAAGGGGGGTAGAATGTAACAGCCCAAGATTTTATGAAAAATATCCTTTTTTAATTTCACTAATGTCTTGTGTTGTACGCTTCACCAAAAGGAGCTTGCACAACACGCATCCTTGACTTGCCTTGCATTACACGCAATCGCAACCTTCCTCGATAGCGTGTGTAGTACGCAATACTGAGTTTCACGAAACAACGATATGCTATTAAAATATTATTAAAACTAGCCGTTATGAATAGTAATAACAACTTTTTAAATTTTAGAAATTTTAGCTCTCAAAATGGACTTCATTTTTGGATTCGGAATATCGAATTTAGCCTAAGGTGAAATTTTGGTACCTTTCGGATAACTTTCATATTCTGATGAATAGTGAAAATTACTAAATTATAATTAAAAACAACTTTTTTAATCAAAATAATTAATAGTGATAAATTATTAATTTGAGTGGTTTTAAAGTATATTTAGAATATATTTTTACAATTTAATACAATGTTGGTCATTGGTTGTAATTTCACATTTAAACCAGACATAATCAAGTGTCAATCTTTTGATAGATATTGTTTTTTAAAAACACGCTATTTGTTTTAACAGCGGGATTTAATTATAAAATTAATTAATGCAACTTCTATGTTATGAATTTGGTAAAATAGACTTCATTTTTGAATTCGGAATATGAAATATAGCTTAGGATGAAATTTTGACATTGTTCTGAAAAACATCAATTTTTGATGAATAGTGAAACTACTAAGTGGTAGTTAAAAAACTGAACTTTTCATAAAACTTAATTTTACAGCTTCTGTGAATGGAATTTCAAAAATCCGAGAGACACGGTTGATGTCAGTAAGTAAAATGTGGTTCAATGAGATGAAAATAATTTTTGGTGAATAGTAACTTTTTACTTTTATTTACCACGGTTAATAGTAAATAGGGTAATTAGGGTAAATATGATATTACTATTACCCTAACACATGTCCTAATTCTATTGGATAAGTGTAATTCGACCAAAAACAACCTTATGAATATAATATGACCATTTAGGTCCACTTGGATTAGATTATGACATTTAATATTATTTTATTTAATGAATAGTTAAAATAGTTAAAATCAAAGTTTAATAACTTAAACATTTTTAATATGGGGTTATACATAAGATAAATTCGACTATAAATATTCATTATAAAGATAAAAAGATTTCCTACATAATGAGATTTTATTTATAATTTTTAGACCTTAAATAAAGTAATTTATTTATGACACAACAATGATGCAGTAATTACCCTTTTAAGGAAATATTAACATAATTGATGTTATAAATGCTCAAATGAATGTAATTTGAGACTTTTTATGAATTCCACTAATTTTATAGGTTACTATGATATATTAGTGTTGATTTAATCAACTTGGTTCGAACATATAATTCTGTTATGGCTTTCACAAAAATCATATATCAAATAGTGTCAAAATTGACACAAAATAGTTTTTAAATCAAATATTATATTATTAATTGTTATTTTATTCCTAAAAATCCAAGGTTCGGCCACATGACTTAGATAAGGATATATATATTAATAATAAACAATTTTGGGTTCGTTTGGCATGTTATAGTAAGTTTATTAACCATACAGTGAAAGAAAACAAAAAGACATGGTAAAAGTTAAATTATTTAACTTAGAGTTAAATCTAATTGATAAGGTTAAAATAATACCCTAAACTTGTCTAAATCTTATTGGTTGATAGGATTTCGACCCATCCCCACCTTATCTTCGAAATAAGACCCTTTGGAGCCATTATAAACCGATTTTGACTTTAATATAAAATAATATTTTGAGATATTCCTAAGGTGCCCCTCTCCTCCCTTATAAAAGGACACCTCCTCCCCCTCCTCCTCACACAAATTGGAGCACTCAATCTCGGCCAACCCCTGCCAAAATCTCTTCTCCACTTCCCTAGAAACATCCTAGAGGTTCTGGTCTTCCTCAAAGACCAATTTTAGTGCCCTAATAGGAGGTCTCAAAGAGGCGCTTCAAAGAAGAGGTAATTACCGTTACCAATTCTTTCATCTTTATTTCTTCTTCCACTTCTTCTTCTTAGGTTGTTTCATTATGAAGTAATAACATCAGTATCACTCATATACTGATATGTTATTATAAGTATGAAACAACCCTATTTCACCATCTATCCATCCTACGGAAAAAGAAATCACTGCGCGTGCGTACGTACGGAATACCGTCTCCACGCCGTGGTGTAATCTATTTTCCACCACCACCTTACATGGATGGGTATAATGATGTAAAGAATAACTATACATAGTTATTACAACATCATATTGATTCTGATATATTGTATAATCCACTCCGATTCAATTCAATATTTATGAAAATGATATCATCGCTCGTGCGTACGTACGGACTACCGTCTCCACGACGCGATGAGATTCATTCTCCATGTTAACCATTTAAGAATGATTATAAAGTATATATAAGAAATAATAATGAAATATATGACATTATAAAGCTACTGGATTATGTATATATATATATGTATGTCATCTACTTACTTCCATTTCAAGACAATAAGGAATGGAAAACAGCGTTCATGCGTACGTACGGACTACCGTCTCCATGAACAGTGTTTTTCATTTTATCTATCTATTATATATATATATACTGAATATATATGATATATAAATCAAATTTTATATTCTGGAAGTAAGTAAATCATGATATAAGTAATAATAATGTCAAGAACAACAAGTCAAAACACCTACGATAAATGAAACGATTTTACCCAAAACGCTTCTTTAACATGGAATTTACAAAAGAACGGGTAATATAATGTCATAAGTGAACAATATATGATATCATAACAATGAATATGATTCTATAATAAGTCAATGACATTATTTAAACCATTATACAGGAGCTTCGGACACGTACAAAGCAAATCGGACCTAAGGTAAGGGAAATATCACAATCTCATTTTTATCCGAGATTGTTTATTCGTAAGTATTTACTGGGGTGTATTTTATCATCCACATCCATGTTTCATAAATATGTAATATTATTTCCATCCACCTAAAATTGTTTAAATCCATTTTTACCCTTCGGTGAGTTTTTAGTAATATCTATGAAAGGAATCTTTTGTCATACGAGGTACTTTTTGACTTTTCCGACAAAAGTACGGGAAGAATGTTTTTTTAACTTATACGGCATGAATGGATTTTTAAAACATTATTTCGAAGAATCTTCCTTTAAAAGATTTCAAGTTTATTTTTAATCAACTTCTTTTAGTTTAGAATTGTATGACATGTTAAGAAAGGAAAACTGTTTTGAAGAAGAAAGGATATTTTCCTCAAGAATGGAGTTCAAGTGTTTTATCAAAATTATTTTCCATCTAAGATAATAAAGGGTTCTGTTTTTACCCCTATTATTACATGGATTTGATTATGTTGTGATGTAAATATTTTTATGAATTCCTTTATCTTATATGAATTGTTTTATGAAGTCATGATGTTTAAGATTCCCATTTTTATTACATGGGTTATGCTATGATGTATGGTTTATGATTATGTGGCACACATAAGAAAGGATTCATTATAAGATGGGTGGGACCTATATCTCCCTCCAATGCATTGGGTAAAGATTTTATATCTCATGAGATAGACAGGACTGGAATGGTAGGTTATACCGGTTCAGTGAAACAGGACTGAAACGAGGGTTACTCGATTCAGAAAGGGACTTTGTACACTAAGATAGTCTTGGCAATGAGTCTTGACTAACAAGAAATGATTCTCTATGATTATGTGTGTATGCCACAAAGTTTCATGTTTTAAGTTATGATTATTGTGATTACATTTCACTACCATGATTTATCCCATGTTATGAAATTATGCTCTCTTTTGCAGGTTATGATTTCCAAAATGTTATGTTCTTATGAATACGATGTGATTGATATTTCTTTTGTTTACCCTTACTGAGCATTTGAGCTCACCCTTTTATGTTTTCTTTTCCCCAGGATATAAAGAAATGTTTTAGGTAAAAAAAAGAAGATCTTTATGGGAGATGTTGAAGATCTTTCACCACGATTAGAAGATTTTATTCCGAGTTTCCAAAGACACTAAACTATTACGATCCTTGTGTGTGTTTTGTTATGTACTGAGTATTCCGCAAAAGTAATGTAAAGTCCATGTAAGTCAGGCTTCGGGTCTCTACAGGTTAAATATGTAAGTGGTTGTTTAATCTAGAAATAATGACACATTTCAGAGTGTGTCCACCAAAATATTTGAGTTAGGTGGTCTAAAAGTTATATACCATAGTTTCGTTGTGGGTTTCTGCATGTACGACCTTGTTCATTGTAACATATGGTTATTATTTGGACTCCTTTAGTGAGTTTTTTTGAAACATTCAGTGTCTAAATGATATTTATGAACCCTCATGGTCCCCAAGGGATGCATCGAGGTTTATTTTACCCATTGAAGGCCACCCATGGGGTGCGACGATACTTTCCCCACCTAGAATTGGATATGTATGTTCTAGGTTGTTGTGTGATCATGTATATCCCACGTTGAGTACATTGACATTATTAATGGATGTCCAAATATTTTGTTGGTTTTTTGGGGGTGAGGTAAGAGCCTTGTGAAATATGATAGATATGCCTAAGTGAGTTAGTGCATGTCAAATAGTAAATATGATGAATTGATAATGGTATGTAAAATGGGAAATATGGTTAAGGGGATTTATAAAAATGTATAATGGGTTGACACATTGGAATAATTTAATATTCTTAGTGATCTAGTCTTGATAATGGGAATTGGGATAAATGGGGTAAGTGATGTAAATGGAAAATGTGGTAATGGGTCATGGAACAGTATGATTTACCATGTTGATTTTTATGGATTATGATTATTGTATGTTTTGGTTGTGATATGGTTTGTGTGTGGTTATTGGATGCATATGAATGTGAAAATGTCTTGATGTGTGGGATAAAGGATTGCGGCACCTCCCATAGGTTGATTTGGACTGATGCTCTACCTCCACCAACAATGCACGAGTTAGGGAAGGGGATGGAGCTCTATTCCACTAATAGTTATATTCCACTTAGACTGAGGATTCGAGGTGAGGTTATTATGATATTGTGAAATGTGATCACTAGTGAGTTAGGCACTTATTTAATCCCCTATGAAAAATGATATATGAAATAGACATTGATTGAATGATGTGAATGCATAACTTATGAACTTTATGATTGATTATTAACTAGTAATAAAAGAGATATATTGAATTGAAACCTTGTTTAGTAATATACATGTATATATTGTTGATTGGTAGCCCCTGAATTGTATTTAATTGGTTTGATGTTCATTTATAATTTCATGAACTATCCGTTAGACTGGATATTTTTAGACACTGCCGGTGGTGTCCTACTGAGTTATAATCACACCCTACTCGAGCCATCGTTGGGTTCCCGAGAAGACGGTATGCTTTCATGTCAGGACAAGGGAAATGTCCCTATTCTAGGGAGTTGAGAAGGACATGGTTATTTCTTTGATGGGGTTCCATAATTTATGTGAGGATAATTTTGGGGATTCTAGTGTTGTATTTATTTTTGGTTTTCTTCACTTTTCATTGTAGAATGACTTGTTGTATTTACTATTAGTTGTGGTTTGTACCCAGTTCGGTAGATGTTTGGCTATGAATGTTATTGGTTGTATCCTATTGTTTCTAATTTTCATATTTTGATCTATCATTGCTTACTCAGTTAAAAGGGTATAGTCTCCCCACATGACCTATTAGATACTCACTGCTAGTCAGAAACCTCTCTGGAGTACGAGGAGGTGTGCTTGAGGTCATGTGACAACTCAGATCGAGGCACCGATTTAGTGGAACTCGGATCGGGGACATTACACCTATTGAGATTTTTGGGAGATGTTGAGGAAATAATGTATAATAATATGTATGAATTGATAAGAGTTAATGAATATAAATATTTAGGCTTGGGGATTTTGAGATTTAATCACATATATAATGGTTAAATTATAAAAAATATGTAAAATAAATTTATGTTCCATTTATGTTTTCTCCCGTAATATCAATGCAAAGTTGCGATGTGATTTTTTAGTACTAGATCATGTAGTGTGGTTCTTGGAAATATATAATAGGATTTGAGAGGGTCTTAGTTAATTTTATTATAATATAAAGAGAAAATATTTGTGAAAACACAATGGATATGCCTAAATATATGAAAAAAACAAAAAAAATATTAGTAATGTATAGAGTGTAGTTTCTTAAAAATGTTATCGTCATATGGATAAAAATAATATCATGTCGGATCTAGCTCAAATTAACCTAGGGGGAATAAAGTAGAAAAAAATTATTGTGTATTAACTCAATATTTTCTTGGTTCAAAAAACATGGGTATTCCAATACATCTTTATTGACACCCCTATGGTATTTTCATTGGTTGATTCCTACTGAATTATAAAATAAACATGGAATTATTATATTAAAAAACCAAAAATTCATAAGTAAGGGTATATGTAATTTCTAATTTATCATATCTTAGTTAATAGTATAGAATTTTTTATATCCTCATAAAATTATGTATTATATTCCTTAACATTCATATATTTTAGTAAATGTATAGAAATCATATGAAATATGTTAATAACGGGTGTGATGGACAATGTGGTGACTGCTCCAAAAGACTCCCAATTGGCATAAAATCTAGAGTGATAGATCATGTGCTAATGATTATTATCTTATTGTTAGTTTAATTTACAATCACATAAAATAAGATAAAAATAGAGTTTTATTAATGTTCATGTGATAAAAACCATGAAGGAATGATGATTAAATTTCCAACACTTCATAAATATGGGAGGAAGCACATGGTAAATTTCCTAAATGGAATAAGAAAATGATTCAGGTGTGGTAATGTTTTCCATCAAGTTAATGACTTTTAAAGAGGGTTGAAAAAGAATATTCAATGTAATAGAGGGTATGAAAGTCCCATGAAATATACCCCATTCATCTAGGATTCATACTCAATGATTTAGAACTATATGTAAATAAAACCCCCAATCCAAGGGCTAATGATGACAATATGTTTTATCAATCCCAAAACCATTAAATAATGGAAGATCTTATGGAATAATGGAAACATAAGTGGATTATAATAATTATGTTGGGAAATTTACACTTATACTCTATTCTAGATCCATGTATTTCTTATTTCAATGTCAAACATGTCTCTTAAGAATGATGATTAATCTACTCAATAATTGGACATTGAAAATTAATTTAAAATATACATGGTGATTATGTCCAAGGAAAACATATCTTTTTCATGGATTTTTGGATAATACATCTTAAAGATATTTCTCTTCATACATTATTAAAAATTTATGTCATATTACGCATGAAAAAGATCATTTATGAAGGGGACATATCAATTTTCATAGGGTGAAATCATGTTTAATATCATAAATCATCCCATGATCACATCTTCACTCATATATGTCGATAAGTATCCTTTGGAAACAAATTCCATAAAATGGGTTTTAATAGCAAATATTATAGGATAATTCACCCAAATAGTTAAGAAGGAATACAACATTGATGATATTATCGTGGTCTTATTGGTTATTAAATCATGGGATTATTTTCCATATATATGTGAGGCATGACTCGAATTTTATTTACACTAAAAGCATTGGTTATAGTTGATTTCTATAAATAAGAGAAACATATCATATTTGAATACTTTATACAATGATGACCATTATGATTTATTATTTTTTCAATTAATTTTTTTCTAAAATGGATTGACATAAATTAGAATAATTTTTTTATACTTTTGGAATAAAAAATTTACCCTTCCAATATACCATTTACATATTGAAGTAGATAAATTATATACACAAATATATATAGCATAAGGTATTCATGGTACACCTCTAGAAAACTATATATAAGTATAAGTCTATATATCTATTTGGGAATAATATTTGGTTTAAGTGGTTAATAGAAATAAAAATCCAAATATATATCTATTTGGAAGGAAAAGAGTATTTTACTATTCTTCCTTAAGATAAAAAGTTTTAAATCTCATAAAAATTATATCTTGAATCAGGTCAATCTTAAAGAGAAACTTATCTATTTTTATGAGTGAGAGATAAATAAAATTGTGAGGAAAATATTCATTTATGGCGGGATAATTTAACACATCATGAACTTATTATGTATTTACATTCAAATTTTTTATAATTAACATATTTTTTTATCAAACAATGAATTAAAATTAACTTTAATAAATTTTATTTGGAGAAAATATTATAATATATGAAAAACAATAATAAATTATGAGAACATAAAAATAAACATCATTAATAAAGTAAATTGAAATAAAACTGAAAATATATAAAAATATAATAAATTTTAAAATATTTATCGACATGGATTTATAGGAAGAACATATCCTTGATCAAAACTATGGAAATAAGGATAAGTAATCTAGATTTTATACGTGTGTTGTGAGATAATTAAATAAATGTGATTAATTATTTTAGGGATATATGTATGATAATATATGGGAGTGAAATTAGACACTTTTAAATATAAATATTTGAAATACGATTATCCGATATACAAGTATATAATATGTATATTGAAGTTGTTTGTTTCTACTAAAAAAATTAAAATAATTTAATTAATAATATTAAATAAATAATATAAGAATAAATTATCTAGTTATAAAAATGTTTTGATTTGATGCATATTATAATTATTAATTATTTACAGTCTGTAATTATAAAATAAAATGAATGAATTTAATAGAAAATGATCGGTAAAATTAGATTTTTATAGAATAACTATTTGACTTAAATGGTATATAGTTATCATTATTTAATATAAATTTGTTATTTTTTAAGCACTATATCATTAAAGTATTTTGTATTTATTTAAAGAAATTAATAACTAATAAAGAATAATTATAATGAAATTTATTGGTAATGTGTTAAACTAATAAATTTAAAAACATCATATATTTATTACAGGGAATGTAATAACAACAAAATCATATGCTGATAAATATTTTGTAAAAATTATTTTTATTCGTTATGCACACTTATATTAGAAATATGTTTTATTGCCTCATGAAATTTAATCTTATTAAATTATTTTTATATTTTTAATCAATCAATTCTATTTAATTAATCAGTTAAATTTTATTGTTAGTTATAAAAAAATCCAGCATTGTAAATATTATTTAATATGGAAAATATTTGTCAACATGATAAACAATTTTCTCTATAAATTTTATTTTTCTATAAATTTTTCTTTTTTTCATAAAATATTAAATTCATTTATTTAAATAATGAATATAATATAATTATTGAATACATATTCATATATATTAAAATTTATTTAATTATTAATATATATGAAATTAGATTAGGAACACTTAATATTTTACGACACATTGTTCTACCAAAACTATTTTCAATATATTATATGTTTTAATTTAAAAGTTTATTTTTATCATATTTAGAAATATATTTATATTTAAGAGATTATAAATTCATATTCATATTTTCAATATTTGGTTTGTGGTGTGATTATATATTTTTAATAGAAAAATAATAATCATTGAAACTATTTAATCTTGGTTAATGGGGTTACAAGAGGTAACACTCTATGGCTCAAAAAGGGATTCACATAAAATAAAATATATTGTTGTTATAATTTGTGAATAAAGAAATTATACTTCCAATCTACAATCAAATAATGAATTAGATAAATTATATACGTATATCTATATATCACATGATATTAATGGTATGCCTCTAGAAAGTCATTCATAAGAATAATTTTTCATATCTATTAAACAAGAATATTAGGTTTAATTGGTTAATAGAAATGGATATATATATATATATAAATATATTAGGAAGGAAAACGGGATTTTATTAGTCTTTTGTATAATAAAAAAATGAATGATAAAATCAAATTAAGTCATTGTTATATAAATATTACCAGAAACAATCTCATTATTTATTCTACTTTCCCAAAACATACACACGTCTTCCCTAAAATTAAAAAGGGAGATAATAAATCATTGAAACAAAATTCTTCAACTTTAGTGAATAGTTTTTTAATGATAGACCTTGTATTAATAAATTTAACCAATATTGTATATAGTATCTATGAAATTATTGTCACATAATTACATGACTTATAAAATGTATTTATTTTCAATAAATTATTTTAAAATTTTTTGTATACAGAATTATATAATAAGGTAAAAATAGGAAAATAATAAAGTCCATTTCATTATATACTAGGGTACATATTTCTTATGATTTATGAAACTAGTAAATCTATATCAACTCTTCAATATCTCGCCAATATTGTCCACAAAATTTATTCTCCTAGGTATATCAAGTGTAATACATTTCTTCACAACATGGGTAAATAAAAAAATAAGAATATTTGAGTTCAAATAATTAATAAAGTTGAAAAAAGTATTTTTGAATCATAGTGAACTTTTGAAAAATAAATGTATATCATAACTATCTTATTGAAAAATGATTATCTCGTGGAAAAGAAAAATCCTTCATAACAATATATGAAAACAATATTAACCCATATAGATAATGAATTATGATGGTATAGTTACAAAATATCCCCATTGGATCATAATTAATAACATGAATTCTTTTAATTTTATGAATGGAAAAGCTGTTAAAATATCATTAAAAACATTTTTATGAAAATACCATTTTCATTTTGAAAAACACTTTTTTAAAAATAAAACATTTTGATCATAATTTTTCTCAAAAAATAATCTGGAAAATGTATGAATGGTGCTTCAAAAATAATTTAAAATTTTTCTGGAGAAAAACATCAATTTTCCTTTGTAAAAATTATTTAAAAAAAATTTCAAAGCATTTTTTTAGAAAACATGTTTTTAGATGAAAAAGACTTTTCGAAAGAAAATATTCTTTTTCATTAAACCATTATTTTGAACTATTGACTATATAAAGAAGGGAAAATGAAGGAAATACATGTATTAATATCACATAAATAAAGGAAAATAATATACAAGATAATTATTTATAGGTTGGTTATAATATTTCAACATTGTAGACAGAATCACAAACAACCCTTATAGACATTGAGATTGTAACATGAAAATATTACCAAATTAGAAACACTAAATCATAATCCCAATAAAATAATAACATTTAATTAAAGTTATAATAACATGAAAATAAGGATATTAATAATATAAAATTTCAAAGGTGCGTTATATACACCTAATAAAAGAAGATATGTGTATTACATAAAAAACCTCTAAAAGAAGGAAAATTGAGGCCAAAATCACTTACTGATTTGGTAACTATGAAACCATAAAGACAATGAAATATAGATCATAAAAGGGATATGTAAATCACTATAGATTTATATATATGAATCATAAAATATGTTCATGGGATTTATATACACCACACAACAAAAAATAATTAGTGAATATGGCATGTATCCCAGAGAAAACAAATTGAGACGATAAAAACCATTACAATGAGTTTGATTCATCCCATTTATTCTTTATATTATGGAATAAAGAACATATATTAGTTTTTTACCTTATCTATAGAAATTTTTATTTTTATTATTAATTTTATTTCATTAATTATGATGTTATACACAATTATATAACCAATTAGGTTTATATCATATTTTTTGACCCTATTCGGCTTATGTGTTAACAAGGGAATTGGTATGTTGACTAAGGTCAAAAAGGTCATTATTTAAAAATTTAGATCACAATAATCATTAAATTAATATCTTATTTCTAATTCATTTATAATTTTAAAACCAGTCATTAAATATGGTTGTGAAAAATGAATTAATGTTATGATTACAGAGATGGTGTGTCGTACGTATGCTTGAGTAATATTTCTATTTTCCATTGATGATTATAGAAAGATGTTAAGAAATATTTTACCATTCCTTAATAATAAATATATCATTAAAAATATATCATTTAATTATAGATATGTATATATAGAATTATTATTTTGTGATGGTAAAAAAATGAATCGCATCACATCGAGGAGGCAGTAGATCACATGTCCATGAATGACGTTATCATTTTTTAATTGAGTGAAAAGGAAAATAAAATTACATATTTTACTTAAAAATTGAAAAATATGTCAAAAAAATAAATGATATATCATCTATATCATATTTATTAATTATATTTCCTCTTTTTACCTTCCACGTAATGTGTTAGTGAAAAAATATTTACATCACTTTGTGTGATGGTAGTCCACAGTACACATGTGAGATGTTATCATATCCCCTAAAGTTTGGAATATAATAAAGGGTATATATGATATAACTACTCCAAAGGTATAATTATGTAATAAATATCATATTTAAACTTTATATAAATTATTATTCCCAACCATGAGATGTGGTAATGGAAAAATGAATGACATCAGTTTTGAGGTTGTAGATCGTCATGCACGTGATTGATGATTTCATAACCCATTTGATATATGTGTGTGTGGGTTTATATTTTAAAATTTTCAAAAAATAGGTAATAATATTTAGGTTAATAGTTTTATTATATAATCATGGTATAATAATAATTTAACTGTTTTTATAAATAAATAAAACAAAAATGCATATTGATGTATGTTACATATTTTTCAGGTAACTCATCTATGTTTTCAAAAAATGACTTCCCTGGATGGATTTATGAAAAAATTAAGGATTATAGTATTATTTTAGGGAATTGGATAATATATTTTCTAATTTAATGTCCAAAAAATATGTTTTTAAAGAGTGAAGAGAGGAGGAGAGTTGCTGGCCTTTTATAGGTAGGGGAGATCACACGGTTGGTTATTTTCAAAATAATGTTAGGTGAACTGATGTTTTTACCTACCAAAAGTCTCCAATAATGAAAAAAATATGTAATATATGGTATATAGTATCAATTTTACCATAAAATGGGGTTTGAAATATTTTATACATCATTTGGCCCCATATGATTAATGTTTAACCTCTAAGTAAACTCATTTTCCCTTAATCAATGTAATTAAATTTAAAATATTTCATTATTCATTTTGGTAAAAAACTATTTTAAAATTTTTATAAACAAAATATTATAAATATTACATATATAGAAACACTTTTTCAAAATGAAATTCTCCAAAAATTAACATTTAATTTAATATTAATCCTAGAGATTGGTGAGACGATGCGTTTTTAAGAAAATTATTTTTATAAAAATATAATTCTATATTAACTCAATGAAAAATATTTTCAATTTTTTGAAAATTAATTATTAATTAAATA
Organism: Viscum album; assembly: GCA_963277665.1. Taxonomy (NCBI): domain Eukaryota; kingdom Viridiplantae; phylum Streptophyta; class Magnoliopsida; order Santalales; family Viscaceae; genus Viscum; species Viscum album. The sequence goes on from OY728167.1 coordinate 684,562,733, forward strand.
TACATAATCAATAAATTTAACTTAAATAATAACACATTGGGTATTACTTAAATTAATTAAAAAGGAGACACATTATGCATTTTTAAAGGGTTTTTAGAAAAAACTATTTTTAACCTAAAAAAACATATATTAAAAAAATATAATGTTGATTAAAAATAAATTAAGTGAATTAAATATTAAAAAATAATACTTAGGTAACATAAAAAAAATATTTAAGTCATATTGGTTCTGTTAAATTATTTAATTTATTAAAAATATAATACTTTATATAAAAATATATATTTTCAATATTCATTAAAAAATCAATATGTCCTGAAAAATTCCAAAATATCACCCTATGTAAATTTTGATAATAAAATTTTAAAAAATAAGTTTAATTTATTAAATAAATTTTATGAAAGCATAAAAATTTATTTTTAAAATAATTTCACCATAAAAAGGCTACAAAATTACTTTTCTGAAAAATAAAAAGTTATAAGTTTAAAATTGGATTTCTTTTTATATTTTAGGATGAATGTTAAAATTTTGATTTGATATATTATATATTAATATAATTAATATAATCTATAAGGTGTGATTTTTTAAATATATTATATAAAAAAACTTTTTGATTTAAAATAGTTTTTCATAAAAATATTTCTGTTAAATTTTTGTAGGGTTTGATTTTCTTTTCTAATTAATTGGTAACTTATGATTTCATTATATATACATTTATAAACCATATTTCTAAAATTCATTTAATCCAATTAATAATCACTATTAAAAATACTATTTTATAATGGCAATATATATCATGGGTCATTTATGCTAAGTGTTTCTTGTTGAATCAGCTATTAAACATAAAAATATTGGGGTTTCATTTAACACTAGACATAATGGGTGTTTCATATAATTCATGATGAATATAATGTATCATGTCCTTTATTATATCAAATATAATTTTCTTATTTTAAAATCATGGTACGCTATATCTATCACCCACTTACATTAGAAAATTACTTCCCCACAATTTGATCTTTATCTGTTTAATCAATGGTTGGATATTGAAAATAATTTTGTTGTAAACCCTTGTCATTAAAAGAATCAAAAAAATACTATTAATAAGAGTGAAAAGGATGTATGAAGGATATATTGAATAAAACATATATAGTTTTATATATAAGAGAACATAGGTGGGAATCAAGAAAAGGGTAAATAATTATAGAGATTGATTGATGTCTTTGATCATAAGAAGGTGAATTATTAATGGATATATAAGGGAATAAAAACAATAAATTTCTGATTATCTAAATGGCCATATGTTAATTGTAATTGAAGGTACTATAATAATAATTGTGTTTCATGATCATTTTCCTAGAGTTTAAGAATTTTCATACCATCTAGACTAAGAGGATATGGAAATATACTTACTTTATGAGTAGAATTTCATCCATTAATCAATTTACAAAACAAGTGCATATATTTCTCCTAATGATGATAATTCATGATGATTTTTTATACATTATGCTCTAAAATCAACTTTTAAAGGATACAAAAACATTAAATGGATAATAAATAAATTAAACCTGTCTTTATATGTTAACCAAAACCAAAATTTTTAGCACATGAAGAAACATTAAAATGATAAAATAATCTTAAAAATTATATAGTAATACCCAATGTTAAAACTAAATCATTCTATAAACAAATATCCCAAAAAACCTCAATAACCTCAAAATTAATGATCCTTTTAACTTAAAAGTTTATCTCACAATGTTTATATTTCACAACCAAAAAATGTTGTGACATTTGAAGTAATATTAATCTATTAATAACTAAATCACATTTCAATCATCTAGTTATCTATATAATATAACATTTGTACTTATTATCGAAGATCATCAAAACCCTAAAGGTGTTCAATACCTTAAATATCATTCCTTTAAAATTTTAATGAATACTTCACATTAATATATAGTTATATATATACATCAACCTATTAAAACATTTCCTAAAATTTCATTAATCACTTTAAGATCTCATCACACAAAACCTCAATGGGGTTTTTATGAAATTTAACATTTAATAAAACCTAATATTATAGACCTATGATAGTATCCATAACTCTTAAGAAACCATCAAATGATAAATTCCTAGTCTCCAATGTTATATAAACCATTTTGGATACAAACTATGACATCCTAAAACCCGCACTCAAGGATTTGGTACTGAAATCACACATTTTACATTTCAATATTTTATGCTGATAAGGTTGACCAATTTTTTCCATCAAAACCATAGATCAAAAAAATTAAGTATCAGATCAATTACATATAAGAGTACATTTTTGGATTAGATTTTTAGATAATTAAAAAAAATACTCCATAAATAATTCACATGACTTTAAATATATATTTCTCCAACATAACCCAGCTTTTCATTTTCACATTAATACATTATCAACATACATATAAAATACATTCTAGAAATAAATTTTTCACCACATTCTACATAAACTAGGAAAAAATGATGCATAATATGGGTGATCTCAAATGATTAATAATGGTAAGCATATTCATTAACAATTTAATCTTATCAATGATCGTAAGAGTACATAGGGGTATGAAGACATAATCAATGAGCCCAAGTATATCATAGTAATATTCAAACTCATCAATACTTGGATCATCGAACATTAAAACATGTCTTATGTATTTTAAAAAGGAATAATTAATAAGAATAAAAAATAAAGATCCCGGGGATATAAATATTTATCAGTGGAATCATCAAAACCCCATCGAAACATAGATTAAACCTATTGTTATAATGGAAAAATTATCTCATAGGACCATACTGAACCCTTACATAACCCTTACAAATTTTAATAATCATATGGAAAACATCCAATATAATTCTATAGTGAACATAGTCATTACCCTATGTGTCGGAGCATATCTGGGTAAACCAATCATATAATATATAATGGTATCACACAATGCTATCTGGGTACACAAATAATTTCTAATGTCTAACAAAAGAATAATTAATGAAGTACATAGAGAATTAATTTCCTCATAACTCATTGAAACAACCTTTATTCTTCTTAAAAAATTATTTACCCATGGAAATAAAATTGGGATCTATAATAATAACATTTAAACATGTTTAGCCTGTGGAAATGAAACAGGTTCTATAAAAAGCTCTTTGAAACATGATTAACCCATTTAAACAAAAATCGGTTTCATAACAATATCTTTGAAACATTTTTAACGTTTGGAAAATAAATAGGTTCCAAAAAAATTCATCAAAACATTATTAGAACATGGAAAAATTATACTTCATGAAAATCTCATTGAAACACGTTTATCTCATGGAAAATGAAATGGGTTCCATAACAATCTTTTTTAAACAGGATTAGTCCACGTAAAAGAAATATGTTTCATAAAAATATTTGAAAATAATATTATTCCATATTGAGAAAGAGTGTGGATGGTATAATTAAAAAATATCTCCATTGTATAATATGTAACAATAATATTTGTTTCATTTTGATGAATTGAAAACCCATTGAAAGACAATTAAAAATATTTTGAGGAAAATAACCTTTTTATTTTGAAAATAAATTTTAAAACATAAATCATTTTGAAATCCCTTATCATTTAAAATAATCATTAAAGTATATAATGGAAGATTTAAAAAACATTTGAACTATTTTTTGAAGAAAATAACCTTTTTACTTGGAAAAAACTATTTGAAACAATTCTGAAAACATTTTTTTAGAAAACATTGTTTTGCAATAAAAAGTATTTTTGACCAAAAAGATGATCTTTCTTACAAATAATATTATGAACTGTTTAGTACATAAGTATAGCTAATGAGGGAAACACATATATAATCATGACATAAATAGATAAAAATAAAATTCATGAAAATTATTGATAGGTAGATCATAATATTTAATCATTTAAGATTTAATAAAACACAATACTGATAAATGATGAGATTGTAACATGAAACTCTTGCCACGTTGGAAATATTAAATCATTATCCTCATGAAATAATTATATTTAATGAAACATATAATATCAGGAATATTATAGGATTAATTATATTACATGTCAATGCGTCAGTATATATAACTCATAAAATAATATAGGCGTATAACATAACATAAGTCTCAAAGAATAACAATTGAGGCAAATATCCCTTGGCACTTTGGTAACAATGAGACCATAAATCCCATTAATTAGATATACTAAAATTTATATATAAATCTAAATTTATTTATGTATAATAAAAATAAAATATATTCATGGGAATTATATAAAACACAAAACAAAAATCTGTGATGAGTATGGAATTTATCTCAAATAAATAAAAGCGAGATAAGAAAAACCATTACCTTTAGACTAATTGGTCACAAAAGTTATTTATCATCCTATATATAAAAATTATATTAATTATTTACATTATATAGAGATTTTTTCATGTGTATTATTAATTTTATTTAATTTAATATCTTATTATAAACAATTATTCAATCAATTAGGTTCACGTCAAATGTTTTGACCTTGTTCAGCTTATATTTCAATAATTCTATAAGTAGGTTGAATGAGGTAAAAAATAAAATTAAATAAACCATTTAATATTAATAATCATTCAATAATTATCATATTTATACATAAATTATAATTTTATAACCAGTCATGAATGTTGGTTATGAAAAATGACTTACCGTTTTGATCATGGAGACTGTAGGTCGTAGGTACGCATTAGTAAAGTTTCAATTATCCAATGATCATTTTTGATAGAATTTAAGTGATAATATATATTTTAATAATGTTAATTTTTTCATAAATAAAATATAATTTAATTATATATCTCATTTTTTTGATGTAGTGTAGAAAAAGGGGAATGGAATCACTTCGAGGAGGATGTAGTCCTAACATCCACAAACAACATTATCGTATTTTTAATGAGAGGAAAGTTCAAAAAAAGGATATATTATTTCTATATAATGAAAAAAATCATTATTATCATAAATATATAATTTATATCACCTATAATAATTATATTTAATATTATAGTCTTTTATGTAATGGGTTAGTGAAAAACATTTCACCTCGCTTCATGAGGCGGTTGTCTATTGTACACACAAGTGACGTTATCATATCCAATATGATATTTAGTGTAAAAGGGTTATATATTATATAATGACTATATAAGTATAATTATGTAATATATATCATATATAAACTTTATATGCATCATTATTCCAAACCATAAGAGGTTTTATTTGAAAAATGAATGACACCGATTCACGAGGCAATAGTCTTTCGTACACACGAATGATGATTTCATAACCCATTTGTTGGAATTATGTATCAATGTAAATCATAAAAATAACATAAAAAATAATATTACATTTTGGATACTTGTGATTTTATTTAAAAATGTTAGAATAATAATTTAATGCGTTGTAGAAAGAAATAAAAACAAAAACGCATGTTGATGAATGTTACCTTTTATTTGGCTAACACCTCTCATATTTCACCAATTCCCTTCCATGGTTGGATTTCATCCCAAATTACACCTTACAGGATGTGGGGAGGTATGTTTATAAGTGATTTGTTCAATTATTTTTATAACCAATCGGTTTTTATGTTTTAGTGTTAGGATGAGAGGTGGTTGAATTTTATAAGTGGGAGAGAGGACACAATTCGTATTTTTCAAAACAATGTATGGTGAATGCATGTTTTTAACAACAAAAAGGATACAATAATGCACAAAACTATAGAATATGATTTTTAAGGTCAGAATATGTCATTATAATTTGTTATGCACATGTGTCTAGGTCATCTGGCTCCTTATGCTAAATGTTTAACCACTAAGTAAACTTATTTTTACCTAAATCATTGTAATTAAATAAAATTTATTCATTAATTTTTTGGATAAAAACTATGCTGAACTTATTAAAAAATATAAATTATGATTATTACAAATATAAAATCCATTTTTTTCAAATTCAGTTATCTGATGCGGATATTTTTAAATTAAAACTAGTCATGTAAAGGTGGAGTGACATCAGGTTTTTTGGAAGAGGGTTTTTTCATCAGAAAGAGATGATTATATATTAACTCCAGGAAAATTATTAATCATTTTATGAAACTAAATTACTACAAAATGATATATAATATAATGATTTCATTAAAAAAATTCCCCATTATTGATTATTTTAAATAAATGAAAAATATAAATATTATATATTTTAAAATAGGTTCTATAAAAAACAACCCTTTAAACCTAAAAAGCAAACATATAATAACAAACCATATATAATTGATTAAAAACTAAATAAGTGGATTATGTATAAATAAATAAAATATAATTTACAAAAAAATATATTCAGACCATTTTGGACTATTAAATTACATTATTTTCTAAAAGGAAAATACTTGTAACAAAAATTTATATTTTTCACTATTCATTTAAAAATCAATATTATCCAAAAGATCCCAAAATTTCCAAAAAGTTAATTATTAATATTTAAACATAAATAATGAAGTTTATTTTTTCAATTAAATTTTATAGGTGTTAAAAACTACTTTTAAAATAAATTTTTAATAAAAAGGGATATAAAACAACGTTTTTTGAAAAATATACAGTTTTGAGAATAAAATTGGATTTATTTTTATATAATAGGATAAATATTAAACAATATATTGAATATATTATCAATAAATTTCATTATATAATCCAATAATTTTTATTTGGTGAATTTCTTTGTATGAAAAACACTTGTGCGAATAGAATTTTTTTCAGAAAAGAATTATCTTTATTTTAAAAAGTGTTTTACATTCATTTAAAATTATTTAGTCAGCCAAGAATTAATTATATATGTGTTTATAAACAAAATTTTCATAATTTATTTAATCATTTTAATACTTTCAATTAAAATTTCTATGTTTTAATGATAATACATATCATGGGTCTTTTAACTTTGTTTTTGCTTGTTTAATACGCTATCGATCATAAAAATTTCTCGGTTGTATGGAACACAAGCAGAATATAGTGTTTCATGTACTTTAAAATATTAAATATTAATATCATCTATTAAAATTAGGGGGTTTCATAATGAAATAATGGTTAACACCCTTTGATAAATGGAGATATAAATGTTTTACAAAGGAAAGGCCTTTCAATCGAACCATATTTTATACACAATACGTTATTCATATGAGAAAAGTCAATGATGGATTAATTTAAATAAAAGATATTAAAATTACATATTCCATCTTGATAAATAATTAATATGGTATAATTTGAAAATATCCTCGATCAATCATAAACTATATTAAATTATGTTTAAATTGAAGTAAAATAAATTTTATAATAATTAATAAAATCTCATTAGAAATAAGATATATCCTTGGTATTTTGAAAACATTTTTTAAAATTGAAATATTTATAAAACTATTAGAACGAATTCCCTTTATAAATTATCATAATACATAGGGGTAGGTTTTGAGGAAGGAAATATAATATAATTATTTATACACATGGAAAAGGTTAAAAATTGATTATTTTCACACTTTGATTGAAATGGCACATACAAATGATATTAAAATTTTCATTAAAAATTTTAATCTGTTTATTTTAGTTTAAAATTACCCTAATAGATTATTTATTCATTTAAAAATTCATCCATAAAGTCATCCAATGAGTATGTACTTGGAAGAGGATGTTTCTCAACCAAAAGGAAGATGTATAGTTATTTTAACATAAAATAATCACATTTAAAAAAATTTGGTGTCATGGGTAAATGTGATTTTATAGGGAAATTGAAAACCCCATGAAAAAAATGAAAATTATAGGGTATTGAGGATGAATAAAAATTCACTATATGACTATCTCCAAATGAAAAAATTATTTTGGTCATGAAATTTTAGAATAAACATTCATAAGTTTAATAATGGTTGATCTGAAAGATATTGAATGAAAAAAAATATTTATCATCAGACATAATTAATTAAATTAATATGGTAAAATGGAATTTTTTGGTAATAAAAACACCAAATTATGTAGATAATGGTGGATAATAAAAAAATGACTCATGAAATTAATTTTCAGACGAAAACCCCTGATAGAAAGCTGAAACTTGGATAAAAATTCATTTAATGAAAGTAATAATAATTTGATTTTTTATACCGTGAATTAAATTGAAAAATATTGTAAAATTTATTCATGTGAACTGAATCAAAATAACACCAATTTAATGGAATTAGAGTGCCCAAAAAATATAACATGACTCGGTGAATCGAAATTGAGACAATGAGACCCTTACCATTTTTTACTATTTATCCAAATGTGTTCTAACACCCTATTAAAAACATAAATATGTTAATATTTAATTTTATAATTTTTTTAATATAAATTACATTTTATATAATTCATTTAATATCACTTATTATGAATATGTTACTTAGTTATAACTTATATTTTCCATCAGGTGATTGGAGCTTCAATTGTTTCTTTCATTATTTATGATGTAAATATTAATATTGATTCATTGGTACAAATTTAATTATTCATATCCTATTTAATGTATTGGAATTGATAAATAATATTTATTTATAAACCTCTTATAGTATTCCATAATTTTTTTAGTTAATTTTTGTGAGAATAGAAGTAGTATCAGATTAGTTTTTGTAATTTTTTCAATAGAAGATGATATTTTAATAATATTTTCATTGCATAATATATAATTTTTTAACCATTAAAAAACATTGTTTTATTTAAAAATTATAACATTATTATTATTTTAAATATCAATAGTTTTCCATGATAAATTCGTATATCATATTTTATTTACCTTGTTAAAACAAACCTCAGATAGAATAACACATTTTAATTCGATGGATGGGTATGGTTAAAATGATTATAATATCCATAAATTAGATTAATAATGATATAATTTATATTAGTTTTATTTTTTTGATAAAATTCAAAATTTATGGATATTTAATTATATTCCAGAAATAAAATAATTAATGTTCTATTTTGGAGGAGGCAGTCCATAAGTATGATCGATTAAAATTATCATTTTTCGATGATTGAGAGTGGATAAAGGTACAAATAAATTGACTTTTTAGGACTATATTTAACTTATATATTTCATATTTATCCAAATATCCCATCATTTAAACCATTCTTAAGTGGTAGTTAGAAAAAATGGAAAACGTCGTTTCTTGGAGGCCGTAGTCCACGTGTGTGGATTATCAACGTTCTTTTTTTCATTTTGGATAGAAAATAATATAGAATGGTTTTCACATTGATATAATAAAAAATATTCATATTATGGATATTATTTTTATCATATTAAAAAGGTAAGTTATCATTTTGGATGGAAATGATTATAAATAAAATGGTAAGGAATATGTATTACTCATTTTCAGAATTTGAAATTTCTCTTAAATGTATGCATAGAAATGAAGGCATTAGGATATTATATATAGAAAATGTGATTTATATATTATGATAGCGTTTTAGTAAAGGAATAATGTAATATTTTCATGAATAATTTACTAATGATTGGTATGGTTTCAAGTGAGTGACGAACATAGATCATTTTTGAATCACCATTATTTTCAATGATAACAATATAATATTCAAGGATAAATTCCTATAATATTACTAAATGATAGAGTGCGGTATTTTATTATGTCAATTAATAGTAATCCATTATTTCCCACAAATTTTCTAATATTTTTTTAGCTAGTTACCATTTCATATTTTCCTTTTACCATTTTAGTTTTTACTTTTGTAAGAAGGCATTAAATAAGTATTTTATATTTTTTGGAAAATATAAGCTAAACCCTATTTAAAAATGATAATGTTCAGAACATAAATTAGGATTATATTTAATTAAATTAAATTTATCAATATTAGAAAATTAAATTTTACGTTTCATCATTTAATATATTGAAATACTACTTTTTTTTAGAAAATTGTTGATTTCAATGATAAATGTTCAAAATCATATTTAATATTAATTAAAAAAATTAATGACTTCTAATATATTAATATATAGTTTTAAAATATATTAAAATAATTATTTATAATTTATTAAATTATTTATTAGATAATAGTTAACATTGTGTTTGTAAAATTCCTCTTTCAGAAAAAAAGTTTTACCATTATTGCGGTAATAAACATTTAGCCTACTAATAATAGTTGTTTTCCAAAAAATAAAATTTCACATATTAAATAATATTAACGTTATGATATAAAATATTAAATCCATTTTCTAATATTTAATTCCATAAAGTGAAAAAATCCTAATTTATAACATAAGCGAATAATTTTTTTTATAATAAATAATTACTTATGGTTACAAAATGATAAACATTTGTTTTCTAAATGAAACATATAATATTAAATAATTGATTTCCCTATATAAATATATATAAATACATTATATAAAGTATGATTAAATTATTTTGATTAATTATTTTATTATGATAATGTCATAAAAGTAATGGATTTATGGAAATCATTATTTTTCACTAGCCTAATAACAAATTATTTTAGAAATATACCAAAAAAATAATCTCAAGATAATTTTAACATTTTTAAGGGAAAAATTTAGTTCGTTTTATCAAATTAAAATCATAATATTTATAAATTATTCTTTAAAATTAATAATATAAATATAAATAAAAAACCTTTTTATAGAGATGGTTTTTTAGAATTAATGTTCCCTTAATCACATTTCACATCAATTAACAGTTGAATTGGTTGTGATATATACTGATAATATACATTATAATCATTAAAAAAAATTATACAGAGTTACATAAAAACTATATAGTGAGTCAAAAGTCAATTTTGAGAAATATACATCTTTAATAATAAATTGGTATTTTTAATTTGATCCATACATAAGTGAATAAACATTATATTTCATGAAAAGTTAATATGTGAAAGTTATTAAATATATTTTGTAATAAAAATTATTACTTTATTAATTACCTATTTATATCAACCAACGTTCTAGTTAAACAACCCCTCAGTATTCGTACATATGGTTTGATCATATGGTACAATATGTTAGTTGTTGTAGACGGTGATTCAACTAGTATAGATCCCGTGGACATTTTCAATTAATATAAATTCTCTTCCTTAATTTTTCACTCATAAAATAATTTTAAGAGTTTATATTAGTCTCTATTTATTGAAAACCTTCTGAAGATACCACATTTCCATACATAGACAAATTATCTTTATAACAGTGGCTTATGTTCCCTCATTTCATTTTTCTTCATTATGGAATTAATTATGTCAACTCTTCCGTTTATACCTTATAATTTATTATTTATATTATATGAGTCGAATTTATTATTAATTTTTTAATTATTCTTGAATTATTTTTATTTTTATTTTTAATGTTAGTCAATTTATCAAACATTTTTACTTTCAAAGGAAAATATAATTTTAAATCTTGGAGTGTGACATTTCCCCACAGAAATAAATTATATCCCCAAAATTTTAATTATTACCCAAATAAAACATCATGGTTTATATGGATCATGATTTTATTTATAATGAGATTTCATACTCACTATCATTTTGTTCACTAGTTATCTTATAATTTAACTTATAATAACAATATAACTAACATTTATTCTTCCATTTAAAATTTATACTGCATACTGTGATAAAATGGGAGTAATTTTTCATAAGGATTTTTTATGCCTTGTATTAATATGTGGTCATAGGCCAATTTTTAGATGTTATTTCATTATCACGTTAATTATCATAGACTCTAAGTTAATATATCCAATCCATTGATAATATCAAATAAATATTTTATGATTGAAGGATAATAGGATTTTAAAAGAAACATGTTCTTATAGACATCTATTTCTAATGAATTATATACTGGGTGTAAATTAATTTCACCCATTTATGTTTTTAATTCTTCATCATATAGTCATTGAGGAGTTGATTTAATGTTATTAGATAAATAAGATTAGGTTAAATAGGATATGAAGAAAACACTCCTAGTTCTGGATTGGGTAATTAGTGTTCTTTATTCCATATTGGTTTTGGAATACACTTCAGTAGTTGTGGATTTATAGAATTTTGTTTTTCTTGGATGTTTTTAGTGCCTATAATAGTTTTATCCATTTGATTAAGAAATATTCTATGATAATTTTAAATTTTCCCACGTTTAGAAAATTGAAATATTAGTGTTACCTTCATAAAAACTCTATTTCCATTCATCGTGTACACTAACTCCCCACATTTATTCAGAAATTATTTTCTCAATTAAATCCTTCTTCAAATGTAAAAAATATTCTTATTCTATTGACTACTTTTCTACAGTTAGTTTTCACAAATATTTTACTTGAATAAGATTGAAAATTATTTTCTTCACCATCATTACTATTAGTATTTTATTTAGATCTATCCACATTTTCCTTATTGTATTGGGAAACTCAAATATGTTCACATAGTTAATAATAATTATTGACCACCATTTAGTTATAATTAAATTATTTCGAAATCCATCCCTTATACCATTATGTTTATCGTTATTAAAATCACCTCATAGTCTATTTCTAACATTGTTAACTTGGTTTCTTCTGGATTTGGTAATTACGTAAATGAAAAGATATTAAGAATGAGTAATGAAAGATTAACACCATAAGAGAATTATTATATGATAATCATATGAAAATTTCAACTTCAAATAGAATTCTGATTTTAAATTATTAAATTAAATTTCATTTCAACTTATACCACTCTCAGTTTAATATATTTTTCTTTAGTTTAGGTTCTCATATATTCCTTATCCAATTTCTATAAAATAATAAATCAGTCATGATGGATTGTAAATAGAATGTTATTTACAAAAAAATATCCTTCAGGAGTATCTTTATAGATTTTCGGTCTTTGGATAACTCATCATGCATTAGAGGGAATATAGGTTTTATAGTCAACTAGAAATTTTCAGGGTGATTACCCCATGGTGCATTTGTTCTAGAGCTGCATATATCTTCTTATATCAAAACTGGTATATAATTTCCTCAAGAAGCAAATAATATATTCTTTACTAAAACATTATAATATTATCCAATACATATATTAATCTATTAGAATTATCCATTGGGTTTCCATTAATTTTCTAGTTTCCTAATACCTACACAATATAAAAGATTCAATATCACCTCAACTAAACAAAAAGGATATTTATACCTTTGAAATAATGATCAATCCTAATTTATAAACCCATAGTGAATTTTCTAAATCTTAAATTATCCTCAACTAATAACTTCATAACCTCAAATGTTATTTATACCCTACTCCAATACCAATGGTGTCATCCCAAATGTGATAGTCTAGTAATTACATGACTTATAAAAATATTCAAATACATACGTTTTCGTGATATTTTAGGTTTTCATATTTCTTAAATTTTTCTAAATTATAATATATTAATTACCATATTCATATCATCTAAATGGAATTTATTCCTCTATTTTAGAAACTACAAAATCCATAACATGTCTTTGACCTCTCCCACAAATTATCCACACAATCTATTATTCCAGATATATATTGTGTAATACATTTATTCATAATTAGGGAAAATTAATGCATAATAAGGGGTGAGATAAAAGGATAAATAATCTTAAACCTAAGATATAACCATCAAATATCATAGGTGAGAATAATAAAATCATAAATAATATGGTATTAATATATAATAAAATTAATTCCATTATATAATGAAACTGAAAAACACAATATATCAATGGATAAAAATAGAAATAAATAGATCACATGGATAATAATAATTGTTCCCATAGTGATGAAAGTAATATATTTATATATATAATTTCATTCCCTATGAAAAATATTTCTTGATATTAGAAATAAATATCATAATATCAAGGCCCTGTGTCCAGGAAATATTTGTTTGTAGTCTGACATCCACTAACATACTTATTCTAGTTTGTCTCCTGAGACATGTCAATGCATTGAGAGGATATCTATACTAGGACCCACTAGACACTAATTAAGTCGAATGCATTCATCATATTATGGAATGAATTTTCTATAAAAATTATAATCAGAATTTATTGGTAATTAGTAAACTTTTATATTGAAATAACATGTATAAGGATTTTCAATATTTCCCCATCAAAAAAATGGAATACCATTCTATGTTATCCTTCCTCAATACGGCATAATATAGAGAAACAATATAAGTTTAACTCAATAATTTCACTATAAAATATATTAAGGGAATCATGGTAAATAATATTCAATCAATGGATGAAAATAGAGAGTGTTCATAATATAAATTATTAGATGATAACTCTTATTTATAAATAGTGGGTGATTAGGAAAGACAATGTAATTCACAGATTTATTACTCTGATTGATATGAAAATTAAATTGTTAATCAAAATAAATAAGGTGGGTATTATCATTTGATGAATTTTTTTAACAAACTAGAAAATATGCTAAATAATATATAAATGTTTGAAAAAAAATTTAGGAGCATTAATAATATTGATTTCGAAATAAGAAATATCTAGAGAAATTTGAAAAAAAAATATTTAAATAAAAATATTCATAAAAAAATTACAAATATTATTTTTATAACACATGAATATATTCACTAGATGATTCAATGAAAAAAATTAAAATCAAACAAATATATTTTCACATGGAAAACCTTTAAAGTTATTATTTTCACACATTAATGAAAATTTCCCATACGATATATTTTAAAAATTTTATTACAAATAGAGATATTTTATGTGTGGAAAATATTTATTATATAAAATATTTATTATTGATAAGTATATACTAAACAGAACACAATGAGTATGTACATGTATGAAGAATGTTCAAGACCGAAAGGTTGAGTTAGGTTTGGTTTCATTTAAAATATACTCATATGGTAAATATTGATTCAATGGGAAATGAAATTATGATAAGGCATGTAAAACCCCAAAAACAAAAAGAGGAAAATTATAGTTGTTTCGTAATGAATAAAAACCCTTGATAGATTATATCTAAAATAAAATATTGATTTGAGCAATAAATTAGTAAAGAAACATTTACAATATTGGTAACTTTTGAGTCAAATTAAATGGAATTGAAGATCTCATTATAGATCTTTAGACACCATGAATTACATTAATATGGTATAATTCATTCATTATGTAGTAGTCACACCATATTAAATATATTATGGTGCTTAATAGGTAACATATCACCTTAAATTGGATATAAGAACTCCGTACGAATTCAAAAGAAATTGAATCAAATGATGAATGAAGAAACATGATTTGGATTTGTTTATCCAATGAAATAAATTGAATAATATATTAAAATAAATGTAGGGGGTCTAAACCATGATAACACCATTTTAATGGAAAAATATTGAACCATAATATAACTTCTCTCAATGAATTAGTATTTAAACCAATAAACCCTTACCTTGTTTTACCATTTACTAAAATTTGATATAAATTATAGTAAAACAAATATTAATATCTTAATATTACATTCTAGATCTTTATTTTTATACTTTATCTTTTATAAAAATAATTTATGATATTTTATTTGGAATATATTATCTTGTTATAGTTTATTTTTACCATTGGTTTTTTTAATTTATTTATTTCATCTATGCTTTATGATGTCAACATTGATACCCATTAAATGATAAAAACATAACCATTCATATATCATCTAATATATATTAATTAAATAATATATATTGAAAAAAATGTCGTATAGTATTTCATTAGTTATTTCATTATGTTTTATATAATTGAATCAGTATTGGATAATTATGTAATTTTACAAATCGATGACGTTATTATATTCATAAGTTACATATGAAATATAATTATTTTTAACCATAAAATAATCATTATATTAAACTAAATAAAAATAATATTAATATTATAATTTCCCAAAATATTCAATGATAGAGTTTTGTTGAATCTCTTATGTAGGTTGATAAAACTAACCCCAAACAGAAAAACATGATATCACTCGAGGGGTGATTATTGTTAAGGAAGTTTATAGTATCATTGTAAAATAAAAATAATGATATTTTTAGTTGATTTTTAGTTTTTGAATATTTTTTTGAAGTATAATAAAGATCATAATAAAAAAAGTAAATTACAACATCATTGAGGTTGTAGTCCATTGGTATGAACGATTAATGTTATCATTTTTTGTTGAATGAAATTGGATAATGGTATAAAACATTAAATTTAAAAATAGAAATATCATTAAATATATCATATTTAATCTTCAACCCCACTATTAAAACCATCCATGAGTGTCATTTATGAAAAATGGATGATATTGTTTTGTGTAAGCAGTAATCCATATGTCTGCATGAACCAAACTGTTTTTTTTCTTATGGTAATTAATAAATAATTTTTATTAAATTAATATAATTTCACATTATTATACTAATTGTCCTGAGGATATATTTTTAATATGATAAGGATAGGTTTTAAAGATAATGATTATTAATTAAATGCTAAGAATTATGTAATACTAATGTTGGGACTTTGAACTTTATCATGAAATTAACCTTCCAAATGAGGACATTAATCTAACATATAGATACTATTGAATTATGTAAGTGTTATAGGGTTATAGGGAATGAAAAACAAATTATTTTCAATAAGAAATTCATTTTTATGGGTTTGGATTAATGTAGTGAAATTGTGTCTCGTTTTAAATGAATAAATGTGAGCTTTCTTGAAATATTTTTTCATTTCAATGATAATAATACACTATTTAAGGGTAAATGAATAATAATGTATAAAATAATTGATTTTTGGGATTTTTTATTTTTGTATATCCTCAATAAAATTACTCATCTTTTAATAAATTATTTATTTATTTACCGTTAGATTTTTAAATTTTACTATTTTGGTTTTTACCTTGGAAATTAGTTTTTAAAAATGTAATTAATATTTTATTATAAATAGTATGTTACTGCCATTAAATTTTTTTATGATAAACATAAATTTATCCCTTATTTAATCTAATTCAATTTAATTGTCTATCTGGTCCAATTATATTAATTAATTCTATTCTTTTATGTGTACATAATTTTACCATGTTATGATTACCATTAAATAGAAGTATTGTGGTTTGTATCTCCCCTAAAAAAGTCATACATTTGGTTTTTCTTCCAATCGAAAAGGCGGGTAATTTAGGTTCTTCCATAAAATTAAAAATGATTTGGATTTAGTAATCCCTTAGATCTATTAAAATAATTGTTTGTTTTCTACCACCACTAAAAAATATAGCTTCTGGGTTGTGCCTCTATTTGTAAAAGAAATCAGGGTGATCAAGTTAAGCCACTAGATATGAGGTGTGTAAAAGGTTTTCATCTTGGGTTATGCCACATGGAGTTTAAAGGTAGTTGTAAAAGGTCTGATATCACCTTTAAAAGTTACCAATTCCATTATAGTTGGTATCATCACTCTTAGAGTATGATAGGGTTTAAAGTTACTTTGATAGTTAAATTAGAAAGTGTTTATACTTGTTGTAAACCAGTAAGTTACCTTCAAAATCTAATTTAATCCTGTGATTAAATTTATTGGGATCTAATCAATATTTAAGAAGCTATTTGAACATTTAAAATCTATATAAATTAACTACAGTTAAACTTTGTTTTTAAATTGGGGTTTTTTTAAGAGAAATATATTTAAAAGAACTTTTTATTGGAACACAATTCACCCCCCTCTTGAGTATCCACTCCGACCAACAACATATATACTTGAATTTTATTGTTTTAATGTAATATCCATTATTAATCCACTTATATTCAACTATTATTCTAAAAATTGACATCATTACCTGTGATGTTTTGATTCACCACCTTCATGGATAGGGATTTTTTATTTTCTATTACCTCATTCAAGGTGGGTCATAAAACCATTATTATGGTAAAAAATATATCAAAATTTATATTATAATTTTTTTATTTTTCTAGAACTAATTATTATCTATAATACTTAAACAGAACGACATTAGTTTTTTATATTCATAAAAAACCACCAAAAACAAATTGAATATTTATCATTAACAGTTTATCTAATGAGTTATCCACATATCAGAAAAAATGATATATAAGATAATTCATAATTATGGAGAAATATTAACACAATTTAATTCCATTTTTTCCATTTTATAATAACTCCCAAAATTATACTCATGGGCGTAGATCATATTACCATGAAACAAACACTCCTAGAACGAGGATTTTGATATTGATAACTCATTCAAATGGTCATAAATGAACAAAATAAAATGGAAATAAATAAAATTTAGTTGGAATAGGTTGTGAATTAATTAGTTGATTAATCTAATTTGATTATCCATGAATGTTTCCATTATGAATTCTTCATGTGTTAAGATCATGTTATGGTTCTTGGGGATTGTTATTATTATGTGTTGTTTAATGTTAAACCAAGGGTGTGTGTGACCGTTACAAATCTCTAATTAATTTGGTAAAGGGATAGAGTTAACATGTTAGGTTTTTACTAAGACATTATTGGAATACACTATGTTGGTTATTCGAACCATAACCAGGATGGTTACTCCCAATGTAGCTAGGATAGATACTTTATATGTAATAGTGATATGTAAATAATTACCCATGATACCTTTTATGATTGATCTATAATATCTATTATTTTATAGTAAACTTATTTTTTCATATGGTAAGCTATGGAGCATATGTTTTATGTATAAAGGTTATAAATTTCTAAAAATTTTCATAGACTAAATGTTTATTTCATCCTTTCTATGTCACTTACTGAGATTATTATGCTCAAACCAATTACAAAATGTTTTTAATAAGTTTTATGGATGGGTAAAGGATATGGATAATTCATGTTTAAGTTCATGATGTTTTTTTACGGAAAGAAATGATGTTTTATTTTTAAAACATTTATATTATGAAAAATGGATATTCAGGTGAAGTATCTAATTTATAATATATGTGAGTTTTTATGTATGAGGTTATGACCTAATTAAAAAAAACAATAATCCTAAATGATATTTGGGAATGTATAAAAGATATTTCTAGTCAGATTATTCAATGTTTAAGGTCGGGTCCTTATAGTTCCCATATGGGCAATGTATAGATTTCATTAGGGGTTTGGATAATGTTAATTGAATACCCATATTTATTTTTACCGTATTAGTAAGTTTAAATGACATATAATTTAAATTAAACCATTTTTATTCATCTATGATATATTTTCTCATTATGGTTTTCCATGGAAGAAATGGGGAAGCTGACTTAAGAAGGAACCAAGAGGACAATATCCTTCTGAATTAGCTACTTGGAATGGTGGGAATTTATACATAGTATTTTTTTTATTATAATGGATCAATTTATGTAGTATTTAAATGGAGTTTTAATACATTCATGATATAATTTAGATAAATATAATTGGAATATATCATTGGTGGAACATTTTATGTGGTAACAACCTCCTAAATTTAGAGGATCTTCTGACCAAGTGGTAACTAAAGGGTGGATTAGTGAATTAAAAAAGTTCTTATATGCCATGGAGTGTTCACAACATCAAAAGGATAGTATTTCAATTTCCCATTTTCAATGTGAGTTTGAATGGTGGTGGTCAATGTTTGAGAATATTAGGGATAGTGAAGAGATTGATTCTTTGTAATGGGATGAATTTAAAAATATTTTCGTTGAGAAATATTTTCTTAAGGTGATTTGACTTAGCATTGATAATCAAATCATTGAATTGTGATAGGTTGATGATTCAGTTCCTACATACAAAGAAATATTCACTCATTTGGAATGGTATTTTATAAATGGTATATGGTATCTTGATTATAAAATCATTCATTTTTACTCAATATTCAATCCAAAACATCAATGGGAAGTGTCTTCTTGTGAATTCAAAAGTTATGGAGTACTTCTTCTATGTGAGAAGATTGCTGAAATGGATCATTTTGATGATAATATTTTCATTTAAAACCATTATAATAAGAGGTTTAGGTGGATTTAAAAAGGAAAAAATGAATCAACGAAAATTGATGGTAATAAAATTATGTTTCTATATGTGAGAATTGCCGTAAAAACACACGGCTGAATTCCCTTTGATGTCTAGTTAGAATTTTTAATGTGGTATGTTTGTGTATTTGGCTTGTAATTTCAAGGAAAAAGATAATATTAGTGGTAATAACTATTCTAATATATATATTATAAAAAAATTAAATGTAAGTAAAAGGGTCATTATGTAAATGAGTGTCTAAATAACAACCCGAATGATTAGAAGCATCCAAATTAAAGGCATAATAGTGTGGTGAAATCCTTTGGAAAGACATTAAAAGATGTTGTTCCATCAAAAAAAGTGTTTCTATGTTAGTTTTTTTATTCATATTATTATAATTTTTTATTTGATACAGGGTCTACACAATCATTAATTTCTAGGAAATTTTCTATTAAATTATAAATTCCACCTCAAAATTGATGCCAAATATTATGGTAAAAAAAAATTTGGAAAATATTAAGGAAAAAATAAATTATAATAATATTAATTTAAATGACTTTTAAATTATTTTAATTAAAAAACTTCCTATATTTCCCCTAGTATAATTTGATTTTATTCTAGGTTTGGATTGTATATCTTTTTACCTTACTATGAATGATCGTAGAGAAAAAAAAATTTATTTCAAAAATAATTTCCTTTTGTATACAAGAATAAAATCATGAAATTGATAACATATTAGGAATAAATGAAAATTTTTAAATATTTAAATGAATTTTATCTTGAAAATATTTGTCAAAATACTAGAAATATTTAGATTAATGATTTTCTGTTGGTAAATGGGTATCTATATTTTTTTCCTTATGATTTTTCTGGTATTGTACCTGATCAGAAAGTTAAATTTAATATTTATTTAGTCCATGATTGTAAAACCAATTCAAAACCCCATTATCGAATTCCTCATGTAGAACTTTTGGAATTTAACAAGATGTTATAGGAGTTGTAAGATAAGGGTTTTATTTGACCCAACACTTCACCTTGGGGTTCACCTATTTTTTTTGTTAAGATGAATGATGGTTTCATGAGAATTTATATTGATTATAGAGTATTTAATAATATTAAAATTAAGAATAAGTATATATTTCCTCATATTGATGATTTTTTTTATTAGATCCATGGACCGTAGTAATTTTCAAAGATTGATCTCAGGTTGGGGTAACCTTAGCTGAAGTTGAAGGAGGATGATATTCATAAAATATCATTTCGGACTAGATATGATCATTTTGAGTTTTTAATCAAGCCCTTTTATTTTAAAAAAATTATGGTATATTTATGGATCATATCAACTGAAATGTCCTTAAATATTTGGCTAATTTTGTTTTTTGTTGACGATATTTTGGTTTATCATAATAGTTATGAGGATCAATAAAAAAACTAAGGATTGTTCTGTAAACCCTTAAATAAATTAAATTTATAAAATGTGATTTTTAGTTACAAGAGATTTATTTTCATGGAAATACTATAAATAAGGATGGAATAATAGTTTATCGTTCCTAAACATTAGTGGTTGATAAATATAAAAGGCTAAATAATACTTATTAATAATCATAATTTTCTTAGATTAATAGGATATTACTCATCATTAGCTAAAAAAATTTATCTAGCCCCCTAACAAAGTTAACATGAATTTAGGATAAATTTATTTAGACAGAGTAAGGTTATTTTTTTATAATTAAAAATGATAATGTTGAATGATCTATTTTTGGATCTTGTTCCCAGAAATGGAGAGTTTTATGTCTATAATGATTCTTATTTAAAGAGATGTGGATTTTTTCTCATACAGAATGATTAGGTAATTTCTTATGAATCACGCAACTGAAACCTCATGAGTTAAATTATCCTATACAATATTTTTAATTTGCAGCTGTGGTTTTCCCTTAAAACATATGGAGAAATCATTTATATGAACCGAAATGTGAAATATATTTTGATCATAAAAGTTTAAAGTGTATATATATATTCAAAAGGAATTAAAATTTTAGTAGAGAATATGGATATAATTAATTAAGGATTATAATTGTTTGATTCATTACTATCATGGAAAATAAAATAAAGTGACTAATATTTTGAGTCGTAAAAATAATTCTACATTGACCTTGTTATATTTGGAAAATTACACCATGGTTAATGATTTGATGAAATTTTTCATGGAAGTTGTTGGTGTAGAAAATTACACTTTTTTTATGTGTTACTTAAATTTTTTTTATCAACAATATTTATCAAGCGCATAAGGAAGACTGGGAATTAATGAAAAATGTAGAATTGTTTTAGAATGGTCTGTTTCTAGAATTTACCATTGATAAATACTATGTTTTGATATTTGAAAAGTGATTATGTGTGCCTTGTGATTAATAGATGAAGAATGATTTATTAAGTGAAGATCATAGTTCTCCATTTTTAGTTCATCTTAGAAGAAATATGATGTAGCGAGACCTTCAAGAGTGTTAACGTTGGGATGGAATAAAATGACATATTTCTAACATTACCATGAGATATTTGACATGTCAATAGGTAAAGGAAGAAATAAATTTTTTGAAGGGGTTGCATTAACCTTTTCCAGTGCTGGTGTGGAAATGGAAAATATATCCCTAGACATCGTAGTTTGATTTCCAAAAAAAATTTGAGGTAATAATATCATTTATGTCATTTTTGATCAACTAACTAAATTAAAACATTTCTTTCCAATTTGTAATAAAATGAAGCTAGATCAACTTTCTCAGTTGTGTCTTAAAGATATATTCAGGATATATGGAGTTTCTCACTCCATTGTGTCTCATAATGATCCTAGGATAAATTATATCTTTTTTAAAGGCATTCAGAAGACATTTGGAACTGAATTAAATTTTATTACTACTTTTCATCCTCAATCTGATGGACATACTAAGTGATCAATTTAGATATTCATTAATATGCTTTGATCTTATTCAATGGATTATAAGAAAATCTGGGATCAACATCCTTATTTGGTCGATTTTTATTATAATAACAATTTACATTACAGTATAAATATTGAACCTTTTTAAGGATTGTATGTAAAGTTGTGTTAAACACCTACGTTTTGGGTTCAAATAGGTGAAATAATGTTGATGGGACCACAACTGGTATAAGAAATAGCAGAGAAAATTTACTTGATTTAGCAACACATGAGTACTGTTCTGAACATATAGAAAAGTTATGTGGATAATGGAAAAAACTATTTTTCATTTAAGGTAGGTTAGAGTGTCTTTATCAAAGTATCCCCTCATAAAATTGTGGTTCATTTTGGTAATAAGAGGAATCTAAGTCCATGGTTAGTTGGACCAAATGAAATTCTATAGAAATATGGATCATTTTCCTTTGAGTGGTGTTGCCTTTGAGTTTCTTCCAGGTACACAATGTTTTTCATTCTTCAATGTTACGAATATAGGTGTCAGATTCATATCATGTTTTGACCCCATACGTAGTTCATCTAGAAGAGATCCTTTGTTTTAAGGAGAAACCAATTCAGATTCTTGACTGTAGAGAAAAATTATTTCAGAATAAGGTAATTCACTAATTTAAAATGTTGTGGAGAAACCATATGTTTTAAGAATAAAAATTGTCAAATGAAAATGCTACAAGGTAATGTTATCCTCACATATTTTTTAAGTGAATAAAATTATGAGGACGCCATTCCTAGTAGAGTGGTATAATGGAAAAACCTAGGTACTTAAAGAATAATTTTTTTTGGAATTAAATAGTTAAATTCATTATAAATATATAATGAAATAAGTTGTATTTATAGAAATTAGGTAATCTATATAAATGGAATAGTAACACAACCATTATATTTGTAATGTGACCATTAAGAATAGAAACCTGACCAATAGAATAGTAACGTAACCTATGAATTTATAAATAAAATTTATGCATCTTTTAAAGTAAAATATGATATATTTACATGATTATATAAGTAAAAAATGTTTTAAAAATGATAAATTAGGTGTTTGTATTTTTGTAAAACTTAAATTATTATTTACCATTTTATAATTAACATATATTTCTAAAATAAAATTTATTTTCCAAAAATATATTCATAAATTAATTTTTTGTTTTATTGTAAATATAAGATAATTTTATAATCCCTCAATTAATTTTTTTACTTGTCAAAAATTTGGTTATATTATTCAAATCGGTATTTCTTAAATCAAATATTATTTTAATTAAAAATTAAATTTCTCATATATATAAAATTACTTTCGAAAAATGGATTCCATTTTTGAAATATTCATGTCAAAAATGGTTATTTTAAATTTTTGGTATTTTTCTGAAATAATTGAATTTTTGTGAATTCTGAAATAGGTTAATTTAAGTTATTTAACATTATAATACACATACAAGAATTATTGATCCATGAATTATTTAAGAAAAATTTATATTAAATTCACATGAATAAGATAATTTATATAGTCATAAGAATCAACAATTTTGATAGTCTTGAGAAAAAATAATAAAATAATGAATAAAATAATCGAAACACCCCTCTCCTCTCCCGATAAATACCACCACAGACAACCCCTTCTCTTTATACCACCAAAGCCTTGTACTATTTATAAATTATAAAAAATTACCTTACCAAGACCCTTCCACACTTTCAAGACCAGCTGGTATCACTAAAATACCAAAACCATGTTCTTTAAGGCGGTTCTCAAGGAGATGACATTCAAGAGGTAAAATCATCCTTCTTTCTCTTTTAAATTCTTTCTTTCTTTCTTTAATTCTACCATATTCTCACCTACCATTTCTAAAATACCATGATAACATTAATATATATATATATATATATTGTAATGTTACTTTGAAAATGTAATATCTACAAACAAACCTCTTCTCTTCTCCTCTTATTCTAAAAATTGAAAACATCATATGTGACATGTTGATTGATCACCTTCATGGATACCGATTTATCATTTTCCAGGACAATGATCATGACTACTCATAAAGAAGTTATTATGGTTAACAAATATTTGAAAATGTCCATTATAAATTTTTTAATGTTCTAGAACTAGTTTGTGGACATTACAAAAATTTAATGAAAATAGTTTTTGATGATCAGAAAAATTCCAAAAACAAACCAAACATTTATCATTAATGTTTTATCTAATAAATCACCACAATATTAGAAAGAAAAAAAAATATAGGGTCATTTAAAATTATGGAAACATATTCACACTATTTTAATCCACTTATTGTGTTTTTATTCCATTTTAAAATTACTATTATAATCATATTCAAGGGAACCGTCCATAATACCATGGAACAAATGCTACTAGAACGACATTTCTGATATTTATAACACATAGAAATGGCCATAAATGAACCTAATAAAATTTTAATAAACAAAATGTATGTGTAAACGGTTTCAAATTATGTTATTAATGAATATAATATTATTATCTTGGACATTAATTACATGTGAATAAATATTTTTAGATATAATGTAAGTGCCTTTCTTTTTAAAAATCATCTTTTCAGGATATAACTCATTTTATTACAGAAATGTTTTTTTACTTATATGGAATAATTATATTTTACCACTTTTATGAAAACATATTTATTTGATGTTTTTATTTCAATTATATGTGTTCATTGATAGGGTTTAGGGATTGATAATTTAAATTAATAATTCAATTTTAATGTCGTGATGTATGGATATTGAAATAAATCATGTTTTATTTTTAAAAGGTTAAAATTCCAAAAAATTTGATATTGAGTATAGGTTTCTACCTTTTATTATATAATATTCTATGAATGATTTTATGAACTAATTCTCTAAAAATATGGTCCTAAAAAATCATTAACAATTTATTAAATTGAATTTTATTTAAATTAACTAGATTATGTAATTTTAAAGTTCGTGTCCTTACCTGAGTTATCTAAGGGACTTTAAAATCAATTAAAATTTTATTTCAGTACTAAATTAATTTTTCTAACATGTTATCACTATAAAAAATCTAATATTACAGGTTATCGAAGTGACCCACATGGTTATGTTTTCATACAAAATTAATGAAGAAATGAAGTGATATATTGGTAATGATAAACTACAATTGGATTAATGCTTTGAATTTTATATGAATTGAATAAATATATTTAAGGTGTTCGATAATGTAGAAAGATTCACGAGTTTTATGAGATTCTTGAATTATATAGGTGTTCCATACTATGATGATTAAATATTTCTCTCAACTAAAGTAAAATAATTTGATCCTCCATTTCTTGATAGACCATTATTGGCTCAACCATATTATCTTACATTTTCTATCAGGTTTAATGGTTTTATTATTTTTATTTTATTGATGTGTTAATAATTTTAATGGGTTATTCTACCCACAAAAAGTTAAGATAGTGGGTTTTAAATCACCTGAAAAATTTAGGCTATGGGTTGTGCCTTCAAGTGTTAAAATGGAAGGGTAATTTAGGTTTTTACATAACCCTAAAATGGATAGGGATTTAGATGTTCCATTGAATAGTTAAAAATATTTTTGGTTTATAACAAAATAAAAAATGGTATATTCTAGGTTGTACAAGAAGGTCTAAAAAGGGAAGGGTGATCAGGTTAACCCACCATGTGTGAAAAAGGTTGTCATCTTGGGTAGTTTTCCCAAGGGTTATGAAGGGTTTTTAAAAAGGATTGTAATATCCCTTGAAATTTAAAATATTCTATTATTGTGGGGTTCATATCTCTTAGTTTGTAAGAGGGGTAAATAGTAGAGTATGATCTGTAAGATGTGAACAACAAGAAATATCATTGTGTTCATTTCCCATAAATTTTCATCTATGTTTTCACAAGATTTATTAGTGTTTACTATTATTTAAAAGGGTCGATTCACTCCCCTCTTAGTTATTCAACCATTCTCCTTAGGATTTAATATAATTATGATATTTTTTATCACAAAATCATTTTATTGAGTCATAAATATTAGTTTTCAGGTATATTTTTTAATCTTAGATTAATTTTATCCAATAATTTTATTATATTTTATCTCTCCTTTACTTTCAAAGTATTTAAAATTAGTTATATTAAACTGCATTCCAAATTAATTTTAATTCAAAATTTTTGATATCTATATGGGTTTAAGTTAACTCAACTCTCTTTCATTGAGAAAAAATCATTATTCTTCTATTTTTGTTTATTTCAAAAGGAATATTTCATTAGATTTTATTTCCTACATATTTTTTTAGAATAAACATATTCAATAAAATGTATTATTCTTTTTTATTTACAAAACATGAATTTTTTAATAACAATTCTCCACCTTTCTAAGTTATCATTTATATCATGTCCCTATTCATTATTTTTAAATTTTTATTCATCTATAATTTTGAAAAATAATGTTTTATAATCACAAATAATAATCATATTTCCCTTTATCGCTATTTAGAATGATGCATTTTTACTTTTTCACCTATTTTAGTTTTTTATAAAAATACATAAAAATGTTTAATTGTCATTTAATAAAAATTCATTAATATTTTATATTACACTTCATATTTCCAAACTATAAAATTATTTATTTTCAATGTCCTAGTATTTGGAATTTATTATATATTTTCTCTCAAAATAAATCTTATCACTATGATTTTTTTACAAGTTTTTATTAATTTAATATTTTTATAGAAATGTTAAAATAGGTTTTTTGAAATCTCACTTTAATATTTAACTTACATTTTCTTTTATGTCACCAAAAGATACATCCCTTTTGATTAATGTTCAAGATCACTCACTAAATTCTTTTGGAAGATTTAATTTTTGGTATCAACTGATCTAATTCTTGATATCATCATATGCAATACCATTTTTAAACTTAATATAACCAATTTTCAATAAATAGTTTTTCATGTTTAGATGTATGATTTATTTTATGTTTATAATTGGTTTATATCATTATGTGATGGGTGGGGAATTATATACACCTCTAATTTATTTGTTAAATCTTTGTATCCCACGATATAATGATGTAATGTGTAAAAATAATGGGTTTTTTAACAACATAAATGTCTAGACTTTATAGGTTTGTTCAAAACATAATGTTTGGGAATAGTTTGGTTTTCTCAATGATTTAATGCATATAAATTATGGGTTTCTTCAAAACATAATTAATGGGAATAAGTAGTTTCACTCACAATGCTATTATTTATTATTCTTATTCTTATGGCTTATTTCTATGTTTATGAAAAATATCTTTATTGATACATATTCTAGTGATATTTTTCCATGTTTTATGATTATTTTTTTAATTTTCCCAATTCATGGTATATATTGTAGGTTATAATCATGGTCTGCTTATGATTCTATGGTATATTTCAATGATCTATGATCTTACATTGTTTCTTAGTATTTGCTATTATGGTTCTATGGTCATTTTAATATGATATTTTACCATGTTAATGTTTTTTAACATGTTCAAGATCTAACACATTATGAATAACTTTTTTCTCTATTAATATTTTTTCCTCACTAGTTTTTTTACCATTTCCCATGTAATGTAATGTTATATTATTTTAATAAAGATGCCTTGTGTGGAGATTTTTTGGACGTGTTGAATCAAAAATGTTTAATATTATTATTACATAGATAATAATTAAATACTAAACCATTGTGTTCAGGGATAGTAAGATTATATTTTAGATGAAATATTTAAATTATGAAAATTGTGTAATATAAATTCTTATTTTTTTATCATCTCACATGGTATCAATTAATATATGTAATGTTTGTGTTTTTATCGTTGAACATAAGACTTTCTCTTAACCATATTTATTGGTATCAGATTAGGTTTTAGTCATTTTAGGACACTAATAAAATAATAAATTAATGAAAACCATAATGATATTAATAAATATAAAAAAAATACAAAAATTTTATTCAAGTTTAGAGTTTTTGGTTTTCTAGAAATTATATCCCAATCCTGATGAAAAAAGTAGATATAGGAACTGAAATAGATGATAAATTGGGTAATAAACTTGGAAAAGGTTAATTGTGTACTTGCTCGATCTCTACTCATTTCAAAACAAATGGGCTTAACTACACACCTAGTTTTACAATCCTAGAGGATATTCCTTTATAGATTCACATGGTTTTTCTAATCCATTATGAAGGATGTGTATATATTATTATAATATATATATCAAAATTGAGTATAGAACAAAAATAAGAACATAACCCTAGATAACATAGAATAAAAAATAAGATTCACACATTTGGGTATATGTGTTATTTATGATACAACCCTACTAATAAAATTGTTTTCCATTTTGTTATGCTTACTGAGTTAGTTATTCATATCCTTAAGTTTTCTAAATTCAGTAAATGTATTGAATTATGAGTAACCAAGTTAAAAATGGGTGTGATGGAAAATATAGTTATTGTCCCAATGAATTATAAAATAGGATAGGATCCAGAGATAAAAATACGATGGTTATGTCTAACAAGATATCTCAATTTATGATTAATAATTTCACCCTATATGGTTTTCCAAACACACAAAACAATGGAAAATTTGGGTTTCATGGATTTTCCTATGATAAAGACCATTGAAGAAAGAAAACTCAATTTCTAATGTGTCAAAATTATAGGAGGAAGAATGTAAGGAATTTCCAAAAATGAATAGAAAAGAGTT
Organism: Viscum album; assembly: GCA_963277665.1. Lineage (NCBI taxonomy): Eukaryota > Viridiplantae > Streptophyta > Magnoliopsida > Santalales > Viscaceae > Viscum > Viscum album. The sequence continues at coordinate 684,592,500 of OY728167.1, forward strand.
TCAAATGTGAGTATTGTTTACTTTATGATATGATTATTGAAGAGGGATGATGATGTCGGTTATCAAAATAGAGGGTAATAAATTTCCAAAAAATACAACCATGACATATCACTGATCCAAATTCAAGTTGTTTGGGAATTATGAAAATCAATATCCTAATCTTATGGATAATGAGGATAATAGGAATCATCATCACCCAATATATAGGAATAAGGAATGCATTAGGGAATGATGACCACTAAAGTGGATTATGATAAATACATGGTTAAAGTGCACTTATCCGCTACTCTAGATCTAAAGATATCTTATTTTCATTTCACTCAAGTACTTTTAGAATTTTTATTCATCACCTCATATATGGGGAATTTAATTATCAATAAAAAAACTAATGATTGTGTCTATGGAATTATAATCATTTTCAGGGATTATATAAAGATAATTCTTATAGATATATCTCTTATTACCTTAGTATAATTTGATTTTATATGAGGCATTCATTATATTTATTTATAATAGAATCATATAAATTTTCAGCTAGATAAAACTAATTTAATATACTAAATCGTTCAATTATCGCATCTCGGTTAATGTTTATTGATAAATTTCATTTGGAAAAAAATTCCAGTATAATGGTCTTTATGCCCAATAATGTAGGATGATTCACTCAAATAGTTAATAAGGGAACCAACAATGAAGACATGCCAAATGGGTCATTAGTGATGAAACCATTGGATTATTTTAGATAATCATATGATGTTTGACTATAATAATATTTACAAAAACATGGTTGGTTTTATGTAATGGATATAAATAGTATAAAAACTCATCATCAAATTCTTAAAATAAAAATAACCACTCTACATTAGAATGTATTTGAATAAAATAATATTTGAAAATGGATCATCGTGAAATATAAAATATTGTTTTAATGCTTCAAGAATAAAAATTCTATCTTGCATAATATCCATTTGGATAGTGAAGTAGATAAATTGTGTATTCATTTCAATATATCACAAGTAATTTGAGGTATTACTCTAGAAACTCATTCATAAGTATAAGTATTCATATCCCTTAAGGAATCATATTAACATCAAATGAATGAGATAAATGAAAATATCAATATATATATATATATATTAATAAAGAAAATAAAATTTTCTTATCCTTTTAGAAAATATAATGGTTGATATCTCATTGATATTTATATTTCCAATCATGTCTATTATATGGATACCATCAACTCTTTTCTTCAATGAGAGATAAATAAAAAAATTGGATGAAATTTTTTTATTTGGGAATGAATGTAACACCCTATATTTTTTGTATATAGTTCCCTTCAAATAAATATTTTAATTAGATTATTTTTGATGAAATACCAAACTGATATGAGCCATGATACATTTTATTGTTATGAAATATTAAAATACAATATAAACATTAATTCATTCTAAAAAACAATAAGAAACATAATTATTAAAACATAATGGGGAATAAAACCACATGTATATAAAAATACCATGAAAAAAACAATTATCCTTCAGATTTTTCATGAATATCATAATCATGATCTCAAATATTTAAAGACGAATATGAAATTAAGATATTATAAGAATGATTAATGGGATTTGAATGTTTATGATGAATGATATATGTAAGTTTATATATCGGAGTAATATTTTAACATTATAAATATGTTCATTATAAATATGTTGAATTGATATACATGTATCTACTATATATATTTATGTTATGTATTTTTAGAAAAAAATATAAAAAAATATAATTCAAATAAAAATTTATAATTAAATAAAAATATAATATTAAAATATATATTCATTAGAATATTTTTATGCATTACATAATATTTTTATTAAATAATGATATGATACATTTATGAAATTCAAAGAACCGTATTTTAAATGTTTTTATATTATTTTTTATGGTATTTTTTGATGAATATCTAATATAAAATAGATATTTTTCAAATAAATATCTTTTAAACGTGTTGTGTATATTTTATGAAAATTATTCACAAATAAAGAATTATTTAAATTAAATTTATTAATAATATATAAAATTAAATTTTCATACAACCAAACAATAGTAAATACAAGTAATTAAAATGAATAAATAGTTTTTGTACCCAAAAATATATTTTTTATAAATATTATTTTTAAGCGTTATGTACACTTATATTAAAATAAATTTTATTCACCTATATTATTTGAATATTAAAAATGGTTTTAATATTTTGAATCATCATGTTCAGATTATTTTAGAAGGTCAATTTAATATTTGGGGTTAAAAATAATTTACCATGTTAAATATTTGTCACCATAGAAAAAATTTTATTTTTGAAAGAATATTATTTCTCTAAATTTTGTGCTTTTTCATAAAAAATTAGATTGTTAAATTTTTAATTTTGAACCTAATATAATATTTCAATAAATAAATATCTATATAAAAAAATATTTAATCAGTAATTATTATGAAATTAGATTAAGAATACATAAAATTTTAAAAAGGCATTTTTTGTAAATAGTTGTTTCCAAAAGATTTTAGGATTTATATTAAAATTTAATATTATCATATTCAAAAATTAAATTAAATTATATTGATTGAAAAATTATTATCAAAATTTCAAAACAATGTATGAATGTTCATCTTGTATTTTTATTAAAAAATATTTACCATGGTAAATTCTTAATCGAGGTTAATGGGGGTAAAAGGGTTAACCGTCCATAGATTGAATTATATTAAAATATATTTCAAAATAAAAAATCTTGAATACCATTGTTGGCATTTAAATTCACAAAAATGTGTTTCACCAACCTTTCATTACATAACTGACCTAACTCCCATTTTATTTCATCTTTACCCCTCACCTAACATTAGTTTCCAAGGATATGTCCCCCATTTTCACTTATAAAAGGATATCACTTCCACCCACATCAATCCATTATATTCCCTCTAATTAAAAATTAATACCTTCCCATTTTAATTCTATTTGAATCAATTTTAATGTTTATAACCCTGAAGTAAAAATACAAATATCGATGTCCTTCATTATAAATGATTTCATTATTAAAAGGAGTCATTTCTAAATATAGGTTACATGTTCTTCTTTATTATTTTCATTTTTTCCTCACAACCACTCTTCCAAAACCCCATTTTCCATTATAATTATATTATTTTAAAATAATTAGTCAACTAATAATGTAATAATACTATTATATGAATCCATACACTTTATCAATTAATTGTATGACACATTCTTTTGTTGGTCGTTTTAACCACATATATGAATGATGTTATATTATCCTCACTGTCTCAATCATAAATGATCATAAAAACCTTAATAATAGTTATATATTATATTAAATATTAATTTATTTTATGAATATGGTTTGTTAATTGTAATAGGAAAAATGTATAATCAAAATAAATAAACTCATTATTATAAGAAAATTACCCAAAACAAGTTTATCAATGATCCATATTTGAAAACAATACCAAAAATTCCAATAAATGAAAAATGGAATTAATAAAATCGTTGAAGCACAATTATTCAACTATCATTAATAATATTTTAATGTTAAAATTTATATCAATAAATAATAAACAGTATAACCATTATGAAACTAGTATGAAACAAATGAAATTATTAAATTATATTAATTGAAATAATCCATAACTAACTAATATATGGGTAAGAAATGATTTTAAATTGTGTTTATAAAATATATTATATATTAATAAGGTTTTCAAGTAATTAATTAATATTTTTATGTTTATTATACATGAGGTTATATTTCATCCGACCAAGAGGGAATCCATGTTATGGGTTTTTTCTCAATTCACCTTCATTGAGGAGATTTTTCGTGTTACTCACCTATTCATTTTTATAAACCACACATAAATTATGAGGTATTATCTTATTATAATTAATGTTTCATTCATATATTTTACAATTATTAACAGTTCCCATACTTAATACTCTTTTATTTTCATTCTTAAAAATATTTTCAGGGATTTTGTTAACTTAATTTCCTTTTAGTGAGTTATAACTATTAATTTTGAACTTCATTATTCTATAAATAATTTATTTTATCCTATTATTCTATTAAATTAAATTATCTATTTATTTTACATTTATGTACCTTAAGTTCTTGTAAATTCCATTCAAAATGATTATTTATTCAAAAAGTATGTTGTTTATAAAGGCTTTTGTATACTAAACTCCATTTTATTGAGTCAAAATAATCATTTTCTTTTTTTAGTTTCACACTATATAAGATTTTATTTTATTTCACTTAATACTTGATTTCAAAATACATCACATTTCCCCCCTTATCCTCTTCATTGATGGATTTATTTCTTCATAAGATATGACACTGTTAAAAATAATTGGCAAACTTGGTAATTTATTTTTTCATACATTGTTGTATTCTTACATTAGATAAATTGTTTCCTCTCTTATTTTGAAATATAATTATTTATAATATTAAGTAAAATTTATATTTCACAATATCCCTTTTTCAGAGGTATTATTTATAATTTTTCCTTGATTAGGTTTTTTCAATGAAAATAAAAAAAATCATAATAATGAATTTCATTTGAAAGACCTGGAAATTCCGTGGAATTTTTTTCATAAATACATGAGATTTTTACGAGTCTGCAAAAATTTACGGCGCTTGATTTCGAGGCCCTTTGTGACCGGAATCAATTTCTGATGTTTTGTTCATGTACGTTCAGTAAACATGTGTGTGGGATTTTATATCGTTTAAACCGGTGCTCAGAACTGAAATCCAAGGGCACCATTGAACTCGCAGCGTTGGTGATTTCTTAGTGATACCTTCATGGCAGTTGCGTTTTAACGAGAGTGGATGATAGTTTTGGGGTTTTTAAATAAAATTAAATAAAAACAATACTTAACTTATTTTTATTTATTCTAGGTTAAAACCTCCAAGGGGAGGTTGGAGGTGGGGGGCACAACACCCGAACCTCCCTTAGGAGGATGTTATTTGGTGGGGCCCACCCGAGCTCTTTACCTCCTCTAACCCCCTTTAACCCCTTGGAACACCCCAATTAAGTGGGGGAACCTATTCACTTTCCCCCATTAATTTTGGAGCCTCCACCCTCATTTCTTAAATGGGTTGTCACCTTTAATTAATCTCAACATTTGGAATTCATTATGAAAACACTATAATAAGATGTGTTATATTATTATTGTTGTGGTTGGCATAGAATTTGGTTGGGAGAATTAAGGAGAGGAGGAGCTTTTGTAGAACTCTCCAGCGAAGAACATGAAGAACGCGAAGATCGCGAAGTACGCCATCTTCTTCCTTCTTCAATCGGAGAAAAAAAGGGAAGTGTCACCCAATGTCGATGACCCTTCTTTTCTCGACTTCTTCCTTCTTTCCGACGTCATCGACGAATCGATGCCCAACTCATCCCGCGACTTCGTCTACGAACGACAAACGATGAAGGGGTTTGAGTTGTTTTGTTACCATTCTACATCGTTCAATATTTTGGAATACGTTGTGCCGATTGTTAACAACATAACATGGAGGGTTCGGACTGCACAGAAACGGCCCAAAAAATCCCCCCTTTGATCTTGTTTGTTGTTGACGACCGAAGCGAACAACGACGACCGGCGTCGGGCCAGCCACAAAAGAAATCGGCGGCTCAAAGGCCTCCTGGTCACTAGAAAGGCCTGACACCGTCATGCCGCAAGGATGAAAGCCGGACCGTGGCCAAGATGGGCTGCGAAAAAGGCGGCGCAGCGTCGTCGCACCGCACAGTGGAGCAACGGGCCGTAGCCAGGCGTGGTCGCGGTGGAGGTAACTCGGTGCCGTCATGCCGTGTGGTTGAGGTGGGCCACGACCAGGATGAGCCGCTGCGGAAGAGCAGGGGCACGACACCGTCACACTGCGCCGGTGAAGACCCGCGGCCTATGGTCACGGCGGACAGGGGAGGGAGGCAGGCTGAGCCGGTCGCCGGTGCGCGCTACATGCGGGACCCTTCAGGTCCCGTGGTTACCTGGCCGGCGCTATGCGCCGGCCGTTACGGACATCAGGGGGGAGCGGCACCCCCCTCCCATGTGTGGCCTGCCATGCCACGTGGGCCAGCCAGCTCGACCACGTTCCCCGCTAGCTGGGCCGCGCGGCCAGCCTGCCGGCTGGGCCCCACAGCTAGACAGCTGTGCCGGGCCGCCCTCGGGCGGGGCCGCCCCTCGGCTGGGCCGCCCCCCGGCTGGGCCGCCCTTCGGTCGGGGCCACGCCTTCAGGACGGGCTGCCTTCGGGCTAGAATACCTTTGGATGTGCCACCCCCTTCGGGCCGGGCCACACATTCTAGCCGGGTCGGACCGGCAGACCGGGTCAGACCCGCAGACCGGGTCAGACCCCCGTCAGGACCCATTAGACCCGAATACACATTTTCACCCGTATCTGGGACTACGGTTGTCCGATCGAAGAACCGTCTGCGGTTATGGAAATATTAGATATATATGGTTATTTTGGAATACCCTACTTGAGTTTTTAGCATAGTTGTGGTATGGTGAGGTTGGTTTGAACCTAAAATCCAATCGGGCCCCTAGAACGAAAATGCCAATAACTAACAGACCGGGCGTCTGGTCAACACGTCGTCTGTTGCGTTGATATCCCAATGATGCAGTAGACCATTGAGATACTTCATCATGGAACTTCATAACATTTGACTTATCGACACTTGGATTGAGGAGCGAACCCTCCTAGAATCAAGCATACCTGAGCAGAACTCTGTGGATGGTTGTGCACTGTTGACTGTTCCTGGATCATGTGTTGGTCCGATAGTTCTAATTTCTGTTTCTAGATCATGTGTTGGTCTGAAAGAATAGCTAGACCTAGATCATGTGTTGGTCCGATATCTCTAACATCTTTTCCTGGATCATGTGTTGGTCATATAGTCTTTACTTCTGTTCCTGGATCATGTCTTGGTCCGACAGAATAACTGGTCCTAGATCATGTGTTGGTCCGACAGCTTAGATGATATAGTGGCTATATCTGATCATCTGTACCTCTCTACAATAGTTGTATACCTGTGTGATCTAAGTCATTAACTCTTGTGTTTCCTCATGATTGAGATGGTTCATTTTGATAAACTTAGGTATATGTATGGGCATATACCTAAGTGGGATATTCGGTTGATCTCATGCTTTGTGGTTTATCCTTGTTGGATTGTAGTGAGAATTTTGAGGGTCTAAAGGTCCCTACTGAGTGTCGTTATACTCACCTCAGCACGGGCTATGCCCACACCTCGTTGTGTTGGTTGCAGATGATGGACATTGTTGATCGGGGCAGAGAGTAGCAGTATTGGATTGTACTTGGAGGTGGAACACTCGACGAGACGTACACGGAGCGGACGGTCGGACATGGGGTGGTGTGGTGGCCATCTGTACCTACCCGTCTGGTGGGAATTTCGGAGGATGACCTAGTAACCGCTTTACTTCTTTCCTTCAGTTGTACTAGCTTTTCAGTTGTATTGTACTTTACTGGTGGGCTTGTATTTCCGAAACCATTACTTTCATCACACTCTTATGTATACAGTTTTACTTAGTGTTTTACTTCCAGTTGCATACTCTATTGTGTTTGTTTACTGTTATAAAGGCAATGAATTCACAGTATAGGGATTTACACCTTTGGTGCTAGTCTCCAACCCCTGGCCTAAGGAAGGCGAGGATGGGGTAGTCACGATACGGGCCCCGGGGGACGGGTCATGAAAAATTGGTATCAGAGGAGTCGGTTCTACCGTAGAACTTATGACTCTCATATTTCATTTTTTGTGAAGCAATAGAGTTAAGGGTACTGAGTGTGGTTTTCAGTTCAGGGAGTCCAGTGTTGGTGTGGCGGTCGACGTATCCTTACACCAAGACCCTGACTTCTGATTTCCGACTGAGTGCACGAAAACATTGACTGCGTGTGTGTTTTCAATAGTTTTCTTCATGTTAGATCAACCAGGTCAGCTCACCATATATAATCTTTTGACTGTGTCACATCTGTTCAGGGTGGCTCCACGCAGACAGCCAGTTGTAGTTCCGAGAGAGTACTCGATAACGACCCACTGAGTGAGAGGCTCTGGTGCAGGGCCCTCTTACTATGTTGGAACCTTCGGGTGGTGTACCAGCAGCACCACCACCCATTGGGAAGAAGATGCCACCATCCACACTGGGGGATGGTTCATGTCGAATGAACTCATTGCATGAGTTCCAGCGGTAGAGGCCTCCGAGGTTTCGAGGCAAGAAAGATTCCCAGGAAGCAGAGGAGTGGATGGAAGCGATTACTAGAGTTTTCTGCCTAGTTAAGACACTAGTAGAGAAGATGGTGATCTTAGCTATTAGTCTTTTTAGTGAGTGACCATGAGGATGGTCTACATAGTGATGAGGCTTTGGTATGTGGACCGATGCCTGAGATGGTACCTTCGAGTAGTGTGCCAACTATATCACTTCCCATTGGTTAGTAGTTACGACAGGAAGTACCAGTAGAGGACATTTGTAGGACTAGTGCCTTACATGTGTTTCATCATTAGATACAGCTCAGGTTCCAAGGCAAACCCGATTCACAGGCGGCTAAGGACTGGCTTTTGGAGGTGGATAAGAGGATTCTAGAGCTTATACAGCTTCGGTAGGATGAAATGTCGATTACTGAGTATTCATCGAGGCGTATCGATCGTTCCTGGTACTCAATGAATACGATACGATTAGTGATTTAGAGATCAAACCTCTGAGCAAGTTGTGTTAAGGATAGATGAATCTGGAGGGTAGAAGATGTGGAAGCTGAACTAAGAGAGCGACATGAGGTGGTGTACATTTCGACAAGTTACAACCACCCACCTTTGTAGTCCCCACCAGGCTTAGGGAGATGGAGGGATGGGGAAGAGAGTAGCTGCATACGGTCAAGAAGTGCAACCCAAGGGCTCAAGGAATGATTCAAGGTATTGTATGTGTCTACTATTAGCTTCCATATCAATAGACATAGGTACCAATCATTCATTACTTCCATGAATCTTGTCCCAGACCTAGAGTTTCTGGTTAAACCATTGACTTGACCCTCATGTCTGGAGATACCTTTGGTAGGAGACTCAATAATCACACATATGCTGACGGTGTGATCTAACCATTAAGGTGAGAGTTTCAGTTGGAACCTCTTGGTGGAAGTGTCGTGGCCTTATGACGTTAGTTTGGGTATAGACTGGGTAACCACAGTTCATACACATATTGACTGTATTAGGAAAAAAAGGTTGTGGTTTATCTATAACATTGCAATGAGATTTTCCTTAGACGGAGGAAAAGGAAACATAGGCAACACAGGTTAAATGCATAGGAGGGTGCAGTCGATCACCCTTGAGTCGGCCAGCCTTACCCTCGTGGCAGTAGAAGTTTTTAGTTTTCAGATCCAAACAGGAGTGATAGAACATGGGGAAATATTTTCAAAAGTTTTTTCCAGGATTACCCCCAAAGGGGGAGGGACGTCTGCTTTGGATGGATACTATAGAATGTTCGTACTAGACTTCTCGAGAGTTGCAGCACCACTATCAGCCTTGAAGAAGAAGGGTAAACCCTTCGTATGGTCGGATATAAGCCATCAATGATTTCATGAGCTGAGGCAGAGGCTATCTAGTGCCCCCATATTGAGGATTCCAGAGGAGGGCGTAGGGTACGTAGTTTACTATGACTGATCAGGGACCAGACTCTAGTGTGTCCTGATGCAGGAGCGAGTAGTGCTCACGTATGGTTATCGGAAGCTGAGAAAACGTGAGCAAAACTACACTACCCATGACCTGGAGTTAGCAGCAGTGGTCTTCTCCTTGAAGTTGTGGCGACACTATCTGATGGGAAAATGCTTTAATGTGTGCTCTGATCACAAGAGTACCAGGTATATCTTCCCTCAGAAGGGCCTGAACCTGAGACATCAGTGATGGCTTGAGTTCCTCTTGGACTATGACTTCGATATAATCTATACACCTGGGAAGGGGAAAATTGTTGCGGATGCGCTCAGTAGGAATACTGGTATACAGCTGCTAGGAGAGGTGACAGAGCAGTTTGCTTCTTTATAGATATCCTTTGTGGATAGGTATGGAGCAACCTATCTACAGTCTCTTACAGTCACTACCCCACTTCTTCCGTGAGTCAGGGAGGCACATCATCGAGACACTGACTCTGAGACATGACGTGCTCAGATAACCATGGGGTCGGCACCTGATGGATTTTCTGAAGGTGGGGAGCACGTCATCATCTTCAGAGGACGTACCAAGGTACCAGTGTCACTTCACGTGGATGTGTTGAGGGAATTCCACACTTCCCCTTTAGCAGTACATCTAGGAGTGGCGAACATGTACTAGGACCTTTGACGACAGCACTGGAGGACAGCTATGAAGAAGGCTGTAGTGGAGTTTGTCTCTTGGTGCCTCACTTGTCAGCATGTGAAGGCGGATCACCGGGTACCAATAGGCTTGGTTCAGAATTTAGAGGTTCCATAGTGGAAGTGGGATGGGATATCTATGGACTTCATGATGGGTCTTCCACGTACATCCAAGAGTCACAACTCGATTTGGGTGATCGTCAACCGACTCACCATGTCGGCCCACTTCCTACCGATCATAGACCTGGGATCAGTTGAGAGATTGGGATGCATCTATGTGGATGAGATAGTGCATTTGAATGGAGTAACTTATTCTATTGTCTCTGAATGTGATGCACAGTTTACATCCCAACTATGGAAGGGGTTGCAGGAGGCTTTCAGGACACATATACATCTGAGCACCGCCTTCCATCCTCAGACTGATAGTCAGACTGAGCGGACTATCCAGACCCTCGAGGAAATCCTTTGTTCTTGTTTCCTCAACTTTTATCGTAGCTGGGAGGGCCACTTACCTTTGGTGGAGTTTTCCTACAACAACAGATATCACTCCACCATCGGTATGGCACCTTTGGAGGCCTTGTATGGTCGGCCTTGCAGATCCCCACTGTTCTGGAAAGACCCTGGGGAGTCAGCACTAGTAGGACTAGAGATGGTATGGGCTACCATGGAGAAGGTACAGTTCATCCAGGAATAGATGAAGATTGCACATAGTAGGCAGAAGTAGTATGCTGATAGGAGACAGAGAACTCTTCAGTTTGAGGATAGTGACAATGACTTTCTACGGGTCTCACCTCGACAAGGTTTACGGAGATTTGACCGAGGTGTCAAGTTTTCTCCACATTTCATCGGACCTTTCTAGGTCCTTAACAGAGTAGGTTAGGTGGCTTACCACTTAGCTATTCCACCTCAGTTGCACTGGGTGCATGACATCTTCCACCTATCTCAGCTGAGGAGATACGTGCACGACCCGTCCCACATCATTGACCATGGGGAGCTGGACATCGATGATGGGGAGACTTTCATGAAGGTTCCAGTGGAGATTGAGGATCGACATGAGGGGGTCCTGTGTGGATGGTCGATACCCCTGGTGTGCGTTCGCTGGAAGCACGAGAACCTCCAGGAGAGCACATGGGAGCGGGAGGCTCAGATGCGTGCTCAGTACCCCCATTCGTTTCCTTAGTTTGAGTTGTAGATTATGGGAATGTAAAGCCCTGAGGTGGGGAGAATGTAAAGACCCTAAAATTTTGCAGAAATTTTTTTCATAGATACATGGGATTTTTACGAGTCTACGAAAATTTACGACTCATGATTCCAAGACCCGGTGTGGCAGGCATCAATTTTTGAAGTTTTGTTTGGGTATGTTCAGTAAACGTGCGAGCGGGGTTTTATATCTTTTGAACCGGTTATAGGAAATGAAATCCAAGGGAACCGTTGAACTCACGACGTCGGTGATTTCTTAGTGAGACCTTCACCGCAGTTGCGTTTTAACGATAGTGGAAGACAGTTTTGGGGGGTTTTAAATAAAATTAAATAAAATTAAGACATAACTTATTTGTATTTGTTGGTGGTTAAAACCACCAAGGGGTGTTTAGAGGTGGGGGCCACCACACCCAAAACTCCCTTGGGAGGATGCTATTAGGTGGGGCTCACCCGATCTCTTTAACTCCTCTAACCCCCTTTAACCTCTTGGAACCCCCCAATTAAGTGGGGAGCCTCTTTACTTTCCCCCATTAATTTTTGAGCCTTCACCCTCATTAATTAAATGGGTTGTCACTTTTAATTAATCTCAACATTTTGAATTCATTATGTCAACACTATAATAAGATGTGTTATATTTTTTTTGGAGGTTGGCATAAACTTTGGATGGGAGAATTAAGGAGAGGAGGAGCTTTTGGAGAACTCTCCACCGAAGAACGCGAAGAACACGAAGAATGAAAATAATGCTATCTTCTTTCTTCCTCAATCGGGGAAAGAAAGGGAAGAGTCACCCAACGTTGACAACACTTCTTTACTCGACTTCTTCCTTCTTTCTAACGTCAACGACGAATCAACGCCCGCCTCTTCCCACGACTTCGTCTACAAATAACAAAAGAGGTAGGGGTTTGAATTCTTTTGTTCCCTTTCTACATCGTTCAATATTTGGGAATACGTTATGCTGATTGTTAACAAAATAACATAGAAGGTTCGGACCACATGAACATGGGCCAACCCATCCCCCCATTGATCTTGTTTGTTGTTGATGATGAAAGTGGACAACTGGGGCCGGCGTCGGGCAGGCAGCGAAAGAAACCGATGGGTCAAAGGTCGTCGGGTCACTGGAAATGCGTGACACCATCGTGTCGTGCTGATGAAACCCAGGCCATGGAAACGGTGGTGCGGCGCCATCGCGCCCCACAATAGAGCAGGGGGTCGCAGCCAGGACGGGCCATGGTGGATGGAGTGCAGCGCCGTCGTGCCGCGCGGTGGAGGTGGACTACGACCAGTGCGGGCCGCGATAGAAGAGTAGGGGTGCGGCACTGGAGAAGACCCGCGTCCGATGGCCGCGACAGACAGGGTAGGTTGGCTGGTTGAGCTGACCGCCGGTGCGCACTACAGGAGGGACCCTTCGTGTCCCGCGATTACCTGGCCGACGCCATGCACTGGCCGTTACGGACATCAGGGGGCGCGACACCCCCTCCCATGCGTGGCCAGCCGGGCCACACGGGCCAGCCAACCTGTCCGCCGGTCGGGCCCCACGGCCAGCCGGTCGGGCCACGCACCCAGCCAGCCGTGCCGCACAGCCAGCCAGCCGGGCCCCACGACCATCCAGCTGGGTCGGACCACCCTTGGGCCGAGCCGTGCCCTCGGGCCAGGCTGCGCCTTCGGTCGGGCCGCTTTCAGGTCGGGCCACCTTCGAGCCAGGCTGCCTTCGGCCGGGCCGCCCCCTTCGGGCTAGGCCACACCTTCTAGCTAGGTCAGACCCCTTTCTGGACCTGTTAGATTAGAATACACATTTTCACCTGTGTCTGGGACTACGAGTGTCTTATCAATGAACTGTCTGCGGTGACAGAAATCTTAGAGAAAGGCAGTTCTTTTTGCATACCCCAATTGAGGTTTGGACACAGTTGGGGTATGGTTGGGGTGGATTGAACCTAAAATCCAATCGGGCCCCTGGAACAAAAATGCTAATAACTAACAGATCAAGAGTCCGATCGACGCGCCGTCTATTGCATTGATATCCCTAGGATGAGGCGGACCCTTGAGATACTTCATCGTGGTACTTCGTGACAATTGACGTATCAACACTTGGCTTGAGGAGTGGATCCTCCGGAAATCAAGAATACCTGAGCGGAACTCTGTGGCTGGTTCTGCACTGTTGACTGTTCCTGGATCATGTGTTGGTCCGATAGTTCAAACGACTATTCATGGATCATGTGTTGGTCCGATAGTTCTAATTTCTGTTTCTGGATCATGTGTTGGTCCGATAGAATATCTGGACCTATATCATGTGTTTTTCAGATAGCCCGAACATCTATTCCCGGATCACGTGTTGGTCCAAAAGTCTTGACTTCTGTTCCTCGATCATGTGTTGGTCCAACGGAATAGCTGGTCCTGAATCATGTGTTGGTCCGACAGCTTAGATGATACAGTGGCTATATCTGATCATCTGCACCTCTCTAAATTTGTTTTATACCTTTGTGAGCTGAGTCAGTAACTCTTATGTTTCCTCATGATTGAGATGGGTTATTTTGATAAACATAGGTATATGTATGGGCATATGCCTAAGTGGGATATTCAGTTGATCTCATGCTTTGTGGTTTACCCTTGTTGGATTATAGTGAGACCTTGAGGGACTCGGGGTCCCTACTGAGTATCATTACACTCACCCCTGCACGGGGTATGCCTGCACCTCGTTTTGTTGGTTTCAGCTGATGGAAATTGCTATTCAGGTCAGAGAGTAGCATTAGTGGATGGTACCCCGAGGTGGAACACTCGGTGAGATGTACACGGAGTGGACGATCGGACATATGGTGCTGTGGTGACCATATGTACAACCCATCAGGTGGGAATTCCAGAGGACGACCCAGTAGGTGCTTTACTTATTTCCTTCAGTTGTATTGTACTTTACTATTGGGATTGTATTTCCGGCCCCTTTACTTTCATCACATGCTTTTGTATACAGTTTTACTTAGTATTTTACTTCCAGTTGCGTACTCTATTGTGTTTTTTATTATTATAAAGGAAACACCTTCCTTGTATAGGGATTTACACCTTTATTTCTAGTCTCCAGCCCCTGGCCTAAGGAAGGCGAGCATGGGCTAGTCACAATACGGGCCCTGGGGGACGGATCGTGACATTCATTTCACTTTTTTCATTTTTATATAATACAAAACATGTTTTAATAAAATAAATTTATTTATTTTGAAAGTTACATTATTGGGTACTCATTTAAAATATTCTTTGAAAATATCTTCTTCAAACTTTATCAAAAATGAATGTTTTGAATGTGACTTGCAATTTTATCTTTTAATGATAATGTCGAAAATGTTTTTTGAAAGATCTTTCTAGGAAGTCACATCCAATTTACGCTATATCTTTAAAAGTGTTATCCATTATTGCTAAGTTTAATGATCCCAATGTAAATTCTCTTATGATAATTTTATTTTAGGAGATTGTATTTTTATATCAATTTATCTAATTCTTGACATCATATTATTTGATACCATTTTAAAATGTTATGTAACTCATATTCATCCAATTTTTTCAAGATAATCTTTATGATTGATTTCATGTTCCACATAATTTTGGTATATCATTGTGATATGGGAATAGTCCTATATATCTATATATTTCATTATAAAATTATTTATATCTAATGATAAAATAAAATAATTTTTAGAAATAAAGTGTTTTTTTCAAAACTAAAATGTATTGGAATTGTGGCACACATCGGGTCAAAGGTATATCATATTTTTTTTTATCATTTTCTTTTTTATTGTTTTTCGTGGGAGATGGGGGATTGAAATCTTATTTTTGGGGAAGAAAACTCCTGACACATGGTTGGCGCTCAGTTTTTCTAAACATGCAGCTAACCATATGAGAGTGTTGTTATAGATGAGGGGGTCGGGTCATTTTCATGAATTGATCATAGTTTTTCTGATTGTGCGAATTTTAGTATAAATAAAAAAGAAATAGTTGTTTGGATATAGTTTATTGCACATGGTTTTCACAAAGTATTCCTATTCATGGGTCCAAACCATGACCTTTTTTAGAGCACTAAAATTTATATTAATTACCATTTTCTATTATGTGATTTTAATCATTTATCTCCCATTTTTCCTCAAACATGTACACATCCACATAAGAAATCTTAGGATATTCTTCCTCTTCATTTTTAGTGGTTTATCATTGGAGATTTGGTGGTTTGAATTTAGAAAATATTGTTTCATAAATATTTCTTCTTCTTTCCCCATTATATTTCATTTTATATCTATTTTCTTGGTTGTTTGAAGCTATGTATGGTTTTTTTTTTGAAAAAAGTCTTCTTAATAAGGGTTTTAGTGTTTTGGTCTTGTATATTAGGTTTGTTATGAATTATACTTTCTAAATAATATTGTTTTTATTGAAGGAGACACGTTTTCAACCTATTTTTTGGTAGGTGTCTCTATTTAATGGAATTTTCTATTGATAACATTTGAATTATTTATCACTTTTTAATTTTTTTTAATATTTCAATTGAATTTAATTAGGGAAAATATTCAAAGTGGTATTTCCAAATGGTGATGGTTTTAATGCACCCCAAATGTTTCATAAAATGGATTGATGTAGTTTTATTCATTAAAATAGGGGTTTTAAAGGTTTTCTAAAGAGATATTTCATGTTATTTATTATTGACATGAAATGGGCATAGTGGTTGGAAGAACCAAGTTCCTATTTTTTATAATAATCCTTTAATTTACTTTAATATGATGTTTATAAATCTAAATATGGACTAATTTGGATAATCGTTGAGTTCATAGAGGTATCGAGGGTGTCCAAGGCTGGTTTGAAGCTCGAAAATAGGCTTTTGTGGTGAAATATTCCTGTTGCAGGGTTTTTACAAACCATGTGAGGTTGGATGCATGGTTAGTTAAAACCAAGCAAGGATTGATAGTTAACAGTAGGAGATCACACAGTTTAATAAACTATGAAATTTGGTGTGAACTACCATGTGAGAATTTCTACAATTTTGAAAGTGGTAATTTTCATGGTTTCTACATGATTATTCAAACCATGTGTAAAAACTGTACTGGGTTCCCCTTCCCTATATTTAATAACGCACAGTTGGTGCATGGTTCCGAAAACCATGCTGAAAACCATGTGTCCCTATATTTTGGGTGAATTTACAATTCTTATCCTAATTAATATATTAAAAATCAAACCTAATCTCTAATTCTTCTCCCATACAACAATTACTTGTGTTGAGCTCCCTCTATGGAGACTATCATAGGAATTAATGCACCATATTTTTCATATCATAGATTCAATATTTTCTTGTCTTGTTTTATCCACATCGGTGTGTTCTCAATTCCTTTTGGGTCATTACTCTTTTGGTTTGGTATCGGCTACACTGTTTTGGTTCATGAAAATTTTCCCTATTATTAGGTTCTTTGTCCGATATTCTATTTTCTCATGATCTAAGTCAAATCAAGAGATGATAATAGATGATCTATTTACTACGGATATACGGTAGGTGTTATCATTCCTTTATTTTAATGTCAAATTGTTTATATACCTAATTTTTTCACATTCTTAATTATTAGAGATACCCTTCAAATGAATTTAATTCCTTGAATTGAATTGATAGGTATTTCCTTTTTAATTAATGAGTCCCATTAATAAATGTTAAAGTTTTTGAACCATTAATACAATCACTCCATTCAGTTATTTTTTGTATTTGAATGGACCATTTTCATATCATATGAAATTGGACCCCTTTGATGTACTCCCTTTACCCCTTATCGTGGGATGTTAATCATGAATTTTCAATTAATGATTTGAATTGTTAAATGATATATAATTTGAATTTTAATATCAATTTTTATTTGAATTGATAAATTATATAGTTTAGATTCCATGCTCCTAAACACTTTCCATTTATTGGTTCATTAAGAATGGGATGATTGTTATAATGAGATTACCATTTGTGTTAAATTAAGCTAAAATCCTTATAATATTTGCCCTGAGTTTAGCCACCTATTGAGGTGAGTTTTAAATGGAATGTTATTCATAGTGACCTTAACATCTTAATTGATATTAATTGAACACATATGTGCCTTGGGGCACATTTTGATGTTATACTGAGTTAAATTAACATGATGATGACATTGATGTGATTTAATTATATTGAATAAATTCTTATACACCTTAGTTGAAACATGAATTCTTATAATAACATCACAGATAGAATCATTTGGATTATATCATTCTTAAGCCTGACTGACACTTGGATTCCTTATATGGTTTTCCAAGGACGGACTCATAGGGTCTTGACTTTTATATGTTGAGTGAAAATTAGACTCTTTATGGTTTTCCAAGTACTAACTCAATGTGAATTTTATCATATATGCCATAATAGATACATGTGATTCATTAGTGGACCATAAATGATGAACATGAGTGGCAGTGGTGTTATAACACACCTATAGTGATAGTCAGTCTAGTATGAGGATCTCCATGAAGGGGCTTGTAGGTTGTTGGTAAATATTATACCAAGAGGGATACTAGGATTCAAAATTAGGAATTATATGGAATGGCTCAGGTTATGATAGGAATAATGAATTAAATTATTTATATGATGTGTCTTCCATGCAATTAATAATAATGGATTTGGTCAAAGCCTTATACAATATGGATGGTGTGTTTAGGATTCTATCGAGCACATCACTATAGGGAATTCTAGTCTTGTTCCATGTTTTGAGACATAAAATATAATTGTGACATATTGAATTAAATGAACATTCCTAAATGGAATAGGCCTAACTGTTAATTCAGAGAATTACATCATAAATGAAATTGATGAAATGACTTGGTTATAAAATTTGATCCTAGATTTTTATAAGATGTTTACTTTTATTACTTCCTAAAATATTCCATTACTGCCTACACACTATTTGTTTTATGTATTCATTGATTGGATGACACTAGACCTTTGGTGGTTTCCTAGTTAGATTTAGTCTCACACCCTCTTTGATCCATCAGTGATTACCCAAATAAACTATATTCTTTTTTGTATGGATCAAGGATGTTTACCATATATAGGTTATGGATTTTATGTTTAGGAATAGGGGAGTATAGTATTGAGATGAGAATCATGATTCTAGCTATATTTTTTGGCCTTTTTTAATTTTGTTTCATTTATTGTAAACCTTACATTTATACCAATTTTGGATGTTTTATTAGAGTCATACGACATGTGTCATCAACTATATGTGAGATTCTTTATAGTATGATTTATATATTTCGTTCTTGTTCATTTATCATCTGTCAGATTGATTTATAGAATCTGGTACTTATATGTTATCATATCTCAATTTTTCTATACTGTGGTGATGATGGAATAGTCTCCCCATGGACACAATAAGGTCCTTGATGAAAATCAGTAGCCTCTGGTATTTTGGGATATGTGCTTGAGGCTATGTGACTCGCCAGGATCAGGGCACCGTTTGGTGGCATCTAGTTATGGGATGTTATAAAGTGGTATCAACAAACTATTTTCTGGTTTTGTGTAATATTTTGATACAATATAAAGGGATATGAAGGAATATGAATTTGGTAATGAGAATTTTCTGGGCATAACTAACCCATGTATAGGAAAAAATCTAACTTGCATCAAATTAAATTAATGTTTTATGTATTTTGACTATTATAGATTTTTTGATTCCACCATTGGGTGATGATCTTGAATTGTGATGATATTATGGATATGTTTTTGGCTTCTTTTTTTTTGAAACCCAATGAGATGAGGGTATTCCATATCATACATCATTATAGGAACATTACAATAATCACATTCCATGCATTATGTCATGCCAGTTATGATGCATTACTATATTGCATGCCATTGTGATAGGTTTCATGAAAGATATACCTTCTGTGGTGATAGACATTATGGAACATGTTATGGTTTGGATTAGGTAGATACCATATTTTTGTTCATATGTTGTATGGGCCCTTATGGATCGACATCCAGTGAACCAATTGGTTAAACATATTAACGTTAATTGTGAAATAATGGGAATGATTATGAAACGAAATGAATATGAATTCAAGTAAAACTATAATTGATTATAGAAAAGACCTTGACCCAGACCCAACCATAGTTGTGAGAATTAGGTATTATATCTTGCTTATATTTGATCTATGTGATGCCCAAACCGGAAACAAGATAGAGGGAGAGGGGTCTGACTATTATGTCAAAATTCTTATACCAATCCTATTTATGTATCTAAGCTTTTAGCTGTGAACTGTTATAGAATTCTTATCTGAGTTGTGTGTTTGGCATTATAGAGTCATTCCACCATGATGACCTCTAGTTGTACGATAGGAGGGTGGTGATGAATACACTATGATGGTAGTAGTTTGTGGGATATTCATGGATCCTCTAGTACTATTAGTTTTTTCACCAGTAGTTTTACCCAACATAGGTAGTGAGGCATAGTTCTGTGAAGGCTGTGTGAAATCATGTAGACAATTCATATAGCACCACGACATACCCCAACTATAGAAGAAAATGATGTGTGAGTCATATTAGAAGCATATTCCCATGTTTTTGAGGGATTGTGGACCATAATATATGTATTAATGTCTAGAGTACATGCTATCTATCTTTTGAGAAATTAGAGATCCCTCCTAAGAGGAGGGTAAAGCTCTCGATGTAAAGGATGCATGATTTCAAAAAGTGATTATAAGATGTTATTAAAAAAATATATCATCATCAAGAAATGTCTTAGAGGGGTTTTCATATGGCCTTTTATGATTACTTCTCTCCTGAGATATTTATGGATGATAGAGATAGAGAGTTCATGCACTTTGATTAGGGTGTGTTATTAGTTATGGATTATTCTTTCTATTTTACAAATCTTCATCTCTTAACATATATTATAATGGGTGATTAGTTATCTCAAGATAGGAAATTTGATGATGGTCTCAGTTAAAAAATATTATCACCGATGATTATATTTTGGATGACTACCATTTCTAGAATATTGAATTAGGCACTTATCATAAAGAGTAACCTGAGAGAGGCAGGGGTTTCAAGCTAGGATGGTTTAGCACTAAGATCTAGTGATACATCAACCAATAGTAGGATGCATCGTCTGGATCCTCCATGTAGTTATATTATTATCCATATAACTTAATCAGGTACCTAGGTGAGGTTCCACCAGTGCGGTAGATCAGGACATTCTATACCTCAATGTACGAGAGACCTAGAACTGTGCTGATCATGCGAATGATGACCCTTATATAGAATCTTTGCTTAAATTTTCCACCAGAATCCACTGAGAGAAGGTCTACACAACTACAAATATAATAGAGACATCAGTAGCTTCTGGTTAGGTAGGTTTCTAGTGTACATCCAGCCGAACAGGCTGTGGTGGTGGTCATGGTCATGGCATTGAGACCCCATATTTGCAGTTACAACAAAGTAGATCTCTTCAGTGTAGCCAATAATTATCATAGATTCATGTATTATGATAGATATACACAATGAAAATGACCCCATAGGAGCATAATATCAAGCCTTCTACATTTAGAGGTACTATTTTAGAATCATCTACTTTATCATCTTCTCTTTTTGTTACAATAACTTCCAATAACATTATATATATACCTGTTGTGATGAGCCTTGGGATCAGTGTTCAGTTTTATGATGTTGTTATGATTCTTGATAATCCTTTGGTGATTATAATATAGGATGTATGTTAGTGCAGGGTGTACCCCAATAAGAATGGATAGTTTCACTTAGTATAGTACCTAATTGTACTTGAGATGATAGGTTTTTACATCATTATCAGGATTTATTAGTTGGTTCCCTCTCATGCTCTTGTTGATTTTTATCACCAAAGGGTGAACATCACATCTCCATAGGGTGGAGGGTCTATTCAAAAGGGTTGATGGGATGTACTAGTGAGTTGATATGGAACTGAGCATCATGGGCTTGGCTAAATGACAACCCATATTGTGATTTTATTTCTAGATTCATTTTGGTGATTTTTAGGGATGATATCTTTGTGTATTCTCATATTTGATATGACCATGGAAAAATCATGTGACCATTTTTAATACACTGATAGAGCATCATTTATTAGATAAACCTACAAATATACACTTCTAGATGGATCTGATTCACTTCCTCGGTCATATCATTTTTGAGATCGGAGTATCAGTTGACCTAGAGAAGGTGAGAGTAGCAATCACCTATGGGTATCCAATGAAAATATTTGAGGAATGGAATTTCATGGGAGTAGATTGATATTATAGGTGCTTCATAAAATATTTCTCACCCTTAGCAGCACTGCTTATGGGTTTGATTGATAAAGGTGTGAATTTTCTATGGTCAAATACCAGTGACACATCCTTTCATGGTATGAACAGGAGATTGACTTTAGTGTCTATGTTGATTATTCAAGAGTTAGGCATGGGTAACAATATTTACTGTGATGAATTTGGTATCATGCTATGAGAAGATATTATATACTAGGATACAGTCATGGCATACGGGTTTCAATAGTTGAGGCCACACGAGAAGAATTACTTGTTTCACAATCTTGATTTTTCTTCAATTGTTTATGTATTGCACCGTGGGAGACACTAATTATTGGGAGATAATTTTGTGGTGTAAAAAGACTACAAAATCCTAAAGTAAATATTTACATAGAATGATCTAAATCTAAGACAACTATGGTGGTTTGAGTACCTACATTCTTTTTAATTTGAGCTTACTTATATGCCAGGAAAAGGAAATTCAATAGCCAATACATTGAGCTGGTGAACTCATATATATGTAGTACAATAGGAAAATAGCGAGTGATAGCTTATGGTTTTTGTATCGTAGATACACCTGGAGATACTATATTTTTAGCGATAGACTTATATATTATCCTTAGATGTGACATCTACCCTTATGGATAGAGTTAGGACGAGGAAGTTATTTGATTTTGATAGCCTAGTTCTATGGGAGAGTGTGGAATGTGAGGACCCACGTACTTTTTGAACTATAGGTGAGGATGATATTTTGTGTATCCATGGATATGTATGGGTTCACATTTAATTAAGCAAGGATATAATATGGGACATTCATGCATTAGTTTTGGTAGTTCACCCTGGAGTCATCATGATGTATTGATGTTTACCTCACTAGTACTAGTGGCTGGGAGTGAAAAGATAAATAGTTGGTTTTTTCATGATGTGTTCCACCAGTTTGTAGGTAAAGGTGGAACATCATGAACCAGATATTCATTTAAAATAGTTGTCCATTATTAAGTGTAGATGGAATGATGTTGTGATGGTCTTTTTGATGGGTTTACCGAGGTCGCATAAGGGTAATGATTCTGTATGGGTTGTTATTTATAATCTCAAAAGGTCACTCATTTACTACCTATAAAGGATGCCATATACATTGAATATATTGGGAGGTTATATATTGATGAGATAATATGACTTCATGAGGTCCCATAACTATCATTTAAAATAGGGACACCTAATTGATGTCATAGTCCTGGAAAGGTGTCCAAAGGGTGTTAGGTACACAGGTGCTTCTAAGCACAGCTTACCAACCTCAGACTGATTTTCACTCAGAGTGCATGATACAGATACTTGAGGATATGCTATGAGAATGTGTCCTGGATTTTTCAGGCTCTTAGTAGAGGCATATACCCTTATATGTGTTTTACTATAACAATAGCTTACTGGATACTATTCAGAGAGCGCCTTATGAGGATTTATATGGTAGGCCATACCAATCAACCATGTTCTATTTAGGGGCATGAGAGGTATCTATGATTGGAACTCATCTCATTAAGAAGACCATAGAGTAGTCTTAGTCGATTCTAAAGTGGATGGCTATTGTATAGTCTAGATATAAATATTGCGCCGATCACCACCAATGATTTCTAGAGTTTGAGGTCTGGGATGGGATCATACTTTGTCTCTAGACAAGGTCGGGACATATGAGGATCATGGGATAGGGTAAGATTTCAACATGATATGGTAGGTCATTCAAGATTCTGGAAATATTTGGTCTTGTACCATATCGGTTTCAGTTAACACATAGGCATTAGTCCATGCATGACCTCTTCCATGTATCTCATCTATTCTATTATTTTTCCGACCCATCTCATGATTTTCATATTGAGGAGGATGGGTTGTAGGTAGATGCATCCATTGAGGATCATCCTATATGTATTTTGGATCATATCATGAAGGTTCTCCGAGGTTGGTATGTCCCTCTAGTATGGGTACTATAGCTACACTACTGAGTACATGATGATACCTAAGAGTGGGAGGCAGATGTACCATTGTAGTGGCTGTAGTTATTCATAGATTATGCTTCCCCACCCTTCATAGTTCAATACTGTGTGAATTGATTCATGGGAAAATTTTGTAAGAACCTAATTCTTCATTGAGGTGTATATCCATTACATTCCATCAATTTTTTTGTTTATATATCTAAATATGGCTTAATATGAATAAACATTTTGGTAGTTGAGGTATTGGAAGTGTACAAGGTTGGTTCAGAGCCCAAAAACCATCATTTTGGGCTAAATAATCCCGTCACATGATTAGTACAAACATTGAGAGGCAGGCCACATGTTTTTGATAAAAAAATGAGACTGTAGAGTGAGTAGGAAAATCTGGCATGGTTTGGTAAACTATCTGATTTGGGTTGCACGACCGTGTCAGAGTGTCTACAATTTTGATAGTGTAATTTTTCATAGTTTTTTCATAGTAAGTAAAATTGTTCATACAAACCGTGTAGGGTTCCCATTTCTTACAGCCAAGCATGCACGGTTGGTGGAATATTTTTCCAAACATGAAGCCAAACTATGAGACCATGAATTTTGGGTGAATTTAAAAATTGTTCACAAATTAATATATTAAAAATAAAAGATAATTTCTAATTATTCTCCCACATATCAATGGATTACATCGAGATCCCACTTTTGTGACTATCTTATGATTTGAGGTATCTTCTATGTCTGATCGTAGATTTAAGAACCACATGTCACATTCGTTCTGTATATGTGAGTTCTCGATTACATTATTTAGTTACTTGTTACGTTCGGTATCAGTTTCACTATTTAGATAAAATCTAAGTTTATCTATTATTAGGTTCATCATACATTCATCAATATTATCATGATCTGAGTTGAATTAAGAGCTAATACTGGATGATCTATCCACTATGGACCTACGATGTGTAGTCTATTGCCTTTAGATTAATGTAAATGTTTTTATATATGTTTTTGTGTTGCATGCCCAATTCACATAGTGATGCCATTGAAATGAATTTATTTCCTTGAAATGAATTATAGGTATATTCTATCAAATAAAGGAGGCTCATTGATAAATGTGAAATTGTTATAAACCTCTAATGCAACAACCCCTTTGGGTGAGTTGTTTACTTGGATGGACCATTTTGATGGAATGTGAAATTGGACCCCCCTGAGGTATGTCCATTACCCCTTTTCATGGGATGTAAATATTTAATTCTCAATTAATGATTTGAATTGTGAAATGATTTGTAAATTAAATTTTAATATTAATTGTAAAATGAATTGATAATGAAAATGGGATGGATGTCATGCTCATAGACACTCTCTATATTTTGGTTAATTAAGAATGAGATGCTCATTATAATGAAATTCCCATGTGAGTAAAATTAGGAGGCATACCTTCTAAGAATATCTATGAATATAGACACCTTTAAGGTGATATTTAAATGTAATGATCTTGGTAGTGACCTGGACATATTAATTGATATTAATTGAATGCCTATGTGCCATGTGCCACCATCTGAGGTGAGATTGAATTTAATGAACATGTTAAAGACATTAATGTGATAAGATTATATTGACTAAATTCTTATATTCCTTGGGTGACACAAATGTTCTTATATGAACATCACTAATATAATCATTTGGATTCTATCTTGATTACTCCCAAGTGAAACATGGATCCCTTATACAATTTTCCAAGGATGGGCTCATAGGTGATTACTTGATATATTTTATGTGACACTTAGAGTCCTTATTGTTTGAAAAGTATGAACTCAAAAGGAATTTGATCATATATTCAATGGGAGATACTTGGGCTTCTATAGTGGACGACCATGGATGGAATCAAGTGGTAGTGTTTTTATACCAAACATAGAGCGATACATGAGTTCTTTTTAGGATAACCATGGATGGGATTGTAGGGTGTCTGTTTATATAATACCAATATTTATACATAGATTCCAAATTAGGAATTCCAAGGATGGTCTTATGTACTGAATTGAATAAGGAATGAAATGATTCTTATTATGTGTATTACAAGACATATGGAAAGCTTTGATTCAATTAATTTCTTATAATATATGGATTATTTTTTTAGGAATATCTTGATCACATCACTATGAGGAATGTTAGTCATGCCCTAGGTTCTGAGAGTTACTATTTAAATGTCACATATTGAATTAAATAAAAAAAATTAAATGAAATAGACCGGACTATTAATTCCGAGACTTGCTTCCTAAATGAAATTGATGAAATGAATTTATTATAAAATGTGAAAATGTACAATATATTATGTTTACTTTTAGTATTTCCTTTTATATTATATTACTTCATGTACACTACTTTTAATATATATTCACTAACAGGATGGAACTAGACATTGGGTGGTTGCCTACTCAGATTTAGTCTCACTCCCAATTTGGGTTACCAACAGGTACACAAATAGAATGTATAATTGAATGTATGGAAAATAGAAACCTCCATGATACAGGTTCTTCATTTTCCTCTTAAGATAAGGGGAGCACAGGATGAAGATGAGGCTCGTGATGCTAGTTGGAATGTTTTTGTCCTTCTTTACTTTTGTTACATGTGTTGTACACATTCCATGCATATCTATTTTGGGTTTTTTATTAGATAAATAATAAATATATCATCATATTTTGTATATGATATTCCATTTGTTATGATTTATATTCATGTCATGTTCATTTTTCATCTGTCTCATTGATTTACTTCTTCTACTACATATTTGTTATCATTAAAAAATTTAGCTACACTCTGGTGATGAGGGAATTGTCTCCCCACTAACACACATATGACCTCACTAGTAGTGTGTAGACTCTGGAGTTCAGGGATATTCAATTGATTCTGTGTGACCCACCATGCTCGAGTAACAATTTAGTGGAATCTGGGTCCAATATATTACATTGGATTATTAAATTTTCTATCAAAATGGATTTTATATGTGGAATTTTTGGATATTTAGGCATTTTACTTGAGTAGCACATGGGAGACATAGGCTTTTAGGGTCGATTGTCCAAGATACTGAGAGTGTCTCTGATATTATGACTAATGGAGCTTTGGTAATGTGTTCTAAGGGACTAAGAGAGCCTTTTGTAAGGAAAAAAAGAGATCCTACAATATGTTGATCAACAGACTAAGGTATCTCTTTTTTTTGTGACCCCAACCCCAGTATCCCAAACATAGTGAAATATTTAAAACTTTAGAATTATATATAGGTAATTTCATCTGAAAGGACCTAATAGTTTTTCAATTTTAGTAATCTATATGTATACATTGTTTTCATATTTCATTTGTATCCATAAATTATAAAATACTTTATATGAGAATATTATTATTTCATATGTCATATTCATGAATATATTTCATAGTCTTAATAATGTATTCATTGTTATTTGAAAAAATAATGGTGATCTCAAATTCTCAGTAAGGATTAAGTACAAGAGAGACTGTCATGAAACAATAAGAAAATTGGTAGGGAATTTTAAATAAAAAAACACATATTCCATTTAAATATATAGACTACCAAGAAAGGATAAGGAATAATAAATATGGAAATGTAAATAAATGAAGACATTCCATTTAGATAACTACATAAGTATTAATCAATATTTAAAGGTAAATAACTGAAAACACATGAATATACTTATAATGAAATGAATTCCAAGATAATATCGCAATGAAAATATCATGGATAATAATATCTAAATTATAAAAAGAGTTAATTATTACTTATTATATTTTATATCAAAGATACATGATACCTTTACCTTTATGATCTATACTAAAGATATATTAAAATAGATTTGTTGAAACCCATTAAACTAAGGCTTGAAAACTATTTCATTTCATGAGACTACCAATGCATCGTGGTGATATTTATAACTAGGAACCACCCATTTTTTCATGTACAAATAATTCCTCATAAATTGAATAATTAATTTAATTAATAAATAATTTTCACTATCATCAAGTATCTTTATTGAGTAAATGATATGTATTTTTCAATATTTTCTCAGTTAAGTAAATAACATTGAATGTAAACGCTCTATGTAAAATTGTTATATATTTTTGGAAATATTCATATCTATCATACAATAATATCTATATTTATGATAAATTTAATATCTAATGAAAAATGATAACTAGATTGTTATTTTTTTCAAGAGAAAGTTTACAATCACAAAATAAAGTGAGATAACATATTAAAATTTTCCCCATGGTAATTTTCTTGACAAATCCCATTAGATGAAACAATTAAAATTGAAACATAAAATAACATTAATTTTTAATTAATAATTATATAAAATTTCTGAAGGGAATTATACACACCATATAAAAGAATTTATGTTAATAACACTATAATATTCATCAATAAAATGAAATTGAGATGAAATCCCTTACCGCACGATTCATCTAAGTTAAACTTTCATTAAAATACTATATAGTGGTGTTAAACATGTTATTAACTTATAAAAGAACATTATTATTATTTATAATATCATATATGGTCCATTTATTACATTTTATCACCCTTCCATTAATAATATTTCATTATTTTTATTATTTTGGGTGTTAATTTCCTTTTTTTCTCATGCGTGTTTCATCATAAAACATCCTGTTCATAATCATATTATATAGTTTTATCATATATAGAATAATAATCGATACAAAATCATCATGTTATTAAATCAATTTTACCCTTGAAACCAATCATTAAATATGGTTATAAAAATTCCCTATGTTATAATCATAGAGATTGTAGGTCATACGTATACATAAGTAACGTTTCCATTTTTAATGATAATTATGGGAAGGAGGTTAATAGTATATTATAATTAAATAATGACAATAATAACATAATTATTATATTATATACATATATATATAATCCATATTGTGTGGTGAGGAAAATAGAGTCACATTACTTCATGAAGCTGATAGTCCGCACATACATGAATAATGTTATAAAATTTAAGTGAGTGAAAATGTAGGAAGGAAAATGATATATTATATTTAAATAATAATAAATATGTAACTAATTTTCTAATTATGTTGTTTATAAAAAAATATAATCATTAAACTTATCCTTATCACCTTCCATGTAAAACGTTAGTGAAAGACTAATCACATCGCTTCTCGAGGTAGTATTCACTTGCACACACAAGCAATGTTATCATATCCTCTATGGAATAGAAAGTAGATATGGGGTTAATATATAATTAATATATATGTATAATTATTTTATTAATATATAATATATACATTATATCCATCATCATTCCCAACAGTGAGAGGAGGTAATTAAGAAATAGATGATATCGGTTCACAAGGTGGTAGTCCACCGTACATAGGAATGTCTGTTTTGTAACCCATGATACGGAAGCAAAGATGGTTCTAGGTCATGAAATTATTATTAAAAAATCTTAGTATATATAAAATAATTATTTTATTATAGCGTATGGGTTTAATATGAATTCATATAGGTTGAGGAAGAAATAATATATAAGTTCTCATTAGATAACATTACCACTTATCTAGGAATCCTCTGGTTTCAACAAAAGGCTTCTTAGGATGGATTTTAGTCCAAAATAAGGTTTCTAGAATGAGAGGAGGGATTTTTAGAAGTTTTTTAGGTAATGACTTATTAAAATGAGTTTTATGATGTGAATAAGATAAGATAATGGGTAAAATTTATAAGTGAGTTGAGTGGCATGCTTGTAATGTTATTAAACGATTCGATCATACAAAAACTTTTATCATGCCACGAGATTCCAATACAGGACATTATCGAAATCAAAAAAGATAATGTGGAAATTTTTCCATAAAATGTATTTCTTGCATGTTTTTCAATCATTTTTATCCCTTATCTTTTCACTTTTACCCTCGGTAAATCCATTGTTACCTTAACCACAACAATTAATTTTTAATAATTCACTATTCATTTTGGTCAAATATTGAGTTGAAATTATTAGATATGATAAATTATGATGATTAAATATATGGAATCCATTTTTCAAATATTAAATTGATATAATTTTATTAATATTATTTAAAATTAATCCCACTAACTGGATCATAATGTTGGTTTCTAAAGATAAATTTTTTATATGTTCACAAAGTCATTCTATCAGAATTCAATATGAAAATGATTGAAATGAAATAAATTGGATTAATTGATATATAATTCATCTAATTTTACATTAAAAAATATAAATTAATAATATAAATTATTTAAACACAAATGTAGTTTTAAATTAAAATTCAATATTTTTCACTATTTATTATAAAAGTGAATCTTTTTAAAAAAAATCACAAAAAAATCACCCCTAAGATAATTTTATTATTATGATTTCAAAAACTATGTTCATTTTATCAACTAAATTTTCAAAAATTGGTAACTATTAATCATAAATTAGGTGTGAAGATCCCTATTAATCATCCTTTTATAGAAATACATTTTTTTAAAAACCATTTTTTCTGTAAAATTATTATTATTTTATTTCATATCAGTGGATAGCAATTATTTCTATAATTTATTTTTTATTATACAAACCCACTAATTTAGTGTCTATGTTATAATGGTATTCAACAACATGGTTCATTTAGTCTCAGGGTTTCACATTTCACAATCTATTAAAGTGATTACATTTAAAGAAAGATATTTTGTGGGTTTTTTAAGATCAGTGTTTCATATTGCATACACTATCAAATAAAATGTTGTTATTTTTTAATATAAAGGTGTATAATTATCCCCACATTAAATAAATTTCATCTTTAAAATTTAAACATTATCTTGGTAATCAAGGGTTTGATATTTGAAAATTATATTGTTTGAAACCCACATCTTGAATAGAATTAATAAAATATCATCTTAATAAGAGAGAAAGGGAAGTATAATGTTCATATGAAATAACTCATCACCAGGTTTCTATGCAGGGGAACATTTGTGGGAATTCAGGATATGGAAATGAAATAAAAATGTAAATAATTATATATAGTGATTGATTTTATTGATCAGAATAAATTGAATGGTCAATGGAAATTTAAGGGCCTCAAAACCATAAATATCTTATGATTTAGAGGAGAATTTGATTAACTGGTTATGAAGTTATTTAGATGAAATTTTTTTATAATGTATTTTTCAGGGAAATGATGAATTATTTTACTTTATATGAAAAAAATAAAATTTAATTAATTTCTAAATTAATATTTTATAATAATTGATTCAACCAAAGGTTTTTATTTGTTCAATTTCCAATTGATAATTTTTATTATGAAATGAATATCCAATTTTTTTTTTTAAATTTCTTAATCACTAAAATTTGCTTCTAGATGATTGAAATATCCAAAAAATAGTGATAAGTTTTTTCATCTATCACTAACTATTTTTGAAATCCAATATGTTTTGCACAATTTATCAAATATAATACTATAAACTCTTAACATCAATGGTAACATCCATGATTAATCAGTAATATTTACTCATCAAATTGTTATACTAACAAAAAATATTAACCAAGACATCACGCAATATAATGGTTGAAATTGAACCATTTTCTTCTTTCTCTCATGGGTTCAATCCTCATGGATGTTCCAGATGCGATGGGTTTTCACTCAGCATGTATGTTGTACTCTTACTAAATCCATACTAATATAATTCCTATAACTTTCCCAAACCAATATGATGGATATTCATGAAATAAAAGTAATCATTACATAACATTTTTTTATGCATTTTCAATACAAAGTTTTTTATATCAAAGTATAATAATATTATTTGAATACTATTAAAATTTAATTAATGATCATATTAACCATAAAGGTTACAAATACCATTAAACTTGTTTCTATAAAATATTAAGTCATTATTCCTCAAATAAATTTTCCACAAAAAAATCTTCTTGCATTAAATTTATATGAAAATATCCTTAATCTTGGTAGACTCCAATCACATAAAACACAAAAGGGATGTCTAATAATTTTTACTTATGATAAATCATAAAATCATAATCCCATGATGGTATCTATTACTCTTAGGTTAATGGATGAATGTATGGTTCTGAAGTTTAATATAAACCTTAAATGTTTCATGATTCTTATGCAAAAATATTATCAGTAAAAATAATTTTATAATATAATTCTAGAATCCCTATAAATACATCAACCATTTTATTTCAATATCTGTCCCTCCATGGTTTGGGATATAACCATCATATAAGGGAATTTACTTGGATAATTCCCCAGTTCACCAAATATATGGCCAAAACTCTAAATAGATCCCTATGATGAGATTTATTTCCTTTTATCGAACTCTTTAATTTCCTCGGATGTTATTTTATTTATTTCTTTCATTTTCAAACATAAAAATTTTTATCCTTCCATTGATACACCATACTTTCACTCTAATAAAACTTAGTTTTAACCTTGTTTATTCATTTTCATCATATATTCAAATCTTTTATAATAGTTTATAATGAAAATGTGAATTATCATATTCATGTCCCCTAGGAGTGTCAAATCATACTCGAAATAAATCCCAATATCATACACAATAGGATGTTTAGGTAAATCCCAATTTTCACTTTTCAAATTTACCACACCTTGAAACACATGTTCTTGAACCATGTTAACTTGTTTTATCTAGAAGGGTATGTATTTCAAGGAATAACCACATAATATTTTCCTTAACAAAACATTAGTATTTTCTTCTATATATATCCTCAAACCCTAAAATATGATTATGATATATAATCTATTTTTTCATAAATCTATATCCCAAGGACTCTACTAAACATATATTTGATACCAACTATAGTGACTCTATCCCTAGTGGCCCAAATCTAGTTATTTCATTATTACATTGTCATAAGATAGAAGGAATCGCATCCCGATGGACCGAATGGTTATGTACTCTTAGTAAACATGATACATTCATGATTCCAATATTATAATTTTTACACAAATTACAATATAATTTTTTTTGGGAATATAAATTCTCCCTCAATAATTTCTTTCATACCTTTAATAATACTCTTTATGGATTCCTTCGAATGGAAAAAAATGGTTGAGCTCAAATGTTGATAAACGGTTAAGTATAGTGGAAGATATCATGAAACAATAATCATAATCAAAATGGAAAGCTAAATAACTAAACAAAAATTCCATTTGAATAACTTAAATTTCATGAAAAGAGAAGGTATAATCAATATGTAAAGGTAAATAACATAACACACTTTCCATTTAAATAACTGAATAAGTCATAATCAATGTGGAAAGGTAAAAAACAAATCCATGTTCCATTTAATCAATAAAATTAGAATGAAATACAACCACAAATTTTATCATTTTGAAAATAACATAGATAATAATAAATGAGTTCATAATGAAGGAAATGAATAATTATTTGATTTCATTTCTCAGGAACATGATACCTCTACTATCCATATATATCCTCAAGACAGTTTAAAACTGATGGGTAGAGACTCATTTATCTAATTCTAGCCAACTATTTCATCTCATGAGACTATCGATGCATCGTGTGGATATATACAACAATGACCCACCAATATTTTACATGTGAAAATAATTATACTAATATCAAATAATCTATATATTTCATAAATAGTGTTCCTTATCATCATGTATTAATATTGGGTAAAGTATAAACATTTATCAATATTTCCATTATTAATCAAAGAAGTTTCAAATTAAAAACAATAGGTAAAATGGTATATGGTTTAGGAATTAATAATATCCAACATACAAGAATATTGGTACTAAATATAAATTTAATTTACATTGAAAAATGAACATAAAAAAGTGATTATTTTAAGAGTATGTTAATAATCACAAAAGAAAGTGAAATTGCACAATAACATTTATGAATTGGTAATTTTAAAGTTAAACCCATTGGATGAAATAATTCAAATTAAAACATAATATACCATGATTTAATAATTAATAATGATATAACATGTCAATGTAGCTTAATCTGAACCACATAAAATAAACTAGATACATAACATCACAATATGCCTCAGTGAAATGTAATATCTTACCTCTCATTACATTGTGATTAAGTGTTCTTTAACATCCCCTATAGTAGTGTTATAATTTTTATTTAATTATAAATGAATAATATTAATATTTATAATATCATATAATATTCTATTATAATAATTTATCACCCTTTCGTTAAAAATCTTTCACTGTTTTCATTTTTTCGAGTGTTAATATCATTCGTGTTTTTTCATGAAATATATGGTTCTTGTGCAAGTTATATAGTTATATCTTATATGAAACAATTATCATGAAATAATTATCATATTATTACATTAATTATAAATTAATATCTAGTCATAAAATATGGTTATGAATGATAGAATATGTTACAGTCAAAGAAATTGTAGGTCGTACATATTGATTTTTAGTATTTCTCCTTTTCAATGATCATTATGGAAAGTATATAAGTAATATATTATATTTACATAATGATAATTTTAATGATCCAAACATTTATGATTTAAATTTCCATTTTTATTTAATTAAATCAGTTACTATATATTATAGATATAGATAACACATGCACTTATTTAGTTTAAACATATCATATGGAATTTAAACAATATTAAGTATCATTGCCATTGATAATATAGTCATTCAACAGAGATTATATGATTATTATAAATATAGATTTTTAACCAATCCAATTGAAAAAGGAAAAGGATGTGACGTCCCCAACCTGTAGGATCATAACCTATGAATCCCATTTATCAGATCTTCTGAGGGAGATAGCATCACTTCTCTTTTTTCTTGAACAAGACCAATCTTATTTCCAAATACTTAAGCATGAGAAAAACCGTTCATAGGATAAGTTCATGCTCATCGATATCACAACCCAAACCATGTACATCGAACCACCCCAAGAAAGTCTCACCATCGCACACCTCACCCTTAGGGATTTTTCTAGTGTATTAATGGGATATGTATCAATTCCATAAAAATATGAATTTGTATATTTTATTTTCAATAGGATAATGTTTTTATTTTCTTCTTATCATTAATTTATAAAATCTTTTATTTTTTATATAATAAAACACAAAAACTTATTTTAATTTGTATTCAATTTCAATTAAGATGTTTATTTTTGATGAATTAAATGAATTTTGAAATAATTAATATTTTAATAAAATATTGTTATTAAATAACTTTTATTATATATAAATTATCATGTAATTTTTATGAAGTGAAATTTAATTTATATATGGGTTTGAAAACTGTTATTCTCGAAAAATCCAGCATTTCTCAATAAATGCCAATTCATATTTTATATGTGAAAATAAACATATTTAGAAAATTATTTTGATTAAATTATTATTATTTTTTAATCAGATTGTAATAATTTTATAAAGAGTAATTTTTCATACTTTTCTGAGATAGTTGAATTTTCGTGTAATAATTAAATACCCTATAAATATATGTTGTGTATTATGACATCATAATGACCCAAAAGTGATGTAATAAATAATATAAAGGGTATACAAAAAAAGATGTTTTTTTAATTTAAAATAATTTAGTTTTAAGTTTATTTAATTAATATTATAAAGCCTTTATGAGTACTCCAGAACCATTAATATATTTTATTTTTTAAAAATAATTTCTTAAAGGAAATGAACAACTTCAACATTAGAAAAGGAAATTTCATAATATGTTCTTCCATTAGCATAATAAAACAATTAAAATCACCAACATTTTTCAAAAACCATTGGAAAACCATGGGAAGGTATGTAGTTTTGGTTATATTTTTAAATAGTGTCCAAAACCTATGTTTTAGAACTGATAAAGAATTCCCCATGCATTTACTATATAAACCCTCCCAATATCCAACTTGTATTCACTAAAAGACATTGGATCACGTCCTTAATCTACCCTACCCTATATGCAGTCCCCCCAAGGTTCCCCCAAGCTATTAAAAGTCTCCTGCCATGAATTTGGAGTCACACTCTCAAGGTATGAGAACATATCCTTCTCCACTTCTTTCAAATATCTTCTCTATCTTATTTCTTCCAACATAATTTAATAAAGTTATAATATGTTCTTAAATATCCCCCTTACTGTAATTTGTAATTATAAATGGTGGGATAGCCCTTTAACTCTCATCATGACCTCCTATGAACATTCATACACCCCCCATTTTGCTGCTAAAATTTAAACATAATCTTTTATGCCAAACAATTGTGTAGTGAAAACCTTACCCATTTACTGTCATGGGAGTTCAAATTTATGAACTTATAAATATTGTTTTTGGGACATATATTTATTTAATCCAATTTATTTGATCATTTAAACAAATATTATGGTGAATGAATCTTTGCGGTATGATCTATGTGGCATATATAAGCATGAAAATGACATGAATATGATGGGTGATCCTGAAATTATATAGCGCTCTAATGGGTTGGGTAATGTTTTAGTCTAATGAAACATTGTTTTGGTGGATTATGGAGTGAATATAATCCATTATATAAATTTTATATCATGATTTCTTGGCTGTTATGCTTGAACTAAATTTACGACATAGTGTTTTATGATCTTTCCGCATTTCCCCTATTTCCTTTATCCTCCAATGGCCATAAGGCCTTCATTTTTTATTGATTTTGATAATCCACCTTTCATGTGGTGAGGTGGAACCCGTACAAGGCCTGTAGGCATAAGTATTACATGGCCCATAGGCCTAAGAGGAATTCAATTATTGTAGGCTTCAAACAGTACATACAACCCAGACTAACTACTTGGAACTTCTCCTCCCCAGCATCTTCATCGTGAAACCAGCTCTCCACCTATGCATGGCTGTTCAGCTAGGCTAATCTGTGCATGCACAGGCTTTTCCCGATGGCAGGTGACATACCCTCTCATTCTTGCAATCCATTTAGGATTATAAAACTCTATCAAATTACATATGAATAAAACTAAGTATAAAATACGTACCTAAATTTTTTTAATGTATAGAGTAATTTTTTTATCAGGAAAATACATCCATGTCTAGATTCTATAAGTGGATGTGGATCTTTCTTAGATGTACATAGGGGTAAAACCCAAAAACACTGTGTTGAGATAGACTCGACCGAGAACAGGTGAAAAAACGGGTTTTTTCACACTTATTTTGAAACTCTATGGGGATATGATTTTGTAAATGCAGAAGCTCTTTATGAACCATTATTTGGGAAAAAAATTCCATAAGAGTGTATGTTTGTAAATAGATCATGTATAACATACATCGAATCCTAGAAAGTCTTATGTTAAGAAATAAATTTCATTTATAAGTAGTACCATTAATGTAATTGGATTCACATATATGGGTTTATAGTTAAAAAATATGAATCCCTAATATTTACTTTATTGTAAAAAATGCCTAGAAATTGAATAATTCAAGTCAACAACCAGTTTGATAGCAAATGTGATGACTTCTCTAATGAGAGACCCAAACCAATGAGAGCTGGAATCACAAACATTATTACAATAATCTATGGACTCACTCAGGTTTTAAATAGATTCCTAGATAATTAAGAACTTATAAATATGCCTAAAAAATAATAATATACAATTGAGTCCTTTATGTGACAATGACCTATGAGTTTCAATGGATATTTTTATCCCTTAATTGTAGAATAAGGAACTAACTCCATTGGGAAGATCTTCTCTATCCTTCCAAGTTCTATGAAAGATAAGGTTCTACTGGATATTTATCATATGAATGTAGAAGTTGATCAGTTGTGGAAACTGATCATGTATACAATGCCAATGGAAGGGATTGAAGTGATAGGGTAGAAGGAATTTCCAAAAATGTTTTTTGATAAATATTTTCCTTTCACTCTCCAAATTAAAATGGAAACGGATATTCATTCACTCGTGAAAAATGGTGGTGAATCAATCAGGCCATACAAGGAAGACATCACAAGATTTGCATGATATACCTCTAGCTTGGTATTTATCCCTGAATGTAAGGTCAAACACATATTTTGTGGGATAAAACCTAGTCAATGAAAAATATTGGTGATCTGAGACATTGATATATATGAGGAAATGGATAAATGTTACCTCAATTTCAAAATTGGGGTTGATGAATCTCAAGTGTATCATGGGGATATGAAGTGGAATATAGAGTTTAACTATGGAAGTATGATGGAGAAATTTTATGGTCTTAAGAATTTTGAACACCCAACTTGTTAAATGTGCATAATAAAGCACCCAAGAAATTATAAAAGGGGGTGAGGAAATGATTTAAGTATGGAAAGGAAGGGAACATAGATAGCTATTTTCAAAAACATAATCCCATCAATGTGATGGATGAAATGAATGCTTCGGTTAACCCTCTATGTATTGGTCATTGTTTCAAATGTAAGGAACTGAGGAACTTTTCAAACCAATGCACTAATTGAATTGTTTTTGGAGACAACCAACAACATAAAAGGTAGAAAGAGAGTTCTTTTTCCATCACAACCATAGAGGTGGATCATGAAAATTATGTTGTGAAAGGTACACTTGTTATGCATTCAATAATAGGAAATTTACTTTTTGATTCTGGTTCTACACATTCATGCATATCATTAATGTTTATTATAACTATTAAAAAACAACAAAAATTCATAGAACTAGATCTTTAATTGAAAATAGAGAATATGGAAATTATTTCATCCCAATTATATAATTAT
Organism: Viscum album; assembly: GCA_963277665.1. Taxonomy (NCBI): domain Eukaryota; kingdom Viridiplantae; phylum Streptophyta; class Magnoliopsida; order Santalales; family Viscaceae; genus Viscum; species Viscum album. Next base: position 684,631,150 of record OY728167.1, read on the forward strand.
TCCCTGGTAAAAATTTGTAGGCTTAACTTACCTATGATCATCGTGATACTCTCTTTGTTTGAATCTGATGCAATTATGGGAATGAATTTGTTTTCCCTATTTAGATCCAACGTAAACTTCCACGAGAAGGAAATCACTTTATGTATCATAAATCTAACCCTAGTTCTATTTAAGTGAAAGGAGGTGGATGAATGTTATTTATCATAAATATATAAATAATGGATATTATTTCCCTTCAAGAAAAAATATCTGTCATAAATTATTGATTCAAATGAAATGGTCATCCTTGAATACATTTCCATTGCAAGGGATAATGCTGAAGTGTTTCCCAAACAATGGTCTTGTCTTCATCATACAATATAGGTTGAATTTTAAATTTATTGTATTCTTAGTGAATTTCAATTACACACAAATCCATATAGAAGGGATATTTTTAAATATGAGGAGATAAAAAAACTACTATATTAGAATCTAAATAAAGTTTTGATAGGCCCATGTTCATCACCTTGGGGTGAAGCAGTCCTCTTCATCAAGATGAATAATGGATCAATAAAACATTTAATTGATTTTCATGATCTCAACAAGATCATGATAAAGAATATGTATCCACCTCAATTGTGCTAATGTCCTTACGAAATGATAATCATTTTTCCAAGTATAGTACATGTGAGTTATTTCTAAAAGAAGTCTCATTCTTGGAGAATATTATCACAAGAAATGGGATATGTACGGACACTTAAAATATAGATGAAATTAAAGGATGAATGAGGAAAATTACTTTTAAATACATCTATAGTTTCCTTGTATTATCTAGGTACTATCATAAATTTGTAATAAATTTCTAAAAATTATCAAACTCTATACACAAGATAACTCAGAAGAGAGTAATGTTTTCTTTGAATGATGAATGTGAATACATGTTCAAGAGGTTGATAATTAGGATTCTTAATGAACATATTCTCACACTACACACACGTGTAGAACATTTCATGTTATTCATTGTTTCTTTGAAGAAGTTATTGGGATGTGTGTTAATACAGAATGACCAAAAAATAGCCCATACATCAAGGTAATTAAAAATTAATGAATAGAACTACCCAACACATGATCTATAATTGACTTCTGTGATCTTCAAATTGAAAATATGCTAAAATTATCACTATGGGGAGAAGTTTGAAATATAAATAGATCAAAAAATCCTCAATTATATATTCACATAGAAAGATCTGAATATGCGCCAATGAAGATGGTTATAGCTGATCATGGTCTGTGAATACTCAATACACTACCATCTTCTGAAAGAATGTAAAGTGGAAGATTCTATAAGTATAAAGGATTTAGAAATTTAATCATTGATGAAATGAGAAGGATCTGATCTTATTATATTTGAAATGGATAAACATGGAAATCAAAAAGGAAGGAACATCATCAATCCTTTCACAAATTAATTCGAAACCATCCCTTCTATAGAGGATAAAGGATTCTCAAATATATTATGTGGTAATTAAGATTAAATTGGAAGCTTTAAGTTTAAAGACCCGTAAATTTCAAGGAAATTTTTTTCTTAATTTTCTTTGGAATTTTACAAGAACGCAGTTTCTGACGGCACCTGATTCTGAGGCCCGGTGTGCCCAGAATCATTTTCTGAAGTTTGGATCGGGTACGTTCAGTGAACGGACGAGCGGGTTTTTCTAAATTTTGAACCGGTGCCCAGAATCGAATTCTGAGGGCACCGATGAAATCGCAGCGCCAATATTCACTTAGAAATGCCTCTTCCGGAGTTGAGTTTGCTGGAGTGTGGTTTTTAATTTTCGGGCTTAAAGTTAAGAAATAAAATAATTTTACGACAACTTTACTTTATTTCACTTAAGCCACTTGAAGCCACTTGAAAGCCACTTAAACTGTGTTAAAACGGATAGGGTTCTATCCAAAAATATCCTACCCCCTTGGTAGGATATTTGTGAGGTGGGGCCCGCACGAGCCCCGCCGTTTCTTTTCGCTAAGTAACGCACCCGCGAAAACCTGTCATTATAAAAGTCAACTGACGCGTTTTCTTAAATCCTTAACGCACCATTTAATTGGGCGGTTTCTTTCGTTGAATTAATTCAACGAATTGATGGGTCGTTACTTACCTCTTTTTTGTTTGTTGGTGAAATAATAAAATAAGACCAACAAGTCTTTTTGGAGGATTACTCGTTGGGAGGTTTTGTCAGAGTTCTTGAGCCTTCATCCTCCTTCGCGAAGAACGCGAAGAACGCGAAGAACGCCAACCTTCGACGAAGAACGCCGAACCCGTGGAAGTCGAAGATGTGACGCCGTGTTCCGCGACGCCGACATTCCCTTCCTGCAATTTTCTTCTGCGATGTCTCTTCCTCCGCAACGAAATCTTCGATCAGCTGTTTGAGGTAAGAGACTTCGGGATTCTCTTAAATCTCCCTTGTGTTTTTTAACAAAACACGGATTTAATTTTTTATAATTAAATTAAATATGTTTTTTCTTGGTCCGTTGAGTTCACCGACTCAACGCTGGATTCCGCGACGACGCGACGCCCTTCCGCGATGACGCAACGATCCCCTCCTTCCGCGACGAACAAATCCGCGAAGAACGTGCGTACGACGACGACTACGGGGTAGGGGTTGTTGTGAATAATTCATTTTTCCCGTGATCGTTTCTTTTAAAAGTGAAGAACCGGACAATAAGAACAATTTTAATCCATTAAAATTGTTGATTCATGTGTTGAATATATTTCTCCCGTTGTTTATCTCTAACGCGGAGGGTGCGGGCCAAACGAACACGGCCCGACAACCTTCCGCCGTTCTTCGTTGATGTGCGGATTTGACGGGTGACGACGGAAAGTGCCGCAACGAAAGTTTGATGGTTTCGCAGAGAAGAACGAGTCCCGGGAGGAGCAGCGGCGCAGACGAGAACGGAATCGGACCACCAGAGCGACTCTGGTGGCCCGCGGAAGCCGGCGGCGGCGCCCCGGCGCGCCGCCGGAAGAACCGCCGCGACTTCGGCCGGAGGCGGCGGCGCCCGCAGACCCGCGGCCGCGCGGGATGCGTCTGAAGTCGCGTCCGGCTTTCCAGGGCGACACCTCGCGGGTGCCGCTGGGTTGTCACGCGGGGGCGGCGGCTCCCCCCCGCGTCGCTCAGGTCGTCCAGGGCGACACCTCGCGGGTGCCGTGGGGGTGTCACGCGGGGGCGGCGGCTCCCCCCCGCGTCGCTTGGCCGCTCGGCCAAGCCAGGCCAGGCCGGGTCGGGCCGACCCAGCTCGGCCGACCCAGGGGGGGGGGTGGTCCGGCCGGGTCGGCCCGGGCCCGGACCCCCCGTCTTCGGACCGTTTTCGGTCAAATGCCCCTAACTTGAGCTACGAGCCTCCGAACGACGCGCCGTCAGTGGAAACGCGATCCTTGGATCGAGACGGTCGTTTCGGTATATCGCACTCAAGGTTTCGGATTACTTTGAGTTCGGCCAGATTGGTTCGTACACAAAACCAACCGGGCCCTCGGAGCGGAAACACTCATATCTTGAGATACGGACGTCCGATTGATGTGCCGTCAGCTTTGTTAAATTCCTCTAAGTGATACAGATCTTTTGGCTTACTCCGCTCGAGGTTTGGATACCGTCGGAGTGTGGTCGGGTTGGTTTTAACTTAAAAACCAACCGGGCCCCCAGAACGAGAAAGTCAATAACTTCCAGACCGGGCGTCCGATTGACGCGCCGTCTGTTGCGTTGTGTTCCTGTTGACGATACGGAACTTTTGGCACCCTTCGCCCGAGATTTGGATGCAGTTGGATAGTGGCCGGGTTGGATTGCACCCGAAATCCAATCGGGCCCCTGGAACGGAAAAGCTGATATCTTTCTGACAGAACGTCCGTTTGACGAACCGTCAGCAACGTTGGTGATAACGTTGAGAAACAGTCCCTATGAGTATACCCTATGAGTGTTCGGGGTATATTTGAGTTACGTCCGGATTGGTTCGCACACGAAACCAACCGGGCCCCTGGGACGAAAAGGCTAGCAACTCACAGACCGGCCGTCCGATTGACGTGCCGTCTGTTGCGTTGAGACCCCTATGACGAGGCGGTCCTTTGAGATACTTATTCGTGGAACCTTGTGATACTTTTTAGTATCGACCAACAGCTCGTGGAGCGAACCCTCCCGGAGACGAGTGCGGAGTACGGAGACCGTGTAGCTGACTGAGACCCAACGACTGTTGATCGAACGACTCGGTGTGTTACAGAGGTGCGATTGGTTGTAGCGGCCCAGGGGAGTGCTTGGTTGTAGCGGCAGACCCACGGCAGAGGTGCGCTTGGTTGTAGCGGCACAGGGGAGCACTTGGTTGTAGCGGCAGACCCACGAGAGAGGTGCGCTTGGTTGTAGCGGCACACGGGAGCGCTTGGTTGTAGCGGTAGACCCACGACAGAGGTGCACTTGGTTGTAGCGGCACATGGGAGCGCTTGGTTGTAGCGGAAGACCCACGACAGAGGTGCGCTTGGTTGTAGCGGCACATGGGAGCACTTGGTTGTAGCAGCAGACCCACGACGGAGGAGCGTTTGGTTGTAGCGGCACGAGAGAGCGCTGGGTTGTGGCAGCTGACCCTCGGTACTCGATAGGTGGAGTACTTCAGCAGTCCTAGGTTAGTGAGCAGTACCTCGGAGTCATGACAGGACCACTGTACACTCTAGAGACGGGGTTCTTCGGCAGTTGCGGTTTTGATAATGAAAATCCTGGTTTGAGCTGAGTCTTTGATCCTTGTGTTTCCTCATGATTGAGATGGGTCACTTGATAACTTAGGTATATGTATGGGCATATACCCGGGTAGTGGTTATCCATTGATTTCACAATCCTTGTATTACCTCATGATTAAGATGTGATACTTGGTAACTTAGGTATATGTATGGGCATATACCTAAGTAGAGGTTATCTGTTGAGATCTTCTTTGTGGTTATCCTCGTTGGTTTTAGTGAGACCTTGAGGGTCTCGGGGTCCCCACTGAGTATCGTTATACTCACCCCTGCACGGGATATGCCCGCACTTCGTTGTGTTGGATGCAGACGACGGACAACGCTGATCGTGGGGGAGGCTTGCGGAGTAGGACGGTACCTGGAGGTGGACCACTGGGCGGGACATACTCGGAGCGGTCAGGTGGACCCGAGGAGTAGTGGAGGCTATCTGTACCCACCGTTCAGGTGGGACTTCCAGAGGACGGCTCGACGCTGCGGCTTTTCTTTTCAGTTGCTATTTTTCCCTTTCAGTTGTACTTTACAGTTGTGCTTGTATTTCCGGCCCCTTTTACTTTCAGCACAGCTTGTTACAGTTTTTACTTAGTGTTTACTTTTCCGCTTTCTTACTCTATGGTGCTTGTTTACTTTTCAAAGGCAATGCCTTCCCTTTTGTTGGGATTTACGCCTTGGTGCTAGTCGCCAGCCCCTGGCCTATGGAAGGCGGGCTTGGGGTAGTCACGGCACGGGCCCCAAGGACGGGTCGTGACAGTAAGATAATTTAAATCACTAGAGTTCAATGTTAATGAAGAAGGAGTTGAGAGATTTTTTCCAGGAATATAAGTACCATCAAATCCTGTTTTGATGAAGGATTTGTTGTATGATTTAGACAGATCAACCTTTTCTATCCATTTAGGAAGAACAAAGATGTTTTGAGATCTCTAAGAGTATTATTGGTGGGATAATATTAATAACTATAAATTTTAATATACATGATGATGTCTTGTATATTACTAATTGAATATGGAAGAGGAAAAAACACAAGTGGATGATGTAAACATTTCCCATACCTACATCGAAATGGGAAAACATTACCATGGACATTTTCACTGGCCTTACAAAGACATAAAGTGAAAATAATGATATATGGTTTATAGTGGATCATATTACGAATACATTTCACTTAATTGAAATTCTGGAGGACTTATAACATGATCAATATAAAAGGATATACATTAGAGTAGGGTGATATTTTATGGAACACCACTATCGATTTTATCTGGTTGAGACCCATGATTTACCTCTACTTTCTGGATGAGTCTTCAGCATGATCTAAATACTGATTTGAAATTCATCATGTCCAATTACCCTCAAATAGATTTCAAATCTTAGTAGACTATCCAGACACTTGAGGACATGTTGATAGAATTATTAATTGACATCAAAGGAGGATGGGATCAAAATATTCCTATGATTGATTTTTTATACAATAAAAGTTTCCACTCAAACATAAAAATGGATCCCTATGATTTACTTTTAGATAATAGGTGAAAACACCTACATGTTGGGATAAATTTGGGTAACAAAAACTACTAGGTCCTAAATTGGTCGAGGAAATTTTGGAAAATGTCAAGAAAAGTTAGAAGCACATCATAGATTCTCATATTTGAAAAAGGGGATATGTTGAAAATCGTCATTGAGACTAAGAGTTTTATGTTGTATATAAGGTAATTCTATATAAATATCCATTGAATAATGTGTAGGATTGAAATAATAAATGTAGATGCTCAAAATACAAGAGGGGGGTGAATTGTATACATTAAAAATTCTTTTGGAACTTTTAAATATTGTAATGTTAACAAGGTTAAACAAGGTAAATTCAATAAACCTCTTAGTTCACCAAACTTTCTATGTTACGGAAATATGGTTCCGGAAATAAAACTTAAGAAAAGTTTAAAAGTAAAATATTCTACCTTAAATCATATATAATCCTACAAATTAGAATATACAAAAACTAGAAAGTATAAGATAGTTATACTTTCCTCTCCAATCTAAATACAGCGAAAAATAAACTGGAAACAAAAAAGTTACTTGTATAAACACTTTTAACCAAAGGAGAAGGGTAACCAACAACCTTGGATAAAGTTCCATTTATTTATACTTTCAGGAAAGTCTGTCTTACGCACACTAGGGTGAGCCCTCAATCCGAAGATCATTATCTATCTTTCTATCCCTGCATTCCCTCAACTTCAAGGTAGTCGACACCTTTATCTTCCTCATCACGGAAGTCCTCAAACTTTACGGTAGTCAAACATCTATCTTCCTATCCCCGGAAGCCCACGATTGTTCACAGGAAAAATCAGAGTCGCATGAAGAAATTTGAACAAAGTGTTCAGTATGCAATAAGCATGACAGCCTCTCTTTAGAAATTACTTCAACAACATGCAATCTATAGAGTTATAGAATAGTTCATCAAATTTTCTTGGCTCGTTCAAATGAGATCCTATTTAGGGGCACATCACTAACGGTTGGATCCCTCCTCCAACGGTCATATTTTTCCATGAATCTCGGAGGGACCTGTACATGTGTCACTCAAACAACAGTTAGTTAGAAACAGAATGTATGATATCATTTTGTAACTATATCAAAGATAGAAAAAATATGATTGCTTAACCAAAACCAATTTTCAGAATCTAACCAAGAATAATATTTGGAGTCTATGAAAAAATAATATTCGTACTCTAAATTGTAAAGACCCATAAAATTCAAGGAAATTTTTTTCTTAATTTTCTTTGGGATTTTAAAAGAACGCAGTTTATGACGGCACTTGATTCCGAGGCCCGGTGTGCCCAGAATTCCTATCCGAAGTTTAGCTCGGGTACATTCAGGGAATGAACAAGCGGGAATTTCTAACTTTTGAATCGGTGCTTGGAATCGAATTCAGAGGGCAACGATGGATTCACAACGCCGATAATTGCATAGGAACACCTTCTTCGGAGTTGCGTTTTCACGAGAGAGGTTGATAAAAATTGTGGAAGTTAAAATAAAAATTTAACTACAATTTTTATTTTACTCTAAGTGGTTTAAAGCTTGGGGTGGAAGTTGGGGGAAACCACCCAACTTCCATTTGGAGGTTATGAGGGTAGTGGGGCCCACATGAACCCCACCCCTTCATATTCTTTAACTCCCTCAACTCACCATTAATTTGATAACCTAAGTTATTTAATTAAGTGAGTTTTATGTGAATGTTTGAATTTCAAAAGTTTAAGTTATGTTAATTAATTATGTGGATTAATTCAAACTTTTGATTTTCAAACAACAAGTTGTGTTAATAAAATAAGTAAGGGACTTATTTTATTTTTGTTGGAATCTTGTTGCTTTGAGAGTCTTTGGGAGAAAAGCTAAGAGCTTGAAGAACTTCTTCCTCTTCGACGAAGAATGCGAAGAATGTGAAGAATGCCAGATTCCTCGGAGATCGACGACGTGACACCATCCCTGCGACGCAACTGTCTTTTTTCGCGACGTCTTCTTCCACGACGGTTATTTCCGCGACAAACCTCCGTTGAAGCTACGCTCAAGGTAGGGGGTTTATTTATTTTGTTCGTGATTACTACCTTGACGTTCTTCGTGAAATATGACCAATTGCTATCGATTAACGAGAGGGGGCCGGACCGCACAAACATGGCCGACCCTCCTCCCTTATCTATGTTGTTGTTTCTATTGTGGATTGAAACGGGAATGGAACAGTGTCATCGCACTGTGAAGAATCGTGCGGAAAGGAATGTGCTGTGTTGTCGCGTCGCACCGTGAAATTGAACAAGGACGCGACGCCGTCGCACCGCATCGGAAAAACCTGAAGACACCGCGGCAGGAGCGGGGCTGCGACGGAGGGGCGCGGCGCCGTTGCGCCATGCCGGACGAACCAAGGCCGCAGCTGGTTCTGGGCCGCTGCAGAGCAGGGTGACCGGCGGCCGGTTCCGGGCCGCCGGCGTCGAAGCAGGGGGGACCGGCCGTCGCCAGTCCGTGGCGGCAGAAGCTGGCCAGCCCGTGCGGGCCGGCCGGACAAGGGAAGGCCGGCGGTTACAAACCCCCGACGGCTAGCTCAAGCGGTCCCCCTTAATGTGGGCCGCGGTTACAAAAGCCAATGGGCAGCCCCCCTTTAAACGGCTCGGCCGTTTGGCTGAGCGCTTGGCCAGCGCGCCGCGCCCAGGCCGGGCCGGGCTGGACCCGGACCCGGTTCGGGTCGACCCGGTTTGGGCCGACCCTGGGGGTATTAGGATGGGTCGGACCGGGCCCGAACTGCTTAATACCAAATATCTTCCGGTCGGACACCCATAACATGTGATACGAGCCTCCGATCGATGCACCGTCTATTGCAATGCGATCCTTGGATCGAGACGGTTGTTTTGGTATATCGCACTCAAGGTTTCAGAATACTTTGGGTTCAGCCGAGTTGGTTCGTACACGAAACCAACCGGGCCCTCAGAGCGGAAACGCTCGTAACATGAGCTCCGGACGTCCGATTGACATGTCGTCGACTTTGTTGGATTCATCTTAGTGAGACGGATCTTTTGGCTTACTCCGCCTGAGGTTTGGACGCAGGTGGATTACGGTCGAGTTGGTTTTGACTTAAAAACCAATCGGGCCCCTGGAACGAAAACGCCAATAACTCTCAGACCGGGCGTCCGATTGACGCGCCGTCTGCGACGTTGAGTTCCTGTTGACGATACAAAACTTTTGGATACATCAACTCCGGAATTTGTGTCAGTTGATGTATCAGCCTCTCGGCTCGTGGAGCGGACCCTCCCGAATGAGCTTGCTGTGTGCAGGAACCCTAGAGCTGGCTGCGTTAGCAACTGTGACGACGACGACGACTGTACAGAGATCCTCAGTGGATTCGAAGACGACGACAACAGCACTCAGCGATCCTACGTGGATCAGTGCTACCGATCCTGTGTGGGTCCGATCCTGTGTGGGTCCTTGCGGGGGTTAGTTACCTATCGTTCCTTTATGGGTCAGATCCTTTGTGGGTCATTGCGGGGGTTAGATACCTATCGATCCTTTGTGGGTCAGATCCTTTGTGGGTCATTGCGGGGGTTAGTACCTATCGATCCTTTGTGGGTCCGACAGCTTAGATGAATCAGTGGATATATCTGACCATATCTTTCGTCATATGAAGAAGTATACCTGTGTGAGCTGAATCCTGTTTTGCTTCCCTATGTGGATTGTGTTGTGCTATCCTGTTTGGATTTATGCTTTGCTTTCCTGTGTGGACTGGGTTGTACATGGGCTCGGATGTTGGAGCTGAATGAGAATTGATGACGTAGGTATATGTATGGGCATATACCTAAGCAGTGTCAGATGTTTCTTCGTGATTTAACTTTCCTTTTTGGTTTATCCTTTTTGGAATCTAGGAGACCTTCAGGGGTTTCGGGGTCCCTACTGAGTAGCTTATACTCACCCCTGCACGGGCAATGCCCACACTATGCTTTGTTGGTTGCAGACGACGGACAGCGCTGAGATGGTTGAGGCTTGCGGAGCAGGATGGTACCTGGAGGTGGACCACTGGGTGGGACATACTCAGAGCGGTCGGCTAGACCCGAGGAGCAGTGGAGGCTATCTGAACCCACCCTTCAGGTGGGACTTCCAGTGGACGACTCGACGCTGCGACACTACTTTACAGTTTCTGTTTTCCCTTTTCATTTGTACTTTACATTCAGTTTGGGTTTGTATACTGACCCACTTACTTTTCCTCACTTACTATTGTACTCAGTTTTTTCTTAGTGTTTAATTATTCTTCTTTCTTTCTCCATGGTGTTTGTTTACTTTAAAAAGTAAATGCCTTCCCTTTTTACTGGGAATTACGACTTGGTGCTAGTCGCCAGCCCCTGGCCTATGGAAGGTGGGCTTGGGGTAGTCATGGCACGAGCCCTGAGGATGGGTCATGACAAATTGGTATCCGAGGAGTTCGGTTCTACCGCAGAACTCAGGACTCTGATCTTTTTCTAAGTGAAGCAATAGTGTTAAGAGTATTGGGTGTGGTTATCAGTCCAGGGAGTCCAGTGTTGGTGCGGTGGCCAACGTATCCGTACACCAGGACCCTGACTTCTAATTTCCGAATTAATGGACGAAAACATTGATTGCATGTGTGTTTTAAGTTTTCATTGTAATTACTTTGTGTCAGCTCACCAGGTATACTATTTGACCGTGTCGCACCTGTTTCTTTTTCAGGATGGCCACAACGGCAGCCAGCTAGGGTTCTGAGAGTTGTGCATGATGACAGCCCACCGTGCAACGAGACCTCGGTGCAGGGCCCTTTGACAGCAGAGGCACCAACGTTACCTCTACCCACCGAGCCACCGATGCTACCAGCCCCAACCACTGACGATGCACGTCGCCTTAGTGCACTGCACGAGTTTCAGCTCCAGCGATCGCCTAGGTTCCACGGGGAGACAGACCCCCATGCAGCCAAGGACTGGCTGGAGGAAGTGGTACGAGTTTTCCGGTTAGTGAGGACACCAGCAGACCTCGTGGTGATCCTCGCAGCGAGCCTACTACACGCGACAGCGGGCCGATGGTGGAGGTTGATGCTCCAGGTGCACGCTGAAGCATCTCTCCTCTGGATGGACTTTGAGAGCCTCTTCCGCTCGGAGTTCGTCCCAGCCACCCTCCGTGCGGTGCGCATCTAGGAGCTTCTTCAGCTGCGGCAGGGTAGCTTGACAGTCGCCCAATACTCGGCGAGATTTACCGATCTCTCGCGCTACTCGACAGACATGGTACGAGACCCATTCTTCCGGGCCTGGACCATTGAGCAGGGATTGAGGCATGAGATCAGGGAATCGCTGATCTCCCTCAGCATTCTGACCTAGGCAAGAGTACTGGAGCGAGCCCTTTTGATCGAGAGCTTTCTTGCTGAGCCTTCATCAGCGCTAAGACCCACCGCAGGGCGGCACGTAGTAGAGTCTTCTGCAGCAGGCAGTCGACGGATGACTCATGGGTCCAGGAAGACCAGACCCTAAGGAAGACGACCTCAGGACACTGCCTCAGCTGTACGGGGAACACAGCGCGGGGCCAGTCTTTCGAGAGGTAGGCAGTGCTACACATGTGGCGGGCAGGGCCACATGGCTCGTGACTACCTGACCCACTGTGCCGAGGAGCAGCAGACGGTTGAGGGACCACCCAGGCGGAGGCAGAGGGTCGACCGTGGCGGTCTGCAGGGAACAAGAAGACGAGGCAGAGGAGGTGGATGAGCAGCAGGTGGTGGACGAATCTTTGAGGCTCTACCACCACCAACACCAGGAGGTCCACCCTGACCACAAGGAGTTGGAGGGCAGAGATAGGCACAGCTCCAGGCAGCGGAGGCCTACGACCACGGCATGCCCGAGATGATTCGAGGTACTATCTGTGTCTATTTCACCCTTGCTGAAGTTCTTATAGACACAGGAGTGAGTCACTCTTTCATAGCCGCTGCCCTTGTTCGGAGCTCGGAGATTCAGACAGAGCCGTTGGATCGATCCCTACGGCTAGAGACTCCTACGGGAGAAGACTCGACGATTACACACTGGTGCCGGCATTGTGAGCTTACTCTAGGAGGTGAGAGCTTCAGCTGAGATCTTCTTGTAGCGGCGTCGAGGCCTTACGACGTCATCTTGGGCATGGATTGGTTATCTACAGTCCATGCTCAGATTGACTGTATTAGGCGCAAGGTGCGATGTGTATGCACCGACGGGAACAGGTTCACCTTCACCGGAGAGAAGAGAACCTTTGCAGCACAGGATGGACTCTCACAAAGGAGAGGACAGACCATCACTCATCAATTGGATAGCCTCATCCTAGGATTAGTTGACGTGCGTAGTCCTGGTTTTCCTGCAGTGGTGGATCAGTATGCGGACGTTTTCCATGACGACGTCTCAGGGCTACCTCCTTGCAGAGAGGTAGAATTTTATATTGACCTGTACCCCGAGATAGCCCCGATATCGACTCCAGCATATCGGATGGCCCCCACGGAGCATCAAGAGCTACGGGTACAGTTGGAGGACTTGTAAGGAAAGGGTTTCATCCGACCCAGTGTTACACCCTGGGCTTCCCCGATATTGTTTTCCAAGAAGGCGGACGGGAGCTTGCGACTTTGTGTCGACTATCATTGCCAGAACCAGGTGATAGTGAGGAACAAGTATCCACTACTGAGGATTGATGACCTCTTCTATCAGCTCAAGGGAGCACGGTGGTTCTCAAAGATAGACATCAGGTCAGGCTATCATCAGCTCAGAGTTCGGGACGAGGACGTGCAGAAGACGGCCTTCAGGTGTCGGTATGGACACTATGAGTTCTTGGATATGCCTTTCGGTGTAACCAATGCTCCATCAGTGTTCATGGCCCTCATGAAGAGGATCTTTCAGCGATACCTCGATCGATTTGTCATGGTCTTCATCGACGACATTTTGATATACTCGACGACTGAGGAGGAGCACGCCTACCACTTGTGGGTTGTACTAGACACACTCCGAGAGCACCAGCTTTATGGAAAGATCTCGAAGTGTTAGTTATGGATACACGAGGTCCACTTCTTGGGGCATGTCATCTCTGAGGTGGGAGTTGCGGTGGATCCTATGAAGATCAAGGAAGTTCTAGCTTGGGAGCCACCCAGGAGCGTGACTGAGGTGCGGAGTTTCTTGGGACTAGCTGGATACTACCAGAAATTTGTGCCAGACTTCTCTAGAGTTGTGGCACCACTCTCAACTTTGAAGAAGAAGGGGAAACCCTTTGTGTGGTCAGACAGATGTCAGCAGAGCTTCCAGGAGCTGAGACAGAGATTGACCAACGCACCTATCTTGAGGTTTCCAGAGGAGGGAGTAGGGTACCTAGTCTACTGCGATGCATCAGGGACCGAACTCGGATGTGTCCTGATGCAGGAGCAGGCAGTGATCTCCTATGGATCATGTCAGTTGAGGCCGCATGAGCAGAACTACGCTACTCATGACCTGGAGTTAGCAACAGTGGTCTTCGCTCTGAAGACATGGTGACATTACCTGATGGGCGAGCGCTTTACAGTCTTTTCTGACCATCAGAGTCTCAGGAACATCTTCTTTCAGAAGGACCTGAACCTGAGATAGTGGCGATGGCTCGAGTTCCTCCAGGACTATGACTTTGAGATAGTCTATACTCTTGGGAAGGGGAACATAGTAGCCGATGCTCTTAGCAGAAGGACGGGCATTCAGCTACTTGAGGAGGCGATAGAGCAGCTATCGGCTTTGCAGATATCCTTCGTGGATAGAGATGGAGCAGCCTTCCTTCAGTCTCTCACAGTCACCCCTCCACTACTGCAGCAGGTTAGAGAGGCACAAAGTGGGGACGCTGACTGTGAGACGCGATGTGCGCAGATATCCTCAGGACAGGCACATGATGGTTTCTCCTTTGGAGCAGAGCACGATGTCCTTTTCAGAGGATGTACCTTGGTACCAGTTGCTTTATGGGAGGAGGTGCTGAGAGAGATTCAAACTTCTCCCTTGGCGGTACATCCTGGAGTGGCGAAGATGTACTATGACCTCAGACGACAGCACTGGTGGCCGGGCGTGAAGAAGGCTCTGGCAGAGTTCGTTTCTCGATGCCTCACCTACCAGCAGGTGAAGGTAGAGCACCAGGTACCAGTAGTCTTGGTACATCCCTTGGAGGTCCCAGAGTGGAAGTGGGATGGAATATCTATGTACTTCGTGATTGGACTTCCACACACATACAGAGGTCACGACTCCATTTGGGTGATTGTCGACCGACTCACCAAGTCGGCTCACTTCATACCCATCAGGGAGCAGGTCCCAGTGGAGAGCTTGGGACGTCTCTACGTTCAAGAGATTGTGCGGCTCCATGGTGTGCCATCATCTATCATCTCCGATCGAGATGCTCGTTTTACTTTTCAACTTTGGAAGGGGTTGCAGGAGGCGTTCGGGATGCAGCTACGTCTGAGCACCGCCTTTCACCCTCAGATAGATGGTCAGACTGAGAGGACCATATAGACTCTCGAGGACATGCTCCGCACATGTGTCCTCGACCTTGTTCGCAGCTGGGAGGACCACCTACCCTTGGTGGAGTTTTCGTACAACAACAACTACCACTCCACCATCGGGATGGCACCATACGAGGCGTTGTACGACCAACCTTGCAGATCTCCTTTGTGCTGGACAGACCCTGGGGAGTCAGCACTTATGGGACCGTAGATGGTCCAGGCCACGACAGAGAAGGTCCAGGTCATCCAGGAGCGGATGAGGATAGCTGAGAGCCATCAGAAGTCTTATGCTGATAGGAGGTGGAGGCCTCTGGAGTTCGAGGATGGTGACCACGTCTTCTTGCGTGTCTCACCTCGACGTGGATTACGGAGATTTGGATGAGGTGGCAAGGTGTCTCCACGCTTCATCGGACCATTATAGGTTCTTATAAGGATTGGCTAGGTAGCTTATCGCCTGGCTCTACCACCTCAGTTGCACCGGGTGCACAACGTCTTCCACGTATCTCAGCTGAGGAGATACGTGCACGACCCGATGCATATCATTGACCATGGGGAGCTAGACGTTGATGATGGGGCGACTTTTACGGTGGTCCTAGTGGAGATCGAGGATCGACAGGAGCGGGTCCTATGTTGATGGTCGACTCCTCTAGTGCGCATCAGATGGCAGCACGGGAATCTCCAGGAGAGCACTTGGGAGCGGGAGGCTCAGATGCGTGCTCAGTAACCACATTTGTTTCCCTAGATTATGTTGTATCTTTACAGGGACGTAAAGCCCTGAGGTGGGAGTAATGTAAAGACCCATAAAATTCAAGGAAATTTTTTTCTTAATTTTCTTTGGGATTTTACAAGAACGAAGTTTCTGAAGACACTTGATTCCGAGGCCCGGTGTGCCCAAAATTCCTATCTGAAGTTTAGCTCGGGTACGTTCAGTGAACGAACAAGCGGGAATTTCTAACTTTTGAACCGGTGCTCGGAATCGAATTCCGAGGGTACCGATGGATTCGAAGCACCGGTAATTTCTTAGGAACACCTTTTCTGGAGTTGTGTTTTCACGAGAGAAGTTGATAAAAATTTTGGAAGTTAAAATAAAATTTTAACTACAATTTTTATTTTACTCTAAGTGGTTTAAAGCATGGGGTGGATGTTGGGGGAAACCACCCAACTTCCATTTGGAGGTTATGAGGGTAGTGGGGCCCACACGAACCCCACCCCTTAAAATTCTCTAACACTCTCAACTCACCATTAATTTGATATCTTAAGTTATTTAATTAAGTGAGTTTTATGTGAATGTTTGAATTTCAAAAGTTTAAATTATGAAAATTAATTATGTGGATTAATTCAAAATTTTGATTTTCAAACCTCAAGCTGTTTTAATAAAATAGGTAAGGGACATATTTTATTTTTTTGGAGTCTTGTTGCTTTGAGAGTCTTTGGGAGAAAAACTAAGAGCTTGTAGAACTTCTTCCTCTTCGATGAAGAACGCAACAAACGCGAAGAACGCCGGATTCATCGGAGATCGACTACGCGACACCGTCCCCGCGACGCGACTCTCTTTTTCCGCGACGTCTTCTTCTGCGAAGGTTATTTCCACGAAGAACCTCTATTCAAGCTACGCTCAAGGTAGGGGGTTTATTTATTTTGTTCATGATTACTACCATGACGTTCTTCGTGAAATATGACCAATTGCTATCGATTAATGAGAGGGGGCCGGACCACACAAACATGGTCGACCATCCTCCCTTATCTATGTTGTTGTTTCTATTGTGGATTGAAACGAGAATGGCGCAGTTCCATCGCACCGCGTAGAATCGTGCGGCCAGGAATGCACGGCGTCGTCGCGCCGCGCCATGAAATTGAACAAGGACGCGCCGCCGTCGCGCCGCGTCGGAGAAATTGGAAGACACCGCGGCTGGAGCGGGGCCGCGATGGAGGGTTGCGGTGCCGTCGCGCAGCCCCGGACGAACCAAGGCCGTGGCCGGTTCCGAGCCGCGGCGGAGCCGGGTGACCGGCGGCCGGTTCTGGGCCGCCGGCGTCGGAGCAGGGGGGACCGGCCGTCGCCGGTCCGTGGCGGCAGAAGCCGGCCGGCCAGAGCGGGCCGACCAGACAAGGGAAGGTCGGGGGTTACAAACCCCCAGGGGAAAGCTCATGCGGCCCCCCTTAATGGGGGCCACGGTTACAAAAGCCAGGGGGCAGGCGCCCCCCCTTCAAACGGCTCGGCCGTTTAGCCGAGCGCCTGGCCAGCGCGCCCAGGCCGGGTCGGCTGCCTGGCCGGTTCGCCAGGCCAGGCCGCGCTCAGGCTGGGCCGGGCCACACCCAGGCCTATCCGAGCCGCGCCCAAGTGGGCCAGATCCAGACCCGGTTCAGGTCGACCCGCTTCGGGCCGACCCTAGGGGTATCGGGCCGGGTCGGACCGGGCCCGAACCCCTTAATACCGAATCTCTTCCATTCGGACGCCCCTAACTTGTGCTACGAGCCTCCGATCAACGCACCGTCATTTGAGATGTGATCCTTCGATCGAGACGGTCGTTTTGGTATATTGCAGTCAAGGTTTCCGAATACTTTGGTTTCAGCCGAGTTGGTTCGTACACGAAACCAACCGGGCCCTCGGAGCGGAAATGCTCGTAACTTGAGCTCTGGACGTCCGATTGATGTGCCGTCGACTTTGTTGGATTCCTCTTAGTGAGACGGATCTTTTGGATTACTCCGCCTAAGTTTTGGACGCATGTGTAGTACGGTCAATTTGGTTTTGACTTAAAAACCAACCGGGCCCCTGGAACAAAAAAGCCAATAACTCTCAGACCGGGCACCCGATTGACGCGCCGTCTGCGACGTTGAGTTCCTGTTGACGATATGGAACTTTTGGATAAATCAACTCTGAAATTTTTGTCATTTGATGTATCAGCCTCTCGGCTCGTGGAGTGGACCCTCCCGAACGAGCTTGCTGTGTGCGGGAACCCTAGAGCAGGCTGTGTTAGCAACTGTGACGATGATGACGACTGTACATAGATCCTCAGTGGATTCGACGGCGACGACTACAACACTCAACGATCCAATGTGGATCAGTGCTACTGATCCTGTGTGGGTTTGATCCTGTGTGGGTTAGCGCTTAGCGGTCCTATGTGGGCCAGCGCCTACAGATCCTGTGTGGGTCTGATCCTGTGTGGGTCTTTGCGGGGGTTAGTTACCTATCGATACTTTGTGGGTCAGATCCTTTGTGGGTCATTGCGGGGGTTAGTAACCTATCGATCCTTTGTGGGTCAGATCCTTTGTGGGTCATTGTGGGAGTTAGTACCTATCGATCCTTTGTGGGTCCAACGGCTTAGATGAATCAGTGGATATATCTGATCATCTCTTTCGTCATACGAAGAAGTATACCTGTGTGAGCTGAATCCTGTTTTGCTTCCCTATGTAGATTGTGTTTTGCTATCCTGTGTGGATTAACGCTTTGATTTCCTGTGTGGACTGGGTTGTACTTGGGCTCAGATGTTGGAGCCGAACGAGAATTGATGACTTAGGTATATGTATGGGCATATACCTAAGCAATGTCAGATGTTACTTTGTGATTTACCTTTCCTTTGTGGTTTATCCTTTGTGGATTCTGGGAGACCTTCGGGGGTCTCGGGGTCCCTACTGAGTAGCTTATACTCACCCCTGCACGGGCTATGCCCGCACTACACTGTGTTGGTTGCAGACGACAGAAAACGCTGAGATGGTTGATGCTTATGGAGCAGGACGGTACCTGGAGGTGGACCACTGGTCGGGACGTATTCGGAGCGGTCGGCTGGACCCGAGGAGCAGTGGAGGCTATCTGTACCCACCCATTAGGTGGGACTTCCAGTGGACGACTTGACGCTGCGACTCTACATTAGACTTTCTGTTTTCCCTTTCCATTTGTACTTTAATTTCAGTTTGGGTTTGTATACTGACCCTCTTACTTTTCCGCACTTACTATTGTACTCAGTTTTTACTTAGTGTTTACTTCTTCTGCTTTCTTGCACTGTGGTGTTTGTTTACTTTACAAAGGCAATGCCTTCCCTTTTTACTGGGAATTAAGCCTTGGTGCTAGTCACCAGCCCCTAGCCTATGGAAGGCGGGATTGGGGTAGTCACGACATGGGTCCCGAGGACGGGTCGTGACATGAACAAGAATAATATTTGGAGTCTAAGAAAAAAAATATTCGTAGTATATAATACAGGATATTGAGATTCTATTTATCAGGGAATTTGTAGTCTGTACTCATAAGAATTCGTAACCAGAATTCGGAGTCTGAACTCATCAGAATTTTTAACCTGAATTTGGAATCTGAATTCATCAGAATTCGTAACCAGAATTTGGAGAATTCAAATCCTAAAAACATAATTCTTCATATCTAAGTATTTATAGGATTCCAATATTTTAAATAAGAAAATTAATATTTACATTTATAAAATTTTTACAAGAACAATGAAAATATGGTAAGGATAAATTTTCCTTGGGGAAGGAAAAATTTCTCTTGTGTAAGAAAAAAAAGGTGAGGAAAGAGTTTTCCTTGAGGAAGGAAAAATTTTCTTAAGGAAGGAAAATTTACCTTATTAGGATAAAATACATTTTACCTTAAGATATGTGTTTGGGAATTTTAAAACATGAAGGAATGGAAAAATCATATGTAAACATTATTTACTCAACAATCTCCCCCTTTTTGGAAAGCACAAACATCCTTATGAAAAAGAATATAAAGACATAGAAAATAAAACTTATCTCCTGTTACTTATGTATCCAAGTGAATATGAATAACTCTCCCTTAGGCTTTGGAACCACTATGTATCGTATTCTATTTTCTGGAATGGAATTTTACATTATCTTGCATTTGTAAATCTTTAAGAAGAAAAACTCCCCATTAGATAAACTCCTCCTTACTTAGGGATATTTATTCTTTTATATATATTCTTTTTCCTTCTCTCCCCCTTTTTGATTTTCTAAAATAATTTGAGGGATTTGAAAAGGGAAAAAATGGTACCTGAATGATTAGAACAAAACATCCAAAAGACAAGCGATCAGAAAGAATTTGTATAAGAATGAAAATACAACAAAAGATCAAGTTGAATTTATTTTACTTCCTTATCCTTGGGTATCAATTTCTTCACTATGGTTTTCAGCTTTTTGAGTTCCTTGTGGTCTTCCTCTACTTGTTTAAGAAGCTGATCTTGAACCTCTACTTTCTTCTCTAAAGATTCGATTCTATCATCCTGAGCCTTCCGAGCCTTTGCCTGAGCCTTTACCACTTCATCTTTCTTACCTATCTTCTCTTCAATCACAATACAGAGATCCCATTCTCTTTTCCAACTTTGATAAACTGAATATAATTTTCCATTCAGGTCCTTCACTTCTTGAATCCGAGTATTCTACTCCAGACTTATCTTTTCTTCAAAACTGGTTGTGAGATCCTTGATCCGACCATCTTCAACGTCAAATGATTTTCTGATAGCATCTTGGAACTCATCAAGTTATCTCACTTCTTGTACTCACTTATTTGACCAGCTGTCTATTTTCATAAAAGATTTTATATGCGCTTCGTAGCCTATGAGGAATGTTTTCAACTCTACCTCGATTTTGACACACTTATCCCTAACCATGGTCACTGAAACCTGATTCTGGTTCAAGGTGTGTTGAAGCATCTGACATTTGGAATCTATTCTTGAAAAAGTCAGAATGGTCCCAATAAGCTTCTTCAATGATTGTTCAATGAAATCATGTCCTAATGAAGATGATTCTGAATCTGAAACCTTTCTATGTGAGGTATCTTTCAATAGCTCAACAAGCTTCCTATTTGAAGATCCACCAGCATATTTCTTCTTCACTACTACTCTGCTAGGGGTATCAATAACAACCTATTTACCCTTGTCTGTTTTCGGAATGGCTTCCTCATCCGGAGATTTATGTTCACTGCTAGATAGATGAACAATCATATCTTCCTCTATATTTTCTTTCTTATCACTGGCCTCAGCATCCTCAGCGTGTATGAAATCATGATTTGAACTTTCTTCCTCAGATAGTTTATTGACTTCTTCTTCACCCTTCTCTTCATCCTCTCCAGGATTAACTAACTTTGAAGACTCTTCTTCAGAAGTTCAGATTGACAATTTTTCGGATGGAGTTTCTTTTTCATGAAATTCTCCTAATTGCTTAATTAAATATTCAGTATCCCCACTGCCTTCTTCTTCCTCTTCTTCTTCTACTCCTTATACTTCTTCTACCTCTTTTTCTTTGATCTTTTCCGGTGAGACATAATTCTCTCCATGAGTCTCGGGTAAGTGTTCTACTTGAAAAGATTTTGGAACCATGAAATTATCAGATGCTATTTTTGTAGCCTTCAAAAGATATTGAACAATATCTACTTCAGACATCATCTTCTTTTGTTTCTTATATCTAGCTTTCTTCTCAAGATCATCAGCGTTTTTTTCTTTCAAGAACTTTTCTTCTACAGGATCCAAACCAAACCGTGGCTCTCTTTCCTTCCTATTCATCTAATCTTCCCTCCACTTTGCTACGACCTCATCCAGATACTATTTTTTCTTCTTAGGTTTAGGTGGTGCGGATTGAGCTTCCTTATCTTTTGTGTTTTTCTCTTCTTCTTATACTTCCTTCAATTTCCTCTTCCTTCCTGCCTTTTTTGATGGTTCATGAACTTCTTTTTCCTTCAGAACAGATTCAGCCTCCTCCTCTGGTAGGTCATAAAATTCTCCAGAGTCTTTAGAAAATCCAATGTTCATTCTCTTCAAAGTGTCATCGCTAACTAGCATATCTTTTCAATTCCTAGGTTTTTAACTACACGGGAACTTGAAAGACTCTAGGCACTGAACAATCAGCTTAGAGAGGATGGATGGAAACATGATTATCTGGACCTTAATATTTCCACTCTTAATATTCTCAATCGTAATGAGAATATGCTTCATCAAATTAATCTTCCTCAGATTTACCAAAAAATCTAGGATGTACATATAACTCTTCTTCAAATAGTCCTTGTCACATTTTCTCATAATAATGAAACCATGACCCCATAATTCAAGAATCTGATTATTTGTCGAAAAATCAGCAATCTTCAGAGTCTTGACATCTGAGAGTCTGATACATGACATGGACTTCTCTTTATTGAAACTTCCTTGAACATCTGGTAACTTATGAGAGAAAAATTCTACTTCCCCTTCGTAAGATAAACCAACCAAGCTAGCAGCTTTGGTATATGAAAGTGCATAGGTCTTCCCATTGTTTTTGAATGAAAACTTCTATCTACCTTCTTCCTTGAAGAAATTTACCAATTCATAAAACTCAACAAGAAAATCTAGATATACCACATCCTGAGCTCCTGGATTTGATATGAAAACACTTTCCCATCCATTCAACCTGATGTTCTTGGATATTATAGAATCATACTTGTTAAAGAATTTCGGATGCACCAACCTCTCTCTGTAAATCTGCCACTCCAAAATTGACTTGACTGTGGAGATCTCTTGAGAAGGAACATCAGCAGACATTCAGATTTGAGAAAAATTTGAGAGGTTTGGAACAAGATTTTGAAAGAGGATCAGAGCATCAGCACGCAGAGGCTTGATATTCGATGTGGGATCACCATCGGGGGCCCTTTATATAGGCATTAGAAGTGATGATTCATCTTCCAAATCCAATCTAATAGTTGAGAAAACTTCTTATTAGATCTGATGGTTGAAATGATAGCCGAAAGGAAAATTTGGTAGGATCCAATCTTTTGAGGGTTTTAAAGGAAAAACAATTGGATTTAAGGAAAATAGAATCCACAATTTTTTAAACAAAAACAAAATACCAACAAGTAAAATTTGATTACGAAAACATAATAAAGAAAATCATACGTTTCGGATTTTCATGAAGATTATTATTAATAGGTAAAATTCTTCTTAAAGAACTCTGGATTCCAAATATTTTTAAAAATTACTTTGACAATGAAAAAACATTCATTACGGACATTTGAGAGTGAAAATTTCCATTACGAAAATTTCAATTACGAAGTTTTCGATTACAAAAATTTCAAGTACTAAAATTTCGATTACGAAAATTTCAGGTACTCAGATTTCCATTACGAAAATTTTAGGTACTAAAATTTCCTTTACGTAAATTTCAGGTACTAAAATTTCCAGTACGAAAATTTTAGGTACTAAAATTTCCGTTACGAAAATTTCAGGTACTAAAATTTCCATTACAAAAATTTCAGGAACGAAAATTTCATTATAAGGAAATTTGAAAAGCTTCCTACGAAAGTTTTCATTAAATTTTTTTGAAAATCTGATTACGAAAATTTCAATATAATGAATTTTGAAAAATTGACTACAAAAATTTCATTACGAAATTTTTTAAAAAAATTACTACGAAAATTTTCATTATGAAATTTTTTGAAAAACTTATCAAGAAAATGTACCCCCTATGAAATGGAGTTTATTACTTTAAGGAGATAGGTTTCACCAGAAATTTATCAAGGAATATTACCTTAAGGTTATCATTCCTAACATCTATTTAATGTATTGAAATATATCGGAAGGTTAAGATTTTGTAAAAATATCAGCAATTTGATCTTGCTTTCTGATAAACTGAAGAATGATATCTGTTTTAAGTGTGTGATCCCTAAGAACGTGATGCCTAATATCTATGTGTTTTTCACAAGAGTGATGTGATGTCACGACCTTCCCTCGGGGCCCATGCCGTGACTACCCAAAGCCCGCCTTCCATAGGCCAGGGGCTGGCGACTAGCACCAAGGCATAAATCCCAACAAAAAAGGGAAGGCATTTCCTTTGAGAAGTAAACAAGCACCATAGAGTAAGCAAGCGGAAAAGTAAAAACTAAGTAAAAACTGTACAAGATGTGCTGAAAGTAAAAGAGGCCGGAAATACAAGCCCAACTGTAAAGTACAACTAATGGAAAAACAGCAACTGAAAGGAAAAACTGCAGCATCGAGCCGTCCTCTGGAAGTCCCACCTGAAGGGTGGGTACAGATAGCCTCCACTGCTCCTCGGGTCCACCTGACCGCTCCGAGTACGTCCCGCCCAGTGGTCCACCTCCAGGTACCGTCCTGCTCCGCACGCCTCCACCACGATCAGCGTTGTCCGTCGTCTGCAATCAACACAACGTAGTGCGGGCAAAGCCCGTGCAGGGGTGAGTATAAGCTACTCAGTAGGGACCCCGAGACCCCCGAAGGTCTCCCGAAATCCAAAAAGGATAATCCACAAGGAAAGATACAATCACGAAGTAACATCTGACATGGCTTAGGTATATGCCCATACATATACCCAAGTCATCAATTCCCGTTCGGCTCCAACGTCCGAGCCCAAGCACAACCCAGTCCACACAGGAAAGCAAAACGTATACCCACACAGGATAGCTCAACACAATCCACAAGGAGAGAAAACAGTAAATCCACACAGGATATCTCAACACAATCCACAAAGGAGAGTAACACAAGATTCAGCTCACACAGGTATACTTCTTCGGATGAGGATAAAGATGATCACTGAACCATCTAAGTCGTCAGACCCATGAAGGATCGATAGGTACTAACCCCGCAGTGACCCACATAGGATCGGACCCACACAGGATCGGGCCCACACAGGACCGAGCCCACACAGGACCTGTAGGTGCTGACTCACATAGAATCGCTGAGCGTTGACCCACACAGGATCGGTAGCACTGATCCACGTAGGATCGCTGAGTGCAGTAGTCGTCGTAGTCCACTGAGGATCTCTGCACAGTCGTCGCCGCAGTCCACTGAGGATCTCTGCACGGTTATCGTCGAAGTCCACTGAGGATCTCTGCACAGTCGTCGCCGCAGTCCACTGAGGATCTTTGCACGGTCGTCGCTGTCGAAGAAGCAGTCGCAACCAGCTCTAGGGTTCCCACACACAACAAGCTCGTACGGGAGGGTCCGCTCCACGAGCCGAGAGGCCAATACATCAACTGACACAAAGTCCGAAGATGATGTATCCAAAAGTTCCGTATCGTCAACAGGAACTCAACGTCGCAGACGGCGCGTCAATCGGACGCCCGGTCTGAGAGTTATTGGCTTTTTCGTCCCAGGGGCCCGGTTGGTTTTTAAGGCAAAACCAACCCGACCGTACTCCACCTGCGTCCAAACCTCGATCGGAGTATTTCAAAAGATCCGTCTCACAAAGAGGAAAACAACAAAGCTGACGGCACGTCAATCAGACGTCCGTGGCTCAAGATATGAGCGTTTCCGTTCTGAGGGCCCGGTTGGTTTCGTGTACGAACCAACCCGGCCGAACTCAAAGTGTTCCGAAACGTTGAGTGCGATATACCGAAACGACCGCCTCGATCCAAGGATCGCGTTTCCGCTGACGGGTAGTCGTTTGGAGGCTCGTAGCTCAAGTTACAAGCATTTGAACGAAGGTCGTCCGAAGACAGGGGGTCCGGGCCCAGGCCGACCCGGCCCGACCCCCCCTAGGTCGGCCGAACCAGGTCCGACCGGGTCTGACCCGGTCCGACCCGGTCGGACCGGTCCGGCCCGGCTAGGGCCGGTCCAGCTCGGCTTGGCCGAGCGGCCGAGTGGCCCAACGCGGGGGGAGCTGCAGTCCCGCGTGACACACCCGCGACACCCGCGGGGTGTCAGCCAACCAACCGGACGCGGCTGAAGCCGCATCCCAGGTGACACGGGGGGGTGCCGCCGCCCACGTGTGACACCCGCGGGACACCCGTGGGGTGTCTCCTGGCGCCGGACGCGGCGGCCTCGTCCGGCGGCACGTCGGGCGCCGCCGCCGACTTCCGCGGGCCGCCGGAGTCGCTCCGGGGGCCCGTTTTTCTTCCCGTCTGCGCCGTTGCTCCTCCCGGGACTCATTCTTCACTGAGGGATCATCAAAAATTCGTTGAGGCACATTCCGTCGTCGCTCGTCAAATCCTCACAAGAATGAAGAACGACGGAGGGTTGTCGGGCCGTGTTCGTTTGGCCCGCACCCTCCGTGTTAGATATAAACAACGGGAGAAATTAAAGTTCAACACATGAACGCATATCCGAAACAATTTTTAATGAAATAAAATTGTTTTATAAAAACGGATTCCTTATTTGAACGGAAACAACAATTTTAATAATTTTAAAATTGTTCACAAAACCAGTTCTTTAACTTTTTAATGAAACAATTACGGGAATATAAAAAGAAAAGGGGGTAATTCCCAAAATAAATCCCTACCTCGTTGGTCGTCGCGCGTGAGCGTTCTTCGCGGAATTGCTCGTCGCGGAAGGTGGAGATCGTCGCGTCGTCGCAGAAGGGCGTCGCGTCGTCGCGGAACACGGCGTTGAGTCGGCGAACTCAATGCACCATGAAACAGCAGATTTAATTTAATTAATTAAATCCGTGTTTTGGTTAAGAACCACGAAGGAGATAAAAAGGAAGGTCCGAGACTCTTACCTCAAGCAGCCGATCGAAGATCCGTCGCGGAGGAAGAGACGTCGCAGAAGAACGTTTTCGGCATCACGGATCACGGCGTCGCGTCGTCGATTTCCGGGTTCAGTGTTCTTCACGTTCTTCGCGTTCTTCGCGTTCTTCGCGTTCTTCGCGAAGGAGGAAGAAGATACGAGGATTCTGTCTCAACGAGTAAT
Source organism: Viscum album (assembly GCA_963277665.1). Taxonomy (NCBI): domain Eukaryota; kingdom Viridiplantae; phylum Streptophyta; class Magnoliopsida; order Santalales; family Viscaceae; genus Viscum; species Viscum album. Next base: position 684,657,482 of record OY728167.1, read on the forward strand.
CCTCCAAAAGATTTTGGTTGGTCTTATTTTATTATTATGCCAACACACGAAAAGGGGTAAGTAACGACCCATCAATTCGTTGAATTAATTCAACGAAAGAAACAGCTCATTTAATTTACGAAATAAACCGCCCAATTAAATGGTCTGTTAAGAATTAAGAAAACGCGTCAGTTGACTTTCATAATGACGGGTTTTCGCAGGTGTGTTACTTAGCAGAAAGAAACGGCGGGGCTCGTACGGGCCCCACCTCACAAATATCCTACCAAGAGGGTAGGATATTTCTGGATAGAATCCTATCCAGATCAACTCAGTTTAATCCGTTTGTAAGTGGCTTCAAGTGGCTTCCAAGTGACATATGTGAAATAAAATAAAGTTGTCATAAAATTATTTTATTTCTTAACCTTAAGCCTGAAAAATTAAAAACCACACCTGAGAAAACGCAACTCGGAAAGAGGCGTTTCTAAGAGAATACCGGCGCTGCGATTTCATCGGTGCCATCAGAATTCGATTCCGGGCACCGGTTAAAAAGTTAGAAAAACCCGCTCGTCCGTTCACTGAACGTACCTGAGCCAAACTTCGGAAAATGATTCCGGGCACACCGGGCCTCAGAATCAGGTGCCGTCAGAAACTGCACTCTTGTAAAATTCCATAGAAAATTAAGAAAAAAAATTTCCTGGAAATTTACGGGTCTTTACATTACTCCCACCTCAGGGCTTTACGTCCCCGTAAAGATACATCAAAAAACTAGGGAAACAAATGTGGGTACTGAGCACGCATCTGAACCTCCCGCTCCCATGTGCTCTCCTGGAGGTTCCCGTGCTGCCATCTGATGCACACAAAAGGAATCGATCGCCCACGTAGGACCCGCTCCTGTCGATCCTCTATCTCCACTGGGACCTCCGTAAAAGTCGCCCCATCATCCACTTCTAGCTCCCCATAGTCAATGATGTGTGTCGGGTCATGCACGTATCTCCTCAGCTGAGATACGTGGAAGACGTCGTGCACCCGGTGCAACTGAGGTGGTAGAGCTAGGCGATAAGCCACCTCGCCAATGCTGCTGATGACCTGGAAAGGCCCGATGAAGCGTGGAGACAACTTTCCGCCTCGGCCAAATCTCCGCAAACCACGTCGAGGTGAGACCCGCAAGAAGACGTGTTCACCATCCTCGAACTCTAGTGGCCTCTGCCTCCTGTCAGCATATGACTTCTGCCGGCTCTGAGCTGTCCTCATCCACTCCTGGATGACCTGTACCTTCTCTGTCGTGGCCCGGACCATCTCTGGTCCCACAAGTGCTGACTCCCCAGGGTCTGTACAGCAAAAAGGAGATCTGCAAGGCCTGCCGTACAATGCCTCGTATGGTGCCATCCCGATGGTGGAGTGGTAGCTGTTGTTGTACGCGAACTCCACCAAGGGTAGGTGGTCCTCCTAGCTGCGACCAAAGTCGAGGGCACATGCGCGGAGCATGTCCTCGAGAGTCTGAATGGTCCTCTCCGTCTGACCATCCGTCTGAGGGTGAAAGGCGGTGCTCAGACGTAGCCGCGTCCCGAACGCCTCCTGAAACCCCTTACAAAGCCGGGAAGTAAAGCGAGCGTCCCGATCGAAGACGATAGTAGATGGAAAACCGTGAAGCCGTACAATCTCCTGAACGTAGAGACGCCCCAAGCTCTCCACTGAGCCCTGCTCTCGGATGGGTAAGAAGTGTGCCGACATGGTGAGTCGGTCAACAATCACCCAAATGGAGTCGTGACCTCTGGAAGTGCGTGGAAGTCTAGTCACGAAGTCCATAGATATGCCATCCCACTTCCACTCCGGGACCTCCAAGGGCTGTACCAAGCCTGCTGGTACCTGATGCTCTACCTTCACCTGCTGGCAGGTGAGGCACCGTGAAACAAACTCTGCCACAGCCTTCTTCATGCCCGGCCACCAGTGCTGTCGTCTGAGATCCTGGTACATCTTCACCACTCCAGGATGTACCGCCAAAGGAGAAGTGTGAAACTCTCTCAACACCTCCTCTCGTAAAGAGACTGGTACCAAGGTACGTCCTCTGAAAAGGACGTCGTGCTCTGCTCCAAGGGAGAAACCATCAGGTGCCTGTCCCGAGGATATCTGTGCACGTCTCGTCTCACAGTCAGCATCCTCACGCTGTGCCTCTCCGACCCGCTGCAGTAGTGGAGGAGTGACTGTGAGAGACTGAAGGAAGGCTGCTCCATCTCTATCCATGAAGGATATATGCAAGGCGGCTAGCTGCTCTCTCGCCTCCTCAAGTAGCTAGATGCCCGTCCTCCTGCTGAGGGCATCGGCTACCACGTTCCCCTTCCCAGGAGTATAGACTATCTCAAAGTCATAGTCCTGGAGGAACTCGAGCCATCGCCACTATCTTAGGTTCAGGTCCTTCTGAGAGAAGATGTACCTGAGACTCTGGTGGTCAGAAAAGACTGTGAAGCGCTCGCCCATCAGATAGTGCCGCCATGTATTCAGAGCGAAGACCACTACTGTTAACTCCAGGTCATGAGTAGCGTAGTTCTGCTCATGCGGCCTCAACTGATGTGATCCATAGGCAATCACGACCCTCTCCTGCATCAGGACACACCCGAGTCTGGTCCCGGATGCATCGCAGTAGACTACGTATCCAACTCCCTCCTCAGGCAACCTCAAGATAGGTGCACTGGTCAATCTCTGTCTCAGCTCCTAAAAGCTCTACTGACATCTGTCTGACCACACGAAGGGTTTCCCATTCTTCGTCAACGCTGAGAGTGGTGCCGCAACTCTGGAGAAGTCCGGCACAAATCTCTGATAGTATCCGGCAAGACCCAAGAAACTCCGCACCTCCGTCACGCTCCTGGGTGGCTCCCAAGCTAGCACTGCCTCGATCTTCGCGGGATCCACTGCAACTCCCGCCTCAAAAATGACGTGCCCCAATAAGTGGACCTCACGTAACCAGAACTGGCACTTCGAGAGCTTGCCATAAATCTGGTGCTCTCGTAGTGTGTCTAGTACAACTCGCAAGTGGTAGGCGTGCTCCTCCTCTGTCGTCGAGTACACCAAAATGTCATCGATGAAGACCACAACAAATCGATCGAGGTATGGCTGGAAGATCCTGTTCATGAAGCTCATGAACACTGCTGAAGCATTGGTTATGCCGAAAGGCATAACCAAGAACTCATAGTGGCCATACCGACACCTGAAGGCCGTCTTCTGCACATCCTCGTCTCGAACTCTGAGCTGATGATAGCCTGGCCTAAGGTCTATCTTCGAGAACCACCGTGCTCCCTTGAGCTGATCGAAGAGGTCATCAATCATGGGTAGCCGATACTTGTTCCTCACTGTCACCTGGTTTAGGCGACGATAATCGACACACAGTCGCAAGCTCCCATCCGCCTTCTTGGCGAACAAAATCGGCGAAGCCCAGGGTGAAACACTGGGTCGGATGAACCCCTTGCCCTGCAAGTCCTCCAACTGTACCCGTATCTCTCGAAGCTCGGTGGGGGACATCCGATATGCTGGAGTGGATATCGGGGCTGTCCCGGGGTACAGATCAATATAAAAGTCTACCTCTCTGCGAGGAGGTAGCCCTGGAACGTCGTCGGGGAAGACGTCCGCATACTGATCCACCACTGCAGGAAAACTAGGACTCTGCACGTCAACTGATCCAAGGATGAGGCTAGCCAACTGATGAGTGATGGGCTGACCTCTCCTCTGCGTGAGTCCATCCTGTGCTGCAAAGGCTCCCTTCTCGCCGGTGAAGGTGAACCTGCTCCCGTCGGTGCGCACACATCGCACCTTACGCCTAATGCAGTCAATCTGAGCATGGACCGTAGATAACCAATCCATGCCCAAGATGACGTCATAAGGCCTCGACGCCGCTACAAGAAGATCCCGGCCGAAGCTCTCGCCTCCTAGAGTAAGCTCACACTGCCTCGTCCGCCTCCTCCCTGCGGACCGCCACGGTCGACCCTCTGCCTCTGCCTGGGTGGCCCCTCCACCGTCTGCTGACCCTCGGTACGGCGGGTCGGGCAGTCACGAGCCATGTGGCCCCGCCCGCCGCACTCGTAGCACTGCCTGCCTCTCGGAAGACTGGCTCCGCGCTGGGTGCCCTGCACTACTGAGCCAGTGTCCCGAGGTCGTCTGCCGGAAGGTCTGGTCCGCCTGGAACCCTGAGTCATCCGTCAGCTACCTGCTGCCGAAGACTCCGCTATCTGCCGCCCAGCGGTAGGTCTCGCTGTGGACTCAGCCAGGAAGCTCTCGATCAAGAGGGATCGCTCCAGTACTCCTGCCTGGGTCGGGATGCTGAGGGAGATCAGCGATGCCCTGATCTCGTGTCTCAATCCCTGCTCGAAGGTCCGGGCCCGGAAGAAGGGGTCCCGTACCATGTCTGTCGAGTAGCGAGAAAGGTCGGTGAACCTCGCCGCGTACTGGGCGACCGTCAAGCTACCATGCCGCAGCTGAAGAAGCTCCTGAATGCGCACTGCATGGAGGGTGGCCGGGACGAACTCTGAGCGGAAGAGGCTCTCGAAGTCCATCCAGATGAGGGTGGCCTCATCGTGTACCTGGAGCATCAAGCTCCACCATCTCCCTACTGCTGCGTGCAGTAGGCTCGCCGCGAGAATCACCATGAGGTCTGCTGGTGTCCTCACTAGTTTGAAAACTCGGACGACCGCCTCCAGCCAGTCCTCGGCTGCCTGGGGGTCCGTCTCCCCACGAAACCTGGGTGGTCGCTGGCGCTGGAACTCGTGCAGAGCTCCGAGGTGTCGTGCGTCGTCAACTTCCAGTGTTGGAAGCATCGGGGGCTCGGCGGGTAAAGGTACCGCCGGTGCCTCTGCGGTCAACGGTCCCTGTACCGAGGCCTTGTCGCTCGGCGGGCTGTCGTCGCGCTCTACTCTGGAAACCCTAGTTGGCTACTGTCGTCGGGCCATCCTGAAAAGGAAACAAGTGCGCCACGGTCAGAACAGTATACCTGGTGAGCTGACACAAGTAATCACAAAGAAAACTCGAAACACACATGAAATCAATGTTTTCGTGCATTAAGTCAGAAATCAGAAGTCAGGGTCCTGGTGTACGGATACGTCGGCCGCCGCACCAACACTGGACTCCCTGGACTGATAAACACACCCAATACTCTAAACACTATTGCTTCATATAGAAGAAAGATCAGAGTCTGTGGTAGAACCGACCACCTCTAATACCAATTTGTCATGACCCACCCTCGGGGCCCGTGCCGTGACTACCCCAAGCCCACCTTCCATAGGCCAGGGGCTGGCGACTAGCATCAAGGCGTAAATCCCAACAAAAAAGGGAAGGCATTGCCTTTGAGAAGTAAACAAGCACCACAGAGTAAGCAAGCGGAAAAGTAAACACTAAGTAAAAACTGTACAAGATGTGATGAAAGTAAAAGGGGCCGGAAATACAAGCCCAACTGTAAAGTACAACTAAAGGAAAAACAGCAACTGAAAGGAAAAACTGTAGCGTCGAGCCCTCCTCTGGAAGTCCCACCTGAAGGGTGGGTACAGATAGCCTCCACTGCTCCTCGGGTCCACCTGACCGCTCCGAGTACGTCCCTCCCAGTGGTCCACCTCCAGGTACCGTCCTGCTCCGCACGCCTCCACCACGATCAGTGCTGTCCGTCGTCTGCAACCAACCCAACATAGTGCGGGCAAAGCCCGTGTAGGGGTGAGTATAAGCTACTCAGTAGGGACCCCGAGACCCCCGAAGGTGTCCCGAAATCCACAAAGGATAATCCACAAGGAAAGATACAATCACGAAGTAACATCTGACATGGCTTAGGTATATGCCCATACATATACCTAAGTCATCAATTCCCGTTCGGCTCCAACGTCCGAGCCCAAGCACAACCCAGTCCACACAGGAAAGCAAAACGTATACCCACACAGGATAGCTCAACACAATCCACAAGGAGAGTAAACAGTAAATCCACACAGGATAGCTCAACACAATCCACAAAGGAGAGTAACACAAGATTCAGCTCACACAGGTATACTTCTTCAGATGACGATAAAGATGATCACTGAACCATCTAAGTCGTCGGTCCCATGAATGATCGATAGGTACTAACCCCGTAGTGACCCACACAAGATCGGACCCACACAGGATCGGGCCCACACAGGACCAGGCCCACGCAGGACCTGTAGGCACTGGCTCACACAGAACCGCTGAGCGCTAACCCACACAGGATCGGTAGCACTGATCCACGTAGGATCACTGAGTGCAGTAGTCGTCGCAGTCCACTGAGGATCTCTGCACAGTTGTCGCCGCAGTCCACTGAGGATCTCTGCACGGTCGTCGTCGGAGTCCACTAAGGATCTCTGCACAGTCATCACCGCAGTCCACTGAGGATCTTTGCACGGTCGTCGCTGTCGAAGAAGCAGTCGCAGCCAGCTCTAGGGTTCCCGCACACAGCAAGCTCGTTCGGGAGGGTCTGCTCCACGAGCCGAGAGACCGATACATCAACTGACACAACGTCCGAAGTTGATGTATCCAAAAATTCCGTATCGTCAACAGGAACTCAACGTCGCAGACGGCGCATCAATCGGACGCCCGGTCTGAGAGTTATTGGCTTTTTCGTCCCAGGGGCCCGGTTGGTTTTTAAGACAAAACCAACCCGACCGTACTCCACCTACGTCCAAACCTTGGGCGGAGTATTCCAAAAGATCCGTCTCACAAAGAGGAAAACAACAAAGCTGACGGCACGTCAATCGGACGTCCGTGGCTCAAGATATGAGCGTTTCCGCTCCGAGGGCCCGGTTGGTTTCGTGTACGCACCAACCCGGCCGAACTCAAAGTATTCCGAAACCTTGAGTGAAATATACCGAAACGACCATCTCGATCCAAGGATCGCGTTGCCGCTGACGAAGAGTCGTTTGGAGGCCCGTAGCTCAAGTTACGAGCATTTGAACGAAGGCTGTCTGAAGACGGGGGGTCCGGGCCCGGGCCGACCCGGACCGACCCCCCCTGGGTCGGCCAGGTCCGGTCCAGCTCGGCTTAGCCGAGCGGCCGAGCGGCCCGATGCGGGGGGAGCCGCCGCCCCGCGTGACACCCCCGCGACACCCGCAGGGTGTCGGCCAGCCAACCGGACGCGGCTGAAGCCGCATCCCGGGTGACGCGGGGGGGTGCCGCCGCCCTGGCGTGACACCCACGGGACACCCGTGGGACACCCGCGGGACACCCGCGGGGTGTCTCCTGGCGCCGGACGCGGCTTCAGCCGCGTCCCGCGAGCGCCGCCGCCGCGGCCGGTGCCGCGACGGTCTCGTCCGGCGGCGCGCCGGGCGCCGCCGCCTCCGGGTGCCGGCGACCCGCACCGCCACCGGCTTCTGCGGGCCGCCGGAGTCGCTCCGGTGGCCCGTTCTTCTTTCCGTCTGCACCGTTGCTCCTCCCGGGACTCGTTCTTCACTGCGGGAGAATCAAACATTCGTTGCGGCACGTTCCGTCGTCGCCCGTCAAATCCGCACAAGAACGAAAAACGGCGGAGGGTTGTCGGGCCGTGTTCGTTTGGCCTGCACCCTCTGCGTTAGATATAAACAACGGGAGAAATTAAAGTTCAACACATGAACGCATATCCGAAAGAATTTTTAATGAAATAAAATTGATTCATAAAAATGGGTTCCTTATTTGAACGGAAGCAACAATTTTAATAATTTTAAAATTGTTCACAAAACAAGTTCTTTAACTTTTTAAAGAAACAATTACGGGAATATAAAAAGAAAAGGGGTTAATTCCCAAAATAAATCCCTACCTCGTTGGTCGTCGCGCGTGAGCGTTCTTCGCGGAATTGCTCATCGCGGAAGGTGGAGATCGTCGCGTCGTCGCGGAAGGGCGTCGCGTCGTCGCGGAACACGGCGTTGAGTCGGCGAACTCAACGCACCATGAAACAGTAGAATTAATTTAATTAATTAAATCTGTGTTTTGGTTAAGAACCACGAAGGAGATAAAAAGGAAGGTCCGAGACTCTTACCTCAAGCAGCCGATCGAAGATCCGGCGCAGAGGAAGAGACGTCGCAGAAGAACGTTGTCGGCGTCGCGGATCACGGCGTCGCGTCGTCGATTTCCGGGTTCGGTGTTCTTTACATTCTTCGCGTTCTTCGCGTTCTTCGCGAAGGAGGAAGAAGATACAAGGATTCTGTCTCAACGAGTAATCCTCCAAAAGATTTTGGTTGGTCTTATTTTATTATTATGCCAACACACGAAAAAGGGGTAAGTAACAACCCATCAATTCGTTGAATTAATTCAACGAAAGAAACAGCTCATTTAATTTACAAAATAAACCACCCAATTAAATGGTCTGTTAAGAATTAAGAAAACGCGTCAGTTGACTTTCAAAATGACGGGTTTTCGCAGGTGCGTTACTTAGCGGAAAGAAACGGCGGGGCTCATGCGGGCCCCACCTCACAAATATCCTACCAAGAGGGTAGGATATTTCTGGATAACATCCTATCCAGATCAACTCAGTTTAAGCCATCTGTAAGTGGCTTCAAGTGGCTTCCAAGTGACTTAAGTGAAATAAAATAAAGTTGTCGTAAAATTATTTTATTTCTTAACCTTAAGCCCGAAAAATTAAAAACCACACCCGAGCAAACGCAACTCCGGAAAAGGCGTTTCTAAGCGAATACCGGCGCTGCGATTTCATCGGTGCCCTCAGAATTCGATTCCGGGCACTGGTTCAAAAGTTAGAAAAACCCGCTCGTCCGTTCACTGAACGTACCCGAGCCAAACTTCGGAAAATGATTCCGGGCACACTGGGCCTCGGAATCAGGTGCTGTCAGAAACTGCGCTCTTGTAAAATTCAATAGAAAATTAAGAAAAAAAATTTCCTTGAAATTTATGGGTCTTTACATGTGAAGGGTTTTTACTAAGGGAAATGGAACTAGTGTTATCACACAAAATAATTGTTTTCGTAAAACTCATATCATAGTCTATGAGTGTGTGTTGCATCCACAACACTTGAGCACAACAACTTCCAGCTACTACACATTTTGCTTCAGCACTGGAAAGTGATACTGAGTGTTGTTTCTTGCATGAACAAGTAACTAATGAATCTCCTAAGAAATGACAAGTTTCGGATGTACTTTTTCTATCTATTTTACATCCACCAAATTCAACATCTGAAAGTCTTTTTAAAACAAAATCATTTCTAGAAGTATAAAAGAGTCCTAAATCCATGGTTTCTTTTAAGTAGCAGAAAATTATTTTCACTACCTTTAAATGATATTCCTTAGGTTTAGATTGATATATTTCACATAAGAATACTGAAAACATTATGTCTAGATGACTAGCAATCAAGTATAGTAAACTTCCTATCATACCCCTAAAAATTGACTGATCCACTAGTTTCCCAGCTTCATCAATATCAAGTGAGTTTGAGGTACAAAAAGAAGTAATAATGCTCTTAGTGTTGTCATATCCATACTTTTTTAGAAGATCTTTAATATACTTACGTTGAGATATATATATTCCTTCTGGTTATTGGGAAATTTTAAAACCGAGGAAAAATGTTAACTCACCCATCATACTCATTTCAAACTGATATTTCATTAGATCTGCAAAGGAATCAGTTAACAATTGCTGAATTGAACCAAATATAATGTCATCAACATAAATTTGAACAATCAAAAATTTTTTCTTATCTTTATTTATAAAAAGGGTTGGATCTTCATTTCCCTTAACATAGTTATATTTAAGAAAAAAATCCTGTAAGTCTATCATACCAAGCTCTAGGGGCTTGTTTAAGGCCATATAAAGCTTTGGTATGTTTAAAAATGTGATCAGGATTTTTTGTATCTTCAAAGCTAGGAGGTTGTTCAACGAAAACTTCCTCTTGAACATAACCGTTACGGAAATCACATTTCACGTCCCTTTGAAAAAAATTAAAATTAAAGAATGCTGCAAAGGCAAGTAGAATACGCATAGATTCTGGTCTAGCTACGAGAGCGTAGGTTTCTTCATAGTCTACTCCTTCTTGTTGATTATAGCCTTTAGAAAATAATCTAGATTTATTTCTTACTATGACTCCATTTTCAACACACTTATTTCTGAAGACCCATTCTACTCCAATTACAGTAGTTTCCTTAGGTCTTTCAACCAAGGTCCAGACATTATTCCTTTCGAATTCATCTATCTCATCTTGCACGGCTTTGATCCAATCATCATCACCTAAAGCATCATCAGTGCTTTTTGGTTCTAATTTGGAAAGAAATGCTAGATGTTCTACTTCATTCCTTAAGGAACTTCTAGTTCTAACAGGTTGATTTACATCACCAATGATACTATTACTATGATGATTCTTCAGAAACAACTGATTTGGGTTTGTAAAACCTTTTCATCAACATATGTTAGGAATTCTTCTGGAGTAAATGTTTCAGAAACAATTTCTTGAACATTTTCTTTATCAGAAGGATCTTCTATCAAGGGTTGAAAATCAGTTCTTGAAAATACATCTGAGGATGTAGGTTGAGGTTGTTTAAAAAAGGGATCAGTTTCATCAAATTTTAAATGTACTGATTCTTCAATAGTACAAGTTTTTTTTATTGAAAACTCTATAAGGCTTAGAAGTTGTGGAGTATACTAATAATATTACATCATCATATTTTGGTGAGAATTTATGTAATTTATCATTAGTATTCAAAATGAACACTTTGGAACCAAAAACCCTAAAGTAAGATAGCCTAGGTTTTCAACCATTCCATAACACATAAGGTGTTTTATTAAGAAAATGTCTTATCAAAACTCGATTTATAGTATAACATTCAGTACTTACAGCTTCATCCCAAAAATGTCTTGCTATAGAATATTCAATAAACATGGTTCTAGTTATTTCTTGAATAATTCTATTTCTTCTTTCAACAAAACCATTCTGTTGAGGAGTTCTTGGTGCTAAGAAGTTATGAGTAATGACTTTTCTACTAAAAAAAGTTTCAAAATCAGAATTTTGAAATTCTTCACCATGGTCACTATGAATAGTTTTTAATGGAAGGTTTTTTTCATTTTTAACTTGGGCTCTAATTTTTTTAAAATACGATAAAGCATCAGATTTTATTGCTAGAAAATATACCAACGTATATCTAGTGTAATCATCAACTAAGACAAATACATAATATTTTCAACAAATAATTTTAGTTTTTGTTAGACCAAAAAGATCCATGTATACCAACTACAATGCATCAGTTGTTGAGACTTCACCGATTGATTTAAAACTTTATTTATGTTGCTTTCCATATTGATAAGAATCACAAACTTTTTAAGAATAAAATCTATGCTCCGGTAGATCCTTAACTAGTATTTTCTCAGAGAGTTTACATAGATTCTTAATGTTATAGTGATGTAACCTTCTATTCCATAACCAGGAATGATCTTCCGTTTCACTAAGACAAGGTAGATCTTGGATACTAAGGTCTTCTATGATTAGTGTGTATACATTCTCTTGCATATGGGAAGAAAAAATAAACTCTTCCTTGGAATTGTGTACTAAGCACTTATCGTTATTATAATTCACAAGGTAGCCTTCATCACATAATTGACTTATGCTAATGAGGTTATGCTTAAGACCTTTAAAAAATAAAATATTTTAAATCGAAGTTTTTCTAAGAAGAACAATATTACCTATACCAAAAATTTCTTCCTGAGCATTATCTCCAAAAGTTACTTTCCCTCCTTTCATCTTGATAATATTTGAAAAGAATTTTTTGTTACCAGTCATATGTCGGGAACATCCACTATCTGTGTGCCGCGTATTGTTGTTGGAACTTTCTTTATTTTACTGAAAATAAGAAAAAGTTAGGTTTTCAGAATCCAAACTTCCTTGGATCCAAAAATTTCAGTAATAAAAATCATAAGCACCCACATTTTCTTTGAAAAATAAGCTGTATGGAAACCTAAATATTGAACATTATTTAAAGAACAATTTTTCTTCCAATTCCCTCCACATTGAAATTTAGTACAAAAAGGGCCTCTTGAAGGAACAAAATAATTGTTTTTGAAAATGGGGTTTTCATGAGAATAACGTAAACCATGATTATTACCATGTGGTAGGATTTTAGAAAACATCTTGTCAAAGTTTTCCTTATCAGAAGTAAAATTTTCAAGTAGTTTCTTCATAGAAAAAATCTTAGATTTTAGTCTTAGAACCAAATTCCTATCCTCTAGTATAATAGACTTAGAGTTAAGTTTATCTTCTAAAATATTTTTTTTTAAAAACTAGATATTTAAGATCCTTTGAAATTTTATCCTTCTCAAAATTAACTTCCTCAAGTTTCTTAGAAATATTTTCTAAAACATCATTTTTATTATCAAGAACTTTGGTAAGATCTGAAATTTATTTTATCAAAATAGATTCTTTAGAATTTTCTTTCTCATGTTTCTTAGAAACACTACAATTTCCCTTTTCTAGTAACTTAGAAAATCTAGAAACTTCCTCATAGTAAGGTAAATCTTTATCATTATCTGATGAAGAAGATTCTTCATCTGAAGAAAAATCTCTATCTGGAAAATTTTAACTTACAGACATATTGGTTAAGGATTCAGCAGTTCATTCCTTAGCCATAAAATAATGATTTTGAAATGGAGCTTTGGCTAACAAAAAATTATTCTTTAGCTCATAAGATTCATATTCTGAAGAATCATTAGATGAATCTCCACCACGGGTACTCTAAGTGTCATTAGTTTTCAAAGATTTCTTATTATTTGATTTGTAGAACTTCTTCTTGTTTCATTCAGTATTCATGTCTGCCTTGTCTCTTTTCTTATGAAAAGGACAATCAGGTCTAATGTGACCAATTCTCGTACATTCATATCATGTTACTTATCCATCTTTCTTATCTTTCCCATATTTCTTCTTGTATCTATATTGAAATTTCTACTATCTAGCAACCTTGTTCATCCTTCGAGCAAGATCCGCTAACTCATTTTCTGAATGCTAACTTTCACTAGATTCAGATTGAATAATAACCTTCTTAGATTTAGATCTTGTAACTCTCTTAGGAGTCTAGGCTTTCATATTATTTGAAGTTGTTATAAAAGAAACAATACCATTTACATTCTTCTTCTTTATATTATCATCATCTCTCTTCATTCTGGTTTCATTTTGAAGAAGAGTTCCAAATAATTCATCAAGATAAATATGAGTAACCTTCCTATTCTCATCTATAGATGTTCTCTTGGATTCCCACTCATTGGTCATGATATCTATGATCTTATCCACAAGAGCTTCATCATATAATCCTTTCTCACCCATTGACTATATACTGTTTATGATAGTCATAAATCTCTGTTGTACTTTACATATGGGTTCTCCATAAGGAAAGAAAAAACCATGATATTCCGCTCTGAGCATATCTCTTCTAGTTTCAATAACTTTTGAAGTTCCTAAGTTAGTAACCTCAAGCTTCTTCCATATACAATTTTCATCTTCACAAGATGAAATTTTGCTATATATATTTCTAGTCATAGAATGAAGAAAAGTATTGTGTACCTTATTATCTAGTTGATATTCACGCTTTTCCTGATTGGTGAAAGTACTAACTTCCTTGTCATGGATTTTATACCTTCCAGTAAGCATAAGGAAATTATCTACTCCAGTGTTGATAACAAAAGTCTTCATACGATCTCTCCAATATTTGTAATCATTTCCATCAAAGATATGTGGTCTTGTTGGATGTAGATTGTCAATAGAACTGACATCCATTCCTGTCATCTTAAGAAAAAAATCTTTCCACACGAACTTGTTAATATAAAAATTTCAAAATCAAGGAAAATATTCCTAAGAAAGGAAAACATTATGAACAAGGAAAACTTGAGCAAGGAAAACTTATATGTGAATATAACTATTTCAGATACCTTCTCTGATACCAATTGTAGGATCTAAATAATCAATGTAGATGCTCAATATACAAGAGGGGGTTGAATTATATACATTAAAATTTATTTTGGAACATTTAAAGAAGGTTATATTTAACAAGGTTAAACAAGGTAAATTCACTAAACCTCTTAGTTCACCAAACTTTCCAGGTTCTGGAAATATGGTTCCGGAAATGAAACTTAAGAAATGTTTAAAAGTAATAGATTCTATCTTAAAGAGTAAAGAATCTTACAAATTAGAATATACAAAAAACTAGAAAGTATAAGATAGTTATTCTTTCCTCTACAATCTATATACAATGGAAAATTAACTTGAAACAAAAAAAGTAACAAGTACTAAAACTTTTAACCCAAAGAGAAGGGTATCCAACAACCTTGGACAAAGGTCCCTGGATTTATACTTTCAAGAAATTCTGTCTTACCCACACCAGGGTAAGACCTCAATCCGAATATCGGTGTCTGTCTTGCTATCCCTGCATGCCCTCAACATCAAGGTAGCCGACACCTCTGTCTTCCGTAGTAAAAAATTCCTTAAACTTTAAGGTAGTCGAACCTCTGTCTTCCTATCCCTGGAAGCCCTTGATTGTACACAACAATAATTGGAGTCGCATGAAGCAATCTGAGCAAGGTGTTCAGTACTCACTTATAATGAGAGTCTCTCTATATAAATCACTTCAACAATGTGCACTCTCTAGAGTTTTAGAACAGTTCATCAAAAGTTCTTGGCTCGTTCAAATGAGCACCTATTTATAGGCAAATCTCTAACGGTTGGCTCCCTCCTCCAATGGTCATATTTTCTCTTGAATCTCAGAGGGACCTGTAAATGTCTAACTCAAACAACGGTTAGTTAGAAACAGAATGTATGACATCGTTTCATAACTATATAAAAGATAGAAAAAATATGATTTCTTAACCAAAACCAATTTTCAGAATCTAACCAAGAATAATATTCAGAGTCCAAGATAAAATAATATCCATATTCTTAACACGAATAATATTCGGAGTCTAAGAAAAATGAATATTTTTAGTATATAATATAGGATATTAGGATTATGTTTATTAGGGAATTTGTAGTCTGTACTCATAAGAATTCGTAACTAGAATTCGGAGTCTGAACTCATCAGAATTCGTAACCAGAATTCGGAATCTGAATTCATCAGAATTCGTAACCTGAATTCGGAGAATTCGGATCCTAAGAACAGAATGATTTATATATAAGTATTTATAGGATTCCAAGATTTTAAATATGAAACCGAATTTTTACACTTAAAAAATTATTACAAGAACAATGAAAATATGGTATGTATAAATTTTCCTTGGGGGAGGAAAATTTTCCCTTATGTAAGAAAAAAAAGGTAAGAAAAGAGTTTTCCTTGAGGAAGGAAAATTTTCCTTATCAGGATAAAATACATTTTACCTTAAGATAAGTGGTTGGGATTTTCAAAACATGAAGAAATGGTAAAATCATAAGGAAACCTTATTGACTCAACATAATGTCATGCGATTTGGGAAGAAGGGATAGCTTATTCCAAGATACATCATTCCCTTTAAGGTCATCGATCACATAGAAGAGGTGGACTATAGACTAGAACTCCCTCCTAACCTATTTCAATTACAATAAGTGTTACATGTATCACTCTTGAGGATGTACATACCATACCCCTAACATATACTCAATACATAGGTGGTACCATTGAAGATTTGTATTTCATATGAGTAGCAGATGGTGAAAATATTAGATCGTAGAGAAAATGTTCTATGGAATAAGATAATTAAACTGATCAAAGTGTTGTAGAGAAAAAAAATGTTTGATGAAGAGATATGGGAACTAAATGAAATGATTAAATAGAATTACCCTCATCTATTTTAGTTGGTGAAAAGAAAATTTCAACGGAGAAATTTCTGAAGAGTGGAAGATTATAACAACCCAAAATTTTATCAATAAATTTCTCTTTTTTATTTAATTATATTCATTAATATATATTATGGATATAAAAGACACATGTACTTACTTGGTTTTATTATATACTATTGTATTTAAAATACTTTTATGTATTATTATTGTTGTTTTTATAGACATTGAATTGTGATCATATGATTAATATAAATATAGGTTTTTAAAAAATCCAACTGATAATAACAAAGGATGTGATGACCTCAACCATTAGTATCATACTCTATGAATCTCATTTATCATAGCTTATAAGGGAGATAGAATCACTGATATTTCTAATTGACCAATCCCATTCTAAGATCCAACAACTTAATCATGAGCTAATTAGTTTATGCGATAAGTTTTAGATTATTGAGATCACATCTCAAACCATGTATAATGAACCACCTAATGAAAGTATCACTATCACTCACCTTACCCTTAAGGTTTTTTCTCATTTATTAATGGTATATGTATCAATACCATAATAATATGAATATTTATATTGTATTTTCAATATAATAATTTCATTTTTTCTTATTATTTTTAATTGAGAACAAAAATTAATTTTTATTCAATAAAACACAAATAGTATTTTTAAATAGATTACAATTTCAAATAAGACGTTGATTTTTATGAATTAATGAATTTTGAAATTAAATAATATTTTAATAAAATATTATTATTAAATAATTTTTGTTGAGTATTAATAATAATTTAATTTTTATGTAGTTAAATGTAATTTTTTAAGGGATTGAAAATTTTTATTGTCAAAAGAAACCATGCATTTTTAAATAAATGTCTATAATTATTTTCAAATTTAAAATAAATATATTTTAAAAATTATTTTTATAAAGTGAATATTATTTAATGAATCATAATTTCAATATTCTCCAATGGTTAATTTTTCATAATTTTCAGAGATAGTTAAATTTTATGGTAAAAATTAAATATTGTAAAATTTATGTTCTGTATTATGACATCATAATAACCCGAAATTTGTCTAAAAAATACTATAAAGGGTATATAATAAAATATATATATTTTCCCCTCTATAATAATTTTATTTTTATGTTTATTTCATATAATTTATAAATCCATTATGAGTCCTCCAAAACCATTAATATATTTTAACTTTTTAAAATCATTACTTTAAGGAAATTACTCACTTACATATAAAAAATTATAATATTTAAACAATTTCATCCCTTGGCCTAATAAAATAATGAAAACCACCCCTAATTGGAAGAAAATATGGAAAAAATCATTCGATGGTTTTTGTTTTTGTTAATTTTAATATATATATTCCAAAACCTATATTTGAGAAATGATAATGATTTACCCACTAATTCCCTATATAAAACCACCAAATATCCAATTTAACTTAACTAAAAAAAACATAAATAATATTAATAATCTTTATTCCTATCTTTGGATTCCTCCCAATGATCACCCAATCTCTCAGGAAGCTCCTCCCAAGAATTTGGAGTCACACTCTAAAGGTAAGGGATCCTCTCCTTCTCCTCTTTATTCATCTATATTCTTTATCTTATGTATTGGATCTTCATTTTGTAATATTGGGATATGTTCTTTCATATCCCCCAAAAATTCCATTTTTTGTATAAAATATAGTATGCACCTTTAACTCTCATCAATCCCTCCCATGAAAATTCTTCCTCCCTTCTTATGTTGCTGAAATTTCACCATGATTTCCCATGCCAATGATTTGTGTAGTAAATACCCATACCCATTTCATATCAATGATGTTCTCATTTACACACATATAATCATTAATTGGGGGCATACATGAATTTATTCCATGGTCCTTTATCATTGAATAAAATATTATGATGAATGAATAAATGTTGTATGATCTATGTGGCACACTTAAGCATGATAATGAAATGAATGTAACGGGTGCACCCAAAATTATATAACGGAAAATTTTTCTGTCTCCTAAGACATCATGAAAGGGATTTTGGAGTGAATTTAATCTATCACAGGACTTTATCCATCATGACTTCAAAATATTTATCCTTGATATATGTTTACGATTTAATATTTTATGTTGGTTTAACATTTCCATTGTTTCTTTTATGATTATCTTATTATATGATGTATTGTTGTTATTGTTTATGATTCTCAATCCTTTTATGAGCCATTGATATTCCTACTGTCTAAATTGTACAATTTTATTCATGTTATGATATATTTAATCCCTTATTAGACTTTATAGCTCACCCTTTATTATGTATATTCCCATGTTATCCCATGCAGTTTTAAGTCTCATATATTAGTTTAATCATGTTAAGGAGGTTATCAATAATGGGGATGTATTCCGTATTTTAATTTGTTATGTAATGTACATAATACGCAATGAAACTATACTTCTCAATCTTCAAAGATTTATTATATCTAATATTATGTAATAAATCATGCATTATTATGTAATAAAGAGAAGGTTTTTTATAATAATAATATCATAAATATAATATTATAAACATACATATATCATGAATTTAGTGTAGTGATGAAAAGAGAGCCACATCACTTCTGGAATGTAGTGCTCCAAACGTACACGAACGATGTTATCATCTTTAAGTTAGTGATAATTTAGATAATAAAATGACATATTATATTCCCAAAATGATAAATATGTTATAAATATTATAATTATTTCATGTATATCACATATAATCATTAAATTTATCATTTTTAAACATCTATATAAATCATTTGTGAATGTAGAATCACATCACAATGCAAGGAAATAGTCTTCCATACACATGAGTGAATTTATCAATTCCCCTTCATAATAGAGTGTAAAAATATGTATATATATGATTTTTGGTACCGAGTTCTTCTTGAGACCGTAGGTTGGCATATTTGAGGAACCCAAACCCATAATTTGACTCGACGGATGATCTTGAGGATCCAAAAGGAGTTGTGTGCATGCTTTTGGGTGTGAACTTAATAAATAAATCTATGATCAAGCTTATTTAATTCCCAATTCAAATTCAATGGGGATTTTACTCTTTGAACTCTTAAAATATGGCCAAGTAAGATGTGTGAAAGAGATTCATCCAATGCGCATGAAAGACATCTATGTGCAATCCACTTCTATGCCCAATGTAACATGACATGGTTCTTTTAGTGTCAGACTCCTTACACTCCACCACTGATATTTTCACCTATAAGTATAATGGTACCCCTCCATTCGAAAAAACACTTTGGAAGAATAACCTTATCTCCCATGCATGTATGAAGACCCCTTCCATGAATGTTTGAAAGTCAAGGGTTAATGGTATAGGATCTCGTGGTACATGTCCCACATGGGTCTGCATTCACGTGGGCCTTCAAGGGATTGGCCCTCTCCCACATCCTTTTTCAGCTAAGGAAAGTGCGCGTCAAAGACCCTTCTTTTGTGAAAGTCTTGGCCTTGTGTAATACATATGTTGCCTCAACCATTCCACCATGTATGCAAGACTTAAATATTGTGTAAACCCTTTCATATTTTTTTCAAGACACTAATATTTTGTGCACCAATTACATAGGAATACATGGGTTTTAGTTACTCCAAGTCACTATGTTTGTGCTCCTCTTGTGCACAATATCCCTATCTTGCATGGACATCCTCGAAAAAACCCTCCAGATTTGTGCGCAGTGATTTCCTGGTTCCCCAAGTGGTGCTTCATGTCATGTTTCCTTAAATTTTGATTCTTCACTTAGGTACAATAACATCTATTTCTTATTCTCATATCTACTATAACATGGACCTCTCAATTTACCACTCCTCCAACCTGTTGTACCGGGGCATTGCTTCTTCCTTCATTCCCCATGTGTGGGATGATACAAATTATGTAAGTCCAAGGGGTGAGGAGTTAGTTCTCATTGTCCAAGATGTATGAAGTTAAACTAACAATTACCCACATCCTCATAACATGATGTTAAACAATAAGTTTCCACATGTGTCATGATTCTGAGAGGACCAGAGAGGGTATGGGACTGGGAACCTTTCATTTCCCACCTTTTAGTATACCCTGTCTCTCATTGTGCTTTTCCTTCTTGTGTGCCCCAGGAATTCCTCATGTAATACCTGAACCACCATCTCAAGATTCCCTTTTAGAGTATGTCCCAATATCCATCTACCTCAGCTACAAACCATGTGTAATCCCTGTACAACCCCTCTTGGCCGCACCTTTCACGACACAACCTTGTAGTATGTTTTTACCTATTTTTTCTCACATTGAGCATGGAACACATCGGATTAGAGTAAATAGCAACAATAGAATCAACTTTTGGCTTCTAACCAAGTGTAATCCCTAGCATGACTTTGGGACACTGTCCATGCATAAGCCCCATTCCCCTCCTCTTGCATGATGTTAAACTGCATTAACCAAACTATGTTTACTTTGATCCCAGTTTTATAAATAGGGTATGTAGGAATCCTCTTTGAGGATCAATCCCATCACTCCCTAAAATTCATCTCTTCCAACTACTTCACATTGGTTCTCTTTCATCCTACAAGGCTTTAAACTCCACCTTCCAATCTATGTGGTTTTTTTATCCCTTACGGGTGCATAGGACACCTCTTTGAGGTTCAATCCCTACCAATTGTAACCTTGGTGCTTTGTTCTTTAGATTTAACCTCATGATGTGACATCTTACATTTTTGGGGAACATCTCTAATATCCATCCTTTGTGGTATTCTGGTCTGCATGTGCAGTTAACCATGCATAATCCCCACAAATCAGCATAATCCTCCAACCATGAGTGATCCTCTTGTGAAGGGCATAAAACCATTCATAATACCCATGCACATTTTTTAGTCATTTTCATTTGTTTATGCATAAATTATATGCCCCCATCATGAACTACAGGGAATTTGATCCATGCCTTTCAAATAGGGTATGTAGGAAGCCTCCTCGAGGTTCAATCCCATCACACACTTTTCATCCTGGTCTCTCCTTCATGCCTTTGTTTCTTGAGAAGATCATTCCCACACTCAGAGGTTCTACTTCCTTCATATCATTATCCATGAGATTTATTCTCATGAGCTGCCTCCCTAGGTGTTTCATCTCCCCATCCTGAACTAATTGTACTATGATTCCCAACCAATGTGATTCATAGGAAACCTCCCTAAGGTTTAATCCCAACATTTTCACCATTGCATCGGTTCCATCTCATTTACTCCACCTACTTCAACCAATAATCCATCATCCATTTGGATTACTACCCAGGATTCCACATCCCGGTGGGATCACGTCATCCATTTGGGAAAATAGCATACCTAAGCCACATTCATCCCATTGTTCTTTTTAGTACTCGAGCAGCTTACCATGAATAAGACCCATACATCATTTCAATCCAACCAAAATTTCCCCTCTTACGAAGGGTAGCTGACCTTGTGTAATCCTCAAACCATGATCTCTAAAACTATGTGGGTTTTTATCCAAATCTTCGACACATGGTAAGTAGGAAGCCTCCCTGATGTTCAATCTCAACCAATGGTAAAAATTGGTGTCCCAATTTCTAGGGCCCACCATTCTATTTCCACCATTTTTGATGTCCTAATCATCCTTCATGTTGTGAAACATTTTCCTTTGTGGGACACGCCATCCCAGGTCCTTCCTCGTTTGGGTTTTCTAATCCATCTATTCAGTAAACCATCTAGGTACTCCCTCTTAGTGATGTACCCATCTTATCCACTATTGTAAGTGTTATGATCAGTTTGATCTATGTTCAGAAGATCATAAACACATGGAATAACCCATGTTAAACATGGTAAGATAAGGAAAACCTCTATGACATGCCTCTGGAATAATATTACCTGAATTCGATGTAGGATGCCTCGGAATTACACACCCTCGAGAAGCCCTCTGATAAAAGAGAATTTAGGTGTAACGATGTTCTAGTGTCCAAAAATACGAGTGATTCCAAAAGTGACTACGTTATTAACCGATGTTTTCTTCCCTGACATAACCCTTTGGAATTTCTTAATAGAAGCCACATAATTACCAAGGGTCAACAAAGAGATATCACCAGGAGGAGTTTCCCGAACAATGTATTAATCTTTAAGGGAGACCCAGACTAGGTGATGAATTATAATGAGGAATCCATGGAAGGGGAGACTGAAATCCCATCATCACATTTCAATCAAGGAGCATACATCTCTGAATAAGAGAAAAATGCTTCCCACATTTGGAAAGCGGGAATGTGGGTAATAGATGCACGTACCCAAAGGCGACGTGTACCCCAACAAGAATGTTTTGTAAACAATGATATAATTACTAAATAGGTATAATTTTTTAATAAATATAATAAATATATTTTATATCCATCATCATACCAAAATATTAGAGGAATTAATGGAATAATGAATGACATCAGTTCATGTGGTGGAAGTCCACCATACACAAGAATGATGATTTCATAACCCATTTTATGGATGTAGTGATGATTCTAGGTCATGAATATCTTATTTAAAAAAATCATTATATGGACTATAATTATTTATTATATCAACATGTTTTAATAATAATTTATTGAGGCCTACAAATAAATAAAATAAAATCGCTCATTGAATAACATTAACTCTTTATTGGGTATCCTCTTTAGGTATACACCAAGGCCTTCCTAGGTTGGATTTATGCCCAAAATAAGGCCTTAAGGATGATCGGAGGGATATTTGGAATATATTTTGGAATTTATAGGTGGATAATAAAGGGTTTGAAGGTGTGAAAGAGGGTGGAGAGTGGGTGGCCTTTTATCTGTGAAGTGAGTGTCACCCTTGTAATTATTTGAAAATATTCAATCATACCAACATTTTTATCATTCCAAAAGCTTCCAAAAAGGGTCACTCACAAACCTAGATAAGATAAGGTATAAATAGGCCTTGAAAATGGTTTTTGGACACATTTTTTTTATTTTTAAACATTATCATTTTACTTTACCTATGGTAAATTAATTTTTACCTTAACCGTGGTAATTAATTTTTACCATATTCACTATTCAGTTGTTTCAAAATTTCACTTTTCCCTATTATAAATTAAAAAATATTTTAATAATAAATATGAAATAAATTTTAAAAAATTAATTTAAAATAATTGGAAAATATTATTTTAAAATTTATCCCCAAGAAGCGATGGGAAATCAAGTTTTTAAAGAGAAAATATTAATATGTATACAAAGTTGTTATATCAAAATTTTCTATAATGTTATTAAAATTTCAAAAAATGTATTCAAATATATAAATTTGAACAAATTTTACTTTCAAACAAATTAAATAAATAATTTAACAATAATAATTGTTTAAACAAAAATATGATTTCAATTAAAATTCAATATTTTTCACTATTCATAAGAATGGACCTTTTAAGAAAAAATCACAAAAATTATCCATATGTAAATTTTGATATTATTATTTAAACAATGAAGTTAATTTTTAAAAAAAATCAAAAAATGGTAAAAATTTATTTCAAATTAGTTTTGAAAATCACGACTAATCTCACATTTAGAAAAATAAATTTGTTTCAGAAAACATTTCTCATTATTTTAAATAATTATTATTTTATTTATAATCAATGAATAACCATATTTTTTATTATTTAGTTATTAATATTCATACACACTAATTTATCAGCTAGGATATAATGGTATTCTATATCATGGTTCATTTTGGCTCAGCGTTGCATGTTCTACAAGCTATCAAAGATATTATACTTATTCGAATATATTTTGTGGGTTGTTTAAGCTCGTAATTATGTGTCACGTAAACTATTCAACAAAATGATATTATTTTATAATTTTGTGTTGTTACAACTATTATGTTGGGCCTAGGTAATTCCTTGAGATCTTTCATTTTTTTGTACATTCTTAGCTGGTTATCAAACCTTTTTTGGTCTAAAAACCATTAGAACCTTATGGTTAAAACTCATGTTATGTTATTTTTATTCCCAATTCAACTATATTTGTTTAGAAATTATGTTAGTATGTTTATTAGTTGATGTATTATATGATTTTATATTTCTACTAATAATGTTATATGATAACGTTTTTTTGTCCTCCAACATTTATGTATTGTTTGGGTATGTTGAGAATTTTCACATCTTGTGGCTTTATTTCATTACTTTATCTATAATGATTTATGTTTTGGAATGTTTTTTATATAAAACATAATAGATTCCAAAGGAAATATTTTAAGTAAATTTATTTCAATTTGAGATAGTTTTGTAAAAATGTGTTTTCAAACAAGATTTATAGGATTTCATTCTTTGAATGAAATAAATATGATAATGTTATTATATTACTATGATTATTTTCAAAAACCCTAAAAATTACATTGGGAATATATAGATTTTTTATAGGATATAGGTAATGGAATGTGAACCATGCATATTGGTGGATATTCATTATTTTCTCCATTTTTGGTATTTTGATGGAGGAGACATGGCCCTACGAGGTTAGCTCACGGGTTGTTTTTTTGTGTTTCTATATTGATGGGATCAATATTTGGCCTTCTTTGGTGACGATAGTTATTTTACATTTAGATATTTTTATTTTGAATATCATGTTTATTTATTTTATGTGACATGTTTTATATGATGTTGTGATGTTTTTATGGTATCCAACATTAGTAATTTTCATTTCACTCTAATATATTTATTTAATTTTGTAGGCTCTGATTATATGTTATTATATTCATGAAACTTCATAGATATTTTATCTCAGTTTTCTATTGGTAAAAAATTCCTATAAGGTTGATAGAATTTATAGGGTTCTAGTTGATAGCCTATAGGGATCTGGAAGTTATTTTGGGTTGTATGGAATAATGAATCATGTGAAATTTATTATAAAACCACGATGGATGGCTATAAGATGGTATTAGAGTAGTTTTTTTGGGGGTCAATTGTATTTTGGATCTAGGCATGTTGGAACTCAAGAGGTTGAAGAAGAGGATTTCTCGGTCATCTCTTATTTATATAAAACCTTGAGCTTTTATGTATGGTCTAGCATTTTATTTAGGTTCTGTTCTGTATTATTTTATGTTTTATAATTTTTATTTATTTCATGATTTCTTATTATATTTTGGGTGAATTTATGAGTTATTGTTGAGTTTTTTTGGGGGGGGGGAAATAGGGATTTCATCTGGTGTCTCATGGTTTGTGTTCTTGGTTATTAGTAATAGTGTGGCCAATCATTTTTTCTTCCAATGGAACTTGAATGGTTGGTTCTCAATTTAGCTAACCATGCATCCAAACTATTCACAATGTAAAAATGGTAGATGTTTTAAATTAGAACCCCTTCAACATTAGAAATTATTTTTTTTGCTAATATTTTTTATTGAGTCCAACAATAAGGGATTATATTGATTTAATTGATGTTGTTTTCAATTTAATTCAGTATTGAATATTTTTTTTGCGCTTTGTATAAAATTCCCCCAAAAGGGAATCATCTTTGAATAGATAGGGTTTTGTGGTATAGGTATCATAGTAAAACTCTCCCATTGATTATGATTTAGTGTAGGGGTTATATATAGAATCCATTCCTTAATCTATAACGGTAGTCAGGATCTAAAACGAACTTTTGACCACACTCTGGAGATTACTAAGATAAATCTATACATCATTCAAGGCTAAAAGGGATCCCAAGATCCTGAGTATTTGTAGGAATAAATCAAGATAAACCTTTAGGTTTTTAAGACACATAATATTGTTAAGGTTTTATTATACACATATATTTTGGATGCAATTGGTATACAATTGGTGGAATCTATCGGCAATAAAATCAACATGATATTCTCAAATGTACTATATTTAAAGTGGTTTTTAATCAATTATTATACCTATAGACCTTAAGGGATGAAATGTTTTGGTAATTTGTTACATTATACTAATGGAATCTTTCAGTGTTAGAGTATCTTTCATGTCTTTGTAGGGTGTTTCATATGTATCCTAAAATATTTTTAAATGATTACCTCGAGGGTCATCATTTTGAGATGAGCATGAAGGCCAAGATCCTGATCATGAATATACTTATTTTATTACCAAATTATGATAATATATGATATTAGGAGTAAATTGTGGATGAAACAGATTTCATAAAATATTGGTCTCCATGGTGTCACATCAGTGGGGTTTTGTAATAGAAATTCATATAGTAAGATGAGGAAACAAGGTGGACCTCATCAAGGTATGGGAAAGAGATCCTAAAATTCATCATCTTTAGTTCTAGTTGTTTCATTATGGTTTAATATGGTGGTCTATTTTCTATGAGGAAATTTTGTTAAAACTAAGCCTAGTTATCTAGAAGATCTATGTATTATTCACCAATGTGTAAATTAA
The DNA here is from genome assembly GCA_963277665.1 of Viscum album. Classification (NCBI taxonomy): domain Eukaryota; kingdom Viridiplantae; phylum Streptophyta; class Magnoliopsida; order Santalales; family Viscaceae; genus Viscum; species Viscum album. The sequence continues at coordinate 684,683,618 of OY728167.1, forward strand.
GGTCACCATAAACGTTTATGTTAGCCTTATGTAGAAGGGAGTGGAATTGGATACATTTAATATAAGGGGTTGCTTGTGCAATTAGATTATTCTAAAATTAAAATATCACATCCGCTAGTTAAAGATGATTCTCATTAGGAAAGTATGGCTTTATGTGGGCTTGATTCCGGATGTTATTATTCAACATATATGTCTCTTGAGGATATCAAAGCTGGGTTAGTCACTATGACAGGTAATGTATTCATTTCCTCTATAATAAATCTGTTTGTTTATATTTTTTCTTCCCATTAATTTTTCTATCAAAAGTTTCTTGATTCCTTGGGTATGATATTGAAATTCATTCCTTCTTGATGTATTTTCATACCCCTAGGAGAATGGAATTATGTTTCTATAGTGTTTTGTTTTAATTGATGACATGAATTTCTTGTAGGATTTCTACTTCTTAGGCTTGTACACTTCTTACCTCATATTTATTGTGGGTTGGTTAATTGGCTTCAAAGTACATGTTTATTTTTGTCACTAAAGGATCCTAATTCTATACCCTAATAGAAAGAAATCACATATATTAGTGTGAATGATATCTATGATTAGTGGCGGAATAACCTATTTCTTTATATATGGGACAAATTTAATGAGAATTTTCTAGGCTATTAATTTATGCATCAATGATGAGTTTAGTCGGTTTTCCTCCAGTGTTCATAGATCCTTACCCAAATGTGTTTCTATAGTATTTTTCTAGGTTTTCACCCTAGTGAGATGTCAAGTTCACTATGTATATACTCCATAGGAGGATCCCCATTTACATTCTTTCTTCTTAGATGGATTTGATTTAGTTCAACGAGTTAAGAACTCATCTAGAAGACCCTGTGAGCATGGGATTTATTCAACCCTGCATTTTAGCATGGGAATCACTAATTTTATTTGAAAATAATGTTTATAGAAGTATCATTAATTGAATATAATATCATAATCATAATAAAGTGATTGTAATGAATAAATATGTATTGACCAGAAATGATTATTTATTTGATTAGCTTAGAGGATCTTGATGGTTTTCTTAAGATTGACATATGGTTTGAGTACCACCATTGGATGATCCCAATGGTGGATGGCCCTAAGAACAGAATTAAAAATTAGTATATAAGTTTTGATTATTTGGTTTTGTCATTTGGTATTAAAAATTACCTTGTTGACTATATATCCTGGATAAACTGGAGCTTTCATTGCTTTTTTGACTCATTTATAGTTGTGTCTCTCGATTACATCTTTGTGTAATTCATGATTATGGAGGGTCATGTTAACCACCAAGAAGATGTTTTCAGAATATTAGGTCTGAATCACCATTAAGAGTAGTTATCCAAAGGCCATGTTTGGATATATGAGGTCATGTTATTAGGCCCCATGATTTCTAGGAGAGGAGTTTTAGTAGACCCCAATAATATTCAATCATACATGTCTTGTGAATGTCTTAATAATGTGTTTTATATTAAGAGAAAATAGGGCTTCGATGGAAACTATAATTTTTTTGGACATACCCATGATAACTTCTCCGTTGAAGACTTTGGCTAGGAAAGGGATGATGTTTTATTGTATTCTTTAGTTTAATCATTCTTTGTTGGAGTTTGACTCTCATATTACATGATTTATAGTTTTCATTCTTCCTATGTCTAAGAATTAATATGTAGTGAATTTTTAATCCTCTGATGTGGGGATTGTGTGAATATTATTTGAGGGTGATATTGGTGTGGTTGTTGGCCACAGTATTTTATGCCCACATTATCATAATTATCTCACCCATAACCTGAATTTGGAAGCTATGATTCAAATAAAAAATCCAATGTTTCATTACCACTTCAGGTATAATTTCATAGTCTATTAGGCGCATAAGTGGATGAATTATATATTTACATAAATTTTAATTAATCCTTATATATATATGGTCGATAGAATATCATTAGACCTTTGATTTTTACATTTCCTACACACATGGGAATGGAAATGTAGTCATCAATTATTTGATATGAATATTTTTTATCTAGATCCTAAAATATTCTCTGGATGATTGGGATCTGATGATTTTGTTTTTTTATATCTATCTAGAGGTGAATGAACATGGAGAATATGTGGGTTTGAATATTTTTCAGGTCACACCATCTCTTTTCTAATAAGTTTAGAGTGACAAGAAATCTAACCCTGAGTTCTATTAGAATATTAGTGTCTTAAATATTAGGGATACTTCCGGTGATTGTTCTTGATATATAGATTTTTTCCTGCTCTTTAGGAAGTAGTTTATGGTTTCTTTGATCTTGATCATTGATTTGATGAATGAGGTTCATCATTCTAGTTGGTTTATACACCCCAAGGATACAAGTATTTTTCAAACCAGGATTGTTCAGAATTTGTTTCCCGAGAGAAGGCATTCAGTTGTGGATTTCTTTTCCTGATGTTTATCATAATAGAGTATAAAATTTTGGAATAAAAGGTCATATAGATATTTTTATCCTTAGATTACTTTTTTGTGGCAGTGGGATGATATCTCAATGTTTTTTGTTATTTGTCTACCGTAATCACTGTGTGAGAAGGATGTTATATGGGTAAATTTTTATCATTTGATTAAATCATCCCCTTTTCATCACATAATTTTTTCAATGAAAGTAAATGATATCATTTATATATATATATATATGATAGGTTATTTTGGTTCATGGAGTTCCCTTAGAGGTAGTTTCATAACAGGAAGCACGTTTTACTTCTCTATTTTGTAAGGGTTATTAGAAATTGAAGCAAAATAAGTAATGTCTGACCACCACATATATACTATAGATTGATATCATATTTGACAAGACAATATAGACTCGCGAGGAAATTTTCCATGCATTAGTTCAATAATTAAATAGTTTATATAGGAGTTGAATTTTTCATTGGTTGAGAAATCATAAAAAAATTTAACATGCTCTAATCAAGATAACCTCTTTTTAGTCTTTGTATGGTTGTTCCTTCCAATCATTGTTATATTGGGATGTGGTGGTAGAGAATTCATTTTCAAGATTAATTCTAATACATGAGATGATAGGGAAATTATGGTTGACTCATATAAGGTTAGTGATAACTCAGAATCACCGAAAATCATTTTTCCATTTATATCATTAATTATGGAGCATGAGGTTTGTAATTAGTTGTATCATTGGGTTTGTATTTATATAGGACATCATCACTTGTGAATGTAGTGGAAGTTAGAACCATTTTTTTTAGGAAATTCTGAAATTTGGTTAATATTAGGAATATAACCAACCAATTAGAGTTTCCACCATAGATTTCACTGATTCAGGAAATATTTCATGTTTCCCCATTCAAGAGATACCATCCAGACCTGTCTCATGTGATAGAGTGGAAATATATAAATATAGATCCCAATTTCAACATTATGGATCATCCTTTTTATATATTGGTTTATCATAACAAGGTTATCTATGGTATATTGATCCCATCAGTCCATTAGATTTTGAATGGTAGTGGTTCTAGCCATGAGACTTGGGGGGGTTCTTTGCATTGGTGAGGATACAATGGTCGCACCTATTTTCTTATGAGGATTCCAAATTAATTTCATGGGTTATGAAGTGGTATGGTGAGGAGGTTTGTGTCAATATATTTTTCACCAATACATCATATTTTTTATTTTATTTATATTTTTATTCGTTCTTGCAGTTCCAAGGATATGTAGTTTGGAAATCTATTTTTGATTTATGATAAACCCTACTGTACAGTTGGGACATAGTTTTTCAAACATTGTGATTAACCATGCGAAAGGGGTGTCTATGGGAATATATCTATTTTTCATTGTTTGATCGTGGTTTTTGAATTTTTAATTTTTCATTAGAAACTATGAGTCTCTGGTTCCTGGGATATAGTTGCTCTAGCATAGATATGTATGGTTTTCCTTACCATGCAATTTGTCTCATTCATAAAAATGTGAGAAATGACCATTTTTACTTTACATTATTTTAAGCCTTTCTCCCCTATTTTTAGTCCCACACATGTGTATCTTATTCCATAAGATTGGGATATTATTCCCCTTTATTTTTTGTGGATTGTCTATGAATTCATAATGTTTTGGCATAAAGTAATCCAATAACATCACAATTTCTTTATCCTTTACCAAAATCTTGTCTTTTTCTTCCATTTATATAGAATGTGGAAAACCTAGAATTAATGTTTTTAAAACTTATTATTTTTAATGGGGTTTTTTGTTTATTTTCTTATGGTTTAGGTTTTTTAGGAACTGTAAATCATATATCTAGAGGTTTTAATTGAATTAGAAAAAAGTTAAAATTAATTTTGTGGTCGGATCCTCTATTTTATGAAGTTTTCCAAGTCTTAACATTGAATTATTTATCACCATTGTATTTTTTATACAAAATTTACTTTTTTATTAGTGTTTGACATTTAATCAATGTTATACATGATGTGTCTTTAATATTATGTTTGAAGTGGGTAATCCAAAGGGGGTTATATTTAATTCACATCACATATTTGATAAAATGGTGAAAAGTAGTATAATATATTTTGATGGGGTTTCATAGGGTTTCCAAAGGTTTATTTCATGGTATTTATTATTCATATGAAATTGGAATTTTGGTTTATGTAATTGTTTTTGGAAAATGATTTTATGTTTTGAACATGTGAATTTATATGTGTTGGCATTGACTAGAACATGAGACACCAAGGATGTGAGTGTTTTTTTTCAAAGGGACCAAAATATCCTTTTAAAATAAGGGCGAGGTACAATTCATAATTTTCTCCAACGGTCCAAGAGAGCCTTTTTGGAGGGATATAGAGAGAGCTTCAATTATATTAAAAAAAGAGACGAAGGTAAGACATTGTAGATTTTCTTGGGTAAGACTAAGAGAGATTCCAATTTTATTTTAAATTACTATCTATCTAGTAAATCTTGTTTATTCTGTGGCACACTGGCCCTTATAACTTGTTCATTTATTTTTTATTTTAATGCCATGATGATTTATATGTGTATATAAATTATGTCAATTCCTAGTTTGTTTGAGGTTACTTTTGATATTCTATTTAAAATTAGTTGGTTATATGATGATGTTTTTGATTATTCCATCATTTATTCAAATTTTTTTCTTGTTTGGAATGTTTATGTCCATTGTATTTATTAATTTACTTGATCCATGTTGACTCATGTTTTGGAAAATGTTTTTACAGAATATCAAATAGAATTTAAAGGATTGTTTTATGTAAAATTTTTTCAAAGTGAGGTAGTTTTGGAAAAATATTTCAATATAGATTTATTGGTTTTCATTATTTAAAATCATTAGGTATAATCCTAGTTGTATACAAGTTTGATTTTTTACATTGGTAATATGTACATTTTTTTTCAAGAAATAGGTAAATGAATAGAAACAATTCATATAGGTGGATATTCATGATTACAATCATCTGGGGTCTTCTAATGGAGGAAGCATGGGATCACAAGTTTAACTCATGTGGAACTGTTTTAGGTTTCTTATTAGTAGGATGTAAGTATTGGTCTTCTTGGTTAATGATTCCTTTTTTGAGTTTTCTGATTTTAACTTGGTATATCATGTTATTGTCTTGTATATGACATGTTTTATATGATATTGTTACATTGCTTTGGTATCCACCATTTTTCATTATTTCATTACGCTATTATATCTATTTATTTCATTTGATACTAAATATCTCATATTTTAGTTCACCAAATTCATAAATTATTCATGTACAATTTATATTTTTTAAATTATTCAGAAATGGTTTATTTTTATTCAATGGTTCTTGTCACAATCAAGTACTTATTGGTAATGATTTTTGGGCCATGTTCCATTCCAACTATGGTGATGAGTTAGGTATAATTTGGTTTTTTCACTACATTAATATTAGGTTTGTTCACAAAATAATGTGTATTCATAAAACAATTTGGTCAAAACTATTGTTCATGGACCTCATTAGTTTTCTAGAAACATAATTTATGGGAATAATTGGGTTTTATAATAATTTTTTGGTTTTATAATCTTATCCTAAGGCCATATTTCTAGGATTATTTGATATTTCCACAATAATACTTGTTCTAATGTTATGTTTCCATGTGTTATGATTATTTTTACTATTTTCAAAATCCATTTTATACATTTTATTCTTTTATTATTGTCCTTTTATTATCCTATAGTCTTATTTCATGGTTTATAATTTTCCATCTTGACTTGTGATTATCTATTATGATTCAATGGTACATTATTCTAATATTTATCTAATATTCATTTTCTCTTACATGCTTATTATATAACCCTTTTTGACTCATAGATAATTTTCCCCAATAAAGAATTTGATCTCACACCTTTTTCCCCATTTCCTATAAAATTATATGAAATATTTTGTTTTGATGGTAGTTGTCTATGAATATTTTAGTGGGATATATTTAACAAATAATGTGTAATAATTTGTTTAAACAGTAATTATCTAGAGACACTAAACCATTGGGTTCATGGATTGTGATATTTAATTTTTAAATTAAGATAATAATATAAAATAAATGATTATTTTTTGTGGATTTCCCACCTATTATCTAATAATATGGGTTAATATTTTTTTTTGCAACAGATAAAGCAGTTCATGTTTGGGGAATCTCTTATTTTACCTTATCTTATAGATCTTGGTTTACAATGAAGTATAAAAATAAGAGTATTACCTAAATAATTGTGATCCGTATGAAGGTAGGAGTGTGGAGTTATAGTTTTCTCAAAGTGAGAATTTTTCATGATGGGGGTTTAGGAAACATTCAAAAATTATCCATGTTAGTAAAAATATTATTTTCATATTCCTATGTTTTATTAATTTTAAGGGTTCTTTACTAGGATTGTGTGGAACATTTTTTAGAATGGGTTTCATTTTAGAATATTCCCACATAAATGGTAGAACAATAAATATAATAAATAACAATCAAATAAAGGATCAATTACTGAGAGGGTCAATGAGTAATAGTGAAATCAGTCTTCTAAATATGCTAATATAAGCTTTTTTACCTATATTTTCACTACGTAATCCTAATATTCAAATGATGGATTTCTAATCACAATTTTAGTAAGTTTAATTCCATTATTTTACACATTTTTCTGTAGTTTAATTAAATTTATTCCATATACTATAATATATAGTTTATCCATGGTTGATTACCATTTGATCAAGAGTGCCGAATATTGTAGAAGTGGTTAGGGTTGGTTGAAGTGGATGTGTACATCGTATCTTTTGTATTAATAATCTCTCATAAAACCTTATTATTATTTAGTATTTCATTCTTGATAATTCATACCATGTCCCCTAGTTATATAGAGAGAATCACCATTCTTTACGGATGAACCCCAATATTATAGAGTGATTTGGGAGAATTATTTGACTTAACTGCTCCTTCTATTTATTAATGAATATTAATTCATTGAGGTTTTATTTGATTAACTCGACCAAAAGAATTAAAATTCATATGTAGTTTTTATATCATGAAAAATTATAACAAATTATCTCTTTATTATCACAAATATTGATATAATATATGTTTACCAAATCATTTAACACATATTATTATATTATTTTTTATATAAAAATACATAAATTACAACTCAAATATCATAATTCCTATTTTATTTGAAAAAATAAGATCATAATACATTGAAGGAAAGTAAATATTTGAATCTAATTTTTTTTCTTCCATAGAAAGCACCTAAATCAATTTGAGGTTCTAAAATTGCATGGGATGACTATGGGAACACATAAAATAATTTTCGATCTATATTCCTAGTAAGGGGATAATCATGATAAGGAAACATAATGTGTGATTCAAGGATATAACATGATGTAATAAAAGAGAAGGAACCTAAGTAAACACATGGAAGAATAATATAAAGTAAAAGTTATCATAATATCATGGAATCATCGGAAATTAGGAAGCAACATAAGACATGAAATAAACATGGGTCAAATATAACTTCCTTGACATTATCACATGGTATACAAAGTCCAATAACATACTATGTTTACTCCCTAATCTTGTAAAAGAAACCTCATGAGACAAAAGATTTACCAAATTCATCAGAGCGCTATCTTGGAACAAAAATTCTAAAATGTTCTAAATTTATGTGTGCCACATAATGGTAATCAATCATACAGTAAAACAGAATAATTACCCATGGAATTAAATTGGGTTTCATAATATTTCTCGTATGTTGATCAAAGTAAATTTCATAATGAATGAATTTGAGATTTGAACATAAATCCAGTATTACCCATCAATGTAAGGGAGAGTGTGAAGGGTATATAAGTAAAAGACATATACACAATATATATATAAAATTTTGAAACATTATTAGTTATTATCATTGATGAATATAAATACATTTTACAATATTAAAAACATTTATGATGAAAACAACCTTTCCACTTTGAAAATAACTATTATAAAACTAGTATTTTTTAATATATAAGTAAAATTATTTTCTTTGAAAATAATCATGTAAAATATTAATGCAATATTTATGCTAATGTTTTACAACCCATCCCTCAGGGCCCATGCCGTTACTACCCCATGCCCGCCTTCCATGGGCTGGGGCTAGCGACTAGCACCAAAGGCATTTTCCCTGAAACCGGGAAGCCATTGCCTTTATATCCTATAAACACATGCAACCAAGCACACAGAAAGATATGAACTCATGTAAACTGAACTGTAAAAGAGTGATTACAGTATGTAAAAGGGGCTAGAATATAATCCCAACTAGAAAGTACAAGGAACTAAAAGTACATGTAAACGGGAACAAATCCTATGATCAACCGCTAAGGATCCCACCTGAAGGGTAGGTACTGCACTCAAACGGTCATCTCTGCAGTACGCCTCATCTAGGGTCCACCTCCGAACTACCTCCATCCCTGGTACTCTCGTTCTTAGTCAGCATTGTTCATCGTCTGCACCAAATAGAATGAGGTGCATGCATAGATCGTCCAGGGGTGAGTATAGAGATACTCAATAAGGACCCCGAGAACCTAAAGGTATCACAAAATCCACAAAGGATAAACCAAAAAGCATGAAAACAATTGACAACCCTACTTAGGTATATTCCCATACATATACCTAAGTTATCAAGTAAACCCATATAAATCATGTGGAAACACAAGGCCCAAATCCTTACCCAAAGCTCAAATGTTCCACAAACGAATGAATACCATGAAAGAAAGTACCATACAGGTACATAATCAGTTCACACTTGGTAGATCTTAGGTAAAGAAGTAGAGATGATTATATGTAGCTACTGAATCATCTTACTCTGTTAAGAGGCATAACCACAAAAGATACTAAATCGTCATCAAACCCAAAGAGGATCATAGTACATCATCATACCCACACTGGATCCTAGTACCTCTTCAGACCCACAATGGATCCTAGTACATCGTCAGACCCACACATGATCCTAGTACCTCGTTAGGCCCACACAAGATCCGAGTACATCGTCAGACCCACACATGATCCTAGTACCTCGTCAGACCCACACAGGATCCCAGTACATCGTCAGACCCACACCAAATCATAGTACATCATCAGTACGTCATCAGACCCACACAGGATCCTAGTACATCGTCACAGCTAGCTACAGGGTTCTTTCACTAAGCTTGCTCGTCTCCGGGAGGGTCTGCTCCTCAAGCCGCTGGTCGATACTCTAACTTCCATGAAGTCCCATGAAGAAGTATCTCATAGGACCACCACTTCAAAGGGGTCTCAACGTAATAGATGGTGCGTCAATCGGACGTTCGGTCTGTGAGTTATTATCCTTTTAGTCCCGAGGGCCTGATAGGATTCGTGCTTGATCGAACCCGACCGTACCCCAAATTTATCCAAATCTTCAATGGGGAATACCAAAAGTTCTGTCTCGCTCCAAAGTTTCTGGCACCATATACGGTTCGCCAAATGGAGGCTAGGTTCCAATGTTATGGCCGATAGAGTGAAAATGGGTCGAGCCTGGCCCGAGTCTGGTCTGACCCGGTCGGACCGACCCAACCCGACCCAGCCCAAGAAGAATTGACATGGTTTGGGTTGACCCAGCCCACTAGGTCTGGCCTGGCATGAGCAGCCCGGCTTGGGCGGCGGACCGCTGTGCGGTACGGGGGAAGCGGGGCGGCACGGGGGCCGCGGGGAGTCCCGGGGGCCCCATGGTGGCGCGGGGGCCGTGGGGCGGTGAAGGTGTCGTGGGGCGGCGCGGGGGCCGTGGGGTGGGGGGCGGCCATAGTGCAGCGGGGCGGCCATGGTTGTGTCGTCTCCTTCGTCGCGGACGGTGGTGTGTCGACCGCCGTATCTGAGTCCCACCGGTTCCATTCTCCGATACCGGTCGCCGCCTTCTTCCATTGCGAGGAACACAACAAAAACCTAAAATATGTGGAGATTTTGGGCCATGAAAGTTTTTCCTTCACCCTCCACATTAGGGCGGTAGTAAGAGGCTTAAAAAATATTTTATGAAGAACATCAAACCCTACAACCTCCGGCAATGATTATTCCCAAACCCGCAAAAAGATATAATTCACTGATCAACTAGTTAGAGAGTTGATCTGCATTCTTTGTTTAGAAGGGAGGAACATGGGAATCCATAATCACACAAAATTAAACCCCTACCTCGTTTGTTCGTTGGTGTTTTCACGAGGAAGAAGTTAAAGATGTTGACGTTCATCACGCTCGCCACATGCCTCTGATCCTTAGCTCATGCATCGTCCTCTTTCTTTATTATGAAGAACGTTCTTCGATGGAGTTCTTTGTTTGGAGGATAATTTATTCATTGGAGAAGTTATTCATTGGGAAATGTTCTTCATTGGAGAAGTTTAATCCTCCCAAAATCTCTCCCCTTCTCCATATTCCCACCAAAAGAAAGAAGTGCCAATATAACTTAATTAAGAAGATTAATTATGTTGAAACAATTAAAATTTTAACACATTTCATTAATTGTTATATGGATGCAACAATTAAATGGAGAGTTGGTATAATTATTTTACTCGATTAAATGGTAGGAGTAATTAATGGGGAGTTGAGAGGTTTTCTCCATTAAAGTGGGTTTCGGGTGGTCCCACCACCATGGATTCGAATTGGGGGTTTCCTTCTTCGGGTGGTCCCCACCTACATAACTTTCACATGGGAGGTTTAGTTATGGTGGTCCCCACCTTTATAACATCCACATGGGAGTTTCAAATAAAAATAAAAATGTTAAAAAAAATTATGTTTTTTTTCCACGAAAAAGTGAAAAACTATCTTTCACCCTCGACCTACTTCGGTCGAGGTAAAGGTCTCCTTAAGAGAATACCAGCGCTGCGAGTTCAATGGTTCCCTTGGATTTCAATTCCGAGCACCGGTTCATATGTTACAAAAACCGCTCGTAAGTTTACTGAATGTACTGGAAACAAAGTTCAGAAATTAATTCTGGGCAGTCCGGGCCTCGGAATCACGCACCGTCAATTTTCACGGACATGTAAAATTCCCATATATTTAAAAACAATTACATGGAAATTCCAAGTCTTTACATTATCCCCACTTCTGGGCTTTGCGTCCCTAAAATCCACATCAGAAAACTAAGAAATCAAGGGGAGTACTGAGCACATCTTTGAGATTCCCACTCCTATGTCCTCTCCTGGATATTCTCGTGCTACCAGCGAACACGCACCAGATGTATCGAACACCCACAAAGGACCCACTCCTGTCGATCATCAATATCTATTGGAACCTCCATAAAAGTCGCCCCATCATCGATATCCAGATCACTGTGGTCGATGATGTGAGAAGGGTCGTGCATGTATCTCCTCAGCTGGGATACGTGGAAGACGTCGTGCACCTGGTGCAACTGAGGGGATGTTCTAGGCGGTAATCCACCTCGCCAAATCTGCTGAGGACCTGAAAGTGTATGATGAACATCGAAGATAACTTTCCGCCTCGGGGAAATCTCCACAAACCTCATCGAATTAAGACCCATAGAAAGACGTGGTCTCCATCCTCAAACTCCCGAGGTCTTCGTCTCTTATTGGCATAAGACTTCTGCCTCCTCGGTGCAGTCTTCATCTACTACTGGATGATCTTCACCTTCTGTGTGGTAGCATGTACCATTTCTGGTCCCACTAGTGTTGACTCCCCTAGGTCAGTCCAACACAAAGGTGATCTGAAAGATCGCCCATACAATGCCTCAAAAGGTGTCATCCCAATGGTGGAGTGACAAAAGTTGTTTTATGAAAACTCCTCCAAGGGAATGTGATCGTCCAAACTGTGACCGAAGTTGAGGACGCAAGCACGTAGTATATCCAAGAGTGTCTGGATGGTCCGCTCAATATGGACATCCGTCTGATGATGGGAGGCGGTGCTCAAATGAAGCTACGTCCCAAAAGCCTCCTACAACCCCTTTCATAACCGAGAAGCGAAACATACATCATGATCGGAGACAATAATCAAGGTTACTCCATGTATCTTCACAATCTTCTGCACATAGAGGCATCCTGAGCTCTCTACTAAACCCTGCTCTTTGATCGGTAGGAAGTGGGCCGACTTGGTGAGTCGGTTGACGATCACCTAGATAGAATCATGACCTCTGGATGTACGTGGATGTCCTATCACGAAGTCCATGGATATCCCATCCCTCTTCCACTCTGGGACCTCTAAAGGCTGATCCAAGCTTGTTGGTACCTCATGCTCCACCTTCACTTGCAGACAAGTGAGGCACCGAGAGACAAATACTACTACTGCTTTCTTCATTCCCGGCCACGAGTGCTATCAAGGGAGGTCCTGGTACATCTTCGCCACTCCTGGATGTATTTCTAGAGGGGATGTGTGGAAATCCCTCCACACATCCTCCTGAAGTGACATTGGTACCATGGTATGTCCTCTAAAGAGGATGACGAGCTCCCCACCTTCAGAAAATACTTTAGGTGCCTATCCTATGGATATCTAAACACGTTGAGCCTCACAGTCAGCATCCCCACGCGGCGCCTCCCTGACTCGCTGAAGCAGTGGGGGAGAGACTGTAAGAGACTGAAGAAAAGCTACTCCATTGCTATCCACAAAGGATATCTGCAAAGCGGCCAACTGCTCTATCACCTCACATAGTAGTTGTATACCAGATCTCCAGTTGAGTGGATCTTCTACAACATTCCCATTACTAGGAGTATAGACTATCTTGAAGTCATAGTCCTGGAGGAACTCAAGCCAACGTCGTTGTCTCAGGTTCAGGTCCTTCTGAGAGAAGATATACATGAGACTCTTGTGATCCGAGTAGTTTATAAAATGTTCACCAACAAAGTAATTCCACCACATCTTTAAGGTGAAGACCACTGCTGCTAACTCCATTTCATGGGTAGCATAGTTATGCTCATGTTGTATCAGCTGTCGAGAACCATAAGTGATCACTACTCACTCCTGCATCAGGATGCATCCGAGCCCATTCACTGATGTGTCACAGTAGACTATGTACCCTACACCCTCCTCCGGAAGACTGAAGATGGGGGAACTAGTCAGCCTCTGCCTCAGCTCCTGAAAACTCCACTGGCATCTCTCTGATCAAATGAAGGGTTTCCCATTCTTCTTCAACCCTGATAGTGGTGCTGCAACTTTGGTGAAATGTGGAACAAACCTTCAGTAGTATCTAGCCAAACCCAGGAAACTCTATACCTCCTTCACACTCCCGGGTGGCTCCCAGGAAAGTACCGCCTCAATCATTGCTGGATCCACTGCAAGTACAACCTCCTATATGTCATGTCCTAGAAATTGAACCTCTCGGATCTAGAACTGGAACTTCGAGGGTTTACCATAAATATGGTGCTCTCGGAGTGTGTCAAGAACTATCTTTAAATGATAGGCATGCTTCTACTCAGTAGTCGAGTAGATCAGAATGTCATCAATAAAGACTACTAAAAAGAGATCAAGGTATGGATGAAAGATCATGTTCATGAGTCCCATGACCACTGCTGGGGAATTGGTCATGCCGAATGGCATAACCAAGAACTCGTAGTGGTCGTACCGACATCTGAAAGCCATATTCTGCACATCCTCATCTCGCACACTAAGGTTGCGATAGCCTGATCTGCGGTCTATCTTAGAGAACCACCATGCTCCCTTCAGCTGATCAAAGAGATCGTCAATCCTCGGGAGTGGATACTTGTTCTTCACGGTCACCTTGTTTAGGTGCCGATAGTCAACATAAAGACTCAAGCTCCCATCCTCCTTGGAGAAAATAATTGGGGCCTACCAAGGTGAAACACTGGTCCAAATGAATCACTTACCCCGCAAGTCCTCTAGCTATGCCCGCAGCTCATGAAGCTCCGCAAGAGAAATTCGATACACTGGTGTGGATACCGATGTTGTCCGAGGGTACAAGTCAATTTAAAAGTCCACCTCTACATGAGGAGGTAGACGCAGAACATCATCATTGAAGACATCCACGTACTGGTCCATCAATACAGGATAGATCAGAATCTCCACATTACCCACTCCGATGTTAAGGCTAGCCAACTAATGTGTAATCGGCTTCACCCTTCTCCGGGGAAGTCCATCCTGTGCTGCAAAGGCTCCCTTCTCACCGGTGAAGGTAAACTAGTTCTCATTCGTGCAGACACACCGCACATTGTGCCTAATATAGTCGATATGAGCATGTAATATAGATAACCCATCCATACTCAAGATTATGTCATAAGGCCTCGACGCCACAACTAGGAGATCCCAACCGAAGCTGTCACCTCCTAGAGTAAGCTCACACTGCTGGGACCAGTGCATAATTTTCAAATCTGCTCCCGTAGGAGTTCATACCCGTAAGGATTGAGCCAACGGCTCCGTCGGAATCTCTGAGCTCCAAACGAGGGTAGTGGCAATAATAGAATTACTGGAACATGTGTCTTTAAGTAATACAGCAATGTTGGAATAGACACATATCATACCTCGTATAATCTCCGGAGCTCCATGTTCGTACGTCTTAGCTGCCTGGAGCTGAGCTCGCCCCTGTCCACCTACTTACTGTGGTCAGGTTGGACCACCTAGTGGTGGAGGTGGTAACACCTCGAATCGTCGCCTACCGCCAGCTGCATGGCCAACTGCTCTGCCACATCTGACTACTCCCTGCGGACCACATTGATCGAACTTCTCTCTCTATCTGGGCAGTCCCTCGACTGTCTTTTGATCATCCGTACGATGGTTCAGATAGTCACGAGCCATGTTACCCTACCTTCCGCATGTGAAACACTGTCTGTTCCTCGAATGACTGGTTCATTCTCTAGTACCCCACACAACCGATCCTGAGTCATACGGTTGTCCACCTGTAGGTCTGGTCCTCTTGGTCCTCTATGACATCTCTCTATTGCCAGCAATAAAAGACTCCGCTATGTGATGTCTGGTGGTGGGTCTTGCTGCTGGTGATTTCTCAGCAAGAAAACTCTACAATAAGAGGGCTCGCTCTAGCACCCCCACCTATGTCGGGATGCTAAGAGAAACCATCGAAGCCCTGATCTCCCGCCTGAGTCCCTGCTCGAAGGTCTGGGCTTGAAAGAATGGATCCCGAACCATATTAGTGGAGTAACGTGAGAGGTAGGTGAACCTTACTGAGTACAGATCCACAATCATGTTTCCTTGCTACAGATGAAGATGCTCATGTATGCGCACTACACGAAGAGTCACTGGGACAAATTTGCCTGAAACAGGCTCTCAAAGTCTGCCCAGAGAAGCGTCACCTTGCCATGAACTTGGAGTATCAAGCTCCATCATCTTCTTGTTGCTACCTGTAGAAGGTTTGCGGCAGGGATCACCATGAAATTAGTGGGTGTCCCTACCAGTCGGAAGAATCTCACCATAGCCTCCAGCCAATCCTGAGCCTCCTTTGGGTCCGTCTCTCCGCTGAACCTGGGTGGCCTCTAGCGTTGGAACTCCTGCAACGTGCTCAATCGGCGTGCACCCTCTATTGTTGGGGATGGTGGCATCGGTGACCCAATGGGTAATGGTATCACTGCTGCCTCTGCTGGTTCCTCTACTGGAAGAGGGCCCTACACCGTGGCCTCGTCGCTCGGTGGGCTATCAGTGCGTACTATATCCTGAACCCTAGCTGGTTGTCTGCATGGAGGCCTCTTGAAAAGAAACAGGTGCACCACATTCAATAAGTTATAACTGGTGAGATAACTCAAATAGATCACAAATAAAACTCTTCAAAACAAACACGCAATCATTGTTTTGGTGCACTGAGTTAGAAAACAGAAGTCAGGGTCCTGGTGTATTAATACGCCGGCAGCCACACCAACACTAGATTCCCTAAAATGATAACAACACTCAATACACTTTACATTATTGACATTAAAAATATCATAGTCCTATGTTATAATGTTGAACTGACTCCTCTGATACCAATTTGTCATGACTCGTCCCCTGGGGCTCATTCCGTGACTACCCCAAACCTGCCTTCCATAGGCTTGGGGCTGGTGACTAGCGCCGAAGGCATATTCCCTAAAAAATGGGAAGGTATTTCCTTTATATACTGTAAACACACACATCCAAGCACACAAACAGATACAAACTCATGTAAACTGAATAGTAAAAGAGGGAGTACAGTAAGTATAATGGGCCAGAATACAAGCCCAACTAGAAAGTACAAGGAACTGAAAGTACAATTAAACTAGAACAGCTCCTGTCATCACCCACCAAGGATCCTATATGAAGGGTAGGTACAACTATTGAACGATTATCTCTACATTACACCTCATCTAGTGTCCACCTCCAAGCTACCTCTAGTTTTGGTACTCCTGTCCTCAGTCAGTGTTTTCTTTCGTCTTCACCAAACACAACAAGGTGCGGGCATAGCCCATGCAGGGGTGAGTATAGCAATACTCAATAGGGACCCTGAGACCCTCAAGTTCTCAAAACATCCAAAAAGGATAAACCAAAACGAATGAAAACAACTAACAACCCTACTTAGGTTTATGCCTATACATGTACCTAAGTTATCAAGTAAAGCCATCTCAATCATGAGGAAACACAAGGACCGACTCATTAGCCCAAAGTTCAACTGTTCCATAAAGGAAGGAATACCATGAAGGTAAGTACCACACAGGTACGCCACACAGAAGAAAACCACCAAGGTATTACCACAAAGGAAAGTACCATATAGGTATAGACTCAGCTCACACCAGGTATATCTTAGGTATAGAAGTAGATACGATTAGATGTAACTACTGAATCATCTTACACTGTTAAGAGGTAGACCCACGAAGGATCCTAAGTCATCATCAGACCCATAGTGGATTGTAGTACATTGTCAAACCCACACAGGATCCTAGTAACTCTTCAGACCCACACAGGATCATAGTACATCGACAGACCCACACAAGATCCTAGTACCTCGTTAGACCCACACAGGATCCTAGTACATCGTCAGACCCACACAGGATCCTAGTACCGCGTCACAACCAGCTACAGTGTTCCTGCACTAAGCTTGCTCGTCTCCGGGAGGGTCCGCTCTTCAACCCATAGTTCTATACTCAAACTGTCATTAATTCCCACAAAGAAGTATCCCAAAGGACTACCATGTCATAGGGGTCTCAATGCAACAGATGGTGCGTCGATCGGATGCTCGGTCTGTGAGTTATTTGCCTTTTAGTCCCGAGGGCCCGGCTGGATTCGTGTTCGATCCAACCCGACCATACCCCAACTTTATCCAAATCTCTAGTGGAGTATACTAAAAGGTCCATCTCGCTCCAAGGTTTCTGGTGCCATAGATGGTTCATCAAACAGATGTTTGGTACCAAAGTTATGGTTGATAGATCGAAAATGGGTTGAAGCTGGCCCGGGTTTGGTCTGACCCGGCCCGATCCAGCCTGGGCCGACTCGACCCAGTTCGAGTCGACCCCACCCGCTGGGTATGGTCTGAACCGCATTGGGCGGCCAGGCCTGAGTGGCCCGTGGTGTGCCGAGGCGGCCACGGTGCGGGGTCCGCGGGGGCCGCGTGGCGGCGCGGGGGCTGCGGGGTAGCGTGGGGGCCCCGGGGCGGCGTGGGGGCGGTGGGGCGGTGCGGGGGCCGCGGGGCGGTGCAGGGGCCATGTGGCGGCGTGGGGGCTGCGAGGCGGTCGTGGTTGCGCCTTCGCCTTCGTCGCAGCCGGAGGTGTTCCAGCCGCCGTATCTGAGTCCCACTGGTGCCATTCGCCGGTACAGGTTTCCACCTTCTTCCATTACGAGGAACACAACAAAAACCTCAAAGATGCAGAGAGGATGGGCCATGTTCGTTTGACCTGCACCCTCTACGTTAGGGCGGTAGCAAGCTTCTTGACAAATCTTGTATGAATAACATCAAACCCTATAACCACCAGCAATGATTATTCCCAGACCCGCAAAAAGAAATCATTCGCGGATCGACTAGAAATAGAGTTGATCCACATTCTTTGTTTAGAAGGGAAGAACATGGGAAACCATAATCACACATAATTAAACCCCTACTTCATTCATTCGTTGGTGTTGGTGTGAGGAAGAAGTTGAATATGTCGACGTTCGTCGTGCCCGCCACACATCTTCGATCCCAGGCTCGTGCGTCGTCCTCTTTCTTGATTCCGAAGAACCTTCTTCTATGGCGTTCTTCGTTTTGAGGAGAAGTTCTTTGTTGGAGATGTTTTTATTTGGGATATGTTCTTCATTGGAGAAGCGTAATCCTCCCAAAATCTCTCCCATTATCCTTTTTCCCACCAAAAGTAAGAGGTGCCAATATAATTTAACATAAGAAGATTAATTATGTTGGCCCAATTAAAATTCCAACACATTTTATTAATTTTTAGATGGCCCCAACAATTAAATAGGGACTTTTCATAATTAATTTACTCAATTAAAGGGGATGAGTAATTAATGGGGAGTTCAGAGGTTTTCTCCATTAAAGTGGGTATCGGGTAGTCCCCACCACCATGGATTCGAATTGGGGGTTTCCTTCTTCAGGTGGTCCCCACATCCATAACTTTCACATGGGAGGTTTAGTTCTGGTGGTCCCCCTTTATAAAATTCACATGTGAGTTTCAAATAAAAATAAAAATGTTAAACAATTTTTTATTTTTCTTTTTCCATGAAAAATTCAAAAACTATCTTTCACCCTCGACCTACTGGGTTTGAGGTAACGGTCTCCTTAAGAAAATACTGGCACTGCGAGTTCAACGATGCCCTCATATTTCAATTCTGAGTACAATTTCAAAAGTTACAAAAACTACCTCGTACGTTTACTGAACGTACCCGAAAAAAAGTTCATAAATTTATTCCGGGAACTTCGGGCCTTAGAATCATGCGCCGTCAATTTTCACAGACTCATATAATTTCCATATATTTAAATAAAAATTTACATGGAAATTTCGGGTCTTTACATAATGGTTGGTCATGACACTGGGAAAATTCTATTCATTATGATTATTATAATCAAAGATTATTTTCACATTTTGGTAGGAAAAGTCCAAAAGTACCTTGTTGGGAAAAATAAGAAGATTATTTTTAAATTTTTATTCTAACATAAAATAAATGATAAAAATGAATTCTATAATTAATATTAGAATGCTAAAATCATTTTGGAAAATATTTTTATAGAACACAGATTTGGAATAAAATGGATTTTTAACCAAAGGGATAAATAATATTGGATTATCTTAATATAATTTTCTCAATAATTTTATGTACTAAAGAGTATGAAATGAAAAAATTAAATTAAAATTAAATTAATAACCATGTAATAATAAAATGTTATGTTTTTTATAAAATAAAAAAAATTCCTTTAATGAAATTTCATGAAAAAGAAAATCCCTATTAAAATGAGATTGTGAAATAAAGACTTACCGGGTTGCTAACTGTTCAATCATAACTCCATTAATGAAATTCAATGAAATGAAAAATTAAATACCATTAATATAAATAGATTCATTATATAACATGTTAATAGGGATGTAGATACAACTCACAAAAATAAAGAGTGGTGAATATGGAATAAGTCTCCCAAAAGTCAAAGAGTGACTAGAAATAACTAAAAATGATCAAAACGTTAAAGTAATAATTATTAAATGATTGAAATATGTTTATAAAATATAAATACACATAAAAATTTTAAATAAAACCTATGATAATAAAATTTAATTACCCAAATAATCTTATAATATCAAATACAATGGGGAAGTAATATAACCCACTGAAAATAAATTGGGTTATAAAATGTTTTTCCGCTTCGTAACATTCAATTCAAATACCCTTGGATGAAATAATGAAATTTGGAACTTAAAATTACATGAATAATGAATAATTTGTTACATAACATGTTAAAAGGGATGTATGTATACAACATATAAATGAATATAGTAGCGTAACATCATAATATGCCTCAATGGACGAAATTGAGATAAGATCCCATAACATTGTTATAATTTCCATTGTACATGTTAAAAACTATTGTTTTATAAATATTAGAGTATTATACATATATTAAAAAATAGCTTTATTATAAAATTAATAATTTAATTTTGACCTTTTATTACCCATTTATTATGAATTTCTAATTAAAATCAGGTTTCATGTAATAACTACTTAGTTTTTTCATGTATGTTTTGATTTGGAAATATTTTTCCATTTAAATTGATCAGGGATACAACATCTCAATAAAGTTAACCATGATAAAAAATCATATATAATCCTTAAATATTTTTTTAGGGTAATCCATTATTATTAAAGAAAGAAAATGTATGGCACTATTCATGGAGACGGTAGTTCGTACGTGTGCATGAATGTTGTTTCGATTTTGTCAAAAAATGGAATGAAAGGAAGGAAAATAATATATCATATTTGAACATTAATTATTATTTTATATATATCACATATATTCATTAAACTTATACTCGTTATATCCATGTAAATTATATTTAAAAAATGAATCACATCGCTTTATGGGGAGGTAGTCTATCGTACACACGAGAAACATTATAATATTCCAAAATAATGTAAAATAAGAAGTTATGTGTGATATTATAATTCCATATATATATATATCTCACTTATATGCTAAATACATCATTATATCTAGTTGTTGGAGGTGGTTATGGAAAATGTATAACTTCATTTCATGACATGGTAGTCTTTTGTACACAAGTTAGATGACTTCATTTCCTATTTAATGTAATTCAAGATGGGCATATGTTATTCCATAAATGTAATAACATATAATTATATAGTGTATAATTTTTTAATTATTTTATGGTTTTTGGAAAATAATTTTAGGAGTTATAATATGAAGTAAAACAATAACAAATACCTAAAAACATTACCCCTACTTCGGGAAAACTCTTTAGGATTACCATAAATACTTCCTATATTGCCTCTATGATCTTACAAATTCCTATATAATGTGGAGAGAGACTTCAGAATTATAATTTGGATTAACCTGTCATATCAAAATTGTTTTTCAAGTATTTTAAGTAGAGCATAGTGGGTGACCTTTTATATGCGGGGGAGAGGACACACATGGATGTTTTGAAAAGAAAGAAGTGTTTTCACATTTTATAAATTCCAAAGGTCAAAAAAAATTACCATTATAGAATCTTAAAATTTATAATGTCAATATATAACAATAAAATATGGATTTTACATGTTTTAGCTCATTTTTAACCCTTACAGTTTTAGTTTGACCCAGTGGTGAACCTATTTTACCTAAACTATGGTAATTAATTATTACTATTTTTATAATGTGTTTTGGTAAAATTTTCATTTTAACTTATTTTAAAATTAAAATAATTCTGATTCCAAATATGGAATCCATTTTACCAAATTTATCCCACTTATCTTTCGGAATTTAATTTAATATTTAACATGTTGACCTATCGAAAAAAAATTATTTAATAAATTAGTTTTTTGGGGAAAGATGATTTCAAATAAACTCTTTGAAAAATAATATTAATTATATTAATTTAAGCATAAAAATATATAATGTAAATATTTCATTTAAATCATTATTTATTTGGTGATTTTTTAATTATTAAAATGGATAAACATTATTCACATTAAAACAGTTTTCAAAAAATTGTGTTTCTAAGCCTAAGAATAGAGTTATACTAGCATCCAATATAAATATGATTAAAAAGTAATTAATTGTATTAAATATAACTATATATTACTTTTTTTTTATTTTAAATAAAATTAAAATAACAATGGGCCTTTAAAAATTCTTAATTTGTGAGAGAATATATGGTTTTATAATAATATGTATTTTTTACAATCCATTGGAAAAAAATATGATCAAAAAATATGAAACACTCAACCTTAGTAAAACTAGTGAATATGATTTCAAAAATTAATTCAATTTTATCAAATATATTCTTAAATGTGGAAGAAATAAATTATATTTTTTTTCACAAAAAGCTATAGAAAATTATCTTTGAAGAAAATTTATTTTTGATGAATAAAATGGTTTTGATTTAAAATTAGTGATTAATTACTAATAATTAATAAATTAATTCATATTGTGTAATCACATTATAAAATTTTCATAATGTGGTTAATACTACTCATAATATCCAATTTAATGTCTTGGTTAAATTTGTCACATTTATATAATATTTTAATTTTATCTCAAATTTTATTTAAAATCAATGTTAAGTGTTGAGTATGCTATATAAAATAGTTTTCTTTTAAAATAAACATGGTGCTACGTTGTACACACATAAATAAATTGTGACCATAAAATTTCATCTTTTTCCTAGTAATCAAGGGTTTTAAATTTATAATTGCATTTGTTGAAAAACCCACATCATAATAAGTTTAATAAAACATACTATTAAAAGTGGGAACGGAAAATTATGATGATCATCACATAAATAGGTTTACACATAGGATAACATTAGTGAAAATTTAAAACATGCATTTTTGAAGAATATACATTTATGAGATAACATTAAAACATTTTTAGAGATAAAAGACTATCTATTTTTCAAAAATTAATACAATTTTTATTTCAAGATCATTTTCCTAAAAAAGAGGGATAAATTCACCATATATACTATGAAAATATTAAAATATACATATTTTACATGTATAATTTCATACATTAATCATTTTCCCACTTAATCTCATTTTTTTCTCCAAAGATGAGTATTCAAGATAAATCGTTCAGGCCCAAAGCCCAAAAACTAACTTCTACAAGATTTCATTATTCTAAAAAATAAAAAAACTCTATTCCGATATTATTTACTAAAAAAAATTATTAGAAACTAAAATGCATAATCCTTAAAAAAATTCAATGATAATTTTTTTATCATAGTTTATTACCATATATCTTCAATAACTCCACATTAAATAAGGTTTTAACCTCAATGGTAATCCCAATCACATACAATTACATCTTAAAATCCTAATAACATTCATCCAAAATAATCCTTTGCATTAAACCTAGTGTTTATTTATATACCTCCACATAGAAAGCATCCTGAAACATTATTAATCAACTCAAAATAAAAAGACTTTATCCTGTAATATATTTCCCAAAATCAAAATAATATTTATCTTTCAAATAATTTAATTTTAAACAATATATAACTATCTAGGACATCATATAGGCCACTGGTATGTTCTATAACCATGTCTCCCTTCGGTTGTGGGTTCAAGCCCAACAACCTTACCAAATATGATGAGATATCACCCACCATACAAGTTTTACTTTTTTCTAAAACTACTAACAATATAATTATGATAAAGTTATAAAATTTTGATGAATATTCTCAAAATAAAATTAATCATAAAATTATTTCTTATCCACTAATGTCTTCTATAGATATTATATTTCCATTAAAGTCAAATTATCTTAATTAACTATTATTACCTCAATATCTATAAAATATCAAATATTACCTTTTCCTAAATCATGTTTTATTCCATAAAATATCACCTTACCATTAAATCATCTTTCTAGATCATTAGTACCATTTAATATATTTTTATAAATCCTTAAATAAAAACTATTAAAAAACAATACTTATAAGTTTCAAGATTCTTATAATGAAAATAACGTTGATAAAAAAACATAAAAAATATTCTCAAATTTCCCATTTAAAATTACTTTTAACTCAATGATTGATATAACATAGTTCCATCCTTATTATAGGGTCTATACCATAGTTTAGGGAATTGAATCGTATAATGCCATTGTTCCCCATGTATACGAGATTGAACTCTTTATAAATTCATCTATCTATGATGTTTCCTTACATATAGAAAAACCTCTTCCCTTCCATTTGAGACATTTTTATATGTTTTTATTCTAACATTCTTAACATGTAAGAATCTAAATATTATTTTCACTATGTTTTCTACCACACAAACTCTAATGAAAATCTATCATCCTCCAATTTAACACGTTATGAATCTCACTAAAGATAATTTTGTTAATAAAATAATATGATAGATGATTAGAAATATATAAATATATATATATCTCCAATCATCATCCAATTTGGTTTCTAAAAATAAATAAATTCACCATCACATTAAATGTTAACAGGTTCCCACTAGTTCTAACTATTGAATAAAATAAAATAATGATAAACAATATGAGCATACTTTAATATATAAAAGGGAAACAAAAATAATTAGTCTAACATGAAATTTGTGTCATTATACTTTGATCTCATTTATCCATTTTAATGTCTCCTATTATTTTTTATAACCTAAAAACCATCAGAGTCCTCCATAATGGCTCGAAATGATTTTTTGAATTCCAAAATCATATCCCCATGGAATTTCTGATGATGTGCATTATATGTCCCGTTTTCATGAACCATGTAACTCTTGAGTCATGACTAAAGTTCCATTTTTATAGTTTTTCCCCAAAGGTACATATGTTCCTAAACACATCCACTTGTAGTATCCATACCGGAATGTAATTTCAAAGAAAAAAATCTATCTATATTTCAACAAGATTCCATGAAATTTTTATATACTTAGTATTTTCCATTTTTTTATCCTTCGACATATCCATAGACGTATCTCTAGGGTTATTACTAAATTTTTCCCATTCTATTTCCATTGGTTAACTAAAACATTACTATAATATAAATTATTGACATTCATTCCTTTTTAAAAATATTATTACATAATTTTAACATAAAAATCCATCAATTACAATACAAAGATCATGATGCATAGTGTCTTCAGAAAGTTAGGATCCTAAAACATTGAGGGAAATTAAAACATTACATCCTTATTTTTTTACTTATTATGATACTAAATAAATTTGATCTCCTTAAACCTCATGGGATAACCTATGTAATACATAAAATAAAGGGGTGAGAAAAATCCAAATAAGGGAATAAAAATGATAAGGAAACATAACGTGTAAGTCAATGATATACCAAGATGTCATCTAAGAAGAATGAATATGAGTAACCACATTGAAGAATATCATAATTTACATTGTACCATATAATCAAGGATTCATAGGAAATGATTTAGGAATACAAAACATGTAAAAAACATGACTCAAGGATAACTACACATAAAATTTTACACATTGTAAAAAGTGATATAATGGATTAGGATTACACCAAAATCCCATCCATGAATCCTTATGAGACTAAAGAATTACCGAATTCATTGGAGTGATTTCTTGTAAAACCCATCATAAAATTATCATGATCTATGTGCTTCACATTAAATAAATCAATAATAATTCATAACAATAGAATTACCCATGGATGGAAAATGGGTTAGATAATATTGTATCATCTCTTACTCAAAGGATATTTCATATTTAAGGAATTGGAGAGCTGAACTTAAGGCATGTAGTACCTCATAAATGTAAGGGAGGGTGTGAATGGTAAATATTTAAGAGACATATATAAATTATTTATAAGCATTCCATAACATTAAAGTTCGTTGTCATTGATGAATATAAATACATTTAAAATTATTAATAACATTCATGGGGAATTTAAACTATCCAATGTGGAAATAATTTTTAAAAATATATGAATCTATAGAATATTTGTTAAAAACATTTCATTGAAAATAACCCTATAATTTATAAAATATGATTTCATGTAATTATTTTTAATGATATTGGTAAATTTCTATTCATTCTAAGTACTTTAAAACAAATATTCCTTTCACCTTTTTATAAGATTAGACAAAAGGTTCCTTTTTGTAAAAATATTGGAATATACCATTTAAAAAATATAAAAATATAGTAATGGGTAACAAGAAATTAAAAATAATATAAGAATATTAAAACTAAATTATGATGGTACCATTTGAATCATAACCCTTGTGAAAATGTTAAAATCAAATGAAACATTAAATGAAAAAAATATAAATTGATTGGTGATACTATATATCAATGGTTCAATCAATACACCTCATAAAGTAATGAGTGGTGAATATGGAATATGTATCCTATAAGTAAAATATAGACTAGATATTCCTTAAAATGATAATATTTTCAAAGTGAGAATAAAAAAATAAATGGATTATTTTTATAAAATTTTAATCCAAATAAAAATATTTTAAATACAAAATAAGGTAAGAAAAATTAATTAAACACGTAATCTTAGAATATCAAATACATTGACGAAGTAATATATCCCAATAAAAAGAAATTGAGTTATAAAATTATTTACCACTTGGTAAAATTCATGTCAAAAAAACATTGGTGATATAATTCAAATATAAACATAAAATACCAGGAATTATGAAGAATTAATGATATTACATGTAAAATGTGCATTATATATACACCATTTAAAATAAGTCAGTTACATACCATCAAAATATGCCTCAATGCATGAAATTGAGATAAAATCTCTTACATAAGTTCGTATTACATTCATATGTGTTTGAAACTCCCTTTGGATAAATATTTTTTAATAATAATTCACATATATAACCAAAATTATATATAAAATAAAATATATTATTTACTTACTATTTTCTATTACATTTTTCTTAACAATGACTTGTTGAAATCATGTTTCATTTAATAACTGCTTTGTTTTTCATGTATGTTTTTATTTGGTATTTTTGGCCTTTTTACTTTGATCATGGATAAATCGTCTCCAAATTTTTTACCATGATATAAATATCATATATAATAATTAAAAATGTATTTATAGTAATAAATTAATATTATATATAGAAAATGTGTTACTCCATTTATAGAGATAGTAGGTTGTGCGTACGCGTGAAGGTTATTTCCATTTTATCTACTGATTGAATGGAATGAAGGTAAATAATATGTAACCTTTAATGATTCATTATGATTTTTTATGTCTAAAATATATTCATTAAATTTATCCTTATTACCATCCCGCATAAATAATATGTCAAAAATGAATCACATCAATTCGAGATACGGTAGTCCGCTATACATACAAGCGATGTTATCGTGATCCCAAAGAATGAAAAGAAGAAAGAATATGTGATATTATAATTACATAACAATTTTAATGTCATAAATATAATAAAAATATACTAATTTCATTATAATATATAATTGTGAGAGGTGGTGATTTAAAATTATTTACATTGGTTCGGGAGATGGTGGTCTTACATGCACAGGTTTGGGATATTAGTTTTCCATTTAAGGGAATTGGAGAATTATATAGGTTATTACACTAAAAAAATAACATATAAGTTTATATGAGACACAATTTTGAATAATGATTAATTTAAAGAAAATATTTAATGGAGTTATAAGAATATTTTATATAAAAACCCATAGAAAAAAACATTTCCTCTTTTTCAGATAACTTATTTAGGCTTCAATGAATGTCATTGTAGATTACATTTTTTGTAATGTCCTGGAAATTCCATGTAATTATTTTAAAAAAAATTATATGGAATTATTTCAAGACAAGACGCTCTACAAAACCTGCTTCTGAGGCCCGGTGAGCTTGGAAAAGAATTTTGAACTTTTTTAGTTCATTTAATTAAAGGTGTGATTAGGTTTTTCTAACATTAAAACTGGATCTCACATCAAAAATATGAGGGCACTATTGAACTCAGAATGGTTGGATTCGTCTAGAATGCACCTAACATCAACTGGAAAGGGTAGACTAGAAAAGTTAATTTTTGGACTTTTCAGAAAAATATAAAATAACTAAAAAAATTATTTTAATTGTTTTTCCTAATCATTGGGAGTTGGCACGGGGGCGTTGTGGTGTGGTGATAAAACAACGATGAGTCTCATTAAATGAAACCCATTAATGGCTCGTAAATGTGCAGCGTAACGATGCATTAAATGAAGCGTAATAGATACGTTTTTTCATAAATGAGATATCATAATGACGTGACGATGCAACGTAAAAAAAATGCTGTGAAGTGTTTTATTTTAATGGGTTAATGCATTGGAGAAATCAGGATCAATGCGTGGAATTTCCCAGACAATCCTACGACGATAATTCTCTCCATTGACGAATGATGAACGTCGGTGAATCACCAATGACATCAACCTACCTCACAGAACAGGATATGAGAGCGTCAAAAACAAACAAAACCTGATTCCTTACAGATGGATTCCATAAATGACAAACTCCAATGAGGTAGGAGTTTGTTTTTGTTTTTAGTTTCACCATTCTTTCCTCCAAAACGTTGAACGCAGATCAACCCATGAACAGGTTGATCCGAGAATCGCTCGTTCTTGTGGGAGGATACTTTTCATAGGGTTTTGTGCTTGGATTATTGATTAATTGGGATAGTAATTCAATCCTCTATCCCATGTTTCTATGCCACTAACACGGAGGGCACATGCCAACACATACAAGGCCTAACCCCCTCCATCTTGTGCATTTTTATGTGTTCATCTTGTCCGCATATTTGAAATGGCGGTAATGAGGATTCGAGGCCATTTCATAGAACATGGAATCCCCCAGAAGTCGTAGGAATTAGTGATGTGAAGAATGGACCACCAGAGCAGACATGGTGGTCCGCAGAAGTATCCACCAACACGTCGGCGTTAGTGGAGGCAGCCGCGGGAGGGAGGTGGCACGCCACGATGGCGCACTGGGAGAAACTTTGCAGCCTGATTGGGCCACGATGGTGTGGAAGGAGTCTCCAACCTTCATACCGGTGGCTAGCGGCGGGCGGACCCAACTACCCGTTTGCGTCAAAGGCACCGCAGAAGTGGCACTGAGCCCTATCTCATGCAGAAAGGCATCGTTCAAACAACCGCAGCCGTGGTGGTGGATCTGCAGAGGACCCGCGGGGCAGGGGGGATGCAGTTTCCAGCCGCATCCGAGCTACATAAGCGCTTTCCCACCCATGGAGAGATGGGTAGGGTACATGTCACCCTAGTGGGTCGGGACGGATTCTAGTCTTGTCGGTGGACCCTAGGCCGGGTCGGGTGGGGTCAGACTAGACTCGAACCCGACCCGTCTCTTTTCGGAAAAACACCAATATCTTTCAAACCGGGCATCCGATTGATGATATATTTATGGAGTTGGATCCCTCGTGAAGAGTCAGATCTTTTGAAATACTTTAAATAGGATTTAATGGATGTTGAAATATGATGAATGGTTTGAGGAGTGGTTTCACTGAAATCAGGCGCACTACCTTCATAGATCCTATGGATGACTAAGACCTGAAGACTGTTAAAAAGAGACCCTATGTGAATCAGCTACGAAGTACTAGTGGGAATCATCTCTATGTGACCTAGAAGGCCCACGGTGGGGAGTATCTCTGTGTGACCCGAAAGAATTACACTACTCAACAGGGAGAACTACCTCAGTATGATGGCCAAGGTGGGAAGTGTCTCTGTGTGACCCAGCATGCCCACAGTGGGGAGCGGCTCTATGTGACCAAGCATACCCATATTACCCATGAGGGTCGAGTACCATAGTAGTCCAAGGGTTGGGGAAAGCAGCTAAGTGTAACCCAACGGGCCCACGGTGGGGTGCGGCTTTTTGTGATCCAACATACCCACGATACTCTTTGGGGAGGAGTACTTCAGTAGCCCAATGTGTTTAGTGGTATGACTAATAGTCTTACTTTACTTACACTAGATTATAACTTGTGTGAGATCTCTTGCTTCGTGACCATGCTTCATGATGATGCTTCGTGGTTTTATTGTGGATTTCTTTGATGTATTTCCTTGTGAGTTTGGGTTCCCTACTGAGTATTCTGTTACTCACCAATGTACGGTCTTCACCCGTATTTGTTGTGTCTAGTTTAGAGGACCGATAATGTGGTGGAGGACATAGTGGAACAAGTCCCGGTGGCGACCAGTGATATCAGGCAGGCAAGACGTGCTCTTACGGCTTCTGTTAGCTACTCTATACATACCCATCATGTGGGGTTTTCAGTAGACGGATTTCCATCGATCATGTACTTTCTCATTTTGTAGTTGTTTTTTGTTGGGTTTTTATTCTATCCCACTTACTTTTAGTTGTCCCTTTACACTCAGTGGTTGTTTAGTAGCATGCATGTTATCTTTTCCAATTTTCTTGGGACCTGGTTGTATGTTCGTGTCTACATGTACTCATGAAAATGCCTCCCACAAGCAGGTTGACGCCTTAGGCTCTAGTCATCAACCCCTGGCCTTCAGGAGGTGGGCTTGAGGGAGTCGCGACATGGGCCCCAGGGTACGGGTCGTGAAAAAGTAGTATCAAAGGTGGTCAGTTATACATCAAATAATGGGTGTCTGTTGTTTTGTGTTTGGGAAACATTTTTAAATGTTTCGAGTTTCACTTTCAGATTCGGGGAGTCCGGTGTTGGTGCGGTGGCCGATGTATCCATACACCAGGACCTTGAATTATTCATTTTGAATCTATACAGAAAAACACTGGTTGCATGCATCATATAGTAATTGAATGTTTCTTCATGTTCTTCTTAAATTATATTCATCTCACGAGGTATAATCTATTGACTGTGGCGAATCTTGATTAGTAATAGGATGCCTCCATGTAGACAGCTTGCTGGGATTCCGATGCATGACCATGAGGAATGAATGCCTAGAAATGAGGCATCAATTCA
The DNA here is from genome assembly GCA_963277665.1 of Viscum album. Classification (NCBI taxonomy): domain Eukaryota; kingdom Viridiplantae; phylum Streptophyta; class Magnoliopsida; order Santalales; family Viscaceae; genus Viscum; species Viscum album. The sequence continues at coordinate 684,714,639 of OY728167.1, forward strand.
AAGACCAATACTGGAGATGGCCCTGCCAGACGATGCACCTGCATTACGGAAACCCGTTGATAGGCAGTTACTACCGGATCTACTGGTAGAGGAAACATACAGGATCCTCACCTAGCACAAGTTTCAAAAACATAGACCTCATAGCTTCAAGGGAGACACATATCCTCGGGTCATTGAGGACTAGCGAGAGGTAGTGATGTGGGAATTTTTCTTAGTGAGGACGCCGCTTGATCAGATGGTGATCATAGCTACAAGTCTTCTTAATGGATCAGTGAGGAGATGGTGGAGCTTGACCATCCAGACTCATCATGAGGCAACCCTCTCTTAGGATAACTTCAAGCATCTTTTCGAGGAGAAGTTCTTCCCTAAGACCTTTAACTCAGTGTGAATATATAAGCTTCTGCACCTATAGTAGGGTAGCCTATCAATGGATGAGTACTCTGCAAGGTTCACAAACCTCTCCTGCTACTCTACGGATATGGTGTGAGACCCATTCATCAGGGATCAAGCCTTTGATCAGGGATTTCACTGGGAGATCAGGGCATCCATGGTGTCTCTTTGCATCTCGGCCTAAGATGGGGTACTGAAGAGGGCCCTACTTGTAGAAAGATTCCAGGAAGAGCAGGTACTGATGGCTGGAGCCACCAGTAGACATCAGGTGGAAAAATATTTTGTGGTGAGCAGAAGGCAGCAGATGTGGGAACCCAAGTGGATCAGATCGTTCTAGAGATGACCCTAGGAATCAAGGTCATGAGTACATGGCTCCCAATGCAGAGGGAGTCATCATGGATCCATGATTTTCTTCACGTGCGGTGGGAAAGGACACATGGCTCATGACTGCCCAACCCACCACACAGACGATTAGAAGATGGTCGAGGGACTGTCGAGGTAGAGGTAGAGGTTTGAGTGTGGAGGTCCGGGGTGAATGTAGAAGGGGGGCATGCTGAGCAGCAGGCAGTGGGTGACGGTTCGAGGTACCACCACCAACACCCCCAGGTGGTCCACCCCGGCCTGAGGGAGCAGGTGGATAGGGGAGAGATTAGCTTCAAGTAGTGGAGGCCTATGACCATAGTGCACTAGAGATGACTAGAGGTATGATCTGGGTCTTCTCCACCTTAGATGTAGTTATTATAGACACAAGTTTCAGTCACTAATTCCTTTCCATGGACCTCATTTGAGGCTTGAAGATTCTAGTGGAGCTGTTGGCTTGATCCTTACGATTAGAGAATTATACAAGAGGGGATTCGAAGATTAGAAACTGGTGCTGCCAGTGTGTGGTTACTCTGGTAGGAGGAATATTAGGCTAGTATCTCCTAGTAGCGGCATCGAGGCCTTACAATGTTATATTGGCTATGGACTGTTTATCTATGGTCCTTGCTCAGATTGACTATATTAAGCGCAAATTGTGATGTATCTGGGAGGATGGGACCGCGTTTTCCTTCACCAGTGAGAAAGTAAGTCCGGTAGTACGAGATGGAATTTCATGGAGGAGGGTGCAGTCGATCACTCATCAGTGGATGAGAGGAGTCCAAGCATTCAAGTAGTGGTGGAAAATTATAAATATTTCTTTCTTAATGATGTTCTAGGACAACTGCCTTACAGGGAGGTAGACTTCAGCATTGACCTGTGCCTTGGAACAACACGGATATCCACATCATCATATCATATGGATCCCATAGAACTTTGTGAATTATGGGTATAATTGGAGTCCTTGCATGAGAAAGGCTTTGTGAGGCCCAACATTTCACAATGGGCAGCCGTAGTGTTTTTTTCCATGAAGGAAGGCAGGATCTTGAGGCTATGCATGGAATTGTGGCACCTGAACCAGGTGACTGTAAAGAACAAATATCCACTACCAAGAATTGATGAGCTCTTAGACTAGCTTAAGGGAGCGAGGTGGTTCTAAAAGATAGAACATAGATCATGTTATCACCAAATTCGGGTACGGGATGAGGATGTACCGAAGATAGCCTTCATATGCGGGTATGGACAATACGAGTTCTTGGTGATGCCCTTCGGTGCAACCAATTCCCCAACAGTGTTCATGGGACTCATGAACAGATCTTCCATCCTTACCTTGATCATTTTGTGGTGGTCTTCTTTGATGACATCTTGGTGTACGTGGCCTCGGAGGATGAGCATGCAACACAACTTTAGATAGTTCTAGATACACACTAAGAGAACTAGATTTATGGTAAGCTATAGATGTGCCAGTTCTAGATTTGGGAGCTCCACTTTCTGGGACACATAATCTCGGAGGCTCGATTTGTAGTGGATCCGACGAAGATAGAGTAAATGATTTCTTGGGAAGCACCTAGGAGCGTGAATGAGGTGCGGAGTTTCTTGGGGTTGTCTAGATACGATTGGATGTTTGTGCCTTACTTTTCCAAAGTAGCATCACCCTTATCGGCTTTGAAACAGAATGGAAAGTCACTCGTGTGGATGGAAAAGTTCCAAAAGAGTTTCCATGAGCTAAGGAGGAGACTGGTGAGTTCATTTATTATGAGACTACTAGAGGATGGAGTTGGGTATGTAGTTCTCTATGATGTATCAGAAACCAGACTAGTTTTTTTCCTGATGTAGGAGTAATCGGTTATTGGCTATGGCTCATGGTAGTTGAGGAAGCATGAACAGAATAATGTGACCCATAACCTAGAGTTAACAGTAGTGGTCTTTGCTTTGATGATGTGGAGGCACTACATGATGGGTGAATGATTTACCATCTACTCTGACCACAAGAATCTAAATTATATCTTCTCATAGAAGGAACTTTACTTAAGACAGTGGTGGTGGTTGGAGTTCCTCCAAGATTATGATTTCGAAATAGTATATACTCTTTCGAAGTGAAACTTGGTGGCAAACATGCTCAAAAGGAGATCCAATTTTTAGCTGTTTAGTGAGGCGAAAGAGAAGTTATCCACGATGTAGATGTCCTTCATGGATAATGATGGGGAAGCTCACCTTTAGTTGTTTACTTTCTCTCCCCCACTCTTACAGTGAGTTAGAGAGGCACAACTTGGGGATGTTGAATGTGAGGCTCGACGTGCTCAGTTATCCTCAGGACAGGGTCCTGGTGGATTTTTTGAAAGGTGGGGAGCACATCATCCTTTGTGGAGGATGCACTGTAGTATGAGTGATGTTGTGGGAGGAGGTGTTGAGGGAGTACCATACATCACCTTTTCCAGTACATCCTATTGTGGCGATGATGTACCAGGACCTCCAATGTCAGTACTGGTGGCCAGGGATGAAGAAAGTCGTGGAAGAGTTTGTTTCACAATGCCTCACTTGTCAGTAAGTGAAGGCTGAGCATCAGGTTCCAGCAGGCTTGGATCAACCAATTGAGGTACCAGAGTAGAAATGGGATGGAATCTCGATGGGCTTCGTGATGGGGTTACCACGCACGTCCAAGTGACACAATTCTATCTGGGTGATCGTTGACCAACTCACCATGTCGGCTCACTTCCTACCCATCCAAGGGTAGGAATCGGTAGATGGCTAGGTATCCTTCTATGTCTAAGAGATAGTGCAGCTACATGGGGTTCCTTTGATGATCATATTAGACTGTGACACACAAATTACATCCCAGCTATGTAAGGGATTACAGGACGCGTTTGGGACTCAGCTTTGCTTGAGCACATCCTTTCTACCTCAGACAGATGGTCTAACAGAGCAGACCATACAGACCATGGAGGACATGATTCGTGCTTGTGTCCATGATTTTGTTTGTAGTTGGGAGGATCACTATCCACTGGTGGAGTTTTTATACGACAATAGCTATCACTCCACCATTGGTGTGGCACTATTTAAGGCCTTGTACAGGAGGTCATGCAGATCACCTCTATGCTGGACAGACCTAGGTGAGTCAGCACTCATGGGTCCAAAGTTGGTACGAGATACCGTTGAGAATGTGAAGATCATCCAGTATTGGATGAGGACTTCACATATAAAACAAAAATATTATGATGATAAGAGTCAGAGGCCCTTGGGGTTCGAGGAGGTAGACAATTTTTCCTTCGGGTCTCACCCCGACGGGGATTTCAGAGATTTGTCTTGGGTGATAAGTTATATCAGATGTTCATTTGAACATTTCAGATTATAAGTAATGTTGGTGTGGTGGCATACTACCTAGCTCTTCCCCCATAGATGTACCAGGTGCATGATGTTTTTCATGTGTCGCAGCTGAGGAGGTACGTGCATGATCCATCACACGTCATAGACTAGGGCGAGCTGGACATTGACGATGGGGTGACATTTTCAAAGTTCCTAGTGGAGATAGAGGATGAGTGGGTCCTTCATCGATGGTAGATTACTCTAATGCATGCTCAGTGGCAGCACACTAATCTCCAAGAGATCACATTGGAGCAGGAGGCTCAGATTCGTTCTCAGTACCCTGATTTGTTTATTTATCCTTGTTTTGGAATATGAGGATGTGAATCCAAAAAATGGGGATTAATGTAATATCTCTTAAATTTTGTGTAATTGTTTTAAATTATATTGAATTATTTCATTGTTAGATGCTCTCATGGCACCTGGTTCTGAGGACCGGTGATCCCATAATAGAATTTTGAACTTTTATTAGTTCATTTAAATAAACATGCGAGTGGTTTTTTATAACATTAAACTAGTGCGCTGATAAAAAATACACGGGCACCATTGAACTCATAATGGAGGGATACCCCTAGAATGGACCTAACATCAATACGTAAAGGTTGACCAAAAAAATTAATTTTTAGAATTTTTCTAAAAAAATAAACTTAAAAAGTTATTTTACTTGTTTCTCCCAACCGTTGGGTGGTGGAACAGTGGCGTTTTGGTGTAGTGACAAAGCGATGATGAGTCACATTAAATGAATCCCATTAATGGATCATAAACGTATAGCATAATAATGCATTAAATGAAGTGTAAGAGATATGTTGTTTTATAAATAAAACTATGTAATGATGCGAGGACACAACATAAAAGAAACATTGTGACATGTTTTATTTTAAGGGGTTACCGTGTTGTAGAAATCAGGATCAAATGGTGGATTTTCTATAAAAACCTACAACGAGAATTATATCCAATGAAGAATGATGAATGCCGGAGAATCACCAGTGACATTGACGTACCTCAAAGAACGGGACCGGAGAGCATCGAATGCCAAGAAAAATTAAAACCCCACAGACAGATCACTTCAACAATGAACTCCAATGAGGTGGGGGTTTGTTTTTGTATTTACATTCCCTATTATTTATTCAAAAACTATGAACACATATAATCCCACTAACATGTTGATCTTTAAATTTCTCCTTCTTGAAAGAGGGTACTCTTCATAGGGTTTTGCGCCAGGATTATTGATTAATTGTGATAGAACTTGAAACCTTTATCTCATTTTTTTAATCCTCTAACGCAGAGGGCCCAGGCCAACACGAAAATCCCTGAGACCCTTTTCCTTGTGCCTTTATGTGCATTATTTGGGGATGAATCTTTGAAATGGCAGCAAGGAGGATTTAATTCCATCGTAGGGAAGATGGAATCTCTCGAAGGTCGTAGGCGCAAGCGGCGTGAAGAACGGACAACCAGAGTAGACCCAGTGGTCCTTGGAAATAGTCACCGACGCAGTGACGCCGACGACCACCGATGGTGGCCCAAAGCGGTGACTGTGGGTGGGTGGAAGCGTGCCATGATGGCGTGATGAGAGAAATTCCACTACCAAGTCAGGCCATGGTGGTGCGGTAGGAGCTTCCGGCCTCCGTGCATGCGGTTGGTGGAGAGAGGACACGACCACCTGACCACATCTGAGGCACCGCGGAGGTGGCACCACATTGCATAGGGAAAGGCCATGGTCAGAAGACCATGGAAGAGGAGGTAGCCCAATAGATGACCAGTGGGGAAGGGGCAGACGCGGCTTCCAGATGCATCCCGACTAGGTAAGAGTCGGCCCGCCCTTGGCGGGCCAGATCTGGGTCCGGTCAAAAAACCGAGGATAGTGTAATGGACATATTCCCAGGTCGGGTTGGGTTGGTCTGACTGGGTCAGACCGGACCCAAACCCGACCATCCCCTTTTCAAAAAAATGCATATTTCTTTAAATCCGGGCATCCGATTAACAATCCATTTGTGGCGTTGGATCCCCCACGATGAGGAGGATATTTTGGAATACTCTTAAGAGGCCATCATGGATGTTGAAATATGATAAATGGATTGAGGATCAGTTCTCCTGAAATCAAGTGCACTATGTGTGGAGATCCTATAGCTGAATGAGACCTAATGATTACAGACAATCGACCATGTGTGGATTAGCTATGATAGCCCAGTGGGAAGCAATTTTGTGGGACCCGGTAAGCCTATGGTGGGGAAAAACAGTGTGTGAACTGAAAGACTCATGGTACTCAATGGGGAGGGGTACATCAGTATGATGGCCATGGTGGGAAGCGGCTCTATGTGACCCGGCAAGCCCATGATGGGGAGCAGCACTGTGTGACCCATCATACACATGGTACTCATCAAGGATGAGTACCAAAACAGTCTATGGTTAGGTGGAAGCAGCTAAGTGTGACCAGGAAGGCCCACAGTAGGGAGAGGCTCTATGTGACCTAGTATACCCATGGAACTCATTGGGGAGGAGTACTCCAGTAGCCCAAGGTGTTCAATGATATGATTGATAGTCGTACTTTCCTTACTCTAGATTATACCTGGTGTGAGATGTCTTGCTTCGTGATCATGCTTAGTGTTTTTCTTATAGATTTCTTGGTGGTGTTTTCTTATTGGTTTGGGTTCCCTACTAAGTATTCTATTACTCACTCCTACACGGGCTTCACCCACACATGTTGTTTCTAGTGCAGACAATCGATGACTTGGTAGAGGACTTGGTGGACCAGGTCCAGGCGGTTCCCAGTGAGATTAGGCAGGCTAGACGTGCTTCTATAGATTTAAGTAGCTACTCTATACATACCCATCATGTGGGGTGTTCAGCAGACTACTTTCCATTGATCTTGTAATTTCTCTTGTTGTAGTTGTCATTTGTTGGGTTTGTATTCTGACCCATTTACTTTTAGTTTTACCTTTACACTCAGTGGTTGTTTAGTAGCATGCATGTTCTCTTTTTGAGTTTTCTTGGGTTGTGTTTGTATGTGCATGTGTATAGGTACTCAGTAAAATACCTCCCACTTGCAGTTTCATACATTCAGCACTAGTCACCAACCCCTAGCCTTGGGGATATGGGCTTGGGGGAGTCACGACACGAGCCCTGGGGGATGGGTCGTGACATTAGTAAACTAAAAAATGCCTCTAGGATGTGGGGAGGTATGTAAGTATAATATTTGGGTAGTTATTTCCTAATCCAATTGGTTTTTAAGTGTGGAAGGATATGATAGGATGTGGACTTCTAAAAGTTGCGAAGAGGACACACATGAAATTTTTTGAAGAATGAAGTGTACCCACATTTTTCACATGTAAAAGGCTCAAATATATACCACTATCCAGAAATATAATTTATTTGGTCTAAATTAAATAATAAAATAGAATTATAAAATTTTGGGGTCATTTTTATCCCTTTTTTATTTAGTTTAACCCCTGGTAAAGTTATTTTTTCCTTAATAGCAGATATTTATTTTTATTATTTTTACTATTCATTATAGTATGAAATTAAGATAAACATATTAAATTATGTAAGTTATGATGATTTCAAATATTTACTCCATTTTGAAAATTTTGACTCAAATAATTGGTAGAATATAATTTAAAATTTAACATGTAGACGTGTCGAACAACCATTTTTTCAAGAAATGCAATTGTCAAAGGAAAGATGTTTTCGCATCAACTCAATAACTAGTAGTATTAATTATATTAATTTAATTAAATATATATACAATATAAATTTAATTTATATAATTACTCATTCTGGGTTTTTTAAGTATTTAAAATTGAGAAATAAAATGCACTGTAAAACAATTTTCCGATAAATGAGTTTTTAAGCCAAAGAACAAACATATAATAAAATATAGTATAAATATAATTCAAAATTAATTAATTTGATTAAATATAAATAAATAAATAAAATTATAATTTTAAATAAAAAATAATAACAATTTTCTTTTAAATTAATTCATTGAATAGATGAAATTGTAGTTGTACCAAAAAACAATATTTATTACTATTCACTGATATTTTAATATTTTCGGAAAAATAAAAAAATAACTCTTATTAAATTTTGATATGAAGACTTAAAAATGAATTTAATTTTATATAATATGTTTTCTAAAATTATATATAATTAAATACATTAATTTATCATGAAAAGTAGTAGAAAATCATTATTGAATAAAATGAATTTTTAAAGAATATAATGACTTCATTTAAAATTAGTTTGTTGGATAATAATAATTCATAAAGTAATTAATATTTAGTATCAAAATTATTTACATTTCATAACTTATTTAATATTATTCATACTTTCAAATTTAACTACTGGTTTAAATCGGTCAGGTTTACGTGATACTTTAATATTATCTCGTCGTTCGTTTAAACTCAATGTTGTGTGATGTGAACAATATTTAACATAGTGTTGTTTTAAAATTGTGGGGAATTACATTATAAATTTCACAAGTAATTTTTAGTAGATTCAAATAAAGAAAAACAATACCTAGAAATAATTTCCCTTCTTTTATTTATCCAAAAAATTTAATTCTTAAAATTCTTAATTTGTTTATCTCATTTAGATTAATTTCATAATAAGTGAATAAATTAAGAAGATATAATAATTAGTTTGAATTTCAGAATGAGTAATCAATGAATCTAATGGGTTTGATCACACACATTATCCTTACTCTGGTTTAGGGTTAGTTAATTTAGGAAAAAATTAGAAATTTTAATCTTTTCCCACCTGGGGGTATTAACGATGCCCAGGGGAACATCATCACAAAGGGTTCCCATTTATTTTTGTATTGTACACTAACACATGATTAAGAATCATTCATGGTCTTATATAATGGATCAATCATAATTGGTATAGATTTTTAGTGACAAAGTTATTTTTCAATGTATTCCAAACCATGATTCCAATTCTGTTTTTAGCTTCTACAACACTTTATTATATGGGGCCCAATTTGCCACCTGGAACACTTCTCGAATCGTCCTTTACTATATAATTTTTTTACATCATTTTATTTTTTTGGTAATTGATATTATTTCTTAAGAACGCAATTTCAATTCATAGGTATTATCAACATGAATATTAAAATACCCCCAAAACTCATGTTATTTTCAAAGATATTTGATGTATCGAGAATTAAATTTATAATAACAATCACTAGTTGATTTGGAATTATTTTCATCATATTTTTATTTAAAATTTATCTAAATTTTTAGTGGAAACAAAAAATAGGGATTATTATCCTTTATTGGTTATCACGTTTATGAGATCTCATAATTGAAGTAGGATTGGTTTGTCACATATTATCATTAGTAATCAGGGTTCTCATTTTAAGGAGTAAAATAAATAAAAAATCTTCATAATAAAGGGGGTTTTCTTAAAATCACCATGGTATATCACCCCTAAACTAATATACAAGCATAAATTTTTAATCATGATATTATGAAAATCATGGAAAGAACGATACTACACAACAAGAAAGATTTTATTGTTCACTTGGATGATGAAATTTGGTATTACCATATTTCATTTTAAACCTTTGTAGAACTTTCAATTGTAACACCCCATTTTTTAAAGTATGTATCCCTTTAAATAAATTATATTTCTTCGATAGCTTTCATTACATGGAAAATTGAGCTTAATCAAAGTATTAAATATTATTATTTTATTGTGATAGTTATCGCTTCGATGTTGGAATGGAAGGAATGAATGATATTAATTAAATTAAGAAAATATAGTTTAAATATATTTATAAACTTAATTAATTGGTAACTAATTCATTATATAAAAAAATTAAAATCAATTGAACAAGACTGATGTGTTTTTATAAAAAAACTATTTTTATGACTGTAATGAAATTTTATCATAATAAATTAAATTAATCACTATTATTAAAATATATTAGAGAACATTATATATAATATATTCAAAAAAATAGTAATTCATCCAATAATTAAGATATGATTAAGATAAAAATAAATATAATTTTAAAAATAAAATGATATATATTTTTAAATGCTGATTTGCTGGCTTTTGATGACATGCCATTTTTAAATCTGAATTCTGATACTTTAATAATTTTAATTTGAAAAAAAAATTATAAATTTTGAATTATTAATATCAAAATTATCTTAGGGTGAAATTTTGGTATTTTTCGGAGAAGTTTTGTTTGTTCATAAATAGTGAAAAATATTGCATTATAATTGAAAACTGATTTTTATTCTAATTTATTTATATAGTAAAATTAAATTTGAACTTTGTTTTAATGTATAAATAGTAATTTAATAAATAACTAAAAACAATTTATGTCATTTGAATCAATTTCACAATGAAATTGGATATAAAAACAATTCAAACTTTTGAAATTTTATCATTAAAAACACACTTTTTTGTTGTGTATGCGGCATTAATTTTATTTCTAATTTTATGAATTTTGTTTATTAAATTTGGTAAAATGGATTTCAAATCATAAATAAAATGTTACATATTATTTTTCATAATCAATTAATATTTTTTATGAAACATTTACCATGAAAAAAAAATATTTACCTTAATATAGGTAAAATATTGACAAGGGTTAAAGTTAAAAGGTAAAAGCTTAACATACCTAAAAATTAAAATAATTATTGGTTTTTTGAGTTATTTCTAAACCCTAACTAGTCTCCACAAAATTAATTAAAAATATAATTTTTTTAAATTAATTACACCTCATTTCGGTTGGTTTTTATTATAAAATATTCATTATTTAATCCCTTAATCCCACATGTCCTCAGGTATAAATACCATCACTCAGCACACTATTTAGCACACAAAGACATTAAGATTCTAAAATATCATCTCAAAACTCTATTAATCACTCTACCTAAATAAAAATACTAATTTAATTACCAATAAATCAAATCCAAGGTCCTCACTAGTCTCTCAATAAGGTGATATTCAAGAGGTATTTTTTTTCAAAACACCTCTCTTAATTTTTCTTCTTCTTCTACTTTATCCTATCCTCCTTCATCCATCAAGAAAAAATAATTCCAAAATAAGATAAATACTGGAATTTTATGTTTCTAATGAAATATATTATATCCATATTTTTTATTACCACCTCTTATTCAATGATATAAGACTACTGTCCAAATTATGCCGGTTAATCGTCTCCATGAATAATGATTTTGTTCGATTTCCATTACCACATTCACGGATGGTCCTAGTACTATTGTTCAGGTTTACTAATATTTTAATATATATATTATAAACAATTTAATTTTATTTTTCAAAAATATACTTATAATAGTAAATAAAATGAAAATAGTCTTTGGTGTTCGTAAAAACTGCAAAAATTATATAAATAATTATCATTAACCTTTTATCAAATGAATCTTCATCAATAAATTAATAAAAATGATAAATGGGAAAATTTAAACATATTATTATTCATTAATACCATTCCATTCCATTTCTATTGTTTTAATTCCATTTTAAAATAACATCAATAATTTAACACAAATGAGCCGATCATGAAACCATGAAATGAACACACCCAAAACCCTTAAGACAATGAAATATAATTATTAAATGAGTAATAAGATGATATAAAATCATAACCTAAGTTGTTATAAATATAAATATAGTTCTTTAATTTGTTAATAACATTATTTAAACCATTATAAATGAGGTCAAATAATTCGGCACTAAAGGGAAGCATGAGGTAAGGGTTTTCTCATCTCACTTTTATCTTTTGTGAGATATGTGACTTATTAACCACTTAATTTATGTTTATGGTTTATGTACATACATTTGATATATCACATCATTACCCTCATCTTATTCAGTTTATTAAATGTATGTTTTTATAATTATTACCTTTATGGTTCATTAGATTCGATAGATTACAAGTGGTAAGGTATTTCTTAACTAAATTTCCATTCATTGGGTTCAACTTATATTTCATTTATTATGACATGCTAAGGTTATGTGTGAAAAGAAATTTTATTATATCATGTTTTATTTCCACTTGTTTTATGTCTATTTATAGTGAATATACATAATCTATGTAACACCCTGAAATTCAAAAATAAGGGCATTGTATTCAATGGTGTATATGCAATACCCACCAACCGCATAGGTAAATATAATATCCCAATAAATTATAATATATTTAATATTTTAAATAAACTCAATATATTTTAGTTCAAAATTCACATGACACAATGTTATCATGTGACACATGAAACAAATACTTTTTTATGAATTATGTTACATGCAAGACCATGGTTTACCGAACAATAATATATTATTAAAATATTATTATTTATTATAGTAAGATATTACCAAGATGTTAAGTTAGTGTTTATTAATAGTTTTTAATAAATTATTAACATATATGTTTGACAAAAATATGAAATTAATTCATTGGTTACAAATTAAATATAAATGAATATAAGAACCAATTGAATAGAAATAGAATATTTTTAAAGAAAAATATTTCTATGAATACGAAGCTATATTATCCTTAAAAGTTAATGTAATTACAATTATTGAATGATGCTAATTTAATATATATTATATATTCAATTATTTTTTTTTCGTATTTATCCAGTTTATTTGATAAGCATGAGATAACAACAATCACAATATTACACATAAAATTTCTATTTTTATTAACGCATGTTTACCCCCTTTTAATGGTGAACATATTTTACATACAAATTTCAAAATTTTATAAATCAAAAATGTATAAATGAACTTAAACATTGAAATAAAATCATCAAAAATAGTTTAGGGTTAATTTTTGGTATTTTTATATGAAGCTTCATTTTTTGATTAATGGTTAAAAAATTAGTTCAAATTCAAAACAGCAGTTTTCATAAAATTTATTTATAAAAATGAATTATACTTATGAATAGTTTAAACGTTTAATTAGAATAACTTTTTATCAATTAATGAAGTTTATTTCATTTGAATCAATTTCTATTTTAACTTGAATATAAAAACATAGAAAACTTTTAACCTTTTTTTACTTTAAACCCCAGCAATATCATCCCATCTACAGGATTACATTTAAATTTATTTATTCCACTTATATGATTTCAATTTAAAGAATTTAACTTCCTATTTGGAATCATAATAATATATATTTTATAATAAGTTCAAAATAGTTTTTGACCAAAAATATTACTGAAATTAATTAAAATTAATTACAACGATTAAGGTGAAATTGATCTTATTAAGGGATTAATCCCTAAATATTCTGCATAAAATGATCTATAAACATGTCCAAAAGTCATTTTATATCCATATTTAGACCATATAATCCATTTAATATAATTTTTACCATTATTTTTACCATTTTACAAGGTAAAAAACGTTGGATCAATTCCTTCTACAAAAAATTACAAGAGTCCAACTCCTCCTCCACTATAAAAAGGCCTCATCTCCCCCCAATCCCTTACACCACTTAATCCACTTAGTATCATCAAATATAAGACCAATTAACTTCAAAAAATTCCTTCCTTACTCCTTTACTCCTATCTTTGTTCATGAATGCATCAAATTAATATCTTTGGTGAAAACCAAAAGGTGTTACCCAAAGAAGATTTGTAACATCTTTCCTCAGGCTCCTGTCTTTTATTTTCATTCTCCACCACCACAATTATTCTTATTCCATGCTTATATATCAAAAAAATTATCCTCAATATAAACATATTTTGTTATGTTATAGTTTTTACTAACACTAACATAAGCATCCATCTAATGGGTAATGGAGTAACCATTTTTGTGACCAACGAACTATTGTCTCACGAAACAATGATTATTTATTCTTCCTTTACAACATAGCATGGTGTGAATTATGATGTACATGATATTTATATATGATATATATGATATTTATAATTTATTTATTCTTCTATAATTTTTATAGATAACATACATTTATGATTTCCAATTTCTATAAATACGATGACATCATTTGTGAAAATGTGGACTACTACCTCCTAAAAGCGTTGTGATTCATTCACACGATACATGGAACGTATAGAGTATGGTTTTAAATAAATATATGTAATAAAATAATATATATGTTATTCATTACATAATATTATTTCTATAAATATGATATGTATATATATAGATATCATTTTCCTTATTACACTTTCACATACTTAAAAGTGATAACATCATTAGTGGGCATGTGGACTACCACCTCCTTGACAAGATGTGATTCCATTTACAACAAAATAATTCTATATATAAGTATATAATATTATATAATATTGTATTTATGACATAATTATTATTATTTAAAGATTAATGTTACTTACATTCTTTCCTTAATGATCATTGAATAATTGGAACGTTACTCATGTGTACGTACGACGTACCTTCTCCATGATAGTGACATTGGTTCATTTTGAATAACCATATTTCATGATTTGTTGTAAAAGTATAATTTAAAATTAAATATGATAATTATATAATTATTATTATTCTTTAAATGTCATATAATGACCCCCTTGACCATAGTGGACCAAATAAAGTTTTTTTTGACAAATAAACCAAATTTGGTAAAAACACCTAAAGTAAACATAATTATTTAATTAATTGTATACAACATGGTAATAAGTGAAGTAAAAGTAATGATAAAAATGAAGAATTATCTGAAGAAATTAATTAATTATCATAAGTTTATTATTCAAGAATATAAAGCCACAAGAGACAAGTTATACTCAAGGTAATGGATTTTCATCGCACTTCTTACATGTGTGAGATAAATTCCATATTCACCACTTACTTATTTTGTGTGGTGTATATAATACCCATTCTAATATATTATATCATTAATATTTTTATAATAATTTTATTTAAAAATCTCATTTAATTTTATTCCTTCATTAGGCTTATGATTTAAAATGATTCAAATTTTTATAGGAAACTTTGGAATGTTTAAATATTATTATTCTCATGAATAATACTAATGGTATATCAATAGTACTTCCATCATAGGAAATTTATCTGACCATATTTCAATAAAAAAAATTTGTTTCCCCCTCTTCTAGTTATTTTTGAACTCTTTCAAATAATAGTACTATTTTTAAACTCTTGGGTACTAAAAATTTATTTGAAAAGGACATTATGAAAACCCAACATCATAAATATATTTAGTTAGAGAAAATGTTTTCTTCTCAGAACCCTATTTTCAGAAATGGTTTTTAATTTTTTTAACTCTTAAAAAATGATTTATTAATGACATTTGACCCATTTTGGTTATTTACCCATGTTTTTAAATCAATCTTCTTGTATATTGTTTAGCAACAAATTTTTATAACCTTTTTACCATAAAAAGGAATTTTTTTACCTGGTAAGACATGTATTGATTTACCCACTATCATTCCTTCAACTATTCTTTATAAACATTAAATAGTTTATTTCTAATTCTTTTTTTATTTTAAATCTAATTGATTCTCAAAAAAATCAAATTAAATGGATATTTTCTGAAAATATGTTTTTAAATGATTTTTATATAGTAATTATATTAATCAATGACAAAAAACAAATATTTTTACTCCACATGGGATATCTTGTTTTGATTCCATTCTTATTCCTTATCTAGATGGTTTATAATTTATTTGTCCAAGGGTTTAATTGACATTTACTTCCTTAATTCCTTTTAGTCCCCATGAAATATTTAATTTCCTATGATCACATGACATTAAATTCCCCTAATTATCAAAATCAGTTATCATGGATATTATTATTGCCTAAACCATATAAAATTTAAATATGGTTTTTATTTCGTTATTTATTTGATTATCTAGGGAATATTGAGAAATTTGTATTATTTATTCAATGCGAATATTTGATAAGGAATATTATTTATTTTGATTAATTGAAATAAGGAATTATTTTTAATGGAAATGGCAGGTGGGGCCCGAACATTATATATCCCCTTGATGCATCGATAGGTGCTCATGAGATAAACAAGTTTCACAACTGAAATGGATTTCTATCCATAGTTTTAAACTATCTTGGGAAATGTCTAGAAGGTATAGGGCTTCATGTGCCTTAGACATTACGTCCAATAATTAAGCATTTTCCCTCTTTTAGATTAATGTATTCTTTATCCTTGAAATTTTTCATTGACATGTCTAGGGATATATTTCAATCTCAATTCATTGATTAAATGGATTTTTTTTTGGTTTCTTACCATTAAATTATGATTTTTAATTATATAGTTATTTGAATGGAATGTATTTTTAGTTATTACCTTGAAAAATTTCTTTATTTTTTATTGATTACATGAGATGTGTGTTCAGTTATTACCTTGAATTATTGAATATTCTTATTGATTAATTAAATATTCTTTTATACTTTACCCTTACTGAGAATTTGAGATGACCCTTAGTCTGTTTACTTTCCCTATGAATCCAAGGAGCGTACTATAAAAAAAATTCTTGGATGTACTTGATGTAATATAGTTATCCTTGAGTTTATTTATATAGAAATAAAAAATAATGTTGTGATTAGTGTATTAAATTTTCATACAAGACTCGTAGATGTATTTGGTTTACAAAGACTAATCTATGATCTATCCTTGGGGATTTAATTACTTATAATCAATCTAGTGTAATGATAATGGTCACCTGCTCTAGGAATTTTTGGTTTATGTTTCTATATTTTTTATCAAAGTAATTTTAGTAGCAACATTAGTAAATAGATTTTGGAAAATGTAGATAAGGGAACATAGACCTTAGGTAGAATTTAAGGATTAAAATAGAATAATATCCTAGAATATTGGTAAAGTAGAGATTAAATAGGTATTCCTAGTTACACATCACTATCTATATATTAAAGTTGGACATGGTTTTGGAAAATATAAACTTAGGATTAATGACCCTGAGAAGGTGTTTTGGGACTAACATGACATAACCTAGTATAAGACCACGATCTTTACCGCACACCTAGTTTGACACTCTTAGGGGATACGTGTATGATAACTTATGTTTCCATTTTAATTCATTATGAAGTATTTTAAGAGATAATGAAAACAAATAATATAGTTTAAACCTAATTTTTTATATATTTAGAATAAGGTTTCATAATTTATATATCCAATAAATTATTTTTCATTTTTCTCATTATGAATATTATTACTCACACTATGCTTTATGGTTTTATTCAATGGCTGGAACCTGAAGAATACATGTTAACATTGAACATGAAGGAAAATGTGGTGAAAATGAGAAACCAAATGTCATGTTGATATTATTGAAATATATCATGTTTATTCCTAATCAGTTTTCCTGAAATATGATTAAAAACATATAACATAACCAACTCTTGAACTCACCGAAGAAGATAATGATGGATTTTTCAAATATATCGTTTGGTGGAGAACATAGAGAAAAGAAAGATCAATTTCCATAATGAATGAAATGTGGAAGAAGACACTGAGGAATACTTCTTTATTGAATGATTAAATTCTATATGTGTGGGAAATAATGACCTAATGAAAATAATTTCAATGTAAAAATGAAGAATGTGAAGGAATGAAATGAAACATTTCTTAAGGAATCCTTTATAGGTCATTTTCTATAATGTGGGGAACCTATACATTAGCTGAATCAATACCCTATTTTAGAGAATAAACTCTAGACCATGGAAATATCTATGTGGAAATAAGTGGATGTAGTATTTATTTATTGGTGTTGTATTGAATACCTTTGTCAAAATGTTATTTAGAAATTAACCTTATTTAAATAATGTCCATCATATTTATTTTGGAAACTATATTATTATTGTTTTAAATATTGTAAATATGTAACATAGGTGACAACCAATAATATTAGGCAAGGTTATGGGTTTGGAACCCATAACCAAATGATTATATCGGTTTTATGCTAACCATTGACCTTCGAAATGTTCAGGTTAATATGTATTTATTTTTAAACAATTTTACTAAAAAATATTAATGGTGAACCCAGAGTATTTATTTTTTAGGTTTAGATATTAATTTCGTAGCAATATTGAATTTATATGATAGTTATAGAAAAATAGTTTGACATGTCACTCTTTTATGGCCCTTATGATACTTTAGAAATTTATTTTTCCGCTTCAGTCATAAATGTTATTTTTTGGATGAATTTGAATTTTATCGAAGCAGAAAAAAAACAAGGAATTGTTTATGGGAAATTAATATGTATCATGTATTGTAAATTTCCTAATATTCTTAGTCATTAAAATAATTACTCAACATTTGGAAAATGATCAAAAAAGGGTTTTCTCCTAATACTATAATTTCTGTTGAACTAATGGTCTTCTAAAGCTTCACATATTTATGGAATTGAGGAACTCTACTTTATATTGATCATATACTTGTTTGTGATTGATTAGATAAATCACTACCTATAAATATTTACATTTTTTCCTTCATTTATTTATCTCTACTTTTCACAAATGATATCTTACTTAGAGACCTACTTATATGTTAGTCCATGTGAACATTATGCTTCCCATTCTCTCATTTATAGAGGTTGTTTTATAAACCCTTATAACGATGTGGTATTTCAACAATAGGAAATATAAAACAATAAATCATCAAGAACAATTTTAAATTGTGAGGATGTAATTATATTATGTTAAGGAGAAGGTAACACCCCGAAATTTGAAAATAAGGACATTTTATTCGATAGCGTGCATACCATGCATCAGTAAAAACATAAGGAAATACAATATCATGAGAATTTATAATATATATACTATTTTAAATAAATTCAATATATTTTAGCTCAAAAATGCACATGACAATGAGTTACCATGCAACACACACAATAAAGACTTTCTTCAATGACTTGTGTTACACGAAAGATTATGTTTTACCAAAAAATAAAATGTTATTAAAATATTAGTATTTAGTATAATAATATATAACCAATCCCTTAAGTTAGATTTTGTGATTATTATTAACTAAATTATGAAAATATCTAGTTTAAACAAATATGAAATTATTGTATTTGTTAAAAATTAATCATAAATGAATATAATAACCAATTAAGTATATAGAAAATATTTTTATAGAAAAATATTTTTATACTCGAAAAGATATTTTATCCTTATAAATTAATATAATTAAAATTTATGAGTTATATTAATTTAATTTAAATATTATTTAATTTATAAATAAAATTTAATATTCATCTAATATTTTTTATAGTTATGAGATTAGAATGAACCATATATTTTACATAAAACCCTATATTTTTATTAAGGCACTTTTACTGCCTATTAATTGATAACCTATATTCAATCTAATTTTTGGAACATTTATAAATCTTAAATTTCAATATAAACATATTATTTTAATGAGATATATAAAAATTATGTTAGAGTGGCATTTTTTTATTTTTCTATGAATCATCATTTTTTACAAATAGTTGAAAATACTGAATTTTAATTCAAAAATGATTATAAATATAATTTATATATAAGGTTAAATTATATATTTAAATAGTTATAAAGGTTAATGTGATTATTTTTTATCCATTAGTCTAATTTACTTCATTTGAATCAATTTAAATTTTAAATTGAATATAAAAACATAGAAAACAATTAAACATTTTTACTTTAAGATCATGTGTTGTCATCCCATCTCTAGTATTAAATTTAAATTAATTATTTCCACTATTGTGATTGTAATTGAGAAAATTGATTTCATATGTGTAATAAAAATAATTTATAATTTATAATTAGGTAAACTTATTTTTTGTCCAAAAACATTAGTGAATGTAATTAAAATCAATTACAATGATTAAGGAAAAGTTATGATTAACAAGGGACTAAACCCTAAACTTAAATCCTTAATTTATCTATACACTTTTCTAAAATACATTTTATCACCATATTTATACCCTATATTCCCTTTTATAAACATTATACCATTATTGGTATAACGAAACATACGTTACACACATTGATATTACTTAAAATTTGTATAATATTCATTATAATGTATAAAAAAACCCATGTCAGGACTTTATAGGTAGTGTCTTTAGAAACATGGAAACATAAACAACTGGTTTATAAAACATCTTCATTGTATCCCACTTATTTTTCATAAATAGGCCCCTTTTGAAATAAATTACTTAATACCCATCTTCATGACCTAGGGAAAAGAAACATATGAAAGGGTGAACTTAGATGCTCAGTAAGGCTAAAAAAGGGAGATATCAATCATATCATAAGAAAAAGAACATAACATTTGAAAATATTATCCTTCATATGAAAGATCCTGATATCATGTCACAGAGTGAATCATAAAAGATCAAAATAATCAATGAATTTAATCCCAAAAGTTCTGACTTAAGACATAAAGTTTTCTGGAACACACATAATCAAATAAAATCATTTCATATTAGTTAATGATCATTTCCAAGACCATCATAATAGGCAAAGTTTATTACTGAATAGAGTTCATTCCTCCTTCCATCCATGTATTACTAAACTGAGATCATTTCCCATTCCATCTATGTGTATCTCATGAGATATAAATCTTTTCCCATTCATTGGATGGAGATATAGTTCCCAACCATCTCATAATGAAATCATTCTTATGTGTTCCACAATAATATAAATCATTCATCATAACCCAATAAATAAAATGGGGTTCTTTAAACATCATTCCACCAAAACATAATCCATGTTAAACAAATAGATTTAATAAATATCATTCCATCATAAACATAATAAAATCATATGAATAATAAGGATATTATACATGAAACATAACCCTATGAAACAATTCCATCTTAGGTGGAAAATAATTTGGATATAACACTTGAAATTAATTCTTGTGGAAAACATCCTTTATTATTTTAAATTGTTTTCTTTTCTCAAAATGTCATGCAATTCTAAAAGAAAAGAATTTATTTGAAAATAAATTTTAAATATTATAGAGTAAGCTTCATGTAAATAAGGATATTTGAAGATGTAATATTTTTTTCATGATGTATAAGTTAAAAAACATTCTCTTTGTACTTTTTTCAGAAAAGTCAAAAAGTACCTCATATTGAAAAACAAAAAAATATTCCTTTCATACTGTTCGATAAAAATTCACCAATAGGTAAATTTTATTTCTAGAAATTTTATAATACTTGAAATAATATTAAATATTTATGAAACCTGGATTTTGATGATAAATATACCCCAGCAAATACTTAACATAAAAAATATCAGATAATAATGAGATTGTGAAATTATCAGTTACATTTTAATTCCAATTTCCATTATATGTATCCAAAACTCTTGTATAATGATTTAAATAAATTTGTTAACTAATTTAATAATCATAGTAATTTTTATGATACCATATATGATCATATTATCATCTATTTGTTAATAAGATTTCATTGTTATTAGGATATTAACTCATTTATGTTCTTATGCATGATTTGTTGAATAAGTTCTGGTTCTCCTTATTAGGTTATAGTTATATCATTAAAAAATGATATTAAAATAATATATAATATATTTATTCATTATTTAAACTTATTTAATCATTTTTAATGTAAATCATGGAGAATGAATCATATCGCATCATGGAGACTGTAGGCCGTACGTACACACGAGCGATGATATCATTCCCATATTTTTTAAATGGTATTGAATTAAAAGGTGAATAATATTTCAGAATTAATATATTGTTATAATAATAATATATATTTATTATTTATATCATTATACCCATTCAAGTGAGGTGGTGGTGAAAAATAGATTACACCACAGCGTGAAGACGATAAGTCGTACGTACGCATGTGTGGTGATTTCATTTTTTGTAGGATGTATAGAAAGTGGAATATGGTTGTTTCATAATTATAATAACATATCATTATATAATTGATAATATATTTATTACTTTATAATTAAATAACTCCTGAAAATTAAGTAGAATAAGAAATAATTTTGAAAGAATCGGTATAGGAGATTACCTCTTCTTCAACGTGGTTCCTCTAAAACTCCTCTTATCGCACTAGAGTTTGTATTTGAAGAAAAAGAAAACCTCTAGAATGTAAATAAGGATATTTATAAGGTAAAATATCATGGTATTTCCATGATTTAAGTCTCAAATTGATGTGAAGAGGTGAGGGAGTATGTTCCCTTTTATAGTTGAGGTGAGGGGAACTTTTGGGATCTCCAAAAATATTAATTTATAATAAAATCAAACCCCAACCAAAAAATTAAAAAATGTCCCAATTTTTAATATTAGATGATATAGGGTTGTAATATCATCAACAATTATATTTTAGACAAGTTTTTCTATAAATTTAAACACTATCATTTTTAATAACAATTAGTTATTCTATTTATCTTTTTACTAGGTTAACAAATATTTCAATATTAAAAGGGTGAACTATTTAGTTACATGATGTCAACTAGACCAAAAGTAAATCACATAGAACATTTTAGACCATATAATAATTATTATATATTTTTAAAAATGTTTTATCATTTTTTAATAATTTAATAAAATATTATTTTGATAAACAATCAACAGGGTTAATTTTGAAATTGTTTGTAACGCCCTGCCCCCAGAAGCCCAGAGTTGGTGAATTATTACATATCATTGGAATGATCACAAAATATAAAATATCAAAAGGATGATTACTCTAGTAGCCTTGGAAACAATAGATACGTTAATAAAGCTAACATTACATCATAAAATGAAAAACTACAACAACATAGTCTCCAAAGAACACACTCATATCCCCTCTGACTATCCCTATAGGTCAGTCATAAAATACTTCTTCACATCCTGGAAAAAATAAAACATATAAAGGGGTGAGCTAGATTCTCAGTAAGGATAAAAATATAGCAGAAACATTCATAAAGCAGAATAAACATTTAAGGAAATGTATAACTAAAACAAAAACCATTTAAACATGGAGTTAAAAAATATATGGAAAAGATAAAAACAAATAATTTCGTTTACCTATTCACATGTATATTCTACTAGTCGAATAATCACATGCAATATCAATAACCACTTTCATAATGATGAAATGCATAATGCCACACTATCATAACCACATAGTCAAGTCCTTGTGACAAGACTACAAATTTTTTTTGTCATGGCCTTGTGCCAAGACGCTAGTTTGTCTCATGAGACCTACCGATGCATCGAGAAGCTATAGTAGGCTCTACCTGTCACTTACTAAGTCCAATGCATTCCTCGTATGAAAAGGTTTAAATATAACATAAACATTCGTATTAAAACTAGCATATGAAATTTCAATAATTTATCAATAAACTAAGAATGTTATAAAAAATAACACATCCACCGTCAAACATATCAGAAAACCTTCAATACAATATAGAAGTTTTGTATCGTAATAAATCAACTTCAAATAAGCATAAAATCCATCAAAGGATGTTGACATGGATGAAATCAAAACTACTTGAGAGAAATATCACTTTCTTTTTTTGAAATAATTTAAAGTAACATAATTATAAAAGAAAACATTTATTTTGAAAATATTATTATAATATTGTAAGGGAAGCTTCAATGATTTTATAATATTTGAAAATAGTGGCACCCGCAGTATAAGTTAAAAAAACATTATTACCTTAAATTTTTCGAAAGTTCAAAAAGTACCTTTTTTGGAAAACGACAGAAAGATTCCTTTCAAAAAAGTATAAGGCCAAATAAGGTTATAAATGAATTTAACCCATTGTCTATTTAATAGTAAAAATGTTTGGAAATACATTTTTAAGAAACATGGATGTGGATGATAAAGAGGTCCCAGTTGATAATTACATATGGACAACCTCGGATAATAAATTGATTGTAGAACTAACCCTTACCTTGTACATTTCCTTAGTCGATGGTATGTTTACCACCTGTATAATGGTTAAAACATTGTTATTAAATTATACAAGAACTATATAAATAATTATGATATCATATATGATCTTCTAATAATGCGTTGTTGATAATATTTTAGTATAATCGTCATGTCAGGTGTTAACTTACTCATTTTATTTTATATGTTTTGTTACATAAGCCATGTTTGTTATAAATAGGTTGTATCTTATTCATATTCAGAATGATATAAAGCCCTACAAATTTTTTTTAATTATCAAATGAAAATTAGTCTTGATTGGATAGGATGGGGAATTAATCTCATCGCGTTTGTGGAGACGATAGTCCGTACGTACGCACGAGCGACAATATCATTATTTTGATATTAAATTAATATATAATTGGATGCTATATTATATATACAGAATCAGTATCATTTTATATTTATTATTTCCATAAATTAAACATCATTATTATAACCATCCAAATAATAATGTATTGAATAACAATTACACCATAATGTGGAGACGGTAAGCCGTACGTACGCACGTATGGTGACAAGTCATTCAATGGATGGATAGAATAATGAATATTGTTACCATATTTATAATAACATCATATCATATAGAATATACTAGATTTATTATTTTATAATGGAAACAACAAAGAAATAGTAAGTGGAAGAAGAAATAAACTTGAAAGAGGGTGGTGAAATCATTAACTCTTCTTCGGGTTCTTCCTTTTGATTTGATCAAAAGGGATCCATAGGATGGCTTTCTGATCAAAATAAGGCCTCTCGGTTTAATTTAGGGATGTTGGGTGGATATTTGTTTAGGGTTTGGACGATCCAAATGGCTTTGAATGTGTGAATTTGAGAGAATGGGGAGTGCCCTTTTATAAGAGGGGTGAGGGGCACCTTAGGAAAAGCTATAAATATTATTTTATAATAAATTCATATTCGGTTTCTAATGGATCAAAACTGATTTATTTTGAGGATAAGGTGGGTATGGGTCGCAAAAAACTCAACTAATAGCTTTTAGATAGGATTGGGTCACTAAATTAACCTTATCTTTTATATTTAACTCTTAGTTAATTTGTTTTACATTTACCATGTCTCTTTGTGTTTTTATATTATATGTTTAATAAACATATTATATACTTCCAAGTGAACCCCAAGTGGTTCATTAATGATACACCTATAATTATATAAGTCTTTTGGCTGAACCATATATTTTTAGGAATAAAATATCAATTAATAATATAATATTTTTTAAAAAAACACTTTTATGTCAATTTTGACACTATTTGGTATTTTGTTTTTTGTAAATTCATAATAGAATTATTACTTCTCAAAAAGTTAATTAAATCAATCCTAACATGTCATATTAACCAATAAAATTCTTGTAATTCATTAAAAGTCTCAAATTATATTTATTTGGGTATTTACAATATCAATTATTTTAATATTTCAATAATTTATTTAATTACTGCATCATCATTATGTCATAATTAAATTAAATTATTTAATGTCTAAAAAATATAAATAAAATACCATTACCTAGGAAATATTTTTAGATTTCTAATTAATATTTATAATCGAATTTATCTTATGTATAACCCTATATTAAAAATGTTATATTTATTAAACATTGATTTTAACTCTTTTAACTCTTCTTTGAATTAAATAATAATAACTTTCCTATTCTAATCCAAGTGGACAAAAGAGTTTAATATTTTACTCCTAAAGTTGTTTTTTGTTGAATTATACTTATCCATGAGAATTAGAACATGTTTTAGGGTAAAAATAATATCATTTTTACCTTTAATTACCCTATTTACTTTTAACTCTCGTAAATAAAAGTCAAAAGTTACTATTTACCAAAAATTATTTTCACCTCATTGAACCAAATTTTACATAATGATATCAACCTTATCTCTTGGATTTTCAAAATTCAACTCACAGAACTGGTAAAATTATGTTTTATGAAAATTTGCAAAAGCTCCTAGGAGGTTGGTAAAAGACGGTAAAAAGTTCAATAAAATTTTATATATATAAACTTAATCTAAATCGACTCCAATGAATTACATTGAACTTATATAGGTATTATGTATCTATTTTGACCTAATACAAGTTTCAATAAAATAAATTATTATTTAAATAAAAAGTCGGTTTTAACCAATATCTCAGTGTTTTTTATTATTTATCAAAAATTGAAAGTTTTCAGAAAAATACCAAAAAATCACCCTAGGAAAATTTTGATATTCCGAATCCAAAAATGAAGCCCATTTTGAAAAATAAAATTTATAAAATTTTATAAAGTTTGTATTACTATTCATGATGGCTAGTTTGATTGGTTGTGGTGTGTTAGAACTCGAAGTTCCGTACAACGCACGCTATTGTATTATTCAAAGAGAAGCGAACCATGGAAGCTTGGGGTGTTACATTCTCCCCTACTTCAAATAATTTCATCCTCGAACATTCTAGAATATTACTACATAAAAAGACTTAGGTGTTTCTTCATCATAAGTACCTAGGGTTCCCACATTGCCTCTTCCAACTTATAGTTTTTCCATAGAACTCTTACCAGACAAGTCGTCCGGTTTCACAGCACTTGTTCTCTAGTGTCAAGAATCCTGACGGGCTCTTCGCAATAAGACAGACCAGGTTCCAATTCTAATTCCTCATAGGTGAGTACATGCTTTGGGTCATGCATGTATTTTCTCAACTGCTATACGTGGAACACAACGTGATCTTTGGAGAGACTTGGTGGAATTTCCAATCGGTAAGCTACAACCCCAATTAGTTCTAGAATTTAGAAAGGTATGATGTACCTGGGACTCAATTTACCCTTCTTACCGAATCGTATAACTCTCTTCCATGTAGATACCTTCAAGAAAACATGATCTCCAACCTGAAATTCCAAATCCTTCCTTCAGTTATCAGCATAGCTCTTCTACCTACATTGTGCTGCTTTGTTGTGGGTATGGATTACCTTCACCTTTTCCATCGTTTCCTCCACATGTTCTGGGCCTATGAGTTTTCTTTCACCAACATCATCCCAATAGGTTGGTGTGCGACATCTCTTCCCGTATAAAGAATTATATTGTGTCATATGATTACTTGAATGAAAGCTATTTTTATAGGAAAATTCTACCAGTGGTAAATATTGATCCCACATACCCTGAAAGTCAAGTGAGAAGGATCTCAACATGTCTTCTAAGGTTTGAATAGTTCGTTCTTATTGTCCCTCATTTTGAGGGTGGTAGGCAGTGCTCAGACGAAGTTTAGTATCCATGGCCTTCTGAAGATTTTTCCTGAATCTTGATGTAAACGTGGATCACAATCAGAAAAAATCGATAGGTGTACTCCATGAAGTCTCATAGCTTCATTAATATATAGTCTTGCTAGATGTTCAAGTGGTAGATCTTATCTTATAGAAAGAAAATGTGCTGACTTGGTAAGACGATCAACACTGACCCATATTGCCTCGTTCCTTCTAGGATTTTTTGGTAGCCCCCTGAAAAAGTCCATCGTAATATTATCCCATTTACACTTAGGTATGGGGAGAGGTTCCATGACTCCTCCAGGCTATTACCTTCCAGATTTCACTTGTTGACAAACAATACATCTTGACACAAAATCAGTAATCTCCCTCTTCATGTTATTCCACCAAAAACGTTCTTTCAAATCTCTATACATCATAGTGATACCAGGGTGTATAAGGAAATTAAAACTATGAGAATCATCCAACAAATCCCTTTTTAGATCTGGTATATCGGGAACCCAAAGTCCCTTACCAAATTTCCAAATTTTGTCTTCATATACGAAGTCATTCAATCTCCCATTATACACAGCTCTAATATTCTTTTGAAACTATTCATCATTGGTCTGAGAACTCTATTTCCTTTCTATTAATGATTGTTTGGAAACCATTTGAAAAATCATTTTGGTTTCACCTTCCATGGTTATTCCCGTATCCATCATTACTAGATCCATGAAAATAGGATCCCTTTCAACTCTCATCTTATTCAAAACTCCATGATCCTTTCGGATCGAAGCATTTGCCACCTTATTTTCATTCCTTGGGTGGTAGTGTATAGTGAAATTGTAATCATTGAGTAATTCAAGCCATATTATTTGCCTAGTGTTGAGTTATTTCTGTGAGAAAATATTCTTCAAACTCTTGTGATCGGTATATATCTCAAAATTTTCACTATAGAGATAGTGTCTTCAAATATTCAAAGAAAAGATTACAGCTTCTAACTATAGATCATGAGTGAGATTGTTTTTCTCATTAATTTTTAGCTGTCTTGATTCATAGGAAATAACTGTATCATTCTATATAAGGACACTACCAAGTCCTTTCTTTGAAGAATCACTATAAATAACAAACCCATCATTCCCCAACGGTAGAGTCAAGATATGAGAGTTGACTAATATTCTCTTCAGTTCTTCAAAACATTCTTCACACTATTTGGTCCAAAAAAATTTAACCCCTTTACGTGTGAGCTTAGTTAATGGGTTAGAAAATCGGGCAAAATTCTGGACGAAACATCGATAATAACCTTCTAAACCAATAAAACCTAATACCTTGGTTATACTCGTTGGTGCTAGCCATTCTTGTATTGCTATTGTCTTAGAAGGATCAATAGATATTCCTTCCTTAGAGACAATATGGCCAAGAAATGAAATATCTTGAAACCAGAATTCACACTTCCAAAACTTCCTGTATAATTCATATCTTCTAAGAGTCTTTAGAATAATGCGCAAGTTATTTTCATGATCTTCGTAGCTTTTGGAGTATACCAATATATCATCAGTAAATACCACTACAAATTCATCATGATATTCCTTGAAAACTCTATTAATTAGATCCATGAAGATAGAGGGGGCATTAGTCAATCCAAAAGGCATTACTGTAAACTTGTAATGCCCATACCTGGTTCGAAATGCTGTTTTCGGAATGACTTCCTTATTCACACACAACTAATGATATCCAAATCAAAGGTCAATAGTTGAAAAGTATTGAGCTCTATGAAGTTGGTCGAATAAATCATCAATGCGAGGTAGGGGATACTTGTTCTTTATTTTTATAACATTGATCTCCTTGTATTGAATGCACAACCTCATAGATCCATCATTCTTCTTAACAAAAAGAAGAGGGGCTCCCCATGGAGAAAAACTAGGGGGAATAAATCCCTTATTACTCAATTCCTCTAGTTGTTTCTTTAGTTCCACTAATTCCACAGTGGCCATTCTATAAGGGGTCTTCGATATAGGCCTTGAAATAGGAATTAAGTCAATGTAAAAGTCAATTTCTCATTCTGGAGGATGTCTTGGTAAATCCTCTGGAAAAACATCAACATATTCTTGCACAATAGAAACATCCTCTATTTGAACATTCCTTTCCTCATCCACAATAATTTATTCTCTTCCTCCCCGATAATTGAATTTAGTTGAGCTACTGGGGGTGGATCTATATAAGAATTAGGTGGTGATGTTTCTGCTCTAAAGATAAGGTACTCTTTATCATCATCAAAAATTGTTACCTCTTTCTTATAATAAATTTTCACATCGTGGTCCGAAAGCCAATCCATACGGAGGATTATATCAAATTCAATCATTGGTATGATGATGAGATCAGCAAATAAAGAACATTTATATGCTCTAATGGGAACTGATTCACAGAACTTTGTTGCAAAAATACTTTCCTTGGGATTTTTGACTAAAAACTCCCTTGTTAAATCAAATTGGAAACATCCAATTTTCTTAGCAAACTAGGAAGATATGAAACAATGTGATGATCCAAAATCAAATAAAGTATTGTCTAAACTTGAGGAAACCATTAAATTACCTGCAACTACATCTTTAGAAGCTTCAAACTTAGTATTAGTGATATCATAAGCTTGAACATTGATCCCTTGTCCTTTTCTGAGGTAAGTTTCCCTAATGCTTAGGAAATTAATTTTCATAATGTCCCATCTCCCTGCAATTGTAGAATTGAACAGAGGTAGCTTCTTTCATCCCCTTTCAATCATGAGCTTGGTGGCCTTTTTCACCACACTTGTAACAGACTCTCATACCCTTCAGAAACGTACCTGGGTGTTTCTTCCGAAATTTACAGCAGGATGGATATTCGACTTTTCCCTTCTTCCCCTTATTTCCATTTTGAGAGTGATTAGCAGATCTCTTCTTCACTTGTTTTACTTTAAAGTTGTATGACTTAGAGAATTACATTTTGTCTTGATAGGACATGAGACAATGTCTTCATATGACGAGAAGGATTGTGATACTAATGCTCGATAGAGAAATGGTTTTAACCCATCAAAGAAATGATCAATCTTACTACTCAGTTTACGTATATAATCTGCTGCATTCCTCACTAACCCTGTAAAGTTAGCTTCATACTTTGCGACATTCTCATCCTCCTTTTTCCTCAGAATTAGAAATTTCAATTTCATATCCACTCGATAGTCAGGAGGAAAGTATTTTTCTAAGAAAAATATCTTTAAACTCCCTCTATTCCGCACTTGATACTTCTTCATCTTCTATTGTATTTTGAATCAATGACCACCATTGATCAGTATCCCCAGTGAGGTGGTAAAATGGCATGAAATTTTTTTCCCTTTCACTAATTGATAGTGAAAATATTTTCAATTAATTTGTATTTAATATCATTGTTTTAATCCCATAAAAGTGTTCCTCTAAGATAAATTGTTTCATTTTTATGATAATGGTGTTATTTTGAGCTGAATAGTAAAAATTGGCCATTTGGATTTTTAACAGTTTTAAATTATTTCTGTAGTGTGGACATAACATTATATACACTTATCCAAATTGAAAAATTATTTCTTTTCCAGATGATAAACATCAAGGGATTCATTTACTAATTTTGGACTAAAAGCTGAATCGGCTATATGGATGCTCAAAAGAAGCTCACAAGTGGGAGAAAGAAAATTGTTTTCATTTTTTCCTAGTTTTGGTGTAGGATCCATAACTCATCCAAGGTGGGCCGAAAGCTTGTGAAATACGGTGGGTGGACACGCAAGGGATTTTGGAGAATATTTTATAAAGGAAGCACCGAGTGAATTGGCCATTTATAGGGTCATTAAATCACCCTAATCCGGAGGATTTCGTTTTGGAGAGTCTGACTGAACAGAAAAAATGCTCAGAGTAAAACAGCCATAACTCTTGGAATACATGTCCAAATCTGCTGATCTTTTGAGGGGACACGGACAAGGGGATTATGAACAACATTCGATAAGGTCTCAACGTGTTAAGACATAATTTAATGGGGATAACACGCATCAAAATCCAGGGTAAAAATTCTTTCTATAAAAGGAGGAGAGTTCCACCCTCTCAAAACATCTCATTCTCCACCCCATTCCTTTTGGGACACCAAGAAGGAGAACTTTTCATATTTATATTTTATTTATTTTCTTTTTCATAGTTTTTAATTCCTTCTTCTTCCCCATTCAACTCGAATACCCTTACCATGTTTGGGTAAACATTTGGAGTTATTGGGGAAGGGTTGGTTTTCTACATTGTAATGCTTGAGTTCTTGGACGCAATTGAATAAATTTATTTCTTCTTCAAAGTTGTTTTCAATTTCTTATAGATTATTTTATTATCAAGTTTGATCGTTCTTGAATATTAATTTCGTTATTGATTTTTTCCTTGGTAAAATAATCAATATCTCCCTCCACTAATTTCTGGTTTATATACGATTGAATAAACCAGGAATTAGTGGTGAAGTACTCGAAGATCATCAGTACGTGTAAAAGGTGTAGTGAATGTTCTTGATTGTTTTGGATAAACAAATCCCGATTGGGTATTACCAATTTCAATTAAGGATATTCAATACAGCTATTTTACACATGGAAGGAGAGTTGACCAAACCATGTTCTTGGTAAGGTTTTCTCTCACAATAATAATTTCACCAAGGTTGTGAGAGAAAACGATTGTGGAAAATCACTTTAATCAACTAAGAAGAAGATGTATGAATTAAATTGAACAAGGATAGAATTATAATTAGGAAACCTACCCCGACCTAATCACCCTTTTAATTTCATTGTTTTTCAATCATTTTAATTTAAAATTTCATTTAAAAAACACAACATTTTTTTACCCTTGTTTTAATGTGAAAACTCGTTTTGTGTGCACTCCTCTTTGGGAGACATCCTAGGTCAACCAATTTACTACATTTTAAATTATGAAATAATTGTTTTTCCATGCCCTATGACATGCATGTGTCAAACGTGGCGCCATTTCTGGGGAGGCGGTGCAACAAAAAAAATCAAAATTGAATGACCCACACCTAAAAAGAACCATTAATTGAATTTGATCCATAAATTGAAAGAAAATTATCCCAACTAAGAAAAAGAAATCTACCAGAAATATTTGAAGAAATAGATCTCTCAGATTCAAGTGAAACTCTTAGTGTTCACTTTGAACATGAAATCATGGCTAGAAATCCCAACCAAACCCTGCGTGATCTATGTGCACCACAATTTTCCATTCAAAATAACCGACTAATTGCACCCACTGGACCAAATGATTTTGAATTACGTGTCAATATGATTCTTGTGCTTCCAAAGTTTCATGGTCTTGAAGGAGAAGATACAAATAGGAAGATGCAATAATTCAGATACACTTGCTCAAGCTTCAAGCCAAGAGGAGCACCCGAAGACCAATTTCAGTGGAGGGCATTCCCCTTCTCACTTGAAGGAACATCTAAAGAATGGTTTTACAACCTGCAACCAGGGGAGATCTGTGATTGGGAAGACCTAAAAAGAAGTTTCATGCAAATATTCTTTCCCACATCGAGGAGCACTGCCATCAAGAATAAGATTTACATCATACGACAATCAACTGGAGAAACCCTCTACGAGTACTGGGAGTGCTTCAAGAAGCTATGTTCCAGCTGCCCACATCAAGAAATGGAGGAACACCAATTCCTTGTGTTCTTCTACCAAGGACTTATGGATGATTATTGAAATCTTCTAGATGCCTCATCAGGGGGGTCCCTGATTGACAAGTCTCCTGTAGATATCAGAATACTAATTGATAAGATTTCTCAAAACTCACAAAAATTTGGACTAATAGGAATGGGAACCGGGGGGTACATGAGGTAAAAACATCTTATTCATCAACATTGATTGAAACCAAAGTTGATGACCTTTCAAGGTTAGTCCGTCAAATGATTGTAACACAAGAAAATGGACAACAAGCTTCCTCTCAGGTATGTGGCTTATGTTATTCTTCCACTCATTATACTGACCAGTGCCCTGAGATACAGGGGGCAGAATACTGTGCTGTGGCCTTTCAACCAAGACAATTCCAAAAAAATCAAATGCAATCCCAACAAGGATATGAGAACCAACAAAACAAGATGAGACCATTTAACCAGCACCCCAGTCAACCTCCTTACCACCAGCAACAATACCAGAACCCCCTCCCTTCCAACAATCTTATAAACATCCCTTTCAACAACAACAATCCTTTCAGCCACCACCATTCCAAAGAAAGACATACGAACAACCATCCACCAGAAAACAACCTTCTGTGGAACAGCTACAATCCAAGTATGAGGGCCTAGAAGATAAGGTTGACAAGCTAGCAGACACATTGGGATGTCTTGTTGAAATAATGTCCAAGAATCCAGGTAAGCTTCCATCCCAAACAGTGCCAAATCCTAAAGATAATGTTAGTGAAATCATAACAAGATGTGGAAAAGAAATCCCAACTCCATCCAACCCTAAACCTGGAATAATACCACCTATTCTGAGGGAGAATGATTCAAAAAGTCTTGTGAAAATCCACCAAGAAGATGGAAAGGAAGAGGAGGAGGAGAAGGATAGGCCACATAATAAGAAACAAGAAACACCAATGCAAAGAAAACAAAGGGAGAAGAAAGAATTACCCCCACCATTTCCAACAAGGATGATCAAATCAAAGAAATTGCATGAAGAAGCACTTCAAAAAGAAATTCTGGACACCTTCCAGAAAGTGGAAATAAATATCCCCCTACTTGAAGATGTTAAACAAATTCCAAGGTATGAAAAACTTTTGAATGATCTTTGCACCAAAAAGAGAAGGCTTCATGGGAATGAAAGAATCACCTTGGGAAGAAGTGTCTCAGCCCTTATCACGCCGCAGATTCCAACCAAATGTCAAGATCCAGGGAAATTTAAAATTCCATGCACCATTGGTTCATTAAATTTCACTAATGCTTTGTGTGATTTTGGTGCTTCAATTAATGTATTTCCTCACTCGGTATACACTTCTTTGAAGATGAGAGAATTGAATCCCACAAGAGTGGTGGTCCAGCTTGCAAACCGATCCACAGTTTTTCCCGTAGGAGTTTTGGAGGATTTCCTTGAGATAGTCAAAGATCTCTTATTCCCAGCGGACTTCTATATGCTCAATATGGAAGAAGATAGGAGCCCACACATTCACCCTTAATTTTGGGGAGACCTTTCTTGAAGACATCCAAAACCATCATCAATGTCCACGAGGGGACACTCACCATGGAGTTTGGAGAGAGCACGGTCTACTTCAATATTTTTGAATCCATGAGGCATCCATCAGATGATCACTACCTCTTTTCTCTTTCCCATGAAGTTGGTGCAGAACCAATTGAAGAATCAGGTATGCTCTATGAATTCTTAGACATAGGAGAGACATCTTCCCTTGGAAATATCATTGAACATGTGGATGCTGAAGATGTTGGAGATTCTGACTTCATGCGGGAGGAAGAGGTAAAATGTGATTTCTTTGATGATTTGTTAAATAATGAGGAAGATGATATGGTTTCTTGTGTGCAGGAGGTCCAAGATTTGGAAGTGGAAAACGTCAATTTAGTCTCATCCCTTGAGAATCCCCCTAATCTGGAACTCAAAACACTCCCCACTGATTTGAACTATGTATAACTTAGAGAGGGAGATAAACTACCAGTGATAATTGCTAATAATCTTTCTAAAACCCAAGAAAAATCTTTTATTGAGATTTTCAGAGAGAATGTCTAGGCAATAGGATGGATCTTAGGTGATATCCCAGGAATTATCCCAAAAATATGCTCACATAGAATTTTTGTTGAGGGAGATTCCAAACCTGTTAGACATCCCCAAAGGAGACTGAATCCCACCTTGATGGAGGTTGTGAAGAAGGAGATCGAGAAGCTCTTGGAAGCTAGGATCATCTATCCCATTTCAGATTTGCAGTGGGTCAGCTCTATTCATGTCCTTCCAAAAAAACTGGCCTGACCATTGTGAGGAATTAAAAGAATGAGTTAATCCCTATGATAATTCAAAACAGCTGTAGAGTGTGCATTGATTTTAGGAAATTGAACCAGGTCACTCAAAAAGATAATTTCCCCATCCCCTTCATTGACCAGATTTTAGAAAGATGGGCAAGGAGAACTCATTATTGCTTTTTGGATGGATTTTTAGGTTACTTCCAGGTACCCATTGCTCCCGAGGATCAAGAGAAGACGACATTTACATGCCCTTTTGGAACTTTTGCATATAAAAGAATGGCATTGGGATTATGTAATGCTCCAGGTACATTTCAGAGGATCATGGTGAGTATATTTTCTGATCACATTGAAAATTTCTTGGACGTTTTCTTAGATGATTTCATAGTTTTTGGAGATTCTTTTGATCATTGTTTGAAAAATCTGGAAAAAGTTTTGAAATCCTGCATTGAAAAAAATCTTGTTTTAAATTTTGAAAAGTGTCATTTCATGGTTCAAAGTGGAATTGTTCTTGGTCATGTCATTTCCCAAAATGGAATTGAAGTGGATAAATCAAAAATTGAAGTGATAAATGCATTTCCTTACCCTACTTGTGTGAAACATGTTTGATCATTTTTAGGACATACTGGATTCTACAGGAGGTTTATCAAAGATTTCAGTAAGATTTCTCTCCCTCTCTCTAGATTACTTTTGAGAGATGATGATTTTGATTTCAATGGTGAATGTAGATAATCCTTTGATGAGTTGAAGAAGAGATTGATTTCACCACCCATGATGCAGCCTCCAAATTGGGAAGAACCATTTGAACTACTTTGTGATGCCTCCAACCAAGCAGTTGGAGCAGTCCTTTCTCAGCGAATTGAGGGCAGACCACAAGTCATTTCATATGCCTTGAGAACTTTAGATGTGGCCCATTTCAATTATACAACCATGGAAAAAGAGTTCTTTGTAGTTTTTTTTCTTTAGAAATATTTAGATCATATATTCTTGTAACTAAAATCACTGTGTTTTCTAATCATGCAGCTTTGAGGTACTTGATGAAGAAAGCTGATGCTAAACCAAGGTTAGTGAGATGGATGATACTGCTATAGGAATTCAATATAGAAATCATGGATAGGAAGGGATCTGAGAACCAAGTGGCTGATCACTTAAGTAGACTGCCAAACACTGCTAAAATTGAAGTTCCAGAAAGAGACCCATTGAATGATCAAATTCCAGGAGAGCAGTTGTACTTGATTGAAGGAGAAGTGCCTTGGTATACTGACATATTCAATTTTCTATTAACATCTCAGGTCCCATCTCATTTCAATTCTCACCAAATTCAAAAACTAAAAGATGAATCTAGATATTACATTTGGGATTATCCATTCCTTTTGGAAGATTTTCAATGATCAAGTTATAAGAAGATGTTTACCAGAAAGTGAAGTTAAATATGTCTTTGATTTTTGTCACACTTTAGCTTGTGGAGGCCACTTTGGACTTCAGAGGATAACAAGGTTTTAGAATCTAGAATTTATTGGCCCACCATTTTTAAAGATGCTCATGAATTTTACAAAATATGTGAAAAATGTCAGTTTTCAGGAAATATTTCAAAGCAACAAGAAATGCCCAAAATGCCATTGAATTTTTGTGAAATTTTTGAAGTTTGGG
Source organism: Viscum album (assembly GCA_963277665.1). Classification (NCBI taxonomy): domain Eukaryota; kingdom Viridiplantae; phylum Streptophyta; class Magnoliopsida; order Santalales; family Viscaceae; genus Viscum; species Viscum album. Next base: position 684,751,521 of record OY728167.1, read on the forward strand.
GGATAGATTTTATGGTACCTTTCCCGATGTCATTTGGAAATTCTTATATATTGCTTGAAGTTGATTATGTTTCCAAATGGGTGGATGCAAAAGCAACCAGAACTGACGATGCTAAAGTTGTTTGTGATTTTGTCAGGTCTAACATATTTTGTAGGTTTGGAGTGCCCAGAGAAATCATCAGTGATCAAGGGACTCAATTATTTAATTTGATATTGGAGACTTTGCTGATGAAGTATGGGGTGCATCATAAAACATCAACTCCCTATCATCCATAGACTAACAGGAAAACTAAAGTTTCAAACAGGTAAATCCAGGGAATTTTGGAAAAGACCGTTAATCCAAACAGGAAGGATTGGAGCCAAAGGTTGGATGATACTTTATGGGATTACAAGATAGCCTACAAAACCCCGATTGGAATGAGTCCATATAGGCTGATTTATGGGAAAAGCTGCCACCTACCTATGGAATTGGAGCATAAGGCGTATTGGGCTATGAGGAAAATGAATTTGGACCTTGAAATTGCTCGGAAGGAGAGAATATTGAAGTTGCAAGAGTTAGAGGAAATTAGAAGGGAAGCATTTGAAAATTCAAGGATTTACAAAGAAATAACAAGAGTAGCCCATGACAAGATAATCCAACCAAAATAATTCTCTCCTGGAGACAAAGAGTTATTATTCAACTCAATACTCAAGCTGATGCCACGTAAACTTCGTTCCAGATGGGAAGGTCCATTTATAGTTACTCATGTATATCCTTTTGGTGTTGGGAAGATTATGAAGTATGGAGAGCAAGATCCATTCACTGTGAATGGACATAGGTTTAAGATATTCCTTAGGACCCTGCCATCAGAGCCAGTGGAGGAGATCACGTTCCTCCAACCTATTTATCAATAAGATCCATCAGGTTGTACCTCTCCTTCACATTTTCTTGCTGTTGTGATTCAATCAGAAATCTACATACATGTTAAATCTACTTGAATGCATTAAGGACACTACATCAGTTATGTGTGGGGTAGGGAACCTTTGTAGTATAGGATTTTCATTTGATGTTTACAAAAATAAAAATAAAAAAAGTGTATGTTTTCAAATTTTTGTGTGTTTATTTTTCAATTTTTGGTGTGTTTCTGAAACTTTTGAGCTGAAATGACTATCAATACCATTTTTGAAACCCATTTCAATGAGTGATCCAATCTATTTCATGAAAAAGAGCTTAAATGAATGCTGAAATGACTTCTTATCAAGTTAAAATCTTTTATAATTTCATGAAAAGTACACTGATTTTTGAAACCCATGCCATATTTCACTGCCTATATCTTTGAAATCACTTTCCTGTGAGGCTTCTGAACCATTTTTGTCATATTCTACTCATTCAACTCATTTATTGAGAGAACCATACCATGCTTTCTTTAACCAGAATTTGATTTATTCCTTTCAAAACATGAGGGTTTGGGGTACGTGTGTTTTAAATGATTGAGGCATTTATTTGGTTTGAAGCCCCCTTTTCAAAATAATCCTTTTCATTATGTCTGACCTTTACATTTATCCTTCATTTTATACCCTAGTAGCCATGAATTTCCTGTTAGGTTAGCCACATTACATACCAATTTTTCCTATCCCACCTGCTCTTGAAGTGAAATTGCATGATCTAGTTGAACATAAGTATGGGGGAAGATGTATTTTCGTGTACTACCTCATTTGGTTATACTTTGGGTGGAAAATAAATTGTGGAAGGGATGTGTGTGATGCTAAAAAATTATTCGGTTGAAAGCCGTGCCTTTTCTGGAGCTTTCATAACAAGAGAAGATGTGTCTTTCTAGAGCTTCCAATGTAAAAAAAGAAGAAAGTTGTGCCTATCTGGAGCATTCAAGAATAATCATGTTTGAAAGGATTGATATTTTTGCTGCTGAGCTGATTTAATGTTGATGAAGCCTATTTTCTACAAAGGGGAAGTGAAGGAGACCATACTTGAGTAAAAATTAGAATCCTGCAATTTTGCTTCAAAAAGATCCAAGCCCTCCTTTTTCGGCCTCAGAATGTTTAACATCTAAATCATACGAACACGAAGCCACAAAACAACCCTAAAAAGTCCTTATGAGAAACAAATGTCCTTAACTCACATCAGGTGGATAAGTAAGAATTTATCAAGCCTATGGTGACTCTTGTGTGAGTTTGGATGAGAAAAGCCTTGTTCAGCATTAACATTTGTGAGATTAGAGAAAATTAATGTGAGGTAGGTGTTTTGTGTTCATGGGATAAGAAATGAAGTGGAAATATATTAAAATATTAAATGGATAACATGAAATAACTGTTTTTATGAGGCATGGTATTTTTTGTTTCTTGAAATTGATTTGATAGATCTCATTTGATATGTGTTTCGGATTTGATTTGATTTGATTTTTACTTGTCCAGGAGTCCAAGTTCTATGTGTGGGGGAATTGATAGAGAAAATATTTTCAATTAATTTATATTGAATAACATTATTTTAAACCCACAAAAGTGTTCCTCTAATATGAATTGTTTCATTTTTATGATAATGGTGTTATTTTGAGCTGAATAGTAAAAATTGGCCATTTTGTATTTTTAACAGTTTTAAATTATTTCTATAGTTTGGCCATAACATTATCTACACTGATCCCAATTGCACAATTCTTTCTTTACCAGATTCTAAACATCCAGGGTTTCATTTACTATTTTCGGAATAAAAGCTGAATCGGCCATATGGAAGCTCAAAAGAAGCTCACAAGTGGAACAAAGAAAACTATTTTCAGTTATGCCTAGTTTTGGTGTGGGATCCATAACTCATCCATGGTGGCCCCAAAGATTTTGACATGCGGTGAGTGGACGCGCAAAGCGGTTTAGAGCATCTTTTATGAAGGAAGCACCGAGTGAATTGGCCATTTATGGGGTCATTAAATCACCCTAATCCGGAGGATTTCATTTTGGAGAGTCTGACTGGATAGAATAAATTATCAGTGTAAAACGGCCATAACTCTTGGAATACATGTCCAAATTCGATGAGATTTTGAGGGGACACGGAAAAGAGAATTATGCACAACATTTAAGAAGGGCTCAATGCGTAAATATGTCCTTTAATGAGGATAAAATGCGTCAACATCCGGGGGAAAAACTCTCACTATAAAAGGGGGAGAGCTCCACCCTCTCAAAGCATCCCATTCTCCACCCCATTCTTTCTAGGACACCAAGAAGGAGAACTTTTCACCTTTCCCTTTTATTTATTTCCTTTTTCATTGTTTTGTAATGCCTTCTTCTTCCCCATTCTACTCGATTACCGTTACCATGGTGGGGTAAACATTTGGAGTTATTGGGGAAGGGTTGGTTTTCTACATTGTAATGCTTGAGTTCTTGGACGCAATTGAATAAATTTCTTTCTTCTTCAATGTTGTTTTCAATTTATTATAGCTGATTTTATTATCAAGTTCGATAGTTCTTGAATATTAATTTTGTTATTGATTTTTTCCTTGGTAAAGTAATCAATATCTCCCTCCACTAATTTTTGGTTTATATACGATGGAATAAACCAGGAATTAGTGGTGAAGTACTCGACGATCGTCAGTACGTGTAAAAGGTGTAGTGAATGTTCTTGATTATTTGGGATAAACAATACCCGATCAGGTATTGCCCATTTCAATTAAGGATATTCAATACAACTATTTTACACATGGAATGAGAGTTGACCAAACCATGATCTTGGTAAGGTTTTCTCTCACAATAATAATTTCACCAAGGAAGTGAGAAGAAATGATTGTGGAAACTCACTTTAATCAACTAAGAAGAAGAGGTTTAAATTAAATTGCACAAGGATAGAATTATAATTAGTAAACCGACCCCAAACTAATCAACCTTTTAATTTCATAGTTTTTTAATCATTTTAATTTTAAATTTCATTTCAGAAACACAACATTTTTTTTACCCTCGTTTTAAAGTGACAACTCGTTTTGTGTGCACTCCTCTTCAGGAGACATCCTAGGTCAACCACTTCACAACATTTTAACTTAGTAAATAATTGTTTTTCCATGCCCTATGATAGGCGTGCGTCACTACTCCCCAAATACTGAAATATTTTCTCTATGTAATTTATAAATTTCTCAGCTACTAGTGGATTTTTACCCCCATTAAATGTTGGTGGTTGTTCCCTCATGAAGCGATCTAACATTGATCCTTCACACTACGGATCAGGATGCTCTATATGGGGAAGGTTATTATTCACAACCTAAATGAGTTGTCCCAATATAGTGATAAGCTGATCAGCACCAGTTGTATTATCAGTTCCACTATAATTATCTTGAGCAGGAGGGAAATCCCTACTTGTAGTGCGTGCATTGATATAGTTTCCATTCCTTCCACTAGGCACCATTTCTAAACAATGGAATAAACTAAATTAGTTCACGAATCGCAATACATAATTCCAAACTTGTAAAACACTTAAAATAAATTGAACAGTTTATGGATATAATCCGTAATCATAGAAATGTTTTCTTTGAGAAAGTATGTACTAATAAACCCTTCATAATGGTTTTTAAAGAAAATGAGAATTATCCTAAGCATATCCCCCAGGATTTTCATAACCAAGAGTGCAGTAAGGCCCGCTGTCGTGCACTAGTTCCCGTTCGAGTCTAGCCCAAAGCGGTGTTTTCAGGGTTTACCCCTAGGTACATCTATTCCAGATCTGCCTCTACCTACTCGTATCCAGATAGGGATGTATTTCTTGGAAAACTTACAAAATCTCTATAATACCAAAATTATAGGAAGTTCTTCTATACGAATCCTAAACATTTATCTTAGGTAAATGTGCTCTAATCAAAGTTTACCTAAATCTAGATTCCAAGGATTATTACTAAACTTTCTCTACTCCCAACTATAACGCCCCAACCCTAGAATCCCAGAGTCAGTGCATTATTACGTATCATTGGCATGCTCACAAAAGATCAAATCTCCAATGATCCATTAGTTTAGTATCCTTGGAAACACTAGATACATTCATAAAGTTTACATTACATCATAAACTAAAAAACTACAACAAAATAGTCTCCAAAGACGACACTCATATCCCCTCTGACTATCCCTGAAAGTCATTCATAAAATACTTCTTCACATCCTATAAAAAATAAAACATTTAAAGGGGTGAGCTCAGATTCTCGGTAAGGATAACAATATAGAAGAAACTTTCATAAATAAGCATAAACATTTAAGGAAATGTATAACTAAAAAAAATCCTTCTAAACTTGAACTTAAGCAATATATGGAAAAGATAAAAACAAAAAATTTTGTTTACCTATTCACATGGATATTCTAATAGGTGAATAATCACATGCAATATCAATAACCACTTTCATAATGATGGAATGCATAATGCTAGACTATCATAGCCACATAGTCAAGGCCTTGTGCCAAGACCTCAAATTATTTTTTGTCAAGGCCTTGTGCCAAGACACTGGTTTGTCTCATGAGACCTACCGATGCATCGAGGAGCTATAGCGGCCTCCACCTGTCACTTACTAATTCCAATTCATTACTCATATAAAAATGTTTAAACATAACATAAACATTCATATTAAAACTAGCATACGAAATGTCAATACTTTATCCATAAACCATGAATGGTATAAAAAATAACACATCCATAGTCAAACATATCAGAAAACCTTCAATACAATATAGAAGTTTTGAATCATAATAAATCAACTTCAAATAAGATTTAAATCCATCAAAGGATATTGACATGGATGAAATCAAAAATACTTTAGAGAAATATATCTTTCTTTTTTTGAAATAATTTAAAGTAACATAATTAAAAAAGAAAACATTTATTTTGAAAATATTCTTATAAGCTTGTAAGGGAATCTTCTACAATTTTATAATGGCTGAAAATAGCTTCACCTACCGTATAAGTTAAAAAACATTGTTACCTTAAATTTGTCGAAAGGTCAAAAGTACCTTGTTTGGAAAACGGCAGAAAGATTCCTTTCAAAAACATATTAGGTCAAATAAGGGTATAAAGGACTTTAACCCATTTTCTAATAAATAGTAAATTTTTTTTTGAAATAAATTTATAAGAAACATGGATGTGGATGATAAAGAGGTCCCAGTAGATAATTACATATGAACAACCTCGGATAATAATGAGATTATAGAATTAACCCTTACCTTGTACATTTCCTTAGTCGCAGCGGATTCCATTGCCCGCTTGGGTAGACAAGACGACCCTCTCATTCTCTATAACTCTACCCTATCTCTCCCTTCAGAATGCACCTCCTTTGTGTTGGGGGATGCGCTCGGTATGCACCATTTCCGTCCCCCTTGAGTGTTCTTGTTTCCTTTCATTATTTCTTTTTGAATAAAAAATGAACTACTACTACTAGTATTTTCGTCGTTTCGGGTGTTAACTTACTCGTTTTCTTTTATATGTTTTGTCACATAATCCATGTTTGTAATGGATAGGTTGTATCTTATTCATATCTAGAATGAAATCAAGTCCTTAAAAACTATTTTTAATTATCAAATGATAATTATTCTTGAATGGATACGATGGGGAATGAATCTCATCACGTTTGTGGAGACGGTAGTCCGTACGTACGCACGAGCGACAATATCATTCATTTTATATTAAAATAATATATAATTGGATGTTATATTATATATAGAGAATAATTATCATGTTATATTTATTATTTACATCAATTGAACATCATTATTATACCCATCCAAAAAATAATGTATTGAATAACAATTACACCACTTCGAGGAGACGGTAAGCCTTACGTACACACGTATAGTGACATGTCATTCAAAGGATGGATAGAATAATGAATATGGTTGTACCATATTTATAATAAAATCACATTATATTGAAGATACTGGAGTTATTATTTTAGAGTGGAAACAACAAAGAAAGAGGAAGTGGAAGAAGAAAGGAACTTGAAAGAGGGTGGTGAAATCATTACCTCTACTGCGGGTTCTTCCTTTTGATTTGATAAAAAGGGTTCCATAGGTTGGCTTTCAGATCAAACTAAGGCCTCTAGGTTGAAGTGGGAGAAGTTGGGAGGATATTTGGGTAGGGTTTGGATGATACAAATGGCTTTGATGTTGTAAATTTGAGGGAATAGAGAGAGCCCTTTTAAAAGAGGGGTGAAGGGCACCTTAGGAAAAGTTAGAAATATTATTTTATAATATATTAATATTCAGTTTCTAATGGCTCAAAACTGAATTATTTCTAGGCTAAGGTTGGTATGGGTCGGAAAAAACTAAACCAATAGGTTTTAGACAGGTTTGGGTCACTACATTAACCTTATCTTTTAGATTTAACTCTTAGTTAATTAGTTTGACATTTACCATGTCTCTTTCTGTTTTTATATGATATCTTCAATAAACATACTATATACTTCCAAGAGAACCCCAAGTGGTTAATTATTGATACACCTATCATTATATAAGTCATTTTTCCAAACCTTATATTTTTAGGAATATAATATCAATTAATAATATAATATTTGTTTTAAAAAATATTATATGTCAATTTTGAGACTATTTGGTATTGTGTTTTTTATAAATTCATAACAACATTATTACTTCAAACAAAGTTAATTAAATAAATATTAACATGTCATATTAAAATATAAAATTATTGGGATTCATTAAATTCTAAAATAATAATTATTTCGGTATTTATAATATCAATTACATTAATATTTCATTAATTAGGTAATTACTGCATCATCATTGTGTCATAAATAAATTAAATTAATTAATGTATAAAAAATATAAATGAAATACCATTATGAATTAAATATTTATATATTTCTAATTAATATTTATAATTGATTTTATCTTATGTATAACCCTATATTAAAAATGTTTTAGTTATTAATCTTTGATTTTAACTCTTTGAACTCTTCTTTAAATTAAATAATAATAAATCTCTTATTCTAATCCAAGTGGACCAAAGAGGTTCATATTTAATTCCTAAGGTTGTTTTTGGTCGAATTATAGTCATTAAATATAATTAGGACATGTGTTAGGGTAAAAATATAATCATTTTTTCCTTTAATTACCCTATTTACTTGTAACCGTGGTAAATAAAAATCAAAAGTTACTATTCACCCAAAAAAATCATCTCATTGAACCACATTTTGCTTACTGATATAAACAGTGTCTCTTTTATTTTCAAAATTCAACTCACATAAGCGGTAAAATTAAGTTTTATGAAAATTTGAAAAAGCTCCTAGGAGGTTGGTAAAAGACGGTAAAAAGTTCAATAAAATTTTATATATCTAAACATAATCTAAATAGACTCCAATGAATAAAATTGAAATTATATAGTTATTATTTATCTATTTTGAACTAATATGATTTTAAATAAAATAAATTATTATTTAAATAAAACTTTGGTTTTAATCAATAACCCAGTGTTTTTCACTATTTATCAAAAATTGAATGTTTTTAGAAAAATACCAAAAATTCACCCTAGGCTAATTTCGATATTCCGAATCCAAAAATGAAGTCCATTTTGAAAAATAAAATTTATAAAATTTAAAAAAGTGGGTATTACTATTCATAATGGCCAGTTGATTGGTTGTGGTGTGTTAGAACTCGATGTTACATACAATGCACGCTATTGTATTATTCAAAGAGAAGCGTACCATGGAAGCTTGGGGTGTTACATTGTTCGAATCATTGATTTAAAAAAAAATTAATATAAGATAATATCTTAAAACCAGATATTTTATTATATTAATAAGAGGTTAATTTCATCTATAAAAATAATTAAACAAATTAATTAGAAAAAATTATTTTTATTTTAATATTTTTTAATAATATTTATTTTTTATCTCTATTAATAAAATAATTACTACATCAATTTTGTATAATTATTTAATATACATATTTTTTTGAATAAAAATTAAAAATAAAATACTATGATGGAGGTGAATCTACTAGATTTATTAATAATATTCTTAGTTTAATTTATTTCCTGTAAAATCCATCATTTAAAATTTTATACTTGTTAAATTATGAATGTGACAAGTTTAACATCACATGAAATAAAATAAAATAAGTGTCACAATCTCTTATATAAGGCTCAAAATGGTCACTAACTAGACCCTTGTATGTTTAGGGTTGAGATATACTTGACTAATAATATTTTGAAAAGTGTTTTGGTCTTTTGAGGGTTAATATATTTTTAATTAAAATTGTTTTTTTATTTGTCATCAATTAATTAATTTTTACTTCATCAAAGTATAAGTCTTTAAGGTAATTATTTATTTCCTTAAAATTACAAATCAATTACCATTATAAATAAAAATAATTTATCTTCTAAATTATTATTTATAATTGAATTTACCTTATGTATAACCTCATATAAAAAATGATATAAATATTAAAATTTATATAAGACATATTTATATCTTCTTAAAATATAATAAATTAAATGTACTAATCTCATCCATGTGGATTCCAATGGATAATATTTCTACCCAAGTATGATTTAGGTAAACAAACTCATCCAATTATATTAATACGAGTGTTATGATTTTATAATATTATTTTCCCCTTAATTACCAGATTTACCCATTTACTTTATTAATAAAAATTACTGAAGTTACTATTAATAATACCCAATAAAAAATATATATATTTACATAATTTGGTCCTACTAATTAAAAATATGGAATCCATTTTTAAAATTTCAAAACATAGAAGTTTCAGTCATTAATTTAAAATTAATTTTGTTTTTAGAAAGAGAGAACGAGCTTTAAAAGTTAAAACATTGCAAAATATTGAAATGTTTTTACATCTGGATTAAATGTAAAATTAATGATAATGACATAAATTATATTGAATGATAAATATATATTTTATTTATATTTTAACAACAGTCAATATTAAAATTTAACAATATAAAATATTACGACGAAAGAATTTGTTTTCAATGTGTCCTTATTTTTCATCAAAATTGGAAAGTCGTCAGAACAATATTAAAATTTCATCCAATGTAAATTTTTATATCCTTATTCTAAATAACATGTTTATGTTATTATATAAAATTATTAATGTGTCAAAATGTAAATTTAAAATTGGTTCTCTATTAAATGGCAGAAAATCCCCCTTTTGAAAAAATATAGGTTTTATACATCAAATATGGTTTATTCATCCCCTATGAAAAAATTATCTATTGGATGAATATAAAAAATATTTTATTGTGTATATAACATATAAATTTTATAAATTTTTTCTACTAAGAGTAATTCACAAAAAAATTAAAAAATATGATTGAGTTATATTTTTCATAAATAATTTGTAACGAATGACTTAACCATACATTTTCATAAGATAATTATATTTATTCCTTATAACCTAACGAATATGTTAAAATATTAATTTTATACGAAGGTAATATAATGTTTCAATTAAATTAATGGATGTGTGCAATGGAATCTATTTAATAATTAAAATTATTTAGAGAAAATAATTCATAAAAACATCCGGGTGTTAAATTCTACCCCCATAAATTGAATATTTTCCTATAAATTCATTAATTGGATAAAAACAGATGAGGATATCTCTCCCAAATCATATCCTGATGTTCCAACATATCTTCCTCAAAATTTTGGTTCTTTCAATAAAACATAACCAAGCGAGTGGTGTTGTTTCACAGAACTTTTTCACTACGATCTAGAATCTCTATAATTTGTTCTTCATAACAAATATCTTTCTCCAGATATATGACTTCTGAGTTTAGTATATGTGAAGGATCAGATATGTACTTTCTCAAGAGTGATACGTGGAACACATCATGATCTTGAGAGAGATTAGGTGGAAGGGAAAATATATAATCTACCTTCCCAACACGATCCATAATTTCAAAATGACTGATATACCTAGGGCTCAGCTTTCCCTTCTTCCAAAAACACATTACCCTCTTCCTAGGAGATATTCTTAGAAACTCATTGTCACCCACTTCAAATTCTAGGTCTATTATTAAGTTTTTAGCATTACTATTTTGTCTACTCTGATATTCTCTTTTCTGCAGTTTAATAGATCTGACCTTTTTTGCCATTTTTTTCATTAAGATCTAGTCCTAATAACATTATTTCCCCAACTTCAACCTAGAAATTTGGAGTTTTGCACTTACATCCATATAGGGATTTATAATAATCCATCTGAATACTGGAGTGACTGATAGTGTTGAAAGAAAATTCATCTAATGGTTGATTTTGATCCCAAAAACCATTGAAATATGTTGATAAATATCTGAATATGTCTTCTAGAGTTTGAATTATCCTATATATGATGACCCAGACTCTCTTGGTCCTTCCCTTTTCCAAAATCCGGGTTCTAAAGGAGTGGCGTCTCGGTGAGACCTATCGGCGCGACCGATCGGTGAGACCGATCGGCGCGACCGATCGGTGAGACCGATCGGCGTCACCCGACCTTGTCAAGTTGTTTCCAGTAACGCTCCTTTGCGAAAATAGGGTTTTAAACCCTATTCTGACTCGTTTAACTACGTTTTAAGACCCGTAATGCCCATAAGAGTTTTAATTAAATGCTTCATCAATTCATGAGTCGCCTTAAACCACCCAACCCCTTTTGTGACGAGTGGAGCCGCGTGATCAACCCATGACCCCCCGCGCCTTACGCGGATTCGCGTTTTCACCTCAACCGTCCCCGGCTCCTATAAACTAAGGGATAGCCATGGTTTCTCCTTTCCTCCATCGTGACCTTCACAAACAGCTTCTGGTGCGTCGGACCAGCTGCATCATTATCCGTAAAGTTCCGCGCCCCTGGCCTAAACGCCGATCATCTATCAACAAGTAGGAAATTTCTCCTTTGCCTCTCTCTTTGTGTATCATGCGGGGTGGGCGTGCTTTTGTTTCTGTAGAATTGGATAAACCCAACCTAATTTAAGATAACGAACGAATTCTATAAAGAAAGAAGGGGGGGCTGTGATCGTTGATACTGTCTTATGTTTTGATGTTTTTTCTCTTATGACCATCTTGTTGAGTTGTGCTGGCTTATGCCTCCTGAAAATCGAGGCCGTTGGTGGTCGTTGTTTGTGCACTAATGAACCCCTGCTAATGTTTTAAAGAGCTCGTTGTGGTTATAAACTCCTGCTGTGAAAAGTGAATTGATTAATCACGTATATCCGGCCAAATAAATTGAGGCACCAGGATCTTTCCTTTTGTGATAACCCCCGGTTAAAACACAAGGAATTTGAATCATGGAGTGTGATAAGTTGTTTAAATCTGAAAATACATGCAAGGCCCTGCTTGTGTTGGTGGTGGTAGTTGGTTGTTTTCCCTTCGGGCCGATTGCTGGAGATGTGGGAGGGGATGGGATCCCCTGTTCTTTTATACTCTTGGTGGTCGTGTAACGCCCCGACCCTAGTTACCCAGAGTCGGTGCATTATTACATAACAATGGCATGATCACAAGAAAGATCAAATCTCGAAAGACCGATTGGTTTAGTAGCCTTGGAAACACTAGATATATTCATAAGTTTTACATTACACCATAAAATGAAAAACTACTACAACAACATAATGTCTCCACAGTACACACTATTATCCCCTCATAATATCCCTGCAGGTCATTCATAACTTACTTCTTCACATCCTGGGAAAAATAAAACATAGAAAAGGGGTGAGCTCAAATGCCCAGTAAGGATAACAATATAGCGGAAACTTTCATAAATAAGAATAAACATTTAAGGCAATGTATAACTAAAACAAAAGCCTTTTAAACTTGAACTTTCAACATAGTATGGAATAAATAAAATGAAATAATTCCATTTACTTATTCAATGGATATTCTACTAATCGAATAATCACATGAAAAATCAATAACCACTTTCATAATGATGGAATGCATAATGCCAGACTATCATAACCACATAGCCAAGGCCTCGTGCCAAGACTACAAATAAGATTTTGTCAAGGCCTTGTGCCAAGACACTAGTTTGTCTCATGAGACCTACCGATGCATCGAGGAGCTATAGCGGGCTCCACCCGTCACATATTAAGTCCAATGCATTCCCATATGAAAAGGTTTAAACATAACATAAACATTCGTATTAAAACTAGCATACGAAATGTCAATAATTTCACCATAAAATATGAATGGTATAAAAATAGCACATCCACATTCAAACATATCACAAAACCTTCAATACAATATAGAAGTTTTGTATCATAATAAATCAACTTCAAATAAGCGTAAAATCCATCAAAGGATGTTGACATAGATGAAATCAAAACACTTTTTAGAGAAATATCTCTTTCTATTTTTTAAATCATTTAAGAGCCAAATAAAATAAAACATTTTCTTGAAAATATTCTTATAAGCTTGTAAGGAAAGCTTTGAATATTTTAAAACGGCAGAAAATAACCGCACCCGCCGTATAAGTTAAAAAAACGTTCTTACCTTAATTCTATCGAAAAGGTTAAATAGGACCTTGTTTTGAAAACGACGGAAATATTCCTTTTATAAAAATTAAAATAAGGGTATAAATGACTTTAACCCATATTATTGTAAAAATGTTTTGAAATACATTTTGAAGAAACATGGATGTGGATGATAAAGAGATCCCAGTAGATTATTACATATAAACAACCTCGGATAATGAAGAGATTGTGAAATAACCCTTACCAATTTGGTAACTTATGAAACATAAAACCCATGAAATAGGTATCATACAATGAATATGTAAATACACATAAATTAAAGTGTATTACACAAAGAATATAATTATGGGCAGTACATACACCACAAAAAAGGTAATGGTGGCAATATGGCATGAATCTCACGGGAATAAGGAGTGAGATGAAAACCCCTTACCTTGTACTTTTCCTTGGTTGGGGTAGGTTAACCTCCTGTATAATGGTGAAATAATTGTTATTAAATTTTACAAGAATCATATACATTAATATGATATCATATATGATCTTTTAATATTGATTGGATAATAATATCTTAATATTATCATTGTTTCGGGTGTTAACTTACTTGTTTTCTTCTATATGTTTTGTCATGTAAGACTTGTTTGTAAAAGATAGGTTGTATATTATTCATATCCAGAATGATATCAAGTACTTAAACATCATTTTTAAATCATCAAATGATAATTATACTTTAATGGTTACGATGGAGAATGAATCTTATCGCATTCGTGGAGACGGTAGTCCGTACGTACGCACGAGCGACAATATCATTATTTTGATATTAAAATAATATATAAATGGATGGTATATCATATATACAGAATCATTAACATGTTATATTTATTATTTACATGAGTTACACATCATTATTATACCCATCCAAATAATATTATATTGAATAACAATTACACCACGACGTGGAGACGGTAAGCCGTACGTACGCACATATGGTGACATGTTATTCAAAGGGTGGATAGAATACTGAATATTGTTGTACCATATTTATAATAACATCACAGTATATATATGATACTGGAGTTATTATTTTAGAATGGTAACAACAAAGGAAGAAGAAGTGGAAGAAGAAATGAACTTGGAAAAAGGGTGGTGAAATCATTACCTCTTCTTCGGGTTCTTCCTTTTGATTTGATCAAAAGGGATCCTTCAAAAGGGCTCCTTAGGTTGGCTTTCTGATCACACTAAGGACTCTAGGTTGTATCTAGGGAAGTTGGGAGAGTATTTGGGCAGAGTTTGGCCGAACCAAAAGGCTTTGAAGGTGTGAAGAAATGAGAAGGAGGAGTGCCCTTTTATAAGAGGGGTGAGGGGCACCTTTGGAAAAGCTAGAGATATTAGTTTATAATAAATTAATAATCGGTTTCCAATGGCAAAAAAGTTGACTATTCAAAGTTTAAGGTGGGTAGGGGTCGAAATAAACTCAACCAATATAATTTAGACAGGTTTGGGTACTTATATTAACCTTATCTTTAAGTATTAACTCTAAGTTAATTAGTTTCACTTTTACAATGTCTCTTTGTATTTTTATATAATATGGTTAAGAAACTTACTATATACATACAAGAGACCCCCAAGTGGTCCATTAATGATGAACCTATCATGATATAAGTCTCTTGGCCGAACCTTAGATTTTTAGGAATTTAATATCAATTAATAATATAATATTGTTTTTAAGAACTCTTTTATGTCAATTTTGACACTATTCAATAGTTGATTTTTTTGAAACTCATAACAGATTGATTACTTCGAAAAAAGTAAATTAAATCAATCCTAATATATCATATTATCCTATAAAATTATTTTAATTCATTAAAAGTTTCATATTATATTTATTTGGGTATTTATAATATCAATTAATTTAATTTTTCACTATTTTAGTAATTACTGCATCATCATTGTGTCATAAATAAAATGAATTATTTAATGTATAAAAATTATAAATAAAATATCATTATGTAGGAAATCTGTTTATCTTTCTAATGAATATTTATAATCTAAAATACAACATATATAACCCTATGTAATAATTTTTTTTCTAAAATATATGTGCTTGTGTCATTTTTGTATTCTTTTTAACTTAATTAAAATAAAGTGTCCCTATCACCTACAAGTGGCACCATGGGGTCCCCAAATCGACCCAAAGATGCCTATGGTCGAACATGTATCAACCAATAAGGCTAGGACACGTTTTAGGGTAATTTAGTATTATTATAATATTATTTTTTAACCCTTATTTACCAGATTTACCCTTAACCATGGTAAATAAAATATTTACCACAGTAATTATTCAAAATGTCTAAAAATAAAAGTTACCTATTTACACAATTTGGACATCCTGATTCCAAATATGGAATCCATTTTTCTAAATTCAAAATACAGAAGTGGCGGAAATTTATTTAAAATTAATTCCCGCTGTCAAAACAAAAAGCGTGTTTTTAAGAGATAATAACTATCAAAAGATTGACACTTGTTTATGTTCGGTTTAACTGTAAAATTATGTCCAATGACCAACATTATATTAAATGGTAAAAATAGATTCTAAATATACTTTAAAACCACTAAAATTCATAATTTATCACTATTAATTATTTTGATTAAAAAAGTTGTTTTTAATTAAAATTTAGTAATTTTCACTATTCATCAAAATATGAAAGTTATCCGAAAAGTACCAAAATTTCACCTTAGGGTGAATTCGACACTACGAATCCAAAAATGAAGTCAATTTTGAAATATAAAATATATATAATTTCAAAAAGTTGGTATTACTATTTATAATGGCTAGTTTGATCGGTTGTGGTGTGTGTTAAAACTCGAAGTTGCGTACAACACACGCTACTGTATTATTCAAAGGAAAGCGTACTGTGGAAGCTTGGGATGTTTCATTTTAAATTTTTTGATGTCCCCATTTAGTCAAAAAGTTTAAAATATTGTATTTAAAAAGGGTTCACTATTAAAAGTTGATAAAAGTGCAATACTGAAAATGAATTTGTTCTTGCATTATATCTAAGAAACTCATATTATGGATTCTAAAATTATAAGGATTATATAAAGTTTAAAATTTAGTTAATACTATTCATAACCACTTTTGAATGGCTTTTTGGTAAGTCATGGTGCAATTGAACTCGGTGTTGCGTGTAGTGCAAGTTATTGAATTATTTTGAAGAGATAACACATTATGAATTCTTGGGGTGTTACATTCTCCCCTCCTTCAATAAATTGCGTCCTCGCAATTTGAAATTTTTCTTCGAAAATAAAAGGTTGAAAGTAGAAAATATATTTGTGGGAAAACCCACATCAGAAATTGGGTTACTAAAATTTAGTCTTAATATGAGGAAAAGAGAAATCAAAGGGTCACCACCAAATTATGATCTCGATTAGGAGAACATTGGTGGCAATTAGAGACATATAATTGGAAGAAAAATGTAAATATTTATAGGTAGTGATTGAGGTCATCAATCACAAACAAGTGTAAAATTTAGGTCCTTAAATTCATCAATCTATGATGATTTGAAATACCATCGGTTCAACAAAACATAGGGTATTAGGATAACACATTTTTGACGTTTCAAAATATCTTAGTTGAAATCCCACATCAAAAAATGAATTAATGAGGCCTCTATTTAAAATAAAGAGTCGAAAGTATGAAGATTACCGAAAATAATACATACTAGGGTTCCATGTAGGAAAATATGGATTTGGAAGAAAAATCTAACCATCAATTATCTGATGGAGAGTGGTAGAGAACATGGATATGAAAAGGCCAACAATCCCAAAGCCATAAATTAGTGATGATTTAAGGTACCATTTAGGAAAACATTTTTGTTCTAAGTTGCTTTTCTTAATGTTGAGGAATTTATTTATGAGATTGGCTAAGATCATAAGGAGATATACTTACTTTATAATTAGAGTTTTATCCATTAATAAATTTCTACCACAAACTCATCTTTCACTCTAAAAGATAATAGAATGTAAAAAATTCTATTTACACTATTCGTATAGGGTTCCAAAATAAACAAATTTATAATTCATCTACAAGATATTTTAATAAAAACTACATTATTTAATCCAGGACATCTCGTGGGCCAGTGGTAGGTGATACACCCTTGTCGCCCTTCGGTTGTGGGTTCAAGTCTCGCAGCCTTGCCGGACGCGACGGGTTGCCGCCCGACCTCCGGGTTGTCCTTTTATGGCAATCCAAAATAATCCAAACTAGAACTATCCAAAATACTTCTGTCCAAACTCACAGTCCAACATTTATAAGGAAGGTAAACATAATATAGATCATTTTTACCCTGTAATAGCATATTAATACCTTCATCATATATTACCATATTCCTTATTGATTACATTCATTCTCCCTTATTCCTTATATAATGCTGGATATACTTCATCAATACAAAAATGTTTTAAACCCCAACAATGATGGAATATACAAATCATTAATCAGTTCCAAGGTAGTCAAGAATATCCAATATAATTTTTCCAAAATAATCATGTATTATTCGAAAATCACTACCTCGGTATCAGAACTATATTATGGTTTATCATTCTCTCAACCATATATTTTCCAAAAATTTATCCTGCTATTGAGTCACTTTTCTTTGTTCCACACAATCTCAAGTCCTTAATGAAATAGTACTGCAGTACAATCCTTATATAATCCATAATTATTATAACAAGTACATTGTTGATACAACACTCAATTGACATAATCAATATAAGAACTCTAATCATTCCTCTTCATCTGTGGTAGTATCATAACTCGATTATTATCCAATAGAATCATTTGCGGCATAGTTTGATGACTGGTACATAGGTTCGCGTAGTGTCCAAACTCCTTGAAAATTAAGCATTGTATATTTAAAACCATTTTCTTACCCTTGCAGTCATGTACTTTGTGCCCTTTTCCTCCACACTTATAACAAACTCCCATTCCTTTCAGGCAAGTTCCAGGGTGTTTCTTTCCACAGTTACCACATATGGGAAAATTATTCTTTTCCCTCTTCCCTTTATCCATCTTTCTCTCTTCCATCCTTTTCTTCTCTTACTTCCCTTCAAAGCCATAGGACTCAGTAAACTCTTTACTTATCATATCAACACATGATATTATTTCTTCATATGATGATAATACATGCGAGACTATTTCTCTTGTAAATTCTAGCTTAAGACCATAAAATATATGATCCTTCTTTCTATTTGTATCATGTTCATTGCTAGAGTTATCATTCCTTCTACTGGGCGCCATTTCTAAACAATGGCATACATTAGTTTAGTTTATGAATAACAATACCTAATCCCAAACTTGTAAAACACATAACATAAATTAAATAGTTTGGATATAATCCATAATCATAAAAATGTCTCCTTTGAGGAAGTATATACTCATAAACCCTTCATAATGATTTGTAAGGAAAATGAGAGTTATCCTAAGCATATCCCCCGGGAGTGTCGTAACCAAGAGTGCAGCAAGGCCCGTTTTCGTGCACCAGTTCCCGTTCGAGTCTAGCTCAAAGCGGTGTTTTAAGGTTTTACCCCTAGGTACATCTATGCCAGAGCCGCCTCTACCTGCTCGTATCCAGACAGGGATGTATTGCTCGGAAAACTTATAAAATCTCTACAATACCAAAATTCTAGGAAGCTCTTCTATACTAATCCTCAATGTTCATCTTAGGTCTACGTGCTCTAATCAGAGTTTATCTAAATCTAGCTTCCAAGGTTTGTACTAAACTTCCTCTGATACCAACTGTAACGCCCTGACCGTAGTTACCCAGAGTCGGTGCATTATTACATAACATTGGCATGATCACAAGAAAGATCAAATCTCGAAAGACTGATTGGTTTAGTAGCCTTGGAAACACTAGATATATTCATAAGTTTTACATTACACCATAAAATGAAAAACTACTACAACAACATAATGTCTCCACAGTCCACACTATTATCCCCTCATAATATCCCTGCAGGTCATTCATAACTTACTTCTTCACATCCTGGGAAAAATAAAACATAGAAAAGGGGTGAGCTCAAATGCCCAGTAAGGATAATAATATAGCGGAAACTTTCATAAATAAGAATAAACATTTAAGGCAATGTATAACTAAAACAAAAGCCTTTTAAACTTGAACTTTAAACATAGTATGGCATAAATAAAATGAAATAATTCCATTTACTTATTCACATGGATATTATACTAATCGAACAATCACATGAAAAATCAATAACCACTTTCATAATGATGGAATGCATAATGCCAGACTATCATAACCACATAGCCAAGGCCTCGTTCCAAGACTACAAATAAGATTTTGTCAAGGCTTTGTGCCAAGACACTAGTTTGTCTCATGAGACCTACCGATGCATCGAGGAGCTATAGCGGGCTCCACCCGTCACATATTAAGTCCAATGCATTCCCATATGAAAAGGTTTAAACATAACATAAACATTCGTATTAAAACTAGCATACGAAATTTCAATAATTTCACCATAAACTATGAATGGTATAAAAATATCACATCCACAGTCAAACATATCACAAAACCTTCAATACAATATAGAAGTTTTGTATCATAATAAATCAACTTCAAATAAGCGTAAAATCCATCAAAGGATGTTGACATAGATGAAATCAAAACACTTTTTAGAGAAATATCTCTTTCTATTTTTTAAATAATTTAAGAGCCATATAAAATAAAACATTTTCTTGAAAATATTTTTATAATATTGTAAAGAAATCTTTGAATATTTTATAACGACAGAAAATAACCGCACCCACCGTATAAGTTAAAAAAACGTTCTTACCTTAATTCTGTCGAAAAGGTTAAAAAGGACCTTGTTTTGAAAACGATGGAAAGATTCCTTTTATAAAAAGTAAAACAAGGGTATAAATGACTTTAACCAATATTATTGTAAAAATGTTTTGAAATACATTTTGAAGAAACATGGATGTGGATGATAAAGAGATCCCAGTAGATTATTACATATAAACAACCTCGGATAATGAAGAGATTGTGAAATAAACCTTACCAATTTGGTAACTTATGAAACATAAAACCCATGAAAGAGGTATCATACAATGAATATGTAAATACACATAAATTAAAGTGTATTACACAAAGAATATAATTATGGGCAGTACATACACCACACAAAAGGTAATGGTGGCAATATGGCATGAATCTCACGGGAATAAGGAGTGAGATGAAAACCCCTTACCTTGTACTTTTCCTTGGTTGGGGTAGGTTAAACTCCTATATAATGGTTAAATAATTGTTATTAAATTATACAAGAATCATATACATTAATATGATATCATATATGATCTTTTAATATTGATTTGTTAATAATATCTTAGTATTATCATTGTTTCGGGTGTTAACTTACTTGTTTTCTTTTATATGTTTTTTTATGTAAGACTTGTTTGTAAAAGATAGGTTGTATATTATTCATATCCAGAATGATATCAAGTCCTTAAACATCATTTTTAAATCATAAAATGATAATTATACTTTAATGGTTACGATGGAGAATGAATCTTATCGCGTTCGTGGAGACGGTAGTCCGTACGTACGCACGAGCGACAATATCATTCTTTTGATATTAAAATAATATATAAATGGATGGTATATCATATATACAGAATCATTAACATGTTATATTTATTATTTACATGAGTTACACATCATTATTATACCCATCCAAATAATATTATATTTAATAACAATTACACCACGACGTGGAGACGGTAAGCCGTACGTACGCACGTATGGTGACATGTTTTTCAAAGGGTGGATAGAATACTGAATATGGTTGTACCATATTTATAATAACATCACAGTATATATATGATACTGGAGTTATTATTTTAGAATGGTAATAAAAAAGGAAGAAGAAGTGGAAGAAGAAATGAACTTGGAAAAAGGGTGGTGAAATCATTACCTCTTCTTCGGGTTCTTCCTTTTGATTTGATCAAAAGGGCTCCGTAGGTTGGCTTTATGATCAAACTAAGGCCTCTAGGTTGTAGTGAGGGAAGTTGGGAGAGTATTTGGGTGGAGTTTGGCCGAACCAAAAGGCTTTGAAGGTGTGAAGAAATGAGAAGGAGGAGTGTCCTTTTATAAGAGGGGCGAGGGGCACCTTTGGAAAAGCTAGAGATATTAGTTTATAATAAATTCATAATAGGTTTACAATGGCTAAAAAGTTGACTATTAAAAGGTTAAGGTGGGTAGGGGTCGAAAAAAACTCAACAAATAGAATTTAGACAGGTTTGGGAACTTATATTAACCTTATCATTAAGTATTAACTCTAAGTTAATTAGTTTCACTTTTACAATGTCTCTTTTTATTTTTATATAATATGGTTAATAAACTTAATATATACATCCAAGAGTCCCCCAAGTGGTCCATTAATGATGAATCTATCATGATATAAGTCTCTTGCCCGAACCTTAGATTTTTAGGAATTTAATATCAATTAATAATATAATATTTTTTTAAGAACTCTTTTATGTCAATTTTGACACTATTCAATAGTTGATTTTTTTGAAACTCATAACAGATTGATTACTTCTAAAAAAGTAAATTAAATCAATAATAATATATCATATTATCCTATAAAATTAGTTTAATTCATTAAAAGTCTCATATTATATTTATTTGGGTATTTATAATATCAATTAATTTAATTTTTCACTATTTTAGTAATTACTGCATCATCATTGTGTCATAAATAAAATAAATTATTTAATGTATAAAAATTATAAATAAACTATCATTATGTAGGAAATCTTTTTATCTTTCTAATGAATATTTATAATCTAAAATCCAACATATATAACCTTATGTAATAATTGTTTTTCTAAAAGATATGTGCTTGTGTCATTTTTGTATTCATTTTAACTTAATTAAAATAAAGTGTCCCTATCACCTACAAGTGGCACCATGGGGTCCCCAAATCGACCCAAAGATGCCTATGGTCTAACATGTATCAACCAATAAGTCTAGGACACGTTTTAGGGTAATTTAGTATTATTATAATATTATTTTTTAACCCTTATTTACCAGATTTATCCTTAACCATGGTAAATAAAATATTTACCACAGTAATTATTCAAAATGTCTAAAAATAAAAGTTACCTATTTACACAATTTGGACATCCTGATTCCAAATATGGAATCAATTTTTCTAAAATCAAAACACACAAGTGGCAGAAATTAATTTAAAATTAATTTCCGCTGTCAAAACAAAAAGCGTGTTTTTAAGAGATAATAACTGTCAAAAGATTGTCCCTTGTTTATGTTCGGTTTAATTGTAAAATTATGTCCAATGACCAAAATTATATTAAATGGTAAAAATATATTCTAAATATACTTTAAAACCACTCAAATTCATAATTTATCACTATTAATTATTTTGATTAAAAAAGTTGTTTTTAATTAAAATTTAGTAATTTTCACTATTCATCAAAATATGAAAGTTATCCGAAAAGTACCAAAATTTCACCTTAGGGTAAATTCGACACTACGATTCCAAAAAATGAAGTCAATTTTGAAATATAAAATAAATATACTTTCAAAAAGTAGGTATTACTATTCATAACGGCTAGTTTGATCGGTTGTGGTGTGTGTTAAAACTCGAAGTTGCGTACAACACACGCTACTGTATTATTCAAAGGAAAGCGTACCGTGGAAGCTTGGGATGTTTAATTTTAAATTTTTTGATGTCCCCATTTAGTCAAAAAGTTTAAAATATTGTATTTTAAAAGGGTTCACTATTAAAAGTTGATAAAATTGCAATACTGAAAATGAATTTGTTCTTGCATTATATATAAGAAACTCATAATATGGATTCTAAAATTATAAGGATTATATAAAGTTTAAAATTTAGTTAATACTATTAATAACCTCTTTTGAATGGATTTTTGGTAAGTCATGGTGCAATTGAACTCGGTGTTGCGTGTAGTGCAAGTTATTGAATTATTTTGAAGAGATAACACATTATGAATTATTGGGGTGTTACAGGTCGTGTGATTTTCTTTTGGGGGATGGGATCTCCTGTTGGTGTGGATTCGGTGGTTGTGAGTTTTAAATCCGGGTGGTTACTTGTTCATATCACAAATTGGGGTGGAATCCTCTGTTGTTGAGAACCAGCTGTGGACGTTTTGGTTAATGTTTGACTGTTTACTTTTCTGGACTTATGCCCATGCCTACTAGATGCCCATTAGTGCTTAACTCAAATATTATCACTGAACATGAAACAAGAATGGGATGATGGGTTGTTAGCATGAGTCGTGACTCGGGATTGAGTGTTGTTGTGATCTATAGGCTGTCTGATGAAAAGAAACCTAGCTTTGGGTGAGTGCTTATTACCTATATCTATACTTGTAATTTTGTGTTTCTTATTCGCGCCCCACCCAAGTTGAGCACCTAGTGATGAACACCCCCATTTCATGGGGGAGGGTGTTTTTACCAACACTATTCTTAGTGGCTGGTTATTAGCTCCTTTTCTGCTCCCTTTCCTTGATAGCCCAAGTATCTTCGGGCAGGCTGTAATGGCCTGAAGTCCATTATTAGCCCACGAACCTTCGGGCTGGGTAGTGTGGTGGTTGGCCAGGTGTGTGCGGCATGTGGTTTCCCAAGTGTCTTCGGGATGAGGCCTAGGTGTCTTCGAGCATGGTGGTGGTTATTCTGGCCTAGGTGTTTATAGGCATGGTTACATGTGACAGTTATGGCCGAGGTGTGTGCGGGCGGGTTTCAGCAGTGGGACTGCGTGCGGTTGAGGCCCAGGTGTGTGCGGACGGGTTTCAGCAGTGGGACTGCGTGCGGTTGAGGGCCAGGTGTGTGCGGGCGGGTTTCAGCAGTAGGACTGCCTGTGGTTGTGGCCCAGGTGTGTGCGGGTGGGTGTGGCAGTGGGACTACGGTGAGAATGGTGGGATTGGTCCGATGCGTAGGATGTCTCAATAACCAGTGGGAAAGTGGAGCGGGGTACCCAAACATCGATATGCTCTTATTATATAAATTACTTGACTTGCGTTATTTGGGGAGTGTGCCTTGGTGAGGCCTAGGGTGGATAGTTTACCTTGATAGGTGTTTAGTTTACTCTTTTCTCAAGGGACTTTAGCACGTTCCCCCACTTGTACACGAGAGTCTTTGGTTTTACCTACTGAGTGTACTTGTATGCTCACCCTACATATATAAAATTGCTTTTAGGTTTCCAGGAGGACTTCGAGGATTACACAGGACCTTACTAGCTCGGACTTTTGGAGCTGTTGCAGTTGTTGTTTTCCTTTTTTGTACTTACCTTGTAGTCACCTTTTTGCACCTTGTGGCTTTTACTTTTGACACATGCATGTGGGAATGGTTTATTTTTTGCTTTACTTTTCTCTCTACCTTGGTGTTGTTGGGTTTTCTTCTCCTTATTTCTTGATCCTATAAAATAAAAAGAAAAATGCCTTCCATTTGCGAGAATTTTCTATACCCTTGGTGCTAGTCGCCACTCCGGGACCTATTGAAGGCGAGTTTCAGGGGTCATTATCTCTCCTTCAACTTAAAGAAGGAAGGGCCTGAAAATCAGCTGACCCTTCCCTCCTTTTGGTGAAGGCGGGTCGTGACACTATAATACTTATCATCTATATGAGGATGATAAGAAGTTTAGAAACATATATCTATATCCATAGTCTACTAGATAATTCTCCAAAAATTCTAGGTAAACCAAAAATCTCGATCAGATATAATGGAATGTGTTACTACATGAAATCTTAACACTTACTTTACATATATCCTAGAAATATGATCCAGAGTGAAATCCTCTATAATAGAAATGAAGTGTGCTGAATTCGTAAGGAAATCAACAATAACCCATATAGCATTATGGCCTTTATATTTTTTGGGAAGTCCAACTAGAAATTCCATAGTGATTTTTTCTAATTTCTATTCTAGTATGGGTAATGGTTGTAAAATCCCCTTAGACTTTTGTCTCTCAGCTTTAACATAATGAAAAATCATGCAACAAGATACATATTTGGAAACATATCTTTTCATGCCATTCCACCAAAAATACTCTATCAGTTTCCTATAAATCTTTGTGCTTTCAAGGTGAATAGAGAATGAAGACCTATTAGCCTCATCCAATATCTCCTTCATTAATTCTGGTATAGGAGGATTGAAACCCCAATTCTAAAACATTATTATTCCATCATGATCATGGTTGAATTCAGGAAGATTTATCAACTTCTTTTTCATCTCTGCTTCTTATTTCTATGACCCATTAATGTTCACTTTTATTTATGGGTGGACATTAATTTTATAAAGATAAGATTTATCCCCTTACTTTAAAATTCCAAGATCCATACTTTTCCAATCCATAAATATTGGATCTTTTGTGATCCTTATCATGGATAGGCTAGAATGGTCATTTCGACTCAAAGCATCTTACACCTTGTTTGCTAGCCTAGGGTGGTATTGTATTGTGAAGTCACAATCTTTAATCAAATCCCACCATCTTCTATGGAGCATATTCAACACCTTTTGTAAATATACTTTAAAATTTTACGATCAATTTAAATATCACACCTTTCACCATAAAGATAATGCATCCTTATCTTTAATTCAAAAATTACCACAGCTTACTCCAAATCCTGATTTGGGTAATTTTGTTCATGGATTTTCAATTGTTCTGAGGCATAATCTATCACCATATCAATTTTTATGAGAACACATCCCATCAAATTTTTTGATGCATCACTGTAGTTTAAAAACTATTCTCTACTAAAAGGCAGTGTGAGCATAGGTGTACTGGCTAACATTATTTTTAACTCTTTTAAGTTCTCTTCACATTCTACTTTCCACAAAAAAGTAACTTCTTTACGAGTAAAAATGGTTAGTGTATTCGAAAATCATGAAACATCATTCAAAAAACGTTGATAATATCCAACCAAAACAAGACAACTATAAATCTAATTTACCATTTTTGGTCTCAGCCAACTTTCAACAAATTCTATTTTTACTGGATCCATAGATATCCCTCTCTTTAGATTATGTGACCCAAAAATGAATCTTTCTGAATCAAAAATTCACACTTGTTAAATTTTTCATGAAACTTATCCTTTCTCGGAGTCTTCAATAGTATAATCAAGTGATCTTCATGATCTTCCTTGGTTTTCAAATAGACAAGAATATCGCTACAAATACTACCACAAAATGATCCACATAGTCTCTAAAGACACTATTCATTAGATCCATGAAGATATTGGGTAAATTAATAAGATGAAATAGAATAACTATAAATTCATAGTTTCCATACCTTGAATGGAATTCAATCTTTGGTATATCCTTCTTCTTGACTATTAGTTGATGATATCCTTAAGGAAGATAAATCTTGTAAAAGTATTGAGCTCTAGGTAGTTTGTTGAATAAGTCATCAATGCAGGGAAGATGATATTTTTTATAGTTATCTTGTTAAGATCTTGATAATCAATGCATAGTCTTATTGATCCATATTTCTTCTTAAAAAGAAGAAGAGGTTCTCCCAAATGTGAATCACTAGGGTGTATGAATCCCTTTTCAATATTATCTTGGATTTGATTCTACAATTCATAAAATTCATTTGGGTCCCTCCTATAAGTTTTCATTGAAATATGAATATCACCCGATATGAGTTCTATTGAAAACTCAACTTCACGATTTGGTGGAAGACATGGTAATTTTTATGGAAGGATATCATCAAACTCACATTAAATGGGTGTATTATCAATTGTGAATTTCTCCCCAACCAATTGAGATAGATAACCTTCATATTTAGGGATCAAGACCCATAATATGGAAGAAATTTCTAGGTGGAGGTTATATTCATCCTTGCATTGATAGATGATCAAAGATTTATTTGGAATATGAAATGTGACTTCTCTTAATTGGAAATTGATATGAGTTCCATATAGAGAAATTCAATCCATGATAAGAATGTCATCAAATTCCACTATAGGAAGGATCACATGATATGCAAGAAGCAATTTCCCACAAACTTCAACTAGAGAAGAATTATAAAATATTTATGCTACCATTGTTCCATTAGTAGTTGTTGCAGCTAACTTGACATCTAATTGTTTAGGTAATATAGTGATACCATTAGATAATTATTCATATATTAAATATTTGATGGATCCAAAATCAAATATAACATTTTCTAATTTATATTGGATGGTAAGTGTGCCTTTCACTGCTTCATTATTGCACTCTACATCGCCAATAGTGATTGTATGTGACTTGCCTTTGTATTTGGCCTTCAGAGTTTTCTGACATCGATCATCATCAATAACCACTAGAATAGGGAATTGAGTAGAATAATGTCACATTTTCATGCACTTGTAATATTGAAGTGTAGGAGTTTCATTATTTGTATCCTTTTCTCTATTATATTCATTAGTCAACTTTCTCCCATAACTTCGACATTCACCTTCCTGATGACCTTATTTTCCACACATATAACATTTACTAGTACCTTTATAAAAATTTCCTCCATGTTTATTTCCACAGTTTGAGAATAAGGGAAAACTTATCTTCTTTTCAATGTGATATTTAGATTTTCCCTTGAATTCCATTTTCCTCTTCTTACTAAACCGATAAGATGGATGGGTTACTCTAGTATCCATCTAAATCATTATATCACATCGAACAATTTCTTCATAGCTATTGAAGTATCTTATAGATAATTCCCTTTCGATACATGGGTTTAATCCGCTAAGGATTTGATTAATTTTACTCTTAGGTTGGATGATAATTTCAAAAGTGTAACTTGAAAGTATTGTAAAATTTTCTTCGTAGGTACCAATAGATTTTTCATCCTTTTATTGAGTTCAAGGAACTACTTATTCTTATTTTTTTTAATAATAAAAGGAAAGGACATATTGAAAAATAAGTTCTTGTACTCATCCCATTCCATTGATTCAATTTCCTCTCTATGCCTTGTATTCTTGATACGGTTCCACCATTGATCAGCTTCACCTCCAAAATGATAGAATGCTAGGATTACTCTATCATGTTATAAACATTGATGAAAAAAATAACTTTTTAGTGGTACTTATACATTGTACATCCAATAATGGATCAGAAGATCCACTAAAATAAGGTGTTTATTTCCTCATAAAGGATTAAACAGAATTTTGTTCCCTATTTTTCTCATTGGGAATTACTACCTGATTCATTGCATGAGAAACTTGTGTGAGAATAT
Source organism: Viscum album (assembly GCA_963277665.1). Taxonomy (NCBI): domain Eukaryota; kingdom Viridiplantae; phylum Streptophyta; class Magnoliopsida; order Santalales; family Viscaceae; genus Viscum; species Viscum album. The sequence continues at coordinate 684,780,207 of OY728167.1, forward strand.
CTATATGATTTTTTGTTATAGATCCCACAAAATTTGGTTTCTCATGAGGAAAATAATTTCATTGCCTCTCACTTTCTGTATTAACATGATTCTTTCAGGTTCTAACAATCGACTAAAACTAAGAAGCATGGTGTGAGAAACAATAATCATAATTGAAAAAAATAATCATGAATAAAATATAAATTTAAGAAACTTTAGGCTTTATCCTTGTTTATTCATGATCAATTATAAAACACTAGGATTATAACCTATATAATGACATATCCTTATGCTTCTTCCTATGTTTTCCCATCCTAGATTCCAAAGGTTAATTGTGCCATTCCTCTGACACCAACTATAATGACCCATAATTTACATACATTAATATTACTTAAACGATAAAGAATATTAATTAAAATATATAACAAGTCCACAATAAAACCATATAGGTATAGTGTCTTTAGAAAATTGGAAACATAATCAATTGGTTCATAAAACATCTTCATTTTCATGAAATTATTTCACCATTACTAGACCCACTTTTAATATATATTACTTAATAACCTTCTTCATGACCTAGGGAAATGAAAAAAATGAAAGGGTGGGATCATATTACTATTAAGGGTAAAAAAGGAGATATCAATCATATCATAAGATGTAATAACATAACATTTGAAATTTTTATCATGCATATGAAAGATCGTAATTTCATGCCCTATGATGAATCATAAAAGATCATAACAATCAATGAACATAATCCCCAAAGTCATAATATAAGACATGAAGTTTGGGGTCATAAATATAGGAATATAAAATAATATCATATTATTCAAGTCTAATTTCCAAGACTATCATAGAGGAAAAATTTCATTACTGAATTGAGTTCACTCGTCATTTTAGCCATGTATTACTGAACTAAGATCATTTCCTAGTCCATCCATGTCTATATCAAGTGATATAAATATTTAACCAATTCATTGGAGAGAGATATAGGTCCCAACCATCTCATAATAGAATCATTATTACATGTTTCACAATAACATAAATCATTCATCATAACCCAAGGAAGAAAATGGGTTTCGTTAAACATCATTCCACCATAACGTAATACAAGTAAAACAAATATATTTAATAAATATAATTCCGTCATAAAAGCAATAAAATAATAAAAAAATAAGGATATTATATGTGAAACATAACCCTACTAAAATATTCCATAATATGTGGAAATTAGTTTTTATATAACACTTGAAATTAATTCTTGAGGGAAATATCCTTTATTCTTCAAAAACATTTTATATTCTGAAAATGTCATGCAATTTTAAAAGAAAAGAATTTATTTGAAAATAAACATGAAATCATGTAGGGAAATATTCATGGAAATAAGGCAGTATTAATACTTAAAAATCTATTCATTCCATATAAGTTAAAAACCATTCTCATCGTACTTTTCCTGGAAATTTCAAAAAAGTACCTCGTATCGAATTACGACAAAAGATTCATTTCATACCGTTTAATAAAAAATCACCAATGGGTAAAATTGAAATTAAATATTTTTATTAGAAAATAAATAATATTAAATATTTAGGAAACATTTACATGAATGATATATATACCCTAGTAAATACACATATATAAAAATCTTAGGTAATAATGAGATTACGAAATTATCCCTTTCCTTTTAGGTCTGATTTCCTTCATATTTATCTAAACCTCCTATATAATGATTTAAATAATTTCATTTAATTCTATTAATTAATATTAATTTTTATGATATCATATATAATCATATTATCATATATTTGTTAATAACATTTCAATGTTACTCGTTATTCAGATATTAACTCTTTTATGATCTTATGCATGTTTTGTTGAATAAGTTATGGTTGTCCTTTTTAGGACATATTTATATCATTAAAAATGATATTAACATAATATATACCATATTTATTCATTATTTAAAATTATATAATCATTTTTTGATGAATATCATGTGGAATGAATCACATCGCATCATGGAGACTGTAGGTCGTACGTACGCACTAGCGACGATATAATTCTCGTATTTGTTGAATGTTATTGAATTATATGTTTATAATATTTAAGAATTAATATAATGTTATAATAATCATATATAGTTATTATTTCCATCAAAATATCCTTCCATGTAAGGTGGTGGTGAAAATTAGATTACACCATGATGTGGAGACGGTAAGTCGTACGTACACATGCATGGTGATTTCATTTTTCATACGATAGATAGACAGTGTAATATGGTTGTTTCATAATTATAACAATATATATGTATATAAGTAATATATTATATATTACTTTATAATTAAACAACTCATGAAAATGAATTAGAATGAGAAATAAGTTTGAAATAATCGGTAGAGGAGATTACCTCTTCTTCGACGTGCTTCCGCAAAATCTCCTCCTAGAGCACTAGATTTGGTCTTTGAAGAAGACCAGAACCTCTGTAATGTTACTAGAGAAGTTTATAAGAGAAAATATTAGGTTATTTAAGAGCATTAAGTCTCAATGTTAAGTGAGTAAGTGAGGGAGGAGGTTCCCTTTTATAATTGAGGTGAGGGGCACTTTTGGGATCTCTAAAAATATTAATTTATAATAAGATAAAAAACATTCCAAAAACCTCCAAAATCTACCAATTTAGAAAAGTATATTATATATGGTTGTAATATAATCAACCAATATATTTTATTCAATTTTTTATGTCAATTTAAACCTTATAATTTTAATTAACACTTAGTTATTCTATTTAATTTTTAACTTGGGTATCAAATATTTAAATATTTAAAGGGTGAAATATTTACTTATTTTATCTAAACTAGACCCTTAATAAATTAATTATAACATTTTAGATCATAAAATAATTATTCTATTTTTTTAAAATGTTTTATAGTTTTTAAATAATTTAATAAAACATTGTTTTCATAAATAGTCAATAGTGTCAATTTTGAAAATGTTCAAATCATTGATATTTAAAAATATTAAGGTAATAAGTTAACTAAGAAAAAACAATTTTATTATTTTCCTAAGAGGCCAATGTAATCTATAAAATTAATTATACATATTAATTAAGAAAAAATATATTTATTTTACTATTTTTAATCACATTAATTTGTTATCTATATTAAGATACAAATTACTACATCAATTTTGTATAATTATTTAATATAATTTCTTGTTGAATAAAAATAAAAATAAACATTTTTATGAATATAAATATAATATATTTCATAATAATATTTTTAGTATAATTTATCTTCTATAAAATATAACATTTAAAATGATATACTTATTAAATTATGAATGTTACAACTTTAACATCACATTAAATAAAATAATATAATTTTCACAATATCTTCTATAAAGCTACCAATGGCCACTAACTCCTACCTTTGATGGTTATGGTCTATATATATACTCTGACAATAAATTTTTTTCATGTTTTTTGTCTTTTATGATTATTATAATTTTTATAAAAAACTTTTATTCATTACTCATCAATTAATTAATTTTTACATCATCAAAGTATAAGTCTTTAAGGTAATTATTTGTTTCATAAAAATTAAAAATAAATTGACATGATAATTAAAAACATTTAATATTTAAAATGAATATTTATAATCAAATTTATCTTATGTATAACCTTATATAAAAAATGATATATTTATTAAAATATGAGTAAGACATATTTAATTTTTCATTAAATAAAATAAATTAAATGTCATAATCTCATCCAAATGGCTTGAAAAGGAAAAGATTTCGAACCAATTATTATTTAGGTAAAAAAATAAATCAATGATATTAATACAAGTGTTAGGAAGGTTTTATAATATTATTCATTCCCTTAATTACCAGATTTACGCTTTTACTGCAATAATAAAAATTACCGAAGTTACTATACGTAATGCCCAAAAATAAAATAAATCTATTTAAATTATTTGGACCTACTAATTAAAAATATTGAATAAATTTTTCTAAATTCAAAACATAGAAGTTACATTAATTAATTTAAAATTATTCCCATATTCAGAAAGAGAGAACGAGTTTTAAAAGATAAAACATTGCAGAAGAATGAAATGTTTTTACATCTGAATTCAATGTAAAATTTATGTTAATGAGATAATTTATATTTAATGATAAAAATATATTCTATTTATACATTAAAATCATTCAATATAATAATTGAAAATATAAATTATTTCTATGAAGGATGTTATTTTCAATGTAGTTTTATTATTCAACAAAATTTAAAGGTAATCAGAAAAATATTAAAATTTCTACCAAAGTAAATTTTTATATCCCTCTTACTAATAAAATTTTTATGTTTTCATTTATAAATTATTAATGTGTAAAATGATTAATTTAAAAGGGGTTCTCTATTAAAAGGTATAAAATTACCCATTTGAAAAAAATAGGTTTCTATGCATCAAATAGGCTTCATTCATACCCTATGTCAAAAATACTTATTGGATGAATATTAATAATAATTTGTTATGTATATAACATATATATATCATTAATTTAATTTACTAATATTAATTGACAAAAAAAACAAAAATATAATTGATTTATATTTTTCATATATAATTGGTAGCGAATGAATTCACCATCCATTTTCCTAAGTTAGTTAAATTTATTCCCACTAACCTAAGAACTAGGTTAAAATTACCATTTTATACTATGGGAATCACAAGGTTAATTTAAACTCACGAATGGGTGAAATACATGATATTGAAGAATCAAATTTTTTTAATGAAAATATTTCATAAAACTTCCTGTTTTTACAATTGGACCCACTTCATATGGGAAAAATGTGTGTGGAAGTCCTCAAAAAAATTACAAGGGTGAAACTCCTCCTCCACTATAAAAAGGTCTCCTCTACTCCCACTTCCTTGCACTACTCAAGCCAGTTATGATAGGCCTATATCGAACCCATTCACTTTCTAGAATCCATCCCTTACTCCTTATAGTCTCACTATGGGAATAAAGTCTTCAATTGAATCCCTTTAGTATAATCCAAAATGGAGTTACCCAAAGAAGGGGAAACATCATTCCTCAAGCTCCTTTCTTTTATTTTCATTCTCTACCACCTCAATTGTTCATATTCCATAATTATATAACAAAAATGTATCCTAAATATATATATATATATATATGATTTTTTGTTATGGGTTCTACCTACAAATACACACATTTCAATCTAATGGGTAATGAACTTACCGTTTATGTGTGTGGTGAAATATCACCTCACAAAACGATGACTGCTCGTTCTTCCTTTATAACCTTTCATGGGAGAAATTTGGATAGAAAAAATATTTATATAAGATATATATTTTATTTATAATTTATTTATAATTATTTAATTTTTCTATAGAACAAAATTTTATACTTTCCAATTTGAATAAATATGATAACTCTCTTTATGGAAGTGTGGAATACTGCCTCCTAAAAGTGATGTGATTTGTTAAAATGATTCAGAAAATGTATAAATGATGGTTTTAATTAAAAATATGTTATATACATACCATATATATGATATTTATTATATATTTAATTTTATATAAATAATATATATATATATATATATACATATATCATTTTTCTTAATACACTTTCAAAAACATAAAAGGGATAACGTCATTCACAGATGTGTGGACAACTGCCTCCTCAACATGATGTGATTCCTTTTACAACACAATAATTCAATGAATAAATATACATGATTAAATAATATTGTATTTATGATATAATTATCATTCTTTAATGATTAATGTTACTTACCTTATTTCCTTAACAATAATTGAAAAATGGGAATGTTACTCATGCGTGTGTATGACCTACCGTCTCCATGATTGTAACATTGGTAAATTTTTCATAGCCATCATTCATGATTGTTTTTAAAAATATAATTCATGGATAAATATGATAATTTTTCCATTATTATCATTCTTTATATGTTATATGATGAACCACTTTGAATATAGTTGACCAACCAAAGTTTTTTTTGACACATGAACAATATTTGGTCAAAACACCTGACATAAAAATAATTTTGAATATAGTTGTATAAAACATGGTAATAAGTGAAATAAATGTAATGATAAAAAATTAAAAGGATCTAAATAAAGTAAATAATTAAACGAAGTTAATATTATGTAATATAAATACACACGAGACAAGTCTAAATCAAGGTAAGGGATTTAAAACTCCCTTTTTACATATGTGAGATAAATGTCATATTCACCACTTACTTATTTTGTGTGGTTTATATAAATACAATTTTTATATACAGTGTCATGAATAAATATATATTCAAGGTATTTTAAACATTCATTCAATATTATTATTTCATTAGGCTTATGATGTAAAATTATTCAAAGTGGTATGGGACACTTTGAAATGTTTAAAGATTATATTCATCAAGAATAATTTTAATGGTAATTAATTGGTATTCCAATTTAAATAAATTAAATGACCTTTATTCAATAAAAACATTAATTTTACTCACTTATTTTTATTCATGACCATTTTCAAATAATTGTACCATTTTTTCAATCATTGTTACTTAAAAGTTTTTAGAAACATTTTCCTTTCAAAAAACCGACTTCATTTCTCTCTTTAGTCAGAGAAACTATTTTTTTCTAAAATTACTACAGTCTAAAAATGTTTTTTAAATTTTTTGAACCCATTAAAAATGATTTATTAATGATATTTTTACCCCGTTTTTATTTTACCCATGTTTTCAAATGAATATTCTTGTCGCATTCTGAACAAGACATTTTTCTAAACTTTTTACCATTGAAAGGGAATTTTATTTTTACCTTATACTGAATGTATATATTTACATAACTTAATTCCTTTGAATAATTCGTTTCAAGTTTAAAATTTTTTATTTTTAAAGAAAATGTCTTATTAAAATTTATTTTCAATAAAAACTATTCTCAAAAAAAATTTCAACTGAAAAGGATATTTTCCTAAAGTATTTTATTAAAAGGTATTTTTATAGTATTTGTATTCATTAAGGAAAAAAGCAATTTATTTTTAATCCAATTGGGATATGTTATATTAATACTATCTGTATTCTTCCTCTAGGTGTTTTATGATTAATTTGGCTAAGGATAGTATTGACATTCACTTCCTTGATTCCTTTTAGTCCCCTTGAAATATTCAATTTTCAATGACCATTTGACATTGAATTTACCCTAATTATCAATATCAGTTAACATGGATATTATTATTTACAAAACTATATACCATTTACATAAGGTTTTTACTTTTATATTAATTTGATTATTTGGGTAAATGTTTATAAATTCATATTATTCAATAAATATGGATGTTTGATCAGGAATATTATTTATTTTTATTGACTAATATAAGGAATTATTTAGACATGTAGTGGCGGGTGGGACCTAGACATTATATATCCCCTCGATGCATCGATAGGCTCACATGAGATAAATATTTTTCACATATTAAATGGGTTTCTATATATAGTCTTACACCATCTTGTGAAAGGTCATTATGGTATAGTTTTTCATTTAACTTAGAAATGACATCCAATAATTAATCATTTCCCCTCATTTTGATTCATTTATTATTTATCCATTAGATTTTCTGTCGACATGTCTATGGATAAATTGCATTATCTCTTCATTGATTAAATGGATTTTGTTTTAGTTTCTTACCTTCCCATATTTATTTTCCATAATTTTGTTATTTGAATGGAATAAATCTATATTTATTACCTTTAAAAATTCCCTTCTTAGTTTATTAATTTTAGGTAATGTGTGTTAAGTTATTACATTTATATATTGATTACTCTCATTGATGCATTATTCCTTCCGCAATTCATTACCCTTACTGGGAATTTGAGCTTAAAATTATTTTGTTTCCTTTCCCTTGGAATCCATGAAATGTACTATGAGTGATATATAGGGTAATACTAGATGTAATAATGTTATCCTCATATTTATTTATTTATAAATATAATTTTTTTGACATTACTATATTAATTTCTAATACACGACTCATGTATGTATCTGGTTTAGTAATACTGTTAGAATCTCAGTCCATTAAGATTTGATTACATATAACCAATCCAATATAGTTATAGAATACATCGGCACCAATCATTCTGGGGTTGGGTCTCTACAATCGATCTATTTGATTAACCAAAATATCTATGTAAGGTACTTTGTCTCAATCTCCATTCATTAAGGAATATTTTGATGTTATACACCCACATTCATTTTTAGGTTTATATACATCCCCTTTGACATATCATATCATAATCATATTATTTAATGGTTTTTAAATGATATTCCTTCATGGTTCTGTGATTCAAATGTATCAAATTATTATGGGATACTTTGATTTAATCAATCTTTTGATATAAAATTATTTCTTTTGACATGAAAGAATCAGTGGGGACCATATATATAAAATTACCTCGATGCATATGTAGTCTCATTAGATTAATAATATAGAAAAATTAAATGGTTTTTACCTGAAAATATTAAACCATCTTGTGAATGGCTTGGTGGTAGTGGTTCATGTGCTAGATACATAAAATCAAATAAATAATAATTTCTTTCATCCAAAATTATGTTATTATTATTCAAAGTTGTTTTACAATTGAAAAATACATGGATTAATTTCATGAATATTTTATTGATTTAATTTCTTGTGTGTTCAGTTATCTACCTTTACATGTTGACAATTCACTTTAATTGAGGACATCTTCCATTATATATAAATCTTACGGGGCATCTGATCTCACCCCTTTATTATGTTTTATTTTCCCCAGGTTTTCAATAAGATTATTATGATTGATTTTAAATTATATTCAAATGGGAACAATTGGGTTATAAAATAAAATATTTTTTGAATTTTATATCCAAAATATAATTTTAATTTCAAAAATGTATCTATTTTACCCAGACTACTAAACTATTCAGTCTTTTGGGTTGAGATTTCATGTACCTTATGAAAATGTAATAAATAAATGCACTATCTAGGTGGAATAGGGGTTTGGGTGGTAACATCAACATATAATATTAGCTTAAAAAGGATTATCACATCCCCATGGAGTTATAAAACCATGTTTATTCGGTGGTTAAGAAACCTAATTTGAATCTCTAAAATATAGGTGAACATTAAAATTTAAGAGTTCATGAGTTGGAATAAATTTAGTGCAATTTATTTTAGAAATATTAGGTCTTAAATTTGAAGATATAGGTTATCCATGAGTATCAGATTCATCTGTGGAATATCTATTTTGGGGAGAAGGTCCTCATGTACAATTCGATGCAAAACATCCTCCAAGTTATGCTTTGTTTCAGATGGATCGATACTTATATAATCCTTAATGTTTATAATATTGTATCAATATATATTTTTTCTGAGCTTAGTGCATGAAAATTTTTGTTCAATAGGATTTATATTAGAAACATGATGGAGGGTTTTCCGAAGCATCTTATGAAGTAACTGTAGGTTAATCATGCCACCTGTGACACCTCATACTAAGTTATCTCTGCACTTAGAACATTTTTTATCCATTATAAATAATTTTGGGAAGGAAGAAATTTTCTAAGTTAATTTATGTTTTTCATTGATATTGATCCCTTATGTTTATATAATTTTAATATGTACCATTTCATTTCCCTTGAAATACCCTATTATAATCGATACTCTTTACCATTATCCATATGGAAAACCTATATTCCCAATCATGTGTAATAGTTTTATCTATTTCATGATCATTTTTATTGTGATTGTGGAGGAATTAAAGTATTTCATGTTTTATGTTTTGGATGATTATATTGTGTGGTAATTTTTAGTAGAGTTATAGTTTGATGGAATTTATATATGTCAAGTATATATCATTTAAATTAATTTGAATCCTCTTGAATGAAGAGTAAAAGATGAATGAAAAAATAGAGAATTATATTTAATTATTCATTGTGCATATTTTTTAATTGATAGACCTATTAAAAAGAATATGTGAATACGTTATTGTTTATTCAATATATTTTCTTGTCAAACCATTCTCTTAAAAAAAGTTAATGAAATTAAAATGAAAAAAAATAAGAGGAGAAATAATTATCTATTTGTTATTAAATTTTACTTTTCAACGTAGATTTGAATAGGAGAAATTTAGTTTGATGATTTATATTGGGATACATTGAGTGATGAATCTACCTTATTTTTGAATGATTGATCATGAATTTTTATTACGAGAAAAACAACCTCTTTGAGTCATTATATTTCTCACATTAAACTCACCAAAATTATTCCTAAATGGAATTTATTGAATATTCTAATGATTGACACATTATTCATTATCAATTCTACTGAGATTTTATATTATACAATTATAATATTATGACTTTCATGATTTTTTCCAAAGTGTAATTCATCATAAATTTCTTATTAAAGAGACAACATATTTATAATTCATGGCGAGGTATGTTACGACATGTGTCATGGGTGAGTAAATTATGTTGAAAGAAAATTATTTGAGAGATGAAAAATGTAAGGAAATTTGAATTCATAAATTAAACATGATGAGTTTTATTTTAAAATGAGTCATGGAAATTTTTTACATTTGATTTAGGAGTGTAATTGTTTTTGGATATATGTATTTACCCAAGAATACAAAGGTTTTAGGTTTGGGGGTGTGATATAATAATGATTCACCATATATATCCACCGATATACATAATTTTTATAGTATTTAAGGGATTTAATATTCCATTATTAAATCTATTTTCACTCTATATACAATTTTTCTTCATTATTTTAAAAAACATTCAATGAATAAAATGTAGTATAATTATTATTTTTAGTGAAGGATTGGATGTTTTTGTCTTTGTAATTTGAAGGATAAATAATTAATATGGAATATTTTTTAGAAATGAATATTTTTTAGGAATTATTTAAAAATTATTAAGATATTTTAGGCCTTATTCACTTAATTGGAACACTTTAACAAGTTACCCAATTTGACAACATGTCAGTATCCTTTTGAAAATATTATTAAATGTAACAACACATGAATGTAATAATAAATTTTCATCTAAATAAATACATTATTGAGCATATTATTTTATTAGAATAAATGAACTAAAATTAATAAAAAAATTATTCAGATAAGATACTACAACTCAAGATAATCATTAACACGTTTTTAGAATATAATGGGAAACACTAAAAAGAAAATTGCATGAGAAATAAAAAAACAAGTAAATAAAAATACCATGAACAAAAAATTTGTATCCCCATGATTTTACATGAAGGTTATAAACCCAATATAAATAATGTAAATAATTAAAATTATTAGAAATAAATAATTCATGTAGCGAGATAATTAAATGAATATAATGAATGATTTTAGTAATGTACACATGGGTGTATTTAGAAATGAAATAACACTGATATATATTTTCATAGGAATGTTTTTTGTTTGATGTATGGCCATTAGAAATATTTTAATTGCATATATTTTCCTTAGGTATATCCAATTTGTGTTTTTTATAATTGAAAATAATAAAACCCACATATAATATAAATTATGGAATGGAATAAAAAATAAAATATTTTATTAAAATATTTTATTTTAGATATATATTATTCCATATATATTTTTATTATTAAGGAATAATTTTATTTATTTAAAAAATAAAATAATTATTTTCATAATAATTGATTGATAAAATTAATTTCTTGTAATTTGATTTATTAAATTTGATAGTAAACTAAAAATATTATTTAATATTAAAAATGATATTACTCAAAGAAGTGTCTTTTACATATTATGCTTTTTAACTCAATAAAGTAAATTTATCCATTTTAAATTATGTATATTATTTAGTTCTTCAATTTATAAAAAATATATTCCTACACATTTGATTACTGCCTAAGATGAAATAATATTAAGAATATATATTATTTAAAATATTATTTTGGTAAACACATTATTTTTCTACACATATATTGGTTTCAATTAATAGATAAATTTCACATATATATATAGTGAATTAGATAAAATGGAGTTATAATTTATAATCACCATGTCAAAATACTTTAATATGGTGATTTTTATATTTAGACATAAAAAATAAGTCATGGAGGTAAAAACTCATTCGTTGTGGTAAATGTAAAATAAGGAAATAATGGTTAAATTAATTGGTAAATACTTAATAGATTATGAATAATTATCTCAAATTTGTGTTTATGAGGGTATATATGACCAATATAAATTATTTGTCAAATTTTTTATCAACTTTCATTTTAAAAAGACAACCTTAAACCTTTAGAAATCGGTAATTGCGAAAATTCCACTCTAAACAGGAACAAATAAGGACCCATTCATTACCCCTACAAACCCACTAAAATAATTAATTTATATCTTGAATATATACCAATTTCCCCTCCAAAATACTTCAAATGATTTTGGTATATTTTTTTTCTAATATGGAATCATAAATCATTTATTCCAAAGGAAACCATGTCGAGAACGAGTGAATTTATCAAAGTGAGTACCTAGTTATTCACCATATTTTTCAATTAACATCTAATATACACTCATTCAAAATATCATACTACAGTATTATGATGTTATATTTGTATCATTATGCTCCTATTAAAATTATACTATTATTATATAACTATATACTCTTAATCATTCACAAGTATAGAATGCTATTATTTGGGATGGTTCAACCACCCTCATTAATGATGTTATACCAAAATCATAATTATCATCAAGGATTCATATCATCACATTAATAACAGTAATATATTATTTTAAGTATTAATTTATTACATGAAATGGTTCTGTATGTGTCACCCAGAACATGAATGATCTCTAAAAATTAATCTATTATTATCAAAAAATTAACCAAAACATTCTCATCATGGATTATTTTCGCATGATACATAAAAATAAATTACATCAAATAAAAATGGAAATTAGTAAATAATTATAAAAAAAATATTCCACTACCACGACTAATCATTGAATCAAAAATGGATATTATAAAAAATGGATCTACATCCCTATTATGAAACATGTAGGAAAAAATAAACACTATAAACATTTTATGTTAAAAATAAAAATAATAACTTACTAATATTTTTTTAATGAATGTTTATAATTTAATATTATAAATCATAATATATATGAAAATGGATATTAAATTATTTGTTAATATGGTTATATATTTTATATGAGATCTAAAACAACCTTTTTGGAAGGCATTTGTAAATGTCAAGGGTTCTTTTTTAATCTCATTTTGAAATAGAGATTTTTTATGTTTATAATAACATATAAAAAATATATTTAATTATTTCTAAAATCCATATATTTTCTTCCCAGGGGGAAATTCATGGATTTTACATGTATTAATACCATTTAACATCCCTTTGGTTTAAATTTCAACTGAAATTGTGTTTGTAAGTGGAGATAAAATTGTCTTTCTTTTTGTTAGGAATCATTCTCCTCCATGTACATATTCTATATATTGTATTATATATTTCCATATCAATAATTATATAATTACATAAGGTATTTTTTAATGTAAATGAATTTATTTACAATAGTAATCTTGTTTTAAATTTTTTGATACAATATTTTTCCACCAACATTGACCATCCTTACAAAGTATGATGGGAATATCCTTTTAAAATATTTTTCATACTAACTAATTTTCCCACTGTGGTATTTGGTTCTCAATATGAGCATAATAGACTATTCTTTCCTGGTTTTCTATAGAAATTTATATTTCCTTTGTTTTATAAATTATTATTTTCTAAATTAAAATTTATTAAAATATGATGGAAATATCTTATTATTTCTCTAAGGAATTCATAATGCTCCTATAAAATTGTTTTAAATATATATTAATATAATTTAATGTTTCTTATTCCCCACTAATGTAATTATATAATGAGACAATCCACCACATTTTTCATATATGGATTATGATGTTTTTTATGGATTCATTCATGAAATCTATTTCTTCTCATGGGTAAATTTATATAATATGGATGTAAATTTTTTTTCATGTTTATGTGGAATAAATTGGAATGTATTTTCATTATGTGATGGGTTCTACCATAATTATATATATCTCAAATGAATTGGTTGTAGATTTATTTCCCATGAGATGATATGTGTGGTACTAGGGAGTATACCTCATTCCATATGTGACTTCACCCACTATTATTATGGGAATCTGGAGTAAACCCAAAGAATATTGGACTTTTTACACAATGTGTGGACGGTCTTTGATGTAAGCCTTGAAATAGGAAATGATGCATCACTCGAGACTTGCACTCCCAATGCCTAGTTACAAAAACACATACATTACTTATCATCTTGTTAATCATCCAAGGTTTCCGAAATTTATACCATCAATAAAAAAAATCACTAAAAAAATATTCAGTCACATACACATCTCTAATATTTTCGGTTTACAATTTTTGAGAATTAGAATAATTTTTTTACCAATAAATTTCATACCTTTCACCTGATATGGATGTCTTTACACTATGCTAAGAACTGATTATTCCATAATATGTCTTCAACATATCCCATAAATTCTCTACACATGCTACTATTTTAGACAAATCATGTATAATGAATTCTTCATACCTATTAAAATAGAAACATAATAAGGGTGAGCTTAATTAATTAGTAAGGTAAACCATTTTTCAAAATATATAAAACAAAAACAAGGATTGATCTTTTTGGAATGAATCCATAAAAAAATAATGTCATATAACTACTAACATGACAATGAAATAATTTAATGGGTGATAAGATAATATAAATAATAACACAAGAAACTATAATTGATTCCAACATGACTGATTGAATAAGTTGAGACATCTAAATCTCACCATCTAGGCCTTAGATAAGATATATACATTGTGATGCCCCAAACATGCACTACTGTATCCACTACAACCAACATGTGCTTTATATTATCACATTTATACCATCTATTGAATACTTTATATAAACTTCCTTAATTTCAAAATCATATATTATTATTGCATCTTATACATCCATATAAATATTTCAAGATTAACACTTTATTGAATTATGAAAGAGTAATAACTAGTAAATCCTATGTTTATTGTATCAAAAAAAATTATTATCATTATATGTGAAACTAATTAAATCATGAAAATTATTAAAAATCTCCCAAAAATTATTATAAATGTGTTACCCTTCTAAACATGTCACGTGTAATACCTTTATTCAAAACCTGGGGAATGGAATAATATGAAATGGGTGATCTCAAATGCTCTGTAAGGGAATCATATAAAAGATGTTGTTAGAAAAATGAGTAGTGTTTAAAAAATATAGTCCAAATATATACTCTAAATAATAATATAATCGACTAAAACATAGAGCTTGTTATATGTATGAAAAAATTAATGCTTGAATATAGATAATACTTATCCCATACTGATGGTATGGATAATTTTAGACATAAAACACATGTCTCTATGTCCTTGTGTCAAGACATTATAAAAATATCAAGAGAGGTATACAAAAAACCTATGTTTTTTTGGTCTCATGAGACTTATTAATTAATCAAGGAAAAATATAAATTTAGTCCCCAGATGTCACCTATTTGGGAACAATTCATTCACCGTTATTGTAAAAAATACATTTCATACCATTACCAAAGTAATAAATGGCAGAATAAAAATATGGTTATTTGTATAATGAAGAATATATAGTTCAATACATAATCATCCCGAAGCAGTAGTCGATAAAAATGAAGAATATAAATAATTTTCCCCATTCCAATAAAAGTAATAACATTATCATAACCCATAATGATAAAGAAAGTGGATGGTTAAATAATACATAGTAAACTTTCCAACACTAATCTGTATTGGAATAAAAATATATGGAATTCCAATACATTTCCACATGTTAATAAAATGGATAACATGATAATAATCCATCAAGTGATAGGAGGTGGATGGTCAAACAGTACATAGTCGTCTTTACAATTATAATATGTGTTGGAATAACAAAATATTTAACTCCAATACTTTTCCATATTTCATTATAATAACATTCTTTCATGGAGAACATAATTTAATATAACTATGTAAAATGTGATGTTTAGACCATAAGAGAAATGAGTATACATATAAGTTAAAAATGGAACTTCATGATTATATTATATCTATATAGATTATTTGGATGGTTGAAATAAGAAATAACCATAGTTTAACAAATGGAATCTATAAGTATGTTGATATAGATGAAAAAAAACCTTGATAAATAACTCTATAACGATACCACATAAAAAGTGATCTGGAATTGAATTATTCGATAACATGAGTTCATTCCTCTAGAATATAAATATATATTGGAGTATAAATAATTAATGATAATCAATAATAATGTAAATACTTTTCAAAATTAAAATCAACAATGAAATTAAATCATAAAAGTGTTTTTAGAAAATATATTTAATATATAAGTAAAAAAAATTATTACGGGTCACTTACAAATATATTTTTTCCTATTTTGAAAAGAAAAATATTTTAAATTCATTTATTTTTTTTAAAATATTCTTCACTAATATAAAATTGTAAATAAATAATTATTATATTGTAGAAATTTTTAGAGGAATAGAAAACATATGAATGTGAAATGAAAAAACCCTTTTTAATACCTCGAACAATACCCTTGTTAAAATACTCAAACAATAAAAAGATAGAATTTTTTTTAAAATGTATTTTTCCCTGATATAAGTAAATATATTAGCACAAAACAAAATATTATGGTTTGAGAACCCAATAATGGAAGAAAATGTTCATTATGAAATAATATAACTCAATGAAAGAAGACTCTAGTTATTAATATTCCTTAAGAGAAATATACTCCTTGAAGTATGAAATAATTTCAAAAGTTGTATTATGTGGTTGAAAATTAAAATTAATAGAAATAATAAAATATCAAATAATATAATCAATTGGTATAATGTATATAAACTTTAAGTCCATGAGGATTATAATAACTTAAGGAGTGAAAATTGGGTTAACAAATGTGGTATTATGTTGTTAAAAATTAAAATTAATAGAAAAAATAAAATATCAAATAATATAATCAATTGGTATAATGTACATAAACTTGAAGTCTATGAGGATGATAATAACTTAAGGAGTGGAAATTGGGTTAACAAAAGCTTTAAAATATGGGTAAAAATTGAGGAAAATAAATTTGATGAAAGGGGAAAACCATAAATTATTATATCCCATGAATAAAACAAATATATGAGAAAGATACATTCATTGGTTGGGAATGCACCATTTAAATTAAAACATGGTTCATAACCTAAGCATGACTCAATGAATTGATGTTTGAGAAAAAGAATAATTACATCTTGAGAAACATTTTAATAAAAAACTATTGAAAGTATGGGACTGTAATTGAACAAAAAAATCCTTGAATACAATTTATTCCATAATATTTTACCTCTTATAGTTATTATTAATATCACATAATTAAAATTTTATACATAATACCAAACATGTCTCAAAGAGAGGACCTTCTAACGAAACCCCTTACCTTGTTCCAGTTTCATTATGCATATATACCTAATTTAATGAATAATAAAATTAATTTTATTAGTTACATTAATAGGAAACTTATTAATCCCTATTTAATTTAACATCATCCATTAATTATAATATTTTACTTATTTATTATGTATTTTCATTTTATATTACAGTTATTTGGGTTTGTTTAAACATTTTTTCTATAAAATATTATGTAGGATTACCATGCTATAAAGAATCATAAAATTGTTTCATAGAATAAAAAAATTAATATTTTTATAGACATAATTTTCATATATAAATAATATTTATAGATCCATACATGATGTATTTTGATGAAAAATGATACTCATTTCTCATAGAGGTGGAAGTCCACTCAAACTCATGTTTAATGTTTTTGTTTCTCAAAAAATGATAGGGAAGTAAATTATATGATAATTTGAAATTTATGATTCACATTTATATTTTATATTTAATTTTTATTTCACAATATGATCATTAAACAATTATATGAGGTTATGAGAAATGGACTATTTCACTTTGTGAAGGCGATAGTCTACACAAGTGCACTAATGATGCTTTTGTTTTCCTTAGGAAACGAAGAGGAATAAATAATAGATATTAAATTTATAAAATAATATATTAGTATAATAATAATACTGATTTCCTTATATTGGTATAAATAGATTATGATTATAATAGTAATATAAATAGGAATGTTTTAAAAACTAGGTAACACATATGTTGGAGTCTCGATCTTCACTTAGATATCCGCTTCAAAATGAAGTCCTTACACTATCATCTAAGTATAATGGTATTAATAATAGGAAAATGAATTATTATATATGTATTTTTGTTATATTTACCATGGAAATTATAATGGTAAGTGTGATATTTAACTGGTGGAAGTGAACACCTTGTATAAGTGAAGAAAAATACACTTCTGTAAATACCCATTAATTTTAAACAATAATATGACACAATTCATGTTTAAAAGACTCAAAAATATTTAAATAATATATTTTTGTGTGATTTTGGATTTATTTTCATCAAAAATTTATCTAAAAACATTTTTTAATCATTTTAGATGTCATTTTTTAATAGGTTTTTTCAATTATCATTTTTGTTTTTACATTGGTAATAATTTTTTAAATAAGAAATTTGTCTTGTACTTAAAATATTAAATAACCCATCATACCAAATTTTGGTGTCATGAACTAAATTTTAATCTCCATTTATTCAAATTAAATTCCTAAATTTTATAAAATTATCTTTTAAAATATATTCTTTTATTTATACAAAAACGCTTTTCATGTAGAAAAATGGAATTTTGAGCATTATGTATTAATAAGATTATTTTTCATTGGTAAAAATTTAAATTTATTTTATTATATTAATATGTATTTTTAAAAATAATATTATATTATTAATTTAAAAAATATTTTTTTAATTGGTTGTATAAAAATTACGCATTATTAATAAAACAATTATTTCAAAATAACAGTATTTCCATTTTCATGGTCATTGACTTTAATTTTTACACTCATAATCTTATCCCAAAAATTTAAAATGGTCTTATGATATAATATGATAATTTTTATCTATAATATTAAATTCATTTTGATAGATTTAATTTCTATAAATGATTAAATGAAATTATTAATATAAGAGTTAAAACTATTTTCTTTCTCTAAAATATGACTTAAGTTTCCAAAATGATAAATAGTGGTTTTATAAAAAAACATAGTAATTTTAAATGATTTATTTTACTTATAAATATATTTTTTATGGAAAAAGGTTTCAAAAAAATTTAATTCACTTTTTATTGAGATAATTTCATAATTGATATAGTTTTTAGAGAAAAGACTATTTTCATTATTCACTTAAAAAATAGTTACGTTAGAAAAATATAAAATATTATACTTAGGATTATATTTTTAACATAAATAAATTGATGACATTAATTTTTTCATATTAAAATTCAATAATTTGATATTTTAATTTTGGATAAAATCATAAAATATAATAAAAAAACTATTTTCATTGAAAAATAAATTTTTTAAAAATTATTGTTGTTATTAATATTTTATATAATTTACCATCTAAATTAATCCCCTAAAATTATTAATATGTAAAAACATTATTATAATTCATTATATATTTCCTTAAATATAAATTCATATAAAATAAAAAGTAATTTTTAGAAAAAAATACTTTTATATACAATATATTATATTATTTGTCATTTTAGGAAAACTAATTGATCGCCATTCATATTTAATGTTGCATTTATTTTCTTTATATAGATATTTCATAGTGGTTATTCCTATAACACCCTGTTAATTTAAGATAAGATCATTTTTTTTATTTTTCATGTTACATGCATCACTGATCATAAACGACCAACGAAATATATTTATTTAAATTTTATAACATTGATAGCTTAGAGAAAACACAACCCCAAGGGTAAATAAACCGTAATATAGTTGTAATATTATGACCTTTATTAAGGCATATCATACATTTTATCATGTTTTCTTTTATCCTTTTTTTTCATACCTTGGTTGGGTCTTGATTTGGGGTAATTTAGGGTGAATTTGGAGAATTTTGGATGCATATGGGGTAGTACAATGTTAGCACATGGTTCAGAAAAACCATGTGGTTGTCCCTAGTAAACTATATTCCATATTAGGAGCCACTATAATAGTGTGCACAGTTTGACCAAACCATGTTTCCACCCTTCCAGACTATACATCCTTGGAATTAGTGGTGATTGACGGTTGAATCATGGTAAAATTAGCCATGCATCTAAACCATGGACCAAAAATAGAAGCTCTATAATGGGTTCTTGGTAAGAGAACATGGTTTATCTAACCATGTGGATCATCTCGGAAACTGCATGTATAGACTTATAAACCACTGGAATATTAATTAAATATTCCTAAAACCCTAGGTTATATCATGATTCACCCCAACTAATCTTAATATGGTTACCTTGTATTTTGGAGGCTCTAGAGATGTTTCCTCGTCTCAATTAAATCATTCCTTCGTGAATCAAAGATCTGGTGAAATAAATCTACCTCTCTCTAGTATGTTATCTCTTCGTTGATTAAGTTCCTCTCCATCCCATCATTCTCCCCCATTTTAGAGGGATGAATTCTTACATTTATGATGATATAGATCTTGGATTAAATGGATACTATTTAGTTAGATCTTGAGTCTATCTTTTGATCCTAGTCCATCATTACCATTGTGATTTCATCCATTCTACCATGAATTAAGGGATGATGTTGTTAGATCATTCATCATTGATTCTACAGTATGAAGTTTGAATTCTATTTCCAATAATTTTAATGCCTTTCTCATGTGTGTAATTGTTCCATTACATTTCCTAATATTGAATTTTTTTTTGATTAATAAAAGTTAATATAACCCTATAAAAATTATTAGACCCTTCATAGATCCCATCAGATCCATTTGAGATTATGATATAGGGATTGATGAAAACCTGTGGGGTCTTTCAGATTTCCTTCAATTTATAATTATTGAGATAAAATAATGAATTATAGGGTTTATAAATCTAACCCAATTTTTAATGTGTTAGCATGATAACTTATTAAAAAATATTATTTGTCTTATCATGGAAGTGTTAATGAGATTTGGGATTATTGATGGTGTTTGGAGTAAATAGAAATGTTGTAAATGAAATTGTTCCATTTTGATAATGGTTGATAAATATGGTTAATAATTTTGAACCTTTATATGTATATATAAACATTTGGTGTGGGTGCTAGACCGATATTCCATTTACCAGTCAGTGGAAATACTGATGATCTTGGACCATGATGAATGCAAGTGAATTGGTGTTGGAATAATTCACCGCGTACATGATATATTGGTTCTGTACTGATGGTCTATATACTCATGATATTGGTGCTAGACTAAAACTCAATGTACCCAAGATACTCGCTCTAGAATAATTATCCATGTATCTATGATATTGGTACCTGTACTGATTCTAAAAGATATAAAAATAAATAAAAATTAGAATTCATAGAATTATTAAACCCCATGAATGAATAAATTGAAAAATATCTTTGTTGTATTGTTCAATATTTACAATAGAACAAATCAGGTATGATTAGTTTGGTATCACCATGAAACTGGGGGCCAATGTTGTTAACTAATTAATAATAAATTTGAATCTTATTCATGTTTATATTTTTTGTATTTATTTATTATATAACTGTATATAATATTATATACTAGAAATTTCATTAGAAATAATTAGTGGGAGCCAAATAGGGTGTACTCACACCCTACTCGGGCACTGATTAGAACCTAAGTAGACATCATGTTTTCAATAGAGGATAAGGAATGAAGCCACTATTAGATGGATATGTTGGGAGTCTAGATGCAGCATCGATAGGGAACCATTCATGATATCAGGATGCTATTGGATGTTTTTAGTGTTCCCTATTTTGGATTTTCATTTCACAATTTACACTTATATGGAATGACCTATCTACCTCATTGGTTTTGGTCATTTAGCCTTTTTTGGAATTATTATGTGATGTTTATCCCATATTTGTTATTTTATATTTTTATATACAATATTGATATATTTATTTTCACGACTTTCTATCATTCATAAATAGGGTGTAGTATCCCCATAATACGCGTTAGACCCTCACTACTAGTTAGCAGCCTTTGGTATGTGGGGAGGCACACTTGAGGTCATGTTATAAACATGCTCGTGGAACTAGTGTGTGGCACCCGTTTCAAGATTATAAAATGTGGTATTAGATGAGTTTTCTTTTATTTTTTGAGTTATTATTATTTTTTAAAGGTATAAAGAAGAATAGGATGAGTCGTGCCTTTGTAATGGGCACGTACATGGGAGTATCTAACCCATTTGGGGGGGGACACAAGTTCCTATGGTGGGATTATTGTTCTTGGTGTTTTTTGTTATAGTTGAATGCTTTTTGTCCTTGGGTGATGCATTTGTTGTTTAATGTTATTATTTTTTGAGATTTTAATCATGCCCTGGTAGATCATGAGGTGTTGGGTATGCATGAATATTTCTTGGAAATTAGGGATTTATTTGACATGAATCATATTAGGAATTCATAATGAAGCATTTTATTAGTGGGTTATGGGAATTGGAAATAATTTTCTTTATTTGATGTAATATAAAAGAAATGGTACCTCGTAATGCAATTATGAGGTTAAATATATTTTAAATGTGGTAATTTAAAATTGTTAAAAGGGGTTTTCCAATGAGAGAACATACAAAAATGGAATGTTTTTACACTGTGTTATCCATGGGCTAGGTTAGGGATGGTCGAGGTTAGTGATTGTGAATCATTTTTGACCTTAGGGTAGTGTATGGGGGATAATTGTTTGTGGATTTATGTGAGTTTATCTCTTGTGTAAACATGTAATTTATGTGTTATGTTTCCTAATTTTTTTTCTCATTGTAGATACATGACTTCATGATGATGTTTTTTAGTTGGCATACAAGAGGAAATTGGTTGGAATTGACCTCCTACAATAGACCATGGATTCCAGATAGTATTGGGTTTGAGGGAAGAATAGTAGTTACATGAGAACTTCACTCACTTTGTGTACTTCATTGAATGATACACAGGGTGGTCTATGTGGAATATTTCTGGTTTGAATTGGGTGTTCTAGTTGCATTACAGACAAACTCTCTCTAAAGTGGGGGGACGTAAGGCAGCTGATTTCTCATTTGAGTCTATCCAGAAAATTCGGGGTCACTTAGGGATAATATGGAGAAAATATTCATGTTAGAATCCTATTTTTTATCAAGAAAATAGAATCACATGTGGGATAAATAGGATTAGGATAAATAATTGGAAATGAAGTTGTGGAAAGATTTCTAGGAGATGATACTAGTACAATATCAACCAGATACTCTAGTGCGTGATAGGGTATAAAATTTTATGTAGTTGACCTAGGGAAGAATTTCATTGATGAACTGTGATATCCACTTCACCAAAATGTAGTGCTTTTTCCTAGTTATAGAAGGTGATGAGGTAGTTGTGGTGATACATTTTTATGATGGACTTAAATTTGAGATTAATTCCCATGTTAATATCATCTGATTGAAGAAGTTTGAAGATGTAGTAATTCAGGCTCCCATTTTTGAGTGGAACTGTAAGAAGGATTCTAGTGGATGATGGGTTGTTTCTATACGATAAATAAGAGTTAATTATTCTATTATAGGAATCCTGGTTATGAAAAAGATCACTAGAGTATTAAAAAACATATTATCCATCAGGAAGGATGAGTTACTTAGGGAAGCATCTGATTATTTTTCCATCAGTGTAGTAGGTTGGTCACATTTGTAGTCAGTGTCCCCTCCCACTTGTGGAGTGATGAGCATACATAGGACTGCAACACTTATCGAAGTACTTCAGTAAACCCCGATAGGTGGGTAGTGATGAAGGAGTTATACTGAACCAGAATACGTGAAGGGGGTATTCTACCCCCATACCATTTTGGTAATTGGAGTTATAGTGGATGTGTTGGTCGATGTGGAAGTCATGTTACATCAGTTAAAGAGATCCCATATCAGTAGAGTAGTGCGGAACAGGGGACTCGGACTGGAGCACATGGTAGAGGGATATGTCTTTTGTATGTAGTTTATCCTATAGTTCTTGATATTAATGATTGTCTATCAATTGTAAGAGGTAAAATTATTATAGACTATAAACTTACTATAACATTATTTGATACATGATCCTTTAATTATTTTATATACACTAAAATGTTATGTGGTTTGAGTCTAATGGTGGATTCTGTGCATGGGGTTATGAAAATCAACACACCATTGGGTGTAATGTCAAGTGAAATCCATCTATGATATGGTTGTTCCCTCGAATCTGGTGAGTATCATTTATTTTAGGATCGATAAATACATGAGATGTAATGTTTTGAATTTATTTTGGGTATGGACTGGATAGTATCTTATAGATCCCAAATCAGTTGTTACCACAAGAGAGTAAGTTTCACTTCTCATGAGGGAGACTCATATGTTCATCGTTGAGGATGGGATATCCAAGTAGTCTGTGTTGGGCCAATTTATCTGTAACTGGGGGATCTCACCTCCCATATTATGTAAATTTTAAGATTATGGGGGTTTGATTCATGATTTCATTCCACCCATTGTTGATCATTTTCAGGATGAGTTTCTTGAAGACTTATTAGGGCCACCACCTGAGAGAGATATTGAGTTCACAATTGAGTTGGTAACTGGAGCTGAACCAGTTTTCATCCCCCATTATAGAATGTAACTAGAATAGATTTATGAGATTAAGAATCAATTGGAATAATTTATAGATATGGGATTCATCATTATGATTATGTCAATGTAGGTACCTCTAGTTTTTCTTTCTAAGAAGTATAATGAGATGCTGAATTTATATTCCAATTACCAGAAGTTGACGTAGATGAGGTTAATAACTTGTATCCTCTTCCACGCATCGACAATATTTTTGAACAACTAAGGGTTTATTGTGTATTCTCCAATATCTATATGAGTTTACGGTATCATCATATCATAGTGAGACCTTCTAATATACCACAGACTTATTTCAAGAGAAAGTATGAATAGTATGAGTTCATTTATATCTATTTAGATTTCTGGATTCTCCTAATATGTTTGTGGACATAATGAACCTAATCTTGCACTCATATGTGGGCCATATTATTATTTTATTCATTGATGACATCTTGGTGTACATTAAAACTCATGATGATCATTTCAAATATCATGACATCATATTCAGTATGCTAAGATAACATTATCTATACATCGAGATATCTAATTTTATTTTTTCACTCAAAAAGGAAAATTTGTTGGGAATCATATTCTTAGAGAAAGGTGTGTCATTTGTCCTAGAGAATAATCAGGAAGTTAATTATTCATAGAAACCCATTGATTATCTTTATATCTACATATTTTTGGGTTTAATGAGATACTATCCGAGATTCATACAAGGATTTTATATCTTGAAGGAATCACTCGAGGTCTTGAAAAATAAGGGTATCAAGTTTGAGTGATCTGGATCATTTTATAATTCCTTCTATGAGTTAAATAATCATTTTAATACTACACCTATTTTAATCTAACCCAACCTAGATGAATATTATACCCAGTTTTTTGATACATCTAGAATTGGGCTTGGGGCAGTGTTAATGAAGAGTGATATTGTCATGGTGTATAAATCACAACAGTTGAATCCACTAGAATGGAATTATCCTACACATGATCTTTAGTTGGATATGTCGATTTATGTGTTAAAGTGTTGGTGGATGTATTTGTTAGGTGAATGGTTTATTTTATATACTGACCCAGAATATTTATATCTTATATTTTCTCAAAAATATTTGAATCTCTAACTACAGAGATGGGTTTAGTATATACATTTATTTAATTTTGAGCTAGCCTATACACCAAGGAATGGAAACAGTGTAGCTAAGGATTTGAGTAGAAATTCATTTACTCAGGATGTCAAGGGGTCAATTTTGGAGTGGAAATGATAGAATTATTAGATGAGATTCACATTGATGTTTAGGATTTCTAGGAGTAGATGACCATCATGTCCTTATTAGTGGTGTCCAAACTTCTGAGCTGGATCAATGAGAGTAAATATAAGGATTTAGAGAGTGTATCCTTGAGGGAAATCCAACAATGCGGTGAGTCACCCTCTAATTGGTTTATCAATGATGATGAGATCATCTATGTTTCTAATGTTTTTATGTATCACCCTGACCCTACTCATGTGATATATGTTGATGATGTTGTTTTTGGGACTAATGCATCCTTCAAGGAGCATCTGATTTGTGTTTTGGATCATAGTGAGTATGTTTTTCAAGGAATAACGATATTGTTAGCCTGAGTACTATGGAAGAAGGGTCCTAATCATAGAGAGACATATGAGAGGTAGGATGATATGTGGTCCCATTGGCCCAACCTTTCCACCTTGGGATCATAATAATGATTTAGAGTACATCTCGAGGACAAGTTGTTATATTGTTTGGAGATTAAAACATCTCAACCATTCATGAGACATAATTTACTCATGTATATGTATTCTTTAACCCTTTTACTGAACATACAATTGTTCAATAATTCATATGGTATTCATTTTGTGAATTTATAGAATTTTTTAATCGCGTTATGCTATGCATGGTTGGCGCACTATTGAGGAAAATCAATATTTTTTTCCCATGGATACCATGCACCCCATTCTGAGCCACTGAAAAGGGGAACACAGCTTCAAAAAACCATGTAGACACCCCTCAAAATTGTGCACCCTTGAATTAAAGGGTGATTAATGGTAGGATAATGAATAAATTAACTATCCATCCAAACCTTGCACCATAAAAAACACTATATAGGGAACGTGGTTTGTCTAATCATGTGTCACATTTAGGAAACCACATGTGTGAAATTTTAGACCCTGTAAAATTTTATAAAACAATTCTTAAACCCCCTGTTTATATCATTAATCACCCCCTCTCAGGTTAATATGGTGTCCTTGGATTTTAGGGTCTTATAATTGAATTCAATTTCCCCCAAAACTCATTCTGTTATGAATCGAATATTTGGTAGAAGAAATCTACCCCCATCTCGTATATGATCTCTTCCTTGATTTGGTTCATCCCTCTCCCATCATTCTATCCTATTGGAGAGGGATTAATTTTAATATTTTCAATGGAATAGATATCAGTTTTATTGGATTCAATTTTCTATTTCCTTGGTCCTTTGTTTTGATCATAGATCTTCATCGGTATTTTGATTTCTATCATTCAACCTAGAATTAAGGGATATTGTTGGACAAGCATTTATAAACAATCCTATGGTATGTGGTGTACATGTCGTATCCCATTATGTTGACTCTATTCTTGTTTATGTAACTATATAATTGTGTCACCCAATGGCACAATTTTGATTATATTAAGAAAAATGAATTCAATCCTATAAAAATTGTGATATCCTTCAAGGATCATATTGGATCCATTGAAAGTTACATGACAGGGAATAACATAAACCCATGGGGTGTTTCAAATGTACCGGAGATGATAATTATTTATTGAAAAAGGTTAATTATATTTTTTTATGAAATTAATATCATTGTAATGTGTTGGTAGGATGACCTGTTATAAATTATTATTTGTGTTAACATGGAAGTGTTAATGATATGTTTGATGATTTATGGTATTTATATTAATTGGAAATGTTTTTAATTAAATTGTACCATGATAATAATTATTGGAAAAAAGGGTTAAAAATGTTGAGTCTTTATTTTTAAATGAGAACAACGTGGTGTTGGTGCTAGAATGATGCTCCAAGTGCCCATGTGTATCCTGGATGATGCTCAAGGACCCTGATGTAATAATTTGAATTGGTTTTAGACTGGTTATCAAAGTACATGATATTTTAATGCAAGAATGATGCTCTTAGTGCATGTGATAATGGTGAAGTAATGAATCTCCAAGTACTTGAGATAATGATGTTGGACTAATGGTCTAGGTATCCCTAATAATGGTATCTAGACATACCCTCCAAGGTATCAAAAGGAAATAATGGTATTAATTTAATAATCAAATTGTATGAAAGATTATATTGTAAATTCCATATGGTGTATGGTTTATAATATGTTATTGGCAAAAGAAGGTATGATTGGGTTGGCTGTCACCGTGAACCTAAGGTCCAACGTGGTTAACTAAATAATAATTAATATGAAACTTATTTAATTTTTTAGTTTATTCTATTATTATTTATAAAACTAAATAAAATTTTACATATTGGATATTTCTTTAAAAACTATTTTTGTAGGACTACTGAGTTGTACTCACGCCCTACTCGGGTCATCGATTGGTACCAGAGTAGATTTCATCTTTGCAGGATAGGATAAGTGAAAGATGCCTATGTTAGATGGATGAGTTGGGATTAAGGATGGAGCATAAATGAGGGGACTATAAATAATATTGAGACCTATTTGGGAGTTTTAATTTTTTATTTATTTTTATTTTTCATTTGTATCTTGACACTTATATGTCATGACATATTTACTACTTTGTTTTTGTTTATTTTCCCTATTTTGGGATTCTCTTGTGATGTTTGATCCTAATTGGTTTTTGTCTATTATTATATTGTTAATTAATATATTTATTCCTTACATTATCTTAATTTACTAAAGAGTTTATAGTCTCCTAATAAATCTTGTTCAACCCTCAGTACTAGTCGGCAACCTCAAGCATACGAAGAGGTGCACATAAGATCATGTAATGACCATGATCTATACACTGATATGTAGCACCCAAGTCGGGACATTACAAGATTATACCATTATAAACTAGTCAATAAATTGGTGGGTATTAATAGTAAAATCATAATTATGTAAATTATGGTTTCCTATTGATTGTAAATAAAATAATTATCATTAGAAATAAAAAGACATTTTTTCTAAAAAAATAATTTTTTTTCTAAACGACGGTTTAGTGTCTATTTTTAGAAATAATATGAAATTAATTTTTTCTAATTATAGAAAATTTAATTAATAAAATAAAAATATTTTTTTGAAATCATCATTCCAAAATTATGTGAGGGTGATTTTTTTGAATTCTCCTGAAATGATTAGTTTTTCAAAGAATTGTAAAAATACTGAATTTTTATTGAAAACTACCTTTTCAATTAAACTATTTTCAAAGTTAAATTAAGTTACCCATTGGTTTTTGAGTGAAATTAGATAAATATTATATCTATTTATCCATTTATTTAATTTGAGTCATTTTCATATTGAATATTTAAATAAAAGCATTGTAAACTTTTGATCATTTTCACATTGAAAATCCTCTTTCCCAACTTGTATGTGGCATTTATTTTAAATTAAAATATTATAATTATGTGACTGGAATTTTGAAATATTTATTCCATATTTTTAATGAACATAATCCTACAATTTTAACTAAATTTTGAACGTAGTGAATAGAAAATTAATTGAAAATTATTTATCATGGTTATGGGGAAAATGAGTTTACCGAGGGTTAAACTGTGAAGATAATGGTTAAAAATGACCAAATGACTTGTAAAAATATTATTTTATGGAAATATTTCCACATTATCCTTACCAATATCTAATATATGGTTATTTGGAATCTTTTTTTATAATTGATACATCTTACCAGTATCCATATTGAAAACCTATCTTCCCAATCATGTATGATATTTTTATCTATTCCATGATCATATTTTATTGTGAGTGTGGAGGAATTAGAGTATTTCATGTGTTATGTTTTGGATTATTACATTGTGTGGTAATTAATAGTGGAGTTATATTTTTATGGTCTTTATATAAGTCGAGTATATATCATTTAAATTAATTTGAATCCTCTTGAATGAAGGGTAAAAAAATGAATGAAAAATATAGAATTTTATTTAATTTTTTATTGTTCTTATTTTTATAATTTCTAGACCTATTCAAAAGAATATGTTAATGAGTTAATTTTTGTTCAATATATTTTCTTTTTAACACATTCTCTTAAAAAAGATAATGAAATTAAAAAGAAAAAAATGAGTGGAGAAATAATGATCTTTCTGTTATTCAGTTTAACTTGTCAACGTATATTTGAAGAGGAGAAATTTATTTTTCAGATTCATATTGGGTTACATTTAGTGATGAATATTCCTTATTTTTTGAATTATTGATACTGATTTTTGTTACAATAAAAATATCATCTTTGAGTCATTATATTTCTCACATAAAACTCAGAAAACTTAATCCTAAATAGAAATCATTGAATATTATAATGATTTACACAAGATTCATTATCAATTGTACTGATAATTTACATTATACAATTAAAATATTATGACTTTCATTATTTTTCCCAAAGTATAATTCATCATAAATTTCAAATTAAATAGAGAACATATTTATAATTCATGGTGAGGTATGTTGTGGCATGCGTCATGAGAGAATAAATGATGTTGAAAAAAAATTATTTGAGAGATGAAAAATGTAAGGATATTTGATTTCATAAATTAGACATGATGAGTTTTAATTTTAAATGAGTCATGGAAATTTTTCACATTTAATTAGGAGTGGAATTTTGTTCATATATATGACTTTACCCTAGAGCACAAAGGTTTTAGGTTTGGTGGTGTGATATAATAATGATTCACCATATATATTCACCCATATACATTTGTTTTATAGTATTTAAGGGATTTATTATTAAAATATTAAATATATTTTCACTCTATATACAATTTTTCTTCATTATTTTTAAAAACATTCAATGAATAAAATTTAGTATAATTATTATTTTTAGTGATGGATTGGATGTTTTTGTCTTTGGAATTTGGAGGATAAATAATTAATATGGATCTATTTTTAGAAATGAATCTTTTTTAGGAATTATTATTAAATTATTAATATATTTTATACCTTATTCACATAATTGGAACACTTTAAAAAGTTACCCAATTGGACAACATGTCAGTATTCTTTTCAAAATATTATTAAATGTAACACCACATGAATTTAATAATACCTTTTCATCTAAATAAATACATTATTGAACATATTATTTCATTAGAAATAATGAACTTAAATTAAAAAAAATTATTTAGTGAAGATACTACAACTCAAGATAATCATTAACACATTTTTATAATATAATGGGAATCATAAAAAAAAATTCAGGAGGAATAAGAAAACAAGTAAATAAAAACACCATGAACAAAATATTTGTATCCTCGTGATTTTACATGAAGGTTATAAACCCAATATAAATAATGTAAATAATTAAAATTCTTAGAAATAAATTATTCATGTAGTGAGATAATTAAATTAATATAATGAGTGATTTTAGAAATGTATGGATGGATATATTTAGAA
Organism: Viscum album; assembly: GCA_963277665.1. Classification (NCBI taxonomy): domain Eukaryota; kingdom Viridiplantae; phylum Streptophyta; class Magnoliopsida; order Santalales; family Viscaceae; genus Viscum; species Viscum album. The sequence continues at coordinate 684,811,751 of OY728167.1, forward strand.
ATGAAATAAAAGTAATATATATATTTTCATTTGATTTTTTTATTGATCTATGGCCATTAGAAATATTTTAATTGGATATATATTCATTAGGTATATCAATTTGTGTTTTTTATAATTGAAAATAGTATAACTCACATATAATAAAAATTAAGGAATGAAATAAAAAATTAAATATTTGATTATAATATTTTATTTTAAATATATATTATTCCTTATATATTTTTATTATTAAGGAATAATTTTTGTTATTTAAAAAATAAAATAATTATTTTCATAATAATGTATTGATAAATTTAATTTCTTGTAATTTGACTTATTAATTTTGAAAGTAATCTACAAATATTATTTAATATTAAAAATGATATTTCTCAAAGAACTATTTTTTATGTATTATGATTTTTTAACAAAATAAATTAAATTTATCCATTTTAAATGATGTATATTATTTAGTTATTCAATTTATAAAAAATATATTCCTACACATTTCATTACTATTTGAGTTGACATAATACTAAGAATATGTATTATTTAAAATATTTTTTTGGTAAACACATTATTTTTCAATAAATATATTGGTTTCAATTAATAGATAAATATCTCATATATATAGCTAATTAATTAGATAAAATGGAGTTATAATTTTTAATCACCATGTCAAAATAATTGAATATGGTGATTTTTATATTTAGACATAAAAAATAAGTCAGAGAGGTAAAAACTCATTCACCATGGTAAAGGTAAAATAAGGTAATAATGGTTAAACGAAGTACTAAATACTTAATAGATTATGAATTATTATCTCAAATTTGTGTTTGTGAGGGTATATATGACCAATATCAATTATTTTTCAACTTTTTATCAACTTTCCTTTTAAAATGACAACCTTAATCCTTTAGAAATCGCTAACTGTGGAAATTCCACTCTAAATAGGCACATATAAGGACCCCCTCCTTTACCCTTACAAACCCACTAAAATAATTAAATTATATCTTGAATATATACCCATTTCCACCCAAAAAATACTTCATATGATTTTTGTATATTTTTGTTCTAATATAGAATCATAAATCATTTATTCTAAAGAAAACCATGCTGAGAAGGAGTGGATTTAACAAAGTGAGTACCTAGTTATTCACCATATTTTTCAATTACCTTCTAATCTCCACTCATTCAAAATATCATACTACACAGTTATGTAGTTATATTTCTATCATTATGCTCCTATTAAAATGATACTAATATTATATGACTCTATACTCTTAATCATTCACAAGTATAGAATTTTCTTATTTGGGTTGGTTCAACCACCCACATAAATGGGGTTATAAAAACATCATAATTATCATCATGGATACGTACCATCACATTAATAATAGTAATATATGATATTAAGTATTAATTTATTTCATGAAATGGTTCTCTATGTGTGACCCAGAATATGAATGATCATTAAAAATTAATCTATTATTATCAACAAATTAACCAAAACATTCTCATCATGGATTCTATTCTCATGATACATTCTAATACATTACATAAAATAAAAATGTAAATTAATAAATAATTATAAAAAATATTCCACAACGATGACTAATCATTAAATGATAAATGGATATAATATAACAAGGATCTACATCCCTATTATAAAACATGTGGAAAATAATGAACACTATAAACATTTGATGTTAAAAATAAAAAAAATAACTTACTAATATTTTTGTAATGAATGTTTATAATTGAATATTATAAAACATAATATATATGAAAATGGATATTAAATTATTTATTAATATGGTTATATATATTTTTATAAACGGTAAAAAACATTTTTGGAAGGAATTTGTAAATGTTAGGGGTTCTTTTTTAATATCATTTTTAAATAGAGATTGTTTATGTTCGTACTACAATAAAAAAAATATTAAATTATTTTTAAACTCCATATATTTTCTTCCCTAGTAGAAATTAATGGATTTTACATGTATTCATACCATATAACATCCATTTGGTTTAAAATTCAAATAAAATTGTGTTTGTAAGTGGAGGTAAAATTGTCTTTTATTTTGGTTAGGATTCTTTCTACTCCATATACATATTCTATATATTGTATTATAGATTTACATATCAATAATTATATAATTACATATGTTATTTTTTAATGAAAATGAATTGATTTACAATAGTAATCTTAGTTTAAATTTTTTGATGCAATCTTTTTCCACCAACGTTGATCATCCTCAGAAAGTATGATGGTAATATCCTTTTAATTTTTTTTCATAATAACTAATTTTACTATTGTCTTATTTGGTTCTTACTATGATTATCACTGAATATTTTTTCATGCATTTCCAAAGAAAGTTATATTTCTTTTTTTTATAAATTATTATTTTCCAAATTAAAATTTATTAAAATATAATTGATATATATTATTATTTCTCTAAGTAATTCATAGTACTCCTATAAAATAGTTTTAAATATATGTTAAAATAATTTAATGTTTCTTATTCCCCAATAACGTAATTCTATAATGATACAATCCACCAAATTTCTCTATATGGATTATGATGTTGTTTTATGGATTCTTTCATGAAATCTGTTACTTATCATGGGTAAATTTATATAAGAAGTATGTAAAAATGTTTTCATGTTTATGTGGAATAAATTGGAATGGATTTTCAATGTGTGATAGGTTCCACCATAATTATATATCTCTCAAATGAATTGGTTGTAGATTTATATTCCATGAGATGATATGTGTGGTACTAGGTAGTATACCTAATTCCATATGTGACTTCACCCACTATTGTTATGGGAATGTGGAGTAAACCCAACCAATATTGGACTTTATACACAAAGTGTGGATGGTCTTGTAAGTAAGCCTTGAAATAGAAAATGATGCATCACTCGATACTTGCACTCCCATTGTCTTGTTATGAAATCACATACATTACATATCATCTTGTTAATCAGCAAAGGTTTCCAAAATTTATACCACTAATAAATAAAAAATCACTAATAAAATATTCAGTCACTTACACATCTCTAATATTTTCAATTTACAATTTTACAGAATTAAGAGAAATTTTTACCAATAAATATCATACCTTTCACATGATATGGGTGTTTTTACACTATGTTAAGAAGTGATTATTCCAGAATATGTCTTCAATGTATCCCATAAAATCTCTACACATGTTACTATTTTAGACCAATCATGCATAATTAATTCTTCATACCTAGTAAAATAGAAAAATAAGAAGGGTGAGCTCAATTGATTTGTAATAGAAACCATTTTTTAAAATATATCAATAAAAAAAGGATTTAACTTTATGGAAGGAATCCATAAAAAAATATTGTTATATAACTAGTAACATGAGAATGAAATAATTTAATGGGTTATAAGATAATATAAATAATAACATTGGAAACTAAAATTGATTCCATAATTATTGATTGAATAATTTGAGACATCTAAATCTCACCAGCCAGTCCTTGGAAAAGATATATACTTTGTGATTCCCCAGACTCACACTCATGGATCCACAACCACTAACATGTGCTTTATATTCTCACATTGATACAATCTATTAAAGACTTTATATAAATGTCCTTAATTAAAAAATCATATATTATTATTACATCTTATACATCCATATGACTATTTCAAGATTAACACTTTATAGAATTACGAAAGAGTAATAACTAGTAAATCCCATGTTCATTGTATCAAATGAAAAATTTATTTTCCTTATATATGAAACTTATTAATTCGTGAAAATTATTCAAAATCTCCCAAAAATTATTATGCATGTGTTATACTTCTAAAGATGTCATGTGTAATACTTTTATTCAAAACTTTGGGAAAGGAACTATATGAAATGGGTGATTTGAAATGATCTGTAAGGGAAAAATATAGCTTATGTTGTTAGAAAAATGAGCATAGTTGAAAAAATATAGTCTAAATATATACTCTAAATAATAATATAATCAACTGAAACATAGAGCTTGTTATATGCATGAAAAAAATTAATGCATGAATATCGATAATACATATCCCATAATGATGGGATATAAAATTTTAAATAAAAAAACATGTTTCTAAGTCCTTGTGTCAAGAAATAATAGAAATATCAGGAGAGGTATACAATAAACCAATTTTTTTGGTCTCATGAGCCCTATTAATTAATCAAGGGAAAATATATTTTCAATCCCCATGTGTCACCTATTTGGGAAAAATTCATTCACCTTTTGAGTAAAAAATACATTTCATACCATTCCCATAGAAATAAAGGGATGAATAAAAATATGTTTATTTGTATAATGAATAATATATAGTGCAATACATAATCATCCGGAAGTAGTAGTCGAAAAAATGAAGAATTCAAATAATTTTCCCTATTTCAATAAAAGTAATAACATTATCATAACCCATAATGATAAAGAAAGTGGATGGTTAAATAATACATAGTAAACATTCCAAAACTCTTCTATATTGGAATAATAATATTTGGAATTCCAATACATTTCTACTTGTTAATAAAATGGATAACATGACCATAATCCATCAGGTGATAGGAGGTGGATGGTAAAGTAGTACAGAGTTATCTTTACAATTATAATATGTTTAAGGAATAACAAAATATTTAACTCTAATACTTTCCCACCTTTTAATATAATAACATTCTTTCTTGGAGAACATCATTTAATATAAATTATCTAAAATGTTATGTTCACACCATATAGTGAAATGATTATACATATAAGTTAAAAATGTAACTTCATGATTATAATACATCCATATAAATTATTTGTATGGTTGAAATAGGAAATAACCATAGTTTAACAAATTGAATCTATAAGTATGTTGACATAGATGAAAAACAACCTTGAAAAAAAAACTCTATAATGATACCACCTAATAAGGGATATAGAATTGAACTGTTCGATAACATGAGTTCATTCCTCTAGAATATAAATATATATTGGAATATAAATAATTAATGATAAGAAATAATAATGCAAATACTCTTAAAAATGAAAATTGAAATTAAAGTAAAATGCTAAATGTTTTTTTAGAAAATATATTTTATATATAGGTAAAGGAAATTATTACGGGTCACTTCCAAATGTATTTTTTCGAATTTTTGAAAATAAAAATCTTTTAAATTCATTTATTTTTTTAAAAATATTCTTCAATAATTGAATGTTGTAAATACATAAGTATTATCTTGCAGAATGTTTTAGAGGAATACAAAACATATTAAAGTGAAATGAAAACCCCTTTTTAATATCTCGAAAAATACCCTTGTTAAAATACACACACTATAAAAAGATTAGAATTTTTTAAAAAATGTATTTTTCCCTGATATAAGTAAATAAATTTTCATAAAAAAAATATTATGGTTTCAGAACCTGATAATGGAAGAAAATGTTCATTATTAAACTGTATAACTCAAGGAAAGAAGACTTAAGTTATTAATATTCCTTAAGAGAAATATACTACTTGACGTATGAAATAATTCCAAAAGTTGTATAATGTGGTTGAAAATTAAAATTCATAGAAAAAATAAAATATTAAATAATATAATCAAATTGTATAATGTACACAAACGTTAAGTCCATGAGGATGATAATAACTTCAGTGAAAATTGGGTTAACAATAGCTTTACAATAGGGTTAACAGTTGAGGAAAATAAATTTGATAAAAGGAAAAAAATTTAAATTATTATACCCCATGAATAAAACAAAAATTTGATAAAGATATATTCATGGGTTGGGAATGAACCATTTAAATTAAAAAATGGTTCATAACCTAAACATGTCTCAATGAATTGATATTTGAGTCAAATAACCCTTAAAACTTGAGAAACATTTTAATAAAAACCTATTGAAATATTGAATAAAATTAATTTCATAATATTTTACCTCTTATAGTTATTATTAATAGCACATAATTTAAATTTGATGAATAATACCAAACATGTATCAAAGAGAGGACCTTGTAACGAAACCCCTTACCTTGTTCCAGTTCTTTATACATATAAGCCTAACTTAATGAATAAGAAAATTAATTTACAAGATACATTAAAAGGAAACTTATTAATCCCTATTTAAATTAATATCAGCCATTAATTATAATATTTTACTTTTTTATTATGTATTTTTCTTCTATATGATAGATATTTGGGTTTGTTTAGAAATTTTTTCTATAACTACTTATGTATGATTACCATGGTATAAAGAATAATAAAAAAGTTTTATAGAAAAAAATAATTAATATTTTTATAGACATAATTTTCATATATAAATTATATTTATAGATCCATCCATAATGAATGTTGATGAAAAATTATACTCATTTCTCATGGAGGTGGAATTCCACTCAAACTCGTGTTTAATGTTTTAATTTCTCAAAAAATGATAGGGAAGTAAATTATATGATAATTTTAAATTTATGAATCACATTTATATTTTATATATCAATTTTATTGTTCAATATGATCATTAAAAAATTATAATAGGTTATGAAAAATGGACAATGTAACTTCATGAAAGCGATAGTCTGCACAAGCACACTAATGATGCTTTTGTTTTCCTTAGCCAATGAAGAGGAATAAATAATGGATCTTCAATTTATAAAATAATATATTAGTATATTAATAATACAGATTTTATTATATTGGTAGGGATATAGGATTATTATAATAGTATTATCAATAGGAAAATATTAAAAAATAGGTAATACCTATGTAAGAGACTTGATCTTCACTTAGATATCTTCTTGAAAATGAAGTCCTTATACTATCATCTAAGGATAATGGTATTAATTATGGGAAAATGAATTATTATATATGTATTTTGTTTATATTTACCATGGAAATTATAATGGTAAGTGTGATATTTAACTGGTGGAAGTGAACCGCTTGTATAAGTGAAGAAAAATACACTTTTGTGAATACCCATAAATTTTCAATGATAACATTACAAAATTCATGATTAAAATACTCAAAAATATTAAAATAATATATTTTGTTGTGAGATTGGATTTATTTTCCTCAAAAATGTACTTAAACCTTTTTTTAAACATTTTGGATGTCATTTTTTAGGTTTTTTATTTTATCGTTTTTGTTTTTACATTGGAAATAAATTTTAAAATAAGAAATTTATCTTTTATATAAAATATTAAGTAACTCATCTTACCAATTTTTGGGGTCATGAACCAAAATTTAATCTCCATAGAATCAAATTAACTTCCTAAATTTTATAAAATTATCATTCAAAATATTTTATTTTATTTATACAATAACGCTTTTCATGTTGAAAAATGGTGTTTTAAACCTCATGTGTTAATAAGATTATTTTACATTAGAAAGAAATTAATTTTTTTTATTATATGAATAAATATTTTTAAAAATAATATTATATTACTAATTTAAAATATATTTGTTTAATTAGTTGTATAAAAATTACACATTATAAATAAAAAAATTATTCAAAATAACAGTATTTTTATTTTCATGGTCATTGAATTTTATTTTAATACTCATAATATTATCCCAAAAATTTAAAATGGGCTTATGATATAATATGATGATTTTTATCTATAATATTAAATTCATTTCCATAGATTTAATTTCTATAAGTGATTAAATGAAATTCTAAATATAAGCTGATAAAGATATTTTTTCTGTAAAATATTACATAAGTTTCCAAAATTATATACAGGGGTTTCAGAACAAAAATAGTAATTTAAAATGATTTATTTTACTTATTAATATTTTATTTGTTGAATTTTTTTTCAAAAACCTTTAATTCACATTTTTATTGAGATAATTTCATAAATGATATAGTTTTTACAGAAAACATTATTTTCATTATTCACTTATAAAATAATTATTTTAGAAAACTCCAAAATATTCTTCTTAGGATAATATTGTTAATATAATTAAAGTGATTAATTAAATTTTTTTATATTCAAATTCAATAATTTGAAATTTTTATTTCAGAAAAAAACATAAAATATAATAAAAAACTATATTCATTGAAAAGTAAAATTTTCAAAATTATTGTTGTTATTCTTATTTTATATAATTTACCATATAAATTTTCCCCATTAAATTATTAATATGTAAAACCTTTATTAGAATTCATTATATATTTCATTAAATATAAATTCATAAAAAATAAAAAGTAATTTTTAGAAAAAAAATACTTTTATATACAATAAATTTTATTATTTGTCATTTTAGTTAAACTAATTAATCGAAATTCATATTTAATGTAGCATTTATTTTCCTTATATAGATATTTCATAGTGGTTATTCTTGTAACAAACAGTTAATTTAAGAAAAGAACATTTTTTTATTTTTCATGTTACATGCAACATTGATCAAAAAAGACCCCTGAAATATATTTATTTAAATTTTTTCTCTTTGATAGCTTATAGAACACACAACCCCAAGGGTAAATGAACCATAATATAGTTGTAATATTATGGCATTTATTAAGACATCTCATACATTTTTTTCAAGTTTTCTTTTAACCTTTTTTTTCATACCTCGGTTGGGTCTTGATTTTGGGTCATGTAGGGTGAATTTGGAGAATTTTGGATGTATATGGGGTAGTACAATGTTAGCACATGGTTCAGAAAAACCATGTGGTTTTCCCTAGGAAACTATGTTCCATATTAGGAGAAACTATAATAGGGTGCACGGTTTGACCAAACCATGTTTCCACCCTTCCAGACTATACATCCTTTGAATTAGTGGTGATGCACGGTTAAATCATAGTAAAATTATCCATACATCTAAACTATGGTCCCCAAATAGAAGATCTGTATTGGGTTCTTGGTAAGAGAACATGGTTTATCTAATCATGTGGATCATCTTGGAAGCTGCATGTGTAGACTTATGAACCACTGGAATATTGATTAAATATTCCTAAAACCTTAGTTTATATCATGATTCACCCAAACTAATCTTAGTATGGTTACCTTGTATTTTGGAGGCTCTAGAGATGTTTCCTTGTCTCAATAAAATCATTCCTTTGTGAATCAAAGATCTTGTGAAATAAATCTACCTCTCATTGGTATGTTATATCTTCTTTCATTAAGTTCTTCTCACTCACATCATTCTCCAACATTGTAAAGGGATGAATTCTTACATCTATGATGATATAAATCGTGGATTTAATGGATCCTATTTAGCTAGAACTTGATCCTAGGTTTTGGTCCTAGAACATCTTTACCATTGTGATTTCATCAATTCTACCATGAATTAAGGTATTATGTTGTTAAATCATTCATCAAGGATCCTACAGTATATAGTTTTAATTCTATTTCCAACAATTTTAATTCCTTCCTCGTGTATATAATTGTTCCATTACATTTCCTACTTTTGAAATTTGGTTTTGATTAGGAAAATATAATAGAACACTATAAAAATTATGAGACCCTTCATAGATCCCATCATATCCATTTGAGATTATGATATAGGGATTTATGAAAACTCATGGGGTCTTTCACGTTTCCTTCAATTTATAATTATTGAGTTAAAATAATGAATTATAGGGTTTATTAATCTAATCCAATTTTTAATGTGTTGTCATTATAACTTATTAAAAAATATTATTTTTCTTAACAAGGAAGTGTTAATGAGATTTTGGATGATTTATGGTATTTGGAGTAAATAGAAATGTTGTAAATGAAAATTGTTCTATGTTGATAATGGTTGATAAAAATGGTTAATAATTTTGAACCTTAATATTTATATATAAACATGTGGTGTGGGTGATAGAACGATATTCCATTTACCTGCCAGTGGAAATACTGATGATCTTGGACCCTGATCAATGCATGTGAATTGGTGTTGGACTAATTCACCAAGTACATGATATATTGTTTCTGGACTAATGGATTATGTACTCATGATATTGGTGCTAGACTAAAACTCAATAGACCCAAGATAATGACACTAGACTGATTATCCATGTATCTATGATATTGGTACTCGTACTGATTCTCTGAGACACACAAATTAAATAAAAATTGGAATTCATAGAATAATGAAATCCAATGAATGAATAAATTGAGAAATACCTTTGGCGTATTGTTCAACATTTACAATGGGACAAATCAGGTATGATTGGATTTAGTATCACCATGAAACTGGGGGCCAATGTTGTTAACTAAATAATAATAAATTTGAAACTTATTTATGTTTAAATTTTGTGAATTTATTTATTATATAACTATATATAATACTGTCTACTATAAATTTCATTAGAAATACTTTGTGGGGGAAAAATAGGGTGTAATCACACCCTACTCGGGGAACCGATTAAAACCCAAGTAGACATCATGTTTGTAGAAGAGGATAAGGAATGAACCCAATATTATATGGATAAGTTGGGAGTCAGGATGCAGCATGGATAGGGAACCATTCATGATATCATGATGCTATTGGGAGTTTTTAGTGTTACCTATTTTGGATTTTCATTTCACATTTGACACTTATATGGAATGACCTATCTACTTCATTGGTTTTGGTCATTTTGTCTATTTTGGAATTATTATGTGATGTCTATCCCTTATTTTTTATTTTCTGTCATTATATAAAATATTTATATATTTATTTGCACAATTTTCTATCATTTATAAATAGGGTGTAGTATCCCCATAATACACGTTAGACCATCACTACTAGTCATTAGCCTTTGGCATGTGGGGAGGGACACCTGAGGTCATGAGATAAACAAGCTTGGAGAAAAAGTGTGTGGCACCCATTTTAGGATTCTAAAAACTAGTATTAGATGAGTTTTTTTTATTGTTTGAGTTATTATTATTTTTGAAAGGTATGAAGGTGAATAGGATGAGTTGTGCCTCTGTCATGGGCACGTGCATGGGAGTATCTATCCCATTTTCACGGGGAAACACAAGTTACTATGGTGGGATTATTGTTCTTGATGTTTTATGTTATAGTTGAATCCTTTTTATCCTTGGGTGATGCATTTTTTGTTTAATGTTATTATTTTTTAGATTTTAATCATGCCCTAGTATAGCATTAGGTGTTGGGTATGCATGAACCTTTCTTGGAAATTATTTATTTATGTGAGATGAATCATATTATGAATTCATAGAGAAGAATGTTATTAGTGGGTTATGGGAATTGGAAATAATTTCCTTTATTTGAGTTAATTTAAAAGAAATGGTGCCGGTAATGAAATTATAATGGTAAAAAGATTTTAAATGTGGTAATTTGAAATGGTTAAAAGGGTTTTTCTAATGGGGTAACTTACAGAAAAATTAATGTTTTTACCCTGTGTTATCCATGGCCTAGGTTAGGGATGGTCAATGTTAGTTATAGTGAATTATTTTTGACCATAGGGTTGTATATTAGGGGTAATATTTGTGGATTTATGTAAGTTTATCTCTTGTGTAAACATTTAATTAATGTGTTATGTCTCCTAAGATTTGTTTTTCTTATTGTAGATACATGACTTCATGATGATGTTTGGTAGTTGGCATACAAGAGGAAATTGGTATGAATTGACCTCCTACAATAGCCCATGGACCCCCAATAGTGTTGAGATCGAGGGAAGAAGATTAATTCCATGAGAACTCTAGTCACTTTTTGTACTTCGTGGAATGATACAAAGGGTGGTATATGTGGAATATTTTGGTTTGACTTGGGTGTTCTAGTTGCATTAACCACAAACGGTCACTAATGTTGGGGGACTTAAGGCAACTGATTTATCAATAGAGTATATCCAGACAATTCTGGGTCACATAGGGATACTATAGAGAAAATATTCATGTTATCATCCTATTTTTTATTAAGAAAAGAGAATCACATGTGGGATAAATAGGCTCGGGATAAATTTTTTGAAATCAAGTTGTGGAAGGAATTCCAAGAGATGGTACTAGTACAATTTCAACCAGATACTCTAGTATATGATGGGGCATAAAATTTTTTGTTGTTGACCTAGGGAAGAATTTCATTGATGAACTATGATATCCACTTCAGTAAACTACAGTGCGTTTTCTAATTTCTTGTAGGTGATGAGGCAGTTGTGGTGAGACGTATTTATGATGGACTTAAATTTGAGATTAAGTCACATGTTACAATCCTCTAATTGAAGAAGTTTGAATATGCAGTAATTCAGGATCCCATTTCTGAGTGGAACTATAAGAAGGTTTCAATTGTAAGATGGGTTGTTTATATAAGATAAATAGAATTTAATTCTTCTGATGGTAGGTATCCTAGTTATGAGAAATATCACTAGAGTAGTGGAAAACATATTATCCATTGGGAATGATGAGTTACATAGGGAAGCAATTGAGTATTTTTTCATCAGTTTAGTAGGTTGGTCACATTTGTAGTCAGTGTCCCCTCCAACTCGTGGTCTGATGAGCATACATGGGAATCAGACACTTACCGAAGTAATTCAGTAAACCCCGATAGGTGGGCAATGATTAAGGATTTATACTTAACCAGAGTACTTGAAGGGGTTATTCTACCCCCATACCATTTTGGTAATTGGAGTTATAGTGGAAATGTTGGTCGAGGTGGAAGTCATGTTACATTTGTTAAAGAGATCCCATATCAGTAGATTAATGCGGAACAGGGGACTCAGACTGGAGCACAGGGTAGAGGGATGGGTCTGTTGGATGCAGTTTATCCTACAGTTCTTGATATTAATGATAGTCCATCCATTATAAGAGTTAAAATTATTATAGACTATAAACTTACTAGAACTTTATTTGATACATGATTCTTTAATTATTTTGTATATACACAAATTTTATGTGGTTTGAGTCTGATGTAGGATTCTGTTCATGGGTTTATAAAAATCAACACACCATTGGGTGTATAGTCAAGTGAAATCCATCTATGATATGGGTGTTCCCTCGAAGATGGTGAGTATAGTTTATTTTAGGATCTATACATACTTGAGATGTCATGTTTTGAATTTATTTTGGATATGGACTAGATAGTATCATATAGGGCCCAAACAAGTTGTTACTATAAGATAGTAACTTTTACTTCTCTTGAGGGAGACTCATATGTTCATCATTAAGGATGGGATATCTGAGTAGTCTGTGTTGGGCCAATTTATCTGTAACTGGGGGATCTCACCTCCCATATTATGTAAATTTTAAGATTATGTGGTTTTGATTCATGATTACATTCCACCCATCGTTGATCATTTTTAGGATGAGTTTCATAAAGATTTATTAGGGTCGCCACCTGAGAGATATATTGAGTTCACAATTGGGTTTGTAACTGGAGATGAAACAGTTTTCATCCCCCCTTATAGAATGGAACTAGAATAGATTTATGAGATTAATAATCAATTGGAATAATTTATAGATATGGGATTCATCATTATGATTATGTCAATGTGGGGACCTCTAGTTTTTATTTCTAATATGTCTAATGAGATGACGAATTTATGTTCCAATTACCAGAAGTTGATGTAGATGAGGTTAATAACAGGTATCCTCTTCCATGCATCGACAATATTTTTGAACAACAGATGGTTTCTTGTGTATTCTCCAATATGAATATGAGGTTACGATGTCATCATCGGAGAGTGATACCTACTATTATACCACAGACTTCTTTCAAGAGAATGTATGAATATTATGAGTTCATTTAATTCTATTACGATTTTTGGATTCTCCTAACATTTTTGTGGACATAATGAACATAGTATTCCACTCATATATAGGCCATATTATTATTGTATTCATTGATGAAATATTTTTGTACATTAAAACTCATGAGTATCATTTCAAATATCATGAAATCATATTCAGTATATTGAGATAACATTATCTATACATCAAGATATCTAATTTTAGTTTGTCACTCAAAAAAGAAAATTTAATGGGAAACATATTCTTAGAGAAAGGTGTTTCTTTTTTCCTAGAGAATGAACTTGAAGTTGATTATTCATAGAAACCCATTCATTATTTTTATATATAATGATTTTTGGGTTTAATGGGATACTATAAGAGATTCATACAAGGATTTTATATCTTGAAAGAATCACTCTAGGTTCCTGAAAAATAAGGGTATCAAGTTTGAGTGATTTGGAACACTTTATAATGACTTCTATGAGTTAAATAATCATTTGAATACTACACCTATTTTAATATAACCAAAGCTAGATGAAGATTATACCTAGTTTTGTGATGCATCCAGGATTGGGATTAGGGCAGTGTTGATGAATAGTGATATAGTCATGGTGTATAGATCAAAATAGTTGAATCCACCAGAATGGAATTATCCTACACATGATATTTAGTTGGATATGTTGTTTTATGTCTTATAGTATTGGTGGAATTAACTATCGGGTTAATGGTTTATTTTATATTCTAACCAAGAATGTTTATATCATATCTTTTCTCAAAAATATTTGAATGTCTAACTTTAGTGATGGGTTGAGTATATGAATTCATTTAATTTTGAGTTATCCTATACACCAGGCAATGGAAACAGTGTAACTAAGGTTTTGAGCATAAATTCATATACTCAAAATTTGAAGGAATCAATTTATGATTGGAAATGACAGAATTATTAGATGAGATGCACATCAATGTTTAGGAGGTCTAGGATTATATGACCATCATGTCTTTATTGGTGGTGTCCAAACATCTTAGATGGATCAATGAGAGGAAATATAAGGATTCAGAGAGTTTATACTTGAGGGAAATCCTACAATGAAGTGAGTCACCCTCTAATTAGTTTATCGATGATGATGAGATCGTCTATGTTTATTGATGTGTTATCATGTATACTGGTGGGGGAAGATCTAATTCATTAATTACATTCCATGAAGTGGGAATTGAACCTCCGTGTTACGAAAAAGTATCATGACCTTCAAAGGAAATATTGGTGGACAATAATGAAGTAATAGATTTTAGGATTAATGACATGATGCTACACATGTCTACAAGTGAAGCCCTTGTAACAATGACTTGATGTTATTTTATAGTTCTTTTACATTCTAGAATGTAGTTCGGGTAACATTAAAATGGATTTTTTGGTAGGCCTTATGAGGTACTCGTTGAAGAATGATGTGATATGGGCGATTATAGACTGGTTAAAAATTATCCCATTTCTTTCCAATTTAGGAATCTTTCATGGTGGGTCTGTTTAGTGATTAATATATTTAAGAGATAGTGTGTTTTCATGGGGTTAGAGGAGTAATTTATATAATCATGATCATATTTTTAATTCATGCTTCTAGAATTTATTTTATAAGAAACTTGGTAATCATTTGTTTATGAGTATACCATTTCATCCATAAATAGATGGTCAATCATATTGTATTATTCAGGTGTATAAGGACATTCTACGGGTATGCATCCAAGATTTTGGTGGATCTTAGGTAAAGAACTAAGAGTTATTTGATTTAGAATATAAAAGAAGTTATCATGTGACTATTAAGATATTTCCATATGAGTCACATTACAATAGTCCATGCATATCACCTTTATGTTGGATGTGGGTGGGTGAGTCAGAATTGTTGGGACTGACTCTCATGCAGGAGATGTTAGAAAAATTTCATTTGATTAGAAAATGTCTAGCTATAATGCAAAGTAGAGAGAAGCGTTATGTAAAAAAGGGAATAAACAACTGGATTTTACAACGGTTTATTTTTTATTAATTTAATTATTACCAAAATTTGGTCTCCATCAGATTCAAAAGTAAGGAATTTTAGTGCACAGGTTTCTCAGACCATTTGAGATTGTGGAGAGAATCGGCCTTGTGACAAATATATTGAATATTCTAAAGAAGTATAGACTTATGATTTACGTTTTTAATGTTTCGCATATTTTTAAGTATCACCTTGTCCCTACTCATGTGATATATTTTGAGGATGCTGTTCTTGGGACTAATGCATCCTTCAAGGAGCATCTGATTCGTGTTTTGTATCATAGTGAAAATATTATCCAAGGAATGATGATATCATTAACATGAGTACAATGGAAGAGGGGTCATACTCATAAGGAAACATAAGAGAGGGATGAAGATATGTGGTCCCATTGGACCAACCTTTTCACCTTGAAATCATGGTGATGATTTATAGTACATCTCGGGGACAATTTTTTATATTTTTTAGAGATTAAAACATCTAAACCATTCATGAGACATAATTTAATCATGTATAGGTATTATTTCACCCTTTTACTGATAATACCATTGTTCAATAATTCATCACTTCTTCATTTGCTGTATTTGGATAATTTTTAATAGCATTGTGCTATGCATGGTTGGTGCACTATTGAGGAAAGCCATTATTTTTTCCCATGGATACCATGCACCCCATTCTAAGCCACTGAAAAGGTGAACACAACTTCAAAAAACCAAGTATCCACCCCTCAAAATTGTGCACCCTTTAATGGAATGGTGATTGATGGTATGATCATGAATAAAGTTACTATCCAGCTAAACCTTACACCCCAAAAAAGCTCTGAATAGGGAACATGGTTTTTTTAATCGTGTGGCCCATACATGAAACCACCTATGTGAAACATTAGACCCAAAAAAATTTTATAAAAAAATTATTAAACCCATTGTTTATATTTTTAATCACCCCCACTTAGGTTAATATGGTATCTTTGTATTTTTGAGTCTTCTAAGATAATTCAGTGCCCCGTAAAACACATTCTATTATGAATCAAAGTTCTGGTAGAATAAATCTACCCCCATCTCGTATATGATATCTTCCTTGATTTGGTTCCTCTCTATCCCATCATTCTCTCCCATTGGAGAGGGATTATTTCTAAAATTTTCGATGGAATAGATATAGGTTTTAGTGGATTCTATTTTCTATTTTCTTGGTCCTTTGTTTTGATCATAGATCTTAATCAATATTTTGATTTCTTCCATTCAACCTAGAATTAAGGGATATGGTTAGAAAAGAATTTATAAATGATCCTATGGTAGGTGGTGTACATGTTATATCCCATTATGTTGATTCCATTTTTGTTTATGTAACTATATAATTGTGTTACCTAGTGGCACAATTTTGATTATATTAAAAAAACTGAATTGAATCCTATTAAAATTGTGATATCCTTCACGAATCCTATTGGATCCATTGGAGGTTACATGATGGGGAATAACTGAAACCCATGGGGTGTTCCAAATGTACAAGAATTGATAATTATGTATTGAAAAATGGTAATTATATTTTTTTATGAAATTAATAACATTATGAATTTGTTGGTAGGATGACTTGTTATAAGTGATTATATGTGTTAACGTGGAAGTTTTAATGATATGTCTAATGATTTATGGTATTTAGATTAAATGTAAGTGTAGTTAATTAAATTGTACCATAATAATAATTATTGAAAAAAGGGTTAATAATGTTAAATCTTGATTTGTAAATGCATACAACGTGGTGTGGGTGCTAGAATGATGCTCCAAATTCCTTATGGTGTATGATTCATAATCTGGCACAGGCCGAAGATGGTATGAATGGGTTGGGTGTTACAGTGAACCTAAGGTCCAACGTGGTTAACTAAATAATAATGAATATGAAACTTATTTAATTTTTTTGTTTATTCTATTATTATATATAAAACTAGATACAATGATACAGATTGGATATTTCTTTAGAAATTATTTTTTTAGGCCTACTGATTTGTACTCACACCCTACTTGGGTCATAGATTGGTACCTGAGTAGATTTCATCTTTACAGGATAAGATAAGGGAAAGAGCCCTATGTTAGATGGATGAGTTTGGATTGGAGCATGGATGAGGGGACTATACATAATGTTGAGACCTATTTGGGAGTTTTAATTTTTTATTATTTTTTATTTTTCATTTGAATCTTTATACTTATATTTCATGACATATTTACTACATTGTTTTTGTTCATTTTCCATATTTTGGGATTCTCTTATGATGTTTGTCCCTTATTGGTTTTGTCTATTATTATATTGTTTATTGATATATTTATTTCTTATATTATCTTAATTTATTAAAGATTTTGTAGTCTCCCACTAACTCTTGTTCGACCCATACTACTAGTCAGCAACCTCAAGCATACGAAGAGACACACATAAGATCATGTAATGAACAGGATCTATACACCGATGTGTGGCACCCAAGTCGGGACATTACAACATTATACTATTTTAAACAAGTTAGTAAATTTGTGGGTACGAATAGTTAAATCATAATTATGTAAATTATGCTTTTCTATTGATTGTAAATAAAATAATTATCTTTAGAAATAAAAAAGAATCCATTTCTAATTTTTTTTATAAACGACGGTTTAGTTTCTCTTATTAGAAATAATTTGAAATTAATTTTTACCACTTATAGAAAATTTAATTAATAAAATAAAGTTGTTTTTTCAAACCAGCATTCCAAAATTATCTTAGGGCATTTTTTTTTTGAATTTTTTTGAAATTTTTAGATTTCTATGAATGGTGAAAATAATGGATTTTTATTGAAAACTATCTTTTCAATTAAATTATTTTCAAAGATAAATTAAGTTAAAAATAGGGGTTTTAGTGAAATTAGAAAAATTTTATATCTATTTATCCATTTATTTAAGTTGGGTCATTTTCATATTGAATATTTAAATAAAAATATTGTAAACTTTTGATCATTTTCTCTTTGAAACCCCTCTTTCCCAACATGTATGTGGGATTTATTTGAAATTAAAATATTAAAATTATGTTAATGTAATTTTAAAATATTTATTCCATATTTCAAATTAACATAATTTATATTATCTAGTAATTTTGACTTAATTTTTCATCATAATGAATAGAAAACGCATTGAAAATTATTTATCACGGTTATGGTGAAAATGAGTTTACTGAGGGTTAAACTGTGATGATAATGGTTAAAAATGACCTAATAACTTGTAAAAATATTATTTAATGTAAATATTTCCACCTTGTTCTTACCAATATAAAATATAGGGTTATTTGGAATCTTTTTTATGTGAATGAATTTATCATTTTGGATTCTTTTTGGATATTTCCATGTAATTTCCAAAAAGGATCCTTGTCCACATTTATAAAACAGAACTAAGTCCATTCACCTATACAAACCTACCAAATAATTTCACTTAAAAAAAGTAAAAAATAAGGTCCCACATCATTATACACATTTTGAAGATTTTATTCTACCTAGAAGACCATCCACATGGTCCTTAAGAGGATATCTGAAGGAGTTTCTCTTAGAGAAGGTAATTTTATTAACAAACCTCTGTCATTTTAATTATTATTATGACACCATAAATTATTTATTAACACTTAAAATATAATAAATCAATTATATCCCATATACTGAGATTTTATAATGTTTATGGAATAATATTTATCCATCTCCACTTCCATCAAATGGGAAATGAAATAACTGGTCATGTGTACGACAGTATATCTCCTCGCAAATAGTTTTAGTAATTTTTATATTTCCACCATTAAAGGATGAATATATTTATGGATATAAATAATTAATATTATATTTATGATATTAATATAATTCATTAATTTTAATATCATTTATACAATTTTCCATTCTATTACAGTTCTAATACAATAATGTCGCTCGTTTTTACGATGGACTAGTACGTTGAGAAGAGATATGATTATTTTTCACTTACACATTACATGGAATGTAATAGAGATAAAATTAATTAATAAATATTATATATATTAGATTACTTTTATTTTGGAAAATTAATATATCACTCACTACCTTTCCCTTTCACCCGTTAGGGGAATGATATCGCCGCTCGTCTATACATTTGACCTTAAGTCTCCATGATGTGATGCAATTCATTTTTTATAAACAACATTTAATAGTGGTTATAATAATGTATATATTGATTAAGTACGATATTTATAATATTATTAACATTATGGAGAATAATTTATTATATACTATGTACGAGAACAATAACATTCATTAAAAAACAAGCATGAGGGAATAAGGAAATTAACTCCCAAAACAATGAAAATATTTGATTTTTTTTACATACGGATAGTAAAACGTTATAATAAGATCACATATTAAATTATAAATATTTGTATCATTATTTTTTATATTAATAACATTTTTAAAAACATTATATGCGTGGTTATATTTTTTCAAACAAAATTAATCATGTGGTAAGAGACCTCATCTCAATTTCCCTACATTAAGAAATATTGTAATGTTATCCACATAATTCCTTTTATGTGGTGTGTATACTTTCAATTTAACATGAAATATCATGTTTCATTAATAATTAATGTTATTTTAAGTTTCAATTTCAATTATTTCATCCATGGTTATTTTAATTAAGATTTTACATGGGGTAAGTAATTTAATAAGTCAATTTATTTTCATTGGGTTATATTAATTCCTCTTCATCATTAATATTCTAAGATTATTTGTGAAATAAATTTTTATTATCATATTTTTTATTGCCACATTATTAATTTGGATTTATATTCCATACACATAATTTAATCGTATATTAATTCTCCCTTTAATGCTATGATCACTGTAAGGGTTTATTTCACTATCACATTCTAATCACGATTATTTATTCTTGAATTTCAGTTGAATCAAATTATTATTCCCAATCATAATAAACCCATTTAATTATCTTATATTATGGTTATTTATGATATTTTAAAGTAATATTACCATCTTTATACTCTTTGGTACATAATATAATAGAGAAAATGTTTTCATGAAAATTCGACATTAATTCTCTCTTCTATCAGAAATCCATTTTCTTCCAAACTATGTTTTCATAAAATGTTTTCAAAAATGTTTTTAACCATTCAAAAATTATTTATTAAAGAAATTATTTACTCAATTTTAATTTTAATATATTTTTTAAATGGAATATTTATTTTATATTCAAAACAACTCCCATTTCACTTTTAAGGAAAAAGTGAAAGTGATTTTTTTAACATTATCAAAATTTACATAATTTCGATCAGGACCAATCCATGTATTAAAAATTGAATTAAAATTTAAAAAGGTTATATTCGAATAAAATTATTTTTTAAATTTATTATGGATATTTTCATTCAAAATATTTTTTTCAAAATTAAAAAAATATTTTCCTCAAGAATATTGAAATGATATTTTTGTGGCATTACTATTCATTAATGAAAAAAAACTGTTTTCTTAATAAAATTGGTATATGTTGGATTGATAGCGTCTTTACTCATTATATTTATTATTTATGATCATTTTGACAAAGCAATGTATCAACACTCACTTTCCTTTTTTATTTTTCTATTCATTAATTTTCCGTTCAAATATTCAATTTCCAGGATTATTGGACATTAAATTTCCCCTAAATACCCATATTATTTATCATGGATTTGATTATTTCTTAAATTGTATCTCATTTATACATATGGTATTTTACATTGAAAATTATTTGATTTACTGGGGAAATATTATTATTCTATATTGTTTCTTCAAATTGATATTTAATAGTAAGGCATATTGTTCATGAATTATATATATTATTCAATATATGATGGATTATTTAGACACGCAATTATGGGTGGGTCCTAGTTATATATTTCACCATAATTCATTGGTATTGTGATGAGATGAAATAGTTTTCTAGCCAGATTTAAATTGTTTTCTACCCATTTTTTAAACTGTCTTTTGGAATGATCTTGATAGTTGAATTACTATAATGCATGGGATTATAACACCCAGTAATTGATCATTTTCTATCATTGAGAATATATTTATTTTATACATGATATTTTTAAAATGATATTATCTCTGGATAAATTTCATTCCTTTTATACTTATTAAATGGATTATGTCTTCAGCAATTTACTTTCCCATGTTGATTCTTCTTTATTGATTCATGTTAGCTTCTGTTGTACTTAACCCTTACTGAGAATCCATGCTCACCCTTATTTTTTTTCCTTTACCTGGAATCCATGATGTGTACTATGATTGAAAAGTAATTATATTTTATAATGAATAACGAAATTCTTGAATAATAAAATATCATGTTATTTGTCTATTCAAATGTAATGCAGGACTCTTGTATTTATCTAGTTTACCAAGACTAATAAACTATTAGGTCCTTCTTGATATGATTCCTTGTATCTAATTCCACTGTAATAAGTCAAGAACTATCTTTGGGATACTAGGGTTAGAGTCTCTATAACTCATATTCTTTAAAGTTAATTTAATGTAAAGGTTCCCACAGCCATACATAAATATATAACAGTTTTTTTTATATTTAGCATTGCATATGGAAAAATTAATTAAACACATTTGGTTAATTTAAATGAAGTAATGTATTCAGAACTCATGTTTTCACATTATACCACTATTCAATAAATTATGTGCACAAAATTTTAATTATTACCTAATGATGAATGTTGTTGAGGGTATTTTTAACATATTCACCATTAGGGATATAACTTATAATATTACATCTATCATCCTCGATTATGTTATATCAAGTTACTTATCTTTCCTCAAATAACATTTATCATTTAGAAAATCATATACCCAATTATGTATATACCATAACATTATATTCTATATTTCATACCTTTCTTGAAACAATTTAAATCTCTAATACATTATCCCACAATGAAACTATATATTCTTTTAAAAATTAACTCTATTATTTGACAATGAAATTTTATTAACTACTAGTTTATAAAGTTTCTGAATTGTCAATATATATCATATTATATGAAATGTGCTAAAATCCAATAAAAATACCATAGATTAGTTTTTCATAAAATTAAGAATAAATTATTAGGAAATAAACACTAGCTAACTTATATTTATAAAAATAAATCAGCCCTTGTTTAACTCATGATCATTTATATCTTAAAATAATGATTGTTTCAAACATAAATCATGTATTCTTAAAAAGCTATCCACAAAAATAAGAACTTGTAAAAAAATTAAATTTTCATGGTTTTCTATTCAATTTAATATATGTTTCCAAACAATTAAATAATAACTGAAGAATAATCCTTATATGATTCACATGGAATTAATTACTTATATAAAATACATAAATATAATTGAAAATTTACACTAACTAATGAAAATATAAATGAGTGTCAGTAATTATTTCTTTTAATATATCAACCTCACTATCTTATGAAACACTAGTAAACTCATATTTTTCATCATAACATACATATAATAATATTATCAACCAGTTATGTATACTCATTTATTAGGTTGTAAGAATTATTTGTTTCTAATTAGATACCTTTCTCAGCTTCATTTACATGATCGTTTTTAACCAAACACTACAACCCACCATGTATATAAATAATATTTGATTAAATGATCAAATTAATAAGAAAAATAAATGAAAATATAAATTCTCTAGTGAGACATTCATTTAATTATTTGGAAGTTTTGGTTCAATCTACCATTCACTACGTTACGTTCTTTGGTACTTCTTAACCTAGAACCTTAAAATAATTAGGAAATAAATACTTAATAACATTTTATAAATAGAATGTGATTGAAAAATATATATCCCCTGATAATGTTTAGCCATTTGTGCAGTGTTAGTCCAGTTTAAAATGCTCTAGACTGGATATTGATTCATTTCACAATCAACCCTTTTTGAGGAGAATACACCTAGATGCATAAGTTCTATTTCCATTTAATCTTCACAGTAACCATATAAAGATTAAATTGGTTGGAGAACCACATACACATGAGTTTACAAAAAAACTCAAGATTTTATACTATAATTATACCTGCTCTAAGTGTTTTCACCAATGTTTTCTTATCCTAATCCCTAAATAAAATGTGTATTATTAACTTATAAATAAATAATATATTATCCCAATGGGTTATATTTAACCTTGAAGTTATAATAAATATTACCTTATTGAACTTTAAAATATCTTTGATAGATATCCTAATCAATAAGTTATTTAAACCCACCATTGATACCAACGGTGTTTCCCCGGACCTGCACTCTCAAATCTTGTGTTATAAACACGTAAATTTCAAACTCACTTTGATACCATCTATATAATCCTATATATTTAAATCATTACATACAAAATCAATCATGATTATTTCATATCTTACATATTATGGATATTTTCAGGTATAGAGATTTAGATAATTTTGAGAAAATAATAACTAAAAATTCCCTTGTTCGTTATATAAAATATAATTTTTCTTCATTATATATGAAAATACTTAAATATTTTTATTTTATCAGAAATACCCACAAATTATTCCACATGTGTTATCATTTTTGGCATGTCATGTGTACTTAATTTTTTCTTAACCTAGGGAATAGATACATAAGAATGGGGTGACCTCTAATGATCACTAAGGGAAACATCTAACTAAATATTTCAAAAACATAAGAATGAAACGAATAATTTGTAAAAAATAAAAAATATGAAATATATAATAATAAAATGGAACTGATTTCATGTTATATCCATGAAAATTAATGAAAAACTGGATTTCAATAACCCTGATCTCATAATTATGGATTACATAATATCGAAAACCAAAACCATGTTGTGGTTTCCTTCTTCAGAGACACTGGATTGATATGGGGAGGGTTATACAACAAAACCCAAGAATGTTTTCCTAATTAATATTTTCTATACATAAAGGGTATATATAATTATATTACCCACAAGTAACATGTTAAAATACAATGAATTCACCTTAATAATAAACAAGACATTTTATACCATTACATAAGAAACCATAGGATGTATAAAAACATAGTAATTTATATAACAGAAAATTTGATATGTTAACAAAAAATAAACCAGAAATATTAGTCAAAATACCTCATAATATCAATACATTTCCTCATTTCAATTATAAGGATAACATGATTATGAACCATCTAGAGAAATAAGGCGGATTGTTATATAACAAATTGGAAACTTTTAAGTAAACATCCATATTAGAATAAAAATATAATGAACCCAAATAAATTTCACTGTTTAAATAAAATTTATACTCTGATCATAACCCATAAATAAATATAAGTTTTATGGTTAATAAATGTATAGTCAACATTATAAAAATAAACCATATTACAGTAACAGAATATGGTGTTCCATTACTTTTACCAATGTTAATAGAATATTATTATTTTTAATTGAATTTAATTAAATATAGCTAAGTCAATATTATCATAACATGATCATTATCCATATATAGATATTAGGTGGATGGTTTCAAAAAAACATAGCTCGTTTGTAACAATGAAAACTAACATGGATGTTGAAATAGATAAAAATCACCCTTGAAGAAGAGTGCATGAATGATACCAACCAATAATGGATTAAGAATTGGATAGTTTGACAAAGTGAGTTCATTATAAAAAAATATAAATATATATTAGATAATAAATAGTTAATAAAAAAAATATTAGTGTAAATTCATATTAAAATTAAAATATAAATTGAATTTATAACTTAAAAGATCTCTTTGAAAATAATTGACATTGGTGATGATGTGACATGTCAAATTAAATAGTATTTTTAAAAACATTTATGTAAAAAATATTTGAAACAACATATATATTAATTAATAATCATCAATAGTTAATCCTTGAAAGTACAAAAAATTCTTGGATAAATGATGTGTGGAAGAAAATATATGAAAGTGAAATGAAAACTAAATTTTAATATCATGAAATATACCCTTGTTCAGAAACACAAATTGTAAAAATAAAAATAAAAATAATAAATTATTATTTATTGAAATAACATTAACTCCCATAGTGGTAAATAAATTACCATAAAAGAAATTATTATTCTGGGAACACCTGTGTATGGAAGAAATAAGTTCATTATGAAAAAATATAACTCATGGAAAGGAAACTTGAGTTATCAATATTCTATATGTGCATTATACTCCTTGAGGAAAGAAATATTTAGGTAATATGCATTATTTATTATAAATGTAAACATCCAATGAAAAATAAATAATACCACATAAAATAAATAGTTAGCATAATGAATCAAAATTTTAAGTCCTCAGGTATGATTATAACTCAATTAATGAGAATTAGGTTACCAAAATATTTAAAAATGGGGTAACAATTCAGTAAAATATATTTGATTAAAAAGAACTAATTTGGATTATTATATCTCATGAATAAAAAAAATATATGATTAAGATACATCTTTGAGTATTTAATACACCATTCAAAGGAAAACATGATATATAACATAATCCTCTCTCGAGGAATTAATGTTTGAGAGAAAGAACCCTTGCGGCTTGAGAAGACTTATTATCCAAAAACCCTTGAAAGAGTGGACTTGTAATTAAAAATAAAATACAATGATAAAAATATAATTCATTATAACTTACCTAAAATATGTATTATATAGACCACATAGATGAAATTATATCCATAATACCAATCATGTCTCAAAGAGAGGAATTTGAGATCAAAACCGTTAACAAGTTCTAAATTCATTTTGTGCATGTTCCCAACTTCCAAAATAGTCAAAATATATTTATTATATACATTAATATGAAATATATTATATTATATTTAAATAGGTACAATTTATTATCATATTCTACGTATTTATTAAATTTTTTTACTATGTTTGTTATTTGAGGTTGTTTAGTCAATTTTTTTATAACTCTTTATGTGTGATGACCATGGTAGAACTCATCATAAAATAGATTCATAAAATATATAATATTTATAGTTTTATATTAAGAAATTGTTTATATTAAATACTAATTTAATGCAATACAACATGGTAGTTTGTGATGAATTAAACACATTACTCATGGAGGATCTACTTCGTACATATGCATGATTAATGTTTCCATTTATCAATGTATGTGAGGAAAGTAGTGTATATGATAATATGACATTTCAGAATCCTCATAATATTGTAGATATATTTATTATTAATTAATCCCATCATTTAAACTAACCATTATATGTTTTTATGAATAAAATAATAAGTCACTTCCTAGAGGTGGTCATCTACCGCCAAAATATAATGAATCTTTTGTTTTACTTATTGGATGGAGAAGATATAAATAATTGGTTTTCCATTCATGTTATTACATATTGGTATAATAATGATAATTATGTATTCACATGTATATGGATCTAAGATAATTTGATTTGGAATATTAAGAATAAATGATTAGAAAAGTAGGTAATACTTAAGTTGGATAATTGATCTTCTCATAGTGATATCCTATGAGGTGAAGGTATTTGAAAAACTTTATAGTGATCAAGGGATTGTTTATGAGAAAATTACATCTAGGTGATTTATTTTTCATACATGTTAAATGGAAACTTAAATGTTAAATCTAACATTTAATGGTTAGAGGTGATCCCCTTTTATAATTGATGAAAGGGTTATTTTTTAATAACCTTTAGCTTTCAGTGATATCATTACACTATTTCATGTATCAGACTAAAAAACAGTCTAAAAATTTGGTGATAAAGCCTCAAGAGTTCCTCCCCGTACTTCATAGGCTATCAAATAGTAGTAAGGGTTGGGGTGTGTCTATGGGGGATACTATGGCCTTGAATAAGAGTAACATAAATAGTGAAAATAACTAATAATTTTTGATAACCGTAAATAATTAGAGTACAAGACCAATAATTATAAAAAAAACACGTAACAATTAACTATAATAATTTACTGAATATATATGTCATATATATAACAACCAATCCACCACTACGATTATCACATATATAGAATAATAATGGTAATAAATACCCAATGTTCCTCTTCTACTCACAGATGAACTACATATCCAGTCTAAAAATAATTTTAAGAGATTCTCCATCGTGATCAAAATATTCCACATTAATGGATGTTCTTGATAAAAAAACAATAGGAATAACCCTCCACATAAAGTATTTCTGATAAACCTAAATGCAGACACAATTTCTACATGCTCAATGAGGAGCACATATAGGGAGAGAGAAATAAATCTTATTAGGTCATCCATAATGGTGAACCTATAACCATCTTTCAAAAGTTAATCCTTAATAAATATGTAAATCCTATCCAAAAAAATGAGATTTAAATTAATAAAATCCATATATATTTGATCCAAGAGTTATATATCCTGATGAACTATATATCCTGTTAAAAAATACATTGATATTGATGTCATAACACTCATGAAATGTGCAATCTAGTCAATACTTAGGTCTATAAACCCAATCAACCATACCTACATCAGTGATCCCTAGAATTTCTCTGAGTAATCTATGTCAAGATAGGTGTATTCATGTCCTAGATCTAGGATCACCCTTAAATTACTCTAATAAATATATTGAATATTTCATATATCAACTATATATCATGTAAATAAATAATTTATTTAGATGTCATTGTACTCAAATGATGTGTAATACATTTCAATATTTGAGTCTGAGGTCTTGTTCCATAGGCAGTCATGACATTATAAATCAGATAATCCCTTAGGGGGATGACCCTTATTCGATATGTTTGAAATAATCTTCATATGAGAGATAATAATGCATGATCAAATCAATAACATGATCAATACCCCATTTCTAGAAAAAAATTTTAAAATATATTATCGATGTGTCCACCCAGTCCTAGGGAGTATCCTAGTCCCTGTATCACAGAGATCATAATTAATCTTTAGGGATGTAATATGTATAACATGCTCATAGGAAATATTCATATATAAGAAACCTCTAGAATCACATTGATCCGAGTGATCTAGAAATATATATGGTGATAATAATGTAATATGGATTCAGAGACAGTCTTAACAACCTCCTATATAATCATTGTGCATGGAGGAATCCCAATGAAAAATGGGAATACTGATAACAGTAACATTCATTTAGTAAGGATAATACGATGGATCTTAGTAACTACATCTAGTAATGCTTGCTATACATCATATCAGATTAGACTCAAAGGCCAATTTATAGGAAGTGTGTTTGAAAATCATAATTGCTTCAATAGTTAATGAGTGAAAGAATAAATAAAAGAGTGAGGTTATCAAAATCCCTAAACCCATAAAAACTACAGTATCCCCTCAAGATTAAATGTTCGGTAAGAGTTTTTTGGTAACACCTAATACCACCTCTACCCAAACCTATAACATAATTTCTTAGGTTCAGTCATCCACAAGGGTACCTACTAAGGTCCCCTAGGTCAATACACAGAAGACGTATCCCTTGAATAGTCCTTGATGTCCACATATAAGAAGATTCTTCCCTATGAGGATCCTTTATGTCAATATGTGGACATAGTTATAACTATTGGGATCATCAAAATAGTATATAATAGGAGGCATCCCTTAGGGGATCCTCTAGTGTAAATCATTAGTAGATGCTTTAATCTTCAGATCCTCGATTATAAAATGGTCTCTCGGGTGAAGGTCCATACCTTGGGTAAACACATCCAACAACCCTATCTCTAACAACTTAAGTCCTTCCCATCCAAAAAGGTCATAACTCACAAGGTGTATTTCATTATTATAAAGGGAACCTATTCATTGGTCTAGGGATATGACTCTAGCCCCATCTCAGTTCAGGATCCCAGTCTAGGTTGGCTCAAACATCCAACATATCTATTTCTTCAAGTTCCATCACAGTCTAGATAACTGGGGAATGTTTTAAGAAAATACTTAATGTGGAAATTTTAGATCCCATTCTATGTAATCAAACCATTCCCAAGACCCTCAACTATGAATCATCTAATGTCTCATTATAGGGAACTCTAGATCCATTTACTAGCGGAATAATCATTCTATAATAGACCGTTCACCCAAAAACTACAATTAGGAATCCCTAAATAATATAAAGGGTTAAAACATCATAATATATGTTGAAAATTCTCAAATTACAAACCATATTTTTGAATTTCTGATTCTGGAATGTAAAAACAAGAAAAAAATCAAAATTTTAAAGGGTTATTAATAAACAACATGTAACCAACATACATGGTGTATACTAAAAAGACTAATACCTTAATATGTACTTATACATAGACTATCAAACATGGGGAATGGATATTTACTACTAAAATTACAATGAATGCATGGGTTCTGGTTGTGTACTTCTACACAATTAGGACACACCTAGGGTATTTTCATCTACTGCTACATGGCTATGTACCCCTTATATGGGGTGTATTACCATGTACCTGGTCACATGGACATGTAAAACCACACATTGTGAAATAAAATTACATTGTGTGTAATTAAAAAAAATCCATATTCACTGAACAACAAGAACACGTGGTGTGTTTTCATGAATCCACATATCTTGTGGTTAGGATTTCTAAATGGGAAACCCCTACAATCAGCCTGAAGCCCCAATTTTTCCTCATTTAGGCATAGACCGACTGTCAGTGGGTCCTTAACAAACATTATAGGGACTTAAAACTAAAATATTTAAAATATATAGGGATTTGTGGAATAATATTAAATAAATTATATCATTGGGTGGAATCTCCTAATGCTTTAGACATATACGTGTTCCTCAACTGTCACATGGAGATCCGGAACCTCTCGAGCTCCACTGTGACACCTCCCTTGTTACCTCCCATTATCTATATCTCCTACACCAAACCTATATTACTATTGGAAAGGAGATAATTGGGGAATTTATGATAACTTAGGTAAGGAGTGTAAAGAAAAGAACAAAAGAAACAGATGAAGAAGAAAATAAAAATAAAAAAGGGCCCCCGACTCAGCATCGAGGACTGATATGAATTTATGACCTAACTAGGAAAATCCCTATATTCTGAAATCATAAATAGAGATATAATATAATTCTATAACACTATTCAATAGATATCACTAAATGAACAGGCAAAAAAAATTAATCAGGTAAATATAAATTATTCCCATAAAACTCAACCTGGCCCAAATTACCCCGAAACTCTTCTTCTAAGGTAAAAAATCTATTCCAGGACTAGTAGATTAGACATTAAAATTGTATGAGATCATATTTTAGGGTAAAATAAACGTTCTAAAACTCATGGGGATCTAAAAATAATAAAAATAAAATTTATGGTCAACTTCATAATCCATAAAAAATATGTATTTACAAACTCCCCATCATAACACTTCTCTTCCTTGATAATCCTTGGGGGGGAAATAGAAGCCATTTTCTCACCTCGACTGTCTACACAACTATGTTTTTGTGACCATAAAATGATTGGTTCCACATTTCTTACAAATCACTCCTAATAATAGAGGAACTATTTTATAACCATTCTAGTACCACCCAACATAAAATTACTATTATCTTTTCTATGCAACCAGATTCTATGTGTTGTGTCCAATGATCCATCCTTCATTGATTAGAATGACCTATGTGGATAAGTATTCTCATTATAGATAACCAACTAGTAATATTCAAACATCACCCATTTCTATTTCCTGATAATGGTTTCTATGAATAAAATAGACTTCTAAATAATCATGAGGGTCACTACCCACAAATATCCAATGGTGAGCTACAAGTCATATGTATTACCTTATAACTCCGCTTGAGTGAAACCTCAACAGGTTCTATCACTTCATGCATGTTTCTCCTGCTAATACTAACTCTCCAACATATCAATACCTGAACATGACATAGCTAGATCAATCATTCCATCACACCTGATCAATTATCAAGGCATCCTCTCCCAAAGAGGAGATATATTCGTTTCTTCCCAATTTAAGGAAAGCATACCCATAGTCTGTTTTAAAATTCATCAGCCCTAGGCTTCCACATGACCACTCACCAATTAAAAATTTAAATAGTACTCCATAAAACCACCCCTACCATTTATATCTCACCAAAAATAGTTGGTGTATAATCTTATACCACCCAGTTCATGTCCCCACTCATGCTCCTATTATTTCTTTTTCATAAAAGTCCTGTTGAAGTTGCTACATGGTACATTAATATAGTTATTATAAAATCACCCTTGGAACTCCTAGTCAATAATGAGCACCTCACATGTGTCATGATTTATTACATGATATTTTCCTCCCTTAAATATTCAATAACCACGTGTTATATTCCTTGGTCCATGTAATGTCAATATCATCAACATAATTACCTGCCATTCATTTCCATTCCATATATGAGCATTTAACCACATTCTAACCACATTTCTTACTGCACATTCCCTGATCAATATCGTTAAGAACCAAAACAAACCTACCCATTGGAGACTATCCAAATACCCAATCACCCAAGGTTCTTTCTCAGAAACCAAATGCATTTTCCGGTATATATCTCTTAACTTGAGAACCTCTCATTCATCAGTCCGAACATGAGTGTATAACCAAGCTCACTAATTCAAGAGGAATTCAAAAAAACCAATAATAAACCCTCTCACTGGTATCCCTTGATCAAGAAAATCTTTGTTTCACTGCGGTATGAGTTAAAAGTAAGGGCCTATAGGTATCTCACCAAAAACCTACCAGTAAAGTCTCTTAACAGGGTCACATGGTCCATCTGCCTAGCCCAAAGTTCAAACCTCTCACTGAGTTCACATCTCATGATGCATCAACCATCATCCCATATCAACATATAGTATATAATGTGTCTTAAAACTCTCTGTATAATTGGTAAAAATAATACATTAAATATAAAATCGAAATACTAGGGTTAAAAAAACTACATGGGTTTATTCATATAGGTTTTCAATTTCATTTTATAGAGGAAATAACAATATAATTTACAATTGCAAACCCGTTTAAATATAGCCTATTGAATCTAATAACTAAATGAAAGAGTTCTAATTCCATCACCTTCTATGAACCGGCCAACTTGGTCTTGATTCACTATGATCATCCTTAAAAGGGAATGCTCTATGAAGTGTCACAATGAAAAGGTAAAAGGATGACGAACTAACCCTCACCGAGTATAAAAATAAAATAATACCCCCTCAGGGTTATAGTTGAAAAATAATCATAATGTTTCCCATCAGTATCACATCAAGAAAATCAAATTAGATTATAATAATAAATATTAGGTTAATTAATATATCATAGTAATCTATATGGTAATTCTCGATGTAGTTTATTTTAAATCATTAGTTATCCACCATTAAAATGCATACACCCACAAAGCGCCTACTCGAAAGGCATCAACTGCTAATGATGAACTAAAAGGATCAACAGTACACATAGAGAATCATCTCAAATGATATATGTCATAAAATACTCACATGATTCATTTAAGTAGAATTTTGTTCCAAGATATGTCGTAAAAACTGTATAGGTTGTTATTGGACCCTTGAATAAATAATCTAAAGTAACAATGTTCTATGGGGGGTCCCAAACATGGGAAATATTTTCCCTATTAACTCAATTGTGTCACTGCACCTCCCATGCATGAGGAATGAGTCATTATCCTCATCATAGAGCATACCACTTTATATCCACATATACTATCATAAATAATTATAAATGATATGGACCAACTAAGTACATTGACACCAATATTTATATAGGAATTGTAGAGACCCGAAGCTTGACGTACATGGACATTACATTACTTTTGCAGAATAATTAATACATAACAAAAATAGACACACAAGGACTGTAATAGTTTAGTGTCTTTGGAAACTCAGAATAAAATTTTCTAATCGTGGTGAAAGATCTTCAACATCTCCCATAAAGATCTTCCCCTTTTTTTTGCTTACCTAAAACCTTTCTATATATCATGGGGAAAAGAAAACATAAAAAGGTTGAGCTCAAATTCTCAGTAAGGGTATGCATGGATAAAATAAAACATACTATATACATTTGAACTTAAAAATATGAACATAATGTTTAAACATAAAAAGCTTGAGCAATGACATAAAACATGGAAGTACGTAAGGCATAGATCATAAAGAAACATTAAGAATGATAAAATATCATGGGAATAAAACATGTAATTGTGGAAACCATTAAGCACATGATATTATTTCAATAGTAGCCAAGGCATTGCTTCCAATACCATCTTAGTGGACAAAGTCTCTTTCTGAATCGAGTTCACTGCTCGTTCCAAACCTGTATTACAGAACCGGTTTAACTTGCCATTCCAGCCATGTCAATATCATGAGATATAAATATTTACCCAACGAATTGGAGGGAGATATAGGTCCCACCCGTCTCATAATGAAATCATTCTTACCTGTGCCACAAAATAAACATACATCATTCGTAATAACCCAATAAATAAAATGGGTTTCATAAACATCATCCCATCATAACATAATCCATATAAAAGAAATGGATATCATTTCATAATAAGAAAAGTTAAACCATGTAAATCATAGAGACATGATACTTGAAACATACACATATGAAATAATGTCATCTTAGATGAAAAATGGTTTTGATAAAGCACTTGAAATGAATTCTTGAGGAAAATATCCTTTCATTTTGAAAATCATTTTCTTTTCACAAAATGCTATTTAATTTTAAAAGAAAAGTATTTTGTTGAAAATATTCATGAAATATTTTTGAGGAAGCATCATGAAAATAAGGATTTATAAATCCGTAAAAATCCTTTCATGCCGTATAAGTTAAAAAAACATTCTTCTCGTACTTTTGTCAGAAAAGTCAAAAAGTACCTTGTAGGGTAAATAAAAGAAAGATTCCTTCCATACCATGGGGTAAAAGTCAAAAACGGTAAAAAGGACATTAAACATACATGAATACACTTTTATAAAACATGGACATGGATGATAGCAATATCCCCAGTAAAAACTTATGAATAATCAATCTCGGATAAAAATGAGATTTGCACAGTTATCCCTTAACTTAGGTCTGATTTGCTTCGTAAGTGTCCGAACCTCCTGTATAATGATTTAAATAATGTCATTTACTTATTCCAGAATCATACTAATTGTTATGATATCATATATCGTTCACTTATGACTTTATATTACCCGTTCTTTTTTAAATACCATGTTAAAGAGCGTTTTGGGTAAAATCGTTTCATTTGTCGTCCGTGTTTTGACTTATAATTCTTCATATGATTACTTAGATCATGATTACATAATTCCAGAATATAAAACACGATTTATATATAATATATATTCAGAATATACATATATATAATAGGTCAGTAAATGGAAAGAAATACATCGTTCATGGAGACGGTAGGCCGTACGTACGCATGAATGCTATTTTCATTTCTTTATAGAGTTGAATGGAATTAAGTAGATGAAATACATATATATACACATAAAACCAGTATCATTATTATGACATATATTTCATGATTACTTATTATATATACTTTATAATCCTTCATGAATGGTTAACGTGGAGAATGAATCTCATCGCGTCGTGGAGACGGTATTCCGTACGTACGCACGAGCGATGATATCATTCTCATGATCGTGGAATTGTATTGGAGTGTATTTATACTTTTTCAGAATCAATATCACATTACAATAATCATATATATTTATTATGTACACCATTATACCCATCCAATCAAGGTGGTGGTGGAAAATAGATTACACCACGGCGTGGAGACGGTATTCCGTACGTACGCACGCGCGATGATTTCATTTTCCATAGGATGGATAGATGGTTAAATAGGGTTGTTTCATACTTATAATAAAATATCAGAATATGAGTGATACTGATGTTATTACTTCATAATGAAACAACCTAAGAAGAATAAGTGGAAGAAGAAATAAAGTTGAAAGAATCGGTAACGGTCATTACCTCTTCTTTGAAGTGCCTCTTTGAGTCCTCCTCTTAGGGCACTAAAATTGGTCTTTGAAGAAGAACAGGACCTCTAGGATGTTTCTAGGGAAGTGGAGAAAAGAATTTGTCAGGGTTTGGCCGAGCTTGAATGCTCAAAGTGGTGTGAGGAAGAGAGGGAGGAGGTGGCCTTTTATAAGGGAGGAGAGTGGCATCTTTGGAATAACTAAAAATATTATTTTATTATAAAGTCATATTCGGTTTTAAATAGCTCCAAATTGATTTATTTCGAAGCTAAACTGGGTATGGGTCAAAATCCTCTCATCCAATAGAATTTATACCAGTTTAGGTTCCTATTTTAGCCTTATCATTTATATTTAACTTTAAGTTAGATAATTTTACTTTTACCGTGTCTTTTTGTGTTCTTACACTATAAGGTTAATAAAATTACTATAACAAACCAAACGAACCCCAAGTTGTTTATTATTAATATATATAACCTTATATAAGTCATTTGGCCTATCCTTAGATTTTTCGGAATAAAATAACAATTAATAATATAATATTTGTTTTAAAAACTATTTTATGTCAAATTTGACACTATTTAGTAATTGATTTTTGTGAAAATCATAACAGAATGATTAGTTCGAAAAACGTTAATTAAATAAATAATAACATGTCATATTAATCTATAAAATTGGTGTAATTCATAAAAAGTCTCAAATTACATTTATTTGGGTATTTATAACATCAATTATGTCAATATTTCATTAATAAAATAATTATCGCATCATTATTGGGTCATAAATAAATTAAATTATTTAATGTCTAAAAATTAAAAATTAAATATAATTATGTATGAAATCTTTTTATCTTTCTAATGAATATTTACAGTCGAATTTATCTTATGTATAACCCTATATTAAAAATTATTTACTTATTAAACTTTGATTTTAACTATTTTAACCCTTCTTTGAATAAATTAATAATAAATGTCATAATCTAATCCAAGTGGGCCTAAATGGTCATATTTTATTCCTGAGGTTATTTTTGGTCGAATTAAACATATCCAATAGAATTAGGACATGTGTTAGGGTAATAATAATATCATTTTTACCCTTAATTACCCAATTTACTTTTAACCGTGGAAAAAAAAGTAAAAAGTTACTATTCACCAAAAATTAATTTCATCTCATTAATCCAAATTTTACTTACTGACATCAACCGTGTCTTGAATTTTTGAAATTCCACTCATAGAAGTGGTAAAATTATGTTTTATGAAAAATTCAGTTTTTTTAACTACCACTTAGTGGTTTCACTATTCATCAAAAAATGAAAGTTTCCAGAAAAATACTAAAAATTAGGCCTAAGCTATATTTAATATTATGAATTCAAAAATGATGTCTATTTTATCAAATTCAAAACATATCAGCTACATTAACTAATTTAAAAATTAATTCCCGTCGTCAAAACAAATAGCGTGTTTTTAACAGATAATAACTATCAAAAGATTGACACTTGTTTATAACTGGTTTAAATGTGAAATTACATCCAATGACCAAAATTTTATTAAATTGTAAAAATATATTATAAATATACTTTAAAACCACTCAAATTAATAATTTATCACTATTAATTATTTCAATTAAAAAAGTTGTTTTTAATAAAAATTTAGTAATTTTCACTATTCATCAGAATATGAAAGTTATCTAAAAAGTACCAAAATTTCACCCTAAGCTAATTTTGATATTCCGAATCCAAAAATGAAGTCCATTTGAAAAAATAAAATTTACAAAATTTCAAAAAGTCGTTATTACTATTCATAACAGCTAGTTTTACTAATATTTTAATAACATATCGTTGTTTAGTGAAACTCGGTACTGCGTACTACACACGCTGTCGAGTAAGGTTGCGATTGCGTGTAATGAAAGGCAAGTCAACGATGCGTGTTTTGCAAGCTCATTTTGGTGTAGCGTACAACACAAGACATTAATGAAATTAAAAAGAATATTTTTCATAAAATCTCGGGGTGTTACATTCTACCCCCCTTAAAATGAATTTCACCCTCGAAATTTGTCGGGGTTATAAATGGTTTACTACTCAAAAGTTTCTTTAATAGAAACCCACATCGTAAAAGGAATACCAAAAACAATATTTAAAAACAAAACTATGAAACGTAACGGTTACCCAAATTAACTAATCACTGGGTTTCTACATAGGAGAACATAGGTGAAAATATGGGTATGGAAGAGAAATCTAAGCGTCATGTTCTGATGGAGAGTGGTAGAGAACATGGCTATGAAAAAGCCATCAATCACAAAGCCATAAATTTGTGATGATCTAAGGTACCATCTGATTCATCAGATATAAGGGCACCAGGACTAAATTTTTGGTTTTCAAGATCATTTCCCTAAAGTTGAAGAATTTGAATTAGAATAAATACTTACTTTATTTTGGTATAATCTCACTGCTGTTCATGCTTTGAACAATTTCCACTCCATCTCTTAAAGAAATGAAGTTTAATTTGTTATTCGTGAAGTGTTAGCAGATCATGTGATAGAATGATGGGTCATTCCATCTATCTCAAACAAAAGGTTAGAAAAAGTTATTAAATATACATAAGTCGATCTATAGTGAGATTAATCATATATGGTTCCTAAAATGGACTTACACTTCATATATCATACTACTTAATATAATAAAACAAATTTCTACTAAATTGGGACTTCCTGTAGGCTAGTGGTAGGCGATAAAGGCCAATCACACTTCGGTTGTGGGTTCGATTCCCACAGCCTTGTCTGACACGATGGGTTGTCGCCCGTCCTGCAGGTTGTCCTTTTTATAAAACTATATTATTATAACATCACATCAATAATATCTAAAAAACTTCTATCCTTAAACAATACTAACTTATGTCCAACATAATCCATTCCAATCTTTAGGCTTATCCATAATACTGCATTCCACTCTCATAATATAGTGAAAATGATTACCAGAGATTTCATATAACAAGCATGTTAATACCATCGTTGATCCCCATATATCATAAGAGATTTCTTGTTGGTCACATTCCAAACATTCGAAGTCCTTAATCATGTATCCTCTTGAAAAATGAATACCCATTGAACTTTAGTGAAAACATGAATGCAGTTAAATGTTAACACTTTCCACATACCAAAATCCTCAAAATTCTATATACTAAAACCATGATATCCCTTATATCAATAATGAGCTCATGAATACAATCAAACATCTCATTATCTTCTTATTCCTTTATTATGCGCATATCATCAACTTTACCAAAATATTCGAATAACCATCCATGGTTACTGGTACCATTCAACATATACTTTCAAATACATTTAGGAAAAACAATAGTGAAACAATCCTTAGATAATTCTTTATTACATAGTACCATTAACTATACAACATAACTCTCAATAAATATACAATCATTCCACCACCTTCTAAAACCATTGACTGAGATTCAACAATTCTTTCATCTCACATATCAATTGTAGTCTCTTCATCATCATCAACATAAATACTACCCATACGTCCATACTTATTCTCTTCATGAGACGTTCCCTTAGGGAATTGGTTTGCATAATGCCCGTACATTCCACATTTAAAACATTTAACCATTGTTGATGTCGTAGCAATACCATTATCCTCATCCATGGTGTTAACTGAACCTTTTCTTTTGCACTTACTGGATTTGTGTCCTTCTTTTCCACACCCAAAGCATCTTCCAGTTCCCTTTAAACAATCTCCCTGATTCCTCTTCCCACATGATTTACATGAGGGAAATTGAACTTTCTTTCCTCTATGATCATCATGAAACTCCATCTTTCTCTTATTATCTGAGTCGGGAAAATTACAAAAGTTGAGATTATTGATCATATTTTGAGATTGCTGATTCGGCATAATAATGATGTTTGGACTTCCAAATCCTATTTCATTTGGTTTCTCATGAAGAATATAATTCCATTGTCTGTTATATCCTCCATTATCATGAATCTTCCTGTTTCCAGCCATTTTCTAAAACCCAAAAAGAATAGTGTGAGAGGAAAAAATCAAGCTAGGGAAAACAACATAGTAAAGGGGGAGCACCCTCAATATCTAACATCTTAGGTTAAATTCTATGATCGTTTCCATAGTTCTGGGACTATATCCTATATGTATACTTATCCTTATGTACATCCCTAGACATACCTTAGAAATATCTCTAGGGATCTCCCTAACATTTTCGCATCCTAGTTTCCAAAGGTTGACTAAACCTCCCATTGATACCAAATGTAGAGACTAGAAGCTTGACGTACATGGACTTTACATTACTTTTGCGGAATAATTAATACATAACAAAAATAGACACACAAGGACCGTAATAGTTTAGTGTCTTGGGAAACTCGGAATAAAATATTCTAATCGTGGTGAAAGATCTTCAACATCTCCCATAAAGATCTTCCCCTTTTTTTCCTTACCTAAAACCTTTCTATATATCCTGGGGAAAAGAAAACATAAAAAGGGTGAGCTCAAATGCTCAGTAAGGTCAAGCATGGATAAAATAAAACATACTATATACATTTGAACTTAAAAATATGAACATAATGTTTAAACATCAAAAGCATGAGAAATGACATAAAACCTGGAAGTACGCAAGGCATAGATCATAAAGAAACATTAAGAATGATAAAATAGCATGGGAATAAAACATGTAATTGTGGCAACCATTAAGCACATGATATGATTTCCATAGTAGCCAAGGCATTGCTGCCAAGACCATCTTAGTGGACAAAGGCCCATTCTGAATCGAGTTCACTCCTCGTTCCAGTCCTGTACTACTGAACCAGTTTAACTTGCCATTCCAGCCATGTCTATCTCATGAGATATAAATCTTTACCCAATGCATTGGAGGGAGATATAGGTCCCACCCATCTCATAATGAAATCATTCTTACTTGTGCCACAAAATAAACATACATCATTCATAATAACCCAATAAATAAAATGGGTTTCATAAACATCACCCCATCATCACATAATCCATATAAAAAATGGATATCATTTCATAATAATAAAATTGAAACCATGTAAATCATAGAGGCATGATACTTGAAACATACACATATGAAATAATTTATTTTATATGGAAAATGGTTTTGATAAAGCACTTGAAACGAATTCTTGAGGAAAATATCCTTTCATCTTGAAAATCAATTTGTTTTCACAAAATTCCATTTAATTTTAAAAGAAATGGATTTTGTTGAAAATATTCATGAAATATTTTGGAGGAATATTCATGAAAATAAGGCTTTATAAAACCGTAAAAATCCTTTCATGCCGTATGGGTTAAAAAAACATTCTTCTCGTACTTTTGTTGGAAAAGTCAAAAAGTACCTTGTAGTGTAAATAAAAGAAAGATTCCTTCCATACCATTGGGTAAAAGTCAAAAACGGTAAAAAGGAAATTAAACATACATGAATACACTTTTATAAAACATGGACATGGATGATAGCAATATCCTCAGTAAATACTTACGAATAAGAAATCTCGGATAAAAATGAGATTTTCACAATTATCCCATACCTTAGGTCGGATTTTCTTCGTAAGTGTCCGAACCTCCTGTATAATGATTTAAATAATGTCATTGACTTATTCCAGAATCATACTCATTGTTATGATATCATATATGGTTCACTTATAACTTTATATTACCCGTTCTTTTGTAAATTCCATGTTAAAGAGCGTTTTGGGTAAAATATTTTCATTTGTCGTCCGTGTTTTGACTTGTAATTATTAATATGATTACTTAGATCATGATTACATAATTCCAGAATATAAAACATGATTTATATATAATATATATTCATAATATACATATATATAATAGATTGGTAAATTGAATGAAATACACCGTTCATGGAGACGGTAGGCCGTACGTACGCATGAATGCTGTTTTAGTTTCCTTATTGAGTTGAATGGAATTAAGTAGATGAAATACATATATATACACATAAATATAGTATCATTATTATGTCATATATTTCATGATTACTTATTATATATACTTTATAATCATTCATGAATGGTTAACGTTGAGAATGAATCTCATCGCGTCGTGGAGACGGTATTCCGTACGTACGCACGAGCGATGATATCATTTTCATGATCGTGGAATTGTATTGGAGTGTATGTTTACTATTTCAGAATCAATATCATTTTACAATAATCATATATAGTTATTATGTACACCATTATACCCATCCAAGTAAGGTGGTGGTGGAAAATAAATTACACCACGACGTGGAGACGGTATTCCGTACGTACGCACGCACGATGATTTCGTTTTCCGTAGGATGGATAGATGGTTAAATAGGGTTGTTTCATAATTATAATAACATATCAGTATATGAGTGATACTGATGTTATTACTTCATAATGAAACAAACTAATAAGAAGAAGTGGAAGAAGAAATAAAGTTGAAAGAATCGGTAACGGACATTACCTCTTCTTTGAAGGGCCTCTTTGAGTCCTCCTCTTAGGGCACTAAAATTGGTCTTTGAAGAATACCAGAACCTCCCGTATGTTTCTAGAGAATTGGAGAAGAGAATTTGGCAGGTTTTGGACGATATTTAAGGCTCAAAGTGGTGTGAGGAAGAGAGGGAGTAGGTGCCCTTTTATAAGGGAGGAGAGGGGCACCTTTGGAAGAACTAAAAATATTATTTTATTATAAAGTCATATTCGGTTTTAAATTTCTCCAAATTGATTTATTTTGAATATAAGGTGGGTATGGGTCGAAATAATCTCATCCAATAGAATTTAGACATGTTTAGGTTCCTATTTTAACCTTATGATTTATATTTAACTTTAAGTTAGATAATTTTACTTTTACCGTGTCTTTTTGTGTTCTTACACTATAAGGTAAATAAACTTACTTTAACAAACCAAAAGAACCCAAATTTGTTTATTATTAATATATATAACCTTATATAATTCATTTGACCGATCCTTAGATTTTTAGGAATAAAATTACAATTAATAATATAATATATTTTTTAAAAACTATTTTATGTCAATTTTGACACTATTTAGTAATTGATTTTTGTGAAAATCATAACAGAATTATTAGTTCAAACAAAGTTAATTAAATCAATAATAACATGTCATATTAACCTATAAAATTAGTGGAATTCATAAAAAGTCTCAAATTACATTTATTTGGGTATTTATAACATCAATTATGTCAATATTTCATTAATAAAATAATTACTGCATCATCATTGTGTCATAAATAAATTAAATTATTTAATGTCTAAAAATTACAAATTAAATATCATTATGTAGGAAATCTGATTATCTTTCTAATGAATATTTATAGTCGAATTTAACTTATGTATAACCCTATATTATAAATGATTTAGTTATTAAACTTTGATTTTAACTATTTAAACCCTTCTTTGAATAAATTAATAATAAATGTCCTAATCTAATCCAAGTGGGCATAAATGGTCATATTTTATTCCTAAGGTTGTTTTTGGTCGAATTAAACTTATCCTATAGAATTAGGACATGTGTTAGGGTAATAATAATATCATTTTTACCCTTAATTACCCTATTTACTTTTAACCGTGGTAAAAATAAGTAAAAAGTTACTATTCACCAAAAATTACTTTCATCTCATTGAACCAAATTTAACTTATTTACATCAACCTTGTCTCTCGGATTTTC
Source organism: Viscum album (assembly GCA_963277665.1). NCBI lineage: Eukaryota > Viridiplantae > Streptophyta > Magnoliopsida > Santalales > Viscaceae > Viscum > Viscum album. The sequence continues at coordinate 684,855,161 of OY728167.1, forward strand.
GAAATTCCACTCACAGAAGCGGTAAAATTATGTTTTATGAGAAATTCAGTTTTTTTAACTACCACTTAGTGGTTTCACTATTCATCAAAAAATGAATGTTTCCAGAAAAATACCAAAAATTAGGCTTAAGTTATATTTTATATTATGAATTCAAAAATGATGTCTATTTTATCAAATTAAAAACATATCAGCTACATTAACTAATTTAAAAACTAATTCTCATCATCAAAACAAATAGCATGTTTTTAAGAGATAATAACTATCAAAAGATTAACACTTGTTTATAACTGGTTTAAATGTGAAATTACATCCAATGAACAAAATTGTATTAAATTGTAAAAATATATTATATATATACTTAAAACCAGTCAAATTAATAATTTATCACTATAAATTATTTCGATCAAAAAAGTTGTTTTTAATTAAAATTTAGTAATTTTCACTATTTATCAGAATATGAAAGTTATCTGAAAAGTACCAAAATTTCACCCTAAGCTAATTTTGATATTCCGAATCCAAAAATGAAGTCCATTTTGAAAAATAAAATTTACAAAATTTCAAAAAGTGGTTATTAATATTCATAATAGCTAGTTTTAATAATATTTTAATAGCATATCGTTGTTTAGTGAAACTCGGTATTGCGTACTACACACACTATCAAGGAAGGATGCGATTGCGTGTAATGCAAGGAAAGTCAAGGATGCGTGTTGCGAAAGCTCCTTTTGGTGTAGCGTACAAGACAAGACATTAATGAAATTAAAAAGAATATTTTTCATAAAATCTCGGGGTGTTACAGGAATGAAACATTTTAGTTACTATTGAAACTTTAAAATGTCATCCTTGATAATAAAAAAATATAATCACAAAGTAGCATGCCAATAAAATTGGAATTTATGTGCCAAATATAATGCATGAATATTAAATCTTTCCTCTACTGGACTAGTGTCAATATCAATCAATGGTTTCCTTACAATTGGCCAAAATCCATAATTCTATAATCAATTATATTCTCCACCCTGATTTTTCATTACTCAAATTGAACATCGCACTTAACTACAACATCAAAAATTAAGAACATAAATCCCATATACCTAGTTAACATGGACTTCTTACTTGAATAAGTATTCTATACACACTCATTCGATATCAATCATAGGTTCCTATCCAATCATATAATCCTACCTACTATATCCCAGAATAGTAATGAAAAACATGAAGTAAACTCCTTAGATACCAATTTATCACATCTTATTCCAGCTGACTCTATAAATTCATTGCTAGATCCGTTAGTGAAAATGCTTCAAGGGTCACACCCCATACAACCGAGGCTTTAAACTAGCAGTGAGGTCATGGGGTGTGTCTTTGGGGAGACTATTCCAATAAATAGTAATAAGAAGAAATGTGTGGAAAACTAAGAGCCTTCTATATGTGTAATTAATTAGTTCTTGGAAAAAATAATTATAAATAATTTTTTCATAAAAAAATTCACTAATGTCCCAAATAACAGTTCCATATAAGAAACATCTGATCACCCACATGGTTGATTACATATACAGAAGAATAAATAAAATAAATACCCAAGTATCCTTTTTACTATGATCCATACTAAATAACCAATCTCCAAATACCCTTTTGAGCTCCTCCATCCCAATCATAATAATCCACACAAGTAACTTCGGTCAATCATGAATCCTTTGGCCTCACCCTATCCATTGTCCATCATTTATTAACTTGAGAATAGACTTATAGTATGCACTCAAATAATGTTTCAAGTATAGGGGTTGAGAAATGAATCCAATTAGTCCACCAAAAATAGTGAACCAATATCCTTCTACAATAAGTTTATGCTTATTCAATATTCAAAGCATAGCCAAGACATTGCTCAAATAAAATAAATAAAATCCATCCACATTTTATCATTGAATTTAACATCCAGATTCACTATACATTATGTGACTACGGCTTTTATCAGGATTTCAATTTAATAAATTCATGGGTAATAAAGTTTATACCTGCTTCTATGATCATGACTGATCGTTACAACTTTAGCTTATACCCAAATGTCTATGAGAAACCTACATTACCACAAGGGGATTTGTACCCAATATCTCAGATTACCCATACTCACCTTTAATAAATATAATGATGGATTCTAGGTATTAATTAGGGTCTTGTAAAAATAGAATTATTCTATATTTTATACCACTCAAGCCATGTGTAATCTAGTCTGATGTCTGAGTCATAGATATCGGTCCATAAGAAATCAAGATATTAGAACTCATATAATTTCTAAGGTAGATAAAACTTAGTTGATATTTAAGGAAAAAAATAAAAATATGAGATAATATCCTAGGATAAATTAAATGTGTGATAAATATCCCATTATTAGTCAAGTATGAGAAATGAACTGATGGTGTGTCCACCTAAGCCTAGTGAGAATCCTAGGCCTCATATTTATGTGATCATCATCAAACCTCAAGATAGAATTGCATCCCATTCTCTGAGGAAATACTAAAACCCAATAACCTCTGGAGTCTCATGGATATTAGTGAGAAAATCGTCCCTAGGGTGACATAAATATATGAGGGATCTTAAGACACACGGAGAAACGTCCTCTATAATACATATGAAGGGAGAAATACCAGTGAAATATGGGACATTAAGTAACAATATTATTAAATTAATAAATCTCATAAATCAGATAATAGGAAGTACATATTGGAATCCTCACTTTATATTTTATCACATCAGGATCATAGGCTGAGTTCCATGATGAACGTATAGAAATTGTAGTTTCGTCAATGGAAATTATGTGAAAATATAAATAAAAGGGTGATGTTGGTCGAATGCCTGAACCCATCACTATTATCAAATACCCTCAAGATAACAAGTTCAGTATGGGTTTTAAAGTTAAACCCACAACCAACTCTTCCCAAACCATTGACAAACATACTTAGGGTCAGTTATCCACCATGACACCAACTAGGGACCCCTAGGTTAATACATAAGAGATATATCCCTTTCCATATTCTCGACGTCTAGAAATTTTCATACGAATACCTTTTGAGACCATCTAACTCATCATGTGAATATATAAATATCTCTTAGCATCCTCATAATAGTAAGTAAGTGGAAACATACCTTATCAGATAATTAATGTTTGATGATAAGTAGAGGCATCCATATTGGCATCTTTGGTGAAAAACTAGTCTCTTGATCCAATTCCCATGTATTGTGTAAACACATCCCAAAACCCTGTCTCTAATAACTCATGTTTGTCCGGGACTAAAAGGGTGCACCTCATAACGGATATGTCCCCAAGAGAAAATCCACCTAATCATCAGTATTAGGATATGTCTCAAATCCCATATCATTTTAAGGTAGAAATATATAATAACCAACACACAAAACCTATTATCCATCTCAAGTAGAATCTTAGTACCACTAACTAAGGACTATTATAAGAAAAATCTTAGTGAGTTCATTGGTGATCATATACTATGTACAAAAATCATTCTAATTACCCTTAACTATGACTCATACCATTTCTAACTATAGAGACCTATGAGTCCATTTAATATAGGAAAACCCTCCTACATCATAGATCATTCAACCCACATTATGACATATCAATCCTAAAATAACCTTAGGGGTACCGCCATTATGATATAATTATAAATATACTCAAATTGAACTCCGTTTTTTCCTTATTCTGACGATGGGGTGTAAAAACAAGAATATCCCACAAATGGTAAATATTTTTTGGTACATTATGTGTACCCAATGAATATAAATTGGAATAAAAATCCTCCAATATGGCCATATACTTCCACAAAACCTAGAAAACATAGGTTCTGGACATGTACTACTACAAGGAAAGTGAATGCATGGGGTATGGTATTATACATCTACAAATCCACGACACATCTGGGGCTAGTTCGTGTGCTATTACATGACCATTTATCTCTTACATGGGATTTTTTACAAACTACTTGGCCACATGTCCATGTAAAACTACACAACATGTACATTTAATATGTTACCCTCCCCGAATAGTATGAACCCAAGGCATGTGTTTAGGAAACCATACAATGTGTGGTCATGGTTTCTGAATATGAAACCCCTCCAAATAGAAGGAAACCCCCTTTTTCTTATTTATATCCAGATACACTATTAGGGGCACTTATTAGTCACTATAAATCCTTAAAAATAGAAATAAATAATTCACCTAGGATTTAACAAAAAAACATAAAACCAAACTACCTCTAGAAGGAATCTAACACATATTCTCCCTTATCATTTTTTTTGTTTTAATACAGTAATCCAAAACCTCCCAGTCTCTATGGAAAAACCCCCTTCTTATATCTCCCTCCCTCACTCATCTATATATTATAACTTTATCACAACATGGTGAATCCTGAAATGGGTACTATATGAGATTCATGTGAATGAGGAGAAAGAAAAAGGAAAATAAATGGAGGAAAAAAACAAAATGGGGATCATACTCGACCTTGACACCCAAAATGAATTTATCCCCTGAATAGGAAAAAACCCCTTTATGGAATCAAGCATGTACCCTTAATATTACACTCTTTTGAAATGATATCTTCCAATGAACATCTTAAAAAAACAAATTTCTTCTCAGTTTCCCAGTCCGAAATACACAGTTATTTTCACTCTATTCAAGATTCAATGAATCTAAATTTTATTTATAATGGATTTTTGGATGATATATTTTCTATAAGACTCAACTGTATATTTACATGATTTTTTTAAAATGTTTTAATTCATATGTTTTAAGGTTTTTAATTTTACATTTTTTTACCTTGGTAACATGTCTTTAAATAATTAATTCATGATTTACAAAAAATAAAACATCATAAATAATTTGGGTGAGGTGAACCAAAATTTAATCTCTACTCATAATATTGACATTTGAATTATAAAATATATATGTGTGTAGAAAATGGTGTTTAAACATTATGTTTTATTAATCACATTTATCATTTATTACCATTTAAATACATTTTATTATAATAATATTTAAAAAAAACATATCTGAGTCATAAATTAAAATATATTGTTTTAATTGGTTAGATAAAAATTATAATATATTATTAAACCAATTAATTGAAAAATATTATTTTACCATTATCACCGTCATTAACATTAATCATTATAATCATAGTTTAATTCCCCAAATTTAAATTAGCCTTATTACATAACATTATCATGATAATCATCAAGAATAAATCGACTTTTATTGATTTAATTTCTATTTTTGATGAAATTTAATTTTGAATGGAAGGGAGAAAACCATTTTTGAGTAAAATATGACATTAATTTTAAAAATAATATACATGGGTTTTAAAAAACAACTTCTAATTTTTAAATATTTATTTTAAGATTTATAAATATATAATTTATAGAGACATTTTTCAAATACATTTATATCATTTATGTATTATGATAATTTCAAAAAAGTGTAATTTTTTTTAAAAAATGTGTTTTTTCAGCATGCACTTATATACAAATTATATCTGAAAAGTCACAAAAATTCATCTCAGTATAAAATTTAAATTATAAAAATGAAAATAATTTTATTTTTATAAAATTAAAATTATTTATATTATCAATCCAATTTTTGAATAAAATTATAAAATATAATGAATAATTATTTTCATTGGAATGTAAAATTTTCAATATTAACTCTTATTATTATTTAATATATTTACCAAATAAAATGGTGTTAACCAATTATTATTATAAAAAATTATTTATCTTCATTAATCATAGTTTTCATGAAATAGAAATCCATATCGCCCAAAAAGACAATTTTTAGAAAAAATAATTCTCTAAATAATATATGATCTTATAAGTCATTTTAGGAAAACCAATTGAATTCTATTCACATTAGTAGTAGCCTCAATTTTATTTATACATAAAATTCATAAATATTTAGACATTCTATTTTTCAAAAAAAGTATAAAATATATTGGAATAAATGGGAATGCATACACACAATACCTAGGAAAGTTTATCTCATGAGACCTACCAATGCATCAAAGATCTATCATGGGACACACTCATCACCTAAAAAGTTCAATAAATTCAACATATTAAATAAATGAATATAAATACAGTGAATGAAAAACTTGTATTATTGATCAATAAACATCTATACTAGAAATAACAAACATATAGGATGTCAATACATCTCCCAAACAAAAAATATATTAGCTTTCTATGTAGTCATCCCTAAAAAAAACTCATATAGAGTAATGATATATGGTTAAGTCATTAATTTTCCCAAATCAAGCAATAAATGACAATTTATTTTAATTCGATTTATGTAAATGAGAATATAGTTTTCATAGAGGAAAGTCATTTGAAAAAAACCATTATTATACATAGTAGATGATTAGGAAAGATGAGAGAAATTATGGGTCCTTCACCTATTAGAAAATAAAATTTCATAAGACATCAAGAGAAAGAATTTGGGGTTTATCATTAGAAGAATATCCTTGATCAACCACAAAATAGTTAAAAATCAGTTAACATAGATAACAAAAAATTTGATAATTGGTAAAATTAATTTGTAAAAAAGATATAATCATAAAATTTTGAAATTTTTTATTAAAAATAGATATATTTTCAAAATCCATAAGAAAATTGTTCATTTTGAAACCATGAATAATATAGAGAGTATATTTCATAGATAATGAAGAGTGGAATGATGTGATCACCTGTAAAGAATTAAAATATATTATTTGTGGATTTTTATGATAAAATACACCATAAAAAACGTGAAAAAATCGATAAAATAATCAAATAAGTTCATATTGTAGGAAGTGACCTTAATAAATTATTTCTGAAGAGATAATTAATTTTTTAAATGAATCTAATGACTACAGACATATAAGGGGAATATTCGTAACCAAAAAGTATAGGTGCTTTTGGTTTTCTAAACAATGTGTAAAAATGAGTCCATGGAGAAACAAAATTTTGAGAAGACGTGTAAAACAAAAAAACTACCATATGAAAATAAAATAACGTGTTTTTTAGAAAAAAACTATTATAAATTTCCTATATGGACTTTCTTTGAAATGAAATCCTGATTTTAAGATGATATTTGATAAAAACACTTATGGTAACGTTAATGTGAGAATAAAAGGAATATGAGCGAAAAATTATGAAATGGACCATCAAATATCATGAAATAAAATATATCGATACTAAATGATCAATATAGGGAATTGAATACACCTTATAAAATAAAACATGGTGCTCAATATCAAACTTGTCACATGGATATTAAAATTGATACAACGAAACCATTAAAACATTGGTATCATTTGAATTAAAATCCCATAAAGCATAAAATATTAAATTTATTTTAAATCCTTGAAATTTCATGAAAATTATTATAAAAATAAATATTTCTCCAATATATACACCAAAAAGAAATTTGAATACTATTGAATACAAATAAAATCTTAGTGAAGAAAAATTGAGATAAAAAACCATACCATCAATCCCTCTTAGTTGATTGTGCACGAACCACCTATATAAAAAATTACTATCATTATAAAAAATTATAGAAAATTAAACCTTCCTATGAAATATTATAATCCAAATTTATAAAATTTTATTATAAATATATTTTTTAGGTATATTTGTTTACATCATTATTAGTTTTGATTGTTTATTTAGTACTGGTTTTGTAATTGTGGTTTTCATAATTTATATTTATATAATATTTTCATAGTTAACATATCATTAAAATTGCTATAATATATTATTCAAGATTATTAATAAAGATAAAATTTCATAACATAATAATTTCTATTTTGATTTGTAATGATGCAATCGATAATGAGACGGTTTTGTTGATTTTTAATGAACAATATGTGGGTGTATTAATAATATTAATATAACCTTTTTCCAATATAAACTAAATATTATTTGATCATTAATATAATATATAACCAATATATATCTTTCCATATTCATCCATGATAGAAAATTATTTAATTTTTCATGTAGGTTGCTAAACCAAGCTAAATAAGAACATGATATAATCTAGGGGTGTGTGTATTTAAGAAGGAATATTTTTTTGGCATATTAGCATTATTACATAAGTATAATGATAATATTTATATGTTTTTAAGTTTCTAAGTCATATTATTAGATTTTCTCATAAATAAATAATGACTAGATGAAAAATAAAATAATTCACGTCTGTCGAAGTAGTAGCCTGTGTGTATACATGATGACGTCTTTATTTTTGGAATGATTTCGTAGGAAGGAAGAAAATTGATATTACATTAGTATAAAACAATTAATCACAATATAAAAATAGATGGAATAATGAATTATGGTATAGAATTATACTGATGCGTAAAAATATAAAAATAATTAAGTGGGATCAATTGATAACATTACCTCTCTAGTTGGATGTTCACCCTTGGGTAACAACCTAAGGCTTCATGGAAAAGTATTTTTAAAGGGAATGAAATTTTAGGAAGAGAGGAGAGAGTTAAGGAGATACTAGGGAATATTTTTTTTCAATTTAATTCTTTACAATTAGTGTAGAAATGTGGTGTAGAGGAGTTCCTTTTATTGGGGATGGGATTTAAATTTTTTGTAAATAGGTCTTTTTAATAAAAATATAGCACATATATTACAAGGAAAGAAGATCCAAAAAATACAATAATGGATTGGGGATGATTTGTGGTTTATCATCAATAAACTATTCATTTGAACACATGTTAATAACATGTATTTATATATTTTACTCCTAAATTATCCACTTTTACCATTTTTTTTATCATGATAATAATTTTTTACCTATGTAATTAACTTTTAATGCATAAAAAATATTTTACTATATATAAAATTTAGAAATTTTGATTCAGTATATGAAATAAATTTTATCAAATACTATTTAAATTTTTAATTAAAAAACATTAAAGTTAGTGCATGTAATGTGTAAAAACATTTTTTCCAAAAAAGGTATATTTTCAAGATTAAAAATTTTGTGTAGAATAAAATTATCGATGATTTTGATTTTTATGGAATATATTTGTTGGAATCACCTATTATGATAATCCCAATACGTGTTTATCTATATATTAATTCTTTCAATCTAGGATATTCTATGATCAAGATGATGATAATATTAAAATAATCTCTGAAATATGTTAATCATTTCTTATCTATGTATATATGAGTACTGATGTAATTCTAACCCAATCAAATGTGTTTTTCATAAAAACAATCAAGTGTTAAAGCCACTGATCTTTGTATAGATACTGATAAAGAGCTACCAGTACTCAGTCTACCGATAGACATAGTCTACCGATAGACAGAGTCACAGATTCAATAAGGTCACCGATATGTATAGAATTACCAATGTGCAAGTCTACCAGTAGTTACCGATAGAGTAATACTACTGATATAGTATAAACAGTCACCGATAACAAGAGTTACCGATAAAAAAACAGACCAGATATACTGATAGATAGAAGTCTACCGATATAACCAGTTCACAGTTAGTTACAGATACAAGTATAGTCACCGATATATCGAACTATCGATAGAAGTATGCTGATAGTGTAAGTCTACCGACACGTGCAAACAACTACTGATTCAAGGATCTACCAATGGAGAAACAGCTACCGATGGATCAAGATCCACTGATACACTAAGGTCACCGATATATAGAGAGCTACCGATTCAAGATCAAACGAGCTACCGATGGAAGGTCCTACGACACAAAGTCCACTGTACACATCTACCAACAATAGGATTTAATGATTGACCAACCAGTCAAACTCTATACTCTCAATATTATTTATTTATTAGGATAACGGTTACATTTGATGGTTTTAATGCATTTAATGTTATTTAATGGATTGTGCTGCCATGTCAGGGAACCGTACCTAGTACCCATGAAAAAGGAGATCATTCCTTTTTCCGGAGCTGAAATCTATAAAAGGAAGGAAATATAACACTGGAAAACACAACAAAAAAGGATAGAAAGAGAAGAGTTAATACAGGTGAGAAAGAGAGGATCTTTAAAGAGCAATCAAGAAGATACTTAACATGTAGAGCAACTAGAAATTGGTTCTTACAGAAATACTACATCCAGACTCCAAGATCACTGAACATACATCAATCAATTGATTGAGGAGAACACAAGCTGCAAATTGATTGAATAACATCAATAGAAATACTTCATATACTCAGGCTGATAAGATAAACCTGAACCTGGAACCAAGGAAGAAAACGATACTCTGTTTTCTGAATAGAAACCAGAAAAGGGACTCAGAAGATTTTCTGACAAACCAAACGAGTCCAGAGCTGCACTGCTAATCAATAAAGCATTTCTAAACTCAGTCATACTTGTTTTTAGTGATTGTTTCATTTACATTTCGAGCAGTGTGTGTACCATGTTTATCTTACACACACACTTTCTCCTGTGCTAAGATGGGGGATTCTCAAATCCTCATTCAAACTCTTTAACTCTTTTATTTCCCACTGTGGATAGTGGAAGAGGTCAAGTAAGACCTGGACAACTGTAAGCTATTTCTTGTTTTCCCACATAGAATGGTGGTATAGGTCTTTGTACCTAGACAGTGTGGTCACTATTGTTTACCCCGATCCAGGGTGTGGATCAATTTATATATATTGTTGAGTGGACTAAGTCTCGGTTTGAGACTAAACCTCTTGGTTACCTCTGCTGTGCTATTTAGTTTAAGTCATAAGTATAATATATATATTTCTTATTCCGCTGCTTATTACTTTGAAATACAAAATTATTTTAAAGCTACATTGATAGTTAAATTAGTAAGTGTTTATATTTATTGTAAACCAGTAAGTTAGTTTCAAAAGTCAATTTAATCCTGAGATTAAATTAACAGAGAACTAATCAATCATTGAGAAACTAATTAAACATTTATAATCTATATAAATTCACTATAGTTTAACATTGTTTTTAAATTGGGGGATTTTAAGAGAGATATTTCTAACAAAAATTTTAATTGGAACTCAATTCACCCCCCTCTTAAGTGTCCACTCTAACCAAAATTTGGTATCAGAGGATTATTTTTGTTAAATGATTTTTGAAATAATCTGTTTTTAAACTGTGATTTTAGTTGCATCATTAAAGATATTAAATTCCTGTTAATTCTAAATTTTGTCTCTATAAAACTATTTTATAAAATCTAGTTATGGACAATAGACTAGTGGGTGCTGCTACTAACCGGCCACCTTTCTTCAATGGAACAAACTATTCCCTTTTGAAGCTTAATATGAAAATTCATTTAGAGAGTATGGGTTTTGATATCTGGACTGCTATAGAGTCTCAATATAAAATTCCAGAAACTGAAAGAACAACTTGGGAAGAACCTACAAATACTGCTTACAATAATAATTGTAAACCCATGAATGCTTTGTATTGTGCTTTAGGAGATGAGGAATTCAATATAATTTCTTCCTGTAAAACTGCTTATGTGATTTGGGATACTTTGGGTGTTTCTCATGAAGGAACAACTAATGTTAAGGAAATGAGATTAAATACATATACTATTAAATATGATAATTTTAAAATGAAAACTGATGAACCTATTTCTGACATGTATCTCAGGTTCAATGAGACAGTCAATACAATGAGCTCACATGGAAAGGTTGTTCTGGAAAAGGAACAAATTATGAGGATCTTGAGATGTCTTCCAGACCGATGGAGGGGCACTTCTGTTTCAATCAAAGAGTCATGAGACATTGGATCCCTGCCTGTAAAAGAGCTTATTAGTAAACTAATGATGTATGAGGAAGATCTCAAGGTGAATAAGGAGGAAGATGATGAACCTAAGAGAGAATCTGTATCTTTTAAGTCCACTGGTTCAAAGAGAAAAGACAAGGAGAAAATGAAAATTCAAACTGAAAGTTCAACCAGTGAAGATTCTGATTCAGACAGTGATGCTGAGATGGATCAGATATCCAGGAGGTTCAAGAAGTTCTTTAGGAAGAAGAAATTCTTCATAAAATCTAACTAAAAAGGAAAATATGACAACAAAGGTCATTGTAAGAAGGATTGGAAGAAAGCTAAAAAGAATGATGAAGTAGTCTGTTATGAATGCAAATGGAAAGGACTCATCAAGGATGATTGTCTAAAATTAAAATTCAAGAAGAAATATGATTATAAGGACAAGAACTACAAGAAAGCTATGAAAACTACTTAGAGTTCTTCGAAGAACAGCACAAGTGAATCTGAAGTTTCTGATTCTGAAAAAAATTATGCCAACATGTGCTTCATGACCATTACCTCTGAGGTACCTATTTCCCCTATGTTGAATGATTATTATTTTGGAAATAATAGTGATTCGGACAATGATGAAAATATGTATAAGGATGAACTGTTTGAGTATTGTAATATGTTGGAAGAAACATGTAATGAACTTAAAGACAAGTATAAGTCACTATAGAAACAACATTCTCTTACTGCCAATGTTAAATCTTCCTTTGATATAGAAAAAGAAAATAATGCTCAACTATTAAAGGAAAATACAGAACTGAAAATGTCTAATGAGAAACTTAGAAAGGACTTAGAAAAATTCACAAAGGTAAAAGACACACTAACTAAAATATTAGGTAATAAAGTTTCACCTAAGTATGCTATTGGTTTGGGATACCAACCTGGACAGAGACAGTTCACTAAAACTCAATTTATTCCTAATTCTGGACAAAATTCTGCTTATTCCAGTTCTAGAAATTCCTATGCTTTAACTAGTTATTCATGTGGTTATAGATCAAATAAAGTTTATCTTTCAAAAACTATTGATTCTGTAAATAATATGAGACCCATACGTCAAATATGGGTACCTAAAGTGTTGATTGATAACTTTTTCGACCCAAGAAGATCTGGGTACCAAAATCATTTCCTGTTTAAATCTGTTTTGTAGGAAAACCGTTTGAAGAGTTCTCACAAAAAGGTATGGTACTTAGACAGTGGATGATCAAGACATATGTCTGTATATTAATCATGCTTTAAATGATTGATAAAGGTTGATGGAGGTTATGTAACCTTTGGTGATAATTCTAAAGGAAAAATCATCCTCCTAGTCCAGATTGGTAACACGGATTCAGTTTTAGTTTCTAATGTTTTATTTGTTGGTGGACTTAAGTATAACCTATTAAGTATTTCTCAATTATGTGATGATGGTTTTAATGTTAAGTATGAAAATGATTCCTGTAATGTTTTTAACTCTAAAAATGTTTTAGTATTCTCTGCTTTATGAAATGAAAATTTTTATGTTGTTGATTTAAATTCTATAGCTAAGAAAAATGTTACTTGTTTAAATTCTTTTAATAAAGAATCTTGGATTTAGCACAGAATATTAGGACACTGCAACATCTATTCCCTTAGAAAATTGACTAGGAAAAACTTAGTTAGAGACCTACCTAATCTTGAATTCCCAAATGATAAAGTGTGTAATCCCCGCCAAAAGGGAAAGCAACAGAAAGTATCTTTTAAATCAAAGAAAGATGTCTCAACATTTTAACCTCTCGAGTGGGTTCACATGGACTTGTTTTGACCATCAAGAGTTTCTAGTTTAAATGGTAAGCAATATGTCTATGTTTTAGTAGATGACTTTTCTAGATATACTTGGGTATACTTCTTAGCTCACAAGAGTGAAGCTTGTTCTTACTTTGTTAAATACTCCAAATTTGTAGGAAACCTCAGTGGACTTAAGATTAAAACCCTAATAAGTGATCATGGCCGTGAGTTTGAAAATCAAGACTTTGAATCTTATTGCTCACACAATGGCTATAGTCATAACATTTCTGCTCCTAGGACACCTCAGCAGAATGGTGTAGTAGAAAGAAGGAATAGAACCCTTCAAGAAATAGCAAGAACCATGCTTAATGAGTATGATCTGCCTATTTACTTTTGGGCTGAAGATGTGAATACAGCTTGTTATAATATTAATAGAGTCTTGATTAGACCTATTCTTAAGAAGACCCCATATGAAATATGGAATAATAGAAAACCCAAAGTTAGTAACTTTAGAGTCTTTGGCTGCAATGTTTTTATTCTTAATAAAAAGCATAATCTGGAAAAGTTTGCTTCTAAAAGTGATGAAGGAATCTTTCTTGGTTATTATTTTACTAGAAAATCCTATAGAGTCTTTAATAAAAGAACCAAATATGTGGAAGAATCTGTTCACATCAAGTTTGATGAAACTGATCCACATGAGCCTAAAACCTCTCTTGAAAATCTTGAAGAAGATTTTAGTGTTCTGGACCTTAATGAAAAATCTAAAGAACCTAATATAAAAACATCCTATTCTGGACATATTCCAGAATATTCTTCTTTTTAACCCGACCCTATAGATGAACCTGAAATTTCTAGTCCTACCTTTACTAGATCAACAAGGATTCTAAAGAATCATCCTTTCGATGTTGTTGTTGGTAATCTTGATAGAGGGACACAAACTAGAGCTTCTATAAGAATCCAGGTTGAACATCAAGCCATTCTTTCACAACTAGAACCTAAAAATGTCAATGATGCTATCAATGATAAATTTTGGGTAATTGCAATGCAATAAGAGTTAAATCAATTTGAATGAAACAAAGTCTAGGAATTAGTTAACAGACCCAAGGACACTTTAACAATAGGCACAAAATGGGTTTTTAGAAACAAAGTTGATGAATCTGGAAACATAGTTAGAAACAAATCTAGACTAGTTGCACAAGGATATAGTCAAGAGGAATATATAGACTATGAGGAAACCTTTGCACCCGTAGCTAGATTAGAATCCATTAGGATCTTACATTCCTATGCTGCTCATCTAAACTTCAAGTTATATAAAATGGATGTCAAAAGTGATTTTATAAATGGTTTTATTTTTGAAGATTTTTTTGTTGAACAACCACCTGGATTTACTAATCCTCATTTTCCAAATCGAGTTTTTAAACATTCTAAAGCTTTATATGGTTTAAAACAAGCTCCTAGAGCTTGGTATGATAGACTTAGTAATTTTCTTATCTCAAACATTTTTGCTAAAGGGATTGTTGATCCAACTCTTTTTATCAAAATAATTTCTTAAGATGTTTTGATAGTTCAAATATTTGTTGATGATATTATTTTTGGATCTTCTAAACATTCCTTAGGTACTGATTTTTCAAAGAGTATGAAAAATGAATTTGAAATGAGTTTAATGGGAGAACTTAAATATTTTCAGGGATTTCAAGTTTTTCAAAATGAAAATTGTATTATTTTTAATCAATGTAAATACACAAAGGATCTTTTAAAACGTTTTGGTTTGGATAGTATTAAGGAAATTGATACTCCTATGAGTACAATCTGTAAATTGGATGCAGATGAAACTGGGAAACCAGTGGATCAAACCAATTATAGAGGTATGATTGGAAGCTTACTTTACCTTACTGCTAGTTGACCAGATATTATGATTAGTGTTGATTCAATATGGTTTTCCTTATGACTTTTCCTTTCCTTCTTGTTTTGAAAATCAGAAACACCTTATCTATAAGGAAAATCTCTTTTATAAGGAAAATCGCTTTTATAAGGAAAGTCTCTTTTATAAGGAAGATCTCTTTTGTAAGAAGAATTATCCTTATCATATTTTCATTATCTATATCCATATATTTCATAAGTATAAGAATCAGATTCATTTATATATTCTCAGAATCGTTTAAAACATTGATATGAAGCATTCCGTTTTAGGCTCCGAATTCTGGATGAGAACAGTAATGAAGTTCCACTCCGAATTCTGGATACAAACTCTGATAATGTTCTACTCCGAATTCTGGATACGAACTCTCATGGAGTTCTACATCAAATTCCCATGACGAATTCTGATGACGAATTCTCATTACGAATTCTGATTACAAATTCTCATTACGAATTCTGATGACGAATTCTCATTCCGAATTATCATTCCGAATTCACCAATTAAACAAAATCTGATCATCTTTTCTTTATACACTCCAAATTTATTTAGACTCCGAAAATTATTATTGGTTTTACTCCGAACTTTCATTTTGCTTACACTTTTATAATTTTTCCACTCTTTGACATTTTGAATACACTCCGAACCTTCACTCCGAACTTTTGTGTTAGACTTAAAACGATGTCGTACATTCTGTTACACTTGTTTTGTTACAAAACAATGTCTTCTATTCTGTTATAAACTAACCGTTGGTTAAGTTACACGTGTACAAGTCCCTCCGATTTTTAAGGAAAATATGATCGTTGGAAAGGACTCCGACCATTCCTATAAATAGGATCCCATTTGAAAGAGCTCATAAGAACACAACATAGAAGTTGATCGATCTAGAGACCACACGCTGCTAAGGTGATTTCTAGAGAGAGAAATCTTTTCATGCCTTGTGCATACTGAACCACTCATTCAGTTTTTTGCTTTGTGCAACTCCGAATGTTGGTGATTACATTCGAGGACTTCTGGGGATAGGAAGAAAGAGGTGCCGACTACCTTGAAGTTCGAGGGCTTCCTTGCTGAGGATGAAAGAGGTTGCCAACTACCTTGAAGTTGAGAGATTTCGGGGATAGCAAGAAGGAGACACTAATTTTCGTATCGAGGGCTTACCCTGGTGTGGGTAAGACAGACTTTCTTAAAAGTATAAATCAAGGGACCTTTATCCAAGGTTGTTGGATACCCTTCTCTTTGGGTTAAAAGACTTATATCTTGTTACTTGTAGTTTTACTACTTGTTTGTTTCCGCTGCATTTTGTATTGTAAGGAAAGTATAACTTTCTTATACTTCCATACTTGTACTCTGTTCCATTTAGATTCTATACGCTTTAATGTAGAATCTCATATTGTAATCTTTAGTTAGGTTTCAATTTCCAGATCCGTATTTCTAGAACCTACTTTCGGAATCTCTTTCCAGTTTTAAGAAAGTACATAGGACCTGAAGTTTATAACTTTATTCCATATTCCAAGTTTTTAATTGGTGTTAATGGTGTTGTGAATTTGATTAGTTTAACTTTGTTAAACCTAGATTTTCCTTGTCTAAGGAAAACATAGTTATCCATAACTATCATTAAAGGTTCCAAAGGAAATTTTTAAAGTATACAATTCACCCCCCCTCTTCTATATTGAGCATCTACATCATTATTTCTGAGGCTGAATTTGGTGGATGTAGAATGGATAGAAAGAGTACATCCGGAACTTGTCATTTTTTAGGAGATTCATTAGTTTCTTGGTCCTACAAGAAGAAACATTCTGTAACACTTTCCACTGCTGAAGCCGAATATGTAGCAGCTGGAAGTTGTTTTGCTCAAGTGTTGTGGATGCATCACACACTCACAGACTATGGCTTGAGTTTTACTAAAACTCAAATTTTGTGTGATAACACAAGTGCCATTGCCCTATGTAAAAACCCTGCACATCACTCTCATGCAAAACACATAGATATTAGGAATCACTTTCTTAGGGATCACACACTAAAAAGAGATATCATTCTTCAGTTTATCAGAACGCAAGATCAACTTGTTGATATTTTCACAAAATCTTTGCCTTCTGATAGATTTGAATACATTAAACATAAGTTAGGAATAATAACCATAAGGTAATCATTCCTAATTAACATTCTGTTGAAAAATTCTCCTTACAGTAATAAACTCCTTTTCATAGGGGTATTACATTTGTTTGTTAGAGTAACTAAATTTTGCAAAATTAATTTTTCAAACATTTCGGAACTAACATTTCCGGAATGGGAATTTCCAGAACTAAAATTTTCCAGAATGGATATTTTCGTATAGAAAACTTCTGGAATGGAAATTTTTTGTATTGAAAACTTCTGGAATGGAAAACTTCGTACTGGGATTTCCATAATGAGATTTTCGTACCAAGACTTTCATAATGAGTTTTTCGTTTTCAATATTTTGTAGTGAAATTTTCGTACTGAAATCTTTATAATGTTTTTTTTCTCTTCAAAAAGAATGTTACCCATTATGAATAATCCTCCTAATCTAATCTGAAAGGTATGATTTCCTTACTCATGTTTTCGTAGTCATATTTTATTAGCTGGTATATTATTATATTTTGTTTTTGGATTATAGTTTTCTTAAATCATTGTTTTAATAAAAACCTCAAAAGATCGGATTCAAGTTCTTTTTGAGAATTGGTTTTCAACCATCATATCTGATCTCAGCTTGTTACAACCGTTCGATCAACCGAGTTAGATGAACCATCTTTTCATTGCCTATATAAAGGGGACCCCAAATGCTCGTCCCACATCGGGTTTTCAAGCTCCAGCGTCCCGAAGCTCTACCTCTCTATTTTAAGGTCGTTCTGATCTTCAACTTTCTCCATTCCGAACTTCTCAAAAGTCTTCATATCCAAATGTCTATGGAAGTATCTTCTAAAGACATGTCTTCCTCTAAGACGATTTCCAAGGGGTTAGTATATCGAGAAAGATTGGTTCATCCTGATTTCATCAACAAGTATGATTCTATTATTACCAAGAACATTAAGCTTAACAGATGGGAGATGTTGCTGTGTCTAAGCACAGAAATCAAGATGAAGTATATTCGGAGTTTCTTGTAGAGTTCTATGAGAGGGTTTCCTTCTTTTAAGAAAATGACAGGGAGAAATTTTCATTTAAGTATTATGGAAAGACTTACATGATTTCTTATGTCAAG
Organism: Viscum album; assembly: GCA_963277665.1. Classification (NCBI taxonomy): domain Eukaryota; kingdom Viridiplantae; phylum Streptophyta; class Magnoliopsida; order Santalales; family Viscaceae; genus Viscum; species Viscum album. The sequence goes on from OY728167.1 coordinate 684,873,854, forward strand.
GCAGCTAGCTTGGTAGGGCTGACCATTGAAGGAGAAGCTGAGTTCATCTCTCATGTTTTACCAGATTGAAAAGGAAGCTTCAACAAGCAAAAGGCATTGGAAACTCTCGGACTGGCAGATGAAAAGGCTCCGAAGATTGCTACTCTGTCTACGAATTTTTGGATTCTAGAATTTTGGGTACAAAGGATTATAATACCAAGAAAAGGTGACAAAGACAGTTTGAAGAAGAGAGATATCTATATTCTATATTTTCTGATAAATCTAAGGAAGTTTAATCTGATGAAACACATTCTTATTACAATTGAGAATGTTACGAAAGGGAATCTGAGAGCTCAGATCATAATGTATCCAGAAATCATCTCGAAGTTAATAGTTCGGTGCCTTGAGTCTTTCAAGGAGGCTTGCAAGTCTAAACCAAGAAATTGTAAAATTATGTTGGTGAGTGATGGTACCCGGAAAAGGATGGATGTTTCCTTCACAAGAAGACTGGTCAGTTCGTGGATTTTCCAGTTCAAGAAGAAGCGGTTCCAAAAGTTGTTGAACCTGAATCTTCTAAGCCAGTGAAGAAGAGAAAGTTGAAAGAAGTTGAAGTTGAAGCAGAGAATCCCAAATATAAGGAAGTTCATTCCGCACATCCAAAACCGAAGAAGAAGAAAGCTTACCCTGATGAGGTATTTTCTAAGTGGAGGGAAATCAAAGAGAAGAGAGTGAAATGGGGGCCTCAGTTTGGCTTGGATCCTGTGGAGGCTAGGGCCTTGAAGGAGAAAACATTGGATGAAATAGAAAAGAAAGCGAATGAAATGAATCTTAAGAAGAAGATGTCTGAAGCTGAGGTAGCTCAGACTTTTTTGAAATTTAATGAGATGGTTTCTGCAAACATTTGCGTTCCGAGATCTTTTTCTTTGGAATCTCTACCTGAGACTCCAGGGAGAAACTATGTCACTCCAGAAGAGGCAGTTTCTAAGCCTATTGAGGAAGTAGAGCAAATTGAGCAAGTAGAAGAGGAAGAAGCAGTTGCTGAAGGTAGTGGTGAGACCAGAGATATTTTGAAGCAAGTAGACGATTATAAGGGGACACCTTCGGAACATTTGTCACTCTGAACATCAGAAGCTGAATCATCTAAGTTAGTCACTCTAGGGAAGGATGAAAAGAAAGGAGAAGAAGTATCTTATCATGCAGAGGGAGAACAACTTCTACATGGAATTTATCAAATGGAGAATGTAGAGGATGGTGATCGAAAAGTTATTGATGATGAAGACAATATTGTTCAAGTGTCTGACAGTGAAAAGAGAACCCCGGAACAAGAATCCATTCCGAAAAAGGACAAGGGAAAACAACTTGTTGTTGATACCCCGAGCTCAATGGTTGTAAAGGGAAGGGAAGTTGGTGATTCTTCTAAGAAAAAGGATGATCAAATTGAAGAAGGAAATTCTCCAAGCAAAGTATCAGATTCAGACTCATCTTCGTTGGGGCATGACTTTGTTGTTCAGTCATTAAAGAAGTTGGTGGGTACTATTCTGACTTTCTCATGTATTGATTCAAGATACCAGATGATCCAACATGATTTGAATCAGAAAACAAACTCTGTATCCATGGTTATGGAAAAATGTGTTGAGATAGAGGCTGTAGAGACCCGAAGCTTGACGTACATGAACAGTACATTACTTTTTCAGAATACTTAATACATAACAAAAACAGACACACAAGGACCGTAATAGTTTAGTGTCTTTGGAAACATGGAACGTAATCTTCTAATCATGGTGAAAAATCTTCAACATCTCCCTTAAAGATATTCCCCCTTTTTTTACCTAAAACCTTTCTTTATATCCTGGGAAAAATAAAACATAAAAAGGGTGAGCTCAAATGCTCAGTAAGGGTAATCATGGATAAAATAAAACATACCATATACATTTGAACTTAAAAACATGAACATAATGTTTAAACATCAAAAGATTGAGCAATGAAATAAAACATGGAAGTACGTAAGGCATAGATCTTAAAGAAACATTAAGAATGATAAAATAGCATGGAAATAAAACATGTAACTGTGGAAACCATTAAGCACATGATATAATTTCCATAGTATCCAAGGCATTTCTTCCAAGACCATCTTGGTGGACAAAGTCCCTTTCTGAATCGAGTTCACTCCTCGTTTTAGTCCTGTAACACTGAACCGAATTAACTTACCGTTCCAGCCATGTCTATCTCATGAGATATAAATCTTTACCCAATGCATTGGAGGGAGATATAGGTCCCACTCATCTCATAATGAAATCATTCTTACTTGTGCCACAAAATAAACATACATCATTCATAATAACCCAACGAATAAAATGGGTTTCATAAACATCATCCCATCATAAAATAATCCATATAAAAGAAATGGAAATAATTTCATAATAAGAAAAGTTAAAGAATGTAAATCATAGAGACATTATACCCATATGAAATAATTTCATTTTATATGGAAAATGGTTTTGATAAAACACTTGAAATGAATTCTTGAGGAAAATATCCTTTCTTCTTTAAAATAATTTTATTTTTACAAAATGTCATGAATTTTTAAAAGAAAAGGATTTTCTTGAAAATAGTCATGGAATCTTTTTGAAGAAGCTTCATTAAAATCAAGCTTTATAAAACCGTAAAAATATGTTCATGCCGTATAAGTTAAAAAAAACATTCTTCTCGTACTTTTGACAGAAAAGTCAAAAAGTACCTCGTACGAAAAACGAAAAAACATTCCTTTCATATCCTTCACTAAAAACTCACCGAAGGGTAAAATTGGATTTAAAAAATTGTAGGTGGATGGAAAAAATATTACATAATGAGGGAACATGGATGTGGATGATAAAATACACCCCAATAAATACCAAAGTATAAACAATCTCAGATAAAAATGAGATTTTGATATTTTCCCTTAACTTAGGTCCGATTTGCTTCGTAAGTGTCAGAACCTCCTGTATAATGATTTAAATAATGTTATTTACTTATTCCAGAATCATACTTATTTTTATGATATCATATATGGTTCACTTATGACTTTATTAATTCCATGTTAAAGAGTTTTTTGGGTAAAATCGTTTCATTTGTCGTCCGCGTTTTGACTTGTAATTATTCATATGATTACTTAGATCATGATTACTGAATTCCAGAATATAAAACATGATTTATATATAATATATATTCAGAATATACATATATATAATAGATAAATCAATGGAAAGAAATACACCGTTCATGAAGACGGTAGGCCGTACGTACGCATGAACGCTGTTTTCGTTTCCTTGTTGAGTTGAATGGAATTAAGTAGATGAAATACGTATATATACACATAAATCCAGTATCATTATTATTTCATATATTTCATGATTACTTATTATATATACTTTATAATCATTCATGAATGGTTAACGTGGAGAATGAATCTCATCGCGTCGTGGAGACGGTAGTCCGTACGTACGCACGAGCGATGATATCGTTCTCATGATCATGGAATTGTATTAGAGTGTATGTATACTATTTCATAATAAATATCACTTTACAATTATCATATATAGTTATTATTTACACCATTATACCCATACAAGTAAGGTGGTGGTGGAAAATAGATTACACCACGGCGTGGAGACGGTATTCCGTACGTACACACGCGCGGTGATTTCGTTTTCCGTAGGATGGATAGATGGTGAAATAAGGTTGTTTCATACTTATAATAACATATAAGTATATGAGTGATACTGATGTTATTATTTCATAATTAAACATATAAATAATAATACGTGGAAGAAGAAATAAAGTTGAATGAATCGGTAACGAACATTACCTCTTCTTTGAAGTGCCTCTTTGAGACCTCCTCTTAGGGCACTAAAATTGGTCTTTGAAGAAGACCAGGACCTCTAGGATGTTTCTAGGGAAGTGGATAAGAGAATTTTGCAGGGGTTGGACGATCTTGAAGGCTCAAATTGGTGCGAGGAAGAGAGGGAGGAGGTTCCCTTTTATAAGGGAGGAGAGGGGCACCTTTGAAAATCTTAAAAATATTAATTTATAATAAATCTAACCCCACTTAAAAACCTCAAAAAAGGACTCAAATTAGAATATAAGATGATATAGGGTTGTAATATCATCAACCAATAAAATTTAGACATGTTAGGAAATTATTTTAAACATTATCAACTTGATTTATCCTTAATCAATTTAATTTTATTTGTGGTAATAACATTTTAAAATTTAACTTATAACAAAAAATTACTTATTTTTTTGTGATTTCTCCATAATTGGATACTTTATAACATTTTAGACCATATAAATTTAAATTTATAATTTTTAAATATTTTTGTGATTTTTAAACAATTTTATAATATGTTATTTATAAAATAACACTAGTGTCAATTTTGACACTATTCATTTATATGAATTTAAATAAAATATATACAGAAGATATATTCAAACTAAAATCTTTAATAGATTCATAAAAGGCTATATGTATCTATAAAATTAGTGTGGACCATTAAATAGTTCACATAATATTTATTTTATTATTTTTAAAACCATTTATTTGGTTTATCTCTTAATAAAATAATTACTACAACGTTTTTGTATAATTATTTAATATACTTATATGTTGCATAAAAATTTAAACTAAAATCCTATGATGAATATAAATCCATTAAATTTCAAAATAATACTTTTACTTTAATTTATCATCTTAAAATAACAATAGTTAAATTGTTATATTTATTAAATTATGTAGGTGACAACTTTGGCATCATTTAAAATAAAATAATATAAGTGTCATAATTGCTTGTATAAGACTCCAAATGGTCAAATATTCAACCATTTGATGAATATAGTTTAAATTTACATGACCAATAAGTTTTGGTCAGGGTTTTGTGCCTTTTATGGTCACTATTAGTTTAATGAAAACTATATTCTTGATTTTTCACTAGATAAATAATTTCTGCATCACTATTGTGTCACAATTAATGATAATTATTTATCCCAAAAAATTCTAAATAAATCCTCATGATGTAGATAATTTTGTTAGATTTATGTATACTATTAATTCTTGAAGTTTCATGAAGTTTATCACTAAATTAAAATTATTATACTTATAGTATTTAAGAGAGTGACATGTCGTCACTTTCTTTGGTTTTAATAATAATTAAATTATTTTCATGGAAAAAAAGTCTATTAAATGAATCTAATCCGACCCTTACATGATATGGGTCGACTTTTAGTCATCCAATAGGATTTATTCAAGTGTTAGGGTAATTTTATAATCTTATATTTACCCTTAATTACCCGATTTACATTTAACTATGGTAAATAAAATTTACCGTAGTTACTATTCACAATGCCCAAAAATAAAAAGTAGCTTATTAACATAATTTGGACCCACTGATTCAAAATATGGAATCCATTTTTCCAAATTCAATACACAAAATTTGCAGAAATTAAATTGAAATTAATCCTGTTGTCGAAAGAAAATGAGTTTTTCTTTAAAACATTGCAAAAGATTGAATTGATTTAACCTACGAATTCAAGGTAAAATAAATGCTAATGACATAAATTATATTAAATTGTAAAAATATATTCTATTTATACTTTAAAATCATTCAATATTATAATTTAACCACATAAGATATTACGATGAAAAAAGTTTTTTTTAATTAAAATATAGCGTGTTTTTACTATTCATTAAAATATGAAAGTCATCAGAATAAAAAGAAAAATTTATCCAAAGTAAATTTTTATTTCTTGATTCCAAAGAATAATTTTATTTTGTCAAATGGAACTTATAAACATTTCAAAAACTAGATTTAAAGTAGATGCGCCATAAAAAGGTGGCAAAATTGTATTTTTTGAAAAATACTTATTTTACCCGAAAAATTTATTTTGTTCTAATACCATGTTATAGAAAATGTGTAAGATGAATAATAATGTTATAAAATTCAAAATTTAGTTAATAATATTCATAACGGCTAGTTCCTAACAATATTATAATAATATATTGTTGTTTAGTAAAACCCGATATTGCGTACAACACACGCTATTAGGGAAGGTCACGATTGCGTGTAATGCAAGCCAAGTCAGGGTTGCATGTAGTGCAGGAATCCTTTTTTATTGCGTATAACAGAATCCAACCATATTTTATTTATACATTTAATATATATATATATATATATACACTCAATGTTGCGTAGAATAACTTCTATCAAACGAACTTGAAATTGTGTGTAACACAAGCCAAGAATAGTGTTGCATATACTGCAAGCTAATACGGTGTTGCGTATAGCACAAGATAATCTTTGGGTATCGTACAACAAAAGATATGAATGAAATTAAAAAGAATGTATCTTATAAAATCTCAGGTTGTTACATTCTACCCCCCTTAAAATGAATTTCGCCCTTGAAATTTGTCGGGGTTATAAATTGTTTACTATTCATAGAAACCCACATCATAAAAAGAAATACCAAAACTGAACTTTAAAAACTAAAGTATGAAATATTATGGTTACCCAAATTAACTCATCAATGCATTTCCATATAGGATAACATTGGTGAAAATATGGATATGGAAGAGAAATCTAACCATCATGTTCTGATAGTGAGTGGTAGAGAACATGGCTATGAAAAAGCCAACAATCACAAAGCCATAAATTTGTAATGATCTAAGGTACCATCTGATTCATCAGATATAAAGGCATTAGGACACCATTTTTGGTTCTCAAGATCATTTCCCTAAAGATGATGAAATTGGAATTAGAAGAAATACTTTCGTGATTTTGGTATAGTCTCACCATTGGTCGTTCTTTGGACAATTTCCACTTCATCTCTTAAAGAAATGAAGTTGAATTTGTCATTCGTGATGTGTTAGCAGATCATGTGATAGAATGATGGGTCATTCCATCTGTCTCAAACAAAAGGTTAGAAAAGTTATAAAAAAAATACATAAGTCCATCTATAGTGAGATTAATCATATATGGTTCCTAAAATGGACTTATACTTCATATATCATACTACTTAATATAATAAACTAGTTTCTACTAAATATGGACTTTCTGTAGGCCAGTGGTAGGCGATAAAGGCCAGTCTCACTTCGGTTGTGGGTTCGATTCCCACAGCTTTGTCCGACGCGATGGGCTGTCGCCTGTCCTGCAGGTTGTCCTTTTTCTAAAACTACATTACTATAACCTCCCATCAATAATATCAAAAAAATTTCTATCCTAAAACAATACTAACTTATGTACAACATAATTCATTCCAATATTTAGGCTTATCTAAAATACTTCGGTCCAAGCTCATAGTGTAAAGAAAATGATTACAAGAAATGTCATCAACCAAGCATGCGAATATCATCATTTATCCCCCATATATCATGTTGGTCACATTCCAATCATGTGAATACCTTAATCATGAATTCTCTTGAAAAATGAATACCCTTTAAACCTTAGTGAAAACATGAATGCTGTCAAAAGTTAACTCTTTCCACATACCAAAATACAAAATTCTATATACTCAAACCATGATATAACCTTCTCCTTATATCAGTCATGAGCTCATGAATACTATCAAACATTTAATTTTCTCCTTATCCCTTCACTATGAGCATATCATCTACATTCCAAAAATATCTGAATAACCTTTCATGGATACTGGTACCATTAATCATACACTTTCAAAACTCAAGGAAAGACAACAGTGTAACAATCCTTAGATGTCTCTTTATTCTATAGTACCATGAGATTACTTATACAACATTACACATAATAAACATGTAATCATTCCACTAAATTCTTAAACCATTGACCGAGTTTCAACAATTCTTTCATCTCACATATCATTTGTAGTCTCTTCATCATCATCAACATAAATACTACCCATATGACCATACTGATTCTCTTCATGAGACTTTCCCTTATGGCATTGGTTTTCATAATTCCTGAACATTCCACATTTAAAACATTTAACCATTGTTGATGTCGTAGCAATACCATTATCCTCATCCTGGGTGTTAACTGAACCCTTTCCTTTGCACTTACTGGCTTTGTTTCCTTCTTTTCCACACCCAAAGCATCTTCCAGTTTCTTTGAAACTTTCTCCTTGATGCCTCTTCCCACATGATTTACATAGGGGAAATTGAACTTTCTTTCCTCTATGATCATCATGAAACTCCATCTTTCTCTTATTAGCCGAGTCCGGAAACTTACCTAATTTTACTTTATTGATCATATTATGAGATTGTTGATTCAACATAATAATGATGTTTGGACTTCCAAATCCCATTTCATTTGGTTGCTCATGAAGAATATCATTCCATTGTCCATCATATCCTCCATTATCGTGAATCATCTTGTTTCCAGCCATTTTCTAAAACCCAAAAAGAATAGTGTGAGAGGCCAAAATCATAATAAAGGGGGAGTAACTTCAATATCTAACATCTTTGGTTTAATCTAATATCGTTACCATAGTTCTAGGACTATATCCTATACGTATACTTATCCTTAGGGACATCCCTAGACATACCTTATAAATATCTCTAGGGATCCCACTAAAGTTTTCGCATCCTAGTTTCCAAAGGTTGACTAAACATTTCCTTTGATACCAACTGTAGAGACCCGAAGCCTGACGTACATGAAAATTACATTACTTTTGCGGAATACTTAATAAATAACAAAAACAGACACACAAGGACCGTAATAGTTTAGTGTCTTTGGAAACTTGAAATGTAATCTTCTAATCGTGGTGAAAGATCTTCAACATCTCCCTTAAATATCTTCCCCCTTTTTTTTACCTAAAACCTTTCTTTATATCCTGAGAAAAATAATACATAAAAAGGGTGAGCTCAAATTCTCAGTAAGGGTAAGCATGGATAAAATAAAACACACCATATACATTTGAACTTAAAAACATGAACATAATGTTTAAACATCAAAAGATTGAGCAATGACATAAAACATGGAAGTACGTAAGGCATAGATCTTAAAGAAACATTAAGAATGATAAAATAGCATGGAAATAAAACATATAATTTTCGCAACCATTAAGCACATGATATGATTTCCATAGTAGCCAAGGCATTGCTGCCAAGACCATCTTGGTGGACAAAGTCCCTTTCTGAATCGAGTTCACTCCTCGTTTCATTCCTGTAACACTAAACTGGATTAACTTACCATTCCAGACATGTATATCTCATGAGATATAAATCCTTACCCAATGAATTGGAGGGAGATATAGGTCCCACCCATCTCAAAATGAAATCATTCTTACTTGTTCCACAAAATAAACATACATCATTCATAATAACCCAAAGAATAAAATGGGTTTCATAAACATCATCCCATCATAAAATAATCCATATAAAATAAAGGGAAATAATTTCATAATAAGAAAAGTTAAAGCATGTAAATCATAGGGAAATTATACACATATGAAATAATTTCATTTTAGATGGAAAATGGTTTTGATAAATCACTTGAAATGAATTCTTGAGGAAAATATCCTTTATTCTTTAAAATCATTTTCTTTTCACAAAATGTCATGCATTTTTAAAAGAAAAGGATTTTCTTGTAAATAGTCATGAAATATTTTTGAAGAAGCTTCATTAAAATCAAGCCTTATAAAACCGTAAAAATCCGTTCGTGCCGTATAAGTTAAAAAAACATTCTTCTCGTACTTTTGCCGGAAAAGTCAAAAAGTTCCTCGTACGAAAAACGACAAAAGATTCCTTTCATATCCTTTACTAAGAACTCACCGAAGGGTAAAATTGGATTTAAACAATTTTAGGTGGATGGAAACAATATTACATAATGAGGGAACATGGATGTGGATGATAAAATACAACCCAATAAATACCAAAGTATAAACAATCTCAGAAAAAAATGAGATTGTGATATTTTCCATTACCTTAGGTCCGATTTTCTTCATAAGTGCCCGAACCTCCTGTATAATGATTTAAATAATGTTATTTAATTATTCCAAAATCATACTTATTTTCATGATAACATATATGGTTCACTTATGACTTTATTTTACCCGTTATTTTATAAATTCCATGTTAAAGAGCGTTTTGGGTAAAATCATTTCATTTGTCGTCGGTGTTTTGACTTGTAATTATTCATATGATTACTTAGATCATGATTACTTAATTCCAGAATATAAAACATGATTTATATATATTATATATTCAGAATATACATATATATAATAGATAAATAAATGGAAAGAAATACACCGTTCATGGAGACGGTAGGCCGTACGTACGCATGAACGCTGTTTTCATTTCCTTATTGAGTTGAATGGAATTATGTAGATGACATACATATATACACACGTAAATACAGTATCATTATTATGTCATATATTTCATGATTACTTATTATATATACTTTATTATCATTCATGAATGGTTAACGTGGAGAATGAATCTCATCGCGTCGTGGAGACGGTAGTCCGTACGTATGCACGAGCGATGATATCGTTCTCATGATCGTGGAATTGTATTGGAGTGTATGTATACTATTTCAGAATCAGTATCACTTTACAATAATCATATATAGTTATTATGTACACCATTATACCCATCCAAGTAAGGTGGTGGTGGAAAATAGATTACCCCACGGCATGGAGATGGTATTCCGTACGTACACACGCGCGGTGATTTCGTTTTCCGTAGGATGGATAGATGGTGAAATAGGGTTGTTTCATACTTATAATAACATATCAGTATATGAGTGATACTGATGTTATTATTTCATAATGAAACAACTAAATAAGAAGAAGTGGAAGAAGAAATGAAGTTGAAAGAATCGGTAACGAACATTACCTCTTCTTTGAAGCGCCTCTTTGAGACCTCCTCTTAGAGAACTAGAATTGGTCTTCGAAGAAGACTAGGACCTCTAGGATGTTTATAGGGAAGTGGATAAGAGAATTTGGCAGGGGTTGGCCAAGCATGAAGGCTCAAATTGGTGTGAGGAAGAGAGGGAGGAGGTGCCCTTTTATAAGGGAGGAGAGGGGCACCATTGGAAATCTTAAAAATATTAATTTATAATAAATCTAAAACCACTTAAAAACCTCCAAAAATGACACATATTCGAATATATGATGAGATAGGGTTGTAATCGCATCAGACAATAAAATTTAGACATGTTAGGAAGTTATTTTAAACATTATCAACTTGATTTATCCTTACTTAATCAATTTAATTTTATTTGTGGTAATAACATTCTAAATTTTAACTTATAACAAAAAATTACTTATTTTTTTGTGAATTGTCAATAATTGGATAATTTATAACATTTTAGACCATATATATTTAAATTTATAATTTTTAAATATTTTTGTGATTTTTAAACAATTTTATAATATGTTATTTATAAAATAACAATAGTGTCAATTTTTACCCTATTCATTTATATGAATTTAAATAAAATATATTCAGAAAATATGTTCGAACTAAAAGCTTTAATAGATTCATAAAAGTCCATATGTATCTAGAAAATTAGTTTAGAACATTAAATAGTTCATATAATATTTATTTTATTATTTTTAAAACCATTTATTTGGTTTATCTCTTAATAAAATAATAACTACAACATTTTTGTATAATTATTTAATATACATATATGTTTCATAAAAAATAAATATAAAATCCTATGTTGAATATAAATCCATTAAATTTAAAAATAATACTTTTACTCTAATTTATCATCTTAAAATCACAATAGTTAAATTTTTATATTTATTAAATTATGAAGGTGACAACTTTGGCATCATTTAAAATAAAATAATATAAGTGTCATAATTTCTTGTATAAGACTAAAAATGGTCAAATATTAGACCATTGGATGATTATAGTTTAAATTTACATGACCAATAAGTTTTGTTCAGGGTTTTGTCCCTTTTATGGTCACTATTAGTTTAATAAAAACTATATTCTTGATTTTTCACTAGATAAATAATTTCTGCATCACTATTGTGTCACAATTAATGATAATTATTTAATCCCAAAAAATTCTAACTAAATTCTCATGATGTAGATACTTTTGTTATCTTTCTGTATAGTATTAATGTTTTAAGATTCATGAAGCTTATCACTAATTTAAAATTATTATACTTATAGTATTTAAGAGAGTGACATGTTGTCACTTTCTTTGGTTTTAATAATAATGGAATTATTTTCATGGAAAAAAGCCTATTAAAGGAATCTAATCCGACCCTTAGGTGATATGGGTCGACTTTTAGTCATCCAATAGGATATTTCCAAGTGTAAGGGTAAATTTATAATCTTATATTTACCCTTAATTACCCGATTTACATTTAACTATGGTAAATAAAATTTACCGTAGTTACTATTCACAATGCCCAAAAATAAAAAGTAGCTTATTAACATAATTTGGACCCAATGATTCCAAATATGGAATCCATTTTTCCAAATTCAATACACAAAAGTTGCAGAAATTAAATTAAAATTAATCTCGTTGTCGAAAAAAACGGGTTTTTCTTTAAAACATTGCAAAAGATTAAATTGATTTAACCTACGAATTCAAGGTAAAATCAATGGTAATGACATAAATTATATTAAATGGTAAAAATATATTCTATTTATTCTTTAAAACCATTCAATATTATAATTTAACCGCATAATATATTACGATGAAAAAATTTGTTTTTAATTAAAATATAGCGTGTTTTTACTATTCATTAAAATATGAAAGTTATTAGAATAAAAAGAAAAATTTATACAAAGTAAATTTTTATTTCTTTATTCCAAAGAATAATTTTATTTTTTCAAATGAAACTTATAAACATTTCAAAAAATAGATTTAAAGTGGGTGCACCATCAAAAGGTGGCAAAACTGTATTTTTTGAAAAATACTTATTTTACCCGAAATATTTATTTTGTTCTTATAACATGTTCTAGAAAATGTGTAAGATGAATAAGAATGTTATAAAATTCAAATTTTAGTTGATACTATTCATAACCGCTAGTTCCTACCAATATTATAATTATATATTCTTGTTTAGTAAAACCCGGTATTGTGTACAACACACGCTATCCGGGAAGGTCGCGATTGCTTGTAATGCAAGACAAGTCAGGGTTACATGTAGTGCAGGACTCCTTTGTTGTTGCGTATAACAGAATCCAACCATATTTTATTTATACATTGACTATATATATATATACACTCAATGTTGCGTAGAATAACATCTATCAAATGAACTTGAAATTGTGTGTAACACAAGCCAAGAATAGTGTTGCGTATACTGCAAGATAATACGGTGTTGCATCTAGCGCAAGATAATCTTGGGGTATTTTACAACAAAAGATATGAATGAAATTAAAAAGAATGTATCTTATAAAATCTCGGGTTGTTACAGAGGCTCAGTTCAAAACTTTTTTTGTCGACTATGAAGCCAACAAAAGGTCTTGCAAGAGAATTAATAGTTGGTCGAGGAAGACTGTAAAAGAGATGAGGCTGTTTGGTGAATTCCAAGATAATGTTAAGGATTCTTTTGAGATAGAAGACAGGATGATAAATGAACTTACTTCTTCCTTTGAAGAAAAGTTGACAGCTGAGAAGAATTTCCGGATTCAAGAAGTCAGAGATCTGAATGGGAAGCTGAATTCTGTTTCTCAAAACTGGATGTATGAAAGGGATCATCGGATTGTGTTTGAAGAGAAGTTGTTAAAGAAAGAACAAATCTTGGAGGCCCAGGAAGAAAAGCATCAAGCCAAGGAACAAAAGACTGAAGCTTAAAATGAAAGAATAGTTGTGTTAGAGAAGAAAGTTGAGGAAGACCATCAAGACTTGAAAAAGGTAAAGACTATTCTTATGGGTCTCAAGGCGATGGAAAAAGATCCAAAATAGAAAAATCCGATCTTTTTTTTTATCTTAACTTTCTTCTTTTTGAACTTTTAAACTTAATAAAAATCTTTCTTCCTCGTTTATTTTGTTTTTGTAACTAATTTTTCATGTACTTTGTTATATTTTCCATTCCCTCGAATTCTTTTTGAAAATCAAAAAGGGGGAGAAGGAAAAGAACCCTAATAATGGGGGAAAAGGAAAAAGAATTTTTACAAAAGGTTGAGAAAGAAAAAGAACTCTAATAGAGTTTATCTAAGGGGGAGTTTTTCATTAAAGAAGACATTCTTATTCTTAATGAAATATCATTCCAGAAATCTAGAATACGATCCTTAGTGTTTCAAAGCCTAAGGGGGAGTTAGTCGTATTCTTCAACATCCATAAGAAAAGGGAGATAAGCCTTAATGATTTATTCCTTCTTAGACATTCTTTTTCATAAGGATGTTTGTGCTTTCCAAAAAGGGGGAGATTGTTGAGTCAATAAGTTTTTCCTTATGAATTTTCCATTCCTTCTTGTTTTGAAAATCACAAACTCCTTATCTATAAGTAAAATTGCTTTTATAAGGAAAATAACTTTTATAAGGAAAGTTTCTTTTATAAGGAAGATCACTTTTGTAAGAAGAATTATCCTTATCATATTTTCATTATCTATATCCATATATTTCTTATCTATAAAAGTCAGATTCATTTCTATATTATCGGAATCATTTAAAACGTTGATATGAAGCATTTTGTTTTAGGCTCTGAATTCTGGATGAGAACTGTAATGAAGTTCCACTCTGAATTCTGGATACGAACTCTGATAAAGTTCTACTCCGAATTATGGATATGAACTCTCATGGAGTTCGACATCAAATTCCCATGACAATTTCTGATGACGAATTCTCATTACTAATTATGATGACAAATTCTCATTACGAATTCTGATGACGAATTCTCATTCCAAATTATCATTCCGAATCCACCTATTAAACAGAATCTGATCATCTTTGATTTATACACTACGAATTTATTTAGACTCCGAAAATTATTTTTGGTTAGACTCCAAACTTTCATTTTTCTTACACTTTTATAATTTTTCTACTCTTTGACATTTTTCTTACACTCTGAACATTCACACTGAACTTTTGTGTTAGACTTAAAATGATGTCGTACATTTTGTTACACTTGTTTTGTTACAAAACGATGTCGTCTATTCTGTTATAAACTAACCGTTGGTTATGTTACACGTGTATAGGTCCCTCCGATTTTTAAGGAAAATATGACCAATGGAAAGGAGGCCGACCTTTCCTATAAATAGGAGCCCATTTGAAAGAGCTCATAAGAACACGACATAGAAGTTGATCGATCTAGAGACCACACACTGCTTAGGTGATTTCTAGAGAGAGAATGCTTTTCATGCCTTGTGTGTACTGAACCGCTCGTTCAGTTTTTTTCTTCGTGCGACTCCGAATGTTGGTGATTACATTCGAGGACTTCCGGGGATAGGATGATAGAGGTGCCGACTACCTTGAAGTTCTAGGGCTTCCTTGTTGAGGAAGACAGAGGTGGCCAACTACCTTGAAGATGAGGGCTTGCGGGGATAGCAAGACAGAGACTCCGATTTTCATATCGAGGGCTTACCCTGGTGTGGGTAAGACATACTTGCTTGAAAGTATAAATCAATGGACCTTTATCCAAGGTTGTTGGATACCCTTCTCTTTGGGTTAAAAGACATATATCTTGTTACTTATAGTTTTACTACTTGTTTGTTTCCGTTGCATTTTGTATTGTAAGGAAAGTATAACTTTATTATACTTCCCTACTTATACTCTGTTCCATTTAGATTCTATACGCTTTAAGGTATAATCCCATATTGTAATATTTAGTTAAGTTTCAATTTCTGGATCCATATTTCCGGAACCTAATTTCGGAATCTCTTTCCAGTTTTAAGCAAGTACATAGGACTTGAAGTTTATAACTTCATTCCTTATTCCAAGTTTTCAATTGGTGTTAGAGGTGTTGTGAATTTTCTTAGTTTAACTTTGTTAAACCTAGATTTTCCTTGTCTAAGGAAAACATAGTTATCCATAACTAAATTTAATGGTTCCATAGGAAATTTTTAAAGTATAAAACTCACCCCCCTCTTGTATATTGAGCATCTACATCATTATTTTGATCCTACATTTAGTGTGTGTATGTGTGTAAGATTTCAAGCTAACTTGAAAGAATCTCATTTACTTGCTGTTAAAAGAATTTTTAAGTACCTTAAACACACTGTAAACATAGGTTTATTTTACCCAAAAGGACATGCTTTTGAGTTAATGAGTTATTCAGATGCCGACATTGCTGGTTGCAAGTTGGATAGAAAACGCACATCTGGAACATGTCATTTATTGGGAAAATCCTCATTATCTTGGTGTAGTAAAAACCAGAATTATGTAGCTTTTTCCACTGCCGAAGCAGAGTACATAGTTGCTGGTAGTTGCAATGCACAAATTCTGTGGATGAAACACAATCTCTTGGACTATGGATAATATTTTAATCATGTTTCTATTAATTGTGACAACACTAGTGAAATAAATATCTCAAAGAACCATGTGTCTCACTCTAGGACCAAACACATTGATGTAAGGTACCATTTCATGAGAGATCATTATCAAAAAGGTGATATTACTCTTGAGTTTATAGGTACTGAACATCAATTAGCCGACATTTTCACTAAACCTTTGAGTTTGGATAGGTTAAGTTACATTAGACACGAGTTAGATATGTTTAATCTCGACCGATAGCTATTCTCACCGATGTAAAATCCTCACCGATGTGAAATTCTCACCGATGTGAAATTCTCAACTATGTGAAATTCTCACCGATGCGAAATTCTCACCAATGAAACGTTACTGATAGAATTCTCACTGATGAGTGCGCTATTTTAAAACATCTTTCTGCCGCCGGAATCTGAATCATTTTTACTTTATTTCATTTTGTTTCATTTATTTTATGATTTCTAAATGATAAAAACTAAGTCCTAGCTACTTCTCAATCCACCGAGCCTCAAACCTTAACCCTCAAACTTTAGCTACCGAATCTTTTGAGAACCCTAAATCCATCGAACCAGCGATGGAAAAAACAAAACTTCCTACCGTCAGAGATGACACTGTTGCGCCTAATGAAAAGAAGAAGAAGTCAGAGCAAGAAGAAAGTGGTAGTGTTATTAGAACTCGGTCGGGGAGGCGACCAGTGAGTCCTCATCTGCAGAATAGAGTCATCATGATTGAAAAGGAGCTGTGCATAGAATGGTTGCTACCTAGCAAGTCCTTAGTGATCGAAGTTCTTGAAGATAAAAAATGGGTAGAGTTTTTTTCGAACAACAATGGTTTCTACTTTCCAATGTTAGTGATACAGTTTTACGAGTTTTTAACCTTTGAGAAATCAAAGAATGAAAACCGAGTGACTTCTTTTGTAAATGGAAAAGTGTTTTCGTTTTCATCTATTGAGTGGGATGAGTTCTTGAAAGTTCCACATGAAGGTGTATCTGGATATGTCTTGGGAGAAATGCCACCCACCAGTGATATTTTCGATTATGAGACTGCTTTGGAAGAGCTAACTTGTGATGGAAATCAAAGACAAGCAGTAGCTTCAGAAATGGATGGAGAGAACAGATTACTGTTAAAATTTGTTCAACATGTCTTGATACTGAGGAGAGGAGACTTTTCAAATTTTAGATATCATGATATATATCTCCTGCACCTCTTAAGACATTGTGTAAAGGTGAATTTGTGCAGATTTCGAATGATCCAAATGGAAGATATAACAAGGCCAAAATCAAAGATAAATGCCCTATTCTTCGCTAAGTTGATCTCTGTGATGGTCAAAGTAAAAGGGGTTGCTGAGTCTCAAGATGAGACAGTGGTAGTGAAGAATAACTTTTGTATTACATCCACAGCCTGCAAATACATGAGAATAAATTGGAACACTTGGGGAGGATAATGGGTCACTGATGCCCAGAGGGTGTATGATAAGTTCATTCCTCTGGACCACCCTTCAAGACCGAAGGATGTGAGGGATCCAGGTCTAGGAGCTGATGAAGATGAACCTGAATACGGTGCTGATACAGAGGAAGAAGAAGCTTCTATGAATGATGGAAGAGACCTGGACATGCCTCCAAGTCCTGCTGCTGAAATTATATCCTCTAGAATGCAATCCTTAGTAGAAGAAGAGACTCCTGATGATAAGGGAGACCAGCCAGTACCTGAGCATAAAGAAGAAAATGAGAGTGAATTAGCAGCATCTGATTCTGGGAATTTAAGTCTGATTCCATTAGTTGGAAGCTCGATTATGCCTGTTGAAGTTATAGTGGAAGAAAGGGAAGAAACTGTACCTAACCTAGAGGATCCTCTTACTGTTGTAGTGATGGAGATGATAGTAGAAGAATCTCCTCATCATGAATGACCAGCTGAGAATGATGTTGCTGGACATGGGAATTCACCCATTGAGGGTGAGCATCAAACCGATGTTGGAAGTGTTACAGTGGCTGCTGGATTTGAAGATTGGGCAGAAGACCCTGGTTTTATAGTCTATGGTTTAGACTATGCTAATTCTGATGATGAGACATCTCTTAGCAAAAAAAAAATTGTTTATGATATTGAATCTGAGTTGTTGCCTGAAGATGTGGTCAGAATTCATGACCTGGATAAGTTGAAGAAAAATCTTAAGGAAAGTTTTATGGAAGAGGTAAAGAAGATGGAAGTTTCTATGGTATCTTCAATTCAATCAGTTATGACTTACTCTGTGGTCAGTTTAGCCTCTGAAAGAGCATCTGTATTATTTTCACCTGCTGATTTGGTTACCAAGACAGATATTGAATCCCTAATGGATGAGCTAAAAGAGTCTTTTAGTGCCTTAGTTGCTGAGATGAAGCACAGTTTTGCTGAAGAAATGAGTATATTGGAGAGATCTTTTGAGATTTCTCTTGCATGTAATTCATCAACCTTTATGGGTGGGATAGTGGAAGAAGTTAAACACTGATAGACCAAGTTTCTAGACTTGAAGCAGATCTTGAATCTCTAAAGGAATTGGTTGTCTCTTTGGAATCTTACAAGAGATCAAAATCCCAAGCAGATAAGGACATGGCTTATGTGAAAAGTGTTGTAAGCCATATGGTTTCAATATTCGAATGTTTCAAAACATTTCTGAAAGAGCATGTTAAAACCCAGGATTCAAAAGTTTAAAATCTTATTAGTGGGTTGACCATGAACTTCAAAGAGACTGTATCTTTCTTTGTTGGTTCTATTGCATCTAAACCTTCAGTAGATTTGAATCAGTTTCGAGATGTGATGAAGGAGGAGCTTGGTTCAGCTTCAACCAGTGGCTCTGTGGACTCATCTGAACTGAGAAGAGTTGTTCTTTCTACCTTAGATTCATCTATAGAAATAATGAAGATAGTCCAAGACTACATGAGAGAAGCTTCTGCCTCCCAAAAAGAAGTGAAAGATAAAGTGGACTCCTATTTCCAAAAGATTTACCCGAAGAACCAAATGACCAGTCATTTCAAGATTCTGATAGAGAATATGAAATTGCCTCATTTGAATCAAGCCTTCAGAGAAAAAGTTATCAAGCTCAGAGAATTAACTCCAGCATTGGAAAAGTTTATGGAGAACAAGGATGAATTCATATCTACCATGGAGAGAGGAGGAGGAATAATCATGGATTTTAGAAATATGTTGCTGCCTTTTCTGCATGTTGATGCTAGGCCAGTGATTGTACCTCCTTCTTTGCCTGCCTCTACTTCTGCCACTTCTCCAGTTCAAATGACCCCTGCTCAAGCTATTCGAAGCCTCACACCTATGATCACCCAAAGAACTACTGATAATAGGCCAGGAACAGTGTCAGTTGCTCATCCTTCTCTGGTCATTTTCGGAATTCCTAAGCCTTCACCAGCATCCTCACCACCTGCATTCTCTTCTGATCCAAAGGAAAAATCCACATTGAGGATGTGGATTGATCAAGTGGCTAAGATGTTTGATGGGAATCATTGTATTTTATGTTCTTTCACTGTACCTTTTTATGACTTTTATTACATGTGACTCTCTTTTAATTCTTATTCTCTTTGTTATTTCCCACTTTTTGACTATCACAAAGGGCGTGAAATGTTCTACAGGGATATTAAGGGGGAGAAATATTTTAGAACGTTTTTATAAAGGGAGAGAACACATAATAGGGATAAAGCATTAAATAAGGATAAATTTTATCTAAGAGCTATCATGATTTTCCCCTTTGATACCTTTGAATTTCATCCTATGATACTAGTTATTTTACTTTCATTCTCTGATGCCATTACATCTACTTCTATGATACCATTGCTTTTAATTTTATCTCTAATACTATCACATTTAAATCCACCTCTGATAAATTATGTTTTCTCTGAGAAAATTTCATTTAATGATATATTCTCTGATACAATTACTCATTTTTTTAAAACGATAATATCATAAGATGTGATTATCAAAAAGGGGGAGATTGTTGGCCTCACCTATTTTGATAATCCCAATACGTGTTTATCTATATATTTATTCTTTCAATCTATGATATTCTGTGATCAAGATGATGATAATATTAAAATAATCTCTGAAATATGTTAACCATTTCTTATCTATGTATATATGAGTATTAAGGAAATTATAACCCAATCAGATGTGTTTTGCATAAAAATAGACTAGTGTTAAAGTCACTGATCTGTGTATAGATACTGATAAAGAGCTACCGATACTCAGTCTACCGATAGAATTAGTCTACCAATAGACAGAGTCACCGATACACTAAGGTCACCGATATGTATAGAATTACTGATGTGCAAGTCTACCAGTAGTTACTGGTAGAGTAAGCCTAATGATACAGTACAGACAGTCACCGATAACCAGAGCTACCGACAGAAAAATAGACCAGAGCTACCGATAGACAGAAGTCTACCAATAGAACCAGTTCACAGATAGTTACCGATTAAAGTATATTCACTGATATATCGAGCTACCAATATAAGTCTGCTGATAGTGTAAGTCTACCGACATGTGAAAACAGCTACTAATGCAAGGAGCTACTGATGGATCAACATCTACCGATGGATCAAGAGCCACCGATACACTAAGGTCACCGATATATATAGAGCTACAGATGCAAGATAAAAAGAGCTACCAATGGAAGGTCCTATGACACAAAGTCCACCGTGCACGTCTACCAACAAAAGGATACTAATGATCGACTAACCAATCAAACTCTATACTCTCAATACTATTTATTTATTAAGATAACGGTTATATTTGATGGTTTTAATTCATTTAATGTTATTTAATGGATTGTGATACCATGTCAGGGAACCGTACCTAGTACCCATGAGAAAGGCGATCATTCCTTTTTCTGGACCTAAAAGCTATAAAAGGAAGGAAAGAGAACACTGAAAAACACAACCAAAATGATAGAAAGAGAAGAGTTGATACGTGCGTGAAAGAGAGGATCTTTAAAGAGCAATCAAGAAGGCGCTTAACATGTAGAGCAATTGGAAATTAGTGCATACAGAAATACTATATCCAAACTCCAAGATCAGTGGACATACATCAAGCAATTGATTGAGGAGAACACAAGTTGCAAATTGAGTGAAGAACTTCAACAAAAACACTTCATACACTCGGGCTGATAAGCTGAACCTGAACCTGGAACCAAGGAGGAAAACGATACTCTGTTTTCAGAACATAAACCAGAAAAGGGACTCAAAAGCTTTTCTGACAAAACCAAACATATCTAGAGCTGCACTGCTAATCACTAAATCATTTCTAAACTCATTCATACTTATTTTTATTGATTCTTTCATTTACATTTGGAGTAGTGTGTGTACCCTATTTATCTTACACACACACTGTCTCCTGTGCTAAGCTGGGGGATTCTCAAATCCTCATTCAAACTCTTTAACTGTTTTGTTTCCCACTGTGGATAGTGGTAGAGGTCGAGTAAGACATGGACAACTGTAAGGTATTGTTTGTTTTACCACGTAGAACTGTGGTAGAGGTCTTTGTACTTGGATAGTGTGGTCACTATTGTTTACCCTGATCCAGGGTGTGGATCAATTTATATATATTGTTGAGAGGACTATGTCTCGTCTTGAGACTGAACCTATTGGTTACCTCAGTCATGCTATTTAGTTTATGTCATAAGTATAATTTATATATTTCTTATTCCGCTGCTTATTACTTTGAAATACAAAATTATTTTAATGCTACTTTGATAGTTAAATTAGCAAGTGTTTATATTTATTGTAATCCAGTAAGATAGTTTAAAAAGACAATTTAATCCTGAGATTAAATTAACTGAGAACTAATCAATCTTTGATAAACTAATTGAACATTTATAATCTATATAAATTCACTATAGTTTAACTCTGTTTTTAAATTTGGGGATTTTAAGAGAGATATTTCTAACAGAAATTTTAATTGGAACTCAATTAATCCCCCCCCCTCTTGAGTGTCCACTCTAACCAACAATATTGGTTTATTATAAGAAATTATGTGTATCTGAAGTAAAAAAAATTATTTCAACAAAATTAAATTAAATTACTAGAAAACATCAAAACTCTATTTTTATTGGTAAATATTAATTAAGTCCTTAAATGGTTAATTGTAAGTTATATAAGTAAAAAATATTTTTTTTTTAAATTTAATTCATAAATACATATATCATAAATTAAACATTTTTACAAATTTATATGCCTTTATAATATAATGAAAATGTTATAAAATTTGTAGTTTTGGAAAGAAAATATATTTTTCATAACTCACCTAAAATATCACTATTTTAGAAAAGTCCCAAAAACTCATATTAATATAATATTGTTTTGATAAATCAAAATAATAAATTTAACTTTTCGAAATACAATTTTATAAATTTTATAATTATAAAATTTAAATAAATCAAAAAAATATAAGGAAGTCGAATTTGATAAAATATAATTCTTTAAAATATTAACTATTCTAATTCTTATTTCCAAGAATTTACCAAAAAATATAATGTAAATATATTATTCACATAAAAAATATACATATCCATTGTATATTTAGTTAAGTAAAATTAATCAAATAAAATAAAACTTTGAAAAAGGTATAATTTTAACACATAAGTTAGTCCTATTAGTTATTTAGGAACACTATCTAAATTTTATTAATTGTTTTGTATTAATAATGAATATTATATTATTTTTATAGATATTTTATAATTTAGTTATCTGTTTTTTACACACCAATTCAATGGATACATTTTTACATTTATATAATTTTTTATATTTTATTTTGTTTTGGTGTTTTTTGTGAATCACAATATTGAACATATTATGTTATAAAATAAAATATAATTTTAATTCTCAGTGTGTTACATTAACCCCCGTAATTAAATTAAATCCTCTGAATTTGAATAATCACTTAATAATAAAATTATTTAAGGGGTATATAAATAATAAGAATAAATCAACAAAAATTTTCTACCAATTCATTAATGTCACATTCTTATGTATGATTATGATACTAATTTTTTACATCTTAATAAACCAATGTCCAAATTTTAAACTTATATATAAATTTATTCAAATTATGCATCCATAGTTAGTTGATATTACATAGGTGTTTTTGGAGACATAACATTCATAACTTCATTCTAAGGATCCAGATTTCAGTTAGATACTAAAATGAAAAATGGTTAACATGTGTGAGGAAAAATTACCATGATAATAGAATTACTGATAAATTCAAAAACAAATTTATATTCTTTATTTATAATCATATTATTCCTAAATCACTCTAATTTCAACTTCTGTTTTTTATTTTGATTTCACTCTTATATACTATCGTAATTCTTGACCATAATAATTCATTGTTAATAGATTATAGAGAGAATTTAATTATCCTTGGAATATCCCCTAGGAGTGTCTCGTTGGATATTCTTTATTAGGCCCACTCATCAAACATTTTTTAATGACTAAGTTGATATATAACCATACTTTTTTATGGTGACTACCCCAAGTATTATCTATTCCATAACCACATAAACTCTCTAGTACATAGATATGGATGTAATATCTATGAAACCTAAAACTCTATTCTTTAAAAAAAATTAGGATATTAGACTAAATTTGGTTTTGTCCGAATGATTTTTTTCTAAATTTCTCCCTTCTTAGTACCCATTATTTACTAAACTAATCCCTAAAAAATAATTTTTCCAATGTTACCAACTCAATGATTAATATATAACTATGAAATCAATTTCATATTTAACTTATAAACCCTCAAAGAAATTTCTAACTCTTAAACTATACCCAACTGATAAATTAAAAATAATTAAAGTTATGTCAAACCTGATTTGACACCAACTATAGTAAAAAAATCCTACACTCTAAAAATATGTTACTTAAAACAAATATATTTCATATTTTCTTTGAAATCAGCCTATGTTACCCAAAATTAAACCACCAATAAATATAGTATCACAAACAAATATTTAGTCAATTTCACTCCAAGTAAATTTTATCTTTTATGATTAATATAGTTAGGGAAAATAATTAACTAGTAAATCTAATTCGATTCACAAAAATGGGAATTTTTTCCTGCTACATTAAGAATTAATTATTCTATAATAATTATCCAATATATTCTATAAATTATCCACACATGTTACACTTATATACATATCATTTGTAAAAAATTTCATTATATACTAGGGAAATAGAATTATTAGAAGGGGGATAATATTCAAAAACTTGGAAAGGATATATCAGAATTTATAAACCTTAAACAAGGCATTAATAATATAGAAGTAGTATATAATAATCAACTGGGGTCAAATAATTTATCCCATGAGTTTGAAATAAATCCATGGATGAAATAACAATATAAATAATCAGATGGATAACTATAACTGGTTTTATATAGAAGTAATAAATAATTTCAGACATATAATTATTATAATAAAGGCCTTAGAAAATAAATCTAATGGTTTTAAAGACATTGGCCATGATATCTAAATAAATGGGCAGGAATACACCAAATTCTTAGGCTAGGTTGTGTATTCAGACCCACCAATTTATATATGGATATAGTGATCTTTTTTTATCACATAATAAGTCTAATAAATTTACCAAATTAAATAAATGAATAAAAAAATTATAATCAATTATCCTTAGTAATTAAAAAACATCCATAATAGAATTTAGAAAACTATGGGGTGTCAATAATTCCCCCATCCAATAAATTGAATATATTTTTATGTATGCATCCCTAAAACTAGTAGTGTATGAAGTAATGAAATATGGCTATTATAATTAATTTCATCTTTTGAAAAATGTGTGGGTATCTTGGATAATTCAATTCTAGGATAGGAAAATATGGTATTCATAGAGGAAAGTCATCTAAGAAAAAATTATTCATATACATCGTGGATAATTAAGAAACTAAAAATTATTGATGGATCATTATTTTAATAGAAAATAGTTTTTCATAATAAATCTTTATATATAAGGGGGATGGTATCTTTTGAGTAATATCATTGATAAATCCTAAAGTAATAAAAAACATATTGATATGGATGAGAAACAATTTTTATGAGAATAATAAACATGAAGTGAATATTAGAAATAATCTTGAAAAATTAAAAACACTTATTTAAATTGAAATATTTTATAAATCTAATATAAGTAATTTATTTTATAATCCATGAGTAATGTAGAGATGATATTTACTCGAAAAATACTCTGACAATATGCATTCACATGTAAAACAATAAAAATATAATCTTTTCAAAAATTGATGAAGACATATGGTACAGAAAATTATGAATTTTTTTTTAAACATTTAAACAAATTGATTTAGTATAAAATTACCATAATATATTACTGAGGTGTAGATAATTACACTCATAAAATAATTCACTGAATATTTTCATGGAAGAAGATGATTTCTGAATAAAAATAAAAGGTGGGGTAAGTTTTAATACAATGGGTAAATAATGAGTCATAGGGGAAATAAAATACTAAAAAGTTGGAAAAAAGTTAATAAATTAGATGTGTTTTAGAAATAAAAAGTATAAAAAATCCTCAGATGTGTTATCTTTTAAAAAATCCTGATTTGAAATTGCGATTTGAGAAAAAAAACATTACCGTATTGGAAATGTATGAATAAAAAAATCATTATAGGGAGATCATGAAATGTAAATTAAAATAATCATAAATGGAATATACTTATCATAAATAGAGGATATAGGGTTGTGAATACACTATAATTAACATGTTGTGCAATATCAAACATATCTAATATATTTTAAAATTTAGATAATGAAACCCATAAACATTGGTAAATTTGAATCAAAAGGACATGTAAGATAAAATGTATGATAGATTGATAAATACCATATATTAAATGAACTTTTTTATAAAAATAAATCCAAATATAACATATAAATAAAAAAATTAAACAAGTTTTGAATACAAATCATATCTTAAAGAAGCAAATTAGAGATTCAAGAGACTATAACATCAATCCCTCTTAGTCGAATGTCCTCTAACCTCATGTATAAAAAAATAAATATCCTAATAACTAATTATAGAACATTATTAATAACTATAAAGTTTTATAAACCTCATTTATAATCATTTATTAAAAAAATATGAGATTATTTTATTTTCATCATAAGTAGTTTAAATTGTTTTTTAGTACTCGTTTGTAATGGTGGTGTTGAAAATTTCTATTTTCATACAAATTTCATCATTAAAATATAATCAATGTAAAATGAAGATATATTTCATGATAATTTATAATGTTCCAATTTCATTTCCTAATTAATTTATTTATGATTCTTAATGAATAAATCGGCAACGAGCTAGTTTTCAAAATTTTAAATGAACAAAAGGGTGGTATAATAAAAATATTAATATATCCATTCTCGATCAATAAAAAAAATTATTTTATCCTTAATGTATAATAATAGCAGTAGTTATGTTTCCATATAAATCCATCATAGAAAATTATATCATTGTTCATATAGGTGGATAAACCGAACTAAACAAGAGAAAGTTATAATTTATTGGTGATTATGCATAAGTGATTATTTTAGAATAATATCATTATTTATTAATAATAATTTTATTCTTTTTATTCTTGTAAGTTCTTGAATAATATTCTAATAGATTTTGAAAATTTATAAATTGATATATGAAAAATTAAATACATCAGCATCATGGAGGCAGTAGTCCCCATATACGCATCGAAATGTCTACATTTTTTGAATGTTTTTGGAGGAAGGTAGAAATGGATAATCCATTAGTATAATATAATTTTAGAATACTAATAATACTAATATTATCATACATTCATTGATATAATAGGTTTGAGGGTATATAAGAATAAAACATTTACGATATCATATTTGAGAATATTACCTCTCCCTATGGATGTTCTCCCATGGGTATGCATTAGGGCTTCTTAGCATGATCTTTTGGAAAGTAAATAGATTATTTAATGTTGGGATACAATTGAGGAGAGATTAGGTTAGATTTTTTTGATAATTCCTTATAATTATGGGATACATTGAGTGAAGGTGATATCCATTTATAGGTGAAGGATATGACATTTTTGAAAATATAACATTTTAATCTAAATTCCGAACAATTATCACATGTTTAATGGTGCATATGTAAGAAATAATGGGATGGGGGAATAGGGTTGGTTTATAATCCCTAAACCATTCATTTTTTTAAAATTTAATCATTTTTAATTTCTTTTTCTGTTAAAATTTTCACATTAACCATTTTTTATATTTTCCACAGTAATAAGTTTTTATTTCAATAATTTACGTTTAACGCCTAATTTTTTTCCTTATTATGTAATTTATATTTACCTATTCCAACTAATAAAATTATTTTATCAACTAATAGTTATATTAATAAGGAAAAAAATTTATTAGTGCTTGTAACATGTAACAACCCATTTTTAGAAAAATTATATTTTAAATCATTAAATGTATGATTATGATACAATTATCATATATTTTATTTTTTATGACACCGAATATTTAAGGTACAAATATTAATATATTTTTTATATCTTTTTATATGTTAATAATTATTTTAAAGCTATAATGAGGTTTCCATGATTCATGAAAAGGATAAGGGACATGATGCTTAGCATGGTGTAGCTTGAATAATCTATAATAGTTCAACTGTGACATTAGTGGGATTATTGGGTAGAACGTGTTCTTCCTAGTGACCACTAGACCACAAATGGGGATCCTAGGAAGATTTTGTTTCTCATTATCCACAATTTGACTAGTGGGTTTACTAGGTTTATTTTTTTTCTACCGAGTGACCATCGGTCAACTGGTGGGGATCCTAGGAAGAATTTTTTCTTCCTAGTGGCCATCAGCCAGCCAGTGGAATATTTCTAAGCCTAACTAGAACACTGGGTTTTTAAGGAATTTTTTATCATGAACCCTTATCATTTTATATCACTCCCATACTGCCTCTTAAATCTATATAACTCTAGGATACTTATTCTTTTGTTTTTGAGTTCTCTCATTCCCTTCTATCTCCTCTATTTGATGTATATTCAATGGTTCTATCTTGTGATTCCAATTTGGTGAGTTTTATTTTAATATAGATCAATAAAATCAACTTATCCCTTATCAAAACCAATTATATTCATGATTTCACGATCATATATCAAGGTTTTGATATTTTCATAGAAGGTAATTGTTAATCATTGAAATAATCTAAACCCAGATTTTGGGAATTTGCATCTTTTCATTGTTTGATCCTAGATCATTGATGGTTTTGAATCTTATTGGTTATTTTTTATCTCTTCCAACCATTATGGTGTAGTTTCTATTAAAATAATTAGCATTGAATTATAAATCATGTTAAACTGGGAATGATTCTAGTATTTGGTTGTGTGATTTGATCCATTCATAAACCCATCTCATTAAATAATCTCTATACCTAATTTAGGACGTCCTTGACTATAGTGAATGTATATATAGGTTCTTGTAATTATTTTTGTTAGTTAAGTGATGTTTTTTGGGACCAATTATTGATTCTTAGACACATGATTGATGTGTGGGTGTATCCTTGAAAATCATGTGCTTGTTTTTTCTCGTATTTACATTATGATGGTTATAATTTTCACTTATTATGACATATTTTTTATTTAGTAACTTTTATTCTATATTAAATATATTATTACACATTGTTCTATAGTTTAAAGTGCATGTTGACCCTTATAAACTATTCTATGTTGGGTATGAGTTATATGCCTTGTCGATATACATTTGGGATATCCATTTAAGGGGCATGAATCACATATATTTGTGTATTATCCCAACAATAGGTGTGTGTTATATAGATGGTGAATGGTCCTTTTTTCCTAGATCCAAATTAGATATATCTGATATCTTATTAAACAAAATATGTATTGTACTTGTTTTATATACTTTCTACTTGTATTAATTTTGTTTACTTTCATGTCATGCACTAGTGTATCTTACGCTCTTATGTTAAAAAACATTGGTGGTTTCATAATATGTTTCATACTCACACTATACTCGGTAGTTATAGTGCATTTATAAGTTTAATGTCCATGGATTAAGTTAAGGTATTGGGACCTCTGGTGGATGAATTAGCATATTTTGAATGATAATTTGGGTTTTGTGGGATGGAATTCATGCTATATGTTTTTGCTACATCTATTTATTTCTTACCTCATAATTTGATCCACCACCTATGGTGGTCCCTTTTCATAGTTATGGTTTAAGTTTTTTACATACATTAATAATAGTATTTTATTTTATACTTATTTTTTATTCTTATACTTTGATTATTGGTTTATTAATTTATTATCTATTGATTTATTCTTTAATTATTATATTATTATACATAGATGTTTACTTGGTACCATGGAAATAGTCTCCCCAAAATTTCCCATTGGACCAATCTTTTAGTCAACAGCCTCTTGAGTATGGGAGGCATGCATAAGGTTGTTTGGAATCCTAACTTGAACCCAATGGTTCAGGTTAGGTTGTTAAAAATTATATCATAGAATCAAGTTCACTAACTATTGTTATTTCACTTCCAAGATTTTGGAAATGGTAAGCATGAGACGAGATGGTTGGGACTTGGGAAAGGGAACTGTTTCAGGGACTGGACAATAATATATAGTAGAACTCTGAGTATCCCTGATGTTGGAATTTATGATCTTGTTTTTCAATATTAAATTTTATTTAAATTCATCTTGTGTGATTTCCATGATGTTGGTATACTAAATTCTGTTGTTTCATGTGCATTCATAAATCATGTTTAGGAATGAATTACTATATTCCATATTCATGTTTCTTGAATTAGATAGATCCCAAATAATTAAATTCCTAGTGAAATTATTATATTATATTTTAGTTCGTTATTTCGTCCAATAATTTATTTTATCTTAAGTATTTTATGATTTATTTTATATATATATATGGTGGTGGGTAATATAACAGTACTAGAAGCTTGGTTTGGGTCATGGGTATTGTGTTGTGGGTGATGAATTATTCTTAAGGGTGGCCTCTTAGGATGAACCATGTTGTAAGTCCTAGTGTTGTCCTGTGGACTTTTAATTATCATCTTGTTATGTTGTTGGCATTCTGTATGGTTTGATTTGGAATGTAAGTAAATACCAATGTATAGATATATTTTACAACTAGTTACATCTCCTAACTTATAGAAGGATGTAACTGAGCATGTTCCATGGGTTCCACAAGTGGGTCAACCTATAAAACTTCTCCAGATGTTACTTTTCATCTTTTACCTATCAAGGTAAGAGGAGCCTATAGGGGTGGATCATCAATGGTTTATTATGCATGTGACATCCAACTCTATCATCCCACATCCTTCTATAGCACAGAAGGCCCATTGCATTTAGAGGCCTGGATATGAGTTATCGAGAGTATTTTTTAACTGGTGGTGACCAAAGATGATCAAAAGTTGAATCTTACAACCTTCATTCTTTAGGAAAATATTGAATGGTATTTTAATGTTATGGATTGAACTGGTAGGCATCAATGGACAACATGGGATAACTTCAAGAAACCATTAATTGAGAAGTTATTACTTGATACTCCATTATAAGACCGTTCTAAAGAGCTCACGGAGCTCTAATAGGGTATGATGATAGTATCCTCCATTTCATCACGATTCACTAAGTTGTTTTTGATTCTCTTCTCACGTGAAGTAATGTAATTAAGGGTGAAAATTTTGATATTTGTCTCTAGATAGAGGTGAAATGATAAGTAAAAAAAATCAAATTTCAAACCTGTTATACAATGTTTTTTAACTAAATAATGATAGATAAGGGAATTGAGGAAGATAAAACATTAGCACCTCTCCATACTATTAGTTGATAGATAGGTTTTTCCTCCATTATATTCCTAGTTTCTTATTCTTCGAGTATGAAAATGATGTAATGGAATGTACTATGGGGTGGTCGTGTATATTCAAATTTGAGAAAAGGTTCATCAACTCCCTCTATGGGAAATGAATTTTTTTACTGGTATGACTATGGATGGAATGAGATTTATCTCATGTATTTTAATATTTCACACATGATTTCTAACTTGTGTGGAAAAAATGGTCATTTAATGTTGTTGTGTTCAAATTATTCACTAATGCACAAATTAAATTTAGTATATGGTGTGGTTTTATGACCACATTAGCAAGTGAGTACCCCAAAAGTGTCAGTGAATCAGATTACAATTGATCCTTTGGGTAGTCATTGAGTGGTTTTTGGCATGGCATATATGGTAGATCAGAATTTGGAAAATTATGTAGATAGACCCTTAGGAGATTTAAGTATGGTCCTGATCTCTTCTTCTATCTCTATATATTTTTTACATAGTCATATATCATTATTTAATATCTTCTAATGTGGTAGTTGGGTTCAAATTATTGATTAAATTCCCCTCTAAGATTTTATCGAGTGATACACCCATGGGATTGAAATCGGACCATATTCATATATATATATAATGTCTAATGGGGGTGTTGGATTAGGTCATTCATGTAGTTGTACATTTTTTGTAGTTTTAGGGTTTACGTGATTCCCATAATGGACTAGTTGACTAGTTTCCATGAACACATAGATTTCAATTAGATATCACTATCTTTTACATTTTCTAATTTTGAACATGACATGCTGACTAGGGATTGGGAGGTTGAGGTAGGTAGAGTGAGACCGGATCATCATCAAAGATAAGTATATTCAGTGCATGTTTCTTGCGTGATCCTTGCATTAGACCAAATAGTGTATCCCTCCACTTTCCCATAATAGTAGACATGTTTAGATATATAAATAATGTTAATCGATTAGGGTTACCTCTATAAAGGGGATTTGATTTTGAGATCATGTTCATCCTCAGTGGACATCCAATATAGATTACACCATATCACATAGAACTAACTAAGTAGAAAGATCTCAATGTACATATTGATGATCATAGAGTAATACATACTCAAGATAATTTTTAGTAGAATGTATAGGATGCATAAATTTCTTGGTATGCTTTTTTTTACTAAAGAATTATCAAAATGTGTTCTTGTATCTCATAAATAATATACTTCACACATTATCTGAATCTTTCATTATTAGGTTTATTAATCAAATATTGATATATTATAATATTTTTGAATCACATGATTTACACCTAGGGATCATATTGAGTACACTTCAAGCGCATCAGTTTTATTCAAATTATTAAAAGTAACACTATTGGTAAAAATCTTTAATTATCATTGAGGATTTTTTTATCAAGAAGAAATATCGATTGATCTAGAGAAGTTAGATACAGTTATATCTTGGTCTTGGCTAAGGAATGAGTTTTAGATTTAGAGTTTACTCGAATTGGATGGGTATAATAAGAGGTTAAATCAACAATAGTATCACGTAAAATTTCTCATAAAAGAACATACAAAGAGGGCATCTATTTTTAATTGAATGGAAATTCTAATGAGTCCTTATTAGATATGAAGATGTGGTTGTTGTGGGAACTGATCCTAATTCATCCCAATCCTAGAGATGGGGATTCAATTTATTATAAAGAATATGGAATTTCCTTATAATCCATTCTAACAAAGCTTAAAAAGGTTGTTGCTTATGGGACACTTTATTTTTAGCCCCACTAGAGGAACAAACCTACACATTCATTAGAGTTGGAAAATGTCGTTTATGTGTTGAAATATTTGTGAGAAAACCTCTTTAGTGGGATATTATATATATATATATATATATATATCAAAAGAGTGTATGGTATATATTATCCCAATGTGACCTAAATCTTTTTCATAAATTTTTTTGACGTTTGACTTTGGGATGTGGTATGCTCCCAAGAAAGGTAATGTAGTTTTAGATACACTTAACAGGAAGACAGAAGATGTTTGATAGTGAATGTCATAAGAAGGATGAAAGAACATGGACCTAGTGGTAAATTGGTTGGTTTTCATAGCTGAGAATTGAGGGGAAATGGATTTTCCACCCTTAGTGATCATTTCTCTATTGGTGTAAAGAGTAATGGACTATAAAGAGTTTGATCTTGTGTGCATTGTGATTCTTGTAAGGTTGGTGGGAAATGATTCCCTTTTAGGATGGTCTTTAAAGGGATGTAGTTTGCTTCTAGTTCATGGTAAGGTGATGATTCCTTATCCATAGAGAGAAAGGATAGTAAAAGCCTACTATTCTACATAGTTTTAAGTGTACCCATGATTTGAAAATGTTTATCATAATGTCTAATGCCAATTCTAGTGTCCCTATTTGAAAATGTAGATTGCATGATTTTTTTCCTATTGAATTACATTTCAGAGGATCAAGAATGAGAATCAAATAAATAAAGGGGTTATGTATCCACTTATAACACTTATAAATAAGTCGGATAAGGTAAAATTAGTATTGTTAAAGGGTATCATATGACCCCATGTTGTCGATAAATCTTTTGGGTTGTGCTATAATAGTTGTCTAAGGTGGATCACTTATTTCTAATCCAAGAAAATAAAGTAGAGGATGAATTACACAATAACTATTTTTCGAATATCATTTGGATTTATAGAGTTACTATGAGAATGATACCTACTGGAGATGTTTTTTTAATTGTGGTTTTGTAGAATCTTGGAGAAAGTGAGGGGGACTCACTTGAAAATGAGTGTATATTTTCATCCTCATGGTAATGAATAGTCATAATGAAAGATTCTGACTTTAGAGAATATTCTTTTTGTATGTGCTCTAGATTTTAGAGGATCATGGGATGATTAGTTTCCCCTATTTTATTTTTCTAATAGTATCAACTTCCATTCCTCAATTCAGATAGATATTTTTGACGCTCTGTATGGGCGGTTATATTGTTCACCACTATGAATACATGAGGTAGGTGATTCAATAGTTGTTGGGAAAAATATGGTCAGGGATACCTATGAGAAGGTGTTTTAAATTTGGAAACATCTAGTTAAAACATATAATAGGTATAGTTCCTATTACAACCAATGTATAAGGCCCTTGGAGTTTATTTTGGGCGACATGGTTTTTTTTCTGGGTGTCCCCTCTGTGGGTGAATAGGAATTTCAGAAAACAAGGGATATTGGAAGAGTGGTATTTTGGTCTATTATATATTTTTTTATACATAAGGATAGTGTCATATTATATGTATCTTCATCCATAGTATCATGTTATTGATAATTTTTTCCATGTGTCTCAGCTTTGTAGGTACAAACCTAATAATACGCATGTGCTCAACATTGAGGATGTTGAGCTATAAACAGATAGATCATTTGTGGAGTGGACTATGTGTTTTGTCATCTGAAGAGGGAAGTTGTTGTGATGGAAGATAGTTCCTTGTTTTTTGGTTCTATGGTAGAATCGAAACTTTTAAGAGAATTACATGGGGTGGGAGGAAGTTATTTGATCATATTGTGTTGAGTTTTTTGAACAAACCTAGGGGGATACTTATCAAGGATGATAAGTCATGTGTGGGGGGAAATTGTGACACACTATGCTTCTGGAATGCCTCTATTAAGATTTTATATTTTTTTATGATTTAACTATTTCTAAGTGGGATAGAGGTGTTTATGTGGCTAGAAAAGGGAAGGGTATTTTCTATGTGGAATTTTTAGCTTAAAGAAGAAGACCAACACCCGTAGTAAGTCAATGGGCTCCAACAGCCTTCATATTAATTTTGTAGGATATTTATGTTGATGAAACATCCCACCAGCTACATATTTGATCTCCTAGTCATAATCTGTTCTACCAAGTAACCATCAGTTAGCTAGGGGAGGCCACCATCTCTCCAGAAGTGTTGTTCATATCCTAGTGATACTTCCATGTTTTAATGAATTTTTTACCCAAACCCTCTAAATTTATCTCATTGTTTATTTCCCTATTCAACCGTAAACACCCTAGGGTCACTATTCTAATGTTTTTATGTATTATCCTTCCCATATATCTCCTATCTTTGAAACTAAATCAACAATTTGATCTTATGATTCCAATTTGGTGAGTTTTATTATGTTTTTATCATTCCTCTAATACTATTCGTGAAAAAAATACATAGATCCAAAATTTATCTATAAAATATTAGTTTATTTTACATTTTATAACAATTTAATTGTTGATAGTTGATATAATTAACACCCAAATTCATGTAATATGCATTTGTTCATCATTCAGACCTATATCATTGTTGGCAGTTAATCTTCTCAGGTATGTTTGATATTTTTCCTTCCTTATGCCTGTTGTTTCTCTTCAAACCATGATCCTAAAATTATAAATCATATAGTAAAAGAAATTTCAATAGGATTTGGTAGTGTAATTTGATCTGTATATTATCCAATTTAATCAAATAATCACTATATATAAGGTAATAAGTCTTTAACCTGAGAGCATGTTTATATAAGTGAATGGATAAATTGTTTGTGTGCATGTGTATCCCTATGAGACCTATGTTTGATGTTTTATCACATGATTTGAGCATGTGTCTCCCCAGGAAATATATCTTTATTACTGCTTTCATGTTGGTTTTGATGGTTTTTAATTCTTTCTTGTTATGACATGATGTTTGATCTATCAATTATATCATGTATTGCATGTCTTGATCCTCTATATTCAATAAATGAGTAATTTAGGGCTTATAGAATATTCCCTTAGGGGGTGTGTTATATGTTTGATCTATATTCATTTGGGTTGTCTCTTCAAGGGGGATTTGTTTGGAGGATGGTCAAAGTTTCTTTTGGAATGGAGCCAAATAATGTAGAGATAATCCTTGAGGACCAAAGATATATAGTGCGATAGTGTGATGTACATATTTATTTGTTTAATATGGTTACATTAATTGAATGAACTAGTATATATTATCCACTTATGTTAAGGATCATTGGTTGTATCAAAATATGTTTAATACACACTGCCTACCTGTTCATTTCGGTGTGCTTGTAGATTATATGGTCTGATATTTAGTGAAGGAATGGGACTCTTGGTGGATGGTTGAGTAGGTTTAGTAGAATAATGTGGGAGTTATAGGACGGAATTCAAGATTGATGTTTCCTTAATCTTGTATTTAGTGTTTACCTCGTATTTTGATTCATCGTCCATGGGCGTATCTTTTCTTAGTTTTGGTTTTTGTGTCTGACATTCCATACTGCTACTTCATGGTATGGAGCATATAGTGTATATTGATACTCCAATGATTGAATTATTCATACATTTTTTATTTAATTTTAATTTATTCCATTATATTACATTTATGTTTACCTCATACTAAGGGTATAGTCTCCCCGTGATTTCATTTTGTCTCTCACTGCTAGTTGATAACCTCTTGTGTATGGGGAGGCACACTTGTTGTCATGTGGAATCCTGATATAGACCTGATGGCTCGGGTTAGGGTGTTAGAATTTTAATGGTATAAATTATTCTGTTATAAAACAAATAAATGTTAGCTGATCTTCAATTCAATTCAAAACAAAATTTCACCATTATAATATTTATCTAAATTAAAAGACCATAAACAAATTTTTATTATAAATATAAATTCAGTCCTAAATTTTTTTAACATTGGTATTTTTAATTTAATATAGTATTGTTTTTATATTGTATTGTATTACAACATAACTACATAGTTGATCACATAAATAAATTTATAGATTTCTAGGACTTTATTATCCACTGATGATGTCAGAAAATTTAAAATTTAGGTAACAACTATATTTTTCAATATTCACCTAAAAATAGCTATTTTGAAAAATTCCAAAAAATTCATCTTAATATAATTTTTTTATAATGAATACAAAAAATCATTTATTTTATTTAATATTCAAATTCTAAAATGTGATAATTGTTTTGAATAATAACATATAAATACTATGAAAACTATATTCAAAGGGAAATACCATTTTTAAATGCTAACAATTATTTTTATTATTTCCTATCAATTATTAATGAATCTTTTGTTAATATATTATTAACATCAACAATATATTTATCCAAAATATATTATTTTCATAAAATATTGAATATAACAATCCAATTTTTGGAGAGGATTAATTTTAGAGAATAAATCCATATATTTATTATTAATCTACACAAATTGAATTTTATCGACATCTTATTATTAATAATGGCCCTTATATTTATTTATAGATATTTTTTAAATTTAATTACCTCTAATTTTACCCACAATATCATTAGAAACATATTTACAGTCATATAATCTTTTATGCTTTGTTTTAGTTCAGTCTTATGTCTGAAGCAACCAATCGAACAAAAATACTTATTTCAGGACCCATGATTTATGATATATGAATTATTGGTTATAATTATCTAATTTAATCATTTAACCTTGATTATATTCTAATATGTATATGCATATATTATTCTCGCTTAATATTCTTGATTGGTTTCTCTTATGCTTAAACTTCTTGAGCATCTGATCCCAACCATTAATATGTTTTTGTAGCCCAAGGTTATGAAGAATATTATTACCTATTATATGTTTGTAAATTTATGATGTTTAAATAATATTTATAGTATATTTATAAATAAAATTTTTTAGATATATTATGTTTCTAGTCTCCGAAAGCACTGAACCTACATGTTTTATTTTGTGTTTTATTATGATATATATTGAATATTCATATAAAATTATGTAATATGAATGTATGTTGAGAATGGATTTAATAAAGTGGTGTTAGAGTGGGGTTAACTATTTTTGGTGTTTTTATTATGTATAATATGAGGGTAAAACCTAAAATAATAAATTTTGAATGAAAATTGGTGTATGATAGTCTCATAATTCCATAGGATAAAATGAATGTGTCATAATTTAGGACATATTAGAATTTTTTCTTTATCATATGATTTATTACTCTGGTTTTTTTAATTGATACGTACAAAATTTTTTTATATATTATTAAATGGATAAAACTAGGAAAAATATTGGTAATAATTATTGTGATGAATAATGAAATGATTCTCCCAATGAGCAACCGAATAAGATGAGAATTAGTGTGAAGAATATCATTGCCATTCTAACCTGACTCTAACAAGTTATGAAAAATATAACTAATCAATTTAAACTCTATAACACAAAAATAAAGGAACATATTTTCATTTATTACTTAATGTGGTAATATCCACAACCCCTTATTTGTTATTCTAACCCACTTATTTTCAAAAAATGTATCAACATACTAGAAAATATATTTTCTATTCTAAAGTGATCATTGTTTAATCCGGTTTTCATAGTTTTTTATAATTTAAAAAATGAATCTATACAATAGTGGTATCTTATTAATAATTTTATGTAAGAGGAATAAATCAACACAATTAAATGAGAGAATTTTAAGAACGTATTCATCAATAAATACTTTCATATAAATCTTTTCACAAGAAATCGAGAGATAATTCCTAGAGATTAAATAAACAGAGGATGAGTCCACTGGTAACTATAATAAAAAATTCACAAGATAAGAAAATTTTTGTTCAAGTTTTACCATTAAAAATAAAAGATAAATTAATCATTTATTTAGAGACAAAAACCAAGTCTCTAAAAAGTTTGTGTAACACCCTGAAATTCTAATGTAACAAACATGTATTCAGTAATGTGTATGAAATCTAACACTGAGGATGTAAGGGAATATAATATATAGATACCTTATAATATATTTAATATTTTAAATATATTTAATATATTATATATTTTTTAATGCATTCAACTCTAAGTTAGAGTGTGTTACATTCAAGAGAGACCTTCTTCGATGGCTTAGTTTATAGGAAAGACCGAGTTTTATATAACAAAAATATATTATTACAATATTATTATTTAATATAATATAAACTATAAGTTATGAATAGAATTGGATAAATTTTTAAAATATAATTTACCAAACTAATTCATTGGTTACATATTAATTATAAATGAATATAATATCCAATTCAAAATAAAGATAATATTTTATAGAAAACTATTTTATGGTCACAAAGTTGTTTTTTCCTAATAAATTAAATTAATTATAGTTATTAAGTGATATTAATGAATTATATTTATTACATATTAAATATATTATTTTTTATATTCATCCAATAGATTTATTAGCATAAGATAAGAACAAAATCAATATTTTTCATAAAAACCAATATTTTTATTAAGGCCTTTTACCACCTTTTAGAAGTGAAACTATTTTAAATAACATTTTTGGAACTTTTAAGAATATTATTTTTAAAAATAAACATAATATTTGAAATATTAATATAAAAATTAGGTTATCGAAATTGTTGATATTTTTTGTGAACTTTAATTTTTTAAAATTGAATAGTGACAAATACTAAAATTAAATTCAAAACTGCTTTTTCATCTAATTTATTTATAAGGATAAATTATATATTAAATTGGTTTTAATGTTTAATTATATCATATTTTTATAAATTAATTCAATTTAAGATATTGGAATCAATTTCATTTTGAAGTTGACTATACAGACATATCAAACTTTAGGAAGTTTTTACTTTAAAGCCCTGCATTATCGTCTCATCTGTGAGATAAAATTTAAATCATTTTATACCAATTTTGTGATCATAATTTTGAAAAATGGATTCCGTATTTTTAATCAAAATAATTCATTATTTAAAATATGATCAACATTGTTTTTGACCAAAATATTAGTTAATGTAATTTAAATTAATTACAATAGTTAAAGTAAAATCAAGCTTAATGAGGGACTAAACCTTAATATTAAGGGACCAAATGACCTAGAAACATGTCCAAGATCCATTTTATGGACATATTTAGACCCTATTCTTCCTTTTACTAAAATTGGTCCATTACTGGATCCACTTACAATGTGAAAATTGTGTATGGATTCCTTTTTCAAAATATTCCAAGAGTGTCACTCCACCTCCACTACAAAAAGGCCTCCTCTCTTCCAACTTCCTCACACCTCCAAAGACACATTGTCTCAACAAAAATCTGAAAAATATCTCTTAAACATTCCTACCCTCATCCTATAATATTTTAATAATTTGGAAATCAATATAAATAATCCCTTTGGTGAAAACCAAAAGTAGTTACCCGATTAAGAGGTAGCATCTTTCCTTAAGCTCTTTAGTATTATTTACATTATACAACCCCTGAACTACTATTATTCTATTAATTTATAAAATAAACAATACAATAGATATAATATTAATTTTATGATATGGTTTATACCTATACATGCACAAAATTCCATCTGATGGGTAACGAACTTACTATTTATGTGTATGGTGAATTACAACCACACGAAATGATGATTGTTCATTTTTCCTTTACCACCTCTCATGGTGGAAATTATGATGTAAACTATATTTATATGTGTGATATATGATATTTATTATCTCTTAAAATGTATAATTATTTTTTAACAAATACCTTTATGCACTGCATTTTATGGGAATATGATAACATCATCTTTGGAACTGTGGACTACCTCCTCCTTAAAGCGATGTGATTCATTCACACTATACATGGAATGTGTAAATTATGTTTTTAATATTACTAAGTAACATATATAACACATATATTATAATTTAATTATAATATAAATATGTATCATTAACTTTTCAATCTTTTAATAAGACAATTAAATGAAAGTACTGTTAATGAGTATGTACGACCAACCACCTCCATTAATAGTGCATTTCATTTCTTATCTACAAAACTTATAGATTATAAAAAATACAATTGTATTGAATATACATGATATTAAAATCATGGTTTAAATTTTAGAGATGATTAAACCAAGATCAAAATAACTAGTCAAAACATAGTTGAGAAAACTAGGCAATAAACACTCGAAATAGTTAAAATAATGAATTGTTATTAAAAACAGGTTATAAAATATTATATAAAGTTAATATATGGTATTATAATTACAATTTTTCTTATTTTATAAGTTATTAACATGTTTAAACCACTTATACATGATTTTAATGTATTTTCACTATAATGTAAACCCAAGTTAAGGTATTTTCATCTCACTTTTTAAATCTGTGAGATAAATGTTATATTCACCACATACTTCTTTGTGTTGTTTATATATCATAAATTTTTATATATTATATCATGAATTATTTTATATTAATGGTATTTAAATAATTTATTTATTTTTATTCCTTTATGAGGATTATGATTTAAAATATTTCAATGTTGTATGGGACACTTAGTGGTGTTTAATAATTATTTTCCTGAAGAATAATTCTAATGATCTTTCAATGGTATTTTCATTTGAGGAAATTATGTGACCATTTTTTTAATTTACCCTTTAATTTTACTATCATATGGTTATTAATTACATTTTTCAAGTATTAGTACCATTATCTCACTCTTTTTTACTCAAAA
This sequence comes from Viscum album, assembly GCA_963277665.1. Classification (NCBI taxonomy): domain Eukaryota; kingdom Viridiplantae; phylum Streptophyta; class Magnoliopsida; order Santalales; family Viscaceae; genus Viscum; species Viscum album. Next base: position 684,915,655 of record OY728167.1, read on the forward strand.
TAGCCTAGAAAATGTTTTTCAGAAAATCAGACATTATTTCCCTATTTAGTATAAGAATTTCATTTATTCTAAAAACCTGGATTTATAAAAAAGATTTCAATTTTTTTTAACCATATAAAATTGATTTATTAAATAAATCTTTAACCTTTTTTATAAATGTTTTAAAATGAATCTTCAAGACTCTTTCTGAACAATGGATTTTTCTCACATTTTTAACATGAAAAAAATGTTCTTTTTACCTCGTATGCCAACTATAGATTTAACCGCTGTAAATTTTTTGAAGAACATTTTCATGTTTAAAAGGTTAATTTTTCATTATTTTTTTTTAAATGTTATTTTCAATGAAAATATTTTTTAAATGGTTTTTAAAAAAAGGTTATTCTCATCAAGAATGTTTTTAAAATAATTTTTATATTATTTGTATTCATCAACAACAACAACCCTTGGTTTTTACACCACTAGGGATATATTGTGTTGATACCATTATTATTCATCCTATGTATGGTTTTTGATTTATTTGGATAAGTAATGTATTCAAATCCATTTCCTTGTTTTATTTGTTAGTCCCATTGAAGTATTCAATCTTTTATGATCATTGAACGTTGAATTTCACCTAAATTATCCACTCATTTATCACTGATATTACTATTGTCTAAACCATATACCATTTAACATAAAGTGTTTAATTTCATAGTTATTTTATTATTTGGTGAATTATTAATAATTATGTATTCTTTTTTCAATACAGATATTTGATAAGACATATTGTTATTCATTAAATTGATTACTCAATATGAGGAATTTTTTGGACATGGAATGATGTTTGGAGCCTGGAATTTATAAATATCTGTGATGCATAGATAGGATATCCTAAGACAAATATGTTTTGAAAATTAAATGGGTTTCTATCCATAGTTTTAAACTATCTACATGAAGGATCTAGACAGTATAAGTTTTCATGTTCCTCAGACATGACATATAATAATTAAGTGTTTCCTTTATTTTAATTCATTATTTATTATACATGATATTTTCACACGATAAAATCTATGGATGAATTTAATTCATAGTTTCTTGGTTATATGGAATGTGTTTTTAGTTTCTTACCTTTCCATATTTATTTTTCTTTATCCAGTTATTTGAATGGCATGTGTTTTCATTTTTTACATTTCCATATTTTTTATGAACTTCCTTATTAGTTTTTTGATTATATGGTATGTGTGTTCAATTATTTACCATAAAAAAATTATTATCCTCATTGATTAAATTATTTTTTCCATTATACATTTACCATAATAAGTATTTGAGCTCATCCTTAATATTTTTATTTCCACAGGATTCGAAGAAGTGTACTAAGAATGACATGCATGGAAATAAAAAATGAAATAAATTTATATTCCTCTAAAGAATAAAAAATCTATTATAATTAGTGTATTAATTTATTAGACAAGACTCATGTATGTATATCATTTTCCAATATTATTAAATTTTTTAGTCCTTTGGGATGCAATTTACTTGTATCTTTTTCCAATGTAATTGAAAGCAGACACCAGAACCAGACTTGTTGGGGTATAGTTTCCATATTTGGTATTATATAAAGTTAAGTAGAAACTTGGGAACTAGATTTAGTAAAACATAGATTGTAGACCATAACCCCAAGGTTTAATTTGAGGATAATTATATAAGAAAATCCATGAATTTTCATAAGGTAGATATTATGTGGGAATTCCTTGCAATACATCCTGGCCTCGATAGTACAAGTGGTTGTGGTTCCATAACAAATATACCTAAGTGTAAAAAATCTGAAAAGGTGTGTCGGTCCTGACTCAGTGTAACCTAGTACATAATTACAAGCCTTATTACGCACATGGTTTACACTACGAGGGGATACTCTTAGGATAGTTCACATTTTCTATAAAATCATTAATAATGATTTGAATATATGATGAAAATGAATAACCTAGGTTAAACATAATGTATTTTAGATTGAAAACAAGGGGTCATGATTTATAAATCCTACAAAAAATATTATGGACAGACCCTAGACCAAGGAAGGACTTATGTAGAAATAAAACTGATTTAGTATTTATGTATTAAGATTGTATTGAAATCTTTTGTTAAAATTATTTTTACTAATTAATATTATTTTAAGTAAGTACATCATATTTATTTTTTTAATTATATAAATATGTTTTTAAAAAGCACAACCTGTATTCCTGGTGAAAACCAATAAAATATGGAAATATTGCAGGACTTGAACACATGACCGAAGGATGATAAGGGTTTCACGCCAACCACTGACCAATGCAGTGTCCTAGTTAACATGTCAATGTTTTAGTTTCAATTTTTTTTGTGTAAATATTAATGATGAACAAGTATTGTTAATTTTTAGATTTATAGATCAATTCCTTATCCATATTGGTTTTGGAAAATAGTTAGAGATAAATAGTTAGACTTTTCACTCTTTTATGGGTTTTATAATCCGTAAAAAGTGTATTATGGTGATTTATGAATCAATGTTAATTTTAAAATATCCATTTCATAATGTAATGGATGAATTAGAAAAAAATAAATGAAAACTCAACGTATTAAATTAAATTTATATAAATATATCAAGTATACATAGGTAGAGAAATAATTACCCAACATTAGGAAATTGATCAAAAAAATGTTGTCATAATACCTTAATTTAGGTCAAAATGATGATCCGTAAATCATTGTAGATTTGTGGATTTGAGGCCCTCAAAATTTCATTGGTCATTCACTTGTTTTTTATTGATGACCTCAATCACTCCCTCAAAATATTTAATCTTTTACTCTACATACATATCTCAATTTACTACTAATGTTCTCCTACTTAGAGCCCTAGTTAAATTTTAGTCCAAATGACATTTGTAATTCCAATTCTCCAATTTCTAAAGGATTTATTAGGAAACCTTCTCATGAATTGAGATTTAAACATAGTAAATATCAAACAATATATTACCAATATTGATTTTAAATTGTGATGACGCAATTTATTTAAGGTGGGGAGAGTGTTACACCCCGAAATTCTAAAATAAGAACCCAGTATTCAAGCGTGTATGACATATGACACCAATCACGTAAGGGAATATAATATCTAAATACCTTATAATATATTTAATCTTTTAAATATATTAAATATATTCTATATATTTAAATACCTTAAACACTGAGTTAGTGTGCGTTAGACACAAGAGAAACCTTCTTCGATGGCTTGCGTTTCACGCAAGACCAAGTTTTACCAAACAACAATACTTTATTCTAATATTATTATTTAATATAATATCAAAAAAGATTTTATTAATAGAATTATCTAACCTATGATAAATTAGTTTAAAAAATTAATTCATTGGTCATAAATTAATTTTAAATGAATATAAGAGACAATCAAAAATAAAGGAATTGTTTTATAGAGAACTATTTTTATGCTCATAAAGCTGCTTTTCCCTAATAAATTAAATTAATTGAAATTATTGACTGATATTAATGTATTATATTTTTATATATTCAATATAATATTTTTTATATTCATCCTTTAGATTTTTTTTAGCATAATATAAAACAAACTTAATATTTTTCATGAAAACCAATATTTTTATTGAGTCGTTTTTACCACCTTTTAGTAGAGAACCAATTTAAAATATAATTTGGAACTTTTATTAATATTATATGTAAAAATAAAATTAATAACTCAAATAGAAATATAATAATTGTTCTATGGTGAGTTTTTTGTATTTTTCGTTGAAGTTTCATTTTATTAATAAATAGTGACAAATACTGAAATTTAATTCAAAACTGATTTTTTATATAATTTATTTTTAAGGTTATATTATATTTTAAATTATTTTTAAAGTTTATTTAGATCTTATTTTTATCAATAAATACAATTTTGGAAGTTGGAATCAATTTTACTTTAAAAATTCCTATAAAAACATAGCAATATTTTAGATGTTTTTACTTTAAAACCCTAGATTGTCGTCCCGTCTGTGGGATTAAATTTAAATCTAATTTTTTCACTTCTACGATTATAATTTTTAAAAATTTATTCCATATTTTGAGTTAGAATAATTCAATTTTTCTAATAATCTCATCGTATTTTTTTTCTAAAAATATTAGTGAATGTAATTAAAATCAATTACAATGATCAAGATAAAATTAAGCTCGATAATGTGATAAACCTTAAACATAAGTTCCTAAATGACCTTTAAACTCTTCCAAAATCCATTTTATGGAAATATTTCGACCATATAATCCCTTTTATAGAAATTTGACCATTATTTGAGCCACTTTCAATGTGAACATTGTGTAGGGAATTCCTATTTCAAAATATTACAGGAGTGTCACTCCTCCACTATAAAAGGACACCTCTCTTCCCACTTCCTCACACATCCCAATACACATTGGCCTAAAAATTATCTATCAAAATATATACTAAATATACCTCCACTAATCCTATAATATTATTCTTGGAAATAATAAAATCCAATAAACCCCTTTGGTGAAAACAAAAAGATGTTTCCTAATTAAGAGGTAATATATTTCCTTAAGCTCTTTAGTTTTATTTCCATTGACCAACCCATAAAATATTCCTATTCAATGATTTTATAAAAAAACAAATATCCTTTATATTCTATTTTTTTTGATATTTTTTCTACCTAGACTTATACAAACTTTCATATAATGGGTAACAAACATACTTTTTATGTATATAGCGAACTACTGCCTCACGAAATGATGATTGTTCATTTTTTACTTTACTATATCTCATGGTGGCCATTATGATGGAATATATATTTATATTTGTTATGTATGTTATTTATTATTTATTTATACATATTTAATTCTTTTATAATACATTTCTTTATGCACTCCATTTTGTGGTAATATGAAAACATCGTCTTTGGAAGTGTGGACCACCGCCTCCTTAAAGTGATATGATTCATTCATACCATACATGGAATGTATAAATATTGTTTTTAATCAACCTATGTAACATATATAACATATATATGATAATATAAATTGAATATAAATATGTATCATTTACTTTTCATTCTTTGAATATAGCAACGAAATTAAAGTAGCGTTAATGCGTACATACGGCCTACTGTCTCCATGAACGATGAATTTAATTTATTATATCCCAACCTTATATATAATATTAGATGAATTATTAATGAATATATATGATATTAAAATAATGTTTTACATTATTTATATGATGAAACCATGATCTAATTAATAGTACCAACAAATAACAAGTCAAAACTTACACGAGAAAACTGGGAAATTAACACTTGAAATAGTTAAATTGATCAAAGGTTATTAACAAATGGGTAATAAAATATTATAATAAATTAATATATGGTACTATAAATATAATTTTGTTTCTTTAATAAGTTATTAACATTTTTAAACAACTTATACATGAGTTTAATGTAGGTTCACCTGAAAGGAAACGCAATGTAAGGGATTTTCATCTCACTTTCTATATTTGTGAGATAAATATTATATTCAAAACTTAATTATTTGTGTGGTTTATATAATCTATATTCTGATATTTTATATAATGAATTATTTTATTTTCATGGTAATTTAATCATTCATTTATTTTTATTCTTTCATGAGTTTTATGGATTAAAATATATCTACGTGGTATGGGACACTTTGTGATGTTTACATATTACTTTTCTCAAGAATAATTCTAATGAACTTTAAATTGTATTTCCACTAAAGGAAATTTTGTGACCTTTGTTTAATAAACCCTTTAATTTTTATATCCTCTGGTTTTATGTGACCTTTTTCAAGTATTATTTCCATTTTTTCACTCTTTGGTACTCAAAATGTTTTAGAAAATGTTTTTTTAAAAACCAGACTATATTTATCTCTTTAGTCTGAGAATTTATTTTCTTATCTGAAAACCGTTTTTATAAAACGGTTTTCAAAAAAAAAATAACATCTTAAAAATTATTTAAAAAATAAATTTTTTTAAATTTTTTTATTTTATCAATGTTTTAAAGGGAATATTGTTGTCTATTTCTGAATAGATCATTTTTCTATGTTTTTAAGGGGAAAAGGGATTGTTCTTCTTACTTTGTTTGAAAAGTATAGATTTACCAACCATCATTTATTTGAATATTTGTTACCATGTTTTAATGTATAATTTATAAAGAAATCTTTTAAAATTTGATTTAAAAATTTTCAAATGGTTTTTCCAAACAAAATGATTTTTCCTCAATAATTTTTTTTAAATTAATTTTTATAGTATTTACATTCATCAAAAACCAAAAATCTTCATTTAATTGGGATATGTTGTGTTGATACCATTATTATTCCCCCTATTAATGCTTTTTTATTTATTTTTCCACAAAAAGCATTGAAATCCATTTCCCTATTTCATTTTTTAGTCCCAATGAAATATTTAATCTCCTATGATCATTGAAAATTGAGTTTCCATTAAATTATCCATTTCATTTATCATGGATATTACTATTTTTAAAACAAATAAATTTTTTAATATGGTTTCCATTTTTATATTTAATTTATTTTTTTGGGAGAAATTGATAATTATTTATTCTTTATTCAATACAAATATTTGATAATCCATACTATTTATTAATTAAATTAATTACTTGATATGAAGAATGATTTTTCCATTTAATGATTGGTGGATCCCAAACATTACATAGCTCCTTGATGAATCTATAGGTTCTCATGGGAAAAATAAGTTATACAAATTAAATGGGTTTCTATCCGTAGTTTTAAATTGTTTGGAAGATGGATCACGATAGTAGGGGTTTTCATGTGCTTAATACATGAAATCAAATAATTAAACATTTTCTTCATTTTGATATATTATTTATTATCCATGTAATATTCACATGATAAAATATATTGATTATTTTATTTTTTATTTTATTGATTAAATGGCATGTGTTTTCAGTTTTCTTACCTTTCCATATTTATTTTCCCTTATCTAGTTATTTGAATGGAATGTGTTTCCATTTATTATCTTTCCATATTTTTATGCACTTACTTATCAGGTTTTTATTATATGGTATGTGTGTCATATTATTTACCATTCCATAATTATTATTCTATTTGATTCAATTATTAATTAAACTTACTGAGAATTTTATCTCACCCTTATTATCTTTCATTCCACAGGATTCCCAGAAGTGTAGTAATAATGATGTAAAGAGAAATACTAGATGGAATAATGTTATTATCATCAAAAGACGAAGAAAATTATTTTGTAATTTGTGTATTAATTTTTAAGAAAAGACTCATATACATATATGGTTTACCATGAAAACTAAAATATTCTGTCCTTTGGGATGTGGTTTACTTATATCTTATGCCAATGTCATTGATAGCAGACATAGGCTCGAGGCTTGCTGGGGTCAGTTTGGTATAGGTTAGATATAAGGGAATTTGGTTTCTATAAAGGAATTATTTGAAGTTCTCTCAAGATGTAAATTATGATCAAAGAATCCCATTATTCTCATGTTTATGAAGAAATGAATTATAAAATTGGTTTTTATGGATTCTAAAATTATAAACCACGTAAAGGAAAAAACAATTTAATATTCCGATATTAAAAAAAATGTTCCAAAAATCATAGGTGGAATTACATCAATATAATAGGTAAATTATTCACGTGATGAAGGGAAGTCCCTCAAGAACTTGAATTATAAATATATTGAAATATCCCAACTAATGAATTGGATGAAATGAAACCTCATCTTTATTCACTATCCACACTCTAATTCTTTAATTATAAGGTGTATAAGCATTATGCCTACACGTACACTGATGTGGTCATTATTTTAAATATTTTTCAAATTAGTTGCCATTATTTTTTAAAAAAATTAAGAAAAAGTGGAATTTAGTTAGATAATAAATGTTTTTTAATAAATTCAATTGAGGAAGTGTATTTTTTGAAATTTTGAAACAAAATGTTTGCTAAAGGGTAAATATTAATCAAGGGTCTTCTTTATAATTTTTATTTGTTTCAAGAAAATTCTTTTTAGTTGATTTGATGGAAAATTCACTAAAATGGAATTTTTTAGTCTAATTATTTGTATTTAAGAATTTATAATTTCATTGTTTCATGATATATTTTAAATAACAAATTTTGGAATACATTTTCATTCTTCTTTTGAAATATTGATTTTTCATTCGAATTTTTAGTAATTCTGTCAAAAATTCCGTACGAACACCAAATTTATTTATTTTCATTGAAAACTAAAATCTTTAAATTATATTCCTAACTGGGATTAGGGAAAATTATTCTTGAAATTAATTTTCCACAATAAAAATTATCATTTAATTTCTTCTAGGAATAATCAAATGATTTTTAGGGTTTTTAAAAATAATTTATTTTTGATTTTAAAATGTTAATTGAAACAGAAATTTTATATTAAATTTGATTTGTACGTTAATTGATATTTTAAGGTAATTCCCATAGAAATAGTTCCAGTGTTTTGGTAATGATGGGTAGATTAATTTTGGTTGATTGATTTGGCATGAAGGTATTTGAGTTAGTTGAATAAAGCATGTTATTTCCTTTGTGAATTAATTTAATAATCAATGTAAGGGAAGATTTATCTAAATCCTAGACACCAATCATCATGATTATTGAATGTTACATCCATATATGGAGACTTCATCTTGAAGAAGATATTTTTTTGATGTCAAGGTTCTATGGTTTCTCGTTGGCTCTGATTGTGATTATTCTATAGTATTAGTCCAATACAAGAGATATAATTCTCATTTGTTCATGTGATCCTGATTTTTGGCTGATATTCAAACAATGAAGAATAATTAAAAAGGCTAATCTATTCACTAGTTTAGTTGAGTGCATAAAATATTCATTGAATGTATTAGAAATGAATTTTGGGATAGGAGTGGAAGTAAGTATGTACATGTGGGTGCTTGATTTGAGTGTGGAAAATAGCACTATGAGGCCAGACGCTTCTTGTGGATCATTTTAAAAGGATAAAATATGAATTTTAAAATATAATACCATTGGTTTCATTTGAATGTTTCCCATGTATGTGTTCATTGTTTGGTTGACTATTGTTGCTATCACACATACTAATTAATGATTTCAAGTTATAGTTTTTCTTATAACAATGAAATATTTCCATATGGTGTTTGACACAATTTTCCAAGGAGGTTGGTCCGTCAATTGATGGTCACATGCATGTTTTCTATTTTTTTTATCATGTGACTTACATTGGTTGGTGTAAAAAAGCTCATACCAATTGGGATATGGTAACCAAGAATATGAAATTATTCCAAGATAAGATAGTAAAAATTATGAATAAAAAGATGAAATATATGATTTTTTAGAAATTCATGAATTCTGCAACTAGGGATTCCAGACCCAACATCTGAGACACAATGTCTTACTGCTAATAGAGTAATTTCTAAACTTAATTGAGTGGGAGTAGGGGTAGGATAGATTAGTTTAAAGCTTCAAATCGAGGGGAGTTATTCTTAATTATTTTCATTCTAAATACTTTAGGTATTTTATTTAAATATTTTTTTAACTAGTATTCTATAATCATTCCATCTTGGTTATATAGTAATTTTAACCTAGGAAATCCAGGTTCATTCACTAATTTTCTCTCTAACATAATTCATATTTCTTCTATAATGAAATGATTTGATAAATTCTGAAAAAACCTCATTTGGTTTACTATTTATAGTTAAAATAATGGATCAATAGTTGAATCTTGAGTTCTTATATTTTTTAATTTTAAGCCTCCTTTGAAACGATTATTTTTTGATCAAGTATAAGTATTAATCTATGAAGACTTAATCCATCCCAACTTTCCATTTCAATGAACACTTTTATCAACTATAATTGTTGATATGATTGATTAAAAAAATTATTAGAACAAATATAACAATGAATATGGTAATATAATCATGCTGATGACTTGGGTTACATTATTTTTGTTGATATTATTTTATTACCCTCTCTCATCAAATTGGATTCTAGTGAAAATCCATTGAGGAAATAATCAATTGAGTGTGTTGATAATTTTTTTAAGGTTAAGTTCACTTAGGTCAATGTTTTTATGAATGAAGTGAATCATTAATAATTTTCATCAACTTTATATTACCAAATATCATCAAACCAATAGCATCACCTTTTCTCCACAACTCACTAACTTTTTTTCTGATGCTATTATGGAATCTCACACACCAATTTCAATTATAAACACACATCCCAATCAATTAAAAATATTTTTCAAATATTTCCACTTATTATAAATAATTTTAATGTCATTGAAAAATCCCCTACATTCCATTTTGATAAACCCTTATAATTTAGGCTATTTTTGGTTTATAAATGAAATTCAGATGACCATGACGACCTTCAACCACATTCAAAATTTGAATCCATTTCAAGAGAAGGTATATGATGAGTTTATAAGGGTAAAAATTCATATTAATTAAAAATTAATATTTTTTCCCTTGTCTAAAAGTCAAAATATTATTCCTTTAATGTGTGTGTTGAAGCTAGTCTTTGCAAATTGTTATTTTTTTATTGATTATTTTAATTAATAAAATAAATTAAAAATTATTTTTTGTATTAAAAATTAACAATCATGGGTGATGAATTCAGAAAGATGATACTTTTTTATATGTTTTAGTTCTTATATGAATACTACCTAGAAATGTGACTATAATAATCTATGGATTCCAACATAAAATCTAAATAATAATGAATATGAATAAATACTTCTAATATTAAATAGTAATATTTTTTTTGTTTATTGTGGGAATTGGAAAAAATTTAAATATTAATTAAAAAATGGTAACACAATTTTTAAAAATACTTCTACCAATTATTCTGAAGTATTGAGTAAAAAATAAAATTGGGAATTGGGAATTTTAGGTAAATAAAATTGAATTGTAATATATCACTTATGAAATTTTTGAACATGATTTGAAATATGATATTACAGTAATTGATTTATTAAAGAAAATAAATGTTTTCTTTGAACATGATAAAAAAGTTATGGTTTTGAAATTTGATATTTTTTTAACATTTTATCATGGACTTCACACCTTTTATTTCCCAAAATCCATGATAAAAATCCTAAAAAATTGTATAGTTCCTTTATGTGGAGATAGTCATAATTATGAATTTCTTAATTATAATTTTTATAATGTTGAACTACCCTCCCCCATTTGAACTATAAAATAAAAAAATAATTAGGTTTGTGGGGTTATCTATACGTGTTCTTATGTATGTTTTTGGGAGTGACAATAAATTATAAAGGGAATAATTATATTTTTTAATTTAGTTAGTTTTTCGGGGTATTTAAAGATGGAAGAGATTGTTAGAGTATGGTGAGAGACTCATTAATAGTTTAGCAGTAATAATGGAGTGTGATTATAAATGAATTATTGAATCTTCAGTTTGAAGTAATTGGATCCAGTCCTTGGGTGGTATTGTAGGGTATTGGGGAAGAGTGGTCTTCATTACATCAGGGTCTTCTTTTTACTCATCTTAACTACTTCTAATTACTTTGTAAATAATTTTATATTCATATTCAACAAATTTAATCTAAAGTTAATGGATGTTTTTTCTTCTATATCACATGCCATCTCATTTCCTATTAATCTGGATACTCTAATGGGGAATCAATTGGGAGAGACAATTGAAAAGTGGGATCACATGTTGAGGAGTTGATATTTTTGAATCATTTACATTAGGAATGGTCATAGAAGATATTGTCCGATGTGAATGTTGTTGATATCAATTTTCATTTTTCTACTATAAGATGCATCCACTATTTTGGGAGAAGACAGTCCTTAAAAAATTGATCGTTGTAGATTAATTACAGCTAACTGAATGGAAACTGGGGAACAAAAATTATTCTATATAGGGGAAATACTATTTTTATGTATTTATCTATCATATACCTATAATATTAGGTGAATTAATTATTGGAGACGTTACTCAAATATTTTTCTTCAAGATGATTTCTTGGAATTAGATCGAACTGAATGAAAACAAGATTTGAACTATCACTATTTCCATAAGAGGACCCATGTTGTTGGATCACTAAAATAAAGGGTTAATTCAAATTAAATCATACATTAGATTATATTATGGTTCATTGGGAATAATTTTTGTTGGTTATTGGAATGTTTATGTGTTAATCATTGTTTTTCAGGGGAGAATCTGAATAAATAATTTGTAGAAAAGTACAAGACCATCAATGAAAAAAAGGATTTATTCTTTTAGTAGTTAATTTATAACCATGAATAATTATATGATTAAATTAATTGTATGATTTCTAATGTGGATAAGCAGGGAAAAAAACTCTTTGGGGGAGCTTCTAAATACTTTTCCTCTTTAGAGACCTTTTTATAGAGAGGTGGTGAGTTAGAATGTGCTACTTGATGTGTCGAAAATGCATGGATTTAAGGTGGAATTATGGATTCTTGATTCCTACATGGAACTGGAGAATATCCAGGTGTACAGAAATATAAAATAAATTAGTTTTTTTATTTTCCTAATCAATCTAGGAGAACTCTAAGGGAAACCAATGCCTTTTCAAGCACTAGGGAACCTTGCAATGTCCATGAAAACACATCTATTGGTGTAAAAAAATACATATAGCAGAGGATCTAGGTTTAGATTATCTAAGTAGCATGGATCGAAGGTAGATTGATTCATATGTTTGAGGATGTATTGAAGAGGAAGTTGATCCCATTGAGGTGGAATAAGAATCATTAGATTTTAGGTGATTCCATATTTTTTTGAGAAATGGAAGAATGTGGAAAGCATGGGGATATTGTTTGTTACAGAGTCAATTGGATATATTGGGATAAATAAAATTTGTTGCGAGTATAGTTAATTTTTTTTATGTTATAAGGGATGAGGTTCTAGAATCATCAATCCATTTGAAGATATTTCACTAATCAGTTATTATTTAAAATGAGAGTTCAATCTGCTAGGTTTCTAATAACATTGAGGCTTTTTGGAATGATAAACAACTCTCTCCTAATATTTACTGAAATGTTAAAACTAACTAGTTGTCATATTTTAGAACATTATTTTATCAATAATTTATACTATGAATCTTATTCATCCTGAGTAACTCAACTAATAAGAGATAAGAATTATTGGATAAAAATATATTTCATAATATAGAGAGTACGCACACCCATCCCACTTTCTACTATGGAAGGTTTTGGTTGGGGTAATTTCATTATAGAGTTGGAACACCCAGTAGGAAGAGCTTTAATAGAAGAGATATTTTGACTTTTTTCTGCTCACATCAATATATTTTTGAATTTTTTTAGAATATCTTAAGTTTGGATTGATATGTTGTAGTTATGTATAGTGTTAGATGAAATTTTTATAGGTTTTTGAGCATTCAAATCCCAAAAAACACCATTTTTCATTTGGGAATATTGTCAGATTTATTGTTTCAAGTAGGTAATGAACCATTGTTAGAAAAAAATGGTAATTTTTGATGAAAAAAAATGGTAATGAACTTATATGATAAAGTGAGGATGACATAGAAATGATGTAACATCGTTATAATGGATGTGGAGAAGTAAAAATATCAGTGGAAGAATTTAGCCCCAAAAGTGTTAGAAGGCTAGTTTTGAGAGAATAAACAGATGTATATTTCTATTGATACGCTGCTTCAACTACAAAGGTGGGAGGCATGGTATGGTGATGAAAATAGAAAATTGGAACCTAATCCTAATGATATTATTGGTGTACCAATGACTCTTAAGAAGAGATAGAAAAATTCACAAGCTCTATCTCATTTATGGTTTCTCCCTGAATGCCACAAACTGTTTTCCATAATATTGGATGAGTATATCCCAAATGATCATAAAAATAAGGTGAAGGATGTAGTAATTATTGTTGTGGCATCTCATGGAAATCTATTGGTCATGTATAAATTAATTATTTTTTTTAATGACATCAATAGAGAGGTATCTAGAAGTAGTGGGCATCATTATACCTTTTTGATGGAATTTCATATTGTGGTTATGAAAAAGGGGCTAAATTCTTTTGATTTCTATTTTGTGGTCTCATATTTGGACATAACCATTTCATATGTCCATTTGGACATAGGTTTTCTATGAAGAACATAGATATATTGGAGTAAAACTATTCAGAATCCATATGATAGAGAGTTTGGTAGGCTATAGAGTAGTCTTTTCCAAAATATTTATCCCAATTTATATGAGGTAGTTCCCTTATATGGAGTGGAATCAATGGTTTTTATTTTATGTAATATCTAATGGTAATTATACTTGAACCAAATTATACCTTGATTGAAGTTTCAATTTTTATCCACCTTGAATAAAATGTGGTTTTGAAGGATGTAGAAATTTTAGGTTTGTGGGGTTTTCAATGCTTATTCCATTGTGCGATTTTAGGGTTAGTAGTAACTATAAAAGGGAAGAACTATATTTTGAAATTTTGTATATTTTTTGGGATAGTTAAAATAGTAAGGAACTTCAAGTGTTTTCTTTGAGACTCTTAAATTAAGGAGTGTGAATTGGGTGAGTGATTATAATTTATTTCTTGACTCTTTACATGGACGGTACATACGATGGTCAATGGGATGTCTCATTTGTTCCCTTTGGGAGGAGTGGTATTTTTCACATTGGGAACTTTATCTTACTATTCTTTTTTCCATCATACTTTGTAACAAATTTTCTGGTTTGTTTTATCAACATAAATATTTTTTAATAGTTTCTTCATTATTCTCTCTCTCATTCTCTATCATGTCATAATAAAAATTATCTCTTCTTCAATAGAGGATAAACCATAATGTTTGAAAATGATCCAATTATTTATCACATATTTTTGTGTTTGGAAAACAAAATTCATATGATGATGTTGATATGAATATTTTAGAATCTAATGTTATTAAGGAAAAAAATTTCAACCTGTCCAATTATGGTTTCAATTTCAATGAATCTAATCTGAAAAAATACCATCATTAGATTTGAAATTTATTATTTTTGACTCATTAGTTCATGAAATTTATCATTATTTCAAAAAAATATAGTATTCCATGAGAAAAATACTTTTTCTATCTAAATTTTTAAACAAGTTAAGATGAATATTTTTTTAATATAAGGAAAATATGGAAAATTGTTTTTAACTATGGTTAAATGACTTGATGACTTCTCAAACCGAAACTGAAAATTCTCTACCTCAAATATAATTTCAAATATCTATCTCTATAATCATTTTTACTCAAAATTATATTGTTTTAAATGAAAAATATATATTTTTTATGTTAGTTAGAACCCCTTGAAACACCTAAATATAGGGTAATATTTCAATAAATTAAGAGATTAAAAATTTATGGAACAATTATAAAAATGGATAACATATTTTCTAGCACTATCATGAATTTTTTCATGGGTATTAATATGATGAAAACGGTTCTGGTTGTTTTCAAAAAGGTTCAAAAGCCAATCATATGGATTTATTTGAAAAAAAAATATGAGGAAAACACATTTGGTGGACCTTAACTATGAAATAACATCCTTCTAGTTATTTTTGATAGTATTCATAGAGTATTTTAGTTTGGGTCATAATTTCTTTCTCTGTATGGGAAGAAACCTATGAGTTTCATTCTTTCGATAACATAATTTATGAAATTTAATTAAACTTTATCTTTTCAGTTTTATGAAAATATGAAAAATAATACCATCTTACAACATATTTTTTCTTCAAAATCTTATGATATTTTTTTAGAAAAACAATGGAGTGAATTAAATGAAATAACCTTAGATGTTGTTCAACATAGTGACCATAAAGTTTATTAGATCTTCATGGCCACTCCTTTCTGACCTTCAACGGGGTTTCATTTTTTGTGACCTAAAATGATTGAATCTGATATTTATTCATTCCATTTATATTTATTTAAATTATAGAAATAATTTTAAGTAAAAACTATTAATATAATAATGGATTATTCATCTACTAAATGAGGATATCAAACATTAATAAAAAAATAGAAAAGGTGACACTATAATTCTTGGTCTCATTTGTGTCTCTCAAAAAATAATAACATATTGTTCACTTAAGACTAGACAATAATTTTAGATACTATTGATAAAAGACTCAATATTTTTCCTTATATATTACATGAACCGAATACTAAAGGATGTATGGATAAACTCAATATAGTTTTCCTTTCATTCCAAAATAATATTTTTGATTTTATAGCTCTCGAAAGTATTTTACGATACCATTGAAATTGGGTTTTAATCAATTTTAAAACCATCTCAATGATTAAACTAACTATTGGGGGTTCAAATTTTCTAAACCATTTCCAAATATTTCATATTACATATGTAAATAATTATTTTGTGATTTTATTATTTAGAGTTTTTTATACTGTAAAATATATTTCATATTCATAAACACTTCACTATGTTTATAAATCCAATAAATTAAAAGTCATATTTTTCTTTATATATATTGAGTCATTTGTTTATTATCATGTTTTATTTAAATGACAAAAAAATGATATGTTTATTGAAGAAAAAAAATTAGTTTTCAATGGATTTATTCATTTTACCTTTGACAATCATTTTTTCCCACTTTTTGGGATAATGTTACATGTTTATTTTTTATATAATGCGTGATTATGAGTTTTTCCTAAATATTAAATATATTTATATCATATTTCTTTTCTAAAATGATTACAAGAAATTTCATGTCATATAGAACTCAAATTTTATAAATTTGTTTGATTTAATGAGTAAAACTACTTTACTCTCACTTTTATCAAGAACTAGATACACATTTTCTAAGATAATTTTCTTTGTTTATTGTTCAGAATAGATTTGTTTTTAGGTGTTCTTTTGGAAGCAACCAGGGTTTTAATATTTCAATTTTAATAGAGAACAGTGTGATTATTGATCTAATATGATATAACATCAACTCTTGGTGAGTATATTTTTTATTCCATAACATTGTTTTGTCCATAATTTATTTTAAATATACTAGTATTGTTTTTCTAGTGAGATTATACTATGAATAAAATTGTAAATACACACCATCAATATGAATTTTTTCCTTCCATAATACATTCTATGCTATCAATTCCATGAAATATCTGAATTGCATAACCTTAACTATGCATAATTGTATAAAATTTCTAAAATAATTGAAATCATGATTTCAATTTTGAATAATTGTTTTTATATTGTGTTCAAAACTTGTGTTTATTTTTTATTTAAACTATTATGTATTTATAAATAAATATTATATCAATTTTCTATCTTGTTTATTGGAAAATTCATGCATCATTTTAAAACAAATCATGTACACTATAATATTTTTGTAAATGATTACTGAAAATCATTTTATATGATATGAGTTGATTTAATGACAATATATTTTGGGATTACTTGTTTCTAAATTTGGGCATCCTTATGACCCTTTTTATATGCCATTCACTACTAAATTAAGAAAAGTCTTGATTTTTAAAATCTCTATGAACAGACTCCTTTTTAGAAATCCACATTCAGGGTAATATTTTTTTAAGTGTTGGGGAGGAATATTTATTTGAACCAAATTTTAATTACTATTTACCACATAAAAATAACCTTAAAAGTTGTTAAATTTTTATTTTTTTCATGCTTAAATTTTCATTTTCCTTTTTGTAAATTTTTCATAAAATTAAAAATTAATTTCATAATTCGAGGATTACCCTTTTCTATTGAACCACGGATTCAATGTAGTAAATATTTTTAATTTATATGTTGAAAATACATTCCATTTGTGAAATTTTTAATGTATGTTTTACATTTTAATTTTAATATTAATACCTTGATGGAAATTATAATAATAATATTTTTTTAATGGCCTAAGAAATACTCTCATAATACTTGGTTGAGATTTTATTATTTAATATATAATTTTTACATGAGGTAATAATGTTTCCCTATATTAATTAAACCTATTCTTCCATTAAATTGTGTATAGTTATTTGGGTTCTCAAATATGTGTGCTTTTTCACCAAATAAAATAAGATAAATTTCAAATAGAAATTTAATGAAAATTTTGTTGGTTCAACCACTTTCAGTTTTTCAATTGCAAATATCCTTATCAAAAATAGAAAAAATGTTTTTTCCAAGAAAATTTAATTTATAAGATAAATAATTTTATTATTATGTGAGTGATTTCATGGGGGAAATAATTTTTGATGCTATTTCTTAGTGTAATTGTAATTAATTCATTTTTTTCATTTATTAGATTGTACTAAATTTGTTTAGTTACACTCTTGAGGAAAAGAAAGGACTTAGTGTGGGGGAATTTTACTTGGTCATTATTTGAAATATTTTTTACATTAATTTTCATTAATTTTTTTTATATTTTTTTTAAAATAGGATTTTATTTGATAATTGATAATTTTAGTTCATTTTCATTAAGAATGGTTATTATTTGAAAATTTGGATCAAATGTTGTCTTTTTCATTCTAAAATAATCAAAGTTCATTTTATTGATTTTAATTTGTTTTATAAACAATAATTTACTTTCTCTTTATGGAAATTATGTTGATATATAATTTTTAGGTTTTTGGATTGGGATTTTTGAATTAATCAACTCGTTAATTCATGGTATATTTTTAATACCATTTTTTGGAGTAAAAAATATTTCTTATTTTGAAATTTTGTTTTTTAGTTTGGATTTTGAGTAATTATGTTAAAAATTTTATACATAAACTAAATTTCATAGTTTTATTTGATAAATATAATCTAGAAACTAGATTTTTAATTGGTTTATGTGTCACGTCTTCATGAAATGATTGTTTCTCTATGAAAATGTTCAATAAATTTATTGTCAAAATAATCAAATTATTTTGATCATTATAATAATCAATTAATTGAGGATTATAAATGTCAAATTAAGCATGGATTTTATATTGATTTTTATTAGTAATTTGATTTATATTTTATATTTAATTCCTGTAAGAATAGTTCTATCTATGTATTAATAATTTCTTGGTCAATTCTCACTATCTAATGTAGATTTAAGCGATTTAATATTGAATACTAAATAAGGTGAGATATGAGGTGATGAAATTCATGAAATAGTTATAGGGAAGTTTTATCCAAACCCTAGACTCAAAATATCATTATTTTTGAAATTTCATCCATTTTTGTTAGCTACAACTCGAAGTAGTTCAATTCGCTGGAATTGATGTTCTTTAGTTCATTTTTGGCTTTGTTCATGACTATTCTTGAGTCGTACTCTACTATAGATGATCAAATTCCCCTATATTAATGTGATATTTATTTCTGGATGATATTCACAAAATGTAGACGAAATTGGAAGTTGGATCTTCACATTGGTTCATTTTTGTCTATTTAATGATTATTGAACATACAAAGAATATAGATTAACAGAGGTGTTGTCGCACACATTTTTCATGTCTTGGTTTTGATCTAGTTTTTTGGAAACCCGATCCTAGATTTAGTGTGATATGAATGATGATTTTTGAACTTACATAAATTTATAATCATTTTATTATTGGTTCCTCGTATCTTGTTTGAGAGTTTTTGGAGAAAAGGGTGGTTACTTCATGATTTGGGCCAATTGTGAGCCCATTTCCAGATTTAAAAACAAAATTTGTTTCTTTTATAACTCCTTTTTTATCAACATTTTTCACTAATTCTACATCCCAATTTGCCCCCCATGACGTATTCAATCCACCATATACATTTTTACCCCTTATGAAGTCATAATCACGGTGGATTTGGGTTATTTATTCACGTATTGGGCTAGCCCGTGATCCCATTTCCAGTTTTTTAAAATATATTTTTTTCTTTTATATCTTATTAATTTTTTATATTTTTCCATTATTCCACCTCTAAATCTATCCCAAAAACCATATTATTACCCCCATGTCCCATTTTCACTATTTGGAGCTCATATTAGTCATGTATTTGGGAAAAACTTCTCAAGGCTTCTCAAATCATCCAGATTTGGTAAGGTAATTTGTTTATTTCATGAATCATTCATTTTTCTTTCACCAAAAATCTTATTCCAATTTTTATTTTAGATCCAAGGATCCTCTAAATTATGTTCCAAGACATTCCCTCTCCTCTAAGGGTGTGGATATAATGGAAGATGAAGAGTTATCTAGTTTTCTAGGTGAGTTTCCTTTTCCTTTCTCTTCATTCCTCCTCCTCCTTCAATTATTTTATCGATCTCTCTTACCAACTATCCATGAAAGAACTATGCTTATATAATTCCATAATTTTTTATGGGGGTTTCATTATTTTAGTGCTCCTCTTCATAGATGTTGGTTTTGTGAATCCATATTTAAGGTTTTCGGGTGTGTGTTTCCATTCTTCCATGGTTTCGAGGTAGATTCTCCCAAGAACTACCTTTATAATTAAATATTAATATGTTTCTTTCTATTTTATCCTTATATTTATGATATGTATTATTTTTCACCCTTTTTTAAATTATTTAGTGTGCAAGAATAGTAGTTTATACCTAGTCTTTTGAAAATTGTGTTGTTTTGGTTAAAGTGTGCCCACTAAGTGTTTGTTTAAATGATCTATTTGCTTTTAGACATAACTTATTTTGTTTATAAACTGGTTTGTCAATTTAAATAAATTTTTGGAATAAAATTTCTGTTTTATAACCTTTTTACTGTTAAATAAATTTTGTTTTATTAATTCTTTCATGCCTCGTTTTTGAGAAAGTGCCCAGTTTGCTTTTGTGTGCTCAAGATGGTATAAAATGATTGTTTTGGATTATTAAAAATATTGGCATCATTTGAATAAATATTTTTGGGTTACTTATGTGGATTAAAATCTGGTTTGTGTCTTTATAATGTAGTGATTATCAGTTTTTAGGGTTTTTTGGCATGTATTCTCTATAAATGACTCGTTTGTAACCTTTATTGAAATGGATGGGTTTTGAATGTGTAACCTGAGTTTTTCAGGGGATTAAGTAAATGTTATATTGCCTCAAATTATTTTTTACACCTATTTATGAATAGTGAAATTGGTTCTTTTAATATATTTTGTTTTTGTGAAGAATGTTTAAAGTCTCATTTGGAATTTTTCTGGTAAAAATAGTTTTCATGTGTACTTCATGTTGTATCATTTGAATCCATTTTATAGTCAACTAAATTGATTTATTAAATGTTTTTCGGGTTTAATAATATGTTTATATATGGTAATGGTGGTTTTTTGTACTTAAAAGATCATTTTTGAATGGATTTTATGTGCAATGCCTCGTTATACTTCTTGAAATTGTTTTATGAAAATTTTAGGTGGTTTATTAATCCATGAAAGAAACATGAAGATTGTTTGTGGGATGTTTTTTTGTATATGATTTCAGAATGAAATTTTCATGAGGAGATTTTATTTGATAATATATGTAACTTTATTGATCACTAAAGGGAAACTTGGGAATCTAGGTGGTCGGACATGTACTAGTATGATAGTGATCTGAAGTGGTTTCTTCCATGTTTCACGTATAAATTTTGATGATGAAAACACTAACTAAACTATGATAATGATTCTAGGGACCACTACGTTATGGGTATTTGTTCCCTAAAAGTGTATCTTCCATAAGAACATATAGTTTTTTATGGTTACTTTTACACCGATATATGAGGTACATGGGTCCCAAAACAAACTAGTTCCTAGGGGTGTTCCCGTGACTTGTGCTCATTGGATATTTTGTACTCACAGTCAGAATATGGTTTGTTTGGTTAATAAATTCAGCAGTCTATGTGTTTTAATTAAAATTTAAAATTCTTTAAAGCATACCTCTTGAAATCTATTTATATTTTGAAGTTTTATCTCTTTGAAATTGGTTACTAGCATTTTCTTATTGTGAAAACATACAACTATTTTATTTTATAATGATTTTAGAATGGAAACATGTTTGTAAAAATAATTTTATATATTTTTTGTCAAACATAGAATTTATGTTTCTTTTATTTTAACGTTATTTCATTGGGAATAGAATATTGGTCTATCCTACTGAGCTTTAATACTCATGCCTATAATCTTATTCTATTTTCTCCCTTTTGTGGGATTTATCTTCAGTTAGATCGCCTTGGGAGATGTATAATCGATGTACTAGAGAGTAACCAGCATGGTTATTTGGATTTAGTTAGTTTCCAGGTTTGGTCATTTGAGTTGGGCGGTTTAGTTTTACATTCAGTTTTATGTATAATTAATGTTTTTTCAACATTTATATAAATGTATGTTTGGTTTTTCATATCTTTCTACTTCTTAGTTATTGCATATTTTTGGGAGAAAATGTTTCATTGTCACTCTAACTGATGCCCTCGACACTTGTTGCCATCCTGGGATAATCAGTAAATCCTCTTAGGACTTTTCGTAGAGCAGCCAGGGTGACCGGTTCAGGGTCAGCCCAGATGGGTTCATGAAAAAATGGTATAAAAAAAGGTTAGATATTAGTGGGCCATACTTTTTAGACCGTCCTTGTTATTTGTGGGATTTCAAGGTAGATGGAGAAGGATTTTTGGTACTTAAGGGGTCGATTGGGAAGATCATCGTGAACTCTTTCTCATTCCAATCCTCAGGTGTCCATGGGAAGTCCAGTTTTATTAGTTTCTTTGGTTCTTAAGGATTGTTTAGTGATTGGGATACATTAAAGGGAGTTGAAAAAATGGCCTTCGTGAGCTCACAAGGCCTGGAAAGCCATGTGGAGCTGGGGAATGGTCATAATAATTCTCTCTATGTTGGTGGTGTGTTTGATATATGGCCGCCAACCATATGGTCAAGTCACCCACCAACACTAGTTCCCTTTTGTGGGTCTCTTAGACCTTTCTTGAATTCTGAATTTTGATTTGAAAATACATGTTTGATAATCGTGGAAGTGGGTTTTCAATTCTTAATATAAGAATTTTTTTTAGTGTGTTGGGTTTTAAAAAAAATTGGGGTGAATGTGGAATGATTTAACAGGATCGAATTTTCTTAATCTAAACATATGGTTTATTGAAATAAAATGGTTGTAAAGAAAAAATTATTTTAAGATGATTCTGAAATTTTGTTTAAAATATGATGTTTTGGTTTGTTGAAGAGTGTTTTAATCTGATGAATTAGTTTTAGGAATTGGTTTTGAGCAGTTGGGGTTTAACAAAAAAAGGGTTTTGGCCTTTTTGGTTGTTGGATTAAGAAAATAGACACTGATGAATTTTGGAAAATAGGAAAGGTGTATTTAAATGGAATGTTTTTTTGGTAGTTTTTTTAAAATAATTGAAATGGGTTCTAAATCAAATGGATCTTGAAAAATTTTGGTTTTTTAAAATGCTGAAAAATGTTTTAAATAATGGGAGAGGATTTTGATGGAGACTTATAGGGTTTCTTTTTCAAACTTTGTAAAATGATTTGTTGTGTAGAAATATAAAAATAGTTTTTGAAATGGTGGTTAGTTTTCCTATGTATGGGACATGATTTTTTTAAATGGGTTTAATTTTTTTGGCTTATAAAATGAGGATATCTGTTTTAGCCTTTAGTGTTTTCATGGGTTATCACATGCATGGTTTTGTATAGATATGCTGATGGATGCTCGGTATGTCATAGTGTTTTGGTGGCCGGGGTGGCACATGAATTTGAATGTGAGTGAGACATGATGAATCACCATTGGTGAATGTGTAAATCCACAAAGTTTTTTTTCAAAAAAAATTAAGATGAAAATGTGTTGTCTTTTTGTAAACTGGTGTTTATGTTGGTTGTTTTTAGGTTTTAGAAGTGTGGTTTGTTTGGTATGATTTCTCATGAACTGGAAGTGATACTCTTTGTCTGTCTTGAGATGGGATCTTATTGGTGGCTCAGTTTTGGAGAAATGTTCAGTGCATTTTTAAGGATAATTTATATGTTGTGATGTTTCAACAGATGGTTCTCTATTGGGAATACTTCTAGTTGATCATCCTAAGGATTTATTTCAAAAATTAAATATACCTCTTCATATGATGCATCAACCATTTTGTTGGAATAGAGATATTTTTGGGATTGATTTAATTTGTTTCCCTTTTGCAAAAACTCTTTTGGATATAGAAGTTGTGTTCAGTGATGTTGATGTGTTTCACCGTATTCCTTTTCCATTTTTCTCCCTGTTCGGAGTGAGAGAGGTAGGTTCTTTGTATCTTTGAGTTCTTATTTAGATGAAGGTGTGTTTTTTAGAAAGTGAGTTTCGTGGGGTGTTGTGATGTGTAGCTCTTGTCTACGGTGCAGTATATGATTCAAACATCAAGGATCCATCCATGGGCCTCAAAGAGAATCTTTTCACAAAATGAGGAAATCTCCAGAGGTGTGGGAAGCTCGACTAATCTCATGCCTTAACCATTGTGGTAAGGCAGCTTCTATGTTTTTATTTTTTTCTCATCACTATTATTTTTCTTTTTTTCACATTGAGTACGGTGGACTTACCACTCATGCAGTGTCTATAGTTATTCCTTCTCAGATATCTATTTTCAAACAATGTTCCTCTGTGGACTACCAATGTGAATCAGGTGCGGTCATGGTTTTAACTATTCGTATGTTGAGTGTGTTGGGTGGTTCCACTATTACTTTTGTGGTTTTAGTGGCCGAATGATTTGGTCCCCTTCCCTTTCCACCTTGAGTGGTGGGGCTTTTGATCTGTCCCAAAATTGTTGTCCAAGTTCTTGTCCCCTCCATTCGAGAGTGGGTGGTTTTAATGTTCATGTTGTAACCCTCTTAACATAAGTTTGTGGGTTTTTTCGGGAGATTTTTGGTGGGCTTGTGCATGTGAGGCCCAATTTTAGTTCATGTTGAATTCTTGTTTGTTCATTTCTAGTTGGTCTCTAATGGTGGGGAGACACACTGCGAATCTCGAAGATCTTTCCATTAAGGATTTTTCATATGGTAGTTGTGACTTAATGGTGGGGAGGACATCCCCCCCCCCCGACCCAATTCATTGGCTTTCATGAGTTCTCTTTGGTTTGGGTGAGAGTTGGGTTCATTTGGAGAAGTCCCAATAATGTTGTTCATGGTTTTTTTGTGGAGGTGGTGGCTTTATCTTTTCATTGATTCTCAGGAAGTGGATGTGAGTTGGTGTTTTGTTTGAGAAAGAGGCTTAAGCTAAATTTATTTTAGATGATATGTCCTTTTATTGAGATGATGGACCATGTTGATAAGTAATCCTTAGGTTTTGATCATTCAGATAGAAAGTGTTATGGCTTTCCAGGGGCGGAAACCTTTAATGGTGGGGACAACTATCACTCCCAGTTTTTCATGTCTTGGTTTTGATCCGGTTCATTGGAAATTCTGATCATTTTCATGGGTTTTGGATGATATTAATATTGATTTTTGAACTTACATATATGTCTAATCATCCTACCATTTATGTCCCATATCTTGTTTGGGAGTTTTTGGAGAAAGGGTTGTTACTTCAAGATTTCGGCCAATCGTGAGCCCATTTCCGGATTAAAAAAAATTATTTTATA
Organism: Viscum album; assembly: GCA_963277665.1. Classification (NCBI taxonomy): domain Eukaryota; kingdom Viridiplantae; phylum Streptophyta; class Magnoliopsida; order Santalales; family Viscaceae; genus Viscum; species Viscum album. The sequence goes on from OY728167.1 coordinate 684,941,172, forward strand.
AATCCTTAGTTTCTCAACATTTTTATCTCCTTAAACTCCCCAATTGGCCTTACCTGGCCTATTAAAACCACTATATCCATTTTTACACCTTAAGAATTCATAATCATGGTGGATTTGGATTATTTATTTAGGTGTTGGGTCATCTTGTGTGCCCATTTTTAGTTTTAAAAAAATAATTTTTTATTTTATATCTTAATCACATTTTATTATTTTTTAGTGATTCCACCTCTCACTTGAGACAAAAAATCCTAGGCGCAGCCCAATGTTCTATTTTTACTCTTTAGAGGTCATCATAGTAACAGAATAGGGAGAACGTTCTCAAGGATTCTCAAATCGTCCAGATTTGGTAAGGTAGTTTATTTCTTTCATGAATCATTCATTTTTTTATCTTTTCACCCCAAATATTCTTTCCCTAGTTTTTACATAGCTCAGGATCCTCTCCCTTAAGTTCCAATCCATTCCCTATCCTCTAAGGGTGTGGATCTAAGGGAATATGAAGAGTTCTCTAGTTTTCAAGTTGAGTTTCCTTCTACTTTCTCCACCTTCCTCCTCCTCCTTCCATTATTTCATGTATATCTATTCTTCCAAGGTCATGAAAGACCTAGGGTTATGTTATCCCATGATTTTTTATGGTGTTTCATTCTTTTAGGGCTGGTATTCAGAGATATAGGGTTGATGAAGCCTCGTGGAAGGTTTTCGGGCGTGCGTTTTCATTCTGCCATGGTTTTGAGGTAGGTTCTCCCAATAACTACCTTTATAATCCCAAATTCAGTTTTGAATTGATTTTTTAATATTATATGTATGGTAGGTATTGTTTTTCACCCTTTGGATTAATTATTTACTGTTAAAGAAGGGTATTTTATGCCTTGTTTTGTGAAAATGGTGTTGTTTTGGTTAAAGTATTCACGCTAAGTGTTTGGTTAAATGATCCATTTGATTTCACACGCGACTTATAATGCTTAGAACCTGGTTTATCTATTTAAATAAACGTTTATAATGAAAATGTGGTTTTATAACCTTTTTAGTGTTAAATAGAGTTTGTTTTATTAATTGTTGCATGCCTCGTTTTTTTGGAATGTTCTCTGTTAGATTTTGTGTGATCAAGGTGATATAAAATGATTGTTTTGGATTTTGAAAAATATTTTAAGCATGTGAATAAACGTTTTTACGTTCCTTATTTGGGTTAAAATCTGTTTTTGGGTTTTATAATTTAGTGATTATTGGTTTTTAGGGTGTTTTGGCATGTGTTCTCGGTAAATTTCCCATTTGGAACCTTTATGGAAATGGATGGGTTTTGAATGTGTAACCTGAGTTTTTGAGGGTTTTAAGTAAATTTTCTATTAATTAAAAGGGTTTTTTACACCTCTTTATGAATATTTTAATTTGTTATTTTGATATATGTTGTTTTTATGAAGAATTATTAAGGGCCCATTTGGTATTTTTCATGTAAATATGGTTTTCATGTGTACTTCATGGTGTATCCTTTGGAACCATTTTATGGTTCCTTAAATTTATTTATTGAATGGTTTTTGGGCTTTAAATTCAGTTTTGATATGGTAAAGGTGGGTGTTTTTCCTTAAAAGATCATTTTTAATGGATTTTATGTGAAAATCCTCGATATACTTATTGAAATTGTTTTATGAAACTTTTAAGTGGTTTATTGATCCATGAAAGAAATGTGAATCATGTTTAAAAGATTTTGGTGTTTGTATTATTTAGGAATGAAATTTTTATTTTCAAAGTGTATTTCATAATATTTGTAACTTTATTGATCACTAAAGGGAAACCTGGGTATCTAGATGGGTGGACGTGTACTAGTATGCTAGTGATCTGGAGTGGTTTCATCCATATATCACATAGAAAGTTTGATGATGAAAACACTAACTAAACTATGATTATGATGTTGATACCCACAAGGTTATGAGTATTTTTTCCCTACTAGTGGCTCATGCATGAGAATAGATATTTTCTTATGGTTACTTTTAAACTGATATATGAGGTACCTGGGGCACAAAACAAACTAGTGCTTTGGGGTGTTCCAGTGACTTGTGATCATTGGATATTTTGTTCTCACCATCGGCATACGGTGTGTTTGGATCATAAATTCTATATCATGTGTGTTTTATTGAAAATTGTACATTCTTTAAATCATACCTCTTGAAAACTGTTTTTTATTTTAAAGTTTCTTCTCTTTGAAAATGGTTACTAGCATCTCCTGGTTATGAAAACATTCAACCATTTTATTTTATAATGATTATAGCATGGAACCATGTTTAGAAAACATACTTTTATGTATTTTTTTCAAATGTTTAATTTATATTTCTTTTATTTTAAAGGAAGTTCATTTGGAATAGAATATTGGGCTAACCTATTGGGTTTTAATACTCACACCTATAGTCTTATTCTGTTTTTATCCCTTGTGATTCTTTTAGCATTACTTTGATCACCTCGGGAGATGTATAATAGATGTATTGGAGATTGAACAGTTGGGTTACATGGAGTTAGGTTGTTTTCCGGTTTGGTCGGTTGAGTTTTCTTGTTCAGTTGTACTTTCAGTTTCACGTACAATTAATGTTTAGTTCAACTTTCATATAAATTTATGTTGGGTCATTCGTTTCATTATAATGATTAATTACTGTTTATTTTTGGGACAAATTGTTCCCTTGTCACTCTAACTGATGACCTCAGTTCTTTTTTTCATCCCGGGAGGATCGGGAACACCTCTTGGGACATGTCACGGAGCAGCCCGAGTGATCGGGTCAGGGTCAACCCAGACTGGTTCGTGATAGGTGTGGTATTCCAATAGTACATCTGGGTTCCTTTTATGACTATGGGACATAGATATCTAATAATAGGTTCTTATTGATTCCCAATTGAAGAATGAATAATCTTTATATTCAAATATATGACCCTTAATACATTGGATTTTTTCCCCAATTGGTTGATCATTACTAAAATCAATCATACTATATAAGGGGTTCTATTTGATGTTTTTAGATGACCATGAATGATGTGAATTAGTTTTTTTACTCAAATATTTAAATATAATTTTTGTTCCATTGAATTTGATGAACTAACCCTTGTTTTCCCAAAAAAGAACACTTGATATCACCCAGACCAAGACACAGATATCATTATTGGTCCCAAGGGGCTGTGAAAAATCATCTGATCATCTAGGAACTATATTTGTTTCAAAAATTTAATGAATAATATCTTTAAAAACAATAACCATCCAGGAAAAAAGTAATAGAAAAATATCATGGCATATTACATAAATAAATTAAAACATTGAACAAGTGTGTTTGATGATATGATAGATCCAAATTTAAAATAAGAATTTATAGGAGTGCCTATGTGGGAGTAACATTTCTAGTTCAAAGGATATAAAATGAACGAAAAATTGAAAAAAAATATCTATGTGACATATGGGTCATTATCCCATCATGCTATCACCATAACCCCTTCCTAAATATAATAATACCCAATTCTTCAAATCAATTTATTTTCATTACATTGCTCATACACAAAAAAAGTCTACATAAACTTCTACCAAGTGTTTCATATGAAGTCTTTATTAAATAATCACATTTTTCTCATTAATGAAGTAAAAAATAAAAGTAAGTAGGATTCTTAAAATTTTACATTTCCAATGACATAATCCACTCTGAAAATTTTTAATGTAAATTCATTAACGAATAATAAATTTTTAAATAACACCTTATTGCACTATTTTTGGGAGTACTAAGATATATTAGGTCAGAAAAAACAATGATCCTAACACCTCCATGACTATGAAAAAAAAACCTAGTGTGTACTGACATCCATAGAACATGGGACTAGAGATTGGAGATCATCAACTTGTGTCTCCCAGCCATACCAGTGTTTTTTTTAGAGTTTAAATGTATATCTAATTATAGGTAGTCTAACCATACCTCTCTGTAATTTTTTGGAATCCCCCACATAATACCAAAGATCCCATTTTATTCTCCCTTCTTGAGGTGGATCCATTTTCACAACTCAAAACCAGTTCATGGTTTGTTTCATCAATCATTAAATATCTGTGTAGAATATAATACAAGTATCCCCAAAACATGGGCATAACTGATCCCTAAAAATGAATTTCTATATCAACCCATCTAAAAATTTTCAATATATATACAAATGAACAAAATACAATAATTTAAACCATTTTATAGCCAATTTAAAAATATTCATGAAACTAAGGATCATATTACAAATACATATTCAGAAACAACGTACATCAAACACTTTAAATTATCCACAACTAGATGGAATACGCTAGAAAAAAGAATGATTGATTGTTAGATAGGATGATATGAGAAAACATCATGATATCGTAATCATGAATTTTAAATTAATTTATCCCTAATATTCTATATCCTTTGTTTGTATGGATAACATAAGTGATAAGAAGTAAATGTTAACTGAATTTGAAGGGAAAAATATTACCCTGATGTTCCTTAATGGTATAGGGTGAAATCCCGCCAAAATTGAACCAAAAATGGTACGATATATGAGTTCGTATGGGATATTCATATCTAGGTTCAAGATTAGAAAAAATAAATATAGAATATGTTGAATTGATATTAGGAAAATAGGTAAAACCAAAACTATTGGAACCATGATTTTTGACAATTGGAAACATATTGTTTCTTTTGTGATTATTGTTAATTAACACTTGTTTGATCTTGGATTTTACAAAAAAAAAGTTATATTATGGTGATAGTGGATTCATTGTTGATGGTGGAATCATTTCCTATTATTTTCCCCATTTTTAGATATCAAACTTAGATGGAAGGGACATGCTTTGCTCAATAAGGTTTTCCAGGACTGAATCTTTAAAATATGAAAAGGCATGAATTTTGAGAAGGACGGTGTTTCAAAAATATGTGGATCTTCATGAAGGAATATAGTTTCATGATATTTTATAGGTTCAAAAAATAGTTTCTTCTAATAATGGATAAGTCATGATGGAAAGACAGAAAGCTATGTGATTAAAAGTTGCTTCGTGAATGGGGGAGTTTTACTAAAGCATTTCAAAGAAAATGAGCTTCATGAATATGAATTGAGATTTTCATTAAAATATAGTGGTGGTTTTGAAATATTTGAGAATGAGGATATTTCCATATTTAGTTATCCACTCATCCATATTAGGAAATCGAGATATTTTGGAAAAAAGGCTAAATCGCCCTGATTTCACATATGTATTACTAAAAGGTAATTCTTTCATGAATCAAGAAAACTTTATGAACACAAGATTCCTGAAAATTATGGTTATGAATAAATAGATAATAAGGAATTTCTGAAAATTCAGTTTTTAAAAGGATAAGAGTTTTGTGATAGTACGGAATTCTGTAAAATCCATGAATTTTGTGAAGGCTGCGGACTTTTCCATAGAATGTTGTTTTCTGAAAGTTAAATGATCTCTAAAAGAAAAATGTTTGTTTCATGATGTATGTAGTATCGTGAAAGGTATATACATGAATATTAGTTTTTGAACATCTAGATTGATTGAATAGTGAATTCAATTTAATTAATTTAGGATTATGGTGTAGGAATATTCATGTGCTAATTAGGTACAAAGAATTTTCCACCCAATCTATTAATGTGATCTTCTTGTTGATAAACTGAGTAAGACTACATCCAAGTAAGTGAATAAGGTGGATTCAATGGATGTAATCCAAGGTAGGGATTGTGTTATCTCTATAATTCTAGTAAAGGATTTTTTCCTAGCACATAGTAACCATGTAAAAATAATTAAAATCCACAATATGTAGTGACTCATAGTAGATTTTGGAATGAACAAAACACTATCAGCATATGCCCCTTGGACTATCCTATAGTGGTGAACCAAGTAAAACTGCTTTGTTTTGTTTCCATTTATAGATACAGGTGTTTTATAATTGCACAATTCTTTCAGATAAGTTTAACAGGTTCCTACAAACATGGGGAAAATATCTATTTCATTTAATGAAAAATTTAACAACTGAATTCACCCATCCCCTCTAAGGGTGTTCTAGGGTCCCAAAAAATATTTTAAAACTAGGATAATTGGTTCATGATATGAAATATGATTCACGACATGAATCTATTATACTCAAATAGTTTATTTCTTTAACATGGGGTTTATTTTTTGAACAATATTTAAGTAAATTTAATTTGTACGTCATAATAATTCATGATAGGAGTTTTGTGCTTCCATCATGAATTGTTGTAGTAGTATTTTTATAGATCCATCAAATAGATGTAACAAAAAATTAGATAGGGATTACAAAAAATTTAAATAAAATAAAACTATAAATCATTTTGTACATGAAATAAATTACATTATGAGGAAATTATCTCCAATATATAACTTTATTCCCCTAGAATGTCTTGTTGAATGAGGATGATCCAAAAAGAGGTGATTTCATTTCTCTCTAGTATTTTATTCTAGCTCTCCAGTTTGATTATTATCTTTCTTGTATTGCTATATTATTGATTTAAAATTAACTTTTTATAACCAAAACAATTTTAAGGGAAGAGTGAGAAACCAAGATGTCCATCAATAACCAAAAAACAACCATATTAGAAAAAAAAACCCTGAAAAAACTATAGGATCAGCTCCTCCTCAGCAACTACCCCATGACAACAAGCCTTTATTAATGCATGATCCTTTGGCTAACAGTATGGTGTATTAGTGAATGGGTGTGGAACCAATGGAAAAGGAATACCCTCTCATCATCAAAGTCCAAATGGAATGCTTCGGTGAAGAATTCATGCTCTAATCCCCATCTAGACAGGATCCAAGTATAGTGATGGAAGTGTAGCACCAAACATCACATTAAAACCAAACAGAGAGCTGAACCAAATGTAGACATATCTCGTACAGTATTCCACTCAAACAAATCAACCAAAACCACAAACATAAAAATATTCATAAAAGAGTAACTTGGGATTACCCGAATATGCTTCCCTCAACAATTTATAGAAAAAATATGAAACATGAGTGTCTGATACCTCCATCATCAGCTTTTCAAACCCAGACGCCAGCTGGTCCCAGGACTGTATGTACTCCTCAATTTTGATCTTCCATTTATTGAAGCCCCCTACTAGGATTAGATCCTATTTTTTCAATTCATGAGTATTTATCCTCATTGAGAGACACTCTTAGGGATCTCCCCTTCATTTCAGTTACCTCCTCTTCAGTTGCATTAAGAACCAAGACCTGATCATTCACTTCCTCTTCAAAACTTAAAAGCAAATATAAGGTTTGATCTACATGGTCCCATGGTTTTAGATGAATCAAGTCTTAATGACTATCTTATTTTCATTTAAATTTTTTGAAGAGAGAGTCTCCAAAGGAGGTGGTAACGAGGAGTAACCATTCCTCCACTTCCTCCACCTAAAAATCATGTTACTCTTAGAGAATAAATATTTATCTGATGAGCATCCGAGTTCACTCCCATAGGTTTCCTTCATGCATACCAAGTCTCCCTCAACCAGGTTAGCTAAATCAGATCTAAAACCTACCTCTCCAAGGCCTGCAAAACTGTTACACAAGTGAACTGGGTCCTGGATCAAAGAATCTGAACTCCCTATTCTCCCAACTCTATTTGCATCGGCCGCATCCATAGAATACCTTTTCTTCCCCTTACGCACATCACCACAACCCAACCATAACACCTTAGTGAACTAAGTAGCTGAAACAACCTCCACACCACCCACCATCTGTTCCATAATCGTGTTACTCCACTTCCTTTAAATTTCTACACGTTCAGCCTCATGCTGGTACATTCCATAACCCTTCTGCACATTATGGATTGAATATCCCACCAGGTCCGACCTTATCCTTCTACACACCCCTGACATCTTTGGGTTAAAATGAGTTGTCATATCCTTCTTCCCCATATTAGTACTAGGAGAAACCTCAACAGCCGCATTAAAGACTAGAGAGTTGTCGGGCCGTTCCTCCTCCACCTTTTGTAATGACTGAGGTCCCAAAAATCTACCCTCTCTACCCATTTATATCTGTTCGGATCCATCCTACTCACAAACTTCTAAATCCTTACCACTGTCATTGTTATCCATCCTTGTCGAAAACTGGGATCCACAGTGACAAACCTCCATCGATTATCCCGACCGCTTGCATATAGATCAAAAATCCTTGACAAATTCCTTGTCCACCAACATTGAATACCCCCATCAATAAACATCCAAAGAGTGCCCCACCTGCATGCAAGTAGAATAGAATTCTGTCCAAATCTCATATATCAAACGCTTTTTTCACCTGTACTCCTCGCCGATTTTGAACTATACATAATCAAAAGAAGATCTATACACATCCAACTCTACAAAAACCTGAGGAGCGATAGGGGGTAATAACGACTTCATGTGACTATCCAAACATGAAAATATACCGATGATATTTCCAAGAATTCTGATAACATAAGTATTTTGAAAGTGTAAATGAAGGTTAGGGAAACTAACCCAAACCACAAATGAAGGGTAACTGTGCTTCATGTAGAACTCAAATAACCGGAGAAATAGGATGAATCAAAACCCATTACATCTATGGGGGGCCTCAACCAGGCACGGATGAGGTCCTCCTCTGATGAAAATCAGATCATGATTTGATGTTTGTTAAGAAATCTCACTATCAACCTCTCTTGGAGATCTCATGAAGCGAATATAAACCTATCGAAAGAATCAAATAAAGGTCTTCACTGTCTAAACTATGCAACCAAGGTGAGATTCAAAAGAATGAGGGTTTTTGTGAAATCTGAAGATGAAATACTGAGATTAGGGAAACCATTGATGAGCTCTGGGACATTAGGGCATAATGATGATTTTGGAAAAGGAGGAAGAAAATTGGGGTTTGAGAAGGGGCGATATGAAGGCTCTTAATTCTTGTTGGACTTCGAAGATCCCTCCCCCCTTGGGGGGAAGTTACCTGCATTGTTGTCATTCTCATCACTGATTAGAGGAGAAGATCCTCAGCCTAGGGTTCCAGAGCCCCCCCTCGCCCCCCGACTCCTACTATATCACTGAGACCAACTTAATAGATTTCACATATAGAGTCATTTCATGGGAATCAACTATATAAACTAACCACTCGACTACTAACATATCTTATACCATATTGAGTTCTTCCCAATTCATAATGTGATATGGGTAAGGCTGATACTTCTTGATCTTAGAAACATGAAATAAATTGGGGATCAATTTCCACTAGGGTTTTAATTCAAACTAAAAAGACACCTTTCCAATTAGCATAATGATCCTAAAAGGACCAATGTATATTGGTTCCAAATTAACTATCATTTTAAGTTGTTAGTGAATAAACAATGAATAAATTTCAAAAACACCTTATCAAAGTCTAGAAACTATAAATGATGACACGAACGATTCAGATATGATTTATTAAAACTCTTTTATGTCACCAACCATTAATGAATAGTTAGGTCATTGCCTTTATCTGTTGAACAATGAACATCCTAACTAAAGAATCTTCATTGACCTCAGATCAATGAAGACATGATCTTCATGGGTAAAAATACAAGAAATTAGATGGATCTATTCCAATTAAATACTTTTTTCAATTATTATAGGAATATTTTACAAGCCCCAATTTGTAATCCCAAGTGCCTCCAAAGTCCAATACACAATCACAAATCATATCCTCAAAAATATGATTTATAACTATGTTTTCATCTTTATAATAATAATAGGTCATGCCTAACCAAACATAAGGTATCATTGCCTCCTAGAGGCCATTCCAAAATCAAGAGGTAAAATGGGTGTCTCTATCTAAGATAATTTTGGATGGTACCCCCACAGAACCTCGGGATTTCCTTCACATACATCGTTCTAAACTCTTTGAACATGATGTAATATAAAATTTGGATAAAATGATATTAAATGGTAAATAATACAATTACCACCCATTTGAAATCAAACCCTTATGGAGTTTGTGATAGTATAACAGTGAAGTATATAGATACGTCATCTCATTTCCTTGTTAGAACTGGGATGGATTAAAGAAAACTAAAATTATTTTGGTTCTCAGCCTTAATCTAAATACATGTAAATAATTTTTGTATGAAAATTGTTATGTATTTCTTCAAATTATTAATCTATAACTGATTATTCATGTCATAATAATTCTTATTGGTGAATGGGTTAATGAACCAATGGTTGAATTGATAGTCTTCCACCACAACCATTCTCATGTGTGATGGAACAATATATAATCTTTTTAATACAATAATTCACTCTAGGGAAATATTACACTTTTAAATCATCTCTCTACTATATATAGATCCCTTAATACTTCAAAATTCATCATATCATTTTTAATATTGGAAACATAACTAAGAAATAGTCAATGTCAACTGAATGATCACCCAAAAAATAATTAGTCACTTCTTCCCTAGTATCCAAGTGAATTTTAGTGAAAATTATCATGAGGTTTCATTAATCCATTGAATCTATTACATTATGAGAAAACTTCTAATAGAGGAAATATGAAACAATATTCCCCTATCTCTTGGTGTATGTGATTTCAAATTAAAATTACTAAAGGTACTTAAACCACTAAGTCTACCTAATATTATTATCCTTATGAGAAACAATTTTACTCAAACATGGTTAGAAATGATTTTGTACCATTTCCTAATATGTTAATAACAAAAACTCTTAAAATAATTAATTACCTTAACCATAGATAAAAATTCATGAATAATATATTGGTTCCATGGTTTAATTAATGTAACTCACAACTAGTTACACAACCCCAAGGATATAAAGTTTTAGCGCCTTTGAGACTAGCTACATAAAAATTGTATTTCATAACAGTTGTGACCATTTATCCCTATCCATCGTCCTATAGAAACACTTATAAATATCTCATATGTTTTAATCATCTTAATTTCCAATGAAATAGAAATATAATAAAGTGGTGAGCTTAAATTCATAGTAATAGAAATTTATTAATGATCTATATATGTTAGATCATAAAGAAGCGATAAAACTAAATATGTGAGAAGTATTGGTTATAATTAATGAATAATAAACATAAGTCATTTTAATTTATTAATCATGAATAGACATGTCATTAGAACATAATATGAAATAAATTTCATCAAAACCTTTCTTAGAATCATATAACAATAATAACAATAGAGAAAATCATAACATATGAATGAGGAATACTATTATAACATAGAATATCATAAATTTTTTGTATATTAATGAAATAAATAATCTCTATGAAAATTAATTTGAGTAAACATTAGTATACATAATAATATCGTAGTGGACCAAGAATCATCAACTCATTCACATGGCTTAGAAGAGAAACCACCCTAATTGAATCTTATAGTGAAGTAAGAATTCATTAATTTATTCCAAATGTTATCTCATGAGATAGAGAACCTTAACCAATTAATAGGAGATAAATATAGGACCCAAACATCTTCATATATTTTTTAAGAAGTATGAGGCACAAAGGACACTATTATTAAAATATAAATTCATACAAGGAGTAAATATAGATGAGTAAAAAATAGCAAAGCAGTCCCATAAAACAGTAATCAGCGCACTCGCGAGCGAGTGTTCATACTGTGAAGAGATGTTTGAGCACCCCTTCCACTTGGTTGTCTCCCCCTCCACCCAGCCTTTTCATATGTCCAGGGACCTCCACCGTCATCCAGGATCTCAGAAATTACATCAGTGTTCACACACTTAACTCCATCACAATATTCCGTTGGTTTCCTGTCTTCATCACTACTAGCAGATTCAAGTAATTAAAACTAATTATAGGTACTCATATGTTTTATAACATTCTGAATTTGAGATTGAGGGGTGCCACATCTTGTTGAAGGTTGGGATGATCTTGACACTTTGTCATTTTTGTCCCTCCAAATTGGGAAGGTCCGCATGCACTTCCTAGACAGATACCTTCAAGGGACCGATCTATTTATACTTCTCAGTTGGATTGGGTTATGATACATACTATGGGTATTCATAGAATCCTGAGAATTTCTTTTTTTAAGAGATACAAATTTTGGAACAGAAACTGTATCCTGAACTTCTTTAGTAGTCAATGGTGAAGAATCACCAGCACTATACTTTGCTGTAAAACCATGAAATAAAGTGGACTTAACTTGTGCTCTTGGAGTACCTTTGGGAGGGGAGACTTCCATATTAGTGGAATTATGAACTGTAGAAATAGTAGCTATTTCTCTATCCGCTATAAAAAAACATTCTTTTCCATTTGAGGAAATAGATTGACCGGAGGGTTGTACCTTTTTATTGTCTTTTGCCGAATCAGTCACCTCTTTTCTTTCCTTAGATTTCCTTGAGATAGGAAGATCCATTTTTTCCATCCCTCTTCTGTTTTTGGCATTGACCAAAATCTGTTCTTATCTTAGGCAAGAATCTGCATCTTCTTCAGCAGCATTTTCGAACGCATCAAGGCTATCAATTGATTTGTCATCTTCATCATCTTTGAGACCTCTTGTCAATATTTCTTTGAATGAGGCACCATTCATTCCATCCATACCAGAATTGTCATCAACGGATAGATGGATATCATCAGCAAGATCTGCCCTGGATAAGAGAAATCTCTTGTTTTTTTGTGAAGAAGTGATGGTCTTGATAGGATTTTGATAACATCCCTTTTTGGGTTCTTCATCAAGAGACCTTTGAGACGTTTTAGCAGACACAATAGTCTCTCTATCATATTCCTTTAGTAGATCATGACCAATAACAACAGCTGTCTTATTCTACTCAGTGCATTGTGCCACACCTTGTTTAGATGGCTTCCTACAGTGTTGTAGGTCATTCCCTTTAATTTTATAGTTGTCACAAATAATATTTATTCTACATGAAAAATCATTATGCCCAATACTTTGACAAGAATCATAGAAAGGAGGAATGCGTTCATATTCAATCCGAAGAAAAATATCATCTTGTTGAGTAGATAAAATCACCTTATCTATTAAATTAGAACTAAGGTAAACCTCTACTAGAACCCGAGAAAAATTACCATAGCATACTGATTTTGTAACCTGATCCATTCTAATCGGAATCCCAATAGAAGATGCAATATCGAACAAAATATTAGCAGGCCACAATACCCAGTTGAGACGATGTATTTTTATCCATACTTGCGCACAAGTATCCTTAAAATCAAGAAAATTAAAGTTCAATTTCCATTCATGAAGTCGAAGTGTACCTGACCTGAGATTGATGGAGTCGATACTCCAAGTGCTACTTTTGAGCTCCACCGATGGAAACAAGATATTAAAGAGTCCGCGACCGAGGGACACACATTTGAATTCATTAAATCCCCAAATATCAGCCAAATGAGATATGAGATCTGAAGTCCTCCTGGGTTTCATAGATTTTGTTAAGGTGATGTGAGCAATAAATGAATGTTTGCACAGATCAATCCTAGCCTCTATTGCATCCTCCGAGGCTGAAACATGTGATGTTGACCCTTTCTGAATGATTTGATGGGGCACACGATTTGAAAGAGGAATGAATGATCCCCCTGAGAAACCGTTGAAAGAGGAAAGGTTATTCAAAGCCACATGATCCTTCTTCTTTTCCTCTGGATCCGGAAAATTTTGATTTGCGAGTTGAAATCAAATGAGTGAAGATTGACGCTGCATGGGTGAGATAGGGCAGCCGAAGCTACGGGGTACGGTGACAGAGGTTTGCACTCCTTCTCTTCCATCCAAAACATCATCATCTATATATATTATTTACACATAAAAATCAATAATTATATCATATGAATTCATGTAAAGAAAATGGGTTTCTTACCTTTTCCAAGTGGTATCACATAAAATTACTTTTTTGAACATGATTAATAAAAAAAATTAATATTAAGAGAAAAAATAATAAATAATTATTTCAAAATAAATATCAATAATTAGCCTTTAGAAGAAAATTTTCACAATTCAAAATTGTAGGTTAGAATGAAACTGTATAATCATAAAAAGAAAAGACAATTTAATATTTTTAATTTCCATTATTCAAAACCTAAAAAATTAAATGGATACTAAAAAATTAATTTTTTAAATGGATATGGAGAAATATAATTTTATTAAAAGACAAAAAATTGGGTTTCAAATTAAGAAAGAAAAACTTTGGCAGGATACAAAACATGGGTATGGGGGAAAGAGCTATTTGAAAATGGTGGGAATTATTCTTAACAAAATGATTTTTTTTAAAAGATACTCATCATTGAAGATTTAAATTTTGTAAAATAATGTTTCCCAAGGAAATAATGTTTAAATAAATCATAAAATCATCATAGATTAGAATAAATAAATCATGTAAAATTATAGTAAATGTAGAATTATTGTGACTCATGGAAAAGATTTGAGTCAAGAAAGACCCATTACCTTTATTCCTTGTTATGTTTAACTCACTATAAACAAATTTATAACACAAAAAATCAATTAATAACCTTATTCATATATATATCCTTTTTAAAAATTATTTTTATAATATTTTATCACTAATATATTAGTTAATTACATGTTGTTTTGTAACGTCTTGGTTTCGGAAGCCGCCGAGAGGAACCCCGTACCCAGTTGGTCACATGACCTCAAGAGGATTTCTCCAACTGCCAGAGGCTACCGAATTGTAGTGAGGGCATTTGGTGTGATAGTGGCGAAACTATTCCCTCATTGGAAGAGTACACAGTGGAAGAAAAACAAAATCAATAGTGGAAGCAGTAATAATCCATATAAGAGTAAACAGTGGAAGACTGAAATAATAACAACTGGAGAACATATATATAAAATGATGCATCATACACATGTCTAGAAAAACAGCCAAACAAGTCACAATGCTGAATAAAAATAATAGTAAACAAAATTACAAAATAAACAGATAAACATATCCTTAGCATCCCAAACGGAAGCTTGGTCCCATTCTCTCCAGCTCTACAGAAAGTCAAGTACCTGAAGTAGAAGGCCGTTTTCCCTATCTATACCTGCAAAAATATAATCTGTTTGGGCCCAAATGCATGAAAAAAATAGGGTGTGAGATTAAATCCCAGTAGGAAACCACCTGATTATTTGGACCTAACAGTGAGTGAATATATTGTAGGTAAAAGTACAGAAAGCAGTAAATAGGAAAGTACTCAACAGTAAACAATCCACAGATTAATATCAAGAAACAGATAAGCACAAATTGGTAACCCTATGGAAATTAATCGCAGCCATCCCCTCTGGTCCTACCAAACAAGTACAAGCAACCCTCTGGGCAGTACACTCAGCCTAACCCATCTGGTTCAGTCATAAGTATTCTTAAATACTCTCTGAGGAAGCACTCGCAGTCAATTCCCCTTACAGTCTAAGGTAGTCAAGGAATCTCAAAGGAAGCACACACATTCAATTCCCTATATATCCCCAAGGTCAAGGACTCTCTGAGGAAGCTCACATAGTCAATTCCTCTTATAGCCCAGGTCGTTCAACGACTCTCTGAGGAAGCTCACTCGGTCAATTCCCCAAATAGTCTCGAGTAATCAAGGTAATTCAAAGTAAAACAAAGGCTCTCTGAGGAAGCTCGCATAGTCAATTCCCATTATAGTATAAAGTAACCAAATACTCTCTAAGTAAGCTCACTCTTTCTATCCCCATATAGTCTAAATTAATCCTAGGCTCTCTAAGGAAGCTCACTCAGTCTATCCCCTTATTGCTTAAAGTGCTTAAAGACTCTCTGAGAAAGCTCACTCGGTCTATCCCCTTTTTGTCTACTACACCAGGTTCTCATGGCCCTGTGTAGGTCAATGAGCATAGAAATGTAATATGGCCAAATTAATGGCTAACCAGTCTATAACATACCAAGAATGTTAGAAAACTCATATTCCACCCTATAACACTTGGCATGGAAAATAGGCAAGGCATCCAAACAGGAAAAACAGGACCCAAGGGTCGTGAACAGAACACGCATGGGGAAAAAATAAAAAGCATAGAGAATCAACCCTATTCATCTCCAATTATCCTATACACAAGCATATAAGCATGGCCGGAAAACCATAGGGCTAAAACGGTAAACGTGCAATACCCCGTTCACGGGTATTGGGCGATTTTTCACATAATACTCAAGGACTTCCTACGGAAAGGAACAAATCACCTACCCTGGCATTAGGAGATTTCTATATGTGATAATAGAGGCTTGAATCTCCTTAGAACTCCCTAGATCTAAAAAAATGTCTAAAACATTCAAACCACGATATCTCACTAGAGAGGAGAAATCAGAATATGCTGCTCTAGGAGAATAGAGAAATCACTGATGTGATTCCAACGCAAACGATGGTGTTCGATTCAGAGGACTGATGGAGGCTCAGGTGATCATCGAATTTCCATGGTTGTATGGAGCTCTCGGTTGAACGAGACCCTAAAGAAGAGAGTTCTAGCGATTAGACGCGACCTCGGTGCGTTTAATGAAAAAAATACACGGCTTGTACTATTGAAGTACACGGTTTGTACTCGCCTTTTCCATACTCAACTTTAGGTAGCCTCCATGTCACCCCCACACATCCGTGTGTGTGGCCATGACATGGCCAGCACACAGCCTCTTGCGGCCAAGCAGTACATGGAGTGTACTCATAAAGTACACGGCGTGTACTTCAAGAATTTCAATAATTTCCTCTTTTTCTCAAAAATGACTAGAAGAGGAAAAACATACCAGAAAAGAAGATCTGGGATCTTACAAACATTCCCCCTTAAATAAATCTGTCCCCAAATTTCCCTATAAAGGCGTTGAAGAAGAAACCCTAAATAGCTCCAGCCACTGTGCTCGTAGGTCGGCTTCCCTCTCCCAAGTCTCGTCCTACACTCTCTCGTGATTCCATAGCACTCGTACCAGAGGAAAATACCGGACATGGAGAACCTTTGTACTGTGATCGAAAATCCGAATATGATGCTCCTAGAACGATGCATCCGCTTCGATCTCAACCTCCTCAGGTTGAAAAACATGAGACGGGTCTGAAAAGTATCATCGGAGCTGTGAAACTTGGAAGACGTCATGCATAGCCCGGTACCTCGGAGGTAACTGCAACCGATAGGAAACCAGTCCAACTCTCTCCAACACCTCAAACGGCCCAACGTACCTCGGCGAAAGCTTACCCTATCTCTGGATCCTTTTATGCCCCACCCTCGGTGCAACACATAGGAAAACATGATCCCTGACCTCGAACTCCAGAGGTCATCTCTACTGATCAACATAATACTTCTAACGAGACGGTGCAATAGCCATCCTATTCTGAATCAATTCTATCTACTCTATCGTCTCCTGAACAAGACAATGTCCCAGCAAGGCTGCCACTCCTACCTCTAGCCAACATAAGGGTGATCGACATGTCCTACCATACAAAGCCTCAAAAGGTGACATCTGAATAGTTGCATGAAAACTATTTTTGTAGGAAAACTCCAAAAGAGGTATATGGTTCCCCCAAGAACCTCTAAAATCCAAAATGCATGCTCGAAGTATGTCCTCATGCACTTGAATTGTACGTTCGGACTGGCCATCTATCTGGGGATGGTATGATGTACTCAAAAGTACATGTGTACCCAAAGCCTTTTGAAGCCCATGCCATACCCGAGAAGTAAAATGCACATCCCTATCTGAAAAAATGTAGCGTGGAACTCCATACAGACGTAAAATCTGCCGGATGTGAAACCATCCCTATTCATCAACAATGAAAGTCTTCTTGATCAGAAAGAAGTGAGAAACATTTGTAAGTCTATCAATGACAACCCATACTGCATCATTACTTCGAGGAAACCTTGACAACCCGGTCATGAAATACATCGCGACATCATTCCACTTCCACTCGAGAAAGGGTAACTACTGAAAAATACCTATTGGTCATTGATAATCTACCTTCACCTACTGACAGGTGGAACACCTAATGATGAAATAGGAAACATCTCTTTTCCTACAAGGCCACCAATACTAATAGTGTAGATCATGATACATCTTGTGGACACCATGAGGAACTGCACAAACTGAGGAATGAAAATCCCACATCATCTCCTCGCGTATATCTGTTGGCACCCATACGCACCTCTGGAAACACATGATCTCATCCTCACCTATGGTCCATCTAGGAATAGGGTCCTCTCCTGACACGCTCTCCCGTAGGACTAGGCCTTCAAAATCTGAAAGCTTCCTCATTCTAACTTGATCAAGAAGAGTAGAGATAACAACTACAGAAGAATGAAATGTCTTCCCCTATCTGTTGTGCACCTCCACATGCATCTCAGAGAACAGAGCCACAAGCTGCCACTCACTACTGGCCTCCTGAACTGCCTGTATCTGAGTCCTCCTACTCAATGCATCAGCCACTGTGTTGCCTTTTGTAAGCGTATATGCAATATCAAAATCAAAGGACTATAGGTACTCAACCCACCTCCGTTGTCTCAAATTCAAATCACGCTGATTGAAGATGTACTTAAGACTTTTATGGTCGGTGAAAACCACAAAATGATCTCCCAGAAGATAATTTGTCCAACAACACAAAGCATGAACAACAACATCCAACTTCAGATCATGCATTAGGTAATTCCTCTCATGTGGCCTCAACTACTGAGACCTGTATGCAACGACTCCACCTCCCTGCATAATCACATCTCACATCCCAATACCTTATGCATCATAGTAAACAATGTAGCTCTTTCCCGACTCTAGCAAGACTAGTATCGTTGCTGAATTCAACCTTCCTTTCAGCTCTTGAAAGGCTTCCTCACATGAATCTGACCACAAACACTTCACACCCTTCTTAGTCAAACCCGTCAACAGTGCTGATAAGTGTGAAAAATCCTGAATGAAGCGTCTGTAGTATCCATCCAGCCCTAGAAAACTCTGCCCCGCAAAGACGTTCTTCAGATACTCCCAGGAAAATACTGCATTCACTTTCTATGGGTCTACTGATACAACTGTCTTTGAGATATATGACACAATATGTGAATCTGGTCTATCAAAAAGTGTGATTTAGAGATCTTAGCATATAACTGATGCTCTCTCAGTGTACTCAGAATGATCTCAAGATATGCGGTATGGTCATGATGAGGGTTAGAGTACACTAAAATATCATACACGAAGACCACCATGAAAGAATCTAGGTATGGATGGAAAACTCGGTTCATTAGTGTCATGAAAACTGATGGCACATTCGTGAGACCGAATGACATAACGATATACTCATATAGATCATACCTGCTCTGGAAGGCTGTAAGAGGTATATCATATGGTCTAACGCGCAACTGATGATGACTGGATCTCAAGTCAATCTTCGAGAACACCCGGGATCCTCGAAGCTGATCAAATAGATCATCAATTCTCGGCATGGGATAATGGTTCTTGACTGTCAACTGGTTCAACTTCCGATAATCTACACAAAACCTGAGCGTGTCGTCTTCCTTCTTCGCAAACAGGACAGGCGAACCCCAGGGAGAAGTACTAGTTCGGATGAAACCCTTTTCCTACAACTCCTCCAACTGGTTCTTGAGTTCCTGAAACTCAGGTGTATCCATCCTATAACGAGGAATGGACACCAGTGTTGCTCCTGGCACAAGCTCAATAGAAAAGTATACCTCCCGCTCCGGAGGTAAACCTAAAAATTCCTCCGGAAAGACGTCTCGGAAACAATCCACCACTGGAGGAAAGTCCATCTGTGAAGTCCCCTGGTCATCTAGATATAGAATATAAATATGGGTTGTAACACCTCCTAACCCATGATTATCTGGTCCCACTTTACTCACCTGGACATCATACTCACCCTTATGAAGAAACGATCCTCCCTATGGTTATATAAAACTCACGCTACGGTGATAGAAATTTAAGACTGCCTAGAAGGAAACCAACCAGTCCATTCCGAGAATGACATCATAACCTGTCATCTCTAGGGCATAGAGGTCCCACTGGAAGTGACACCAACCAACCTCAAGAGGGAACTCCTTGCACAGATGAACACTAGACAATCTCGTCCCCAATGGAGTGTCTAGAATCAAGATATTAGTAGAACAAAGGATGCAGAGACCAAGTCTATCCACAACCGCAACAAATATAAAGTAACGGAATCCCCTGTATTGAATAGAGAATAAGTTAAAACTGAGTAAAATAAGATTGTACCTCGAACTGTATAAGGTCCGGGATCCTGGCCATGATGGGTCTGCTCCACTACTAAAGTTCAGCCTGCTTCATGGCCCTGTGACCCTACCTGACCACTCTGAGTTGATGCACTTGGTTGTCCCTGGTATCCTAGTGACTGACCCCCACATCCGTGACCTCCACCTCAGCCTGAACGGCCAGAAGAACTCTAGTTCCCTGAGTGGTGAGAAATCGACGGTGCTACTCCTGAATGTGGGGTCATAGGAGAACCCCTTACACCAGCTGCTGGTAAGAATAACTGACAGAAGCGGTGAAGATTACCCATCTTGCCATAAGATCGGTACTCCACTGCATCTCTTGGGCAATGTGGTCTCATATTCCCACTCGTCCCGCACTGGTAGCACACTACCTGGATACTAGAAGAGGCATCCCACCTACTCTAATCTCCCCATGCAGACTCCCTGTGGTGCTTCCTGCTATCAGCTGGCGGAACACTAACTCTGGATGTCGAACCACCCTGGCTCACTACTCCAGAATCCCTAATATTGCGCTCTATGATCATCGCCTGGTTGATGATAGAGGATATCAAAGCCAACCTGAAGATGTTCAATTGTGATCAGATGTTGTGCCTCAGACCATCCTCAATCTTCTGTGCAAGGAAAAAATCATCACCTCCGGGAATAGTTGTGAAACGATGCAGGTATGTGAAGCGATAGGAATACTCCATAATAGTAATATTAACCTACTCAAAACTCATAAACTCCTAGGCTCGATCGGCCATCATAGTCTCTTGATAAAAATAATTGTAGAAGATGCGCCTAAACTTATCCCAAGACATAATCTGTTGGCGTCCCGCCTGTGAGATCACACCACACCACCTCTTGGTGGAGTCTAGGAGCATATAGGTAGTGACCTTCACCCTCTTCTCTAGAGGTATCTCCAGATGCTTGAAAATCATCACTGTGGATTCTATCCAAGACTCTACAGCCTGGGGTCCTCCATCCCTTTCGAATGTAAGAGGATGCTATTGCTGAAAGACTCATGTCAATTCTGCCATCGATGGGGCAGGAGACGACACTCCTTGAAAGGTCTGCATCATCCTCATGAAACCCTCCCTGAACTGTGCATGATCACCTATGTCTGGTATAATGGCTGGGGTCAATACTGGCACGACTGGAGGATCTGTAGGTAGTCCCTAATCCACCATATCTGGTGTCTGGTCACCACCAGGTAACTGGTATACAACCAGAGGACGTCTCGGTGGCATGACTCTTCAAGTTCAAGCGCACACCTCAGATCAAGAATATCACGGGATAAGAACTAGAAGCATAAGATGGGAACAGGGGAATGAAATCATTCAATTTTTACAAAACATGACTACACATTGTGTATAAACCCTACACAACGTGTTCCTTTAAGTCATTCACATGGGTGTGTACCTCTGCTAAAACTAGTCTTGTGACACTCCAAACACACGGTGTGTTGTCCTAACTCACGACATGTACTTGAATCCTCTTTCTCTACCTGAGTCCTTCTACACAGTTAAGACACACGGATCTCCTAAGATGAGGCTACACAGTGTGCTCAATGTAGACACAGCGTGTACTAGACAAGCTCCACCTGGCCCGTGTTGTTAGTGACACGACCTGACTCACGGCTGACACTACACGGAAGGTTCCAGACGGACATGGTGTGTAAGAGAAAGAATATCACCGACTCTTTTTGTTCGTGACATGGCTGGGTACCTATGTCAGACAATACGGCGTCCTAAAACTGGTTCACAGTGTGTTTCCAAGGATTTCCCTATTTCGTGTTTCTACCCACACAATCAGTGACACAGTGAGGGATACACTGCGTGTACATAATGTACAGGTCATATACATAAGAAAAAATTATTCCTTCGTGAAAAGAAGGACACACAGAGTGTAATCCAAACTACATGGCGTGTATTCTAGGTTTTTCTGGACAGTAATCCTCAGAAACTACTCTGGATCCTAGAAAACACTGAAACACACATTGAAAGTTGCAAATTCCGATCTGTGAGGGCCCATACTCCCCAAGAATCAAATTTTGGAATCTTTTACATGTCATCATAGGTCCAACAAGGTAATGATCCACCAAATTCTGGTCCATGAGGGTCCATAACACCTCAATAACCAAAGTTTGGCGTTCATTCAAACAAAACATTACACAACGATGCCTTATCAAACAGCAGGTATTCTATCAAGTCATTTATCACTACATCATGCATATCTAGCACAACAACTATCACAACAACATGAAATTTCTAATGAACCCTGAATGGCATGGTATGAATGCATGACATGTGCTTTCTAGTAAGTTACTATATGATGAATGATATGGAATACCTTCATCTGATCGGGTTGTGACAGAAAAATAACCTTAATAATGTTAACGATAACAACATAATACATGTGATTCACCCAACCGTGAAAATCAAATCAATTGTAAAATTGCATAATCAGAAAATTGAATTAACAAGGTAAATTATCATTTCCCTGTACATGGGTTAGCTACTCTTTGGCACAACTTATTACCAAGTACCTATTCTATCATATCCCTGACTATAGGCTCTAAACTGTAATCCACAAGAAAATAATCCTCTGATACAACTTTGTAAGGTCCCGGTTCCAGAAGCCACCCAGAGGCGCCCCGTACCCGGTTGGTCACATGGCCTCAAGCACATTTCCATGAATTCCAGAGGCTGCTGACCAGCAGCGATGGCCTTGGGTGTGATGGTGGGGAAACTATTCTCTCAATGGCAGAGTACACCGTGGAGGAAAAACAAAACCAATAACGAAAGCAGTAATAATTCATACAAGAGTAAACAACGGAAGACTAAAATAATAACAACTGGAGCACATATATGTAAAATGATTCATGATACATATGTCTGGGAAAACAGAAAAACAGGTCACAATAATGAATAAAAATTGTATTAAACCAAATTACAAAATAAGCAGATAAATAGCTTCTCAGCATCGCAAGCCTAAGCTTGGTCCCATGCTCTCCAGCTCCAAAGCAAGCCAAGTACCTGAAGTACAAGGGTGATTTCTCTTATCTATTCCTACAACAATATAATCTGTTTTGGAGTGTGAGACTATATCACAGTAGGAACCCACTCAAAGATTTGTGCCTAACATTCAGTGAATATATAGAAAGTAAATGTACAGAAAGCAATAAACATGAAAGTACTCAACAGTAAACAATCTACAGTTTAATATCAAGAAATAGCTAAGCACAAATAGGTAACCCTCTAGAAAGTACTCGCATACATCCCCTTTGGTCCTACCTAACATGTACAAGCAACCCTCTAGGCAGTACACTCAGCCTAACCCCTCTGGATCAGTCATAAGCATTCATAAAGACTCTCTGTGGAAGCACTCGCAGTAAATTTCCATTATAGTCTAAGGTAGTCAAGGACTCTTTGAGGAAGCTCACAAAGTCAATTCCCCTTATAGCCCAGGTCGTTCAAAGAATCTCTGAGGAAGCTCACTCAGTCAATTCCCCTTATAGTCTCATATAATCATGGTAATTCAAAGTAAAAAAAGGAATCCCTAAGGAAGCTCGCACGATCAATGCCCCTTATAGTCTAAAGTAACCAAACACTCTCTGAGGAAGCTCACTCGGTCTATCCCCGTATTGTATAAAGTAATCCTAGGATCTCTCAGGAAGCTCACTCAGTCTATCTCTATATAGCCAAAGGTTCTCAAAGACTCTCTGAAGAAGCTCACTCGGTCTATCCCCTTATAGTCTACTACACCATGTTCTCATGACCCTCTGCAGGTCAACGATCATAGAAATGTAATATGGAAAATGTAAACCTACATAAATACTTGGCTAAAAAGTCTACAACATATAAATCATGTCAAAAAACACATACTCCACCCTACAACACTAGGCATGGAAAATAGGCAAGGTGGCCAAACAGGCAAAACAGGACCCAATGGTCGTGAATCGAACATGCATGGAAAAAATATCCAAATCATAGAAAATCAACCCTATTAATCTCCAATTATCCTCTGCATAAGCATACAAGTATAGCTGGAAAATAATAGGGCTAAAAAAGAAAATTCACAATACCCCGTTCACGAGTATTGGGTGATTTTTCACATAATACACAGAGACTTCCTATGGAAAGGCAAAAACCACCTACCTCAGCATTAGGAGATTGCTATACGTGATCCATGAGGCTTGAATCTCTTTAGAACGCCCAAGATCTACAAAAACGTCTAAAACATTCAACCCACGATATCTCTCGAGAGAGAAGAAATCTGAATATTGTGCTCTAGGAGAAGAGAGAACTCACCGATGGGATTCCAACACAACCGACGGTGTTTGATTTGGAGGAAGGACGGAGGCTCGGTGGTTCATCAAAGATCTACGGTCGTACGGAGCTCTCGGTTGAATGAGACCCTAAAGAAGAGAGTTCTGGAGATTAGACGCGACCCCAATGCATTTAGTGAAAAAAATGAAAATACAGTGTGAGTATATTTTAAGTACACAGTATGTACTCTTTTTTTCTGTACTCCTCTTTAGGTGGCCTCCAAGTCACCCCCACACAGCTATGTGTGTGGCCATGACATGGCCAGTACACGGCCTCCTACGGCCAAGCAGTACACAATGTGTACTCATAAAGTACACGGCGTGTACTTCATGAATTTCCAAAATTTCCTCTTTTTCTAAAAAACAACCAGAAAAGGAAAAACATACCTGAAAATGAGATCAAGGTTCTTATATATTTTCATCATCGGATGTTATTAGATTTTATTTTTTGTTTCATACTAGTTTTGTAATAGACGTGTTGATTTGTTATTATAGATTCAAATTTAATCATTCTAATATCATTATTGGAACATAAATATAGTTTTCATATTGACATATAATTTTCAAATTTCATTTAAAATGTATTTTAGTTATAAATCATGATGAAAAAAATATTGATCAGCATTCATTGGAAATTTTTAAAAAGGTGAGATGGAGTCTTATTAATTTGTTACTTATTTGTATTATCATTCCAAATAAAAGATAAAAAAATATTTACTTATTATCATCTAATAATAAAATAAATTATTTTTACATAGTTATCGATCAATGAAATTTATAGTTCCGTTCATATAGGTGGTTTGAGCAACCCAAACAAGAACATGCTTTAATTAATTATTAAGTTTGATTATGGGGTAATTTTGTTATAATATAAATATTATATAAGTATAAAAATATTATTTTTAGGATATTAAGGTGGAAAATTATATTTTATGATATATTTATAAATAATAAAAGTCTATATGGAAAATGAAAAATGATACATTATGGAGGTCATTGTCGGCATGTATGCCCAGTTAAAATTTTCATTTCCCAATTAATGGGGGGGGGGGGGGGGGGTAATGGTAGACAATAAATTTTCCTTTATGGATAAAATTTTAACCATATATATATCATATTTATTCAATAATCCCATAATAACAAACATCCATGAGAGGATGTTATGAAAAACAGAAGACGTTGCTCTGTGGAGGTATTAGTCTCCATGAACACATGACAGAGGTTCTATTACTTTTATATGTGTAAAGGAAATAATAAAAAGTGGTCGTTTAATTAATATAATAAAAAATAATGAATTTAATAATATGAAATTAAATATATTAATTTTTTTTGGGTTTTAATTTATTAAAATGTGGAAAAAACTAAATATAAGCAAGATACATACTTATAAGAAATTAATCATCTCTTGGAAACCTCTGTAATTTCAAAGGGTTTTTGGAATTATTAATATCTCAAAGGTAAAATTTAATGGGAGAGGATTATTTGGGGAGTAAAATATTATTTTTTTATAAAGATATTATCTATGATCTCTATTTTATGAAGTGTTGGAAGTGTTGACCATTTATAAGAGTAGAAAAGGGCACTTTTTTGAATACCAAATATTTTTCAACAATTGAATGATACTATTCTATATTCAAAGAATATAAAAGTTATAAATAATGGATTTTTGGTTAATCATGGGTCTATAAATTTCATGAACCATCTTGGGTAGCCTAGTAACCAGATAATTGAGCTAGCTCGGACAAATCCTGAAGGGCGATCTTGATCCCCATAGGTTGGCGACTAGCACCTGGGATAATACAAATTTAAAGTGGAAATAATTTTTTTCCATAGACATTGTGGAAGAAGATTAAAAAAATTAATAGTAATAGAAGATAAACTCAATTGGTAGAAGTGTACCATGATCCAAAGTGGTACAAGAATCCAAAGTACTACAACAATGTGCCAGAAAATAGGAAAAATGCTCAAGTCCCAATGGACACAACTCACCAAGTCCAGTGATCAACAACTACTTTCGCTTCCAAGTGGCACTTTACCCATGCTTAAACCTGGAAGAAGATAATATAAAAACACTAGAAGTCAGATGTTGGTTGTGAGATAAAATCCCAGAAGGGTCGCACCATGGATTCCATAATAAGATGACACATTTAATTAACCAAATAAAGACTTTAATTTTAAATCAATAGGTTTATCATTTCAAAAGAATATTTGGAAAAATCCTTATTTATATTTCTAATGATGGAAATAATTTACAAAAATATCTTAATAAAAAAATTATATAAAATAGTTTATAAAAATCATAATTCATAAAAAACAGTTTACAAAAAACAATAGCATATATTTATATCTCAAATATAAACAATCGACCAACATGGTCAAATTATAAAAAGGTATGATAGTTCTAGGATATAGGACTCCAAAAACTCAAGGTGACCTGAAAATATGTCTATACACACACACCCTTCTACACTAGTCAATAGGATTTCATCACCATCATTTTAGGGATGTGACATACTGCATTAATGTATTTGTGACGTTGTAAAATCATACAATGTTTTCCTGAATAACTCACTAACTACCTAGGTTTATATGTGATTTAGTAAAAAAATAATTATGAGAAATTTTATAAAAAAATTTTTAAAATAGAATTCACCCCATTATCCCATTTAAATTATTTCAGTTAATATTTTAATAACCAAAATCGGTTTTTAAATGTAAATATTCATTTTACAAGATAAAACCCAAAGGATTCTATAAAAAGCATTTTAAGTCATTTTTCACATATAAGAATTTGAAATCAACTCATAATTCAATTTCACAATTCACTTTCAAAATTTAAATATTAGAATTTATATTTTCAAAAAATTCCATCAATTTCACAATAAATCCCCAATTGAATGGTATTAGTGTTTTTTCAACATTTTATGCCAAAATTCAATTTCAAATCCAAATCCTCTTATTCAATGGAATTGGTTTATAACAATTAAATTTCAAAATAATAAAATACCACATATTAAATTGAAATAAATTTAATAAAATAAAATATTTTAAGGGATAAATAAATTCTCCTATCAAAATGGAATCACCTAACTCGGGATCACAGGATCTCGAAACTCTAAACCCTAACCAGCATTTTACAATGGAGAATGAAAACAACAGAATACAGGAATCACACCTATATCCAAGATTAGAAATTGGGTGTATTAAATATTCCAACCAATAATGAGATCTAGGAAACCCTAGGGAGGAAATAGGATAGATCTTGAGATATAGAAAAGGAATAGAAAACTAACTTGGATAAGATCAAACGACGTTCTCCTAGATTTGATTTGCTTCAAGTAGGGTGTCAAGGGACCAAAATTATCTCTTGAGAGATATTTTGGAAGTAAAAAATCGCTTTTTTGTTATTTGGGTCAATAAGGGACCTATAAAGAAGGTTTTGGGTATTTTAAAAAGTTAAATTTTTTCATTAAAAATATCGTATCCATGGTTTTCTAGGTAGATTCGCACGGTTTAGGAAAACGGTGCCCCTATTTTTGTGACCCTATTAATGGGTTTAATGGTTTACTATAAATGGGATAATGGTTTTTTAAACGATGCACAATCTTTGAAAAACACCACTATCTGGGTTTTAATGGTTTCCTCTAAGAGGACGCATAGTTTGGGAAAATAATGTGTCATTGGTAAACATTTCAAAAATTCTCACCGAAAAGAATCCAAGGAAAATAATGATTAAAAGAGGGGTTTAGGAATACTTAAAAATAGTTATAGGATGTTACAACCTCCCCGTCATAGAACCTTTATGTCCCTAGAAATCCTATGATGAATTTTCCATGCAAAATAGATGAGGCCACTACTCTCTCATTAGTGTCTTCATCTCTCAAATCTCGTGAGAGACGGAAATGTGCTTCCATAGAACTCAAATAATGGGTATCATCCTCACAAGAAGTACCTTGGTTTCAGAATCAACTATCCTAATTGGATTCTCAATCACCGATAAATTAAGTTCAACTTCTCTATCCCTCTACCTCAGAAGATGAGAGGGGTCAGAAAGATACATTTGTAGCTACGATACATGGAACACTTCATGTATCAATTTCAGATGTAGTGGAATTTATAAACGATTGGACACTTTAACCACTTTTTCAATAACAATAAAAGTTACCAAAAAATAGGACAAAGTTTCCCTTTCCTCCCAAGATATTAATGTCCCAACCGTGGTGACACTTTGAAGAAAACATGGTCACTAACTGAAAATTCCATTGGTCTACAATGGAGAGCAACAAAAGACTTATACCATCTCTGTGCTATCAATATTCTCTAGCAAATCAAGTAAATAATTTCGCTCATCTCTTGAACCAGGCTTAGTCCAACCAAGGAAATTTCAACAATCTCTAACCAAAATAATGGAGATCTTCAAATTTATCCATACAAAGCCTCAAAAGGACCTTTTTTAATCATGGAATCGTAACTGTTGTTATAAGAAAACTCAACCAACCCCAAGAGATCATCCCAAGATCCACTAAATTAAATATCACAGGAGAAAATCATGTCCTAAATAATATGTATATATTTTTCTCTTTGTCCATCCAATAGTGGATGGTATGTCGTGGTCAAACAGACTAGAGATTTTAGTGCCTCTAGAAGGCACCTCCAAAAGTGAGAAGTGAATCGAGGATCTCTATCAAAAAATATAGTAAATGTAACTTCATCCAAATAATCAATCTCTTTCATAAATAGATTTCCCAACTCCACAAGATTAGTTTTATCACAAATGGGTAGAATGTGAATAGATTATTCAGTCAATCGATCAAAACCCATATCACATTCTTCTTTATCTAGGTATGTGGAAACCCAACCACAATGTACATAGAGATCTAAACCCACTTTCATGTCAAGACTAGAAGTGGTTGATGAAAACCCTAATGTTTCTAGTGCTCATCCATTACCCGTTGTCACATATAACAATTAAATACAAAATCAGGACTACCCGATCTCATACCTAGACACCCAAACTACCTCTGCATATCATAGAGCTTTTTCTTGGTTCATTGGTTCACTGCCTACTATAAACTATTGAAATCCCCCATCATACCATTTAATACCATTAATGGTATAAAAAATTGATTCTGATAGAATATAAATCCCTTGATGGAGAATGACTGATGATTCATGGTATCCCCACTAATAAGAGTCTCTAATTCTATGGAACTCATCATCATGTTGTTATTCCTATAGAATAATTTCAAGAAGAGAAAAGATGAATTGAACACTATATGGAGAAACATT
The DNA here is from genome assembly GCA_963277665.1 of Viscum album. NCBI lineage: Eukaryota > Viridiplantae > Streptophyta > Magnoliopsida > Santalales > Viscaceae > Viscum > Viscum album. The sequence continues at coordinate 684,970,947 of OY728167.1, forward strand.
GGCCCATAATTCCATGAATCCAATAACAAACTATTCTATGAGAGACATAAAGTTCCATGCTTGTGATTATTGATTCACTTCCTAGGTTGGGAATTTCCTACTCGAAGAATTTGTGATGACATTCCCTTTCCTGGGGGTATAGGCGATGTCAAAATTAAAAGACTACAAGTATTCCTCCCAATTCCTCTGGCACAGAATAAAATAGTTTTTAGAGAAGATATAACTCAAGATAATGTGTTATGAATACACGATAAAACCTTCTCTATAATGGAAATGCTGCCAACAATTAATCATGTGCATCAAAGATGCATGATCAAGGTCATGGGCTGGATAATTCTTCTCATGCGGCCTAAGATGATGAGAGTCATAGGCAATGATATGATCAACTTTTATAATAACGTATCCCAAACCTGAACCTGATGCATTACAGAATAACACATACCCATTCCCGACCTCTGAGAGAGTGAACACATGTGAATTGGTCAAAATAAATTTCATCTCAACAAAATAACTCTAAAAATTATTATCCCAAAAAAACATCACCCCCTTATGAGTTATATCATTCATCAGAGAATCCAAAATTGACGAGTCCTTTGCAAACTAGCGATAATAGCTAGCTAATCCCAATCTCTGAATATCGAATGAATTTTGTGGTTTCTCCCATATCAAAATAGACTTCAGATTTTCTAGATCTACTAAATTACCATATTCTAACACTACGTATCCTAAGAACATCACGTTTTAGATCTAAAAACACATTTCAAAAACTTTTAATAAACTCATTGATTTCTTAACAATTTTTAAACTTCTCTTAGATGATGCACATGAACCTATTCATACATAGAGTAAACAAGGATGTATTCCACAAATACTCCCATAGAAGTATCAAAATACTCATGGAAAATAATGTTCATTAATGTCCTAAATACTGTTGCAGAATTGGAGAAACCAATAATCCTGAAAAGGTAATCATAATGGTTGTAAATTCTCCAAGAGGTAATTTTATGAATGTCAGATTCCTTTATCCTCAACTGATAGTATCCATAATGAAGATCAATATTTGATAACCACATTTCCCCTTTCATCTGGTCAAATAGATCATCAATTCATGGAAATAGATATTCTTTCTTTAACATACCTCAATTGATCTTTCAGTAATAATTGAAAAGGAAGAGTAAACCATCATATTTCTTATTAAAGAAAACTATTTCTACCCAAGGTGACACACTCAGGAATATAAAGACTTTCTCTATAAGACCATCCAATTGATTATTCATCACCTTCATTTCATATTGTAGAATTCCGTAAGTGGAAATAGAAACTAGTTGAGTACTAGGAACTAACTCAATAGAGAACTATACCTCCCTTATTAGTGGGAAATGAGAGAATTCGGAAGGAAACATGTTGGGAAAATGAATGAAAAATGGAGGGAGTCTACAACTCATTGATTCCCACTCCATATCAAAATAAAAAATATATATTACTTTCTTAAACTCTGGATAAGATGGTACATATCTACTTGACCATGGGTCTCACTCTCTTTAAAACACACGGCACACAATATGAAGTATAGCAAAGAAACACGTCAAAGATAACAATTAATATATACTTTATTGTAAATGATCCAATACATCCCAAAAAAAATGTCAAGCTATCTAATTTTGAGAACTAGAAAACTCCAAAAAAATATCAACATCTAATAAAGAGAAAACACAAGTAGGACTACAAAGACCCTGCTCTCTCTTTGTACTAAGGGGAGTTTTAATATCCATCACATATGACAAAATTTCCATAAGAAGATATATAATATTAACAATATAGGTTGAAATAAATGAATGAGACACACTAGTATAAAATTAGGAAGTCACTAATGATGAAGCTATATTAATGGTATATCTCACAGTCATTGGATCCTTATATGCTTCCTCTGGAGAATCTTTCACTATGTGAAGAATCTTGATTCAGGATTCATATGTCTTGAAACCATTTATCTGTAAAGAATATGATTTAATTATAATTTTAGAAGGTGATGATGATCTTCTTCCACTATCTGGAGTGGAATAAACAAGATGTAGCTTCATCATTTGATAATAGTGTCTTTATGAACCACAAACCTTGGGTGCCTCAGTGCGACCCTCTTTAAATAACATGGATTTCTACACTAGTAATAAAACATAGGGCCTTTCCCAGGCACTAGAGGAGGTCTAGAATTTCCCTGATATCGAGAGACTCCATGAGAATTATCACACATTCTCTTTACTTTGAAGGAACTCATGTTTACATTGGGAGGAAAACAAACTCCTGAAAACCCTGAAATTTAATAAATGTCCATTTTTACCATCAATGATCTATACAGAACATCATTAAAATATGGATGCTTCAGTAAGAAACCTTGATAAGGAATATCTAGTCAAATTTCAAACTCTAACCATAAAAAATACATCTTTTAATTTGATACTATCTCAGGTTAAATTTGAAAAATCTCAGTAAACTGGTTTACATATTCTTTTATGGTCCTATCATCCTACTTGAGTATAAAAAAATCAATAGACTTGGCCAAAAATATCAACTCTGGATAGAACTGATTGGTGAAATTATCCTTGAATTCTTCCCACTCTAATCCCTCATGCTTATTATTTGTTACCATTATGTCTCACCATCTCCTACTTGGCCCTTCCAACAAGAAGGTGCAACACTTTACCTTGATTTCATTGGGTATCTCCAATAACCCAAAAAATGCTACATCCTACTCAACCATTATTAATACTCTTGAAGATCATTTGATACTTTTAATTTTGGTGGCTTATATAGAAGGAAATATTGATAAATAATTTTTTGAACATACCTTTTAGACTCCACAACAAGATCCTGGGTGGGAAATGGTTGTGGCGCCAGTCCTAGAGCATGTAGAGTATGCATGATAACCTCAACTATACTCAGATCCATGATAGTATTTTCTTGCTAAGGTTCATCAACATCTTCATCCTTTATCATATTCATACATCTTCTTAGAGGCATGATGTCACACAATATCCCCAAACAACATATACGACATTAGATTAACACTCAAATAAAGAAATAGGGGAAACTAATCTCAATAGATATATGAACAAGATTTGGATTTCAATAAATCAAATTCAAAAGTAGGGTAAAGGTTTGAATTAATACTCAAGGTGTCTTAACCACACCAACCATGGTGATATAATATTAATTGTGGTGAGATATGGCCATGAACTCAATTGAAACTACCTCCTATGTCCTGAAAATATTACACATTGAATAAGTACTCCATGAAGAAATCTCAACCTAGTTCTCCAATACCACTTTCTCATGAACTAGCCCAGGTACCCTAGTAACCCGATAACTGAGCTAGCCGTAAAATATCCTAAAGGTCATTCTTTATACCCATGGGTTGGAGACTAGCACATGGAATCATACAAAATGAAAGTGGAAATGATTTCTTCCCATAGACATTATGGAAGAAGATAAAAAATTATGTATACATACAAGAGAAACTCCACAGTGAGATGTGTACCAAAATTCAACATGTATAAGAACCCAAATTACCACAATAATGTACCATAAAATAAGAAAACTACCACATTCCCAATGGGCATAACTCACAAAGTCCAAGTATCAACAAATACTACCTCCTCCAGGTGGCACATTACCCTTGCTTAAACCTGAAATAAGACAGTCTACAAACACCTAAAGGCACCGGTAGGGTGTGTGATAAAATCCTAGTAGGGTGTAACAAATAATCACAACATAAGATGCCACATTTAATTAACGAAATAATTATTTTAGTTTTTAATAAATGGGTTTTGAATTAAACAATAATTTTTTAAAAAAGTCACGCTTTACATTTCAAATGATGGAAATACATTAATCAAATGTCTTAATAAAACATTTTATACAAAATAGTTTTTAGGAATCATAAGGAATGTAAAATATTTTACAATAAATAATGGAATATATTTCTAGGTCAAATATAAACAAGCAAGAAACAAGGTCATATTTCAAAATGGTATTCTCATTCTAGGATATGGGACTCCACACACTCAAGGTGACGTAATAATATGTGTATACACACGCCCCCATTGACACTGGTAAATTGGATTGCATCACTATCATGTCAGGGATGCAACGTGTTGCATTTATGCTTTAGTGATTTTGTAACATCATAGTATGTTATACCAAATTAATGAATAACTATATAGTCTTTCCTGTGATCTAGTGAAGAAATAATGATAGAAAAATTACATTATAAAAATTTTAAAATAAAATTAATCCCATTCTCCCATTTCAAATATGCCAATTTCCATTTTGAAAACCAAAATGGGGTTTTAAATCAAAACATGCATTTTTTTCAAGTTAACACTCAATGTTTTATATCAAAACAACGTTATTCCATTTTTATGATATAGGAATTTGAAAAAAAACTAAGGATTAAATTTTAAAATTCACTTTCACAATTTAAATCCAAAAATTTAATTTTTCACAAAATCCCTTCAATTTCATAATAAACACCCAATTCCACGGAATTGGGGTTTTTCTCAAATTTTATGTCAAAATAGAATTTCAAATCCAAATACACTAATTTAATGTAATTGGATTTTTAAAAAATAAATTTCATAATAATCAAATTCCACATATTCAATTGAAATAAATTTAATCAGGTCAAGCAGTTTAGGGTTAAATAAACTGGTCAATCGAAATCAAACCAACTACTTCGGGATCATGGGATCTCAAAACTCGAAACCCTAACTGGTATTTTCTAATAGGGAACGATGAAAATTAAATCCAAGAATAAAACATAGCTATAAGATCAAAAAATGGGGTTATTAGATCCCACAATCAACATTTAGATTTAAGAAACCTCATGAAGGAAAGAGGAGAGAGTAGAAGATAGATAATGGGAAGAGGAAACTAACATTTAGAAGATTAAACAACATTCTCCTAGCTTCAATTCACATCCGTGGTATTTCTATGGGGATAAAAATTGTTCCTGGGAGATATCTTGTAATTATAAATCAATTTGGGGTCATTTAGGTCCATTACAGACCTAAACAAAGTAGTTTTGGGTGTTTTAAAAATCAATTTTTGGATTAAAAATCGAGTACGCACAGTTTCATGGGTGGATCCACAATGTTGAAACAAACCGTGTGCCCTGGTTATGAGCCCCTTTTAATGGGTTTCACAATTTCTCATAAGTGGGTTTATGGTTTTTCAAACCATGCACAATCCATGAAAAAACCCACTTTCTAGGTTTGCCGGGTTTCTTCTGAGAGGACGCTCGATTTCAAAAAACCATGCGCCAACCATGCATAGCCCAAAAACATTTAATATTTACAAAATTTTCACCCAAAACAACCTCGAATGATACCCAACCAAAGCTTGATTAAAATATGGATTTTGGAATACCTGATAACAGTAACATAATTTTACAATAAATCCTCCACCATGATTTTACACACATATTTTTAAAACATATGAATCCATTTACTCATATATTTTTACTTTTACAAATTTTTTTACTGAGTAGTTTGTTCCCAAGTAACATACGTTTTACTAAAAATAGAAAATTTCCACTTTTACAAAATTTTTGTGTTCTAAAAATATATTCAATCTCATTTTAGGATAAATTCATTTCTGAAAAATAGAAATGTATCTTCTAAATGGAAAATATTTATATATAGATAAACTTTTTTTAAAGAAAATGATATTTTAACCATTATGTGTTCTTGATCTTATTTCAAATTTATTATAAATTAAATGTGTGTTAATATAATAATTTATGTTTTTAAACATCATATTATAGTCATTATTTAAAATATAATAATTTAATTTACTATATGAAAATAAAATAAATTTAATAAAAAATCTATAAAAATAATAGTTTCATAATTTTCAAGGTATTTAACATTAATATTCATAACCTCATTTTTAAAATTAAAAATGAAATGTTAATTTTACATAATTTGTCACTTATTATTCCAAATAAGGAATTATCTTTTCCATTAATGTCTCTAAAGATGATAAATGTAATAATTTTCATATCATGGTACATAACATGTAAAAACTATTTCTAGAAAAGGATTATTTAAAATCATAAAATAAAACAATATTTATTATACCATTAATATAGATTTTATAAGGTGGATACTTCTGTTGATATCTTCCAATTTAACCTCTATAGTATAATGTAACAAGTGAATGTTCTGGTATGTACTTCCTCAAAAGTGATACATGGAACAGATCATGTACTTGGAGGAGGTCTGGATGTTAGAATGAAAACTATTCTTATATTATAACTCTATAAGGGGGAGGCGATGATCACAACATCATTATAAATAAATCAAACAATATTGTAATATATCATAAAAAAGATAGCATGGTCCTCTAAAAATGACCATTTTTCATAGGGTGATAATAATTACTGAAGCTTGTCACTTTCTCCAATGATTTTTGAAGGATTCTATGGAACATTGATGTAATACTCATATCTCGATTATATACAATGGAGAGTTGTATTACATGAAGCCTTCAAATTTTTTATGTATATCTTGGTGAGTCGGGGAAGAGGGAAATAGTCCTTGATAGATCAAAAATGTGATGTCTTAATAAGGCGATCAACTATAACCAAAATGGAATTTTGGCCCATAAATTTCTTGTGGAGTCCTGCAACAAAATCCTTGGTAATGTTTTCCTATTTAAACATAGATATGGATTATGGCTTCAACATAACCTTAGACTTATATCATTAATAATGAAAAATATGGCATACTAATAATCAAGAAATATATTCTAAAATATCCATATTTATGTTAACACACTAGATGTTTTTCTTTGAATCTCTATATATCTTCATACATCCAGGATGAATAGGGAATGAAGGGTTATTAGACTCATCCAGAATATCATTATTTAGTTTAATTTATGATGTGACTCATATCCTTGTTTCAACCTCTATAAATTATTATTATCAATGATGAACACTACAATAATCACAACATTTTTCTACATCTCCATATTGTCCTTCATGTCTTCCTTGATCTTCACATGAATGGGTGATTGAATAGTGATTTGGAAAAGATAGGATGTATCTCCTTCCCTTATGAATTTGAGATTAACACATTGTAAATCAATGGATATTGAGTCTCTTTCAATTAAAATCAGGGATTAGATTGTCTGATATTTCTTTCTCAGATCATTAACCACCATATTTTCCATTCCTAGGTGGAAGTGTATCAAGTAGTCACAGTCACTGATCCACTCCATCCATCTTATTTGGTTCATATTATATTCCTTCTATCTGAATATATATTTAAAACTATTTTTAATACCATATATACCACACTTTTCACTATAGTGATAATATATCCAAAAATTTAATTCAAATATTACTATTAACAACTCTAAATCATGTGTTGGGTAATTTTTCTCATGAGTCTTTAATTGATGTGTGATATAAGTAACTAAATTATAATTCTTCCTAATGGTGAATCTCATTGATTTGTTATGCAACATTTTATATTACTAACCTTTATCAACTATAGGGTATCATACGAAAAGGTTCATTGACCAACCTCTTCATTAGTTCCTTAAAACATTCTTCACATTATTCAGTCAAAGAAATGTAACGTCATTATATATTAAATTGGTTGTTTCATTGGATATCCATGATAAACTCATCACCAATAGTGGATAGAATCCATCCAAATCATGAATACTGTGGATCTTGGTTACAATGGTCGGTCTGGGCCATTTCTTGATAAGTTTCATTTTTATGGTTCTATTGATAATACCATTCATTGGATTACATGACCCAAGAATGATAGTTTTTATATCCAAAACATAAACATGCTAAATTTAGCATAAATTTTATATATTTCCAAGGTCTTTAGCACAGTATGAAAATGATCTCCATTGTCTTCCTTTCTTATTGAATATATCAGAATATTTTGTAATAATGAAATGAAAAATTGATCATGTTAGTTCCAAGATAAGATATTATTTAGATCCATGAATATAGAAGGATCATTCCTAATTCCAAATGGCTTCACTCTAAATTCATATTTTTTATACCATATATGGAAGTTGTCTTGGATATGTCCTACCTTTTGACCCTTAATTGATGATATCCATATTGGAGGTCAACCTTTGAGAATTATTTATCTCCTTGATTTTGATTTAACAAAGCTGTGATATGGGCTAGAGGATAATTTTTCTTAATTTTTATTTTGTTAATCTCAATATAATCAATGAAAATATGCATCTACCTATTCTTATTTATAATAAATATGATTGTGTACCCCCAGGATGAATAACTAGTTAATATAATACCATTTTCTATATTTTCTTGTAACTTATTATATCATTCATCCTATTCTAAGGGGCCCATTTTTTATACACTCTTTGATATTGGAATGGTTATAGGTATGATCTTTCTAACACCCTATGTATTTATGTATTATTTTTTTTGGAATAATCAAAATTTCCTGGAAATATTTTTTTACACAGAATATCATTTTAATCTCGTGTTACATAAAATAAAATGTAAATATTTCATTAAACACAACCCCAATTTGACCTTGTGTTACACACAATAATTTTTTGTATTTTTTTACACATGACATTATGTTTTATCAAAATTATGATCTATTATTATTATTCTAACGCGGACCTTATAACCTGACTGTTAAAAATAGTGATGTGAATAAGAATAAATAATTTTTAAATATTAATTTTAATTGTTTTATATAAATTTAATACATTGGTAAAAATTACATAATTGATTGATAAATCCTTTATATGTTTCAAAAATATTATTTTTCTCAAAAAATGATTTTATTATTTCTTTTTCTAAGAAATAATAAAATTAATTTTCTAAAATTTTTTAAAATTTACTTTAAAAAATTTTATTCATTTTTTAAATCATCATATAAAATGTCCCTTTTGGTGAATTTCTGATAGTTTTATGAAAATATTAATTTTTTCATGAATAGTGAAAAATACTGAATTTTAATTTAAAATTGCCTTTTCGTTTAAATTAATAATAAATATAAATTTTCATTAAATTGTTATTAATGTAAAATTATTCCAAATTTATATCAATTAATCTAGTTTAGTTCATTTAAACAAATTTCATATTGATATTGGATATAAAAACATTGTAAACATTTAAAAATTTTCCCTTTGAAAACCTACTTCCTCGTCGCATCTGTGGGATTAATTTAAAATGAAATTTCTCAAATTATTTGAATTGAATTTTTAAAATTGGGTTCAATATTTTGAGTCATCATAATTTATATTATTTAACAATTTTAAGAAATTTTTTGTTGAAAATTAATAGTGAATATAGTAAAAATTAATCAATATAGTTAAGGTAAAATTGGGTTTACCATAGGTTAAATTACAGATATATGGGTTTAAATGACCTAAAATAATTTATAAATCCTATTTTATGAAACTATTTAGTAATTATAATGTATTATTCTGGGAAATAGTCTATTTCAGACCCTTGTGTTATGAGAGAAATGGGGGTTCAGCTTTTTTTCATTTCAAATATTACAATTATGCCAGTCACCTCACTTATAAAAGGCCACCTCCCCTCCTCTCTTCATCATGCCATAAAACCATTTAGGTTTTGAAAATATATTCCAAAATAATTTTCCGAGTTAAATCCAATCATCCTATTAATAATATTTTTTATACAAATCTAATAGTGGTGGGCATTTTCTGATAACACGTGGAGGTTTCCTAAAGAAGAGGTAACGTTCTTCAAAAATAGTTTTTATATATCTTCCTCGACCTCCTTAAATTTAGATTAAAACATTATGATAATAATATTATATTAAATATTTTGAGATTTATTTTTCAGCTCATGACCTTCAAGATTCTCTAATTCCAAAAAAAATGGTTATGAAATCATTATTTGTGTGTATGGCAGACTCTTGCCTCATAAACAGAAATCATTTATTTTTTGATTAGCACTTTTTATAGTTGGGTATGATGATATATATATAGTAATATATATGATATTTTAAATATAATTATACATATGGAGTAAATATATCATAAAAACCTTTTTTACTTTCCATTCCTTAGGATATAAGATAATGTCGCTTGTGTGTATGGTGGACTTCCACCTCACGAACTAATGTGATTAGTTTTCACAAATAATTTACATAAAAGATAATAATGATAGAGTTAATGAATATATTCAATTTAAAGGAAAAAATAATTATATAATAAATTATTTATCTTTATTTATGTGTTAAATATCGTTTTGTTTCTTAACTTCTCACTCACTGGAAGATGATAACGATGTTGGTTTACGTGTGGACTATCGCCTTCACGAAGCGATGTGACCCTCTATTCATCACCAAAACACAAGGATGATATTTATGAGTATATTTAATTAAAAATTATGGTATTTATTATTTTATTATATTTATACAATGATAATTTATTATTTACCTCAGTTAAATAATTTTCATTGAAAAATTGAAACGATACTCATGAATACATATGGCCTACCATCACCATGATCATAACTTACTTCATTTCTCAAGACTATCATTCATGATAGGTATTAAAAATATAATTTATTATAAATATTATAATTATATAATTATTATTATTATTTAGAATATAAATCCATGATGAATTTAATATAAAAGAAAATAAAAAATCAAAACATATACGAAAAACAAAGCAATTATTTCCTGAAATGTGACTTTTAGAAGGAATTAATAATAAACATGTAATAAAAGGATGTAAGTAAATAATATATGGATTTATATGTAAATTTAATGTTTTACAATATATTTATAATGCACTTATATTTATTATATAGTAGTTTTGAATGTGTATGAAGGAAGTTTAGACTTTAGGTAAGGGGATTTCTAATATCTCTTTTATTTCTAGGAGACGTATGAAAATTCACCAATCATTTGTTTTTTGTGCTATATATCCTGCCCTATTGACTTTTTATATCATTAATATCATTATTTGAATGATATTTAATGTTTAATTTATTTTGTTCTTTGTTTTGGATTAAAATTAAAATGATTACTAAAGTTTTCATGGATTTCCATCTATCTTTTTACTTCCGCGAGACACATTCTAGATTCACCACCTATTTATTTTATTTGACGTATATATTTTACCTTAATTTATTTTACTATTATTTTACTAAATAATTTTCTGATTTACATATCCATTTTAGGATTTATCATTAATTTGGTGCAGGGTTTAAAATTTACCAAAGAGGTAATGGATTTGTTTCTCAATTTTCCTTCGTTGAGACATTTGTTATGTTTTACACTTATCTCCTTTTACGAGGTGTATATAAATACCCAGTCACTTTAAATACCTTGAATATATATATATTCATGAAACTTTATATTTCATTTAATGGTATTCATTCATGTTACTAATATTTCAATTCTACTAATGTGGTAAGAGTTTACCTCACAATCTCAATGTTGATCCGAATTGTTTAGGATTATGCTTCAAATAATGAAATATTATGATATATCTATCATGAATTCTAATGAATTTTCTTCACCTATATTTATTGATGATATTTTCAAGTACTAGTAAAAATTTTATACTCTTTTTACATAAAATAATTAAGATATTGTTTTTAATGAAAATCATTGAAATATCTCTCTTTGGTTGAAAACCCTTTTTCTTCCAAACCCAATATTTCAAAAAAAATCCATAATGTTTTATATAATTAGCCAAATTATTTCTTAATTAAATTTTTTCTCATTTTATAATTCTTAAAAGGGGGTTTGAAAGTAATATTAATTTATTTGTTCAAACAATTCCCAATTATATTTTATAAAAAATGTAAAAGGAATCATTGTTTTAACATGTACGAAAGGAATGAAATTTTCTTCCATCATGACCAGTTTCTTTTTTGAAAATTACTTTATATGTTTTCATGTTAATTATAAAATAAAATAATTTTAATAATTTACTATGTATTAATAAAAAAATTTCAAATACGAACGGATATTTTCCTCAAGAAATGTTTCAACAGGTTTTTAAAGCTTTCTTCTTATTTTTTCAAGGTAATTTTAAAATAAAATTTATTTTCCTCAAGAAATGTTCCAATAGATTTTTCAAAATTATTATCTATATAATATGAAACCCTTTTATGTAACTTATGATTTATGGGGGATATGGACTAAGGATACCATTCTTATTTATTACGTGAATAGTTTATGATGAAAATATATTTATGAAACCTATTTATATTCCACTAGTTATACCAAGATATATTATTATAAAACTGAATTCTTTATCCAAGGGTTATGAAATGATTAAATGATGAAATGGTTATGAAACTTGTATCATTTTCATAGGTTTTTATATGATTAAATTTTTATAAAACCCATATCATTACATGGGCTATGATATGATGACTATTTTTAATCCTATGGCACACATAGGTATTATATTCATTTTATGATGGGTGGGATCTATATCTCCATCTAATAAATTGGTTAATTACTAATATGATATGATCTATATGGGTTCATAGGAGGTTACCCCAACATAAATACATGAGGTTACATGGGAGTTTTTCCCAATCATGATGTAGAAACACATGTTGTTATCCCAAGCCTAACATGTAATAAATGTCTTCATCGGTTGCCTTACCATAATATTTTATGTGATTATCTGTATGGATAAAGTCTATGTCTAATGCCAATTCTATTCGATCAAGGATTATGTTATTTGATTCTCTTCTGATTCATGTCTTATGAACTTATAATATATATGTCCAAAATCATGATTATGATCTTTGATATACATGTTATAGTTTTGAAATGTTATTATCATGTTTTCATACACTGATTCTCATATTAGGCTTACATATTTCCTTTTTTTTACCATTACTGAGAATGTTATCTCATCCTTTATTATGTTTCCTTTACCTGGGTTATGATGAATGGTCATTAATTAATATTATTAAAGGGTGTGATCTTTATGGGAGACATTGAATATCATTCATGAATTAAGAATATTGTGTTCTAAAGATTCTAAATGCACTAAACTATTATGGTCCTTTGGCATGAGTTTTTGTAATATAATGAACATTCTTATAAAAATTTATAAGACTTATGTATGAGAGTATTCAGTCATTATAGTTGGTAATAGAGTAAAAGATTAGTTAAAATTTGGAAACATGGATGATAGAACTATATTGATGTCCCTAGGGAAATTTCTAAAGATGTGTCTAGGGATTTATCTAGGGATATGTCTAAGGATGATCCAAATTATAGGAAAATGCCTTTAAATATTTTTAAATGATATAAAATCTTGTTTCCAAAAAAATTACATCCCTTTCCGGAAACTGAAAGTGGATGTGGGTCTTGACAGAGGTACATAGGGGTAATAACTCTGAAAAGGGTCAATTGATATGGACTTGATCATCACATAGTTAATGAATATAGAACTTATTTCACACTTACATTGACACTCTCATGGGATATTCATTTGAAATTAAAAAAAAATTATAAAACAACATGAAAAATTTAAATAGATGATGATAGTTTATTAAATTTGATAAACATAAGGATTTATAGAATAATAAGATATTTTCATGGTTTAGACATCCCACAAGTGATTTTTCATGATTATGTTGTTCCCCACTATTATTATTATTTCACACACTATGTTTTAGGTTATAGTTTGTGGATTCAACCTGAATAAATCAAGTTAATGTTGAATGTTTTAGACGATGAAATGATTTTACTATAGAGATTCTGAATTATATGGGATCCAAAATGAAAGATCTCATTATTATGATGACCTAACTTTCACATGATATAAATCATACTGGATATCCAAATGAGTAATGGTGGTAACAATATTTTGTTGAGTTCTCCATGAGAAAACTCCCACATTCTTTCACTGGGTCATCTGATCCACTAGTTTTTTAGAAATGGATCCACATCAGGGAAAATATATTTTCCATCCTCTAGTGTTCAAATCATGAGAAATTCATTTTTGTTATCTACCATTTCAAAAGTGTAGTAGATAAATAGTATAATATTAACAAGAATATGAGGAAATAGTTTGAAATTAACTCCATGGATTGGGAATAGTCCATGGACTTCTTTTCAATCATTATATTCCTTATACTCTTCATAAGAAGATGGAGAAGCTGTTCATTAAGCTAAATCCAAAGGATGATGACTATATGGGCACCTTTAAGGAAAATTTTACAATACATATGAGGTGTTCTTCTGTTATTATCTTCCAACCTATGTTTAAGTTTGTTCAATAAATTAGTGGATTAAAAATAAATCTCTAAAATTTGGTATCCACAAGATACATAGTTAGCGATGAAGAGATTGGCTGATGTGCTATCAAGGAGGAAATGGAGGTTGGGGTTATGGGTTAGTCTCATGGTTTTGATAAGAAGAGAAAAAATGGAATTCAAAGGAATTTATAAAAAAACAGAGAGAAGAATATTATCTTTTATTTACACTCAATGTGTGGTAATAAACATGGAGTAAATTTTCATAAGGGAACTATTTAATGTATTATTTGTGGTAGAGAAGTTCATAGGAAAATGTATTACCAATGTGATTGAAAGAAGTTATCTAATGATGTGAATTGATTAAAAGTCATATAGAAAGAACAACCCTCAATCTAGTGTTTCAATTTAAAGGAGTATATGAATTTTGTTACCCATTACCCCAATCCATGGGATAATAAGGATTATCAACCTCAACAACCTATAAATAAAATGAATCATGGGAAAACATATGAAATCACGATGGTTGAATTGAATCATGAAAATTAGGACACACATATCCTTCACTCCTTAGTTGTGAATTTCATGTTTGTTTTTTTATGATCCCAATAAAAATATCATTGTAAATCATTTAGTGAAATTTCATGTTATTATATCATACGACATGAATTAAGGAATAATGAAATAACATTTGATATTCTATTGATACAATTTATAACCCAATATTAAAAATAATATTTTTTGTATATGATATGATCTTATTTGAGGAATTAAGGGTGAATTATCTTTTTGGAATAATTTTTTCCTCCATGTAAGATTAAATTAATACTTATAGAAACCATTTGGTTATATGAGTTTATGGATTATAATATGTTAAAATTAATTGAAACCCATTCTGAATTTTTATGTTATTGTATTTTATCAATATTAATGATATTTTAAGATACATTTATTGAAATGAATCCCCTTTTTTAAGTGTTATTTGAGGAGTAATTTAATTACACTATGTGGGAAAATGATTAAAGTCACTGATAACCTTTATGGTTTATCTTTTTATAGATGCTGAAATAATTATGGGTTATAGTTGATCACCTTATGAATTCATTAAAATAAGCTTCTATGAGAGAAGATTTATCTTCCAATCTTCATACCATAGTTTAAATTAAGGATGTGGTAAGAATTCATGGAGTAACACATTAAATTGTATTTTATTAGAATATATATTTTACCTTGATGCTTTACAAATGTCCTCTTCTATATCTTGTTATGAAGTTGAGTTTCAACCCTATGTATCATCTTCAGACATATGGTCATTTTGAGTGTTTAATTAAAACCCAATAGGATATGTTATGATCCTTTTTTATGGATTTCTAAGGTGTCTAGGATCATAATATTCCTAAAGTAGAGTTTTATTGCAACAATAGCTTCCTCTTGAGAATTAAGATGACACTTTATGAATCCCTTTATGCAAAGAAGTTTATAACTCCTACTTAATAGAATGAATTTGAATAAATAAATACATTATGACCTAACCAAGATGATGATATGGTGGAGATGTTTTGATCCATTCACAGATATGAAAGAAATTTATAGTTTTTATATAAATATTATATTGATAATCATTGATTTGATATAGAATTTTGTGTTTGTAAAATTTATTTCTATAACATTATATGTGGATGAAATAGGGTCACACTAATTCTTATGGATATCAATCCCCTTAAATGATCAAATCGTGATAGCAGCATATCATTTTGTAATCCCACAAAACCTCTCTCATGTTCATGATATGTTCCTTGTATCACTCATGATGAAATACGTACCTAATATATCAAATCTATTGTATTTATAGGTCGTACCACTATAGAAATAAATTTATTAAGAGAACAACTAATAGATATTTTGGATCGAATAGAGAATGTTATATGAAACAAGACCACTCACCTGGATAATTTATTGTTTCAAAACCACTAGTAGGAAGCTATGTTGGAAACTGAGTAAATAATGATGGAAAAGTTTCCCAATTTTTTTGTATCACTGTGATGAATTTATAAGGAAAAATCATTTTCAGGGTGGTGGGATGTAACACCCTATGTTTTTTATGTATTATTTTTCTTGAAATAATTTAAATTTAGTAGATATATTTCATTACATGAAACACAAAGTTAAACCTGAATTATAAGAAACACCATTTTAATGTAATGATCCAGGCTTAACCATTAAAAATATTTAGTTTTATTCAAGAATTTACTTTCATTCACGTTGAGGATTTTCTTAGGATTAGAGTTTTAGAGAATTGGTGAATAAATCATAGATTAAAAAACCATATAATACATAGTGGACACTATGGATTAATATACATTTTTCCAAAATATATAACTTCTAAAATAAATTAGGATTAATTTTCATGGAAAATCATCATGACATTCAACTGTACTTATTCCTATCCCTTACCAGACCAGAAATCATATTAAAAACATTTTGAAAAAATCGTGGATGAGAAAAAAAAGTCAAAAGGGATATAAAAGTAAACATAGTCATTAGTACATTGAATACATGAAATATCATATATAATTTACCTTTAATTTCAATGTTCTCTGAGCGTATAAAATAAAATAAATTAACATGAAAAACACACACCATTTTCTCAAATAAATCCCTAAAACCCCATATTATAAAATTAAAAACTCATTTCAATAACTTAAAGAACCAAATTCATAACTTGTTTTAAACCTATTTCAAAACTAACTGAATCCCAGTTAAATCCCTAAGAGAAACCATTTGGTAACTCCCTCCTCCATGGATGTTAAGACATGAAAAATTACCCAATTAATTAGAGTGTTATCTAGACACACCCATCCTTTATTATATAACGAGATCACCCTAAGCTATCTAGGCCGCCCCATCGTATAAGCTATAAAGGGCTCACTAAAAACAATCTAGGCCACCCCATCATATAAGATGTAATGATCCCACCGAAAAAAATCTGGGTGCACCAATTTCTAATGTATAATTATCAAGTACTGTATTAATAACAAAAAAAATATTCTTACACTTTTCTATCACAATATTTTGAAAAAAACTTTTTAAACTCATAAAAAAGTAACTTTTGGATGTCAAAATACCATTTTCTTTTAAAACCCTATTTTTAATAAAAATTACCATTTTATTTCAAAATCAATTTTCAATACCAAGATACCCAGAAAAATTAAATAGGGTTTTTCTTTGATGAAATCATTAATGAATTCAAAGGAAGAAAGATGTTATATAACGGTGACAGTGGTGGAAAATTTATTTTCTCCACATTGAACATTCCTTTTCTTTGTTTTTTAAAGGTTCTATATAAGACACGTAAAAATAATATATTTTGAAACCAATTGAAATAAATTAAAATGGGAATAAATTTTAAATTATAAAATATTTTATGTCCATATAAAAACATTCATAAAATAATCTTAAAAACATGATACTGGAACCTGGAAAATTGGAAGTAGAACATTAAAAGATTATTATTTTTAAAATAAAAGATACTTATCACTTTGGGTATTGATTAATCCTAATACCCATCAAGGAATAATTGTAAAAAACATTAAATATAATTATAATAGATAAATTCATGATATGACATGTAAAAGGGGATGTATATACCCCTTTTAAATGAATATAGGTGAAAAAAAATCAAAATTTGCCTCAATGAAAGGAAATTAGGAAGAAGTCCACTACAAAGATCATATCATTTACGTGATGATTAATTAGTGAATATATTTTTTGTATAAAATTTAAATACAAATAAAAATAGTGGTGTTAAAATAAAAAAATAATCAATGGTAATTACATACATAATCTTAGAATTACATAATCAATGAATTTGATGTTTTACTCAATAATGGAAATTGAGTTGGGAAATACCTTACCTTCAGTCCGACTTGTCATGAGTGGATTTATCATCCTGAATAATAAACTAATTTAACTATTTAATTTATTGAAAAAATATTGTTTATTATAACTTTTCTTCCACTTATTACCATGTTATAAAAAATCCCTTAACCAATTAAGTTTACATCGTATGTATTAACTATATTCAGATTATGTGAAAAAAATGAATTTAGTATGTTGGATATGGTCAAATAGGTCACTGTTTAAAACTGTATAGAATAGTAATAATGATATTATTATCACATTTATATGTAAATTATTATTTTAATCCCAATCATGAATTTTAGTTTTGATTAATGAATAATTTTATGATCGTGGACATGGTAGACCGCATGTACACATGAGTAATGTTTTAATTTTTCAACAATCTTTATGTGGAGGAGGTAAGTGGTATTTTATAGTTAAATAATGATCATAATATCATATATAAAAGATTATATATTTAAATATACTAATATATATCATCCATGGGGTGTAGTGATGAAAATAGAATCATGTTTCATTGTGAATGTAGTAGTCTACATGTGCATGAACAACGTTATAACTTTTTCAGTGAGGGTAAAGGTAAGAAAGAAAATGATATATTATCATTTAAGAATGAAAAATATTTAATTAATATCAAAAATTATTTCATATTTGTCATATATATTTTCTAAACTTATAATTATTATTTTTAATGTAAACTGTTAGTGAAAATGAATCACATCACTTCACGACGTGATAGTCCGTTTTCACACAAACGACGTTATCATATCCCAAATGTAAATGAAATTGAAAAGGTATATATGATATAATGGCTCTAGAGTTATTAATATTTTATAAATATAATATATATATAATTTATATAAATCATTTTACCCATCTTTTATAGATGTTAATGGAAAAATTAATGACATCATTTCCCGAGGTGGTAGTCCTCCATACGCATGAATGATGACTTTTATACCCATTTTATGGAATTAGATTGTGATTTAGGTTATTAAATTGACATAATAAAATCTATTTATATATAATATAGTTAGTTTATTATATAATCATGGTTTAAGAATAATTTAAGGAGGTGGCTAAAGAAATAAAAAGAATGAGCTTTGTTAAGATAATTACATTCTCCAAGAGAATCCTCCCTTGTATCTTATATTAAGGACCCAAGGGTTGGTATTTTGGTATGAAAAGAACCTATATAATGTATCTATGTTTTTCTGAGGTATTTTTTTAGGGTTGGGTCGAGAAAAATGGCTTGGTAGGTCTGAATAAATTTGGGTAGTGACTGTCGTTTTATAATAGCAGAGGGACATTTTTGTGAATAAAAAAAATGTATTCACTATAGGGAGGTCACTGTTACCTCATGTGCCTCCAAAATTTATCAATTAAATAGATGATATAGGTTACGGTCAGGAAACACCCCCAACACACAAAAATAACTAATTTTTATAAATTTTCTTCTATATCCTTTATGTTTACTCAACTATTCATTTTTGGTTTTTTACCACAGTAGCTTGTATCTTTTTAATCACCAGGGTAATTCACCGATTAAGAATAAAATTAAAAAGATATTTATTATTTAATTTAAACCTACTTATTTTTAATAATAAATTAAATTTATTAAATTAAAATTTTAGGCACGTGGGAATTTAATTTTAACATAGGTGCATATAACGTGCATAACTCTTTTTTAACCTTAATTATGGTAATTAATTTTCAAAAGTTTTCAAAATTCATTATGTTCAAAAATTTAGTTGACCATTTTATATAATATAAAGTATTATTATTAAAAATAAGTAATCCATTATGAAAAATTAAGTTCATAGATGTTGAAAAATATAATTTAAAATTAATCATGAAGACGTGATGAGAAAACGGGATTTCAAAGAGAGAATATTTGTAACATCCCAGGTAAATAAAGAATAAATAATATTCATATTTATTAATATTTACGAATTAAATATTAATTTTATTTTAAATGGGTTGCTATGTTCGATAGCGTACCCGATACGCAACGATGAGTTTCTTTGAAACTTACGTAGCACACTAGTAATAAAATAATATTATTTTAAATGTTAGTTAACAAGTAGCCGTTGTACTGGCGGGAATGGATAGAAATAACTAAAATATGATTAGATATTTTTTTAAATGTTTATACATTTACCCAATAAAAGATAGAGGCTTAAAATACGGAAAGAGTTCAATTTTAGGGCATATATACTCTAATTTTCCCTAAAGGTTCACTTATCTCCTTTTAATGGTGAACTGTCATTAAATATAGTTTTGATCACTCTTATAATTTATTTTGGACCAAATATAACTCTTCTTTAGAATCGGGACATCAAAATTTACTTTGTGTAAATTTTTGGTACCTTTCTGATAAAGTTCATTTTTTATGAATAGTGTAAAATGTGGTATTTTAATTCAAAACCTCTTTTTAATATAAATTATTTATATGATTAGATTATTATTTTAATTGGTTTTAAAGTGAAATTAGAAAATATTTTTACCAGTTAATCCAATGGTGGTCATTGGAATCAATTTCACTTTGAAATTGGACTTAAACTGGTGTCAATCTTTTGATACTTATTGTTTCACAAAAACACGCTATTTGTCTTGACAGCGGGAATTAATTATTAAATTAATTAATTTGACTTATATGTTTTGAATTTTGTAAAATGGACTTCATTTTTGAATTCGGAATATCAAATATAGCTTAGGGTGAATTTTTGGTAATTTTCTGAAAAACTTCAATTTTTGATGAATAGTGAAACCACTAAGTGGTAATCAAGCAAACTGATTTTTCAGTTAAATGAAATTTTACCACTAATGTGTATTGAATTTTGAAAATCCGACATACATGGTTGTCATTAAGAAGTAAAATGTGGTTCAATGAGATTAAAATAATTTTTTGGTGAATAGTAACTTTTTTTCATTAATCGCGATTAGTGGTAATTAGTGTAGTTTAAGGTATAAATAATGCTTTAATAATATGAAATGGACTAGACACATGTCCCAACCTTATTGGTTGTGTCATGGTCGACCAAGAAAAGCCATGGGCCAACTTGGGGACCCCATGGAGCCACTTTAGTTGGAAAATGACATTAATATATTTTTATTTAATGTTAAAGTGAAAATGACACTAACATAAATTGTTTTACTAAAATAATTTTTGAGTAGGGTTATACAAGTCCAAATTTTGATTATAAATAGTCATTGGAAAGCTAAAAAGATTTACTACATCATAGTATTTTTTATAATTTTTATACATTAAATAAATTAAATTATATATGACATAATAATGATGCAGCGATGACATCATTATTTGACGATTTAAATAAAATGGAAAGATAATGAAAAATATAAAACCTACACATGGCCAAAACCAATTGGATGAGTGTATTTCGAACCCTTATCACCTTATCCATGAATTATATCAATGTGGGACCTTTTAAAACCGAAACACAGTTTCAAATAAAGTAATATTTCTTTACTTTCCAAAAGTGCCCCTCCTCTCCTCTTATAAAAGGCCCCAACCTCTACCCCATTTCACACACTTCTCAAGCCTTTGGCTCGGCCAACCCCTGCCCAATTACTCTCTCCACATCCCTCTCCTCATCCTAGAGGATTCCCTTTGGGATGAATCCTTTCAAAGGAAGCCTTTAGGCTCAAATCAAAAGGGAGTTACACTTTTAAAGGTAATTCATTATCTCTTGTTCATTTGTTTTATTTTGCTTCTCCAACCCTCTAAACTCTTTTTATTTACTTATTTTGTAACAACACCAGTATATTCAATATACTAGGATGTTGTTATAATATTTATTTGAGCTACACTCTCACACAACTTCATAAAATGGTTAAAGAACATACGGTTTCCGTGGATGGCGAAATTCTGCCTCCCGAAACGATGATTGTTCAATACTCATTTAACACCTTCAAGAGTGGCCTTTATGATGTCACTATTTTTATATATGATATATAATATGTTTATTTTTTCTTTAATCTTCTGTATTTTTCATTTTTGGCATACCTTTATGGTTTCCATTATGGGTAAACACGATATCTTCATTTAAGGAAGTGCGGACTACCGCCCCCTCAAAGTGATGTGATTCGTTAATGCCATATGTGGGACGTGTAAATGATGGATTTAAAGTTATTATATATGATGTTATACTGGAATTATAATATACATCTATATCATTATTATTTCTTTCCATTAAAATATGAGATAGAAATGAAAGTAGCGTTCATGCGTACGTACGGCTTACCGTCTCCATGAACGGTGCATTTCATTTCTTATCCCCAAATGTAATGTACTATTAAAATTACATGTATATAATGTATATATATAATTAATGATATATCTAAATGATGAATATAATTATGGAATTAAAATATACATACCTCTCATTTAGTTTTAATTCAACTAATATGACAAAGAAATGAAAGTAGCGTACATGCGTACGTACGGCTTACCGTCTCCATGAACGGTGCATTTCATTTATTACCTATAAATGATTATGTAATATTATAAATACATGTATATGCTGGATATATATGATACATATTATATCCAAATCGGGAATTTCATTCTGGATATAAAGAACTTTTGACCACATGAACAACATGTAATTGTAAGAAGTCAACTTTCGACTTAAGAACCAAATATTGACAAAACAAACATTATTAACTTAAATGGTTACATAATGTTTATAACATGGAAATAAGTGATATAAAAAGAATAATGAACTTTAAAATGGTTCTTAATCAAGTATAAATTAACTCAAGTTTATTATTCAGGACGTTAAAGAACGATCGAGTCAAGTCGGACCCAAGGTAAGGGACTTCGTCTCAATCTCCTTTCATTGAGGCATATTTCGTTTTATACACAACTTTCTTTTATACGGTGTATAAAATCCTTTGACTTTTACTTTTATACAAAAATAATCTTTTTCTACGAAGCGTTTTACTAAATGACAAAAAGGAATGTTTTTTTTAACGTACGCGGTGACAACGACCTTTTCCGCCGCCGCGAGTATTATTTGATCTTTGGCTTCCTCAACAAGCCGTATTGTTTTTAGAATAAAATAAATACCATATACTATTTTATGTATTTTGGTATTGAAAATGGTTTTGATAAAGGATTCTATTATGTCAATATATTTATGTTATATTATGATTGAAATGTGGAAATGTTATCATTCCTTTATATTGGTTTTATGTTTTATGATTTTATATTGGTACTTGGACATTTTAATGGGTGGTTACGTTATAAACCATATGACGGGTGGTGCCGTGAATACCAGGATGGGTGGTTACGTTATAACCTCCAATGCATTGGGTATGGAAGTCGACCGTATGGCTATTCCATTAAGTATGTATGGAAATTGGCCGCATGGCTATTCCATTAAGTGATATGTGTGGAAGTTGACCGTATGATTATTCCACTTAAGTATGTTTATGTCCCAAGTTACCTTTATATATTCTATGTGTTCTTTATATGGGTTTTATGGTAATCCTTTGGTTACAAAAAGGTAAGTAATGATACTTTATTCAGTGAAGATTTTTTTTACTACTTCATGAAGGTGAAGGTATTACATTGATATAGTATACATGGTTTACTTGATGTTTGAAAAACTAACAGTTTTCATTCTCTTTGTATCCCTTACTGAGCTTTTTATGCTCACCCCAAGTTTTTCGAAAAGTTTTTCACAGGACTTAATGTGGAATAAGGTCAAGGATGGGATCAAGGGAATTTCATGCTATCTAAAACATGGAATCTAGACATATTTCTTTTTAAGAGTTTTTATTTTATGGAGACTTAGTAGAAGTGTCTACTTTGTAATCTTTTAAGATGTAATAGTTATGTTCTAATTCTCTAAAACTCTAAACCTGAAAAGATCCTCAATGTGAATTATTCATTTAATTCAATATTAAGTAAGGTTTAAGGCTGGGGCCTTATAGTTGGTATCAGAGGTCGGTTTAGACAACTTTAGGAGTTAGAAAAGTGTTAAATTATAATATGATTGAAATGATATAGCATTTACGGATTACCATGTTGCTTCTCCTAAGATATTTCTGTGTTCAGAATGGTTTTCCGCAGAGGAAACAAAGCAGCTATGTTGGGACGACATCAGGAGGAAGATAAACATCCAAATCAGCAACCTGAGATGGTCGGAATCGGAACTGAACAGTTTGTTGCAGTGATGGCACAGTTAACTCAGGCTATAAATGGTGGTGGTATCCATGCACGAGATCAGCCGGATCAACTGCAGAGGAACATGTCAGTGGTGGAACATTTCATGAGAGAACATCCCCCATCATTCAGAGGATCATCTGACCCTGTGCAAGCTGAAGGGTGGATTAAAGCACTGGAGAAGATTTTTGATGTCATGGGGTGTTCAGAACATCAAAAGGTTAGTCTTTCTGTTTACCGTTTTGAAGGTGAAGCTGATCAGTGGTGGTCTATGGTGAAAAATATAAGGGATAGTGATGAGATTGAGGATCTTCACTGGGACGAATTCAAAGGTATGTTTCTTGAGAAATATTTTCATAAGGTGGTTCGTCTTAGGATGGAAAAACAGTTCCTAGAATTGAAGCAGGAGGATGATTCAGTGGCGGCTTATGAAGAAAAGTTCACTCGATTGGCAAGGTATGCTCCAAACTTCATACGAGATCTTGATAGTAAAATAAACCGTTTTTACTCAAGGTTAAAGCCAAAGTATCGAAGGGCTTTAGCTTCTCTTGAGTTCAAAAGTTATGAAAAACTTGTTCGATGTGCGGAGAAGGTGGAAATGGAGTTTGCCGATGATCAGGTGTTCTATGACAAACAACAGAATAAGAGATCTAGTTGGCAGGAAAAGGGGAAGAATTCATCAATGAAGCAAGGAGGTAAGAAAACCAAATATCCATCCTGTGAGAAGTGTGGTAAAATGCATCCTGGAGAATGTTTATCCAAGTCTGGTAAGTGCTTTCGGTGTGGTAAGTCTGGTCATACTGCTCGTAACTGTAAGGAAGATGATCAAGTAGGAAATGAAAAGCCAACGGTAAGATGTTTTAAGTGTAATGAAATGGGTAATTATGCAAACGAGTGTCCAACGAAGAACTCAACTGGGGGAATGCAGCCAGACTACAAGCAGAAAGGGGTGGTGAAATCCTTTGCAACAACTTCAGCAGATGTTGGGCCATCGAATGAAGTGGTATCAGCTCTAGGGAGCCCAGTATTTTTCGAAGATTGACTTGAGGTCGGGGTACCATCAGTTGAAAGTAAAAGAAGCAGACGTTCCGAAGACTGTGTTCCGTACTAGATATGGCCATTATGAATTTGTAGTTATGCCTTTTGGGTTAACCAATGCACCTGCTGTATTCATGGACCTTATGAATAAAATTTTCCATGAGTTCTTGGATAAGTTTGTGTTTGTGTTTTGAGGTTTGTGATGAGGTTATGTGTGCCTTGTGATTCACAGTTGAAGAATGAGTTTTTTTTTCATCCTGGCAGTACTAAGATGTACAAAGGTCTGCGGGAGTATTACTGGTGGGATGGAATGAAAAGAGACATTGCTGATTTTACTGTGAAGTGTTTGACATGTCAACAGGTTAAAGCAGAGCGGCTGTTACCGAAAGGGATGCTTCAGCCTTTACCAGTGCCAGAGTGGGAATGGTAAAACATATCCATGGACTTTGTTGTGGGATTACCGAGGACATATCGAGGCAATAATGCAATTTGGGTTATTGTTGATCGCTTGACAAAATCTACTCATTTCCTTTCTATACGAGATACTTTTTCCCTAGATCAACTTTCCCGTTTGTATATTAAAGAGATAGTCAGGTTACATGGAGTTCCTCTCTCCATTGTATCAGATCGTGATACCAGGTTTACTTATAACTTTTGGAAAGGCCTTCAGAAGTCGTTGGGTACTCAATTAAAATTTTAGTACAGCTTTTCATCCTCAATCAGATGGGAAGTCAGAACGAACAATTCAGAACTTGGAGGATATGTTACGAGCTTGTTCGATGGATTATCAGGGAAGTTGGTACCAACATCTTTCTTTGGTTGAGTTTTCTTATAATAACCGTTTTCATTCCAGTATACAGATGGCACCATTTGAGGCATTATATGGGAAGCGGTGTCGAACTCCAGCATTTTGGAATGAAGTGGGTGAAAGGAAGCTGATGGGAGCAGAATTGGTAGAAGAGATGGAAAAAAAAGTTCAGTTGATTCAGAAACACATGAGAACAGCTCAGAGCAGGCAGAAGAGTTATGCGGATAACCGGAGGAAGGATCTATCTTTCGAGGTAGGTGATCATGTTTTTCTCAAGGTTTCTCCTTGGAAAAGTGTGATGAGATTTGGTAAGAAAGGAAAGCTGAGTCCAAGTTTTATTGGACCATACGAAATTCTGGAAAGAGTTGGATCAGTTGCATACCGAGTGGCTTTACCTCCGAGTTTATCTCAGGTACACAATGTTTTTCATGTTTCAATGTTGAGAAAGTATATGCCAGATCCATCTCATGTTTTGAGCCCAGAGGTAGTTCAGCTGGAAGAGAACCTATCTTATGAGGAACAACAGGTCCAGATTCTTGACCACAGGGAGCAAGTGTTACGGAATAAGGTGATTTATCAGGTAAAGGTTTTGTGGAAAAACCATGTGATTTAAGAGGCAACGTGGCAATCTGAAAATGCTATGAGGGATAAATACCCCCACTTATTTTGATAAGTGAATAAAATTGTGAGGACGCAATTTCCAAAAGGGGGGAAGGATGTAACATCCTAGGTAAATAAAGAATAAAGAATTTTCATATTTATTAATATTTACGAATTAAATATTAATTTTATTTTAAAGGGGTTGCTATGTTCGATAGCGTACCCGATACGCAACGATGAGTTTCTTTGAAACTTACGTAGCACACTAGTAATAAAATAATATTATTTTAAATGTTAGTTAACAAGTAGCCGTTGTACTGGCGGGAATGGATAGAAATAACTAAAATATGATTAGATATTTTTTAAATGTTTATACATTTACCCAATAAAAGATAAAGACTTAAAATACGGAAAGAGTTCAATTTCAGGGCATATATACTCTAATTTTCACTAAAGGTTCACTTATCACCTTTTAATGGTGAACCGTCATTAAATATAGTTTTGATCACTCTTATACTTTATTTTGGACCAATTATAACTCTTCTTTAGAATCAGGACATCAAAATTTACTTTGTGTAAATTTTTGGTACCTTTCTGATAAAGTTCATTTTTTTATGAATAGTGTAAAATGTTGTATTTTAATTCAAAACCTCTTATTAATCTAAATTATTTATATGATTAGATTATTATTTTAATTGTTTTTAAAGTGAAATTAGAAAATATTTTTACCAGTTAATCCAATGGTGGTCATTGGAATCAATTTCACTTTGAAATTGGACTTAAATTGGTGTCAATCTTTTGATACTTATTGTTTCACAAAAACACGCTATTTGTCATGACAGCGGGAATTAATTATTAAATTAATTAATTTGACTTATATGTTTTGAATTTTGTAAAATGGACTTCATTTTTGAATTCAGAATATCAAATATAGCTTAGGGTGAATTTTTGGTAATTTTCTGAAAAACTTCAATTTTTGATGAATAGTGAAACCACTAAGTGGTAATCAAGCAAACTGATTTTTCAGTTAAATTAAAGTTTACCACTAATGTGTATTGAATTTTGAAAATCCGACATACATGGTTGTCATTAAGAAGTAAAATGTGGTTCAATGAGATTAAAATAATTTTTTTGGTGAATAGTAACTTTTTTTCATTAATCGCGATTAGTGGTAATTAGTGTATTTTAAGGTATAAATAATGCTTTAATAATATGAAATGGACTAGACACATGTCCCAACCTTATTGGTTGTGTCATGACCGACCAAGACAAGCCATGGGCCAACTTGGGGACCCCATGGAGCCACTTTATTTGGAAAATGACATTAATATATTTTTATTTAATGTTAAAGTGAAAATGACACTAACATAAATTGTTTTACTAAAATAATTTTGGAGTGGGATTATACAAGTCAAAATTTTGATTATAAATAGTCATTGGAAAGCTAAAACGATTTCCTACATCCTAGTATTTTTTTTATAATTTTTAGACATTAAAGAAATTAAATTATATATGACATAATAATGATGCAGCGATGAAATCATTATTTGACGATTTAAATAAAATGGAAAGATAATGAAAAATATAAAACCTACACATGGAAAAAACCAATTGGATGAGTGTATTTCGAACCCTTATCAACTTATACATGAATTATATCAATGTGGGACCTTTTAAAACCGAATAACATTTTCAAATAAAGTAATATTTCTTTACTTTCCAAAAGTGCTCCTCCTCTCCTCTTATAAAAGGCCCCCACCTCTACCCCATTTCACACACTTCTCAAGCCTTTGGCTCGGCCAAACCCTGCCCGATTACTCTCTCCACATCCCTCTCCTCATCCTAGAGGATTCCCTTTGGGCTGAATCCTTTCAAAGGAAGCCTTTAGGCTCAAATCAAAAGGGAGTTACACTTTTAAAGGTAATTCATTCTCTCTTGTTCATTTGTTTTATTTTGCTTCTCCAACCCTCTAAACTCTTTTTATTTACTTCTTTTGTAACAACACCAGTATCTTCAATATACTAGGATGTTGTTATAATATTTATTTGAGCTACACTCTCACACAACTACATCAAATGGTTAAAGAACATACGGTTTCGGTGGATGGCGAAATTCTGCCTCCCGAAACGATGATTGTTCAATACTCATTTAACACCTTCAAGGGTGGCCATTATGATGTCACTATTTTTATATATGATATATAATATGTATATGTTTTCTTTAAGATTCTGTATTTTTCATTTTTGGCATACCTTTATGGTTTCCATTATGGGTAAACACGATATCTTCATTTAAGGAAGTGCGGACTACCGCCCCCTCAAAGTGATGTGATTCGTTAATGCCATATGTGGGACGTGTAAAGGATGGATTTAAAGTTATTATATATGATGTTATACTGGAATTATAATATACATCTATATCATTATTATTTATTTCCATTAAAATATGAGATAGAAATGAAAGTAGCGTTCATGCGTACGTACGGCTTACCGTCTCCATGAACGGTGCATTTCATTTCTTATCCCCAAATGTAATGTACTATTAAAATTACATGTATGTAATGTATATATATAATTAATGATATATCTAAATGATGAATATAATTCTGGAATTAAAATATACATACCTCTCATTTAGTTTTAATTCCACTAATATGACAAAGAAATGAAAGTAGCGTACATGCGTACGTACGGCTTACCGTCTCCATGAACGGTGCATTTCATTTCTTACCTATAAATGATTATGTAATATTATAAATACATGTATATTCTGGATATATATGATACATATTATATCCAAATCGGGAATTTCATTCTGGATATAATGAACTTTTGACCACATGAATAACATGTAATTGTAAGAAGTCAACTTTCGACTTAAGAACCAAATATTGAAAAAACAAACATTATTAACTTAAATGGTTACATAATGTTTATAACATGGCAATAAGTGATATAAAAAGAATAATGAACTTTAAAAAGGTTCTTAATCAAGTATAAATTAACTCACGTTTATTATTCAGGACTTTAAAGAACGATCGAGTCAAGTCGGACCCAAGGTAAGGGACTTCGTCTCAATATCCTTTCATTGAGGCATATTTCATTTTATACACAACTTTCTTTTATACGGTGTATAAACTCCTTTGACTTTTACTTTTATACAAAAGGAATCTTTTTCTACGAAGCGTTTTACTAAACGACAAAAATGAATGTTTTTTTAACGTACGCGGTGACAACGACCTTTTCCGCCGCCGCGAGTATTATTTGATCTTTGGCTTCCTCAACAAGCCGTATTGTTTTTAGAATAAAATAAATACCATATACTCTTTTATGTATTTTGGTATTGAAAATGGTTTTGATAAAGGATTCTATTATGTCAATATATTTATGTTATATTATGATTGAAATGTGGAAATGTTATCATTCCTTTATATTGGTTTTATGTTTTATGATTTTATATTGGTACTTGGACATTTTAACGGGTGGTTACGTTATAAACCATATGACGGGTGGTGCCGTGAATACCAGGATGGGTGGTTACGTTATAACCTCCAATGCATTGGGTATGGAAGTCGGCCGTATGGCTATTCCATTAATTATGTATGGAAATTGGCCGCATGGCTATTCCATTAAGTGATATGTGTGGAAGTCAACCGTATGGTTATTCCACTTAAGTATGTTTATGTCCCAAGTTACCTTTATATATTCTATGTGTTCTTTATATGGGTTTTATGGTAATACTTTGGTTACAAAAAGGTAAGTAATGATACTTTATTCAGTGAAGATTTTTTTTACTACTTCATGAAGGTGAATGTATTACATTGATATAGTATACATGGTTTACTTGATGTTTGAAAAACTAACAGTTTTCATTCTCTTTGTATCCCTTACTGAGCTTTTTATGCTCACCCCAAGTTTTTCGAAATGTTTTTCACAGGACTTAAAGTGGAATAAGGTCAAGGTTGGGATCAAGGGAATTTCATGCTATCTAAAACATGGAATCTAGACAACTTTATTTTTAAGAGTTTTTATTTTATGGAGACTTAGTAGAAGTGTCTACTTTGTAATCTTTTAAGATGTAATAGTTATGTTCTAATTCTCTAAAACTCTAAACCTGAAAAGATCCTCAATGTGAATTATTCATTTAATTCAATATTAAGTAAGGTTTAAGGCTGGGGCCTTATAATATTCAAAATTTTACAATGTTTTTATATAAAAATTCAAAATAAACAAGATTAAAATGACTCAATTTTGACGAATATATATATATTTGAACTAATTTTAAAATGAAATTTATTGAAAATAAAATATAACTTTATAAATAATTTTAATGGAAATGTAGTTTTTAATTAATATTTAATATTTTTAACTATTCGTCAAAAAAATGAAACTTTTCAGAAAAATTAATCCAAAAATCCCTATAATAATTTTTATATACTGATTTCCAAAGGTAATTTCATTTTATCAAATAAATCTTTTAAATGTTCCAAAAATTAATTGTAAAATTTCTTTACAAAAAGTTATAAAATTAATTTTTGAAGAAAACCTATTTTTGAAGAATAAAATAACTTCAATAAAAATAAATTTCTTATTTACTAATAATTTATCAATAATATATATTAATTATGACCTATATATATATATCGTCAATTTTTTAATACTATTCATAGAATACAATTTAATGGATATGTTATAATGGTTATATTTTCTATGTGTCATGTATGCTCGGTGTTGCATGTCTTACACGTTATCGGGAATAAAAATATCAGGGTTGCATGTACCGCAATATATTAAAGAGATTAAATTTATATATATGTGTGTGTATATATATCATATTTTTAGGTTGTGTTGTATTTTACTCTAATATTGGTTTTTCAATTCATATACACTATCAAACATATTTTTCTTCTTTTAAAATCATGGGGTGTTACATCATTCTCCCTTTAATAAATCAAGTTCTCATCATTTGATATTTATCTCAGAAATCAAAGGTTTGAAATTTGAAAATATATATATTTTTTAAACCCACACTATAAAAGGGGTTAATAAAACATTCTCCTGATAAGAGAGAAAAATGGAGTATATAGGTCATCTAGAATACCACATAAATACATTTCCATATTAGAGTAAATTGGTGTGATGTGAAGATATAGACATTGAATAAAGTAATACATAATTATAGAGAGTGATTGTCTTCATTTTTGACAATAAATTTAATGATAAATGGAAACATAATGGCTTAAAACCCATAAATATTTGATGATTTAATGGATTGTCTGATTCATCAAAATTAAACATTATAGGATAACATTTTCATTCTAAACTTGTTTTTATTAGAGTTTATGAATTCCATAAATATGTTGACTAATTGAACAAGTAAATAAACTTAATTTTATAGTATAATTTATTTAATAAATCTATTTCCACTACACCCTCATATTTTGTAAAAAGATGAGTATCTGAGATGATTTTTCCATGAATAAAGCACTAAAATAAACTTATAATAGATCACGTATTCCCTAAAAGGAAATATATATATTCCTAATTTATTTAGATATTAACTAAAATCAAAATGGTTAGCATAATGTAATATATTTCCAAAAATTTATAATGATCCTATTACAAAACGACATTAATTTGGAGTCCCCAATTTTAACAGTGCACAAAACAACATTATTTACCTAATCACCAAATCAATTTTTAATCCCTTGGATTTATATATGATAAAAAATAGGTTCTAGAAATAAATTTTATCATTTTATTTAAAATCATTTAAATTTAATTGAATGATTCCATACTAACCAAGACATCACAAAGGACAGTTATAGTAATTTCACCCTTATCGACCTTCAGTTTTGGGTACAATATTCGAGGCCTTTCAAGTTGTGATGGGTTTTCACCTGAGCATAGAGTTTACATTTTACATAAAATTTCATTCTTATAACATTCCTAGTAATATGATGAACATCCTTAAAAAAGACCATAATTTTCAAAGATCATATAAATCATAAATGTTATCAATACATAAAAACTAATTTCTAAAAAAAGTAATGGAATACATTACATTAAACCAAATCCTTACATATAAAGAAAAAAAAATATCTACCAAAATGTAATTTATCACATGAATATCTCATCACTTATAACCTCAAAATTTTCTCTAAAACATTGAAATAATGGTAGACCTTCAAAAAATACTGAGATCCCATAAAATATAACGACATCACCAGATGGGAAAATGGAAACTATAGAACTAGAAAATGATTATTAAACCCTTTTTTTAATTTTCATATTGATGATTTCTACCCTGAGTAAAAACCAATGGGAAACACATTATCATATTGACCCAAAAATGTTCATATAAAACATACCACAATTGATTTTATATTTTTTGTCTCATTCAGGGATTTTTTACAACTTTTTTTCTTTACATTAATGAACCTTGTGACCAAACTAGAAACATTGGTAAAAATTTCTATATCCTATTATGCATTCCTCAAAATGTATTTTACAACACTTAGATAATGTTTGGGGATAAGCTCAAGGATTTTTAGTTAGATGATTCTCCATCTCCT
Source organism: Viscum album (assembly GCA_963277665.1). NCBI lineage: Eukaryota > Viridiplantae > Streptophyta > Magnoliopsida > Santalales > Viscaceae > Viscum > Viscum album. The sequence continues at coordinate 685,004,365 of OY728167.1, forward strand.
TCCGCCATGGCCATTTCTTACGAATTTAATCTCATGGATCATTTGTGTCCATAAACTCCTTATAAAATTTCTGAGCATAAAGAACCACTTTCTAAAAACATTTAAATTCTTTTGAGGCCAATTTTATTCTTAGAAATGGTTTTAATCTTGAGTAAAACACATTAATTTTACTAGAAATTTCACAAATAAAATTTAAAATATACCTAAGAAATCATGTGGAGTTTTCATTGTATATGGCCACTGAATCATTATCATTTATCTTCATTGAGAATAAATGTTTCTCCATCCGAATTCAAACAGACTTAGGGAAATAATTATCAAGGAAGATATTCTTACATGTTTTTTATTACATGGAATCAAGATCATATTTACATCAAGTATTCTTAACCAAAGACTACCATATATCAGCTTCACCATCAAAATGATAAAATTAATGTTTTACCTTTTGATATTATAAACATTTCATTACATCAAATATATTATTCATGGAATTGGTACATCCTTCAGTGAAAAATAGATCAAATGATCATCCAAATGACGAGGGATGTTGCCTCATGAAATTCTACACTATGGACATGTTCTTTCCTAGTAGATCATGTTCCTCTTTTACATGGATACCATAAACATTAATAGAATATCTTTATTTATCCATAAATATAACGAAATTTTCTCTTCCAATTCCAACCATCTCGGGATGTAGATATAGAAGGATATTTTCCTCTAGGATTTTTCCCAATATAGTTACCCACTTTCCTTTATGAAAACATTTCTAAAATTATATATTTTCAATTAAGAAACATGGTAATATTAAAATTATATATCATTTAAAATTATCCATAATATATAATCTTCCAATGCAATACTCTTAACGTTATCCTAAACTACAATGATAAAAAAATATTCCTCTTATTCCAACAGTAAGGACGTATCCTTAAATGTTACATAATCTCATGTTTTGGTTAAGAATTTACATTCATTCAAAATAGATATATTTTTTTGTTTATAATTTTATATAATTAATTGCTAAAAAATAAATTAAAAGACCATATAATATAAAGTGTACACTTGCAATCAGTATCCATTTTTCAATAATATAAAACCTGTAAATAAATCATGATTATTTTCAGGGAAAATATTCATGACATTCAACTTGACTTCTTCCTTTCCCTTAATAATCCTTAAATCCTATGAATTTTTGTTTTAAAAAAATATTGGATGACAACATGAAATTTACTATGGGATATAAAAAGTGTATATAATTTTGTCTAATGAAAACATGAAAATTCAGATAATGTTTACCAATATCATAAATGTGAATTGAGCCTAGGACATAAAACATTTTCACATAAAAACTCACACAGTTTTTTCTCAAATGAATCCTTAAAAACCTAATGAAAAAAATTAAAATCCCTTTTAAAAAACATAGAAGATCACATTCATAAACCATTTTCAACCTGTATTAGAAGTAACTAGATCCCCAGTTAAATCCAAATGATAAACCCTTTGGTAACTCTTTATTTCTCTCTTGTTAATACAAGGGACATTAACAAATGCATTGGAGCACTATCTCAGAACACCCATTATCTAGTTTTTATTGGTCTCACAGAGAAATATATCTGGAACCCCATATTATATTATGTAAAATTATCTCCTATTACTCTGAATCATCATGAGTTATTGGGAAATAATTTTTCTCAAATTAATATAATATTTTCGATATTCATTCAATTCAAACAATACTGAATATAGATTTTGTTATACAAAAAACACTTTGTTTGGCTTGTGTTATATGAAACACCAAGTAGACACTGAGCTACATGCAACACATATATTATCTTGTGGTATTCGCAACACTATTCTTTTCTTGTGCTACACACATCGTCGATTACTTTTGATCGCTTACATTACACCCAAGACCAAGTTTTACCAAACAATTGTATATTATTAAAATATTATTATTTAATATTATAAGATATAACTTAGCCTTTATATTATTCATTTTTAATAGTATTTAACAGATTATGAAAAAATAATGTTCTTAATATGAATTCATTAGTTACTGATTAATTAGAAATGAAAATATATGTTAATTGATTATAACGGAAATAGATTTATTTTTATGCTCCCAAAGTTTTTTTCTATTAATAAACTAAATTGAATACAATTAGCACATCACATTAATTAAATATATTTTTTGTATAGTAAATCAAATATTTTTTATATTCATCCAATAGATTTTATAGAACAAACCTAATTTTATGCATAAAACCCTATATTTTTTCAAAGGGTAATTTTAGCACCTTTTAATAGAGATCTCATTTTAAATATAATTTTCGACACTTATATTTTTTATATGCAAAAATAAATTTATTATTTGTATGTTGGATATCAAATTTTAATTTTTTTATTTTTTTTGTATTTTCCTTATAAGTTTAATGTTTTTATGAATAGTGAAAAATACTAAATTTTGATTGAAAATAGATTTTCATAAAAATAATTTCTAGAGTTTAATTATATATTTTATTTTTACTAAAATATAATTAGATAAAATATTAATCATTTAATTTAATGTAGGTCATGACAATAAATTTCACATTGAATTTGGATAAAACATACCAACCTTTTGGATGTTTTCACTTTAAAAACTCATCTTTTCATTCTGTCAAGGGGTTTAATTTTAAATTAATTTTACAAGTTAAATTGTTTTAAATTATTAAAAATATATTATATATTTTTAATTATTAGGCCTAAATTTGGTAAATAGGTCTGTTTTATTTTTGTACAATATGAATTGTAACTTTATTAATTTTTAATTCCATGGTTAAGAGTGAATTGGGTAATTAAGGGTAAATATAATATAATTAATATTATAAAACTACCCTGACACATGGAAAAAATATATTTTATGAATATAATTTGATCCATAACTCCTAAGGATCGATGTTGAAAATTTTAATGGACAAATTCCCATGAAAATGACATAAATATTACTAAACTAAAATGGAGTGACAAAATTCTGCACTCTTACATTTAATATATATAATAATTTTAATATAGTCATAAGTAGAATATATTATAGAATATATATATATATTATTACTAAAGATAAAATTTTTATACATATCATAAAAAATTATTTATAATTTTTAGTGATCAAATAATTAACACAAATAATTAACAAATGATGATGCAGTAGTCACTCAATTAATTAAACAATAAACTTAATGATATTATAAATATTAAAATAAATATAATATGACTTAATTAAGGTTATCTGTGAATTTTATGGGTTAATATGACATTTTAGGAATTGTAACTTTAGTAATTTTTCATACCACAGTTAAGGGTAAATCGTGTAATTAAGGGTAAAAATAATATATTATATATTATAATTATACTCTAAAATATTACAAAATTGATATTATATGAATAAAATTAGTTCATTAACGCATAAGGATCGAAATTGAAAAATTTAAGGGAAACTATCCCTTGGAAATGACTTAAATATTATTAAGCTCAATGGGAGTGACAAGATATCACACTCTTACTTTTAATATGTATAATATTTATTATATGGAGATAAATAGAAGATATGGTCAAATATATATACTATTTAGAAATATAAAATATTTATATATTTAATAAAAAATTATTTTTAATTTTTAGTGCATAAATAATTATCATAAATAATGACAAATTAACAATGGAGTAATTACTCAATTAATGAATCAATCAATTAAATGATATTCGAAATATTAAAATAAATATAATTCGACTTAATTAAGGCAATACACTAATTTTATGGGTTAATATGACATTATAGTAGTTTTTTATGTGAATTGGTTCAATTTTATCTTTCTTTATGGGTTTTAGTAATGTCAATGTTATGAATATTATCGAAATTGACACTTATGATATTTTATGAAAATAATATTTTATTAAATTATATAAAAATAAAATAAATATTAAATAAGGACAAGGGGATTATAATTGGTATAGAATATGTTAAATTGGATATTTATGTTCCAATTGAAACTTTATATATAAAAATTACATGCTCTTAATAATAAAAATTATGTTACCATGGTAAAAATTCAAATATGAAAACTAAGGGTTAATAAAAATATAAGGTTTAAAATTACATAAAAACCTACCTAAAATTTATTATATAGAGATATTAAAAAATTATCTCATATTTTATTTTAATATATGACCTTTTAGAGGTATTTGGATTTAATTTCTATTTATTATAAAGCAATATTTTTGAGAGTTTCCAAAAGATCACATCCCATCTCTTATAAAAGGGAACCTCTCCTTCTCTTTTATGCACACCTATAAAGCCCTTTTTCTCAGCCAAAATATACCCAATACTCCTCCCAAAATCCTTCCATTCATCATAGAATCATTCCTTTGGGTATAAATCCATCCAATGAAGTCCTTTTTTTCAAATCAAAAGGAGACACCCAATGAAGAGGTAATATTCATCAACAAACATTTTTGTTTTATTTCTTCCTTGAACCCCTTAAATTATTTTTAATTCATGTTTATATATTAAAATAAATATAATTAATATACTATTATATTTTTATATTATTTTGTTGTCCTAATGTTTCACAAACTTCTATTTAATGGTTATCGAACTTATCGTTCATGTGTGAGGTGGACTATCGCCTCACAAAATGACAATTATTCAATTTCCTTTACAACATCCCACGGTGGGAATTATTATAAAAACACTTTTTTATCATATAAATTATATTTATGAAATAATTATACATCCTTAATTATAATATCATGTCTACCTTTTTACCACCTAATCTTTTGGTAAATGGTAACGTCGCTCATGTGTATGTATGGATTGTCATCTCCACGATGTGATGTGATTCGTTTTTCATCTATATTTCAAAAGGGTGGTAATAAGGATGAATTTTATGAATATAAATGATGTATATAATATAAAAAATTATTCTTTAATTATAATATATCATATACTTTTCCTTCTTTTAACATGACAATAATATTAAAGTAGTGTTCATGTGTATGTATGGCATATCTTCTCCATGAACGGTGTATTTTATTGTCTATTTCTATATTTTAAAAATAACCATAAATACATATATAATGAATATATATGATATTTTTATCATTTTTATCATTATTTAGATAATTAGATCATTATCTATGTATGAGTACCAATAATAACAGGATAAAACATGTATAAGAAACGAAGCGGTTAATACCAAAAACATAACTTAAAATTGGAATTGTTAATAAGAGGGTAATATAAAGTCATAAGTATGTCATATGTGCTAGTATATATATATATGTGTGTGTGTGTGTGTGTGTGAATATGGTTCTTAATATATTTATAATAAACATATATTTATTATATAGAAGGTTTTCACAGGTACGATTATAATCAAGGCATAAGGTAAAAGAATTTTATCTCACTTTTTATTTTCATGAGATGCATGTCATATTGACCACTCGTTTCTTATGTGTGTTGTATATAATATCCTATAAAATTTTATATAATTATTTTATATTGTTTATTGATATTAAAATCTTTAATTTATGTTACTCATTCATGGGGTTCACGATTCTAAAGTTACTCAATTAGTAATTTAATTCTAGTTTCACTTTTATTTTTATGGGACACATGCCTCATACACTATTTTTTTTCTTATTTGTGGTTTATATACTTCCCATGAATGTAATTTATGAGTATTATCCTAAATATTATGATATTTTTATATATGTATAAATTTATTTCTTTCATGGGTTATATAATTATACTCATTATAATGTAATGAGTACTTATTTCACAATCTCTTCAATATTTGGGACTGTTTCATTTTAAGTCTCCATTAGAGAATATTTATCATCCTTCTCCATGTTTCATAAAAAAATCAAAAAAATGTTTTAATATTAGCTTATGTATTTTTAATGTAATTTTACACATTTTGGAGTTTTTACTACACAGTTCAAAAGGAATATTTTTTTTGTTTTCTAAATTAGGTATTTTGTGACTTTTTGGAAAAAGTATGAAAGGAATATTTTTAAACTTATACGACATGAATATAATTTTCATCCATAATGATTCCTTGATGATTTAATTTTTCTTTTATAATAATCCATTTATATTTTCAATGGAAATAATTTATTTTAAAATTCTGCGTCTTAAGAAAAGAAATTTTTTTAAGGAAAACAAAATATTTTCCTCATGAATCTTTTTCACGTGATCTCTCAAAATTATTTTTCACATAAGAAAAAAAAATTTTATGTTACATATGTTTTTATAGGGATATGATTCAATGAAACCATTATTATTCTTCTTAATAATGGTTTATTTTTACAATGAAATGATATTTATGAAACTCATTTCTTTTTTATGGGTTTTGTTATGATTGAATGATGTAGTGGAATTCTGTTTTATTTCAATGGGTTCTGATATGATGAATAATTTATTTTCATTGGCCCAAATATGTATGGTTTTAATTATGTTGTTGGTGATACCTATATCTCTATTTAATTCATTAGGCAATGATTTATCTCTCATGGGATAATGATAGGAATCAATTCGATGGGCTTGATCCAATATGGAAGATGGTGAATCCCAGTCCACTATGGGATGATGGGGAAACCAAATCCACTATGTGATGATGGGGAAATCATATCCAATATTGGAACATGTGGAAACCTAATCTGCAATGGGAATATGGGGAAACCCTATCCACTATAGGAATATGGGGAAACCTAATTCCTTACAAGGAAAGAACAACAATTAAGGATGTTTCTATGTATCACCCATTTGGTGTAGTCCCCATAAAGTTCCCTGTTAAATTTTGGAAATTCTTATAGACTTATAGGAACAAATATTACATACTTATGTGTCTACCAGAAATTCTATTTCTTATTCTTATATTATTATTTCACATTTTATGTTCTTAATTTCCTCATGATTCATGCCTTAGGAACATTAATTATATATGTTAAGACTCGTGTATATGATCTTTGATACAAAGGGTATGATCTTCTACTTTCACGATCATGTTATCATACCCTTATGATATTTTTAATCATACATACTTCCCTTATATACCCTTATTTAGCATCTAAGATCACCCCTTTTTATATGTCTTTTTCCCAGGTAATAAGGAAAGGTTTTAAGTATGAATACTAAATGGAATGATCTTTTAGCGAAATATTAAATATCATCCACCATACTATAATTTAGTGTTCCATGTTTCCAAAGGCACTAAAGTAATATAGTATTTGGGAATGTGTCCGTGTAATGAATTAAATGTACCTCCAAATTGACATAATATCAATGTATTAAAATACGGGGTCATTATACGCTCTTTGGGCCTCGCCATCTTATAAACTGTAACATGATCCCCAAAAGATATCTGGTCTACCCCATTATATAAGAAGTAATGGGATCATCTAGATCATTATATGTGTACCCATTTCTCATGTATAATTAAAATGTATCATATAATTAAGAAAAAAAATTATTCTTTAACATTTACATCACAAAAAAATTGAAAAAAAATATTTTAAACTCATAATAAAATCACTTTTGTATATCAAAATTATCTTTTCTTTTAAAACCCCATTTTCAATACCAAAATTCAATTTTATATAAAAATTCATTTTTGATGAAAAATTATAAAAAAAAGTTTATTTGGTTTTTCTTATAATAAAATATGAAATAATTAAATAGATGCTATAAATAAAATAATGGTCACAGTAGAGGAAATATCATTATCCCTGTATAGAACATTCATTTTTTTGTCAAAACGTTTTGTACAAAACATATCAAAAGATTTCTTTTTGAAAACCATTAAAAGAATGTGAAACAATCATAAAATTTAAATTCTAAAAATTTTATTTCCATATAAAATCATTTATAATATCTTTCCAAATACATGGACCTGGAATAGTAAGAGTTGGAAGAAAAACATTAAAAGATGGTTTTTTAAAAAGAGAATTCCTTTATCACCTTGGAAATATTTGAATCATAATACCAATGAATGAATAACATTAAATAACAAAAAATAACATAATCATAAATAAATTACTGAAATAAAATTTCAATTGGGTTGTATATACACCTCGTAAAAGAATATAGGTGCATAACATCAAAATATTCCTGAACGAAAGGAAATGGAGACGAAATATCTCACAGAGATCATATAATTGATTTGGGGATTAATAAATGAATAAATTTTGTGTATCAAATGTAAATATAAATAAAAAAAGTAAACTTAAAACACAAAATAATCAATGTTCATTACATACATAATATTAGTATGACAATAAATAATGTAGAAGTTTAACCAAATGAATGGAAATTGATTCAAGAAATCCCTTACCATGAGTTTGAATTGTCATGTGTGTCCTTATCATCTTGAATGATAAACATATATAAATTAATTTATTCCATGAAAACATTTTTAATTTATATTTTAACTTTTATAAAACTTATTGCCATCTTATAAAAAAATTACATATTAAATTAAGTTTACATCGGATATTTTGACCATATTTGACTTATGTGTCAATAATGGATTTGGTAGGTTGACTATGGTCAAAGAGTTCATTGTATAAACATATAAATAATAATAATCATGAAATAATTATCATATTTATAAACCATTTATACTTTAATGAACCATCATGAAATATGGTTTTGAGAAATGAAGTATGTTATGTTCATGGATAGGTTAGGCCAAATTTAATCATTAGTAAGGTTTCCATTTTTCAAAAATCATTTTGGAAAAGAGGTAAGTAATACATTATTATTAAATAATAATAATAATATCATATATAACATATTATTTATTGAAGTATATATATATATCATCTATGTGGTGTGGTATTGAAAAGAGTATCACATCGCTTTGTAAAATCTGTAATCCACATGTACCCAAATGAAGTTATCAATTTTTCAGTGAGTGAAAAGGGGATAATAAAATGATATATTGTAACACCCAAACTTACAATGGAATTTTTTTTAAAATAAATTAAGTTTTAAGTTATATCTTTCAATTCACTAAGCCAAACATTTCTTTCACATTGAACTAACATGTCGTACATTACCCACAACACTGACTGGGCATATGATACATGTAACAGTGAGTTTCTACGAAACATCTATTTTTTGTACTTATTTTAAAGAGATAATTATTACCTAGACATTAAAAATATTTATATGCATAGTAATAACACATTTTAAAATATAGTTTATAACTGTTTTATTTAAATAAAAAATATTTATAGTAAAAGTAATCATTTTTGGTAAAGTCCTTCTACGTTTAAAAATAATGATTTCTCAAATGAACCGCTTTTAATGTCCTTCTGTAAAAAATAAAAAAATTGTTTTTAGATAGATTTCTGAATTTAAATTTATAATATAAAAATAATTTTTGAATTAATTATTTTTAAATTATCTTATGGTGAATCTTTGGTATTTCTCTCACAAACTTCATTTTTTGATGAATAGTGAAAATACCGGATTTCAATTCAAAATTTCATTTTAATTTATTGTATTTATACGGTTAAATTGTATTTTAAATTTTATTAAAAGTTTAATTAGATAATAATTTTAATAATTAATCTGATTTTGGTCATTGTAACCAATATCACATTGAAATTGGATATAAAATCTTGGAAAAGTTTTCGTCATTTTTACTTTGAAAACCTTCACTGTCGAACCAACTACGGGATTAATTTTAAATATATTTTTTCCACTAATATGAATATATTTTGAAAATATAATTAAATATTTGTAATTATAATATATTATGATTTTTAATATGGTCAAATTTTTTAGTAAAAATATTAGTGAAAGTGATTAGAATTAATTACATCAGTTAAGATAAAAATTAGGCCAATAACGTACTATATCGTAAATATAAGACAGAAAAAGACCTATAAACTTATCCAACACACATTCTATGTCCATTATTCTTTAATTAAAATTCTATTATTGAGTTTTTTATAACGTTTTTATGTTAAAACGTGGGTACACCTAACTTGTTTTCAAAAATGTCAATTGTGTCCTTTTCCTTCCCTATAATAGGCCACAAACTCTACCAACTTCCTCACACCTCTCAAGACCCTTGTATCACCAAAATTTTTCTCAAATAAGATCCAATTTTCCCTTCCTTCCTATTACAATCATTTCATTTATCATAAGGTGACTCAAGTAATCCCTTTGGAAAAAAAGAAAAGGAGTTACCTGATTAAGAGGTAATGTATCCTCTCAAGATCCTTTCATTTATTTTCCTTCTCCGCCCCTCAACTATCATTATTCCATAATTGTATAAAATAACTAGTATTATCAATATACTATGATTTCTTTATTCTAATTCTTTGACCAACACTTACACACACCTCCATCTAATGGATATCGAACATACTATTTACGTGTACGGTGAACTACCACCTCACTAAACGATGATTTTTCATTTATACTTTACCGCATCTTATGATGAAAATTATGATGGAAAATATATTTTTATATTTAATATATTATATTTATTTTTTAATTAATCTTATTTTTTTATTTTTCAACAGACAACTTTTTACTTTCAATTTTGTGTAATTACAATACTTTTGTTTGAGGAATTGTGGACTACCACGCCCTCAAAGTGATGTGGTTCTTTCACACACTACATGGAATGTATTAAGAATGTATTTAGTGAATTTATATGATATATATATCATTATAATTCTACTGTAATTATATTATATACATATACACTTTTATTTCATTTTCCTTCCTTTCTTTTAATACGACCATTAAAACAGAAACAACATTTATGCATACATACGGCTTACCGTCTCCATAAACAATGTATTAAATTTTATAATTATTTATGAAATATATTATTATAATATAAATATAATTGACATGAATTATATTTATATTATTATTTAAATTTTTTAATCTTGAAATAAGTATAAGTACCAACAAATTAAGACACTTGCAAAGAACAAAGAGAATATTACCTGAAGTGAATCCTTAACATGGGATTGTTAACAAGTGGGTAATATAAGGTCATATTCAATCAATATATGGTATTATTTATAATAATATAATTCTTTAAAATATGTATAATAAAATTATATTTATTATACATGAATCATGTACGAGTACGAATAAATTCATGACACAAGGTAAGGGGATTTCGTCTCACATTTTATTCTCATAAGATACAAGGTATGTTCACCACTATTTCCTTTTTTGTGGTGTATTAACTTTACATTATTGTGTTTTATTTATCTTATACCTAATGTTATGGGTATTAACATATCAATTTTATGAACTTTCACTCGTGTGGTTTAAGTTTCAAAAGTTACGAAATCGGTAAAAATGTTGTGTCTCAGTTTTCCTTCTTGGAGACGCATGTTTAGTTATGCACCTAAACACTTTTTCAAGGTGTATATACTTCCATTTTACATGTTATATAATTAATATACTTCATTTAAGTATATTTTAAGCTTAATTTATATTCATTTTTCTGTATGGAGTGTATGATCTCATGTTTCCAAGTTATAAGAGTTTATTGAGACAATATCGTTGTTTTTCAAGATTGTTTACGTTTATGCTTCCTTTGAGGAAATATTTTTATCCATATCTCTAGAATAATCATGATTTTTTTAATATGTTTATTAAATATATACTCATTTGTTTGTACCAATTTTTACACTCTTTGGTACTTAATATAATGTTTTTTAATAAAATTTGATTGTCTCTCTCTCTTCGATCAGAATTCTATTATGCTAAAAAAACCATGTTTTCAAAAAGGTTTTCAAAATATTATTGAAAATAATTTTCAAGGAAAGATGATTTTAAAAATTCTTTATTGTTTTCAAATATTCCTTTATATTTTTTCCAATCTATTTTTAAATGAAATGCGTTTTAAAAGGTTTTGTGTTATAAAAACCATTTTTTCAAAGAAAATATATTTTCCTTAATAAAATTTTTTAAAAGACATTTAAAAATTATTTCCCATCTAAGATAACATACATTTATTTTAATAATTCCTTTATGGGTAAATTATTCAATGTTTCCATTCTAATTCTTTCTTGGAATGGATTATTTTTTGATGGAATGATGTTTTTGAAACTCGTTTCTCTTTGACGGGTTATATGATTTTGAAATCCACTTCTTTCAATAGGTAATGTTTATGATGAAACGATTATTAAACCATTATATTTCAACAGGTTATTATATGATTACATTTTTACAATAGTAATTTCAATTAATGTGTTATGATATTAATATTTATGATCTTTTGGAATATGTATGAATTATTTTACTATGAGAGGGGTGGGACCTATATGTCCCTACAATGCATTTGGTAAAAATTTATATCTCATGAGATACACTAATATAGTCTTGGTAATGAACATTGATTTCTAAAATGACCACAAGAGAGAACCATGACCACCAAGATGGTTTTAAGAGTGAACTCATGCTACCAAGATGGTCATGGGAGTAAACCATGACTACCAAGATAGTATAGGGAGTGAACCTATACTACCAAGATGGTCTTTTTAGTGATTACATGGATACATTATAATAATGTGTATTCCACAATTACTAGTTTTATTCCTATGTTATGATTTCATTGATTATTGTCTTTATTTCATTATTATTAATGTCTTATGAACTACTAATTTTTATTCAAATATTACTGTTATTATATTTTATATTAAGAGTATGTTATTATATTTTTATGATCACATTCTCATACCCTTATGATTATACTTATTCTTACATATATCCCTTTATTACCCTTATAGAAAATCTGAGTTCACCCCTTTTTTATGTTTCCTTTCCCCCAAATTAAGATGATATGTATTATGTTTTATGTGTCTAAGAATGGTGTTAGTAAAGAAAACCCTAGTAAGAGATGATGTACCTCATTTATATACTAGTTTTTATGTTTCCATTTTTCCAAAGGCACTAGACAAATTATGGTCTTTAGGATTCTGTTTGTATAATGTTTATGTATTCCAAAAATGTTATGCAATGTTTATGTTTGAAAAACTAGGGTCGCTATATTTGGTATCGTAGAAAAGGTATAGTTAACCTTTGGAATATTGGATGAGAAAACATTAGTGATAACACTAAGGAAATGTCTAAGAATAAGTCAAGGATAAGGGAAAGTATAGGAAAATGTCTTCAAATTTTGGAGAAGGATAGATTGAGTGGTTTCCATGAAATACATACCAATATTGATACTACATGTAGATATGTATCTGGCATAGATTTACCTAGAGGTAACAACTCCTACAAGATTTTCCGAGCCTAACATAGGGTAATCTGGTATATAAGAATGAGCCTTGCTACACACATGGTTAGAAACTGCCAAGGGATAAGATATAGGAATTCGCAAACTCTTCATGGACCATTATGAAGGATGTAAATATAATTTGGCTATGAATAACCTAGGATAGACCTAAGGATCCACAGATTAAGGAAGATGTCATAAGGTAGATATCATGTAATTGATTTTTCATGATTATGTTGTTCTATATTATGATAACTATTTATTACTCTATGGTTTGGTTTTAGTAAATGGTTGGAACTCAAAGGAACCATGTTAATGGTGATTACAATGGACAATGCAATGATTTTACTCTTGAGAAACTGAATTATATGGGATCCAGAATGAAAAACCTCATTGATATACTCAGACAGCTTTCTCAAGCTATAAATCATGGTGAACATCCAAATGAGAAAATGAGGGAACAAAATTCTATTGAGTATTTCAGGAGGAAACTTCAACCTTCTTTCAGAGGGTCTTCTAACCCACTTGTTTCCGAAAAATTAATTAGTACTAATAGAAAGATATTCTCTACTCTTCAGTGTTCAGAGAATGAGAAAGTAATTATTGATGTTTATCAGTTAGAACGAGAAGAAAAGATGACGTGGACTCTAATCAAGAATACAAGGTATCAATATGAGATTGAATCCAAGGATGGGGATGAGTTCAAGAACTTAATTTTCAACAAGTACTTTCCCCTAATTCTTCATACCAAGATATAGAAAGAGATCCTTTAGTAGAAGAAAATTGATGATGAATATTTTGGTACCTATGAGGCTAATTTCACAAGAATTGTGAGGTATTCTTTAGAAATTATCATCCGAACTGAAATTAAAGTTAATTGGTCCTTTAGTGTCTTAAAGTAAAGTATCAGAAGGGCATTTTCTATAAGATACGTTAGTAGAAATGAAGAGATTGTAAATTTTGAAATCAAGGTTGAAATAGATGTTGGAGTCCCATATCAATCTCATGGTTTTGACATGAAGAGGAAGATGGAGTTTAAAGTAAAATCTAAAAACCATGAAGAAAAGAAGATGATATTTCCTTTATTCTCTATGTGCGGGAAGAATCCTGGAGGAACTTTTTTTGAAGGGTATAATAAATATTTTATGTGTGGAAGTGAAGGCTATCAAGAAATTAATTATCAAAGTGATAGGAAGAAGTTACCTAATATTGTGAATGGGAAAAAATTATCACAGAATTCACATACCATGGTTAAATGTTGTAAGTGTAAGGAGAATGGTCATTATGCTAACCACTACCCAAACCCAAGGGCCAGTGATGATGATCAACTTCATCAACCTCTTAGGCCAAAGGATAAGGGGAAATATCATTAGATCGCTATTTATTATGATGGGTATGATAATTATGTGATGGAAGGATCACTTACCATCCACTCTAGAACATATAATGTTATATTTTATTCTGGATCCCTCAACTCTTTCATATCTATAGAATTTTTTATCTTTTTTATGATTCCTGCAAAATAATTAGATGTGGAATTAGTAGTGAAAACCCTAATGGCATGATGATTGAATCTCAAGTCTATGATTCCTCTCCATTTGAAGTTTGTGGGAATGTGATACCTACAAATAATTTCATTCTTACTTTGGTTTAATTTGATGTAATCTTAGGCATTAATTGGATTTCTCTTCATGAATCACACATAAATTATCAAGTAAGGGAAGTTACTTTTGATAATTCAAATACTCCTATGATCATCCATTAATTTGATGATAATAATGATCATCATATGGATATTACATCTAGTGTATGGGTCTTAATTCCCATTGAAAAGGGTTTTTTATCTCAAATTGCTGGGGAGAAGATCGACATTGATGATATTCTTATTGTTCAGTATTTTACGGATGCCTTTCTAGAAGAGTTGCCTATTCTTCCAAAAAAAAGTGAATTTGAGTTGTCAATAGAACTCTTACTTGGTTCCACACCAATTTCAAAGACTCCTAATAGAATGGCCCCGATTGAGTTGTAATAATTGAAGAAGAATGTACAAGAAAACCATGATAAGGGATTCATTCTACCAAGCGTGTCAACTTGGGGTACACCGGTTCATTTGTGAAAAATACAGATGGATCAGTGTGACTCTTCATTTATTATCAGGATTTTTATAATATCACAATCAAGAAAAAGTATCCTCTTCCCCGTATTGATTACCTATTTGATCTACTACATGGAGCTTAATACTTTTCCATGATTGACCTTCATTATTTATATCATCAATTGAGGGTCAAGAAGGAAGATATACCCAATATAGAATTCCATACAAGGTATGGACAATATAAATATATTGTGAAACCTTTTGGTCATACTAATTCCCCTGCTATCTTCATGAATGTAATGAATAGAATCTATAGAGATTACCTCGATATTTTTGTGGTAGTTTATATAGAGGATATTATTATCTATTCAAAGAGAAATTAATAGAATGAAAATTACTTGATAATTGTACTGAGGACCCAAAGGAAGGAGAATCTATATAAAAATTTTACAATGTGTGAATTTTTTCTACAAAAGGTTTCATTTTTGGGCCACATAATCCCAAGAGATGGTATTGCCTTAGATCCATCAAAGATGGAGGCTATTGAATGTTGTTCGAGAGCAACCACGATGAATGAGATCTATAACATTCATGGATATCTAGATATTATCGACGGTTTGTGGATAATTTCTCATGACTATATAATCATATGTCCAAGTTAACTCGAAAGGGTGTCAAGTTCCTCTAGACAGATGAATGTGAGGAAAATTTCAAGGAACTGAAGAAAAGGTTGGTCAGTGCACTTGTGATTACATTACCCTATAGTGGAGAAGGGTTTTTAATATATAGTGATCCATCCAAGAAGGGATTGGGATGTGTTCTTATGAAAAATAACATGGTTATCTCTTATGCCTCATAAGAGTTGAAGATTCATGAGAAAAATTACCCAACTCGTGATTTGGAGTTTGCATTGGTAATTTCATCACTAAATATATGGAGGCATCATATTTATGGATAAAAGTGTGATATATATACCGATCAAAAAAGTATGAAATATATATTCACATAGGAGTTGAACATGCACAAGATAAGATTGTTAGAGTTCATAAAAGATTATGACTGCTCAATAAAGTACCACCCTGGGAAAGTGAACAAGGTAACCAATGCATTGAGTTGGAAGGATCGTGATAGATAACCTATGATGAGGACCAAAAAAGATCCAATATTTCTGGATTTTCAATGAATGAATCTAGAAATCCTGAAGGAAGGTGAAAATAGAATCTTTCTCCAATGAATGTTCAATCCTCTATCCAAGTAATGATTAATGAGGTGCGCAAGGAAGATTAAGAAATGTAAAATAAAGTCAAATATATTCTAGAGTTTAACCTTGATCAAGATTGAATGGTAAGGTTTGGGAACTGTGTATTTATTCCTTCCATAACAAATTTTAAGAAGGTGTGGCTAGAGGAATCTCATAGTTCATCATTCCTTATTCATCTTGGAAGTAAAAAGATGTATAGGGACTTGAATGAATACTTCTGGTGGGATGGCATGAAGAGATATATCATGTAATTTTTATCCCAGTGTTTGTTATTCCAGTATGTTATGGTTGAATGACAAAAGTCTAAAGGGATGTTGTATCCATTACCCATACCATAATAGAAATTGGTGAACATCATTATGGATTTGGTCATTGGAATACCCAAAACCTCAAAAGGGTTTAATGTTATATGGGTGGTATTCGATCGCCTTACTAATTCATCACACTTCATTACTATTAGAGAAGATTTATCACGGGATCATATTTCTAAGATATATATTATGAATGTTTCATAGAGTACCACATTCTATTGTATCATGTTGGGATCTGAGGAATACCTCAAAGTTTTGATGAAGTCTTTAGTAAGCACTATATATAGAATTGAGTTTCAGCATTTCTTATTATCCTCAGATAGATGTTCAGTATGAAATAATAATTAAAAACCTAGAAGATATGTTGAGATCCTTTTCATTAGATTTCAATGTTTTTTGGGATCAACAACTTCCTCTAGTTGAGTTTTATTACGATAATATCTTTCACTCAATCATTTATATGGAACCATATGAATCCCTCTATAGGAATAAATGTAGAACTCTAACGTGTTTGGATGAGTTTAGAGAACGAAATCTATTGGGACTTGAGATAGCTAAATAAATGGGTGATAATGTTAGAATCATTCAGTAGAATATCAATTCATCTCAAAGTCAGCAGAAAAGTTATCATGATAACTTTCAGCATGATCAAGAATTTGAAGTTGGGGAAGATAAGTTTTTATGAATCTCACCCTGGAATAAATTTATGAGATTTAGGAAGAAATGGAAATTAATCCCTAGATATATTGGTCCGTTTGAAATTTTGTATCATATCAGGATAGTATCCTATCAATTGGAACTTCCTCCAAATATCTCTCAATTCTATGATGTGTTCCATTTATCTCTCCTGAGGAAGTAAATACATGCCTTTTTCATGTATTGGACTTAGAGGTCATACCGCTGGTGCATGATATTTCTTATGAAGAACTAACCATTGAAATTATATACCAATCAAAAAACAATCTACGATACCGGGCCACTCACCTTGTCAATGATTTGTAGAGAATTCACCAGTTAGAGGAATCTACATCGTAACTTGAGGATCTGGTGAACTATAAGTATTTTCATATTTTTTTTACCCAAGTGAGGAATTTTGAGGGTGAAATTCAATTTAATGTGGGTAGAATGTAACACCCCGAATTTTTATGGAACATTTTTTAATAAATTAAATTTTCATTTATATATTTAGCTACACTAATTAAAAAATTAATTCCTCACATAACTAACTTGTCGTACATTAAACACAACACAGACTTGGCGTACGATACATGCAACAATAAGTTTCTACGAAACATATCTTTTTATTATTATTTAAATGAGATAATTATAAACTAGCCATTAATATTAGTTATATGAATAGTAATAACAACATTTCAAATATATTTTATAATTTTTTATATAAATAAAACATATTGATAACAAAAGATATGATTTTTGGTAAATTCTCTCTATGTTGAAAAATACCATTTTATCGAATGAACCGCGTTTAATGTCCTTATGTGAAAAATAAAAAAAATAATTGGAAACAAATTTAGAAATTTAAATTGATAAAATAAACATAATTTTTTAATTTATAATGTTTAATTTAACTTATGGTGAATATTTTGGATTTTTCAGAATAACTTTATTTTTAGATGTATAGCGAAAAATACCGGATTTTAACTCAAAAATAAATTTTAATTTATTTTATTTATAATGTAAAATTATATTTTAAATTTGTTTCAATGTTTAATTAGATAATATTTTTTACAATTAATCCAATTTTTGTAATTTGAACTAATTTCACACTGAAATAGGATATAAAAACTTGGAAAACTTTTGATCATTTTTACTTTGATAGCCTACATTGTCAACCATACTGTGGGTTTAATTTTAAATTTATTTATGCCACATATATGATTAGAATTTAGAAAAATGGATTCCATATTTGTAATCATAATAATTAATAATTTCTTATAAGTTCAACTCTTTTGTTTACCAAAAATATTAGTCAAAGTGATTAAAATTAATTAGATCAGTTGAGAGAAAGATTGGGTTAATAAAGTACTAAACCATAAATATAAGACCCAAAACTGCCTATAAACTTGTAAAAACCCCATTTTATAGACATTATTAATCAATTAACCTTAAAGTATTTAGTTTTTTTGGTTGTTTATGACTTTTTTATGTAAAAACTTGAGTACACATAACTTTTTTTCAAAAATTCCAATTGTGTCATTTCCCTTACCTATAAGAGGCCCCAACCTCTACCCACATTCTCTCACCTCTCAATCCCCTTGTATCTCCCAACCAATTCTAAAATAAGTTCCCAAATTCCCTCACTTTATACTAGAAGCCTTACCTTGTGCATAATAAACTCAATGAAGCCTTTTGGAAAAAACTAAAAGGAGTTACCTAATTAAGAGGTAACATCTCTTCTCAAGCTCTTTTCCTTTATTTTCCTTCTCCACCCCTCCACTCTATTTATTAAATTATTGTATGAAAACAACTATATAATTAATATAATATGATTTATGTATTCTATGTTTTATACCTTAACTTACACACGCCTCCATATAATGGATATTGAACACACTACTTACGTGTAAGGTGAAACTACCGCTTCACTGAACGATGATTGTTCATTTCTCCTTTACCACCTCTTATGGTGGACATTATTATGTAAAATATATTTACATATGTAATATATTCTATTTATTATTTATTTAATTTTCTTCAATCCTTTTTTAACACATATATTTTTACTTTCTATTTTTAGTAATTATGATAATTTCGTTTGAGGAAGTTTGGACAACCACCCCCTCAAAGTGATGTGATTCGTCCACACACTACATAGAATGTATTAAGGATGTGTTTAGTTAAATTATATGATATATATAGAATTATAATTATACATAAATTATATTATAAACATATAAAATTTTATTTAATTTTCATTCCTTTATTTCAATATGAAAATTAAAACGGAAACAACATTCATGCATATGTATGACATACCGTCTCCATAAACAGTGTATACCATTTAAAAATAATATATGCTATAGATTATTATAATATAAATATAATATATATGAATGATATTTATATCATTATTTACATTCTGTAATCATGATATAAGTATAAAGACCAATGACATAACAAATTAAGATACATGCAAATAACAAAGCGAATATTACCCGACGTGAAACCTTAACATAGGATTCTTAACAATAGGTTAATATAAGGTCATAATAAAAAAATTAATTTAACTATGTATAAGAATATTATTCTTTAAATATTTTTTAATAAACTTATATTTATTATATATGAATCTTGTATGAGTACTAAGAGAGTCAAGACACAATGCAAGGGGATTTCATCTCACTTTTTATTCCTCGGAGATACATTCTATGATCGCCACTCTTTCATTTTTTGTGGTGTATGTACTTAAAATTATGTTATTATATGTATATTATACCTAAATATATTGTAATTAACATATCCATTTTATTAACATTCATTCATGGGGCTTAAGTTTCAAAATTTACCAAATCGGTAAAAATGTTTTGTCTCAATTTGCATTCTTTGAGACACATGTTTTTTATGCACCTAAACTTTTTATTGAGGTGTATATACTTCCATTTTACATGTTATATAATTAATCTCAATATTTTTATGATATTTTATTCTTAATTTAGTTTTCTTTTCTTACATGGAGTGTATGATCCCAATTTAGAAATTTATAAGAGTTTATTAAGACAATCTCATCACCTTTTGAGATTGTTTACATTTATGATTCCTTTGATAAAATATTTTTATCCGTATATAAAGAGTACTTATGAGTTTCCATCTCCTATATTTATTAAAGATATCCTCATGTGTTAGTCAAAAAATTTACAGTCATTAATACTGAAGATAATATTTTTAAGTAAAATCTGACTGCCTCTCTCTCTTCGG
Source organism: Viscum album (assembly GCA_963277665.1). NCBI lineage: Eukaryota > Viridiplantae > Streptophyta > Magnoliopsida > Santalales > Viscaceae > Viscum > Viscum album. Next base: position 685,025,278 of record OY728167.1, read on the forward strand.
TAAAAATTATATTATGTTCAAAAAACAATGTTTTTTAAAATGTTTTCAAAAGATCCATAAAGATAATTTTCAAGGAAAAAGGATTTTCTAAATGTTTTATTGTTTTAAAATATTCCTTTATAAGTTTTCAAGTCTATTTTCAAATATAAAGGTTTCCAAAAAATTATTGTTATAGAAAGTAGTTTATTCAAAAAAGAAAGGATATTTTCTTCAATAAATGATTTAAAAATACCATTAAAAATTATTTACCATCTAATATGACATCCATTTTTGTTACGAATTTTCTTATGGTGAAATTATTCAATGTTTCTATTCATATTTTTTATCTAAATATTTTATTTTTGATGGCATGACGTTTATGAAACATCTTTCTCTTTCACGAGTTATATGCTATTGAATCCCGCTTCTTCCCACGGGTTATTTTTAAGATGAAATGATTATGAAACCTATATATTTCCACAAGTTATAATATGATTACATGTTTATAATACTATTTCATTTCATGGGTTATGATATAACTATTTATGATATTTTGAAACATGTATGAATGATTTCACTGTTAGATGGGTGGGACCTATATCTCCCTTCAATGCATTGGGTAAAGATTTATATCACATGAGATAGACTAAGATGGTCTTGGAAATGAATCTTGACTACTAATATGGCCATGGGAGTGAATTTTGACTACCATATGGTATGAGGAGTTAACTCATGCTACCAATATGGCCATGGGAGTGAACTATGTCTACCAAGATGGTATAGTGAGTGAGACTATACTAACAAGATGGTCTTGGTAGAGATACCTTGGAAACTATATAAATCATAATATATTCTTATGTGTTTTCCAAAATTACTTGTTTTATTCCTATGTTATGATTTCATGGATTATACTCATTATTTCATTATGATTCATGTCTTATGAACTTCCAATATTTATTCCATGATTCCTATTATGATCTTTGATATGTAGGGTATGATCTTATATTTTAATGATCACATTCTCATACCATTACAATCATGTTTATGCTTACATGGCACCATTGTTTACCCATATTGAGAATTTGTGCTCACCCCTTTTTAAGTTTCCTTTCCCCAGCTTTTGATGATATGTATTATGTTTGAGGTGTTTATGAAGGGGTATATTCTAGGAGAACCTAGTGGGGGATTATGTTTCTCATATATGTACCATTTTTTTGTTTCTATATTTCAAAAGGCACTATACCCATTACGGTCTTTGGTTGTCTGTTTATATAGTGTTTAATTATTCTTCAAAAGTTATGTAATGATTATGTTTAAAAATAGAGGGTCGTTATATATATAATATTTTAAAAAATATAAACATGACATTAATATCATAATAATTTCATATATATACAATATGATTATTAAATTTATCCTTATTATTTTCCATGTAAATAATTAGTGAAAACAAATAACATTACTTTACAATGTGGTAGACCGTCGTACACAGGAATGATGTTTTCGTCTCCCACACAGAATTTTAAGTAAAAAAGGTATATATGATATAATTACTATAGTGGTATTATTATATTGAAAATATAATATAATATATTGATATTTATATTTATATTTAAATCAATCATTATACTCAACTATGAGAGGTGGTAATGGAAAAAATTATTGACATCAGTTCACGAGATGGTAGTTTGTCGTACACATGAATGAAGCTTTTGTGACCCATTTCATCAAACTAGATAAGTATTGATGTTTTTCCATTAATGTATTAAAATCTCAGTATGTGGAATATATTATGGTTGTTAAACAATTATGGCTTACTGAGTATTATGGAGGTGTATGAAGAAACAAAATGAATGAGATCTGTTAAGAAAAATAACTTATCTAAGAGAAACCACCTTTTTATCTTCGATTAAAGATTGTAGGGTTAGTATTTTGGTATAAAAATCACATGTATAAATTATATAAGGATATTTTAAAGAATATTTTCAAGGGTAAGTTGACCTAAATGGCTAGGGTTGTGTGAATATGTGAGGGGATTGATTTCCCTTTTATAATTAAGAGGAATGGCATTTTTGAAAATACCCTAAAGTATTCACTATTGGCAGGTCACTCTTACCTAATGTGACACAAAAATTGATCAATAAAGAAGTTAATAAAGTATATTATCATTAAAACCCTCCAAAAAAGAATACATTTTTAATCATGTTGTTTCTTAGCCTTTATGTTTATTCAACATTACCCTTTTTGTTTTTTAGTGTGGTGACTTGTATCTTTTTAATTGCCTTAGTAATTTATACCATAAGAATGAAATTAAAATAATATTTAATAGATTATATATACCTATTGATTCGAAATATTAATTAAATTTTATTAAATAAAAAACTTATGTTTTTGGAAAATTAATTTTAACACAAGCACATGTTACACACAAAACCTCATTTTAACCTTAATCGTAGTAATTAATTTTTAACTGTTTTAAATAATCATTTGGAAAATTTTAAGATGAAACTTATGGAGAATAAATAATATTAATATTACATATATTTTATCATTTTTTTAAAATTAAATTAACAAATTGAAAATTTTTAATTTAAAATTAACCCCGCAAATGACATAAGAAAGTGGGTTTTCAAAGAGAAAATATTAAAATGTTTCCAATATTGTTATATCAATATTAAACATAAAAATGATTCTAATTACCTAAATTAGATTAATAGATATATAATATAAGTATTTTTACATTGAAACAAAATAAAAATATATTTTTATTTTATAAATAATTTATATGAAAAGGTTTTTTAAAAATAAAATCATTTTTTATTATTCATCAATGAATTACACTTTTTAGAAAAAATCCCAAAAATCCACTCTAATCTAGTCATGATATAAAGATTTCAAATATGAAGTTAAATTTATGAAATAAATTTTTTAATTTTTCCAAAAAAATAATAGTATTATATCTTTACAAAATGCATTAATGATCATTTTTGAATAAATCATATTTTTGAAGAATAAAATAACTTTATTAAATATTGATATAATATTTTCTATGAATTTATAAATAATATATATTGATTAGGATATATATATATATATATATATATCATAAAGTAGTTAATGCTATTTATAACCACCAATTTTAATTCTAGGTTATTACAGTTATATATTTCATGTTTACTTTAATCTCAGTGTGGCATATTGTGCACACAGTTGAGAATACAATTCCTAGGGTTATGTGTACCAAAAGCTATTGAAAAGATTATATTTATTCAAAAAAGAAATATATCATAATTTCATGGGTTGTTATATTCTCTAATAATCTTGGGGTTTCATTTCTTATATGCTACCAATTAACTTTTAATTCTCTTAAAACCATGGGTTTTTAACGTTAGGCTTTTTAACTCATAACTCACCATTAATCTTGTGTTACATGAAACATTGGGTTATCTTGTGTTACACATGGCACTATTTTTTAACCAAATCATGATATATTATTAATATTATTCAAAAATGACATTAAAACCTAGTCATTAAGCTTTATTATATGAATAGTAATAACTAATTCTCATAATTATCTTATGTTGTATTTTTTATAATTTTCTAAAAATTTTATGAATAGAGAAAAATATTGAATTTTAATTGAAACACACATTTTTTTATAATTATTTATCAAGTTAAATTATAATATAAATTAGTTCTAAAGTAAAATTAGTTCAATTATATATATATATATATATATATTAATCCAATTTATTTCATTGTAAAAAATTTCATGTTGAAATTGAATATAAGAAATTTGTATGATTTAAAACACTTTCTCTTTGATAACTCTCTTTAACGTTGTCTCTATGGGATTAATTTTAAATCTTGTTTTCCTACTTTTGGAAATTTAATTTGTAAATAAGGTTACCAAATTTTTAATTATAATAATTTATATTAGATAATAAGGTAAAATAATTTTTAAAAAACTAATATTGAACAAAGAAAAAATTAATTACCCTGATTAAGGAAAAATAGGTTTACCATGAGGTTAAACTAAATAAGATAAGGTTTAGATGATAAATTTCCTAAAACTGATTATATAGAAATATTTCTACATTATCTACTTTAAGTCTCCATAATAATTTATTTTTTTCCCTTATAGCATCTAAAAAATGTTGTTAAACCTATTTTCTTTTCAATAATTTGAATTTTTTCACTCAACACACTTATAAAAGGCAACCACCTCTCATTTATTCTTCAAAAATTAGAACCAATTTTTCATGGAAAATAAATTCAAAAATTAATTCCCCACTTCCCATATCTCATCCTATAATCCATGTTTTGGTTATAAATCCAGCTTAGGAAATATTTTCCAGAAAACCTAAGGAGGTTACTCGAAGAAGAGGTAACGTTCTTCCACAATCTTCTTTAAATTTCACCCTCCACCTAATAAAATTATTATTAATCACAGATGATATAATAAAATTAGTATATTACATATACTAAGATGTTTTTATGTTAATTTCATTACCTAAAAACATCTATACTTCCATCAAATGTCTTACAAAATCAGTGCTCGTGTGTACGGTGAAATACCACCTCACGAACCGATGTCAATCATTTTTCCATTACACATCCAATGGTTTGTTATAAATATGGATATAAACTATATATATTATATTTATAACATAATTATACATATTTATTCATTTTATTATATATAATTTTTTTTAATTTCCATTATGTAGGAGATACAATAATGTCGCTCATGGGTACAACATACTACCGCCCTGTGAAGTAATGCGACTCATTTTCACTAAGAATTTACATGGAAGAAAATAGAGTGTTTGTGATATTCAAAAAATAGAGGAATGGAAAAGTCATAAGGAAACCTTATTGACTAAACAACACCCTCCTTTTTGGAAATCACAATGATCATTATAAAAAATAATATATGGACTTAGAATTGTTGTAGAATTGAAAATAAAAACTTATATCCATTTACTTATGAATAATAACGAATAAAACTAACCCCCCCTTAGGTTTTGAAATCCCCGAGAATCATATTCTTGAGTTCCTTAAAAATATTTTTCTTATCCTTTATAAGAAAATATTATTTCATGAAACTCCCCCTTAGATAGAGAATTCACTTCTTTAAATAGTATTATTTTTTATCATTCCATTCTCCCCCTTTGTGATTTTAAAAAAGGAATAAAGAGAATGGAAAAAATATGGTACCAGAAAAATTTGTACTAAACCACAAAATATATGAAGAACAACCAAAATCCCATTATGATTCAAAGAATTTGTACAAAGAATAAAATACCACAAAATATCGGAATTGGAAAAAAATTATTCTTCTTTCTCCTTCGGTGTTAGTTTCTTCACAATGGTTTTTAGATTTTTTTCTCCATGTGATCTTCTTCCACACGTTTGAGCAGCTGATCCTGATCTTCACTTTTCTTCTCTATATATTTGATATTTTCTTCCTAATCCTTAATAATATCTTCTTGAACCTTTAAGACTTCTTATTTCTTAACAAGATTTTCATTAAACTCAATTCTGAGATCCCTTTATCTCTTCCAATTCATATCCACTGAATTAATCATTCCATTCATTTACATTAATTCTTGCTTCCATGTTGTCTATTCTAGAGTCACCTTTTCCTCAAAACTCTTAGTAAGGTCTTTAAACTTCCCATATTCAGTATTGAAAGCATCTTTTAAGTTTTCATGAAATTCATCAAAGACTCCCTCGTTATAAATTGTATTCATTAAACAATTTATAATATTATTGCATGATATTTTATGGTCTTCATAACCAATGAAAATGGATTTGAAATCGGCATCGAGTTTGACAAACATACCCATAATCATGGATACTGAATATGATTTATGATTACGAAAATACTGAAGCATTAGCCACCTTGAGTCTAAAATCAGAATTTAGGGAATAATATCAACCATATTTTTCAATGACTATACCACAAAATCATGTCCAAGAGTGGACGATTCCGAATCTGAGTGTTTGGTAGGTGAGGATTAATTTTCTATCTCTTCACCTTTCCTATTTGATGAAGCACCAACATATTTCTTTTTCACCATAAATTTATTAGGGGTATCGACCAACACTTGCTTTCCCTTATCATATCTTCGAATTATCTCTTCTTCCTTGGGTGATTCATGATCAAAATCTGATAACTAAAAAAAATTGTCTACATCAAGATTTTATTTCATGGAATCTTCCACATTATCCTCTGGATAAATGAAGTCATGGTTGCTAATTTTTTCTTGAAATATCTTATTCATTTATTCATGACCTTTTTCATCTTTTTCTGGAGTAGACAGTTTTGATGATTCGGCTTTAGATGTTTGAATTGATAGTTTCTCAAAAGGACTCTCCTTCTCATGATAATCCTCCACTTGTCTAATTATGTCATCTGTATCACCAATTCCTTCTTATTCTTCATCTTATTCTTCTTATTCTTATTCTAATTCTTCATCTTGTTCTGGTTCCGTAATCACCATCAACTTTTGTGGAGTCACTGGGAGTGAATATTGAAAAAAGTATTGTGGTACTCAGTGTTGTTTAGAGGCATTCTCAGTAGCCTTGAAAAGGGATTGAATGACTTCTGCATCATGATATCTTCTTCATTTCCTTGTTTTATTTCTATTGCTTCTCAAGATCATCAGTAGGATTTATCTTTAAAGAGTTTTCTTCAGTAGGGTCCAAGCCCAACTAGGTTCCCCTTCCTTCCTAAGTATTCTTGTCCTCTCTCCACTTAGCAACCAATTCATTTGAATAAGGCATTTTCTTCTCTAGCTTAGGTGGTGCTAATTGAGTTTCCTTAGTCATAGGGATTTTTTCTTTCTCTTTAGGTTCCTTCACCTTCCTCTTCCTTCCACCCTTCTTTGAAGTTTCAGCAACTTCCGATTTCTTTGATAATGCTTCTACTTCTTATCCAATAAAATTATTGAAATCGTCGGATTCACTATAAAAACGAACCTTCATCCTTCTCAAGGTATCATCACTAAGAAACATAACCTTTTAATTTCTTGTCATAAAACTATAAGGGATTTTGAATGAATCCAGAAAAAGGACTATAATCTTTGAAATAATAACCAGATACAAGATGATTTGAGGTTTCAGGTGTCCATTTTTGATATTTTCAATTGTAAGTAAAACATACATCACCAAATTAAACTTTCTAAAGTTCACCAGAAAGTCCATTGAATAAATATTACTCTTCATGAGGGTATCCTTTTCTCCTTTTCATAGATTGACGAATCACTGAACCCATAACTGAAGAAATTGGATGCTCATAGAGAGATGAAATTTTTTCAAAGTCTTCACATCTTTCAAAACAATAAAATCTAGAGCCTTATCCTTATCAACCGACCCTGCTATTTGTGTTATATTGTGTGTACAAAATTATGCTTCACCATCATATTGAATTACAATCAAGCTTGTAGCCTTACTGTAAGAAAGGAAATAATTTTTTCCATAACTTTTAAAAGAAAACTTATCTCTCCATCCTTCATTAAGGAAACTTACTTATTCATAGAATTAAACAAACAACTCACGATTAACCGGATCTTGTACTTTTGATTTTGATATAAATAGGCTTTCCCAGCCATTCATCTTGATATGATTTTAAATAATGGAACCATACATAGCAAAGAAATTTGGATCGACTAACCTCTCTATGTATATCTTCCATTCACAAATTTCCTTTATAGAAGACATTTATTTCTAAGGAGAATCTTCCACAAACATTCGAATTTAAGGATAACCTGATGATTTGGAACGGACTTAAGTAGAGCAGCATGGACTCCTCATGCTAGAGATTGAAGATCAATGTGGGACAATCATTAGGGGGGGTCCTTATATAGGCGTTTGAGAAGAGGGTCCAACTTTCTTGATTGACCCAATAGTTTAAATACTCTTGATCAGATCTGAAGGTTGAGATTATAGCTGAAGATGGAATTTGGGAGGTTATGATCATTTGATGTTTTTAATATAAACATTCATATTTAAGAAAAACTGAATCCAAAAATGTTTCTTAAACACGATATAAATATTAACTTGTAAAAAGATTAATAAAATTTAATAAAGAAAACAGACCTCTCAAATTTCTAGGAAATATATTCGTAATGAGAAAAATTATTCTACAAGAACTTTTCATTCCGGAAAAATTTCTGAAGTAAGGAAATTTTTAAATGGGTAGAATTTGACTACAAAAATTTTTTACTATGAAAAATTTTGACTACGAAAATTTTGACTACGAAATTTTTTGACTACGAACAAAAAATTTGAATAAATAAAAATTCACTAACAAGAAAATGTACTCCCCCTATGAAGAAGAGTTTCTTACTGTAAAGAGATATGTTTGAATAAGAAGTTAACATGAAATATTACCATAAAGTTATCATTCCTAACATCTGTTTAATTTATTCAAATATATCGGAGGGTAAAGATTTTGGGAATATATCAGAAATTTGATCTTGTGTTCTGATAAATTGATGAATGAAATCTCATTTTTATTTGTGATCCCTATGAAATTGATGCCTAATATCTATATGTTTTACCAATGAGTGATGTGCAAGGTTTTGACTTAGGGAAACAGAACTATTATTATCACACAATATTTTTTTTGGTAATACTCATACCATTGACTGTGAGTGTGTGTTTCATCCAAAACACTAGATCACACCATCATCCAAACACTGTATATTCAGATTCAACAGTGGAAAGTGCTACTGAGTGTTTCGTTTTTCATGACCAAGAAACTAATGAATCTCCTAATAAATGACATGTTGTTGATGTAATTTTCCTATCGATTATGCATCCACCAAAGTCAGCATCTGAAAATATTTTTAAAACAAAATCATTTCCAGATGTATAAAAGAGTCCTAAATATATAAGTAAAAATCAATTATTTTTGTTGCCTTTAAATGAGATTCCTTGGGATTTTATTGATATCTTTCACATAGGAATACTGAAAACATCAATTCTGGAGGACTAGATGTTATGTATAGTAAACTTCATATAATACCTCTAAATGATGCTTGATCTACTGGTTTCGTAGCTTCATCAAGATCAAGTGAATTTGAGAAACCAATGTGAGTACTTATACTCTTAGTGTTGTCAAATCCATACTTTTTAGGAAGATCTTTAATTTTCTTATGTTGGGATATAAATGTTCCTTCTTGTTATTAAAAGATTTTAAAACTAAGGGAAAATGTTAACTCACCCATCATACTCATTTCAAACTCAAATTTAATTTGATACGAAAAGTAATCAGTTAATGATTGCTGAGTTGATCCAAATATAAAGTGATCAACATAATTTTAAACAACCAAAACATTTTTATTATCTTTCATTATAAAAAGGGTTGGAGCAAAATTTACCATAGCATAATTGTTTTGTAACAAAAATCATGTAAGTCTATAATACCAGGATATTGGAGATTTTTTAAGTCCATATAAAGCTTTGGTAAGTTTGAAAACTTTTTCAGGATGTTTTGTATCTTCAAAACCAGGAGGTTGTTCAAAAACAACTTCCTCTTGAACCTAAACATTAAGGAAAGCACATTTAAAATCCATTTGAAAAAGATTGAAATTAAAGAATGCTGTAAAGGAAATTAAAATATGAATCGATTCATGTCTAGATAATATAGCATAGGATTCTTCATAGTCTATTCCTTTTTGTTGTTTATAGCCTTTAGAAACTAATATAGCCTTAATTCTTACAATGATTCCACTTTCATCACATTTATTTCCGAAGACCCATTTTAATCCAATAAGAGAATATTTCTTAGGTATTTCAACCAAGGTCCATAATTTATTCTGTTCTAATGCATTTATCTCATCTTGCATGGCTTCAATCAAATAATCACCACCTAAACTTCATCAGTGCGTTTTGGTTATAATTGGGAATGTAATGCTAGATGTTCTAATTCATTTCTTAAGGATCTTATAGTCTTTATCGGAATATTTACATCACCAATGATACTATCACTGGGAATATTCTTAAGAAACAACTAATTTAGGATTTGTAAAACATGTTCATATACATATGATAGGAAATATTATCAAGTAAATAATTCAGAAATACTTCCTTGAATATTTTCCTTATTAAAAGGATCTTCAATCAATGGATGAAAATCAGTTTTTGAAAACACATCCGAAGATGTAGGTTGAGGGTGTTTAAAATCAAAGGGATCAGTTTAATAAAAATTAACATGCATTGTTTCTCCAAAAGTACAAGTTTTTTTATTGAAAACAATATATGCTTTAGAAGTTTTGGAGTATCCTAAGAAAATTACTTCATCAGATTTGGGTGAGAATTTATGTAAATTATATTTAGTATTCAGAATGAATAATTTTCATCCAAATACCTTGAAGTATAAAATTATAGGGTTTCTACCATTCCATAACTCATTGGGGGTTTATTAAGAAAAGGTCTAATAAAAACTCAATTTATAGTATAACAAGCAGTACTTACAGCTTTATTCCAAAAAATTAGCTATAGAATATTCACTCAACATGGTTCTAGTTATATCCTGAAGAATCTAATTTCTTATTTCATAACACCATTCTATTGAGGAGTTCTTGGTGCTCTGAATTTATGAGTAATGCCTTTTCTGCTATAAAAAGTTACCAAATCAGAATTTTTAAATTCTCCTCCATAATCACTATAGATAGTTTTCAATGTAAGGTTTTTATCATTTTTAACATGGGATCTAAAAAGTTTTAAATAATAAAAATCTTTAAAATTTTATTTCTTGAAAATAGACCGACGGAAATCTAGTGTAATCATCAACTAGGACAAAAACCTAGAATTTTCCTCCAATACTACTAGTTTTTATTAGACCAAAAAGATCCATATGTTCCAAATGTAATGCATCAGATGTTTTGACTTCACCAATTGATTTAAATCTCTATTTATGTTGATTTCCATATTGAAAAGGATCACAAATTTTTCAAGAATCAAATCTGATCTCCGGTAGATCCTTATCTAGTCATTTATTATAGAGTTTAAATAAGTTTCTAAGGTTAGAGTGTCCTAAAAATCTACGCTATAACCATGATTGGTCTTCCATTGAAATAAGGTAAGGTATGTCTTGGATTCTAAGATCTTCTATGTTTAGTGTGTAAACATTCTATTTCATATGGTCAAAAATAAAAAAAAATATTCTTTGGAATTGTGTACTAAGCATTTATCATTCCTAAAATTCACAAAATAACCTTCATCACATAATTTACATATGATAATGAGGTTTTTCTTAATAACCTTAACAAATAAAATGTTTCAAATCAATGTTTTTCCAAGAAGAACAATGTTACCTATAGAAATAATTTCTCCTGAGGCATTATCTCAGAAAGTTATTTTCCTCCATTAGTCTTGATAATTTTTCAAAGATGTTTTCATTACCGGTAATGTTCTGGGAACATCCACTCTTCATGTAATATTTATTGATTTTGGTAGGTTCATTATTTTACTGAAAATAAAATTTTTAGACTTTCAGAATCCAAACATTATTGGATCCGAAAATTTTATATTGAAATTTTTTTGGAATCCACATTTTCTTAGAAAAATAAGATTTATGAAAACCTAAAGACTGTGTTTTGTTAATAGAAATTTTTTTCACCAAATTTCCACCACACTGACATTTAATGCAGATTGGAGCACTTTGAGGAACAAAATAGTCATTACTAAAAACTGGTTTAGAATTGGTATACCCAAATCCAGAATTATTCCTTAGAGGATGAATTTGAGAATACATCTTGTCGAAATTTTCTTTACCAAAGGTAAATATTGACAAACACTTCCTCAAGGAAAATATTTCTGACTTTATTTTAATAACCATGTTTTTATCCTAAAAAACATTAGTTTTATCACTAGAGTTAGTCTCTAAAATATTTTCCATATAAATTACATTTTCAAGATCCTTAGAATGTTTATCTTCCCAGAATTATCTTATTCAAGGTTTTTTGAAATACTTTCAAAATCAAATGTTTTCTTTTCAAGATCATTGGAATGATCTGATACTTCTTTATTTAAATTATAAATTCTTTATTTTTTCTTATCATGATTTTTCATGAGTTTAGAATTTTCATTCTCAAAAAGTCAAGAAAACCTAGACACTTCTTCAAAAGTAGGTAATATATTATCTTAATCAGAAGAGGATTATTCATATGAAGATTCATAATAATTATTATTACTATAATTTTAATTTAAAGATACATTATTTATAGATTCATCATTGAGTCCCTTGGACAATAGACAATGATGTTCAAAAGATATCTTGGAATGTAGACCAAGATTCTCTTGACCAGAAGAATCATACTCTAAGGATTTATCAGAAGAGTCACCACCACTAGCACTCTAGGTGTCATTATCTTCCAATAATTTCATAGATTTATCCTTCTAGTACATCTTTTTATTCCTTTCAGAGTGATTTTCCATTCTATCCCTTTTCTTAAGCATAAGAAAATATGGACTTATAAGGCCTGCTCTTTTTCATTCATTACATGTGAATTTCGATTCTTTCTTGTATTTTATTTCATTCTTCTTATATGTATACTGAAAGTATTTCTTCCCAACAATCATGTTCATTCATCGAGAAAGATTAGATTTCTCATTATTATAATGTTCACTTTCACTAGATTTAGATAGAATAATGACATTCTTAGACGTAGATCTAGTAACCCTTTCAGGAGTCTTAGACTTAGTAGTAGTAAATACTTCACTTCCATTTCAATTTTTCTTCTTAATCATATTAGAATCTATTTTCATTATTGTCTATTGTTGAAGAAGTGTTCCAAAAAGTTCATCAAGAGTAATTTGAGACACTTTTCTATTATTAACAATAATTGCTCTTTTAGATTCCCACTCATTAGGCATGATATCTATAATTTTTTCCATAAGAGCTTCATCATCAAGACCTTTTTCACACATAGATTTTAAACTGTTAATTATAGTCGTAAACCTTTTTTGTACCTTGAAAACTGGTTTTCCATAAGGAAATAGAAATCCATGATATTCTGCTCTAAGCTTAGCTCTTCTAGTTTCTATGACTTTGGATGTACCAAAATGTGTACCTTCCAATTTCATCCATATACAGTTAGCAGTTTCATAAGATGAAATTTGACTATATATTCCTTGTCATGGAACACAACATAGTATTACATACCATATAGTTTAATTGATATTATGAGTTTTCTTGATTAATAAAAGTTTGAATTCCTTTTCGGAAATCTTGTAATCTCTAATAATCATAACAAAGTTGTCTATTCCTGTATTAATAAAAAAAGTCTTCATACGAACTCTGCAATATTCATAAACATTCCCATAAAAAATAGGTGGTCTAGTAGGATTTTTATTCTCAATTGAACCAACATAAATTCCTAATATTCTAGAAGAAAAAAAATATCATTCCAAAAAAACATGTTAACATAAAAAGATTACAAACAAGGGATAAATTCATAATAAAGGAAAACATTTAGAATAATGAAAACATGAGAAAGAAAAACATATATATGAATATAAGTATTTTAGAGACCTGCTCGATATCAATTGTAGGATGGAAATATGAATGTAGATGTTCAATTAAAATATGGGGGGAGGGGTGAATTATAAGTTTAAAAAATTTTGTTTTTAAACTTAAGGAATACTATTTTTAACAAGGTTAAACAAGGTAAATTCACATGACTTTTTTTAGTTCTACAAACTTGATAAGTTCTGGAAATGTGGTTTCAGAAATGAAACTTAAGAAAAGTTTACAAGGAAACGATTCTTCCTTAAAGAGTATATAATCTAACTTATCAAAGTATAAAAAATAATAAGAAAGTATAAGAAGGTTATACTTTATTCATTTATCAAAACACAGTATAAATAAACATAAAACAAAATAGTTAACAAGTATGAAATATTTTAACCCAAAGAGTAGGGTATCCAACAACCTTAGATAAAGGTACCTTGATTTATACATTCAAGAAAGTCTGTCTTACCCAATCTAGGGTAATCCCTCAATAGGAATATCGGAACTAGTCTTGCTTTCCCCGCAGGCCCTCATGATTTAATGTAGTAGGCACCTTTGTCTTCATATCCACGGAAGTCCTCAAAATTTAAGGTAGTTGAAACCTCTGTCTTCCAATCTATAGAAGTTCTCGAACATTAATGCAGTCAGCACCTCTATCTTCCTATCCACTGAAGTGCTCGATTATATGTAGAAATAATCAGAGTCTCATGAATCAAGATGACCAAGATGTTCCCAATGCACAAATCATGAGAGTCTCTCTCTCTAGAAATCACTTCAGTAGCATGCAATCTCTTGAGTGATTGACAAGTCATAAATCAGTATTGAGCCTGTTCAAATGAGCTCCAATTTATAGGGACTTCTCCAATGGTCAGATCCCTCCTACAACGGTGATATTTTTAATTGAATCTCAGAGAGACTTATACATGTGTCACTCAATAAACGGTTAGATAGAAACATATTGTACAACATAGTTTCATAACTATAAAAAGTGTAAGTAAAATAAGGTTACATAATCAAATTTATTTTTCAAAGTCTAGGGAAAAATAATGTTTGGAGTCTATGAAAATAAACACATGCAGAATATAAATAATGGAAATTCAGATAATGTTTTTTGAGGAATTAAAAACATGAATTCTAGAGATTTTAGAGTTAGAATTCCAATGAATTCAGAGTATGAATTCTAAAGAATTTGGAGTATGAATAATGAGGAATTCGTAGTCTAAATTAAGAATAATTAGTAGTATCAATTCTGAGTAATTCAGAGACTGAATTCTGTGTAATTTAGAGTCTGAATTTTAGAAATTTTGGATTCATAATTTCAGAGAATCTAGAGTATAGATTTCAGAGAATTCAGAGTCTGAATTTCAGAGAATTTGGATTCTGAATTTCAGTGAATTCAGAGTCTGAATTTCAGAGAATTAGAGTCTGAAAACAAAATACACTATAACGAACGATTTATCGAATTCTATGGTTTTTAGATGTGTAACAAAATTTTACACTTAGAAATAAAATGTTTTTGATTTATAAAAACTATACAACAAACAATTAGAACATTGGTAATGATAAATTTCATTAGGGAATGAAAATTTTCCTTATTAATATAATTCTTAGGGAAAATATAATTTTCCTTCAAATAGAGTTTTTGTGATTTTTGAAACATTGAGGAATGGTAATTTCATAACAAAACATTATTGACTCAATATCTCCTTTTATAATGAGATCCAAAAATGTTGATCATGATGCAAGTACTGAAGAAGATAATGAAACTAATTGTCATTCATGTTTTGATCATGATTCTAATAATTCTTGAGTTAATAAACTACTTCATGAAAACAAGAAATTATGAAATTATAATATCAAAATGGTTAAAAAATGTATATATTTAAAAGGTATAAATAATAAATTTGTCAAATAAACAGATAAACCTAAAATTTAATTAAAATCTATTAATATCAATTTTTCCCAGAATGAGGAATATATAAATAATTATGATTCTTAAATATTGAAACTAAAATAAGAATATAAAAAATTGAATGATTTTCTATAAGTAAATGATAAATATCAAGAAATAAGGATTATGTTAGTTGCATGTGACTTACGTAAAGTTAAGAATGAGTGCAAGAATATCATGAATGGAAAAAATGGGAAATAAAATCCTTGGGTCTAATGAATAGTTTGTACTAATTTAAAATCTATTCAAAAATTGATGTTGAATTTTAAAACTAATTTTTTTAATTTTAAATAATCAATATCTATTTATTTTCAAGGAAACAAAAAATATGATTAAATGATGTCGTGATGAAACCAAACTATAACCAGAGTGGTTTTGGTTATAATATTTTTAACCAAGAATTAATAATACAACTTTTGTTAAAAGCTAAAGGGGGTATTCCTTAGTTTAACATGACTTAAGTATTGAAATCAAGGGAATTATTATAATTAATTCTCTTTGATATTTACTCAATAATTTTTCATTATAAAATATTGTTTTTCTAAGGATTTATTTTTAGAAATACCAAAAATTTATTTTTTAGATCTTTATGGGTTTTCAAAACTTCTTCAATCAATCCGAGTGAATCCATGACAACATGGGTACCAAAAGGATCTTACTCAAATCATGTTGGACCTATTGTAGTCAACATTTCAAGGTATGAATTTTCCTATCATCCAGTATGCAAATTCTCTATTATTTCATAAACTGGTGGGTTGGCATGCATAAAATATAATATTATCTATCATTTTATTACTATTTTTGTTATCAGTCATAGGTAAGTTACTTAAATTCTTATTTTTTATCATGTAATAATGTTGTAAATTTATTTAGTTTAAAATTTATGTTTCATATATAATGATTCTTTTTTATATATCATATAAAAATATTTTCATTATATATATTATCTAAAATAATGTATTTAGGGGTAGTTTCCCCTTTTTTGTTAAATCAATCTATTTTCGAGTATTTAAGTATTAAAATAATCTTAAAATGTTTACTATATGTAGATTATAGTTTTTCAAAATTGGTTTGAAATATTTTTCAAGAAGATGTTCAATTGTTTTGAAATAAATACTATTTTTTAATTATCTTCGATATACATTATATTGTCAAATTAGCATTGGGAATTTTTTATTGTTAAACTTGTTAACCACATACTTCATTAATAGATTTTTTCTCATAGTAGTTTATAGAAATACAATATTTGAACACTCTTTATCCAGGTGAGTCTTCTATAACTTTAAAATGTATTTTATTTATTATAATTATGTTTATTATATTCTTTATCATAAATAAATTTGAAATTATAAATCTAGTTCATATTATTGATTTATGAAAAATATTGTTTGATTCTATAAAATTCGAAAATACATTTTTTATTTAATTACTTGAAATTAAGAGAAATTAATAATTTTGAAAAACATATTAAACCCCAATCCAAATTGTTTATTTTTTAATATAAATATATTTTGATTTAATAAAACATAAAAATTGGTATCTACTATATAATAATTATGAATATTAAGGGATAAAGTTTTCAGTTATATCAATAATAGAATACTATAATTTTATCCTTGTTGTAGCTGTTCTGAATTGATCAGATGTTTTAGATGCTTATCTCATTGGGAGTTTGTTTTTAAACCTTACCAAAATTTCCTTTATCCTTTTTTGAGAAATAGAATGTTATAAGAAAAATATTTTATTGGTTAAATGTTTGTGAAATTTTTTTTATTTCATGTTATAAACCAAACTAAATTAGTTTCTCTCTTAAATTGATCATTTTTTCATAGTTCCTTGAATCCTGTGTTCTAGTTTTAAGAAACACTATTTCCAAGCAGTTTTAATTGGATTTATTCATGGAACCAGAAACTCCCAACCGTTATTTATCCAAATGGGACCTGGTTTCCAAATGCAATCATTCATTAAGTTTAAAATTTACGATACATAAGAACATGCATTGGTTGAGAGGATGGGAGGTCAGATTCATCACACCCTTTTGGGGGGAATTGTAGTATACTCTGGGACACTCTTTGTAAATTGAAAATATTTTCACAAATCCTTACTAATTCACCAATTATATCATAAGTATCCCTTAGAATTTATATTATCTTATTTACGTGTGTAAAATTTAGAATCATCAGTATGAATTCAAGGTTCATCAATAATGGAAATATCCATATGTATTCGAGGATTTCCATCAAATGGTATACTCTAAAATGCTACATAGAGATTATTTTAATCATATTTGTGAGGATACTGGTTTTTAAGAAACTCAGTGGGGACTTTGTAATTTTATTGTCTTCCAAGGAGACAAAGGTTTGGTTTGATTTGGGAACATTCCCATAATATGTGCTACCTACATATCCTTGTGAAAGGAATTGGAACACTCATAGTTCGGTGAGTCTCATAGGAGAGTATGGTCCTTTGAGAGAGATGAGTTTGGTCTTACATCCTGAAAAGGATTCCTTGATGATATGGGGTTTAATTTGGAGCTTATTCCTAAGGAGGATTCCCAATTTAAGGTAATTAGGATTGTGTTCCAGAGGAGGATATCCAGTGCGCTCGGTCCCTAAAAGGGCTTCCTACGTATCCCTGTTTGGACATGAATTAGAGTTCTCGTACTTCCTTGTTTTGTGCATATGTTGTGACCATGAAAAATCTCTAAGCCCACATGAGTCATGATCGGTGTGAGAAACAAGAGGATGTAAATGATTCAACAAAGGCATTCACACTTTCAAATTTTTCCTCCTCTGCTGGTGGAAGAGGGTGCACCTATGGTGTCACTAGTGAATGAGGTTGGGGAGACCCGGGAAGAGGGTGAGGTGACAAGCCTTCCATCTATTCTCTTCACATTAAACAAGGGTCCCATGGGAGGATGAAGGTATTAAGGTCAGGGGCTTACACCATGATGACTTCCCATGGTGACAAAGTGCAACGAGAGAGGGAAAGGATAACATGAGTCCCTGTGACCATCACCCCTTTGGACTTTGGCACTAAATAAGAGAGGATGAGCAATAATGCTACCTCCTACTAGAAAATCTAGGGGATTATGCCCAATGGTTTCCCTAAAATTGATCCTGATAGTGGAATGAGACATCTCTTATGCCTTTGTGGAAAAACAATGGTGAACCGTACCTTCCCTACGAGAGACCTGAGGTTTCGAGTCTTGGAGACGAGAAGGAGAGGACAGAACCCAAACACTTATTCTCATAACCAGGAACTTCTCAGTACTGGTCCTAGGAGAAAGGTCCATGTGACTGTGGATATAAAAAACTAATGACATTCCATAAATACTAACCCCACTTTGAAACAAATGTGGGAAACCTCTAACTATGGAAATAAAAACCCATATAAGAGACAAAATGATGTTTCTTTCCCAAAGGATTGATAAGTCTGGTGTTTTTGGCGGAGTTCTTAATAAAATCCCTTTTAGAAAAGGGAGAAAATGAATAAGAAGCCTTTCCATGAATGTATTTGAGGAAGGATTGAGGTCTTATATATTGAATAGAGTGAAAAGAGTAAGTGAATCAAATAAGGGAGCCCATGTAGAGAAGGGCACACAAGAATGGGAGCGCAAGTACACTTAGGAGACCTGATGATCAATTAAGCGATGAACAACCTGTATGGTAATAATTGGGTGAGACATTGTTCAAGCCTTCAAGAGTTTGTACAGATGACCCAAGAAGTGGGGCGCTTAAGTTCTTGGGAGAGGAATGGGCAACACACAAGTATTTCTGACTTGGGTAGGTTGGGAACTTTAGGCACGCGGGAGTTATGGTTTTCGAACACAAAAAGGACTTAAGTCCAATGATTCTCCATTAAATCCTATGCTCAAGCTGTTGAAGAACTACCATGAGTGTTTCGGAAGACTGGGGTGAAGTAATAGGGTGACGAGAATAGAAATTGAGATTCTAGGATATTTTTCCATACATATGAGGGGTCCAAGGGTCTATTAAAAGGAAAATAAGTGACCTTGGGAGAAAGAAGATTTGGAACGCAAGTGAATTCCGCCCTAGAATTCGGCGTGCATGTAACATGCATTCTTATGGTGTTTCGGATATTGGTGTTCTACTTTATGGATGTTTCCAAAAATGATACCTGAATCAGCTCGTGTAAGTGTGAAACACAAGTGTTTGCGCATAGGTATCTAGGGAGCCTCCTTGGGGGCCTAGCCAGAATAATTGAACCATACCGTGGGGCCTGCACCCCCGCACCCCTGCATAGCCTCAATGCTAGGATGCGGTCCTAACCCTTCCAGCCAGTGCCTTCACTACCACCACTAACCCCGATGAAAATTTCAGAGTCGCACTAACTTTTCGACCCATGTTAAGGATATTTTGCGGAGAAGTGCATGGAACACATTTCATGTTGTCTACCATCTGAGTGATATATACTTTTCTATATTTTATTAAAGTAGTATATAATATGATTATATGTGGATGAAATTTATTGATTACATAATATTTCTATTAAATATTTTAACAAAAATTATCATTATATAAATATACACATTTATTCAAGGGATATTTATGCAATAAATTTTTAAATTTTTTTATTTTATTTTTATCCATTAGAAAAATTTCAAAAAGGGAAATAATGATTACCATTTGAATTAAATGTTTGGTTTTTTAATTTACAAAAACCGAGATATTGTTAGTGTTGGGGTATTTTTTAAAAATGAATTTTTTATTATACTTAATTATTAATTGAAAAAACATCACATTTAATTAAATAATTGTTATTTATTTAATATGTTATTATTTTTATTGTATTTTTTTTCATGTGCTCATTTTTATTCTTTATTTATTATTTATCATGTGTTAATGTTCAGTATGTTTTATATGTGAGTGTTTTATTTTATAATCACATGTGAGTTGTTATAGTGTTTTCATTCTCTTAAATGTGATCATATGATGTGTTAATATTTTATAGTCATATGATTAGATATGATGTTATAATTTTGTAATACACATTTTTTATATAATCCTTATTTTTGAAAATTATTTATTTTCTCTCATTTATATTTCCAATATATTTATATTGTTATATATATTCACACAGTACTACACACACAAACAAGCAGACACATTATATGTTGTTTGTATAGACCATACTGTTCATCAAATCAGCTTGTCTACACATTTTTTTTCTTCTTTGAAAGACATAAATTCGTCCTCCATGGAAAAAACAGTAGTAAAAAATGAAATATTCAAATTCATGAAGCATAATCAGAGATCACAGTTTGTTAATTCATGAATACTTCATGCGTATTTGACCATAAAATCACTTATTTTCTCATATATATGTCACTTCTTCTACTATTAGTTACTATACAATTTGTATGTAATTTTTCTTATCCACCAAATAATCTTTGACTATTATGGTATGGATCATACATAGTAGAAAGGATTTACCTTGCACATCATCTCCTCCCTTCATCCAACAACATTATTTAACACACATCCACTATTTTATTCAGGCACTAGGTGTAGAGACCTGAAGCTAGACGTACATGGACATTACATTACTTTTGCGAAATACTTAGTACATAACAAAAACACACACACAAGGATCGTAATAGTTTAGTGTCTTTGGAAACTCGGAATATAATCTTCTAATCATGGTGAACGATCTTCAACATATCCCATAAAGATCTTCTTTTTTTTACCAAAAACATTTCTTTATATCCTGGGGAAAAGAAAACATAAAAGGGTGAGCTCAAATGCTCAGTAAGGGTAAACAAAAGAAATATCAATCCCATCATATTCATAAGAACATAAAATTTTGGAAATCTTAACCCGCAAAAGAGAGCATAATTTCATAACATGGGAAAAATCATAGTAGTGAAATGAAATACCAATAATCATAACTTAAAACATGAAACTTTGTGGCATACACACATAATCATAGAGAATCATTTATTGTTAGTCAAGACTCATTGCCAAGACTATCTTAGTGGACAAAGTCCATTTCTAAACCGAGTCACCCTCGTTTCAGTCCTGTTTCACTGAACCGGTATAACCTACCATTCCAGCCATGTCTATCTAATGAGATATAAAATCTTTACCCAATGAATTGGAGGGAGATATAGGTCCCACCCATCTCATAATGATACTATTCTTATGTGTGCCACAAAATCATAAATCATACATCATTTCACAACCCATGTAATACAAATGGGAACCTTAAACATCATGACAACATAAAACAATTCATATAAGATAAAGGAATTCATAAAAATAGTTCCATCACAAAATAATAAAATCAAAGTAATAATAGGGATAAAAATAGAACCCTTTATCATCTTAGATGGAAAATAATTTTTATAAAACACTTGAACTCCATTCTTGAGGAAAATATCCTTTCTTCTTCAAAAACATTTTTCCTCTCTTAACATGTCATACAATTCTAAACTAAAAGAATTTGATTGAAAATAAACTTGAAAACTTGTAAAGTAAGCTTCTTGGAAATAATGTTTTAAAAATCCATTCATGCCGTATAAGTTAAAAAAATATTCTTCTCATAATTTTGTCGGAAAAGTCAAAAAGTACCTCGTACGAAAAACGACAAAAGATTCCTCTCATATCTTTTACTAGAAACTCACCAAAGGGTAAAATAGGATTTAAACAATTGTAGGGGGATGGAAACAATATTACATATTTAGGAAACATGGATGTGGATGATAAAATACACCCCAGTAAATTTCAAAGTATAAACAATCTCGGATAAAAATGAGATTGTGATTTTTCCCTTACCTTAGGTCTGATTTGCTTCGTAAGTGTCCGAACCTCCTCTTTTTGGCGCGCCTTCACTTAACCTCCACTTAAAGAACTAAGGATGGTCTTTGAAGAAGACCAGGACCTCTAGGATGATACTAGGGAAGTGGAGAAGAGATTTTGGTAGGGGTTGGCCGAGCTTGAATGCTCAAATTGGTGTGAGGAAGAGAGGGAGGAGGTGCCCTTTTATAAGGGAGGAGAGGGGAACCTTTGGAATAACTAAAAATATTATTTTATTATAAAGTCATGTTCGGTTTTAAATAGCTCCAAATTGATTTATTTCGAGGTTAAGGTGGGGATGGGTTGAAATCCTCTCATCCAATAGAATTTATACAAGTTTATGTTCCTATTTTAACCTTATCAATTAGATTTAACTCTAAGTTAAATAATTTAACTTTTACCGTGTCTTTTTGTTTTCTTACACTATATGGTTAATAAACTTACCATAACAAACCAAACGAACCCCAAGTTGTTTATTATTAATATATATATCTTTATCTAAGTCATTTGGCCGAACCTTAGATTTTTAGGAATAAAATAAGAATTAATAATATAATATTTGTTTTAAAAACTATTTTTTTTGTCAATTTTGACACTATTTAGTAATTGATTTTTTTGAAAACTCATAACAGATTGATTAGTTCGAAAAAAGTTAATTAAATCAATACTAAAATCTCATATTAACCAAGAAAATTAGTGGAATTCATAAAAAGTCTCAAATTATATTTATTTGGGTATTTATAATATCAATTATTATAATTTTTCACTATTATGGTAATTACTACATCATCATTGTGTCATAAATAAATTAATTTATTTAATGTCTAAAAATTATAAATAAAATATCATTATTTATGAAATCTTATTAGCTTTTTAATTAATATTTACAATCGAATGTATCTTATTTATAACCCTATATTAAAAATGTTTTAGTAAATAAACTTTGATTTTAACTCTTTTAACTCTCCTTTGAATTCAATAATAATAAATGTCCTAATCTAATCCAAGTGGGCCTAAATGGTCATATTTTATTCCTAAGGTTGTGTTTGGTCGAATTAAAATTGTCCAATAGAATTAGGACATGTGTTAGGATAATAATAATATCATTTTTACCCCTAATTACCCTATTTACTTTTAACTGTGGTAAAAAAAGTAAAAAGTTACTATTCACCAAAAAAATATTTTCATCTTATTGAACCACATTTTACTTACTGACATCAACCATGTCTCTCGGATTTTCGAAATTCCACTCACAGAAGCGGTAAAATTAAGTTTTATGAAAAATTCAGTTTTTTTTAACTACCACTTAGTGGTTTCACTATTCATCAAAAATTGAAAGTTTTCAGAAAAATACCAAAAATTAGGCCTAAGATATATTTGATATTATGAACTAAAAAATTATGTCTATTTTACCAAATTCAAAACATATCAGTTACATTAACTAATTTAAAAATTAATTCTCATCGTCAAAACAAATGGCGTGTTTTTGAAGAGATAATAACTATCAAAAGATTGACACTTGTTTATAACTGGTTTAAATGTGAAATTACATCCAATGACCAACATTGTATTAAATTGTAAAAATATATTCTAAATATACTTTAAAACCACTCAAATTAATAATTTATCACTATTAATTATTTCGATTGAAAAAGTTGTTTTTAATTAAAATTTAGTAATTTTCACTATTCATCAAAATATGAAAGTTATCCGAAAATTAGCAAAATTTCACCCTAAGCTAATTTCGATATTATGAATCCAAAAATGAAGTCCATTTTGAAAAATAAAATTTACAAAATTTCAAAAAGTGGTTATTACTATTCATAACGGTTCGTTTTAATAATATTTTAATAGCATATCGTTGTTTAGCGAAACTTGGTGTTGCGTACAACACACGCTATCGTGGAAGGTCGAGATTGTGTGTAATTCAAGCCAGGTCAGAGATGCATGTTGTGAAAGCTCCTTTTGGTTTAGAATATAACACAAGACATTAATTAAATTAAAAAAAATATTTTTCATAAAATCTTGGGGTGTTACATTCTACCACCCTTAAAATGAATTTCGCCCTCGAAATTCGTCGGGGTTATAAATGGTTTACTACTCTAAAGTTTCTTTAATAGAAACCCATATAGTAAAAATGAATACCAAAACATGGATTTAAAAACTAAAGTATGAAATGTAACGGTTACCCAAATTAACTCATCACTAGGTTTCCACGTAGGAGAACATAGGTGAAAATATGGATATGGAAGAAAAATCTAACCATCAAGTACTGATAGAGAGTGGTAGAGAACATGGCTATGAAAAATCCAACAATCAAAAAGTTATAGATTTGTGATGATCTAAGGTAACATCTAATTCAACGGATATAAGGGAACTAGGACAACATTTTTTGGTTTTCAAGATCATTTCCCTAAAGTTGATGAATTAAAAGAAATACTTACATGATTTTGGAACAATATCACTGTTGTTTGTGAATTGAACAATTTCCACTTCATCCCTTAAAGAAATGAAGTTGAATTTGTTATTTGTGATGTGTTAGCAGATCATGTGATAGAATGATGGGTCATTCCATCTCTTTCAAACAAATGGTTAGGAAAAACTATAAGTCCATCTTATGGTTAGATTAATCGTATATGGTTCCAAAAATGAACTTATACTTCATATATCATACCGCTTAATAAAATAAAACTAGTTTATACTAAACATGGACTTCCTGTAGGCCAGTGGTAGGCGATAAAGGCCAGTTGCACTTCGGTTGTGGGTTCGATTCCCACAGCCTTGTCCGACGCAATGGGTTGTCTCCCGTCCTTCAGGTTGTCCTTTTTCTAAAACTATATTACTATAACATCCCATCAATAATATCGAAAAACTTCTATCCATAAAGAATACTAACTTATGTCCAACATAATCCATTCCAATCTTTAGGCTTATCCATAATACAGCAGTCCATTCTCATAATACAGTGAAAAAAATTACCAGAGATTTAATACCATCGTTGATCCCCATATATCATAAGATATGTCTTTTTGGTCACATTGCAAACATCCAAAGGCCTTAATCATGTATTCTCTTGAAAAATGAATACCCATTGAATCTTAGTGAAAACATGAATGCTTTCAAAAGTTAACTCTTTCCACATACCAAAATCGAAAAGTTCTATATACTCAACCCATGATAAAACTGTCTCCTTATATCAGTCATGAGCTCATGATACTATCAAACATTTAATTTTCTCCATATCCCTTCATTATGCGCATATCATCTACATTCCAAAAATATCTGAATAGCCTTTCATGGATACTGGTACCATTAATCATACACTTTGAAAACTCAAGGAAAGACAACAGTGTAACAATCCTTATATGT
Source organism: Viscum album (assembly GCA_963277665.1). Taxonomy (NCBI): domain Eukaryota; kingdom Viridiplantae; phylum Streptophyta; class Magnoliopsida; order Santalales; family Viscaceae; genus Viscum; species Viscum album. The sequence goes on from OY728167.1 coordinate 685,050,923, forward strand.
CTCTTTATTCCATAGTACCATGAGATTACTTATACAAAATTACACATGATAAACATGTAATCATTCCACTACATTCTTATACCATTGACCGAGCTTCAACAATTCTTTCATCTCACATATCATTTGTAGTCTCTTCATCATCATCAACATAAATACTACTCATACGGCCATACTGATTCTCTTCATGAGACTTTCCCTTAGGGCATTAGTTTGCATAATGCCCGTACATTCCACATTTAAAACATTTAACCATTATTGATGTCGTAGCAATACCATTATCCTCATATCTGGTGTTAACTGAACCTTTTCCTTTGCACTTACTGGCTTTGTGTCCTTCTTTTCCACACCCAAAGCATCTTCCAGTTCCTTTGAAACATTCTCCATTATGACTCTTCCCACATGATTTACATAGGGGAAATTGAACTTTCTTTCCTCTATGATCATCATGAAACTCCATCTTTCTCTTATTAGCCGAGTCATGAAACTTACCAAATTATAATTTATTGATCATATTATGAGATTTCTGATTCGGCATAATAATGATGTTTGGACTTCCAAATACCATTTCATTTGGTTGCTCATGAAGAATATCATTCCATTGTCCATCATATCCTCCATTATCATGAATCATCTTGTTTCCTGCCATTTCCTAAAACCCGAAAAGAATAGTGTGAGAGGAAAAAATCATATTAAAGGGGGAGTAAGTTCAATATCTAACATCTTTGGTTTAATCTAATATCGTTATCATAGTTCTAGGACTATATCATATATGTATACGTATCCTTAGGGACATCCCTAGACATATCTTAGAAATATCTCTAGGAATCTCACTAATGTTTTCGCATCCTAGTTTCCAAAGGTTGACTAAACCTTTCCTCTGATACCAACTGTAGAGACCCGAAGCTTGACGTACATGGACATTACTTTACTTTTGCGGAATACTTAGTACATAACAAAAACACACACACAAGGATCGTAATAGTTTAGTGTCTTTGGAAACTCGGAATATAATCTTTTAATCGTGGTGAAAGATCTTCAACATCTCCCATAAAGATGTTATTTTCTTTTCCTAAAACCTTTCTTTATATCCTGGGGTAAAGAAAACATAAAAGGGTGAGCTCAAATGCTCAGTAAGGGTAAACAAAAGAAATATCAATCCCATCATATTCATAAGAACATAACATTTTGGAAATCTTAACCTGCAAAAGAGAGCATAATTTCATAACATGGGATAAATCATAGTAGTGAAATGAAATCCCAATAATCATAACATAAAACATGAAACTTTGTGTCATACACACATAATCATAGAGAATCATTTCTTGTTAGTCAAGAATCATTGCCAAGGCTATCTTAGTGGACAAAGTCCATTTCTGAACCGAGTCACCCTCGTTTCAATCCTGTTTCACTAAACCGGTATAACCTACCATTCCAGCCATGTCTATCTCATGAGATATAAAATCGTTACCCAATGCATTGGAGGGAGACATAGGTCCCACCCATCTCATAATGATACCATTCTTATGTGTGCCACAAAATCTTAAATCATACATCATTTCATAACCCATGTAATACAAATGGGAATCTTAAACATCATGACATCATAAAACAATTTATATAAGATAAAGGAATTCGTAAAAATAATTCCATCACAACATAATAAAATAAATGTAATAATAGGGATAAAAATAGAACCCTTTATTATCTATGATGGAAAATAATTTTTATAAAACACTTGAACTCCATTCTTGAGGAAAATATCCTTTCTTCTTCAAAAACATTTTTCCTTTCTTAACATGTAATACAATTTTAAACTAAAAGAATTTGATTGAAAATAAACATGAAAACTTGTAAGGTAAGCTTCTTGGAAATAATTTTTTAAAAATCCATTCATTCTGTATAAGTTAAAAAAACATTCTTCACGTACTTTTGTCGGAAAAGTCAAAAAGTACCTCGTACGAAAAACGAAAAAAGATTCCTCTAATATCTTTTACTAAAAACTCACCAAAGGGTAAAATAGGTTTTAAACAATTGTAGGTGGATGGAAAAAATATTACATATTTAAGAAACATTGATGTGGATGATAAAATACACCCCAATAAATTTCAACGTATAAACAATCTTGGATAAAAATGATATTCTGATTTTTCCCTTACCTTAGGTCCGATTTGCTTCGTAAGTGTCCGAACCTCCTCTTTTTAACGCGCCTTCACTTAACCTCCACTTAAAGAACTAAAGATGGTCTTTGAAGAATACCAGGACCTCTAGGATGATACTAGGGAAGTGGAGAAGAGATTTTGGCAGGGGTTGGACGAGCTTGAATGCTAAAATTGGTGTGAGGAAGAGAGGGAGGAGGTGCCCTTTTATAAGGGAGGAGAGGGGCATCTTTGGAATAACTAAAAATATTATTTTATTATAAAGTCGTGTTCGGTTTTAAATAGCTCCAAATTGATTTATTTCGAGGCTAAGGTGGGTATGGGTCGAAATCCTCTCATCCAATAGAATTTATACAAGTTTAGGTTCCTATTTTAACCTTTTCAATTAGATTTAACTCTAAGTTAAATAATTTAACTTTTACCGTGTCTTTTTTTTTCTTACAATATATGGTTAATAAACATACCATAACAAGCCAAAAGAACCCCAAGTTGTTTATTATTAATATATATATCCTTATCTAAGTCATTTGTCTGAACCTTAGATTTTTACGAATAAAATAAGAATTAATAATATAATATATGTTTTAAAAACTATTTTATGTCAATTTGACACTATTTAGTAATTGATTTTTTTGAAAACTCATAACAGATTGATTAGTTCGAAAAAAGTTAATTAAATCAATACTAACATGTCATATTAACCTAGAAAATTAGTGGAATTCATAAAAAGTCAAAAATTATATTTATTTGGGTATTTATAATATCAATTATTATAATTTTTCACTATTATGGTAATTACTACATCATCATTGTGTCATAAATAAATTAATTTATTTAATGTCTAAAAATTTTAAATAAAATATAATTATGTAGTAAATCTTATTATCTTTATAATGAATATTTACAATCGAATTTATCTTATGTATAAACCTATATTAAAAATGTTTTAGTAAATAAACTTTGATTTTAACTCTTTTAACTCTTCAATAAATTCAATAATAATAAATGTCCTAATCTATTCCAAGTGGGCCTAAATGGTCATATTTTATTCCTAAGGTTGTTTTTGGTTGAATTACACTTGTCCAATAGAATTAGGACATGTGTTAGGGTAATAATAATATTATTTTTACCCTTAATTAACCTATTTACTTTTAACCGTGGTAAAAAAAGTAAAAAGTTACTATTCACCAAAAAATTATTTTCATCTCATTGAACCACATTTTACTTACTGAAATAAACCGTGTCTCTCGGATTTTTGAAATTCCACTCACAGAAGCGGTAAAATTAAGTTTTATGAAAAATTCATTTTTTTAACTACCACTTAGTGGTTTCACTATTCATCAAAAATTGAATGTTTTCAGAAAAATACCAAAAATTAGGCCTAAGCTATATTTGCTATTATGAACTCAAAAATTATGTCCCTTTTACCAAATTCAAAACATATCAGTTACATTAACTAATTTAAAAATTAATTCTCGTCTTCAAAACAAATGGCATGTTTTTGAAGAGACAATAACTATCAAAAGATTGACACTTGTTTATAACTGGTTTAAATGTGAAATTACATCCCATGACCAACATTGTATTAAATTGTAAAAATCTATTCTAAATATACTTTAAAACCACTCAAATTAATAATTTATCACTATTAATTATTTCGATTGAAAACGTTGTTTTTAATTAAAATTTAGTAACTTTCACTATTCATCAAAATATGAAAGTTATCCGAAAATTACCAAAATTTCACCCTAAGCTAATTTCGATATTCTGAATCCAAAAATGAAGTCCATTTTGAAAAATAAAATTTACAAAATTTCAAAAAGTGGTTATTACTATTCATAACGGTTCGTTTTAATAATATTTTAATAGCATATCGTTGTTTAGCAAAAGTTGGTGTTGCGTACAACACACGCTGTCGTGGAAGGTCGCGATTGCGTGTAATTCAATCCAGGTTAGAGATGCGTGTTGTGAAAGCTCCTTTTGGTGTAGTGTATAACACAATACATTAATTAAATAAAAAAAAATATTTTTCATAAAATCTCGGGGTGTTACACTAGGTGATTGTGTATATTTCTTTGATTGTTCATACCCAATTTCTTCTATCCTCTATGACCATGTGTATGTCCATTTTGATGAAGCTCCAACTTTGACAATGGATGTTTATTTCTTCATCAACCTAGAGGTTCATCTATGAGAGCTTCTACTACTTCCATGCATGTTCAACTGATAACATCATCATAGTACATGATAGTACTACTTTTAATAGTAGTAATGATGTAACACCCCGGGATTTTATAAGATATATTATTTTTAATTTATCTCATATCTTCTGTTGTACACTACACCAAGATTATCTTGTACTATACGCAACACCGTATTAATTTTCAGTATACGCAACACTATTCTTAGATCGTATTCCACACAATTTAACGTTTGCCACATTGAGTTAATATATATATGTATATATGTATATATTCAATGTATAAATAAAATATGGTTGGATTATGTTATACAAAACAACAAATAAGTCTTGCACTACACACAACCCTGACTTGGCTTGCATTACAAGCAATCACGACCTTCTTCGATAGCGTGTGTTGTACGCAACACCGAGTTTCACTAAACAACGATATATGGTTATAATATTATCACGAACTATCCTTTATGAATATTATTAACTAAATTTTGAATTTTATAACATTATTATTCATATTACTCATTTTCTAGAACATGGTATGAGACTAATATAATTTTTTCGGGTAAAATAAGTATTTTTCAAAAAATGCAGTTTTGCCGCCTTTTGATGGTGCACCCACATTAAATCTAGTTTTTGACATGTTTATATGTTCAATTTTACAAAATAAAAATATTTTTTGGAATCAGGATATAAAATTTTACCTTGGATAAATTTTTCATGATATTCGGATAACTTTCATATTTTAATGAATAGTAAAAACACGCTATATTTTAATTAAAAACAACTTTTTCCATCGTAATAATTTATGTGGTCAAATTATCATATTGAACGGTTTTAAAGTATAAATAGAATTTATTTTTACCATTTTATATAATGTATGTCATTAGCATTGATTTTACATTGAATTCATAGGTAAACTCATTTCAATCTTTTGGAATGTTTTAACTTTTAAAACGTGTTTTCTTAATAATGGGATTAATATTAAATTAATTTCTGCAACTATTGTTTATTGAATTTAGAAAAATGGATTCTAAATTTGGAATCAGTGGGTCCAAATTATGTTAAAAGGATACTTTTTATTTTTGGGCATTATGAATAGTAACTACGATAAATTTTATTTACCTCAGTAAAAGGTAAATCGGGTAATTAAGGGTAAATATAATATTATAAAATTACCCTGATACTTGTCTTACTATAATTGGATTCTTATATTTCTTCCTAAGGCATATTTTTGTCGAAATGGAATCCATTGGAACCCACATGGAGGTGATTAAGACCTTTAGTTTATTTTATTTAAAAGAAAGTGAAATATGTCTCACTCAACTTTAATAATTAAAGTATTTTTAATATAAGTTTATACAGAATATAAATTCGCTTATAAATAATCATTTAAAATATAAAATGTTTTTTTTCATGGTAATTTATTTATAATTTTTAATAGATATTTAATTACCTTAATAGCTTATACATTAATGAGGCAGAAATTATTTATTTAGTGAAAAATAAGAAATATTGTTTTTATTTAAATAATAATACCCATTAAAAGGCCCAAAAACCTGACCAAATCTTATTGGAAGTGTAAATATACACTATAATCATCCCATGACAGAATATATGACCGTTTGGAGTCTTATAAATTTTATTATGACACTTATATTATATTATTTTAAATGATGCCAAAGTTGTCACCTTCATAATTTAATAAATATAACATTTTAAAAGATGTGTGTTTTAGACGATAAATCCTACTAAAAGTATTATTATGAAATATTTAATATTTATATTCATTTTATTATTTTATTTTTTATTTTTATGAAACAAATAAGTATATTAAATATTTATACAAAATGTTGTAGTAATTATTTTATTAAGAGAATTATCACATATATGGTTTTACAAATATTAAAATAAATATTATATGAACTATTTAATGTTCTCCACTAATTTTATAGATGAATATGACATGTTAGGAACATATTAAATATTTTATTTCGAATATATACTCTTTGTGGAATTTATTTAAATTATAATAAATAAATAGTATCAAAATTGACACTATTGTTATTTTATAAAAATTACATATTATTAAATTGTTTAAAAATCACAAAAATATTTAAAAATTATAAATTGAAATTTATATAGTCTAAAATGTCATAAAGCATCCATTTATGGAAAATTCACAACACATAAGTGATTATTTATAACCATTTAAAATTTAGAATTGTATTACCACAAATAAAATTAAATAGATTAAATAAGGATAAATCAAAATGATAGGGTTTGAAATAAATTTAAAACATGTCTAAATTTTATTGTTTGATGGGATTAAAACCCTATATAATCTCATATTATAATTGAGATATTTTTGGAGGTTTTTATGGGGGTTTGAATTTATATTAAACTAATATTTTTGAGGATTCCAAAGGTGCCCCTCTACTCCCTTATAAAAGGGAACCTCCTCCCTCTCATCATTACACAACATTAAGCCTTCAATCTCAGACAAAACCTACCCATTTACCTTCTCAACTTCCCTAGAAATATTCTAGAGGTCCTGGTATTCTTCAAAGTCCAATTTTAGTTCCCTAAGAGGAGGTTTCAAAGAGGCGTGTCGTAGAAGAGGTAATATCTGTTACCGATTCTTTCAAATTTATTTCTTCTTCTAATTCCTATTATTTAGTTGTTTCTTTATGAAGTAATAACAACAGTATCACTAATATACTGATATGTTATTATAAATATGAAACTACCCTATTCCACCTTCTATCCATCCTACGGAAAATGAAATCACTACTCGTGCGTATGTACGGAATACCGTCTCCACACCGTGGTGTAACCTGTTTTCAACCACCACCTTACTTGGATGGGTATAATGGTGTAAAGAATATCTATACTCAATTATTTTAAATTGATATTGAATATTAAATAGTATACATACACTTCAATACAATTCCACTATCATGGGAACGATATCATCGCTCGTGCGTACGTACGAACCACTATCTCCACGACGCTATGGGATTCATTCTCCATGTTAACCATTCATGAATGATTATAAAGTATATATAATAAGTTATCATGAAAAATATGACATAATAATGAAACTGGATTTATGTATATATGTGTACGTCATCTACTTAATTCCATTCAATTCAATAAGGAAACGAAAACAGTGTTCATGCGTACGTACGGCCTACTGTCTCCATGAACGGTGTATTTCATTCCATTTATCGATCTATCATATTTATACGTATATGATAAATATATATTATATATAAATAATGTTTTAAATTCTTTAATTAAGTAAATCATGATATAAGTAATAATATCAAGAACAACAAGTCCAAACACGTACGATGAATTAAATGATTTTACCCAAAATACTGCTTTAACATGGAATTTTCAAAAGAACGGGTAATATAAAGTCATAAGTGAACCATTTATGACATCATAACAATTAATATGATTCTGTAATAAGTCAATGACATTATTTAAATCATTATACAGGAGGTTCGGATACGTATGAAGCATATCAGATCTAAGGTAAGGGATAACTTTTCCAATCTCATTTTTATTCGAGATTGTTTATTCGTAATTATTTATTGGGGTTATATTTATCATCCATGTACCTATTTTATAAAAATGGTTTCATGTATGTTTAAATTCCCTTTTATCCATTTTTTACTTTTACTACATGGTATGTAAGGAATATTTCTTTTGTTTACCTTACGAGGTACTTTTTGACTTTTCCGACAAAAGTATGAGGAGAATGTTATCTTTAACTTATACGGCATGAACAGAATTTTACGGTTTCATAACGCCTCATTTTCAAGATGAATCCACTATAATATTTCAGGATTATTTTCAACAAAACCATTTTCTTTTAAAATTTCATGGCATTTTGAGAAAAGAAAATGATTTTCAAGAAGAAAGGATATTTTCCCCAAGAATTCATTTCAAGTGCTTTATCAAAACCATTTTCCATCTAAGGTGACATTATTTCATATATGTATGTTTCTAGTATAATGTATCTATGATTTATATGGTTTCACATTTCGTATGATGAAATGATATCCATTTTTATATAGATTATGTTATGATGGAATGATGTTTATGAAACCCAATTTATTCTTTGGGATATGATGAATGATTTATGATTGTTTTGTGGCACAAGTAAGAATGATTTCATTATGAGATGGGTGGGACCTATATCTCCCTCCAATGCATTGGGTAAAGATTTATATCTCATGAGATAGACATGGATGGAATGGTAAGTTAATCCGGTTCAGTGTTACAAGACTGGAACGAGGAGTGAACTCGATTCAGAAAGGGACTTTTTCCACTAAGATGGTCTTGGCAGCAATGCCTTGGATACTATAGAAATCATAACATGTGATTAATGGTTTCAATAATTACATGTTTTATTCCCATTCTATTTTGTCATTATTGATGCCCCATTATGATCTATGCCTTATGTACTTCCATGTTTTATGTCATTGCTCAAGGTTTTGATGTTTAAACATTATGTTCATGTTTTTAGTTCAAATGTATATGGTTTGTTTTATTTTATACATGCTTAACCTTACTGAGAATTTGATCTCACCCTTTATATGTTTTCTTATCACCATGATTTCAGGAAAGATTTTAGGTAAGAAAACAAAAGGGGAAGATTTTTATGGGAGATGTTGAAGATCTTTCACCGCGATTAGAAGTTTATATTCCCAGTTTCAAAAGACACTAAACTATTACGGTCCTTGTGTGTCTATTTTTATTATGTAATAAGTATTCCGCAAAAGTAATGTAATGTCCATGTACGTCATGTTTCGGGCCTCTACAGTTGGTATCAGAGGAAAGGTTTAGTTAACCTTTAGAAAATAGGATGCGAAAACATTATTGATATCCCTACAGGTATTTCTAAGGTATGTCTAGGGATGTCCCTAAGGTTAAGTATAAGTATAGGTTATATTCCTAGAATTACGGTAACGATCTGAGAATTAAACCTATGATATTATATATTGAAGGTACACCCCCTTTGTTATGCTATTTTCCTAGCATGATTTTTGTCACTCACACTATTATTTTTGGGTTTTAGAAAATTGCTGGAAACAGAAAGATTCACGATAATGGAGGATATGATGGACAATGGAATGATATTCTTCATGAGCTACCAAATGAAATAGAATTTGGAACGCGAAACATCATTATTATTCTTAATCAGAAATATCATAATATGATCAATAATCTCAACTTTGGTAAGATTCTTGACTGAGCTAATAAGAGAAAGATGGAGTTTCATGATGATCATAGAGGAAAGAAAGTTCAATTTCCATCATGTATTTCATGTGGGAAGAGGCATCAAGGGGAATGTTTCAAAGGAACTAGAATATTCTTTGGGTGTGGAAAAGAAGGACACAAAGCCAGTAATTACAAAGGAAAAGGAATAGTTAACACGATGGACAAGGATAATGGTATTGAAAATACATCAACAATGGTTAAATGATTTAAATGTGGAATGTACAGGCATTATGAAAATCTATTCCCTAAGGGAAAATATCATGAATAAAATCATCATGGTGGTATGGGTAGTATTTATGTTGATGATGATGAAGAGACTACAAATGATATGTGAGATGAAAAAGTGTTGAGGAATAAAATGATGAATCTCGGTCAATGTTTTATGAAGGTAGTGGAATGATTGTATGTTTATCAAGAGTTATTTTATATAGGTAATATAATGGTACTATGGAATAAAGAAACATATAAGGATTGTTACACTATTTTTTTCCTAAAGTATTTGAATGTATATGTTGAATGGTACATGTAACCATGCAAGATTATTTGGATGTTTTTGGAAAGAAGAAGATATGTGCATGATGAAAGGATACATAGAAAATAATATGTTTGATAGTATTCATGATCTCATGACTGATATAAGGAAAAAGTGATATCATGGTTTGAGTATATTTAATTTTTGGTATTCTGGTATGTGGAAAGACTAACCTTTTGATAGCATTCATGTTTTCACTAAGGTTCTATGGTAATTTATTTTTCAAGAGAATACATGACTAAGGTATTCATGTGTTTGGAATGTGACCAACAAGTTATATCTTATGATATATGTGGGATAAATGCTTGTATTCACATTCTGGGTAGATAACCTTTCCAGTAATTGTTTTCTTTATACTATGAGCTTGGAATGAAGTATTTTGGATAAGCCTAAAAATTGGAATGGTTTATGTTGGATGTGAGACAGTATTGTTTAAGGATAGAAATGTTTTTCAATATTATTGATGGAATGTTATAATGATGTAGTTTTAGAAAGAGTAAAACCTGCAGGACGGGCGACAACCCATCGCGTCGGACAAGGTTGCGGGAATCGAACCCACAACTGAAGTACGACAGACCTTTATCGCCTACCACTGGCCTACATGAAGTCTCTGGTTAGTGAAAACTAGTTTTATTTTATTAAGCGGTATGATAGATGAAGTATAAGTTCATTTTTAGAATCATATATGATTAACCTCACCATAGATGGACATGTGTATATTTGATAACTTTTTCTAACCTTTTGTTTGAGATAGATGGAATGACCTATCATTCTATCGTATGATCTTCTCGCACTTCACGAATAACAAATTCAACTTCATTTCTTTAAGAGATGAAGTGGAAATTGTTGAAGGCATGGAAAACAGTGAGATTGTACCAAAAATCATGTAAGTATTTCTTTTAATTCATTAACTTTAGGGGAATGATTTTGAAAACCAAAAATGTTGTCCTAGTTCCCTCATACCTGATGAATCAGATGGTACCTTAGATCATCACAAATTTATGGCTTTGTAATTGTTGGATTTTTAATAGCCATGTCCTCTACCACTCTTCATCAGAACATGATGGTTAGATTTTTCTTCCATATCCATATTTTCACATATGTTCTCCTATGTGGAAACCCAGTGATTAGTTAATTTGGGTAATCGTAACGTTTCCTACTTTAGTTTTTAAAGATATGTTTTTGTATTCCCTATTACTATGTAGATTTCTATGAAAGAAACTCTCATGTAATAAACCATTTATAACCCCGATGAATTTTGAGGGCGAAATTCATTTTAAGGGGGGCAGAATGTAACACCCCGATATTTTATAAGATATATTATTTTTAATTTCTCTCATATCTTCGGTTGTACACTGCACCAAGATTATCTTGTACTATACGCAACACCGGATTGGTTTTCGGTATACGCAACACTATTCTTGGATCGTGTTACACACAATTTCATGTTCGCAACATTGTGTGAATATATATATATATATATATTCAATGTATAAATGAAATATGGTTGGATTATGTTATACAAAACAAAAAAGAAGTCTTGCACTACACGCAACCCTAACTTCGCTTGCATTACACTTAATCATGACCTTCTTCGATACCGTGTGTTGTACGCAATACCGGATTTCACTAAACAAAGATATATGGTTATAATATTATCATGAAATATCCTTTATGAGCAATATTAACTAAATTTTGAATTTTATAACATTATTATTTATATTACTCATTTTCTAGAACATGGTATGAGAAAAAAATAAATTTTTCGGGTAAAATAAGTATTTTTAAAAAAATGCAGTTTTGCCACCTTTTGATGGCGCACCCACATTAAATCTAGTTTTTGACATGTTTATAAGTTAAATTTTACAAAATAAAATTATTTTTTGGAATCAGGATATAAAATTATTCCTTGGATAAATTTTTCATATTATTCTGATAACTTTCATATTTTAATGAATAATAAAAACACGCTATATTTTAATTAAAAACAAATTTTTTCATCGTAATAATTTATGTGGTTAAATTATAATGTTGAATGGTTTTAAAGTATTAATAGAATATATTTTTACCATTTAATATAATGTAGGTCATTATCATTTATTTTACATTGAATTCATAGGTAAAATCATTTCAATCTTTTGGAATGTTTTAACTTTTAAAACTTGTTTTCTTAATAACATGATTAATTTTAAATTAATTTCTGAAAAATCTGTGTATTTAATTTAGAAAAATGGATTCCATATTTGGAATCAATGGGTCCAAATTATGTTAATAGGCTACACTTTTTTTGGGCATTATGAATAGTAACTATGATAAATTTTATTTACCATAGTAATAGGTAAATCGGGTAATTAAGGGTAAATATAATATTATAAAATTACCCTAACACTTGTCTTAATATAATTGGATGATTATTTGTCGTCCTAAGGCATATTTGGGTAGAAAGGGAATCCATTGGAACCCACTTGGAGGTGATTAAGACATTTAGTTTATTTTATTTAAAGGAAAGTGAAATATGTCTCACTCAACTTTAATAATTAAAGTATTCTTAATATAATTTTATACAGAATATAAATTCGGTTATAAATACTAATTTGAAAGATAAAATGTTTTTCTTTATCATGGTAATTTATTTATAATTTTTAAGAGATATTTAATTACTTTAATATCTTATACATTAATGATGTAGAAATTATTTATTTAGTGAAAAATAAGTAATATAGTTTTTATTGAAAAGATAATACCCATTATAAGGCCCTAAAACCTGACCAAAACTTATTTTCAGTGTAAATATATACCATAAGCATCCCATGACTGAATATATGATAGTTTGGAGTCTTATAAAAGTGATTATGACGCTTATATTATTTTATTTTAAATGATGCCAAAGTTGTCAGCTTCATAATTTAATAAATATAACATTTTAAAAGATTGGTGAATTTGTAGATAAATCCAAATAAAAGTATTATCATGAAATATGTAATATTTATATTCATCCTAGTATTTTATTTTTAATTTTTATGCAACAAATAAGTATTTTAAATATTTATACAAAAATGTTGTAGTAATTATTATATTAAGAGAAATATCACATACATGGTTTTAAAAATTTTAAAATAAATATTATATGAACTATTTAATGTTCTACATTACTTTTATCAATTAATATGACATGTTAGGAACCTATTTAATATTTTAGTTAGAATATATCTTCTGTGTGGATTTTATTTAAATTCAAATAAATTAATAGTGTCAAAATTAACACTATTGTTATTTTATAAAAATAACACATTATTAAATTGTTTAAAAATCACAAAAATATTTAAAAATTATAAATTGAAATTTATATAATCTAAAATTTCATAAAGTATCCTATTATGGAAAATTAACAACACATAAGTGATAATTTTTAACCATTTAAAATTTAGAATTGTATTACCACAAATAAAATTAAATAGATTAAATATGGATAAATCAAAATGATAAGTTTTTAAATAAAATCAAAACATGTATAAATTCGCTTGGTTGATGATATTACAACCCTATATAATCTTATATTATAATTGAGTCATTTTTGGAGGTTTTTATGTGGGGTTTGAATTTATATTAAACTAATATTTTTGAGGATTTCAAAGGTGCCCCTCTCCTCCCTTATAAAAGGGAACCTCCTCCCTCTCATATTTTCACAAATTTTAGCCTTACATCTCGGCCAAACACTGAACATTTACCTTCTAAACTTCCCTAGAAATATTCTAGAGGTCATTTTCTTCTTCAAAGACCACGTTTAGTTCCCTAAGAGGAGGTTTCAAAGAGGCATGTCGAAGAAGAGGTAATATCCGTTACGGATTCTTTCAAATTTATTTCTTCTTCTACATACTCTTATTTAGTTGTTTCATTATGAAGTAATAACATCATTATCAATAATATACTGATATGTTATTATAAATATGAAGCAACATTATTCCACCTTCTATCCATCCTACGGAAAATGAAATCACCGCGCATGCGTACATACAGAATACTGTCTCCACGCCGTGGTGTAATTTGTTTTCCACCACCACATTACTTGGATGAGTATAATGGTATAAATAATAACTATAAGTGATTATTTTAAAGTGATATTGAATCTGAAATAGTATACATACACTTAAATACAATTCCACTATCATGGGAATGTTAACATCGCTCGTGCGTACGTACGGACTACTGTCTCCACGACGCGATGAGATTCATTCTCCATGTTAACCATTCAGGAATGATTATAAAGTATATATAATAAGTAATCATGATATATATGAAATAATAATGATACTGGATTTATTTATATATATGTATGTCATCTACTTAATTCCATTCAATTCAATAAGGAAACGAAAACAGCGTTCATGCGTACGTACGGCCTACCGTCTCCATGAATGGTGTATTTCATTCCATTTATCAATCTATCATATATATATATGTATATGAAGAATATATATTATATATAAATCATGTTTTACATTCTGTAATTATGTAAATCAGGATATAAGTAATAATATCATGAACAACAAGTCCAAACACGTACGATGAATTAAATGATTTTACCCAGAATGTTGCTTTAACATTGAATTTACAAAAGAACGGGTAATATAAAGTCATAAGTGAACCATTTATGGAATCATAACAATTAGTATGATTCTTTAATAAGTCAATGACATCATATAAATCATTATATAGGAGGTTCGGATACGTACGAAGCTTATCGAATCTAAGGTAAGGGATAAATTTTCCAATCTCGTTTTTATTCGAGATTGTTTATTCGTAAGTATTTACTAGAGTTATATTTATCGTCCATGTCCCTGTTTTCCAAAAATGGTTTCATTTATGTTTAAATTCCTTTTTATCCATTTTTTACTTTTACTAGATAATATGTAAGGAATATTTCTTTTGTTTACCTTACGAGGTAATTTTTGACTTTTCTAACAAAAGTACGAGGAGAATGTTATCTTTTACTTATATGGCGTGAATGGAATTTTACGGTTTCATAATGCCTCAGTTTCAAGAAGCTTACTTTACAATATTTCATGATTATTTTCAACAAAAACCTTTTCTTTTAAAATTTCATGTCATTTTGAGAAAAGAAAATTATTTTCAAGAAGAAAGGATATTTTCCTCAAGAATTCATTTCAAGTGCTTTATCAAAACCATTTTCCATCTAAGATGAAATTATTTCATATGTGTATGTTTCAAGTATAATGTCTCTCTGATTTATATGGTTTCACTTTTCTTATGATGAAATGATATCAATTTGTTTTATATGGATTATGATATGATGGAATGATGTTTATGAAACCCAATTTATTCATTGGGTTATGATAAATGATTTTTGATTGTTTTGTGGAATAAGTAAGAATGATTTCATTATGAGATGGGTGGGACCTATATCTAACTCCAATGAATTGGGTAAATATTTATATCTCATGAGATAGACATGGCTGGAATGGTAAGTTAATCAGGTTCAATGTTACAGGACCGGAACGAGGAGTGAACTCGATTCAGAAAGGGACTTTGACCACTAAGATGGTCTTGGCAGCAATTCCTTGGCTACTATGGAAATCATAACATGTGATTAATGGTTTCCACAATTACATGTTTTATTCCCATTCTATTTTATCATGATTGATGTCCCATTATGATCTATTCCTTACATACATCAATGTTTTATGTCATTTCTCAAGGTTTTTATGTTTAAACATTATGTTCCTGTTTTAAGTCAAATGTATATGGTTTTTTTATTTTCTACATGCCTACACTTACTGAGCATTTGAGCTCACTTTTTATATGTTTTCTTTTCCCCAGGATTTCAGGAAAGGTTTTAGGTAAGAAAGCAAAAGGGGAATATTTTTATGGGAGATGTTGAAGGTCTTTCACCACGATTAGAAGATTATATTCCCAGTTTCCAAAGACACTAAACTATTACGGTCCGTGTGTGTCTGTTTTTGCTATGTAATAAGTATTCCTCAAAAGTAATGTAATGTTAATGTACATCAAGATTCGGGCCTCTACAAATGATCTCCATAAGAGAATATCATTCAGTCACACAGTAAAATCAGAACTATTTCAGGGTGGAACCCTCACTCTATTAACCAGTATCAGATCCCTTATCAATTTGCATCACCAAAAATACTCTTATAGGGATGTAATGGTAGTAAATACTCTTTTGTTCTCAGCAGTATGACCAAATCCTTTTTCTTAATGGTAGTGTAATATCTCTCCCCTCATTGAACCACTGATTGGTAGAGGAATAACTCACTATCTTCAAATTTTAGTGATAATGTATCACTCATCTATATGTAGAAGATACCTACAACCATCGCACAATAACATAATAGTATGAAACATAGTATAACTCCTCTCTGACCATGAGATATTATTATATTTTAACATGGTTTACATTTTATTTACTTTTTTAATTATTACATATTTATAAGAAATATTTTAATTTATGAACTGGGTTTTTTAATTATTAAAGGATGATTTTATTAATTATTAGGTTTAAAAAATCATTATTCATAAGAACATGCAATATTTTTTTTACGATGATATGATTTTTGTGATTGTTTTATATTTTAATAAAAAACAAGATTTTTCAATTTATTATAACTATTATACTATTAATGGAATGATATGTATTATATAATTAGTATGTTAGAAGTTATGTGATAAAAAATATCATGGAATTATTTTGAGAATTAGTAAATTATATCTAATTTATTTTATACTTTTTTATAATTTTTGAGTTATTGAATTACCGAATGGTTTTCAAAATTACATTGATTAATTTAATCATTTGAAAAACAAACAATTATTCGAACTACCATATTGGCTATTTTTCAATAATTTTAATTTAGGAATTTGAGTGAACCAAACATATTCCATGAATATGATTGATATTTAAATACATAATTGTAAGGTGAATAAATTTTTATTTGTTTTCCATTTCTTGGTTTTAACAGATTATTGGAAGCTAACACGCACTGATAAACATAATTGGGAGTTAGATGGGAATAAATTATTTATCTATAAATAACGTTTGAGGAATGTAATGTGAGATCTATATTATACATCAATTTCAAGTAATGAGATCACATAGGACTATTGATTCATTGGTTTAGTCATGATGTAACATCAACATTAGATTTTTTTTGTTGAACTGATCAAAGTTTACAGAGCTACATTGACTTCCATATGCATTACTTTTTTTATATTTTTATTCCATTTATTAAATTTTTAATATTTTCCTCATAGTTTTGTTCATAAGCATAAATTAATTATTTTCCAAAACAAAATCATGTCTGGAATTAGTTAATCTACCATACCAAAATAAGGGTCCTTATGTTTTGACTCCTGATAAAAATTCTGGTAAATATAGGTTGCGACACTAGTAAAAATCCAGTTATGTTTAACCTCTAGGTATTATAAAAGGATAGTTTTGTAAACATGTTATCATACTATAAAATCAAGGTTTCTTATTTGGAAATGATATTCTCATTGAGTATATATGATTTAAATGTATAGTAAGATCTCTATGATTTTAAACTACTCTAAATATCACGTGTCCATAAATTTATTTCTGCTTTATTATATTCTAAACATGATAATAAAATGTTTATTCAAGAAATAATATACTCTGATTGATTTTTATGGCTTTAAAAGGACTATTCACCCCCACTAGCCCATTATTTCCTTCAATCTGGGACTAATAGAGAACAAAAGTCTATTAAATTTGAGATTAGGTTGAAATTGGTTATTTTAACTATGTGAAATTTTTTATGTATTCATGCATAAAAAGATAGTGTAAATGGATTTAATTTTTATGAATAAAGTAAAAAAATCTTTAATACTACGGAAATATCATTTCTTGGGATTTCTTGAAGTTCATATTTTTGTTAAAGGAATACAAGGTCTGATAATGTATACTTGGGTGGTGATCAATACAAAGACCATGATAGTGGTTTATTATGTCCTCCTTTTATATGAAGTGTCTCATTATATTATTATCAATGATGTGAGGAAGGTAATTCTTAACATTCATATACTAATGTGGAAAAAATATTTCCATTTATCTAGATGTATATGAGACTTTCATCTTATCTTTTAGAGGATGACTATGGGAGGTGGTGGATATGGTGTCTCTAACATTGGCATCACATTAATCGTTAGGTGGGTTTCCATAGATTGTTTATCGGGTAACCTTGGGTACTATAGATAAGGATGTAGATAAGTATTACATTAACCAAATTACTAGGGGAAATATCAAAAGGGGATTTAAGGGTCTAATGCACATGACCATCTTATATGAAACACATTGAAATTTTCATATATAATTTTCTTTAATATTGGATTGGATAACCTGTATCACATATATCACCAAACTAAAATGAGTCTCAAAATATTATTTGAACATTATTAAGAATATAATAAGACTTTTAAAACATATAATATATAAAAAATGTAATCTATAAAAAAATGATTATATTTAAGGGATAAAGAAATAATGTTAAAAGGATTGTTTTATGGATATATTTATAAATTATTTATTATCTTATTAAATTTTACACTTTTTGAATTGTATTATAAGGGTATGTAATAAATTAAATTTCATTTAATTTGAAATATATATGAAATAATATTAAGAAAAATTTATGTTTAAAATGGAAATTTTTCTAAAAATGTGTTTTTTATATATTTGTATTTTCATTTAAAAGTAAAATTTATAAATTTTAAAACATGAATTTAATGAAATATTCTTCATTTTTTAAATCAAAAAGTAAAAAATCATCTTACGGTGAATTTTTTTTATTTTTATGAAATATTTTATTTTTCATTAAAAATTGAAACATTTTGATTTTACAACTACCTTGACTTTTATTACATTTTCATGATATAAGTATGAATTTAAATTTTATAAAAATTATTTATAAACTAAGTATATATTTATGAATTATTATACATCATTTAAACATATAATTTTGAAGTTATAAATCTATTTTTGACATTTTTTGAAATCTATGTAATATTTTTATTGTAACAAAAATTATTTTTTATTAGTTGATTTTAGTCAGGTATTTACATGGTTACATTCAGTTTTTAGATTGATTTTACAATGAAATATCCATTTTTATAATCATAATCCTATTAAATGTATTACAATCAATATTTTATATGGTTTGGTTATAATATCATTTTTATGCTTCAATTGTTTTCTTCTAAAATCCTTTTTTATTAAGTTATGCAAACATATTTTAAAATTAATTCTTACCACTTATAGAAATTGATTTATTTAGAGTAGATTATATATTTGGAATCATATTTTCTTATTTATTAATAATTTAAAAATTATTTTTTCCCATAAATAATACTTGTCCTGGTAAAAGTTAGTCACCTCAATAACGGTTAAATTGGGATAAACAGGGTTCAAACTCTGATATAAGACCAAAAAATCATTCATAAAAATTCTATTATTTTATTGAATGAGTTTATTTTGATAATTATTATCAAATATTCTAAATTATTTTAAATTTATCCATTATTATTTGATAATAAATTTTATATTATGTTAAGTAAATAATTATTTCAAATGACACTAACCATCATTTTATATCTCTAATATTTTTTTATATGTATAAAAAGTTGTTATGAATGGTTGTAAAAGGCCATTTTTAATATGAATAATGTTTTTATGATAAATTTTTTTTTTAATTTTTTTGATGAAGGTATAATTACATTGAATGTTTATGCAACACTGAAACAATACTTGAACCCAGAATAAAAAATATCCAATAATTTATTTTACAAACATGCTCTTGTGAATGCAGTAGAAAAATAATTTAAATTATTTATATAAATTAAAAGTAATAATTTATATGAATTATAAAATTTTATGAAGGTATATTGCATTCTTTGAGGTCATCAGTGTCGTAACAGAATTTTTCAACCATTTATAAATGCCTTATGGGTTCAATTCCTACTTTATTCCTCTCCATACAAGATGGATAATTCCTTAGAGATCAAGAACATTGTTCCATTGGAAATTTTGAACACAATCCGAAACATCACCAGCAAGATCATTGCATTAAGACTTGGCAACATTATTAGTGCTACTATAACTACAAATAAATTTTTCTTTGTTCTTGGAAGTAATTTTCATAATTTTCTTCACACTACTTTACAAATGTATTAATGTAATGAGATGAAAATTCATAAATGGAATCTCTTCCATCTATATGGATATTTCTAAGGCCTTTGACTCGTTAAAAAGGAGGATAATTTTTTTGTTCATAGAAAATATGGCTTTGTGGGGCCTTTGATTAGACTGATCATGACAATTTTCAATAGTGTCGGGCTTTATATCCTCATTAATGAATCAGATATGGGATATTTTTTGTTCTATAGGCGGTAAGATAAGGTGACCACTTATCTGGTCTTTTTTTTATTGTCTGAGGATTAATTGAGTTGTTGTATGAATGAACTAGTGTAAGCACAGATTTATAGAAAAAATACTATTCATAGGGATCTTTTCACACCCTGTAACATTTTTTATGCATATGGAATCCAAATATTTGGATAGGCTAATACTGGGGGAATTTCATGCATCTGAAAAAAAATGTCTCATTATGATGATGGCTATGGATAGGTTGTATGTTGGAATATATCACCTGTTATGTTAGGGAAAAAAATGGCTATCTCAAAAAAAATCAAATAACCTTGGAGTTAATAATGGTGAATCTAACATCAAGTAATTGGGGGTATCTTTGTTTTGTGGTAGGGTGAAAAGAATTTATCATTAAAAAAAATATCTAGAATGATGAATCAACTAGCCACCTGGAAAAGGAAAACCATCTCTCAAGTAATTATAATTTTTATTGTGAACTTTTTTATCAATTCAATGCTTTTTTATGCTTTCTATATATATTGGTGGCCTTAAAATCCTATCAATGAGCATCAGGTTCTGATTTGGAATTTCATCTATAATGGTTCTATATAGGAAAATAAACACATCATAGTTGCGTGGAAATATTCTATCAAACCGATTGATTTGAGGGGCATACGTCTTACACTACAGGAAGATTTGGATTTCGTGGTGGTTTTCAAAAACTGCTATTAAATTGGGTGTCGGGATACTATTTGTGGTGGTTAAGGCAGTTTAGCAGCAGTTTATAGGAACTGTCATAGTTGACACAATTTCGCAGTAGTTATATTCTTTTTCGTGGCGGTTTCTCTGGGTTGGGGGATTTCTTTTTTAGCAGTAGTAAAAACCAACATAAAAAAGTAATGTCCTATAGGAAACAATTACCCCAAAAAACAATATAACCGCCACAAAAAAAGCGTGGAAGATGGGAAACATTAGCGATGGTTAAAACCTCCGCCAATAGAAAAATATCAACATTTAGTGTTGTTTAAAACTGCCACGAAATTTACATATTACATTTAAGGGCGGCTAAAATCGTTGCTAAAGAGAAAATTTAGAAAAAAAGAACCAGTTTTTAGAGCCCCTGTACTAGTGCCCTGAAAAGAACCCATTCCATAAATACCAAAACACCAACAGAATACACACTATAGTCAATATGAAAAGAGATGCATAACTAAGCACAACCAAATGCATCGTTTAGTGAGTAATGGAATGCCGATAAACATATCACATGGCATAATCCTAGTATCCAATAAACTGTAGTGGTGAATTTATGTATTTAAAATTGACCACTGCAGACTCATTTGTACTAGTTAACCCTTGATTGGATGTTTACTTGTTGTGTGCAACTTATATAGTCACCCATTTGGTGATCTAAGTGAAATGGGACAATATGATTTTTTTTCAAATGATGGTACTTCCACATATCTTTCGGAATTGTCCAATAATATAATATCCCTTTATATACAATTATTTAATAGAACCCAAGGCATCCATTAGGTGTTTGGGCCACTTTTAGTTAGAATTTATAAAGTAGGAAATTTCATATATTAACGTGTCACCATCTAAGTGACTCCATAGGGATTATATATGGGTTTCCCATGTTTTAATGAATTTAATGAGTTAAATGTAACTGATAATGTGAAATGGATAATTAATGATGAGTTTACTTTCTTAAAATAAATCAATTAGTTTTAAATGGAATGACCCTAAGAAATTTTCATGTCATTCTCTTGATTTATGATTTATCAAATGCTTCATACAAATTGTAATATTTTAAATGGGAATTGAACTTGGATAAAGACTTGAATACGAGGTGATTCCTTATCTATTATGACAGAAATGATTATGCCTTTATTATGTATATGGTGTACATAGAAGAGATGGAATTTAGGTAATTCTCATTTCTAGTTATATTTAATATATTCCTTTATAGAGGTTGTGGTATGATCGTATGAGATTTTTGTGCAAGGAGATATCCCAATTCCTTACATCTGGTGTTGAGAAATGTGTATAACAAAAATGTTACTATATAAGTATTGTTATTTACACACCACATTACATGAATTTAATTTTGTACTGATGGCACACTCAACATCCAATGTGTTGTTTCAAGGTGTCTCTCACTCTATTGGGATATAAGGCATGTACCTAATTACATGAGCACATAGGCTCGTTAGACTGGTTAGGGATGTATGATTTCTTCCACGGTCTATTAATCAGTATTATTATATGTATATGGATACATACGTCTTCACATACCTTGGCTATATGGGTGATTGAAATATATATAAACTATATATATTACTACTATATATATAGTAACTATTTATATTTCTATTCCATCTATGTGTCGATAAATTTAAACCCTCCTACAGTCCTTTAGAAACATGATTGGGTGGTTATTTATATATTCATTAGTTACTCAAAAGATGTGGGGTGTAGTATGTTGGTGGTAGACCATTTATCATGGGAATAATGATGTGGTAATATTTTCTTGGGATTAATTTATGTTGGTGTTCTCTGTGGAATTATTAAAAATGAAATATAAAATAGGAATTAAGTAAAATCATCTCTTGCTTGGGTTATACCATGTGGAATTACTATACATGACACTAAAGATAGAAAAAATGTAAAATCATCTCTCCCATGGATAAGGGTTCGTAATTTTTTAAGAGTGATGGATCCGGTTCAAGTATCATATTTGCTTCACTCAGGGGATTTCTTTGGAAAAGTATTCTTTAGTGTGAATTTATTAGAAGGAATGGAATATGGCTACTAATATATTGTAACTCCCATTATTCATCCTAGTTATATTGATGTGAAAAATATAATATAAGTGATCAAGAACAATCCTGCAATGGGAAGTGTCTCGTGGAGGGGGTTGAAATATTCTATCAAGGAATGTGGATGCTTATAATAAATTATTTGTGATATGGTAGTTGATGTTATGAATGGTAAGTAACTGATCATGTATTCTATTTAAAATATTTCAAGGGAAGGGGGTTCTAGATAATCTACTAGGATTTTCCCATCGAATTGTCATGTCTATTGAGATAATGAACACTATCATTCATACCGTCAGACTTTTCTTGGAGGCCACATTGGAAATAGTGGGAAAACCCCATTTGAGAGAGTGTAGAAAAATTTACCCAATCTCATATCAGTATCTATGGATTCCAACTATATTTTTAAATTTTGGATACTAGGATTATGCCACACTAAAGGGTGATATATCATAAACATGTTTGCAAGACACACATTCTCATCCCTATGGAATGATAAAAGAGCATAACTAAGAAGTACTTCTTAGAAATGGAAATGTAGTGGTAAATGTATTGGGATAAAAAATGTAAGATAAGTTATTATAATGAAAAAATGAATTTAGGAAAAATGAATCATAAAAAATGAATCATCACAATAAAGAGTCGATATATATAGTGCATACCACACTTGATAAATCAATACATAAAAGGAAACATCTGAAATCATTAAAATACATAAAAGGAAACATGAGAAATCAAGAAAATGATAGGTTATGAAAATGTTTGGTGGAAACTCTCTGCCTCACATGATATATATACAACCCAAATGTTACAATATTTTTCAACATATCAACAATACTACTAATCATTGTTTGATGATGAATAGATATCTTCACCCTCTCCACCTCCATCTCCACTTCCGGATACCACCTTTAAGAACATTATATTGAAAATAAAATAGTGTTTCATATTTATATCTAAACATAAAAACAATAAAATTTTAGAAACTAAATGATTTTTAATTTTGGTGATTTACCTACTCACCAGTCGATGCAATAGTACCGAGGGATATCTTCTCTTCTACTGACGTATATCGGTCAACGCTTTCTGCAAAGCAGATATCTGAGCCCCCTGGTCTTGAACTATGTTTCGTAGAGAAACAATCTCTCTCTGAGCATCACTAGATATGGGTTGACTACAACTAGTAGTAGATGAATATGAAATCCCTGATGTCCTTCCAAAGAACTAAGATGGTATGGGTCCCAAACCAATCCCTCGCACTCTACCAGTATGCTCCTTCCCAAGGACTTTAGCAACTGGGTCATCCTGGGAGAATGAATAGGACTTCCCAGGATTGGAATCCCAAAGATTATTTATATTTTACCTATAAATCAAATACCAATATATATTAACATAGTTAAAATTGATAATAAGTTATTATAATGAAAAAATGAGTTCATACCCCAACTTCTTTGGCATGCTCATTAACAAAACTACCATCAAATTTTTTGTGAACATCCAACCACACTTCAGTTTGGGATTCTTCATGAACTAAACATTGTGACTGAATTAAACAATGATAAATCAATAGTTTAATATATTAAATAGATAATATTTTCTTATAAATATTTAAACTAATGAAAATATTACCATAGTCGATCGAATTCAAGAAAATCTTTTTAACCCCGCAGTTTGAGGGATTACTTGCTTAGCCTAGCTTGATGCATTCTTTCTGGAGACATCCTAAAATAAATAAAATTTAATTTAATAGTAATGTATTAAATGTAATCTCCTATTCAGATACATGTCAGAATGTAAAATGAGGTTAATATTATAATATATATTTAAATACCATCTTCTTCTCATCACGATGTCTATTAACAAAAACATTCCACTGTTCTTTGGGTACCCCATTGGGTAGCTTCTCATACATGTTTTGGATGGTCAAAAATGTATCATCAACATCACTCCATAATTACCATTTGAATTCTTTCCATTTATTATCAAGATTTTTCAGTGTCCACTTTCGTGCTATCACATCAGCAACTATAAAGTGGAAAAACAACTGTATAAAGAAATTCATTTTGAATATATTAACTACATGACATTCAATTAAACCATAATGTATTAAAATTACCTTTATTTGGGAATCAAAAACTTCATTTTTCCAACTTGGAGGCATATGTCTTCAATCATTATAAGAAATAGGAATGGAAATGGGATCTGATGTCAGTTATCCTATAATTGGCTAAGTAATCCCGTGGCATCATTCGTAGGGACCTCATATGAATCAAATGGGACAAGAATATTCTCTCCATTCATATTCCAAACATATGAAATTTTAATATTTGTCTCCACAGTTTCATTTTTTTCATCTTTAATGAACAAAAAATTAGTATAAAAAATTAAATAATTTTATTTATATTAAAATTTGTACCTATAACTTTGACCCTCCAGTATGCCTGTGATGAACTAGAAGAAGAGAACTGCTGCCCCACTATTGAGGCTTCTAAAGGGGGGAGTCGATGACTCAGCTTCTAAAGGGACGATCACAGAGGGTGTGAGATATGGTGAAGGGGAGATGGTGTAGGGGGGTAGGTAGCTGGTGGCTCAGATGATGTTGGGAGGGAGACAGATGGATCGTCATCTGTAACCATGGTGGATGAAATAGTGTATCACTTCCTCCATGGAATTCCTATCATTTAATCAAACACAATTAAGGCTAGAACATATATTTCAAAAAAATATGAATAATTTTTTTAAAAAATTATAATAGATTCCCAGTACTAATAAACAAAATATACATAAAAATGAAAATGAACGACTGCACAAATGAAATAAATAGTTGCTGAATGAATAAATAAATGTACATAAAATCATTTTCCCCTTAAATCATGTCAGTTTCCTACTCCATTACTTCATCCACTTCATTCATCCTTTCTAGACTAATATTTTAAATAACATAATGGACAAATAATTCTGCTTCTTGTTGTTGATGAGATTCAATTTTAGAGGTCAAATCTTCCACTTCATCTCCCATATAATACAAAAATCATTTTATTACGTGTGAAACTACACTACACCATTCATCCACAACATCATTCACATAATATACCATTTTTTCTTGTGATGATAATATATATGGCTCAGGCAGTTCCCAATCACCAAAATTCATCAAGCAAGAGAAGTTCCCAGAAGTAAATTGTGAGGAATCTCTTTTAACACCTCTAATAATATCTACCTAATTTCATTTGAATAAAACAACTGAAAAATGACTGTGGTAGTTTAATTCAATAATATTAGTCATATTTCCATAGGATCCCACATAATAAAATTTAAATATACCACTATTCAATGTTTTCAAACCCCTTTCTCGATCAACTATAAGAAATCTAAAGCCATTCACATTGTATGCAACGAACTTTCTAACTTGTTTTAGAAGACCACGAGCAAGAAACATCAAATCTTCTGAAAACACTACCCGAGTATCAGTATTCATGATCTGAAAAAAGAAATATAATTTATTATATTTACAAAATATATGTGTCGAACTAATATTCATATTAATTGAAATATTTATGAACATTCATGTCATGTATACCATTCTAAAATCTCTTTATTAACATCTATCGTTATATCTTTCTCATTTCATGTTCGGACTCTCATTATTCTCTTTGCATGTATCCTCAACAATTCAATAAATGGATCAGATATTTCACTATTTAGCAGCACATATCTATGTACCTATAACAATTCCAATTCTTTCAGTGTCACATTTGGGATCCTCCCAACTGATCGGCCAATAGAAACAAATATTTTGGATTTCTGATGTATTTGAGATTGATTAGTTGTTTCATCAACACGTCCAACATGATTAAATATTCTCTCAATATCCTCCAAGTATCTAGAACAAAAGGTAAGACACTCCTCAACCAAATAGCCTTCAGCAATAAAACTTTCTGGTTGAGCTTTTTTTCTCACGTATGATTTCAAATGCCCAAGATATTTGTGAAACAAATTAAACATAATTATAATTTTAATTAAGTGCCAAAAATTGATTATTTAACTGAAAAACATATAAATTAGGTACCTATCAATTGGATACATTCATCGATAATGAATAGGGCCTCTTAATTTAGCTTCCTCAACCAAATGCACAATTAAATGCATCATGATAGTAAAAAACAACGGAGGAAAGATCATCTCAATTGCACAAAGGTTCTGTACAAACCACTCCTGGAGGTTATTAAGATGAAATGGATGTAGATATCTCTCACATAGTTGTCTGAAAAATGTGCAAAACTGGAGTACAGTAGCAGTAACCTTTTCATGTCATAATGTACGCAGTGTCAATGCTAGTAATTGTTGTAACAAAATATGTGAATCGTGAATTTTCAATCCATGTAACTTATGATTATTCATGTCAAAACAACTTGATATGTTACTTGAATAACCTTAAAATACCTTCATATTCTTTAAAAATATAAGGAATGTATCTTTTTTACAATTTTTCTTTGAAATATTTTTTGGAGCATACTTTTCATCCTCATATTTCCAGAGATCAAGTTTTATGTTCATTACTTCTAAGTCATTGTGAGAATTGAGCTGATCCATCGACTTTCCATGATCACTACGCCATGTGAAAATAATGTTTTCACATACATTATTATCAATATTCATCACATCAATATTATTCCTCATTAAATTAAATTCCCAATACATAAGTTTTTAGAATATACTTTTTTTCATCCATTGTTGCGTTCTGATTTCACTTGAGAATTCACTTCAAACCTTTTTCCCACTATCATTCAAATGATGACCCCTCCCAAATTCCATATCAACATTTTCAAGTTGTTTCAATATTTCAAAACAAGTTAACAACTATAGAGGTGGTATATAATCAATGAAACTATTAAATTTTGATCTGTTCAGCCGAAATCTAAGAGATGCATTAAGAAATCATCAATTGCACTAGAAGCACCATTTTCTACTGTGAGGTAGCCATTTGGGCTCAAAATCAAAGTTAAAAATAGTACAAGCCAAACCCGTGTAAATGTTCCAACCAGATAAATTCCCAAGCCCAGGGAAGTCACTAATGGTACACATTAAAGCAGAACTGATTTTGAACATTGTTTTAGAAGAAGAATCAAATGTATCAACAACGTTTCTCCATAATTCCTATAATTCATCAATCAAAGGCTACATGTATACATCATTATACTTTCCAGGAATTTTTTCCATTAATAATCATCTAAATCATAAAATATTTTTGCTGCATATACATCCACATAGGCAGATTGAAAGGGATCAAAACAACTGGCCAAATGGTATAACTGGTACTCAAAGTCCCAAATGGGTTGAATCCATCAGCGACCAATCCCAATCGAACATTCCTAGGATTAGGTGAGGAATTTGTATGTAATGAATCAAATTTTTTCCATGATTGTGAATATCATGGATGTCTCATTAACCCATCATTTTTATTGTCTACAGAATGCCACTATATGTGTTCAGCAGTTTTAAATGACATTAATAATCATTGTAATCGACTCATTAAAGGAAAGTAACACAAAACCTTTGCAGGTGTGATCCATTTCTTCTTATTCATTAATTAATTTTAATTCAGACTTCCAAAAACACCCATTGAATTCCATCTAGAAGAAGATTTTTTTTTTCAATTCTGTCTACTTGTATCCCTCACCAATAAAGCATACAATCATTAGTACATGCATGTATTTTTGTATAATTTAGACCAAGCATGTTAACTAATTTTTTCATATCAAAAAAAGACTCTGGGATTTTTGATTCAGGAAATGCATCACACAAAAATTCCAATATCATGGACATTGCCTTATTTCTAATTCCACATAGACTTTTGTTATGGTACCACTTCATCAGAAAAAAGAATTGAATATTTCAAACATCCACTATACAACACTGGATTTCCATCATCAACTTAATCATGAAACATATTTTTCTCAGTGAAGTTTTCCCTTACATTATTTTCCACAAAATCAAGAGGAGGATCCATTGATATGTTACGATCTTGATCTTGTTGTGTTATAGTATCAAAAACATCACTTGTTACATTTCAATTTTTAGCACCTTCATCTGGTTGTTCTGTTATGTTTTGATGTTGATATTGGTGTCTTGTTATGCCGAATTCATCATTTATGAGTTTTTTTCATTTTATTTTCCACTGTCGACGAAGTTGGGAGCTCATTCTGTGGATTAACATCAGTGCTCAACCATTCTGTAACGTTTGATTCTCCATGCCAAATCCATCAAAAATATTGATCAGGGAATTGCTTCAGTATTAAATGTTCATAAACGTTATCTATATTAAACCATCTTATAAATTTATATTTAGGACATGTACATGTTATTCTCCTTTCAATAGAATGATTGGAAATTGAAAAATCTAAAAACTCCTTCAAACCCATAACAAACTGAGGTGTGTTCCTCAGTAATGTGATCCATCTAATATCCATGTATTTCACAATGTCCCTACACAATATTAAAAAAATAAAACACATCGTTACAAGTAAATAGGGAAAGAGATTCATATATACTAGTTGAAAAAAATATTTTTTTTCCATTAACGTGATATATAAATAAATAAAATATAAAACATGCACTTTATTAATGCAAACATTTATAAAATATGGTATAAAGAGGTTTTTTCTGAAACAATTCTAATTCAAAACTCATTCTTATATCCTTAAAACATCACCCCTTTCATAAAAAACCCATACATGGTTTAGAAACATATCAACAGAATTTATAATAATGGCTAGAAAATGTAAACCCCCCCACTCGATACCTTTAACACAAAAAACTCAAATTAAGTAAGGAAACAAGGATAACTAAAAAAAATTCCATATATAAAGTCGAAAAGTATTCCAATAAAGAAGTGGAACAACACTAATCAATATCTGTACTAAATCATTAGAGGATCAATGATTCAATGAAATTCCATCCATGTAAAAAAGAAATACAAAAGCTAATTAATAATTAAATGAATAACCCATGATAAATATCGTGAGGAAACACATTAGGAACTAATATTACAAATAAAATACATGAAAAGGTGTACCTATTTCCATCAGGTTAACGGTCACACATCCATCAAAAAAATGACTCTAATGCCAATCTCATCTATAACACCCCACTTGCTCTGTATTTTGTATAACTAATGGTAACCAGAATGTGTGTAATCTCAATGTTCCTAGAAACATCCCATGACTTCCCAATTAGTATCCTAGGGTTCCATATAAAATAACTAAAGGAGGTGATACACTTAAAAAAAAAATTTCAATTCCAAGAATTGGAATTCATTGCAAATGAAAAAATATTAAATAAAGTAGATGAATAATAAAATAGATAATTATTAAACAAAAATCCTTCCAAAAAATAAAAATGAATAAAATATAATACAATTAGAACATACACCTAGAAAAAATGGCAAATACAACATTCCAAGGGAAAAAATAAATGGAACCGGAACAACTCCTACATCACCACTAAATAACCATATCCACTAAATATACACCACTCATCTATTAATGGTCCAAATTAAGAAACAATGAATAAAAAGTAACAATGAAGATAAAAGAGAAACCAAAGATCTAAATACCCCTATATGTGTATGTAAGGTGTGAACTAAACACGCCATGTGAGATATCCCTATGGAATTGTGGAAATTACATTTATAAAACATTTAATATATTCTAGATTGAAATAAAATACTAATATAGATATTTGACATCCATTTAAAAATTAATCCATGTCAAAATTCATTTCATGATTATGAAACCCCCATCATTTATTATTTAAAACATGGGTTTGAAAACTCACTTTCTTTATAAATTATAAAACATGAGAAAAAGTTCCTTTAAAATTATGGTTAAAAATACAAGTCTTATAATTACACCACTTTTGATAACACATTAAAAAAAATTCCATTGATACAAAAACTAATAGGATTATAATTTATACCTCAATTTACAAACCATTATATAATATATTTTGAAAAATAAACCAAAGGTGAACTCAATGGAAAATACCATCAATATCTTTCACCATGGTATCTACAACAGAACATAAAATAATATCAGACACTCATTGGTTTCTCAAAATTTTCAAAAAACTAATAAAAATAATATACAAAATTAGATACCCTAAAATGTACTAAAAATAAACTTAGAAACTTAGGGAACTCACTAGGTATCAATTACCATACCTGGGAGATGAGTTAGGGCTTCGGGGGGTCCGCGATGATGGGTGGAGAGGTGTGCTGATGGGTGGTGAGGTTCTCTTATGGGTGGCAAGGTCACTGAAGGCATGTGTGGTGAGACGATCTATGGTTTGGGACTCGTCGGGGGGAGAAGGCGGTGTTGCGGGGTCAGGGGGAGAAGGTGGTGTCGCGGGGTCGGGGGAGAACGGGGGCCGGGGTCGGGTGGGGGGGGGGGGGAGCATCAGCGCTATAAAAAAGTGGGGGTTTATAGGAGTTTTTTAATAAACCGCCACTAAACCATTTTAAAAAAAGGTTTAGTGGTGGTTTTAAAACCCACTGCTAATGGACCTCCGCTAATGGTGATTTATGTTGTATTGTTAAGGATTTAAAAATATTCAATGATGCTCTTATCAGTTAGTTCAACTAGAACTTTCTGAACTCCATTGATACCTATCTCTAATTTACAACATAAACATTTATATCAATGTTGAACCATTGATATTCCACATATATTTCCTCTTTCATTTTTCCTGCCATCAGACATGCATACAATGAAATAATGCATTGTGCAGCTTGGCGTATTTTCAACTCTTCTATAATCAAGGTTTGAAACAATAAATAGCGGGATAAGCATAAAATAGAGAGAGTGTATGTGCCTCCATAGATGAAAAACATATCCATTTCTGACATACAACAATATCCTATCCTCCATTTCTGCCTAGCCACTCCAATTAAGCATGATGTGCAATAATACATATTCATGGATTATAACACTCTGATGTAGACCCCATGTCCAGGAGGCAGGTTCCCTTCTAGGGACCACTACTTGTAATTTTGTGATAGTGTTTCCCCCATCCATTGTGGATGAATCATTTCAAAAAACCATTCATTCTATCTTTAAACTACTTACTGTTATGGAATGTCTAGAAGGGCCACCTGCTAGTGCATCAACTCCTATAGAAAGTGAGAGACAATCTTGCTCAAATTTTCTATTTATGCTTATAGGGTTATGAAACAATCCAGAACCAACTATTATCATGAAAATTTTCATGAATCTTTTGGTAGAACCTTCAAGATGCATTTGGTGTTACAATGTCAATGGCCAACCATGAAGACTTTATGGACTCAGTCACTACTACTGATCAAAGTGAGCATAATTTGTCACTTCTTATTACTACTGTGGCGACTGTTTCGGCTCAAATATGGAAGGATAGAAATCATGATTCTTCTGACAACTACAATCCAACTTTGTGGTCTGGTCTGGGTGCTATGTAAATTGAGGTTCACACTACTTCCAATATCCATGTTGGTTCCATGAATAATAATGTCATTGATCAGATTATGCTGAAAATTCATGGTGTAGCAAGCAGGGTCAAGAAGCCTCTGATGAAAAAATCAGTTTGATGGATCCCACACATATCATTTTAGATAATTATTCATTTTTATGGGGGAAGCCTCCAGTGAACCAAGTCCATTGAGATGTTGTGGGGTCTTCCGCAACCACCAGAGCGTCCATAAAGGCTGTTTCTATCATTACATTGAGGTTGGATCCACAATTTAAATCGAGTTATGGAAGACGATCAAAGCTATAAGGTATGTTGTCACTAACAGATTAGGGAGAATATTGGTGGAATATGACTCAACCACAATGGTGAAAATTCTGAAAACAAGGTACATGAATGTCCCTTGGAAAATTCTCCCATCAAGGACTACATTCCTACATCTTATTGATTGTCTTAAGTAGGATGTCACCCATACTTATAGGGAGGAAAACTTGGTTGTTGATGCACTTTCAAAGAGATAAATTATAGTGGCCACCTAGAGATGGTCCTATGTTACCCTCTAACAATTTCTCATATCCTGTTGATATGGAATCACGTGGAGAGTTCTTTTCTCACCTTTGTAATCCTTCTTGCTCTGCCACTTTTTTGATATTTTAATAATTTGATATGGTGGGGTTTTCCTAGACCATTCACCTATTTTTATATTTAATTCCATATATTTTATTGATAATTGTTATGTAAAAATGACAGTGAACATGTTTATATTTGAATTCCATTGTTATCTTTATATTGGTAAAGTAGAAATATATGAATAGTCACAAAAACAACATTAAACATGTTCTATGTTAAAAAATAGCCAATTATATTATTTAAATGTAATAAAAAACTTACAATAGTATAATTGGGATGATAAATGATCTAAAATGTCATCCATGGACCATTTGTGAGCCAAATTTAACCTTATAAGTTCATTTCCAAACCCTAAAAATTAACTATTTTCAAAAACACCATCGATTTTTTATATATAAGATGGGGCTTAATATAACCATTCCTAATACTCATATGATTTCATTACATTTTGAAATATCTACCCAAATATTTCTTTCCACATCTATTCCCATATTCTTTATAGCCTAGGGTTATCAAAGTGATCTTCTATAAATGCCTTGAGATTAATCGAAAGGTTGTGTTTCAAAGACCATGGTAAGGGTTTCAATGGCTCTTTCACCTTTCTTAATTACGATTAATTATCTTGAAATCATATTAAGTCATCACCCACATTACATATATGATTACATTCCTATGGTAATATCATTTATTTGATTATTTGATGATGGAGATCACTTATTACCTCTCAATGTACGCTTCCCCAATAAGCATTTAATATATCAAGATGAAGGTTCTTAAAAGATAATATTTTAATTTCAAATTTTCATAACAATTTTGAATAATGAAATTAAAAAATCAAAAATAATCCAAAAATAATGTTTTTATAAGTAAATTAATTTTACAAAACATACCTATTTACTATATTTACCCTTCTTTTAAACACATTTGAAAAACATTGTTAACCCTGGTGGTCATACATGATGAGGTTTTCATGAATTTTAAATACTCACTGGTATTCATAGAAATTGATTTTATGATTTAATATAACATTGATATTTAAATATTTTTTATTATTATGATTTTTTATGTTAAAATTATCCACTATAATAAAGAATGTAAATGTAATCAATCATGGTTATTTTTAACCATAAAAATTAGGACTATTAAGGAATCCTTTTATGATTGGAATAATTCAACGGAAGATTTAACATCAACAATTATGTAATGATATAAATCCTATACATTGAATATTTTATAGTTTATAAAACCATAAATCTAATCCCTTTGATCCTTATGGATATGAAGAACCTATTGGGAGATTAAGAATAGAATGATCGAAAAACAATCGATGTGAAAATTACCGATTGAGTAACTGAATGGAATATGATAATAAAATATAATATTATGTAAATAAACATGAAATGTGTTCAAAATTAAATTATATAATCTATATAATTATATTATTTAGGAAATTAGTGGATGAAATAGGAATGTCAAGACTCGAGGTAAGGGATTTCTTAACTAAATTTCCTTTTATTTGGTTATATCACTTATTTATTGACTGTTTTATGAAAATATTATCTGAGAAGTGGACTCATTAATGTTTTATATTGTGTTTATAAATGTTTTATATAGATTTAATTTCTTTTTCATATAATCACTCCATGGATTGATTCTTACTTCAAATGTTATGATATTGGAAGTGGTTTTCTCTTCTTACACTCCATTATTTGAGACATGTATTTTATTATACACCCATTTCATTTGTAGGGTTTATTAAAAATTATATTTAGAATAAATATTTTATCATGATATTTAATGTTTATTTTTTATTTTATTTTTCAGGAATAATTGTTTCAAAAGGTATAAAAGTTACACGGGTTTCCTTTATCCTAATATCAATTTCCTGAGACATGATTCATGTTGTGAAGTTTATTTTCTTTTATACAATGAAAATACTACTCTTTGAATGAATTTTTAAATATTATTTAATTTAATTAATTGGATTCATATAGTCGTATCATTCTATATATTTTAATGGGTTTTAGTTCAAATGATACTAATGTTCTAAAGGTTTTCTCATCTCAAATTTACCTTCATTAAGATATATTCATTATTCACTAGTTAATTTTCCTTCTGTGGTTTATATAGTTCCATTGAATAAAATTTATGATACTCTTCATTAAAATAAAATATATTTTTAAATCCATATATGGTTTTATTTTTTGTGAAATATTGAATTTTAAGGGCTAGAAATGGGATTTATTTAAACTCGTTTTTAAAAAGTCGTTGAACCAAAAACATTCTCACTAGTAGAAAAATACTATTTTAGATCAGATTTTTATGAATATTTTTTTTCATAAGCAATGTTAAAAGATACATGGGAATCTTTTAACGTCTATTTTAAAAAAAATGATGTTAAAATCTCTTCAGAATGATTGTTAAAATATGTTTTATATAGAACTGATACTAAAAGCCATTAAAAATAACTTTTAACATTGCTTTCATAAAATACCAAATTGATAATATTTTAGGAAATATAATTCACATAGTCTTCTCCCAATTTTTTCAACATGATCTATCTAAAACCCTTACCATCTCTATACATAATGAAACCATGTATATGAATGATCTTCTACCTTCCTTCAATTTTCATCTTCTTTTTTCATTAGTTCTCATCAATCATCAATCCATCATCCTTTTTCTATGTAACTTAACATTATTAATTCTATATAAACCCTACACATATCAACTCCTAAACTCACTACACGATTTTTCTTTGATCAATTATTCACTTAATTTTTTCAGAAGGTTCTCCACATTCTTTCATCACTCTCCGAGTTTCTGCCAACCTTGAGTGCATTCATCAGAATTCAATAACTATTTTACATTTCCAGATTACATATTTTTATGTTATTTGTTTATTTTCTTAAGATAAATTAATTAAATTTTAGTTATAAATTTTATTCATCTAATTATTTTTTTAAGTGCTTGTTATAATCAATTATAATGTTATATTATTAATTTTTTTAATGTCATAATTTTCTATGTGACTATAATTTTTTTGAATGTAATTTTTTTTGTAATTATTTGTATTCATAAATTTTTTATAATTATAATGTCTTATGGTTGAAATAATTTTTCATCATAATTTTTCCAGTCATAAATTATTTTTTTTGTTATAATTACTTTTTATTATAAAACATTTTCAGGTTGTAAACTGTTTTTCATTTTTAATTCTCTTTTGATAAATAATTTTTGTTAATTTTTTTGGCAATATTTATATATTTAGATGCTTTAATGTTTTAATTTTATATATTTATATATATGTTTAAATGTTAATATGAGTTAGTATATCCATCTATTATATTATGAATTTATTTAATTAATGGATCATTATTGGATACATTTTTGAAGAATCCGTGATGAATATGAGAAATTGGTTAGATGTTTCATTGAATTTTATAATCAAAATCTGAAAAAAAAGATTTGATTTTTTTTCAATCTCTGATGTTCATGAATATTAGTTAATTACGATATAGAAATATAAAATAATATATAATTTTATATGGTTTTATTCATTATTATAAAAATTGAAAATAACATGGTGAAATAAAAATTAAGTTGAGATCTAATATTGATGAAGACATTCAACAAGAGATAGAGGATCATTAGGAAGAAATAATTCATGATATAGGTGTTTAAATAGTTAAAAAAATGGTAATGATTTTACGATGATATTGATAAACCAATATTATCAGGTTTCACTAAATTTATTTTTTTGTTGACAGTGACAATATTATTTAGGTTTAAAGAAATACATGGGTTGAGGGATAAAATTTTCACTACATTTAATGGTCTTTTAAAATGGATTCATATAGAAGGAAATGGGCTTCCAAATTCCAATTATGAGGAAAAAATATTATATCCAATAGTATTGGGACATAAAAATATAATTTCATACCCCAAAGGTTGTGGGAAATATAGGAAGAAATATGAATGTTTATGAAAATGCACTAAATGTGGGACATCCTGATATGAAATGGATTTCAAATCAAATATTGATTCATTCTTAAGAAAATGAACAAAACCTATCTATAAAGTAGTATAGTATCATCTTAAAATTATTTAATTGAAGAAACAATTTTCAAATTAAAATAATTTAAATTGTTTAAGAAGACAAAGAGATGAACACATCTCTAGTTGAATCCCATTTAACCCTACAAATTCACAATTATGGATAAGATCTGATCAAAAATTTATTAATATTGGAAATGATGTTAAAAAATATCGTAATGGGTATATGTAAATATAAAATGAATCCATATCATATCCTCAGTATCCAATCAAGTTTATTTCATATTATTTTGGTTTTATATAACTTCTCCCTATGGACATGTACGATGAGGAAATATATGATGGTGTGCTTGAGAATTTATGAAACAAAATAACTTGTAATTGTTTTTTTATACTTATCTATCAACATTGATTGATGTTTTTAAATTTCAATGGGATACTGGTGTTATAGTTTTTTATGTATAAAAAAAAGTTTATTTTTTTCATTCTATCATAATGGTCACCATAAATTACCTTCTAACGTAAGAAAAATTTTCTTCATTCAGTGTTAAAGGATATAAAACTTATCCAATTTGTGAATAGGGTAGTTTATATCATCAATTGAAGATGAAAAAATATAATTTACATGGGTTATTGAAGATTTTTGTGAATTTCCATCCTTATTAATGACTAAAAAAATTTAGATTTTTAAAAGGGTATGATTTTTTCCAACAGCCATTATCAGCTGAAAAGTATTAATACAAGGTGATAAAATTGATGTCACATTTAGAAAGAAAGGATGTTCTATTCAGGGAACAAATACATTGAATAAATTTACCATTTTAATTGAGCTACCTTATTGGATATTTTTGGATGTAAAAAAATCAATTGATGTTTTCAAGGTCATGGAACAAATTCGTGATAATATTATTGAAACATTGTAATACATAAAATGAAATAAAATATATGTATTACATAAAATAATATACATAATAACCATGAGAATATGTTTGGAGTTATCTCCCAAAATTAATAGAAATTAAAAAAATTTCCTCCATCCTCTTCCATATTTAGTAAGAATACAAAGACAATTTTTTTTCAATATCTTTATGATATTAATGTAGTTATCTATTAATCATAAAATGAAAACAAATTGGTGTCATTAAATGATTTGACATTAATATTTATTTAACCTCATGTCTATCATGTGTTGATGCAACTATTTTTACCTATTTCATTTCAAGGCATTCTTCCAATACATGTCAAATATTCTATCATTGGGTCGTGTTACTTTTTCAATTAATTTTACATAAATTCATAGAACAATATTTGATAGTGTGTTGGATAATTAAGTTGTACTCATAATTTTTAAAATAAAATTACACTTTCCACCATAACTTTTCAGTAGAATAGTTCATCTATTATTTCATTTTGTGTGAGGTATAAGAATATGTGCGCCAATTTACTTACACTGGGTGTATCCTTTAGAAATACAAATAAAAATTTTGAAGGGATATATTATGAATCATTATAAACCAAAGTCCATTATTGTTGAAAATTATATATTAGATAAAGTTATTGAGTTTGGTGCTGATAATTTTTCAAATTTAAAGCATGTTGGTCTCCCTATATCTCAACAAATCTTACATGATTGTGAAGCTAAAGGGATCTATGGATTAACGGTAATGTTAATTCCATGTGATGATGAGATGCATGAAAATTTATATATTTTTAGCAACATAGAAGAGGTTCAACCATATACATCATCACATATTACTATATTTAAGGTATGATATATATCTGATAAAAATGAAAATGCATTGATCAATGAACATAAAAGAACATTTGATTCATGGTTTGAGGAGAAGTTCATCACTAATTTATCTACATCAAAAACATTTAAATGCATAGTTGGGGGTGACTAAATTTTAATTTGATCATGTGTTTTTAATTTGATGTTACTGGTTACACATTTTAAATAAAAAACATGGATGAACAGAGTACTATTACAAATAGTTGTGTAATGGTTGTCTCTAAAGCACAACATTTTTTGAGTTCCAAATATAAAAACCCAATTTATATATAAACATAATTTTTTTGAGTAATTGAGGATATATGGGAGATTTAATATACCAAATTATAAGAAACATTATATAATTATAATTAGGTTGATAGTAATAGTGAAATGAAACATGATGTGTATTGATTTAAAATTGATAATTAGAAAATATTTAGTTGCAATGAGGATTAATTTATCTCAGTGATACAAGAGAAAGAAATATTTTATGTTTTAACCCCATTAAATAATTATTATTTTTTTTGTTTTATAAGGTAAAAAATTAATTTATATTATGATAATATTAATGATTTTGAAGACATATGTGAGATTTAATAATCTATTATATTGTTACCCAGTGATGAAAATTATTGTGATGTGGACACAGTCGATGAAATAGAAAATGATCACATCAGGATATCCCATTGATCTCTAAATTAATATAGTAAATACCTTTATTTAAAATAGTGGTAGTTAAAATGTAATTTTTTTAAATTTAATATTTAAATATATACATGTCCAATATTCCTTTAAAATATTTTTTATATTCATTAGATCTAGATATCTATTTTTTGGTTGATTTTTTTTGTACTCATCGCTTTCACTTGACTATTTTCATTATATTATTTATGGTATGTGATTTTATTATATAAAATAATTATTATTTTAATTAGACTATGAACAATAATAGTTTTTACTTATAACATATATTTATTTATAATAAAATAAAATTAAGATAAATAAAAAATAATATAGATAAGAATCATCTCTTTCATGTTTTATATTATTTTAAATATTCATCAATTTTATATACAAAATTTTTGGTTGAATAGTCTAAAATTATTTTTTTATCTATTACTGTCATGAATTAGCATGTATACCATAGTACCCTAATACCAAAGCTGAATCCCAAATTTCTCAAAGGGAATTTATGATCTCCATGGGTTTGTGACTAGTACCTGGAATTGTACATTATCAATGAGTGTATGATGTTTACACAAAATAAAGAACATTAAAATATTACTGGTCAGTATTCTCAACATTCAAATTGGATAAATTACCGGAAACTATGTGGTAAAATAGTACCCAAATGTAATAGCCTAGAACTTATTAGTCCATTACCTTGTCAAATTCTGGTGTTTGGGGTATTTTGGGGACCATCGGTGACTAATTAAGGAGTTTTCCAAATTTCAACTTGAACGAATGATGGCACCGAAGGACATCAGTGTCACTGATGGGTATCAGTGGCACCTACAGGCCATAAGTGGCACCGATCAGCATCGGTTCTAGGGCGATAGTGCTAGGGAAATGGTGCCAAGGCAATGGTGCCAGGGCGATGGTGACTCACCCATTGGTGAGTCTTTTCTAGTTTCTCAACGACTTTTCCTGTTTTTCCTTAGTAACTTATCTTTTGACATAAAAGTGTTTTAATACCAAATTTAAAAGTTATATAAGGACCATAAGAGATGTTTTAAATCCATTAAGAGTTGCGAGAGATTTGACTTACCAAAACCAGTGGCATTTTAATCAGTTTCAGAACATTTTTTCTATGTTTTCCAAATCCCATGTGTTTTCCCTGTTACGTGTTTTCCCCGTTTAATGTTGATTTATCAACTCACAGATGTGAAAGGGTCTGCCACAACCATTTTTTAATGAATTATTAAATCATAAATAATTTCAACGTGTGAAACCACCAAAACGCATGGTCAAACAACGATCCTATTTTTAATCACTTCGAGAATTCACATCCCGTAACTCTAGGATCGGGCAATTTTATCCATCCAAGATCTTTTCATCAGTCTCTTTTTTTTCTCTTGGTACACTTGGAGTCCCCCATCCAAAGTCATGTTGTTCCTACTTGATAACCCTCCTGTCCAGTTCTTCTTGGAGTTCCTATCGTACAACCCCAGTTCATAGTGCAAATAGACCATGTAATGGTTTCCCATAATATCTCTTTAATGTGAATCATGTGGGGGGGGGGGTATGATGGTGTTCCTTTAAGACGTAGATAAAACAAAATTTAACGAAGATAATAAATGGTTTGTTAATGAATGAATGGTTGGGAATGTTGATGATGTTTTTGTGTTATAATTTTTTTTATGTTGTGAATTTTATGGGCTTATGTCCACGGAAAATCATGGCCATTGTGGGACCTTTATTGTGAACTAATAAAGCTCTATTTTTCTGGATAATATGGTGATTGAATGACTGTAACATAGAAACTGGTTAATCACATGCTTGATTAAAGGGATTTATGATGAATACAAATCCTTGTGCAGTCACCCCGATTAACCAAATGGAAGGAAGGAACTAAATGAATGGTTTGGCTAAATCTATAAAATTATTTCACTATTATGGTGATATGAATGGTCACTCTGTTTTTTGACTTTTGGGGTGATGTAGAGGAGAATGGATCATCTGGTTGAGGGATTGTTGGGTTATAAATATGAGTTTTTGTAGATCTGGTACGTTGGGGATTGGTTTCGTTCATGTAATTAGAGGGAGCTTACATATCCCTTTTGATGTTGTTACATTATAAGATAAATGGGCATGAATGATTAAAATTATGCTTGGTTATGTTTCCTTCAGTTGTTGTTTTGGATTCTGGTTATTCCTGTTAGTTTCCCGATAGTGGAGGAATGTTTTAAATGTAATCACTTGGGCATGATAATGACAACATTTATAATGGGGGAATTGTATTCCAGAAATGGGTTGTGTTC
Source organism: Viscum album (assembly GCA_963277665.1). Lineage (NCBI taxonomy): Eukaryota > Viridiplantae > Streptophyta > Magnoliopsida > Santalales > Viscaceae > Viscum > Viscum album. Next base: position 685,093,275 of record OY728167.1, read on the forward strand.
TGGTTGTGGTTTTTGTGTATTTGTTCATGTACGGATAACATCAACAATGGTTGTGTACGGGCTGGTTTTCTGTTTCAGAACCCTTTGGTTGGGATGAATTCTTTATTACCTATAATTATAATATTTAGTTCTTGTTTTTCATATACACACCCCACCTGTGTTTACAACATTGTGACGAATACACCAATTCCATGGGGGAGGGCGTTTTTTCCAATATTCCATAGAGAGTATGGTTATGAACTCCTTTTTTCTCCATCTATTAGGTATCCAACCACTTTTTGGGTAGGTTTTTATGGAATATGGTTCAATATATCCCAACAAACTCAGGCATGGTGGGTTGCGGTGGTTGGACCAAGTATGTGCAGGCAGGTTTTCTCCCATGTGTCTTCGGGATGAGGCACATGTGTCTTCGGGCGTGGTAGTGGTTGTTATTGCCCAGGTGTATTCGGGAACGACAATGGTTGTTCTAGAACATGTGTATTCAGGTGTGGTGGTGGTTTTTGTGGACCAGGTAACTACAAGCATGGTTATGTGTGGTTGTGGTGGCCCAGGTGTATACGGGTGGGATGTGTGGTTCTGATGGTCAATAAGGTTTTTGTTGTGGCGATAGTGGGACCGTAGTGGAACCTATAGGGGGAGGCCTAACGCGTAGAATGTCTTAAATAACCAGTGGGAAAGTGGTGTAGGGTACCCAAATATCGATGTGCTATTACAATTACTTTACCTGACATTCTTTATATTTGGAGTGTTCCCTGGTGAGACTAGGTGGATAGTTCCTTGATAGGTGTTTTGGTTATATCTATTATTCACTAGGCATTAGAATGTATCCCCACATGTGCACGAGAGCTTTTGGATTTTCCCTATTCATTATACCTCAATACTCATCCTACATACATAAAACTGATTTCAGGTTTCCAAGAGAAATTTTAAGACCTCAACCTACCTTACTAGCTTGGGTGTTGGGATAGTCGTCACTGAAGTTTTCATTCTTTTGGTACTTTCTATTTGAGTTTACATGTTCTTTGTAACACTTTATTTTGAACAATTAGGTTGGAATGAAATTTTGGATTTACTTTTACATTTATCTTTTGTAGTTGTTTTGTATTTACCATCATATATCCCTATCTTGTTCCATAAAAATGGCAATTCCTTCCATATTATGTGTGATTTGATAAACTTGGTTCCAGTCTCCACTCCATGGACTATTGAATGCAGGACTCCGGGGTCATTATATCTCCTTCAACTCGAAGAAGGAAGGGTTGGGTAGTTTTTTTCCCTTCCCTTATCTTATGGATGTAAGGTTATGATAAAATGGTATCAAAGGTTAAGGTTGAGAGATATGATAGTGTTCGGGGTTAGGCACATTGAGGATTAGCATCAACATGGTGTGCTCCATTATTTTTCGGGAAGAAGGAAGATGGTGGTATTAGGCCATGCATAGACTTCCAAAGACTGAATCTAGTGACTGTCAAGAGCTGTTACCCTCTCTTGGGGATCAACAGTCTTTTTGACCAGTTGAAGGGGAATGGTCGGTACTTTATGATCGAACTGTGGTCTAGATATCACCAGTTGAGGGTCAAGGAGGGTGATATCTCGAAAACTAATTTCAGGTGCAGAGATTTTCACTTTGATTTCATGGTCTTGTCATTCGGCATTACAAACACACCATCTATGTTCATGGGGATCATGAACTATGTTTTCTGTGAGTGTCTGGATAGGTTTGTAGTGGATTTCATTGAAAAAATCATGATCTACTCAAGATCAGAGGAGGATCATGCCTTGCACACGTGGAATGTTTTAGAGGTCCTATGACACCACCATCTCTATAGTAAGTTTTCAAAGTTCATGGTATGGACACGAGAGTTGAAATTACTTGGACACGTGGTGTCCCATTAGGGAATAGTAGTGGAACCATCAAATTTAAAGGCAGTTTTTTCTTGGGAATCACCTAAGAATGTGGCAGTGGTACCTAGATTCGTGGGACTGGAAGGTTACTATTGATGGTTCGTTCCTAACTTCTATCAGGTTGTAGCGCCTTTGATGGCCTTTACCAGAAAAGGTCAGGATTTTATATGGATTTAGTAGTGCCATGAATGTTTTAATTATCTGAAGGGGAAGCTGGTCTTAGACATAGTGTTGAGGTTTTCAGGGGAATGGGTAATGTTTGAAGTGTTCTGTAATATTTCTGTTCTATCCTTGGAGTGTATAATGATGCAGTAGCATGGAGTGGTCTCTTATGTTTCTAAAAAGGTTTTTCCTCACGAACATAACTATGACACACATGACATAGAGCTTCCATCGGTTGTGTTCACACTGAATATTTGGTGGCATTACCTCATGGGGGTGCACTTAGTGGTGTTCATAGACCACAACAGATTGAGGTATGTCTCATCCCATCATGACCTTAACTTTCGATATTGTAGGTGGTTGTAGTTTCATCAGGACTACAACTTTGAGTACTCCTACACCTCAGGAAAGTGGAACGTTGTTATCCATGCCATGACAAGGAAGTCACATTTGGATGTGGTTTGGGAGTTAGCAGATTCTAGGAAAGAAATGGATGAGTTGGTTGCTTTTCATATGAGAATGATAATGGAGGATGGTAGAGTCTGTCTATTTAAGATGACAGTGTAATCTTCCATTGTTTGATAGGTGGAGTAGTCTCAGTTGGGAGACTCAGGGGAAGATGTGATGCATGATCGCGTTGACTAGGTTGATGATCTGTATGGATGGCTGTAGGATGGTCAAAATTAGATGCTTTTATGTGGGATGTTTTTTTTCCCAGTGACAATGCACAAGAGAGTTCTCGGTGTGTTCCATAACTCACCCCTGATGGTACACCAAGTAGACTCTAAAATGTACCAGGGATAGAGGGCTATGTTTTGGTGGCCCTAGGTGTAGCAGGAAGTGGTAAAGTTTTTGGAAATGTGTCTGATGTGTCAGTTGGTGAAGGATGAACATTGTGTTCCCGATGGTCTGTTGCATCCCATAGATGTTTGCGAGTTGAAGTGGGATAATGTCATGGTGGATTTCTTCATAGGAATGCCTATGGATGAGGGAGTGTGTGATTACATCTTTGTAGTGGTAGACCGATTGATGAAATCGGCTCACTTCTTAGAAATTATGGAGTCGAACGAAGTGGATGCCATGTTACAAAAGTATGTGGGTGAGTTATGAGGCTGCACGAAGTTCCTAGAACCATTGTTTTGGATCAGGATACACTCTTTACTTCATGATTTTGGAAGGTATTATAGCATTATTTTTTCACTCAGTTGTTCCTTAGCACTACTTTCCACCCTCATATATATGGGAATACATAGAAGACCATTCATAAGTCAGAGCATATGTTACGAATATGTGTTTAGGACATCAGAGGACCGCGGGTACGACACTTTCCTCGGGTTGAGTTTGCATACAACAATAGCTATCACTCTACCATTGTCAGGGCACCGTTCTAAGCATTGTATTGAAGATAGTTCCGTTCACCCGTGTGGTGGATAGAGGTTGGGGAGGCAAGTGTTCTTGGCCCAGAGGTGGTGAAAAGCACAACATATAAGGTTCAACATGTGCGTGAGATGTTGAAGACGACTCAGGACTGGCAGAAGTCGTATGCCGATAATTAGAGGAGGCCCATGGAGATAGATGTTGGGGACCATGTGTACTTAATGGTCACCCATCGGCATGGTCATTGGAGGTTCGGCAGGGGGAAAGCTTTCTCCTAGGATCATGGGACCATTCATGGATTTGAGATGAGTTAGTGAGGTGGCATATTAGCAGGTGTTACCATCATGGTTGGAGAGGATAAACAACGTCTTTCATATATCTCAGCTTTGCCTGTATCTACATGATGAATCCCACATCCTTGAATGGGGAGAGTTGGATATTGAGGACGAAGCGACGTTCATGGAGTGACTGGGGAGGAATGAGGATTGTGAGGAGAAGGTATTTCGTGGAAGGAATATTCCTTTGGTTCATGTGTTGTGGAGGCACGGTGGCCTCGAGGAGAGCACCTGGGAACAGGTGGCACAAATGCGTGCCCAATACCCAAATCTGTTTTGAGTTTTGATCGTGTGTTTTCATTGCAAATTTTTATTATGTAATCCTTCACCTTGTTTTCTATAATATGGGATGTTTCCTTGTTACATTGAATGTTTGTGAAAATCCATCACTGTGGGGAGAGGGGACCTGATCCTTAATCTAAACACATTAAGGTGGATGCGATTAAACCCGTGCGGGTGAGTCTTTGCCGTCCAAATCAGATTGTATCTTTCCATGGGAAAAGGGACTCCCTTATCCTTATGTTTGGATGGTGTGACTTTCAAATGTTTGTGTGGGTTATTGGGGGAGAAGAGTGGTATTGTTTCCATAGTTTTTTTGGAGATAGAAGTGAGATTTCTTCTCCTAGATGTTGAGTTTTCTTTTCCGGCTGTTGATCAAATATAGGGTGTTTAGTCCCAAAGAGGTATCCTATGAGCCGGTTGTGATTACCCCTCACTTTTCTTTGGGTTTACTCTTGGATTATCAAGGGAGAGAATAATTTTAATGGTATCTGATGCAATGTCCTGGAATATCCAAGTCCATTACTTTGTTAAATTCTAGTGTTTGGGGTATCTTGGGACCATCAGTGACTCATTAAAGAGTTTTCCATATTTAAGGTCAAACGAACGGTGGCACTGAAGGATAGCGGTGGTACCGATGTAAATCGATGGCACTAATGGAAATCATTGGTAGGGCGATAGTGCTAGGGAGATGGTGCTAGGTCAATGGTTCTAGGTAAAAGATGCTAGGGTGAAGGTTCCAGAGCAATGGTGACTCACCCATTAGTTAGTCATTTCTAGTTTCTGAAGGACTTTTTCGGTTTCTCCCCAGTAACATATCTTTTTACATAAAAGTGTTTAAATACCCCATTAAAAGAAATATAACGCCCATAAATGATGTTTTAAATCCCCTAAGATTGGGGAGACCCTTGACTTACCAAAATGTGTTGCATTTTAATCAGTTTTACACCATTGTTGATGTGTTTTCCAAATCTCCAGTGTTTTTCCCTTTTATGTGTTTTCTCAATTTAAATTTGATTTATAAACTCACTGTCATGTACTAGTCAACCTCAAAAATCTATGAGGGAACTATAAAATCGTTAATAAATCCAATGTGTGAAACCACCAAACCGTGCGGTCAAACCACAAACTTCCTTTTATGTGCTTTGGGATTTTGCAACCCATAACTATGCAATAAGGCCTTTTTATCATGCCCTGATCTTCTTACTTTGTCTTTTTTTCCTCTTGGTACACTTAGAGTCCACAATCTAGAGATGAGTTTTTCATGTGTGATAGCCCTCTTATCCGATTATTCTTGGAGTTCCTGTCGTACAACCCCAATTCTTGGTGCAAGGAGAAAACATCGATCTTTGATCATACATGTAGCGGTTTTCCTTAATCTCTATTTACTATGCATCATGCAGGGAGGGTATGATGGTGTACCCTTGGGTGGTAGATGAATCCGAAATTAATGAAGATAACAATAAGGATATTAAAGAAAAAAAGGGATGGAAGGTTGATGATGTTGCTGTGTTATAACTTTGTTTTTATGTTGTGAATTTTATGGTCTTATGTCCAATGAAAATCATGGTCGTTGGGGGTCCTTTATTGCGCACTAATGAGGTTCCATTTTTTTGGATAATCTGATGATTGAATAACTGTAACATGGAAAATGGTTAGTCACGTAAACATGGTTGATTAAATGGATCCCCGATGAATAATAATAATTGTGTTATAACCTAGGTTAACCAAATAAAAGGAAGGAACTAAATGAATGATGTGGCTAAATCTAAAAAATTATTTCTCTATTCTAGTGATATGTATGGTTTCTCTCTTTTATTCCTTGTGGGGTGACGTAGAGGAGAATGGAACCTATGGTTGAGGGGTTGTTAGGTTATAAATATGAGACCTTGTGGAGTCACTATGTTGGGGATTTTTTTCCATAGTTTGGGGATCTCATGGATCCCTTTTAATGTTGTTACTTTACTAGATAACTGGGTGTGAATTCTTAAAAGCATGATTGGTTGATTTTACATTAGTTTTTGTTTTGAATTTTGGTTATGCTTGTTAGTTTACATGTAGTGGGGGAATGTTTTAAATGTAATCACATGATCATGACAACAAGGACAAGTATAATGGGAGAATTTTTTTCCAGAAATGGGTTCTATTTTTGTTTGGATGTTTTTTATTTTTTCATGTAAGGATAACAACAAGAGTGGTTGTGTATGAGTTGGTTTTATGTTTCGGAACCCTTAGGGTGGGAGGAGTTCTTGATTACCTATATGTAAAATATTTTTTCTTGTGTTTCTTATATGCACCCCACCCATGTTGAGAACACTATGACTAACACACCCAGTCCGTGGTTGAGGACGTGTTTCCCAACATTCCTAAGAGTGGCAGGTTATTAGTTCCATTTCTAATCCATTTCCCAAGTACCATAAGACACTTCGAGAATCCTGTTATAGACTATAGTTCATTATAGACAAAGGAACATTGGGTAGGGTGTGTTGTGGTGGTTGGCCTAGGTGTTTGCAGGAAGGTTTGTTTCCCAAGTTTCATCGAGATTAGTCTTGTGTGTCTTTTGGGCATGGAAGTGGTTGTTATGGCCATGGTGTATTCAGGTGTGGATATGGTTGTTCTGGACCTAGTGACATTGGGCATGGTGGTGGTTGTTGTGGTCCAGGTGAATTCATGTGTGGTTATGTGTGTTTGTTTTGGACTAGGTGTCTGCAAGCGGGATCCATAGTTGCGATAAAACATAAGGATGTTGTTGGGAAGGAAGTGGGACTGTAGTGGAACCTTTTGTGGAGGTATGACACATAGGATTTCCTAAATAACCAGTGGGAAAGCAGTGCGGGGAACCCAAATCTCGATTTTCTATAACTATTACTTTACCTGACATGCGTTATTTGGGGAGTGTGCCTTGGTGAGGCTGGGTTGATAGTTCCTTGCTAGGTGTTTTGGTTATCTCAGTTTCTCTCGTGGAATTAGAATGTCTCCCTAATTAGGAATGAGAGATTTTGGTTGTTCCCTAGTGAGTATAACTGCATATTCACCCTACATACATAAAGTTTCTTTTAGGTTTCCAATAGGGCTTTGAGGACAATCCCAGAACTTACTAGCTTGGGTGCCAGGATAGTCGTTATTTTTTCTTTTCTATCATTAGGTACTTTACATAAGATTTTACTTGTACATTGTAAAATTTTATTTTTAACATGTATGCGTGAATGGATTTTTGGATTTAGTTTTACTTTCATCTTTTAGTGTTGTTTGGGATTTATCATCTTATATCTAGTTCTTGATATATGAAAAGGGTAATGCATTCCATATTATTTGTGCTTTGATACCCTTGGTGCTAGTCACCTCTTCTAGGCCTATTGAAGGTGGTAGTCGAGGGTCATTACCTCTCCTTCAACTTGAATAAGGAAGGATCTGGACGTTTTTTTGTCCCTTACCTCATCTTGGGGAAGGCGGGTTGTGACATGATGGCATAAAAGGTGATGGATGTAAGATATGATGGAGTTTGGGGTTAGGTATAGTGAGGATTTCATGGTATGGTAGGTAAATTGTGCTAGGGATTCTTGGTGGATGAAATAGTCCAGGGAATGCCTGCTAGGACATGGGATTTTAGGGCCCCTGTGATCCGATGCATGGACATTGGACCTACTGAACAACCAGGTGAGGCTACCCCAATTGCAGGGTAGATACCCTAGGAAATGTACATGAATCATAATGATGTGTGTTCTTGTGATTCTTGGGTGTTTAGGGAACATAAAATAAATACAAATTTAAGAAAAATATAATGGGAATCTTCTACACTACCCAAGATTAGGATTTCTTTGTTTACCTTGCTGTTATGGAACCCAGACAATGTCCCGATTAGTGCGGGAGATCAAGGCCTAGAAAGATGATTTGGATGATCATCAGAGAGCTTATTGAGAGGAGGAGGATTACTAGTGGTAGGAGACACTTCATGCCTTTCAGTTGCAGACCCTCGAGACGTATGAGGGAAGCATCTCGGACAAGGAGACCGAGAGCTAGCTCAAGGGTATTGTGATAGATTTTAGCATGATTCGGGCTTCAGTAGAGTACTGGGTTTCTCTGGATGTGATCTAGATGTGGGGAGCATCATTTCAGTGGTGGACTCTCTATCTCGGGGAGGAGAAGGAAGATGAGGATTTGTGGACTGACTTCGAGAAGGAGTTCCTGGTGGAATTCCTTTCTTCCACAATGATGGCCGAAAAGAGGCATGAGATTATCCCTCTTTAGTATGGGTGTATTATGATAAGGGAGATGGGGATAACGTTATAGGATATCCTTCATTTCACTCCATACCTCTTCCCAAATGAGGATCTGTGGTAAAGAAGCTTAGTGGAGGCACTCCAACCGTCTCCATAGTATGTTGTTAGTCCCTATAATCTACCGACGTACATGGAAATCCAGAAGAATGATGAAGTGGTGGATTGGATGCACACACTGGGAGGTGTTATATGAGATGGGAGCCGGTTGATATTGTAAAAGGGGAAGGCCTTTAGCAGCCGACCTCCAGCATCAGAGCTGTCTAGGATTCGGCTGATGAGGAGTATGCCTCAACAGTTCTAGTCTCGATCTCCCGGTCCTTGCCCTTTCTCTATGAACCTGGGACAGATGTTCTTTATCTTTTTCAGCCTTGAGAACCTACATAATCAGTTCCCATACCAATTTCATTACAATGGGGGTGGGGAAGTTCAACGCCCACCTTAGTAGTGGCAGTTTTTAGGAATAACATTTCAGCATCAGTAGCATGGGTAGAGAGCTCCTACTCCACCGAAGGTGAAAGATTCCAGAGGACACTGACCCCAGGGTACTATTCAAGGAACTCAACCAAGGAATATTCAAGGAGGTGTCTCATATCCGAGGGGAAGAGGAGTTGGGTGTGGACAGTTGCACACCACGGAGGAAGTAGTTTCAGCAAGACCAGAGGTTGTTTGTGGTATGATAAGCTTGTTTAGTACTCTTGAATGTTCCTTGTTTTATTCTAGAGCTTCACACTCCTTTTTTTCACCCATTCTAGCCCTTTCCATGGGTTTATATGTAGATAGAATTTCCATGACCCTGGTGTTGAGCATTCTAGTTGGAGGTCAGACTGAAATGTTTGATGGTTCTTAAGGATGTAGACTAATGTTTGGGCTATATCAGTCCAGTGGGAATCTATTTCTACTACAAATGCATCCATAAGATGTCATCCTGGGCATCGAATGAATGTTTTCAGTGCATGTTTTTATCAACTTCTTCTGTAGAAGTGTATTGTTCTCATATATGGATAGACAGTGGGTAGCTTTCGTTGGTGATTGGGTTTTCCAAGAGAGCAGAAGGTGAGTGAATCCCCTTCTTTCCTTGTTAGTTAAGATATCAATGGAGTCAGAAGACATAGAAACGATGGACATCCTTTGGATTGTCTATGAGTTACTGGATATCTTCCTCAATGAAGTTGTGACTCTACCCACTTGACATGCTGTTGAGATCAGGATAGAACTAAAACCTGGTTCCCATCCAATTTCTATGTCTCCCTATCCTATGGTGGATTCTATGTTGCAGGAGTTGAGGATGTAGGTTTATGAAACGGTATATAAGGGCATTATCTGACCAATAACGTCACCATGGGGTGCTCCAGTCTTTATTGCAATGAAGGCAGACGATGGTCTCAGGATGTGTATAGACTACCTAATACTGAATCAGGTGACAGTCAAGAACTGTTACCCTCTCCCAATGATCGATGGACGTTTCTACCCGTTTAAGGGGGTAGGTTGGTTTTATAATACTGACCTATGGTATGGATATCACCAGTTGAGGGTGAAGGATTGTGATGTCCCTAAGACTACTTTTTGGTGAATATATGGGCACTTTGAGTTAGTGGTCATGAAATTTAGTGTTACGAATGCACCAGCTGTATTCATGGGGCTCATGAAATCTATTTTCTACAAGTATCTGGACTAGTTCATAGTTGTGTTCATCGACGACATCGTAATCTACTCATGACCAGAGGTGGATCATGGAGATCATATGAGAATAGTTTTGGAGGTCCTCCGACACCACTAGCTCTACGAGAAGTTGTCCAAGTGAATGTTCTGGACACGAGAGGTGCACATCCTTGGGCACGTGGTGTCCTACCAGGGAATATCAGTGGACCCATCGAAGGCTGAGGTGGTTGTTTCTTGGGATGAACCCATGAATGTGGAAGAGGTTTTTAGTTTCTTCAGACTGTTAGGATACTATCGAGGTTCGTGCCCGACTTCTCTCGAGTTGTAGTGGCTTTGACTTACTTGACCAAAAAATACCAGGCTTTTTTATAGAGTGATCAGTGCCAGACAACATTTATTTATATAAAGGGGAAGCTGGTTAGTGAACCAGTGACAATGTTTCCAATGTAAGGGGTAATGTTTGAAATGTTATACAATTATTATGGTCTAGGATTTGGGTGTGTACTAATGCAGTAGTGGGGAATGATCCCTTATGGGTCTAGGAAGTTACTTCCTCATGAACGTTACTATGCCACCCATGACCTGGATCTTGGAGTGGTTCTATTCCCATTGGAGCTATAAAGGCCTTACCTTATTAGGGCATAGATCGTGGTCTTCAAATACCACAAGATCTTGAGGTATGTCCTATCCGAGAGAGACTTGAAATTACGAAAAAATAAGTAGATGGATTTTATTTATGACTAAAACACCGGGATCTCCAAAACCCTCAGGAAAGGGGAATGGTGTGGTTGATGCCTTGAGAAGGAAGTCATAGAAGGAAGTGGTTGGATTGTCAGAAGATGCTTGGAACGAAATGGAGTAGTTGGATGCTTTACATTTGAGCATGATAGTGGAGGATAGTAGAGGCTGTCTGATTCAGTTGATAGTGAAATATTCCTTTGTGAGGTAGGTGGTGGAGGTTCGATGGGAAGACTCAGAGGTTGAAGTGACAAGTGATCGGGTTGACCAGGGTGATTCTCCATATGGATGGCCATAGGATGGTCAGAATCAGATTCTTTTCCGTTGGAAGATGTTTTTCCCAGAGATGATGCATTAAAGTGTTTTCAATGTGTTCCATAAATCACTAATGGTGGTACACCTAGGAGCTTCCATTTTTTACCGAGGGTTGGGGGGTCTATTTTTGTGGCTCAGGGTGAAGAAGGTAGTGTCAGAGTTTGTTGAAAAGTTCCTCATGTGTCTGCAGATGAAGGTTGAATACTGTGTTCCCGATGGTCTATTGCTGAACATTGAAATTTATTAGTGGAAGTGGTATAAAGTTTATATGTATTTCATCAGAAGACTAACCATGGATGAGGGAGACTGTGATTCCTTCTAGGTAGTGGTATATTGATATATGAAATAGGATCACTTCATATCGTTTATGGAGTCGAGCATTGTGGATTCCCTTGCATCGAAGTACGTGGGTGAAGTTGTGTGGCTGCACGGAGTTCCCAGAACCATCATTTCAGATTGGGATACAAACTTTACATCACATGTCTAGAAGGGATTATAGTGTGATTTTGGCACCCAACATTTCCATAGCACTAAATTCTACCCTAAAATGTATGGGAAGATAGATAAGATCATCCAGATGTTGGAGGATAGGAGACGAGCATGTGTTCTAGATTTCATAGGATCGTGGGTACGACACTTGCCTCTAGTAGAGTTTTCCTACAACAACAGCTATCACTCTACCAGTGGAATGACCCTGTTCAAATCCATGTATGGAAGACCTGGTCGTTCACCCGTGTACTAGGAAGAGGTTGGGGAGACACATTTTCCTGGACCATAGGTGGTGCAGATAATGATAGAGAAGGCTCAGCTTCTGTATGGGAGGATGAAGGCAGCTCAAAACAGGAAGAAGTCATATTCCGATCAAAGGAGGGTACACTTCGAGTTAGAGGTTGGGGACCATGTGATCTTAAAGCCCTCCACTTAGCATGAAAAAAATGTGGTTTGGAAGGGGGAGTATGCTTTCTCTGAGCTTTATCATACCCTTCGAGGAGTTGAGACGAGTCAATGAGTTGGAATATCAACTAGTGTTACCACTGTGGATGGAGAGGATCCACAATGTATTCCTTGTATCTAAGATCCGTCAGTATCTACATGATGAATCCCATATCTTTTATTAGAGATATTTGTATGTATAGGATGGTGGGATATTTTTTAATCAACCAATGAGTATTGAGGATTGTGAGAAGAAGGTGCTTCAGGGAAAGACCATTCCTTTGGTTAGTGTGTTGTGGAGGCATGGTGGCCTTGAGGAGAAAACTTGGGAACGGGAGGCACAAATTTTTTCCCAATACCCAGATCTTTTTTGAGTTTTCATATTGTGTATTCATTGTTCTTTTCATTGATGTATTTACTGGCATTGTTCTCTATAAGATGGGTTATTTCTTTTGTAATCTGATTTTTTCTGGAAATTACATTGTGTTTGGAGGGGAGGAAATGATCCCTAATCAAGATGCATTAAGGTGGATGTGATTAAACCCTTGTGGGCGAGTCAGTGACACCCAAAGTGGTTAGTATCTTGACATTGGAATAGTTACTCCCTAATAAATATGTTTTGATGGTGTGACCATCATATCTTTGTGTGGGTTCTTGGGGTAGAATATTAGTAGTGTTTCCATAGTTCTTCAAGAGATAGTTGTCAGAGAAATTATCCTATATGTTGAGGTTAGTTCTGGAATTTGATAAAATCTTGGGTGGTTAGTCCTTGAGAGTTATCATGCGAGGCTGTTGTCTGGACCGCTCTCTATTATTCAGGTTTAATCATGGATTCTCAAGGGAGATAATAGTTTGAGATTTATATGTTGTAATGGCCCAGACCTTCCTGGTCCATTACATTGACAAATTCTGGTGTTTGTGTTATCTTTGGAACCATTGGTGACTCATTAAGGAGGTTTCTAAATTTCAGGCCAAACAAGCAGTGGATCTTAATGAAATTGGTGGCACCAATAATCGATCGGTTGCACCAATCGACATCAGTTCTAGGGTGAAAGTTCCATGGTAAATATGCCAGGGAAACAGTGATAGGGTGATGGTGACAGGGTGATAGTGACTCACCCATCAGTGAGTCATTTTATGTTTCTTGAGTATTTTTCTTGTTTATCCCCAGTAACATATCTTTATATGTAAATTTTTTTTAATACCCCATTACATTTAAGGCCCATAAATGATGTTTTAAATCCACTAAGAGTGGGGAGACCATTGACTTACCAAAATGTATGGCATTTTAATCAGTTTCACACACTTTTTGTGGTGTTTTCCAAATATCCCATGTTTTTCCCTATTATATGTTTTCTCCGTTTAAAGTTGATTTATCAACTCACAGCCATGCACTGATCCACCTCAACCGTCTCTGAGGGAATTATAAAATCATATAAAATTCCGACGTATGAAACCTCCCAACCACATGGTCAAACACTGATCCACTTTTTAAGTGCTTAGATATTTCACATCCGCTAACACAAGGATCGATCCTTTTTTCACATTAAGATCTTCTTCCCTAGTATCTTTTTGTTACCACTTGATGCACTTGGAGTCCCACATCTAGAGATGAGTTGTACCTGCATTAGAGACCTCCTGTCCGGTTATTTTTGGAGTTCCTGTCACATGACCCTAATCCTTAGATAAAAGAGAAAACATTGATCATTGATAATCCATGTAAAGGATTTCCTAATATATATTTACTATGCATCATGTGGGATGGATATTATTTGTTTCCCTTGGTACGTAGATGAAACCGACTTTAATGAAGATAATAAATGGGATGCTAAAGAATGAAGGGGTGGGAATGTGGATGATGTTGTTGTGTTATAACTTTGTTTTTATGTAGTGAATTGTATGGGCTTATGTCCACCGAAAATTGTGGTCATTGGGGGTCTTTTCTTGTACCCTAATGATGTTATGTTTTTTAGGAATATATAGTGATTGACAAACTGTAAAATTGGAACAAGTTAATCACATAAAATTTGGTGATTAAATGGATGAATGGTGAATAAGAATCCTTGTGTGATCACCCAATTTAACGAAATAGAAGGAGGGAACAAAATCAACTGTGTGGCTAAATCTGAAAACATTTTTCTCCCTTATGGTGATATGTATGGTTGATTTGTTTGATGCCTTGTGGGGTGACATAGATGAGAATAGAACCTATGGTTGAGGTATTGTTGGGATCTGAATCTAAGGTCATGTGTTGTTGGTATGTTGGGGCTTGGATTGTTTCCAGTATTTTGAGGGATCACACAGATCCCTTTTGATGTTTTTAATTATAAGAGAATCAGATGTGAATTCTTAAAAGAATGCTTGGATGTTTTCCTTCGGTTGTTGTTTTGTCTTGTGGTTATGCCTGTTAGTTTCCCGATATCGAGGAATGTTTTAAATAGAATTACATGATAATGATAATAGGAATGTGTATATTGGTGGAATTTTTTTTCCAAATATGGGTTGTGTTCTAGTTTTGGCTGTTGTGTATTTTTGAATGTGGGGATATCAGCAAGAGTGGTTTTGTACTGGATGGTTCTCTGTTTCGGAACCCTTAAGTTGTGATGTGTGCTTGATTAAATATATGTATAATATTTAGTTATTGTGATTCTTATATGCACCCCACTAATGTTTATCAGTTCATGTTGAACACCCTCATTCCATGGGGGAGGGTGTTTTCCCTAACATTACTAAGAGTGGATGGTTATTAGCTCCTTTACTATTCCCTCTACCAAGAAGCCCAAGACTCTTCGGGAAGGCTGTGATGGACTAAGGTTCATTAGGGCCCATGAATCATCAGGCATGGTATGTTTTGGTGGTTGGAACATGTGTGTGAGAGCATGTTTATATCCCAAAGGTTTTCAAAATGAGGCCTGGTATTCTTTAGGCATGACAGTGGTTGTTCTGGCCTAGGTTTATTTAGGTGTGGAAGTGGTTGTTCTGTCCCAGGTGTCTTCGGGTGTGGTGGTGGTCATTGTGGACCAGGTGACTGTAGGCGTGGTAATGTGTTGTTGTGGTGGCCCATATGTCTTTGGCCTGGATTCGTGGTTGTGATGGCCCATATGTTTATTTTTGGGGAGACAGTGAGACTATAGTTGAACCTTTGGGTGAGGTATGATGCATAGGATTTCCTAAATAACTAGTGGGAAAGTTGTGCGGGGTACCCAAATATCGATGTGCAATTACTATTACTTTACCTGGCTATTGTTTTTGGGGGGTTTTCCATGTTTTGGTTGGGTGGATTGTTTCTTTCAAGGTGTTTAGGTTATATCTATTAATCACAGGGCATTAGAATTTTTCCCCACATGTTCACAAGGGAATTTGGTTTTTACCTACTGAGTATACCTATATTCTCACCCAACATACATAAAACTAATTTTAGGATTCCAGGAGGAATTGGAGGATCGTGCCGGACCTTACTAGCTTGGGCGCCAGGATAGTCATCGTTGCTGTTTTTCTTTCATTTGGTACTTTCTTTTGGAGTTTACTTGTACTTTGTAACACTTCATTTTGAACATGAATGTGGGAATGTATTTTTGGCTATAATTTTAATTTCATCTTTTGTAGTTGTTTTGGATTTAACTTGTTATCTCCTGATCTTGTTCTATAAAAAGGATATTCCTTCCATATTACCTGTGATTTAATATCCTTCGGGATAGTTTCCACTCCGGGACCTATTGAAGGCCGGACTCGGGGGTCATTATCTCTCTATCAACATGATGAAGGAAGGTTTTGGTGGGTTTTGTCCCTTCCCTAATCTTGGGGAAGGTGGGTTGTGACACCAAAAGTTAGAAAAAGTTGAAAAAGAACAATCATCCCAAGATGAAAAGATTATACCAGAGTGATAAGGACTCAAAGCTCGTATAAAATAGGAGGATAAAATCACCACTAGTCAACATTATCACTCCATGGTCCGAAGGATAAGGGCATTCACCACTAAAAAGTAGAACTTTTCCAGTACTAATACCTAACATAATAATGTATAAAAACTCCTGATGGTAAAGGGAGGGTGGTATCTATATATCTCAATACTTTATCACCAAGTGTTCCGTAATCAATACCCAAACAATGAAATAGTCATTATATTAATTTAAATCAAATATGGAATGACCTCACATTTTAATATTTTAAATAAATCCATTACTTCGTTCAAATACATGGATGATATATCAAAAAAATTTCAAACAGTCTTAAATGAATATCATATATAAAATAGTTTATATAAATTAGTTGGTGAGAATAAAATAGTTTAATAAATCAATGTAGTTTATTTTTAAATCATGCATAGAAAGAACCAAGGAAAATATATCTATGGTACATTATTTTATTTGTTAATAGGATCCAAAAACTTCTAATTTATCAAAACAACACTATATTTATATGAACAATCAAATCAACACCCCATTCGTGGAGCCACGACTGGCAATCAATCAACATCCCTTTTAGGGTGACATTATGGGCAGTCATGATGAACATGATTTAGTTAGTGTTTTCATTATAAATATAGTTTTAAGGGATTATGATAATAGGGTTATTTTCCCAGTTGGTTACTAACAACAAAGGCATACATTTGATCCAATGAATCAATCATTCAATAAAATTTTAAATTAATCAATTATATTCATTTCAAAATACAATTTCCCAATTTCAATTTTAATCATGCCTTTTTCATTTCAAAACTATGTCATAGGAATTTTTCATTTCATGTCATTACAAATTATTTTCCAATTTAAATAATTTTCTCTAGATCAATAACAATTCATTTCATAAAAAAAATTTCTAAATCAACTCATAATTATTCAAATATTCACGTAGCAATTTAAATTCAATTGATATAGGTGTTTTTCTCAAATATCATGCCCATTTCAAATCATAGATTTAAAAATCATGAATACTTATTTTAAATGAATTAAAGACTCATTTGAATTTAATCATGAAATTCATGGATTTACTTATAAGGAAACAAATTATGGAACCACCTACCTTTAGATCAAGGAATCACATAGCATAAGACCTAAAATGGAGATCACTAATGAATAATGAGGAGAAGGAGATCTAGGAAACCAACCCATAATTGAGATACAAAAAATGGAGTTTAGATCCTTTAATTAAATGATAATTTATATATCATTAATAAATATAGAATGAGTGATCAGAAGAAAATATATGAGAGTAGATCCACTTATCTGAAGGAGATAAAATGATATCATCACTGATTCGATCTCCCAATAAAATTGTTTGGAGGAGTCAATTTCACTTATAGAAATCCTCTTGGAGAGAAAAAAATCGTTTAAGGGTTAAACGGGGGGAATACACAACCTAAATGGGGTATTCAATATTTTTAAAAAAATATTCAGAGGAATTAAAACCCATGCGTACTGTTTTCTTGGATGTTCAGCATGATTAGACAAATTGTGCACCCTAACCATGAACCCATACCAATCTTCTATTTGGTGTGCATGATTTGGAAACATTTTAAACTAACCATTTTACAACCATGCATTCCTCGCTCAAAATGGATTTTATGGTTTGATGGGACGACTATATGGTTTGGAAAAACTATATTCACCTTTCCAGCTGCTCATAATAGGATAAACAGTTTTCTGGAAAAAACCATATAGTTTTTTCTAACTGTGCACCCGTTTTTCATATCCCCTTGGGCATAAAAATGATTTTTAAATTCTCTTAAAATGACCGCATAAAAAAGTTTCAAAATAAATGAGATAAGAAAGTGTCAAGAAATACCTGAAAAAAGGTAATGATATGTTACAAAATCCCCTCCCTAAAAACTCTCTATCCCCAAAATGCATGTCAAGAAGTTTCTATATAAATTGTATGAGTCCAATAGTGTCTCACCAATTCCACATTCTCCCAAGACTAATGAGAATCAAAACCATGCTACCTTAGCACACATGCCAAAGGTATCTTACTCCCAAAAAGTACATTTTTCACTGGATCTCTAATCCCAACTGGATGCTCAGTTATAGGGAAATCAAGATCAACATCTTGAAAACTATAGCTCAAAAAATGATATGGTCCTAAAAGAATCTTTGGATGTTTATATACAGGAATCACTTTGTGGATCATAGTAAATTTTGGTGGAAGTGATAGATGGTATTCCATGTTCCCCACCCTCTCAAAAATCTCAAAAAGACCCAAAAAATATAGAAGAATGATTCCCTAGCCTCCCAAGATGTTAGTGACCAAATTGAGGTGAAACTATCAAAGACACATGGTCACCAACTGAAAATTGCAATGATTTCCTAAAATGAGTAGCATAATATTTGTACCATATTTGTGGTGTAAACATTCTCTGGTGAATCAACTAAATATTTTAAATTTTTACTTAGAACAAACTCCATACAAAAAAGGATATTTCACCAATCTTCAACTAGCATAATAGATATTTACAAGTCCATCCATACATGCCTTCAAAAGGATCAATAAAAAATGCAGAATAGTAATTGTTATTATATGAAAACTCAACTAGTTCCAAATCGTTGTTCCAATATCCCAAAAATCAATCAACAGAAGACAAAAACATATCTTAATGAATCTATATACCACTTTCTATCTGGAAATCAATCAATAGATGATATTCCATGCTTAAACAGACATGAGATACCATAATCCCCTAAATGCCTCACAATAAATTAGTGGTAAAATGGGGATCTCTTTCAGAGACTATATCAGATGTAACTATATGAAAATGAAAAATATATTTCATACATATATTTCCAAACCCCTCAACATAGGATGTATCATGAATGGGTATAATGTGAGCTGATTTGGTCATATTATTGATCAAAATCCATATCACATTCTTTCATAAAAGGGTACATGGAAACCCAACCATAATGTTCATAGAAATCTTATCCCACTTCCCTGATGGCACTAGAAGTGGCTGATGAAAACCTAAAGGATTATGGTTCTCAACATTGACATGAAAAAAGTTACAACAATAAGGAACAAAGTCAGTGTTGTCTCATGTCATATATGGCCACCAAAATTGTAGATGCATGTCACAAAACATCTTCATAATTCCAGGGTGCACTTCAAAATAAGAAATATGGAAATCCCAAATGACAAATTTTTTAATAGATAAAAGCACAATGAACCAATTTTTAAGGAATATGATATCCTCAGAATAGGAAGGCCATTATTCAATGGTCTCCCAACCATTAAGAGAGACCCTAATTCCAAAAAATTAGTCATCAATATATTGCGCATGAAGAATCATCTCAAGAAGAGAATATGTGAATTGAACAGTTACTAAAAAACCGGCTTTGTCTGTCAGGACTCAAAAATAAAAATGTGAAAAATTATATATCATGTTCCACTCTTCTAAAATTTCTTTCACATCCTGGGTTAAAATTTTCCTACTCAAACCACCAGTAATGAAATTCCCTTTACATAGGGTATATGCAATGTCAATGTCAAAATATTGTCGGTACTCCACCTAAGACCTATGCTGAAGGTTAAAATATTTTTGAGAGAAAATATAACTCAAGCTATTGTGGTTAGAAACATGATAAGCCTTTCTCTAAAAAAGTAATTCTACAAACTCTTAAGTGCATGCATCAAGACTATGTGTTCAAGATCATGGGTTGGATAATTCTTCTCTTGTGTCCAAGGATGTTAAGAACCTTATGCTAACACGTGAGCATCCTATATAAAAATGGATCCCAAACCCAAAACTAATTTGTTATAGAATACTACAATGGTTTACCTATCATTTGTAATAGTCAACACTAGTGCAGAATTCCAAATATGGTTCATCTTAATAAATTAACTCTAATATTTATTATCTGAAGAAAAATTTACCCCTTTTGAATGAGATAAGTCACAGGAGAATCGAAGATTGATAAATCCTTTACAAATGGGTGATAATACAATTCAAAACACAAGAATCTATGAATATTGAAAATATTATGTGGTTGATCCCTTGTCATAACATCTTTCACCTTCTCAGTATCATCTAAAATACCATGTTTAGAGACAACATGTCCAAATAACTTCACTTTCTAGATCTAGAAATCACATTTTTATATATTGGAATATATTTAGTGATTTATAAATATTTCTAGAACTTTTCTTAGATGACATACATGATCCTCCTCAAAATGAGAGTTAACCACGATTTCCTCCAAAAATAACAACATGAACATATGAAGATACTCATGAAATATTTTGATCATCAATTCTATAAATAATTAAGGATCATTTCTTAGACCAAATTTCATGACTAGATACTAATATTGGTCATACATACTCAAGAAGGTAGTTTTCAGAATTTGAGATTATTTTATTCTCAACTGGTAATAACCAGATCAACGAATAATCTACAAGAACCACTTCATCCCTTTAAACTAGTAAAACAAATCTTTAATCAAGGGTAATTTATACTTATTCTTTACCTTAACCCTAATGAGTTTATGGTAATCAAAACACACTCACACACACAATGTGTTCTATCAACATTATTGGTAAAGAGAATAGGTGCTACCCAAGGGGACACATGTGTGAATATAAATATATTCCCTAATAGATCATCCAACTGAGTGTTCATACATTTCAGTTAATCTAGTTTGATATGGTAAGAAAAAATAGAAACTACTTGATTACCATGTACTAAATCAATAGTAAACTACACCTCTATTGCCTATGTAAAACCAGATAAATCAGAAGTAATCATGTCAAAAAACAAGATGATAATTAGGGGAGATAATCACTCATATATCACAACTATAGATCAGAAGAAAACTTTGATATTAATTTCAAAAAACGTAGATAATATTTTTTGTCTCTACCCTACATTGGTCTCATTCCCCTAATATAACACATCAAAACCCATCGGGCATATTATAGGAGACCACTAAATATAAATGTGAATTTAGGACTTATTATAAATGAGCTAATACATCCATGAAATTATTTCAATAGGATTCATGTCAAGGAATAGAATGTTATAGGCAAGAATAATCTATTATAACGATAAGATACAAGTAGGAAAATGAAGACCCCACTATCGCTTTGATCCGAGGGGTGTATTAATATCTATCACAAAAGATAAACTCTACATAGAATGATTTTGTAGTTTCACAACCTATATTGATATAAATGAGTGATATTTAGTAGTATCAAATAAATAAGTCACAATAGATGAAGTTATAGTTATTGTATCACTCATAGCCACTGGACATGTATCAGATTCCTCTGGAAGATCTTCTACTATTTGAAGAAGCATTGTAATGAATGCATATGACTCGAACCACATTTTTTTAAATCATTTAATTACACTACAATAATTTTTGGAAACTAATATCCAATTTTTTATACTTGTAGAAGATGAAATATGAAAAAACAACCATAGGTAGCATGTACGACCGCAAAACCTAGAGGCCTTTGGTTAGTCAAAGAAAACCTTTATTGAACACCTAAGGTTTTAATAGTATAATCAAGTTAAAGGGAATCATCCAATCATTATAAGAGGTATGGATGATACCTACTATCTATAATCACCTTGAGCCTCATAAGACTTCCAATTTACTTGAACGGGTCTCGTTGAACTTCTACTGGGATACAAATAAGCTCCCATATACCCTGTCTTACCAACCAGTTCAAGCTTAATCATTAACAAACTATCTAGTATGTCATCATATAATGTCATATTCCTTATGAAAACATATGAATTCGTATCAAGATAGATACCTATATTGAAAATACAAGCCTTTTTTGTCACATCTGATGTAATCTATGATGAAAACTACACAAGATCGGAAAAGTGGATTGCATACTACATCACTCTCCTTTAAGCCTACCAGAGGTGAAAAAAATACATATAATTTTCTTGTAACACATATTATGGATAAATATGACCAGTAAAAATTAATATAAATTCCTTACACTCCAAAAAACTTACGCTTATTTACATTTATGATTTAATCCCACCATCTCCTTCCTGGAACTTCCACCATAAATGTAGAACACATCACCTTAATCAGATCAGGTGTCTCGAAGAAATGAAAAAGGAACTCTATCATGGTCAATCATCCTTAGACTATTGAGGATCATTATATTATTTTAAAGAAGGTGGATTCTAGAAAAGAAACTCTTTAACATGATTGTGAGATTCATCCTTTCATGGTTCTACAACTGGAGACTGAATGTGAATGAGTGTAGGTGCTTAACCCGAAGATTAGAAAAAATGAAGAACAATATAAAACAGATTATAGTCCATTGGAGGATCCACTAAATTTTTTTTCACTAATATATTCTTCATAGTTCATATTGAAATATCCTTTTTAAGGAATGTTTATACAAAAAATCAACATAAAACACTAAAAAATTAGAAGATTACTCAGATCAACACTCGAACAATACCAATGGGAATATAAAACCCTTTAGATTAGATTTCATGATTTGAATTTTAGTATAAACAAATAAAATGTATTTAAAATATGAGAATCATATCAAAACATCACTCATAAAATATTTTCCCAAATTCCCATGGCGACTTATGTCTTGTTATGATGATAGTTGGCCAGGAACTCGCTTGAAACTACCTCCTAAATCCCATCAATACAGCCCAAACTATGTAATGAAATTATGGAAATACACTTAAACCTCAATTTGACAATGATTTTTTGTGAATCATTCTTGATACCCTATCACCCTAATACTAGATATAGCTTTGACATAGACCAAAGGGTATTCCCGACCCCCATGGTTTTGAGAGTATCACATGATATTATACATTAACAAAGACGGAAAATATTTTTTATAAAATAGTGGAAGATAGAAGGATAAAATTCAGTATAATCAACACGAAAAAATGAGGATGTAACAAAAATAAAGAGGTAATACAATACCATATAGTAATAAAAACCTCTCAAAGGATACACCATCCTAGGATGAAAAACTCAAACCAGATAGAAAAATTTTCAAATACCTTGTGTAACAAGGGGAAAAAATCTACACCAGTCACCATCCTCACTCCATGGCCTAATGAATCAAGAAAATCCACCACCTCAATGTGGAGACTTCCCTTTTCTCAGAACTATAAAAATAAAGTATAAACATCCCCAAAGCAAAATATATTGTGAGAGATATAAAGTCTAGTAGGGTCTCACTAAGTGTTCCATAATCAATAACAAAACAATAACATAGTTATCATATCAATTTAATTCAAAAAAAGGCGTGGAATCACATTTTTATATTTTAAACAAAAAACATTATTTCATTCAAATAGATCGTAGATATATCAAAATAGTTTTCAAATTGGTTTACATGAACATTTTATATAAAATATTTTATATAAATCAACTTGAATGAATAAAATATTTCAATAAACAATGTAATGTTTATTCAAATCAAATAAATGAAGAACCATGAAAATATCCCTATGGTACATTAGTTTATTTGGTAATATTATCATCACAATTATCATTTGTCATGTAGTATCATGATATGTTTGAACACTCAAATCAATACCCCATATAGGGATCCACTACCGGAAATCAATCTATATCCCATTTAAGGATCCACTACGGGCAGTCAAGACAAACCTATTTTAATTAGTGTTTTCATTGTAAATATCATGTTAGGGGATCAATATCCAAGAATTCTTGTCCCAGCTAACTAGTGAATACCATGGAAGTCATATGATACAATAAATCAATCAATCCATTAAATTGGAAATCATTCATTTCAAATCATTTCAAATTAAAATTTCACAATTTTAGTTTTCAATATTCCTTTCTCATTTAAAATCCAAAATCATTGGTTTTCATCATTTAATTATATTTCAAATCATATTTTAAAATAATCAATTTTATCAAGATAAACATACAATAATTTCATAAAATCAATTTCTAAATCATGACATCATGTTTCAATAAATTTTGAAATTATTTCAATTCCATTGAACTTGGGGGGTTTCCAAAAAGTCATGCCTATTTCAAATCAATGATCAAATAATAAAAATTTCAGGTTATTAAATAATTTAATAACTCATTTAAATTTATTCAATAAATTAAAGGTTTCGATTATAGTATACATAATTATGGAACCACCAACATTTACATCACAAAATCACAATGCACAACACCTGCTATGGGTAACACTAACAATGAAAAAGGTGAAAGAGATCTAGGAGAACACCCTATAATCAATATCCCATAAAAAAATTTGATCCATAAATAATATGATGATCTATCAAAATCAAAAGGAGGATATAAAGAGATATCTTAAGAAATAATATAATAGTAGATTCACTTACATGGGTGAGATCAAATGAAATCAATGCCAATTCGATCCTCCAAAAAATTGTTTGTAAGAGTCAATTTTACCTCTTGAGAGCATATAAGAGAAAAAAAATTAAGTATGTGTTTAACAGGGGGAATATGATACTTAAATGGGGTGTTCAATATTTTTAAATTAATTTTCTGAGAAATTAAATCTTCTGAATATGGATTGCTGGGTTGGGACACATAGTTAGAAAGATTGGGCACCCTAACCATGTGCCCCTATTGGCCTTCTGTTTTGGGCACACAGTTTGGTTGCACGATTAAACTGACCATGTAACAACCATGAATTTCCTAATATCCATGGGTTTCATTATTTTGAGGGAGGTATTTATGGTTTTTACAAATAATGTACCACATTTTTGTGGATCACGATAGGGAACATATTTATCTAATCCAAACTTCACGGTTTTCCCTAATTATGTTCCAACTGTGTACAACCCCATGGGCTTCCAAATTCATCCAAATGTTCCTAGAATGACCCAAAAACAAGTCTGAATTTAATGAAAATAAAAAATATGGTCAATAAATACCCGAAATAATGTAACATAGTGTTACTATTATGAAAAATCAAGTATTTATTTAAAATTATGATTTAATTTTAATCAATCACAGGTACAAATTATTGTGTTGAAGTAGCATACAAATTTTTAAATGATAAACACATGGTCTAGAGAGCCATGCTATGTACGTTATTTAATATAAATATATCTATAAGAATTAAATTATTAATGAAATTAATATTATATTTATTAAAATTATTTAAAACCCTTCTTCTTCTCTATAGACGATGACACCTAAATATGGTAGGTGTGAGATTACACATTTAAAAAATCATTCAATCAAACATAGAGAATATAGGTTGATAATTATGTTTGATTACAATAACCACCAAACTGGCCCACATTTCATGACGTTTATGGCTTACTTGGCTATATAATATCAATTTAGTAAAAGAATTTTATTTGATGATTGGAGGGGCATTGACCATTCGAAAAAAAATATGTTATGCGAGTATATAATGATTAAATTTATAAACATTTTTTTATTTTTCCTATATAATAATTATTATAAATTTTATATGAATAATATTTATTCTATTAAATTACAGATGAAATTTGAATTTCCAGAGACAAAATTAATTAGTAAAAAGTATATATAATATTAGGAAACCAAATAGAGAGATTTTATGCCAATGTTTACTTCCTATTTTATTTTTGGGATACATTCCTTATGTATGATTTTATTGATTCATAGAAAGGACACATACATATTTCCAATTAGTGGGAGGACTCTATTATGGTATGTTTTTTTCTTTTTAAAACATATTTGTTAAATAAATTTTATTTACATGATAAATTATTATTATTTAAATGAACCTCCTCATGGAAAAATCCCCAAGATATACAGTATCAAAATTTATACTCTCATACATTATCACATAGAGGGAATCCTTTATTATAGGATAAAATGATTGAAAAAATTTAATAAATTATGATCCCAGTCAAGTAGTAGCTTTGAAGATGTTACATATGACCCTCTGTCTCTACCATTATAAAAAATTAAAAGTAGCGATAATGAAAAAAAGGGATGTATATTATTGACCCAAAAATGATGTATATAATAATATTGTATGTAATTAATTGATATTTTTTTCTCAATATTACTATTTTTGAAATTTATATCACTAATATTAGAATTAGAAATATTATTTTAGGATCCCATTTTGGAAAAAAATAGAACAGGGGACCTTTATTCCCAAGGGTAGGATGGAAATTATTACAATTGATTTAGGAAATCTGGAACACCTAGGCAATTTTAAAGTGTATAATAAGGGTATTGTTGAGTCAAAAGACATCTTTTGACATTTATATCTTGTTTTGGAAATCCCAAATGTCTTTTACCATTCGGATCGCACTGATCATGCTGATCGTACTGACCATGACGATCGTACTGACCATGCAGATCGTACTGATCATGCTGATCATACTGACCATGCTGATCGTACTGACCATGCTGATCATACTCACCATGCTGATCGTACTGACCAGGATGATCGTACTGACCATGCTGATCGTACTGAGCATGCTGATCCTACTGACCATGCTGATCGTACTGACCATGCTGATTGTACTGACCATGCTGATCATACTGACCATGCGGATCGTACTGACCATGCTGATCGTACTGATCATGCTGATTGTACTGACCATACAGATCATACTGACTATAATATTTTGTACTGACTCTATCAATCGTATCATACTGACTCTGTCATTTGTACTCACTTTTGTGTATCTTACATTGTATCATATCAATACATTAAATTTAGTAATACTAATAGTACTCATACTTCTATCACATGAATGCTTTTATAATTTTTTCAAAACACTTGTTTTAGATCAATCGTACTCATTATTATCATGTTCATATATCTTTGTTTTAACCAATACGATGTCGTTGAGTCAGTTACAATCTAATAAAAATGATGTCATGATTTCTATTTCAATATGACCGATATAATCCCAGGTGACCAAGTCCCTCCGAGTTTTTCGGAGAAATATGAATGTTGAAGGAAATGTGACCATTGGAACCTGAGGCCTATAAATAGGAGGTCATTTGAAGCTAAGAATTTATAACTGTGACACTTTTCTTCTATCATGTTCTAGAGAGAGACACTTTGACTTCTCCCAGGCTTTGTGCTTTTTGCGACTGATCTTCGTATCGAGGGATTTCAAGTGATTGAAAGACAGATGTGCCAATTACCTACAAAATCAAGGGCTGCCGAGGATAGACAGACAGACATTCCGATCATCGTATCGAGGGCTGTCGGGGATAGGCAGACAGACAAACCGATCATCGTATCGAGGGCTTACCAAGGTGATGGTAAGACAAGCTTCTTATCCTAGGTTAAAGGATAACCCTTCTCTTTGGGTCAAAATAATTGTAACACTTTTACTTTTCTACTGCTGTTTGTATTAGAAAGGAATTTGTATTGTTTCCTTTCTTCTCTACACTTTCAATTGTAATTGTTTCAATTACGATTATTCTATTACATATTGTATTAATATATTCTATCTGATTTATGGTAGAATATCTCACACTTGTTTTACTCTGATTATTGTATTCATCTGGAATACAATTAATTTACTTTTTTAATAGTATTACATTAAATCATACCTTTATATTCAATACAATTGTGTTTGGTTGAATTGTATTAGTTTAAGATCTTTTAAACTAATCTCTTAAGTGTTTAAACACAATGTTTTTAAACTTACAATTCACCCCCTCTTGTATTGTTACGTCTAATATACATATAAATTTACATTTTCGATCAAAAAATTGGTATCAGAGGAGGGTTCCACTGATTTATACTACTTGCTCTAATTCGAGTTTTATTACTATTTAAATTACTTTCTACACTAACGTGTGGAGTAGAAAAGATTTTGTTTCATTAGATGGCAGGAATGAATATTCAGTCAATTGACAACCTAAATCCTTCTAGACCGCCTATTTTTGATGGGAATTATTATGAGTACTAGAGATATTGAATGAAGATGTTTGTTATCAATACTGGTGTAGACAATTTTATTATGCTTACTGGATGTTACAAAATTCCTGACAAAGAAGTCTGTACTTTCACTAACCAAGAGAAGAAAGAATATCAACTGAATTACAAGGCACGCAATACTTTATTATGCTCTATGAACAGGAATATATACAACCAGATATCTTCTTGTGAAGCAGCCAACTTTATTTGGATGAAATTAGAAGTCACACATTTTGGTACATCCAAGGTTATAGAAACAAGAAGAGCAATGCTTCGAGCAGAGTATCATGGATTTGTTTTTCCTTATGGAGAGACAGTATGTAAATTGTAACAAAGATTTATTACAATTGTAACCAGTTTACAATATATGGGAGAAAAGGTTCATGATGATGAAGCTCTTGTAGATAAGATTATTGATATAATTCCAAATGAATGGGAGTCAAAAAGGACAGATATTGATGAATATAGAAAAGTTTCCCAGATTACTCTTGATGAACTATTTTGAACTCTTTTAAAGCATGAGACAAGAATGAAGAGTGATGCTAATTTCAATAAGAAGAAAAATGGGAATGGAAGTGTAGCCATTACATCTAAAGCTAAAACACCTGAAATGATAACAAGATCCAAAGCCAAGAAAGTTGTTATATCAGAATCAAGTATAGTGATCACTTGGAAAATGAGTTATCCAATCTGGCTCGAAGGATGAATAAGATTGTGGGAAAGAAAGACTTCCAATAAAGATTCAAAAAGAAAGATATGAAGGATAATAAAGATTCAGTGTTAACTTGTTATGAATGTAAGAAAGTGGGTCATATAAGGCCTGATTGTCCTTAACTGAATAGAATAGACAGAAAGGAGAAACATTCTGAAAGAAATAAGAAAAAGTATTATAAGATAGTGAAAGTCTTGAAAGCAAATGATACATGGAGTGAAAGTGGTAGCGATTCATCAGATAATTCTTTAGAATATGAGTCCATAGGACAGAGAAATATTGGACTTATAGACAGATTACCAATTGAAGATCATTGTCTCATGGCTAAGGTACATAATGCTGAAGCTATTACAAATGTCTCTTTAAATGAAAATTATACTGATAATAAATATTACGAATCTTCAAATGATGAATCTTCTTCATCAGAAGATGATACATAACCTACTTTTTAAGAAGTATCTAGATTTGCTAAATTACTTGAAAATGAAAATTCTAAACTTAAGAAAAAGCTTGATAAAGAAACTTATATAATTTTAGTTCTAACTAAAGAAGTATTAGATCTTTCTAATGATCTTGATACGAAAGCTTCTGATTTGGAAAGTATTTTAAAAACCCTTGAGAACGTAAAATTTGATAAGGATAAACATTCTAAGGGTCTTGAAAATGTAATTTCTAAGAAAAATATTTTAGAACCTAACCCTAGTTCAAAATCAAATGTTTTGGAGGGTAAAAATTTTGTTTTAAAACTAAAATCAGAAATCTTTTCTTTGAAAAAATGTTTGTCAAACTTTACTTATGGAAAAGAGAATTTTGACAAAATGTATTCAAAAATCCAGCCATTGAGAAATCAGTCTGGACTTGGTTATACTCATTCCAAAACGGTTTTTAGTAATAACTATTTTGTTCCACAAAAAACCCCTTTTTGTTCTAAGTGCAAATGTGGTGGACACTAGAAAAAAGAGTGTTCTCTTAATAAAACTCAATCTTTAGGATATCCTAAATCTCGTTTTGTAAAACAAATGTGGATTCCTAAAATTCTTTTATCTACCCCTTCTGGATCCAAACAAGTTTGGATTATGAAAAACTAATTGTTTCTTTTTCAGGAAAATAAGAGATGTACCAACAAGAATATTTGGTACATGGATAGTGGTTGTTCTCGACACATGACAGGAAACGAAGATTTCATTGAAAAGATCATTGAAACAAAAGTTGGAAAGGTTACGTTCAGAGATAATTCTCAAGGAAGGATTGTTGGGATCGGTAATATTATTTTTCATGGTATAGTTCTTATCCAAAATGTTTTGTTTGTTAAAGTTCTTAGGCACAATCTCACCAGCATAAGTCAATTATGTGATGGAGGTTACCATGTGAATTTTAGAAATGATAAATGTTTAGTTCATAATTCCAAGGATAAGTTCATTCTATCTTCCCATAAGAAAGAGAATGTATACATTATTAACTTAGAAGACCTTAAGAGCCAAAATTTACCCTGCTTAAGTGCAATAGAAGTCCAATCATGGCTATGGCATAGAAGACTAGGACACTGAAATGTAAGAAACCATTGTAAACTCTCAACGAAAAGACTTGTAAAGGGACTAACAGATCTTAGATATGACTATTCAAAAGTCTGTGATCCTTGTCAATTTGGAAAGAAACATAAAACTAGCTTTAAATTAGTTAATCAAGTTTAAACTTCTAATGCGTTACAGCTAGTGCATATGGATCATTTTGGTCCTTCACAAACTGGAATCATTGTAGGAAAATACTATGTATTTGTTTTAGTTGATGACTTTACTAGATTTAAATGGGTAAATTTTCTAACAAAGAAATCTGTATCCTTTTCCTATGTCAAAACATTTAGAGCCCAAGTTAAAAATGAGAAAAACCTACCATTGATAACTATTCATAGTGATCTTGGTGGTGAATTTCAAAATTCTGAATTTGAAACTTTTTGTAGTAAGAAAGGTATTACTCAGAATTTCACAGCTCCAAGAACTCCTCAGCAAAATGGTGTTTTTGAAAGAAGAAATAGTATTCTTCAAGAAATGACTAGAACCATGTTGAGTGAATACTCAATTGATAATCACTTTTTGACTAAAGCTGTTAGTACTGCTTGTTATACTATAAATCATGTTTTAACAAGAACTTTTCTTAATAAAACACCTTATGAGTTATGGACTGGTCAAAAACCTAATGTTTCATACTTCAAAGTTTTTGGGTTCAAAGTATTCATTTTTAATACTAAAGATAATCTTCACAAATTCGCACCAAAATATGATGAAGTAATCTTTCAAGGCTACTCCACAACTTCTAATGCTTATAGAGTTTTCAATAAAAACACTTGTACTGTTGAGGAAATTGTAGATGTAAAATTTGATGAAACTGGTCCTTTTATTTTTAAATCATCCCAACCTATATCCTCAGATGTGTTTTCAAAAACTGATTATCAACCTTTGTTAGAATATCCTTCTGATAAGGAAAATGTTCAAGAAGATACTTCTGAAACATTTACCACAGAAGAATTTCTACCATATTTTGATGAACAAGTTTTTCAAAACCCAAATCAATTGTTTCTAAGGAATCATCTCAATGATAACATCATTGGTGATGTAAATCAACCAGTAAGGACAAGAAATTCCTTAAGAAATGAAATAGAACATCTTGCTTTTCTTTCCCAATTTGAACCTAAAAGTCCAAGTGAGGCCTTAGGTGATGAAGATTGGATCAAAGCAATGAAAGATGAACTAAATGAATTTGAGAGGAATAAATTCAGGACTTTAGTTGAAAGACCCAAAGAAACAACAGTAATTGGAGTAAAATGGGTTTTCGGAAACAAATGTGACGAAAATGGAATCATTGTACGAAATAAAGCAAGAGTTGTTGCTAAGGGATATAATCAATAAGAGGGAATAGACTATGAGGAAACATATTCTCCAATAGCTAGACTTGAATCTATTCGAATTCTATTAGCCTTTGCAACATACTTTAACTTCAAACTATTTCAAATGGATGTTAAATGTGCTTTTCTAAATGGTTTTGTTCAAGAAGAAGTTTTTTTCGAACAACTTCCGGGTTTTCTAGACCCAAAACATCCTAATTATGTTTTTAGACTTACCAAAGCCCTATATGGTCTTAAATAAGCCCCTAGAGCCTGGTATGATAGACTTACATGATTTCTTTTACAAAATAATTATACAAAAGGTACACCAGATCCAACCCTTTTTATAAAAATGGAAAATAAAAATGTTTTTATTGTTCAAATATATGTTGATGACATCATATTTAGATCAACTCATAAATATTTAACTAATTATTTTTCTAATTTAATGATATCTGAGTTTGAAATGAGTATGATGGGTGAGTTAACATTATTTTTAGGATTTCAAATTTTCCAAAAACCAGAAGGAATATATATATCTCAACATAAGTATATTAATGACTTGCTCAAAAATTATGGATATGACAATACTAACAGTATTAACACTCCAATTGGTACCTCAAATCCACTTCATCTTGATGAAACTGGGAAACCAGTAGATCAAAAACATTTTAGAGGTATGATAGGAAGTTTTCTATACTTGATAGCTAGTCAACCAGACTTAATGTTTTCTTTATTCTTATGTGCAAGATACCAATATAATCCAAAAGAGTCTCATTTAAAAGCCGTAAAGAGAATATTTCGGTATTTAAAAGGCACTATGGATTTAGGACTTTTTTACTCTTCTGGAAATGATTTTTGTTTTAAAAAGTTGTTCAGATGCTGACTTTGGTGTTTATAGAATGGATAGAAAAAGTACATCTTGAACATGTCATTTCTTAGGATATTCTCTGGTTTCCTGGTCCAGTAAGAAACAACACTCAGTAGCACTTTCCACTACTGAAGCTGAATATGTTGCAGCTGGAAGTTGTTTTGATCAAGTGTTGTGGATGCAATACACACTCACTAACTATGGATTGAGTTTTTCAAAATCCCAAATTCTATGTGATAATACTAGTTCCATAGCTCTTTGTAAGAACCCATCACATTATTCTCATGCAAAACACATAGATGTTAGAAATAACTTTCTTAGGGATCACCCACAAAAATGAGATATTATTTTATAATTCACCGGAACGCATGAACAACATGCTGACATTTTTACAAAACCGTTACCTTCCGATAGATTTGAGTTTATAAAACAGAATCTAGGAATGATTACATTAAAATAATCATTTATATCTACTTCATGTTTTACATTTCTACTTACATTATACAACTCCTCTTAGAAAGGGGGAGCACATTTCTTAGCGTTTTTTTCCTTATCTTATGATCTTTAATTATTTATTCTACTAGATTGTGTTTTTTTTCTTTTTCTCTTATCTATTTATTGAATTGACAGTTTTATCGTATTTTTTACCTTTCTGTTTATCGTATTTACTGTTTTATCATATTATTTACCTTTTTATTTATCGTATTGACAGTTTTATCGCATTATTTACCTATCTGTTTATCGTATTGACAGTTTTATTGTTTTATTTACCTATCTGTTTATCGTATCGAACGAACATGGTAATGATTTTTTTTCATCGGCTCGTCCGATCATGGTAATGATTTTATTTTCCATCGGCTCGTCCGGTCATGGTAATGATTTTCTTTTCCATCAGCTCATCCGTTCATGGTAATAAATTTCATTTCCATCGGCTCGTCTGATCATGGTAATGATTTTCTTTTCCATCGGCTCATCCGATCATGGTAATGCTTTTCTTTTCCATTGGATCTTCTGTTCATGGTATGGAATTTCTTTTCCATCGGCACGTCTGTTTATGGTAATGAATTTCTTTTCCATCGGCACATCCCTTCATTGTAACAAATTTGTTTTCCATCGGCTTGTCAATTCATGGTAATGACTTTCTTTTCCATCGGTATGACGATTGATAGTTTTCTTTTTCTTCATACATTTTTATTTTCTTTCAATATTAATACTATCTAAACCTACAATTACCTTAAGATCTCTAGCAGGTACATTTAAAAAAAAATTCTCGTTTTAATCCTATCCGTTGATCTTATTTCTTATAATATCAACCATAGAATATCAACGATAACCTTTTTGACACCTATAAGCAGACCCCCCTCCTTCCCAAACCCACCCTGGTTTTTCAGGATTTGTGGCGAAGCTCTGCTCCACTGATTTAAGTCATCGTACGATCTTTCAGCAGCTTCAACTATATGTCTCAGTCCTCTACCAATACTCCTGCGGAAATGCCTTCAAAGATCTTTTCAGAGAATTATATTTTCAGAGAAAGGTTATTTTCTCATGACTTTTTTTATTCATACAATTCCACAATCAAAAGAATCATTTTGTTTCAGGGCTGGGAGGATTTGTGTGTTCAAAAATCAGTATCCCAATATCCTGTTCTTATTGATGAATTTAGTCATTTTTACAAAACCACATTGTTTGATAAGAACATGACTATAAACTTTTCTATGTACGATAGAAATATTTCTATGTCTATGAATCAAGCAGCTCATTTTCTAAATGTTCTGATAGAAGGTGATTCTTTCTATCCATCTCATAAACTACCAGAGGAATATGGTATGT
Organism: Viscum album; assembly: GCA_963277665.1. Taxonomy (NCBI): domain Eukaryota; kingdom Viridiplantae; phylum Streptophyta; class Magnoliopsida; order Santalales; family Viscaceae; genus Viscum; species Viscum album. The sequence goes on from OY728167.1 coordinate 685,127,443, forward strand.
TTAACAACGAAAATTCTGAAAAGTCTCTGTTTATTATAAATGAAGAGAAGAGGAAAGTGGCTCATCTTTCACCAGATAACGGATTTGTGTCGCTGTGGATGCAATGTTTTCTTATCCCAAGGAAAGGGGATATAGAGACTTTGATGGTTTATTATATCTTCATGTTGGAATATCTTGTAACCATGAGAAAAGTAAATCTTATGGGATACATTTTTGAAACTATTAAGAATGTTAATTCAGGAGAAATTAAGTCTCATTTGATTATGTATCCATCCATTCTTACAAAGTTTATTCTCGAAAATATGTAGTTTTGTAATATTCCATTGATTGGAAATCTGATAGATCTGAATCCATCCTGGATTAGTAAGAGTACATTGAAGAAGTTGAATGTTTGTTTTGATCTGAATTCAAAACTTTTTATAAAAGATTTAGAAGATGAATCAGCTCAGAATCAATCAGTACCTATGCCAGTCAAAGACAATCCTTCTATTTGTGCTCCAAAAAAGTCAGATCTGCAGACCAGTTCAAATCCAAAGATGAAACCAAGATACAATAATGTAGTCGTGGCCAATTGGAGAAAAGATAAGGAACATAGAAAGTAAGGTGATCTAATGTTTGGACTTGATCAAGCGGAAGCATTTGATGAGAGAATAAGGGTAGAGGAAAACCTTCAAGCTGAAAAGAAAAATAATATTGTTTTGAAAAGAAAGGCTCAAGAATTTGATATCTCTAAAGTACTGAAGATGGATGAGGATTCTAGTGCTCAACTAACGGACGAAATACATCAAGAACCTATCGTACAGATTCTTTCGGAGAAAGAATAAGGAAAACAGATGTCGACAGAGATAGAAGAAGTTGAAGAAGAGGAAATATATTTTCTTTTATAATTCCTTCAAAGTTCGAAAAAGATTAGAGAAGAATCTTACCAAAAGCAGAGTGAATGTATTCAACAAGTTCCTCATGGAGATCTAGCATCGGTTGAATCTTTTGAAACTCTGGATAAAACACCTTCTCAAGCAAAGCAATGTTCTCAATATTCTCATACGGAAAAATTTATTGTCATCAGTGATAAAGTGGAGGAAGAAAGAAATGATAAATTAAAAGCAAAAGGAAAACAACCAGTTGAAGACTCAAGCCGGTCGAATGAACTGTATTCGTACGATGAAGATAATGATTTGGAACAAACAATCTATCTCAATAGGAGTGATTACATTGTTCATGTTTTAAGGAGGGTTGAAAATACTATTCCATACTTTCCCAGGCTTGAGCGAAAAATTGATTTCATTACTGACAACCAGAAAAAGAAATTCGGTTTTGTAAAAAATTTGACAAAGAAAGTTTTGTCAGTTGAAGCTGATTTGAATGTTCTCTCTGAAACATCATTTGCTCATAAGAAGGCTTGCAACAGGATGACCAAGTGGTCATATAAAACAGAAAGCTCAGTGAATGACCATGAGATAGAAATTGAAGATATAAGGAGGTTGTCAAATGATCTTGCGATTGCTTTCAATTGTATGACAAAGAAACTATTGAAAGACTGAATCAGGTAACTCATGGTGCAGATATCCATTCAGTGAAAGAGTTGCAAGAAACAATGAATGCCTTTCAGTCTGAATTTTCAAAGGTTTCATCTTTCAAAGATGAAATGGGTTTGTTGAAGAAAAAAAAAATTTTCTATCCAAAGATAACAAAAATTTGAAAGACAGACTTGATACTCTTGAGGAAGTAATCAGAGTCTAGGGGGAGACTATCAAGAATCAAGATCAGATTTTTTTCGACCAACAAGAGCTTCTCAGATCTCAGGGTGATTCAATTTCTGAAGACAAGAAAGAAATCAAAAAGATGAATGTTTTTCTTCATGAATTGATAAATAAGGAATAGGAAAGAGAAAAAAAATGACTTGTATTTTTTTAACCCTGTTGGTTATTGTAATAAGATTTATGTTACTCTTTCCATTGTCTTGCAATTATTTTCTCTAACTCTTTCAGGCATCTCATGGTTACTCCATTATTTTTGTAAATCAAAAAGGGGGAGAATGTTTTATAAAGGGGGAGAATGTTTTACAAAGGGAGAATGTTTTAATCAAATACTTCGAAACCAAGGAAAATCTGTGTATACAATCCTTAAGAAAATACATACCTAAGGGGGAATTAGTTGTATTCAATTTCATATTTAGAATAGTTTCTAATAACTCAGGGGGAGATAAGTATTTCATATTGTCTTTACTTTGTGTTTTGTGCTTTCCAAAAAGGGGGAGATTGTTGAGTCAGAAGTATTATTTTGACTTTTATATCTTGTTTTTGAAATCACAAATGTCTTTTACCATGCTGATCATACTGATCATGCTGATCGTACTAACCATTCTGATCATACTGATCAAGATGATCGTACTGATCAAGATGATCGTTCTAATCAAGATGATCGTACTGATCATGTTGATCGTACTGACCATGCTGATCGTACTAATCATGCTGATCGTACTGACCATGCTGATTGTACTGATCATGCTGATCATACTGACCATGATGATCATACTGATCATGCTGATCGTACTGACCATGCTGATCGTACTGATCATGCTGATCGTACTGACCATGATGATCGTACTGATCATGCAGATCGTACTGACCATACTGATCATATGGACTATAACTTTTCATACCGACTCTGTCAATAATATCATACTGAATCTGTCATTTGTACTCACTTTTGTGTATCTTACTTTGTATCATATCAATACATTATATTTAGTAATACTAATAGTACTCATACTTCTATCACATGCATGATTTCATTATTTTATCAAAAGACTTGTTTTAGATCAATCGTACTCATGATTATCATGTTCATATATCTTTGTTTTAACCAATACGATGTCGTTGAGTCAGTTACAAACTAATCAAAACGATATCATGCTTTCTATTTCAATATGACCATTATAATGCCAGGTGTCCATGTCCCTCTGAGTTTTTCGGAGAAATATGACCGTTGGAGGAAATGTGACCATTGGAACCTTAGGCCTATAAATAGGCGGCCATTTGAAGCTGAGAATGTATAACTGTGATACTTTGCTTCTATAAAGTTCTAGAGAGAGATGTTGTGTCTTCTCTCATGCTTTGTTCTTTGTGCGACTGATCTTCGTATTAAGGGCTTTCAAGTGATTGAAAGACAGAGGTGATGCTTACCTACATAATCGAGGGCTGCCGAGGATAGGAAGACAGACGTTCTGATCATCATATCGAGGGCTACCGGGGATAGGCAGGTAGACAAACCGATCATCGTATCGAGGGCTTACCAAGGTGGTAGTAAGACAGACTTCTTATCCTAGGTGAAAGGATAACCCTTCTCTTTGTGTCAAAAGAATTGTAACACATTTACTTTTCCACTGCTATTTGTATTAGAAAGGAATTTGTATTGTTTCCTTCCTTATCTACACTTTCAATTATAACTGTTTCAATTACGATTATTCTATTACATATTGTATTAATATATTCTATACGCTTTATGGTAGAATCTCTCACACTTGTTTTACTCTGATTATTGTATTCATCTTGAATAAAATTGCTTTACTTTTCTAATAGTATTACATTACATCATACCTTTATATTCAATGCAATTGTGGTTGGTTGAATTGTATTAGTTTAAGATCTTTTAAACTAATACCTTAAGTGTTTAAACACAAATTTTTTAGACTTTCAATTCACCCCCTCTTGTATTGTTCCATCTAATATACATATAGATTTAAATTTTCGGCCAAACATGTATCCGTTTTAGAAAAGCTTTTTATTGGTGCCCCTAGTGCGACATAGAAGGGGGAATAATACAAAATAAAAATAGATTCTTTAAAATGTGAGATGTGATTGTTGGATAAGTTGATGGATGATATACTTAAATAATTTTATGTTACTATAATTGAATAAGTGATTATGAAAACAAGGAACAAGTATCCTTCCTACCTATACCCTCAACCTCCTTGTTCAAACTCGACCATGTACTGAGAGTTTCATGTCGGAAATCCTCATTTACATATTTCAACACACATAATTGTACATTATTTAAGGGATTTTGTAAATCGTCAGTTTTTTTTGGGTCAAGTTAGAGTAGTAGTAAATGAAATTATTGATCCAAATTATCTAGTACCCTAACCTACTGAGGTGGTGTCCACTGTTTTATAGAGTATTGGTAATTTTTTACATTGCCCAGGTAGTAAGTTTTTTCATTTAAAATTTCATGAATGCATTGTTTTTAATTTTCATTTCTCGTTAAATTTATAATTAATTATAATTATTTCATAAACATTACTTATAAAAGAGTATATGAAATCATATAAATCATTGAAAAGGAATGGATAATTTTAGGAACCAACACTTTCAGATACTCCTCAAGAAGTTTACAGGGGAAAAATCTAACATGATTTTTTGATATATTATGTAATTATAATACATTTATAACAAGTGATTATATATTTTAAAGAGATTACACATTAAATATATTTATAATTGACATCATGGATATTGGAAAGGGAGAGGATGTCATTGTACCCAAGTTTCCATGATTTTTCATGTAAGAATATTTCAATAATAAATTAAATTTCTTTGAGTAAACATATGTTATATTAACATAACTAATTACATTTACAGTCATTTATCTCAACACTCTTTTCATATAATATGATCTCACTTATTTTTGAGGGTTTATGGACCTATAATAATTTTCAATCGTTATTTAATACTTGAACCAAAAATCTTTAATTGATTAAATACATCTAAAAGATTAAAAAATAGACAGACTACATATTGGTTTTCTTGATTATTTTAATGGTAAGACAATATATATAATTTTTAACTACCATTCATAATTTTATTATTAATTCTTGGTTTTTAATATTTTAGTGTACATTGTATTATTTTTAAAAAATTACCAAATAAATTTAAATCATCTTGGTTATACTCTTTATTGGGTGGTGTTTAAAGAAGAATTAATAAAATTTTAAATATGTAAGCCTTATTATATTTCTTTTGTTCTTGGTCATGATGTGTGATGGTTTTTTTTTCAAGAAAAAATCAGTAAATAGTAATTAATGAAGGACTGAAAAGATACAAGAGAATAAAATAATGATATTATGATAACATACCTTGAATTGTATACAATCATAATATATAAAGAGGTTTTCACTAAAGAATAATTATTTAAATATTTATTTTCAAATAAAATATACTACTTATTTTAAATAAAATACCACTTCATAGGTAGTTGTAAACATTCCCAAATGTTTCATGTAAAAATAAGAAATTTTGGAGAACAAATTCAGTCAATTGAAGAAAAATTCATGTGGATTGGAATTGAGGAAGAAATCTCTGATAAAGAAGTTGAAGCTCACCAGGATTTACCTTTGTTAAGTAAATTACTGGAAAAAAAGAAGATATCTGTAATGAGTAGGTTGGATGGAAAAACTCTTGAAAAAATCAGGAAAATTTTAACATGATAAGAGAATTTGATAAATAAAATTATACATTCCTCGGATAATGCAATTACTATGAAATAAAGATTTTAGTGAATGAATAATGAAAGATATGTTTCGAAGTCATGTATGATTGTTTGTCTAGTTCATTTGGAGGAAGCAATGGGACTATAAAAGAGGAATTCCCATGGCATTGTCATTGAAGTTAAAAATAATACTCCACAAAAAGTAAATAATAAAATAAAGGTGAAACTATCTATGCCACCCATGAAGATTAATTTTTTGAAAGATAAGGGTGACGGAATGAATAAAAATTATATTTATGTGATGGAAGGTTATGAGTTGGAAAAAGTTTCTCAGCCCTATTTCTCTATCTAATGACTCAATAACAGGTACGTCCTTTCCCTCATAAGATTTAGAGTACCTATATTAAAAAGTTAATTTAAGGTGATGTTATTTAGGGAGAACGACTAATTAACGATGAAAATGGTTTTATGAAATCTTTCTATGACGAAGTAGAAAGTATTTTTCTATAATTCCCAGGTGTTCTGAAACCATATGCTTTGAAATTAAATGGATTAAAGATTAATGTAACCAAAACTAAAAGCTCTAGATGATAATGATGCAGCACTATACAGTATTTTGATTTGAAGCTATCATATTTAAGAAACATAATTGATTGAAAAATCCGATGAACATACCATTTAAAGAAGGATTTATAAAATATAGAATCAATAGAAAAATTTTACCGAAAAATTTAATACCTATATTAATCAGAAAATTTATCTAAACCAATAATGGATCATGTAGAGTAAGAATTTTTTGATTTAGTTCTTATTTATTTAAGAAATGTGATATTGTACTTATGTCAAGGAATTCATGTTTACATTCAATTTAACAGAAGGAAACTAGATAAGAAGGGACGCGTTGCACATGTCTCTTCAAATCAGGACGCGGTAGAGGAGTGAGTCAGATCGTGCAAATTTTCCATAATTGCTAGGGTGATTCTCCCGAAGGGCGCTCGTCCATGGAAATTCCAAGATTTTACCAGTCGTATGGCGGACATATGGGGATTCAGTGATTGGAAGATGACAGTGATGGGGAAGGGATTCTACCATGTTGTCTTTCCCAATGATGAATGCAAACGCCGCGCCTGGAGCCTGGGATCTGTCTCTATCAATCCCGGGTTTCTTCGGATTCATGAGTTGGATCAGAATTTCGATCCAAGCTCGATCAGGAACACCTTTGCTCAGGTATGGATCCGAATTCACAAACTTAGCTGGCTTTACTGGCACCCTCAGATACTTTGGGACATCGCCTCGTCTGTAGGTAATCCTATTAGGCTAGATAAGCATATCGATAATCCCAGTTTTGGGCATTATTCCAGAATCCTGGTTGAGGTCGATATGGCAAGCACCTTGGTTGAACAGGTTGTATTTACCACCAGAGATGACAGCTTTAATCTTGATATTGGGTATGAGCGGATGCCCAAGTTTTGTTCCAATTGTCATGTCTTTGGGCATATTCTTTCTGACTGTAATCGGAATAAATTCTGCTCATTCTGTAATGTTAAAGGCCATGATGATATACACTGCCGAAGGAGAGGAAAGGATCAGGGGAAGGTCGAGGCTGCGGCTATTAAAAATGATCATCCGAAGCCCACAGAGAATGCCAGTGATGACAGTGATGAGCATAACGTGCTGGAGCCTTTAAATGACAGGAAGGATGAGGAGCAGCAGTGTAAAACTGTTGAGGGTGTGACCCATAATGTCAATGAACATCTTATTGTGGTCAATATCAGTGATTCTGGCACTCAAGCTGTTTTGAGTGCACAGGACTCACCAAAGGGTAACGAAATTCAGGCGGGCAATGGATCACCTGTTGATGGTGCGACACAAAATGTAACTGAGAATCTCACTGTGATCAATAGCAGTGTTCCTGGCATTCAAGCTGCATCGAGTGCACATGACTCACCAAAAATATCTGGAACTCAGGCTGACAGCGGTCCATCTGCTGTGAATGTTGGAGCCTCCATGGGGAATCAGGAACAGATTGAAGTGGCCACTGGTAAAGCACAGGGAAGTGTGCAGGAAGATGAGTTTTCCCTAGTGCATACTTCGAAGGCTGCAAGAAGGAAACTCCCTGCCACCCTAACTGAACCAGTTAATTTAGATAATCAGTATGCAGCCTTGTCTGATGATGATGAAGGTCATAAGGAAGCGGATGAAGCTTCTCCAAATGGATCAAAGGAGGAAAATCGGAAAGTGGAAGATGTAGCACCTGGCTATGTTGGTCCATGCACTAGGAAGCGAGCCTCCCATCAATGAAAGTTTTATTCTGGAATTGCCATGGTCTTGGGAACTCTCCCACGGTCAAATCCCTGAAGCATATTATCTTGACCAATAAACCAATACTAATTGGAATTCCTGATCCTAGAATGAAGTTTTCCAACTGGATGGCTTTCAAGTGGTCTGTCTTAGGGTACTCCTTCATTGCAGCCAATCAGCCTGGTAATGATACAGAGTCCTTATGGGTTTTAAGTCATAATTCTGTCATGATTGAATCTTTTCAAAGCGAGCCGCAATCAGTATCCTTGAACTGCTGCTTTCAGTCAACTCTGTTCTGCGTCACCTTTGTTTATGCTCTTAATCAATATGTTAGGAGAAGGAATTTATGGCGTAACCTAGTGCGCATGGCTGAAAACATGGACATAAGGTGGATTGTGCTTGGCGATTTCAACACAGTTTTATGGCTAGAGGAAAAGACAGGGAACAACTTCTGCCGTGCATCAGCCAGGGAGTTCTCCTCCTGTATTGACCAATGCAGAATGATTGAAGTGCCTGTTGTGGGGACTGATTTTACCTGGAACAGATTTACTCTGAATGGAAGGCAGGCAAGTTGGCTTGATAGATGTCTGGGCCAAATTGATGAGAAAAGTGAGGGATTTGAAATATCTGGAATGACCCTGTCCAGATTTCATTCTGATTATCACCCTATCCTGATTCACATCTGTTTTAGCAACTTCAGATCAATCCCTCTGCCTTTCAGATTTAATAATGCATGGCTGGTCGTTCCTGGGTGCAGAGAAAGGGTCATTGATTCATAGAAGGAGGTTGTGCAAGGTAGTGCTCTCCACATTCTACAATGCAAGCTGAGGGCTGTGAAAGCTAGAATTAGGGAATGGAGTAAGCATGCCTTTTCCAATATGGAGCTTGATATCAAAGCGGCTGATGCACACTTGTTAGAGTGTCAACAAGACAATATCCTTTGTGATCTACCTTCTCAGGAGGAGGTCCAGGCTGCCTCTAAGCTTGACAAGCTGTTATCTCTCAAGGAAAACTTGCTCCGGAATCAGTTCAATGCTAGGTGGCTGAAAGAGGGGGACAGGAATTCAAGACTCTTCCATTGCATGCACAGGGAGAAAGAAGTACGAAAGAGCCTTAAATCCTTGACTATTTATGGTAACACGTTCACCTCCGACGATGATATTGCTACGTCTGTGACAGGCTACTTTGAGAAGCTCTACTCTGAATCAGGGGGGGACAACACAGATAGTATCATTAGATGAATTGATCAGAGTCTGGAAGAGGTACAGAATAAAAGACTTATTGATATCCCCACCTCAAAGGAGGTGCATGATGCTCTCTTTTCCCTGAACATGGACAGTGTTGCTGGGCCGAATGGGTTTTCAAATAAGTTCTTCATGTTTTACTGGGACATCCTCCACAAGGAAGTGACTGAAGCAGTGAGGGAATTCTTCTACCACTCCTACATTCCATTTGGGATGAATTCGAATTTTATTACACTAATTCCCAAGTAGGATAATGCTCTGGACATCAAGGACTTTAGACCTGTGGCGATTGGGAATTCTATACCAAAGGTCATCAGTAAAATTCTGGCTATAAGGCTTGGTGAGATTGCAAAGTCCCTCATTTCCCATAATCAGTTTGGCTTTGTGCCTGGCAGGAACATTCAGAATTGCCACTTCACTGCCTCAGAGTGTGTCAACATTATGTGGACCAAGGTCAAGAATAGCAATATGGCACTAAAGATTGACATCTCTAAGGCCTTTGACACCATCATATGGGGATTCATTTTCAAAGTTTTGAGCATGCATGGATTTTCAATTAAATTCATTGGTCTGGTGAACTCCATTTTAAAAAGTTCTTACCTGTCTATTCTGGTCAATGGTTCACCCAGAGGATTCTTTCAATGCTCTAGAGGTGTTAGACAGGGTGATCCTCTATCTGGCTTGCTCTTCTCTCTGGCTGAGGACTACCTTAGCACCTGCCTCAATGACCTTGTCAATTCTGGGATTTACCAAAGGATGACCTATGGGAGGAATCGTTTCACTCCTTCTCATTTATTCTATACTGATGATATTCTTCTCTTTTCCAAAGCTGATAGGAGGACTATTTCTTGTATTAAGGTCATCTTCAATCACTATGAAGATGTTGTATGCCAGGCCATAAGTTGGAAGAAGTCCTTTGTGATTTTTGGTGAGGGTGTCCGAATTGGGAAGCAAGTTAGAATTGCCAGTCACCTTGGGGTAAAGAGGGGGACACTGCCTTTTATTTATCTTGGATTGCCCTGTTCTGGGGAAGAGTGAAACGTGTCCACTTAGAGGGCATTGCACTCAAAATCAGTAATCAGCTTCCTAGATGGAAAGGGAAGACAATGTCTCAAGCAGGCCAGATCTGTCTTGTGAACTCGGTTATCACTTTGATGTTCGTCCATTCCTTCTCACTTTATAAATGGCCAGCTAACTTGATCAAGAGTCTTTGTGGCATGATCCGGAATTTTATTTGGACTGGTTCTACACAACAACGGAAGCTTGTCACTGTAAAATGGGTTGATTGTATTAAACCAGTTTCAAAGGGAGGAATGGGGGTTAAGGATGAAAAGGTCTTTAACGACTCCTTGCTTCAAAATTTTACCTGGAGACTTTTTTCTGGTGGTGATCCCTCTTTGTAATTCCTCAATGAAAGATTTATTGATAGGCTGCTCAAGAGACAGAAGGTGTATTTGCAGTCCTCTGTCTGGACATCAATAAGGAACTCTTGCTCTTACATTATGTCAAATGCCAAGTGGCTAGTCTGCAAGAATTCGCAGATGAACTGCTGGACGACACAGTGGCTTAATAATCCAATCGAACAATGCATTAATGTTCCTTTGTTGCTGAGGAACCTATCGATCTCTGATTTGCAGGACAATGCACAGGCTCCTGCGATAATTCCAATTCACCTTTGGAGGGAGATTGATGCATATGAGTATGTTGATTCCGATATCTTGATCTGGAAGCTATCCCTGAATGGAGTTTTCTCCAGCCGGGATGCTTATATGACCCAATGTGGAACGGCATGTGGAGTTCATGCTTGGGTTATGGGGGCTAGGAGTTCTTTTATTGCACCACCCAAGGCCCTTCTTATTTGGCGGATCTGGAAGCAGCGGCTACCCCTGCAATCGACCTTGCAGCGGACAGGTTTGTGCATCGCCTCAGTGTGCTACTTTTGCTTAAATGCTGATGAAAATGCAGACCATATATTCATTCACTGCACCTTTGCTGGGCGATTCTGGACTTACCTGAAGGATTTGTTCCATTGTGACTTGGCATGCTGCTCGATTAGTACACATCTGGCTTCGGTTTTCCAGGCTGATTGCAGTGGCCAGGTTAAGTCCCTGCTTACTACTGCTGCCATCTCGGCTATTGCTTATCTGTGGAGGGCTCGGAACGCTATTGCCTTTAATAAGGGCTGCCCGTCTTTCAAGGAGGGTATTATGATGATTCACCGGAGTATTAGTCTTGCCGTGGTGAATCAAACTGGCTCAATGAACAATGATATGTCTGATTTTCTGTTACTAAGGACTCTTGGTGTAAGTGGCAGGGAAAGGCAGCCCAGGATGATGAAGTATATACGATGGATCCCACCGATCTCTGGATGGCTCACGGTTAACGTTGACGGGGCCGCCTCTGGTGCACTTGGACCAGCCAGATGTGGTGGGGTGTTCAGGACCTATAGGGGCTTCGTCAAAGGTTGCTTCTTCCACTATATTGGCAGCGGGCATGCAATTGAGGCTGAGTTGTGGGCCATGATAAAGGCGATAAGGTATGCCGATAGGTATGGCTGGCGAAAGATCTGGATCGAGTCGGATTCTTCTGTGGCGGTGCAGATTCTTAAGGAGTGCTCCAGGAACGTTCCTTGGAGGATGATCCCTACTTGGATTGGTGCCTTGAAGGCTGCTGAGCCGCTCTCCCTGGAGGTTTCGCATGTGTATAGAGAAGCAAACCAAGTTGCGGACGTGCTGTCCAAAAGAGCAATCACGGAGGCAAGCTCCAGCTGGTCTTTTGTACTTCCCGACTACTGCGGTAATCTTTCCCTTAGTGATAGGAATGGGGTTGTGTATTCAAGGTTATGTAAGGTCACTTCATCCTGAGTTGCTTTGTACTATTTATGTTTTTATATATCTTTTTGGGAGCAGGCTTTCACCTGGCTCTCAGACTTTCTGGTATATTTTATTTTTAGTCAATTGTTTTTGTAATATTCATTGATTAAGTGGTAGTTTTGAATCATGGACTTTCAATTTTACAAAACACTTTTAGGTTGGGCATATACAAAAGGATTTTCACCGATGGAGTCTTGGGGGACCTCCTATTTCTTCTTTTTAGACACAATCCTATGTTGTTGGGTCGCATCCTCTTTAGATTATCTATATGGAACCCCTTACCCTAAGAAGTACATATGTACATAATTTTCTGATTTTATGAAATATGTTAGTTGTTCTCCATGAGATATGGAAGAAGTAGATTAGGGGGCCCATTTTGTGGCAGTTCTTCCTGGTAAGAAGGAGGGATGTGGCTCATGGTAAGCATTGGATGAAATCTCTAATAAGCCCTCCATGCCTGATAGACACACAAACGATGAAACAAATGTTATTGATATCTTTACAAATATGAGGACTGATGTGGGAGCTTCTCCCATCATTCCGAATGCATAACTTGTTGCGGTGGAAGTTCGTGTGGAACAAGAACCGATTCCTAGTATCAGTTGTGAGATTGTAGTGATGAGGTCAGTGGTACCATTCTCTCCTTCACTAGTTAGGGAGATTTCTGGTAAGACTGAAAAAAATTATAAGGAACTAGTCTCTTCTATATAGAAAGATGAAAAAACCCCTCTTAAGACTCATAATTGATTTATAACATTGGATGGAAGTGAGAAAGGAGTTGTAGATCATAATGGGTTGCAAGAAGTGACTAAAAATAGAAAAAAATGAGTAGATTCAAAATTTGATGAAGATTCTGAGATGAGTAATAGAAATAGTGAATCTCAATAGGAATAAGATTATGATGAGGATCTCAATAGGGATATGAATTTTGGATCCAAGTTGAGCAATGGAAAAAATAAAACCTCCAAGATTGGAATTTTCCACTTCAAAAGGGAGGGAAGAAATCTAGGACCTGAACTAATTACTCAAGCCTCCATAAAACAATAGTTTCCAGATCATCAGGCAAGTCTATGATAGTTGTAACAGGAATTGATGTAATATAATTATCAACCTCTAATGTATTGATTTTGAAACTTGGTGTGACATGAGAAAAACTAGCTATTAAAAATACCGAATGTGGAGAACAATGTGGGAAAAATGTAATAGTGGTTAATGTAAATGGGGTGTTTTTGGAGCACATTCTCTAATATAAGGAATATAGGTATGAAAAGTTTGTTTGGTTCAATTCCTCAAAAGAGAAGGTTGCAATAATTTATTAAATAAGGATTCCATTTTAAACCAATGAGGAGCAAGAGAAGTTGATAGATAAGTAAGACCTAATACAGGCTCAGGTATTCAATCAACGTAAAATCATATCGAACAAATTTATATAGAAAATGGAGAGAATGTCTTATCTCTTGGTAGAGCGTATCAAGGAGCGTACAAATATCCAGTTAAGTAATATTTACTAGGAATTATATAGAGTGTCTAATTCAAATAATCTTAGACGTGTTTTTAACCATTTTGTGATTTCTTTCAGTAGGTAGTGATCTTATGTTATATTGACCATTGTTTCCCAGTACTACGCAAAGTGGTTTCATAATAAAAAATTATATTTGACTAATATAAAAGAGGATAGATTTCTAATGGATTTTTTTAAATCCAAAAAATGTATATATTTCGTATGAAGGAACCATTGGAAGGAGGACCAATGTTAATGTAAGGGATATTCCTAGAATATGACCAAAATTAATGAAAAAAAATAAAATGATGCAAATGAATCTGATGGATTAAGGATATACACATGAAAATATTTATATCTAGAAGCAGACAACCTCAGGAGCTGATTGCATAATTGATACTTATTATATATGTGATTAGTGTTGAAGGATGAATAACAACTATAAAAATAATTTTGAAATTGTGGAACTAATATTCCCATATATGGTGATGCATAAGATTAAATGACGATTCAATCATATGGGTGGATTAATTAACTTACTTAATATTCAAAAAAAATATTCTAAAGAATATAATCCAAAAGGGAAATATATCATAAGCTACAGAAATGTGGATTATTGGAATGATGAACAACACTAAAGAATTAATAAACACCCAAGGATTTATTACTAAGTAATATATGGTATCCATCAGCTTAAAAATAGTGTTACTAAAATAAATATAGAAAATTAACAAATTACAACATCAATATAAGATGAACTAAAAGTAATAAGATAAAAATATCCAAAAATCGTATTGAAGCTAATGTTTAGAATCCTAAACTACTGATGTGTTCAGAATTTGGAAAGGAGATAATGGAAGTATATATCAAAAGGGAAGACTATAATGTGTTTTTGAGATAATTTTAATAGTATTTTCCCTATAAACTTGAAATTATATAAAAGAGTGTTCTATGAAATTAAAACCACAGATAGTTTCAGAAGAAAATATCAGTCGATGATACATTGTTCTTTCATCGAAAGAGAATCACTTTAAATAAAGTCCAATAGTAATCCTACCCTTGTTGACTTTAAAATTTCTTACTCGCTAATTGTGGAGAACACATTTAATGAATCACGGTTATTTAATGTTATTGTAAAATGTGGCTTTGTAAAATCCCCAAAAGAAGGAGAATCTATCAAAATAATATTATATATAAGGAAGAATTAGAGGTTGAAGATAGAATAAATTGGAATGATGATTAGGGTTTTACATAATTTGAAGAAGAAACTGAATATTCAATATGAGTTGAGTCTAGATAATCATAAGGAAGAACAACAGAATATGGAGTCTAATTCATCCAGAACCACGAATAGCTTATTTAATCAGAAACAGAAGGTGTGAACCAAAGTTCAATCTAATTGAAGGAGAATTAGATAGAGTCTACTGAGAGAACATGTATTATGATCAATAATGTTTTAAGAATAAAAGGATATAGAAATTTAATTTCTATAAAATTTCATACCATGATGATCACAATGATTAATTGGAAGAGCATTTTCTGGAAGATTCTTGAATAAATCGTATTGTTATAATGACCAACATCTGGATGATGATGATTTGGAAATTCAAAGTAAGAAATTCATGTATGTAAATATTTTGATTAAATATAATATTTTAGGATTATTTAATGATTGTTTCTTCCATGTTTTTCAATATCTTTGATGGAGTCAAATCATGATATATTAGAATATATTAAAGGTGTGAATTTAAATTTCTAAGATATTGGGAATTTGACACTGACTCAAATGAATTCAACTTATATTTTATAGGAATATTCATTATATAAAGGGTGTTAAAAATCAATTGATTTATATATGAGGATGTATAATAATTGAGATAAATACTTAATATAATAGTTTGGAACACCAAACAAATTAATTCTCTCATATGATCTGATGTTTCAATGTTGATAAGTCTAGAACATGATGTTATGAAGTAGACTGAGTTATCTGCAACTATATGATTGGAAGGAGAAGATCCTGAAAAATGTTAAAAATCAACTTGAAATTTTTTCAGATATCGATGTTCAATCTAGTTGAAGAACCATTCATGAGGAAGTTCGAGAAGATTATCAAGGACTAGAGGTTCTAGTATAAGCAACCCTAAGTGGGGATGAATGATATTTTAGGAGTTAACTAGTCCAGAAGGGAAATATTTTGGTTTCAATGTGTCATATATCAAAATTAATAAGGGTGATTACTTCCCACACCACTTGTAATCTATATAGATATTAAGTGGATAATCCATGTTGGGGTATATAATAAACATATAATGTAACACCCCAGGTAAATAAAGAATATGACATTTCATATTTATTCATATTTGTGAATAAAATATTTAAATGACTTTAAAGGGGATGCTATGCTCGATGGCGTAGCCAACATGCAACAACAAGTTTCTTGGGAATCTTACGTTGCACTCTAATAATAAAATAATATTATTTTAAATGGTAGTTAACATGTAGTCGTTGTAATGGAGGGAATGGATAGAAATAACTAAAATATGATTATATTTGTTTTTAAATGTTTTTACATTTATCCAATAAAAGATAAAGGCTTAAAATACAGAAAGAATTCAATTTTAGGCGTATATGCCCTAGTTTTCACTAAAGGTTCACTTATCGCCTTTTGATGGAGAACTGTCATTAAATATAGCTTTGATCACTCTTATACATTCTTTTGGACAAAATAAAACTCTTCTTTAGAATCGGGACATTAAATTTTACTTTGTGTAAATTTTTGGTATTTTTCTGATAAAGTTCATTTTTTTAATGAATAGTGTAAAATGTTGTATTTTAATTCAAAACCTCTTTTTAATATAATTTATTTATATGATTATATTATCTTTTGAATTGGTTTTAAAGTGAAATTAGAAAATATTTTTACCATTAAATCCAATAGTGGTCGTTGGAATCAATTTCACTTTGAAATCGGACTTAAACTAGTGTCAATCTTTTGATACTTATTGTTTCATAAAAACACGCTATTTGCTCTGACAGCGGGAATTAATTATTAAATTAATTAATGTGACTTATATGTTTTGAATTTTGTAAAATAGACTTCATTTTTGAATTCGGAATATCAAATATAGCTTAGGGTGAATTTTTGGTAATTTTCTGAAAAACTTCAATTTTTGATGAATAGTGAAACCACTAAGTGGTACTTATAAAGACTGATTTTCCGTTTAAATGAAATTTTGCAATCATTGTGTTTTGAATTTCAAAAATCCGACATACATGGTTGTCATTAAGAAGTAAAATGTGGTTCAATGGGATAAAAATAATTTTTTGGTGAATAGTAACTTATTAAGTTCTTAATCGCGATTAGTGGTAATTAGGGTAGTTTAAGGTATAAATAATGCTTTAATAATATAAAGTGACCTAGACACATGTCCCAACCTTATTGGTTGTGTCATGGCCGACCAAGACAAGCCATGGGTCAACTTGGGGACCCCATGGAGACACTTTGGTTGGGAAATGACATAAATAACTTTTTATTTAATGTTAAAATTAAATTGACACAAACATGAGTTGTTTTACTAAAACAATTTTTAAGTAGGGTTACACAGGTCCCAATTTTGATTATAAATAGTCATTGGAAAGATAAAACTATTTCCTACATCATAGGATTTTTTTTATAATTTTTAGACATTAAAGAAATTAAATTATTTATTACATAATAATGATGCAGTGATGACATCATTATTTGACGATTTAAATAAAATGGAAAGATAATGTAAAATATATGAACTACACATGTCCAAAACCAATTGGATGAGTGGATTTCGAACCCTTATCACCTTATCCACGAATTCTATCAATGTGGTACCTTTTAAAACCGAAACACATTTTGAAATAAAGTAATATTTCTTTACTTTCCAAAAGTGCCCCTCCTCTCCTCTTATAAAAGGCCCCCACCTCTACCTCATTTCACACACTCCCCAAGCCTTTGTCTCGGCCAACCCCGGCCCATTTACTCTCTCCACATCCCTCTCCTCATCCTAGAGGATTCCCTTTGGGAAGAATCCTTTCAAAGGAAGCCTTTAGGCTCAAATCAAAAGGAGTTACACTTTTAAAGGTAATTCATTCTCTCTTGTTCATTTGTTTTATTTTGCTTCTCCAACCCTCTAAACTCTTTTTATTTACTTCTTTTGTAACAAAACCAGTATCTTCAATATACTAGGATGTTGTTATAAGATTTATTTGAGCTACACTCTCAGACAACTACATCAAATGGTTAAAGAACATACGGTTTCCGTGGATGGCAAAATTCTACCTCCCGAAACGATGATTGTTCAATACTCATTTAACACCTTCAAAGGTGGCCATTATGATGTCACTATTTTTATATATGATATATAATATGTTTATGTTTTCTTTAAGCTTATGTATTTTTGATTTTTGGCATACCTTCATGATTTCCATTATGGGTAAACACGATATCTTCATTTAAGGAAGTGCGGACTACCGCCCCCTCAAAGTGATGTGATTCGTTAATGCCATATGTGGGACATGTAGAGGATGGATTTAAAGTTATTATATATGATGTTATACTGGAATTATAATATACCTCTATATCATTATTATTTCTTTCCATTAAAGTATGAGATAGAAATGAAAGTAGCGTTCATGCGTACGTACGGCTTACCGTCTCCATGAACGGTGCATTTCATTTCTTACCTCTAAATGATTATGTAATATTATAAATACATGCATATTCTGGATATATATGATACATATTATATCCAAATCAGGAATTTCATTCTGGATATAAAGAACCTTTGACCACACGAACAACATGTAATTGTAAGAAGTCCACTTTCGACTTAAGAACCAAATATCGACAAAACAAACAGGATTAACTTAAATGATTAAATAATGTTTATAACATGGTAATAAGTGATATAAAAGGAATAATGAACTTTAAAAAGGTTCTTAAGAAAGTATAAATTAACTCAAGTTTATTATTCAGGAGATTAAAGAACGATCGAGTCATGTCAGACCCGAGGTAAGGGATCCTACAACTCTCTTTCTTTTTAAGTACACTCTTTTATGTCATTTCTTTTAAGCTCATCTTTCTTTAGATTGGGATGTTCTTTTATATTGCTCCTACTGTAATTTTTATGTTCATGTGATGAGAGACCCTATTCTCTCTCATCAATCCATTTTGTAAGTTTTGAGTGGCGCCGTTAGGCTGCCGAACTTTCGTAAGAGATCTAACCTCTCTCTTTCTTTTTAAGTACTCTCCTTTATGTAACTTCTTTTAGGATCCTATTTGTAATGTTGGGGGGATGTTCTTTTATGTTACTCTTTCTGTACATTTTATTGTAATGTGATGAGATACCCTATTTGGTCTCATCAATCCAGATTCGGAAGTTTTATGTGGCGCCATTAGGCTGCCGAGTTTTGGTAAGGGACTTCGTCTCAATCTCCTTTCATTGAGGCATATTTCGTTTTATACACAACATTCTTTTATACGGTGTATAAACCCCTTTGAATTTTACTTTTATACAAAAGGAATCTTTTTCTACGAAGCATTTTACTAAACGACAAAAAGGAATGTTTTTTTTAACGTACGCGGTGACAACGACTTTTTCCACCGCCGCGAGTATTATTTGGTATTTGGCTTCCTCAACAAGCCGTAATGTTTTTAAAATAAAATAAATACCATATACTCTTTTATGTATTTTGGTATTGAAAATGGTTTTGATAAAGGATTCTATTATGTCAATATATTTATGATATATTGTGATTGAAATGTGGAGATGTTATCTTTCATTTATATTGGTTTTATGTTTTGTGATTTTATATTGGTACTTGGACATTTTAACGGGTGGTTACGTTATAAACCATATGACGGGTGGTGCCGTGAATACCAGGACGGGTGGTTACGTTATAACCTCCAATGCATTGGGTATGGAAGTCGGCCGTATGGCTATTCCATTATGTATGTATAGAAATTGGCCGTATGGCTATTCCATTAAGTGATATGTGTGGAAGTCGACCGTATGGTTATTCCACTTAAGTATGTTTATGTCCCAAGTTACCTTTATATATGTTATGTGTTCTTTATATGGGTTTTATGGTAATCCTTTGGTTACAAAAAGGTAAGTAATGATACTTTTTTTTCATTGAAAAGTTTTTACTACTTCATGAAGGTGAAAAGTATTACATTGATAAAGTATTCATGGTTTACTTGTTGTTTTGAAAAACTAACAGTTTTCATTCTTTGTGTATCCCTTACTGAGCTTCTTATGCTCATCCCAAGTTTTTTGAAATGTTTTTCACAGGACATACCATGGAATAGGGTCAAGGATGGGATCAAGGGAAAGTCATGCTACCTAAAACATGGAACTATAAATGTTTCTTTTAAAGGGTTTTTATTTTATGGAAATTTAGTAGAAGCGACTACATTGTAATCTTTTGAGATGTAATAGTTATGTCTTAATTTTCTAAAACTCTAAACCTGAAAAGATCCTCAATGTGAATTACTCATTTAATTCAATATTAAGTAATCTTTAAGGCTGGGGCCTTATAGTTGGTATCAAAGGTCGGTTTAGATAACTTTAGAGGATAGGGTATTCTTTAAGTATAAGTGACATTACCATAATGGTTAGGATTTCAGAAAGAGTCCTAGTTGTAGATAAAGTGAATGAGTAAGTGTATCTTAGTGTTTACATTCCTCATTAGTACATGATGGTTTTGTTGATATACTCACACTGACATTTCTATTTTTAGTGAATGGATGGGTCTAGCAGGCACCAAAGAGACAACAGGTTTGAAGGAAACTGTGGTGGTTCTCTGATTAAGATACTAGATAAAATGGAGGATTCAATGAGGAAACTCGTGGTTGTTCTAAACCAAATATCAAGGAGTCATGATCAACCACTTCAACCTTGGTGAGTTCTCTAATGAATCATGTACGATATGGCCAACTCGATGTTGAAATTCAGGTAATAATTATTAAGGTAACCATTAGGGTTTATATGATACTTAATTTTTAGGTAATTATGGGTTACTCTATGATATGACGGAAAATGAAAGGAATGAGATAAACATGAGGTTAAAATATGTTATGATTATTCTTGAAGATTTTATCTCATTCTGGGGAATGTTTTAAGAATTATATAGTTTTGGAAAAAGGACAACACGCAGACCGTGTGACAACCCGTCGCGTCGGACAAAGCTGCGGGAATTGAACCCACAACCAAAGTGCGACTGGTATTTATCGCCTACCACTGGACTACGTGAAGTCCCTGGTTAGTTTGACTGATTCTTTCTGGTTATATGATTTTATGAATTAAGAGTAAGATGATTTTGGTTTATTTATGAAAATGATTAACCTATCATGGAGGATATGTGATTAGGTTAATTACTTTTCAATACGGGACATTAGGAGCAACTGATGTTGTTTGGAGATAAATGTTACGATTTAACTTGGAAGACGATGTGACTAAATCATTAAAATGTTTCGGTTTCAATCTTATATTGGTTTACTTTGAAGAATTTTATGGACAAATTGATTATAGAATGGTCCTTGTTGAACTTTGGGTTTTGTTGGAAAACTTTTGGAGATTAAGAATAGATTTTCTTTTTATAAAGGGTTATCCATTTCTGGATTATCTGATCTTGTACTAGACTTTTTGGTTTTGGTTTTGCTTAATGTCTAAAGACAAGGGAAGTATATAGTTCGATTTTTTGGATTATGTGATTCTCTAGATGTTGATTATAGTACTCTTAATGTGAACAAGTCTTCCTAAATACTCATCTTTTGGAGAAAATATGAGTTTGTGTAAGGAATCTAATAAAAGCTGAAAGTCAATATGATAAGTGATTATGTTTCCTTATGAATAAATTCCTCAATAAAAAGTAACTTAAAACAAAAATGTTGTCTATTAACTTTTCCTACTGGGGAATCGAATACCGTTTAACCCATCACAAGTTTGTGATTTTCTCGTGGTTAACTTTCTCCTAAACATGTTTTCTATCACTCTCCATCAGAACATGACCCTTTGTTTTTTCCTCCATGTCCATATTTTCATACTTGGAATCCTAGTATGGGTTAACTCGGGTGACCTTTGTACTTATCTTTCTTTATTTTAAAGTGTTTGTTTTACCGACTTTTGTTCCGATGTGGGACTTTCAAGGATGTTTCCAAGCCCAATTTTAAAATTGTGAGGACGCAATTCCCAAAAGGGGGGAATGATGTAACACCCCAGGTAAATAAAGAATATGGCATTTCATATTTATTCATATTTGTGAATAAAATATTTAAATGACTTTAAAGGGGACGCTATGCTCGATGGCGTACCCAACACGCAACAACGAGTTTCTTGGGAATCTTACGTTGCACTCTAGTAATAAAATAATATTATTTTAAATGGTAGTTAACATGTAGCCGTTGTAATGGCGGGAATGGATAGAAATAACTAAAATATGATTATATATGTTTTTAAATGTTTTTACATTTATCCAATAAAAGATAAAGGCTTAAAATACAGAAAGAATTCAATTTTAGGCGTATATGCCCTAGTTTTCACTAAAGGTTCACTTATCGCCTTTTGGTGGCGAACTGTCACTAAATATAGCTTTGATCACCATTATACATTCTTTTGGACCAAATAAAACTCTTCTTTAGAATCGGGACATTAAAGTTTACTTTGTGTAATTTTTTGGTATTTTTCTGATAAAGTTCATTTTTTTAATGAATAGTGTAAAATGTTGTATTTTAATTCAAAACCTCTTTTTAATATAATTTATTTATATGATTAGATTATATTTTGAATTGGTTTTAAAGTGAAATTATAAAATATTTTTACCATTAAATCCAATAGTGGTCGTTGGAATCAATTTCACTTTGAAATCGGACTTAAACTAGTGTCAATATTTTGATACTTATTGTTTCATAAAAACACGCTATTTGCTCTGACAGCGGGAATTAATTATTAAATTAATTAATGTGACTTATATGTTTTGAATTTTGTAAAATAGACTTCTTTTTTGAATTCGGAATATCAAATATAGCTTAGGGTGAATTTTTGCTAATTTTCTGAAAAACTTCAATTTTTGATGAATAGTGAAACCACTAAGTGGTACTTATAAAGACTGATTTTCCGTTTAAATGAAATTTTGCAATCATTGTGTTTTGAATTTCAAAAATCCGACATACATGGTTGTCATTAAGAAGTAAAATGTGGTTCAATGGGATAAAAATTATTTTTTTGGTGAATAGTAACTTATTAAGTTCTTAATCGCGATTAGTGGTAATTAGGGTAGTTTAAGGTATAAATAATGCTTTAATAATATAAAATGACCTAGAAACATGTCCCAACCTTATTGGTTGTGTCATGGCCGACCAAGACAAGCCATGGGTCAACTTGGGGACCCCATGGAGACACTTTGGTTGGGAAATGACATAAATAACTTTTTATTTAATGTTAAAATTAAATTGACACAAACATGAGTTGTTTTACTAAAACACTTTTTAAGTAGGGCTACACAGGTCCAAATTTTGATTATAAATAGTCATTGGAAAGATAAAACGATTTACTACATCATAGTATTTTTTTTAAATTTTTAGACATTAAATTAATTAAATTATTTATGACATAATAATGATGCAGTGATGACATCATTATTTGACGATTTAAATAAAATGGAAAGATAATGTAAAATATATTAACTACACATGTCCAAAACCAATTGGATGAGTGGATTTAGAACCCTTATCATCTTATCCACTAATTCTATCAATGTGGGACCTTTTTAAACCGAAACACATTTTCAAATAAAGTAATATTTCTTTACTTTCCAAAAGTGCCCCTCCTCTCCTCTTATAAAAGGCCCCCACCTAGACCTCATTTCACACACTCCTCAAGCCTTTGGCTCGGCCAACCCCTGCCCATTTACTCTCTCCACATCCCTCTTCTCAGCCTAGAGGATTCCCTTTGGGAAGAATCCTTTCAAAGGAAGCCTTTAGGCTCAAATCAAAAGGAGTTACACTTTTAAAGGTAATTCATTCTCTCTTGTTCATTTGTTTTATTTTTCTTCTCCAAACCTCTAAACTCTTTTTATTTACTTCTTTTGTAACAACAACAGTATCTTCAATATACTAAGATGTTGTTATAATATTTATTTGAGCTACACTCTCACACAACTACATCAAATGGTTAAAGAACATACGGTTTCCGTGGATGGCGAAATTATGCCTCCCGAAACGATGATTGTTCAATACTCATTTAACACCTTCAAAGGTGGCCATTATGATGTCACTATTTTTATATATGATATATAATATGTTTATGTTTTCTTTAAGCTTATGTATTTTTGATTTTTGGCATACCTTCATGGCTTCCATTATGGGTAAACACGATATCTTCATTTAAGGAAGTGAGGACTACCGCCCCCTCAAAGTGATGTGATTCGTTAATGCCATATGTGGGACGTGTAAAGGATGGATTTAAAGTTATTATATATGATGTTATACTGGAATTATAATATACCTCTATATCATTATTATTTCTTTCCATTAAAGTATGAGATAGAAATGAAAGTAGCGTTCATGCGTACGTACGGCTTACCGTCTCCATGAACGGTGCATTTCATTTCTTACCTCTAAATGATTATGTAATATTATAAATACATGTATATTCTGGATATATATGATACATATTATATCCAAATCAGGAATTTCATTCTGGATATAAAGAACCTTTGACCACACGAACAACATGTAATTGTAAGAAGTCCACTTTCGACTTAAGAACCAAATATCGACAAAACAAACAGGATTAACTTAAATGATTAAATAATGTTTATAACATTGTAATAAGTGATATAAAAGGAATAATGAACTTTAAAAAGGTTCTTAAGGAAGTATAAATTAACTCAAGTTTATTATTCAGGAGATTAAAGAACGATCGAGTCATGTCGGACCCGAGGTAAGGGATCCTACAACTCTCTTTCTTTTTAAGTACACTCTTTTATGTCATTTCTTTTAAGCTCATCTTTCTTATGATTGGGATGTTCTTTTATATTACTACTACTGTAATTTTTATGTTCATGTGATGAGAGACCCTATTCTCTCTCATCAATCCATTTTGTAAGTTTTGAGTGGCGCCGTTAGGCTGCCGAACTTTCGTAAGAGATCTAACCTCTTTCTTTCTTTTTAAGTACTCTCCTTTATGTCACTTCTTTTAGGCTCCTATTTGTAATGTTGGGGGGATGTTCTTTTATATTACTCTTGCTGTACATTTTATTGTAATGTGATGAGATACCCTATTTAGTCTCATCAATCCAGATTCAGAAGTTTTATGTGGCGCCGTTAGGCTGCCGAGTTTTTGTAAGGGACTTCGTCTCAATCTCCTTTCATTGAGGAATATTTCGTTTTATACACAACTTTATTTTATACGGTGTATAAACCCCTTTGACTTTTACTTTTATACAAAAGGAATCTTTTTCTACGAAGCGTTTTACTAAACGACAAAAAGGAATGTTTTTTTTAACTTACGCGGTGACAATGACTTTTTCCGCCGCCGCGAGTATTATTTGGTATTTGGCTTCCTCAACAAGCCGTAATGTTTTTAAAATAAAATAAATACCATATACTCTTTTATGTATTTTGGTATTGAAAATGGTTTTGATAAAGGATTCTATTATGTCAATATATTTATGATATATTGTGATTGAAATGTGGAGATGTTATCTTTCATTTATATTGGTTTTATGTTTTGTGATTTTATATTGGTACTTGGACATTTTAACAGGTGGTTACGTTATAAACCATATGACGGGTGGTGCTGTGAATACCAGGACGGGTGGTTACGTTATAACCTCCAATGCATTGGGTATGGAAGTCGGCCGCATGGCTATTCCATTAAGTATGTATGGAAATTGGCCGTATGGCTATTCCATTAAGTGATATGTGTGGAAGTCGACCGTATGGTTATTCCACTTAAGTATGTTTATGTCCCAAGTTACCTTTATATATGTTATGTGTTCTTTATATGGGTTTTATGGTAATCCTTTGGTTACAAAAAGGTAAGTAATGATACTTTTTTTTTCAGTGAAAAGTTTTTACTACTTCATGAAGGTGAAAAGTATTACATTGATAAAGTATTCATGGCTTACTTGTTGTTTTGAAAAACTAACAGTTTTCATTCTTTGTGTATCCCTTACTGAGCTTCTTATGCACATCCCAAGTTTTTTGAAATGTTTTTCACAGGACATAGCATGGAATAGGGTCAAGTATGGGATCAAGGGAAAGTCATGCTACCTAAAACATGGAACTATAAATGTTTCTTTTAAAGGATTTTTATTTTATGGAAATTTAGTAGAAGCGACTACTTTGTAATCTTTTGAGATGTAATAGTTATGTCCTAATTTTCTAAAACTCTAAACCTTAAAAGATCCTCAATGTGAATTACTCATTTAATTCAATATTAAGTAAGCTTTAAGGCTAGGGCCTTATAGTTGGTATCAAAGTTCTGTTTAGATAACTTTAGAGGTTAGGGTATTCTTTAAGCATAAGTGACATTACCATAATGGTTAGGATTTCAGAAAGAGTCCTAGTTTTAGATAAAGTGAATGAGTAAGTGTATCTTAGTGTTTACATTCCTCATTAGTACATGATGGTTTTGTTGATATACTCACACTGACATTTCTATTTTTAGTGAATGGATGGGTCTAGCAGGAACCAAAGAGACAATAGGTTTGAAGGAAACTGTGGTGGTTCTCTGATTAAGATACTAGATAAAATAGAGGATTCAATGAGGAAACTCGTGGTTGTTCTAAACCAAATATCAAGGAGTCATGATCAACCACTTCAACCTTGGTGAGTTATCTAATGCATCATGTACGAGATGGCCAACTCGATGTTGAAATTCAGGTAATAATTATTAAGGTAACCATTAGGGATTATATGATAATTAATTTTTAGGTAATTATGGGTTACTCTATGATATGATGGAAAATGAAAGGAATGAGATAAACATGAGGTTAAAATATGTTATGATTATTCTTGAAGATTTTATCTCATTTTGGGGAATGTTTTAAGAATTATATAGTTTTGGAAAAAGGAGAACACGCAGACCGTGTGACAACCCGTCGCGTCGGACAAAGCTGCGTGAATTGAACCCACAACCAAAGTGCGACTGGTATTTATCGCCTACCACTGGACTACGTGAAGTCCCTGGTTAGTTTGACTGATTCTTTCTGGTTATATGATTTTATGAATTAAGAGTAAGATGATTTTGGTTTATTTATGAAAATGATTAACCTATCATGGAGGATATGTGATTAGGTTAATTACTTTTCAATACAGAACATTAGGAGCAACTAATGTTTTTTGGAGATAAATGTTACGATTTAACTTGGAAGACTATGTGACTAAATTATTAAAATGTTTGGGTTTCAATCTTATATTAGTTTACTTTGAAGAATTTTATGGACAAATTGATTATAGAATGGTCCTTGTTGAACTTTGGGTTTTGTTGGACAAATTTTGGAGATTAAGAATAGATTTTCTTTTTATAAAGGGTTATCCATTTCTGGATTATCTGATCTTGTACTAGACTTTTTGGTTTTGGTTTTTCTTAAAGTCTAAAGACATGGGAAGTATATAGTTCTATTTTGTGGATTAAGTGATTCTCTAGAAGTTGATTATAGTACTCTTAATGTGAACAAGTCTTCCTAAATACTCGTCTTTTGGAGAAAATATGAGTTTGTGTAAGGAATCTAATAAAAGCTGAAAGTCAATATGATAAGAGATTATGTTTCCTTATGAATAAATTCCTCAATAAAAAGTAACTTAAAACAAAAATGTTGTCTATTATCTTTTCCTACTGGGGAATCGAATACCGTTTAACCCATCACAAGTTTGTGATTTTCTCGTGGTTAACTTTCTCCTAAACATGTTTTCTATCACTCTCCATCAGAACATGACCCTTTGTTTTTTCCTCCATGTCCATATTTTCATACTTGGAATCCTAGTATGGGTTAACTCGGGTGACCTTTGTACTTATCTTTCTTTATTTTAAAGTGTTTGTTTTACCGACTTTTTTTCCGAAGTGGGACTTTCAAGGATGTTTCCAAGCCCAATTTTAAAATTGCGAGGACGCAATTCCCAAAAGGGGGGAAAGATGTAACACCCCAGGTAAATAAAGAATATGACATTTCATATTTATTCATATTTGTGAATAAAATATTTAAATGACTTTAAATGGGACTCTATGCTCGATGGCGTACCCAACACGCAACAACGAGTTTCTTGGGAATCTTACGTTGCACTCTAATAATAAAATAATATTATTTTAAATGGTAGTTAACATGTAGCCGTTGTAATGGAGGGAATGGATAGAAATAACTAAAATATGATTATATATGTTTTTAAATGTTTTTACATTTATCCAATAAAAGATAAAGGCTTAAAATACAGAAAGAATTCAATTTTAGGCGTATATGCCCTAGTTTCCACTAAAGGTTCACTTATCGCCTTTTGATGGAGAACTGTCATTAAATATAGCTTTGATCACTCTTATACATTCTTTTGGACCAAATAAAACTCTTCTTTAGAATCGGGACATTAAATTTTACATTGTGTAAATTTTTGGTATTTTTCTGATAAAGTTCATTTTTTAATGAATAGTGTAAAATGTTGTATTTTAATTCAAAAACTTTTTTTAATATAATTTATTTATATGATTAGATTATCTTTTTAATTTATTTTAAAGTGAAATTAGAAAATATTTTTACCATTAAATCCAATAGTGGTGGTTGGAATCAATTTCACTTTGAAATCGGACTTAAACTAGTGTCAATCTTTTGATACTTATTGTTTCATAAAAACACGCTATTTGCTCTGACAGCGGGAATTAATTATTAAATTAATTAATGTGACTTATATGTTTTGAATTTTGTAAAATAGACTTCTTTTTTGAATTCCGAATATCAAATATAGCTTAGGGTGAATTTTTGGTAATTTTCTGAAAAACATCAATTTTTGATGAATAGTGAAACCACTAAGTGGTACTTATAAAGACTGACTTTCCGTTTAAATGAAATTTTGCAATAATTGTGTTTTGAATTTCAAAAATCCGACATACATGGTTGTCATTAAGGAGTAAAATGTGGTTCAATGGGATAAAAATAATTTTTTGGTGAATAGTAACTTATTAAGTTCTTAATCGCGATTAGTGGTAATTAGGGTAGTTTAAGGTATAAATAATGCTTTAATAATATAAAGTGACCTAGACACATGTCCTAACCTTATTGTTTGTGTCATGGCCGACCAAGACAAGCCATGGGTCAACTTGGGGACCCCATGGAGACACTTTGGTTGGGAAATGACATAAATAACTTTTTATTTAATGTTAAAATTAAATTGACACAAACATGAGTTGTTTTACTAAAAAACAATTTAGGTAGGGTTACACAGGTCCAAATTTTGATTATAAATAGTCATTGGAAAGATAAAAAGATTTCCGACATCATAGTATTTGTTTTATAATTTTTAGACATTAAATAAATTAAATTATTTATGACATAATAATGATGCAGTGATGACATCATTATTTGACGATTTAAATAAAATGGAAAGATAATGTAAAATCTATGAACTACACATGTCAAAAACCAATTTGTTGAGTGGATTTCGAACCATTATCACCTTATCCACGAATTATATCAATGTGGGACCTTTTAAAACAGAAAAACATTTTCAAATAAAGTAATATTTCTTTACTTTCCAAAAGTGCCCCTCCTCTCCTCTTATAAAAGGCCCCCACCTCTACCTCATTTCACACATTCTTCAAGCCTTTGGCTCGGCCAACCCCTGCCCATTTACTCTCTCCACATCCCTCTCCTCATCCTAGAGGATTCCCTTTGGGAAGAATCCTTTCAAAGGAAGCCTTTAGGCTCAAATCAAAAGGAGTTACACTTTTAAAGGTAATTCATTCTCTCTTGTTCATTTGTTTTATTTTGCTTCTCCAACCCTCTAAACTCTTTTTATTTACTTCTTTTGTAAC
Organism: Viscum album; assembly: GCA_963277665.1. Lineage (NCBI taxonomy): Eukaryota > Viridiplantae > Streptophyta > Magnoliopsida > Santalales > Viscaceae > Viscum > Viscum album. The sequence continues at coordinate 685,156,910 of OY728167.1, forward strand.
AACACCAGTATATTCAATATACTAGGATGTTTTTATAAGATTTATTTGAGCTACACTCTCACACAACTACATCAAATGGATAAAGAACATACGGTTTCCGTGGATGGCGAAATTCTGCCTCCCGAAACGATGATTGTTCAATACTCATTTAACACCTTCAAAGGTGGCCATTATGATGTCACTATTTTTATATATGATATATAATATGTTTATTTTTTATTTAAGCTTATGTATTTTTGATTTTTGGCATACCTTCATGGTTTCCATTATGGGTAAACACGATATCTTCATTTAAGGAAGTGCGGACTACCGCCCCCTCAAAGTGATGTGATTCGTTAATGCCATATGTGGGACGTGTAAAGGATGGATTTAAAGTTATTATATATGATGTTATACTGGAATTATAATATACCTCTATATCATTATTATTTCTTTCCATTAAAGTATGAGATAGAAATGAAAGTAGCGTTCATGCGTACGTACGGCTTACCGTCTCCATGAACGGTGCATTTCATTTCTTACCTCTAAATGATTATGTAATATTATAAATACATGTATATTCTGGATATATATGATACATATTATATCCAAATCAGGAATTTCATTCTGGATATAAAGAACCTTTGACCACACGAACAACATGTAATTGTAAGAAGTCCACTTTCGACTTAAGAACCAAATATCGACAAAACAAACAGGATTAACTTAAATGATTAAATAATGTTTATAACATGGTAATAAGTGATATAAAAGGAATAATGAACTTTAAAAAGGTTCTTAAGGAAGTATAAATTAACTCAAGTTTATTATTCAGGAGATTAAAGAACGATCGAGTCATGTCGGACCCGAGGTAAGGGATCCTACAACTCTCTTTCTTTTTAAGTACACTCTTTTATGTCATTTCTTTTAAGCTCATATTTCTTATGATTGGGATGTTATTTTATATTACTCCTACTGTAATTTTTATGTTCATGTGATGAGAGACCCTATTATCTCTCATCAATCCATTTTTTAAGTTTTGAGTGGTGCCGTTAGGCTGCCGAACTTTCGTAAGAGGTCTAACCTCTCTCTTTCTTTTTAAGTACTCTCCTTTATGTCACTTCTTTTAGGCTCCTATTTGTAATGTTGGGGGGCTGTTCTTTTATATTACTCTTTCTGTAAATTTTATTGTAATGTGATGAGATACCCTATTTGGTCTCATCAATCCAGATTCGGAAGTTTTATGTGGCGTCGTTAGGCTGCTGAGTTTTTGTAAGGGACTTCGTCTCAATCTCCTTTCATTGAGGCATATTTCGTTTTATACACAACTTTCTTTTATACGGTGTATAAACCCCTTTGACTTTTACTTTTATGCAAAAGGAATATTTTTCTACAAAGCGTTTTACTAAACGACAAAAAGGAATGTTTTTTTTAACGTACGCGGTGACAACGACTTTTTCCGCCGCCACGAGTATTATTTGGTATTTGGCTTCCTCAACTAGCCGTGATGTTTATAAAATAAAATAAATACCATATACTCTTTTATGTATTTTGGTATTGAAAATGGTTTTGATAAAGGATTCTATTATGTCAATATATTTATGATATATTGTGATTGAAATGTGGAGATGTTATCTTTCATTTATATTGGTTTTATGTTTTGTGATTTTATATTGGTACTTGGACATTTTAACGGGTGGTTACGTTATAAATCATATGACGGGTGGTGCCGTGAATACCAGGACGGGTGGTTACGTTATAACCTCCAATGCATTGGGTATGGAAGTCGGCCGTATGGCTATTCCATTAAGTATGTATGGAAATTGGCCGTATGGCTATTCCATTAAGTGATATGTGTGGAAGTCGACCATATGGTTATTCCACTTAAGTATGTTTATGTCCCAAGTTACCTTTATATATGTTATGTGTTCTTTATATGGGTTTTATGGTAATCCTTTGGTTACAAAAAGGTAAGTAATGATATTTTTTTTTCAGTGAAAAGTTTTTACTACTTCATGAAGGTGAAAAGTATTACATTGATAAAGTATTCATGGTTTACTTGTTGTTTTGAAAAACTAACAGTTTTCATTCTTTGTGTATCCCTTACTGAGCTTCTTATGCTCATCCCAAGTTTTTTGAAATGTTTTTCACAGGACAAAGCATGGAATAGGGTCAAGGATGGGATCAAGGGAAAGTCATGCTACCTAAAACATGGAACTATAAATGTTTCTTTTAAAGGGTTTTTATTTTATGGAAATTTAGTAGAAGCGACTACTTTGTAATCTTTTGAGATGTAATAGTTATGTCCTAATTTTCTAAAACTCTAAACCTGAAAAGATCCTCAATGTGAATTACTCATTTAATTCAATATTAAGTAAGCTTTAAGGCTGGGGCCTTATATATAATGAAGTACTATTTTATTTTGATCCTTTTAAAATTCACCTTCTGATATTTACATTACATTATTTTTATTCTATAAGAGAAAATCATTGAGGGGGGAATTATAAATATACATACATCGAAACTGATATTATATGATCAATCATCTTAAATGAATGAATAAATTAAGTTTAACTTAATCAGTAAAATGTTTTCACCTCTGATTCCCCCAATATAAGGGTGACAACATGATCCCTTGGGAATCTCAAATTGGGATATTAAATTAGTTATTATTGGAATGGTTCAAGATAAAATTTTGGTATTATGTTTAACATTTTGGTGATAAATGTATTATTTCATTATATCAAGGTTTATTATTTTTGGATATTATATTAAATTATGCTAACCATTTTGGTTTTATTAACGATTGGAGGAATAGGTTTTCATATTTTTATGGATCTTATGATATATTAAATGTTTTTTTCCAATATTTAGGAATAATAATGTTTCAAATTTGATATTCATCATTTGGAATATGGGATAAAACTGAGGTGGAAAGTTATTGAAACATGCAACCAAATGATATAATTTCATTTATGGATTTAAAGAATTCAAGTATGTTTATTTTCTCATGTATTCTATCTCGATGGTATAAATATACCGTAACTATAGAAAAAAGGATCTTGGAATGAAATATATTTTTTACAATAATTTTTTATGAATTAATGGTATATTTTATCTTTAGGGAAAATTAAATTTTAATTAACCATTTTTTCAAGGACGAACCTATTTCTCATAATAGAAAAAAATTATTGAGACTAATTTTCATCCTCTTTATTGTTTATTTCTCTTATGTGTCTATATTTTCACTTCCCACTAATGTTCTACTTGTTTGGGAACATGATTATGTGTTATTAAAAGTGACATTAAAATTTCCATTTTATTTCTTATAAATGATTGTTTTATTCTAAATTTTTTGTTGTGGGTTTTCAAAAAAAGTATTTTTTAATATAAAAAAGCTTTATCCTTTTTGGATTATATTTTCATCATTTCACTCCACAAATCCTATGGATAACCATTATGTCCTTTTCAAGGTTTTATTATTAGGGATAATATTAAAAATTATGAGGTTCAATGCCATCTTTTTCCAATTAAAATGTGTTTTAAAAATGATTTAATAAATAATATCTCTTTATAAACTTTTCTTACTAAACTATAGATAAAATTCAAATGATTCTATTCAATTAATAGGGTAGGATTTAACACCGTGAAATTTTAATATTTTTTTTAATATAACATTTTATAGATTGTATCACACACAATAACAAAATAAAATGAATTTTTTTATATTAGATGATGATTATTAAAAAAATTATAAGAGGACTAAAACCTCAACAAAATAAAATGATAAAATCAATTAAAAAATAATTTTACTTATAGGATAAGTAATTAATGTTAAAAATAATTACTTTTTAAGGAAATATTTAAAATGTATTTGTTATTTTATTAAAATATTAATCATTAATTTTTTATTATAATGATATTTAACTTACCAACATTAATTTAATTGGTATTTGAAATTAAATAATATTAAGAACACATAATGATTAAAATGATAATTTTCATATATAAGAGTTTTTCTTTATATTTTTTATTTTCATTTAAAAAAAATTTCAAAATTTAAAAATTTTAATTTAATAAAATAGTATTCATTTTTTTCATTATCATGTTAGAATTATTTTAGGGTTAATTTTTGGGATTTCTTTGGAAATAGATTTTTTATATGAATAGTGAAAAATACTGACTTTTCAACAACTATTACTTTTATAAAATTGTCATTAAATAATAATGGCTTAAAAGTTTTATGAAAAATTTTATAGAATAAATATATATTTAATAATAAATATAAAGTATTTAAATAATTAATTTTTAACTCATAAATTGACATTCAAAATTTCTGAAATCTAAGTAATGTTTTTATTATAATAAAAACTAAATTTGATTAATTTTCTTTTATTTAAGCATTAAAAAGGCTCCCCTTAACTCAGAAATTAGTTTTAAAATTGCATAATATTCTTTTTTATTCATAATCAAATTCAATCCATGGTAATAAAAAATTTACATGATTCCCATAAAAAATCATTTTTATGCCTAAAAGGAAAAAATATGTAATATTTTTTCACAGCGTTATGCGTACATGTTTTGAAATAAATTTTTACCACTTTTAGAAATTGAATATTTTCTAATATATTAAATATTTAGAATAAACATATCCATATTGAGTAAAAAGGTCTATTTTATTTTTGGCTATAAATAATAGTTATCATGGTAAAAGTTAGTCACCTAAAAAAGGGTAAAATGGGTAAAATGGGGTTTGAAATATGGTATCATGCCTCAAAATATCTCAAAACATTCGTTTATTTCCTTGGATGAGTGGATTTCAATAATAACTATCCTACCATGTCATTGACCCTTAATAAATCTAATATGTTTTCATAGGGATAAAAATAAACCATGAATGTTTTTTTCAGATGAATAAATTATTTTTATCATATAAATTTATTTTTAAATCTAAATTGTAATATAATTACCCTGAACGCTTAGGTAATGCCAAAAAAATTCCTATTCAAGAAGTATAAAAATTAATTATATGATTTTTTAAAAATTAAAAGTAAAATATTTTGGATGAATTAATTTGTTCCTATAATATTATTGTTAATTATAATGTATAATTAGTGGTGAAAGTGTTTTTTTTAAATTATATTATTATATTTATGTATTTAAAGTTAAATTATGCTAATAGTTCGGAAAACGAATTTAAGGAATTTTTCATGTTAAATGATATTTTTTAAAATGATTTAAAAGTAAAAAAATATTTCAAGAGTATAAGTTGGATAATAAATGGTATAAAATGTCATCCATTTACAATATGTGAGAGAATTTTCTTATTACATGAATATTTATAACTCTTAATGATTAAATATTTGTTCAAATAACAATGATTTCTTTTCAATAAAAGGGGATTAATCTACAATTTTCTATGAATCTTATTAGTTCAGTTTTTTCTAAAACCATGACCCAAATCCCCCTCCCCAAATCCACTCCCACATTCCCTAGACCCCAAAGTGATCAAATTACTCTTCTAAAAAGGCCTTATGTTCAATTGAATATTGGCATTTAAATTGTTGAGGTTAGGGTTTCCAATTCCCTTTTACCTTTCTAAATTATGATTCATTATAATGAATGTTTATTAAACCATCAATTACATTGATTTCAATGTTATTTTATAATTGTAATCGAATCTATTTGATCAATTAGCCCGAATTGCCCAAGGCCTCTTTTTTACTTTTATTATAGATAACCCCCATTTTTATGGATGAAGGGGAACCCTTACACGACCCGTAGGCCCAAGGCACAAGGCCTAACACGACCTGAAGGACAATACATGACCTGAAGTCCTAGAGGGAAACAATTCCCCATTACATGAACTGTAGGTCCAACCCACTAGAGCTGCCCCTCCCCACCTCCTACATCTTTGATCGCCTAACTCCCCACCATTGCATTTCTGATCAGCTAGAATTGCCCCGTGCAAAGCTATACGGTGCATGGTCATGATGGAGGTTTCCATACCCTCTCCTTCTTCAAATCTGTTTAGCTCTACATCATGTGGTTGCTACATGATTAGATATTCTTTTAGGTCCTAGTCTATGAGAATTGGGCTACTCCACAGTCTCTGTGGCCTGAAGCCCCAATGGCCTGGAGGCCTTTGGTGGCCCGAAGGCCCTGAGACCATTAGGCCCAAACCCGTGGCCCGAAGGTCCAAATCAGGTATTTTCATTTCAAATTATTCTCCAACTCAATAATTAATCTAATAAGTAATTTTTTTCGTCAAAAAGTGTATTATTTTTATCAAATTTCATTTATAAATCCATAAAATTTTCATTGTTTACCATTCTTTTAAATGCTTTTGAAAATGTCAATAACTTTCGTGGCTTTACACAACCTATTTGAATGATGATATTGTCCATAATTTATGACTCTCTAGTTTATTCATATAAATTGATTTTATTATTGAATATATCTTTAGTATTAAATTAATTTTATGACTATGATTTTGTAATGTTAATTTCCCAATTATAATAGTGAAATTAAAGGTAAACAAAAATGTTTATTTTTAACCATAACAAAAGAGTCTTAGGAAATAACGTTTTCTAGATGGTATCAATTAAATAACCTATTGAAAATTCATAATTTTGGAATGATATTTAAAATATTCCTTGAATTTTATAGATTTTATGAATCCTTTGAATTAATAACATGTATAATTATGGATATAATGAACCTATTTAGAGACTAAAAATAAAATGACCCCAAAAAAATTGATGTAAACAATACTAATTGAGTAAATGAATGAAACATGATAATACATGATAATAATAATGTAATAAAAATGAAATAAATTATTAAATCGGGTATATAATTAATATAATAATATTATTAAAGAAAATAGTGGATGTATGAGGCAATTTTGGACTAGAGGTAAGGGGTTTCTTAACTCAACATCCTTTCATTGGGGTATATCACTTCCTTAACGACTATATTATGCCATTTTTATGTGTTAAATTACCTATGACTATTTTATTATTCATTTCCAATTGTTTTTTATGGATTTAAATATTTTCACAAAATCAATTCATAGATCTATTCTCACTTCAAATGTTATGGTCATTATAAGGTATTTCTCTTCTCAAACTCCCTTCATTGAGACCTTTTTTTATATTATGCACCAATTTTCCATTATATGATGTATATTCTTCCTATTAAATTATTTTATAATGAATAATTTTTTTGTCGTGAAATTTAAGGTAACCTTTTAATTTCCACATTCAAAAGGTAATGATTGAAAAGCTATAAAAGATGCATGAGTTTTTTATCTGATTCATAATATCATAACATATACATCATTTCACAAGCCAAATATTTTCTATTTTGTACATACTCACTCATGAATGAATTCTGACATATTATTTCATTTAAATCATGGGATTCATCGAGGAATCTAATTTTCAAGATTTCAAGTAATTTTAATTATAAATTTTATAAATTTATAAGTTCTTTCCATTATTAATATTTTTTTATTGATATTTGTTTAATATTGGTCACTTACATTTATTTTCATTGTTTATATATTGGAAACTGATCTCATTTAAAATTCTCTTCTTGAAAATAAAAAAGGTTATAATATCCATATATGATTTTTCATGGATTTTTTATTTTAAATGTAGGGAAAGTGGATTTTTATTTAAAATCATTGATGAAAAAGTATTGAAGAATTTTTAAAAAAAAAATTTACTTCCATTTATTTATATTATTTCCAAAAAAAATTTACTATGTTTATTTCCTATTATTATATTCCATAGTTTTTGTATTTATTTTATATGTTTTAAATAATAATTTTAATAATGCTTTCTACATGGGTTACTTTGAACTCTCTTTACAAAAGTGTTATGTAAATTTTTTATATGAATTTAAAACTTGATCTGGTTTTTACAAAACTATGTCCATTATTAATTATTTAAATAATTTTTCAAGTCTCCATTGTTTTCTAAATAAAATCATTTTACCTTTTTATTGTGACTTTTGTGTTTTTAATGTATATAAAAACAGCATTACTTCATGATTTCAAAAGTATATTTATATATTATTTTAAGAAATAGTATTCTAATTTATTTAAATTTTTTATAAATGATTACAATGCTTAAATATGTTCATTATCTAGTGATACCATTGTAATATTTTCTATAAATGGAATATTCCGAGTTTTTAAAGATATTATCAGGAAACCCATTTCTTTTTCATGGGTGAATCAATCTATAAAAAAATGAGGGTTGTTTTTAAGGTTTTTATGATTAAAGATTACACATTATAAATGTTTTTTAGCATACATAACATTTAAACTATTTTTCATGATGTATTAGATTGATATATCTATCTAATGCATTGGGTAATGATTTAGTCTCCAATTGTGAAAATGTTAGAGAAAACTATATAGGTTTATCCCATAAAATTAATAGGGTATTAATTTTTCTAAAATAGGATAAACATGAGTTAACATGGGTTATAAAGGCAATTTCCTAATAATTAAACATATGTCATCTATCCTTGTTCTGATTTCTAATGGTTCTATTAAATTATATTGATTTCACATGGTTTATTATTGTTGACTCAAATGAATCTTGTCTTATGTTAAATCTTCATGAACTGAATCATGTTTTATGTACTATGTTTTTATAGGTATGAAATTTATTATATTATTTCTATTAACTTTTATTATGGTCTCACAATCGTATTCTCATCATATACTAAATGATGATATTTTATTTTTAGTTCTCTTATTTACACTTATTGAGTGCTGAGCACACCCTTTCTATGTTTCCATTTCTCTAGTTTATGAAAAATTATGTTATGTATGTTATGTATAAAATTGATTCATATGTAGATAATTTTATAAGAGATGTTGTGGAATTATCATTGAAAATTAAAATATGGGTATACAGGGAATTGTTTTTATTTATATGAAAAGTCTTCTGTTTAGTATCATAATGTTTTTTTCAAAACTCTCTTAAAATATAAACCTAAAAGGTATTTGGTATGCATGTATTTTAATATATCATTTTATCATTTTAATCATTTAGATTTTAAATCGACTTGTGTCTATTTGTATAAAATCCATAATTGGAATGATTATGATTTTAGCATCAGATCCATGTGTACAAGAATGTGGTGTTATAGTAACGTTTCATGTTAACCTTTTACAACTGATCATTATCTAGTAAAAAAATACGGGAAAATCTATTTAAAATCTCTTATTATATAATATTTTATTCCAGTTAGTGATCATTTTGATCCTGTTGATACATAATCCTTAATATATTCTCGGTTGATGAGTGATTTGTGACTATAAATACAAAATTTGATGAATATGTTTACCCAAAAATCCCCTTTAAGGAGAAATTAAGATAATATAAATAGGTTTCTATGGTGTGTGTTATTTGTGAGTAGTTATATACATTTTTTCACATTACCATACTGTAAATGATATGTTTCAATTTGATATTTGATATATATTGGAAATCTCAATTTCAGGATCTCATATATTTCTATATGATGTAAGTTACTTTTACATATCCATTAGGTGATTGTTATGAATTCATTATATGTGAGACCAAACCTAACATCATTACATATTTTTTGTCTAGTTATGTACCATCATCCCAAAGGTAGACAGTCCTTAAAATGAACTAGGTATGCCTCACATTTCATATTGTTGTTGAGATGAGAATAGGTTCGCTCATCCCATGAAGGATATTGTTTCCTAATATAGGTCACACTCATGGTTTAAAAATGCATCCTTGAATCAATTATTGACAATAATACTATTAAACTGTATCAAGAAAACAATTGATTGATACCATAAATCTATATGAAAATATCTATGTATATGAGGATCTCTATCAATATTTATTATAATTTCATTATCTTCCCACTCATTAATTGGTTAAATTATATTTTAAATAAATAAATATGTGAACTACATATTTTATAAACATCATGGGATGTGGTTCATGTATAGGTGTTGGGATTAAAATAATGAGAAGGGATAATAATTTATACATATGAACGAAATCAAAATCCATATAGATCAGCTTCATTTAATGAGGCATCCCATTCCATTTAATTTATTAGGAAAAAAACCATTGTTGTTCTTTTTTAGGGTCATAAAAACATGAAAAATGATGTTCCTCTTAAGTGCATGTGTTTGAGAAAAATTTTGTTTTTTAAATTATGTACATTTCATACCATGGAATATTATAATTTGATATTATATAATTAGAACCATTTTTTACAAAGCTAAATTCATATATAATGGAATAATTGGTTAATGGATTCTTGTAATGTTTTGGTGTCATATTCATTGGTGAATCCTTCTCATTCATCCCAAAATATTGGTTATGTGATGTTAGGATAGGGATGAAACTTGATTTTAATCCCATTGATTCTCAATGATTATTAATTAAACTAAGGAGACTATTCAGATGCTCAATATCGATAGATTCTAGTGTAAAAAAATTCATGAGGATCATTTTGGTATATAAAGAGAACTCGTGATCACCTATAGATAGGGATCCTTGTTATCAAGGGAATACATGAATTTAACTTCCTTTAGGATACTATCGAATATGGATAAAAACAAGATATATATATATATATCTAAAAAAGGAATTAAAATTACCATTATCAAATGAATATATAACTTAAGGGAAGTAAGTGTATGTTATTAAACCCATAATATAATTTAAGAGGCCATAGAGGAGGCCTATGTGTGTGTGAATATTTAAAAACTTGGCCGATTAAAAAAAGTTTTTGCATGGTATTTTGAGAAAACAATTTAACCCAAGTAGAAGACCTGGGTGAACAGGACATCTAGTTATGCTTCATATAGGTTGGGTGTGATGTTATTATAGATACACGCCTTGAATCAGGAAGGATTAATATTAGAATCTAGGTGTTTCACAGTGTTGAGTATCTAAGTGAAGGCATTCTCAATTAGGTAAACTGTGTGAATGGGTACCCAATTAGGTAGATTGGGTGTATGACCACCCCACTAGATGAGCTAGGTGGGGATCCAATTGAGAAGAACTATGCACAATGTTTAGAATTTCTCAAATCTTGAAGGTGATACCATATATGACTCATATTCATATTTTTCCCCTTTACACTTTCTAAGGATTGGGTGTGGGTCTATTAGAGGATAGACTAGGCAATGTGAGTCGATGACCAGTTTTAATGGGAACACCACTTGAGAAATGAATGTGACTCATGTACTGATGATCACATGGTATCTTATGATAAATGTAATAATAAAATATTGTAAATACCATTTAATCACATTATTTTCCCCTATGTTTTTACTAAAAATCACATAAAGTGATGTATATTTATATATGGAATGAAAAAATGTATCTTTCTGCACTCTGTTGTTATCAAGGATTCACCTCTTGCATGTTCATGATAAATATGAGAATTAGATAGGTAAAGGGAGATAGTATCCAGATTATTAGTGGTAATTTATTTTAGTTCTATGTACCTTTTTAAGAGGGTTCATGATTTTGAAGAAGGTTAATAGAGAATATAACACAATTATTATAAGAATAAGATGCATGACATGATGGTTGTGAATAGGGTATGTGACATGAATGGTAGTGAGCTTGGTGTGGGAAGGGGGAACCCAATTATACACTTTGCTTATAAAAATATTTCAATTCAACTATAGAATTTCTGTAGTTCCAACTTTAATCTCATTTTAGTACCAATAAATCCCCCCTCAGAATTGTATTTGATCAGATAAGGGGATCAAATTATTAGGTAAATATGATCTATATGTGAACATGGATGGTCGTAATTCAAAATATCATTGTTTCTTTCGTCAGTTTCCCTTAGAAACGTGGCTTAAATTTTTAGCCTTTATAGCTCTCTCTATATAAAATTTCCATAGAAGGATTCATGAATGATATGTTAAAACCCTTATTCCATTATGTCCAAAATTCTATGTTTCTTATGATTTTGGAATGTAATTAGACCCATTGGGATTGGTAAGAATTCTATTTGATGGTGAATAATGGATCTTACGTATGAGTGATTTTTTGACTACTCTAACTAAAGGAGAAATGATTACAAGAGAAGAGATCTCCCTTGTGAGTACCAATGAAGTTACTGGTAAAAATAATGCTGGAGTTGATACATCTTATCATGGAGGCAAACAGTAACACTATTTTACTTTATCTTTTTACATTATCTTATGGAAATTTATAGCCTTTGGATGGATTTGTTTCAGATATTTCAATATGAGATACCTATTGATAGGAATATGAAACTAATATGAAAATATCCACATAACTATGGATATGAGAAAGCACAAAAAATATTTAGATCATGTTTACATTAAGTGACTTAGTTCCAACATATATTTTAGTCAACCCAATTGGATTTAGCTTAAATACAGTGTCCCATCTACATCAACTATCCAATACATAGCTAGTGTGGTAGGATAACTGATAATTAATCCATGAGGATACCGTGGGATAATTATGATGTCCAAATATCAAGATTAAACCAATGTTTATTACCTTGTGGTTTAAAAATGATACTACAGAGACATCCATGACACTATAATGAAAATTTCTAATGGGAAGGAGTGAGAAGAGAAGTTTTCACTAGAACTATAAATTACTAAGATTCCAATTTAGTAACACCCCCATATCACTAATTTTTTTATATATTAAATGATTTTGGTCTATTTTTTTGTTGTTGTTTTTTTTCACATATTTTCAAAAAAATTTAACCTTGAGGACTAATGTTTGAGGTATGAGTGACCTCATCCTATAACGAACCTATAAAACATGGGAATGGTGCTGGTTGGGTAAACTATAATTGGGAAAGAACATCTAAAATAAGTGTTATTAGAGTCTTATTCCATTATAAGGATTCCAATTAGGAAATGTGGAAGAAAAAAATTCAATGTTTGGTGATATGGCATCTTACAATGGTGGTATTTTGTAGACTAAAGTGCAGAAGATTAAACACGAGCAGGTAATTTTTGGTGGACATTTCAAAGTGAAAATGGGGAATCCCATTATATGGTGTATGGTTTAAATCATTTTCATAAATGGAGTGCATGGATGGGTTATTCCAGTATGTCTGTGTGTTTGAGGATGCCTAGTAGAATTCCCAAACATGATGGGGGTGGTCATACAGTGGTGAGCATGTGTCCAGTTTTTTTAAAGAGATGAAATTCCATTTTTAAACTCACTAATTCAATATTTTTTCCATACCCCTCCTTCACATCACATGAATGACTCATGGAATGTTTATAATTTAATTTCAAACTTTATTTTCTAATAATCCAATTCCATTACCTTCATATTTTACTTTTTTAGAAGGTATGCTCCCATTTTTTCTCTTTTTTCTCCATCCTTCTTACATTAATCACATATATACTTCTCTATGAATCCCTGATGGGTATGGGGGTAAATATTTAGGGTATGTGTTGGTTTAAATGTCAGTATTTGGTTGTGTATGTATTTTTGGGGTCATATTACTTTGAGGCTTTTAATTTACAATTTAGGAGTGTGGGTTTTGATGAATTATAAAAAGGTGTTTTGGGAAATTGTTTAATTTAATATTTCATGAAATTATTATATGTTATTAAATTATTTTCTTATGATGATATACATATACGTGGTACCTTAAATGGGTTTATAATAGTTTTTTAATTATTTCTATGCATGAAATTAAAGGGATATTAATGTATTTATAGTTTCAATTTCAAAATTAATTCTATGCATTCCATGAATATATAAAAAGACGCAATAGGTATCTTTCAAGTGAATATAATGGTTTTAAGGTGGCGATTGACACTAATTTTTTTAGGATGAAATTTTTATTATTTACAGAGATTATTTATAGAAATTTGTGTGTTTAACCCTATTTTAATTGTTTCAAGACTTATTAGTTTTATGAAGGGTTTAAATGTGTTTTAAAAATAATATGTATATTTTTTTTTATTTTTATAAAATGTTTTTATGAAAAATATTCAAGGGTTATAGATATGGATTGACACCACAATATTCATTTAAAATATAGGTTCTCACATTAATATTGGATTTTTTTTACTTCTGATTTCAATTCCCATGTTTCTACCCCATTGATTTTTTATGAAGTGTATTAACTTGTACCCCTTTTGGGATGAATTCTATAATTATACCATGATTGGGATGTTGTGAAAAGGGATATTTATTGGCAGAGTTTTTGAGGTGAGATGTGGTATATTTGAATTATTTTTTTATTTTTTTATGTGATGGTCATCTGATTTATTTTTTAGGTGACCTACACTTGAGTTGTGTCATTGGATCCCTAGGATACTATGTGAAGGTTTGGATGTATGTTACATGTAACTCCCCGACCCCAGTTACCCAAAGGCAGTGAATTATTAGGTATCATTGACATGATCACAAAAGATCAAGTATCGAAAGACCAATTAGTTTAGTATCCTTGGAAACACTAGATATATTCGTATGTCTTATATTACATCATAAAGTGAAAAACTACAACAACATCTTGTCTTCATAGACCACACTCATATCCCCTCATACTATCCATGTAGGTTATTCATAAAATTATTCTTCACATATTGGGAAGGATAAAACATTGAAAGGGGTGATCTCAGATGCTCAGTAAGGATAACAATATAACATAAACTTTCATAAATAAATATAAACATTTAAGACAATGTATAATTAATCAAAAGCCTTTTAAACATGAACATTAGCATAATATGGCAAATATTAAATGAAATAATTCCATTTACTTATTCACTTGGATATTCTACTAATCAAATAATCACATGCAATATCAATAACCACTTTAATAATAGTACAATGCATAATGCCAGACTATCATAACCACATTTTCAAGGCATTGTGCCAAGACTACAAATAATATTTTGACAAGGACTTGTTCCAAGACACTAGTTTTTCTCATGAGACCTACCGATGCATTAAGGAGATATAGTGGGCTCCATCCATCACTTACTATGTCCAATTAATTTCTCATATGAAAAGGTTTATATAGCATCCCGTCTTTTATAACATAACTTTTCATTCCATTACACGGAACTGAGGATCTTTAAGGTTTAGTGTTTTGGAAACAAGGAACATAAAACATGAAACAAAAAAAAAATTCTTCTTAAACACTTGAAAGGCTTCTCCTCATGTTCACCCAAGGCTCATTACTGCATCTCATAACCTGGGGACATACATCAAACGGAAGGGTGAGCAGAAGGCCCAGCAAGGGAAACAAGTGAAACATTTTACATATGAACTTGATATACATCAATAAAGTCATGAAAAGAACTTTAATGCATGAAAATGAAATCATGAGGCATATCATAATAAAAATAAAACTTTTTCATAACTTGAAGATGTGGCTGCAACATTTAATATTGACAATCGTTTCGTTTCACCAAGGTCCATCCCCAAGGTGTCGTTAAAAATTACCAAGGTTTTTCACCAAGGCATCGTTAAAATTGTAATCTCTAGTGGTTACATCATTACCCAATGCATTGGAGCGCTATCAGGGCGCACCCTTAAATTTGCCTTTATTATCATGTGAGCCACATATATCATCATCAAACATTTAATAAATAACCCACATAGCATAAAATAAATGGGTTTCATTTCATAATCATAACGTTTTAGAAACTGCTTTAAAGACATGATCTTTACGTCACTTTAAAACCCACAGAAAAGGAAGGTGGGTCTCATGTATGTAAATCCCAGAATTTAAAATATAACATTTTGGTATATATGTGAATACCCCTTTAGAGGAAAGAGCTTTGAGTATTCACTTAATAATATAAAAAAAACTTTAGAAAAAGAGAGAGACATTTTGAGATGGAAATTCTGCAGCATAACGGCTATGTTATGAGGTTTTAGAAGACATTAAAAAGAGAGGGAAAATGAGTCAAACATTCATAAATGACCCATAAAACAGTATATGGACAGAATAAGAAGGATACATGATCATGGTAATGAAATTTCAAGGACATACCATTTGAAATGAAAAACATGGAAGGAAGACAAAAATTAGATTTCTCTTATGAAAGTTCGACAGCCTAACGACGTTACTTAAACTTCAACAAAAACGATTTGAAAAGATCAAATAGGGTCTCTCATCATGTGAACATAAGAGTTCAGTATGATAGATATAGAGATAATTCCCCAACATAACAAAAATGAACTTGAAAGAATTGACATGAAAGTAGATCTTCAAAACGAGAAGGGTGAAGAACCACTTAAAAATTCGGCAGCCTAACGGCGCCACTTAAAACATCAAAATACTGAATTGAAGAGATCAAATGGGGTCTCTCATCATATGAACATAAGATTCCAGTATTATAGATATATATATCTTACCCCAAAATAATAGAAACTAACTTGAAAGACTTGACATGAAAGTAGAACTTTGAAAAAGAGAAGGGTGAGAGAATCCCTTAAAAAATTCGGCAGCCTAACGGCGCCACATAAAACTTCAAAAAAATTGAATTGAAGAGATAAAATGGGGTCTCTCATCATATGATCATAAAAGATCAGTATGATAAATTTAGAGATCATGCCCCAACATAATACAAGGAAACATGAAAGACTTGAATGAAAATAGAACTTGAAAACGAGGAAGGTGAAAGAATCCCTTAAAAATTCGGCAGCCTAACGGCGCCACTTAAACATTCTTAAAACGAAATGATGAGAGCAAGGGGGGGTCTCTCATCATATGAACATGAAATAGGAAGTAGGATGAATATAAAAGAACACCCTCCAACATAAGAACATGGAGTATAAAAGAAAAGACATAAAAGAGATTACTTGAAAAGAAAGAGAGAGGTCGGATCCCTTACCTTAAAATGTAACTCTTAAACCTCAAAGGTTGGGACCATGAGGGCTTGGGGGCACCTTGGGAGGACTCCTTGGGAGGTAATGAGACCAGAAATTCGTTGGGAATGAGTGGGGAGTCGAATGGATGAGAGGAGGGCTTGGTATTTATAGGAAAAGTGAGGGGACAAGGCATTAATGGCCAAGGGACACCTCACATGGGCTTTTCTCAAACCCATGTGCTCTCCCTTGTCATTTATCATGGAGTTTGGCCACATGGGGCCCCCAAAACAATAATTCATCACCCTTGGCCGGCCAAACCTCAAAAGATCTCATGACATCATCATGACACCGTTATGATGTCATTAAACATACCGAAACCCTAAAACTGTATTTTTACTATTCACTGAAAATTCAACTTTCTCAGAAAAATCCCAAAATTTCACAGTAACCAAATATCAATGCTCTGATTTCAAAAATGAAATCCATTTTATAAAAATAATTTTCTAAATATTTTTAATTTAATTTTTAAATAAAAACACTATTCTTCGAAAATTCATTTTTTTTTCAGAAAAACCCCCAAAAATTACCATAACATAATATCGATGCTCTGAGTTCAAAAATAAAGTCATTTTTATAAAAATAATTTTCTAATTATTTTTAATTAAATTTTTAATTAAAAAACACTATTCACTCGAAGAAACTAATACTTGAATAATAATTAATGAAACCGTTATTTAACTATTTTATTGAATCACATTACTTAATCAAGGTGCCTAGATTATTTTAAAACTTTTTTTAAGTGAGATTACTAATCCATTTGGCCATATTACTAATCCTAATCATAAAATCACTATTCATAATTTACTATTCATCAAAAATCAAGTTGATCTTATTAGACTCTAAATTTAGTACTGAGCATATTTGTAGAAGACCATTTTTTGAAAATCATTACACATTTTTAATTATTTAGGGTTTACATAAACATATTTAAAATATCCTTTTTCTAAAATTCATCAAAAATATACATACTATATTTATCCGGTCATTTCAAAATTCATAAACTTCATCATAAGAAGAAATCCCAATTTTTATTTAAAACAAGGATTACACAAGGTAGTTACGGTCTCATTATATAACCCCTTATAATACCAGCATAGGACCTAAGAGTAAGGTGTGCTAGGGTGATAGAAGCTTGGGGCGGCTCAGTCAACATTGCCCGAGTAGTAATTTCTATTAGTTTGAACTTCTCACGAAGGCGATTTCGTTCCAGCTTCACATGATGAAGTTCGGCTTGGATTTGATCCAGAGCAAAGCCCAGTGGTGCTACCTCCTTCCCAAGCTCTGTTAGATGGGCTTCGATCGGTCCAAGACTACTAGGTGAGGCCATCGAATATTCTTTCTATACTAATTAACCAAGATTACTTATATTTAGAGATAATAATCAAAACATTTTGTTCACAGCGGTCATGTTGACCGATGGTTATATAATAGTCAAAACCCACTGATCTCATTTTAATTATAATCATGTTTATCAAATAAAACATTTTTGTTGAGTATAACAATAACACGTAAAATTAGGGAACAAAATTTATTTAAAAATTTCGGGTCGTTACAATCATCCCCCCTTAAGAAATTGCGTCCTCGCAATTTTAAAATTGGGTTTTGAAATTTCATTGAAAGTCCCACATCGGAAAAGGAGTCAGTAAAACTATTACTTTAAAATAAAGAAAGGGAAGTACAATGGTCACCCGAGTTAACCCACACTAGGGTTCCATGTAGGAAAACATGGACATGGAGGAAAAAACAAAGGGTCAAGTTCTGAGGGAGAGTGATAGAGAACATGATTAGGAGAAAGTTAACCATGAGAAAATCCCAAACTTATGATGTGTGTAAATGGTCTTTGATTACCTAGTAGGAAACGTAAACCAACAACATTTTTGTTTTACGTTTCTTTTCATAATTTTGAGGATTTCATTTACTACATAGAACAAAAACATAAGAAAATATACCTACCTTCAAGTAGAGTTTCATCCTTTAACAAGTCCCTACCAACACTAATCTTTTCTCCAAATGATGAGAATTAAAAAAAACACTTGGTCTCATAAAAGCACAAGAATCATCTTCTATAGAATCACATAATCTACAAAAGATTAACTATCTATTTCTTCTATCATTAAACATTATCCCAAAAACAGAAAGGTTAAGGTAAAACAACTCTTCAAAAAGAAAGAATCCCATAGGAATGGAAACTACTTTTAAATCATCAAAGTTCCATGGTACTACCCAAAGTTCATCATATACCATTCCATAAATAACGGTCCTTAAAATTCCTCAAAACAAACCAAACTAAGGTTGAAACCCAAATACAATAAGGATTTGATAACATAGTCTTCCAAAACAACTTCATTGTTCATCTCCAGACAACATCAACCACTCCAAACATCTTATAAAAAGTAGCTAACCTAAACATATTTTACCCAAGATAGGTTAGTCATTCCCATAAGCAACCTAAATTACTATAAGTTCACCTTAAATTCATCAATTCTTCAAAATATAAGTCAACCTTACTCCTCAATGAAAATACCATAGTAATCTATTTACCTCGATCAAATATGGTTCCCAAAATAATGAACGTCTTCCAAAATAATAATCATATTTTAATCCCCTAATCATCCCTGTCAAATTAATACAAAAATCGTCGCATTTCCTATCACATTGGTTGTCGGAACATGTTCTTCCATTTCCCACCATTAACTAAGAAGAGAAAGCATAATTAGGGGCTTAAGTACTTAGCTAATAATCATGAAAAGGAACTGAAAGCATATAAGGATAACTTGTATATGAAAGGTATACCCTAACTTGTGATCTCCTAGGTTCCCATCTAGGTTATGAATGATCATATATTCTTATGTGAACCTTTATTTTATTTTATCTTTGTTCCTTTAACAATGGTTCATACCAAGCTTATGAATTTACCAAAGCATATCCCCTGGGAGTGTCGTAACCAAGAGTGCAGCAAGGCCCGTTGTCGTGTACCAGTTCCCGTTTGAGTCTAGCTCAAAGCGGTGTTTTCAGGTTTTACCCCTATGTACATCTGTGCCAGAGCCACCTCTACCTGCTCGTATCCAGACAGGGATGTATTTGCTTGGCAACTCCTTACTCAATACTCACCAAAATACCAGAAAGATTTCCTATATTAAACTTTTCTATAGGGTTCCTCCTAGAGTTTTCATATCCTAATTTCCACAAATAACTAAACCATCCTTTGATACCAACTATAGCATCCCGTCTTTTATAACACAACTTTTCATTCCATTACACGGAACTGAGGATCTTTAAGGTTTAGTGTCATGGAAACAAGGAACATAAAACATGAAACAAAAAAAAAACATTCTTCTTAAACATTTGAAAGGCTTCTCCTCATGTTCACCCTAGGCTCATTACTGCATCTCATAACCTGGGGACATACATCAAAAGGAAGGGTGAGCAGAAGGCCCAACAAGGGAAACAAGTGAAACATTTTACATATGAACTTGAGATACATCAATAAAGTCATGAAAAGAACTTTAATGCATGAAAATGAAATCATGAGGCATATAATAATAAAAATAAAACTTTTTCATAACTTGAAGATGTGGCTGCAACATTTAATATTGACAATCGTTTCGTTTCACCAAGGTCCATCCCCAAGGTGTCGTTAAAAATTACCAACGTTTTTCACCAAGGCATCGTTAAAATTGTAATCTCTAGTGGTTACATCATTACCCAATGCATTGGAGCGCTATCAGGGCGCACCCTTAAATTTGCCTTTATTATCATGTGAGCCACATATATCATCATCAAACATTTCATAAATAACCCACATAGCTTAAAATAAATGGGTTTCATTTCATAATCATAACGTTTTAGAAACTGCTTTAAAGACATGATCTTTACGTCACTTTAAAACCCACAGAAAAGGAAGGTGGGTCTCATGTATGTAAATCCCAGAATTTAAAATAGAACATTTTGGTATATATGTGAATACCCCTTTAGAAGAAAGAGTTTTGAGTATTCAATTAATAATATAAAAAAACTTTAGAAAAAGAGAGAGACATTTTGAGATGGAAATTCTGCAGCATAACGGCTATGTTATGAGGTTTTAGAAGACATTAAAAAGAGAGGGAAAATGAGTCAAACATTCATAAATGACCCATAAAACAGTATATGGACAGAATAAGAAGGATACATGATCATGGTAATGAATGTTCAAGGACATACCATTTGAAATGAAAAACATGGAAGGAAGACAAAAATTAGATTTTTCTTATGAAAGTTCGACAGCCTAACAGCGTTACTTAAACTTCAACAAAAACGATTTGAAAAGATCAAATAGGGTCTCTCATCATGTGAACATAAGAGTTAAGTATGATAGATATAGAGATAATTCCCCAACATAACAAAAATGAACTTGAAAGAATTGACATGAAAGTAGATCTTCAAAACGAGAAGGGTGAAGAACCACTTAAAAATTCAGCAGCCTAACGGCGCCACTTAAAACATCAAAATACTGAATTGAAGAGATCAAATGGGGTCTCTCATCATATGAACATAAGAGTCCAGTATGATAGATATAGAGATCATACCCCAACATAATAGAAATTAACTTGAAAGACTTGACATGAAAGTAGAACTTTGAAAAAGAGAAGGGTGAGAGAATCCCTTAAAAAATTCGGCAGCCTAACGGCGCCACATAAAACTTCAAAAAAATTGAATTGAAAAGATAAAATGGGGTCTCTCATCATATGATCATAAAATATCAGTATGATAAATTTAGAGATCATGCCCTAACATAATACAAGGAAACATGAAAGACTTGAATGAAAATAGAACTTGAAAACGAGGAAGGTGAAAGAATCCCTTAAAAATTCGGCAGCCTAACGACGCCACTTAAACATTCTTAAAACGAAATGATGAGAGCAAGGGGGGGTCTCTCATCATATGAACATGAAATAGGCAGTAGGATGAATATAAAATAACACCCTCCAACATAAGAACATGGAGTATAAAAGAAAAGACATAAAAGAGATTACTTGAAAAGAAAGAGAGAGGTCGGATCCCTTACCTTAAAATGTAACTCTTAAACCTCAAAGGTTGGGACCATGAGGGCTTGGGGGCACCTTGGGAGGACTCCTTGGGAGGTAATGAGACAAAAAATTCGTTGGGAATGAGTGGGGAGTCGAATGGATGAGAGGAGGGCTTGGTATTTATAGGAAAAGTGAGGGGACAAGGCATTAATGGCCAAGGGACACCTCACATGGGCTTTTCTCAAACCCATGTGCTCTCCCTTGTCATTTATCATGGAGTTTGGCCACATGGGGCCCCCAAAACAATAATTCATCACCCTTGTCCGGCCAACCCTCAAAATATCTCATGAAATCATCATGACACCATTATGATGTCATTAAACATACCGAAACCCTAAAACTGTATTTTTACTATTAACTGAAAATTCAACTTTCTCAGAAAAATCCCAAAATTTCACATTAACCAAATATCAATGCTCTGATTTCAAAAATGAAATCCATTTTATAAAAATAATTTTCTAAATATTTTTAATTTAATTTTTAAATAAAAACACTATTCATCGAAAATTCATTTTTTTCAGAAAAAAAACCCCAAAAATTACCATAACATAATATCGATGCTCTGAGTTCAAAAATAAATTCATTTTTATAAAAATAATTTTCTAATTATTTTTAATTAAATTTTTAATTAAAAAACACTATTCACCAGAAAAAACTAATACTTGAATAATAATTAATGAAACCGTTATTTAACTATTTTATTGAATCACATTACTTAATCAAGGTGCCTAGATTATTTTAAAACTTTCTTTAAGTGAGATTACTAATCCATTTGGTCATATTTCTAATCCTAATCATAAAATCACAATTCATAATTTACTATTCATCAAAAATCAAGTTGATCTTATTAGACCTTAAATTTAGTACTGAACATATTTGTAGAAGACCATTTTTTGAAAATCATTACACATTTTTAATTATTTAGGGTTTACATAAACATATTTAAAATATCCTTTTTCTAAAATTCATCAAAAATATGCATACTATATTTATCCGGTCATTTCAAAATTCATAAACTTCATCATAAGAAGAAATCCCAATTTTTATTTAAAACAAGGATTACACAAGGTAGTTACGGTCTCGTTACATAACCCCTTATAATACCATCATAGGACCTAAGAGTAAGGTGTGCTAGGGTGATAGAAGCTTGGGGCGGCTCAGTCAACCTTGCCCGAGTAGTAATTTCTATTAGTTTGAACTTCTCACGAAGGCGATTTCGTTCCAGCTTCACATGATGAAGTTCGGCTTGGATTTGATCCAGAGCAAAGCCCAGTGGTGCTACCTCCTTCCCAAGCTCTGTTAGATGGGCTTCGATCAGTCCAAGACTACTAGGTGAGGCCATCGAATCTTCTTTCTATAATAATTAACCAAGATTACTTATATTTAGAGATAATAATCAAAAAATTTTGTTCACAGCGGTCATGTTGACCGATGGTTATATAATAGTCAAAACCCACTGATCTCATTTTAATTATAATCATGTTTATCAAATAAAACATTTTTGTTGAGTATAACAATAACACGTAAAATTAGGGAACAAAATTTATTTAAAAATTTCGGGTCTTTACAGTTTAAACATAACATAAACATTTGTATTAAAACTAGCATACGAAATGTCAATACTTTATCCATAAACCATGAATGGTATGAAATAACATATCCACAGTCAATCAAATCCCAAAACCTTCAATTCAATATGGAAGTTTTGTATCATAATAAATCAACTTCAAATAAGTTTAAAATCCATCAAAGGATTTCGACATAGATGAAATCAAAAATATTTGAGAGAAATATCTCCTTTTTGAAATCATTTAAAAGTCACATAATTATAATACAAAACCTTTATTTTGAAAATAATCTTATATGATTGTAAGGGAATATTCGACAACTTTATAATGGCATAAAATAACCACACCCGCCGTATAAGTTAAAAAAAATACATTCTTACCTTAATTTTGTCAAAAGGTTAAAACGTAACTTGTTTGGAAAACGACGATAATATTCCTTTCAAAAATGTATATGGTCAGATAAGGGTATAAATGACTTTAACCCATTATATATTAAATAGTTAAAATGTTTTGAAATACATTTTTAAGAAACATGGATGTGGATGATAAAGAGGTCCGAGTAGATACTTACATAAAAACAACCTCAGATAATAAAGGGATTGTGAATTAATCCTTACCTTGTACTTTTCCTTAGTCGAGGGTAGTTTAAACTCCTATATAATAGTGAAATTGTTGTTATTAAATTATTAAAGAATCATATACATTAATATGATATCATATATGATTATTTAACATTGATTTGTTAATAATATCTTAGTATTATCGTTGTTTCGGGTGTTAAGTGATTCGTTTTGATTTATATGCTTTGTTATGTAAGACAAATTTGTTATGGATAGGAAGTATCCTATTCATATCCCGAATGATGTTAAGTCTTTATAAATTATTTTTAACCATCAAATGAAAATTAGTCTCGAATGGATACGATGGGGAATGAATCTCATCACGTTCGTGGAGACGGTATTCCGTACGTACGCTCGGGGGATAATATTAATATTTTGATATTAAAATAATATATAAATGGATGTTATATCATATATACATAATAATTATCTTTTTATATTAATTATTTACATAAATTACACATCATTATCATACC
Organism: Viscum album; assembly: GCA_963277665.1. Classification (NCBI taxonomy): domain Eukaryota; kingdom Viridiplantae; phylum Streptophyta; class Magnoliopsida; order Santalales; family Viscaceae; genus Viscum; species Viscum album. Next base: position 685,181,547 of record OY728167.1, read on the forward strand.
CATCAAAATAATAATGTATTGAATAACAATTACACCACGACGTCGAGACAGTAAGCCGTACGTACGCACGTATGGTGACATGTCATTCAAAAGATGGATATAATACTGAATATGGTAGTACCATATTTATAATAACATAAAAGTATATATAAGATAATGGAGTTATTATTTTAGAATGGAAATAACCAATAATGAAGAAGTTGAAGAAGAATGGAACAAGAAAGAGGGTGGTGAAATTATTACCTCTTCTTCAGGTTCTTCCTTTTGATTTGATAAAAAGGGCTCATTAGGATGGATTTCTACCTAAAGGAGGGAATCTAGGAATAATGGAGGATATTTGATAGAGTATTTTGTAAGGTTTTGGCCAAGGCAAATGGCTTTAATGGTGTGAATTAAAGAGAAGGGGGGAGTTCCCATTTATAATAGAGGTGAGGTCCACCTTAGGAAAATAGTGAAATAATATTTTATAATAAAATCATTTTCGGTATCTAATGGCTCAAACTGATTTATTTCGATGATAAGGTGGGGTTGGGTCTAAAACCTCCCAAACAATAGGTTTTACATAGGTCTGGATCACTAAATTTACCTTATCTTTTAGTTTTAACTCTTAGTTAATTAGTTTGACATTTACCATGTCTCTTTGTATTTTTATATTATATTGTTAATAAACATACTATATACATCCCATCGAACCCCAAGTGGTTAATTAATGACAAAACTATCCTTATATAAGTCTCTTTGATTAACCTTAGGTTTTTAGGAATAGAATATCAACTAATAATATAATATTTGTTTTAAAGACTCTTTTATGTCAATTTAGACACTATTTGGTGTTTTGTTTTCGTTAAAGTCATAACAGCTTGATTAATTCAAAATAAATTCATTTAATAAATCCTAAAATGTCATATTAATCTAGAAAATTCATTTATGGCATCAAAAATATCAAATTAGATTTATTTTATCATTTATAATACAGTTTATTTGATTCTTTCATTTACAAGGAAAATACTGCATCATCATTGTGTCATAAATAAATATATTTATTAAAGGTCTTAAAATTATAAATAAAATAACATTATGTAGGAAATATTTTTAAATTTCTAATAAATATTTATAGTCTAAAATATAACTTATATAACACTATGTAAATTTTTTTTACTAAAAGATATATGTCTATGTCATTTTTTCCTTTAGTTTAAATTAATTAATATAAATTGTCATTATCACATTTATGTGGCTCCAAGTGGTCCCAAGATTGACACAAGGATTCCCATATTATAAAATGTACCATCAAATATGGTTAGTACACGTGTTAGGGTAATTTTATTTTATTTTAATATTATTTATTTACCCACATTTACCGGATTTACCCTTTAACCATGGTAAATAAAATATTTACCGAAATAATTATTCATAATGCCTAAAAAAGTTACCTATTTAAAAAATGTGGACCTACTAATTCTAAATAGTTAATCCATTTTTTATAAATTCAAAACACAGAAGTGGAAGAAATTAATATAAAATTAATTCCCACTGTCAAAACAAAAAGCATGTTTTTTAAGAAATAATAACTATCAAAAGATTGACATTTGTTTATGCCCAATTTCAATTTTAAATTACTTCCAATGACCAGAATTAGATTAAATTGTAAAAATATAATCTAATTATAATTAAAAACCATTAAAATGTATATTTTAACACTATAAATTAAATTGATTAAAAAAGATGTTTTCAGTTAAAATATAGTATTTTTCACTATTCACCCAAATATAAAAGTTATCATAAAAACACCAAAAATTTATTGAAACTAAATTTTTATGTCCCAATTCTAAAAAAGGATTTAATTTCATTAAATTGTATATATAAAAGTGTCAATTTTTTTTAAAAAGGGTTCTCCATTAAAAGGTGGAAAAACTATATTTTTCTAAAAACAATTCTTTTATTGAAAAATTGAATTTGTCTTCATATTATGTATTTGAAAAAAAAATAATGAATGTTAAAATTATATGGGATATATATAAAAATTAAAAATATGGTTATTACTATTAATAACCACTTTTAAAACGGCTAGTTTGATAGGTCATGGTGTGAATGAACTCAGTGTTGTGTACATCACACGTTATCGTACCGTGGAAACTTGTGGTGTTACATTCTCCCCTCCTTCAATAAATTGCATCCTCGCAATTTCAAAATTTTCATTGAAAATAAAATGTTAAAAATATAAAATAACTTTGTGAAAAACCCACATCAGAAATTGGGATGAAAATATTTATTCACAATAAGAAGGAAAGGGAAATGAAAAGTCACCACCAAATTAAGATCTCAATTAAAAGAAAATTGGTGGAAATTCGAGACACATAATTAGAGTAAAAATGTAAATATTTATAGGGAGTGATTTTAGTAATCAATCAAAAATAAGGGAAAAAATTTAAGGCCTAAAAGCCAGCAATTTATGATGATTTAAAATATCATCGGTTCAACAAAACATAAGGAATTATGATAACACATTTTTGGTCTTCGATTCGCTTACATAAAGTTTAAGGATTAATTTCTTCATAGAATAAGAGAAAAAGTATACGTGACATGTAGAGTTACATCCTTTAACTAATTTCAACCAAAAACACATCTTTCTCTTTAAAAGATAATATAACTTAAAAATATTCTATTTATCCTAATCGTATAGGGTTCCAAAAAATGAATTGGTAATTCATCTATCAGAACTTTTCAAAAAAACTACATTATACAATCCAGGACATCACATAGTCTAATGGAAGGTGATGTAGCCTTGTCACCCTTCGGTTGTGGGTTCTAGTCTCGCTACCTTGACGGATGCGACAGATTGTCACCCGACCTCCGGGTTGTCCTTTTTATAACAATCCTTACATAATATCAAGAAATTATTTAACCTTGAAAATAGTATCAAATGTCAAAATTAATAAATTCCAACCTTTAGACTTATCTAAAATACTTCTGTCCAAACTCAAAGTCCAAAATTTATAAGAAAGGTAAACATAATGAAGATCCTTTTTCCACATAAAAACATGTGAACACGTTCATCATGTATTCTTTTAAAACACTAAAAAATCCTGAATTACCATAAAACCTTATTGATTAAATTCATTCTCGCTTATTCCTTATAGAATACTAGATATACTTCTTCCATTCAAAAATGTTGTATACTCCTACAATGTTGGAATATACAAATCATTAATCAGTTTCAAGGTAGTCAAGAATATCCAATATAATTTATCAACCATATCTTATCCCAAAATCTATGCATCAATATTAGGACCATATTAAGGTTTATCATTTCTCCAAACATGTTATTTTCATAAAGTTTAACTCATGGTAAAGTCACTTTTCTTAGTACCACAAAATCTCAAATCCTAAATGAAATAGTACTACTGTACAATCCATATTTAATTCCAGTAAATCATTGATATAACACTTAAATGAAATAATTCTTAAATAACAACATAAGAACACTAGTCATTCCTCTTCAAATGTGGTAGTATCATAACATTATTATTATTATCCAATCACATCATTTGGTACATACTCTGATTATTTGAACATTGATTCATGTAGTGTCCCCACTCCTTGCAAATGAAGCATTGTACATTTGAAACCTTTTTCTTACCCTCACAATCACGAACGTGGTGTCCTTTTTCTCCACACTTATAACATAATTCCATTCCTTTTAAGCATTTGCCAAGGTGATTCTTTCCACAGTTATCACATATGGGAAAATCCTTCATTACCTTCTTCCCATTACCTTTCCTTCTCTCTACCATCCTTTTCTTATTTGGCTTACCTTCAAAGCCACAGGAATCTGAGAATTCTTTACTTATATTATCAACATATGATACTATTTCTTCATATTATAATAATACGTGGGAGACTATTTCCCTTATAAATGATGGCTTACGACAATGAAAGATATGATCCTTCTTACTCTTTGGGTCATGCATATTTCAGGAGTTCTCATTTCTTCCACAAGGCACCATTTTTAAATAATGGCATACACTAGATTAGTTTATGAATCAAAATACATAATTCAACACCTGTAAAACACATAAGATAAATTTAACAGTTTATGGATATAATCCATAATCATAAAAAGGTTTTCGTTTAGGAATTATATACTCATAAACCCTTCAAAATGGTTTGTAATAAAAATGAGAATTATCCTAAGCATATCCCCCGGGAGTGTCATAACCAAGAGTGCAGCAAGGACCGTTGTCGTACACTAGTTCCCATTAGATTCTAGATCAAAGTGGTGCTTTCGGGTTTTACCCCTAGTTACATATGTGTTAGAGCCGCCTCGACCAGCTCGTATCCAGAGAGGGATGTATTTCTCGGGAATCTCACAAAATCTCTACAATACCAAAATTCTTGGAAGTTCATCTATATTAATCGTTGAAGTCTATCTTATGGTTATGTGCTCTAATTAGAGTTTATTTATATATATCTTCCAAGGTTTATAACTAAACTACCTCTGATACCAACTGTAACACCCTGACCCCAGTAACCCAGATTTGGTCCATTATTACGTATCATTGACATGATCACAAAAGATCAAGTCTCGAAAGACCAATTAGTTTAGAAGCCTTGGAAACACTAGATATATTCATAAGTATTACATTACATAATAAAGTGAAAGACTACAACAACATCTTTTCTTCATAGACCACACTCATATCCCCTCATAGTATCCCTATAGGTTATTCTTAAAATACTTCTTCACATCTTGGAAAAAATAAAACATTAAAAGGGGTGAGCTCAGATTCTCAGTAATGATAACAATATAGGGGAAACTTTCCTAAATAAATATAAACATTTAAGGAAATTTATAACAAAAACAAAAGCCTTTTAAACATGAAATTCCGCATAATATGGAAAATATTAAATGAAATAATTCCATTTACATATTCACATGAATATTCAACTAATCAAATAACCACATGCAATATCATTAACCACATTCAAAATAATGGAATGCATAATGCCAGACTATCAATACCACTAAGTCAAGGCCTTGTGCCAATACTACAAATAAGATATTTTCAAGGCCTTGTTCGAAGACACTAGTTTGTCTCATGATACCTACCGATGCATCGAGGAGCTATTGCAGGCTCCACATGTCACTTACTATGTACAATGCATTCCTCATATGAAAAGGTTTAAACATAACATAAACATTCTTATTAAAATTAGCTTACGAAATGTCAATACATTATCCATAAACCATGAATGGTTTGAAATAACACATCTACATTCAATCATATCACAACACCTTCAATACAATATGGAATTTTTGTATCATAATAAATCAACTTCAAATAATCGTAAAATCCATCAAAGGATATTGACATAGATGAAATCAAAACTATTTGAGAGAAATATCTCTTTTTTGAAATCATTTAAATGTAACATAATTATAAAATATAACCTTTATTTTGAATATACTCTTATGAGCTTGTAAAGGAAGCTTTGTAGATTTTATAACTGCGGAAAACACCCGCACCCGCCGTATAAGTTAAAAAATACATTCATACCTTAATTTTGTCAAAAAGGTTTAAAAGTAACTTTTTTGGAAAACGACCGAAAGATTCCATTAAAAACATTTATGGTCAAATAATGGTATAAATTTCATTAACCCATTTTCTATTAAATAGTAAAAATGTATTGAAAAACATTTTTAGGAAACATGGATGTGGATGATAAAGAGGTCCCAGTAGATACTTAAGTAAAAACAACCTCGGATAATTAAGAGATTGTGAATTAACCCTTAGCTTGTACTTTTCCTTATTCTAGGGTAGGTTAAACTCATGTATAATGGTGAAATAATTTTTATTAAATTATACAATAATCATATACATTAATATGATATCATATATGATCTTTTAACATTGCTTTGTTAATAATATCTTAGTATTATCGTTGTTTTGGATGTTAACTAATTCAGTTTCATTTATATGATTTAGTTTTTAATCCATTTTTGTTATGGATAGGTTGTATCTTATTCATATTCTGAATTATTTTAAGTCTTTAAACATTATTTTTAACCATAAAATTAAAATTATTCTCGAATGGATATGATGGGGAATGAATCTCATCACGTTCGTGGAGACGGTATTCCATACGTACGCACGAGCGACAATATCAGTTTTGATATTAAAATAATATATAAATGGATATTATATGATATATAAAGAATAATTATCTTGTTATATTTATTATTGAAATCAATTAAACATCATTATCATACCCATACAATTAATAATGTATTTAATAACAATTACACCATGACATGGAGACGGTAAGCCGTACGTACCCACGTATGGTGACATGTCATTCAAAGGATGGATAGAATACTGAATATGGTTGTACCATATTTATAATAACATCAATTTATATATAATATACTGGAGTTATTATTTTAGGATTAAAATAACAATGAATTATGGTGTGGAAGAATAAAGGAACTTCAAAGAGGGTTGTGAAATTATTACCTCTTCTTTAGGTTCTTCCTTTTGATTTTATCAAAAGGGATCCTTAGGTTAGATTTAGGACTAAAGGAGGGCCTCTATGATTAAGGGAGGATAGTTTTGAGAGTATTTGGGTAGGGTATGGCTGAGCCAAATGGATTTGAAGGTGTGAATTAAAGATAATGGGGAGTTCCCTTTTATAAGAGGGGTGAGGGGCGCCATAGGAAAGAGTGAAATATTATTTTATAATAAAATAATTTTCGGTTTATATTGGATAAAAAATGGTTTATTTTGAGGATAAGTTGGGGATGAGTCTATAACCACCCAACCGAAAGGTTTTAGATAGGTTTGGATCACAATATTAAACATATCTTTTAGTTTTAACTCTTAGTTAATTAGTTTGACATTCACCATGTCTCTTTGTATTTTTATATTATATGGTTAATAAAATTACTATATACATCCATGTGAACCCCAAGTGGTTAATTTATGATACAAACATCATTTTAAAAGTCTCTTGGATGAAATTTATCTTTTTAGGAATATAATATCAATTAATAATATAATATTTGTTTTAAAAACCCTTTTATGCCAATTTTGAAACTATTTGGTATTTTGTTTATGTTAAAGTCACAACAACATGATTACTTTGAACTAAATAAATTGAATCAATCATAACATGTCATATTAACCTATAAAATTATTTTATGGAATCAAAATGTTGAAATTGTGTTTATTTTAACATTTAAAATACCATTTATTTGATTCTTTCATTAATAAGGGAAATATTGCATCATCAATGTGTCATAAATAACATTACTTATTAAATGACTTAAAATTATAAATAAAATTCCATTCTTTAGGAAATATTTTTATCTTTCTAATAAATATTTATAGTCTAAAAAATAAATTATATAACACCATGTAAAAATTGTTTTACTAAAAGATATATGTTTATGCCATTTTTCCTTTACATTAAATTAATTAATATAAAGGATCATTATCACTTTTAAGTGGCTCCATGTGGTCCCAAAATCGACCCAAAGAGGCCCATTTTCCGAAATGTATCATCCAATAGGGTTAGGACTCAATTTAGGGTAATTCGTTATTATTTTAATATTATTTATTTACCCACATTTACCAGATTTACCTTTTAACCATGGTAAATAAAATATTTACCGATTTAATTATTCATAATGTATAAAAATAAAAGTTACAAATTTACACAATTCGGACCTAATGATTCTAAATACAGAACCAATTTTACTAAATTCAAAAACCATAAGTGAATGAAATTAATTTAAAATTAATTCCCATTGTCAAAACAAAAAGCGTGTTTTTTAAGAAATAATAACTATCAAAAGATTAACATTAGTTTATGCCAAATTTCAATGTGAAATTACATCTAATGACTAAAAATATATTTAATTGTAAAAAAAATAATCTAATTATACTCAGAAACCATTAAAATGTATATTTTAATACTATAAATTAAATTTATTAAAAAAGATGTTTTCAGTTAAAATATAATATTTTTCTCTATTCACCCCAATATGAAAGTTATCTGAAAAACACAAAAAAATTACTGGAAATAAATTTTTATGTCCTGATTCTAAAAATGGATTTAATTTCATTAAATTGAATATATAGAAGTGAAAAATATTCGTTTTAAAAAGGGATCTCCATTAAAAGGCGGAATAACTCTATTTTTCTTAAAAACAATTCTTTTATTGACAAATTGAATTTGTCTTCATATTATGTCTTTGAAACAAAAATAATGGATTTTCAAATTATATGGGATATATATATAAAATTAAAAATGTGGTTATTAATATTCATAACCACATTTAAAATGGCTAGTTTGAAAGGTCATGGTGTGCTTGAACTCGTTGTTGTGTACATCACAATTTATCATACCATGGAAGCTTGGGGTGTTACATTACACATGCATTTTATATGTGATCCAGTGAGTTCTATTCAAAATTTTCTCACATATATGGGTTTATATTGTACTCAGTGAGACTTGAAAGAGGAATATAAATGACATGTTCCAATCATAAAAAATTCCTAGTGATCTATTGAAAAAAATCGGGTAACATTTCATACATGATGCTAGTGAGTTTCCAATGATTCCTAATTCCCAATTGAAATTATTTCTAGGATCCCATTTCAGGACTTGTTTTCACCGTATGGATCTTGATTTTGTTATATGGAATCATTTCTTAGTTTCTATTAATTTTATTATTCTATATTAATATCAAAATTCTTTTATATTTATATATATATTCTATTTGAATTATGCTTTTTGTTTACTTTTGAAATAATATAAAAATTATTTGAAAAGTGTGATTTTAAAGGAATTTGGAGATTTTTGTTGAAAAATGATAGGTTAGAAGAAATAATTATAGAAAAAAGTAATTATTTTGTTTTTCTCTCTAAAATTAAAATGTTAAACTTTTGGTTTTGAAATATTTAACTCTCTAATTTGTGCTTCCACAATTGATTTAGTTATAAAATTTTGTTGATTTTTTGTTAAAATATTAAAGCCTATATTTTTTTATAATCTTATATATGAAAAAGAAAATTACTTCCAAATTTTATTTAAAACTATAATTTATGAAATTTTTAATGAAAGTAGTTACACAAACTCTTTCATAATATACTATAGAGCACATTTGTATCCCACCTTATATACACACCGATGTGTGTGTAGTTATTACATCATCTCTCAATGTCACTGATATTGATCTTATTAGTTTGATATTTTTATTTGCCTATTAATGGATTTTTTGGGATTTGGTCATTGTCCATGGGTCACTAAGATGTGATGGTGTTTGTTTAGTTCTATTTTATTTTAGGAAACCTGATGTATCGACCAATTTAACCAGTTATAAATTATTCTTGTTATACCTTAATTTTATTTTTATGATATATTACTTCCATTGTGTTATTATTTTGTGATTTTCAGATGTTTTTATGTGATTGAAATTAGTAATAGTCATTTCAATCAATTATGTATTTTCTATATGTTTATTTGAATTATGACTCATTTGAAATGATTATTATAAAAAAATTATTTTATTTTGATAAATGTATTATATATGGATTCCCCGTAATGTATTATCAATAAACATTCCACTACATGGTTTTATTATTATTATTCTAGGGTGAAACTGTTCGTATGAATGTGGTCATGAGACCCAAGAACAAGTTCCCCATCCATTGGTATCAATAATGCCTTTCGGTTTTAGTGGTGGGCCAAGCTGAGTGATGTATTAGGTCATCAAAAATAATTTAGAATAAATGGTATCAAAGAATATATATTTTATGTCACATGTTCATAGAGATCCCTATTACTATTTGGGTATTCTCATAGCATAGATATTGGATTTTAAAAACATTAGTGGTGGGTACATGGAGAGTCTATCAAGGTTATTTTAACACATAGTCTCTAGTAACTACAGGAATTCAATATTTGAATGTTGAATTTGAGTTTAATTTATTATTATTGTTTACATGTTTTGATATATATTGATAGTGTTTGGCCCCTATTGATTCATATTAGATACATTGGGGGGGGGGGGTTTCATGAGTTTAGGGTTTTTAATAAAAGAATAATCAATGTCACACAATTACCTTTCACAACATGAAGAACTATGCAGGTATCATTGAATTTTTTTAATAAAAAATCGAGGGAGGTTTTGCGATAACCACATGATTCTTCATACCAACTGGCCTAGTCATGATTAATTTTAAATCTAATTTATATTATTCTTGGACACCTTTCACTATGAAATTTAATATAAAAATGGTTTCCATTCATTTGAGGTGAATTTAAGAGAGTTTTTATGATTCATTGATATTTCTAGAGTGGGGTTTAGTATATATTTTTGGTAGATATTTGTACTTATGGTTATTGTAAAATTGGGTTTCATTGGAAAATAGGATTTTTTGAATGTTTTTTTGTTTGAAATGAGTCATTATGGTTTTTTTGTATAATAAACTTGGTTTTGTGAAATTTGGTGGTTTTAAAACAATTTTGGTGTTTTTTTTTATTTTTTTTACCCTTTTAGATTGTGTCTCCATGATTGGTAGGGTTTAAAATTTAAACTAGGATGTTTTTTTGAAGTTTTTAAAAGGATGATGTGTTTTGAAATATAGTGGGTTTCTTGTTTTGAAGATAGGATGGTTGTTTTAAAATACAGGATGAATGTTTTTAAATTCCCTAATGGGGAGTTGGGATTTCAATTTCATGAGAAATGTAAAAACAACATTTCATGGATTTTGATTATTTTTATAGATGTGATGATATATTTATGTAGGTTGGTCAATTTCTAAAAAGTGTGACTTCCTTTTAAATTGATCTTTTTACAATTTTTTAGAGTATTGTTGTTTACAATCGATGTTTTAAAATATGATTTAAAATTGATTTTATTTAGTGGACTTTTATTTTATATTATTCCATTACTTGATATTGGAACAATATGATTTTATTGTGAATCATTAATGGTTTATGTTCATGTTCAATTCTATAAAAATTGTTCTTACTAGAATGGTCTCGATAAAAGGTATGTTTTTTATCATTAGGGATGATTTTATAGGTAATTTCAACCATCTATTGGGAATAATATTTTCCATTTTTTGACTACTAATACTCTCTAACTAGGATGGTGGATCTAGGATATTTACATATGAGTATATCATATATGATCTCTTATGTGTTTCTAGTGTAAATGCTTTGGGTTTTCCTGGCCCAATTTTTACTTTTTTTATAATATATCATTGAGGTGGATTTATGGGTCATCAAAAAAATATATGTTGAATTATCATAATAATAAGTCATAGATTATCCATATATATTAGTTACTACCTATATTGGGATTTATTACCAATTATTTATAGGTGATCAAATATTTTGAGGTGATCCTTATCTGGTATATTCTTTGTATTCCACTTGTGTTTCTCTTTTTGGAGTGGTTTTTTATGGAATGTGGATACCTCATCACATGGATAAGTTCTAAATGTTTTGTGTGATTTTATTTTCATGAATATATTTTGATTTATGGATTAAACATGGGTTAACCTTGGTTTGTTGATTGGGTAACTAAAACAAGTGTTACACTATATATGTAAATAATGGGTTGGTGCTCCGGGGAATTTTAGTGGGTTAGCCATGATTCGATTTTCCATAAGTCTGGTCACCAGTTATATTTCATTTCCTCTTTTGACAGTTGATGTGGCCTTATTTTTACACAGTTTTCCACATCCTTTTTATTAATTTTTAATGATTTATTTAATTATTTTTACACTTTTTATTTAATTAATGCACTTTTGTATTTTTATAAATAAATTTGTTAAATGTTCATTTTTATAGCATTTTATGTAATTATGGACCCTTAAATAGTTGATTTATTCCTTCTTTGTTTTTAGTATAATTAATTTTCAATTTGTTTATTTAATATATATTTGTTCATTTTATTTAATTATTCATTATTAATAATTATTGAGTTTTCTAATTAATTTACTTTTAATTTTTAAGTTTATATAACTTAGTCATAGCTTGCCAGACTACCAGTAGCTAAGCTACTGATAGCAGGGATCTATTTGCTCTACCGGTAGCCAGGTTACTGGTACTGTCTAACAATGACCTACTTTCTTTATCGGTAGACTGTTTTTAGTGGTAACAATGACTTTGTTATATCGGTAACCTTTGTCACTGATACTTTTTTCTACCAGTAGATCTCTTCTAAGTCTAACAGTAGATTTATTTTATGTATTACCAGTAAAATTTAATTTAAACTACCGGTAGTTCTTATTTATCAGTAAGGGTAACCCTTTTATTAAAATGTAATAACGATGAGTATTTAGTTGTTTAAGTTAATTCTGCTTGACTTTTGAATAAGTTAATTTTTATATTAAACAATTATTAAATCTTTGTAATTCTATTTAATTAGCGTAGACTTTATTTTAATAATTAATCTTTTAACATAGTTACATTAGAATAGGTTAATTGTATTAATTATTATGTTTATATGTCCTCATCATCATTCAAGTAAATGTTTTGTGTTGTTAAATTATATTAAATGGTTCGCCTTTAATTATTTGTGTCAATTAATTAATTAATTAATTAATAGTTTTTAAGCATTAGTTATATTATTTTATGTATACAGATTGGGTTTTAATTCATTTATATTTTTTTTAGTCTACTGGTAAGGTAGACAAGATCTAGAATTACTTCAATTGTTTTCATTTAGTTTTAGTCTACAGTGATCAATTTTATTAATTCAATTGTTATCATTTAGTTTTTTTAATTAATAAATTTATTGTTTTAAAGGTTAATAAATATCTTGTTTTTAATTATTGGAATTTAGAATTACTTTAATTAATTATTTTATGTATTTTTATTTAATTTATTTATGTTTTAATTCTATTTTATTTCAGAAAACTATTATTTTATGTACTATCGGCTGCTAAGCTACTGATACTTGATTTTTTCTATCGGTTGCTTTAGCTATCGATATCCCTCACCGTTACAGTTACTAATGTCCCAAACCTCACTGGTGGCTACTGCTTGGCTGCAGCCTTTGTTTTTTTAACCTCACCGATACCCTTTTTCCTCACCGTTACATTCTCTTCCCTCTTCCCCTCACTGATATCCCCTGTCCCATATTTAAATTCTTTCTCTCACCTCTCCTTCAACCTTTCCATAACCCAATTCACTAGATCTCATATTTGAAGGAACTCGTGACTAGAAGCTTCCGCCAGTTGAAGGGTGTTGAGAACCGATGAAGGAGGCCACCGCGATGCCCTTGCTCACGACGTCCTGCTCGAGCTGCTGTTTGGAAGGCCGAGCCAGGTGCTGATAAAGTCCTGATGCCCCGGGATTGTGCCACTGCTTCGAGGGGGTCGTGCCGGGATCATGGAACGGGATGAGGTTTCCGCTGAAAGCCGAGGACTGCAGCATTGGAGGATAAGCACGTCGCTGTGTGTTTTCACATTTGAAGCCGCACCATGTAGGAAGAGGGCGCCACACCTGCTGTGCGCACTGCTTTTGTTTGATAGAGGTCGTCGCCCTGCTGAAGACGTGGAGATATGGAGGGAGGATGAATCCGAGCAATGCACTGTTGTCCTTGCTGAAGGAGTCGGCCACGCCGTGCTGGAATAATGAGGTTGCACTACTTTGTAATGTGAAGAGGAGGTCTGCACTGCAAGAGGAGGAGGCTACTGTGCGCCACACTACAGGAGGAGGAAGCCACCGGATTGGGGAAGAAGAAGGCCCTGCACATGAAATGGGGGAGGAAGAAAGAGATGAGAAAAAATTAATAATAATAATAAGTATAATGAAATAATAACAAAAGTAATATAGATCAAAAAAAGAAAAAAATAAAAGTTTATTATAAGTAAAATAAAAAAAGTAAATCAAAGATAAAAGTAAAAGCATTTTTTCAAAGTCAATTTAACTGAAGTAACAGTTATGATTTTAACAATAATAATTTTTAAAATAAATAAATTATAAATTAAAATTTTAAACTAAATTAATAATAAATGTAAATATTAAATTAATGTACTATTTATAGTATAAATTATTTAATTAATAATAATTATAAGTAAATTATAAAACATACTTATTAATACTTAAAACTTAAGTAATAATTTTAATTACTTAATTAAAATTAACTAATTAATTAATTAATCTAATGATTTAATTTATATTATAGTAATAGTTAAATTGTTAATACAATCTAAAATATTTTCTTAACTATTTATTTATTTTTATTTTCAATTTTAATAACTTAGTTAAAAATAATAAAAATAATAGTTTAGTAATTATATTTATTAACTTAGTTTAATTAATGACATTAATAAACACTTGTTTTACCATAATAATATTATGTGAATAATTTTATATGTAATAAAAAAGTAAATAATATTTATCAACTAAGATATTTATTAGTTTACTTAAGTTAAATTTTTAATAATTATTTTTACCATTGAGTTTTAACTGCTTTATTATGTTTATAACTAGTGCAGGTTCATTCCAAAGTCAGAAACATGTCTATGTTCATGCAACTAACTTAACGAAAGTTTTTTATGTGAGAAAAACTCGAGCGACGTGCCAGTCGCGGAAAACGCGCACGTGTGCGGTGCACTCATGAAGGAAAATCCAAGTCGGTTGAAAACGAGCAGTGACATGTAGATAAGGACAGTAGGGTATATAAAGTAGAGAACTAGCAGATTTTTTTTGGGAAGGGGACTCTCATTTTTTTTCCTTTACACAGACACATTAGACGAGAGCGAAGACTCCTGGGGAGTAGCATGAGAGCAGATATGGATGTGAAGGAGCCTGAGAGTAGAGCATCACTGAGGGAGTTCTTTTCCCTTCTTGTTCTTTTTTTACAATACTCTTTCATCGATTGTATTCCGTTGCTTAAATCAAGATGATCAAAGTATAAATTTTCTTATCTCAAGAATTTAATTTTGTTGGAAAATCTTTAAGACTTCTTCATTTGCATTACATTTTTTCAGAGTCATGATCAATCGATGATGTTGATTAATGACTCTGTTCAGTTTTTTCACACCTTAAATGT
The DNA here is from genome assembly GCA_963277665.1 of Viscum album. Taxonomy (NCBI): domain Eukaryota; kingdom Viridiplantae; phylum Streptophyta; class Magnoliopsida; order Santalales; family Viscaceae; genus Viscum; species Viscum album. Next base: position 685,196,626 of record OY728167.1, read on the forward strand.
TTTAAAATTCAAACATCAAGAACTACTGATGATGAAATTCTTGAAAAAATTTATCAAAGCGTTTATGTCTTAAACTGTGGAATTTTACGGTGAGTTTATTTTCCACGGTTATCCTTTTCTAACTTTCAATTATTTTGACTGATTTTGGAGTGGTGAACTCCTAAAGTCAGTCTTCTGTGTGTTGAGTTTCCTGGAGAGGGAGAATTTTCACTTTTATTTCTTGAGGTGTGACTCAATAATGTGTAGTGGATAAGGTATCCATTAAACTAGTAGGTTTGGATTCTCGAGTAATACTTTTGATCTTCTCCTTCAACCTTTCTGCTTTATTTTAGTATTTTTTTTCTTTTATGATAGTTTTATTGTAGTTCATAGTTCATCAGTATGTTTGTAATAGATTTTTTATCTTTCTTAAAGAAAATAAAAAAAAATTGTAAAGTAAAAACAACTAAAAAATGCACACTCACTTCACTATTGACAACAGTGGAGTTAACTGTAGGATGTATTTGTGTTGTTCCATGATGAGGTGTGTTTTTTATTAGTGAAATTTTTATATTATCATAACATATAATATATTTTCTCACCTTCTGTTATGGACCATCATGTGTTTTTTGTATGATAATCCCTTTTTGGGGTTTTAAATGGATTCCTTAGACGGTTATTATAGTTTATATAGGATTATTGTTTCTTTTGGGTATTTATATTGGGTTAGATTTAATTTTTGGATTCAAAATTGGTTATGTTGATGGTTATTGGTAGTTATTGTAGAGGTTTCATCTTTTCATGAATATTTTATGGGGTTATGGTTATTAAAGTGGTATATTTATCCTGTATATGTCTACAATTTATATCATAATTTATGATAAATTCTAAATAGTGTGGAGACCAATATTAGGATTCCATTTCATTAGAGTCCCATGTGGTATTGTTGTGAATTGAGTAATTCTTGATGATGTTTGACGAATCATTTCATTTATTTTGATGAATTGTAGTTTGAGTATTAATTAATTATTTATATGACTTGTTTAAACCATTCCTATTTTTTTCACCACATATATTCAGGTATTGAGTTTTTAACCTTTCACAACATTTAATTTAATAAGTATACTTTCTTGAGGAAGAATGTTCCATGGTGGAGAGAACCATGCCTCCCCCATGTAACTATTATTTTATATATCAAATTATTTTGGTTTATTTATTGTTTTTTGTGATTCCCCATAGATTTCCAAGTGTTTGGAACTATGAGGATTAGTGTTTGAGGCATGAGTGTATTCATAATGCCGTGTCTCCATAAAACATGAGCACCTTTTTGGTCAAGATGGATATAATTGGAAGAGAACATATGAAATGGGTGTTTAAGAGGGTTATTTTATCAAGACGATTCAATATGAAAAAATTGGATGGTTACAATTCTGTGTTGGACACTATGTTGGTTGGTCATGGTGGTTGTATAAAGACTGAAACACTAAGTCTATGACATGTCATTGTCTTTTTTTTCTCCCTGTTTTGGGGACACCATGAGTATTCCCGCACCCTTGAGTATGTTGGGGTGGGTTATAAAAATCCTTTTCTAAAATAGTGAATAGGGATGAGCCATTCCATAATAGCCAGACCTGTTGGAATATATGGGGGTATAGCACATTGTGGTGTAAATTAACATTCCATGGTGAGCATGTATCTATTTTTTAAAATGATTGAATTATATTTTTCCCCGAATCAATTTATATTTATTTACTCCTCATCACCCTTTATATTACATAGTTGACTCATCGAGATATCTCAAGAGAGTTACTCTCATATTTTTCCAAGCATCCTAGTCATTTCCCCATATGATTTCAAGATGATTATAAACTAGTTTGTAGTTTTTTTCTCTTCTACCTCCATTATCAATCCATTATTAATCTATTTACTTCCCCTAAAAATCCTATTGTCCATTGGGGGTATATATTTTATGTTTTGGATGTATATAAATTAACTTTTTGGGTTCCTATTGCTTTTTGGAACTATTATCAGTTGAATATTTAATTCTACATGATTGTTGATATATTTTAATGAATTTTATTAATTTTTTTTATGAAATCACTTAATTTAGCATTCCACTAGGTTATTTTATGATCTATTTTTTTCAAATATATTTAAAAATTTATGTGATTCTTAAAATGATTTTGTAAATTATTTTTAATAATGTTCATAAACCCAATTAATAGTAATTTTAATGGATTTGTAGTTTTGATTTCAAAATGAATGTTATGAGTGACATATGTTTGTGAAAATTCATAAAAGAATGCATTAAATGAATTTAAATTCTTTATGGATGTGTTTGATATCGATTTTCATTTAAAATGGTATGGTTTTTCTAGGGGGATAATTTATAAAATGGGTGAATTTAGATCATTATTAATGGTTTGAAGAATTATTAGAATAATGATGATTTTAATGAATTTCCAAAATAAAATGTTCATTTCTAAAAGGATTTCAAAATGCATTTTCCTGAAAAAATTTCAACAGTTAGTGAGATGTCGCAGCATCCCAAACATGTCGTAAAATCATATTTTATGATTTAATAAAGTTGGTTTAACTTGTGTTGTAATTCCCTCATTGTGAGCCCCTTGGTTGTTTTATGTCATGTTTTGACTTGTTCCATAGTTGTGATGAATTTTATTATTATGTGATGTGTGGGATGAGGTTAAATGGGTTTTTTCATGAGATGATATTGGATATGAGATTAGTTTTATTTAAATTTTTTCTTATTTATTTATGTGATGACTATTTGACTTTTTTTACTCAACTACAATTTATATAAATCACGTGAACCCTAAGTAGCTATGTATAAGGAATGTATGCATGTTATACAGTCTTTGTATGTGAAAATATATATTTTCCATGGAAAATTTTATAATCATTAGGTTTTATATTGTAATTTGGGAGACCAAAAAAGGGATCCAAAATGAGATATTCCAGCTACAAATAGAGGCCACATGATCTGGTTATCCACATCCAACCTCATTTCATGTGTGAACCTAGTGAATTTCCATTAATTATTTTTTCATCTTATAGATTGTTTTGGAGAAATCAATTTACAACTTTTTCAAACACCATTTCTCTTGATTTGGTAATGTGGATCTATTTCATTGTTTTTATTATTTTATTATCCTCGATTGATATCTTAATGTCTATCTGTATTTGTATTCTATTTGAACTTTCATTTTATTTTACTTTTATACTAATTTATAAAATGATTTGGAATTTTTTGTTTTAATGGAAAGAGGTGATAATTTTTTAGAAAAGTGTTGTTTTGAGAAATAAAAATGGAAATAAGGAAAACCGTTTTTGTTTTTTTTTCTATTTAATTAAATAGGTCCTATTTTAAAACTATGAATTATTTTACATTGGAAGTGGTGGTTCCATTATTGATTTATGTTTAAAATGGTGTATATTATGTTAAAAAAACAATACATGATATTTTTTACACTCATATATATATGATCCCCTATTTATATTGTAAATCACACTAGAATTTAGGAAATCTTATACTAAAGCAATTTCATAGGCATTATGGTGAAACACTACCAGGCATGTTTAGTTGACACCTTATTTACACTATAATGAGTGTCTAGTTATTATGTTTTAGATCACATTAGGATTGTTGATCATATTCCATTGATGTCTTTTTTTGGTCTCTTAATGGGATTTTCAAAAATTGGTGGGTGATTATAGGTCACATATAGGTTTTAGTATTCATTTGGTTCTGATAGATTTTTGGAACATATTTTTAATGACCAATTTATCATATTATAATTTATTATTAGTCATTAATGATTATATTTGAAAAATATATTACTTATTCTATGTACATTTTGAGTTATGTTCAAATCATAAATTTTCTATGATTTAGAATTTGAATATTTTCTTTTATTGATTATGAGTATTCTGGAGGTTTATTTTATGTATTTATTGTTTATAATTTTTATTATAAAAACTATTTATTATGTTTTCATGAAAGTCTAATGTATGGTCTCCCATGGTATATTCTTTTTCAATATTCCACTTATTGGTTTTATTAATATCACGTAAGGGTTAAATAGTTCATGTGGATGTGTTCTTGACACCAAATAACCAATTTATAGTTTGTGGGTATAAGGAATTTCCTTTTGGACTAGTGGTGTGCTTGGTTGGGTGACATGTTGGGTCATCTTATGTCCAATTCGTTAAAATTTCTCCCTTTGGGACTTAAGTCCATGATACTTCAAGTGAAACAACAACATTCTTTTATGGTGGATAATAAATTATAGTTGGCCAACTAAGATTCGGTATTGACATGATTACTCCATTAAGAAATAGATAAAGTTGTAGAGTTAGTAAGAGAACATGGGATCCTTACTAATGAATCTAAAAAGGTAGGTGGTATTGATCTTATTAGGTCATGAAAACTACATACTAAGGATGATGCAGGTACTGTGTAGTTAGATAAACATTATTTGAGCTGTTTATTTCTAGAAGTGATCAATAATCAAACTCTGAGAGTCAATAGAACATGCATTTTAGTGGCCTTTTAATTGAATTTCTCCTCAATTATTGTTTATAATTGGGAAGAGAATATATATTTATTGAATCTCCTTTCAATTTTTTGTGGAATAAAATTCCTTATATTTAAACAAATTTATATTTATTATATTATTTTTCATTGAGTATTGATTTCTGATAATCCATGTAACTCGAAAGGAGTAACATTATAACAAATGAATCCACCTAAACATTAAATATATATGAGTTTGGTAAATTTTAATCGAAATATACTTGAGTCAACTATTAGAAATATTGAAATAATTTAAAATCCATAACAATTATTTCATAAATGGATATAAACGAGCTGGATACTCAGTGCATTTACCATCACCATATGCCATGTTTTGATATTTTAAAATTGAGGTTATGAATGTCTCAAAATAATTAAAATAAGACATGTGGTTTTTCATGGAAGAATCAATGCTAGAGTGTTTAAATAAAATTAAATTATATATTGTCATATTTTTGTCAAATAATATATACTGATATGGATGATGAATTAAAGGATTATCTAGTTTTTCTAAGATTCATATATTTATATATAATTTATTTACTATTTCTGGGTCCCTATGGTGGTTCGTAAATGTTTACTTTTTTTTCTCACTTGTCACTATGTTTTTAATATACAATAAGAGGGAGTGACATAATAGGTAGGGACATGGATTTTACTAAGGTAACCATTCATGGGTATTTCATTTCAGAATATTTTTTACCCTCTTACTTTAATACACTCTAAATTTTTCTATTCTATGAAAGGCCTTAGCCTAGTGAGTGGAGAGTTAATTTTCTCCCAGGTAGAACTTTTCTGAATTTAAACATTCTAATTTTTATGTATCTTTACTTTATTTGTGTAAGATATTTCAATATGGATCAATGAGACTATTTTTTTATGTTTGAATATCTTTGAATGGATAATAGTTCATATTTATGGTCATACAACATTACCTAAAAGACAAGGTAGTTTTTATAAAAATTTGACTGAGGAAAAAAAAAACTTATTGGGAGTCCCGATGCTAGTATATGTGGGCTTGATTGTTGGTGTACATAGTTAATCGTCATAATGATCGGAAAAATGAGGAAATGTGACATCCAATATGGGGAGTTTCAGATCTAGAAGTAGTTCAACACATTTGGAATTTTAAATGAAGGAAATATAATTCATATCATGAGTTACGTTAATTGGGAAATGATGTAATTAACCTAGATATACTCGAAAAACACTGAACATATTAAATTTTTTTGGGTTCATTACCATACTATTAAAAAATTATTCTAAATATGATCAATGAACAAAATTGAAATGATTAGTTCAACTGTAATTCTATTGAGGGAATATGGGGTTATATAATATCATCCTTCAAGATGAAAATTGGCATATTGATGGTTATAGGTGGTCTTCATACTTGGAATATTAACTAACAACAAATAGAGGGGAATTTCAAGGATTTATTTTATCATTAACAGTAGACATGGAAGATTTATGGTAATCTAGTAACTGATGGTAAAAATTATGGTATTTGGGAGAAGAATATTCATAAGGTAATAAAAACATTATGATTTGGGAGATACCAAGATTGGGTCATTAAAGGGGTGTAAAAATAGAAGAAAATTTATGGTTGTATCTATAATAGACGATATAGACATCAATATGTATCCTTTGATAATAGAAATCAAGAAACATGTAGTTCTTGGAAGGTCCAACAAAGTCTAAATACAGAAAGAATTGACATGAATGAGGAGACTATACACAGAGACTGGGTTTGGTAAGAATGTACATTATGGATGGTTCTAAGATAGTTTATCTAAATGTCACTATATATCCTATGAAAATATGAATAAATTCACACATATTTCATAGAGATAATATAAAATTATCATTCAAGCGCATGAATAATGAAGGAAAACCCAATATGAATAGAGGAAGACCTGAGTACCATGATGGTGGAGGAAAATGATATGATGATGAATTTTTCATTTCATTATTTGTCATCTATACGCTACAACATATCCTTTTATTATAAGAATAAATCCACACATAGTTCTTAAAAATTATCTCTGCACAAATTTTTATCACATATAAGGGCGATTGAAATGATTTCATCTTGGTTTTAGTCTGTAGATAGGAAAACTAATGTGAAATGTTTTTAAACACTTAAGAAAGATAGTGAATATGGGATGAAAATGGAATTTTTGACTTTATATAATATGGGTTATATATATATATATATCACTACATATCCAATGATTAAAAAAATCCCTCCATATTTATAAGTTGTATACAGGGACATTTTTATCACATCATGTGATTTTAGGATAAGGTACATTATGCTAGGGACTCTTACATGGATCTGGCTTTAATGTATGGAAATCAATTCATATAAACAGAATACTCTATAAAGATTTAGGTTTGTGTGGGATAGGCATTCATTACATGCATTTTAACATCATACAATAGTAAAAATATCCTATATAATATAAATTTATGTAGTGGGGACTTCGAAAATGGTCTCTCTGTAGATTTGAATCATACAGTGGGAAATAATGAAATGGTTATGGAATAATAATTATTCATCAAAGGAAATATTCTATAAATTGGTTAAATTTTAGACACTATGATCAAATGGTAATTGGATAGGGATGGGAATTTTGGAAATGTCCAATATAGATTATTTCGACATTACTACATATCCCCTTATTAATGGAATCAAGCGACACATAGTTATTAAAAATGGAATGTATTATTTTTTTTATCTTATTGTGGGATTATAGATGGGAAGACTACTCACAAATAACTTTTTCATGGATTATGATATCATACAATATATCAAGCTAGGTAAAATAGACTACTCCATGTAGATTATCAATCATGCCGGGTAGAACTTCATGTAATATAGTTTAATATAATATGACATGGATCATAATGTCTTAAAAGTCATGTTCTTGTCTAATGGGCCTTTGCGTCATGCAATGTAAGTTCATATGAATAATAACACTTCGAATCATTTAAAGGTAATTTAGTATGGACTTTCAAGTTATGCTATGTAAATTATTTCTTGATGAACCTTGTTAGTTGGAATGTGTGATACACTATCCATCCATTGTGACAAGGGAATAAGAACCATTAAATTAAACAAATTTAGTACATAATTTACTTTAAATTTATTATATAGATTTAGGGGATTTATTTCTAGATATCATTAGTCTTCAAAAGGAAAATACCAATTCCTCTAGGGCGGTTGAGTAAAGGTTAACGTTCTTTTTGAATACTCATGCGACCATATTTTGATGGTATTCAACATTATGAAATGTTCATAACCATTTTTCATAGAGTTTTTATAACTCATAAAAAAGAACATGATAATATTCATCATTATAAATTTGATGAAAAATATCAATGCAAAAAATGGGAACTAAAATTTGATTGGGAAACACTACATTTTTCAATGTAAAAATGAGTGTAGGGTTTCTTATGTGGATGTATAGATCATTATATGCTAAGACCACAAATAATGAAGGACCCTTTATGTATAATAGTTCGTGTATTGGTTAATTATATTCATAAAATTTTGAAAATATTCTTGGTAAAAGGCTGTATATGTTTATTTGTGGCTTCATGATAGTGGGAAAAATTGTTGGATTTGACATTATTCTCCATGTAAAATTTATTTATATTTAATCCGTTAAATTTGGTTCCATTATTCAACACTATTGTATGTGGGAATCCATATTTGGTAATGAAATTGGATTTCATGAAGTTGATGATAACCTTTTTTAACCACTTTCAAGGGTACAATATCAACCCATTTGGAAAAGAAGTTGGTAGCAATTACGATGAACATGAACTATTTGACTGTGGCTGGAATACATTGACCCATGAAATATATTATCAAAACATAGAATTACTATTAGTATTTATTAGTTTGAAATATATATTATAGTAGACGAATGAAATTCATATTAATCTAACATCCAGGAAACATCTTGGTAAATTCTTTGAAATCCTACATAATTAATGAATATTAATATTCAAGCCTTCTAATTTATTTTTAGATCTTAGTCCTCAATTGATTTGTGAAAAATTTATCAATATGTAATTCCTACATAACAGAGGCAGTTTATCCTCATTCAAGGATCCCGTATAGGAAACCATCATCTCCTCATTTATAGTGGACTTTCAGAGAGCTTAGACCATCATAGAGGATGAATTTTTTTGCATATATATGTATTTAATCAGCTAAACAGTCTGATGGAATGATATAATTTTAGATATAAATTATTATATAAGAAATTAAATCAAATATAACATCAATCATTAAGGTTGAGTTTTCACTTGGGCACGTGGTTTTATTAATCTCGATAATTTCTTCCATATTATTAGTCATAAACTAAGATACCACCATGTAGGGAAAAGTAATAATCACAATGACATCCTAATATGGAATGTATAGAGATTTAATTTCATTATACAATGTATAATCTTTGGAATTTAGTGAATATATAATACGACACAACATCATTTTTAAGGAAACCATTTCATCACCTCCCTCACACAGTTCAGTGAGGGTATTTGTTCTTATTTCATTATAAAATAATCCCTATTTCTTTTAGTAATTACTAATTCTAAATCAAAATTTATATTAAATTGTAAAATTATTATTATATATATATATATATATATATCCAATTATAGAACTATGATGAGGGTCTGATATTATACCTATTTTCGGTACACCTTTCTACTAGGAGGACATAATATGTTAACATTTTATTTTTACAGGAAATGAACCCAATTAAAAGACAACCTAATTGAGTCCAATGCCTTCCATTCATCCCCTGGATGGACTTCAAGAAGCACCATTGAAGTATAGTTCCCATGATTATGAATAAGAATTGATATATAAACCTTTTTATTTGTTGATTTTTGTTTCCAATGGTATCCCCACTTGGGTAGGGTATGTTTTACGAAAGTTTTAATGTACTTAGACTATAACCACCTTCAAGGATATAAATCATATTTCGAACTGATATAGTTTGATATCCCATACTAGAAACCTTATTATCATAATTGAATAACCAATTTCATATTTAAAGAGGTCCAAATTAAAAACCAAGAGGACTATGTGATCTGTAGATATTGCTGATGTCTCTATACAAAAAACATCAATATGAGGAAATTTTCATGATATCAATGTATCCAGTCTTATATTCCTACATTATTCTTCTTGTTTATTAAATTATATTCTTCTAGATTGAATTGGTTTTTTATAAAGTAACAAAACATAGTTATTACTTTATGTGTTCCCCATAATTAATGAGTTGTTTCTTTCCATCATCAACAATGGAAGATATATTACGTACTAAGTCTGTCAATCAAAGGATTTCTAACAGTCTACATCAAACTAGTAAGTAACCGTTTTTCATTACTTGATTCATGAAGTGTTGAAATTTCCAATGATGTTTTCAATTATCTTCTAAATATATGTGACCTTTTCATGAAATTATCTCAACTCTATAAGTTTTTATATGTTGAACATTATGTATTTCCATTGTTTTAGTCAATTTGGATTCGATTTCAATATTTATAAACATAAAGACAAAGTGTTTTTATGATGTCACATTAGAGGAACACTTCAGAAAATTCAGTTTTCATGATAAATTTATGAAAAATAATTATTATTGTCTCAATGTTGGCATGGTGATAAAAAAACTGCTATTATTTGATTACTAATTAATTGAAATAGAATTGAACGGTCTTCCCTAGAATGGAATAGAAAATATAGTTCATGGAATTTGGGTAATTAGAACTATCATTCTTCAAGTAAAAATACATTACAAAGTATTAGTTTAGCCATCGGTGTTCTCTAAAAATAGTTAATTATTTATAATCTTGGGAAATTCCGAATTTATTATAGATAGATTATCTATACATGTATGATGGGTCCTGATAACAGACAATTTCATCAATAAATGATTTTATTATAAGGAACATAAAACATTTCATTTAATGGTGGTGGTTTAAATCCCTAAAGACAATCTAGAATACATTTTTTCCATTCTTATTTTTGATAAAGAAAAAATTGGTAAAAAAAAATTAGGTATTGAACATTATTGATGAATTTTTCCTTGATAAACTTGATAAATTCATCTTCCACCATAGTTACAGGGGTCATTTGTATTCTCATAGATTCTCATTAATATTCATGGTGGTTTTCATATAAACAAAAATGATGAGAATTCACTTGGAGTTATAACCTAGAACATTTTATGGAATTCGGATTGAAAGCATCCTAATATTTATTATGTAAATATATTAATTCTTATTGTTCATTAGAAGACATATATACACTAATTAGTGTTTGCCACATGTCCAATTTAGTGCCCAAATTCCCCTATCAGAGTTGATTGATATGTGTTTAGACACCTACGGTAAATTTTGATGGAGTCTATTTTAATCTTACTCTTCTTCATTAATAGGTATAGAATATGATCTCATTAATTGATATCTGAGATATGATACAATATTATCATCATTTCCCCTATGTTCACCCCTCCCTATGGGAGGAAGAGGTTCTTAAAATTCATCTAATCTCTCAGGGGTTCATGAGAAATAATTTATGCCATATAAAGGGAGGAAAAGGTTCGTAAGCATCATCTCATCTTTTAGGGGTTCATATCAAACCAGTCGAAGAGCCTTGACTATGTTAATTGCATGTATTTCAAGAATTAATTTTATCATAGGTAATTTGGGTCAAAATTAATTTTCGTATACCACGTGGGAACATCTTTCTCGATTAACGGTGCGTTTTCGATGGATGTATTCTATTGACCAACATAATAGAGTATGGTGATCATTAGGTATGAATTGTTGTCCAATATGACTCGAAGACTCCCTAAATCTATATTTTTTTTCCTAAATTCATTTTATTTTATCCACAAAATATATCTTTAGTTTTCTCTATATATTAATTTGAGTAGAATCTTGTCCATTGGAGGTAGGGATTTGGGTGGAACCATTCAAAAATGGTTTATCCCCCAACATTTTATAGAATCTGATATCAATTTATTGAGATTAAAAATATTTAAAAGGATGGATGAAACCATATAGTACCCCAACATGCTCATAAATAGAGTATTTTAGGGATTTATGATAGGATATGGGAACAAATATGCGAAAAATCAACCACTAACATTCCAAAAATGCATTAAATGCTTTGTGTTGGTGAAACACCATGAATTATAATTTATAAAAGGGAACATTAATTTGGGTCTCCAAACTAATATTATCGAGGGGAATGTATTCACTCTCTCCATATCCTTGAATAATTATAATGGAAAGTTAAAAACTGGTTTCACTATAGTCCAAATGTAAAATTGTACAGCTAAACACTAGATTGATTTTGGATCCATTTTTATCTAAATATTAGTGAATATTGACATCATCATTATTTCTAGAAACATACAATGGATATATTTCTCCTTGTGTTTTATATTATCAATATTTTTAGGTGAATAAAATGAACATATAACACATAATTGATCGTTGTTTGTAAATTACATGTCATAGCCACAACCAATTCCATATTAATCTCTCGAGGAATCAAGAGGGACTCAATAAGGGGTACCCTATTTTTTTTATAGATATGATGGGTTTATAGACATGAAATCCACAAAGGGATGACCAGGAGGTTCTTTAATACCTTTTAATTTTGAACCAAATATCTATTATTCCTACTCTATGACTATTCTTGTTCTTGGGGCTTAGGGGTATGATCTTCATGTGATGTTTAACACTTTCCTTGATTATTAATAGGGGGATATTTATCCTTTAAAATTTAGACTGAGTTGTCCTTCCAATATCAGAAGTTAATTGGTATGTCTTTCATACCACAATAAGATACACTAGTATAATGGGATCCAAATGATATATCAAATAATCAAGATTAGAATGATGATACTGATTAGCTTGTTGCAGTACTTGTCTTTGAGTATCAACCACATATATGATCTTGGTGGGAATGACACTAGTATAATAGGGATTACTATGACCTCTCCTTCCACTATATGTATGTCCTCATCCATGATTAATAATAGGTTAATAATCATTATATGGGACTCATTCAGTAGAGAATATATGCATCAAATGGATAACACTAAAAGAATAATATTTAGGATCCTCGTTAAATGAATATTATTTGTGGTTGGGTGGTTCCCATTCTCAGAATAATCGGTAAAGAGTGGAAAATAATGTCTAGAATATCTTGGGTACCCATAGGGGATCTTCCTCTTATTTCCATTTCTATAGAATCTAGTTGGACTAAATTTTTTATGATTCTAAAGATAAATATTCTTAATTGAGTATTGTACAGGGAACTGGGGTCATGATTGGATGATTTATTAATGCCTTGATGTTCGAATGTGAATGGTTAACAAATTGTTTTGTCATCCAACCATCAAATTTCTACACGTCTCAATAAAGAAACTCCTAGTTGTCTCTTTATTCTTCTGGTGGAATAATAGACACAATAGACATGTGAGCCAGAGGATAACCCAACATTGCATGCTTACTATCTATCATCCTTAAACTGAATTCTTTGAAGAAAAATAAGTATACGATGTTATTACCTTTCATATAATCATAGGGGAAGTAATCTGGATGACCATTAAAACCATCATTGTGGGTATTTTTAAATGTTCTTGTGTAACTAGAGTCTCTTATAAATCATAAAAAAATAACATAGGACTTTTTTATTCCATAAGGAGTTGATTTTTTTCTTCATATACAAAAAATTTTATTGATTTAGTTCATTATTATTTTCTTGAAGAGGGATTTATTACATTTATTTCCTAGGAAGGGGTATTAATTATAGACAAAAATAATTGGAGTCAAGGATTTCAATGGAAAAAGTTTAAGAATGATTGTCAAATTTTTTTAATTTCTGGATTTCATTCCATATTTCCTGGATCTTAGTCAGGACATAGATATGGAACACTAAAGGAAATATTCCAATCATTGAGTCACTGTTAAAAATTCTCATAATCAATAAGGATACATCTATATGATGAGAGATGTTCATAGTTCTTCTTGGATATTTAATGTATTTATTTTTAACAACTATTTTTATTAGAGATTCATGTTGTGGTAATATATTAAACATTTCCAACTAGAGAAGATGTCAAAAAACTTATTATATTTGTATTTCTTATATTGTGAGTAGTGATGGATGGAAATCCTCAACATTTTTTAGCTATGACTATAGATGAAAATTCGTAAATGATATTCCCAACTAGAAATTGATCTATATTACATATTATTAAAATATATAAAATATATTGGATCTTCATTTTAGAATAAACATTGAAAAATCCATGATTTCTACTATGGAGTGCCCAATATTGGATTTCATTAAAATATGAAATGTGTAATATTTAGTTCTAGACCTCTTATTTCAAAATTAATTGTGATGGAGGGGTTACAAATTCTTAGTGTGGGAGGATTCAAATCCTACCACTTTGGGTTTAATTTAATTTACCACTACATCAATGTTTGTTGGCATCCATTTTTTTCTAATAGGGTACCAAGATATTTTATGCATTCAATAATATTTTATGGTATTACTCTTGAAGATGGTATTTTGGTGGGACTATTAATTTTTGAATGGTGATCATTATTGTAACACCCCGAGATTTTATGAGATATAATCTTTTTTATTTATTTCATATCTTCTGTTGTATGCTACACCATGATTATCTTGTACTATATGAAACACTGAATTAGCTTGCAATATACGCAACACTATTCTTGGATTGTGTTACACACAATTTAAAGTACATTTGAAAGTAGCTATTATACACAACATTGAGTGTGTATATATATATATATATTCAATGTATAAATGAAATATGGTTGGATTCAGTTATATACAATAACAAATGAGTCTTGCACTACACGCAACCCTGACTTGCCTTGCATTACATGTAATCACAACCTTCCTTGATAGCGTGTGTTGTACACAATACCGAGATTCACTAAACAATAATATATGGTTATATTATTATTATGAACAAGCCGTTATGAATAGTAATACACATATTTTTTAAATTTTATAAATTTTATCATTCAAAATGGACTTCATTATTGGATTCAGAATATCGAAATTAGCCTAGGGTGAATTTTTGGTATTTTTTTGAAAGTTTTCAATTTTATTATGAATAGTGAAAACACTGGGTTACTATTTAAAAACCAACTTTTTATTTAAATAATTATTTATTTTATTTAACTCTATTTTAGGTCAAAATTGATATATAATACCTATATAAGTTCAATATAATTCATTGGAGTCATTTTATAATAATATTAGATATATAAAAATTTTATTGAACTTTTTACCGTCTTTTACCCACCTCCTAGGAGAATTGAAAAATTTACATAAACATAATTTTACCGCTTCTCTGAGTGGAATTTCGAAAATTCCAAAGAAATGGATAATATCATGGAGTAAAATGTGGTTCAATAAGATAAAAATAATTTTCGGTGAATAGTAACTTTTTACTTTTTTACCACCGTTAAAAGTAAATAGGGTAATTAAGGGTAAAAATGATATTATTATTACCCTAAAACATGTTCTAATTCTATTAGATAAGAATAATTCGACTAAAAACAACCTTTGGAATAAAATATTACCCTTTAGGCCCACTTGGATTAGATTAGGACACTTATTATTATTTTATTTAAAGAAGAGTTAAAATAGTTAAAATCAATGTTTAATAACTAAAACATTTTTAATATGGGGTTATACATAAGATAAATTAGACTATAAATATTAATTAGAAAGATAAAAAGATTTAATATATAATGGTATTTTATTTATAATTTTTAGAAAATAATAATTTAATTTATTTATGACACAATGATGATGCAATAATTATCTTATTAATAAAATATTAACATAATTGATGTTATAAATATCCAAATAAATGTAATTTGAGACTTTTTATGAATTGAACTAATTTTATAAGTTAATATGACATGTTAGTATTTATTAAATTATATTTTTTTGAAATAATAATGTTGTTATGATTTTCAAAAAAATAATGTACCAAATAGTGTTAAAATGGACATAAAATAGTTTTTAAAACAAATATTATATTATTAATTGTTATTCTATTCCTAAAAATATAAGGGTCGGCGAAATGAAATATATAAGTTTATATTTATTAAAAATGAACCACCTGGGGGTATTTTGGTTTTTTATAGTATGTTTATCAACTATATACTGTATGAAAACAAGAAGACACGGTAAAAGTTAAATTAATTAACTCAGAGTTAAATCTAAATGATATGGTTAAAATGGTGACCTAAACTTGTATAAAACCTAATGTCTGATAGGATTTCAACCCATACCCACTTTATATTCTAAATAAGTCACTTTTGAGCCATTATAAACCTAATGTGACTTTAATATAAAATAACATTTTATGATTTTCCTAAGGTTCCCCTCTTCTCCCTTATAAAAGGACACGTCCTCCCTATTCTCTTTACACAACATTGAGAATTCAATCTCAGCCAAACCCTGCCCATTTCTCTTATACACTTCCCTAGAAACATTATGGAGGTTATGATCTTCTCAAAAGACCAACTACAGTCTCTTAGGAGGAATCTTAAAAGAGGTGCATCAAAGAAGAGGTAATCTCTTCTACCGATTCATTCAAATATCTTTCTTCTTCAAATTCCTATTCTTCAGTTGTTTCATTATAAAGTAATAACATTAGTATCCCTCATATAATTATATGTTATTATAAATATGAAACAACCCCATTTCACCTTCTATCCATCCTACAGAAAACTAAATCACCGTGTGTGCATATGTACGGAATACCATCTCCACGCTGTGGTGTAATATGTTTTTCCACCACCACCTTACTTGGATGGGTATAATGGTGTAATTAATAAATATATATGTTTATTATTAAATCATAATGATTCTTAGATATTATATCATCCACTCCAATTCCATTAAATAAATATGGGAATGATATCATCGATCGTGCTTACGTACGGATTACCGTCTCCACGACACGATGAGATTCAATCTCCATGTTAACCATTAAAGAATGATTATAAAGTATATATAATGATTAATAATGTTATATATAACATAATAATTCTACTGGATTTATTTATATGTTATTTAGTTACTTCCATTCAAGTAAATAAGGAAAGGAAAACAACGTTCATGCGTACGTACGGCCTACCGTCTCCATGAACGGTGTGTTTCATTTCATTTATCGATATTATATATATATATATATGTACTGAATATATATGTTATATAAATCATGTTTTACATTCTGGAAGTTAGTAAATAATGAAATAAGTAATAATAATATCAAGAAAAATAAGTCCAAACACGTACGATAAATAATATGATTTTACCCAAAATGCTGCTTGAACATGATATTTACGAAAGAACGGGTAATATAAAGTAAAAAATGAACCATATATGATATCATAACAATAAATATGATTCTGTAATATGTCAATGACATTATTTAAATCATTATACAGGAGTTTCGGACACATACAAAGCATATCAGACCTAAGGTAAGGGATAACTTTTCCAATCTCATTTTTATCTAAGATTATTTATTTGTAAGTATTTACTGGGGTTATATTTTTCATCCATGTCCATAAAAATGTTTTTCAAAAAGTGTTTAATATTTTTACATTTATGTTTAAAGTCATTTTTACCCCTATTTTACTTTTACATTGTGTTATGGAAAGATGTTTTCTTTTGTTTACCATACGAGGATCTTTTTGACTTTTCAAGAAAAAGTACGAGAAGAATGTTTTTTTAAATTATACGGCATTAACGGATTTTTACGCTTTTATAATGCCTTATTTTCATGAATCTTACTCTATAAGATTTCTTGAATATTTTCAAAAAAATACTTTTCTTTTAATATTTTATGGCATTTTGTGAAAAGAAAATGAATTTGAAGAAGAAATGAAATTTTCTTCAAGAATTCATTTCAAGTGTTTATTCAAAACTATTTTTTATCTAAGATTACATTCTTTAATATGGTTATGTTTCAAGAATATTGTTCTAATTATTTAAATGGTTTTATTCTTTTTATGATGAAATTATATCCATTTGTTTTATATGGATTATGTTATAATGGGATGATGTTTATGGAACCCACATTATTCATTGTGTTATGATGAATGATTTATGTTTACGTTGTGGAACATGTAATAATGATTTCATTATGAGATGGTTGGGACCTATATCTACCTCCAATTCATTGGGTAAAGATTTATATCTCATGAGATAGAAATGGCTGGAATGAAAAGTTAATCCGATTCAGTGACACATGACTGAAACGAGGAGTGAACTCGGTTCCGTAAGGGACTTTGTCCACTAAGATGGTCTTGGAAGCAATGCCTTTGCTACTATGGAAATCATATCTTGTGATTAATGTTTTTCCACAATTACAAGTTTTATTTCCAAGCTATTTTATCATTATTTATGTTCCATTATGATCTATGACTTATGTACTACCATGATTTATGTCATTGCTCATGATTTTGATTTTTAAACATTATGTTCATTGTTTTTAAGTTCAAATGAATATGATTTGTTCTATTTTATCCATTCTTACCCTTACTAAGAATATTAGCTCACCCTTTATATGTTTTCTTTTCCCCAGGATATAATGAACGGTTTGAGGTATAAAAAAAGGGAAGATCTTTATGGTAGAGGTTGAAGATATTTCACCAAGATTAGAATATTATGTTCCAAGTTTCCAAAGACACTAAACTATTACGGTCCTTCGGTGTCTTTTTTTGTTATGTATTTAGGTATTCCTCAAAAGTAATGCAATGTCCATGTATGTCAAGCCTTGGGTCTCTACAGTTGGTATCAGAAAAAAGGTTTAATTAACCTTTGGAAACTAGGATGTGAAAAACTTTAGTGAGATCCCTAGAGATATTTCTAAGGTATGTCTAGGGATGTCCCTAAGGTTACATATAAGTATAGGTTATAGTCCAATAATTATGGTAACTATCATAGAATCTAACCTTAGATTTTAGATATTGAAGGTACAACCCCTTGATTATGATTTTTTCCTCTCAAACTATTCTTTTTAGGTTTTAAAAAATGGCTGGAAACAGGAAGAATCACGATATTGGAGAATATGATGGATAATGGAATGATATTTTTCATGAACAACCAAATGAAACAGGATTTGGAAGTCCAAACGTCGTTATTGTGCCTAATCAGCAATCTCATACTATGATCAACAATCTCAACATTGGTAAGTATCCTGACTCAGCTAATAAGAGAAATATTGAGTTTCATGATGATCATAGAGGAAATAAAGTTCAATTTCCCTAATTAAAATGATGTGGGAAGAGGCATCAAGGAGAATGTTTCAATGGAACTAGAAGATTCTTTGGGTGTGGAAAGGAATGACACAAATTCAGTAAGTGCAAAGGAAGTGGTTCAGTTAACACCATGGAAAAGGATGTTGGTATTGCAACGACATAAAAAATGATTAAATGTTTTAAATGTGGAAAGTATGGGCATTATGCAAACCAATGCCCTAAGGGAAAATCTCATGAAGAGAATCCACATGGTCGTATGGGTAGTATTGATATTGTTGATGATTAAGAGACTATAAATGATCTGTAAGATGAATGAATTGTTGAAGCTCGATCGATGGTTTAAGAAGGCAGTGGAATGATTACATTTTTTATCAAGAGTTATGTTGTATAAGAAATCTCATTGAACTATGGAATAAAGGGACATCTAAGAATTGTTACACTATTGTTTTTCCTTCTATTTTTTAAAGTATATGCTGAATGGTACTGGTAACCATGAAAGGTTATTCAGATATTTTTGGAAAGCACTTAATATGGGCATAAACAAGGGATAAGGAGATAATGAAATGTTTGATAGTATTAATGAGCTCATGACTAATATAAGGAAAAAGTGATATCATGGTTTGAGTATATATAATTTTTTGGATTTTGGTATGTGGAGAGAGTTACCTTTGGACAACATTCATGTTTTCACTATGGTTCTAGGGTAATTTATGAGAATACATGATTAAGTTATTCAAATGTTTGGAATGCAATCAACAAGATATATCTTAGGATATATGGGGGATAAATGATGGTATTCACATGCTCGGTAGACAAGATTTCTAATAATTGTTTCTTTATACTATAAACTTGGACAGAAGTATTTTGGATAAGCCTAAAGATTGGAATCAATTAAGTTAGACATAAGATAGTATTGTTTATGGCTAAAACTTTTTTCGATATTATTGCAGGAATGCTATTATAATGTAGTTTAAGAAAAAGGGACAACCTACAGGACGAGCGACAACCCGTCACGTCGGACAAGGCTGTGGGAATCGAACCAACAACTGATTTGTGACGGGCCTTTATTGCCCACCACTGGCCTATAGGAAGTCCATGTTTAGTATAAATTAGTTTTAATTTATTAGGTTGTATGATATATGAAGTAAAAGTCCATTTTAAGAACCATATACGATTAATCTCACTATAGATGGACTTATGTAAATTTAATAACTTTTTCTAACCTTTTATTTGAGATAGATAGAATGACCCACCATTCTATCACATGATCTCCTAACGCTTCATGAATGACAAATTCAACTTCATTTATTTAAGAGATGAAGTGGAAATTTTTCAAGGCATGAACAATGGTGAGATTGTACCAAAATAAATTAACTATTTATTTTAATTCAAATATTCTTCAACATTAGGGAAATGATCTTGAAAACCAAAAAGGTTATCCTTGTGCTCTCATATCTGATGAATCAGATAGTGTATTAGATCATCCCAAATTTATGGCTTTGTGAATGTTGGATTTATCATAGCCATGTCCTCTACACCTCTCCCTCAAAACTTGATGGTTATATTTCTCTTCCATATCCATATTTTCACCAATGTTATCCTATGTGGAAACCCAATGATTAACTAATTTGGGTAACCGTTACATTTCATACATTTGTTTTTAAAAATATTTTTGGTATTCCTTTTTAAGATGTAGGTTTCTATAATTTAAACTCTCATGTAATAAACCATTCATAACCCCGACGAATTTCAAGGGCAAAATTCATTTTAAGGGGGGTAGAATGTAACACCCCAAGATTTTATGAGATATAATCTTTTTAATTTCTTTCGTATCTTCTGTTGTACACTACACCACGATTATCTTGCGTTATATGCAACACCGTATTAGCTTGAAATATACGCAACACTATTCTTGGATTGTGTTACACATAATTTCAAGTACGTTTGATAGTAGTTATTCTACGCAACATTGAGTGTATATATATATATATATTCAATGTATAAATAAAATATGGTTGAATTCTACTATATGAAACAACAAAGGAGTCTTGCACTGCAAACAACCCTGACCTGCCTTGCATTACACATAATAGTGACCTTCCTCGATAGCGTGTGTTGTACGCAATACCAGGATTCACTAAACAATGATATATGGTTATAATATTATTATGAACAAGTCGTTATGAATAGTAATACCCACTTTTTGAAATTTTATAAATTTTATCTTTCAAAATGGACTTCATTTTTGGATTCGGAATATCGAAATTAGCCGATGGTGAATTTTTGGTATTTTTCTGAAAACATTCAATTTTTTATGAATAGTGAAAACACTAGGTTACTATTTAAAAACCGACTTTTTATTTAAATAATTATTTATTTTATTTAAATTTATTTTAGGTCAAAAATGATACATAATACCTATATATGTTTAATGTAATTCATTGGAGTCATTTTATAATAATATTAGACATATAAAAATTTTATTGAACTTTTCACCGTCTTTTATCAACATCATAGGAGAATTTAAAAATTTACATAAAACATAATTTTACCGCTTCTTTGAGTGGAATTTCGAAAATCTGAGAGACACAATTAATATGAAGAAGTAAAATGTGGTTCAATAAGTTAAAAATAATTTTTGGTGAATAGTAACTTTTTTCTTTTTTTACCACAGTTAAAATTAAATAGGGTAATAAAGGGTAAAAATGATATTATTATTACCCTAAATCATATCCTAATTATATTGGATAAGTATAATTCCACCAAAAAACCGTAGGAATAAAATATTACCCTTTAGGTCCACTTGGATTAGATTAGGACAATTATTATTATTTTGTTTAAAGAAGAGTTAAAATAGTTAAAATCAATGTTTAATAACTAAAACATTTTTAATATAGGGTTATGCATAAGATAAATTCAACTATAAATATTCATTAGAAATATAAAAATATTTCCTACGTAATGGTATTTTATTTATAATTTTTAGACCTTAATAATTTAATTTATTTATGACACAATGATGATACAGTAATTATCTTATTAATGAAATATTAACACAATTGATGTTATAAATACCCAAATAAATGTAATTTTATACTTTATATGAATTAAAATAATTTTATATGTTAACAAGACATGTTAGTACTTATTAAATTAACTTTTTTTGAACTAATAATGTTGTTATGATTTTCACAAAAATCATGTACCAAATAGTGTCAAATTTGACATAAAATTGTTTTTTAAAGACATTTTATATTGTTAACAGTTATTCTATTCTTAAAAATATAAGGTTCGGAAAAATGACTTAGATAAGGTTATATATATTAATAATGAACCACTTGGGGTTCATTTTGCTTGTTATAGTACGTTTATTAACCTTATAGTGTAAGAAAAAAAGAAGACATTGTAAAAGTTAAATTATTTAACTAATAGTAAAATCAAAATGATATGTTTAAAATGGTGACATAAACTTTTCTAAAACCTATTGGTTGATATTATTTCGAACCATCCCCACTATATCTTCGAAATAAGTTACTTTTGAGCCATTATAAACAGAATGTGACTTTAATATAATATAATATTTTAAGATTTTCCTATGGTGCCCCTCTCCTCCCTTATAAAAGGACATCTCCTCCCTCTTCTCTTTACATAACATCGAGCTTTCAAACTCGGCCAAACCCTGACCATTTCTCTTCTACACTTCCCTAGAAACATTCTGGAAGTTCTTGTCATCTCAAAATACCAACTCTATTCCCTTAATAGGAAGCATAAAATAGGTGCGTTAAAGAAGAGGTAATCTCTTCTACTGATTCTTTCATGTTTCTTTCTTCTTCAACTTCCTCTTATTTAGTTGTTTCATTATAATGTAATAATATAATTATCCCTCATATTATGATATGTTATTATAAATATGAAACAACCCCATTTCACCATCTATCCATCCAACGGAAAACGAAATCACCGTGCGTGCGTGCGTACGGAATACCGTCTCCACGTCGTGGTGTAATCTGTTTTTCCACCACCACCTTACTTGGATGGGTATAATGGTGTAAATAAAAACTATATATGGTTATTATAAAATCATACTGGCTCTTAGATATTTTATCACCAACCCCAATTCCATTCAATAATTATGGGAATGATATCATCGCTCGTGTGTACATACGGATTACTGTCTCCATGATGCGATGAGATTCAATATCCATGTTAACCATTAAAGAATGATTATAAGGTATATATAATGAATAATAATGTTATATATAACATAATAATGCTAATGGATTTATGTATTTGTTATTTACTTACTTCCATTCAAGTCAATAAGGAAAGGAAAACAACGTTCATGCGTACGTACGACCTAGAGTATCCATGAACGGTGTGTTTCATTTCATTTATCTATATATATATATACTAAATATATATGATATATAAATCATGTTTTAAATTCTGTATTTTAGTAAATCATTATATATGTAATAATAATATCAAGAACAACAAGTCGAAACATGTACGATAAATAATACGAATTTACCCAAAACGCTGCTTTAACAAGATATTTACAAAAGAACCTGTAATATAAAGTCATTAGTGAACCATATATGATATCATAACAATGAATATGATTCTATAATATGTCAATGACATTATTTAAATCATTATACAGGAGGATCAGATACATACGAAGCATATCGGACCTAAGGTATGGGATAACTTTTCCAATCTCGTTTTTATCCGAGATTGTTTATTCGTAAGTATTTACTGGGGTTATATTTTTCTTCCATGTCCATAAAAATGTTGTTCACAAAGTGTTTAATATTATTACATGTACGTTTAAAGTGAAGTTTACCCCTCTTTTACTTTTACATTGTGTTATTAAAAGATTCTTTCTTTTGTTTACCATACAAATAACTTTTTGACTTTTCCAGCAAAACTACGAGAAGAATGTTTTTTATCTTATACAACATGAACAGATTTTACAGTTTTATAACCCCTTATTTTAATGAAGAATACTCTAGAATATTTGATGACTATTTTCAACAAAATCCTTTTCTTTTAATATTTCATGGTATTTTGTGAAAAGAAAATGATTTTGAAGAAGAAATGATAATTACCTCAAGAATTCATTTCAAGTGTTTATTCAAAAATATTTTCTGTCTAAGATTACATTATTTAATATGGTTATGTTTCAAGTATATTGTTCTGATTATTTACATGGTTTAATTATTCTTATGATGAAATGATATCCATTTGTTTTATATGGATTATGTTATGATAGGATGATGTTTATGAAACCCACATTATTCTTTGGGTTATGATGAATGATTTATGTTTATGTTGTGGAACACATAAGAATGATTTAATTATGAGATGGGTGGCACCTATATCTCCCTCCAATGCATTGTTTAAAGATTTATATCTCATGAGATAGAAATGGCTAGAATGGAAAGTTAATCCGGTTCAGTGATACAAGACTTGAACGAGGAGTGAACTCGGTTCAGTAGGGGACACTGTCCACTAAGATGGTCTTTGCAGCAATGCCTTGGCTACTATGTAAATCATATCATGTGATTAATTTTTTCCCCAATTACAAGTTTTATTTCCAAGCTATTTTATCATTATTTATGTTGCATTATGATCTATTCCTTACATACTTCCATGTTTTATTTCATTGCTCAAGATTTTGATGTTTAAACATTATGTTCATTGTTTTTAAGTTCAAATGTATATGATTTGTTATATTTTCTCCATGCATACCCTTACTGATCATTTGAGCTTACCCATTATATGTTTTCATTTCCCTAGGATATAATGAATGGTTTTATGTAAAAAAATGGGAAGATCTTTATGGGGGATGTTGAAGATCTTTCACCAAGATTCGAAGATTATGTTCCATGTTTCCGAAGACACTAAACTATTACGGTCCTTTGGTGTCCGTTTTTTTATGTATTTAGGTATTCCGCAAAAGTAATGTAATGTTAATGTATGTCAAACTTTGGGTATCTACATTTATAAAATCTCATATAATTTTCATTGATCATGATCTCAGTGGAGGGGATAATTCACGAAACACCATAGTGGTGAGACACAATGGTGTTTCTTCTAGAGTTTCACATATTTTGAAAAATAGTGACTTCCTTATGGGAGGGTTTGAAAAATATTCCCCTAAATTTGTGATGAGGTGGATCAAATTAATCCAAAATAATTAATGCACCCTGATATAGGTTTGATGGTTATAGTCATATTGCTAGAGGTAAACATGTTCTCATCCTTGTGGGATCAGGCTAATCCTATGTTTTTGAATAAGTACTTTTTTGTATTTGTATTTATTTTTCTGATCACACAATGGAAAGATAAACGTGTAGTGTGTATTATAGACTATTTGGATGAGAGATATTATTTATTTAATTTTATTCAACTTCCATGGATTTTAAATTTCATAAATTTGCCACGAAATATTTATTTTTGTTAGATTGATTCTTGGGATTATCGATAACTCATTCCATTCAATTTTATATCATTTGAGATTTCCAGATGGTGGTAATTCGTTGGATTGACAACAATTATATGTGGTATTTGGACATATGACCTGACCTATGGTAATGATGGTTCAATATTCATTTCCCAAAGTACCTTATTGTAACATAATTAGAGTGAAGTATAAAGCTCCATAATCACCCCATCCCTTGATAAATATATTCTAAAACACTACATAGATTATTTATAACTGTATATACAAACAAATGAGTTATAATTTTAGATTCACTAATTCTATTTCCCTGATTGGGAATTTTTATCAACTAAAAGTGTGACTACCTCAACATGCTGACAATGTTCGTTCAATTTATTGAGGTGATTAATGTATTACTCATAGGTAATGTTCTTAAAATTGAGATGAAGGGGAGACAACCATAATGGGGATAATGTATACATTACAATTTCAGGGTCTAATATACATCATAATTAGTGTGTCAACGGTCTAAAAAATTACTAGTATCTCAACTTCATTCAATTCCCTCCACATACTGTTAGTATTTATCTTTTCTTTACTGAGCGGTTCCTCGAACAACTCTAAACATAAACTTTTATTTCCTATTGTTTTATCATGAGGATTAGTATCATTCTATATATCCCCATCTGCACATTTTGTTTTTTAATCATGGGGATTCACTGATGGTGAATGTCGCCTTATTTTTCCTATTATTTGGTATAAGACACCACTAAAAGTTGGTGGAGTACATCATGCTACTAATTTATTTCATTAAAATTTCTCTTACTATGACATAATCATTGGAATCATTGTGGAATGGTTATTAGCTGTATTTCATGGAGATCATTCATAGTAAAGAGTTCTTTTACAATTAGTTCCAAGGGTAATAACTTCATTGTTTTTGATTTCAGATTCTCCCTTGTGGGGAAGACTACAACTTCAGTTGTTTATTTTATCACCATAGATAGGAACATCATGGTTTTAAATTTTATTATTATTATTATTATTATGAGTAGGGCCTACACTATGGTATTATTTTTTTGTTATAGAGATTAGAAATGAAATATATTTCATGTGGAGGGAATACATAGTTATTGTCTTGATCACTATGGGGAGGACCTTAATTTTTTTTTAATTTTTCCCAGACATGGGAATAACCTCAATTTATGTTATTTATTTCAGGAAAACCATAGGTAGAACCTCAGTATTTTCTTACAGATACATTATTTAATCAGGGAGGACCTACCTACCTATAAAACATTTTATTTCAGGGAGGACTGCCATAATTTGAATCAAGGGGCGGACCTATAAAAATATTGGAAAATATTTTACCATGGGGAGGATCTTGATAACTTTTATTCGTATTACTGTAAGCAAAAACATCAAAATGAAGACTTTAGGGAGTGAATCTATGGTTTCTTACATTTTCATTAGATAATGGGAACCTCTATGGTTGGTTACTACTTTTTATTTTTCTCCACAGGGAGGACCTCTATGATTATAATTTCCACTATCATGGGGAGGATATTAATGACATGTTCTATCAATAGGATTTATAGCATTATTTTTAGTAATATCCTTGTTTTAAGGACCTATACAGTGGTATTTATATTCCATCATTTTTATATGCTTAAAAATTGGCCACTGTTGTATTCCTTATCATGGTATGATGATTCTTTCGTATTAGGACATGGAATAATCCAATAGTCACTGTCTATACATATTGATGGGTGTTGGAAATGTTTGTATCCTTAGGAGCAATAAGATATTCTATTAATGTGGATAAAACCCAATAATTCCCCCTTTTACGCTCCCTTTCAAATATGATTGTAGTAGAACTAATTATAATAGTTTCTTTCAGGGACTCTTGAGTAATATGGGTGAGTGGTTGTTGTAGTAGCCATGATTATTGGGATCCCAAAAAGAAAGATCATGTGTTTCTATCAATATGTATTGCACATAATCCTCCACCTTCTTAAGATAAGGATGGAAGTTATTTCTTTTATCCTCTAAGATACCTTCATAGTTATTTATGGTTGTGACATGGGACACTCATCTCCTACTGGACTGTTGTTGATGAGATAGCCTTTTTGGATTTCTCTTCTGAATACTACCATGATACACCTCTAGAATATAGATGGAATCAATGATATTATACTCACAAATTATTGAATTAAACACTTGTAATTGATGATTACATATGGGTGAGAAAAACCAATCAATTATAAAGGGTCATGATAGTCACTATGGAGAAGGCACATGTCTAGGGAATCACTCGATGGAAATGATTAGGTATCCCTGATGATCCTCTAATACCCCTATACTTATTAGGGAAGGATATGATTTATTGTATATAAATAGATGTTTCTTTTCTATATTTTATAGGATATAGTGATGAAGGATAAAACCACAATCAAGAAAACCATTAGTGAAACATCACAAGTTAGAATGCATAATCAATTAATCTCTTTCACTGGTAAAGTAGTTCATGTTACCTTTTCCATTTTTATTCCTGTATACATTCATGCCCATATTTTTATCTAGTTATACACTCATTTTTCAAATCTTGGAGGTTGTTAAAATTAACTAACAATGCTTTAAATTTGAAATCTAGGAAAATAATATGGGAGGTCATCACATCATATGAAGGATATTATTTCTTATTATATTACTCTCATATATTTAAAATGTATTTGTCAAATACTTTCCAATAATAATTCTAATTGTGGAATTCATGAAAGTGATCAATTTATACCATACATCAATGTGAACATATTTATATAATATATTTTTTCCATCTATATTTATGAGAGGTGCTCAATACACCCCTCATTAATTTTTTACACTCTAGATTATAGACTTATAGATTCACACTCTTCAATTTATTGTCATTTAATGATGTCATAAGTTAAATGAATTTAGGATTCTATCCAGGATAAGTGATACCTTTTTCCTTAGGTAAGGGAATTAAATCGAATATAATTTGGTTTCATTTTATGAAACACTTAATACATTTTACGTTCATGTGATGATGAACATTTTTTTCCCATTATGGTCATGAAACCATAACTAAAACAGTTCCTTTTTTGGTCAACTATCTAGGAATTTTTTTTGACATTTATTTTCATGTAACTAAGAAATTTTAATCTAATTGTTTAAGGTTATATCACTAAGAAATATTTCATGTATTTAAATCTATATAGAATTAACTAACAGGTGAAACATGCATAATAATGGTTTTTGTGGGACTTGCAAAGGTAAAAACCTTTCTATTTTAATCTAAATAAATTTTTTGGTGATGGTTAGTTGGAGAATACACTTAATTAGAGGCCCATTGATGGACATGGAACATTGATTAGACTAGGGAATCTAACTAGATGGATGAGATCTATAGAGTCTATTGTAGGGTATCTACGATGATAATATTAGTATAGGAAGATATTTAATGTCTTTATAATGATAAATATCATCATTATTAAGTGAATATATGATCATATGTACC
The DNA here is from genome assembly GCA_963277665.1 of Viscum album. Classification (NCBI taxonomy): domain Eukaryota; kingdom Viridiplantae; phylum Streptophyta; class Magnoliopsida; order Santalales; family Viscaceae; genus Viscum; species Viscum album. The sequence goes on from OY728167.1 coordinate 685,225,561, forward strand.
CCAGTGACCCTATAAGTTAGGGAGAAGAAAATATCTTATAGGATAACTATATCCTTTTATCAATGGAATACATGATTTATGGTAATAATTATATTGTGCGTAACATTATCATGAAATTGCAGAGGCAATGGAGGATTACTATGTGGGTGATACTTTTTAAGTATTTGGATGTGGAAATTGTGTTTCAATATAGTCTTTTGAGAGACTAATTTTACGGATGTGGAATACCTCAGAGAATGTGGCATCAGGTAATTATTTATATATGTTGTTTTTCACCTTCATGGAGACAAAAAAATGAAATAATGATTGATAAATATTATAATATGGGTGTGACCCATGGATTGGTACCTAGTCAAATACACACCTTGTTTAGTAATCTGGTGAATGAATTCCCTATTGGGTATAGTCGGTGCATGGACACCCTACTAGATGAGCATGGTGTGAATTTAATATGGAAGATCCCAGAGCCAATTTGAGGTGGCCATAACGGCAGAGTGTGATCCTTTATATGATAACTGGGTGAATGATCACCAAATTTTACATTTTGAGTATTGATAATGGGTTCATTGGAGGTTAAACTATGAATCACAAGGCCACAACCTACTTGCTTATAAATTCCCCTAAAAAGGGTCATTCACTTTAGTCATGAGGTTGAAATAGGTGAATTGGCCTTTGATTAGGAATATAATCATCAATGGATAAAAATTACATTAATCTCATTATTTTCCCATAGTATTTGATTTGAATATCTCATGAGGTGATGATTGAATGGATTTTGTATGAAAATAATTTAGTCTGTGTGATCATTTGTTCTCACGATTTATCCACTTTCTCTTGGGTATCGAAATGTGAGGTAGATTGGTCCTTATATAAGTAAGTGGATTTGGGTACCCAGATAACCATTGATAACTAATTTGGGAACCATGTTCCTTTTAGTGGAGGATTCAATGTGAGTGTGATAAGAACATGGTATACAACATGATTATCATGATCATAAGTTGTGTTACATTGTACTTGGAAACATGCGGAATGTCAAATTGTACTTGTGAAATTAATCAATGAAAAATGAGCTAAAAATTGGGTATATAAAGGGTGTGTTTTTTATTTAGGCTTCGGAGGAGACAAACCAATTACTACTCACACTTATGAGAATGTATTAATTACTCTATAATATTCATGTAGTTCTTCTTATAATCATATTATAGCACCAAAAAATCATTGATATCTTGTTTGTTCAATGGATAGTAAAAGGTTAACAATATTTGTTGTCCTTGGACTAGATTACCTGAATAGTGTGAGTATGGTTTATCCCTATGTCCTTAGGAATCTCGCATAAATTATAGAGGCTTCTGTCTTGTAGTAGGGGCCAATTAACACTAAAGGGAGATTATAATTACTATTATCATGGATACAAATAAAAACAAATAATAGATACTTCAATAATATTTATAACATTAGAGTAAAAAATATAATATTATATTGGAAAACAAACCATAATTATAACATTCCATTCCATAATTATATTTACACAGGCAGACAGATTGGCATACATCTATAAATGACTACATCATAAGCCTCTAATATATAGTATATAAATAAAAAGGAAATAATGTAGTAATGAGGGACCCCCTGTATCCTTATACATACTTAGATCTATCCAATTATCCAAAATTATCCCCAACAACTCATTAATATATACCCCGCCCAAAAACCAACATTCATATCAACCACACAATTTCCACCTAAACCAAAGTTCATATGAATTGTGTGGTATTAACACTCCATAATCTACCTCCAATTGTATCCAAAAAAACTATTATATATGAGCATCCATGTATTGATTGAAAAGTATGAAAGAATTTAACATGCATAAAATAGTTTCCTCATTGTGTAATCATGATGATTCCATAATTGTTGACACATCCCCTCTTTGACCAATGTTATAATGGAGTGATATACCAATAGTTTGAGTACAATATGGATGTGAATGACGTATCGGCACACATACCATTATTCAAGGAGAAATAACTATCTACATACCATTAAATAGGGGTGAATTATGAGTCTACATAAAATAGTTTATGTGGAAAATACATCACCAAACCATATATAAAGTGAGAAATATATCACAAAACCATATCTTAGGTGAATGATTTACCACCATTTCCTTCAATTATGGATGATACAGAACAAATAAACAACTTTAAAAGGATGATTTAACACTAATACTAATACCTTGGACTATTATTCAAGATTCATGCACATTATTGGGTGGATGAAACACCACCACTACCAATCCCATAGTAGATGATCCACCACCAGTGTAGACCTCAAGTGGATGACATTATATCAATACCACATTCCATGAAAGGTTAATTCACAATTTTAAATACACGCATTTGGTGTAAGATATAAAACCACTACCCAAATCTATGTAGATGATTCACCATCAATATCAATTCTCAGTTGGGTGAAGCACCATCGACCATTCAGTCAAAATAAATGATATATCACTGGACAAATCAACATTAGGGTGAAAGATGTATTTCTATGTGAATGAGGTATCACCATAATCATCACAACTAGACTAAATTATGTATCACTAGGATAAAGATAAATTATCCCACTCATCATAGTTGATAAAATGAGGTATTTCAAAGTGAACACGGTGTAATCCATCAATAATAATAAGAATGAAGCCTTAATAGGTGAATGATATATAAAAAAAACCATGCTTAATGTGAATGACCCATCAGTATGTCCCAATAACATGTGAATGTTTTATCTCCTACAAAAAATCATCATGTGGAAAATTTACCACTGAATTAATATTTCATGGCTAATGACACATCACTAAAAATTATCATGGTGAAAGATGCAGTTTTAGGTGATTCATGTATCACCATAACTCATCAAAAGAGAACGAATCATCACAATTCTTTAAACCTTATGGGTCAATCCATCATTACATGCATAACAAAAAATAATAATTTTTGGCCACTATAGATTAAGAAACTCATTATACATCATAAAAAAATACTGATTCATCACCCGATGCATCATCCCACTAACCTAGTCTCATGATAGAAAGCCTATGTTCCCGATGTCATACATCGAGAACATTTTCACAAACATATACTTCAATGAAACATCTTGTGATCAAATATTTCTATCCATCTCACAAGGGATAATCCATAACAATACTAAGCACTAAAATATATCATTAACCCAAACTAGCCAAATCCATTATAGATCTTCCTTTTACTAAGGAATGACCAAATATGACCCAAAAATACTGTTAATATAGAATGGGAAAAGGAATCCCAATCAAGACTCACTTCTCTAAGATTCAATCCATTTCCTAAAGAGACCTGGACCTCAATGGACAGGGGACCAATGAAGTAGGTTTTTGGTTCAAAACATGACTTTGGTATCCCAACCCAACACTCAAGTGTAAATGTATCCTCCTATAGCTATAACCCAGTCCATTGCAACATACCCACTCAAACTCATATCTCATACACCCAAGTACATATTATTCAAATATAATCAACCATAACTTCCACCCAAGGTAAGAACTACTAAACACTAAGAAACCCTTCTAGGTCATTCATGTTATATCTTATGGTATGTATACTCCTCATAATTCCATAACCCTTATTAAATACTCTCACATGGGATATATATGTAAATTTCTAATTCATAAATCTACAATTTATAAGGCTCTCTATGAGTCTCGCCAAACTCCGTATCCTTTCCATAAAGAAGAGAGACAACTAATGGTTCCCTCTCAAGTCAATTACACCCACACACGAACACTTACACATTAAGACACATATGAAATCACATATAAAGTATTAATTTTAGGAACCACCTTCCAAAATAATGGAGTTTCCCCCATTATCAATAACCCGCACTGTCATGACAAAAAAGTTTCCCCAAGGAGACATAACTGAATTTTGAGTTTTTAGATTCTGAGATATACCATAGTGTAAAATGGTATGTTTAATCGATAATAAGGAATAATATTAATTATTAGATAATCCCATGTATTTTAGGGTGTGGTATTTACCACTATTTTGAGTCGGTTCTAAAATGTGTGTGTGGTAGATCCCCAATAAAAATATATAAAATATAAAATATATTAATTTTAGAATCACATAAGTGTTCATGAGAATTATGATTTTAATTATAAATGGAGATTCATATGGGAAAACTAAAATTATATTTGTGTCCAGAACATGGGATTCACCCCAAGAATAGTTTAAATTTTGTTCACAACAGGACCCTTAGGTTACTTTTGTCACATGATGATTAATTAATTAACATACTTGAATTAATTAGTTTTTATGGGTTAAACCATAACTAAATCCTATATAAATTCAATTTCTTTCCATTATAGGGATAACTGCTTTTGTATTTGAAATAACCATAGAGAGAGGTAGAGGAGGTGAATTTTATTCTTGGTGGAAGTGATAACATATTGATAGAGAGGTTTTAAAACCTTGATTACACCAACAATCAAATAGCTTGATAACGAAAAATATAACTTGGAAATAAATTTTGGATTTAATCATTAATGATTATTCAGTTATGTCAGGATGTGTGTTACTCCCACCATCCTTAGTTAGGGTTAGAAATACTACCCTAGTTTTTAGTGTAATCCATGGGGAATGAGATCCCCAACACATAGATCAGATAGGATCGACATCCCTCTATATACTCAGGGTAAGAGATCCTCTATCTACAAAGTTAATATCCCACATTTCTATGGATATCAAAAAGGATATGGCATCCTCTACTAGATTTGATATCTCCCATGATTTTATAGGATGTGAGATCCTCCACCATAGTTCTTATGAGTTTATTTATTTTACTTGAATTTGGTGGTTCATATACTTGATTAATGTTATGACACTAATGGGTATGTGGGCATGATGTTCCCTTAACTATGATCATTCATAAGTGATGAGAATTCCCTACATCATGGATTTTTGTGGTAGTGTGGCAGTCAGAATGAATGAACAGTAGACACTTATAATGTCCTTGTGGATCCTCCGTGCCCCATTAATTTCTTTGAGGTGTGGTACATAACTGTCTATTGAATTAAGAAATGTTTGACACTTATGCATTATGAGATACCCTATTTTGTCATGTAATATTAAATTTTTGTTTTAGACTAGAGATGGCTATGAAATCCATGTATCCCTAAGAGTCATAGTGATTTATAATATCTCAATTCATTCATATCCTCCACTTGGAAACTATGAAGTAACGGGTTATTTAGGATTACATATTTTTCTCTATTTTATTTTTGTTTTTTTGGGTTTCTACTTAGTATGTTTATAATCATCGTTGCCCTAGATTTATGTCTATACGTGTTGTTCCTATGTATTCTATGGATGTGTTATAGGTATTTTAGGTGGAGAAGGAGCTATTGTGTCTTACATGGAGATGACTCATAATGGACCAGAGTAATTCATGGAGGTTCATGGCGATTCATGATGTATTTGTATGTATTGTGGATGGATATAGATCCAGGAGCATTCACAATGAGGAATATCATCCAAGTGGATCCCATATATCAGTGTATAGTTCATTTTCTCTTTCCTACACAGGGATGTGCTGGTACTTAATGTGATATGTAAGCATTGAATTCAATTTGGTTATATATATATATATATATATCTTTTTGGTGTTTATATTTATATTACACTTTAGATTTATGTTTATATTATAGCTTAAAATTGTCCAAGACGTCCCATTTTGTGGGATATGATTACTCAGTGATAGTCATCATCCCCTAACCCAATGGAGGTAGGATTGGGGAGAAAATCTTGTTTTAACATCAACCAGTTAGTTCCTTGGTGGGTCATGTCAAGTCAGAACGACACAAAAGTTATTTTTTCCTAGTGATGGAGTTTTGGAGATAGCTATTATGGGGGGATTAGTTTAGGGAAACTTATGGTAAACATGTTAATAGGGTCTTGAGTTTTGTTATTGGACCAGGGAGATCAATATTGATGTGGTGGAAAATATATTCATATGACAGAACATTGATAAATTGATAGTATACCCAAATATTTGAAGCATCATTACAAGGTATAAATAAGTTTTTACATCCATCATATGATATCCATGTATATTTTTCCAAGTATATCTTATGTCATCTCATCGAAATATGCACTAATCATTATGGAATCATCCTTCTAGATGAAGGGTTCTACCTAATGATTACTATTTCACATGTATATGTAGGGTTATTAAAATCCTAGGTCTATAGATTGGACTATCTCTAATGATTACTGAGTTATGGGGAATTTTATTTTGAGAATCAGTTAAAAGAAATTCTTACCCTCTGATCTGAGGAAATTTATCCCCCTATTACATGTTTTAGATCATTATTAATGAGTGGATGGTAGATTATATTGTGTTGTAAAATCCCACGAATAGGATGGAAATGGAATGTGTTTTTTTTTTGAAAAGGGCTCATGGGTTTGCGAGGAGATATTGATCCTTGAGAGACTGAGGTTAGGATGGAAATTGATACTCTTGTTCCCACCTAGTTCAAACATTTCAATATAGAGAAAAATTATTGAGTTGATTCGCCTATATGTAACAATTTACCATTAGTGGATGATATTTTTTAATCATGATGATACTTCTCTTCAGTAGTTGGAGTTGGAGTCATTTTCCAGAATATAATTTTCTCTAAGGATGTGGGAGACATCTTAGGAATGTGTGACTATTTTGTAGTATAAGAAGGGGTCTCCAAAGGCTGTGAGGTGTTCCTAGAGAATTTTCATAATTGGAAATTGTTCTAGATCAATGGTTTAGGCAGATACTCTAAAGGATGAGTCATCAAGATATGTTTGTGTTTTCATGAAACACCACTTATGCTTGAGTCACCCTGGAATGCATTAGTGGATTGATAAATCATACTAGGGATTCACCCTAGTAGTAAGAGAATTTTATCATGTTAACTAAATACATCCATTGTATTTTTAGGGATGAATCTCAATATTAAGCATAACATTGAGATCATAGATTATCCTTTTGAAGGAAATGACCTAACATGGAGAGGTTTTGGTTGAGTAGAAGGTGGTACATGATATGATGGATATAGATAATTATTTTATCATTTAACATAATCAAAACCCTTGGTGAGATCCTATGATTCAAAATTTTATTATTTTTGGATCCACAGGATGATGCTTGCAATAGTCATCTATAGCCAGGCATCAATAGATGCAGCTCGATATGTGATTTGTTTCCTCAGTTTGGGAACCCCCATGTTGGATGGAATATGGATGAAATATTATTTCCATAACTAATTTTCATGATATGTGGACTCTATTAGAACTCATCTCTTGAAATATATTAGCTAGTGAGTTTCAACTAATGTCATCCATTTTATACTCACCCTTTCCAATGAAGTGTGTTCATTCCTAGTGTAGAAAGGGGTATTTAAAAATATTATTTCATGGAAGATATGGGATCCAATGTCTCTTATATTGATATATTTTATCTACCAATTCTAGTATTTCATGATTATTTATAGCTATTGAAATAAGGGGATATCCAAACCCACTCACGAGAGGGATCCTCTTAGGTGTGGGGAGAAGATCCCACTTCTAGTGAGTTGTATTCAGCTACCCATAAAATGATAATTATTATTTAATATATTGTGTACATGGATGATAATTCATGATCCCTGAGTGTGTAAGAATTATTTAATGATTTTAATGCGTGGCCCATGATTTTTAATCAATTATAGACCAATATATGTATCAAATTGTATCATGGAGATCACAATCTAGTGGTGACTGAGTGAAATGTTTAATAACCTTATGGAATTTATGAATCACGATGAATTTATCCTCCATAGTATAATTCAAGATGGATACCATCAGGTAATAATATATTTTCACACAACTTACTATAAGAGTATCATTTTTGATGTAAAATATCATTTTGTAAGATCTTTATTCATAGTGTAATACTTTTCTTTGTGATATTGCATCCAAAAATAATTTAGGATATCCTAGTTTCACAACATCATATTGTGTTTTGATGCTTTAAGCCATGGTATTTTTTTTGGATGATTAAGGGATCACATTAAAATCTAGCCTCAGAGTGGAAATTCATTCATGGATATAGAAATATTCTCACATTTGGTTGATATTGGTGGACCCAAACTCTTAACTTGTGTAAAAGATTCCCATGATATAACCAAACTCTTAACTTGTCTGATAGAGTCCCATGATGGTGATTTCCACTTAGTATTCCTCTGTGAATGAACATTCTTAGGTGATATACCTAAATGTTTTTCATAAATTTAGGGAAGACATCAACCATTTTCCCATGTCGATAATGATCTTTTAATAGTGTTTTTTATTAAATAGCATTATGTAAATATTAATTGGAAAACACCCTTGTTTATTAAAACCCCCAGTACTGTATGTCTAGTGTATACTTGTGGGTGTACACTTTAGATGGGAAATATTTCTATGTGGTGGAGGATGAGTTTTTATCCTGATGATTTGGGTTTAGGTCACTCATTCATTTGTTATCTTAAGATTTGGAGCGGATTGAGCATGATCATCTGAATAACCATGATTTTATACTTTGGATTGTGGTAGATTGGGACACCTAATTGGTAGTTGAATGAGTTTTTGAAGATTTAATTGGTTTATGATATTTCAAATGTGACTTTTGGTAGCTTTTATTAATGAGTGAGGAAAATAAAAATAGGTTATCATTGATAGTGGGTGAGGGCCTATATTAGATCAAGATATAATGGGGGTTATTCCTATGAATTTTTGTACATATGTTGAAGAGGAGGACATGTTTTTATCTTGAGTCATGGGATAGTGACATTGGTGTGACGATGTTGTTTTAAGGAAAGGACTGGGAAATTATCATCGATCTATAAGATTATGCTACCTTACAACTCCTCTATTGTTAGTAAGAAATCTAGGGAGTGGATATCTCCCACTTCATAACACCTTGGAAAAAAAATAATTCTGATACAGATGTTACCGGTTCCTTGATTTGTCTCATCCACTGTGGAGGGATAACTATTACTTGAGGAAAACTTTTGGGTAGTAAATCATTGAAATATTCATATATAGAGGATTAATTGTTACATTAAATTATATCCTTAAGATTATCTAGATATCATATCATAAGTGATGATAAGTGATATTTTATTCCTAGGTTGGTGTATATTGAATTTTCATAGATCTTGTACACATGTATATGATGGTGGTTTGTGAGAAGGTGAGTTGTTTTTCATAAAAAGTTATTTTGTGATCTTCCATAATTTAGATATCCATTTTCATTATTTTTTTGGATGAAAATAGATTAAGGTGGGGAAGATATAGCGACCTAAGTTTTTCATCAATGAGAAATTTCTCAATTTTGAGTTTTGGTGTCCTTGGACCATCATGGGGGTAAAATGGTAATTTTTCCCTAAAAATGAACTTAATGTTCTATAGTTGTCCATGTTGATTTTGGGGTATGTTTTATACCCCAATACCGAGTAATCATATAATTATGGGCATAAAAGATCCCAAATAAAATCATATAATATATAAAAATATTAGTTTTATCCAAAAACAGTTATTCTAAAGAATTATTCCCTCTGTTTTAAATTGAGTTTCACATGTGAAGAATGATATTGTGGCTGTGTATATAATGTTATTTTTACCCTATAAATGGTTTAACATTGGTTCACATCCAGATCCTCAGTTGTGTTCCTTTTTGGGTGGATAAATTAATTAATTTAGTCGATTTAATTACTTAGTTAATCGGTTTATGTAGCCGAAACCCAAGGTGAAGCCTATATAATCCCTGCTATGTTTCCTATTTAAGATCAAAAACATTTTTATTTTGAAAAAACCTAGATATAGAAAGAGGAGGTTAATATGAATCTTTGTATAAGTGATGATATATCATGGGTGTAGGATAATTACTACAATGACATCAATAACTGAATCATGCAATGATGAAATTTTTTATAACAAATTTAGGTATGGATTGATGTGTCAATGATTTTCAATTGAGGCAAGGCTTCATGATTTTATAATCTCTTTTCTTTATGTAATTACCATTGAAATACTTATAAATAATGGATTTATCTTCTTTAATGGAATTTATGTTTGAGTTTATAATTAGATCCTATGTTATTTATAATTTTATAATATTGTTGGTAAAATAAACTACCTTTATACATAAATTCTCAATGAGTCTTAATTCTTTATTAATATTCTTAATTTTTCACATCACCATATCCTTGTTCTTATAGTGGTGACGATTTAATATTAATTGATAACGTCTTGGGTTGGTGGTCGACTGTGACATAAAAATCATCATGCTATATTATTCTCTCCCTCTACTTATATATTTCACTATGAACTCTTATATAATTCCTATCATGCATGAATGATGAAATCTTTCCCTATAATTGGATAACAGTGGATAGGTGAGGCTTAATCAAGCAGGGGTGGTGTACTTGGTGGACATTAACAACACAATGATGGGGATGCCACATAATGTAGGCTATTATGATCAGGGATGGAATGGGGAAACCCTACCAATAGTTGTTGTGGGAGGGATAAGGTAGCTACAAAAGGTAATGAAATGGAATATCGTGCCTCTGATTAAGGACAATGGTATTGAGTGTAGGCGATTATGATAACTGAAAAAAATGATTGATGGTCGGCCTCTTAGGCAGCTGATTAAAGTGGGTGAAAATGACACACATGATTGTTATAGTGAGAGTAGAATGAGGAGTTGTGGTGGGTGGCATGGTTTTAGCCACACACACACACACATATATATATATACATATATATATATTTGTGTGTTTGTGTAAGACTGCGATATAGGGGGAAGTGTGATTCCTCCCCCTTCCCTTATTATTGTTATCAAAACAATAACAACAACAACCAAATAACAATAATAAATATAATAAAAAAAATATTATAATGGTTTTTTCAGTTATAACTTAATAATATGACATGATATTTATTATCCATCAATGGAAACATAATCTGGACCATGATACAATTGATTTGAGACCAATATGTGATACATAAAACAAATAAGTGGCATGAGGACCAGATCATGTCATGGAATATCTCATATTTTTGATATGATGAATTGAATATTCTTCAACTAATTAAGGTTTTAAATAATTAGATAACCTATCATGAGTATTTTTCAATGTAAATCACTTTAGTAGAGTTTGTTTGTACATCCTAAGTCATTTGTGTGGTGAGGTAGTTAGTTTTATGATTTTGATATACATGAATGATAATGGGGTTAAAAAATTGTGATCATAATGTTCCTGGGGTTTGAAACCCTCTTTGGTGGTGTGGTTATGGTAGGGTGGGTTTGACCACCACAATCTCCTTTTAGGGTTTGTTAACACACATATTTTTTTGTGCTACATAGGATGCGAGATTCTTTACCTACAAAATAGATAGGTTTGAAATCCCCCACATATAATCAGGGTGTAAGATCCTCTTTCCATGAAGTAAGTATCCCCATTTTATAAATATCATATATAGGGAATTTGATTCTATAATGGATTTAGTACCCCCCCCCCCCCAATTATTTCATGGGAATGAAATCATTTACTATAGCTCACCTGAGGATACAATAATTTATTCACATTGGTGGTTCATGTAATTTTATAGTGTATGGAATTAATAAACTGGTGGGTCTAGTGTTCCATCGATTGATAATCATGCTTCAATAATTAGAAAGACCCCCTTCGTGGATTTTGGTGGCAGTGTAGAAGTTTTAATGGAAAAGTAGTACACACTTATTTGGGTCCTATAACTCCTAGAAAACACTATCTATTTTCCTTATGGTGTGGTTTAAAACTGGATATCGAATTTCGACTCTATGGAATCTTCAGTGGTTTTAGAACAAAAATTTTCTCATGTGTTATGTAATTTTTTGTATTGAGATGATGTGAACGAGACTTCCCTGAGTCCTTGTGACTTTTAATGATATAGAATATTTGAAATATTTTTTATCATCCACGAAAACATTCTTTAGTACCAAGTCCTTTTAGATAATATACTATTACATATTTTAATTATAGTTTTTACGTTTTCCATTAGAGTAAGATTATAATCCATTCTATGAACTCTTTATTCCCACATGTGTTTTATCTATGTACTCGATTACAATTTTTGTGATGGTCTTAGTGGACGTGGAGCTGGTGTATCTTGTTAGGAGTTGACGCCTGATAACACATAGTGATTATTAGTGGAGCGTGTCAATTAGTGATGTGGTGGTAGCCATTACGGTTGGAGATCGATCTGGGAGTATTCACTATTAGGTTGAGATTCCAAGTTTATTATAGCTACAAGTGAATGGTTTATTTGTAATTTCAATGTAGGGATGTGTTTTTAATTTATGTCACATGTATGCATTGAAATTTGTATAGATCATTATTTATATATCCATCGAGTGACAATATTTATATTTTCATTAGAGATATATGTTTGTTACAGGTTGAAAGATTATAAGATCTACTACTAGTGTGATATGCCTACTCATTTCTAGTAACCAGTCCTTAACCTATTGGTGGTGAGTGTGGGGTGAAACTCTTAGCTTACTGTTAGATTTGGTGGGGTCTGTGTTGGGTTCTGTCAGGAAAACCATCGCCTAAGACCATCCAATCCCCGACTAGCTATGAATCACCTCCATTAGATACATTATTTTCCATAATAAATAATAAAAAAAATATATAATTAATTAAAATAACTCATAAAAATTAAATTTATTAGGAATAATTGAAGAACAACTCATCAAAAGACATTAAATGGTTGCGAACTCATGTAATGAGGTGAGATCTACCCCTAACATATCCCTAAGATATTTCCCTTCTGGATCCCTAACATATGAAATCAATATATTAATTAAATTTTTCCTAATTCAGTGAAAAAATAAACATAAATAAGGTTAGTGACTCTCCTTAAGGAGAAACACAAAAACCTCAAGGATTTAACCACTCAGGATGTCATCTAGATAATAAAATCAAAATCCCCATCATTGGGGCCTAATTTAACCATTCTATGATGGACTTGGTATCAAAATACTAAATTATAATAACCTAAATCAAAATAAATGTAAGAGGATCAATAGATGAATATGAGTGTGTAAATACCAACCTCAAATTACATACTGAGAAACTCCAAATCCTCCTTGATCTATGAAGTAAATGATGATGATTGGAGGCGTTAGGGGGTATAATCCCCCATCATTTGATCCACCTATGACCATAAACTCTAATGTGGGTATGATTTATTGGGAGACAATTTGACCATTCTCCCAACATTAAAAAAAATTTCCCCATGAACATCATGTACCCCATAAAAAAGTAGTGTCCACCAAGTGATTAGTACCAACCACTTGTTGGAACCAAAAACAGGTCACCCCTCCCTTGGATTCCTATTTTGCGCCCAATACCACAAAATCGATTACCTGATAGACTACTTTAGCCACCGACCAATAATTTACCAACTCCTTTAATCCTTGAAATAAATATATACCTATTTAACCCAATAAATTTCCTCTTAAAACATTATTTAAAATTTTCAATCATGTCCCCATATTCAAATTTTCAACACAAAACCAAAAACACAAATTTGTTTCAGTTCTTCTCTCTTTGTAATAAATTAATATCCCAATACTACAAATTGAACTAGATAAGGGTGTTACATCCTCCCCACGATAACACTTCTAATCCATATGATTTCTTACATGCATCTTCCATGGAACACCTTGATCATTTATATCTGAATCATTGTCTAAATGCATGATTACCATTGGTTAGGGTTGAGATGATATTTCACCCAAAACCAGCTCCACTGCTCAAAATAGCATGAACCACTCACATAGACTCCTTAGTGGTCCAATATTTAATTTAATGAAACACATTAATCTATATCTAAGATAGAATTTTAATCACATGTGAAGCACACTAACCTGTTTCTCACTGTATTAATATTACAATGACTTGATGACAAACTCATCGTGATTCCATTTTACAACACTATATTTACAAAAAATTCCAACACCTAAATACATATGTATATTTCTAATTTATAGATGTCATAAACTAAAGGATTCTGTTTCTAGTGTATATCATACCATCAACCACTCGATACCACATAAAAGAGTCAATCAAAATTTCTCATCATAAAATATCAACTCATTCGTGAGATCATACCCACAATACAAAGCCTTGATTCATCGTACCAATTGTAGTCATCTCCCTAGAGTAAAAAAACCCCTAGAGATGGTCACCCTACCTGTCATGTTTTTTAATCTAATATATGTTTATCAAATAGGATACAACACACTAAAAATACTTTTTAGTTACCAAATCTGATAAATTTACCTAATCCTCATCGATCAGTACCCATATTTGGGTATTTAATAATTACCAAGAATTACATGACCACTTTAAACAAATATCTTTTAAAATAAAATAAACACCGCTAGGTTATATCAACAGAACATGTATCCCCAAATGATTATCACTAACCTTGAAACTAGTTTCAAAATAAAAATAGCCAACTTGTGGATCCCCACTATAAATGTTTCTCTATTTCTGATCCACAAGAACAATCCCACCCAAAACCTCATATCAAAAAAACTATGATACTAATGAGACCTGCTATTTATATCTTGATATATTCATATTATGATATATTCTCTAGGGTACCTTGATAGAATGGATCCCCACACATCCATTTTATAATTTTATCGATAACCCTTTATATCAACACCTAGTCTATACGGATACAATGCAAGGTCCATAACCTCACTCATCAACATATAAATATTGGATTTTATCATTCAATATACTCCACTGTACAAGATATCATCTCACAATATTATCGAATCCCAACACACTATATTTTATACACACATCCAAATTTCATAACCATTATGTCGATCCAATTGGCCCCTCATTGTCTCACTAGACTCAATAGTCACCACACAACATTTCACATATCACAAAATCTTGTCGATCATTTTGAACATGAGATGTTCATTCCTACATACCCAAAATTTCCTCACCCTGTATTCATTTGATAGTAACTACACATATACCTCTTCTCACACACTAATCATATCTCGATGCACCATTTTTTATTCGACACAAATAAGCACAACCACACTTTGGGGTGAATCACTATGTGTGACTTATTATCACTTAATATAACTTTACCATGTTTAAATATTCACCTATATAGTGAATGGATCTATCACTCATTCCACACCATCTATTTTTATGAAATTTGTTTAATGAGGAAAAAAACACATCAAGATAGATAAGGATTTATATGGTTTACTCAAAATATATGATCTAGTGCTTAGTGTATGATGGTTGTTATCCAAAAAAATAGATGAATGAGATTTTGTTAGTAAGAATCAACAATGTGAAAGGGGATTTCCTGAATGACTTTTTATTTATCACCAATGAGATCACCTAAAATCATCCACTTATTCTCTTCTTAGGATCGAGTACCAACCATTCATACTTGTCAAAACACTATATTTTGTTGGTTCCGTTGAAATTGTGATCATTAGGTAAGAATATGATATCTAATGAAAATATAACATCAATATACTTCCGTTGAATATAGTTTTCCTTAGTGTATACCTCTATTAGTTATTACTTATGATATATATATATATATTTAAAGTTGTTATTCCAACTATTTTGGCCTATATGTTCTTCATCCATCAGTGTGGACACTGATCACTTTCTCTTCGGTTCTACTTATTTAATGTAAAAAATCAATATTATAATAAATTCATTAGTTTTTTCTATTTATTCAACCCATAAAAAATCCAAGATATATGTAGAAACTAGTGTCTCTCATATATATTCCTTGTTTTACTTCTCCTCCTCATATTATTCAAATATCACATAGATTATTGTTTTCATATTTTAAAATATTGAAACCCATCAATATCTTCCAGTTAATCCTCTACTATCCTTGTCATTAAAAAATCACTTAACATGGGCACATGTAATATATCCATATGAATTAGAATTTAATATCCAAATACTATCTATAATTATTTCCACATTCTATTTCCACAACACCCATAATATTATCGCCACATGTGCATGATTCCATTTTCGAAAAAATTTGGTGTGAAGATTATCATCATTGAGAAAAAACACCTTCTCTTTTTGTTACTACTTATGAATTGTTTTTAATCATAGGCCTATTCCAATACATCATAATTATTATAAATTTTGATAATAAATCAACATCATCACATATACTTCTTGATATTTTCCTTAAAATATAAATTTATGTTCCCAAACTATAAACCATTAATTTCCTATAAATCATGCATTTATAAAACATAATCATATTATATAAGAAATCAGTTTCATAATAATCCCTATACTGAGATCCAAATTATCTTCCCTATCCTAATACATTTTGAAAATTTTATTCCAAAACATTATACCATAACAAATATATTATGTAAGGAAAAACATATATGGTGCATTCATGCCTTTGACAAATGCCAATATTATCCACAAGAAATATTATGGAGGTTCATGTTTAACATTCCTTACATTATTTTTATAATTAAAAATTACATTACATAATAATTCTGAAATTTGAAGATTCAGTAGGTGTAGTGTATTTGGAGTCTGGATATATAATAAAAATATTTTACATAAAAATTGGATATTTCGCCATAATTTCATCAAAATAGATCTTCTCCCATATATCTTATATATTAAACTAGTCCTTATAACCTATAAAATAGAAAAATATGAAACGGTTGAGTTAAAATTATCAGTAATGTACTAATAATCAAATTCTATTGTTACTTAAGGTTAGATTATATGAAAATGGGAAAATATAAGTAGGAGTGAAATCAATAATAAAAATATCATGAAAAATAGTGATTCTTATTTCAAAATAGGAGAATAATTAATCACAAATGATCACATATATAACATGGCATAAATACTATGAAAATTTGAGAAAAAATCAAAATTTAGGGGAATACAATAGTCACATATCAAAATAGTGTCTCACCAAAATAAACATATTGTCACACGTTGACCTCATTTTTTTATTTTTTTACTTTTTTTATTTTTTTTCAATTCATTATAGAATTTAAGACTAAAAACATTTTAATTTATGAAATTTCTACACCACTTCCCTAGATTATATTTATTAGTTTTTAATTTTTATGTTACTTATTAAATTATTTATTTATCGTGATTTTTTTTTGATATTTTATAATTTTATATTTAGGTGCACAGTTAGTGCATAGTTTGTGAATATCATGCGTAATCCATGAATATGAATCTATCATTTTTCAGAAATGAAAAGTAGTGTTGTTGAATGGTTTACCTAACCGTGTGATCTACCAATTTGAGTTATTGTAGGTCTTCCATATGTAGGTTCACAATTAGTGAATGATTTATCCAAATGTGTCTCCAAACCATCTATGATGCATAGTCTCTGCAAAATGGTTGTTGTTGTTATTATTATTATTACTATTTCTTTCTCTACCCCAAATAACTCCCTTATGTTGCTCCCCTCCACCTCCATATATATATCATGTGATGCACCATCCCAAGGGGGATTTCTGAAGAATGCATCCTCCTCCGTTTCTGACATTGATTCCCATTATCTTCTCACGTAATTTCTTCTCTTTTCTTCTTGGTAATGCTTCCTATCCCTTCCTCCTTGTTTTAATTTTTTATTTTTCTCTTATACATCGCTACGAATGTGACATGGAAAAGCCCTATCCCAATTGGGGGGATATGTTTTGGGTTTTTTCATGATGTCTAAGGATTATGTTCCCTGATTGAGACACATTATTTACATAATCATTGAATGAGATCTGTTCTTCTTCATTTCCTGATAGGGTTTGTATTTTTCTTCCTCTTTATCCCAATTTTAATTTGGGATTTTGTGTTTTTTGGATTCATATTTGTCCTCTATGGTGTCGTTGACTTCATTGAGGTGTAGTTGTTCCACCATTATAAAATTAAGTGAGTTCTATGTAGGTTTCCCCTCAATTGAGACATTAAATCATGGAACCATTATTGATTTAATTTGAAATTAATGTATTCAATTCCTACAAAATTAATTTTAGGTGTTTAAATGATTTTTTAAAAAATGATACCTTGTTTAACTTGGTTTCCCATTAGTGTGAGAGTCTTTAATATTAAAAATTCATTATTTTAAATTAATTAGAAACTTCAATGAATTTTAAATGTTCAATGAAATTCCCAAATAACTTTTACCATTGAATTATGAAAATTTAAATGGTGTTTTTATTATGAAAGGAATATTACACCTTTTCTTTTAAATTTTTTCAATATTTACTATAAAAAATGAAATTCCATGAATTAATATAGTATTTCAAAATATGGGTTTAAATAAAAATTTCAGTCTATTCAAATGACATTTTGATATATTTTGTGGTTATCCCCATATATATGAGTAATAATATATATATATATATATTTAAAAATACACATGGGATGATATTCTTTTTCTCAATTCAAGGAAAACACAGCCACATGTGTAAGTGTATATAATTATTAAAAAAAAAGGATGATTTCATTTTATGATTAATGATGTTTTTATTTTAAAACTAAAATAAAATGGAAAATATTAGTGTAGTTTCTAAAATGTATTTTAGAGGTCTGGTTGACACCTTCATGAATTTGTTTAGAGAGTGAAAACCCCATTTTAGGTACTCACCTAGAATTACATAAATTTAATTATTTATAAAAACATAGGGATTATTCATGGCGTGGGTTTTGTATTTTATATATGTATATGGATTATTGAAAGAAGTTTTTCTTTAAATAGATTTTTATTATACAGAATTGAAATGTTTTCTTTATTGTGAAATTATTTCTTCATGTATATTATTATTATTTTTATATAAAATTGATCACTTATATTTATATATCATGGGGATCCTTTACTAGTTATGAAGGGAAACTAGGTAAAAATGTTTCACTACGTTGGTATTGCACTCAGGATAGTTGTCCTAATCTAGACTATGTATTTATGGGGTTATATAACTCAATTAAAATAGTATGGGTGACATCGAGTCCGAGGGTAGGTTGATTGTTACCAAATATAAGAATTATGTTGTAATTTTTTATCCATTTCCTAGTTTTTTCCAGAAGTCCCATTGGTTCCCTAGATGACCATCACTATTTGATACTATATTTCATTAACTCCCATTGGATCACATATTAATTTTTATAACAATTTATTCTTTCTTAGTAAACATTTAATTTAAAGTGCATTGAAATACATGTTTTTATTTTGTTTAAAAGTGGAGTTATCCGAAAAAATATTTTATTATTGATTTTCTTCATTTAATAAAATAATGTTAATTATTTATATGTGTAATGAAACATTAATGTATTTTAAAAAACATTTTTTTAACTTTTTTTCAAACGATCATAAAAATGATCTTTTACTTACAAGACTAATCACGGGGTTTGGTTATCTTTTGGAATAAAAATCAATATTAATTTTTCACCCTAATCATTATATCTCTAGTTTTAGGTTCATGATCATTTATTTCAACCCATGTGGAGTTGAGGTACTATTTATTTTATGGTGACTTGTAAAGTCTTATGAATTTATGATGTATTTTTTTAATATCATTTTTGTTACATTTATCACAAAGATGAAATTTTCCTTTTATATATTTTTATTAATATATGGAAGTTATATCCATGGTAGGCTCACAATTCATTGGAGGTGGCTATAGTTTTCTTTATAGAAGAGGGAGACTGATGGTGAGTGGAGGTATATTTTTATTTATATTTGTTTCATGTTTAATTTTTATTTACAAAGTTTATTTTTAAATGCCTATTTGTTTTGGCATTGATTTATTTAATATATAAGGGTCATTTACATTTTAGATACTCCTTATTGAACAATATTTTAGGGAAAACAATTCCAATTAGTTATATATTGATGCCAGGAGTGCCTATTGTAACCCTCAGGTGATTGGGAATTCACCTCAGGGATGTTGTGGGTCAGATCAGGTGTCCGATGGGGGGATGAATCAGGTATGTTTAGAAATAAATGGTAAAAAATCCTTACTCCTTAAATGGAACTTGGGTTTTAGATTCAATTTTTAATTTTGTAAATAATGGAATATTAAGATTGGTTTTTTTACGACTCGGGGGGGTATGTGCTGGAAGAGTCTAGCAAGCCCTTTTGCATTTGAATCCCATGTTTCCATGGTAATTCAGTATTTGAGTCTTCAATTTTCTGAGTTGTTTAATTGTTTATTCATTTGGGGATGACAAGGGGAGAGAAACGATGATACTAGGTGATCTCTTTGGGTCAATAAAGACATGCAGATCCCAATTAATACTCCTAGTTCTACTTGTGTAGTTGGAAAATGGTCCACCAATCCATGAAACCAAGATATACACAGAAACTAAACCCCATTTAAAATTTATGTTGAATTTTATTCATTTTATATTAATTTGAATAATTCATATATATTTATTTGAGTTAAAATGTGAAATTTAGTTTTAAAATATTGATTTTAATGAATTATATTTTTTAAAAGAAAAAATACATTTTCCATAAATAAATAGAAATTGAAACTTGGATTTTGGATTTCTAATTAATAATATTCATAATTAAATAATGATTTAATTATAAATGAGTGGAATATAGTTTGAAAACTAATAAAGTGGATTTTTGATAATTTATTTGTCACTTCATGGATATAGGTGAGTTTTTTAAAATGTAAAGATAGATTTAAAAATAAATAAAATGTTTTTAAATTGAAATTAGGATTTCAAATAAATTGCTAAGAAGGTATTCTCTTGGATTTCAGTAACTACTTTTATTATGAAATTGCTGGATTTAAAATATCGATTTAATTTTTTTTGAACTAATAAAGGATCTATTGATATAAAATTTGAAAGGGGTTTAATGTTTTGAAAATTCACAAGTGTTGTCAAATCAATAACTATATAATTTTAACAAGATTCATAGAATTATGTTTTCTAGTTTTAAATCTTGGTGTATAATTTTAAAATTATTTAATTAGTGGAATGTGAGGCTTGTCTCAAGTGTTTTAATTTTTTGAGTTTTATTTTGGTCCTATGTTGTATGTTGTCTCAATTTGGACTCCTAAAATGATTTGGATGAAAAAATTTTGTTTTTCCCTATAAGATTCATCCATTCCATTTTCTATATTTGAATCCAAATTTGAATGGTTATGGAATGCACATTGGAATTTTTTATTAATGAGAAGAGAGTAAGCAGAATATCAATGGAGGTTTTGGATTGGTGCATTCCTTTGGGTTTTCCATTTTTTCCTTTGATTAAAAGTTGATTTTATTGAAGTGGGTTCTTTCTTCGATGTGATTTTAGCCCAATTATTAGGTTATACCTCCTATGGTATTTGAATGGAGTGGATTGGGTGAGAATGTGAGTTACTAGGATGGATCTTTTGTTCCATTTGATTGTTAGGACCCACCAAGTGTCTATATTACAAAATAAAATACCGACTTCACTCTCCATATTCTCGATTCTGGCGCTATGTTATTCATATTGAGGTATGAGTTTCTGATGTATTCTGAGCCATTTTTTTTTTCAACTAACCTCCATGTCTTGGTTTTCCTTGTGAGAGATGAAAATTTATATGTCACTCTTGGGGAGATATTATTATATTTGTATCATGATATTTTATAGATACTTTTACAACTCAATTTCCTTCCTTTTTATGATTTTGGTCTCTATATATTCCTATAGTATGTGGTTTCCATAGGGATCAAGTGTATGAGTGCAATTATAATATGGTAGGGTTACGACAATTTATGGTTAGTTTGTGGGATACTTGTTCCCATACCATGTGTGCTTCTTTATTTTGTTGTTGGGGACTCATCTCTGATTTCATACCCAACCAATCACACCCAATGGAAAAATTTTGACCCTTGTTTTTCATTTGATCTTTCCTTCATGGTATCCTTTTGTCGTTGTGTTCCTTGAACCATGAGTTTCTTATTTAGGGAGTAATTTGTTTTTATTATCATAGATTACCTTAAATGGTTTTGATACCCTTATATTATTTTTTGATGAGGTAATTAGAAAATTATGGTAGGCCCCTTTTCAAAATTGGGGATGTTTTCATCCATCATTTATGGTGATTTCAGTATGTATTCCTATTCCCTAGATCATTTTTATAGTATTAGGGTTGGACCTTATTCCCATTTTAATGAACAACATCATCCATGGATTTATAGAGATTGAAAGAGTAATGTTTTTGATAATTGACACACCCAAAACCTATTTAATATATTATTTTTAATTATGATTTTTATTTCATTCTTGAATTTTTTATTGAAATAAATTTAGTTTTTATAATTTTTTATATTTTTATATAGGTGCACTGTTATTAAATAGTTAGTGGAAATCATGAAAGGACAATGAAAATGAATTTTTCTTTTGATAGTGTTATAATAAATAACTAGAAATAAATTTCCAAAACTATGAACCCTACCCAAGTGATGTATTTTTGGCCCTCTAGTTGGAGGCACACATTTGGTTCATTGTTTGAAAAAATGAGCATCCAAAACCATGTGTGATTCCATGTATATAAAAAAAAGGTTGTAGTTATTGTTTTTTATATTGTTATTTTTGTTATTATTATTACTACTATTTTTATCATGTTCCTCCCCTGTTGTTTCCTTAAGATCACACCCCTAACCCCTCCCTCTCTGAATCACTTGACATATTATACTATGGGGGTTCTCAAAACTATGACCCCTCCCTCCCTCCTGATAGGGATTATATCCATTTTATCTCATAACTGATTATATGTTCTTCTCAACAAGGGATTTTATCCCTTCCATCTTATTTTATTCATTATTTTTATATTCTTCTGCATATACCATGAACTATTTACAAACCCTATCCTGATTTGGGGGGTTTTTTGGACTATTCTTGATGTATATGGTTATCAACCCATGGTTCTTATCACCACCCCTGGGTGATCGCGTTTTCACATCGGGGATGTTGTAGGTCATTTTAGGTGTCTGAGAGAGGGAAAAATTAGTTTTTTTAATAAATGGTATCAAATCATTGGTTATTTAATGAGACTATGTTTCCAAATTCCCTTTTACTTTTAGAAATTAATGGAATATGGAAACACGATTTTTGAAATGTGGGGAGGTTGTATGTGCGGAAAGTTTCTAGCCAGCCCTTTGGAATTAGGAATCACATGTTTCCATGAGAAATATAGATTTGTGTCTATGTTTTTGTGAGTTGTTTAATTTTTTGGCGATTTGGGGATGATAGTAGTAGTAAAATAATGGTTCTTAGTTCGAAATAAAGTCCTAGATAGACATGTGGAGCCCAAGTAATACTCCCATTTCACGTTGTCCAGTTTTCACACGGTCGACAAATCCATTATTCAAATATATACACAAAAAATAGTCCCCCCTTAAAATTATGTGTTCGATTTTTTCTTTTTTTTTGAAAAATATGTATTATTTTATTTGTGTTACATTGTTGAATTTAGAAATAAAACCTTGATTTTAAAATAAATATGTATTTAATTTAGAAGGAATAAATGAGTTTTATTAAATCAATCAAAATAAAAACTTGTTGGTTTAGAATTATAATGAATGGTTTTCCAAAAAAATGATTTAATTATAAATGGGTGGAATTTGGATTTAAAACTAATAAATTTGATTTTTATTGATTTTTTGATGTGATTCCATGGATATAGTGGAGTGTATTAAAATGTAAACATGGTTTTAAAAATAAATGAGATGTTTTAAAATTGAAAATATGATTTCAAAAATATTTTAGAAAGAAGGTAATGTCTTGGATTCCAAAAACTATTTTGATGAAGGATTTTTTTGATATAAAAATTTATTTCAAAAGTGTGTTTTTATCTAAGGATAGAGGATTTGATTTAAATTTTTAATGTTTTTTTATCAATTTTAAAATTCAATATTTTTTTTCAAATAAATATATTTATAATTTTAAAATGAATTTTAAAATTATATTTTTTGGCTTCAAATCTACTTGTAAAATTTTAAAAATCTTTAAAGGGGGAAATGAAGCTTTTTTCAAGTGTTTTAATTTAGTGTGTTTTATTATGGCCATTTGTTCTATTTTCTCTTCCTTTTTCCTCCCAAAAAGATTTTGATAAAGTGGGTGAGTGTTATTACTCAAAGTCTTGTCACTTTAATTGTCTAGTTGTGAACCAACTTAGGATGGTGATGGCCCTCTCTTTATAACATGTTCTTACTGATCCAAGAGTATGTTCAATTTACCTGAATGTTTTAGATTGATGAGTCCCATTTGTGTTTTCATTTTTTTCCTTTAAATAATGTTGATTTTATTAGGGATGGTTCTTATTCCAATTTTATGATAGCCAAATGATGAGGTTATGCCTTTATGTGGATGTGCATGGCGAAGATTGGGTGATCATGTGAGTGAAGAGGATCAGTGTTATGTTCAATTTGGTCGATAGGGCTCACCATGTTTAATGTTCTAAAAGAAAAGACCTAGGTCTCTCTCTCTCTACCGAAGTCTTGTTCTATTTTATTCCTATTGAGGTGCAGATATTTGATGTATTCTGAATCGTGTCATTTCCTCTCTAATCTAGAATTTCATGGTTTTCCTTGATGGAGATGATGATTATTCATTCGCTCATATGGATAGTATCTTATTTTGGTATATTTAGACTTTATAGAATCCTTTAAGAATTATTTTCCTTCCTTGTGAGGATTTTGTTCTGTCTAGATTCTTAGAGTATATGGGTTTCATAGAGAGATAGTGTATGAGTGGAAATATAATATGGTTTGGATAACACAATTGATGGTTTTGTTGTGGGATACTTGTCCTATTACAACATGTGATTATTTATTATGTGGGTGAGGACTAATTTTTGATTTCTTTCCTAACAAATCCCTCCTGATGTAAAATTGCCGAACCTCTTCCTTCATTGGATATTTCCATCATGTTCACCTTTTTCATTGTGATCCTTGAACCGTGAGGAGGTTATTTATTGACTTGACCTTTTTATTTTCTCACAAATTAATTTCAATGGTTTTTATTCCTTTATAGTTGGTGGTGATGAGGTGACTAGAAAACAAAGGTAAGTATCTTTTTTATATTGAGGATTTTCTTGTAAATCCTTGGTTGTAATTTTAGTAGGTATTCATGTTTCTTAGATCATGATCTTAGTATCTGGGTAGGAACTCATTCCCAATTTAATTATCTATTTCATTAAAGGATTTTCTGGGACAGAATAGTTTATGATGTAGAGAATTGCCACACCCCCACACTATTTTATTTATTATTTTTAATTACTTTATTTTTTGATCTTTGTTGAATTATGGATCAAAATAAATTTAATTTTAAATTTTTTTTGTATTGGTGCACTATGGATAAATCGTTAGTAGGAACCATGAGCAGACCCTAAGAAAGAATAGAGATTTATTATATATTCTTAATTCATGTTCAAAACTTTGTTTCCCCAACCATGAACCCTACCCATGCGAGGTATTTTAGTCCTTCTAATAGCAGGCACATAGTTCGTGCATGGTTTGGCCAACCATGCAGGCAAACTATGCATTATTCCTAGTATAATAAAATGAGCCTTTTTCATTTTTTGTTATTAATTTTCCTTCTACACCGATTCATTTTTACTTACATCAATCCCATCCCCCTCTACATTTTTATTATGTGACACACTATCCCAAGGGGGCCCTCCCGACTACGCCTCCTCCTCCCCTTCTAACATGGATTTTGACCTTCTAATCTAATGATTTCTTCTTAGTTATTCTTGGTAAGGTCTTCCATCTATTTATAATTATTTTATTATTGATTTTTCTATTCTCCCCCACTTCTCATCCACTATGGAAAACCCTAATCTGATTTTGGGGTTCTTTTTTTTTATTTTCTTGATGTGTATATTTCTTGATCCCTCATTTAGAATCTTTCTAGCCATAACCATTGAAGGGGATGCATTATTCTTTTTTCGAGATATATTTTGGTCTATTATTCTAAATTGTACCATTTTAAATTATGTTTATTATGGCTTTTTTGATTCATCTTGGACCTCTATGGAATCCATGACTCCATTGAGGGGGAATTATGCCACCATTGTCAAAAGCAATGAGTTGTATGTAAGATTCCCTTTATTTTTGTCTTTAAATCTTGGAACATTTAATGATTAAATTTTAAATTGATGTTTTTGATACCGAATAAAATATTTATATATTTTTAAAATATTATTAAAAAAATTAATGAACATTCACTTGGGTTTCAATTAGTTTGAGGTACTTTTCTATTAAAAATGCATTTTTTATATTGAATAGAAACTTACATGATTTTTAATGGTTTTATAAATTTGAATAATGTATTTTACCTGTGAATTGTGATATATCAAAATCTTTTTTTTATTCTGAATGGAATGACCCCCTTTTTCCTTTTACTTTTCCATGGAATTTCATATAATACTTTAAATATCATTTATAAAAAATATATTTCAAAAATATGGTTATAAATAAAAAATAAAATCTAGGTTATATTTCTTCGATTTATTCACTGGTTATTCAAATATTCATGGGTATACATATAAATATACATATAGATATAAAAATACATATACATATACATATACATATACATATACATACACATATACATATACCTATACATATACATATACATATACATATACATATACATATACATATACATATACATATACATATACATATACATATACATATACATATACATATACATATACATATACATATAAATATAAATATACATATACATATACATATACATATACATATACATATACATATACATATACATATACATATACATGTACATATACATATACATATACATATACATATACATATACATATACATATACATATACATATACATATACATGTACATATATATTTACATATACATTTACATATATAAATACATATGCATATACATATACGTATACCTATACATACACATTTACATATAAATACACATATTCGTATACATATTCATTTACATTTACATTTACATATACATATACATATACATATACATATACATCTACATGTACATATACATATGCATATACATGTACATATACATATACATATACATGTACAAATAGATATACATCTACATCTACATATACATATACATATACATATACATATACATATACATATACACACACATATATATACTCAGACACACACACACACACACACACACACACACACACACACACAAACACATATCACACACACACAAACACATATCAGTATGTACAAAACCCCATGAGATTATGTGCAAATTTGAAATTCAAGGCCCGTATAAACATACTTCTTAGTGTAAATGGGTATATGCATAAAAATCAGGGTTTCAATTTATTTATTAGGATTTTTTTGAATTATAAAGAAAACTTTCATGGGAGATTTTATTGTTGTTTCCAAAATATTCTTGAAAGGTTCAGTTGGATCCTTCAAAAATTCCTTTGGAAATTGAAAATCCCTTTTTAGGCATGCATCGTGAATTATGGAATGTTAAATCACGATAAAACATGTTGTGTGGATTTTTCCTGGAAGGGTTATTTTATTGTTTATATATATATATTATTAAATGGGGATATCCATTAAAGGTATTTTGTAGGTGAGAAAATGAGAAGCTGGATTTATTGTGAAATATATTCTTTATGTATATGTTTAGTTTTTTTTAAAAGTGCTTACCTCCATTTATATGAATTGGAAATCCGTGTGTAGTTATGAGGGAACTCTATGTACATATGCTACACTAGTTTAGCATTACAATATTTATAGTGGTCTTGATATGAATTTATTATGTGTATTAGATTATGAACCTTTGTCAGACATGGGAGGGTGGAAATTAGTGTTTGGGAATGTTGTTTGTTACCTGATGCCAATCCTATGATATAATTGATTTGAGATATCCTAGTTTCACCCCATGATCCTTTGATTCCAATGATGACTCTCAGTATGTTATAATTTATGGTGTGTACTTTTGATTTCAGTTTTTTATACCATGTTTTATTTCTTAGTAAATTGTTATTTTAACGTTCATTAATTAGAATATATTTTTTTCTATTTTATAAAACATTTTTTCTAACAAGATGTGTTAATAAAAAAGGTTGTTGTCTTGAGAACCAATTTCTTAGTAATTATTTAAACATAATATAATAAAAATAATTATTTATAATAGAAATTTAATGTTATTGGTTTTGAAATGAAAACTATTTTTATTTTTTTATTTAAAACAATACTACAAATATAATTTAATTTAAGTAAAAACGTAGGGTGGGTTTGATTTTGGAATTATTAATAATATTAATTTCTCAGGACTCTATTTATCTATTTAGTTTCAGGTTTATGATATATTCTTACATCCATTAGGGTATTGAGTTTATATTTTTTGGATTATGACTTTTAAAGACACTCGTAGGTATGTTTTTTTATTTAATTTAATTTTATCACATCACTCACATAGTCCTTCTATTGTTTTCTATGGATATAGGGTATTTATATCTATGGGATAACAAGAAGTAAATATAGGTGGATATGGTTTTATTTATATGGGAAGGAGGCCAGGGGTGATCAGAGGGATTAGTTGGTTTCTAATGGTTGTGTGTTTAATTTTTTAACTACTTTTATATTTAAATTCTTATTTGATTTAGCATGGATGTTAGAAATTAATATGGGTAATACCTATTTTAAAATACATATTTAACTTTGTATTATAGGTGAAAATATTACCACTAGTTATACTTTGATACACCTATCAATTTTAACCAATGCAGGTCAATCGAGAAGGAACCTCTGTCATGTCTTTTGTCAACTCAGGTGTCCACTGGAGGGAAAATCATGATGGTTTGTGACATATAAAAACTTTTCATTGTGAATCATGATTTAAAACCCATTTCATGCAGTTTACTAGGAATAAATTTTTTCCTATATCATATGAATCATCACAACCAATTTCCCATATCGAATTAGGCATGAGAAACTATTTCATAGTTTGGATAGAGAATCACTACTCATTTCACCCTTATATCATAAGATGTAAATATTTACATAATTCATTGGAGGGATATATAGGTCTCACTCATCACATAATTGTGTGATATACACATTTTCCTCAAAATGACATCTAATCATCACATCAATGAAACCTAGAAATAATAATGGCTTCCACATTACATTTTAAAAGGTATCACATAAACAACCACCCAAATAAGATCAATTGATATAAATATCAATCACCCAAAAGGGGAAAATATTTAATTATATTATAGGTAGTTTCATTAATAATAAATTTATAAAAATATATCCTATGATATTATGAGGAAAATTGAAGCGAAATTTAAGAAATTTGATTTTGAATGAAAAATCATTTTCGATATTTTAAAATACCATTTCTTAAAACCCACATTGAAAAAAATAAATTTAAAATAATATTTTAAAATAGGAAATGAAAGTTATGAAGATCTTATAAACTAATAAAAATATGGATTTCAATACATTAAATGATACAATTGAAGTTATGTGGAAACAAGGACTTGAAACAAATATCCAATTAAGATATAGAAGTTTTTTCTTGATAATGCTATTCTTTTAGGTGAGAGAGAAATCAAATGGGATAGTTTGAAATAAAAGGGGAATTTTTCATATTAAGATAAAATATATCATCATATAAAATGGTAAATAAATTAATAAATACAATATTAGAGGTTAATTTTCAAAGGAAACCATATAACTAAAAAATAGATATTTGAGTCACCAAAGATCCTTACTAACAACATATTTTATGAAGTAAGATATTTTTTAAAAAGGGGTTTCTGTGGTAAAATTTTAAATCTACATAATTAAAAATAAAATTACACATTATACAAACATTGTAAATTATTTACCCAAATAATATAAAATATTTTCAAAAATAACAATTATAACATAATATATGATAATTGATTTAACAAAAAAAATAAAAATTGTGGAGAAATTAAATCCCAAACTATTGAAATAGAGAAATTTATATAGATATTAAATTATTAGGATTATATGGTATTTAATTATATAATAAATTGATTATGAAGTATACACACCACTTAAAAGAAATTAGATTCATAATACAAAAGATGTCACAAATATAGAAATTTGAGAAGAAAACACTTTAATTAGTCTTGGTTTTTTTATATTTTCACCATACATGATTAATGATTAAAATAGTTTGATTAATATCATACCCAATAAACTTATTCTAAACTATATCTATTTATTCTCCTCATTTATAATCATTACATACGTATATATTTTTTAGTTCTTTACCTATTTTCTGATATCATGTGTTTATAATTTTAATGGTTTATAAAAGTATTGTAGGATAGATGTCATCATTTTTTCTTAATAAACATTTCATCATTCCTAAATAATTATTTTTATTATAAGTGAATATTTATTATTATTTATGAATTTTGAATCTTTTTTATTGAGTGATTAGGTCTTTATCATGGAATATAAAATCAACAATAATCCTACTTTCTTGACTATAATCCACAAAGGACGTTTCATTAGTTAATGAATTTTAAATATTAGTAAAAAATTAAATAACTAAAATAAAATATTTTTTTAAAATATTAATATCATATTACAACATTAATTTTATTTTCATAATCGTCCTAGATATAATTTCATGGAATCTTGCAAGTAGGTGGTCAAACTAACCCAAACAAAAATATGCAATGAAAAATTTATAATTAGGAGGTTATTTAGTTACAATATTATTATACAATTAGCATAAATATATCATTATGTATTCATTAGTGTGATATAATAGAATTAAATAGAATTAAGAAAATAATTAATAGATAATAAATAGTTACATAGTATGAATAAACTATTATTCCTCTTAGTTATCTTGTTGAAGATGACTAATATCATAATGATTATTGATCGTTCAAAAAATTTATAAGTTATTTTTTATACCATAACCTTAATAAGATAATAAAAAAATATTTATTCTTGAATCCTATTATTATATCCATACATAATGGTTGTGTTGAAAAACAAACTCGTTTAGCTGTGGAGGCGGTAGTCCATACATAACACATTTCAAGTTTTCATTGTTCTTAATAGAAAAGGTAAAATGTGGTATATACACATTAAATCATTATAATAACATATAATGATAAAAATAATAATTATAAATATTCATAATGGGAATAATATTTATTTAATTTTAAAAAATAATGAGTGTTTGAAATGAAATTGAAAATCAAAAAATGATGACAGGAAATTATACTTCACTTCATTATCACCATTTCTAAGGGGGTTACGAAATCGATGGATGGTATTTTGGGAAGAACGAAACCCACTTAATGGTGGTCAGGAATGATTAATATTCTTTTGGGAAGATTTTTTCCAGAAATTAATGGGGTATGGTTTGAGGATATGTGAGGAGAGGAGTGCACCTTTTATAATTTAAAAGGGATAAATTTTTTGTAAAAACCCCAAAACATTCAATAATGGGAAGTATCTATCAACAAAAGTTGATAAAAAACATAAGAAATAGTTGGTTGGGAATGTGATAAGGTCTATATATGCTCCAATTTTTTTCACGTGTTTTAAACATGTTCGAATACCTTTACCCATTGAATTATTTTTTTAACATTTTTAATTTTTACTGTTGTAACTATTTTTTACCTAAGGTAACTTAATATTTGTGACTAAAAATAAATTGGCCCTTATTAAAATGTTTGTAACTAATGATTATAAGTTTTATATATTTTTATTCTTGTTCAATTAATAAATTATATAATAATTTTTTAATATAATAAATGTCTAATTTATTAAACTAATTATTAGAAAAATGTTACTTCTGTTCAAAAATATCAACATTATGTTTGTGAACTGTATTAAATATATTAAAATGTATAATTTCACTTATAAAATAAATAGTTTTTCAAGAAAAAGGTTTCATTAATTTCTAATTCATACTTATATATATAATTGCCTAAAAATCCTATTTTTAGTAAACACTATATATTGCACTCTTCACTAAAAACCCAATTGTTTCAGAAAAAACCACAAATTTCACTCTAAGATAAATTTGACATTATATATAAAAAACTTATTTTCATTTTATCGAATTTTAATTCCAAAATTTATATATTAATCTTTATAAAAAAATAAAAAAATAATAATAGATTACTTTTATTGGAAAATTCCATCATTAAAAATTACGTAAAATTATTATTATTTCATATCAATTTCTAATTTAAATGATGATACAATATTAGTACATATTTTAAAGGTTTTAAATTTTATATATTAGGATATAATATAAAAGACATAAATACAATATTTTGATCAAAAAATAATTATTAATTTTATATGTGCATGATTTCATATTTTAAAAATAATATTTTAAATATTTATACAAAATGTATAAATATATAAATATTTATATTATTTTAATGTAATATTTGTATTCCAATATGATTTATATTATTTTAAGTTTACTACTTAACCATACACATCATTGATATTCGTATTGGAAATATATACAAAAAACATATCTATAATGACTATATGCACAATGACTATATTTTTTATGACCATATTCTCAATTATCAAATTTATATTGATAGCATTTCATTAATATACATATAACCTGAATAAACTCATTCCTTCAAAATTCCCATTTTCAAAGTTTTCATTTTATATCTCACAACATGATTTATACAATTGTGGTATTAATTATCATTTTTAGTTGTTTATACTAATTGGGATTATTAAAGGAGATAGTGATCAGAGGGATATGTTAGTTCTAATGATGTTATCATTTGTAATTTATTTTCCTCTTTTAAATTTTTTAGTTTTAATGGATGTAATCATACTTGATGGTTAATACTTAATTTCATATGGATTTACGTAATGTTTTACTATAAAGGAAGATTTTTTAGTTTAATCCTTATATTATATGACTTTTAAGCTAATTTATTTCAATTCAATTGTAAAAATACATTTTTTAGGACTATAAACATGTAGTTTATACAACAAATATTATTCTTAAAAAACTAGCACATTAGATTTTCCCTTAAGTAAATACATCCTCAAAATATTAATTATTACATACCAACTAGAATAGATAAAGGATTTTAAATTATATAGATGAATCAAGATATAATTTTGAGAGAGATCTCAAATTTCAAACAAGTAAAATATATCTATTTCATCAAAATATAATTATCACTAATACTCAATTTTTTACAAACTATTTGGTCTAAGAGTCTACAATTATTTGGTATTAGGATGCACATTATATAATTTGTTTCAAGGGGGTTTTTATTATCTTCCCGTCATTAATAGTATATCATAGGCTAACATTAAATTTTTTTCCCTTACTCTAAATAATTTTTCCAATAAATGGAGGTAATAAATATGTCCCCAAAATAATGTTAAATATATCTTAAAGAATGATAATACTATTTACATAGTGAAAATTCCTATAAACTTCATCATGGAATACAATAATTACACCACTAGAAGATTTATTCAACAATAAAATCCTTAGGGTGGTGATTTAATGATCTTAGAAAAAATTTCAGATATACTAGATTTCCTAGAATCATATTACAACAAGGAATCTATGACTCTATATTATAAGATACATATAATTTTAATAATAGTATCTATTTTGAGAGTAGTTATTGTATAGATATTTTATTATCCTCTTGGTATTCGAAGATTGTGAAACTCCTCGTATTTTTTATTCCATGGATTAAGGAATTGACCTAGATAAATCAAATGTTACACACACATAAGACATTAAATAATTAATGGTATTATATGATGAACTCTATTCATTTTAATATTATCGACAAAAATCATCATTTTTCATTGATAGTTTAAGGCTTGATGCACCTTATTTCTCAACTAAAACATATTATAATCTCTTTTAAGAAACTAATTTAGTTCATATTCCCACATTCTTGAAAAATAGGTTGTTGAATATTATTTCTTTCAACATCTTCATTCCCTAAATTTTCCTAGGTCCCCATCTTCTTCTTCATTGGTCCACTCTGGATTTCAAATATGTTTATATTGTTAATCATATTTCATGATAGTTGGTTTGGTATAGTCATTGGTTTTCTTAGTACATATTTTATTATAATCGTTTTATAATTGAGATAGTCATTGAATTTTCCCTCACACCATATGAAAACATTCTTCCTTTTAGTTCCAAAAATATCTAAAGACAAATGTGGTTAACAGGGGTGATGAACATTTACCATAAGAGGTCATTATCATAATCAATAACATAAATGGAATTAAACCACAAAACCTTTTATACATTTACATCATCATGAATGAATTTAATTAATTTAGATTATTTAATATGGGTTATCATATACTTAAAAACATAATCCCTCAATGAATGTATGAATGAAATCCTTCTTAGTGGTTCATAAATAGTATATGATCAACCAAAGAATATCCATTATAACACCATAAAATTTCAAATGAACAACACTTTATTCAATAGTATATATTACATGAAACACCTAGATTATAAGAGAATATCAAAACCCAATAAATTAAAATATATTTATCTTAGAATATATTTATCTTCTTTTATATCATACAATACACGCAATAATTAATTTCAATATGTGCTTGAACTACATACATGATTTAGTTTAATTGAAGAACAATTTAAAACTATTATTATT
Organism: Viscum album; assembly: GCA_963277665.1. Lineage (NCBI taxonomy): Eukaryota > Viridiplantae > Streptophyta > Magnoliopsida > Santalales > Viscaceae > Viscum > Viscum album. The sequence goes on from OY728167.1 coordinate 685,260,418, forward strand.
TAATATTATATCTATTTACCTAGAATTAGAATGTCTAGTATGAATAGTATTAAAAAATTATGAAAATATATAGTTTAAACATGTTTATTAATTATCTATTTAACATAAATAAAATAAGACCTTTTTAAAATATATATTTTGAAAATAAAGTTTTTTAAAAGAATGATTTGTTAGGATTGGAACACATAATTTAAAATTAATTTTTACCACATTTATAAAATTTATTTGTAAAAATAATATTAATTTTTTGGTATTGGAATATAAGATTTTTCTTATGGTTTTTTTGGATTGTTATATGAAGTTTTACTTTTCATGATTATTGTGAAATAATGAATCTTAATTGAAATCAACCTTCTTCTTAAATTTTTTATAATGTTAAACCAAATTTTGAATTCTTTTTAATTTAATATTATTTAAATTTTATATCAACTAATAAATGTCGATCATTTTAGTAATTTTCATCATGAATTTTGATATAAAACAATTTATACTTTTGAACATTTTCTCTTTAAAACCCTATTTTCTCATAACCACACTCTAAGGTTAATTTCAAATTAATCATTGACACATACATGAATATAATTTTCAAAAAATGAATAAATATTTTTAATAATAATTATATATAATTTCAAATATTTTCAACGTTATTTTTGAGAAAAATGGATAGTGAATGTAGTAAAAATTAATTACCGCAGTTAAGGTAAAAATGGGACTACTGTGGGTGAAACTAAAACAATAAGGAAAAAATGAAAGATAATGTTGTATAAAAACTATTTTCAGAACATATTTAGATCATTAAACCTCCAAGTATCTATAATGGTCCTTTTTTACCCTTATGAGATATTAGAAATGTGGGTTCTCTCAATTCTTTAAAAGAATACCTACTCTGTCCTCTCCCTGACATATAAATGGCCACCCCCTTTCCTTTATTCATCACAAATTCAAATAAATTTTGTTTTACCAATATCTACCCAAATAACTACCCAAAATTCATTCCCTAATCATGGAATCCTTATTTTGTGCAAAAAACCAAATTAGTAAGGAATTAGTGAAAACCTAAAGAGGATACTCAAAGAAGATGTAATGCTCTACAACAAGCATCGTTATTTTATTTTATTATCTAACTACTGTAGTCATTATTAAATCATTATTACATAATTAACTAATTATATTCCATATATTGGTATGTTTTTACAACAAAATATCTACCTAAAACAATCTACACTTCCATAAAATGGGTTAAGAAATCATCATTCCTGTGTATGACAGACTACTCCCTCACGAACCAATGTCATTCGTTCTTCCATTACCACCTATCATGGTTAGTTATGATGAGGGATATATACTATATATATTATATTTATATGATATTTTTACCATTAGATCCATTATAAAATATATATCTATTTTTAATTTCCATTATAAAGGGGATATGATAACGTCGCTCGTGTGTACAACTAACTACCGCCTCATGAAGCGATGTGATTCATCATTAACTATGTATCTAAATGGAATAAAACAAGTTTAATGATAATAAATATATGTTATATATATGAAATAATTTTAATATTTATGAAATATTAATCAGTCTGAAATGATAATATATATAATTTTATTTCATATCATTTCACTCAATGAAAGATGATAACACAATTCATATACGTGCGGAATAACACCTTCACAAAACCATGTGACTCTCTTTTTATCAACACACCACATGGATATATAAGTATATTAAAATATTTATTTTTGTATTTATAATATTCTGATAAATATTTGAAGATAAAATATTACCAACCTCCTTTTCATAATGATCATTGAAGAATGGTGTAACATGCCGATCCGAGTGCCACACACCAATTCCCAAAGCCGGACCATTGAATGACATCAAGAGTGCTTCCCCATACACCAGATACTAAATACTAGTAGATAGGGTCAAATTAGTAGATCATTGGGAGAATATACCATCTTCTATTAATGTATTACACCATTGTAAATAAATAATAAAAAGTTGAATTATATTAAAAAATTACAAATATCTCATGTCAAACAAATATTCAAACTAATGAATAAACATGCCTTTCTATTGTATGTGTCATGTTTCTAAAATAAAAACTCAGAAGAAAGACAATGAAAACACCCAAGGGGGTCTTGAAACCCCACAGGTTCCCTCAAACATGAACCATATTATGTCTTCTATCAAATACATGGCATATTCCCTTAACTGTCTTGCATCCATGAAATCTATTCTGGTATCGATCCGGAAACCCACGTATGGTGTGATTACAACTCATTATGCCATAAACAATGTCTTATAAAACAATATATAGTAAATAAATTGTTTATGTAGTTGTATAAATAATTAACTACAATGCATAAGTAAATAGTTATCACATTATTCGTTATTATTTATCAAACCATGTAGGCCAATAGGTTTTTGAGGATACCCATACCTTAATACCTGCTTCATCACATGCCATGTCTGAACCATGTTATATATTCAATTAAAATTTCATTATTATGGAACATGTAACAATAATACAATTTCTATAATTTTTGTGTATAATTCCATGTCTAGTACCCCATTTATCAATCATGCTTATATATCATGGGCAAAGAAAGTCATGTCTATCCCCACAATTATTAATCATGAATATATGTATTTGGGATAGATTAACATCTATAGCACCCCATTTATCAACCATGATGAAATATCATTAGAATATATCAACATTTATATAAACCAATTTAACAACCATGTATATATATTATTGGGATAGATCATCACGTCTATAACGCCATTTGACAACCATGCATAAATATCATCGACATAGATTTCCATGTCTAACACCCAATTTAAAAACCATGCATACATATCATTGGCACAGTTCTTCATGTCTAGCACCTCATTAATCATCCTTGCACATATATCATAACATATCACAATATCAAATGTATCATATTATCACATGATTTCACATTATATCCTCAACCAATATTAAAACACATTAATCCTCTTATCACAATGAACTACAATAACATCTATTAACTACTTCATAAATTTGTTAATCCAAGTCCATTAATTGATTAAAAAATTATTTAAAATTTTGAATTTCAATTAATTAATTAAAAATTAATTAATGGTATATTTTACATTAAATAATTAACTAATTAATTAATCAAATCTCTTCCATTAATAAATTCAATAGTTAATTAAAATTTTTTCAAACTCGTCATCTAATAACCGGTTCATAAATTAATTATTCTAAATTTCCAATTCAATAATTAGATAATTGACTCAATAATTAATTATCCCCAATTTCCCAATTCAATAATTTTATAATTAATTCACTAATAAATTATACCTATTCCACAATTTCCATTATTCAATCAAATACCCAATTCATCAATTAATAAACTGTCCACTATAATTAATTCGATTTTGGAATTCTAATCACTAAAATAACTCTATATATTATAAAATAACATAAATTTAATAGATAAAAAGACTATTTGATTTTAATTATAGGAAACCTTCCTCTAGTTTTAGAAGAATAATTTCCCAACAGAAATCCCCAAAAATAGAGCAGCACAACGATGTAGATCTAGATATGTATATTAAAACCCTAAATCAATATTACAAAAATTTATGATCATTTATATCTAGATACAGATATATAAGAATAGATATAGATATCACCAAATAAATATAGATCTTTCCATAAAAAAAATTACACGTTTGAAAGAAATTGAGAATAATGGGAGAAGAATGATAGACGAATTGTGACTTGATTCAATTAATAGAAGAGGAGGGAATCTTTGATCTGGGATTTGAATCTCCAATAATAGAGGTTAGGGGGGATTTGAATTCATTTGGTGAGCTCGCAATACATTAAATACCTCCTGTGGTAAAATAGGGGGTTGAAATAGATTATTTTCGGGGGTTAGTGGATTTTTAAAATAATTTTCGGCATTAATTAATTCATGTGAACGATTTTATAGGTATGGGAGAATGGTTTAACCTAACATTGTGAAAAAATTGAAAATATTCTATAATGGTGCATGAATACTCTATTTTGGGCACATGGTTTTCTAAACCATGTGGCTACTATGTGAATCCCATATGCCTGGGTTTGCATGGTATGGTGGGTTGGGGTGCACAGTTCTCCCTAATCGTGCACCAACCGTGCAATAAAACTTTTGTTTCATTTTCCTCAAAATCCCACCCAATGACACCTCCTCTTATAAACCAAAAAAACTTACTCAAATAAAGACAATAGATTACCTGAATTAATGTTTGATTCTACTCCAAAAAAGTTTTGGGTCTTACAATCTCCCCACCATATAAAAGCTTGTCCTCGAGCTACACTCCCTTGAATCTCTATGATTATTAGTCAAAATGATTTGGCCAATGAGCATGCATATCATATTCCCATTCCCATGAATCCACCAATATTGGCCCATGTATCTATAGTACATAAACTATCATCATGGTCTTACCCGACGAAACTTTATCACTATGATCCAACACACATATTAGATGCTTCTCAAAGGAAAAATATGCCCCATGATCAATGTCATCCTCCTTTATCACATGACAAGGGTCGGGGTGGTATTACTAATGTTTGGATACATAGAAAATATCATGAATATGGATAAATTTTTATTGAATATCCAATCAGTATGCCCCCGACCTGATTCCCTCCACTACCTCAAAAAGGTCTAATGAACCTTGGTGTCAAATTACCCTGTCTATATATCCTACAGTGACCAAAAAAGGTGAAACACAAAGTTATACATGGTCACCCTCTATAAAATCTAGTGGTCTTTGATGTCTATGAAAATATGAATTATTTCTACTCTGATCTATGGCCATATGTTTCCAAGATAGATTCACCTTTTATGACATATCCAACATGAGACTCGATCCCAACAAGTCTAACTCACCTACCCCCTTCCTAATTTTCGGTGATCTTTATAACCTACCATAAATATCCTTAAATGGACCCATATTTATATTTTCGGGAAACTGTTGTTATAATAAAAGTAAATTATATCCAAGTATTTTCCCAAGGCCCACTAAAGTCAAGAACAGATAACTGTAACATATATTCACGCACTTATATAAGATGTCATAACTACCCATCACATAGTGTGTGGACGTACATTCTCAATAATACAGGTGTACTGAGTGCCTTTTTTAATGCATTCCAAAAGCGTGAAGTGAAATACAAGTCAAAATCTAAAACTACATTCTGTGGTACACCATATAGATATAAAATCTCTAAAACATAGAAATCTCTTAGCTTACCCTCTAAGAATTTATCATGTATAAGAATGAAATGTTCTACTTTCATGTTTTGATCCACTATAAACAAGACAGAGTCATTATTCCTATCTATCTTTAGGAGAACCACCACAAAATCCATTATCACATCATCCCACTTCCATTCCTAAAAGGAAAATAGCTAAAGTAAACCTCTAGGTAGTTTATGCTATACCTTCACATGTTGATAGGTGCATAATCATTTCACAAAACATACTATCTTCTTTTTCATTCCCAACAAACAAAACTATTTTCATAGGTCATAGTAAATTTTGGTCACACCTGAACGTTCCATCCACTTCAAGGCATGAAATTATTTCATTAGCTCCTCTAACATGCTCGTATGTACAAAATCCTCATTCCATAAATAGATGATCTTATCCTCATCTATTCTCCAATATGAAGGGTTCTCACCCCATGAATGATTTCCCTCATGTTCAGACACTCTGGATCATCATAATGCATGTCACTAATCTAGAGCAAATGTGTAGACTCCACTGAAACTGATATGATATTCATATTCACCAGAATCTCCTGAACCACCCCACGCATCTTAGCCAACAAAGTCATCATCTTCCATGAAATAGTAGACTCCTGAACTTCCTAAGTCTGTGTTTTAATCTCAATGTGTCATCCACACTATTTACATTTAGAGGAATATATACTAGTTCAAAATATAATGACGACATATACTCAACCCATCACCACCATCAATGATTAAAATCTTGTATTGAAGAGATATTCCTTATCCTCTTGTGGTATATATACAAAGTAAAATATTCTACCAACAGAAAATGTTGCAAACACATTAATTCATAGTCCACTGATTCCAACTCGGGGTCTTATGTTGGGTAGTTCTGTTCATATGGCCTCGACTGTCAAGACTCATACACTACAACTCGATCTCCCTAAATCAGCACTACTCTGATTATGAACCATAAGCATCAAAATACACCATATACTTCTTGCCTGGATCAGCTAGGATCATGACCGGTGATAATGTCAAATTCATCTTCAAATCGAGGAAGTCACACTCACATTCTTCTGACCAATGAAACATTATCCCCTTTTTTAATCCTAGAAGCAGTTATTCCAAATGGGAAAATTCCTAGATGACCCTCCAATAATATGAATTTCTCCCCATAATGATACATATATCGAATAAGTTCTTGGTCTACATCTAAGAGACCACTTCATGTACCGTCATTAGGTTCACTAACACTCCTTTCCCTGATATAATTTTCCCCATGAAGTGTACCTGATCAATCCAAAACTACCAATTAAATTTAGGGGCATATAGATGATTCTCCCTCAGTGTACATAAATTGATATCTTGTTGTTGGGAATGATCAGTTGGTGTAAACCAAGATTTCATCCGTGAATACTATAAAAAACTAATCCTGTTTTGGGTGGAATATAATGTTCAAAATGGCCATAAACAGTACTAGTGTTTTAATCAAACCAAATGCTATTACAATTTACTCCTATAGGCCATACCTGCTTATGAATGTAGTCATAGATATATTAGAAGTATGAAATATCATCTGATGATACCATGATCACATGTCGATCTTCATGAAAAAACAAGCTCCTATTGAATGTTCAAATAGACCATTTAAACATTTAAGATGATACCCGTTAATCCGTTTCATCTAGTTAAACATATGAAAATATGAACACAAGATTAGATTCCCATCACCCTTCATAGAAAACTACACTATACAACCCCAAGGAGACATACTTGAATAGATAAATCCCTTATCTTTGAAACCCTCCAGTTGAGTCTTGAGCTCTTGTATCTCCATCAAAGCCATTCCATATGGTGGAATAAAATTTGGATCCACCCCTAGCATGATCTTAATAGTGAATTCCACATCTCTATTTGGTGACATCACTAAAAATTCATCGTGAATAACATCGTGAATATGTTCCTCTATGGGTGGAAATATAATTTCCTTCAAAAATTCAACATCCAGTAAAATACTAGTAATTTGGGATATTACATCTAATAGTTGGTGAGTAATTGGACCCCATCCGCATTAATGGATATCCCATTATCCACGATAAATATAGTTGTCACACTAATGATAGATGAAAGTTAATCAACTCTGGTAATAATAAATGTGATCTCGGTATGTGACTATCCATTTCATAACCATAATTAGGTCAAATCATGACATGTCAAGGATATAGAGATCTCACAGAAAACTGTACTCCCTAAATTCAAGGGAACAACCCCTATAAACACAATTGTTTCATGTCAGTACTCCAAACTGTGTACCTGAAGTCATTACCCCACTAAAATACTCCACCACATAGATCAAACAATTAAATTTTTTTTATAGATATTACGTAATGGGATTCCCCAATATCAAATAATGAAATAGATAATATAGATTCGATATGAATATCACCTCTCAGTATCAACGGTCCAACCTCTCTATCCAAAAGTGTTCGATGCTCTATATGTAGTTATCATACCCCTCTTACCTATGATGTAGTCTTAATCCTCTGTGTTTCAAAAATCTATTAATATGGTCGATATTTACCACAATAACAACATCCATTTCCTTTAAAACCTAATCCAATAGAAATCAAACTACCATACTAATATGGTGTAGTGGATCCCCCTCCAACAAAATGGTTCTTTCTAGATTCTTCATCCCTATTAATATATCATGAATTTTGATAGAACCTCTGTACTTTTACCATATTTCCAGAATATAGGCACACATTAGGTGTTTAGGGACAATTTTTACAAAATTTTCCCATCCTAATACATCAATGGAAATCCAACTGGGTAACATCCTGAGTAATAAATCCCCTTGAATGGTCATTATCCTTCCCACTGCTATGGATAAAGTTATCATAATTGTGCTTCCTACTCTTAGAAGACATACCAAAATATACTATAGAGTAAAACACATATATTCTACAAGAATCCTCATTCATTTTCCCCTCCTATATGAGAGCATGATTCACCACTTCTGAAAAATTATTCTACATGTTGATATTCACATGGGACTCAATTTCACAATTAAGTCCATCATGAAATAATTTTACTGATGTAACCTCATCTATTTCAACACTGGAATAGAGTGGTATAAATCTATAAAGAATCCTACATAGTTCATCATAGATAGGATCCTCTGATCCAGCCACATGAATGATTATACTCTCTCTTATCTCTGCATCTCTAGGTAGATGTGATCAAAGAACCTCTCCCAAATGCCCTTCCATAAGATAACATCATCCTATACAGCCTGTGGAAAAATGCCCCACCACCGCTTGACTGATCCAAATATAATATAATTGGCCAACATGACCATGTTCTCAAAAGGAGTCTTCAAAATGTCAAGTATCATCTCGATGGACTCAAACAAGAACTCAACTCCCTCAAGTCCACCATATCCAGTAAAATTTTGAGGGTCCTGTAACTAAAACACCCTTATCAGGACCTACATTATCTTCATATCCATTCATGGTTAAAATTCCATTAATTTCATGATGTGAGCTAAGATAACTCGAAACTACTCCCCTACTTCTTCACCTAACACTATCGGTGCCTTGGAATCCACTACTGGCAGATCATATCCAGCCATCTCCTCCTGTCATCCTCTCAACAAGTATATTCATAGAGGCATATATCTACAATTCCAAAAAAGGTTTTTGGACTCATAATAAAACATTATCAAATTATTATGAATTTACATATGTTCGTAACATGTCATTTCCCCAATCCTCACCACTCAGTAAAAACTGAGGCACTATCACTACCCTTAACCATCATACATCTAGTTATTGGTTACCTATGGGAATTATCATTATCATATCATATTTCTCATTTAGACACCCAATTTTTCACATTATTTCATAATTGAAACACATAAACTTTTATATTAGTAATTATTTTGAATTCAATTTGACATGAAATGAATAAATCATTATGTTCCATAACATATCCAAATCCGTTTTTCATGTGCGTGCCTAAAATGACCTTGTTCAAAAATAATCTAGAGTTCCTAAAATGAATTGTGAAATTCAACTCTAATTCTATGCCATGTTAAAATATAAATCTCAATAAATCCCAAAAATAATCATCATATCACAATACATGTGTTCCACCTAATGTGAAAAAATATTCAACTATAACAGAAATAACAATAACACCAATCCCACCCTGGGTATATATGTTTTCTCCTATACATGGGTTTACGACTCCCATACACGAGCTTATTTCCATGCCTTGACTCTTCCTAGACTCTAGTATACCATTCCCAAATTAGTGAGACAAAAGAAAAAGAAAATAAATTTGGGCTATAATATCACATTGTAACGTCCCAGAACGGGTACCACACACGGGTGCAGCAAACAGGACTGCTGCATGGCCTTACACACACCTTCCCATTTGTTAGAGTCTATTGAATAGTAGTGAGGGTTTGATAAGTTAATCACTGGGATACAATACCATATTTTATTAGAGTTATACACCATAGGAAATAAATAATCATCAACTGAATCGTATAACCCAAAACAATTACCAATATCTCATGTCAATCATAGTAGGAAATAAAATATTCAATCTAAAGAAGAAACATACCATGATAATTTATGTTTCTCGTGTGTAAAAAGAGAACTCAAAAGAAAGACACTACGAAATCCAATGCGTGTCCTGATCCACGTCTTGTTCCCTCAACTATTCTCCATCTCAAATCAAGCATCTAACAAGGGGCCATTTCCCTTAACCTATTAGGTATCGAGGAAATATCTTCAGGTACAGATTCAGCAGCCTGAGTATGGTTTGAATAAAACTCAGTAGGCCACCACCAACGATGATTAAAATAATATTCAGTAAGTAACATGTGTACATAGTTTTATTTGTAATAATTATAATGTATAAGTAAATTGTTATCTCATTATCAATGAATCTATATTAAACCACAAATACCATCAGGTTTCTGAGGATACCCATACCTCTATACCATCTTCTTCCCACACTAAGTAAGAACCGTGTTAAATATTCAATTCACAATTCATTATTACAGACACATGGCACCATAAGACAAAGCCAATGTTTTTAGATTATAATTCTATGTATAGTACCCCGTTTATCAATCATGCATATATATCATGGGTGTAGAACATCATGTCTAGCACCCAAATTCTCAATCATTCCTTTATTTCATTGACATATATTGTCATGTATAGAACCCCATTTATCAACCTTGCATATATATCATTTTCCTAGATCATCATGTATATCAACCCATTTAACAATGATACATATATGTCATTAGCATAAATCATCATGTCTAGAACCCCATTTAAAAAAAATGAATACATATCATTATTATAGATTACCATGTCCAGCACCCCATTTATCAACCATGAATATGTATCATAACATATCAAAATATAACATGTATCAAATTATCACATGTTTTTACAAGTTCTTCTCAACCAAGATTAAACATCATTAATCCCCTAACCACAATTAACTACCACAACATCAAATAATTAATTTATAAATTAATTAATCCATTCCCAGTAATTAATTCAATAATCAATTAATAATTTCTATTTCCATTAAATAATTCAAAAAATAATTAAACATATCTTTACCATTATTTAATTAACTAATTAATTAATCAAATCTATTCCATTAATCAATTAAACAAGAAATTAACCATTTCACAAACACAAAATCTGACAATTAATTCACCAAATAATTATTCTCAATTTACAATTCAACAATTCAATCATTTACTCAATAATTTGTTATCCCCAATTTATTAATCTAATCTATTGATAATTAACTCACCAATTAGTTATCCTTATTCCATAATTTCTATTATTCAATCAAATTCACTTTCCTCAATTAATTAATTGACTACATTATTTAATTGACTACATTAATTAATTCAATTTTAGAATTATTACCATTAAAAATACTCTCTAAATTCAACAAGCACATAAACTTAATTGATAATAAGAATATGGGATTTTAATAATATACAAGCTACCTCAATTTATTGAGAAATATGTACACAAATGAAATCCCCAAATATTGAGTGACATAATGACATAGATCAGAATCCAAATTTCCAAACCCTAAAACAAGTTTAAGGAAAATTATGATATCTTTAATCTAGATCTATATCCAGAAAAATAGATCTAGATATCAACAAATAGATTTATATATTTCCACAAAAGAACATTACATCACTGAATGAAATATTAAATAATAAGAGATGAACTTGGAAAGAGTTGAGATAGTATTTTTTGACTAGGAGAGGGAAGGATCTATAGTTTGAGCTTTAGATAAAAAATACAAGATCTAGGCAGGGAATAGAATACATATAGAGAGCTCAAAAAAATTGAAAACCCACATAGGTTTGAATGGGGATCGAACTACGCAAGTTTCAGTGGTTCAAATAATTTTTTTTAAAAATTTTGAATTAATTAATTCTTGCACATGATTTGATGGGTAGGGGAACACAATTTTACCTAACCATGAACCAACCATACACCTATTCTATTGGAGTACAAGGTTACTTTTTTTCAGAAAACATTATTCCAAACTATGTGGTACCTTTGAGAATCCCCTATAGCTAGGTTCACATTATTAGTTGAGATGGGGCATACGATTTTCTTGAACTGTGATCCACCCGTGCGTGACACTTTTCATTCATGTTTCTCAAAATCCCATCCAAACACACCCCAAATTATAACCAAAACAAAAAAGGACTCAAAAAAAGAAAATAGAGTACCGAAATTCAACCATAATTCAACTCCATGAATGGTCAGGATCTAAAAAATGGAAACATTACTAATTCATACATAGATACTACAATCTTTATGATCATAAAAAACATAATTTTTCATAACAAACATTAATGATTAATATTAAATGTATAATTGATTTATAAATATGGTAACTATTTAATTATTAGAATTATGGATATTATGTAACTATAAAATATGTCCGTGAAACCGATATTTCATGAAGAAAAACACATGAGAAAACACGACAAGTAACCACCGAAACAATGAAAATAATGAAAGATAATCAACGACTAAGAGATAAGATATTATAAAAGTATATTAAATGATATTATAAATATTAATATGCTTCTAGAATAAGATAATAACATGTTTAAAACCATTATAAATGTGGTCAAATATTGTTCAACTAAAGGGAAGAAAAATATAAGGGATTTTGTCTCAATTTCTGTTCATTGAGACACATATAAAAGTTATGCACCATGTTTTTTTAATATGGTGTATATACATAAAATTTTAAATGTAAAATAATAAATACTTCATTATTCATGGAATTTTTGGTTTTAATTTTAATTATTTATTCTATGGGGTTATGAATTAAATGTTTCCACGTGGTAAATAAGTTCATTACCCAAATTCCTTTTATTAGGTTATATTACTCCTTCATAATCTATAATATTATAATATTATGCATGTTATAAATTTTGAATATATATTATTGTATTTAAATATTTTTTATATGGATTTAAAATTGATACAAAAAAAATTATTCATTTAATAATTATCGCTTCAATTTTATAATCATCGTAAGGCTTTATTTCACAATCTCATTATATTAGAGATTGTTTATTATTGAATTTCATTTGAAGGAAATTATTTCAAAATTTCCTTGTAAAATAGTTTAATTTTATTCCCCTTCGGTCATTCATGATATTTTCAAGTAATAATACTATTTCCCTAGTTTTTGGTGCTTAAAATAATTAATAAAATGTTATTAATTAAATCCTTATTCTTTTATCCCTTTGGTTGTCAATCTATATTCTTCCAAAACCATATTATATAAAAAAAATTATATTTTTTAACCCTTAAAAATTGATTTACAAGGGAATGTTTTACCCACTTTGACTTTTTTTTCAAAACAATTAATGGATGCTTTTTTTGATTTTCCAAACAAGGCACTTTTCTATCCTTTTTACAGTGATAAATGTATTTTTTTTAAATTATATGATATTCACAAAATTAACCATCATAATTTCCATGAATGATGTCTTTCCTGCTTTTAATTTTTTTAATTTTTTTTAATATTCTGAAAATTATTATTTTTTAAAAAATGGTTTTTGGAGAAAATGTTTTCCAAAATTATTACACTTTTAAAAAGATATTTTCATAATGAAATTGATATATTCCTCAAAAAAAAATTTAAAGAAAATTTAATGGATTTTCTATTAATCAATTATAAAAACATTATTATCACTACCATGAGTATATGTTTTATTGTAATCATCCTTATTATTTTTTTGGATTGAATGCGATTATTTTGGATAAGGATAATATCAAAATTCAATTTTTTATTCACTTATCATTGTAAATAAATTTTCCCTTGAAATATAATGTTTCATAATATTAGTGAACATTAAATTTCAAATAAATATACACTTAATTTATCAAGGATATACTTATTTATTTAAAATTATATAATTTTTATATACGGTTTACTATAATGAAATTAATTTGTTAATATTATAAAATATTGATAAATCCGTATTCCGTACTCCACATAGATATATGATTACAAGGAATATTTTTAATGAATTAAATTGAATACTTGATATATGAGGAATGATTTGGACATGCATTACCTTGGTTGGGAAATATTTATAGAAATATAATCAATGCATCAGTAGTCTCATAGGATGAATCAGTTGGCTAGCATTAGTGAAAAGGGTTTTTCCCTGGTCTATTATAAACCATCTTCCGAAAGGTATTAATGGTAACGAAATCATGCTCATGGGAAACATTACGTCTAATAGTTAAACATTTCATTCATTTTAGTAGTTATAATTATTAGTGATATTTTCCAAATTATATTTTCTCTAGATAAATTTCATTCTCATTTATTGATTAAATGGAATGTGTTTTCATTTTTTACCTTAACATATTGGTTTTTCCTTATCCAGTTATGATAGTGACTTTATTGATTAAATGGAATGTGTTTTAAATTATTTATCTTTACATTGATTATGATATTCAATTATTTAAATTGAATTATTTTTCAGATAATTACCTTTCCAAATCATTCATTCATTATTTGTGATGCCTCATTTATTCATGATTTATTATTTTTTACTTCACCGTAAAAGAGAATTTGAGATTAACCTTATATTATTTCCTTTCTAAATGAATCGATGTAGTGTACAATGTTTTTTACAAGGATATTATAGTGGGATTGAAGATATTATTAAAAAATATTTGTTTTATTTTTTGATTTCAAATGTAATATAAGATTCGTGTATATATATAGTTTACCTAGGATACTAAACTATTAAGTAATTTGGGATGTGTTTTTTTATATAATATTCCAATATAATAATGAAAAACCTGTCTGTAGCATAATAGGGTTGGATTCAATATAAATTTTATCAGTATAATTTTAGTATAAACATTGGGAAGTATATATAAAAAATGATATATTAGGGATCATAAACCAATTATAAAATTTGTGGACATGTATTGAGGAACATCCTAATGTTATGGTTAGGTAGATACTATGTGGTTTTCCAATGAAATACATCCATGTTTGGATAATAAAAATGGATTTAGATATGGAAAATATGAACCTATGGGTAATAACTCTAAAAGGGGTCTGTTGGTATTGGCATGATCATTACCTGGTGTATGATAACAGGCCTAAATGCACACCTAGTTTGACACTAAATGGGAATATGGTTAGGGTAATTAAAATTTTATTTACAAACCTTTATGAATTATTTAAATATGTAATGAAAATAAATGAAGTTGGTTAAATGTTTTTTGAAATAGATTGAAATGTATGTGTCTCAATAGAATGGGAAATTTTTTTATTTGTGAAAAATAAGGGAATAAAGTAATGAATTTGTGATGAAAAATAAATAGTATATTGTAAAGAAATAATTCTCATCTTAGGGATCCATTTATAGTTCGTTGTATTAAATGTGGAGAATCTGGGAATTATCCAAGTCAACAACCTCTTCTATAAGATAATGAATTGATCATGTAATAAACAATGTGTAAATAAAATTGTATAAGTATTTATGTTTTATGATATTAAAAAAATTAATTTTATAAGTATTTTTACTAATAGAATTTTTAATATAACAATAATAAACCATATTTGGATTGAGTTAGAATCATAAATGTATTCATTAATATAAAATTTATAGATACCATCATTGGTTAATGTTTTAAATATTTCTCATATTTTCAAAGACTTAAACACCTCTTTTTATGTTTTTTTTTTATGGGAGTCTACTAATATTAATAAAATTTTCTAGAAATTGATGGTGGGTATATGTTTTAGTGAAAAATTATTTGTGGAAAATTTCCTTTACATTATATATACACTAATTTAAAGGTATTAATATCAATTAGGTTTAATATGATCATTATTGAAATTATAATAATATAACATTATTATTTTTTGACATTGTGAAAAAAACATATTTTATTGAAAACCTTAATAAAAGGGTTATTTAATGAATTATTTTATTTCAAGGATATCTATCATATTGTTTTGGGAACATTTTAGGAATTTTATTAATATATTTTAGAAATAGGATAACCCATATTCTGGGTGACAACCCAGGTCATCCGATAAGGTTATGGGGCTTGAACCCATGATTGAATGACAATAATGGTTTAACACCCACCACTAACCTATGTCATGCCCAGGTTAATGTGTCATTATTTTTAAATAAATGATTTGAAAAAAATAAATATTTATGATGAAAAAGTTTTATTACATATGAGGTTTAGTTCTCAATGTAGGTGAAATATTATTATAACCATATTAGTTTTATAAAATATTTACAGACATATGTGAATACTATTTTATAGATATTACAATCTTTTAAAAGTGAAATTTTTTTATTCAAACATAACAAAATAATTTTTGGATATTCATTTATTGGAGTATGGGATGAAATGGGAGTTCATTGAAGCATAACCAAAGGATTAACTCATCCTTATAAATTCGAAACATATCAAGTTAGTATATTTCCTTATATTATTAGATAGTAAAATAATTCCTTAACATTAGGAAATATTTCATGAAATAAAAATGTTATCCTCTTAACTTCATACCCAATGAATCATTTTTTCTTTTGATAATAAAAATTATATTGTTTGGAGTCCCTCACCTTTTCAGTTACCATTCATTTTTTTGTGATCAATGAACTCAATAAATCTCTATAATTATTTAATCATTTCATCCATTTCCATGTTTCATTTCCCATTTATGTTATCCTACAAGAAAAAATAGTGATGATTTATTTCAGATGACCTTCATACTTCATTTAAAATTTTGTTAATATGATTTTTTAAAAATATTAATGATATGGGGTTTTCAACAAAAAATTTCAAATATCCGACCCTGTATTATCAAGATCATGATTTTATTGTGATGATGCAATTTATTTAATGTGGGGAGAATATGACACCCAAAAATTCCAAAAATATAACATTTTATTCAATAGTGTATGTGGAATGAAAAAACTAGTTTAAAAGATAATATAGAACTAAATACATTAATATATAATTCTTTAAGAATATTTTTTTTAAAATCTTATGATACATGTAAAAACGAGTTTTTTTCAATAGGTTGTATTACATGTAAGACCATGTATTACTGATCAACAATATACTATTATTATTTATATGATAGTCATCGCCTAGCCATTGGATGGTGGGTATGAAAAGTATTAACTAACATATGAAAATAGTTATTTTCTGCATGTTTATTAATTATATATATTAAAAATTAAATAATAATAACTTAATATAAAAAGAAATATTTTCAGAAAAACTATATTTTTTATAAAATTAGCTTATTAAACCTTTAAGAACCTAATTTAAAAATAAATTATAACACTTTTATAAAATTTATATTAAAAAATAAAAATCAATTTTTTTAATCATTAATAATAAAACTATATGATTGTAAATTTTTTATATTTTCAAAGAAGTACTGTTTTTTGATAAATAGTGAAAAATTATGAATTATAATTAAAAACACCCATTTCATTTAATTTATTTATAATCATAACCTATATATTTAATTTATTTTAAAGTAAAATTTGTTCAATTTTATATCAATTAATACATTTTTTCATTTCAATCATATTCATATTGAGTTAATATTTAAAAAAGTTTTTAAAATTTTAAACATCTCCTCTTAAAAACCCATCTTTGTTATCGCATCTGTGTTATTCGTTTTAAATTAAAATTTACCACATATATGAATTATATTTTTCAAAAAAACTAATTTATAAAATTAATAAAAAAAATTATTTATAATAAGTTAAACATAATTTTTGTGAGAAATGAATAGTAAATGCAATAAAAATTAATTAACACCGTTATGGTAAAAATGGATTTACAGGGGGTTAAACTGAAAAGATAAGGATAATTATGAACTATAATATTTATAAAAAATATTTTATGGTTATATTTATACCATTACTCCTATAAGTTTCTAAAATTGTTTATTTTGGACTTTTTTCACATATGAAAAACATCGGATAACTTAGTTAGTTTCAAAAATACGAATATATCCTATCCTCCACTTATAAGTGGACACCATCTCTCGTGTATTCTTCACAAAATCAAACCAATTTTGAAGAAAAATACCTAAAAATAACTAATAAAATTCCATCCCTTCAAATTATAATCCCCATTTTGGTCAAAAATCCAGCCAAAAAATGCTTTAATGAAAACCTAACGAGGATACCGGAAGAAGAGGAATTGTTCTTCAATGAGTATCTTTACTTTATTTATTTCTCCATTTACATAAATTTATTATTAAAATACACTGATATAATATACTAGATATATTACATATAACGATATGTTTTTAAAATAATTTAATGACCTACAACAATCTATACTTCTATTAACTGGGTTACAAAATCATCATTCCTGTATACAATCAGCGAAAGCCTCATGAATCTAGATCATTAATTCTTCTATTAACAGCTCTCCCAATTAGTTATGATAATGGATATAAATTATATATATATATATATTATTTATAACATATTTATACCTATTTACTAATTATAATATACATATATATCTGTAATTTACTTTCCCTTCTATAACAGATGTGATAACATCGCTCATGTGTACGACAGACTGTCACCTCGCGAAGCGATGTGATTCGTATTTCACTGATTTTATACATGGAATGTAATAACGAAAAATTTGATAAAAATATGTGATATACATGACATGATTATGATAATAATTACATACTATTCATTTCTAAAAATATAATAGACATCATTTTATTTCTTACCTTTTCACTCAATGAAAGACGATAACATCGTTCACGTACGTGTGGACTATCGCCTTCATAAAATGATTTGAATCACTTTTAAAGACCACAAAGCATCGATATATAAGTATATTTATTGAAATGATTATTTATTCATGATATTATTATAATTTTTTTAATATAATATATTACATACCTCCTTCTTATAATGATCATTAAAGAAAGGAAATTTTACTCATGCGTATCTACAACCTACCATCTCCAACATCATAACATACATTATTTTTAATAATTTGTTTCATGATTAGATTAAAAAGAAAAAATTACATATAAATTTGATAATTATGTCATGATTATTATTATGGATATTATATATCTATATAATATGTGTAACAAATAGATCTTTATTGAAGAAACACGCATGAGAAAACATGAAAATTAACATTAAAAACAATTAAAATAATGAAATATAATCAATGGAAAGGTGATAAAACGTTATAAAATATAAAATATGATATTATAAAAATTAATATGGTTTTATAGTAAGTTAATAACATTTTTTTAACAACTATATGGGAGGTTAGAGATTGTTCAAGAAATGGGATGATTAAGGTAAGAGAATTTGTCTCCATTTCATTTTATTGAGCCACATTATAATGTTATGAACCTAATTTATTTAATATGGTGTATTTACTGAACCTATTACTTGTAATATCAAGAATAATTATTATTTTCTGGTATTTTTTGTTTGAATAATAATTATTCAATGTAATTTTTTTTAATTAAAGGTTATGACGAAGTAAATAATTTCATAACTCAACTTCATCTAATTAGGTTATATTACTCCTTTATTGTCTTCAATATTCTATGATTATATGTGTAATGAATTTATAATACATATTTTTTTATTTATACTTGTTTAATGAGTTTTTTTAGTTGATACACCTGATCAATTAATTGACTAATATTTGCTACAATTTTATAATCATCTTAATAGTTTAATTCACAATGCATTCTAATAGATATTGTTGAATCTCAAATTTTGGTTGAAGTAAATTAATTGTCCATTTCCTAAAAAATGATATAATTTTATTTTAAAATGGTTGTTACTGATATTTTCACGTAACAGTACCATATTTTCACTATTTGGAACAAAAAATAATTGATAAAATAATTTTAATAAAATCCAACTAATTTTGTCACTTTTTTTTTGGAAATATGTTTTCTTCTAAAATGCAATTTCCCAAAACATTTCAATTTTTTTTTCAACCCTTTAAAAATGATTTATTAAACAATATTTTTCCCAGTTTGACTATTTAAATATTATTTTGAAAGAAATTTTTTTTATCTATTTCCAAAAAAGGATCCTTTTAACATTCTTACACAATAAACAAGAGTTATTTTAAAATTTTATGACATGCACAGAATGACTCAAAATCTTATCACAGAAGGATAAATTACAAGATTAAATTGTTATTTATTTATAAAATTATAATATTTTCAAAATTATTAAATTTAATATAATATTTTTAAATAAATTTTTTTCAAAATATTTTATTTTTTGAAAAATTAGTTTTAGTATGAAAAGTATATTTCCCTCAAGAATTATTTTAAACATATTTTTTAGTAATTATATTAATCAATGAGAATAAAAATTTAATATTACTTCATTAGGTATTTATTTTAATGATGCCATTTTTATTATTTCTCTAGATAACTTATGTTTATTTTGACTATGGAAAGTATTGGAATTTTCATAATTGATTCATTTCAAATAATTAACTTACAACTTGAATTATTCACTTTCCTACAATAATTGAAAATTAAATTTACCCTAAATATCTTTATTTTTTATAATGGATATGTTTATTTATTATATTTTATATCATATCTATATATGGAATACTACCTTAGAATAATTTGTTTATCCTAGGAAATACTGTTAAATCCATATTTCATACTCAATACATATATTTGATTTTAAGTCACATTATATCAAAATCAAATAAATTAGTCAATATGTGAGTAATTCAATGTAAATGCATGACATAAGTTAGGGAACATTTATATTAATCCTCTCGATGCATCAGTAGTCTCGTATTATGAATCAGTTGGTTAGCCTTAGTCAAATACATTTTCACCCAATATGTTCTCGATCATCTTGCGAATGGTCCTGACAGCACAGGTATAATTTTCGTAGTAAAAATGACGTCTGATGGTAAATAATTTCCTTCATTTCAATTATTATTATTATCGATTATATTTTCAAAATGATATTGTCCTTGGATGAATTTAAATATCAGTTATTGATTAAATGACATGTCTTTTCTATTATTTACGTGAATATATTGATTTTTTCTAATCTAGTTATGATAGTTAGTTTAATGATTTAATGGATTTTTTCAGTTATTTACCATGACATTGATTATTCTAGTCATTTATTTATGTGAAACGAGTGTTCAAATAATTACCTTGACATATTGTTCATTCTTTATTGATGATTCTTCATTTTTTCATGATCGCATTAATTGTACTTAACCCTTAATTAGTATTTGATCACATAGATATTTTATTCCTTTCCCTAGGAATACATGATGTTTACAATGATTTTTAGATAATGATATGGTAGAGGGAATAATGTTCTTCTTGAAATTTTTTTTTTTAATTTGTGTTTAAAATGTAATATGGGATTCATGTATGTATCTATTTTACCATGAAGACTATACTATTTTGTCCTTAGGAATGTGATCCCATGTATCATGTACCAATGTAATAATCTAGATAGGAGCTCTGAGATACTATGTTTAGGGTCACTACACCCCCAGGTGTTTCTTGCCAGCTATGGGGTCATAGCCCCCCTCATCATGCAATTATTTGATGATCTAGTCAATGAAAAACATAAACATTTCCAGTTGATTACCTAAAGGTACATATATTTGAAAAAATAACTCTTTAGTATCTATAATAGGGTGTTATTCTAGTAAAATCACCATCTCACGAATTTACCAACATTCTAGTGTATCTTCCTTTATATATACTCATATTTAGGGATTTCACTATGTTTATCTAACCTTAATCCCAAAAGTAACCAAGATAACTGTAACAAATATCTAAACCATTCAATAAATAAAACTATAAATAATCCAGCTAAAAATTTATTCATTTTATATCTTTTACACATTTATAGAATCAAATTAAATACTAGTCACATCATCCTGAAAATCTATAGGTTTAGTGTATTTGGAATCTAGCTCTGTAATAATATTATTTTACAAAACTTTTGAAAATTTACCCATAATATCATAATACATGATCCTACACTAGAAATATCATAGGATTAAATCATCCTCATAACCCATGAAATGGAACCTTCTAAAATGGGAGAGCTAAAATACAAAGTAAGGTAATAATAAATATATCAACATGTTACTGAGGTTGAGATATTATGAATATGGGAAATCATAAAGATATAAATTTCTTTTTAAAAGTTCATGGAGTCATAAAAGTGTTTCATATTTTCTAATAGTATAATTTTTAATCTCATATGATCATACATATAAAAAATTATAAAGGATATGAAAACCTGAGATATAAATCATAAATTGGTGGAATAATATTATTATATATACAAATAGTGTGGAATCAACACAACAATAAAATGTTAATATTGAAGATCAATCTTGACAACATATTTCATATAGTGTATCAGGAATGACATTCTATATTATATATTTAATCAAGCATCACAACTTGTATCCCATAGAGAATTGGGTATCACAACCTTTTTTCGATAATTGACTAGGAATCACAATTTGTTTTACATTTTGGATTTTGTATCACAAATCATTCCAACTTTATCTCATAAGATGTAATGAATTTCCCAATGAATTAGATAGATATAGAAGTCTCACATATAACATAGATATTTAAAACATATGTGTTCTACAATATAACATTTATTCATCACATCATTAAACGAATGAATGAGAAAAGGTTTCACGTCTCATTTTAAAATATTTCACATAAATACCCAAGTAAGCCAAATCAATCAATTCAAAATTCAGTTACCCAAAAGAGGAACATCCTAAAATATTTTTAAGGGTGGTTAATAAATCATAAAATCATAGAAAATATCACCCATTGAGTTAAGGAGGCAAATAGAATCCATAGATAATATGTTTTATTTTTAAAGGAAAATTAATTTTAATATTTTGAAATAACTTTTTGAAAAGACAATTAAAATAATAATGTAAAACACATATTTTAAAAGTGTAAAATGAAAGTATAAATAAAAAATTAATTGAATCATATATAGATTTTAATACATTAAAGGTGAACATTCGTATTAACTGAAAAAATGTAATTGGAAAAATGATCTAATTAAGAGATGGTTGTTCGTTCCTCATAATGTTATAATTTTAAGTGGGAGAATAATCATGTTAGAATATTTGAATAAAAAGAGGAAATTCCCTAATAAAGATAAAATAGAACAATGTAAGAAATATAAATCAATTAGTAAATATAATATTAAAGGTTAATGTTCAAATGAAAACATATAACTCAATGAAATATATTTGAGTTACCAATGTTTCTTATAGATTACCAGATTTCTGAAGTAAGAAACTCTTTAAAACAAGGATATGTAGTAAAAATGTAAATCCCAAAAATACAAGAGAAAATACAATATAATAAAATCGTAGGTAATTTTTTTCATAAAATATATGAAAAATTTTCAACAAGAGAAATTAAAACTCTATAATGACCCATCCTCCGTGGCCCATGTCGCGGCTACCCTCAGATCTCTTTCCATAGGCTAGGGGTTGGGGAATAGCACTGAAAGGCGTATTCCCTAAAATTGGAAGGAATTGAATTTATGCCTGTAAAAATACATAGACCAAGAACACAAAAATAAGAAACTATGAATTAAATTGTTGTAGTATTAGTTTACTGAAAGTAAAGGTTCCGGAATTCAAGCCCAACAGAAAGGTAAAAGTACAACTGAAAAGATAAAAGAAGCTCATGGATCATCCACCCATAATCCTACCTGAAAGTTAGGTATATATCATCTCCTCAGCACTCCACATTCATCCTTTTCCTCTGCGTACCAACTGATCGTGGCTCCCTAAAACCTCAGCCCAGCTGCCCATCGTATGCACAAGACACGAGAAGGTACACGTGAAGCTCATGCAGGGGTGTGTATAACAATACCAAGTAGGGACCCTTAGACCCCCGAAGGTCTCTCAGGATTCCATAAAGGAAAATAAAAAATCATGATCTCAATCACATAACACAAAACAATAGACACGACTCAAATAGAGTCTCAAATCAAATCAGGTTTTTAGTGAATTATAGAATTAATGATGATTAGTCGCGAAGATAGATCATCTTATTCTGTCAAGAGGCACTACTGCTGATCATACAGAGTCTGACCCACATAGGATCGATATGTAACTAACCTGCGCAATGACCCACATAGGATCTGATTCTCCCAGGATCGGTATATCGCTGAACCACGACATGCCACTCTAAGACTAGTCCTCGTCGGGTCATGAGGTAATGAACCACACAGGACCACAAGGTGATGACCCACATCGGATCGTTCGGTACTACTCTTTGTATGGTATGTCTCCAACCTCCCCTCACTACCAGCCACTGGATTCCCACTCATAGAACACATGAGTACTTTTTTATCTTCCCCTATAGATATCGGTTATACCTTGACTACAACTAGGCTCTACAAAGAAGTATCCCAGAGGACCTCAATGTCATAAGGCTTCCAACAAGACAGACGGTGCATCAAGCGGACACCCAGTCTGCGAGTTATAAGCGTTTTAGTTCTGGGGCCTGGTTGGATTTGGGTTCAATCCGACCCCATCATACACCAAATATCTCCAAACCCCAATTGGAGTATAAAAAAAGTATCGTCTCAATCCAAGGTTCCTAGAACCACAGATGGTTCATCAAACGGCCGCCCGGTTCCTAAGTTATTTCCCTTTAAGTGTTTCTGGGAACGGTGGGGCCTCGGTCCGGTCTGACCCAGTAGGACTGACCAGGACCGACATGGGTAGGTCCGGGCCACGAAGGACATATCCCACTGGGTTGAGGTTCATCCCGGACCGCAAGGGCGGCTCGACCGATATCGGGCGGCCCAAAAAGCGACGGCACATCCTGCAAGGGGGGCGACCCGCAGGGGGGGGGGCGACCTGCAAGGGCGGCGTCTTACAAGGGTGGTGGCGCAACTGCGGTGAAGCACAGCCTACACTAGACAGCACAGGGGGTGAAACCCCTGGCCCCACGATCTCCCAAATGGCCTAGAGGCCCTTCATCTTTTGAAGTAAGGGCGCCGCGTGGGCGCCGCGTGGGCTCCGCGTGGGCGCCGCATGGGCTCCTCGTGGGCACCGCGTGGGCGCCACTCGATTACCGTGGAACATGCTAGTGGTGCGGGTTCTGCCTCCGTCGTGGCTTCGGTTGTGACTTTTTGTCTGCCGGTGGTGCTCTGGTCACCCTTCATCCCCTTCCATCTTTAGCAGTCGTGCAGTCCGCCTCCTCCATTTTCTGTTGTTGAAGAGACGTAACTTCTTTCTCATCGGCGACGCGCAATAGCGCACCACACCTCCTCAGTGTATGATCGGTGTCAGCCACTCCGATGACCACCGCGAACTCCTCTTGCAGCGTGTATTGGCGCACGGGTGCCACCCTGCCTGCGGTCTTCCACGGAGGGCGTAATATTAGCAGTTTATCAGAGAGTTCGGGTCGGGTATGTTATGCCCACGCCCTCTGCGTTATCTTGAAAACACGAGGGAGGAATTTAAAGGGGAGTAAATTCACTTGAATTTATAATCAAGAATCAAAACTCATACCTCGAATAATTGGAGAAGCGCCCAAAAATTGATGTGGGTTAGTGTTCTTCATTCCTGAAACATGATTCTAATGATGTCTCTCGATCGTCGATCTCCGTTTCGGGGTTTTGGTGTCGCTTGTCACTAGTTTCCGGAACCGGCTCCATCCTCAAACTGTTTGGCGTCTCGACACTCATTCAGCACTTCAATTCTTAGGGAATCTATGATGGTGCCTCCCCCCAAGATCTATATATATAGGAGAGGGGAGGGTAAGAAATGATGTTTGGAATTAATGGGGCACTTTAATTTGGAAGCTTCCTAATTTTCCCAAGGTTTCTATTACTTAGATTGTATGGTCAATCCATTTAATGGCTTGACACACTGCTGTCCCAACACACCTCTGGTTCATTGGACATTATGAACGAAAGATAAAATAATAAAATTATTTCATTTCATTTCTTTAAGAGAGTCAAAAAACATTACATTTACTAAAATTACCTTAAAATTTATTTTAATAAATTATAAACATTCACCCTTAACATGCATCGGTCCAGGTTGGACTCCGCCTAAAGAGGAAACTCCCCAAAAAACTCAACGGTACTCTCATATTTGCAATCCAAGTTCTTCTTTAGAAGTTATGGATTTTAACAAAAAAATAATTGTCACTTAATTAGTTTATTTACGGACAAAAACGAACTTCCACTATTGGCCCACACCATCCAATGATAGTATCTTCCAAAAGAAAGAATAATATACGATATCAACAGTGGTCTATGATTTTTAATCCTAGTTACCGTTCATGAGTTATAAGCATTTGAAAAATAAAATATAATTATTTAATAATTTAATTCACAGTTATTCAATTTTTTTGTTTTCTCATAGGAGGTCTACACCGACTAAACATAAGTCGCGCCTAGGGTAATCCTACCATCCTGTATGCAATAGGGCCCTCATCTTTCTGATCTGAGAAACCCTTTAAGAGTTATGTAATTTTTTTAGTAAAAATACTTACTTGCTCTAATTAAAGCTCCAAATAACTTCAATGGACCATTCCGGGCACTCCGAGCCTAAGAATCACGCACCGTTAGATTTATTGGTCTCAAAATAATTCCATAAATTTTAAAAAAAATTATATAGAAATTCCATGACACTATATTCTCCCCACATTAGGGATTTTCATCCCTGAAAGCCACAACACATAATAAGGGAAGAAAAGAGGGTAATGAGCATGAATCTATACCTCTTACTCCCATTTTCTCTCCTGGAGGTCACATAATGCCACCAAACTCGCACCAGAGGGATCGACCATCCATGAAGGAATCACTCATGTCAATCCCATATTTACAATGTGACCTCCGTAAAAATTCACCTCATCATCAAAGTCCAACTCGCCCTAGTCGATAACGTTCCATGGATAATGAACATATCTTCTCAACTATGACAGAAAGAAAACATTATGCACTTGGTGCATCTATGGGGAAAGAGATAAATGGTATGCCACTTCACCCACTGTATTGAGAATCTAGAAAGGTCTGATGAATCTCGAAGATAGATTTTCTCCTCGGAAAAATCATAGCAAACATCATCGAGGTGTGACCCATAGGAAGACATGGTCTCCATCCTCATACTCCAAAGGTCTCGGTCTCATTTCGACATAAGACTTCTTCCGGATTTGTTCAATCTTCACTCGCTGACAAGTGAGGCATCATGATACAATCTCTTCCACTACTTCCTTCATCCCTGGCCACAAGTGCTGATGTCGGTGGTCCTGATACATCATCACCACTCCATGATGTACTGTTAATGGGGATGTATGTGACTCCCTCAACACCTCATCCCGAAGCATCACTGGTACCATGGTACACCTTATAAAGAAGACGACATTCTCCCCACCCTAAAAAAATCCTTCAATATACCGTCTGGAGGATATATGAGCATGTCGGGCCTCGCAGTCAACATCCCAAGACGTGCCTCCCGAACTCGCTGAAGAATTGGGGGAGTGAAAGCCAAAAACTGGATGTAAGCTTCTCCATCGTTATCCACAAAGGATATCCACAACGCGACTAGATTCTCTGACACCTCACTCAGCAGCTGTAGACAATTCCTCATGCTGAGTGCATTTGGTACCATGTTCACCTTCATAGTAGTATAGACTTTTCCAAAGTAAAAGTACTATAGGAACTCTACTCATCGCCAATGTATCAGGTTTAGGTCCTTTTGAGAGAAGATATTCCTGAGACTCATGTGATCAGAGTAAACAGTAAACTGTTAACCCATCAAGTAGTTTTGCTACATCTTTAGTGCAAAGACCACTACTGCTAACTCCAGGTCATGGGTAGCATAGTTTCTCTTGTGCAATCTCAACCACCGTGATCCGTAGGAAATCACTTCCCACTCATACATCATTAAACAACCTAGTCTGGTCTCTGATGCGTCGCAATAGACTACATACCCAACACCCTCTTCTGGTATCCTCAAGATGGGGGGCACTCATCAGTCTCTGTCTAAGCTCATGAAAGCTCTGTTGACACTTCTCTATCCATAGGAAAGGCTCCACCTTATTTTTCAATGCTGACAAGGGTGCCGCTACCCAGGATAAGTCTGGAACAAATCTCTGGTAGTGCCCAGCCAATGCATAAGTCCCTCTCCCTTCAGGGAGGTAATCCTCGAAACATCTTTTGAAATGATGTCCACAGACTCTTCCAATACAGTTGGGAACTGAAAACTCATAACTCCTAATGCCACAAGGGTAAGGCTGTCCAACTCAAGAGTGATCGTTTTCACCATCTTATGCATTAGTTTATCCTGTGCTGCCTTGGTTTACTTTTTCACCGACCAAGGAAAACACCATTCCAACACTATAGACAGACTACATCCTTTTTTCATAATAAAGTCAATCTATGCATGAACTGTGGATGTTAACTCCATACCCAAACAAATATTCTAAGGCCTCGACACTGCCACCAAGAGGTTTTATCTGAAAAACTTTCCTCAAGGATCAGATCACCCAGTCTGCATAAGTGTGATTATCGAGCCTCATCCCAAAGGTATCTCCAAGAATGAGGGTCAAGTAAACAATTTAACCATAAAATCTAGGCCTTGAACAATATTCATGGATGGAAGGAATGATTGGTAGCTAGTTCTATTAATACGGCAGCTGGTAGTGGACACATACCGTAACTCGAATTATTCCTGGAGCCCTTGGGTCACACTCCTTGACCGCATGCATCTACTCCCTCCCCCTGTCCTCCAGCTCCCTGAGCCTGGTGGGGACCACATCAGGGGTGGTTGTATCATTTCAAAATATACACCACCTCATGCTACTTTCTTAGATCCAATTCCACGTCTGATGTCTTGAAAATTCATCTTTCCCTATCACATACTCTTCCTGAAACATTTCACACGGCCAAGTCTCAGAGACTGGCGTTAGTTCCTGCTTTCCCACTGAAAAAATTCAGTAGTTGTATCCACTTTTCTAAAGAACATTCAATCAAAAAGATTACCTATAGCACCCTAACATATGTAGGATTGAATTGAGGAATAGTGATGGCTCCGATGTCGCTAAACACATCTCTCTCGGAGGTACATTCCTTAAAGAACTGACGTATCATATTCATCAAGTACCAGAAATGGTCGGTACACCTCGATGAATTCTCATCTACCATCATTTTATCTTGCTGATGCTATAGAAGCTCTTGGGATCACTCACCCCTTATAATTTTATGGATAGAGAACCACTTTTCAGTGGAAGGTTCTCAATCATGACGATGGAAAAACTCACCTCATCCTAAGATTATGGTAATCTAAACCCCATAATCAACCCACTGATCCATTTGGAAGGATCACTTCTAGGACCGCTATCTGACTGAATGGTGCCATGGCTAGATTGAAACTCAGCCACCTACTCAAGCCAGTCCTTATTCTCCTATGAGTCGGGCTCACCTCGGAACCTGAGGGGTATCTGTTGCTGAAACTCATGTAAGGCACTGAACATATATGTGTCCTCTACCAGAAGTGCCAGTAGTAACTGCTAACCAACAGGCAGTGGTATTTCTTGTAGAACACCTTAAGGTACCATCTCAGGCAATGGTCCCTGTATCGAGGCCTCATTACCTTTTGGACCATCCTCATGGTCAATTACTGGAAAAGACTAGAAGATAGGATCACCATATACTCTTCTGGTGTCCCATCTATGCGGAAAACTCTTGCCACATCCTGCAACTAGTCATCATCTTCCTTGGAATCTGTCTTTCCTAAAAACCATGGAGGCCTCTACCGCTAGAACTTGTGAAATGATCTCAATCTGCAGGAACTATCCACTAGTGTGGCTGGTGGTAACTAATGCCTAATGGGTGGTGGTGCTGCTGGAACACCAACCAAAGATGCCAACATAGTAATAGGACCATGCACTATGGACTCTTATCTCGATACTGATCCACACCAGATCACTTAGCAGGCCATAATCATGTAGTCTCTCAGGAAGCCTTGGTAGTTGTCTATGCGGCAGCATCCTAATAAGGAACTGGTGTTCCATGGTCATTAAGTTATACCTGGTGAGCTTACTCCAAAGAATCCAATGAAATTTTTTTTCCAAACACACACAATAAGTGTTCTTATTCACTAAGTCAGAAATCAGAATTCTGGGTCTTGGTGTAAGGATACATCGGCCGCTGCACTAACACTGGACACCATGAACTGAAAACCATAATCAAAACACATAACCCTATTGTCACACAGAAAAGATCAGAGTCCTAGTTATTTGGTAGAAACGACTCCATTGATTACACTTTTTCATGACCCGTCCCCCGGGACTCATGTCGTGACTAACCCAAGCTCAGCTACCATAGTCCATAGGTTGGTGACTTAAACCAAAATGCATATTTCCTTAAACTGGAAGGCATTTCCTTTAAACCTGTAAAAACACATGGTCCGAGAACACAACAAGAGGAAACTGTGAAGTAAACTGCTATAGTAAAAGTGTACTGAATGTAATGGTGCTGGAATTCAAGATCAACTAAAAGTTACAAGTACAACTAAGAAGAGAAAAGTAGATACTAGATCATCCACTGAGAATCAAAACATAAGTGAATAAACATATCACCTCCTTAGAACTCCACTTTCACTCGTCTCCTCCGCATACCCCCTGGTCCCAGCTCCCTCAAACCTCAGCCTAGCTGGTCATCGTCTCCACAAGGCAAAACAAGGTGCAGGAAAAGACCATTAATGGGTGAGTATAACAATAGCTAGTAGGGACCCAAAGTCCCCTGAAGTTCTCTCATAATTCAATGAAGGAAAACCAAAATTCTTGATCTCAATCACAAAATACAAAGCAATAGACACAGCTAAATTATAGTATCAACTCGAACCAGGTTCTCATTGAAGTATAGAAGTATATATTATTAGTCATGAAGATAGATCATCTTATTCTGTCAAGAGGCACTACTGAGGACCATACAGAGTCTGACCCACCCATGATCGATAAGTAACTAACCCCTACAATGACCCACACATGATCTGATCCTCCCCTGAATGATATATCGTTAAACCACGACGAGCCTCTCTAAGGCTGGTCCTTGTCGGGTCATGAGGTGCTGATCCACAAAAGACTAGTAGGTGATGGGCCACATAGGACCGCTAGGTGATGATCCACATAGGACCTTTTGGTTATGACCCAGCTAGGATCACTCGGTACTAACCTCCGTATGGTTTTTCTCCAACCTCCACCTCACTACCAGCCACTAGATTCCCACTCATAGAATGATTGAGTACTATAGTATCTTTCCCTAGAGATATATTCTATACCTAGACCTATAATAGTCTCCACAAATGAGTAACTAAAAGGACCTCCTTTTCGTAAGGGTTCCAATGTGATAGACGACGCAACAATTAGATTCTTGGTCTGTGAGTTATAATTGTTTTAAATATGGCAGCCCGGTTGAATTTGGGTTATATCCAACCCGGTCATAATCCAACTATCCGTAAATCTCACATGGAGTATACCAAAAATGATTGTCTCGATCCAAGGGTCCCATCACTATAGACGGTTCAACAAACAGACGTCTAATTCCCATGTTATGACCCTTTAAGGGTTTCTGGGCCCGTTGGGGTCTAGGTCGGGTCCGTCCCAGTCGTAATGACCTGGCCCAACTCGGTCTAGGTTTGGCCAAAAAGGACTTGGCCCACTGGGCTAAGATCTGTACGGACCCAAAATGGGGGAAACCTAAATAGGGAGGCCCGCAAGGGCGACCAAAAATGGGGTGGCCAGGCTTGCCAGGGGCGGGGACATGCAAGGGTGGCAGCCTAGTGGGCGGCCTGACCATGGTGAAGCACGACCTTCACTAGCTGATACTGGGGGGGGGGGTGGTGAATCCCCTTGTCTCACGAGATGCTAAACAGCCTGGAGGCTGTTTTCTTTGCGAAGTGGCGGTGCCGCGTGGGCGCCGCTCGGTCACCGCAGAACCCAACGGAGGCACGCGTTCTTCCTCCACCGTGTCTTCTAGTCCTCCGATGGCCCGCTGCTCGCGCCGCCTCCCCTTCTATTGCTGGTTGTTGTGCCAGCCATCTCCTCCATTTGTTGCGGCTGATGAACTGTGAATTCTTTCTTACCAGAGGTGCGCGACAGTGAAGCGTACCTCTTCTGCGTCCTGATGGTGTCAGCCGCTCCAATGACCACCACAAAGTTGTGTCGTGGCCTTGTGGCATTACATCCTCTTTCGGCATGTGTCGACGCATGCGTGTCACCACACCGGTGGTATTCCACGTAGGGTGTAATATTAGTAATGTAGCGGAGGGTTTGGGTTGGGTTTGTTGGGACCATTCCCTCCTTGTTAACTCACAAACATGAGGGATGATTTTAAAGGGGTTGAATAAATTCACATGAATTTAAAAACAAGAATCAAAAACCATACCTCAAATCATTGGAGAAACACCCGCGGTTGAAGGTGAGTCAGTGTTCTTCTTTCCCACAACAGGATTCCAATGACGTCACTCGATCGTAGATCTCCGATGTGTGGTTTCAGTGTCGCTTTTCACTACATTCTAAAACCACCTCCGTCCTCCAAGGGTTCGGAATCTCGGCACACCTTCATCACTTTGTTTCTAGACAATGTTGTGCTGGTACATCCCCCAAACTCAATATATATATATGAGAGTGGGAGTGTATGTAACGAAGTTGGAAATAAATGGGGATAATTAATTAGGAAGCTTCATATTTTCCCCAAAATTGTTGATACATAGATTTTTGGGTCAATCTCTTTAACGGCTTGACACACCGCTGGCCCCACACACCTCTTTTCCGTTGGAGGTTATGAAAGAAAGATAAATTAATAAAATTATTTTATTTAATTTCTTAAAAAAAAGTGACGAAACACAACTTTTTCTCCAGGACTACTACGTTCAAAGTAAAGTCTCCCTCAAGAGAATACTGGCCCTGCAGATTCAACGGTGCCCTCATATTTTTAATCCAAGCAATGGTTCAAAAGATAGAAAATGCCGCTCGCACATTTTTCGAACGTACCATAAAACGTTTAATAAATTATTAATGTTCACCATCGACCCATTTCAGTTTATGTTATTCTCTTCCAAAGGATAAAATTCCCTAAAAAATTTAATGGTACTCTCGGATTTTCAATATGATTTACCATTTAGATGTTTTGGATTTTAAAAAATAATAATTTTCACTTAATTATTTTATTTATGGCCAAAAACTAACATCCACTATTGGCCCGCATCGACCAATGTTTGTATCTACCTAAAGAATAAATACCCTCAAAAGATCATCGGTGGTCTTCATATTTTTTATCCGAGTTACCCTTCATGAGTTATAAACATTTGAAAAACAAAATAACATTATTTTATTATTTTATTTACAGTTATGTCATTTCTGGGTTTTATCACATGAGGCATGTGCCGAATAAACTTAAGTCGTACCTAGGTTAAATCTTCAATATTTATTGTAATGGTGCCCTCAGATTTCTGATCTGAGAAACAGTTTAAGAGTTATTCTACATTTTTAGGAAAACTACTTACGCGTGATAAATAAAGCTCAACAAAACTTCGACTGATAATTCTATTCACTCCGGGCCTCGGAATCACGCGCCGTCAGATTTCACGGTCTCAAAATAATTCCATATAATTTAACAAAATATAAAAAAAATCTAGGAAATTAAAAACTCAATGAATTATAATTCATTTATGAATCCTTTTAACTTGAGGAGAATTGAAATAAAAACCTCTTTAAATGAAGATATTTAAATTGAACATACATTTTCATTATTGAAAGGTATTTAATGATATAATATCATAATTAGGAAACATATACATAACATAAATAAATTAGTTTCATAAAATAAATTAATTTGACTAATTACACACCAACCTATCTTACTCATAACTATAAACATGTATACTCTATATTCCTAATAATTATATTTCTATATATATTATATAATTTTCAACTATTTCCCTACACTAGGTTTTTATAATTTTGATGGATTATACTATTTTAATATGAGAACTGTCATTATACTTTCATATTCCAAATTTCATCTTTCCGAAATAATTAATTTTAAATTATGTTATTATTTATAATGATTTATTATGATTAAATTTCATTCTTATCAGTGATTTTTTCTTTATCCTATAATATAAAATTGACAACATGCTTATATTTTTTTGATTTTTAACCCATGGAGATTTTTTTATTAATTAACTAATTAAATATTAATATAATAATTCTAGAAAAATAAATTTACTTAAATGTTTATATCATATTTCACCATTAATTATGTTTTTAAAATCATTCATTATATAATATTATAGAATCATTCAAGTAGGCGATGAAACTATCCCAAACATGATTATACCTGATTATTGGATAATAATGAAGTGATTTAGTTGAAATATCATTATACATGTAGCACAATGATATCCTTTTTTGTTTATTAGTTTGATATAATAAATTATAACAAATAAATAAAAAAATTGTAGGATAATAATCTATTAAATTTTCTGAGTAATATATTTTTCCACATAGTTCGGTTGTTTGAGATGGTTAATTTTATAGTGACTATTTATCATCAATAACAACATGTTTTAATTAAATTTTTACATCCAAAACATTATTAATATCATGGAATTTATATTAATATTGTAAAACTATTATTATCTCCATCTATTAATGGATTTATTGTAAAACTACCTCATTTATACATGGAAGTGGCAGTCTACACATACACACATTTCACGTTGTTTTCATAAAGGAAAAGGGAAAATTTGGTTAATTATTTTACCAAAAAATAATATCATATTAGCATAATAAGGATAATTATTTAAAAAAATTAATATATTTTATGGATTTTTGGAATGGAGTTCACAAAAAGAAATATAAATTAGAAAGAGTGGTTTGGAACTTACATCTCATATCATGGAATGTCTCCTTTGTGAAGAGGGTTAAGCCTTTGAGGCATGGTATTTAACAAATAATATAATCTCTTGAAGGTGGTTTGATATTTTTAATATAGGTTTCACATAAACTAACAGGGTTTATGTTCCTGGTGATGTGAAGAAGGGATATCCGCTTTTATAAGTTAAAAATGATGGTATTTGTGAAAATACAAAAAAAATCAATAATGGTTGGTCAATCTCACGGTAGGTGGATAAGAAATTTGATACATAACTATATGGTGGAATATATAAGGTTTATAAATTATCAAATAAGTTTTTTTAAAACAATTAATAATGTTCAAATCAATTTAATCCATAAATTATTACTTTTACCATTTTTTCTTTTACCACGGTAACAAGTTTTTATCTTAAGAAACATAATATTTATTTTTATAAATAATTTTGTCCTTAATAAATAGTTTCAAACTATTAAATAAAAATTTTGAAATGATTTTATCTAATCAATTTCTAAATTTTTGAAAAACACATTTAATATAATAAATATATAATGTACTAGACAATATTGAGAAAATTTTACCGGAGTTATAAAATATCATCAATAGGTTTTTAAACAATAATATTAGTTTTTAAAAGTACAATTTAATTTATAAAATTAATATATTTTCAAGAAAAACATTTCATAAATTTATAAGGCAGACTTATATACTACTGGTGGAAAAAAATCATAGTATTAGTAAAAATGGTATATTGCATTATTCAATTAAAAATCAAGTGTTACATAACAAATAAAAAATTTCACCCAAAAATAAATTTGAAATTAAAAATTAAAAAATTATTTAAATTTTCAAATTAAAATTATAAAAGTAACATATTTAATTTCTGGAAAAAAACTAAAATGTTAGGATAAACTGATTTTATTAAAAAATATTTTTTTAAACATAATGTATCCTTATTATAATTTTATATTATTTTATAATTTAAATGATGTTAATATATTAGATTATATATAATAATATTTTAAATTATTATTCTTTATTATTTTATGATAAATTATAAATTAAATAAAAAAATATTTCTTTGAAAAAATGAAATATTACTTTTTTTTAAATATGCTTTAACATATACCATTAAAATTAATTAATTATAGTCCAAAATTTAATTCCACATCTCCATTGATAGAAAATTATTTATTTTAATTTTTAATATATTATATCATTATTTAATAATATTAATAATATTTATACGTAACTCATATATATATATATATATAGTATAGTAATGTCAAATTTTTTTATTTCATTATTAATTGTATTATTTTAAATTTACCACTTAACTATTAATGTCTTAATTATATATATTATATATATTTCTGATGACCATATCTATAATGACCATATTTTCATTGACCATATTTGTAGTGACTAAATTTGTAATGACCATATTTCATTTCTATATATATAATCATACTAAATTTAAACCACTAACTCTTCCCATTTACATAATTTTCATTTAATATGTCACAAAATTATTTCTCATTTTATAGTATTATTTCACATTATATGTTTTGTTATACTAATGATGATTATTAAAGGAAATGGTGGTCCAGGATATATTCTATTTCTAAATACATTATTATTTTCAATTATTTTTCCCATATAAAGTTTTACATTTTAAATTGATATTGTCATCCATAATGTGTAATAAGTAGTTTAAGGTTCTTTTGTTGTTATATTTTAATGTGAAAAGTAAATTTTCATTGGTTAAATAACATTTTATTTTTATTGTTACATAACCTATTTTAATTCCTTTGATAAAATAGAAAAACATGGTCAGAATTATAATCATATGGTTTATGGAAAGAATTTTCTTATTAAATAATAATGGAATTATAAATATCTTATGAACGTATTCAATATCTTACATACCTTATTCCATACATTACCAAATTTTCATAGAAAATATCTTACATACAAATAGAAAAATATTATTCCTGACTTTTAATTTATTATGGATGATCTGAACATCTTTTAAATAAACAAAAATATCTTACATATCACTATGATTTCCAATAATTTTTCAAAAATTTCACTTCTCAAGATGATATTATTTATCATAAAATATCTTACGTACGATATGAAATATGTAACAAATCACACTAAAAACCCATCACTTTTCTAATTCTTTATAAATTTTGTGAAACACTTAGGTATGAGTAGATAACTCCTAAAAATTGGATTATTTTCTTTAAATATGATATGGAAACTCTTATATTTACCTTTAATGTTAAAAGTTAACCTTATGTACTAATTGGATAATGAAATCAAACCTTTCATATTTTTTCCCTTCTTATTTTTCTAAAAATACATAAGACAAAAAATTCATTATGTATCCTTTATAGTTTTAGAGTAACTCTTATTCATGAAGTAGACTGCCGAATTTTCAACAACATGTAACTTTGAAATTATCTCTCCTTCTCAAAACATCATCAACACACACCACCCAAATAAAACTACATTAGAATAACTGAATCATCTTTAATTATGTATAGAATAACTCTAAATCAGATGAAGAATATAAATACTTCCCAGAGCACATTAATGTTCATCCAATTCCTTATCAACTTTATCTATTCTATAAAAATCATCCAAGACACATATCACTATAAAAAATAGCCTTTATATATGATATTTATAGGAATGGATCTTTCACAAAACCAACCATATTATTCATATAATCCGAGTATCCATGAATATCAGTACTTCACAAAAATCTTCTTAACACACCATCAACCTCAAAGTTTTGTAATCCAATTATAATCCTAAATCTTTAAGTATATAGTTTATCATATATTAAACCACCTTTTCTAATATTTGGTAGAGAAGTTGTATCCATGAAATTTTGGTAGAAAATTATTCTCATTTCTATATAGTAATCGATATCCAAATACGTATCTATTGACAGTATCTCACATTTAATTTTAATTTTATATATAATGGGTGGTTGAAATTATATACCTTGATCTAAGGTATTTCATTAAATATTATTCATTTTTCACAACATATTATGTAATTACTCCTTTCTTTAGAAAATCACTAGATCTTCACTTAAAATTCTTGTGTATTAAAAACCTATTCCATGATTTTTTTCATCATCAAAAATCTACATCATGCTTATTAACCTTATGAATACTGGAAATAAACAAAACAAAACACCAGGTGGATTCTATAATGCCCCCCTTTCATGTATTTTTTTTCAACACCCATATA
This sequence comes from Viscum album, assembly GCA_963277665.1. NCBI lineage: Eukaryota > Viridiplantae > Streptophyta > Magnoliopsida > Santalales > Viscaceae > Viscum > Viscum album. Next base: position 685,298,566 of record OY728167.1, read on the forward strand.
GAAAATCTATATCAACATTTTTTTTCCATTTTCGTATCTATAAACCATATTGATAAAAATAATAATAATGACGGAAGGGGATATATTTTCACTTAAATATATATGTAATCAATTATTCCACTCTAATTATTAATGAGAAATTCTTAGTTTAAAAAATAGGAGAGGGTAACATTGAAAAAAATATATTCATAATCAAATCAGGAAATGATAAATACTCAGAATTCATTTCACAAGGGATGTTCACATGTATTTTCAGACCGATATCATATTTTGAATATATTTACATGATATTTTCAAACTGAATCCCTACACTCATATAAATAATAAATTACAAACATTAAAATTAATTCAAAGGTTTGGTTTCACTAATAATCCCTTGAATTTCCCAATTTTTAAGTCATTGATAAATTTAAATTGTCCCTTTAACATTGGAATTAATTCTTGAAAAATAAATAAAATTGAATATGAAATCATACATTTACAATTACTCTTTCATAAAACTATTTCTAGAAGGTCATGTTTCAAGATCCCACATTGTGTATGGATTTCATTTTAGGTCAACTGATTGTCAATGGTGTTCAATGGGATAACAAGTTAACATTGTGGTCAATATGGTCAATTATTTCCAAAGTTGAATGTAATTTGAAGAATACCTAAAGTCCTAATATTCCATGAATCATGAAAATGGTTTGAAGACTTTGAGTTTCAAGGTGATTACTGGAGAATTATTATGGATTCTATTGATGACATTGGATGTAAATGGGGAATAATTATCTTTGTAAAATATGACAATTTTTTTCTGACCTTTATTTATGAAATACCCTATGTTTTTTGGAGAACATGTTATTAAATCCATTTGATGTAAAGGGGGAGGTAAAGTTTTTTCCAATCATATTCATGTTTTATTGGAAAGAACGATGTTGCTGGATTATAGGGAAGTTATATTTCATTCCAATGAAAATTTTAAGATTCTAAAGATGAGTTATATAAGGTTAAAAATAATGATATATAAGATTTGTGATAAAATAATAAAACCAAAAATAATTATGGTTAGTGTTGTCGATATAGATTTTTGAAGTGGCGTTGATCCCCAATATTCTCTATATTTTTGGGCCTCAAAATATTGAGTCTAATTTTTGGACAAGGAGGGGGTTTTATATAATGGATTTTGTGAAGATAATTTCATGGACCATATAAGTGGTATGTGAAACAATGTATGAAAATTTAAAAAGGAATTATTCATTATAGTAGTGCTATGTGGAACACAAAGATCACTATACAGATCATGTTGGAAAAATTGTTCATGGGAGTCTCGTAGTTGGAGGGAGGATTAGAGTTTGTGGTATGTTCACCATTTTTGAATGGAGGTAGTGATTTCTATAGTTGAAAATGGTTTCTTTTGCGAAATAATTACTTCTTCAGAAAAGAGAAATGCACTATGTGGACCACATACCATAGTTCACAGTAATGGCTGCCCCAAATTGATATTCAGGGTAAATCTAATTAGCATGTTTTATAAAATTTATTTTCCTATAAAAAGGACCCTAATCCCATCATCTTGTTATAGTGTATTTCATTAAAAAATTTCATCACTCCATAAAAAAAATTAGTGTTGTTTGAATTTTTTTATAATGAATTATTTCACAATATAGAGAGTTTTTTTGGGAGAAATTCCATGTAGGGTTGCCTATAATGTTTGTTCATAGAAATGTGTTTTTCAAGGCTCTATACTCCACAAAGGAAGAGGGACATTGCAACAAAGGATGTTCATGGATGAAAGTGGAATCTGTGGAGTTGGGGATGTCCACAGAAGAAGTCGTTTCTACAGAAGAAGATGTGGTCCATGGAAGAAGAAACTGTATGTGGAAGAGGAGATAATCTATGTAAGAAGAGGATTTCCACAAAAGGAATGGTTGTAGGTGGAAGGAATGTATCTTCATGGAATTGAAGGTTGTACGTGAAACACTCACACAACATAGGGTAACTATGTTTTGTAATGTAAAACTATGTGTGTACCCAATTGATACACAACATGCAGAGAAATACAAACACACATAGTCTATTTAAGTGAAGAAGAACAAAAAATGCACCTAAACTCATATATACACCAAGGATGAATAAATTAAAATAATACACTCTTGATTTGGTATTTAGTGTTGTAGAAATAGAGTTACATACATGACACACTATTCCATTTTATAGTTTTTCAAAGAAGAATAATGTAACGGCCAATATATATTCATATATTTAGGCCACAATAATTATGATGCTACTAAGATGATATGATAATCATTGATTTAATAATAAAAATATAATTTTTGACTCCATCAAGAATAATTAGGATAAATCTTGGTGGAATATTATTTTTAGTTAATAATAAAGTGAGAAGAATAGAATAAGAGAATATGATATGGTGACAAAATTAATATTTTCTGGTAATAGTATTGGTCAGAGAAAATTCAATATTCATCAGTCGACAAACAATTATATTATTCTATGTGATAGGAGAATAATGATTTGTAGGTATCATTCTTACTTATAGAAGGATAATAGAGTAGTTACGTGCAAGTTTATGTGCAAGTAATAATGTGAATATGAAGGTTGTAGAAGAATAAATGAGAACTACGACATCAGACAAGACTAGATAGTTATAACACATTAATGGTGTTATAAACCCTTATAAATAAGGAGAATAATATCATGATATGAAATATAAAGATCTATCTTAGTTCTGTAAAACATGAACTATTGGATTTTTTTCCAAGTGATGTATAGGCTCACTAATTTTTTTTGACATAGTGCTACACTAGTGTAAGGTAATATTCTACTCATTGTATTCCACACTAAAAGATTATTTTATAATAAAGGATTCTCTTCTTGTTGATTATGTGGTATTTGATTTTTTCCATACCATGCCAAAGATGTAGATACTCTTGTTGAGTATTGAACATTGTAATAGTATCATGTTCATAATTTACTGAATTCATATACTTTCATGTGCCAAGGAAATGAAAATAAGAGAATCAGGAACCTAACATTACTAAGAGGTAATGGTAAAAAATATTTCAATTGGAATTAAAAGTCCCTAACACAGATTCACTCACCCTCTATGTGTTAGGAATATCCCAAACTAGTCTTCTCAATATTTACAAGAAATTTTAAACTTTGGAATATTTCCCCAAAATCTCGCCCTCAAGGGATTCACTCTAACTTCACTTCATCATGGTTGACCATTATATCATAAATAAACTCCCTAATAATAAATTTTGAGATAAATCTAATATATTGGATTCCATGATGTCTCGGATAATTATTCTAGATTACAAAAAATTTCTAGTTCTTCCCCTTAATCATGAATCACCGTCAATAATTTTCCTAGATAGAACAAACACACTATATATGAGAGTATGGTAGACCTACTTTGCTACTTAGTAAGAGAAAAAAGGTTGAGAGTTTATTCTTAGCCAATAAACTCATTTCATTCTAGATATATTTTTAGGATAACACTTCATCAATTCTCTATTTTTAATATAAGTAGAAATTTTAGGTAACATAAATATCATTCTTTATGTAATTATTTAATTATGTGGGGATTATTTTCTTTCATTTAGAAAAAATGAACATAAATACATAGTTTCTTGGTACATATTATTTAGTATCTCTACATGTGATAGTATCCTTATGAAAAAATATTTTAAATTGTGTGTAACCTACTTTCAACTACCATACAAAATCTTATTTTATCTTAGGGTGTCATTTTTAAAACCCACTAATGAAATTCAATTTCATCATGTGGAATAAATTTTTTTGGTTAGTACATGGATTTTCATATAAATCATCTATCATTATTGGAACTTCCAATTGACCTAATTTAATTATCATGAATTATTTATGAATGTAGTAAGATTACATAGATATTAAACATTCTTTTTTTATGAATTTTTGAGTAAAAAACATTTGGTACCTTCTCATGAGACTTAGATTCATCTTCAGTGTTATCTTCTACGAAAACTATCCTTTTAATTATATCATAGACTAATTCTATTTTATGTTTCCTTATTTGAAATCTATCAACACTAATTTATTTGGCATGTTTTGAATGGTACATGGTCTGTCCTAATTTACCACAAAAGAAGAATATTTTTCTAATTTTTGGTGAATCTTCCAATCTATAATTCCTAGAAATATTATATTTTGAACATTTATTATTCATATTTCTTAATGAAAACTTATGATTTTTTATCTTTTTTATTCAAGTGGATTTTGAACATGAGTTATTGTTTTGGAAAATATTATTTACTCACTCTGACCAACTCCTTTTAAAATTCCAATAATATATACCAAACATCCAAATATATTATATAAGAATTAAATTTTTTCATTTTTCTCTATAATTTTCTTTACTACAGTTTATCTTCCCCTTGATGTGTTATTTATTTTAATTCCAGTTTATTAATTTGTTTATGCATATATCAACCCTTGATGTAGCAATGGGTTACTCATCAATTATCTTCATCCATATTTTTATATAATTTTATTTTAAAATTGATCTATTAATAAAACTAAAATTATAATAAAAATAAATTTCTTGAGTTTATGTTTGATCTTGTTGTTGAGCACATCAAATTAGATGTTTATATTTTTTCTATAATTTCAGTGGAGTGGTATGAATCCTAGGGAGTCTGTTAATAGAGAATTAGATTAATAATTTATGTTGATTATGTTTTTATAAAATATAAATTGAAAAAAAAATTGTGGGGTTTTAGGATTTTTAAATAAAAATTTGAACTATGTTACTAAGTGAGAGAAACTAGAGAGATAAATCATGATCAACTCGGGTATATGACCCTTGATGCTCAACCATAATCGCTCTTATGGGAGGTGGGAAGGATCATTTGTTCATTGATTTATATATACTGAAATCAGTATGATATGGAAGTTATTAATAGGTTATCACCTATTACTAAATAAATTGTTAATATTTACTTCCAATTAATGCTCTAGATAAATAAAATTATGTTGATAAATAAACCTAACTCAATAAAGGCATCACATCAACAAGGGGATAATATGACCAAATTTTTGTCATGTTATAGTGGTAATAATGACTAAATTAATTCATATTCATGGTTTTTTCTTCTTTATTTCACTAATTTAATAAATCCATAAGAATACACATGAAATAGAGGGAGTATATGAGTGAAAAATATGTTTATGTCATCACATGATCTTTGTTATACATGGATTAATGAGGATTTAGGTTTCTTTGATTTATATTTGATCATACAAAAATAAACTAATAATATATAGATAAATAACTAGTTAAAAAACAAAAAATTAAATTATTATCCTATGCTTAGAATTATGGATAATCAGATTAGAAAATTGAAACCCCCGCTATATTGGTCACTAAGAGTTTTAAAAGTACATGGTGCAGAAGAGTCTAAAACTAGTTGAAGAAATATATCTAATTAAACTCACACTTACCCAGAGTCATTCTAACATTCTGATGATAAATTGAGTTCTTTTGTGTGTATATTTGGAAAGTTAGATTTTTGAAAAAAACAATGGAACATGGGTATAAGTGATCTGTTCATGATATATTTTTCCACCACATTGATTTGAATTGATAACTGAAAAAAATTCATGAAATTGATATGAAATTCAGTGACAAGTTTAAATATAAAATCATCTGATCATAGATATTCTTAATTGGACTATCTAATCTCAAGTTATTTCCCAATCACTACCGGTAGGTCTACTCTATCTCACCTATAATTTCATCACATTGTGGTCCACTTTTGGACCTCTTGATCTTATATCTATAATTATATCTAGTTGTATGAATGGAATATCCATGATCATATGGTTCCTAAAAAAAGAATTTATAAATTTGGAGGAGTGTATATAATGTTATTATAAAAACAATTAACTGGTATAAAATTCAGCAATTGTGTAGTTACCTATTTTTAATCTTGTTTCCAAAACATGAATTAACAATATACATTGAGTGAAATAGGATTTAATAATGGGACACTAAAACTGATAAACAATGTAATTCACATGTATATGGTTTATAATATATGATATATCGTTATACAATCACATCCCACCCCTAAACCTTTAAACTCTTGTGATATATATTTTATCATAATCAAGTCATATTCCCAAATGAAATGTGATAAAAATTTCATTATTCCTTTGAAATTAAATACATAATGTATAGTTTATAAAATCAATTTTCCTATAATTATTCTTCTACCAAATTAAAAAAAAATTATCCTCATTTTTTCACCCATGAAATTCATCACAATGTACGTCATATTGAAATTCATCCACTTAATTCCCAGAACAAATGAATGTGGAGTTATGATCATTTCATAGAGTTCATGTTAAATTATAATATTCATTACATTATCCTAATTTATTTATTGGTAGAAAGTACTATTCTATTCATGAGTACTTCCAATTGGTTGTTTGTAGGTTTAATGGTTAGTGGGGTATGATGTTTAAAATTATAAAGAAAAAGAAAAATGTTTAATCTCTTAAGTTAAAACAATGTCAAAATTCAGAAAGTGTTTGAAATGAAATTACTCTCTAAATTCCTATAATAATGTATCAATTCAAACTCACTAACCCTTTGTTAATTTTTTGTGGGTAATAAACAATTATTGAATAACAATCAGTAAAATTTATATTTTATCCATTTCCTTTTCTTTAATTTTGTTTATATTTTTCAATGTATTGTAATGTTGTTTTTTATATATAATATTATTTATAGATAAAGAGTTAAATATGAGTAAAATAATGGTATTATATGGATTGTGAACGCACTATCAAAAAAATGTAGAAACCCTTTTTCTCAACCCATACACATGAATATTTCCCAATAAATCCCATGGAAACGCCCTCTCATGCATAGTTGTTGAATAGAAAACTATAATTTTCAAAAGATATGGGAATGTAGAGAAAAAATTATCTTTTAATGTGGGTTTCCTAATATGAATTTCATGGTCCCTAAGGATTAATAAATGTAAATTTTTAAAGGATTACCAAAATAGTGGTAAATTGTACATTGAATTTTTCAATGACTAATGACCTCTATCATGAATGTAGCACACTAAAATATTATGAATTAAAATAGAATCAAGGAATGTTAATGTTTCTATACATGACTAAACAACCTCAATAAATGTAATAAAAGTTATAATAAGGAATAAAGGTATTATAATGTTACTTATGTAATGAATTTAAAATATTTTTTTGTCTTAATGAGGGATGGGTTTCAAAAATCCTTTAAACTATTTAGAATGATTTTAAATTACCTATTATAGAAAAATATTTAAAGAAAATATTAATTCAAAAACATATTTCCAAAAATAATGTAAATTTTAACACAATAAATATATACATAAAAAATGATATTGGATATTCTCTTTATAGTCAATTTTTAACTAAAAACATAAGATAAATAAAAAAGAAGAAATGGAAACACATTGTTTTTTTAAATATATAAAAAAAATTCATGCAAAAGGAAATAAAATATGATTGGAATTTTGGAATCTAAATACTAAATATACTATGTCAACCTCTACCACACATAAAATTTAAAATATCCTCAATAAAATAATTTTAAATATATTGACATGTAAATAATGGTAGGGAGAATGGATAACCTTCTAAGTGGATTTAGATGTGGAACCTAATAGCATGATTTCCCCTATTTGATGATTTGAAAAATCATCATAAATGTTTTTAGGAATCTACACATTGAAAATAATCCTTAAACCAATCTGATCATGAAAAACATGGATCACACTATAAGGGAAAATGAATGTTACTCTGTAAGGACCCAGACATCAAGAACGAAGCTTTCCTGGGTGTACATTTTTATTGGAAATATATACGAGGACATTCCCACGAATATGAGAATTTTTCTTTTGAATTATATCGTTAAATGTAGAATTTATCTTCACTTTATATATCAATGAGTTCTCATATGCATCATATATAATTTCGTTCAACTCATGAATCTACAAATTCATATTCTAACCCATATATGAGAGATTCATATTACATTATATAACTTCCCAATATTCATGGTTATCTACCTACAAAGGATGTATAAAACCTTCAAAAATACATTACTATATAGTGAAATTATGATTGGGTTTTTAAAATCAATATGATAAGGAAATTGTTAATCATCCAAGCGAAATCCCCAATCATTCCTATTAGGTTGTACCATTTATTCATGATTATATTAAATTATTGATTTTAAATTTATACTTCTTCATTGGTTCGGGGTGATATGATGTAAATAAGTTATGAACAAACCCATACATATAGCTCATGTTTTTCATATTGTGTTTACACAAATGTGAACCCTAATAACTAATAATGAATCTTGGAAAACCAAACATTCTGAAAATATGAGGTCTCAAAAATTTTCAACCACTAAATAATAATTATTCGGTTGGAATAGCCTAATGGTATTAATTTTTTTATTATTTTTGATAATATACCTTTCATGTGGTGAGGTGGAACCCTTAAAAGTCCCAAATGCTTATAGACAATTACATGGCTCGTAAGTCATAAAGGTAATCACGCAAACAAGTCAATGTCCAATTATATTCATTAAATAAAAATTAATTTTGAATGGCCCAAGAAAGTAAATTCCTCATGCATCAAATATATCTAAAAATTATATATGTTACGGGGGTATTTAATTCCCCTTAGTGATATTTCATATGAATTAAAATCATGTGTATGACATAAAGAACTGATAGGATTCTCTATATTATTTTTTCCAATAATTTCTAGTGTCAAGGACCTTTTGAGATATAAATCGAGAGTCAATGTTCCCCTCATTAGAGTTTGGTGGAAGATCCAAATATAAGTGAAATCATGGATAGGGATACACCGATGAAAAACCTATTCACTAAAAATTCTACAGATGAATGTTTCATCCCAAATGTACAACTATAACTCGTGTTTATGTATTTGTAATTGTGAAGTTCAATAATATGTGGGGACCCCAAATGTGGCTAAAACTCACAGTGTCTATATACCAAGGTGTAAGGAATAAGACATCATAAATGTTAAAAATGAGGAATAATTATTCAATAAAGAGGGGTGAGATGACATGGTGGTCCGATGGTGGGGAAATCCTACTAATGTGGTCAGATACAAAAATTACCACAACACTCTTAAATCAAGTATCTAGAAAAAGCTCATGGAGTATGAGCATCTACCGTATAAGTAAAGTGTTAACATAGGGTTTTATAAGGATTAACTAAATGAAAACTGAATCAAAAAACACAATAATTATTGACTTAAGAATATATGAACATAATTTGTAAAATTGTAAAATAGAAATATGTTGTTTTTACTAGCTTTGATGTCTTCCAGTGATGTTTTAAGGGTACATGAGTCAAACCCAATGATATGAGGATCTATCTCAAACCATTGTGATAAAAATTCCCCAACAAAAAAGTTAGATCCATCAAACACAATATGGAATGGGAGATCCAGAATTGGTTTTTAGATGATGAGAGGTGGTGTAAGATACCTCCTTTTTTAACAAAATGTACCCCATAATATTTGTAAAAAACCCCAAAATCATTTTGTAAAAATTGATACAAACAAGATTCTAACCTCATAATGTCATTAATGAATCATAGGTGAATATAGTGCACCAACTCCAGTAACCTAGAGATAGTGTCTACTTTATTACATTGGAATATATACAAGGGATCACACAATCTATGATCTATAAGTTTAGAAGTATTGGATCACTAGATACTTTCAGTATTCACATGTTACAATGGAAATATAAAATAAATAACATAAGAAACATTCTTTCATCCTTGATATTAATCATAATATCATTATTCATATCCTAGGGAATGAAAAAAATAAAAGGGTGTCCTTAGATGCTCGGTAAAGGATATTTATAGTAGAAAATATCATTATTAAATAAGGGATAATCAATATGGAACAGTAAAAAATAAAAAACACATACCATTTAATCAAGAACATGCGAAATAAATTAATTCAAAGATAATATCAATTTAGTAATCTCATGAATAATAATAAATGAATTATCAATGATGTAAATGCTTAATTTTGGATGTTATGATCTCATAAATCATGATATCCATACCATCAAGGCCTTCTTCTGAGATAGTTAAACTATATTTAGTTATAACACATAAACCAATTAATTTTTTTCAATTGATTTGTATCATAAGACATGTCAATGAGGTGATGGGGTATATAATTCTAAGACCCCAAAGTCATTGTATGTCCAATTCATTCATAAATTATTTAATGATCAATTCAATTTATACACATAATTCCAGATTAATAATATCCACATTGAGGAATGAATATTTACTTCTCAATGTTTTCCCTTGTCAATCAAATATATATCATAGTAAAACACCATTTGTAAAAATAATATTTTGTTTATGAAATAACCATATCTATGATATATATATATAGATAAACATAATTTCCAATAAAGAATGATTATTAGAAAGTTAATGTTTCAAGATAAAATATGACCTTCAATTCATCAGAAATTCTTGTTTTCTAATAAATCCAAGTACTTTAGAGACTAAAATAAAATGTATTAAATTAATATTTATTATTAATATTTTTCTTTGGAAAACCATTGAAATAATTTTGAATAAACTAATTTTATAAAAAATTATGGTGGTGTGAAAATGCATCAACATTTTATACATTGATTTTTTTTAACATTTTGTAATGAAATTCAGAAAATAAATTTTTAGAAAAAATTATGACGATTCCACTCAACTATTTCAAAAAGATAAGTATAACATGAAATTTCCTTTGAGTAAAAAATTAATTTTTTTAAACCATTTTGAAAAATATGGACATGGGAGAAAAAAATAATCGATCAAAAGAGAAATAAGATTTAATTTTATTTTAGACATTTAATTTGTGATTCAGGTACCAATACTAGGAAATGATGGAAGAAAATATTGAAACTAATTATATGTGTAATCATGAATTAAACCATTGATCATCTTGAATAAATAGATATTCTTATTCAATATATTAAATGGGATGTATATAAAGTACATAAAAATAAACCCGTGTATATTACCAAATATGTCTCAATATAGTTGAAATTTAAATGAAATCCCTTAATATTGTCTCATTTAAGTGATAATTAATCAATAAATTGATAATCAGGGACAAATTTAAATCCAAAAAACAAGTGAAACTACAACAAAATAAAATCATAGGTCATTTCACACATAACCGTGGAATAATATAGTTAATGAAGTAGATGTATATCCCATGTATTGAAAATTTAGTAAAGGAACCCCTTACCTCACATTCTACATGCCTCCTAAGCTCTTTTAACTTCATTTATAATAAATTATGATTTATTTTAAAATACCAAAAACATATACATAGTATCATATATGATACATTTGTAACATTTTATCACTTGATTTTTAATAATCTTATATTATTATCACTATTTTAGGTGTTAGCTACTTTGTTTTTCTTGTATGTTTTAATTATTTACATCCAGTACTTGTATATTGATCTGAGTTCAATCATATCCATAATTAGATTCATGATATAAATATCATAAATAAATATATATATATATATAATGTATATATATATTTGGTCACCTGTAGATCATAGAGGTAGAAAAATGAATTACACCATTCATAGAGACAATAGACCATATGTACACTTGAATGAGATATTAAATATTCAATCAATCTAAATAAAGAAAGGAAATTTATGAATAACCATTTCAGTACAAATTTTATATCATATATATATTATATATTCATAAAATTTGTCTTTATTATCATCTATGTTAATAGGAAATGGAAAACGGATCACATTGCTTCATTGAGGCGGTATTCCACATGTTTGAACGAGCTTCATTATCATTTTCATAAGGATTGAAAGGTAATAAGGTATATATGATAATATAATTCCCAAAACATATTTATTTAATAAATATAATATATATTCATTAATTATATTTTTATTATAATCCATGTAAAGTGGTGATAAATAACAAATGGCACTATAACATAGAGATGGTAAGCCAAAGGCATGCACTAGTGATATTTTAACATTTAAAAGGTTGTAAAAGATATAGAATATTGTTTTCAATTAATCATAATAACATGTTATCATATCGATGATACTAGATTTATCATTTTAGCATGGGTAGAACAAGTTAAGAAGGAGTAGAAGAACTAAATTTTAAATAGTAGTTAATGATAAAACTTCTTTTTCAGTAGACATTGTTTAGATCTACTAAGAGACATGGGGTTGGTATTTTGGAATTTTTAGAACCTCTAAAATATTTATAACTTATGGGAGGGACATTCATGGAATTTCTTAAAGTATTAAATTAATAGAAATTATTTTTTTGTCGAAATGAATCAATATTGACATAATTTGTATATAAGACGAGGATAAGTTGAAATAATATCATAAAATAATATTTGGATAAGTTATGGATATGTTATTACCCTTATCATTTAGTTTTAACCCCCCCATTAATCTCTTTGACAATTACAAAAATATTAATGTTTTCTACTCATTAAGGGTTAATAATATAACCATAAAAGAAAAAAAGCCCATAAATGGTATGTGGTGGATGTTCTTAAACATATCTCATTAATTTGGTAAAAGAAAATATTTTTTAGAGTTTTAAAACATTTAATATATTGTATTATTATTAAAAAATATAATTAATGTCATTTCTGACACTATTCATTTAATTTTACTTTAATGAAAGAAATAAAAATATGTAATTTGATTATAGACTTTTAAAAAAAACTTCAATATGTAATATATATATTTATATATAAAATATTCATTATACAATATAACTTAAACAAATTTTATTACTTGTAATATGTTTAAAATGATTGAAATTATTATAAATTAATTAAACAATTTTTATGCAAGCATTTCATAAATATTTTAGCTAAATTTTGAGTTAGTAAAAATTAATAAGAAATAAAAAAGATAAAAATAATAATTCAAATTTAAAAATAATATTTAAAACTGAAGATATCCTGTTATTATCTTTATGAAAAAATATTAGAGATATTGAAGTAAGGAGAGAGACATTTTCGACTTTATCATTAATCAAATTAATATAAACTTCTTAAACAAAGAAATATGATACCAATTAGACATATGATCAATAATGTGATGGTATTAGCCAAAATCCACTCATCCAATATGATAAATACAAGGTTTTGGTTTATTTTGAGACCTTTTTATATTAGTTGTAACCCCAATTAAACCATGTTACCTTTATCATGATAATAAAAATTTATTATGGTTACTACTAATATTAACCAAAAATAAAAGGGATGTATTTAAAAAATTTGAACCACCTAATTCCAATCACAATATCCATTTATAATATTCTAACAATATAAGTATAATTAATTAATTTAAGATAAAAACGGAAAATGCAATGAATGTTTTTTTAGAAAATTACCTTTTATGTATAAAAATAGTTTTATACAAAACATAAACATAAAATTGATTAAAATAAATATAATTTCATTATCAATAATATAAGAGAAATATTTTTACATTTAAATATTTCAAAAAAAATAAAATTTTGTAAATACATTAAAGAAAAACATAATTTCAATAAAAAGAAATTTTTTTCACTTTTCATTGAGAAACTAATCATTTAGAAAATTATCAAAAACATACTCTAAGACAATATTGAAATTATGAATTAAAAAATAAATTTAATTGATATGCATAAAATTATTAAAAGTTATATAATTTTATTATATTATTTTCTCACAAAATGTAATAAAGAATTATTTTAGCAAAAATTTATTTTCTAAACATGTAAAGTCATTACTAAAAAATCGTGTAATTATTTAAAAATGTATTATCATTACTTAAAAATAGTATAGGTATATTTATAAAGTGGTTATTCCTATTTATACACACATTTTGGTGGGAAGTTTTTAACGATCGCGAATAAATAATAAAATATTTATTATATATCACAATTTTTTTAAACTCAGTGTTGTGTAATACATATTCTATTGAAAAAAGATTAATTTTAAATTAATAGGGTGTTAAATTATCACCTACTCCAATAAATCATGTCCTCGTAATTTGAAATTATTCATAGTAATCATGTATTTTACATTTGAAAAATGCATTATGGAAACCCCACTTTATAAATTTTTTTTACAAATTTCTCATTAACGCAAGGAAAGGTAACAGGAAGTCCATCTGGAATAACAAAGAAATATGTTTTCCAAATAGTATAACATTCTTAGGAAGTTAAAATATCATCATGGTGGAGAAAACTAACACCCATGGAAAAATAGAGAGTTATAGAGAACATGGCCATGAGAAATTCTATTCCCTTAAAACCATAAATATATAATGGTTGAAAAGACCATTAATTCATCAAAAATAATATGGAGAATATACAATTTCTGAAATATCCTTTTCCAAGAGTTGAGGAATTAATTCACCATATCGATTAATAACATAAGGAAATATACATATTTGACAAGTACAATTTCAATCTTAAATCTGTTTCCACCCAAATATCATCCTTTATCAAAATAATGAGTATAAAATATGTATTTTTTATGCCTGATGTACTAAAATCAATTTATTATTGATCACATAATCCATAAAGGGATAGTAATATATTACTCTTTCCTTCAAAATTTAACAAAAACAGAAATGTTTACCACAAGGTAAGATAATAACCAAAATGTATGATCCTTAATATGAAAAAATAATATATTTTACTTAAAAAATTTCTCAATAACACCAAAGGATCAACTTAGATTACTCCAAAAAATAAATAACACTAAATCCCAATTAGCTTAAATAATCTCAACATTAAATTATTTTTGATCCTCAATGGTGATCTTATACCTTTTAACATAAATTACCTGAATTTAATTTTATTCATCCCAATTTATCCTTCATGTTAAACAATGTTTCAATCATAATGTCTACATATACATCAACACAATGAAAAATCATAGAAATATCATTATTCACCATGACGAATCACTATGTAATCTTATAATGTATGAACTTAACCAGAATATCATTAATCAAATTTAGATACTAACATGAAATGTAATTGTTAGATTGACCATAAATATCTCTAAAAATATCATTGTGTCAACGAATCACTACTTAATCATCAAGATTATCTATATCCCATTATCTAATGGACCATAAAAAATCATTCACTATCCCAAATTGTTATTTCTACTTCAATAGAGCATTCTTATTAAAACATATTAAATCATCCAAATCACCTCAAAATATCATTAGATAAAATCTCAAAATGTGTTTCCATGACTTAATATAGGGTCTTGTGTTTGGTTAACTCACAAGTAAACTAACCCCAGATACACTTGGCATCAATCATACCTCCCTGTATGACAGAGGCTACCAATCAGTAACAAGGCTATGTGATTGTTTGATGGGGATACTATACCATCATGATTATAGAATAATAGAGTAGTATTATATAAGAATAAGTAATATAAATAGATATAATAATAATGTGGTGGAATAAGTAAATCATACAACTATAATTAATATAATGTCATAAACAATAATAGAACAATATCCATTATCACATTAAAAAATGATGATCATGAAATGTTATTAAAAAGTGCATGATACATGGATATTTTAGCATCAAGAATATACAAAATTATATATATAAGTAAAAAATAACCAACATATATCTCATGTAACATCATGATCATATAATTATTCCAATTCTCATGTACTACATCCTAGTGCAGAAAATTAGCTGTCCAAGATAGACCCTTCCTTATTTCCCTACATGTTACCATAAATTCTGTTTGGGTATCTTTCACTTAGCCAAACAAGATGTCATATATAATTATTAGTCCACCCCCAATGAAGTCTATAACTAATCATGTCTATGGACGTATCATGTAATAATGTTCATGTATAACTAGAATGCCTCTATAAATGCTAAACTAATATATTGAAAATCAAGATGTTCATTATGTGAAAATCAATCTATAATTAAAGATTAATTGTATAATAGTGTTAAGAATCAGATACATCATTTTATGATGAATAAAGGGTCATACCTATGAGGTATAGGACCCAGGACCACTGATGTTGGAGTCCTCTTCATTTCCACAGATTTCATATATAGAAAACACAATATTATGTCGATCTACATCTTCCAGGACACAATTCCATGGACCAGGGTGTCCTCTTTGAGTCCACATAGCTCATCCATGTATAACATGGGATAGAATTGTATAGATATCTTGGAGAAAGTCCAATGTGGTCCAAGAAATTTTTATATATGAAAATGTTATAAGGAACCCAATATAAATGAATCACCGATTCCATTCTATAATGTTAGTTCCATACCAAAATTTCCAGCATAAAAAATTTGATATAAGGGATCAAGGTTCCATATTTGTATCCATTTCCTTTATCAATTTTATTCCTCACATTAATTTCAGTTGTCGATTCACATTCAATTTAATAAAATAGGATCAAATTTTCCATTCAATCCTTTTATAATGATTAAATTTACCACATTATAATCAGAGATAAATTCACTCACAAGTTATATAAAGATAATCCATGCTAGTTTGTATCCCGCCTTAAAAACTATTTATATTATTTTCAGAATCCATGTTATTTTTCATCTAATTTATAATTTCCAATTAAACCATTTATTCTTTCTTTTCATTTATAAATTGAAGGGTTCCATTAGTAGTATTAAACATTTGATATTACCACTTAATTCAATAAATGAATTCCACCCATCGATGGAATGATTAGCTCACCCAAATGGGTAGTATAGTCATATTTATAAAAATGATTTCACCTAAATGGGCGGTCATGGTTGTGTTTGACAAACTCCAACTATTTCAAAGGGGAAATGGAACATTAAAATATGTTTTATAACATATTAATTTATGTTTACCTTTATTTTAGAATCAAATCATGGTGGTACCAACATGTCAAACTATGTTTCAAGTAATAATTATTCATATTTTAATGTAAAATATTTAGAACATATACCTTATATAGGTAGAATAATCCTCATTTTTTTCACCCTCTAACATGGACTTTAATGGATGAAATCATCGATGTAAATGAATACAATTTAAATAGGGCATATTAGTTGAATATATTTGTAATTATATATTATGGGATAAATTAATAAAATAATAAATACAATTTAGGAACATACCAAGATGGATCCAACATGATTAACGACACTTGATTATGAGATCAGATGAAGGATTTATCGAAATACATAATAGGTGGAGAGGAGAGGAGGATTCCCATGTTAGGGAGAGGGATGATGTGTGTAGGATAAATAAGGATGGAATATGAAATAATTAACATAAAATGTAAGAGTGTAAAAATGGAAACATCACCCATTTTTAATAAGATCATAGTTTGTCCGCACAGGTTGGAAAACCAATGTGCCAACCATGTGGGATTAATTCCCATGTGGCACTAACTATGCAATGTTTATGCACAATTTTCATAACCATATAAAAAGCATGTCGATCACCAGTGAATCCAATATACACAAAAATTCCTGACTTTGGGACCTCTATCACATGTTTTCTTAACAATTATTTTCCATATAGTACCAGATAATGGATCCACATAGATAGTACTAACCATGCACCAACCGTGCTGCTGACGGAATTTCACTTAAAATCAGTGCTCCATGATCCAAAAAATCCCCAGATACTCTGAGACCCTTTCATAAAGCATTAAACACTTCTATTATATTAAATGATATATTTATACTAAATTTTAAAGGATATTTACTTTTTAAGAAAATAAAAGATTCTACATCCTCCCCTCCTTTAAATAACTCATCACATAGTTTCACTCCCAATGGTAGAGAACATCATCTGAGAAATGCTCCTTCCAATAAGCATGTGCTGTAGTTTCGTACTATTATGTCTCATCATGTATAAATCCATAATTCCATACCACCCAAACTAGATGAAATGACCCACCTCAGAGAGCCTTAATTTTATGATCAACAATACACACTAGGTGCTCCTCAAATGAAGCAACCAACTCTAACTCAACCTCTTCAAGATGAATGACATATGACATTCTTGAATAGTAATGACAATGATATAAAATGTTGAATTTATTATTCATGGATCAATAATTCTATGGAAACTACATTTTTTAGGATACCTAACAACTTATCTCAAAGATATAAACGAGATCATGGAATCTAGGTGCCAAATTGACTTATTGTTTAATAGTAGATACCCTAGTCCATTAAAAACACAAAAAAATACTTGATCCCAGACCCCTAAATCTAGATGTCATATATGGATATCATCTTAATACTTTTCTAAGATTGAGTTGTAGCTATTTTCTTCCCGATAAGTTGTACCTACTCCTAATTCCCCTGATTGAGATGAGGTCCTAGTAAATCAACCTCTCCTACCTCTAACCCGTATATATGTAAATGCTAAGATTTATAATATAGGGCCTCATACAGACCCATATGTATAGTCACGTGGATTTTGTTATTATAATAGAATTTAGAATGTTTTTTTACTTCTACGAAGAAACTCAAAAAATATTGGATGAATGCTCAGAGAATGCCCTCCAAAAAATTAATCATACTGTGAGGTTGTTTGTTTATTTCGGAGTGACATGATATACTCAAAAGAAAATATGAACCAAGAGCCCTCGGTAACCCCAACCATAACCATGATCTAAAACAACCATCCCTCTCTGATATGATAATATATGGAACTCCATGAAGTAATACGATCTACATGAAATATAGTCTCACTGAATAATCAACTGAAAAAGTATATCTCATAGGTAGTAAATTAGTGACCATTTTCAATCATTCTACAATCTCCCTTATTTCCTCATTATCACCTTGTGAACTAGGTAAACCCATTAAAAAATAAATTATAAAATCATCCTATTTACACTTAGGATAGTGTAATAGAACTAAAACCCCCACTGGTAAATAGTGTTCCACCTTCACCTAAAGACAGGTGGGACACTAATTAACAAAACCATATATCTTTTTCTTCATCCTAAAACTCTATTACTTATGAATTAAGTCACTATAAAAGTTGGTAACACTAGGATATACTTCCAAATAAGAGGCATGATAATCTCACATAAATTCAACTTGAATGACAATAGGAACCCAAAGTCATCCAAGAATGAACAAGACCTTTTCCCCATCAACAACCTCTATAGGATATCATTCATCACCTGAAACACACTTTGTTTGGACACATCCTTGTGTGTGCGAAATTTCCCATTTATTATTTTTTAACATTTTGTGCCATATTTTCTATTATTTCATGAGTAGAGGAAAGGTATTTATCCACATATGAACCACTGGCTCCAATATCTATCATTCCATGATCCATGGTGGAACTTGCATTACATAATAATTGAATTAGAAACTATTCACTAATTTGGTGGTGGGGGAATGTTGAGAATTTTTTTAAATCTCTCCCAATATTAATGAATGGTCTATCTTTGTTATTACCTATTGGTATGAATTTTTTTAATGGATATTGTTGTGGAGGTTTGGTGAAATTATCTAGAAATAATTTTTATGGTAATTACATCCCCCAATTGTGGTATGTAGATAGTATAACACATAATTGGCTACACCATCAAGGGATAAAAGGAAGTCCCCAAAAATTATGATGTCATTAGAAACATTTTTACATTTCATGGTGAATCACAATATATGATAGTCCTTTAGATTTATATCTTATTCCTCACAAAGAAGACCATGGAATTTAGGAAGGAGGTGGATGAGGCCTAAATTCAGTTCAACGTTTTCTACTTCCTTGTGATATTTTATATACACAGGTCGGTAATCCACATTAGGAGTGGAATTATCTTCCATGTTTTTAAGATTTATAGAATTTTTATAAGGTTTGAATTTTTTTACACATAGATTGTATTAGGAATAAATGAGTTCTAAAATATGAACCTTAGTGTTACTGGATTTCCCCAATCTAGAAGATCTAATTAGTGAGTTGAGTGACTCTTTAATTTCTGGTTTAATAACATGTAAATTTTCATTTCCATATATTTTCATGAAAAGAAAATTTCATGTTTATGTTTTCATTTTTTTTGATTTAGGAAGAATTAATGGTAGAAAAAAATGCAGTATAGAATAAATGCTAATATAAATAAGAGAAATGAATGAAGGAAAAAATCTATATTCCTAAATAAGAGAGTAGAGAGAATGATTTAGAGAGAGAGAACACAAAAAAAGGATGGGGATATTTAAAGGAGTATTAAATAAAATGTTAAGTAAATAAATCATGTTAAAAATTTATATTAGATCCCAAACAATGGTGCCTAAAATATATCATGTTTCTAGGAACATCAAATTAGATGTTTATATTTTTACTAGAATATATGTAGTATAATAGGAACTCTAGGTTTCCTGTCAATGAAGAATAAGAAAATTAATTTATGTTGATTATATTTTTAGGAAATATATAATTGGATGAATAGTTTTAGATTATATTATTTTAAAACAATAATTGAAACTGTGTTTCTATGTTGGAGAAACTAGTTTGAGAAATTATGATCTACTTGGATGAGTGTCCCTTGATGATAGGCCATAATTACTCTCTAGGGAAGTGGGAAGGAACATTGATTACATGTTTAATAAATACTAAGAAAAATATGGTATGCTAGTTAATATTGTTTTAATAACTACTTTTTTATCAATCAATAATATTTATTTTCAATGACCACTGAAAATCAGTAAAATTATGTCAATGTAATAAAAGAACTCAGTCAAAGAATCACATCAATAAGGTGATGTGATGAATATATTTGGGTATATGGTAGAATTTTTATCAAGAAAAAAATGATTATTCATGGGCTATATGTTCTTTATTTGATCAATAGATGAAATCCATAATCACACTCATGAAATGGATGGGTTGAGAAAAAATGAAAACATGATTAAATAATCATAATATATAAGACATAAATGGAACCATGAAGGATAATTTTACTTTTTTATTAGTTTATTATAAAAATAAAAAAAATAAAGAAAATAAAATCAAAAAACAATACACCAAAAAAAATAACTACATTCCAATGAATACAAATGTTGACCTAAGGATTATAAAATGTAAACACCCCAAAATTGATCACTAAAATATTTAGAAGTACATGATGGGGAAGATGATGAAATTTCATAAATAATGCTCTTTAATTAGACTCACCTATACAACTATCTTTTTGACCCTTTAAATGATCCATATATGAATTTTAAATAGATAATTTTTAATTTGGATTTATGAAAATTCTTTTGTATATGGTTGTAGGTGATAATTTCAAGATAGATTTTACCACCCCATTTAATAGACTATATGACTAACCAAAATGTAATAAATTGACTTAAAACTAATAATAATGTTTTTCATTTATAGTTATCTATCTAAATCCTTTGAGATAATACAATTCTGTTTCTCTAAGGTTGAATTATGGCCCAATCACTACAAGTACATCCAATTGAGCTCGCTTGGAATTTATTCCCTTTATGTCCCCCTTTTGGGCCTCTTCTTATTATATCTAGTCATTATTCCAGATATATTAATTCAATCCCCATGATAATATAATCCTATAATCAAGAAATTTTCATATTTTACGAGGTTATATAATTTTACGATGAAAATAATGAACTGTTATTAAATTGGTCCATTATGTAATTACATCTTTTTAAGTATGTTTTCATCAAATTAATTAAAAGAAATACATTTAGTGAAATATGATTTAATAATAGGAAAATAAAACCCATAAAAATGTAATGAAAAAGTATAATATTGATAATATATGGCATATCCCTATTTTGGGTATGTTGTTCCGATTACCGCTGAACTGCAAAGTGGCCATTTTTAAAAGCCACAAAACAATATGAATTTTTAGTTTGTCCTTAGACATTGTAAAGCTATAATTTATATTTGATAAGGTTATTTTAACCCAAGGATCCTCCTAGGATTTATGTATGGTAATATATTTCCTCTAAATTTTTTACAAAGAGTCAACCCATGTTACTGATAGTTTTTCAAGTTGAACTGGAAATTCATGAATCTTTATATTAAGTATGTATTTTTAAAACATTAATGAATTCAATATTACAACATCCTATTTTATTATTCTATCAAAATTATATTAATTAATATTTTTATTATATTCTAATAAATATTAAAGCTATTATACCTTATTTTATTTATCATCAGGTTGATCAATATTTATATAAATGAAAGCCTTTTTTCATACATTGTGTGTGATTTTTCATCAAACATTTCCATGGATTAATATTTTTTTCAGATTTCATCAAGAAATTACTTTACAAAATTAGAGGTCTTTTACTAAAGATAAATATTTTTCACTCTTATCTTTACCTTTCTTGGTGATATTTATTATTATCATTAACTTTTGGGCCAATAATTTTACCCTATTTTGAAACTCTTATTTATTCTAGGTAATATACTCTGACAAGTTTTTAAAAGTGCTGAAAATAAAATTAGAAATTTATTTAGGAATATTATGAATGGTTTTCCTCAAAACAATAAATAAGTAATCATTTAATTCATCTGATATATACTCTTTCTCACTAATACATTTCTCATTTAGAGGATAGTTTTATCAGTATATATTATTACTACAAATTAATCACATGAATACTTCAAACCATATTAGGTTAATTTTTTTTCCAAATAATCAAGAATTTATTTAACCAGTAGACTTTATCCTTGATTGGTATAATATCATCATGATTATGCATGTGAAAATTGGATTTTCTTAATATTTTCAAAGGATGTATGTCTTCATCATTTTTTAATTTTTTTATTAAATATATTCATCAAAATATTAAATGAGATATAATTATAACCAGTATTTAAAAATTATTTCCTGAATACATAATTCATGATTGAATATTAAGTCATTAAAAAATTAAATCATTTAAAATATTGGGAGTCCAATATGAGGGTTAATTATTTCTATGACGCCAAATATTATTCCACTAGGATCGTTTCAAAAAAATAAAGGGGGAGTATGGATTATTACAATTTAAAACCATTTCCCCCCTATTTACCTGTACACCTATTTTTAAATGGACATATCACGCTTTCTTCACCTTTTATTTTCATGAAAGTTGTTTAAGAAAGAATGATACAAAACAAAAAAATAATGATTTATATGGTTAACTCAAAATGTATGAGTTGGTATGTAGTGCATGGTGCTTGTTATCCCACCCACCCAACCCCATAGAGGAATAATCTATTCTTATCAAGAACTAACCATGGGAAAGTGGATAGACATGATCCCTTTTTTATTAAACGACTAGAGTAAATAAAATAACCCACTTGCACTCTTCTTTGGATATCGATCTAACGAGTCCCACTCTCCAAATAAAAAATTGGTTTAGATCCTTTTTAAGCATTATGAACAAGTAATAATAGTTTTTTTTCAAATATAACTCTAATATCATTCCTTAGTTTGTAGAAATCCATAAGGGCAGCTTATCTTCTTCAACAGTTATTATATTCAAATATCAATGGATGTTCTTTTCACTAATTTGGCCAATATTATATTTATCCATTAGTATGTAAATTGTTATCTCTATCTCTCTTATCTTCCTCTTCTTTTTCAATGAAAAAATATGATTTCCACACAGAAGCATTAGATCAATTTATTTCTTCAATATAAAGAACATATAGGATACCTATAACACCAGGTATCTATCATGCACATTTATTTTTATCCTTTTTTCATCTATATATATTATCCAAATATCATGTCGATATTAGTTTTCATATTTTATAAATAAAACCATCTAATCTCATTACCTCAATCCTATATATTCCTCGGTCCACAAAAGTGTTTTAAACCGATCACATATAATATCTCTATTAGAGCCATTCCTTAATCACTATGTTATATCTATAATTATTATAAAATTATATTTATAGAAAACATGAATTAACCTCTCCACATGTTCATGATTGTAGGAATGAATATATTATATCTGAATCATTTAGTCATATTCTAAACCAACTTATTTATTTAATAATAACTTTTAATTGGAATGAATCAAAACCCGATCCCTTATTATCATTAAATTAATGAATTTTATGAAACTTCCATCAATATAACAATTATTTCTTGATATTTTCCATTGAATCCCAATTATATTTCTCTAAATATCTGGCATTAAATTCCTAAAATCAAACTTTTATCAAATTATATCATCTTATCTAAGAAATAAGTATTTTATGAATCACTTAATAAAGCTCATCATTATCTTTTGTATCCTAGTAAACTTCAAAATTTTCATCCAAAAACATTGGATGTTCCATCTAAAATATTTTTCAACCCCAATATATATTACATATTCATAGTGTGTTCATTCATATTCTATATTTTATTCTGATTAAAAAATATATATTCTGTATGCACTGAATATCATAAATATCACTTTGGATCCAATCCTTTTCTATATATACTTATAAAATATCTTACTTACCAATAGAAATTATTGCAATTAATTGAAATATATTATGTATGATCTTAATACCTTTTGTATAAACCATAATATCATACATATCACTATGATCTCTAGTAATTTTTCAAAATTTCAATTATTTAGGATATATTAAATATCATATAATATCTTACATACCGTATAAACTATGTTACACATCATCATAAAATCCTAGTACATTTATAATTCGTTAGATATCTATTTTCACCCATATATGTTAGAAGATAACTCTTATGAATTCGATGATGATGTTTATGTATTCTCTAGAAACTCTTATGTATTCCTTGAATATTATGAGAGACCTGTATATTCTCTATAGTGAACAAGGTCACCCCTTAAATAGGTTTTCCATTTCCATTTTTATATAAATATAAAACAAAGAATGACATTTATGAATCCCCATTATTAAATTGTTTGTGTTATTTTGTGGTGGAGATTGGAATATTTTCAGAAACCCACAAATATAAAATTATATATAATTATAAAAAAATATCCAACACATCTCAAACACATAAAATTACTTTGGGGTAAATTAAAATAACATTTATTTGTCCCTAGAATTATTACAATGTGTAGGAATCATAAAAATACTTCTGATAGTACATCAATGTTCTTCTTCTACCTGAACAACTATACTGAATCAAAAAGGATGATACAATAGACATAACTATATTGAAAATAGTTTTTATATATGATATATATTGGTATTGATCTCTATAAATTCCATATATCTTCCATATAGAGACAAAATATCTAGAAATAAAAATACTCTTGAGAACTCTTCTCTATATATCAACTTCCTAAAATATGATCAATCCAATTCTATATGTGAACCTTCAAGAAATAGATATTTCATACTTTTATGAAAAATTGAAAATATTTTGTATAAAATTAGTCTATGTAAATCATGGTATGAAAATGATTCCATTTTCATTATATGAATAGATCTCCACATTGATCTCCAATGGAAAAATATCACTTTCAATATCCTTTTGAAAATTAAATGTGGAAATGAATATCTTCCAGGATCAATGGTGGTATATTCAATATTCATTAAATTTTTAAACATCAACATATAATGAAAAAATTATTGCGTAATTTACTAAATATTCTCATCATATGAGTGGGTACTCCAATCTTCTTCAATGTTTCTCTTATTTATCTCATATTGATATCATGCTTGTTGACACATTACTTATTTGAAACAAATAAAACCTAAACCAACGTGGGTTAAATTAATTTAACATTATTCAAAACATAAACTAAAATACATATAAAAACCAAATTTTTTGTGATATATTATTCTCTAAATAACTTTTATTACATTAATAGCATGCTTTACATGTAACTCAATGTTTAAAAAAACCATGATATACTGTTGAAATATTATTATTTAATATGATATTTATTTTATGTCTATTCAATTTGTGGGTATGAATAAAACTAAATAAATTATGTTAAAATAATTTTTACTCATTTATAAAATATATTCATTAGTTATCAAGAGACTAAAAAATAAAATAAAATCATTTGAAGGTAAAAAAGAGATGTTTTTTTGAAAACCTTTTTTCACGTGACTAATTTATTTTAATCATATTAAATTAAATTAATCACTATTTATGAAAGTTTTTAATTAAGGTTTTAGATAATATATTAAATAAAAAAATATATCATTAATATAATGGTTTTCACTTGGATAGGAATAAGAATAAATTCAGTTCTATAGAAAAAAAGTAATTTTTTAAAGAGATATTTTTTTCATTTTGCGTATTTACATTAATATGAGTTTATGAAACTTAAAAAATTTGAAAATTTTAAAATTGATTTCATTTTTTTAATAATAATAATTAATATAATTTAATAATTTAAATTTATTTAATTTATATAATGAATAGTTACAATTGTAATAATCTTATTAACACTATAAAGGATAAAATGTTTAAAAAAGGGTTACCCTCATTGATAGGGTATAGAAATATCATAAAATATATTTAGTTTTATTAGATGATTTTATTTTTTACTTATTATTAATATTTTTTTAATATTTTTCATTTATGAGCCACATTAATTTAGTAATAGATATATCATATATTAAATTTTAAAGTATTTATAAGTTTCCCACCACCTCACTAATAAAAATGAAATTATTTTCCTCTCTTATCCACACCACATGAGCCCCTTATCTCAACTAGTATATGAAAATATACTACCCCAAAACAAATATCCCTAAATTTTTGGTTATAGTCTTTCCAAAATACCCATCGAATAAGCCCTAAGTTTTTCATTAAAGTATGACACCTAAATAAGAGGAATATGACTGTATTAATATTTTTCATGGTTATTTATTCTTACACCTCCTGAATTTTTATATAACCCTCATAAAATTATAGAATAATTATCTTAACTATACATATATTTTTGGGGTTAATGGTATATACATTCTCTATCTCCCTCCCATCAATTGGAAAATGATAACGTCACTCATGTGTATGTGTGGACTATCACATCCCCAAACTGATATGATTCCTTTTTCATTTCCTATTTATATGGATAGTAATAATGATATATTTATTGAATATATTATTAGGAACGCATAATTAAAATATATCAAATGTGGGGGGTGGGTGAATTGGGTCATTTCAATAATATTCATTGATTCGTTCTTTTGAATCCCATTGTGATTTATGAAGATATACATAATTTTATTCTATATGAAATATGGTTAGAAGATAAATAAAAATAATTAACACTATGATCTTGTTGTGGTTCAAGGTACAAAGATCCCATTGTCCACTCCACCAATTCCCTCTCGGTGAGATTGGGGAATTTCACTTGAAAGTTTCTCTTATCATAATACTGTCAAAATAACAACTGAGAACAAGATATTGAAACCTTTACAACAAGGCTAAAAAGATCATTCAGGTTCTTTTATAGGGATCTAGTTATATATATCTTAATACAAAAATCTAATAATTTACCACAACTAATAATGAGATGTTGAAATTTCAATAAATCAAAATAGTTTGATTTGAAGATGGTTCAGGTTAATCTTCAAAATTGTAGAGAATTTCATTCTAGATGGATCTTCTTCTTCAAAAAATAATTTATTTATAAAATAATAATTTTGAAGTGATCCTGGATGAAAATTATCTTAAATTTGAATAAATATAAGTAGCATCTGTAATCCAACAACAATATGAGGTTGAAAATATATGTCTCTAAAGTGAATCCTCTTTTAGAAAATATCCAGGTATATCGTTCATTGCATAATATCCGTAAAATATATTCATTAGAATAATTTAATATATGTGAATTTATATATTCATGAAATTTTGATTGAATATAGATAAGAATGCTTGCATTGGTATTCCAGTCCCAAGAAAATCATTTTATTGAATGCTAAAATTCAAATTCAATTTGTCCCTAGGTTTCCTAACTTCCCTAAAGAACAGAATATATTTTCCCCGTTGAATATTCTTCTTAAAATCAATCATAACTAGCCTATGAATCAGCCTTATGTGAAATTTTAATTTATCATGAATTCTTTCAATACCATTACATAAGTCTCAAAAGATACGATGGCTATAAAACTCAATTGTGGAATAGTCAGATATTGGGTTCCTTCACAAAATCGAAAAAATACCAAACACGGAGTTCAACTAAAAATCATTAATTCTCTAAACGCATGGTTTCAAATTTAAGGTTGGTCATAAAAGTGTGTTTTATGATCCAAACATTCAGATATTAAAAACAAGAAGGTTCAAATTGCATATTGTATAGTTCCTAATCCAAACATTCATCTATGTGAAACATAAGGATTATAACTAACACAGGGAAGAGAATGCATACATTCTTCTTCAAATATAAGTTTTATTACAAACATATGGTTCATTATCTATGCATGATATTTCATGTGTATGTTTATCCCTTATGCAATATTTTTCAACAAATGGTATCGACAGTGTTTTGTAAATAAATAGTTAATTGAATATTAATTTCTTGAAATATATTTACGTAATATAATTAGTAAAAAAGGTTATTTGTTAGAATCATAATCATGAATATTTATAGTGTATTTTTGAGATAATACATTCCAAAAATATCCCGCTTTTTGATAATCACAAAACCGATAAAATAATTTATAGAAAATAATTGGATTTTGTAAACATGAAAGATATAATATTTTAAATAAATAAATTCTTTCATTAATGATTATTTTTATCAAATCAATATTTCGATTTCACAAAACTATTTAATTTAAAAAATGAAGGTTGTGTTTATGAAAATTTCTCACCATTTTTTTGATAGAAAAATTATAGTATAAGAAAAATGCTTAACAAACATTCGTTTTTTCATAGAATAACAAATGAATGTTTATTCTTTACTATTTGGATAAATAATACATGAGTTATAGAAATAGATATAAACATATTAAAATATAAAAAAGATGAATATAACAATGAAACATTGTAACTTATTATAAATATTTTGTAAATAAATGAGCGTATTATGGTTACGAAAAAGGGTTAAACAACTGGTCTGGTAGAAGGTGAACAATTTTGATAAGGAGTAGTTTCTGATTCTGGTGAATCCTATGCCACATGAAAAACATCTTTCAATTATTCAATATGAGATTGTAACATTTATGGAATATTTATTTCCAACTAACTTATAAAAATTATTGAATATTTCTATACAAATTTTCAATCATATTTAATTTAATAAGGTTATATCGATTGTCATATGTCTTAAAAACACATAGATAGATTATCAATGAAATTATTTAGCAGAAACCTGATGTTAGGTTCACATAATGTGATTTTCTTAAAATTATCTCTCTGATAATCCAATAGAACTATAATAGCTTCACTATTACATTGAAGAGACAAAATTCATTCATTAACATTATCCAATACTAATTTGATAGCTTGAAATCTTCTCATCATGTTTCGTGAAGTTGGAGATGAAGAGGTAGAAGTATTGTACTGGCTGATACCACCTTTTTCTAATTCAAACTGACTCCCCAATACCATTTCAAATCTAAAAAATCCTTTTTAGAAAAAAAATATTATTTCATCATCTCAGACTGATCAATTATCTCTCTATTAATTGCATGAAAATTCTATTTTGAAATATGATTTCTAATTATTCTTGATGTTGAGTCTTAAAATACTCTAATTCCAATCTCAAGGATGATGATTTTTAAAATGTTCTAACAATTTCATGGAATATTTTAGTTCTTTTCCAATACTAAATTTCTCCTCCCAAAGCATGTGAAACCTAATAATCGTGCTGACTATTTGATTTGATATAGAATCAGATGATCCTTCACCTGGATTATTTGACTATGGAGAATATTCCACAATAGCTAAAGATTTATCTACATAATTATAGCTTCAAAAATTCATACCATCATGGACTTTTATACTTTATCCAGAAACAAAATCTAATATTTCCCTTGATTGACCGACATCAGAGACATCATGGAGTTCAACAATCTCATTGGTTTCAGTTACTAATTTTTTAGGATGTCGATATTCTTGAGAAGTTTCTTTTTATTGATTTTTTTGTGTAAAAACATGTAGTTCTTGATCTTGTGAAATCTTAATGTTAACCCAAAGCATGACCCCATTCTTCCAAATTCATAGAATGACCCACATCTATAGATCCTAACACTAGATCCTCAATCTGGGGTTCTCCTCTGATCTTCAATCTTAAGATAAGTTTCTCAGAATTTTCTTCTTCTGAACATTCTTTTACAATATATGATGCATCATAATGATGTTTTATTTTAGTAGACTAAGGAATATATTCTATTCTAGATTCCCCAACTTTTTCATTTATTAATCAAATTGAACCTATATAGTTATGGATGACATAATCCCCCTTAGAAAATGGTTTAGATTCTTATTGATCAGTTGTAGAAACTAGAAACAGTTGACCTTTTGGTTTACTCCAAATTAAACCAATGTTTATTAATGTACCAGAATTCATAACATTATATTGATGAAATTTGATTCAAGAATCAAAAAGATGAATCAAATTATTTTAAAACAAAATAAGGAAAAGGGTTCCCCCATAATGATAAAATGACATCCTTTCCACTAAATGGAAACATTAATTCAAATATCTTAGCATATATCTCATAATGATAAACATGATTTCACAGATAAAAAGAAAAATAATGTATATATTTGGGTACAAAATAATCTCCATCTCAAAAACTCTTGGAGTGATGTCATTTTGAATAAATATATCCTCACATTCTTGTCCGCCTCATGGTCTTTTCCAAAAATTTTATGAATGGTTGTTGAACTGAAAAGAAAATAAATTATATACTCTTATTTGTAATCATGATTTCCAATTTATTGAAGAAAAAAAATAGAATACTCCCATGTGATAGAAATTAATAATATGTGGAATTATTAATTTGTAGATTGAAAAAAATATCTCTTTTTCACGATGAAATATAATCCTCTAATACACCGAATCTAAACAAAACATTTATATAAAACAATTTTAGTTATATCACATAAAGAAATTCATTTTTTCCATTATCAAACAAAAATTCAAAACAATGAATTGAAACTTATTTTTTGATAAAAATGATTGTTTCATACATCTATTCAAAATATACAACATTTCATTAAAGAATAATCATGAAAGGGATATGCTGATTCTTTGGATTAATTGGTTGTCCATCCTATGTTTTCTTGCTCTAAATCACTTCTAGGAATCATAAGGTTTATGTTTTTCAAATTCTAGGGTTTGGAAGAAATATGCGGGATCTGGTAGATGAAATTGGTTGAAAACTAAGGGTTAGGAAATATGAATAGTTTTCTGATGGATGGTGATATTGTTCGGATTCTCATGATAATTACTTACAATAAAAAATAAAAATTATAAATTTAAATCATACGGTCTAAAAAATAAAACCAAAAAAATTATTTATACAAATAAACGAAATAATAATTTTACATAAAAATTAACACTTTAAAATAAATTAAACTAAAATGAATAAAATATACAAACAAATAAAATTAAAATTGACTAATATTTATTTAAAATTAAATAAACGTGAACCCGATTAATAAAATCAAAAATGTAGTTGGAAGTGGATTAGTAAAAATATTTAGCTAGTTGACATTCATTATTTAAAAATGCTAAAGATATACCCTTCTTCAGAACAATATCTCTTAGAAAATTATTCCTTATATGATTATTTTTAGTCCTAGAATGACTTATATAATTTTTTGAAATATTTATAGAACAATAAATATCGTATAAAATAGATATATTTTTAAATTTTAGTCCAAAATAAATTAGTGTATGTTTCATCTAAAACACTTATGCCCAAGAACATCCAGAAAACACATATTCTACCTTGGTTGTTGATAGAGAAATTGATTTTTTTTCTTACTCGACCATGATACTATGATTTTCGTAAAATTTGATATGTTATTGAGGTAAGTTTTATCTAAAATATAAATTCTAAAAACTCTACTTATAAATATATTATTAAATTAAAATCATATGTTTTTTGGGAATGAAGATATTGAAAAATAGTTCCTTTTAAATGTCTAATAAATAATTTGAGATTAATAAGATTGGATTCATTTTGATTTTATGAAAATCTACCATATAAAGAAATATAAAACATTATATATAGTCTTTTAGCAGAAATATATAATAAAATACAAATCATATATCTATAAAAAAATTTGTCAACTGTTTTATAGCTTAATCCAAATCATTTTTTTATATTTGTAAACATAAGAATTTTATATGTCTTACTGTTTTCAAGTATAAACTTTTTCAATAAATCAATAATATATTAGATTTTATTTAAAAAAAATTTATAATATTTTTGAAAAATTTGAAATCCTAAAATAATAAATTCTACCATCATACTCATTTAAAATTATCATTACATTATATTTAAAAAATCATTATAAATATTTTCATTTGTTGAAACAAAAATAACATCATCAACAAAAATTTGTAGTAATAAATTATTAGGAAAATTAGTTTTATTAAAAATTGTAAGATCTATAATTCCATAGGAAATCAATTTTTATACAAAAATTTACCTAATAATTCTTACCTAGATCTAGGCTCTTATTGAAGTCCATAAATTGATTTGGTTTGTATAAAATTCAGAATTTTTTATGAGGGTTTTCAAAACCAGGAGGATGTTAATCCTAAAATTCATCCATTTAATATAAATTTAGAAAGTTATATTTGGAATCCATGTAATATAGTTTAAAAATAATAAGATATTCATATGTTAAAATAATTATAATGGATTATAATATAGCTATATGGGAAAATGATTCATCATAATCATTACCTTATTCCTTATCATATCATTCATATACGAATCTAGCTTTCTTCTGGTTATTATCACTTGATCATCTTGTTTATTCCTAATGACCCATTTGGTTCCTACCATAGGATAATTTGACGATCTTTCCACTAATTCAATAACTTTATTACTTTTGAATTGGTTTAGTTCTTCTATCATTTGTTACATCCAACACATATATTTTATAACTTCCTCAATATATTTAGGTAGTTATAGAGATAGAATGATATATAATTTATCATGATTTTATCCATTTAATATAGTTCTAATTCTTATATCTTGGTCTCTTGAGATGGTTTCTAATGGATAATTATTTATGATTATAGAATATCAAGGTAAGACACTTTCCAGATCATCAGTTTTTTATTCTTATGAACTGGACAGAATATTTTTAATATCATTTTTAGAATCAGCTTAAGGGGTTCCATGTATTATGTTGTCAATCAGGTTAGTAATTTCATCTGTTTGATATTTATCTTTAATGAATTATTTAGTTTCATCAAAAATCACATGAACTGATTCTTCAATAGTGCTTTACTTCTTATTAAACACTCTTTAGGATATAGAAGTGGAAAAATGTCATAAAAATCTTCCACCATCACCTTCTACATTGAAATTACTTTTTCTCCTTAGTATTAAAGATATATAGCTTGCACCCAAAGACTTCCTAGTAGTTTACATTGGGTCTTTTGTTCTTCCAATATTCATGGGGTGTTCTTTGAGAAATTGGTTTTATTAAAACTCTATTCCTAATAGATAATGTTTTTCATACAACTTCTTCCCAAAAATAAGTAGGAAGGTTGTATTCATTCAAAATTGTTCTTAAAATTTATTGAATAATATATTTTCTCCTTTCAACAATTATATTTTGTTAAGGCGTTCTTGGTATAGAAAAGGTGTGTTTAATAACTATGTTAGAGAAAAAAGAAATAAAATATTGATTCTCAAACTCTCCACCATGATCACTTCTTAATTAAATTACATTAAATAATTTTTCATTTTGAAAAAACATACAAAAAATTTCAAAATTAGTGAATACTTTACATTTGATTTTAGAAAATATAGCTAAGTAAACTCATAATAATCATAAAGTAAAAAAATAAATATATATGATACCATCCAACATTATACACTCGATATTCCACACAAATCATTGTCAATAAGTTATAATGGTTTTGATGTAGAAATTTTTGTAATAGATTTGAAAAAATATTTGTGTTGTTTACCAATTTTTCAAAAATCAAAAAATATATCATGATCAAACATACAACTCGGGAAATGTGAAACTAATTATTTATTATAAAATTTATGTAAAGAATATATATTGTAATTTTCATGTCTTCTATATCAAATCCATGACTCAATTTTCTTTTTTTAACAATTCAATTTATCTTCAAACTTGGAATTTATATCCACAGTATAAACATTTTTAGTTATTGGTGTCTAAATTTAATCATTTTCTCCTTGAAAATATAGGTTGATTTGCTAGAAATGTAAACATAAAATTCATCATCACAAATTTGAGAGATAAAAATCTAGTTCTACATTAACCATTTTACATAAACCCCTTTATTGAATGAAATTGATATTGTATCTCTAACAGTTCCAAATCTATAAATTTTTCCTTTTTTATTATCACTAACAGTTACTTGACCTCAATTCATATGAGTCAATGTTTGTGAATTTTATGATTCTGCAGTCATGTGTCTGAGCAACACAACTAACATACCATGTATAATTTTTTCTCTATGTTTATTCTTTTGAAAATTAATTACAAAACATTTTTATATTGGTAAACCTATTTTATTCGGACCATCAGTGACAACAAGCAATGATCTGGGAATCCAGATATTCCTTATTTTTCCAAAAATTTTATTACTTTCTAGAGACATGTTTTTGTAAATGAATTCCTTTTTAATGTCACATATTTGAGGATTTCTTAAATAAACATTGGTTGTGTAAATACCTACTGATCTAATGTAATGACATGTATCATTTTTTGAATTAGGAATAAAAAAATTCATATGTAATTTTGGTTTTCACCTTTGGTTCCTATTCCAAACTTTTCTCTTTTAATAAAATTCTTTCTAATAATATCATGCATATTTTTATCTCTGTTAGTTATAATATTTGTTGCACTCTTATAATAATATACATCTTCCTATAATTATTTTATTATTTTTTCACGATCAATACATTTTGTTGTAGATGAATTGATTTTTTCAATTAGTTCATTATATTGTGTTAACATAGTGTCTCCTTCACCTAAAAGTGAATTGTGAATATTTTTCAATGAATGTTTCTTATTTATTAAATAATAATACATTTCATATAGAATAGAACTGTAAGAAACTATCTTAATAGTATAGTAACTATGAAAATCAAAAGGAGAAGAGTAATAGGATTGTAAATCTTCTTCTTCCACATTAATAAAGCACATCTTGGATTTGAGATATTATGGATCTTTCTATGAATAATATTTTGAGGAGCTACGGAGGTTTTCAGATACACTCCATGTATCATTCATTTATCTTTTTAATTATTCACATAATTAAAACCCTTATGATATTTTATTTTTGTCCCATTTATTTCAACATTTAATTGAGGGAAATCATGTTTGATGTGACCCAATTTTTTTTATTCGTTGCATATTAATTCTCATGGTTTTATTTCATTAATATTATAGTATTTTTTTTGAAGGCCATTTTCTTATTATAGAATATACTAATCTTTTTGGATAGCTGATCTATTTCCATTTCATTAACAGAGGAATCTTAATTTTTGCCTTTTTTATTTATTTTTTTGTTTTTTATAATTCTTATGATATGTCTCTTTAAGATTATTATTCTCCCTTTTTTACTACAATATTATGGATTTGAACATCAGCTTTTATTTCTAGTTCATACATCATCAATGTTCCAATTAATTAATTTATAGTAAAATTCCCGATATGTGATAGTTGATGAATAACTGCAGATATTACATTCTATTTTGAGGGATGTACTCATAATAGTTTTAGTGCTTGATCAGATTTACTAATGGGATGTCCAAATGTAGTAATAATTATAAAAATATTTTTTAACCTTCCATTAATTTGTTTGATTCATTCACCATTAGAAATTCAATAAGTGTCAACTTTTGTCTCAGTAGTACAATATGTCATGTTTTTGATGTGGTCAGTTCCTTCATATGCAACAACTATTCTTTGTCACATTTCGTAGGTAGTAAAGAACTTTGATACTCTATTAAAACCATATATTCTAAGTCCATAGATTATGTAATTCATTAACATTAAATTAATGTAAAATTCCAATTCTTTTGCAG
The DNA here is from genome assembly GCA_963277665.1 of Viscum album. Classification (NCBI taxonomy): domain Eukaryota; kingdom Viridiplantae; phylum Streptophyta; class Magnoliopsida; order Santalales; family Viscaceae; genus Viscum; species Viscum album. The sequence goes on from OY728167.1 coordinate 685,334,907, forward strand.
CATTCCATGTGTCTGGTTTTATAGAAATTACATAAGGAGTGATGAAGTTTGAAGAAACTATGAATCAAATATTCTTCAAGTCAATGGTCGTAAGAGATTTCTAGTATCCATCATTTTCACAATTAAAATATAGAGGATGAATCAAAGGCATACCTTCATTCATATTAGACATTGATATCTTCATTGTATATACTTTATTCTTTTGATAATTCAAGAGCATTGTCACAAATGTCAGCCTTTGATTCAAATTGTTTGGTGGGAATATTGCAATGATAACACAAGAGGGGGTGGGGGTGAGTTATGTCAATTTGAAAATATTGACCGATTATTTATTTTCACCATATTTTTTATTTATTAAGATATGCATCATTTTCTTCTATATGAAATATGAGCAACATATAGAATGAAAGTCTAAACACATAATTTTTTTGTGGTTCAGAGTACAAAGATCCCCTAGTCCACAACTCCAATTCTCTAATGGTGTTCTTGGTGAATTTCACTAGAATGTTACTCTTACCACAAGTCCTTCAAAACCAAAATTGAGTGCAGGCAGTTGAAACATTTCAAAAATGATAAAAAGAGACTTATGGTTCTTTTTTAGGGAACCGATTAACCATATGTTAGAAAAAAATATATGATACTTCAAAAATACTGTGTTAGATTCCTTGAAAATCCGATAAATCAAAAGATTTTTATTTGATGATGGTTCTGTTTGATCTTCAAAATTGCAGATAAAATGATAGAAGATAGATATTTTTATTTAAAAAATAATATTTTTAGGGATTAATAATTTTGAAGTGATCATGGTTTCCAATGAGCATCATTTTGAATTTAAAAAAATAACAGCAGTAATCATACATCAATAGGATGTTTAAAATTTATGTCTCCAAAGTGTACCTTCTCTAATAAAATAATAGGTTTGATCATTCATTAAATATGATTTGTAAAAGATATTCTGAAGAATAATGTTTTATATGTGAATATATATATTAAATAAATTTCAATAGAATATATAGAAGATTACATTCATTGGTATTCCATAAACAATAAAATCACCTGATGGAAAAGAAAATTCAAATTTAAATTTTCCAGGGGAGTTATAACATCCCTAAATAATATGAGTGATTTTATCCAATGAATATATTTCATTGAATCTAATATAAAAAGCCTTTAAATCCTTCAAAAATGCTTATTTTAATAGATCATTAATTGTTTCAATAAAATAAAAGAAATATCAAATTACATTATGGCTATAAAACTCTACTGTTGAATAGTAAAATGTGGGCTTCCTTCATAAAATGAAAAAAATTCCAAACGTAGGGTTTAACTTCAAAGATTTCATTATCCAAATGTAAGGTTGAAAACAAATGTTTGATAATAATGTTATGGTTTTTGAATCATTATTTCATTACATGACAAATGTAAGGTTCTAATAGTGTAGTGTATGGTTCCTAAACCCTACGAGAAGAAAATAAGGATCAAATGTTACATAGGGATTATAATCCATAATTTCTTCTACCAATATAAGGTTTAACAGAAACATTGAGTTCATGATAAATTTCTGTTGTTTCAAGAAGTGGGTTTTTTTTCTAATTTTGTGTTTATCAACGTAGGGTATGAACAATGTTTCTAGAATAAATAGTGTAGTGAATATTAATTTCATAAAATAAACTTATTGAAATAAAATTAGTAAATCAAACAAGGGTATTTTAGAGAATCAAAATCAACAAGATTTTTATACTATTATTGTAAAAATACATGACCAACATTTATATTATAATTATAGTATAATTAAATTTCATTAATGGTCAATTATTATATAAATATCTTTCATTCCTCTGTTAAAATTTGATGACAACAGATGTGTGCATGTGTCTACCACCATCTCTATGAAGTGTTTTCATTCATTTTTCATCACGGATATATATGAATGGTAAAAGAGAATATGATGAACAAATATGATACTTATATCATTATTAATTTTATTTAGTTGATTAAACCATGACCATGTTGCAAGGACTAAAACCATTGGACTGAAAAATTTCTGGAAACAGATTAGTTTCACCGAAATATTCATTTTAATGATGGAATTTTTTTATAAAATATAATATGTAAATTTAATGGAATGATACATAATATGTAATATATATATATAGTTAAATAATATATTTATAATAAATATATTTTTATTATAAATTATTTTTGAACATTTTTGAAGCAAGACAAGACTTATTGTAAGGTTTTACGTTGCAATCTCATTTCTTTTTAGGATTTTTTATGTTAAATTTATATTGATAGAGATGAAATGATAATTACAATTCAAACCCAAATTATTTTATTATACTATGTTTATGTATTTATATTTAATTATTAGTATGATTTTTCTCTCTTTGGAACCGAAAAATTTCAGGACAATATTCTTTTTATGGAAAACCATCCTAATATCCTCTTTGTTCGACAAAATTTTTCTACCATGTCCATGAACATTAGAAAGTTTTCAATAATGTAATTTTATTTGATTTAATTATTATTTATGTTAATTTTAAACTATATTTTACATGACATTAAATGTTTTAAAAAAGAATTTATATATTTTTTAAAGATGTTACTTAAGACTCGTTTACAATAAAGTTTGAAAAGAATCATTATTTTAACATTTATCACAAAACGATATTTTACCACAATCATAGTTATTATTTAATATGAATATAATTTAAATTTCTGCATGGGTACATTCAATGAAAATATTTTTTCACAATATTCAAGGAATTCTTAGTTTGTAAATATACCAAAATAAAATGGTATTTTCTTTGCATTTACTTAAATGTTCAAATACTCTTCTAAGAGGTATTTTCATTTATGTCAAAATACATTATGGATTGTTAAACGTCACTTGGGATATTATATTGTGTTACCATAAACCTTATTTATTTGCATATATTATGATTAATATAATTTAATGATGATTATATGAAACTCTTTTATTTTTCATGGGATAATTAATTAATGATGAAATCATTATCAAACTCATTTATTTTGGATTATGATTTGATGAAATGATTATAAAACTTTTATCCCTTTCAAAAGATATAATATGAAGAAATTATTAATATTTTTATGATCTTGTTCAATAAATATTTAAATTATTTATTATGTAATGGGTGGGCTAAAAATTAAATTGTTATATTATCCATTTGGTAAAAATTGATATCCCGTGAAATAATATGGAATTTAATGGGGAGTGAAACCAGTTAAGTATGTGTAATCAGTCAACTATGATAGTCTTGAGACTGATCCTAAATTATCAAAACGATCGAATGGGGAGTGAACCCATTATAGGAATGTAAAAGGATGTGGAGTAAACCCATTCTAAGAATCAAAAGAGGTTTGGGAATGATCCAAACATAGTCTGTGAAATTTTCCACTATTATAATCTTGGAAGTGACAAATAACTATGTAATTTTTTTATATTCTTAAATTCAAGATACAAGATTATGTATTATGATTATTTTACTTTCTCAGGGATCATGATTAATTTTGGATTATTCTATACTATTATGTTTTGTTTATTTTGTTATTAAAAAATGATATGCAATGGCTCATGATTAAAGGTATTTGATTAATTGGGTATGACATTATTATGTTATGATCATGTTATAATTCCCTTATGCTTACACTCACTAATGGTAATTTAAAATATCTTCCATTTTTACCTTTAAAGATCATCAAATAGCACCCGTTCTTATTTTTAGATTTACATAGGTTATATATAATGGTTTTTTAGGGTATATATATGAAGTGAACTATATGATAAGAACATTATGGGAGGCATTTAACATCATTCATGAAATTAGATGATTATGTATCCAGTCTCCAAATTCACCAAACCATTGTAGTTATGAGGATTTCATTATTATGAAATGTATTGAATATTCATCTAATAAGATGTAATATCTATATATTATATTCTTGGGTTTCCTTTGTTTTTACTAATGTAGTATTTAGTTATTTTTAGATATTAGGATTATAAATAACTTGGTGAAACCCCTCATGATAAGTTCAAGTATAATATATTATCATAATGTTGTTGTAAAGTATGGATAATATGTTTTCCTATAAATTAAATCTCTATATGTATTCATTCAACTAGATTATGTCTCTAGAAAAGATTCACGTTGGGGTAATTAACTGTGAAATGGCTGGTTGGGTATTTATTAGATCTTCACCTTGTGTATGAAAAATTGGCCAAACTACACATATTATTTAATAATTCTGGGGATATAATTTGGTAAATTCATATTATCTATATGTTCCATTACGATAAATGAGATAATAAAATATACAACATACAATGATACTATATATTGATATGAGATGAACAAAATGTGTCGTGGGTTGATGGAAATTTTTCATAATTTTGGACATCATAAGAATGATTTTCATAATCATATGATTCATTACTACTATTATTGTTTTTTGATATTAACACCAGGAATTTTGGGTTTATTAAATCGATAAAACTTGGAGAATCCATGTTAACAATGTTTGTGAAGGAAAATAGGGTGGTTTTTTGATTAAGAAACCAATAGGGATATAATCTATTCTGAAAAATCATCTGGTTATGCCTAAAAATATATATCTCTATTCATGTTTAAAAACATAAAAATTGATGAGTTTAATAGGAAACATAAAAAGATAAAAATAGGGTTTCATTAGAGTTTAGTTGATGAACACCAAAGGGGAATGAAGATTAAATTTCCTACATGTTAAGAATTTGGGATCAAAAAGAAATGAAAAATTTTATATAGAATAGGAATATGTTTTATGTGTAACAAATTTGGTCATAATGAAAATATTTATGGATGAAAATGAATCCTTTGATGTGGGGAAATAAAATTCATCCATACACTAATTGAATTAGTGGTATTTGCGAAGGGATCCCGTCATAAATAGACTTTTGTGACGGGGCCTGGTCACAAATAGCCCATTGCAGAAAACAACGTCACATATATATTTTATTGTGATGTGCCCGTCGCAAAAAAATCTTCTGTGACTGGAAACATTCCCCTTACAAAAACCCATCTGATTATATACATTATATATCAATAAACCTTTTGTGACGGGCTAGTCGCAAATACTATTTGCAACGGGGAACGTACCCGTCACAAATAAACATCCGATTATGTATACTATATATATATATAAACATTTGTGACGTGCTCGTCAGAAATACTAATATTAAAAATTATATTTAACTTATTTATGATGGGATCCCGTTGTAAAAGGCCCCATCATAAATATTAAAGATAATAAAAAAATTAATAAAATTATGATTAATGAAAAAATTATATTATTATTATTAAAATAATAAAAAAATTAAAAATATTATTATTAGTAAAATAGAAAAACATTAAAAAATATAATACTAAAAGAAATATTTAATAAAATTATGATTAATAAAAAATTAATATTAATATTATTAAAATAATAAAATAATAAAATAATAAAATAATTAAAATTATCAATGTTTACAAAAAACATAAAAAAATAATAGCACGAATATAAAAGACATAAACTGTAAATAGTTCATATTATTAGAAGTCATTAATTCAAATGTTTTTAACATAAAAAACCAATCACTGGGGGTCGTCTTCTGGAGGAGGTGGAGGAGCTGTAGGAGATGGCGGAGAAACTCCATCCCTAAACTGCGAGTCAGACGGCGCATGTACTCCATCCGCTCATAATACTTCTATTGTTGTTGCTGCTCCAATCGACACATCTCCTCCACGTGATGCTGTTGTTGCCGACACATCTCTTCATACTACTTCTTCAAAGTCTCTATAAGCTCAGCCTGAGTTTGCAACTGATCCTGATACTATGAGCCAGTAGATGATTCTTCTCTATGAGATCTTCTCGAGCTGAACGCTGAAATCATAGAAGTACCATAACAAGTACCCAGACTCAGATGAGAGTCGATACCAAATTCTAGGCCATTTTCAAAGCCATACTGAGTCGCCTGCATCCATGCCGCCTCATCTAAATGGTGGGAACTGGCCTGCTCAGTCGTCTCGTCCTGACCCTCAGACTTTGTCTGAGAGGTTGCAGCCTCATATGACTCCTTCAATTGCAATTTTAAATTAAAATTGTGAAAATATTTTACCTAGTTAATTGTCAAACTGGAAAAATATTACTAACCACAATCTGACGCTGACGATCACCTCTAATATCTCTATAGGAAGGATCATCGTACATACTCCAATAAACATAGAACTCCGTAATATCGGGATTCTCGACTTCCTACAGAACTATAAAATAAACTCTTTATATTTAAAGTTATATAAAATATATAAAAAATATACATATCAGATGCTCCCTATGGGAACTAAATGTACGACTACCACCTCAATGCGTCACCTCCTTTCTCCCCTGGTTCTGTTGTCCTAATCAAGATCTCCTTTGAAATCCACCACTCAACCAATGTAAACATAATCCATCACAAATGTGAGATAAAATGCACTCTTGTCGTTGGGCTCTACAAGACTCATCAAATTATATCACTCCTGCTTTCTTAAGGGTTTTCCTTCTAAAATTGTACAAAAACTGACAGAAACGTTCAGACATATAAACCTTCCATGTCGCGTGGAGAGCGTCACACATGCTATCATAGATGGGATACCATAAACCCTACAAATAATTTATAATATCATGTTATTAATTAAATAAATTTCGAAATAAATATTATTTATTTACGTACCAGCCAATGATGGAACATGTTGTACCACACATCAATGATAATCTGTTCCCATGTGATCCATGACCGAGAAAAATAATTTCTGTAGATAGCTCTCTTCTATCCAATAGTTACATGCACAAACCTATGAAAGAATAATAATAATCAAACAATTTGTAGAAATATAAATAAATTAATGAAAGATAATTAAAATATATAGGTTACCATACCTCCGTGTGAGTGGATCGAAGGCAATACGTGGACGTTGCTTAGGTATAGGGTCAGGAATCATCAGGCACACAAGACCGCACCCCCTTTGTGTACCCCTTGAACCGCCAGTAGGCTTAGGGTCATATGCTCCAAAATCCCCCTCATCCAACTGTAGCTCAGCCTCCTGCAACTCGCAAAATAGATCATCGTCCATCTGAAACACAAAATGATTTTTGTTAGTAGATAGTTGGACGTAACAATTATACATAGATATACATTAGTTATGATTATAACCATCATTTAACTATGTCAATCTGAATCTTCATCCTCTTCTCCATAGCTGTCAATGTCAATGTCTTCATCTTCCTCCTAAACATCATCAATATCCATATGAGTTTCAGTTTCATCATCTCTTGTCATTTCAAATTCATTTGTAACATCATTTACATCATTATCATCATCGATTCTTAATTGTGGGGTGTCATCATAGATATTCATGTCTCTTTCTGATTCAGATGAATTTTGAGAAGTCTCTTGAAAAATTTCAATTTCTTTATCTTCAGTGGAACCACATTCAGTTTGAGTAAACTGATTTTCGAGAGATTTTATTTTTTTATTCTCCACTAATCACCTAAGTCTCTTGAAGTAGAACAATACATTGTGTAATAAATTTTATGTGCCTATTGATCCAGTAAAAATGGTTCATTTACTGCAAGATGACTTTTCTATTTAATATCGACGATTCCATGAGTCTGATGAACATGCAAGCCTCTCTCAGCATCCAACCACCAACATTTAAACATTGTGATGTAATTCTGTCCTATATAACATAGCTCAATAATTTCATCTAGAATTCCATAATATTCAACTTCAGTTTCTCTGTGATGTGATCCTCTAAAGAAAACTCTACTGTTCATTATATTTTTGATTCCCCATATGCATGTGAATGAAATCGAAAACCATTCACCACATATGCATTAAAATATTTAACCGTTTTTGATGGTGGGTTACTCAATATACACAATCACCTATAAAGTTTAATAGCATATTTAGACACCTGAAAATTTGTAAAACAATTATCAATATAATAAATAATAAACAAAATTGATATTAAACCATAAATAATTTATCTTACCAGTTTTTGAAACCATGGAGAATTTTTTTTTCTGTGTTCTTCAAGAGCAGTTGTTCTAATTTATAGAGTTGTTTCATTATATGATTATCATATAACCAAAAAATAAAATATGTTCACATACTATAAAACAAGTTATAGAATATGTGATAGAAGCACTGATAGGACAAATGATGTCATTTCTTCATAGTTGAGCAGAACATATGTATGAGCTCTATGATGTCCATCATCTGATAGCCATCATTCATAAACCCCACCGAAACCAAGATTTGTCTTATTATAAACTTCTAATTGATTTTATATTTCTTCATTAACATTACTATCATTTCATCCCATGCGATTGTGTTTTGATGGATATTTAGATTCAAAATAATGAGAACAAAAAATATCAATTTTCTCTTGGAAATAAGCTTCAGCAGTTGATCCTTCAACTGATTCTTTGTCACGTACTTTTTTCTTCAATTTCTGAATGCATCTCTCGAATGGCTACATCCATAGATACTATAATGCAACTCCGCATTTAGCTTCATGTGGAAAAAGTAATATCAGATTTTCCATTTAGTCAAAAAAAGTCGGCAGAATGATTTTTTCCAATTTACATATAATTACAGCAACATCTTCATCCAGTTCTCTTAGTGCATTGTAGTGTATTTTTTTTGCACAAATGTCTTGAAAAAAATATGATATGTCTATTATCGAATCTCAAATCATAGAATTCAACAAAAATCTAAATCCAATTGGCATAAGTTATTCCATTACAACATGAAAATCATGTCTTTTAAATCCGGTAATATAATCATTCTTAACACATCTGCCCAAATTGGTAGCATAACAATCTGTAAGTCTCAAACCCGCAATACACTAAAAAAATAATAAAATACTCTCTTTATACATTGTATAGGCTGCTTTTGGCATCATTAACCTCTATTATCTGACAATTTCAAATAGTTCAAGATCAGGTCGCCTACAAATTTGAGCAAGATCTAATCGTTCCATTACAGTATCTTTGGTCTTACCTGGTGTATCCAAAATTTTATGAAATAAATTATCAAAACAGTTCTTCTCAATATTCATAACACCCAACATGTGACAGACCAACAAATCAGACCAATATGGAAGATCCCAAAAAATGCTCTGTTTTATCCAATTACGTTCTTTCCCAAAGCCATGAATTTTTTTTGGTTTACTGTTGGCCAAAATGTGATGGAAGGTAATGAAAATACAACTAATTTTAACACTGTACCTGAGATCATCTTTGGAGGATCATCCCTTTCAATTGTACCTTTTCTTAAATGAGATTTTTTCCTCCGAAAATGATGATAGGTTGGAAGAAATCTCTGGTGATAGTAAAAATAGAAGGGTTTTTTTTTCATTCATGAGCATAAAGGCTTTTTTTGATTTCATACAGTAAGGACAAGATTTCGGATAATGTGTACTCCAACTAGATAACATGCTATATAATAGAAATTCACTAATCTTCCACATCAATGAAGCTTTTAGTATGAATTTTTTTTCACAGAAACATCATGTGTTCTAACACCATCACTCCACAATGCATTTAACTCATTAATCAATGGTTTCAAATAAACATTGATATTCTTTTTCAGATGTCCTGGGATTAATAGAGTAAAAAAGATATAGGGATTCTTCATCAACATGCTTGGAGGTAAATTGTGCGGAGTTATAAAGATAGGACAACATGAATACTGACTACCATAAGAACCAAATGGAGAGAAACCATTAGTAGAAAGACTCAATTGCACCTTTTGGGTTTCAAAAGAAAAAGACACATGTAGATGGTCAAAATGTTTCCATGAATCACCATCAGGTGAATGATTCAATCTCTTATCAGTTTAAATCTTGGTTTTTCCAATGACATCATTGACACTGTGTTCTGAGTCATAAATAAGCATTTCAACCTGGGTGTAAGGGGAAAATATCTCAACTGTTTTACTAGAAACGATCTAGACTTCCCCAGTTGAGCTTCTTTATACCTCGGTTGTCCACATGTGGGACAACTATTCAATTACTCATAATCACTATAATATAAGATGAAATCATTTAGACTTTCGTGAATCTTACGATAACTAAGGCTCATATTACAAACCGGCCTCTTCGTCTCATAGTAATTTATAGGCAACACATTTCCTTCATGTAACAATGTTTTAACCAAAGAAAATATCTGAACAAAATAGTTGTTTGACATTGCATTATCTAATTCAATAGCACTAGATTTGGAAACTACTTCTAGTTTTATTATCTTGCATCCAGGATATAATGCATCCTCAACAGACCTCAACCACTCATAAAATTAAGATGATGCCAACTCAGGAGTTAAATCAATATCATCTTGAGTTTCAGTTTATTGAACAGATGGACCTGCAACATCATGTTCTAAATTTTCAAACCGCGATGGATCTGTAATCAAGTTATTAGTATCTTCTCTAAAACTATGTTCACAGTGTTCAGACCCAAGAACATAATCTATTTGAAAACCAAACCGCAAGAGATGTCTTCCAACCTTGTCAAACGTATCAAACGTTCCCAGAGCACATTTTTTACAAGGACACTTTATTTCTCCTTCTGAAACATATTCCGGTTTTGATGATGAAAATGATAAGAATGCTTCAACACCCTCAATATATACAGGATTTAAACCAAAAAACATTTGTATTTCTCTACTGATTTATCCAAGTGCAATCATCTAATAATGACTAATGTTGATTTCCTTATTCCATATTTTTCTACAAAATATAAAATAATCTTTGTTTTTGAATAATTAGAAATTATAAAAACACTATCTGAAAAAGGAAGATAAATAATTACAACTCCATAATAATTACCATTAAATTTGGGTGACATAATTTCCTGTGGATTGAAGACTACTCTTTTGTGTGAGAGATCATTTACTTGCATCTTTCTTACACTGAAATCACAATGAAGAATCTTTTCGGATGTACTCTTATTCACACTTATATGCATGAGAATGAATAAGAATACCCCCGAGAAGGTTTTTCATTGTGATTTCACTGTGAGAAATATACATGTAAATGATATTTCGGACAAAAGAACCCCCTTTTCATCAATGAATCATCTTCTTGCAACTGTTACACCTAAATCAATTGAGAAAAATATGGTCCTACAAATGCATATTCAAATTCGTGCATACGAGATTGGATGAGAATATGTAGAAGCATACTTTTCATAATGTTTTGAGTCGGTGAATGTTGAATGGAGAAGATTCATAAAGCCAAAGGAGTGTCGTCAATCCATTGGAAATTGTGGCAAGTTATTACATGTTATTACAAATTATTACAATTGATTTTATTCAAAATTGTTCTGATTTATTTCTAATTGTTCCTATTTATTTCTAATTGTTTCTAATTTTTACTAATTATTCCAATTTATTTCTAATTAATCATATTTATTAATAATTATTCCTCTTTATTCGTAATAGTTACTATTTATTCCTATTTAACAGTAATTATTACTAATTATTCCAAATTATTACTATCTATTCATATTTATTAGTAATTATTTCTCATTGTTACTAATTATTACTAATTATTACTAATTATTCATATTTAATCATATTTATTTCTAATTATTACCATTTATTACAATTTATTATAATTTATTGCTCTTTATTGCTATTTATTGCTATTTATTAATATTTATTGCTATTTATTACTATTTATTACTATTTATTACTATTTATTTCTAATTATTCCTATTTATTGCTAATTATTCCTATTTATTGGTAATTATTACTATTTATTTCTAATTATTACTAATTATTCATATTTATTACTAATTATTCCTAATTATTTATATTTATTCCAGTTTATTCATATTTGTTCCAATTTATTATTAATTATTACGAATTATTCTTAATTATTACTAACTATTACTAATTTTAACTATTTATTTCTATTTATTAATATATAATGCTATTTATTCCTATTTATTCATATTTATTCATATTTATTTCTATTTATTGCTAATTATTACTATTTATTGCCAATTATTCATATTTATTACTAATTATCCCTATTTATTATTATTTAATCTTATTTGTTGCTAATTATTCTAATTTATTGCTAATTATTCCTATTTATTGATAATTATTACTATTTATTGGTAATTATTACTAATTATTCATATTTATTACTAAATATTCCTATTTATTCCTATTTATTCCAATTTATTCCTATTTGTTCCAATTTATTACGAATTATTACGAATTATTATTAATTATTACATACTATTACTAATTATTACTATTTATTTCTATTTATTAATATTTAAGGCTATTAATTCCTATTTATTACTATTTTTTCATATTTATTGCTATTTATTGCTAATTATTACTATTTATTTCAAATTGTTCATATTAATTACTAATTATTCATATTAATTCCAATTTATTACAATTTATGCTTATTTATTACAATTTATTACTAATTATTACTAATTATTCATACTAATTACTAATTATTACTAATTATTACTATTTATTCCTATTTATTCCTATTTATTCAAATATATTCCTATTTATACCAATTTATTACTAATTATTACTAATTATTACTATTTATTAGTATTTCTTACTATTTATTCCTATTTATTAGTAATTATTCCTAATTATTCCTAACTATTCCTAATTGTAACTAATTATTACTAATTATTCATATTTATTACTATTTATTACTATTTATTACTATTTATTACTATTTATTCCTATTTATTCATATTTATTAATATTTATAACTATTTATTCCTATATATTCCTAATTATTGATATTTATTCCTAGTTATTGTTATTTAGTCATAATTACTACTATTTATTCCTAATTATTTTTATTTATTGCTAATTATCGTTATTTATTCCTATTTATTCCTATTTATTCCAATTTATTGTAATTTATTCCAATTTATTACTAATTATTACTAATTATTACTAATTATTACTAATTATTACTATTTATTACTAATTATTCCGAATAATTAATAATTATTCCTAATTATTACTAATTATTACATATTATTCATATTTATTACTATTTATTCCTATTTATTACTATGTATTCCTATTTATTCCTATTTATTACTATTTATTGCTATTTATTCCTATTTATTGCTATTTATTCCTAATTATTGCTATTTATTGCTAATTATTTCTAATTATTCCTAATTATTCCTAATTATTTCTATTTATTTCTAATTATTTCTAATTATTCCTTATTATTACTAATTATTTCTATTTATTCATATTTATTCGTATTTATGCGTATTTATTCCTATTTATTCATATTTATTACTAATTATTCATATTTATACCTAATTATTCCTATTTATTACTATTTATTACTTTTTATTCATATTTATTCTTATTTATTCGTATTTACTTTTTATTCCTAATTATTCATATTTATACCTAATTATTCCTAATTATTCCTATTTATTCTTATTTATTCGTACTTACTTTTTATTCATATTTAATACTATTTATTACTAATTATTCTTAATTATTACTATTTATTACTATTTATTCCAAATAATTCTTAATTATTCTTATATATTTCTAATTATTCCTAATTATTACTAATTATTACTATTTATTACTAATTATTACTATTTATTACTATTTATTCATAATTATTGCTAATTATTCATATTTATTTCTAATTATTTCTAATTATTGCTAATTGTTCTTGATTGTTCCTGATTGTTCCTGATTGTTCCTGATTGTTCCTAATTATTCTTGATTATTCCTTTTTATTGCTAATTATTCCTATTTATTGCTAATTATAACTATTTATTGCTAATTATTTCTAATTATTGCTAATTATTCCTAATTATTACTAATTATTCCTAATTATTACTAATTATTCATATTTATTACTAATTATTCTCATTTATTACTAATTATTCAAATATGTTATTAATTATACCGATTTATTTCTAATTATTACTAATTATTACTAATTATCACTATTTATTACTATTTATTACTAATTATTTCTTATAATTTCTATTTATTTCTAATTATTACGAATTAATCCAATTTATTTATAATTGTTATTAATTATTAAGAATTAATATTAATAATTTCAATTTATTATAACAAATAAGTACAAATAACAAATCAATTTAAATATAATTTAATTACAACTAATCAACAATAATTAAAATTTACATAAAAATTAAATAATTATTAAATTAAATAAAATATAAATAACTTTAAACTTGATCTCCTATTGATGTAAGAAACTTCACAACTTCTCCGCAAAAAAAACTAAATTAGCGAACTTCTCACTCTAAAATAGAGTTTAGAAAGAGACAGAGAAAATGAGAAATAAGAGGAGAAGAATGAAAACGGAGGGGGGTATATAAAGTTGAGATTAGTTGCGACGGGCCCCGTCGCAAAAAAAATCACCAGTATTAATTGCAGGCGGTGGGTGTAATGGTATTTCCGACGGGTCCTGTCGCAAAAAATGACTTGCCAACACATCTTTTACGATGGGTTAGCATCCTGTCGCAAAAACCCATTTACCATTGTCGGTATTTGGGACGGGTCCTGTCGCAAATACCCTTCGACCCACACCCAATTTGTGACGGGGGACCCCCCCCCCCCCGTCAAAAATAAACTATCGCGTGCTTTTGCGCGCCATCCGCGCGAAACCGCGCCATACTTGTTGCGACGGGATCCAAAATGCAGTCGCAAATGACCATTCCCGCGCTTTGGCGTGCAACCCGCACCAAACTGCGCATTATTTTTTGCGACGAGATCCCAAATCTCTTCGCATATAACCTCTAGGATGGACTTTTTACAATAGGATTAATTCTCGTTGCAAAAAAACCCTTCGTAAAATCATTTTTCCCCGTAGTGTAAATAACCACTATTAATTTAATTCCTTAAATTTTCGGAACGTGGGAATTATCTGATTCAATACCATAATCAAGGGAATAACTCTTAGACCAATGAAATAAAGATGGTACTATGTTCTATCAACCACTAAAGTGAATCTTGATAATTATGAAACCCTTTTATACTACTACAGATCTAGGGATGTCATGTAGATATTTGTAAGAATGTGTTCCAGGAAATAATTATTATTCTTCCAATAGTAAAATTTGGTATGATTTTGAGAAATTATTTTGTGTCATTATATAAATACCATAACAATTATATGAGGATATAAATCCACATTTGTTATTCTAAATCCACCTATGATCATATTTTAGTATGAGGGTGAATATAAACATCTAATGAGAATTAATTCCATTGTACGTGTCTTACTACTTATTTATGGGGAATACATATGTCAAATGATTGGGGAGAAACTCAACAGTGAAGATATTCATTTTTTTCGAATATGTTAGTGTATTTATTGATGTTTTTCCTAGACTTCCCATAAAGTGGGATGTTGATTTTCAAAATAGAACTAAAACCTGGTATTACACTTATTTAAAATAATCATTATAGAATGAAATTAATTGAATTATAGGAATTGAGGAAGTAACTATAGGCGAATCTATATAAGGTATTTATATGTAGGAGTGTGTCACTATGCGGTGGAGCTACTTTTTTTTATAATGAGAATGATAGATTTCAAAATCATTTCATGGATTATTTGGAACTAAATAAGATCAATATCACGAAAAAGTATCATCCACCCCGTAATGATGATTTTTTTATCAAATATTCAAAGATCAATACATTTCTATGATTGAACATCATTTTGGATATCATCAATTGAGGATCACGAAAAAGGATATTCCCAAGAAAAACTTTTTTATTATGTATGATCATTATGATTTTATTGTGATTCTATTAGGACTTACAAATTTCCAAACTATATTTGTGGATCTTGTGATTAATTTTTTTATATATTTGCTTCGATCAAATTGTGGTAGTATTTATCGAAGATATTATTATATATTCTAGGAGAAAATAAGAGAATGCACATCATTTTATGTTCGTGTTGATAACCTCAAGGAAGGACAAATTGTTTTCCATATTTATAGAGCATGAATTGTAGATATAAAAAGCATCATTCTTGGTTCATATAATCTTAAAAGCGGGTATATCATTCGATTCTTCAAAGATAAAATCTATTGAGAAATAACCCTATAATTTCTCAAACATTTTAGGCACCTTACACCTCAAATTCGACAATTATTTGAGTGTTTTTATGTTATGATTTTCTTTGGTGAAGTCTGAGGTAGAATATTGATGGTTTTTTGGCTTTTTAGGGGCCTTTAAGGGGTTGAATGGTTGACAAACAATTCAGGGAAACTGTTCAATTATTACCATGAAACTGTGTGTCTTGTTGAATAGGTATAATATCTAGCACATGGTTGGTTCATAGTTATAGAGAACTTCTCAAGATTCCATTGAAAACTATGTGGCTCAAGATAGATGTAAAAGCATGGTTGGTGAACTTTTTACCAAACCATGTTTCCAATCTAATTGTGTTACAAAATGGTTGGAGAGCCTCATTTGGATTCCAAACAATTTAATAAACTTTGCAACTAAGTCATACTTGAGGTTTTAATTAATCCAATAATTGAGTCTTAAACATGAAACATCCCCAAAAGTCTTCACTATTCCTCTTATGACTAGGTTTCATTAAACTAGGTAATATAATGGAGTTTTCTATGATTATACCCTATTAAAACATTAATTATGTTGATTATAGTGGCTATGGGTCATGATTCATCATGGTCTGCGATCATTGGTCTTACTTTTACTCCATCAAGCTAGATCATTCCTGTTATTCATAGTATGAATCATATACCGATGATAATACTGATAGATATATGGATTACTATGTGATTTAAGTGATAATTCCTAGACCATTAAAGGATCAATGCCCAAATCTAGAGAATTGTCATTTGATGAAAATGAATCTTGTTGGTCATTATTAATCTTGTTATACCCTTTTTGTGTTCTTATTTTTAGATATTGAACCTATAGTTCTCTCGTGATGGATTTAAGATGGTTATTGGTATTTTTGACATGTAATGTGACTTGGGTGGTTAT
The DNA here is from genome assembly GCA_963277665.1 of Viscum album. Classification (NCBI taxonomy): domain Eukaryota; kingdom Viridiplantae; phylum Streptophyta; class Magnoliopsida; order Santalales; family Viscaceae; genus Viscum; species Viscum album. Next base: position 685,352,028 of record OY728167.1, read on the forward strand.
TCTTGACAGTATAAAATTATTGTGATTGAGATAGGGATCCCATTCAATATACATACTAATTATATGAGTGTTATGTTGTGTGCATGTATAGCCCCATGATACATATTCTTGATATTAGTGACATGATTGTGTTTGTTAGCTATATAACACTTTCTTGACAGAACATGATTATAAAATTCATTATTATAGCATGTGTGTTACATGTGTAGTTCTCTGTCTCTGATATTAGGCATCTATGTTGAGATGTAAAGGCTTTTCACTTACTTAGAGGGAGAGCATGGTTGATGTGAATGATTTCCTCAGAGCCTTGAATTTGGGCTAACATGTGGAGTGATGGATTTTCCAAGACCATTGAGAGTGGGTTGTTGTGTAGTGCATGTATTTACTGCGACTTATATATTGGGTTGATATTATTTTCCCCCTTGAAATGGTTTTAACTATCCATTCTAGGAAGATATAGATATATAAATAGTTGGACGAGTACATTAGGCCAATGTGTGACATTTTCTCCAGTATAGGTCCAAAATAGTCTGATATTGTCTTTATAGACCTGGAACATGTGTGAATATGTATGATATCTTGTTGTTTACTTTCACATTGATTTTATATCATGGAATTAACATGTATATATTTAAAAAAAATTAGTTATTATTGTTGGTTTCCAACTATGTTTTATTCTCACACCCTACATGGGAATATCAGTGAACTTGTAGATTTTAAGATCATGGATATAGTTAATGGAATGGTGTTTGTAGTAGGAAGTTAATAAGGGGTTGTGGGATTGGATGAGGAGATGTTAGGGTGGACTCTCTATCCTATATGTTTTGAATCTTCTATCTTAATTTATTTTCACAATTTTAGTATATTAATCCTTCACATGTAGGGATCCTTAATTTTATTTACATTGTATGATTGACATGTAATATTGTTATAGAAAGAGTTTTATAATCTTATCCTTTACACTGATTTCTGTTGGATTATTGGTTTACCTTAACAAAATTATAAGTATTTTAGTTTCTTCCATGATATTTTCTTTTGGTTTTCTCTTAATGATGTAATAGACTCCATGCTATTCCTTTTATTCCCTCATCTCTATTTGGTGACTTCTTTTGTACAAGGAGGCACACATGAGGTTATATATCACTCTACCCCAGACCTAGTGATTCGGGTCGGGGTATTTAAAAACGGTATAAGAGGAACATTGTCCTCTATTTTTCCTTGATTTGAGACTCAATAGATAGTTGAAATGATGTTTTGGACATGGTTAGGGAAATTATGTTAGTTATTGAACATCATTATATATTATACCTATGATTTCATAGGAAATTGGGATTAATGGTTTTATTGGTTGTGGTTGAAATTAATTTATTTCACATTGGGCATTGTAAATGATGGTGATAATGGAATTTATGGGATTTGAGGTGTGTTCCTACATCAATGTTATACATGTATGTTTACATGAAAAATTATTGGTGCATGAATTAGATAAGGTTTAAATTATTAAATACATATTGTAATTTGTGATTGGAGATGTTTTGGTATATTATTTCTTCATTTAATTTATTGATCATAAGAATTCTATGATTATTAATTATATATGGGAACTACTATCATGTAGCTAATAGATATAATGTTTTAGACTTAGGTATTTCGAATGGTGATGTACCCTATGTTTCTGGGTATCCTATTAGGATGTGTCTCTTGCTATATATTATTTCAGTGTGCTTATAGTCTATCAAATAGACATCTTAAACAGGATATTTGAGTTTTTCAAAGAGTTTTCTATAGAATTTCAGAGAATTATTCTTCAAAAAATTATTATGGAACTACCTAGGAAATCCAATAAAAATAATCTAACAATAAAAAATTCCCTTATTTCACCACCTCTTATATATGATGGTGTTGTTAAGAATTATCTTATAGTTTCCCTTGTAGCTAATTTTTTATAACTGATCCCACAAATAATAGTTTTTTAGTTCATGATCAAGGAGAAGGATGTCCAAGGTAAATGGTTGAAAAAACTCATGAATTTTGCATCCAAAATCCTCTAGATTTATTTGGAATGAGAGACCCCTAGGATGATGGATACATGATAGACATCATTGAGATGATATTCGACTTGGTGGTGAATCTAGACCATCATAAGGTTGAATTTGTTTCATTTATACTTTTTGGACTAGCTTGGAGGTGGTTAGGAATTAAAAATTATGTAGAATGACATGATGGGATAACAAGGGAAACATTCAAGTACAACTTTCTAAAGGAATTATTTGGTGATACACTAATGTTGGATCTCACTCAAGTGTTTATAGAGTGTTAGAAGGGGTTGTTGTTGATATCTACATTTTCTATATGATTTGTTGAGCTGTGTTTTTTTTTCTAATTTCTTAGTTTGGATTGATGTGTATAAGGATAAAAAAGTTTTGATCTGTGCTTGCCCTGAGTTGAAATTTCAGATCAAAACTTTTAATTTTATAATTTATACTAGGGTGTTTCACAAGGCTCAAACTACTGATAATGGACTATGAGAAGATAAATATGAATGTATTCCAATATCTTTTAGTTGAATAACTTTTGAACTTTTGAATTTATCCCATGTTTTCTACTCTAGAAATAATTATAATAAATCATAGGATATATTATAGGTAATAAAATTACAGTAAAATCATATACAGATTTCTTCAACTCCCTTTTCATGTAATAGTTATTACAGGTGCTACAATTTTCGATGGAAAGGAAATTTCCTAAAAAATTGTCCTTAAACATAAGAAAATTGTAACAGGTGTGGTAAGGAAGGATATCTGAAGTGGTTTTGTGTGATGGATTTATTGATGGGATTAGTGAGATCAGGCTAAGATGTGGGCTGATATTTTCAGTAGTTGGTTAAAAACACATAGGGGTATATGAATAAGGTAACTCAGGAGCCAAATGGGAGAGTTCATAAAGCAACTATAGTCATGATTTTTGTAGATGATTGAGTTCATGTTGATAGTAAGGAGGGACCTTTGATAGTTCTAGGTATGATCTTGATTATATCTACAATATCTTTTAATTTTTTTAATACATGTAGATCCAATTATCTGTATATTATCAATCATTACAAGGTTAGTTTTTCTACTTAAATTATCTTCATTGTTTCTCAATACTGATACAGCATTGGGAATGAAAGTGGACCAGGTCAGTACTTTCCTAGAGCATCCTATAGTAATTTCTAGCTTTGAGCATGTGTGGGATTTCAAAATTGAACAGATTTCTAGATTTTATATAATATTTGGATTGTATCAGTTGACTAGTTTCTATAAACAAATGAATTATTATTGGACATGAGTATCCTTTACAACACCGAAGATAGGGAAGTGTATATTGATTTATGAGTGGTATATTGAAGAATATATAGTGTGATTGGACTTAGTTCTAACCATTACAATATATGTGTATGGCATGGTACATTCTATAGATTATGCAATGACTCCCTCCACCTTTTCTCCTTTGGTAAGCCTGTACAAGATGCATTCAAAAAATAATTCTCAGGCATACCCCTTGATATCGTGATTGAGTTTGAATTTGAAATCATACTCGATGCACATCCTATATCTATTAAACATTAATGAATAGACCTAATGAATGGAAATATCATATGGTGTAACTTGAGGATATGGAAGTGAATGGCTTTATTAGATTGAGAAATTCACCATGGTGTGCACTGGAATTGTATTTAAAGAAGGATTATGGTAGTGTAAATCCATGTATAGACTATAGGACATTGAATCATATTAATATGAAGAATAGGTACCCATTTACAAAGATTTATGGTTTTTTATCAGTTAATGGGATCTTAGTGGTTCTCAAATATTCATCTCCAGACTGGCTATCATTAATTTTAAGTCGGGACGTAGGAAATACAGAAGATAGTATTTTGGACCATAAATGAACTGTATAAGTATCTTATTAGACCATTCTAGATAATTAATGATCTAGTACTATTCTTATACATCATCAATTGGATCATTCTACCATAATTATAATCCTTCATCATTATGATCATGGATGAAATGATGATATATTAAAATAACTAAGAATCACATACTATCCTTATTTATATTTTATTGAGTACTCTTCGAGCATGTCATCTTTATGATAGACACATGAAATGAAATTTTTTATTACGGTGTTTATATTTCCTTGGGAATTTGTTTATGATATTATAATTTTTTATCAAACATGCAAAGATAGGGATGACTATGGCTTTGGAATGACCTTGGAAAGAGTTCGATGCTTATATTTTTCTTGGATTGGATGTGTACTACAACAAGTCCATTCATGAATGTTCTATTTAGTAGTTATCATAACCATGTTTACTATAAAGGGGATGATGTTTTACTGTAATGATATGTGTCAACAATATGTTCTAGTGATGAATATAATAATGAATCTATATTTTATTTTGACTCTAACTGAACCCAGAATTAGGTACATAGTGTATGTCTTTTCTTCTGGGGTCGGAATGGGAGATTTATTAATTCTGAATGATAATGTATTATTATACAGGTATCACGGGCCATGAATTAATGCGTGGAACTACCCTTACTAGTAACTAGATTTTTAATTCATGGTTTATGCAAATATATTTTAGCAACATTACATCTTTAGGAAGGAATAATTCATATATTTGGACCATAATAGATTGCAGTATATCCTCTCATAGCGATACATTAATATTAATCTGAGAAATTGGGTAGAGTACTAGATGCAATTCAACATCGATATTTTTTACTTATAATAGAAAGTGATTTTTGTCAAAAATGATCTAATCAACAATATTGATGAACATAGAGAGAAAACATCAAAATCAGAGTAGATGATAAATTACTTGATGGACAATTTCTTTGTGGGAATGATTTATGATCAAAGAACAATTTCATATTCGCCCATGGTGATTCTTTACACCTTAGTGGAGTGAATACTAGCTAGTAAGTTGTGTGATCCAGATTGTCTCATGACACATTAATGGTCGGTGGTAGATTAATTCGTTTAGAGATGAATTGTATATGTATGTGATGTACTCTATGTTCATGGTAGAGCAGTTCTTCCTTATTCCATGTGATACTAGTTAATGAGTGACTCTCATGAATTATAGTAGGTAGTTCACCCGAGGTCAACCAAGATGAATGTTGATATCAGATGGTGATTTGGTATCACAAATTAAATAGGGTTATTATAGGCTTTATCTCTCACTTCTTGACATGTCAAAAGATCAAAGCCCAACCTTAGTGTCCTAGTGGGTTACTCTAGACACTCACAATGCCTATGTCGAACCGATATTATGTTATGATGGAAATCATGATGAAATTACCTAGGAACCTAAGAAAATGAGATTCTATATGGTTTATAATTGATCGATTAACCATGGTGGCTAATTTATTAATGATTTGGGAGACTCATATATTGTATGTGACAAAAATATATATATGTTCAAGAGATTGTGTGGTCCTATGGAGTCACTTTGAGTATAGTTTCTGAAAAAGACAGTTGTTTCACATAAAATATTTTTGAAGGGATTTCAAAAGGTGATAGAGACTCTATTGAAGTTATATATGTCTTTTCATCCACCAATCGTTGGGTAGTTGGAGAGGTGTGTTGGAATTTGTTGATCATGATTGATCATTTACCATTTTTAGAATTTTTCTACAATAATTGTTTCTAGTGTTCAATGTCGATGGATCAATTTAAGGATATATATATCCAAATATACCATTCATCGCTATATTGGCATGAGGTGGTCATGTCTTTGGTTTTTGGCCCATGTATTTTCACGAACCAAACATGAGTCACATCCAACCCGACACCAAAACTGGTCCATGACATGGCCCAAAGGGAGTTCCTAAACCCCATGTAATGGAAACTATTTCCTGGGTATCCACAATATACATTGTGAATTATTTCACCCATTTATATATCCAAGAGAAACCAACTTGAATAAAAACCCCATAATTGAATATTAATAACCAAATTATTTTCAACAATTTTCCGATTCAAATTTGACAACTCTAACCAAAACCAATACAATGAAACAGAAATAATAAAAAACCATCCAAAAAACCTCTAGGAAACAAGAGGGAAATCACCCTCACGCCACCATAACCAACACCTTCAAGAAGTGGAACACTAAAAATAAGATCCACCATCACCACCATGACACATCATTAATTTACCTAGGTCAAACATAACAATGTCTATATACCACCAGAGGTATATATAGGATGTAAACCAAATACTAGTAGGATACCGACCAAAATAAATATTACATGCTAAAAATTATAAGATAAACCAATATTCACATTTCTAGAAGAATATTTGAAACATTTCCATGATTGTTTTTGGAAAACTATTTCAAGAAATGTTTTTCCAAAAAATGATTTTTTACAAATAAACATTATTGAAAATAATTACACATTTTCTCAACAAGTTTTTAAAAATAAACTTGATTGAAAAAAATTACACATTTTATACCGTATACTGATGGATAAACCACATCACATAAGCATCATGTCTCAATATAGTAACATGGTTTAATCCCCATGAGCAACTAGAACAAGTGAAACTCTATTTAAAACATTCCTCGGTGCTAAAAATCCTCCATTAAACTACCAACATCATTCCTATCCATGACCCATTAGAGGGGATCCCATCCCAAATTTCCCTTGGATTCCAAAAATATTCCAATACCAATAGTGTTCATGTGCATGAGCCACTAGAGGTGAAAAATCCCCAAATATTTAGTGGTCTCTAAAAAATACAATATGTATTCTTAGTTTTTTAATCATTATTCCTAGTAGATGAATACGGGGCCCACTAATAACAAGTCAACTAGAGTAATAGTTTGAGTTCACCCATCTAGATACTTGAGTTTTATTTTGTTCTCATATCCCAATTCACATGTCACACAAATCATTAATTTCAAAAAACCATGACATTTATCACAGGCACGCAAGGAAATCACTAATTTCAAACTTCATACATTAACCAATGATCAAAAGTCCCATTGAAACCACAATCTTCTATAAAAAAACAATCCATTTTACTCACACTAAAACCATTTATAAAAAAATTTCAAACCACTTTCATAATTTGTGAAACCCCTTTGAAAAAAATTCGGAACGCATAAGATATCTATCCATTTCCATTAGAAAATACAATTTTACATTCGTATTATCATAGAAACCATTTTATAATGTTATTCAAATTACATTCAAAATTCAATGATGCGTTTAAGGTTCACAGAAAACAAGAAAACATTCAATAAAACCCATTTCTCTTAAAAAAATATTTAACACATTCAAACCATTAAATCTTCTTGAAAACACATTTTCTCATTTCACACATGGAATTATTCAATTTCAAGATGCACCACAACAATGCACACATAAAACATTACCAACATCCTTTGGAAAACACATTTTCATCTCACATTCATATCAAAACCATTCTAAATCATGTTTCACACCACAAAAACAATCCATGGAACATATTTATAAAATCAAGTGAGCAAGATAAACTCATGTCATAATGTAAAATCATAGAATCACCTACCTCACACATGAAAAGATCTTGAAATAAGGGAAAACCCACCATAAAACCTCAAAAATACCCTATAAAATACATATCATACAATAACAATCAAATTTCCCCCAAAAACACATGATTGAACCCTATTTATGTAAAATATACCACTAGAAAAATAACCAAAGAAAGAGGTTATAAGAACCCTAAAAGAGGGAGAAACCAAGCGATAAATCATGTACATGATGTTTACTTGATGCTACATGGAAAAATACACCCTATGATTGATGAAAATGGATTCAATAAGGCTTAGAGGAAGCTTCCAATGATGAAAATCCGGAATGAGGTGGATGGGAGGTGTTTTAGAGTTTAAATCAAAGAGGGAAAATGTGTAATTTTCCTATATTTTAGGACTTGGATTGGCTGCACGGTTAGCCCTAACGGTTTTCCAAAACTATTCAAAAAAAGTGTGGCTTCCATAATCTAAGATGGAAATACCACATGGTTATCCCAAAAAGTTTTCCAAACCATATAGAATATATGGGTTTTTGCACTATCTAAGAAGGAAAAGTTCACAATATTTCATAGAGAGAGGTGAATGATTTCCCCTAACCAGGCACCAAATGTGCTCCACATGCTCTCAAGACCAAAACAACCAATTTTCTCTAAAAACTCAATGGAAAACAAAAGGATAAATTTAAAACAAAATAGAAACAATACAAAAACTTAAAAAGTCATGGATTTGACAATTGTCACCACAATGATGAAATTACTTCTCTAATACTTCCACTCATATATCTATTTATCATCAGTACCATGTTACTAATGATCTCGGACAAATGTAATATACATACCATGAGGCACATTATCCTAAGAAACCACAATCCTCCCCGGTTGCTTGGAAATAGATAAATCAGAATCAATTTCCAGCTTGCCTCAATTCAGAACATGAGAGGGGTCCGAGTTGTACTTTTTTAGCACAGATTCATGGAACAAATCATGAATTGATGTCAACTGAGAGGAAAAATCTACCTTGTATTCCACATTACAAATCTTCTCAGCAATCTCAAAAGTTCTTGATTATTCAACATTAATTTCCCATCCATATCCAGATAAATATGACCTAAGTGAGGTGCCTCTATCAAGAACACCCGGTAATAATAATTCGATACAAATATTGATAAATGCTAGAATGGGAATCCTCAACATATTTCATTCAAAATTTTAGTTTTTTTAAAATAACTTTATTATAAATAGGGGAAAATGAAATGAATTGGGAGATGAATAAATTGTTAAAAATGAAGAATGAGATCCTTTTTCAGAAGCTAAATAATAAAAAAAATTATAATAAAATAAGTCTTTCTCAACAAGATAAATGATAGAAGAAAATTATTATCGAAATAATGATTTTAATGTTTTAAAAGGATATTTAGTGTTATAAAAACAATACTATGATAAGTAATTTTTACGATTTCTCAGAAATAACTTCCAATAATAGTTATTGAATTCTATCTAAATAGAAGTAAAATATTTTACAAATGGAAATAATTTCATATTTATAGATTAGATATTTTAATATGGAAGTATATTCTGGGAAACTGAAGTGTTTATGTTTGATAATTATTAAAATAATAATTATAAATTGAATGAATCTCTATATTTTTTTATAATCCTAAATAACATGGTGTGAAAAGTTATAATTCATATTGAGTTATTTGTAATTAAATAATGTTAATATGGGTGGAATATTATATGTTAATAAAACTCACACTATAATAATAATTTTTATTTTATATGTCAATAATATGATATATAATAGAAAATAAGAAATTATTTGTATATAAATCTGTTTTCCAAAGAAGGAGAATCATGATATGTCAGAACATGTGGAGGTTATTTTTTTCGAAGTCTTATATATTAAAAAATCTAATAGATTGTTTTATCATTAATTAAATTTATACCTATTATTTTCACATAATTGTTTTAATAGAAAACTCAAAAAAATTACAAATATTACTTTAATTTTCATAATGTTGATAAATTGTGATAGGTAAAAGTTATTATTGAAAAATATTTCTAAAGGTTTGTGGAGTCCTGGTATACTTGATAGTTTCAAGATGTTATATTACTTAGGTTGAAAATTCATGTGATTGATTCCCAGGAAATTGAAATGAATATCACCATATCTAAAATAAAAAACAATACATGTATATGATAGGAAAACATAACTATAGTATTGTGTATGAGACATATGGAAAGCCACAATCTATTTTTTATACAAATTTATACCTAGAGGGTAACATTAATGAAGAAAAAAATTTATTAGATTATTTTTTAATTATATTAAGATGTGTTTATTGGTGTAAAAAGAGGAAATATTCACTTAAATTAATTACAGCATAGGTAGAATATGTTTTGACATCTCAAGAAACTCAATAAATTATATTGATAATGTTTTAATTATAATTCATTCGATTTTATCTTCAATATCCATTAGTGATAAAATTTTATAATCAAATAATCACTAAGATTTGAAATAATTTGTTGTAATACTAAAAATAAAAACACATCAATATTAGAAATCATTTATTGATGGATATTTTTAATGATGGTTGTTTAATGATTGATTTTTTCCTATCATTTATAAATTAGTATATATTTTTATATAACCACTCTAAAAATACATAGTTCAATAGTTGAGTAAGTTTATGGTAATTAAAACCATCTTAAATAAATAATTATGTAAGATTATATCTTACAATTTATTTTTCTTTGGTTTATTTTTATTAAATGGGGTGATAAATGAAATTAATTAAATATATGAATTTAATATTTAAAATTTTAGAGAAATTAGTTATATAAAAATATATAAAAAATACAAGAGCAACAATTGTAGAAAACACATTCAGCAAGAGATTTTGAATATTTCTAAGTTGACTTATAAGATAAATGTAGTATATATTAGTTGATTTTTTATAATTTTTTTGGATATTTTAATCATTAGTTAAATTTTTTAATGATCTAATAATTTTTCTACTAACATTGATGATTTTTGATACGATAAGTGGATAAATATAGTGCTATTATGGATACCTTTTGGTTATTGATTTATCACTATTTTCTTCAAAAATGAGTATACTCACATAGACATATATTTTATTGATTTATTTTTCATAGTTAATAGAATATAATTTCATTATTTAGATTAAAGTTAAAAAACGACTAATTTAATTTAAATTTATATAACACTTGGTATTAACTTATAATTAGTTTTTAAGTCTCCACATGGAACATCTGAGTTGGATTAATTATATTGAAAAGATATAAAAAGGAATACATTAGTGATAATATCTCAATATGTATGATGGTTTTCTCATGTATTGGAAGAAATTTAATTAATTTATGTAGTTTTATGAGAAAGTATAAATAGTAAATGATCTCCTTTTGTTAGGTTTTCAACTTTATTAATCGTGATATTCAATGATATAATTATTTAAAAAAAGTCTGAACATGATGGAGAAGTCTATAAATTTTCTTGGACTTATGAGACTATATTAATTGAGTTTCAATATGTGGGAAAGTGAGATAAAATAAAAAGAGAATTATTTATAATACTGAAATTGAAAAAAAATGTTTTATACTGGTTATCTACGAATTTCATGTCTATTTTCAGAAACATTATTGCATAAGACATTTATTTAAATACAAAAAAATGAAATCATAAAATAAAATGATATATAATTGTTTCCTCTAGTTTAGTAATAATGTAAGTATGATAATATAGGTTGTTTTGCAATTTATTATATATTTATAAGTGAAAAAAAATTAAATCAAAAACTAAATAATAATTATATGGAGTTTTTGTAATGGTTAAGACACATAAATATTTACTTGTAAGTGAGAAATAAAATTTACCCCAATTTAATATTAGTAAATTAATGTTTTACATTTTTTTCAATCGATATTTAGATTATGTATAATAATGAAAAAAATATCCTCAGTCGTAAGTAATTGTAATTTATTTAAAAAAATTGAAATTGAATTTTTATTAATTTTCATTGAATTGTTTTTAAATGTCTCTGAATTTATTATCCTTGATTATATTGATGTATTTAGGAATTAAAATAATCCAATAATAGATGAATATCATGGAGACTTAAGGATAAGAAGTCATATATTCTATATTTAATTTTTTGATTATTTCAATGATTTGTGGGTGATAAAAAATAGGAATAAAAGAACAATAAAATGATTATGCATAGTTATACGATCATTTTATACTGATTTTATGATAAAAATAAAAAATGTGAGAGTTATTAGAACATGAGAAGGAAATACGATATAGTGTGAATGGGAATGTTGGTTGTGATTATCCACTGTTGTAGAATAAAATTCATGGTAAAAAAATTCTCTTTACCCATGTTTTATATTTGTGAGAAATCATATAAACCATTTTATATAGAATAAAAAACATCTCACACCATGGAATAGTTACTTATATCAACTAGTGAACCTTATGAGTACCTCAATCACTGATCTATGGCTACATGAATTCCCCATATGTGATTAAAATGAGAAATATTTTATTATTATAGATTATTTTAATAGAAAATATTTTTTAGAAGTATAAGGATTTAAATATCATTGACTTAATTCCTCTCCTTATATTTAATTGATCCTAATCAAGATTATCCAAAAAGAACCATGTGATATGGACTTGTGATGTTGAGTTGCACTTCAATATTAATGGAATACTGGAAGTCATTATTAGCATAAGAGATAATGTTACATGGGATTTTTATGCATCTTTATGGGGTTTTCACCATATTCAGAAAAAATATATATCATCGTATGATAGTTTTTTGGTCAATCATGAAGAATGATATGTGGATTATTTGTCATGGTGTTTCAACTATTAGTCATTGAAGGTTGATCAAAAAATATATTCTAGTTTTTTATATCTACTTTATATTAGGATGTGGAAATTACATAAGTTCATAAATGATTTTGTGACAATAATTTCTAGATATCACTATAGAATGATATAGAGTGGGTAATCATAGATATGTTGATTAAGGAAACCCACTTCCTATTTAATAGGGAGAATCTATTAATAGATAACATTTATATATTGTACTTGCAATATATAATTAGTGTTATTTTGTGTATTATATCACAATGTCATGTTGTAGTTACACATCAATTTTTGAATGGGTTTTAATGATAATTAGGTACTCATGTAAAACTCATAATGGAATATTATATATATATTGATATATAATCATAACATATGATCATAATTTTTTAAGATATGTTTTGTGTCTGCAGTTTAAACTTTTGAAATGTGTGGGAATATAAAATGGACTTGATTAAGTTTATATACAATATCATTTAGAAGGAAATTATAAAATGAAACCATTTATTTTTTCTATAGGAAGTCATGATACTCTCCCTTTTTTAGACAGAGATGAAATAATTTCCATTATTTCATTTAATATTATATAGTATAATATAGATTTTGGTTTTTTAATAAATATATGACCATCAATGAAATGTATCTTGAATCATTTATATATTGACCAAATAATAAAACCATAGGAGTTTAGAGTTTGTTATTTTGTATTGAAATGAGTTCCAATGTGACTAGGAAACCATCAATTGAGATAATGAATCATGATAACTCATATCTAGGTAAATTAAATATTCTATAGTGGATTAGGATAACTAACTTTTTATTATCCATTTTATCCTTAGTATTGTTTTATGTATTATTTGATCAATATATCTCAACCAAGGAGATATTAGTGAGACCCTTCATATATACTCAATTTCAATGAGTTGGATTTTTGGTGGATAAATTATATATGGGGAAGCTGAAATGCTTCAAATATTTCAGTTATAAGGACCCAAGTTAGTAAATTGTACCTTATGTTCTCAGTTTTGTGTTAAGAAGACTCATTTTTAAGGGATATATGGGAGTGATAAGTATACATGAGGTGTCTATAAATAATGTGATATACTGGTGTTTCTTGATAACACATATCGATGATGAGAACAACGATGTTTCTTTAATGACTCTGATTTGATAATATGTATTTTTGAATTAGGAATTTGATTTTTAGGGGTTTGGTTTGGAATTATTATATTTATTTTAGAAAAAATGTTTAGGTTTGGTAGGTTAGAAATTTTTCACAGAACAATATTGGAAGGAATTTAATATTGAAATCCCCAAGGGACTATTTATAATGTATTTTTATTCTTATTATACTAAATTAATATAGTTAGGCATGATTTTTGTTATGAAAAAATTTTGGAAATAATGAAATTATATTATCACTTATGGGGGATTTATGATTTATGAAATATATTTTTTATAATTTCTTGTTTATATAAGCCTTTAAATTTAATTTATATATTTTTCAGACCCAGTCGTGAAAATTGGAATCAAATAGGATGAAAATTGTAAATTTATTATTTGTTGGAGGAAATACACAATTGGAATCATAGTTATCTAATTATGAAATACATATTAATGAATTATTTGTAGGAAGGGTCAATGTTATTTAACATATCACAAAAAATAGTGAAATATAGTATATTTTATGAATTTTTTAGTTTTAAAGGATGTAAAAGTATTGAAATTAATTTAACTCATATACTTTGTATATTTGGTCAACTAAGGAATGTATCCCTATCACAACTAATCTATTTATTATTAATAAATATAATTTCTAAAGGTTTTCAGAAATATTCCTTAATAAAAATATTTTCTTTTCCAACCATGTTACCTTTATCAAATTCTAATTCAGATTAGTGGTGAATCTTATAAACCCTTATTTTCACCATTTTTTAGGTTTTGATGAGATCTACTATATCATCTATAACTGGTGAGACTAGTCGATCCCATACCGGGTCCATAAAAGAAATTTAAATAGCCCGTGGATATATCCTCCTCTTTCTAATGGAAAGGTAATAAATGTACAACATACACTACATACCATGAGTAATGATATAAACATTTGACTCAAAAAATAACTATATACCTATATATGTCAATACATAGAAAAAACATGAATTTAATGTATAAAAATATCACCAAATAACATAAATACCCATAATACCAATAAATCATTAAAAAAATACCATACCACAAAAAACACATCCTTAACTAGAATCCACTATATAACCTTCCATTCCCCATCCAATCCAATGAAGTAGTGTCCAAGGTTCCTATTACACAATAAAAATCATTTGTATGTGCACCAATATTCACATGATTGGAGTGAGTAAAAGACCCATTTAAATACTCCCAATACTCCTTATTCACATCATTTATGTGAAAACCAGGTTTCTCATATATATATATACATATATATATTATAATAAGATTAAATTTCAAATCAAATGATATAATATTTCCATTTTATATAATATAAAATCAACCTAATTTTTTTTCACAAAATCATAACTAATTGAGTTATAGACCATTGGTGTTCTAGAAACCTAACTCACACATTCCTTTCCACTGAAATCCGAAGGTAACTCTAAACCTATGTCACACCCATCATTTTTAAACTAATCCACCCCACACTCAAGTGGGTTTTCCCAAAAAACCAATATGCCACTACATTCATGTAGAGATTTCAAACCAAACCTCACTTAAATCAACATGTTCCCCACAGTGATGTGGAGTTTATAAAAAACTCATAACCTCTAAAGGACCTCATATGGAAAGGGATTTTCCGAAAAAAATTTGTACAAAATTAGAATTTCCCATACATATAGTGGATTTTCACTTTCAAACGCCAGTTATCTGGGAATGGATCCTTCAATTATGTATAGTTTCCTTAAAAAAATCCCATAACCAGACATTTTTCACACTAATTCCACATAAAAATTTAAAAGATAAAAATAATATCAGATTTCGCAATACTGACTATGAAATAATTAACAAATTAATTAGTAATTTTTATTTTAAATTATATTTTTTTAAAACAATGACAGGATCAGAAAAACATTTCTCTTATTATAAAACCAATCATTCCAAAAACATGGAACATAACATATCAACCACCATTATAGATTTTTATAAAGTAAATTTAAAACATTTATCATAAATATGACATGTAAGACCACAAAATTTACTATATAATAGAATAATGTAGAATACAAGTACCTATTATCAAATTTATAATTCTATTACCAAGCCTACATAGAATCAAAACCTATTATGATATCCTACCAAACTAAATTACTAATTTAAATGAAAATAAATTGTAGAAAATTTTTATACCTATGTAAAAATAGAGAAATAATCAACATTTTTCATAATATAGTTGATCAATGATGAAATTATATGGATACTCTTGATAAATTCCTCCTCTAACATCGCAAAACAAAATATATATAAACAAAAAGTGTTTATAATTCACTTGAAAAAATTATAATGTCAAAACCCTAGATCCAAAAAGAACAAGGATTAGAGAGAAAACATGAGTAGATATACCTTTTTATTGGCTCCCAAATCTTCCAATGTCTGAGTAAGAAGTGATCCATAGAAATATATCCAATAAAAATTTCCCCAGTATTACCTAGTAAGTATCTCCCTTATATCAGGGATGAAATCAACAATAAGGAATGTAATTTAGGAAATATTTTGTTTTTTAATAAAAATAAATTCTAAATAGCTCCGATAACCATTAATATACTATTCAAACCACCTATAAATAATACCCATGATGCACAGTTAGACAACACAATCATCTAGGACTTCTCATAGGCCATGTATTCCACCCTAAATTTAAAATTATTATTCCAAACATCTATAAGTCCTACCAATTTCAGCTAAGAACAACCTTATAATTCTCCAGCACATAAATAAACTTTTAAAGACCACAGAATACCACCAAAAATGGTTTAATAGTTCCAAAATTCAATTATTTTTTTGTACATTTAAAATATCCATCTTGCAATTATAGTTTCTTCAAATTTTTTCCCTGGTTAAAAATTACATCACAAACCAATCCATAATTAATAATAAAACGTTACTGTATAAAAAGTATCCACATCGATATTATTTTCACCCATGAAAATCTAGTTGGCATATTAATCCAACAAATCTCATCATTAGGGAGAAATAATTGTCAATGCACTTCTCACTAACACATATCAATATCCGTTTTCAAAAGACATCTCATGGTATACAACCACCACGATATTTCATATGATAACAACTGAAAAATTCAAAACCCATACAATATCATTTTCTTACCCTTCTATATTCATTATAAACAACACTATAATTAATTAAAACCAAATCAATTATAAATATCCAATATAAATACTACCCAGATTTGAATTTCAAAAAACATATTAACCAAAACAAATAGTGTTCCACAACATGACCATTTTTATATGGTTTTAAATTTAATTATAAAACCATAGAATCCCTTTAATTAAAAACAATGAATACCTAAAATCAATAACATATTTAGAATAAATATTAATAATTTAGTCCCTAAGACAAACATAAAACCTGCATTTATGACCTCTCCCCATTAAAAATGGTTTATATTGCTCATCTACCAAAACCAAGAGTATTTGATAACTCAAATAACTATATAAATTTAATTGAAAAATATATAAATAATTATTAATAAAATTTTCTAAAATAAATGTCTTTGAATTTAAACTACGTTATAAAGGCATTCCCATCAATTTTAATTCATCCATATTCAACAATTGTAATAATACTAGAAGACTCAACTCCCAAACTAGGCATGTATCAAGATCCAAAAGAAAACCTACAAGAAAATACCAATAGATTCATTAAAACTAAATAAATTTTATTACACAATTTACTCTATCATGAAAATAGTTTTACTCCACTAAAATCCCTTATACATATAGCCCACAATTTACCTCACACTGGATAAGAATCTCCCAACCTAAGTGTACAAGGATTCATAAGTTTATGATATCCCCAAACAGTAACTTAACATTTTTAATCCTTTTATTTTATACCATACTAAACACATACCATCTATTATTTGAGCTAAAAAAATATCAAAGATCTCATGCACTGTTATACTATCCAACTAATCCTAAAAAATCCATATTTGAGGTCTAATAGTACATATTATTTCAAAATCAATACTCTCCCAACATGAATACTATCACTATTGAAACCCCCATGAATTGAGATAATCAATAAAATTTTAAACATTAATCATAAAACTATATTATGTATCCACATAACTACAGTGAGAAATGAATTTTCCCAGTCATATACAATTCAATAATGAAAAACAACAAATTTTCATGTTTTAATTCACTTCAATAGTACTATAACCTAACAAAAAGGTAAAAGATAAGAAACTATAACCATGGGCTCATAAAACTATATATAATTACAAATCAATAACAATGGTACTTTTCTCAGTATATCTTATAAATCATTTACCAGTATACTGGTAAATCTAAAATAATTATCCAGTATATCATAACTACAAAAAACATGCACTAGAAAATACAAAAAAAATTATATCTAATTTATTCCAAGAAACAATGTATTTATATAGAATAAATCCTCACGAAAAAACCTTATCTGAATGGAATAATAAATAATCAAATGAATTTAACAACATAAAAGTGATAAATTTTCATCACACTCTCGAGATTCCAAACACATGTTGCAACCATCAATACATGTCAGGAAACTCTCAACATCCCATGGAGTATTTACACTCAATAAGATAAGTCATACCATAATTCAACACATATAATTTATATCACTTACAAAAAACAATAATGTTATTTAATAAGCCGATACATTTTACCCTAGGCTAACTTGCATATAACTAAAATACATTCCATGGAGAAAACCCACTACACCAAGTGTAACACTATCCCAACCAAATAAAAACCAAAATTCTATAAAAATAATTTCTATAAAATATTCACGTATCAGTGAATATTAATAATGTCAACTACATTCATATAAAACCCTTATTTTAAATAAAAATCATATTTTTGAAAAAAATAACATATTTTTCCTATATTTTTAAAATTCCAAAATACACTAACTGAAATATTCTAGAACCATTTTCAATCCATTTAGGAATAAATGTTTTTGATGTAACTACATTTTTATAAAATTTAAATATTAAATCACTAAATTTCATAGTTCCTTATCAGAACCAATAACTTTAACATTGTACAAAACTTTCTCAAGCATTATTCATTCATTTATGAACTCTATTAAAACCCCTTCTCCAAAATTGGTTTTATCCAAAAATCACCATATGGGTTTGTCCCAAATTATATATCAAGAAAATAAAATTCCAAACCATTCAATTACACCACATATATTAAAATACATTACAAAAAACCTTTTCCCTTTTCAAAATACATTTCCAACACCCAAATACATTTGCTAAAAATTCCAATTTTTATTAAATAATAATTCAATTTCCATATCCTTTTATAAAATCAATCATACACATTAAAAATGGAAAAATATTATTTCACCAAAGAAATGTAAAATAAGAAAAAATATTAAAAAAAATCCTTCCATTCCCAAAATTTCAAGTATTAGGAAAACTTATTTTAATTTATCATGAACAAAAAATGTCATTTAGGCATTTCACTTTGAGAAAATATTTTCAACCATTAATAATTGACATTAAACCTAAAATGATTCTTTAAATCCCATTTTCATATAAAGAATAAAAATTGGTTTGAATATCATTTCAAATTTCTAAACCCATGTTATTTTCTCGAATAATGTCGACCATAAATCATTTAAATGATAGAAGACAAAATTAGCACTAAACACTATTTGCAAAAAAATTATTTTTTAACGATTCATAAAAAATAATTTATATCCAAAAATTATTTAACACCACAAGAATTAAAATTAACATGTTTTGAAAAGAAAATAAAAAAAATCATGCATAATCAACTTATAAAACATAATGTAGAAATTAGATATATTGTATCATCACCAAATAAACCATTTATCATAATATATGTAGTACTTTATTAAATTTTATATTTCACAATTATTGTTTAATTTATCAGTTTTTAAAATTAATCCCTAGTCTCAATACAAGCGATCATGTTATCTTACAATGACATATAGGCTCATATTAAACAAACTGACCATTTAACCAATAAACCACTATAGCTTTTGTCAAAAACAGCAAACACATATTTATATTGGAATAATTACCCCCAAAATTATTTTTCTACCATTACCACAATATAATAATAGTCATCACTGTATAAAAAATTTATCCAATATTAATTTTAATTATAAATTTACATGCCATTTAATTTCAAAATTTCAAATTCTATTATAAAATACGCATAAATAATGATAAACCTTAAAAAATATTCCATGGATTCGTAATCATCGTACTATATAATGCATGAGACACATCGATCATCTTAGTCTATTATAGAAACCATACATGGGAAACAAAAAATATCCCGACATATCTTGAGTAAAACAACACATCTCCATCATGGAATACCATATAAAATCAAGTATCAATATTATGATATTGATGTTAATAAATAATTTTTATACTCTATGTTTCATGTCTTGACGCATCCTATCTTTGATACTCATAGACCCTAGTCAATACAGACAAATAAAATTTATTTATTCCAATTTTTCAAAACTAATCTTGATCTAAAATGGAATTTCACTAATCCCTTGATTCTATCCCTCAATTAACAAATGTTGTGTAGTAAATAAACATAAAACATATTTCACCGTGGGAAATATATACATATAACTCATATTATAACTTCATACATTTATAATAAAATATAATATGGAATATCATGAATATAATGAATAAAAACATACCATAACAATAAAAATACCAACAATATCGATAGAAATGTATATAATAAACAGTCCAAATTGATGAAATATATAATTCTATCATATACTAGATGACATATGCTACCCCAAATAAAGAAACATCCAAGGAAATTATAATTTAATCAACATTATCTCTATGTGAATCAAGATGCATATATGGTGGGTATATATGAGACCTAGTAGGATATCCCCAAGAATCCCCACACATAGAATTTTGTGAAAACTAGGTAGCCCATATGTGATTTTAAAATCATTTCCCACCCATGAAAATCGATATAGTCTAGAAAACATATAATATAAAATTAATATAAATAATTTTTCATAAATAATAATCAAACACGTCATATCCCAATGTTGTTCTTAATACCAAACTCACACATTCCTTTTCAATAAAATACAAAGGTAAATTTAAACTATGTACTCTATAACATTAACAAAAAAACCCCAATTTCCATCAAATTAATTTGTTAAAAAAATTTATAATTATGTCACAATGAATAAATACACAATATGAAGCATAACATAATTGATTAACGATGAAATGTCATGACTAATTGTCATCAAATGTCCTTGTAACATACTTGATGAAAAAATGACTTTGAAATTTTTTGACCATGACATGGTGAATCCACTGTAACACCCTGAGATTTTATGAAAAATATTCTTTTTAATTTCATTAATGTCTTGTGTTGTATGCTACACCAAAAGGATCTTGCACAGCACACATCCTTTACTTGCCTTTCATTACACACAATCGCAACCTTCCTTGATAGTGTGTGTAGCACGCAATACCGAGTTTCACTAAACAACGATATGCTATTAAAATATTATTAAAACTTGCTGTTATGAATAGTAATAACCACTTGTTGAAATTTTGTAAATTTTATTTTTCAAAATGAACATCATTTTTGGATTCGGAATATCGAAATTAGCATAGGGTGAAATTTTGGTACTTTTCGGATAACTTTCATATTCTGATGAATAGTGAAAATTACTAAATTTTAATTAAAAACAACTTTTTTAATCGAAATAATTAATTGTTATAAATTATTAATTTTAGTGGTTTTAAAGTATATTTAGAATACATTTTTACAATTTAATACAATTTTTTTCATGGGATGTAATTTCACATTTAAACCAGTTATAAACAAGTGTCAATCTTTTGATAGTTATTATCTCTTAAAAACACGCTATTTGTTTTGATGACGGAAATTAATTTTTAAATTAGTTAATATAGCTGATATTTTTTGAATTTGATAAAATAGACATCATTTTTGAATTCATAATATCAAATATAGCTTAGGCCTAATTTTTTGTATTTTTCTGGAAACTTTCATTTTTTGATGAATAGTGAAACCACTAAGTGGTAGTTAAAAAAAATGAATTTTTCATAAAACATAATTTTACCGCCTCTGTGAGTGGAATTTCAAATATTCGAGAGACACGGTTGATGTTAGTAAGTAAAATGTGGTTCAATGAGATGAAAATAAATTTTGGTGAATAGTAACTTTTTACTTTTTTTTACCACGGTTAAAAGTAAATAGGGTAATTAAGGGTAAAAATGATATTATTATTACCCTAACACATATCCTAATTCTATTGGATAAGTTTAATTCGACCAAAAACAACCTTAGTATTAAAATATGACCATTTAGGCCCACTTGGATTAGATTAGGACATTTATTATTAATTTATTCAAAGAAGGGTTAAAATAGTTAAAATCAATGTTTAATAAGTAGATAATTTTTAATATAGTGTTATACATAAGATAAATTCGACTATAAATATTAATTAGAAATCTAAAAATATTTCCTACATAATGATATTTAATTTTTAATTTTTAGACATTAAATAATTTAATTTATTTATGACACAATGATGATGCAGTAATTATTTTATTAGTGAAATATTGACATAATTGATGTTATAAATACACAAATAAATGTAATTTTAGACTTTTTATGAATTCCACTTATTTTATAGGTTAATAAGACATGTTAGTATTGATTTAATTAACCTTTTGAGAACTAATAATTCTGTTATGATTTTCACAAAAATCAATTACTAAATAGTGTCAAAATTGATATAAAATAGTTTTTAAAACAAATATTATATTATTAATTGTTATTTTATTCCTAAAAATCTAAGGTTCGGCCAAATGACTTAGATAACGTTATATATATTAACAATAAACAACTTGGGGTTCGTTTGGCTTGTTATAGTAAGTTTATTAACCTTATAGTGTAAGAACAAAAAAATACATGGTAAAAGTAAAATTATCTAACATAATGTTAAATATAAATGATAAGGTTAAAATAGGAACCTAAACTTGTATAAATTCTATTGGATGAGAGTATTTCGGCCCATCCCCACCTTAGCTTCGAAATAAATCAATTTGGAGCTATTTAAAACCGAATATGACTGTATAATGAAATGATATTTTTTGTTATTCTAAAGGAGCCCCTCTCCTCCCTTATAAAAGGGCACCTCCTCCCTCTCTTCCTCACACCACTGAAAAATTATCTTCTCCACTTCCCTAGAAACATCCTAGAGGTCCTGGTCTTCTTCAAAGACCAATTTTAGTGCCCTAAGAGGAGGACTCAAAGAGTCTCTTCAAAGAAGAGGTACTGTCCGTTACCGATTCTTTCAACATTGTTTCTTCTTCCACTTCTTCTTCTTAGGTTGTTTCATTATGAAGTAATAACATCAGTATCAATAATATAATTATATGTTATTATATGTTTGAAACAACCCTATTTAACCATCTATCCATCCTATGGAAAACGGAATCACCGCGCGTGCGTACGTATGGAATACCGTCTCCACGCTGTGGTGTAATCTATTTTCCACCACCACCTTACTTGGATGGGTATAATGGTGTAAATAATAACTATATATGGTTATTGTGAAGTGATATTTATTCTGATATAGTATACATACACTCCAATACAATTCCACGATCATGAGAACGATATCATCGCTCGTGTGTACGTACGGAATACCGTCTCCACGACGCGATGAGATTCATTCTCCATGTTAACCATTCATTATTGATTATAAAGTTTATATAATATGTAATCATTAAATATATGACATAATAATGATACTGGATTTATGTGTATATACATGTATTTCATCTACTTAATTCCATTCTACTCAATAAGGAAACGAAAACAGCGTTCATGCGTACGTACGGCCTACCGTCTCAATGAACGGTGTATTTATTTCCATTTACTGATCTATTATATACATGTATATTCTGAATATATATTATATGTAAATCATGGTTTACATTCTGGAATTAAGTAATCATGATCTAAGTAATCATATTAATAATTACAAGTCATAACACGGACGACAAATGAAACGATTTTACCCAAAACGCTCTTTAACAAGGAATTTACAAAAGAACGGGTAATATAAAGTCTTAAGTGAACCATATATGATATCATAACAATGAGTATGATTCTGGAATAAGTCAATGACATTATTTAAATCATTATATAGGAGGTTCGAACACTTATGAAGAAATCAGACCTATGGTAAGGGAAAATTTTGCAAATCTCATTTTTTATCCGAGATTGCTTATACAAAAGTATTTACTGGGGTTATTATTATCATCCATGTACACGTTTTATAAAAGTGTTTATATGTATGTTTAATGTACTTCTGGACCATTTTGACTTTTACTACATGTTATGTAAGGAATCTTTCTTTTTTTTACGTTACGAGGTACTTTTTTACTTTTCCGGTAAAAGTACGAGAAGAATGTTTTTTAACTTATACGGCGCGAATGGATTTTTACGGTTTTATAAAGCCTTATTTTTATGAAGCCTCCTCCAAAATATTTCATGACTATTTTCAACAAAATCCTCTTCTTTTAAAATTTCAAGACATTTTGTAAAAAGAGAATGATTTTGAAGAAGAAAGGATATTTTTCTCAAGAATTTATTTCAAGTGTTTTATCAAAACCATTTTCCATCTAAGATGACATTATTTCATATGTGTATGTTTCAAGTATAATGTCTCTATAATTTACATGGTTTCACATTTCTTATGATGAAATGATAACCTTTTGTTTTATATGGATTATGTTATGACGGAATGATGTTTATGAAACCCATTTTATTCTTTGGGTTATGATGAATGTTTTAAGTTTATTTTGTGGCACAAGTAAGTATGATTTCATTATGAGATGGGTGGGACCTATATCTCTCTCCAATTCATTGGGTAAAGATTTATATCTCATGAGATAGACATGGCTGGAACTACAAGTTAAACCGGTTCAGTAATACAGGACTGGAACGAGGAGTGAACTCGATTCAGAAAGGGACTTTGTCCACTAAGATGGTCTTGGCAGCAATGCCTTGGCTACTATGGAAATCATATCATGTGATTAATGGTTGCCACAATTACATGTTTTATTCCCAGGAAATTTTATCATTCGTAATGTTTCTTTATGATCTATGCCTTACGTGCTTCCATGTTTTATGTCATTGCTCAAGCTGTTGATGTTTAAACATTATGTTCATGTTTTTATGTTCAAATGTATATAATATGTTTTATTTTATCCATGATTACCCTTACTGAGTATTTGAGCTCACCCTTTTTATTTTTTCTTCTCCCCAGGATATATAGAAAGGTTTTAGGTAAGCAAAAAAAAGGGGAAGATCTTTATGGGAGATGTTGAAGATCTTTCACCATGATTAGAAGATTTTATTCCAAGTTTACAAAGACACTAAACTATTACGGTCCTTGTGTGTCTATTTTTGTTATGTATTAAGTATTCCACAAAAGTAATGTAATGTCCATGAACGTCAAGCTTCAGGGCTCTACATTTGGTATCAGAGAAAAGGTTTAGTCAACCTTTGGAAACTAGGATGCGAAAACATTAGGGATATCCCTAGAGATATTTCTAAGGTATGTCTAGGGATGTACCTAAGGATAAGTATACATATAGTATATAGTCCTAGAACTACGGTAACGATCTTATAATTTAACCTAAGATGTTAGATATTGAGGGTGCTCCCCCTTTACTATGTTGTTTTCCCTAGCTTGATTTTTTCCTCTCACACTATTCTTTTTGGGTTTTAGAAAATGGCTGGAAACATGAAGATTCATGATAATGGAGGATATGACGGACAATGGAATGATATTCTTCATGAGAAACCAAATGAAACAGGATTTGGAAGTCCAAACATCATTATTATTCCTAATCAGCAACCTCATAATATGATCAATAATCTCAACTTTGGTAAGTTTCCCGACTCAGATAATAAGAGAAAGATGGAGTTTCAGGATGATCATAGTGGAAAGAATTTTCAATTTCCCTCATGTAAATCATGTGGGAAGAGGCAACATGGAGATTGTTTCAATAAAACTGGAAGATGCTTTGGGTGTGGAAAAATAGGACACAAAGCCAGTAAGTGCAAAGGAAAAGGTTCAGTTAACACCATGGATGAGGATAATGGTATTTCTACGACATCGACAATGGATAAATGTTTTAAATGTGGAATGTACGGGCATTATGCAAACCAATACCCCAAGGGAAAGTCTCATGAAGAGAATCTGTACGACCATATGGGTAGTATTTATATTGATGATGATGAAGAGACTACAAATGATATGTGAGATGAAAGAATTGTTGAAGCTTGATGAATGGTTTTAGAAGGTTGTGGAATGATTGTTTATCGAGAGTTATGTTGTATAGTTAATGGTACTATGGAATAAAGAATTATCTAAGGATTGTTACTCTATTTTTTTCCTAAATGTATTTGAAAGTATATGTTGAATGGTACCTATAACCAAGGAAGGTTATTCTGATATTTTTGTAAAGTAGATGATATGCGCATAATGATGCAATAAGAATATAATGAATGTTTGATTGTATTCATGAGCTCATGATTGATATAAGGGATATCATGGTTTGATTATATATAGAATTTTGAGGATTTTGGTATGTGGAAAGTGTTAACTTTTAACTGCATTCATGTTTTCACTAAGGTTCAATGGGTATTCATTTTTCAATAGGATACATTATTAAGGCCTTCGAATGTTTGGAATGTGACCAACAAGACATAAATTATGATATATGGGGATCAACGATGGTATTAATATGCTTGTTATATGAAATCTATGGTAATCGTTTTCACTATATTATGAGAGTGGACTGAAGTATTTTGGATAAGCCTATGGATTGGAATGGATTATGTTGGACATAAGTTGGTATTGTTTAAGGATAGAAGTTTTTTCGATATTATTGATTTGATGTTATGATAATATAGTTTTATAAAAAGGACAACCTACAGGACGTGCGACAACCCATTGCGTCGGACAAGGCTGTGGGAATCGAACCCACAACCGAAGTGTGATTGGCCTTTATCACCTACCACTGGCCTACAGGAAGTCCATGTTTAGTAGAAATTAGTTTTATTATATTAAGTAGTATTAAATATGAAGTATAAGACCATTTTAGGAACCATATATGATTAATCTCACTATAGATCGACTTATGTATAATTAATAACTTTTGCTAACCTTTTGTTTGAGATAGATGGAATGACCCGTCATTCTACCACATGATCTGCTAACACATCACGAATATCAAATTCAACTTCATTTCTTTAAAATATGAAGTGGAAATTGTTCAAAGCATGAACAATAGTGAGATTGTACGAAAATAAAGTAAGTATTTATTCTAATTAAAATTCATCAACTTTAGGGAAATGATCTTGAAAACCAAAAATGTTGTCCTGGTGCCCTTATATCTGATGAATCAGATGGTACCTTAGATCATCACTGATTTACGGCTTTGTGATTGATGGCTTTTTCATAGCCATGTTCTCTACCACTCTCCATCAGAACATGATGGTTAGATTTCTCTTCCATACCCATATTTTCACCTATGTTATGCTATGTAGAAACCCAGTGATTAGTTAATTTGGGTAACCGTTACGTTTCATACTTTTGTTTTCAAATATTGGTTTTGGTATTCCTTTTATAACGTGGGTTTCTATTAAAGATACTTTCGAGTAGTAAACCATTTATATCCCCGACGAATTTCAAGGTCGAAATTCATTTTAAGGGGGGTAGAATGTAACACCCCTAGATTTTATGAAAAATATTCATTTTAATTTCATTAATGTCTTGTGTTGTATGCTACACCAAAAGGAGCTTTCACAACACGCATCTCTGACTTTCCTTTCAATACAGGCAATCACAACCTTCCTCGATAGCGTGTGTAGTATGCAATACCAAGTTTCACTAAACAACGATATGCTATTAAAATATTATTAAAACTGGCTGTTATGAATAGTAATAACCACTTTTTAAAATTTTATAAATTTTATTTTTCAAAATAGACTTCATTTTTGGATTCGGAATACCGAAATTAGTTAGGGTGAAATTTTGGTACTTTTCGGATAACATTCATATTCTGATGAATAGTGAAAATTTCTAAATTTTAATTAAAAACAACTTTATTAATCGAAATAATTAATAGTGATAAATTATTAATTTGAGTGGTTTTAAATTATATTTAGAATATATTTTTACAATTTAATAAAATTTTTGTCATTGGATGTAATTTCACATTTAAACCAGTTATAAACAAGTGCCAATCTTTTGATCGTTATTATCTCTTAAAAACACGCTATTTGTTTTGACGACGGGAATTAATTTTTAAATTTGTTAATGAAGCTGATATGTTTTGAATTTTATAAAATAGACATCATTTTTGAATTCATAATATAAAATATAGCTTAGGCCTAATTTTTTGTATTTTTCTGGAAACTTTCATGTTTTGATGAATAGTGAAACCACTAAGTGGTAGTAAAAAAAATGATTTTTTCATAAAACTTAATTTTAACGCTTCTATGAGTGGAATTACAAAATTCCAAGAGACACGGTTGATGTCAGTAAGTAAAATGTGGTTCAATGAGATTAAAATAATTTTTGGTGAATAGTAACTTTTAACTTTTTTTTACCACGGTTAAAAGTAAATAGGGTAATTAAGGGTAAAAATGATATTATTATTACCCTAACACATGTCCTAATTCTATTGGATAAGTTTAATTCGACCCAAAACAACCTTAGAAATAAAATATGACCATTTAGGCCCACTTGGATTAAATTAGGACATTTATTATTAATTTATTCAAAGAAGGGCTAAAATAGTTAAAATCAAAGTTTAATAAGTAAATAATTTTTAATATAGGGTAATAAATAAGATAAATTCGACTATAAATATTCATTAGAAAGATAAAATGATTTCCTAAATAATGATATTTAATTTGTAATTTTTAGACATTAAATAATGTAATTTAGGTATGACACAATGATGATGCAGTAATTATTTTATTAATGCAATATTGACATAATTGATGTTATAAATACCCAAATAAATGTAATTTGTTACTTTTTATGAATTAAACTAATTTTATTGGTTAATATGACATGTTATTATTGATTTAATTAACATTGTTAGAACTAATAATGCTGTTATGATTTTCAAAAAAATCAATTACTAAATATTGTCCAATTTGAAATAAACAAAACTTTAAAACAAATATTATATTATTAATTGTTATTTTATTCCTAGAAATCTAAGGTTCTGCCAAATGACTTAGATAAGGTTATATTTATTAATAATAAACAACTTGGGTTCGTTTGGCTTGTTATAGTAGGTTTATTATCCTTATAGTGTAAAAACACAAAAAGACACGGTAAAAGTAAAATTATCTAACTTAAAGTTAAATATAAATGATAAGGTTAAAATAGGAACCTAAACTTATCTAAATTCTATTGGATGAGAGTATTTCGACCCATACCTACCTTAGCTTCTAAATAAATCAATTTGGATCTATATAAAACCGAATATGACTTTATAATAAAATAATATTTTTTGTTATTCCAAAGGTGCCCCTCTCCTCCCTTATAAAAGGGCACCTCCTCCCTCTCTTCCTCACACCACATTGAGCTTTAAAGATCGGAAAACCCCTGACAAATTCTCTTATCCACTTCCCTAGAAACATCCTAGAGGTCCTGGTCTTCTTCAAAGACCAATTTTAGTGCCCTAAGAGGAGGACTAAAAGAGGCGCTTCAAAGAAGAGGTAATGTCCGTTACCGATTCTTTCAACTTTATTTCTTCTTCCACTTCTTCTTCTTAAGTTTTCTCATTATGAAGTAATAACATCAGTATCACTAATATACTAATATGTTATTAAGTATGAAACAACCCTATTTAACCATTTATCCATCCTACGGAAAACGAAATCACCACACGTGCGTACGCACGGAATACCGTCTCCACGCCGTGGTGTAATCTATTTTCCACCACCACCTTACTTGGATGGGTATAATGGTGTACATAATAACTATATATGATTATTGTAAAGTGATACTGATTCTGAAATAGTATACATACACTCCAATACAATTCCACGATAATGAGAATGATATCATCGCTCGTGCGTACGTACGGAATACCGTCTCCACGACGCGATGCGGTTCATTTTCCACGTTATCCATTCATTATTGATTATAAAGTATATATAATAAGTAATCATGAAATATATGACATAATAATGATACTAGATTTATGTGTATATATATTTATTTCATCTACTTAATTCCATTCAACTCCATAAGGAAACGAAAACAGCGTTCATGCGTACGTACGGCCTACCGTCTCCATGAATGGTGTATTTCTTTCCATTTACTGATCTATTGTACATATGTATATTCTGAATATATATTATATATAAATCATGTTTTATATTCTGGAATTAACTAATCATGATCTAAGTAATCATATGAATAATTACAAGTCAAAAAACGGATGACAAATGAAACGATTTTACCCAAAACGCTCTTTAACATGGATTTTACAAAAGAACGGGTAATATAAAGTCATAAGTGAACCATATATGATATCATAACAATGAGTATGATTCTGGAATAAGTCAATGACATTATTTAAATCATTATACAGGAGGTTCGGACTCTTAAGAAGCAAATCAGACTTAAGGTAAGGGAAAATTTTTCAAATCACATTTTTTTATCCGAGATTGCTTATACGTAAGTATTTACTGGGGTTATTGCTATCATCCATGTCCATGTTTTCTAAAAGTTTTTTTATGTATGTTTAATTTAATTTTTACCCATTTTGACTTTTACAACATGGTATGTAAGGAATCTTTCTTTTGTTTATGTTACGAGGTACTTTTTGAATTTTCCGGAAAAAGTACGAGAAGAATGTTTTTTTAACTTATACGGCACGAATGGATTTTTACGGTTTTATAAAGCCTTATTTTTATGAATCCTCCTCAAAAATATTCCATGACTATTTTCAACAAAATCCTTTTCTTTTAAAATTGCATGACATTTTGTAAAAAGAGAATGATTTTGAAGAAGAAAGGATATTTTCCTCAAGAATTCATATCAAGTGTTTTATCAAAACCATTTCCCATCTAAGATGACATTATTTAATATGTGTATGTTTCAATTATAATGTCTATATGATTTACATGGTTTCACTTTTCTTATGATGAAATGATATCCATTTGTTTTATATGGATTATGTTATGATGGAATGATGTTTGTGAAACCCATTTTATTCTTTGGGTTATGATGAATGTTTTAAGTTTATTTTGTGGCACAAGTAAGAATGATTTCATTATGAGATGGGTGGGACCTATATCTCCATCCAATGCGTTGGGTAAATATTTATATCTCATGATATAGACATGGCTGGAATGGCAAGTTAAACCGGTTCAGTAATACAGGACTGGAACGAGGAGTGAACTCGATTCAGAAAGGGACTTTGTCCACTAAGATGATCTTGGAAGCAATGCCTTGGCTACTATGGAAATCATATCATGTGCTTAATGGTTTCCATAATTACATGTTTTATTCCCATGTTATTTTATCATTTATAATGTTTCATTATGATCTATGCCTTACGTACTTCCATGTTTTATGTCAATCCTCAAGCTTTTGATGTTTAAACATTATGTTCATGTTTTTAAGTTCAAATGTATATAGTATGTTTTATTTTATCCATTCTTAACCTTACTGAGCATTTGAGCTCACCCTTTTTATGTTTTCTTTTCTCCATGATATATAGAAAGGTTTTAGGTAAGCAAAAAAAGTGGAAGATCATTATGGGAGATGTTGAAGATCATTCACCACGATTAGAAGATTTTACTCAGAGTTTCCAAAGACACTAAAGTATTACGGTCCTTGTGTCTATTTTTGATATGTATTAAGTATTCCGCAAAAGTAATGTAATGTCCATGTACGTCAAGCTTCGGGTATCTACATCCACCAAGTAAAAAACCTAGATTAAAAAAGGGGGGAGGAAAAAATGACTTGAATCTAGCACCCATACCTCCAATGATCATAATATGAATATATCCATAGAGATAAATTGAAAAAAAAACATTCCAAAATAATGAAAGTTAGTCTATCACATATGTTAATGTCATAATGGAATATAAATAAGGGTGTTAGAGACAAAAAATGGATATTTGGGATATTTTTCAAGTCTGGACGAGTCAAATTCATTGTACTAGGGAAAAATAAGGGATTTATCGCTCCCCACTCTCTGAAATTGTTTGGAACAATGTTTATATGGAATGGTTATATAGGAACATTCATGGAATGTTCATTCCTCACTAGATTCCCAATTCATTCTCTTAACATTCTGAACTCCTTTTCCCCAAAAAAACTACCGCATACCTCCCAAAACATCTAAATATCCCATGACACCCCCAAAAAGGTTTAATGTCATAAAATCACGTTCTTTTCCATTATTCTAAAATCCTAGTGTTATATCATCTATTTGGAATTGAAATAAATAATGATTCTCATTAGGTAAAATCATTGTTGAACGAGGTGGGAAATACTTCCCATATTACTATATATATATATATTTGTGAACTATAGATGTTTTTAAAGAATAAAAATTTATGAATATGGACCAAATGAGGGTCTAGGGTATCCATAAATGTTGACTATGACTAATAGAACCAATATAGGCCATGGTGGATGAACTCCATTTCCTAGATCTATGATTGGGTTGTTTCAAAACCACACCACTTATTTTTCTAATGGGAATATCACATAAATAATTCCATAAGTGTTATTAGTAATATAAAAAGTTTAAAAATTAACTAATAAAGTATCAATTTATAATGATGTGTGAATTGATAAGGGATAGAAATATTTTATATCATCGATAATTTTAATTATTAAGGGAAACATAATATTATATAAAAATAAATGGATAATTTTTTTTTCTTAACTAAGGATATGGTAATGTATAAAGAAATTTTAATAGGGAATCTATTTTGATTAGTTTGTGTGTGGGAATTAGTCAAACTGAAAAGAAAAAATGATTATTCATAAACATTAGAATGGGTTTTGGAAATTTTATTTCATAATTATTGATTCATTTACATCCCTTAGGATGATAATATATTTTATTGTGAACTAAACATGATATTTCTGATCTAGATGGCCTGAATGGTTATTGCAACTTGTGAATGGGTAAGTAAGGTTGTCTAGAAGGGCCATAAGATTTTTTAGATTACATAGTTCCATGTTCATTAAATAAAATTTTTATTCATGTATTGATGTTATGTTTTGGATTGATTGTGGATAATGATGGTGATATATGTGACACCATAACCCATGTGGTTTTAATTTATCTTGAATATGTAAAATCATGACCAGTAATTCAATAGAGGATATATAATTCCATAAATGGAATATGTTTTGCTACGTTTATTGAATAATGTAATATAATATGGGTATTTTATGATGTGTCTGTAAAATAAGATTATATGATATAGATATTTTATGTAATTTCTCTATAATGGTATGATGTGTGTTGTCTATGATTAATCACATATCCCACTTGATATTGTATGATTATACTATGTCAGGTTATTTTCCCAAACATATATGATATGATTCAAATAAATTGTGGTTTTATTCCTAATAAAATGAAGTGGAAGAACCTTGGTGTTTTATATAATATCTTTTGATGAGATGTCATGTTATCATAAGGTAATATAATGTTTTTGAATAAATGAAGATGACTAAATTTGGAATATTTCGGATTCATGGTGTCATAGTAATAATTCTATGACTTAATAGATTGTGTGATTAATTTAATATTATTTTTTTCATTACATTCATCATTATACACACTCATATATATTATGAAAATAGAAACAGTCTCTTTGGTGCTTTCATATTGAGATTAATACTCAAAAAAACAAGAATATCCTGATGTATGTCAAGGATTTATGAATTTTTAAATATGTAATTTAATAGTCCCAAAGAAAGGTGGTTCATCTTATAGTATCTCAAAAGGATTTGGTATAGACTTAGGAATAATGAAAAAAAAGTAACTTCTATGATTCAATGTGACCACAAATTTTTTTATACATTACATTGCAAGTTTTATCCATAGTGTATACCATTAATGTATAAATATATGGATTTATACTAAACAAAATTTACCATATGATAAAAAATTTATTTATTTATAGTGGTAGATCATACATTTTGATTCTATATGTGATGCTTTAGTTATATTTTTATTATCATTATTTAGTTAATTTCTATTATAGATGATATATTATACATGATTTGGGGGTAAATAAATCCCTGATGATGGATTTTGAAACTCTTGATACTAATCACAATCCTCTGATAATACAATATGGAATTTAATATGATGGAGAGATTTATAACTTATAATATATATTCAAGGAAAACAATTTAATATTTTTTTTCATGAAATATCCATTATAACATGATGAAATTCCATAGGAATGTAGAAGCACTCCCTGATGATTAGATGGTAGAAAATAAAACTGAGGATTAATGTAATTAAATTAGGGAGATATTTATCCTCTAATGAATGATAAATTAATAAAATAGGATTAAAAACTAATAAATGAAACATAATGGAAGCAATTCATCCATAAATTACTAAGATCATAATGACCCTGATAGTCATGTAAACATAATTTAGTAAAAAAATAGAATCTCAATGATAACTACACATTTTATAAATAAAGGAAAAATTAAAAGTAAAAAAATAATAAGAGTCTTTTCATATAAAATTAAACTCCACATATTCCATCACCCAATATTTAAGAGGTAACTCATTATTAATCATCTATATTAGATTCTATCCACTACATTTATCATGAGAAATAAATTTTTTTACATACAGAAGATATGTATATATATTTTGTGAGAATAAAAATTAAGTAGTATTAAACTAAATGGATCTAGATTTGTCACATGATATTACATGAAATCATGTGAAAATAATATATTTAATATTGTAAATTAAAACTATAATATAAATACAATAAAAAATAACAAAATAATATAAATTACCTCAATAAAATAATATATCTTTTACCATGGAGTAGAATAAATATTGAATAATTTATATTATATTTAATTCATGACATACCACATGAACAAAAATAATTTCATTATTGATGTATATAGATAATATAAAAAAATAAGCATACATTTTTAAATCATTTTTAATTTGTTTGAAACCCATTGTATATCAGGAAATGTTAAAAAATTACAAACAACTATGGATTCAACATGAAATTAGCTATATCGTATTCACACACATAAAAAATTTAAAAAACTATTTAAAAACAAATTATATTACTACTTATTTCAGTTAAATATCAAGTCACAATATAACTTTATATATATATATTTTATTTATAATTTCAATTAAAAATCACCCCATGCACAACCATGCATAATTTAACATTTAAACCCATTCATTTATCCATTTTAATTCTTTTTAGAGACTTATAAATCCATTTTCAATGTTTATGTACATTTTTTTAATTATTTTATAATTTCAAATAATAATTTTGTAACACTTCAACACAATAAACATATTAATTTATTTCAATTAAAACCATAATTAGGATCAATACAAAATAAGACTTAAATAGGACATAAACCCACTAGAGTCTATCGTAATAATGATCATAAATGTTTTGACATATTAAATCCCCATATAATTATTTCATTAAAGTAAATAATATTTATATTTATGGTGAAGTATAATTTAAAAATTTCTAAAAATAATAAATATTTATATTCTAATCAAATTCCAATTAATAAAAATATCAAATAATTTCATCAATTATAACCAAAATGAAAATATTTTGATATTATAAAATTTATTTTACTTATTATTTAACTATTTTACATGATTAAATTATAATTTACCTAATTAAACAGTAGTCTTTAAAAATAATTTTTTTGGAAGTTCTTAATAAATTACATTCATAATTTACAAAATCATTCTTATAGTAATAACACTCCATGTAATAAATTTTATCATAAATAGAAATCCAAAAAAGGACTAATTGGAACCCCTATGTCAATTCTTCACAACACAATAACATAATAAATCAATTATTAATGATTGATACATAAAATGGGTTCAATATCACAAACAATAAACAATATCAAATACTAGAATGAAGAGAAAACGAATAAATCCAAATGAATAGTCTATAATTTTTTAGTCCTTCAAAATAGAATAAATGAGGAATATTTTATTCAAAAAATAATAAAATATTAATAAAAATACACTAAAAATAGTAAAGATGATCTATAATTCAATCACATAATTCCAAATCATCAATCATATCACAATTTTATCCTGAAATGAGATGTTTAAGTGGAATGAGAACGAAAAAATATATCATCAAATTTATACTATGAAGAATATTCGTATGTTCTAAGTACTAAAGAGGAAGATATGTTATAGTATTAAATAAATATACCAATAAATACTAAACTACCCCATTAAATTTCTTTTGGTTATCAACCATATTCTTGATATTAGAAAACTTTGGTTCTGCCACTAATTTTACCAACTAGACTCCTAAAGATTTCCAAATGAGTCTGAGTTGGCCTTTTACAACACCCCACCATCCTAATAAAACAAATAAAAATAATAAGCACCTCATATAAAATAGTACCTACTTCAAAATAGTCAGTAAGTAGATACAAAACTAAAATTATAGTTTTTTACATTTTCCCAAATAAGTGGATTTTCACAAACTCCCGACCATAATGTGTCTCATCCTGGAGAAGTTTCATAAAGTGTCTTAATTATATTACTTATATTATTTATACCTCCTTTTATATTACATTATATATACCCAAAATAACGGCACAATCCACCTCGATCTGACTAAATTGTCCACCACCATATTCATTAATACTCTCAGGCCCCAATTCAGGTTTCTTCACGTTCTTACACTAATTAAAACCCATGTGATAAATCCCACCATTGATATTCCTATACTGTCACACCCTGACCGCGGACTTCCGTAATTTTTTTTTCTTTCCTTTCTTGGTCCCGGTTTAAATTTTTCGAAGATTAATTGCGATTGGTGGTTTCGCGCCGGTGCGCGGTCACCACATTGCTAGCAGTTACCGTGCATTCGGCCCGGGTGACTATGTGCTCACCTGGCGTTTTAAATACTGAAGTTTTTGCGTCGACATTTTATTACTCTCACTATTTAAATTATGTTATTATTATTTTAGTTATTTTTATTGTATATATGTTCATACATGTGTATATGTATGTATATATATACATGTGCCTATATAAGTATATATATATGTTGTTATCGTGTCTATGTCTATGTGTTTTTATATAGGTATATATATATATATATCTATAGATCTATATAGATATATATATGTATATATGTATATACTTGTGTGTGTTATATTTTTTTAAAGTGGTTTTATTATTTAAAATATTTTGGTTATAATAATTATTATTATAATTATCTAATTATTATTATTATTATTATTATTATAAAGTTTTACTATTTTTATAAAGTCTTATTATTATTATTAAGATTTGATTTGATTTATTTAATTAATTTATCATATTATTAGTATTATTATTATTTCCTTTTTCATTTATTATTATTATTATTATTATTATTATTAGCATATATATATATATTATAAACCTAACCCTAATCCTACCCCCTACCCAGCCGCCACCCGTCCCCCGTTTCTCTCCCCCTTCCCTGCACCTTCCAACCTCCTGGCCTCCTTCGCCATCCCGACCGCCGCCCTCCCTGCTCCCTGTCGCCGCTGCCCGCACCCGGCTCCCCCGGTTCCCCCAGCCTGCCAGCGCTCATCCAGGCGACCCCCGGCCCGGCGTGCTCCCTCTCCGGCATCCCCGCACCCGGCTCCCCATCGCCCCGACCTTCCTCCCCTTCCGGCTGCTACGGCTTCTTCCGACACCTCCCCTGCTCCCCTCGACTGGCCTCCCGACCTCCGGCGTACCACCTCCCTCCGACCCCATCGCCGGCACACCCCTGCTCCCGGCCGCCTCACCGCACGACCACCCTCAGCCGCGCTGCACCGAACACCGCGCAACCCTCCCTGCTCCCGGCCGTCTCGCCGCACCACCGCCCCGGCCTCCCTCCGCCATCCGGGCTCACCCCCCCTGACCGACGACCTCCCTTCCGGATCCTCCTGTCCGGCTCGCCTCCACCGGCGACCCACCTCTTTCTCCGCAACCCCTCCACTGTGAGTCTTTTTTTTTTCATTTTATTTTTATTACGTTTTGTTTTTTTATCATATTAATTAGAATATTATTATTAATATTATAATGTTAATATTTTTCTATTACTAATTTTATTATCATTATTACATTATGTTATTATGATTATTATTATATTATTATTATAATTATAATTATTATTGTCATTGTTACTATTATTATAATAATTATTATCATATTATTATTATTATCATTATTATAACCATATTATCATTATTATTATTATTATTTTTATTATTATTATTATTACTAACATATTAATAATAATAATAATATTATTATTATTATTATTATTATCATTATTGTTATGATGATGATGATGATTATTATTATTATAATTACTATCATATTATTATTATTAATATTATTATATTCTTATTATTATTATTATTATCATTATTGTTATGCGATTATTATTATTATTATTGTTATTATTATGATGTTGCTATTATTATTACTACATTATTATTTTTATTATTTTTATTATCATGTTAATATTATTAAGTTATTATTTGTATTACTATTGTTATGTTATCGTCATTATTATTATGATTATGCTATAATATTATTATTGTTATTATTGTATTATTATCTTATAATTGTGCCATATTATGATTGTTATTATTATTATATCATTATTATTACTCAGGCTTTCACTTTTTCTTTGTTGAGGGTTTTTCATCAACTTATATTTGTTTTTGGTAGGATTAGGATTTTAGGACCCGCGCAGGGCGTTTCCGAGAGAGCGCCATCGCTGCACCTTGTTTCCGAGGTTCTGCCATCTCCACGCCTCTGTTTCGAGGTGAGCGTTTCTCCCCGACGCTTGGTTTCGCATGCTCTAGTGAGTTTTTTCATGTGTCTGAGTCCTTCATATCTATTATGCAGAGTGTTGGACTTTATCACGTGGCTTCGGACACACGTCGTGTCATCGCGCCTTGGTTCCAAGGTCGTTTTACCGTCGCGCATGGATCTTGGGGTAGGTCTCCCATTGCACTCACCTTTAAATTTAGAATTTATTTATTCCTTGTCTTTTATTGAATTTCAGTAAATTTAAAAGTAATATTAATTAGTTTTTATAGTGTGGTGATCTGCTGATGATAGAAGCTGTTTTTAATTCTAGCGTTTCATTGAAAGTGTTCTTCTTGGATTTAGTTGTGCGATTACATGGTAGTATTTCTAAATGGTTCTTCCTGAATAATGAAAGTCATGTTAAATTGTGCGTTGAAAAGCTTTTGGCGTGTGTAAATTTATAGATGTATTGTTAATGAAAAATGTGTTTCTTAGAACCTGGATTAGAGAAAATGACCGTTTGACCTTTGAACATGATTTTGGAAATTTAGAGTGTGGTTCTTGGTTGAAGAGAAATGTTTTCCTTTGTCGCATGAACAAAAGTTTGGATTTCATTTGAGAAATTGTGTCCCTTCAAAAAATGATTTAAGGCCCGTTTGGCTCTTAATAAAAGTGGGGTGTGTTTGGATATTGGAAAATGATTCTACTTGTGGAACCAGTGTGTTTCGGGTTTAATATGCGGATTTGAGTTTCTTAAATATTTTTCTAAGTGTGTTTCTGGTTTTCAAGGGTATGGCGTGTGTCATATCCCTTTGGAAATGTTTTAGTGTTAAATGTTCAAAATGTAAATGATATGATGGCCCGGTTGGCACTTTATTAAATGTGAAGTGATTATACATGTATATCTATATATATACATACTTATGAGGGCATCTCTACAGGGGGACTTCCCTTTGAGGGTTGTCGTGTAGCGATGTCCGTGTATGGGGTTGGCAAGTGCGGTGAGATGAGTCACGCGTGCGAGGGTCTCCCACTTACACAGTGTTACTAAAACCACCATGGGTTCCTGGGCGTCTTGTAGATTATCGAGTGACGGTTGCTTGCTAACCCTGATTAGTCGGGTTAGTACCCCCTGGAGTTGTGGACATGCCAGGAGGGATGTGCCACTGGTTGGCTATTAGGGCGGCCAATTGGTTATTGACTATGGAGCACCACGCCGGCAGGTAGTCTGAACCCGAGTACGTCCAGGGGTTTTCTAGGGATTTTTAGGATCGCCCATGGTTATTGCTGATAAATTCTAGTTTATTTTTACTTGAACTTGGTTTTCCTTGCTTGTTTGCCTTTACTTGCACTTGTTTTCTCTGCTTGTTTACTTTCTGTCATCCTTCACAGCCTATACTGTTAGACTTTGGGAAAATGGTTTTCAAGTGAAGATATTTCATTCTCTTTATATAAGATTTGAAAATGTACACTTCTTCCCTTTTTAAAAGAGTTTAAAACTAATGAAAGTGAACCAACATTTGAAAAAGAGTAAGGGAAATGTCTCGTGTTTTGATTTTTCATGTAAAGAACTATGAAAGATTACTTTTATACATTATAGTTCAAACCTGGAACATGTAGATTATTTATTTACTGGCAGTGCTTTGGGGTTTGTTGTGGGGATCACCTACTGAGTTTTTTATGCTCACTCCTATCTTTTACCATTTTAGTTGCAGGTTCCTTGTGTTTAGGTTTTCCAGGCTTGAGTCGCTCAGTGTGGGAGCGACGTTGGTTGTAGTTGGGTGGTGACCTGCGAGGTCACGTGGAGGAATGTCGTGGAGTAGTTTTGTTTATGTCTTTAGTGTTTGTCTGTTTGTTTAGTTTACTTTTGTTCTATTGATCCTGTTTTTAGTTTGGGCGGAAATCGTTCCCAACGTTTGAAATTTTTAATGCCCGACACTTGTTTCCATCCCGGGGGGATCAGGAACGCCCCTCAGGACTTGCCGCGGACCGGCTCGGGTGACCGGTTCAGGGTCGACCCGGGCTGGTTCGTGACAAAATGGTATCAAAGGAGGTTCCTGTTATTTGGGTTGTCTGGTAAGTGGAGATTAGGACTGTCGGGACTCGAGAGGTAGGTATGGGAAGGACGTCATGAACCCTCGCCCGTTCCGCACCTCGAGTTTCCAGGGGTAGTCCGGGAATTGTGTCTTTATCTCTTTCTGGTTTGTTTTGGATTGAGAGATGACAACGGAGGCAAACTGACATTACATCATGATTTCACATGGAGTAGTGACCCATGTGGAGTCTGAGTACACGGTTTGAATTCCTCCTAGTGGTTGATGTTGACTTGGGACATGGCCCACTACCACGTCGCCAGGTTGAGCGTGACTACTAGTCCCTCATTTTAGTGATTGATGCAAATTTGGATGCTGCTTTTGTTTTGGTTTGTGTGAGTGCGTTGTTGGAAATGAAAAAGGTTTTTGAAAAAGTGGACTGGTTTCTTTTATAAGACTTTGAATGTATGAAATGGGTTTTAAAACTGAAAGCCTCTGGTTTGGAAAAAAACTGGTTTTTGCTTGGAAATTGGTCGAGAATGGTTTGGGGTGAAACCACAGGTACTCCTTATGAACATTTGCACATGTGAGAGAATACATAGAAATTACGTGTTGATGCGTGTATGAATGGAATGTGGATAATGACATGTGCAACGGGTCATGAGATTACCTGGGTGTGTATTTGAAATTAAAGTCTTGACCTTGTTTTCCAAATTGGTATTAAAGGGAAAACGGTTTTTGGAAAGTATTTGGTTTGAAAGTGGATTGGTTTTGGAAAGTATCCTTGAAAGAGGGTGGTTTTATAATCTAAAATAAAAAAAGGGATTAAAAAAAAGAAAATTTTATTTTGGGTTGTGTTTGTGTTTGTTTGGTCTTGTGCTGACTGCTTGATGAAGGCGCTTTTAATGATGTTGCTTCGGTTTGATATTGGTTTCGGATTTGTGTTTTATATGTCGCTCAGGGAATGCCGCCCAGAAAGGTCTCTAAGGATTTGGAAAAGTCATGCCCAGTTTTTGGTCCTCATCACACTTTGCCTATTCTCTATTGTGATTAGGGTCCGTTAGAAGCAGTGAGATGGCTCGAGAAAGTGGTGTGTATCTTTGGAACGTTGGGAACTTCCGATAATGTTAAGGTTCGTGAAATTATGGAGTTGTTTGAGGGTCCAACATTGGACCGGTGGAAGATGGTTACCCCACCGTCAATTCAAGTTGAAATGACGTGGGATGTCTTTAAAACCGTTTTCATCCAATGGTTTGTACCTGAAGAAGTGAAGATGGAGAAAAATAGAGAGCTTGTGCATATTCAACAAGGCCAACGGACGGTGAAGGAGTATGTTGACCTTTTCAAGGAACTGATATCCTTTTCTCCAGAGGTAGCGTCTCATAAACTCATGAAGGTCTCTCTTTTCACCGGGGGTCTTCGTCCAGAGATCAAGGAGCGAGTCCTCCCTCTTAAAGAACAATGTTTTGCGAAGCTGGTGGGGGAAGAATTCTTGGCTGAGTTGGTTTCCGATGTGCGGGTGGTTAGTACTTCAACATCCCCAGTTGTTCGTAAGAGTTCCCCCTCTGGTGTGGAAAATACGCTAGAGATACCTGTTCCTCCGGAGTTACCCCCCATGGTCCCCGCTTACAGTTCATCAGACTGTTCAGTGGTGTGCTATCAGTGTGGTCGTTTTGGGCATTTAAAGATTTCTTGTTGCAACCCTCCGAAGACGTGCCATCGATGCGGCCACCTGGGTCATCTGGAGAAGTTTTGCAGGAAGCGTCGCTTGAAGAGGATGCTGTGATGGGAGAATGTCAGTACCCGACTATGAGGCAGGAGATGCTTCAGCCATCAGAGCCTCATCCACAGGTCTTGGGGTGAAGCTCACGCGTAGTCAGGAGTTCCCAGGGTTGTGAAGCCTTGCAACCCTCCGAAGACGTGCCATCGATGCGGCCACCTGGGTCATCTGGAGAAGTTTTGCAGGAAGCGTCGCTTGAAGAGGATGCTGTGATGGGAGAATGTCAGTACCCGACTATGAGGCAGGAGATGCTTCAGCCATCAGAGCCTCATCCACAGGTCTTGGGGTGAAGCTCACGCGTAGTCAGGAGTTCCCAGGGTTGTGAAGCCGTGGTTCTGGTTCTGTTTTCCGTATTGATGGTGGAACAATTAGAAACCTCTTTCATACTTGTTTTCCGGCTACTAAAGTTTCAACAGCGTTGTAAATGCGTCGTTTTTCTATAAAGTGACGATGGACTTTTTCTATAAGAGGACTTGTCGTGTGAATGTAATATTCTAAATCGTGTGTCCTTCCTAAAAGTGTGTTTGACTCTCGTGTGGGTTGACCTCGTTTTAGTTATGTTGTCGATGTGGTTAGGTTTTCTGGACTTCGGTGGGTCATGTCTCCAATTTGATGTTGGTTAAATGTTTTTCTATGGGTTTTTCCTGGTGTTTAATGTTGTTGACTCTAGTAGTGGGTTCAATGTTTCGACGGAGGTGTAAATCTGATCGTGTTATAGTAGTCGGTTTGGATCGGTTAGGAGTTCCCGCACTGGACCCGCCTCTGTGTGGTAGTATGTTTTGAGTGTTAAATTTTTGAACTAGTTAAGTTCTTGTGGTGGGGAGAACCCCTTCGTGTTCTCCCCTCAACCTCGAACCTCAGTTTTCTCTTGAATCGGTCGGGTGTGACCTGTGTGGGGTAAGGATATCTTGAGAATCATAGTTCCCTTTAGTTATTTTAGTTCTGTTTCGGCATAGACTTGGTTTTTGGCTGACTTGTGTCCTGGGGACTTTCTGGGGGCAGAAAGTGTCTGTGGTGGGGAGAATTGTCACACCCTGACCGCGGACGTCCGTAATTTTTTTTTCTTTCCTTTCTTGGTCCCGGTTTAAATTTTTCGAAGATTAATTGCGATTGGTGGTTTCGCGCCGGTGCGCGGTCACCGCATTGCTAGCAGTTACCGTGCATTCGGCCCGGGTGACTATGTGCTCACCCGGCGTTTTAAATACTAAAGTTTTTGCGTTGACATTTTATTACTCTCACTATTTATATTATGTTATTATTATTTTAGTTATTTTTATTGTATATATGTTCATACATGTGTATATGTATATATATATATACATGGGCCTATATAAGTATATATATATATGTGGTTATCGTGTCTATGTCTATGTGTTTGTATATAGGTATATATATATATATATCTATAGATCTGTATAGATATATATATGTATATATGTATATACTTGTGTGTGTTATCTTTTTTTAAGTGGTTTTATTATTTAAAATATTTTGGTTATAATAATTATTATTATAATTATCTAATTATTATTATTATTATTATTATAAAGTTTTACTATTTTTATAAAGTCTTATTGTTATTATTAAGATTTGATTTTATTTATTTAATTAATTTATCATATTATTAGTATTATTAGTATTTCCTTTTTCATTATTTATTATTATTATTATTATTAGCATATATATATATATATATTATAAACCTAACCCTAATCCTACCCCCTACCCAGCTGCCACCCGTCCCCCGTTTCTCTCCCCCTCCCCTGCACCTTCCAACGTCCCGACCTCCTTCGCCATCCCGACCTCCGCCCTCCCTTCTCCCTGTCGCCGCTGCCCGCACCCGGCTCCCCCAGTTCCCCCGGCCTGCCAGCGCTCATCCAGGAGACCCCCGGCCCGGCGTGCTCCCTCTCCGGCATCCCTGCACCCGGCTCCCCAGCGCCCCGGTCTTCCTCCCCTTCCGGCTGCTTCGGCTTCTTCCGACACCTCCCCCGCTCCCCTCGACTGGCCTCCCGACCTCCGGCGTACCACCTCCCTCCGACCCCATCGCCGGCACACCCCTGCTCCCGGCCGGCTCACCACACCACCGCCCTCGGCCGTGCCGCACCGACCACCGCGCCGCCCTCCCTACTCCCGGTCGTCTCGCCGCACCACCGCCCCGGCCTCCCTCCGCCGTCCGGGCTCACCCCCCCTGACCGGCGACCTCCCTTCCGGCTCCTCCTGTCCGGCTCACCTCCACTAGCGACCC
The DNA here is from genome assembly GCA_963277665.1 of Viscum album. Lineage (NCBI taxonomy): Eukaryota > Viridiplantae > Streptophyta > Magnoliopsida > Santalales > Viscaceae > Viscum > Viscum album. Next base: position 685,396,995 of record OY728167.1, read on the forward strand.
ACCTCCTTCTCCGCAACCCCTCCACTGTGAGTCTTTTTTTTTCATTTTTTTTTTATTACGTTTTGTTTTTTGATCATATTAATAAGAATATTATTATTAATATTATAATGTTAATATTTTTCTATTACTAATATTATTATCATTATTACATTATGTTATTATGATTATTATTATATTATTATTATTATTATAATTATTATTGTCATTGTTACTATTATTATTATAATTATTATCATATTATTATTATTATCATTATTATAACCATATTATCATTATTATTATTATTATTATTATTATTATTATTATCATTATTGTTATGATTATTATTATTATTATTATTATTATTACTATCATATTATTATTAATAATATTATTATTATTATATTATTATTATTATTATCATTATTGTTATGCGATTATTATTATTATTATTGTTATTATTATGATGTTGCTATTATTATTACTACATTATTATTTTTATTATTTTTATTATCATGTTAATATTATTATGTTATTATTTGTATTACTATTGTTAAGTTATCGTCATTATTATTATGATTATTCTATAATATTATTATTGTTATTATTGTATTATTATATTATAATTATGCCATATTATGATTGTTATTTTTATTATATCATTATTATTACTCAGGCTTTCACTTTTGCTTTGTTGAGGGGTTTTCATCAACTTATATTTGTTTTTGGTAGGTTTAGGATTTTAGGACCCGCGCAGGGCGTTTCCGAGAGAGCGCCATCGGTGCACCTTGTTTCCGAGGTTCCGCCGTCTCCGCGCCTCTGTTTCGAGGTGAGCGTTTCTCCCCGACGCTTGGTTTCGCATGCTCTAGTGAGTTTTTTCATGTGTCTGAGTCCTTCATATCTATTATGCAGAGTGTTGGACTTTATCACGTGGCTTCGGACACACGTCGTGTCATCGCGCCTTGGTTCCAAGGTCGTTTTACCGTCGCACTTGGATCTTGAGGTAGGTCTCCCATTGCACTCGCCTTTAAATTAAGAATTTATTTATTCCTTGTCTTTTATTGAATTTCAGTAAATTTAGAAGTAATATTAAGTAGTTTTTATAGTGTGGTGATCTGCTGATGATAAAAGCTGTTTTTAATTCTAGCGTTTCATTGAAAGTGTTCTTCTTGGATTTAGTTGTGTGATTCCATGGTAGTATTGAAAAATGGTTCTTCCTGAATAATGAAAGTCATGTTAAATTGTGCTTTGAAAAGCTTTTGGCGTGTGTAAATTTGTAGATGTATTGTTAATGAAAAATGTGTTTCTTAGAACCTGGATTAGAGAAAATGACCGTTTGACCTTTGAACATGATTTTGGAAATTTAAAGTGTGGTTCTTGGTTGACGAGAAATGTTTTCCTTTGTCGCGTGAACAAAAGTTTGGATTTAATTTTAGAAATGGTGTCCCTTCAAAAAAATGATTTAAGCCCCGTTTGGCTCTTAATAAAAGTGGGGTGTGTTTGGATATTGGAAAATGATTCTACATGTGGAACCAGTGTGTTTCGGGTTTAATATGCTGATTTGAGTTTCTTAAATAATGTTCTAAGTGTGTTTCTGGTTTTCAAGGGTATGGCGTGTGTCATATCCCTTTGGAAATGTTTTAGTGTTAAATGTTCAAAATGTAAATGATATGACGGCCCAGTTGGCACTTTGTTAAATGTGAAGTGATTATACATGTATATCTATATATATGCATACTTATGAGGGCATCTCTACAGGGGGACTTCCCTTTGAGGGTTGTCGTGTAGCGATGTCCGTATAAGGGGTTGGCAAGTGCGGTGAGATGAGTCACGCGTGCGAGGGTCTCCCACTTACACAATGTTACTAAAACCACCATGGGTTCCTGGGCGTCTTGTAGATTATCGAGTGAAGGTTGCTTACTAACCCTGATTAGACAGGTTAGTACCCCCTGGAGTTGTGGACAGGCCAGGAGGGATGTGCCACCGGTTGGCTATTAGGGCGACCAGTTGGTTATTGACTATGGAGTACCACGCCGGCAGGTAGTCTGAACCCGAGTACGTCCAGGGGTTTTCTAGGGATGTGTAGGATCGCCCATGGTTATTGCTGACAACTTCTAGTTTATTTTTACTCGCACTTGGTTTTCTTTGCTTGTTTGCCTTTACTTGCACTTGTTTTCTCTGCTTGTTTACTTTCAGTCATCCTTCACAGCCTATACTGTTAGACTTTGGGAAAATGGTTTTCAAGTGAAGATACTTCATTCTCTTTAAAAAAGATTTGAAAATGTACACTTCTTCCCCTTTTAAAAGAGTTTAAAACTAATGAAAGTGAACCAACATTTGAAAAAGAGTAAGGGAAATGTCTCGTGTTTTGATTTTTCAAGTAATGCACTATGAAAGCTTACTTTTATACATTATTTTTCAAACCTGGAACATATAGATTCTTTATTTACTGGATGTGCTTTGGGGTTTGTTGTGGGGCTCACCTACTGAGTACTTTTGTGCTCACGCCTATCTTTTCCCATTTCAGTTGCAGGTTCCTTGCATTTAGGTTTTCCTGGCTTGAGACGCTCAGTGTGGGAGCGATGTTGGTTGTTGTTGGGTGGTGACCTGCGAGGTCACGTGGAGGTATGTCGTGGAGTAGTTTTTTTTATGTCTTTAGTGTCTGTCTGTTTGTTTAGTTTACTTTTGTTCTTTTGATCCTGTTTTTAGTTTGGGCGGAAATCGTTCCCAACATTTGAAATTTTTAATGCCCGACACTTGTTGCCTTCCCACCGGGATCGGGAACGCCCCTCGGGACTTGCCGCGGACCAGCTCGGGTGACCGGTTCAGGGTCGACCCGGGCTGGTTCGTGACATATACAAAAATATACATATATTATAATAAACTTTATATTAAAACCCTCTCTAATCACTAGTCATCTATAACTCATTCTCTCACCGCATTCTATAGATATCAAAGATGATTTCTTGCTCATAGAGACAAAAACCTAATGTAGAACCACCAGTTAAATGCATAGATAATGGTGATTGTCTATGTAACTATATCCTAACAACATAAATTACTTTAAAAAATAAAGAACTAAAAATTTGAAATTAGTCATCTCAATTTATTTAAATCTAACGATATCAAAGATAGTATATTATAAAATAATTTATTATTACTATGTATTTTACGTACCATAAATAAATCATACTCCATAGATAAATGGTGACAAACCTTTATTCTTATATTTTAATAATACCTTTCTAAAATTATTACTGACTTGTTCTCAACTATAAAATGAACATAATCTCAAGAAACCATTACCAGACACCAAATAACCTAGAATAAACTATCCCATGAAATTAATTGACACCACCTAACTAATTTTACCCCAACTTCACAGATTAATTTTAATTCAGTTGAAATCTAATTTAGTGAAATATCTATTCGATAATGTTTTATCAAAATTCCTAGAATCTATAAACCAATCAAAGACTTGTCTCCATATTTATAGATACATTAAAATAATAAAAATCACAACATTAATATTCATCCAATATTTTAATTAAAATTTTCATCAAATTAACATAAACCATGATGTAAACTAACAAGACTTGATTATAATAAAAATTAGCAAAAATAATAGAAAAAAATATCATTTTACACTGAAAACATAACATCACCATACCCCTAAACAAACATTAACATAAATATAATTTAAATTACATTTTCAATATTTAATAATTTACATCATATTTCAAAATGAATATTAAAACTATTGTTATAATAGTTCATTCAATAAAAATAAGTCATATAAATAATCCAGATATATATATATATATTTAGTGTTTAAATTTCTCATATAAATTTATACTTTCTAATCAATTAATATGACGATGCCTGAGAAAAACATACATAAATATTAGATAATTTTATATGAGAACATAATGTATTAAATAAAAATTCAGACCCTAGAGTTGTAATGGTTTAGTATCATTGAATAATATATTTATAATCAACTTATTTCAAGAAAGATAACCAAAATATACCATAAAATAAATCTCTCAAAGTATCCCCCTTAAACATATCCTACATAAAACCATTCTTCATAACTTGTATAAAATGAAAACAAAATAAAGGGTGAGACTATATTCCTAATAAGGGTAAACCTCGAAGATATCCATTGATGATCATATGAAATCATAACTTGACCAAAACGGTATGTGATCACGATATGAACATATGAAATTCACACCCCATCAATCATAGATCACAAATCAATGGTCATGGAATAAATCATTAGCATTTCAATTGTCTTGAGTTATAATTCCCTATTAAATTACTGTCAGTTGCATTTTAACATTTTATTTTTCTTTTCCATTTTTTCTAAATTAGAAATAATCAAATGGAAATTAGAGGATACTTTTAATAGTGAATTTATGTATTTTATAGAATTTTCATCTTGAACAAAAAGATTCAACTCTTTTAATGGGAAATTAAATGTCATGTAATGAGAGTATACATCATGTAATGGCCTCTATAAGGAACCTGTGAAATGATTACATAGTGTGATAGTTTTATATTCCACACAAATGGTACACAATGTGTAATGAAAATATCCATTTTTTAATAAAAATCACTAGTTTTTTTGGGCAATCTATATCTCGGTGATTACACGACATATAAATGTATTCAATGTCATGTAAATGTCACCGACAATGTTCTTTCAGTCACCGTACAAGTGCTTGAGGCTTCATATATTTTATAAGTCTTCTCCTCTCATCTATAGCTCACTCAATATGTTATGTTGGAGACCTCCCTTCCTTTCAAAACATTTTTTTAGTGATTGATCATCAGGTTTGGTGTAGTTCTTCTCTAAGTGTTATAAATCCTACTCTCCATCATTTCCATGAGTTGTGACTATGTCTACGATGAATATTTTTTGGATCTAATTTTGTTTTATATCATTCAATATTAGTTTTTTAGAGTGCAATTTATTTCAAAGGTTGTTCACTTGGTTTTGGTCAACATTGCAGAAATTACCTAGGTTTAAATCATAGTGAGTTAAGAGTTTCTATACAATGGGTTAATTTGATGAATTTAATGCAATTCTTAATAATTTCTATTGGCATATTCATTACCTTAAATTTATAAATAGTTAAAAATTCAATCTTGATAAGGAAAATGTTTTCAAAATGGTTTTTCTTTGAAAATGGATTTTCTTGATTTGGGAATTGGTTTTCAAACATCAAAGACTATTGTAGGGCTTTCAAAATGGTTTATTAAATAATAAACATGGTGTTGAAATGGATTTGGTGAATTGAACATTTAAAACCGTGGGTTTGTTGGGAACGATACCTCAATATCCTAATTTTGTGTTACACTACTAGGAGGTAACCTTTTTTGACATTGAATGGAATGACTTGATATTATTTAGATATCATGTAATCCTTTTAAGATTTTTTCTTTCTATTATGTAATGTATCCAAGGATAAAGACCATATGTGAGGTAAATTTCCATTTATTGTTTTCTAGTGGGTGTTGGTTTTTATCATGTGTTGTTTCTAATATAATTTTATATGAGTGTTCACTACCTTACATCTCATGATAGGTTGTTTCATGGATTTGTGTTTACTTGATTACCTCTTGATGCATGGATAAAATTTCCTATTTTATCACTTCTAATTTTCAAAATTATATTTTGATAATATGAATTCATTTTATGAAAACCAAAGTTGAAAATAGGTAAATTGATTTATAATTGTATTTTTTTTAAAAAAATCTTTGTGAATCAGTTTTGGTTTAAAGCTAGAATTGTTTCATTCTTGATATTAGACCTTGTAAAGAAAATGTGGTGGAATCTCACTATGCTTTGGATCACAAACTAATTGTGACTTTTGGAATATTTAGATTCTGAATTGGTGTAATTAGGTAATGGGAAGATCATATTGTAGTATTCTTGATTATATTGTTTTTACTACATTCAATTCAGTTTGATTTGGAGGTGATAATTAGTAAGGAGGGGACTTGACTTACTTTTTATTTTAGCCTATTTTAGCAAGGATTGTGTGAATTTTGTGGTAGATCATCATTTTATACTTCAAAATATAGTAATATATATTTTTTATTATGTTAATATTGGTTTATATTATCCTATTTCACCTATATCATGAGACATGCTAGTTCGGGTGACATGTATAGTAAAATTGTGTTGGTTCATTACAAGTTAGTATAAAATATAATGATCAAATTGAATTGTGTTAGCAAAGAAGAAGTTGGTTATATGTCATGGGAAGATAGAAGATGGGTCCAAAAAATATTAATAGTTTGTGTGTAAAAGGGTCCTTGCTATCTCACTTTTATGACTGAAACCGGGTTACCATGGGTGGTATGAGAATTTAAACATTTTTGAGACTTGTATTTTTAGGTAATCTAAATGGAATGCATGAGATGTTTATTTAAATAGATATTTTACATTTTTATGAATAATATTCACTGTTTCTTTATGTTCATAATGTTTTAAATCATTGTTATAAATATGTAATGTCGGTAAAATTATTTTTGGACTTAATCATGATTGATTGGGTTTTTGTATTTTCATATAAAATTAATTAAATAATAGCACAAAAAATTTAAAGAGGGTAAGATGTGGGATAGGTTTTGTAGGTGAAACCTCTAGTTAACCCTAATTTGGTAGAAGTTTGTATATTCACTATTCATATTCTGGGATGAGTGGGTTTCCGAAATCTTGGACATGTAGTAGACCAGGACACATAATTTACTAAGTATCATCCACCCATATTTCATGGTGAAAAAAGAACCTAGGAATCTTAGGAGTGGACTGAGATTATATAGAGGACCCTTAACTTCTTCAAGAATCATAAAGACAATATCGTGTGTTTTCCCCTGTATATTCATGATGGTCTGAGAAGGAGATGGTAGGACTTTATTATGCAAGATATGTTGAAGAAGGATATTACATGAGCTTCCTTCAAGAAAATATTTAACTTTAGTTTTATGCTAAGACTTTGTGTATAGAAAAGACTTGGGATTATCTAACCTTATAGATGTAGAAGTGTATTGTTCTATAGTATTCTAACTATTATTCTAATATATTTAATCTAACACAAGAGCTTATCAGTAATGATTACCTCAAGGCTCAATGTTTCTTGTCAGGATTGAGGCTATATATTCCATTGATGTTGATACTCATGTGCCTTCTGACCTTTTGTGGGGGTAGTGGAAAAGGAAGGTTTAGCTGAGTAAGACATAGTTGGAAAGACATGTTTGAATGGATCTTCAGTTGGTTCAGTGGTTAGCGGAGGTGTATCTTATTTCATGAAAATAATCCTATATGTGGTTTGTTTTCGTTAGGACATGTTTCATGGGATCTGAAAGGGTAGTAGAAGGTTATATCATACCAGTATTGAAGGAGAGGTCATACTAATGATAACTATGTAGAGGCTAATAAAAAATTTCATAGTAGTGGATGATCTTACCATCTACATGGGTTTTTAAATGACATCCTATTAAGTATGACATGACATACTTTCACAAAGGGTTTGTAGGTTCATCTAGATGATTCCATGGGTGGTGGGTCTAATCATCTAGTTAAGGTATATTTTCATGTGTATAAGACTGGATGACTTAATGTAGCATTGTAATTTTTAGAGGAATCTCAAGCAGGTCTAATTACTATTTGAGGTACAGTTTTTATCACATCTTTTATGTTGTTAGATGGTTTTTTTGACATAGGTGATACTTATTATTTTATGTCTTCAATTTTAGTTGGATTATTTTGTTTTGTTCAAAACTTATTCCATTTTTGTTTTATTATTTAATAATTTAGGGAAATATTTCTGAATAAGGTTTTATATGTCCTCTAGGTCTGGTGATGATTGTTAATGTTACGGTGGAGTGAGATATTTTATTTCATGATTTTGAAATCATTGACTTGATTATCTATGTGGATTGTATGATTAGTGTTATGACCTAGATAGAATATTTTCACTCTTTATTTCCATCATTATCTACTGATGGGACCACTCATTTTTTCTAGGTTGAGTGGGGATCAATATCAGGAAAGGTAGAGAATGTTGTTCCTTATGACAGGATAATCTCATTCTCGTTTTTAGATATTTTTTATGATGCAGTTGACCCTTTATTGAGTGGTCAACATGATGATGTTGTCTATGAGTACCCATAGGTCATTCCAAATTTCTTATTGTTTAATTTCATAAAGAGTGTTTATGTTTACAATAGACCTACTCCCTATTAGGATGAATTTTTCTATTTTTTCTTACCATATGAACCCTACTGATTTGGATGAACAGAAGTTCTAGATTGAGGAACTAGAGGATAAATGATTTATTTTTCCTATCATGTCACCAAGGTCTTTTCATCTAATCTTTTTTAGTAAGTAAAAAAGGATCCTCTTCCTTTGTATTAATTTTTGAATGTTGAATCGGGTGAACACAATGAAATAATATAATTTTCCATGGATTGATGATATCTTTGATCAGTATGGAGGGGATCATAGGTTATATATGATTGACCTACATTCAAAGATTCACTAGTTGAAATTACACGATGAGGATAAACCTATGATAATATTTAGAATCCGATATACGAATTTTGAGTTTCTATTTATTCCATTATGTCTCACTATTTCCCCTGTAATGTTTCAAGATTTTATGAACCAAACTATTCATCATTTCTTAGACTTATTTTTGTGTGTTTATGGATGATATTTACTTGTACTCTATGTTATAGGGTATGCACATTTTCTATTTGGATTTCATTATTTGGACCTTGAATGAACATCATCTGTATTGCAATCATTACAAGTGTGAGTTTTGGATACGAGAGGTGATGTTTTTGGGGAAGTTGATATTTGAGTGGGCCATCTTAGTATATCATCGAATGTTATATATAGATATGTTTTGGGAGTAGCCTATATATTTTTTCTGATCCATTGTTTCTTTGGATTTGTTTCTTACAATATATGGGTTTTTTGTTAATTTTCTAGAATTCATAACTGAGGAAAGAATTAATATGTCAGTGTTTATAGTGTGAATGGAATGAATGTTTTCAGAGATATATTGAGGACATAAGGAGAGTTTAAATTCAATACATGTATTAGTTATTATGTATCTGAGATTGGGTTATATGTATTTCTGAATATCTTTTTTAAGGGTTTGGGATGTGTCTTGATGTAGGGTAAATTTGTTATGGATTATTGATCTCACCAGTATTTCCCTCATGAGAAGAACTACCCTACCCAATATCCTTATTCATTAGTGGTAATGCATAAACTCAAAACAAGTACTTACAATCATTTTGGGGGGTGGTTTATAGTATATTCTAATCATAAGACCCTAAAATATATTTTTTATTTAGATGGTTTTTAATTTGAGATAGACCCATTTTTTGAATTATCCTTGTGATTGGAATATTTATATTTCTTATACCCCTAGGAAAAGGAATTTGGTTGCCGAATAATTGATCATAAAATTACCAGCATAATACGGAAGGAATTAATTGTGGAGCGGTATCTGATGATTTTATTTAATAATATGATTTTGGAGGAGGATGAGGTTGGTGGATATGTGTTTTGGTATTTTAGAAAAGTTTACTAATCTTTTTATGAGTTATTTCATCTCTGGTATGTGAAATACACTATGTACTAGTCTTTTAGTGAAAACCATTATGGTGGGGAGACCATAGGTGAGTGGTCTCAGTCTTCCATATGAGATTTCTACTTCCATTGAAGGTTGGTTATTCCTTTTAACTGATGTTGGATTTATTGGATATTAGAAATCATTATTGTTGGTCTATTATCCATATGAAATCTATGATTTATCAAGACTTGATGCATTAATATTGGTGGAAGGGGATGATATGAATGATTGTATTTTTTATTGTTGTGCCTTATTTTAATATAATTAATGCAGAACACCATAACCTTGTAGGGTTGTCGAATCCATTACCAATATTGATATAGAATTGGGATGATATTTCCATGGATTTAAACACTTTTTCCATGTAATCCAAGATGGAAGGATGCGATTTGGTTGATCATTGGCCAAGTCAGAAAATCATTGAATATACTACCTATCAACAAGGGGATGAAAAACTATTGACATGGGAAATTGTATGTTTGAGATATAGTGATTCTTCCTAGGGTTCCCTTTTTATTTGTCACTAATAGGGAATCAAGTGTCACATCCATGTTTATGAAGGTTTTCCAGCAGGTCATGGGTTCCCAGATCTAATTTAGCATAGCTTATCATCCCTAATTAGATATAAATACAGAGAGGTCTACCTATGTTCTAGATGACATGATTTAGGATTTTGTGTTTGATTTTAGAGTATCTTGGAAGAAATATTTTATTTTATTTGATTTTTCCTATAACAATAGTTATTAGACTTTAGTAATGATGGCACCCTTTGAGGATATTTATGTGCATCCATGTACATCTATATTGCATTGGAAATAGTTTGGAGAGCGTTCATTGGTTAGGCCGAGTGTTGTTCAATGAATGAAGGAGATGGGGTAGTTGATCTGGACGAAACTGATAATTCTACATGGTGATCAGAAATCTAATGAGGACCATTAACATCGTCTACTAGAGTTTCAGATAGGTGATTTGGTCTTTTTCATAGATTCACCTCTCTTGGAACATCATTAGTTGGAATGAAGAGTATGTTGGCGTTGATTTTTGTTGGTCCCCTCAAGATCTTTGGATGGATAGAGAGGGTGGACTATTAGCAAGACATACTATAGGAATTTGCTTCTATCGATGATGTCTTTTATGTTTTCCAATTGGGGAGGAATATACAAGGTCCCTCTAATGTTATTACGTTGGAGGATATTGATCTTATTCTCAATACCACTTTTTTTGAGTAACCATCTCATATTATCAATCATTAGGATAAGGTATTATATGGTATAACAATCCCCCTAATCATGGTACTATAGAAATTTGGACAGGATATTCATGAGACATGGGAGTGGGAGTCATTAATGAGGCAAGAGTGGCCTTCACTTTTTATAGATACAGGATCATAGGATATTTATATGGTTAAAAAATTATGGTTCAAAAATTGTAACACCCCTTCACATTTTTTTATTTATTTTTTATCATTATTTTCAGCTTTCATGTTTATTAGTTTAGAACTTCCGAAAAGGAATTGGGATTATACCTATAATGGTGAAGTTAGGGGTTTTTTGGAATGTTCATCTTGAACCTGTAATTTATATTCTTTATTGTGAAATTACACATCATGAAATTGGAGTACATGTCGTGTATTGACCGTTTGATATAACATGGGAACTAAATACAAAACGTGATAATTTTAAATGTCATGTAAAGCGTGTATGTTTTTAATGAATAATATCTACTTATTAATAAGAACTGATGAATGTTTTGTGTCTATGTCCTGGGGACTACATGATATTTAAATGTATTTCACATTGTTCTAATATCACATATATAGTTTTTTAGGGTGTCATAATGGTGTTTGATGCTCCATATGTTTTTTATCCTTCAACACATGGAAATAATTATCTCCATATGTGATTTTGTATACCTCACTTGCGTCAAGATCATTATTTTGGAGATTTTTCATCAGGGTTAGTATGGTATATATCCCCAGATAAGAAATACTTCACCCTTTAAATTCCATTATTTGAGGATATGTTTGTGATTTAGTTTTTTGTTGTTTAATAATGCTTAATATCAACACTTTTCAGTTTCTTGATATACCATGTGTTTTGAACATCATTTTATTTATTTCTAGACACCATTGTCAAAATCATCTAGGTTTCTACCATGTTGAGGTAGGTGTTTCTATACAATGAGTTAATTTAATGAATTTCATGTTGTTATTGATACTTTTCATTTCAAGATTCAATTATTTGATGTAATAAATTGTGTCAAATGATTCATTGGAAAAGATAATGATATAAAAAATGGGTATTGCATTGAAAATGGATTCACTTGATTTAAAATGGGTTTTCAAAATACAAAGTATATTGGATAGGATTTGATAATATTTTATAATATTTTTAGAATTTTTTTGATATAGATTTCAAAAATATCACAATGGGAACCTTGGGTGCATCGAGAAATACACACGGGTTGCCTTAGTGTATGTTTACCAATAAGAGGTATGCTTTTGTGATGTCGAATGGAAGGAATAAACATCCATTGGATCCAACGTATTTCTGTTTAGGATTTTTATTATCTAGTACATAATGTACTAGAAGCGAGATCAAATATGTGAGTTGATTTATCATAAATGGTTATTTATCCCATGATCTTTTTTATAATGTATTTTTTATCAATGGTTTTTATATGAGGTTGTACCACACAACATCACAAGATATGTTGTTTTATGGATATGTGTTTACTTGTTTACCGCTTGATTCATGGATATGATTTCCTGTTTTATCACTTATACATGTAATATCTTCTGTTTTGCTAATATGAAATGATTTTATGAAAAAATGTATAAAAAAGGAAAATGATTTATAAATGGTTTGATATTATAAAAAATAATTTTAAATATATTTTATTTCAAAATAGAGAATTATTTCATTCTTCATAATTGATCACATATAGAAACAATGTTGGTACCATACTGGTCATTATATCACACTGTACTTGTGAGTTTGGGTGTTCTTATATGTTTTTACAAGATTTGGGTAAATTTAAGAGCATCTTTTAGTATTATAACTCCTATTATTGTTGTTGTATTCAATTTGGATTTGTTTGGAGGTTACTTTTTTGTAATATGGGGCTTGACATACTTTTTGGTTTTTCCTATTTTATCTTGGATTTCATGTATCTTATGGTATATCTTCTATTTCAACATAATACTATTGTTTTATGTCTTTTTTATAACATCTAGGATGGTTTTTTTCTATCCTATTTCACAAAGATCATGAGATGAGCTGGTTCAAGTCGATTTTCCATCTAACCTACGTTGGCTCATTATATGTGTCATACTAGTGAGAAATAATCATTAATCAATCATGATCCTTGAGATAATATCATAACAATAAGAATATTTCATAGGTATTTTGGAATGATTGTATGCATATAAAATCATTTCCTAAGTCAAGGATCATTGCCAAGAGAATTTTCACATAGTGGACAAAGTCCCATATTGGATTGTGTTCACTCCACATCATCTTTTAATTATTAGATTAGATTAAATACCAATAATATTTCACGTTATCTAATGATATATGAGTCATCAAATAATTAATTGGAGCCATTTAATTTAACAACCAATCACATAATGAAAACCATACATATTTGTACCGTAAGGTCAGAAAAAACATTCATCAATTTATCATATAATAACTAATGAAAAAAATTAGTTTCATTAATATTAAAGCACCACATAATCATAATCCATGCAAAGAAAGAAAAGTTTTGGTATAATTTGATAATAGTATTAATGAATAATTTAAAACATCAAATTATGTTTATAAATATGAAAAATTTAATTCAGAATAGTCACACCCTTCTTAGAAAAAATGATAAAAATATACTTTCCATTGATTTTTTTAATTAATATTTATAGAATATTAGAAACATGATTATATTCAAAAATAAACCTGGAAACATCTAATGTATGATTAAACAAAAATAAAAATAATGAATTTGGGAAAATATATTCATGTAAAAAAAATTGAAAACAAATATTCCTTTCACACTTTATGTACAAATTCAATAAATCCATGTTTGAAAGAACATTGTAAAAACATAAATTTAGTATTTTTAAGATAATTTAAAATATGTTTGAGAGAAACAATAAAAAAAATATATCATATAAAAGAACATTCTTTAAATGATATTAAATAACATAAACACATTGTAAAAAGTTCACTGATTAAATAGGAAAAAGGTGGGATTTTGGTAAAAACATTATATCATTAATTTTATGTACCGAATAGAGGACAATAAAATGAAAATATTAAGAAATTACATAAAATGGTGAACAATATATATGTTTTTTAAGAGATAAAAATAATATAATTCCCCTAAATGATATTGAGGTATAAAAATATCTATTAAAAATGATATTGCAATATAAACCCTTACCACATGTTTTGAATGTATTCAAATTCATTCATCATATCATATATAATAAATTAATAGTTATTACATATCAATAAATGAAATATATTAGTATTTTTCATAAAATTTATTTTTCCAATATAATTTCTAATTACCCATTTATAAAAAATTCTTTATTAAAATCAATATTAATTGTGTTAAATATTCTATTTCCCATGTTTTTTAATAATAATTATTGTATTATTAATATAATATAAATTAATTTAATCCATTTATATCAAAATTTATTTATGGGGGACATTAAAACAGATTTACATCTCTTTTTGAGGGTGTTAGTCCACATGCTTGCACAGAAGACATTATCATTTCTCATAAAAAGTAAATGAGGTATAAAAGGATGAACCCTTAACATAAAAACATTTTTGTATGTTATTTATTCTTATTTCATAATCATAATATTTATATAAAATATTATAAGGAGTTTAATTAAGAATGAGACTCAAAATAGATCGATAAAGACAATAAATTATTCTTTTGAAAACCTCAATTTTATTGAACCATATGCCTTAAATGGTTTTTATTTTGAGAATAAAAGAATCTATAAGTAATGGGGATTGAATTTATTAAGGTATATAGGGAGTTATTTCCTGATCTAGATGGCTCAGAATATGCAATGCTATTACGGGAAGAAGACCTCCTTTTTTGATGTGATGGGAGTGGAACTCTTATAATTACATAAACCATTAAACTATATATAATTAATATTTTATTGAAAAATAACCAAGTAAATAAAAATTATATAATTATATAAGGCTGGGTAGAAATCCACTTAAAAATTAACATTTATCCATGTTTTATAGATATTTTATTCCTTGCTTATATGTTTAACCCTCATTATACTTTTTAACCATTACCATGGTGAAAAAGTTTTAAGATGGTTACTATTTATAATAAATGATAATAAAATTAGACCTAGTAATTCATTTTGAAATATTTATTCCAAAAATATAAACTATTTTTAACTATTAAATTTCCATAATTTGATGAAATAATTATTAAAAATTATCACTGAAAACACAATGACATCTATGTACAAAACAAATGTATTTTAAGCATAAAAGAAAATTTCTTCTCATTAATTTCTCAGTGAAAACAATTAAATGAATATAAAATTATTTAATTTAATTTATTATCTTTAAATTTATTTAATCTAATTCATAAAAAGATATTTATTAAAAATTTCCATGATAAAAACAAATTTCGATCATAATATATATTTTTTTGGAAAAATATATATTTTTACAATAAAATTATTTTATTTTTATATATAACTAATTTATAATAAATGAATAATTTTTATACATGTGTAATTTTTTATTAAGGTAAATAATATATATAAATTTTTAAGAAAAAAATATTTGACAAAAAACGTTATTTAATTAAATATTTCAAAATATTTCATTAGTTACAATTGTATTTCCTAAGGTAATTAGAAATTACTTTCAATAATAAAATTTTCTTCAAATAACATATAACGTTTTTAATCTTATAAATTATATTTATTGTTAAATTATTTTTAGGTTTTCATGCTTCAAAAACTATCAAACATATTCATGTTTATAGTGATAAATCTAAACTCAATATTCACATATTACTAAATACATCTATTGAAAGTTGAGGTAAACCTTAGATCTCGATTAGATAAAAATAAGAGTGGTACTCCTTGAAACCTTACAACTTCCTCAATGTATATCATAGATATTTGATCAAAATATAAATCTTCTAGAGAGCATTGAATTTTTTTTATTTCATAAGGAGATCAAATAGATCAAAAATAGAATTGTTCCTTTACATTTCAGTGGGATTACAATGATTGAATAAATGGGGATTTTTTCCTATTTACACTCATGTTGGGTAGTGGTTTTAAAATATCATTATAATTATAAATATTTTCCTTAACTTGTTGAAATTCCAAACACCAAGATACATACTCTGAAATATATCTCTCCATGTTGTCTCATTGTAAATTATCATTAGTGTTTCTAAAACTCTTCATACTTCCTAGATGAATAGTGAAAATGAACTATGAGATTCATATAATTGATACATAAACAAAATAGCATTTATGGGAAACATACCATGTCTTTGAACCTTATTATTCCATCACTATCATCACCAAACTCAATAATATTTTTTCCTTTATTTTTCATCATCATATCCCCCTTTCCAACCTCTTTATTCTCCACATAAATTAATGGTAGAAAATTCATATGAGAAAGAGAGAATATTTCACATTTCATTAGGATTTTAAGGTACATGTTTTATTAAACCATATATTTTATGTGTCTTTGAATCCTCATCATAGAAAAACTAACATCTTCCTTCTAACTCAAATCATCATCCACCTTTTCCACCTTCCTAGTGTGGTAATGTATTGAGTAGTGATAATATTTAATGTTTTCCAAACATATTAATTGTCTCATATGAAACTATTTCTACAAGAATATATACATAATGTTATTATGATCAACATATATTTTACACATTTCAGAATAATGATAACGCCCTTAGATCTTTAAAGTAAAATTTACTACTACTAATTCTAACTAATGATTTAGGTATTTTTTTCTCATAAACCTTCTATTTTGGAGAGGAATAAAATACTTCCATGTCATTATGCATGAAAAAACATCCCAATATCATCTATTATTAATCATTATAAATAACAAATGCATATTCTCTATAGGTTAGTGTGCACACATATTCACTAACAATACTACTCTTTAGTTCCGAGAAATTTAATTAACATTCATCTATCCAATGGAACAATGATCACATATTCAATAACATTTTTTTTTGGAATTGATATCCAAAAATAAATTTCTCCAAAATACCATTTCTCATCATAACAACCCAAGAAATTTATTTATTTTAGTCAACCTAGTTTGTCTAGGAAAAATTTCAACAACTTATTTACTTAAAGGATCTACTGATATCCCAACTCTGGTAATTACGTGACCAAGGATTTATAATTTATGTGGAAAAATTTTAAATTTACTGAATTTGTAATATATATTCTCCTTTATCATTTTTTTCATCACATTACTCAAGTTATCTTTATCGTATTTTTTATTCCAGAAATATATATAAAAATAATATATAAATACCACCACAAACTGATCAAGGTAATCTCTAAAGACTCGACTAATTATTTCCGGAATGATGTATTAGGAATAGGTAAGTAAAATTAAAATAACTATAAATTAATAATTTACATAACATTTATGGAATTATTTATTGGATATGTCATAATATTTTACCCTAAAGTGATGATATCTAGAAGAGAGGAGAATATTTATAATTTATTAAGGTCCTTTTAATCTATCATCGAAATCATTAATATGTTGTAGAGGATACTTGTTCTTGATAGTAATCTAGTTTAGGTATCGATAATTAATTCAATGATGCATTAAACAATATTTCTTATTAAAAAAATAATAGGTGAAACTCAATGTGACACAATTGGATAAATTAATCCCTTTCACTGATTCTCTTGGAGTTTCTTCTTTATTTTTTACAACTCAATCAAGGACATTCCATATAGAGTCTCTAAAATAAGAATAACACCATGTCTGAATTCTATAGAAAAAAACATAATTTGGTTTATGAATGTTAAATTATTTTGGAGATACATAATCATATTCTCTCACAATAGGTAATACCCAAAAATTTAGATAAATACCCCTCATGAGTAAGAAATTAGATCCATACAATTGAATTGATTTCTGTTAGAAATTGATATTCAACCTCATACAGACAGATAATAAATTTTTCATCGGGAATATGATATACGACTTCCCTTCTTGAGAAATTGATATTGATCCAAATAAATAAATTATATCTATTCCCAAAATGAAATAAATTCCATGTATATGGAGAATCCGAAGATTTCAGGATGGAAATTACCACAATCCTATATTGGAGAGGATATTATTCATGAGATAAGATTATCATACCATTATGTGATTTCACTGATATTTAAATATCAAATCATAGATTTTGAGATATGGTACTTTTAGAAAAATCTTAATATATAATATTTTTTGTAAAATAAGAATCAAATAATACATTTATAGTTCTAGAGTAAATGATCAATGTGACTTTCACATATTCTTTCTCATGACTGTTATATGTGATTATGATCACAGGAATTCCTTGAATCTTTATATATCATTAGACATAAATTACTCTATATCCACCCTTTCCACTCTTGAATAAATTACTATCCCCTTAAGCAATGTTTCCTCGTGCTTAATTCAGTGCTATTTCAATAATGGAATGTCAACTTTCATTACTCTGTGTTTTGGGTGATTAAAATTCCATAAAGGATAAATATTTCTCTTCTTATCAGAATCATGAGAATGATTTGAATATCCACATTCAATTTCTATATTGAGTGTAAATTGAATGATTTATTCATAGCTACTAAAGTCTATTCTGGAAAATTCATTTCCGAGACTTTATATTATGAATCTAAATAAGTGATCACTTTTTCATTTAGGGTTGATGATAAAACTATAAATATTCCTCAAAATTATGGAAATGTTTTCTGTATTGGTACTAATAGATTTGTCATCCTTATGCATAATCTCAAGGAATTCCATTTTCTTTCTCATGTGAAGATATTGGGGAATGTAATTTCTATCAAAATACCTCTTAATATGACCCCATTAAATGGAGCTAATTTTTTTTATTCCTAGATATTCTTTAAAATATTAAACAATTTATCTACTTTTCTTTCTATATGAAACTGCACCAGGAGAGAGTTTTCATGCTCTATGATCTGGAGAATTGAAAATATATTTTCAGTGGAACTAATCTATTTTTAATCAACAAGTGGATAAGAGTACCCAATTAAATAATGTTGATGTTTCCTTGTGGAAGAAACAATAGTGAAATGATTCTTTTTTTTTTGAATTTGGAATCTCAACATAATTCATTTCTTACCAGAGTTTCATAATCACAAGAGCAATATTTCCCATAATAAATCCCATGTTCAGTTTTTAAATAGGAATATAATTTTATTTTCCATGACAGTAATCTCTAACATAAATCCTCTATGTTTTATACATTGACTAAAACTAAAAATTATATTTTAAAATATCAAACCAAAATTTTCAGAGTGAGGATTCATGTAATCCTAAAAATCATTCTAGAGATGTCTTAAATTATGCCACATTCTTTTCCACCTATCAAACTTTTAGAATTTCTCAATATCACATACATTCCATCATAGGTTATCTTTTATTATTTAATTATTTTATTCATAACCTAGTCTCTATAAAAATATAGAGCATGTTATTATAACAAATATGTATACCCATGAAAAATATACATAAATTTTAGATAATTTTAGAGAAAAATATAATATAATACACAATAATTCACATTCCAGAATCATAATGTTTTAATATATTTGAATAATATATATACAATAAACTTATTTCATGAAGGATCTTAATCATATCCAACAATGTTTGTCTCTAATAGTATCTTTCTTCGAAATTTCCCACATAAAACCTATAACTATTACCTGGATAAAATAATAACATAAGAATGGGTGAGCTTGATTTCTTAGTAATAGTAAACATGGGAGATATCAATAGTTAATCATATAAAATATTAATATAACAAAAAAGATATGAGATCAGTATCATAACTTAAAAATTTCAGACCAAATCAATATTTGATCATAAATAATGATTCATGGAATAATGGTTTATAATTTTAAAATAAAATAGTAATAAGAGTGAGGAACAATCATTAATCAATCATGATCCATGAAAACATACATAAGAATAATAAAATCACATAGTATTTTTGGTATAATCATAATCATTTAAAATTATTTCATTAGTAAAGGATTACATCCAATACTATCATCACATAGGGAAAAAAGTACCATAATGGAATGCGTTCACACCCCAACCTATTTTCATTATTAAAATGGGTTCACTTGCCAAAATTATTCATTTAATCTCATGATATATTAGTCATTACCTAATATATTTTATATATTTAATATAACCACCTATTAAATAATGATAACCATACATATCTGTTCGATAAGTTTATAATTGTTTTTATCAATTATATATAGCGTAACCCATGGAAAAATACCTTCATGAATATTTAAATATCAAATAATCAAAATAAATTAATAGAAATAACATGTTTTTTATCATTAGATCATATCCTATGAAAATCATAAAAAAAATTAACAGATGTTGATAAATATGAAATATTCCTTTTAAAATAATATTTGATCCTTTCTTTGAAAAAATGAGAAAAATATTTTTTTAATTTATAAAATTTTAAATAAAATTATGAAAATATTTAAAGAAATACTTTATTTTAAAATATCCATGGAAATATTTAAATATACCTTCTAATAAAAGAACCTTTATGAAAATAGAAAATTTAAACAATGTAGTAAACATTAAAACTAATATTTCGTTCACAATTTATGTAAAATGTCATAAATAACCTATTTAGAGAAAAATTGTTCATATTCATTTTTAATATTTTGAAAAAATTCAAAATATAGTTTACAATAAATTTAAATAATAATTGTATCATAGAAATTTAATTTATTGAATACATTTTAAATAACATAGAAATGGAATTAAAAGATCACCGACCAAACTGTAAATGATATTGACTTTTATGAAAAATGATTTATAGATAATTTAAAGTTCCAAAGAGAGGATAACGAAAGGAAGACATGAATAATTTTTAAATATCAACAAGATAACAAAATATTGATATTTTAAGTGATAGGTATTATATAATACCCCAATTTATATTCATGTATAAACAATCCCAATTAAAAATGATATTTCAATATAAACCATTTCCTCAGGTGGTGACTATATTTATATTATTTAAAAGATCTTTTATAACAAACTTATATTTATTAAAAATATACATAGGAAAAATATTCATAATTATCTTACAATATAACATTCCCTTCTAATTTACAATTACACATTAGTTATTGTTTCTTCACGAAAATCACCATTCCTTGAGTTAAATGTTTTGTTTCCCATTAATTTTTTTCTCTGATGGGTTCATAAATTTCTCATATTTCATGCATTAATATCCTCTAGATTCTAAATAAATTTAATATTATCATATTTATTCATTATATATAGTATTATAATAACTAATATAATGTGGTGAGAAAAAATAAATTACATCAATTCATGGAAATGGTCGTCGGTAAACACGCCCGTGAAATGTTTTTTGTTCTCATAAGAATAGAAATAATGAAAAGAGATCATATTATATATTTATATAATTACAATAATATAATTCATACTATATATATTTATCAAATATATCCATATGAATATCCATTTATGGTAGAAATGAAAAATGTATCACATTTTTTCACAAATGTGGTAGTCCACGCATACGGATGAACACCATTATAATTTCTCATTGGATACAAATGAGGAAGAAAATGGATGTAAAATTAAAAAAATGTTTATTATAGTAAATATATAAATTTCACGATGTTGATATGGTTATATATTCTTTAGAGAATCTTAAGGAAGGGAGAAACACAAAATAGATTGGTAAAAAAATTACATTCTCTTTGGAAACCTCCTTTGGCTTACACATTAAGCCTTAAAAGGGTGGAATTTTTTGATGAAATATGGATTAAGAAAGGGGTAGGGAAGTATGAATATATTTAGGTATTTATTTTATTAGACATATTCATCAAAATGTATGAAGGGGTGAGAATAAGGGTATGACCTTTTATAATCGAGGGGTGTGGAACTCTTGTAAATACTTATAATATTAATATAGAATAAAGTCATATTAATGTGAAAGTTGAAACATGGTAACCCAAATCGAAAGATAAGATAATAGTGGATCTAAATACACTTTAATAATAAAAATTAGCTAAACATTAGAGATATATTATCTATTATATATTAGTTTAACTCTCCGTTAATCCATCAAATCCCTACTCTGGTGACATGGTTTTACCATGATTACTGTTCATGGTGACCAAAAATAAAACTGAACATATTAATTTTTTTTGAAATTATATTTAAAAATATGGAAGAGATTTTATCATATTAAATTTCTATAAGAGTTTGAAATTCATTTTAAAAAAAGCCTTAAAAACACAATGAAAACTATTTTTTATGGTTTTACACCATAAACTTGTATTTATTCTCATTCTTTTCCGAGTAAAAAACATTAAATTGAGTTTAAAATATTAAAAAATATATATTTTCTTAAAATTTAATTAATTTAATTCATAAATATTGATTATCATAATTTATTAACATAAAATAACAATGTGTATATAAAAATTGTCTTTCAAAAAAACATTTCTTTTTAGCTTAAAATTTTGTTATTTTCATTTAAAGACAATTTCTAACCAATGAATTGATTTTATACATTTTTATATTATAATTATTATAAATTAAATAATATAAATAACATTATTAGTATGAAATATATTACAATAATAATGACCATATATAAAATATTTCAAAACTATTCTATATGATCGATAATATTTCCTAAGTGATTTAGAAATTATTTTTTAAAATTACATTTTATTCAAATAACATATAATTTGATTTATTTTAAAATATATATGAATATATAATATATGTTTAGGGATACTAGCCTCATAAACTATTAAAAACATTATTTATTGAAGAGATATATATTCTATAATCTCTTAGTCTTATAGAATATTTTTCATATAATTTACATGAAGATTATATACATTATCATTATAACATAGAATATGACAATAAAATAAAAACATGTCATCATAAAACCTATGTCATGTAAAAATCATCATATTCATGTACCACCCATGAATTACCATGAATTTTAGAACATTAAGGCAACATGAACTACCAACACTTTCACCATATTTTTAAAAAAATTAAAATTTACCCATATAAGTTTAATTTTAATAAAATTAATTTTATTTAATCATGTTTATATATCATTATTAATTATATTTTTATTAATATAAATAATAAATAATGTACCATTTTTGGATTTTAGTATGAATTTTTTGAGTATCTTATATCATAGAAAACACAAAATTAAAATTAACCATGAGATACCTTATGAAAATGTAAGGTAAAAATTAATACATTATTAGTATTCCATGCGAGACCCCCTTATGAAAATTAAAAAAAATAAAATAAAATAAAATCTCATGTAAATAAAAGATATTATAATATTTTATTATAAAAACATATATAATAATTCATTATATGTTTTTTCCAAAGAATGATATGATATAATCTAATAAAAATGAATTTATGGAACTTAATGACCAAAGGGTAAGTAATTATTTTGATACGATTAAAATCATTTCATATTTAATGGGAAATGTTTTAATGAATTAATAATTTTAAACTTTTTCATATTTAATATTAATAAATTAAATTGATCATTTTTCATATATTATTATGAAAATATTCGTTGATTCAATGTATAAACTATTATATTATCAATAATTTAATTACAAAATAATATAAAATAAGGTTAAGAATAGTTAATGTATAGAAGATAATTTTTCTAGAAAATAATTTTTTTCTATATATTTTCATATTAATTTTAATATAAAATTTATAAATATTAAAATTTAAAATTGTTACAATTAACATATTTTATGTATTTTTCATGACAATATTAGCTTATGATTATTTTTTGGATTTTTCAAAAATGTTCATTTCTTGATGAATAAAAAAAACATATTGTTTTTAAAAAAACTTAAGGGGTAATTAAAATGTAAATTTATCTTAACTTTTCATGAATACATTATCTTGACCAAATATTATTTTAAGGATTAAATTAAATCATTTGAAAATAGAAAGAAAAATTTTGAAATTTTGGAAGCTAAGTGATTTTTTATTATTATAAAATAAATTATTCTATGTAATTTTTCATTAATTAAGTATTCAAAAGGTTCATTTTAGATTTATATTTATATTTAACTCAAAAAAATATGCTCTATTTAATAAAAAACCAATAAATTTCATGATAATCTAAACTATACATGATTTTTGTGAATTTCATTTGTATGCTTAAAAGGGAATTTTTCTTAACTATTTCTCTTGTGTTAATAATTAATTTAGTAAAAACTAACATTACTATAATTTGAATATTATGAAATAGTTTTGACATTTGGAATCAGAATATAAAAAATAGGTCATAAGGCCCATTTAATTCTTAGACATTGAAATATGTATTTTATGTAAAAAATAGTTACTATGGAAAAAGTAAACCATGGAAGTAGTTAAATAATGGGAAAAGCCTAATATATCTCAACGATTTTCCATTATTTGTGTAGTTGAGAGGTGAATCAAGAAATTATCATACACTCTCCATTATATTCCACTTTTTTATCCACATGCTTTTGGATGTGATGTGCCTATACTATAAAAGTAATGTGATTTTATAAAAATGATACCCCTCTGACTTATAAAAGGATCCCTTAACCATGAAACTTATCCTCATGTATAAAGACACTAATATCAATCAAACCATAAAAAAAATCCATTTCCAACACTTTTCCTATTTTTTATTGGTGATGGTCTCCCCAAAAGACTAATTTATGAAGGATCAAGGACTTTCCTTGAGGAGTATGTTAAGAACATCTAATCACTCTTTTTTCATTTCTATTCCTCTCATTATATTTCTATATTCTCATAATATTATATAGACAAACTAACATAAATACATTAATATCATTATTATACTGGAATATTATTATGCTGATGGAATTTCATTTTTCTACCTTCCTCCCATCTTCTCAAAGAATAAAAATGTTTCCCTAATTATGTGTGGACTACCACCTCCTTGAACGACATATTTCACTTTTCACAGGAAAATTAAATGGATGGTTAAAAAAATTAATTTGATAAATATATATTATATTAGGGAATGATTTATTTCATTTATATAGTTCTGAAAGGATGACACCAAAATTAAGGATCGTTATAGATTGATCAATTTATATAATTAAATTACCCAATACGAGATGATTATAGATTCCATTATCAAGATCCGTACCAATAATTTCAATTAAATGAATATACAGATGAATAAATTGTAGGATATATGAATAATATAATCGATACAAGAGGGGGTGGTTTAATTTTAGTTAAAAAACATAAACTAATAGAAATTATAACACTATTTAATTAAAAAAATCATACAAACAGTTCATCCCATATTCAGAGTTTATGTATCTAACTGATAGTTCGTATGAATATTAGAGTTCATTAAATTTTAGAATAATTATAACTTTTCTATATAATTGCACAGTGTAAAATGTATCTTCTACAAACATGTAAAGTAAGACTCTAAATTTTCCAAGAAAATATTACAGAACTTTTAAAAAGAATGATCCATTCATTAACCATTAGCATAAAGGAAGTATATTACCATGAATTTAGGTATCTAAAATATTAACCAAACCATAATGGTTTTTTTCCTTAACCAATGAACCACCTGACACTGATATTGGAATAACTCTATTTCCCTAGCCATGGTAATCTTCAACCATCATGATCAGATAAAATCATATATTCATTTACCTAGAATCCCTCAATAAAAGAAGATCTGTAAAAAATTACAAAACATAAAATTGGTTAAAGAATTTAAAAATAATCATCACACAAATTCCTTAATAAAAATAATCTGAAAAGGTTACATTAAATCCTTTTTAATGAAATAATATTTTCAAAAAAATTTATAGAATCTCTAGATTGTAAATGAATTAAAATAGTACACATACTAGATAATCATAGCTATTGATTTGGATACCTCAAATGTTCATATTTCATGAATATTGTAGGTGGTTGATGGAACATCAAAAGAAACTCCTTCTTGATAAATCAACTGATTCTTTTAATGCTTGTAATTCTATACAACATTAGTGTGTAACAATATTTCTTCAAATGGAATGAATTTTTTCATCTAATGAAAATTTAAATCTCAATTTTGAATATTTAATGAAAATTTTATTTAAAAAAGTTGTTTACTTCTATTCTGAAAATATTTTTACAAAAATATTAATATTACTTTTTCAGGATTGAAATAGTTATATTCTATCTTTGTAAGTCTTATAAATCTCTTTCTATAAATTTGTGACCATCCATATAATCTTTATAACAAGTCCTTTAAAATTTGATAATTTATTCTATCAAATAAATTGGTATTTATCTATCATGAAAAATAGATTTAATATAAAAAATACTCAAAAATAGTTAACTATAAAATTAAAAAAAACATTAATTAAAGGTATTTTCATTTTAAAAATTAAATTAAGAATTGTATAAAAACATTTTAACTCAAAACTTTCTCCCTTTTTAAAAGAACTAAACATAAATTTTCAAAGAGAAAAAAAGTTACAGATAAAAACATACCCCCTTGTTATACAACATCCATTTTACCATTTATTATATACTTCTTTTCTCCCTCTTTTTCATCATATTTTATTTCTCAAACATTATTTTTGAATTTAAAAGTTCGTAATCATTTTCTTGGAATCTTCTATAAATTTCACTTCAATTTTTTATTAAATCCTTCTCCCCCTTTCTGACAAATGAAATGATGATTTTTATTTATATATAAAAAAGTGAATCTCAAATGTTGGGGAAATAAATTTCTACACAATAGAATTATACTTGAAAATTTATAGTTATTTATTAAAAAATAATAAATAGATATAACAAAAGAAATTGGAAATATGAATTAAAATAAATTTGAATGAACAGTCGTTCAAAAACATATTCATCTATTCAAAATAATATTATGAGTTATTACAAAGAATTATTCCTGGAATATTTTTAAGAAGAATATATAATAATATATTTATGAGGAATTTTATAAGAATATTCATTTTCAATACCTCTTGTTTCTTTTTATCTGACTCTACTAAAGATGATTTCAAATTTCCAACATCATCTTCAAGGACATGGATTATATTATTTTAATCATTCAAAATAAAAATCCCCTCGTCTAAATCATGTTCTTTTAAAATTTCATCTTCTTTATCTTGAATAATTTTAAATATTTCTTCAAGAATTCAACTTTATCTTAAAATTTTCATAATTTTGAAATTTCATGTTCATAATATTCATGAAATTTGATACCATATTTACATTCATATGTTCTTTAGTCAAAACATAAAACTTTTTTAATAACATAAAAAATTCATCATCCTGATTCATCACCAAAAACATCATATTATAAATTTCTCACAAGGATTGAAAAAAACCCACACATAATTCTTACATCATTGAATGCTATTTTAATCCAATTTTTTTTTCAATTACATCATCATAAACTTTCATATAATTTTCAAAAACCATCATACATATGATGATTTCATTCAAATGCCTTTTATCAGTATGAAATATTCCAACGAAATCATTGAATTCAGCTTCATCTCAATTAAATAATTCAGCAAAATTTTTCATTGAATTTCAAAACATCAACCTTATTTTGAAAATAGAATCAAATTTCTAGTATATCCAAAAAAAATTCCATGATATCATATTTTCATTGAATAAATTCATTGAAACTGTTTATTTTATTCTTAATTCTATTCAAATTATTTGTAGTAGGATAATTCATGTAATCTTATGAAATGTCTTGAACATGATTACTAAGGCCTAAAAGTTTCTTCTCTCTTAGAAATATTTTTAGTACTACTATATTCATAAACATCAATCACATTAATTTCTTTTTCATCACCACGATTATCTTCTTCAATACCATCATGACCATTATTATCAAACTTTTTTACATCGGCAACATCGTCATAAGAATCACAAAAATCATATTGATGTTTATTTAGAATATTTTACTATAAATTGTTTCATAATTTCTATAAAACCTTCTCTGTTGGGAATATTTACAACTTTAATTTTTATCTGATTCGATTATAAGGAAACTTACAATGATTTAGATAAATCATTATTATTGAATTTTTCATTAAATTCATGAAGAATATGATATTTCTTCCTTAATATATTATTCAATGATAAGGAATTTATAGAAACTTTTCAGGATGATTCATTGTGTTTCTTATCATTTAGTTGAGAAAAACACATATAAATTGCCTTAAAATTATCCACAAACTAGTTTGAAATGATATATATTCATATTGAAATTATATAACATAAAACATATGATATTATCCTTTTACAATACATTACACCATTTCTTGAATAGATTCAGTTTTCTTAATAATGTCTCTAGGAAATTTTCTTGTCTTTATTTTTCTTCTATTATCTTCATATATTCATTTTCTCTTTGATTTTGATAATTTTTCTCTTTCAATAACAAAGAATCTACATTATCAAAACCAAAAGTAGGATTCTTAGGGTTCTTATCATATTTTTATTTCATAAAATCCATGATATTTTCAATGTAAATTTACATTGGATTCATTCATAGCATGGGAGGATAATTCTATAATGACATCCTCTTGTAAAAAATAGCTTTAAGATCCTCTATTAATTCTTCTAATGAATATTTACTCTAGCTTTCAACAAACGTCTTTTGAGCATAGTTGTACATTAAATTTATCATCGAAATCATCTCTCCTCAAATTAAATTAATCATTTCTCTCACAGATGTTGCAAAATTCTTAATTTTCTTATCAATTATAAATTTCACAAAAAACATATTGATAAACAATAGAAACAAATAAAATTTAACTTTTAATTAAACTAGCTTCAATATCTCAATCATATTGAAAACTTATTTTACAAAATTAAATTTCCTTTTTTTTAAAAGTGAATCATACATATATATATATATATCAAGAACATTCAATGAGTCCCTATCTTCATTACATTAGATCAACAAATTATACACCCAAATATCTACTATTTAATATTCTATATTGAGATCATATTCTTTCCAATCTATTTATATATATTAAATAGGGAATATTCTACCTTTTCTTTATCAAAAAATCTAACTTTAATGAAACTCTATGCCACTAAATTTACATCAACATCCAATGGAATTTCAACTAACTCTATTATATTCATCATATTCAATTATTAATTATTAAAAACTAATAGAAAAGATAAAAATTTCAATCCATATTCTTCTGTAAATGTATTAGATGAAAACTAATTTATTACCAAACTATGATAATGAATATTAAATTCCTTCATCTCATCACATAGACATTCCCATCCTTGGAAAACAATAACTCTCTTTAGTTGATATTTATATTTATCAAACTATACTTCTTTAATCTTCCTTTATTTCAGTATAACTATGGTAGAAATTTCACTAGTAGATTCCATCTACTAGGATAAAAAACCTGATGAATGAACAATGATCGAATAGAAGATAAATAAATATGTGGGATTTGATAGTAGGGAGAAGTGGCGAGGGAAATGATACTACCCCTCTCCAATTATTATATCCTATAGAGACTTAATGGTCATGTTCCCCAAATAAAATTATTTAGAAGTGGAAACCTTATTATGATGAATGGATCATATAATCTGGGAAACACATTATTTATAAACTCTTAATTATTATTAAAAATTTTATATTTTATTATCAGAAAACGATATTTCATGATAAAATATTTAATTTCATATTTTTTAAAAAAAATTAGTAAAATCTATTTAAAATATTAATAAATAAATAGATATATAAATAAAATAATTGAAAAGCATCCTTTTCAACATGAATTTATAATATTTTTACCAAAATATTACCAAGGATTAAAAATTTATTAGAAAGGAAAGACATTAATAACAATATATAATGTATGAAATCCTACATTAAATAAATATTTTTTAAATAAAAAATTTGTAATGATAATTTTATAATGAAAATGTTGTAATTAAAATATTTAAAAGATATTTTTTTAACAAAAATAAATTAATGAAAATTATTTCAATGAAGAATTTTATATCAAACAATTTGAAATGAAGTATATTGAAATGATAAATTTTGAAAAAAAAATAACTATAACTGGTTGTAAAAAAAATTTATCAAAAGATTGTCCAAAATCTTCCATTATCAACATTTTTGTTCAAGAAAAAAAAATTTAAACAGAAAACATGATCTACACCTTTTTTAGGAGTACATTAAATTTAAGATATAGTTTAAAAAATAATTATACATGAATGATCATTTCATATCTACCATTAATATATAATATTTAATATATTCAAATCTATCCTAATTAAGTGGTTTTATAAAAATATTTTCTTGTTTTTCATGTGTTTTGATGAATTGTAAAATGATATCTATTTTTTGTGTGTTACCATGAAATAAATGTTTTTATATCTATTTTATAATATCAAGGATGATGTGATGCGATTTTACTTAAATCAATGAAACATTTTGTATCCCAAAAAATTATATTTTTATAAAAACTAAATCCAAAATCTATAATTGTGAGTTTCATCAAAAACACATGAGAAAAAATCTGATTGATTCCACATATTTATTTGTAGTGTAATGTTTTACAAACTATTATTTCTTATAATACTCAGAAAAACATATTCTATTAAGAAATGAAAAGTTCCTAATGTACTTTTTCTATCTATTTTACATCCATCAATGTTAATTTCTAAACAATTGTCATGTTAAAATTCATTTCTAGATGAATAAAATATTTCATGGTCCATATTTACCTTAAATTATTGGAAAATTAATTTTATAGCCTTAATATGGGTCTTATTATAATTTTATTGATATATCTCACATATGAATACATGAAACATTTATTCTGGTATACTTTCTATAAGGTTAAGTAAACTTTCCATCATTCCTCTATAAATATTTTGATCAATTAATTTCATAGATTCATCATGATAAAAATACTTTGTGGTTTTAATATGTGTAATTATAATTTTAGTGTCATCATATCCAAAATTATTATGAATATATTTTATATAATTATTTTGAGATACATAAGTTCCTTCTAGATTTTGTGATATTTGAAAAACAAGAAAAAAAGTATGTTCACCTGTCAGGAAAATCTAAAAATAATTTTTCACATGGTCTATAGAGGAATTTGAAATAAATTTTTGACATGAACCAAATATAATGTCATTGACATAACTTTTATCGACGATGGGGTATCTAAATTTTTTAAAATAAAAGTTGTTTGTTCTGAATCTCCCTTAATAATAATTATTTATAACAAAAACCCTATTAGTCTATAATATTAGGATCTTGGATATTGTTTAAGTCTATATAGTGGCTATGTATGTCTATATAAACGATATAAATATTTTTTTTCTAAAACAAGGGATTTATTTTACATAACGTTCCTCTAATAAATATCTATTAAGGAAATCACACTTCACATCCATTTAAAAAAGATTAAAATTTAGAAATGATGTATAATATATAAGAGTATATATAACGTCATGTATTGATATTGGAGAAAACAAATCTTCATAATATTTTCCTTCTTATGGAATATAACCCTTTTTAACATGTCTACCCTTATTTAAAACTATGACTCAATTTCATCATAGTTATTTATAAAAACCAATTTTACACAAATTATAGGAAAATCTTTATGTCGTTCAAATGAAGTCAAAACATGGATCCTTTTAAATTCATTGAGTTCATACTACAAATACTTTTATCTAATATTGATCACCTAAATCCTCATTAGGGGTTTTTGGTTCGAATTTAGATAAAAATCAAAGTGTTCATCTTCATTTATTTAGAAACTTCTACTTCAAACTAGTAGATCTATTTCACCAATGATATGATCAGTAGTATTATTCCTAGGGATTAAATGATTCTTTATCTTTTTAAACATTTATTCTGTAATAATAGGTTTAATTTATTCATGATTTATAACATTTGAAAAAGATTTTTATGTTGTTCTCTCATAAGAATATCATTCAAACATGGGTCTAAAGATAGTTTTTGAAATATTATCAGAAGATGATAGTTGAGCTTGTTTATAACAAATGTATCATATTCATAAAATTTAAATGAAAAATTTCCTAAACAGTACATTTTTTTTGTAAAAAATTCTATAATCCATATTAGATGTGGTTGAATAATACAATAGCGTGTGTTGTACGCATCTTTGAGATTCTAACACATCGCGACTAATAAAAGTAGCCATTATGAATAGTAATACCCACTTTTTGAAATTTTATAAATCTTATCTCTCAAAATAGACTTCATTTTTGTATTTGGAATATCAAAATTATCCTATGGTGAAATTGTATTACTTTTCAAGTAACTTTTATTTTTTTGATGAATAGTGAAAATTACTAAATTTTAATTAAAAACAACTTTTGTAATCAAAATAATTAATAGTGGAAAAGTACGAATTTGAGAGGTTTTAAAATATATTTAGAATATATTTTTACCATTTAATAAAATTTTGTTCATTGTACCTAATTTCACATTTAAACCGGACATAAAAAAGTGACAATCTTTTGATAGTTATTATCTCTGAAAACACGCTTTTTTATTTTAACAACGCGAATTAATTTTAAATTAATTTCTGCCACTTCTGTGTTTTGAATTTATAAAAATGGATCCCATATTTATAATCAAGAGGTCCAAATAATGTAAATAGATATCTTTTATTTTTTGACATTTTAAATAATTACTTCGATAAATATTTTATTTACCATGGTTAAAGGGTAAATCCGGTAAATATGGGTATAAAATAATATTATTATAATACTAAATTACCGTAAAACGTGTCCTAACACAATTGGTTGATACATGTCCGACCACGGGAATCTTTGGGCCGATTTTAGGACGCCATGGATCCACTTTTAAGTGATAATGACACTTTATTTTAATTAAGTGATAGAAAATACTAAAATGACATAAGCATATATCTTTTAGAAAAACAATTTTTACATAGAGTTATATATGTTATATTTTTCACTATAAATATTCATTAGAAATATAAAACATGTTCCTACATAATTGTAATTTATTTATAATTTTTAGACATTAACTAAGTTAATTTATTTATGACACAATTGTGATGTAGTAATTACCCAATTAATGAAATATTAAGATAATTGATATTATAAATACAAAAATAAATGTTATTTGAAACGTTTTATGAATTAAATTAATTTATATGATAATATGACATATTAATATTGGTTATATGAATTTTGTTCTAAGTAATAATTCTTTGTTGAGTTTATCAAAAGAAATACCAAATAGTGTCAAAAATGGCATAAATTAGTTTTTAAAACAAATATTATATTATTAATTGATATTATATTCCTAAAAATATAAGGCTTAGACAAAATACTTATATCAGGATAGGTGTATCATTAATAGACCACTTGGGGGTAGATTGGATGTTTATAGTATGTTTATTAACTATATAATATAAACATACAAAGTGACATGGTAAGTGTCAATCTAGATAACTAAGAGTTAAAACTAAATGATAAGATTATTATAATTACCCAAACCTATCTAAAATATATTAGTTGAAAGGATTTGGACCCATCCCCACCTTAGACTTTTAATAATCTACTTTGGAGCCATTACAAACCGAATATAAATTTATTATCAAATAGTACTTTAAGTTTTTCTTAAAGAGCCCCTCCTCCCGTTTATAAAAGGACAACACTTCTAACCAATTATTATCAAATAGTACTTTAAGTTCTTCTTTCATTGTTATTTCCTTTATAAAAAAATAACTATAGTATCTTCTATATAATTTTATGTTATAATAAATATGGTACAACCATATTCAGTATTCTATCCATCCTTCGAATGACATGTCACCATACGTGTGTACGTACGACTTACCGTCTCCACGTCATGGTGTAATTGTTATTCAAAAACATTATTATTTGGATGGGTATGATAATGATATGTAATTGATGTAAATAATAAATATAACATGATAATGATTCTGTATATGTGATATACCATCCAATTATATATTATTTTAATATCAAAAGAATTATATTATCGCTCGTGCGTACGTACGGACTACCGTCTCCACAAACGCGTTGAGATTCATTCCCCATCGTATCCATGAAATTATAATTCTCATATGATGATTAAAAATAAATTTTAAGGACTTGATATCACTATGGATATGAATAATATAAAACCTATCCATAACACACACGGCTTATGTAACAAAATATATAAATGGAAACGAGTGAGTTAACACCAGAAACGATGATAATACTAAGATATTATTAACAAATCAATGTTAAAAGATATTATATGATATCATATTAATGTATATGATTCTTGAATAATTTAATAACAATTATTTCACCATTATACAAGAGGTTAAGCTATCCTCAACCGAGTTAAGTACAAGGTAATGGTTTATTTCACAATCTCTTCATTATTCGAGGTTGATTATATGTAATTATCTACTGGGACCTCTTTATCATCCACATCTATGTTTCATAACAATGTATTTCAAATCATTGATACTATTTTACAGACTATTGGTTAAAGTCATTTATACCATATTTTGACTTTTTATAAGAATTTTATGAAGGAATATTTCCATTGTTTTCCAAACAAGGTCCTTTTTAACATTTTCGACATAATTAAGGTAAAAATGTCTTTTTTAACTTATACGGTGGGTGCGCCTATTTTCCATTGTTATAAAATCATCGAAGCTTCCCTTATAAGCTTATAAGAATATTTTCAAAGTAAATGTTTTCTTTAAAAATTATGTGAGTTTTAAATGATTTCAAAGAAGAGATATTTCTCTCAAATAGTTTTGATTTCATCTATGTCAACATCCTTTGATGGATTTTAAGCTTATATGAAGTTAATTTGTTATGAAACAAAACATCCATATTTTATTGAAGGTTTTGTGATATTTTTGACTGTGGATGTGTTATTTTTATACCATTCATTGTTTATGGAGAAAGTATTGACATTTCGTATGCTAGTTTTAATATGAATGTTTATGTTATGTTTTAACCTGTTCATATGGGGAATGCATTGGACTTGGTAAGTGACAGGTGGAGCCCGCTATAGCTCCTCAATGCATTGGTAGGTCTCATGAGACAAACTAGTTTCTTGGAACAAGGCTTTGACAAATTATTATTTGTAGTCTTGGCACGAGGTCTTGACTATGTGGTTATGATAGTCTGGCATTATGCATTCCATCATTATGAAAGTGGTTATTGATATTGCATGTGATTATTTGATTAGTATGATATCAATGTGAATAAGTAAATGGAATTATTTCATTTTATTTCTTCCATATTATGTTGATGTTGAAGTTTAAAAGGCTTTTGTTTTATTTATACATTTCCTTAAATGTTTATGTTTATTTAAGAAAGATTCTGCTATATTGTTATCCTTACTGGGCATCTAATCTCACCCCATTCTATGTTTCATTTTTCCCATGATGTGAAGAAGTATTTTATGAATGACCTGTAGGGCTAGTATAAGGGTATATGACTGTGGAGACAATATGTTGTTGTAGTTTTCACTTTATGATGCAATGTAAACTCTATAAATGTATCTAGTGATTCCAAGGCTACTAAACTAATCGGTCTTTGGAGACTTGATATTTTGTGATCATGCCAATGTTATTTAATAATGCACCGACTCTGGGTAACGAGGGTTGGGGCGTTAAAGTTGTTATTAGAGGATGTTTAGTAAAAACCTTGGAAACTAGATTTAGATAAACGCTGATTAGAGCACATAGAACTAAGATGGTCTTTGAGGATTAGTATAGAAGAACTTCTTAAAATTTTGGTATTGTAGAGATTTTGTGAGATTTCCGAGCAATACATCACTGTTTGGATACAAGTAGGTAGAGGTGGCTCTGGAACAGTTGTACCTAGGGGAAAAACCCGAAAACACCGCTTGGAGCTAGACTCGAACGGGAACTGGTGCACGAAAATGGGCCTTGCTACACTCTTGGTTACGACACTTCTGGGGGATATGCTTAGGATAATTCTCATTTTCTCTAAAAACCATTATGAAGGGTTTATGAGTATATAATTCCTTAAAGAAAACAATTTTATGATTATGGATTATATTCATAAATATTTCAATTTATGTTAAGTGTTTTACAAGTATTGAATTATGTATTTTGATTCATAAACTGATCTAGTTTATTCCATTGTTTAGAAATGGTGCATAGTGGAAGTAATGGAAACTGTATCAATGCATGCACTCTATATAGGGATTTCCCTCCTACTAAGGATAATTATAGTGGAGTTGGTGATAAAACTGGTGTTGATCAGCAAATCACCGTACTAGGAAAACTCACCCAGGTTATGAATAATAACCTTACCCATATAGAGCACACAGATCCATATCATGGAGGATCAATGTTAGATAGTTTCATGAGGAAACATCCACCAACATTCAATGTGAGTACAAATACATTGGTATTTGAGCAATGGATAAGTTCACTAGAGAAAATATTTCAGGCTTTGGGGAGTAGTGAAAGGGAAAAAGTTATCATGGCAGTTTACCCCCTCATTGGAGATGTTGATCAATGGTGGTCATTGATTCAAAACATGAAGGAAGATGATGAAGTATCAAATATGGAATGGAGGGAGTTCAGAGATCTATTTTTATAAAAATACTTTCCTTGTGATGATCGAGAAGATATAAAATGTCAATTTCTATGTCTTTGACAAAAGGAAGATGAGAATGTCACAAAGTATGAGGCTATCTTTACAAGGTTAGCAAGGTATGATTCAGATTATATACGTAACCCAAGAAGTATGATTGATCATTTTTTTGATGCATTAAAAACGTTTCTCCGTCGAGCATTGGTCTCACAATCTTTCTCATCATATGAAAATATTATCTCGTGTGCTATCAAGACAGAAAAAGAATTCTCTAAGTCTTATGACTTTAATGAAAAGTAAGAGAATAAGAGATTTGTTGATCACTCAGGAAATGGAAATAAGGGGAAGAAGGGAAAATTGGAATATCCATCCTATAGTAAATGTGGGAAGAAACATCCCAGCACTTGATTTAAGGGAATGTGAGTCTGTTACAAGGGTGGTTAAAAAGGTCACCAAGCTCGTGATTGAAAGGGGAAGAAAGAAGCTACCGATGTTCAATGCTACAATTGCAGGGAGATGGGACATTATGCAAATGAAATTCCTAAGTGTCAGGGGAACTTACCTTAGAAAAGGCCGTGGGATCAAGGACAAGATTATGATATCACTACTGCTGAGGTAGAATCTCCGAAAGACATGGTGGAAGGTAATTTAATGGTTTCATCAAGTTTAGAAAATGCATTTTTTGATTCAAGATCATCGCATTGTTTCATATCTTCCTAGTTTGCTATGAAAATTAGATATTTCCAATTTGATTTAACAATGGAGTTGTTAGTTAAAACTCCTATGGTAAGTATCATTGCTACAAAGTTCTATGGACCTGTTCCCATTAGGGCATATAAATGTTCTTTATCTGCTGATCTCATCATCATACCCATGATAGAATTTGATATATTTCTGGGTATCTATTGGCTTTCATACCATGATGTAAAGATTTATTGCAAGAAGAAGTATGTAATGATTTTTGATGATGATGATAAGGAACACCTTATCTTTAGAGCAGAATCGTCACAACCTAATTCTTACATAGATCCACCCCCAGTAGCTCAACTAAATTCAATTATTTGGGAGGTAGATAATGAAATAACTATGGTTAAGGAAAGGAATGTTCAAATAGAGGATGTACCTATTGTGAGAGAATATGTTGATGTGTTTCCAGAAGATTTACCTGGACATCCTCCAGAATGAGAGATTGAGTTTTCCATCGATTTAATTCCTAGTTCAAGGACTATATCGAAGACCCCTTATAGAATGGCCACTATGGAATTAGTTGAACTAAAGAAACCACTAGAG
Source organism: Viscum album (assembly GCA_963277665.1). Classification (NCBI taxonomy): domain Eukaryota; kingdom Viridiplantae; phylum Streptophyta; class Magnoliopsida; order Santalales; family Viscaceae; genus Viscum; species Viscum album. Next base: position 685,434,973 of record OY728167.1, read on the forward strand.
GAATTGAGTAATAAGGGATTTAATCTCACTAGTGTTTCTCTATGGGGATCCCCTGTCTTTTTGTTAAGAAGAAAGATGGATCCATGAGGTTATGTATCGACTACAGGGAAATCCATGCTATAAAAATAAAGAAAAAGTATCCCCTACATTGCATTGATGATTTATTTGACCAAAAGCATGGAGCTCAATACTTTTCAAAGAATTACCTTGAATTTGGGTACCATCCTTTCTGTGTGATGAAGGAAGATGTTCCGAAGACAGCATTTCGAACAAGGTACGGGAATAACGAGTATACAGTAATGTCTTTTGGATTGACACATGCACCCTCTATATTCAAAGATCTAATTAATAGAGTATTCAAGGAATATGTCGATGATTTTGTGGTGGTATTGATTGATGATATCTTGGTACATTCCAAAATTTACGAAGATCATGAAAATCACTTGTGCATTATGCTAAAGACTCTTAGAAGACATGAATTATATGGGATGTTTAGAAAGTGTGAATTCTGGTTTCAAGAGATTCCTTTTCTTGGCCATATTTTCTCCAAATATGTAATCTATGTTGATCCCTCTAGGACAAGAGGAATCCATGAATGGGCAGCACTGACGAGTATAACTGAGGTACACCGTTTTATTGGCTTAGCTGGTTATTATAATCATTTCATCCAGAACTTTGCCCAATTGGCTAACCCATTACAAAAGCTCACACGTAAAGGGGTTAAATTATTTTGGACCAAAGAGTGTGAAGAATGTTTTGAAGAACTAAATAAATGATTAGTCAATGATCCTATATTGACTATACCATCGGGGAATGATGGGTTCCTTATTTATAGTGATGCATCGATGAAAGGACTTGGTTGTGTCATTATGCAGAATGATAGGGTCATTGCCTATGCATCACGACAGATAAAAATTCATGAGCATAACTATCCTAATCATGATCCTGAGTTAGCAGCTATTATATTTGCATTGAAGTTTGGAGACACTATCTCTATGGTGGAAAATGTGAGATATATACTGATCACAAAAGTTTGATGTATATTTTCTCACAGAAAGAACTCAACATGAGGCAAAGGCGATGGCTTGAACTACTCAAGGATTATGATTGAATGATATACTGCCACCTAGGGAAGGAAAATAAGGTGGAAGATGCTTTGAGCAGAAAGGATCATGGTGTTTTGAACAAGATGAGAGTTGAAATGGATCCTATATACATGGATATAGTCAAGATGGATATGGGAACCACCATGGAAGGTGAAACATCAATTCTTTTTCAAATGGTTTCCAAACCATATTTTCTAGAAAGGATAAAGTGTTCTCAAACCGATGTTGAAGTCTTCAAAAATATTATAAAAGCTGTGAATGATGGGATATTGAGTGACTTTGTGTATGAAGATGGAATTTTGAAATTTTGGAAGAGACTTTGTGTTCCATATATACCTGATCTAAAAATGGAATTATTGGATGATGCTCATAGTTCCAATTTATCTATACACCCTATGAGCACCAAAATGTATAGAGATATGAAGGAACATTTTTGGTGGGACAACATGAAGAGGGTGATTACTGATTGTGTGTCAAGATGTATGGTTTGTCAACAAGTGAAAACTGGAAGGCAACAGATTCGAGGAGTCATGCAACCTCTTCCCGTACCAGAGTGTAAATGGGACAATATTACAATGGACTTTGTCATGGGGTTACCAAAGACTCCTAGAAGGAACGATGCAATACGGGTTATTGTTGATTGTCTTACCATGTCAGAATATTTTCTTGCTATAAGAGAAGATTTACCACTGGAACATCTAGAAAGATTATATATTAATGAAGTTGTGAGAATTCATGGAGTACCCCAATCCATTGTTTCTGATCGTGATCCCCGTTTCAATTCAAGATTTCGGAAGAGTTTTCAGAAGGCCTTGGATACTGAAATTCTTTTGAGCACTGCCTACCACTCTCAAACAGATGGAAAATCAAAACAGGCTATTCAAACCTTAGAAGACATGCTTAGATCATTCTCACTTGACTTTCATTGTATGTGGGATCAATATTTACCTCTGGTAGAATTTTCATATAACAATAGCTTCCATTAATGTATTCAGATGGCACCATATGAAGCGTTATACAGAAAGAGATGTGAGACACCAACCTGTTGGGATGACGTTAGTGAGAGGAAACTTTTTGGCCCAGAACTGGTGGGGGAAACAATGGAAAAGGTAAAGGTAATACAAAACCACATCAGAGCGGCTCAATGTAGGCAGAAGAGCTATGACGATAACTGAAGGAAGGATTCAGAATTTCAGTTAGGAGATCATGTCTTCAAGAAGTTATCTCAATGGAAGGGAGTTATAAGTTTTGTTAAAAACGTAAATTGAGTCCCAGGTACAACGGACCTTTCAAAATTCTAGAACTAATTTGGGCTGTAGCATACCGTTTGGCAATGCTGCCAAATCTCTCCAAAGATCACGATGTGTTGCACATATAACTATTGATAAAATACATGCCTAACCCAACGCATGTACTCACCTATGAGGAATTAGAACTGGATCCTGATCTGTCTCATTGAGAAGAGCCCATCCGGATTCTTGATACAAGAGAACAGGTGTAGAGAAATCAGACGACTCGTCTGGTAAAGGTTTTATCGTGAAACCATAATATGGAAGAGGCAATGTGGGAACCCGAGGAACTTATGATGAAGAACAACCCGAGTCATATTATGCAGTAGAATCCTAGAAACATTGATGACAAAATTATTTTAAGGAGGGTAGAATGTAACACCCAAAGCTTCAACTGTACGATTCTCTTTGAATAATACAGTAGCGTGTGTTGTACGCAACTTCGAGATTCTAACACACCGCGACCAATCAATGTAGCCATTATGAATAGTAATACCCACTTTTTGAAAGTTTTAAAATCTTATCTCTCAAAAAAGACTTCATTTTAGGATTCAGAATATCAAAATTATCCTTGGGTGAATTTTTTTTATTTTTCTTATAACTTTTATATTTTGATGAATAGTGAAAATTAATAAAATTTAAATAAAAACAACTTTTTTAATCAAAATAATAAATATTGATAAATTATGATTTTGAGTGGTTTTAAAGTATATTTAGAATATATTTTTATCATTTAATACAATGTTGGTCATTGGACATAATTTCACATTTAAACCAGACATAAACAAGTGACAATCTTTTGATAGTTATTATCTCTAAAAACACGCTTTTTGTTTTAACAATGGAAATTAATTTTAAATTAATTTCTGCCACTTCTGTATTATGAATTTATAAAAATGTATTCCATATTTAGAATTATGAGGCCCTAATTTTGTAAATAGGTATCTTTTATTTTTATACATTTTGAATAATTATTTCGGTAAATATTTTATTTACCATGGTTAAAGGGTAAATCCAGTATATAAGGTAAAAGATAATATTATTATAATTCTAAATTTCCCTAAAACGTGTCCTAAACCTATTGGTTGATACATTTCCGACCATGGTAATTTTTGGGGTGATTTTGGGACCCCATGGATCCACTTGTAAGTGATAATGACACTTTATATTAATTAAGTTAAGTAAATACTAAAATGACATAAGCATATATCTTTTAAAAAACAATTTTTACATAGATTTATATATGTTATATTTTAAACTATAAATATTCATTATAACTATAACAAGATTTCCTACATAATGGTATTTTAATTATAATTTTTAGGCATTAAATAATTTAATTTATTTATGACACAATTGTGATGCAGTAATAAATTAATTAATGAAATATTAAGATAATTGATATTATAAATACCAAAATAAATGTAATTTGAATCTTTTTATGAATTAAATTAATTTTCTATGCTAATATGACATATTAATATTGTTCATATGAATGTTTTTTGATGTTATAATGCTGTTATGAGTTTATCAAAAACAAATTACCCAGTAGTGTCAAAAATGATATAAAAGTGTTTTAAAAACAAATATTATATTTTTAATTGATATTCTATTCCTAATAATATATGGTTCGGATAGAATACTTATATCAGGATATTTGTATCTTTAATGGACCACTTGGGGGTCAATTGGATGTTTATAGTATGTTTATTAACTATATAATATAAAAATACAAAGTGACATGGTAAGTGTCAAACTAATTAACTATGAGTTAAAACTAAAAGATATGGTTAATATGATGACCCAGAAATGTATAAAACCTATTGTTTGAAATGATTTAGACCCATAACCACCTTATACTTTTAGTAATTCACTTTGGAGCCATTAGAAACCGAGTATGAATTTATTATAAAATAATACTTTAAGTTTTTCCTAAAGAGCCCCTCCTCCCCCTTATAAAAGGACACCACTTCTAACCAATTATTCACACCTTCAAAGCCTTTTGGCATGGCCAACCCCTAACCAAATACTCTCTGAACTTCTCTCACTTAAAATTGGAGGCCTTAGTTCGATCAGAAATCCAACCTAATGTGCCCTTTCGATCAAATCAAAGGGAAGTACCCAAAGAAGAGGTAATGTTTTTACCACCCATTTTCAAGTTCCTTTCTTCTTCAACATCTTATTTCTTTGTTATCACCTTTATAAAATAATAACTACAATATATTATATATATTGTGATGTTATTATAAATATGGTACCACTATATTCAGTATTCTATCCATCCTTTAAATGACCTGTCACCATACGTGTGTACGTACGGCTTACCATCTCCACGCCGTGGTGTAATTGTTATTCAAAAACAATATTTTTCGGATGGGTATGATAATGATATGTAATTGATTTAAATAATAAATATAACATGATAATGATTCTGTATATATGATATACCATCCAATTATATATTATTTTAATGTCAAAAGATTGATATTGTCACTCTTCCGTACGTACAGACTACAATCTCCATGAACGCGATGAGATTCATTCCCCATCGAATCCATGAAATTATAATTCTCATTTGATGATTAAAAATAATGTTTAAGGACTTGATATCATTCTGGATATGAATAATATACAACCTATCCCTAAAAAACATGACTTATGTTACAAAATATATATAAGTAAATGATTGAGTTAACACCCGAAACAATGATAATACTAAGATATTATTAACTAATCAACGTTCAAAGATAATATATGATATCATATTAATGCATATGATTCTTGAATAATTTAATAAGAATTATTTCACCATAATACATGAGGTTAACCTACCCTCAACCAAGGAAAGTACATGGTAAGGGTTTATTTCACAATCTCTTCATTATCAATGTTGTTTATACGTAATTATATACTGGGACCTCTTTATCATCCACATCCATGTTTCTTAAAAATTCATTTAAAATAATTATTACTATTTTACAAAATATGGTTTAAAGTCATTTATACCCTTTTTTGAATTTTTATAAGATGTTTATGAAGGAATCATTCTGTTGTTTTCAAAATAAAGTCCTTTTTAACCTTTTCGACAAAATTAAGGTAAGAATGTATTTTTTAACTTATATGGTTGGTGCGCCTATTTCCCACTATTATAAATTCATCGAAGCTTCCCTTATAATATTATTAGAATATTTTCAAAGAAAATGTTTAATTTTTTAATTATGTGACTTTTAAATGATTTCAAAAAAGAGATATTTCTCTCAAATAGATATGATTTCTTCTATGTCATCTTCCTTTGATGGATTTTAAGCTTATTTGATGTTTATTTATTATGATACAAAAAATCCATATTTTATTGAAGGTTTTGTGATATGTTTGACTGTGGATGGGTTATTTTTACACCATTCATGGTTTACGGATAACGTATTGACATTTCGTATGCTAGTTTTAATACGAATGTTCATGTTATGTTTAAACCTATTAATATGAGGAATGCCTTGGAATTAGTAAGTGACGGGTGGATCCCGCTATAGCTCCTCAATGCATAGGTAGGTCTCATGAGACAAACTAGTGACTTCGAATGAGGCCCTGAGAAAACCTCATTTGTAGTCTTGGCACGAGGCCCTGACTATGTGGTTATGATAGTCTGGAATTGTGCATTCCATCATTATGAATGTGGTTATTGATATTTCATGTGATTATTCGATTAGAAGAATATCCATGTGAATATGTAAATGAAATTATTTCATTTTATTTCTACCATATTATGTTGAAGTTGAACTTTAAAAGGATTGTGTTTTAGTTATACATTTCCTTAAATGTTTATGCTTATTTAGGAATGTTTCTGCTATATTTTTATCCTTACTGGGAATCTGAGCTCACCCTTTTCTATGGTTTATTTTTCCCAAGATGTGAAGAAGTATTTTATGAATGACCTTCACAGTTAGTATATGGGGATATGACTGTGGAGACAAGATGATGTTGTAGTTTTCACTTTATAATGTAATGTAACATTTATGAATGTATCTTGTGATTCCAAGGCTACTAACTAATCGGTCTTTCGAGACTTGATCTTTTGTGATCATGCCAATGTTACGTAATAATGCACCAACTCTGGGTAACTAGGGTCGGGGCTTTACAAAAATAATATTTATAGTATAAAATGAAGTACTGAAAACATCAACGAATTTTTTTTTATAAATTATGTATTCACTTTATATGATTATAGTAATCTCTTGAAGAGTTATATTTATTATTTCAACTACTCCATTTTTATATGGAGTCCTAGGTTCTGAGAAGTCATGTATTATAAATTTTTATGAAAAATGCATTCATGTTCATAATTGAAATATTTTCCACAATGATCACTATGAATAGTTCATATGGCATATTTTCCCAATTTTAACATTGGGTAAAAAAATGTAAAATCGATTAATTCATTTTAATTTGTTTCTAGATAATATTCCCATGTAAATCCAGTTTATTAATCAATTAAATCATACACATGGAATTTCCACCAATATTTCCAGTTCTAGTCGGACCAAATAAATCCATTTGCACTAACTATAAATAATCAATAGTTCATACGTGACTAATAGATTTAAAGCTCAACATCTATTTATTTCCAAATTGGTAAGGATTAAAAACATTATAAAAATTAATCCTTTTCTCTGGTCAATCTCTAAATATTATGTTAATAGAGATTATAACTATATTTATAACATTATAGTGTCCTAACCTTCTATCCAAAAACCAAGATCGATCTTCCATTACACAATGACAAGGTAGATCATAGTATCTAAGGCATTATAAATTCAAGGTGTATATATTGTCATTCCTTTTGATAAAAAGAATAAAATTATCTTTTAAACTATGAAAAATACATTTAACATTCCTTATTTTCAAAATATAACCCTCATCGCATTATTGGATAATTCTAATGAGGTTGTTCTTATGTCCAAAATCATTCAAAACATTTGAATGGAAGGCATTTTCAATAATTATTATATTACCATTACCATATATTTCACCTTGTGCATTGTCACTAAAATTTACCTTCCCACCATTAATCTTAATATTCATATTAAAGAGTACATTTTTTTCATGTATTGGGAACAACCACTATCCATATACCAAAATTTATTTCTATTGGTATAATTATTAATTTCTTGAAATTTTGAAACTTATAATTTTGGTACCCAAACATGATTGGGTATAACATTGTTAGGAAAAATTATCTTAAGAATCCACATATGTAAACATTTATATTCAGAAATTTTTAATTAATTATAAAATTAATCCTTATTAAATCCTAAAGATTTAAATCTATTTAATGAACATTTTTACAATGTCCGTGAATTTGACAGTTAGTGAGAAGGGTGCACTTTTGGGACCGAAATAATTATTTTTGATAAAGTGGTTTTGAATTGGTATTACCTTTTCCATGAACATTCCTACGAGGTTTGACTTTTCTATACATATTATCAAAATTTTCCATAATGGATGTTAATTTTGATAATAATTTATTCAAACATAAAATTTCAGAATTTAGTTGAAAAAATATATATTTACTTCCATTGGATGTAGTGGATTTTGTTTTTTCCAATTATTTGGTTATATTTGATTTCACAAAATATTTTGATTTTTTATAATTTTCACTACTATGTTCAGGAATTCATAGTTTTTTGGAAATATCTAACATATAATCATCATGTATTTAGAAACATTATATATTTTTTTCTCTAATTGTTTTTAAAATTATGATACTTTTTCAGTGGTATGTAAACTATTAAGCTCTTTTTAAAAATTAGATTCTTCATCGAAGATGTAAAATTATTTTCATTTTCAAAATCATGATAATTTTTAATTAAAGTAAGGTTGGTTATAGTTTTCAATAGATACCTTGTCCATGAAAAAATATATTCATAATTACATATAGAAAACCAATATTCATTTAACAACAATGTTCACTATCTAAAGTACTATATAAAGAGATATCACCACTAATTTCACTCCCAGTGTATGAAGATTTCAAAACATTACTTTTATTATTATTTAAAAACTTATTAGATATTATATTTGGATTTATGTCCATCATATCATTTCATTTCAGTCATGGAAAATCTTGTTTTTTGTGACCAGGATTCAATCATTGAGAAAAAATCATCTTAGAAGAACCATTATTCCCTTTTCTGTCTTTGAAAATCTTCTTATACATTCATATGAAATCCTTCATTCCAACTATCCTATTCATTCTTGGAGCTCGGTGGGAATTTTAATTATAAATTTCCTCAAAAGAACATCTTTTTGGCTTATATAACGACCCCCTCCCTCCAAATATGCTCCTCCTAAGCTGTCAATGAAGAAATGGAGATAATGAACCCTGAGACATGCCTCCAGTATGCCCAAGAGTGGAGAATATAACCAAGGGTACAAGTATCTCACAAAAATGGGAGTTATTTCCCTTTTCCTTGTAAACTAGATCAAGAGATATGATATATCAACCTAAATAACTATATGAGATATGTATATAAAATAAATCCAAAATCCATACCACATTCATGTTTAATAATAAAATTATTACAAAGGCAATAAAACACCAACGTTAGTACCAAATGAAATGGTCAGCTGTTACATAGAAACTATCCCAATGTTTGAGCTACTAAAGTCTAGCATGGTTAATGAAATCCTCCTATAAAAATAATAAAAAATTATTATATACGTATGGTGAGCAGACAAGTATACTCAAAATGAAAAACCAATGTCTCTCATCCACAAGTGAGAGAAGTAAAAAAATGATCATATTAGAAAATAATAGAAGCAAGAGGACCTTACAAGGGATACTAACCATCCCCCCCACACCAAGTCACGATCACCAAATAATGAAAGTTAGGTAAAGTGTTTTAGTAAGAACCTCGATGATAGAGTAGCCTGCACCACATTCCCATTTATTATGCACTATCACGCCCTAACAACATATATCTGAGTACTCCCACCTCTTTCAAACATACCACACCATAAAATGACCACACACACCAGGTCCTCACAAATAGTCTTTTATACATGGAAAATGAAGTTCATCACATCTTGACCGTAGAAACCTGGGCCACATACCACATCACATGCTTACCGAAAACTCTAGGGCCATACACCACTTCATACCTAACCCATAAAAACCCGGTCCACATACCACACCGCATCTTGAATACACATGGGAATGAAAAAAACATGTAATCTGAAAGTCACCTAGGAAGCACAACATTCCATCACATACCTGGGCCATAAAAACAACAACCATCTTGATGGATCATGGGATATCAATACCTCCATGAGGAAGTAGTGAAGAGTGGGCATCCAACCATCCATCCTCCCACTGGGATGTTTGGAAAAGAAACCCTCCAATGTGGCGATGGGGGTGTTTGGAACATAGTACTCAACTAGGGTGGGGTGCGTATAAAACCAATAGGAAAAAAAGTCAAACATATAGATAACATACACTCAACCCAACCTAAGGGTTCTCAAGAAACAACCAGTACCTCAATTAGTATTAGAAATGGTAACATTGTAAGTTGATAAATTCAAGTGGATTCATGAATAACTCTCACTCAACACCTATTCATTTTCATTAATTATCTTAAACCATACATAAATAGGAACATGATCATTTAAATTTTAATTGAAAAACTCCTTACCATTAAAAAAACAAATCATTCCATATCAAAGTTATTAAGTAATTATTTACCCCATCACTATCTTGGAAAATACGAAAAATATGTATTGAAAATCCACATCAAAAAAGCCAAAAAATTCACATAGAGGAACATATAACCATTGTAAATTATCCCATTTAGAATTTCACTCCATTTAACACCAATTCATGTCATAAAAAACTGATCTCAAGACACCAAGTGAATATTTGGGCATGTTAGTCCAAGGGAAACCCTTTCGAAATTACCCATAACAACCATTTCAAAATTATGCATCAAATTCATTCTTCCCAATCCATCCTCTCAACAGAGAAACCCCCCATCTAAATGTCACACACAATAACACATCTCAATAAAATTACTTCTCACCCATCACAACCATTCTTGAAATCCATGATGCCAATCCACAGAACACCCATTCCAAATACTATAAATCCTACAACTTGAGATCCCATCTCACCACCAAAACCACCCCACATCACATAGCCTTGCCAAGAATCATAGCACTATACAAACCACATATGGAAAAAAAATTAATATGGAATACACTATTTAATTTCCACTCATTAATTTAGGGGATATCACAGAACATTTTTGATCCTAGGGTATCAATTTAATTAAATAAATATACATGGTTAATCAATTTCATATATATAGAAATTCTTCCAATATAAGAAAAACCATAATCATTCACAAGACATCACAGGTGTGCAAGCAGGGACCACCAATGACCACAATTTTTAGTAGGAATATAGCCCATACAATTCACAATATGGATCAAAATATCAATAAAATAGTACAATCATTTTATACATTCCCATAACCACATTTATATCTTAAATGAATTCAGTTGTCTTTTTTAATTTGGTATTATTATATAATCACAAAGGATACATTGATAAACCGAACCCCACATGATAAAAAATTAAAAGAGAGACAAAGGGACCTCCTCCTCAAATAAAATATGATCATAACTTTCTTATTGTCCCAAAACAAGGGGCATGCAATTAGAAGGAAAGTTCAATGGGGTGAAAATATGCTTGGAGTGCCACAACAATACGGTATGAATCATTAGGGAAAAGAGGTTATGGGTGCCTCATCCAGAGAAATGGAAAACCAAAAAGGAATATTATGACTCATATTTAGAAATTATAGATCCTTTATCAACATGTGAAATAGCTTATGGAATATGTTAAAGTTTGATCATGACCAAGACCACATGATTTTGATGTTAAAGGGAGATTCATGTTTTTAGATGATATATAAGATTTGAAAAGGATCATAAAACCATTAAATATGGTATTTAACTCATTTTACATCAAATAAAACATTATAGTGGAACACAATATGACACTGTAAAAAATGGAGAGTTAATAAATATTGAAAAACTTTTGAAAATGACTCACTATATGGTGATTCACCAATGATAGTCACTAGTGTGACTCACTAATGGAAGATCTACAGGTGGATGAGTCACCATTGGGTGACACTATAACGTCATGACCCTAGTTACCCAAAGTTGGTGAATTATAAAATTACATTGGCATGATCACAAGTGATCATGTCTCCAAATACCGATTAGTTTAGTAGCTCTAGATGTACTAGATACATAGATCAGTTTAACATAACATCATGAAATAAAAAAATAAAATTGTTTCCCCATTAAAAACACTAATAAAATTGGCCTATCCCTACAGGTTTATCATAATATACTTCTTCACATCCTGGGAAAAAGAAAACATAATAATGCTGTGATCTCAAATTCTCAGTAAGGATAAAAATATAGCAGAAACTCTTATAAATAATAAAAAACATTTAAGGAAATGTATATGACTAAAACAAAATCCTTTTAAACATAAACTTAACTATAATATGGAAAACATAAATAAAATATTTCCATTTATTTATTCACATGGATATTATACTAATATAATAATCACATGTAATATTAATAGCTAATTTCGAAATGATTGAATGCATAATGTCAGACATCATAACCACATTGTAAAGGCCTTGTGCTAATAATACAAATAAGATTTTGTTAAGGCCTTGTTAAAATACACTATTTTGTCTCGTTATTCCTACTAATTCATCAAGGAGCTGTAGTGGGCTCTACCCGTCACTTACTAAGTACATTGAATTCCTCATATGAAATGGTTGAAACATAATATAAACATTCGTATTAAAACTAGCATAAGAAATGTCAATTATTTTCCATAAACCATGAATGGTATAAAAATATCACATCCATAGTCAAACATATCTCAAAACCTTCAATACAATATGGAAGATTGTATCATAATAAATCCACTCCAAACAAACTTAAAATCCTTCAAATGATGTGGACATAGATGAAATCAAAACTATTTGAGAGAAATATCTCTTTCTATTTTGAAATCATTTAAAAGTAACATATTTTTAAAAGAAAAAGTTTGTGTTAAAAATATTCATATAAGATTTTAAGGGAAGCTTCTAAGGTGTTATAATGGTCGAAAATATTCACACCCACCATATAAGTTAAAAAACATTCTTATATTAATTTTTCAAAAAGGTCATAAAGTAACTTGTTTGGAAAACGACAAAAAGATTCAATAAAAAAAACTTTATAAATAGTAAACCAAGGGTATAAATGACTTTAACCCATAGTATAGTAATTAGTAAAAAAAATTGAAATACATTTTTAAGAAACAAAGATGTGGATTAAATAGAGGTTGAAGTAGACACTTACATATTAACAAACTCAGACAAAAAAAAAGATTGTAAAATTAACCCTTACTGTGTAATTTTATTTAATAGAGGGTAGGTTAACATCATTTATAATTTTTTAATAATTTTTATTCAATTATAAAAGACCACATACATAAATATGATATCATATATAATCTTCTAATATTGATTTGTTTATGATATTTCAGTAGTATCATCATTTCAGGTGTTAACTGATTTGTTTTCGTTTATATTTTTAGTTATGTAAGTCATGTTTGTTATGGATTGGATGTATTTGATGAATATCCATAATTATATAAATTTCATAAACATTTATTTTTAATCATAAAATCAAATTTATTCTAGAATGGTTACGATGGGGAATGAATCTCATCGTGTTTGTGGAGACGGTAATCCTTACATACGCATGAGCGAAAATACCATTATATTGATGGTGGAATCATATATAATTGGATGGTATATGATATATAAATAATAATTAACATGTTCTATTTATTATTTACATCAATTATACTCATTGTTATACTCATAAAAATAATTATGTGTTGAATAACAAAATACACCACGATGTGGAGACGGTAAGCTGTACGTACGCACGAATGGTGACTTTTTCATTCATAGGATGGATAGAATAATGAATATGGTTGTACCATATAAATGATAACATAACAGTATGTATAAATTACTGTAGTTATTACTTGGTATTGATAAAATGATGAATGATGAAGTGGAAGAAGAAAAGATCATTGAAAGAAGTGATTAAATTATTACCTCTTCTTCAGGTTCTTTCTATTGATTTGATCAAAAGAGCTCCATTGGTTGGATTTATGATCAAAAAATGGTTTCTAGGTTTATTTGAGGATATTTTTGAGGATATTTTATTAGGTTTTCTCCGAGACAAATGGCTTTGGAGCTGCGATTTTGAGAGAAGGGGAATTACCCTTTTATAAGAGAGGTGAGGGTCACTTTAGAAAAAACTTGAAATATTATTTTATTAGATAATAATTTTAGGTTTATAATTCATTAAAATGGATTTATTTGAGGTTAAGGTGGATATGGGTCTAAATATTCTCAACCAATTGGTTTTATACAAGTTTAGGTCAGTATATTAACCTTATATTTTAGATTTAACTCTTTGTTAATTAGTTTAACTTTTACCATGTCTTCTTGTATTATTATAATACATGGATAATAAACATACTATAAATATCAAGAGAACCTAAAGTGGTTCATTAATGACATATATAACCTTATCTAGGTCCTTTTCATAAACCATATATTTATATTAATATTATATAAATTAATAATATTTTATTTGTTTTAAAAACTCATATATGTCAATTTTGACACTATTTAGTATTTGGTTATTGTTAAAGTAGAAAAACATTATTATTTCGAAACAAATAAAATAAATCAATCCTAACATGTAATATTAACCTAGAAAATTATAGGAATTCATCAAAAGTCTCAATTTTCATTTATTTGTATATTTATAATATCAATTATTTTAATCATTCATTAATAAGGTAATTATTGAATCATCGTTGTGTCATAAATAAATTTAATTATTTAATGTCTAAAATTTATAAATAAAATAAAATTATGTAGGAAAGCATTTTATCTTTCAAATTAATATTTATAGATGAGTTTACCTTATGTGTAACCCTATATTAAAATTGTATTAGTTATTAAAATTTTAATTTTACACTTTTAAATATTCTTTAAATAAAATAATAATAAATTTCCTAATATATTACAAGTGGATCAAAGAGGACCATATTTTATTCCTAAGATTGATTATTTTAAAAAAACATTTATCCAATAGAATTATGACATGTTTTATGGTAATTATAATATCATTTTTATCTTTAATTACCATATTTTCTTTTAACTGTGGTAAATAAAATTCCAAAGTTACTATTCATAAAAAATTATATTCATCTTATTGAACCAAATTTTACATAATGATGTCAACCGTGTCTCTCATATTTTTTAAATTAAATTCACAAAATATGTAAAATAATGTTTTATGCAAATTATCTAAGGTGCCTAGAAGGTGGGTAAAAGAAGTTAAAAAATTCAATAAATTTTTATACATATAATTTTATTATAAAATGAATCTAATGAATTACATTGAACTAATATAGGAATTATGAATCTATTTTTACATAAAATAAATTTAAAAAAAAATTTGGTTTCAAACAATAACATAGTGTTTTTCACTATTCATTATAAAATGAATGATTTCAGAAAAATACCAAAAATTCACCCTAATTTAATTTTGATATTATAAATCCAAAAATGATGTCCATTTTGAAACAAAATTATAAAATATTAAATAGTGGGCATTAAAATTCATAATAGCTATTTTGATTGGTCATAGTGTGCTAGAACTCTATGTTGCATTGAACGCAAACTATTGCATTATTAAAAGAGAAACATACCATAGAAACATGGTGAGTTACATTGTTCCATCCTTCAAATAATTTCGTCCTCGAAATTTCTAAAATACTACTACATAAAGAGATTCAGGTGGTTATTCATCATAAGTTCCTTAGGTTCTCACCTTTCTTCTTCCATCTTATGGTTTCTCTATTAAACATTTAACAGACGAGTCATCCGGTTTCTCAGCACTTATTCTTTGGTACCAAAATCATGATAGGCTCTTCACAATAAAATAGATCGAGTTCCAGTTCTATTTATTTATAGGTGAGTACATGTGTTGGGTCATTCTTGTATTTTGTAAAAAGTGATACATGGAACACATAATGATCTTTGGAGAGACTTGGAGGCATTTACAAATGGTAATCGACAACTCCAATTCATTATAGAATTTCGAAAGGCCTGATGTACCTGGGACTTAATTTAACCTTATTTATGAAATGTATAACACCCTTCCATAGAGATATGATCATGAAAAGATGATCTCCTACTTGAAATTCCAAATCCTTTATTCGGTTATTGGTATAGCGTTTTGCCAACTTTGAGCTACTTTGATGTGTGTTTGCATAATCATCACCTTTTCCTTTGTTTCCTCAATAAGTTCTAGGCCTACAAGTTTTCTTTCACTAACATCATACCAACAAGTTGGTATGCGACATCTCTTTACATATAATGCTTCATATCGTGAAATATAACTACATGAAATAAAGATACTGTTAATGGAAAAATCTACCAGAGGTAAATAATGATCCCACAAACCTTGAAAAACAAGTGAGAGAGATCTCAACCTGTCTTCTAAGTTTTGAGTAGTCTGTTCCGATTGGCCATCAGTTTGAGGGTGGAAGACAATGCCCAAATGACGTTCAGTATCCTAGGCCTTCTGAAGACTTTTCCAAAATCTTGATGTAAAATAGGGATCATGATCTTAAACAATCTATAGGGGTACACCATGAAGTTGTACAACTTCATTAATATCTAGTCTTGCTAAACATTCAAGTGGTAAATCGCCTATTATAGAAATAAAATGTGATGACTTGGTAATACAATAATAAATGACCAATATTAGATCATTCCTTCTAGGAGTCTTTTGTAGCCCTATGAAATGTCCATCGTAATATCCTTTCATTTACACTAAGGTATGGGAAGTGGTTTCATGACTCCTCTAGGAGGTTTTCTTCCATCCATCACCTGTTGAAAATACATACATTTTGACACATAATCAGCAATCTCCCTCTTCATGTTGTCCCACCTAAATTGTTCCCTAAAATCTCTATATATCTTAGTTATACTAGGTTGTATATAGAAATTGGATCTATGAGAATAATCCAATAATTCCCTATATAGATCAGGTATGTCAATAACACAAAGTCTCTTCCTAAATTTCAATATTCTTTCTTCATAAACAAATTCAATCATTGTACCATTGTTCATAACATTAATTTTCATTATCAATTCCTCATCATATGTCTGAGAACTCATTATCCTTTCTAGTAAAGACGGATTGGAATACATTAGGAAAAATATTGATGTTTCACATTCCATGATTATTACCATATCAATTTTTACCAAATCCATGTACATAGGGTCCGTTTCAACTCTCATCTTATTCATAACTCCATGATCCATTATTATCAAATCATCTTCCACCTTATTTACCTTCCCGGTGTGGTAGTGTATAGTCAAATCATAATCTTTGAGTAGTTCAAGCCATCGTCTTTGCCTCATGTTGAGTTCTTTCTGTGAGAAAATATACTTCAAACTCTTCTGATCGGTATATATATGACATTTCATACCGTAGTGATTGTTTATTCATATCTTCAAAGAATATATTATAGCTACTAACTCAAGATAATAAGTGTGATATTTTTGTTCATGAATTTTTAGCTTTCATGATGCATGGGAAATAACTATTTCATTATGAATAAGTACACAATCAAGTCCTTTCATTAAATAATCACTATAAATAACAAACCCAAAATTCCTCAATAGTAGATTTATGATAGGAGAATTTACTAATATTATCTTTAGTTCTTCATAACATTATTAACATTAATTTTTACAAAAAATTTAACCCCTTTACATGTGATCACAGATAATGGGTTAGCCAATTGGACAAAATTCTAGATGAAACACCGATAATTACCTGCTAAACCAATAAAACAGTATACATCAGTTATACTCGTCGGTCCTGACCATTCTTGTATTACTATTTTCGTAGAATGATAAATAGATATTCCATCCTTAGAGACAATATGGCCAAGAAAAGAAATATCCTGATTCCAAAATTAAATCTTTCTGAACTTCCAATATAATTCATTTCTTCTATAACACATTAGAATAGTGCCCAAGTGATTTTCATGATCCTCAATGATTTTGGTGTTTACCAAGATTTCATCAATAAATACAACTATAAATTCATCATGATATTCCATTAAAACTCTTTTCATTAGAACCATGTAGACAGATGGTGCATTAGTCAATCCAAATGACATTATTGTAAACTCGTAATGCCTATAACTGGTATGAAATGGTCTCTTCAGAATGACTTCCTTCTTTACACACAACTGAAGATATCAGGATCAAAGGTCAATATTTGAAAAATATAGGGCTCCATGAAGTTGATAGAATAAATCATCAATGTGAGGTAGGGGATACTTGTTCTCTATTGTTATAGCATTGTTCTCCTTATAGTCAATGAAAAACCTCATAGATCCATCTTTCTTCTTAACAAAAATAATAGGGGCTCCCCATGGAGAAACACTAGGGAGGATAAATCCTTTATTACTGAATTCCTCTAGTTTTTTCATTAGTTAAACTAATTCCATAATGGAAATTATATAAGGGTTCTTTGATATGGTCCTTTAACCAGTAATTTAATCAATGGAAAACTCATTTTCTCATTCCGGAGGATGTCGAGGTAAATCCTCTGGAAACACATCAACATATTCTTGAAAAATAGGTATATATACTATTTAATCATTCCTTTCCTAACCCATAGTTATTTAACTCCCTTCCTCCAAAATAATTGAATTTAGTAGAGCTACTAGGGGTGGATGTAGATATGAATCAGATGGAGAGGTTTCTTATATAATGATAAGGTACTCCTTATCATCCTTGAAAATTGTACCCACCCTCTTATTACAATAATTTTTTGCATCATAGTCCACAATCCAATCCATACAGAGGATTATATCAAATTCAATCATGGGTATGATGACGAGATATGACGATAAAGCACATTTATATGCCCTAATGGGAACTGTTTCACAAAACTTTGTTGCATTTATGTTTCCCTAAGGTGTTTTGACTCACAGC
This sequence comes from Viscum album, assembly GCA_963277665.1. Lineage (NCBI taxonomy): Eukaryota > Viridiplantae > Streptophyta > Magnoliopsida > Santalales > Viscaceae > Viscum > Viscum album. Next base: position 685,453,555 of record OY728167.1, read on the forward strand.
TCCCTTGTTGAATAAAATTTGAAATATCCAATTTTTCATAGAAAACATAGATGATATGAAATAATTAAATGATCCAAAATCAAATAAAGATTTGGATAAATTTGATTAAACCATTAAATTACCTACCACTACATCATTGCAAACTTCAAAATCAGCAGTAGTGATCACATAAGATTGGCCTTTCTCCCTTGGCCTTTTCTGAGGAATTTTCCCTTGGTGCTTATAACATTCATTTTCATTATTCCCAATTTCTCTACAATTGTAGCATTCAACAATGATAGCCTATTAATTTATCATGAAGTCACGAACTTGGTGGCCTTTTTCAGAACACATGTAATAGAATATCATTTCCTTAAAGAATGTAACAGGGTGTTTCTTCCCAAATTTTCTACAATATAGAAATTTAACTTTTCCCTTATTCCACTTATTTTGATTTCCAGAGTGTTTAGCAGATCTCTTCTTCTCTGGATTTGATTTAATGTCCTAAGACTTAGAGAATTCCTTTTCTGTCATGATAGAACATGAGACAATATCTTTATACGATGAGAAGGATTTTGAGACTAATTGTAGGACAATAAATAGTTTTAACCTGCCGAATAATTAATCAATTTTATTCCTTGGGTTACAAATATAATCTGCTGCAAGACTTTCTAAACTTGTAATGTTAGCCTCATACTTTGAAACATTCTCATCCTCCTTTTTTCCCTGACTAAGAAATTGTCTTTCCGTATCCGTTCAATGGTAAGGAGGAAATAATTTTTTCTAATAAAATCTCTTTAAACTCTTGTTGTTACATATTTGATACTTCTTCATCCTACTTTTTGTTTTTAATTAATGACCACAATTGATCTGTATCTCCCATTAGGCGATAAACTACAATGGAATCTTTTTCCCTTTTGCTACTCCCCAAAAAATGAAATATTTTCTCCAAGGAACACATCCATTGCTCACATAAAAATGGATTTGTAGTCCCATTTAATTTTGGTGGATGTTACCTCATAAAGTGATATAACATTGATCCTCCACGTTGTGAATCAGGGTTCCCCATATAGGTAAGGTTATTATACAGAACATGAGTGAGTTTTTCCAGTATGATTATAAGTTGTTCGGAATTGGTTTCATCACCACCTCCACTATAATTATATTAATTAGTATGTAAATACCTACATGGATTATTTAAATTGATATAGTTTCAATTCCTTCCACTATGCTTCATTTCTAAACAATGGAATACACTAGATAAGTTTATGATTTATAATATATAATTCCAAATATGTAAAACACTAAACAAAAATTGAACAGTTTGTGGATATAATCCATAATCATAAAAAAAATTCTTTGGGGAAGTATTTACTCATAAATCTTTCATAATGGTTTGTAAATAAAATGTTAATTATCCTATGCATATCCCCTGGGAGTGTCGTAACCAAGAGTGAAGTAAGGACCATTGTCGTGTACCAGGATACCCCAGGTCAAGTCTGAAATTCCTACTTGGAGTTTTCACTCCTAGGTAGATCTGTGACAGAGCCGCCTCTACCTTCTTGAATCCAGGAAGGGATGTATTTCCTAGAAAACTCAGAAAATATCTATATTACCAAAATTCTAGGATGTTCTTCTATAGTAATCCTAAAAGTCCATCTTAGGGTAATGTTCTATGATAAGAGTTTTTATAAATCTAGTTTCCATGGATTTTACTAAACATCATATGATACCAACGGTATTTCCCTGACCCTATTTACCCAGATTTGGTACCATATTACATAACAATAGAATGATCAAAAGAGATAAAGTCTCAAAATACCAATTAGTTTAGTAGACTTGGAAGTAATAGACACATACATAAGTTTTACATTACATCATAAAATATAAAAAAACAACATTATGTCCCTTATGAACACACTCATATCCTTGTCCTATCACTGAAGGTTAACCATAATATACTTCTTCACATCCTGGGAAAAAGAATACATAAGAAAGCGGTGAGCTCAGATGCTCAGTAAGGACAACAATATAGCAGAAACTATCATAAATAAGAATAAAAATTTAAGGCAATGTATAAGTCTAAAACAAAAGCCTGTTAAACTTAAACTTCATCATAATATAGAAATGATAAATCAAATAATTACATTTACTTATTTACATGGATATTCTACTCGTTGAATAATCACATGAAATATCAATAGCTAATTTCGTAATGATGGAATGCATAATGTTGGACACTATAACCGCATAGTCAGGGCCTTGTTCTAAGACTACAAATAAGATTTTTTCAAAGAATTCTTACAAAAAAAATATTTTTTTCTCAAGAGTCCTAATGATTCATCGAGGAGCTATAACAGGCTCCACTCGTCACTTACTAAGTCCAATGCATTTCTCATATAAAACGGTTGAAACATAATATAAAACTTCATATTAAAACTAGCATAAAAAATTTCAATAATTTAACCATAAACCATGACTGGTATAAAAATAGAACATCCACTGTCAAACATAACACAAAACCATTAATACAATATAGAAGATTGTATCATAATAAATCAACATCAAAAAAATGTAATATACATCATAGGATGTTGAAAAAGATGAAATCAAAACTATTTGAGAGAAATATCACATTCTACTTTGAAATAATTTAAAAGTCACACAATTATAAAAGAATACATTTTTGTTGAAAATATTCTTCTAATATTGTAAGGGATTCTTCGAAGGTGTTATAATGGTGGAAAATAGCCGCGCCCTCCCTATAAGGTAAAAAAACATTTTTACCTTAATTTTTCGATAAGGTCATAATGTATCTTCATTGGAAAACGATGAAAATACTCTTTTCAAATTTTTTTATAAAAAGTAAAACGAGGGTATAAAACACTTTAACCCTTAGTATAGTAAATAGTAAAATTGATTTGAAAAACATTTTTATGAAACAAATATATGAATGATAAATAGGTCCCAGTTTATACTTATGTATTAACAACCTCATATAATAAGGAGATTGAAAAATTAACCATTACTTCATATTTTACTTAGTTGAGGGTAGGTTAACCTCTTGTATAATGGTGAAATCATTGTTATTAAATTATACAATAATCACATACATAAATATGATGTCATATATGATCTTCTAATATTGTTTTGTTAATGATATTTCATTATTATCACCATTCAAGGTATGAACTGATTCATTTTACGTTATATGTTTTGTTACATAAGTAATGTTTTTTAGGGATAGGATGTATTTGATTCAAATGAATAATGATATTAATTTCTTACAAATTATTTTTTAATCTTAAAATTAAATTTATTCTTGAATAGTTACGATGGGGAATGAATATCATCGCGTTCGTGGAGACGGTAATCCATATATATGAAAGAGAGAGAATACCATTCTATTGATGGTGGAATATTATGTAATTGGATGGTATATCATATATAAAAAATCATTAACATGTTATATTTATTATTTACATCAATTATTCTCATTGTTATACCCATCCAAATAATTATGTGTTGAATAACAAACTACACCTTGACATGGAGACGATAAGCCGTACGTAAGCATGTATGTTGAATTTTCCATTCATAGGATGTATAGAATAATGAATTTGGTAGTAACACATTTATAATAACATAAAAATATTTAGATGTTACTGGAGTTTTTATTTTGGTATGGAAACAACAAAGATAGACGAAGTGAAAGAAGAAAAGAACTTTGAAAGAGGTGATGAAATTATTACCTCTTCTTTGGGTGATTCATTTTGATTTGATCAAAAGGACTCCTTAGGATTGGTTTATGATCAAAGAAATGACTCTAGGATTACGTGAGGGTAGATTGGAGGATATTTGAGCAGGGTTTGGCTGATCCAAATGGCTTTGGATGTGTGATTTTGAGAGAAGGTTAAGTACCTTTTATAAGATAGGTGAGGGTCACTTTAGGAAAAGAATGGAATATTATTTTATTGTAAAATAATTTTCGTTTTATAATGGATACAAATGAATTTATTTAGAGGATAAGGTGGGTAGGGATATAATTATTCTCAAACAATAGGTTTTATACATATTTATGTCACCATATTAACCATATATTTTAGATTTAACTCTTACTTAAATAGTTTATCTCTTACCATGTATTCTTGTATTATTATAATACATGGTTAATAAACAAACTATAAAATTAAAAGATAAACTCAATTGGTTAATAAATGAAATATATAACCTTATCTAGGTCCTTTTCCAAAACAATATATTTTTAGGAATATTATATCAATTAATAATATTGTATTTGATTCATGTATATCAATTTTGACACTATTTAGTATTTTGTTTTTTTAAAAGTAAACAAAACGTAGTTACTTAGAAAAAATAAATTAAATCAATACTAACATGTAATATTAACCTATGAAATTAGTGTAATGAATAAAAAGTTTCAATTTACATTTATTTGGATATTTATAATATCAATTATTTTAATCATTCGTTAATAAGGTAATTACTACATCATCATTGTTTCATATTTAAATTTAATTTTATATTGTACCAAAATTATAAATAAAATTACATTATGTAGTAAATATATTTATCTTTCTAATTAATAATTATATTCGAATTTATCTTATGTACAACCCTATGTTAAAAATGTTTTAGTTATTAAAATTTGAATTAAACACTTTTAACTCTTCTTTAAATAAAATAATATAAAATGTTCGAATCTAATCCATGTGGGTCAAAGATGATCATATTTTATTCCTAAGGTTTATTTTGGTAGAAAAACACGTATCCAATAGAATTTAGACATGTTTTAGGGTAATTATAATATCATTTTTATATTTAATTACTATATTTACTTTTAATTGTGGTAAACAAGAATTAAAAAATTACAATTCACAAAAAGAATTCATCTCATTGAACCACATTTTACTTATTGATATCAATTTAGTCTCTCATATTTTTTAAATTAAATTCACATAAGCTTTAAAATTGTGTTTTATGAAAATTTACTAATGTTCATAGAAGGTGGGTAAATTAAGTTAAAATATCCAATAAAATTTTATACATCTAATTTTATTATAAAATTAATCCAATGAACTAAATTGAACTAATATAGGTATTATGTATGTATTTAGACTTAAAATAAATTTAAATAAAAAAATAATTATATAAAATAAAAAGTCGATTTTAAAAAATAATGCATTGTTTTTCACTATTCATCAAAAAATGAATGTTTCCATAAAAATACCAAAAATTCACCCTATGCTAATTTTGAGATTTAGAATGCCAAAAATATGTCCATTTTTTAAAATAAAATTTATACAATTTCGGAATTTGCGTATTAATATTCATAACGGATAATTTTATTGGTCTTGGTGGGGTAGAACTTGAAGTTTCATACATTGAAAGATATTTCATTATTCAAAGGGAAACATAACATGGAATCTTGGGGTCTTACAGAGACAGCATTGGATGAGTCACCCTTGGATGAGAAACATTCAGATGACTCAATGTTGGGAAAGTCACCATTTGACGTCTCACCACTACTGACCTACCGTCGCAGCCTACTTCAGGGAGTCACTATTATGACTCACCGTTGTGAGTCACCTATGTGAGTCCCCGTTGCAATTCACCTGGGTGAGTCCCCATTGATAGTTACCTTTGCGACTCCTTGAAATCAAACCATAAAACATATTACTCCTTTCTCTTTCCTATATATATCTTCCACCATTGATGTACATCTCCATACAGGTTTATCACTGCCAATGGATCACAGTACTTTGTTAGAGCCTGGATCGAGTTGAAGCTGATCTCGTGCTCCTTGAGCCATATCTACTTCTCCATCTATAAAACACTAGAATTGTAGATTCCTAAGTATTATCACTAGACAGAACATAATATTCTATGAAATTTTTTATCTTCTTCCACTAGATCAACCATTTCTTAGTCAACTGATTTGGCCTGATGAGCCTCAAATTTGCGAGCCACATGATGAAGATGGCTGGGATCCATAGCTGAAAGGTAAAAACCCAATTCCTAACCCCAATAAATATATAACTTTATTCATGATTTATTTAAATTAATTTAACTCATTACTCATTTCAAATTTCAAAAACCCCTTTCAAACTAGAAGACAATTTTTTATGATGCACGTACCTTTCACAAGGACTTTACCCTACAAATGGTGTACTGTTACTTGGTCGTTCTGTAGGCTTAGTGTCCTGGAATCATATCGTGGGGGATCTAAAATCTCATCTCCAATCTGGTTTTTCTAGCCTGTTTCATGAACTGAGGTCACCTATCATAGTTTCTATACCAACACAGTCAATCCTCATTATTCCCAAATCTAAAATCCATCATATCTCCCATAACCTTCCTCTAATACCATTATATCATGATCCCTTCCCTCCAACGATTCCCCTCCAATGTTGGAAACGAATAAAGGGAGATAATGACCCCTCATGTCCCACCACCAGTAGGCCCCGATGTGGAAAATAGAACCAATGGTATAAGGATCTCACAAAATGTTAGGGATTACTCTTTTATAGTAAAAATTTTGGGGGATTTGATATTTCACCTGAAAACTACTCTAGGATATACATATATAAATGAAATACAAAATCCATCCCAAAAGCATATTTAAATATAAAACTATTACAAATGAAATAAAACTCCAAGGTATGTATGAAAAGAAATTCTATATAGTGACACAAGAACTGTCCTGAATTCTGAGCCAGCAGAGTCCAGCACCATCCATGAAATCTTCATGGAAACATGAAAATAGTTTAATATACTTAAGGTGGGCATACATGTATACTAAGAAGAAAAAACTAATGACTCTCATGAACAAGTGAGCGAATCATACTAATTATTCTGTGAAAAAAAGAAAAAACAACACCTAAGAAGGCACAACAACCATCCCCACCATAAAAAGCCACGGTCACCAAATAACGCTAGTCGGGTGAAGTGTTATAGTGAGAAAATAACATATAGGGTACCCCACACCACATTTACATTGATTATAAGCTCTCACAATCTAAGGAAAAATATCACGGTTCTCGCACCTCTTCCAAACATACCACAACAAAACCTGCCTGCACACACCTGGGCCACCACCTAGAAAAAATATCTCTTCACATCCTTCCTACATACACCAAGGCCACATATCACATCACATCCTACCCACAAACAACTGGGAAAAATACCACATCCCATCCCTCAATAAAAGACCTATGCCAGATACCAATCCTCATCCCGAAGACACCAGGGAAATCCTAACACATCTCATCTCAAGGACACATGGGAATCACAACTCGCCCGCACACACTTGGGCCTCAAAAACAAAAACCTACCAAAAGAATCATGGTATATCACCACCTAGAAAGGGAGGATGGAAGAACAGGTGGCCAACCATTCATCCTACAACTATGATGTTGGGGAAAGACACCCTCCCCCTTGATGGTGGGGTAGTTCGATACATAGAAATCAACTAGGGTGGGTGCATATATAAATAACATGGAAAAAACAAGTAATACATATAGATACCAAAAACTAAGAACAACCTATTAGTTCTCAGCCAACAACCAACACCTCAATTAGTATCAACAACAGTCACATATGATGTTGGTAAATTGAAACAGCTTCACAATGAATTCTCTCTACCCTCATTCATTTCATTATTAGTCTTTAACCATATATAACAGTGAAACCCATATTTTAAATTTTCATTGAAAAAATCTTTCCCATTTACCAAAACAAAATCATTCCATGTCAATATTAAGAGTTATTTATTTTCCCCATCACTATTTGGGAAACTACCAAGAATATAAAATGACAAGGCACAAATAAAAATACGAAAAAGTCATATTGAGGAGGAAGAACCATTGTAAATATTCCCACCTCACATTTCATCCCCTTTTAACATCCATTAATGTCATAAAACACCGATCCTGGGACTCAGAGTAAATATTTGGGCATTCTAAACAAGGATAAACTTTGGTAGAATTACCCATACTTACCACTACTATAATCATTCTTTGATATCATGACACCCAACCAATACTTTCAGTTTAGTAAATAAAAATCTTACAACCAAAAAAAAATATCCTCAAGACTACAACACAACCATCACAACCATTCTTAATAGCCTTATTATATAATCACACCACACACATTCCACAAACAAACAATATCTCAACCAGAGATACCATCTCACCACCTGAACCACCCCACATCACACAACCATTCCCACAACCCCAACACCATTAAAACCACACATGTAAAAAATTACTAATTTATTAATGCATTACTTATTTAATTTCAACCCATTAATTCAAGTGATATCATAGAAAATTATTGATCATGGTGTATTCGTTTATTTAATTGAATATACATGATTAACCAATTTCATATATATACACATCTGTACGATAAAATATAGAATATAATAATTCACAATCCCTAATAGTTTCTCATGCAAGTACCTCCAATAGCCATGATTTTTAGTTGGAATATAGCCTATACAATTAAAAATATTGATCAAAATATCAAAAAAATGGTACGATCATTCATCACTTTCCCAGCCCTGCACGTATATCATAAACTGATTCAACTGTCTTTGTTAATTTTTTTATTTTGTTATATTCACAAACGATAAATGGATACACCTTCCCAATAGGATAAAATATTAAAATATAGATGAAGTGACGCCTACCTGAAAAAATAGATGATCATAAATTCATTACATCACCAAAATAGGGGGCGTTCAAGCAGATGATAAAGTCTAGGGGGAAAACTCAATCGAAGGGAGAGAACACAACAGAACGAATCCTTAGGTAAGAATGATTCTGGGAACCTCATCAATATAATATTAAACTATAGAAGGAATATGAGGTATTATATTTGGAAAGGAAAGATCGTATATCAATGGGAGAAACTATTTTTAAAATCAATTAAATGTGGATCTTGAAAATGAACATATGGTTTGGAAGTCAGCAGAAACGTCTGGATTTTAGAAGATAAATACAATTTGAAAAAGCTAAAAAAACTAGTAAATATAGTATTCAACTCATATTAAATCCAATAAAATTCTAAAGAGGAGAAAATGCAAGAAACGTGGAAAAGTGGAAATTTCTAGAAGTGTGACAAATTATTGAAAATGATATTCCATTAGGTGTGTCACATCTAGGGGTCACTGGTATGAGTCACTATTCAAAATAACCAATTGATGAGCTACCAATGGATTTTTCAGAATTGGGTGACTCATTATTGGATGAGCGACCATTGGTTGAGCCACCATTGAATGACTCATCGCCATGAGAGTCACAATCGTAAAAATCACCATTGGGGACTTACTATCGCAACCTACCTTTAGCGACTCATCGTCATTACTCACTGTAGTGATTCATCAGTGGCAGTCACCATTTTGACTTACCATTTCGGCCTACCGAGATGGACTCACCATATCAAAAACTGGATTTTTGAAATAATAGTCTTGAAATTACTCACCGTGATCTCTCAAAATGCATCCAACAGTTGATTTTCACAATGTAATGGACATGGGAGTTCTGGGCCATTACATATCAACTATAAATTTATTATTTTTAGATTATAATAAACATTTTATACAGATATAATTTTATGAGAAACAACAAATATAGAATAATAAGCTACTCCAACATTTTTTTAATCTTTTCATCGTATCTCTTCAACCAACCCTCATACTACATGAAAGTTCAAAATAGTTCATATAATCCCACCGTTTTAATTTTAATAGTTTCATTTACTGTAGTTACTTTAGATTCCCATTCTCTAGGAATAATCTTAATGATATTATAAACCATAGTTTGATCAGTAACATCTATATCACCCAGAGAATGTATGGTATTTCTAATCGTAATGAACCTCTGAGGCATATTTACAACATACTCTCATGGTAAGAAATCAAAACATTTATAATCTTATCTCAACAAAGAATTTTTGGTCTCAATAACTTTTTATGATCAAAATTTTTTATCTCATGTTTTTATAGATTTTATTATAATAATCGCATAAATATATCTGATTGTATATATTTTTAGTCATATAACACAGTAAATTATTTCATCCTCTATAATTGAGATGATATTATATCGTTTATTGATTACTTATTGGTGAAATTTATTTTTTAGGAATATTATCACTTATACTCATTAATTGTTTTCTACCCACATATTAATAAAAATGGTTTTAATATGTTCTCTCTAATAATCATAGTCAAAACAATCAAAAAATTCTAATATACTAGCATATAGTCTCATATGTGCTGAAATATTAAATCCTATCATATTTATAAAAACAAATAGACCATTTCTATAAATTCACATGACTGAAAATAGCCTATAACAAAAGAATTATTTATTTTTAATAAACATAGAAACCTTATTTATAAAATAGTTATAAAAAACAACAAAATCATGGATGTAATTGTAGTAGAACATGATATGATTCCAAATATAGTATCAAATTGCAATATAATGTATACAAGAGGGGGAGAATAGTAGGTTAAAAACATAATATTACAAAAAATCATAATCTATTTATTTAATAATATATTATATATAGTTTTTTTATTTTTAAAATTTATATATTGGACTGATAGTTCATCAAAATATCAGAGTTTAGAAATGTTTAAAATAAGGAAAACTCTTCCCTGAAATTTCTCAACAAAAACTATAAATTATAGAAATAAGTAATGTATGAATCTATATAGTTGTAAAGAAAAACTTATATAACATTTTAAAATAATGATCCATGCTTTAACCATTATAATTAATTATGTATATACCTCAAAAATTATGTATGTCGAGTTTTAATCACACAATAAAGTATGGGTTTTCTTATGAAATTACTCCCTTGAAAAAAAATCAGAAGAAATATATTTACCTGGTCAAATGAATCCATGAAAAGAAATATCAGATAAAAATTTTTCTTTTTAGCCCTAGAATATCATGAAACAAAAAATCTATTAAGGTATTTATAATGATCCAGTAATGGATTCCTTAAGAAAAAGACCCTCAAACGGTTACCGTAATGTTATCTCGGTGTAAAAAGCTGTTATAATCTTTTTACAAAAATTATTGATATTCTGTGATAAAAATGACCCATTATCCTTGATCACTACTCGTACTAATAATAAAATCTATAACAATCATATTACTTGAATCTCATGGATGGTTTTAATTAACCTAGAAAAAAAATCTTTTTTAAAAGATCGACATGTTCATCTGATTCTTGTATGTTTATACAGTATCACAGAATTACACGATTTCATACAGTGGAATGATTTTTTTTGTCAACTACTATTTTATGTATCCATCTACATGATTGAATAAAAAGTCTCTCATGAAAATATCTTGTCATTCATCTTGAAAATGTTTTTCTGAAAGTCTTAATATAACTTTTTCAGTATGGATGTTGTTATATTTTTACATTGAATCTTTTATAAATCTTCATCTAGAAATACGTGACTACATGTATAAACATCAGAACATGTCTACTAAAATATGGTAATTTATTTCTTCTAATAAAGTTGTATTCTTCTATAAAAAGAAAAATTCCTATATGATACTCATAAAAACTAAACAATTATAATAGTTAGTAATGAATATTCTTTATGTAAATTTATTGTGATGTTAATAATATAGTTAGAAAGTGGTTAAATACATCTAAATGAACGAAAATAATTGAAATAAAATTATTTAAATATCATTTATAATCATGTAATGATGATTTTTTTATAAAAACTATTTTCTGACAATTCCATTATCAAACATGTATGAAAAATAAAAATTTATAACATATGATAATTAAAATACACAATAAAAATCAACATATGTGTAATGAATAATTATAATTTTTTGTGTATAAATGGTTATACTAAAATAATTTTTATAAAAATTTATATTTATTATATACGATGTTAGAGACCATTCGACCATGTAGGAATCTATGGTAAGAGTTTTTACACTCATTGTTTTCTTTGATACATATACTATATTAACTAATTGTTTATATTTATATAGTTTGATGGTACTAGTGGATTTATGTCACTATAAATTTTATGAAATCAAATGGATTTACAAGCCTATATCATATTCTATATTCCATTTATTTTGATTCAAAATTTATATAATCCATAATCATTTCTCGTATCAAACTTCTTTATTTGAGACATTATTTAAATTACGAAACTATATTAATTTCCATGGAATATATAAAACAAATTTAATATATTATATAATTATTTTCTTTATACTCATGTAATTTTATATTCAAAATTAGTTTATTTCTTTTAATGTGTTTTAGATTTTTTAGAATTCATACTAGATTTTACTTCAAAATAACTACTTTAAGTGTTTTGAATAGTTTTCCCTAATTTTTGACAATTCATACACATATTCATTATATTATTTCAAGATTTTTATTGTATATGTTTCAATGAATTTTTATTTCCATTATTTCATTTCATTGATATAGTATAAAATTCATTAAAAATTAATCTTATTAACATTTTCCATACATGTCATTTTTTACACTCTTTAAAAAGTATAAAAATAATGTTTATTAAATTTAAAATTTTACCTCATTTTTACTCCATTATGAATGTTATTCATTATAAATCCACTTTTAAAAATTTATATATCTATTCAAATAATATAATATTCCCATTTTATATTTTTTTAAAATGTTAGTGAGATATAATGATATTTCGTCTTGTTATTGAATACATATTTATAACAATTTCATAAAATTATTTTTTAATTATGTCAGTATAGTTTAATAATAATAATGATTCACTGGGTATATTCTATAACAGTACCAAACACCTTTATTCCCTTGAATGAATATTATAATGTTTGGAGGAAATTATCATCAATCTCTTCTATTTTCCCTACCATAATTACTAAATGATGGAATAATGAATTTTCCAATACTCATATGGCTCAAATTTATATTATATATAAATATGTGATTTGTGGGACCTATATATCACTTATATTCATAAGTTAAATCATTATAACTCATCAAATTACTATAAGAAAAATATTTTCATTCTCAATTAATAATTAGAAATATTTTTTGATTCTTGATCCACTAAAGGAAATTGGTTTCATGATTGAAACAATAATTGTAATAAGAGGTGGTAATTGATCTACTATGTTATGATTTATATTCTTATGTTTATTTCACACTTCTATGTTGTATTCCTATGTTACTATACATGGATCATGATGATAGTCCCATGTTTCCTAACTATTACACTATGGAATTTAATTATTCATTTCTGGTTATATACCCACTTTATCATGACTTGTGGATTATTCATATTGATACAAGTTATTTCTAATCATAATATTCTCCCAATATCATGATTTATCCCATGATTATGTTCTACCCCTTAATAAAATTTTGAAATTTTTTCCTTTATCGATCAGTATTTTATTCCACTTGTTTTATTTCCATTTTACCTAGGGAATTATATAGAGAACAATACTTAAACAGAAGTCTTGTATAGAGATTCTTGTTGGTGATTTTCTATAATTAATGTTTAATATGATATTTAAACAGATAATATACCAATATACAAAGGATTTGGTTTATGGGATTCTAATATTAAATTTGAAATGTAATTTTAAAATTATGAAATGGTTATGAAATATAAATATTTGGTTATCATTTGTAACCTTAGGTGGTATCATAGTTGGGTTTAGTCGTTTCTGGGGATTTTGATATGAAATATAATATAAATTAAATAAAATTAAACTAGGTTTAACTAAAATTAATAATGTTTGAACTAAATGTAACATGAAATTATCCTAATATAAGAGTAAGGAATTAATTAGATGGAATATTAAAATTTATATTGTTTTCACTCTATTTGTCTTAACATATTACTATTAATTACCCATGTTAAACGCTATTGGTTTTAATAAACCACTTAAACTAGGAGGAACCATGTTAAAAATTGGCGTGAAATAAAATTCAATGATTGTATCACTGATCAACCAAATGAGATAGGATCCAGAGTTCAAAATATCATGAAATTATTTACCCAAAATTATCATGTGAAGAATAATAAATTGAACCATGTTGAGACCGTAAACACACTAAGGAATGATCAAAATTCCCTATAGTTTCATGTAGACACGCCCACCTTATATTAGTGGGTGTTCCAGTCCACTAATTACCTAGAAAACGATCGATATGATGAAAATGATATTTTCTACTCTCCAGTGCTCAATGAATGATAAGTTTATTTTAATCATTTATTATCTAATAGGTGAATCTATCCAATATTTTACCCTCATTAGTAATATAATAAAAAATGTGAAAGATTAATTAGTATAATTAGAGTACTTTAAGAAAATATTATTCACTGCATATTTTCCCAAATCAATATCCATGAAAATAGAGTTATAATTAATATATATACACAAAAATGAGGATAAATAAATTATAACCTATGAATAAAACATCAAAAGACTCACAATTTATCCATCCATTTTTTTATTGACACTAAAATCAATATAATTTAAATCACTAAAATAATAAAACAAATTCTTTAAAAGGTAATATCTATATGATATTTTAGTATCCATAGAAAATTGAATCGATGTGAACTTCAAGATGAAATTGAATCTATATACATTCATTACTCTCATGGATTTAGTGTTATAAAAAATAGAGTTTTGAGGAAAATATAATGATTAATCTCATAGATTGAATAAAGACAACCACCTCCATGATAAAAAAAAGGAGGATGTAAAAAGGAAACTAATTGAAAGGAATCAAAATTCTCTTCATGTCCGGTAGGTGTTGACATTTTGTTTATTGGTGTATAAGTGGTATAATGATGGTGGTTAATGAAATATAGGAAAACAAGGCCCCAAAAAATGCACCATCAACACATCAATTATTAAAATTCAAGGAGTTTGTGTATTATGATCATTAATTCCCCAATCCAAGAGAAAATGATGATAATAGGTTGAAATCAACACATATACATGGGGAATAAGAATGAACCTATGAAATGACTATTACTAAATGGGATCAATATATTGAAGCGTTGAAAGATACAATTACTCTCCACTACAAACCTAAAAATTTATTTTTTTGATTCATGTTTTAATTAATAATTTATACCATATATATTTGACATAGATATTGATTCAACCCCACAAATAATTCATATTTTGTTATCAGTGAAAACGCATGGTAGTTCAATGATTTTATCCAAAATATAATTCTCTTATTTGATTGTGTTCTGTAGGAAGATACGTCTTAAAAATACGGTTCTATTTTCCATGGTGGAATTAAATGTGAAATTGTGCATGTATTTTCAATCCATGTATAGATATAAAATCAATATTTAGGATAAATAAGTCTCATTTAATATCTCAAATTTTACCATTATCAAATATCAATGCAATAATGGTTATGAACTCCCTTTGATGGAAAATTCTATAATATGGGCTATGATACCCAATAATGGTGGAATCATAGCTCAAATATTCGGGAGATAACTCAACATTGAAGACATTAATATTATATATACGTATTATATTGTATTCCCTGATAAAATTCTTAGTCAAACCATTAATTGTGAGGTTGATTTTTCAATTAAACTCATACTCGGTTCTATTCTTATGTCAAGGAGTACTTAATAAATGAAACCTATTGAAATTGATTAATTAATGAAGAAAAATTAGGAGAATATGGATAAGGATTTTATATTTCATTTATGAATCACTGTGGGTTTTACTAGTCCTATTCATCATGAAAAATGATGAATAAATGCATATTTTCATTGATTATCATGAAAAAAATGATCATGGGAAACTATCATACAACCATTATTGATGAAACACATGATAATCATAGGGGGGATAAATACTTATTAAATATTCCCATTCGAAGTGGATATCATTAACTAAGGTTCAAATGGGAGGTTATAACCAAGACAACCTTCCCTATGAGGTATGAACTCTAGTAATTTATAGTGACACCTTTCAGACTTATAAATACCCCATCCATATTCATGTATTTAATGATAAGAGCATTTACATATTACATTGATAAATATTTTATAGTCATTATTGATGATATTTTTATATACTCTATGAGAATGGATGATAATGAAGTTCATTTGATGATTGCGTTTCATACCTTAATAAAGGAGAAACTATATGAAAAAGTGAATACCTGTGAATTCTAGATATAGAAAGTATCTTTTTTGGATTACATAATCACAAAAATGTGCATATATTTAGATCCTTAAAATACTAATATTATCGAATAATGACCTATAATGAATACAATATTCACGCTCTATACATTACTTTGATTGGAAGAATATTATCACCTCTGTGTGAGAAATTTTTCATTTCTATCAAATACAACAAACATGTTAATTATAAAGGGAATAAAATATCATAATAGAGAAGATTGTAAATAAATCATTAAGTTAATAAGGAATATGTTGGTCATTGCACTGATAATTAGATTACCCTATAGTGGGAAAGATTTTATAATATATAATGATTATTTAAATAAGTGGCTGGGATGGATGATACTGAAAAATGATAATGTATAATCTTACACATCATATTAATTAATTTACCTTCATAAAAATTACTCATCACATGATCTGGAGCTGATGGTAGATATTTTTTCATTAATTAATTGGCAGTATTATCTTTGTCGTGAAAAGTGTTATATATATATAAATTATAAAAACAAAAGAATTTATACTTAAATAGAAGTATTTAAACATATGATAAATATTATTCTTTTAATTGAACCAAGACTATCACTACTCAATACATTATCGCCCTGAGATGGGAAATAAGTAGCTTATTATTTGAATAGGAAGTAACAATCCACCATATACATGATGAGGATTTAATGAAACTTTATAATCATGGATTTATAGAATATTGACCATGAAATCATATGGGGAGGGAATAAATCCTATCTTTCAAAAATGTTTTTTCAACTATCCATCCATGAAAATATGAAGGAGGCATAAAACGGGGATATAGATCCAAAATGAGGGTATAAAATCTTATAGATTGAAACTTTGATATTGATGGAATTATATGATTTTTGAAATTAATATGTGTTTTATCAGTAGTATAATTAAATAATATTCTATTGGATAATGCACATATAACAAAATTCTCTATCAATCCTATATGAAAATAGTTTTATAGATTTCTCATGAATAAATTATAGTGGGACAACATTAATAGGGAGATTTCATTGTATATATCTTGATGCCTTATATAGTACTATGTAAAGATAAAGCAATAGGATCCTTAGAGGATAACACAACCACTTACATTACCTATATTGAACACGGATAAAATCACTATGGATTTCATGTAAGGTATCTCTAATACCTCGAATGGTTGTAATGTTATTTGAGTTGTAGTCTATCACCTCAAATTTTTTGAAAATTATATTTCTATTTGATAAGATCTCTCATCAATAATGTTTCTAGGATTGACATAAAGGATGTGGTATTTCCTCATAGTGTACCACTCTCAATTGTACTTGATTGAGATCTAAGGTTACCTTTATGTTATAGAGAAGTATTGAATAATTATTGGATATATAGTTGAGCTTCAACATGGCTTATAAGCATCATATTGATGGTTAATATGAAAGGACCATTGAGACATTAAAAGAAATGTTAAGAACCTCAGTAATGTTATTTTAATGAATTTTGGGACAAACATCTTACTCTATCATAGTTCTCATATAATGTCAATTTATAATCCAGTATTAAAATTATGATATATAAGGATCTATATGGGAGTATATATTAGACTACAACATTTTGGGCTGTAATTAGATAAAGGAAGATTTTAGTATTAGAATTTATCTATGATATGATGAAATTTTTTCAAACTAATTACTAACATATGATGGAATAACACATTTGATACAGGAACCTTTCATATAATCAATGAAGAGATATGCAATTTATTGTTGGTTACCAGCTTTTCTTTTGGATATCTCCATGGAAAATGTTTATGGTATTTTAGAAAAAGTGGAATCGAATCCCTAGTTACATCTACCCCTTTGAGATTATTGATCAAATAATGGAAAACAGTTTTCACATCACACACCGTCTATATCTCTCAAAAGTACATGATGTGTCCATTATATCACTTTTTTCAATATTTGTAATAAAATAAAAAGTTGTACAATTAAAACATTATCTTTCATATGAGGAACAATAAGTTACATTTTGGATAAAAGGGATATAAATCTCCATAACATGACTTCCATTCTAGAAAACATTTTATAGTGAAATGATAAGTTTGAGGAAGATACTTATGAACCTAAGGATAAAATTATACAACATTAACCTCACCTATTTCAATCTACTTAATGGAATATTGAGGATAACATTATATTAAAGGGGTGTAGAATGTGACAACCCAAAATATTAGTATAATGTTTTTTGGGTAGCTTGTATTTTATGTAACACTGAACTAAAACACACCATTATATACATTATTAAAATTAAAGGTAAAATTTAATATGTGGTGAGTATATAGTGTGAAACATCACTACGAAATTATAATAGGATTAAAACCACAAGTAAATAAAATGATATTAAAAGTATTTCTTATAAAAAATTGTACTAGAATTCATTATATATTATTATTATTATTAAGGATTGATTTAATATACTTTTATACCATTGAATTGATGATATATATTAATTATATGGTAAATAATTAACCTGATTTTGTTAAAATCATTCAATGAGAAAAAAGAATATTTTTCAACGAACTATTTTCAATGTCTTATGTTTTTTTCTTAATAAATATAATTGATCACATTTAAAATTTTGTTATAAAAATATGTAATTCTTCAATATATTGACTAATATATTGATACTAATTTGATCATAAATTAACAAGAGATAATAATAATAATAATACTTATATTTTAAAGGATATTTTACTATTAAATAGATTTTATGTAGATTTTATTTCATTTTATAATGTTATTTATAAATTTTATAATTTAAATTCATCCAAATTTAATTTTTTGGATTTATCATATCAAAATTACCATAGGTTGAATTATTTTATTTTCAATAAATGGATGATTTATGGATGTATAGTGAAAAATCCATTCTTTTTAAATACCATAAATTTTAATACATCATAAAAATATAAATGTGCCTTATATTTTTTAAAAACAATCACTAAATAAGAATTTAATGAGTTAAACAAATATTAATTTATTTTGAATTTATAATCATATTTTTTATGTTTTGGAAAAAAAATTATATTTTATTCTAATAATTTTTTTTGGTAATTCTCATTAATTACATATTCACAAGGATCTATTATATTTTATCACGAATTGAAAGTAATGATAATAATATTTTTTTAATCATAAAACAATAAATGATAGGGTAATCTAAACTATTTCTGGTTTAATTATAAATTCAATTTATTCATAAGAAGATAATTTTTCAAAATAAATTTTTTAATGTGAAAAGATTATTTTTGTTAAAATAAATTATTACCACTTCATTAAATTTAATCTTGTGAAATGGTTTTCATATTTGGAATCACACTATCCAATTTTCTTAATAATATCCATATCATTTTTAAACATAAAATAAGTTATTTTGGTAAAAAAGTAGTTTCCATGGTAAAATTAATTTATTATAAAAAATTAAATTAGAGGGAAAAGAACAAAAAAATATCAATAAATATCCATTATTTGTGGGTTTGTCAGGTCAATATACCAATAATCATTCTATATCCATTATTTTACAAATTTAAATCCGCATTACATTAAAAGTGACATTTCGTTAATATAATTTAATGAGTATTTACGAAAATATAAACCCTCTCACTTATAAATGGATCCCATCAATACAAAACATCTCAGAACATATAAATCCTATTATCTCATAAAATTACCAAAACTGTTCCATAACTCACTTTTACACATTATATAGTCATTGGTCCCACCAAAATACCTGTCTATGAATCTTCAAGTGAAGAATTTGGGTGTACATGAAGTGAATGTGGGCCATTCCCAGCTCAACCATTTTTCATAATTGATAATTAGTCCATGATTTCCATTGATGGTGATTTCCATGACCAATAGAAATAAATAAAATATTAATTTAAAATAGGGCCCTCAAACCAAATTCATCATCATAACATAATGATATATAATTAATTAACACAGTTAATGAATTACCATGTAATGAATTTCTTTATTAATGAATTTGATAGTATCTCTACATCGTACCATAATTAATTTGTAGAAATCAAGGGAAGATTCCTTCAAAATGTTGATCCACATGTGTACCATTAACCTATGAGTGTTTCCATTAGAATTTTCTAATGATGTAGTGGAAGATCCTAATGATTGAATAAATAATCTTTGATCCCTACAAGAATCGCTTCCAAGAAGGATTCACCTTGATATATGTACAATTGAGTGAGGAGGCGAATGAAGACCACACTCAGTTCTTGAGAGAATTGATGGAGTGGTTCTATATTGTGATATAGAAGAGTCGTGGGAGTTATTGTGAAAAATCAACAAAATGGGTAGAATTTGTGATGGAAATAATATAATTTCATTTAATTAGTGATAATGTTAGAAAATAACAATTAACATATACCCGTATTATTTCCTTTATAATTAATGAACACCATGCCTAAATAATAATAATAATACATTTATTTATTTGAATGTGAATATACAATGAACTAACAAAATACTGTCTCTTAAATAAATTTATTATATTTATTCTAATAATAGTTAATATATATTATTTCTCATCGGAATTGTAAACTCGATATACCATTCAACCACAAAATTTATCGGGCCTTGAATAATGACTATTTATTTTATAAATAAAATCACTATTTTATTCACCAATAAATACATAATATATTATATTAGACTATTCACTAAATATAAAATAAATATTTATTAAATATTCATCATAGAAATTCCATCTCAAGGAAAAAGATACTAAATATTCATGATCAAGAAATTTATTAATAAATATTGAACTATGTATGAGAATAATATTGATTTAACATGTTAAATAATTTCTAGTATTTAATATTTAACCAAGGTTGTGCATACACTTAGTGTGTGACACACTAGGAATCCTTCTCACTGGCCTTAGGTGGTGCTACCCAAAGTCTAAGGTTACCATATAGAAACCTTCCAATGAACCAATTGAGAAATAATATAATTTCCAAATGATATACAACCTTATATGGGCACTTAATGTGTAATATAATTCCTTTTTCATGATATCTCTAACTGAGTAGGCTGCATGTTGGTTTCATCAACTGATGTTCTCCATGTATCTTTACTTGAGTATCCATAAATGAACCTACCTATAGAACACCATGGACATGGACTATATTAGTTTATTAAATTCCCATAAAATGGACCGAGATATCAACAAACATTAATGAATAGGAAGCTGTAATCCTTTCTTTCATCATTTATTAAGTTTATATTACTCATAGTGTAGCCAACATATCCTACTTCATTGTCAATATATTTCATTAGATTGTTGTCCAATGAATGAATTTACATGACTAATATTATCTATTAATAATGATATTAATGTGTATGTACTAATACCCACATCTACAGATAGAAATATCTAATGGAACATATTACTCTGGATTTAATACCGTTGGGTGATTTTCTTATAATATCTTGCACTGGAGATTATCATGGGTGAACATAATGATAACGGTCCTTAAATCCCTGTGAGCCTTCACCCTACATAGAATGTATCATTTTTGTCCCATCAAATAATATCATTTCACTATAAGAGATATATATATATGTAATAATGTAATCTGAAAATTCTAGGTTCTCATCATAATGAGGAATTTTTATGAACTTTTAGTGTATAAGTAACTATTAGGAAATTATCACATATTGTGTCACATCGAAGAATAAAAATGACTTTATAAAAAGTTTATTCATATTCAAAAAAATATTGTTATTTATAATGTATATAAAATCTAGCTCTAGGGAACAGACTCCAATAGAATACAACTTACACTAGGGGAAATTGATAACAAATATTAGTTTAGCAGCTCTCAAATGATATTCCTTTTGACCCAATAATTGAGTTAAGGGGTCCACCACATTTACCTCTAATGAAAAAAAATCATCAGAACTTCACAACTCTGAGAAAGATACCTAAAGAGGTGATACATCAAGAGTATATGCTTTTTTCCTTTGGCATGACCTTCAATCCATTATAATATCCATCAATGAAATATTTACAATACATAATATGATATGTCATTTAACGATTTGTACAACATAAAGATTTTAAAAAACTCATATCCAAATATCATATTTGGAAGCCTCACATCTACTATATAATCAAACTCAGTTGTAGAATTGATTACTACTGTTTGGTTTGAAATCTTCCAGCCCAATTGAGACTGAATAAATATCCTAACTTTGACTTCATTTCCTTATATTCTATTTTAAATATATCATTAGTGAAACCCCTTTAAACTATCTCATTATCTCATCCATACACCCAAAACATATCATTTTTATTTTTAGATACATATGGATAAATTTAAAAGAAAAGAAAATTTGTTTAATTGGATTAGTTTGATAACTGTATAACATGCTCAAGTCATAGGAAACACCAATCATATTACACAACATGATATACATGATTTTTAGTATTAAATAATCATATGAAATCTATTCATTCTATCTTACACATAATGAGTATAAGGATGCATTTTCTTTGAATGATATATACCATGTGACTATAAAACCAATCCTCTCATGGATTATTTGATATAAAATCTCTTTTTAAAATTTCAAATTTATATATCTTGATTTTTTTCAAGTGTCCTAATGTATCTATCATGATTGAACCTGACTTAGAGAATATAGAGTACTTCACATAATTCATTCATTGATAAAAACTTGTTTAACCTATCCATAACTGACCATAAGATTGGTACATAATTTTCAATATGGAATATGTTAATGAAATATAAAACTAAGAAAATTAATTCACTTCCATTAACCAATTTTTAAACAAATGCATTAGTTTCATTCTTTGTAAAACCAAATTCTTTTACATCTTCATCGAACAAAAATTTCATGACCTAAATTATTTCTTGAATACAATAATCGATCTATAAAGCTATCAGTTTTTTTTCATTCATTGAATTCAAAAAACATTCTAGTTTTTTCATATATAAACATCCCTAAAAGCTACCATTAAATAATTCAATATTGAAATTCTTAATCCAAAGAATATAATCATGGTAATATTCTATAGCATGTATAAAATTAATGGATATTAAAATTTGAACAATAGAAAAGGTGTCATCATTATCGATGACTTGATGCTATTTTAACCCATTATCCACTAGTCGCTATTTTTTTGTTTAAAATTTTCATTCCATGTATAATGTTCACATAAATACCAATTTAAACAAAATATTGTTTACATCACTTAATAGATCAAACAAAATCAAAACATTTTTCTGAAAAATTAAATCCATATCCGAATTTATGGATTATTGTAATCTTATGATTATTGAGTTATCTATTTCCTCTTTTTAGGACCCTGGTTTATTATTTTCAACCAATAATGAGTCACCAACTTCAGTGACAATAAAAAAATATAAATTTGGATCTATTACCTATCTAGTCGTCATACATAGCAGTTTTGTTAAAAGAACAAATTCTTCCATGATGACCTATGAAAATTTATCTTATACAAAATCATCTGTATCTTAAGCCTCAACTTTATGAAAGTTAATCTTTCTCCCACATTCCTTATTGAGGATATATCCACTTTCAAGAATGATTTCATATTTTTTGACTTTTAATTTATTGTATTAAGGGTTACATAGATATAATCCCACTATTTCCTTAGGATACCCAATAAATATACATGTCGTTTCATGGGTTTCTAGTTTGTTTTCTTATATGGGATCAACAAAATATTCACATCCCCATACATGACTCTTTAAAAAACCATATTTATTCTCATACATTAAATCATAATGTTTTATAATTTCCTTCTTAGTTAGTGATTAGTTTATAATCATTGGTACAATATGTAATACATATCCCCAAATAATAATAGATGATCTGCATTACTCATCATCAACCTTAATATATCAAGAGTTGTAAAATTCATCCCTTCAGTAACAACATTCTACTATAGTGTATAATGTGAAGTGAGTTGGGATATAATCCCATACTCTAGAAGAAGGATGATAAATCCTTTGTTAATATACTCACCACCATGATTGTATAAAATATTCATTATCTTCTTACCAATTTGATTCTCTACCATATTATTGAATTCATTGAATTTCTCAAAAGACACATACTTATACCTCATCACGTAGACATATCCATATGTAATAACGTAATAAATAAAATTAAGAATGTAAGAATAACCACCTCTAGATTCAATTGCAATATGTCTACACACATCAATGTGAACTAATCCTAGAATCACTATGACCCTTTCTCTATATACATCAAATGGTGCTCTGGTTATTTTTCCCTGCAAACAAGCATGATATCCTTCAAGATGTTTTTTCTCAAGAGAGTCTAAATAACCATCTTGATATATGTTTTTCATATGTTTCTAATTTATATGACCAATATAGTGAATCCCAAGATGTGTATTATTTAAGTAATTTAATCATTAATGATTATCTAATTACTATATTTTTTTCAAGATTTAATACATAAAGACCGTTATTTAGTTTTTCCATACCATAATAATTTTTTTAATGTGGTTATTTTTTATCTGTAAAATTTATACTAAATCTATCCATGTAAAAGAAAGAAATAGTGATGATGTTTTGAGTAACACTATCAACAAAATAAAATTTCCATAATAGAAAAGTATTTCTGGTTTCCAATAGATGGTGGTAGTCTCCTATAGAAAAAATAGAACATCAAGATACATTGGATACATGAAGATCCACCAATACTTTATAAATATTACAAAATATACATGGTTTTAGAATTTGGATATATATGTGTTCACTAGAAGTTGGCACTAATATTTTATGTGTAGGTGTAGAAAGATTAAATTTAACAATAGACACAACGTTTTCATTCTATTTCTTTCAGCTGGAGTTATTAATAAGGAGGCCTAACATTACAGATGAAAAAAACTAATTCATTTTCATACACATTACATTATATCATATTATTCTTGTAAGTTTGGTTCTTAGGAGAGTTATAATTAGTTTCATTATTATGCCCTTTTTAATTTTTTTTCTATTCTTATTCACTATTAGGACTATGGTGTTTTCATTCCAAATGTCCTTTTCAACTATAGTTATTGATAGAATGAAGTCCTAAATGAGGTACCTCACTATTTATATTCTTGTAATTAAAATTAAAATTACAGAATGATTTAGGCATTGAGGATATGATTAGGATTTTTCACAACTCAATGGAAATTTATTTCCAAAGGATTCCAACTACTCTATACAACCAAACATTCTAACCACATGTGGCCCATCAGGTGCTAACACTGCAAGATTTCCTGTGAATAGTGAATTTTTTATCTCATATCCCTCTTGTCTCAAATTCTCATCTCATATATCATGAATGTGAGTCATAATTATATACACATACTTGTCCCCATGTGGAATTAGAAGATAATTGTACATGGGAGATAAGATGAATTATTGGACATCTATGAAATCATCAATATGTTTCTCATATAGAGATAATTATTCCTCATTGTCCGTTGAATCATGTACCTCAATAATTATACTTTTCTGCACATAAATTTTATTACCATGGAATTGAATAATGTGTAAGTGTATTTTTCATTTTTGGTAATTAGTTCCTATGGGAATGTTATACATCTTAATAATGGATCACAAGGATGTTTTTAAGGTCCTATTTAATTATATTTTTTTAAAATTAAGAAGAGAATAAATTAACATATTTATCTGATAAAATTAGATAATAAATATTAAATTTATTAATCTCCCACTACATTATAAAAATTTAATATACAGTAAAATTAGTTACAAAATATCATAATTCTTGGATCTTACACAAAAACAGATCCTTATTCCCCTCCGCATAAACTATATAGTGATTTTCAAGTCATTTGATGGTATTTATGTAGGATTAATGTGAAAAATACATTAACTTGTAGATCCTTGATCTGTTGAGTGGTCTTCCCTGTGAGAAAATATTTATTTTTGAATTACACTAGAATTTACCTACTAGTTACCCTATATCTCACATAGTTGAGAAACCCTTAATGTGAAATATGCTATGTTGACCTAAAACTGATCATAAAAATTACCTAATCATTGAAAGCACCCCAACAGAGGTTTGTGTAAAAAAATTAAAGTATGGTTCAATTCCTACCCATGTAGTGGAGGGCTATATTAACATAATATATATGGTTAATATATTTTTAGTCATTATGAATAAATAGAATATTTTATCATTATTAATTTCTTATTAATTTTATTTAGATTTATATAAGTGATTAATGATATATTAGATAAAAATTATGCCTAGTGCAATTTTATTTCTGTTCTATTTTCCATGCTTGTTAATTTATTAATTAACCTGATAAGGAACTAGATAATGAAATTAGACATGTTACATGGAAAAAAATAAAATAATAATATAGGTATGATGATGATATTTTTTAATGGATATCTTTTATAGTAGATGATAATATAACCATCAAACTAGGATACAAACACCTTGAACTATAACATGGTTCATGATGAATCATTACTATTATCCTTACATGAATCTATTGGATTGGTTTTTTTCCTTTGATCTAAACATGAACAACCTCTACTCACCTGGAATCTCCATCTATTACAAATTATTTTACACATATGTTGGTGACGTTAACCAGCGTATTGGTTTAGGGAGTTTACATAAAATAAAACTATGGGTATACAAACCCTAACATAATGATAAGAGGTATTATATATATATAATTAATTTATTTTAAAAATAAATTAAAATGAGTCCAATAATTAAAAATGTTAAGATATATGGTCTAGATAATCCTCATAGATGAAAATAATTACACATTTAATAATGTAAAATTTATCCCCATTCATTATTTTTTATGATAAATTACACTAAAAAATTTAATTAACTTATTTAATTCTTCTATTATTTTATCTTAATTGTCATCTGAATTTATTGTTGATTCTCATTCGTAATTATTCAAAAAAAATAAAATTATTTATTTAAAATTTATTATATACAAAACATGTATGTTAGAGGAAACACAAGAAGTACCCATCTGAACTACCCATCATGTATGATATTTGTATACTGTTTAATCATGTGGAATTTACCATACAAATCATGAAATGTAATTTCATGGAATTCACTATAAAAAACCACAAACATAAGCATGTTTTTTTATAAGTGTTTTACAACTAAATTTATGTAGAGTAATCACTATATTATTACTTATACACAAATTGTAGTTTAGAATAGGAAATAGAAATTAAATATATATTTAAAAAATATAAAACCCATCACATGGAATGTATGATTCTAATAAATGAAACACGTATCATATATTGATAAATATTAATTAGTATAATAAATTAATATTATATTCTATGTAAACATGTAATATACATGTTGTGCATTATCAAGATACACGTCAATTATAAATCCATACCATCTATCCATGGAACATGCCTAGGGATTGGAAATTTGGACATAATAAGAAAATTAATGGAGTAAAAAATGTCCACCAAGGAAACATGTGATGTGGTCTCTGAGTTGAACAATTAACAGTCACAAGTGACATGTAAAATCCACATGATTCATCTTTGACTAATGGAATACACGTTCTGTACATAAGCGACACACCATGTTGTCTATATATCTATGCTCTAGGATGGGACAATAGGTACATTGTGTATTAAATACGCACCAAATGTAATAAATGAACATGATCTAAATTAATTTGTGAGTTATATTAGTTCTTTAATCATGGGAACATGATATATTCCAATGGGTTATATTCCATCTACTCTTATTCGATCCGAAAAAAATCTGTTATACCTAAATATGAGTTCTACAGATGTTATTAAATAAAAATCAATACATTTATTTATTATATTTCTGTGAATTATGAGGAACAAGAGTATATCTCATGATTTTTATTAAATAATTATTAAATCATAATTTAATACTAATGATAAATGTGAAAATCAATTAATGATCATTAAATAATTATAAATTATTATGAAACCACTCTGATACCACTAGAATGTTCTAGGTGAAATGGAAGAACTCGTAGGGAACTCCCAACTTGGACTTTTTTTAATCGATGATTAATATGAGATGTATATCAATAAATAATTTCACGATAAAAACAATTTAATAAAATATTAATTGATATGAAAATGATAGAACTAAACTCTATATCAGAAAAAAATTATTTATAATTTAATCAAGTAGTTCATGAAGTACCTTGTAATGAATTATTTCTTCATTTATGAATTTGACAATGTCTCAACATCAAAACATCATTTCTTTAAAAGAATCAAGAATATATTTCGTCCTATATTGATCCATATGTGTACTATATACCCTGAAGAAAATATGTTTGATCTTCATAGTGTTTATTAGATGTTCCTAACACTTGTGTTGTTCATTAATGATCTCCTTAAGAATCAATTCCAAGAAGGGTTCTCCTTGATCTCTCTAGAATAGAGAGGGGTGGTAGAGTAGGATAAATTACCATTATTGAGACTGTTCTTGGTTAGGTTATATCTAGGAATTGATAAGATTATTTGGATTCATTTTTCACAATGAATATAATGTCTAGTATTAGGGTTATAAATAATATAACTGAGATTAGAATGTTCTAGGTTTAGAAAATAAAAATTTTATGTTCTCCATAATAATAATCTTATTTCTTATGGAACCCCATTCATAAATAATAATAATAATGTTATTTATTAAAATTTTAAGAACTACTGGATTAAGTAAATATTATTCATTTAATAAATTGGCTAAATATATTCAAATAATATTTATTATATATTATTTATCATCAGACCTTTAAACTCTATATACCATTCATACATAATATTTGTACTTGAATAATGTCTATTTATTAAATAAAAATATATCACCTCATTGTATAATAATAAATAATAAATAAATATTATATTATATTCACTCAATAGATAATAAATACTCATAAAATATTATTCTTATAAATATTCTCTCAATTAAACAGTGATTAAGTATATTTGATCAAGATTTCCATGAATAGTTATTAAACCATATGAGAGAGTAATATTTATTAAACATGTTAAATAATAAATTATATGTAGTATTTAACTGAGGTTTTTGATACATTTAGTGTTTAACTCTCTTTACATCATTCTTAGTGGCATTAGATTATGCCTCCCAAATTCTGAAGATAGAATATAGTGTAATGAATCCAAACCTATTATCCTAAAGTTGGAAGTTAGTTTATTACAATGACACTAAATACAAGGAATTATATCATGAATATATGAATATTTTATTAGTATATGAAAACCATATCTATATTTGAATATCACGTTATAATTGAAAACATAAAATAAAATATTTTATTTCCTTTCAAAACAAAATTATTATCTTTCGTATATCCCTACATATTGATCATAATAACTTCCAACCATCCTCAGGAAGGGAAATCTAAGGAAGGGGTGAGATAAAATACTTCATAATGGTTATATATATAGGAATATATCATGATTAAATAAGTAATAATCAATACAGAAAGGTAGATAACAAAAATTAATACTATTTGATAAAAAAATTGAGCATGAAGAATTATAAAGAAGCAATCAATAGTGAATAAATAATGAAAAATAAATAATCACTTGATCATGAAAATTATACATGGATATCATAACTATTATAATAATCACATGTACATCAATAACTATTTTCCTATTATTGGAATGCATAATTTTAGATATCATAAACGTACCTTCAAGGACTCATTCCAAGAAATAAAACATAAATGGGTAAGGAATCACCCAAATTACCAAACTAGATTTACTCATGAGACCGACCAATGTATTGAGTGGATATTTAGGGCCCTGACCATTAATTACTAGATCGAATGCATTTATCATATGAATGGTATGAAATATAATCAGCGTAACTGTTCGTATTGAAAAATGATCATATTAAATTCAAATAAATTTCCTAATCGATCAAATAAAATTCATAGTGAAACAACATATATATAAATGATATAATAATTAAGAAATAATAGTATCCAGGTTGAAAAATATGGGTATTTAAGGGAAATGTAATGACTAATGATCACAATAAATTGAATGGATCAAGACAAAGTTAATGAATATAATATTAATTATGAATGTGAATTTGAAAACATTCCCTGGTCAATCTAATTATAAACCATTTAGAGAAAAAATACGAATGGTATCACTAAAAGATATACCTAGTTGGGTATATGTAAAATAAATCATGGTTTTCATTGATGAATATAAACACCATAAAAAGACCATTAACAAAAATTTTCAGAAAAATACATTTCTCACTTTGAAAAGAACTTATAAATACTAAAAATTTCAACATTATTATGAAAACAAATTGTGGGAAAATAACCTTTTGAAATTTTAAAGAAATAATAAATGTAATGAGTGGTCATGAGAGTGGTAAAACCTATCCATTTTGACTACATTAAAATAATTATTCCTTTAACATATTTGGTAAATGGTCAAATATATACACTTTTGGAAAAATAGAAGATGATTCTTCATAATCTATTTTATGAAAATTCATACATGGGTAAAAATTAATTTAATAAATCTTAGTTTAATAGTAATAATAATCTTCGAAAAATTTTAATGAAAATATAGACATGGAAGAAAAATATTGCAGACAAATTAAAAAAACGAATCCTATTTTCCTTAAAAACACCATCTTGGTATATTGATTATAAAAAAGAGTAAAAAATGAAAACATATAATTTTCATAAAAAACCAATGGATAATAAAATTGATTAGTTTTATGAAGACTATATTAAATAATTTCCCAGTGGATAGCTAAATATAAATAATCTTGAATAATGATGACATTGTGAAATAAACCCTTACCGCTTTGGTAACTATTGAATCATAAACCTCATGAAAGAAATAAATTCGTCTATAACATTAAATAAAATGAATATAAATATATTCAAAATATAAAATATTAAAGGGGGAGTATATAACCCTCATATAAATAAATAGGTGTATAATACCAAATATTTCCAAATAGAGTGGAAATTGAGATGAAATATCATACAAGCTCATACTGTCGAAGTGATAATTAAATAATAAAGAGATTGTGTGTATCAAATTTAAATCCACATTATTAATTGGATATAAAAAAACAAAATCAAAATTCATGACACACCCTATTCTTATAAAGCCAATTACAATGAAGAAGTAATATAACCAAATGAAAATAAATTTAGTTATGAAACCAATTACAACATGGTAACTTTCATGTCAAAACCCCTTGCGTAAAATATTTTATTTAAAAGTTAAATTACCATAATTTATAAATGATTCATGTTATAACATGAAAATGGATTTTATATACACCATATAAAAGTAATTAAGTGCATCACGTTATAATATACCATAGTGGAAGGAAATTGAGATGAAATAGCATACCTTAGGTATGACTCATTATGTATGTCATTTTTATTCATAATAAAAATATTATATTATTTAATTACATTCCTAATAAAATTTTTCAATTATATATTTCTTTTTATTTTATTAATTAAAATTTAATATTTAATTCCATAATCAATTAAGTTCATGACATTTGTTTTGATTATATTTAGTTCATATATCAAAAAAAAATCTGTAGTTTCTTTATTGAAAAATAGGTCATTGATAAATAATAAATATAAAAATAATAGTTAAATAATTATAATATTTTAAATTAAATTATCTTTTATAAACTAATAATGGTTTATTCTTATGATAAATGAACTATGTTAGAATCATATAGAGGGAAATTCATACGTATGCATGAGTAATGTTTCTATTTTTCAACAATCATGATGGAAAGAAAATATGAATTTTTTTATATTAAAATATTTTTAATAATAACATAAATAAAATATTATATCATGAAACAAACATTCATATTCTAGAAATGATGTCTGGTTATGAAAGACATATTACATCACTTCGTGGAGGTTGTAATCCACATATACACATGAATGGCGTTATCATTTTTAAATGAATGAAAAGGTAAGAAATTATATTATATATTATCAATAAAAAATAAAAAATATGTAATTAATACCATATATATATTAAATACATTATTAAAACCATTCATTAGTGGTGGTGATGTAAAACTAATTACATCAGTTCACATTAAGATAGTCTTCCATACACCGAAACAACATTTTCATTTCAAATTTGATAGAATAGGAGATAGATATTGGGTATTAAATTAATTTAAAAAGATATTAGTATAGTGGTAGATGATAAAATAATTATATTTTTAAGTTTTAATAATATTTCAAATATTGTTATGATGAAATAAATAAAAAATGATTATCTAAGAATGAAACACCTTCATTAGACAACCACTTTAGATTTGCACAAAATGTTTACCTACGATGGATTCAGAATAAAAATAAGGATTATATGGTGTGGACAAGGATTTATTGAATGAATTTGGTTTTTGATTTTAGGAAAAAGTCATTTTAGGTGTGATTAAAAGATGATATGAGGTTCTCTTTTATTAGAGAGTTGACAAGCACTCTTAGAATTTATTAAAGTATTAAATTAATATGAATTAACATTCATATTAAAATGGATCCAAATTGATAATTTTTAATAAAAGTATAATCTGGGTTGAAATACTCTCATAATATAATGTTTGTACAATTTTTGGTAATATTTTCACCTTTTTCTTTTTGTTTTATCTTTTTAACCAAATTTGGAAATTGCCACAATATAAATGGTTTCAATGTTTATAGGTCAAAGAACACTTCTATATTGGTAAAAAAGGACAATAAATGGACCATTATTGACATTATAAATAATTATAATTTCAATTTCATTAATTATTGTTTTATTAGGAATTTTAAATCATTTAATAAAACATTATTTATTATAAAATAACATTAATATCAATTTTGATTCAATTATTTTAATTTGAATTAATAAAAACTACTAGAATAATATGAAATTGGAATATATACCTTCAAAACATTCCTAAAATGATATAATTATCTAATTTTTTTAATATAATTATTAATTAAAATTATATTTCTATTTACATTTTCAAAAATATTTATTTTAATTTACTTTTAATGAAATAATTACCACGTCAACGTAACATAGTTAGTTAATGTAATTTTTTTTAATAAAAATAAGAAATAAATTATCATGATAAAATATAATAGTATATATTTAAAATTAATATATATAACCATACTTAGGTTTTTTATCCCCATTACAAAATATTATACTTATAAAAACCAAGGACATGTTATTTTTTTTATTTTCATCACATAAGGTATTATAAAGGTCACAATAATGTACATATAGCTCAAAATTTGAAAATGTAAAGAAATAAGATAATTTATGGTCAAAATATGGCCATAAAATATAAATTTTACATGTTTATAAATCATTTTAACCCTTATAAATTTAGTTTATCCCCTTAGTAAAACATGTTTACCCTAAATGGTGGGAATATATTTTGACTGTTCTACTATTTATTCTGACAAAAAATTATTTCATATTTTTTAACTAATATTAATTATTATGATTCATTATATTTAATTCTTTTTATGAAATATAATTCATAGAAGTGGAATAATTGAATTTAAAAATAAACCTGTAAAAGGTGTAAAAACGAGTTTTTAATGCATGATTTTTTGAAGAATTAGTTAATCTTACAGTAATTATATGACTAGTGATCATAATTACACGGATTTAAATTCATATATTAAAATCTATAATTTATAAATTTAATTTTAATCATTAATTATTAAAAAATTAATTAATTAAAATGGAACGACATTTTGCCTTTAAAAATAGTATTAAATAAAAAGAAATATTTTTTTCACTATTCATTACTAAATCATGTTTTTTTAGAAAATCTAAAAAACACCATAATATATATTTATTATGATTAATTAAAAAATTATTATCATTTTTTCAAATTTATTTTCTAAAATTGTAATAAAATTAATTATATTATTCTCTCACATGAAGATATATATATATATATATATATCATTTTTTATGAAATTTTTTTTGAAGAATAAATCGACCTTACTAAAAAATGACTAACTATTTACTTATATTTTTATAAATACATTTATAATTAGTTTGAATTTAAAATATATTTCATAATTTAGTTAATATAATTCATACCCACAAATTTAACTTCTAGTTTATAATGATCATATTTAAATAATATATATCATATATCATTTTAGCTCAATGTTGCGTATCATTTATGAAATTAAACCCAATTTTTCTATTTTAAAATCACATGGTATTACATTCTACCTGAATTTAATAAATTTCATCCTCATATTTTGATCTTTTTATCATAAATCAATTGTGTGAAATTTGAAAATTCCATTTTTTAATCCTACATCCTAAAAAGGGTTAATAAAACATCTTCTTGATAAATAATAAATGGAATTATGAAAATAATTTATAATAAAAAATAACATGATTTCCATGAATTAAAACATTATTGGGAAGTGAAAATATATATATAGAAGAGAAAAATAAAACCCAAGGTCTTATAATGATTAAAAGAGAACATTGTTAGGATAAATATATCAATCGAAAATCCATAAATCTATGATGGGTGAAAATAACATTGATTAATCAAAAATAAAGTTAAATGTATAACATTTTCTTTAAAAATCCCTTTTATAGTGTAGAGGTAATATTTTACTCTCAGGATTGAGAACACTATGGAATATAATTACATGATATATTTTATTTAATAAGCACAATTTCACCCATTTTTGTACTTCGATCAATTTCCACTTCATTCCTCACTCCACGATATGAATATATAACATTAAATTCTTATTCCATAAGAAATAATATTAAATTTTAAGAGATCATAAGATCCAAAAAATAGTGAAAAATATTTCTGCCAATCACTAAATATTTAAAAAAATAAAATATTTAGAACATGTTATCCAATATGACACATTAATCTCAAAAACTGAATAGTGACACCCAAAGATCAAATCAATCCATTCCATAAGTATTTACCTTAACAACCTTCCGATTAAATTTTAAAAAATTAAATATAATTCTTATAAAATAATTCTTTACATTAAACCACGTAGTTTTATTTACCTCAAATAAAAAAATGTATCTGGAAATATCACCAATAATCAAAATCATAAAAATTCTAAAAGAATTGATACTATAATATGTTTCCCAAAATCAAATAAAAATGTATCCATCAATGTGTTTTAATAAAAACAATTTTATATTAATTAGTACATCACATATTCTAGTGATATGTGTCACACCCATGTCACCCTTTAATTATGGATTCATGTCGCGAGGACTTAGAGGATGCAACACATAATCCCCTAATATGTGGGATGTACTTTTTATAAAAATTATTAATATAATTACTATAAAGATGCAAAAATATGATGAACATCCAAAAATTATCATTATTAATAAAATAAGGTTTTCATCACTATGGTTTTTTATATGACTTGTTTTTTCCACAAAATAAGTTTATAATAAATGACCATTATTACCATAACATCAATGATTATATTAACACTTATGGTTATAAATAATTTTTTTACTAATGCCTATAAAAAAATTAAAGAATCATTCCTAAATTAAAATTTTCAATAAAACACATTCTAAACCCAACAGTTGTATTTCCAAGAATTCCTCCCAAAATATCCACAATAATGTTAAACTCCAATCACATAATACCTTAAAAAGAGTATATATTCTTTTAGACATATGATAATCCTTAAAAATATCCTCCTAGGAAACATTATTTTTATCTAATATCATTGTGGAATATTATATATTTCCATAGTTAATATTATTTAATTAAACATTTGTTTTCAAATGAAAAATATGAATTAACTCATGCATATCCTCCAAGAGTGTAAAAATTGTTATGTAGTAAAGGAGAACTCACTATGAACCACAATGATGGCTGAGATATACCCGGCCAACACTTTTTAGAGTTATTACTCCTAAATCAATCTATCCTGAAACTATATTAATTTGTAGTGTCTAGACAATGATGTGTTTCTATGAAAACCAAATAATCTCTTCAATAGAAAAACATTCGAAAATTATCCTATACATAGACTTATCATTAAAGTCAGTCATAAGGATATGTTACCAAATCAATTTTTTCCTAAATCATGTTACCAAGGATTGTATGAATATTTCACAGATTAAAACTTTAAATAAACCAACCCAAGTAGCCCAAAGTCAATGATTATTTTACTACATTGGAACTAGATACAAGGAATAACATCCCAAAAGAGATAGATTGGTTTTGTATTCTTGGGGAACTATATACATACATGAATCTCATAATAAAATTGAAAACATAATGAAAAACATAGATTTTTCATTGGGAACAATATCATTCCCTTGAAAATATCCCTATATATCGATCATAATACACTTCCTAGCATCCCATGGAAAGGAAAAATAAGAAATGGGTTATATTTAATGCTTAAGAAAGATATATAGAACAGAATATGTCATGATTAAATAATTAAATACTCAATTTGTAAATGCTGATAATTTAAAACACATTCCAATTAAATAATATCTTTAGGATTAAGAATAATACAATAGGAATAAATATTGATCGAATAATTCAATTAAAATAATAACATGAGTTTGAAAATTATCTATAGATGTCATAATTATAAAAATACTCACATGGGAATCAATAACTAATCTTATAATGGTATAATGCTAAATGTCAAACATCATAAACATACCAGGATGTCCTCATGCTAGGACATCTTTTATAAATGGGTATGGCCATGGAAAAATACACAAATTAGTTTTTAAATTAAGACCTACCAATGCATCGAGGGGATATAGTGGGACCATAAACTCTCATACTAAGTATAATTCATTAATCACATGATATGGGTGAAACATAATGAATGTAAACAGTCATATTGAAAAACCAGGATAAAATTTTCTAATAATTTGTCCACATAATCAAATAACATTCACTGAAAAACGCCATTTATAGAAGCAATATATGGTTTAAGAAATAACATTATCCATTTTAAATAAAATGGATATTTAAGGTAAATTAAATGGTCAGTGGCCATATAGATGTTAATTTTTAAGGGAATGTAAATGAATAAAAAATTAATTAAGAATGTCGATGTCAATAGTTTCCTTAACCAAACTGATTATAAACCAAAAAGAGAAATAAAAAAGATAGAATAATTAAAAAATATCCCTAATGCAGTACAATTATAATTAGGGTTTTTTTCATTGATGAATAATAACACAATAAAATGATCATTCTTGAAATTATTTGGGAAAAAACCCTTTTTCACTTTGAAAACTAGTTTTAAAATCTAT
Organism: Viscum album; assembly: GCA_963277665.1. NCBI lineage: Eukaryota > Viridiplantae > Streptophyta > Magnoliopsida > Santalales > Viscaceae > Viscum > Viscum album. The sequence goes on from OY728167.1 coordinate 685,491,276, forward strand.
AAAATAATAGATCATTAAGGAAACCAAATTATATGAAAATAAACTTGAAAAAATGTAATGTAATACTCATCATAGGGATTCTTCATGATGGTAGTGAAATTCATTTCATGTCAAATATGTTAATGAAAATATTACTTTCACTTTTCTGGTAAAACTAAACAAGTACCATGTTTGTAAAATGAAAAAGTTTCATTATTAATTTTTTTATAAATAGATATACATAGATAAAAATATATTTAATAAATCAATGGATAGTAGTAAAAATATTATTTAATATATGTTAATAAAAATAAATACATTGAAGAGAAAGATCCTTGGCTGAGTAGAAAGACTATGTCAGTTTTCCATAAAAATATTATTTTTCTTCAGTATTTAATAGAATAAAATAAAGGTAAAAAATATAATTTTCAAAAATAAACAAATTATAAGAAAATATATTCTGTTTTATATGGTAATATTAAATATTTCTCTATGAAAATACATTAACATAAACAAACCAAAATAATTATGAGATTGTGAAATAAACACTTTCCAATTTGGAAACTATTGAATTGCAACCCCTATAATAGAATTAAATTAAAATGAATAATTAAATAATATTAATATAAATATATTCATGATATAACATATCAAATGGGTAACAGATATACCTCATATAAATAAATAGGTGCACAATACCATAGTTGTCCTAATGGAGTGGAAATTCAGACATAATCTCTTTTAGAGATCATATCGTTGAAGAGAGAATTAATTAATGAATTAATTATGTATATAAAATCATAATAAACATTAAGAAATTTGAAATAAAACCTAAATTATCAAAAATTCATTACACACATAATATTATAATGTCAATTAAAATGATGAATTAAAATTACATAATGAAAATAAATTGAGTTATGAAACCCTCTAGCACCTAATGACTTCCAATTGAAAACAACATGGATAAAATAATTTTAATAGAATATTAAAATACCATTAAGTATTAAGGACTCATGTTTTAACATGAGAAATATCTGTATATATACAATATAAAATAATTTAGGTTCATAACATTAGAATATTCCTCAATGGAAGTTAATTGAGGCCAAATCCCTTACCTCGGGTCTGAATCATCGTAAATATCATTTATCTTTAGGAATAGTAAACTAATATTAATTACATAAATTCCTAATAAACATTTTTAATTTTTCAATTAAATTTATTTTATTTATTACAATATTATATTTAATTACTTAATCAATTAAGTTCATGTCATACGTTTTATTGAAATTTAGTTCATATGTCCAAAATGACATTGGAAGATTGATTATGTTGGAAGAGGTAATTATACCATCATATATAGAATAATAATAATGACATTATTGAAATTTTTATGCATCAATTTTACTTTTGAAACAAACCTTTAGTTATTATTTTGAATACTGAACAATATTACCATCAAGGAGACTATAATTCATACATACGGATGAGTAATGTATCCATTTTAAATGATAATGATGTAAAGAACATGATTATTAAATTATATTTTCATATTGATACTTATAATAGATATATCATATTATTTCCCTAAATATTATTATATATAACGAACATGTTTTGTGGTTAGTAAAAATGAATCACATTGCTTCGTGGAGGTGGTAATAAACATGTACAAATGAATGATGTTATCAATTATAAATGATTGGAAAGGTAATAAAACATATGATATATTATCTTTATATAATGATATTTATTTCATATATATAATATATATAGTAAATCCACAATTAAAAGCCTTAGTGAGAAGTGGTGGTGAAAAACTAATTATATTGGTTCGTGGGGAGGTAGTCTACCATACACATGAATGATGTTTTGGTTTCCCATTTTATAAGATAGTAGGTGGATTTATGATATTAAATTAACACAAAACACCTCATTATTTGTTATTAATTATTTTATTATATCATGAAGGTTGGATAATATTTTTAGGAGGTGTAAGAAGAAATAAAACAAAGACCCTCGGTCAAGATCGATTCGACTTATTTGGACAGCCTCATTTGGTATGCACCAAAAACATTCCTAGGATGGTTTTCTAAAATAATGAGCCCTATATGACATGTTTTGGTATTTTAGGAGTGGATTTGGGTAGGTACTGGCCGAAAAAATTCCTTTGAAATGTCAATAAAGGATTAGTGGAGTTACACTTTTATAAGAGAGGGGAGGGGCACTTTTGGAATTTCATAAAGGTTTAAATTAATATAAATTAATTTTATATTAAAATGGATACTTATTTAAAATATTCCAATATATTATGAATGAGGGTCTATGTAATCTCATAAAATAAAATAGTTAAAATTTTAGGTGACATTTTCACCCTTATATTTCTATTTTAACCATGTTTTAACCCTTTTTCACAAGTAACATGGTATTAAACATTTATTTCATAGGGGTAAAGGAATATTACATTAAAATAAAAACAAATTAAAAATTAATTTTTTTTGATGTTATAAACCATTTCATTTTCACTTTTATGAACAATATATTATTATTAATTTTAAATCATTTAATAAAATATTATTTATTATAAAGTATCATTAATGTTATTTTTTACACCATTCATTTAATTTCACATTTAAAAAATGAAGGCAAGGTTGAATGTAATGACCCGTCCCTCAGGGCATGTATCGTGACTACCCCATGCCCAGCTTCCATAGGCCAGGGGCTGGAGACTAGCACCAAAGGCATAAATCCCTATAACTAGGAAGATATTTCCTTTATAACAGAAAAAAATAATAATAAGAGTACAAGCAGAAGCAAACACTAAGTAAAACCTGTAAATAGAAAAAGTGCTAGAAAGTACAAGGGGCCAGAAATACAAGCCCAACAGGAATGTACGGCTGAAAAGAAAGTACAACTGAAAAAGGGACAAACCACTAAAAGGTGTAAGCAGCTCCTGGATCATCCTCCGGGGTTCCTACATGAAGGGTAGGTACATATGGCCTCCTCAGCACTCCACGTATATCATAATCCACTGTGTACCGATATGTCGTATGGTCCCCATCTAGGTACTGTCTAGTCATGGCGCTCTCAACCTCTGTTATCATTCTCCGTTGTCTGCATCCAACACAATGAGGTGCAGGCATAGCCCGTGCAAAGATGAGTATAACGATACTCAGTAGGGACCCTGAAACCCTCAAGGTCTCACAAAATTAAACAAAGATAAATCAAAAAGTATAAAATCAATGGATAACCAGTACTTAGGTATATACCCATACATATACCTAAGTTATCAAATAACCCATCTCAAGCCTGAGGAAAACACCAAGGTCATTGACTCAGCTCAAACCAGCATTTTCATTATTGAAACCATGACTGCTGCAGAACTTCTCCTCTGTCGATTACAGTGGTCCTGTCGCGACACCAAGGACCTTCTCACTAACCTTGGACTGCTGAGGTACTCCTCCTATCGAGTACTGAGGGTCTGCTGCCAACTACCAGGTGCTCCATCTACATTGGTTCTACTGCCATATAACAGGCGCTCCCCCTAATAGCCAGTAGAGGTACTCCTCCTGTCGAGTTCCACGGGTCTGCTTCCAAATTACGGGAACACCTCCGCCATGGGTATTCCGCCAACTATCAAGAAATACCCACGGAGATAGTCCAATCACTCCGAGTCGAATTGTTCAAGAAGTCATCAGGTCTGTCAACTACTAGGTCTCTGCACTCTGCATGCTCATCTCTGATAGGATCCGCTCAATGAGCTACATGTCAATAATCCATGTGGCATGAATTCTCATGTGGAAGTATCTCAAAATACTGCCACATCATAGAGGTCTCAACGCAACAGACGGTGCGTCAATCGGACTCTCGGTATGTGAGTTATTGGAATATCTATCATAGGGGACCATTTGTTTTTTAGGTTCAATCAAACCCAACCATACTCCAACTGTGTCAAAAATCAAGTCGGATATTCCAAAAGAATCGTCTCACTCTAATCTTTTCGTCGTCGCAGACGGTTCGTCGATCGGACGCCTGTAGCCCAAGTTATGGGCATAAAGGTGTTTTCAGGTCTGATGTGTCCAGACTGGGGTCCGACCCGGTCTGAGGGTCCGACCCAGCTCCATGGCAGCCTGGCCTGAATGTGGCCCGACACATGGGCGGCCCAGCCCGAAGGGGGCGGACCGACCCTAAGGTGTGGCCCGGCCCAATTGGCTGGCCGTGTGGCCAGGCCCGGCTGGCCGTGTGTCCCGTCCCGGCTGGCCGTGTGGGCTGGCCCCACTGGTCATGTGGCTAGGCCCGGCTGGCCATGCCGGGGGGGGGGGTGTCGCACCCCACTTTGTTCGTAATGGCCGGTGCATGGGGTCGGCCCCTGAAACCGCGGGACCCGAATGGTCCTTCCTGTGTAGTGTGCACCGGCGGCCAGCTCAGCTGGATACCCTCCCCTATCAACCGAGACCATAGGCCACGGGTCTTCTCTGGGGCGGCGCGATGGCGTCGTGCCCCTCTACCATGGCCCACCCAAGCTGCGCCCTCTTACTTCCCTCCGTGCAGCGCACTGGTGTTGTGCCGCCATCACCGTGGCCCAACTTTCCTCTGCACGACATGACTGTGCCGCCCCATTCTGGAGACCTGGCGGTCTTGCGCCGCCAGTTTCCACACGGCATGCCCAAAGCCAACCGTTGTTGTCTGCTTCGATCATCAAAAACAAGCACGGTCAAAAGGGGTATGGTCGGCTGTGTTGGTAAGGTCCGAACACCCCATGCTATGTTGATAACATTCAGCATAACGTATACCAAAAAGTGAACGTCGAAGAACGGGAATCAAAAAACTCAAATATCCTAACTCACTTGTCGTTGATCATTGATGAAGTCGCGGGATGGCATCTTATTTTCATCAACATCTGAAGAGGAAGAGTTTGGAGAATATGAGTAAAAGACAATGTCGTCATCATTCATCATGGGAGTCAGTACTTCTACTTCGATGCCCTGGTCGAAGAAGGAAGAAGATGGTGTTAATCGTTCTTCAGTGGATGGAGCGTTCATCGCGTTCTTCGTTGAGAGGATGCAGTTCCTTCTCAAGTCCCACAAAAATGATCTTCCAACCAAATGATATAATAGCTCTGTATATTATTTAATCGTTGGCTTGAATTCAAAAGAATTCAAAAGTTAAATTAATTAAACAAGGGGGTTCAATTATTTCTGTGTGGGTTGGAACATTTTATTGTGACAAAAGAATTCAAAAATATTTGAATTAAATGAAACCATTCACCTAATTAATGGGTGGAGAGTTGGAAATTAAATGGTGGGAATGTTCAAGGGTTTCACACATAATTGGGGCTTCCAAGGGTTTTATCTCCCGGGTGGTCCCTGCCGAAGGACATCCTCCCAAGGGAGGTTATGTGAGGGTGTGACCCACCACCATAACCACTCATGTGAGGTTATGGTGTGGTGGACCCCACCACTAACCTCCTCCTGGAGGTTTTAACCACCATATAATTGAAATAAATATTAACTCTTATTTTTGTTCAATATAACTAATAACCTCAATATCTAACAACTATTCTCATCTGAACGCAACTACGGTGAAGGTATCACTAAGCAATCACCGACACTGTGAGATCAACGATGTCCTCAGATTTCAATTATGAGCACTAGTTCAAATGTTATAAAAACACACTCATATGTTTACCGAACGTACCTAAACATAACTTCAGAAATTTTTTTCGGGCACACCATGCCTCGGAATCAATCGTCGTCAGTTTTCACAGACTCGTAAGATTCTCATTCATTTATGAAAAAATATTCCACAGAAATTCCAGGACTTTACATTCTCCCCACCTCAGGGATTTACGTCCCCGTAAGATACAAATCACACTACGGGAAATAAAGGGGGTAATTAGTACGCATCTGAGCCTCCCGCTCCCATGTGCTCTCCTAGTGATTCTCGTGCTGCCAGCATACGTGAACCATAGGTATCGAACATCCACGTAGGACCCATTTATGTCGATCCTCAATCTCCAGTGGAACCTCCCCCATCATAGATGACCAACTCCCCATGGTCGATGATGTGGGATGGGTCGTGCACGTATCTTTTCAGCTGAGATATGTGGAAGAAGTCATGCACTCAGTCTAACTGAGGTGGAAGAGCTAAGTGGTAAGACACATCACCTACACTACTAAGGACCTATAAAGGTTCGATGAATCTTGGAGATAGCTTGCCGCCTCGGCCAAATCTTTCTAGACCACGTCGAGGTGAGACCCGTAGGAAGACGTGGTCGCTATCCTCTAACTCCAGAGGTCTCTGTGTCCAATTAGTATACAACTTCTACCTACTCTGTGTTGTCTCCATCTGCTTCTGGATGATCTGAACCTTCTCTGTGGTAGCCCGTACCATCTCTGGTCCCACTAGTGATGACACCCTTGGGTCTTTCCAATAGAGCGGTGATCTTCAAGGTCGCTCATACAAGGCCTCAAAAGGATCTATACCTATGGTGGAGTGATAACTTTTGTTGTATGAAAACTTTACTAAAGTCATGCGATCCTCTCAGCTGTGACTGAAGTCGAGGACACATGCATAGAGCATGACCTCGAGGGTCTGAATGGTCATCTCGGTCTGACAATCAGTTTGAGGATGTAAGGCGGTGCTCAAGTGAAGATGTGTCCTGAATGCTTCCTGCAACCCATTTCATAGCCAAGAAGTAAACCATGTGTCACATTAGGAGACAATAGAAGTAGTTTCTACGTGTAAACGCAATATCTCCTTCACATAGAGGGGTCTCATGATCTCTACTGATCATTTCTCTCTGATCTGTAGGAAATGGGTGGACTTGGTGAGTTTGTCGACGATCACCCATATGGAATCATGACTTATGGATGTACGTGGAAGACCCGTCACGAAGTACATGGATATCTCATACCACTTCCACTCCGGGGCCTCTAAAGGTTGAACCAAGAATGCTGGTACATGGTGCTCCGCCTTCACTTGCTGGAAAGTGAGGCATCGTGAGACAAACTCCACTATCACCTACTTCATACCTGGACACCAATGATGTCGTCAATGGTCCTGGTACATCTTCGCCACACCTGGATGTACCGCTAGAGGGGAAGTGTGGAACTCCCTTGACACTTCCTCCTGATGTGCATCTGGAACCACGGTACGTCCTCTAAGGAGGATGATGTTCTCCCCACCTTCATAAAATCCATCAAGTGCCTGCCCTATGGATATATGAACACTTCGTGTCTCACAGTCAGTTTCCTCATGCTGCTCCTTCCGGAATCACTGAAGAAGTGGGGGATTGACTATAAGAGACTATAGATAGGCTACTCCATCCCTATCCATAAAGGATATCTACATGGCAGCTAGCTGCTATTTCGCCTCTCCTAGAAGCTGAATACTCGTCCGCCAACTGAGTGCATCTTCCACGACGTTCCCCATCCGAGGAGTATAGACTATCTCGATGTCATATTCCTAGAGGAACTCAAGCCATCGTCGTTGTCTCAGGTTCAGGTCCTTCTGTGGGAAGATATAGCTGAGACTCTTGTGATCTGAGTACACGGTAAAACGTTCACCCATTAGATTGTGCCACCAAATATTCAAGGTGAAGACCGCTACTACTAACTCTAGGTCATGGGTAGCGTAGTTCTTCTCATGTTGTCTCAGTAACTGAGAACCATAAGTGATCACTGCTTGCTCCTACATCAGGTAACACCCATGTCCGGTCCCTGATGCATCATAGTAAACTACGTACCCTAAAACCTCCTCTGGAAGCCTCAAAATGGGGGCACTGGTCCGCCTCTCCCTCAGCTCCTAAAAGATTTGATGGAATCATTCGGACCACATGAAGGGTTTCCCCTTCTTTTTCAAGGCTGATAGTGGTTCTAAAACTCTATAGAAATATAGATCAAATCTCCGGTAGTCACTAGCCAAACCCAGGAAACTCCATACATCCGTCACATTCCTATGTGACTCTCATGCATGTACCGCCTCGATCATTGCTGGATCCACTATAAATCCAGCCTCCGAGATTATGTGTCCCATGATGTGATCCTCTCGAATCCAAAAGTGGCACTTCGAGAGCTTACCATATAGATGGTGCTCTTGGAGTGTGTCCAGTACTTCCTGAAAATGGGGGGTGTGCTCCTCCTCAGTAGTCGAGTAGATCAGAATTTCAATGATGAAGACTACGACAATGTGATCGAGGTAAGGTTGGAATATCCTTTTCATGAGACACATGAACACTGCTGGAGTGTTGGTTATGCCGAAAGGCATCACCAAGAAATTGTAGTGGCCGTATCGACACCCGAAGGTCGTCTTCTGCACATTCTCGTCTCATACTCTATGCTGGTGATAGCATGATCTGAGGTCTATCTTCGAGAACCATCGTGCTCCCTTGAGCCGATCAAAGAGGCCACCAATCCTTAGTTGAGGGTACTTGTTCTTTAGAATCACCTGGTTTAAGCGATATAGTCGACACAAAGCAACAATCTCCCATTCACCTTCTTGGAGAATAGAATTGGGGCTGCCCAGGGAGAAACATTGGGCCGGATGAATCCCTTCCCATGCAAGTCCTCGAGCTGCACCCGCAGCTCTGGAAGCTCCGCGGGAGCCATCCAATTCGATGGGGTAGATATCGGTGGCATCCTGGGGAAAAAGACAATGTAGATAACCACATCTCTGCATAGAGGTAGTCCTAGAACAAAGTTTGGGAAAACATCTGTGTACTGGTCCACCACTACAGGATAAGTGGACTCTCCACATCAACGGCTCCGAGGGTAAGGTAAGGAAACTGATGAGTAATCGGTTGCACCCTCATCCGAGTAAGTCCATCATGTGCTGAAAAGGTTACCTTCTCACGGGTGAAGGTGAACCTGGTCCCATCCATTCGGACACACTGCGCTTTGCGCCTAATACAGTCAAACTGATCATGTATTGTAGATAACCAGTCCATACCCAAGATGACGTCATGAGGCCTCGACGCCGCTATGAGGAGATCCCAACCAAATCTCACTCTTCTTAGTGTAAACTCACACTACAGGCACCAGTGCGTAGTCATTGATTATGCTCCCATAGTAGTCTCTAGCCGTAAGGATCGAACCAACTACTCCGTCGAAATCTCCGAGCTCCGAACGAGGGCAGTGGCTATGAAAGAGTGACGGACACCTGTGTCATTTAGAAGTACAGCCAAGGTGGGGTAGACACAGATCATACCTTAAATAATCTCTAGAGTGCCATGGTCGTATGATTCAACTACCTGAACTATGCTCTCCCATATCCACCCACTCCCTACAGTTGAGGTGGACCTCGTAGTGGAGGTGGTGGAAAAAGATCGTATCATCTTCCACCACCAGCTACAAAGCCAGCTCCTCTTCCACATCCGCCTCCACCTTGCAGACCACCTCGATCGAACCTCTGCCTCTTCCTGGGAGGTCCCTCAATAGTTTTTTGATCTTCAGAGCAGCAGGTCGGACAGTCACGAGCCATGTGAACACACTTTTCGTTGGAGTAACAATGTCTGCTCCGGGCATGTCTGGCTCTGTCTTCTCTCTGGGTGCCCCAAAAAACCATTCCTAAGTCATGTGGTCGACCACCTGTAGGACTTGTTCTCTTGGACCTCTGATTCATCTGTCTGCTGCCAGTAGCAGAAGACTCCACGACAAGTTTACTAGTAGTGGGGCTCGCTTTTGGAGACTACTCAGCAAGGAAACTCTCCACTAGGAGGGCCCACTCAAACACCCCCATCTGTGTCGGGATTCTTTGAGAGATTACTGAAGCTCTGATCTCTCACCTGAGTCCCTTCTCAAAGGTCCAGACCCTAAAGAATGAGTCTTGTTCCTTATAAGTGGAATGGCACGAGAGGTCAGTGAACCTCGCTAAGTACTGAGTTACACTCATGCTTCCCTACTACAGATGAAGTATATCCTGTATCTGCAACGCTCGAAGGGTGGATGGTAATAACTCTCCCCATAATAGGCTCTCGATGTTTATCTAGAGATGTTTCACCTCATCATGTACCTAGAGCATCAGGATCCACCATCTTCCTGCAGCTTCTGGAATGAGGCTGGCAGCAAGGATCACCATAAAGTCTGCTGGTGTCCCTACTAGCCTAAAATCTATCACCACAGCCTCCAGCCAATCCCCAGCTGCCTGTGGGTCAGTCTCTCACCTGATCCTGGGTGGACTCTAGCACTGGAACTCATGCAACGTGCTCAAGCGTCATGCACTCTCTGCTCATGGGGATGGTGGCATCGGTGGCCCAATGGGTAGTGGTACAGCTGGTGCCTCCACTGGTGCCTCAACTGGAATAGGGCCCTGCACTAAGGCCTCGTCGCTCGGTGGGCTGTCTGTGCATACAACTCTCGAGGCTCTATCTGGTCATCCACAGGGAGGCATCCTGAAAGAAACGGATGCGACACAGTCAAAAGAATATAGGTGGTGAGCTGACATGGTTGAGCTAACTTAAAGAAAAACTTTTTAAAACACACATGCACTCAGTGCATTCATGCACTTAGTCGAAAATCAGTAGTCAGGGTCCTGGTGTATGGATAAGTTGACCTACCGCATCAAAACTGGACTCCCTAAACTGAAAACCAAACTTAGTACCCTTAACACTATTGATTCATAGAAAATAAATATCAGTGTTCTATATTTTGTGGTAGAATGGACTCCTCTGATACCAATTTTTCACGACCCATCCCCTGAGGCCCGTATCATGACTAACCCAGGCTCGCCTTCCATAGGCCAAGGGCTTGATACTAGCACCAGAGGCATAAATCCGTAAAACTGGGAAGGCATTGCCTTTATTATAGTAAACAATCACAATCAGAGTACAATCGAAAGAAAACACTATGTAAAAACTATTAACAGAAGAAGTGCTGGAAAGTAAAATGGGCTAGAAATACAAGCCCAACAGGAAAGTAAAACTGAAAAGAAAATACAATCGATAAAGGGACAAATAGCTAAAAGGTGGAATTAGCTCCTGGTTCTTCCTCCAAGGTTCCTACCTGAAGGGTGGGTAAAAATGGCCTCCTCAGTACATCATGTCCTTCACACTACACTATGTACCAATATGTCGTATGGTCCTTCTCCGGGTACTGTCCAGTCCAAGTGCTCTCAGCCTCTGTCAGTGTTGTTCGTCGTCTGCATCCAACACAACGAGGTGTGGGCATAGGCCATAAGGGGTGATTATAAAGATACTTAGTAGGGACCCCATGAACCTCAAGGTATCATAAAATTCAACAAGGATAAACAAAAAAGTATGAAATCAATAGATAACCATTAATTAGGTATATGCCCACAAATATACCTAAGTTATCAAGTAACCCATCTCAATCATGAGATAAATACAAAGGTCTTTGAGTCAACTCAGACCTGGATTTTCATTATCTAAACCATGACTACTGGAGAACTCCTCCATTGTCAAGTACAATGGGCATGTCGTGACACCGAGACGCTTCTCACTAACCTTGGACTGTTGACGTACTTCTCATATCGAGTACCACGGGTCTGCTGCCAACTACCACGTGCTCCGTCCACTGTCTGTCTACCACCAAATATCGGGTGCTTCCCCTAATAGCCTGTATAGGTAATCCTCCTGTAGAGTACCATGGGTCTTCCTCCAAATACCGGGCAATCCTCCGTCATGGGTCTGCCACCAACTACCAGGCACTCTCAACTGGGCTAGACTAATCACTCCGAGATGAATCGTTACAGGAGTCGTCGGTTCTGTCAGCTACTAGGTCTCTGCACTCTACACGCTCATCTACGAGAGGATTTACTCCATGAGATATAGATCAATACTACAAGTTTCAAAGAGTCTAAATTGGAAGTATCTCAATGGGCCGCCACGTCCTAGGGTTCTCAATGCAATAGACAGCGCGCCAATTGGGCACCCGGTCTCTAAGTTGTTGGCATTTCCTTCCTAGGGGCCTGGTTGGTTTTTTTGGTTCAAACCAACCTACCCATACTCGAACTGTGTTCAAAACACAAGTGGCATTTTCCAATTGAACCGTCTCACTCTAAGATATTGGTCACCACAGACGGTTCGTCGATCGGACGCCCGTAGCCCATGTTATGGGTGTAAATCTATTTTCGGGTATGACTCATCCAGACTAGGGTCCGACCCGGTCTGTGGGTCCAACATGGCCTGAAGGTCGCCCGACCCGAAAGAGGCTCGACCCATGGGTGGCCCGACCCGTGGGTGGCCCGACCCAAAGGGGGCGGCCCGACAGAAAGGCGTGGCCCGGCCCGGTCGGTTGGTCGTGTGGCCCGGCCCGACTGGCAGTGTGGCCCAGCTGGCCGTGTGGCCCAGCCTGGATGGCTGTGTGGCCCGACCCAGCTAGTCGTGTGGCCTGGACCGACTGGCCCAGTGGCATTACCTGAATATCTGTGTGGCCCGGCTGGATGGCCACGTCGCGTGGCCTGGCTAGCAACGCCGTGGGGGGGGGGGGAGGGGTTGTTGCACCCCCCCCTTGTTCGTAATGGCCGACACATGGGTCGGACCATAAAACGGCGGGACCTAAGGGGTCCCGCCTTTCTAACGCGCACTGGGGGCTGGCTGAGCCAGCCGCCCTCCCCTGTCCACCAGGGCCATAGTTCCCAAGTCTTCTATGGCGCGGCATGACGACACCACGGCCCGCCCTGGTCGCGGCCTCCTGCTGACCTTCGCGCAGCGCGACGGCACAACACCACCTTCTCCGCGGCCCAACTTTCCTTTGCACCGCCTGACAGTGTCGTGCCTTTCTAGTGACCCGGCGGTCTTGCGCCGCCGGTTTCCTCGCAGTAGGCCCGACGCTGGCCACCGTTGTCGACTTCCGTCATCAACAAAAAAACACAATCAAAAGGGGGATGGTCGGCCGTGTTGGTGCGGTCTGAACCCCCATGTTATGTTGATAACATTTGGCATAACGTATACCAAGAAGTCAACCTCGATGAATGGGATCAAAATAACTCAAATACCTCACCTCGCTTGTCATTGATCGTTGATGAAGTCCTGGGATGACGACGTTGTTTCGTCAACATCCGAAGAGGAAGAGTTCGAAGAAGACTAGTCGAAGACAACATCATCGACATTCATCGTGGGAAGCGGTGCTTCCACTTCCTTGACCCGGTCAAAGAAGGAAGAAGATGGTGATCATCATTCTTCGGTGGAAGGAGTGTTCTTTGTGTTCTTCTTTGACAGGATGAAGTTCTCTCTCATGAACCACCCAAATAAATTGCCAAGGAAATAAAATAATAGCTTTGTCTATTATTTAATTTTTGGCTTGAATTAAAAATAATTCAAAAGTTGAATTAATTAAATGAGGGGGATAAATTTATTCTAAGGGGGTTGGCACATTTAATTGTGGCCGAAGAATTCAAAATGATTTGAATCAAATGATACCATTAACTTAATTAATGTGTGGAGAGTTTGAAATTAAATTATGGGGAAGTTCAAGGGTCTCACACTTAATTGGGGGTTCCAACGGTTTCATCTCCCAGGTGGTCCCCACAAAAGAATATCCTCCGAAGGGAGGTTATGTGCGGGTGCCCCCCCCCCCACGATAACCTCCCATGGGAGGTTATGGTGTGGTGGCCCCCATCACTAACCTCCTCTTGGAGGTTTTAACTGCCATAGAATGAAAATAATGTTTGACACCTATTTTTATTCAATTTAACTAATAACCTCATTATCTAACTTCTATTCTCATTAGAACGCAACTGTGGTGAACGTCTCTCTAAGAAATAACCGACGCTGCGAGCTCAACAGTGCCCTCAGATTTCAATTCCGAGAAATGGTTCAACAGATATAAAAACTTGCTCATATGTTTATTGAACGTACCTGAACAAAACTTCAGGAATTGTTTCCGGGAACACCTGGCCTCGAATCAAGTGCCGTCAGTTTTGGCGGACTCGTAAAATTCCCATGTATTTAACAAAAAAATTTCCGCAAAAATTTTGGGTCTTTACATTGAAATTAAAATATATACATGTAACACATCCCAAAATTGATATAAAATTCTAAAAGTACTTTAAATACTATAATTTATTCAAATTTATTACTTTTATCATTTTTAACATCATTTATTTTATTTTTCATTTAATTTAATAATTAATGTGTCGGTGTTATATAAGAAATTAAGGTAATTATTTAATTATATAAAATTTGAAATAAATATCTATGATAAAATAATATTCTATCATTATAATTAATATTTACTACTTAACTTTGGTTTTATTATCCCTATCATTAAATATTATAGTTATCAAAATCTTGAAAGTGACATTTTTTGGATTTTCATTACATAATGTATGTTAAGAAAAAAAATCAAGTATATATGGCCCTAAAATGAGAATATTATAGAACTAAAATGTGATAGGGTTGAAATATTCTTATTAAATAGAAATTAAGAATTTTTTTATGTCTTGATAACCTTTATCTATTTAGTTTAACCCCTTGGTAAAACTATTTTACCCTAAACCTCATTAACATATTTTAACTTTTTTTCTATTAATTATGAATAAAATAATGTTGACCTTTTTACCTAATATTTATTATTATAATTTAAAATATTTAATCAATTTTATCAACATTATTTAATTTATTTCATATATTTTAATTTAAAAGTAAACACCCAAAATATGTCAAAAAACTGCTTTTCAAAGAATGCATTTTAATGCATAAGATGCTCTTACATTATTTGTCTGAATAGTGATAATAATTTCATTTATTTAAATTAATATAGTTAGATATATAATCTATAAATTTAGTGAAAATGATTCAATATTAACTATTATTTTAATTAATTAAAATTGAAATACATAATGTATTTAAAAATATTTTTCTATAAAATTAAATATTTTCACTGTTAATTGATGAATTAATCTTTTCATAAAAATCCCAAAATATCACCCTATGGTAATTTTCTTATTTTTCATAAAAAAGGATTTAATTTTATAAAATAAATTTTATAACATTTTAAAAAATTAAATATATTATTTTCTTATAGGATCCCGTAAAAACCATTTTTTAAGAAAATATATTATAGACCAAAAAATAATGTTACTATAAATTGAGTGATTATTTCATAATAATTTATCAATAAATATATATTCAGTATAAATTTTATATATATCTCATAAATTATTTAATACTTTTCATACTGACTAATTTAGTGTACTTTTTATAGTGATTGTATTGAAATAATATTTTTCATGACTTGTTTAAGCTTAGTGTTGCATGTTGTATACACTATCAAACAGAATGTTGTTTTAAAATCACAGGGTATTACATCAAGAAAAATTATGATCCACCAATATAGAAGTAACATAATTTCACAATCATATACAACCTTATGCAAATGAATTTTGTGTAATATAATCACTTTATCATGATATCTCTAATCAAGCAGGTTGCATGATAGTGTAATCAACATATATGACCGACATATATTATTTTTAATTATGGATATGAAACTAACCAAAAAATCACTATGAAAATATATTTATTTAAGATATTATAGTCCCATAAAAATTATTTCTATATCATTTTCATTTATAGAACATAAGGGACAAATCCTTTATCACGTTATTTATTAATGTAATATTACTCTTGATGCATCGAACATGTCCTAACTAACCATGAATATATATAATTATAGTTTTCATAAATATATAAAATTAAATGTCTAAAAATATACATTAATAATAGTCTTAAATTCTATGTATCAATTAATTCATCCACATATAGGAATGTCTAAGAACACATATAAATATGGATTTCCTACATTAGGGTTGTGTTCTTATAATCTCATTCCCTTAAAATTACCAAGGGTGTACAAAATTAAAATATCCCTAAAACACCTATAAGTCTCCACACATTATATCTTATATCATTTTCCTCCAATAAAATTATACAATCCTATTATATAAATTATATTTATGAGTACTTTCATGGTGTTTTTGTGATCTCAACATAGTGAGGAACTATGATGACCTTTTATTGTGACATCAATGCTTAAGACATTATCAAATTCTTTATCATGGATAATAAAAATGAAGATATTATATTAAGTTTATTAATATTAAAAAAAATCATTATGTGCACATAAGTTTGTTCTTGGGCAACAAATCCAATATCAAAGAGTTGTTCTTAAGAGTAAGGTAATATTTTCTAATCACTCTTTTTATTCATATTCTAATTATTTTTCTTTTATCTCCTAAAAATATATTCTACATCTACTAACATAATTAATTTGGTATCACTAGTAAACTAAAATGTTCTAATGTCAATATAGAAACCATTATTTTCCTCCCCCCATCCATTCAAAAAATGAAAATGTCTCTTGTGTTATGTGTGGATTACCACATCCATAAATGACTTATTTTATTTTTCATTATTAGTATAAATGGGTGGGTCTAAAAAATGTATTTGATGAATATTTTTAAAATTAAGTATTAATATATTTAATGAATGTGGCTCTAAAATAATGGAATAAAAATTAATGATCAATATGATGTTATCTATTGATGTTAGTAAATTAACAGAAATAATCTCAACATGGATTCCAAGTAAATGTACCCATAATTTCTATAAATTGATCATGGGGATACATAAATCATTGAAAAAATTAATTTTATAAATTTTATAATTTCAAAATGAGGATCTTTTGAAAGGCCAAGATTTTCCAAAGCTTTTAATTTGTCTTTCTATGTTGTTATGTGGTTCTAGATAGTTTTAATGATTTTAAAATAACATTTTTAAAAGAATTTTAAATATAATTAATTTTTATTTAATATTTTCAAATTTGATTTGGGGAAAATTTATAATTTATTTATTTATTTTCAATGTGATTATAATTATTCCTTTTTTAATTTATGAATCTTTAATGAATCGTAAATTTTATTAAAACATATATATGTCACATGAAGCTATAAAAATGTACTTATTTTGGTTTTGTTATGAGTTTTGATTCATGAATCCATTTTTCAAATAAATGGGGGTAATAAATTAATGGTTTTAAAATAATAAATTAATTGGATATGTCATCCATTTTGAGTTGGTAATATTTTTCGTAAATATATTGGGTTTTAATTAATTTATTGAATTTAATGGGAAGGATTAAGTGAGTCATTATGGTATATCTAATAGAATCACCATTAGTTATTTCAAAAATAAACATTCCATCAGGATTTCATATTCACCGAAAACCATTATGTGACTAGAATTTTCTGATTAGATGTTTTTTGTGGGAACCTATGGCCCCACTCTACAAGTCTTTTAGGCCCCACTCACTCACTCCCTCACTCTATCTATTTGTCAAATCATGATAAGTAGGGGGTATTACTAATCTATTTTCACTTTTAATTTTTTGTATTGGAGTAAATAATAAAAATTATAATGTTGTAAGAAGGAATAATGTTTGGTTATGAAGGATTATTTTTTATGTTTCAACCATATATGTGATATTTCAGTTTGGTGGAATCCTTTTCAGAATCATAGTGTTTTAAATAGACCCCATTGACCTTGAGTTTCAGGATCTATTTAAGGTTGGGTAATTATGATCATACATATAAATTTTTACGTTTATTATGGTTGATATACTGTTGAGTCATATAAGTAACCTATTGATCTTGATGACCTTTATTTTATTTCCCCATGAATCAAACATCCATTTGATTTCATTCCGACTTGATTGTGAAACCCCATCATGTGAATACTAGGCTCTTCGAAAAATAACTTTTTTATACCCCCAAAATAACCCGGTGATATAATTCCATTCATAAATTCAACCTTTATTAATCCATGCATAATAGTAATGCATTCAAAAAAGGTAAAAATAATTCCTTCCCTGATCATTATGTTTTGAAGATATGGTTTAGGAGAAAGGGTTCCTTTGAATAATTCTCTTCATTTAATAAATCCCTCCTCAATATTGGTGTTGTAGAGATATGGTTCACGGTTATGGGTCCTTTTATTTTTCTATATTCATTATTTAGTACATTGTTTGTACTCTATGTTATGGGATTCAGTCTAGGGGAAGTGGATATGCATGTTTTCCCTTTATAATTATCATGAGGAATTATTCCATTCTTTATGATGATTATTCTCCATACATGTTATAATTTAAAATTTAGTATTCTTAAATAAAAAGTATTCTATATGCTATGATGAAATATGACATAAAGGTTGAATGAAAGTCTTTATGGACCTAGGAATAAAATGATTTCTATGTTGATTGGCCTTCCTTAGTTTTATAAGATATGTTTGTAAATGTTATGGAAATAATCAATGGTTGTGATCAAATGTAAATAGAATTTATAAAATAAAAATTGTATGGGAATAAATATTTAAGAATTATTTATTTAAAGGGTATATTAAATTAGAATGTAAAATAAGAATAAAGTGAAACCTTCAATGAAATAAGGTTGATATAAATTTATATATATAATGATGAAATGTTTTGAAATTGGAAGTTTTAATAAGACATTAGATGGAATTAATATTAAATAATTTCTGAAATGTACTTGGTACATTTTATGTTAGGTAATGGTGGATACATATCATTTTGTAGGTTCTGGGAGTGTATAAAGAATAGAGGATTTACCTTTATTCTCATTAATGTTGCATGGATTGGTCTTGTCTCGATATGAAGTTTAGATGGGAATTGGTTTTACTAGTCTCCTTTAGTTTTATTTTCATCCCAATATATTCTAACATCCAATAAAATGATTCCTTCAAAAATTGGGTAGTAAAGTGTGGATTCATAGAACCTTTTGAAAGAGTGGATTGATACATGCTGCTAAGACAGTTCTGTTATTTTGATGGAATAAGTGATGGGTTGGTTTAAAAAAATTATATTTATACTCTATGGTGTTATTTTAAATAGTCTACCTCATGTTCAGTAGTATGTAAATGATTTTGATCCACCCCTTGCATTATATTGGCAGAGTTATTTGGTTTGTTCAGCATGATCAATCCTTCATGGTTGAAATGATGTTCATACAGTCAATCCTTATGGTTGGTTCATTCTTCATGTGGTCAGTTGGTTAATAAAATCGGTTGGTTTGTTTATCATGGTCGATCATTCGTGATCAATTGGTTTTTCATGTGGTTGATCCATGACGTTGGTCAGTCTTCATTGTGTAAACTTAATAATTAAATGGATCTTCATGTGAAAAATCCATGAGATTGGTTAGCCAATAAAATAAATCCATTATGGTTGATAAGTTATTTTTATATTCTCTACTTACGTTCAAAAGGTGTTTCTTATAGTCAGTTGGTTGTGCATGTGGTTAGTTTGTTGTTTATGTAGTCGATCTATATCCATATAGTAGCTTTCCTTGTGGTTTTACTATTATCCATGTTATAGATAGTCAAATTTGTGGTTAGTAATCCTCATAGTCAACCTAATATTAAATTCTATAATCTACTTCAATTTAATGGAAAGTTAAAAATTTGAAATTATGATAATAAATAGGGATGACTCTTATATATAAATTAATTAATTGAGATATTTTTTTTGGCTAAATGATTTATGAATTATATTGATGAAATAATATTATGTATGATATAATAATTAATTAATGATAATTAGAGTAAATCAATTAATAATTATAATTATACTTATTAATATTGATTTTCATGCTATAATATTTATTGATATAGCTATGATTATTATTTTAACTCCAGTGATGGTTATTGATGAACAACTTTTGTTTATTCTTATTTATAAGGGTTTTAATTTTTTATTATACTTACTATACATTAAATACTTCTTATAAATGTTGAAGTGATTATGTTTAATGGTGTTTATAAGATGTTTAACTGGAATCTTATGGATTGTTGTATACTATCTATGTGATGTACATGGATGAAGGCCAATATAATGTGGGAAAATAATGGTCTTTGTGATTGATTCCTAGGGTGAAGGATATTAGGTTTATTTAATGGAAATTGGATGGAGATTATGCTTTTAATTTTACATACTTAATATTCAATTAGTGAGGGGAAATCTTAATGGCTATGAACTGGTTTAAGATGGATAGTACCCTGTAGAGATATAATAGTATATGGATTTATGTTCATATGGAAAAATATTCTTAATATTTATTATTTTATTACATTCTATCTTTTATCAATGTTCATGTTAGGAAGGTAACAAAATGGTTGCATGAAATGTGTAAGATTTATGGGAACATGAGATATTGGATATTTCCCTTATTTATGATAGTTTGGGTTGCAGAAATTATTTATTGTATGTTGAATAATTATGATTTCATTGTTACCGGTGCTGCTAATAGTTAATGATGATACTGATTATTTATAGGTTGTGGTTGATTAGCCTTACTATTGTTTTTAGATTTCTCTTTCTTATTATTTCAAAACTAATCTATCCTAAAACATTAGTTTCACCTAGGTGTTTTGTATAGTTGAAATATTTTCCTACAATAAAAATTTTTCACCCTCTGTAGGTTTTCATTAGTATTTTTTCAAGATTACTTCTAGTTATATAGGGAATGCGACTATTCATGTATCTGAGGTGGAACATAAGAGATATGATGAAGCTTAGAGTCTCAGTCTTGAATTACATGGTTATAATGAATTATATTTAATGCAGTCATGACTGGGATTAAATTTTTAACCTTGTTAAATATTATAATAATTTTTTTTATTAGATCATATCTCAGTTATTGTGATTACATTTTGAGGGTAATGAAACCCATAATTCTGATAGATACCCTCTATGATAGACATCAACCTATGGTCTATCAATGGTGGGATTCATGGGTAATATTCATATTAAATAATATCCTGCTATGGGTACTATATGAGGTGGTAAGGTTCAAAAAAATATTATATTTCAGAATGGGGTCTCCCATCCCGATTATAATGCATGTTTAAATAATCGAAATTGATAACATCTGATGATAACAATAAACATGAAAAAATAAATATATATATATCTAATGAATGATAATAATATAGGAGTACAAATGGTAATATTTATGGATAAGGTTTTTAAATAATTTATAATGATAATATTTTTATTTTATATATGTTTAAAGTGTTTGTGAAAAATCATGAATCTAAGGTAAGGGTTTCTCTTCTATATTATTCTTATTTGAGAAAGTAGCCATATTCACCACTTGTTTATTTTATTTTCGGTGTATTTACTTTACAATAGTTTTTTAATCATTATTATCATGTAATAAGAGGTATTTATAAGTCCATTTAAGGTTTTATCTTTCATGGTATTTTGATTCGAAAGATACGAAAGTCGTAAGGGGGTTCTTATCTTAAATCATTCCATTGAGATATGTTTTGAATTATAAACATATATATTATTTTATATGCAATATATATCTTATATTTGATATATTATATCATTAATATATTTATTCTTATGGTATTTAATGTTCCTCCTCATTTATATTCATTCACATGATTTTTTATTTTTTAATTATGGTAAGGAATTTGATTTTTAAATCATTACATTGAAATTATTTATAACTTTTACCGAACTAATTTTTATACATTTACACATTCCATTTATTTTTAAATAATTTTATTCTCTATGTTTCAATTAATTTTTAATTTAATTTTTAATTATTTTTTAATTTCATTAAAATGTTTTAAAAAAGAATCTTTTTAACTCATTATGTAGGGGCCATTTTAACTCTCTTTTAATGTATGAATGAAATGTTTTTTATGTTTACCACTCAACCACATGTTTTTGAGGTCTTCAATATTATTTTATATAATGATTAATTTACATGATTTTATGGTTTTTAAGAAATATCATATTACAATATTTTGGTGATTTTTTCATTTTTAGATGTTACCAAAAGAAAAGAGCATTTCTTATTATTTTTCAACGAATATTTATTATACATTTGTAGTTATATTTTTAATTTATGTAGACATCATTTTAATTATATTTATGATTAACTAGTGACATTA
Source organism: Viscum album (assembly GCA_963277665.1). Classification (NCBI taxonomy): domain Eukaryota; kingdom Viridiplantae; phylum Streptophyta; class Magnoliopsida; order Santalales; family Viscaceae; genus Viscum; species Viscum album. Next base: position 685,513,195 of record OY728167.1, read on the forward strand.
TCTAATTATACCTTCCACCAACATTCTGTTTTTGGATTATGATGTTTTTTCCAGGAAATTATCAGGAAGACTATTTCTTTTCCACATGTTTATTATGTTATTGGGGAATATTGAATGTTTCCATATAATTACAGAAAACATATGTATGGTATATAATTATGTAATGTGTGGGCTCATATATCAGTACTATCTAATGTGTAAATATATATATCATAATATAACAATGGGAAATGATTTTTGAAACTAAATCAACTATAAGAAACAAGTTGTGATTCTTAATCCACTATGGGAAATTGGGTGTGATTCTAGATCCACCAAGGGAAACAAGTTATGTTTCTCAATAAATTAATGGTAACATTTATTGATTCATTATACACTATTTTATGATTTATATTCATATTTTTCTACAACATTTATATATTATTGGATAATTTTATGCTCTATGGATCATGATAATTTTCTCATGTTTCCCGACCACATGTTCTTAGAAAATGTTTGATGATTCGAGTTTATATTCCCCACTATCATTCCTCAAGGATTAATCTTTTTATACCATGTTCTTTCTAATTATATGTTTCTCTAGTGTTCAGGGTTTCTCCTATGCATATGTTCTATCCATTTTATGTCTTTTTGATATGTTTTCTCCTTACTGATAATTTCATCTTACCCATTATTTGGCTTCTTTTTACCACAAGTAATTCTATATATTGATCTATATTTATGAAGAAGATTTTTGTAGAGATTATTTTAGGAGGTTCTAAATAAATAATGTGTAATAATATTTGTATGTAGCTCATATTTAATGACACCAAGCATTAGTCTTTTGAGATTCTGAGATTATTTTTTAGATTAAATTTTTAAATATTGAAATGGTCTTAAAATATATCAATATCTATCATGGGTCACCTCAAACAGCATTCTACTCTTAAAAATCATTATCACATCACCAGTTTGTTTTTAAATTACACATATAATTCCTTAATCTCTATCCATCATAATATGATGAATTAAACCACCAAACTCATATTATCATGGTCAAGTAAATGAAGAAAAAGCTATAGATATCACCATAATTATAAAGTCACTTAAATTTCAATTAAATATAATTCTACATCATATATTTATAATAAAAAAATTAAATTATTTTCTATTAATAAAATAACCTTAATTTTTCATTACGATTTATAAGTACACAATAATTTCATATATTACAATTCAATATTATTATATAAATAAAAATAACTTATTTATTCATGTTAAATAAAAATCTTCATTTTCTATATCAAAACCAAATTTAAAGAAAGATTATACCCCCTTTAAAAACATTAAACCAATTCAAAATATCATACAATATAAATTTATTAAAATAACTATATAATATAAAAATACAAATAATGTTAGCTTCAATAAAATAAATCATCACCAAAGTTTAAATAATGTATATTACACATCACAGTTTATACAGTTAATATTATTTACCAATAATTCATTATTTCAATAACAAACCTACACTCTACTATTAATATTACAACATAAGAATCGCTAAGCTTTCTCCAAATTTTGAAATCACAAAATTAATCGCAATATCAAAGGAATAATTAATAAAACAAAAAACATATAAAACACCCCTTATTCATGTACAAACTCAATTAAACAAAAAAACCTATTGAATCAATAACATTATATGTTATTATTTTCAGGTAATTATGGGATCACAAATAATTTTTTAATAAATAACTATTTACATATTTATTGAATGTTATTCAACTAAAACCCTTTTCATATTAGTTAATGAAATAGATCAGTTCCATTTAATGATTCGAAAGAAGGAACCAATGTTATAAGATATATTATTCATGAGCTGAACATATCCTCTCCCACCATGGTCCTTAGAGAAATATAATATAAATCCAAAACCATAATTCCATTTAATAAAAAAAAAATCTTTAATCAATTAACCTATTATTTCAATTTAATATGGTACTACCTATGAAACGTGATATTACTATGTGATAATGTTTCTCTAACATATTTATAGATTAATTATCATGTCCTTAAATCCAAATTATATTTCTAAAAAAATCTGAAAATTATAAAAAAATGAAACAAACATCGGATACAATTTTATACCGAAAATCCTTTGAAAAAAATGAGTTACCATTATGAAATATCAAATGGCCTAATGTTTGCAAACATGATTATCTAAAAAGAATTAATGGTATATGATATTTAAAAAATTAAAATTGTTAGAAATTTATCATCAAATAAAACATCACAGAACAAATTTTATCAAGTGGTAACACCATGAATTACCAACTATATCCTAAATGATAAATTCATATATCAAATTTACATAATTTCATAAATTATAGTGATAAAATAAAAATAGGGATTGGTGTTCACCTATACTATACGGGATTAATTATTATATTTATTATTGAATGACTAAATCCAAATATATCATACGCAATTTTTTAAATAATCAAACTAAATAAAACAATGACTCCTATAGAAAGTAATAATTAAAATAAAAAATAACAATATGAAATATCATAGGTATCCCCTTAGCCTCTTCTATTAAATTACAATATCATAGATATATAATAAATCCTTGAGTAAATGTGATTTTTAGATGGGATATAAGTTAATAGATACCTTGAGAGAACTCCCACGGAGATCCTCCTTCCATTAACTAGTTTAAGTGAATAAGTATCTATAGTTTTGATAAAAATGGATAATAAAAGTCTATAATTTCCTCCATTAAAATAGATTTATGGAACTCTAATGGAGACTCGATGGACTTTGATCGGATTCTCAATAGGTCTCCAAATTTAAAATATAGTTCTACTACCATCATAATGAAAGAGGAAAACAGCGCTTCCACTATTTTCACCTATATAAACATCGATGTATTTATTAGAGTAATAATGGGTCTTTTTTAGAGCCTCGTCAGGAAGAACTATCATGAACTAGCTTAGGATTCCTAGAAACCCGATAACAATGTTGGAACCAACATAACTCTTAAGGCCTTCATGATCCCTATGGGTTGGCTACTAGCATCTGGCATCATACAAGATGCATGTGAGTACAATTTTTCCACAAACACATATAAGAATCACATGAAATAAGACAATATTCAAAACAAGAAATCTCCTTGGGGAGTGAAGTACCCGAATACCATGAGGCATAAAAATACCAAATTAATAAAATTCAAGTAATTAAAACAAGGAAAACATCCCCAAATTCCCTAATGATACAACTCACCATGTCTAAAGCTCAACAGTTTTATCCACCTCCAAGAGACCCGTTCCCTTTGCTTGAACCTGGAAGAAGATATTCTACAAACACAAGATTTCAAGAGTAGGGTGTAATCCTATCCCTAATAAGATACAACAAGTGATTCCATAACAGATTCAATATGTAGATAATCCATTGAAAAGAATTTAATTTTCAAAATAAATAGTTTTATCAGTTCAAAAGAATATTTTCAATAAAACATGTTATACAGTTTCAAAATGATGTAAAATAATTGTAAAGAATGACGTTTACTTTATAAGATATGTAATATTTCTAAAAAATGGATTAATAATAATATTTATAAAAATTATTATATATATATATATTCATCAATCATGTAAATAATTTCACCCAACATTGTAATATATTTATATCTCAAATATAAATAAATAAGGGAGAAACATTGGCATCATCCAAAAGGTATGATAGTATTATCCCGATATAGGATTATGTACTCTCTAAGTGGAAACAAAAAATTTAGTATACTCACATCCCCCTAACACTGGCTAGAGGTTACTCTTCAACCCCCATTAGGGATGTGACCCACCACATGTATGTTTTAGAATGTTTATATAGTGTAGAGTGCATCCAAATAACATTCCAACCACCTAAGGCGTGCATGTGCTCTTAAATGATGGGGAATTTATTTGAATACTACATAAAATATAATAAATTCCATTCTTCCATTTAAAAAATTCCAATTTATTTCCATTTAAAACCAAAAAAGTTTTTTTTTAAAAACAGACCACTTTCATAGGATAAAATAACTAGGTTTCTATAAAATCATTCTATGCCATTTTCAAGAATTTGAAATCCTTTAAAAACCAAATATATCCTTTTCGCAAATAATTATCACAAATAAATTCATTAATTTAATTGAAATCATTTGAATCAAATACACAATTTTAATTCAACAATTTAAATCACCCAATTTCCACAAACCCACATCATTTCAATGGAATTGGGGGTTTTAGAAATGTCTATTATAAAACCACTTCAAATCTCCCAATTCACTTAAAATGTATTTTATCAAATAAATTGAATGAAATTTTATGAAATTTACATTAAATCATTAATAGAAATAAATCTAGTAGTATAATGGTATTCCAATTGTCCAAATCTGGGTGGAACCACCAACCTCTTCCGGAAACACAAAACTCGCAATGACACCCGTCAATGAGAATAATGGTGCAGAATACCTTGATACTCCACCAATATGATGTATCCAAGACCATAGGTCATATATCCTGAAATTCCTAGATGATCCATCAAAAAACCAACAGAAGAGAAAGAGGGAAACATGATGAATGAAGGAGAATAGTTACCTGAAAATCACACCGAAAGGGAAAGAATGATCTAAAGACAAATGCGGGGATCCAGAAGGAGGGGATCCTCTGAAAAACAACTATGAAGGGTTATGGATCAATATCCCAGTGGTCTTCAAACAAAAGACCAAGAAAAAATATCAAACATATTAATTAGAGTTTGGTGCAGGCTGAGTCACAACCTGTACCTAAGGGTCACGATGTGAAGTCCATATTAGATAAGTTACACTGAAAAACATATCGCTTGAGGTTAAAACTGAAATTTACACCCTACAAGACATGTACCCACAATTCACGATGTGTACACGTTCATAGTGTGATATCCTCTTTCATGATATGTACACAGAAGCCAGTACAAATTGTGTACCATCTCTGTAACCTACAGAAAATCCAGAAAAAAACTTCTATGGACATTAAATCAAAAAGGAACATAGAGAGAGGGAAAAAGTTGCTCGATCTAGGTAACTCAATGTTACAATAACACCTATATAATTTTTAAAATTTTTAAATTTAGGATCCTATAGAATTCTAAAAAATTAAATTATATCTTAAAATGAAATTAAACACTAATTTTTTTCATTATTCCCATGAAAGTTTGTAGTTAGAAAAAAACCTTTTCAACATCTTCCACTTTAATTAGAGAAAACCCTGTTTATACTTATCCCATCTCATTTTAATGCATATATCCATATTCCTATAGATTTTATTTAAAATAAACATTTGGGTTTGATTAAATTTTACTTCTAAACATTGGAATAAGATCCTAGGTCATATTCTTAGTGATTTTATAAAATTGCTTTCTAATATTCATGAACTTTATTTCACCTTATAATATGTACTCAAACACTAAGGATTCAATAAGTTGTGGTGATTTTTTTATTTCAATTTTTTCCCCATTTGAAGTTTTTAATATATTTTTATATAAAATTTTTCATCATTATTTTCATTTATTCTCATTGATTTCATAATAAATTTTATTCTATGTTATGAAATATTAAATATATTTCACATTTGAATTATCTTTAGAATAATCATCCTTTATTTATATTTTTCTGGGCAATAACTCTCATCCCCATATTCTTCAAAATCATACTCATTACCTAATTTAGTACATTTTTTACCTTTAATAAAATTAATTTATTGATATTCTACAATATTTTGACCATTTAATTAAAAAAAAATTTACATATAAATGAGTAGCTAAAAAAGATACCTTTATCTCTCTTGGTCCTAGACATTACATGATTCCATTCCTTATTTTGGATATATTATTGACTCCTTAAAACATTAAAATATTTAAGGTATGGATAGTATTCATACAATAAATTTTATGATCTCTTATCTTCACTAGAAATAAAAATATATGGTTATGTACATATGAAACTTACATATCATTTTTTTTAGAATATTGTTATGATACATTTTGATATAATTATTTTCCTTTGTAATTTTTTGATGAAATAAATTATTTTTTCATATATACTATATATTTTGAGTGTTATCATAATTTAAATAGGATATAATATATCATTATTATTATTATAGTCATCTATTTAATGGCTTACGAATTTGAGGAAAATATTTGATCATAATGTTATATTCCTTATTCCATACATATTCTAAACCGCATAAGTATATCTCTTGATACAATATATCATGTATATCTTGTTACAAATTTTAAAAATAAATATATGATAAGATAATAATTAATAATTATTATATAATTAATTTCATCATTTAAATTTTTTTATGTTGTTTGGTATTCACATATTAATACAGATTATCCATAAAAATTCATCTACCTCCTTATTCTTGGGTTAATATGCCCTAGTTATTATTTTAAATTTTTAACACACACTAAAAGTATATAATAATATATTTTCAAGCTGATAATATCTTGTTAAAATCTATATTTAAAAAAATAATCCCTCAAGAGATGTCTTATATTACAATGAAATTTGTTCAATAACTGAAACTCACCATTTTTTAATAATAAAACAAGAATATTTACCACTAATTGATTTATATAGGATTCCATTTATTAATATTCCAATAATTATAACTACTATATATCATTTTTAGTATTAAATCCTAGAATATGAAAGTATAATATGTCTATTTATGCTCACATTTTAAAATTTTGGAGACATTAATTGAATAGAGATGACTTTCTGTTGAAGAATAATTCAACACATAGACTTCATCAAACCAAGCCTTGGTTCACATTCCCCCTTTCACCTAGACCTATTTTTTGGCCATATTGACAAAGACTAACCATTCTTATCCCCAACACCTAGGCCTAACCATGCAATACTTCTCATGCCACAACAATGTCCAGATCACTACCCTGATCATAGAAGACACATCCAAACTCAGGTATTTACTCTCCCTAAACAAATGAAACATATTTAGTATAACTAGGGAGTGTGTGATAGTCAGTTGTAATTAATTTTTTATCCTCACACCCTTCCTCTATTTTCTTATAAAAAGGTATCATATATTCCATTTTAATAATTTCAAACGTAGAGTTCCAGATGCAGACATCAAAATTAATGGTTTCACATGCCCAAGACCCACATTTATTTTTTAGGTGAATCTCAATCTCAAATAATAAGGAAAATATTTTTAATTATGGGTATTTTTTTAATAAAAATGGTTTTGAAAAAAAAATCATGAATAAAAATTTCATCTATACTTTCTTAGGATTAGGGTGGAAGACACACATATATAGAGAAGCATTCTAGATAGCTTGTCACCCATACCACCAAGAGAGGTAAACAAGGGAAACACCTTATATTTACTCCAAGGAATGGTTTTCAATGATTTCACAACCCTAAAATACCTAGTATAGGAATACCAGGGTTCCACATCATGTGGCTTAAGAGACCTAAGAAAAACATATATATGTAGTACAATTTTTTTATTAATAATAAATGCATATCCCCATAATACAACTTCGAGAACTATAATTGGTTTGTTTCATTGGATATTAGATATATAATCAACTTTTGATTAAAAATATTTAACATCTCCAATAATTTTATTCTCATATAGTACCCTTCATAAACATATCCAACTTAAAAAATCTACTAGTAACATATAGAAATGGAAAAATAATAAATGGTGAGCTCAAATAATCAATAAGGTTATACATGGGAGATATCAATCAATGATCATGGGGGAGTACAAGATAAGAACATGGTTATGAGAACATGATCAAAACATAACAAACACACCTCGATGTTTATAAATCATAAATCAAGAGTTATAAAAAAAGGATTCGTTAAAAAAATACATGATTCATAAGAGAGCAGTTTCTTAAATAAAAAATCATTATCCAAGAGAGCATATCACTTGAATAAAAATTAAATTTTTAGAAATTTTTTCTACTATAAATATAATTATAGAAATCATATGTCAAGGCTACTTACAAATACATTCATCACATAGTAGGCTTAGGCTAACAACTTGTGTACCTTCTTGGGTTTGTACAAACCACATGTCTACACTCTTTTCCAAACCATTATGAACCTTTTTAGATCATGATATAAAAAACATTACTCAATGAGTTGGAGTTAAATAATGGACCCAGACATCAAATAATGATAAATTATATATATGGTTTCAATAAGATCAGTAAAACATTAATAATTTCATCATTTCTTAATTTAACCTTTGGAATGAAAATATTTTCATGAAAACATCCTTAAACATTATCATAACAATATAACCAAAAAAACATGACTATACCATAATATAATATCACCAATGAATTATAATAAATCCTTATAGTTTGTAGAAACATATTTAATGTACTTGTACAAAATCATTAAATATAATATTTTAAAAACAAGAAGAAATATCCTTTTATTTTTTAAAAACATTAAAAAATAATTAATATCAAAAAATGAAGAAATGATTTTATTTGTAAAAATATTTAAAATATTGAAGAAACATTCATGAATAAGACGTAAAATATGTTTGTAAAATTATTTAATTATATAAACATTAAAGACAATCATTTCTCACTTTTATGGAGAAAATATATGATGTGTTCAAAAAATAAAAATAACACTCCTTTAATTTTTTTAAAAAGGTATAGTATAGTGTCAAAATATATTAATAATAATTTGAAATTATTTAGTATCTTCCATAAATATATATTGAAATAAATTATATGGAGAAAAAAAATTCCCAACTAAATAAAGGAGAATATGGATAACATTTTATAAAAAAATTCTTATGTACCATTGAGTACAAAAGTGGGGAATCATGGAAAGAATTCATAAAAGACCCAAATAAAAACTATTGGAAAATAAAATTTATTTGTTTTCGGAGAGAAAAGAAATAGAATATCTCTGAATGAAATTTGAATCATAGATAACTTAGATAAAAATGGGATTGTAACATAAAACCCTTACCTCAAGTCTCTTATTGCATTATACGTGATTTAGTATCCTATATAATAAATTTTTATTTGTTTTGAATCTATACCAATATATATTAATTCTTATATTATTACATATCATTCTCTTAAAACTTCTAATTACCCAGTTACAAATAATTCTTTATTAAAACTAATATTTGTGTCTCAAGTGTTCAGTTACACATGTATGTTTCAGTTTGTTGACATATGTCCTTGCACATCTTTGATTGTTTAATCACCCCCAAAATTATTATAATATAATAAAAATAATATTTATTTATAATATACACTTTTATAAACATATATTTATGTATTTTATGAAAACTTAATTATATAAATTCTTGAAGGTGGTCGCCTACACACACAAACCAATGATGTTTGGATTTTTCCATGGATGGAAATAAAGGAATGTAAATAATTTTTTATTTTCAAAAAATTATAATTATGTTGTAAATATCATATATATTTATCATGTAAAACTATATAACCATACACTAGGAGTGATCTTGAAAAATTAAGTACGTTCCTTCATAGAGGCGGTAGTCCACACATATGCATAAATGACACATTGATTTTATATTGGATGAATATGAATTAGAAAATGGTTATTAAATAAATCAAATAAAATAAAATAATAGAATATTTATGATAATTATTTCATAATATTTGGATGGATAAACTTGGTTTATAGGTAGTGGAAGAATAAATACACTTGAAAGTGATCGGTTAAGAGAGTTACCTAATATTTGGGTATCCCCATTTGGATTAGACCATAAGAATTATTTTGATGGTATTTTGGTGATTATATAAGATATAATATTTGTATAGAAGAGTGTGAAATTTATACTTGTATATCATGGTTTAGATAAGTTTCTCAAAGTGTGTGGAGAAGTGAAGATATGCGGTGCCATTTTATAAGTGATTAAAATTTTACCCTTGTAAATACTATTATATTTAAAGTAATAATAATTCATTTTCAGGGAAAAGATAAACAAAATACGCCCAATTATGAATATATGGTGAATATAGGTCTATATATACTCAATAAATAAAATAAGTATATGGGTTTTGTTATATTAGAATAATTATCCATTGGATTAATATATTTTAACACATTTTATCCATTGTCATTAAGATTTAAATTTCTTACTAGTAAGTGTTCATTATGAATAAAAATACCTCTACCATATAAGAAAACATGAAAATTATAATTCCATATATTAAATATATTTTATAAAATTTATTTTCTAAAGTTGGTAGAAATTAATACTATTATCCATCCCTGAAATGCATAAAAACCATATCTCAAAAAAGTATCTTTACACATGAAAATGATTTTATTCAAATTAATTGACTAGTAACAAAAATTATATGAATGTGAATTAATTTTATTTATAATTTTTTCCATAAATATATTTAAAATTATTCATAAATATTTATTAATTTAGTATATAAGTTAAAATACATTCCACATAGGAAAAAACAGTTTTTCAAAAATAAATCTCTTTTTCACAGTCAATTGATTATATATTCATTTATAACAAATTAAAAATCAATTTATAAATTATATTTCAATTTTATAAGTTAAAAAACAATTATTATATATAATTTCAATACTATAAATTATATAAATTTATCATTACATAAAAAATATATAATATAATATTTTTTTTAAACAAAACATATTCGTTTAACCAGGATTTATTAGAATGTTATTCATTGTCATCAATTAATAATTTAATTCATTCCTTTAATTTATTTTTTATGTGGTTAATTAAATAATACAAATAAATTTTATATAAATCATTCCTCAAATGCATAAAATTATTAAAACAATAATTAAACAATACATTTCAACATAGTTTCTCAGGAATTAATTGCATTTCTTTAAGTACATTTGCACTATAAAAAAGTCATTTATTTTATCAATTTCATTTAAAAATTGAATAATATATTTTTATTTATATTTTAATTATGAATAATTATCTCATTTTTCTTTTTATGTGCATAATAAGCTATCAAAAACGTCAAATTTATTAAATAAAAATAAATACTAAAATATCTTGGTTTTATATTCTACCCCGTTATAAGAATTTCGCACTAAAAATTTCACCATCATTATGAATGAATATGGATACTTTTTCTTTATCACATCCCCTGGTTTCTATGTATCTTCCTAAAATTTATGTCTTCAAAAAAAACATTGACCAACTAAGTTGTCTTTTTCTGTAATTCTTTTCTTATTCAATATATAATCTCTACCAATTATTCCTTATATAAATGACCATGCTCTATAAGTACAACCTCTATGTTCTTTAAATGTGAAATAACATTGAAGTACTTCCTCAAACATGATCCACATAACATATAATGAAAGTCATAGATATTCGATGGAATTATACTGATATATGCTACCATACTAATATGATCAGTAATCTCATATGTATTGATATATATGGGGATTTTCATCCCCTTATTTACAAATCACATAGATTTATTCCATGGATAAATCTATAGGAATAACTTGTCACTAACTTCAGACATTAGATCTATTCATTAATTATCACCATAAATTTTTTATTCAATCTTGTTTTATTTGATGTGCTTATGAATGTCTCTATCTTTATATACCATTTCCTCAACCACCTCAGGTTCTAATAGCTTTCATTCTCTTACTTCATCCAAACACTTTAGAGTTCAACAATTGTTAGAATAGATTTGTTCACAAAGATCCATTTTAATGATTGAGTGGAATCAATTATGTTATCAAATTCATCCATATGAAGGTGTTTATACATACCACCATAGAATCACATAACGAAAGGTCTCACTATATCATCTAGTGTTTGAAGGGTCCTATCAAACTAACCATCTTCCCAAGGATAATATAAATTTCAGAAGTTAAATTATGTTTTCAATTCTTACTGAATAATTATCCAAAACATATATGTAAACCTTATATCTTTATAAAATCAAAATTTGATGTTGAATTCATTTCTCCTTACAACCTCCTTAATGTATATCTTGTAAAGTTAGTAAAGTGAAAAATAGTTATCTAATAGAAATGAAATGTGTTGAATAAAATAGAATATTTAGTACAATCCACATGGATTTATTATTTTTAGATTTCATGGTTAGTCTTATGATGATATCCATGGTTATTTTTTCATATTTATATGCATGTATGTGTAATGGTTACATCATCCTCTTAGACTTATGATGTTCATACATAACTTTCTCACATACCATCCATTGAGATATATTCTCTACAATGACCATTTCAATGTTTTACCACTAATATTAATCAATGATTTCTACTTACATAATTTCTCTTCTAATATGGATAGATAATAAATATCCATGGTCTATATCCAACATTTCCTTCCTCAGTTATGCTATTAAAGAAACACATATTCAGTTCTTGCGTCTTATCATTCGAACATGGATAATGATGAAAGTCATAAAAATATTTACCTTCTTTTTTAGTACAAAATCATTCTTATGTGCCTCGTTAATATTCACATGAATGGACGTTATGATATTCACTTGAGAAATATTGAATTTCTCAGATTTACTCATGATTTTAGGGTCCGTTATTTATAAATAAATAAGTATTGGAAATTTTTAAATCAGTATTGTAGATAAGGTTGTTTGATACTTAATATATATAGTATCATATACCTTTTTCATCTTTCCAATGTGGTAATATATTGATCAGTTATAATTAATAATCAACTCTAATTATCTCTTTTAGGGAATATTCAACTCTTTCTATGTAAATATGTAATTAAATATTTTTATAGTCATTATATTTATCACTATGTTATCTATAAATACATTTCATCTATACTTTGAAAGAAAAAATTACCATCTCCATCTCCAATTCAAGGGTCGGGTAATTTTTCTCAGGACATGACACCCAAATTTCAATTATAGTAATCCTTTCATTCCAAAGATACAATAGAATAATGAACCCATCATTATTGAAGAATACATTTGAAACCAAAATTCCTAAATTTTATAAATTTAATTCGTTAAAATTAACTTTAATTATGAATTCACCTTCTCAAAATTTTCATAAGTTGAATTAATATTTTTTCTGAAATAGTTTATTTTTTTGTGAATACTAAAAAATATCAGGTTTACAAAAATTATGAATTTTATGACATTATAATGTTATAATATTAACTTTAAATATTATAATAACTTTTTCGTGTTATAAATATATATATTATAAGTAATAAATATATATATATATATAATGTTGAACTTATAAATATATGAATAACATTTTGGAAATCTGAGTAACGTTTTTGGTCAAATAAAAACTGTTTCAGTTATTCTTTATTAATAGTGTATATCAAATTTATATTTACTATTTGGTTTGGTTTTAAAATAAAATAAGTATCCACTTATTTAGAATTATAAAATTATTTTCACTAGAATCAACATTATTGATTTTTTTTAAATCTTTTTTAAACCTTAAAAAAACATATCTCTAAAAATGAAAATGTTGTGTTTTGTAGACTTATATAAAAATTTATTTCTTCCACTTCATGATATTGAGTTATTTATAATGGATTACATAATTAGATTCAAAAAAAATAATATATGGTTATAATTTAAACATAATTTTTTTATAGTGAATAGTAAAATAGTATAAATTTATTTCCACAGTTGGGGTTCAAACAAGTATATCTGTGGTGGGGGAAGGGGTAAACTAAGAGATAAGGGTTGAAATAACATTTAAAATTTTCTTATTTTTCTTATTTTTTTATATTCAATGACTATATTTTATTACCTTTAATGTTCTATAAATTTGGTTATACATGCACAGTAAAATGACATTATATTATTTAAATATTTTAAGTAATTCCATGTGTGACCCTCACCTCACTCACCCATAGTCATAGACATTTATCCCTATATCCCATCCAAATCCTACCCAAATCCATTACTAGATTCCTTAAATTCATTCTTGATTGTTATTTATTATCTTAAGATCAATCTCGTAATTCTTCAGGTGTAATCCAAAGTAGGTATCTCAATGAATATGTAATAGTATTTACTGACTCTTTAAAATTATACTTCTAATTATAATTCATATAAATAAATTATACCCATCCTAAAATAATTAATAAAATAAAAAAATATACTAAAATGTTATTATGATTATGGTAGAACCATTTCCTCCTCTTTTTCATCTTTTTTTAAAATGAAAATGTCGCTTTTGTGTACATTCAGTCTAATGTCTCCACATAGAGGTGTGATTGATTTTTCAGCACTAACTCGCATGGAAGGATATAAATATGGAACTAATTAATATATATTGTATTCATGATATATTTATTATTATATAAATATAATGTATCTTTTATCTTATTACCCTTCCACCCATTAAAAATGATATCATGTGCATGTGTGGAGTAGAAACTCTACGAAGTGATGTGATTTATTTTAAATATAAAGCGTTAATGGATGGCTATATATATAATGAGTATCTATTAATCATATATCATTAATAAATTTTTTTATTAGAAAATACCATGATTAAAATTCATGGACCCAAAATTCCGAATGAAAAGATGCATGAAAAATTATGTAGTTAACATTCAAAATAATCTGGATAATGAATAATAGTGAATAAATGGGTGATAGTTTATTATAAGTAAACCATGTATAATATTATATGTATTAATTTTATTCCCGTGTATAATTATAATAAATTTAATCATATTATATTTTTGTTTTAAATAACTTACAAATCAAGCCAGAACATAGGCAAGGCTTAATTTCACAATATCATCCTCATTTGAGATTTTTAATGTTTGATATTATATTTTAGGAATTATAAGATATTTCTTTATTAAGCCTCATATATTTCCCTCTCATGTATTTATAAATATAAATTTTAATTTTTCTTTTACATATCCTATTTCTAATAATAACATCCCAAGTAAATAAAGAATAATACATTTTAATAATTATTATTATTGGTGAATGATATATTAATTTTACTTTAATGGGGTTTCTATATTTGATGGAGTACCCGATACACAACAAAAGGTTTCTTTGAAATCTTACATTGCACACTAATAAAATAATAATATTATTTTAAATGGTAGCTAATGCATATTCGTTGTATTGGTGGGAATGAATAGAATTAACTAAAATACGATTATACATGTATGGTAAATGTTTATACTTTTATCCAATAAAATTTAGAGGCTTAAAATGTGAATAAATCCAATTTTAAGCACAAACACTCTAATATTCTTTAAAAAGTTGATTTACCGCCTTTTAATGGAGAACCCTTTTAAAATCTACTTTTTTCACTTTTATATGTTCTATTTGGAAAAATAAAAATCCTTTTTAGAATCGGGACATCAAAATTTACTTTATGTAAATTTTTGGTAGTAATATATTAAAATTCATATTTTAATGAATGGTGGAAAATAATGTATTTTAATTCAAAATTTCCTTTTAATCTAATTTATTTATATGGTCAGATTATTTTATTAATTTATTTTAAAGTGTAATTAGATTATATTTTTACCATTTAATCTAATTATGTTCACTTTAAGTAATTTCAATTTGAAATTGGAAATAATCAACTGTCAATCTTTTGATAGTTATTGTTTCTTAAAAACAGACTATTAGTTTTGACAATGGGAATTAATATTAAATTAATTAATTCCACTTCTATGTTTTAAATTTTGTAGAATAGAAATCATTTTTGAATTTTTAATATCAAATATATCTTAGGCTGAATTTTTGGTATTTTTCAAAAAAACATCAATTTTTTATGAATAGTGAAACCACTAAGTAGTAGTTAAAAAAACCGACATTTTCATTTATATGAAATTTTACCACTTCTATGAATTGAATTTCAAATATCCGACATACATGGTTGTTATTAGTCATTAAAATGAGGTTCAATATAATGAAAATATTTTTTGGTGAGCAGTTACTTTTGACTTTTATTAAATGCGGTTAAAGGTAAATAGGGTAACTCAAAGTAAAAATAATATAAAATTACATTAACACTTGTCCAAGACATATTTGATGAGTAATGGCCGACCATGTGCATGCTTGGGCCGATTTGGGGACCCAATAAAGCCACATGGGAGTGATAATGACACTTTAGATTAATTAATTTAATGTAAAGACACATATGACACAAAAAAATATCTTTTAGTAAATCATTTTTTACATATGGTTATATAAGTAATATTTTAGACTATAAAAAATATTTTTAATGATATAAATATTTCCTAGATCATGGTTTTTTTATAATTTTTTGACATCAAATAATTAAAATTATTTATGACACAATAATGATGCAATATTTACCTCATTAATAAATGATTTAAATAAATAAGATTATAACTATTAAAATAATATCCATAACCTTTCCAATTATTAATGGATGATTATATTTCGACCATTAGTCACCTTATATTCAACTTGAATGATTTTTGGACCTTTTTAAACTGAAGATAAGTTTACAACTAAATAATTGTTTCAAACATTCCTAAAGAGCGCCTCCTCTCGCTTATAAAAATCTCTCACTTCTAACCAATTCCTCACACTAATAAAGCCCCTTGGATCATCCATAAAATTTCTAAATAATCTCTCAGGATACCTCTCCTCCTCCTAGAAGCCTTACCTTAAGAAGAGGACACTTCAATAAACCCTTTTGGTTCATATCAATGGAAGTTACCCGAATTAATGGTAACAATTTATCTTAAACTTTTTTTCTTTCATTTTACATCTCCACCCCCTAAACTCTTTTTATTCATTTATTATGTAACAAAACGAGTATAATCAGTATACTTGGATGTTTTTATGATGTGTATTCGAACTACAATTACAAACACCACCATCTAATAGATAATGAACATACTGTTTCTGTGCATGGAAAAGTAACGCCTCATGAAACGATGATTGTTCCATTATCCTCTACCGCCTCTCACGGTGGCCATTAAGATGAAACTATATTTATATATGATATATATATTGTTTATGTTTTCATTATTCTTATGTAATTTCCATTTATATCATACCATTATGGTTTCCATTATGGGTTAATGTGATAATCTCATTTGACGAAATGCGAACTACCGCCTCCTCAAAGTGATATGACTCGTTCATACCATATGTGATATGTATAAAGGATGGATTCAATGATATTATATATGGTACTATACGGGAATTATAATATACCTATGTATCATTATGTTTTCATTCCATTAAATATGAAATATAAATTAAAGTAAAGTTCATGCATACATACGGATTACCGTCTCCATGAATGGTGCATTTTAGTTCTTATCTCTAAATGTTATGTGTTGTTATAAATCTATATATATGCTGAATATATAGATTATATATATGATATCTAAATCCTGAATATCATTCTAGAAATAATGAAATTTTGTCCACATGAATGACTTGTCATTATAAGAAATCTATTTTGGACTCAGGTACCAAATATCGATAAATTGTTGTTATTAACTTAAATGATTAAATACTGTTTATAAAAAGGTAATAAGTGACATAAACCGAATAATAAACATGAATACGGTTTTTAAGAATGTATAAATTAACTTTAGTTTATTATTCAAGAGATTTAAGAATGAATGGGTCAAGTCAGACACAAGGTAAGGGTCTTCGTCTCAATCTCCTTTCATTAATGCATATTTTCATTTATACACAACTTTCTTTTATACGGTTTATAAAGACCTTTGACTTTTACATTTATTCAAACATAGTATTTTCTCTATGAAGCTTTTCACTAAGCGACAAAAAGTATGTTTCTTTTTTAATGTACGTGGTGACAATGACATTTTCCACTACCGTGAGTATTATTTGATATTTGGCTTACTTAACAAGATGTAATGTTTTTAAAAGGAAAATAAATACCATATACTCTTTTACATATTTTGGTTTTGAAATTTTTTTTGATAATGGATTTTTTATGTCAATATATTTAATTGATATATTTTTATTTAAATGTGGAATTTTTTTTTCCTTTATATTTTTTGTAAGTGTTATGATTTTATAATGGTACTTGGACATTTGATGGGTGGTTACATGATAAAACAAATGACGGGTGGTTCCATGATAAACCAGGATGGTTTGTTACGTTATAACCTCCAATGCATTGGGTATGGAATTCGGCCGTATGTCAATTCCATTTAGTGATATGTGTGGAAGTCAACCGTATGGTTATTCCATTTAAGTATGTTTATGTCCCATGTTACCTTTATATGTTATGTGTCCTTTATATGGGATTTATGGTAATATTTTTGTTTCAAAAAGGGTAAGTAATGATATTTTATTCAGTGAGGAGTATTTACTACTTCATAAAGGTGAAAAGTATTACTTATGATAAAGTATTCATGGTTTACTGGTTGTTTTAAAAAATCATAGATTTTCTTCTTTGTGTATTCCTTACGGAGATTTTTATTCTCATCCCATGTTTTTTAAATTTTTTTCAAAGGACATAATGTGGAATGGGGTCAAGTATGGGGTCAAGGAAAATTCATTCTATATAAAACATGGAACTAGACATGACTCATTTTATAAGAGTTTTTATTTTGTGAAAAAATTGAAAATCAGTAGATGTGTCTACATGTAATGTTCAAGTTGTTATGTATATGTTATGACCTAATTCTATAAGTCTATAAACCTAAAAATATCCTCAATATGAATTATTAATTTAATTAAAGAATATGAAATGTTTAAGGCTGGGTCCTTATAGTTGGTATCATAGGATGGTTTAGATAACATTATGAGTTAGAATATTGTTAAATTCATGTCCATAAATTAATTTATGGAATGATTGAAATGATATAGAATTTATAGATTACCATGTTGCTTCGCCTAAGATATTTCTATCATCAAAATGGGTTTCCGTAGTGGAAACGTGGCAGCAATTTTGGGACGACATCAGGGGGAAGACAACCTTCCAAATCTGAAACCTGAGATGGTTAGAATCGAAACTGAATAGTTTGTTGTAGTGATAGAACAGTTGATTCAGGATATAAATGGTGGTGGTATCCATGCACGAGATCATCCAGATCATCCACAAAAGAGGATGTTAGTAGTGGATCATTTCATAAGGCAGCATCCCCCATCATTCATAGGATCATCTGACCCTGCACTAGAAGATGAGGGGATTAAAGCACTGGATAATATTTTTGATGTTATGGGGTGTTCAGAACATCAAAATGTGTGTCTTGTTGTTTACCATTTTGAAGGTGAATCTGATTAGTGGTGGTCGATTCTGAAAAATATTAGGGTTAATGGGGAGATTGATGCTCTTGATTAGGATGAATTCAAAGGTATGTTTCTTGAGAAAAATTTTCCTAAGGTGGTACGTCTTATGATGGAAAACAATTCCAAGAATTGAGGAAGTTGGATGAATCAGGGGCTTCTTATGATGCAATGTTCACTCGAATGGCAATGTATACACCAAATTTCATTTAATATCTCAATAAAAATATATATCGATTTTAATTAGAACTAAATACACGATATCGAAGAGAATTAGCCTCTCATGTGATCAAAAGTTATGATAAACTGCTTCGTTGTGCGAAGAAGGTGGAAATGGATTTTTCCACTGATCACGTGTTCTTTGAAAAACCGCAGAACAAGAGATCCAGTTAACAAGAAAAGGGAAATAATTCATTAAACAAGCCTAGATGTAAGAAAACTAAATTTCCATCTTGTGATAAGTGTTGTAAAAATAATCATGTTGAATGATTATCAATGTTTGTAAAGTGCATCTAGTGTGGTAAGTCTTGTCATATTGCTCATAACTGTAAGGAAGATGATCAAGATGGCAATGAATTGCCATCGGTAAGATGTTTTATGTGAAATGAAATGGGTCATTATGAAAATGAGTTCCCAGTGATGAACTCAACTGAGGGAAAGTAGAAGGACTATAAGAAGAAAGGGGTGGTGAAATCCTTTTCGACTACTTCAGAAGATGTTGGGCTATCAAATGAAGTAGTATCAGGTTATATGTTTGTTTTTTAGATTATGCTAATGTGTTTTTTTGATTCACGGTCTACACATTCTGTAGAGTTCCAAATCTTGACATACATGGAACATCCATTAGTTTTGTGGAATATCTAATACATAACAAAAACAATCACACAAGGATCGTAATAGTATAGTGTCTTTGGAAACTCGTAATATAATCTTCTAATCTTGGTGGAAGATCTTCAACATCTCACATAAAGATCATCCTTTTTTTCTTACCAAAAACCTTTCTTTAAAACCTGGGGAAAAGAAAACATATAATGGGTGAGCTCAAACGCTCAGTAAGGGTATGTATAGAGAAAATTAAACAAACCATATACATTTGAACTTAAAAACATGAACTTAATATTTAAACATCAAAATCGTAGCAATGAAATAAAACACAGTAGTACGAAAGGCATAGATCATAAAGAAACATTAATCATGATAAAATAGCATGGGAATAAAACATGTAACTGTGGAATCCATGAAGCACATGTTATGATTTCCATGGTAGCCAAGTCATTACTGCTAAGACCATCTTAGTGGAAAAAGTCTCTTTCTAAATCAAGTTCACTCCTCGTTCCAGTCCTGTATCACTGAACTTGATTAACTTGTCATTGCAGCCATGTCTATCTCATGAGATATATATCTTTACCAAATTCATTTTAGGGAGATATAGGTCCCACCCATATTATAATAAAATCATTTTTACTAGTCCCACAAAATAAACATAAATCATTCATCATAACCCATAGAATAAAATGGGTTTCATAAACATCATCCCATCATAACATAATCCATAAAAACAAATGGATATCATTTCATCATAAGAAAAGTGAAACCATGTAAATAATAGAGGCATCATACTTGAAACATAATCATACTAAATAATGTCATCTTATATTGAAAATAGTTTTTTCAAAACACTTGAAATGAATTCTTGAGGAAAATACCCATTCTTCTTCAAAATCATTTTCTTTTCACAAAATGCAATCAAATTTTAAAAGAAAGGGATTTTGTTGAAAATAATCATGAAATCCTGTAGATTAAGATTCATGAAAATATGGCGTTATAAAACCGTAAAAATCCATTCATGCCGTATAATTTAAAGAAAACATTCTCCTCATACGTTTTATGGAAAAGTCAAAAAGTACCATGTATGGTAAACAAAAGAAAGATTCCTTCTATAACAAAAAGTAAAAGTCAAATAGGGGTAAACATGAAATTAAACATACATGGAAGAATATTAAACACTTTATGAAAAACATTTTTATTGACATGGATGAAAAATATAACCCCAGCAAATACTTACGAATAAACAATCTCAGATAAGAACGAGACTGGAATAAATATCTCTTACCTTATGTCTGATATGCTTCGTACGTATCGATACCTCCTGTATAATGATTTAAATAACGTCATTGACTTATTACAGAATCCTATTCATTGTGATGATATCATATATGGTGCACTTATGACTTTATATTACCCGTTCTTTTGTAAATCTCATTTTAAAGCAGCGTTTTGGGTAAAATCCTTTTATATATCGTACATGTTTGGACTTGTTGTTCTTGATATTATTATTAATTATATCATGATTTACTTACTTCCAGAATGTAAATAATGATTTATATATCATATATATTCATTATATATATATATATAATTGATAGATAAATGAAATGAAATACACCGTTCATGGAGACGGTAGGCCGTATGTACGCTTGAACGCTGTTTTCTTTTCCTTATTGACTTGAATGGAAGTAATTAAATGATATATATATATATATATATATATATATATTCAGTACCTTTATCAGGTAATATATTTCATTGTAATTCATTATATATACTTTATAATCATTCTTGAGTGGTTAACATGGAGAATGAATCTCATCACGTCGCGGAGGCGGTAATCCGTACGTACACATGAGCAATGATATCATTCCCATAATTATCGAATTGAATTAGAGTGGATGATATAATATATAAGAATCTGTATAATTTTATAATAACTGTATATAGTTATTCTTTACACCATTATAGCCATCCAAGTAAGGTGGTGGTGGGAAAACAGATTACACCACGACGTGGAGACGGTATTTTGTACGTAGGCATGCGCGGTGAATACATTTTCCGTAGGATTGATAGAAGGTGAAATGGGGTTGTTTCATAATTATGATGACATATCAGTATATTAGTGATACTTATGTTATTACTTTATAATGAAACAACTAGAGAAGACGAAGTTGAAGAAGAAAGAAAACATGAAAGAATCGGTAGAAGAGATTACATGTTCTTCAACGCAACACATTTAATATTCTTCTTAGAACACTAGAGTTCCCTCTTGAGAAGAAAATAACTTCAATTATATAACTAGAGATGTTTATAAGAGGAATTATCAGGTTTTTTTCGATCTTCAAGGCTCAAAAGGGTTTGAAGAGAAGAGGGAAGGGGTTCCCTTTTTATAAGGGAGGAGAGGGGCACCTTTGGAAAAACATAAAATAATATTTTATAATATAGTCATATTCGGTTTATAATAGCTCCAAATTAATTTATTTAGAATATATAGTGGGATAGTTCTAAATCCTCTCAAAAAATTGGTTTTAGACAAGTTTAGGTTACTATTTTAACCTTATCATTTAGATTTAACTCTAAGTTAAAGAATTTAACTTTTACCCTGTGTTCTTGTTTTCTTAAACTATATGGTTAATAAACATACAATAACAAGAAAACGAATACCATGTGGTTCATTATTAATATATATAACCTTATCTAAGTCATTTGGACGAACCATAGATTTTTAGGATTAAAATAACATTTAATAATATAATATTTGTTTTAAAAACTATTTTATGTCAAATTTGACACTATTTGGTAATTGATTTTTGTGAAAATTATAACAGAATTATTAGTTCGAAAAATGATAATTAAATCAATAATAATATGTAATGTTAACATAAAAAATTAGTGGAATTCATAAAAAGTCTAAAATTACATTTATTTGGGTATTTATAACATAAATTTTGTTAATATTTCATTAATCATGTAATTACTACATCAACATTGTGTAATGAATAAATTAAATTATTTAATGTATAAAAATTATATATAAACTAAAATTATGTAGGAAATCTTTTTATATTTCTAACTAATATTTATAGTCGAATTTATCTTATGTATAACCCTATATTAAAAATGTTTTAGTTATTAAACATTGATTTTAACCATTTTAACTCTTCTTTAAATAAAATAATAATAAATGTCCTAATCTAATCCAAGTGGACCTAAAGGGTAATATATTATTCATAAGGTTGTTTTTGGCCGAATTACACTTATCTAATAGAATTAGGACATGTGTTAGGGTAATAATAATATCATTTTTACCCTTAATTACCCTATTTACTATTTACCGTGGTAAATAAAAGTAAAAAGTTACTATTTACCAAAAATTATTTTTATCTTATTGAACCAAATTTTACTCCTTGATATTAACTGTGTCTCTTGGATTTTAAAAATTCCACTCACAGAAGCGGTAAAATTATGTTTTATGTAGATTTTCAAATTCTCTTAGGAGGTGGGTAAAAGGAGGTGAAAAGATAAATAAAAATTTTATATTCCTAAAATTATTATAAAATGACTCAAATGAATTACATTGAGCTTATATAGGTATTATGTATCAATTTTGACATAAAATAAATTTAAATAAAATAAAAAATTATTTAAATAAAAAAGTCGGTTTTTAAATTGTAACCTAGTGTTTTCCCTATTCATCAAAAATTGAATGTTTTCAGAAAAATACCGGAATTTCACCCTAGGCTAATTTTTATATTCCGAATTTGAAAATAAAGTCCATTTTGAAATATAAAATTTATAAAATTTCATAAAGTCGGTATTACTATTCATAATGGCTAGTTCATCATAATATTATAATAATATTTCGTTTAGTGAAACTCAGTATTGAGTACTTCACACGCTATCAAGGAAGGTCTTGATTACTTATAATGCAAGACAAGTTAGGGCAGTGTGTAGTGAAAGCTCCGTTTGGCATTGCATATAAAATAATCAAAACATATTTCATTTATACATTAAACAAAATCTATACTTAATGTTGCATAGAATAATTTCCACAAAACGAACTTGAAATTGTGTGTAACACGAGCCAATAATAGTGTTGTGTATACTTCAAGATAATATGGTGTTGCATATAGTACAAGCTAATCTTTGTTTAGTGTATAATAGAAGACATCAAAAAAAATTAAAAATAATATATCTCATAAAATCTCAGGGCGTTACATTCTACCCCCCTTAAAATTAATTTCACCCTCGAAATTCGTCGGGGTTATAAATCATTTTATACTTGAATGTTTCGTTTGTAAAAACCCAAATTGTAAAAGTAATACTAAAACATAATTTTAAAAAGTAAAGTATGAAATGTAACAGTTACCTGGATTAACTCATCATTGTGTTTTGACATAGGGGAACATAGGTGGAAATATGGATATGGAAGAAAAATCTAACCATTAAGTTGTAATGGAGAGTGGTAGAGGACATGGCTACGAAAATGCCAACAATCACAAAGCCATAACTTGGTGATGATTTAAGGTACCATCTGATTCATCGGATATAAGGACACTAGGACAACATTTTTTTTTGTTTTCCAGATAATTTCCCTAAATTTGAAGAATTGTTGAATTAAAAGAAATACTTACTTGATTTTGGTATAATCTTACTATTATTTGTGCCCTAAAAAATTTCCATTTCATCTCTTAATGAAATGAAGTTGAATTTGCCTTCCGTGAAGTGTTAGCAGATCATGCGATAGAATGATATGTCATTCCATCTGTCTCAAACAAAAGGATAACAAAAGTTATTAAATATATATAATTCCATCTATAGTGAGATTAATCGTATATGGTTCCTAAAATGGACTTATACATCATATATCATACCGCCTAATATAATAAAACTAGTTTCTACTAACCAGGGACTTCCTGTAGGCCAGTGGTAGGTGATAAAGGCCGGTTGCACTTAGGTGGTGTGTTCGATTCCCATAGCCTTTTCCGACGTGATGGGTTGTCGCCCGTCCTGCAGGTTTTCCTTTTTTTTAAACTAAATTATTATAACTTTTCATCAATAATATCGATAAATTTCTAGCCTTAAACAATACTAACTTATGTCCAACATAATCTATTCCAATATTAAGGCTTAACCAAAATACTACTGTCCAATCTCATATTATAGTAAAAAATATTACCAGAGAGTTCGTATAACAAGCATGTTAATACCATCATTGATCCCCATATATCATAAGATATGTCTTGTTGGTCACATTCCAAACATTCGAAGGCCTTAATCATGTATTCTCTTGAAAAATGAATACCCATTGAACCTTAGTGAAACCATGAATGCATTTAAAAGTTAACACATTCCACATACCAAAATCCAAAAAATTCTATATACTCAAACCATGATACCACTTAGTCATTATATCAATCATGAGCTCATGAATACTATCAAAAATATTATTTTCTCCCTATCCATTCATTATGCGCATATCATCTGATTTCAAAAATATTTGAAACACTTTTCATGGTTACCGGTACCATAAATTTATTGAAAACCACAATAGAGTAATACAAAAATATTCCAATATACCATAAAAGTACCTCAACAACATTATTATTTAATACCAACACATAAACACTTCAATACCTCATATTCAATGATTTTCATGGAGTATGTCCATCCTTCATTTAGAAGTAACCTCTTAGGTCAGGGAATTGAGTTGGGTAATGCCCTTGTTCTCCAAAAATAAGACATTGAACTCCATAACAGTCTGTCACTCTATGACCCTTTTCTCCACACAGATAACAACTTCCCCTCCATTGGAGGTATTCCTAGAGGTTCTTCATCCTTTATATAGAAATCTCAATCTTCCTTTCTCTATGATCCTCACCATGTGAACATGCATAAAATTCCATATTCCTCTTATTTGATGTCTTAGGAAAACCACCAAATTTCTCCTTGTTAATCATATATCGTGATGACTTATTCAGCATAATCACAACATCATTCTCTCTAGTCATTACACAATTTTTTTGATCACAGTCACCAATTTTTTCATCGGAATCAATGATAACTAAATTCACTCTTGTTCCCTCAATTGACTAAAACCAGAAACCATTGTGTAAGAAATAGTTAAAAGAACGAGGAACCAAATAATCGTTAAAAATCACTTATGGGATGTCTAAAGTATCACACATTCTTTAATCCATGACACCTTAGGTTCACCCTAGTTTATTCATGATCGTTAACATAACTCCAGGACTGTATCATATAGTTATACTAAACCTTAGGGACATCCCTAGACATACCTTAGAAATATCTCAAGGGATTTCACTAAAGTTTTCACATACTAGTTTCCATATGATAACTAAAACTTTCCTCTGATACAAACTTTAGAGGTCCAAATATTGACGTACATGGAAATTACATTACTTTTGTGGAATATCTAATACATAACAAAAAACAAACACATAAGGAATGTAATAGTTTATTGTCTTTGGAAACTCGAAATATAATCTCTTAATCTTTGTGAAAGATCTTCAACATCTCCCATAAAGATATTCCTTTTTTTTCTTACCTAAAACTGTTATTTATATCCTGGGGAAAAGAAAACATATATAGGGTGAGCTCAAATGCTCAGTAAGGATAATCATGGAGAAAATAAAACAAACCATATACATTTGAACTTCAAAACATGAACATGCTATTTAAACATCAAAATCTAGAGCAATGACATAAAACATGACAGTTCATAAGGAATAAATCATAAAGAAACATTAATCATGATAAAATAGCATGGGAATAAAACATGTAATAGTGGAAACCATTATGAACATGATATGATTTCCATAGTATCCAAGGCATTGCTGCCAAGACCATCTTTGTGGACAAAGTCCCATTCTGAATTGAGGTCACTCCTCATTCCAGTCCTGTATCACTGAACCGGATTTACTTTCCGTTCCAGCCATGTCTATCACATGAGATATAATTATTTACCCAATTAATTAGAGGGATATATAGTTCCCACCCATCTCATAATGAAATCATTCTTACTTGTGCCTCAAAATAAACACAAAGCATTCATCATAACCCAAAGAATAAAATGGGTTTCATAAACAGCATCCCATCATAACATAATCCATATAAAACAAATGGATATCATTTCATCATAAGAAAAGTTAATCAATGTAAATCATAGATAAATAATACTTGAAACATAATCATACTAAATAATGTCATCTTATATGGAAAATAGTTTTGTCAAAACACCTGAAATGATTTCCTGAGTAAAATATCCTTTCTTCTTTAAAATCATCTTCTTTTCACAATATGCCATCCAATTTGAAAAGAAAATTATTTTTTTTGAAAATAATCATGAAATATTTTAGATTAATCTTCATGAAAATAAGGCGTTATAAAACTATAAAAATCCGTTCATACCGTATAAGTTAATTAAAAAATTCTCCTCGTACTTTTTATGGAAAAGTCAAAAAGTACCACGTAAGGTAAACAAAAGAAAGATTCCTTCCATAACACAAATAGGGTTAAAAATGACATTAAAGATACATGGAAGATTATTAAACTATTTATGATAAACATTTTTATTGACATGGATGAAAAATATAACTCTAGTAAATACTTACGAATAAACAATCTCAGATAAGAAAGTGATTGGAATAATTATCCCTTACCTTAGGTGTGATATGCTTGGTACGTATCCGAACCTCCTGTATAATGATTTAAATAATTTCATTGAATTATTACAGAATTATATTCATTGTTATGATATCATATATGGTTCACTTATGACATTATATTACACATTCTTTTGTAAATTTCAAGATTAAGCAGCATTTTGGGTAAAACCGTTTTATTTATCGTACGTGTTTGGACTTGTTGTTTTTGATATTATTATTTCTTATATCATGATTTAATTACATCCAAAATTTAAATAATGATTTATATATCATATATATTCAGTATATAAATATATAATAAATAGATGAATGAAATGAAATACACAGTTCATGGAGACCGTAGGCCGTACGTACACATGAATATTGTTTTCATTTACTTACTGACTTGAATGGAAGTAATTAGATGACACACAGACACACACACACACACACACACACATATATATATATATATTAGCTTTATCATTTCATATATTTCATTATTATTCATTATATATACTTTATAATCATTCTTGAGTGGTTAACATGGAGAATGAATCTCATCACGTCGTGTAGACGGTAATCCGTACGTACGCACGAGCGATGATATCGTTCCCATAATTATTGAATTGAATTAGAGTAGATGATATAATATATCAGAATCAGTATGATGTTATAATAAATATATATATTTATTATTTACACCATTATACCCATCCAAGTAAGGTGGTGGTGGAAAAACATATTACACCACGGCGTGGTGATGATATTTCGTACGTACACACGCGCGGTGATTTCATTTTCCATAGGATGAATATAAGGTTAAATGGGGTTGTTTCATATTTATAATAACATATCAGTATATTATTGATACTTATTTTATTACATTATAATGAAACAACTAGCGAAGAAGAAGTTGAAGAAGAAAGAAAACTTGAAAGAATCGGTAGAAGAGATTACCTCTTCTTCGACGCACCTCCTTTAAACTTCTTCTTAGGGAACTAGAGTTGGTCTCTTGAAAAGACCAGAACCTCTATGATATAACTAATGATTTTGGGATGAAGAATGTTCCAAGGTTTTCTGAGCTTCAAGGCCAAAAAGGGTGTGAAGAGAAGAGGGATGGGGTTCCCTTCTCATAAGGGAGGAGAGGGGCACATTTGGAAAGACATAAAATATTATTTTATGATAAAGTCATATTCGGTATATAATAGCTCAAAATAGATTTATTTCGAATCAAAAGTGGGTATGGGTTGAAATAGTCTCAATATATTGTTTTTAGACAAGTTTATGTTACTATTTTAACCTTATCATTTAGATTTAACTCTAAGTTAAATAATTTATCTTTTATCGTGTCTTATCGTTTTCTTACAATTTATGGTTAATAAACTAACTATAACAGTCCAAACAAATCCCAAGTGGTTCATTATTAATATATATAACCTTATCTGATTCATTTGTCTGAATCTTATTTCTTTAGGAATAAAATAATATTTAATAATATAATATATGTTTTAAAAAATATTTTATGTCAATTTTGACACTATTTGGTAATTTATTTTTGTCAAAATCATAACAGCATGATTAGTTCGAAAAACGTTAATTAAATCAATACTATTATGTCATATTAACCTATAGAATTAGTGTAATTCATAAAATGTCTCAAATTACATTTATTAGGGTATTTATAACATCAATTATGTTAATATTTCATTAATAAGGTAATTACTGCATCATCATTATGTCATAAATGAATTAAAATATATAATGTCTAAAAAATATAATTATAATACCATTATGTATAAAATCTTTTTATATTTCTATTGAATATTTATAGTCTAATTTATCTTATGTATAACCATATATTAAAAATGTTTTAGTTTTTAAATTTTGATTTTCACCATTTTAACTCTTCTTTAAATAAAATAATAATAAATGTACTAATCTAATCCATGTGGACCTAAAGGGAAATATTTTATTTCTAAGGTTGTTTTTGGTCGAATTAAACTTATCTAATAGAATTAGGAAATGTGTTAGGGTAATAATAATATCATTTTTACCCTTAATTACCCTATTTACTTTTTACCATGGTAAATAAAATTAAAAAGTTACTATTCACCAAAAATTATTTTTATCTTATTTAACCACATTTTACTCCTTGATATTAACCATGTATCTAGGATTTTCGATATTCCACTCATAGAAGTGGTACAATTATGTTTTATGTAGATTTTCAAATTCTCCTAGGAGGTGGGTAAAAGGCGGTGAAAAGTTCAATAAAATTTTTATATATCTAAAATTATTATAAAATGACTCAAATGAATTACATTGATGTTATATACATATTATGTATCAATTTTGACCTAAACTATATTTATATAAAATAAATTACTATTTAAAAAAGTCAGTTTTTAAATAGTAACCGAGTGTTTTCACTATTAATTAATAATTGAATGTTTTCAGAAAAATACCAAAATTTCACCCTAGGATAATTTTGATATTCCGAATCCAAAAATGAAGTCCATTCTGAAAGATAAAATTTATAAATTTTCCAAAATTGGGTATTACTATTCATAATGGCTAATTCATAATAATATTATAATAATATCTCGTATAGTGAAACTCGGTATTGCATACTACACACACTATTGAGGAAGGTCTTGATTACGTGTAATGAAAGCCAAGTCATGGCTACATGTAGTGAAATCTCTGTTTGGTGTTTCGTATAACATAATCAAAACTTATTACATTTATACATTAAACAAAATCTATACATAATGTTGCGTAGTATAATTTCCACAAAACGAACATGAAATTATGTGTAACACGAGCCAAGAATAGTGTTCCGTATACTACAAGCTAATTAGTTGTTGCATATAGTACAAGATAATATTGGTGTTGTGTATAATAGAAGATATCAATGAAATTGAAAATAATAAATCTCATAAAATCTCAGGGTGTTACACATTCTTTTATTTCTGAGAATTTTTCTAGTAAATTGTGAATTCCATATCATGATATGAATCGTGATGTTATGGTAAAACCACCTAGAGAAAATGTTGAGACAAAAAGAAATTATAAGAATCTTCTTGTCCTTGTGTGCCAAAATAATATACATGAAAACCTTATTTTTTTTCCTCTAGTAGAGTTTGATGTTATTTTGGTCATGGATTGTCTATCAGTTTATCATGCTTAGATTTAATGCAGATCTAAATAGGTTTCTTTTCAGAAATATCATCAGTTTGTTTACAAGAATGAACCCTTACATTTGATTACATATCTGGAAGATGGGAAATTGGTAAAAGATGGAAATGAATTTTACATTGAACATACTATTGAAAACTAAAAAACTATTTAGAATAATGGTGTACTAGTAGTAAATGACTACCTTAATGTTTTTTCATGATTAGTTGTCTGGTATTATAACTGGTCGAGAATTTCAACTTACTGTTGAATTAGTTCTTGATGCTAAGCCAATTTCATAACCCCATTATCAAATGGATTGAATTGAGCTTTTAGATTTCAAGAAGTAATTGCAGGAGTTAGTGGATAAAGGTTTCATTCGACCAACCACATCACCATGGGGTGACCTGTCTTTTTTGATAAAAATAAAGATGGTTCAATGAGAATTTTCATTGATTATGGAGAATTGAATAACATCACTAATAAGAACAAGTATCCTTTACCTCATATCGATGATTTTTTTTATCAGCTCTAGGGAGCTCAATATTTTTCTAAAATTGACTTGTGGCTGGGGTATGATTAGTTGAAAGTAAAAGAAGAAGACATTCCAAATAATGTGTTTCGTACTAGATATGGCCATTATGAATTTTTAGTTAAGCCTTTTGGGTTAACCAATTCACCTGCTATATTCATGGATCTTATGAATAGAATTTTCCTTGTGTTCTTGGATAATTTTGTGGTGGTGTTCATTGATGATATTTTTTTCTAAAAGATAAGTGGAAAATGAAAGTCTTTTAGGGGTTGTCATGAAAACATTAAAAGAAAATAAATTGTAGGGTAAATTCATCAAGTGTGAGTTTTGGTTACAAAAAATTCCATTCCTTGGTCACATTGTTTAAAAAAATGGCATAACTGTTGATCCTTCTAAAACAAAAGTTGTTGAAGAATGGCCAAGACCCACAAATATAACCGAGATCTGTATTTTTTTTATTTGGAAGGTTATTATAGGAGGATTGTTGATAATTTTGCATGGTTATCTAGTCCAATTAATAAATTAACTTGAAAAGGTGTTATGTTTATCTGGACAAAATAATGTGATGACTGTTTTCAGGAATTGAAAAGAATATTGGTGAATGCTCTAGTTTTGGAATTACCTAACAGAGATGGTGAATATGTTATCTACATTGATGCTTCGTTGATAGGATTTGGTTGTGTACTTATGCAGAATGATCATGTAATTGCTTATTCTTCACATCAGTTGAAACCTCTTGAGATAAATTACCATTCACATGATTTGGAATTAGCTGTTGTTTTTTTTTGTATGAAAATTTGAAGAATCATTTGAATAGAGTAAAATGAGAAATATATACTAACCAAAAAAGTTTAAAGTATATATTCACTCAGAAATAATTGATCATGAGACAGAGGCGATGGCTGGAATTAATTAATGATTATGATTTCATGGGCTTTTACCATCTGAGAAATGAAAATAAAAAGGCTGATGCTTTGAGTCAAAAATTTAATGCTTCATTAACCATTCTATGTTTGGAATGAGATCATTTGATATTTTTTTGATGAACTTTGGCATAGAATTTTTTGAGGGAGGAAGTTCTTTTGTTTTGTTTCAGGTTCCAGTGAGATCATCTCTATCAGAAAAAATTACAAAAGTGCATTAAGAAGACAGTGAGGTGCAGAAAAAGGTAGTGTTGGTTAAGAAGGGTATGTTTCCTGATTTTAACATTGATAATGATTGTATTTTTTGGTTTGCAAAGAGATTATGTGTGCCTAGTGATTCACATTTAAAGAATGAGTTGTTATGTGAAGCTCATAGTTCTCCATTTTCAGTTTATCCTGGCAGTACTAAGATGTACATAGATCATCGAGAGTATTACTGGTGGGATGGAATGAAAAGAGATATTGTTGATTTTAGTGTGATGCATTTGAGTGTCATCAGGTTAAAGTAGAGCGGAAGTTAAAAAAAGGGATGCTTCAGTCTTTACCAATGCGAGAGTGAAATGGGAAAATATATCCATTGAATTTATTGTGGTATTACTGAATACATCTCGAGGTAACAATGCAATCTGGGTTATTGTCGAGCGGCTTAATAAATCTTCTAATTTCTTTCCAATTTGATATTTTTTTTCTCTAGATTAACGTTTTTCATTGTATGTTAAAGAGATAATCTGGTTACATGGTGTTCCTCTCTCCTTTGTATTTGATCGTGATACCATGTTTACTTATAAATTTTGGAATGGCCATCAGAATTTGTTGGGTACTGAATTAAATTTTAGTAAAATTTTTCATCCACAATCAGATGGGAAGTCATAATGAACAATTCAAACCTTGGAGTATATGCTACATGCTTTTTCACTGTATTACCAGGGATGTTGGGACCAACATATTTCTTTGGTTTAATTTACTTATATTAACTATTTTCATTTCGCAATAAAAATGACTCCTTTTGAGGCATTGTATTGAAAGCATTGTCGAACTCTAGCTTTTGGGATGAAGTAGAATAAAGGAAGATAATGGGACTATAATTGTTAGAAGAGATGGAAAAAAGATCAGTAGATTTGGAAAAAAATGAGAACAACTCAGAGTAGGCAGAAACGTTTTGTGGATAATCGGAGGAAATATCATTCTTTCGAGGTTAGTGATCATGTATTTCTTAGAGTTTCTCCATGAAAAAGTGTGATGCATTTTAGTAATAATGGAACGCTGAGTCTAAGGTTCATGGGACCATATGAAATCCTAGAGAATGTTGGATCAGTTTCAAACATAGTTAATTTACCTCCATGTTTGACCCAGGTATATAATGTTTTTCATGTTTCAATGTTGAGAAAGTATACGCCAGATCCGTCTCATGTTTTGAGCCCAGATGCAGTTCAGTTAGAAGAGAATCTATCTTATGAGGAACAACCAATCAATATTCTTGACCGTAGAGAGAAGGTGTTGCAAAATAAGGTAACTCCTCAGGTAATGGTTTTGTGAAAAAACTATATGGTTAAAGAGGCAATGTAGGAATCTGAAAATGCTATAAGGGATAAATACCCCTACTTATTTGATAAGTGAATAAAAATTATGAGGAATCAATTTACAAAAGGGGGGAAGGATGTAACATCCCATGTAAATAAATAATAATAAATTTTCATAATTATTAAAATTTGTGAATTAAATATTAATTTTACGTTAAAGGGGTTGCCATGTTCGATGGCATACCCGCTACGCAATACCAGGATTCTTTGAAATCTTACGTTGTACACTAATATTATAATAATATTATTTTAAATGGAATCTATCTCCTAGCCATTGTATTGGAATGAATGAATAGAACTAACTAAAATATGATTATACATGGTTGAGAAATGATTATTATTTTATCTAATAAAAAATAGAGGCTTAAAGTTTTAATGAATCCAATTTTAAGCACAAATACTCTAATATTCCTTACAAGGTCAATTTACCATATTTTAATGCAGAGCCCTCATTAATTATAGTTTTTGTCTCTTTTATATGTATTATTTGACAAAATAAAATTCTTCTTTAGAATTGGGACATTAAAATTTACTTTTGGTAAAATTTTCATATTTTTCTGATAAAATTTATTTTTAATGAATGGTGAAAATACTATTTTTTAATTCAAAACTTCTTTTTAATATAATTTATTTATGTGGCTAGATTATCTTTTTAATTTATTTTAAAGTTTAATTAGAATATATTTTTACCATTTAATCAAATTCTGGTCATTGGAAGCAATTTAACATTGAAATTGGACATAATAAACCTTCAGTCTTTTAATAATTATTGTTTCTTAAAACACGCTATTTGTTTTCACAATGGAAATTAATTTTAAACTAATTATTCTAATATCTATGATATGAATTATGTAAAATAGACATCCTTTTTGAATTAGGGATATCAAATATAGCTTAGGCTGAATTTCTATTAATTTTTTGTAAAACATCAATTTTTGATGAATAGTTAAACCACTAAGTAGTAGTTAAAAACTGAATTTTTCATTTAAATGAAATTTTACTAATTCTGTGAATTGATTTTCCAAAATCTGACATACATGGTTGTTATTAGTAAGAAAAATGTGGATTAATAAGATGAAAATAATATTTTTTGAATAGTAAATTTTGAATTATATTTACCGTGGTTAAATGTAAATAGGGTAAATCAAGGTAAAAATAATATTAAATTAATATAAAATTACATTAACAATTCTACTATCCTTATTGGATGAGTAATGGCCGACCACGGGCATCCATGGGAAGATTTTGGGACCCCATGGAGCCACTTGGGAGTGATAATGACACTTTAGAAAAAATTAATTTAATGTAACGACACAAATGACACCATCAAATATCTTTTAGTAAATTAGTTTTTTATAGATTTACATATGTTATATTTTCAACTATAAATATTTTTTTGAAAGCTATAATCTCTCAGTTCTAACCAATTACCCACACCTCTCAATCCCCTTATCTCGTCCAACCCCTAACTAAATAAGCTCTCAAGATCCCTCTCCTCCTCCTAGAAACCTTAACTTATGCATAAGGAACTTCAAAAAACCCTTTTTGGTTCATATCAAAGGGAGTTTCCCGAATTAATGGTAACTGTTTTTCTTAAATTCTTTTCTTTTAGTTTACTTCTTCAACCCTAAACTATTTTTATTCCATTTTTTGTAATAAAACCAGTATCTTCAGTATACTAGGATTTTGTTATGATATGTAATTGAACTATACTTACACACACCTCCATCTAATGTATAAATTACAAATTCTTTCTGTGGATGGGAAACTAATACCTCACGAAACGATGACTGGTCAATTATCTCCTATCGCCTGTCACGGTGTCCATCAATATGTAAGTTTATTTATATATGATATATATCAGGTTTATGTTTTCTTTATGCTTTTTTATTTTCCATTTATATCATACCATTATGGTTTCCATTATGGTTAAACACAATAATCTGATTTGAGGAATTGCGGACTACCGCCCCCTCAAAGTGATATGACTCGTTCATACACTATGTGGTATGTACAAAGGATGGAGTTAATGAAATTATATATGATACTATACTGGAATTATAATATACCAATTTATCAGTATGTTTTCAATCCATTAAATATGAAATTGAAATGAAAGTAGCGTTAATACGTATGTACGACTTACCGTCTCCATGAATGGTGCATTTCATTTCTTATCTCCAAATGTTTTTTACTGTTATAAATCCGTATATATACTTAATATATATGATATATGTGATATATAAATCATGAATATCATTATAGATATAATGAACATTTTACCACATTAACAACATGTAATTATAAGAAGTCCATTTTTGACTCAACTACCAAAAATCGACAAAACGGCCATTATTAACATTAATGACTACATAATGTTTATAACATGGGAATAAGTGATATAAATTTAATAATAAACTTGAAAAAGGTTCTTAATAAAGTTGAAATTAACATTAGTTTATTTTTCAAGAGATTAAATAACGGACTTGTCATGTTAGACACAAGGTAAGGGACATCGTCTCAATCTCCTTTCATTGAGGAGTATTTTCATTTATACACAATATTCTTTTATACGGTGTATAAACCCATTTGAAATGTACTTTTATTCAAAAGTAATATTTTCTCTACAAATATTTTTACTAAACAAAAAAAATATGTTTCTTTTTAATGTACCTGGTGAGAACGACCTTTCCGCCGCCGTGAGTATTATTTGATATTTGGTTTCCTTAATAAACCATAATTTTTTTAAAAGGAAAATAAATACCACATACTCTTTTAGGTATTTTAGTATTGAAAATGGTTTTGATAATGTATTTTTTATGTCAATATATTTAATTGATATATTCTGATTGAAATGTGGAAATGTTTTCTTTCTTATATATTTTTTGTAAGTTTTATGATTTTAAAATGGTATGTGGACATTTGATTGGTGGTTATGTGATAAACCAAATGTCGGGGGGTGCCGTGATAAACTAGGATGGGTGGTTACGTTATAACCTCAAATTCATTGGGTATGGAAATCTGTCATATGGCTATTCCATTTAGTGATATGTGTGGAAGTCGACCGTATGGTTATTCTATTTAAGTATGTTTATGTCCCAAGTTATCTTTATATGTTATGTGTTATTTATATGGGTTTTATGATGATATTTTGGTTACAAAATGGGTAAGTAATTATATTTTATTCAGTGAAGAGTATTTAAAACTTCATAGAGGTGAAAAGTATTACTTATTATTAAGTATTCATGGTTTACTTGTTTTTTTGGAAAAACTAACATTTTTCCTTTTTTGTGTATCCCTTACTGAGCTTTTTATGCTCCTCCCATGTTTTTGATGTTTTTTTCATAGGACAAAAAGGATGGGATCAAGGAAAAGTTTTTCTGTCTAAAACATGGAACTAGACATGGCTCTTTTTTACAAGAGTTTTTATTTTGTGAAAAAATTGAAACTGAGTAGATGTGTCTACATGTAATGTTCAAGTTGTTATGTATATGTTATGACGTAATTTTTGAAAGATCGAAACCTAAAAATATCCTAAATGTGAATTATTAACTTAATTTAAGAATAAGAAATGTTTAAGGATATGTCCTTATACTAACTACTCAAAATTATGAAATAACATTTTTAAGAAATAAGAAATTTATTTATCTATTAGGTCTAGATTATTTTCCTTTGATGCGAACAATTATTAAATTTTTTTTCAAGAAATACATTAATAATATTCATTGATTGATTAAATTAAAATTTACCCATGTTTTAATTTATATTGAAATATTAAAAATGATTTTTTTTATTTCTTGTATGAGGATCAAAGGTTTAAACAAAATAATTATTTGAATACTTATTAGAGAAATGGATTCTTCCACAATAATGATAACTACATTCCTTGAAATATCCTTCACATGTTAACATGTTTATTTTAATAGAATAATTTTTATGAATAATTTATAATTTGATACATTTTAAATATTTGATTTCAATATTAAAAGGGTATTTTTCTGAAGAAATGTTCTAGTGAACTTTTAAAATCATTTTAATCTATTTCAATATACATTGATGAATGTTATGATTTACAAGGGTTATAATTTAATAATATCATCTACCATATTATATATGATTCCTTATTATCATGTTTTTGTATTCATTGATTGAGGGAATCATTAAATTGTTGTACGTTTGTTTTTCAATTTTATTTTTTATGTACATTATATATTTAAATATATTTAAATTATTTCATATAATGAATTTTTTAGACTCAGTATATAATGGGAGAGGACTATTAAAGCCGATATATTCATCATTAGGTCTCATGCGATAGGATATTATGGGAATTCAGAATAATCCTTAAATATTTTGCAATGATGTATTTTCATGAGACCTTATAGATAAGATTATAATTACTCACATTTTTCATTTGAGAATTATGAATCTAGTTTTTATTATATGATGGATTATTTATATTGTCATACCATCCTTGTATTTATTCCCCTTCTATCACATATTTTATATGAAATACTTGATTATTTTTTATCTATTCCATATTATTAATCATTTATATATCCTACGATGAGTATTTTTTATGCTTTCAATTATTAAGCATAAGATATCAACAATTATTATGTATTTATATCTATATTATACCCAGAAAGGATCTATTAATTATTTTCAATGATTTACTAGAATAAATAATAAAAATTTCTCTAGATTTTTTATTTTTTTCTTAATGTTTCTAGTTGTAACACGATAATATTTTTCATATCTCAACTCCAAATACTTATAAAATATTATATCCTCCAAGATGTGATCCCTTATATTTAGTTCTAATGTATTAAAATAACCATCAGATCTGTGTTATGGGAGTTGATGTGTTACATTTGGTATCAATGAATGTTTATTATAAATGCTTGGAATTATATTTAGGAAACACGATATTAGTGAGCATAACCATATGATAAACTATTAGTATTTGACCATGTATAGGACAATATCACAATGTAATTGTAAAATTGAGATTGTGTGGTTTTCTTAGATATTACATAATTATGTGGACACTGGTTAGTGGATGTGGACATGGAATTGATTTACTAAGGGGTAATATTTTTAACACTAAATAGTGTGTATTTACTCAATCATCCTTGATACTCATTGAGTGGGACAAAGACTACATACCAGAATAGAAAATATTGAGGGATATGATTTGGTTGATTTTCATACTATTTACAAACCATTTTGAAAGATTTAAAACTTTTTATATTATTGGTTGATATTCCCAAAGATTCCAATCTTATGATTCTGAGTTAGTATATGCATAATTTTCAATTTAAGATAAGTATTAAACTATATTTAGAATCATAGAGTATGTTATAAAATTCAAAATGTTATGAGATTGTTTAATATATTCCAATATTTGGAAATGGTTCCTAGTAGAATGAATTTAATCCTTATCAATGTACATAATCCATATAAGGATTTAACTCATGGGTAACATAATGATGTTAGAGCTGATGTTGGAGTTGTAACTGAACAAATTTTAAAAATATATACACATCGAACCTAGGTTATGACTAATAAAATTTCCCATGTGGAGTAGCTTACTAATCCCCAACATGGATTGAAAATTATGGACCACTTCATGAGAAAAATATATCCACTGTTAAATACGATTAATAATCCATTAATATCTAAAAATGAACCATTTCCCTAAATAATAAATTTTTCTCTTTGATAAATAGCGACAAAAGGAAGGTTATTATAGTAAATCATTATCTTAATTGATATGTTTATCAATGTAGGTCATTTATCCAAAACTATATTGAGTTGTAGGAAATAAATATTATGTCATGGAAAACATTAAATAAGATAATATTCATAAAATAATTTCCTCATGTGCACTGAGCTGATATGGATAGTAAATTTTAAAATCTAAAGAAGAAGAAGGAGAAAATTTTGTTTCTTAAAAATATATATATATAAGGTTACAAACACATGTCATATATTATGTAGGTAATCAATGAAGTAATATTTATTATTCTAGTAATGGTATAAATCCTATCATTATACAAGAATTAGTCTCTCAGAATATTATATCTATGAGGATATAATATCAAGTGAAATCAAGATTGAGAATGAAATTTATATGTACTATGTTTTCTAAGGAAAAAACGATGCTGGTGAATGACCACCCTGGAAATGAAAATATGAAAAAATATAATAAGGTAAGGGTGAAATTTACTACATATAAATTTTTTGGAAAGAAACCCCATGGAATATACTAGATGAAAATGATATTTTAATATAAATTTGTAGAAAAATTACATCATTTTCACCATTTTAATGGAACAAATATTCATTCAATCGTTAAATATTGAACTATAATATGACGGGGAATAATTTTAATGGGTTCACTACACATTAAGGTAGTTTACCTCAAAGAAAATAATAGGGATAAAGGCCAATATTAGGAGATCACAAATGCTAAGGTTGGTGTTCTTGAAGATATAGTGGAATATATGGTCGTCACAACATCAAATTTATCTATAGAATTAATTGACTCTAGTGAATCACAATATATTATATCCTCTATGTTTACAATGAAAATGAGATATTTCACTTTAACCTTAACAAGTTAGTAAAATATCATGGATCATAATAAAAATATTACAATAATAAGGATATTTTATTCATGTCCAATTATGACAAATAGACATACCCTATTTAAAAAAATTATTATTATACCTATGATTGGCAATGATAAAATCCATTCCATGGTTTTTCTTTGAAATTATAATACAAAAATTTATTACTGACAAATAAAAATTTAAATTTGTGACAAAGATATGGAATCCATTATCCCAGTAGGGGAGACTATATAATCTGAATTATTTATAAATATACCTCAAGTATCCCCCCCATAATACAATTCTTATAGAAGAAGAGTATACACAACCAATGAATGGGAAATGTGTCCATATAATGGAGGATTTACCTATTGTTTTGGAATACATTGATTTGTTTCTGGAAGAACTACCGGGAAACCCACTTGAGAATGATGTTGAGTTTTATATTGATCTCAACCTCGATGAAAAACCTATATCTAATAATATCTACAGTATATCCATTTGGGAATTAATGGAACTAAATAAATTACAACAAGAGTTATGGGATAAGGGATTT
The DNA here is from genome assembly GCA_963277665.1 of Viscum album. NCBI lineage: Eukaryota > Viridiplantae > Streptophyta > Magnoliopsida > Santalales > Viscaceae > Viscum > Viscum album. Next base: position 685,554,410 of record OY728167.1, read on the forward strand.
ATACACCCCATTATTTCACCATGGTGATCCCTTTCTATTTTTGAAAATAAGAAATATGGTTATATGAGTTTATGCATTGATTATATGGAAATAAATTCAATTAATCTAAATAAAAATTATCATCTTCCCCATGTTAATAAATTTTATTATCAAATTCAAGGTGATCAATATTTTTCAAATACTGATATTCATTTTGGGTATCATCGTGTAAATAAACCAACTCTAGTAGGTGAGAGATGGTGTCGAATTTATTATATTATAATGTTATACAATTGACCGTATACCAGAAAATATATTTTTTAGCTTTAATTTAAAACCAAATATGTACTTAAATATCTTGTAAAATTTGAAAACATGAAATAAATTATAGTGATATTATATATTCTTCACCCTTGATAAAATTCAACGATTTATTCTTCATATCCTGAGGAAATGAAATAAAATAAGGGTAATCTCAAAGACTCATTAAGATTTATTTGTAGTAGAATATATATTTACAATATAATATTTTATCAATATGTTAAGGTAAATAACTATAAAAACATTCCATTTAATCAGTTACTTAAACATGATGACAAATATTTTAGGAATCAATGATTATGAAATAATGCCATATAAATAGTAAAATGATATTTAAAAATAAATATAGTTTTTATAATTATTCAAATAATAACATGGTCATCTACAACTAATTTCGTAATGATGGAATTCCTGATTATGGACGTCATAAAATTACCATTGAGGACACATGCTAAGACATGTACATAAATTCGTAAGGCCTCAACCAAATATCTAACTTATTTTCTCTGATGAGACATACTGATACATCATGGGGATATTTAATTCTGGGCCTCACCCATAAATTATTAATTCTAATTCATTACTAATATGACTAAACAATAAAACAAAATCAATATCCCATATAAATTGATAGCTTACTATAATGGAAGAATAAGAATACAAAATGTCTATACATTCCCTAGTAAAACTGGTCATAAACTATCAATAGAAACATGTTTGATGGTGTCATAGGATTATATACCCAATAAATTATTAGATTCATCAAATAATTTCTATATATATGAAAATAATTTTAAAATATCAAAGTAATATTTCTTGTGAAAAATAATCTTTTGAATTTAAACTCAATTCATAAATATCTAAAAATATCCATAATAATAAATAAAAAATTTTATTTAAAAATAAATGTTGAAACATGTACATTAATCTTAAATTTATTTTTTGGTCATGATAATTGGAAACTATTTTTAGGTGGTGTACCATAAAACAAATTTCAAATCACATTTTTGATAAAAATTAAAAATTACCTCATTGGGAAAATAAAAAAAGGATTAATTTGAAATAATTATTTAAATTGTCAATCATCAGTAAAAATTTCATTAAAAATCATTGGATAATATTAAAATAATTCATTAAAATATTTTTAGTAATCATGGATATGGCTTAAAAATGAATTCCATCTAAAAAGATAAATAAAGATGGCTTTCCTTAAAAACAATATTTTAGCCTCTTCAGTTCCTAAAAAAGAAAAATTCAATGAAAACTTTTAATTTATATACATTATTATATTATAATAATATATGATAGGTTTCATATATAAATATCAAATAATTCACACTGTGAATTCATAAACATAATCAATCCACACTAATGATGAGATTGTGAAATAAACCCATACTACATTGGTAACTTTTGAAAAAAAAACTCAAAAAATATTGAAACATATATGTATTTTTAAACCGCCAATAAATTCCATGAGATTCATCATAATATACATTCATGTCTAGAATATAAACGATGATAAAAAACAAGTGGTGGATATAGAATATGTTCCATTAAAATAATGGTGATGTCAGAAACCCTTTCAAATTTCAAATCATAAAATTTATTATCTATATCAAATGTAAATACCCAAAAAACATGTTGAAATAAAAAATTATAAAATTATATGGCATTTTACACATAATCATGGCATGAAATAGTCAATGAATTAGAATAATTACCCAATGAATGAAAAATGTGTTAGGAAATACCTTACCACTTTAGGAACATCCAAATATAAACACCTTGAATGATGTAACATTAATTATAACAGAAAATATCATTAATTATAGATTATTCATGATAAAACATGCTAATGGTTATTATATACAGCATATACAAAAATTAGGTGAGTTACATTAAAAATGCCTCAATGGAGGGAAATTGAGATGAAATCCCTTAGTATTTTTCATATCATTGTCCTAAGCACTATAAAATATATTATAATAAATTTTAATTTATTATAATTTTGTAGAATAATTTTTTTAATTATTATAATATCATATATGATCCACTTATAGAATTTAATCATATATTGATTAATAATTCCTAATTAAAATCGTCATTTCTTTGTGTTAGCCATCTCATTTGTTATATAAGACTCTATTCAATAATTATAATATGTTTCTATTTAAAATTATTGAAAAATATTTTGAATTATAATAATGATATAAATATCATATATTTTTATTATATTAATATTTATATCCTTCTATAAAATTTATATATAGAAAAATCAATTACACAGTTCCTGGTAAGGACAGGTCGTACATACGCATGAACGTTGTTTCCACTTTTCAAATGATGAAATGATAGAAATGAAATTGACATTTCATTTTTTATGAATAATTTTTATATAATATATATCATATATATTAACTAAATATATTACTATTACCATCAAAAAATTAAGGAAATGAAAAAAATGAATCACATCACATCGTGGATGTTGTAGTGCACATGTAAACCTGAGTGAATTTATCATTTTCCAATAGACATGAAGGTAAAAAATAATATTTCATGTTATATTTATAAAAATATAATTAAATCTTAAATATAATATATAAACATTAAAACCATCATAATAAAAATCCCTAATAAATAGTGATGAAAATGAATTTTATCACTGAGTGGAGGTGGTATAACACACCCACACTTGAGAGATACTTTTTCTTCCCATTTGATAATGAATTGGTTGAATAATTGTGTTTATATAATCAAAATATAATTTCATTATATTAATGATACTTAATGAATTATTTAATGATGTAAAATAAATATTTATTGTATATAGTAGAACTAATAAATTAAAATTGGTCTGGTAGGATGATTACCTCTTACTTCATTTTCCAACCTTTAGAAACTTTCTTAGTAATCATAGGAATGGAATTTTAATAACATTAGAAAAAATAATTAATGTGTGGGGATGTTTAGTAGTTATTTTTAGGATTTCTTCAATAAAGATAGCTCAATATAATGTAATGAAGAGATGGTATGGTTAACCTTCTATATGATTAAAATATAATAATTTGATACTCAATAAAAATGATTTCAAATCGATAGAGGGTTGATGTTGTGATATTATGAGGTTTAAATATGTCCATAAAATATGTGTTATACATGTTTAATTGGTAAAAGTATCCTTATCTCTTTGGTTAACCCCTTATAAACCCATTTTAACCATAACTAATGAGATTGTTTTTTCTATTTTTTACAATTAATTATGAAGAAAGAAAATAATAATAAAACATTTATAATATCTGATTAAAGTTGTTTTATAAATATTATCAAAATAAATTCATGGAGGTGTAAAATTTTAAATTTAAATTAATCCTGAAAATGGAATGAAAAGTCGGTTTTTCATAAAAAAATGTTTTCCTATGTAATAAAAGATTTATAAAAAAATAGAACATAAAATTTATTCAAATTAAAATATTATATTATTAATAACATAAAAGATTTAATTTTACATTAAAACGTTTTTAAAAAATTATAATTCTAAATTATTGAAAGGAAAATGTAGTTTTCAATAAAAATAAACATTTTTCAGTATTCATCGATAATATATATTTTTAGAAAATTAAAAAAAATCCATCTAAGATAATTTTGAAATTATTATTTAAATATGATGTTAAATTATTCAAATACCATTTATAAAATTATTATAAATTTATTATTAATTTTTCTATAAAAAATAATGAAAACCCATTTTTTCACACAAAATAATTTATTTTTATGTATAAAATGACTTGTAAAATTTTACTATTATTAATTTTAAATCTTTAAATTAATTTAAATGTTTAAAAATCTTTTTGTAATGTGATTAATCACATTCATACTTAACATTACAACATCTAGATGATAACTATCACATTAACTGATGACATTTTTATAGTGTATTTTGGTTTTCTTAAGGAATGGTGTTTCATGTTAAGAATGTTATAGAGCATAGTTTTATATATTTTCTTTTTGTTACATTATACACACATAAATAAGGATTTCCTTCATAATTTTATCTCATTCATCGATATTTCAATATTTTAAAACCCATTTGTTGCAAACCCTGAGAGTATAGAGGTATAAAACTTCTCTTAAAAATGGGAAACATAAATGATAATGATTACCTAAAATAACGCCTAATAATTTTTCTATATAAGGATATAATTGGAGTGATGTTAAAATATATGCATGGAGGAGAAAATGTCAACCATGGAAACTATATAGAAACATAGAACACAATAATGATAATGTTGAAAACTATAAAACCATAAATTAGTGAGGGTGAAAAAAATTAATTATAAATGATGTCAAAAGAAAAACGATTTATTTCAAGATCATTATCATAATGTTCATGGATTATATTACTGATATGATTGTGAACATAAAAAAAATTAGTTACTTCATTTCTTCTCATTTCATAAGGAAAATTTCATCCCTCAGGCATGCATTGATTAATTTTCACTTTATCTCTTATTACATTAAATAAATATTAATGATAAATTTTCATGCCTATGGCACTAAAATTAACATTAATGGATCATAGATATATAAAATAATGAAAATAAATTTCTTATTTCTCTAAATATTTCACAAAAAAATCAAGTGTAATCCAATATGGATAAATCAATTAAACTCTAAAACCTCAATAATAACCACCAAAGTTCAACTTAATCAATTCCATAAATAGTTATCTATAAGACACATCCAAAATATTTTTAACCAAATTCAAAGTCTATAAATCTAGAATAGTTGATCATATAAATTTATTTATATATAATACTATCTATTATTACTAAATTATATCAATCTCTCATAAGGTTTTATAACAAAAATTTATATAATTTAATCATATACCCCCCCAATATACTAATTTTTTCCATAAATATCCCGAATAACCATAAAGTAAAAATAAAATCATAAATGATTCCCTAAAAAAATATTAATTCTAAAATATTATTTAAACCTTAATCTTATAATATTAATAATATATTTTACTTATAATTAATCACTTCATCACAAAATAAATTTTAAATCCCATTGTTATCTATATGATATATTATTAAAATTTACTATACTATTTTTTTATAGTCAACCATAACTATGTAGACATCAATTATCATATTAACACTAATGGTTATCAGTATATTTAAACATATATCCACCAAATATAAAACGATTATACCTAAAATAACCTTTTTAATAAGACATATAATAAACCGAAGTGTTGTATTCCCATAAATGTCTACCAAAATCTCCTTAACTTGGTTAAAATCCATTAAAATTAAACATAAAAAGAGTCATATATTCCTTAAAACTTATGATGAACCTTAGACTTATCAACAATAGACTCTTTAGGATGATCCCATATATTTATAGAAAATCATAGTTTTTCATATATTCTATTCTCTCATTCATCATAATGGTTTATAAGGAAAATGTGAATTAACCTAAAAATATCCCATAGTAGAGTCATACTAGGTGTGTAGTAAGGGAACACACACCGTGCACCATTATAAAGGTCGAGATATATTCGACCAACTCTCTTCAAGGTTATTAACCCTAGACATGTCTATGCCAAAACCATGACCGCTTTTAATATCTAGAGAGAGTCTTGTTACAACAAAAATCCACATAATCTCTATATAACCAAAATGTTATGATGTTTGTTTGTACATATAATTATCATGAATTATTTTCATACTTATATGTTCCCTAATCAATTTTTTCCCTCAATCTGGTTCCCAGTGTTTATACTAGACATTACCGCATACTAAATATAATTACTCCAACCCTAGTAGCCTAGAGTTGGTGGTTGCTTTATTAAAATAGAATAAGATACACGTTATCCCATCCCAAAGGATCAAATAGTTTAGTATTACTTTTGAACTATATTAATACATGAATGTCACATTAAATTTGAAAACATAAAATGCAACATAGTGAAAGTAAATATTCTACATCCATCAACTAATTTGAATATTACTTATTTATATCCAATGGAATGGAAAAAAATAAGGCCAAGTTAAAATTATTAGTAACGATTATGTACAACAATGTGACCATGAGTGAATAAGTCATAAACAACATGGAAATTTAAATAACTGAATAATATTCCTTTTATTAAATAACTTGAGGGTGAAGAAAAATATGGAAGGAATCATTGATGAATAAATAATGAAATATAAATAATAAAATGAGTGAGATAATTATTCATAGATATCATAAATATTCAAATAATTACATTTATATTTTTAATTTATTTCATAATAAAGGAATGAATAATGATGACCATCTTAAACAATTCGTCGAGGCCTCATTCCAAGACATCTACGTAAATGGGTAAGTTCCTAGCCAAATGCCGAACCTTTTTTGTCTCATGAGACCCATCTATACATTATGGCTTAATTTAATTCTTGGCCCCACCCATAAATTATTAAGTCCAATGAATTCATTATATAAATAAATAATACAAGCTAATCAATATTCCTTAAAAATTGATAATTTTCCATATTGGAAGAACTAGCATATGGAATTTCAATACATTCTCTATTCAAATCGATCATAAAACATCTATATAAATATATTGAATGGTATCATTATAGTATATCTTTAGTTAAGTGAAATATTCATCATTGTAATTTTATATAGATGAAAATTCATTAAAAATGTCACCCGAAAACTTATGGAGGAAAACAATCATTTCACTTGGAAATAAATTATTAAAAATCTTAAAAAATTTAATATATTAAGGAAAAAACTATAATTTAAAAAAAAATTAAACTTGTAAAATATTCATTAAATAATTCGTTGGTCATGATGGTAGGAAGTTATTTTCATGTCTTAGATGTTAAAACAATGTTTCCTTTCACATTTTTGATAAAATATAAAAAGTAACTCATTTAGAAAATGACGAGATCATTCCATTTATTTTTTTTGAATAGTAAAACATGGAGATAAATTTAATTAATAAATCAATGGATAATATTAAATACATTCTTGAGAATAATTTTATAAAACATAGATATTGAAGTCAACAGATTTTCGACCGAATAGATAAATAAAGTATTTTTTCAATAAAAAACTCTTTCTACCACTTGAGTTCATAAAGAGAGTAAAATGAAACAAAATATTTTAATATAAATATAGAACAAAAGGTGAATAAAATTATTAGATTCAATATAGTATTATCAAAGTATTCCCCTAGTGGAGGATTAAATATAAACAATCCCGAATATAGGTGAAATTTTGAAATAAACACTTACAACTTTGGAAACATTATAATCAAATACACAAGAAAGAGAGAACCATATATGGATTTTTAAACATTAATAATTGTCATGAGAATATTTATAATAAAAATTTATGGTAATTATATACACCACATAAAATATATAAGTTGTAAATGTGGCATCTTTTTCACAAAAATAAATGTTATATGGGAAACCCTTACAAAGATCATATCATTAAATTGATAATTAATAAATGAATTCATTAGGGGTAAAAAAGTTAAATAAAAAAAATTATATACAAAATAATAAATTCATATGTAATTTTATAGATAATTATGGAAAAACATAATCAATGATGTAAATGTATAACAGAGTGAATGTAAATTGAGTTAAGATACCCCATACCAATTTACTAACTTTTGAATCAAAACCCATTGGATGAATTAATAATAATTTTAACATAGATACCATGTATTATGAAAATATCATTATATAAAATTTTAAAGGGAATTATATAGACCATATAAAATTAATTTAGTGTTTAACCTTAAAACATGCCTCAATGAACATATATTATGAGAAAATCCCATACCTCATGTCCAACATGTTGGGTAGCACTCTAACATACATTATAATGAATATAAATTTATTATAATTATATAATAGATCCATTTACATACATATAATATCATATATTATCCCCTTTCAATATTTTGACATCAATTTACTAGTAATTAAAAATTAAAATCATCGTTTATGGGTGTTAACTATTTCATTATTCATAAATTTTTAAATTTGGAAGTTTTGGTCCTATCATATTTCTCATCATTACCTCATCTATATAATTATTATAATGATATAATTATAATATATATTCATTATATACATATTTATTATATTAAATTAAATTTAGATATATTAAATTGAATTACACTGTTCAAGGAGATGGTTGGTCGTTCATACACCTGAACTCTATTTTCACATTTTGAAAGATTGAAATAATTAAAGGTAAGTAATAATTCACCTTTAATGAATAAATATTATATCATATATATCATATAATTTCATTATTTATCCTTATTACCATCCATGTAAATAATAAATGAAAATAAAAAATCACATCACTTTATAGAGGTTGTATTCCATGCGTACGCACAGGAGATTTTATATTTTTCCAAAGAATTAAAGGTAAGAAGGAAGATTTGATATTATAATTCCATAATAATAATTATATTATAAAAAAATATAAACATTAAAACATTCATAATAACTATACTTTAATAATGGTGATGGAAAATGAATTGTATCTCTATGTGCAGGCAGTGGTTCACACGTACGCTCAGGTGATACTTCCAGTTCCAATTTGAGGGGAAATAGTGTCAATAATGGTGGCTAAAAAATAAAACAACATGTTATTATATTAATTATATTGATTTTATTTATTTTATGAAGAATATTGAATTATTAAAGGTTTAATAATGAATAAATTAAATGAGTTTGGGTAGGATGGTTACCTCTTCTTCTGTTGGCCTCCTTTAGATCCTTTCTTAAGGACCCAAGGAATGGACTTTTCAGAAGAAAAATACACCAAATTAGTTTTTATATAAGGATATAATATAAATTTCCTCACTTTTTTTGAGCTATATGGAAACATGGTTTAAAATAATATATGGTAGTGGAGTCCTTATATTAGTGGGGGACATGATACACATTAATTGCATACATAATTAATATATAATTATGTCACAATCAATATAAATGATTCCAAATGTACAAATAATATTTTTTTGGCATAGTATTTGGTAATAAAACTCACCATAAAAAGGATTTAGGTAATTTTAATTTGCAAAAATATCCTTATCTCATGGTTTAACCCTTGGTAAAACTGTTTTAACCTTATCCAAAGAGACAATTTTTTATTATTTTTACTAATAATTACTAAAAAATGATACTGTACTAATTAAAATAAAATAAATTTGAAATTTAATGTATGTAATTAATTCTATAATATTCAATTCACATAATATTAAGAATTTAAATAAAAAGTAAACAAGAAAAACACAATGAAAAGTAGTTTTCCATAAATATGTTTTCGTAAGCAATAAATGTTTTGAATAAAAATAGAATATAAAATTGAAAAAATTTAATTTAATTAGATTATTAATGAAATATATATGAATTAATTATCCTTTAAAAAAATTAAAAAATATAAATATTTGAAATTACTTTTAAAAAAAATACAGTTTTCAAAAAAATCGGTATCATACACTATTTATCAAAAAATCAATCATTATAAAAAATTATAAAAAAGTAAAACAAAGATAAATTACTATTTATTATTTAAAAAAATATCTAAATATTTCAAAACAAATGTTAGAATTTTGATATATATTATTTATAATATTCTCTACAAAAATGAAATAAAAACAATTTTGAGAAAAATAATCTTTGGAATTATAAAATACGCTTACTAAAAATTGATTACATATTTATTATTAATAAATACATTATATAAAACAATTATAAATATTTTTCATATGGTTTTATATTAAATTAATACCCACATATCCAATATCTAGGTGATAACTTTCATATAAAATAATAATATTTTACAATTATATTGTGGTCTGCCTAATGCTCGGTGTTCTGTGTTGAGAAATATATTGAGTATTGTAATCTAAACATTTGGTGTTTTTCATGTAAATTGAAATTAGAGAAATAATATATAATAAGTAATCCATTTTTTATGATGAATGTAGATTGAAAAGTTACATTAATTCCTTTTATATTAACTAATTCACCATTTTATTTACGGATCTCTCAAAAATGTAATCATGAGTTATCTTGATAATTTCATTGTGGTATTTATTAAATATATATTTATATACATTAAAAACTATGAATAAAATAAAATAAATTTTAAAATTATTCATAAGACTCTGTTATAAAAGTTTTTATATGGAATGGTTAGAAAATTTGGATTCTAGCATTAAGATGTTTCTTTTATTAGAAATATTATTTTTAGTGATGGAATATAAAATGATCCTTAAAATAAACTTATAGTAATTGGATAACCAAATCAAATTAATTTAATGGAGGTACATAGTTTACTTGGATTCATAGGTTAACATCGATGATTTGTTCTCAATTTTTTGTTTAGATAACCCATTAACGAAGATTACATGTAAAGGGGTTAATTTTATATGGTCATAAGAATTTATGGAAGGGTTCAAAGAATGAAATAATTGAATAGTCTATGAACTAACATTTAATTTATAATTATGAGGGGATGTAATTTTTTATATTTAGTTATGAATCAAATAAATAAATTTGATATCTCCTGATAAAAATTTATACAATTCTTACAAATGAATCAAGGAAGTTCATGATTAATTAAAATAATTATGTAACCCATGATCTTTAGTTTGTAGAAGTAATATTTTTATGGAAGATATATACTCCTTAAAATTATGATTAATGATGTGAAATATATATGAATTGGAAAATATGAAATATATCGTCTCACAAATATATCTCTTCAGGAGGAAAATAAATGTTTAAAACTAATCATGGATTATTATTTCTTAATAAACTACCACCTTTGGGTAAAATATTAGGTGGATAATGCATTGAGTATGAAATATTAGGGAATTTTGACTAAATTTTGGATTGTTAAAGATACTTTAAATATGGGTTTATTATTGTTGTATATGAGAATAATTTTAAAAGGGGGAACATCACATCTATTATAAATAATTTTCAAATTATCCTTATTAAATAAATTAAAAATATCCAAGAATTATGATGTGAATATTCAATATAAAATCAAATCGTTGAATGGTGGGAAGTTGGTAGATATCATCTATGAAGATGATGTATTGAAATTTGGATTGATGATATGACTTCCATCCATGGCTGAGATATAAAGAAAATTATTAGATAAATATCATAGTTTAATTTTATTTATAAGCCCATGAAACCAAAATATATATCAATTTTTGAAGAAAAGTGTTTTGTGGGATAATATGAAATGTGAAATTATACACTATATGAATGGAAGAATATATATTTTTGTGATCAAGGGTGAGGGAGGTGAATAAATAATATGATCTTTTTTATGATTTCAACTTTATAACAATATTATCCTTCAATTAGAGTAAATTTAATTTGAAAAAAAACATGTACTCCTATAGAAACTGAATCCATTATGGGCCTCATTTCTCATTAAGAGTCTCTAATATACGAAATGATTTTCTAACAATAAAGGATAACACATCCATTAGAAAGAAATAATTTTTTGGTTTACATTCTTTAGGATATATCCATATCTTTCATAATACTGTAGTCATTTGATAGTGCATGCGATTATTATATAGATAGTATAATAAAAAATTGTTTTCATAAATGAAAAAATCCTTCACCAATTGGAATCATCATACCATGATTGGACTATTTTAATTATTCACACATATGTTCCTCCATGTTCTATTCTTCCTCTTTGATCTCTTGAACTAAAGAAATTAAGAACTTATTTCTGAATTTTTTTTCCGAATCATGTCCATATGATTACTTCTTCTTTTGGTAGTTGTCTATTTAGTACCCTCTGTCTCGAACCCTGTCAATTTGATACCTCCCTATTTGATACACTATATTAGGTGTCACTATTTCTGATACCTTGTTCTTAGTATCACTCATCCCAATACCCAATGTGTTGAACTTTTGTGTTTGATTCATTAATAATTATAAATACCAAGATATTTGGATGAAATATGAATTCTTTAACATCAATATAATTATCAGTTACCCCTTCACAACACCCTTTATCCCCATTATATATCCATAATTTCATTAAAAATCAAGGGAGGAATATAACAATCAAATTTGAATTTCCAACACTAAACATGAATGTCCCTCAAGAGTATTTGGTCATTTGAATTCGTTTAATCCTTTAAATTATTTTATTCATCCAATATCTGTATAAACTTTACTAAAATATTTGTGTCATTTATCTTCACAGATACTAAAAATATTGTCCTGAATCATGGTCTTTCCTTTGTGATTATTTGGGTGGTTATCATCCAAATTAGTTTGGTCAAAATGTATGACTATACAAAAACCTTTTTAATGATACTCAAAACATTATCAGGTATATCATTGTAATGTTCTTATTTGTATAGTTCCTTTATATCTAGATATCTTATTATTTTTACACCCAATAATATTTATATGTTACCTCTATCCATATTACCCATGGTATGTCTGCTAAATGACCTTTCAACCAGAAACCATTATATATTGACATAGGTCATGAAATTATATCTGATGACCTCGATCAAGAACCTCAATGTAATGAATTATCTCAGAAACCTATATTCGATGGAATTTCACAGAAACCTCTATGTGATGGCTCTACATGGAAACCTATCTTCAATTATTTTCTTGGAAACTACTTTTTGATGACTTAAAAACATTCTTCATCTGTGTAATCTAACTGAAATCCTCATACTCCTTTAGTTTTTTTATTTGAACAGACTTATCAACAATCACAAACACCTTTAAGTATCTGTAACACCCCAAGATTTTATGATAAATATTATTTTAATTTCATTAATGTCTTGTGTTGTATGCTACACCAAGATTACCTTGCGCTATATGCAACACCGTATTAGCTTGCAGTATACGCAACACTATTCTTGGATCGTGTTACACACAATTTTGATAATAGTTATTCTACGCAAAATTGAGTATATATATATATATATTCAATGTATAAATGAAATATAGTTGGATTATGTTATAAAAAGCAAAGAAGGATTCTTGCACAACACGCAACCCTGACTTGGCTTGCATTACACGCAATCGCAACCTTCCTCGATAGCGTGTGTTGTACGCAATACCGGGTTTTACTAAACAATGATATATTATTATAATATTACTATGAACTAGCCGTTATGAATAGTATTAACTAAATTTTGAATTTTATAACATTATTATTCATCTTACACATTTTCTAGAATATGGTATAAGAACAAAATAAATTTTTCGGGTAAAATAAGTATTTTTAAAAAAATGCAGTTTTTCCACCTTTTGATGGGACACCCACTATAAATATAGTTTTTTAAATGTTTATAAGTTCAATTTGAAAAAATAAAATCATTCTTTGGAATCAAGAAATAAAAATTTACTTTGGATAAGTTTTTCATATTATTCTGGTAACTTTCATATTTTGATGAATAGAAAAAACACACTATATTTTAATTAAAAACAACTTTTTTCATCGCAATAATTTATATGGTTAAATTATAATATTGAATGGTTTTAAAGTATAAATAGAATATATTTTTAACATTTAATATAATTTATGTCATTATCATTGATTTTACATTAAATTCGTAGGTTAAATCAATTCAATCTTTTGCAATGTTTTAATGAAAAACCCAGTTTCTTTCGACAACGGGATTAATTTTAATTTGATTTCTGCAACTTTTGTGTATTGAATTTGGAAAAATGGATTCCATATTTTGAATCAGTGGGTCCAAATTATGTTCATAAGTTACTTTTTATTTTTGGGAATTATGAATAGTAACTACGGTAAATCAGGTAATTAAGGGTAAATATAACATTATAAAATTACCCTAACACATGCCAAAATTATAGTGGATGGATAAAAGTATACCCATATAACCTAAGGGTCGGACTAGATTAATTTTATGGACTTTTGACCATGAAAATAATTTAATTATTATTAAAACCAAAGAAAGTGACAACATGTCACTCTCTTAAATATTATAAGTTTAATAATATTAATTTAGTGATACACATCATAAAAAATCGAACATAAATAGTCTCAAGAAATATAATAAAATTATCTACATCATGATAATTTATTTAGAATTTGTAGGGATTAAATAATTGTCATTAATGGTGATACATTAATGATACAGAAATTATTTATTAAGTGGAAAATAAGTAATATAGTTTTTATTGAAATAATAATACCCATTAAAAGGCCAAAAACCTGACCAAAACTTATTGGTAGTGTATATATACACCATAATCATCCAATAAAATAATATATAACCATTTGGAGCCTTATAAAAGTGATTATGACACTTATATTATTTTATTTGAAATGATGCCAAAGTTGTCACCTTCATAATTTAATAAATATAAAAATTTAAATATTGTTATTTTAAGATGATAAATTCAATTAAAAGTATTATTTTCAAATTTAATAAATATATCTTCATCATAGGATTTTATTTTTAATTTTTATGCAACAAATCAGTATATTAAATAATTATACAAAAATGTTTTAGTAATTATTTTATCAAGAGATAAACCAAATAAATGGTTTTAAAAATAATAAAATAAATATTATATGAACTATTTAATGTTATAAACTAATTTTATAGATACATATGACCATTTATGAATCTATTAAATCTTTTATATCGAACATATCTTCTGTATATATTTTATTTAAATTCAAATAAATGAATAGTGTCAAAATTGACACTATTGTTATTTTATAAAAATAACATATTATAAAATTGTTTAAAATCACAGAAATATTTAAAAATTATAAATTTAAATTTATATGTTCTATAATGTTATAAAGTAAACATTTATGGAAAATTCACAACAAATAAGTAATTATTTGTTATAATTTAAAATTTAGAATTTTATTACCACAAATAAACTTAAATAGATTAAATAAGGATAAATCAAAATGATAAGGTTTAAAATAAGATACAAACATGTCTAAATTTGATTTATTGATAATATTACAACCCTATATCATCTAATATTCGAATATGAGTCATTTTTGGAGGTTTTAAAGTGGGTTTAGATTTATTATAAATTAATATTTTTAAAAATTCCAAAGGTGCCCCCCTCCTCCCTTATAAAAGGGCACCTCCTCCCTCTCTTCCACACACCACTTTGAGCCTTAAATCTCGGCCAACCCCTGTCCAATTATCTTCTACAATTCCCTATAATCATCCTAGAGGTCCTGTTCTTCTTCAAAGACCAATTTTAGTGCCCTAAGAGGAGGTCTCAAAGAGGCGCTTCAAAGAAGAGGTAATTTCCGTTACCGATTCTTTCACCTTTATTTCTTCTTCCACTTCTTTTTCTTAGGTTGTTTCGTTATGAAGTAATAACATCAGTATCACTCATATACTGATATGTAATTATAAGTATGAAATAACCCTATTTCACCATCTATCCATCCTACAAAAAACAAAATCACCGTGCATGCGTACGTACGGAATACCGTCTCCACGCCGTGGTGTAATCTATTTTCCACCACCACCTTACTTGGATGGGTATAATGGTGTAAATAATAACTATATATGATTATTGTAAAGTGATATTTATTCTTTAATAGTATACATACACTCCAATAAAATTCCACGATCATGGGAACGATATCATCGCTCGTGCGTACGTACGGAATACCGTCTCCACGACGCGATGAGATTCATTCTCAATGATTAACCATTCATAAATGATTATAAAGAATATATAATAAGTAATAATTAAATATATGACATAATAATGATACTGGATTTATGTACATATATATATATATATGTCATCCAATTAATTCCATTCAATTCAATGAGGAAATGAAAACAACGTTCATACGTACGTACGGCCTACCGTCTCCATGAATAGTGTATTTTTTTCCATTTATCGATCTATTATACATATGTATATTCTGAATATATATTATATATAAATCATGTTTTACATTCTGGATGTATGTAATCATGATCTAAGTAGTCATATGAATCATTACAAGTCAAAACACGGGCGACAAATGAAACGATTTTACCCAAAATGCTCTTTAACATGAAATTTACAAAAGAACGGGTAATATAAAGTCACAAGTGAACCATATATGATATCATAACAATTAATATGATTCTGTAATAAGTCAGTAACATTATTTAAATCATTATATAGGAAGTTCAGATACGTACGAAGCATATCAGAAATAAGGTAAGGGATAAT
The DNA here is from genome assembly GCA_963277665.1 of Viscum album. Lineage (NCBI taxonomy): Eukaryota > Viridiplantae > Streptophyta > Magnoliopsida > Santalales > Viscaceae > Viscum > Viscum album. The sequence goes on from OY728167.1 coordinate 685,570,999, forward strand.
TTTGCAAATCTCATTTTTATCCGAGATTGCTTATTCGTAAGTATTTACTGGGGTTTATTGATATCGTCCATGTCCATGTTTTATAAAAGTGTATTCATGTATGTTTAAAGTCATTTTTACCCATTTTTACTTTTACCCCATGTTATGGAAGGAATCTTTCTTTTATTTACCCTACAAGGTACTTTTTGACTTTTTCGGAAAAAGTACGAGAAGAATGTTTTTTAACTTATATTTCATGAAAGGGTTTTTATGGTTTTATAAAGCCTTATTTTCATGAAGGTTCCTCAAAAATATTTCAGGAATATTTTCAACTAAATACTTTTCTTTTAAAATTGCATGACATTTTGTGAAAAGAAAATGATTTTGATGAAAAAAGGATATTTTCCTCAAGAATTCATTTCAAGTGTTTTATCAAAACAATTTTTCATCTAAGATGACATTATTTCACATTTGTATGTTTCCAGTATCATGTATCTATGATTTACATGGTTTCACTTTTCTTATGATGAAATGATATCCATTTGTTATAAATGGATTATGTGATGATGGGATGATTTTTATGAAACCCATTTTATTTATTGGGTTATTATGAATGATGTATGTTTATTTTGTGGCACAAGTAAGAATGATTTGATTCTGAGATGGGTGGGACCTATATCTCCCTCCAATGCATTGGGTAAAGATTTATATCTCATTAGATAGACATGGATGGAACAGCAAGTTAAACAGGTTCAGTAATATAGGACTGGAACGAGGAGTGAACTCGATTCAGAAAGGGACTTTGTCTACTAAGATGGTCTTGGCAGCAATGGCTTGGCTACTATGGAAATCATATCATGTGCTTAATGGTTTCCACAATTACATGTTTTATTTCCATGCTATTTTATCATTCTTAATGTTTCTTTATGATCTATGCCTTACGTACTTCCATGTTTTATGTCATTTCTCAACCTCTTGATGTTTAATCATTATGTTCATGTTTTTATATTCAAATGTATATGGTATGTTTTATTTTATCCATGCATACCCTTACTAAGCATTTGAGCTCACCCTTTTTATGTTTTCTTTTCCCCAGGATATAAAGAACAGTTTTAGGTAAGAAAAAAAGGGAAGATCTTTATGGGAGATGTTGAAGATCTTTCACCATGATTACAAGATTACGTTCCATGTTTCCAAAGACACTAAACTATTACGGTCCTTGTGTGTCTGTTTTTGTTTTGTATTAAGTATTCTGCTAATGTAATGTAATGTCCGTGTATGTCAAGCTTTGGGTCTCTACAGTATTAATCATGTTTTTTTACTTTGAATAATATAAAATATTCACTAGAGTTTTTTTTTCTAGAAAACACTATCTGATACCCATGTAAATACTTTTAGACAAACATTGTTTCTTGTTTTCCATCTGATCATTTTACTCTATTAGACTCCATAAAATCACCCTTATCCATTAGAATCATATTTATATATACAGAACACATATCCTTGAATCTTCATAGGGAAGACTCAACTTTTTTAAGATATTTATATATTTGGAACCAAATATAACTCCATAAGGAAATATTATTTATGAAAACCAGATAAATTATTAACTCAAAACCACTTTGTCTCAATTGTCTCACTGTTTCAGTTTTTTTTTCAATAGAGGGAAAAATCACTGAAGCTCTAAAATCGAAAAAGGGACCACCATTAAATAATTGTAATCCTATACAAGAGAACACTATGTAGGAAAAAGAATCATTGGATACAAAATACCATACTATCCAAAAATCAATGATGAGAATTCATTGTAGACATCTTCCAAAACTTATATATTCATCATCACAAACCAAAAAAGACATAAAATGATACTATATCCCCTTTAATAAACTACTAAAATAGTTCACAGATGTTGACATCACAACTTTCACAATTTTAACACTCCCACTAAATGCATTCTCTCACATGAAAGGTAAATCATATATCAATGGATGTTTTACTATTTCTCTACCTTTGAAAAAAAATTATAAAGACAACATGATATATGGTACTGATAACACAAATCATATCCATGAAGAGAGTGATGTTGAATGGGATAATCAACCTCATCTTATGAAATTATTCTCTCATCAAGGGTTTAGTAATGATATCAGCTACCTACTCTTTTATATGTAAAAAATAAATCATCAATTTAATTTTTCCACATGCTATTTTGTAATGTAATATTTAACATAACTATGCTTAGATCATGAATTTTTCACTTCATTCAACGTGAGATTGAGAGAACATTGATTATCACAACCCACGAAATGGGGAAACATCACATCAACGAAAAATTATTCTAGTTGTATGTTAATCCATATTAATCGTGTTATTTCTTAAGTGGAATCTACATAATCTACATCTACAGGGATGAGAGTCACTAAGATTTACATATTTTTTTGAAAACTAACACATATTTATCCATGAAATAAAACTATATTATAGGTGGATCTTCTTTAATTGAGAAAAACATCATAGTCTATATCTATATATCCAAATAGATTCCAATTTCTCTTAATATCACACATTACCAAAAAAAATTTATTTACCATAATGTATATGAGAAATCTTTTTCCATCTGAAAAATATGATTTTTGTTGTGTATATTGAAATTTTTCACACATGGTAAAAACCGAAACCATGTTTGGTATGGGGATAATAAATATAGCATGATTCCAATAATTTTTCTAAATTATTTATGATCAATATTCCTTCCAAATAAATCATTAAAAAAACTCATTCCTAATGATATAGGTGTGGAAATAGGTTTTGAGATATTATTCCAAATCATTTAGGTAATTTCTTGTCCTATTTTCCTATGATTAGAAATTGCAGTCCTTATTTTGATAAAAATTTAGGAAAATAATATAACACATTTCTTTTAGTATATAAACTTCACAAAAATCATCATTTCTCTAGAAAAACATTCATAGTATTCTTCATTTTCTTATTAAAAAAATGATATTATCTATCTAAACAATCATAATAAGGGAAATTTATTTATTTTATTTAATTAAGTAGTTGTTTTATACTCTTCCTTTTGTTATATTATACTTCTTTAGGAAGGTGTATATATTATAATGATTATATCACATATCTTGTTTCAACCAATAAAAACAATTCTTCAATTTTAAAACACACTTTTCATATTTAGAAAGAATGAAGCCACATGGTTTCTCAATATAAACTTCTTCTTTAAACCCACCATTTATAAAATAAGACTTGAAATCCAATTGGAATTATTTTAATCTTCATTATATAAAAATAGAAAGAAGTACTATTATAGTTTCATGTCAATCCATATGCAAACATTTCTCATCAAAATCATTACTTTAAACCTATTGGTATCCCTTACATATTATTCCTTTCTTTTTTCTTATCACATTACCTCCTTCATTTAACATATTCTTGAAGACCCACTTTGTTCCAATAACATTTTCATTTTCTTGGATTTTTAACAGTCCCCACATCTCATTTTTCTCAGTTTAATCCAATTCGTTATTTACAGAGTCAATCCACTCTTGATGATCTAAATATTCATCAATATCTATTATATTAACCTTTGAGAACAAAGTGGTTTGTAAATTTACCCTCAATGTTATTCAGGTATAAACCTATTCTCCTTGATCTCCAATGATATTTTTTACATCCATGTACTTCCATATCCTTGGATTAGTTGAATCTAATTATCCCTTAAAAATTAAAATGGAAGATTCTATATCATTATCATGAATAGTTTCTATATCATCACATCCATAAGATTCATTGTTATGTTATTTACCTGAAATTACATCACCTTTACATCCTCATATACCAATAGATTATTGGGAAATACAACTTTTATAATTTTCAAACACATTTATATCTATGTATTCAACAATCCTTTTTAGTTTCAATTTTATAAATTCTATATCCTCTACTGTTAAGAAGGTATCCAAGGAAGATGCCATAAAAACCAATTTAATAAAACTTCCAATGATTCTAACCATTTACCTTGATAATGTAATTGCATCCAAATACCCTAATGCATTTAAAAAATGGGTTTTGCTTGTAAAAAATCATGTATAGAGTCATATCTATGTATATCATGAATACATAATGATTAGGAATATGAAATGATACTTTAATACTCCATTTACAAAATAATCAGTATGTAATATAATCAATCAACATAGTTTGATACATCTGAACCAGACTTATATTATTTATTTCAGAAACTCCATTCTCTTGTGGTATGTATGGTTCAATAAGTTCAAAATGAATTCCATGTTTTTTAAGATAATCATTAAATTTCCTATTTTTTTATACAACACTATTAATAGTTCAGATATTCTTCATTGGATATATACATTTTTTAAAACTTCTCCAAAAACTATTTATTATTTTGAGAGACACTAATAATATTTTAAAAACATAATAGATTGATTGAGTGAAATAATTAATAATGGAAAGAAAATAATTATCTACATTTATAGATTTATTTTTCATGGGACCAAATATTTTCGAATGAATAAGTTCCAAGGGATGAGTTGAATGGATCTCAACCATCTTATGTATTGAATTTGGAATATTTTCATTCAAGAATATCGGAACACACCAATATCTTATTCATATCACGTCATGAAAATCATAAATACTTCCACTAATTTAGAGAGTTTTCATATTAATATGGCATATATGTCTATTCCTTTTATTCTAAAACTGATTTTTACCAACATTTTATGATAGAATGAACTCCGTGCATTTTAACCTCAGAATAGATTTTCCTTGGTTAATTTCCATCATTTTACAACATTCCCATCTTCAAATTTTTTTTAAAACAAGTAGGTATATTCTAAAAATTACTTTATTCCCTTAATCAAAAACCTATGAAACGTTTGTTAACATTTTTTAGTCCATCAACAAATAAGGCACTTTTGAATTTAAATTTTCATTTAATAATTACAGAAGATGCAATTCCTTTGATTCTGATTGAATAATAATTTCCAAATTTTGCCTTTCCTTATTTATATTCTTGTATATTTTTTTATAATTTCAAAAAATTGGCAATATGTGTATAACATACATTGTCCAATTTCGAAGGTTATTATCCTTTTTTCAATGATAGAAGTTTTAATAAAAATGTAATTTTGTCCCTTTTCATATGTGACATCTGGTTTCATAAATTTTCTTATAAACATTGTTCATATGGTATCATTAAAATACTTACTTTAGCTTGATAAGTTGATTTATCACCTATTTCAGAAATAATTCCATGTGGTTGAAATCATTTTTATATTTTCAAACATAATATTTTATGTTATATTCATTGAGTGGTTTGACTTATACAAAATGTTTTCTTCCAATACCTCCTGGATTCTTTGAGTTTTGATGATTAAACTAATTTTTTTCACTATATTACCTAATCCTCCATAGTTCAATTAGTATCCATAGATATAATATTTAACTCTATAAGCTATATGTTATCCAGGATAGTGTATATATTCTCAATAAATTTTTATTAATAAAATTCTGATATTTTTTTGAAACATCATTTTGTAAGGCTCCTAAAATATGTTTCTCCAGCATATAATTCTTCACCTCCTTAAATGAATCCCCAGTTATAGTGATTTTTTCTTCAAACATTTAATAAATCAAAACGTATTAATTTTTGAATTCAAATATTTTATCTACATATATGGTCCTCTTGAATTAATTCTTATTTGGAAAATTTTTTTCCTTTTTTTTAATCTTCTAGGATGATATTTTTTGATCCATTTGAGTGTCACAATTCTTAGTACATCAAAAAAAATTGAAAACTATTTTTTGATCATTTATAACATCTTTTAGCTTTAACTATTTTATAAATAACTATAAAACAATATTTATCCTTTACCATTATAATTTGTATGAGCTTGATGTTGAGTTATTTTAATCCTCATATAACTTCTTCATGTCATCAATTTTATTTACGAACATATATGTTTCTTCAAAGGTTGATTCTTGATTGTTTACGGATTGATATTTTATTCATCAACATCGTGTAATATTTCACATGTTTTAAAATATTTGAATGAAATTATTTAAGTTTTATTATATGTATAACATCCTTCCATGTATCCTCTTAATCTTTTTCCATGTTTTGGCTATCATTTCTGGTAAATTTATAATCATTTACTTTTCTAATATGAATCATTAAAAAAATTTCTTCACATAAATTTGTATCTTCATTTTTATTACCATAATCTTTATCACACATGGATAAAATTTTTATATTCTTATATTTATGGGAATTATTATCCTTTCCTTGGTAATATGAATTTTATATTTCACCATTGTTCTTTTTTGGTTATCTAAACATTCCATATTCTTCATCATTCTGTTCATCAGTCTTTATCTGTGGACAGTTTTCTATGAGATATCAAATTCCACCAATGTAATATAACATCAAATTAAAACATTACATTATACATACCTAGGCCTAATTTATATTTTCTAAAAACTAAATAAAAATAATAATTAAAAGTTTACATACTTGAAATTCCGTAACAGCGGCATTGAGTTTTTCCTCAGAAATATTCCTAGACTTCCCTCTCTTAATACCATTGAAATGAGTTTCCTGATGAAAATTTTACCTATTATAAAAATCCTTTTATAATATCATTTCTTATGAGTTGAGAATATAATTTTGGTTATCCAGAAAGATAGAGTTTTAGGATATTCATATTTAGTAGATGATGCATTGGAATCAAAATTATTAGAAATAATTCCTAGTATATTTTCATTAATAGGGGAGTATTCTAATTTTACACCAAAAAAACATATGGTATTTAAAATTTCCTAAACACCTACAAATAACATTCCAATTGATTCAAATTATCCCATTTTAGGATCTTCAAACTACAATATCCAAATATTTAACTTTTATTTCTTAAATTTATTATTTCCTTCATATATATTTTCAACTTGTCACATATGCTTTAAGAAGATACAATTCCTTTATCCGTCATAAATTAAGATTAATATTGGGAAAAAATATTTAATTTCTGGATCACCCAATGTTATATAGAATCTTTTTATCTGCAACTATTAAGGGTTTACACTCAGTAGGAGGAGTGAAACCATCTATAGAAGCATCCAAAAAATTCATATACAATGGATAAAATATATTTTTTATTTTTTATTTCTAGATATGTTAGTTCTTTCAATCAATTATATGATTCTATTAACTGCAGTTTTTTTTCAATATCCATGAATGTATTTTACATCTTCAAATAACCAAGATTCAATGAACGAAACCATTCATCTATACTAATTAAAAGGACCATTCAGGATTTTGGGACTATATAGAGTGGGTTGGGATTAAATTAGTGATATTCTCATTTTGTATTTTCTTATTTTACAAAACCATGGAATCTAATTTGATTGAATAGAATCCACCAACATGTAACTCACAAGAACTCCTAAAAGAAAAAAAATATGGTTCACTGCTCAAAAAACATGTGTAGTTCTTATCATGATATAGAAACAATACTGGATCATACATCAACTAAAAAATAGTACTTTATGGTTTACAAAAATCTATGAATATGCATCACATTCATAGAACTATAGTTTTTGTAACACCCCAAGACATTATAATATTTTATTTTCTTAGTAAAATTAATTTTGTTTCTTAAGAAATTTTTAATCTTAAACTACACAGAATAATGAGTTTTCATGCGTTACATGCATGGCCTTGTTTTACTCAACAACAATATAATAATAAAATATTATTATTTAATATATTATATTATGTTGTTGTTAAATTATCTTTTATGAATATTACTAAAAACATTTTGAATCTTATATATTCCACATAATTTTAATATTCGTCTCATTTGTTTCATAAACATTATATAAGAACAAATTCAATTTTTTGAATAAAGAAAGTATTTTCCAAAAAATATTGTTTTTCCTCCATTTAATAAAGAATTGGTTTTTAATACAATATTTGAAACTTTTATCAGTTAAATTTGAAAATATAAACATCTTATTTAGAATAGGTACATACAAATTTATTTTGGAGAAATTGTTTCTAATTTTATGATAACTTTCATATTTTAATGAATAGTGAAACATACTGCATTTTAATTCAAAACAACTTCTTCATCTAGTTTACTTATATTGTTTGATTATCCATTTAATTGGATTTATGTATAATTATATTATTTTTTTATCATTTAATATAATTATTTTCATTGTAATTGATTACACATTATAAATGTATATAAACAAATGTCAACGTGAATTAATTTTATTTTAATAACTGAAACAGGTGTGTTTTTAATCATGAAACATATATTCCATATTTTAAATCATTAGGTTCGAATTATGTTAACATGATACTTTAATTTTTTTCATTATGAATAGTAACATTAGTAAATATTTTTATTACCATGGTTAAAGGTAAATTAGGTAATTAGAGGTAAAAATAATATTATAAAATTACCCTTACACCTGTCAAAATCTTATTTGATGACTAAATTTGACCCCTATAATTTATTTCTCTAAATTGAATCACTTAATGACTATTTTCCCATGAACATGACATGAATATAATAATAATTAATGAATGTTATAACATGCCACACTCTCGTTCTATATAAGTATATTAATTTTAAAATATATATAACTAGAAGATTACATGAACTATAGGTATTATAAAAAAATATAATATAATTAACTACATCATATAAATTTATTTATAATTTTTACAGATTAAATAATTTCCATTAATTATGACACAATAGTGATGGAGAAATTATTTTATTAGTAAAAATATCAAATAAATGGTATTAAAAATATAAAAATATATATAATTTAATTAATTAAGGTTATTAATGACGTAAAAAAGGTGAATATGACATGTTTTGTGTATATTAAATGTAATTTTTAGATGTTATATTATTGTTTTTTATATTTTTAAATATGAAAATTTCAAATATTATCAAAATTTACATAAATTAAACATTCAAATAAATAATAATTAATTACATGCAATAAAATTAATAATAATGTCAGGTTCAGCCAAATAACTTAGATATTAGTATATATTCCATAAATAATCCAATTGAGCTTCTTTTGAAATTTTATAGTAACTATATTAACCCTCTAGTGTAAAAATACAAGAAGACACACTAAGAGTTAGTCTCTTTAACTAAGGGTTAGATCCAAAAGATTATTTTAATTTCATGACCTAAACTAATCTAAAAATAATTCTATAGGTGGAATTAGACCCATAATCATATTACAGTTGAAGGAAATCATTTTTTAGTATTTTAAAACCGAAAATAAATTTATAATAAATTAAAATTTTACGATCTTCTAAAAGTTCCTCTCACCTCTCTTATAAAAGGGAACATATCGTTCTCATTAATTAACACATCCAAAAATATTTTCCTAGGACAAAACCTACCCACATATACTCCCAACATCCCTCACATCATTATAGAGGGAAAACATTGGGCATAAAGACACCATAAAGAGTTCATTTATGGAAACTAAAAGGAGACTCCCAAGGAAGATGTTATTGTATTATCACTATTTCAAATTTCTTTTCATCTTCTACGTCCTCTTTCTCACTACTGTAAAACAAGCCTATACCCATGGTTTTGCAAAAAAATGTGGGTATAGGGTACCCTTATACCCACGGTTTTCGAAAATCGTGGGTATAGGGATAATATTGGGACCTATACCCACAGTTTCATAAAACCATTGGTATAGGTCACCTATACCCACGGTTTTATAAAACTATAGATATAGGTCACCTATACCCACAGTTTTCCTAGAACGGTGGGTATAGCTTATTTTTAAAGACCTATACCCATGGTTTTGGCCAAACCATTTGTATAGAGTTTTTTTAGAGTACCAATACCCATAGTTTTGAAAAACCGTGGGTATTGGGGTATTTTTTTTGAAGACCTATACCCACAGTTTTTCAAAACTGTGGATATAGCTGGCGGCAGGGAAAAAAATTTTGCGAGACAATGAAAAAAAATTGGTAGTAACACGATTTGGGTGAATATAATTACAAATATAAGTAAACAGATATATGACAATGTAAACAAAATATTTCCAGCTCAGTTGGTTAGGTCATAAATCATCTTCGCAGTGGTCGCGGGTTCGAATCCTGTTTTTTTTTCTTTTTTCGATTACCGGTAATATTAATATATTTATATAAATATATATATATCAAATGACTCGATAGCTTGGTTGGTCAGAGAGGTAGTTCCGTCAGTGCAGCGTCCTGGGTTCGAATCCCACCTGCATCGATTATTTTCGCACATTTGATTTTTCAAAAATCGGTAATATTAATATATTTATATAAATGTATACGTATATACCAAATAAGACAATAGCTCGGTTGGTCAGAGGTATTGTTCTACTGTGCATCACCCCAGGTTCGAGTCCCGCCTGCGCTAGTTTTTGAGATATACATTCCCACGGTTTTCAAACCGTGGGGGAATTCCTACACCACCTCTGCAGCGGTGTGGTACATGGTGACCCCTATATATACCCACGGTTTGGATGAACCGTAGGGATAGCCTAAGACCCCTATTGCGACGCCACTCAACCCCACTGTTCCCAAAACCATGGGTATAGGTAGTTTTTCTAGTAGTGTCTATATTGTTTCAAAATATAAATAATTAATCTAGAATCATACATATACTGATATGTTATTATAATCATAGGAAAACCATATTACATGTTTTATCCACCATAAAAATAATAATATCACCGTTTGTCCTTACGTACGGCTTACCCTCTCCACATTTAGGTGTAATTTATTATTAGACACTCCTTTATCTAGTTTGGTATAATAGTGAGTATAGTGGATTTAAATAATGAATATTTAATTATAATAATTATTTATAATTGATATAGAATCCAATTCCATATAATTTAAGCATTTATGGAATGATATTTTCGCTCATGCGTACGTATAACCTACCGTCTCCGCAACGCGATGAGATTCGTTTGTTATGTTAACCATTAAAGAATGATTATAAAATTTATATTATGAATAAAAATGATAATGAACATAATTTCATTCTAGATATGAATAAAATATATCGTATTGATAAAAAACATGACTTACATGTCAAAACATGAATGGGAATATGAAGTAGTTAACACACAAAACAACGGTAATATTGAAATAAAATTACAAAACATATTCAAGAGGATAATATATTATATCATAAATATGAATATGGTCCTTGTATAATTTAATAACATATATTAAACATTATATAGGAGGATAAATCATCCTTATCTACAGAAACGTATAAGGTATTGGTTAATTTTTCAATCTCATCATTATCTGAGTTTGTTTATATGTAACTATTTATATTGAAATATTTATCATCCATGTCCATGTTTCTTAATAAATTTTCAAATGGATTATTTTTTAGGTTTTATGTAAGGTAATATTTAACTAAAATATCATTTTAAATATTTTAATGATTTTCTATTCTAAATAATTATCGTTGATGTCCATGTTTTCAAAATGGTTTTAAAGATTTATTTTTATGGACATGAATGGTTTAAAATGTTAATTCCTTTCCAAATATTCAAAGTGGTTTTGGAAAATTTGATTCAGAAATATACTTTAAATGCCTTTTTTATAAATTTCACATCTTTTATTGTTTTCAACGTAAAAAATTTATATTTCTCTAAAATAGTTTTATTGATTTTATTAGATTTTATTTCACCTATGTCAACATCATTTGTTGGATTTTATGATTAAAAAAGGTTCATTTGTTATGATATAATCTAACATATTATGTTAAAGGGTTTACAATATGTTTGACTACGGATGTTCTATTTTGGTACAATTCATGGTTTATAGTTAAATTATTAACATTTCATATGAAATTTTTAATACAAACTTTTATGTTATGATTTACCCCTTTAATAAGAAAAATACATTGGATTTATTAAGTGACGGGCGAGGCCCACTGTAGCCCTTTGATGAATTGGTCAATCTCATGAGCCAAACTAGTTTCTTGGAAAACGGACTTGACCATATGGTAATGGCCTTGTCATGAATACTTGACAATATGGTTATGATGTCCCATAATACGCATTTCCTCGTTTTGATATTAGTTATTGATATTGCATCTGATTATTTGACTTGTAGAATATCGATGTGAACGTTTAAATGAAAATGAATGATTTATTATTTCTATATGCTGCTGAATATTGTATTTGAATGTATTGTCTTAATTTTTTTACCTTGACTAAAAAATTTAAATTTATTTATGATATATTCTTCTATATTTTTTATCCTTGATGAGAATTTGTGCTCAACCCATTCATATGTTTCATTTTCCTCGTATACATGAAGTCATATATTAGGATTTATATGATGTGATAGTCTAATGAATATGAGATTCTTCAAAGGATATAATATGTGGTTTTTTATTTCAAGTTGTATTGTAATGATTTTGTTTGTATCTAGTATTTCAAATGCTAATAAATCGATCGGTCCATCGGGATTTGATTCCTTGTCCTCAAGAAAATGTATTAAAATAATGCACTAGCTCTTATTTTATAGAGTTTGGGTATTATATGTAGTATCAAAGGATGGTTGGTAAAAACCATGGAAACTAGATTTAAATAAACATTGATTCGGGAACCTTACCCCTATATATACATTGAGGATATGTATTGAAGAACATCTTATAATTTTGATAATATAGAGATTACATGGATATTCCTAGAAAATAAATTCATGTATGGATACTACAAGTGGATATGGTTCTGTCACAGATGTACATTGTGGTGAAAACAGACACAAAGAGTTCCGACCTTGACTCGAGGTGGCCTAGTACACGATAATGGGCCTTACTATACAGGTGGTTTGACACTCTCATGGGGTGTTCTTAAGATAATTCATATGTTCTCTACATACCATTACGACAGATTTATGATTATTTATTTCCTTAATGAAATATTTTTACGATTATGGATTAGATATGCATAAAAATTTCAATTTATGTTAAGTGTATAACTAGTTTGGAATAATTCATTATGATTCATAACCTAACCAATTGTTTTACACTATTTAGAATGTTTCCTAGTGTTAAAAATGAAAATCATATCAATTCACATAATCTATGTATGGATTTACCTCTTATATAATACAATGATAGGGGAGATGTTGATACAACTACTGTTTAACATCTTATTACCATACTATGAAAACTAACTCGGGTTATGAATAATGACCTTACCCATATAGAGTAGCCTGATCCACAACGCCTATGATCAATGTTAGTCCACTTTATGGGGAAAGAATCCCAAAACTTTAATGGGACTCTAAATCCTTTTGTAGCTGAGTAGTGGATATGTTCGTTATAGAAAATAATTCTTGCTTTGGGGAGTAATTAAAGGGAAAATGTTGTTGTGTAAGTATATCTCTTATCCGGGGATGTAGATCAATTGTGGTCGTTAATTCAAAACATGAAAGATAATGAAGAGGTAGAAAATATGTAATGGAGGGAATTTAAAGAACTCTTTCTTGAAAAATACTTTCATCATGGTCTAAGAGCGGATATGGATAGACAATTTTGGAGTCTTAGGAAGGAGTATGAGAATGTAGAAAATTATAAAGATTGCATCAAAAGGATAGGAAGTCATGCTACAGACTTCAGGTGTAACACAAGAATTAATATTGATCGATTATTTTATGGGTTAAAACCATTACTCCGATGATAACTAGTCTCAAAATCTATCTCTTCGTACAAATATATTGTCTTTTCTGTTATCAAGATGGAAAAGAAATTCTCTAAGTGTTATGAAATTAATTTAATGAAATAAAAGAATAGAATGATGGATGAAGACATAGAAAAAAGTAAAATAATAAAGAATGATTTCCCTTATGTGATAATTGTTGGGAGAAATAACCTTTTACATTGTTGAAAGGAATGGGATTTTGATACAAGTGTGAAGAAAAAGGTCACAAGGATCGTGATTTCAAGGGATGTAATGAAGCTATAAATGTGAATTTATATAATTATTAATAGATTTGACATTATGAAAATGATTTTCTAATGAGTCGAGGTAATATGGATCAAAAGAATAAAATAGATCATTTTCAATATTCTATTTTTACTTCAGTCTATGTGGAATAATTAATGTATTTATGTTTATTGATTCAAGAATTATATTACTATGTATTGCATTGTACTGTAGTAGATTTCATTAAGGATTTGAGATTGTATAGTACCAATAAATGTGAAACATTTTCATGTTAATATTTTTAGAAAATATATGTTTGAGGGAATGATTCCACTTAATATATTTCTGATACTGAGATAATGATGTTGTAATAAATAGATGATTGATTTGGATAATGTATATTGGATATTTTTTAAAACCTTGGAACTGATTAATGGTCTATTTATTCCATCATTGTTGTAGTTTTCAACATTTTGGGATATTACAGAGTATATCCAATATTCTATGTTTTACATAAGGAAAAAGGAATAATGAACATATTCAATAAGGTTTTATGTTAATTTGGGTTATTACCATGTGTTAAAATAATACATGATGTAGGTATTGGCATGTTTGGTATGAGAAAAAAATGGGATCTTCAATATGATAAATTTAATTACCTTCCATAGATGTTTTTGGACTATGAATTTGGATTTAATTATGTTGGATGAGTATTAATGTTTTAATGGATTTAGTTAGACATTGGATAGAATTTTTTGAGGGTAAAACATTTCTTACGGTTAATTCTGTAATTTTAAAATAAAATTGTTTTAGAGAAATGACAACCATAAGGCTGGGCAACAAGCTGTCGTTTCAGATAAGGATGCAAGAATCAAAACCACAACTAAAGTGTGACAAGGTTTTATAACCTACCACTGTCCGACATGAAATCCCTATCCATTATCACCTAGTTTTCATTATTTAAATGGTATATATTTATTTTCAAAACCGTATAAGATTATGATAAATATATTATATTTATTTATTTTGATGAAAAAATATGTGTTTATGTTAGGAATGATGAAACTATACATGTCAGTTATGTATGTTTCCCTGTGTTCATAATCTATAAATTAAATTATTTCTTCAACACCATGGAAAGGATCCAAAAACAAAAAAAAATCTGTCACTTTCTTTTGAGATGAATCAAATGGTCCTTTGTATTATTTTATATTTATAGCTTTCTGGTTGTTAACATTCTCCTAATAATGTTCTCTATCACCCTCCATTTAATCACGATTGTTAAATTTTATTTCATTTCCATGATTTCCTACAAGGGACCGTAGTATGTGTTATTTTTTGTGACCTTCATACATCCATTTATTTTTTTCAAAATAGAGGTCTCATTAATCTATTTTTCATTGTGGGATTTCAATAACAATATTTATAAAATTCAAACCCCTAGTATTCAATCCTGAGTTTACATTATGAGAACAAAATTTTTTATGGAGGGGAGAATGTAACACCTAAAGACAATATAATATTTTAATTTCTATATAAATTTAATATCGTTTCTTAACACGATTGTAAGCTTACACTACACACAACAATGAGTTTGTTTGCATTACATGCAAGGCCATGTTTTACCGAACAAAAATATATTATTAAAATATTATTATTTAATATAAAAAATTACCTAGCCATTAAATTATATTTCATGAATATTATTAAACACATATTTAATTTTATATATTTCTTATAATTTTAATATTCATTTCTTTTTTTTCTTGGACATTATATATGAACAAATTCAAATTTTCGAATAAAAAAAGTATTTTTCAAAAAATACTGTTTTAATTCCTTTTAATGGAAAACATGTTTTAAATAAAGTATTTTAAACTTTTAAATTTTCAATTTCTTGAAATTAACATTCTATTAGAAGTGAGAAAAAAATTAGTTTTGAATTTTTTTGTGGTTTTTCTGATAACGTTCATATTTTAATGAATATTGAAAAATAATGTATTTTAATTCAAAACTTATTTTTCATGAAATTTATTTACATTATCTTATTATATATTTAATTGGTTTTAATGTATAATTAGATTATGTTTTTATCATTTAATATAATTCAGATCATTCGAATTATTTTCAAATTAAAATTGGATATAAAGGCATGTCAATCTTAAGATTAAATTTACATTAAAAAACATGTTTTCTCATTTTTTTAATGGGAATTAATTTCAAATTAATTATCTCAAACTTATATATTTTAAATCATAAAAGAAAGATTTTAAATTTTAAATCTGTGGGTAAAAATTATTTTAATAGGCGAATTTTATTTTTAGAAATTATAAATATCAACTTTAGTAATTTTTTTATTACAATGGTTAAATGTAAATTGGGTAATTAGAGGTTAAAATAATATTATAAATGTACCATAAAAACTATAAAAATCAAATTGGATGACTAAATTAGAGCCTTATCATATTTTTTTAAAAAATTAAATCACATAATGTCCAAATTCCAATGATGATTACATTTATATAATAAAAATTAATTAATGTGACAAAATTTCAGAGTCACAATTTATATACATATATTAATTTTAGTATGTGGATATACATGAGTTAACATTGAATATTTTTAGTACATGGATAGAAAAAATAATTACATATATCATATAAATTTATTTATAATTTTTAGAGATTAAATAACTACCATTAATGATGACTCAATAGTGATGCATAAATTAGTTTATTAATAAAAATAACAAATAAATTGATTTAACAATATTAAATGAAATATAATTTCAATTAATTAATGTGATAAACAGATTTAATACGTGACTATGAGATGTTTTTAGTATATTAAATGTAATTTCTTGATGTTATCATGTTTTTTTGATATTTTTAAAATTGAAAATTATGATTAGTATCAAAATTGAAAAAATTAATACTTTAAAATAAATAATATATATTTATATTTTATAAAATTCATAAAAATATCAGTTTAACCAAATAACTAGTATAATGTTAAATATCTCATAAATTATTCAATTGTGATTCTTTTAGAATTTTATAGTATCTATGTTAACCCAATGGTTTAAAAATACAAAGGACACGGTAAGAGTTAAATTGTTTAACTAAGGGTTAAATCCAAAAATTAATGTTAAATTCCTGACCTAAACGTGTCTAAAAATCATAGTATTAGGGGATTTATAACCATATTCATATTATCCTTGTGTTTAATCAATTTTTATCTTTTTGAAACCGAAAATTATTATATAATAAATTATTATTTTAAGACCTTCCAAATGGGCCCCTCACCTCTCTTATGAAAGGGAACTTCTCCTTCTCTTTGATTCACACCTCAAAAACCATTTTCCTTGGCCAAAACCTTCCTAATTATTCTCCCAACTTATATGAATTCATAATACTATCCCCAATTTGGGGATAAATAAATCCTATGTAAGCCTTTTTTGCAAACCGAAATGAGACACTCGAAAAAGAGTTAATTGTTTTATCACCTCTTTCAATGTTCTTTTATTCTTCTACTTCCAATTTATATATTTTTTACATATAAAAATTATATAAATAGAATTATCCATATTGTTATATTTTATTTTAATCGTTGTATATCCATATTACTCATTTTATATATCATTTAAATAATAATATCACCATGTGTGCGTATGTACGACTTACCGTCTCTACGCCCTGGTTTAATTTATTATTAAACGCTGCATTATTTGTATGTGTTTAATGATAAGTATAATTTATATAAATAAGTAATATAACATGATAAGTATTCTTTATAAATAATATATAATCCAATTCCTCACCATTTGACCATTAAGGGAACGATATCGTCACACGTGTGTGTAGGGCCCACCGTCTCCATCATGCGATGAGATTCATTCTCTATGTCAACCATTCAAGAATGATTATAAATTTTATATGATGAGTAATAACATTATGAACATAATTTTATTCTATATATGAATAAAATATATCCTATTCATAAAAAACATGACTTATATGGAAATAGAGGAATGGAAAAATTAAGCAGATAACACTGGAAACAACAGTAATACTGAAATATTATTACAAAAATGATCGAAGAGGATAATATATGATATCCTAAATATAGATATGTTCCATGTATAACATAATAAAATGTTTTATCAATAATTAATGAGGATAATTCACCCTATACTATGGCACGTATAACGAAAGGGTCAATTATGCAATCTCATTATTATCTGAGATTGTTTATGAGTAAGTATTTACTAAGGAATATTTATCATCCATATCCATGTTTCTTAAAATAGTTTTCAAAATTATTATTTTTATGGTTTTATTTAAGGTATTCATTAAATAAACCATCAATTTATATTTTTTAATTATTTATTCTTCTAAATTATTCTCATTAATGTACATGTTTTCAAAGTTGCTTAAGGGATTTATTTATATGGACATTAATGTTTTAAAATGTTAATTACATTCAGATGTATCAATTTTAAATGGGATAGATTATTTTAAAAATAACATTTAAATGTCTTATTTTATAAATTTCTTGACATTTAAGGATTTCAAAGTAATTAAAGGCATATTTCTCTCCAAGATTTTTAATGATTTTATTAGATTATTTTTCATCTATGACAATATCCTTTATTGGATTTTATGCTTAACAGAAGATGATTTGTTATGATAAAATAAAACATCTTATATTGATGGTTCTATGAAATTATTGGCTATGGATGTGCTATTTTTCTACCATTAATTGTTTATAGTTAATATGTTAACATTTTATATGGTAATTTTAAAACCAATGTTTATGTAATGTTTTACCCATTATATAAGAGGAATGCATTAGAATTTGTATGTGATGGGCAGGGCTTGCTATATCCACTTGATGAATCAGTAGGTCTCATGAGAAAAACTAGGGTCTTGGAATAATGACTTGATAGTATAGTATTGGTCTTGTAATGTGGCCTTGAATATATAGTTATGATGTCCCATATTATGAATTTCATCGTTATGTGATTATGTATTGATATTGCTTGTGATTATTAGACAAGTAGAATATCCTAGTAAATTTTTAAATGGTATTATATTATTTATACTTTCTATACTATAATGAAAAATATGTTTAAAATAATTTTTTTTTCTGTTTTATACCTTTCCTTAAAATTTTATTCTTATTTATGATAGCTTCTGCAATATTTTTTATCCTTTCTGAGCATCTGAGCTCACCCTTTCATGTGTTTCATTTTTTCCAAGATGTAGAGAAGTGTATTATTATTAAAATGTGGTTATAGTCTAAGGGATATGAATGTTTTTAAAGGGGATAATATTTTTTTTATTTGAAGAACTAATGTGACACTTAGGTTTCTATTTATTATTTCCATGGTTACTAAACCGGTCACTCCTTCAGGATTTGATTCCTTGTAATCATGAAAATGTATTAAAATAAATAATCGGCTTCAAGCTTCTAGGGTTGGGGAGTTATTATTTTTTTGTTTATATAGAATATACAAAAAAATATTATATAAAAAATTCAATAAAAAAAAGAAACTTCACCACTAGGATTCAACACATCCTCAGTATTCTACTTGAAATCTTCACATGTTCCTTCTTGTATGTTATTTTTATTCCAATTTTATTTCCAATATTGTAATGATCAGTAACTTCTTGGTAAATTTCATTGTCTCAACCGTTCTATCAGATAAATTCCTTATCTGGTAGTTGTTTATTCAGTACCCTATATCCAATAGGCTATCTGTTTAATATCTCTCTATCCAACAGACAATGCCTAGTATCACAATGTCTGATTCCCTATGTTTATTAACACTTTTTTTGGTACCACCTATCTAGTAATTTTTCATTAAATTCCTTGAAAAAATGTTCTCTCAAACTCTTTATTCAGTGTCTCACTTCTTAAACAGTCAAAACATCACCATGAACTACCTCATAGTTCTCCATATCCCCATTGTATATCCATTTTATTTGAAAATGAATAGAGTAGGGATAAAATAAAATTTTAATATCCCGCAAAAAATTTGAATTTCCTACTCATGTATTTATTTAGTTTTCCACCATTAAAATTTTGAATCATTTTATTTTTCACTATATAGTATCAGAAATATTTTAATATTACAAGCAATTGTTCAAGAATCATTATATTTTCTTCATGATTATTGGAGAATTTAATGTATAGATCTATATCATCCCAATATATGACATTACAAAAAAATTATAAGGATCCTAAAATATGCATATGGTATATCGTTGTAAGGTAATTCTTTTTATGGTTCCCCTTTATTCATCTATATTCTTACTTTTTCATCCTATGTTCATTATAGGCTTCCTATATCTATATAATTTGACTTCACTAAAAAATACATTTAATTTCCTCACATAGAAACCTATATTCGATGAATTCACCTAGAAACCATTGTATGAGCACATTACGTAGAATCCTATGTCTCAAAGCATCACCGAGAATCCTTTTTCCAATGACTTTTCATGAAATAAATTAACTATTCACTTTATAAAATTTATTTATCTTGTGGAATATATCCAAAGTCCCCATATAAATTCAATTTATTCTTTTCATAATACATATCTAGATTAGGAAAACCATAATGAAATCATGACTATTTTTAATCGTCAGTAATAGAAATGTATCTCCTAATTATAATTTTTTCAAGATACTCCACTCAATAACCCTACCAATACATTTGTAAAAATATGTTGTCTCATCTTCCGTCTGATCGCTTCAGTATTTTAGAATATTCTTGATCTCTAATATCCATTAGGATCATATTTCTCTATCTGGAACACTCTATTTGGAATCTTTACAATGATGGATCAACTTTATTAGGCATTTTATATACTGATAAAAAAAGACAACACTATAAATAGACCTTCTTTCCAAAATCATAACAAATTAATGTATCGAGCAAATAAAAATATTTTAAGGATGTATATTCCAATTATATTATATCATATAGGAGATATATTCTTTATATATAATCAACACACCATTTTTCTATTTCACAATTATTTCATTTTCGTACTATTGAGGTGGTTATGTGATACTCTAAAACAATTATGTATATATAAACAGTTGATATAACATGAATAAAGAAATACATCTATTGTAATCTAGTGGATTAAAAGTGTACCTTTATTCACATAAATATGGTGATCAACATCAGGAGTTGTGATCACGTATATTATCTATTTTTACTTTGTATGAGGATGTTTCTGATGTCTATTAACATCCTTAACCCTTTATTTTTTGAATTTATATGATTAATACCAATACTCATTACAATTTGAGCATTGTATAATATGTTATGAATTTGGAAAATATATATTTTCAACCATATCTCATTATTATTCATGTTATTATGAAATTCTCATCCACAATTAATGAATTTATCTATCCCAAGGAGGAAATTTTCACCATGGTTCTTCCAACATTTTATGCATGAATAAATATTTATTCTTTCCCCCATGTGTTTTATTCTTCAATTTCATCAAAACTCTATCATTATCATCCTATACAGAAAATTTATAGTGTTATGGGAGATTCTTTATTCCAATTCTACATTGAGAGGACATACAAATACATATTTATATGCGTCATATTCTCTTATAGACAATTCAGTATAGAGATATGGTGGTAAGACACTAAAGAACTAACCATTTTTTATTCCATGTATTATGATAAAACTACAAGCATAACATACAGGTATTGAGAAATTTTATTTGTAGGTACTAATGGATTTATTATCCTATTTTTATTTATCATAATTCCTTATCTATTTTAGAGTAAAAATTTTAGAGGGAAATAATGATTGAAAAATACCTTCTTAAAATCATTGGAATCATATTATTCCTCTTGTTTTATGTTCTTGTTAATATTCCATAGTTGATCAGCTTCTCTATCTAGATAATACACCAAACAAACATCTCATGGTCTAGGAATTGGAAAATGGAAAATTTATTATAAAGAACATTAATTTATTGTTTATTATTAAGTGTAATAGAGGAATCACTAAAGGATGATGGATGTTGCTGCATAAAATACTCAATGATGATTTTTTTAGTCATATGGAAGTTCAGGATGATTCATGTCAGCATCCATAGATTTATAGTGTTGGGTGAGAATATAAATAAAAATTTTCATTATAATTCCCATGACATTCTGTTTCTCCAGAGGATAGTTTTTCTATTGGATGTCACATTATTTATTCATATAATTCATCTTGGTTTTTTCGATTAACTAAAATAAAAAAGTATAGAATGAGTACAAAACATCAAAAATCATCTTGAGGAATCATATAATAATTTGTATCAATGTAAATATGTATTAAATTACAAAACCCACAAATCATCCCGTGGAATTATATGTATATCCTATGTTAGTTTCACTATAGATTGTATTGTATTATACTCTCTTACTCTTCATAATTGAATCCCATAGAATAACTGAGCCCTTTCATAAAAAAAACATAATCATCCCGAGTATGACATGTATACAGAATCCATATGTTTTAGTGAGTAATAAAATATTACACAATTAAACATGCCTACGAATTTAAATGTTTTATGTATTTGGATATTAGGAAAATTATCACCTTATTTATGATAAATATATTACATGTCCTAAAATGTTCTTATCAAATGGAACACTTATTTAACATCTCCTCCTTGAATACTTTCTTTATAACCTAGGGAATAAAACATAAGAAAGGGTTATTATGGATGATTAGTCTGGGTAAATAAGGAATATATTAATTGATTATAATATAGAATATTATTATAATCATAAAGGTATAATAACACGATCATAAAATAAGAAAACATATCTAATATTCCATAGAAAAAAATATACCAGTCATGGAATAAGGCTTTGTTATAAAAAAATACATTAATTTTAAGAGTGAAGTGTTATAAATAATATATTGTTATCCATGAGTGTATATTAGAAGCATAATAAATAAGTTTGTGGTATAATGGTTTGAAACAAACATAAACTTTGAAACCATTTTTCAAGGCTACCCGCAAAGATATTCAACACATAGTATTCCAGGGATAACAACTCATGTACTTTATTGGGTTTTGTATAACCTATAATATTCCAATTAAGTATTGGGTAAACACCCATTTAACCATTTATATTATGAGAAATAAAACACTACCGAGCTAATTATAGGGATTTAATGGACCTACCATTCATATAATGATTATGTGTACATATGTATTCTATAATATTAGAAAAAAATTCTTCATTTAATCATATATTATTTAAACCATGGGAAAGAAATGAGTTTCATAAAAAAATCCTTAAAAATTAATTATTATAATCCATCAAAATATATAAAGTGTATGGTATCATAATATTATATCCTTATTGAAGCACAAAACCCCTTAATGG
This sequence comes from Viscum album, assembly GCA_963277665.1. Classification (NCBI taxonomy): domain Eukaryota; kingdom Viridiplantae; phylum Streptophyta; class Magnoliopsida; order Santalales; family Viscaceae; genus Viscum; species Viscum album. The sequence continues at coordinate 685,594,432 of OY728167.1, forward strand.
ATGTCTGAATTGAAAAAAATACTTCTATAAATTAATTAAAAATATTATTTGAAATTCCGAATAAATATAATTTTTTAACTAATAATTAATGGAAAGTAAATATAAAACCCATAATATGATTATAATTTTATATCCTTGTATACTTGTAAATTAATATTTATGATTATTACAAGATATTGTGATAGTAAAAACCATTAATGCAGTAATAATTAAAAAAAATATTACTTCTGGAATGAGTGTTAGAAAAGAACCATTAAAAAACAATATTCCAATAAATGTTCGTAAATATAGTCAAATTTTGTAAAAAAAATACCTTTATTAATAATTTTAAATTGGATAATAACTTTTATAAATAAATTTCAAAATACATGTATATAAAGGAAAAATATTCCCAACCAAAAAATGAGAAATAAGGTTGGATTTTCATAAATAAATAATTTCATAATTTCTTTATACCAAAGATGGGATAAATGGAAATAATACTTTGAAAACCATGAAATAACTATGGTATAATAATATATATGGGTTTAAAGATATATAAAATATATGAAATTTCATTAAATTAAAATTAAAATATAAAAAATTTGGATAAAATTTTGATTATAACGTAAAACCCTTACCTCAAGTCACAAATTGCTTCATCTACATTCTAACCTCCTATATAATGAATTTATATATATAATAACTACATAATAAAAAATCATAACTATTTTGTTACAGGTCATTAATTTAGAATTTAGAATTTCAAATTTATTAACAATCATTCATTAAAAATGATATAATGGTTTAAACAGTTCTGTTTTCCATGAATTTTTCAATTCACTGATTCCAGTCCTTTCACATTTTCCATTATTATATTAACTTGAAAATAATAATAATATCATATATATTATGTTTTATTTTATAAATTTTATAACCATCCATTCACTGCTATTATGAAAAGGTAATTGCATCACTTCATGGAAGACGTATTCCACAGGGATACATGGGTGATGTTAACATTTTTTTAAATTGTTGGAAGAATGGAAGGTAAATTATAATTTTTCTTTACTATATAATAATTATTTTATAAATATTTTATATATTAATTAGATCCATATATATTACCATCCATTATAGGAAATGATGAAAAATTAAATGCCTTTCTTCGTAGAGGCCGTAATTTGTTTGTTTTCATGAGGGACACATTAATTTTTTATTGGATTGATGTGATGTAGATAATTGTAATTACATAAATATAATAACATTGTAGTATATTTATGATAATTATTTATTTATATTAGTATGGATATTATATATTCTTAAGACGAGTAGGAATAAATAAACATAAATGAACTCATTGAAGAAAATTACCCCTTCCTTGGGTATCCTCCTATGGATTATATATTATGAATTATATGGACGGTTTTTCGTTGATAAAAGAAACTATATGGAACAAAAAATATGTTTTTAACATTAATTATTATAATATAAATATGTATGATGATTTTCTCTTTGTTACCCAGTTGAAGGAGTCTTGGAAGAGGCTCTACTAGGGGAAATCCATGATCAAAATCCTGGAGAAGGTCCCTATTTGGATGTGAAGTTTGTTTCAGTTCACTAGAAGATCATATTTAAAAATTATTTTTTAAAAAATATATGAACTATATATCAGTATGAAATTTCATGTACACACAAATAGTAGGAATTCTCCAATTTCAGTAGGACCATCAAAAGGTAATATCTACTGATGGTTTTATGATGAAGCATTGAATCTATAAAAAATCAGTGAGTTTGGTGGGTAAAAAATTTGGTAGTTTAGATAAAGTATTCATTATTAATAAATTAATACTTTTGAATATCAGGATTAATAGGTGTGATTATATAAGATTATTATTTTTAAAAATGTATTATTCTATGAAAAGTTTGACTTGTGAAGAAACTAACGAACAAAATAAGAGATTAATTAATTTGTAACTCTTATAATATCTTATTTTTTATGGAAGTAATTGAAATGGGAATAGAATTGATTCTTATTGGAATGTCTGACAGATCATTTTAAGCACACTAATCTCATGCCCCATTTAATTCATTTAATAATATCATAGCTTGTATTCATAATGATTTTTATGGTTACTTGAATGTTTGTGAGTCTTCTTAATTATATGTTAAAGGAAGACTTAATGAGGTGAGAGTGTTATTAATTATATGAACATATGGTTCACATAGTTGGAAAAAACTTCTAGAGGATTATTTTTTCTTCTGTGATACCACGTATGGGATTTTGTTTGGTCTATGTATAGATGATTATATGTTTTATAGGATGAAAATATGTTTTACTATTTCAAATGTTCTCAATATTACTTTCACATGCTACCAATGATATCACTAAGGTTCATCTATATACCGTAATAAAATACCAAAAACTCTACAAAGTCAACTATGTCAAGTGTGATAAAATTTTAACAATACAAAAATTAATGAATTAATTTTCCAAACCCTTCTCAATTGGTGAAGGAAACAATGGCCATGGAGGTCCTCCCAGCATTACTACAATAAATGAATCATGATGTCCTTCCAAGATCATTCTCTACTATGGTTCTCCCCATAGATCCATAATAAATTACTTTTGTGGTCCTCCCTAGAGTAACATCCACAGAGTCCCTTGTTAGGATATTGGATATATTAATCATGATTGTACTCTTAATGGTGGAAAGAATAAAATTATCATCCATTGAGGTACAAACAATAATTAGATAAAATCATGAAATTGTATAGGTCTCCTCTTGATCCCTTAGTCTGGTGGCCATCCTTGCGTGAATATAAAAATTTATTAGGTAAGTTCTCCCCATGATGAAGAATATTTAGAGCATGAATATCCTCTTGATTATGTCAGTTTCATAGTTTCTTAACATAATATAGTTATTGATCCGCTAGGATTTCCTACCATCACTAATACATTCATAATTAAAACAATAGAGGCACTCCCCATTGTGGTCAAATATAAAACAACCAACATGGTGGTCTTCATAGGAATGTAGTTCAAAAATTAAAAATCATGTATTCACTCTTTATTTTAACCATGTTATTAATATAAGGGTCCCCATATAGTATATATTATAGATTTCATCCCTACAAAAAAGAATTTAATTTATTCGGAGGCTCTCCTTTCAATATTGAACTATGTATTAATAACCATAATGGTCCTCTCTATACTGATATACATGAGTTACAACCTTATAATTACATATACCCTTGAAACTGTGGTCCTCCCACAATTATATTATTCAAAATTCACACTCATACCTAGAACAAGATGACAATCCCAAGATAGATACACCTTATTCTACATCACTGATTAATAGAATATCATACCAGTTGATGAACAACATGAGGTGATCAATATCATCCATGCTTCCCTCAGACAGTTCCCCCTTTTATGTCATTGATGATGTTCAGAATTATCCCACACCTTCATAAAATATTAAATAGATTTCCTTTATGGTAATACGAGGTCAAACAACCACTTAAATATGATAATAATTTTTTTATCATGTGGAATGAATTGGATGAGAATAGAATAAAACAATTGTTCTAGAACAAGGATACTTAATGAAATTCCAAAGACAGTGAAATAGGAATTCGTACCTCGTCTTCACCAAATATTTTTGATTACTCATTATTTTCTCATGTCTATTAATCTTCCCTTAGAGTAGTATGTCGACCACATCATGGAATTACATTTTCTATTCTTCAATATTAAATTGATCTCCCACTCAACCACTCGGAATCCATTATCTATAAAAAAATATAAAGGTCTCAACAAATCACAAACCATTATGTTGAGATCACTATACCAAATTATCAATGATATTACAACCATAATATTCATTATAGGTTTGGGTGAATATTGAGCTCTTCACGTAATCTAGTTTTTAAGACAACAAGATTCTTTGATTAAAGTGGATTGTAGTGTCAATACCTTATACTTAGCCTCTATAATTGCGTGTGAATATTTCAATTGGTTAATTTATCATATTCATTTAATTTATAATTCTCAAAAGAAAAAAAATCTAATAGAAATTGATATTGACAAGCTATTACATCGGGAAACTAGAATGATGGAATAGGCGTGAAACTTGAGGAAAATCAACCCCTCAAAATTAAAGTCACATTTTATGGATGGTACCTATTCTATACGGAAATAAGAAAGAATATAACCAAAAATCATAAAAAATTTCATTCCCAATATGAAATGAGAGACATAATGAAAACTCAAACAATATTGTAGGAGTATCCCAAAGATATATGGTTCGGGGAATAATTACCTCCATCACTAACTCCCATCCATCATATTTTCAACATGATGTGGTTATGATTATAAATGAGTTGATTTAGACTTATCCCCTATGGATAATTGTATTTTTACACCTCCTATACTTTTAATAAAGTTTTTATATTTCATAATGGGTGAAATTTCATTATAAACTCCCCCATGTTTCAACTACCAACATTTTTTATTCATCTCCTTCTCTACAGTTCACGTTTAGTGAGGGTTTTGTGAGATTTCATTTGGATATTGATTCATGGAAATTTCTAAAAGGTAATTAAATGGAGATGCAATACACATATATTTTTTATTACTAAACCAACTCTCATTGGAAATAAAAAACTGGACTAATCATGGGATTACCCTAAGCGGTGGGGTGAATCTGAGTTTTCACTATCAATGGATATTAAAACTATTACTAAATTATTATATAACCTTCCATTCAAGTATCATTACCTATCAACCATAAGTGTCACTTATTGTATTTATTTTCATTATATTATTTAGTTTTATTGATATATTTTGTGTGTATTTATAAATTAAATATTTCCACTAGCAATTACATGGTTCACCCTCCCTGGGCTATGTCCAAGGAACACATATTGGTGTTATGATTTGCACAAAAATCAATATGAAACTAACTTAAAACAAAGGTTTGGTCTATGTCACTCATATTCCCAGTTTCACTTACATAAATTATTTTTGAAAAGATAAATTCTTTACAATAGTCACACCATTGAATATTCCTTCTTTATATAACTTCTAGTGTAAAAGATTATTTCTTCCCCCTTTGATCACTGCTTAAGGAAGGATCCACACATATTTTATGAAATATAGGTCCATTATACACTGTGTTTTAATATATATTTAATTAAGGAAGCTAATATAATGTATTTATATTGGAATTACTCTTTACCACTATGAGTATAACTTATTTATAGGATATCTATAAAACAACTATTCATTATTGTAAGAAAAATAAATACATTCTTCTCCATATTTGTACAATACTTCACTCTATGGTAAGGATTATTATTTCTAGAATAATTCTAGAAAAAACATATTTTTTTTGAATACCACAAACAACTTATTCAACATTAAAAATATCTTTAATGATTACAATTCTTTAACATTACACCACCTCAAATAAAAAAACACAATCATCATAAAATAAAAATTAGATCATCAATATTATCTCCATTTAGATTATTTCATTGGAATTATATTTATCTACTATTATATCCTTATTCTATATATATACATTTATAATGTCCCAAAGTCTCATTTGTTCATTAATGTCATTTCAAACATGATTCTAATCGTAATATCTTATACAGTTATTATCACATGTGATGTAACGTCTACTTTAGGAGTCATCAATGACTCTTAAATCCACCATGAGTCTAAAAATACATTATATGAACATTAATTCATGATATAAATTCATATCTAGAATGTATAATTTTCTAAGAATATATCCACCTTATTTGTATGTATTTATATAACAAAAAATATGGAAAACCATATGTAAACCATTTTAATTTATGAGCTATAATTGTCTCTATAATTCTCCATATTTTCTGTGACATATATTATGGTATGATAAAGATATCAATTCATTTGATAATTTATCATAAGAATTTATCTTTATTATATCATGAAAATATATAAAATAAGTATAAAATTATCTACAACCATGATGATAAATGTCTTTATCATTACCCTCCACTCATGGATAACCTCAAACATTCAATGCATTTCCGGATATTTTGGCATCTGAAAACATCCTCCTTCAGTCATGAATGGTATACTATGGTGTATCAATAAGTTCTAAAATTGATGTTCCCATTTTCAAAATAACCAAAATCAAATTTATTATGTTTCTACATAGCCAAATTTAAAGTATTTAACATCCAAATAATTTAAATTAATGGACCTAATTATCGATATGGAAAATTATTGTGTTGGTTATGTAACCTCTTTTATCATGTAGATGATCTAGGTAAATAGATGATTCATGTATCTATTAGGTACATGTACCTTATTCAAATAACCATTATTACAATTTTATTATTTAACATATCCACTTTGGACATATACCCAATTTACTCACATAGCCATTCTAGACATGTTGCAAATTCACATTTCTATTATTTCCATGTAATTCATTCATGTAGTTGATTTCATCCTCCATATATAATTTAATTTTTATTTACATATATAATGTCTATAGAATGAATAAATAGACCTCCCCATGGATATAAACTTATTAAATCATTAATATAACATTCTTTGACAAACCTTATGGGCTTAATGAGTTGAAAAAATATACAAACATCTATAACATTGTCCTCACTTTGGGAACAAAAAATATCAAAACTTACATTTAGAAACTTTGTTCATATTTTTCATGTGATTCAAATGTTTTTATTTTCAATAAATCAAATTTTATTCATATCCATTAATTTCATTATTAAAAAATTCCTAAATCAATCCTTTGGTACTTCTAACAATCTCCCCTTTTTGATTTTGTTGATAATACATCATACTTTTGTTCCTCGTTAGTCATTACACTATTGGAAGTATCATAAAACCCATAATGTTATATTATTCTCCCATAATATGCTATCTTCTTCTCCCCATTATTGTTAATGAAATACAATGGGTCGTTTGAATGTATAGGGTGTTTCGACAAATAATTCAAAAAAATGTAAGGATTCAATTTTTACTTATACTATTTATTAGAGGGAACATAATCCTCACATAATCTCCCCCATAATATAGGAAATGATTCTAGTAAATATTAACTCCCCATTTTGGATATATTCTTCATTATACCATAGTAATATCATTAGAATTTTTTTAAAAAAAATTCTTTCTTTGGAATCAACAATATATTTATTATCCAAATTTTTGGGAACAAGATGATACACAATACAATATCCTTTCATTATATATTTTATTAAAATATTCATAGAGTGAATATAATATTTTTCACTTAACATGTATATATTTACTTAAATCATTATAATATGGAGATAAATCTATGGAAAAGGTGTTTTTTACACTATAACAGTTCTATCTACATCACTCACTAATAACAAAAAACACACAAATCAAATTTTCGTTTTCCACTTTAAAAATACAACCTATTATCTCCACTACATCACAATAAACCATTAGTATATAACATTAAGGTACATTTTTTTTTGAGAAACATATCATATGATGAAGTAATTGATACCACTTGATATTCATTGGATACCACCTGTTGTAAGAGTGGTTGAAGATTAAAAAATGACATCATTTCAACTCTGTACCTTTCAACCAACCATGTGTTTTAAAAAAACATGATAAAACAGAATATCCTTTGATATTTAGAACAAAATTAATTGAGACAATAATTCACGAAAATATTTCAAATATCTTTTCATGGTGTACAGAATTAGGATACCAATTTTTTTATAACACTTCCAATTCAATATCTTTTGGATATATATAACATTTAAATTGATACAAAACAGAAAAAAATAAGTCAAAAATATATGAATATAAAATTCATTGTTTTTGGGTATTATGATTTCCCAATTTTCATCATCCTATTAGAGACCTAATTTGAACATATGATTAGATAAAAAAAATTTAACACCATTATGGATTTCATTCCATGTAATTTTATTATTGAAATTATCAACATGAATTCAATTTTCATGAATATTTATTCTCATTTGGGATTTGTATTCAGCTTCATCCACTTACGCTTTTCGGGCACAATAATTCATGTAAATTTCATGCACTATCATCCTAGGAATCATATATCCCAATTAAGTTTTCAGCTCTTCAAAAAATAGTAAGAAATAACGAGTCATATTGGGAGAGGGGTACCTAAATTTCCTCTAGTTGAGGATGATGGTAAGCCACTATGGACCACCGTTTTTCATTTTTCATTCACTTTAGTTCCTATCATCTTATGTGAACATGATTGGATGGAATATAGCAAGATTTAAAATTATTCAAGATTTTTCAATTTCACAAAATATGTTATTTTATGTAATGATGTACCACCGATGGATTTTTTCCCAAAATATGAATATTTTTAATTTTTCAAGACTTCTTGCAACCTTTACTCCCCTTTAATAAGAATTATTATTTTTAGTGCTTTCATATATATGGGATTTCCCCTTTTCATGGGGCTTCTTGATTTTTTCATTAAGTGATATCCTATTTTATTTCCAAGCCTTTTTCTAATCTCTCTAGGATTTCTACGGTTTATAGAAATACTTTGATCTTTTTCTATACCTCATTTTTGTTAAGGATTTTCATCTTCAAATAATATTTTAGATCTATTTTACAAGGAAAGAGTTTTACCTTTTCATGAAGCTATAAATATTCTATTAACCCCTACTTAATATCCTTGAAAGCATAAAATATAGACATGCTTATGAAGTTAATAATTATTGGAATAAGTGTAACACCCCAACCCCAGTTACCCGAGTTGGTGCATTATTACATAACATTCGTATGATCATAAAATATCATTTCTTGAATGACCGGTTAGTTTATTATCCTTGTAAGTACTAGATACATTCATAAGTTTTACATCACATCATAAAATTTAAATTACAAAAACATTGTTTCCATAGACAACACTGAGATCCCATAGACTATCTCTGCAGGTCAGTCATAATATACTTCTTCGAATCTTGGGAAAAATAAAACATAGAAAGGGGTGAGCTCAGATTCTCATTAAGGATAACAATATAGTGGAAACTTTCACAATTAATCATAAAAATGATAGGAAATGTATAACAATAATAGAAGCTTTTTATACATGAACTTCAGCATAATATAGAAAAAATAAAATGAAATAATGCCATTTACTTATTTACATGGATAATATACCAGTCAAATAATCACATGAAATATCAATAACCACTTTCATAATTATGAAATGCATAACGTGAGGCTTTCATAACAACCTTGTCAAGGCCTTGTTCCAAGCCTACAAATAAGATTTTGTCATGGCCTTGTCCCAAGACACTAGTTTGTCTAATGAGACCTATTGATGCATCGAGGAGCTATAGCTAGCTATATGGTTAACTTACTAAGTCCAATACATTCCTCATATGAAAAGGATTAAACATAACATAAAAATTCGTATTAAAACTATACTACGAAATGTCAATACATGATCCATAAACAAATAATGGCACGAAATAACACATATAGAGTCAAACATATCACAAAACATTCAATAAAATACTTATGTTTTGTATCATAATAAATCAACTTCAAACAAACTTAAAATCCATCAATGGTTGTTGACATGGATGAAATCAAAAACGTTTATAGAAATATATCTTTGTATTTTGAAATCATATAAATGTCATGTAATTATAATAAGAAACATTTGTTTTTAAAAATATTCTTATGAGAATTTAAGGGAAGCTTCGACATTGTTATAATGGTGGAAAATAGCCGCACCCTCATTATATGTTAAAAAAACATTCTTACCTTATTTTTGTTGAAATGGTTATAAAGGACCTTGTTTGAAAATTAACAGAAATATTCCTTTATAAAAATCATATAAAATTCAAACAATGTTATAAATGACTTTAACCCATAGTATATAAAATTTTATGAATGTTTTTAAATAAATTTTTAAGAAACATCGATGTGGATGATAAAGTGGTCCCAGATGATAATTACATATAAACAACCTCGGATAATGAAGAGATTGTGAAATTAACCCTTACCTTGTACTTTTACTTGGTCTAGGGTAGGTTTACCTCTTGTATAATGGTGAAATAAATGTTACTAAATTATAAAAGAATCATATACATTAATATGATATCATATATTATGTTTTAATATTTCTTTGTTAACAATATCTTAGTATTATCGTCGTTTCGGGTGTTAACTGGTTCGTTTTCCTTTATATGCATTATTACGTAAGTAATGTTTGATATGTATATGATGTATCTTATTGATATTCATAATGAAATTATGTTTTTAAACATAATTTTTAATCATCCAGTGAAAATTATTCTTGATTGGATACGATGGGGAATGAATCCTATCGTGTTCGTGGAGACGGTAATCCGTACGTACGCACGAGCGACAATATCATTATTTTGATATTAAAATAATATATAATTGGATGTTATATCATATATACATAATCATTATCATGATATATTTATTATATGCATCAATTACACATCATTATTATACCTATCCAAATAATAATGTATTGAATAACAATTACACAACGACGTGGAGACGGTAAGCCGTACGTAAGCACGTTTGGTAACATGTCTTTCAAAGGATGGATAGAATAATGATATAGTTGTACCATATTTATAATAACATCACAGTATATATAATATACTGGAGTTATTATTTTAGAATGGAAACAACAAATAAGGAGGAAGTGGAAGAAGAAAATAACTTCAAAGAGGGTGGTGAAATTATTACCTCTTTTTTGGGTGTTTCCTTCTTAGTTGATAAAAAGGGCTCCATTGGATGGATTTATGACCAAAGTGAGGAATCTATGATGAAGTGAGGGAAGCTGGGAGGATATTTGGTCAGGTAGTGGCTGAGCCAAATGTCTTTAAAGGTGTGAAATTGAGAGAAGGGGTAGTGCCCTTTTATAAGAGGGGTGAGGGGAACCTAGAAAAAACACAAAATATTATTTTATAATAAAATAATTTTCGGTTTATAAGGTATCCAAAGTGATTTATTTCGTGGATGAAGTTGTTATGGGTCGAAATAATCTCAACCATTAGGTTTTAGATAGGTTTGGCTCACTATATTAACCTTATCTTTTAGATTTAACTCTTAGTTAATTTGTTATACATTTACCATGTCTCATTGTATTTTTATATTATATGGTTAATAGACATACTATTAACTGAAAAGAGAACCCCAAGGGGTTAATTAATAATATAACTATCATCATATAAGTCCTTTGGTTGAACCTTATTTTTTTAGGATTATTATATCAATTAATAATAAAATATTTTATTTAAAAACTCTTTTATGTCGATTTTTACACTATTTAATAATTGATTTTTTAAGACCTAAAAACCTTTTTAATTAGAAATAAATTAATTTAATCAATCCTAACATGCCATTTTAACCTATAAAATTCTTGGATGGAATAAAAACATTAAAATTATATTATTTTTACATTTATAATACCATTTATTTGTTTCTTTCATTAATAAGGAAAATACCGCATCATCATTGTGCCAAAAATAAATTTAATTATTAAATTTATAAAAATTATAAATAAAATACAATTATTTAAGACATATTTTTTAATTTCTAATTAATATTTATTTTCTAGGAGATAACATATATAACCCTATGTAAAAATTGTTTTACTAAAAGATATATGCTTATGTCATTTTTGTATTTACTATAACTTCATTAATATAAAGTGTCATTATCACTTACAAATGGCTCCATGGGGTCCCAAAATAGACCCAAGGATGGCCATGGTTAGATATTATCATCCAATAGGGTTAGGACATGTGTTAGTGTAATTTAATATTATTATAATATTATTGTTTTACCCTTCTTTAAAAAACATACCCTTTAACCAGGGTCAATAAAATATTTACCAAAGTAATTTTTCAAAATGTCTATAAATAAAAGTTACCTATTTTCTCAAATTGGATATCATAATTCCAAATATGGAATTCATTTTTCAAAATTTAAAACACTAAAGTGGCAGAAATTAATTTAATATTAATTCCCGCTGTCAAAATAAAAAACATGTTTTTAAGAAATAATAACTATAAAAAGATTGACACTTGTTTATGTCCAGTTTAAATGTGAAATTACATCCAATGTCTAAAATTGGATTAAATTGTAAAAATTTATTCTAATTATAATTTAAAACCACTCAATAGTATAATTTAGCAATATAAATTATATTTATTAAAAAGTTGTTTTTTATTAAAGTTTAGTATTTATCACTATTCATCAAAAATTGGAAGTTCTCAAAAAAATACCAAAAATTCACCCTAAGATAATTTTGGAATTCTGAATCCAAAAATGAAGTCCAATTTGAATAATCAAATTTATAAAATTTCAACAATGTGGGTATGTCTATTCATAACGGCTACTTTGATTGGTCTTAGTGTGTTAGAATCTCGAAGTTGAGTACAATGAAAGCTATTGCATTATTCAAAGGGAAATGTACCGTGGAATATTGGGGTGTTATATTCTCCCCTCCATCAAATAATTTCATCCTCACAATATGAAATGGTTCTTCAAAAATAATGGTTTGAATATAGAAAATACCTTTGTGGAAAACCCACATAAGAAATCGGGTTTATAAAATTTAGTTTTAATAAGAGGGAAAGGGAAATGAGAATATCACCACCAAATCAAGGTTTTGAATAGGGGAACTTTGGTGGAAATTATAGACACATAATTATAGGAAAAACATAAATATTTATAGGGAGTGATTGAGGTCATCAATCACAAAAAAAATGTAAACTTGAGGGCCTCAAAACCATCAATCCTTGATGATTTAAAATATCTTAATTTCGAAAAAAACATAAGGTATTTGTATAACAAATTTTTGGTTTTAATATCCCTTCACTATTTTTTAAGAATTAATTTCTTCATAGAATAATATATATATATATATAGATATATTTACTTTACAATTATAGTTTCATCCTTCAACTAATTTCTACCACAAACTCATCTTTCACTTCAAAAGATAATAGAACTAAAAAATATTATATTTTCCCTAATCGTATAAGGTTCCAAATATTAACAAAAACCAATAAAATGAAGAAAACTATTTTGTAATAACGAGGTACTTCTTATAGGCTAGTTGTAGGTAATAATGGTTTGTCTCACTAAGGTTGTGGGTTCCATTCCTCCAACTTTATCCAACGTGATCGGACATCTCCCAACCTACAGGTTGTCCTTTCCCTAAAATTATAGTATCATAATATTCTAAAAATAATCATAGATAATGTTTTAACCATAAAAAATATTATCCAATGTTCAAATTAATCCATTCCAAACATTAAAGACATCCAAAGTACATATGTCCACACTCTCTGTAAAAGATATCTAAATTCCAAAATAAATTGTAACATCAGATTCCCCAAACAATGTAAAGATTATCTTCTTGTCACATTATGAAAATATTATTACCTTAGTCATATTAAAACCATAATGAAAAAAAGTACTGCAGTACAATCCTAATATATATCACATTATTTTTATTACCAGAATATAATCCTTAAGTCCAAAAACACAAATACCTTAATTATTCCACTTCAACTATAGTAACATCATAAGATTGGCCTTGATCCCTTGTAATTTTATGAGTTATGTATATGTGATTATTAGGATATTCATTTTCATAATGCTCCATTTCTCTACAATTGTAGCATTCAACATTGATACCCTCTTTCTTTCCCTTGCAATCACGAGCTTGGTGACCTTTTTCTCCACATTTGCAACAAACTCCCATGCCTTTTAGGAAAGTACCAAGGTGTTTCTTCCCACAATTATCACATAATGGAAAATCCTTCTTTCCCTTTTTACCTTTATCTAACTCCTTATCCAATGTTCTCTTCTTATCTTGATTTACTTTATTGTCATAATATTTAGAGAATTACTTTTCTACCTTGATAGCATATGAGACTATATCTTCATACTTTTAGAAAGATTATGAGACTAATGCTCGACGTAGAAATGGTTTTAACCCATCAACGAAATGATGAATCATACTCCTTGGGTTACGTATATAATTTTTTTCATGCCTTGATAACCTGGTAAATTTAGCCTCATACTTTGCGACATTCTCATACGCTTTCTTCCTCAGACTTAGAAATTGTTTTTCCATATCGGCTCGATGGTTGTGAGGAAGTTATTTTTCAAATAAAATCCCTTTAAACTCACTTCATTCCATACTTGATACTTATTCATCTTACTTTGTATGTTGAATCAATTACAACCATTGATCAACATCTCTCGTGAGGCAATAAACTTCCATGAAAACTTTTTCCCTTTCGCTACTCCCCAAAGCATGAAATATTTTCTCTAAGGAACTTACCCATTGCTCAGCTACCAATAGATTTGTAATACAATTTATGGTTGGTGGTTTTTTTATCATGAAGTGTTCTAATAATGATCCTCTGCATTTTGGATCAGGGTGTTCCATACATGTATGGTTTTTATTCATAACCTGAGTGAGTTTTCCCAGTATGGTGATTTGCTGATCAGCACCAGTTACATCACCAGCTCCACTATAATTAACATGAGTAGGAGTGAAATCCCATCATATACTGTGGGAATTGATATGGATTCCATTCCTTCTACTATTCTTCATTTCAAAACAATGACACACACAAGATTAGTTTATAAATCACAATACATAATCCAAAACAAGTAAAACACTTAACATAAATTGATCAGTTTATGGATATAATCTATAATCCTAAATATGTTTTCTTTGAGAAAGTATATACTCATAAATGCTTCATAATGGTTTTTAAAGAAAATGAGAATTAACATAAGTATATCCCCTGGGAGTATCGTAACCAAGAGTGTAGCAAGGCCTGTTTTCGTGCACAAGTTCCCGTTCGAGTCTAGATCAAAGCAGTGTTTTTGGTTTTTACCCCTAGGTACATTTGTACCAGAGCCGCCACTACATGCTCGTATCCAGACATGGATGTATTTTTTTGAAAACTCACAAAATCACTAAAATACCAAAATTATAGGTTGTTCTTCTATACTAATCCTCAAAGCATATCTTAGGTCTTTGTGCTCTAATCAGAGTTTATCTAGATCTAGCTTCCAAGGATTTTACTAAACTTATTCTAATACCAATTGTAACGCCCCTACCCGAGTTACCCCGAGTCGGTGAATTATTACATAACATTGGCATGATCAGAAAAGATCATTTCTCGAAAGAACGATTACTTTGGTAGCCTTGGAAGTACTAGATACATTCATAAGGTTTAGATTACATCATAAAATGGGAAAATACAAAAATATTGTTTCCATAGAAAACACTAAGATCCCATATACTATCCCTTTATTTCATTCATAATATACTTCTTCAAATCCTGGGAAAAATAAAATATAGAAAGGGGTGAGCTCAGATGATCAGTAAGGATAACAATATAGCGGAAACTTTCATAAATAATAATAAACATTTTAGGAAATGTATAACTAAAACAAAAGCCTTTTAAACATGAATATCATCATAATATGACCAAAATAAAATGAAATAATTACATTTACATATTCACATGGATATTATATTATCCAGATAATCACATGCAATATCAATAACCACCTTCAAATTGATGGAATTCATAGTGCCAGACTTTCATAACTAGATAGTCAAGGCCTTGTTCTAAGACTACAAATAAGATTTTTTCAAGGCCATGTGCCAAGATACTAGTTTTTCTCATTAGACCTACCAATTCTTTGAGAAGCTATAGCGGGCTTCACACGTCACTTACTATGTCCAATGCATTCCTCGTATGAAAAAGATTAAACATAACATAAACATTCGTGTTAAAAATAGAATAAAAATGTCAGTACTTGATCTATAAACCATGAATGGAATGAAATAACACATCCACAACAAAACATATCAAAAAAAATTCAGTAGAATATGGAAGTTTTGAATCATAAAAAATCAACTTCAAACTAACTTAATATCAATCGAAGGATGTTGGCATGGCTGAAATCAAACCCTTTTAGAGAAATATATCATCATATTTTGAAATCATTTAATTTTCATGTAATTATAAAATAAAGCATTTATTTTTCAAAATATTCTTATAAGATTGTAAGAGAAGATTCTACGTTGTTATAATGGTGGAAGATAGCCGCACCCGCCATATAAGATAAAAAAACATTTTTACCTTAATTTTGTCGAAACAGTTATAAAGGACCTTTTTTGAAAAATGGCAGAATGATTCCTTTATAAAAATTTTATAAAAGGAAAACAATGGTATAAATGACTTTAACCCATAGTTTTAAAATATTAACAATGTTTTGAAGTACGTTTTAAGAATCATGGATGTGGATGATATGGTTGTCCCAATAGATAGTTACATATAAACAACATCAGATAATAAAGAGATTGTGCAATTAACCCTTACCTTGTACTTTTCCTTGGTCGAGGGTACATTAACCTCCTGTATAATGGTTAAATTATTGTTATTAAATTATATAATAATCATATACATTAATAAGATAAAATATATGATCTTTTAACATTGATTTGTTAATAATATATTAGTATTATCGTCGTTTCGGGTGTTAACTGATTCCTTTTCCTTTTTTTGATTTATTAAGTAAGTAATGATTGTTATGGATAGGTTGTATCTTATAAATATTCAGAATGATATTAAGTCTTTAAAAAAATGATTAATCATCTAATGAAAATTAGTCTTGAATTGATACGATGGAGAATTAATCTCATCGCGTTCATGGAGACGGTAATCCGTACGTACACACGAGAAAAAATATCATTCTTTTGATAATAAAATAATATATAATTGGATTGTATATCATATATACAGAATCTTTGTCATGGTATATTTATTATTTATATCAATTACACATCATTTTTATACTGATCCTAATAATAATTTATTTAATAAGAATTATACCACGACGTGGAGATGGTTAGCTGTACGTACGCACGTATGGAGACATGTCATTCAAAGGATGGATATAATAAGGAATATGGTTGTACCATATTTATAACAACATCGCAGTATATAGAATATACAGGAGTTATTATTTTAGAATGGAAACAAAAAATAAATAAAAAGTGGAAGAAGAAAAGAACTTGAAAGATGGTGGTGAAATTATTACATATTTTTCAGGTGTTTCCTTTTGAGTTTATCTAAAGGGATAATTAGGATGACATTATGAACAAATTACATCCTCTAGGGTGAATTTAGGGAAGTTGGGAGGATATTTGGGCAGGGTTTGGATGAGCCAAATGGCTTTGACGATGTGAAATTGAGAGAAGGGGGATTTCCCTTTTATAAGAAGGGTGAGGGGTCCCTTAGGAAAAACTTAAAATATTATTTTAAAATAAAATCATTTTCGGTTTATAATGTCTCAAAATTAATTTATTTAGATGGTATGGATTTTATTGGTCGAAATAACCTCAACCAATAGGTTTTAGACAGGTTTGGGTCACTATATTAACAATATATTTTAGATTTAACTCTTAGTTAATTAGTTTGACATTTACCATGACTCTCTGTATGTTTATATTATATAGTTAATAAACATACTATAAACATCCAAGATAACCCCAAGTGGTTCATTAATGATATAAATATCATTATATAGGTCCTTTTGCCCAAAATGTATTTTTAGGAATATTATATCAATTAATAATATTAAATTTGATTTAAAAACTCTTTTTTGTCACTTTTGACACTATTTAATATTTGATTTTTTTTAAAGTCCTAAAAACATTATTTAATTTTAACTAAATTAATTTAATCAATCCTAACATGTCATATTAACCTATAAAATTGGTGTATGGAATCAAAACTTTAAAATTATCTTTATTTTAACATTTATAATACCATTTATTTGATTCATTTATTAATAAAGAAAATACTACATCAACATTGTGTCATAAATAAATTTAATTATTCAATGTCTAAAAATTATAAATAAAATACCATTATGTAATAATTTTTTTAATCTTTATAATGAATATTTATAGTCTAATATATAACTTATATAACTCTATGTAAAATTTTCATTACTAAAAGATAAATGCTTATGTCATTTTTGTATTTACTTTAACATAATTAATATAAAGTGTCATTATCACTTACAAGTGGCTCCATGGGGACCCAAAATCAACCCAAGGATTCCCATGGTCAGAAAGGTATCAACCAATAGGTTTAGGTCACGTTTTAGAGTAATTTAATATTTTTATTATATTATTTTTTTACCCTTCATTACCAGATTTACCCTTTAACCATAGTAAATAAAATATTTACCGAAGTAATTAATCAAAATGTCTAAAAATAAATTTTACCTATTTAATCAGTATTGATTCCAAATATAGAATCAATTTTTTGAAATTCAAGTCAAAGAAGTGGTAGAAATTAATTTAAAATTAATTCGCGATGTCAAAAGAAAAAGCGTGTTTTTAAGAAAAAATAACTATCAAAAGATTGACACTTGTTTATGTCTAGTTTAAATGTGAAATTATGTAGAATAACCAACATTGGATTAAATGGTATAAATATATTCTAATTATAATTTAAAACCACTCCATATTATACTTTATCACTATAAATTATTTTGATTAAAAATGATGTTTTTAATTAAAGTATAGTATTTTTTACTATTCATCCAAAATTGGAAATTCTCAGAAAAATAAAAAAACTTCACCCTAAGATAATTATGATATTCCAAATCCAAAAATGAAGTCCAATTTGAATAATAAAATTTATAAAACTTCAAAAAGTGGGTATTACTATTCATAACGGCTACATTGATTGGTCACAGTGTGTTAGAATCTCAAAGTTGCGTAAAATGCAGGCTATTTCATTATTCAAAGGGAAACATACCGTGGAATATTTGGGTGTTACAATAATACCTATACCTTATTTTCTATTCATGGAAATTAAATATTAATGTTTTCCCATTATATTAATTATATCTTTTATATCCACATACATTTACACAAAAACTAAATATTTTTCCATGCATCCAATAAAATTAACACATTTTACTATGTATTCCTTAAATCCTTGTCCATTTGTTTTATCCTCTTGAGGGGTCCTTTTTTTCCATTTATATTACCCTAAATATTTTCCATTTTCTTTAAAATATTTAGAAATTTCTTATTCTCATGCCTTAGTGGAGCTTCTTTGTATCTAAGACCTACTATATCCTCGAATAATGGTCTTCAAGACATGAATATATTTTCTTATTTATCCTACAAGATAAAATAAATACTATTTAATTAATTATCACTTAATAAATGGTAGTAAAATAAAAATGTACAATATGTTTTAGACTATTCTTACTCGTGACATTTAACTAAGCATATGCTCAAACAAATTCTTCTCCTAACAACTGTATCTTATTGCTCCTAGATTCAACTTGAGCACTAAATTATACATTCAGTGTCCTCCCACTTGATATATTCTCATCAAATAATTTTTTAACATTATTCAACATGGTATCATAATCATACATTTAATATTTAATTTGAAAAATTCTTTCATTGAAGAATTATTTTTCTTATTGCATATTTATATTCTCATCAACTACTTATTCCATTTAACAATACAAATCATCCTTATTTTCATTCATATTCTGAAACCCATTCATGATTAGACACTTCTCTTCTATAATTTGTTCTACCTTTTTTATATCATATTTAACTATTCTTTAGATTATTTATTATCTCTAAGGATAGATGAAACATCAATAATACTTTTTATTTTTCCACTCATCTTTTATACCACATTCTCTAGTTCATTATTCATAATGTCAACATACTTATTTTCCTATTTAGGTCTTAGTATTTCTTAATTTAGTTTCCGGTCCACTATTTGTAATAAATTTTAATTTTACCTTTTTATCCTCCCTGATATTACCACATCATCGGTGGTCCCAACATCGATTATCTAATTAGAATCCTCACTTATACACGATCCATCATTGAATGAGTGATTGGGATTACAATTTTTAATCCTTTATAACTCCCTTGTCTATATTTCTAGACTCATATAGATGGATCAATTTTTTCCCAATAATGGCTCCAAAAAAATGGATTATACTTTATACCTCTATATGATACCACTTTTTGGAAATAAAGAAGGGTCTAAATATAGGATTACCCTAAGGGAGGATGGAGAATCCGGGTATGCACTATAAATGATAGTTAAAAATCATACTCCATTAATGTATAAATTTCCATTCAGGGACCTTATCCTCTAAACCTTCAGAGTATCATTTTTATTATCATTGAGAAAATATTATTATGGTTTCTTGATCTATTTTGGACTCCCTTAATAAATTAAATATAGAAAACATTATTTACATGGTTCATCCTCATTAGGATACATAAAAGAAATAATTAATCCATTTTGTGATGTGTGAAAAAATCATTATAAAGAACACTACATACACATGTTTGAGCTAAGTAAATAATTTACCAAGGATCACTACCTTATAAAGATTAGGTATATATCAACTAGTCCAATGTCTCAATGCTTCAAAAATTCCTTTTTTGGATCACTACTGGCAGACTGTGTCAACTTCCTCCCCCTTTTCTCACCACTCCAGGAAGGATTCACATTTAGTTTATAGTGATTTATGTCCCTTCTATATTAACTATAAATTTATCATTAAACAATGTATTTTTTCTTAGGATACTACTTCACCTCTATGATAATACATTTATGAAACACATTCTTTCCAGATTATCACTTCAATAACTTATCATTACTATAATAACAAAACATTACATCTACTTTTTTATTGGAAAATCCTTCACTGGATGCCATATATCCTTCTTTATAGGATATTTTTTAAATAAAATCCCTTTTATATAAATATAATAAAACTCCTTCATCATTATTAGAAATATATAAAATAATGATATTATTTATTCTTCCAACCCCATGTATAGAAAAACACCTTTTTCTTCCTCTAGAAATCATATTTTATTGTAATCTCTATTCAGATTATTTCGATTGAATTATCTCTATCTCTCTCTCCCTATTACTTCTATAGATGTTTCCTATAGGGCAGAGTCTCATTTATTTTTTAGGTAGTTGACTCATGTGATGTGGATATTCTAATATTATATATACATTATCATATGTGATTTTACTAACCCTTTATGAGCCACACACGAATTTTATGTCCTCCATGAGTCTCAAAATATTTTCCATAAGCATAAATACATGATATATTTTTTTTACTAATTATAAGTATGAAAGATTATTTTTTTCATTTCAACGTGTATTTATATATATTAAAATATATGAAATAAAATGTGAAAAACTATAATTTAATTCGTTAGAAGAATCTATTTAATTATACATGTTTATAAGGATGTGTATGGTTGTATGAGAATGATATGAATTCCCACGATAATTTCTCAGGATAATAACTCTGTCTTACAACATGAACCTACATAAAATATGAAAAAAAAATATCTACACCCATGATGATTGTGGTCATCATATTGACCCTCCACTTAAAGATATCGACACACATTCCATAAATTTTCTTGTTTAAAGGGATCATTAAATTTCACCTTGAAATCACACATGGTCAATATAATGTGGCCATCGATTCGATGGTGAATGCTACCATTTTTTACAAAACTAGTTTCAATTAGTTGATGTTTGTATATAGAAAAATATATAGAGATTAATATCCATGTATCTAAAACCAATTGACATGATTATTGATTTTTCTATTATGGAGGATAGTCAAATAACCACTTTTCTCTTGAATCTAATTCTTATACATAGCTAATTCACATAACCATATTGAACACATAACATATTTACAAAAAAAATCTAGAAATAGACCTAATTCATAATGTTGTTTTGTCCATGTAAATTATTTTCATAGAAGGCCTTTTTTTCTACAAAGCTGATTCACAATGCCATTCAAGACACATGCCCGATTCATGTATCTAATTTCTTCCAAATTATGTAATTTCATTTTTCTTTACTTCTATAATGATTATTTATTGACTTTAGACACCACCTCTTGGATATTTTATTTCAATGTCATCACAATGGAATTCACATGAAATCCTTATGGACTTAATGATTCCATAAATATTTTCTAATAATATTCAGCTTGGTTATAACAATGGGAATCAAATGTCTCCCATGTAATACTTCAACACATTGGTCATCTTTAACATATGATTTCAATAAGGATATTTTTTTTAAATACATCATTGTTCTTGCCAAGAAAATCCATTTTCGGTAAATCCAACATCAATCCTTTGCGATTTCTAATATCCCTTGATAAAGGTAAATGTATAAGAATATCATGAGTCATATCACACAACATATTAATTAGATTGTTAACCTTCATAATAATTTTATGTGAATGTGGTTTTTATTCCCATTATTTGATTCACCTCAACAAAATTTTTCAATATCAACTTCATTCACAATAAAGAGCATAATGATAGTGTAACAGAACATTATGGGGAAGAATATATTGAAATCATGGGCAGCAACAATGTGCATTGAGAGGGAAGGTGTATCTGAAATTATAAGAAAGATGAAAACATTTTGAATTATCTGAAAATTTAATTATTTACCTTTTGGAAATCATTAAATATGGATAAAGGGATAGGTGTTTCCATATCCACATCCCACCCACCACCCAAACAAGATGAGCCTCTTTCTGTTGAGGAGAAAATATCTATGTATAAAACTATTTTGGAGAAACTAACAAAACTAAATGATGAATTACATGAATAAAGAATACATACATAATGAAACTACAAATAATTATTATTTAACACAGCTCTTGTAAATGATCTTTTATAATATGGGGTTTCAAGATTAGCAAGGGAAACTCTAGTCATTCCATCAACCAAAGGCCATGAATACCATTTTACCTAACCACATTCTTATGTAGAATACCAAGAGATTCATTAATTAAGAAAATTTCCCTCCCTAGTCTAGGTAGGTTATTTTATGAAATATTATATCATTTACTATACATATTGTTACTCCTTTATCAAGTAATATATTATGATTATTGCGGGAGGGGTGAATTAGTGTATTAAATTATAAAACTTTTTTATGATATTTTATATTAAAAATTGGAAAACATAAATATATCCATTATTTATCAATAGATAAAATATAGAATTAAATAAAATATATGATTTTGGTTCACCCACATTGGTCTACATAGAAGGAGAATGAATGAATAATTTCTATTACACTAATCATAATAATATTTCACTCCTTCAAACTTTTACACATTTTGAGAATTATCAGTAACCCTCTTGGTTCAGTACCCTGATTGTTTGGAATTATCCATAATCTATATCCCAAGGGAACTCACTACTCATGATGAAATGTTCTTATTGAAAAAATGTTGATATAAATATTCCCTAATTTTGGTGTATCTTCTTCAGTATAGTTGAGTCAAACATTGTGAAATATGTTGTAGCTTCTGGATCTCCATCTACTTCAACTCTTCCTTTCTAGAAGATAATAGATATAGAATATTTCTTCATTATTACACTAATTTTTTCTACCGTACCTCCATAACAAGGTCAAATTTTAAACATTAAATTATCTTGTAGATAATTATTCTCTCTATGTGAATGACTAAATGGAATTACGGAATTCAAAAACCAACCAGAGACTACTAATTGAATGATGTTTACAACTTATATAAAATCTATTGATTTCATAATTTGTTTATCTAGATTTATTAACTGTAATTCTAAAAAAATATTTACTCGGTGTGGTAAGAAAAACATTGATGTTTTTAATTAACACAATAAATACCATGTGGTTATACTCATGTTGTCACCAATTTTTCACACAAAAATATTCTATAAACCATGCCCTTCAACACAACAATAGTGTGATACCTCGTGTCTCACAAGTCAATTCCTAGATAACTATTCCTATCTGTATGCATATAGTTGACCCCCTATGGATCATAGGTGAATTCCCAAACTAATAAACCTTAATTAATTCCTATATGTGGCTATCTATGGATCTTATAAGGATTACCACAACATCATTCCTAGAGAAACAATGTCGTTCATATTTATTGTGAGAATTTTCAAAGAACACTTTATATTTAACAACACCCACAAATGTGATAATGGTCACCAAATCTACATTTAACTAACACCAAAATGTCAGGGATGAGTTTATCATAGTGTGTTCTAAGATGTGGTGATGATATTTCCTCAGTAAATTTCAAAAACTGAACAAAAAACATTTTCTCAACCAACGTCAATTTCTTAAAGAATAGCCATCATTAGTTTTTTCATGAATAACTACCCAAAATTTTAAAATATTTGTTTCTTCCTAAATGATTTCCCCCTTCTGGTTTTTGGGTAACATCTACAAATATAAACGTCCATAAAATTTGAGCAAACACATGATCATCAACAATTAATATTCAATTTCATGTACCAATGATTCACTATTCAACAAATATAAACTTAGGTGGTCAATTATTAGTGTGTTAAACATGATTTAAATGATGATATTATCATGGGATCCTTCCTTGAAGACACATTCTTCATGAAATTACATTATACCACCTTTTTCACCCACTGATTCAACAAAAGATAAAATATCCCACATTCAAAAATACCTTAAAACATGGAAATATATCTCCATATTTGTCAATGTATCCAATGTGATCACATATCCAAAAGGATATATCTAAGGTTTCGAAATATAAAATTGAATTTTAATAAATTTTCAAACATTACACTTGAGAGAATATTCCCAACGGTGCGGGTTTTCTTATAGTTCATATTAGTATAATGATTTGGATGGACACTATTGGCTAACTGATGGTTTTCAAATTACACCATGTCTATTTCCATTATCATTATATTCTAATTTTTCACTTTTGTTGACATGTTCTACAAGTTCACCAAACATTTATTGATATTCTCCATTAAGAAAACATACATAATATTGATTTGACGATTTATAACAAATGTTTATAATAGTATATCTGAATTCATTTCCATTTTTTTTTCAAGGTGTTTCCTCATATAATGTACATTACTAAAGGATTCAGTTTTTAAAATATACTCATACTCTATAGTGATATAAAGATATGAAATCATGTTTCATACTAAATCATGAGATGAAATATTTTACAAGAAAGAATTAACCACTAAAGGTTGATTTTTTATCATCCATTGGACTAGCCTAATCCACATATGAATATCCCAACAATCATTTCTATGAGTTTCTATTGTAAAATAAAACATATTACACAACATACTTAACTTAGAATAGTTTCCTTTTGAAAGATAATATAAATTAATTTGGGAAGTTATTTATATCATGTTCCTTCACATGTGGAAAACCAAATTTTCAATCAAGTGGTATTCAATTAGAGTAAACTGAATATCATTTTTCTATAAACTATTACATAATCCTCCTTCCGTTATTTATCTTTTAATAATTCATTCTATGTCTCAAATGATGTTTCCATCAATCTCAAACTATCAATAATAATTTTTTTTATCATCAACTTTAAATATTTCATTTGAGATATAAAGATCCCGTCATTTACATGAATCCCCTGTAATCTAAGAAAAAATGAAAATTATCCAATAAGAGACATATAATATTCGCACAACATGAGATCTGAAATTTTATTGAATTGGATATAATCCATGACTTCAAAGATAATATCCTCAGTATAAATCAGTTTACGATGTCTTGATGAATGATGCTTCTTTATATACTAATTTTATCAGATAATCTTCCCATATTGGAAATAATTAAATCTATGAGTTTGATAATAATTATTCTCCAAATGTCTCTAACTGAATCGGACATAAAAAAAATTTCCAATGATTTTTGGATCAGGTGGACATATCATTTTATATATTTTTTTTAATCTTCCTTGGAAATCATATACCAATTAAAATCAATAAAAAGGAAAATCATTAGTTTTTTTATATTCTTTATATAAAGAATGGTCTCTATACTTATTTAATTGTTCATGCATTCTTATTGAACACAACAAAATGATCCAAGTAACATAATTGACTAAAATTAAGACGATTATGTGATACGACTTTAAGTAAGAGAACATTTATTCACCTGATATTTTTATCAAAAACATTTTCTATCAATGATCCAACAATATTAAGACCCTCATTATTTCCAAAATTAATGATACAATCATTATTATATTTGATTCTTATGATGTGGTATTTATTTTTGGTCAATTGAGATTTATATTCCCTATAAAAATTCAAAAAAAAAACAAAATTATTATGCTTCACTTAATACAATATCATCTATATTATACATATAAAAATTTATTTTCTTTACCCATGATTTTTCTTCAATCACATTCTATGATGAATAAACTTTTCATTCTTATTACTTTAATGATTCATATTTGTCCTGCAAAAATAATAATATATCTTGATCTTTTATTATGTTATATAAATATTCCAATTGTTATTTTACACCATTATGGGATTCAACAACACCATCTTCCTTAATCTTGATCCACAATAGATAGATTTCTTCCCAAAACCATCACATAGAAAAATAATAACCATTAAAATCTTAGGGAAAATTAAATATCCTACATACCTTTTCATGACTCGTTTTATGAAATATATCTCTTCAGAATTGATATCACATTTTGTTTTATCCCATATTTCCAAAATAAAAACATCTTATTCATTAAATAGTCTTCTCAAAATGACCCTCTCTAAATGTACCTTATTGGGTGCTATGAAGATCCACCTTATTCCGAGGTGATGATGCTTGAGGTTTGACACAAACCATGATTATCTTATTCATTATATAATGTTCCATAACAGATTTCCATTTTTTTTAATAATTGTACATGTATAATAGGAATTTTTTACTTAGTGAATTACTCAATTGAATTACCATATTTAAATGAGACAAATTCATTGAGTTAGTCATTTCTATAGCAGTTGTGTGATTACTTTCTTTATTTTTACACATTCATTTACATTCCAGGTCTTCTCCTCCTAGATCCCCAATTATTTTACCATTTTATTTCACTGATTTAGATAATTCAAAAATGATTCAATCTTTCTCCTTATCTTTGAGATTCATCTTAACTTCTTTTTTGAACATCTAGAATTTCTTGATTTGAGATTTTTTATTTTTTATTTTTATTATAACATATATTCGTATAATTTATATATATATAGTTTGTATTCATGAAAAAATATACTATAATAATTTAACATGTACCTCAAAATATCAATTTATTTAAGGGCTACAATGATTTAACAAGATGGCCAACACTTCCATTAATCTCATATTTGGAATTTCTATTATTTCATTATGTAACAACAACTAGTGAATATTGATCAACATACTTACAATATTTTACCTCTCCATCTTGACATTACATGGAGTTTATAACTTCTAGGGAGTGAATGTTATTCATTTTTAAAACACTCCCATTTTGATTTACATATTCCTCATCAATATTTTTAAATTTCTTAAAACATTTAGTAGCATGTTTTCCCACTTTTCCACACAATAATAATGAATATGCAAGATTACCATTAATCATCCATATTTCACTTATAAGGATAAAAGAATTAAATGAAATCATATGATAAAATTATGATTCATACAAAACATCCTTCACCATGAAATTAGTTATATATATATTATTCACTCCATAAGAAGTTTCCTTCAACCTTGAATCATTCTCCTCATTTCTCATCTCATATGAAATAAGACTGTTATTCAAACTATCCAGATATATTTCCTGCAGGCCATTGTCTTTTAAAACAAAATTCTTTTTATAAACCAAGGAGGAATTATTATGATGATACTCTTCACAATAATCTGATCTTTTATATCCTCACAAAGACCACACATGTCTTCATTACGTTCATTTATCTAATAACAGATGGCCCAAACAATCTGTTTTGGACTCATTCTCACGTCTTCATAATGTTATATAAGTCCTAAAACATGGCCCGATGAATCTATTTATATCCTTCATAGATATTCATACTATTTTCCTACATAACATCGGTGGTTTCATAAAAAAATAAGTTTTTCTAAATGTGATTTACCATAGCACTTCATAGGTAATTAATTTCCCTTATATCCACAACCAATTCTCTGTGGTGATTATTTTATAAATACCCACTATCCATTCTAATAGAAATACCATACATGGTTCCCATGTTAAACAACCATTACCAAATAATTGAAGTAGATTTTCATATGTCTCTTCCATAGTTTTAAATATTTCCTTCAAAAATAGGAATTCCTTTGTGGTTGATAAATTTTTCCATGCCTTCAATAGAGAGAGAAATTCACCTCTCTATATAACCATTTAGTATAAATTATTTTTCATTTTTCATGTAATATAACCATGGGGTGAATTAAGGTATTACATTGTGATCCTTTTTTCAATATAGTTCTTTTAACTTTGGTATTTCATTAATCTCTCCATTTATTTCACTTAAGAGTGAATAGGTTAAAAAATAGCCCAAATGATTTTACACAGTTCACCCACACTTGGATACATCCATATATCAAGAAAAAAATTCCATAATCATTGATATCAATAAAATCTCATTGCTTCAATTATTTAAATGTTTTTAGTGGTCTCACTAACACTCCAAGTTCACTACCACAAATGTTGGGGAAACTCATTGATATCTCACACAAGGAAACTCACTACTCTTCATGATGGGAATGTATTCTTAATATTATATTGATAGAAAAATTCACCAATGACAGTGTTTCTTCTTAATCATATTTGAGTTGAAATTCATGGGAGATATTGGAACTCTGGGATCACCCCCTTCTTTTACCTATCCATTCCATAATACAAATGGGATTTCTATTCACTCCTCTATTTTTTCTATTCTACAAACAACCCTAGTATATATTATCCTCCTTAAACTATCTTTGTAATTTTAATTCTCTCCATACCATTGAATTCATGAAATTATTTCCTTAAAATTCAACTAGAACCTCCTAATGAATGATAGTTAAAACTTCCATAAAATGCAAGGATGTCACAATGTGTAAATAGATTTATGGAATCTAATTCTAAAATGGGTTACAATATCATGTGGTGAAAAAATATTTTCCATTATCATCAACATAGTTTGAATTATGATTGTCTCCTCCTCGTGTATGTTTCTTTTCATTGGTGAAATTTCTCTAAACCATGACAATCAATACCGGAATATTGAGAATCCACATGTCTCACAGGTGAATGATTAGACTGCTACACCTTCTTCCCTACCAATGGGTAACTAGACGTGGATCATAGGTAAATTACTAGATTTATAGAACATGATCCATGACTATAGGTGACTTCCCATTTCTAGAAGATGGATTCCCACTTCACCAATTCCATTGAAATGACATGGTTCATATTAGTAGGTTCTTTTTTCATAGAGGACATCCTATATCAATATTCCCATAGATATGGGTGTGGTCACAAACTCTAGTTTTCACCAATACCAATGTATTCTATCTGATTTTCACACTATGTGGACTAACCCATGGGGAAAAACACTCTTCAATAAATTAAAAAAACTATCAAATCTCCTTTGTTCAACGAAATTCAAATTTTGGGAGAACATCATCCATCTGAATTTTCATCTATCACAACCCAAAAATACCTAAGAGGATATTTTTTCTATGATATATGAATTGAATGTTTGACCATACCAAGATATACAAATGTGTTCCACTCAGAAATCAAACATGGATAAATTACCATTAGATCTTGTTGAATTAGTTGAAACCATTTACACTCAGATGGAATCCATAGAGGAATGATGTGGACCTATGATATTGGAAACAATACCATATCCCCAGTGGGTGTATTTTATTATCCCACCACCTAAATTTGGAAATGACACTTCATAAAATTTCAATGATCGGTGAGATATAAAGAATCATATAAATAATTTTACATCTACAAGTGACCCCATGATGGGAACACTAAAGAAAAATAATGAATCAAATCTCATTTTCTGCATGATTACCTTAGAAGGATCCATGTTCTTTAGGTTTCATGATCTACCAACAAAGTCTATTTATAATTGGGATATATTTAATAAAAATACA
This sequence comes from Viscum album, assembly GCA_963277665.1. Classification (NCBI taxonomy): domain Eukaryota; kingdom Viridiplantae; phylum Streptophyta; class Magnoliopsida; order Santalales; family Viscaceae; genus Viscum; species Viscum album. The sequence goes on from OY728167.1 coordinate 685,624,615, forward strand.
TAAATAATTTTCTTCATACTAAGGGAAAATATCATCCTTGATCTCTAAAAATTCAAATTCTACAAAATTAAGAAGGATTCAGACATCATAACAAGGGAAAGGCTTGAAATACTCATTGAATATAAATCTTCCACAAGATAAGATATTATATACATGCATAAATGATCTAAAAGATGAAATTAATACCATGATTATCCCTTTTATACATGATGCAAAAATCTAAAAATTTACTGCAGTATCCTAACAGTTGTAATATATCGTTCTATGATCCAAATTAAAGTCTCGACCTACATCATTATCATATGGAATGAAATTTGATAAATTTGATACTTTAACCGTGACACTAAAACTAAATTCATAGCGAACTCCAATCTCACACCTCACTAACTATCTCATGGTACATCATCCTAAGAAATAATAACATCAAATACATCCTCTTTAGAAGGTACATGAGAGAAAAATTCACTAGATCCTCAAAAAATGAATGAACAAGGTTTATTCCTTCCAAGTAGAATATATCTTGTGAATTTTTTTATTTTATTTAGACATGAACCCATTAATGGTTCATAAAAGAAAAATCACCCGATAATGTCGGATTAAATAAATTCCAGGATTACTACCCTCATTATTGCTATGACATAATATCAAATAATGATTTATATTAGAGAGTTTACTCTATAAAAGGATATAAATTGTCATGTGATGTTGAGAAACCCCATTACATAGATGAAATGTTTCAATTCAACTTCAAATAAATAATAAAAATAGTGGATGGAGGTAATGAAAAAATAACATATAAATTTTATGACTAAATATCAAGAAAATTGGTTAATAGGGCATATGAATTCATCAAGGAATTGAAAAATCAACCAAAACTACTAAAAAAAATGATTTTAACTATGTAGGTATTGACCTTTATCACGGATAGAATATCATTGATAACTATAGAAATGTTAAAAGTCAATCGCTTTTATTAGTGCTACAAAAGTTCTACTAAAGGGTATAATTATCAGTTCACAAAACCACTGATAAGTCATTCTTTTATCAGCGCTTTTAAAAGTACTGATGAAAGAAAACATTTATCAATGCGTTTATATGGATATGATTATTAGTACCTTTATCGGCTCTTTTCAAAGTGCTAAGAAAAAGAGTTTTATAAAAATAATTTTACATGCAATGATGAATGTATGATTTATCAATGCATTGATTGCACTAATAAATGTATAATTTCTCAGTGATGTTTAATTTGCAGATATAGAGAGAATTTAGTGGTTCCAATATAAGGAAAGATAAAGAAAGGATTTATAAGTACATTCAGTAGAACTGATAATGGTGAAAACTGTAGTGTGATGTTGGAGCACATTGGATCTCTGGAAATAGGTGTAGTGTGATACACTAAGAAAATACATCAGAAAAATAGGAAAAAAAATACAAAAATAGAAATTAAATACTGAATTTAAATTAAAAAAAATTTCTAAAACAAATAAAAGAAAAGGACAACACTATTATAGAGTATTTTAGTTGTTTTTTATTAAAATTAATGTCATTTTTGAATAAAAAATATTCCCTTGGAGTCTTACCGGACAGAACATGCAACAGATTGAAGAACGAATGAATTATACACGTCCCCAATGATTCATTGCTTTTTTACCTATATTATCAAAATAATTGGAATGTGTTTACTCTGTTTTGTGAATTTAAATTATTTTTTATTACTATTAATGTCATTTTTGAATAAAAATACACACATGGAGTCGTACCAGTCACACCATACGTAGGATAGTGATGTGGATGGTCCTTACACATCACAAATGAAATATGAATCATTTACTTAAATTACCAAAACAATTGGAATTTTATTTCTCGGTATTGAGTACGCCTATTGTTTTTTTACTCAAAATAACATCGCTTTTGAATAAATAAGTTGCACATGGAGTCACACTGGTAACACCATGTGTTGGATTGATGTCTAGGTGAATGCAGCAAGTCCCAAAGGTCTTGTGGATTATTTTTATTAATGTATCAAAACAACCATAACATGTTTTCTTGATTATGAGTATTTAAGTGCTTTTTCTATTAATATTAATTTCACTTTTGAATAAAAAATATGTTGTTGAATTCATACCAGTCACATTGTGCATTAGATAGATGCGAGGTTAATCCCAATATTCCAAAAATGATATATGGAACATTTTACCAAATTACCAAAACAATCCGAATGTGTTTGCTCAGTTTTGAGTATGTCAGTTGATTTTTTTATTAAAAATAATATCAATATTGAATAAAAAAGATGAATATGGAGTCACACTGTGTGTCTGATTGATTTGTGCCTGAATACTAGACATCCCAAATGACTCATTGATCAATTTTCTAATGTATCAAAACAATCATAATATTTTCTCTTAGGCTTAAATTTAATGAATTTTTTAATTAAAAGATGCACTTAGAGTCATACCGGTCACACCGTTAATCAGATTGAGGTGTGTAGAATCCCTACACATAAAAAATGGTGTATTGATTGTTGTCCTATAGTACCAAATCAATATGTATATGTTTTCTATGTTTTGAGTATGTCATTTGTTTTTTTACTAATGTTAATGTCACTTTTGAATAAAAAAACACACTTGGAGTAATACCGGTCACATAGTGCATCATATTGAGTTTTGGATGATCACTACATGTCACATATGACGAATGGATCATTTTCCAAACGTAACAAAAAATCCAAATGTGTTTGCTCAGTTTTGGGTACGCCATGATTGTTTTTTATGAAAATGTTATTTTAAACTAGAAAGATGCACAATTGAACTTATCTTAAGTTACAAGTGTTGTGTTTACTTATAAACAATTTTCATTAAACAACATCATTGTATGTTCCTTATTCTACTTCACTTCCCAATTTTTTTTTCATCCAAGTCAGCGCTCTTTGTTTTACTCCAAAATGGTCTCCACCATGGTCTTCACCTCTATCTCGTCCTCCACGTCAGTCTCTAACTCCGAATGTGCCTCTACCTCAACCTCCTCATTTTCCAAAAAAAAATTATTTTTGGTGGTTTACAACTTTTAAATAAATTGTTTCCATCCATTAACCTACTCCTAGAGATATAGATAAAATATAATATATAATAATCCTGACACTAATACTGTTGGAACCACTCTGTGTATAAGGTTGTATTTGTTGTCAATAGTTGTCAATGCAGATCAAAATGAAGGTGATCATGAAATATTCCGATGAAGTAGAGGAGTGTTATTCAGATGATTGTTGTGCTGATCTTAAGTTCAAAGAACATGTGTCAAAGGTGATACATTGTTTACAAAAATGAAGAATGTGAGGAGTAATCCATCCAAGGATGATTAAGGCATGATGGTGTTTTTGGATGAAGACCATGGGCTTTGATGAAGACCATGCAATTACTCATGATTGCGTGAGAACCATGCTAGAGACTTCTATGACGGTTGATGAAGGAGGCAATGTGCCAATGTGCTGACTTATGAAATGGCCATGCACACCACGCTATCATAGAAGATGATGGTACTAAAGTTGTTCCTTCAAAGAATACATATCACAATAGTGGAGTTTGTGATAAAATCCAAAGAGTTGCTGAAGGATACTGATCACCAAGAAGAAGTGTTGTTGAGGTGATCGTGCTTGTTGAAAAAGAAAACAAACGACATACAAATTTGTTGACAAAGGAGATTCCATGGTGACATGTCGAGTTCAAGAGTTGTGGTCAACGATCTATGTTTGATTCATGAACTTCGACAGAGGAATGGATGATCTGGAGGCGGTACAAAAAGAGCATATACAAAGTGGCGCTGTTTCCCAGTGTTTGCCAAATTTTTGGGCCTCAAAATCGGAAAATGAAGACATGGATCGTCTGCAAAAGGAGGTTCGCACAAAAAGGAAGTGGTGCGCGAAATATAAGAGGCTTGTGCGAAATACTTGAGTTAGGCGCGCAAAATTAGCGGGTTGCGCGAAATCTTGAAGTGTGGCGCGCAAAACAGCGGGTTGCGCGAAATTGTATTTCACGCAAATGATGTTTCAAGGTCCGAAGCTCGAAAAATGGCAAAGGCATGAGGTGCGCGAAATTATGGAGCAGTGCACGGAAAATGGTTGTGCGCGGAAGGTTTGTATTTCGCGATCAAAGCGGATTACGCGCTCAAGGTGGGTTTTCCGCATGGGGTCGAATTTTCCTATAAATATGAAGTGACCCTCCTCCATTCGACAGAGTTCAAGACATAGAAAATACCCGAGCTCTGGTGCGCGAAATTGAAGTTAGAAAGGGTTCTGCGCGTAAACTTAAAGATTGCGCGTAAAGTCAGCTGTTGCGCGAAAAGCTAAGGCTGCGCGGAAAGTTGGTGTTGGTGCGTAAAAGGAAGGTTGCGCGAAAAGTGGATATCGCGCAAAAGCAGTGAATTGCGCGCAAGGCAGTTTCCAGGCTGCGCGTAATATTTGGAGGTTGCGTGAAAAAGGAATTTCGCGCAAACCATAGAAATTGCGCGCAAGACACCGTAAGGGTTGCGCGTAAAAACTGGGGTTGCCCGGTACATCCGGTGCGAAGTGAGATTCATCTACGGGTGAAAGTTGGACTTCAACAGAGCATCTACATACAGAGGAAGATGCATTCCTTTATGAAAATGAAGAGACCTACAGGTCTATAAACTGTGACTGAATCCCTTCCAAGAGCAGTGAGCTTAGGAAGAGGAAGAAGGTGATCCTCTCCACCAGCAGTGAGCCAGGGGGAGTCAACGGGAGTGACCCGAGGGACGCAGTGAGCTATCCCTAAACAATTGTAAAGGCAGTGAGCCTGGGACAGAGTGTCTGTACCCGAACATTTGTATCCGCAGCTAGTGAAGCATAGTGGATTTAGGTACGACCGGCAACCTGTCGGTGTATACTCCTTGGACGTAGCCTTTAGTGGTGAACCAAGTAAAAATAGTTGTTTCATCTGTCTCTGCATGTGAATGTTTAATTGCTGATCATATCCATCATACAGGTTTAAGTAGTTCCTACCAACGTGGGAACAAGATCCACAACTAAAAGAAGAAAAAGTTGCCACCCTGATTCACCCCTCCCCTCTCAGGGTGTCCCGGGGTCCTACAAATACATCACACCCTAAATATATTTTGATGGTCATAACTCATACTAGATTACAAAAAAAGAATATAATCAAATAAATATTTTTCAGCATATATTCTGAAAAAAATTACGCTGCCCACTCGTCTCAAAAGAAATTGATTTCTTTTTTTGAGTAACTTTTTTGTTGAAAATGTTGATAGTACTGAGAAAATATAAACAAATAAAAGATTATGAAATATATGTAATGAAATCTTAATAACCTTAAAAAATTTCTTTTGGGGGGATACTGGTCTTTTCATGTTGTATGATTTCTCCCATAAATAGGTAAATATAATTTCCATAATCTATTTAATTATCATGTTTCTGAATCTGTAGAAACATTGACCAAAATAAGTAAATGGTTATGAAATGTTTTGATTGGTAAAAATTTCTCTATATACCTTATTTTTTTTCATTTTTAGTAATCCAAATTTTTTTTCTTTTCATCCACTGACCTATTCCCATGATTATGCATGTATTTAGTTATAACCCTATCACAACAAAATTCTCATTAAAGCACAGAAAAAACATATAATTCAAATTTTATCTAGTAAATGTTTACTGTAGTGTATTAAATATTCATAATGCACATCATGTGTGGTTGGTTCTTTGGAAATCAATGAATTGATTCCAAAAAATAAATATTTAGGGTGTATATGGTGACTATTACCAGTATCCAGTGCTTCTTAAAAAAATAAAAAAAAGTATGTTATGAAAAAATTAAAAATATATTTTATGAGATTAGTTCATAATGTTTTACTCTCACATTGTAGGAATTGAAAAGTGTCTTTCATCTATTTTTTTATTAAACTCATTGAGTAAATTGCCTTTCTTTATTCTTCATTTCACTTTTTTCCAAATTAATTTTTATTGTAGAAATGATACTTGGATTAATGAATACAAATTTGGAATCATGTTATCTTTCCTTTATATATAATTAATATAAAAACCTATACAAAATATAAATAGTTATTAACATTAAAAAACATATTCATCTCACTATTTGGGAAGGCATGTTAAGAAAATGAACCTTATTTGTGTATTCAAAACTGAGACACCCAACCATTCATGCTTGAGAATCTCAATTAGAGACTCGAGACAAATTTTGTCTATAATGGAAGCTCGAAATCATTATTCTTCATAAGGAATCTATTATTTATATTTATCATTAAATTTGGACTTTAAATGATGTTGTAATGTTAATAAATATTTCTCTATAACTAGTGGAGGAAAGTTAATCTCAGCTGATTGCTTTGTTTTCTTGGTTGATTCACTATATTTTATTTATTAGACCATTCATTTCTTTGACTCTTTATCCATATATAATATCATACCTCACTTCAGACGTTTTATCATAAATTTTTATTTTTTTCGTATGAAAAAACTTCATAAGGATGTACCTCATGTATATTTAGAAGATTCGACAGAAATGTTACGAAAATTTCAATAGCATCTTCCATCATTTTAATATCTAGATCATCAAGTGGAATAGGAAACTCTATAGTCATCTCATAATCTACCTCAATCCCCACTCTCATGTGATATTTTAGGAGGGTTTGATTGTGTATTTGGTCTCCCAGGATATTATACATTGCACCCCTCACAAAAAATTAGTATGTGGGTGTTGATAGAAAAAAATCACATACAATAACACCCTTTAGAGTTTTAGTAATATATAGTTATAAAATATTTTTTGAGTCACATTTATGGAAAAGTTTAAGGAAAAAATTCATTACCCCAGGCATGGTTTTGGGGGAATGACTAGCCTCATTGCTAATAGGATCATTTGGATCTTTTGAGGATATTTGTTCCACCATTGATTCTCTTTGATCTTTTCTTATGCATTAGTCTACCAAAAAATACTGCAAAATATTATCTTGCAGTACGATTTTTATATGTTTTTGTCTCATCTTATTATATATATCTTCATGTGGTTTTATCTTCCTGAAATATGTTTTAGGAGAGACTCTAAAACCTAATCCTCTAACATGACTATATTTTTCAAGCCACTTCAAAGCTACTGAATGTAACTTTTCTTTTGGTACGACCCTTTCTGATTCTTCTGTCTAAACCATATAAAAAATATACGAACATATTTATTTTATGTTATATTATTATAATTAATTTTGAATTAAAATTATTTCATACGTACACATGCTTCCTATACTAATTTTTTGTTTTCATCAACTAATATACCATCCTTATTTACACGATCCTCCTTCCATAGAACAAGATGTGGAATGGATGATTCTTTAGAATTTGATTCATTAATATGAATAGAAACAAAGGAACATATTGATATTTATTTAATCATAAAATTACATGTAGAAAGACTAACATCATATAATGATCAAAATGTATTCTTTCTATAAATTCATTATTTCAATATATAAATAATATATTCATTTAAAAAACAAATATACAAATTTTATATTTTAAATATTATAAAATGAAAATAATTTTAGGTTTTATCTTTTGAAAATTATCTTAGGGTGAATTTTAGGTATTTTCAAAGATATTGTTTCTCGATTAATAATAAAATGATAACAATTTACAATTATTATAACTTTTATGAAATAAAAATAATATAAAGATTATATATTTTTAAAAAAACATTAAAATGAAAAGAATATTATTTATGGTGTAATATAAATTATATAAAAATATTTTTGTATATTATAGACCTGTGTTTTATATTTTGGAGCCTAAGTGATATTTTATTCTAGTAATACAAGTATTATTGTTATTTTTCCTTTAATTAGGTAATAAAATGTTTTAATTCTGTTTTGGTTTGATTTTAAACTAAAAAAAATCTCATATACTTATTAATGACATAATATATTTCATATGAATCATTATTATATGTGATTTTAGTGAAAATTCATTTTTATGCTCAAAAAGGGAATTTTCTTAAATATTATATTGGTTACATTAAGAAAACATTTTCAAAAAAATAATATATAATACCCATATGAATTGAATATTATAAAATATTTTTAATATATTTAATTATAGTATTCAATTTACCTAAAAATATCCATTTTATTTTTATAAATAAAAATAAGTGACTGAGGGAAAAAAATGAGTTACCATGTTAAAAGTAAACAATAATAAAATTTTAAATTATAGGGGCGATCCTAAAATATACCTAAACAACTCCAATATTTGTTTAGATTATAGGTGAATAAAAAATATTCAAAAAAACTCCATTATATTCCACTTCTTTATCAATAAGTCATTGAATGTGACACGACATTAATTTAAAAGTAATGAGTATTTTCAAAACATTTCAGTCCTCTAACCTATAATAGGTAACCTTATCTACCCCACTTATCCAAATATATAATTCATATAAGATAAAAATTACTATACAAAAACTCATCCATAACTCTATTTTCCATATCCTAAAGGAGTTTGTATCTCGAAAATACTAGTCTAATAATGCTCATAGATTTTCCCTTACGAGTAAGGTAAGAACTCATAATCACTCCATTGAAATTTCTATTCCTTTCATTCTACTATTTTTTTCCTCCCAATATAGTATACCTATACTGAAATAATTACATAATAAAATTTTAATAAATAAATTTTTTATGGTGATTTAATAACCATTTAATACCTTCCTCTCGTCTATTAGAAAAATGAAAAAGTCACCCATGTTTTTGTAAGACTACCACCTCCCTGAACCACATATTCCCTTATTTTGGAATTAGTTCAATGGGTTATTATGAAAATTTATGGGGTGAATATATATTATATTAGTGGTTAATTTATGTAATGTATAATATTTTTAATGTATGTTACAAAAATTAATGATAATTATAAAGTAATCTTTGAATATTGGTAAATTACCCAAAAAACACTTCATTAATTTCATTATTACAAAACATAATAAAACATTACATCAAATTAAAATGGGGACATTTAAAGAATTCAAATATGATTATTTAAATTACTTCTTGAACTTTATAATGACACATTTTGAATCAAATATAGTTTTCTGAAATCAAAATTATGAAACATATATGAAGAATGGAAATTACGAACATCTGAGGATGAAAATAGACATTAAAAACCCAATATGATTTTATAGAATGATAATAATTAAATAGTATAAAAGGTAAAAATTATGAATAATATTACGAAAAAAATTATTAAGATAGATATTTATATAATACGTAATGTGAGAGCGTGTTTGTTGAAGAAGGAATAAAAGGAAAAGGTTTTCTATCTCATTTTTTTATTTGAGATTTGTTATATATTCACTACTTGTTTATTTCTATGTGGTATATACACTGCACATGTATGTATTCTATCATAAATTTCATAAAATTAAATTGATATAAAATTCTATATAAATTTTTTATCTTTCATGATATTTTGATTCCAAAGTAACTAAATATATACGTGTTTTTCATCTCCAATTTCATTCCTTGAGACATGTTCCAAATAATGAATATATATTAATTTATATGGAATATACACTACACATTAGAAATTTTATATCATTATCGAGATTAAACTCATGGTATTTTATGTGCCTCCTCATGTTCTTTATTTCATGTGTTGTTCTTATTTTTTAAAATCATTATACGATTTTAATTTAAAATCATTGCTTTAGAATTTTTAAACAATTTTACCAAAATATTTTTCTTACATATCCATATTCTTATATTTTATAAATAATATTATTACATATGTTTTAATTATTATTTAAGTTAAATTTCTATTATCTTTTAATTTCATTTTAATCGGATAAAAATGAATATTTTTACTATTTTCCATTTGATAAATTTTTTATACTTTTTAAAAATTCTGAAAGAATGTTTTCTGACATATACCACTCAAAATAAATTTCCATGTATCATTATGGAAATTTATTATAAATATAAATCTTAAATTTTCCATGGTTTTTCAAAAAAAATTATTCCCATTGTATTTGTATTTTTAAAAAAAAAATACTGAATGAAAATGATATTACTAATTTTCATTCAATGCATATATCTAATGATTTTTTAAAAGTATATTTTCATTTATGATGACATCCTATAATGATAATTATGATACCATAGGGATATTATCTAATGGTTCCTTCCAACTTGTTTCACAATAAGTCTTACGATGTTATTTTTAGGAAATTTTCCTGAAATCCATTTGATTTCCCAATATTAATTATGATATGAAGAAATAATGAATTTTTCATTTTTTAAATGAAAAAATATGATTGGTATATAATTATATAATGGGTTCAAACTAGATATAAATTCATTTCATTTGGTGATGATTTTTCTTTCATGAAATCACTATGATAAAGAAGTTATGATGCTAAATCCCTTATTGGTATAATTTTATGATGTCTGATACACTAAAGGAAAGATGTTGTTATTCTTGATCCCCTTAGAGAAATAATTTGTGATGTATGACCCACTATGTTATGATTAATATTCTTACATTTATGTTATAGTTATATTTTTTTTTACCATGCAATAATACTTGTATCGTGAAGAATGTCTCATGTTTCAACATTGTAACATCACGACATGTATTTTTTTAATTTTAGGATACATGACCCTATATCATATCTTGTGGATAATTCATATTTTTCAATGTTATTTTTTATCATAAATTTATCCAAATATAATTTTTATCAATAGATTATGTTCTGACCCTTATTGACTTATTGATTTGGTTTTCCCTTACTAATAATTTGATCTCAACACTTATTTTTTCCCTTTTCCAAAGAAAATTATATGCTGAACTATAGTTAAAAAGAAATTTTCCATTGTGATTCTTGTGGGAAATGATGATGAAATAATTTTTAATAATATTTCTATGCATTTATTCTCCAAAAAAGTTAATCCATTTGGTTCTAGTGTCGTGATATTATTTGTGAAATATAATTTCAAAATTATTAAAATGTTTTAAAATATATACTTTTTTATCTTGGGGAAACGTAGACGGTGTCAAAGTTGTTTTTAGTTATTCTTTGGGATTAGGATAATAATTATAGTAGAAATAATCTTAAAGAAACCTATTTTGAAAAAAATGATATAGGTTGAACAAAAACATAATAAGAAGTTTCCTAGTTTAAGCATAACACATTCATAATATGGACTATTTGAAGTTTCAATCTATTTATCTTAAAATATAATTTTATATTTGTCATGTTAACCTATTTTTGTTTTAGTACATTTTTTTAACTAGGATTTACCATGTTAAAAATGGGTGGGAATATAAATGTGGTGATTATCCTCCCTGAGTAACCCAATTAGGTGGGATTTAGAGTAGAAAATCAAATATCAATTCTTATGTAGAAATATAAAGAAATAAAAAATAACATGAACCAAGTTGAAAACATGAATTTTCCTATGAAATAGAAACTTTCTATATATTATTTCAAGGGGAAACGTCCACCTTACATTAGTGGGTATTTCAATTGTATAATTGATGAAAAAGGTATTAATACGATGGAAAACATATATTCCAATTTCCTATGATCAATTCATTAGAAGGATGTCTTAGTAATTTATCATCTAAAATATGATCCTGAACAATGGTGAACTCATATTAATATATCCTCACAAATGGAAGAAATTGACTCTATAAAATGAGAGGTGATAAATAAAATATTCATCAATAAATATTTTACCTAAACCCCATGCATGATAATTTATTAATAATTCATATTCATGAAACAATAGAAGGATGTATCAATTTGAACCTATGAATAAAACTTCATGATACATGAAAGGTATGAATCTGGATTCATTAATTACACTAAAACCATTATCAATTGATTATTTCATATTCAAAAAACAAGTCTTCAAATGTCACTATTCATAAGATATTTCAGTAGAAATGTTGAAATTATATGATGTTCACTTAATGTGGGAATGGTGTAACACCCCATGGTTTTCTAAAAATAAATTGAAAAGCATGAAACATTGTTTAAGGTCGATATCTATAAATATCATTTAAAAATAATTTTACTACCACAATGTTTTGAATTTCAAGAAATTGTCATCTACAATTTTGTTCAGTAAGTTATTTGGAGTTTGGTGAAAGAAACTTGTTTTTTTGTGAATAGAAACATACCCTTATGAATAGTAATATGAATTGTAATATGACACTAATAAATATTAAATTTTATTATTATTTTATTTTCTTATGGCTAGAATATAATAACATCTTGGTTAATGTTTCATTATGATAAAGAAGTAGTTATAGAATTAGAACTGTTAATTTTTGAATTATGTATGATTTTATTTAAAATTTAATTAATAATATTTAGAAAAATATTTTTAAAAAATGGACTTCTTTTTTGAATTCTACACATCGAAAAATGGTTAGGGTAAATTTTTCGGATTTTTCTAAAATTCAGAAATTTTTTATGAATAGTAAAATATGATAAAATACGATAAATGCTAAATACGTGATTTACTGGATCACAGGTGATGCAAGAATGATTTAATCCCACATGGTTAGAACTCACATGAAATTATTACTATTTTGGGTCACATGAATTAAGATTATTCATAGTCTTGAGCAAAATATTTTAATAATGATCAAAATAATGAAAAATACCCCCTCACGTCCAATATAAAAACCACCCTCACTCCCCTCATCCTCCCACACCTCTCAAGCCTTGATAATTGTCTAATTTCTTCCAAATTCCTTCCACAATCTTCTTACCCACGTCTTAGATCTTCTGGTCTCATAAAAAGTCCAATACCAAATCCCTTAAGGAGGATCTCAAGGAGAAGAGATCAAGAGGTAAACATCCCCTTTTATTTTCTTTATTTTCGTTCATTTTATGTTATTCTTTTCCATTCCCTTTGGCTTATGTTGGGACATTTAATTAGACATATCCCCATATATTCCATATTATGTATTAATGATTACATATCATCTTCCTCTCATCGAACCATTTTTATGAAATTTTAAGAGACGTCATTAGGCTGCTGAATTTTCGTGAGAAATTTATCAAGTTTTCTTTTTTTAAGATTCTTTTCTTTTATTATTATTTCCTCACCTCCTCTTAACCAATAGTAATGAAAGCTCCATAATATTGTATATTTTGGATGCTCTCATTTTCATTGAAAATTCATTATCATTATTTTTCTCCTCCCCCACTTATACAAGGAATTAAAAATATTGTCTGTGATGTGTCAAATTACAGAGATTGTGGGCGATGTGATTTCAATTTGCATTAATTTCTTCATGTATGATCATAAAACCATTTTTATGGTTTAAAGAGGTTATAATATATATTTTTTGTCTCATCCATGGTTCTGGAATTCTTTTGTACTCATGGTTCTAAATTATATGACAAAATGAGGTTGTTGTTATCGAAGAACCATAGAAATTATCTAAACAAACATCATTAATGTTTAAACTTATGAATCATCCTCAAAAAAAAACATCAAAATGATACAAGGTATTATTTATGGAACTATAAATATTTAAATACCATTTGATTCTAATTCTAGAGTTTCACTTCCTATCGACAAGAACATCCATCATGAACCGATCATGGAAATCATGTAAGGAACTCACCCAAAACAGTGCAAGGAACAAAATACTAACAATTAAAGGGTGAAATGAGGTTATGAAATGATCATATAAGAAGTTATAAACATGAAAATATTTCTGTAAGAAATTAATAACACTCTTTTAACCATTATAAAGGAGTTTTAAACAAGTTTTAAGTAAGACAAGCCTGAGGTAAGGGAATTCTTAACCCGATTTCCATTCTTTGGGTTAACATTTTACTTCGTTTTATGCGGTATTAAAATTGTTTTTGTGATGGGTTTTGTTTATATTATGTTGCATTATTTCTTTTTACTTTTTATATACATATTCCATCCACACTATTAAGTCTCACTTCAATTATATGATGCTTATAAGGGACTTTTCTATCTAAAAACCTCTTTTAAAATTCAGTTTTAAGAAATTACAAAGAAATGTTTTTATGCTATTATTCATGTTGTGTGATTATGTTCTGGTTCTTTGTCATTTTTTATGATGAAGGGTAGGGCCTATATCTCCCTCAAATGCATTGTTTATGTGTATGTTGGAGGTCTGTTTTATGGTTACTCCAAGTGTAACGGCGATGGTTACACAAATTGTAAGGTAGCCGGGAGGGTTACAAATTATATGGTAGCTGTGAGGGTTACAATATTATGTAAGTAATTCCCCAAGATACCTTTATGGTTCTAATTATGTTCTTATTTAGTTTTGGCGATATCATGTTTCATGAGGTATGTATATATATATACAGGTGATAAGTAAGTCTTTTGGAAATGATTTCATACGTTACATGTATTCATGGACTAATGTATTCTTTCCTTCTTTTCATATCCCTTACTGAGCTTTTATTCTCATCCCAAGTTTTTAAATTATTATCACAGGTTAATGGATGTGTAATTCAAATAAGTAATCCGTGCTAAATTTTGAAGAATTGTCAAGGAATCATAGATATGTTTTAATGTTTTCAATTTAAAAAAATGGAACTTATTTTTTTGGAATCCACTCTGTAACAATGTGTAATGTTATGAATGTATTATGTACCAATTCTATAAAGCTCTAAACCTGAAAAGATCCTCAATTTAAAAGGATGTGTTTTTTTGACTAAATTAAATATTATGTTTGTAAAAAGTATAGGTCCTTATAGTTGGTATCAAAGGATGCTTTAGATAACTTTTAGGGTTTGGGTGATGTTAATAGAATACCATAAATGATATTCACTCTATGTTTAATTTAAAATGTTATAAAATTTAAAGATCACCATGTTGCTTAATCTAAGATATGTTTGTTTATAATGGTTGTCCATAGAAGGAATAGGGATTCTGAAGATGAGAGACACCAACAGAATGACATCCTTCCATAACAATAGCCGGGAATTGTAGGGAATGGAACAGAGTAGTTTCTGACAGTAATGGCTCTGCTAACGCAGGAAATAGACGGTGGTGGAACCCATGCAAGTGAATAAATAGAGGTACCACAACAGAACATGAAATTAGTGGAACATTTTATGAGACAACATCCTCCTGCATTCAATGGATATTCTGACCTAGTAGCAGCTTGTGGATGGATCATATCCCTTAAAAAGATATTCGATGTTATGGGCTGTTTAGACAATCAAAACATAAGTCTTTCCATTTATCAGTTTGAAGGGGAAGATGATTAGTGGTGGTCAATGGTAAGGAATATCAGGTGTAGAGAAAATTTTTATGCATTATAGTGGGATGAATTTAAAAGTATTTTCCATGAAAAATATTTTCTTAAGGAGGTGTGACTTCAGATGGAGAAGCAATTCCTTGAATTGAAATAGATGGAGAAAGATTCAGTGGCTGTGTATGAAGCAAACTTCACTCGACTAGGGTGGTATGTCCAAATCTTATTATGTATCTCGATAGAAAAATGAACCACTTTTACTCAAGATTGAAGCCACAATATAGAAGGGTGTTGTGCTCCCGTGAATTGAAAAGTTATGAGAAACTTATCTGATGTGCTGAGAGGGTAGAGATGGAGTTTGCTGATGATCACATGCATTTTGGAAACAAAGAGAATAAAAGGTCCAGATGGAAGGCAATGGGTAAGAATCAACCAATGAATTATGATAGTATGAAAATCCAATTTCAAGTTTGTGATAAGTGTGGCAAGAAGAACCTTGGGGAATTTATTAGAAAAACTGGGAAGTGTTTTAAATGTGGTATGTTTGGAAACATAGCCCGATATTGTAACTGAAATGATCCTAAGGCTCATCCTGATAAACATGTTGTAAGGGTTTTTAAATGTGGTGAAATGGGTCATTATGGAAATGCCTATCCAAATAGTGATTCGAATGATGCAAAGAAGCTAGAAGACAAACAGAAAGGTGTAATGTGATCCTTTGCGACCACGTCAGGGGATGTTGGGCCATCCAATGAAGTTGTATCAGGTACTTTGTTTGTTCACTCAGATTTTTCTAATGTTTTTTTATAAGAGTTATACATATTTCTTCATCTCTGATAAATTTTTGGGTAAATTGGAAATATAACCTCAACATATGAGGCATGAATTGTTGTTAAAACACCAGGGGGAAATATTATAGAAAATATGTATTATAAGAATCTTTATATTTTGATATGTGGAGAAACCTTACCTGAAAACCTTGTTGTTTTACCATTAGTCGAGTTTGATGTTATTCTGGGAATGGATTGGATTTCTGTTTCTCATCCAAAGATTGACTGTAGAGCTAAAGAAGTTGTCTTACAGAAAGAGTTTTATTTTTTATACAAGAAAGAATCCATTTAATTAATAACATATCAGGAAGCTGAAAAACTGTTGAAAGATGGAAATGAATGTTATCTTGCTCAAATTGTTGAAAACAAGGGAATTGTTCAGATTAATGATGTCCAGTGGTAAATGAAAACCTTGATGTTTTTCTTGATGAGTTACCTGGTGTCATACCTGATCGGGAAGCTGAGTTCACAATTGACTTAGTTCCTGATGCTAAGCCATTTTCAAAACCACCTTATCGTATGTCTCAAATAGAACATCGTGAATTTAAAATTCAGTTGCAATATTTTCTATATATAGGCTTCATTCTTCCTACCACTTCACCATGGAGAGCTCCGATTTTTTTGTGTTAAAAAGAATTATTGTTCAATGAGACTTTTCATTGATTATAGATCTTTGAATAACATCAATTTTAAAAACAGGTACTCTTTTCCTCAAATCGATGACATGTTTGATCATCATTAGGGAGATCAGTACTTTTTCAAGATTGACTTGAGATCCGGATACCATCAACTGAAGGTGAAGGAGGATGGAACCCCAAAAACAACCTTTTGTGCAAGATATGGGCATTATGAATATGTTGTTATGTTGTTTGGATTAACTAATGAGCATTTTGTATTCATGAATCTTATGAATAATATATTTCATGTGTTCTTGGATATGTTTGTGGTTGTATTTATTGATGACATATTGGTATTTTCTAAAAATAATGAGGACCATGAAAAAAATATAAGGGTTGTATTACAAACCTTACAAGAAAAAACTGTATGGGAAATTCAGCAAGTGTGATTTTTGGTTGCAACAGATTTCATTTCTTGGGGACATTGTAAATAAGGATGGAATAACAGTTGATCCTAAAAAAAGTGTTTAATAAATGGAAAAGACCCACAAATGTTACAAATATTCGTAGTTTTATTGGATTAGTGAGTTATTACCGATAGTTTGTTATGAAATTTGCACAGTTATCTAGCCTGATAACTAAGTTAACACGGAAAGGGGATAAATTTGTTTGGATATAAGAATGTGATGTTTGTTTTCATGAACTGAAGAAGAGATTGGTGAATCCCCTATTTTTGGCCTTACCTTCCTGAAATAGTGATGTCGTTATCTACAGTGATGCTTCTTTGAAGGGACTTGGTGGTGTTTTGATTCATAATAATCAGGTAATTGCTTATGCTTCAAGACAAATAAAATCCCACGAGTAAAATTATCCCACCCATGATTTGGAGTTGGCAGCTGTGGTTTTTGGTTTGAAAATTTGGAGGCATCATTTATATAGAGCCAAATGTCAAAAATATACTGACCATAAAAGTCTGAAGTATATATTCACACCGAAGGAATTAAACATGCGGCAGAGAAGATGGATTGAACCTATAAAAGCTTATGATTGCATGATCATTTTCCATCTTGGAAAGGCAAACAAAGTGGATGATGCCTTGGGTTGGAAAAACCATGCATCATTAACCGTGTTATGTTTGGAACATGATCCTTTGATTAATGATTTGATGAATTTTGGTTTAGAAGTAATTGGTGTAGGGAATACATATTTTTTGTTTCTGGTTTCAGTTCAGTCTTTGTTGTCAGACAGAATTAAGCGAGCACAGAAGGAAGACCATGAGCTATAGGAAAAGGTAGAATTTGTTAAAGTGGGTATGTTTCCAGAATTTAACCCTGCTAAAGATCAGGTTTTAATATTTGGTAAAAGTTTGTGTGTGCCTCGTGATTCGTAGTTGAATAATTATTCGTTGTGCTAAGATCATAGTTCTCCATTTTCGGTTCATCATATAAGTACTATGATGTATATATACCTTCAGAAGTATTACTGGTGGGATGGAATGAAAAGGGACAATGCTGATTTTAACAGGAAATGTTTGACCTGTCAGTAGGTTAAAGCAGAGTAGCAGTTATAGAAGGGGATGCTTCAGCCATTCCCAGTGCCATAGTGGAAATGGGAGTATGTATCCATGGACTTGGTTGTGGTACTACCTAACACTTCTCGAGGTAAAAATTCAATTTGGGTTATTGTTTCTCGGCTTACAAAATCTGTACATTTTCATTCTATTCGAGATACAATGTCATTGGATCAGCTTTCTTGATTGTACCTCAATGATATTTTCAGGTTACATGGATTTCTTCTGTCCATTGTATCTAATAGGTATCCCAGATTCACTTCTATCTTTTGTAAGGGACTTCAGAAGTCAATTTTCACATAGTTAAATTTCAGTATAGCTTTTCATCCTCAATCAGATGGGCAGTCAGAGCGAATGATTCAAACATTGGAAGATATTATTAGAGATTGTTCAATGGAATATCAGGGAAGTTGGGATCAACATAATTCTTTATTTGAATTTTCTTATAATAACAATTTTCATTTCCGTATTCATATGGTGCCTTTTGAGCCCTTGTATAGGAAGCGGTGTTAGACTCCAGCATTTTGGGATGAAGTCAATGAAAGAATGTTAATGGGGAAAAATTAGTAGAGGTAGTGTCTGAGAAAGTGATGTTGATCCAGCATCATATGAGAATAGATCAAAGGAGGCAGAAAAGTTATGTAGATGACATAAAGAAATACTTCTCTTTCGAGGAAGGTGTCCATATTTTCCTTAAAATCTCTCCACAGAAGAGTTTGATGTGTTTTAGTAAGAAAGTGATGCTAAGTCCACCGTTCATCGGGCCTTTTGAAATCTTGGAGAATGTTAGAACAGTAGCATACCGTGTAGCTTCACCTCCAAACTTGTTTTAGGTACACAATGTTTTTCATACTTCGATTTTGAGAAAGTATGTGCCAGATTCATCACATGTCTTGAGCACAAAAGTAGTTCAGCTGGAAGAGAACCTTTCTTATAGAGAGAAACCAGTTTAGATTCTTAAAAGAAGGGAACGAGTGTTGCGGAATAAAGTAATACCCCAGGTAATGGTTTTTTGGGGGAACCACATGGTTGAAGAAGCAACATGGGAGTCCGAAAATGCTATGAGGGAAAGGTACCCTCACTTATTTAATATGTAAATAAAATTGGGAGGACGCAATTTCCAGAAGGTGGGGATAATGCAACACCCCAAGGTTTTCTAAAAATAAATTTAAATTCATGAATCTTTTTTAATGTAGATATTTATAAATATCCTTTAAAAATAACTATACTACCATAATTTTTTGAGTTTCGTGGAACTGTCATCCTCAATTGTGTTCACTATGTTCTTTGTAGTCTGATGAAAAAAACTTATTTTTTTGAATAGTAACATAACCTTATGAATAGTAATATGAACCTTATAAATATAAAATTTTATGATTATTTTATTTTCTTAAGGATAGAAGATAATAACATCTTGGTTAATTTTTCATTGTGATAATGATGTGGTTGTAGAATTAGAACTGTTAATTTTTGAATTAAGTATGCTTTTATTTAAAAATTAAAGTTAATAATATTTAAAAAAATATTTTTAAAAAATGGGCTTCATTTTTTAATTCTACATGTCGAATAATGGTAATGGTAAATTTTCTGTATTTTTCTAAAATTCAAGAATTTTTTATGAATAGTAAAATATGAGAAAATACGATAAATGCTAAATACTTGATTTACTGCTTCATAGGTGATGAAAGGATGATGTAAGCCCACATGGTTCAAAATCACATACAATTATTACTATTTTTAGTCACATGAATTAATATTATTCATAGTCCTTGCATTATATTATAATAATGATTAAAATAATGAAAAATACCCCCTCTCCTCTACTATAAATACCAACCTCAATCCCCTCTTCCTCCCACAACTCTCAAGCATTGTTAATTGACCAATTTCTACCAAATTCCCTCACCAATCTTCTTTCCCACGTCCTAGAGCTGCTGGTCTCACCAAAAGACCATAACCAAAGCCCTTAAGGAGGATCTCAAGGATAAGAGATCAAGAGGTAAACATCCTCTTTTCTTTTATTTCTTTTCAATAATTTTATGTTATTCTCTTCCATTACCTTTTTATTATGATGGTATATTTCATTAAATATCCCCCATTAATATCCATATTATGTATGAATTATGAGATATATCCTTCCTCTCATCAAACTATTTTTATGAAATTTTAAGAGACGCTGTTAGGCTGCCGAATTTTCGTGAGAAATTCATCATGTTTAATTTTATTTTAAGATTCCTTTCTTTTCTTCTTCTTTCCTCACCTCCTCATAACCAAGAGGAATAAAATATCAAGAATCTTTTATATTCTGGATTCTCTCATGTTCATGGAAAATACACCCTCATATTTTTTCTCCTCCCCCACTTATTCAAGGAATTAAAAATATCGTCTGTGATGTGTCGAATTACCGACATCGTGGACGATGTGATTTCAATTTGCATTAATTCCTTCATGTCTGGTCATCAAACCATTTTTATGGTTGAAATAAGTTATAATATATGTATTATTTCTGATCAATGGTTCTGTAGTTCTTTTGTACTCAGGGTGTAACACCCCTACCCAAGTTACCCAGAGTCGGTGCATTATTACATAATATTGGCATGATCACAAAGGAAATAACGTACTGAAAGACCGATAAGATTAGTATTATAGGAAGTAGGATTCATACATAAGTTCAAAATTACTACTTGAAAATAAATACAGTGTTAAATTATTCCATTAGAATGCCCATTCCTCCTAGATTATGCCTGCAAGTCACTCATAACTAACTTCTTCATATCTTGGGAAAATTAATCATAAGAAAGGGGCGACTCAAATGCTCAGCAAGGGTAAAACATACAGCGGAAGATAACATAAATATTAATCATGGTTAATAATTGGAAACACACTCCTTTACAAATATTAAACATGATCACTTTTATGGAAGTAATATGAGTTGCGTAAATAATACCATAATAAATCATAATCACGGGTTTTCTACTAGTCGAATGACCACATGAACCATCAATACCATTATTGTAATGAGGGAATGTATAATGCCGGATATTCTAAAACATTTTATCAAGGCCTAGGCCAATATGTCAAAAAATGATTAAGGCCTCAGGAAAAACCATATATCAAACTGGGACAGGGCTCGTCAAATTCCACGTCTAGCTATCTCATGACACCTACCGATGCATCGAGGAGATATTGCAGGCTCCACCCATCACATACTAAGTCCAATACGTTTTTCATATGAAAAGGTTGAAAAATAACAGAAACATTCATATTAAAACTTGCATACAAAATGTCAATACTATAACCATAAAGCATGAACGGTATAAAAATAACACATCCATACTAAAACATATCACAAAAACTTCAATACAATATGAAAGATTTTTATCATAATGAATCGACTTGAACCATGTTTAGAATCCATATAAGGATGTTGACAAAGATGAAAATGATCAGTAAAATGCTTTGAGAGAAATAACCATTTTTCATGAAATCGTATAAAAGTCTCACAATTAATAAAGGAAGTCATTTAAAAGATATTTTTGAATCAAAGATTCCCATACAAATTTGAAACATTAGAAAATAATTGTTATTTTAAAACATTCATGTCCATAGTAATAAATACTTAAAACAATTTTGAAAACATGAACATTAATTAAAAAGATTTAGAAAGATAAATCTTTAAAACATTTAAAATTATGATCTTGATAAATATTACCTTTAACAAATCCTTTAAATATTAATTTTGAAAAAAAATTTATGAAAAATGGACATGGATGATAAACATGTCCCAGTAAATACTTACTCTTAAACAATCTCCGATAATAATGAGATTGAATAATTAACCCTTACCTCATTTTAATCAATCGAGTCAAATGAAAAATAGTTGATAACCACCAAATGAATCATAGAATATTATTAATATAAAGAGAATCATGTTAATATATATCAAATGTCAGAACACAATACACCACATGCAATAAATAAGTGGTGTACAATGTAAATCTCAAGGAATTAAAAGTGAGATAAGAAACCCCTTACCTTGCACTTTCCTTTGGTCGAGGGTACGTTTAACCTCCTTTATAATGAACATTGTATGTTATTATATTATACCAGGACAATATTAATATTTATTATGTCATACATTATTCCTTTATTACTTTATACTACCCATTTTATAATGATTTTTATGTCAAATTATCATTTTGGGTAATAATTGCTTTCTTTATCGTACATATTTTAACTTGTTATTCTTGACCATATCATTAGGTCCTGATATAAATAAATGAAGAATATAAACCTTAATTAATATTATATATATATAATATAAATATTTATAATAGATAGATATATGAAATGGAAAACACCGTTTATCGAGATGGTAGGCCGTACGTACGTATAGACGCAGTTTCTGTTTTCATATCGTATTGAACGGAAGTAAGTGAATAAGATATATGTAAGTACATATATATATATATATCTAGTATCATTATTATTTCATATATTACATACTTATTAGTAAAATATATTTTTATAATCGTCGATGAATGGTTAACGTGGAAATGAATCTAATCGCGTCGTGGAGACGTTAATCCGTACATAATCACGAGCGACAATATCATTCCATTAAAGGTGTGGAATTGGATTTTAAATTTATTTTACACAAAAATTATCATGATATTATCATTATTTATATAAATATTACTCATCATTATATCCATCCATGTAACATAGTTTTGAATAACAAATTACACCACGACGTGGAGACGGTCAGCCATACGTACGCACGCATAGTGACATTATCATTCATAGGATGGATAGAATAATGAATATGGTTGTTCCATATTTATAATAACATCACAGTATATAAAAGATACTGAAGTTATTATTTTATAATGGTAACAACAATGAAATAGGAAGTGGAATAAGAAAGGATCTTGAAATATGTGATGATATATTTACCTTTTCTTCGGGTTCTTCCTTTTGATTTAATAAAAAGGCCTCCATAATTTGGATTTATGACTAATGTAAGGCCTCTAGGATGAATTTAGGACAGTTTAGAGGGTATTTGGGCAGGTTTTGGCCAAGCCAAATGGCTTTGGAGGTGTGAATTGTAGAGAAGGGGAAGTGCCCTTTTATAAGAGGGGTGAAGGTCACTTTAGGAAAAGATTAAAGTATTATTTTATTATATAATAATATTCAGTTTATAATGGATAAAAATGAATTTATTACGAGACTTAGGTGGTTATGGGTCGAAATCATTTCAACCAATAGGTTTTGGACAAGTTTAGGACACCATTTTAACCTTATCTTTTATACTTATCTCTTAGTAAAATAGTTTAACTTTTACCGTGTCTTCTTGTATTCTTACACTATAAGGTTAATAAACATACTATAAACTTCCAATAGAACCCCAAGTGGTTCATTAATAACACACCAATCATTATATAAGTCTGTTGGACTATCCTTATATTTTTAAGAATATTATATCAATTAATAATATAATATTTGTTTTTAAAACTCTTTTATGTCATGTTTGACACTATTTGGTTTTTTTTTTGTTAAATTCATAACAACATGATTAATTCAAAATAAAATCATTGAATCAATAATAACATGTCATATTAACCTATAAAATTAGTTTATGTCATCATAAATTTCAAATTATATTTATTTTAACATTTATAATACCATTTATTTGATTCTTTCATTAATAATGAAAATAATCCATCATCATTGTGTCATAAATAAATTTAATTATTAAATGTCTAAAAATTATAAATAAAATTCCATTATGTAGGAAGGATTTTTATATTTCTAATTAATATTTATAGTCAAAAAATATAACTTTTATAACACCATGTAAAAATTGTTTTACTAAAATATATATGTTTATGTCGTTTTTGCCTTTACTTAAATTAATTAAAATAAAGTGTCATTATCACTCTCACGCGGCTCCAAGTTGTCCCAAAATCGCCCCAAGGATTCCCATGGTCATACATGTATCATAAAATAGGGTTTGTACACGTTATAGGGTAATTTAATATTATTTTAATATTATTTATTTACCCATATTTACCAGATTTACACTTTAACAATGGTAAATAAAATATTATCTGAAGTAATTATTCATAATGTCTAAAAATAAAAGTTACCTATTTACACAATTTGTACCTACTGATTCTAAATATGGAATCCATTTTTCTATATTCAAAAGAAAGAAGTGGTAGAAAGTAATTTAAAATTAATTTCCGCTTTCAAAACAAAAAACGTGTTTTTATGAAATAATAACTATCAAAAGATTGACACTTGATTATGTCCAGTATAAATGTGAAATTACATCCAACGAAAAAAATTTGATTAAATGGTAAAAATATAAAATAGTTATACTTAAAAACCACTCAGTAGTATAATTTATCACTATAAATTATTTTTATTAGAAAATTTGTTTTTAATTAAAATTTAGTATTTTTCACTATTCATTAAAAACTGAATGTTTTCAGAAAAATACCAAAAATTCATCCTAAGATAATTATGATATTCCAAATCAAAAAATGAAGTAAATGTTGAATAATAAAATTTTTAAAATTTCAAAAAGTGGGTATTACTATTCATAATGGCTACATTGATTGGTCGCAATGTGTTTCAATCTCGAAGTTGCGTACAATGCAAGCTATTTCATTATTCAAACGAAAACATACCATGGAAGCTTGGGGTGTTACATTCTCCCCTCATTAAACTAATTTCATCCTCAGAATTTGAAATTTTTCTTCGAAAATAAAAGGATGAAAATAAAAAATACCTTTGTGGAAAACCCACATCGGATATTGGGTTAATAAAATTTAGTTTTAATAATAGGGAAAGGGAAATGAGAATGTCACCACCAAATTAGGGTCTTGAATAAGAGGACATTGGTGGAAATTATAGACACTTAATTAGAGGAAAACAAAAATATTTATAGGGAGTGATTGAGGTCATCAATCTCAAACTAGTGTAAAGTTGAGGGCCTCAAAGCCATCAATCTATGATGATCAACAAAACATAAGGTATTATAATGACACATTTTTTGTATTAATATCCCTCCACTAATGTTTAGGAGAAATATATATATATATATATTAATACTTGACTGTTAGTCCTTCATCTTTTAACTAATTTATACTAAAAACTCATATTTTACTCCAAAAGATAATAGAATTCAAAAATATTAATTTTATCCTAATCATATAAAGATAAAAATATTAACACATACTAATAAAATAAAAAAATATTTCACAATAACCAGGGACTTCCTGTAGGATAGTGGTAGGTAATAAAGGCCTGTCGCACTATGGTTGTGGGTTCAATTCCTATAGCTTTGTCCGACATGACGGGTTATCGCCTGACCTACAGGTTTTCCTTTTCCGAAAACTATAGTATCATTATATTCCAAAAATAATCATAAGAAATGTATTAACCTTAAACAATACTATCCAATGTTAAATATAATCTATTACAAAAAATAGATTTATCCATAGTACCTCTATCCAGACTCTCAATAAAAGGTATCTAAATTCCAAAATCAATTGTAACATCAGATTGCCCAAAAAAATAAAGTTTCTCTTATTATTAGATACTTAAAATATGATTACCTTAGTAATATTAAAACCTTCATGAAAACAAAAAGTACTGCAGTACAATCCTTATATATATCACAGTATTCATATAACCAAAATATAATCCCAGAGTTTGAAAACAAAAATACATTAATTATTACACTGCAACTATAGTAACATCATAAGCTTGGCCTTGATCTATAGGATTTTATGAGGTGTGTTTCCCAGACACATATGACATTCATTGGCATAATGACCCATTTCTCTACAATTGTAGCATTAAACATTGACATCATCTTTCTTTCCCTTTCAATCACGAGCCTGTTGAACTTTTTCTCCACATTTGTAACAATCTCCCATTCTTGTTACACAGGCACCAGGGTGCTTCCTTCTACAATTATCACATGGTGGAAATTCAACTTTTTCCTTCTTCCTTATTTCATTATTTCCTTTCCCAGAGTGTTCAACAGATCTCTTATTCTCTTGCTTTGCATTAAAGTCGTAAGACTTATAGAATTCCTTTTCCATCTTGATAGCACATGAGACAGTGTCTTCGTATGACGAGAAGGATTGTGAGACCAATGCTCGATAGAGAAATAGTTTTAACCCATCCATGAAACAATCAATATTACTCCATGGGTTATGTATATAATTTTATGCATGCCTTGCTATCCTTGTAATGTTAGCCTCATACTTTGCAACATTCTCATCCTCTTCTTGCCTCAAACACAGAAATTGTTTTTCCATATATGCTCGATGTTCATGAGGAAAGTATTTTTCTAAGAAAATTTATTCAAACTCACTCCATTACATACTTGATATTTCTTCATATTCCTTTGTGTTTTGTATAAATGACCACCATTGATCAGCATCTCCAGTGAGGCGATAAACGTTCAAGACAAATTTTTCCAATTTACTACTCCCCAAAGCCTGGAATATTTTTTCTAGGGAACTTATCCATTGCTCAGATACCAATGGAATTGTACTCCCACTGAATGTTGGTGGTTGTTTCCTCATAAAGAAATATAACCTTTACCCTCCACGTTATGGATCCGGGTGCGCCATACGGGTAAGGTTATTATTCATAACAAGAGTGAGTTGTCCCAGTATAGTGATAAGCTCATCAGCACCAGTTGTATCACCTGCTCCACTAAAATTATCTTGAGCAGAAGGGTAATCCATACATGGAGTTCGTGCATTGATATGGTTTCAATTCCTTCCACTATGTGACATTTCTAAACAATGGAATAAACTAGATTAATTTATGAATAGAAATACATAATTCCATACTTGTAAAACACTTTACATAACTTTAAAAATTTATGGATATAATCAATAATATTGTTTTCATTAAAGAATTACATATTCATAAAAACATTATAATGGGTTTTATATAAAATTATAAATATCCTTATCATATCCCCCAGGAGTGTCATAACTAAGAGTACAACAAGGCCCGTTTTCGTGCACCAGTTCTCATTCGAGTCTAGCTCAAAGCGGTGTTTTTGGGTTTTACCCCTAGGTACATATGTGCCAGAGCTACCTCTACCTGTTCATATCCATATAGGGATGTATTTCTCGAAAAACTCACAAAATCTCTACAATACAAAAATTCTAGGATGTTCTTCTATACTAATCCTCAAAGTCTATCTTAGGGCTATGTGCCCAAATCAGAGTTTATCTAAATCTAGCTTTCATGGTTTGTTACAAAACTTCCACTGATACCAACTGTAACTCCCCAACCCCAGTTACCCAGAGTCGGTGCATTCTTACATAATATAGGAATGATAATAAATAAATAATGAACTGAAAGACCGATAAGTTTAGTATTATTGGAAGAAAGATTCATACATAATTTCAACTTTACATCATAAAAAGAAATACAACTCTAAATTATTCCATTAGAACACCCATGCCTCCTATATTATGCCTAAAAGTCACTCATATCTAACTTCTTCATATCATGGGAAAATGAAACATAATTAAGGGGTGAGATCAAACACTCTGTAATGGAAAACAATAGAGCGGAAGATAACATAATTATTAAGCATAGTGAATAATTGAAAATAGATGCCTTTATAAATAATAAATATGAACATGTTTTTGGCAGGAATATGATATGAGTAAATATTTCCATAATAAAAAATAATCATGGGTATTCTACTAGTCAAATTACCACATGAACCATTAATACTATTATCATAAACAGGAAATGTATAATGCCAGACATTCTGAAACATTTTGTTAAGCCTCATCCCAGATGTCTAAAAATGAATAAGCCCTCATCCAAAACCATATATCAAATTGGGAAAGGCCTTGGCCAATACCACATCTAGTTGTCTCACGATACCTACCAATGCATCGACGTGCTATAGCGGGATCCACCCGTCACATACTATGTCCAATATATTCTTCATATGAAAAGGATGAAATATAACATAAACATTTGTATTAAAACTCGCATACGAAATGTCATTACTTTAACCATAAACCATGAATGGCATAAAAATGAAACATCCATAGTAATACATATCACAAAACCTTCAATACAATATGGAAGATTTGTATCATAATGAATTGACTTCAAACAAGTTTAAAATCCATCTATGTATGTTGACATACAAGAAAATGATTAGTAAAATGCTTTGAGAGAAATACATATTTTCGTGAAATTGATTAAAAGTATCACAATTTATAAAGAAAGTCATTTAAAAGAGAATTATGAATCCATGTGTCCCATACCACTTTGAAACTTTTGAAAAAATTACTATCTTAAAACATTCATGTCTATATAAATAAATACTTAAAACAATTTTGAAAACATGGACATTTATTAAAATGATTCAGAAGGATAAATATCTAAAACATTTAAAATTATGATATTGATAAATAGTACCTTTCAAAAATACATAAGATATTAATTTCGAAATATTTTTTATGAAAAATGGACATGGATGATAAACTTGTCCTAGAAAATACTTACACATAAACAATCTCGGATAATAATGAGATTGAGGAATTAACCCTTACCTCGTTGTAATCAATCGAGTGAAATGAAAAATAGTCGATAAACACCAAATGAATCATATAATATCATGAATATAAATAGAATTATGATAATATATATCAAATGGCAGTACAAAATACACTGCATGCAATAAATAAGTTGTGATCAATAGAAACCTCATGAAATTTAAAGTGAGATAAGAAACCCCTTACCTTGCACTTTCCTTTGGTCGAGGGTACCTTTAACCTCCTATATAATGAAAATTGTATGTTATTATATAATTCCAGGACCATATTAATATTTATTATGTCATACAATATTCATTTATGACTTTATACTACCCATTTAATAATGATTTTTATGTCAAATTAACATTTCGGGTAATAATTACTTACTTTATCGTACATATTTTAACTTGTTATTATTGACCGTATCATTTAGGTCCTGATTTAAATAAATTAGGAATATAAACCTTGATTCATATATTATGTATATTTAAAATATAAATATTTATAATACATAGATATATGAAATGGAAAACACCCTTTATGGTTATGATAGGTCGTACGTACGCATAGACGTTGTTTTCGTTTTCATATCGTATTGAACGGAAGTAAGTGAATAAGATATATGTAAGTACATACATACATATATATATTTATATTATCATTATTATTTCATATATTACATACTTATTAGTAATATATATTTTTATAATCGTCGATAAATGGTGAACATGGAAATGAATCTCATTGCGTCGTGGAGACGGTAATCCATACGTACGCACGAGCGACAATATAATTCCCTTAAAGGTGTAGAATTGGATGGTAAATTAATTTTATAGAGACATTAGAAAGTTATTTTCATTATTTATATACATATTATTCATCATTATATGCATCCAAATAACATAGTGTTGAATAAAAAATTACACCACTTCGTGGAGACGGTACGTCGTACGTACGCACGCATGATGACATTATCATTCATAGGATGGTTAGAATAATGAATATTGTTGTGCCATATTTATAATAAGATCACAGTATATAGAATATAAATTATTAATTATTTTTTAATGGAAACAACAAATAAAGATGAAGTGGAAGAAGAATGGAACTTGAAATAGGTGATGAAATATTTGCCTTTTCTTCGGGTTCTTCTTTTTGATTTGATCAAAAGGGATTCTTATGATATATTTATTACTTAAAGAAGGCCTCTAGGATGATTTGAGGATAGTTTGAAGGGTATTTGCGATGGGTTTGGGCAAACCAAATGGATTTGGAGTTGTGAATTAGAGATAAGGGGAAGTTCCCTTTTGTAAGAGGGGTGAGGGTCACTTTTGGAAAAGATAAAAGTATTAATTTATTATACAATTATATTCGGTTTATAATGGATCAAAATAAATTTATTTCGAGAATTAGGTGGTTATGGGTATAAATACATCCAACCAATAGGTTTTTGACAAGTTTAGGATACCATTTTAACCTTATCTTTTAGATTTAACTCTTAGTTATATAGTTTAACTTTTACTGTGTCTTCTTGTATTCTCACACTATATGGTTAATAAACATACTATAAAGTTCCAATATAACCCAAAGAGGTTAATTAATGATACAACCATAATTATATAAGTCTTTTGGAATAACCTTAGATTTTTAGGAATATATATCAATTAATAATATAATACTGGTTTTTAAAACACTTTTATATCAATTTTGACACTATTTGGTATTTGTTTTTTTAGTCATAACAGCCTGATTACTTAAAACTAAATTCATTTAATCAATCCTAACATGTCATATTAACCTGTAAATTTCGTTTATGTCATCAAAAGTTTCAAATTATATTTACTTTATCATTAATAATACAATTTATTTGATTATTTCATTAATAATGAAAATATTGCATCATCATTGTGTCATAATTAAATTTAATTATTAAATGTCTAAAAATTATAAATAAAATACCATTATATAGAAAATATTTTTATATTTATACTTAATATTTATATTCGAAAAATATTACTTATATAATACCATTTAGAAAAAATTACTAAAATATATATGTTTATGTCATTTTTTCCTTTACTTTAAATTAATTAATACAAAGTGTTATTATCACTCTCAAGTGGCTCCAAGTGCTCCCAAAATCGACCCAAGGATTCCCATGGTCGGACATGTTTCATCCAATAGGTTTATGACACATGTTAGGGAAATTTATTATTATTTTAATATTATTTATTTACCCATATTTTCCATATTTACCCTTTAACCATGGTAAAGAAAATATTTACCGAAGTAATTATTAATATTGTCAAAAAATAAAAGGATACATATTTACACAATTTGAACCTATTATTATAAATATGGAATCAATTTTTATAAATTCAAAACGCAGAATTGGAAGAAATTAATTTAAAATTAATTCCCGCTCTCAAAAGAAAAAGCGTATTTTTATGAAATAATAATATCAAAACATTGACACTTGTTTATGTACAGATTAAATGTGAAAGTACATAAAATGACCATAATTGGATTAAATAGTAACAATATAATCTAATTATACTTTAAAACAACTCATTAGTATAATTTATCACTATAAATTATTTTGATTTGAAATGATTTTTTTAATTAATATTTAGTATTTCTCACAATTCATCAAAAACATAATGTTTTCATAAAAATAAGAAAAATTAATCCAAAGATAATTTTGATATTCCAACTCCAAAAATGTAGTCCATGTTGAAAAATAACTTTCATAAAATTTTAAAAAGTGGGTATTTCTATTCATAACAGCAACTTTGATTGGTCGCGGTGTGTTAGATTCTTGAAGTTGCGTACAATGAAATCTATTGAATTATTCAAAGGGAAATATACCATGGAAGCTTGGGGTGTTAAACATGGTTCTAAATTATAAGAAAAAATGAGGTTGTTGTTATTGAAGAGCCACTAAGATGATCTAAACAAACATCATTAATGATTAATTTTATGAATCATCCTTAAATAAAACATCAAAATGATAAATGTTAAAATTTATTGTACCAGAAATATGTTAATACCATTTAATTCCAACTATAGAGTTTCACTTCCAATCGAAACGAACATCCATCATTATCCAATCATTGATGTCATGTAAGGAACTCACCCAAAACAGTGCATGGAACAAAATACTAACAATTAAGGGGTGAAATGAGGTTATGAAATGATCATATAAGATGTCATAAACAAGAACATGTATCTTTAAGATATTAATAACACTCTTTTAACCATTATACAAGAGGTTAAAACTTGTTTGAAGTAAGAATATCCTGTGGTAATGGAATTCTTAACCCGATTTCCATTCTTTGGGTTAACATTCTACTTCGTTTTATGCGATATTAAAATTGTTTGTGTGATGTGTTTTGATTATATTATGTTAAATTTTGTCTTTTTATAGTGTATATACATATTCCATCCACTCTAATAAGTCTCACTTCAATAATATGATGTTTATAAGGGACTTTTCTATCTAAATACCTCTTTTAAAATTCTGTTTTACAAAATTCAAAAACAATGTTTTTATGCAATTAAGCATGCTGTAAGATTATGTTCTGGTTCATGGGAATTTTTTATGATAAAGGGTGGGACCTATATATCCCTCCAATTCATTGGGTATGTGTATGTTGTAGGTCAGATGTATCATTACCCCATGTGTAACTACGATGGTTACACAAAATGTAAGGTAGCTGTGAGGGTTACAAATTATACGGTAGCCGTGAGGGTTACAATATTATGTAATTAATGCCCCAATATTCCATTATGGTTCTACATATGTTCTTATGTATTTGTGGAGATATCATGTTTCACTAGGTAAGTATATATATATATATATATATATACAGGTGAGAACTAATTCTTTTGGAAATGATTTCATACGTTACAAGTATTCATGGATAATGTATTTTTTCCTTCTTTTCATATCTCGTGATGAATTTTTATGCACATCCCAAGTTTTTAAATGATTTTTATAGGTTAATGAATTTTTATATAAAAGAAGGAAGCCATGTTAAATTTTGAATAATTTTTAAGGAATCATGTTTAATTTTTAATGTTTTCAATTTCATAAAAAACTAGAAACTGTTTTTATGCTATCCACTCTATAACAATTGGTAAAGTTATGAATGTATTATGTCCCAATTCTCTAAATCACTAAACTTGAAAAGATCCTCAATTTAAAAGGAAGTGTTTTCATGAATAAATTCAAGATTATGTATTTAATAAGGATGGGTCCTTATTAATGGAATCTATATACTATCATTATTTTCATGTATTTGATGTTAATAAAAAAAGGAAAATATATTTTCATGTAAAATTGAATGGTAAATCACATAACAGAAAGAAAAAAAACTATCAACAAGCCAAAAATATGGGATGAAGAACCAAGGAAATCACTGGAAAAGAACCATAAAGTTAATAAAGTGTGGTAAGACTGGCCATTAAACTAATGAGTTTCAAAAATTGATGATGTGGTTAGTCAATGTAATAGTGGGAAAGTGGGCCTTGATTATTTCATATCACACACTTTAGTGCTTGAAATTAAATGTGTTTTCATATACCAAAAATCTATTTAAAAATTGAATGTAAAATGTGGATAATAGGTATTAAAAATCTCATATAATAGGGTAATGAGGAAGATATTATGCAATCACAACTATATAGTTGGATCATGATAATTAAATGTTGAAATGTGTAGTTACTCTCCACTCAAAACCTGCAAATATATTATTTTATTCTAGTTTCTTCACATTATTTTATATCATTTAAGTTTGATATGAATATTTATTCACCTCTAGGAAAATATAATATTGAGTTATCGGTGAAAATAATTAATGGGGTATTGATTGCTTCCAAATTACACAACTTTATTGCAATAGATTTTCATCAGAATATGCATCCTATAAATCTAGTTCTTTTTACATTTATGTAATTAAATGTGATATTGGGCTTGAATTTAATCTCCTTTTGTAGATATCATAACAGTTTTTAGGATAAATAAGAATAATTTTCTATATTCAATCATCCAATTATAAACTATCAAAAAAATATTTATTATAAACTCCCATTAGAGGTGATTTTAATAATATTTATTATGATGTTGAATAATTAAGTACACATTATTTAGATTGTTAGGAGATAACTCACCACTAAAGACAAGTCTACTTTTTTGGTGTATGTTTATGTATTCCCTAATTAACTTCTTGGTATTCCTCCTAAATGTGGGTTTGATTTTTCAATAAAAAACATACTATGTTCTACTCCTATATCAAATATTACATATCGAATGGAACCCAATTGATTGAAATAATTAATGAATAAACATTAGGATAATTTGGTTGAATGTATTACATGACATACTGCCTCACCATGGGGGATAACAGTCTTATTTATGAATAAAAATGATGCATTAATTTATATTATCATTTATTATACTGATATTATGAAAATTAAGATCATGGAATAGAATATTATGCCCTATATTGATGAACTACTTGATAATCTCATAAGGTCCCAATTAATCTAAAATGATTGATCTAAATCTTTATAATCTATAATAAGGGTAAAATGGGAGGATGTACATAGAAAAAACTTTTTTACAAGGTACGAACACTATGAATTCATAATGATACCTTTCAAACTTATAAAATACACTAAAATCATCATAGATCCAATGAATACAGTTTTTAGATATAACATTGATTTATTAGTGGTAGGGTTTATATATAATATTTTTATATAGTTTGAGTGAAAGAATGATCATGAATATCATATAAAAATTATGTTAATGACCTTGATAAAGAATAAAAAATTTAAAAAATTTAACAAGATTACATTATATTTGAATAGTTTATTATTATCAGTTATTGAAATCACAAGGAATGTAATATTTTTGATTATCCAAATATTCATGTTTTCAAATAAACAGCTAGACTAATGATAGAATTTGAGAACCAAAATTTTGTTAGTTTGGATGGATTCTATTGACGCTTTAATAGAAGTTTATCACAATTATAAAATACAATAACCATGTTAATGGGGAAGGGAATAGAATTCCTCTCAAGAGATGAAAGTGAAAAATGATTCGAGGAAATTAAGAATGGGCCAGTCACTTCACCTAGATATACATTACCATATAACAGGAAAATCTTTACAATTTAAAAATTATGATAAACAAGGGCTTGAGAAGCATACTAATGAAAATGAAAAGGGTAACAGATTAAAAAACACATTAATTAATGATCCATGAGTAAAATTACATGACACATGATCAAGATTTTGTGGAAAATATCTTTTCATGAATGATTTTAAACTATTATCTCTATAGTGAAAATTTTGATATATATTCAAATTATAAAAGATTAAATTATATACTCACACATAAGGATTTGAATATGTTCTAAAGGAGATAGTATGAATTGATCAAATACATGTAATTTTGAATATATTACCACACTAGTATGGGAAACAATGTGAATGATTCTCTGATCAAGAAGGATAATGACACCTTATCCATTATGAGGAATGGAAGAACCCTAATACACATGGATTGACATATTATAAATGATTATATCATAAGGGGATGTGATAAATTATGTCTTCAAAAAATGAACGCTCAACCATCCATCCATGTAAAGAACAAGGAGGTATAAAAGGAGGATATATAGATACAAAAGGGGGTAGGGAATATTATACATTTTATCATTGATAGTAATGTAATTATAAGATTCAATAAATGAATATGTATTACATTAATAACATAATTTAAGAAATAGATATTGGATGATGTACATATCTCATTATTCTCTATCAATCCCTGAATATCATATATGTATAAATATATCAAAAATCATTCCTGGTTTAAAAACATGAAGAAGGATATTATAGAGTATGTATGACGATTCATGGTATGCTAGTAGGTTAATTAAAAATTACTAAATCCTATGGTAATGATGCAACTATTACCCTTACCATTATGGATGTTGGATAAAATTACTATATATTTCATGGGAGGTCATTGTAATAACTAAGGATATCATTCCATTTGGGTTATATTTTATAACCTCAAAAATTCAACACATTCCAATTTTATTTTATAATATATCATGGAAAATCAACTCTCTAGGATATACATAATGAAAGTTATTAGACATCATGGAGTACCAATCTCAGTTGTATCTAATCAGGATATGTGTTTTACCTTGATGTTTTTGAGATGTCTCCAACAATTTTTAGATACATAGTATATTTTCAACATTGTATATCAACATCTGGTTCATGGTTAGTTCTAAATGACCATTGAGACATTAGAGGATATGATAATATCCTACCGAATGATCATTAAAGGATATTGTGATCAATATATTCCAGTTGATAATTTTTCATATATTTATAATTTCCACTCCAGTATCCAAATTGTTATATATGATTTTCTATATTGGAGGAGATACATGATTATTTCATGCTGGGATGAATTTTTAAAAATTAAGATGTTAGTGTGATGCCCTCTAGGTTTTGGTGATATATCCATTTAATGTTTAAGAGTTGGTACTTCACGTTCTATGGGATATGGAGGTAATATGGAATCTTGATAGGGAATTGTGGCATGATGGAAGAGGTTGTGATGTGAAGTGAATTTGGTTCCATGGATTTGGAGGCTTCAACATGGAGACTTGAGCTATTTCTTTCATTTTTTCATGGATACGACATGTAACCCAACTGTGGTGTAGTGTTTGGGAGGTGTAATTTTGCTCCTACTACCATTTTCATCATGGATTCACTATGTAAAAGGAGTTTTTGTATGGAGGTTTATTGTTGTATGATAGATTAGAATACTACATTGTAGTTCTCTAAGGGTTAGGTTTGGGTGGTTCTTCCAAATTTGGGGTAGCTACACAGTGGGTCATCAGATATGGAATGGATCATTTTTTTGTAGGGGATATATTG
Source organism: Viscum album (assembly GCA_963277665.1). Taxonomy (NCBI): domain Eukaryota; kingdom Viridiplantae; phylum Streptophyta; class Magnoliopsida; order Santalales; family Viscaceae; genus Viscum; species Viscum album. The sequence continues at coordinate 685,661,502 of OY728167.1, forward strand.
TGAGGTGGTCCCAATTTCACTATTATCCCCTCTTTAGATATATCGTCCATGATATAATATATTTTGTGATTCTTAGACATGATTTGACCAGACATGTTGTGGCATGGTCTCTTACACTACACCCTGGTCTGATCTACATTCGTCATTTATACATCATGGTAATGTGGGATGCACTATAGTCTTTATTATTCCAGACTACTTATAAAAACTGAAACTCACATCGCAACACGCTTCTCTGCAAACTTTCACTCCAAATCCCTTAGCACCTAAAGTATCTTTTTGAATGAATTTGAATTCATTTTTTATTAGAATTAATCATTGTCCATATGAGACCAGTTATTTGTAGTTTCTTATTGTTCGTTAGGTACATGTATCTAAAAAATGTTATAATTCATAAATTACATGATTTTTATTCCCAATTCCATCATTTTGTTTTATGAAAATAAAGTATTTGATATCAAGGTGGATTTACTTCATAAAATCTATGTATTTAAAAGGTATATTTCATTAAAAATTTATTATTCCACACTATGTGTTCAATGAAATTCCGTAAAGGTGGTTTTGATTCTGAATGGTTATTTCAAGATTATAACCATAAAATCTTCACTTTGAAACTATTTTTTAATTTTTAAAATAGTTTTCAAATGATTTTTTATAAGAATATCTCATTGGGATCCTTAGGTGTATCAGGTAATGGACTATGTCTCTTAAGTATTTGGAATACTTCTAGAGGATTGATATTGATAGACTATGATCTCACCTGATGTCGGTAGGAATCATATGATCCCTATATTAGTGTTTTATATATATTTTTGAGAATGCCTTCACATTGGATAGTGACCAAATAGTGATATTTTTTTATGATTTATTTCGAAAATGATGGTATATTTCATGTTTGATTGTTCACTTCATTATCTAATGGTTTATCCATGGATTTTTTTCTTATTCTCATGAGATTTCTGGAATTTAATTTGCATATTCCCTTTATGGTTGAATATGAAAGGCATTTATGAAATCCAAATGATGTTTTAAAATATGTTTCTCTTTTGAAACATCTTCATAAACTGATTTTTTTAAATATGGAACATAAATTTTCATGATATTAAAATTTCAATAGATTATTTGTTTAAATATTATTATGAATTATGATCAAACCCCAATTATTCCTTTGGTAATTCATAGATGTGGATTTTTAGGATTCATGTAAAAGGAAGGGTGTCATATCGTTCACTAGCTCCTCTTGGCTTTCATCACCTTCTTTTTGAGATATGTTGGTGGTGAAGGAAGGTAACATGGGAACTTTTTTCTATCAATTCTTGTTATACTTTTAGTTTTAGACAATTTGTCTTGAATTATTATGTTTAATGGATTTGTGTTCTTTTTCCAGTCTTTAATACATTGGTTTCTCTCTTTCTAGTTTTACATGATACTTGTTTTTGTTTCCCTATTATTTTTTACCTTATGGGGGGCCTACATTGCTGACATGAGAGGTAAACTTGGGAATATTCATTGAAAAATGGAATTAGTCGAATTATCCAACATAACGTTTTATGACACTTCTTAGGTATGGTTTAAGGAATTCGGTATATAGGAGTTAGGGTCACATAAATTTTTGTTGTAAGTATGGAAGGTGACTTTTTGGCTCACTTCTATGTATGAAATTGATTTATAAAGGGTGTTAATGGATTTTTTACCAACCATGAGAGTTGGTTTATAAATTAATCCGAGTAAACATGATTTAGGGATTATTTTAATATACTAGTTTCTTTTTAATTTATATTCTTATATTTATAGATTCAGAGATTTCTTAAAATTATTGTTGAAGGAATGAATTATTATAGAATCTGGGTGTTGGTCATTGATTATGGATTTTTTTCAAACATGTTGGAAATATTATTTTTATAGTAGAAAATTACTTCTATAAGAGATAATGTAAATTTTAATAATGAATTATCAAGACAACTACCTGATAAAAATACTCTAATGAACCCTTCTTTGATGGAAGCCACGATATTCACTATTCATACTAGGTGGAAGGTGGGTATTTGACACAAGATATGAATGGTGGAACATTGCTCATAATTTTATATGCCTAATTGACCCATATTTTTTGTGAAAAGGGACCACAAGGGTTTATTTAATGGATTGAATAGATTAAAAGGATCACTAATTTTTTGGAACTCTTGAGGAATATAATGTGGTTTTATCATGTATATGTTTGACGGACTGAGAAGGAGAATATGTTACTCTATCACGAAAGTTATATTTCATGAAAATATTCAACCATAATTTTTTTCAAAAAATGTTGTTTGTGGTGAAGACTTTGAAATTTTGACCCTAGAAATAAAGGCATATGGTTTTTTAATATTACACCAATTTTGAATACTTTGTGTACATAACCCCCAATAATATCATTAATGATTACCTAATAAGCTCATACATTTTTTATAGGTCTTACAGTTGATATTTAGTCAATGATAATTCTCTTATTCCTTCCAACTTCAGTTGAGGTTTTTGTAGAGGACTCTATGGATGAAGAATTAATTGGGATGACGAGTTTAGGTGGAGATTTAGATTCTATATTTTTTATATAGGGGTTATTTTCAACCTAGATAAGGAAAATCAATGTTACTTAGTTTTTTGGGATCTATTTTGGGCTTTCTTCATGACCAAATTAGTTTGGTTTCTATCAGGGTGGAAGGCCTGGCCATTCCAAGCCTAACATTATAGATGTTACCCAAACGTTTCATTCTTGTGGATAACCAAGTCCTATCAATAATTTTTGTATAAGGTTGTTCCAATTTAGTAAATATTTCTACACATTCAATAAGTGTTCACTGATTTGTTACAATGCATTCAAGGGTGGATTGTACTATACATAGGCTAAGTGGGATATTCATATGGCTAAGAGAACATCGGGAGGAGATTAAATTTAACCTCTTTACACAATTGAGTATTCATAATAGGAATCCATGGCCGGGAAGACTATAGTTATACATACAATGCTGATTTCATCCTCTATGGTTCTATTTTTTTATATGAGTGATACTCATTCATTAATATTTTCAATGTTAGTAAACATATTGGTGATGCATTTAAATTTTATGAAGTTCTTGTTGGATCATTCTATGCCATTGGGAAAAAGGTTTGAGAAAGGTTTTAAATTTCTTATATGACGGGTAATGATATGATAATTTTATGTGGTGTGGGATTTATTATTTCCTAATCTTGATATCACTAAAATTATTTTTTACATAGATTGGGTGATAAATATTAAATCCCAGATTGACTATTATGATAATTGAGTTTACATTTTATCTCACAATGGGGTCATTAATGTCTTTTTTGGTTAGTAGGATTTTGGATCTTAGAGTGTGGGGATAAATTTTTCTTAATACCAATGTAATCCCATGATAATTATTGGAGACATCCCATGAAATCATTTACTCTCACATGAGTATCCCACTTCCTAAAATGGTGTCTGTGTGTGTACCACAAGGTACATATGGATGATATTTTTTAGTTACCACCACAAAGGGATGTCATGATTAGTATTGATATTATCCCTAGTATGATTCACATCCCTATAAAACCATATCGCATTACACCAGCTGATATATAGAAATGTAATCATCATCTTATAGAAAATGTGGACATTAGAAGGTATATGAGCGACTTATAATATTCATTGATTACCAAAATCTAAATCATGTTACTTTTTAGAACAAATCTCCCCTATTTATAATTGTCTATATATTTAATAAACTCATAGGTTCTTTATATTTTCAAGGATTTACATCAAATATGGGTATCACTAATTAGGAGTATAAGAGGAGGATATAACTAAGACAATATTTTGGACTTTATATGGTAATGATAAGTTTGTGTTTATGTCATTCGGTCTCACTAACACTCGTGTAATATTTATGGAATTGATGAACTAAAACATTCACTAGTACAAGTACTATTTCATAGTAATGTTTTGGATGATAATTCAGAATACTACAAGTCAAAGGAGGAGACATAGATCAATGTGATATCATCATCAAAACCGTTAGATAACATCTCTTGTATGATAATGTTTCCAAGTATGAATATTGGACCAATGAAGTGAAGTTTTCAAGGAATTTTATATTTGAGAGAGGAATATCAGTGGTTCTTGAAAAGATTCAGGAATCAACATCTTTGGAGTATCCCATAAATGTTTCTAAGATATTTATTTTCTTAGTCTTTGGTGGTTATTATTGGTATTTTTTTAGTATTTTTTCAGTATTGCATATTCAATGATATCATGGACCCACAAGTGTGTGATGATTGTGTGTAACAACAAATGTCAGATATCCATTATGGAATTTAATGTATTTTTCAATTTATCTCCATTACTTATTCCATAAAATTTGGGTGGTGAATTTTGTTTGGGATTGTCACATGTCTTGATGTTGAGAAAGAGGGTGTTGACCTATGGCTCCCATCAATGAAAAACTATGAGAATAACTACCCTACCAATGATATTTTGTTGGATGTGTTTACGAATTCATTCAAAATGTGCTTTCACTACCTCTTTGGGGATCTGTTTATGGTATATTGTGATCTTAATAGCATGAATTATATTTTTACTCAGAGAGATATAAACTTTCAATAGAGATGTTTTGTTGAGTATCTACAAACAAATGATTTTGATATTTCTTATATCCCATAAAAAGGAATGTGGTGTATAACATGTTGAGATGGAAATTACTAACTCAATCCTTGACGGAATCAGTATAGTAATGGTATCTGAAGGGTTCGTTTTCCAACATGAACATAGGAGTGGAAGAGGCTGGTGAATATGTGTTATTAGATTCTATAATTTATGGATCATAAGTTAACGATCGAATTTGGAATGATCCAATATTAGAAAATTTTATATATAATTGTAGTGAAATTCTAAATTTTGGGGAGGCCTCATTTGATTGGGCCTAGTCTCCTAATGGAATGTTCTGTTTCTGAGGTAACCTAGGTTTTCCTCTATCTATGAGGATGGAATTAATGGAACATGGACACAAATCTTGAAATACTATACAACTTGAGAAAATATAGATGTACCATGATCTATGATGTCAGTATTGGTGTCTGCAGATAAAATCGCTAATTGTAGATTTTTTCTCACAATGATATTCTGGTCAAAAGATTATGGTGGAACACCAGATACTTCCAGGTTTTTTGAAAAAATTTCTCATTATAGTATGGATGTCGGATGCTATTTCTATATACTTCATCATTAGTTTACCATGGAATCCTAGTGTGAAATATATGATATTTGTGATCATTGATAAAATTATCAAATCCAATAATTTCATCCCTATTTAGAAGATGATGAAGGTGGAGTAGGTAAGGAACTAGTATGTCTAATAGGTTATAAAACATTATGGGGTTCCCTCTATGATTGTTTTTAATAGGGAACCAAGGTTTACATCTAGGTTTGGAATGGTTTTCAAGAGTTGATGTGTACCCATTTAAAACTAATCCGGACATATCATCCATAGATAGATGGGATGATAGAGATGGATATTCAAGCTCTTGAGGATATGCTTCATGCATGCATTCATTATATTGGTGGTTCTTAGGAAATGAATATTATTTTATTGATGTTTTTTTATAAAAATATTTTTAAATATTCAATTAATATAATTCGTTTCAAATAATTGTATATCTTTTTGTGTAGATATCTTTTTCATAGGGAAGATTTTGGGGAGTTGTCCTTATTGGGGCGATCCTTATACAATAGATGATGGATATGTGAAGTTGATATAAAAGAGATTTGAAATTGTATAGTGCCATCATAAATCCTATGAGGATCATTTTTGTCTTCTTATGGAGTTTGATGATGGTGATAGGGTCTTTGTTTGAGTGTCACCATTCATGGGACATCATCTGTTTCTTTATCAATGTATGATTTCACAGATGTTTGATAGCCCCATTGATAACATTGAACAAATTGGAATGTTGTCATTTCAATATAAATTTTTTTCTCATTTGAAATTAGTTCATGATGTGTTTTCCCCCAGCGGAGGAGTTATGAACAAGACCCTTCCTATGTGATAAAATGGAAAGAATTTGATCTTGATATTGGAAGCATTGTTATTGAGAAACTTGTTCATATTACATATCCCCATGATAAGATACTAAATTGTAAAAATAATCATTTGGTCTGTGCAATGTGGTAGTGTAGAAGGGATATCCTTGATATGAGGGAGTTGAAATTATTGATATGGTAGTTGTGGAATTACTTTTCTGAATGTTTATAAACCTAAGAGCATTCTATTGATAGAAATATTTTATGGTGGGTAGAATTTTTATTCACTACGGGTTTCAGTAGGCTCTAGTTTTGATGATTTAATGTTGGTACCTCATGTGTAAATGGTTTTGAATATAATCTGGAATCACTCGAGGGAACTATTATAGGGATGTAGAGACAACAACATTGAGATACTAACTGCATCATGGAGATGTAGGATGCATTGTGGAGACTCATGATGGTTCTACTATTATGGTCATGGATGCTGTATGGTTACCCGGATACATCATTGTACATTGGAGGTGTAATTTTAGTGCCATTTCCATTTTTTTAATGGAGTCATATTGAAGTAGGGTTATGAAGTTATTTAGTAGAGTATTGTGGAAGATAGGATTAGTATGCTCCATACTTCTCAGAGGGGTATGTTTGGGTGGATATTTTTAATTTGGGGTAGTTTCATCTTGGGGAGTAGGCTGTAGTGTGGCTCTATTTTGGAAGTCGTGTTTTAAAGCATGGTGGTCTTTGTTGTGCTATAGTCACCTATATAGAAATATATGTGATGTGGTCTTCTCCATGATTATCATACATGAATTAACTAGATAGTATATGGTGTTCCCTCATACAATATGTTGTGGTCCTACCCTCCCTCAAAAGATATACAACATGGTGTGGTCAGTTGTTCTATGGTCTTCTTAAGTATATAATTCCTTTAAACCCCAAAAGTTCTGTCCAAACTATAATTTCTTACAACTTTCTATCTCAAACCATAGTTTATAAAGGGATATTTTTAATGGCCTTTGAAGTCCATTTTTTCATTCATCCCCAAACATGGGAGGTCAATTAATGGTTGTTTCTCCCTATTCTTTGGGTTTGTATCACTTTAAAAGGGTTATAATTCATGATTTTATTGATTTTATTTCAAAATTACTTGTCATTATTTTAGGAAAATGATGGATTTGATATCAATGTTTATTTTCTTTATGAGATGTATATTTCAAAATGGTTTTTTATTTAAAAATAAATTATTTAATACTTTCTGTTTGATAAAATGATTAAATGTGGATCATGATTATAAAATTCGTTTTAAATCATGGAATATGTAATTATTTTTTAAGAACATGATTTATAAATTAATTGAATAGTATTTAAATGGTTTCTAACAAGTTTGAAACATTCAGAACATAGTGTGCGCCTAGAAATGTACTATGTTTTTTTAGTGTGTGTAACACCACTAGAGGTTTGATATCGACAGACTATGAGATGGAATGATATCATCTATATTCACATGATTACTATTATAGTGTTTTCTTCATATGTATGGAAATAAATTCTCATAGGTTAGTGGGAAATATCATTCTTTTTCATCTATTCTTGGTTTTACATATGATGGTATATTTTTTTGTTAGTTGCTTATGCATTTATCATAGCATGTATCCATGGATGATTTATCTTATTATTTCATTTTTATGTTTAGTTTTCGTATTCCGTGATTCTTTGTTTAGAAATTATTTTTAGGAATATTAATGATGTTTTACAAATTGATTATCTTTTAAAACTAATTTATAAAATGTTTTTTTAGATCAAGAGAAAACATTTCCATGAAATTAAAATTTTAATGATTATTTTGTGAAATTTTGTTGAGTTTTATGCTCACACCATACTATTTACCTTTAGGATTTATATATTTGGTTTTTTAAGAAATATGAAAATGGAAGGGTTCCATGTATTTCTCTAGCTTCTCTTTATTGGTGTCACCATCTCAATGAGTTGGTTTGGTGGAGATGAATGGTTACATCAATACTCTGTTTTATCTTGTCGTATTATACAATTCATATGATCCCTTTGGCATTGGAACTGTTTTTTCTAATGAATGTGTACTCTTTATTTATCTTTGTACTCTATTTGATTGACTCATTATAGTTATACATTAATCATGTTTTGGGTTCCATATTTTTTTCCTTATTGTGGGCCTTTTGGGTGAGTTCTAGTTTGACCAAAGTTGTTTCATAATACTTATGACCTCATATTATCAAATAAATGATGTAAAATGTTAAAAACTATTCAGAAACATATGAAATAAGTACAAAGTTAAAAAATGATCTATAATATTGGAATTCAATGACATCTGTAATTTGATGTTGGTGAGAAGGTGTTCCTTATAATATCTCCATGGAAGATGGTTATGATGTTTGTGATGAAGGGTAATTTGATCACTTGGTACATTAGTCTATTAGATATTATTGACCATATTAAGGTTGTAGGTTTTCATTTAATACTCACTCTACATATGTCACAATTACATGATGTCTTCCATGAATCATATTTTTATTTAGTATGTATTTAACTCAAAATTTGTGTAATTAGAACATGTTATCTCAAATGGGGAACACACTAGGAGATTCTAGATTAATGCTATATTATGCTATATAACAAGACCATCCACTTAATTTTTTTTAAATTATATGTTTGAGGATGATACATAGAAACTTCAGGATGTAATGAGATCAGAGTACCTACACTTGTCTTTAGTAATGCAATTTCATAAAAAAAATCCTTGTCAAGTGGGTAGATGTATAAAACACCATTTTATTGAGTAGTGTGTATTATATACATAATTTACCTAAAATGATCCATTATATAGATTATTATAATGTAATGTATAAATTAAAAAATTATTAGTATAACATGTGAAAAGTAAATAATAAAATTACAATTAGAGTAGGACCTCAAGAAAAAAAATATATTTAAATTCGTTATTATATTATTTATAATTCCTTGACTATTATTAATATTATTTTTAAAGAATTATTAAGTATTTTTAAATTCTATATAATTTTTAAAATATAATTATTAGAGGTTAAATAATTATTGTCATGTGCCTAAAATCATTCAATTTTAAAAAGGTAAATTTTAAAGTGAACTTTTTTCATTGTTCTTTATTTTATCTTAATAAATTAAATTAACCAATTTTAAAAGATGATTTTGATAATATGTAATGTTTAAATAAATATATTATAATATTAACACTCATTTAATTATAAATTTAAATGAAATAATAATAATAAAAATTAGATTTTAAAAGTTATTTTCTCCACAAAAGAATTTTTCTATAAATTTTATTTTAATTGAAAATATAAATATAAATTTCAATTTCAATTTTTCTAAAACGAACAAATTTTTTCGATTCAACATGTAAAAATTAGTTTAGGGAGAATTTCTTGGTTTTTTATAAAAAGAATTATTTCTAGATGAATAGTAAAAAATATATAGTTTTTATAAATGCAATAACTTTTATGACAACATCAAAAAAATTGACTATAATTTTTTAAAACATTTGTATTGAACAAATATGTATCAATGAAGTTAAATAAATAATTTTAAAACTTTATTTAAAATTTAAAACACTATTTTGGAAATTTTGTAACATAAGTGATGTTTAATTCTAATTAAAAGAACTATTTTTGGTCATTTTAATTTAATGAATTATTGAAAATGTTTCATTTCATTTTAGACTGACATTAAATTAAAAAATAATCCATTATTTAATCATAATCCAAAAAAATTCATGATAATAAATAATCTATGTGATTTCCTTGTAAGTTCAATTTATTCTTAACAGGGCATTCTTTTAAAAATTCCTATTTACATGTTAAGGTAAATTTTATAAAAATAAATATTTGACACCTCAACAAAACCAATATTTTAAAATGTTTTTCATGTTTTTCATAATCATATTAAAATTGGGTAATATTTTACATTTCATTTTGATAACTAATAATAAGTTATGGAGTTAAAAAATAAGTTACCAAAGAAAATGTAAATTATGATAAAATATTAAGTTAATGGTAAAATGGAAAAAATATATCAAAACATATAATTTAATTTTTATTTTGATTTATTAACCAACCAAGACACATCCCCTATAAATTATTTTCCATTTTTTGAGCAACATTACATATAAAATGAAATTATTTTAGAATAAAGTTGAGTATATAAAAAAATTTCACCACTCTAACTTATAAAATTAACCCTTCACCACCCAAATTCTCATCACATATAAATCTAATTAATAGAAAAAACACTACTAACTCTGCTATAATTTATATCTCTTGTCGTAGAGGTGATGGTCTCAATAAAAGACTATTCTAAGAAGCATTATGAAAGTATCCTCAGGAGTATGGTAAGAACTCCAAAAAACCGCCATTTTATTTATATTCCTTTCATTCTTCTTCTATATCCTTGAAATATATTCTACCCATAAAAACATAATTTCCTAAATATCAATTGTATTCTTAAATTTTTCTATGTTCCTGGCATAATCATTTTCTACCTTCCTCGAATCCAATTGAAAAATGAAAATGTCGTCCGTCTTATGTACAGACTACCGCCTCCATGAACTAAATATTTCATTTTTCTTTACCGAATTACACGGATTCTAATAAAAATTATTTTATTATTATATATCAAAATACTGAGTAGTATATTCAATCAATATGGTTTTGAATATATAGTGAAGAAATTAATGGTCATTATAATGTAATCTATTGAAATCATAAATTTCCTAAAACAATATTATCATAGACACCGTTATTATGAACCCTGACCATAATTTCCTTTAAATGAAAATAGGGATTAATAAATCATTGAAACACAATTATTGTTATAACTTTTCTAATATATTAATGATGAACTTTTTAATGTCCGAGATTTTCTCGAGGCTCTCATCCATATCTCCAATGTGTAAGTTTGATTAAGATAATATACATAAATTTAAAATATTTTCTTAAAAAAGTTTTTGTATTTAATAAATGTATTTTATTGTCTTATATTTTTTCAATTAAATGATAATTTAATAATTTAATAATTTATTTAAATATAATTATTTTTGTAAAACTTGAAATTTAGTAATTATTTTAAAAAATTATTTTGTTTTTATGAAAATATATTTTAATCACATGAAGGTGTCAAAATTTAAAGCTTCATGTTTTTCTCCTATTTTGATTCTACTAATAATTTTACCAAATTATAAGGGATAATAAATCAATGGTTTTAAACCCATAAATTAATAGGACAAGTAAAACCTTTAAACATGCTATGTTTTTTCCAATATATTTTGTATTTAAATTAGGTCATTGAATTTAAAAAAAAAATTAGGGATAGTCCTTAGGGTAGATTTGGAAGACTACCTATTCGTGATTTTGAAATAGAAAACTTCCTTCCTATGAATTTTTTTATTCTCCCAGAACCTTAGGTGACTATAAGAAACTATTTGGATGTCTTCTGTGAGCGTATGATCCCCCTTTTACATGTGTTTTTGGCCATGAGTTATCTCTATATCCATTTATGTGGCATGATAGGTTGGGAAATATCTATTATTCTTCAATTTTTTATTTAGAGGAATATAGTTAAAAATAATAATATGAATGATGGTAGAATAACTAATCATTTTTATGATTGATTATGGATTATTGTTTGGTATTTTAGGTGATATCATAGGTTATTGGAAGAATTTGTGAAATCATTGTGCATGAAATAGACTCCTTTGATGTGGAGTTTTATGACCTGTTTATGGTAGATGATTTAAAAGATTATATTTATCCTTTGAATTTTATTATGCTTGATATATTGTGGATCCATGTACATAACCCAATGAAATATAATACATTCATATGTTATCCCCTTAAATCATATGACTCGGGTTGTCATTCCTCCATGAATAGTTAACCCGTCCACATGAATTACGGGTGCTTCAAGTTTACTCTTTTTGATACCCACCAAATAACCCTTTGATTTAGTTCTTTTCAAAACTTCAACCATTATTAATCCACCCATATCATTGATTTTTTGGAATAATGTTACGATAACTCATCCCTTATGCTAAGTGATTTGAAGATATAGTTTGGGAGATATGGTTCTATTGACTTGTTGACTTAATTTATTAACTATCTTCTATATACTATACTTTCTATGATACAGTTAAGATGGAGGTGTCCTTGTATATATCTATATACATTCTTTAATGCCTTCTTCCATGATTTGTGTTATGGGGTTTGGTACATGAGAATCAAATATGAGTGTTTCCTTATTATAATTCTTGTGATGAACTACGTCTTTGATTTTTTTTTGACTATTATCCTTTTGGTTTTATTTTTTTTCTATTTCACATCAATATAAATTATATTATATTCAATAATGAATTATGCCTTGAGGGTAGAATGAAATATTTTATGAACATGATAATATAAAGGTGATCAGGTTTATTGAACCTTCTAAATTCCATAAGATATGAATCTAAATGCTACTACCGTGATTTGATGGATTGGATGCAATATAAATATAATATATAAATGAAAAACAGAATGGAATGTAAATATATTAATTAATTATGGGAAATTTATATAAATATAGAATTAAAAAATATTATTGGGAAACCTTGAATGAAATAAAGTTTAACTAAAATTTTAAGATAAATTATTAAAGGGTATGAAACTAGAACTATAAATAAGCTATAAGATGGAGTTAATATTAAATAATGTTAAGAAATTTAATCATTCCTTTTTATTTTTGGTATCTATTTTCACTTTCCTTTTGGAAGAATCTTTGAGGATCTATTGATTAAAAGGTTTATCTTTATCATTTTTTTGAAGGAATCGTAGGGCTGGTATCAATGTGAAGATAAAATGGTAAGTGGTGTTTTAGATATTGTTTAGTTTTTTTACCATCTCTAGAGTTTCCCCCTTCTTATAGAATGTTTGATTTATACTTGGGTTGTAAATTAAGGATTTATAGAACATTTAAAAAGTGTGATTTTATGCTTCCTTCTAGAACTGTGCTTCTATTTTGAGGGATTTGGTGATGGGATGGTTTAAAGGTATTACTTGTATTGGTCTACATTAACTTATTAGTTTGGGAAAATATTACTAAGGGTTAGTAGTTACTATGTTCAGTAGATTTGTCCATTTTATTTGATAACCAATGTTTTTTGGTCAATTCTCCATGGTTGGACTATTCTGATTGATAGTTTCTTCTTACGACTTATCCTCATTTTTGTTGATTGTTCATAGAGTCAGTTAGTTTTTTCAGGATAATCTATCCTTGATGATCAATATGTTTTTTATGTGGTTGATCCACCAGGATTATAATTTGACATTGTATATCCTTATTGGTTGATTTTTTATTCATGAAATTTATCAATCCATCCATTCAATAATCACAATTGATCATTAATATTCAAAAGTTTATTTTATTTCTAAATAATTTTGGGTTGGCTCTTGTTCATGTGGTTAGTTTGTTATTCATATAATTAGTTAGTTATTCATTTAGTTGATCCAGATATTTATGGTCAATTGTCTCATAGTTTGATAGTTGTTTTTATGATCAATTGTCTTCTTTGTGGTCACTATACCTCACAGTCAACCAATTGATATAGTAACTTGTCTCTTTCAAGATAAAATATGTTGTTAAAATTTAAAAATGACCAGAATAAATATAGATGAAAATTAGATTTAAAATAAGGAATTGAGATGAATTTATTGGTTGTAAGAATTATGAATTCTAATGAGGAAATAATACTATGTAAGATGGAAAAGGAATTATTTATGATTTATATAAACAAAGTTATAATAGGATATTCCCTCATTGATATGGTTTTTCAATGAGATAATGTTTGTTGGTACAACTATGCATTTTCTTTTCCATTATGTGATGGTTATTAAGGTAAATATTATATTTAGTATGATTTATAATGGTTTTAGATTTCTATGACATATCTAATATATTAAATACTGCTTACGCATTTTAATGTGGTTATGTTGAATGTCATTTTATAAGATGAACTCATGGAATATTAAAGCTTATTTTATATCGATAATGGATTATAATTGGACAAAGTCCAGATGAGTGTTAAAAAATATATGTGGTGTTGACGAATACATTGGGTTTAGGATATAAGGGTGAGGTAATGAAAAATTTATGAAACATATGAACAAAATATTATTTAATTAATTTACAATTAGAGAGGGTAAATCCCAATAGTTCCCTACCAAATTAATTTATAAAGGCCCCAATATATGGGTAATAATAGATATATTAATATTTCAAGGACCACAATTGCTTAATATCTATTATACAATTATTTTCAATGATTTATCAATTCTTTTATTATGAATGAAATAATATGATTATTGAAAAGGATGAAGAATTACAATAATATGATATGTTGGTAATTTCCCATGTTTATGATAATCTACATTAAGGAAATTATTTATGATGTGGAAAATTTTTATGATTTTATGGTTATAGATGATGATAGCAGATAGTGTGGATGGTGGTTATTTACTGTCTATGGATAATTAGCCTTACTATTTTTTCTAACTTTTAATTATATATTGCTTCCATGAATATATGTCCTGAAAGATTAATATTTCATGGACATTGTTTTTCATTGAAATATAATCATAATGAATACTCCAAATTTCTAACACCTCAATATTGTTTCTTGAGTTATTTTGAAGGATATTTCAAAGTATGATTGGGAACAATGTAGTTTGGAATGATGAGGTGGCACATAGGAGCTACAGTACATCTTACAATATTTTTCATTATTTCCATGGCATTATTTAATTCTGTTTCATGTAGTCATGACTATAACTACATATTTATTCTTACTATTTATTATTAGTGGAGATTATTTTTTGATATTTTCACTCTTCTTGGGATTAAATTTTTAGTTTAACGCCACCTATAATTGTGATAGTACCCTTTGTGATAAACATCGACCCTTTCCCTATTGGGAGGGGGTTAAAGGTATATAATCATCTTATCTCCAATCCTAGGAGGTGTATTAGTGTGTTTTGGTGGGGGTGTGGCAAACATGTTATTAAATAATGTGGTCTAACATCACATTATGAAACATGTATGAATAATTGAAATTACTAATATCCAATGATATATATGTATTAAATAATTTTAATTGAAGGGTATAATAGTTAATGCTTTGAATAATGTTTTTAAATAATTTATTATTATAGTTTGTTTATAATAAAGGAGGTTATAGTGTGTCTAAACAATAATTAATCCAATGTAACTTTTTCTCATCTAGATTTTTCTTCTTTGAGGCATATGCCATATTAACTACTTTTTTATTTTTATAATGTTATTTATACTACCCATGATTGTGTTTCATCATAAATTTCATTGAATTAAATAGATGTACAGGTCCATATATTATTTTATCTTTTATGGTATTTTGATTAAAATGTTAGAAAAATTGTAATGGTTTCATGTATCATTTATTTATATGAGATATGTTTCGAATTATAAACATGTATTCATTTATATGGAATATAAACTGCCTATTTGGAATATTATATCACAAGTATCATTATACTCATAATATTTCCATTTCATCCATGTATTCATTATTTTAAAGGGTGTTTTATATTGTTTAAATAGAATGGGGTTTCATTTTGAAATTGTTGGTTCAAAAGATTTGAATTATTTCACTCGACTCATTTTTCTCAATATCCATATTCCGTATATTATTTTAAGAATTTTATTTTTTAATAATTAATGTTTCTTAAGGGAATGTTTAATAAATTTTACTTTATTTACAATGTTCTGAAAACAATTTTTTAACTCTTTCTATTGGGGTAACATTTTATTCTCTTTAAAAAGTGTGAAAGGAATGGTTTTTTGTGTTTACTAATTGGCCAAATTTTTCATTTGTAATGATGTTTACTAATTATAGGAATTGCTTTACAAATTTCTATTATTTTATAAGGAATATTTTATTCCCATTATTATATAAATTTTTCATTTTTCAAAGTTACCGAAAGAAAAATGTTATTTTTTATTGTTTTTCAAATAATATTTCTAATAATTTTATAAAAGTATTATACATTAATGTCAAAATCGTTTAATGTTCATTTTGATTTAATGAGGATATGAAATATTATCACCACCCACCATCTTTATTAGGTTGGATTATGAAATTTTTGTGAGGAATATTTCTGGAAAACTGTTTCTTTTCAATGGTTTAATGGAGCTATAAAGGAATAATGAATGAATCTATATTATTATAGAACATATATGAATTTTATTTAATAATGTGACGGGAGGGCCCCATAAAACCCTTCAATGAATTTTGTAAAAGTTTATATATCATGATATAAATATAGTAAATGATTTGTGATGCTCGATCCACTATATTAAGGTAGTTTTGATGCCTGACGCACTACGGTAAGATAGTTCAGATGCCTTATCCACTATGGGAAACAATTAGTGATGCATTATCCACTATGTTATAAATTATATAACATTTTGATACCACACTTTTATGTTACATTCTTTTGTTATGATCCACAGATCATGCTGATTATATCATGTTTCCACACTATATTGTTGTGGAATATTTTTTATTATATGAGGTTACATACCCCTATATCATTCATTTGAGATGACTCTTATTCTTTAATTTTCTTTTTAATTTTATATTTATCCCACAAACATGGTTTCACAAATTATTATGTTTTGATACCTGATGACATGTTGATATGTTTTTCGTTACTGAGAAATTTTGATCACCCCTTCTTTAAATTCAATTTTAACACCAAGAAATATATATATTGCTAAAATTAAAAGGAACTATTGTGTAGATATTCTTGATGGAGATGTTAAGGAAATAATATGTAATAATATTTTTATACAGCTAACCCCCAAAGTCACAAAAAATTTATGATATGAAATCATGGGATTATTTTTGAGATTTAATTTTTAAATTATGAAAATTATAAATAATATATGCATGTTTATCTTTATTCCCCTCAAATAAAATTAAAATCATCAAACTCATTATAATATCACTATCTTTTCAACATTATAAAAACCATTTTTTAATAATTATCCATCAGATTATTACAAATTTAACCACTAAAAAAATTTGATACTAAATTAATGTAAATAATATATTTAATATAACTAAAATTAAAAAATACCTTTATTTTAAATTAAACATATTTCTACATCATGTCATTACAATAAAAATTCTAAAACATTTTCTTACCCTAAAAATAATATTATTTATTGATGATTTATAAGTACACAATTATTTCATATATTAAAATTATACATTATAGTAGAAATCATAATAACTTAATAATTCATCATTACTGAATGTAATCATTTCCTATAGAAAAAAATAATTAAAAAATAATTATATCCCCTTTATTATACATTACCACGAAATTCTATATCTCATTTAATAAAAATTTCTAAAAAAATAACCATATAATATATAATGAAATGAAATATTAGTTTCATTAAAATAAATCATAACCAAATTCATATCACATATCACTAAATATAACACATATTATAATAAATTTAAATTACACATTATTCATTATTTCATCAATAAAATTTCACTCTACTAACAAAATTATAGACAAAGAATCGTCAAAATTTCACTCCATTTTTGAATCATTAAGTAAATCAATGTATAAATGATATAAATAATTAACAAAAGAACCAATATACATTAAAACTCATTAATATAATCATAAAAGTATTCCAATAAACAAATTTAATAAATACAGTGATAAATTCCTATTTATAGTTAATTTTGTCACCACTAATAACTTATTTCTGAAATATTTAATTTAATATTTAATGAATTCTATTTAATTAAAATAATTGTCTTGTCAGTTATATAAACATATAAGTTATTCTAAATGATAAACATATCATAAAACAATTTTCTAAAACATAAAATGCACGAACTCAACATATAATCACCCATCGTGGGTCTATGATAAATGAAATCAAAAACCCAAATAAAAAATCCATTGAATAACATAATCTAAAATCAATTAGAGTATTATTTATATTTCAACCTATAATACAATGGGAAATTCATAATACACTAGAATTATGATTTTAAGAAATATTTGTATGTTAATATTCATGTTTTAAAATTCCTATCAAAATATTACAAACTTCCAAAAAAGATAAAATAAAAAAAATATTTGATATAATTTTGTACCAATAAGGAATGGAAATGTTTTTTACCATTATGAAATATCACAAGACCACATATATAGTCTCTGATTATCTAAAATTGATATCTAGTGAATTATATCTAAAAAATTAAAATATATATAAATGGATATTCCATTGAATCATCATGGAATAAATTGTATAAAAAACTGAACAAAAATAATAACCAATTGGGTCCTATGTATAAATTTCAAATATCACATTAACATAATTTCACAAAGATAAGTTATTAAAATCCAACATATGATTTTAGTAAATTACACTATAATTGATTAAATATTATATTTAAATGAAAGGGAATAAATACTAATATATTATATAGAATTTATTTAACATTCAAATCAGAAGCAATAATGATTGGTATAGTAATGATTTATTAAAATAAAATATATCCTCATGAAATATCATATGCATTCACGTTTCCAATACCATAGAAATGAAATATAAAATATTTAACATAATTCAAAGAGTAAATATAATTTTTATAGGGGAGATAAGTAAATATATAGCTTAAGAAAGCTCGTATAACATCCCCACCCAATCCATTGTCTTGGGATGGGTCTAAGGTTCCACTGACATTCAGTGAAATTCCCATGAAAACAAATAGTAACAATAAATTACAAGGGGATATGTACAATTGGGAGATTCTATTACATTTTAAAATAATACAACCTTAAAAGAAAAAACAAAAAACAAAAAAAAACAATATGATGCATGACATATTAATAATACAACTGAAATGGAAAACCTGTAAAACATAAATATCAGTGTAGAAGTGATAATGTATACCAAGGTGACTCAAGAATACCAAAGGAAGTCATAATGAAACAAAATTTATGTGTCATCACTCCAACAGAACTATGGAAAAAAACTCCATGTTGTAAACACAAAATGAGGAATTATTATAATAAGGATATACTAGAATATAATGAGACCATTTCTTTATTTGTTCCCCGAATACCATCCTCTTCATACACAAATAAATTCATAATAAGTGGGTGAGTAATCCTACCCAGGAGGATTTCACCATTACATACCATCACATACTACTAGTAAAAATAATAATTTAAATAATAATTTATATAATATATCGGTGATAATATCCGATCATTTTACAATAAGTAAACAAATTATGAATTTTTTATCATCTAAATCACTTTGTTCATTATTTCTTTCCACTTCACATGGCCATCCCATATCTCTGACACATACTAACATGCACATGCATGCCTAATTATAGTCCCAATACTCAAAAATAATGGTAAATCCTTCTCCAAGCCATCACATGGGGATATAAATTCATTACTAACTAGAACTGACCACCAATTATATACCCACAAGGTCCCATAAAATGTAATATGAACCGACACCACTGTGTATTCCAATATTATTTTCTACAAATATTTTTATAAAAATCAATAATTTATGTAGTTTTCAATAAGAAATTTAAACAATAATTTATTTCTAAAATAACTAAAATCAAGGATTACATAAGGTTTAAACAAATTTCCTTGTGATAGACACCATTTAACAGACAAGAAGTATGGATTTTTTAAAACTATGGAAACCAATATTTTCAAAAAAAAACATATAGAAGGGATTTTAAATTTAAATTCATAGAAATATTTTTTATTAATCCATGAAATCAATATAGAAAAATTGATGGAAACAAAATATACCAACCTTAATCAAAACACATTAAAAATGAGAGATATAACTTCAATACAATACCCACAAACAACCTCCCAAAAGAACTCCATAAGCAACTAATAGATAGATTTGTAGGATCACACTAAAAATTTATATTTGAAAAAACATAAATGGATGAAATATATGGATTATAAGAAGAATTTAATAGTTAGAATCCAAATTAAAATCCCTCTGATGATGAATTTATGTGGATCCACAACTTCTTTAAAATGAGTGCACAAATTAGTAGATTGAAAATAGTGTTTTAACAGTCACCATAACATGGTTGAGATAAATGAACCATGGTTCCTTTGAATATGTGAAAAATAGAATTCATGGAAGGACCATTTAAAATGATCTCATTTCCAAACAGTTTTTATTTTAGGATCAAAGTACCCTATGCCACATCATGGTGATTCCTCTTTAGCATTGGTCTATTACAAGCCACCTAGAGAGATACATCCTTGTACATAATTTTTTTTTGTTTCCCCATGTTGGATAGGGAAAAACACAACACAAAACAACCACAACCATATCATTTTTGAACTAGTAGAGGACCAAAAATAGGAAAAACCTCCAGAATACTCCATGAACCACACCAAATATCCCGAGCCCAACAAAAATCATAAAAATGTCCTTAATAACTATGAACATAAATAAATGTCTCAAACCAAGGATGTTACATTATCCTCAACATTGGTATTTCAATATTAAAAAAGATGTATATTTTCAATTCATGGGAAAATATCATACCATCGATCAAACATTTCTTTCTCATGTTGATATTTATCCTTTTGAATATGAACCGGTTGTAATACAACTCGCACCATGCTGATATATTTCATTGTAAAACATTATATTATCTATTTAGAATCCATATATTCATTTTTAATAAAGTAATATCTATTGTATGGTCAATGTGGACTCATTAAACAACATGGTCATGATTAAGATAGTACTTATTCAACAGAGATACTTGAAATACATTATTTACTAAAATGAAACGCCATAGTAATTTGACCCAATAAGAAACATCCCAAATCTATTATAGTATCTTAAAAGGACTAATGTATCGATCAAAAAATTTAACATTCTTACCCAAATGTTGATTCCTAGGACTTGGATATACTTTCAAGAAAACATGATCTACCACATAAAATGATAAAAACCAATAAAAATGATCCACACAATACTTTTGATGACTCTGTGCTATCATTATCCATTTCCTGGTCAACTAAAATTTCTCAATCATCTCCTGAACAAGGCTAGTTAATATCATCTATGTTTCCCCATTATATACCTAATGAAGTGAAGATAGATAAGTATGCTCATACAATGATTAAAAAGGATCCATATATATTGAGTCCTAATTAATGTTATTGTGAATGAAATACACTAATGTTATATGATCTTTCATTGAGCCTCCAAAATTCAATACACAAACTCAAGGCATGTATTCTTATATTTGGATCATCCATTATGATTTTTCGTCAATTTTAGGATGCTAAGATATGATCATGATCAACATGGTACCCAAATATTGTTGTAAAGATTTCAAAATATGAATGGTAAAAAAAAGGATCACAATCATAGATTATTTAAACTAGTAGGCTTTTTACAAAATTTTTAGTGATGTTCTCCCATTTCATTATGGTTATAGGTAATTATTTTAACATAACAGCTTGTCATTGGTGCTCATCCTTATCCCATTAACAAGTGAGTCATCTGAAGACATAATAAAAAACTATAATATTCATACTCAACAACCTTAAATGTTTTCACATTACCTTATATATATTTTTAATTCCTATATGAATATCTCATTTTGAGTGGTGATAAGAACAATGGATATCAACTAGAAAATACTACAAAATTAAAATTAAATAATGAAAAAATAAACACAGATTTCCCATTTTCTTTCAATCCATCAATGGTCTACCCTTCATTAAGTTTTATTTGATGTTAACTTAATCAAGATCCATTATTTGTGAGTAGATAACATTATCTACATTGTCTGGGATTATAGTCAATCGATAGAAAATTTTGACATTATTTTTC
Organism: Viscum album; assembly: GCA_963277665.1. Lineage (NCBI taxonomy): Eukaryota > Viridiplantae > Streptophyta > Magnoliopsida > Santalales > Viscaceae > Viscum > Viscum album. Next base: position 685,683,580 of record OY728167.1, read on the forward strand.
TTAGTGTATTCAAAATGAATATCCACTATCACATATATCAATTTCTACTACTTTTGAGAATATTTTTATAAGGGATTGTATGAATTTATTATTAAATCATCTTCTATGTAATTCCATTTCTTAGGTGCATAAACTACATAAATGATGAACATCAATATATAATCCATCCATTGTATTTTACACTTGTTTAAATCCATTTTATAAATATTTTTTTAATACTTTTTGGTATGTGAAAATTTTGAATTTATCACAAAAGGGTTAATAACACAACATCTTAAAATAATGAACATCCATAGGTAATTCAATATCATGGGGTAGGTAATTCTTTTCAAGAATTGAAAAATATCATGATCTATATGGTGCAACATGATCTCATTTCCTTTGAATAAAAATTTTTATAGATCTGAAAACATCATAATTATCCACAAAAACCTTCACAACTTCTTGAAAAACTAGAATTGGTGTAGAGTTCATCCTTATTTTAGGCATGAAAATTGATTTTTAACAACACTCACTCTAATAGAATTAATTTCCTTTAAGTATGAGCCCTTTCATGAGATATGTGAGTCAAGAGTATTCCCAAAAAAAGGAATGACTGTAAAATGATAATCTCAAAAATCTCAATCTCTCACATACAATATTTAGTGGTTTCTATGAGACCAAAAATTTTATCTTTTAATGGTTTACTAATACTCATTTATCAAAAATGAACTGGCTATAGAAGCAAATTTCATGTATGTAGAAATCACATGTGAATACTTTTTCATATAACCAATGATCTATAAAATTATGATAAACAATCTCCAAATGTTCAATATATTCTTTAAGTGTTTGTTAATACAACATAATTTCTTCCACAAATTCCATAATGAAGTTATATAGGTACTACTAAAATATAAGATTCATCGATTCCATAGAAACCACCAACGAATTTTTACAAACAATGGATGTGAAATCACATTCTTAAGGATAGAAATAACTCTTATTAATTTATTTTCAATATCATCATTCCTTAACTAGAGTTGGTGAAATCCAAAAAAATAGAACAATATAATATAACAATTGGGATCCAATAAATTGTTCAAAAAGATCATAAATCTTTGGTAGTGTATATCTACTAATTATAATAACCTAATTCAGAATATGATAATTAAAAATGAGTCATCAAGAACTATTTTCATTCATTATGAAATTACTAGAACATCCCAAGGAGACTTTCTTGGTCTTATATTCCATTTAATTTCCAATATTCCAATTGGATCTCAAACTCCTTTAATTCCTTCAGTAATATTGTTTATGATGGAATAAATATTTAATATTTCCCAAAAAGGAGACTAATAAAAAATTACATGTCTGTTTCAGGTGAAAAAATAGTGAAGTATTCATAGAAAAAATTAGTATATGGGTCCACTATGGTAGAAAAATTTATAGTATGAATTATATAATTAGTACCTAAATTGATTGACACTAATATATAATTAATCATTATATCCATTGGTAATAAAATTCCTTCTTTTCTAAACATGAAATTCAAATATTTTTTCAAATATTTTACATCCCTATTAAAATATGTAAAAATTACAAGTCGTTCATGACAATTAATATTGGTCTTTCCTGAAAAAAAAACTTTTCCATTCCCTTGGCCAAGTAAAATAAATCCATGCCCAAAATAGATAAGTCCCAAATTTACTTTAATTTATCAATTGGTTTGGAATAAGATGCATATTTAAATACCTCACACTCTCACTGCCTGATAGGTGTGTATATAATCATCACATGTTGCATAATCTCAAAATTAATACTATTTGATCAAAAAATCAAATATAATAAAATAGTGGGACTGACCAGTATCAATCAAAACTTTTATAAGAGTTGAGTTATGAATGATGGTACCTTTTAATGTTGAAGGACCTAATTTGATTTTTGATATCATCTAATTATTACCATATAAAAACTTACTCACTCCCCCTTTCTCATTGATTTCATTATATGTTTTAATTGATTGAGGAGTCATGTTGTCCATGGATTCACCAAAATTCATTCAGTTCTGAGGAAAAAATTATTCTGATGTGAATGTCCAATTGAAGAATAAGAAGTCAAAGACACAACTGATCAATTTCCTATATCTAAAATTTGTGTTCAATGACAATAATTTTATATATGTCCCATATTATTACATTTTTTACATGATACAGGTGCTTCCTTACAATCTCAATTCATATGATCAAATTAACTGAATTATATATAGAAAAAATGGTATCAGGTTTTGGAGGAATGTTAAGTAATTCATTAGTTTTATTCTGATATTATCCACCACCTTGGATGTAGGTGTACCACTTCCACTTGATCTCTGTATTAGAGTTCCCACCTATTCTCATAGAGGAAAATAGTCTTCCTCTAACCAAGTTTCTAGAAATATAACCTTCCACCCCATCTCTATATTAACCATATTTTTTTAATTAGTAATAAAGACGAAAAATATCTTAGAGTGAATTTATTCTCATAGTTCAGATTGAAAGATTCATTCCTTTAAGGATTATCTAGATGAACTTTTATAGAAAAAATAGACTATGTTCATAGACTTTTATCCCTAATTTATCTTTGTTAATTATATTTATTATGATAGTTGAAATATGACATTCTGGTTATCTTGATGTTGTGAGGGGTTTATTTTTTGTTGAATAATTCCCAAAATCCTTCCCATGTAAGGTCTAGATCATATTTAGTTTAGACAGATAGATTTAACCATTTTCATGTAAGATCCTCCAGCATGTATACTGCTAATTTACCTTCAGATCAGCCTGTGTTCTGAGGAAATTTATGATTATGTTCATTAGATTAATCCAAACTTCAACCTTTTTTAGGATATGAATCCTCCAAAAATATTTTATGATTTTTTTTGAAATATCATGCAATGATCTACATTCTAAGGCACATAATTTTGATTTACCTTATCAATAGCATGCAATTACTAATCAAGGTTCCAAAAATGTTGTTGGTTCACCTATAGTTCAAGAGAAACCATGTTTTATGTTTCCTCTTCCAGTGTGTTTCTTCCTAATCTAACTGGTTCCATTTCCCTATTGACAAGATAAAATACCACTTAGTCATCACTCAATAGTATCTCAAGGATTTTAATAATCTAGATCAACAAAACCAACAATTTTCTAGACAAATTTCAAAGAATCATCAAATACATTATGAATAATAAAATCCTTGTGGGAAGTCTCACAACTAATTCATGGTATGCTACAGTCATTGGATAATCTCATGAATATGAGATAAAGAAACAACTATAGGTGTATACGATATATTTTTTACTCAAACATGTTTGGGAACATGATGTTAAAAATAAAGAGTTTATCGAAATTTATCTTTCTTAAAAATATAATATTTTTACATTTACTTCTCCTTTCAACCACCTCTTGATGATTGACTAACAAAGACTAAAACATTGTCTTGGGATTGGTTTATATTACTAGTCGGCTTTGGTGACATCGCCAAGTCATAAAAATCTATCAGCTAATGTGAAGGCCTCATTTAACATTGGGGGGGATTTTCCTTTTTGACCAATATGACGTTTCAATAAAATTTTAATAACCAATGAAACTATATGATGAATGAGATATAAATAATAAAACAAACATGAAAAAATATACCTAAACATTATAGTACTAGTGAAAATTTATAGAAATTTCACTTAAGAAAGAAAAATGAAGTCTTGATACAACAATGTTGATGGGGAATCACTCAAACAAAACTTTGATATAAACTCGATGCTCCAAATAGAAATTGATGATGTAGCTCATGATTCTACACTAAGGAATAAAGAGACCTTTACTTTACCCATTTCATGAAGAATAACATCTGGATTCTTTCCAAATTTCCTATGAAGGGGATGAGTAATCATACCCCATAGTATTTCATGAAGATTCTTTCCAACAAATTACACAAGGACAAGGAACAAGTTATCTCATAGTTTATATAAAATAGGGGATGAGAATAACCAAAATGATTATTATAAAAATATAGTTTAAGAAAAAAAATTAACTAAATCACATAGTTCATTAATTTTATACATTTGGCATACCCATCTCATGTTTCTCACTAAGTGAACATGATAATATAAAATCACAATACTCATGTGGGGTGATATTTACTTCACCAAGCCATGAAAGGGTGATATAACATCATTCCCATAAAGCACCTAGAACCAATTCCATACCAAAAATTCCTCCTATAATGAAATATAAACTGACACTACCATGTATATGAATACTATATTCCATAAATATCAATACCAACACCTAAAAGTTTATTTGTTTTTAAAAATATTATTAAAATATAAATTTTATTCTCAAACCATTAAAAATAAGGCTTTCATAAGGTTCAACCAAATTTTCTTGAGACACATACATTTTATAAAATATAAAGTATAAATTTTATAAATAAATTCAAAATAATATTTTTATGAAAAACCTATAAAATCGGCCTATATTGAAAATAACAAAAATATATTTTAAAACTCCAATACTTAAAATTCATGGAAAATGGAGTGAGAGAAAATACACCTTCCTTGTGAAAACAATTATAAAAATGAGAGTGATAAATTTTCACAAACACCCACAAATGACCTCCCAAATAAACTCAAAAACTGATCAGTAGAGAGAAAATGAGGATCACCCAAAAATGATATATCTATAACATCTAGTTTGATAAAATTCAAGGATTATAAGATAAATTTTCTATTTAGAATAAACACTAAAAACCTCCCAATAATATCATATTTCTATCCATATTTCCCTCAAAATCATCATGTGAATGAGTATTTTAAAATGGATGTTTAAAATCACCAGATCTTAATAGTGATAAAAAATTCATGATACCTTCAAATAAGTGATATATAAAAAGAATGATATGGCCTGTCAACACACCTAGGTGACCATCTCTTAGTTATGTTAGACTGTCGACACCCTAGACCATGGACTGGTGACTCCACTTTTTACATGGACCAAAAAAATCCACGTAGGGAACTACACACTTATCCCAAACTATATTTGGTCTATACGAGTTTCCCGTAGACACTCCCAATACATCACACTCACCACCAATGTTTCATTCTACCCCTGGTGGACTCAAGATCTGCTAAAACCACTAAAACTATTTACGCACCTTACCCAATCACCACTAACCCAACTAAAATGAATAAAACGGCTTTACAAACATGGAACATAGTAACAAAGCTCAAACCATGGGTGTTATAACTCCCCTGGAGAGCCTGTATCCATCCACCTAATAAAAGATAATACTAAACTACAGTTTTTATAAAAATGTAAAATAAAATCCTATCCCCTCACCCATTAAAATATATCTAGGGTACTCCATTAGAACCTTAGTGGTCTCTATCCAGATTCTATATTAGTCACTAAATTCAAAATGGAATTCTTCTGGCATTATAATGAAACCACATAGTGGTACTTACACTATTCTCCTATTTATAATTTTTAATGACCTTAATGGAGTTATGATAAGATATTTGATCACCATTCCATTTGAAACATCAATATAATTCATAAAATTTTGAACATTGGACTCCTCTACTCTATTAAATCAATAAAAATATGTCATAAAAATATATTTAATTGTAAATACATATATTTTTACATACTCATATGAAATTTTATTATTAGAAAAAACTCATATCAATATCCAACCCTTCAATTTGTGAATGAAACTTGTATATATTCCTTGTATAATTTTAAATCATCTAAAAATATTTATTAATATTTTATTGAAAATAATATTTGATTTTAATAATTTTAATAATTTCTTGTCTTGGAAAAGGATCCTAATTCATGTTATTTATGATTTTTTAGACTACCTTCTCAATTTTATTGACCTAACTTTCCCATTTAAATGTTTAAAAAAATTAGTGTTTGATTTGATCTGGAAATGTATTTTAGTACATTTTTTCATTATTATTATTTCAAAATGGATAGTTTTTTAATATTTTTTTCTTCGTTATCTTCATTTGTTTAAATTTTTTAGATATTTTAATTTACGTAAAATAATATTATTTATATTTTACTTCATAATTATACCTAGTATCATCTTCGGTTATTAAAAATTTTGGTGGGAAACAACTATCATTCATATATTCTTTAATATTTTCCTCATTTACTGAATGAATACCTTAATACCTTTAACAAAATCAATTGAATGAATTTCAATGATATTTTGGATCATTTTATTAAATTATATATGATATTTACTTCTATAATAGATCATAAAATAGATAACATCATCTCTCTTACTCCAATACATTCCATGATTCCCTTCCTAATTTATTATATATCATTTACAACTAAAAAACATAAAATATTTAAGTCATGTATTTTATTTATACGATAAATTTTTTGATGTATTATCTTAAGTAGAACATATTATATATATATAAATATATATATGTGTGTGTATATATAGACCACATCCATCACACGTTATTTATAGAATTTTGTTAGGATCACATTTGATATCAAAATGTTCCACAAAAAATTTTTAATGAATTGATTTATTCTTTTTACTACAAAAAATATTTTTGGATTTATAATAGTGTATGTATGATATAATATCCCAATAATATTAATATATTCGTCTATTTTATGGGTTAAAATTTTGAATACATCATTTATTCATAGAGTTATAACCATTATTCGATAGATATTCTCAGTTAAAATTTTATAACAATTAATGAAATAGATAATATAAATCCTATAAAGAATTGGTCAAATTAAATCTATGATACTATAATTGTTAATAAACAACTATATTATAACTTTCCCCCCATAAATATGTTCATTTTATCATATGAATTGAGTAAAATAGAGCATATATAAATAAATCATTTACCTCCTTCTTATTAGATTATTATACCCTCTTTATCATTTTAAATTATCAACACAGACCATATGTATATAATGAAAAAAATTCAATATTGAAATGTCTTTGTAAAATCTATACATCAAAATATTTTCTTCTAGGTGTGATCTTATATGAATTTCATATTCATTCCATATCTTATTCTAATTTTTCTTCAACAATAAATAATGAATATTTATAACTAATTATTTTATATAAGATTCAATTTTTTCATATTCCCTTCTTTATGACTACCATTTATCTCCTATTATTATTATTCAATTATTCTATGGGAAATTATTGTATGACCATTTTAACTAAAATTTTCTATTGGTGGATACTTTTGTTTAATAGAGCATATATTTATTGAATAAATCATGTGATATCTAGGATACCTCACACCCATCCGTTGTTCATGTTCCTTATAGCACCTAGGCCTCATGTATTTTCTTAGGTCCATGAGTTTGTTTGCCTAGGTCCAGAACCTAGGCCTTCTTGTGTCCTACATAAAATTCCACATCCTTTTCCATATCCCTACCTCTTTCATATAAAACAACAATATCCCTCTTATGACATAATCTAATGGTATATTTTCAATATAAATAGGTTGTGTGATTTTATTTATGGTTAATTATTCATTTTCCTCATGTCATGCCTCTATTTTCCTATACAAGGTTCTCATATCTTCCATTTCAGGTATCTCAAGCCTAGATTTCTAGAAGGTGGTTCCTACATTAAAAATTATATATTCACAAGACTCCCATTTATTCATAAGGTGACTCTTATAGTTAAAACTATATGAAAATAAGGTAAATTTAGGGTATTTGTTTCCAAATTGGTTTTTTCACACCAAAACACCTTAAATATAATATTTCCTCTCTGATTCCTTATGATTAGGAAACTGTACTTCCATATCTATAAAGGCATGCTAGATATCCACTGACCTAGTTCACCATGGATAGGCATACAATAGAAACACTTTCTTGTGATACATAGTGGAAGTATAATGGGATGAAAGTCATAGAGGATACCCAAGAGAATAATAATTGGGAGCCACTTTCTTAGGATTATGTGGACGAAGAATAACAGAGATATGTAATTCATCATATTTGAGAAATACTCAGTATATATCCTAATAATACATTGTTGATAACAATAAAGGATTACTGTGTTTATAGAATATATAAAAGTAAACACATTTTTGTATATTCATTAATATATCCCAAAATGTTATTCTCACATAGAACCCTTCTTAAACGTGTAATACATAAAAATAGTATTCATAACATTGAGAAGTAGAAACATAAGAAAGGGTTATATCAGATGCTCAGTATGGTTAAACATGGGAGATATCAATTGACGCTCATAAGAGAGAATGAAAAATGTGTAGGGGTATTAAAACATTATCAAAATTTAGAAAAACATACCCAATAAATCATAGACTATAAATCATGATTCACCACATAATACATTATCATAATAATAGACATGATTCATAAGAGTGTAGTATCATGAATTATCAATCATGATACATGAGTGAACATGAATAGAATAAGACATATATTTGTGTAATAATAGTGTGAAATAAACAAAATCATATAAATCATATGTCATGGTTACCCACTTTGACATTTATCACATTATATTCTTATTCTAACCACGCGCCTACATTCTTGGCCTTGTCCTGACCACCCATGTATCCTCTTGATCTAGGGAAACCAACATGTACTTATCAAACTCATGAGATATAAGAAAATTCTTAATGAATGGGAGGAAAATAATGGTCCCACAGATCACATAATTATGAATTACATATATTTTTTCTAAAATATCACAAATGAATTCCACATTTCATTATAACATTACAAACGTATGGAAAATAAACAACTATCATGAGTATATCCTTAAAAATAATTATCATATTAGATATAGATAAATAAATTGGATGGCATGATAATATCTTATCCAAAATAATTCAGAATAATCCATAAATTATGATGACAAAAATAATAAATCTTTTTATTAGTGTAATTAAAAATTTCTTTGAAAAACAAGAAGAAATATAATTTATCTATGTATATTTTAATAAAAAAACCCACAAAAATGAGAATACTAATTTATTAGTTAAAACATGGAAAATTTTAAATGTTTCTTCTTGAAAAAATAATTTAATACATGGTGGTAAAATCCATTCATGTTGTAAATGTTAAAAAAACAGTCTTTTCTCACTTTTGTGAACAAATATAAAAAAATTACATGATTAGAAGATGATAAAATGATTCCAATATTATTTTAGTAAATAAAATTTAAGATATTACAAAAATTCAATTTTTAATCACATAAAATTATATATTCACTTTTATTAAGTAATTTATATTATCAAGGATATGGAGATAAATCATTCCCAAGAAAATAAAATTATATAAGGTCGAGTTGTATTAAAAACATTATTTCACTCATTTTTTGATAATAATGTGGGGAAAAGTGGAAATATTACTTGAATGAAATATCCATATGTAAAGAAAATACTAGAGGTTTAAGATATACACTATATATTTTTTCCTACAATGGAAATTGAATCATAAAAAATCTGGATAAAAACTGAGGTTATAACATAAAAACCTTACCAAAAGCCTCATCTTTTTAATGCATGATATAACCTAATGTAGAAAAAATTTGATTTATTATAAATATTAAAAACTATATTAATACTTATATTGTTACATATCATTCTCTAATAATTTGTAATTACCCATTTGTTAACATGTTTTTATAAAAATCAATATTTATGTGTCAACAATTCTATTTTCCATGCATATTTCGTATCAATGATTCAAATCCATTCACCTTGGTCATTATTTAACCAGATAAAGAATAATTACAATTATATTGATATCTGATTAATTTATAATGTAAAATTTTATAACTATCAATGTAAGGAAGAGATAAAAAATTGATTACATCACTTAGTGGAGGTCGTAGTCTGCATGCACGCTCCATTAAAGTTTCCATTTTTCATCAGATGGAAATAAAGGAGACTAATAATTAATTCATATTTATAAAATAATAATTATATTTTAAATGTAAAATATACTCATTAAATATTACATTATAACAACCTATTAGAGAAAAAAACGAAACATAAAATATATTGCTTCATAGAGGCAGTAGTTCGCATGAATGGAAGAACAACATATTTAGTTTATGTTGGATTGATGAGAAGTAGATAATGATAATTAGATAAAAATAATAATACTGAAATATATTTATTATACATATTTCATCATATGATGAGTGATATAATATATTTAGTGGAGGTGGAAGAAGAAATTAATTTGAAAGAACTTAGTACAAATACCAATTCTTTGGGTATCCTCCATTAGCATACAAATTAAGCATTATTAGGTTGGTATATTCTTGATACATTAACATATAATAAATTTTTTAGTAATTTGGAAAATTATTTTGGTAGATAATGGTTGATAAAACGTTCCAAAAGTGTGTGGAAAAGTGAGGTTAGGGGGTTCCCTTTTATAAGTGATGAGAGTGTCACCTGTGTAACTTCCCTAAATAATAAAATAATACAAAAACATTTTCATGTGAAATTGGATGTAAATGAAACTAATTTACAAGATAAAGTGATTATAGTTATAAATAAACTCAATAAATCGAAATAAATTTATTTTTTTGATATTAAATCGTTAACCATTAGTTTAACAACTTTTAACCCATTTCAACCTTCACTGTGATAACTTAACTTTTACCATGGTTACTATTCACTATGACTAAAAATAAATTTGATCTTATAATAAAATTCATAAATTATGATTTAAAATATTTAATCCATTTAAAAATATTCATTTTTTAATTTTGGGATAAATTAATACTAATATCCACATAAAAAATTCATAAAAAGCATTTTTGAAAAAAAATTGTATCTATAAGAATAAAAAGAATTTTATTCTCATTCCATGAATAGAAACAACCATTAAATAAATATTTATTTGTTTTATTTATCATATTATCTATGAAAGAAAATGAATTATTTTACAAATACTATTTGATTTAATTTTTTTGATAACATACAATGATCACATAAATAAATAGTTTTTCTAAAGGAATATATCTCTTTTACTTTAATGGATTTTATCATCACATATAATGAATAGATAATCACTGTATGAATGGTAATTAATTTTTATAAATCTATAAATATTTATTATTAATAATTTTAATACTTTAAATAATGGAACCATACTTTGAAATATAAAAATATAATAAAATAGTGTTTGTAAATAAAACATTTCTATTTAATCATAAATCCTTAGAATAACATTCCTTATCATTATATAAAAATATCATGGATGTGCATAAATAAAATTAATAATTAATAATTTTTTTCTCAACAATTTCAATTGAAATAATTGATAATAACTATTTATTTTACAAACATTTCATAATTTAATAAAATATTTAAATAAATTTCTCAAAAATTAATGGTATTTACATAAGCGTATTTGACTATTTTTAAAAACTCATTTCATTTATAAATTCCAATCAACTATATATTAACTTCCATCTTGTTATATTTAAATTATGTATTATTCAATTAATATTTATTTTGTGTTATTCATAATATATAAAACAAATCAATTTTATTAAAGAGAAATATATTCCCAAATTTATGGGTGTTATATTCTACCCCTTAGAAGAATTTATCCTTAAACATTATAGTAACATGATAAAAATGAGGAAAATTATACTTTATTACAACCTCAAGTTACCACATAGATTCATCAAATTTATGTTTTTACCACAAAACACAAACCAAATTAGTTTTCTTGTTCGGGGACACATTATTTATTCAATCTAGAATCACCATGCTCTGTTCTTCATATAAAATATAATTCTATAGAAGTAAAAATTATAATTCATGTAAATTTTAAGGATTATGAATATACGTACTCAAAATATAATCATGAATCAAATTATGAATATAAGATAATTTCAATAGAATAAACAACAGAAAATCCACTGTCCAAATTTAATGAATTATCTGACATAGACTGGTATGTCTGGGGATTTGGCTCTAATTATTTATAAATATTATAACTATATTCAAATAATATATTCAACAGAATATATTTTCTCTAACATTGAACTCCCGATAATTATATTTATTGTCAACATAACTTTTCTATTGACATTGAGACACTCTAATGTTTTATTGAATGGATATGACGATTTTATCAGTTTATTTTTCTATCACTTGTCCTAATATCTTTCATTCTATAACATCATCCCAATACGTTGAAGTTAAACACCTTTTCCCATAGAGATATTAATAATGATCCACATGAATTCTTTTGTGGAAGATATTATAATTATAAACATTAATAATATAAATCTGTTGATACCAAACACTATTAAAATCCACCAAAAAATATATCAGCATATAATCTAGGGTTTGAATGGTCCTCTTAGATTGACCTTCTATCCAATGATTATAGGAAAAACTAAATTTTATCTATATATTTAATTATAGTTAAACACGTCTACATAAATTCTAGGTAAACCTCATTCTGTGATCATAAAAAGTTGAGGGTGGTACTCTATTAAACCTTAACATTTATTTAATTCATATCTTGAAAAATTGGTAATGTTAAAAATCATCATTGGTAATAATGAAATGCACTGCCTTTATAAAGAGATCGACTACAACCCAAGTATAATTATTTTATTTAGATTTATTTTTGGAGTACTATGAAAAAATCTATGGTGACTTTTTACGATTTCCTTATAGGTATAGTCAATGGTTATAGCATTACATTATACTTACTATATTTTGATATAACTTGTTAACATACCGGGAAACATGATATATACTCCTCAATTCCCTTTTTCATATTTTCCCACCAAAAGAGCTCTTTGAGATCACTTTACATCTTTAGGATTCTAGAATGGATAATGAATGATGAGTTATATGATTAAACTCGTAATTCCTTCTTCAATTTTTTAAGTAAAGGGACACATTTATGATTCATGATTATTATCATTCTACCATGGTCATCGTTGAAATCTAGAACAATCCCTACTATCTTTTTCAGTTCTATTCTACCTTTATGTTCCTCTTTATTATTCACATAAATGGATGGTTGAAAATTCAATTAATAATTATAAGGTTTCTCTTATTACCTTATTATTTCAAGATCTATCCTCTATGAATCTATAATCATGGGACATATTTCTATTTTCATCACAGAAAAGGTAGATTGATCCTTCATACTCAAATCACGTACTACCCTGCTCGCCTTCCCGGGGTGGTGATGTATTTAGAAGTCATAATATTTAGTAAACCTTAACTATATCCTTTGGTGAATATTAATATTTTTCTACATTAATATGTACATTAAACCATTATAATCAATATTTATATATCACCCCATTACCATAAATATATTACATCCATATTTTCAAAGAAATAATTACCAGTTCTAACTCTAATTCGGGAGTATGTTAATTTTATTCATGACCCTTCAAATGTCATGACGTATATATATAGATCGTTGACTCCATTAACCCATATTTTCTATTTATTTTACTATATTTGTATATGATATATGGGATTTCTTCCCATAGGATATAATAATTTAGCAGTTTTTGGAGACTTGATACATATATGATTATCACATTATATTCGAAAATGTCAAATACAACATTATAACTCTATTGATAACATTATTATTTCTTAGAGTATATCCCGAAAATCATTCATATAACCCTTATTTTTATCATGAGGAAAGGAAAAAACAACAAATGGTGTTCTCATATTCTCAGTAATGTGAAAATGTACAATATAATACATCAAAGAATACATAAAGAATGAATAATATAGTGGATATAAACACTATTAAAATATAGAACATAACTAATATCATAAATGGGGAATATATACATTGATAAAATAGGAACATAATTAATCACATGAATATTAATAATTTGTTTCATAATTATGGAATTCATAATTTCAAACATCATAATCATAACATCAAGGCCTTGTTCAAAGACATCAAAAACATATTATCAAGGCCTCCTTTCATGACATTGTAAATAATTGGGTAGATATACACTGAAAACCCAAATTTGTTTATCTCGTGATACCAACTATTACATCAAAGGAATATGTCATTTAAGGATCTTCATGTCACTCAGTAAGCCAAATGTAGTAATCATATTAATAAAAATTGATATTGAATCAACATGTCTTTCTGATAAATAACGTTTTTTATTGGAAGTAATAGAAAATGAATAGTAAATAATTTATATAGTAGAAATGATCAAAATAAATCAATATAAATATTTTTGATGTTATAAAAAATATTATATCCTTAGTAAAGAATATTGTACATCAATTTGTGTTGATGTAGATTAAAATACCTTTAAATGTTTATAAAACATTTGTGGTGGAAAATAAGCTTTTCATTTTGAAATCATTTATATTTAATAAAATTGTTTCTTGAATATTTTGAATTACATTTTTATTTGGAATAACCATAAAATATTATAAAGGAAGATTCAATAAAAATATTAGTTTTTATGGTGGTTAAATATATTGGTACAATATATGTTAAAAATCTTTTCCATTCACAACTTTAGTAAAAAGTACCTTGTTGAGAAATGAAAATATGATTCCTTTTAATAAGATTTATAGAAATTATATCATGGGTAAAAATGAATTCAATATATCATTTTCTAACATTATTAAAATCATGAAAAAACAATAAATAAAATATATATATGGATGAAAAATAATCTTGAACAAATAGAATCATTATGTTGGTTTTCCTTAAAAATATTTTTTTGCTATTTTGAGAGTACAAGAATGTGAAAATGGATCTAATACATAAAACAATAAAAAGTAATATATGAGAATAAAATTGAGGGGGTTTAATATTTAAATATCATATAATTCCTCTATTATAAACATAAACATAAAATAATCCTAATAAATGATGAGACTATGAAATAAACGGTTTCCACATTGGTAGATTTTGAATCAAACCACATTTTATGAAATTACATAAAAGGAAATCTTTAAATATAATAGATATAAAGAGATTAAAAATATAAAATATCAAAGGGTTATTATATACATGACTTGAAGGAAAAACATAGTGAATATAACATAAGCCTCAAAGAATTGTAATTCAGATGAGAAATCACTGAAAAATATCATAACACTAAATTGATAATTAATAAATGTAGTGGTTTTTTGTAAACAATTTAAATCCACATAAAAATTGGAAATACAACATAAAATAATTATAAGTCATTAAAAACATTGTAAGGATCCTTCCGTAAACATTACATAATCTTGAGTTATGTTATGTGTTTTACTTTCTATCACATTAAGGATCTTTTAATTTTTAGAATTTTAGATAATTAAGTCACAACTACAACCTAACAAAACCGTAAAATAAAAATTGGACACTTTCGAATGGTATCTATTTTTTCATTAATTTAGAGAATTTAAAATAAATAATTATATCTTTTATGAATATTCTTGCTGAACTTCAAACTGACTCCTTCCATTCCCTTACCCATCCTTAAATCATTTAAAAACTTTTTAAAACATGGGATAAAATAAAAAATCCTAGTAATGGATACACATATAAGGAAACTATTAGTAATTTGATAACATAAAAAACCATGAGAACTATATAATAAATTAATACTTTTCACTCTTATGAAACAGTAAACACATTCCTTTGAAAATACACTAATTTATTACCCTTTTGTAAAAAAAACATTTCCATAAAATCCATATATAGCATAGAAAATACATAAAATTTTCTTGGTACATAATTATACTAGTCACCCTTGTAAATGGAATAAACATAGGGTAAACATACACCAATTTCACTCTTAAAAATTGAATATCCATATGATCGAGTTCCATACCCAATGTGTTGGAGGTTATACCATAACCACCCGTCCTTGGTTTATCATGGAACCACACATCCTGGGATTATCACATAACCACACATAACATGTTTAAGTACCACCATAACTAATAAAATCTTGTAATTTACAACATGTCACTCTTATAATTTCATTTTCAATCATAATAAATAAATCTCACGTTATAGAGATAATAAATCCATTTAAAAAACCATTTTCAATAATAATTCACAAAAAATGTAAAGTGGTATTTATTTTTTTTAAAAAAAATTATGTTTTTAGATGAATATAAATATAAAACAATGTCCATAATGTTGGAGAATTTTTTATCATTGTAAATGATAAAAAGAACATTTCTCTAATTCTTTTTTAATGAAAGTCATGGATTTTGTAAAAAAATAGAAATGATTCCATTTTGAAATCTATTGAATGAAATTTGGAATAGACATAAAATTTTCATAAAAATACCTTTATATAAAAAAGAATATAAAATAATATCAATAATATTTACATAGAGGAAATTATGTGAAATTTAATCTTTAAACATTCATAGTGTCCCACACCACTTTGAACATTTAATCATAAGCCCTGTGAAAGAATACCATATAAAAAATTAATTTACAAATAATAAATAAACAAATTCATTATATTATATTTCAATGGTATGTATATACACCACATAAATGAATTTGTGTGTATAACATCAAGATATGCCTCAATGAAAGGAGATTGATATAAGGACCCTTACCTTGAGATTGACTCATCACCTTAACTCTTTTGCTTCTTCAATGATAATAATATGTTAATTTATATATTCATGAGAACATTTTTTGGTTTTATGATTACATTTATATAATTTTTTACCATATTATAAAAATTACTTAATTATTTTAGATCACATTGGACGTTTTTATGATATTGGGCACTTGATTCCAAAATGAATTAGGTATGATGTCTATAGTAAACGAGCACATTTTTACATCTTATCTTAAATAGTATTAATGAAACAAAAATCAATTTTATACATAAATTATACTTTTAAATAAAATCATTTGGTATGGTTATGAAAAATTAAATACATTATATTCATGGAGATTCTAGGTCATACGCACATTGGAGTAACATTTCAATTATTCAATTATCATTATGGAAGGAAGTTTAATATAATTTTAAATTTAAATAATAATAATAATTTTATAAATATAATTTTATTTCTTAAAATATACTTATATATATTATCCATGGGATTTGGTGATTAAAAATGAATCACATCGCTTCGTGTAGTTGATAGTTCAAACATAATCATTAACGACGTTATCATTTTCAGTGCACAGAAAGGTAATAAAAAATTTATATATTAACTTTTATTAACCATAAATATTTCATTAATATCATATATAAATTATAATTTCAAAATTATTTCTATTTTGAGAGACAATGGTGGAAAATTAATTATATCATTTCGTGAGGCAGTAGTCCATCGTACACACAAATAATTATTCTTTTCAAATTTTATAGAATTGGAGATGGATTTAGGTGATGATATTAACATAATAAAATATAAGTAAATTTACGATAATTTATTTATTATTTCATCATTGTTGAATAATATTTGATGGAACTGAAAGAAGAAATAATAGAGAAATACATTATTAAAAAGTAAACCTCTTCCTCAGATGATCTCCTTTGATTAACACCTTAAGACCAGTAAAGAAGATATTCATCCTAAAATAAGAGATCTATAATGTAGGGAGGGATTAAATGAATTTATGTGGGTATATATTGGAAAAACCAAATAGGTATTGATGTGTGATGAAAATAGATTATTTGGTGACCTTTTTTATGAGAGGGGAGGTGAATCTTGGAAATCTTCAAAATATTAAATTGATATAAATTATTTTTGTATTAAAATTTATTCCAAAATTATTTATTTAAAATATAAGATGAACATGGGTATGAATATAATCATAAAATATAAAATAGAAATGTTTTTATTAAATTTTAATCCTTTTTTTGGCATTAACCTTTATTTGACATCTTTAACTCCTAATGTAACGAATTAGATTTCTACACTTTATGGTTTAATATAGTTACTATAAAATGAAAAATAAACATAAATGAGTCATTAATGATATTTTAAGACTTATACAAACACATTGTAATATTTTCATATTTTTATGAATTTTATATCATTTGATAAAATATTATTTATTTTAAAATATCATTTATGTCAATTTTTACAATATTCATTAAATGACTTTTAAAACGTATAATAACAACATAATAAATTCAAAATAATTATTCTCATACCTTACAAATATGTAAAAGTAATATATAAAATTACTTAATAACATTAATTATATAAAATTATATTTATTTTAGTATTTATAAAAACATTTATTTGATATTTCCATTAATTAAACAATTACAACATCATCATTTTGAAAGTCTTTAATTTAATTATTTCTCCCCCAAAAATAATAAATAAAATATAATGATATATTTAAAAAATTTATATTTCCAAATAATATTTATAGTCAGACATATCCCATTTATATCCCTATATTAAAAATATTTCACTTATTAAAAACTAGGGTGTGAAAATATGGAATTTCCTTTGAATAAAACACTATAAATGGATTAAAGTCTTCCAAGTTGCTACAAGAGTTCCTAAAATAAGAAAAACTATTATTTTTTTAAATAATAATTCATAAAATAAAATTATTACCAGGGTTAGTGTTATTTTATAATATTTATAACATTATTTTTACACTTAATTTTTAGATGTAATATTAATTGTCATAATAAAAATTACTAAGATTACTATTCATATTTTGTCCACAAATTAAAAAGATACTTATAATAAATTTATTCCTTAATATTAAAATATATAATCCATTATTCAAAATTCAATACACATAATTGGATAAAAATATTTATAAATTTATCCTGTAGATGGAACATGAAAACATCTTTTTAAAGTAAAAACGTTCAGAAGATTGAAAAGATTTTATATACAAAATTAATGTGAAATTTATTCCAATGACATAAATTGAATTAACTGATAAATTTTTTATCTAATTATACTTTAAACCCAATTTAATATTACTAATCAATATTATTTTTTAGAAAAATATTTTTTTAATTAAAGAGTAGTATTATATTAAAATTCATCAAAACATGAAACTTCCTAGAAAATTTCAAAAGATTTGAAAAAAATAAATTTGTGTATTTCAATTCCAAATAATAAGTTTATTTTTTCAAATAGATATTATAAAATATTCAATAAATAGATGTCAAAAAAAGGTACTGTAAATAGGTGGTATAACAGCCTATATATAAAAATACTTATTTTTTTTGTAAAATTGTATTTATTATTATATTAGGTCTAGAAAACACAAGAGTGGAATATAAAATGTTAAATTTAATATATTATTTATATATTTAATTAATATAATCCCAAAAATAGATCTTTTTTTATTGATATAAAACATATTTGTGAACATTTAAATAACTTTTTAGAAAAATATTTCCTTTTATTTTCAGAAGGGTTTAAATTATATTTATTTGGAAACTAAATAATTCAATATTTAAACATGTCTAAACCATTTTTTAATTTATATTCTGTGTTTTTAGAGTTATTTAGTGTTTTTTTTTGTATTTTATGAGTTTTTATGGTTTTATGGTTTTTAGTGGTTTTAGGGTTTTTCTGTTTTTTAAGGGTTTAATGGATTTCATATACTTTTAGGTGTTTTATGTTTTTAGCGAGTTTTAGGGGTTTTGGTGTTTTTATTTTATTTTTAGGGTTTTTATGATTTTTTTTCGATTTTATGATTGTTTTAGTGTTATTTGTGTTTTTTTAGTTATTAGGGGTTTTCAGTTTTGTTTGGTTTTTCAGAGTTTTTTTTTATTTTTAGAGTTTAAATAGTATATAAATAATTTATTGGTTTTTTGGGATTCTATTGAATTTTAGTGGTCTTTTAGGGATTTTTATATAATTTTGGGGTTTTACGGTCTATGGGGAATTTTCAGATTTTTGGGTGGTTAGGTTTTTTATGGTTTTTATAGGTTAAATGTATTTTCAGTGTTTTAAGGTGTTTTAAGGTTTTTTGGGGATTATGGGTTTTAGGGTTTTTATGGATTTTAAGTATTTTTAGTGTTTTAATGTGTTTTAAGGTTTTTAGGGGATTATGGATTTTAGGGTTTTTATGGGTCTTTAATTTTAGGGATTTTATAGGGTTTTGGGTTTTTCAGGTGGGTTTCCAGTTTTCTAGGTTCATAATAGTTGTTATGGTTTTAAGGATTATATATTTTTAATTATTTGGTAGTCTTTTTACGGTTTTAGTGTTATATGGATTTTATGGATTTTTGGGGATTATTAATGGTTTTTACGGATTTAATTGGTGTTTTCGTTTTTTTAAGATTCTTTTGGGATTTTATGGTTTTATGGTTTTTAGAGGTTTTATACTTTTTAATTTGTTTTAGTATTTTAATTATTTTAGATTTTTTTCATATTTTTTATTCATTTTAGGGTTATAGTGGGTTTCATGGGTTTTTAGGGATTTTAGGGTGTTTTGGTTTTTTAGCTTTTTTTTGGTTTTTGTGGTCGTTATGTATCTTTTACCATCAAGTGAGGTTTTTATATTGAATTAGGGTCGTTCATGGTGTTTTTTTCATAGGGTTTTTAGGGATTTTAAGGTTTCATAAGGTTTTAGTAGTTTTTGGGTGTTTAATGAATTTTTTAGGTTTTTATTATTCTTAGAGAAATTTAGGGTTTTTATAAGTTTCATAGGGTTTTTGTTGGTATTTAGGGTCATTTGGTGTTTTCATGGGATTTTATATATTTGGTACTTTTGGGTTTTAGTGTTTTTAGTGTTTTTATTGGTTTTCAAGGTTTCTGAATAAATTTTAGGGGTTTGGGGTTTTGGGGGTATTGGGGGTTTTAGAGTTTTCAGTCCTCTAGGGGGTTTTTGTTTTTTTAATATTATTAGTGTATTTAATGATATTTAGAGGTTTTATGGGATATTATTATTTTAGGGGGGTTATGAGGTTTCAGTGTCTTTTGGGGTTCAAGGATTTTATAGAGTTTTTTTTGTTTTTATGGTTATTATGTACTTTTATTGGTTTTAATTCTATCATAATATTTTATATTCTTTTATGGTTTTTAGGTTTTACAGAGATTCTAAGGATTTTTTGGGTTTATATGGTTTTTAGCATTTATAATGGTTTTATTGGTTTTAGGGACATTTAGGGTTTTAAATGTAAGTTATGGTGATTTAGTGGGTTTAAGGGGGGTTTCAGTGTTTTTAATGTTCATTTATCATTTTAGCATTTTAAGGGTTTTGGGGTTTTATTTTCATTTAGGGTTTTTATAGTTTTAGTTTTTTAACACGTTTTATTGGATTTTTTAGTTTTTTATGGTTGTTTTAGGGTTTTAGGTCTTTCAATTTTATATTTATTTTTTAGGGATGTTTACTATTTCTAATATTGTTTTAATTTTTTACGTTTTAGGGTTTTCTAATATTTTTATAGGATTTTTTTTGTAATTTATCATTTCTAGAGTTTTTTACAGTTTTTATTGATTTTTAGAGACCTAAGGGGTTTTTTTGGGTTTTTTGGGTTTTTTGGTATTTTCAAGATATTTATGGTTATTTTTCCATCCTTATGTTTTTTTCTTTCATTGTTTTTAGGGTTTTTTATGGGGTTTTAGGGTTTTTATGGTTTTAAATTTTTAAGCGGATATAGGGGTTTTAGGGGATGTTTTAGGTTTTTTTAATTTTTTTAGAGTTTATTAAAGGGTTTATGGTTTTTTGGGTCATTTACATTTTTATAGAGTTTTAGGGTCTTCTTGTGTTCGAAAATATTTTTAGGAATTTTTAATGGTTTTGAATGTTTTTAGGATCTTTTACAGTTCTTGAGTTTTTTTGGTCTTTTAGGGGATTTAATTGGTTTTAGAGTCTTTTAGGGTGTTTAGGGGTTTTCGAGTCTTTTAAGGGGATTAGTGGTTTTTTGGGTTTTAGGGTTTTCTTGGGTTTTTATTATTTTTTTGGTTTTTGTGGGTTTTTTTATTTTTAGAGGTTTTTGAGGTTTTTTGGTTTTTAGGTTTTTGGGGTGTTTAGTAATTTTGACGATTATTTAGTGTTTTAGTGAATTTTATATTTTTTTGAGTAATTAAATTTTAGGGTGATTGAGATTTTAGGTATTTTTTGTGGTTTAGTGGTTTTTACGGGTTTTAGGGGTGTTATGGGATTTTAGGGGTTCATTAGGGTATTGGGGGGTTTAGGGTTTTTTGAGTTTTAAAATGGTTTTCAATATTTTAGGTTATTTATGTGTTTTGTAGATTTTAGGATTTTATTCAGGTTTTAGAGTTTTCTATTACTTTTTTGGTTTTATTGTATTTATGGTTTTAAGGGTTTTGAGAAATTTTAGGGTTTTTAGTTTTTTAGTATATTAAGTGTTATTATGATTTTATTATGAAGGGGGTTTAATTTCTTTGTGGTTTATAGGATTTCTATAGGTTTTAGGGTTTTATGGTTTGTAGGCGTTTTTTTTAATGTTTGAAGGTTATTTTAGGTTTTTAGGGTTTTTATGATCTGATTTTTTTATAGACTTTTAGGCTCTTTAATTTCTTAGGGTTTTCATTGTTATTAAGGGTTTTTATTTTTTTATATTTTTAGGGTTTTTTTGTGTTTTTCTTTGTTTTTACAGTTTTTATTTAATTTAATGGTATTATATGATTTTTTGGGTTTTTTTTTGGGATTTTATGGTTTTTTTATTTTAACATTTTATGGTTTTGGGTAATTTTAGTGTATTTAATGGGTTTAAGGTGTTTTTTGTGTTTTCATGTCCTTTAGGGGTTTTAGTGTTTTTTTAGTGTCCCTTAGGGGTTTTGGGTTTTATTTTGGATTTTAGGGTGTCTTAGGGTTTTGGGAAGGTTTAGGTTTTCTTAGTATTTTTTCTTGGGGCATTAGGTTTTTATGTTCCTTTCCAGTTTTGTAGGGTTTTAGGATCTTTTATCAGTTTTAGGGTTATTAGGTACATTTTTGGTTTTTTAGTTTTTATGTTTATTTAGGATTTCTATATACTTTACGGAACTATATGGGGTTTTAATGGTTTCTAGAGAACATTATGGTCTTACGATTGTAAGGGTCCTCTACAGGATTCTAGGATTTTTAGGACCCTTTAGGTATTTTTAGTGTTTTTTGGGTTTTAGGCTCTTTAGAGTCATTCATGGTTTTAGAATCAGTAATGATCATTAAGGATTTGTAGTTTTTACTATCATTTTGGGGTTTTAAGGTTTTTAAGATCATTAGGTTTTTTTCTATTTTAGGTTCCTATATGGGTTTTATGGTATTTTATTAATTTTTAGAGTTTTTGAGGAGTTTTTTTATTTTCCTAAGTTTTTGGGTATTTTATAGGGATTGTAGTGTTTTTATGGGGTTTTAATGTTCTTTGGGTGTTTAGGGAATTTTTAGGATATTTTCTAGATTTTAGGAACAGAAATTTATTTTTAGGGGTTTTTGGTTCCTTGGGTTTTATGTGTTTTTATTTTTTTAGGCCATTGTATGGTCCTTTAGGATTTTAGTGTATTTAGGGGTTATTTGGTTCTTTGGGGTTTGTAGTGAATTTTTTCTTTTTTGGAGGTTCTGAGGATTTATTGTTTTTTGGATTTTGGGGATTTTATGGTTTTATGATCTTCTACATTTTAATGGGTTTTTATGGTTTTTAAATTTCATTCATGTCTTTAGGGTTTTTAGGGTTTTTGGTTTCTTGGTTTCTAATGAGTTTTATAAATTTTTAGGGATTTTTTGGAGTTTTTGGGTTTTTTGGGACCATTATAACTTTTATGAGTTTTAGGAGTCTTTTGGATTTTTAGCGTTTAAGTATATTTAGTGGTTTGTATGGATTTTACAGGTTTTAAGGTGTTTTATGATGTTTAGGGTCCTTAAAGTTTTATAGGGGTTTTTAGACATTTAGGATCTTTTATTGGTTTTAGGGTCTTTTGGGTTTTTCAGGCTTTTAGATTATTTTAAGGTTATTTATGTTTTCTAGCATTTTGAGTGGTTGAAGTGATTTTAGAGTTTTTAGGTTTTTTTTGGGTTTTTTAGGATTATTTTATTTTTTCGTTTCAAGGTATTTTTTGAATATATATGGTATTTTGGGGGCTTTGGGGTTGTTTTTGTATTTTTAGGGTTTTAGGGTTTTTAGCTATTTTAGGGGTTTTATGGTTTTTAGGTGAATTTAGGTTTTTTTTGAGTTTTATGGTGTTAGGGATTTGTGGGATTTTTAGGGTTTTTTTTTCATTTTTTATATTTATAAGGATTTGGTGGGTTTAATTTTTTTAAAAAATTTAACATATTTTATGGTCACTAAGGTTTTTATTTTCAATCAGTATTTTCAGTATTTTGAGCATTTTAGTGGATTTTTTGATTATCTAGTCCTTTTAATGTTATTTAGGGATTTATAGTCTTTTAGGGTTTTGTATGTTTTTAAGGGTCTTAGTAGTTTTATGGGTTTTCAGTTTTATTAGGGTCATTAGGGATTTTATGTGTTTTAAGAGGTTTAGTGGTTTTAAGGGTACATAGTGTGTTTAAGGGGTTTTAGAGAAATTTATATTTTTTTTATGAATTTTAGGGTTTTATTGGGGTTTTAGGGTCTTTTAGAAAATTTAATGTTTTTATAAGGTTTAGATTTTTAGGGTCATTTATGAGTTTTTAGGTTTTTACGGGTTTTCTGGTTTCATAGTCTTTCTACGGTTTTAAGGGTGTTGTGGAATTTAGGTTTTTTTATGTTTTTAGGGGGTTTTAGGGTATTTTTGGTTTTTATGGGTTACTGGGAATTTAGGTGTTTGGGGTTTTTTAGGGTTTTTCTGTTTTTTTGATGTGCATTAAGTAATTTTAGGGAATTTAGTGTAGTTATGGGAATCTTGGTTTTTTAAGAGTTTTAAGGAATATATCAGGGAATTTTTGTTTTTTTTTTGGTTTTAAAGATTTCTTATGTTATTAGTGGTATTTAGATTATTTAATGGTTTTAGGTGTTTTAGGGTTTATAGGGTCTTTTATATTTTATGTTCTATTTTAACGAATTTTAATGTCCTTTTAGTGTTTTTTTGTAATCATTAGAGTTTTCAGGGTTTTTATTTCCTTTTAGGAGGTTTCAAGGTTTTAAGGCTTTTCAGTATCTAGGGTATTTCAAGGATTTTTTTTGGGTTTTTTGGGTTTTGTGGGTTTTTATGATTTTTTAGGTTTTCTCATGGATTTTACATCCTTTTATATTTTTTTAGTGTTTTGGGTGTTTTATGATTTTTAAGGGGTTTTTTGTGTTTTTTTTTGTTTTTGGGGATTTTGGGGTTTTTAGGGATTTCTATGGTTTTTAATGAACTTTATGGTTTTATGGTTTTTAGAAGTTTTTACTTTTTTCTATGTTTCTAGTGTCCTTATGGGCTTTTCATGGTGTTATAAGGATTTAGATTTTTCAAGGGTTTTTTATGGATATAGTGTTTTTTCGACTTATAGGGTTTCTAAGGGTTCTTCCACGATTTTTCATGTTTTTCATAGGATTTTTTGGTGTTTCTATTTGGTTTTTAGTGTTTCTAGGTATTTAGGTTTTTAATGGTATTAAGAGTTTTTGGGTTTTATGGGGTTTTATGGTATTTTTTGTTTATGGGTTTTCAGGGTTTTAGGGTCTTTAAGGGATTTTAATGTTTTAACGGTATTTTATGGTTTTTAGTGCATTGTATGCCTATTTATGGTTTTTGGGTCTTTTAGGTGTTTTATTTTTTGTTTTTTAGTGTTTTTAGAGTATTTTATGTGTTTTAAGATGGCTTTAGGGGTTTCAGGGGTTTTAGTGTTTTTAGGGGATTTAGAGATTTTAGGGGTTGTTAAATGTTTATGGGGTATTTAGAATTTGTTAGGTTTCTTTGGGGTTTTATTGTTTTTATGTTTTTTCTGGGTTTTAGTTTTTTATTGAATTTATGGGATTTAAATTTTTTTATGATCTTTTTTTAGGTCATTCGAGGGTTTCATATTTTTTAGGATATTGTTGGGTTTTTTGCTGTCTTTTGGATCTGTTCACTCTATGAAATGGCGTATATTTGGACGTATTTTTTCAAAAGTTTTATAAATAATATCCAAAAAATAAATCCATATTTTTTCCATTTTATAATGAAAGTATTGTAAAAGACTTATATGCGGTGGATAATTTGTTTAAACAACCACTAAATAATATTAAAATGTTTGTTTCGTCAGTTTTCTTTAAACTCTTATTTACATTTTTTTTTTAAAAAATTATCATTGCTCAGCCCCCTCCCCTACTCGCTCACTCACTCACTCACTCTCAGCCTCCCTTGCTTCTTCTTGACATCAGTCTAAGGATCATTTCCTCTGCCTCTCCCTCATCACCACTAGAAACTGATATGAGTTTGCCGAACCTGCATTAGCCCCCCCCCCCCACTAGTCAACACTAGACCCCTCTGAAACATTCCCCTCATCAATACTCTAGGTCATACCCCATCTTGGCCTCCCCATTGATATTATTTGATTCTGTACTAGCTACCCACTCAGTCTTAACAATGGATCCCCCTCTATTATTCCCTCTCACCCTCTATTCCACCTGACACTTTCGATTATTTTGGGTCATCTTTTTTATATTCATTTATCCCTAATCATATTTAGTTGATTTTGTTATCTATGTTAGGGCATAATTGTGCACTAAATTAAGGTTTTATAATTTACCGAATCTAATTCCACTTAAATGATTGTAGTTTACTACATTCATGAATTCCTTATGCTTTAGGGGTAGTTTTTGATCATTTATCTTTGTTGATTATTTATCTTGTTTGATATTGATAACCACTTGTACACTATGATATTTATTATTTTGATTTTATACAAAATGTGAACTCTTATTATGTATGAATTTATGCTATAGATATAATGAATTTAGATTCTAGTATATTTGATTGAGAATTAATTTACATGACTTTATTAATGATAAATATTATATATTAAATTATATGAAAAACTAAATGAAATTACAAGTAATAATGTTGTTTATTAGGTAAATGGTGAAATAATTCATGAAAATAATGGTAGAATTATTATAATCATTTTAAATAAATTTTTGTGTGATTGAATTATTTTTTGTGATATTAGATTAGATTATATTGTGGTGTATTGTTAAAAATAGTAAAAATAAATCATGAAATGAGTATATGTGATTAAATTGTGTCTATGTACACTAAAAATATATTAATTTAATGTTATATTAGATATATAATATTTTAATATAAATTTATAAATAAAATTTCACCTGAATGACTAAATTATGTGTCTTAATATGTTCATGTAAATTTAAAAAAGTTTACCAATCTATTTTTTTGTAATTAAATATACTTTATTTTTATAAAAACTATTTTAATTATATTTTATATTTAAGAATCTATGGAATCATGTACATGAGAATAAATGTTTCATTACCTTACCTCAGAACACATCTCAGTATGTTAGGGGTTTGAACATGTTTTTTTTCATTTGAAAATACATCCATGGATGAAGAATCGATCCTCCATTTCCAAATTGAAGATTTATATGATGGTTGAACAGAGATGAATTATTTTATAACATGATATTGACACAATTCCCCCCTCATTATGTGTGTTGGATTTGTCCTATAGAATTGGATGTTATAGAAACTTTTATCCATTATATATTTAGTCAAAATGAATAAGTTAATTGTCTAATAGTTCATAATGAAATTCCAAACACGATAAATTATTATTTCTGAACAATAGGGAAACACCATCAACAATTTAACTGAGTAGTTGATTCAATTATTGATGTTACCAATATTAATGATTCTTTCAGAATATCAGGATTTCCTGACCAAGATGATAATATACTAATAGATGTTATTGAGGAAAAAAATATAATGTAAAACTCAACCAATCAAACAAATGAGGTTTCTAAATTAGTTATATATATATATATATATGAAAATATGGTATTTTGTGAAGGATGTTTCTAATATTAAAAATTTTCTTTTTTATGATGTTTTACAAAAAAATTTATTTGGAATTAAAAAATAATTAAATTATGATGATATTGTAATTTTTATGTGATGATTTTGTATAACGTAAGATCCCTTTATCATTTTATGAGATGAATAAGATTATTAATCATCTTTTCCTTAATTATCTAATGATAAACACATGTCCCATTGATTATATTATTTACTGGAATTTTGATTCGAATAGGTATAACGGAAAATTAAGTAGTACTTATATAAATAAATTAGTAAATAACGATATCAGTTTAAATTTTCATACTACCGCAATGAAATAGAGAATGAAAAGTATTGTGAAGGTTTTATGATTCATTCTGTTAAAACAATGGTTACAATGATTTTTATGACATCTAATACTCTAACAATATTAAGTGGAAAGCATTGAATAATAATAATGATGAGTTAATGAAACATTATAGAGATTCAAAATCATTGAAGTCCTTGGATTCATAACATCGGAATTTTCATTCATTTCATATAAATGTACATTTTGGATTGGCCTATGATAGATTTAATTGATTTTGGCACTTTAAGTTGCAGTTATAATATTCTCTCATTTGTTTTGATCCCTTATAATCTATCTCCTTGGATATTTTTTCAGCATAAATCATTCATCATATCAATGATTATTCCTTGAAATAAAATTCTTGGAAATGACATTGATGTCAGCCTTTTTCCTCTTATTAAATAATTATAGGATTTATTGAATGACAGTGTAGAAACATTAGATGAATCTAGAAAAAAAATGTTCAAAATTCATGATTTCCTTATGTAGACCATTATTGAATTTTCTATATTATAAAAATTTTCCATTTGCAACAAACTCTTTTGTTTATCTTGTCTAATTTGAAAAATTGATTTTGAGTCTCAATGGCTACATTATAATAGATAGAGTTTTTCCATGTGTCATCATTACATTATTTATATGTCTTAGTGATTTTGGTTTAACTTTTCACATTTAAATGGGAAAACTAATTTTAGGTTTCTACTAATTTTTTTATTGGGATCGTAGATCATGGAAAAATTATCAAATGTTGATAAAGAATTTGGAAAATATTTTTACCTGAATAAATTTGAAAAAAATTCAGAAAATTTTCAGTTAATATTGGATAAGAATAATAGAAGAAAAATAAAATATTTTTTAAACATCAATATTGGGAATATTATTTTTTACATTATACAATTTAAATTATGAACATTAAGAAGAATTTCTATGGTAATTTGTGGTCCACATTGCCTAATGTGTAGGGAAAATGAAAGGACCATGTAAATTCTCTTATAGTATAAGAAAAAATTAGTATCAAACGTGATAAATGGCCAAATGATAATTAGGTGAATCCAATAGTTAATTTCACAATGCAAAATCATCAAAAATATATTTTCCAATTAATATTAAACAATTCTAATGTGCCTAATGGATATTCTAATAATATTTCATGACCTGTTGATTTGAATTTATATAAGTTACATGGATCAAAATTTTAGGAGATGCATTAATTGATGGTGGATGTTTCTACATTTAGAAATGAATATTTTGTTTCAAAGAAATTAACCACCCTTCTAATAAAACATTTCACAATATTTGGATAACCATTTGACAGGAAATTCAACCTAAATGAGTTAGATAATCCTCCAAAATGAATTTTCGGAATGTTATGTCATTTGGATATGTTCTTTCCTCTATAATGTTTTACTATGATGAATCATCTTATAGTTTATTTATCTAAATAATATTAAATTGTGGGACCAAAAATTATTGGCGTATGCATCCCTTGGATTGTTATTTTATTTTGAAAAAAATTTCATTAAAAAATCAAATTTTATTGGTCTATATTTATTTTTGTTATTAATTTTTTACCTTATATCATTACTTATCTTAGTCATATGAAGTCTTATGTGAAAAATAAATCTCATTCCAAATCTTATATGGTGGAAGGATACCATGAAAAATAGATTTATAACCTATTGTTCATTGTATTTGTATTTGATAGCGAAAAGATTCTATCCAGAGATATGTATTGAAGATCATCCATATCAAAATAGTGATTTCAGTTACTCCTCTATGTTTACAACATTATGTTGATAAGTTGGAATAATATTTTCATTTTTTTTGATAGATATATAGTTATATCAAGTTAAAATATATGTGATACCATATACTATTATTTTTTATCCCTGTGATGAATAATTATGGATACAATTGAATATAAGACTTAAGAGATGAAATCAGAATGATATAGAGATACCAATAGTTGTTTACAATAAAATTGATGAATGGTTTTCACATCATGTAAGTTCATAATTCAATACGTAGTTTTAATGTGTGAAAATTTATCTACATTATGTATCAATTTTCTATAAAGATATTTATTGGTAATGAATGATGAAAACAAATATGAACTATCTGAAGATTTGATGTTTTCTCTCAAAGCCCTTTGAATAATTATATGAGATTTAATTATTAAAATATTGTTTGTTTCAGGTTTCATACTATCTATAATGAGGAATATTTCAAAGTAATAAACATCATTATATTTAGAGTTTCAAATCAAGGTTACTATAGAATGTTGGTTGACTATATCAAGTAAAATTATCAAAGGGATTTTTTAGTTTTTTATATTAATGTTAATGCGTCATTATTCACAAGGGTATAAAGAAAGGGTTCTCATTATTTACTTATGTAAATTTCAATTTATAAATTTATACTAGTGAGTTGGGAGAACGTGATCCATATATTATCACTTCTGAAAAATTGTATATTGTTTTTATATTATAGTGGTTGATAGGTGGAGTATTGTTTTGTACATGAAACCAGAAGACATATGTTATATGGGTGATGATGGTGAAGTAATTTGGGATAGATAACCCCATAAAAAACAATATAATTAATTTTATATAACTAAATATATTTAGAATATTATTCTAGGATTGGAGGGTGAATAAGAAGAATACCAAATAGAAGAAGAAGAAATAATGTTAACAATAGAACATGAAAAAAATGTGACCAAGAAGAAATATAAATCCTAAGATTATTTTTTATATTAATAAATGTGATTAATCTGTTTTTTATATTTATATATTCATGGAGTCTGTTTTATTAAAATATTTATGGAATATTCTTTTTCAGGAATGTTGTGTTCGATGAGGTTTAGTGTCACTACCTTCTCAACGCCACAGGGTTCCCATTTTCTTTTTATGACACATGGTATAAATCATCACAAACCATACAAAATTTATTGATACATTTTAATATTTTCCTAATGAAATTACATTTACATGTATCAATTCTATGTACGGTCTCAAGAGATCCAACATGACATAAAATGATTTGTAAATTTCCAAAATTTACACATATGTTCTTCATTTGAGTATTTATTTCATGTCTTTAAATATTATAAAGTAGTTAAATTTTAATATTTTTTTGTATACATCATAAAAATACATATTCAATTCAATAAATAATCCACAACATATTGTTGTAATAATTATACAAATTATAGAGTATAAATATAGGTTGTTGTCAAAAAATGTTATACATGAGATAATGGATCCAAATAAAATAATTTATCCAAAGCACCATTTCTACTATTAAAAGATCCATGAATTATGATAACATTTGATTATTTTTCATTAATATCATAATTTCTATGTGAGTTAATTTTTTGAGGATATCTAGTAAGAATATGTATAGGAAATGATTTATAGGTTTGAAATATGCTACCAATTTGATGTTTTTTCATTAAATAGCATATTAGAAAATTATCATAATGAATATGATTGTTATGATGTGGAGGGTGTTTAAATGTTTGTTAATTGAAGAAATTTTGTCCATTAATCCTTTAAACGAATTAAGTAATAAAAAAATTCTAGTTTTTTTAAATATCTTGTTTTTAAATAGAGTCTGTTCATTAATATAATTATCATCTGGGAAATAATTATTTGATGAGATGGTTATCACAACAATACATTGATGTAGAAAGTTTTAATTAGTGTTTGATGATATAAACGATCTAATCCTAAAAGAATTTATTATATTTAATAAATTCTATATGTTTACCAAAAATATAAATTTTCTGAAAGGTATATGTTGTCTAACTCAACTGAAGTTGTCGTATGTAATGATAATAAAATAATGGTTTTCCATAAAATAGATTATCATTTATCCTTAAACTCATATGAGCCTATTTAAAGTTATGATAATTTATATAATACACAAATATACTAATTATTCATTTCATTATTAAAGAATTAATTAAACTAAATTTAGATCAAATCATATATTATTTGAATTGTATTTCACTATTTATTTAAGGAATATGATCATAAATGATTTCCGTAAGACTACCTTAAATGAAAGAATAAGTTTCGTAATGTTGGGAAGGAGTTGATAGGATAGAATATGAATGAGTAATGGAGGTTGAGGGGAATTCATCTCAATAAAGTATCTACGGAAAAAATCAGTTTATATTTTGAAAAAAATTATATTTAGTAAACTATAATTTCATTTAATGTTGTTCTATTATATATAATAGAATTATTATTGTAGTACGGTAGTATGTATTTTTTTTATACTATATTGATTTACTGATATTTGTAAAAATTATTAGGTTGTATTTTTGCAGATACACTAATTAATTTTTTCACTATTTTTAAAACTATATAACTAAAGGTATTTTTAATCACAAGGAAATAATTTTTGGACATCAAAATATCGTAAAAATAATGTAAATTCCAATATTTTGAGGAAGTCCCAACATCCCCTAAATGTTTTTTGCATCGAAAACCACCAAATATCAAAAAAACTACCCCAAAAAATTTATTCTATAGAATAAAAACTGTAATTAAAAAACCAATGAAAAATTTCAAAAAATTAAAAACTACCTGTTTAAATTTATTTCATTAGAGAAAAAATAAATCCATTATGAATAAAACAATAATGTCCTTAAATATTATGGGACTGATTTTTTGTGGTGCTTTAAAAAAACAACGTGACACTAATTATAGGCTATAAAAATCAACATGAAACCGAAAAAATATCCTTATCTTCTTTTTCATGTAGTGTTTATAGTTTTAGAGACTTTTAGAATTTTTATGGTATTAGTGTGTTTTTTGAGTTTTAGGGGTTTTATGTATTTTAGGGTTCTAGGGTTTTTATGTGTCTTATAGTGTTCTATCAGGTCTGATGTAATCTAGGGTTTTAGGGTATTTTTGGGTTCTTTTAGTGTTTTTCAGGGGTTTTCATGGTTTTAGGTTTTTGACGATTTTTACGAGGTTTTAAGGATTTTAGTGGTTTTGTGTTTTTATGGAGTTATAGGATTTTTGAGGTTTATCAGGGTTCTATGTGAGGGGTTTATGGTCTCTGAGGGTTTTTTATTTTTTTTATGTGGTTTGAGGGATTTTATGTTTTGGGGTTCTTAGTGTTTTGAAATGGGTTTTAGGGTTTTTAGGAATTTAAGGTGTTTTGGTTTTTTCAAGTTTTTAGTGTTTTTAGGGTTTTAGGAGTTTTTAGTTTTTTCGTCTATTTTGTGTTCTAAATGGTTTTAGGGTATTTTAATTTGATATTAGGGTTTTAGGGCCTTTATTGGTTCAAGGATTTATAGGGTTTTAGGTGTTTTAAGGGTTATATAGGTTTTTAGGTTATTTATTGTTTTAGATGATTTTAGTGTTTATGGTTTATGGTTTAGGCTTTATGGTGTTGGATTTAAGGGTATATATTTTATAGTTTCGGTTGTAGGCTTTAAGGATTAGGGTTAAGGGTATATGTTTTAGGGTTTTGGTTTGAGGCTGTAAGGTTTATTGTGTTGGGCTTTGTGTTTAGGGTGTAGGGTATATGGCTTTAGGTTTTGGGATTAGGGATTAGGGTTTAGGGTTATGGTGTATAGTTTAGGGTTTAGGGTGTATGGTAAATGATTAAGGGGCATTAGGGTATTTTATGGTATTAAGGGGTTTTAGTTTTTTTATGGTTTTAGGGATTTCTTATGGATTGTTTGAGTAATATGATTTTTGATATTATTTGAGGTTTTGGGTTTTTAGATTTTGTTTGGTTTTTATAGATATCATAGGGTTTTATTAGGGTTTTTGGGGTTATGGTTTTTTGGGTTTTTTGTATTTTCTATTGTTTTTGGGTTTTAAATGGATTTTTGGGTTTTATAGAGTTCTAGGTTTGTTTATGGGATTTTAGGGTTCTTATGGTTTTTGAGTTTTAAGGCTTTTATTGGTTTTATTGGTATTACAATGTTATGTGATTTTATGTGGTTTTGATGTTTTTTAGGGTTATTAGGGTTTTAGGTGTTTTAGGGGTTTTAGAAAGTTTTATGCCATTTTGGGTTTTTTTATGTTTTTAGTGTTTATAGGGATATTTAGGGATTTTTTAAGGTTTTTTGGTTTTTTGTGTATTTTGATTTTTGGTGTGTTTATGTTTTATAGGTTTTTTAGTGTTTTTTAGTTTTTTTAAATGTTATTTGTGGTTTTTATATTTTTAGTGGTTTTTTTTGTTTTTTTATATTAGTAGGGATTTTAGGTGTTTTTGGATTTTTTTTCATTTTTTCGATTTTTTTTGTTTTAGGGTTTAGGTTGTTTCTAGGATTTTTAAGTAATTTTAATAGCATTTTGGGTTTTCGGGGTTTATAACAATTTTAGGGTTTTTTCTTTATAAAGGGTTTTGGGTTCATTTAGAGTTTCTGGGTTTTCTAGATTTTGGTTTTTTGTGGTGATTAATTTTTTTTGGGTTTTTAAATGTTTTATTTAGTGTCTCTATGATTTTTAGGTTTTTATTGTTTTAGGGATTTCTATTAGTTTTTATGGGTTTTATTATTTTCATTCTTTTATCGTTTTATATTTTTTAAGTTTTTTATGGTTTTTAGTGTTTTAATGGTTTTATTAATGGTTTTATGTTTTTAATGGACTTTCAGTGGTTTAAGTTTTTAAATGTTTTCTATGGGTTGTTATGGTTTTTATAGTTTTTTGGTAATTAAGGATTATGATTTTTTGGTGGAATTTTTGTTTTTCCATGTTTTTAAGGGTTTTTAGTGTTTTTTAGGGTTGTAAGGGTTTCTTAGGGTTTTATGATTTTTACTGTTTTTAGGGGTTTTAAGGGGTTTTTAGCATTTTAAATAGTTTTA
The DNA here is from genome assembly GCA_963277665.1 of Viscum album. Taxonomy (NCBI): domain Eukaryota; kingdom Viridiplantae; phylum Streptophyta; class Magnoliopsida; order Santalales; family Viscaceae; genus Viscum; species Viscum album. The sequence continues at coordinate 685,718,643 of OY728167.1, forward strand.
GGGTTATTAAAGGATTTAGGGATTATTATTTTTTAGGGGATTTTATTTTTTTAGGGTTTTATGGTTCTAATGATTTTTATTGTTTTTTGGGTTTGTTAGGGCCTTTAAGCTGTTTAAAGTTTGAAGTGGTTTAGGGTTTATATGAGGGTTTATGGTCTTTTTGGTTTTCTGGGTCATTAAGGTATTTTTATGGGTTTCAAGGGTTATTAAGGGATTTATTCTTTTTTTTCATTTCTTGTGTTTTTAGATTTTATAAGGTTTTAGGTGTTTTCAAGGATTTTATGGATTTTAGGGTTTTTAGAGGCTGTTAGAGTTTTAATGGTTTTCTATTTTATTAGGGGTTTTAAGGATTAATAGTGATTCATGGGGTTTTTACTGTTTTAGAGTGTTTTGGGTTTTTATGATTTTTAGTGTTTTTAGGGTTTTCCATGGTTTTTTCTCATTTGGGTTTTTTAAAAAATATGGGTCTTATGGTTTTTAGGGGTTTCAAGATATTTAGGGTTTTAGGTATTTTATTCTTTTTAGGTATTTTATGGGATTTATGATTTTGTTATGGTTATTTAGGGTTTTTTGGATTTTTTATTATTTTCCAAGGTGTTTTAAAGGATTAATGTGTTTTTAGTTTAGTTATTATAGTTTTTAGGGTTTTAGTGTTTTTAAGACATTTAATGGATTTTAGCTTATTTTTTGTGTTTTTTTAGGTTTTTATATCTTTTTTCATATTGTTTAGGGTTTTATGGTTTTTTTGTTATTAAAGGGTTTTAACAGATTTTAGGGATTTTTTGTGTGTTTTGGTATTTTGAGGAGTTTTAGGGTTTTTAAGGGTTTTAGGGTCATTAAGGGGTTTTAGGAGTTGTAGAATCATTTAATGTTTTGTATGGATTTTTTTGGTTTATTGGGCGGTTTTCAATTTTTATTTCTTTTTTAGGGTTATTTCAGGTTTAGGGATTTTTAGGTTGTATGCGTTTCTATGGATTTTTGTGCTTTAAAGTCTTTTATGGATTATTTTGTTTTCATGGTTTTAGGAAATTTTATGGTTTTATGGGTTTTTAGTATTATTCTTATTTAGGGTTTTTAGGTTTTTTTAGATTTTTTTATGTTTCTAACGTTTTTAGGGGTTTTAGGGTTCTTAGGGTTTTAGTGGTATATGGGTATTAGGGATTATTTATGATTTTTAAGGTTTTTAGGGGTATTTGGGGTTTGTAGGATTATTTGGATTCTTAGGGATTTCGTTGGGATGTTTAGGGGTTTTATGTGTTTTAGGGGTTTTAGGGGTTTTAGAGTTTTTTGTTGATTTTTAATGTTTTTATTGGTTCTAGGCTTTTTTTTAGATTGTCTAGGGTTTTTAGGGTTTTATGGGTTTTTAGGGTTGTAGGGTTTTAGGGTTTTTAGTTTATTTCCCATTATTTAGTGTTTTTAGGTTCTTTTGGGGTTTTTATGAATTTTTAGGGTCATTCTAGTTTTTTGGGGAGTATTTTAGGGTTTTTATGGTTTTTAAAGGTTGATATGTATTTTTTAGTGTTTTTATGGGATTTAGGGGGATGAAGTGTCTTTAGATTTTTTAATATTTTCTGTAGTTCTTATGGGTTTAGTGTCTTTTATGGTATTTTAGGGTTTTTTGGCTATATATGATTTATAGGGTATTTTAACATTTCATGTGTTTTTACGGTATTTTAAGAGGTTTTAGGGGATTTAGGGTTTTTAGGATTTTTAAGGGTTATTATGGTTGAGAAACCCTTTTTATCAATGAGGATTAAAATATTATTAAGAGAATGTTGGGGATGTTAAAGTGCTAAAGAACCTCGAGGAGAACCGAGGGACTCCCAAATCAAACATATGTGCACATTCTCATGCTTGTTACAAAACCCGTGTAGCCACCCTACACAACTCAAAGGATTAGGACACCCTTATGTCATGTACTAGAACTATGGACCTATTCTGATGACCTTTTCGGTCAACCACCTTCTACTAGGTCACCCTATATGCCTATAAATACTACACTTGGGCTTCTCATTTGAACAACTAAAAACCCGAAAAACCCCACGGAGCTCTGATTTCACTACACCTTCACCCAGGTCCAAAAAAATTTCTTAATTAGATCTCCAAAATCTGAGAGAAGAGAAAACTAATGGGGATAAATAATATGTATATCTATTTGAGGTCTAAAATGCAAGATCATTTCTCGAGGACCCTTCATTCATAATAGGAAGTTACCTACGTGAGGCCCCTTACTTAAGTAACAACATGCACCAGAGACTTCCAAGGACACCAAAGGAGACCTTGGTTCCTAGGGTAAAGCGTCAACATGGTTTTTTTATCCATTTATATTTTTTCCAAGGCATATTCAAATCATGTTGGTCTATACCCCCTACCTGATGTACTTTTAGTTCCTCTAAGGCCCTGTGGGACACACCTACGTGGCACACATGTGCCATGAACATGCTCCCAAAACCTGTTTGAGTCATCCCTCGGGCCCTCCTCCAAGAAATCCATGTAAGGAAATATCCTTTTTTGGATTCCTCATCTTAACGGGAGCAATATGAAACCCCCACAAAAGACACATGATCTACCCAATCATCACGAGTGGCACACCATTGTTCCCCCAATTTGGGTATGTATTCCTTTGGTCATAAGTTTGAAGAACATTTTTGGTTTTCTAGTTAGGGTTATTAGGTTTAATGTGAGTGTGTATCCCTTTTTTTGTATGGTCCCTAACCCTAGTTATAGTTCCATGGAGTTCCTGATCTTGGATACAAGTGATATGACCATTTTCATCCCTTCTCATTTCTGAATCCTAGAGCCACGAGTTCCATGTATAGAGGGAAAGAATAATGATTGAGATTCCTTTTAATGTGGAATGTAATCCACCTTCCCAACTATGATACCCATTTAAAATAATATATCCTATAGTAATCCACTATCCATTCATTCATGAGGTTTCCATATTTCTACTCTATACCCCCTAGCCACCACCGAGTGACCTGCTTCATTCTTTATACATTGCACTATCCCCTGGTGTAGTGAAGAGAAGAAATTGTAATATCCATGTCTTCTTATACTATATCCCTATCCTCTTCCAACAAGAAAATATGTTATAGATGAGGGGGTTCACTCAGCCCCTCATCTCTCTTCCTTGGGAATTTTTCAGCATGTCCATCTCCACGAAAAAGCAAATTTTGTTGTTTGTCGGATCATCTGATTCCTCTTGTTTCTCACACAGAGCATGACTTACATGCACATAGAGGGTAATGGTGATCACTAACATCCTAAAAATACATGAGAAATATTATACTATGATAACTAAGATTCCTTCTACAATCAAGATACATAGGTATCCAGTATAGGACCTGAGCTCAAGGGAATCCTCTTTTATAATAATCCCCAATCATAATCCCTCTAATCCGAACATCCTCTCTTGGAGTAAGCCCCAATGTAAATCCCCAAATCACCATGATTTGATACATCCCTAATATTTCTTTTATAAGGAATCCGAATTTGGATTATGTCCAAATTTAATCTTCTCAAATGGAGAACTCTCATATGAGACTAATTGTACTACGATAACTCTGATTCCTACTACAATCAGGGTATGAAGGAAGTTTTCCTAGGGCCTGAGATCAATTGGAATACTCCTTAGGTATAATCCCCAATCGTAATAACTCTTATCTAGGCATCCTCTTTAGTAGTAATCCCCAATTTAAACCACAAAATCACCATTATTTGAGACATCCATCATGGTTCTTTTATAGGGTATCATCTTCATGAGTAATCCCCAATTTAATCCTCTCAAAGGGACACACTTCCCTGCCAGACTAACCAAACTACACTAACATTGATTACCTTCCAAATGGAATATATAGGAATCCTCCTTGATGTCCAAACTCAACACCCCAAATGAATTAGGTTCTATCTGGTATATATTCCAAGATGGGTCTAATTAAACACAGAAATTCATATCCCATCTTGGTTCTTGGGAATCCTTGGAATAGGTTCCACACCAAACCATTACTAGGTTCCTTCATCCTAGATGACCTTGACACGTGTCGTTCAACTATACGGTTATGTATTTTCAACATTATCATTAAAGGTATGATGTTCCCCAAAAAGTGTCAATGAACTACATGGGTTCTGATTCCTTTCATGAGGATACATAGGAAGCCCACTATATGGGATCGGTCCCAACTTCAAAACAACTTTTGTCTCCATGGATGATGATACACTCCATAATGCCCTATTATGTGGCTAAAAATCCAACGTCATCATAATGACTAAAGAATATCTAATTTTTGAATAAGAGGATACCATTTATGGAGAACCTCAAATACATGTAGACATATAAAATGATGAAGAACCTCATATACATAAAACTAAATCTATATTACACACATGATAATAATAGGTTGTTAATTCTAGGGAGACCCATATCATACATAAGAGTTAATAAAGGATACTTGAATATTTATTAAATCTATAAGAGAGTCATATGTTTGTAAATAATTACCCCCAAAAGGGTGTGATGATCCCAAACTCACATCCTATTTACCAATGTATGTTTTCAAGCATCTGCAGAAAAATCCCCTAATGAGCACCTGATGTTGGAAAGTAGGTAATCGTGGATGAATAACCATTGGGTTTTATAGTTCCACAAAAAACATATTCGAAACCATTTTGGAAATAATGATTCTAAACCAAAACATCATTCCAATGGAAAAATTTTGAATCCAACATGAATCCTTAACCAAGAGGGCAGTATCGGCAAACTTTTCAGGCCCTTTTAACTTGATAAAAGAGGGTCAGAAAAGATAATCAATCATGCATGTGTCCATTCAAATAAGATGCTACTCTAAGGATTTTTCCTTATTGTGTTCATCATATATATAGGTAAATACTCATAGAGATAACAATAATCCAATGGAATACTTATTATTTTCACCAAAAAAATACAAGGCTACTGCTCAATATGGGTCTTTGTGCATGTGAAGGATGTCATCACAAACTCAACATATTAAATGTTGTGTCTACAACTCATTGGTCTGGTAGTATCATTACAATGGTATAACACATATCATAGAGTTCTCCTGAAATCCCATAAAACTCAAAAGGAACCAACAATAATCCGTTCCAGGATGATCAATTGTCGTGAAGAAGACGACACCAACCACCTTCTTCAACCGTTTTTGTGCCAATTCCTTGAATTTGACAACCAATGCCTCTCATATATCAGTTTGTGGGATAATGAGGCCACATATGGACTTTCCCAAAAGACAAATTGTTCCTTATAAATGGATCCTAACAATAAACGATGCCAGCAACATCACATTTTTGTAACCAAGAAACACGATGAGGGATCCATCCTCAGTTTTCTTGCCCAGGTCCTTTAGAACCGATCGCAAAAGGTAGACCATCAAGGATGATAACTATACAATTGGGAGAAGTCTCACACCTATTCCCACTATGGAGAATTCCATCAATCCAATATGGTTTAAAATTATAAGTGGTACTATACATTTGTCTGCCTTTTTTTAGTCAGCCATCAGACTCATCTCGAAGCACCCAATGTAGTCCACCATTCAAATTTGGTGGCACATTTTGAGAAGGAATATACATGTGCCTTCGCCAACCATGACTTCCAAAATAATTGTCGGGATTCATTAAAATAATCCTTCTATCCCAATTTTACGAAATGTCATGAGAAATATCACACACTATTATTCATTTATAAATCCTTCCAACAGTGTCATCTGGAAGAACCCAAAGAAGTCAGTTAGAATTTCCTGACGAAAAGAAGAGGGAAGACTCAAATCTATTTCCCCACACATGAGTACTATCAAAATCCAGTAGCAAGAAAGGGAGGATAGGAGTAGGTAAATGAATCTAATCTAGATATAGAATCATCATATCTCTTAGTTCTGACCACTGAAGTCACCCAGCATATCCTGGCGATGGTAAAAGGGAAGATAAAAATCCCAATCCACATCTAGAAGATTTTCTAGGAAATTATAATAGAGGATATATTAGTTCCCAAGGTATAGATACATAACCTTGTCCCCACAAATTGGGTGACTCATTATTGTGTCACCCTAAAGAAGATACACTCCTATGCTCTCATATAGGATGGTTATAGGAAAAACTACTCCATATTATATGGTTAACTGGATATGGAATATAAATATGTTCTAATTAGAGTTAATCGGCATATCCCAATGGCCACTCCAAGTCAGGAACAAACATATTACCATGAAATCCAACTCTCCTAGTGATTGGACCCAATATCTCATAATAATTCATTCATAAAAAAGCATCATCAAAACCTATTAAAGAATCAATAATTGATCTTTGATCTAGACCCACTTAATGTTGGAGTTCAAAAATCCTTTAGATGGTTTTTCTATAAAAGAGAAACTTCCTACTCTCCCATTACCAAATTTTGGGATTATTATCAGAATTTATAGAGGTCCGCTCCAAACTCTTCCTCATGAATTCATGCTTTTTGACCATAATCTGTTTAATATCCAGAGACAATATCTTTATGAGAGGCACATAAACCCTTTACTTGGCTTGAAGAATAATAATAAAGGGTGTTCCCCCCTTTTAAAATCCTCCATGGTTGTTCTCCCCATAATGGTGTTTTCTAAAAAATCTCTCTCAACAATAGTATTTTGTATTTTAAAGATAATTCTCAATTGGAAATATAGTAATTAAAAACCCCCCTACTGTGAGCCACTTGTGAAATAAATCCCAGTCATATCTGATGAATTTTCACTAGCAGATGAAATATATTTTCAACAAAAATATAGCCTAGGTAAATGTTCATTCTATATACCACCATTGGTACATTACCAATCTTTTGAAATAGAATAAATCCCTATCAATCTCATTACCTATGAAGAAATTGTCATAATGTTTCAACTCTGGTCAGACCCGGTAGAAGAGAGTTATAAAAAATATAAAGAAGATATGCTAAATATGAGGAAATAATTGGATAAATATGACATACCATTTATGTTCTAGACTTTATATGCCCCTCAATAAAACATTCTATAGGCATTGTCAAAAGAATCTGTGCACGATGTCTGCATCATCATATGGAAAACTCTTTATCACTTGAAATTAAAAGTATTACCCTATAATGAGTTTCAAAATCATGTCAAGGTAATAGAAGGGTTGAAACACCAAATTTACTTGGAATCCCTCATGGTTTCACGACAGTTAAGGATAAAGAAATATGAAGGTTCCATTTGACGTGAATGCATCGATGCATTAATGATGTTGTGATAACTAATCATTGATTCCCCATATAGTGTTCATATAAGAGGATGGAGTATACATGTAGAAATAAATTTCACTACTCTCCGTAATCAAAAAAACCTTCCAATGGTTGTTGCATGAAACATTTTAGCCTTTGATCAGCTAAAACAAATGGACCCTACCAGAACCAAATATATTCTCATCAAAATAGGCCATATCCAACTCTCACTGATGTAGGGAAAAAAGATAGTATTCTATTGAATGACATTGTATCATGCATTTGAGAATATCGAGAAATCCTTCATCTTAGAGGATCTTAGCCATTAGATAGCGCCAATTTTATAAATTTTGTAGTGGTCTTCAAAAATGGTTGATCCATGTGTATATAGAATGATGCAAACAACCCATTTCCAGACAAAACTCCATTTAATTAGAAGGTTATTCGTAGAAATAGTAGCCACAACAGTTCAAGAGAAACCCTAACTCATAGGACATGGATATTTTTTAACCAAACCTTCATGGTCATCCAACCATAGTCAAAGGGTTTTGAATGAATAAAAGGAGCATCCCCAACCCTTGGTACTGGGATACGTTTCACATTGAAAAACTCCTCCTAAGAAATAATACATTTTCTTCAGATTAAGGAAGATTTTGTATATCTAATCCTCCCATTTCATCACATCCCATTATTTAGTGTGTTCATTTGGAACATGCATTACCAAACTATACAAATATTCCCATAGGTTTATTTTCCACTAAACATATCCCAAGAAGTCAAAAAGGATTGGGAAAGTCCTTATGGAGAGCATTGAAGAAGCCAGCCTCATAGTGACATAGATACGATGCCTATAATGAATTTCACATCAGTGGACATCATTAATGCTATCATTGAAAATCCACCAAAACATGATCCCAATTTAGGGGAGTTAAAAAAGGATTTTTTGGTTCATAATGTGGTCTACTCCAAAATAATTAAGAAGGTGTATATACCCGGGACCCAAAGATCCCCTGGAATTTTGGTATTCCTCTAAAAAATTAACCACTACCTCCTCGAATGGCATCTAAGAAGGAAAAGGGTAAGCATGAAATTTCATCTCATATCCCTCCGAGGGATGTTAAGTCCCATTCTCTAGATGAATGTTATTCCCAATAGATGGAGGATATTAAACAATTGAGGAGACTCAACATAGAACTACTCTGAGGAATATCTCTTGCGAGATATGTTCTATAAGCATATCTTCAAATCGTACTTCCAGTTGGTGTACCTCAACAAATTGAGTTTTATATAGAAACAAAGGCATAATTAGAACATGTGGTCAAAATAGGATACAAACCATCAATTTATATGGATCTTGCGGCAGTAGAATGAGAATTCCATCTGTTGGGTGTAGAACTATAATATGGTTAGGAAGATCATTATAGGCATGTCCCAATGGGTTATGTAGGGAATGTACTAGTAATTCAACCACCAATGGTCTTACTAGTCATTGAACAAGTTCAGGATCCAATCGTTATACCCGTCTAGGCTTCCGCCTAAGAATACATACCATTAATTCTTATGAACATCATTGAGTCATTAAAAAATTGATTGGAATTCGTGGAGGAATGACGTGTTCCAAAATAGCTATGAATTATGGCTTCACCTAAATGGGTAGACCTTACTGTTCCCCATATGAACATTGGTAATCCTACATTTCCAATCTTCAATGGATCAGATGATATGGAGTAGAATTTGATGCATTTCTTCTCTCATTGTGATCTCATGATGGGTACCCATGGGCTGTAGGACATAGTAAAACTCATATGCTTCATGAAATAATTTTTGTAGAAATACTTCGTGTGCTACAAGAGTCTAAAATATCAATCAATCAATGATATGAAGTCCTTAATTATAATTTCCTATTCTTATTTAGCACGATGCTATAAAATAAAATATTCTTTGACTTGGAAACTGGAAACAATGTGAGAATAAAAGAGCCTCATATTTCATTGCTATGTGGAAAGGAATGACATACTCCTAAAACCTACCACTACCTCAAGAATAATTGTTTCCCATATGTGTATAGAATTATTATGATGATTTATGCACAACACAAATCCCTATGAAATACACAAGAGGATTTCAGGAGCCTTCAATAATTTTTCAATACGTAGAAGACTCAATTTTAGAAACTATGGAAAATTCTTGAGTAATTCCGTCGACTCAGGGATGGAAAACTGGAAAAGTAGAGGCCGCTAATGTTACACTTAACCAATCACATATATGCAATCATACATAAAAAATGCACCATACCATATGGCTCCACCTCTCAAGCGTCAGCAGCAACACCCACCTTATTAAGATGATCAGAGAGAAAAGGATCGAAAATACTTTGAGGGGATGATAAATAAGGTATATTATTTTCAAAATGTCCAAATATCTGGATAAATTATCTTGTCATTACAATGAAACTTGGTTAGGTTTTAAAATCCAAATAATCACTACAAGGAAGGTGATGATAATCTCCAGAACTATTTCCCCTTCCATCAGATGATTGGGCACCACATCAAGGATATTTTTTTAAATGAACTACATCAAAATATGGTAGAATTTGGGAAAATGATCTTGATGTATTCACATTCTCTTGTAGCATATGAATCTTCAACTATTCCAATATAGGGAGAAAATGAATGGTATGAAGTCAATAGAAAGTGTGGATAGAATTTCATTGATTGGATGGTCATAAAAATAGTCAACCTAACTCACACTATTTTATGAATAATTTTGAAGAATGAAATTGTGCTTCCTTCCACTTCTGCTATATCAGACCTAACTTCATCAGTATCATAGTCCTATAAAGGTCAATCCTCCAAAACAAGAAATGGATAGATATATAAGAATCTAATTTTGGTTAATGATCATGAACCCATGATTAATTTTTTCTTAAATTTAGTGGACTTATGGCCTATAGTACAGAAAGCACAAGCACCACCCTAAAAAATGATACAACATGAATCAACTTGTCAAACATAAGATTCATTAAATGAGGAGTTAATCATCGATTCCACTAATTTTATTCATCTAATGGATCCATTCATGATGATGACTCTATATATGGACCCAATTCCCCAATTTTTTATTAGGGAAGTTGGGGAAGAAGCTATTAGAATTGATGTTACAAGAGATTACATGGTCATTATTGAGGTAAATAATTTATCCCCACCTTGTCTCAAACCGTCTACATGGACCAAAGTCATTGGAGAGATCTTCAACAATATCACTAAGAATAAGTAAATTTCTCCATGTATGATAGGGTCTCCCCTAACATAATTATCCTAGAAGATCTACTACAAGATATACCACATCCAAACCAACATTAACATGTATGAAGACCCATATGACCCAATCCACCAAGAGAAGAAGAAAAATAAGATCATATTACAAGGGATGGTGAATCCACATTGGGAACATCATCTCAAAAATAACATGTGAATAAACATTCTCATATAGAAAAGTGCAAACCATTTGACCAGAAGTAAGATGTTTTGAATCAATTAGACCATGTTCTAGCTAATGTTCCAATCGTGGATGCTTTAAGTCTATCAAAAGACCTCCAAGAAGCACTCATAGATGCTTCATCAAGTCCTCCGGAGTTTCAAGTCCAGTTTTATACTGCTAAAGTATATTGTGCTAATAATAACCTAGTAGAATTTCATTCTTTCATATATTTCAAAACCCAGGATGAAGATGTTGTCTTACAGGGACATGTGAGAGCCTTTTATATATCTGGAAGAATAAATGACATTGATATCTGATTATCCTTTATTGAAAATTGCTCAATGGTCATCTTTGTTCTGGTCTGGACACTTCACCAATTGGGTCTCAATGAATTTAACTTGTACCCTTCCACTCTAATTTTATTTGGTTGTGATAAGAACGATAAAGACCCTCGAAGTGAGATCACACCCAAAGCTCAGTTGGGAGATATACTATCATACTCTTAATTCATCATTCTTCATTAGGATACATCCTTCAATGTCATGATGGGAAGATGTTGGTTACGTCAACATAATTCCATTCCTTCGTCGCACCACCAATATCTCAAAAATTGTTTCAATGGTCAAATTTTATCATTATATTGTGTAAAGGCCCCATTAAGATCTTCTGAGTCACAGTACATAGAATCAAGATTCCACCACAAGAGGGTAAAAGATCCCATGGCTGATAATATCATTGAAATCAATTACCCAAATAGACTATAGATAGTCCTAGATAATCCTTTCAAGAAACTAATTATGGATTATGTGCTTCCCATCAATAAAATTGAATATATGGGTCAGAATTCATACATTTACCTTACTTCATCTATATTCTCAATCATGAAAACGGATCCTAATAGTGCAATAGAAGTTACAAAACCTCCAAAAAATGATTAAAGCCTGCATGAAAATATCACCATTCCAACCATCGAGCTTCAAAAAATCTATGTTTCATCAACTGTGTTGGAAGAATATTCATTTTCAATGAGTGAAAATGAAGATGCTCATCCTTAGTCCCTCGTTTCCCATACAAATATATGAAGATACTTATTTCCAAAAAATGGGAGAGAAATGGTTTCCTGTACATTTGGATGTCCAAATTCCGACTCTTCACCTCAATCTGGGATTATTTCCTCATCAACTACCTCCCAAAAAGAAGATAATGAGGTAAATGATGAGGTAGATAAAGAATATGAAGGCATCTGAGATCCCACAACAGCATTTGAGGAATACTTCTCAACTATTGTGGATGACCTTAGAGAAATCAATCTGGGTAAGGATGAAGATCCGGAATCAACTCAAATTAGTGCCAAAATGGATTCCATATAATAATATGTATATAATTATTTTTCTGAAGCAACGTGAGGAAGTGTTCACATGGAATCAGAAAGAGATTACAGGCATCGATATCGAGGTGTCCACCCATCATTTGGGTTTTCTAGAACATCGTTGGGGATACAAAAAGACAGTTAAAAGGACACATCCTACTCACGCCTCTAAAAATTATGCTGATATAGAAAATATCATCAAGGACTAATTCATCCAATAGGTGAAATATATAAAATTTCTAGAAATACTTTTCCCTATGAAAAGTAAAAATGGTTAAATCATAGTTTATATTGGTATTATAGATATCAACTCATATTTTCCAAATGGTGACTTCCAATTTCCAATAAAGAAAACTCTTGATTGATGTAATGGCTGGTTATAAATCCCTCTATATGGATGGATATTCTTCATATAACCAAATATGAACATCCCCGGATTATGAATAATCCAAAGCCTTCAGATCCCCTCGATGTATTTTTTCTATCGGGTAATGCCCTTTGGCTTAATTAATGTCAGTGTTGCATACCGAAATGTCTTTCATAACATATTCAAAAAAGTTATTATGGATTTTTCATGAATTCTATACCAATTATCTATATTTAAATTCATGGAAATTCTCTGATCACATGGATGTCCTAGATACCATCTTCTAAAAGCTGCAGTCACATAGCTTGAAGATAGGCCCCATGATATGTATTTTTAGGGTAACCTCAAAAAAGTTTCTCAGCTTCATTGTAGGACATCATGACATCATAGTTAATCATAATAAAACTAATTTTATCCTTGGAATATCACATCCAAAAAACCTTAAATAGTTGAGAGGACTTGAATGAAATTGGTCCTACATTTGACGCCTCATAGCCAATTTGGAAGGAATGCTTTTTCACTTCACCAAATTAATAAATAATGGGGTCATGTATCAGGGGAACAATGACTATCAAGAATCATTGGATACCCTTAATAAATACCTCTTGTTCCCACTAATATTGATTCCACCATTTGAGTGTAAGATTCTCATTCAGTAAAAGTCAACAATAGAATGATCACTAGGTTCCTTTATAGCACAAAAGAATGATGATGTGAATGGAAACAAGCTCTGTTATCCTAGTCAAACCATGCTCAACGTGGAGACTTTATATTTAGATATTGAGAATATCTTATTAGAATTATTCATTGATGCTCATAAACTAATGAACTATTTATAGCACCATGAGGATCGATTTTTCTCCAGTAATAACCCGCTAAAATTCAACCAATGCCATCCTATATTCAAATGGAATCTAGAATGGTGGGTGGTTATTATGCAACATTTTCATATACATTTATTTCCATCAAAATAAGTAAATTTCAGGGACGGAGTATATTTTTTGGAAGAGAACCTGTCTACGGAAACGTCATTGTTAAATACTAAATTTCTAGATGGAGATGTATTCTCTATTCAGGATGTCCCCAAACATGTAAAATGTATTTTGACAGCGCATCCCGGACCATAATGTAGAATATAATGGAATACCCTAAAAAGATAGGTTGGGGGTCATTCTCATCTCCCCAGTAAACGAATTCTTACCATACTTCTTTCTTCTATCAGAAGGATGTACCAATAATGAAGTTGAATATCAGGCCCTCACTGCAGGTCTAGAATTGGCACATCAAATACAAATGATTCACCTATAGGAAACGGGTGAATCCATGTTGGATATTAAACACATAAATAGGGATTAAGCCATCATAAAAATTAAATAATCCCCTTCAGTGACTGTGTATGATGTTTAATGAAATATCTACCCTCAAAATCAACATTGACTTATGTCATGGGTTAAAAAAATTCCCAAGAAGATGAATTAAAAAAAATATAGCCACATCTTTGGTAGATCCAAATCGGGATGAAACAATCATCACCATCACCAATCGCATAGTGTTATTCCCTTTTGTTAAATTCATAATAGAGTAGATCAACAAAGTTAACCATATACATGCACCTTATACTCCAACCATTTCAGGAATGATTCTAATTATGTACTACATTCGAGATGGAGTAATCCCATCAGATAGAGAATGAAAATAAAAAAATATGATGGCGATAATCCAACGTCACTCTCTACAATGTCAAAAATCACCATAAAATCATCTAAATTGATGATTTAATGGATTCTTTATCATATTTATCGATGGAGAAGAGGTTGTAGCTATTATGGATAAAGTACATAATGAGGACTACAATTTCCTTCAATCGATATATAATCATTCCAAAAAAATCAATGTCTCATGTATTACTAACCTACTTTACCACAAGATTTCACAGAATTCAGAATGAAATTCCAATTCCTTCAATTTTCATGCCTATTTAATTCATCGCCCCCTGCATTTGATACATACAACCAAATACTCATGGCCCATTTCCATATGGGGAATGGTTGTCGTGGGGTCACACCCTCCATCTAGGGCTAAAAAGTTCAATTATATCCTTGCTACTACTAATTTCTTCTCCAAATGGTATTAGGAAATACCTCTCCTTGATGTTGGGTCTAAAAAAACTTTCATCTTTGTAAATGAAACCACCATAACCAGATTTGGTGTCCCTCATACAATATTGATGTACAATGGAACAAATTTCTATTCTAATGAGGTGGAAATCTGTATCAAGAATAACATATTGAATACAATCATCCATCACACAATCATGCAATGGATGATGGGCATGCAAAGTGTCTCAATAAGGCCCTCTCTCACATACTCCATAAGATGGTGTAAAAAGATAAAAATTCTTATCCTGACGGGTCTACCAGACTAAAACTCATACATCGACATTGGAAGCCCCATATTCAGTGGTATGTAGAATATATTTTGTTCCTTTCCATTGTTTTATAGTCAAAATCATTTAGTGTTTCCATATACGACCATATATCCATAGATGAATAGTCCGACAAATGACTGGATGAAATGGAATTCTCGGATGAAAAAAGATTTCATACCTTTCATCACTTGTAAGTCTACCAGAAGTGGATAGCATAGGATTTTGACAAGATTTTTCTCCTCTATTTATTCCTCCAAGGAGAATTGATTTGGATCCATAGGACTCCAATTATACTATGAAATAAACCTCCAAAGATAGATCTGAAGTGTGAGAGACATTATTCCATACACATTCATGCTCGCACACATGGGCCTCACAACCACAACATTCATGCTCGCACACACCTGGGCCTCATCCCGATGAAACCTGGGAAAACAAAACATAACCAGAACCCCTGCCCGAAAACACCTGGGCCTCATCCCGAATATTATTGGGAAAACCACCTGCCCGAAGACTCCTGGGATAAAAACACACCAAAAAAAACCTACCCGAAGAGCCTTGGGAGTATGGTCTCCTCCAGCCACCATAGCCTAAGGAAGAGGGAGTAGGAAGGAGAGTTTCTAGGGGGAAACACCCTTCCCCATGAGATGGGGTGTCCGACACTAAGTGCCCAACGCAGGTGGGGTGCGACTAAACACAAAACATACAGTTACACATATATACCAACACACAGCCCAACCTATGGCTCCTTAAATAGATACATGAAGGTTCCCAAGCACTATCGCCTCAGAAAATAGGCACACAATAAACAGTTCCCAGTTTCCCTATACAAGTTATCATTTCATAATAGTTCAGAGTGAGTTAATCCCTTCACTACTAGGCACTATCATGCACAACCACAGATGAAACAAAAATTAACGAAGTAAGGAAAACTATTGGGAATAATTTAAGCACTCACACCTGGTTCTCTTGTAAAGTCACAACAACTAGGGATCAAGTGAGATCCCTCGAAGTATAGGAAAAAAAACCCCGAGACACATCCCCATGTCCCCAGAATCTAGGAGCCAACGGTTTCTCAACAACAGAGGATCCCACCAGAATTTGTGTCACATCAGAGCAACCACAAAGCCTCAAATTCACAACCAGCGAATGTATAACAACAGGGGATCTCATCCCCACTCATATCAACCCTGAAATCTAAGCCCGTGAAATAAAACAACTAAACCACTACCACCAACACAAAGTAGTCCCTTGCAGGTATTTTCATATTTAAAAGATTTAACACACTCTATGGTTTAATTCCACTGGGCTTTAACCAGAGTTATCATAGAAAAGGATTGATCCTGGTGATTTCAATTTATTTAACTGAGTATACATTATTAACCAAACCCATGTTACGTTTATTTAAAAATACAGGAGCACCGAGGTTCATTAGTGCACAGAGAAAAACCACCAATGACCATGATTTTCAGTGAGCATAGGCCCGTATAATTCACAAAACATATCAACATAAAAGAGTACAGTAGAACATCAATCACACCCCCCTTCCTTCTTTAGAGGTCATTTCATTATCTTCATTAATTTTGGATTCATCAATTTCCATTGAGACAAAAGCATAACCACCCGGCATGATGCTCAGAAGGGAGAGATGAAGGAGAAAATCTCTACCTGATTGACCAAGGATCGACGTTAAGTCCTCGCGTGGAAATTGGAAATCATGAGTAACAGGAACTCCATGGAACACGATCAAGGAATACTTTGGGGGGGGGGTACAGCTCGTCCAGAGGAAGGGTATTCCGAGTGCAGGGTGATAGAGAAAACCCTAGGGAGAGGAGAAGCCTTTAGGTTATAAAGGATGAGATACAGTATCTCTAAGACGGTTAAGATATGGAGAAAAACATGAAACCATAGAAGAAGCAGGATCGTGGGTTGACCACGCGTCTGGGCCACCCCACACGTCCAACTAAAAAGGTCCTCACCCTTCGGGGCGATTAAAACCAATGCACACCTCCTTAAAAAAGGACTCCTCATAGGATGTGGTAGAGGCATTTCTAAAAACGCAGTTAAAGGAATGACCAAAATGCATGGTTTTCCATTTAAGGAGGGTACCTCACCAGTCATTTAATTAAATACCATTAATGTGACTTCAAACATGCTTAGTGGTGTCAAAAAATGGTTTACAAACCAATTCCCACCAAAAGGAGGCAGTACTAGAAAACCCGTGGAGAGGTCACTGGTAGGTTAGCTCTACCAGTAGACGATGCTACCTATTGGCTGAGGCTACCGGTAGGTCGGGGCTACCGTAGGCCGTGGCTACCGGTAGGTCGAGGCCACAGGTAGGCTGAGTGACCGGTAGGCTGAGGCTACCGGTAGGCCGAGGCCTCCGATAGGCCGAGCTACAGGTTGGTCAAGGCCACCGGTAGGCCGAGCTACCGGTAGGCCGAGGCTACCGTTAAGAGTCGAAGCTTCACAGAGAAGCTAGGATGGCCTTCCAGACCACCCAGAAGACTCCAAACATCATATTTTCACCATGTAATGGACCCCAAAACCCCGGTCCATTACAACCAATGTATGATTTAGATCTGCACATGGATCCTCTTCAAGAACTACATGTGTCTTGATTCTTTCATTGACACGATATGTAGTCACACACCGGTCTTATCCCCAGACCCATCTGTAGAATTTTTTTCTTGTCAGGTGACTAACATCCATGCATCATGATGTTAAACAGAATTGTTCATAATGAACTATGTGTGGCATTATTCTCATCCCAATGATATGTGTAGTGATTCATGGATCTCTAATATCGGTTCAATGTCCAACTAGAAAAATTACCCCTTCCTTATGTATGAACTAGATCTTCATAGGGAACTCTTCAAAAACATATGACTTGATTCCCATTACAATGAGATTTACAGGGAAACCTAAACCTCACGTCATAGTCCCAACCATCATTTGGGAAAATATTAAATCCCCTTTCTCTATGTAAAATCCAGATTAGTGCGGGGAACATCTTATTGAGAACTAAATGTGGCCTGATTCTTGACTTGATAAGATACATAGTGATTCCCAAATAAATAATCTCAGGTCTAACTGCATTAAAACCAGAAATACCCTTCACACCCTATGTACGAATCAAATATTCAAAGGGTGCCTTTGCAGAATTATATGTGGATCGATTCTCATTTCAGTGAGATATATAGTGATGCCCAAATTTCCATCCTTGGATCTAGCTACAAAATATACAATATTTCATGTCGGTTCATCCTCTCCTCACTACACGATGATAAACTACATGGGATTTTGATAATTATGTATAGCTTGATTCTCACCCTAATGAGATATGTACCAATTCCTGGATCATATTTCATAGCCTATCCACCAATGAAAATGAATGCCCATATCATTTACTTTCATTTCCTTTGTTCCATGGAAGGAAATTTTTCACCCTTTTATTATCACTCTGAGTGTGGCTCACATGGTCTTAAGACATTTTTTATAAGAATTTACATGCATAAGTATGGCATATCAATTCACATTGGGGATACCATGGTCCTAACTATAAGACCATAGAGGACACATCATATGTCCTCACCACATGAAAATTAATTACAGAGTCTCTTTAATAACTATGTGTAGAATTATTCTTGCTCCATCAAGATACATAGTGATTCTCGCGTCCTAAAACCTAATCCAACCACAATATTAATTTTTATGATGGAATAACCAATGTTCTCACCCCACGACAATAAATTGCCTGGTCCTTCAAGTACTACATATGGATTGATTATCATCCCATTGAGATATGTATTGATACCTCGGCCATATGTCATTGTTCTAGCCATGGTGAAAACATAAAATGACTCGTTCATGAATAAAAACTATGATCTATACATGAACTTTTAGTCTAGGCCCCCCTCGTTTAGGGGGAACTAAGGAAGTAGAGATGTCCCCCCTTCGACATAAGAATCAAATATATGAAAGGGACTCTAAATTCATAACCAATGTTATTCTATACTCTTCCTATGTTCTCAAAAACATTCCATCCTCAAGACATACTTCTAGTTTTGGACACTTTTAGAACATCATAATTATTCATCAGCATCGGGTTATAGAATTTCTGGTCCCTGAAGGATCCTTTTCCAGGCTATGTAATTCACCCTAGTTTTCCATGTGTAAATTGACCCTCATAATGGTCATGTTATCCAAAGGATACCATAATCTTACTATGATGTACATGTCCTAGTAGGCCATGAATAAAACATCCCTAATAATGATTTCTTCATATGGCCTTGACTTTTCCCTTGGTAGATGCCTCTTCTTTCCTCGAATGTATTTATGTCAATGTGTTTAAACCCATGAATTTAAATAGTCTATAGTTATCCAAAAAGCTTTCCTATATTCTCTCTCTTGATATAGGAACCCACAAGACCATGGTTTACAATTTCCTCCTTCAAATTTTCAACGAATACTATAATGTTATTGGTCTAAAAGGTTATGGGTCCCTATTATTTCCATAATTTAATGGTCCAATTCGTATGACCTAAAACGAAAAAAAAAATTATTTTCAACACTTGGATCAGTCCAACATAGAAAATATATTCTCCCCGCTCTAAGGAAATCTTGATTTGAAATAACCCTCTAGTGTTCACATATTTTACTCCCACAAGGAAAACAATGTGCCCTAGGAAATACGAATCTCCACTATCATCTGTTGGATTTTGATGATATAATGTCAGAAATCATAATGAATTATTTGTTGGACTATGTAGTAACATGACCCCGTTGGCACTGCATTTGTTAATCACAATTTTCAGTTTATGTTATCCAAAGTATTCTACCATCGACTATGCAATGTTCGCCCCTGTTGGGCTTACATGAAACACACCATAAAATGGGTTTTTAACCAATGGTAAATTCATCCTCAAGAGAGGTATCATTTAATGTCATAAGACCATTTTTCATACCAATCATCGGATTTGGGAATCCCTCAATCATAAATTAAAATTTTCTTCTCCACATTGGAACTTGTAAATGTTTCTGAACAAATTACAAATAAAATGAGGGTCATCTTCCTTTTAGTCAAATCTAAAAATCCTTAAATTAAAGACCCCATAATTTTATTATTGTCTGAATTTAATCTAAATATACTAATTTCCTCATAGTATGAAATTAAAATTCATGGTTTATTATCCTTTCCATAAGATGCTAAACTACATGTTAAATGTCTTGAGAGTATGAGATTAAATCAAATTTAACGTTTTCCCTTATGAGAGAGGGTCTTTTCCCCCTAACAATTAACCATATCACAAAATTTACCCTCATTCACTCCTGTTAAATTGATGTGGCAATGGTCTACTATTCATGGAAAACACCAATATATAGATTCCCATCATATGAAAAAAAAAACTACCCATAATGTTCTTGATAAATCTGAATATTAAACTCTGATCATCATTAGTGGAAGGTAGAAATTCCTATAGAATTCATTATCGGACAATGTTGTAACATTTCCTAGTTGTATTTTTATATTTATCTAAAATATTCATGGAATTTCAGCCAATGTATTCCATTATTGGATATTCAGTATGTTCCTTAGTTTTCCTTGCATAGAATATCCAACAAAATGAGTTTCGGAACCAGCAATATCTTCATCCTTAGGAGAGACCTCTACTATTTCTAAATGTAATTTTTTAAATTATTAACCACCAAAAAATTACTCAAGATTATCTATTATATATTTAAATAATTTTGTAAAATTATAAGACCACAAGCACTATTCGGGTCTTTATTAAAATCATTTTATTTAAATCAATTCAGCTTAAAACATTGGTTTTCTTAGTTCATCCCGTATAAATTTAAATTTCCCACAAAAAAATAGATAGAACTCTTCATATTGAAAACCATCAAAGGGAATTATGGGTAAAATGTGATTCTCATCTATCTAGACCTACACTCTGTATGGTTTAGGAAAAAATAAATTGAAATAATGATAGAAGGAAAATAAATTATTATTCTAAAAACCTTTAAAGGATTGGATAATAAAAATCAAAGTATCTCCAACTAATTTTCCTTCATATTGAGATTATGAAAAAAATAGGTTAATGACCCTAGAGAAACAACGTTTTTAAGTTTTTTATTTGACCCTAGTAATAGCCAAACTATGCTCATTATGCCTCTTGGAATAAGAAATATTACAGTGAATCCACATCATTGTATTTGTGTTTACTACTAGATCAATCAAATATCTTCAATTACACAAATTAGTTCAAATTTAAATCCTCAATTATTGAATGAGAATAGGGATGAAGGCACATGTGATCTAGGACAAAAAAATCATTATCATTTATATTTTAAATCACAAAGAATATCTATATATCATATCCTCATCACTAAATTTTAAAGTTTGTTCTCAATAGAAAATTTGATGTTTAATTGAACCTCGAGTAGATAGCATAGATTCATGAAGTTCATCCCTTTTTGCATCAACAACATATTTAGATTTACAAAGCTTCTCCTGCTAGGCCTCGATACCTACTCTCATCTATGCTGAATCCACTTTCAGGGATGAATGATGTTGAATGTAATATTCCCTTTCAACATGTAATAATTATTCTATGAACATTATTTGGAAAAACCTCACATGGAGGTGATCCTGGTACTCTATCATCTTTTTGGAGTGGCTAAGATCGGTTGGATCATAGAAACTCTATGTTCCACAAACTTGTCTGCCTATTGCACCTCACATTTATGTGACATATTATCCTCCTCCCATTAATGCATGATCTCATTCACCGTACCATATATCTAAAGATAGTTAAACCCACCATATTGTAACATGTAATGATTGAATAGAAGTTCATAATTTCGTGATAGCATATCTTCATGAGGCATCACACTGACTATCTTCCAAATATCCCACCAAATGAATATGTTTATATGGAGAAACGTTAATTGCATATATAGATCAATCTCATAATAATATTTTGTATGAGAATCATAATCCTTAATTAGTGAACACAATGATCTTCCATGTTACACTCCCTCCAAGGTAACTCCAGCCTCACCTGACAATGTTGGTAGATCTGGAATTAAAGCCCCCATCTCAAGACCAGTTTTGGAAGGTGATAACACTAAAGAGAGGGTGAAATTTTTTTTAACATTAGAAGATGATCAAGTAGAAGAGGTAGTAAAAAAACCAAAATGGTTGATTACACTCACCCTTCATTGGATCAACTGGTATAATCAGCACCTCTCTAGCACCCTCGTCATCAACTCTTAGGGTGGGGACCTCTTGACAAAGAGAATCCTCAAGAGTATGCTTAGTAGCTAAGATCAAAGACCCCATATAATCCCCCACACCAGGTTTCTCAACAATGGATCCGTATATAGTTGATGTAGGGTTTATTTGGATGACTATTTATTGACGGGATATGGTGAAATTCTCTATATATGATGATGAAAAGGTTGAGCATTGAAATGAAACATCAGGTGAATGAAAAAAACTATGATTGGAAAATGAAAGAATGATACCCTCACATACTTATAATTCCATATGAATGTCTTCAAAAAACTCAATGGAACCTGGAATGTCTATTATTTAATTATGTACATACCTCATGTCATGATTAATGGGATTAATCCATGAAGAATCTACATCAGTAAGGATATCTGAGTTAGGTTGCTCAGAACCCAAATTATCTCTACCATCAATCCCCTCTATTGACTGTTGAGCAAGAAAAACAGCATCACCCCTAAAAATTCATGTTTAGAGTCAAAACCTTCATATGATAATCTAGGATCTCTATTATCCCCTTCCCAAGTGACAATAGGATCCACATTGACTACCATAGGGTCCTCTTGTGAGAAACATAGATCTGAAATATCATGAAAATGGAAAAGTCAGGAACAAAACCTGACACCCATAAAAGAGTTCATCTGACTTTTTGTGACCCTCCTACCCATCTATAGAAATTGGGGTTTACACAACCTCTCCTCTTGACACTTCATCCAAAAATATGATGGAGTAATCAACTAGAATCAATACCTCTCCTTGTGAGTCCTCCTTGAACCTTGAAGGACATGTACCAAATCTCTTAACGGAGGAAAGTGATGTAGGTCCTATAAAAGACAATCATAGTTTGAAAATTATATCATAAATTTTTTCATATCAGATGACAGTACAAAAACACAGTATGAAACATTTTTCAAACCAACTCTAATGCCGTATTTTATTTCTCTCTTGATATAGTGAAGAGCATGTACCACTTTTCTTATTAATAGTGATGTGAGATAATGGTCGAGGAGTTCCTAACCCGATCACAATCATCAAGGTCCTCTGGTCGGGGGATTTTTCTGTGGACTCAAGGAATTATTCCAGTATCTCAATGGGAGTACCTATGGTCCCATATATTGTTTACCTAAGTTCTTCTATTGCATTTCCTCCTCCTCCCTCACTTTTTATGAGCTAAAAAAAATCCCCTCAAAATTATTGAAGGAGGGTGAAATATCATGAAAGAGAAAGAAGAAAAGACAAATGAATCACTATGGATCATGTAAATTTCTCATTCCTCCATAGGATTAACAATTACCCATTCTCTCACTCCTTTGTCTAGAATATGATACACTCTCTTCGAGGAAGAGACTTGATCATCGGTTTCATATATAAAATCCTACAAGTCATCGAAATATTTCTTCACCATAGCTAAATTATTATTTGGATAGATATTAGATGGTTCCTTGGTACAACCCAACTCCTGGAATCGTAAAACATCTTGACAAAATTCCTATACAACCTAACATCATGAGTCATGATCTCCCAAAAATGAATAACTAAGGGTCACTTATACTTTGGTTTTGAAGTGACTAGATTCAAAGAATACTCAACAACCTTTTATTGGGAAGCCTCTTCGGGTCTACATTATATTTCCAATTAAAAAGTGGATGGGATACATTCCCCCTTATAATGATGATGACTAGACCAGCTTTCCAATGGAGGTGTTTTCTTCTCAACCCTAGCCTGCACGGTGGTATTTGTATAAGAATGATTCAGAGGCTCTGAATCCACTACTTCATCTTTGGATTGAGCCTTTTTACCATGCAAACCATTAAAAATATTTTTCACGTCCCCCACCTGATAAATGCATTTTTTTCAATTCCCCGTAAGTGTTTGAAGAGATCCATGCCCTAGAATATCTGGCCTCCAGCTAGATCAAGCCCTTTGATTGAGGCTGTGTGATTGAAATTTTGGATTCCTCAAGATCCATCAGGATCCATAGAGATTGGGATAACATCAAATGCTTCTCATACCAAACATAAATAAGGGTAATGGTGCCTAACTTCTGAAGATATTTAAATTTAAGAGAAACCCAATAAATATTTCTAGCCTCACAGGTGATCTCACTATTAGTATGGGATACCAATATGTTATCCCTAAATTATATCATGTATACCCCCAGATTTTAATTCATCTTCTTAGAATCATTGGTAAAATTTACTACCAGGGGGTTACCATATAGATTTAAATTAATTTCTCCAGATACATTCATCGCCATTAGAAAATCATTATGCTTTAGTTTCATAGGTTTAATCCCAGAGGATTTTTGAATGAACAGAAAAAATCAGCTATTAGGGATTTTAACTAAACATTGCACTGAATATGAGCCAGAATGTGCTTTCATCCACCCCCACAACACAATAATTGGACTAGAAATTATAAATTTATCCTTCCCATTGTACGTATATAGACAGTAGTGATAAATCATTTCCAAAACAGAGGTAGAAAATTCTATGTACTCAACCTTTGTTAATTTGGTCACGATAACAAAATTATCTGGCCCACACCGCTACCTAAATCATAGAAGGGGAGTTGTTAAATGCTTTTCCACATTAAAAGGAAGTTGGCCAAGTGAATATTTACATTGATATTAGGGTTAACCTTGTAACCCCAATGATTATACTCACTCATCTCCAATTTGGGCCAGAACATTCCCAAAGCACCTCAAATCACCGTAGTGGGGATAATAGTAGAGAATCTACAATTAGGACCCTCTCCTTGTTGTTCTAAAAAATCCTTCATCTACATTAACACATGGAAGTCATCCTTGGAGAGAGGATCTTGTTCATTATTTAATTACTTCCCAATCTTGACAATCTCATGGTCTAATGGTGGTGTCGTCTTAGCATCAAACTACTTTGAATTTAGTGGGATAAACCCTTCATACATTTTCCCTATAATGAGGACCCTAGAGATTTGGTATTCATCCCACAATATAATGTCGACATCACTATGTGTCATGTGAAAGGAATTTGTATACGGACTACACAAGATTAGTAATTCAGGAATGATGTCTCTGTTCTTATAAATATAGGTCTTTACAACCCATATACGTACATAATTATGAACATCCTATAGATAATTTGTGGATTCTATACATGTTTGGTGCACCAAGAATTCCCAAATCCAGTCGAGCATCACTCCCCTTCTTGAGCGGAAGTCCCATCCTTCCTTCCGTCCTTGACATTGATCTGTCTTTGAAGAACAGAAGGTTTAGTAATAAAAATGAGACCTAAAATATTATATATATGGGTTGATATCTACAGTGTAGCTATTTTGATGAATAATACAGCCAATAGGGACTGTTCTTTCCTTGATATAAACACACATCATGTAGATGTTAATAGCGAGATAGTTTATGTGTTTCACAAACGAAGATTCCAGGATGTATTTATTAAATACCAGAATATTGGCATCACTCAAAATGTTGTGTCTATATAGAGGCATATAGTTACATCAGAAATACTTTTATATATATTATATCAAATACTTATCTAGATCCGGAAGAGTATATTCAATGATATCATAATAATTAGGCTTGAAAATTTTATCATTTCATCATTTAGTTAAACATCTCGATCAGCTTCAGTTATTTAAGAATCCATTAAAAACCTACAGAAAATAAACAAATTCCCTCATTGAGTTGGAATTTTTAAATGAAAAGGTCCATATTTAATCATAGAAGAATCTCAAAAAAAAATGAATGAACTCACGTATCTCCCTTGATAATTGTACCATGTAGTTCCCTTGACAAGGTTTCCCATGAAACTCATTAGACAATGTATTTCATATAAGTCCCTCAATGAGATTCCTCAATGAGGTTCTTCAGCAAGTTGAATCTGCATAGCCCCATCACTCATGTGGATATACCTTGATAGAAACTTCAGGAGATATTCATAAATGTTAATTGAGATTTAGTTGGGTGCATGACCTACAGGGTGAGAGAGAAAATAAAAAACCCTGAATGTGAGAAAAAATATAATGAGGTATTGTATTTATAGACACCATTAGTATACATCATATTACTACACTAAAACCCTTCACCCAACACCTATGTGTTAGGATTCCACCAAAGAACCTGCGAAGACCACATGCATAGTAATCCTACCCATGTATCATATGTGACCCAACATTTAATTCCTTCATATTTGTTTCCCTATTCTTTTACCTCAGTACTAGACTATCCTCATTTATCTAGATACAATCATGAGGGGGGGCTTTGTAGGATGTCCTTCATTACAAAGGATGGTGAAAATATTATGAATTTAACCTTTGGCATGTTAATGTGCTAAATAACCTCATGGAGAACCATGGGAATAAAAATTTAAACCTATGTGTACATACTTCTACGTGTTATAAAGCCCTCGTAGCTGCCCTATGCTTACCAAAGTTGAAGGACACCCTTTTTCCACAGACCTACATCATGGAACAACACCAAATAACAGCATAGACAACATCCTTAGACTAGGGAACCCTTTTTTCATATAAATATGGCACTTTGACTCCTCATTTTTACAACTGAAAAATCTAAAGACCCCTCAGAGCTCTGATTCTGCAACACCTTCCCCCATATCCCCATTAAATTCTTTGCTAGCTCCATAAAACCTAATAGAATAGAAAATCAATGGGGATATGTAAGATAACAGTCCGTTCTTGGTATAAAATATAGGACACATGTTCAAGGACACTTCTATCATAATAGGAATTCACATTCAGTAGGCCCATCCATTATGCATAGACATGTACTAGACCATTCGAAGGAAACTAAAGGAGACCTAGGGTGCCTAGAATAAAGTCTCAAATATGTTTTACTCCCTCGGTGGTCTTTTTCCAAGGCATATCCATCTCATGATGGTCTATACCCCCTGTGATAAGAAAATTTAGTTCCCCATAGTCCTTGCACGACCCACCTATGTGGCATGCTTATGATAGGAAATTGTGCCCAGGACCTGCACGAGTCATACCTTAGTCCCTCTTCCAAGAAAATCATGGAAGGGCCTCTCATTATTTGGATTCCTTCTATGAAATGGAAAATGATTAATCCCCCACCAAATCCCACTAACATACAAAACCCTGGAAAGTGGCACACCATCATGCCCCCATTTGGGTGTTTATTTCTTTGGTCCGAGGTTTCCAATAATTTTGTTGTTGGAAGGTCAAGGTCCATAGGGTGAATCTAATTGTGTATCCATTGGTCACAAGGACCTTGACACTAGGGACTATGTAGGGGAGTTCCTAGTCTTAGCTGCGAGGGTTAGGACCATGTCCTACCCTTCTCTTTTATGAAACTCATAGCCTCCAATTCCAGGTATAGAATGAAAGGATAATTATTTTATTTCCTTTTGACATGGAATAATATACTCCTCCCCTATTGTGGAACCCATTTTTGGGAATCCCTCCTAGATTAAGCCCCTAGTATTTCTTGCATGAGGTTTCACTCTTACTCCTTTCAACCACCCGGCCACCACTAAGGGATCCGCTTCATTCTTCATACCCTGGACTCATCCCTTTGGAAAGTGAAGTGAAGGAAGTGTCATATCCTCAATCTATTATATCATATCACTGGCCTCTTCTATCACTAGAAGAGTGGAGATAAATGGTGAGAGTTCTCAATGACTTATTTATCCCCCTTTGTACTTTTTTGACATGTACATTTGTTGAAAAAAGCACATTATGTGGTTTTCTGTATCTTCTGATTCCTCTTCTTTCTCACACCGATAATGACTCTCATGGGCATAGAGGTTAATTATGAACAATGAATCCTACACAATACATGCGAGAAATTGAAATATGAGAACCATGTTTCCTACATCAATTAGTATATTTAGGAATCACCTTAAGGATTGAGCTCGATGGGCATACTCCTTAGGAATTAGCCCCTATCATAATCTATCTAATCTAGGAATTCTCCTCATGAGTAAGCCCAGAATTAAACCCCAAGATCACCATGAGTTGAGAAACCCATCATGGTCCTTTTATTGGGAATCTACTTTAGGTGTATTCCCTAATTTAATGCTATCAAATGGCCACACTACACTACTAGAATGATTGAATTAAGAGACCTCTTATTCCTTCTATAAAATGGATATGTAGGAACCCCGCCTAGGGCCCTCGATCAACGAGAATCCTCATTAGGTATAATCTCCAATCATAATCCCTATAATCTGGGAATCCTTCTCTTATGTAGTACCTAATTTAAACCCCAAAATCCCAAATATTTGAGACATCAATCATGGCCCGGTTATCGGGAATCCACTTCCGGAGTATGCCCCGATTTAATACTCTCAAGGGGCCCCTGCACTGCTAACCAAACTATGTGGGCTTTGATTCCATTATAGATGGGATATATAAAAAGCCTCATTGAGGTCCAAAACCAACACCCCAAATCATCTCTATTCTCTCTAGGCCGTATTTTCATCATTTTCTAATTCAACATTGAAATTCATATCCCTTATTGGTTCTTTGGGATTCTTCACCGTATGTCCCACACCTATCATTGACTAGGCACATTCAACCTAGATTTCCTTGAAACATGATGTTAAAATATATGGTTAGGTCCATGTAACATAACCTTTAAAGGTATGATGTTCCTTGATAAGAGGCACCAAAATATGTGGGTTATGATTCCATTAATGCGGATACTTAGGAATCCCACCATATGGGTTTGATCTCAACATCAAAATAACTTCTCTCTCTTGGGATGGTGATGCACTACAGAGTTCCCCACTACGTGGCTAGAATAATAGTATCATAATAATGACTTAATAATCTCTAATTTTAATATAATATGACATTGTTGATGGAGAACCTCAGGTACATACAAAAATCATTATTGATTTAGAACCTCAGATACGTACAGATGACACTATATTTTATACATGATAATAATTTGTTGTTAATTCAATGGAGACCCACATCATGCATGGGATCAAATAAAGGATATGTGAATATGTCATAAATCTATAAGAGATCCCTTGGGTAGGAAATAATTCCCACAAATACGGTGTGATAATCACAACCTACCACCCCTCATGAACAATGTGAGTTCTCGGGCATCATCGACCAAACCACCCGATGAGCGATTGTATTTGTAATGTTTTCCCCTGGATATGGAATTGTTTGGGGTTTTGGGTTCCACATAAATCCTTTCTGGAAACCGTTCATAACTACTAATTCCTATCCAAAACATGATTCGTTATGAAAAAATGGTCATTAATGTTTTTTTGGGTTTTTTGTTTTTTTGGTTTTACTAGTTTTTTTGGGTTTTTTTTATTTTTAGGGTCCTTTAAGGTTTTTAGGTCCTTTTGGGGTCCTTTACTATTTTAGAGAATTTTAGGGCCCTTTAGACTTTTTTTTTGGATTTTTGGGACCTCTAAGGTCATTTATTATTTTATAGAAATTTTAGGGTCTTTTAGGATTTTTATGTAACACACCAAGCTTCCACGGTTTTCTTCCCTTTGAATAATACAATTACTTGCATTGTACGGAACTTCGAGTTCTAACACACCATGACCAATCAAACTAGATGTTATGAATAGTAATACACACTTTTTAAAATTTTATAAATTTTATTTTTCAAAATGGACTTCATTTTTGGATTTGGAATAACAAAATTGTCTTTGGGTGATTTTTTTTTAATTTTTCTGAAAACTTTCATTTTTTGATGAATATTGAAAAACCCTACATTTTTTATCAAAACTGACTTTTTATTTAAATAATTAATTATTTTATTTAAATCCATTTTAGTTCAAAATAGATACATAATACCTATATATGTTCATTGTAATTCATTGGAGTCATTTTATAATAATATTAGATATATAAAATTTAATTGAACTTTTTACCGCCTTTTACTCACCTTCTAGGTGCATTTTCAAATTTGCATAAAACATAATTTTACCACTTCTATTGTTGAATTTCAAAAATAAGAGAGACACAGTTTACATCAGTATGGAAAATTTAGTTCTATAAGATGAAAATATTTTTTTATGAATAGTAATTTTTTACTTTTATTTACCACGGTTCAAATTAAATAGTGTAATTAATGGTAAAAATGATATTATTATAATAATAACACATGTACTAATTCTATTTGATATCTTTATTTAGTCAAAAATCAACCTTAGGAATAAAATATGAACCTTTTGGTCCTCTTGGATAAGATTAGGACATTTATTATTGTTTTATTTAAAGAAGAGTTAAAAGTGTTGAATTCAAAGTTTAACAACTAAACAATTTTTAATATAGGATTAAACATAAGATAAATTCGATTATAAATATTAATTTGAAAGATAAAAATATTTCCTAAAAAATAGTATTTTATTTAAAATTTTTAGACATTAAATAAGTTAATTTATTTATGACAAAATGATGATGCAGTAATTATCTAATTAATGAAATATTAAAATAATCGATATTACAAGTATCAAAATAAATCTAAATTGGGACTTCTGATGAATTCCACTAATTTTAGAGGAACATATGACATGTTAGGGATTATTAAATGAATTCTTATTGAAACAATCAAGTTTTTAGGACTTTAACGAAAAATGAATTACTAAATATTGTATGAATTGACATAAATGAATTTTTTAACCAAAGACTATATTATTAAATGATATAATGTTTCTAAAAATATAAGGTTCAGCCAAAATGACTTATATAACAATAGATATAACATTAATTAACCAATTTAAGTTCTCATTTTATTTTACATTATGTTTATTAACCATTTATTATAATAATACAAGAAGTCATTGTAAAAGTTAAGCTATTTAACTAATAGTTAAATCTAAAAGATAAGGTAAATATGGTGAACTAAACCTGTCTAAAATGTATTTTTTGAGAGATGTTCGACTAATCCAAACCATATCCTAAAAATAAATCATATTTTGGACATTATAAATCGAATTTGATTGTTTAATAAAATAATATTTCATGTTTTTACAAAAGTGACACTCACCTCTCTTATAAATGGGTACTTCCCCTTCTCTCAAAATCACCCATCTAGAGCCATTTATATCGGCCAAAACCATACCAAATATCATCCCAACAACCATAACTTCAATCTATAGTCCTCACATTGATCACAAAACCATCTTATGGATCCCTTTTTATCAAATCATAAGGATGCACCCAAAGAAGAGGTAATTATTTCATCAACACTTTCAAGTACCTTTATTCTTCCACTACCTCTTAATTTTTTGTTTCCAAACCAGAATAATGAATCTAGTACCTTATTCATACTTTGATGTTATTATAAATATGGTAAAACCATATTACTTATTCTATCCATCTTATAAATGGAAAATTCACCATACATGTGTATGTATGGCTTACCGTCTCCATGTCGTGGTGTATTTTTTCATTCAACACTTCAAAATTTGGATGAGTATAATAATGAATATAATTGTTGTAAGTAATAAATATAGCATGTTAATTATTCTTTAAATACGATATACCATCCAATTATATACGATTCCATCATCAATTGAATGGTGTTGTCCCTCATGCGTACGTACGGATTACCGTCTCCACGAACGCAATGAGATTCATTCCCCAACGTAACCATTCATGAATAAATTTCATTTTATGATATAATAATAATGTTTATGAATATAATTATATTCTATATATGAATAAAAACATACTATCCATAATAAACATGGCTTATGTAACAAAACATATAAAGTAAAATGAATCAGTTAACACCCGAAACAATTATACTACTAAAATATTATTAACAAATCAGTATTAGAAGATCATATCTGATATCATATTTATGTATATGGTCATTTTATAATTTAATACAAATTAAATATCTATTATAAAATATTTTAATGTACACTCGACCACAGAAATGTAGAAGGTAAGGGTTAATTTTACAGTCTCTTTATTATTCGAGGTTATTAATACATAAGTATCTACTGGGACATCTTTATCATCTACATCTGTGTTTCGTAAAAATGTATTTAAAACCATTTTATATATTTCTTAGAATATGGGTTAAACTCATCTATACCCATTTTTGACATTTTATATAATTTTTATAATGGAATCTTTTTGTTGTTTTCCAAACAAGGTCATTTACAACCTTTTCAAAAAAATTAAGGAAAGAATGTTGTTTTAACTTATATGGTGGGTGATGATATTTTCCAAATATATAACATATTTGAATAATAAATTTCAATCATATAAGAATATTTTCAAAATAAATGTTTTATTTTATAATTATGTTACTTTTAAATGATTTCAAAATAGAAAGTGACATTTCTCGTAAATAGTTTTGATTTCATCTATGTCAAAATCCATTGATGGATTTTACACATATTTGAAGCTTATTTTTTATGATACAAATCTTCCATATTTTATTGAAGTCTTTTTAATATGTTTGACTATGGATGTGTTATTTTTATACCATTCATGGTTTATTATTAAAGTGTTAACATTTCAAATACTATTTTTAATATGAATGATTATGTTATGTTTAAACCTTTTACATGAGGAATTAATTGGACTTAGTAAGTGACATGTGCATCCCGTTATAGCTCTTAGATACATCAGTGGGTGTCATTAGACAAACTAGTGTCTTGGCACAAAACCTTGACAAAATTTTATTTGTAGTCTTGGCACGGGTCTTTGACTATGTGTTAATGATGTCTGGCATAATGCATTTCATCATTTTGAAATTTTCTATTGATATTGCATGTGATTATTCAACTAGTAGAATATCCATTTGAATAAGTAAATTCCATTATTTGAATTCTATTTTCCATATTATTCTGAATTTTATGTTTAAGAGGCTTATGTTTTAGTCTTATACATTTCCCTAAATGTTTATGCTTATTTATGAAGGTTTCCGCTATATTGTTACCCTTACTAGGAATCTGAGATCACCACTTTCCATGTTTTATTTTTTCTAGGATTTGAAGATGCTTTTTATGGTTGACCTGCAGGGATATGCCAGGGGATTTAAGTGTGTTGAAAGGGGGGAAATGTTTTTATTGTTTTTTTAAATGATTAAATGTAAAACTTATGTATGTATCCAGTACCTCCAAGGCTACTAAAAAGATCTATATTTTGAAACATGATTCCTTATATCATTCTGATGTTATGTAATAATGCACTTACTATGGGTAACTAGGGTCACAGAATTATAGTTGGTATCAATGGAAGTTTAGTAAAAACCTTGGAAGCTAGATTAATAAAAACCCTGAACAGAGAACATTACCCTAAGATAGAGATTGAGGATTAGTATTGAAGAACATCCTATAATTTTCCTAAATAAGAGATTTTGTGTATTTTCCAATCAATACATATCTGTCTGGATACAAGAAAGATGAGGTAGCTCTATCATAGATGTATCTAGGTGTGAAAACTCTAACAAGGAGTTTCTGGCATGACCCAGGGTATCCTAGTACACGACAACGGGCCTTACTACACTCTTGGTTACAAGACTCTTGGGGGATATGCTTAGGATAATTCACATTTACATTACAAACCATTATGAAATATTTATGAGTAAATACCTCTTCAAGGAAAACATTTTTTTATGATTAAGTATTATATGCATAAACTGTTCAATTTATGTTAGGTATTTTACCAGTTTGGAATTATGTATTGTGAATAATAAACTAATCTAGTCTATGAAAAATTCTAGAAATAGCACCTAGTGGAAGGAATGGAAACTGTATCAATGCACGTAATATGTGTAGGTGTTTCCCTTCTATGCAAGATAATTATAGTGGATTTAGTTATGAAACTAGTGCAGATCATCTTATCACCATACTGGTACAAATCACTCAGATTATGAATAATAAACTTACCAGTATGGATCTCCCAGATCCACAAAGCGGAAGATAAATGTTAGAGCTCCTCATGTGGAAAAAACCACCAACATTCAATGGGACTAAAAATCCATATGTAGATGAGCAATAGATAAGTTCCTTAGAGAAAATATTTCAGGATTTGGGGAGTAGCGAAATGGAAAAATTTGTCATGGCTGTTTATCGCCTCACAGGAGATGCAGATAAATTGTGGTAATTGAATCAAAATACAAAGGAAGATGATGAAGTATCAAATACAGAATCTAGGGAGTTTAAAGATATTTTAATAAAAAAATACGTTCCTCGTGACCATTGAGCGAATATGGAAATGAAATATCTGAGTCTAAGGAAAAGGGAGGATGAGAATGACGCAAAGTATGGGGCTAACATTACAAGGTTATCAAGGCATGATGTTGATTATATATGTAATCCAATGAGTAATATTGATCGATTCATTGATGGGTTAAAACCATTTCTCTTTTGAGAATTAGTCTCACAATCCTTCTTGTCGTACGAAGATATAGTCTGAAGTGCTATCATGACAAAAAAAGAATTCTCCATGTCTCAAAACATAAAAGAAAATCATGAGAAGAAGAGATCCCTTGAACACTCTGGAAAAGGAAATAAGGGGAAGAAGGGAAAATTTGAATTTCCATCTTGCAATAAATATGGGAAGAAACACCCTGGTACCTGCCTGAATGGAATGGGAGTATATTACAAGTGTGGTGAAAAAGTCCACCAAGCTCGTGATTACAAGTGAAATAATGAGGCTTCCAATATTGAATTATAAAATTATAGTGAAATGGGGAATTATACAAATGAATGTCTTAAGCTCCAAGGAAACTTACCACAAATTTTGACAAGGGATCAAGGCCATGCTTTTGCGATCACTACTGCTGAAGTTGATGCTCTGAATGACATGGTGGCAGATAATTTAATGGTTTCCTCAAATTTGGCCAATGATTTATTCGATTTTGGATCATTGAATTGTTTCATATCTTCCCAGTTTGCTATGAAAATAAGATATTTCCAATTTGATTTAACTGAGGAGTTGTCTATCAAAAATCCTATGGTAAGTATGATTGCAACAAAGTTTTATGAATAAGTTCCCATTAGGGTATATAAACATTATTTATATTCTAATCTCATCATCATACCCATTATTGAATTTGATCTAATCCTCAGTATGGATTGGATTTCGGGCCATGATATGAAAATTTATAGTATGAATAAAGAGGTTACAATTTTCGATGATGATAAGGAGTACCTTATCTTTAGAGCATAAACATCACCATCTGATTCTTATCACAATCCACCCCAGTACCTCAACTAAATTCAAATATTTCAGTGGAAGATAGTGAAATAACTATTGGTGAGGAAATGAATGTTCAAATAGAGGATGTACCAACTGTGTAAGAATGTGTTTATGTGTTTCCAAAATATTTACATAGACATCCTCCAGAACAAGAAATTGAGTTTCGCATTGATTTAATTCCTAGTTCAAGGCCTATATCTAAGACCCCATATAGAATGACCATAGTGGAATTAGAGGAACTAAAGAAACAATTAGGGTAATTGAGTAATAACATATTTATTTGACCTACTGTTTTTCCATGGGGATCCTATGTTCTTTTTTTAAGAAGAATGATGGATCTATGAGGTTGTTCATTGGCTATAGGGATATCAATGATATAACAATAAATAACAAGTATCCCCCACCTCACATTGATGATTTATTCGATCAACTTCATGGAGCTCAATATTTTTCAATCATTGACCTTGGATCTGGATATCATCCGTTGTGT
Organism: Viscum album; assembly: GCA_963277665.1. Taxonomy (NCBI): domain Eukaryota; kingdom Viridiplantae; phylum Streptophyta; class Magnoliopsida; order Santalales; family Viscaceae; genus Viscum; species Viscum album. The sequence continues at coordinate 685,754,499 of OY728167.1, forward strand.
GTGAAGAAGAAAGACATTCCGAACACAGAATTTCCCAATAGGTATGGGCATTACGAGTTTACATTAATTCCTCTGGGACTGACTAATTCATCCTTTGTCTTCATGGATCTAATGAATAGAGTTTTTAAAGAATATCTTGATGACTTTGTAGTGGTAAATATTTATGATATCTTGGTATAATACAAAAACTAAGAAGAACAAGAAAATCATTTGCACACTATTGTAAAGACTCTTAGAAGAAATGAATTATATGGGATGTTCAACAAGTGTAAATTATGGCTTTAGGAGATTTATTTTCTTGGACATATTGTCTCTCAGGATGGAATCTCTTTGATCCTCCAAAGACCAAGGAAATCGAAGAATGGCCATCAAAAATGATTATAATTTAGGTACAAAATATTTTTGGTTTAGTGTGTTATTATCAATGCTTCATCCAGAATTTTACCCGATTGGATAACCCATTAACCAAGCTCACACGTAAAGGGATTAAATTTGTTTGAAAAAAGTGTGTGAATAGTGATGTGAAGAACTGAAGAGAAGATTAGTCAATGGTATCGTATTGACTCTACCATCGGGGAATGATGTGTTTGTTATTTATAGTGATTCTTCAAAGAAAGGACTTGGTTGTGTCCTTATGTATAATGATAGAGTCATTTCCTATGGATCACGACAGCTAAAAATTCTTGAAAAAAACTATCCTACTCATGATCTTGAGTTAGAAGCTGTAATATTTTACGTTAATATATGGAGACACTATCTCTATGGTGAAAGATGTGAGATATATGCTGATCACAAGAGTTTGAAGTATATTTTCTCACATAAAGAACTCAAAATGACAAAAAGGTGATTCCTTGAGCTACATATTGATTATGATTTCACTATACACTACAACTCGGGGAAGAAAAATATGGTGGAATATGCTTTATGAATAAATGATCATGTAGTTCTGAACAAAATGGGAGTTGAAAAGGATCATATGTCCATGGATCTTGTAAATATGCTTATGGGAATAATCATGGAATGTGAAACATCAATACTTTTTCAAATGTCTGCTAAACCATATTTACTAGAAAGGATAAAAAGATCTCAAACTGATGATGAGGAGTTTAAAAAGAAAATTAATTTTGTGAATGATGGGATATTGGATGACTTCGTATATGAAGATTTTGTTTTGATATTTGGAAAGAGGATTTGTGTTCCCAATATAACATATTTAAAAAGGGAATTGTTGGATGATTATCATAGCTCCGATTTCTCTATACACATTGGGAGTACCAAGATGTAAATATATTTTAAGGAACATTTTTTGTGGGGAAACATGAAGAGGGACATTGTGGATTATGTGTCAAGATGTATGGTTTTTCATAAAGTGAAATCTTGAAGGCAACATCCTAGTGGAGTCATGAAACATCTTCCCATACCTATGTGTAAATGAGATAATATTATTATGGACATTTTCATGGGGTTACCAAAGACTCTGATAAGTAATGATGAAATATGGGTCATTGTTGATTGTCTTACCAAGTTAGCACATTTTATGTCTGTAATGGATGATTTACCACTTCAACTTTTAACAAGACTATATGTTAATGATGTTGTAATACTTCATGGTGTACTGCTTGTCAATTGTTTCTGATCGTGATCCCTATTTTACTCCAAGATTCTGGAAATGTCTTTAGAAATCCATGGATACTAAACTTCTTTTGAGCACTTCCTACCACTCTCAAACGGATGGAAAATCAGAATGGACTATTCAACCATTAGAAGACATGTTTAGATCTTTCTCACATGACTTTCAAAGTATGTAGGATCAGTATTTACCTCTGGTAGAATTTCCCTATAACAATAGATTCCATTAAAGTGTTCAGATGGCACCATATAAAGCATTATATGGAATGAGATGTCACACATCAACTTGTTGGGATGATATTGGGGAATGAAAAATTATAGGCCCATAACTTGTTGAGGAAATAATGGAAAAGGTGAAGATCACCCAAACCCGCATCAAAGCATCTTAGAGTAGGAAAAATATCTATAACGATAACCAACGGAAGTATTTGGAATTTCAAGTAGGAGATCAGGTTTTTTTGAATGTATATCAATGGAAGGGTGTTATAAGATTCGATAAGAAGGTTTAATTGAGTTCCAGTTACATCAGCCCATTCGAAATTATAAAATGAATTGGTGTTGTATCATACCATTTGGAAATGCCGCCAAGTCTCTCCAGTGTTCATGATGTGTTCCACGTTAAAAGTTGAGAAATTACATGTCCGACCCAACACATGCACTCACCTATGAAGAAATAGAATAGGAAGCCAATCTATCTTATTCTGAAGAGCCTATCAGGGTTCTTTATAACAGAGAACAAGTGCTGAGAAACAAGATGACTCATCTTGTAAAAGTTCTATGGAGAATCTATAAGATGGAAGAGATAATGTGGGAACCCGAGGAACTTATGATGAAGAACCACCCAAATCGTTTTGTGTAGAAGTATTCTAGAAATTTCTAGGACAAAATTATTTGAATGAGGGGATAATGTAATGCCCCAATCTTCCACAGTACGCTTCTCTTTGAGTAATACAATAGCATGTGATGTGCATATCATCGAGTTCTAACACACCATGACCAATCAAACTAGCCTTTATGAATATTAATACCCACTTTTTGAGATTTTATAAATTTTATTTTTCGAAATGGACTTCATTTTTTGCTTTTGAATATCAATATTAGCCTAGGGTGTTTTTTTTTATTTTTCTGAAACTTTCATTTTTTGATGAATAGTGAAAACAATACATTATTGTTTAAAACCAACATTTTATATAAAAAATTAGTTATTTTATTTAAAAAAAATTTATGTCAAAATAGATACATAATACCTATATATGTTCATTTTAATTCATTGGAGTTATTTTATAATAATATTAGATATATAAACTTTTATTGTACTTTTTACCTTCTTTAACCCACCTCCAAGGAGCATTTGAAAATTTTTATAAAACATTAGTTTACTGCTTCTGTGAATTGAATTTCAAAAATCCGAGAGACACGGTTTTCATCAATAAGTAAAATTTAGTTCAATAAGATGAAAATAATTTTTGGCATATAGTAACTTTTGACTTTTATTTACCACGATTAAAAATAAATCGGGTAATTAATGGTAAAAATGATATTATTATTACCCTCACACATGTCTTAATTCTATTGGATAAGTGTATTTCGACAAAAATTACCTTAGGAATAAAATATGATCCTTTTGGACCAATTTTATTAGATTAGGGCTTTTATTGTTATTTTATTTAAAGAAGAGTTATAAGTGTTAAATTCAATGTTTAATAACTAAACCATTTTTAATATATAGTTACACATATGATAAATTCGACTATAAATATTCATTGGAAATATAAAAGTATTTCCTAAATACTGGTATTTTATTTATAATTTTTACATATTAAATAATTTATTTTATTTATGACATAATGATGATATAGTAATTACCATATTAATGAATGATTAAAATAATTGATATTATAAATATCCACATAAATGTAAATTTATACTTATAATGAATTAAAATAATTTTCTAGGTTACTATGACATGATAGGGTTTTTTAAATGAATTTTTTTAATGTAATAAAGGTTTTAGGTATTTAACCAAAAAAATTACTAAATATCGTCATAATTGACATAAATGAATTTTTAAAACAAATACTATATTATTAAATGATATAGTATTCATAAAACATATGAGGCTCAACCAATGAACTTATATAATGACATATATATCATTAATGAACCACTTTATGTTCTCTTGGAATTTTATAGTATTTTTATTAACAATTTATTATAATAATACAGGAAGACATGTTAAAAGATCAACTATTTAACTAAGTGTTTAATCTAAATGATAAGGTTAATATGGTGACATAAACCTATATAAAACCTAGTGGTTGAGATTTCATTAACCCATACCCACCTCATCCTAGAAAAAAATCATTTTGGAGCCATTATAAATCGAATATTATTGTATAATAAAATAATATTTCAATCATTTCCTAAAGTGACCCTCACCTCTCTTATTATAGGGTACTTCCCCTTATCTCAAACTCCCACATCCAAATCCATTTGTCTCGCCCAAAACCTTCAAACAGATCCTCCCAACTACCCTCACATAATCCTAGAGGCCTTACAATGATCATAAAGACAACCTAAGGATCTGTTTTGACCAAATCAAAAGGAAGCACCCGTAGAAGAGGTAATTATTCCATCACCTCTTTCATGTTCTTATCTTCTTCCACTTCCTCATTATTTGTTTGTTTTCATACCAAAATAATGACTCTAGTACCTTCTACATACTGTGATTTTATTAAAAATATGGTAAAACCATATTCATTATTCTATCCATCCTATAAATGACAAAGTCACCATACATTCGTACTTACGGCTTAACGTCTACACGTTGTGGTGTAGTTTGTCATTCAACACTTCACTATTTGGTTGGGTATAATAATGAGTCTCATTGATGTAAATAATTAATATAACATGTTAATGATTCTTTATATGTCATATACCATACAATTATACATGATTCCACCATCAATAGAATGGTATTGTCGCTTGTGCATATGTACGGATTACCATCTCCACGAACGCAATGAGATTCATTCCCCATCGTAACCATTCAAAAATAAATTTCATTTTATGATTAAAAAATATTTTTTAAGAACATAATATCATTATGTATATGAATCAAATACATATAATATCATTATGTATATGAATCATATTTATGTATATGGTTATTTTATAATTTAATAATAATGATTTAACTATTATAAATAAGGTTAAATTACCCTTGAACAAGGAAAAGTACAAGGTAAGGGTTAATTTATAATCTCTTTATTTTCTGAGATTGTTAATACGTAAGTATCTACAGGGACCTCTTTATCGTCCACATCTGTGTTTCTTAAAAATGTATTTCAGATTTTTTTTAAAATTTTCTATATTATGGGTTACAGTCATTTATACCCTTGTTTTAATTTTTATAAATTTTTTATATATTAATCTTTACGTCATTTTCCAAACTAGGTCCTTTATGACCTTTTCGACATAATTAAGGAAAGAATGTTTTTTAACTTATACAGCGGGTGCAACTATTTTCCGTCATTATAACATCATCGATGTTCCCCTGACAATATTATAATAATATTTTGAATATAAATGTTTTATTTTATAATTATGTGACTTTTAAATTATTACAAAATAGAATGACATATTTCTCTAAAATAGTTTTGATTTCATCTATGTCAACATCCATTAAATGGATTTTACATTTTTTGAAATTGATTTACTATGATACAAATCATCCACGTTGTATTGAAGGTTTTCTGATATGTTTTAGTGTGGATGTGTTATTTTTATACCATTCATGGTTTACGGTTAAATTAATAACATTTCGTATGCATGTTTTAATACGAATGTCTATGTTATGTTTCAAGCTTTTCATATGAGGAATGCATTGGACATAGTAAGTGATAGGTGGAGCCCGTTATAGCTCCTCGATGCATCGGTAGGTCTCCTGAGACAAAATAGAATCTTTCCACAAGGCCGTGACAAAATATTATTTGTAGTCTTTTCACGAGGCCTTGACTATGTGATTATGGTGTTCGACATTATGAATTACATCATTATGAAATTGGCTCATGATATTGATAGCGATTATTCAACTAGTAAAATATCCATGTGTATAAGTAAATGGAATTATTTGATCTCTATTTTCCATATTATGTTGAATTTTATGATTTAATGGCTTTTGTTTTAGTTTTATAAATTGACTTCAATATTTATGCTTATTTATGAATGCCTCTACTATATTGTAATCCTTACTGAGCATCTGAGATCACCCCTTTCTATGTTTTATTTTTCCTAGGATGTGAATAAGTATTTTATGGTTGACCTACAGGGATAGGATAAGGAATATATGTGTGTTCATAGGGGACAATATGTTTTTGTTTTTTTATTTAATGATGTAATGTAAAACTTCTGTATGTGTCTAGTATTTCAAAGGCTACTAAAATGATCGGTCTTTCAGGACATGATTCCTTGTATGTTGCCAGTGTTATGTAATAATGCACCGAATCTAGGTAATTAGGGCTAGGGAGTTACATTTTAGGGTTTTTTTTGTTTTTATGGTTTTTGGGCTCATTTAGGGTTTCTAATATTTTTGGGCTTTTGTGTTTTTAGTGTCATTTATGGTTTTTTGTTTCCTTGAGTGTTTTTCAGGGTTTTGGGTCATTTTTATTTAATATTTGTTTATTATTTTTATATATATTAAATTATTTTACGTTTTTTGGGTAAATTTATGGTTTTTTCAAGACTTATATGGACTTTAGGGTCTATTGGTGTTATTATGGTATTTTTGGACTTGTAGGGATATTTATGATTTTTAGAGTCATTTAGGTATTATTTACATTTTTGGAACTTTTAGATTTTTTAGGTTCTGTAGTGTTTTTAGGGTTTTAGTGAGTTTTATAGTTATTTATGGGGTTTAAGAGATTTTAGGGTTTTAGTGGTTTTATGGTTTTTAGTAGATTTTAGGGGTTTTGATTTTTAAATTTATTACGGGTTCCAATGGTTTTAGTGTCCTTTATACATTTTTTATAAATTTTTAATGTTTCTATGGTTTTATGATTTTTAATAATGTTTAGGGGTTTAGGGATTTAAAATGGGTTTTATTGGCTCTAGGTTTTCTAGGGGATTATGGGTTTTTAGTTTTTTTGTCATGTGTTAGTAGGGTTTTTTGGGGTTTTGGGTGGTTTAAATGATTTAGTATGGTATTTAATGTTGTTATAGTTTTTTTAGGTGTTTAGGGTTTTACGGTTTTTAGTTATTTTGGGTTTTTTAGGGTTTATCGTTTTTAGTGGTTTTGGGTTTTTTTCTTTTTTAGGTATTTTAGGGGTGTTTTAGTTATAGGTATTTTATGGTTGGAGGTTAGGGGGTTAAAATGTGTATATTTTTGGTTATGGTTTTTAGTGATATTTTCTGTTTTTAATAGTATTTTTAGGGATTTCTTTGGGGTTCTAGTTCTTTAAGGTATTTTAAGGTTTTTAGGGTATTTAATGTTTTTATTATTTTATAAAATTATGTATTTTTTATTTTTTAATAGATCTTGGGGTATTATGGTATTTTATTATGTTTTTATGGGTTTTATGGAATTAAATTGATTTTATGGCTTTTAGGGCATTTAAGTGTTTTAAATATCAAGGGTTTTTTGTACATTTTAGTGATTTAAATTTATTGTTGTTTTTTGTGATTTAGGGTGTTTTATGATATTTTAAGGATTTTAATGGGTTTTATGGGTTTTATTTGTTCTTATGGTTTTATGGTTTATAGGGTTTTCATGGTTTCATGTAGTTTTACGATTTCTTGGTTTTTTGTTTTTAAGGGTTTTTAAGGGTCTTTAGGATGGTTTTATTAGAATTATTTCATTTTTGGGTCTATAAGGGAATTTATGGTCTTTTATGCTATTAATTATTTTAGGGACTTTTAGGGGTTTAAGGGATTTTATGTGATTTTATTGGTTTTCAGGATTTTTTGATTTTTTTAGGATATTTAGGGTGTTTAGCGTGTTTTGGGGATTTCAAATGTTGGTTAGGGGTTTTAGAGGTTTTCAGAGTTTTAGGGAATTTATAGTTTTTAGGTATTCTTATTGTTTTTATGGTTTTAAGTGGTCTTTTGTTATATATGATTTTAGGGGTTTTATGGGGTCTTTTGTGTTTTCAGGGTGTTTAGGGTATTTTGGGGTTTTTAGAGTATTAAGGGAGACTTTTTTGTGGTTTTATGGGTTGTTAAGGGGTTTAGGGTCTTTTAGTGGGTTGGGGGAGTGTGTTTTTTGGGTTTTATGGAGGTTTAGGAACTCTTAGAGGTTTAGGGTAGTCTTGAAAATTTTCGGGTATTTATTATTTTTTATGGGTTTGGAGGTATTTTAGCATTTTCAGGGTTTTAGTGTCCGTTATATTTTAGGGGCTTCATATGGTTTTTGGGGTTTTGGGGTTGTTTAATGTTGATATGTGTTTTTATGGTATTTTGGGTATTTTGGGTTTCTTTTGTCTTTTATTTGTTTTTGGGTTTTTAGAGTAATTTAGGGGTTTTTTGGTTTTTTGTATCATGCAGGGTTTTTAGGTTTTTGAGATTATTTTAGGGGTTTAGGTTAGTTTATGGTATTTTGTGGTTTTTAGTGACATTTAAGTATTGTTAGGGTGTTTGGGGTCTTTTAGGGGTTTTAAGGGGTTGTTGGTGTCTTTTGGGGTATTTTACGATTTGAAGGGTCTCTACAGGTTATTAGGGACTTTTATGATTTTTAGGGCTTTGAGGGACTATTATGGTTTTTAATGGTTTCATGATTTTATCATTTTTATGATAATTATCGTATTTTACGGGTATTAGTATTTTTCAGGGTTTTCAAAAATTTAAGGTTTTTTAGTGATTTTTGGGTTTTAGTGTTTTTTGTTGTTTCAGGTTCTTTAGGGTATTTCGTGTTTTTAGGCATTTCATGGTTTTTAGTGATTTTAAGGGTATTTTGGATTTTAGTGTTTTTAGGTTATTTATAGTTTTAAGGCGTTTTGGGATTTTTTTTATTTTTATGGTTTTTATTGTATTTAGTTTTTTTTATTTAGGGTTGTGATATTTTTAGGGTTTTTTTAGGGTTATGGTTTTTTTGGATTTTTGGGATATTTGGGTTTTTATGGTGTTTTAGGTTTTGGGGGGTTTTGCTATTTTTTGGATTGTTATGGTTTTTTAGGGTTTTTTATGGTACTAGGATATTTTTTGTATTTAGAGGTTTGAGTGTTTTTAGGTGTTTTATGGGTTCCATATGGATTTTTGGAGTTTTGAGGCTTTTATGGGGTTTTAAGGATTTTTCGGTTTTCTTAGTTTTTTATGGTCTTATGGTTATTAAGGTTTTCAATGATTTTAAGGATTTTAGGGTTAACATGGGTTATTAGTTTTTTTTGGGTTTTACTAGTTTTCTAGTTATTAATTATTCATAGGGATATAGGGTTTAGGTTTTTTAGGGTTTTAGGGGGTTTTCATATTTTTTAGGGTTTTTCGGTTTTTGGTTTATTTAAAGGCTTTTAGAATTTCAAGGGATTTTAGGGTTTTTAGTGGATTTTTGAATATTTTTTTGTTTTTTTTTGGGTTTTTAGGGGAGCTTTTGGAATTTTGGATTTCCTCTGGTGGTTTAGGTTTTTTAAGTAATTTAGGGTTTTTAAAGTGTTTATGGAATTGTAGGGGTTTTAGAGGTTTTAGGTTCTTTAGGGTCCTTTATTTGGTGTAATCGTTTTTTAGGGTTTTATGGTTATTAATGTTTTTATGGTTTTTGGGTTTTTAGTTTTTAGTGGTTTTAGGGGTTTCTAGAGTATATATTGTTTTGGGGTTTTAGGGGTTTTGTGGTATTTTAGTGTTATTAGGATTCGATGTTTTTTTGTGTGGTTAATATTGTTTTAGGGTTATTAAATGTTTTTTATTTTATGTGTTTTATGATTTTTAGGGTTTTTATAGTTTTTCAGTGTTTTTGGGTTTTTAGGTTTTTAGTGTTTTCAGGGTATATAGTGTTTTTTGGTTTTAGAGGTGTTTTATTTCTTCATTGTTTTAGGGTTTTTATGAATTTAGGGGATTTTCAGTTTTTCGGGGATATATGAGGAGTTTAGGTTTTTCGGGGCTTAAGGGTTTCAGTGGTTTTATGGGTTTTTTAATGTTTTAGGTGTTGGGGGGTTAATGGTTTTTTTGGATTCTAGGGGTTTTATTGATTTTAGGGTTTTAAGGATTTTTATATAATTACGGTTTCATAGGACTTTTAGGGGTTTTATTTATATACGGGGTTGTTATGGTTTTTTGGGTTTTTAAGGGTTTTACTGGGTTTTAGGGGGTTTGGGGTGTTATAGGGTGTTTAAGGGTTTTTATGGGGTATTATGTGTTTTAGAGTCTATTAATGTTTATAGGTTCATTAAGGTCTTTTAAGGTTTGTAAGTTTTTTTGTGTATGTAGGGGTTTTAGCATCTTTTAGAGTTGTTTTTGGGTTTTAGGATCAATTAGTGGTGTAATGTGTTTTAGGGTCTTCCGGCGGATTAGGGTTTGAATGGTGTTTTAATTACCTTTATGGTTTATTAGGGTTATAGTGGTTATTAAGGTATTTAGTGTTTGTTAGGGATTTTAATGCCGATTAGGTTTTTATAGGATTTTGGGGTTTTATGGATTTTAGGGTTTTGGTGTTTTTAGGGTTTTAGTGTTTTAATGAATTTTTAGATTCTTGTGATTATTTGGGGTTTTTAATATTTTTAAGGTTTTTTAATAGTTGGTTTTGGTTTTTTTAGTATTTATGGGATTTTATTATTTGAATATTTTTATGGATTTTGTGTTTTTTAGATTCTTTTTTGGGGTTGTTTGGAATTTTTTTAGGGTTGTATGGTTTATATGGTCTTCTAATTATTTTTAGGTTTTTATGGTCTTTTTAGGTCTTTTATTGTTTAGGTATATTTATGGGATTTAGTAGGTTTTAGGTGGTTTTATGGCCATTTAATGGTTTTTAGTGTTTGACGGTCTTTTTTGGTTTTAAAGGGCTTTGAGGGATTTTTATTGGTTTTTAGGGTTTTTGGTTTTTATGTTCATTTAGGGTTTTTTATATTTCATAGGTTCAATTTGGGGGTTTAAATGTTTTTATATAAATTTAGTGGTTTAAATGGGTTTTTAGGGATTTTATATGATTTAGGGCTTTTAGAGTCCTTTAATGTTTTTAGGGTTTTAGGGTCCTTTAGGTTTTTAGGTTGTTTAGGGTCATACAGGGTGTTTAGTGTCCTTTAATATTCTTAAGGGTTATAGAGACTTTTATGGGCTTGAGGTTATTTTATGCTTGTTAATGTTTTTCACATGAGTTTTAGGGACTTTTAGGGTTTTATGGGGTTTTACGTTATTTTATTTTTCGGAGGGGTTTAGGGACTTTTAGGGTTTTTTGGGATTTTAGGGTATTTTAGGTGTTTTTATGTTTTTATGGTTTTAAGGTTTTTAGTGGGTAAGGTTTTTTAGGAGTTTTAAGGGATTCTGGGGAAATTATGGTGGATTTATATTTTTATAGTATTAATTATTATTAGGTTTTGTGGGATTAGGGGTTTTTAGAGTTTTTTTCGGATTTTTGGGTTTTTAAGTTTTTTTTTGTTTAAATGGTTTTTATGGGTTATAGGGATTTTAATGGTTTTACTATTTTTTAGGCTCTTATGTTTTTTTAGTTATTTAATGTTTTTCATAATTTTTCTTTTATAATGGTTTTTTTGGAATTTTAATGATGTTTTAGTGTTTTGTGGTTTTTTTGTGTTTTAAGCTTTTTATGGTGTTTATGGGGTTTTAGGGTATTTTCGTTTTAGTTTTTTTTTCTGGGTTTAAGGGTATATTGGTTTTTTTGGATTAATGTTTTTATATGATTTTATGGATTTTTGGGTTATTCAGTTTTTATATGTTTTTTAGGGCTTGTAACTATTTATTTAGGTTTTTAAATTTTTAGGGGGTTTGGGGGGTTTTGCATCTTTTTCGGGTGTTCATTGATTTTAGGGATTTAATGTTTTTTAGGGGTTTAGGGTATTATGTTTTTAATTCATTTTTAGAGTTTGTATGATTTATATTGGGTTTGGTTGTTTAAAGGGGTTTTAGGGTTTTTAGTGGTTTTAAAAAAAATTAGGATTTATGTGGGTTTTAGTGTATTATTGGGTTTTAGGGGTATTTATTTTTTTAGGAGTTTTAGGTTTTTTGGGTTTTATGGATTTTATGGATTTTTTTCAATTTTTGGGTTTTAGTTTTTTATTATTTTTATGATTATTTACGGTTTTACGGTTTTTTGGGACTTTTAGGGTTATTATAGGGTGTTTTGGATTCATTTAAGGTTTTCAGGTGTTTTGGGGGTTTAATGGTTTTTATGATTTTTAGGATTCTTAGAGTCTTTAGGGGTTTGGGTTTTTTTAGTTTCTATGATTTCAATATATATTGGATTTTGGGAAGTTATAATTGTATTTTAGGTGTTCGGGAGTATATAGGTGTTATAAGGGTTTTTAGTGATTCAATTTTTTTTAGTGTTTATACGTTTTTAGTGTTTATAAGGTGTTTTAATGGTTTTGATGTGTTTTTAGGGATTTTAGGGTTTTATTATTTTTAGGTGTTTTAGGGTTATTATGGTGTTCAATATTTTGTAATAGTTTTTGATCATTTTTTGGGATTTATGGGATTTTTTTTAGGGGTTTTTGGGGTTTTGGGGATTTTTTGTATTTTAAGATTTTATATGGGGATTAAGGGGGATTTTTGTGTTTTTTTGATTTTTTTTGGGATTTAAATTTTTTTATGATTTTAAGGGATTTTGAGTATTATGTGTTCTTAGAGCGTTTCTAGTTTTTTTAGATTTGTTAGGTTTTTGGGAATTTTTTGGTTTTGGGGGTTTTTAGTGGTTTTAGTATTTTAGTGTTTTTCGTTTTTTTTATGTTTTTAGGGATTTAATATTTTAATCATTTTTTTATTTTAAGTGTTTTTTTGTTATTATGATGTTTTTAGGGATTTTAGTTTCCTTTAGTGTTTTAGGGGTTTGGATGAATTTTATGGTTTTGGGGTCTTTTAATTTTTCTAGGAGGTTTATGGAATATTAGGGGTTTGTTTAGATTAGTTAGGTATAGTTTTTTTATGGGGATTTTGAGTATATTTAGGTATTGTATTCTTTAAAAAAAAATTATGAATTTTAGACCTTTTCTTATTTTTTGGGGGGGGGGGTTTAGGGTATTTTAGGGTTTTTTGGTGGTTTTAGGGTTCTTATGGTTTTGGGGTATCTTGTGGATGTTTTATGGTTTTATTGTTGTTTGGAGGTTTTAAGGGTTTTAGGGTTTTTTAGGGTTTTATTGGTTTAATGTGTTGTATAGGTTGTTTGGTTTTTTTTGGATTTTAAGATCCTTTACTATTTTTTGGTTTTTTAGCGTCTTTTAGAGTTTGTAGGGTCCACTGAATTTTTTTGGGGGGTTTTATGGTTTTTAGAGGTTTTCGAGATCTATAGGTTTTAGGGTTTCAATGGGTTTTTGGGATTTATAGGTTTTAAGGTTTTTATGGGTTTTAGAGTTTTTTAGGTTTTTGGGTTTTAATGTATTTTCTGTTTTTTAGTTTTTTTCTTTGGTTTTTATTATTTTTAGGGAACTTTTGGGGTTTTAGAATTTTCTAGATCTTTTAATTTTTTTCACTATTTTGATGGGTTTTATAATGTTATAGGGTCTTTTAGTTGTTTTATATTTTTTTTGCGTCTTTTTGGGGTGTTTAGGGCTTTTAGTTTTTTAATTGATTTTAGGATATTTTAGTCTTTTAGTTTAATATTTAGTTTTTTATGTTTTTAGTGTCTTTTAAGGATTTTAAAAGGATTTAAGTGTTTTTATGGGTTTTAGGGTCTTTTAATGTTTTTAATTACTTTTAGGATAATTTATGGGTTTTAGGGTTTTGAGGGTCCTTTAGGGATTTAGTTTTTTGATGTCCTTTTTTATTTTTAGGTGGTTTCGGGGTTTTTATGTTTTTAAAGGGGGTTTATGGTTATATATGGTTTTTAGGGAACTATATAGTTTTTAGTGTATTATAAGGTCTTTTAGGGGACTTTTTGTTTTTCAGGGCCCTTTTCAGTTTTTAGGGGTTTTATTATCATTTGGGGTTTTATGTTATTTTATGGTATTATAGGAGTCTTGGTTTTAGGAAATTTTAAGGCGTTTTAGGGTTTTTATGTTCTTTAAGAGTTTTAAGTTTTTTATGGTTTTTACGGTTTTTAGGGGGTTAATGAATTATTTTATTTTTTACAGATTGTAGGATTTTATAAATATGCAATGTTTTTAGGGTTTTAAGGAGTTTTATGTTTTTTGGGGTTTTAAATTATTAAGGGTTTTCATGATTTTTTGGGTTTTAGGGGTTATTAGTATTTTTAGGGGGTTTTGGTGTTTTGTGGTTTTTATAGACTTTTTATAGGATTATAATGTTTCATTAGTGATTTATTTTGGTCATTAGTTTTTTTTATGATTTTTATGGTTTTCATGTGTTTTAGGGGTTTTTTGGGTTTTAATGCTTTTCAGGGTTTAAGGGATTTTAATTTTATTTATGGTTTTTATTTTTTATGGTTTTTTGGTGGTTTTATTGTTTTTAGGGATCTTATAGTTCTCATAGGCTTTTTATGGATTTCTACAGTTTTTGATTTTTTAAGATTTTTAAATATTTTTGGTTGTGTTAAGTTTTATAGCCAACAAAAACTTTTTATTTTATTAATAATGATAGTATACCAAGACAAGAAAAAAAACAAACAAAAATTATGCAGAAAAATAGAAAAAAGTGAAAAGTCAAAAAAGGGGGACTAAGGGGGGCGAAAATAGTGCAGTCCAAGGGCGTCGGCCGGAACAAAAATAGAGACTTCCGCTAGAAATGACCCAAGACCTGAAAAAACTAACAAGTTATCATTCACCATAGCTTTAGCGGCCAGAAAATCAGCAAACATATTCCCCTCCCGCCATGTATGGTTGATGGACGTGTGACTATCCAAAAGCAGCTTGCATCTTCAAATCGAGTAATCAATGCTCCAAGGGATTGAGCCTTTACCGAACAAGGCCTTGATGACAATAAGATAGTCAACCTCCACCACTTGGATTGGAATTTCCCTCCGTTTATGAAGGAGAAATCTAGTGAGTAATGCTTGAGACTCTTATTGAAGAGAATTTCCATTGCCAACAAAAGCCGAGAAAGCCACCACCACAGATCCAAGAGAATCACGAACCACTCTGACTCCATGAATCAAGCCCGAGTGGCACGAACCATCATTGTTGACTATGAATCCCCTACTATGTGGCTTCTATTTGACCCACATCCATTGAATGGATGTTCTAGTGGTAGGAGAGGAAACCAAAAATGAAGATCCCTTGACCACATATTTACATAGACTACCCAAATCCAAAAGGAGAAATCTAGCTCTAAAAATAATTCCACCTATCAACATTGGTGTGGATTGATGTCGCCCCTGTTCTTGGACATCCACAGAACCTAGCACCCAACAATAAAACATAGATCTCTAATATTTTGTTCAGGGCCAGGCCTAATCACTCCCTAGAACCAGCTTTTGAGAAAGTCCGAAACTGTCTCCACACCAGCAGGACGCCCCGCAATCTAGCCAAAGAAACCCCAGACCTCCATAGCCCACTCACTGCCAAAGAATAAGTGAAAGAGAGACTCATATTGTGCCTGTCTGCAACAAAAGAATTTAGAGGACATATTTATCCCCCACCGCTGTAAGTTTTCCTCCGTTGGCAGCGCATTATGTCGGACACGCCATACTAGGAAAAAGTACTTCACTAGAAAGATCCTTGCACCATAGTATATCACCCCAAGGGTCCTGATGAGACGCCACATTTTGAGCTTTGAGAAAATCTTTAATGTTAAAAGTAGCTGAAGCTGGTCCTGTGAAAACACATCTATCTTGGTCATTGCTCCTCTGAATGCTGTCAGAAATGATCCGTTGTGTGTCATCCAAAGTATAGTTGATGAGAACTGAAAAAACACAAGCTTCTCTAAAGTTTAAAGATGGTGCAGGATAATATGGATAACCCAGCACCGACCCTGCCCAGTTATGATGCCAGAATCTCACATCCCCATTGACAATGATCCACTTAGAGTGTTTCTAGAGAAAATAAATGTAGGGATGGACCAAATTCTGCACACAAGAAGTATTAACTTTAGGAATGTTTCCCTTAAAATCATAGGCATTTTTCATGTAACTACCCCAAAGGGATTTTCCCTCAATGATCTCCCAGGCCAATTGGGCATGCATGCCTGAAATAGTGTTTGAAATACTCTTAAGGTTCATACCTCCATCCTACACTGGTTTAGCCAGTTTATCCCAAGCAGCCCAGTGGCACTTTCCTTCTAAGTGACCATCACATAAAAAGGAGTTTAAAATTTTCTCTAAGTTGGAGATAACCATCTTTGGAACCTTAGTGGTAGACATAAAATACCTTAGAATAGAAGGCAGGACTGAATTGATCAAAGTTAATCGTCTGCCCAAAGAAAGGAACCTATTTTTCCAATTGAGAATATGCCCCACAATTTTTCCAGCAACCCCATCAAAGTGTTTAATTTGGAGAGTTTTCGGAGACACTGGATCACCCAAGTAAATCAACAAAAAGGTACCTCTTTGCATGTTATGAATAGATTTCAATAGCCGTAGCTTCCGCTCCGGACAGCTGGTATGAGCATAAAAGCAACTTTTTTAACAAATCACTACTTTCCCACTCCATGAACAATAAAAATCAATCACTTCATTAACCCCTGAATGGATTTTCTACTACCGTTAACAAAGAGAAAAGTGTCATCCGCAAACATGAGATGAGACACACTTCCTCACATGTTCTTATTCTGAAAGGGTTGGATCCTGCCAGTCTCCAAGGAGTGGTTCAGAAATCTACTAAGCACATACTGAGAAATGATAAAAAGTGAAGGGGAAAGCGGGTATCCCTGCCTCAAACCTCTGACAGCTTTGAAGAAAACAAATTGATTGCCCATAAATGAGATTGATACCTAAGGAGAACAAAAGCAAAGAAAAAGGATGTCAATGATCCATGCTGAAAAACCCATGCCTTGTATAACCCTTATGAGGAAACAAAATTCAATTCTATCAAAGGCTTTGCTCATGTCCATATTAATATCCACATTATATCTGAAATCCTTCAAATTGATGTCACTAATAACTTATTGGGCTAAGGCTACAACACCTTGAATAGAGCAACCTTTCACAAAACCATGCTGCTCCATGGCCACCTAGCTTGGAAGAAAGGGAGAAAGTCTGAGATTGAGGACAACAGCTATAATTTTGTTGGGAACATTGCATAAGATGATTGGATGATATTGATTGAGAGACTTAGGATCTTTCACTTTGGGAATCATAACAAGTTTTGTAGCACAGGTCAACCGGGGAAGATTACCACCAATAAAGAAGTCTTGCACCGCTCTGATCAAGATCTACTTCACAATATCCCAAGAAGACTTGTAAAAAGAAGAAGGAAAGGCGTCTGGCCCTGGAGCACTATCAGAATTTATAGACCATACAACCTCTCTAATTTCATCTTCCCTTGGGATTGCTTCCAAAATGGAATTCACCTCACCAGAAACGGAGCGGGTGATATTATTGAAGAGGGCAGAAGAGCTTCGGGGGTATCCACCTGCCATATTCGGATTAGGGGAGTCCAAAATATCCCTAAAAAAGGCGTCCTCCATATTAACTACAACAAACCTTTCATTAATGAAGGAGCATCATCTTGAAGCATATTGGGCACCATAATCCTACGTTTTTCATTGAGGCAGGAATGGAAATAACATGCGTTCCTATCTCCATATCGGAGCCACTTATCACTGTACTTCTCATGTGCAATGCGTTCCTATTGAAACAATAACTGAGATAATTGCTCCATCTTTAATTGCAAAATGCTATAAACAACTCATCCCAAACATTCTCTAGACAAATTTCCAATATTTGAATGACCCTGCTCAATTCCTGCTGCTCATGATCATCTGAGGGATGCTATTTTTTCCAAACTCGCAGGAGCCCTCTAAGGCTACTAAGGTTGTTGCGGAGGTCCAACCACGGGTTGCCTCCTCCCAGCTAGTTCCACACGGACTTCAGAATGTCATGAAAAACTTTCATGATCTTCCCATGTAGCAGTAATATGAAAGGGCTCCACACTACCATTGCTGCTCTGAATAGAAATGAAAAGAGGGGAGTGGTCCGAATGGTTTCTGACCAAATGGGAATCCTTGATGCTAGGAAAATAGAGGGAGCTTCGTTGTTCACTAGACATATGTCAAGATGACTCCAAGACTGTCGCATCCCATGCAGATTATTGCACCAAGTAAAGGGGTCACCAGAAAAACCTGCATCCATTAGACCATTTGACGATTTAAACTCCACAAATTCCTGACTAGCTCTCTTAGGAAATGGGCCATAACCTTTTTTCTCTTCCGGAAAAGCCATAATATTGAAATCTCCACCCACCATCAAGGGGAGTGTCCTGGATTGAAAGAAATCAAGTCACTCTATAGTGGGATTCTTTCCTGAGAATCACATTTGGCATAAAAAATTGAAATATTGAGAAAACATTCATCCTTTGAAATTTTGATATTCAAAAACTGGTCCAACATTGAGTAAAATTAAATAGAGAGATCATATTTCTAGAAATCCCAGATATGAGAATTAGTGGGGCTGCCTGTAAAAAATCCAGGCACCCTTAGACGTCGAGCATAATCCTTGACTTTAGAATGATCATGTTTAGCTTCCAACACTGCTATCTGGGAAAAAGAATTATTAAAAAGTTGATTGGAGATGAAATCCAATTTTACCTGAGAGCCCAAGCCACAAGCATTCCAAATGAGAAAATTAATCATTTTTGAAACAGACATCTGGCACTGGCCCCAGACTCATGGCCTTGAAGCATTCTTGATAATCGGGATGAATACTTTGACCTCGATTGTGATCTGGTCTGAATTCATTATGGAGAAGATTTAGACATTGAGGAAGCAGTACTCGTTCTGGATGTTGGCACCACAAGAGTGACTGGATAGCTGGCTGGGGGATGAGAAGCCAAGATACCCTCTTCCTAGTGAGGATAAGGAAAAGGAGAATGAATTATTGGCGAAGAGCATTACTGTACAGTTTCCATCTGGTCCCCGTAATCTTCTGAATCCATTTCAGTTATAGACATAGGAAGCCAAGGGGGGAAGCCTGATAGAGAATTGGACAGGCCCTAGGCCGGAACAACTGTCTCTGGGAACACCGAAACAATCCAGAGTTGAGAGACTTCAATTTCACATAATGATTGACATGGACCACATCCAAGCCTGCAGAAACCAAGGAGACGCCAGCTGAGGATGATGATGCTTCCGGGCAAGTAGGGGGGAGAAAGCAATCCCTTCCCCTTGTCACTGGAACCCCTCACAGGACAAGGAGAGTCACTACCTGACACCAAAAGAAGGACTTTGTAGTAGTTTTAGGGGTATTAGTGTATTTAGTTGTTTTACGGTTTTTAGGGTTTAAGGGTTTTTTAGGATTTATTTAGGCTTCATAACGAATTTTTTTAAGGGGATTTTCATGTTATTATGGTTTTTTAGTGTTTCTAGATTTTTTAGGGTATTTAAGGGTTTTCATTTTTGTAGGATTTGTATTATTTGATTTATGGTCTTTTATGATATTTTAATGATTTTAGGTGTTTTAGGGTGTTTTAGGGTCTTATATGTATTTTTGTTCCATTTAGGGGGCTTTAAGAGTTTTATGTTTTAATGTGTATTTATCATTTTTTCGGTTTTTTAGTGTTTTATAGGGTTTTAGAATTTTAGGAGGGTTTTAGATGGTTTTTTTCTTTGTAGGGTTTCTATTGTTTTATAGCGTTTTTAGGGTTCTTAGGAGTTTTTAATAGTTTAACGGCTTTAAAGGGTTTATAAGGTTTAGGGATTTTAGGGGGTTTAGGATTTTTTATGGTTATATATATAATATTTAGGGTTTTAGGCTATTTAGAGGATTTATAGGGTTTTGGGGTTTTAAGGGTTCTTCGTGGCTTTTTAGGGGTTTTAAATTTTTTAGGGGTTTAAGGGTGTTTACGAGTTTTGGTGTTTTTTACAGTTTTTTGGGGTTTTATTATTTTTTGGAATGTTGTTGGGTTTTTAGGGTTTAAATATGTTATTGGGTTTTAATTTTTTTTTTATTTTTTGGGTTCTTGAGGATGTTGATGGGTGATTTGGATCATGACACGCGTACGAATTGAGTGGTTAAAGGCAGACAAGATGTGGTGGGAAGAATGTGCATAATGTCATTAGACCTGTTTCGATGAATTGGTGGCCCAATGACAAGGGGGAAGATAGATAGGATTGAGGAATTTAATGTATTAATCATTAATATACATGTGGATACCCAATACCCATTGATTGTGGAATAATTGAGGCATATGTTTACATTAATTAAGGCCCAAAAATTTGTTTTATGACCCAACCCATGGTGTGCTACGAATTTTAAGCCATCCAACCATGGAATCGTCAATGTTGAAAGTAGTGTGGTAGTTGTCTATATTTTAAAAAAGGGGTGTTATAATTTTCTCTTAATGTCCTGGACATGTTCCAAAATTGTCAAAAGTATCATTTAGTCTTTTTGAATTTTTTAAACTAGGTGTTAGACTTTTGAATCAATATTTGGCTATAAATAGTCACACACATGTACTCATTGCACATCATGAATAAATGTAATGTTATTAAGGTGATTTTTTCTTGAAAACATCGTTTTCTTTCTTTAATATTGACTTATCAAAGGACTTTTCTTCTTTTGTGTCATATTATGGTTTGAGTTCATATAAGCAAGTTCTCTTGGGGTTCTTCCTCGACCATTTTCTCCCATACTTCCAATTTTCACTATACACACACCACATTTACTTGTTTTATTTATGGGATTAAGGTTCTAAAAATCAATGAACAATGTTCCTAGGACACATCCAAGATAGTCTTGGATCACCTATCATTTGGTATCAGAGACCGTTTTCATGAAATATTCTCCATTCAATATTATCCATTCATCTATCTTTGTTTCTCATTGAATTGGACCAACATCAATTGTGGTCGATTTTCGTCCTCTCCTACAGAAGACATTTCTCCTTGAATTCAGACATAAATATATCATTCATGTTTTTGAGATTCTCATATTTCTTCTACATTTGGAATCATCGAAATCAATTCTATAAATCATGAGATACATAGGGATTAAATTTTGTAACGAATTTTGAAATTTGAAAACCACTCAAATCCAACATTGATTCCATTTAATGCTAAAAATTATTGCTTCTACTGCATTTAAATATTTAAAATTCATCCTGTTGATATAGTATTTATTCAAAAAAAGAACCCAAAAATAAAATAAAAAATTAAAAGCTCAAAAAATGGAAATATTTTGAATTCTAGGTCCCATTACAAATTTTCATTGCCCATTTTTCTAACCTTCCTAAATTCTTTCATCTTGAATGAAATTTAAATTTTTTTCATTGAATAATTGTTTGGTATTTAAACATTCTGATGAGATTTAATATTTTTAGAAATTGGGTGTGAAATCTAAAGGAATAGTTTTGTGTGGTAAAAGGAAAGGTTGTTGAATTTTATTAACAATTCCAATTTTGATTGAAACATGAGAGAACATAATATTTTTGATTGTAAACAAGTGAGGGGGTGTGTGAGGTACATTTTTCGTTCTATTCAAATTTTCAAACAAGATTCCAAAATGTAAGAGGTGATTAACACTAAGAAATAGAAATTGTGTTTTTTAGTTCAATATAAGAACAATTCCAGAGGTTGAATGCGAGGGTGGATGAATTGAAGTACCCATCCAATTATAGAGAACCACTAAAGGGGAGGGTCAATGAAGAAGATTAGGATTTATCATATTTTAATGAGTCACTAATTCAAAAAAATCAACCAAGTGGGAGGAAAGACAATGATATTGGAGGATTAATTATAATTATCCATTCGTTTCAAGGTGAGAATGATCCTGAATCACACTTTTAATTGGAAAGAACGTTAGAACAAGTTTTTTTCTTTTCACAACTATTTGGAGGAAAACAAGGTGTAGTTGGAAGCTATGGAATTCACTAAATATGCTATTATTTGGTGGTACCAACTACATGTTAATCAATAATGGTGTGAATAATGTCTTATCCACACTTTCAAGGAGGTGGAAATGGTAAAGCGTAATAGATTCTATTTTAGCCACTATTATCGGGATGTGATCCACAAGATGAAAGGATTAACTCAAGGGGCCATGAATGTTGAGTATTGTCAAAAAGAGATGTATATCCTCGTGATTCAGACCAATATTGATGAGTATGGAGAGGAGACCATGGAATGGATTGTGAATGTCCTCAACTATTACCTTCATGAGATAGTGGGCATGCATCACTACATAGACATGGATGATCTAAATCACATGGTTATGATATCAGAGAGGAAAGTAATGAAAATAAAGATTCACCCTACATTATATGGTAAGGATTATTATTGTTATTTAAAGTTCTAGTATTCCATCCCATAAGATAATTATAGGGAAGAACAAAATGGATTCAATGGAGGTGACCAAAAAAACTATTCATTCCAGAATCCAATGATAAAATATAGGGTTTGGTTTTTTCTAAATCATGTGATATAAAATGTTTTAAATGTCATGTATTTGAACGTTTTTCATCACAGTTACCAAACAATAAGACCGCGATTATTTATGATGATGGAGATATTCTTAGTACTAGCTCAAGAGAAGATGTAATTCCACAACTATAGGATTGATCAGATGTGGAAGTATAGAGCCCAATACCTAGATAAATTCTTGTGGTAAGGTGTGATTTGAGTGCACAACCCAACGGAGAAAATGATAAAATGATAAGGTAGAACATTTTTCATTCTAGATTCCTAATCAAATATATGTAATGTAGTATTATTACTGATGGGGGTAGTTGAAAAAAAATAACGAGTGGTTTTATGGTTGATAAATTGAGTTTATCTAAGACAATGAATCATAGGACTTATAAAATTCAAAGCTACTAAGCAAGGAAAAGTTACATTTTCTATTGGGAGTTATTAAGATAAGGTTGTGTGTGATGTTTTTTCCATTCATTCTAGTCATATCTTGTTTGGAAGACCTTGAAAATTTAATAGGAATGTCACACATAATGGATAAACAAACCAATATTTTTTAGTAAAATGGGAGGAATGTTATTCATACAACCTTGATACCATTAAAATATTAATAATACCAAGTGAGGATTGAGGGATATATTGATACTAGATAAATAATAAAATATTTTGAAAAAATATGTGATTAAAATGTAGGGGAAAATCAAATGTTAACAATGAGTGATGAGTGACATCAAAAATGTAGGAAGAAATAACAGTTGAAAATAAGAGTGAAAATAAGAGTTTTGAGGGTAAATGAGTTTATATTCAGTAAAAATATAGATACAGAGATCTTTATAGGTGTAGGAAAAAATCAAGATTCTATGTAATGGATAATGTTTTACCAATAACTCTCTTAACCCATAAAATCCTTATAGTGTTGTGTCTCTTTTAAATAAATTTGGTGATGTGTTTCCAGAGGAAATTTCGGATGGATTAATTCCCATGTAGGGTATCAAGAATCACATTAACCTCCTCCAAGGAGAAACAATTCATAATATAAAGGATTATCAAGAAAATCTAGAGGAGGCATGAGAAATGGTATGCTTTCATGATCTGAATGAATCATAGAATCCCTTATACACAATTAACGTTCCCACTTTGGAGAGAATATCAATGATAATGCTTAAAATATTTTGTTTCCCAACAGGTATGGAAATATTAGTTCCACCTTTAATAATAATGAACATTCACCCTTTTAATTTTGAGATTCTAGGATTATTAATTTCTAGGAGGGAGAAGAAGTTGATGGTCATGGAACACATGAGAATCAAGGGGTTGAAGGGAGACATGATGAGGAGGGTAGAATTAACATGTTGGTACAAGACCCATTGCGAGGAATTGTTGGCCCAATGACAAGTGAATATACTAAAATCATAAAGGGGGACATAAATGTATTAATCATTAATATACATGGAGAGTAACAATACCCTTGCATTGGGGAATAATATGGAACTATATTTACATTAATTAAGGCCTATAAATTATTCTTATGACCCAGCCAAAGGTGTACTACGAATTTTATTCCCACCCCACCATGGAATATTCCATGTCCAAAGTGGATGGCTAGTTTTCTTTACATTCCAAAAGGGGTGTTAAACTTGTCTCTTAAAGTCATTGGAATGTTCCAAAATTTTCAAAAGAATCATTTAGGTTTGTTGCCAAGTGGAAAATATGTGTTATACTTTTGTATCAATATTTGGATATAAATACCCACCAATTGTACTCTTTTCACATCAAGATTGGAGGTAATGTTATTATGGTGTGTTTTTCTTGTAACCTTTGTGTTGATGATTAATTCTTCACTTATCAAGGGATTGGTAATTTTTTGTTTCATCATATGTCTATAAATATTATATAAAAGTTCCCTTCAGGCCTACATTGACCATTTCCCCCCATCCTCCACATTCTCACTACACATTCACCACATTAACTTATTTTCTTGTTGTAATCTGGGTTCTCAACAAACAAACATTGAACAGGATTCCTAAAACACATCCTAGCAGTTCTTGGATCACATATCAATGGGGTTTTAGAGAGTTTTGGGATTTTTATAGTGTTTTTAGGGTTTTTAGGATTTTGGTATTTTTAGTGGTTTTAGGTTTATAAGGGTTTTTATGGTATTTCAATTTATCTAATGGGTTTTTGGGATTTTCATGGTTTTTAAGCTTTTCGGGTTTTTTATAATGTTTTTAGAGTTTTGGGGATTTTATTATTTTGAGGGGTTTTATGGATTTTAATTGTATTATTGTGTTTTCAGGTTTTAGAGTTTTTACAATATTTTGGGGATTTCAAGGGTTTGTTAGGTGATTTAAGGATTTTAGTGCTTTGGTGGTTTTGACAGGATTTTATGGTTTTAATATTTTTTAGATTATTTTAGGGGTTTCAGTTTTTCTGAAATGTTTCTTTCGTTTTTTGGGGTTTTTGGGTTTCGTGGTCTTCAGGTTATTTATGGTATTTATGGATTTTAGGGATTTTATGAATTTTTATTACAAAATTTTTATTTTTATTTATAATCATATATTTTTTTATTATTTACCATTTAATATAATTATAATGTGTTAGTTATTAATTATATATAATTATTCATTCGTAATTATTTGAGACATAAATAAATTCATATATTGGTTCAGAATTAGACCTCAGCATTAAATGACCATGAATTTTTTTCCTGATGTACTTATTAACTCCACAACATGGAAAATAGATTCTTATAAAATGAGATGTAATGAAATTAGATAGTAATTTTGTAATTATTAATATAATGAGTTTTATTATTGTTTTAAGAGAAGTCAAAATTCATAGTGCCACTTCAATCGTCCATAAATTCTGATTCTTACCTCCATTTGGGATCTCCCTATATCAAATTGATGCATGAGATGATCGCTATACTATGATGATCAAGGAAATTCTGATAACTATTTCTTTAAGGAAAAATATTCCATCGATTGCCTTTATAAATCATTTTTTTTGTTTCGATACCATAATTGTTTTACATTTGATGATATTTTAGCTTCATTTAAGAGTGTCATCGTATGGATGTTAGGTTTACTGTGATTTAATTCCATTGATTTACACACCAATTGATTTTATGGGATTTAAAATGTTGATGTTTTCCTTCATTGGGTGGCTTATTTTCGATTATTTATATTTTTGAATGTTATTCTGTACTTTTATGTATATTAATATTTATTTAATGTTTTATTTAATTGTATCTATTCATGGTCATTTTTATATATTTATGAATATTTTTATATATTTTTTTACATTTGTAAATATTTATATGTATTTATGTTTATATATTTTTATATCGTATATGGATATATATATATATAGATATTTTTATTTACTTGGGTTTGTATATATTTTTATATTAATATGAAATTATATATATGTGTTCATTTCTATATATTTATATATCTTAATCTTTTGAATATATATATTTAAATAAATTTCATTATATGTATATATATTTATAGATATTTATAAACTATTATACTTTATTAATTTCTTATTTATTATTTATTAATTTTTTATTAGTCGTTTAATATTAATTGATTTATTATATACTATTAAATTTTTTTGACTAAATATTTAATATTTTTTATATTATTACATATTATTTATAATTTTTTACTAATTTATTATTTATTATTTATTATATTATTTAATATTTTTTATTATTAATTAATAATTGACTTACTATTTATTACTTATTTTTTATTTACTATATATTTATCATTTATTATTAATTATATGTGGAATTATTATCTATTTACTAAATATTTATTTTATATTGATATATTTTTATTTATTTTTTATTTTTTATTTTTTATTTATTGATAATTGATTTTTTTGTCTATATATTTATTATTTCATAAAAAATTTGTTATTTTATTATTAATTTAATATTAGTGTACTATTTATTATATATTTATTACTTATTTATTATATATTTATCATATATTTATTACATATATATTTTTTATTATTTTTTATCTATTACTTATCAACTTATTATTTTTCAATTCTATATTAATATATATATTTTTAATTAATTTTTATTAAAAAAAATAGGTATGGGAAAAATCCCAAAGACCCTACCCCATTTATTAATAGAAAAGGTGTACAACATGGAAGAAGTGGTGAGACCTGGAAAATCATCCCTCATAAGAAACAAAAAAATGTCAATGGATACAATAAAAAATCCAAAATCATGGAAGACTAAAATTCAATGTCAAAAGCATGGGATTGAGTGGGATGTGCGTCCTTCCCAACCTGATCATGAGGGGTACCTCTACCATATGGGTGTTGGCCTTTCTTCAAGGTATTTTCTCTCTTCCAAGGTCCTTGGACTTCATATGAAGACAATTCAGTGGAGTTGGTTTTACCCATATCTTTTGAAGATTCCTCAAGATGATGCTCCACTATATTAGTTGGGGTAGTTATTATAGAAGAATTTCCTTTAAAAAAAAGTGATGACTAAGGAATTCCATTCATTGGCTGGGGATTTAGCCATATGAGCTTGAAAAACACAAAATTGGATAGGATCATTTGGGTGAGCACTGGATGGGTCAATGTCAAGAAAAGAAAAAGAATTCGTAGTTGACATTATATATTTAGAAGAGGTGTATCTCTTAGTTTCTTATATCCAAACATGTTTTCTTGCCCAAGGTCTGGTAAAACATCATGAAGACACCTCCATATTCAGTACATCATAAGACACGTCATTGCTAATAAAATCACATATACCACAAATATTTGTAATAAAATGAATATCAGACATGTTAACACTAACATGAATATCTTTTATGTTAACCTTTGTAGAGTCAACACTACCAACTCCATTGGTGAAGGGATGTTCAACATGAAAAGGCAAAATACAATCCACAATGATAAATGACTATTTCTTTGTGTGAACGGAGTCCACGCCCTCTACTCGAGTAGTTGGTGAAGTCTCAGGGATGACCATTTTATCCAATATACATCCATTATTGGAAGAATTTTGATTCAAGACAGGATTAAAACCTTGATCAGATCGGTAAGAAAACGGGGGATCCTGATCTTGGGATTGTTAGATTTTCTAGCTTTAAGGACAAACCCAGTCCTCAAAGACTGTACCAAAAATATGGGAATTTCTTGCAGGATCCCACCCATAGGATATTGTGTCTCTGAGTCATCTAGAACCATTACTATATTTCCTTTTATTAATTTACAAGTTATTCATTATTTATTCATTACGTATTCATTATTTATTTATTAGTAATTTAAAATTTATTATTTATTATTTTATTTATTTATTATTTAATAATTATTCATGATTATTTGTTATTTATTATTTACTATTTAGTACCATATTATTTATTTATTTATTTAATAATAATTTATCTGATAATTATAAATAATTTTTTTAATTAGTCAACCAATATTTATTTATTATCTATTATATTTTTTTTCTAATTTTTACATATTATTACCCTTTAATATTATTATTATATTTTTATCTATATACAAATATAAGTATATTAAATTATTCTTACCGACCACAAGAATAGTTTTATCGACTGGTAATATCTCTATAGAATAACAATGTGGTATGGGTTTCTAATCTGACCCAACACATATGTATACTAAATTTTATCATCGCATATATGGAATATACATGCATCGTAATCAATAATTAATTAATATATAAAACTCGATAAATTAAATATAAATATAAATATAAAAATTAACAATATTTATAAATAATAAATAATAATAATAAATAATAAATTATAATTTATTTATTTATTTATTATTTAAATAAACAATAAAAAACTATCGTTAAATGATTCTCCTGATTTTTCTAAGACCACACGAATTCATTTTATAATACCACGACCCCAGTTACCCAGAGTTGGTGAATTATTACATAATATTTGCATGATCCCAACAGAGGAAGTCCCGAAAGACCGATCAGTTTAGTAGCCTTGAAATTACTAGATACATACATAAGTTTCACATTCCATAAGGAAATGAAAAATCAACATTGTGTATCCATTGAACAAACTCATATTCCTTATCCTATAACTGAAGGCGAGACATAATATACATCTTCAAATCCTAGGAAAAATAAAACATAAGAAAGGGGTGATCTCAAATGCTCATTAAGGATAACAATATAGCGAAAACTATCATAAATAATCATAAACATTTAAGGTAATGTACAAGACTAACACACAATCTTTTTTAAACATTAACTTTAGCATAATATAGAAATGATAAATAAAATAATTCAATTTACTTATTCACATTGATATTCTACTAGTTGAATAATCACATGTAATATCAAAAGCTAGTCTCATAATGATGGAATGCATAATGTCGGTCATCTTAACCACAAAGTCAAGGCCTCGTGCCAAGACTCTAAATATAAATTTTGTCAAGGCCTTGTGCCAAGACCCTAGTTTGTCTCAGGAGACCTACCATTGCATCGAGGGGCTATAGCGTCCCCCACCCTTCACTTACTACATCTAATGCATTTCTCATATGAAAAAGAGTGAAACATAACATAAACATTCGTATTAAACTAACATTTGAAATATTAATACTTTAACCATAAACTGTGAATGGCATAAAAAACCACATCCACAGTCATACATATCATAACACTATCAATAAATTATGAAATATTTTATCATAATAAATCAACATCAATTAAACATAAAATCCAAAAATATATGTTGACATAGATGAAATCAATCCAAAAACTATTTGAGAGAAATATCTCTTTCTATATAGAAATCATTTAAAATTTTCATAATTATAAAAGAAAAAATTTATTTTCAAAACTATTCATATAATCTTGTAAGGTAATATTTGAAGGTGTTATAATGGTTGAAAATAGCCACACACGCCATATAAGTTAAAAAATATTTTTTCCATAATATGTCGAAAAGGTCATAATGTACCTTTTTTGGAAAACGGTGAAAAGATTCCATTTAAAAAAATTATAAAAATTAAAAAAGGTTTAAATTATTTTAAAACATATTTTTGAAAATAGTATAATTTTTTTGAAATTCAATTTTAAGAATCACGGATGTGGATGATAAATAATTTCTATTAGATAATTATGTATAAACAACCACGGATAATAAAGAGATTGTAAAATTAACACTTACCTTTTACTTTTCCTTAATAAAGAGTACATTAACCTCTTGTATAATAGTTAAATCATTGTTACTAAATTATAAAATAACCACATACATAATTATGATATCATATATGATCCTCTATTATTTATTTTTTAATAATATTACAATATTATCATTGTTTTAGGTGCTAACTGATTCATTTTACTTTATTTATTTTGTTGCTTAAGTCATGTTTGTTAGGTATAGGATTTATTTTATTCATATTCATAATTAAATTAATTTATTAAATTTTTTTAATCATCAAATATAAATTATTGTTTAATGGTTACGATGGGGAACAAAATCTCATCGCATCATGGAGACGGTAAACCATACATATGCACGAGCGACAATATCATTCTATTGATAGTGAAATCATCTATAATTGGATGTTATATACTATTTTACAGAATCATTAACATGTTATATTTATTATTTATATCCATTATACTGATTATTATACCCATAAAAATAATGAATTGCTGAATAAAAAACTATACCACAACGTGGAGACAGTAAGTCGCACGCATGCACGTATGGTGACTTTGTCATTCATTGGATGGATAGAATAATGAATATGGTTGTACAATATTTATAATAACATCTCAATATGTATATGTTATTTTAGTTATTATTTTGTATTGGAAACAAAAAGAAATAGGAAGTGGAAGAAGAAAAGAACATTAAGATAGGTGATGAAATAATTACCTATTCTTCAGGTGATTCCTTTTGATTTTAACAAAATGGATTCTTAAGATGGATTTCAGATAAAAGTAAGGGATATGGGATTATATTATGGTAGTTGGGAGGATATTTAAGTAGGTTTTTCTGAGAAAAATGGCTTTGGAGGTGTGAATTTTAGAGAAGGGGAAGTACCCTTTTATAAGAGTGGTGAGGGGCACTTTAGGAAGAGCTTGAAATATTAATTTATTATAAAATAATTTTCGGTTTATAATAGCTCCAAATAGATTTAGTTCTAGGATAATTCTGGATGGGTCGAAATACACTCAATAAATAGGTTTTAGACAAGTTTAGATCACCTTATTAACCTTATCTTTTAGATTTAACTCTTAGTAAATAGGTTAGCTTTTACCATGTCTTCTAGTATTTTTATATTACATGGTTATTATTATTTCTATAAAATTTCAAAAGAACATAATGTGGTTTATTAATGACATATATAAAATTATATAAGTATTATGGATAAATATTATATTTTTAGGAATATTATATCATTTAATAAAATAGAATTTGTTTTAAAAACCAATTTATGCCAATTTTTACACTATTTAGTATTTGGTTTTTATGAAAGTCATAAATACTTGCAAAAATAGAAACAATATATATTTAATCAACCATAAAATATCATATTCACCTATAAAATTATTTTTTTGAATAAAAACATTCAAATTATATTTATTTTAATATTTATAATATCATTTATTTGAATCATTCAATAATAAGGAAAATATTGCCTCATTATTGGGTCATAAATAAATATATTTATTTTATATCTAAAAAATTAGAAATAAAATTTCATTATATAGGAAATACTATTATATTAGTTATTAATATTTATAGTCTGATAGATCAATTATATAATCTCATATAAAAATTGATTTAGTGAAAGATACATGTTTATGTTACATTTTTCTATACATTAAATGAATTTTTATAAAATGTCAGTTTCACATCCAAGTGGCTCCATGGGGTCCCAAAATCTACCCAAGGAAGCTAAGGGTCGGACATATCTCATACAATAAGAGTAGGACATGTGTTAGGGTAGTCTCATATTATTATAATATTATTTTAACCTTTTATTACCCTATTTACTTTTAACCATGGTAAATAAAATTCCAAATTTACTATTAACTCAAAATTATTTTCATCTTATTGAACCAAATTTTACATACCTATTAAAACTATGTATGTGGGATTTTTTAAAATTTAATTCGTAGAAGTGGAAAAATTACGTTTTATGTAAATTTGCAAATGTGCTTGAAGGTGGGTAAAAGGCGTTAAAAAGTTCAATGAAATTTTATATATCTAATCTAATTATAAAAGTAATACAATTAATTACATTGGACTAATATAAGTACTATTTATCAATTTTGACAATAAAATGAATTTAAATATAAAAATAATTATTTAAATAAAAAGTTGGTTTTAAACAATAATGTATTGTTTTTAACTATTCATCAAATAATTGAATGTTTATAGAAAAATACCAAAAATTCACCCTAAATTATTTTTGATATTCCAAATCCCAAAAAAAACAAGACCATTTTGAAAAATAAAATTTCAGAAATTAAAAAAAGGTATTAATATTCATAACTACTTTTTAAACGGCTTGTTTTATTGGTCGGGGAGCACTAGAACTTGGATCTAAGTACAACACAAGTTATTGTATTATTCAAAGAGAAGAATATTGTGGAAGTATATGGTGTTACTTTCTTCTCTCCTTCAAATAATTTCATCCTCAAAATATCTAAAATATTGCAGCATAAAAATATGTGGGTGGTTCTTCATCATATGTTCCTCAGGTTCCCACGTTGCCTCTTCCATTTTATGGTTTCTCCAATGTACTTTTACTAGAGGAGTTTTCTGGTTTCTCAACACATGTTCTCTAGTATCATGTATTCTGATAGGCTCTTCACAATAATACTGATTGGGTTCCAATTCTATTTCATCATAAGTGAGTACATGTGTTGGGCCAGGAATGTATTTTCTCAATAGTAATACAATCAACACATCATGAACTTTGGAGAGACTTTGCGGCATTCTAAAATGGTATGCTAAAACTCCAATTCATTCTAGAATTTCAAAAGTTCATATCTACCTGGGACTTAATTTACCCTTCATACCAAATCGTATAACACCCTTCCATGGAGACACCTTCATGAAACCATGATCACCTGCATGAAATTAAAAATCCTTCCTTTGGTTACCGGTATAGCTATTCTTCCTAAATTTAGCTTCTTTGATGTGGTTTGGTATAATATTCACTTTTCCATTGTTTCCTGAACAAGTTCTGGTCCAACGAGTTTTCATTCACCAATATCTACCCAAAAAGTTGGTTTGTAAAATATTTTTCAATATAACTCTTTATATGGTGTCATTTGAATACTTGAATGGAAGATATTATTATCGTAAAATTATACCAGAGGTAAATATTGATCCCACATTCCTTGAATGTCATGTGAGAAATATCTAAGTCTTCTAAGGTTTGAATAGTCTATTCTAATTGTAAATCAGTTTGAGGGTGGTAGGCAGTTCTCAACCGAAGATCAGTATCTAGGGATTTCTTAAGGATTTTCTAGAATCTTGATGTAAAATGGGGATCACGATCAGAAAAAACTGATAGGTGTACACCATGATGTCTTAAAACATCATTAATATATATTCATGCTAAACATTCACATGGTAAATCATCTATGATAACAAGAAACTTTATTTACTTTGTAATACAATCAACAATGACCCATATTTCATAATTTCTTCTAGGATTTATTTGTATCTCTATGACAAATTCTACTGTCATATCATCCCATATCCAGTTAGGTATGGGAAGAGGTTTCTTGGCTGCACTAGGATATTGTCTTCCATCCTTCATCTATTGACAATCCATACATCTTGACACATAATCAGTAATCTCCCTCTTCATGTTGTCCCACAAAAAATGTTCCATTAAGTCTCTATACCTATTAGTTCTACAAGGGGATATAGAGAAATTGGAGCTATGAGCATCATCCAACAATTCTCTTTTTAGATCAGGTATTTTGGGGACAAAAAGCCTCTTCCCAAATTTAAAAATTCCATATTCATATACAATGTCAACTAGCGTCACATCATTCATAGTTTTAATTTTATTTTGAAACACTTCATAATCAGTCTATGAATTTTTTATCCTTTCTAGTAAATATGGTTTGGAATCCATTTGAAAAATTATTGATGTTTCACCGTTAATGATAATTCCCGTACCATCTTTACAAGATCCATGAAAATAGGATCCCATTAAACTCTAATCTTTTTAAGAGCTCTGTGATCCTTTTCCCCAAATAATCTTACAAATTATTTTTATTCCTTGAGTGGTACTGTATTGTGCAATCAAAATCCTTGTGTAGTTCGAGCCATCAACTTTCCCTCATGTTGAGTTCTCTCTGTGAGAAAATATTCTTCAAACTCTGGTGATCGGTATATATTTCACATTTTTTACCCTAGAGACAGTGTCTCCATAGCTTAATAGAAATGATTACAGGTGATAACTAAATATCATGAGTAGTATAGTTTTTTTTCATGAATTTTTAGATGTCGTGATGCATAGTCTATAACTCTAGAATTTTTCATAAGAACACAACCAAGTCCTTTCTTTGAAACATCAATATAAATAACAAACCCATTATTCGCCGATGATTGTGTCAATATAAAAGAATTGACTAATATTATCTTCACGTATTCAAAAAATTATCGACACTCATTTGTCCAAAAAAATTAACCCATTTACATGTGAGCTTGGTTAATGGGTTATCCAATCCGAAAAAATTCTGGATGAGATGCTGATAATAACTTGATAAACCAATAAGACTACATACCTTATTTATACTCATTGGTGCTAGCCATTCATGGATTGACCCTGTATTTGAACGTTAAATATATATCCCATACATAGAGACAATATAGACAAGAAATGAGATTTCTTGATGCCATAATTCACACTTTCTAAACTTCACATATAATTAATTTTTTCTAAGAGACTTTAGAATAGTGCGCAAGTGAGTTTAATGGTATAAATAGATTTTTATATATATCAAGATATCATCAACAAATACCACTACAAATTACTAAAGATATTCCATGAAACCTATATTCATTGGATCCATGAAAACATAGGGTACATTATTCAGTCCAAAAGGCATTACCATAAGCTCATAATGCCCATACCTAGTTCGAAATGTCGTCTTTGGATTGTCTTCCTTTTTCACGCAAAATAGATGGTATCTATATCAAAGGTCAATCATTGAAAAATATTGAGATCTATGAAGTTGATCGAATGAGTCATGAATTTGAGGTAGGGGATACATGTTCTTTATTGTTATAATTGATCTCCCTATAGTTAATGCACAACCTCATAGATCCATCTTTCTTCTTAAAAAAATTAGCAAGTGATCTGCATGGAGAAAATGTACTATAAATAAACCATTTATTACTCGATTACTCTATTTTTTTTGTAGTTCAACTAATTCCATATTGTCCATTCTGTAAGGGGTCTTCGATATGGGCCCTGAACTAAGAATTAAGTCAATAGAAAAATCAATTTATTTTTCTGGAGGATTTTAGGTAAATCCTATGGAAACACATCAATATATTCTTGAAAAAATAGGTACAAACGCTATTTGAAAATTCCTTTCCACACCCATAGTTATTTCACTCCCTTTCTCCCCAATAATTGAATTTAGTAGAGCTACTGGGTGTAGATCAAGATGAGAATCAAATGGCGATATTTTTGCTCTAAAGATATGGGATTCCATATAATAATATAAAATTGTAACCTTCTTCTTCCTACAATAAATTTTCTTATAATGGTACTCAATCCAATCCATACCGAGTATTATATCAAATTCAATAATTGATATTAAATTAATATCAGTAGGATAAATAAAGTCTATATGTCATAATGGTAACTGATTTACAATACATTGTTACTATGATATTTCCCTTAATTGTTTTGACTAACAACTCCCTTGTTAATTCAAATTGAAAATATCTAATTTTCCATGAATACTGATAAGATATGAAAGAATGTGATGATACATAATCAAATAAAGCATTGGATAATTTTTTGGAAATGATTAAAGTATATACTACCACATCATTTGAAACTTCAACCTTAGCAGTTGTGATCGCATAAGCATGGACTTTATCCCTTGGCCTTCTCTGTGGTATTTTTTATTTGGAACTTATTAAATTCATTTGCATAATTCGCCATTTCATTACAATTGCAGTAGTGAACATCTACAACCACTTTCTTCCCCTTTCAATCACGATCTTGGTGAAATTTTTCTCCACACTTGTAACAAATTTTCATCCCCATTAGGAATTTACCAGGATGTTTCTTCCCACAATTGCAACAGGATGGAAATTAATCATTTCCCTTCGTCCCATTGTTTACTTTTCCAAAGTTTTCAGCATATATTTTCTTCTCTTTCTTCGCATTGAATTCATAGGACATAGAGAAGTCGTTTTCTATCTTGATAAAACATGAGACTATATATTTATATGGTGAGAATGATTGTGAGACTAATTCTCGATGTATAAATTTTTTAACCCATCAATGAATCTATCAATCATACTTATTGTGTTATTTATAAAATCTGTAGCATTCCTTGCTAACCTTGTAATTTTCACCTCATACTTTGCGACATTATCATCCTCCTTATTTATTAAGACTTCGAAATTGCCTTTCCATATCAGCTCGATGTTCACAAAAAAGTATTATTCTAATAAAATACCATTAAACTCCCTCCATTACATATTTTAAAATTCTTAATCCTCTTTTTTTATTTAATGACCAACATTGATCCGCATCTCCAGATAGGTGATAAACTGCAATGATAACTTTTTCCCTTTTGCTACTCCCTAAAGAATGAAATATTTTCACTAAGTAACTTATCTATTTATCATCTACAAATTGATTTGTAGTCCCATATAATTTTGATGGTTGTTTCCCCATTAAGTGGTCTAAAATTGATTATCTACGTTTGGGATCATGTTTCTCCATACGGGTAAAGTTATTATTCATAACCTAAGTGAGTTTTCCTAGAATGGTTATAATTTTTTCAGCACTAGTTGAATCACCAACTCCCCTATAATTATCTTTAATAGGAGGGAAATCCCTAAAAGAATTATATGCTTTGATATGGTTTCCATTCCTTCCACTAGGCTCCATTTGCAAACAATATCAAACACTGGATTAGTTTATGAATTTTAATGCATAATTCCAAACCTATAAAATATGTAACAAAAATTTAACCATTTAGGAATATAATATATAATCAAAAAAAATTCTTTGGGGAAGTATTTACTCATAAATCCATCATTACGGTTTTTAAAGAAAATGTGAATTGTCCTAATAATATACCACGGGAGTGTCAAACCAGGTGCGTAGTAAGGCATGTTGTCATGTACCAAGATACCCTAGGTTAAGCCCGAAACTCCTTTTGAGAGTTTTCACTCCTAGGTACATCTGTTCCAGAACCCCATCCACTTTTAGTATCCAAATAGGGATTTATTTAATGTGAAACTAATATAATATCTTCATTACCAGAAATTTTGGATGTTATTATGTACTAATCCTCAAAGCCTATCATAGAGTATTTTTCTCTAATAAGAGTTTTTCTAAATCTTGTTTCCAAGGTTTTTAATATACTTCCTCTAATTCCAACTATAACGCCCCAACCCTAGTTAACCAGAGATAGTGATTTACTACATAACATTGGCATGATTACAAGAGATCAAGTCCCGAAAGACTGATCAGTTTAGTAGCCTTGGATGTACTAGATACATACATAAGTTTTACATTACATTATGAAATGAAAAAGAACATTGTGTCTCCATTTAACACACTCATATTCCATAGCCTATCCCAGCAGGTTAGTTATAATATACTTCTACGCATATTCGAAAAAATAAAACATGAGAGAGGGGTGTGATCAAATGCTCACTAAGGATAACAATATAGGGGAAACAATCATAAATAAGCATAAAAATTTATGGAAATGTAAAAGACAAAAACACAATATATTTTACCATAAAAATCAGCATAATATGGAAATGATAAATAAAATAATGGAATTTACTAATTCATAAGGATTTTCTACTTTTTGAATAATCACATGTAATATCTATATCTAATCTTATAATGATGGAATGTATAATGCTGGGCAACATAACCACATTCTCATGGCCTTATGCGAAGGCCCTAAAGATAAATTTTGTCAAGGCCTTGTGCTAAGACACTATTTTGTCTCATGAGACCTACCAATGAATTGAGGGGCTATAGCAGACCTCGCCCGACACATACTGTGTCCAATTTATTTCTCATATAAAAAGCGTGAAACATAACATAAACATTCGTATTAAAATAACATAAGATATGTTAATATTTTAACCATAAACTATGAATGAAATAAAAATAGAAAATATAGAGTAGAAAATATCATAAAAATATCAATACAATATGGAATATTGTATCATAATAAATGAACATCAATTGAAAATTAAATCCAAAAGTAGATGTTGACATAGATGAAATGAATCCAAAAACTTTTTGAGATAAATATATCTTTCTAATTTGAATTTATTTAAATTTTTCATAATTATAAAAGAAAATTTTATTTTGAGAAATATTCATATAATATTTTAAGGGATTCTTGGAAGTTGTTATAATGGAATAAAATATCTTCCCCCACCGTATAAGATAAAAAAGCATTATTTCTTTAATTTGTCAAAAAGGTCATAAAGTACAATGTTTGGAAAATGAGAGAATGATTACTTTCAAAAAAATTTATAAAAAGTAAAAAAAGAGTATAAATGAATTTTACCCATAGTCTAGGAAATATTAAAAAAATGAAATATATTTTTAAGAAACATGAATGCGGATGATAATGAAGTCCCAGTAGATACAGACGTATAAACAACCTTAGATAATAAAAAGATTTGTAAAATTAACCTTTACCTTATACTTTTCTTTAGTCAAGGTCACGTTAACCTCATATATAATGGTTAAATCATTTTTATTAAATTATACAAGAACAAGAGACATTAATATGATATCCTATATGATCATCTAATATTGCTTTGTTAATAATATTACAATATTATCATTGTTTTATGTGTTAACTGATTCATATTACTTTATATGTTTTGTTAAGTAAGTCAGGTTTCTTAGGGATAGGATGTATTTGATTCATATACATCATTATATTATGTAATTAAAAATTATTTTTAATCATAAAATGAAAATTTTTCTTGAATGGTTATAATGGGGATCAAAATCTCATCGCGTCATAGAGACGGTAAGTCGTACGTACGCATGAGTGACAATATCATTCTATTGATGTTGAAATATTATGTAATTGTATTTTATATAATATTTTACAGAATCATTAACATGTTATATTGATTATTTACATCAATTATACTAATTATTATACCCATCCATATAATTAATTGTTGAATAACAAACTATACCATGACGTGGAGATGGTTAGACGTATGTATGAACGTATGGTGACTTTTTCATTAATAAGATGGATAGACTAATGAATATGGTTGTACCATATTTATAATAACATCTCAATATGTGTAAGGAACTTGATTTATTCTTTTAGTATGTAAACAATAAATAAATATGAAGTGGAAGTGGAAAAGAAATTTCAAAGAGGTGATGAAATAATTACCACTTTTTCATGTGCTTCTTGTTGATCCTAACAAAAGACCTCCATATGTTGGATTGTTGATCAAATTAAGGCCATTAGGTTGATGTGTCGGTATTATGGAGGTTATTTGAGTAGGGTTTGGCCAAAACCAATGGCTATGGAGGTGTCAAATTGAGAGATGGCAATGTGCCCTTTTATAACAGAGGTGATAGTCACATTAGGAAGATCTTGAAATATTAATTTATTAAAAAATCATTTTCTATTTAAAATTGCTCCAAATGGATTTGTTTAGATGATAAAGTGGGTATGGGTATAAATCCAGTCAACCAATATGTTTTATAAATGTTTAGGTCATCATATTAACCTTATATTTTAGATTTAACTCTTAGTTATACAGTTTAACTTTTACCATGTATTCTTGTATTTTTGTATTATATCGGTAATATTGTTACTATAAAATGCCAATAGATCCTCAATTGTATCATTATTTAAATATATAACATTATCTAAGTCTTTTAGATGAATCATAGATTTCAAGGAATAATATATTATATAATGAAATAGTATTTGTTTTACAAACTCATTTATGTCAAATTTCAAACTATTTAGTATTTGGATTTTCTAAAAGACATAAAAACATGATTACATGAAAAAAAATACATTTAATAGACCCTGAAA
This sequence comes from Viscum album, assembly GCA_963277665.1. Classification (NCBI taxonomy): domain Eukaryota; kingdom Viridiplantae; phylum Streptophyta; class Magnoliopsida; order Santalales; family Viscaceae; genus Viscum; species Viscum album. The sequence continues at coordinate 685,794,061 of OY728167.1, forward strand.
TGTTATATTCACCTATAAAATTTGGGGATGGAATCAAAACTTTCAAATTATATTTATTTTAACATTTATAATATAATTTATTTGATTCATTCATTAATAAGGAAAATATTACATTGTTATTGTGTAATAAATAACTATATTTATTTTATGCCTAAATTTTTTAAATAAAATAAAATGATATACGAGATCATTTTATATTTTTATATACTATTAATAGTAGAATACATCAATTATATAACCTCATATAATATTGTTTTAGTGAAAGATACATGTTTATGTTATATTTTTATATACTTTAAATTAATTTTTATAAAATGACATTTTTACATCCAAGTGGCTCCATGGGGTCCCAAAATAGATACATGGAAGACCATGGTCGAACATATATCATCCAATGAGATTTGGGCATGTCTAATAGTAGTATGATATTATTATAATTTTATTTTTACCATTAATTAAACTATTTACTTTAAACTGTGGTATATAAAATTCAAAGTTAATTCTCACCATAAAATATTTTTGTCATATTGAACCAAATTTTTCTTACTGATTAAAACCGTGTCTGTTAGATTTTTTATATTCAATTCTGAGAAGTGGTAAAATTATGTTTTATATAAATTTTCAAATATGCCTAGAAGGTGGGTAAAATGAGTTAAAAATTTCAAACAAATTTTATATATCTAATCTTATTATAAAACGACTCAAATGAATTAAATATTACTAATATAAGTATTATGTATCTATTTTGTCTTTAAAATAAATTTAAATTTTAAATATATTACTTAAATAAAAAGTTGGTTTTAAATAATAATGTAATGTTTCTCCTATTCATCAAAATTTTAATGTTTTCAGAAAAAATACAAAAAATCCACCACAAGCTAATTTTGATATTCCAAATCCAAAAATAAAGTCCATTTTGAAAATTAAAATTTATAAAATTTCAAAAATTGGTTATTGCTATTCACAAATACATTTTAAATGGCTAGTTTTATTAATTGGGGTGTCCTAAAACGTGGAGCAGCATACAACGCAAGCTATTGAATTATTCAAAGAGAAGCGCACCGTGGAAGCTTGGGGTGTTAAACATTCTATATCGATTTTGAAAACCACAAATAATTTATTATTGACACATGACGTAGTAGTGGATTAAACCACCCCTACATTCTTAATTTGGACTATTTTTTAGGGTTTCAGGGTTTTTATGGTTTTGGGATATTTTAGTGTATTTTAAGGGTTTTAGTGTTTTTATCGTTTTTAGTGGTTTAAGTATGTTTTGTGGTTTTTAGGGGTTATATGGATTTAGTTTATTTTAGGGTTTATGATTATTTTAAGAGATTGAGTGTTCTTTAATTTTTTAGGATTTTGGGGTATATTACTGTTTTTTGTTGTGGTTTTAAGGATTCAAGGGTTTTTATGGTTGGATAGGGTTTTATGGGTTTTAGCATTTTTAGAGTTTTTAGGGGTTTTAGGGGTTTGGGGTTTCTATGGTTATTTTTTTTCTTTAAGGGGTTTTCATATAGTTTCTAAGGGTTTTTGGGGTTTATTGATTATCTTAGGAGTTTTAGGGTTTTATGAGTTTTAGAATTTTAGGGTATTTAGTGTTTTTAGGTTTTTTTGGGGGGGTTTTAGGTTTTTTTGGTGTTTAAAATATTTTTAGCGGTTTCAAGGTGTATATAGTTTTTAATGCTATTTAGTGGGTTTTTTAAATTTTGGGGGGTTTGTGTTTTTTTGGTATTAGTGTGTTTCAGTGTTTTTATGGATTTTTAGGGGTTTTCAGGTTTTCATTATTTTTGATTTGGGGGGGGGGGGATTTTACAATTTTTATGGATTTTGAAGAATTTATTGTGTTTAAGGGGTTTTTTTAATTTTTAGGATATTATAGGGGTTTTGGAGAATTTTAAAGGGATTAGGGCCTTTTAGGGTCGTTTATCATTTTTTGAATTTTTCGTTTCTTTTAGGGTTCATTGAGCATTTATTATCCATACAGATTTTTTTACCGGATTTTAGGTTCTTAATGAAGTTTTTATAGCTTTTTTAGATTGAAGGTTCTTTAAGGTTTTTAGGGATTTAGGTATTTTACTGGATTTGTGGTTATTTATGGTTGTTAGATTTTTTAGGCATTTTCATTTTTTAGTGGTTTTATTGGTTTTAGGGGTTTAAGTGGTTTTTAAAATCTTATAGGGTTTTAAGGGTTTATTTTTTTCGGGTTTTCAAGTTATTTTTCGGTTTTTTGGTTTTTTAGGGTTTTTAGGGTTTTATGGATTTAGGGGATTATAGTTTTAGGGATTTTGTGGGGGGTTTTATGAATTTTTAGGGTTTAAGGGGTTTTAAGGGTTTATGGTGAATAGGTTTTAAAGGGGGTTGTATGGTATTTAGAGGTTGTTAGAGGTTTCTAATGTTATAGGGTTTTTTAGGGATTTATGGACTTTTACAGTTTTTATGGTTTCTTGGGTAATTTATGTTTTTTAGGGATTTTAATGTGTTTAGAGATTTTTTTATACTTATGATGGTTTTTTGGGTTTTATGGTCTTCCGATTTTATTAGGGGTTCTAAGAGGTAATAATGGTTTTTAGGGGTTTTATGGTATATTATTTTTTCGGATTTGGTCGGATTTAGGGTTTTTTTATATATTTGAGGATTTTAAGGTGATATATGGTTTTTTATGCAATTTCAGGTTTTTATGAATGTTTTCAATTTTGTGTGATTTTTGGTTTTTATGTTTTCTTTGGTATTGTACTATTTTATGGTTTTTAGGGTCTTTTAGAATTTTTAGTTTTTTTATGGTATTGAGGATTTTATGTTTTTATGTGAATTTTAGTGTTTTTAGGTTTTTTTTCTTTTAGGGATTTAGCGTTTTCTTAGGTCTTTTAGGGTTTTTATGTGGTTTTAGGGTTTTTAGAGTATTTTTAGGAATTTTATGGATTTAATCATTTTTAAGGTCTTTTAGTGTTTTCTAAGGGTTTTAACGGCCCTTTTGGGTTTTTAGTGATTTTAGGGTCTTTTAGTGGTTTTTGGAGTTTCAAGGTCCTTTTTGTGTCTTTTTTTTATGTGTCCTTATGGGGTTTTAGGGTACTTTAGGGTCTTAGGGGTTTTTTGGGCCCTCTAGAGATTATTTGGGTTACTTGTGTTGTTCAGTGTTGTTAGAGACTTTTAGTGTTTTTAGAGTAATTCAGTGTCATTTTGTGGTTTTAGGTTTTCTAGTGTCTTTTAGGATTTTATGATTTTAGGTTATATTTGGCTTTTTTGTGGGGTTTAGTGTCTCATTGGGGTTTTATATTCTTTTATGGTTTTTTGTCGGTTTTGTGTTCTTTTAGGACCGTTTAGGGGTTTTAGGGGCTTTAGGGTCTTTTGGGGTTTTTATGTTTTAGGGTATTTAGTGGTTTTTATGTTTATTTTTTATGGTTTTTAATGTTATTTCGGGTTTTTAGGGTTGTTAGGATTTTTTTGGATTATAGGATTTTTTTTGTTTTTTTTGGATTTTTTGGGTGTTAGCGGTTTAGAGAATTTTAGGATCCTTTAGGCTATTAAGGGTTCTTTAGTCTTTTTAGTTCCATTACTTTTGTAAGGATATTTTTAAGTATTTTTGTGTTTTAAGAGTTTTTAGTTTTTTTATGGTTTTTAGGAGTTTAAATTGCTTTATGGGTTTTTAATGTTTTAAAGGATTTATGGGGTTTTAGGCTTTAGAAGGGTTTTATGGGTTTTAGTAGGTTTTAGGGTTTTTATGGATTTTTAGGGGTATTAATGTATTTTAGGGATTTTAAGGTGTATATATATTTTTAATTATTTTAGTTTTTTTGGGTGTTTAATGGATTTGTAGGATCTGTATGGGTTTTTTAGGGGTTTTAGGTGTTTTTAGAAATTTTACTGTATTTTGTGTCATTTTCGGTTTTTACAAGGATTGTATGAGGTGTTTATTATTTTTTGGGTTTTAGGGGGGATTTAGGGGTTTTAGTATTTTATTGGATTTTTAGGTATTATTTGGGTTTTAATGTGTTTTATGTGTTTATGGTTTTTTGGGTGTTTAAGGATTTTTATAGGGTTTCTATGGGTTTTGGTGGTATTTTTAGTTTTTTATGGGTTTTGTTTGATTTTTAGGGTTCTAGGATCATGGAATATTATTTAGGGGTTTTTTGGTTATTTGGATTTTTTGTGTTTTATTCATTTTTCCGGTTTTAAGGTTTTTAGTTTATTATGGTTTTTTGGGTTTTTAGAGTTTTTAGTGCTTTCATTGTTTTCCGGGGTTTTATAGTTTTCGGGGTTTTAGGGTTTTCTTATGGGGTTTAGGGTATTTTAGGGTGGTTTATGTTCTTTTGAGATGTTTTAGGGACATTTAGTTTGTTTATGTTTTTTGAGGATTTATGCATTTTTTGGATTTCATGGGGTTTTATTTTTTAATTTGTTTTATGATGCAAAGTTGTTTTAGGGTTTTTTGGGTCATTAGGTTTTTAGGGTCATTTTAGGGGTTTACATAAACCTCATCCTAGTTGGTGAAGAATTTAAAAGTTTATCTAGGAGACCCGAGTTCAATTCTAGGGGGAGGAATATTCCCGGGGTACTGTATTAGTACTTTGTTTGCCAAGGTATTAGGTACTATCTGGTACTATATCTGTCAGAACTATTAATCTGTTTCAGCCTTTGGGCCACCGATTTGATCCTTGAATCCTACAAGGTCTGCAAGACACCCAGGTCCTTCGGGCCAGAAAGGATTTTGGACCACCTAATGAAATTCAATCCAATTCAAGGACTTCGGACCACATGGAATGAAGATATAACCAGAAATATTTCCAATAACAAGGCTCCAGATGAGGATTAAAGAGAAAACACATTAACCAGAGGAGAACTGACTGAAATTGTAAGAATGAGAGTGTATGGAATTACCATCAGTACGGGGTCCATGAACCTCTACACAAGACAGCTAGTTGACCTGCTATGAAAATGTGGAGAGCTGACATCATGACATTTTCTAGGGATGGGCAGTTTCTAGTATTCTATTATGGATGAATTCCTCTAGGTCATCAAGGTCATGTAATGTGTCTCTAAGACGTTGAGCAATGAAAGGGTTCCCCCTCAAGCCTTAAAAAAAGGATTATCATAAATGAATAAAAATTAAAGGAATTCATTCCATTTAAGTATGAACTTTTTAGGATTTTATTGTGTTTCAGGGTCCTTTATGGGTATTGGGATTTTTAATGGATTTTCTATTTTATTATGGTTTTATGAGGTTTTTAGGGTTTTAGTGGTTTTAGGATTTTAGGTTTTATATAGATCTTTTATGAATTATTTTGGTTTCTTTTTTTAGGTGTTTTTGGGTATTCAGAGATTTTGGTTGTTTTGGGGTTGTTAATTGTTTTCGGGTTTTAGTATTTTTAAGTAGTTTTTAAGGGTTTTTTTATTTTTTTAGTGGTTTGATTTGTTTTTTTTATTTTAAATTTTTTTAGTATTTCTGGTCCTTTTGGTGTTGTTATTTCCATAGGGACTTTTTTGGGGTTTTGGGGGGGGGGTATTAGGTGTTTTAGGGGAGTTTAGTTTGTGTTAGGATAGTGAGGGGTTTTAAGGGTTTAAATGTCTTTTATCTTTTTTAGGATCTTTTAGTGTTTTGGGGTTTTATTTGATGTTTTGGTTTAGACTATAGGTTTTAGGGTTTAGGGTGGAGGTTTTATGGTTTAATGTGAAGGTTTTACGGTCCGGGTATAGAGTTTAAAGTTTGAGGGATAGGGTATAGGGTATAGGATGTAGTTTTTGGGTTTTATGGTGTAGGGTATAGGGAATCCATTATCGGTATTTGAGTTAATTGTGTATGGTATAAGGCCTATGGTGAAGGTTTTAGGGTTTAAAAAATATGGTATGTGGTTTTTTGTGTATGTTTTATGAAGTAGGCATTAGGTTTTTTCTTATTTAGTCCTTTAAGGGGTATTTACAAATCCTACAGTTTTAGGGTTTTTACTATTTTGAATGGGTTTTGGGGATATAAAATATATTAATCTTTGTACAGTTTTATGGGATTCTATTGTTTCTTTGAATTTTAGAAATTTTTCTGGTATAATTGTTTTTTTGGTTTTTATATGGTGTTTTTTGGATTTATTAGTGGTTTTAGGTATTTTATAGGTTTTTAGGGTGTTTATAGTTTTTATGGATTTTATGGGGGATTTAATGGATTTTCATGTTTTAGAAGGGTTCTTTGGGTGATATGTTTTTATCATTTTATATCATGTAAGTATTTTTTGGGGTTTTTTGGTTTTTTGGGTTTTGGGAGTTTAATGTTTTTTTGGGTTTGACAGTATTCTAGGGGTTTTTTGTGTTTTTTGTGTTTTTAGTGTATTTAGGGATTTTATGGATTTTAGAGTAATTAAGTTATATTTCTAGGTTTTGGGGTTTAAGGGTTTTTAGATTTTTTTTGTGTTTTTAGGTTTTTAAGGTTTTAATGATTTTATGGTTTTATTGTTTTTAGGTGTTTAGTGCATTTATAGTGTTTAGGGTTTTATTATTTTGGGTTTTTAGGGGTTTCTATTATTTTTCAATGTTTTATTAGTTTTTATGTATTTTAAGTGGTTTTTAGTGTTTTCGACGTTTTAGGGGGTTTATGGTGGTTTTGATGTTTCCAAAAAAAATTAGTGGTTTTTATAAATTTTCATGGTTTTAAGAAATTCAGGGGTTTTTATCCTTTTTAAGGGTTATAGAGTTTTTTGATATTTTTTAAGGTTTTTAGGGTGTTTTAGTGTCTTACAGGGTTTTTATGTGTTTTAGGTTGGCTTAGGGTTTTCATGGATTTGGTGTTTAAAAATTGGGTTTTTATGTTTTTATGGAATTTATGGGTTTTTCGAGGTTTTAGGTATTTTAAGAAACATTTGTAATTTTCCTTATTTTTAGGGTTTCAGTGTTTTAATTAGGGTTATAAGTATTTTAACATTTTTTATTTTTTTATGGGAATTAATATTTTTAGGGTTTCCAAGTTTATTTTAGTGTTTTTCTGTTTTTTAGTTTTTTTATGGATTTTGGTATTGTTTGTATTTTTTAGGTTTTTATCCTATCTAGGGTATTTAATGTTTTTATGTGGTTTAGGGTTATTGTATATTTTTGTGTTTTAATATTTTTTACTAGTTTTATAGATTATTAATTTTTTTTTTGATTTTTTATGTTTTTTTCTTTTTTACGGTCTTTTCTTATTTCTAGGTTCTTTATGTTTTTAATTGATTTTAAGTTTTGTTTTTGTTTTGTGTTAGGCTTGTTAGGGTGTTTAAATATTTTTAGGTGGTTTTAGGGTTTTGTATGGTTTTTTGGGTTTTATTTGTTTTTAGGGTGTTTAAAGTGTCATTTAGGGGTTTTATAGGTGTTTTAGGATAATTTTAGATTTTCATAGTTTTTAGGTCCTCTTTGGTTTTTAGGTTTTTTAGTTTCTTCAAGAGTTTTTAGGGTTCTAAGGGTCCTTTATGGGTTTTTATGGTTTATATTGTTTTGTGTAGATTTCAATGGTATTTATGGTTGTCTAGTTATTATGGGGTTTTATGATTTTTATTGATTATGGGTAGCGGTTTTTAAGGATTTTTTTTGTGTTAGGGGGTTCGATGATTTTTAGGTTTTCAGGTTTTTCTAGTTTTTATAGGGGTTTTTCTTTTAGGGAATCTTTCTGTGTTACGGGTTTTTAGGATTTTTTTTATTTTTGGGGTTTTTTTGTGTTTTAAGTGTTTTTTGGATATATTAGAGGTTTTAGAATTTTATGGGGTTTTGTGGTTTTTATGGTCATTTATGATTTTAGGGTTCTAGGGGGTTCTAGATTATTGTTAGTGTTTTAGGTATTTACTAGGGTATTTAAGGGTTTTTTTGGTAATAGAGTTTTAGGGTTTTCATGGCCCTTGAAAGATTTTTTAGAGTTTTTATATTTTTTAGTGTTTTCTAGGAATTTTAATGATTTTAGGTTTTTTAGTATATTAGATTGTGTTTATGATTTTATAGTGTTTTTAGGATTTTGTGATATTTTTTTTTGGTTTTGGGGTTTTTTAAGGTTTATGTTCTTTTTGGTTTTGAGGTGTTTTGGGGTTTTTCAGGCCTTTTGTGTTTTTAGAGTTTTAGATTCCATTATGTTTTTTAGGATTTGAATGTTGTTTTAAAATATTTAAAGTAAATTATGGTTTTTTAGAGTCCTTTAATTTTTTAGGGTTTTTATAATGTATTAGAGGTTTTAGGGGTACTTTTTATCCTTTAGGCCCTTTTAGGGGTTTTAGGGTCACTTAAGGTTTTTGGATATTTAGGGCCATTTATGGATTTAGAGTCTATGAATGGGTTGATTTTTTTAAAGGATTCTTGCATCTTTATGAAATTTTAAGAGTATTATGATCTTCAAGGGGTTGGGGGGTTTATGGTGTTTTAGGAGTGTTTTATAATTTTTGGTTATTTTAGGGGTTTTTATGTGTAATAGCGGTTTTCAAGGGTAAACTAGAGTTTTGATGTTATTTGGGTTTTAAGGGGTTTTAGATTTTTTATAGTTTTAATGGATTTTAGTGGTTTTTATAGTTTTTATAGTTTTATGTGTTTTAAGGGTTTTAGGGGTTTTTTAGTTTTTTGTGATTTAAGTCATGGAAGGTGCATGGCCAGGCTATTCCTACCCCTCCCCCCCAATTTATTAAAAGAAAAGTAAAGTGACAACGGCGGGGTGGGGACAAACGGCCCACACCAAAAAACCCTGGACCCCCCCCCCCAAGACACCAAAACCCCAAAAGGCTCTAAGAATAGAAAATAAAAAGTATGAACTACAAATAAACTTCTCCATCCCCATATGTCTCTCCACCAGCACCATAACCCGATAAAGCATCAGACTCCACCGATTTCCATTCAGATGATTCATATTTCTTGAGGAAGGTAGTGTAATACTCTCTGAGACATTTCATCTTCACATTTAATTGCGCCTTGCGAGACCGTCCTCCCCTGATAGAGGCAACTTCCATAGCTCTGCAAGAGGTTATTTTTGACACTTTCTTTGGCAAGGTAGAGTTTCCCTTCCTCAAATTCTTCATTCGGGGGTCTAAGGAGACAACCACCGAATAGTTTTCCTTCCCGCGTGGAATGGCCACCTCTAGAAAGGCCCTCTCTTTATTAATCATAGCCTTATTATAATTCATCCTTCGACCATACTCTTGAAAACAATATTGAATAGGGATTGTGGAGACCTACTGGTTTAGGGATCAGTCTGCAAGAACCTCACTCTGCGGCACGCTAGGAGCCCCAAGGGTAGGTTCCTCAAAATCCAGACAAGGAGAGGACATCAAACTAGCCAGGGCCAGCGGCAATTGCCCCTCCCCCTAGGAATCAGACTTAACTCCCCCTGGAAAGGAGACTCAATCTCAGCTGCTCCATCACTATGATTCACAAGCCCTTGCCTCACCATATGCTCCTATTCACGAGCACTATCCAAGCACCCAAAGGTGCCCATCATCATTTCATCTTCACTAGCATGCTAGGCCACACTTCCTCCACCAAGCCCAGTAGCCTGCACCTGAGTCAATGCCTGAATAGAAGACCTCTCACTCCCATCATTAACCACCGGAGACCGTTTCCCATACTCCCCAGGAATCTTGCATGCTCTCCCCTCATCCACAAACATCCCACCAAATTATCTTACTCAACAGTACCATACGAATGCCTAGGGGATCCAAAAATAGCTCAGATTCACTAGCATTCTTGGCCACGCTCCCTCCATCACGCCCAATGGAAACAACCTTCATATCACTCTATGTCAGTTTAGCATACCTCTGAAACCAACATCGACAATTGGGGACCCTTTCACCTCCTCCTTAAGCTCAATCCCTTCAAAATGATTAAAAGTTGGAATGGTTTGATGCCTCTACTTCAGACTGCTATCAGAGGAAATAGACATCCCACCAGCAGAAACCTCCCTATATAGAGAACATCCAGCATTCAGAAGCTTCAAATCACTCCTCCAGATCTTGAAGGTGTCACACACCATGGGTTCTGGTTGGCACTAGACAACCACTTTACCAACAATTTAATCACCCACTGCAGACTTATTTACCCCCAACACAACCGGTGAACCAGCTCCCAAAATCTTTGAGCATAATGATCTAGAACCCAGAAAAATTACAGGGGCCACCCCCTCAGCAACAATCCTTCCATGCCTACTTGAAAGAGTCACTGCAACCTCCTTAGCATGAACTCCCACCCGTTCTTAAATTCTTTCACGAGAATCAACCTGGATCAAATTCAAGGGATGAGGATTCATGTGCACAACCTTCTTCACCGCACCCCAAACCTACATCCCTTTAACAGCCACCTTATGAGATTGATTTAAAATACCACAATTGTTGCTGCCACACTTGAAATCCCTAACACTCTGTCCCACATTCCAATAGGTGGAGAAGAAATCAGTCCACAACTCAATGATAACAGGTTGTTTCAACCGAATATCCTCACCAACAGAAATCCAAACAAAATCAACCGGTCCTTTAGAACCATCAATCTCAATAAAACACCTTGGTTCTACTAGGTGACAAAGGGCCTTAGTCCTTTTATCGACACATAAGAACCTTCCCACAAAATTATCCAACATAGAAATAATGGATAATTTTTTAAAAGGGTGGGGAAATTTTGGGAATCTGACCCAAGATGCCACCATTGGTGAGTCACGATTCAAATGAAGATCATAGCTCCACCGAGAAAGGGAGAAACAGGAACCATTGAATCTTCTTGGAGCCGCATACAAAGCAATAACGAGATCCTTCTCTAACTAAATTCGAATCAATATTTGACTACTATCAACAAGACCTACCGTAGCACGATCCTGGAGATTCCATTGATCAAACAAAAATATGTCAAAAACATCCACCACAGGGTGCTAGCTCAATAAATGAGAAACCACGGTCAGCCTGTATAGGGAATAGGCCTCATTGAACTCCGAAATCGAATGTTGAAGCTACGGGAATCCTTCTTGAAAATTTGGCACCTTGGGAAAATTCTTAACCTCCGGGAAAGGGGGAGTAGATCAGGAATCGAGAACAGAACAAACGGATGCTCATCATCAAGAACCAGTGAAGGACATGCCCTTATGAAGCGGGCAGGGTGAGGACCAAGAATTGTCGTCGTATTCAAGATTACAGTGGAAGAGGAGAGTCTCAATCACGAGAGAGCAGAGCCGCTATGGTTTTTATCCTTTGGGATTTTAGGGGTATTATGGGGTTTTGGTATTTAAAAGGTTTTAGGGGTTTTAATGATTTTGGGGATTTTATGATCTTTAAGTTTTAAAGGTTTTTAGGGATTTATTTTTTTTTTTGGTTTTAAAGGATTTTAGGGGTTTTAGGGTTTTATGATTATAAGGGGTTTTTTATGTTTTTTGATTTTTTAGTGTTAATAGAAATTTTTATAGTTTTTAGGGTTCTTAGTGGGTTTTTATGGGTTTTTTAGATTTATAGATTTTATAAAGGGTTTTAGGGGGACTGTTGTGATTTTATTGGTGTTGAGGTACTTTTATGGGTTCGATTTTCCTTTCAAAAAAGGAGACGTGGTTAGGGGTTTTAAAAATTTTATAGGTATTAAGTGTTTTTAGGATTTTTGGGTATTTAGTAGGTCTTAGAGTTTTTTTGAGTTTCATTGGGTTTTAGGGATTTTTATGACCAGTTAAGGGCTTTTACTTGTTGGCGGTTAAGTATTTTGAGGGGATTTAGGGCCTTTTAGGTTTTTATCCTTTTATGGTCTTTTAAGTTTTTATATTTTTTTATTTACTTTTATGGTTTTTTTAGTTTATTTTTGTTTTTAATGGATTTTTACGATTGTATAGGGTTATTAGTGTTTTTTGGGTTAGGGTAGTGATTAGGGGGTTTAGGGATTTTTAGTGGGTTTTCTGGGGTTTTGTTTGGATTTAGTGTCTTTTTACAGATTTTTTACTTTTGGGGGGTCTTTTAGGCTTTGAAGGTTTTTAGGGACATTTCAATATTTGCAGGGTGTTTAGTGATTTAAAGGGTTTTTAATCTTTTCAATACATTCTAGGATTTATCGGGGGTTTATTGTTTTTGGGGTTTTAGGGATCTATATCAATTTTGGGGTTTTAGGGCGTTTTAATAGTTTTTATGGGTTTTTATGGGATTTTAGGGTTCTATTGGTACTGGGAATTTAGCTTCCTATGGGTCATATGTATTTTTAAATTTATAAGAGTATTTTTTATGTTAATAAGTGTTTATATGGTTTTTATAGGTTTTTAGGGTTTTTGTGCTTTTAGCGTTATTTGGGTTTTTTATAGGTTATTTAGGGATTTGATGTTTTTTAATTTTTCGGAATTTTATGGGTTTTTTGTGTTTTGTTATGGTTTTTAGCATTTCCATTTGTTAATGTTTTTTTATAGTTTTGTAATTTTTAAGGTTTTTTATAGTTTTCTTGGGTATTTTAATGTTTTTATGGTTTTTAGGGACTTTTATGTTTTGGGGTTTTTTTATTGTTTTTAGGAATTTTAGGGTCATTTAGTGTTTTTAGGGTTTTTAGGGACTTTTTAGGACTGTCACAGTTTTTTTGTTCGTTTATAGTTTTTAGTGAGTTTTAGTCGATTTTTGGTATTTAATGATTTTAGGGGCCATTATGAGTTTTTTTTGGTTTTTTGGGTCATTTAGGGTTTTTTGGGTCTTTTAGGGGTTTGGGTCGTTTAGGTTATTATGTAAATATATGGTTTTTAGGATCCTTTAGAGTTTTTATAGTTTTTATGGTGCATATAGATTTTTAGGGATTATAGGGTCCTTTAGGGGTTTTATAGGTTATTAAGCCATTTAACGTTTTTATAGTTTAAGGGTTTTTAGGTAATATTAGTGTCTTACGGTTTGTAGGGGAATTTATTTTTTTAGGGTGTTTTATACTATTATTAGGTTGTTTATATATTTTATTGTCTTTTAGGTGTTTTCATTATCTTATAAGGTTTTTAGGGTTTTAGGGAATTTAAGGGGTTTTAGGGATTTTAGGGTGTTCTAGTTGTTTTTAGGATTTTAATTTGGTATTTTAGAGATTTTACAGATTTTAGGGGTCTATAAGGGCATTAGGTTTTTTAGAGTTTTAAGAAGTTTTTATATTTTTAAGGGGATTTAGGGATTTGAATCATTTTTATGGGTTTCAAGAGGTTTTATGGGTATTTATTATATTAATTTTTTTAGGTTTTTTATGGTTTTTATGCGTTTTTATGAATTTTAAGGGATTATGGTTTTACAGTTTTTATGATTTATTAGGGTATTTAGGGTTTTTAGCGTATTTATTTTTTCTTGTTTTTTGGTTTTTATAAGGACTGTTTTTTAGGTTTTTAGGTATTTGATGGGTTTTATATTTATTATGTTTTTAAGGTTTTTTAGGGTAGTATTTTTTGATCAATGTTTTTGGGTTTTTTAGTGTTTTCAGGGTTTGAAGGTTTTTAGAGTTTTTAACCATTTTTAGGGTTATTGAATTTTTTGGATTCTTAGTGATTTTAGTGTTTTATGGGATTTTAAAGTGTTTTTAGGGTATTTATGATTTTTAATGTTTTTAGGGATCAAGGGTTTTTATGGATTTTATCCTATATAGGTTTTTTTTAGATTTTATAAGGGGATTTAGGGGTTTTCTAGAGGCTTGTAGTTTATTCAGTTTATAGGGATTTCAGAGATTTTATACAACTTGGGTTTTTTTTTTATTTTTATGGTTTTTTCGGATTTTATATTTTTTAGGGGAATTAAGGGTTTTTGGGGTTTCGGGGTTTTTTGGGTTTCATTGGGTTTAATGGGTTTTTGTTTTTTTAATGATTTTAAGGAGTTTAGTGGTTTTTTTATTTGGATTTTTATGGTTTTTATCATATTTGTTAGTGTTTGGGAGTTTATATGTTTTCATTAAGTTTTATATAGCTTCGTTTTTTTGGGTTTTTAGAGTGTTTATGGTTTTCAGGGTATTTTGTGGTTTTTAGGGGTTTTTAGGGTTTTTAGACTTTATCGTGTTTTTAGGGTTTTATTGGTTATAATGACTTTTAGGGTTTTTAGGATATTATTGGTTTTAAAACTTTGATGGATTTTTTTTGGGATTTTAGTGGTTTTTTGAAATATATTAATTTAAATTTTTTACAATTTAGGGACTTTTTGATGTTATCGTTGGGTTAGATGGGTTTTATGGGTTTTATGGGTTTTATGGGTTTTTATGGGTCATAGGGGGGAGTTCGAGATTTAAGGGTTTTATGATTTGTTAAGGGGTTTAATGGTTTTTCTATTATTAAATTTTTATGGTTTTATGGGTTTTAGTATTTTTGAGTATTTTCAATTTTAATGGGTTTAATGGGTTTTTTGGTTTCTTGGGTATCAAGGGTTTTTAGGATTTTATTATTTTTTAGGGTTTCTGGTCATTTGATGTTTTAGTGATTATTTTTTGTCTTTATATTTCTTTTCAATATTTTATGGGTTTTTACGGTTTTTTAGATTATATGGTCTGTTCAGGTTTTTAGTGTTCTTTAGGGTTTTTAGGAATTTTCACTTATTTTGCGATATTAAATATTTTTTGGGTTTCACAGGTTTTTAGGGGATTTCAATATTTTTAAGTATTTTTTAGGTGTTAATCGGGTTTTAGGGGTTAATTTATTTTATGGGTTTTATTGTTTTTTAGTGTTTAAATGTTTTTATGGATATTAAGGATTATAGAGGTTTTAATGTATTTTAGGTGTTTTTTTGGTTTTTAGTGTTTTAAGGGTATTTTACAGATTTTTTAGTTTTCAGGATGTGTTTAGGGGTTTTATGGTTTTTATGGATTTAAGGCCTTTCTCTTGTTTTTTGGGTTGTTCAATGTTTCTAGGGGTTTTTGGTTTTTAGGTTTTTTAGAGCTTTTATGGATTTTTGGGGTTCTGTGGCTATTTTAGTGTTAATGTGATTTTAAGGGTTTTTGGGGTTTTATGTCTCTTAGACAATTTTTTAGTTTTATGGGTTTTATTAGTTTTTATGGGTTTTAGGGGGTTCTAGGGTTTTTATGGTTTCATCTCAATTTTAGGGTTTTATGGTTTTTATGGTTATTAAGTGTTTTAGGGGTCTATTTTGGTTTTCAATGTTTTTATTATTCATAAGGTATTTATGAATTTTAGATATTTTAAAGGGGTTTTAGGATTTTAGGGGTTTTAGTGGAATTTTTTGTTTTTTGAGATTTAAATTTATTTTTGTATTTTTTATGGGGTTTAGGTTTTTTACTGTATTATGAGTTTTTTTTTATTTTTTTGGTGTGGGGTTTTTATGATTTTTATGGTTGGTTTAAATTTTTTAGAATTTAGGGTCTTTCATGTTTTTTTACTGTTTATGGATTTTAGGGTTTTTAAGGGGCTTTAAGATTTTAAAGGTTATTTTATGTTTTTAGAAAATGTAGGGTTTTTTTGAATTATTTTGGTTTTTAATAAAATTAGCAATTTAGGGGTTTTAAAATAATTTTTTGGGTTTTTAGTGTTTTGGGGGTTTTAGTATTTTTTGGGGGTTTATTGTTTAAGAGTTTTTAGTAGTTTTTAATGGTTTATGGGGTTTTCATTTTTATATTGGTTATATGGGGGTGTCTGTTTTTTGTTGAATTAATATTTTTAGGGGTTTTAAGGGGTTTTCGGGGTTTCAAGGGATTTTTGGTTTTTATTTATTATTTGGTTTAGATGGTCATTTAAGATTTTTTTTGGGGTGGGGTATGGGTTAATTTAATGTTTTTATGGTTTTAGGTTCTTTTATGGTTTTTAGAAATATTAGTGATTTTTTTAGCGGTTTTGGGTTTTTGGATTATTATGGGTTTTTTGGGTATTTATGATTTTTAGGGGTTTTAGGGGTTTGTTTGTATTTTAGGGGTTTTATGGTTCTTATTTTCCTTTAGGAGTATTAAGGTCCTCTAGGGTTTTCATGTATTTTAGTTTCCCTTAGGTATATTTAGTGTTTTCAGGGTCATTTATTCATTTTTATGGGTTTTATGTTTTTTAGGGGTTTTAGGACACATATGGGTTTTTTTTGTCTTTTAGGGTTTTTAATGTTCTTTAGGGTATTTAGTATCTTTTATTGTGTTTAAGTAATTTTATGTTCAATTATAGTTTTTTGGGGTTTATAATTTCTTTTAGTGGTATTGGGGGGTTTAGGGTCTTATAAGTGTTTTAGGAGTTTTTTGGTTCATTGGGGGTTTTAATGGGTTTAGTGTCTTTTAGGGTTTTGAGGGTCATTTAGGGGGTTTATAGTGTTTTTAAATCTTATAATGATATTTTTCCAGGCTTTTAGATTCTTGTGGTTTTTATTGCTTTTTTTTGATTTTTATGGTACTTAGGGTATTTGGGTTTTATAGGTTTTCAGGGTTATTATGGTACTTTAGGGTTTTAGGGTTTTAATAGGTTTTATGGATATTGAAGGATTTTCTAGTATTTTAGGGTTCTCAATTTTTCATGTTTTTATGGGTTTTATGGATTTTAGTAGTTTTGGTGTTTTTTTGGTTTTTGGTGTATATGTGGGTTTTCCGGGATTTTGGGTTTTAGAGTTTTTGGTATTTTTTTGGGTTTAGTTGTTTTTATTGTTATCATGGTTTTTAGGGGTTTTTACTATCTATATGGTTTTTGTTGTTTTTAGTGTTTTAGTGATTTTAAAATATTTAGTGGATTTAGGGTATTTATAGTTTTTAGGTGGCTTTAGGGGTTTTAGGGTTTTAGGGTCATTGTGTGTTTTTAGGATTTTTTAGGTTTTAGCATGGTTAAATTTCTTTTAATCATCTTTCTTGGGTTTTATAGTGTTATTTTTAGGTTATTTGGGTTTTCGTGTTTGTAATGTTCTTTTGGGGTTTTTAGGATTTATTCGTTTTTTCAAGTTTTTTTATGAATTTTATGTGGTTTTTATGGTTTTTAATGTTTTATGAGTTTTATGAATTTTTAGGATGTTGGGTTTTTAGGCTCATTTAATGGTTTTAGGTTGTTTTGGATTTTTAGAATTTTTTTGGTGTTTTTGGGTTTCTATGGGGTTTTAGGGTTATTATAATTCTTTTGGGTTTCTTAAGGTTTTTAGTTTTTTCATGGGGTATTTAGGGTTATCCATGGTTTGGGGGTGGTTAGGGGTTTTAGGTCCCTTTACAAATTCGTTAGGATTTATTAGGTTTTATGGTTATTTAGGGTTGTAGGATTATTGAGGGGTGTATGGGGTTTTAGGGGTTTTAGGATTTTTTGGTGCATAATTTAAGGATTTTTAGGGGTTTTATGGGTTTTAAGGGTTTTTATTATTTTTATTGATTTTAGTTTCATTAAGTTTATTATGGTTTTGAATTTTATTTTAATGATTTAGGGATTTTTGGAGATGGGTGTAGGGTGTTTTTTATCATTTTAGGGGTTTTATGGTTTTGAGGGGTTTCATGGAGATCAATTTGGTTTTCGGGTTTTCAAGGGTTTTTGAGGTTTTTTGCGGTTTTTAGAGTATTTAGGGGTTTTATGAGTTTTATGGTTTTTAGGGATTTGATGGTTTTTATTTGTTTTAAGGTGTTTTATGTGTTTTATGGGGTTTTATGAAATTTTAGATTAGTTAAATGTTTTAAGGGTTTGTAGGGGATTTAGGTATTTTAGTGTTTTTAGGGTTTTAGGGTTTATTCGAATTTTTAGGGTGTTTAATGTTAATTTAGGGTTTAGTTTTTATATTGTAGGGTGAAGGGATTATAATGTATGAATAGGTTTTAAGGTGAAGGTTATAATGTGTAGGGTGTAGGTTGTAGGGTTTTTGGTGTAGGGTATGGGGTTTATGGAGTATGTTACATGATTTATGGTGTAGGGTTTAAGGTTTAGGGTTTAGTTATATGTTTTATGGAATAGGACATTGGGTTTAGGGTACATGGTTTAAGATTTATGTTTTAAGGTATAGGGTGTAAGGTTTTGGGTCTCCATATAGGGTGTTGGGTATAGGTTTTATGGTGAAGTCTAAGGATCTACGTTGTTGTGTATTGGGTTTATGGTGTATGGTTTCCGGTTTAGTGTGTAGGGTATATTGTATAGGGTTTAGTATTTTGGATTTTGGGTGTAGGCTTAAGGGTTTAGTGTGTGCGGTTTAGGATGTAGGTTTTAGGGTATATGGTCTAGTGTATAGGGTATGTGGTCTAGGTTATAGATTTTATAATTTTTTTAGGGTTTAGGGTTTAGAGTATAGGGTTTATGTTGTAGGGTTATATTTTATGGTATAGGTTATACGATTTAGGGTGTGGGGTTTAGGGTTTAGGGTGTAGGTATTGGGTATAGAGTGTTATGTTTAGGGTTTTGGATTAATGGTATGTTTTTTATGGCGTATGGAATAGGGTTTAGGTTTTATGGATTAGGGTTTCGAGGGTTTTTAGGTTTTTAGTGTTTTTGTAGTGTTTTAAGTGTTTATATACTTTTTAGGGTTTATGGGGTTTTTGTGGTTTTTAGGATTTTAGTGTTTTTAGGGTATTTTATGGTTTTTAGTATTTTTTTAAAGGAATCATCAAAAACATGGATCCACAAATAATAAGTTTAAGGGGTTTAAGGTCATTTAATGGTTTTTAGGGATTTTAGGGTTTGACTATTTTTTGGATCTTTTATGTTTCTTTAAGGTTTTCGTTTATTTTAATTGTTTTTGCGGGTATTAGAATGTTTTTAGTTTTTATGGGGTTTTTTGGTTATTTTAGGTTTTTAATATCCATTTTTTATTTTTAAGGTTTTCTGGGTCATTTATTGTATTTTGGGTTTTTAGGGTCCTTTAGGTGTTTTCAGGTACCTCTAGTGTTTCTAGGATATTTCTGGATCCTTTAATGGTTTTAGTTTTTTTGGGGCCTATATTGTATGTATGGCCCTGTAGCAGTTTTTAGGGTCCCGTAGGGCTTTTTTAGTTGTGGGGATTTTATGTTTTTTTTTTGAGTTTTTTAAATTTTTAATAGTTTTTTGGGGTTTTTATATTCTTTTAGGGCTCTCTAGGTAATTTTATGGTCTTTTTATATTTTTTATTATTTAATAATTCTCTATTAGTTTTTTGTGTTTTTATTGTCTTTTATGGATTTTAGGGTTTTTATGGACATCTAGTGATTTTATTAGTTTAAGGGATTTTATTTGTTTTAGAGTTAATAGGTTGTTTTGAGGGTTTAAAGTTTTTTAGGTGTTTTAGGGGGTTTAGGAGTTTAAAGGCTTCCTGGTCATTTTGCTGGTTTTTAGGGTTTTTAGGGATTTGGGGGGGTTTTAGGGTTTCTATTTTGTAATGTTATATTAGGAATGTAATAGTAAATAGTGATTTTTTTATTTTTTATGTATTTAGGGAATTTATGGTTATTTTAGATTTTTTATTGTTTTGTTATGGTTTTAGTGGTTTTCTGCTCTTTTCACGGTTTTTGGGTTTTTGTTTATTTAATGGTTTTAGGGATTTTATGAATTTCATAGGGTCTTTAGGATTTCTATTATTTTTTAAAGTGGTCTTAGGATTTTTGGGGTTTTTAATGTTTTTAAGGATTTTAGGGATTTTTTGGTTTTTTGGTTTTTTGGGATTTAGGGCATTTATGGGGTTTTTAGGGGTTCTAGGGTTCTTTAATTGTTTTTATATTTTAAAAGGTTTGTATGGTGTTATATTTTTTTTATTTTTATGTGTTTCTATGGGTTTTGGGTTTTAGGGTTTTATCTGGGTTTTAGGTTTTATGATATTTTTAAAATTTTAGGGGTTTTTATTATTTTTTAAGGATTTAGAGTGTTTTATAATTTTTGGTTTTTTTGGTCATTTTATAGGTTTTTTCTAGTTTTATATAAATCTAATGTTTTCAGATAATCTAACGATTAGTTAATGGTTTAAGGGGTTGTTATGGGGTTTCAATGGTTTTTTGGGGTGGGGGTTAAAGGTTTTTTTGGGGGTTTTAGGTTTTTTTTTATTTTGGGGGTTTTATGTTTTTTATGGTTTTTGGGTTTTTTAGTGTTTTTAGGATTTCTAATGCATTTATGGTGTTTTAGGGTCTTGTAGGTTCGTTGGGGGGTTGGATTTTAGTTTTTGGGTGTTTCGGTATTATATGTTTTTAGGGGGTTTATTTTAGTTAAGGGATTTTCAGGGTTTTTAGAGTTTTTAGGGTTTTTAGGGGCCTTCAATGTTTTTTATGGTTTTTAGGGACATTTAGTGGTTTTAAGATCATCTGGTGTGTAAGGGGTTTTAGGGTCCTCTAGGGTTTTTAACGGATTTTAGGGCCCTTTAGAGTTTTAATGGGTTTTATGGTCTTTTAGGGAATTATAATTTTTTGGGTCATATAGGATTTTTAGGATTTTGAGAGTTGTTTCAGGGTTTTGAGGTAATTTTATGGTATTTTATGGTTTTCTTTGGTTTCTAGTGTAATTTAGTATTTTTAGGGTCTTTTGGGGGTTTTAGGGGAATTCTTTCTTTTTAGGAGTTTTAGATTATTTTACTGCTATCATCATATTTTATTACCACGAAAAGAGACAAATGAAAACGAAACCGTACAAAAGTGATGTGTGAAACATTGAAGTAGGGAGGACTGAAGTAATGAAGACCATGTCTGCCACCCACCTCACGATTGACCCCTCTACCATAAGAATATTTGTACTATGGAAACAAGAAACCCTCTCATGATGTTGTGATTTCAAGGCCAATAAATAAAAAATCTTGTTTCCACACCTCCATGTGTGAAATACATTAATATGATTTCCCAAAAGGCCCATGCACCTTAGAATAATATATGATACCGATCAAGGGATGGTACATATTCCATGAAGAGAATTGTGAAGACTGATCCAATCTTTTTCGACCTCTACCAACTTAATATTTTATTTCTTCCATAATTGAAGGCCTATGAGCATCGCCAGAGCCCATTCCTGAAGAGAGTCCCCATTATCGAAAGACGTTTTGAAATCTATGGGATCAACCCCACACTAATCATGAACCACTCCACCGCCCCTCATGATGTTTGAGTTGAAGGACCCATCAGTGTTGAGTTTGAAGGATGAGATAGGAGGAATCCAGATTACCCAACAGCCATGAATATTGTACAGGTCAGAAGAAACACAAGCCTACTTGCAATAAATGATCTCAAGGAGGGACAATAAACTTGGTTCTTGTTTAGGGTTTTAAGGATTTATGGTCTTATGGGGCTTCTAGATACTTTTTAGGGGGGTTTGGGTTCTACTGTGTTTTAATGTATTTCAAGGGTTTTTAAAAGTTTTTAGTGATTTTTATGATTTTAGGGTTTTATTGTTTCTAGGGTTTTTAGTGGTTTCAGGGTTTTTTATGTTTTTGAGTATACTATTTTTAGGTTTTTGGGGTTTTTAGCGTGTTAGGGGATTTTAGGGTTTTAATGGGGTAATAGGATTTACTGTTTAGGTTATTATATTTTCTAGGGTTTTATGCTTTTATTATTTTTAGGGTATTTGGGGTATTTCGGTGATTTTAAGGGAATTTATTTATTTTATGATTTTTGGTTGGATTATCATGTTTTATTGGGTTTTTAGGGTATTTAAAATATATATTGGTTTGGGAAGGTTTTTTGGGGGTTTTTGTGTTTAGGGATCTTAGGGATTTTTCAGGCTTTCAAGACTATTCTTGGTTTTCCTAGTTTCTTGGGATTTAGGTTTTTCATGGATTTTTAGTGGTTTCTAGGATTTTTAGAATTATAGGGGTTTTATAGATTTTTTCTACTATTAGAGGATTTATTGTGTTTTAGGATTGTTTTATGGTTTTATAAGTATTGAGGATTTTTATTGTTTTTAGGATTTTTTTTGGTTTTGGGGTTTTTAGTGTTTTTAGTGGTTTTGAGATTGTTTTACTGTTTTTATGGTTTTGAGGGTATTTCAGGTTTTTTTTGGGTTTTGTGGTTTTTAGGGTGTTTAACTGTTTATTGGGTCTTTTCGGGTTTTATAGGTTTATTAATGTTCATTTAGGGTTATTGTGTTTTTATGATCATTTAGGGTTTTTTGAGTCCATTAGTATTTTTAGGGTCTTTTAGGGGGTTTATGGTTTTTCTGGTTTTATAGGTTATATGGGTTTTTAATGCTTTGATGGGTTATAGGTTTTTAATGGATTTTAGGGGTTTAATGTTTTTTATTTTTTTCACTTTTTTTAGGGGTTTAGGGTTTTTTGGGGTTTTTAGTTGTTTTTAGCGGTTTTAAGTTTTTTAAGATTTTTGGGGTTCTGCGTTTTTAAGGCTTTTAAGCATTTTTATTTTTTTATTAGTATTTTCAGTGGTGTTTAGGGTTTCTGATATTTTTTAGGGGGTTTTTGGTTTTTTAGGATTTTATGGGGTTTTTTATGGGTATTGGATTTTTAGGGTTTAATATGGTTATCAGGGTTTTTGAGGTTTTGTACGGTTTTTAGGGGTTTTATGGCATTTACGGTTTCTAGTGTGTCTCAAGGGTATTTTTTATTATTTTTATGGATTTCTTGGATATTTGGGATTTTTGGGTTTTTTTTGTATTCTTGGGGTTTTTAGGTTTTGTATGTTTTTTATGGGTTTTACAGATTTTATGTTTTTCGGGGGTTTTATGTATTTTTATGGGATTTAAGGGTTTTGTATGAATTTTTATATATTTTATGGTTTTTGGGATTTTTTGGGGTTGATTGTGTTTTTTGGGTTTTTTCATATTTGTTTACTTTTTATGGTTTAATTGGGTTTTATAAATTTTAGGGTTTAGTGTGTTGGGTTTCGGAATTAGGGTGTGTGGTTTAGGGTTTAGTGTGTGGGCTATAACTTTTACGGTTTTGGGTAAAAGGTTTGGGGTGTTGGGTATGGGGTTTATGTGGTAAAATATTGGTTTTTGAGTGTAGGGTTTAGGGTTTATGGTGTAGGGTATGGGTTTATGGAGTAGGTTTTATGGGTTAGGGTGGTGTTTATAGGGTTTAGGGAGTATGTTTAAGGGTTTAGGGTAGAAGTTATTTTGTTTATAGTGAAGTTTTTAGGGTGTGGGGTTTAGGGTTTCGGGTTTAGGGTATAGTGTATAGGGTGTACGGTATTGGATTTAGGGTGCAACATACGGGGTTTTGGGAGTAATGTTTTGGTTTTAGGGTGTATGGTAAAGGATTTAGGGTGTAGGTTTTAGATTTTAGGGTGTAGAGTATATGTCTTAGGATATAGGGTTTAGGGTTTAGTGTATAAGGTATAGGGTTTCATTTGTATGTTTTAGGGTTTATGGTTTATGGTACATTATTTAGGGTGTAGGGTTTTGTGTGTATTTTGTAGGGCATAGGGTATTGGGTTTTCTATTTACTGTTTAGGTTGTAGGGTCCAGGGTTTATGGTTTAGGGTATGGGGTGTAGTGTTTAGGGTGCATGGTATAGGGTTTACGGTCTAGGGTATATGATTTATGGTGTAAGGTGTAGGGTTTTGGGTGTAGGGCATAGGGTTTTGGGTGTATAGTTTAGGGTCTAGGGTATAGCGTATAGGGTGTCTGGTTTCAGGTTTAAGGTTTACGGAATAAGTTATATGATTTAGGATATAGGGTTTAGGGTGAAGGTTTTATGGTATAGGGGTTAGTGGTTAGGGTTTATGGTTTACAGTTCAGGGTTTAGGGTGTAGGGTATGGGTTTGGGGTATTTATTTTATGGTGTAGGTTTTTGTGTGTAAGGTTTACGGTGTAGGGTAAATGGTTTAGGGTGTAGGGTATATGGTATATGCTGCCAGGTTTAGGGTTTTCAGTATAGGGTTTTGGGTGTTGGGTGTTGGGTGTAGGGTATCAATTGTTGGGATTATGGGTTAGGGAGTAGGATATTCTTTTAGGGTATATGGATTTGGGTTTAAGGTGTAAGTCATAGGGTTTTAGTTGTGTGGTTTTGGTTTTAGGGTGTAAGGATTTTGGGTCTTCAGGTTTTCATAGGGTTTTTGGGAGTTTTGGGGTTTTTATGATATTTATTATTATTAGGGTTTTTTGTGGTTTTAATGATTTTTTATGGTTTTTAGGGTATTTTAGAGGTTTTATTATTTTATTTGGGTTTTTAGGTGGTATTAGTGTTTTAATTATTTTTAAGGGGTTTAGGGTTTGTATGTTTTCATGGTTTTACGGTTTTTACGGTTTTATGGTTTATGTGTTTTCTAGGGGTTTTAATTCATTAATGGTTATCTTACGGTTGTATGTTATTCTAATGTTCTTAGTATTTTTATGATATATTATGGATTAGTAGGTGTTTAGGTTATTTTTGGGTTTTTTGGGGTTTTTAATGATTTTAGGGATTATAGGGTTTTTAGTCGTTTTATGTTTTTTGGGTATTTTATGGATTTTTTCGTATTCTGGGTTCTTGGCATTTTTTAAAATTTGAGGTATATTTGTTTTTTTGTTGTTTTATGGGTTTTTTTGGTATTTTATGGTTTATGATGTTTTTATGTTTTTAGGGTTTTTTATGTTTTTCTGGGGTTTTTGGTTTTTTCAATGTTTTTGATTTATTAATCGGATTTTGGGGAATTAAATGGTTTTACGGTTATTTAATGTATTAGGTCTTTATAGTAATTTAGCACTTTTTATGATTTTAGGGTATTTTAGGTAATTTTTTGATTTTTTTTTTAATGGGATTTTATGTTTTTTGGGGTTTTAAATGTTTTTTAGGTTTTCTGTGGGATTAAAGTTTTTAGGTTTTTAGTATTTTTATTATACTAGGAATTTTGGGTTTTTTCGGGTTTTAATGATTTTTAGGGGTTTTTTCATTATTTATCATATTTTTGATTTTATTGGTTTTAGCAGTTTGAGGAAGTGGTTATGGTTTGGGGCGGTTTCTTAGGGGGGTTTTTACTTGTTTTAATGTTATTTGGGTTTTTAGGGGTTTGTCTCTTATTTTTAAAGTTTATATATTGTTTTAATGTATTGAGGGTTTCTTTTCTTTTATGATTCTGTTGAGTTTTTATTGTTTTAGGTTATTTATTGTTTTCAGTATCTTTAGAGTCTTTTATAGTTTTGTTTTATTTTAATGATTTTTGAGATCTTATGGGTTAGCATGGTTTTAGGTTTTTTAGAATCATTTTAGTTTTGTAGGGTCCTTCCGTTTTTAGGAATGTTTTCGGATTTTTTTAGGGTCATGTAAATATTTTTATGTTTTTTCTCTATTAGGGGTTTTATGTTTTTTTTTGTGTTTTTATGATTTAGGGTATTTTTGGGTTTTAAAGTGTTTTAGGATTTAAGGTGTTTATTGTTTTTTTTAGATTTTGGGAATTTTAGGGTCGTTTAGGGTTATTATGTTATTTTATGGTTTTTAGTGTGTTTAGGTTCATTTAGAATTTCATAGTATTTTAGGTCTCCTTTAGGTTATTTAGGGTCCTTTAGGGTTTTTAGTAACCTTTAATGTTTTAGGGGTTTAGGGTTCTTTATGGGATTAATGGGTTTTTTGGCCCTTTATGGTTTTGAGGTGTTTTAGGGTCATTCCAGGTTTTAGTGATTTTAGGATTCATCATTGGTTTTATATTAATAGAAGTTTTAGGTTATTTATGGTAATTAAGGGTTTTTCACGGGGTTTAGTGTGTTTTAGGTGTTTTAGAGTTATTATTATTTTAGGTGCTATTAAGGTTTTTGGGGTTTTATGGGTTTTCCAGTCTTTTATTGTGTTTAGGGTCTTGTATTATTTTTATGTGTCTTTAGGGTATTTTTTGGTATTTTTTTAGGGTTTCTAGAGGTTTTTATGGGTTTCAAGGGATTTTTAGGGTCATTTAGGGTTTTTAGTGATTTTACTGTTTTTTAGGGTTTTATTGTTTTTAGGGTTTTGAAAAGGGGTTTAGGGGTTTAAAAGGTTTTTTGGGTTTAATGATTTTTATGGGAATTTAGGGATATTGGGGTTTTGGTGTTTTTAATATTTTTATGTTTTTAGGGATTTAGGTTTTTTTATTTTTTTAGGGTTTAGGGTTTTTAGGGTTTTTAGAGTTTTTTGTATTTTGGTTTTTAGGGGTTTCAATGCGTTTTTTTGGGTTTTAAGGGGGGGAAGGGGTTTAATTTTTTATGAGTTTTTAGTTTTTTATACAATTTATGTTTTTAAATTATTTATGAGTGTTTTGGGATTTTATGATTTTAGTAATATTTAGGTGTTTTTTTGTTATTTA
Organism: Viscum album; assembly: GCA_963277665.1. Taxonomy (NCBI): domain Eukaryota; kingdom Viridiplantae; phylum Streptophyta; class Magnoliopsida; order Santalales; family Viscaceae; genus Viscum; species Viscum album. Next base: position 685,820,026 of record OY728167.1, read on the forward strand.
GTTTTTAGGTTATTTGGGTATTTAAGGTATTTATGATTTTTTTAGATTTTTGTAGGATTTCATGGATTTTATTGATTTTTTTAGAAATATTGATTTTAATTGGTTTTTAGGGTATTTATTGTTTTTATGGTTTTTAGGGATTTTAAATGTTTTGGGTTATTAGTATTTCAATGGTTTTTTGGGTTTTTGGGTTTTTGGGAATTTTGGGGTTGTGGGGTTTTATAGGGATTTTTAGTATTTTTCGGTTTTTCAAGAATCTCATGGTTTTTGGGGTTTTTTTGGTGGTTTTATTGATTATTAGTGTTTTAGAGAATTTTTTTATTTTTGGGGAATTAAAGAGTTTTATCAAGTTATTTAGGGTCTTTAGGGGTTTTTGGGTTTTAAAGTCTTTTAGGTGGATTTAGAGTTTTTATGGTTTGTTGGGTTTTTAGGGATTTTAAGCTATATTTATGGTTTTTATGGAATTTCTGATTTTTAACGTTTTAAATTTTTTTAGGGTTTTATGGGTTTTTATGTATTTTAGTGGATCATTTGGTTTTATTCGGTTTTCAAGGATTTTTAATGGTTTTTAGGGGTTCCTTGGGTTTTTATTATTTTTAGGGTTTTTATAGGGTTGTAGGGGTTTTATTTTTTTAGTTTTTTTAGGTTTTAATGGATTTTTAGAGGTTATAAATTTTTTTAAGGGTTTTAGGGATTTTAGGGTTTTGAGGTTTTTACGGATCTTAACTGGTTTTTTGAATTTTATGTGTTTTCTAAGGGTTTTGGGGGTTTTAGGTTTTATCTTCATCAAGGGGTTTTAAGGTTTTTTACATTTTATAAGTGTATTTAGGTTTTTTATTTTTATGTAATGGTTTTTTACCATTTTTATTATTCTTATACGGTTTACAATTTTTTGTGTATTTTATGGTGTTTTTGTTTTTTAGTGATTTTAGAGTTTTCATAGGGTTTTGGGTTTTCAAATTTTTTAGGATTTTAGGATTGAATGGAAATTTGTGTGGTTTTAGTCATTCTAGCATATTTTTGATTAATTTTTGATTTTTTTTTGGTTTTATAGGGATTTTTCAGGGGTTTTAATGTTTTTATTGTTTTTATGGGGTTTTGGGATTTTATAGGGGTTTTCAAGGGATTTAATGTTTTTATGGTTTTTATCGGCTTTTTAGGGTTTTCGGGTTCCTTGAGGGTTTTATGGGGTTTTTAGGTTTTAGAGGTTTTAGTTTTTTAAGGGATTTTTTTTTGTTTTTTTGTGTTTATAGTGTTTTAGATGTTTATGGGTTTCTAGGGATTTTTCAATTTTTAGGGTTTTTTTTGTTTTTAGGTTATTTTTTGTTTTTAGGGTTGTTTTAGGTGTTTTAGTGCCTTAAATGTTCTTAGGTATTTTCAGTTTTATATATTTTTAGGTTTTTAGGAGTTTTTAGGTGTTTAATGGTATTATGTGTTTTTAGGGGTTTTAGTTTTTTTAGATTCTTTAGGTATTTTGGGATTTTAAATGGGTTTTTAGAGATTTTAGTTTCTTTTAGTTTTTTAAGTGTTTGATGGGAATTTTTTATAGGGTTTTTATGGGTTTTAAATGTTTCTAAGGTTTCACGGATTCTTGAGTATTAAGGGTATTTTAATATTTTATTTCGGCTTTTTATAAATATTTGGTGGATCTTAGAAATTTTAGCGTCATTTAGTGTTTTAGGGGGTTTTAGAGTTCTTTTGTTTTTTTGGGTTTTGGGGATTTTTAAATTTTTTAATTATTTTAAGGATAATTTATGGTTTTTATAGTTTTTAGAGACCTTTATGTGTTTAATGGGTTTTTGGGGTCTTTAGGGGTTTTATGGTCCTTTAGGGCATCTAGAATTTTATGGATTTTTATTGTTTTGGAGGTTTTATGGGTTTTAAGGTTTTTGTGGGGGGGGGTTGGAATTGTATGGTTTTTATGGTATTACAGTATTTTTTGTTTTTTTTTGTTTTTAAGGTTTTATGGTTTTAGGGGGTTTTAGGGTTTTTAGGGATTTTTTTTGTTTATGGTTTTTAGTTACTCTTACTTTTTTTATGTTTTATTAGTTAATTTTATTATTTTTATTGTTTTTGGGACTTTTAGGGATTGGAGGTTATTAGGGAGTTTTAGGGGTGAATGTTTTTTTGAGTTGTTTAAAATTTTAGGAGTTCTATGGTCTTTTAATGTCTACTTAAGGGTTTTAAGGGTTTTATAATTTTTAGCTTCATTTAGTGTTGTTAGGGGTTTTAAGGGTCTTTTTGGGATTTAGAATCTTTTAGAGTCCTTTATGGTTTTTTAGGTTTTCTATCATTTTATAATATTTTAGGGTTTTGGGGTTTTTAGAGGCCTTTTGTGTTTTTTGATGACATTAGGGGGTTTTTGGGTGTTTAGGAACTTTTGGGGGTTTGTGGGTTTAAATTATCCATCAGGGGTTCTAATTGTTTCTATATAATTTAAGGGTATTTTATAGTCTTTTGGGGTTTTCAAGGGCCTATATTGTTTTTAGTATTTTTTGTTTTTTAGGGTTTTTATATTGTTTTTTGGTTTTTTGGTTTTTACAGATTTATTAATCTTATGGTTTTCATTATCTTTTAGAATTTTACTATTTTTTGGGTCTTTTATTGTTCCTTTAGTGTTTATATTAGGGTTTATATTTTTAAGGGTTTTTTGGTTTTTAAGATTATTAGGGATTTAGGTGTTTGGGGTCCTCTAAGGGGTTTTGGGTCCCCTAATGTTTTTTGGGTTTTTTTGGTATTTAGGGTAGTTTAGGGATTTTACCGCCTTTTGGATATTTTGGTTATTATTGTTTTTATGTATTTTTGGTATTTTTGGTTTTTAGGGATTTTAGGTCTATTTTGTTTTTTTGGTTTGTAAGGGTTTTTATTTTTTCCATGTTTTTAGGGTTTTAAATTTTTCTAAGGTTGTTTGGGTTTTAATGATTTCATGGGTTTTAGGGTTGTTACTGTATTTTAAAGGTTTTAAAAGGGGTTTTTTGGGTTTTTTGGTTAACATATTATATTTTGTTTTAGGGTTTTTATGGTTTTTTGGTTTTTATGGTTATTACGATTTTATAGTGTTTTGGGGTTTTATGGATTTTATGAATTTTAGGGATTTGTAGATTTTTTCTTATTTTTTGAGGTTTTTATTTTATATTCTTGGTTTCAGGGGGTTTTCTTTTTTTTAGGGGTGTTAGGGGTTTGTGGTTTATGGGTTTTATGGGTTTTAAATGTTTTCAATAGTATTTAGGATGTTTATGGTTTTTCTATCATTTTATTGTTATTTATGGTTTTTTATTGGTGGGTTTTATAGTTTTTACGGTGTCAAAGGGGGCTTTAGTGTGTTTTAGGGTTTCTATAAATTTATTACGGTATTTTAAGGGTTTATATGTAATTTAATCTCTTTTAGAGTTTTTAGGGTTTTTAGGGCCTTTTGGGTTTTTAGTGTCCTTTTGGGTTTTTTGGGATTATATGATTTTTAGGGGTTTTAAGTTCTATTAGGTTATTAATGATTTTTCAGGTTTTTAGGTCTTTAAATATTCTTTAGTGTTCCTGGAATTTATTATAATTTTTTTTTACTTTTTTGGGGTTTTAATTTTTTTTTGATTTTAGTGGTTTTCGAATTTTTAAGTGTTATATGATTTTTAATATTTTTTACATCTATTTATGGTCCTCTTGGTGATTTTAGGGTTTCTAGGGTATTTAGTGGTTTTTTGGAATTAGGTATTTTTAATGTATTATTATAAGTTTTAGTGGGTTTCATTGGGAATTTATGGTATTTTTGGTTTTAGGGTTTTTTTGGTTTTTTGGGATTTGTTTTTTTATGGTTTTGGGTGTTCTAGGAATCTTCTAGGGTTTTAGGGTTATTTAAAAATTTTAGTGTTGTTACAGATTTTAGGGACTTTAAGGTTTTATTTTTTGTCTAGTTTTATTAGAATTTTTAGTGTATTTAATGTTCTTCGGGGTTTTTGGTTTTTTATATTCATGATTTTTGGGGGTTCTACGGTTTTATAGTGTATTAGGGCCTTTTACGGTTTTATATGGTTTTTAATGTTTTTAGAAGTTTAGGTCATTTTTTGTTGTTAGGGGTTTTTGGGTTTTGAGGTTGTTTTAGTGGAATGTAGTTTAAAGTATTTTTAGGATTTTAAGGGGTCTGGGGTTTTGGTATTTTTTAGAATTTTTATAGTATTAATGATTTTTGGGATTTTTAGTGTTTTTTTGGGTTTTTTTGGGTTTTTGGATTTTTGGGTTTTCGGGGATTATAGTTTTTTAGTATTTTTTAGGGTTTCTAGATTTTTTTTTGTTTTAGGGGGGAGGGTTATTGATTTTTAGGCTTTCAGGTTTTTAGGGTTTGGAGGGGTTTTAGGGGTTTCTTGGTATTTCTTGTATTTAAATAGTTTTGAGGGTTATAGGGATTTCTAATTTTTAAGAGTTTTATGGATTTGAGGGTTTATTGGGGTTTTTAAGAAATTTTAAGTGTTTTAGTGTCTTTATGGGTTTTTAGGGTTTTAGTGTTTTTTGTGTTTTTAGGGATTTTAGGGGTTTTGGTTTTTGATTTTTTTGAGGGTTTTAGGTGTTTTAGATATTTTAGGGTTATTTAGGGTTCTTATGGGTTATGAGGGTACTCATATTTTAGGGGGTTTTCAGGGTTTCATTTTGTTTAATATTTTTTAAGGTTAATAGTTGGTTTTAGGTTGTTCATGATTTTTAATGTTTTTATGGTTTTTGGATTTTAGGTTTTTATGGAATTAAAGGGGTTTTATGGGTTTTTTATTTTTGATATTTTTCTAGGTTTTAAGGTTTTTGGGTAGTTTTTTCTATTTTTAGGGCCTTTTTGGTTTTTTAGAGTTATTTTGGGGTTTATGGGTTTTAGGGTTTTTACGATTTTTATTGTTCGAGGTTTTTTATCTATTATGTATTTTAGGGGGTTTTCATATATTTTTTTTTGTTTTTGATGTTTGTTAGGTTTTTAGAGAGTTTTATGGGTTTTTCATTCTTTGTAGAGTTTTTATGTGTTTTGGGGTTTCTTCATATTTTTAAGGATTATATTGTTTTTTTCGTTTTTTGATTTGGTTTAAGGGTTTTAGGGTATTGATGGTTTTTAAGGTTATTTTGTATGTTTTAGGGTTTTATAGGATTTTTATGGGTTTTTTGTCATTAAGGGGTTTTTATGATATTTAGGATTTGGGGGGATAGTGTTTTAAGGGTTTTAAGGGTTTTAAGGGGTTTTAACGGTATTTTAGGTTTATTAAATGGGGTTTAAGGCCTTAATTTTTTATTTGTTACAGTTTAGTTTAGATTTTTTATTAGTTTAAGGATTTTAATTTTATTTATGTATTTTTCTTATTGTTTATTAGTATATTTATAGTTTTATGGTTTTTTTGGTTTTTCGGGTTTTTTGTGATTTGTTAAGTTTTTATGGGTTTTAGGGTTGTTACACTATTTATGGGTTTTTTTGGTGTTTAGGATTTTTTAGTGTTTTTTGGTTTGTTTTTTGTTTTACGGGATTGTGGGGTGTTTATGGTTTGGGGGGGGGGGTTAAAGGTTTTTTCAGCTTCTTAGGGGTTTAAGGGTTTTTACTGTTTTCTTATGGTTTGGTGTTCTTAGTTTTTCTGGGGGTTTTGTTTTTTTGTTTCAAGGGTCATTTATTGTTTTTTGGTTCTTTTAGAGTATTTTTGGATTTTATGGTCTTTTATAGTTTTATTGGGTTTAAAGTCATATTCTGTTTTTTTGGTTTTTTAGAGTTTTTCAATTTTTATGGTACTATGATATTTTAGGGGTTTTAGTGATATTCATGGGTTTTAGGGTTTTTAGGTTCTATTAGGGTTTGAGGGGAGGGTTTCTTTTTGTTTGTAGGAATTTTTATTATTGTTAAGCGGTTGTTAAGGGGTTTCTATTTTTTTAGGTTCCACTAGGATTATTTTTTTTAATTTCCATTAGGGTTTTTAGTGGCTTTGGGGACCATTAGGAGTTTTTTGTATTTTAAGGGTCCTTTAGTGCTTTAGGTTATTTGGGTTCCATTAGATGTTTTAGGGTTATTTGGTGTCTTCTCTGGGGATTCAGTGTCTTTTAGGATTTCATCAATGTTTTTAGAACCCTATAATGTTTTTTTTTGTTTTTAGATTTTTTTGGGAGGTTTTGTGTATTTTATAGTCTTTTATGGTATTTGAGTGCCTTTTAGTATATTTTATGGTTTTTATGGTATTTTAGGGTTTTTTATGGTTTTCTATGTTTTTTAGGGTCTTTCAGGTTTTTTAGTGTTTTTAGGGGGTATTATGTTTTTTATGGTTTGAGTTTCTTATGGTTTTAATGTTTTAGGGTTTTAGTGTTATTATGTTTCTTTGGGGGGTTTTGGGGTTTCGAAGTGGTTTTTTGTTTTGTTCGTGGTATTGGTGTTTTGGGGGTTTTAAATTGGTTATATGGTTTATTGGTATTTATGGTTTTAAAAGGGTTTTTGGTAAAAAAAAAATTTAGAGTTTTTAGGTGTTTTAATAGTTTTTTTAGTTTTTTATGGGGTTTACAGTTTTAGGGATTTTAGGGATTTTAGAGTTTTTTGTGATTTTTATGGATTTTTGGGTTTTAAGAGTTTATTAGGGTTCTTTGTGATTCTTAGTGATTTGTAGGTGATGTTAGGTTTTTAAGCAGTTTTTGGATATTTTTAGTATTATTAGGGGGATTAGGGTGTTTTTAGGGTTTTTAGGGACTTTTAAGGGTTTTAGTACATTTTAGGGGTTTTTTGTTTTGTTGGGTTTTAAGGGGGTTTTGGGATTTTTGGTTTTTTAGGGGTTTATGGGTTTTGTTATGGTTTTAGGGGGTTTTATCATTTCTAGGTTTTTTATCATTGTTTTATGATTTCTATGCTTTTTGGGTTTTATATGTTTTTATTATTTTTAGGGTTGTAGGGTATTTTAGGTGTTGTGTGGTTCTTTGGGGTTTCATGGTTTTTATTGTCTTTAGAGTTTTTACGGTCTTTTAGGTGTTTTATTGATCTATTTAATAGTTTTTACTGTTTTAGGGGTTAGTTGGGTTTTTAGGATTTTTAATGTATTTTGGGATTTAATGGTTGTTAGGAATTTTTTGGGAGTTTTTGGATTTTTTTGGGTTTTTTGTTATTTTGTGGTTCAGAAGTATCGTTTTCTGGTTTTCATAAATTTTTCAAGTTTTTTATGGTTTTAGTGTCTTTTAGGGATATTAGGGTATTTTTGGGTTTTTATAGAGTTTTTTTGTTCTTTAATCTTTTTATGATTTTTAGGGAATCTTATGGATTTTTTTGTGGTATAGGATTTTACGGTATATTTAGGTTTTTTTGGATTTTTTTTTATTCTTTGGGGTTTTAATGGTTTTATGAGTTTTCTAGGTTTTTATTGGTTATGGGGATTTATGATTTTTTTGGATTTTATCATTTTATATGGTTTTAGTGTTTTTAGGGCTTTTAGGGTTTCTAGGTTCTTTAAGGTTTTTTAGGGTTTTTAATGTTTTTATGTTTGTTGGGTTTTTAGGGTTTTTTAGATTTTTAGAGTTTTTAAGGGTTAAATGGGTTTTTAGGTTTTTAAGTTGCTTTAAGTTTTTTGTCGTTTTTTAGATTTTTTATGGATTTTAGGGATGTTAGGGGGTTTTACTAGTTTTTTAAGAGTTGAGGGAATTTATGATTGTTTGGGTTTTCATGGTTCTTATGGATTTATTGGCTTTTTTTATTTAAGAGTTTTTATGGATTTTTTGAGGGATTTTAGAGTTTTTTTATAATTTTTTTAGTGTTTTAGTTTATGGGGGTTTTAGAGTCTTTTATGGTTTTTAGTATTTTTAGGTTTTTTAGGGGTTTTATGTTTTATATGTTATTTTAGGCTTTTTATGTATTTTAGGTTTTTTAGGTATTTTAGGCTTTTAGGATTTTAGGGTCTTTTGGGGTTTTAGTGGGGTTTCGGTTTTTTTGTGTTATGTTATAGTTTTTAGTTTTATTTAGGGTTCTTTAGTATCCATTATGATTTTTAGATCCCTTTAGAGTTTTCATCGGTGTAGGGTATTTTAGTAGGTTTTAGGGTCTTTAGGATCCATTATCGGTTTTAGGGTTTTAAAAGACTTTTAGTATTTTTGGGGAATTTACTGTCTTTTGTGGTTTTAGTGTATTTTTGCGGTTTTTAATTTTTAAGGATTTTTGGGGTTTTATGATCTTTTAGTATTTTAGGGGGTTTTATGTGTTTCAAGTGGTTTTAAGTGCATCTAAGGGTATTTTTTTTAGTGTTTTAGGGACATTATTATTTTTTGTGTTGATATGTTTTTAGGGTTTTTAGGTTTTGGGGGGGGGGGTATTGGGTTTTTTATGGTTTTCTAGTGTTTTTAAATGATTTTAGTGCTTTTAATTTTTTTGGGCTTTAGGGTTTTTAATGTTTTTTGGTTTTTCTGTCATTTTAATATTTTTAGGTGTTTTGGGATTTTTATTTCTTTTAGGGTTTTTTAGTGTTTTTTAGGTTTTAATTGTTTTTAGAGTTTTAATGTTTTTAATCGTTTTATGGGTTTTCGGTTTTATATAATTTTATGTGTTTTAAATATTTTATGAGTGATTTTGGGTTTTGATGTATTTTTAGTGGGTTTTCTATTTATTTAAGGATTTTTAGGGATTTTTATGTGTTAAGTGGTTTATGGTTTTTATGATTTGTAGGTATTATTTTGGTTTTTAAGGGTTTTCATGGAATATTAATGGGTTTTAGGGGTTCATGTATTTTAGGGGTTTCTAGAGTTTTAGTGTTTTCAGTGTTTTTAGTATTATTTTACTGTTTTATGTTTTTTAAGGTTTTTATAGTTTTAGGGTTTTTAGGGTTTTTAGGGTCATTTAGGGTTTAAGTGGATTATTTGGATTTTTTTTGGGTTTTTTGGTTTTTTATTTTTTTTTAGGTATTTTAAGTTTTATATTTTCTATGTTTTTTTAAGGATATTATAGGATTCTAGGAATTTTATGGTTTTTAGATTTTTTATGGGTTTAGGGTTTTAAGGATGTTTTTGGTTTTTAAGTGTTTTATTTGTTTTAGGCCCTTTTTTGATTTTTAGGGGTTTTAGTTTTTAAATTGCGGTTTTATGGTTTCTTATTGTTTTGAAAAAAATTTATTGTTTTGGGGTTTTTAGAGGTATTAAGGAATTTTTTTATCATTTTATGATTTTTTTAATTTTTAGGAACTTTTGGGTTTGTAAGGTTTTTTGGTGTATTTCAATGTTTTAAAATTTTCAAAAAATTTAGGGTATTTATGGGTTTATGGTTTTTAATGAATTTATAGGATTTAATGTATATTTTGTTTTTAGTTTTTTAATGGTTTTAATGGTTTTTAACGGTTTATTAGTGTTTTATGGGTTTTTAGTGTATTTTACATCTTTAGTGATTTTAATGGATCTTTGGATTTTTATGGGTTTTATTCTATTTTAATTTTTTTGGGTTTTGAGGTTTTTAAGGGGGTATGAGGTTTCTATTTTAGATTTTAGGGAGGTTTTGGGATTTCTTTTTGGTTTTTATGTTTTTTAGGAATATTTATGGTTTTATAGGGTTTTTATATTTTATTTAGGTTTTTAGGGTTTTATTATTGATTGTATTGGATTTTGGGATTTTTAAGGGTTTATCAGGGGTTTAAGTGTTTTATATGGGTTTAATGTTTTTTAATGTTTTTTGGGTTATTTGGAAGTTTTTGGGTTTTCATAATATTTTTAATTATTTTTTAGATTTTTTTGGGTTTTCCAATTTTTTGGGGTTTTAACGATTTAGAGTTAATGTTGTAGGGATATGATAATAGGGTGTAGGGTCTTGGGTTTGTGTTAAAGGTTATAGGTTTTAGGGTATGGGTTTTAGGATTTCGATTATAGGGTTTATTTTTTGGGGTGCAGGGTAAAGGGTTTAAGGCGTTGGGTTTAGGGTTTAGGTGTAGGGTATATAGATTAGGGTGTAGGGGTTATGGTTTATGGTGGAGGGTATAGGGTTTAGAGTGAAGGGTTTAGAGTGAAGGGTATTGGGTTTTTGGTGTTCAGTTTATATTTATTGCATGGGGTATAGGGTTTAGGGTGTATGGTATATGGTTTAGGCCTTAGTGTTTAGGTTTTAGTGTGTAGGGTTTTGGGTTTTGGGTTTAGTGTCACAACCCGTCCTCGGGGCCCATGTTGTGACTACCCCATGCCTGCCTTCCATAGTCCAGGGGCTGGCGACTATCACCAAAGGTGTAAATCCCTAATCTTGGATAGCATTGTCTTTATAAAAGTAAACAAACACAATAGAGTAAGCAACAGGAAGTAAAAACATAGTAAAACTGAATATACAAGAGTGTGCTGGAAAGTAAATGTGCCAGTATACAAACCCAACTGAACAACAAATACAAGTAAAAATGGACTAACATCAGGAACTAAAGAGAAGCTTCTAGATCATCCTCTGGGGATTTCTACCTAAACGGTAGGTACATATGGCCACCTCATCACCAACGTCCGTCAGTCTCCACCGTGTGCTGACTCATCACAAGGTTCATCGCCGGGTACCAGCCATTCGTTTTTCTCTCGGCGTCCGTCAACGCTTTCTGTCGTCTGCATCCAACACAACGAGGTGCGGGCATAGCCCGTGCAGGGGTGAGTATAACGATACTCAGTAGCGACCCCGAGACCCGCGTGGTCTCACAATATCAACACAGGATAAGAAAAAGAATAAAGATACAACAATGAAGTATCAACCAACCCTACTTCAGTATATGGCCATACATATACCTAAGTTACCAAACTCAGTCTAGCTCCAACTCATGAGCCCAAGCACAAACCAACTACACAAAGGATGTAAAGTCAATTACCATGATGATAATGGTTGAAAGACATAAATCAGCTCACACATATATGCCACAGTTGTAAAGAGATATATATGATCAGATGTCGCCACTGGATCATTGAAGTTGTTAGACTCACATAGTATACAGGCCAGCTAAGCTGTCAGATCCACACAGGATACAGTCTAGCTATCTCATCTAAGCTGTTGGACCCAAACAGGATACATGCCATCTATTCTAGAGTAATATAGATGATTCGATGTGGCCACGGATTCATCTAAGCTATCAGACCCACACATGGTACAGTCCAGCTACTCTGTCAGAACTATCAAACCGACACAGGATTCAAGAATAGTTGTTGTCATCGTTGAACCCACGGAAGGTTCCAGTATGGTAGTTGTTTCTGTCAAACCCACAACGGATTCGAGTACAGAATTTGATGTAGTCGCAGCCAGCTCTAGAGTTCCCGCACATAGCCCGCTTGATTCCAGGAGGGTCTGCTCCATAAGCAAAGGGGTCGATACATCAACTTTCATGAAGTCCTGAGGTGATATATCCCGAAGTTCTGTGTCTTCAAAATAAACCTAACGTGACGGAAGTCGCCTCAATTGGACGCCTGGTTTGAGAGTTATTGGCTTTTCCATTTTAGGGGCCCGGTTGGATTTACGCTCGACCAAAACCCAGTCTTTTTCCAAAGTCATCCAAAACTCACTTAGAGTATCTACAATGGAACGCCTCGTCGCAAGGGTCCTAGTGCCACAGACGGCGTGTCAATTGGACGCGCGGTCTAAAAGTTATTCACGTTTATGTGAAACGAGCCTGGCCCGTCAAGCCCAGTGGGCGGGCGGGTCAACCAGACCCGGTTCGGTGAGTCTGACCTAGCTGGGGGTCGGCCCGACCCACCAAGGGACTCGGCCCGACGGGTCCGACCAGGATAGGGTGTCGACCCATAAAGGTGGGGCGCGGCCCACCCGCGGACCCGGCCTGGGACGCGGGCCGGTTCGGCTCGCCCGGCGGCACCGCCCCTCCTTACTGCTCGGACGGCCAAAGCCGTCTGGTTTTATTCGGCGTGAGAGGCCCGCGGTTACAGGCCGCGGTTCCTCCGCACACGGAGCCCATAGGCACCGCAGTTTCCTTCAGCCCGGCCGGCAGGCGATCGGCCGGTTCGCCCGCCGAGTGGCCCACATAGTGGGCCGCAGTCTTCTCCAGAGCATGGCGCCAAGCAGGCTCGCGGTCCTCCAGCCCGGCCGGCTACGGCCGGCCGGTTCAGTTCTTCCAGGAGACCTACAGATGCGGGCCGCATCTCCTCCATGCGGCACCTGCGGGTTCCGCATTTCACCAGCCCGACTAGACAAAGTCGGCCGGTTCTTCAGCACGAGCGTCCCGCAATTGCAGGACGCGGTTATCCTCAACGCGGCCGGTGTGAGGCTGTCGCCTTCAATCGCCGTCAAATCCAGTCGCCGTCAACTCTGGTCCCTGCCGCCTCTTCTGACCCACCTCTGTTCCCAATACAAACAAGAATCATTATAGGGTCTTCAGACCGTGTTCGTTCGGCCCGCACCCACCGTGTTAGGCGATAACAAAAGTCCATAGACAAACCATAACATTCAATATGATCAAGGGAATAATTTAATTCATTTAAAATTATACATAATCCCCTACCTTGATTTGAAGTTTCTTTATTTACTACGGCATCGATTCGTTCACGTTTTGGTGCGTCCGAGGAGGAAGCGTCGTTGTCAGAGACGTTCTTCGTGGGCGGCGTCCTCCCTTGCTAGTCTCAGTTGGAAAGAAGTAAGACATGTCATCGTTCTTCGGTGGAGTTGGAATTCTTCATCAAGAGAATGTTGTTCTTTCTAATTCTCCCAATGTCTCCCATTAAATATTTTCCAACCCCAATCAAATAATAGGTACCCCCAAAATTATAATCTTTCCATGCATTTCAAATTAATTCAAATGAATTCATGACCCCAAAAAATAATTAATAAAGGCATTAATTAATCTTGTGTTGGAAACTTTATGAGGGGAAAGTGGAAAGGCTCCACCGTAATATGAGAGTTAAAATGTTAAGAGAGGGGTTTTAGGAGTTAAAGGGGAGTTGAGGGGTTAGGGTTCGTGTGGGCCCCACCCTTAGTTATATCCACTCAATGTAGAATAGGATGTGGTGGGACCCACCCCTAACATCCACCAAGAGTCTTTAACCACCTTTCAGATAAAAATGTGTTGCACACACATTTTTATTTAATTTCTAATTTTAATTAGTAACCCCAAATTATAAAATCCATCCAGTATAAAATGCAACTGCTGTAAAGGTCCCCTTAATAGAATACCGGCATTGCGAGTTCATCGGTGTCCTCGGATGTCAATTCCAAGCTCCGGTACAAAAGATAGAAAAACCCGCACGTACGTTTACTGAATGTATCCGAACAAAACATTAGAAATTGATTCTGGGCACACCGGGCCTCAGAATCAGGTGCCGTTAGAAACTACGGTCTTGTAAAATTCCAAAGTATTTATTATAAAACATTCCTTCAAATTTCCAGGTTTTTACGTTTCCCCCACATCAGGGCTTTACGTCCACGTAATGCTATAAAAAACACTAGGGAAACAAATGGTGGTATTGAGCATGAATCTGAGCATCCCGCTCCCATGTGCTCTCATGGAGGTTCCAGTGCTTCCAATGAATTCGCACCAGAGCAATAAACCATCCACATAGGACCCGCTCTTGTCAATCCTAGATCTCCACTGAGACCTCCATGCATTCTCCCCGTCGTCGATTTCCATCTCCCCATGGTAGATGATATGGGACGGGTCATGCATGTATCTCCTCAGCTGAGATATGTGGAAGACGACATGCTCCTCGTGAAACTAAGGTGGAAGGTGCAGAAATTAAGCCACCTCGCCTACTTTGCTGAGGACCTGGAACGGCCCAATAAAATGCTGAGATAACTTGGCACCTCGGCCAAATCTCTGTAGACCTCGTCGAGGTGAGACCCATAAGAAGAGGTGGTCGCCATCCTCAAACTCCAGTGGTCTCCGTCTCCTATCAGCATATGACTTCTTCTTGCTCTGTGTAGTCTTCATCCGATCCTAGATGATCTGCACATTCTTCATCATAGCTTGAACCATCTCAGGTCCAAGAAGTGCTGACTCCCCTGGGTCAGTCCCGCACAAAGGTGATCTGCAAGGTCAGTCGTACAGTGTCTCATAAGGGTCCATCCTGATGGTGGAGTGGTAACTGTTGTTTTATGAAAATGCTTCCAAGGGTAAGTGATCCTCCCAGCTGCAACCAAAGTCAAGGATACATGCACGGAGCATGTCCTCTAGTGTCTGGATGGTCTGCTCGGTCTGGAAATCCGTCTGAGGATGGAAGGCGGTGCTCAAGTGAAGCTACGTCCCAAAAGCCTACTGCAACTCCATCCATAGTCAGGATGTGAAAAGAGAATCCCAATCAGAGACGATCGTCAGTGATACACCATGAAGCCTTATGATCTCCTGCACGTAGAGACGTCCCAATCTCTCTACTGATCCCTGCTCTACGATCAGTATGATTTGGGCTGACTTGGTGAGTCGGTCGAAGATCACCCTAATCGAGTCGTGACCTCTGTATGTACGTGGTATCCCTATCATGAAATCCATGGATATCCATTTCCCACTTCCGCTCCGGGACCTCTAAGCGTAGAACCAAGCCGACTGATACCTGGTGCTCTTCCTTCACTTACTGACAAGTGTGGTATCGTGAAACGAACTCTGCTATAGCCTTCTTCATTCTTGTCTAGTAGTGATGTTGTCGAAGGTCCTAGTACAGATTTTCCAATCATGGATCTACCACTAGAGGGTAATTGTGAAACTCCCTTAACACATCCTCATGTTGTACAATTGTTACCATAGTACTTCCTCTTAAGAGAATGACGTGCTCCCCACCTTCATAAAATCATTCGGGTGCCAACCCAACGGATATCTGAGCACATCATGTCTCGCAATCATCGTCCCCTTGTTGTTCCTCTCTAAGTCATTGAAGAAGAGGGGGAGTGACTGTGAGAGACTATAGAAAGGCTGCTCCATCTCTATCCGCAAAGTATATCTACAACGCGGCTATCTACTCTGTCACCTCTCCTAGTAGCTGAATTCCTGATCTCCTGCTGAGAGCATCTTCTACAATGATCCCCTTCCCAGAAGTATATAGTATCTCGAAGTCATAGTCATAGAGGAACTCGAGCCATCGCCACTATCTCAGGTTCAGGTCCTTCTAGGATAGGATATAACTAAGACTCTGGTGGTCAGAGTAGACTGTAAATCGCTCACCCATAAGATAGTGCATCCATATCATCAAGGCGAAGACCACTGCTTCTAACTCCAGGTCATGAGTAGTGTAGTTCTGCTCGTGATATCTCAACTTCTGTGAACCATATGTGATCACTGCTTGCTCCTGCATTAGGACACACCCGAGTCTGGTCCCCGATACTTCACAGTAAACTATATACCCAACACCCTCCTCTGGTAGCCTCAAGATGGGCGCATAGGTCAATCTCTGCCTCAAATCCTGAAAGCTATGCTGGAATCTATCTGACAACACCAAGGGTTTCACCTTCATCATCAATGATAAAAGTGGTGCTGCAACTCTGGAGAAGTATGGCACAAATCTCTAATAGTACCAAGCCCAACCCAGGAAACTCCAAACCTCCGTCAAACTCCTGGGTGGCTCCCAAGAAAGCACTGCCTCGATCTTCGCTGGATCCACTATAACCCCAGCCTCCGAGATGACGTGTCCCAAGAAGCGAACCTCTCAAATCCACTTTGAGATATTACCATAAAGCAGGTGCTCTCAGAGTGTGTCCAGTACTACCAGCAAGTGGTAGGAATTTTCCTCCAAAGTAGTCGAGAAAATTAGTATGTCGTTGGTGAAGACTACAACAAAATGATCGATGTAAGGAAAGAATATCATGTTCATGGGAATCATGAACACTTCTGGTGCATTGGTTACCCCTAAGGGAATAACAAAGAACTCATAGTGGCCATACCGACACATGAAGGCCGTCTTCTGCACATCCTCGTCTCAAACTCTGAGGTGGTGATAGCCTGACCTGAGGTCTATCTTTGAGAACCATCGTGCTCTCTTGAAATGATCAAATAGGTCATCAATCCTCGAGAGTGGGTACTTGTTCTTCAAGGTCTCCTGATTCGGGAGGCGGTAGTCAACACATAGTCGCACGCTCCCATCTACCTTCTTGGCAAACAAAATCAGTGATGTCTAGGCTGAAACACTGGGTTAGATAAATCCCTTCCCCTGCATGTCCTCTAGCTATACCAGCAACTCACGAAGCTTGGTGGGAGCCATCCGATATGTTGGAGTAGATATCGGTGTTTTCCCGGGGTATAGGTCAAGGTTGAAGTATACCTCTCTGCGAGGAGGCAGTCCTGAAATGTTGTCAGGAAAAACATCCGTGTACTGATCCACCACAATAGGAAAACTCGGACTCCGCACATCAACCACTCCAGGGATGAGACTATCCAAATGATGTGGGATCAACAGCCCCCACCTCTGCGTAAGTCCATCTGCACTACAAAGGACCCCTTCTCGCCGGTGAAGGTGAACCTGGTCCCATCTGTGTGAATACACCACACATTGCGCCTAATACAGTCAATATGAGCATGGAGTGTAGATAACCAGTCCATACATAGGATGACATTGTAAGGCATCCACGCCACTACACGAAGATCCCAACCGAATCTCTCGCCTCCTAGAGTAAGATCACACTGCCAGCACCAGTGCGTAATCGTCGAGTCTGCTCCTGTAGGAGTCTCTAGCCATTAGGATCGATCCAATAGCTCTTTCGAAATCTCTGATCTCTGAATAAGGGAAGTAGCAATAAAATAATGACTCACACCTGTGTCTATAAGTACAACAGCAAGTGTAGAGTATACACACATAGTATCTAGAATCATATCTGGTGCATCATGGTCATAGGACTCGACTACCTAGAGCTGAGCATGCCCCTGTCTGCCAGCTCCATTTGGTCGTGGTGGTCCTCCTGGTGGTGGTGCTAGTAAAGCCTGAAATCGTCATCCACCACCTGCGGCTTGGCCAGCTCCTCTTCCATGTTCGCCTGCTCATAGTGGACCACCACGGTTGAACCTCTTCGTATGCCCGGGAGGTTCCTATGATATATGCTACTCATCATCACAGTGGGTCGGGCATTCACGAGCCATGTGGCCCTGCCCACCGCATGCAAAGCACAACCATCTCCTCATATAGTTGGCTCTGCCTCATGTGCCCTGCACAACTGAACCCGTATCCTGGGGTCTTCCACCTGATGGCCTGGTCCACCTGGACCTCTGCAACATCTGTCTACTACAGGATGCAGAAGACTCTGCAACGTGTCTCCCTGGGGTGGGTCTCACTGCTGGTGTCGGCTCAACAAGAAAGCTCTCTACAAGAAGAGCACGCTCCAGCACCCCCGCCTGCGTCAGGATACTGAGGGAGATCATTGAAGCCCTGATCTCATGTCTGAGTCCCGGATCAAAGTTCCAAGCCCTAAAGAATGGGTATTGTACCATATCTGTGGAGTACTGCGAGAGGTCAATGAACCTCACTGAGTGCTGAGCTAATATCATTCTTCCCTTCTGTAGATGAAGTAACTCCTGAATCTGCACAATATAAAGGGCGGCTGGAATGAAATCTAAGCGAAAGAGACTCTCGAAGTCTGTCCAAGGGAATGATGCCTCGTCATGCACCTGGAGCATCAGGCTCCACCATCCGCCTACTACTGCATTATAGAGACTCACGGAAAGGATCACCATAAGGTCGGATGGTGTCCCTACCAATCTGAAAACTCTCACGATAGTCTCCAACCAATCCTCAGCTGCCTGTGGGTCTGTCTCTCCCCAGAACCTGGGCGGCCTCTGTCGTTGGAACTCCTGCAACGCACTCAGGCAGCTTGCACTCTCTGCTTCTGGGGCTGGTGGTATCGGTGGCCCAACGGGAAGGGGTACCACTGGTACTTCTGCTGTGATGGGGCCCTACACCAAGACCTCATCACTCAGTGGGCTACCATCTTGTATGTGACTTGGATCCCTAGCTCGATAACTTTGTGGGGCCATCCTGAAAAGAAACAGGTGTGCCATAGTTAAAACAGTATAGCTTGTGAGATGACACAATTTAATGAAAAAGAAAACTTTTCAAAGGAAACACACACACAATCTATGTTTTCGTTCACTGAGTCGGAAATCAGAGGTCGGGGTACTGGTGTATGGATACGTCAGCCGCTCCACCAACACTGGACTCCCTGGACTGAAAACCACACACAATACTCTTAAAAGTGTTGCTTCATAGTAAGACAGATCACAGTCCTAAATTCTGTGGTAGAACCGACTGCTCTGAAACCATTTTGTCACGACCCGTCCTCGGGGCCTTTGTCGTGACTACCACAAGCTCTCCTTCCATAGGACAGGGACTGGAGACTAGCACCAAAGGCGTAAATCCCTAAGCTGGGAAGGTATTTACTTTATAAAAGTAAAAAAACACAACAGAGTATGCAACTGGAAGTGCACAATAAGTAAAACTGAATACAAAATAGTGTGCTGGAAAGTAAATGGGCCAGTATACAAACCCAACTTAACAACAAGTACAAGTAAAAAGGGAAAAACAGCTAGAAGTAAAGAGAAGCTCATGGATCATCCTCCGGGGATTCCTACTTGAAAGGTAGGTACATATGGCGACCTCAGCACCCACATTCGTCAGTGTCCACCATGTTCCGACACGTCGCATGGTCCACCATCGGGTACCGTCCAGTCGTAGCACTCTCGACCTCCGTCAGCGATGTTCTTCATCTGCATCCAAAACGATGAGGTGAGGGCATAGCCCATGCAGGGGTGAGTATAAAGATACTCAGTGGGGACCCCAAGACCCATGTGGTCTCACAATATCCACTAAGGATAAGAAAAATAAGAAAAGATAAAACTACTAAGGATCAAACAACCCTACTTAGGTATATTCCCTCACATATACCCAAGTTACCAAACTGAGTACAGCTCAAACTCACAAGCCCAAGCACAAACCAAATCCTCAAAGGATGTAAAGTCAATCACCATGATGATAATGGTTAAAAGGAATGAATCAACTCACACAGGTATGCAACAATTATAGAGAGATATTGATTATCAGATGTAGACACTAGATCATCTATGATGTCGGACCCACACATGATACAGGACAGTTAAGTTATCGGACCCACACATGATACAGTCTAGCTATCCTTTCTAAGCTACCGGACCCACACAGGATACTTGATAGTTATTCTAGAGTAATATAGATGATCAGATGTAGTCACTAATTCATCTAAGTTGTCGGACCCACACAAGATACAGTCTAGTTACTCTGTCAGAACTGTCGAAACCACACAAGATTCCGGAACAGTTTTCATCGTCGTCAAACCCACGAATGGTTTCGGTGTGGTAGTCTTCGCTGTCGAACCCACACATGATTCCGGTATAGAAGTCGACGCAGTCACAGCCAGCTCTAGGGTTCCCGCACACAGCACGCTCGATTATGGGAGGGTCTACTCCTTAAGAAAAGGGTTCGATACATCAACTGTCACAAATTCCTATGTTGATGTATCCCAAAGTTCCGCCTTGTCAAATGAAACCCAACACGACATATGGCACATCAATCGAACGCCTGTTATGAGAGTTATTGGTTTTTCCATTTTTGGGGCCCGGTTGGATTTAAGCTCGATCCAAATCTGGCCATTTTCCAACGTCGTCCAAAACCCACTTAGAGTACCACCAATGTACCAACTCACCGTAATGGTCTTAGTACTACAGACTTCACGTCGATCGGATGTGCGGTCTAAAAGTTATTCATATTAAGTGAAATGGGCCCAACCCGTCAAGCCCAGTGGGCTGGCGGGTCGCCCCGACCCGGTTCGGTGGGTCCGACCCTACTGGGGGTTGGCCCGGCCCACCTAGAGACCCAGCCTGGTGGTTCTGACCCAGATAGGGGGTTGGCTCGGCCCGGAGGGGCGAGGCCCACCAGTGGGCCCGGCCAGGGTCGCGAGCTGGTTCGGCTCGCCCGGTGGTGCGGAGCGATGCCGCCCCTCATTGCTTCATGGACGGACGATGCCAGCCGGTTTTGTTCAGCCCGAGCGGCCGGTGGATGCGGGTCGCGATTGCTCTACACGCGGCGCCCATAGGCGCCGTGTTTTCCTTCAGTCCGACCGGTTTTCCCGCCTAGCGGCCCGCGCATCAGGTCGCGGTCTTCTCCGCAGCACGCCGCCAAGTTGGTGTCGCAGTCCTCCAGCCCGGCCGGCTACGGCCAGCCGGTTCGATTTGTCTGTGCGGCACCTGTGGGAGCTGCAATATACCAGCCCAATCAGCTATAGCCGGCCAAATTTTTCAGCCCGAGAAACACGCGGTTGCGGGCTGCGGTTTTCATCCATGCTGCTGGCGTACGATCGCCGCCTCTAGTCATCGTCAACTCCGGTCATCACCGCCTCTTCCGACCCACCTCCATTGCCAATACAAACAAGAATCATGGGAGGGTCGTTGGATTGTGTTTGTTTGGCCCACGTCCTCCACGTTTGGCGATAACTAAAGGCCAAGGACGAACCATCACATCCAACAAGATCAAGGGTATAATTTTATTCATTTAAAATTATACAAAACCCCCTTCCTTGATTTGAAGTTCGTTCTCTGACGATGGCATAAATTCGTTGATGTAGGGGTACATCCGAGGAGGAAAAGTCGTTGTCGGCGATGTTCTTCACGGGCGGCGTCCTCCCTTGCTAGTCCAGGGTAGAATGAAGGAAGACATGTCGTCGTTCTTCGGTGGAGTTGGAGTTCTTCATTGAGAGAATTTCATTCATTCTAATCCTCCCAAATTCTCCCAAAAAATAATTTCCATGGCCAACAAAATAATAGGCTCCCCAAAAATTCTAATCTCTCTATGCATTTCAAATTTATTAAAATAAATTTACAACATCTCAAAATAATTAATAAAATCATTAATTAATCTTGTTTTCGAAACTTTATGAGGCGAAAGTGGAAAGGCTCCACAATAAGGTTGGAGTTCAAAAGTTAAGAGAGGGGTTTAAGGAGTTAAAGGGGAGGTGAAGGGTTAGGGATCATGTGGGACCCACTTTTATTTATATTCTCTCAATGAAGGTTAGGGTGTGGTGGGACCCACCCATAACCTCTACCTAGTGACTTTAACCACCTTTTAGAAAAAAAATGTGGTGCACACAAATTTTTATTTAATTTCTAATTTTAATTAGTAACCCCAAATTAAAACATCCATCAAGTATAAAACCCAACTACAGTAAAGTTCCCCTTAAGAGAATAACGACACTGCGAGTTCATCGCTTTCCTCAGATTTCAATTCTGAGCTCCGGTTCAAAAGATTGAAAAACCCGCACGTACGTTTACTGAATGTACCCAAACAATACATAAAAAATTGATCCCGAGCACACTGGGCCTCAGAATCAGATGCCGTAAAAAACCACAGACTTGTAAAATTCCAAAGTTTTTATGAAAATATTTTCCTTTATTTTTTTGGGTTTTACATTTAGGGTATGGGGTTTAGGGTTTAGGGTATTTGGTTTAGGGTTTAGGGTGTAGTGTGTATGTTTTAGTTCATAGGACATATGGTTTCGTTTGTAGGGTAATAGGTTTAGGGTGTGTGGTTTATAGTTGTCGGCATAGGCAATAGGATTTTGGGTTTCAGGTATCAAGTGAACGGTATAGGGTTTATTCTGTAGGTTTCAGGATGTATGGTTTTCGGTTTTTGGATTAAGGTATAGTGTTTAGGGTTTGGGGAGTAGGATTTAGGGTATATGGTGTATGGATATAGGGTTTAGGGTGAATTTTATAGGGTTTAGGGTGTATAGTATGGGATTTAGGGGTAGGGTATATAGTTTACGGTTTAGGGTTTAGGGTTTAGGATTTAGGATTTAGGATTTATGGTGTAGGGTTTAGGGATTAAGGTGTATGGTATAGGGTTTATGGTGTAGGGTATTTGGGTAAGGGTGTAGGTTATAGGGTTTAGGGTGTATGTATTGGGTTTAGTATGTTGGTTATATGGTTTATGGTGTAGGTTTTAGGCTTTAGGGTTTAGGTAATACAGTTTATGGTGTACAGTTTATTACTTAGGGTTTACAGAATAAGGTTTAGGGTGAATTGTTTAGGGTTTTGGGTATATGTTATCAGGTTTAGAGTGTTGGGTTTAGGGATTAGGGTGTAGGGTATAGGCTTTCGGTGTAGGGTTTAGGGTTTAGGGTTTAGGGTTTATCCTGTAGGGCATAGTTGTTTAGGGAGTAGGGTTAATGATATAGGGTATAGTTTTTCGGGTGTAGGGTTTGAGGTTAGGTTTTTTGGTTTATGGTGTAGGGAATAGGGTTTTTATGTTTTTAGGGACTTTTATTATTTTAGGGATATTATGTATTTTTATTTTATTGCACTTTATTTTGGAGGTTTAATGTTTTTTATAGATTTTAGGGTTTTATTGTATTTAGGGGCAAAGAAGATGCGGGAACCAGGCTATTCCTGGCCCCCCAAAAATTTATTAAGAAAAGAGGACACTGCAGACCGGGGAGGGGCAGGGTCAAACAACCCATACCCAAAAAACAAACCCCAAAATGAAAACAAAGAAAGAAAAAGTCACAAAAGACCAAACACAACCGCAGCTTCATCACCTCTCATCCAACTCCAGCATTCACCCAGCCAAACAGCAACCAACATCTCTCAGCACCATTTTCATCAGCCAACGCCTCCTTACCAAGACTAACCACCACCAGCATCACAAAACCACCAACACCATACAACAAAGCAGCAAGCATCACCAAACGCCAGCACCCTTCATCACATCCCATCCAAGAATCATCCATCACCCAACACACCAGCAACATCGAACCATCAGCCAGATCCACCATACTAGAAAGATACATCTCCAGCAGAACAAAACCCCAAAATTATTGGATTTAGTGGTTTTATGTGTTTTTTTGTTTTTTGTTTTTCAATGATTTTTAGGGGTTTACATGGTTTTTAAGGGTCTTGGTGGGTTTTATTGGTTTTAAGGGTTTTTAGATATTTTATTATTTTTCAAACGTTTTTTAGGTTTTAATTGTTTTTAGTGATTTTGGGTTTTTCTTAGGATTTTAATAATTTTTAGGGTTTTTAATTTTTCTTGATTTTTGGGTTTTTATTGTTTTATGGATTTCTTTGAGGGTTTTATGGTGAATATAAGAAGCATACGGTATGGGTAATGAAATTTTTTCATCACTGATTGACATTAAATTTCCATATCAATATATGAACAAACCGTTACCAAAGACGAGGATCTCACGTGATGAATTTAAAAATGATAAATAAATCAATGAAAATACCATGATCATTTGAAGGCTTGTTTGAACACTATTCATCATTGGAAACCATCTCTCTATGGAACTAAAGCCTGATCTCTCAAGATCACCCACAAACTCCTAAAACGTATTTGGGAACATCAAAATATACTATTCAATTTGGGTATAGGGAACCTTCATTTACAACACAACCCCTTACAATAGTGCCAACATGATAACTATACTTGTTAGTTATCTCATGAAAAGATCAAGTGTATGTTGAGTTATGGATTCAGTTATTGGGCCTTCTATGTATTCATTACATGAGTAATATGTTATCTACAACTTCACCTCCTTTAGTACAATTCTTTAAGAGATGACAAACCTGAATATACACCATTTTACCACAGTAAAAATGTGACATCTTAGCTAGTACCAATTGTAGTATTATAATAATATTTATTGTTATTAAACATTACTTACTAGGTGATGTTCTATGATTATGAAAAACAATTTTATATTATACATTTCTTCTTTAGCTACATCTGTAGCCTCTGCTTACATGGTATTTTTATATATGGATACCACTAAAGTGAATGAACTTCAATTTCTCATTACATTAAAACATAGGTTGCAGCTTTACGTAAATATCTAGAGAGATACATTCATTATGTTCTTAACTATCTGAAGACAAATAAATATTTTCATATGTTATGAAAAATATTTTTCCCTACGTAATAGTTCTTTCCCCCCTAACCAATTGTATACACAAGGAACAAATTCATTCCAAATGAATATTCTAGGATATTGCTGTTAAATTTTATCAAAAATTGTGTTTCAATAACTTTCATCCTCTACTGGAATTATATTGTATCTTCAAATATTTATGGTTGTATATTGTAGATACTTTTAAATAAAGGTTGTCTGGACATCCAATTCTAAATAAAGTGATCATTTAACATAGCTAAAACTAGTATAATTATAACTAATTGAGGAATATAATTGGTGAAATGGTTTCATCATAGAACACATATCGAAAAAATGTTTAAAATTTTTTACCATTAATTAGGAACCATTGGTCCAAAATTTTCCATCCATGTATTTTTTCTCTCACATAGAACCCCAGTATCAAGATTTGAAACATTCAAAATACTAATCGCCTGAAGATTGATACTGGAAATCCATTATTGATTTCTAATTAATCATTCAATCATAGATAGTTTACATTAACAATTTAATTATGGGATTCATTATTATCAATGAATAATTTATCATCATCCATAGTGAATGTAAAACCATTACATTGATTTTATTCTTCCTACATAGTATGTGTATTTGGAAATTTCCTTTCCCACAAGATTTAATAGAACTTTATCATATGCCAACATGTTTTGTATCTTAATATTGATTAAATATAAGTCAAAATTTCTCTCACTATCTCGAATAGATATGTGAAACCGTTTCTATAAGTATACATTAGAACTTGGCTATAAATTATCTATATCAGTGTTTTTTGTGATATCATTAGAATTTTTTTTATAAATACTTTAGCTACAAATTTTTTTTCCTTATTGAAATTTTATTTATATAATTAACACAAACATTGTAAATATTCATATTTTATAATTACGAAAGGGATTTATATCATGCAATAAATCATATGATATCCAATTTCATTATAATTGGAATATAGTTATGGGATAATATTTTTATTTTTGAGGTGTGTCTTGAACAAAAATAATTGAACTATCACCATTACATATGAATAATAGCATTGATTCCCCTTTTCTAATTACATCATAAACCTAATGTCTAAAAAGAAATGTGATTTTAGGAATTACTCCATGAAACATTTTATTGATCAATGTTATCAATTTAGAATCATCTTTTCCTTACAAACAACCTAGCATATATGTGTATAATAAAATGAAAGCATACGATTAAATCTATTATACATTCCACGAATTATGAATTCTTGGTATAAATATTCTTTGGCACATGGTCCAGAAGAAACCCATATGTTAAAAAAATGAATATATTGTACTTCACATTTATAATCCTTCAAAACATAAATGAATCTTATAGATTATATTTACCTATAGAATAACCACGTATTTTTCATTCTCTCTTCCTAATCAAATTTCAAATGATTCGTGGCATACATTTATTTCTAAATTATTCTTTCTCTATAAATAAACATGTTAATGTGTCGATAATACCGAAGTTCATTTTCTCCAAAGATTCTGAATCCATATTTTTATATCCGTGAAAACTAATCTTTTTAACTAATAAGAATTATGTTTCCATAACTGGTTACATGACTGATTCTTACATTTTATATTTACCATTTATTACTAATAATTGATTCATTAATGAACAATTATTTAGTATTATACACCATAAAAACATTACATAAATGATATAAAATCAACTTGTGTCAAATGGACATGTGAGATAAATATTTTGGTAATACTCAATAAAATTTCAACTAAAATCATTACTCATAAAAATTAAAAGTTTTGTAGTTCTCACTGATGACTTAGGATTCACTCTTTCTCAACTGCTTAAAAAATTCACCTTACATATTCTAACATTTATTCTGTTAATTGGTTACTATATATAAATACATATATGATATAGGAATTTTTTATTTAGTACCCTAGAATTATGACAAACTCCTCACATACAATGATGAATATACACTAAATGGAATTCTCTACTTTCTTATAATTTAATTAATTGTATTTAATCCTCCATAGAATTATCTAATGACATGTGAAGTTAATAACTTCTTATATGATTATCAAACTGAGTTCCTTTAGGGATGTTTCAAATGTTCCTTTAGTGTCACTATTTACTTTGGCCTTCTTGCCTTATTTTTCAACATGTTCACCATAATAACAGAAGATTAAACTTAGTTATGTTCTTATATTCTTGGGAAACCTTGATGAGAAGGTAATGAAACAATCTCATCACTTAATGTTAATTTAAAGATCCTAAAAAATAGAATGAATTGGTTGGAAATGATATATTAAAGGGGTGTATTTAATGATCGTGACCTCTCATTTAATTTACAATAATTTAGTGTATTAATCACCCCTTTTATATTTCGATACACTTTTCCTTGAAAGATTCTCCTTGATGAGACAATATGTGAAATCATCCATGTCATGATGTTCTTTCCAAAACTCATTGGAAATTGATGATAGCATTATGATGTAAACATAAAATGTGTCATGCATGAGTCTCATGTAATGATCAATAATACCCTAGCTTCTTAAGGTGGCTCAATAAGTAGTGGAGTCTCCAAAACAGTGAATTTACTATATCATAGTACTTCATGAAATATACTATACTAATATTTTAATTTCATAATGGATATCTTATTTTCTATTACCAATACGGAATGTAGGGATCTTGTTGTACTTTTTTCAATTTTTCTAAAAAATATTATAGAATATTAGTACTTTATCATGATTATTGGTTAGACATTACTGATTAATTTAATCATCAGATGTCTCCCACTATTTTATCGAACCGTAATATCCCTCGCTAATAGATTCATAATAACCAGTTTAAGGATATTCTAGTGGAATGAATCCCAGAAAACCTTCATCGTAATCCAAGTTATGGATACACTATTACATAGAGAGATACAAGGTAGGATTTATATTAGACAACTGTATTAACTCACCAATCCATGAACTCTTTGTTGAAATCTCAACATCTAGGAATAAAAATCGTTATCTTCTTAATGCATTGCCTCTAGAGATACAACAAGATTGTTATATTCTTATTTACTATCATATTTAGTTAGGTCGACCAATAAACCTCATAAGAACAACCTAGTTGTACGGGAACCCTCAATGATAGTTAACGAGAACCCCATACAGTATGTTTTGGTCAAATTAAAATGATGGATGGAATCATGAAATTATATTTTTTGGGGTTTTATTATTTCTCGATGAATGAAATTAGTTTGTTATTTTTTCAATAAAAATAAAATTTTATTTTGAAGTTTTTTTCTTATTATTATTTATTTATTTATTTATGTAAGTATTTATGTATTTATTATTTACTTATTTAATTACATATTTTTTTACAAATTCATTTAATTATTTATTTATTTACATATTGCATACTCTTTCTTATTTATTCTACCACATATTCATATTCCATGTATTCCATGCATAAATTTATCATAAATATGTGTTGGGTGAGATTCGAACTCTTTAACTCTTTGCCGTTATACAAAAACATTACCATTCCATCATTGTTTTCATGTGGTGAGTAAAGGGAATTCAATAAAATTATATATATATATAATACAAAAAACTAAGTATACATAAATATTTATAACAAATAATAAATAATGATATAATAATAATACCTAATAAAAAATTAAAAATTAAAAAATAAATATAAAAATGATTAATAAATAATAAATAATTATTAATTAATAATATGCAATTATATATATATAATAATTTATCAATAATAAACCATAAAGAATAAATATTATTAATAATAATTATATAAATTAATAAATAAATTAAAAATTAAAAATTATAAATCAATATGTAAAAAATAAGTATGAAATAAAAAATAAAATATTAATAAAATAACTAAAAAATAAATGAATAATAAACAATAACTTTTACAACCATTTGGGGTCAAATTCCCTTTATTTAAAATATAAAAAATTAATAAGAAAAGTGTGGATTGGGATAAAAAACAATCCACCCCCATCAGGAAACAATGATACAACAAAGTAGAAAACATATCACAAACCAAAAGCGGCTAGAAATAAAGTTTACTATTTCATTAGGAAACTTTTATTTCCACATGTGGTATAACCATCCAAACCACACAAGGGGGTGCTCTCATATTGTGATGTGAAGCTTATATATCCTGACCACAAGGATGATGACCCCTTCCCCATGACTTATCATACTATTATGATCTTTTCCCAACATCAATAGATTTATAATCAGAAGATGCATTCATTTTTATTCTTTACAAGCATCAAAACATCTATGTCAACCCTCCTCACTGCTATTGGAGGAAATCAATTCAAAGCCCTTTTGTGTGTGAACATTATCTCTGACATGATTCTTCACTAACATGTATGGTCTTATTACATAATTTTTTTAAAAAATATCCAAGTCTCTTGTTTGGTCATTGATTGATCCAACATGACTGCTTGACTAAAGAGATGGCTATCCTAATTTTAGTAGAGGTAGACAAAAGAGACTCATTTTGTATTACCCAAGGGATTAGTGTCAAAAAACCTCCATTCTCCACTACTATGATATGGTTTTAAACATGATATTAAATCATCATTGAACATATATTTGATACATTAGGTTCATACATAGGTTGGGACCCATCACTGTTAGATCATAATTAGCCACTGCCTTGTAGGGAGACACAACACCAGGGTGAGTAGAATTCAATATCGACCCATTACCATGGAGTCAGTTTTGGAAGTCTATCACTATAAGAAGTATATTTCAAAGAAGTTTTGTACATCATGTTGGTAGGAATGGAAAGGATTCCACTAGATATAGCCATCAACTGGCCATAATAATCTCATGAATTTTTGGCTTCCTATGCCACGATAGTTTAGGGGAACAAAAAACTACCATCCACTACATTATTTAAGGAGGGAGAGATTTTAGGTTCAATATGATGAGAGATAGGGCCAAACCTATCTTTAGAAACCTTTTGTGGTGTAGCTGCATTCATCTTCAATTTACCCTTCTGATTACTTGAAAAAACTAGTTTTTACTCTTTCCATAACTCGAGGACTTCACCTTGTTTTGATCCAAGTTGATGATCAATATTTCAATATCCTTCATCAGTAGGTATATCCCTAATAACATAAAAATCAGAGGTTCCATTTTAAAAAATGAGGCTAGACCATGTCCCATAATATATATTCTTAGAAGAAATCAAAAAACCTACCACACCCTAATATATTATGAATCATCCTGGAGGAATGAGGATCTCCTTAGCATGAGGAATAGCTGGAGTCCCAACCATAGACTTCTAGTCCTTGCCATCTTTATAAAAACATATGATGCTCCAATAATCGATAGAACACCCTTAGTGGGAGAGGAGTACCACCCATGCATTCTTTGTTCCTTCCAATTAGCCTTCTCTGATAAACCTTCCATCAAACTCGTTTACATGGTCTTTATCCTAATGAATTTAGATAAATTTTCATTAAAATTATAGATTTTACAATTTATGTACCTGCGATATTCTTATTTAGAGTTCCCAACTAAATTGAAATCAACACTCAAAAGGGTACACTTATCATACTCCACACAAAGATGAATATCATCACCCAGAGTGAATAGAATTCCCTTATTGATGATTGTGGTGTTGATATCCCCCTCAACCAGAATTCTTGAAAATGACTAAATCTGACATGTTCCGTCCCTCTAGGAATTCTAATTTGAACTCTTATTTAATTGGGAATTTAATGAACGATCTTTGGGTGGCAATGTATCTATTTAATCCCATGAATCCTGAATCATTCATGTGAAAAATTATTCATAATGTTTTACAAGTTAAAATATATAATCCATTAATGAAAAAGAATTGAACATGGTTTAAGATACATACAACAACAATACATTGTGAACTATATTAATTTATATGTGGGAAATAAAAATGTGAAGAACCCACAACTGTTTGAAATGAACCTCTAACATGAACATCCCCATATTTGTGGAAACATATTGATTAAATCATCATTTCAGAATAGTTTCATGCCTTTATAGAGAGTAAGCATCACAAAAATTGATTTTTTACCCATATATAACATTTCTTATATGGACTCTAAACTAGATTCAATAGGATCCAAATAACCCTTTATGATGATCAGATATTTATCCAATTATCTAAAACAAGGTAGTAATCTTTCACCAACTTATGCAGTAGATACCTAATATTTACCATAAATTCTATCCGGTGGGATGACATGGTCACTAGAAGAAACTATGTAGTTATCAGGTTGATTACCTATAGGAAATAACCATTTTCTCCATATTCTTCAAAAAAGAACCCCATATTCAAACTAAATAATAATATTTAATGAATCTATAAAAATTAATAAATAATACGTAATATAAAATAAATAATAAGTAGTAAATAATAACGTTTAATTAGTATATATATATAATTATATAGAAATTCATTTAAATACAGCTATATATATATATATTTACATAAATGTATATAAATACAAGAACAAAGACACACACAAAGACCAACTAGCATAATATATTTAAATTTATAAATGAACGTCATATATATATAAATATACATAAATGGGTATAAATATATATTATTATAGACTATTATGAAAAAATTAAAAATTAATATCTACACATGGATACAATTTTAAAAAATTTAAAATTAAATATTGATAAATAAATATAATTTATAAATATATACAAATAATTGTATATAAATACACACACACATATATATATAATAGATAGTAAATAAAAAAAATCGGAAAATTCAAATCAATTAAAACAATATAAACTAAATAAGAATTTATTTCCATGTAATAAAATCATAGATGGTCTAACAAGCATATACATCCACTCTTAAATGATGTTTAAATCACCTTATATGATCAAAAACAGTGGTATCCGAATAAAAAACCTAGTTTTTGAGGCCTTATGAACCCTTTTGAGCTTGATAAAATAGTGACATGAGACCCAACTCATAATCATGGTTTATATATCTTCGTAGGATTCAATTTTATATAAGGTAGATAAAAAATGAAGACATGGGTCAAAAGTTACAAATGTTTGAATTTGAAGTTGGGTTCTAAACTTCTCGTAAAAAAGTATTAAATTTTCTTCTAGTACTTATTACCAAGTTATTATCTAATTTCAGATTAGTTAATTTTATAAGAATATATTAGAGTGGTATTGGTGAAAAAATTGGCATCCAAATCATGTCTCATGGTCATTTAATGCTGAAATATGATTTTCTTTTTAAAAATATATATTCTATTTTTAGTGGAGATTTTAAAAAAATGGTTTGGAATTCGACCACAAAAAAATTAAAACATATTAAAACATATTTATAAATGTTTCTTAAAAAAATTCATCTAAAAATGATGATTAAATATTTAAAAATGGTTTTGAAAACCACTACAAAAACCACTGTTAATTTTAATTTTTTCTGTAGTGAAAAAATAATAAATGATACAAAAATTAAATAAACAACATGAAGGATCTCAGTGTGTTCCATGTCTTAGAACATCCTTGAATTAATATATAATGATTCAAGAACACTTTAAATGAATTCATAAAAATATGATGGATGAACATACCCATAAACATATAAATAATGGTAAGATGATGCACGAATAGTTACAATAAATTTAATTATTATTTTCATTACAAAAAATTTCTATAAATAATTAAATAAATTAAAATCATGTCATACATTGGTCGGTTGATAATGACGATCAGTCTCCACGCAAAAATACAAGTACTAAAAAATAAATTTTCAATAACTATATTTCAGCATAAATTAAGTTAATCAAAATAACTCATTCTAATTATATTTCAAATATATATATCGCCCGGTCATAAAATAAATTTTAAACATTTTTTGAAATAATTAATTTCCTCCTCATCACTTGAGTGCCATAAGATCCCTTTAAAATGGGTTCAATGAATTTTTTGAGTCTAGAAGGAGTTCAGTATGTCAGCTAGTGCTCGACCTAGCTCGACCTGGGTCTGGATGACCCAACATGTCCATATATTATTTGAAAGATCATTCGAGTAGTGGCAGCTAGACAGAGGTTGTTGGATGTGGGAGGACTTGAATAAGCCAGTGGGAGGTGGTTGGATGTCAAGGGAATCATTATGATATGGGGATTACCACACATTGATGGGGGGGCCAGTAGGAACTTGATGATGGGGATAGCGCGCGACGAGGACAATGTATGGTAGGGATGAAAAATTTTGGGGACTGCATATGTTGGAGGGTGGTGACATAGCGATCTGGCCCATAAAATGGGACAACAACGAGATGGACAAGGGGAATGGATCAATGGTTCATGGATGATAAAGTTTAATGCATGGATGGAGTGGCCAGAAGTGGGGTGGAATCAGTACCTCCCCAAAAAGATTAATATTTTTCCATTTTTTATGTGTCTCGAGCCGCACCCATATTAAACTTTTTATATTTTTTCTGCTATTTGGTTAGTAGCTCTATCTACACCCTTCCCCTTTTAATTATTTTTTTATTTTAAAAACCATTCAAATCCTAAATAAGTAGCCTATCTGAAAATTTAAAAAAAATAAAAAGCTAATTTCACCAATTTGTTGAATTTGACTGTAACACCCCAAGCTTCTATGGTACGCTTCTCTTTGAATAATGAAATAGCGTGTGTTGAAGGAAACATTGAATTCTAACACACCACAACCAATCAAACTAGCCGTTATGAATAGTAATACCCACATTTTGAAATTTATAAATTTTATTTTTCAAAATGGACTTCATTTTTAGTTTCGGAATATCAAAATTAGCCTAGGGTGAATTTTTGGTATTTTTCTGAAAAACTTCATTTTTTGATGAATAGTGAAACCACTAAGTGGTAGTTAAAAAACTGAATTTTTCATAAAACGTAATTTTACCGCTTCCGTGAGTGGAATTTCGAAAATCCGAGAGACACGGTTAATATCAAGGACTAAAATTTGGTCATTGAGATGAAAATAAATTTTGGTGAATAGTAACTTTTAACTTTTATTTACCACTTTTAAAAGTAAATAGGGTAATTAAGGGTAAAAATGATATTAATATTACCCTAACACATGTCTTAATTCTATTGTATAAGCGTAAATCAACCAAAAACAACCTTAGGAATAAAATATTTTCATTTAGGTCCACTTGGATTAGATTAGGACTTTTATTATTATTTAATTCAATGAATTGTTAAAAGAGATAAAATCAAAGTTTACCTACTAAATCATTTTTAATATAGGGTTATACATAAGATAAATTAGATTGTAAATATTCATTAGAAATATAGAAGGATTTCCTACATAATGGTATTTTATTTATAATTTTTATACATTAAAGAATTTAATTTATTTATGACACAATGATGATGCAGTAATTACCATAATAGTGAAAAATTAAAATAATTGATATTATAATTACCCAAATAAATATAATTTGAGACTTTAAATGAATTAAAATAATTTTATAGGTTAATATTAAATGTTATTAATGATTTTATTAACTTTTTTCGAAGTAATAATTCTGTTATGATTTTCAAAAAAATCAATTTTCCAAAGAGTGTCAAAATTGACATAAAAGAGCTTTTAAAACACATATTATATTATTAATTGATATTAAATTCATAAAAATCTATGGTTCGGCCAAGAGACTTATATCATGGTAGCTGTATCATGAATGGACCACTCGGGGGTCTCTTGGAGCAATATAAGAAGTTTATTAACTGTATAATATAAAAATACAAAGTGACGTGGTAAGTGTCAAACTAATTAACTGAGAGTTAAAACTAAAAGATAAGGTTAATATAATGACCCAAACATGTCTACAGTATATGGGTTGAGTGGTTTTCGACCCTTCCCCACCTTAATTTTTAAATAATCCACTTTGGAGCCATTAGAAACCGAATATGAATTTATTATAAAATAATATTTCTAGCTTTTCCAAAGGTGCCCCTCACCCCTCTTATAAAAGGGCACTCCCCCTTCTCATTAATTGACACCTTAAAAGCCATTTGGCTCGGCCAAACGCTGCTCAAATACTCTCTCAAAATCCATCACTTCATCCTAGAGGCAATACATTAGTCATAAAGCCATCCTATGGAGCCCTTTTGATCAAATCAAAAGGAAGAACCCGAAGAAGAGATAATGATTTCACCACCCCTTTTCATGTTCCTTTCTTCTTCCACTTCATCTATCTTTGTTATTACCATTCTAAAATAAAATAACACTAGTATCTTATATATACTGCGATGTTATTATATATATGGTATATCCGTATTCAGTATTCTATCCATCCATTGAATGACATGTCACTATACGTGCGTACGTACGGCTTACCATCTCCACATCGTGGTGAAATTGTTATTCAATAAATTATTATTTGGATGGGTATAATAATGATGTGTAATTCATGAAAATAATAAATATAACATGATAATGATTATGTATATATGATATACCATCCAATTAAATATTATTTTAATATCAAAAGACTGATATTATCGCTCTTGCGTACGTACGGACTATCGTCTCCACGAACGCGATGAGATTCATTCTCCATCGTATGAATTCAAGTATAATTATTATTTGATGAATTAAATATAATGTTTAAGGACTTTATATCATTATGGATATGAATAAGATACAACCTATCCATGAAAAACATGGCTTATGTAACAAAACATATAGAAAATGAGTAAGTTAACACCCGAAACAATGATAATTCTAAAATATTGTTAACAAAGAAATGTTAAAAGACCATATATGATATCATATTAATATATATGATTCTTGTATAATTTAATAACAATTATTTCACCATTATATATGAGGTTAACCTACCCCAAACAAGGAAAAGTACAAGGTAAGGGTTTATTTCACAATCTCTTCATTATCCGAGATTGTTTATACATAATAATATACTGGGATCTATTTATCATCTACATCCATGTTTCTTAAAAATGTATTTCAGACCATTTTTACTATTTACAAGAATATGGTTTAAAGTCATTTATAACCTTGTTTGACTTTTTATAAGAGGTTTATAAAAGAATCTTTTCGTTGTTTTCCAAACAAGGTGCTTTTGAACCTTTTTGGCAGAATTAAGGTAAGAATGTTTTTTTTAACTTATACGGCGGGTGCGGCTATTTTCCGCCGCTATAAAATTGTCGAAGATTACCTTAAAATATTATAAGAATATGTTAAAAGAAAATTTTTTATTTTATAAATATATGACTCTTTAATTATTTCAAAATAGAAAGAGATATTTCTCTAAAAAGAGTTTTGATTTCATCTATGTCAACATCCTTTGATTGATTTTATGCTTATTTGAAGTTGATTTATTATGATACAAAACATCTATATTTTATTGAAGGTTTTGTGATATGTTTGAATATGGATGTGTTATTTTTATACCATTCATGGTTTATGGATGATGTACTTACATGTTGTATGCTATTTTTAATACGAATGTTTATGTTATGTTTAAACCTTTTCATATAGGAATGCATTGAACTTAATATGTGACGGGTGGAGCCCGCTATAGCTCCTCGATGCATCGATAGGTCTCATGAGACAAACTAGTGTCTTGGCACAAGGCCTTGGCAAAATCTTATTTGTATTCTTGGCACGAGGCCTTGGCTATATGGTTATGATAGTCTGGAATTATGCATTCCATCATTATGAAAGTGGTTATTGATATTGCATGTGATTATTCGATTAGTAGAATAACTATGTGAATAAGTAAATGGAATTATTTCATTTTATTTTTTCCATACTATATTGAAGTTAAAGTTTAAATGGATTTTGTTTTAGTTATATATTGCCTTAAATGATAATTCTTATTTAAGAAGTTTCTGCTATACTGTTATCCTTCCTGGGCATTTGATCTCACCCCTTTTATATGTTTTATTTTTCACAGGATGTGAAGATGTTAATTATGAATGACCTATAGGGATATAATGAGGGGATAATATTGTAGACAATAGAGACTATTTTTTTGTAGTTTTCATTTTTATGATGTAATGTAAAACTTTGTGAATATATCTAGTGTTTCCAAGGCTACTAAACTAATCGGTCTTTCGAGATTTGATCTTTCTTGTGATCATTCCAATGTTATGTAATAATGAAAAAACTCTAGGTAACTGGGGTCAGGGAATTACAATTGGTATCAGAGAAAGTTTAGTACAAACCATGGAAGCTAGATTTAGATAAACTCGGATTAGAGCACATAGATTTAAGATGGAATTTGAGGATTAGTATATAAGAACATCCTAAAATTTTGGTATTGTAGAGATTTTGTGAGTTTTCTGAGTAATACATCCATGTCTGGATACGAGTAGGTAGAGGTGGCTCTGGCATAGATGTACCTAGGGGTAACACCCGAAAACACCACTTTGAGCTAGACTCAAACAGAAACTGGTGCACGAAAACGAGCCTTGCTGCACTCTTGGTTACGACACTCCTGGGGGATATGCTTAGGATAACTCTCATTTTCATTTCAAATCATTATGAAGGGTTTATGAGTATATAATTTCTCAAAGAAAATATTTTTATGATTATGGATTATATCCACAAATAGTTCAATTTATGTTAAGTGTTTTATAAGTATGGAATTATGTATTTTGATTCATAAACTGATCTACTTTATGCCATTATTTAGAAATGGTTCATAGTGGAAGAAATGGAAACTGTATCAATGGACACACTCCATGTAGGGATTTCTCTCCTCCACTAGATAATTATAGTGGAGTTGGTGATGCAACTGGTGTCGATCAGCTAATCACCATACTAGGACAACTCAATCAGGTTATGAATAATAACCTTACCCGTATGGAGCACCCTGATCCGTAGCATGGAGGATCAATGTTATATCTCTTTATGAGGCAGCAACCACCAATGTTCAATGTGAGTACAATTCCCTTAGTAGCTGAGAAATGGATAAATTCCCAAGAGAAAATATTTCAGGCTTTGGGGTGTAGTGAAAGGGAAAACGTTATCATGGCAGTTTACCGCCTCACTAGAGATGCTGATCAATTGTGGTCATTGATTGAAAACATTAAGGAAGATGATGAAGTATCAAATATGGAATGGATGGGGTTCAAAGATCTATTTTGTAGAAAAATACTTTCCCCGTGACCATCGATCAGATATGGAAAGAAAATTTCTAAGTCTGAGAAAAAAGGAGGATGAGAATGTCGCAATGTATGAGGGTAACTTTACAAGGATAGCAAGGTATACTGGAGATTATATACGTAACCCAAGAATTAATTTTGATAGTTTCTTTGATGAGTTAAAACCATTTATCCATCAAGCATTAGTCTCACAATCCTTCTCGTCGTAAGAAGACATTGTCTCATGTGCTAACAAGACAGAAAAATAATTCTCAATGTCTTATGACATTAATGCAATGGACGAGAAGAAGAGATCTGTTGATCAATCTGGGAATGGAAATAAAGGGAAGAAGGGAAAATTTGAATATCCATCCTATAGTAAATGTGGGGAGAAACACCCCTGTACTTGCTTAAAAGGAACGAGAGTTTGTTACAAGTGTGATGAAAAAGGCCACCATGCTCATGATTTCAAGGGGAAGAAGGAAGCTACCGATGTTCAGTGCTACAATTGCAGGTATATGGGACATTATGCAAATGAATTTCCTAAGCGTCAGGGGAACTTACCTCTGAAAAGGCCAAGGGATCAAGGCCAAGCATATGATATCACTACTGCTGAAGTAGATGCTCCGAAAGACGTGGTGGCAGGTCATTTAATGGTTTCCTCAAATTTAAAAAATGAATTATTTGATTCTGGATCATCTCATTGTTTCATATCTTCCCAGTTTTCTAATAAAATTAGATATTTCCTATTTGATTTTACAAGGGAGTTGTCAGTTAAAACTCCTAAGGGAAGTATCATTGCAACAAATTTTTGTGAATCAGTCCCCATTAGATCACATAAATGTTCTTTATCCGCTGATCTCGTCGTCATAACTATGATTGAGTTTGATATAATCCTCCATATGGATTGGATTTCGGACCATGATGTGAAGATTTATTTTAAGAAGAAGGAGGTTACGATTTTTGATGATGATGATAAGGAACACCTTATCTTTAGAGCAGAATCCTCACCACGTAATTCTTATCTAGATCCACCCCCAGTAGCTCAACTAAATTCAATTATTGGGGAGGAAGAGGATGAAATGACTATGGGTGAGGAAAGGAATGTTCATATATAGGATGTACATATTGTGAAAGACTATGTAGATGTGTTTCCAGAAGATTTACCTGGACATCCTCCAGAACGAGAAGTTGAGTTTCCATTGATTTAATTCCTGGATCAAGGCCTAAATCGAAGATCCCTTATAGAATGGCCACTGTAGAATTAGTTGAACTAAAGAAAAAACTAGGGGAATTGAGTAATAAAGGATTTATTAGCCCTAGTGTTTCTCCATGAGGAGCCCCTGTTCTTTTTGTTAAAAATAAAGTTGGATCTATGAGGTTCTGTATCGACTACAGGGAGATCAATGCTAAAATAATAAAGAACATGTATCCCCTACCTCGCATTGATGATTTATTTGACCAACTGCATGGAGCTCAATACTTTTCAAAGATTGAACTTCGATATAGTTACCATCAGTTGTGTGTGAAGAAGGAATACATTCCAAAGATAGCATTTCGAACCAGGTACGGGAATAACGAGTTTACAGTAATGCCTTTTGGATTGACTAATGCACCCTCTGTATTCATGGA
Source organism: Viscum album (assembly GCA_963277665.1). NCBI lineage: Eukaryota > Viridiplantae > Streptophyta > Magnoliopsida > Santalales > Viscaceae > Viscum > Viscum album. The sequence continues at coordinate 685,858,638 of OY728167.1, forward strand.
TCTGATGAATAGAGTTTTCAAGGAATATCTCAATGAATTTTTGGTGGTATTAATTTATGATATCCTTGTATACTCCAATGTCTACGAAGATCATGAAAATCACTTGCGCATTATCCTGAAGACTCTGAGAAGACATGAATTATATGGTAAGTTTATCAAGTGTGATTTCTGGATTCAGGAGATTTTTTTTCTTGGATATATTGTCTCTAATGATGGAATCTCTGTTGATCCTTCTATGAACAAGCCAATCCAAGAATGGCCAGAACCTACAAGTATAACTGAGGTACGCAGTTTTATTGGTTTGGTAGGTTATTATCGACGTTTCGTCCAAAATTTTGCCCAATTGGCTAACCCATTAACAAAGCTCACACTTAAAGGGGTTAAATTTGTTTGGACAACAGAGTGTGAAAATGTTTCGAATAACTGAAGATAAGATTATTAAATGCTGATATATTGACTCTACCATTGGGGAATGATGGGTTCGTTATTTATAGTGATGCATCGAAAAAAGGACATGGTTCTGCTCTTATGCAGAATGATAGGGTTATTGCCTATGCATCATGACAGTTGAAAATTAATGAACAAAACTATCCTACTCATGATCTTGAGTTAGCATATGTGATCTTGGATTTGAAGATATGGAGGCACTACCTCTATTTTGAAAAATGTGAGATTTATACTAATCACAAGAGTTTGAAGTATATTTTCTCACAAAATGAACTCAACATGAGGCAAAAGAGATGGCTTGAATTACTCAAGGATTATGATTGTACGATACACTACCACTCAGGGAATGAAAACAAGGTGGCAGATGCTTTGAGAAGAAAAGACCATGGAGTTTTGAACAATATGAGAATTGAAAGGGATCCAATTTTCATGGATCTTGTGAAGATGTACATGGGAATAACCAGGGAAGGTGAAACATCAATTCTTTTTCAAATGGTTGCCAAACCATCATTACTAGAAAGGATTAAGATTTCTCAGTCCGATGATGAAGAATTTAAAAAGAAGATTACAGCTGTGAATGATGGGAGATTGAGAGACTTTGTGTATGAAGAAGGAATTTTGAAATTCTAGAAGAGGCATTGTGTTCCCGAAATACCTGATCTAAAAAGGGAATTGTTGGATGATGCTCATAGTTCCAATTTCTCTATACACCCTGGGAGCACCAAAATGTATATAGATTTGAAGGAACATTTTTGATGGGACAACATGAAGAGGGAGATTTATGATTTTGTGTCAAGATGTATGGTTTGTCAACAAGTGAAAGCTGGAAGGAAACAGCCCGGAGGGGTCATGCAACCTCTTCCCACACCGGAGTGGAAGTGGGACAATATTACGATGGACTTTGTCATGGGGCTACCAAAGAATCCTTGAAGGAACGATGCAATATGGTTCATTGTTGATTTTCTTACCAAGTCAGCACATTTTCTTAATATAAGGGAAGATTTACCAATTGAACGACTAGAAATACTATATATTAATGATGTTGTGAGACTTCATGGAGTACCCCTATCGATTGGTTCTAATCGTGATCCCCGTTTTAATTCAAGATTCTGGAAAAGTATTCAGAGATCCTTGGATACTGAACTTCATTTGAGCACTACCTTCCACCCTCAAACAGATGGACAATCAGAATGAAATATTCAAACCTTAGAAGACATGTTGAGATCCTGCTCACCTGACATTCAGGGTATGTGGGATCAATATTTACCTCTGGTGGAATTTTCCTATAACAATAGCTTCCATTCGAGTATTCAGATGGCACCATATGAAGCGTTATATGGAAAGAGATTTCTCACACCATCCTGTTGGGATGACTTTGGTGAAAGAAAACTTTTAGGCCCAGAACTGGTGGAGGAAATGATGGAAAAGGTGAAGGTAATCGAAAACCATATCAAAGCATCTCAAAGTAGGCAGAAGAGCTATGCCGATAATCGAAGGAAGGATTTGGAATTTCAAGTCAGTGATCTTGTTTTCCTGGAGGTATCTCCATGGAAGGGAGTCATACATTTTGGTAAGAAAGGTAAATTGAGTCCCAGGTACACTAAACCTTTCTAAATTCTAGAACGAATTGGGGTTGTAGCTTACCGATTGGCAGTGCCGCCAAGTCTCTCCAAAGTTCACGATGTGTTCCACGTATCACTATTGAGGAAATACATGCCTGACCCAACGCATGTACTCACCAATGAGGAATTAGAACTGGAACCCGATCTGTCTTATTGCGAAGAGCCCATCGGGATTCTTGATACGAGAGAACAACTGCTGAGAAACTGGACGACTCGTCTGGTAAACGTTCTATGGAGAAACCATAAGATGGAAGAGGCAACGTGGGATCCCGAGGAACTTATGATAAAGAACCACCCGAGTCATTTCAAGCGGTAGTATTCTAGAAATTTCGAGGATGAAATTATTTGATGGAGGGGATAATGCAACACCCCAAGCTTCTACAGTATGCTTCTCTTTGAATAATGCAATAGCGTGTGTTGTACGCAACATCGAATTCTAACACACCACAACCAATTAAACTAGCCATTATGAATTGTAATACCCACTTTTTGAAATTTATAAATTTTATTTTTCAAAATGGACTTCATTTTTGGTTCTGGATTATCAAAATTAGCCTAGGGTGAATTTTCGGTATTTTTTTGAAAAACTTCTTTTTTTGATGAATAGTGAAACCACTAATTGGTAGTTAAAAACGGATTTTTTCATAAAACTTAATTTTACCGCTTCTGTGAGTGGAATTTCGAAAATCCAAGAGACACGGTTAATATCAAGGACTAAAGTGTGGTTCATTGAGATGAAAATAATTTTTGGTGAATAGTAACTTTTTACTTTTATTTACCATGGTTAAAAGTAAATAGGGTAATTAAGGGTAAAAATGATATTAATATTACCCTAACACATGTCCTAATTCTACTGGATAAGCTTAATTCGACCAAAAACAACTTTAGGAATAAAATATTATCATTTAGGTCCACTTGGATTAGATTAGGACATTTATTATTATTTAATTCAAAGAAAAGTTAAAGGAGTTAATATCAATGTTTATTTACTAAATCATTTTTAATATAGGGATATACATAAGATAAATTATATTTTAAATATTCATTAGAATTCTAAAACGACTTCCTACATAATGGTATTTTATTTATAATTTTATACATTAAATAATTTAATTTATTTATGACACAATGATGATGCAGTAATTACCATAATACTGAAAAATTAAAATAATTGATATTATAAATACCCAAGTAAATATAATTTGAGACTTTTTATGAATTATACTATTTCTATAGGTCAATATTACATGTTATAAATGATTTAATTAACTTTTTTCTAAGTAATCATTCTGTTATGATTTTCAAAAAAATAAATTTTCCAAATAGTGTCAAAATTGACATAAAAGAGTTTTTAAAACAAATATTATATTATTAATTGACATTCAATTCCTAAAAATCTAAGGGTCGGCCAATAGACTTATGTCATGATAAGTGTATCATTAATGGACCACTTGGGGGTCTCTTTGAGGTATATAGTAAGGTAATTAACTATATAATATAAAAATACAAATTGACATGGTAAGTGTCAAACTAATTAACTAAGAGATGAAACTAAAAGATAAGGTTAATATAATGACCCAAACATGTCTAAATTCTATTGGTTGAGTGGTTTTCGACCCATCCCCACCTTAACTTTTAAATAATCCACTTTGTAGCCATTAGAAACCGAATATGAATTTATTTTAATGTAATATTTCTAGATTTTCCAAAGGTCCCCCTCACCCCTCTTATAAAAGGGCACTCCCCCTTCTCATTAATTCACAACTTCAAAGCCATTTGGATTGGAGAAACTATACCCAAATACTCTCTAAACTTAGCTCACTTCATCCTAGAGGCCTTCCTTTAGTCAGAAAGCCATCCTAAGGAGCCCTTTTGATCAAATCAAAAGGAAGAACCCGAAAAAGAGGTAATGTTTTCACCACCCCTTTTCAAGTTCCATTCTTCTTCCACATATTCTATCTATGTTATTACCATTCTAAAATAATAACTCTAGTATCTTATATATACTTTTATGTTATTATAAATATTCTACAACCATATTCAGTAATCTATCCATCCTTTGGATGACATTTCACCATACGTGCGTACGTACGGCTTACCGTCTCCACGTCGTGGTGCAATTGTTATTCAATGAATTATTATTTGGATGGGTATAATAATGATGTATAATTCATTAAAATAATAAATATAACATGATAATGATTCTTTATATATGATATACCATCCAATTATATATTATTTTAATATCAAAAGAATGATATTGTCGCTCGTGCGTACGTACGGACTACTGTCTCCACGAACGCGATGAGATTAATTCTCCAGCGTATCCATTCAAGTATAATTATCATTTGATGATTTAAAAAAATGTTTAAGGACATTATATAATTCTGGATATGAATAAGAAACATCCTATCCATGACAAACATGGATTACATAACAAAACATACAAAAGAAAACGAGTAAGTTAACACCTGAAACAACGATAATTCTAAAATATTATTAACAAAGCAATGTTAAAAGATCATATATGATATCATATTAATATATACGATTCTTGTATAATTTAATAACAATTATTTCACCATTATATATGAGTTTAACCTACCCCAACCAAGGAAAAGTACAAGGTAAGGGTTTATTTCGCAATCTCTTCATTATCCGAGGTTGTTTATACGTAATAATATACTGGGAACTCTTTATCATCCACATCCATGTATCTTAAAAATGTTTTTCAAATTTTTTTTACTATTTACAAGAATATGGGTTAAAGTCATTTATACCCTTGCTTGAATTTTTATAATAAGTTTATAAAGGAATCCTTCCGTCATTTTACAAATAAGGTGTTTTTTAACTTTTTCGACAGAATTAAGGTATGAATGTTTTTTTAACTTATACGGCGGGTGCGGCTATCTTCCACCATTATAAAGTCGTCGAAGCTTTCCGTTAAAGCTTATAAGAATATTTTAACAGAAAATGTTTTATTTTATAAATATATTACTCTTAAATGATTTCAAAATAGAAAGAGAAAGTTCTCTAAAAAGTGTTTTCATTTCATCTATGTCAACATTATTTGATGTATTTTACTCTTATTTGAAGTTGATTTATTATGATAAAAAACTTCTATATTGTATTGAAGGTTTTATGATCTCTTTGAATTTGGATGTGTTATTTTTATACCATTCCTGGTTTATGGATGATGTATTTACATTTCGTATGATATTTTTAATACGAATGTTTATGTTATGTTTAACCCTCTTCATATGGGAATGCATTGGAATTAATATGTCACCGGTGGAGCCCGCTCTAGCTCCTTGATGCAATGGTAGGTCTCATGAGACAAACTTGTGTCTTGGCACAAGGCCTTGGAAAAATCTTATTTGTAGTCTTGGAACGAGGTCTTGGCTATGTGGTTATGATAGTCTGGCATTATGCATTCCATCATTGTGAAAGTGGTTATTGATATTGCATGTGATTATTTGATTAGTAGAATAACCATGTGAATAACTAAATGGAATTATTTCATTTTATTTTTTCCATAGTATGTTGATGTTCATGTTTAAATATCTTTCGTTTTAGTTATACATTGCCTTAAATGTTTATTCGTATTTATGAAAGTTTCCGCTATACTGTTATCCTTACTGGGAATTTGAGATCACCCCTTTTCTATATTTTATTTTTCCCAAGATGTGAAGAAGTAAATTATTAATGACCTTTAGGGATAGTATGAGGGGATAAGAGTGTAGACTATGGAGACTATGTTGTTGTATATTTCATTTTTATGATTTAATGTAAAACATTATGAATATATCTAGTGTTTCCAAGGATACTAAACTAATCGGTCTTTCGATATTTAATCTTTCTTGTGATCATGCCAATGTTATGTAATAATGCACCGACTCTAGGTAACCGGGGTCAGGGTGTTACATTGACCCAATCAAAAAATACTATTCCAGACATCAGAACATTAAACAAATATTAGGGTTTAACTAGAATACAAGACCAATGAACTATTTATCTTATAATAAAACACACATACATATATATACATGTTCATCATTTTTAACCTGAAATATAATTAGTTTTGACCTTTATTCCAATCATCATATGGTCATTTCTCTGCCATCCAATATCCAATTGGATCCCTGTTTATGGTTATGAGACTGTAGGGATTCCCAATTCATAAATTTACAAATAAAATATTTTTTCTTGAACTAATGATTTTACATAATCCCTCCCATATAAATTCAAGGAACCAAGACATGCATCGAAATAACAAGGTCTAGAGAATAAAAAAATTTCATCACCAATCGGCATAACATTATTATATTTGATGATGTACAGAATGGGAAAAAATTTTAGGATCTCCCATGAATATTTTAAGCATGGAAAATAAATTAAAAAAAATTCCTTTATCAATTTTTTGGCATGTTCAACAACCATTCATCGCCAAAGAATTTTTCCTGAAGGAACCGAATATAGATCCCCCTCAATCATCCAGGTTCTCATAGAATTTTTGTGTGGATATCGATCATCGATATCTGGGTTCTAGAATAGATATATGGTGATACCTTCGACATTCCAATGATCTGTGTTGCATCGATCCCATAATCTATGAAAGAGAACTCAGATCGGTTACTCGAATTGAGATATTCTCTCTCTAGGATACGAGAGAGAGGAGAGGGAGGCTTTCAAATTCATCGATGGGTAGTTCCATGAATGTGAGTCTCCTCCTTATATTTTTAGTTACAAAATACCTGTAAAAGGCTCAACATCCCCCCAAATATTTATTTTTCACTAAATAATACTTAATTTAAATATTATCACTATTTTAATTAGTCATAATTATTATTTATATTTTCATCACATTCATGAAATATTATAAATATATTACATGATAAAACTGATCCATAAACTCAAATTTATATTTCCTAAAATATTAATCTAACCATGAATATTAAAATAATATTTGTTCCATAAACATTTTTTCTTGTATTCACTTAATATTAAATGAATTATTTTAATAAATAAATTCAATACCAATTATTCTATATATAAATAATATTAATTTATTTGTTAATTTGAAATCAATAAAACTCAAATTCTATTGTGGTGCCTAACATGTTATATAATTTTATTCATCAAAATATCCCAAAAGTTTGAATATGCATAGAATGTGGCCCTCTAGTCCACAATCTCGACATAAGTTAGTATTATTCATAGCCTGGGAAAAGATTCTATTAACCCATCATGGTCCATAAGGAGAAAAGAAAATTAATAAGAATGATAACCTGTATTAAGGACCTAAATTTTTTGTAATATAATCTATTTTTCTCATGATATTTCATAATGTAGGATTCACACATTGTGCCATTATCCCTTCCAAATTTATAGTATATTGACCTTACTAGATAAACTTACCTTCTTCTACCAAGGAAATGGATTTAGTGAAGGTAATACAATCCTGATCAATAAGGCCCGAGATAAAATTTCCATTTAGAAGAAAAAAATTATTTCTTGATTATTCAATCAATTCGATAATACTTATGGGGCACCCCACTCAAGCTTATTTTCCATGATATAAATGTCATAGTTTTTTCCTTCCGTCAATGTACATGATCAAATAATATACACGAACAATAATCTAAAGTCATGAGACCACTTTATATATTCATATATATGAACTACCTATGACATAAGAATCATGTGGTGTTCCTATTGGTGGGTAAGTCCTCCAGATCTCATCAACTCTAGTGAACTTCGTGAGAAAAAGTCGCAATTCTTATGAGCCCCCAAACCTGATAGTCACAAGTCACTTGTGTCCTATCAGTATTATATTTTTAAACCATATGAACTATGATTGGTATCAATTTCCTAGTATCTCAAGGTTCTCATAATTTCTTGGTAACTAATTTAACTATCTAAAATGAAAAATAATCTATGTATTTTACCGTATAAATTGTTGACATAAACATATAAATGCTATTATGGTAAAAAAAATCATGTATAACTCATTAATTACATAATACATTCTTACAAAAACAGTATATATAGTTCATTGTTTGGTATTTTGTGAAGTTTTATTATTTTTAGGGGTTTTAGGGGTTTTTAGAATTTGTAAGTGCTTTGTTCTGCTTCCCTCATAACATGTGTTCTGGTTAGGAAGCACTACTTCTAGAGGGTTTCCATTGGATTTATTTGGGGAACTAGAAACATCTATCAATTCTTCATCCAAATGGACCTTCTTTCCAGAGGAAGAAATTCTTTATGTTTGAACTTACAATACTTAAGAACAAGTATTGGTCAAGAGTATGGGAGGTCAGAATCATCCCACCATTTTTGGGGGAATTATTTCCTACATTAGGACACTCTTATAGATTTGAGATATTTTGATGAATCCTTATAAATTCACCAATTATAACATAGGTTTCCTTTGTAATTTGAAATCAATTATTAGGATGTGTGAAATGTAGAATCATTAGTATGTATTCAATGTTATTCAGTAGTGGAGACATCCATATGTATTTGAGGTTCTCCATAATTGTAATCCTCTCATATACTATTTAGAGATTATGTTAACTAAAGTTATGATAATACTGGGTTTTTAAGTGACTTAGTGGGGCACTATAGAATTTATTTTCATCCTAGTAGATGAATGTTTGTTATGATGTTGGGATTATACCCATAAATGTTCTACCAACATATCATTATGAAACGAATCATTACCCTTGTATTTTGGGGATGCTTAATGGGACACATCACACCTTTTAAGGTCATGTGATAAGGGCCTAGCAATATAGTTTAATGTCATTTGGTAAGGAAATCTAATAATATGGTGCTTAGTTAAGGTTTGGTGTGTGAATTATTCCTAATCATCCCATATAACAATGAAATAATATGGTTTTCAAGTTGTATTAGACCCATTTAGGAATATTGACCAGGAAGAAAATGGTTGATTTGAAGTGTTGGGTTGGATCCCTAGAGTGGCTTCCTACAAAACCCATTTGGATGGGAATCAAATCCCTTGTACATGGATGAGTCTCATAGGATAGTATAGTCCTTTTAATGGAAATTAGTTTGGGATTACATCCTAAAAAAGAATCCTTAGTTATTTGTGGGTTTAATTTTGGGCTTACTCCAAAATAGGATTCCCATTAAATGATGAAATTATATAGAGATCGAGCCTTAGGAAGGATTCTTATGTATCCTAATTATGATGGGAATCCAAGTTCCCATAGTTCAAGTAAGTGGGGTGTTTTTGAAAATGTTGTGATCACAAATAAACTCAAATCCCACATGAGTCATGCTCGGTGTGAGACTCTAGAGGACGTCAAAGATTCAACAAAGGCACCCACACTTTTCCTCGTATTCTTGTGGAAGAGGACATGACTATGACAGCGAAAGTGGAAGAGGAAGAGGAAACAGTGGAAGAGGGAGAGGCGAAGATCCTTCCCTCTGTTATTTTCACATTAGACAAGGGTCCAATTAAAGGAAGGAGTGAAGTTGAAGGAAGTGGACATGAGAAAGACTGTAACCTTCTACTTGAAATGTTAGGGGCTTACTCTAGGATGGATTCCCTAGTATATCCTAGGATATGAGGGAGAAAAATCATTTACTTGAATGGAAAAGGAATTGTGACTCTCACTCTCCTTATTGGGAACAGGAGGCTCTGGGTGTTGAAGATGAAAAGGGGAGGATAGAATCCAAACCCAAATCCTCCTGATTGGGATTTTCTGAAAATTATTCATGGGAGAAAGGTCCATGTGATTGTGGAAATAAAACCCCAAAAAACTCTATGAATCGTAACCCCCTTATGGAACAAATGTGGTAAACCTCTAACTAAAAATATAAAAACTCAAATAGGATACACATTGATGTGTATTTCCAAAAGTTTTGATAAGTTAGGTGGTTTCAGTGGAGGATTCAACTTAGTCCCTTTCTGATTAGGGATCCAAGGAAGGAAGTACCCTTCCATGAGTGGATTTAAAGAGATTTTACAAGATGACGTGTAGCCCTTGTGTGCAGCTATGTATCATAGATATGCAGTGTAGGTAAATCATGTATATACCCCATGTAGATTCGTCGATCATGCCTTAGTGATGACAAGAAAAAGATCTTATCGTAGGAGAAACAATCCTATGCAAGCATCAAACATTGAAATTACTTCATCATGGCCTCATCACATGTAATTATCTATTATATCGTTGTTTTAGAGAGATGCCTGAGACAATTTGAGGGATCTGAGAAAAAGAGCTATGTAATGGGAGCTTCATGTGGTCTTTCAACATTTTTCTATCTTCAAATAAGGAGCCTAAGGGTCCTATTTATTTGAATGAAGGGGGCTGGTCGAAAGAAAATTTTCATTGTAGGTTGGTCGCACAGTCCTTCCGAGTAGCTCATCCACATAGGTTTATAGAAGGCAACTTTTTTCATAGCTCGGTCGAGTAGGTATTTTGCAAAGTTCTGACATATAGGTGCACAAAATTTTTTTATTTCTTTTTGTTATTTGGGTTTTGTCTTGAGAAATTGAAATATCTTGGGGACATCTTAATAGTCTTTTTCGTACTAATGAGTGCAAACAAATAACCCCCCCTCAGGATTGGATCCGATTAGTTGGAAGAAAGACTGGGATCCTTGTTATAAAGGAGGAGTGAAACCGGAATGCATGTGGACATTTTGGGTATGCCGGACTTGTGCAGAATTTAGGAAAGTCCTATCAAATATTTACATTTATGAAGCTTTCTGGATGGGAAAAACATATGTTTATAAATAAAAATTCATTCCTGAATTGTAGATCCAATGGAGTCTAAAAAAATATTCCTTCCACTTGATGCACAGTGAAGTTGGCATCATTTTAGGTGATATATACAAAATATATGTGGTTCCCATTATTTAGGAAATGTATACTGAGTTTATTCATTCAATAAAAACATGGAGTGAAGTTACAAGGATGCCATGATTGTCTCATGAATTATTCAAAATAGAGAAGAAATTTCTTGAAGACAAGAATGATATTCATCCCATAGTGTGGATGGAAGCCTTTTTAGAACCAAAAACAAAGAAATGTCCCACCTATGGACGTCCTACTAATTTTCCTTCTGTAGATAATCGGGGCATTTCATATACATATTGAAAACATTTGAGAGAGTTGACTACAAGGACTGGGTATATAAAGTCAAATATGATATTAATGAAATGCTATGGTTAGACAGCTTCCTTGTCATGTGGCTAAGCATTTACTTGCTTCCAGTCCGTGAGTCTGGTGGTAGTGTAAGGCCAATGACATTCGTTATCATATCAAAATTGGTAGAGGGAATGTATATTGGTTTAGAAACTACTATATTGATAAGAATTTATTATTACCTACTTGATTTGAACAATGGGAAGGATCTTTTTAGGCTTGAAGGTCCATTTTAAGTGTCTTTGGTGCAAGATTGTGGTACACTATTCTTCACACTCAGTGTTGAATTCTGTTAGAGTCCCCAATGGTTAGTTCACCCCATTTTTACAGAATGTTTCCAGTATTCAGCATCACAAATTGACATATGAATTATTGCTACGGGCATGGAATGCGTCATAAGAATTCGATAGCTTTCCTTTTTTTAACCCACCAACTGGAACCTTTATTAATGACGATAAAGAATAAAATTATCAGTTGAGGTATTATATAATGGAATTTAGGGATAGTGTATTATTGACCATAATTGATGGTGAAATTATTTATGAGTCTTACTTCCACTATAGGTTTTCTCGCTGGCTCAAATGTCTTCAAAAATCAAATATGTTTCCTCCTATGTATGTTAGACATGAGAAAAACCCAGTGGTAGTGAGAAAATTGTGGATTTTGATGGATTTAGGGAAGTCTAAATTATCAATTACTTTACCACTATCAGGGGGAGAAATCAGATTATAATATAGACATTCCAAAGCATGGGTTTCATCATAACCTTAGGGGGATTCCAAAAAAGGAATATATAAGGTGGTAGACACAATGATTGTTGTGTGAAGAAATCATTGTAAAAATTCAAAAGAAAAAGATGATGTATAGGCTTTATATGTTTCAAAACCATAAAAAATTCTTCGCCGAATGTATACAATGAAGACTAAAGCTAGGAAAACAATACCTATAAAACTGAGAAGATCAAACCACCGCCATCAGATAGAGATTCCCATCCCATCTACTAACATATCTGAAGAAGAATGGAGGCCTGAAGAGGCTCTCCAATCAGAGGGTGTTGAGTCTTCTCCATAGACAAACTTATTGAAACTAAATTACATACGACCTTCATCTATTCAATTTTGGGAGATCTTGACTCGTGAACTCAGGGATTCATTGTTATTCATCCAAAATTGAATTCAAATAATGTATTTGGGTGAAATTAATGACCCTTCTAGTTGTCATCCAGTTAATAACTTGGCTGATGTATGGGAGTATATTGCAGAGGTGGAGACTCTAATATATGAAATTGATGAACAAACCATAGCCTCTAAATGAGTATCTGATTATATGCAACTATGGATACGTGAAGGGGTAATTATTCACCCTATGGAGGAATGGGAAAATAATTTTAATATTGGTAATTTATTTTTCATTTATTATTTCTCAATTATACTTTGTAATTCACTATCATTAATCTTGATGAGATTTGTGTCTCGAATTTAAGGAAGGATCATTAGGACAGGCTCTTGGGTGACCAAGGTATGGACCTATAGTTTCTCCCATAAACACATTAAATGATCCACTCAAGTCTCCCGAACATTATCCACGAGCAAGAATCATGACTGGGGTATTGGAGACAGACAATCCTCAACCATTATATCAGGTTTCTCCAACCAAGGTGAGTGCTTCAATTTCATCACATGACTATGAAAATAAACACAAGTTAGAAATGACATTGGTTTGAAGTGTACTTTGAAGAAGTAAGTATTTATACTATCCTCTAGCATGATGACTTGATTGATAAACTTTTGCGCCCATATTTATCCTCTTGTAAGATATGTATCTCTATCTTATCTTAAGGGAATAAGAGCTGATCCCTCTATACCAGAGAAGGAATCCCTAGGAGAAAAATAGTTTTATATTAATGAATCTATTACCTTAATGTATAAGACATAAATAGGTTAAGTTGTATCTACTACTGGTTCTATTAAGAGAGATAAATTCATGCAAATGTTAAATAAATTTATCTTGAATATTAAATTCATTGCTAATATTATTATCTTCCACATATCTCAGATCAGTTTCACTTTCCAATGGATCCTACAATAATCAATCATAATATTCCAATCACTTCATAAATAAGGAATTGAGATCCTAGGAAATCTAAAGTAGATACTGGTGGTGATCCTATCCTAGATAAATCTGATGATGCTACACTAGTTGAATAAATAACAGAACAGAATGTTAGCAGAGCCAATTTGGGCATCAACCAATAGTTTTTGGATACCTTAAATGTCGAGGATGCTATAACATTCCATGCTGCATACACAGAAATTATGTATTCCCTTAATGAAAACACTGATATTACAGGTTCCATCAAGTATTTTAGGGACTTTCATAAAAATTTTGAATGACATAGGTTCTCATTCTTGAATTTTTCAAACATAACGGTTCTTATTTTACTTGATACTTCACATAAAAGTTTAACTTTGGCTTATTTTTAGGCAGAAACTGTTGCAAAGGCCCTTCAAGAATGGGGAATTCTTCTCTATCCTTCTTCTTTTGAAATTGGAGAATTACTTACTAAGGACCCCATGTTGAGATACGTTCTAGAGGATTCAATTATGGAGACTGGAAAAAATCAGGTGAGCGAACCTTCTCACGAAACTTTTTCTCAAGTTTTTGAAGTTGAGAAAACTTTGGATGAATACAATCAGGAACCCAACTTATTAAGTAAATGTTATTAGATATCAATATCATGATCTATTAATACCATTAATTTGAAAATAAAAATGGTCCTGATTCATCATATAGGTTTATCTTCTCCCACAGCTAGATCAGAAGGTGAAGCTTCTATTTTGGATCAGACATCAGTAGAAGGTGAAGCATCCACAATTCCGAGATACGTAGAACAAGGAACCTCTTTAAGTGATCTATTTCCAGAGTACATTCTACCCCATGGTAGTGAATCAGATTCCGATTTAGATATTCATATTTCTGTTGGTATGGATTGTAAGAATACATGTAATATTTATATTGAAAATAATTTATGAGAAGACTTTGGATGAGCTGCTTCCCATTTTTGGAAAACTTGCAGGACTATTTTTTGTTTTTGGATTTGGTGGATTTAATTATCTCCTAGTATACAATTCAGTGAAAGAGACCATCCACCAATGGGCGAAATAAAATAATATTCTTAAATATAATGAAAATGATAAAATACTTATTGATACTGAGACCTTCCAAGCTGAAATAGATGAGTAAAGGCCAATCATAGTAAAAAGTCGATGGAAATATGATAAAAAATTATAGAAGCAATGAAGGATCTGATGTATCTTCAACAGAAAATGGATGATGTTCATAATAAACTTGATAAATAGAACCAATCATTGTGAGAAACTCAGTTAGAAGAGATAACCACTATTTCAACTTCCAAAGAAGTACTTTGTCAAGTCGAGGAGGCTAAAATAACTCAACTGTCTCAAATTAAATAGGAAATTGATATGGATCATGAGGTTATTCAAAAAATTAATAATTATGATGAGAGATTATTTTAACACATGATATAGAGGCTCCATTTTTTGTATGTCCCTCTCCTTTTACATTTAAATGAAACGAATTTGGTCTCCTATCATATATGTCATCATTATTTCTTTCTTTAATTTTGATATCCAAGGTGATGTTGATGGTGATGAATTTTTAACATAAAAACATTATTTTAAATAATCATAATTATATAAACATGAATGGGGGTTCTTAGAATTTTCTTAGTAAGATGATCAGACTAATGAACATAGTTTTATTTTTACTAGGGTTATATTGAAAGACCCTACAAACTTTTTATCTTTTGACTTTTTATGTCACAATATTACATAAAACATAAAAAATGTATGTTTAGTGAGATGAGACTCAACTTTTGTCAAGACTTCCCTTTGTGGGTTTCCAATCTAGTGAGTACCATGTCTCTTATTATTGTCACTTTAGATTCATTCATGTCAGACTAAAAACGAGAGTGTTTAAAGTTGAATAAATATGACGTTATATTTTCAAATTAGATCATAAACAAGGCTCAATGAATATGAGTTGTTCTAATATTCATTAAATAATTCCAAGGGGAATCTTTAGTCTTAATTTTTTTATGGTCACCAGATCTAAAACTTGTATAAACATAAAGGAGGTATCTTCCTTGAACAAGGTTACCATTATTTTACGAACCCATTATGGGGGTTGTATCATGCAGGGCCGACTAGGGCATATGCTGCATAGCCAAATCATGGTGTCTTTTGATTTAAATTCTTATAATTTAGGAAACGTATGAAATACCACCTAGGGTCACAAACTGCATAGTCAAGAAAAAATGTTCTTATAAATTTCACATTTTATTATTGATAGGTAGGGAAAAATAAGATTTGGGTGACTCAAGACCATAGAAGGTGGTTTTTCCAAGGAAAGGGATTTTAAGAATAATGGGTCATCAATACCAAAATAGTTCATAGATAGGGAAAGAACTTATATAAAAATTATTTTCATGAGTAATGGTTAAAATTTTTCCAGAAGGGGGCTTTCTGATATCATGCAATGTAGTTTTAAAGCCATGAAAAAAGAATAATATAATGTGCTTATCGAATTCATGCAGTGAGAACATTGGGTGGCCTTAATTTAATGTCTTTTTCTTTGACCAAAGGATCAAGAATCTCCAATTTCTTGATAATTTGTTTGGGAAATATACTACACTTTTTAAGTATAGAATGTATGACTTGTAAACTGTGATTTGGAAATTTTTGGATCCGAAGAATGATATGGGAAAAGGGATAAAGGCATTAGAGGAAGTATTGTCTAATAACGAAGTAAACATTATTTAAAAAACCTATTATGGGGTTGAATTATGTAGGGCTAACTATGTCATATGCTTCATAGAAAAATTGTTTCATCTTTTAACTGACATGCCCATTATTTAGGAAACTTATGAAATGCCACCTAGGGGAACGTACTTTATTGTCCAGAAAAAGAGTTCTAAAAAATTTGACATTCTATTGCTAAAAGATGAAGAAAGTTTATGGAGATTAATATTTTCTACAACACAGATTTTAGTTTATGGAGAAATGTACCTTAATACGGAAAGAGTATTTCCAATCATGATTTCCAATGAATTGGAGGAATTGGATTTCTATGAAGGTCTGACCCAAACATTTAATGTATGGTGTTTTTATTTTTAGGCCATACGATTATGAACAGAATGGAAACATTAGATGATATGTGGTCAAATGATGAAAGATTATTTCATATTTCATTTAACACATAGAGATGGAAATCTGTAAAACTTTATCTTGATGAATTTCAGATCGAGACAAAGATAATGAGACAAATATACATTGATGGATGCTTTAAAATAAAGATTCTTTTATTTTTTCGTCAATGTTTAATGGGGAAAAAAGATACTTTAACCAAGAAAGAAGTTAAAATTATTTGACAAACCCATTACGGTGGTTCTATTATGCAGGTCAAACTAGGGCATATGATTCATTTCCAAACAGTGGTATCTTTTGACTGACGGGCCTGTTATTTAGGAAACTTATTCAAGCCCACCTAGGGTCACATACTACATAGTTAGGATAAGAGTTCTTAGATATCAGACACTCTTCCACCAAAATTCGTATGAAAGGTTTTGATGATTTGAAATATTTAGGATTAATATTGTGACATATGAAAAGTTGTAATTATGAATGAATACGATAAATGTTTGAATAAATATTGGAAATGAGTTTGGAGTCCCTTATATAGATCTGACTCATATGCAAAATGGGTAAATTTCATATTTCCTTGGTGGGATCTCTAAAAAGAGGACCCAAAATGAAGAGTCCCACATAGATTGTTAATTATATGTGGAATATAGATAAATGTATATCTCATGTATGGGATTGGGAACTATGTCCATGATTTCACTACATATTTCATTAGGTTCAGAATCAATCCATACGTAGTTCTTTGGGTGTGTTTCATTTTAATGTTGTTCAACAAGGAAATTATGTTGGGTAGTTTAGTCTCATGAAGTAAGGACATGAAGTGATTCTGATGTACAAACATAGATTATTGTGGTTGGACCAGAGGATTGAACCTGGGTGTCACTATGTATCTCATATGAATGATAATCAAGACACACCTAGTTCTATGAACATTTCCTATGCAGGTTTGATTCATACATAAGGAATAAAGGGGTTTTTATTCTATCATGGTTGTGTCCAATATTGGAGATCCAGGAATATCTACATATCTCATATGGATGAGAATCAAGACAAATATAGTTCTTGAAACAATAATTTCCCACACTTATTGAGTTTGATGTGGGAGACATTGGAATTTAACAAATTCTGAAAAAATGGTTAATTTTAAGAAACAAAATGGTATGAAGATCAAACCATGTATCTTGAATTAGAACTCTATATAGATCTGGTTTACATAAAGGAGGAGAAAAGGGAAATAATTTTTTTTTTTGTGTTTGGTCCCATTATTGGAGATCTAGGTGTCTATATCTATCCTATTGAAAATCAGAATCAAGCCACACATAGTTCTTGAAATGAGGTCCCTATGAAAATATGATTCAATCATAGGGAGAAATGGTACTCTGGTTCCACTAATCAGTAGCAAAGATTTATGTTATTATGTCACATGAAATCTCTTAACATCAAATAATGAAGACTTTAAACATACATTTTAATGTCGTGTAATGAAGAAAAATGATGTCATTCTATTTTATGTCTTTGATAAGGAAAAAAGATGATATTAATTTTATCATCATCTACCAAGGATGCTTATTTTTGTGATGAATTTTAATGTATTCCAACTGGGACATTGTGTTGTGCAGTTTAGAGTCGTGCAGTGAGGAAAAATTATGATGCGCAGTTGCACAAATTACTTCTTCAAGAATCTCAAATTGGATAGAGTTGTAAAAAGTTCTTCATCCATATGATATTAAGGAATAATCTCCATTTGATTAGACCTTATTTATGGAAGAAGGTCCATCCAATATTGGTCCTTGATTTGGGAGCTTTAATCCTACTATCCTTGGAGTCGTGAGGACTAATACCAATTATCCTTGAAGAAATGTGAGAAGCTGAACTTTCATGTTAAAATCTCGTGCTATTCTATTCTGATAGACCTCTAAATGATGAAAAGTGTTAAATATCTTTTTTTCTAATCATTCTATCTCATAAAACCATTTCTTCTAATATTCATTTGAAGATAAATAATCACATATTGAAACATGGAGTGAAGGCGATTGAATTTCAATTGGCAAAACTGCTTCTGTTCTGTACACCGATGAATATGGAGTTTCATGAGTGGCAGTACATGCAATAGTCCGATAAGCCCCTAAAACATGAAAAACCTTTATCAGGATATGATATCTTATCTTTATCTATAGTCATCTGGATTATGTTTCATATGGCTTTATTGAAAGACTCCATATCTCTATTGTCCACCGCATGATAGAGAGATGAATTTTTTTATTTGATATTGTGCTCCTGATATAAGATCTTTACCTGAACATAACAAAAATTGGCGTTGTTTTCCATCTATAGAGTATAAGGGACACTAAATCTGGTGATGATGTTAGCTTTGAAAATGCTAACAATTATTTTTTCTCCAAATTCATTGATAGGTATTTCCTCATCCCATTTTGAGAATAAATCAGTAGCTGTAGGAATATACTTGAACTACATAGTCATAGCTGGAGGATAAGGTCATACTACATCCATTCCCAATGTAGAAAATGGACAAGTGTATTTAGATATGTGTTACAACTCAATGGTTTTATGAATTATTGTCATTCACATGGACGGGATTAAATTTCTAGGTGAAATATGTGAAATCCTGCATCATTGAATGTCGGAGGTATCCAAGCCCTTGGATTTGACCAGAAATCATATTCCCAAACTGGTGAGCACAATAAGCTCCCTCATGCACTTATTTCATGAAATTTTTTGTTTCTTCTCCATCAATACATCTGAAGAGGAATCCATTAAATCCTCATTTGTAGTGGATCTTCAGGTGATCTAGAATATCATAAAGGGTGAAATTTGAAACTCTTTGTTGGATCTATTCTTTTTCATCTCTATTAGGGGGATGTACACCATTTTGAAGGTATTCCATGATAGGTATCATCTATCCCATAGTATGACCATATGGATCATAAATAGGGATTATTTCATTAATTTCCACTATTCTAGTCTGAACAAAAGTTGAAACCACATGACTATGGGAAATACTGATGATTGTCTCATCCGGATTTAGATCTTGTAGGGATGTGGTTGCATTACCCAGCGCATTGGCTTGGGCATTTTGTGATCATGGGACATATTAAAATGGTGGATCTGAGGTAAATTCAACCATTAACCCTTTTACATAATCTTACAAAGTGATTAACTATTATTTTTTGATAGCTTAATCTCAGTTGATTTGTTTTATTACCAACTCTTAATCACCTTCCACCTTCGGGTGGTTCACTTTTACCTGGAGTATAAATTTGATGCCTGTAATGAGAGATTGATATTTTGCAACATTGTTGGTACCTCCTTCTAATAAATTAATAGAATATGGTAACACTTCTTTTTCTGAGGAGATAAGTACAATTTAGAACCCAGCTTTGTTGAGTTTAGGGTTTTCCATTCTCTTTCTTGTTGGACTTCTGGAAGAACCATCAATGTAAATTTCCCATGTTTGGGGATTATCATGAATAGAGAATAGTTATTCATTTGTAATTTCAGTATTAAATGATATTTCTTATATAGATGGGTGTTTAACAAGTAAGTCTACCAAGGTTTCGCCTTTTACTGCATTCTGAGGCACAACGTGGATATCAAATGGTTGCAAAATAAATTCCCACCATTCCAAATGTCTGTTAAGCATAAGAGGACTGAGGTTAAATTTGAGTGGGTTATTACGAGAAACCAAGTGGACCTTGTGATGTTGTAGGTAATGCCTCAATTTTTGAATTGAAAAGATTAATTGTTTGAAACACTTCCTGATTCATGAATATAGAGTCTCTGTATCAAGAATAGTTCGACTGAGATAGTAAATGCTATTTTCATTCCCAACATCATTGTTTTGGGAATGGAAGGAACCCATTGGTCTCTATAAAGATGTCATATAGTGAATAAGTGGATTTCCTTCAATAGGTGGCATTAATACCAGTGGACTCGAGAGATATTTATTGAGGGTATCAAATGAATCTTGGAAGTCTTTGGTCCATTTATAGGTAACTCCATTCTTCATTAATCTGGTGAATGGTAAACACATGCCTGCCAAATTGGTGATAAAGTGTCGAATATAGGACAAGTGTCCCTGAATTCCTCTTAATTATTTCAAATTTCAAGGAGGTTACATTCCAAGTATTACTTTGGTCTTCTCAGGATCAACTTCAATGCCAGGATGGTGTACAACGAAGTTGAGGAATTTTCTAGAGATAACCCTTAAAAACATTTGAAGGGATTCATATTCAAATTATATTTTCCAAATTTCCAAAATATAGTCTCAAAATTTGTCAGGTAATTATAATATTCTCTGGATTTATCTAACAGACCTTCCACATAATATTTGAAAAATTTTCCTAATATGGGTTTAAATATATGTCGCATGGAAGGATGATATGTTTCACTTGCATTATTTAAGAAAAAGGTATTTAATCAATAGAAAAATACACCTTGAGGGGATAGAAAAGCTGTAGACTCTTCATCCTCTTGGGCCATATGGATTTTATTGTACACATAGTATCCATCCATGAAGGTGAGAGCTTTATAGTCGGCTGTTGTATCAATCAATTTTTTTGTGATCTAAACTGGAAAATCATCATTGGGACAATACTGGATAAGATTTCTAAAATAAATGAAAACTCTGATTTTCCCATTCCTCTTTTCCACTAGGAATTACTTGGACATACTCTTGGGATATTTCACCTCCCTAACAAAGTAAACCATGATAATATTGTCCACATCAGTTTCAATTTTAGAGGCTTGAGTTCGGTGTGTTCTTCTTGCGACCTTGTTGAATCCTCAATGCTCTTCTGGAAAACCGAAATGATGTGTGGCCACAATAGGATTAGGGCCTGAAATTTCTATATAGTTCCAAAATATATATCTCTATTTTGAATTATAAATGAATTATACACCTCTTTCTCTTCAAAAGTCATGGGCACACTAATTACATTTATACATTGATCTTCTTTTGTACCCAGATTTATTTTTCTAAGCTCATCCATGGTGGCTGAGACTCCTTCCTCAAATGATATGGGAGTATCCTTTAGAAATTATTATTATTATACATTATTTGTCACTTATTCTGTTTCTTCTTTCTGATTAGGTGATAATGAAAATGTTTCAGAGTTAGGGGAGGAGTTATTATTTGAACATCCTAAGGATGAGGAAACCATTTCTAACCATACTGATGGTAAACAGCCATCCTTGAGCATTGAAGAGAATATGATGGATTAGGACTCAACATCCTTTCCTTCCATCATTACTGAAATAGATTCTTCTATACAGATTGAATATGAAAGGCTTTCTAATGTTCGGTGGATGAAATGAAGAAATATCCATTTAATCTTTCACCACTTCTTGGTAAATCAAAAATTTCTCCAATGTTGTTAGGATCGTTTTTCATAATATACATTATAGAAATCACTGCATGAGAGCTTGTATTTTGGCCTATCCATTCAATTTGATTGATAGGAAACACATAATCTATAAAAATATTTTTTAATGGGTTATCATGTATCTTTTTCAAACCATTCATAGAATTGATAATTGTTACATCCATTGTCAAGAAACTCATTCCCTTTGTGTCATAGAATTATACCTCCATATATTGAGATTCACATGTATTGAATGGATCTTTTTCAGCATAAAATGTCCCAATTTGACCATTGAATTAATATAAGAGATGCTGGTGATATGAAAAAGGAATGGCCGCATGTTGATAAAGCCATGGCCTTCCAAGAAAAATGTTGAAGGATGTTTCCTGACAGATAACCATGAAATCTGAATTAGAAACATGATCCACAAATTGAGTTATGGGTGCAATATCACCTAGATGTTATTTTTTATTCTATTCATAACCATAAAACATTAAAACTAAAGGAGATAAGCCAGATTCAGTGAGGCCCAATCAATTAAGTATATTAATGGGAATGAGGTTAACTCCTCAGCCATTATTAATGATGGATCGTAAGATGCATGTATCATTAACTCTTCCAGATTGATACAAGGGAATGATGTGTCCATGTACAACATCATCATCTTCTTCGTTTTTGAAAGAAATTACCGCATAACATTCTTACATTATCATTCTCTATAAGGTAATCCTCAGTGGCAAAAACATCGGTTTCAAACTCTTGAGGACCTGACAATGCCTCAATAAGTGCTTCTCAAAGATCTTCTGATAGATTCAAGGAATCCATGATTGACAACATAGCTAGTACATATTCGAGCCATCTCAAAACATCATACATTTGGTCTAGAGGTCGGCCTTTTCCAATATATAGATGCAGTATAACATGTGCCTTGCAATTTGATCCTCCTGATGTAGATGTACCCTATGTTGGGGATGAAGCGTGAAATAATTCACCTTTTCGTAGATTAAACTCACAAGGTATATCTACCTAATGAGAGAGTGATAGTGTATCATCTAATTGATTTTCAAAGATAATCATGTCATGACAGATCCTATCATGTGTGGGAGAATTTCCTTGTTCTTTTTTATCCCATTGAAGGGCTCTCCCACGAGTTTCCACAACATAAACTGTTCGAGTAGGGGTATAGTTAAAATAGTGGTTTATAGCATATCCATGTATTCCCCTATATCCTTGAACATGGATTCTTCCTCTTGTTCCACTGTTAGTTATAGAGAATTCATGATCATCATAAACCATAATTATCATTTTCATAGGGGCCTGTTAAGTGGAAAATGTTAACGGAACCAGAGATCAATTCCTCATCTGATGAATATTATGTATGTAATTTTGGTTATGGTGGTGTCATTTGGTGGAATAGTGCTAGTGATTTTGAAATAGATGGCATGAAATCAACCAAATGAAAGGAAAATTTTATCCTTGACATGAGGTCGTCCTCTTCGGTCCGATCTTTATCTTTCTGATCACATCGCTTCTTTGAGGATTGTCCTTTACAAGACTGATCTTTTGGTGAAGATGTATTTCCTATCGCGGAAGTGGTAGAAGACACAATATGTTGTTTCAACTATGATCATAGAATGGAATTATTTATATTGATCAATTTCTAGGTCATCTAAACATCATACTTCTACGCATTTTTCTTTTGACTTCTTTCCATTCATCTTCTTTCTCTAGATCAATAGAAATAAAACATGATACTTGGGTTGACGAAAATTTTTAGTTTCACTTGTCTATAGTCAACCATTTATTGCAGGAGGTATTTGAAAAAAAACACACTTGAGTGGGATTCCCCAACATTAGGTGGAAGGGGAAACAATTGGGAAGATCTTCATATCCATATTTTTTCTATGTCATAGGCATTGGTAATTGAACCAAATTGTTTTCAAAAGCTAAAATGAACTAACAGGAAACCTATTCATTCCAAAAAGAATAAGAAATTTTCTTCAATTCCAAAAATTATATTTTAATTTGATCTTTTTGATCATATTCAGGAGGAGTTCATTGCTGCTGATGCTTGGGAGGTGGATCCCTTCAGTACAATCAAGGTTTTTAAGTAGAAGCAGGTACATGTGCTGGTTTGATTGTGACTATACCAGTCTCTAATTTCCATGTTCTCTTTCCCAGATTTGATGGAATTAAACGAGTTTTATCCTTAGTTTTGAAAATGTAATACTCCACTTTAAGTGATATTGAATCATGCTCTTAAAATCTTCCTATGTATTTTACAGGGATTAGTGGTTTGCGTAACTCATCACACCGATTGAAAACAAAAATTGGAAGAAACTCTTCTTGAGGGAGTGATAGAATTAAATAATTTGTTAATATTTTCTATACAAATATGAAATAAAAATATATTTCAATATCCATTTATTTTCAAATTGTATGGTCCAAAACTATTTTCATCTAAAGCTTTGAGCATAATTGGAGATGAAATTTCTGACAGAGGTCTTTCCATACAGTCACTGATCGAGACTAAGAACTTGTATACGAGACACAATTTTGCCCCTGTAATAATTTCAAAAAGTATATGAGAATTAACGATTCTTGTTATTGAGAGGTCCCCATCATGGGATCACAACGAGAAACAAAATGCATTAAGTGATGCTATGGATCTCCTGAACCATTTAATATTTGCAATGTAGTACACATAATGTTTTGTGGGGGAGGGATCATATCCACCCATTCGAGGTAATATTTCTTTTCTAGATGTAATAGTGATCACCATTCGTCCATAGCCTCCAATCAAGTTCTTAATTCCTCAATTGTATTTATAATAATTTCGGTAATATTAGGACGAGTTGGGACCTATATAGGTACAATAGCTAGTGTTTGAACCGGCGTGACGACTGGAAAAACCACTTGTGATGGTGGTGCTGGTATTTGTCTTGGATAACCCATCATGATAAGCCGAAAAGGACGTGTTTGATCCTTCCATAGCAATGTGCCCAATGGATGGAATTCATTATCCACATCTATAGTCACAACAAATCCCCTTTTCTGAGGAGTTCCTACAGGATTTTCAAGTTAAAGATCTACCAGAGAAGCATGTCTAGAAGAAATGATGCTTCGAAGTAACTTTGTATTGAATATTTTTAACTCTTTCATATTTTCATCTTGTAGGGAAAATATTTCATCAATTGAAATATATTGACCTACTCCAGTGGAAAAGTGATATGTGATCTGACCATTATCATTCTCTTTGTTAGATTCCTTTCGAAGGGGTGGGGATTGGTTACTTGATGGAACACCTAGATTATAGGTAAGCCTCTAAATTCGGGTATGCACACCTCCTTAATTTTATCTAGTGTGTATATTTTGATGGATAAGAACATCATCTTCTGACTTCCCTGAACTAGAATCATTCTCTATAGGATCTTCTACAATGGTATTAATGAAATTTATTGACGCATAATGCATTGATTGATTTCTATCTTTATTTGTGTATGATTGTATACTTCTGTATATTCCATGAGACTATGTTCTCGAATATGCTTAATCCCTAGGAACTATTTAAAAAAAATAATATGAAGGGAATCCTAGGATAGGTTAGTTGTGTATTCACTTTGTCGACTCTTCCCTAATCGTGGGAAAACTATCTTTCATTGAGGAGGTTATTGTAGATGTGAAAAATCCCCTATCCCTACGGGATAAGGGGGTTCATGTTTTTTTTCCTCAAACCTTCTAACTTTCATTAATGAATTCGATGGTCGAATTAAACAAACCCTCAACCCTGTAGGCTAGGATGGATCTTGAACTTCTATTGTTGAGATTCATGCCAGACTTGCAGGTTGGGTGGCTCTTGAACTTCTATAGTTGAGATTCTCATAGATGTTGTTCTGATTTTGCGAATTTTTGTCTAATCATTGGATGAGTGCATTATCTGACCACCACTCAAAGTACCTATTTTGGATGAACATTGTGATATTTCATACATTTGAGCCATTTTATGGATGGAATCTTCTAATCCAGATTCCTATTTAATATTTTCAGATGCTTGATGAAAACGTTTCTCAATAGCTTTCTCTATTTGGTTTTGACTCTAATGCGGGAAATTCAGGGCTTTTTCTAAAGCGTATCTTGGATTACACACAAAATATTTTGATTTTTGATTTCCATGGGAAATAACATTGCATGAGACAACTTTTTCGGGCTTTACTATTCTTAGAGTGTAGTGAATTGAAAATCACCGTGTGCACCTCATTCCCTAATACAAACACTAGATGTGGTGTCATAAATTAACCAGTGTAACATCTTTAGTGTATCAATGTATGCCCATTGAAGGGTTCTATGCTTCTT
The DNA here is from genome assembly GCA_963277665.1 of Viscum album. Lineage (NCBI taxonomy): Eukaryota > Viridiplantae > Streptophyta > Magnoliopsida > Santalales > Viscaceae > Viscum > Viscum album. Next base: position 685,884,841 of record OY728167.1, read on the forward strand.
TTCAACCTTTGGATGCCTGGAAATTGAGAGAGAGGCCAAGTCTATTTGGCTTTGTAACACTTTTATTACCTTAACATGACTTTGATATGCTTCATATGATAATACTTTGTCTTCAAAATGATGAAGAGTCTTCCATAAGTTGTGGTGGATATCATGAATTCAATCTTCTGCCATCAATTCTGGAATGTTGTATTGAGAGGTTTCCAGAGACTATAAGATGGTTTGTATTTCACCTTTAGCCAATTGTTTCTCATATTCAACATATCATCATCAATTTTTTCTAGAGTTTTCTCTACTTGGTCCAACCATAGTGGATTCTTCTAGATCGTTTTATTATAAAAAATAGAATCAGTTTCTTTTTCCTCTTTTATATTCGAAAAAAATGACCCAAGGGAGGTTCAGAGAATGACCGTCCCCTTAATATTTCTTCTTGTAGAGAAAGTATTTCACATGTTAATGACAAGGAATCAGATATGACTTAACTTATGTTTTCATGTTCCTTAATATAAGATGGGTTCATCATTACAACATCTTCAATTATAGAATCATCTTCATAATGTGAAACTCTACTATGAAGAGAACTGTCATAGTGAATTTCATCATGGGGAGTACCAAGATGGTGGATTGTAGGAAGGGGTAACTCCTCTTGATCCTTAGACTTCTGGCCACATGGAGGGTTTCCATGGCTCTCATCCAGAGATAGGATCTCTATATTGAGATACTTTTCATGAAGCAATCCTTCATGATGAAGCGTCCAATGGGAAACATCATAATTAGTACTAAAACTACCATTATTTGGTAATGGGAGGGTAGGATATTGAGTTTCAAAAGATAATTGTATGAGGGATTCAAGAACTCCTTCATTAAGAGTTTCTAGATCGCAGATTGGATTTTGATTTTACATCTATTTTTTGGGAGACTTCTTCTTATATTCTATTTTACAAGTATTTGGGGCTACTTTCAAGGACAAGTGGGTATCATGGGTATGTTTATGTGCCTGACTTGGAGTGGTAATCAGAATGTGGTGATTATCTCTAATTGAAAAGGTTTTATGTTCCCGATCATGTTGTCTGTATGATATTGGAGAGTACTCCCCATAACTATCCTAGACTGGAATAAAGGTTTGTATCTGCTCTAGAATGGCATCATCCTAGGTGTGGGGAAAGAATTATGTGTATGTTCCCATGTTACTACTGATGTTTCTATTATGATATTCTGGAGATCTTCCTGAATATGAGATGAAATTTTTGTCTTCCCTCCCACCATTTCAAAAATCTGTTTGGTGACTTCAAGAGCCGAAACGGAAATATACGTCCATTCCGTATCTTGAGTAGGTGTGTGTTCCTACTAATGTCTTCCATTTCTTTTCAGTGGGTACAGACAGTACTCATGTATGGGGGCAGAGAGTTGATTCTTCCCCTGGTTTTTCGTTGGATCTTTCTGAATAAATTCTTCATGTGTTGCCAAACGAGACTATTGGTAGGCTTGATGGATGATTAAAATTTTATATTCCTGATGTTTATTTAAATCATGGTCAATGGACTTATTTCAATGATGAGAGATGAGACTGGTAGAAGAATTGGTGAGTGTATTTAGGTGTATGTTCCTCCTGTGTAGTTTCCACCATATTTGATTTGCGGGATTCCGCAAATTCCATTAGACAAGCCTGTTGACTGGAAGAAAATTTGTAAAAAGTTTTTTGTGGTAGTTCATGGTACTCCACTGGATTTAATAAGTGGGATTTTTGGGTTTCTTTCAGTTGAGTCTACAGGCCAGCAGAATTGGGACGGACAACTGTATGTGCTTGTTTGTTGTTTCCCACCTTGTTAGGTTGATGGACTTCTATGGAGTGGGGAAAGGTATGAAACTGCTCCCTATTGGATGGAAATTTTCATTGGTGGTTCTTCTTGCACAGTAGGGTCTGATGGATCTGGGCCGAATAACCAAATTCAACACCCCCATCATGTTGGGGGTTCACTGTCGTGTGATTATGCTGACGACAATTACTGGTGGGATCCTTCGGGAAGGACCCATGCATCATTGATTTGACGCCATGAGTGACATCTTGATCAACCTACCTAAATTATGGGACGTAATGGTTATTGCATTCTGAGGATAAGGACCGAAAATAGTTGAAGATGTTGGTTGGAGTTGTCTTCTTCTTGACCACCAGTCATCGCTGATGAGACAATATGGGGCTGTTTTTAACTTAGAAAGCCTATCGGGCACCCTCCAAGGTTTGAGATAGTACCATGATTATGTTATTTTCCTAATCGTACTTTTGAGACCCAATGTTGAAGACACTGATTTGGTGATGACATCCTTCCAACGAATGAGGATCCATCTTGAGAAGTAGTCGGGAATACACAGTTGAAAACTTGAAGGAAACCATTTAGAGTGAAGAGAGTTTTGAGTAAATTGAAAAAAAATGAACACCTTTAAATAAGTAACATTTATATGGATACATTCATGATTGATTCCTTTGTCTGGACTTTCTTTTTCAATTGATAGGGGCCTAACAAATGGGTAACAACATTACCTTGGTTAAGGATACACGTCGGGTTCATCTTTTTTTCCCTTCCCTCAGAACATGTGTTCTAGTTAAGAATCATTACATCCGGGATATTTACAGGGACATATTTATGGAAGTGGAAACATCCAACTATTCATTATCCAAAGGAACCTATTTCCAAAGGCAGGTGTTCGTTATGATTGAACTTGCGATACTTAAGAACATGCATTGGTTGATAGGATGGGAGGTCGGACACATCACACCCTTTTATGGGGAATTATTGCCTACTCTATTACTCTCTTATATATTTTATATAATTTCATGAATCCTTATTAATTCAACTTGTATAATGTAGGTTTCCTTTGAAATTTTCAATCAATTATTAGAATGTGTGAAATTTAGAATCGTCAGTATATATTCAAGGTTCTTCATTAGTGCAGACATTTATATTTATTCTAGGTTCTGCATCAATGGAATCCTCTCTTATGCTATTTGGAGATTCTATTAACCATAATTATGATAATACTAGTTTTTGAAGCCACTCAGTGGGTCACTCTAAAATTTATTATCATCCACAAAGATGACGATTTTTTTTGAATTTGGGATCATAAACATAAACATGCTACCTATTTATCCTTATGAAATGAATCATAACCCTCATAGTTATTTTCCACATAATGGTGCATATCATACATTTTATGTTCATGTGATAAGGACCTATCCATGTAGTTTAATGTCATGTGGAAAGGATATCTAAGCAGAAGGTTCATAGTCAATGTTTAGTGTGGGACTTATACATAAGCATCCAAAGGAACATAGAATGAATGTGGGATTCCATGTTGGATTAGACCATGTTTGGAATATGAATCTGGAATAATAGGGTTGATTTTATGGATTGGGTTTAAACCTCAAATAAGCTTCCTACGTATCCCATTTGGATGGAAATCAAATCCCACCCAGTTAGATTAGTTTCATTGGAGATTATAGTCTTTTAATATAAAATGAATTCGGGATTACATACTAAAAAAACAATGCCTTGGTGATTTGGAGGTTTAATTTGAGGCTTACTCTTAAGGATGATGCCCATTTATGTATTAAATGAGATGGATCTCGGGCCTTAGGAAGGCTTCCTACAAATCCCAATTATAATGGGAATCAATGTTCTCGTAGTTCAAGGGGGTGGGTTGTTTGTGAAAATTTTGTGATGATGAAAAATCTCTAAGGTCACATGAGTCATGATCAATGTGAGAAAGTATAAAATTTCAATTATTCAACAAAGTCACCCACACATTTCGTCCTCCACTGGTGGAAGAGGACGCGCCTACAATAGTGACGGTGGAAGAGGCCGAGGAGACTATGGGAGAGGGTGAGGCAAAGAGCCTTCCCTCTGTTCTCTTTACATTTGACAAGGGTCCAATATTAGGAAGGAGTGAAGGTGAAGGTTTTAGAGAGGAGTAATACAACAACCTAAAAATTGAAATTTTAGGGACTTACACTAGGATGGATACCCTAGTGGATCCTTGTAGTGGAGGGAGAATTGTCATTAGATAAAATGGAAAAGAAAGTGTGACTCTCACTCTTCTTATTGGGAACCAGAGGCTCCGATTCTTAGAGACGAAATGGGGAGGACTGAACCCAATCCCTAATCCTTGAGACCGGGATCTCCCCATCACTATTACTAGTAGAATGGTCCATGTGACTATTGATATAAAAACCCACAGAAAATATATGAATAATAACCCCATTATGAACAGATGTGGGAAACCTATGACTGCGGATATACAAACCCAAATAGGAGACATGCGGATGTGTCTTTACCAAAGGATTGATAAGTCAAGAGGTTTTGGTATAGGCTTCATCTTAGTCCCACTCTAATAAGGGATCCAAGGAAGGAGGTACTCTATCATGATTGAAATTATAGAGGTTTTACAAGATGATGTGTAGGTCTTGTGCACAACTATGCATCTTAGATATTCAGTGTAGGTATACCGCGTAGATATGTCGTGTAGGTACCCCACATAGATGCGTCACACAATCCTTAGTTATGACTGAAAAAAGTTCTTAATATTGGAGAACCAATCCTATTCAAGCTTCAAACAATTAAAGGACTTCAAGAAGGGCTTATCCCATGTAATTATATCTTCTCTTTTGGTTTTAGAGAGCTAAATGAGACAATTTGAGGGATCTAGGTGAACTAGCTATGCTATGGTATCTCCAAGAGGTATTTCAAATTTTTTCTGTCTTCAAATGAGGAGCCGAAGGGTCTTATTTATAGCAAGGAGGTGTCTGTTCGAAATCAATTCGTTGGTGTAGGTCTGTTGTATAGCCATTCCACCTAGTTTATCTACATAGGTTTACAGAATGAATCTTGGCGCGTATCTCGATCACGTAGTTCTACCACATAAGTTTGATGTGTAGATCCTCTAAAAGTTGATATTCATTTTAGATATTTAGTTTTTGTCTTGATACTTTGAGATATCTAGGGGGATTTCTTCATAGTCCCTTTATCTTAATAAGGAGTGTTAATAGGCTATGAGGGTTGTTATGGGTATTAAAAGTTTTTATGGAGGGGATCTATAATTTTTATGGTTTGTTTATTTTAAGGTTTTTTTTGGGTTTTGTGTCTCTAGGGTTTCAGGGTTTTTTTATGGATTTAATGATATTTTTAGGGTTCCTCAGGGTTTTGGGTGGTTTTAGAGTTTTTAGGTTATTTTACGTATATTTAGGGTTTTAGGTGTTTTTATGGGGTTTTAGGGATTCTTGGGGTTTTTGCATTTTTAGAGTTTTTATGGTTTTAAGGGGGTTTATGGAACTGATAGTATTATTATAGGGTTTTTATTGTCATTTAGGGAGTTTTAATGGTCTCATAGGGTCTTTATGGGGTTAAGGATTGTTTGAGGGTCTTAAGGGTTTTATGGATTTCAATTGGATTTTGGAATTTTTAGATTTTACTGTTTTTAGGTTTTTATAAATTTTTATGTTTTTTGGGGGTTTATGGTTTCTAGAGATTATTGTACTTGGGGGGGGGGGTGGAACAGGGGGTATGGTTTTTTTTGTTTTATGAGATTGTTCATGTTTTAGGTGTTTTTGGGTGGGGGATTTGGGGATTTTATGGGGGTTTATAGTATTTAGAATTTTTATGGTTTTAGAAGGGTTCCTAATATTTTGAAATTTGTTAGGTTTTTAATGATTTTAGGTGTTTTTATGTTTTTCGGGGGTTTAGGATTTTTTATGGTATTTTCGTGATTTTATGGGTTTTAGTGTCTTTTAATGTCTTTAGGGTTTTTAGGGTTTTAATAGACTTTTTATTTATGTGGAATTTTAGTATTTTTAGGGTATTTTAGGGATTTTAGGATCTAATACTTTTTTATGGTTCTTTAGGTATTTTAGGGTTTTAAAGGATTTTAGGTTTTTTTGCGGGATTACGGTTCTTTGGTTCATTAAAGGGTTTTTAAGACATTAAGACCTTCTAGGGTTTTTAGATCCCCTTATTATTTTTTTGGGTTTTTTATTCCTTTTGGGGATTTAGGGATTTTATGCTTCTCTAGTATTCTTATGTTTTTTTATCATCGTTAATTTTTTAATTTTTTTTAGGGACCTTTATGGTTTTTAGGTATTTTAGGTTCCCCTAGGATATTCTTTGTTTATAGGGTTTTTAGTATTTTTGTGGTCCTTTATTGTTTTAGGGTGTTTTTAGAGTCATTTATGGTTTTATTGTTTTTTGGGGTTTTGAGTCTTTTAGGGGTTTTATGGGTTTTATCATTTTTTGGGGATTTTTATGGTTTTTTGGGTTTTACTGATTTTTAGGGTGTTGGGATTTATTGTGGTTTAATTAGTTTTTATGTGATTTATGAGTTTTTAGGGGTTTTTATGAATTTGGTAGATTCATTAAAAACTATTATTTTGTTAGTATTTTGCAATTATTTTATGGTTCCACATTATTTTTAATTATTTTAGGGTTTTGTGAGATATTTCAGGATTTTAGTGATTTTTTGGGATTTTTAGTTTTTTTAAAAAATTTATTGTACTTAGTAGTTTGGGGAGTTTAAAGTGTATTTAGGCTGTTATAGGGTTTTAGAGTTTGTAAGGAATGTTAGGGATTTTAGAATAATAGTTTTGTATTATTTTTCCAGATATTTAAGGGATTTAAGTTATAGTGATATTTTGGTATTTAAGGTTTTATGTTTTTTAGTGTTTTTAGGTTTTCTAGGACTGTATTGGTTGAATGGTTTTTGTGGGTTTTGGGGTGTTTTTATGGGGGGTTTCGGTTCTTATATATTTATGAGTTTTACGGTTTTGATGGATTTTAATTTTTTTAGGATGTTCAGGGGTTATTGTGGGTATTCTATGGGTTTTATGGTCAGTTATGGTTTTAGGGGTTTTAGGGTATTTTAGTGGTTTTATGGGGTTTTATGGGAATTTAGGGGAATTTAAGGGTTTTGGAGGGGTTTTTTTGGCTCTATAGGGTGTTTTGGGGGGGGGGTTAAATTATTTTAGGGGTGTGAGGGGTTAGGTTTTTATGGGTTTTAGAGGATTTGGGGTTTGGGATTTTATGGTTTTAGGGGTTTTATGATATTATAGGGGTTTTATGGTTTTTTATAGTTTTTATGGTATTTATGATTTTGGGTTTTTTGGGTTTTAATAGGTATTTGTTCTTATTAGGTGTTTTTTGGATTCGTATATTTTTTTATGTTTATGTTTTTTTATCATTATAGGGTTTTAAAGGATTTTAATGGATTTTATAGGTTTTTAGGGGTTTATGGGATTTAATAGTTTTTAAGGTTCTTTTATGGGGTTTTAGGGGCTTTAGAGTTTATTTGGTGTTTTAGTGTTATTATGGATTCTTAGTTTTACATTTTGCTTTTAGTTGTTTGATGATTTTTTATAGATTTTGGGGTTTTTAATTTTTTTTATGGATTTTAGTGTTTATAAGGGTATTTAGGGGTTTCGAGTTATTAGGATTTTAAGGGTTTCTTATGGTTGTACGGTTTATTGGTGTTTTTTTAATATAAGTGTTTTTAGGGTATTGTTGTTTTATAGGTTTTTAAGGGATTCAACTGTTTTCAGTGGTTTTAGGGTTTTTATTATTTTAGGGGTTTTTTGGGTTTTTTGGATTATAATGTTTTTATAGTTTTCAGGTTTTAGGGGATTTAAGGGTGATATCGGGGTTTTCTGGGGTGGAAAATTTTTTTATTGTCAGCTGTTGTTTTCAGGGTTTTCTCGGATTTATAGTTTTTTTGTATTTTAATTTTTTTAGGATTTTTATGGGTTTTTAGGTTCACATATGGTTTTATAGGATTTTATATTCTCTAAATTATTTAGGAGGGGTTTATGCGGTTTTTATTATTTTTAGGTCCTTTTATGGATTTTGGTTCCCTTTGTGTTTATGGGTTGTTAGTGTTCTTTAGGGGTTTGGGGGTTTTTAGGGTCCTTTATTGTTTTTAGGGCTTTTTTGGTCCTTTATATTTAATAGTGTTTTTATGAGTTTGTGGGATTTGTAGGGTATTTAGATGTTATAATTTTTAATCAGATTTATGGTATTTATTTTGAATTAGGGTTTTCATATTTTTAGTGGTTTTAACTTTTTCTAGGTTTCTTATGGTATTCTGGGTTTTTAGGGGTTCTTACAATTTTATGTCTTTCTAGGGTATTGAGGGTTTAAATAGTTATTATGGGTTTTTAATGATATTCATTTTTATATTTTTCTACTTTTTATGGTTTTTAGGGGTTTATGGTTTTTATATGTTTTAAAGGATTAATGGGTTTTAGGTTTTTTTGGGGTTTTAAATAATGTTTATGATTTATTAATGTTTTTAGGATTTTTTTGGGTTTTATGGTTTTTATTGTTTTTATTGGATTTACGGGTTTTGTTTTGATAGGGTTTTTTATTCTTAAGGTTTTTCATGGGTGTTTAAGGATTCTTAGTGTTTTTTGGTATTTTTGGGGTTTTTAGGGGTTTAATACTTTTTAAAAAAATGAGGTTCCTTTATTGTTTTTATGGGTTTAGAGTTCCTATTATATTTTCTTCTTGGGTTTTTAGGTTTTTCTAGATTTTTGGGGTTTTGTAGGGGTTTTAGAGGTGTTAGGGTCGTTTAGGTGTTTTTAGTAATTTTAGGTTGTTTTAAGGTTATTGTTGTGTTTTAGGGTTTCTGGTGATTTTAAGGTTTTTGGAGTCCTTTAGCATTTTATGGTTTTCAGGGTCCTTTAAATTTTTAATTTTTTCAAGGTTCCATAATGATTTATAGGGTTGTAGGTTCTTTAAGTTTTTGGGGGGGGTTTTGGGTTTTCTGAATGATTTAAGGGGTTTAGGGTTTTTGTGTTCTTATGGTTTTTTGGTTTTGTGTTTTTAATTTTTTTTGGGATTTAATTGCTTTTTAATGGTTTATATGATTTCATAATTTTTTGGGGCATCATGTGTTTTCAATGAAATTAAATTTTTTATAGAGTTTTAGGGTTTTAAAGTGTTTTTGGGTTTTTAGTGACTTTTAGGGTTTTTAGGGGTATTATGGTTTTAGGTATTTTTTGGTCTTTTATGGGTTTTATGGTCCTTTATTGATTTTGGTGTTTTAGGTACTTTTAGGGGGTATGGCGGTTTTTAGGGCCCCTTTGGGGTTTTATTGTTTTCAAGTCCCTTTAGGGTCTTTAGGTTTGTGTCAAACAGTTCAAGGGGTATTAGGGTTTTTATGGTCTTTTAGGGGGGTTTTTTTATTTTAGCATCTTTTGTGGTTTTATGGGTTTCAGGGGTTTTTAGGGGTTTTTATATTCCATTTGTGTTTTTTGTGGTTTAAGGGTATTTAAGGAGTTATTAGGGGTTTTAGGGTTTTTAGGGTTTTAGGTACTTCAAGGCTTTAATAGGGATTTTAGTTTTTTATAGTATTAAGGGTTTTTTGGGTTTTAGTGTTTTTTGAGGTTTTAAGGGTTCTATGTTCCTTTATTAATTTTTTAGCATAGTTAGTGTTTTCTTGTGGTTTTAGAAGTTTTAGGGAATTTAAAATATTTTTATGTTATTAGGTGATTTGGGGGTTTTACGTTTTTTCAGGTTTTTAGAGTGTTTAGTTTTTTTGGGTTATTTGTATTTTTGCAGTTTTTAATGGTTTTAAGGGTATTAATGCTTTTGAATTAATTTTTGGGATTTACGGATTTTTATGGTTTTTAGGGTTTTAATTGTTTATAGTGTTTTTCTGTATATAAGGTATTTTTAGGGAATTTCAAGGGTTTAATGAAATTTTAGGGTTTTATAATTTTTAATGTTATTCATGGATTTTTAATGGATATTAGGGTTGTTAGGGGGTTTTAGTATTAGTAGGGGTTTTAAGGGGTTTATGTTTTTTTAGGGTTTTAGGGTTTATTAGGATTGTTTTATGGGATTTACGATTTTTAAGGATTTTAGATGATTTTATGGTTATTTAGGGTTTTAGGGTTCTTTTGGGTTTTAGGATATTAGGGTGAAAGAGGTTCGAGACCAGGTGAACCTGGCCCCCCAAAAAATATATAAAAAAGAGCATCGCCAAGGAAGATATCACATGGGGGGATTACAAACACGGGTGTGCATCTCACCCTTCATATCAGACTCCACAAATCGAAGGCAGCACGGTGTGGCCACGTGTGACCATATCGAGATCCTCTCCGCAATCGCCTGTTTGGAAAGCGCATCTGCAACCGAGTTAGCCTCCCGGTAGGCGTGTGTGACATGAAGGTTGACCCGCTGGTAGGAGGCAAGGAACTCCGTCCATTACGGGAGGATCCTCCAAGGGACGCGCTCTGATTTGGCCTTGAGAGCAGCCACTGCAAGCATGGAGTCTGATTCAAGCCAAAGGGGATTCTAGCCAAACTGTCCAGCAAACTCAATCGCCTTAATCATGGCCCAAAATTCTGCCTCAAGGGAACACCCATTTCCGATAAAGTGATGGAAGCAGCCTTTGACAAAGCCTCGGTGTGTACGGAAGACCCCTCCACACCCCGAGGGCCCCGGTGCACCCAATGTTGCACCATCCACATTGACCTTGATCCAGGAGGAGATCGGAGGGATCCATCAGATGTATTTGAGGATCTTAGGCTTCCTTGGCCTACCATCAACGCCAAGTAACCGCAGAAGGATGAGATCACTCACATCATTTTCCATCGAGTCAGATTGGATATGAGACGCCGCATGGATCTCCGAGTGAATTTTAACGACACCACCATGAAGAGAGAGCTGCCCTTTGTTAAAGGCAATCGCATTCCGGGCAGCCCATGTGTAGGAGACAATGGAGGAAATGGCCACATGGAGAAAGTTGGAAATTTTCTTGCTGCATGGCCAGTTGACAAGGTTGTCCAGCATATCTAAGAATGTCCTGTCAAAGCAAAGGGGGAATCCAAACAGTCCCTGAAGATACCCCCAGAGAGCCACTGGAAATCTGCACTGAAATAGGGTGTGCTGGAAGGATTCTGAAGCGCCGAGGCATAAAAAACATACCGAAGCCAGGCTGTGTCCAGCCCGCTGAAGCTGCTCCTGCATCGGCAACCAGTTCCTCCAGATTTTCCAGAGCAAAAGGTGACGAGCCGGCGGTATAAAGGGCTTCCTAAAATTTGAGAGCCAGGACGGGGGGGCAGATCCCTACAAGCATTTTGACCAGTAGATGTCTTTCACATTCAATTGACCAATAAGGTTGGGCATCCAGATGAGAAGGTCTCTTTCAGCAAAGACATAATCCGTAATTTGCCTGTATGTGTCAGCAGGAATAAGGGGCTCAAGCTGATCCACTTGCTGGACAAAACCAGCAATTGACATGTCCCATGCATCAGTGGGGGGATCATTCTCTCCATCAGGGGCCTATCAAGCCACATAGTAGACCAGACGTTCATATTCGACTGCTTGGAAACAATCCACTTTGAGTGTTCCATGATGTCAGTGTAGGATCTTTGTATCGCTGTCCAGACCGAGGAGGGCAAATGTCCCAAAAAACCGTCACAACGTTTTTGTGTGAACCTCTCATGGCAAAAGTCAATCCCATCATCCGAGTAATCAAGCAGGCTCCATGTGAATTTAGAAAGCATGGAGTCATTGAATCGTCTGAGGTCTTTGATTCCCAGCCTGCCTCGTTCAATTGGCTTAGTGCAGTCCCTCCAAGCCACAGTGACCAGCTTCTGTTCACTGATGCAGCCTGTCCAAATGAAGTTTCTAATTTTCGCCTGCAGGGATTTGATGAGATTAACCGGCCACCGATATAAAGAGAAGGCATAGGTGAACATGGATGTAATAACAGAATTGATAAGACAAAATCTTCCGGCCTGCGATAAGCATTTCCCTTTCCATTTAGCAAGTTGCAGAAAAATTATGCTCGCCGTGTTCATAAGGTAACTGCTCTTCAATCTTCCCCAAAAGATCAGGACCCCCAGATAATCAAAGGGGATTGATCGCCTCTTCACGCCAAGAGAGAGGGCGATGCGGGTTTTCCTGGAGGTGGAGACCCCATCCCCGAAGACAATGGAGGATTTTCTCCAACTAATGGCCTGCCTTGCCACATATTCATAGTGCTAGAAGATCCTCCGGATTGAGGACAACGTTCTCCTGTCGGCCTGCCCAAAAAGTAAGATGTCATCGGTGTAGAAAATATGAGATGGTACCTGAAGGTTTCTTCCTGCCATGATTGGGCAAAAGAGGCCAGCCTGCGTAAGGTCAATAAGGCACCTACTCAGGTAATCTTCAGCGATTGCAAAAAGAATTCCAGACAACGGATCTCCCTGCCTAACCCCACGTGAGCATGGGAAAAACCTCTTGGGGGAACCATTGATAAGCACCGAGGCTCGGGCACTATTCAGGATGGACGACACCAACTTTATGAAGCTGTCCGAGAAGCCATATCTTGAGAGAACATGAAAAATAAAGCTCCATTTGATCGTGTCAAAGGCCTTGGATATGTCCAGTTTGAGAGAAAAGTTGCCATGCTTGGATCTCCGCCTCATGATGTTGATGCCCTCCGAGGCCGTAAAGAAACAGCTTTGGATTTTTCTCCCGGGGATGAAGCCAAATTGGTTAGGGGTGATAAGATCGCCCGTCAATCGCCCCATCCTCTTAACAAGAATCTTGCTGATAATTTTGGGGACTGTATTCCCCATGGAAACCAGCCTGAAATCTCCTATATCAAGAGAATTTTCGATCTTTGTGATGAGGGCAATGAAGTTGGCATTGGAGCCATGCAGGAAGGATCTTGAGAAAAAAATCTCCCTAACAGCCCTCTTGACCTCCGCATGCAGGATATCCCAATAAAACATAAAGAATTTGTTGCTGAAGCCATCCGGACCCGCTGCACTGTCCGTGTTGAGGGGGAACACAACAGATTTAATTTCCTCCTCTGAGGGGGTAGCTGTAAGGTCGCTGTTTTGCTGGTCGTTAACCCATAGTAGAATGGAGTCTGTCACAGGGAGGGAGAACTCCTCATTATAACCGGTGTACAGCTGCTGGAAGTATTCCACCACTGCATTGGAGATGTCCACCTCGGAGGTGAAGGTGCTTCCATGGATACAAACAGCGGTCACACACTTCTTGGCCTTTTTCTCCTTATGAAGCCGGTGGAAAAATTTGGAATTGCGGTCCCCATCCTTGAGCCACTGGGTGTTAAACTGGGCCTTGGCCAGCTTCCCCTTCAGGGACATGAGGTCATCCAGCCTAGCATGAGGCTGGAGTTCCTCCCTAGAAGGCAGGGGGAGAGATTGATTGGAAAGCTGAAGGGAGGCAAGCCGGGCCTCAGTAGCCTGAATATCTTCATCCAGCTTGGAGAAAGTTGACATGCTCCATTCCTTAAGGAGGGACATGATTCTCTTCAGCATGGAGACCAGCTTAAAATAGTGGCTACCTTGCGGAGGAGCCACCCACCCATTTGCGATGACTTCCCGGCAGCCCGGAATTGTGAGCCAACCATTGTTGAATATGAAGGGCAGGGGGGAGGATCTTTGGCCCCCAGAGAGGTTGATGATAATAGGATTATGGTCCGAATGGAATTTCGGAAGGGTGAATCCAGAGACGTCAGAGAGCGCGCTGCTGTCACTGATCTGATAGAAGCATCTATCAAGCTTGCTGGCTTGCCGACAATTAGTAGTGAATCTGCCCCATGTGAAGGAGGCTCCAGCGACGGGCACTTCAGTAAGCTCACAAGAGTCAAGGCAGTGGGAGAAATCCATGGCAGCCATACGGGAGAAGCTGGCGCCTATCCTCTCATCTGGTTTAAGGACCGTGTTAGAATCACCAACAATCACCCAATTGCCATTAATAGACCCACAGATTCGGCCAAGCTTCCTCCAAAGGTCCCTTCTTCTAGTGTACGAGCAGGAAGCATACACGAAGGAAAGGGAAAAAATAGAATCATTCAGAATGGTCTCCAGTGTGATGACCTGCGGATACTCATCAGCGGACAGCACCCTCACATCATCCTTCTTGAGTACCCACAATTGCTCCAAGCCGCTGTCATTGTTGATTTTAGCAGCAAGGGAGTACCCAAGGCTGCTCCATTTGAAGCCTTTCCAGCTGTTAAAGGGTATCATTGGTTCAGCAATTCCAATTAAATGCGGCACCTGAGTCAAGATAAAGTGCCAAAGGGCTGAGGCAGTGGGAGAGTTCCCAGTCCCTTGGAAATTCTAGAAAAGTAACCTCATTGAGCAAGGGGGTCATCGCCCCTCGAAGGAGAGAGGTTGGTTAATTCATGTGTGACCATCTTGCCTTTCGTCCCTTTCTTCTTGGGCCGACCAACCAGCTTCTTCCCCGCTGCAGAGTCCTCTGCATCCGTGCATCGGTATTTTCAAGTATTAACCACCTGGGGTTGTGAAAAATTAGGCAGAGGTGAGGCAAATATTTCCTCAGTCTGGTCCTCTGCCTCATAAGACCAGAAGCTGCCACTAAGAGGGGAGAACCTGTTCAAGGGGCATAAAGGAGCAGGGGCAGGCCCTGAAATCAGGATCCTTTTTGCTGCCTTGTCCGAGGAAACAGGTGTGAAAAAGTCATCTACTGCAGGTACAGCTGATTCAGGTGCTTTCACCTCCAAAGGGGCCATATCGGTCAGATCCGTATGTGGCATCTCCTGCACAGGGGACACAGGAGGGGCAGAGGGAGGCACCAGCCTCTCAACAGCACAGATATCCTCCGGCTCAGTCGGAGGGGGCCGGGGAGGGGGATGCTCATTGGGGCTGGCTCCAATGGGGTCAGGTGTCAAAGTGACCGCGGCGGTCCGTGACTGAGAAGACTCCGCCTGGCAGGATGAGGAGTGAGGTGCCTCATGGTCCGGCTTGAGAGGCTCCTCAGGGGTAGCGGCAGTCTGTGACTTTGAAGGCCCCACATGGCAGGGTGGAGAGGGTTCATGCGCCCCCTGGACCAGCTCAGGGTGCACCTCAAGGCAAGCAGTGCCATTAACCGAGCCATGTCCGTGCAAAGGCGCAGCGGTATCCAGACTCTTCCCAGGCTCTGCACCGCGTGACCTTCTGCAATTTTCAGCAACATGCCCCTTCATATTGTAGAATGAGCAGAGCATCAATTTTCGGCAGTCAGCAGCAATATGACCAAGCAGATTGCAATGGGAGCATAGATTAGGCCTTCTTTCATATTGGATTTCGAGAGTGAAGGAATCACTTTGTGTGTTGAGGACCACCTCCTCCACCAGTGTGGACGCCAAGTCAATCTCCACAAGAACCCGCGCATAGTGACCAAATCTTGGGTTATCCGTCTCCTTGTCAATTCGAAAAGGAAAGCCAACCGAGGATGCAATGTCCCAGAGAATCCGGGGATGCCAGTAGAGCCAGCTCAATTTGCAAATTCGGATCCAAACCTGCGTAGAGGTATTGTTGACGTTCATGGGATTAAAGTTTCTGTCCCAATAATGGATTCGAAGGAAGCCCGGCTTCAGATTGAGAGAGCCAAAGCTCCATTCTCTCCTTTTGGATTCATCCGACGGGAAGACAATGTGGTAGTAACCCCTCCCCATTGCGATCATCTTCCAGTCAGAGAAACCCCAAATGGCGGAAATTCTCCTGGTAAGGTCAGCAAACTTCCAAAGCCTCTCGCCCTTTGGAGTCAGCACCCTGGAAATAATGGAGGAGCGGCAAAGGTTGATTCTTTCTTCCACTGCCTCACGATTTGCTGAAACATGCACGAACCGACCCTTGAAGATTATGCAGCCGGGGGAGGGCACTCCATAGTCGGAGAAAGTAAGGGAAGCTGCGGATTTCACCGCTTCCGCAAATGAAGCTCGCAACCCAGGCAACTCTGAAATCGCACGATCCGCCTCAGGTGGGGATGGACGCTTGCAGAGTTGGAAAAGTTCCCTGTGACCACATAATTCCGGCCGAGCCATGGCCCGAGCTGCATCAGAGCCATCAGCCGGCGCTGCGGGAGCGCCTGTCTCCCGACCATGCTCCATCTCCCTAGGATATTAGGGTGTATTATGGGTTTATAGTATTTTAGGGATTTATGATATTTATTGGATTATTTTTTTAGGTTCCTAAGGGTTTTTATGGTTTTAATATTTTTAATTCTTTTACGGTTTTTTGTGTTATTAGTGTTTTTATGGGACTTAGATATTTTTATGGTTTTTTGGTGTTTTGGTGTTTTTAGGCTTTCTAGTGGTCTTAGGTTTTTCATGGATATTAGGATTTCATAATTATTTAGGGTATTTAGGGTTGTAATTGGTTTTATGGTATTAGTTTTTATAGTGTTATGAGGATTGTTTTGGGTTTTTATAGTTTTTAGCATTTTAGGGGCTTATTTTTTATTTGTAGGGTTTTTATAATTTTTTGCTGGTTTTGCGTGTTTTGGGTTGTTTGGGTGTTTTTATGGTTTTTTCTGGGCTTTTCTGGGTGTTTAGATGGGTTTTAAGGTTATTTTACTTGTTTTATAGTTTTTATGGATTTCTTGGCGTTTTAGAGAATTTCTATTTTTTAAGGTTTTAAGGGTTGTTTTGTGGGTTTTTTACGTTTTTATGGATTTTAGGGTTATATGGGGTATTTATTTTTATAGTGTTTTTAGGTTGGTTTATGGTTTTTTGGATGATTATTTTTTAAGGTGTTATAGATATTTATAAGGATTATACATACTATTCAGGTTTTTAGGGATTTAGGAAAATTTAGTGATTTTTTATTTTTTTTAATATTTTAGGGTTTGAATGGTATTTTTGGTGTTTTTATGTATTTTCGAGGATTTTTTGTTTTAAGGGGTTTTATGTGTTTTTTTTATTTTTATAATTTTTGTGATTTTTTTTGTTTGGGTTTCAAGGGGTGTTTAAGGTATTTTGGGTTTCTAGGGGTTTTAAGATTTATAATCATTTTTTGGGTTTTAATAGTTTTGAGGATTTGTAGTGATTTTTAGGTTTTTATGGGTTTTTGGGGTTTTTTGGTATATTGTTTTGTTTGGTTTTTAGGGGTTTTTGGGTTTTAGTGGTATTTGAAATTTATTTGTATATTATTATGGTTTTCTTTGGATTTTAAGGGGTTTCATGGTTTTTAAAGATTTTGGGGTTTTCAGTGTGTTTAGGGGGTTCTCCAGTTTAAAGTGGTTTTTTATTTTTTAGTGGTTTTTATGGGTTATATGGGGTTTTATGATTTTTTAGATATTTGTCTTTTTTGGGATATAATGGTTTTGGGGTGTTTTTGGGTTTAGGATTTTTAGGGTATTATTAGGGGTTTTATGGGTATTTATTTTTTTATGGTTTTTTGGATTTTGGGGATTTTTGGTGTTTTAGGGGTCTCATAGTTTTTATGTTATTTTTATATTTTATGGTATTTTAGTGTTTTAAGGGGATTTATAGTATTATGGTGTTTTAGGGGTTAGTGGGTCTTTCATTGTTCTTTAGAATTCTGTAGGGCATATTTAGGGATATTAGGAGGTTTTTAGTTTTTTGTTTGTTTGTTTGGGGTTTTAATGTCTTGTTAGGGTTTTTTGTTGTTTTTAGTGTTTCCAAATATTTTTTGGGTTTTAGTGTTTTTAGGTATGTTAAGGGCTATTTTGGTGTTTTAGGGTTTTGGGGTTCTATTAAGTGGTTCATGGGTATTTAAATTTTTTAGGGGTTTTATGTTTTTTCTGGGATTTTGTAGTGTTTTGTAGGGTTTTTTGGATTTTTAGGGTTTCAAGTGGATTTATGAGTTCTAAATATTTTGTAAGGTTTTAGGATTTTTAGCGGTATTAGTTTTTTCTTATAATTTCTTAGGGTTTTAGGGTTTTTATTAATTTTTATTAGTTTTTAGTGTTATTTTTTAGGGGGTTTATAGTTTTTATGGTATTTTGGGTTTTTTGGTTTTTTAGGGTTTTGGGATTCTTATGGTTTGTTAGAGTTTTATTGATTTTAGTGTTTTATGTTTTTTAGGGTGTTATTTGTTTTTAGGGTTTTTTTGGTGTTATGGGTTTTTAGGTTATATAGGGGTTTTATGGTTTTTTGGGTTTTTAGGGTTTTCAGTGTTGTTTGGAGTTTTGTAGCCTCGTTAAGGAATTTTAGGGTTTTTATATTCATTTTAGTAATTTTTGAGTAATTAGTGTCGTTTGGAATCATTTAGTAGTTTTTAGGTTTTTTCGACCTTTTAAGGGGTTTAGGGTTTTACAATCATTATGGATTTTACTGTATATTAGGGGTATATGGGGGTTTTAAGGGTTTTTGGGATTCTTTTTTGTTTTTAGGGTTTTTAGTGTTTTTAGTGTTTTTATTGAATTTAATTATTTTTTAGGTTTATTTTGATTTTACGGTTTTTACGGTTTTATTGGTTTTTAGGGGGTTTAGGGGAATATTAAGAATATTTTAGGTTTTAGTGGTATTTTTGGAATTTTTTAGGTTTTAGGGGTTTTTTGGGGTTTTTGGGTTTTCAAGGTTATAAGTGTATAGTAGTGTTTTTAGTGTTATATGGTTTCTAGTTATTTTTATGGTGTTTGAATGTTTTATGGTTTTAAGGGTTTTTGGGTTTTTGGGTTTTCATGGGTTTTTATGTTTATTTTTAGGTTTTTGAATTTTTAGGGGTTTTAGGATTTTTAGTTTTTTAGGTATTTGGGTTTTTTATGTGTTTATTGGATTTTTATTATCTTTCAAGTGATTAGGGTTTTTGGGGGGGTTTGAAATTTCTTTTACGTGTTTAGGTTACATATGCATTTTTATAGTCTTCTGGTTTTTTTTAATGTTGGGGCTGAAGACTGTTTTTATTATAAAACAAAAGGACCTCTTTCATTCTAGGTAGAGGTGAACCCATTATATATCTCAAATGCCAAAGACCCGCAGGCCTAATTTGTGTGGACCAAAGGCCCTGGGGTAGGAATCCTTGAAACAATGATCAAAACCCATTTTTGGCCAAAAGGGCCCTTTGGTGAATAGTACTTCTACAGTACTCGTGCGGCTACAGAGCCTGCTAGAGTACCATCTCCCCTACAGTTACTACTACAATACACACTGATACTACAGCTCTACCACTGCTACAATTCTGCCACTTCTATAGTCCCACTATTGTGCTACTACAGTTCATCAGATTTATCCTATACCCAGTATTGAATCTTGGTCTTTTGGATGTTGACTTATGGGGTTAACCACTCGGGCACCACCCCAACTTCTAATCTTCTACTATATTTATGGTTCATAGGGTTTCTATGGATTTAGTTATTTCTATTTTTTTATGTTTTTTGGGTTTTTAGGTTCTTTTGGATTTTTATGTTTTTTATGAACATTCATGGGGTTTTATTTAGGTTTTTTGGGATTTCACGCATTTTAAAGGTTTTTTGGGGGTTTTGGGTTTTTTACTAGTTTTTTGGGTTTTTTAGGTTTTCATGGTTATTATGGTTTTTTTGGGATCTATTATTTTTTGGGTATATAAGAGTTATAAGGTTTTTAGTGGTTTTATAGTATTTTTTATATTTAATGTTTTTACAATTATTTTGGGATTTTGAAGTCATTTATGGATTTTTTAGGGTTTTGAGGGCCTTTTATGGGTTTTCTGGATTTTGTGTTCAATTAGGGTGTTAAGGTATTTTTTGGATTTTATGAATTCTTATACATATTTCATGTGATTTTAGATTCATTCATGGTTTTAGGGGTTTTTAGGTCTTTTTAATGTTTTCATGGTTTTTACTGTTTCTCAGTTTTATCACTTCACAGGTTCTTCATCGCCCAAGTGAACTCATGTTTCGCAAGTATACTTGCGCAATCAGGACTTGCGCGCCAGACAAATACTTGCGCGCCTCCTTCCAATTCAATAAATTTCCTAAAATCCACCTTTCCTCTTCAAGTATAGCCTTAAAACCCCTCTTTAAATCCATTTCTAGCATGGTTCCCTTTTTTTTCCTTATCGGAATGAAATTATATGGAACATCTCAAAAAACCTTGTGATTTGTATAGATTTATATCACTACGGTAGATGATCCCTTCATTCAACCTCATCTATTAAGATGAGATAATCTTTGATCTGGGCATCCTCCTTAGGTGTAATCCCCAATCATAAATCAAAGTCCCCTTTAATTATGGGCATCCTCCTTGGAAACAAGTCACAAATTAGGAGTATAAATCTCTATAAAGCACATACACTTTTTATGGACCCTGTTCACCGAGGAATCATTTTTAAGAGAATGCCCCAAGTCCCCTCTTCTCTGATTTGAGCATCCTATTTTGGAGTAAGCCTCAGCCATAAATTCAAGTTCCCTAACTTGGGAACCCTCCTTAGGAATAATCCCCAAGTTCCCTAATTTCTCGTAACCTGGGCCACCTTTTCTGGGGTAAGCCTCTGGTTTAAGTTCATTTTACTTGGGCTTCATTCTCAGGAAATAAAACCCAATCATTAGTCTTTCTATAATTTGGGAATCCTTCTAAGGAGTAATCCCTATGTTAAGTATCCAAATCTCCATAAAGCACATATACCTTTATGGACCTTTTTTCCGGGTTTCATCCATAAATTAAATCCCGATTCTCATCTATCATGGGACGTCATACATACATAAGCCCCACAACATTTCTTATGATTGCATCATTCGTGGCACAATCATCAGGTTTTACTAATACATCTTGTTTCTCACACCGAGCATGACTCACGTGAGCTTAGAGTGCAAAATTAATTATGACATCTTTCTTTGAGCCATTAATCGTGCAAAAACCACATACTTGTTCACTCGAACTACATGGGTTCTAATTATTTTTCTAACAAGGATACGTTGGTAGCCCATCTGCGGGTGTAATCCCAACTCTAAAATAATCCCTATCCTTTTGAATGACAATAAACTTCAAGTACCCCACTGAGTGGCTTTAAAACAAGTAAGGTTATCATAAGGACAAATATATTTTTATATAATGTGTCGTAGGATTCCATTGACTAAATAATTTCAAATAAATCCTGATGTTTCTATGTCGATGAAGAACCTCAAGAACATATAAAATATTCTCTAAATTTGATCAATAATTGATTGTCAGATCAAAAGGAAAGCTCATTTTTCATACATGGTAAATTAATAAGTATTCATGAACAAAACATAAATCTATAAGAGAGTCCTATAGTAGAACATTATTCCCCCCCAAAATGGTGTGATGAGTCCGACCTCCCATCCCCTCGACCAATGCAAATTCTTAAGCCTCATCGGTCCATAACTAATGAGCACCTACCTTTGGAAAGTAGGTCCAAGTTGATATAGAATCATTGGATGTTTCCGGTTCTATGAATAAACCCCTTAGAAACCGATTGGAATGTTTGATCCTTAAAATAAACAAGGTTATCCCCATTTTCAAATGAAACAATGGCCTTTTAGGGTTTTAGGTTCATTAGGGTTTTACGTTCTTTTAGGGGGTTTTATGGGTTTTTAGTGGTTTTGGGGATTTAAGATTATTTTAGGGTATTTAAGGTATATTAGGGTTATTAATTTATTTCTATTTTTTAAAAACATTCATGGGTTTTAGGATTATTTAGGTTTTTAATTGTATTTAAGGGTTTTATGGTTTTTAGGGTTGTTCAAAGTTATTAATTATTTATTTTGCTTTTTTTGTGTTTATGGGATTTTTATTGATTTCCCGGATTTTAATGGGTTGTAGGGTTTTTACGGTTTTCAGTCTTTCTAATGGATTTTTTACGTTCTTAATATTTTTTTAATGTTGGTTATTTTGATATTTTAAGGTGTTTTAGGGTTTTTATGGTTCTTATGGGGGGGTAGGTTTTTATGGAATTTTATGGGATTTTATTGGTTTTAGGGTTTTTATGGATTTTCATGGATTTAATGGGTTTTTGAGTTTTTAGTTTTATGAATGGTTTCTTGGGACTTTTTTCTTTATTTTATTATTGTTATCATTTTTTACAATTTTAAGTATTTTAAGGGTTTTTTTCTTTTTTTACTATTTTTGGGTTGTTATAGTTTTTATGGTTTTTATGATTTTTTAGTATCTTTTAGGTTTTTATGTTTATTATAGGGTGTTAATGTTTTTAGAGTTTCATAGATTTGTTTAGGGGTTCTACTGTTTTTTCAGGCGTTTTAGGGTTTTTTTGAAAATTTATGGTTTTTATCATTTTTTTTATTTTTAGGTTATTATTTGGGTTCTGGGGGGTTTCATAGGATTTTTAGAATCTACCTATGTTTTTTTGCATGTTTTGAGATTTTTTGAGTATTTTTACAATTTTTATGGTTTAGGGTTTCTTGGGCATTTTAGTTTTTTACGGTTTTTTGGGTTTTTGGGATTTATTATGGATTTTTAAGGTCTTTAGGATTTTTTATGTTTTTATTAGAGTGTTTTGGGGTTTATAGGGGTTTAATAATTTTTTAGGGTTATTGGGTTTATAGGTTTTTCATAGGGTTTTAGAGTTTTTTTGGGTGTGTAGGGTGTTTAGGGTTTTTAATGTTATTTTGTGGTTTTATGGTTTTTTTTTTGGGTTTTGGGTTTTTAGGGTTTCTAGAAGTTTTTAGAGTATTAAGGTTTGTTTTAAAAAAATTGTGCTTTAAGGGGTTTTTGGTTTTTTATAGTTCTTTTAGGAATGTTAGGGTTTTATATGGTTTTATTGTTTTGGGGTTTTTGGGTTTTTGGGTTTTTGGGTTTTTAGGGTATTTTGGGATTTTGGGTTTTTAGGGTAATTAAAGAATTTTTATTGCTCCTTTAACCATTTATATAGTGGATTCATCAGTTGTTAGGTACTTTCGTGTATTTATAATCATATGGTTGTTTTATGGTTTTTAGAGGTTTTAACAATTTCATGGTTTTACTATTTTTTGAATCTATTGGGGTTTTAGGGGTTTTTACATTTAATTATTGGTTTTAACGGGTTTATGGGTTTTTAATGATTTTATGGGCTTTATGGTTTTCATGTTTTTAAGGGATATTATTTATTTTTAGTGTTTTTAGGGTTTTTGGGTCTTTTAGGTTTTTTGGGGGTTTGGGGGTTTTACTAGGGTTTCAGTGTTTTATGGTTTTTATAGTTTTTATTGTATTTTTGATTATTGGGGGGGTCTGTTTTTTTGGGGATTTTTGGGATTTTTGGTTTTTTTGAGGTTTTTCGGGGTTTTTATGGGTTTTTATGGTTTCATAAGTAATTTTTTTTTGTTTTTTAGGGTTTTAATGTTTTTTATTTTCTGGGTTTTATGAATTTTAGAGTGTAATGGAATTTAGTTTTTTTATAATTTTTTAGGGTTTTTTAAGTTTTTTAGGGTTTTTTGGATTTTTTACTATATTTAGGTTTTTCAGGGTTTATCATGGGTTTTAAAGGTTTTTATCATTTCTAGGGGGTTTTTTATGTTTTTCAGATTTTTTGGTATTAAATGTTTTTAGGGTTTTAAGGGTATTCTATGGTCATTTGGGGTTTTAGGGTTTTCATGGGTTTTACGGTTTTAGGTCACTTGAAAGTTTTTTTGGATTATTTAGTGCCCTTTAGAGTGTTATAGGGGCTAATTAATGTTGATGATGTTTTTTGTAGTTGTTTATTGTCTTTTAGGGTTTTATGGGGTTTTATTTTTGTTTAGAGTTTTAGGATTTTTAGGGCTTCTTGTATTTTTTAGCGGTATTAGGGTTTTGAGGGGTTTTAGATTACATGAGTTTTTTGTGATATTTTATGGGTTTGATGGTCTTTTAGGATGTTTAGATTTTTTTTGTTTCCCTTATGGGATTTCATGGATTAATAGGGTAATTAAGGTGTATTTTTTGTTTATAGGGTCCTTTTGTATTTTTAGGTTATTGGGGGTTTTATTGGCTTTTAGGTTTTTTAGGGATTTTTGGATTTTAGGGGTTTTATAGATTTTAGGGGTTTTATGGGTTTTTATAGTTTTAGGTTATTTACTATTGTTTAGGGTATTTTATGTCGTCTAGATTTTTAGGGGTTTTGGTATTTTTATGGTTAAAGTTTATTTTATTCATTTGATGGTCTTTTAGGGTATTTTGAGTTGTCAAGGTCTTTTAGGGTTTTTATAGTTTTTATGTCAATTTAGGGATTTCCAAGGATTTTAGGGTTTTAGGGTATTTGGTTTATTTGAGGTTTTTAAGGTTTTGTGGTATTTTATGGTTTCATGGGGTATTTTATGTTTTTAGGGGTTCCAGGGTGCTTTAGGGTTTTTAGATCTTTTTGCCTTTTTGGGTTTTTAGTGCATTTTATAATTTTTTAAGGTTTTTAGGATGTTTTAGGATCTTTTAGAGTTTATATGGTTTTTAGGTTCCTTTAGTAGTATTTAGAGTATTTTTCAGTTTTTTGGGTTTTTGGGATTTTTGGGCATTTAGGATTTTTATGATTTTTAGGGAATATAGGTGTTTTTAGGAATTTTTGTCTTTTAGGTTTTATTAGGGATTTTAGGTTGTTTGGAGTATTTAGTGATTTAGGCATTTGAGGTGTTTCAGGGTTTTTAATGTTTTGAGGGGTTTGGGGGATTTATGGTTTTAAGAGGAATTTTTAGGGTTTTAGGATTTTTAGGTTCCTTGGGGTATTAAGGGGGTTTTATGGTTTTTATGTTTTTGGGGGGTTTTGGATTTTTGTGCTACTTTATGGGTTTTAGGGGGTGGTTGGGGTTTTTGAGTGAATATGTATTTTTTTATTTTAAGGGTTTTTAGGGATTTTAAAGGTTTTTAGGTATTTTTATGGTTTTGGGGGATTTTTGGAGTTCTTAGGGTTTTTAGTGTTTGTTGGATTTTAGAAAGGGTTTTATTGTTTTAAGGGGGGTTTGTGCTGTAACAGTTTATAGTGATTTTTATGGTTTTTTGGGTTTTATGGTTTTTTGGGTATTTTTGGATTCTAAGGGTTTTTTTGAGTCTATCAGGGTTTCAGGTTTTTAGATTCTTTAGGATTTTTAGGGTTTCTAATGATGCTTTATAAAAATTTAGGGTATTTAGGATTATTAGGGTTTCTATTTTATAGGGTGTCTCTGTACTATATGGCCTTTCAGGGTTTCCATATTTGTTTGAGGTCTATTTAGTTTTTTATGGTTGTTTAGGGACTCTTTGGAGTTTTAGGTTCTCTATGGGGTTTTAGGGTATTTAAGGTGTTTTAGGGGGTTGTATGGTTTTTAGGGTTCTTAGGGTTTTATTGGGTTTTAAGGTTTTATGTATTTTTAGGAATATTAATATTTTTTAGTTTTTTAGGTTTTTTATCATTTAAAAGGGTTTTTAAATGTTTTTAGGGTTTTTTTAATGATTCAGAGGGTTTTAGTTTTCTTATTTGATTTTATGGTTTTTCTCATTTTTAGGTTTTTTAGGGGTCTTAGGGTTTTTAGTGTTTTTAGTTTTTTAGTGTTTTTAGCGATTTTAAATTTTTACGGATTTTAGTTTTTTGGAGGGGTTTTGGTTTTTTAGGTATTATGGTATTTCATGTTTTTAGGGGTTTTAGGATTTTATTGATTTTATGGTTTTTAGTGTTTTGGGGTTTTTAAGGGGTTTTATAATTTTTTTTTGTATTTTTAGGCCCTTTTATGGTTTTCTAGGTTTTTAAGTATTTGGTTTTATAATGTAGCGTATAGGGTTTGGGTGTAACAAATTTATTAGTATTTTATATTCTTATTATAAGACTGTTTTAGAGATTTGTTTTTAGGGTTTATGGTGTAGGGATTAGGGTTTAGGGTGTAGGGTATATGGTTTAAGATTAAGGATATAGGGTTTAGGGTGTAACGTATAGGGTATCGGTGAAGGGTTTTT
This sequence comes from Viscum album, assembly GCA_963277665.1. Taxonomy (NCBI): domain Eukaryota; kingdom Viridiplantae; phylum Streptophyta; class Magnoliopsida; order Santalales; family Viscaceae; genus Viscum; species Viscum album. Next base: position 685,910,416 of record OY728167.1, read on the forward strand.
TGTTTACGGTGTAGGGTACAGGGTATTAGGTTTAGGGATTATGGTGTAGGGTATAATGTTTACGGAGTATGGTATAAAGTTTATGTTGTAGGGTATATGGTTTAGGATCTACAGATTTCGGTGTAGGGTATAGGGTTTAGGGGTTATGATTTATCAGGTTGGGTATATTTTTTAGGGTGTGTGGTATGATTTTCATGGTGTAGGGTATATGGTTTAGGGTTTAAAGTTTAGAGTTTAAGTTAGAGGGTCTTTGGATTTGGGTTTACGTGCTGGGTATTGGGTTTAAGATGTAGGATTTAGGATAATGGTTCAAGGTATAGGGTTTAGAGTGTAGGGATTAAGGTTTACAATGTATGGAATAGGTTTTAAGGTGTAGGGTTTTATGTTTAGGGTGTAGGGTATATGGTTTAGGGTGTAGCTTTTACGGTTTAGGGTGAAGGGTATGGTGTCTGTTGTGTAGGTTTTTTTATTTAGGTTTTAGGTTACAATGTCTGGGGTGTAGCGTTTAGAGTTCAAGGTGTAGGGTTTTGGGTTTAGGGTTTGATCTTTAGGAGTTAGGGTTTAGTGTGTAGGGTATGGGCTATAGGCTATATGTTTTACCATTTAGTGTGTAGGGTATTGGGTTTGGGGTTTAGGGATTAGGGATTAGGGAGTTGGGTATCAGGTTTAGGGAGCATGTTTCAACATTTAGGGTGTTGGGTTTAGGGTTTACTGTCTGGGGTATTTTAACACCCCAAGATTCCACAATAAGTTTCTCTTTGAATAATGCAATAGCTTCCAATGTACACAACTTCAAGTTCTAGCTGACAACGACCAATCAAAGTAGCTGTTATAAATATTAATACCCAGTTTTGAAATTTTATAAACAATATTTTTGAAAATGGACTTCATTTTTAGATTCAGAGTATCAAAATTAGCTTAGGTTTAATTTTTGGTATTTTTGTGAAAACATTCATTTTTTGGTAAATTGTGAAAATCCCTGCATTTTTTCTAAAGTGAATTTGTATTTAAATAATTATTAATTTTATTGAAATTTATTTTAAGTAAAAATAGATACATAATACCTATATTAGATCAATTTAATTCATTAGAGTAAGTTTATAATAATATTAGATGTATAAAATATTATTGAACTTTTAAACATATTTTACCCAACTTCTAGGAATATTAGAAAATATGCATAAAACGTAATTTTATCGCTTCTGTGAAAAGAATTTCAAAAATTCAAGAGAAACGGTTGACATCAATAAGTAAAATATGGTTCAATAAGATGAAAATAATTTTTGGTGAATAGTAGCTTTTGAATTTTATTTACCAGAGTTAAAAGTAACTAGGTTAAATAATTGGAAAAATGATATTATAATTACACAAAAACATGTCCTAATTCTATTGGATAAGTGTTTCTCAACCAAAATCAATCTTTGGAATAAAATATGATCATCTTTTATCCAGTTTTATTAGATTATGACATTTATTATTATTATTTTATTTAAAGAAGATATAAAAGTGTTAAATTCAAATTTTAATAACTAAAAAAAATTTAATTTAGGGTTATATATAAGATTAATTAGAATATAAATACTCATTATAAAACTAAAAATATTTCCAACATTATTTTATTTTATTTATAATTTTTATACATTGGATAAGTAAATTTATTTATGAAACAATGATGATGCAGTAATTATCTTATTAATGAATGATAAAAATAATTGATATTTAAAATATCCAAATAAATGTATATTGAGAAATTTGATAAATTCCACTAATTTTATAGGTTAATATGACATTTTTTATTGATTTAATTTATTTTTTCCTAAGTAATCATGTTTTGTTTACTTTCACAAAAACCAAAAGAAAAATATTCCCAAAATTGAAATAAATGATTTTTTAAAACAAATACTATATTATTAATTTATATAATATTCCTCAAAATATGAGGTTCGACCAAAGGACTTACATAAGGTTAGATATGTCATTAATGAACCACTTTGGGTTTGTTTGGATTTTTATAATAATTTTATTAACCAGTTATTACAATAATACAAGAATACATTGTAAAAGTTAAACTATTTAACTAAGAGTTAAATCTAAAATATAATGTTAATATGGTGACCTAAACCTGTATTAAACATATTGGTTGAGAAATTTTCGACCCATCCCCACATTAGCCTCGAAATAAATCCTTTTGGAGCCATTATAAACCTAACATGACAGTATAATAAATTAATATTTCAAGCTTTTCCTAAAGTGACCCTCACCTCTCTTATGAAAGGGTACTTACTCTTATCTCAAAATCACACTTCCAAATCCATTTTCCTCATCCAATTCCTCCTTAAATATCCTCCCAACTAACCTAAATTCAACCTAGAGTCCTTACATTTATAATAAATCCAACCTACGTAGAATTTTCATCAAAACAAAAGGACACACTCGAAGAAGAGGTAATAATTTAACCACGTCTTTCAAAGTTGTTTTATTATTACACTTCTTATTTCTTTGTTTTTTAAATACCAAAATAATAAATCCAGTACCTTCTACATATTTTTATGTTATTATAAATATTTTTCAACCATATTCATTATTCTATTTGTCATATAAATGACAAAGTCACCATTGGTGCATACGTACAGCATACCATATCCACGTCGCAGTGTAGTTTGTTATTCAACATTTATTTATTTGGATGAGTATAATAAAGAGTATAAATGATGAAAATAAAAAATAAAACATGTTAATGATTCTATATAGATATGATATAACATCCAATTACATATGATTTCATCATCAATAGAATGTTATTGTCGCTCGTGCGTACGTACAGATTAGTGTCTCCACGAACGCGATGAGATTCATTCACCATTGTAACCATTCATGAATAAATATCATTTTATCATTAAAAAAATTAATAACATAATATAATTTTTAATATGAATCAAATACATCATATCCATATGAAAAATGACTTATGTAATAAAACATATTAAGGAAAATGAATCAGTTTACACCCAAAACGATGATACTACTAAAATATCATTAACAAAGAAATATTATAAGATCATATATGATATCATATTTATGTATGTGGTTATTGTATAATTTAATAACAATTATTTCACCATTATACATGAGGTTAACCTAACCTCGACTAAGGAAAATTACATGATAAGGGATAATTTAACAATATCTTTATTTATCCGAGGTTGTTTATACGTAAGTAACTACTGGGACTTCTTTATCATCCACATCTGTGTTTCTTAATAATGTATTTCAAAACATTTTTACTATTTCCTAGAATATCTGTTTAATTCCTTTATAACCTTGTTTGAATTTTTATAAAATAATTTGAAAGGAAACTTTCTGTCATTTTCCAAACGAGGTACTTTATGACATTTTCGACAAATTAAGGTAATAATTTTGTTTCTTATACGGATGGAGTGGCTATTTTCAACCAATATAAAACCTTCAAAGATTTCTGTACAATATTATAAAAATATATTCAAAATAAATGTTTTCTTTTATAATTATGTGACTTTTAAATTTTTTCAAAATAGAAAGAGATATTTCTCTCAAATATTTTTGATTTCATCTATGTCAATATCCTTTGATGGATTTTACACTTGTTTGAAGTTGATTTATTATGTTAAAATAATACATATTTTATTGGAGGTTTTGTGATATGTTTGACTGTGGATGTGTTATTTTTATACCATTCAAGGTTTATGGTTAAAGTATTAACATTTCATATGGTAGTTTTAATATGAATGTTTATGTTATGTTACAACCTTTTCATATGTGGAATACATTATACTTAGTAAGTGATAGGTTGTAACGCCCTGAACCCAGTTACCCAGAGTCGGTGCATTATTTTAATACATTGGAATGATTACAAGGAATGAAGTCCTGAAGGACCGATCAGTTTAGCAGTCTTGGAAAAAAGATTACATACGTGAATGTTACATTACACTTTATAACATACAAAAAAACATAAATAATTCCAAATAATGACATTATTCCCTTCGATTAACCCTGTATATCAATCACAATACACTTCTTGGAATCCTGTTAAAAATAAAACATAGAAAGGGGTGTGCTCGGATGCTCAGTAACGATAACAATAGAGAGGAAACATTCATAAATAAGCATAAATATTTAGGGCATTGTATAACTAAAACAAAAGCCTTTTAAACTTTAAATTCATAATAATATGGAAGAAATAAAATGAAATAATACCATTTACTTATTCACATGGATATTCTACAAATCAAATAATCACATGCAATATCAATAACCACTTTCAAAATGAAGGAATGCATAATTCCACACTATCATGACCACATAACTGAGGCCTCATGCCAAGACTAAAAATAATATTTTGTCAAATCCTCGTGCCATGACACTAGTTTTTCTCATGAGACCTACCGATTCATTGAGGAGATATAGCAGGCTCCACCCGTCACTTATTAAGTCCAATGAATTCCTCATATGAACCGGTTTAAACATAACACAACCATTCGTATTAAATCTATCATACGAAATGTCAATATTTTCTCCATCAACCATGAATTATATAAAAATAACACATCCATAGTCAAACATATCACAAAACCTTCAATACAATATAGAAGTTTTGTATCATAATAAATCAATTTCAAATAAACTTAAAATCCATCAAAGGATGTTGACATAGATTAAATCAAAACTATTTGAGGAAATATCTAGTTTTTGAAATAATTTAAAAGTCACATAATTATAAAAGAAATGATTTAATTTAGAAATATTCTTATAAGCTTGTAAGGGAAGCTTAGACAATTTTATAACGGCTGAAAATTTCCGCACCCTCCATATAAGTTAAAATGACATTCTTACCTTCATTTTGTCAAAATGGATAAAAAGGACCTTGTTTGGAAAACGACAGAAAGATTCGTTTATAAACGTCTTATAAAAATTCAAAGAAGGGTATAAATGACTTTAACTCATATTCGGTTAAATAGTAAGAATGTTATGAAATAAATTTTTAAGAATCATGGATGTGTATGATAAAGAGGTCGCAATAGATAATTACGTATAAACAACCTCGGATAGCGAAGAGATTGCGAAATAAACCCTTACCTTGTACAATCCTTGGTTTAGGATATGTTAACCTCATGTATAATGGTGAAATAATTATTACAAAATTATACAATAATCATATACATTAATATGATATCATATATGATCTTTTAACATTGATTTGTTAATAATGTCTTAGTATTATCATCATTTTGGGTGTTAACTCACTCATTTCCTTTAATGTATTTTGTTACATAATCCATGTTTTTAATGGATAGGTTTTAACTTATTCATATCCATAATGATATCAAGTCCTTAAACATTATTTTAAATCATCAAATGATAATTTAAATTTAATGGATACGATGGGGAATGAATCTCATCGCGTTCGTGGAAACAGTTGTATGTACGTACGCACGAGCGACAATATCATTCTTTTGATATTAAAATAATATATAATTCGATGGTATATCATATATATAGAATAATTATCATGTTATATTTATTATTTACATCAATTACATATCATTATCATACCCATCAAAATAATAATGTTTTTGAATAACAATTACACCACGACTTGGAGACAGTAAGTCGTACGTACGCATGTATAGTGACATGTCATTAAAAGGATGGATAGAATACTGAATATGGTTGTACCATATTTATAATAACATCACAGTATATAGAAAATACTGGATTTATTATTTTAGAAAGGAAATAACAAAGAAAGAAGATGTTGAAGAAGAAAGGAACTTGAAAAGTGGTGGTGAAAACATTACCTCTTCTTCAGGTTCTCCCTTTTGATTTGATTAAAATGGCTCCATAGGTTGGCTTTATGATCAAACTAAGGCATCTAGGATGAATTGAGGGACGTTTATAGTGTATTTGGGTAGGGGGTGGTCGAGCCAAAAGGATTTTAAGGTGTGAATAATTGGTTAGAAGTGGTGTCCTTTTATAAGGGGGAGGAGGGGCTCTTTATGAAAAACATAAAGTATTATTTTATAATAAATTCATATTAGGTTTTTAATAGCTCCAATGTAGATTATTAAATGTATAAGGTGGGGATGGGTTGAAATCCTTTAATCCAATAGATTTTAGACAGGTTTGGATCATTATATTAACCTTATCTTTTAGTTTTAACTCTTAGTTAATTAGTTTGACACTTACTAGGTCACTTTGTATTTTTATATTATATTGTTAATAAACTTATTATAAACTTCCAATCGACCCCCAAGTGGTCCATTAATGATTTAAATATCCTTATATAAGTCTTTTGGATGAAAATTATTTTTTTTGGAATAGAATATCAACTAATAATAAAATATTTGTTTTAAAAACTCTTTTATGTCATTTCTGACACTATTGGGTATTTTGTTTTTGATAAATTCATAACAGAATTTTTAATTCTAAAACAATTCATATACCCAAAATTAATATGTCATATTATCATAAAAAATTAATTTAATTCATAAAAAGTTTCAAATTAAATTTATTTGGGTATTTATAATATCAATTATCTTAATATTTCATTAATTAGCTAATTACCGCATCACCATTGTGTCATAAATAAATTAAATTATTTAATGTATTAAAATTATAAATAAAATAAAATTATGTAGGAAATATTTTTAGACTATTAATGAATATTTTTAGTCGAAACTATAACATATATAACTATAGGTAAAAATTGTTTTTCTACAAGATATATACTTATGTCATTTTAGTATTTACTTTAACTTAATTAATATAAAGTGTCATTATCACTTACAAGTGGATCAATGGGGTCCCAAAATAGACCCAAATATTCCCACGGTCAGACCTGTATCAACCAATTTGGTTAGGACATATTATAGGGTAATTTATTATTATAATAATATTATTTTTTACCCTTATTTACCAGATTTACCCTTTAACCATGCTAAATAAAATATTTACAGAAGTAATTATTCAAAATGCCTACAAATAAAAGATATCTATTTACACAATTTGGACCACCCAATTATAAATTTGGAATCTATTTTTCTAAATTCAAAACACAGTATTTGAAAAAATTAATTTAAAATTAATTCCCGTTGTTAAAACAAAAATCTAGTTTTTAAGAGATAACAACTATCAAAAGATTGTCACTTGTTTATGTCCAATTTCAAAGTGAAATTACATAAAATGACCATAATTGGATTAAATGGTAAAAATATAATCTATTTATACTTCCAAACCATTACAAATTATAATTTAACAATATATATTATTTTGATTTAAAAATATGTTTTCACTTAAAATATAGTATTTTTCACTATTCACCTAAATATTAAAGTTATTAGATAAACACCAAGACTTTATCGAAACTAAATAATTATGTCCAGATTCTAAAGAAGAAGTTTATTTTGTCAAATCGATTATATAAAAGTTTCAAAAATTGGATTTAAAAAGGCTTCTCCATTAAAAGGCGGTAAAATTTCATTTTTTGAAAAATACTTTTTTTATCTGAAAAAATGTATGTGTTCTTACATCATGTCTAAGAAACTCATAATATGGATTCTAAAATTTTAAGGATTATTTAAAGTTCAAAATTCAGTTTATACTATTCATAACCACTTTTGAACGACTTGTTTGGTAATTCATGGTGCGCTACAACTCGGTGTTGCATGTAGTGTATGTTATTGAATTACTTTGAAGAAATAATGCACTATAAAATTTTAAGGTGTTACATTCTTCCCTCCTTAAATAAATTGAGTCCTTGCAATTTGAAATTATTTTTCAAAAATAAAAGGTTGAAAATAGAAAATACCTTTGGGAAAACCCACATCGGAAATTAGGTTAATAAAATTTAGTCTTAATAAAAGGAAAAAGTAAATGAAAGGGTCACAACCAAATTATGATCTCGATTAGGAAAACATTGGTGGAAATTAGGGACATATAATTGGAGGAAAAACATAAATATTTATAGGTATTTATTGAGGTCATCAATCAAAAACAAGTGTAAATCGAAGGCCTTAAATTCATTAATCTATGAGGATTTAAAATACCATCAGTTCAACATAACATATGGTATTAGGATAACACGTTTTTTGTTTTAAGATCCCATCACTAAATTATAAGGATTAATTTCTTCATAGAATAAGAGAATAAGAAAAATACATACTTGACAAGTAGAGTCCCATCCTTTAACTAATTTCTACCACAAAATCATCTTTCACTCTAAAAGATAATAGAACTTAAAAATAATATTCTATTTATCCTATTCATATAGGGTTTCCAAAAAATGAATTTATAATTCATCTACCAGAATTTGTTTTAAAAAAAAACTACATTATTCAATCCAGGACATCACGTGGGCCAGTGGTAGGTGATACACCCTTGTCGCCCTTCGGTTCTGAGTTCAAGTCTCGCGGCCTTTCCAGACGTGACAGGTTAGCGCCCGACCTCCGGGTTGTCCTTTTACAGTAATCCAAAAATAATCTCAAACTAGAATTATCCAAAATAATTCTTTCAAAAATCACAGTCCAAAATTTATAAGGAAGTTAAAAACAATGAAGATCCTTTTTGTTCCGTAATAACATGTTAACACCTTCATTATGTATTCTTTTAAAACACCACATCATCTTAAATTACCATAAAAACTTATTGATTAAATTCATGATCCCTTATTCCTTATAGAATGCCGGATATACTCCTTCTATAAAATATTGTTGTAAACTCAAACAATGATGGAATAACATTAATCACTTTCATGGTAGTAAATAATATCCAATATAATTTATCCAAATCAATCATGTATTCTTCCAAAATAACTAGCTCTATATCAGAACCATATTATGGATTATCATTCTCTCAACCATATATTTTCCAAAACTTTATCCTGCTATTGAGTCACTTTTCTTGGTTCCACACGATCTCAAGTCTTTAATAAAATAGTACTTCCATACAATCATTATATACTCCATAATTATTATAACCAGTACATCGTTGATACAACACTAAAATGACATAATTCATTAATAACAATATAATAACTCTAATCATTCCTCCCCATCTGTGGTAGTATCATAACTTGATTATTATCCAATAGCATCATTTGGGGCATACTCTGACGATTTGGACATTGGTTCGTATAGTGTCCCAACTCCTTGCAGATGAAGCATTGTACATTTGAAACCTTTTTCTTAACCTTACAGTCACGTACTTGGTGTCCTTTTTCTCCACACTTATAAAATACTCCCATTCCCTTCAGGCAAGTTCCAAGGTGTTTCTTCCGACAGTTATCACATATGGGAAAATTATTCATTACCCCTTCCCTTTATCCATATTTCTCTCTTCCATCCTTTTCTTCTCTTGATTTCTTTCAATGCCATATGACTCATATAATTCATTACTTATCTTATTAACACATGATAATATTTCGTCATATGTTGAGAATACCTTGGAGACAATTTCCCTTATAAATCTTGGCTTAATACTATGAAATATATGATCCTTCTTACTCTTTTGATCATACGTATTGCTAGAGTTCACATTTTTTCTACTGGGAACCATTTCTATGCAATAGCATAAACTAGGTCAGTTTATGAATTACAATAATTCCAAACTTGTAAAATACCAAACTTAAATTGAACGGTTTATGGATATAATCCATAATCAAAAAGATGTTTTCATTGAGAAAGTATATACTCATAAACCCTTTATAATGATTGGTAATTAAAATGAGAATTATCTTAAGCATATCCCCTTGGAGTGTCGTAACCAAGAGTCCAGCAAAGCCTATTGTCATGCCCCAGTTCCTGTTCGAGTCAAGCTCAAAGCAGTGTTTTTGGGTTTCACCCCTAGGTACATTTGTGCCAGAGCCGCCTCTACCTACTCATATCTAAACATGGATGTATTTTATTGGAAGACACACAAATTCTCTACATTACCAAAATTCTAGGAATTTCTTCTATACTAATCCTCAAGGTCTATCTTAGGCTTGTGTGCTCTAATTCGAGTTTATCTAAATCTAGCTTCCAAGGTTATTTCTAAACTTCTTCTGATACCAACTGTAACGCCCCGACCCCAGTTACCCAGAGTCGGTGCATTATTTTAATACATTGGCATGATTACAAGGAATCATGTCCCGAAGGACCGATCTATTTATCAGTCTTGGAAAATAGATTACATACGTGAATGTTACATTAAAATTTATAACATACAGAACAACATAAATAATCCCTTATGAACGCCATTATTACCTTGGATTAACCCTGCATATCAATCACAATACACTTTATGGAATCCTGGAAAAAATAAAACATAGAAAGGGGTGAGGTCAGATGCTCAGTAAGTATAACAATATAGCGGAAACTTTCATAAATAAGAATTAACATTTAAGGCAATGTATAACTAAAAAAAGACTATTAAACATGAACTTCAGAATAATTTGGAAAAAATAAAATTATATAATTCCATTTACTTATTCACATGGGTATTCTACTAATCGGATAATCAATTTCAATATCAATAACCACTTTCATAATGAAGGAATGCATAATGCTAGACTATCATAACCACGTAGACAAGGCCTCATGCCAAGACTACAAATAAGATTTTGTCAAGGCCTCATGCCAAGACACTAGATTGTCTCATGAGACCTACTGATGCATCGAGGATCTATAGAAGGCTCCACCTGTCATTTATTATGTCTAATGCATTCCTCATATGAACAAGTTTAAACATAACATAAAAATTCATATTAAAACTATAATACTAAATGTCAATACTTTCTCCATAAACCATGAACGGTATAAAAATAACACATCCATAGTCAAACATATCACAAAACCTTGAATACAATATAGATGTTTTGTATCATAATAAATCAACTTCAAATAAACTTAAAATCCATCAAAGGATGTTGACATAGAAGAAATCAAAACTATTTGAGAGAAATATCTCTTTTTTGAAATCATTTAAAAGACACATAATTATAAAATAAAACATTTACTTTAAAAATATTATTATAAGCTTGTAAGGGATGCTTCGTCGATTTTATAACGGCAGAAAATAGTTGCACCCTCCGTATAAGTTAAAAAGACATTCTTACCTTAATTTTGTCGAAATGGTTAAAAAGGACCTTGTTTGTAAAACAACGAAAATATTCCTTATAAAAATCTTATAAAAAGTAGAACAAGGGTATAAATGACTGTAACCCATATTCTGTAAAATAGTATGAATGTTTTGAAATACATTTTTAAGAAACATGGATGTGGATGATAAAGAGGTCCCCGTACATAATTACGTATAAACAACATCGGATAATGAAGAGATTGAGAAGTAAAAACTTACCTTGTACATTCCTTGGATAAGGGTAGGTTAACCTCCAATAGAATGGTGAAATAATTGTTATTAAATTATACAAGAATCATATACATTAATATGATATCATATATGATCTTTTAACATTGATTTGTTAACAATATCATAGTATTATCATCGTTTCGTGTATTAACGCACTCGTTTCCTTTCATATAACCAATATTAATAAGTAATATTAGCATAGAAAATTAATTTAATTCATAAAAAGTTTCAAATTACATTTTTTGGGTATTTATAATATCAATTATTTTAATATATCATTAATTAGGTAATTACTGCATCAATATTGTGTCATAAATAAATTAAATTATTTAATGTCTACAAATTATAAATAAAATACCATTATCAAGGAAATACTTTTATTTTTCTAATAAATATTTTATATTTGAAAATATAACATATATAACTCTATGTTAAAATTGTTTTTCTAAAAGATATATGCTTATGTCATTTTAGTATTTACCTTATCTTAATTAATATAAAGTGTAATTATCACTTAAAAGTGGATCCATGGGGTCCTAATATCGACCCAAAGATTCACATAGTCAGACATGTATCAACCAATAGGGTTAGGATACGTTTTACTGTAATATATTATTATAATAATATTATTTTTGTTCCCTTATTTACCGGATTTTCCCTTTAACCATGGTAAATAAAATATTTACCAAAGTAATTATTCAAAATATCTAAAAATAAAAGATACCTATTTACAGAATTTGGACCTCCTGATTCAAAATATGGAATCCATTTTTCTAAATTCAAAACAAAGAAGTGGCAGAAATTAATTTAAAATTAATTCCCATTGTTAAAACAAAAAGCGTGTTTTTAAGATATAATATCTATCAAAAGATTGTAACTTGTTTATGTCTAATTTCATAGTGAAATTACTTACTATGACCATCATTAGATTAAATGGTAAAAATATAATCTATTTATTCTTCCAAACCATTAAAATTTATAATTTAACAAAATAAATTATTTTGATTTAAAAAGTTATTTTCAGTTAAAATATAGTATTTTTCACTATTCACCCAAATATGAGAGTTATCGGAAAAACACCAAGTCTTTATAGAAGCTAAATTATTATGTCCCTATTCTAAAGAAGAAGTTTATTTTGTAAAATTGAATAAATAAAAGTTTCAAATATTTGATTTAAAAAGGATTTGCCATTAAAAGGTGGTAAAATTGCAATTTTTGAAAAATACTTCTTTTATCTGAAAAAATGTATTTTTTATTAAATCATGTCTAAGAAACTCATAATATGGGTTTTAAAATTATAAGGATTATATAAAGTTCAAAATTCAGTTCATACTATTCATAACCGAGTTTGAACGGCTTGTTTGGTATGTCATGGTGCGCTTGAACTCGGTGTTGTGTGTAGTGTAAGTTATTGAATTACTTTGAAAAAATAAAGTAGTATGAAATCGTGGGGTGTTACACGGGTGGAGCCCTCTATAGCTCCTCGATGCATCGGTAGGTCTCATGAGAAAAACTAGTGTCTTGGAACAAGGCCTGGACAAAATCTTATTTGTAGTCTTGGCCCGAGGCCATCACTATGTGGTTATGTTGTCTGGAATTATGCATTCTATCATTATGAAATTTTTTATTTATATTACATGTGATTATTCGACTAGAAGAATATAAATGTGAATAAGTAAATCGAATTATTGGATTTTCTTTTTCCATATTATGCTGAATTTTATTTTTAAAAGGATTTTGTTTTATTCTTATACGTTTCCTTAAATTTTTATGTTTATTTATGATAGTTTCCTCTATATTTTTTTCCTTAATGGTAATTTCAGCTCACCCCTTTGTTATGTTTTATTTTTACTAGGATGTGAAGAAGTATATTATGATTAACCTACGGGTATAGTCCAAAGATATGAGTATGTTCAAAGGGGACACAATGTTGTTTTTTTATTTCATGATGTAATGATAAACATATGTATGTATCTAGTACTTGCAAGGCTACTAAAATAATCGGCCTTTCTAGACATATCTCTTGTGATCATTCCAATGTTATGTAATAATTTACCGACTCTAGGTAACTAGGGTCGGGGCGTTATATTTCGTATCATAGGATGTTTAGTACAAACCATGGAAACTAGATTTAGAAAAACATGGATTAGTGAACATAACCCTAAGATAGACATTGAGGATTATAATAGAATAAATTCATAGAATTTTGGTAATGTAGAGATTTTATGAGTTTTCAAGGAAATATATCCTTGTCTGGATAAGATCAAGTAAAGGAGGCTCTGGCATAGATATACATAGAAGCGAAAACATTGACAACTAGTTTCGGGCTAGACCCAGGGTATTCTGGTACACGACAATGGGCCTTACTGCACTCTTGGTTACGACACTCATGTGGGATATACTTAGGAGAATTCACATTTTCTTTACAATCCATTGATAAGTATTTATGAGTAAATACATCTTCAAAGAAAACATTTTTTATGATTGTGGATTATATTCATAAACTATACAATGTATGTAAGGTATTTTACTAGTCTGTAATTATGTATTGTGATTCATAAACTAATCTAGTGTATTACATTGTTTATAAATTGATACTAGTGTAAATAATGGAAACTATATAAATGCACATAATACATCTTGGGATTTCCCTCTTACTCATGATAATTATAGTGAGATGGGGATGAAACTGGTGCTGAACAACTTTTAACCATACTGGGAAAACTCACTCAGGTTATGAATAATAAGCTTACCCGTATGGAGCACTCTGATCCAAAACACATAGGATCAATGATAGACCATTTCATGAGGCAAAACCACCAACATTAAATGGGACATAATATCCATTTTAAGCTGATAAATGGATAAGTTCCTTAGAGAAAATATTTCATGCTTAGGGGACTAGTGAAAGGGAAAATATTGTCATGGAAGTTTATCGCCTTATGGGAGATGCAGATCAATGGTGTTTATTAATTCAAAACACAAAGTAGGATGAAAAAGTATCAAATATGGAATGGAGGATGTTTAAAGAGATTTTCATAGAAAAATACTTTCCTCATGACCATCGAGTGGATATGGAAAGACAATTTCTGAGTTTGGGGGAAAAGGAGGATGAAAATGTCGAAAAGTATGAGGATAACTTTACAAGGTTATAAAGGCATGCAACATATTATATACGTAACCCAAGGAGTAATATTGATTGATTCTTTGATGGGTTAAAAATATTTGTTCATCGATCATTAGTCTCACAATCCTTCTCATCGTGCGAAGATATTGTCTCATCTACTATCAAGACAGAGAATGAATTATCTAATTTATAATACTTTAAAGAAAAGAAAGAGAAGAATAGATATGCTAAATACTCTAGAAATGGAAATAAGAGGAAGAAGGGAAAATTTGAATTTTTTTCCAGTAGTAAATATGTGAAGAAACACCCCGGTACTTTCCTGAAGGGAATGGGAGTCTGTTACAAGTGTGCCGAAAAAGGTCACCAAGATCATGATTCCAAGGGAAAGAAATATGTTTTCAATGGTGAATGCTATAATTGTAGATAAATGGGGAATTATGAAAATTAATATAATAAGATCCAAGGAAACCTACCACAGAAAAGGCCAAGGGAGCAAGGTCAAGCTTTTGCGATCAATACCGGAGAGGTTGAAGATCTGGATGATGTGGTTTAAGGAAATTTAATGATTTCCTCAAATTTAGCCAATGATTTATTTGGTTCTAGATCATCACATTATTTCATGTCCTCCAAATTTTCTATGAAAATAGATCTTTACAATTTTATTTTACAAGGGATTTTTCAGTAAAACCTTTTAAGGGAAGTATCATTACAACAATGTTTTCTGAAACAGTTCCCATTAGGGAATATAAATGTTATTCATCTAATGATCTCATCGTCATCCCCATGATTTAATTTTTTATAATATTCGGTATGGATTTTATTTCAGACCATGATGCAAAAATTTATTGTAATAAGAAGGAGGTTACAATTTTCAAGGTCGATAAGGAATACATTATCTTTAGATCTGAAACATCACCATCTGAGTCTTATTTAGATCCACCCCCAGTAGCTCTACCAAATTAAATTATTAGGGAGGAAGAGATTGAAATAACTATGGGTGAAGAAATTAATGTTCAAATAGAAGACGTACCTATTGTGCAACAATAAGTTGATGTGTTTCTGGAGGATTTACCTGAACATCCTCTAGAACAAGAAATTGAGTTTTCCATTCATTTAATTTCTGTTTCAAGGACAATATCAAATACCCATTGTATAATGGCCACTATGGAATTAGTGGAACTAAAGAAACAACTAGAAGAATTTAGTAATAATGGATTTATTCTCCCTAATGTTTCTCTATGGGGAGCCCCTGTTATTTTTCTTATGAAGAAAGATGGATCTATAAGGATGTGCATTGACTATAGAGAGATCAATGCTATAACAATAAAGAACAATTATCCCCTACCTCACATTAATGATTTATTCGATCAACTTCATGGAGCTTAATATTTTTCAAATATTGACCTTCGATCTGGATATCAACAGTTGTGTGTAAAAAAGGAGGACATTCTGAAGAAAACATTTTTTACCAGGTATGGGAATTATGAGTTTAATGTAATGCCTTTTGGACTTACTAATGCACCATATGTCTTCATGGATCTAATGAATAGAGTTTTCAAGGAATATCTTGATGAATTTGTTGTGTTATTTATTGATGATATCTTGGTATACTCCAAAAGCTAGGAAGATCAATAAAATCAGTTTTTCATTATTCTATAGACTCTTAGAAGAAATGAATTATATGGGAAGTTTAGAAAGTATGAATTCTGGCTTCATGAGATTTCTTTTCTTGTCTATATTTTCTCTATATATAGAATATTTTTTGATCCTTCTATGACAATAGAAATACAAGAATTACCACCACTGATGTTTATATATTATGTAGATAGTTTTATTGGTCTAACTTATTATTATTTTCATTTCGTCCAGATTTTTTCCCGATTGGCTAACCCATTAACCATGCTCACACATAAAGGGGTTAAATTTGTGTGGAAAAAAGGGTGTGAAGATTGTTTTGACAAAATGAAGAAAATATTACCCAATGATCCTATATTTACTCTACCATCAGGGAATTATGGGTTTTTTATTTATTGTGATTCTTCAAATAAATGAATTGGTTGTGTCCTTATGCAGAATGATAGAGTTATTGCCTATGCATCACAACGGCTAAAAATTCAAGAACAAAACTATCCCACTTCTAATGTTGAGTTAGAAGCTGTAATATTTTCTTTGAAAATATGGATACAGTATCTCTATGGAAAAAAAATTGAGATAAATACTGATCATAAGAGTTTGAAGTTTATTTTCTCACAGAAATAACTCAACATGAGGCAAAGATGATGGCCTGAACTAGTCAAAGATTGTGAGTGAACTATACACTACCACACATGGAAGGAAAATAAGTTGGAAGATGCTTTGAGAAGAAAGGATCATGGAGTTTTGAACAATATGAGAGTTGAAAGGGATTCTATGTTCATGAATCTAGTAAATATGGATTTTGGAATAATCATGGAAGGTGAAACATCAATACTTTTTCAAATGGTTTCCAAACCATCATTACTAGAAAGGAAAAAAATTTCTCAAACTGATGATGAGGAGTTTCAAAAGAATATTAATGTTTTTAATGATGGTATTTTGGTTGATATCGTATATGAATATGGAATTTTGAAATTTGGGAAGAGACTTTGTGTTCCTGACATACCAGATCTAAAAGGGGAATTTTTGGATGATGCTCATAGCTCCAATTTCTCTACACACCCTGGTAGCACAAAAATGTATAGAGATTTAACCGATTTTTTTGTGGGGCACCATGAAGAGATAGATTTCTAATTACCTATCATGATGTATGGTTTTGTCAAAAGGAGAAGGATAGAAGACAATATCCTAGAAGATTCATACAACCTCTTCACATACCTGAGTGGAAATGAGAAGATATTACGGTGGAATTTTCCATGGGGATACCAAATAATACTAGAATGAATGATGTAATTTGGATAATTATTGATCGTCTTTCCATGTAATAACATTTTCTTGATATAAGAGAATATTTACCACTTGAACATTTATATAGAATATATATTAATTATGTTTTAAGAGTTCATGTAGTACCCCTATCAATTGTTTCTGATTGTGATCCCTGTTTTACATCAATATTCTAGACAAGTCCTCAGAAGGCCCAGGACACTGAACCTTGTTTGAGAACTGCCTACCACCCTCAAACTGATGGACAATCAGAACGGGCTATTCAAACCTTATAAGACATGTTGAGATCTTTCTCACTTGACTTTCAAGGTACGTGGGATCAATATTTACCTCTGGTAGAATTTTCTTATAACAATATCTTCCATTCAAATATTTAGATGGCACCATATGAAGTCTTATATAGAATGATATTTTGTGATACAACTTGTTGGGATGATGATGGTGAAAGAAAACCTGTTGTCCCAGAAGATGTTGAGGAAACAATGGAAAAGGTGAAGATTTTCCAAACCCACATCAAAGAAGATAAATGTTGGAAAAAGAGTTATAACGATAACTGAATGAAGGATTTTGAATTTCAAGTAGGGGATCGTGTTTTCTGAAAGATATATCAATGGAAGGGTGTCATATGTTTCGTTATTAAGGGTAATTTAAGTCCTAGGTACATCATACTTTTCGAAATTCTTGAACGAATTGGTGTTTTAGCTTACCGTTTTGCAATGCCTCTAAGTATCTCCAATGTTCAGGATGTGTTCCATGTATCACTGTTGAGAAAATACATGCCTGACCTAACACATGTACTCACCTAAGAAGAAATAGAAATAGAACCTGATATGTCTTATTGTGAAGATATTTTCAAGATTGTTGATACTAGAGAACAAGTGCTGAGAAACCAGATGACTTGTCTGGTAAACGTTGTATGGGGAAATCCTAAGATGGAAGAGGCAACGTGGGAACCTAAGGAACTTATGATAAAGAACCACCCAATTATTTTTATACAGTACTATTTTAGAAATTACAAGGATGAAATTATTTTAAGGATGGAGGAATGTAACAACCCAAGTTTCGACGATATGTTTCTCTTCGAATAATACAATAGCTTATGTTGTACGTAACTTCAAGTTTTAGCACACGACAACAAATTTTACTAGCTGTTATGAATAGTAATACCTGCTTTTTGAAATTTTCTAAATTTTAATTTTCAAAATGGAATTCATTTTTGGATTTAGAATATCAAAATTAGCTTAGGGTGAATTTTTGGTATTTTTCTGAAAATATTCAATTGTTGATGAATAGTAAAAAAAACTACGTTATTGTTTAAACCCGACTCTTTATTTAAATAATTATTTTCTTATTTAAATTTATTTTATGTCAAAATAGAAACATAATACTTATATTAGATCAATTTATTCATTAGAGTAATTTTTTAATAAGATTAGATGTATAAAATTTTATTTAACTTTTTATCGTCTTTTACCAACCGTCTAGGCACGTTAACAAATTAGCATAAAATTCAATCTCACATCTTCTATGAGTTGAATTTAAAAAATACGAGACACACGGTTGACATCAGTACGTAAAAAGTGGTTCAATAAGATGGAATTTTTTTATGAATAGTAACTTTTTAATTTTATTTACCATAGTTAAAAGTAAATAGAGTAATTAAAGGTAAATATTATATTATAATTCCACTAAAAAAAGTCCAAATTATATTTGAGAATTTTTTTTCGACCATAATCAACCTTAGGAATAAAATATGAATCTCTTTGATCCAGTTGTATTAGATTAGGACATTTATTATTTTTTATTTAAAGAAGAGTCAAAAGTGTTAAATTCAAATTTTCATAAATAAAACATTATTAATATAGGGTTATACATACGATAAATTCTACTATAAATATTAATTATAAATATGAAAATAATTCCTAAATAATGGTATTTTATTTTTAATTTTTTGAATTTAAATAATTATATTTATTTATGACAAAATGATGATACAGTAATTACCTTATCAATTAATGATTAAAATAATTGATATTATAAATATCCAAATAAATATAAATTGATACTTTTGATGAATTAAAATGCATTTATTGGTTAATATGACATGTTCATGTTGATTTAATTTATTTTTTTCAAAGTAATCAAGTTTTTTTTACTTTCAAAAAAACCAAATACTAAATAGTGTCAAAATTTATACAAATGAGTTTTTAAAACAAATACCATGCTATTAATTGATATGATATTCCTAAAAATATAAGGCTCCGAAAAAGGACTTAGATAAGATTAGATATTCCAATACTAAACCCCTTGGGGTTCTCTTGGATTTTTATAGTACATTTATTAACCATTTATAATAATAATAGAAGAATAATTTTAAAAGTTAAACTATTTAACTAAGAGTTGAATCTAAAAGAAAAAGGTTAATATGGTGACCTAAACCTCTATAAAACCTACCATTTGAGATTTTTTTGACCCATCCCCAACTTAACCTCTATATAAATCCTTTTGGATCCATTATTAATTTAATATGATTGTATAACAAATTAATATTTCAAGCTTTTCCTAATGTGACCCTCACCTATCATATAAAAGGGCACTTCCCCTTCTCCCCAAATCACACCTCCAAATCTATTTGACTCATCCAAAACCTACTCAAATATCCTCCCAAATACCCTCACTTCAACCAGGAGGCATTACATATATCATAAATCCATCCTAAGGATACCATTTGATCAAACCAAAAGGAAGCACCCAAAGAAGAGGTTAAAATTTCATCACCTCTTTCAAAGTGGTTTTCTTCTTCCACTTCCTATTTCATTGTTGTTTCCATACCAAAATAATTACTCCAGTACCTTCTATATAATGTGATGTTATTATAAATAAAGTACAAACATATTCATTATTCTATCAATCCTATGAATGACAATGTCACCACACGTGTGTACGTACGGCTTACCCTCTCCACATCGTGGTGTAGTTTGTTATTCAACACTTAATTATTTGGATGAGTATAATAAGGAGTATAATTGATATAAATAACAAATATAAAATGTTAATGATTCTATATATATGATATAACATGAAACTACATATGATTTAACCATCAATATAATGGTATTTTCGATCGTGCGTACGTATGGATTACCGTCTCCACGAACGCGATGAGATCAATTCTCCATTGTATCCATTCAATAATAAATTACATTTTATGATTAAAAAATAATGTTAAGAACTTAATATCATTCTGGATATGAATAAATTACATGCTAACCATAACAAACATTACTTACATTACAAAACATATAAAGGAAAATGAATTAGTTAACACCTGAAACGATGATACTTTTGAAATATCATTAACAGAGAAATATTAAAAGATCATATATGATATCATGTTTATGTATATAGTTATTAGATAATTTAATATTAATTATTTCACCGTTATAAAGGTGGTTTAACTACCATCGACTAAGGAAAAGATCATGGTAAGGTTTAATTTTACAATCGCTTTATTTATCTGAGGTTGTTTATAAACAAGTATCTACTGGGACTTCATTATTATCCACATCTATTTTTATTAATAATTTATTTCAAAATTTTATTTAAATTTCCTAGAATATGGTTAATGTCATTTATACCCTTTTTTGAATGTTTATAAAATGTTTTGAAATGAATCTTTCCGTCTTTTTCCAAACAAGGTACTTTATGACTTTTTCGAAAAATTAAGGTAAGAATGTTTTTTTACTTATATGACAGGTGATGATATTTATACTATTACAAAACCTTTGATGATTCACTTACATTATTATAAGAATATTTTCAAAATAAATGTTTTCTTTTATAATTTTGTGACTTTTAAATGATTTCAAAATAAAAAGATATATTTATCTCAAATATTTTTGATTTTATCTATGTCAACATCCTATGATGGATTTTACACTTGTTTGATGTTGATTTATTATGATACAATATTCCATATTGTATTGAATTTTTAGTGATATGTTTGACCGTGGATGTGTTATTTTTATACCATTCATGGTTTATGGTTAAAGTATAATAATTTTGTATGCTATTTTTAATACGAATGATTATGTTATGTTTCAAACCTTTCTTATGAGGAATGCCCTGGACTTAGTAAGTGACAGGTGGAGCCCGCTATAGCTCTTTGATGCATCGGTGGGTATCATTATACAAACTAGTTTCTTGCCACAAGGCCTTGACAAAATATTACTTTTAGTCTTGGTAAAAGGACTTGACTATGTGGTTATGATGTCCAGCATTATACAATAAATCATTATGAAATTAGCTACTAATATTACATGTTATTATTAGAATAGTAGAATTTCCATGTGACTAAGATAATGGAATTATGTTTTTTATCTTATCCATATTATGCTGAAGATTAAGTTTAAAATCCTTTTGTTTTAGTCTTAAACATTTCGTTAAATGTTTAGGCTTATTTATGATCGTTTCCACTATATTGTTATCCATTTTGAGCATCTGAGCTCACCCCTTTCATATGTTTTATTTTTCCACTAATGTGAAGAAGTTTATTATGACTAACCTTCAGGGATAGACCAAGGATATGAGTGTGTTCAAAGGGGACATAATGTTGTTTATCTTATTTCATGATGTAATGTTAAACTTATGTATGTATCTAGTACTTAAAAGGATACTAAACTAATTGGTCAATAGAGAATTGGTCTCTTAGAATTATTCCAATGTTATGTAATAATTCAATGACTCTAGGTAACAAGGTTTGGGGCGATACAGTTAGTATCAGAGGAAATTTAGTACAATGCTTGGAAACTGGATTTAGAAAAAAAATTATTAGAGAACATTACCCGAAGATAGACTTTAGGGATTAGTATAGAAGAACATTCTATAATTTTTGTAATGTAGATATTTTGTGAGTTTTTCAAATACATCTCTTTATGGATACAAGTAGGTAGTGACGGATCTGGAAAAAATATACCAAGAAGTGAAAACTCTGGCAAAGAGTTTCGTGTTTTACCCAGGGTATCTTGGTACACGACAATAGGCCTTACTACACTCTTGGTTATGACACTCCTGAGGGTTATACATAGGATAATTCACATTTTCTTTATAATAAATTATGAAAGATTTATGAGTAAATACTTCCTCAAAGAAAATATTTTTTTATGATTATGGATTATATTCATAAACTATTCAATTTATGTTAAGTATTTTACATGTTTGTAAATATGTATTTTGATTCTTAATCTAATCTAGTGTATGCAGTTGTTTAGAAAGGGTTCCTATTGGAATGAATGGAAATACTATCAATGCTCATAATCCATGTAGGTATTTACCTTTTACTCAAGATAATTATAGTTGAGCTGGTGATGCAACTAGTGTGGAACAACTTTTATCAATACTCAGACAACTCACTCAGATTATGAAAAATAACCTTACCCGTATAGAGCACCCTGATCTACAATGCAGAGGATAAATGTTAGAACTATTTATGAAGAAAAAACTACAAAAATTTAATGGGACTATAAATACAATTGTATCTGAGTAGTGGATAAGTTTCATGTAGGAATTATTTCATGCATTGATGAGTAGAAAAAGGGAAAAAGTTTTCATGGCTGTTTATCGCCTCATAGGATATTAAGATCAATGGAGGCCATTAATTTAAAAAAAAGGATGATGAAGAATTATAAAATATGGACTACAGGGAGTTTAATGTTATTTTCTTACAAAAATACATACATTGTGACCATTGAGTGGATATGGAATGAAAATTTCTGAGTCTGAGTCAAAAGTAGGATGAGAATGTTGCAAAGTATGAGACTAACATTACAAGGATAGCAAGGCATGCAGCAGATTATATATGTACCCAAAGGAGTAAGATAGATTAATTCATTGATGTGTTAAAACCATTTCTCCATCATGAATTAGTCTCATAATCCTTTTCATCATACGAAGATATTGTCTCATGTGCTATCAGGACAAAAAATGAATTCTCTAAGTCTTACGACATTAGAGAAAAGAAAGAAAAGAAGAGATCTTCTAAAAAATCTATAAATGGAAATCAGTGGAAGAAGGGAAAAGTTGATTCTATCATGAAGTAAATGTGGGAAGAAACACCTTGGTAATTTCCTGAAGGGAATGGGAGTCTGTTACAAGTGTGGTGAATAAGGCTTCCAAGCTTGTATTTGCATGGGAGAGAAAGAGGTTGTCAATGTTGAATGCAAAAATTTTAGAGAAATGGGGAATAATGCATATGAATGTAATAAGCGCCAAGGAAACATACCTAAGAAATGTCCAAGGGATCAAGGCTAGGCTTTTACGATCACTTCTGTAGTGGTTGAAGATCTGAATGATGAAGTGGAGAGTAATTTAATGGTTTCCTCAAATTTAGATAATACTTTATTTGATTATGGATTATCTCATTGTTTTATATCTTCCAAATTTTATAAGAAAATTTGATATTTGAAAGCTTATTTAAGAAGGTAGTTGTTTTTCAAGACTCGTAAGGGATGTATCATGGCAACAAAGTTTTGTGAACATTTCCCAGTAGGGCATACAAACATTATTTATCTGCTGATCTTATTGCAATCCCCATGATTGAATTTGATATAATCCTTATTCTTTATTGGACTTCAGACCACGATGAAAAAAATTATTTTATGAAAAAGGAGGATACAAATTCTGATGATGATAAGGAGTAACATATCTTTAGAGGAGAAATGTCACCATCTATTTCTTATCTAGATCCACCCACAGTAGCTCTACTAAATTCAATTATTGGGGAGGAAGAGAGTTAGGTATCAATGGGTGAAGAATGTAATGTTCAAATAGAGTACGTACCTATTGTACACATATTTTGTTGTGTTTGCAAAAGATTTATCTGAACATTATCTAGAATGAAAAATTGAGTTTTACATTGATTTAATTCCTGGTCCAAGTCCCATATCAAAGACCGCATATAGAATGGCCACTATTGAATTACTGTAACTAACGAAACCACTACAAGAATTTAGTAATAAAGGATTTATTCTCCATAGTGTTTCTTTATGGGGAGCCCCAGTCATTTTTGTTACGAATAATGATGGATCTATGAGATTATGCATCGACTATAGGGAGATCAATGCAATACCAATAATGAACAAGTATCTCAAACCTCACATCAATGATTTATTCGACCAAATTCATGGAGATAAATATTTTTGAAATATTTACCTTCGATCTGGATATCAATTGGTGTGTATGAAGAAGGATGACATTCTGATGACAACATCTCGTACCTGCTATGGGAATTAAAAGTTTACAGTAATGCCTTTTGGACTGACTAATGTGCCCTATGTAATGATGGATATAATGAATAGAGTATTCATGGAATATCTTGATGACTTTTTGGTGGTATTTATTGATGATATCTTGGTATACTGCAAGAGCAATGAAGATCATGAAAATCAATTGTGCACTATTCTAAAGACTCTTATAAGAAATGAATTATATGGGAAGTTTAGCATGTGTGAATTATGGCTTTAGGATATTACTTTTCTTAGCCATACTATCTCTAATGATGGAATATCTTTGATCCTTCTAAGACAAGGGAAATACAAGAATGGATAGCACAGATGAGTATAACTGAGGTACACAGTTTTATTGGTTTAGTAGGTTATTATCAGTGTTTCATCCAGAATTTTTCCAGATTGGCTAACCCATTAACCAAGCTCACACGTAAAGGGGTTAAATTTGTTTGGACAGAAGAGTTTGAATAATTTTTTGAATAATAGAATAAATGATTAGTAAATTCTCTTTTGTTGACTCTACCATCGGGGAGTGATGGGTTTGTAATTTATAGTGATGATTCAAAGAAAGGACTTGGTTTTTTCCTTATGCAGAATGATAGAGTTATTGCCTATGCATCACAAAAACTAAAAATTAATGAATAAAACTATCCCACCAATTATATTGAGTTAGTAGCTGTAATCTTTATTTTGATGAAATGGAGACACTATCTCTATGGTGTAAAATGTGAGATATATACTGATCACAAGAGATTGAAGTATATTTTCTCACAGAAAGAACTCAACCTGAGGGAAACACGATTTATTAAACTACTCAATGATTATGATTTCACTATACACTACCACCTAGGGAAGGAAAATATTGTGTAAGATGCTTTAAGCGGAAAGGATCATGGAGTTTTGAAAATGATAAGTGTTGAAAGTGAGCCTATGATCATATATCTAGTAAAGATGTATACGGGAATAATCATGGAAGGTGAAACATGAATACATTTTAAAATAGTTTCCAATCCTTCTTTAGTAGAAAGGATAAAAAGTTCTTAGACTGATGATGAGGAGATTCAAATGAAAATTAAAGCTGGGAATGACGAGAGATCGATTATCTTCATATATGATGATGGAATTTGGAAATTTGGGAAGAGACTTTGTGTTCCTAACAGATCTGATCTAAAAAATGGAATTTTTGACGCTGATCATAGATCCAATTTCTCTATACACCCTGGTATCACAATGATGTATATTGATTTTATGGAACATTTTTAGTGGGACAACATGAAAATAGAGTTTACTGAGTATGTGTCAAAATTTATGGTTTCTCAACAGGTGATGGCTAGAAGACAACATCCAAGAGGATTAATGCAACCTCTTCTTATACCTAAGTGTAAATGGAATGAAATTATGATAGAAATTTTCATGGGGCTACCAAATAATACTATAAGGAATGATTCGATATGGGTCATTGATGATCGTCTTACCATGTCAGCACATTTCTTTTTGCTATAAGTGATGATTTACCAATTGAGCATTTAGAACGACTATATAATAATGAAGTAGAAAGACTTCATTGAGTACCACTATCAATTGTTTCAGATCATGATCCTCATTTTACATCAAGATTCTGGAAAAGTCTTTTGAAGGACCTAGATACTGAACTTAGTTTGAGCACTGCCTACCACCCTCAAACTGATGGGCTATCAGAACAGACTATTCAAACCTTAGAAGACATGTTGTGATATATATAACTTGACTTTAATGGTATGCATGATCAATATTTACCTATGGAACAATTTTCCTATAATAACAGCGTCAATTCAATTATTCAAATGGAACCATATGAAGAGTTATATGGAAGGAGATGTCGCACACAAACTTGTTAGGATGATGTTGGTGAAAGAAAACTTGTAGGCCCAGAACTTGTTGAGGAAACAATGGGAAATGTAAATATTATCCAAACCCACATCAAAGCAGCTCAATGTAGGAAAAATATATATACTGATAACTGAAGGAAGGATTTTGAATTTAAATTAAGAGATCATGTTTTCTTGAAGGTATCTCCACAAAAGGGTGTTATACGTTTCGGTAAGAAGGGTATATTAAGTCCCAAGTATATTGGACCTTTTGAAATTTTAGAACTAATTGGAGTTGTAGCTTACTGTTTAGAAATGCCTCCAAGTCTCTCCAAAGTGTATGATGTTTTCCATGTATCACTCTTGAGAAAATACATGCCATACCCAATTCATGTACTCACCTATGAAGAAATAGAACTGGAACCTGATCTGTCTTATTGTGAAGAGCCTATCACAATTCTTGATACGAGATAACAAGTGCTGAGAAACTAGACGACTCATCTAGTAAAAGTTATATGGAGAAACCATTAGATGGATGAGGCAACGTGGGAACTCGGGGAACTTATGATGAAGAACCACCCGAATCTATTTATGCAGTATTATTCTAGAAATTTCAAGGACGAAATTATTTGAAGTAGGGAAGAATATAACACCCCAAGCTTCTACGGTATGTTTCTCTTTGAATAATGCATCAGCTTTCACTGTATGCAACATTGAGTTCTATCACACAAATACCAATCAAACTAGCCATTATGAATATTTATACCCACTTTTTGAAAGTTTTTAAATTTTATTTTTCAAAATGGACTTCATTTTTTGGTTTTGGAATATCAAAAATAGCTTAAGGTCATTTTTTGATATTTTTCTAAAAACTTTTAATCTTTGATGAGTACTGAAAAACACTACATTATTGTTTAAAATAGACTTTTTGTTTAAATACTTATTTTATTTATTTAAATTTATTTTATGTCAAAATAGATACATAATACATATATTTGTTCAATGTAATTCATAAGAGTCATTTTATAATAAGATTATATGTATAAAATTTTATTGAACTTTTAATCATCTTTTAAAAACCTTCTAGGTACGTTAGAAAATATTCATAAAATGTAATTTTACCAAAAAAAAACAAATGTGGTTCAATAAGTAAAATTTGGTTCAATAAAATGAAAATAAATTTTTTTGTGAATATTAACTTTTGAATTTTATTTACCACATTTAAAAGTAAAGAGGGTAATTAAAGGTAAATATGATATTATAATTACCCTAACACATTTTATAATTCTATTGTATTAGTGTTTCATCACGAAAATAAACAGTATGAATAAAATATTATCCTCTTTGATCAAATTAGATTAGATTAGAACATTTATTATTATTTTATTTAAAGAAGAGTTAAAAGTGTAAAATTCAAATTTTCATAACTAAAACATTTTTCATATAGGGATACACATAAGATAAATTTGACTATAAATATTCATTAAAAATTTAAAAACTTTTCCTACATATAGGTATTTTATTTATAATTTTAATACATTAAATAATTAAATTTAATTATGACACAATGATGAGGCAGTAATTAACATATTACAATGAATGATCAAAATAATTGATTTTAAAAATATCCAAATAAATGTAAATTGATACTTTTGATGAATTACAATAATTTTATAGGTTAATATGTCATTATATGATTAATTTATTTTATTTTATTTTAAGTTATCAATTTTTTTTTACATTCACAAAAATCAAATACTTAATAGTGTCAACATTGTCATAAATGAGTTTTTAAAACAAATACTATATTATTAATTGTTATAATATTCCTAAAATTATAAGGTTCTTCCAAAGAACCTATAAAAGGTTATATATGTCAATAACGAACCACTTGGGGTTCTCCAAGATTTTTATTGTAAGTTTATTAACCATTTATTATAATAATACAAGAATATGTGGTAAAAGTTAAACTATTTAATTGAGTTAAATCTAAAATATAAGGTTAATATGGTGATCTAAACCTATCTAAAACCTATTGGTTGAGAGTTTTTAGACCCATAACTACATTATCCTCTAAATAAGTCCATTTTTATCGATTATAACCTGAATACATTTGAATAATAAATTAATATTTCAAACTTTTCCTAAAGTGACCCTCACCTCTCTTATAAAAGGGTGCTTCCCCTTCTCAAAAAACTCATACCTCCAAAGCCATTTCTATCATCCAAAAACTGATCAAATATCCTCCCAAATACCCTCACTTTATCCTAGAGGCCTTACATTGATCATAAATCCAACCTAAGAATCCCTTTTCATCAGATCAAAAGGAAGCACCCGAAGAAGTTGTAATAATTTCATCTCCTCTTTTGATGTTTTTTTCTTCTTCCACTTCCTCTTTATTTGTTGTTTCCATACCAAAATAATAAAATCAGTACCTTATACATACATTGATGTTATTATAAATATCTTAACACCATATTAATTATTCTATCCATCATATTAATGACAAAGTCACCATACGTGTGTACGTACCGCTTACCGTCTCCACGTCGTGGTGTAGTTTGTTATTCAACACATAGTTATTTGGATTAGCATAATAATGA
Organism: Viscum album; assembly: GCA_963277665.1. NCBI lineage: Eukaryota > Viridiplantae > Streptophyta > Magnoliopsida > Santalales > Viscaceae > Viscum > Viscum album. Next base: position 685,939,580 of record OY728167.1, read on the forward strand.
GTATATTGATGTAAAAATAAATATAAAATGTTAATGATTCTGTATATATGATATAACATCCAATTACAAATGATTTCGCCATCAATATAATGGTATTGTCGCTCATGCGTACGAATGGATTACCATCTCCACGAACGTGATACGATTCATTACACGTCATAACCATTCAAGAATAAATTTCATTTTAGGATTAAAAAATAATTTTTAAGCACTTAATATCAATATGTATATAAATCAAATACATCCTATATTTAACAAACATGACTTACCTAACAAAACATATAAAGGAAAACAAATCAGTTAACACAGTCAACGATGATACTACTAAAATATCATTAAAAAATAAATATTTGAAGATCATATTGTTTCCGACGCTTTCGCCGGGGCGCGCGCGCATCCGTCCGCGGAGGAGGGGGACGCGCGGCTTTTGTTGCCCCGCATTCCCGCTTTCCAAAGGCGGGAGGCATTCGTTCCTTATTCAGGGATGTCTGCTCCTTGATCGAAACGGGATGATGGGATGTCGGTTCTTCCTCCTGTGGATTCCTCCTCAGAACTCGTCACCTAGTCCGGGTCTCCCTTATAGATTTAATACGTAGTTCGTGAAACTCTTCCCAGTGCCATGTTTCCATGGATGCCGGTTAATTACACTGCTTCTTTCGGGACATTCCAAAGGGTCCAGTCAGGGCAGCAACCTTCGGTCAGGGGAGTAATCACGTTTGAGGCATCAGTAGCGTGTCTGGATACTGGGGTACCTGGCATGTCTGTCTGTTATCCTCGATCACAAGGCTTCTCGAGGGCGTGGAAGCCCGAGGCATCCCACATCGAGCGCAGGGAATTACATGTCATAGACACGTATCTGAGGTTTTCCTCAGCTTCCCATGTTCAACACAGGGTATGCCGCGAGTTTAACGTCTTGCGGAGACGGTTACGCCAAAGGCGTTCCATCCGAGGTTTTCCTCAGGCATCTCATGTTTATCACGAGGTAGGTCGCGAGTTTATCGTCTTGCGGAGACGGTTGAGAATGAAATGCGACCATCGCAGGGGGGCGACAACGAAGTTGGGCTTGAGCCTTGAAGAGGCTTCCTACGTATCCCCGTGGAAGGGAATCAAAGTCCGCGTAGTTCAGGATGGTGCCGGTAAACCGATGTGAAGCTGGACCTTGGTCCGAGGAGAGTTGGGCTTGAACCTCAGGGAGGATTCCTACGTACCATGCCTTGACATGGATCAAAGTCCTCGTAGTTCAGATGATACAGTTTAACGTCATGCGGGACGATAACGAACCCTGACGTGAATAAACGACGGGTGGTGGGTGTCGGTGAGCCGACGTAAGCGAGGGACCTTGATCCACTATTGATGGGCTTGAACCTCATGGAGGCTTCCTACGTACCATGCCTTGACATGGATCAAAGACCTCGTAGTTTAAATGGGGCTGGGTCACAATGGCTTACCACTGGACCAGGAAGTAGTTTAACGTCATACTGGACGTAGGAAGAACACGACGTGAATTGGGTGATGGGTGGGCTTGAACCTCGTGGAGGCTTCCTACGTACCATGACTTGACATGGATCAAAGACCTAGTAGTTCAGATGAAAGTAGACCGTGGTCCACTGATGGTGGGCTTGAACCTCGTGGAGGCTTCCTACGTACCATGCCTTGACATGGATCAAAGACCTCGTAGTTCAGATGTCACAACGGCTTACCGCTGGACTGGAATGGGACCCGACGTGAATGAGCGACGGGCGGGCTTGAACCTCGTGGAGGCTTCCCACGTACCATGCCATGACATGGATCAAAGACCTCGTAGATCAGATGAAAGTAGACCTTGGTCCACTGATGGTGGGCTTGGACCTCGTGGAGGCTTCCTACGTACCATGCCTTGACATGGATCAAAGACCTCGTAGTTCAGATGTCACAACGGCTTACCGCTGGACTGGAATGGGACCCGACGTGAATGAGCGACGGGCGGGCTTGAACCTCGTGGAGGCTTCCTACGTACCATGCCTTGACGTGGATCAAAGACCTCGTAGTTCAGATGAAAGTAGACCTTGGTCCACTGATGGTGGGCTTGAACCTCGTGGAGGCTTCCTACGTACCATGCCTTGACATGGATCAAAGACCTCGTAGTTCAGATGTCACAACGGCTTACCGCTGGACTGGAATGGGACCCGATGTGAATGAGCGACGGGCGGGCTTGAACCTCGTGGAGGCTTCCTACGTACCATGCCTTGACATGGATCAAAGACCTCGTAGTTCAGATGGGTTTGTCCGGGTCAGTGCTCACTCTAAGCCCATGTGAGTCATGCTCGGTGTGAGAAACAAGAGGTCGCAAGGACCTGACGATCACGTCGCGAAGGGCGCGTCCGTGAGAAGCGAAGAGGGGCTTACGCGTTGAGCGGCCCATGGTGTTGGGACTTACTCCAGGACGGAGACCCATGGCGCAACAAAGCGCGGGAGAGATGGACCTTGGTCCGACAATGGGAGGTGCCTCGTTCCCTATCACGTCCTCCACTGACCTTGGTAGTGGGGAAGTACCGAGATGCACGGGTGCAATCATCCGTACCAAAGGCTAGGGATTTACGCTCTGAGGCGACCCTTTCCCTGCGAACGTACACCACTCCGACAAGGAGGATCTCATTCCATGTGCGGAAGAGTTACCATTCCCGTGGAGACGAGCGGTGTAATGAATGCTCGAGCTGGGGGGACCCTTCGTGAGGGAGACGAGGTTGGGTCACAGTTTAACGTCATGTGTTGAGGACGTGGTGCTTGGAAGTTTAACGTCCTGCAGATCGGACGAGGTGGGTTCACTCCACCCACTTAGGGCTTACATAACCGGTACCCTCTGGTCCTTGGGGAAGGGAAGGTACCGGTAAGGCCATGGTAAAGGGGGGTCGCGGGAGGAACCATCGAGGGGTCCACGTTAGCGTGGATATGCGAAGGAGCAATAGCCGTTAGCGTGCCTATGCGAAGAAGCATTAGGCGAAGCAACTCTACGGGAGGTGTTGTCCATGGGACTTTGAAATCACATCGTGCAAACCTGGAGGGTCACACGGAAAGAGGAATCGCTAAGCAGAGGAGTGTGCTTTGCGAAGTGGGGTGCCTTGGCCTTAGCATGGGGCAGAGGTGGGAGTGAGAGGTGCTTCGCGAAGTGGAACAGTGTTCGCGGAGCACTGCCTCGCGAAGAAGGAGTGGTTTGCGAAGCAGGGTCCTGCCAAGCAATGTGCTTCGCGATGCATAGTTATCCTGCCTTGGCATAGGGATTACTAGCATGGGTTGGGTGTTTCGCGAAGCAAAAGTGCTCCGCGGCTGCCCGGGTTCCCTTGGGATCCCCTTCCTTTGCGAACGCCCTTGAGCTTCGCGAAGGGCATCCCTCTCGGAAGAGGGGCTCAAAACGAAACAAATCAGAGTCGTCTCGCGAAGTAGAAATACCTCGCGGAGCTCATGATTCCCGTGGAAAAGCGTGCTTCGCGATTCGGGAGAGGAGAAGCCGAAGGGTCGGATTGTCCGTCCTTGGGGACTCAGGGGGAGTCGAGTATTTATAGGGAAGGGGCGCCGCGATGCATGGCTTGCGCGCCGCCTTCGGAGCTTCGCGGCGGCTCGCGAACGTCAAACAGGTTCGCGGAGGATTACCGCCTCCGGAGCTTCGCGGCGCTGCCAAGGTTGGGACGCTTCGCGGCGGGGCTCCGCGTCCGGGCTTCGCGGCTGAGCTTCGCGAAGCAGGGCGCCGGCTGTCTTTTTCGTTCCTTCCTTTCGGGCCATATTTTTGGCACCAATAAATGCCCCCCCTCAGACTTGGAGCCGCGGGGGGCGAAGGGTCGAAGTCTGAGGGACAATCGCCAAAAACTGTCGGTGGTTCGCGATGCAGCATCGCGAAGGAGGCCCGCGATGCTCGCCGGGGCCACAGATCCGGACGCGCCGCGATGCTTCACGCGGATAAGTCGTGCCGCGATGCTCCGGGGTGGTTCTCCTATAAATAGGGGGTCCGCCCTCTTTTGTCTTTACGTGCCTTGTCCCTTTTGCGCTCTCGATTTCGCGAAGCTCCGCGTACTCCGCGACAGCCCTCCGCGAATCGAGCTTCGCGGCGAACCGCGGGTCTCTGACTCCGCGTCTGCGCCAAGCGAACCATTGCGTGCCTGCCTTGACCGGACTTCGCGGTTTTCATCTTGCGACCGACCTTCGCGATCTGGCTTCGCGATCGAGCTTCGCGATCGAGCTTCGCGATCCATCCGGAAGAATCCTTTTCTGAGGGACAGAGTTAAAATGGCCCATCAAGAAGCTGTGCGGGAAGTGCTTGCAGATGCTGCTCGCCGGGATGAGATGGCCAACCGTCCGGGCTTGGGGGAAATGGTTCGGAGCCACTCGGACCACACTTCCTTGACAGACCTGCTGTCGGAAGGTCAGAGGGATTATCCGCAGTGCAAGAAACTGCCGTTGTACGGCTTCGGACTGAGGGATGACGTCTTCATCCCTAAGGCGAGAAGGGATGAACCAGCTTGCTGGTTCAGGAGCACGCCATGCCAGCACCAATGGTTCAGGGCGGCCGACTGTCATGCACGGGAGGATTTCACACCCGTTACCGATGATTGCCTCTACAATCATGTAAATGACATTGACGGGAGGCCACTGCAACCGGAGACGTCCCCTCCTCTCTACCGTACTATACTGAAGGCGGCTCTGCAGGATCCGAAGAAGGGATGGTCTGATGAGTGGGACCTGTGCCAGGGCGGCAACTTTACCGATGACCAGGCCTGTGCCTACTGGGTAGGCGCCTCATGCGAGGAGTTCGAGGCCGAGCTGAGGAGAGTGGGATTGTATGAGGCAGCATGGGCCTCCCAGTTCCACATTTACCAGCCAAAGCAGCTGCTGCCGGAACTGCTGAGAAGATGGTCGTCCAGGACCAACACTTTTCACCTGCATAACGGGGAGGTGGGCATCAGCCTGTGGGATGTCCACCAGATTTCCGGGGTCCCGATCTTGGGGGCCATGTATGACGAATTCCTCCCCGTTGCCAGCGTGTGGGGAGATGCTGAGCAGATGCCACAGATGGCGTCAGCGCTGATGGCGCTTGTCCCTGGAGAGGACAAGGAGGCCGTGAGGGACGTCCACTTCAAGAGGTGGTTCAAGTGTTTCCTGAACTTTCCAGAGAATCGAGAGTTCCCTCCAAGGCCTCGAACTTGTCCGAGGGCAGCCCAACGGGGCAAGGAACACTCGTATTGGCGGGTTTTGGAGGACAGCCAATGGAAGACGTGGGGCTTCAGCGTCAGCACTGAACAACAGCCAATAGTTAGGCTGGCGGCGTTCATCGCGGCTCTCATCTGTGGGTGGATCCTACCGGTGAGAGATACAAGAATGGGGGTATGGCCCAGCTCGTTCATCATGGCATCGATGCTGGCCATGGGGCAGCGGATCAACCTGGGGATCCCGATGCTCGCCAAGCTATTCAGAATGATGCGTCGTATTAGCGAGGGCAAGAAGCCGCCAAGAATATGTGGGCCCTTCCACCTCCTGTATGGGTGGATCGCGGCGCATATCAGGGGGATTTACGAGTATCCAAACCCCATTTCGCCGCCGGGATCAGACTTTCGCCCTTCCATTCTGAACGCAGTTGGGAGCTTCCCATTCAAACTGGCCATCCCGATGGTGCTGAATAGGGTGTGGAGGGCGGACGAGTTCAACTTTCATCCCTTTCCACTGCCGACGGGGAGGCTTACTGATGATGGGCGGGGAACGGAAGAGCATCGGGCTTACCTCCTGGCCTTCCGAGGTGGAGTTTTGGTGGCTCGGATAGATCGTGAGCCGATCTGTGAACCGTACACCCCACACCGTTTCGCGAGGCAGTTTCGGTGCCTCCAGCGGCTGACCCCGCAGATATACTGGGAGGTGCGTCACGAGGAGCACCCGTGTGTGATGAGGCAGCTGTGGCTCATGTTCACACGTGAGGATGGAAAGATGCAGATCACATTGCCTCCATCCACCGTCGCCTTTGGCTTAGTGAAGGAGTACGCCATCAGCTGGGAGGCCGCTTATTCCGGGGAGATGCTGAAGCAGCCAACGATCCGGGTTGGTGACGGTGGGCCTCCTTTATCTCGAGGTCGGGGTCGGAGGGTAGCTAGGGCCGCCCGCGGCAGCGGGGCTGCCACGGCAGAGAGACCCACACCGGCCGAGGGTATGGCAGCAGCGGCGGATCCGGTGGTTCCGGGAGAGCAGGGTCATCCGGAGGGGCGGCCACCGAGGGGATTCCATCGGATATCCGCTCAGGCTCCGGGGAAGCGGCTGCGTCACATTGACATGGCAGAAGATGCTGTCTTTCTGGAAGCTTGGGACGTCTGGGACGTCAACCGGCAATTCCTCAGCCCATCTGAGATGTGGGCCCACCTGAATCGCCTCGGGATGAGACTGCCGGGCATAGGCCCAGTCCGGGCTGGATTCATGGTGTCTCCGGCGGAGGCGGAGCAATACTTGAACGACCTGGAGGATTACATCCACTCCAGTGGTGTCCCTCGCCCAATGACAGACCGGGTGAGGGTACTGTTGAATCAGACGGTCCCTCCACAGCTATCGGCTGCCGATCTGAGGGAGCGCTTCCCCTTGCCGGAAGAATCAGGGGATTCTTCTCGGGAGGATGAGGCTGGAGGGGGGGACCCGCTGGAGGAGGGCGAGGTCGGAGACCGAAGCTCAGAATCCGACGACTTCGCGGAGGCTCTCGAGGTAACATTCCGAACTTCTCTTCTTACGATCTGTTCTTGAATCCCTACGGACTTCTCACCAATGTTTGGGTCATGCAGGAGGAACTTGTTCGTAGGCCTCGTTCTCGCTCCTTGGCGGGTGACGATGCGGGACCTTCAGAACCCGCGCCTATGGCTGCGTCCAGTTCTGCGTCTGGTGGGACCAGGGGGTATGAGGTGGCTCCTCTGAAATCTCCAGATCTTCCAACAGTATACGGGGGGCCCCGTCTCGGAGTCCCGTCAGTACCGGCCCAGGAGCAGCGCTCGGAAGTCGATCTTCGTAAGTCTCCTCCACCGGTCTCTTCATTGCCACACGTGGGCCATGTCGACTAACGTTTATGTCTCTTTCTGTCATACAGTTCTCCGACTGGCGTGGGCTGCTGCAGCGAGGCTGGATGGGATGTCTGGCGGCGTCCCTCCCAGGGGCATGCCGGTGATGGTGACGATAGTCCCTTCACCTCCTCCAGCTGCGGCGCACACCATCACTGGCGGGACCACCAGCAGGTTTATACCTGAAGTCATCGAGGTGGACTCCGAGGAAGAGGATCAACCGGTCAGTCCCAGTCCTATCGTGCCTGTGCCGGCGTCAGGTGTCGTACCAGACTCAACACCAGATGCGGATCCCGCTGAGGAATTCCTGCAGGCATATCCTGTGTACGAGCCTGCTGACCGCGCGGATTGGGACGAAACAACCTCTAATGAGGAAGACAACAGCATAGTCCGCCGCCGGTCGTGGAAGCTGATCACGCGCTTTATCAGGGAAACTCCCCAAGCGCAATGGCTGGCCGAAATGAATAGGCTCCACTCGCGGTTGCGCGAACTGTGTGCCGGGGGAGTGGATGCCCAACTCCCTCACGCGCTCATCCGAGACCTCATGGCTGAGAAGATCTGGGAACATGATCGTGGGCTGAGCGTGGGATGGCAGCGGAGGAAGGCGACCAGCATCAGGAAGCTCCAGGAGGCTGAAGGCGCGGTTCAACAGATGCAGATCCGGGCCAACGAGCTTTCAGCCACTCTCGATGCACAGTCTGAGCTGGTCTTACGATTGAAGGCCCAGCTGGCAGAGGCTGAGGAGCATATGGAGCAGACCTCTGGAAGGATGGATGTCGTCCAGGCCGAGGTGGAAAGGGCCCGGGCCAGGGTTGACGGATTATGCCCCGCCGCTGCTGAAGAGGAGCGGGAGTTAAATCAGCGACAACAGGCTCTGGACGCCGCAAGTCAACGGGTGGCGGAGCTGCAACGCTCTTTTGACGGAGTCAACCCGTCCATGGGGGAAGTCAACCCCCGAGTATTGTAGCAAACTCGAAAGAAGCTTTTATTAACACTTTTGTGCTCCAACTCATTCTTTCTCCTTTGTTTTGAGTTCCGTAGCACGCACGATTTCCACTGTTGAATTGCCTTGTTGCATCCCTGCAATGTTTGCGGGACGTTTGACGACAATTCCCTCAAACCAGTCCAGATTCCCGAACGATGGGGAAGGCTTGATCGGAGGAGGAACTTCCAGGATAGCCGAATTACCGTTTCTCCAACGTGCTCTTATGCACGATCGGGGCAACACCAGGGGCGCTGAAATCGGTTCAAACAGATGAAAATGGGAAGTGTGAATCACGATGCCCAAATTCGGAACACTGTGGGGATGGCGTGACAATAAAGGAAAACAACTAACAGTGGCGGACAAACGGTATCCTTACTGCGTTAGCCTGAAATGGGGACAACAAATGAGCATCGACCACTGACCATATTCGCAACGCGGGATTTTATCAATTTGTTGTCGATCAATCTTTCAGGGTGTTGGCCCAGGACAGTTGGTGGACCATAGGTCAGACATCCATACTATTAGGGGGTCCTTCCAGACATGACCAGTCTTCCGGAACGTTGGCCCAGGACGGTAGGTGAGCCGATGCGGCACAAGACCAGGCCGTTAGGGGGTTCCTTCAGACATGAAAGAGGACGAGAGTCCGAATAAGGGACACGCAAAGCGTGGAACATGGAGTGGTGGTTTGTTCAAACAGAATCCAACACCTCGGTAGTTGCACCACCGTGGAGGGAGTACGCCAGATGGGCGCATCGACCTGATCACAGATCATTCCTTTTTGGGACAGGGCCTCTCTGGCGAGGGGATCTATCGCTTCCCAATGGGATCTTGGGGCATCCTGAACTTGTTCAGGGTAAAATTGTAGCTACATAGTTCTCCCCAGGGGGTCAGGCCAGAGGGCTGGAAATGGGGAGGAACAGGATTTTGTGATTCCTGGGGCTGAACCCTAGGCGAAATGCATGGGCGTCTCTACGTATCCCACGTGATGATGGGAATCAAGCCGCACGTAGTTCTGGAAGCGCAGTTTAATGTCGTACTGGACGAGGAGCAGCCTAACCTTGTTGGTACACATCCAGCCAAAACTACTAAGCCCACGTGAGTCGTGCTCGGTGTGGGAAACAAGTAGTTGTGGTGGGAATTTCCCGACGCGGAGAGGGGTAGGTTGGGGCAAAGGGATGCTCGGTGACTACCGGCCCAATGACACTAACGCGATCATTCAGCGCACCTAGATGCGCGAAGAGAAAGAGCCGAGTATGGTGGAGTTCCACTTGAACATGAGGGAGTGGAAATGTGTGAATCATGACGCTCGAGATTCGGATCACGATGGTGGAGGCATGGCGATGGAGGACTACTGCTGACCATATTCGCAACACAGCATCCTATCGCGTTAGCCTAGAATGGGGACAAACAAATGAGGGTCGACCGTTGACCATGTTCGAAACACGGGACCGTGTCACAAATGTTGTCAGAGATCCGTGGGGACGTTGGCCCGAAACGATTGTAGGGACCTTAGGTCCAGCATTCATGGAGAGCCCTTAAGCTTAGTATCCACGTCGTCCGAGGGTCCTTTTGGATGTGGAAGAGGATGAGGATCCAAATAGTGAGCTCGCGAAGCTTGGTCATGGGATGAGGGGAATATCCCTGTGAAAATCCCATGCTTCGGGCTTTTTGTCAAAACACATCTGAATACGTCAACGAAACGTATTAGAGAGAGGGAGAAGATTCCTTTCCCTTGGGGAGATCATAGTTTATGGTCATAGAATTCGGAACATGGATTGGAAAAAGAGATCAGGGGACGCATGACATCACAGCCTGACGTGAATGAGCTCGAGTCGAGGGACCGAGAACCAGGGTTAGGCTGGGCCCGCGGGGAAGTACCCGGGCGCTCCTACGTATCTCATGAGGATGAGAATCAAGCCATACGTAGTTCTGGAAGGTGGAAGGGTAAGGTACCAGTGCCAGGGGAAAGGGGAAGTGCAGACGTGGCCCTTGCACTAAAAGAAGTGGAATTTGATGTATCTTGTTTGTTCTTTGAGGTGAATGGGGGTTTTTTTTGTGAAGCGACAGGCCTAGAACTGTAGGTCGTGATGTCGCCACAAGAATCAAGCTGTGATGGGCGTTGACAAATGGCATGGCGCGTGGCCAGTACCCAACGTGATGTCCTCTACAGCGAGGTCACCACAATGCGGTGCCGTTTTTCGTCGTGCGGCCAGGACGATAATGTCACAGTTTAGGGTCGTATGATAGGACCAAGCATGCATTTTATCGTCATGCAGCGCAGACGTAGTAGAGATGATGCTAGGCGGGAAATGTGAGTAGTGTTATAAAACACAATTGACGGAGACATGATCCCACATCAGATTGTACGCCATTTGGAGGGGGAAACCTTAGGCCGAGGGGCCTATACAGAGGTGAAACAGGGAGAGAGACTGGCTTCCTGAATGGGTTGTACCTGGAGACAGGGCGTCTGGGCGGTCCTACGTATCCCATGAGTATGGGAATCAAGATAAACGTAGTCCCGAATGGATATTAGTTTATGGTATTAGAGCTCGGACCATGGGAGCCCCAAAGGGTGCCAGATTGCAGCTTTGTCCCCCTAGCATGCAAAGGTGCACTGAGGGATAGCGCCAAAAGTGTCGAGATTCCACCCGGACATGATGGGGTGGAAAATGATGTGAACCATGCAACCAACATTCAAGGACTGAAGGGGCTGGCGTGACGACAGGGGATTACTGCTGACCATGTTCGCAACACACCACCCTGTCGCGTTAGCCTGAAATGAGGACTATCAAAACGAGCATCGACCGCTGACCATATTCGCAACGCGGGATTTTATCGATTTGTCGTCCGTAACCCTGGAGGGCACTGGCCCGTATCGGTAGGAGAGCCCTTGGGCGTAGTATCCAGGCCGTTCTTGGGGGTCCCTCTGGGTGTGAAAGATGATGGAAGTCCGAATAGAGGGGAACACGAAGCTTGACAAGTGGAAGGAACTTGACCAAGTTGAATCTGACACTCTTGGTGCTAGACTAGAGTGCTCTTAAAACATGGGTGAACCACTACAGGGAGCCAAGGGACTCAACCTTGAGGGTGATCGAAAGATGGCAGATCCCCAGGGGAAGGGGGGCATGGTGCCCAAAACCTTGTATTATACCTGCACACCCCCCGCTGGAGAGGGATGGACCAAGTGGCCTAGGTGAACGGGAAATCAGGAGATCTCCCAGAGGTGGGGCTGGACCCGAATCTTAGACATTCGGGTGGTCCTACGTATCCCATTAGGATGGGAATCAAGCCATACGTAGTTCTGAAATGTGCCTTTTAACGTCATGCAGGACAGAACAGGAGGACTGAACCTCAGAATGGGGGCGTGCGTGGTGCAGTTGTTGCAAACCCGACGTGAATGAGGACATAGCCCTACACTGCGCCACGCAGTCCTGTGATCAGGGTCCTGAAGAGAGGATTAGAGAGGTAAATTTACTGAACTCAAGCTGGGTCCAAAGACAAGGGGTCTTGAACGTAGTTCCAGATGAGAGTCTTAGTTTATGGTCTTAGAGCTCGGACCGTGGATGATGACAACTCCCGAGTAAGCACAGATGTCAGCCCAATCCCTAATCCCACGTGAGATAAACTCGGTGTGGGAAACAAGGGGGGCATCCTCATTGCAATACTTGGGGAATCCATTAACGGGGAGTCAGCAGAAAGTTCCGAAGGACACCTTTGATGTAGCTTGTTCCTCAAATGCGCAGACGTGCACGGAGGAAAAGTACCAAGAATCCCGAGACTCTACTTGGACACGATGAAGTGACGAAGGGTGTGAATTGTGTACCCGGCATTTGGGCTTAACGGGTTGGCGTGACGACAGAGGAAAACCGTTATCCGTGACAGAAACACAGTGTCTGTATCGCGTTAGCCTGAGGTGGGAACAACAAACGAGCATCGACCGCTGACCATATTCGCAACGCGGGATTTTATCGATTTGTTGTCCGAAACCCTGGGGGGCGTTGGCCCGTATCGGTAGGAGAGCCCTTGGGCGTAGTATCCAGGCCGTTCTTGGGGGTCCCTCCGGGTGTGAAAGATGGTGAAAGCCCTGATGCGGGGATACGCAAAGCCTGGAAAGCGGGTGCGGACGTGTCCGAGTAAAGCTTGGCATTCCAGGTAATGAACCAGAGTACTCTTAGGCACATTGGAGAACTGCCGAAAAAGAGGGATCGACGAAACAACTCAGCAGGGGGTGGGAGCATGGCGTGGTCATCACGAGACCGTCGTGAATGAGGACATAATCCCACACCGCACCATATAATCCCCTCATGGAGGAAGGATGGGCCAGGGGGCCAAGATGGGATGAGGATTCCCGAGAGATGGGGCTGGACCCGGATCTTGGACATCCAGGTGGTCCTACGTATCCCATCAGGATGGGAATCAAGCCACACGTAGTTCTTGAAATGTAGTTTAACGTCATACCGGACGAGGAGGGGAGTAACATACCCCTAAGCGAGGTGTACAGTATGGAGAAAAACCGACGTGAATGAGGACGTAGTCCCACGCCATACCGTACAATCCTATAAGATAGGTCCTGGGCCGCGGCCTGGAAAGGCCAAGGGGCCTGGGGCTGAGCCTCGGTCAGGAAGGCCTGACTGGTTTGTAGTTTAACGTCTTACATGAGGACGGGGGTCGGGGACCCGAGGAGGCCAAGGGGCCTGAGGCTCGGTCAGGAAGGCCTGACTGGTTTGGAGTTTAACGTCTTACATGAGGACGGGGGTCGGGGACCCGAGGAGGCCAAGGGGCCTGAGGCTCGGTCAGGAGGGCCTGACTGGTTTGTAGTTTAACGTCTTACATGAGGACGGGGGGCCAGGGGCCCAAGGAGGCCAAGGGGCCTGAGGCTGAGCCTCGGAAGGGGAGTCGTACGACATGGTACATGATCCCGACGTGAATGAGGACGTAGTCCCACACCACACCGTACACTCCGGGTAAGAAGGGACCTAGGCTGTGACCTGGAAAGGCCAAGGGGCCTAAGGTCAAGTATCAATCAGGAAGACCCGACTGGCTTGTAGTTTAACGTCTTACATGAGGACGGGGGGCCAGGGGCCCAAGGAGGCCAAGGGGCCTAAGGCTGAGCCTCGGAAGGGGAGTCGTACGACATGGTACATGATCCCGACGTGAATGAGGACGTAGTCCCACACCACACCGTACACTCCGGGTAAGAAGTCCTGGGCTGTGGGCCCGATCACTAGCACCACCTGGGGGAAGTTTTTCACCTCAGTATGGGGCAGAATGAAGCATTGTTGACCATATTCGAAACACAGCGTTCCTATGGTGACCCGCATGGGGGAAACAAATGAGCGTCGACCACTGACCAAATTCGCCACGCGGGACTTGTATCGATTTGTTGCTTGAGAAACCCTCGGGGGCGTTGGCCCGGATTGGTAGGAGAGCCCTTGGGCTTTGTATCCATGCCATTCTTGGGGGCCCCTCCGGGTGTGAATCCATCCACGAAAGGGGCAAACACCTCCAGGGGGGAATGTGCAGCCGGGTCGAGGCTTGCTCGACGTGGGTCGGGGCGAAAGTGTGCACCCTGCCGTTTCTTGACCCGAGGGGAAGATTTTGGCTTTTGGGCTGGGCCGACGGACGAAATGTCCGGGCGTTCCTAGGTATCTCATAAGTATGAGAATCAAGCCATACGTAGTTCTTGAAGGCTATGCAGTTTAGCGTCATACGGTGAGGACGTGGGAGGGTAGAAGAACGGGAGTGGGCGCATGGTGCGACCCCCACAATCTTTGCGTGAGTGGGGTTGCATGAGCGGGGCCAAGAAAGCCGACACCCTGCTACACAAAGATCCTCCAAGGAGACTATCCCAGGGGGAATAGGGGAAGAGAAAAGCTTGGGGATGGGCTCAAGATGAGGCGTCCGAGCGTTCCTACGTATCCCATGAAGATGGGAATCAAGCCATACGTAGTTCTTGGCATGCAGTTTAACGTCATGCGGGACGGTGAGAAGCACCTCCTTTGGGGATATGTATGGTACGACAAGTAATCCGACGTGAACGGGGACATAGTCCCACACCATGCCGTACAATCCCGCAAGAGGGTAAGTCGGGGAAAGACCAAGGGGGGGACCCAAGCCCAAGCCGCGGCGGAGACGGGGCCAGGGACCCAAGGAGGCCAAGAGGCGTGAGGCCGGGCCTCGGTCAGGAAGACCTGACTGGCTTGTAGTTTAACGTCTTGCAGTGAGGACGGGGAGACAGTTTAAGGTCATGCGGGACCAAGTCGCAGTTTAGAGTCATGCAGGACCAATGCAGTTTAGGGTCGTGCAGGACCACTGCAGTTTAATGTCGTGCGGGACCCTCTCGCAGTTTAGGGTCATGCAGGACCCTCTCGCAGTTTAGGGTCATGCAGGACCACTTTTTCCCTAGGCAAAGTATCGCTTGAGGAATCTGGCATTGGTGGGAGGGGTTACACGCTCTCTCTCTGTGGTCACCAAGGAGTATGCTCCATTGGGGTAAACCTTATGGATGATATAAGGCCCTTCCCATTTGGGTTCTAACTTGGGCGGTTTCCTTCCGGGAATCATTGGCGCTCGGAGGGCCAGCACCAGGTCACCCTGTAGAAAAAAGAGTAGACGAACCTTCTTGTCAAAAGCTCTTGCTATCTTGTCCTGATGCCTTTCCAGATTGTGCAGGGCACGAAGCCGGTTCTCGTCCAGTGCCTCTAACTCAGCTAGACGGATCTCGGCTACCTCGTCTGATGTCTGGTGATCATAAACTGCCGTGCGTAGCGACGACAGCTGGATCTCAATGGGTAGGACGGCCTCAGCTCCATACACCAGGGAATATGGGGTCACCTGGGTAGAGTTGCGAGTCGTCGTCCGGTAAGCCCAGAGGGCGTTGGGGAGCTCGTCCGGCCAACTCTTCTTGTTCTGACCAACCATCTTCTGCAGAATGTTAGAGAGGGTCTTGTTGAACGCCTCGATCTTCCCATTCACCTGTGCGTGGTAGCGGGAGGTATGGTTCGACCGGATGTCGTACTTAGCGTACAATTTCTTCAATTCAGCTGCTCGTAAGTTGGTGCCGTTGTCAGTGAGGACGGCGTGAGGGACTCCAAACCGGTGGATAATGTTGGAGCTCACAAAGTCAACGACGGAACGGGCCTTGACCTCTTTGAGCGGAACTGCTTCTGCCCACTTGGAGAAGAAATCAGTAGCAGTCAGGATGAACCTACACTGGCGGGCTGTTGCCGGCGGATACGGTCCCACTACATCGAGTCCCCATACCGCAAATGGCCAAGAGTACTTGGTGGGGTGGAGGGGTTCTGGCGGCCGATGCAAGAAGTTGGCGTGCACTTGGCACGCGTGGCATCTCTTGGCGTATCCAATACAATCGTGGATCATGGAGAGCCAGAAGTACCCTAGCCTCTGGATTTGATGGGACAGCTTCGGCCTAGCTTGATGGGCGCCACAGGAACCGGCGTGAACCTCTTGCATAACTTGAGGTATCTCTACTCCTTGGACGCAACGGAGGAGGACACCATCAAAACTCCATTTATAGAGGGTCTGCTCAAGACTGGGGCCGCTCTGGAGGGTAAATTGAAGTGCGCGGCGTCGGATTCGCTCGCGCTCGGCCCGGTTGTCCGGGAGCCGACCATTTTGGAGATACTCGACAAAAGGAGATCTCCAATCGGGGGTCGTTTCAACCACTGCGTCTGACGAACCTGGGACCCCCGATACGGAGGGTCCGGCGGTGAGATGACTTACCCGCAGGCTATCACGGTCCTCTTGGGTGACGGGAGCAATGACTCTTCGGTGGGCCACGTGTATGACCAAATCATCTTGCTCGGGTTCTGCGAGCGATGCGGCTAAGCCAGCTAGGGCGTCCGCTTGGCCGTTCTGCGACCTCGGGACATGGGTAACCTCTGGCCGAGAAGAGAACTGGGCCATTAGGAGGAGGGTGTACTCCAGCAACGGTGCAAGCTCTGGCTTCCTGACGACGTAGTCGCCATTAACCTGTTTGATTACTAGCTCGGAATCTCCCTTCACATGTAGATGGGGTACATGGATCTCAAGGGCCAACTCGAGGCCGGTGATGAGAGCTTGGTACTCTGCCTCGTTGTTCGTACAATCTTCTGACAACAGGAAGGAGTACGGCAGGACGGCTTGCGCCGGGGTAATGAAAACAATACCCAGACCCACTCTGTTGAGCTTGGGGTCGTTGAGCCTTCTACCGGTGGGGATCCGGGAGGCGCTGTCGAAATGCATTTGCCAACATGGGGCAGCATGATCGACTGAGAGGATCGTCTCGTCGGGAAAATCCAGGTCCAGGGATTGATCCGCGGAGGTTGGATGGGCAGCTAAAAAGTCTGCCAACGCCTGTCCCTTAACGACCTTCTGAGGCACAAACCTGATGTCAAACTGCTGGAGAATCACCGCCCACCGTGCTAGTCGGCCAGTCAGCATGGGGCGGTTCAGGATGTACTTCAGCGGATCCACCCGAGAGATCAATTGCACCTCGTGGTGTTGCAGGTAGTGTCGCAACTTCTGCACGGCGAAGACGAGTGCAAGGCAGCTCTTTTCGATAAGGGAATATCTGACCTCCGTATCGAGAAGCATGCGACTGAGATAGTAGAGACTGTTCTCAGTGCCCTCGTTATTCTTCTGGGCGAGCAGCGCGCCGAGGGATCTCTCCAGGGCGGTCACGTAAAGGACCAGCGGCTTTCCAGAGACGGGTGGCATCAAGACCGGAGGTTGGAGCAGATACTGCTTGATTTCCTCGAAGGCGATCCGACACTCCTCATCCCATTCGTAGGCAGCGTCTTTCTTCATGAGCCGGGAAAAGGGCTTACACTTGCCGGCCAGATTCGCAATGAATCGGCGTATATAGGCTAAGTGGCCTTGCAGGCCTCGTAGCTCTCGAATGTTGCTCGGGGGAGGCATTTGGCTGATGGCCTTGATCTTCTCCGGGTCGATCTCGATACCTCGGTATCTGACAACAAAACCCAGAAACTTCCAGGAGGTGACCCCGAAGGCACACTTCAGCGGGTTCATCTTCAGGTGATGGGAACGGAGGAAACCGAACACTTTCTCAAGGTCTTTGAGATGGTCCTGGCGTTGGCACGATTTGACTACAAGGTCATCCACGTAGCATTCCACCAATGTCCCGATGATCGGTTTGAATATGCGATGCATGGCCCTCTGATAAGTGGAACCTGCATTTTTCAAACCGAATGGCATTACCCGGTAGCAAAAGGTACCCTAGGGAGCCCTGAAGGCAGTGGACTCCTCATCTTCGGGGGCCATCCGGATCTGGTTATACCCGGAATACCCGTCCATGAAAGAGAGGGCTTGGAACCCGGCCGTGGCGTCAATCAACAGCTCTGTCACTGGGAGTGGGAAGTCATCCTTTGGGCAGTGGCGATTGAGATCGCGGAAGTCGATGCAGACTCTGATCTGCCCATTCTTCTTCCTGACTAGCACAATGTTGGCGAGCCATTTGGGGTACTGGACCTCTTTGACGAAGTTGGCTTTGATAAGCTTGTCAACTTCGGCCTCAACCATAGCGCCATGGGAAGGGTGCATTTTCCTGGGAGGCTGCTTGAACCCACAATGTTTTACTGGGAGGCTCAGACGGTGGACGCCCACTTGGGGATCCAGCCCTGGCATCTCATCGTAACTCCAGGCAAACACATCGCGGTGCTGTTTGAGGAAGTCTACATACTGCTGCCGCTCCTCGAGGGACATGGCCGCACTGATTAATGTGGGTCTTGAATCTTCCTCGCTACCAAGGTTCACCTGTACCAGCTCATCGACCGTGGTAGAGACGCCTTCTTCAAAGGCTGGGGGAGCATCCTCCAAGTCTTCCTCCCCAGCCGTGGGGGGACTTCCCGCGACGGAAGATACTTCTGGGCTTTCAAAACCCGAGGGGCGGCTGGTGCCGGCTTGGGCAGCAGCGATCATCACATCAAGAGAATCACCTGTCGTCAAGACCATAGCAATGAATGCATTTGATCCGATCCCATCTGGCCTTCGGCCTAAGGGGCCACGCTTGATGATATTAAAGCAGTGGTGACGTGTCGGCCTAAGTCGGTTAATTCCAGCCCGGTGAAAGAGACACGTATGGCGCACCGCCGTTGCCATCATCTTGACGTCCCGGTACCGTACAGGGGTAGGAGGTTCCGGGATGACCCGAGCCTGGTTGATGTAGGAGTACGAGGTGATTTTCCGTCGTCGCTTGGACGCGGGAACATGCCTTCCTTGCGTACTCGAAACAACGAAACACTGTCCCATGTCGGGGGTCGTGGCCTCCAACCGGTGGATCGGGAGGATGTAGGCGTCGTCCATGCTTTCCCAAGGATCACTTGTGATCGGGGCGGGTTCATCCTTGCTTACCAGGATTTACTTGTCCTTACTTTTGTAATAACCCGCATCCAGATAGCGGGCCTCACAAGAAGCGAAAGGGGACGCGTCTCCTTGGAGCACGCCTACTCGACCGTTGAGCGAGTACTTAAGGCACTGGTGATACGACGAGGGAACCGCTGCATGCAGATGGAGCCATGGCCTACCCATCAATGCGTTTTAGGTGGTGTCCTGAGAAACAACCATGAACTCGGTGCTGGAAATTAAGCCACCGAACTGGGTCTTCAGGCGGATCTTGCCGACCGGGGTTTGCTCTGTCCTGTCGTACCCCTGAATCCTGAGGTCAGAGGGAGTCAAATCACCTTCGGACAAACCCAGCTTTCGCAGCGTCCGGGTTGGAATTAGATTGATTCCAGAACCCGTGTCAACGAGGCAGCGACGGACTTCCACACCGTTAAAGTGGCCAGTGATATACAGTGGGCGAATGTGCCCCTGTATAGGAGGGTCTTCATATTCACCAGAGAACGAGATAACCGCCTGACATTCGGCGTTTTCAATCGTCTAGGTATGGAAGGCCTCCGCAGCTGCCACTTTAGTCTCGAACTGAAGGAGGCTCCTTAGGGCCTCGGCAAGTGCCTCGCGCATCTCTGATGACAAGCGCATGGCCTCAAGGATGGAAAGCCTTTCCGGAATGCCGGCTAGGTGCTTTAGGACATCATACTTGCGTGCCAAACGCGAACCTCTGCTTACAGGGGGTTTTTCGGCATTTGGGGGCATAGCGGGTCCTGCTGGTTGAACTGGCGGTCGGCTAGCACTGGGTACATCCTGCTGCCTGCTAGTAGAAGCCTGGAGAGTAGTCGCCGGGCTAAGATCGAACAGCGGGGGTTGGCCCATCGCCGGGTGGGGCTGGCTGTGATACGAACGAGGCGGCTCTCCCTGATCCAGCAACACGAACGGCGGTGGAGGTAGAGCCGAGGGTGCTGGATGGGTCTGCGCGTGCTGAGATCTGCGCTGAGCCTGCTGCCTGGTCTCGGTAGCGTGCACGGCTTG
The DNA here is from genome assembly GCA_963277665.1 of Viscum album. Classification (NCBI taxonomy): domain Eukaryota; kingdom Viridiplantae; phylum Streptophyta; class Magnoliopsida; order Santalales; family Viscaceae; genus Viscum; species Viscum album. The sequence goes on from OY728167.1 coordinate 685,959,005, forward strand.
GTCACAAGTGCTCGCTGACATACCTCGGTGACCGGCGCGATTTCGATTCTGCCGACGTTGATGTCGGCTTGAAACATTGGGGCGGTCTGCCTGGAGTTCCCCCTCGTCGGGGGTCATATAGGGCTTTACCAGCTCCACGGTGTTAACCGAAGCGTACCCTTGACTGTCACTCGAAGATTCATCCACCGCTGGGCGGATTCTGGGGGGAATTCCCATTTCGGGAGGCATAAAGTCGCTGAGAGTGCGGGATGACGACGGCACTGGCGGTGCATGTTGCTTCTTCTTACGTCGCCGCTGCTTGCCCTTTTGGGCAAAGGTCGACTGTGAAGACGATGTTGAGGCGCCAACTACTTCTTATGGAGGTTCTGGCTGCTTCAAGCGTGCCCGGATGATGCCCTGGGGACGGACGACAGTTTTTCGAGCCATCCAGTTGTCGTATTTCTGGGACCCGCGGCTGGAGACCTGCTGCCACTCACCCTCGCTGTCACTGCCGATTTCTGATCCCGCAAAGACGCCTGCCACCTGCACTGGCGCTGGGCCCAACTTGACTATGTTGTTGTTGACCTGGTCCTGAAGCCAGTCTTTAAACACATAGCATCGCTTGAGGGTGTGCCCCAGGATCAGATGATAAGGGCAGTAGTTGGGGTGATCAGTGAGATGCGCCTCTGCCGGCCTCCTGCACTCAGGCAGACGCACGATCCCTTTCTCTAGAGCACTTCGGAAGTAACCAGGGACCTGATTTTCGTTAAACGAATAGGTATGGTACTTTCTTTCCGGGTAAGGAGCCCTGGGGGCCTGGTCCTGTCGAGGGACCGGAGGGGCCTGCTGAGGGGGCGGCGCCTGGTTGTCTCGCCTAGGTGGCGGTGGCGCGTTGCGCGGGGGAACCTGTCGGTTCTGAGGCGGTCGCTGCTGGGCAGGAGCCTGTGCTTGAGGTGGAGGACCTCTGCGGGGTTGCGGGGGTGGTGCCGCCGGTAACAATTCCAGCTGCCTCGGGGCTTCTATTTGAGCCACCGCGGCGGGTTCAGCCCTGGCGGCCCTCCTGGCTTGGATCATAGGGGGCAGCAAACGTGCCTGACTAGCCTGTTACAGGGCCTCCTCGAGGCGCTGGGCCTTATTCGAGAAATCTCTGAACCCTCCAGGGTAGTTCTGGGTAATCAAGGAGGGTACCAGCTCTGTCTTGACGTTCCCCACACACATCATCAGTAATTGCTCCTGAGTCAGTGGCATATCGAGGGAATACGTAAGTCCTTTCCACCGGGCGATGAAGTCTGCAACCCGCTCATCAGGCCTCTGTTTGCACTTAAAGAGGTCCGCGATGCCGGTCTTCCGCGTGGTGGAGCTGAACTGGTACATGAACTGCCAGCGAAGATCCTCCCAACCGGTCACTGATCCGATGGGGAGCTGGCTGTACCAGACGAATGCCGGACCTTCCAATGTCTGTACAAAACATCGGAGCTTAGCGGCTTCTTGCTGAGCCGGGGTCCCCAGCATGGGGCCACACCTGGAAGAGAAATGAGCCAAGTGCTGGGGTGGGTCCCCTGTCCCGTTAAACGGCGAGAAAGTGGGGTTCCCAAAACTCGGAGGCGCGGGCATATCATCCACCCACGCGGGATAAGGCTTGCCATCCGGTGGGACCGCCACCTTCCGTGTCTCCAACGCCTCGAGGCGGGATGTGAGTGCTGCAATAAGGTCCTCCGGGTGGGGGTCCCTGTCTTGACGGGGGTCCCTAACCACAAGCGCATTGCCAGGTTCTTCAACACGGTAGACGACTTCTGCTGCTCGCGGGTTGACTGGTTGGACGTCCTGTTGGGCGACTGGGGGAACCCGGGTTGGGTTCTTCAAATTGCCCCGTCGCTCAGGGGGGTTTGGCGAGACGTATCGCGCCCTCTTGCCGTATGTTCCGGCTTCCGCCCTGTCCGCGGAAGTAGCATGATCAGGGTTGCCCGTAGGCATCTCACCGGGGGGAAATTGTTCCTGCCCCTGCTGCCCCGGCCTGGGATTACCATAGTCGGGTCGTCGCTCTGCGGCGCGTTCAGCCAAGAGTTCGTCAACCAGCCTCTTCTGTTCAGCAAGCTGCTGGCGCAACGTGGCCTTCTCAGGGTCTTCTTCCGTTTTCTTCACAGAGGCGGACGGGTCGGAGTGCTTGACTATTCCGGCATGCTCCTTACCCTTTCCAGTGCTTCGACCGAGTGCCAGTGACTCGGTAGGTACGGGGAGGCCTAGCAGGTTCCTTTGCTGACGGGTGACTCTCCCTGATGGGTCGAGTAGTGGCGGTACGCCCTCGGATGGCAAGTCCCCATCAAGGAACTCAAGCTCATCTTCCTTATCCACAACGTCGGCCATGTGGACTGTGACCCCTCTTGAGGGCATATCCCCGATGTCGCATAGCGAATCAGGTTGTCGTCGGATAGGGTCAAAGAGGAGAGCGGCATAGCGTCCCCAACCACGGACTTGCACATGGGGGGTGGCTTCCCTGACGATCTTGCGGAGTGCCTTGAAACTCTGAACGCATTTTCGTTGGAGGGCACTCTGATGACCGGGCGACTCGGGGTGCTGGGCCGCAAGGAGCGCCGCTGCATCAATCAGGCGGCACTGTCTGCCAATCTCCTCGAAGTGCTCTCGACTCCTGGGGTACACTACCCGTTCCCAACGGAGGCGGAAGTGCGTCGCCCACAGGGTCCGACAAAAGCATCCCACTTCTTCAGGGGTAAGCGACTCGGGTACGCGAAAATTCAGCGCCGCCGTGGGCCAGAACTTCTCTGGGAAGTAGTCCGCTGCAAGAATACTCCAGAAGCTCCTGGGTTCGTCCTCGGGGTTCGGCCCTACATTTCCCCACTCATCAACCGCGGGTGGCTGAGGGACCGGTAGCGGTACCGAGGCGGACCTCTGGGATAGCAAACTCGGCGGTGGAGAATACGGCGAGCGAGCAGACTGGCCACCGTACTCTGGGCCTTCCTCTGAAGAGCGAGGTGACCTGACCACAATGTCACGATAGGACGGGCTAACAACCACTGCTTCGGGTACGGGAATTGCCGTTACCGGTGTCCGGTCATGTCGTGCCTCTACCACCGTTGACCCCCAAAATAGCTCCTCGTGATCCCGAGTAGAGGTAGAGGGCGCTTCGGGTGACGGTGGCGGTGACTGCGCGGTCGAAACCTGCGAGGTTCTCAGGATTTCTTCCTCCTGGATGTACCTGCGGAGAGAGACGGGAATCTGGTGGACCTCAAATTCTGGGAGAACGAGGCTGACGCGTCTGGTTCCTGCCCCAGCCCTTGATATGGAGGAGCTGGGAGAAGGTTCCATCGCTGAATCGCATTCCGCTTCCGAATCGGAGAAACGGGCAGGTTTGATTTCCCCCTGGGCCTTCCGAGGATTCTTCTTGTGGTGGCGACGACCCGCTCTTCTGCCCCTGGGTGGCTCTTCGGGACAGGGTTGACCCCTATCAGGCAGCCTTGGGGCGGCGCTAGCGCCGTGGCGGAGAGGGCCCCCACTTGAGACAGCCGGGGTGCGAGGGGCACCAGGGCAAATGTCGAAGGGTACATGGGGAGGACCTCCATGAACAGTACCCGTGTGGGCGGGGCCTCTATTGGAACCGGCAGGAGCATGGGGAAGGCCTTCATGGTCGATGCGAGTGGAGCGAGGCTGACCTTCACTCCTTGAGTTGCTGGGGCGAGGAGGACCTTCGCCAGTCGCAGAGAGGACGTAGGGGGGCCCCCACGTCGAAGGACCGGATGGACGGTTCCTTCAGAAGGATGGACTTCATACCCTGTACAGTGGGCACGAGAAATGTTTCCGCGCTGAGCATCACTTCCCCGGGGCAGGTCTTCCTGCAAGATGGGGGCAGCACGAGGCATGCCTCCATGACGAACCTCAGAGCGGGGAAGGCCCATGCTCTGTGGAGTAGTGGTACGGGGAGGACCTCCGTACGGGGTGGCATCACCGCGGGTTAGCTCGCGACGATCATCACTGGGGCCTGCAACCCGGAGAGTCAACCCGGCCTGCCCATGGGGCGGCTGGGTTCTCAATCTTGGTTGGGCAAAGGGGTGCCCCTGCTCAATGTACGCGGGGGCTTCGTAATGTACGCCGGTGGTGGCTCGGGCCACTGTAACTGTCGACGTGGACGCGCCTAGGCGAACGTCCTCAGCCCGGGCCCGGCGCTGACGTCGGGTCAGGCGGGCCGGTGCAGGTGGTGCAGGGACGTATTCTGCCTGCTCTTCCTGCGGGGCCGGACGGCGGCGTTGACGTGGCCGGACGGGAGCTCTCGCCTGGGGGCCCTGGGTCGGGGCCCTGAGTGGGCTGAGCCGGACCGCGCCTGCCTCTTCGGCGTAAGGCGAAGAGTCGTCAAGGCGTTCTGGGGATAAGCTCCCGAAACGGTTGAATGTCGAGGTGGGGAGCAGGGGCTCCCTGCGCGGCCTGTTAGGGCGGCGTTGACGGCGGGGCCTGGAAGCCTCCAGGTCCAGACGGGCCATATCCCTGGTCGGGATGACCCCTTGTTCCTCATACCTGCGCACGAGGCTGTTGATCACCCTTCGTTGGATGACCTCTGATGGGGAAAGGTGACGTGGACGTCCCGTATCCCGTGACGTGGCAGCCGTCGTGGTGGTAGTGGCGCCATGTGGAGTGGCCGTAGTGGTGTTTCCCCTGCCCCTGCGCGGGCGAGGAGCGGATGGTGACCGCATCCCTGAAATAGCAACCTGGTTCCTGGCAAACGAAGGGATCAACTCATCAGTAATGAGAGGAAAAGGATTGACAGCCAGTGCCCCAGCGTTCTTCCATCCTCCATGTCTGTGAGAAAGATCCACGCCAACACGCTGCAGAGCGGAGCGCCCCACGTTCTACTACCCCGACTTCCGGTGAGTTCCACGACAGGCCCGCCATTTGCTTGGCAGGACCAGGCACCGGATATCTGGATCCGGTGACACATCAATCTACTGGTGTCTCGAACGCTACTAATCCCCATGCTGAGGAGAAGAAATTCACGCCGGGTTCACCATTTCTGTTTCCGACGCTTTCGCCGGGGCGCACGCGCATCCGTCCGCGGAGGAGGGGGGCGCGCGGCTTTTGTTGCCCCGCATTCCCGCTTTCCAAAGGCGGGCGGCATTCGTTCCTTATTCAGGGACGTCTGCTCCTTGATCGAAATGGGATGATGGGATGTCGGTTCTTCCTCCTTTGGATTCCTCCTCAGAACTCGTCACCTAGTCCGGGTCTCCCTTGTAGATTTAATACGTAGTTCGTGAAACTCTTCCCAGTGCCATGTTTCCATGGATGCCGGTTAATTACACTGCTTCTGTCGGGACATTCCAAAGGGTCCAGTCAGGGCAACAACCTTCGGTCAGGGGAGTAATCACGTTTGAGGCATCAGTAGCGTGTCTGGATGCTGGGGTACCTTGCATGTCTGTCTGTTATCCTCGATCACAAGGCTTCTCGAGGGCGTGGAAGCCCGAGGCATCCCACATCGAGCGCAGGGAATTACATGTCATAGACACGTATCTGAGGTTTTCCTCAGCTTCCCATGTTCAACATAGGGTATGCCGCGAGTTTAACGTCTTGTGGAGACGGTTACGCCAAAGGCGTTCCATCCGAGGTTTTCCTCGGGCATCTCATGTTTATCACGAGGTAGGTCGCGAGTTTAACATCTTGCGGAGACGGTTGAGAATTAAATGGGACCATCGCAAGGGGGCGACAGCGAAGTTGGGCTTGAGCCTTGAAGAGGCTTCCTACGTATCCCCGTGGCAGGGAATCAAAGTCCGCGTAGTTCAGGATGGTGCCGGTAAACCGACGTGAAGCTGGACCTTGGTCCGAGGAGAGTTGGGCTTGAACCTCTGGGAGGATTCCTACGTACCATGCCTTGACATGGATCAAAGTCCTCGTAGTTCAGATGATACAGTTTAACGTCATGTGGGACGATAATGAACCCTGACGTGAATAAACGACGGGTGGTGGGTGTCGGTGAGCCAACGAAAGCGAGGGACCTTGATCCACTATTGATGGGCTTGAACCTCGTGGAGGCTTCCTACGTACCATGCCTTGACATGGATCAAAGGCCTCGTAGTTCAAATTGCGCTGGGTCACAATGGCTTACCACTGGACCAGGATGTAGTTTAACGTCATACTGGACGTAGGTAGAACACGACGTGAATTGGGTGATGGGTGGGCTTGAACCTCGTGGAGGCTTCCTACGTACCATGCCTTGACATGGATCAAAGACCTCGTAGTTCAGATGAAAGTAGACCTTGGTCCACTGATGGTGGGCTTGAACCTCATGGAGGCTTTCTACATACCATGCCTTGACATGGATCAAAGACCTCGTAGTTCAGATGTCACAACGGCTTACCGCTGGACTGGAATGGGACCCGACGTGAATGAGCGACGGGCGGGCTTGAACCTCGTGGAGGCTTCCTACGTACCATGCCTTGACATGGATCAAAGAACTCGTAGTTCAGATGAAAGTAGACCTTGAACCACTGATGGTGGGCTTGAACCTCGTGGAGGCTTCCTACGTACCATGCCTTGACAAGGATCAAAGACCTCGTAGTTCAGATGTCACAACGGCTTACCGCTGGACTGGAATGGGACCCGACGTGAATGAGCGACGGGCGGGCTTGAACCTCGTGGAGGCTTCCTGCGTACCATGCCTTGACATGGATCAAAGACCACGTAGTTCAGATGAAAGTAGACCTTGGTCCACTGATGGTGGGCTTGAACCTCGTGGAGGCTTCCTACGTACCATGCCTTGACATGGATCAAAGACCTCGTAGTTCAGATGTCACAACGGCTTACCGCTGGACTGGAATGGGACCCGACGTGAATGAGCGACGGGCGGGCTTGAACCTCGTGGAGGCTTCCTACGTACCATGCCTTGACATGGATCAAAGACCTCGTAGTTCAGATGGGTTTGTCAGGGTCGGTGCTCACTCTAAGCCCACGTGAGTCATGCTCGGTGTGAGAAACAAGAGGTCGCAAGGACCTGACGATCACGTCGCGAAGGGCGCGTCCGTGAGAAGCGAAGAGGGGATTACGCGTTGAGCGGCCCATGGTGTTGGGACTTACTCCAGGATGGAGGCCCATGGCGCGACAAAGCGCGGGAGAGATGGACCTTGGTCCGACAATGGGAGGTGCCTCGTTCCCTATCACGTCCTCCACTGACCTTGGTAGTGGGGAAGTACCGAGATGCACGGGTGCAATCATCCGTACCAAAGGCTAGGGATTTACGCTCTGAGGCGACCCTTTCCCTGCGAACGTACACCACTCCGACAAGGAGGATCTCATTCCATGTGCGGAAGAGTTACCATTCCCGTGGAGACGAGCGGTGTAATGAATGCTCGAGCTGGGGGGACCCTTCGTGAGGGAGACGAGGTTGGGTCACAGTTTAACGTCATGTGTTGAGGACGTGGTGCTTGGCAGTTTAACGTCCTGCAGCTCGGACGAGGTGGGTTCACTCCACCCCCTTAGGGCTTACATAACCGGTACCCTCTGGTCCTTGGGGAAGGGAAGGTACCGGTAAGGCCATGGTAAAGGGGGGTCGCGGGAGGAACCATCGAGGGGTCCATGTTAGCGTGGCTATGCGAAGGAGCAATAGCCGTTAGCGTGCCTATGCGAAGAAGCATTAGGAGAAGCAACGCTACGGGTGGTGTTGTCCATGGGACTTTGAAATCACATCGTGCAAACCTAGAGGGTCGCACGGAAAGAGGAATCGCTAAGCAGAGGAGTGTGCTTTGCGAAGTGGGGTGCCTTGGCCTTAGCATGGGGCAGAGGTGGGAGTGAGAGGTGCTTCGCGAAGTGGAACAGTGTTCGCGGAGCACTGCCTTGCGAAGAAGGAGTGGTTCGCGAAGCAGGGTCCTCCCAAGCAATGTGCTTCGCGATGCATAGTTATCCTGCCTTGGCATAGGGATTACTAGCATGGGTTGGGTGTTTCGCGAAGCACAAGTGCTCCGCGGCTGCCCGGGTTCCCTTGGGAATCCCCTTCCTTTGCGAACGCCCTTGAGCTTCGTGAAGGGCATCCCTCTCGGAAGAGGGGCTCAAAATGAAACAAATTAGAGTCGTCTCGTGAAGTAGAAATACCTCGCGGAGCTCATGATTCCCGGGGCAAAGCGTGCTTCGCGATTCGGGAGAGGAGAAGCCGAAGGGTCGGATTGTCCGTCCTTGGGGACTCAGGGGGAGTCGAGTATTTATAGGGAAGGGGCGCCGCGATGCAGGGCTTGCGCGCCGCCTTCGGAGCTTCGCGGCGGCTCGCGAACGTCAAACGGGTTCGCGGAGGATTACCGCCTCCGGAGCTTCGCGACGGCTCGCGAACGTCAAACCGGTTCGCGGAGGATTACCGCCTCCGGAGCTTCACGGCGGCTCGCGAACGTCAAACCGGTTCGCGGAGGATTACCGCCTCCGGAGCTTCGCGGCGCTGCCAAGGTTGGGATGCTTCGCGGCGGGGCTCCGCATCCGGGCTTCGCGGCTGAGCTTCGCGAAGCAGGGCGCCAGCTGTCTTTTTCGTTCCTTCCTTTCGGGCCATATTTTTGGCGCCAACACATATATTATATGATATTTATATATTTGGTTCTTGTATTATTTAATAAAAATTATTTCACCATTATAAAGGAGGTTAACCTACCCAAGACTAAGGAAAATTACATGTTAAGGGTTAATTTTACAATCTCTTTATTTATCTGAGGTTGTTTATAAGCAAGTTTCTACTGGGACTTATTTATCATCCACATCTGTGTTTCTTAATAATGTATTTAAAAACATTTTAAATATTTACTAGATTATGTTTAGTGTAATTTATACCCTTGTTTTATTTTTTATAAAATGTTTTGAAAGGAATCTTTTCATCATTTTCCAAACATGGTACTTGATGACCTTTTTGACAAATTATGGTAAGAATGTTTTTTTACTTATACAGAGGGTGCTCATATTTTCCATTATTTTAAAACTTTTTATGCTTCCCTTAAAATATTTTATGAATTTTTTCAAAATAAATGTCTTCTTTTATAATTACATGACTATTAAATGATTTCAAAATTGAAAGACATATTTCACAGAAATAGTTATGATTTCATCTATGTCAACATCCTTTTATGGATTTTACACTTTTTTGAAGTTTATTTATTATGATACAATATTCCATATTTAATTTAAGGTTTTTTGATATTTTTTACTGTGGATATTTTATTTTTATACTATTCATGGTTTGTGGATAAAGTATTAAAATTTTAAATTCTTGTTTTAATTTGAATTTTTATGTTATTTTTCATCCTTTTCATATGAGGAATGCATTGGACATAGTATGCGACAAGTGGAGGCCACTATAGCTCCTCGATGCATCGGTAGGTCTCATGAGACAAACTAGATTCTTGGAATAAGGCATTGAAAAAATATTGTTTGTATTCTTGGCATGAGGCCTTGACTATGTGGTTATGATGTCCGGTTTTATGCATTTTATCATTATGAAATTAGCTGTTGATATTACATGTTATTATTAGACTAGTATAATATACATGTTAATAAATAAATATGATTATTTGATTTATCTTTTCCACATTATGCTTATGTTTATGTTTAAAAGGATTTTGATTTAGTATTATACATTTCCTTAAATGTTTTATTTCCAATTTATGATAGTTTATGCTATATTGTTATCCTTACTAAGAATCTGATCTCACCTCATTCTTATGTTTTCATTTTCCCCGGATGTGAAAAAGTATATAGTGATTAACCTATATGGGTAGGCCAAGGATATGAGTCTATTAAAAGGGGGCACCATGTTGTTTTTTTATTTCATGATATAATGTAAAACCTTTGTATTTTTCTTATACTTACAAGGTAACTACACTAATCAGTCTTTCAAGACTTGATCTCTTGTGATCATGCTAATTTTATGTAATAATTATCCAACTTTGGGTAACTAGGGTCAAGGCGTTATTTTTATATGGTTCATGTTGTATTGTATTGGGTTTATAGTTTAGGGTGTAAGGTTTTTGGTGTCAGGAATAGGTTTTAGGGTATATCATATATGATTTAGGGAGTATGGTATATGGTTAAAGGTTTAGGTTTTAGTGTTTAGAGTGTAGGGTTTTGGGTTTAGGGTGTTAAATTTATGGTTTAGGGTTTTGGGTTCAGGGATTATGGTTTAGGGTATAGGGTTTAGGGTGTTGGGTATAAGGTTTAGGGTGTTGGGTATAGGATTTCAGATGTAGGGTTTTGGATTTTGGTTACAGATTTTAGGGTTTAGGGTGTAGGGTATATGGTTTTGGGTTTATAGTTTTGGGTATAGGCATTATGGTGTTTGGTTTAGGATTTAGGGTGTAGGGTCTAGAGGTTAGGGTGTAGGTTTTCGTGTTTGGGTGTAGGGTATGAGGTTTAAGGTGTATGGTTTTGTATTTTTGGTGTAGGGTGTAGGGTGTAGGGTTTTTTTGTGTAGAGATTAGGGTTTATGGTATAATGTATAGTGTTTAGGGTGATTTTTCTAGAGTTAAGGGTGTATGATATAGGTTTTTGGGTGTGGGGTTTATGGGTTAGGGTATAGGGTGTAGGGTTTAGGGATTTAGTTTTATGGTATATGGTTTAGGGCTTATTGTGTAGGGTGTAAGGTTCATGGTGTAGGCTTTAGGGTTTAGGGTATTGGGTATGGAGTTTGGAATTTTATTTTGGGTTCTTTCTGGTTTTTTTTATTTTAAGGATTTTAGAGTTTTTTTGGATTTTTAGGGTTATTAGAGTTTTTTAGGTTTTTAGGGATTTGGGGGGTTATAGGGTTTTTATCAGAGTTTAGGGTGATAATGGGGTTTTAGGGTTTTTAGTGTTTTCAATGGTGTTATGGTTTTTTAGTTTTAGGGTTTTTATGGTTTTTATAATGATTAGGGGTTTTGGAGGATTTTTAGGTGTTTTTGGGTTTTAATGGTTTTAAATAATTTTAAATGTTTTTTCATTGTTTTATAAGGATTTAATGTTTTATCTGTTTTAAGGGGTGTAGAGTGTTTCTTGTGTTTCTTTGGTTTTTTAGTGTTTTAGTGGTTTTTGGATTTTTTCTGTTATTTTTTGGATTTTACGATATTTAGTGTTTTGGGGGATTCTTATTATTTTTATTGTTTTAGTGTTTAATAGGGGTATTATTGTGTTTTTATAGTTTACATTCAGTTTTATTGTTTTTAGAAATTTTCCGGGTTTATAATGTTTTTTAAAAATTTAAGTTTTTTTATATTGAGGGTTTTAGGGGGTGGGGGTTTTGGGTAATTTGATAATTTAAATGGTTTTTATGATATTTATGTTTTTGGGTGTCTTAGGGGTTCTTAGCGGTCTTAGGTATTTATGTTTATTTGGTTTTTTGGGGTTTTAGGGGGTTTTATGGTTTTTAGGGTTTTAGTTGGTATTAGGTGTTTAATGGGGTTTACGGGGTTTAATGGGTTTTAAGGGTCTTTTAGGGTTTTTAAAGGTGTTTTTGACTTTATGGCGATTTTGGGTTTCTTGGTTCTTTTATGATTTTAGGGTGTTTTAGGGTTTTTAGGGTCCATTTAGGTTATTTTGTGTTTTTTAGGGTTATTAGGGGTATTTGGTGTTAAATGTTTTTAGGATTTTTGGGTTTTGGTGTTTTTTTAGGGTTTCAAGGGTATTTACTATTTTTGGGTTTTTTGTTTTTTATGGTTTTAGGGGGTCTCCTAGTAGTTTTTAGGGTTTCTTAAGATTTTATTTCTTTTTAGTTTTTTAGATTATTTTTGGTTTTTAGTGTTTTCTTAGGTGTTTTATGGATTTATTTGGGTTTTATGGGGTTTTGGGTATTTTTAATTTTTTCGTTGTTTAATATTTTTAGGTTTTATATGGTTTTTTAGGATGGGGGTTTAGGGTTTTTTAGTGGGTTTTGGTGTTTTTTGGGATTCTTGGGGGGTTTTGTGTTTGGGGGTTATGGGTTTTAGGTTTTTTATGTATATTATATTTTGAGTTATTTTTACATATTTGTTAGGTTTTTTCGTGTTCATTATGGTTTTTATGGTTTTTGAGGTTTTAGGGGTTTTCAGGATTTTTAGGGTCTTTTTGGATTTTTTAGGGTTTTTAGGTTTTGTAAGATTTTTGGGGTCATTTAAGGTTTCTACATTTTTTATGTATTTTAATGGTTTTATGGTTTTTAAATGTTTTAAGTTTCCTTTGGGGTTTTAGGGTGATTTAGTATTTTTTTTGTTTTCTTAGGGATTTTGGGAATTTTTCTGTTTTTAGGTTTTTTGAGTCTTCTAGGGGTTTTAGGGTTTTTAGGGCACTTTATGTTTTTTATGGTCCTTTAGAACATTTAGGGGTTTTATCATTCATTAATAATTTAGGGATTTTTGGGGTTTTATTAACCTAATGGGATTTTTTGTGTTTTATGGTCTATTAGGGTTATCTATAATTTTTAGGTCTCATTAGTGTTTTATGGGTTTTAGGGATTTTATGATTCTTTAATGTTTTGGGGGGGTTTTAAAGCCATTTTAGGTTTTTAGTTTTTTCATATCCTTTTGGTGTTTTTATTTTCTTTGAGGGTTTTTATTATCTTTTGGAATTTTAGGCATTTTTAGTTTATATTATGGTTTAATGTATTTTTTGGTTATTTTAGGTTTTTAAGGTTATTTTATCGGTTTTTGGATTTTGGGGTTCTTTTAGGGTTTTCTTAGGGTTTTTAGTTTTTTAGGGTCTTTTACGTGTTTTTTGTTTATTGTGGGATTTAGGGGTTTTGGGGTATTTAAATGTTTTTAAGGGTTTTTACATTTTAAGAATTTTAGGTGATCTTATAATTTCGTTGGGTTTCGGTGGATAGAGGGTTTTTTATTGTTTTTAAAGTTTCTAGGTTTTTTCATGGATTTTTTTGATTTTTTGGGGGTTTTGGGGGTTTTTAGGATATTTAGAGGTTATTAAGGAATTTAAGGGTTGTTGGATTTTAAGGGTTTTTATATTTTTTTTGGATTTTATGGTTTGTATTCTTTTTAGGGTTAGCATGGTTTTTATTGGGATTTGGGGTTTTTTTGTTCATAGTTTTTATTTTTGGTTTTTTTATTTTTGGGCCCTTAGCATTTTTAGTGGATTTTAGGGGTTTTAATTGTTTTTATGGGTTTTATGGTTTTTAGGGTTGTGGGGATTTTTTTTATTTTTTGGGTTTTTTAGAGTTATTAGGGTACTATGTATTTTAATGTATTTAGGTTATTTATAGTTTTAGAGATTTTTAGGGGTTTATGATATTTATGGGGTTTGAGGTTTTAGGGGTTTTCATGTATTTTTTTGGATTTTTGGTTGTTACTTTTTTAGTGGTTTTTGGGTGGTAGGGTTTTCAGGATTGGTATTGGGTTTTTAGGATTTTTTTGTGTTTTAATTGGTTTTTTGGTTAGTTTTTGGTTATAGGTTATATAGGGTTTTTTTGTATTTTTTGGAATTTCTATATATTTTTGGGGGGTTTTAGGGTTTTAGTGTTATTTAGTTTTTTATGTTTATTGGTATTTATGGCCATTTCGGGTTTTTATAGGGTTATTTACGGTGTTTCATAGTTTTAGTTTTTATGGGTTTTTATTGTTTTTGGTGTTTTTAAGGGATTTTTGGGATTTAGGGTCTCTTTGGGGGATTTTATGGATTCATATGTGTTTTATGGGTTTTAAGTTTTATGTATGATTTTATAGTTCTGAAGGGATTTTCTATTTTTAGGTATTTTTAGAGTTTTGAGGGGTGTTCGGCATTTTAGGGGCTAAAGGGGTTTTATGATTTTTATAGGTTTTTTGGGGTTTTAGGGTTTTTATTGATATTTTTTCTGTTTTTGGGATTCTTAAGGTTTTTAGGGTTTTAGAAAGATTCTAGTGATTATTAGTGTTTTAGGGGTTTTATAGTTTTCATGGGTTTTTAGGGTTTATTTAGTTTTTTGTTTTTTTTTGTGTTCTTCAAGTTTTGGTGTATATTAAGGTTTTTTTGGAGTTTTGCAGGGTTTTAAAGGGTTTTGGGGATTTTAGTGTTTTGGGGGTTTTAGGGTTTTATGCTTTTTTTATGTTTTAGGGGGAATTTTTTTTTGGATTATTGGGGTTTTCTATGTTGGTGTTCTAGTTTCGCTGAAGGTTTGACATAGTGGTGCTTGGTGGTTGCTGTGTCAATCGCTCTGCTTGCCCTTATCTAGACTCTGGGACCAATACCCCTTCCATGTTTGTAGGGTGTGATAGTCTGCATGAGGTTTTGTGTGTGTGGTGCATTGTGGTGGTGGGTTCTTGGTGGTTAATTTGAGGATCTTATGGTTTCGGTGGCGATGTGTGGATGTCAGCGGCGAAGGGTTGCGATGGTAGGATGACTTCTTGTTTATTCTTCCTTGTTTTGTTCTTCGATGGCTCACTGGTTTCATGGAGAGTGTCTTTCCTGGAGCAGTTTCGGGTGATCGTCTCTTGGTTTGTCAGAGTGTGCGCAGAGGAGGATCGTTCTAAGGATTGTGCTTTGGGGTTCAGTTCTTTCTCTCTTTCCCTGGGTTCAAGGTCTCCCTGGTGGTCACCAGCATGCTCTTCTGGCGACGTTGTTGATGATGATGTGTAGTTTGGTGGTGGCAGCACATCGGTGTGACAGGGTTCGATGTGTGGGTGATATGTGTAGTCACGTGTCCCTAGATAGTAATGATTTTCTTTTTGTTTTGAATTCTGAAATCCTTCAGTATGCGCGGTTGTTGATTTTGAAGTGGGATGGGTGTTTTGTGGTTTTTTCTTATTGTTTTTAATTTGGATTAATTTTGATTGTTGGGTTCACACTTATCATTAAAAGATACATTTGAAAATAAAAAAAATATGTATTGTGGTGGTAGGGTTTATAATGGGTTTTATGGTTTTTATGGGTTTTTTTGGATTTAATGGTTTTTATGGGTTTTAGGAATTTTATGGTTTTTAGGGGTTTTAATATTATTTAGAATTTTATTTTTTTAGGGGTTTCAAGGGTTGTTTTTAGGGGCTTTCAATACTTCTATAGTTTTGTGGTGTTTTAGATTTGTAGATACTTTTATGGTTTATAGGGGTTTTAAAATTTGTTTAGGATTTTACTGTTTTTAAGATTGATTAAGGTTTTTATGGTAATTTAGTGTTTTATAGGGTTTTTTCTGGGTTTTATGGTTTTTAGATGTTTTAATGTTTTTTGGTGTTTTTTTTGGTTTTTAGTGTTTTTAGGAGTTTTAGGGTTATATGGATTTTAATGGGTTTTATGGGTTTTCATAGATTGTATGTTATTTTAGTGTTTTTATAAAATTATAGGTTTTTATGTATTTTAGGTTCATTTGGGGATTTAGTGTTATTTAGGATTTTTAGAGGTTTTATGATTTTATGTTCTTTCAAGGTTTTTTATGTTTTCATAGGGTTTTGTACTATTTTTTTTTCTCATTTGGGGTTTTAGTGATCTCTAGGTTATTTTTTGATCTTAGGGGATATTAGTGTTTTTTAAGATTTATTAGGTTTTTTGGGTCTCTTAGGATATTCTATGGTTTCTAGGGTCTAATAAGGTTGTCAGGGATTTTAGGGGCCTTTCTGGTTTTTTGTAATTTTTACATCCCTCTATGTTTTTATTATTTTTATGGTCCTTAATTAATTTTTGTGTTTTAGGGGTTTTAGTGACTTTTTAGTGGGTTTTTGGGTTCCTTTAGGCAATTTTAGGGTTTTTAGGGTCCTTTAGGGTTTTTAGAATTCTAGTGGGTCTTTTTGGGGTTTTAGGTATTTATAGTGTCCTTTATAGTTTTTATGGATTTTGGAGTGTTTTGTGGTCTTCAGTGGTTTTTTTGATCTTTATGGTTTTAGCATCCTTTAGGGGTTTAGGGTATTTAATGGTATTTTATGGTTTTTAGGTTGCTTAAGTAATTTTATTGTTTAATGGGTTTTAGGGTATTTTAGGGTTTTTAGGGTCTTGTAGGGGTTTTAGGGTCTTTTGGTTTTTTAGGGTTGTAATGAATTTTTAATCTTGTATGGTTTTATGTGTTTTTTTTGGTTTTTTAGTGTTTCATGGGTTGTAGGGTTCTCTAGGGGTTTTTATGATTTTGGGGTTTTTTGTGTATTCTGTATTTTTATATGTTTTATGATTTTTATGATTTTTAGGGGTTTTATGGGGTTTTTATAGTTTTCAGTGGAGTTTTGGGTTTTATGGTTTTTATAGTTTTTAATGGGATTTAGAGGATTTAGGGTTATCTGTGTTTTTTGGATATTTGGGATTTTATGTGTCTTTAAGTGTTTTTATGGGTGTTTATTTTTTTTATGTGTAATTATGGATTTTTTGTTTTTATGGATTTAATGGGGTTGTAGAGTTTTCAAGGTTTTAGGTATTTTAGGGTTTTCTTATGATTTTAAGTGATTTTAGGGGTTTTTTTTGTCTTTTTAGGTTTTTAGAGTATATTTGGATGTTTTTGGTTTTTATGGATTTGTCTGTTTTTTAGGATTTTAGGGTTTTTAGGTTTTTAATGGTTTTTAAGATATCTTGGTTGTTTAACGATATTAAAGTTTTTAGTGTGTTAAATAATTTGGGATATTGTTGGGGTTTCAGGGATGTTTTACAGTTTTAGGTGATTATGTGTAGGTATTGGGTTTAGGGTGTGGGGTATAAGGTTTAAGCTGTTGGATTTATGGTTTATAGTTTAGGTTGTAAGGTTTATGATGTAGGATTAGGGTAAAGGGTGGAGTTATTTGATTTAAGATGTAGGTTGTAGGCTTTAGGGTGTATGGTATAAGGTTTTGGTTGTAGCATTTAGTATTTAGGGTGAAGGGTACATGGTTTAGACTGTACGGTTTAGGGTTTAGGATTTATGTTGTAGGGTTTAGAATAAATGGTTTATGGTGGGGGTATAGGTTTTAGGGTGTAGGGTTTAGGGTTTAGGGTGAATGGTAATGGTTTTAGGGTGTAGGGTTTATGATTTATGGTTTCTGGTTTCTGGTATATGGTATATTTTATAGGGGGTATGGTCTTATGTTTAGGGTGTTCGGTACATGGTTTTAAGTGGAGGGTTTAGGATTATGGGTGTAGGATATAGAGTGTAGGGTGCAGAGATAGGGTTTAGGGTGCGCCTTATCGAGTTTATGGTGTAGTGATTAGGGTGTAGTGTTTATGGTGTAGGAATTAGGGTTTAAGGTGTAGGGTATATGTTTTAGGGTGTAGATTTTAGTGTTTATAGTGTATAGTAATGGGATTATGGTGTAGGGTATAGGGTTTAGAGTGTAGGGTATAGTGTGTTTGGTATTTGGTTTATGTTTTATTGTATTGGGTTTTGGGTGTAGTGTATATGGTTTATGGTGTTGGGTATGGGGTTTTGAGAGTAGGGTATAAGGTTTAATGTCTAGGGTATAGGGTATAGGGTGTACTTAATAGGGTTTATGGTGTAAGGTACATGGTTTAATGTGTATGTTTTAGGATATAGGGTGGTGGGTGTAAAGTTAGATTTTAGGGGTTAGGTTATAAGGTATAGGGTTTATGGTGTTGGGTTTAGAGTTACGGGTTTTGGGTGTAGGGTATGGAGCTTCATTTGTAGGGTTTAAGGATTAAGTGGTAGGGTATAATGATTAGGGTGTAGTGTTTATTGTTTATGGTTTAGGGTGGACGGTATTGGTTTTATGGGGTGGGTTTGTGGTTTAGCGTGCATGATATTAAGGTTTATGGTTTCTTAGGGTTTCAAAATTTTTTAGTTTTTGGGGTGTTTTAGGACTTTTGGGTTTAATGGGCTTTTAGTGTTTTAGGTGTTTTTTTGGTGCTTTGGGATTTCTGGGTTTTGATGGTTTTTTTTGTTATTTTTGGGGGGGTTATTATAAATTTTTATAGTTTATTGTGTCTTTATTGTTGTTAATGTTTCTAGGGATTTTAATAGTTGTACGGTATTTAGGGATTCAGTTTTTTATAGGGTTTAATGTTTTTAATGTTTTCAAGGTTTTTTAGTGTTTTGGGTTTTCAAGGAATTTTTATGGTTTTTAGTATTTTCGAGGAAATTAGGTTTTTTACTGTTTTCTTATGGGTTTTGGGGTTTTAAGGGATTTAGTGGTGTAAGGGTTTTTAGGGGTTTTAAGGGTTTGACAGATTTTACTGTGTTTCTAGGATTTCTGGGGGTTTTAGGAATTTAAGGGTTTATTTTGGTTTCTAATAATTTTTAGGTTTTTATAGTTTTTATATATTTTTATGTATGTTTTAATTTTCTTGAGTTATTTGGGGTTTGTAGAGTTTTTTGTTTTTTTGGATTTCTTGGGTTTTTATGTATTTTAGGGGTTTTAGGGTATTTATACTTTTTAGTGGTTTTATGTTTCATTATATTGTTTTGGGTTTTATTGATTATTAGAGTGTTTTTGGTTTTTTAAGGGTTTGTAAAGGTTTTTTGGGGGGTTTGGGGGGGGGGGTTGGGTCTTTCCATGTTTTTATTCCCTTTGTGTCTTTTGGGTTTATTTAGGGTTTTTAGGATATCTTAGTGTAATTTTAGGGATTTTAGGGCCTTTAAGGGGTTTTTAAAATTTTTATGGTTTTAGGGGTTTTATATTTTTAGGGATTTCAGTGTTTTTAGGTTATTTAGATGTTTATGGGTTTTTTTGTTTTTGTGTTTTTTGATTTTTCATGGATATTTGGTATTTACAGGAATTTTTTAGGTTTTTAGTGTTTTTTAGGTTATTTGCGGTTTTAACATTTTTTGCAGTTTTTACGTTTTTTAAGTTTTTTTTGATTTTAGGGGTTTTCATGATTTATAGGTGTTTTGGTATTTTTAAAGGTTTTTGGGGTTTTTTAGGGGTTTGGGGGGTTTTGGAATTTTTTTATGTTTTTTAGGGGGTGTAGGGTTTTTTGATTTCATTAAATGTTTTCGGGTTTTTAGAGTTTTTTTGTTTTAGGGTCTTTTCAGGTTTTGTTGTGGTTTTATGGGTTTTAAGGTTTTCTATGGGTTTTAGGGTTTTTAATGGTTTTTAAGGTTTTAGGGTCTTATATGGGGTTCTGGTGGTTTTTTCTGTTTGAGGGTCTTTTGAGATTTTAAGGGTTTTAGGTTCTTATAATGTCTTTTAGCCGTTTTAGGGGGTTTTGGGGATGTATAGTCTTTTAGGGTTTTGGGGTTTTGGGGTTTTAATTTTTTTTGTCTTAGATGGTCTTTTTTGTGTTTTAGGTGGGTTTAGGCTTTGGGGGGTTTTTTCTCATTTTTTAGGGTCTCTTACTGTTTTTTAGGGTTTTAGGGTCTTGTAAGGGTTTTCCTGTATTTAGAGTCCTTTAGGGTTTTTCAGTTTTTTATGTTCCTCTAGGGGTGTTAATGTTTTTATGGTTGTTTAAAAGTGTTAGGCTTTTAGGGTCTTTTAGGGTTTTTAGAATTTTAGGGCCCTTTAGGGTTTTAGGCTCATTTTGGGGTTTTAGTGTCTTTTAGGGGTTTTAGGGTTGTTTTTCGTCCTTTATGGATCTTATAATTTTAGCGGTTTTAGCTTATTTTATGTTATTTTAGGGTTTTAAGGGTTTTAGTGGACTTTATGGTTTTTTGGTGTTTTAGGTTGTTCTATAGTTTTTTGGATTTCTAAGGATATTTTAGGGGTTTGGGGTTATTATTGTTTCAGGTGTTTTAGGGGTTTAGGGTTTTATAGTTGTTAAGGGTCCTTTTGGTGTTTTTTAGTGTTTCTAGGGGTTTTTTCATATATAGGGGTTTTTGGTTTTTAAGGGTTTAATAGGGTTTAATGTTTTAATTGTTTTTAGGGGTTTTAAAATTTGTTTTCGGTTATTTGAGTTTTTTGGGGTTTATTTAGTGTTTTTAGGATTTTATAGTATTTTTTAGGGTTTTAGGGTTTTTTAGAATTTTTAGTGTTTTTAATGGGCTTTTAGTGTTTATAGGGGTTTTCACGCTTTGTACTGTTTTTTTTTGTTTTAGTGTTTCTTACAGGGTTTTTGGGGTTTCATTGTTTTGTGTGTTTTTTGAGTTTTTTTTGTTTTAGGTATTTTTGGGCTTTTTAGGTGTTGTTAGGTTTTTATGGAATTTTATGGATTTGTAGGGATTTTAGGTTCTTATGGGTTTTGGGAGATTTTTCATGGTTTTAACGGTTTTACTTCGTTTTGGGTTTTTTTGGGATTATAGGGTTCTTTAAGTTTTTTTATTTTTAGGGTTATTTGTGGGTTTTAGAGTTTTTATGGGATTTAGGTATATAGGTTTTTTTGGGTGTTTTGCGTTTTTGGGGGTTTCTAGATTTTTTTATTTTTTACCAGTTTTATAATTTTTAGTGAATTTAAGGATTTATTGGGTATTTTCGGGTTTTATTGTGTTTTAAGGGTTTATTAGGGTCTTTTTAGGGTTTTCAGGTTTTACGGTTTTAAAGGTTGTAGGTTTTTTTTGGAGTTTTATATGATTTGAAGTGGTCTAAGGAGTTTTTATAATTTTTAATGGATTTAGGGTTTTTCAGGGTTTTTTGGGTTTTTTGGGGTTTTTAAGGGTTTTTGTTTCCTTAGGGTTTTTAAATGTTTTATATGGATTTGGGGTTTTTATATTTTTTATTTTTTTGGGGTTTTTAATTATTCGTAGAGGATTTATAAATGTTTTTGAGGTTTTTATGGTTTTCATATTTGTTTCATTTTTTTTTCTTGGTTTTTAATGTTTTTAGCATTTTTAGGGTTTTTTATAGTTTTAGGGTTTTTTAGATTTTTTGTTTTTTAGGGTTTTTGGGGGATTAATTATTTCAAGAGTATTACGGGTTGTATAATTTTATTGGTTTTTGGTTTTTTTTGGGTTTTAAGGGGTTTAAGGGGTTTTAAGGGATTTCTATGATTTTGTGTCTTTTTTTTAATGTATTTTTGAATTTTAAAGTTTTCTGTTTTGGTATGGTTTTTAGAGGTTTTAGGGAATTTAGAGTTTTAGATGTTTTTAGGGTATTTTATGGGTTTTCGGGTGTTTTTGTTATTTATGTGTTTTTAAGGTTTTTAAAAGTTTTTCATAAATATTTAAGGTTTTAAGAGTTTTTTAGGTGTTTTATTTTTTTGGATTATTTTAAGGATTTTAGGTTATATAGAATTTTTATGGGTTTTATAAGTTTTAATGGTTTTTATAGTTATTTTTTTCTTATAGTGGTTTTGTGGGTTTTAGGGTTTTCTTAAGGGATTTAGTGTTTTTTGTGGATTCCCAGGGCTTATAGATTCTTTGAAGCTTTTTAGGGTTTTGGGGGTTTATGTTTTTTAAGATGTTTTAGTTTTTAGGGTTTTCATAGTGGTTTTGATGATTTTTTTTGTTTTTATAGGGATTTTAGGGCTTTTAGAGTTTTTTGGGGGTTTTGGGTTTTCGTAGGTTTTTCGGGGTTTTATGGTCTTTAACCTCTTTAAAAGTTTTAATGGATTTTAGGGGGTTTAATGGTTTTTTTGGATTTTATGGTTTTTATGTATACTTTTTCATTTTTACGGGATTTAAGTGTTTTTAGTTTTTTAAGTGTTTTCAAGGGCGTTTAACATTGTTAGGGTTTTTAGGTTTTTTAGGGTTTTACAGTTTTTTTTTGTTTTTTTGGTTATTAGATTTTGGGGTTTTATGGGCTTTTAGGTGTTTTAGGGTTTCAAGAGTTTTTGGTGGGGATTTAGTGCTGTTTGCAATTATATAAGTTTGTAGTTTATTAGGTTTTTTTGGGATTTTAAAGGATTTTGGGTTTTTGTGCATATTTACGGTTTGAGGGGATTTATGGGTTTTTAGAGTTTCTAGGGGTTTTGGGTTTTTTTGGTTTTTTAGAGATATTATATATTTTAGGTTATTTTGGGGGGTTTTAGGTTTTTTATTATATAGGGGTATTATGGTTCATTATGGGTATTGATGTTTCTTCGGTTTGTTTTTTGGTTTTTTAGGATTTTAGGTTGTTAGGATTTTTTGGTTTTTTTATTTTCTCGGGGTTTATTCGGTATTTTATGGTTTTTGGCGTTGTATTTTGGTTTTTTTATTTTTTTGTATTTTTTAGG
Organism: Viscum album; assembly: GCA_963277665.1. Taxonomy (NCBI): domain Eukaryota; kingdom Viridiplantae; phylum Streptophyta; class Magnoliopsida; order Santalales; family Viscaceae; genus Viscum; species Viscum album. The sequence goes on from OY728167.1 coordinate 685,980,863, forward strand.
TTTTTTGGTTTTTGTGTGCGCTTTTTTGTTTTTTTGGGTTTTGTGTGTTTTTTTAGAAATTATTATATTTTTTATGGATTTTATGGGTTCTCATTAGGGTTTAAAATGTGTTTAAGGATTTTTATGGATTTTTAGGGATTATTGGGTTTTAACTGTCTCTTGAAGTTTTTTTGGTTTTTCGAGGAGATTTTGTTTTTTTTGGGGGTTTTCGGGTTTCCAAGGGTTATTTTTTGGTTTTTAGTGTTTTAAATGGTATTAGAGTTTTTAGGGGGTTTAACTGTTTCTAATGGTTTTTAGAGTTTTTATTCTTTTATGGTTTTTAGGGGTATTTGTGGGTTTTTTGGGAATTTTGGATTTTTATGAGGTTTAGGAATTTTTAGGTTTTTTATGGATTTTTAAAGGTTTTTTTGGTTTTTATGGATTTAAGGTATTTTAGGGTTTTCAAGGGTTTTGTTGTATTTTTTGGTTTTTTGGGGTTTTGTGTTTCTTTAATGTGTTTTTTATGGCATTTAGTGTTGTTATGGTCTTTTGGGGGTTTTTAGGGTTTTATGGGGGTTTTAGTGTTTTGGGGGATTTCGGGTCTTTTAATGTCTTCTTGGGGGTTTTACCATTTAAGGGTCTTTTAATGTTTTATTGGTATTTGGTTTCTTTTGGTTTTTTAGGGTTTTGGTGTTTTTGTTTTTTAGTGTTTTTAGGGAGTTAAGGGGGTTTTGGTGGTTTTAAGGTTTTTGTGTTATTATAAGTTTTTATGGATATTCATTTCATTGTATTTTTATTACATTTTAGGTTTCTAGGGTTTTTAGGCTTCTTTAATACTTTTCGGTTACATTAGAGTTTTTAGTGCCATTTTTAGTTTTTTAGATGTTTAGGTATTTTAGAGTTTTAAAGGTCCTATAGGGATTTTAATGATTTTTTGGGGCCTTTAGGTTTTTTGGGTTTTTAGTGAATTTTAGTGTTTTAGGGTTCTTTTGGTTCTATTAGGGGTTTTATGGTTTTTAGAGGATTTTAAGGGTTTTGGGTATTTTAACTTATTTTAGTAATTTTTTTATTTGTATTGGATTATGGGATTTTTTTATGTTTTTTGGGTGTTTATGGGTTTTTAGGGATTCATAGGGTCTTTTATAAATTTTTTTGGTGTTTTAGGATATTTTAGTGTTTTGGGTCTTTTAGGGGTTTTTTGGTTTTTTTGGGGTTTTTTATGTGGTTTAATTTTTTTATTATTTTTAATGGGTTTTGTGGGTTTAAGAGTGTTTATGGTTTTTAGGGTTTTTATCTATTTTAAATATTTTTCGTCACTAGGGTATTTTCATTTTTAAAGGGTGTTTAGTTTTTTAGGGTATATTAATGTTTTTAGGGTTTTAGTTTTTTATAGGATTTTTAGGGGTTTTAGTGTTTTTAGGGGATTAAATTCTTTTTATGTTTGTAAAGGGTTTTCATCATTTTTATGGTTTTTTAGTTTTTAGGGATTTATAGTTTTTAAATATTTAGATGGGTTTTTAGGGGTTCATGGGTTTTTTGGTTATTTATTGTTTTTAGGATTTTATGTATTTTAAGGGATTTATATGGTTTTTGGTTTTCAAGGGTTTTAGTGGGTTTCATTTCTCTTTAGGGGTTTGGGGGTGTTAGTGTTTTTAGTGGGTTTTAGAGGTTTCTAGGGTGTCTTAGGATTGTTTTTATGATTTTTGGGTTTTTAGTGTTTAAGGGTTTCTAATATTTCTTTTTTGGTTCTTAATGTTTTGAGAGGTTGTTAGGGTTTAAGATTTTTTTTATAGGGTTTTATATGTTTTTAGTATTTTTTGGGTTTTTAGGGTTTAATGGGTTTTTTAATTTTGTTGGTTACAAGGATTTTTAGGGTACTTAAGGGTTTTAGAGTTTATAGAGTTTTTATAGGGGTTTTACGTCTGCTAGGGGTTTTAGTGTGACATAGGGTTTAAGGAATTTTTGGGGATTGAGAATGTTTTCTGGTTTTCGATGGATATTGAGGGGTTTTAGGTTTCTACATGTTTTGAGGGTTTATTATGGTTTCTATGGTTTTTAGGGTTTTTATGTTTTTAGAGGTTTAAAGGGTTTTAGAGGTTTGGGTGTTTTTAGGTATTATATTGTTTCAGGGGGGTTTTAGGGGTTTTTATGTTATTTGGGTTTTTATGGGGTTTTTGGTCATTTTATATGATTTTAAATGATTTTACGGTTTTTAGGTTTTTTATGGGTTTTGAGGGTTTTATGGTCTCTCGGGTTTTTAGGTATATTAGGTTTTTTAGATTTTCTTGGGTTTTTAGTGGTTTTTATGGTTTTTATGAATTTTATGGTTTTTTAGGGATTTAGAGGTATTTTGTTGGTTTTTAGAGTTTTATGTAGTTTAGATTTTTTAGGGTGGGTTTGTGGTTTTTTGAGGTTTTATGTTTTTTGGGCTGTTATGTTAATTATTGAAATTTTTATGGTTGTTCAAATTTTTATGTTTTTTAAGAATTTTTAGGTTTTAGGTTCTTAGTGTTTGTGGGGGTTTATGGGGTTCTATAGTATTTTTGGGTGTTTTATAACTTTTAGGGGTTTTATTATTTTTTGGGTTTTAGGTTTTTCTACAATTTTTTGTTTTTTTTGGATTTTAGGGTTTTAAATATTATTTTAGTGTGTTTCGGGTTTTCTAGGGTTTTTAGGATTTTAGGGTTCTAAAGGTTTTCTACAGTTATTTCAATGTTTTTAGGATTTTATCATAATCATGGCTTTTAGTGTTTTATTATGGGTTTGATGTATTTCATAGAGTTTCTAGTTATTTGAGGGATTTTAGTCTTCTTAAGGGTTTTATGGTTTTTTGGCGTTTTTAGGGATATTTATGTTTTTAGATATTTTTTGGGATTTTAGGGTTATCTTCCAGTTTTTTGGGATTTCATTAGGGTCTTATTTGGGGTTTTTAGGGTTTAGGGTTTTATAGTTTTTAGTGTTTCCAAGAATATTATAATTTTCATATGGGTTTTAAGGGTTTTAGTGGTTTTTTTATCATTTTTATAGTTTTTAATGCATTGTATGGTTTTTTGTTTTTTTGGTTTTTTAGTTTTTTCATAATTTTTATGGATTTTATTGTTGTTTGTATCATTTTTTCAGCTTTTGGGGTTTTTAATGTATTTCGGGTTTTATGGGGTTTAGGGTTTTTAGGGTTTTTAGTGTTTTTATGGTTTTAGGGTTTTATATAGTTTTTAGGTTATTTGATGGTTTTATGGGTCCTATAGGGTTTTTAATGGTATTCCATGGTTTGGGGGGGTTAGGTTCTTTTTATGGTTTTAGGGTATATTAGGGTTTTTAGGTATTAAATGGTTTTTAGGGTGCTTAATATTTTTATAATTTTAAGGGGTTTCAGGGGATCAAAGGTTTTTTACTTATTTTTAGGGTTTATAGTATTTTTTAATGGTTTTTAAGATCTTTTATATTTTTATGGGGTTTTAGAGTGTTATAAGATTTTTAGTGGTTTTTCGTGATTTTAGGAATTTAGGGTTTTGTTATGGGTTTTAGGGTTTTCAGAGTATTTTATATTTTTTAAGGTTTATGTATTTTTGGGGTATGGGTTTTAGGTTTTTTAGGGGTTTTAGGGTCTTTTTTGTTTTTAAGGGTTTTATGTTTTTATGGGTATTAAATGGGTTTTAAAGTTTTAGGGTTTTGTAGGGGTTGTGGTTTTTTGGGTTTTAGGTTTCTTAATGTTTTTTTATTTTATGATTTTTTATGTTTTTAGAGTTTCATGGTTTAATATTATTCAAGGATTTAGGAATTTTAGGGTTTATCCATGTTATTATAGTGATATACGTTTTTTAACACTTTTTGGGTATTTAGGATTTGTAGGGTTTTATGGTTTTTAGGTTTTTAATGGTTTTTATGGTTTCTGGATTTTATGTATTTTAGGTATTTTAGGGACTTTCCCGAATTTAAGGCTTTTATGGGGTTATTTGTTTTTAGTGACTTGTAAAAGTTTCTAGGATTTTAGGGTCTATTTGGGTTTTTGGGGTTTTTAGGGTTGTTTAGGGGTTTTAGGGTCTTTTTGGTGTGTAAGAGGTTTTTGTGATCATTTTGGGTTTTTATAGTCTTTTAGGGTTTTAGGGGGTTGTAGGCTTTTAGGGGTTTTATGGACTTTTAGGGGTTTTTGGATCCATTAGGCAATTTTGGGTTTTTAATGTTCTTTAGGATTTTTATGGTTGTTTATGGTTATTTGGGGGTATTTGGGGTTCTTATGGCCCATTATGGTTTTTAATACTTGTTTGGTTTTTAAAGGAAATTGTGAATTTAAGGGTTTTAGTTATTTAAAGGTATTTAGTGTTTTTAGGGGTTTTACAAATTTATTAAGGTTTTTTTGGGTTTGAGGATTTATTTTCTTAGGGACATTACGGTGTTTATGGGGTTTATGTTTTTTTCTTTTTAATATTTTTATGGACTTTTAGGGTTTTAATGTTAATTAAGGTCATTTAGGATTTTTAAGTTCGTTTAGGTTTTTTTTTATTTTTAGAGTTTTTAGTATTATTTTTGTTTTTATGGGTTTTATTATATTTTAGGGTTTTAGGAACTGTAAGGGATGATTAGGGACATTAATTATTTTCAAGTTCCTTTAACTTTTTTTGTGGTTTTACGGTTCCTTTAGTATTTTTATGGCCATTTAGGGATTTTAGTGATTATTTGATATTTTAGGGAATTGATGGTATATTACGGTATACTAGGGTTTTTTGGGGTTTTATGGTCATTTATAAATTTAAGACTTCTTAGGTTCCTTTTGGGTTTTAAGTGGTTTTATTCACTTTCAGTGTTTTAGGAAATTTATGGAATTTTTAAGGTTTTTAGAAGTTTTTTTATGCGGTTTATGAGATATAGTGTTTTTAGGGTTTTTATGAGGTTTTCTAGGGTCTTAGGGTTGTTCAGTTTTTATGGGTTTTACTGATTTGTTGGGTTTGAAATGGGTTTTATTGGCCTTTATGTTTTTATGTTTTTAATATTTTTGGGATTTTTTGAATTTTTACTATTTTTAGGGATATTTTTTTTACGGTTTTTGGGTTATAGTGAGTTTTTTTATTTTTAGGGTTTTAGTGTATTTTGGGTTTTTTATATAATTTTGATGCTTTAATGTTTTTAGGAGTTTTACTATATTTGAGTGGTTTTATTGGTTTTATGGTTTTATGGTTTTTAGAGTATTAGGTTTTTTTGGGGTTTTTTTGGTTTTTATGGTTTTACGGTTTTAGTTTTTTTCAATGTTTTAGAATTCTAGGATTTATTATAATATTTAAGGGGGTTTGGGTTTATTTATAGATTTTAGAGGTGTTAGACATTTTTAGGGGAGTATTTTTTATTTACAGTATTAATGGTTTTTTAGTGTTTTAGGATACTATGATTGTTTTATTGTGTTTAGTTTTTATGGATATTTATGTATATATATTTTTTATAGTATTTTACAGATTTTATGGTTTTAGTGTCTTTTGGAGTTTTATGTTATTTAGGGTGTTTAGGGCATTAAATTGTTTGTATGGTCTTTTGAGTTTTTAAACAGATTTTATGGCCTTTTAGAATTATTTGGGTAAAAGTGCCTTACATTTATAAGGTATTTAATGGGTTTTAGGGTATTTGGGTATTTTTTGAGTTTTTTGGGTTTTTTTGGTTTTTTGGGTTCTTAAAATTTTTAAGGTTAATAGTTTTATTCATAATTTTTAAGTCTTTTCTAAAACAATTTGTTTTTAGGGGTTTTAATGATTTTGGGGTGTTTAAATGTATTTTGGGTTTTAAGTATTTAATATTTTCTAGTGGTTTTAGGGGAATCTATGGGATTTTATGGGGGTGTAGGGTTTTTAGGGTTTTTAGGGTATTTAGGGTATTTAGGGTTTCTAAGGCATATAATTTTTTGGGTTTTAGTGGGTTTTAGGTGTTTTTAGTGATTTAATTAGGGTTTCCATGTATTTTTATGTGTTTTTAGGTTTTTTAGGATTTTCATAGTTATTGTTATAGTTTTTTGGTGTTTTTTAAGAGATTTATAATTTATTATGGTTTTTATGTTTTTGGAGTTTTTATTGTTTTATAGATGTTTTCATGGTTTTTAGTGTTTTTAGTGTTTTTAGGGTTTGAGGGTTTTTATATTCTTTAGGTTTTTAGGGTGATTAAGGGTTTTTTTGGATTTTATATGGTTTGGAGTCCTTTTAGGGTGTTTTGGCGGTTTTAGTTTCTTTTATATTTTTTTATATTTTTTTAGAATTTTGTGGAATTTAAGGGGTTTATATAGGTTTTAGGGTTTTTAGGGGTATTAGCATTTTTAGGGATTTTATGGGTTTTGTGGTTTTAGGGATTTTAGGTTTTTATGGTTTTAGGGTTTTCATGTGTTTTAGGGTTTTTATGGTTTTACTATGGTTTTAGGGATTATTTAGGCTTTTTAATTCATTCATAGTTCTTTTAGGGTTTTAATAGGATTTCATGGTTTTTATGATTTTTATGGTGTTTAGGGTTTTAAATATTTCTTGGTGTTTTTCAGGGGCTTTATGGAGTTTCAGGGGTTGTAGTGGGTTTTAGGGTATTTTTGGGTTTTTTTGGGGGTTTTAGGGTTTATAGGGTTATTTTAATGATTTTATGGTTTCTTTATGGTTTTTATGATTTTTAGTATTTTTTGAGTTTCGTAGGGTTTTAGGGATTTTTTGGGGTGTTTTATGATTATTTAGTGGGTTTCACAGTTTTTGGATCCCTTAGGGGGTTTATAGGGGGTTTTTGGAGGGGGGGGGGTCTGGGTTTTGTTATTTCTATAGTTTTTAGGTATTATAAGAGTTTTTATGGTTTTAGTAGTTTTTATCATTCTTATGTTTTTAGTGTCTTTTTGTGTTTTCCGTATTTTTTATTTGTTTTAATGTTTCTTTATGGTTTTTATGGTTTTTAAGATTGTTAGGGTTTTAGGGTTATTTTAGGGTTTTAGAGTTTTTATGATTTTGTAGGTTTGTTTGTACTTTTTAGTGTTTTTTACGTTTTTTAGGATTTTTTAACATTTTTTTGGTTTTTATGTGTTATTGTAGATTTTTGGAGGTTTAAGTGTTTTTATGGGTTTTAATTGTTTTTAGGGTTTTAGAGTCTTTTATGGTTTAAAGGAGTTTTAGGGTTTTTTTGGTTTTGAGGATTAATCGGTTTTGAGGGTTTTCTTATTATTTTTAGGGTTTTTATGTTTATCTTAGTGTTTTTAGGGTACTTTTTTTTGGTTTTTTAGTGGTTTTAGAGTTTTTAGGGTATTGGGATTTTGAAGGTATTTTATGTAAGTTAGAGTATTTTAGGATTTTTAATGGGTTTAAGGTTATATATAGCTTGGTAGTTTTTTTAATGATTAAATGGTTTTAAAGGCTTTTTAGTTTTTTAAAGGTTTCATTAGATGTTTTGAGGGATTTATGGGATTTTTAAGGGTTGTCATCTATTATGGGTTTTAATTTTTTTATGGTTTTGGGGATTTTAGGGTGTTTTAGGGGGGATTTAATGTTTTTATGGATTTCAGGGGTTTTTTTTGGGTTTTATGAATTTTTAGGGGATTTTATTTTTTTTGGGTGTGTTAGGGTTTTCCATGTTTTAATGGGTTTTTATCATCTTTTAAGGGTTTTAAGTCTTTTGAGAGTCTTTTATGTATATTTTTTATTATTAAGTTCTTTAGTGTTTTCTAGGGTTTTAAAAGTCTTCTAGTTTTTTAGGGTTTTAAGGGATTTTATGGTATTTTACGTTTTTAAAAGATTATAGGTGTTTTTAGGGGATCTATGGATTTTAGGGTGTCGAAGGATTTTTATCTTTTTGGGATAATACATTGTTATTTTGTGGTTTTTAGGAGTTTTGTTCATTTTTAGGCTATTCTAGGGTTTTTAGGGGTTTTGATGGGTTTTCTGATCTTTTGGTGTTTAAGGGTTTTAGAGATTTATTCCTTTTGGGGATTTATGGTTTTTTGGGGTGGTTTAGGTTTTTTTTGGGTATTTTAGGTTTTTTATGGTTTTTGGTATTTTTGTGTGTTCAGGGTTTTTGTATTTTAGTGGGTTTAGCAGTTCTAAGTTTTCAGGGGGGGTCCAGTGTGGGGAGGGGGGTGGGGGTAAGGGATTTTGGGTTGTTTGGGTTTTGGGGTGGTTTAATAATTTTTCTAGGATTTTTAGGGGTTCAGGGTTTTTAGTTTTTATTAGGATATGTAGAGTTTCTTATGATTTGTATGGTTTTTGAGGGTTTTTCATATTTCTGGTTTCTTTTGTTTATTTTTATTTATGGGTTTTCAATAGTTATCAGTGTTTTCCTAAATTTAGAAATTTTTGAGCTTATAGTGTTTTTTAATGTCATTTATGATTTTTTATGTTTTTAAGGGTTTTTAAAAATTTAAGTCCATTTAGGGTATTTATGGATATAAGGGTATTTACTATTTTGAAGGTTATTTATAGTTTTTTGGGTTTTATGGGTTGTTGGGTTTTTTGTCTTTTTTTTTGGGTTTTTTGGGTTTTATAGGGGTTTTATGGATTTTAGTGTTTTTGGGGTTTTAGTGGTTTCTTGGTTTTTAATGTATTTAGAGTTTTTTTGAATTTTATGGGTTTATATTAAATTTCTTGTTTTTATTGAATTTAGGGTTTTTAGGTACATTTATGGGTTTTACAATATTTTTGGCATTAAGGTCTTTTTACATTTATTAGGTTCATTAGTGTATTTTCGGTTTTATAATAATTTTTGTGTTTATATGGGTTTTAGGTTCTTGTAGGTGTTTTATGTTTTTTTTGGGTTTTTTGGGGGGCTTTAAGGGGCCTTTGGGGTTTTATGGTCTCTTTGTAGTTTTGGGGTACATTAGTGTTTTTTTTGAGGTTTTTAGTGGTTTTATGGTTTTTAAGGATTTAGGAACTTTTGGGGTTTTGTATTGTCTTCAATTTCTTTAATATTTTGAGGGTCATTGGGGTGTTTTTATGGTTTTTATTGTCCTTAAAATTTATAGGGTTATTAGGGTCCTTTTGTGTTTTTAGGGTTTTTAGGGTCTTTTGGGGTTTTATAGGGTTTTTAGTTTCCTATAGTTTTTTAGAGGCTTTTGGTCATTTTTGTTCTTTTAGGGTTTTAGAGTCTATTTGGGTTTTAGTGTCATTTATCATTTTTTAGTATTTTCATGTGTTTTTATAGTATTTAGGGTACTTTTGAGTATTAAGGTATTTAGGGTCTTTTAGGATTTTTAAGAATGTTTGGGGAATTTCAAGGAATTTCAAGGGTTTTTTGGGTCATGTATAGTTTTATGTTTATTTAGGGGTTTTATGGTCTTTTATTGGTATGTATGCATTTTTGGGTTTTTAAGGGATAAAAGAGTTATTTTAGGAATTTTAGAGGTTAGGGTTTATTAGTGGTTTAACAATTCTTGGGGATTTTTAGGGGTATTAGGGGTCTTTAGTTTTTTATGGTAATTTAGTATTTTTCATTTTTTAAGGTTATTCAGGGTATATTTATTGTTTTTTATAGTTTTTGTAGTTTTAGGGTTCTTAATGGTTCTAGGGTATTTTGTGTTTTTTTTGGAATTAAATAGATTTTTGGGGCTTCAATGATTTTAAAGGTATTTAGTGTTTTTATTGGTTTATTATGGTTTTTGTGTTTTAATAGAGTTTCAAATGTCTCTATGTGATTTTATGGGAGTATAAGGAATTCGTTGTGTTTTAGGGTTTTTTGATGTTTTTAGAGTGCTTTAGGTATTTTGGGATTTTTTGGGGTGCTCAGGGTTATATGGGGTTTTAGTGGTTTTGAGGGTTTTGAGGGTTTTAAGGAATTTTTAGGGTTTTAAGGGTTTTAAGAGGGGTTATGGTTTTTTGGGGTTTTAATGATTTTTAGGGGTTTTAAGGGTTAGGGTTTTTCATATATTTAGTGTTTTTGGTTATTTTTAAGGTTTTTAGGATTTTTAGAGTTTTATGCTATTTATTATTTTAAGGGGGTTGTTATTTTTTATGGGTATTTTGTTTTTTCGAGTGTTTTAAAAGTTTTTAATGTTTTTAGGGAGTTTATGGTTGTTTTTGTTTGTTTAATGCGGTTAATGGTTTTAGGGGGTTTTAGCATTTCTATTGGCTTTTCTTTTGGGTTTTTCATTTTTTATTATTTTTGGGGGGTTTTAGGGTCCTTTAGGGGTATATTAAATGTGTTTAGGCTTTTAAGGTCTTTTGGTTCTTCAATGATTATGGGGTTTTAGGGTTTTTTGGATGTTTAGGGGTTTTTTGGTTGTGGAAGTTTTTAGGTGTTTTGATATTTTTCTTGGTTTTTATTTTTTTATTGCTTTTGGGGGTTTTTTAAGAGTATTTTGGGGTTTGTGGGGGTGTTTAAGGTTTTATGGTTTTTATTGTTTTTTCTGGGGTTTTAGAATGTTAACGAATTTTTAGACGATTTAGGGATTAGGTATTTATTTAATTTTTGGGTTTTTTATGTATTTTTAGTGGGTTTAAGGTGGTTTCGTGTTCTGGGTTTTTTTGGGATTATAGGGGTTTTTAGGGTTTTTATGGTTTTTAGGGGTTTTAAGGTTTTTTGGGTATTTACAGGTTTTTAGTGTTTTAAGGATTTTTTTGGGTATATTTTGTTTTATGGGGTTTTAGGGTTTTTAGGATAATATAATTGTTTGTAGATATTTTATGGGTTATTTTATAATTTTTTTGGATATTGGGATATTTTTAGTGTTTTTGGGGTTTTTATTGTTTTAAGGATTTTAGGGTTTAAAGAAATTTAAAGTGTTTTTGTGGGTTTTGGGGATTGTTACTTGTAGATTTTTTGACATTTAAAGGTTTTGGGGTTTTGGGTGTCTTCAATGGGTTTTTAGGGTTTTAAGAACTTTTACGCTTTTTTTTGAAATTTTAGTATTTTTGGGGTTTTTTGGTCTTTTTGGGGGTTTTAGGGTTTTGAGGGATTTGGAGTGATTTAATTTATGAAGTGTTTTTTAAAGGTTTTTTTTGGTTTTTTGTCATTCTAGAGGTTTTTAGAAGTGTTTAGGTGATTTTGGTTTTTGATTTTTTAACTCTCTATTATGGGCTTTGTGGTATTTAGGGTTTTCATGGTTTTTAGGGAGTATTATGATTTTTAGGGATTTTATGGGTTTTAGGGTTTTTTATTTTTTTAGCGATATTAAGTTTTTTTTTTGGGTTTTTTTGGGATTCTTCTAATTGTAGAATTTTTAGGGGTTTTAGTGTTTTCAGTTTTTGAGGGTTTTTTTATTTTTAGGCATTTATGGTGTTTATGGTTTTTAGGGTTTTTAGAGATTTTTTAGGGTTTTCAGGTTTTCAGGGTTTTTAGGATTTTTAGGGGCTTTAATGGTTTTAGTGGTTTTGGGGTTTTTAGGGTTTTAGGGAAAAGAAGGCTTGTGACCAGATAAACCTAGTCCCCATAGATTATATTAAAAATTAGAAGGACATGACAAGACGTTACAAGGAGGAATTACAAACCTAGGTGTGTAACACACCCCTCAAATCTGATTCGACAAACTGTAGGCTGCAAGATGGGGAGACAAAAGACCACATCAAGCCCCTTGCCCCAATTAGCTGCTTGGAAAGGGCATCCGCTACCGTGTTCACCCCCCAATAGGCATGTGTAACATGGATATTGAGCCTTTTACAAAGGGTAAGGCATTCCATCCATTTGGGATGAATCCTCCCCGGGACTCTCCCAAATTTGTTTTTAAGAACCTCAACGGCAAGAATCGATTCTGATTCAAGCAAGAGAGGACTCCATCCAAATTTAATAACAAACTCAATCTCCTTTATCATGGCCCAAAATTCAGCTTCTTGTGCGCACCCATTTCCAATAAAGTGTTGAAAGCATCATTTGACGAACCCTCGGGGGGTACGGAAGATCACGCCACACCCGGATAGGCCTGGTGCTCCCAGTGCTGCACCATCCATGTTAACCTTGATCCAGGAAGAGATGGGAGGAATCTAGTTAAAAAACTTGAGAACCTGTGGTTTTTTATCCTTATAAAAACTCCAAGAATCCATACGATAATAATATCATTAAAATCATTTTTCATTGGACCTATCTGAATTTTAGATGCCGCATGAACTGCTAAATGTAGGGTAACAACACCACTATATAAGGGGAGTCGCTTTTTGTTAAAATATGTCACATTTTGGGAAACCCAGAAATAATAACTAATAGTGGTAATGACAATGAGGAAGAGGATGGAAAACTGTTTGATTCAAGCCCAATTAAAAATGTAGTCCAACAGCTCAAACAACGGCCTACTCAAGCAAGAAGGGAACCCAAACATCTTCAACAAGTATTCCCAAAGAGCAACTACAAACCTGCATTGAAGAAAGGTATGTTGTATGGATTTCTCTACAAAAATACTGAGGGGTCTTTAGTGTATTAATTTTTTATGGGTTTTAGGAGTTTATTAGGGTTTTTTAGAGTTTTAGTGGTTTTCGTGTGTATTAGGATTTTGAGGGAATTTTATTGGTCTTTGGGGTTTTAAGGGTTTTCTTGATTTTTAGGATTTATAGGGGTTTTCATGATTTTTATATATTTTATGTTGTTTATGTTTTTTAGTTTTTAATGGTTTTAGGGGTTTTTAGGTTCTTTCAAGTGTTTTTAGGGTTTCTATCTTTTTTAGGGTTTGTATCATTTTCAGGATTTTATGTCTATGAAGTGTTTTTTGGAGTTTTTGGGGTTTTTATGGTGTCTACGAATTTTAGGGGTTTTTTATGGATTTAAGGGTTGTTATGTTCTTTTTATTATATTTATAGTTTTGATATTTTTTATGGTTTTTTATGGTGTTTAGGGTTTCTATGATTGTTTAGGGTTTGTGGGGTCTCTAACTTCTTTTATGGGGGTTTATGTGGTTTTATGATGATTTAGGTGTGTTTATAGGGGTTTTGCTGTTTTTATAGTTTTTATGTTATTTTAGACTTATTTGGTGTTTTTAATGGTTTTTAGGGGTATCTTTTTCTTTTTTTAGGGGTTTTGGGGTTTTTATTATTTTTTTGGGTTTTTATGGTATTTAGAGGTATTCATTGATTTAGGGTTATTTAGGATTTTTAGAGTTTTTAGTGACTTTTAGGTTTTTTAGGGTTTAATTTTTTTGGTTTTTTGTGTAGTTTTTATGAATTGGGGTGTTGGGTATATGGTATAGATGTAGGGTTTATGGTGTAATGTATAAGGTATAGGGTGTAGAGTATATTGTTTAGAGTGTAGGGTATTGAGGTTAGGGTGTGTCGTATAAGGGTTATGGTGTATGGTATAGGGTTTATGGTGTACGATTTTGGATATTTGGTATAGGTTTTTCGGTATGGGGTTTAGGGTTTTGGATGTAGGGTTTAGGGTGTAGAGTTTATGTTTTAGGGTATAGGGTTAAGAGTGTAGGGTATAGGGTTTTGAGTGTTTGGCATAGGGTTTGGTGTTTGGGGTTTAGGGTGTTGGGTATATGTTTTAGGGTGTATGGTTTGGGGTCTAGGTACAAGATATAGGTTTTAGGGTTTACTATGTATGGAATATGGTTTAGGGTGTAGTGTATTGGGTTAGAGTTATAGGGTACGGGGTTTCATGTATATGGTATTTGGTTTTGGGTTTTAGGTTTTGGGTTTTGTGTTTTCAGTTTTGGGTTTTGGGTGTACGGTATAATATTTAGGGTGTAGTGTTTATGGTGTCGGGTACAATATTTAGGGCATATGGTTTTGGGATTATAATTTAGGGTATATGGTATAGGTTGTGGTATTTTTTATTTAGGGTGTGAGGTCTTGGATTTCTGGTGTAGGGTTATGGGTGCATGGTATATGGTGTAGGGTATAGGGTTTATGCGGCTGGGTATACGATTTAGGGTGTAGGGTTTTTGGTTTAGGGCATTGGTTAAAGGTTTTGGGGTGTAGAATTTAGGGTTTAGGTTCTAAGGTATGGGGTTTATGGGTTAGGGTTTATAGTATATGGTTTTGGGCGTAGGATTTGGGGTTATGGAGTAGGGTTTAGGGTTTATCATATTGGGTATATAGTTTATGATATAAGGGTTAGGTTATATATTGTATAGTATATATATTAGCGTTTCTTATAGGGTTTTAAGGAGTTTTATAGGTGTTTTATAGATTTATTTTTGAATTTTTTTATTTTTTAAGGATTTTATGATTTTTTAGGGGTTTGATGATTTTGTTTTCGGTTTTTTGGGTTATTTAGGGTGTTTAATTTGTTTCATAGAGTTTTATGGTTTTTTATAATTTTGAACATGTTTTTAGGTTTTGTTTGTTTTTATAGGTTTTTAGGGTTTTAGGGGTTTTATGGTTTTTTATCGTTTTTTATAGTTTTTACAGTGTTTCAAGATTTTAAGGTTTTATACGAATTTAGGAATTTTAGGGGTTTCATTGGGTTTTTTATGGTTTTTTGGGATTTTGTTGGGTTATTTAATTTTCTTATATTTTTAAGGGGATTAACGGATTTTTTGGGGTTTTATGTTTTTTTTTTGTGTTTTAGGGGTTTTGGGAGGTTTATGGTTATTTAGATTCTTTAATGTTGTTATGGGTTTTAGTGTTTATTAGGGGTCTTAAGGATTTTTGAGGTTTTTATGTAGATATTTGGTTTTTTATTTATAGGGAGATTTAAGATTTTAGGTACATTGGGGATTTTTAGGGTATTTTTTGGGTTTTAGGTGTTTTAGAGTTTCTGAGGTTTTTTAGGTTTAGGGTTTTCATAGGTTTTACAGATTTAATGTTTTTTTTGTGTTTAGGGGTGTTAGGATATTTAAATGGATTTAGGGTTCTTTTACGGGTTTGATAAGTTTTTAGGGTCATTTAATGGTTTTTATGATTTTAGGGTCTTTTGTGGTTTTTATTGTTTTAGGGTCTCTTAGGGGTTTCGTATTGTTTTATGGTCTTCTAGGGGTATTTTTGGTTTTAATGGTTTTAGGGGGTTTTAGGGTTTTTAGGGATTTTTTAATGATTTTTAGGTGTTTTTATAAATTTTTATGGTTTTATGGGTTTTCTGGTTTTTTATTATTTTAGTGTTTCTAGTGTATTAAGGTTTCCTTATGGTTTTTATGGTTTTTAGTGTTTTAATGGTTTTTAGGTTTCTTAGGATTTTAGTAATATTAGTGGTATGAGGTTTTTAGTTACATTTGGAGGTTTGTTTTGTTTTTAGTGGGTTTGGGATTTTTTTGGTGGGGTGGGGGGTTAGGTATTTTGGGTTTTATGGATTTAGGGAGTTTTTTTGGTTTTTTGGGTTTTATAGTTTTTTGGGATATATGTTATTTTAATATAGTTATATATTATTATGGTTTTAATAGATTTAATGGTCTTTAAATGTATTTTAGGGTTTTTAGTTTATTTTTATGTTTTTAAGGACTTTAGATATATTTTTGTTTTAGGGTTCTTTTATATCTTTTGACGTTTTTGTGGTCTTTTAGGGTTTTTAGGGGTTTTAGGATCATGGGGGGGGGGGGTTAGTGGTTAAAATGATATTTATGGTTTTTATGTTCTTAGGTTCCCTTAATATTTTTCATTTTTAGGTCCCTTCAAGATTTTTAGAGGTTCTAGAGTTTTTTCATTTAATTTAAGGGTTTTAGGGTTTTTTAGGTTCCTTTAGAGTTATTTAGTATCTTTCGCGTTCATCAGGGTTATAATGTTTTTAAGAGTACTTTAGGGGTTTTAGAGTATTTTATGTGTATTAATGGTTTTTAGAGTATTTTAGGGTATTTAGGGATTGAAATGATATTTTAGGGGTTTTTAGTTTTTTGGTGACTTTAAAGAGTTTTAGTGTATTTTTTATTCTTTATGGGTTTTAGTGTATTTTAGGGTTTTTATGGTTTTTAGGGTCTTTTAGGGGATCCATAGGGGTTTTAGGGTCATATTTGGTTTTTGCGGGGTTTTATGGTCTTTTAGAGATTTTTTAGTTTTTATTAGTTTTAGGAGTTTTGGTTTTTTAGGTGTTTGGTTTCATTAGGGTTTTTAGAGTTTTAGGGGTTATTTGGGTTTTAGGGGTATTTATGGTTTCTAGGGTTACAATGTTTTTTTTTCACATTTTGAGGGTTTTTTACATTTTTAAGTGTTTTAAGTGTTTTTAAAGTATTTAATGGTTTTCTTATGTTTTTAAGGGTTTTATGTTTTTAGGAATTTTTTGGGTTTTCATGGGTTTTAAGTTTTCTTTGAGTTTTTAGGTTTATTAGGTTTGTTACCCTTTTTAGGGTTTTAGGTTTTTCTAATTTTATTGGGTTTTTAATGGTTGTTGGTGTTGTTGTGGTTTTGGGGGGTTTTTTGGTATTTTATGGTGTTTAAGAGTTTTTTTGGGATTTTATATTTTCTTACGGTTATTTATGGTTTTATGAATTGCTGTGGTGTTTTGGGGGTTTTTATGGTTTTTATGGTTTTTAGGATTTTATGGGGTTTCATGGATTTTAGTTGTTTTTAGGGGTATTGGGTTGTATAGGGATTTTTTGTTTTTTGGGGGTTTTCGGTTATTTTTATGTTTTTAGGGGTTTTAGGATTATTTAGGGGTTTTAGGGTTTTAGTGTTTGCTGGACTATTCTGGTGTTTTATTTGTTTTAAGGGCCTTAAGCTCTTTAGGGTTTTTAGAATTGTATGGGTTTTTGAGGTTTTTGGGGTTTTTGGTTGTTTAGGGGGTCTTAGAGACTTTTTCAATTTTTATAGTGTTATTTAGAGTCTTTTACGTATTTATGGGTTTTAAGGGCTTTATGATGTTTTATGGGGATTTAGGGTTTTGAGAGTTTTGTTAGGGTTTCAGGATTTTTATAATTTGTAGTTTATTTTATTTTTTTAGATTTTTTAATCTTTGGGTGTTATTAGGGGTTTCTATTTGTGGGGGGGGGGGGGGTTAGAGTTTGGGGAAGTATGTTTTTTAGCGGTTTTTGGTTTTTGGGGTTTTTAGGGGTTTTAAGCATTGTTAGGTTTTTTAGTTTTAGGGCGTTTTATGTATTTCAAGGGTTTTATGGATGTTATATATTTTATAATTTTATAAGGTTTTTTTTATTTTTAAGGCTTTTAGTGTATTTTTTTATTTTAAAGCATTTTTTATGGTTTTCGATTAAATAGGTATTTTTTTTGGGTTTTTAGAGTTTTTAGGGGTTTGGGGTTTTTTGTATTTTTGTGTGTTTTGGGTTTTTTTGGGTTTTAATGGTTCATAGGATTTTAAAGGTTTTTTCTTTTTTGGGATTCTTTGTTTTTTGGGGGTTTTTTGGTTTTTAAGGTTTTAAGGGAATTTAGTCTTTAGGGTTTTTAGGGTTGTTTAGGGTTTGTAGTGTTTTCAACGATTTTTAGATTCGTTGGGGTTTTATTGTTTATCGGGGGTTTTAAAGGGGTTTTTTCATTTTTTCGGGGTTTTATGGTGTTTAGGGTTTATTGTTATTATTTTTGGGTTTCTTATGGTTTATTGGGTTTTTTAGCATCTTTTAGGGATTTGGGGTCTTTTAAAAAAAATTGGGTCTTTTATGGTTTTATTGTTGGGAGTATGTTTGGTTAGGTTTTTATGGGTTTTATTTTCTTTTAGCTTTTAGGGTATTTTATGGTCTTCCATGGAGTTATAACCAATTTTAGGGTCATTTAGAATTTTTAGGGGGTTTTAGTGCCTTTTTGGTGTTTTGGTGTTTTAGGGCGCTTTTGGGTTTTTTAATATCCTTTATGGGTTTTAGGGTCCTTTAGGGTTTTTATGATTTTTAGTGTATTTAGGTTTCTAAGAGTCTCATGTGTTTTTAGGTATTTTTAAGGAATTAGGTTTTTGTTTGGGTTTGAGGGTTTTTTGGTTTTTTAGGGATTTATGTGTTTTTTCTATTTCATTTTTTTTAAATAATTTAAGGGGTTTTAGTGTGTTTTAGGAGTTTTAGGGGGTTTATATTTTTAATATTTTAATTTTTAAGGGTCTTACTGGTTTAAGGGGTTTAGGTGGTTTTATAGCATTTTAGGGTTATTGGGGTTTTGTGGTATTTTAGGGTTTTTAGGTAGTTTTAGGCTCAGTTTTTGTTATTTAGGGTTTTTAGTGCTTTTTGTTTTTAGCGCCTTTTAGGGTTATTTAAGGATTGTTTAGGGGTTTTATTGTCTTTCAGATTTTTTCGGTCTTTTAGGGGTTTTATGGTTTTCCGAGGCCTTTAGGGGGTTTTGGTCCCTTTCATGTTTTTTGGGTTTTTGGTTTCTTTTAGGCTATTATGGTATTTTTTGTATTTTTAGTGTCTTATAGATTATTTTATGTTATTTTTTGAATTTTATGGTCTTTTAGGAGTTTTTATATTTTAGAGTATTTTATATGTTTTTGGTTTGTTTATGGTTTTCTATGTTTTTTGTTCTTTTAAGCGTGTTAGGGTTTTTAGTGTATTAATTGTTTTTAGGGTTTTTAGGGGTTTAGGGTTTTTTATAATTTATTTGGTTTTTAGCGGTGTTAGGGTTTTTAGGGATTTTAATGTTTCTAGGGTTCCTTGTGTTTTTAGGGTATTTTTAGATTTTTTGGGCTATTTTTAGTGTTTTTATTGTTTTAGGGTTTATGGGGTTTCTATGGGTGTTAGGTTTTTTTTAGAGATTTATAGATTTTTTACTTTTTAGGGGGTTTTGGGTTTTTTGGGTATTTTTGGGGGTTTTAGGATTTTTAGTGATTTTAGGGTTTTAATTATTTAGGGGTTTTATGTTTTTCATTGGTTTTAAGGGTGTTTTAGTGGTTTTAGGTTTTATAGAATTTAAATGTTAGTTTTTGTTTCCTAGGGTTTTCAATGCTTTTTAGGGTTTTTAGGGTTTTTAGTGGATAAATGGTTTTTAGGTTTTTTCATTTTTTAGGGTTTATTAAGATTATTCTCATGCCTTTTAATATTTTTTGTTTTTTTAGTTTTATTGAGGTTTTTAATGTTTTTTCTTTTTTAGACATTTTTAGGGTTTTAAATGTTTTATGGGTTTTTGGTGTTTAAGGGGTTTAATAGTCATTTACTATATTTTATGGATTTTAGTGGTTTTATTGGTTTTTTGTATCTATTATGATTTTGATTAATTTATTGGTTTTTTGGGTTTTTCAAGGGTTTAAGGGGTGTTTGGATTTTTTCAGGTTTTTAGGGTTGTTAGGGGGTTTTCAATATTTTTATGGTTGTTTGGGTATCTAAGGGTTTTTTATGTTTTAACGGTTTTTAGTGTTATTAGGGTTTTATAAGGATTTAAGGGTTATTATTATTTTAGGCTCTCGTATGGTTTTTACAGTTTTTAGGGGGTTTGGGTTTTTCAGTTTCTATGGATTTTAGGGTTTCATGAGTTTTTGGAGTTTTTAGGGAATTTTAAAGTATTTGGGTTATAAAAAATTTTATGGATTTTTTTTGGGTTTTTAGGTTTTTAGTGGATTTAGGGTTTTTGGGGTTTTAACTGTTTTCTTATTTCTCATGTCTCTTTTTGGTTTATTTGGGTTTTTATGGTTTTATTACATTTTTTAAGTATTTTTAGTGTTTTTATGGGGTTTTGTATTTTTTAGGGATTTTAATGGTTTTATGGTTTTTTGGGGTGTTTAGGGTTTTAATAATTTTTTATGTATTTATAAGGGTTTTAGGGGTTTTTTGTGGTTTTTAGGGTTTCAGTGCTTTTTGGATGATTATGGTTTTTTGTGTTTTTATTGTGTTTTTAGTTACTTTAGTGAGTTTTTTTTGTATTTTGGGGTATTTTGATGGTATTTTATGGTTTTAGTTTCTTTTAGATGTTTTAATTATATTTATAGGTTCTAAGGGTGTTAGGATTTTATGGACTTTTGGGGCGTTGGGGTTTCTAGGGGTTTTAATGTTTTAAGGGGGTTTTAGTTTTTAATGATTGGAGGAGTTTTTTTATTTATAAGGTTTTAGCGTCATTATGAGAATGATTATAGTAATTTATGGTATTTTGAAATTCTAGAGTATGTTATAGTTTTTTATAGTTTTTTCGGGTTTAAAGGGTTTTTTTATGGTTTTATGTTTTTGGGTTTTTATGTTTGTCAGTGTTTTTAAAGGGTTTAGTGTTTTTAGAGTTTTAGTGGATTTTATTGTTTTTTGGGTTTTTTGGGATCTAGGGTTTTTTGGGTTCTTAAGTATTTATTAAGCATTACATGGGTTTTCAATGTTTTTTGATGGTTTTAGGTTTTGGGGATTTTAGTTTTTTTTTTGTTTATGGTTTTTAAATATTTTTTGGTGTTAAAGTATTTTATGGTTTTAAGGGGTTTTGTGGGTTTTAAGGGTTTCGGGGATTCCAAGGGGTTTCTAAGTATTTTAATGTGTTTATGGGGGGTTTTATGGTTTTTAGAGTTTTTAGGGGCATTTACTATTTAAGGGGTTTAAAGGTTTTTAGGGTTTTAGGGGTTTTTGTATTTCCTTAGGATATTTTAGTTCTTTTTTGGATTTTTATGTTTTTTAAGGTTTTTAGAGTTTTTATTGTTTTTTTTGGGTTTTGGTGCTTCATGATTTTTTATGGTTTTACTTTTATTACTTTATTTCAATGGATTTAGTGTTTTGAGGTTTTGAATGTTTTTTAGAGTTATTTTTGGGTTTTATCATTCTGTTAGGGTTATAGGTTGTCAGGTGTTTAAGAGGTTTTAAGGGTTTTATAGTTTTTAGGGACTTTGGGGTTTTTTAGGCTTTGTGGGGGTTCATGGGTTTGTAGAGATTGTTGTGATTTTAAGGGTATTTTGTTTTTTAGGTATATATATGGTTTTTATGGTTTTATATGGTTTTTTGTGTTTTTTTCTTTAACGGTTTGTTGGGTTTTTATATTTGTTGGTGTTTTCTTTGGAATTTATTGAGTTTTAGTATTTTCTTAGGGATACTAGGTTTTTTTGGGTGGGGGGGGGGGGGTTGGGGGTTTTAGATTATTTTAAGGTTTTTAGGGATTCTATGATTTTTTAGGGTGTTAAATGTTTTTAGTGTTTTTGAAAGTTTTTGTGGGTTTCATGGATTTTTAATAGTTTTTAGGCTTCATATGGTGTCAGCATTTTTTAGGGTTTTTGGATTTTTATATTTGTTAGGGGTTTTAGAATTCTCAGGATGTTTACTAGGTTATTAATGTCTTTCGAGGGATCATTGGAATTTAGGGTTTTTTTGGGGATTTAAGGGGTTTGGGGACATTTATTGTTTTTTAGGTTTTTAGGGTCTTTTATGGTTGTTATGGTCTTTTATGTTCATTTAGGGTTTTTGGGGTGTTTTGGGTGTTTAAGGTCATTTATTGTGATTTAGGTTTTTTACAGTTTTAAGTGTTTAGTGGGATTTCGGGGTTTCACGGTCATTAGTATTTTAAGGTTTTTTGGAGTTCATTGGGTTTTTAGGGTTTTTAGGGTTTGAAATTTTTGGGGTTTGGGGATATTTTTCTTTTTTCTGGATTTTAAGGGGTTTTGAGGGATTTTATAAAATTTATTGTTATTTATATTTTTAGAGGTTTTAGGGGGGTTTCAGTTTTTATTTTTTTAGGGATTCTTATGGTCTTAATGGTTTTTTAGGGTTTTTGGGTTTTTATGGGTTTTATTAGGTTTTAGGTGTTTGGGTGTTTTGGGTTATTAGGGGTTGTTTTGTTTTTTTGGGTGTTTTAGTTTTTCTATGGTTTTTTAGAATTTCTAAGGTTTTTAGGGGTTATTTCGACCCGGGGTGTGTTGTACCCTGTTTTCGACCAAATGTGGTATCACATGCACGATCAAAATGGTCTGACATGGGATAGAGAGTAAATACATTATTTTATCTTAAGAAGGAGGTACCACAACTATGTGTTACACATCAGACTCATCATTTGTATTTCAGCCAAATGTATGTTGGGACCTGGTCGTCGACTGTAGGGGTTAAGTGTTTGTGAAATCATCCCATGTCAGGTACAATGGTTTTAGATGATCTCTAGGGGGTTTAGTAGTTGATCCAAAAACACCCAATAACCCTTTATCCATGTTTCATGGGACAAATTTCCAAAGGAAGACCCTTGTTGGATGATTTTTCCAACGAAACATAAGGACTCCATTGGTTGAGAGGATGGGAGGTCGGTATCATCACACCCTTTTAGGGGAATTATTTCATATTTTGAGACTCTTATAGATTTAAGAAATTTTTATATTTTCTTGAATCTTTGTTTATTTCACAAGAATCTGTCGCTATATTACACCTAGGTCACAAGTTCAATATTGGACATACAAATGTCTGGAATTACTAACACGTCACTAGATTAAGACATGTGATGAGGCACTCGGGATTTTGTCGTTAACCATGGGGGGATGATATTTGTTTCGACACCTGAATCAAACCCAGAAGATGGTAATCATACATATCCTCGGGAGAGGAATCAGAACACACATATTTAAATGCCATTTAACAAGGCACGTCACTTTTTAAGGTCATGTGACAAGAACTATCCTTTCAGTTTAATGATATTCGGCAAGGATGTATAGGTGAAAGGTTCCTAGTCAAGGTTTGGTTCGGGACATACGTCAAAACAACTCAGAATGTCAAGGAGAGCTATGGTGTCCTGGGTTGATATAACCCTAACAGTGATATGGCTCATTGAACATTAGGGTGATATGGGAGTCGAGTGTGGACCTTAGGGAGGATTCTTCTGTATCATAGTTGGTTGGGAATCAAATACATTGTAGTTTGGTTTATGTTAGGACATACACCATCGAGGAAGACAATAATTGGGGCATGATGTGGGGCGTACATCGGTGGAGAATCACCGTTTTGATCTGGAGTTAGGACTTACACCTTAATGGGGGCCTTGATGAATTTGGGGTCATGATTGGGGTTAACTCTTGAGAAGGACCCCCTATGATCTCAGGACTTAGATAGGAATCCTATGTATCCTGTTTGGGGAATGAATCAAGGTTTTAATAGTTATATTTCAAAAGTGGATTGTGTGGGTGTCGCAATCATCACTATTCTTTAATCCCACATGAGTCATGCTCGGTATTGAGAAACAAGAAGATTTGAATCATTCCACAATACAAACATGTTCTCTTATCTACTAGGTGAAAAGGATGATAACAATGACAAAAGAGGCTGGGGTGAGAGAACCACCTCCTATGATCAAAGGGGATCTCTATTGGATGAGTGCCCGGAAATTTTTTCTTGGAAAGGGGAGGAATGTTGATTCTCTTCAATAAGAAAAGTAAGAATGATTTTCCCAATATATCACCGACCCTAGTCAAAGAGAATTACTAGTGATTACCCTTGATTCCCAGAATGGGAAGGTTCATGTTATTATCCCAATGTTGGACCTTAGGTTACCATAGTAATGTAAACATATTTAAATTACAGGGCTCCGCACCGTTGTGGGGATTACCGATGCGAATCTGCTTACCATTTTTATGTAAAATCAAAAGGGTGTACTGATGCAGCCGATGGTTCTGTCATATGAGTCCAGTGACTTTTGAAGGGGCCTTGTCCTAATTCCATTGGACTTGTTTATGGAGGGAATGCAAATGAGGTGACATAAATGAAAGGAAATGATCGGAGATGGAGGTTGTAATGCCCAAAGGTACCCCATTCTACATACCATTTGGTCACACGAGATGGGGTATCCCATGTATAGTGTGTTTGTATGTGGGTGGAGAGGTTTTACTCATACCAAAGTGGTACGTAGACCTAGATTTGGTCTGCATACCGTGGTGGTAGTGGCCCAAGGTTCCATTCTCATATCATGGTGCTATGCGGTGTTGTATTTTATCAGGGTAGTGGGACTCTACACGGGGCAGGGTTTCATCCACATGGTGATGCTATATGTGGAATGTTGGATTGAAGAATTGAAATTTTCCCTGCACTTTGATGGATGTTTATTCCCCACCAGCATATGGTTTCTGGTTCACCAATTAGGTTCATGGTATGACAATGTATATTATGTTTCCTTATTTTATTATATTCGATAAGCTCTACCTACAAGAAATCATCTGAAAAGTCAGTCTTGGTGGTAATTTTGTATTCTGTGCCTTGGAATCATGGAAATATATCCCCCTCAAGTCTACCCAAATATACATCGTCGTATCTCAATTATGATCGATCCCACCTTTTTGGCTACCTCGAGATACTTTTATAAAGTATTGGGGAAGCAGGATCTATGGGCCGTACGACACCTTTTGCGGAAGCACATGGGAAAATCACCCAACCCATGGATGACTTGGTCAATAGAAGCCCATGGGGTTGCGGTTTGCAGTGACGGAAAGCTCCTCCTCAATACTGTGAACAACATTGTCTCATTCATGGGAAACCACTGGCTTCTCCTCACCTGTGTACTATTTAGTTTGCTGGGATTGAACGAAGGGGAGAATTTCTCCATCTATTCCAACAACTCTGTTCATGGGGGTTGTATATGGAGTGGATTTTTTCACCTCAATTACTAAAATGACAAAGTTCATGGGAGCTGGTACCGAAATCTATATTCCATGAACCACTTGGTACATGGCTACATTGTGAAGTCATTGACTACCATGTGGAGCGGCAGTCCACGAAGGGATATTAGTTAGCGATGCCTCCCCTTTCCTTTTCAGAATTTGGATTCTTTGACTATATTCTCCAAACCTTTAGTAAAACATATATTTATTTCCCATTATCAAATTTGAGGGATTATTTACTTTCCCTATGAAAATTTTTCAGGACCCAACAAATCCCCCCCATCAAAATGGGTTCCAATCATGATGAATAGGAAGCTATTTTCGTGTCGAAAGTGGTCCGGACTTAAACCAGTCTACGGTATAAAGGTGGAAACGTAGGGGGACCATGCCTATATATAGGTTCCTAGTTAATTTTTGATTTACCACTTTTCTTGGTGAACTGTTCACTCTCAATTTTCTCTCATTTTCAGGATTCCGTGAACCATCGTCCTTTGTGGTTTTCATTATCAGCAAATGGATCCTTTCATCCCATGAACAAAAACAATTCACTATCTCCTTTTTTAGAAACTAAATTCAACATATGCCAATGGTAATTTCAACCTTTGAATGGTGTGTTCAGATTTCCACATAGTGGGGATTGATATGCAGATTTCTTTCTCCATGTATAATTCGGTTCACAGGCCAACACCCCATGGGATAGTCCCTTATGGGTTTTTGTGAACTATCAGTTTATGGCGTTCGCCTTCCACATTCTATTTACAGAATTCAGTACATGGGACACTGATTCCTTTTCCAAATTTTGTTTGGATAACATTTTCCAAGGTCTTTTCATGCAGAAAATGGATCCCCACAAGAATTCTATCAATGCTGTTATTGTTGCTTGTGATACTGCCACTCCCCTTTCAGTTTGTGATGAAAGGAGGATGAATATGACCGACTCTGTTCAGGACAAGGTCCCTCTCATCTTGTTGCATCAATCCTTAGTGAAAATTATAACCGCAGGTCATAGCGATTATCCAATTAATGATAGGTTTCCCATTAATGGATTTGGTCTACTATATGATACAGTGATTCGAGAACAGCATCGGGCTGACAAACCTACTACAAAGATATTTTATTTGACCATTCCTAAGGACCTTATTTTTTGTAATGTAGAATTCATACTAAAATATTCTATTGATGGGTTCTTATTGAACTATGACCCTCAATCTCTAGAGGATGCATGATGAATGATAGATGGAAATTCCCATTGCTACCATTGCATTACATGAAGGGCCACAAAAAATGAACTGCCTGGTTGGTCATCAAGATATAAAATTCATTCTGGAGGTTCATTTGGTTTGTACAACGGTTTCATTTTTATGTTCATCAAAACGATAAGGAATTCTAGGTTTAATTTCAGACTATGGGGTTGTATGAGGTGTTTTCGTTGTCCCAACCATATTCTCACCGAATTAGCACCCTCATTTCGTAGCTTCTGAGTAGATGGAGTCCATATAACAACTCATTTCACCTAGTCCATAGGGAGGTTCATATTAGCCTCTAGGATGTATATCTGATTTTTAGGGTTCCTATAATTTGAGATATTTACGATGATTTTTTACCCCTTCCACTTCATGGGATGATGACGAGAGGGCTCCTCATTTGGGAAAGAGACTAATCCCCCATGAAAAGATCCTTTCAAAGGATATTAATCCTTGTCCAAAATAAGAAAACTCTTTCTCTGATTGGATTAAGGCCTTTTCTTAGTGAAGAAGTCTAGATCCTGATGTGCGTAGACCCAGGACCTGCCCAACCAAGGGCACCCAAAGGTGAGTAGGTTCCTACTAGCTTGTCTTGGAGGAGGACCAGTTTCACAACTAGGGATTGGAACCTGTTACGAATGTTGATAGATTTTTTTGTTTGGTGGCCTTCTTGTCCATGTTTCTGAGTGGTTGGATTCTACCAATACATGAATCTAGCAATGTGACAGTCACAACCATTATCATGGCAACTTAGTTGGCCATGGGAAAATGCATCAACTTGGCCATTCTGTTATTGGAAAAAATCTACTGCTTACTAGGTTAGGTCAGTGAGAGGAGGTGACCTCATTATGAGGTTGGGCCATTCCAAATCCTCTAGGGATCAATAGGATCCCACATAGGGGATTATATGTTTTTAAATCCACTTCAAATTCCAAATTTCGTTCTTCGGCCATATCATCAGAGAACTAGAGGGGTCATGACATAGGGATGGGTCGTGCCTGATAAGAAGGAATAGAAGAATTAAAAGAATGAATAAAAAGTGATGAATCAAATAAACTATCAGGAACACTTTACTTATAGTCCATATGCTTCCCCTACATCTACAATAGCGAATACCGAGTTAGAGGACTTCATTAACTGATTATATCTTTGTTCATTAAGAGCAGTTATTGTAGTTTCCTCTAATAATGGGGAAGTTATCTGTGAGGAGTATGAACCCTTAATATTTGATCGTATGTTTAATTGTGTCTAGATGTTTTATCTCCGTTCCCTCAACAGTTCATGCTTGTAAAAACATTTCATGATATCCCAACAGTTGTGGATAATGATCATATGATAAGACAAGCAGTGAATGATTAAAATTATCGATTCATAGAGTTTTGTGCCTACTCCCATAAGAGGTTACACTTAATCTTGGGTCTGATCATCCCCAAAAAACGAACTGTAATAGCTGGTTCCCACTATTATGACCCCTAAGGCTTCTGGGGATTGGGGGAGGACAAATGAATCTGATCAGAATTCTCGTACAGGGAAATCTATTCGAAAGTCTATCAGTTCTGAACCCCCGAGGAAGGGCTTGAGAGCTTGGGGTGTGACAAATTAGTCTCTAGAGGATGCAGGTGCTGCTTCTATGAACCAGAACATCATCCCTTAGGATGCATTCTTTCTAGTGCCCTAGTGGAAATTTAATACTTTTAGGAGTCACTAATCATTTTGGGGTCAATACCCTCACAATTTGTGGTGATTTCTCCAAGTGATAGAAGTTTCACTTACAATAATTGGTTATGTGCAGCGTATACTGAAATCTATTATAACCACGATCCTGGAATGGTGGATCTTTACCTGTGGGAGATTTAGACCCTGATCCTTGCTTGTCAAGACTGATGTGAATCTTTTTGCCGAGTTATGGTCCTAGTATGGGTTCGGATCAATGATGACTATAATTCCTCTGTGGGTGATAATATTTCCAATTTTAAAACTGTGATTTGAGTCTGGGTGGTTCCTCATCTATTCCCAGAGCCTCACAAACGTCCATCCCCTACGTATTCTAGGGTTGCAGAGGCACCCAAGAACAAATTGTGGTTGGTGAAACCAACTTCACTACCCCACAATAACCCTCCAACATTATCCATTCCCGTTACTTCTACCTTTCCATGTTCCTTGAAGTCCTTGGATGATTTTAGGGTGAATTTCTCTAATGAAGAAATTTTGGAGATTCTATAAGAAGGGATCTTCGATCTTCCAGGTATTCGAGCTGAAAATTCTCCCTCATGGGTTTTTGTTCGTGACAATCTAGATAAAGTATCCATATATATGAACGAGATGGAAAAGTGACTCTATTCTTCTAAATTCAGGAAACATTGGTCTGATCGAGTGGTAGAGATGGAGAAGTTCTCAGATTTGGATGACATAGAGGAAGTGGTAATTGTATTTTCTATCCCCAACATTTACATTTATTTTTCGTAAGTATTGTCATTTTTTCCTACATTTATAAGATTTTGAGGAGTCCTGGGAGACGATAGGTTCTCTGATCTACACTCCCATGGGTACTGCAGCTAGGGAATGTGCCCCTTCGGACATGGGGGTCACTGGAGAAGGTTCTCCTGGTGCCACAAAGAAGATGAAAGTAGTTATTGTGAATCCTAATGTGGTGTCCCCTCTTACAGTTCCACTTTATACTCTCATTAGGTATCCATCTCCATGACATACCAGAAAATGTTGGTAGGGGTCTCAACCATCAGTACACATCAAAAAGGGATTACAAGTATGTTACATATCTACTTGCCTGATCACCATACTAAAGGACTTCATCTCCATGACTAGGTTTCATGTGCATATCGTAACACAAAACCTGTTAATTAATCAGGTTGTATTACCCAGACATTTGTGGCTCCAATTCCAACTGATAAATAGGATGTACCACTGGAAATTGGGACTGAGAAAATAAGTGAGGTTGGGTGAATCAAGGAAGATGAGGGCGTCTTTAAACCTCTGAGGGTGCCTATTCTGGATTAGAAGACCTCTTACCTAATGGTGGGAGAGTCTTTTGGGATCAGAGCATCAACAGAGCATCTTGGTCCCACTGTCATATAGAAGGATGGTAAAACACTGATAGTTATAGATGAACTAGGCGAGGAGCCCTAATTTTAAGAGGATAATGGGGGTGTTCCCAGTCATGGGGAGTTGAATTCCCAAAACTAGATAATCCAAACCCTTTAAAAAGAGTATCTTTGAGAATCAATGCCCTAATTGATCATTCTGATCGTGTTCTCCCCAAGGATACAACCATAGTGGAGGAAACTAATCTAGCTCAATGAGGGTTGGAACTATAAATTTAACCTTATTTGCAGCTGTTCATCAATATGGGAAAAAGCTCTATAAGATAACTTCTGGAGGATGTTGTTGAGTTGGTTGAACATGGTTCTGAACCACCTACATCCTTGGTCAATCTTGAGGTTCAACCACATGTCCTGGATGAAGTGCACAATTTACCATGTAGTGATGTCACGACGGATGCTGGTGACATTGGTACTTTAGAAAGTGGAGGTTAATTTTCCACAACTCATACCATTCAGTGAATATATTCTATTGTATCCTTTTAGTAATTTTGAGTTCTCACATGTCTCACTCTTGATTTCATGTTCACAATCACATATAATTTCAACTTTGGTTGGTACCTCGACCTTTCCCCTTGTAAAAACTACCATAGATGTGGGTTCATAGTGGTCAAGGATCACCAATGTCATTGAATCAAAACCTCCTTTGGTATCACACATCCCTGAATATGTTTGGCCTTTAGAGAGAGACTCTGAAACTGACTAGGAGGGTTTGTTCATCCTTCGTCCCGACCGTCAAATAAAGTTGACAAATATTTGGAGGTTTATTTCAAAAACACCCATGGCAGACATACCGGAAAATCTACCCAAATTATCTCTCCTGTTTGCAGTCTTCCAGTTTCCAGGGTTTTTTTAATGTTTCATTTATAACGTAGTGAATTTTGGGGTCATGACCAAACAGGTGACTGAAATGCTCAAGTCTCATCTTTCCAGTGATAAATCAATGGATCATCTTGCTACGGCTAGAAATATCGTTATAAATGATTTTGTTGAGCAGGACGGGGTAGTTTCAAGACTATAGAATGAACTCCCAAAAAAATTTCATTAACAGAGCAGCATGATTAGGAAGTGGAGTAGTGAGGGATAGAATTGGAGTGACTTAAACAGTAATGGTCCTACATCATTGAGACCGTTGATGAGGGGGGCTTCTAGTGGAAGAGAGGGGAAAGGCTAGACTTCACGCAGTGATGGAGGAAGAGGTATTGTGGGCTGATGCGGAGGCCGATACTACTACATTGTTGAAGCACTGCCGTGTAGTCGAATAATTAAATTAAACGCTGATATATCTTTGTGAATCATTGGAACAACTCATATAATTGTGATTCCCTTCTCCCATGGAGATGATCCAGGATGTGGATTCCCTTTTTCATTTTCATTTCATTGAATGAAATCATTTTTCTCTCTAGTGATTCTTCGTCATATTGTCCTTAAATGTCAATTATTTTTAATTGAATGCATTATATAGTACATTGAACCAGATATTTATTAAAATTACAGCACTGGATAACTAAATTGAAAGAATTAATTCATGTTCTATTTTTTCCTGATCCAAGGGACTCAGGTAGCATAGTTTGACAATTTATAGGGTTATATTGAAAACCCTAAAAACATTTCATCTTTTCCGAAAAAACCCTAATTTTTTATTAATCTCGTTATGGTGTAAACTTAGTGGGTATGACTTGAATTTATCTTAGACCACTCTTTTTGGGTTTTTGACATAACAAATTTTTTTATCTTGATTTTTTGGTTTCTCAATTTTTTTCCAAAACCATACATTGCATTGGTTTAGTGGGCTACCATTCGACTTTTATCTCTGGAGACCCCAATAGTTTTTCATCCTAGAGATTTTTGTCTATTTTTCACAGGATGTTTGAATTCTTTTCAAAACAGATGACCATTATAGATGTTTTAGGTAAAAATTATTTGAACAATAATGATGTTTTAGGTCAAAACAAATTGGACCAGGATTTGCAGGTAAAGGGCCCCAATTTGGGACTCCTTAACCAATAATGTCCCAACAACATTCAGACATGGATAAGGGATTTTTATTGACCCAGACATTGTTTTTTTGGGTATGGGATATGACATGGGGAATGGGAGCCATGGTGCGTGCAGATATGGGAGAGGCCTCTCCCAAGGATGTGTTTACCTTTGGTTGATATGCCTATTTTCATGGCCATTTATGCAGAGCTAGAGTGGAATTAGGCACATTATTCAAACAAAGAGTGTGTCAGACACTGGAATGATATTTTTGATGGCCACAATATTTTATGAATTTTTTTTGAAGACCATAGTGTGGGGCCCATTAAGGGAACAATGTCGAAATGTATGATGGAATTTGTATCAGCTTTGGTTGAAAAACCACTACCATAATAATTTGACCAGTGTGAAGGATTAAAAAAGAATAGTGTAGTTTAATGTAATATAACCAAGACATTTGAGACTTTTGATTTAGATTAATCTCACTATTACCAAGAAGAGAATTAAATGAAACATCACTTTCTCGGTAGTTTGAATAGAAATGTTCTATCATCTTCAGGCATGAGGGGGATACTGTAAACTATAATCCGAGGGATTTATGAAAAAAAGGATGAAGATGAGATATAAATGTCATAGGGTGTAAAAAAGTTTGAAAACCCTCCCATGAAAATGATATTTTCTTTGGTTGATACGTTATTTTTGTATTCACATTATGCAGATCTGTTGGGGGCATTATGTGCATAGTTAAACAAATCTTTATATAGGACATTGAACATCCATATTTGATATCCATGGAGGATTATGAGGATTCATACCATTCAGGAAACATAGTACGGGTAAGGAAGAGGGGGTTCCTAAACACGAAAAGAAGAATTTAAAGATGAAATCTCCCTGAAATATGTACAGACATGCTCTTCATACAAATAAGGGGGGATCCTTACACAGGTATAAACCATATGTATGAAAGGATTTGATGATTTCATTTAATGGTTGGGCCCTAGATATTCAAATCACGTGTCACTAAATATCCTTATGATGAGAGTAATCAATCCAAACGTAGTTCTTATAATGTTTTCTCATATGTGGATCTTCTTCACACATATGGGTCAGGAATTTTCATTTGGTGTATGATATTTTTTAATATGTTTGGGATTGTGTTGAAATTTCCAACGCAGATTCATTTCATGAACATGACCATTAAAGGAATACATTATATAGTGTATTGAGGCCTGAAATAGACATTTGTGTAACTGGTTCCATGTAGTTTTAATGTCATGTAACTGGGAAATTAATATAGCTTCCCCATGTAACTGGAGGATAATCGGGCCAAGGTATTCTAACATGTCCAATATGTGAGTAAGAGTTAAAGTGTAAACCACCATTTCAAGGGATTTGTGATTGGTATAATTGATACAAGACTTGGAAACTATTGGTTATACCATGCTAAGAAAAATCTCTCATGAAGATGAATTTTCCTTCGGTTAACATGGCATTTTAATGGTCCACTTATATAGATCCATAAGTTCATTGTGTGCATAGTCTAAAAATGGTTTCCTTAGGATATTGACCTTCCATTTATGAAGGCTAGGGATGGTTATGAAGACCTGAAATCAATCATAATGTGGATTTTGGTGAATATATTTGATGTTTCTAGATATGATAGAAATATCTTGGCTATGGTTATCCACATAGTTAGGAATCCCCCTACATATATTTGACTCATATGTAGGGTGGGGCATTCTGACTCCTCTGGTGGAGCTGGACTCGGTTTTTAAGACCAATGTATCTAGGAATTAGGATCCCTATATTGGTTAGATCCATACATTGTGGTAGAGACATTTTAGCTATATTTAGGTACCATGAAGTTTAATGCCGTAAGTTTATGACTTTGGTTTATCCTTCATTGGGAAAAGAACCAGAATGTTACTTTTAGGGTCTTTTAGGGTGTTAGATTCATTCAATCGTTTTTTGGGGTTTTACAGTTTTTATTATATTTAGGGTACTATAAAGGATCTTAGGGTTTTTTTGTGTATTTATATTTTTATGGGTTTTATGTTTTTTATGGATTTTTGGGTTTTTTGGGTTATTTTTTTTATGTTTTGTGGATTTTAGTGTCATTTTTTGGATTTTTAGAAGGTTTTATGGTTTTTCTGTTTTTTAGGGGGTATTATAGTTATTTGGGGTTTTAGGATTATTTTATGGTTTTGACATGTTTTTGTGGTTTTTGGGTTCTTTTAGGGTTTAATGGGTTTTGGGGTCTTATAACGCTTTTAGGGGTTTTAGGGGTTTTTATGGATTTTTAGGTATTTTTTCATGTTTTAGTATTTTTTAGGGTTTTCTTTTGGGTTTTATGTTTTTTAGGGTTTATAAGGTTTCATGGGGTTTTTAGGGGTTTTAGGGGTCCTTAGTGCTTTATTATTTTTTATAGACTATAGGGTTTTTTGGGTTTTGGGGGATTTTAAGGATTTTATTTAGTTTTTATTGTTTTAGGTATTTATAGGGGTTTTAATGATTTTTTTGGTTTAAGATGTTTTTTATGGTATTATGGTATTTTAGTGTTTTTAGGTGTTTTGATGGTTTTTTGATATTATGATGGTTTTTGTAGGTTTTTTATGGTTTTTAGGGTTTTGGGTTTAAAGTGATGGGTGTAGGGTGTAGAGTGGATGATAGAGGGTTTAAGCTGCAGGCTATAGGGTTTACGATGTAGGATATAAGGTTTAGGGTGTGGAGTTTAGGGGTTAGGGTGTTGGGTGTAGGGTTTATGGTGTAGGGTTTAGGTTTTGAGGGGTAGGGTGTGGGGTCTAGGGTGTATGGTGTAGGGTTTCAGGTTTATAGTGTAGGGGTTTTGGTTTTGAGAGTCGATTATACAGTTTTTGGCGTGGGGTTTAGGGATCATTTTTTTACTATAGGGTTTATGGTGTAGGGTTTAGTGTTTAAATTGTAGGGTATATGGTTAATGGTGTAGCGTTTATGATTTAGGGTGTTGCGTAATGGGTTACTGTGTAAATTTTAGTGTTTATGGTTTATGGTATAAGATTTTGGTTGCATGGTTATGGTTTGGGGTGTAGGGTCCAGAGTATAGAATGTATGGTGTAGGGTTTTTGGTGTAGGGTGTAGGTTTTGGGGCATATGGTTTAGGGTTTAGAGTGGATGGTGTATGATTTAGTGTCTAGGTATTAGGGTGATGGGTTTAGGGTGTAGGGTTTGTGGTTTATGTAGTAGGGTTTAGTGTTTAGGGTGTATGGTTTAGTGTCTAGGTTATAGGGTTTAGGTTTTTTCTATTTTTTAGGGTGTTTAGGGGTTTTTGGGTTTTTAGGGTGTTAACCGGTTTTATGTTTTTTAATAATTTTTATGTTTTTTAGATTTTTCAGGGTTATTAATGGTTTTAAGGGTTTTTAGTGATTTTTATGGTTTTTATGGATTTAGCGGTTTAAATGGGATTTCATGGATTTTAGGGTTGTTTAGGTTTTTTTTAGTGAGTTTTAGAGTATTTTGTATTTTTGTTCATGTTTTGGGATTTTTAAGAGATTTTTGGGGGTTTTGGGATTTTCAGTGTTTTCTGGTATCTTATTGGTTATTAGGATATTAGGGTCTTTCATGATTTTTGGGGTGTATTGAGTGTTTTTTTGGGTCTTGGTCTTTTTAGGGTGTTTAGGGATGTTTGGAATATTTAAGGGTTTCCATAGTGGTTTTATATAGCTTTTAGGATTTTCTAATGGTTTTTTGGGATATTAGTTTTTTTAGGGTATTATGGGTTTTTAGGGATTTTAGTGGTTTTACAGATTTTAATTTTTTGGTAATTTTTGGGTTTATTAATTTTTTTAAGGGATTGATATTTTGTTCAGAATTTTTATATTTTTTTGAATTTTTTTTGTGTTAATAGGGGTTTTAAGTATTTTTTGAGGTTTTAAGGAATTTAATTTCTTTAATATCCTTCATGGTTCTAGGTTTTTTATGGTCTTTTAGAGAGTTTTAGGGTTTTTATGGTTTTAGGGATTTTATAGTATTCAGGGTTTTTTTACGGTTTTTAGGGGTTTTATGAGTTTCTAATGGTTTTAGGGTTTTCAGGTCTGTAGTGTTTTCAGGGTATTTTAGGGTATTTAATAATATTATTAGATTTTAGTGATGTTATGTTGTATGTATTTCTTAGGTAATTTAGGGTTTTTATCGATTTCAATGGGTGTTTTGGGTTTTAATGGTATTTTAGTTTTTAGGGTTTTAGGGTTTTCTTTAGATTTTTTGAAGGGTTTTAGGGTTTTGAGTTGTTTTAGTGTTTTTACTATTTTTAGTATTTTTTTATTTCTTTAAGGTTTTAAAGGTGTTCTAGTGTTTTGGAGGATTTATGGATATTTAATTGTTTTTTTGGGTCTTCTAGAGGTTTTTCGTGTTTTTAAAATTTTTATGGGTTTTATGGTTTTTATTGTTTTTTAGGATGTTTTAGTGTTTTATGGGTATTTTTTTTGTTTTTTTCATTATATTAAAATTTATTTGGGTTTTTTGGTCTTTTATGAGTTTTTGGTTCTTCTATGAGTTTTTAGGGGTTTTATAGTTTTATGTTTATAAGGGGTTTTAGGGTTTAGAAATTTTTTGTATTTTAGGGGTTTTTTGGGTTTATTGGTGTTGTACATATTTTTATGATTTTTTATGTTTTTTAGTGTTTTTATGGGTTTATTGGTATATGGTGTTAGGGGTTTTATGGGTTCTAACAATTTTAGGGGTTTTAGATTTTTAATGGTTTTAACGGTTTTTTCACGTTTATTGGGATTTTAATTTTTTAGGGGTTTTAATGTTTTTTGACAGTTTTTAGCGCTATATGGTTTTTCTGAGTTTTTAGGGTTTGTTATGGTTTTTAGTGTCTTAGGGGGTTCTAAGGGTTTTTTATGGTTTTCCAAGTTTTTTTTATAATTTTTAGGGATTTTTAAGGGTTTTTATGGGTTTTGGGATTTTGGGGGATTTTAGGAGGTTTTAGGGGGTTTAGGGTTTTTAGGGGTTTCTTATGAATTTTTATGTCTTTAGGGGGTTTTAGGGATTTTTGGTAGTTTTAAAGATATTTTTTTTGTTCTTTAGAGTTTTTTGGGTTATTTTGGTTTTATGGGTTTTTTGCATTTATGTATATTTTGGGATTTTAGGAATTTTAGGTATTTTAGGTTTTTTAAATGGTTTTTTATCATTTTTTGGGGATCATTGGGTTTTTATGGATTTTAATGGTTTTTTTGTTTTTAGGTTCTTTTATGATTTTTAGGAGTTATTAGGGGTTTTACAGTTTTTAGGGTCTTATAATGTTTTTGGGGTTTATTATGTCTGTTTTGGGTTCTTTAGGTTTTTAGGGTTTTATAGTTTTATTGGTAATTTATGGTTTTTTGGTGTTTTTATTGTTGTATAGGGGTTTCATGGTTTTTACGGTCGTTTATGGTTTCTGGGGTTTTAGGGTTTTTTGGGATTATGAATCATTTAGGGTTTTTATTGATTTTGGCGTCTTTTGGGTTTTTTTAGGGTTTTTTGTATCCATTAAGTTATTTTTAAGGTTTTAAAAGGTCCTTTAGGGTTTTTAGGGTTTCTTTGTTTTTAAGGATTTTAGGTTTTTTTTGGGTTTTCTGGTTTATTATTGTTTTTTCTATTTTAAGGGTTTTTTTTGGTTTTATGGTTATTTAGGGGTTTAGGGGTTTCAAGGGTTTTATTGGTTTTAGAGTTTTATTGTTTTATGGTGTTTTATGATTTCTAGGGTTTTAGGGTTTTAATGGGTTTTAGGGTATTTTAATGTTTTTAGGATTGTGGGGTATTTATGGGTTTTTAGGGTTTTTGGTGTTTTGGGTATTTCAGAATATTTTTAGGTTCATTTAGTGTATTCTAGGGTTTTTAGGGACTTTTGGAGTTTAATGTTCTTAGGGTTTTAATTTGTTTACGGTTTTTTATTTTGTTATGGTTTTAGAGTCTTTTGTTATTTGGAATTTTTGCATTCTTTAGGGTTTTAGGGGGGTTTTTCATCCATTACAGTTTTTAGGTTTTTATGGTCTTTTTGGGTTTTTAGTGTTCTTTATAGTGTTTAGATTTTTTAGATACTTTTATCGTTTCATGGGTATTGTGTGCTCTTTTAGGACTTTTAGGGTTTTTAGGGCCTTTTGTGGGTTCTAGGTGTACTTCCTAATCTTTTAAGAGTTTGGGTTTTTTGGGTATTTAATGTGGGGTTTAGAATTTAAAGTTTTTATGTATTTTAGGGGCTTTTAGGGTGAAAATGGGTATTTTAGGTTTTAGGATATTCAATATTTTTATTGGTGTTTAGGGTATTTTAGGTGCTTTATAATTTTATTTTAAATTTTTAGAGTTCTTTAGGTTTTCAAAATTTGATGTTTTTAGGTATTTTTGTGTTTTTAGGGTTTTTATGGTTACTTATAGTTTTAGAGTTTTCTTAGGGTTTTTATAAATTTTAATGTTTTATTTGTTTCAGAGTTTTTTGGTTTGCTATGGTTTGTTATGGTTTTTTAGTATTTTTTGGGTTTTTAATGTGTTAGGGGTTTTTAGCTTTTTTATTGTTTAGGGTTTATAGTACAGTGTTTAGGGTGTACTGTATAGGGTTTAGGGTGTAGGGTTTATAGTTTAGGTTGTAGGGTATGGGGTTTAGGGTTAAGGGTTTAGGGTTTAGGGTGTAGGGTATAGGGTATAGGATATAGGGTGTGAGGTGTAGGGTGTAGGGTTTTGGGTTTTAGATGTATTGTGTTGGGTTCAATGTATAGGGTGTATGGTTTAGGGTTTTAAGCATATAGATTACGGTGTCAGGTATTGGGTTTTGAGTGTAGGGTATATGGTTTATGGTGTAGGGTTGAGGGTGGTAGATATCAGGTTTCAGGTGTGGGGTTTATGGTTTAGGGTGCATGATATAGGGTTTAGGGATTATGTTTCAGGTTTAGGGTGTATGGTATTGGTATAGGGAGATGGGTTTAGGGTTTAGGGTTTTTGGTGTAGGGTATAGGGATTAGGGTGCAGGGTTTCGTGTTTATGGGGATAGGAATACGTTTTATGGTGAAGGGTATAGGGTTTAGGGCTTATGGTTAAGGGTGCAGGGTTTGGGATTTTGGGTGTAGGGTCAGGGTTGAGGGTGTAATATTTAGGGTTTTGGGTGTATGGTTTATGGGATAGGATTTTGGGTGAAGGGTAAAGGGTTTTGAGTGTAGGATGTAGGACATAAGGTTTAGGGTACATGGTTTATGGTTTAGGGTTTACTTTTTAGGGTAGACGGTTTAGGGTTTAAGGTTTATGGTATAGGTTATTGGGTGTAGTATTTAGGGTTTAGGGTGTATGGTTTATGGTTCCGTGTTCAAGGTGTAGGTTATATGGTTTTGGGTGTAGGGTAAATGGTTTAGGGTGTATGGTTTAGTTTATACGGTGTAGGGTATGTGGATTTTTGTTTTGAGATTAGGGTTTAGGGTTTAGGGTGCAGGGTATACAGTTTAAGGAGTATGGTTTGGCATTTAGTGTGTACTGTATAGGGTTTAGGGAGTAGGGTATATGGTTTAGGGTGTTGGGTATAGGGTGTCATGTATAGGGTTTAGGGTGCATGGGTTATGGTTTAGGGTGTGGGGTATAGGGATTCAGGTGTCTGGTATGGGGTTTAGGGTGTATGGTATAGGGTTTATAGTGTAGCCTTTAGGGTTTTCTGTGGAGGTTAGTGGTCTTAAAGTGAAGGGATTAGGAATTAGGGTGTAGGGTTTATGTTTTAGGGGTTTTAGGGGATTTATGGATTTTAAGGGGGTTTTGGGTTTTTTGGAAGTTTATAGTTGTTTGTGTTTTTAGGGGTTTTACAGTTTTTTTTCATTTTTATGGTTTTTATAGTCTTTTTCAATTTTTATGGGTTTTGGGGGGTTTCATATTTTTTTAGGGTTTGTCGGAGTTTTATTTGGTAATTTTGTTTCTTAGGGTTTTTATGTCTTTCTGGGGGATATTAGGATTTTTTATGTTTTATATGGATTTTTTATGTTTTAGGATTTTTTTTATTGGTTT
The DNA here is from genome assembly GCA_963277665.1 of Viscum album. Taxonomy (NCBI): domain Eukaryota; kingdom Viridiplantae; phylum Streptophyta; class Magnoliopsida; order Santalales; family Viscaceae; genus Viscum; species Viscum album. The sequence goes on from OY728167.1 coordinate 686,019,411, forward strand.
TATTGTTTTCTTTGTGTTTATAGGGGTTTTTAGGGGTTTTACGAGTTTTAGGATTTTTTGGGGTTTTTATGGTTTATTAGGGTGTTTGGTTTTTTTGGATATCTAGGATTATTTTAGGGTTTTTACAGCTTTCGGGGGGATAGGGTTTTGTGGGGTTTAGGAGGGGTTTTGTGTCATTCCAGGGTTTTAGGGTATTTTATGGTCTTTTAGGGATTTTTTTCTACGGTTTTATGGGATTTATAGTATTTAGTGTTTTTATGGAGTTTAGGATCTTTTTTATTTTTAGGTTCTTTTTGTGGTTTTCATAATTTTTTGGAGTTTTATGTGTTATTAGGTGGTTTAGGTTTTTTAGAGTTTTTAGGGGGTTTAGGTGTTTTAGAGTTTTAGGGGTTTATTGTTTTTTAGGTCTTTTGAGTTTTTTGTTTCAAGGGTTTTTAAATGATTTTTTTTTTGGATTTTAGGGTTTTTTGTCAATTAATTGTTTTAGGGGTTTTTATTTTTTTGGGTTTTAGGGGGATTTAGAATTTTAATGGTTTTTAGGGGTTTTTTTGGGTTTGGGCGTTTTAGGGTTTGGGGGGTTTTAATGATTTAACAGTTTTTATGGTTTTTACGATATTTAGGTTTTTAGGGTCATTTCGAATGTACAATATTTAGGTTGTTTAGAATTTTTATGGTGCCTAGGGGTATTTTGGGTTTTTTGGTGTTTCTAATGTTTTCACAGGGTTTTAATATTTTTAGTGTTTTTAGGGATATTTTCTTGGTTGATGGGTTTTTTGGGTTTTAATGTTTTATGGTTTTAGGGTCATTTAAGGTTTTTTGGTTTTTTATAGTTTTTAGTTTCCATTAAATATTTTTAGGGGTTTATGTTATTTTATTGTTTTTATGGTATTTTAGGGTATTTAGGGGTTTTATGAGTTTTAGGGTATTTTAGGTATTTTATATTTTTTGGGACTTTTTGTGTTTTTAGTTGGTTTTATGTTTTGAGTTTTTAGGGATTTTAGGGTATTTTAGGGGTTTTGAGGTTTTTGGGTTTTTAGGGTTTTTATGGTTTTTAGGGTTTTTAGGTCCATTTATGGTTTTATGGGATTTTAGGTTCCAATAGTGGTTATAGGGTACTTTATGTATTTTTAGGGGTCTTGGGTCCTTCGGGGGTTTTATGGTCCTTTAGCATTTTTTATGGTCTGTTTGGGGTTTTAGGGTTCTTTATGTGTTTTTAGAGTTTTTAGGGTCATTTAGGGGGTTTTTAATGGGTTTTAGGGTCTTTTATGGATTTAATGCTTATAGGGACCCCTATGGTTTTTAGGGTTTTTATAGTCTTTTACTTTATTTGGAGTATTGTATGGTCTTTTCGGGTTTTAGTAATTTTAGTTTCCTTTAGAGTGTTTTTCTGTTTTAAGGTTCTTTTAGGGTTTTGAGGAGTTTTATGGATATTTGGATTTTTTGGGATTTTTAATGATTTGGGTTTTTAAGTTCCTTTATGGTTTTTATGCTCTTTTAAGGAGTTTTAGGGTTCTTTATGGGTTTCTTTAGTCATATAAGAGTTGTAGGGTATTTTATGTTGTTTTAATTGTTATTAAAAAAATTTGTGTGTTTTAGTAATTTTGTGTTTTTATGATATTTTAGTGTTTTTTTGGTTTTTTGGGTCTTCAAGGATTTTATGGTTTTTAGGGTCTTTTTGATTTTTTGGGTTTTAAGGGATTGTAGTTTTTTATAGGCGTTTTTATGGTTTTTAGTTTTTTTATTTATTTTCTGCTACTAAGGGGTTTTAGGATTTTCAGCGTCCTTTGGGGTTTTCATTGGGGTTTTTTGCAGTATTATTATTTTATTGGTTTTTAGGGGTTTTAAGGGTTCTTAGGGTATATAAGGCTTTTAAAAGGATTAGTGGTTTTTAATGGTGTTTTTGGGATTTTATAGGATTTTTAGGATCTTTTAGGGTTTTTATAGTCATTTAGTGTTTTAATGGGTTTTAATGTCTTTAAGGGTTCATAGTGTATTTTAGGGCGTTTTAGGGTTCTATGGGGATTTAGGGTTTTAAGGGTTTTTTAATGCTTTTAGGGTTTTTATGGGTGTTAGGGTCTGTGGGGATTTACGGTATTTAGGGTTATTTGAGGGTATTAGGGTTTATAATGTGTTTTTAATGTTTTTGAGGGTTTTTGGTATATTTTTTATTTTTAGGTTTTTTAGAGGTTTTGGGTTTTTTGGTTTATTCCGGGCTTTTTTGGGGTTTTTATGTTTTTTAGTATATTTTTAGGTTTTTAAGGATTTTAGGGTTTTATCGGTTTTTTCAGTTTTTTATGGGTTTTATGTGTATTAGGGTTTTCGGGGTTTTAGGTGGGATTTGGGGGTTTTATGTTTTAAATTATTTTCTTGGTGTTTGGGGTTTCAATGTCTTTGGGGGTTAATTTTTTTGTTATTTAGGTTGTTTGGGTTTTTAGCGATTTTAGTGGTTTAGGTTATTTAAAAAAAATTAGGGTTTTTATGGTCATTGATGGGTTTTTGGGGTTTTGGGGTATTTTATGATTTTAGGATTTTTGTGGCCATTTATTGTATTTAAGGCCATTCGGGGTTTTTTCTACCATTTTAGGGTTTTGTGGGGGATTTACGATATTAAATGGTTGTTTAGGGATTTAGGATGTTGGGTTATTTTATGTTTTTAGGGTTTCTTTATTTTTTATGGGTTTTTAGGTTCCGTTATGATTATTTTATTGTTTTTATTGTCCTTTAATTATTTTCAAATTTTTAAGGTCCATTATGCTTTTTAGGGGTTTTAGGGTCCTATTGGGTGTTTTAGGGTTTTTTTATTTCCTTTAGTGTTTTTAGTGTATTTAGATTATTTTAGGGAATTAATGTTTTTAAGGACCATTATTTTATATTTTCTTTAGGGTTTTTTGGGGATTATGGACTTTTATGGTGTTTTGTGTGAATTTAGTGTCTTTTTGGGGGTTTTAAGAATTTCTAGGGTTTAATATATTTTTAGGATTTTTAGGATTTTTTTGGTTTTTAGGGATTTTAGGTGTTTTATAGTTTTAAAAGGATTTAGGTTTTTTTGGTTTTTATGGTTTTTAGGGGATTTTTTTCTTTTTAGGATTTTTAGGGTCCTTTAAGGTTTCAAAGGGATTTTTGGTTTTTAGTGTTTGTTGGTATTATTTATGGTTTTAGGGGTTTTATTGTTATTATTGTTTTAGGTGTCTTTAGGGTTTTTAGTTTTTTTATTTTTTATTTTTTTAGGTTTTCTTGGGGGTTTATATTTTTTTGTTCATTTATAGAGGTTTAGGGTTTTTAATAATTAGGAGTTGATTTAGGGTTTTTGGTTTTTTAAGGATTTTAATGTTTTAGGGTTTTTAGGAGTTTTAGGATTTTTAATGTCTTTTAGGGGGTTCAAGGGTTTTCATTGAATTGTTTGTGGGTTTTTAATGGTTTTAATAGTTTCGAGGGTTTTTTAGGGTTTTTAGATTTTTAATGGGTTTAATGTATTTTTGTGGTTTTTATTTTTTTTTTGATTTCTAAGTTTTTAAGTGTTTTATTTGGTTTATTGTTTTTTGAGTTTTAAGGGGTTATATGATTTTTTAGGCCATTCTTCAGTATTTGGGGTTTTTTCTGGTTTTATGGGTTTTGTATGTTTTTATTGTTTTAGGGGTTTTAGTGTTTTCAAATTTTTTAAAGGTTTTAGGGATTTGGGGTTTTTAGTGTATTTAAAATTACCAGCATATTTTAGGACTACTTTAAAATTTTTATGGTGCAGGGAAGAGGGTATTGGTTGTAGAATTTATCTTTTAGGGTGTAGGGTATAGGTTTTAGGATATAGGCTTAATGGTATAGGGCTTAGGGTGTCGGGGGTAGGGTTTTGGGTGTAGGGTTTGGGGTTTGGGGTGTGTGGTACAGTGTTTAAGGTGTAGGGTTTAGGGTTTGTAGTAGGGATTAGGTTTAGGGTTTACGATATATGCCATATGATTATATTTAGGTTATAGGGTTTAGGTTGGAGGGTTTGTTGTTTGGGGTGTGTAGGATTTTGGGTTTATTGGGTATGGTATAGGGTTTAGGGTTTAGGGTTTAGGGTTTTGGAATTAGGGTTTTGGGTGTACGATTAAGGGTGTAGTGTAGATGGTTAGGGTTTATGGTTGAGTCTATATTCTCTATTGAGTTGGGTATAACGGAAGAGTTTAAGGTCTAGGGTTTAGGGTGTAGTTATTGGGTTTTTGGTTTAGGGTATAGGGTGTAGGGTATTGGTTTAAGGGTGTATGGTTTAGGTTTTAGGGTGTAGGGTATCAAGTTTAAGTTGTAAGGTATAGTGTATATGGTGTAGTGTATAGGGTTTCACGTGTAGTTTTTTTGGATTGGGCTTTAGGATATTTGGTTTAGGGTGTATGGATTGGGGATTTGGGTGTAGGGAAATAGGTTTAGGGTGTAGGGTTTTGTGTTTTGGGTGTATGTATAGGGTATACGAATTAGGCTTTGGGGTTTTGGGTATAAGATATAGGGTTTATGGTGGGGGTTTTGGGATTATGTTTTAGGGTGTATGGTATAGGGTCTAGGTTTAGTGTTTTTTAGGGTTTAGAATTTATGGTTTTAGGTGTAGAGTTTAGGTTTGGGTGTAGGGTTTGTGGTTGAGGATGTGTGGTATAGGGTTTAGGGTGTAGAGTTTAGGGTGGCGGGAATAGGGTATTGGATTTTTTGTGCAGTTTTTTCTTTTTATGGTGACATTTATAGGGTTTATGGTGTGGGGTATATGTTTTAGGGTGTTGGGTGTAGGATGTAGGGTGTAGGGTCGAGGGTATAGTGTTTAGTGTAGAGGGTATCGGGTTTGTGGTATAGAGTATAGGGTTTTCAGTGTAGGGTTTAGGGTTTACGCTGTAGGGTATAAGTTTTTGGGTGTAGGTATTAGTGTTTAGGGTGTAGGGTGTAGGGTTTTGGGGTTTATGGTTTACGATCTAAGGTTTAGGGTATAGTTTTCAAGTGATGGGTTTAGGGTTTATAGTGTATGGTATTGGGGTTTAGGATGCCTGGTTTTGTGTTAGGGTTTATGGTTAAGGGAATAGGGTCAGGTTGTGGTTTTTTACGGTTTAGGGTATGGGGTATAGGGTTTTGGGTTTTGGGTTTATGATGTAGGATCTAGGGATTATGGTGTAGGGTTTAGGGTTAGTTTATATGGTGTACAATTTATGGTTTAGGGTTTAGAGTATAGGGTTTAGTATATAGTGTTAATAATTTAGGATGTAGGATATAGGGTTTTGGGTTTAGAGATTAGGGTGTTTGATATATGGTTTAGGTTTTGTCTAGGGTTTTAGGGTTTTTATGTTTTTTAGGTGTTTTTGTTTTTTTATTTGTAAATTTTTTGAGTTTCTTGGGTTTGGTGTTATTAGTATTATTTGTGATGTGTTATTTTTTTGGGTATTTAAGTGTTTTTTTATGTTTTTAAATAGTTTTTTGTTGTATTTTAGGGGTTTTAGGGTTTTTCATAGTTTTTTTATTTTATATATTTTTGGGGTTTTGGGGGTTTTAATAGTTATTATGGGTTTGTTAGGGTTTCTAGTGATTAAGGGTTTTTTTAGCATTTTTGGTTTTTAGGTTTTTTCGTAGTGTTTTAGGGTATTAATGGGTTTAGCGAATTTAAGGGATTTTAGGGGGGTCTATTTTTAGGCATCATATTGTTTTTTGGTGGTTTTAGTGTTTTTAGGGTTTTAAACAGTTTTCATAGTTTCAAGGTTTTTTGTATTAGGTTTTAAGGCGTTTTTAGGATATTTATGGTTTTTAGGGGTTTAGGGTGTTTTAGGGGTTTTTTTGTTTTTTTGGTTTTGTACATTTTTTATTGTTTTCAGATTTTTGTGGGTATTAGGTTTTTAAGATAAAATTGTTATTAATGGGTTTGAAGTATATTTTGGCTATTTATTTTTTTTTTCTTAATATTTTTAGGGGGTTTTAGGAATTCAGGGTTTTTTGGGTTATTAGTGTATTTTTGTGTTTTTATGGTTTTAGGGTATTTTGGTGTGTGGGAAATATTTTTGGTTTTAGGGGTTTTATGGGGGGTTGGTTTTTATGGGTTTTTATGGTTTTTAGGTGGTTTAGTGTTTTTAGGGATCTTAGTTGTGTTTAGGGTTTTAGGAGTTTTTAGGGTTTTTAAATATTTTCATGGTTTTTTGGGTTTTTTTGGTTTTTATGAATTTTATGTTTTTTAGTATTTTTAGGGATTTTATGGATTGTAACGATTGTTAGTGTTTTGTTGTGTTTTTGGGGCAATGTATAGGTTTTATTGGTTTGTTGGATTTTAAGGGTTTTTTGAGTTTTTTAGAATCTATTATGGGTTTCGGGGGTTTTTAGGGGTTTGGGGGATTTGGATCTTATTTAGGGGTTTTGCAGATTTTTTTGTTTTTTGGGGTTTTTTGGCGGGCATTAAGTGGGTTTTTATCATTTTTAGGGTTCTTGTAGGATTTTAGTTTTATTTGGGTTTGTAGATTTTTTTAGATATTTTTATTGATTTGGGGGTTTTTAGGGTTTTGGGTTTTTTGGTCTTTTATGGTTTTTAATGGGATTTAGGTTTTTTTAGGGTTTTTAGTGGTTTTTAGTATTTTTGTGGTGTTTTGGGTGTTTCTTGATCTTTAGGGTCTTTTTGGGTTTTAGGGGGTTATAGAGTGTTTTTTATTTATTTTTGGGTTATTATGGTATTTTAGGGTTTTAGGGGTTTTAAGCTTAATTATATTTTATAGGGTCCTTTAGGGTTTTTAGATTCCTTTAGGGGTTTTAGAATTTGTTGGGAACTTTTAGTTTTTATGTGTTTTTAGGTTCCTTTAAGGTTTCTTTATGTTTTTAGGGTCTTTTAGGGTTTTTATTGTTGTTATGGTCTTTTAGTGTTTTGGGGGTTTTAAGGTCCATTAGGGGTTTATTGTATTTATGGGGTTTTGGACTGTTTTATTTAATTTTTGGTTTTTTATTATTTATAGTGTCTTTTAGGGTCTTTTACGGGTTTAAGGAACTTTTAGGGATTTTAGGGTCTTTTAGGGTATTTTTATTGGTTTATAGGGTCTTTTAGTGGTTTTAGTATCTTTTGGGGGGGGGGGGGTTGGGGCTTTTAAGAATTTTTTTGGGTATTTTATGGTTTTTAGGGTTTTATGGTTGTTTATGTTTTTATTGCGTTTTTATGTTCTGTATGTGTTTTAGGGATTAATTGTTTTAGTGTTTTATAGGGTTGTAGGGTTTTTAGGGTTTTTAGGTTTTTAGGGTGGGGTTAAATGTTTGTTTGGGATTTTAGTTTATTTAGTTTTTTTAGGATTATTAGGGTTTTATGGGTTTTAATTATTTTTTATTCTTTTTTGAGTTTTTTTGTTTTTAGTTATTTATTAGTTTCCTTCTTTTGATGGTTTTTATGAATTTTTATGGTTTTATGGTTTTATGTTTCTATTATTTTTTATTCTTTTTGTGGTTTGGGGTTTTTTAAAAAAATTAGTGGTTTATGGATTTTTAAGGGTTTTAGGGTTATTAGGGTTTTTATAAATTTTCAGGGGTTTACGTTTTTTTATTTTCTTTATTATTTTTAGTGTTATAGGGGGTTATTAGGTTGTTTTATGGTTTTAGGGTTTTTTAAGTGTCTTTATGTGTTTTAAGGGGTTCCTGTGTTTATGGGTTGTAGTGGTGTTTTTGTATTAGGGGTTTTTTTGTTCTAGGGGTTTTAGGGGTTTTTTTATGGTTTTAGTGTTTTATATAATTTTAGTGTGTTTATTAGTTTATTTACGTCCATTTTAGGGTTTTATGGGGTTTAGGATCACTTACTATGTTCTACGTTTTTTTTTGAATTAATTTGGAATTTTTTGGGGTTTTGGGTTTTTTGGGGTTTTTTGTGAGTTTTTAGGGGTTTTATGGTTTTGGGGTTTTAAGTTGGGTTTAAGGGTTTTAATAGGATTACAGTGGGTTTTAGTGATTTGAATATTTTTTAGCAATTTTAATATTTTTATGGTTTTCTGATTTTTATGTTTTTTATTTTTTAGGGTTTTTAGGGGTTTTATCACTTCTGGGTTTTTAGGGGTTTTAGGGGGTTTCAGTATTATTTAGGGTACTATGGATTTAGGAATTTTTATGGGTTTTTATTATTTAATAATTTTTTAGGATTCTTTTTTATTTTAAGGGCTTATGATGGTTTTTGGGGTTTTAAGGGTATCATAGGTTTTTAAGGTCTTTTAGGGGTTTCATAATTTTTTAGAGTTTATATAGTTTTTAATTTATTTTGGTGTTTTATTTTTTTAGGTGATTTTAAAGTGTTTTAGGGTTTTTGGGGGTTTTAGTGTATTTAGGGTTTTAGAGAGTTTTTTTTGGGGGGGGGGGTTAGGTGTTTTAGTATTTGTATGGGTTTTGTTGCTTCGAGGATGTTTTATGGGATTCAATGATCTTTTGGGGTTCTATAGGGTTTTTAGGGTCTTTATAGTTTTTAGGATTTTAGGATCATTTAAGATTTTTAGGGTTTTAGGGACTTTTAAGGGTTTTAGGATTTTTAGGGGTTTTTTGTTTTGTAGAGTATTTAGTGTTTTTAGGGTTATTAAAGTTTTTAGGGTTTTAGGGAATCTTAGGATTTTTAGTGTTTTTATATAGTTGTAGGATTTAGGGTTTTAAGGGTTTTAAGGGTTTTTTGGTATTTTATGTGTTTTAGGGGGTTCTAGGGTTGTTAATGTTTTATTGTTTTGTAGGGTTTTTAGTGTTCCTTATGGTTTATAAGGGTTTTTGGAGGGATATACGGTTTTTGGGGGTTTAGGTGTTTTTAGGGGTTTTACAGATTTTAGTGTGCTTTGGTATTTTGGTATTTTTTGGTTTTAGGGTTTTAAGGTTTTTTAATTATTATTATTGTATTTAGTGTTTTGTGTTTTTAGGGGTTTTTGTGGATTTTGTGGGTTTTAGGGTTTTTATGTTTTTTAGGGTTTCTCGGTTTTTATACTTTTTGGCCTTTTAAGGGGTTTTAGGTTTGTGGGGGGGGGGGGTTATGTTTAGGGTGTTTTAATTTTTTTAATGGTTTTATGGTCTTTTAGAGTATTTCGGGGGTTTTGAGGGTTTTGGGGTGTTTAGGACTTTTAGGGAATTTATGTTTTATGGGTTTTGTGGTCTTTTAGGTCTTTATGGGTTTTAGGGTGTTTTAGGATTTTTAGTGTTTTTAGGGATTTGGGGGGTTTTAGGGTACTTGGGGGGGTTGGGGTTGGAGTTTTGGATAACATTAGGGTTTTATGGTTTTTTAGGGGTGTTTTATGGTTTGAATAGTGTTAGGATTTTTAGTGTTTTAATTTTTTAAGGTTTTCAGGGGTTTTGTATTTTTTTGATTTTTAGGGTTATTAGGTTTATTGAAGGGTTTTAATGGTTTTTAGGGTTTCATTAGATATTTTTGTTTTAACACTTTTTGGTTTATTTTCTTTTTAGGGTGTTTTATGGGTTTTTGGTATTTTATGGATTTTAAGGTATTTTATTGTTTTTAGGGTTTTATGATTATTTATGGTTTTTAGGCATTTTAATGTTTTTATGATTTTTGGGGGGTTTGGGGTTTTTAGGTGTATCAATGTTTGTAGTGTCTTTCATGTTGTTTTAAAGGGATTTTAGGGTCTCTTAGGGGTTTTTATATTTTAAGGGTTTTTTAAAGTTTAATGGGGTTTTAGGGTTGGTCAAGGCACTTTTATGGTTTTTAGGACCTTTTAGGGTTTTTATAGATTTTATAATATTTTTGGCTTTTTAGGTTTTTTATGTTAGTTTAGGGATTTTTGTTGTCCTTTAAGTATTTGTGGGGATTTTAGGGTTGTTTAGGTTTTTGGGGTCCTTTTGGGGTTTCACGGTTTTTTGGACCCTTTAGCGTTTTTTCATTTTAGGGACTTTAGGGTTTTTAGTGTTTTTATGGTCCTTTTGGGTTTTTAGGGTGTTTTGAGTTTTAGGGGTTTATTTTATTTTACGGATTTTTAAGTGTTTTACTATATATAGATAATTTTAGCTTTTATATAGTTTTTACGGACTTTTATTGTTATTTTAGGGGTTTTATGGGTAGTTTTGGGTTATTAGGGGTTAGTTTTGGGGATTTTTTATTTTTAGTGTCTTTTAGAGGTTTTTAGGTGTTTAATGTTTTTTATTATTTTTAAGGATAATAATGTTTTTATTTTATTAGGGTTTTTAATGTTTTTAGTGGTTTATATGATATTTTTGGTTTTTAGGGTATTTTTGATTTTTTGGTGTTTTTAGATTTTTTTAGGGATGTACTGTTTTTATGGTTTTTAATGGTTTTTAAGGTTTTATTTGTATTTTATTTCTTTAGGGTATTTAGGGGTTTTATGTTTTTTAGTGTTATTAAGGTTATTAGGGGTTTAATTTTTTTAGGGTTTCCTAGAGGTTTTAGGGTTTGTTTGAGTTTTTATGGGTTTTTAGTGTTTTAGTGTTTTATTAGGGGTTTTAGGTTTTTATGGTTTCTGTGTTTCTCAGGAATTTTAAAAGGGATTTAGGGGATTTTATGAGTTTTAGGATTTTTATCATTTTTAGTGATTTTGAGGGTTTACTTACGGTTTTTAGTGGTTTAAAGGTTTTCTTATGGGTTTTAGTGTTTATTTAAGGTTTTTTGAGTTTTTTGATTTTTTGATTTTATAGACTTTTTAGGGATTTTTGGGTTTTTTGGGGTTGAAGGGTTTTTTGGGTTTCTAGGGTTCCTAGTATTTATAAGGAATTTAGGGATTTAATATATTTTAAATTGTTTCTTAGGTTTTATGTACTTCTAGGGTTTTAGGATTTAGATAATTTTTTCAAGTTTTTTTGATTTTTTATGGTTGATTAATGGTTTTTTGGGTGTATGGTTTATTGAGTAGGGTATAGGGTTTAGGGAGTGGTGTACTTGGTTTAGTTTATATGGTATGCCCTTTAGGGTGTATGGTATCAAGTTTAGGGTGTGGGATTTCAGGTTCAGGGTGTAGGGTATAGGGTTTAGGGTTTATGGACTTGGATTTAGGGTGTAGGGTATATAGAGTGGTGTTTATGTTTTTGGGTGTAGGGTAATGATTTATGATGTATGGTTTATGGTTTATGGTGTATTTTATATGGTATAGGGTGTATGGTGTAGGGTTTAGGATTTAGGGTATTGGGTTTAGGATATAGGGTTTAGTGTTTGGGTTTAGGGTATAGGGGTTAGGGTTTGATTTTTAGGGTTTAGGGTGTAGGGGAAAAGGCTTAGGGTTTTTGGGGTTTTTGGGTTTTTTAAGGTCCTTTAGGGGTTTATGGATTTTTATGGTTCTTTATGGTTTTATTAGTCTTTTAGGGGTTTTTAAGGTTTTTGGGGTTTTTGTGTAGTTTATGGTTTTTAGGATGTTTTAGGGGTTTCAAGTGTTGTAGGGTCATTTGGGATTTTATAATGGTTTATGGTTACATTAGGATTTTAGGGTACTTTAGGGGGTTCCTTGCGTTTTGTGGGTCCTTACGGGTTTTTAGTGTTTTTGGGGTCCTTTTGGTTTTTAGAATCTTTTATGGTTTTAGGGGATTAAAAGTTTTTTTATGTTTTTTATGACCTTCATGGATCTTAAGATTTTAGGGTAATTTATGGTTTTTAGGTATTTTTAGGTTTTTTAGGGTTATAGAGTTTTCAGATAATTATAGTGTTTTTAGGGTTATTAATGACATTTAGAGGAATAAGGGTTTTTCGGGGTTTTTAGTGGGGTTTTTATTTTCTTGGTTTTAAGGGGTTTGATGGTGTTTTATAGATTTTTTGGGGTTTTATGGTGTTTTATATATTTTTAGGGTTTTTAGGGATTTTGAATTTTTAGAGTTGTTAGGTTGTTAATGATTTTTAGATTATTTTTTATGGTCTTAAAATTTTATGGTTTTTAAGGGTTAATGAGTTTTTAGTGTTTTTAGGGGTTTTAAGGAGTTTTTAGTCTTTTCAGGGATTTTAGGGTTTTATGCAGTTTTAGGGGGTTTAGGAGTTCTAATGGGTTTCGAGGTTTGTAGGTTCCTTTAGGGTTTTTAGAATTTTCCGGGGTGTTTGGGGTATATGTGATTTTTAGGTGTTTATGTTTTTTTTGATGTTAGGGGTTTTAGTTATTTTAATGGGTTTATACAAATTTTAAGTGATTCTACGTGTTTTTTTGGTTTTTTGGGGTTCTTAGGGTTTTTGGATAATGGACTTTTTAGGTGGGGTTTTGGGTGTTGTAATGATTTTAGGGACATTTTGGGGTTTGGGGAGGGGGTTTATAGTATTAAATAATTTTTAAGTATTTTTGATGGTTTTATGTGGGTTTCATGGGTTTTTGGGGTTTTTAGGGTTTCAAAGTGTTTTTAGGGTTATAAATGGTTTTTATCATTATTATGGTTATTTAAGATTATTTAAAGGTTTTCATGGATATTTATAGATATTTAGGGAAATTTTTTTTCAGGGTTTTTAGTGTTTTTAGGTTTTATTAGTGGTTTTTAGGATTTTTTAAGCGTTTTAAGGGTTTTTTAGGGTTTTAGTAAGTTTTAGAGTTTTTAGTTTTTAAAGGCTTTAGTGTTATTTTAGTTTTTTAGGTTGTTAAAGTGTTTTTTAATGTTTTTTGGGTTTCTATTTACTTTTTTCGACTTTTTGTTTATTTTATTGTTTTTTTGTGGGGTATAGGCGTTTTAGGGTCTTTTAGCTAGTTTTTTTGGTATTAGGATTTCTAGGGATTCTTATAAATTTTTAGGGGTTTTATAGTTTTTTGGGTTTTGGGGGGTTTGGGGTTTTTAGGGTGTTTTAGGATTTTTATTTTTAGGGGTTTATGGTTTGATGGATTTAGGGGTAATAAGAATTTTAGGGTTTTATGGGGTTTTTAGGGTTTAATGGATTTTTTAGGGTTGTTAGGGGTTTTAGAGATTTTTTAGGGGTTCTTGGGTTTTTGGGCTTTTAGGGGTGTTAGGGTTGTTTTTTGATCTGTAGGGTCTTTAGGGTTTTTAGGGTTTTTTTTGAATTTTGTGTTTCTTTATGATTTTTGGTTTTCTAAATGGTTTATAGTAGTTTATAGGGTTTTGATGATTATATTAGGGTTTTTATGGAGTTTTTGGATGTTTTAGAGTTTAAATTGGTTTTCTGAGCTATTTGGGGGTATTAGTATTTTTAGGGTGTTTTTTGGTATTTTGGGTTTATAGTGGTTTTAGAGTTTTTCTTGTGTGTAAGGGCCTTCTAGGGATTTATTGTTGATTAAGTTGTTTTAGTTTTTTTTTGATTATTTTAGTTTCTTAAAACATTTATACATATTTTATTGGGTCTTTTAGGAATTTATGTTTTTATGGATCTTTTAGGGATTTTATGGTCATTTAGGGGTTTTGGGGTGGTTTTAGGGGTTTTAGGTTTAAAGGTTTTAATTGATATTTTAGGGGTCTTTTGAGTTTTTATGGTTAATACGGTTTTCATAGTTCTTATTTTGTTATGGGTTTCTAGGGATTTTAAGGGTATTTAAGGGGTTTTTATAGTTTTCCAGGTTTTCGGGGTTTTTAGGAGTTTTTTGGGTTTGATGTTTTTTGGGTTTTTAGAGTTTTTAGGTGTTTTAAGGGTTTTATCGTTTTAGTTTTTACGGTTGGATTAGGGGTTTTAAGGGTATTATTGTTTTTAGGGTTTGGGGGGGTTAGGTTGTTTAGTGTTTTTGGTTTTTAAAGGGGTTTTTAGGGTTTCTTAAGAGGTTTTTCAGGTTCTAGGGTTTTTATGGTATTTTGATATTTTTAATGATTTTTAGTGGGTTTTAACAGTCTTTGGATATTTTATGGGTTTTAAGGGATTGGGGGGGGGGGGGTAGGAGTTTTTAGGGTTTCTATTTTTTAATGATTCAGGGTTTTTAGAGTTTTTTGAAAGAAATATGTAAAGTAATATAAAAAAAGAATGAATTTAAGTACAACACAATCACCGAAGCATAAACAATATTGCCCAAAGTCCCCCAACAAATCAAAAAAATGGAAAAAGGTCACGAGAACCCACACAAAGTCCATACAACCAAAATCAGGTTTACGGGGCCGATAGACCTCAAAAAGTCCATCCAAACCATTATATAGAATATGGGCTCGAGAAACCTCGCAAACCGAAAAAAACATTTCTTGGAAAAGTCTTGGGAAACCTCGTGAAGCCCAACCAAACCCAAAAAACAATCCCGAACACCCAACTCTTAAATCCATATCAAGAAACAAGAACCAAAGACACTGGAAACTTTAGAACCCAACACCAAGCAGCCAACACACAACACCCAACACCTAGCACCCAACAACCAGCACCCACCTCCTGCACCCAATTCCCAACTCCGATCACAACTACCCAGTTGACTAGCTCCCATATACATCCCAAAAAAGGTGATCAACTCCATCAACAAACAATTCAATGTCTTTGCTCCTAGATTAGCTCCAACAACCTCAAGCACTAGAATCTAAAATCCACAGCACCAGCTCCAAGCCCCAGCCCAAGGCCTAGCCCCCATCCCCCAGCCCCGAAACCCTAGATTCCAGCATCTGCGACACCATCCCTTGCACAATGAAACATATCACAGTAACTGGACCCCATCAGAATACCACTTCAATGAATGCATCATCCGACAATAACTCCCATTGGCTCCAAGCACCCCACATCATAATCATTGATCCCCCCTAAATAATCTCATATACCCTCCATCTCCTAAAACCAGCACCCATCATCCAAATTACATAAAAACACTTTCCCCCCCCATCAAATCCAAGACTAGAATAATATACATCCCTCCATGTAGAACATATCACCATCCCCTCAACCAGTTCCACACAGATCCTTCCAAAATCAACCAATAGAAACTCATCTGCAGCAAAAATCACTTACCAGGCATCCCCCGCATAACACTACTTATAGATAATTGTACCTCCCAGCTATCACCCCATCATCCAGAAACATCTCTAACATCACCACCAAATGAGGCATCTCACAACACCATGAAAAAAAACCCAACATCCGAAATCCCCTCCCAGCACCCAGAAATAGGAGACCAACACCACCAAATAGAAACTAGCATCATCCCACTCCACACTAGTAGCACATTACCAACACCCACCTCAACCTTCAACAAAATTTTCCACAGCCTCACAAAAGTCCCACCTCCAAGGCAAACCTAGAAACATCAATCTCCAACTCTGGAAACACTCCCCACAAGCCTCACATAACCATATAACAAAACTCAATAGGACATGAACCATCCTTTCCAACCCATCCTCACCTTTAAAATCCTAGCCCCGACACCAACATCTTGGTATGCCGATGAAAGAACACATCATCTGATGATCCCTGATACCTCTGTTAAAAAATTACTGAAGATTCCAACGATGATCCATGATAATCGGTTACCGGTGTACACAACAAGAAAAAGTAATCCAAGGTGAGTTTTTTATACGTTTTTTAAGAGTTATAGAAAACTATTATGGAAAAAAATTTCAAAGTGCGCCGCGAAGGCGGAATCCGTGATGCTGCATTTGTATTTCGAGTGAAAGGAAGCATCGCAGATGTCACCATTGCACTGTCGGCTAATGGTGGCACCGCTGGTGCCGCCTTCGGCGTGGATCACTGACGTGGTGAAGGTGGCAGCTGCGGTGTCACCTTTCTAGATGACGTTCTACGAAAGGCAGCACTGTGGTTCCCGCCTTTGCCTCCCCGCCCTATAAAAGGGCAGCGCCTCCTCCCCTTCTCCTCACTTCCAAACACCCATTCACCTCTCATTTTCTATCTTTTGCGGTGAAGTTTGCGGTTTAAAATTTTTGGAATGCTTTTAGAGGTATGGTTTTAAATTTAATGTTTTTTGTTTTGTTGAATTGTTTTTAGTTAAATTTTTTTTTTTAAAATTTAATGTTTTCTATTTAGTTGAATTGTTTATAGTTAAATATTTTAATTCTTTAGTAGTTTAGTTAGTTTTAATTTTTTTAGTTTATTAGATTGTTTAATTAGTTATATATATTTAGGAATTATAATTATCATTAGTATAAATTAATTTAGGATTATTTTAATGAAATTTTGGTAGCATAAAGACTATGTTATCTAAGAAATAAAATCCTTGTATGGATACAAATAAGTGAATGTGGATCTGGTACAGATGTACATTGGTGTAAAATCCGAAAACACCGATTTGAGCTAGACTCAAATAGGAACTAGTGCACGACAACGGGACTTGATTCATTTTAGTTTGACACTCTCGAGGGATATTCTTAAGATATGCATATTTCTTTATAAACTTCTAAAATATCTACGAAAAGAAATGATAAATTGATAATTTAGTAATGATGTTGATAGTTATTACTAGGAATGATTAATTAGAAAATAATTAATAAATAACATAGAATTAAAAATAAAACAATAGTTCAAATGATATTCAAAAACATGGAGTTTAAAAATAACATAGATTTAAAAAATAGCATGGTGTAAAAAAACAACACGGAGTTAAAAAAACAACATGGGGTTAAAAAACAACATGTAGTTAAAAAACTACATGGAGTGAAAGTGAAAAAATAAATAACATAGAGTTAAAAAATAAATAACAGCATGTTTCAGCTTTTAGCCTTTATTATAGTGAATTGGATATCAAAATTTCAGAAAACCCATGTCACAGAGGGATTTCTGAAATATTGATATCCAATTGACTGCAATAAAGGTCAGAACCTCGAAACATTGTGTTATTTATTTTTTAACTCTATGTTATTTATATTTTAACTCTACTATGTTATTGAATAACTAATTAATAATTTAGTAACGAATAACTAATTATTCAAGAATGATTAACTAATTAAAAAGTGTACTAAGAAATATCATAGTTTAGAATATACGATCTTTTAAAATATAATTATCATAAAGATTTTATAGTTTAGAAGTAATTGTAATTATTTGAACGTGAGGTAAAATCCAACTTATTTTTAATAAGTAGATTAATTACATCTTCAACATATAAAAACATAAATTTTGAAGTTTGAATGGTTTTTGACATCTAAAAAATCATTCAAAATTCAAAATCTATGTTTTTATACTTTGAAGATGTAATTAAACTATGTATTAAAAATAAGTTGGATTAATAAATATTATATTGGTAACCATCATTTTGAATGTCACTTACTTTATAAATATCTTCATTAGAAAACATTTTTTACATAGAGCGTAATATTTTCCTATGTGTACTGCGATTGGGAGGTTATTCAAACTGAGGAAGGATCTTCTTACAGTGCAGAACCAATAACAGTGGTTAATACAATGGATTGTGTAACCCTATGTGGCCTTCAAGACAGAATTCATTGATCATTAAATATAATACCCAATCAAAAGATCATGTCAATGAGTTATAGACATTTGCAGTTCCCATCAACATTGTGGCATCAAGATTGTCCATTGGTTGATGATGCACAATGGATCAAAACAATTAATTTGTTTTCTCAACAGTTGTATGGTACCATGATGGAGTTATATGTTGATGTTTTCACTGTACAACAACAACATCCAATTGCACAAAGACGTAGACTTACAATAGTCGTTGAAGATAGTCTGCCCCATGATGTTGAGCCTATTCCAAATGATGCAAAAGAGGACAACCTACTTTATCTCCCGGATATACATCTTAATCCGAAATCCGGTGAGGTGTATTTTACTATTGAAATAGATGGTGATAATAGTGCTAATGAGGAAGTAACAATCGATGTTTCGAGAAATGGATTAGTTTTATAGTAGGATCGACCTAAAATAAATCATCCACCACTCTTTGCATCTGGGTTAGAAGCAATGAAACGTGTGCCTAAATTTGAAGATAATGTTCACACACCAAAAACTGAGTTTCCCAGAGTTATACGAGATAGTTTTAGTGAGATTGACAATACCTTATCTGTTGGAAGGAATTTTACAATTAAAGATGCATTAAAAATTACGCTAAAGAGATTTCACATTAAGAGGTATTGAAACTATGTAGTTTATGAATTAGACTATAGAAAATATGTCATACGGTGTGAGAATTATGGGGATGATTGTAGATTCTGATTGAGGACGATTAGGGACATTTCATTTGGTGGTTGGAGAATCTCGAGCATTGAGGCAGCTCATACTTGCATTCTGCCAAGCCAGACACAAGATCATACTTTATTGGATGCAGAATTTGTGTCATCCATTATTGTTGAGATTATTAGGACATGTCAAGATGTTCTGATAGCCCTTGTGCCACAGAGGATATAATAGACATTTGGTTATTAGATTTTGTATAATAAGTCATGGATGGGGAAACAAAAGGCAACTGTGATGGTCTATGGTGATTGGGATGAACCATATCAAGTATTTCCTCAATTGCTAGCTATAATGAGTCATCATAAACAAGTTGTATTCCATCTTCATATAAACAGATATGTGTCTCAGGATTACAGAATTGATCCATCTCATGTTTAATTTCATCGATTTTTTGGGGCATTACTCCCATGTATCTATGCATTTCATTTTAGCAAAAACTTCATTCAGATTGATAGAATGTTTCTATACGGAAAATACAAGCACGTATTATTGATTTTGATAACCCAAGATGGAAAATGTTCACCTCTTCCTCTTTTCTTTTCCATTATAGAGAAAGAAAACTATGAATCAAGGAGTTGGTTTTTGGCATGTATCAACCAGCATTTCCCCAACATTCGAGGTGTTTGTTTGATATATGATCGACATCAGGAAATTAATGAGGCAATAAATGCGGATCCTGATACATGGAGTTACCCAAATTCACATCATCGGTTCTGCATTAGACACATTTCTTGAAACTTTCATAAAAAATACCACAACTAACCGATGAAGAAAGAAATAACCAAACATTGTACACATTGTATTTGTTATTTTTTTGATATCAAAGTAAAGAAAAATTCAAAATTTGTGAAATATCATCTATTCTGTGTAGAATACGAGTTAGATCAATGACGGTTTGAAGAATGTTTCGATCAAATCATCCAGGTTAATGAAGAATTTTACGATTATATTATGCGAATTCTAAATGAAAAATGGACATTGGCATATGATGGGTGGATCAAGTACAGACACATGACCACCAACATTCTAGAGGGCATCAATGGTGTCTTCAAAGGGACTCTCAAAATACCTATAACGACCCTAGTTCAGGAGACATTATGTCGTTGCGTGAAGTAATTTGTTGATAGAAAAAAACAATCATCGGAAGGAATACATCCGGGGCTAACGTACGGAAGACATTTTCAATGAGAGATTAAAAATAATATTGAAGAAGATTTTGGTCATCATGTCTGCCTATTTCAACGAGAAGACTCTCAATTTTATGTTCAATATAAGTAAAACCCCATCACAAATAGAATTGTGGAAAAAATAGTGGTATTACTAGAAATGAGGCAATGTCAATGTGGAATATATCAAGACTTAAGGTTTCCATGCTCACACGCCATCGCAGCATGTGGCTTAGGTAACATATCTTGGGAAGCATATGTTGATTCAGTGTACCGGATGAACACCATTTCTAATTGTTATGTTGCACCATGGACACCAATTGGCGAGTATCATTATTTCCCAATTCCGGAAGGTCAGCCGATAGTGGTACTTAATATGAATTAGTTGCATCCCCGTGGGAGACCGAAGGCCAGTAGGGTGTGAAATTAGATGGATTGGCCTCAAGAACAAATACGGATTTTGAGTTTCACTATATGTCATCAAGAAGGTCATAATCGGAAATGATGTTTTGACATTGTTGGGTCGAGTTCACACTCTAAGCCAAAATGATGTATTGTCGTTATTGGGAGATTCTCATATTGTAAATTTAATGTTATTATCTCTTCCTTTTACCTTGGTTTTATAACCCCCAAAACTGAAAATCATAACAGTAAACCCAAAACATCTTTTTTATACCTTAATCCTAACATTCTAAACCATAATCCTGAAAATCTTTTAACAAATCATTAACATAAACCGTAAAACGTTAAAAAAAATCCAAAAGCCTAGATCCTAAAGGCAATATGTGAACCCCTAATCTCTAAATCCTAAAATCGAAAAGATGAACTTTAAACCCAAAAAACATCTTCCCTTTATATCGGTTTTCAAAAAATAATTTGATTGAGAAAATAATCATAAAACATACAATCATGTGGACAATCATATATAAATTATAAATCACATCCTTTTATAATAAACTTATATATAACATAGAAGAATGATTTATATAAAAAATATATAAAACAATATCAAACATAACACCCAATTCTTGGTAAAATCATATCATAATAAACTTTAGTAATATGATTTGAAAAACATGAAGACATGCCCCTTTCTTTTGGTAAAAGATTGTCATAAAAATTGTGAAAAAACCTGACATGTCACGCATTCTACAAATAATAATATTTTACTGATCATGATGTTATATGTACAGTTTACACTTACAACTCATTTCATGTGTTTATATGCAGATGAATGACATCGTACTACTTAGTCAACAGGCTACCCATTGTTCATAGGTTGTGATAGAGGGTGGTCCAGATCGATAGATCAGGGTGCGTCGAGCACACAATTTTCATCACACGGAGCCTCCTCCTACTATTATACCATACTTGTGTCGTGCTAACTTCTATGGTAATGCGGTATCATATTTTACATTTATAGACTATCACCTGCTAACTGCACTCATGGAGAGGTAGAGACTAGAGACACACACATTCCACCTGCCTGAGGGAGAGATGACCATCACCCTCCAGGAGGTGATTGTGCTTCTTGGTCTTCCTATCCATGGGAGACCCATTATTGTATCCACTCGTGCATCTTGGCCCGTCCTTGCTCAGTGCTTGTTAGGCATTGTCATTTTTTCTGATCGTAGTGCTACCGATGGAGCATTGATATCCATGCATTGGCTAGAGTCATAGATTCCACTTTTAGCTGATGATCCTAATGAGAAGACGGTGATGTGTTATGCATGTGCATATATATTACGACTTATTGGAGAGACCATGTGTACGTATAATTCAGGGAAGCATGAGCACATGATGTATCTACCCTTGCAAGAGGACTTTGATCGGGTAGGGATGTACAGTTGGGGATCCGCCTTCTTGGCATACACATACAGAGCATTATGCAGGATATCCGACAGGCGGCGCACAGGTCTCGGTGGATGCATCATCCTTATTCAGATGTGGGAATGGGAGCACATCCCCACATTCTGCCCTGATCATGTGGGTCCGCCGGTCGAGATGGCAGTGCTGCATAATGCTCCGCATGGACGCTGGTACGATAACTCATTTCTATTAGTTTCAGATGCTACTACAAGTTATAAAATTCTATTTCTCATTATTTATCACTATCGATGTTGTATTTTATAGGTGTTGTTAGTGAAAAAATTTCAATGCTGTTCCGAGACACGATTTGGCCGTATATCGGCTCGAGTTGGACTTCCTCTTACCCCATCAGGTATGTATATACAATCTATAACTGTCCAAAAAAATTAATAATAGCATCATTTTTTAGTTAATACTTTTTCTAACAAGGGTAATATTTTATTTTGGATTTCATGGGTTCCATACTGGTCTTTAATAGGCCAGTTTCCTCCATACTGCACAGTTAGTCTTGATGATGTTATGGCTATAGTGCCACTCATTCACATTCATATTTATGAGTGGAACCAGCCTGATAGATTCTTGCACCGGTTTCTCTTGACTTAGTGGATTCCATTATCGCCGAGGCAGATAGATCATCGTTATGGGATGAAGTGATAGGGAGTCTGGATGACGACTGGCGTCGAGTACATGTTTTATTTCTCGACTGTAGGCACAGACGTGCAATGTTTCGTATCCAGGGAGTTCCTACGATGAAGTTCCCTCTTTCAGTGCAAAACGAGTATGATCTATGGTATAGACTGAAGTCTATACGGTCTCTTACCCAATCCGGTAGAGAGATGCATATGATTGTAAGTCAATTAAATTATATTACTATGTTTATTGAGTTATTTTCTAATTCATTTTTAATCTGTTTACAGGAGTGTCCCATAGATAGTCTTATTCAGATGACTGATGAGGCTTGGGATAGAGTCTTCAGCCGGGAAGTCATTCATGCTCAAGCGTTGGAGCTGAGGTCATCGGTCTATGCATTTTCCGAGAGCCTCTTCGAGTGTCCAGCACTGAGACAGTAGGTTCCTATCATAGAGTAAGATCCTGCAGCAGCTGCTGGTGCTGAGGTTCCATGACCACAGAGACATAGACAACGTCGTCCTTTACGTCAGGCCTCACCCGTTCCATAAGCAGAGGTAGGCCCTCTTGTAGTCGAGTTTGAGCTGATGCAGGATGTGCCTCAGCTGTCATTGGATCCATCTTTTTTGACAGGATATCCTCAGTTATCTCCATCATGGGGTCTATATGGATTGCATCCTTTGGGTCCAGAGTCATCACAACCTTGGGGTCCAGACCAATATCAGAGGTGGGGTATAGTTCCACCACATGATTTTGTCCCCACTACGATGATGTTGGGTATTTCTACTACCGAAGTGGGAGAATGATCAGGAGGGCAATATGAGGTGGAGTTGAAATTATCTCTCACTGTCACAGAGTTGGAGGATATGACAGTCGAAGTTCCAATGCCCAAGTACAATCCTTTCCAGGTCATCAAACTCCCCAGAGATCTCACCGCAGACGTATAATTATTAGACCACCATGTGTGAAACTATCTCCTCACCATATACATATACATTGATTGTTTATGTTCATTTTTATGTTTTATGTCTATGGAAATGAAAAATAATTTATATTCTTTCAAAACTACCTACTTGAAAGTTAAAAATGTTTCATGTACATTACATGGAATGACTATATAATATAAACCATGAGACCAATATAAACGAAACATTAAACATTCATTAATCATATAAGAAAATGTTGAAAACAAATGTCATTTTATAAAAAATGTTAATGAAAAATAATTTATAAGCATTCAAAACTGTCTAAATGAAAATTAAAAAATTTTCAAATACGTGACTTTGAAAGATTATATAATATAAAGCATAAGACCAATATAAATGAAACATTAAACATTGATTAAAATTATATGAAATCGTTGAAAACAAAATTCATTTCATAAAAAAATGTTCATGAAAAATAATTTATAAGCTTCCAAAACCTCCTACTTGAAACTTAAAAATGTTTCAAGTACGTGACTTTGAAAGACTATAAAATATAAACCATCATACCAATATAAATGAAACATTAAACATTGATTAAACATATTTGAGTCAACCCCGCATCAATATGATGCACGGTGTTGCTAGTATCACCTACATCTATAATATTTGATGCATGAGAACATGTTATATCTCCTTTCATGGGACTATGAAATCCATTCTTCCAACCTCCCTGTCCATATCCATATCAACATCTAGCCTCATAAGGGTATGGTGAAAGATATGCCACATGAAATTCTTATATATTCCAATTCCTGAAAATACAAACCCCTTCAACACCATCATGCTTCCAACCATTATAATTTCTTCCACAATTGTCACCCCATTTCCCCAGGCCCAGTTGATCCGATGAAAACACAAACGATTCCACATATCCCATCAAACTATTATTCACAAAATATTTATCCTTTATAATCTTCAAAAGTCTACTATATGACCTCCGTCATCTATACATTCCAAACACTGACATACAAGTATTAGATAAACATAAAAACCAACAAATTTTCAGGTTTTTTTCCTGAAAATATGATGATTTATTTGTTAATAGTATACTTGTATGTGAGTGTTTGGAATGGATAGATCAAGGGGGTCATAAATTAGACTTTTGAAGATGATAAAGGAAAAATATTTGGTGTTTAAGAGTTCTATGGGCTATGTGGATTCGTTGGTGTTTTCATCTGATCAACCGGGCCTGGGGAAATAGGGTGACAATTTTGGATGAAATTATAATAGTTGGACGAATGGTGGTGTTGAATGGGTTGGTATTTGTAGGAATGGGAACAGATGAGCATTTCATGTGGCATATCTTTCACCACACCCTTATGAGGCTAGATGTTGATATGGATATGGACATGGAGGGTGGAAGAATGGATTTCGTTGTCCCATGAAAGAATATATAACATGTTCTCATTCATCAAATATTATAGATAATGTGATACAAGTGACACTACGCATCATATTGATGCAGGGTTGACTCCTATATGTTTAATCAATGTTTAATGATCCATTTATATTGGTCATATGGTTTATATTATATAGTCTTTCAAAGTCACGAACTTGAATCATTTTTCAGTTTCAAGTAGGCAATTTTGAATGATTATAAATTATTTTTCATGAACATTTTTTATCAAATGATTCTTTTTTCAACAATTTTTTATATGTTTAATCAATGTTTAAGGTTTCCCTTATATTGGTCTTATGGTTTATATTTTATAGTCTTTCAATGTCACGTACATGAAACATTTTTATGTTTCAAGTAGGCAGTTTTGAAATCTAATAAATTATTTTTCATGAACATTTTTTATGAAATGATTTTTGTTTTCATAAATTTCTTATATATTTAATGAATTTTTAATGTTTAATTTATATTGGTCTTCTGGTTTATATTTTATAGTCTTTCATAGTCACGTAGTTGAAGCATTTTTATGTTTCAAATAGGCATTTTTGAAATCTTATAAATTATTTTTCATGAACATTTTTTTGAAATGATTTTTATTTTCAATAATTTCTTATATGGTTAATGAATGTTTAATCTTTCATTTATATTGGTCTTATGGTTTATATTTTATAGTAATTTAAAGTCACGTACTTGAATCATTTTTAAGTTTCATGTAGGCGGTTTTGGAAGTTTATAAATTATTTTTCATGAACATTTTTTATGAAATGTTTTTTGTTTTCAATAATTTCTTATATATTTAATTAATTTTTAAAGTTTCATTTATATTGGTCTTATGGTTTATATTTTATAGTATTTCAATATCATGTACTTGAATCATTTGTAAGATTCAAGTAGGCGGTTCTGAAAGCTTATAAAAAATTTTAGATGAACATTTTTTAAGAAATGATTTTTTTTTTCAAAAATTTCTTATATGTTTAAGGAATATTTAATGTTTTTATTATATTTGTCTTATGGTTTATATTTTATAGTCTTTAAAAGTCACGTAATTAAAACATTTTTAAGTATCAAGTAGGTTGTTTTGAAAGCTTGTAAATTATTTTTCATGAACATTTTTTTGAAAAGTTTTTTGTTTTCAATAATTTCATATTTTCTTAATGAATGATTAATGTTTCGTTTATATTGGTCTTATGGTTTATATTTTATAGTCTTTAAAAGTCACGTACTTGAAACATTTTTAACATTCAAGTAGGTAGTTTTTAAAGCTTATAAATTATTTTTCTTGACCAATTTTTATGAATTATATATATAAATAAATAAATAAAAATAGAAACAAAATTTTCAAAAACGATGATTTTTACAATTTTTATGAATTATATATATAAATAAAAATATAATAAAAACAAAACACAAATTGAAAAGAAATTTTTTTTAAAAAAAATTTTGTTATGTGAAAGGCGGAATCCTCCAGAACATTTTTTATGAAATATATATATAAATAAATATATAAACAAAACAAAACAAAACATAAAAAAATTCAAAATTATTTTTTGTTTGGGGAATGGCGGCATCGCGGGTGCCGCCTTTTAGCCACAGTGCAATGGCGGTAGCTGTGATGCCGCCTTTCACCCGAAATGGAAAAGCGGCATCACGGATACCGCTTTTGCGGCAAATTTTGATTTTTTTCCTAGCCATTTTATGTAAATTTTTAAAAAATTGTATTAAAAAATCTCCCAATCCTATACCAGTCAACGTGAAAACTTCCAAATGACACCATCTAGCTGCAACCACCTTGATCATACATCCTTCAGCACAAACCTACCAGGGGGCCTTGAGAATCCATTCATTGAATGTATAATGATAAGCATGAACCGCCATTCCTAAACCCTGAGCACATTCATCAAACGATTGCATGGATTCCGTAGAATAGGGAACAATGACAACTTACAAAACTAATACCAACAAATCAAATGGGATGCCATCCGAACTAACCCCCAGAAAACTAATGAAAATGGTCTATTGGTAATCCAAAAATTTAAAATGAAGGAATACTAAGATACCATAAATACTAAAGGAACCAAAACGTCTTCCATCAACAGCCACAAAAACCGCGCAAGCCAATGACCATGAAAATAATAGGCGATGACAATGAAACCTGCGTCAAAGTAAAACATATTCAGAACCGACATCCAAAACCAGCGACCACAAAAATAAAATCCACGGTTTGTGAAACCAAATACATCACCAAATAACATTATTCTCGACAAACCCGCCTCATTCCAAATAACAGCTACGAACCTCGAGCCATCCAAGGCCAATGATGCCCTGACAAGATCACTATGTAGAATGAAAAATTAGGAAATTACATCAAATACATAGAAAACGATACCACCACATGTGCCTGGAATCCATGTCAAACCTACCAACATAATATATCTACGATCCCACATACATCCAGTATAAGAATCAACATTGGCTAATGAACCGTCAACCAAGGAAAAGATGACTCAGAAGACCCTATATGAACATCCTGCAGCACCGATGATGATGGCACACTAAACAAACGAAGAACCACCCATCATCGAGGGAAACCCAAGAACACATGGAATAAAGAAAACATCCCACCCCCATTGAAAAAGGATGAATAAGAATCAGTACCTAGAAACTACCAAGACCTTCCTTCCCAACATGGATCTGAATGATGTAGACTATGCTACATCCACAAGTGTACGCCGGACAAACAAGAGCCTCAGAATTCAACAAATAATACCATCACACAATCATTCAGACTGAAATCAGCCTTCCATGTAAACCTCTTATGAAGAGACCCGATGAAAAATTAGGATAACCATTATAAAAAAAACAGTAGACAATCCACCCTGAAGACGGGATCTCGAGAGCTTTGATAGCTCAATCAAGAACCTTGAGTGGCTTTTAGTGTTTTTATGGTATTTTATGATTTTAGTGGTTTTAGGTTTTTTGTTTATTTTTAGGGTTTTAGTGTATTTTTAGGGTTTTTAGTTTTTTTTACAGTTTTTTGGGTTTTAGGGGTTTTAGTTTATTAAGTGTTTTAATGGTTTGTAGGTTTATAGATACTTTTTGATGTTATTACAATATTTAGGGTTTTTAAAGAACTCTGAGTTATTTACGGGTTTGAGGGATTATATTATGTTTTTAGTGGTACTGTTGAGGTTTTCACAGTATTTTAGTGTTCTTTTAGGGTTATTATGGTTTACATTTTTTAGGGTATTTTTAGTTTTTTACGGTAAACATGGGTACATTATAGATTTTATGATTTTTTATTATTTTTTGTGGTTTTTTAGATTTTTTATGTTTTCGTATGGATTTTATGGTTTATAGATATTTTAGGGGTTAAGGGGTTTAAGAAATTTTAAGGGTTTTTTGGTTTTTAGTGTTTTTTAGGGCTTATATGGTTTTTGGGTGTTTTTTTAGGGGTTTTGAAGAATTTTAATGTCTTTTAAGGATTTAAGGTTCTTTTAGTGTTTCTGAGTCTATTTAAGAGGTGGGGTTAGGGAATGTTATGGTCTTTTAGGGTATTAGGTTATTTTAGAATTTTTAGTCGGTTTTATAGACTTTAAGGGTATTTAGGGATTAGAGGGTTTTTAGGTTCATTTTTTTGGGTTTTAGGGGTTTTAAGGGTTTTTTGGGGCTTTAGGGTTCTATGGATTTTGAAGGGTTTTAATGGTTTTTTTTCATATTTCAAACAATTTCATAAATGTTAATAAATTTTATAGTTTTATGGGTTTTAAGTGGTTTTGGGGGGGTTTTGGAATTTTTGGTTTGTTTTAGGGGTTTTTGGGGGTTTTTTTGGGTCTTTTGGGGTCTTTAAGGTTTTTTTGTATTTTAGGGTATTTTAGGGTTATAATTTTATTTTATAATCATTTTTGAGTTGTATGTTTCTTTATGAATTTTGAGTAGTTTATTTTTTTTAGTCTTTTTTCGGGGTTTTAGAGTTTTTATTGTTTTTATGGTTTTTGGGTTTTTTGTCGGTTTTAAGGGTTTTTATGATTTTTTGGGTTTATAGGATCATTTGAGATATTTTTAGGGTCTTTTATTGTTTTTTTTGTTTTTAATGTCATTATGGGATTTGATGGTTTAAAAGGGTGTTTAGTGTTTAATTGTTTTTAGGGATTTAGGGGTTTTAGGATTTTTAAGGTTTTTGGTGTCTTTAGGTATTTTAGCTTCTTTTAGGATTTTTATGATTTTTCAGGTCTTTTATTTTTTAGGTTATAACATATAGGGTTTATGGTGTAGGTTTTGGCGTTTATAATGTTGGGTTTTAGGTTTTTGCTTCAGGTTGTAGGGTTTAATGTTTAGGGTGCAGTGTTTGGGGTTCAGGATGTAGGTTTTGAGGTTTAGAGTGTATGGTATATGGTTTAGTGTGTAGGGTTTAGGGAGAATAGTATAGGTTTTTAGGTATTGGATTTTGGGTTTAGGGTAAAGGTTATATTGTTTAATGAGTAGGTTTTTAGGCTTTAGGTGTAGGGTATGTGGTTTTTGGTTTTAATGGAATTTATGTTCTTTAAGGTTAATGGTTTTTAATGTTTTTTATGGTTTTTGGGTTTTAATAATCTTTTATGTTTTTAATTCATTTTAGGTTTTTAATTATTTTTATGGGTTTTGGTTTTTTTGGGTTATAGGGTTTTTTTGGGTAATACTGTTTGTAGGTGTTTTAGGGTTTCTTTTGGGTTTTAGGGGTTTTTTTTATTGTTTTTGGTATTTTATGTATTTTTTATAGTTTTATTGTTTGCATTAGTGTTTAGGGTCTTTAAGGTGATTTATGGGTTTTTATGGCATTTATGGGTTTTTTAGTTTTTAATTTTTTAGAGTTTGTTTGGTTTCATTAGTGTTTTAAAAGATTATTATGATTTTTATGATTTTTTGAAATTTTAAGGTTTTTCGTGTTTTTTAAATGTTTTAGATTTTGTTTGTTTATTAGTGTTTTCGGGATCTTTAGGGTTCTTAATGTTTTTTTGTTTTTTAATGGTTTTATATATTTTTAATTTTTTTGGGTTTTTTAGGTTTTAATGGTCTTTGAAGATATTGTATGGTCTTTAATGGTTTTAGGGTTTTAAAGGTCTTTTAAGGTTTATAAATTTTTATGATGTAGGGGGTTTATGGTTTTTAGGTCTTCTGGTGTTTTTATTATTTTTCGGGATTTTAATTTTCTTAGGGTTTTTAGGTTTTTAAAATTTTTAAGGTATTTAGGCTTTTTAATGTTTGTAACATTTTAATGCACTTTTAGGGTTTTTAGAGGGTTTTAGTATTTTGATGGGTTTGATGTTATTTTATGGTTTTATTGGGTTTTTAGGTTTCTTTATTTATTTTAATGGGTTTGAGAGCCTTTTAGAGATTTTTATGAACTTTTATGGTTTTAGAGGTTTTAGTATCTTTTAGGGGTGTTCGAGTATTTATGGGATTTGGATGTTTTTAGGTCTCTTAGGGGTTTTTAGGGTATTTTTTTATTTTAAGTGGTTTTAGGGTCTTTTTGGTTTTTAGGGTCTTCTAGGGGTTTTTCAGTTTTTAGGGTTTTAGGATTTTTAGGTTCTTTAATGATTTTGGGTTTTAGGGGTTTTATGGATTTTAATGGGGTTTTATGGTTTTTAGGATCCTTTAGGTCTTTTTGGGCTTCATTAGGGATTTTTAAGGTCTAGGGTTTTTCTGGTTATTAAGGGTTTTAGTTGTTTATATGGCTTTCTACGATTTAGATGGATTTTAATTTATTAATGGTTTTTAAGGGGATTGACGATATTTTAGCATTTTTATGTTTTTTTGGGTTTTTCTTTTTTAGGGTAATAATGAGGTTTTAGGGGGGTTTAGTGTTTTTAGGGGGTTTTACAAAATTTTAGGGTTTTTAGAATTTTTAGGTGTTTTAGGTATTCTATGTTTTTAGGTTTTTAATAAGGTCATAGGGGTTTCTAGATGTTTTAATGGATTTTAGAAATTTTTAGGGGCTTTGGGTTTTTAGGATTTTTTGGGGGTTCATGGTTTTTGTGGGGTTTTAAGGTTTTCATGGCTTGGGTGGGGGGGGGGGTAGGGGTTTATTATTTTTATGTTTCAGGATTATTTTGGGGTTTTAATATTTTTCATGGTTTTTAGAGTATTTGGGTTTTTTTACTTTGTAGATGTTTTTAATATTTTTTTTAGGGTTTTAGGGTTTTTTTGAGTTTTTGAGGGTTTTTAGAGTAATTTAGGGTTTAAGTGATTTTTAATGGTTTTAGGGTTTTTATGGTTTTTGTGTCATTTTTTTTGTATTTTAGAATCTTTTAGATTTTTATTTGGTTTTAGGGGGTTTTAGGGTGTTTAATGGGTATTTAGGGTTTTCAATGGTTTTTATAGTTTTAGAATTTTTATGGTTTTGGGGACTTTTAATGTATTTTATGGTTGCTGGTTTCCTTTATGGTTTTCATGATTTATAGGGGTTTTATAGAAATGCAGGGGTTTTATGAGTTTTTAGAGTCGTTTATGGAATTTCATTGTTTCCTAGGGTACATTATTGGTCTTTGTGTTATTGAAGGTTTTTTGGATTTTTTAGGTCTTTTATAAATTATGGGGTTTTTATAGTCTATTAGTGTTTTTATGGTTTTTAGATTCATTTAGTGTTTTTATGGGTTTAGGGTCATTTAGGGTTTTTGGGTCCTTTAGGTATTTTGGGGAGTATTGGCGTCCTTTATGGTTTAATGGTTTTAAGGGACTTTCTGGGGTTTGTAGGGTGCTTAAGTGTTTCTTGGGGTTTTAATGTCTTTTAGTGTTCTTAGTGTATTTTAGGGTCTTTAGGAGATTGTTTTAGGTTTTTAGGTCCTTTTAGGGACATTTAGGTGTTTTAATAGTTTTAGGGTCATTTAGGATTATTTTAGGGGTTTTAGGTTCTATAATTGTTTGTATGGTTTTTAGTGCCTTTTCGGCTATTTTTGAAATTTTATGGGTTTTAGGGTCTTTTGGGAGGATTGTAGGTTTTTATGGTTTTTAGGGTTTTTAGGGTGTCTGGTGTCTTTTTAGGGTTTGTATTTTTGTGGATGTATAGGGTTTTGTTATGGAATATCAGGGGATTTAGGGGTTTTATAGGCTTTTGGTTTGTTTTGGGGTTTTATGGAATTTAGGGCTTTTTAGGGTTTTAGGCATATTTTTGCGATTTTAGGGGTCATTTTGGACTCTTTAATGGTTTTTATGGATGTTAGGGTTCTTTTATGGATTTAGGGGCTTAATAGGTTTTTTGGGATTGGTGGGGTTTTTGGGGGTTTTTTGGGTTCTGTAGGGATTTTGGGTTTTTTTAGGGTTTTGGGTTTTTTTGGGGTTTTCATGATTTTTTGAATTTTTTAGGGATTATTTAGTGTTTTTTATGTTTTTGTGGGTTTTAGGGTGTTTAATGTTTTTAAGGGTTTTTCTAAGGGATTGGGGGGGTTAGTTTTTTTCTTACGGTTTTTAGGGGCCTTAAATGATTTTAGGTTTTTTATGGTTATTAGGGTTTTATTATATTTTTATGTTTATTTTGTTTTTTATATTTTTTGCCTTTTTAGGGGGTTTTAGAGTTTCAGGGTTTTTAATTTTTTATTAGGTTTTAGGGGATTTTAGTTTTTTTTATTTTTATTTTTTTTGAATTTATATTGGATATTTAGTGTTTTTAGGGTTGTTTATGGGTTTTAGGGGCTTTTCGGTTCTTACTATTTTTGGGTTTGTTGACTTTTTTGGGTTTTTTGTTGTTTTTTGGGTTTTTTGGGTTTTTTGGGTCTTTTGGGTATTTAGTTTCATTTAGTGTATTGTAGGGTTTTAGTGTTTTTATCGGTTTATTGTTTCTATTAGATTTTCAATAATTTTATACAGTTTTTGAGGTTTTGGGGTGTTTTTGGTTTTTGGAGGTTTTGTTGTTTTTGGTGAGTTTTTAGGGTTTTTAGGAATTTTATTATTTCCAATGTTTTTAGGGGTATTGGGTTCTTTTGGATGTTTGGGGGGGTCAGGTTTCTTAGATTTTTATAAAGTTTTATGGTTTATGGTGTTTTTTAGGTGTTTTTTGAGTTTTTTTGTGCTATTTGGATTTATGTGGGGGTTTAAAGGGTATTGAGGGTTTTTTATGGTTTGTTTGGGTTTTAGGGTTTCCATCAATTTAAGGTGTTTAAGGGGTCTTTATGGGTATTATTGATGTTTTATAGTCTTTTTGGGGGGGGGGGGTTTGGTGTTTTGGTTATTTTCGCGGTTTTGGTGGTTTTCTTTGGGTTTTTAGGGTTTTATAGTATTTAGGGTGTTTAGGTGTTTTAGGGGTTTTATGGGTTTTTAGTTTTTTATTGTTTTATGTATTTTTTTATATTTTTAGGGTTTATTGGTGTCTAGGGTTTTCATGGTTTTTAGGGATTTTAGGGGTTTTTTGGTTTTTTAATGTTTTATGAGGGTTTTACGATTTTAGGAGTTTTATGTATTGTTTTTCATTTTTTAGGGTTTATTAGGGTTTTTTGGATTTTATGGGTTTTGGTAGGGGGTTGATTTTTTAGGGGATTTAATGGTTATTTTAATTTTTCTGTATTTTTTGGGTTTTACGATTTTAGTGGGTTTTTGGGGGGTGTTTAGGTATTTATAGGTTTAAAGGGTTTTATGTCTTTTTAGGTGTTTTGATGATTTTTAAGATTTTAGGGGGTTTTAATGTTTAGGGGGGGGAGTTTTATAGGTTTTTGGATTTTTAGTGTTTTTTATGTTTTTAGGTTTTATTGGATTTAATTTTTTAAGGTGTTTCAGGTTTTTGGGGGGTTTTAGTATTTTTCATGGTTTTATGGGTTTCATTAGTTTTTAGTGTTTTATGGTTTTTTTTTATTTTTAGAATTTTTAAGGGTTTTTTGATCTTTTGTGTTTTTAGGGTTTTTTGGGGTTTTCAGTGTTTTAGGGCATTCTAATGATTTTAGGAAAATTTTAAGGTCATTAGTTGGTTATTGGGTTTTTTCGGGGGGGGGGGGGTCAGGGTTTTAGAGACTTCTATGGTTTTAGGGGTTTTAAAGGTATTTTAGGGATTTATGGTATCTAGTATCCTATGTAAGTTTAGTTTTATTTTGTTATTTGGAGGTTTTAAGGGTGTTTTATGATCCATTAATGTGTTTATGGGTTTTAAGGATCCTTTAGGGGTTTTTGGGTTTTCAGGGGTTTAATGGTTTTTAGGGTATTTAGAGTTTTAGGCTTTGTTTTGGGGATTCATGATTTCTTTATCATTTTTATAATTTTTAGAGATAGTAAGGTTTTTTAGGCTCTTAGTTATTCTAGTGTTTTCTGGTTTTTAGATTTTTTATGGGGTTTTACCATTTTGAACGATTTTATGGTTTGTAAAGGGTTTACGGGTTTTATGGTCTTTTATTCCTTTTATAGTTTTCTGGGTTTTTTGTAGTTTTTAGGGTGTTTAATGTTTTTAGGTTTTTCGGGTCCTTTAGTGGTTTTAGGGATTATTTGGGGTTATTCTGTTCTTATGCTTTTTCTGATTATTTTAGAGTTTCTAAGGGGGTTTTGGGGTCATTTTGTGTATTGTTAGGGGTTTTTTGGGTCTTTTAGGTGGTCTTGGTGGTTTTATGGTTTTAAGGTTTTTTTTTGGATTTGGGATTTTAGGGGGTTTTGTTTTTTTATGGGTTTTTAGGGGTTTAATGTTTTAATTATGTTTAGTTTTTCTTTGTTTTTGGGGGTATTATATGTTTTTAGTGTTTTTAGGGTAATTAGTGATTTTTTTCAGTTTTTTTGGGTTTTAGAGTTTTAAAGTGTTTTTTAACATTTTTAGGTTTTATTAGTGTTTTAAGTGTTTTTAATTTTTTGTAGGGTTTTCATGGTGTTTTAGGGGTTTTCAGGTTTTTAGTTTTTCTTAAGGTTATTTATGACATTTATGTTGTTAGGGTTACACATTTTTTTTCGATTTTTATGGAATTTTTGTGAATTTATGGTTTTTTAGGGTTTTAGGGTTTTTAAGGTATTTAAATTTTTTCTTTTTTAAAATATTTTTTAAATTTTTAAAGGGTTTTTATGGTTTTAGTGTTTTAATGGTATATGGTGCCGGGTATAGGGGTTAGGGTGTATGGTATAGTGTTTATGGTTTAGAGTATTAGGTTTAAGGTGTAGGGTATATGGTTAAGGGTGTAGGTTATATGGTTTTGGTTGTAGGTTTTAGGGCTTATGGTGCATGTTATAGGTTTTTTGGTGTATGGTGTAGGGTTTTTGGTGCATGTTATAGGGTTTAAGTTTTAGGGTTTAGGGTTTAGGGTATAGGGATTAGGATGTCGGTTTTAGGGTATAGGGTGTAGGGTATAGGGTGTAGGGTGTATGGATTAAGGTGGAGGGTGTTGGGTTTACGTTTTAGGGTGTATGGTATAGGGTTTTGGCTGTGGGGTTTAGGGTTAGGGTAAATGTTACAGGTTTCAGATGTATTCTATAGAGTTTAGGGGGTCTAGTTTATATTTTAGAATGTAGGGTGTATAGTTTATGGTGTTGGTTTTAGTGTTTAGGGACTAGGGTATAGGGTTTAGGGTGTAGGGTTTTGGTTTTAGGGTGTAGGGTATAGGGTTTAGAGTATATGATTTAGGGTTTAGGGTGTATGGTATATGACTTATGGAGTAGGGTTTAGAGATTAGGTTGTAGTGTATAGGGTTTAGGGTGTATGGTTTAGGGTTTAATGTTCAGGGTTAAGGGGGTGGGCTTCGAGGATTAGGGTGTAGGGTATAGATTATAATGTGTGTGGTCTATGGTTTATGGTGTGGGGTTTGGATTTTAGGGTCTATGGTGTATGGTATAGGGTTTAGGATGTAGTGTATAGGGTTTAGGGTGAAGGGTATAGGTTATAGGGTGTTTGGTATATGCTTTAGTGTTTGGGGTATGGATTTAGGGTTTATCATATGGGGTTTAGTGTATTAGGGATAGCATATATTGACTTGGTTATATGGATTTTTTATAGGGTTTAGAGTATAAGGAATAGGGTATTGGGTTTATGGTTTAAGGTTCATGGTTTAAGGGATAGGATTTCTAGTGTATGGTTTATGGTTTATGGTGTAGGTTATATAGTTTACAGTGTTAGGGTTAGGGTTTAATATTGGGTTTATATTGTATTGAATATGATTTTGGGCATACGGTAAGGGGTTTAGGGTTTCAAGGTGTTTCAGTGTTTTTTTGTTTTCTAGTTTGTTTGGTTTTTTTTGGGTTTTTAGTATTTTCAATGTTTTTTTGGGATTTCAGGGTTTTAAGGGTTTTTTTGTTTTTTTTATATTTGTATGATTTTTGTTTGTCTTTGGTTTTTATATAGTATTTTTGGGTTTTTAAGGTTTTGTGTTTTTTGTGTGGTTTTTTTGGATTTTTAATGATATATAAAATTTTTTAGTGAATATTGGTCTCTGTGAGTTTTTATGGTTTTTTAGAGTTTTTGCGGGATGGGGGTCAGGATTTTGGGACGTTTTAGGAGTTTTATTGGGTATTACAGGTTTTTAAGGTAATACGGTTTTTAGCATTTTTAGGGTTTTTAAATATTTTTAGACTTCACATATTGTTTAATATATATTTTTGGGGTTTCAGGGGTTTTATTGATAATTAGTGTTTGTTTGGGTTATCATCTTTTTTTGGGGGTTTAAAATGTTTTCTGTTCTTTTTGGGTTTGGGGGATAATTAGTATTTTCAAGGTTTTTGAGGGGTTTAGGGTAATTTTATTTAGTTTATATTTTTAGGGAATTTTATGGTCTTTTGGGTTTTTATATGGTTGTCAGGGTCTTTAGGGGTTTTAATGGCTTTATTGTCTTTTATATTTTTAGGTTTTTTTGTTCTTTTATGGTTTTTAGGGTTTTAGGGTCTT
This sequence comes from Viscum album, assembly GCA_963277665.1. Lineage (NCBI taxonomy): Eukaryota > Viridiplantae > Streptophyta > Magnoliopsida > Santalales > Viscaceae > Viscum > Viscum album. Next base: position 686,055,235 of record OY728167.1, read on the forward strand.
TAAGGGGTTTTTATGGTTTTTTTTGGGTTTTTTGTATTTTTGGTTTTTGGTGTTTTTCTAGGTAATTAGGGATTTTAGATATTTTTTGGGTTGGGGGTTACTGTTTTCTTGGGTTTTAAGGGTTTTTATTTTTTTAGGGTGTTTAATTTTTTCATGGTTTGATGGGGTATTAGGGGTTTTAGTGTTTTTCTTTATTTTTAGGGTGGTTTAGGGTTCTCAGATTTAATATGTTTTTTTTGTTTTTAGGGTTTTTTTTATATTTCGGTTTTGTTTCAGGATTTTTGGGGTTTTAGGGTATTTTGGAATTTTTCGGTTTTAGGGGTTTTTAGGGTTTTTAATGTTTTATGGTTTGTTAGGGATTTTATGGGATTTGGGTTATTTGAGTTTTTCATGGTTTTAAGAGTTTTTTTATTGGGGGTTTTTGGGTTTTTAGGATTGTTTTGGCCATTCATTGTTTTAGGGTCTTTATGGTTTTTAGGGTTTTTATGGTTTTTATGGGTTTTAGGATCATTTATTAAATTTAGGGGAACTATGGTCTTTTATGGTTTTAGGGTTTTAGGGACTATTAGGGTTTTTTGGTTTTTAGGTTTTTAGGTTCTTAATGTTTCATAGAAAGTAGGAAATGAGTTAGTAAAGATGAAGCATGAGATGGAGTCGATTGACCAAGGATTAAAGGAAACACCACACGCTATGGTTTTTCAAGGTTAAAGAAAAAATCAACAGAAAGGAGATGCACCACCAATTTCTGGCAATGGAATAGGCTAAAGATATTCAAATGCACAACAAGATTCACAAATTCATCAGATTCCCATCCAGCCATACACAGGTGTGTAAATACTTTATAAAGATACAATAAAGAGAGTAAAGAACCCCAAAACGAGTTATATGGAATGGGGAACTAAAATGGCACATAAAAACCATAAAAACACATTCCCATTCCATTTAATGATCCTACTAACTAAAGTAGAAAATTTTGTTCATAATGATGCTTTTCTCCACCTTCTATCTCCTCTTTAAAGTGATTCAAGGAATTTACATCCTTTCCATGTGGATAATTCATTTTGGGCCCCAAATAAGTGTTTTGAAAGACATCGTTGTGTTAGATTTCAAAAAGTGTGGGATGTTCCAATTCTAATAACATTAGAGCTTAAAATTTTTTCATGCCAACACTTATTCTCCATATATTGGATCTGGTATGTATCATTCCCCCTGGTTGGAGAGGACATTCCTTCAAATCCATGGAATCATCTTCTTCAATGTATGGTGACATGTCCCCAATGATGAATGTTGTAAAAACGCTACCAAAATCATTATGTAACTTGATTTTAGGAAGTGCTTTCCACTCAATAAATTATTTTTAAAGAACCTTCATCTTGTGGTGGTTGATTTCTCTTCCTTTTTGATGGAAATATCTTCTTGTGAAGATGAATCCACAATTTGTTTCTAGGTTTAAAAATTGCATTCTTCCAATGGTTATTAGCTCGCCTCTTCTATGATTCATTAGAATTTTCTATATGAGAAAAAAATATATTCATGAAGCTTCTTCATCTACTTTGGCTTCTTCTATTCATCAATATTCACCTGAAATAAAGGGGGAAATATACCAATTTTATAGGAGTGATTGGACTGATTCCATAAACCACTTAAAGTGGTGAATTCGGAGTGGTAGCACTGTGAGATCTATTGTATGAAAATTAATCTAGTGGAAGATGTAAATCACAATCTCATACATTCGTGTTCACAATGATTCTTAGAATATCACCCAATGTTTTATTAGTAACTTATATTTTCTCATCAGTTTGAGGGTGATGGGATGTGCTAAAAATAAGTTTCGTACAAAATTTCCCCCACATTGTCGTCCAAAAATGGATGAGAAATTTTGTGTCTCTATCTGAAACAATGCTAACATGAATTACATGAAGGCAAACAATCTCCTTGAAAAACAATTCTGCAACTCTCACCATATCTTCAGTTTTATGGAATGGTTTGAAATTATCAATATTAGAAAATATATCAACAGCAACCATCCTTGAATAATTACCTCTCCGAGTCTTTGGTAAATCTATAATGAAATCCATACTCAGATTTTCCAATTAATTCTCTGGAATAGGTAACAAAGTGTATAAACTAGGATTTAAATGAATTTTTTCTCCTTTATATGATACAAATATCAAAAGAATTTCTTGGAAATCTGATTGATTATTTCGCAAGTAGAAATGATCCTTTAGTTTCTCTACGGTTTTATGGATTCCCAAATGACTAGAAATTCCATGTTCATGAGCCTCTTGATGGAGAAAGTCCCTATAATTACCCTCTAGAACACACAACATGTTTAAATTATGGTGAAATAAACCATGTACAAAATAAGCATCCATAAATAAATTTTTACATTGTATTAAAGTGTAATTTAACTCCATATCATGCTGATAATATTCATTAATAAGCATACTTCGAATAATTCGAGCATCTTGAATGGTAAGAAAAGCATACATTCGAGATAAAGAATCTTACACCAGGTTATCTATCTCATTATGGTATTTTGACACAAATGAGAATGATTTTAAAAATTCCATTCAATTTTCATATCTCAAACTCAAGTTATTTTGACCATTGATAAACCTCAATTCCATATAGCCAGAATGAGGAACAAACTATTTTTTCCCAAATTATGAGACCAATGATCTAGGGATCTTAGAATCACATTATATTTCTTTTCATAGGTGTTGTAATTATTCCTTGAATCATTTAATTTCTCATTGAAATATGAAATAAAATGCTTTCCTTGGATTATAATAGAGAATATCCCAACTGTACTTCAATCATATTAAACTTCAATGACTTGATCAGAATCAGGTAACACCAAAACTGGTGCTTCAAACATTTTTTTCTTAATGATTAAAAATGTTTCATTTGTTTCATTTGACCACTAAATTTTTCCTTTTTTAAATTATTCAGTGATGGGTTCCATGATAGTTCTGAAATTGGAATCAAAGTGAAAATATGGAGTTTCCAAACCATGGAATCACATTACTTCTATAATGGATTCTTGTTGTGTCCAGGGATTTTATTTCTTCCACTTTTGATTCATCCACCGTAAATCCATATTTTGTTACCACATATAACAAAAACACCACTTCTATTGAAAATAAGTCACATTTTTATAGCTTTACATATTTCTTTTTCTTCCGAAGAATTTCAAATACCCACCGAAGATGATGCACATGGCTCTCCACTTCCATGTTGTAAATAAAAATATCATTCAAATAAGAAACAACAATTTTACCAATAAATGGGTTTAGTAATTAATTCACGAGTAATATGAATGTTTTAGGAGCATTTTAGTGGTCTAATGGAATGACTATCCGCTCAAACAATTCTCATATGGTTTTTAATGTTGTTTTTCAATAATCCCCTTCCTTCATTTCAATCTTGTGGTATCCACTATGAAGATCAGCCATCAGAAAAAATTATGACCCATATAATTCATCACAGAATATCATTGATTCATGGAATCAGATACCTATATTTGATGAATATACTATTAATAGCTCAACAATTAATGCACCTGTGATACCTTCCATCTTTCTTCGACACCAATAATGATGGAACTGAACATGGGATCATTATTGGTCTTATAATTCCTTAATATATCAATTCATCCACATTCTTTTGCAATTCCTTTGATTCTCCAAGGATGCATATATATACTATTTTATTTAGAAATTTCACCTTTATTACAAGATAAATCAGGTGTTCAATGCCTCTAAATATAGGTAATACTACTAGAAGATCATTAGGAAAACATCATGATATTACCCGATAAAGGAATGAGCTAACTGATGCTGACAGATATTATCCTCATGGAATGTCTTTTCGATCCACAATAAAGAAATAATAGATTTTTATTATTTACTACTTTATACACATGATATTTATTTATAAATACGATATCTTTAGTCACTATTGTAATAGTTTTTCCTTCAAGGGTTTTTGATGGATTCAAATAATAAAGCGTGATATTTTTCCCCATATCGAAAAAAATATTCCTTTCCCCCCCATCATTTTTCACATACATATCAAACTGCCTAGGCCTTCCCAAAATCAATTTAAAATCATCCATAGGAATAAAATCACACAATAACTCCTTAAAATAGTTATTACCAATGGAAAATGAAATAAAAGCATCATTTTTTACTTGTAGTGACCTCTCTTTGTTCAACCATTTCAATTTTTATGACCGAGGATGATTCTAAGTTGGATGATTCAATTTCTCCACTTGTGTTATTGGAGGAATATTTTAACAGGTCCCACTATTAATAATCACCATTCATACATACTTATTAATGGTGAAACATGTTTTGAATATGTTTTCTCCTTTTTCTTCTTCTAGGTATATTTGAGCTTGAGAAACTTTTCGTAGCACAAGCATGTTACCCACATCAGATTCTTCCAAAACATGATCTTCATTTTGAAATTCATTATTTTTATCTTTATCATATTATATCATGTTTTCAATATATTCGTTATCAATTATAGTAATAATTTTATTTTTAGGTAAATTGGACTTAAATAGACCATACCCATGACATTTTACACCAATTCGATTCCCACGTTCAATGGAGTTGGATTTACCTTTTGGTTGTTCTGTAGACTTCTCTTTCACTATATCTAGCATCTTGTTCCTTCCAAATTCCTTCTCACCAACACAAAATTTATTAGAAGAAATACATTAATAATAATTTTCACCTCCATTTTAATTCTTAGGCGTCAGTACCTTTGAGATCAGTTATTTATTTTCAACCTTCATCGCCATCTTGGAAACATCAAGTGAGAAGAATGGTTATAACTCCACCGAATGTGGAATTTATTCATGTAATCCACCTAGAAGCCTACTAATAATTTGATATTATTACATTTCATCATCACTTTTCATCAATAAATGAACAAAATATTGAATGTACTCTTCAATGGATTTATCTCTGTGTCATTGGCTATGCATTTGTAAATAAATATTTTTCTTATAATTCTTGGGAAAAAACCGTCTCCTAAAAAAATATTCAAACTTCACCCATGATCATATTTTGCCTTTAAAATCACATTAAAACTATTTATTTATATTTTCCCATAAAATATATTCATAGTCTTAAAATTTCATAATTATACCTTGAACTTATTCTCATCAAAAAAATTCTTAAATTCAATGAATAGTTCAATTTCCCGCATCCAATTTAGAAAATAATCAGGATTCATACTCTCATTAATTTCTAAAATTTCACAACCTCCACCCTATATTAATATCTTTGTCATCTATTATTTTTTTCATATCTGCCTTGGAATTGCCGCAAGCATCGACATTATAACAATCTTCATAAAATGGTGTCGTATTCCATCTATTATATGGATATGAATGGAGGGGTGTTGTTGTAGTGGAAGGTAATCACATCGTTTCACTCTCAACATTAGATAAAGTTTATCATTGATTTAGATTACAACATTATGTCAGAAATTTACCATGGATTAGGAGTAGAAGATCCTCTCTTGTGAGACATCGAAAAGAGTAATTAGAAGAATGTGATAGAACTAACTCATTAGAACCTGCTTATCTGATACCAAATTGATGCATTGCTGTAAGCATGAAATGAGTAAGAAATGATGACGTAGTAAAATATATCCAATTTTACAAGACTTAAATTTAACACCACCCACCATGGTTTCTTAATGTTTAAATACAAATTTACATGTAAAGGAGATGCACCACCAATTTTGAGCAAAGAAAGAGGCTAATGAAATAAAAAAGCACAAAAATCTTCACAAATTAGTTATGTTCCCATAAAATCATTAAAATGTTTTGAAAATACATTATAAAGACACAATAAAGAGTTTAAAATTCAATAGAAAGTGTTACAAGTCATAGAGAATTCAAAAGTAACATAAAAAGAATAAAACAACACTTCTTAAGGCTGCATATTAACCCCACCCTCTAATGTAGTGAATTTCTTTCATAATGATTCTTTTTTCCACCTTATATCTCTTATTTAAAGTAATTATATGATTTTAACTCCTTTTCCATGTTGATAATTCATTTTTACCCACAAATAAGTGTTATGTGTCCTACCATGGTGTTTTATTTCAAAAAGTGCGAGTTGGTCCAATTCGAATTAGAAATATGCTTTATTTTTTTTAACAAACCCAAAATTACTATCCTTTTTATGAACATGATATATATCATTTAATTAGTGTTTTCATGGGTTTTTATTTTCATTACGGGTTTTATGAGTTTTTAGGGTCCTTTAGGGTTTTAGGTTCCATTATGGTTTTAAGTCCCTTTAGGGTTTTTAGGATCCTTACAGTTTTTAGGGTTATTTAGGGTTATCTAGGGATCATAAGTGTTTTAGGGTATTTAGAGTTATTTTTGATTTTTTAAATATTTTATGGTCTTAAGCGGTTTTTAAAATTTTTAGGGTCCTATATGATTTTTCAGTGTTTTTAAAATTTTTATGGTTTTTAGGGTATTTCATGGTTTTGAGGTTTTTGATGATTATTTAGCATCTTTTGGGTATTTTAGGGGGGGGGGGGGGTTATGGGTTTTGGTGTCTTTTAAGAATTTTTTGGGTTTTAGGGACTTTTAGGGGGTGTAATGTTTTATTGTGGGTTTTAATGATTTGTGGGATTTAGGATTTTTAGAGGTTTCAGAGCTTTTAATGGGTTTTTTTTGTGTTTTTATGGGTTTTTGTTTGTTTTGGTTTTTTTGGTTTTTCGGGGCTATTAGGGCCCATTTTGGTTTTTAGGGAATTTTAGGTATGCATGGGTTTTGGGTTTTTAGGCGTATTAGGTTTTTTTAGTTTCATAGGGTTTTTAGGGGTTTTATGTGTTCATCGTATTTTATAGCCTTGTATGGTTTTTATATGGTGTTTTAGGGGATTTTTTGTATTTTGTGTGTTTTGGGTACTTTTATGGGTTTTTATGGTTTTAGGTTCTTTTTGGGGTTTTAAGGGTTTTAGGGACTTTAAGGGGTCCTTGGGATTTTTTTTGGGTTTAATGGTTTTTTTGGGTTTTTTTGGCTTCTTGGGGTTTTAGGGCGATGAAGGGCTTTTATAGTTTTATGAGATTTTTTTGGGGTTTTAGGTTTTTAAGGGTTTTTATTGGTTTTATATGTTTTAGCGGTTTTCTATTTTATACATATATATATAGGGTTTTTATTATTTCTTAGGGTTTTTAGATTTTTATGGTTTTTATTGTTTTTATTTTTTAGGGAGGTGTCCATATTTTTGGGATTTTTACTCTTTTTTGGGTTTTTAGTTGTTTTTGGATGTTTTTTAGTTTTTGGTGGGGTTATGGTTCTATTGAGGTTTTGGGGTTTTCAAAGATTTTTTTGGGTTTTTTAGTTTTTTTTGGGTTTTTGGATTTTTGGAGTTCTTAGGTAATTTTTCGATCATAGGGCATTGTAATGTTTTTATGGGTTTTTGGGTCTTATAATATTTTTATAAATTTTTAGGGTTTTAGTGGTATTACTAGTTTCTATAATCATTTATGGTTGTTTAGAAATTTTTAGTGACTCATAATGTTTTTCAGGGGTTTTAGGGTGTTTTTATCCATTTCAAGTTATAGGGTCATTTGAGTTTTTTAGGGATTTTATTGTATTGTATGGTTTTTAGGGATTATATGTACTATATGATTTTTAAGGTATTTAGGTTCTTTTAGGGGTTTTAGGGTCCTTTTGGATTTTTAAAATACCTATAGTGGGTTTTAGGGGTGTTGAGGGTTATATATGGTTTTAAATTTTTTTAGGGTCTTTAGGATTTTCAGGACCCTTTATGGTTTTAAGGGGGTTTAGATTATTTTTGGGGGTTTTAGTGTATTTTGTATTCATTTGAGTTTTTTAGTATTTTTATTTTCATTTAGGGATTTTATGGTTTTTAGTTATTTTTATGGAAATTTTCATGTTTTAGGGTATTTTATGTTTTTAGGGTTCTTATGGTATTTTAGTGGTTTTATGTTTCTTATGGTTTCTATGGAATTTTACTATTTTTAGAGTTTTAATGTTTTTAGTGTTTTTGCTGTTTTTAGGTATTATAGGGTTTTTAAGCATTTTTTGTTTTCTAGTGTCCAGTAGGGGTCTCAAGGGTTTTAGGACTTTTTTATGGTTTTTAGGGTTTTATTGTTCTTCAGGTTTGAAGGGATTTTTATGTCTTTTAATGGTATATGGGGTTTCATCTTTTAATGGTTTTTGTGTTTTTAATGTCTTAGGGGGTTTTAGGCTTATTACTAGTTTTTTGGGGTTTTTAATAGTTTGTAGTCATTTATGGTTTTTAATAATTTTTATGGTTTTCTGGGTTTTATGGTTTCAATGGGGTTTAGGGGTTTTTAGGGTAGTTAGGAAATTTATGTTTTTTTAGGGTTTTATGGGTTTTATGATTTTTACGTTTTTGTATATTTTTTAGTGTTTTTGGAAATTTATATGGTTTTCATGGGGTTTAGTGTTTTTAGAGTTTTTCGGGATTTTCGGTGTTTTTAATAATTTCTTACGGTTTTTAGGAATTTTTAGATATTTTATATGTTTTCATAATTTTACAGGTTTTAATAGTTTTTAGTGATTTTAATGTTTTAGGTGTTTTTAGTTTTTTGTGATGTTTTTGAGGAATAATTTATTATTTTTTAGGTTTTTTATTTTTTTTAAGTGGTTCAGGGGTTTTTATGTTTGTTTTATGGTTTTTAGGGTGTATGGAATATGGTAAATGTTTTCAGGTTTGGGGTTTAGGGTGTAGGTTATAGGGTTTTGGGTTTTGGATTAAGCTCAAAAAGTATAGGGTTTAGTGTGTATGGTATAAGGTTTAAGGTGTGGGGTTTAGAGTTTTTGGTTTATGGTTTAGTTTTTAGGGTGTTGGTTGTAGGTTTTGTGGTGTCAGTTATAGGGTTAATGGTTTAACATTTAGGGTTTAGGGTTTAGGTTTTAGGTTTTAGGGTTTAGGGTATATGGTTTGGTGTATTGGATATAGGATTTATCGTGTAGGGTATAGGAATTAGGGTGTATGATTTATGGATTAGGATGTACGGTATATGGTTTAGGGTGTAGGTTATAGGGTTTAGGGTTTCAGGTTTCTGGTGTATGGTTAGGGTATAGGTTTTAGGGTTTAGATTATAGGTTTTAGGGTGTATGTCATATTGTTTAGGGTGTAGGATATGGGGTTTAGGGTTTAGGGTTTAGGTTTTATGCTTTTTGGTATAAGGTTTATGGTTTAGGGATTAGGGTGTAGTATGTAGGTTATAGGGATTAAGGTATATGGTTTATGGTTTAGTGTTCAGGGTTTCTGGTGTAGGGATTATGGTTTAGGTTTTAGGGCATAGGGTTTCAAGTGTAGGGTTTAGGGTGTACGATATAAGGTTTAGGGTGTAGGGTTTAGGGTTTAGGTTTTATCATGTAGGGTATAGAATTTAGTGTGTAGGGTTTAGGGTTTAGGGTGTGAGGTATAGGGTTTAGGGAGTATGGATTAGGGTCTATGTTCTAATGTTTATTGTGTTTGAAATTTGCTTTAGATTTTTGGGTGTACAATTTATGGTTTATGGTGTAGGGTAAAGGGTTTAGTGTGTATGTTTTGGGTTTTAGGTGTACGATATGAGGTTTAGGGCGTACGGTTTACGGATTTTGATGTATGGTATATAGTTTAGGGTGTTTTATGGTTTTAAGTGTTTTGTACGGGTTTATGGAATTTTATGATTTTAAGGGGTTTTAGGGATCCCTAAGGGTTTCAGGGTTATTAGGGGGTCTGGATTTTTAGGGTTCTTTAGGGTTTTTGGGTTTTTTTATTTTTAGTGTTTTAACCATTTATGGTCTTTTAAGATTCATTGAATTTTTTTGGGTTATTCATGTTATTTTGGGGATTTTAGGGTTTTTAGTGGGTTTTAGGGATTTTTGGATTTCATGGTTTTTACCTTTTTTTCAAGGTTTTAGGTTTTTTAACTTTTTCGGGATTTTTATTGGTTTTGAAGGGCTTTAATTTGGTTTATAATGTTTTAATGTATTTTTAGGTGCATTTTGGGTTTTTAGGTATTTTAAGGTGTTTGGGGTTTAAAAATGATATTAGGGATTTTATGGGTTTTATGATTTTTTTTGTTTTTTAAATCCTTTTATGGATTGGAGGATTTATTAGGGGTTTTCATATTTTATGGTATTTTTGGGATTTTAGGGTAGTGTTAGGCTATGTAGGGTAGTTAATATTTTTTATGTTTTTTGGGTTTTTTGGGTTTTTTTTTCTGGTTTTAGGGTGTTTATGGAGTTTAAGGTTATGTTAGGCTATTTATAATGAATATTTGGCCTTTTTGTTGTTTTTATTTTTTTGTTAATTTATGGGTTTTTTATGTTTATTAAGGTATTTTATGGTTTTTGAGGGTTTTTTTGGTATTTTAGGGGTTTCTGGGGTTCATGTTTTTATTGGGTTTTAAGGATTCTAGGGGGTTTAGTGTTTTTTTGTGGGTTTAAGGGTTTTAATGAGTTTTAGGGGTTTCTATGCCTTTAAACATTTTTTTTTGTGTTTTATAGGTTTTTTGGGGTTTAGTATTTTTATGCTTTTTTAATTTTAATGGATTTTGGGTTTTTATTATTTTTAGATATTTTTAGTGTTTTGGGGTTTTTTTTGGGGGTTTTAGGGTTTTATAGGGTTTTGGGCATTTTAATTATATTTGGGTTTTTTGGTTTTTTTAAGAATATCATAGGGTATTGAGGGTTTTATTTTGGTTTTTATATTTTTACATTTTTTACTGTTTTTTGGGTTTTTAGGAATTTATTGGGTGGGGGTGAGTGATTTTTGGTTTATTAGGGTTTTTAGGGTTGTTAGGGTTTTGTTAGGGTTTTCGGGTTTTAATGTTATTTATGGATATTAACAGTTGTAGGGGTTTGAAGGTTTTTATGGTCATTTATAGTTTTTAAGTTGTTTTTTGGTCTTTTAGGGGGTTTATGGATTTTAGTTTCTTTTACGGCGTTTTAGGGTTTTAATGTACTTATGGGTTTTTAGACATTTTTAGTTTTTTTATGGGTTTTAGGGGTTTTAGGGTCTTTTAGGGTTTTTTGAAATTTTTGGTCATTATGGTGTTTTGGGTTCTTTTATTTGATTTAGTTTTTTTACTATCTATTAGGATTTTTGGGTAATTTTATGGCCCTTTAGAGTTTTTAGTGATCATAGGATTTTTAGATTCCTTTAGGGTTTCTAATGGTTTTAACATCCTTTAAGGGTTTTATGGGTTTTATGATCATTTGGTGTTTTTATGGTTTTTAGGGGATTTTATGGTGTTTTAGGGGTTTCATTTCCATTAGTTCCTTTATAATATTTTCGGGTTTCTACGATATTTTAGGGTCAATTAGGGTTTTAGGATCTTTTAGGGGTTTATATTGGGTTTTATGTGTTTTCGGGTATTTCAGGATTTTACAGGTTTTTATGGTTTTAAGATTGTTTTTGGGATTTTTTTGGGATTCAGGTTTTTACTATTTATATTGAGTTTTAAATGTTTTAGAGTTTATTATTTTTTAGTGATTTTAGGTTTTTAGGGGATTTATTTTTTTAGGGTATTTTTTGTTTTTTGGATTTGTAGTGTTTTAAGTCTTTTAGTGGTTAAACGGTTTTTTGGTTTTCTAGTTTTCTAGGGGTTTTAAGTATGTTAGCATTTTTAAGGATTTTAAGTGTATAAGGGTTTTAAGGGTTCAAAGGGTTCTTTATGGGGTTTAGTAATATTTCGGTTTTTAGGGGTTTTGGGTTTTAGGGGGTTTTATGGTTTTTAGTGATATTAGGGGTTTTGGGTTTTTCGGGTTTTTAGTGTTTAGGGGTTTTAGTGATTTTTAGGTGGTTTAAAATTATTTAGTGGTTTTATGGAATTTTATAGTTTTTGGGGTATTTAGGGTGTCTACTAGTTTTAATTGACTTTTATAGTATTATCGGTTTTTAGGTTTTTATGGGTTTTTAGGATTATTTTTTTATGGGACTTAGTGGATTTTTATAGGTTTAGGTTTTATAAGGGTTTTAGGGTTTTTATTGGGTTATTTCGGGTCTTTTTGGTTTTTCAGGGGTTTTAGGGTCTTTTATGGGGTTTTGGGGGTTTTAAATGATTTTACGGTTTTAGGTTATTGAAGGGTTTTACTGGTTTTTAGTTTTTTGGGTTTTAGGGGTTTTTTGTTTTCAGGGTTTGTTTGGATTTTAGGGGTTTTAAGGTGTTTAGGGTTCTAATGGTTTTTAGGATTTTGAGGAGTTTTAGGGTTTTAAGTTTTTGGATTTGTTACGCAATTAGTAATTTAAATAATCTGAAATCATTTTTATGTTATTTCTAATCCATTATATATTTTATGAAACATAAATAATTTACTTAAAAAAATTGAGATTTCTATATGTCTGGAATCAACCACACAAAATATGAATCAATTTCATGACCACAAAATCTACCATGGCGAATATATTATAAATTATGAAATCAAACATAAGACAAAACAGGCGACCACACATTGTATCTGAATCGACCACCATGATCACTATTTTTTTGTAAAGAAATGAATCGACTACATGGAATGTTGATCGGCCACAAACCTAATAAATCATATACAACTATGTCATAAAAAACTCTTATTTTTACCACAAGGCTATTTTGATTGACATCATGAGTAACCATGCGGAGACAAGGTCAAATAAAATCAACCATCTATGAAATGTGGACTTTCAAAAATGTAAAGAATTAATTGCACGATCAAATGAAGTGATCATGGTATGGAGATTCAAAATATAAAAGTATTGGAATGGACATAAGTATAAGGTGATAAAAATTATGTTCAAGGTGACCACATGTAGGATAAAATTATCAACTATATGTACTGGTGATTTACAATAAATCCTATCATCGGATCCAATCTATATTCTTGTAAAGTATTGAAGCAACCATGGATGCACACATGGAAAACATGAAGAAACCATGTATGATGAAATTGAAATTTTTAATTTGATCAAATATAATGGTGATTATTATGTGATTATATTATTAAACGCATTGATTCAACCAATTTTCTGGGCATAATTAAATGTCACCCATTAGCATATATTGATCTCGTATTTCCTGCCAAATTACAAGGATCATCAATGATGAATTTTTAGTAGCTATTATCAGGAAAAGATTATATTTTAATGGTCTATTTATGGAAGATAAAAATATATAAATGTTCTATATATACACAAGAGACATGCATGACAAAAAAACATGAATTTTTTTGAATGAAAAAGATGAACTGATACACTATTTCTGAACATCAGTGACTCTATTATTTCCTAAACTTCATCAAACCATAATTGAAGACACTCCCTAGTATTCTTTTCATATATTGTTTCATATATAACAATGGATGAGTCTGTGTAACATGGACTTCCTGTGTGTGATTTTTATCTTTTTATTCTCCCACAAAGTAATGTGAAAGATAATTTTTCAAGCCTTGACAGCCTTATGCACCATTGTCTATAGAACCTGATCCATGTTGTTGATTTTATAATTTTTATTAAATATATTGGGAGAGGATTATTTCTATGTGGATAGGAATAGGTCTCTTCTTGAGACTAAATCTCTTAATAATTCAATTGTGTATTTAATATGTTATTTATAATGATTTAAAAATAATTCCGTTTTAGTATTATAAACTATATAAAAACACTACTTTGATCAATAACATTAATTTTTTTTTATATATTTTGTTTTTTCAATTAAATATGTTTAAAATTTTAAAAGTGTTTTAAACATATTTTAACTAAGTTGTGATCAGGATTTTATGAAGATTTTTGAATGTTCAAATTATATAATTCTAGTATTTTAGTTAATTGGATGTTATTAATAAATTGGGGGATTAAGTTTTAAATAATTTTTAATAAAAAATTTAGTTTGATACTATATTCACCCTCCACCTATGTTTTACACTGTGCTAAAAATTTGGTATCAATGGATTTTTAGTTCAAATTTCTTAATATTTATTCTAATCAATTTTTTTAGAAAGATCCATTTAATATCTATTTAATTTATATTTTTTAGAGGCTAAGTATGAAGGTTATGCTACCAATGGACTTCCTTTTATTAATTAAAAAAACCATTCTTGATTGGAAATAATAATGAGAATTCATATTGAGAGTATGGGTTTTAATATTTTGGGATCTATTGAAGATAAATAGGAGAAAGCCAAAATTTCTAGAAAATAATGGTATGCATCAACTGATGATACTTATGATTCAAGATGAAAAGTTATAAATGAATTGTTTTTTCCATTATAAGAATAAGAATTTGATATAATATCTTAATTTGATACTTCGTATATTATTTGTGATACCCTCTTTGTATCTCATTAATACACTTCTAATGTTTTAGAAATTCATCTAAATATATTTACTATAAATTTTTATACATTCAAAATGAATCTTGTTGAATCTATTTATGATATGATTCATAGGTACAATTAAATTATATACACTATGACTAATTTTTTATAGAAAATAGATTACAAATATCATGTAATGAGGATTCTTATATGTTTACCAAATAGATGGAGATGTACTTCGGTTTCTATTAGAGGGACATGTGACAATAGTACGTTATCTATAAAATAATTAATTGGGTAGATGATGATGTGTGAAGAAGCGCTGACAATGAAAAATTATGATAATCAACCAAAATGAAAATGCATTGAATTTAATCTATCACAGTCAAAATAAAAATAATTTTTTAAAGCTAACAGTACAAGTTGAATTGAAGTTTACATGGAATGTGATAATGAAATTACTCATATAGCTAAAATTTTTACCATGTTCTACAAACGGAAGACATTTTTTATAATGTCTCACTGTAATGGAAAATATAAAAAGTGATGAAATTGGATGAAAGATTGAAAAAAGTATTACTCATCTAATGAGATAACCTATTATTAAGGAAAGATAAAAAGACACATAAAGGATGGCTATTTTAATCCCAAATATAATAAAAAATATGATGTTTAGGAGAAAAAATTAGATTAATGAAATCTACTTAGAGTGAATCTGAGGATAACTCTAATGAATCAAATACAATCAAAGATGATATGAATGAAAAATATAATATATTCTCTATGGATACTACAACTGAGTTACCTTCTACTTCTTCCCATATTCCAGATGATTCTTAAATTTATAATGAATAATTATAATAATATTATTCTATGCTTGGTGATACCATGAATGAGCTAAAAAAATATAAAAATCTGGAAAAGATCATGTTTTCTGCGTTTTTTAAAAAAAATTTCATATAATTGAAAAATAAAACAATCCTACTTTGTAAAAAGATATTATTGATTTGAAAAATATTAAAAGTAGAAAAATGTAAAATGATGGTTTTTATAGAATAACAGAAAAAATAAACAATTTTTTAGTCAGGCTGTACCTAAACCAAGATCTTATTTTTTATCAACCTGGATATAAAAAAACTATACAAAATCTATGTCATTCGACGTTCAAAAAACATAATTTTACTTTCAGAAAATTATTCTATTTTTGGAAATCATTCTATTATTTTTTGACCTTAAAATTATTTTCTTTCTAAATTTGAAATTTCGTTTAAATAATCATAAAAAAAATTTGGATTCCCAAATATTTTACAGATAACCTTTTTTTACACAAAATGATATAGGTTACAAAATTAATGTTTATTGAATTGATTGTTGGAGAAATTCTTAATGATCTCAATTAAAAATACATGTAATCTAGATAGTGGATGTTAGAAACATTTTAATAAATACCTTTTAAGCTTCAAAAACATTATATTGTTGGATGGTGGGTATGTAAATTTTTGTGACACTGAAAAAGGAAAAATCAGTGGAGTTGGACAAATTGGTAAATCAAAATATGTACTTATTTTGAATATTTTATTTATTGATGTATTAAAATATAATCTCCTAAGTATATCAAAAATTGTTTATTATGGTTTTCATATAAAATTTAAAAATAATTCTTTCAAAATTTTTGATTCTAGAAGATTACAGATATTTACTACTTTTGGAAATGATAATGTTTATGCTTTTAATTTAGATTCTTTATTTTCTCAAAATGTTTATTATTTGATTTTTTTTCATAAATAATATTGTATATGTAATAATATAAGAGGAAATTTTAATATAGAATCACTTATAAATATAACTAATAATGTTTTAGTCAAATATCATCTTAATCTATAGTTTCCTAAATACAAAGTGTGTAATCCCTATCAAAAGGGAATGAAACATAAAATATTTTCAAACAAAATAAAGATTTATCTACAACAAAACCACTAATATTAATTCATATTGATTTATTTATACCATATAAAGATTCAATTTTAGCAAGAATTCATTTTTATTACATTATAGTTGATGATTATTAAATATATACATGGGTGTTTTTATACTCTCATAAAATTGAAGCTCCTTCCTACTTTTTTAAATATGCTAAAACCTATGGAAAAACATATTAGACTGACCATATTAAACATGAGAAATGATCATTTCCGAGATTTTGGGAATAATTAATTTTAATCTCTCTATTCATAGCATGGTTGTACTCACAATTTCCCTACACCTCAAACACCTCAACAATGTAGGGTTATATAAATGAGAAATAAGAATCATTAAGAAATCACAAGAACAATGATTAATGAATATGATTGTCCTATATATTTATGTTATAAAGGAGTTCACACATCTTATTATTCAATTTATAGTGTTCTTGTAATACCTATCTTTAAAAATTTTCCATATGAGTTGTGGAATGGTATATAAACAAAATATAATTACTTTAGAGTCTTTGGTTGTAAATTTTATATTCTTAACACAAATGAAAATCTTGAAAAAATTTCTCCAAAAAGATATGATGTAATTTTGATTAGGATTTCAACCACTAATAATGCTTATAGTGTCTTTAACATGATATATAATGTTTTAGAAGAAATATTTCATGTCACTTTTGATGATACAGATCCACTGGAACCAAGACCCACTTTAGAAAATCTTGAGGATGATACATCAAATCTGAATATTAGTAATACCTCTAATTATGCTGATATTTATATTGATTTACTGGAGAAATTGCCTAGTATAGATCACAAATATCTTCCTGAAACTAAAGATGAAAATAATGTAGCAAGTACTTCTATCCCTAGAACTATTATAACAATTTAATTCCACCCTTTAGATTAATTAGTAGGAAATCATGATTGTGAAACTCAAAATAGATCCTCACCGATGAAAAAAGTTGACTTTCCCGATTCTTATCACAACTTGAACCTAAAAACATCAGTGAATAAATCAATGATAAACATTGGGTAATAGCTATGTAAGAATAAATGAACCAGTTTGAAAGGAATAATGTTTAGGTTATATTAAATGGTCAAAATACCACCTAATTATTTGAACTAAATGGGTGTATTCAAACAATGTTGATGATTCTTTAATTATTATTAAAAAAAATCTATATTTGTTGCACAAGGATATAGTCAGGAAAAAACTATTAACAATGAAGAATCATTTACACAAGTAGCTATAATTGAGGGTATAAAAATATTTTTTTTTCATATGTTGAACAACATAAATTCAATCTATATCAAATGAATATCAAGGGTGGATTCCTAAATGCACATATTAATGAGGACGTATTAGTGTAACATCCTCCGAGATTCCAAATACCTCATTTTCCAAATCAGGATTTTAAATTTAAAAAATTATATAGTCTCAAACAAGATATTGGATCTTGGTATGATATGCTGAACAATATTAATATTTCAAATGGATTTAAAATATGCATCCTAGACGTTAATTTATTTATAAAAATAATTTGAAGGATTTTTTATTAGTTTAAATATATAGTGATGATATTATTTTTGAGTCATATAAAAATTCCTTCTATTTGATATGTTCAAAAATGATTCAAAATGAAGATTAAATGAGTTTAATGGATGTGTTAAAATACTTTATTGGATTTCATATTTTTAAAAACAAATAATGAATTGTTTTAAATCAAAGAAAACAAATATGTTATTTTTAAATATTTTTCCTCAGATAGCACCAAAAGTAGTTCTAATCCAATGAGGTAAATATGTATGCTTGATAATGATGAAAATGGAAAGCTAGTAGATCAAAATACTTATAGTGGTATTATTATATGTTTTTTTACTTAACTATTATCCATCAAGATATCATGTTCTGTGTGTGCATGTGTGCACATTTTCAAGAAAACCCTAAATAATATCAATTAAATGTTGTTAAAAGGATTTTTAAATGCCTAAAGAATACAACTAATTTGGGATTATTTTACCCTAAAGGATATGCATCTTAATTTTTTAGTTATTTAGATGCTGATTTTGGTGGTTCAAAGTTCGATATAAAAATTAACTATGGACCATTTCATCTATTAGGAATGTCTTTAACTTCATTTTGATATAGGAAATGGAATTATGTTTCTTTATATACTATTGACGTTAAATACATATTTATAGGTAGTTTTTGTGCATATATTTTATATATTAAACTATCTTTATAGGACTATGGATAGTAATTCATCCATGTCCCTATAAATCATGAGAATAAAAGTATTAAAATAATTCCTACAAATAATATTTATCATTCAAGGAAAAACATATATTTATAACATATCACATTTTGATATAACATTTTAAAAAGGGTGATATAAATTTTGAATTCATTGGTATAGAACATCAACTTCCTAACATATTTACCAATCCATTTAATATTGAGGGAATTAATTATATCAAATATTAATTAGGATTGAAAAATTTTATTTAAAATGTTTTTAGATAAATTTTAATCTTATTTTTAATATTTTAATGGGTATATATATATATGTTTTTATAATATCATTGGATCTATTTAATTATTTCAATTTAAAATTTATCATAACGTTTTATAAATATATTAAATTCTTATTTCTATTTCTCGCATGTTACTATACAAGTAAGTCCCGAAATGATTGAGATGTAAAATAATAATTGAATCCTCTCACTCATTTATAAATTTTGCTAAACCCTATTTTTAAACACTCTTTCGCAAATAATTCTTTAAATCCATATCTTCTTGAATAAAAAATATCAGTCTTCATATTCAAAATGAAGATATACTTCATAGATAATTCTAAATAATCATCCAAAATTGAAATTTATAGCTCAAGAAAATCTTGAAATCATTGGAAGACAGAAATACATTTTTAGAAAGTAATGTCTCATAGGAAAGTAGATGTTGAGTTGTGTATAAAAAATCACTCCCTGGTATGAGGAGAATTTATTTTTCAAAATTGGACTAGTTTGTTCTAATAAAAAAATTACACATTTATTTGTGACATGTAAAAGTGTTTTACCTATAAATGGTGTATGAAGGTGAATAACATGTGGATGATATCATGATAGTTTTCAATATTGAAGAGTTTGAGTTCAATACCATCTTTTGGGATCATTAAAAAAGTTAAAAAAATCTTGGAGAATATGGTGACTATTAGATCATGTACGCTCTGAACCATCCCCATTTCGATTTTGGAAATGGAATGGAAAGGATGACAGATGCAGAACCTACAGGTGAACAATTGAAAATGACCTAGGTGATGAATGTAAGATAATGTTTAAATTCATTCAGAACACTATATAACCAAGGAAGGGAGATTTTAGCTCTATAATGTGTCGACATTTGTTTTTTATATAGCTAATGGATCATGGAATTTAGATAATCAGACCTCAATTTATGAGGATCCATATATAAGACTTAAATAAACCATATTTTATATTCCTAACATTTTCATACCCAAATTTTATTACTGTTTTACTAGAATATAAATAATTATTCCATATAGGAGTTAAAAGAATAATCTTTCTTAGTGATTTATATTTTCATAATACCACAAGTAAAAGGATGAACATTATTTGGAAACCTTGGAAAATTATTTGGATATCTGATGAGGAAATAATTTATGAATGATTAAATCCAATCTATCATCCTTCTAGGCTAAGTGATATCTTCAATCCTGGTTTGGAACAAAATGAGATTTTTTATATTGATTACATTTAAGTTTAAGATGAATATAAATCTCTTTTATAATAGATAAATAATATATAAGTTATTATTAGGATTTTTGTGGTCACACTCATGTTCATGAGGTTCCTGATGATATAGAACCTATAAGAGAATACGTATATCTTACTCATATATTTCTATAGTCTTATAAAGTTCTACATAAAGCTAAAAAATATCCCATAATTAATTTATTGGTTGAATCAGTAGTATAAGGACATGTAACTCCTAAAGGGGAGAGAGTTCCAATATTTATGTTATTTGGATATACTCTCACCGATTCAGAAAGTGATAAGGATATGTATTCAGTAGTGATGAGTCCACCTATGTTTAAGATAGGGGATCTCCCATATGATATTCCCCACTATCTAGTGATGAATCCATTCTTGATAAATCATTATTTTTTATGGGAGTTTCATATCCTATAAATGATGGTAAATAGGATGATAATTAGTATAATAATGATGATAGGGGCGATGAGGATGGAAATGATGATTATGGTTAGGATTCTAAAAATCTAGAAGGACCTAGCATATCTATTATTTCTATGGAATAAAAATTGGTTGTGCCAAAACATTCTTCAATTCATGTTTTGGATAGAATAGTTTGACCTAAGTATTCTAAGTATCTATTCAAGATTTTGGATACTCCTTTACATCCTATAGTTGTTCCAAAAAATCATTCGCATGAAGAGTATCTTTATGAATATTCTCCCAAAACATATGTGGTATCCACAAAATATTTGAAAAACAATATGAGGCATCTATTAGAGAGATTGAGAGACCTTGTTCTCTTCTCTCTCATAAAAAATAATCATAGAAAAATAATCTTTATTTCAATTATCATTCAATATATATGAGTGATGATTCCTCTTATAAGGTTCTTCCGGATCAAATGTGATTTACTCTATCTCAAGAAGATAAACCATATGTTTCTTCTTCAGTGACTAATTATTAATACTTAATCTAGATTAATAATGAAAATTTGGAATTCATAGAATAATTGATTATGAGATTTATTTCGGTCGATAATCATGATAGAGATAAGGATATTGGATACACTATTGATAGTGTTGTTGTAAACATCCATCCTAATTGTTTTCTCATAGTATCCTATATGCTATATGAGTTATTGATTTTCCATAACAGAAATGGGATGTTTTAAATGTCACATTGGATCCCTACATGAAGATCTCTATGATATGTTAGCTACCATGGATAGAAGGTATCAATCTTTGAAAGTCATTCCATATTGACCTTTTTCTTCTGTTTCTATCTACGATGAGTTGATTTAATGGTTAATTCATGATGAGATTTAGAATATATTTTATAGTTTGAAAGATGTTAGATATAAATTGCAAATGAATATTTCTTAAAATTGATAAAAATAGTTTTATTTTATTTTGAAAATAAGAAAATTGGAATGCTAAATATTAAGTTATAATCAAAGGTGAAATAATTTATTTTATCATATGGATTTACAACAATTAATATTTTAAGACTCAGTTCGTTTAATTTAATTGATATTTTATTATTACACCTCTGAATACTATATTCAATTATTTTATAGAGATGTTATTAGTGATAACTCCCCAGATCAATTAGTTCATGTATGAGAAAGATGAGTTTCTTTAGGTAATTGAACATGAGACAATAGTTTATGCTCTTATTACCAGGAACATATAACCTTATATATATGGTGAAAACACACATGTTCTAACCCATGATAATTTCATTTTCCTTGTATATGTGTCTCTCAACCACTACTTGATCTATTCCAACCACCACCTCACCTACAACTCCTACATGACCCTTTGGTATCATAGTTTCTCAAGCCCTTGGATAGATCTGAAAATTTTACAAAGGAATCTCTATTCATAGCCATCCTACACGTTGTTGGACTCCCCCTACTAATGATCTTATTATTGTAAAAATAATGTATTCATTTGACCATTATACCCATATAGATCCATATAATTAAAATTCTAATTAGAATGTAATTGGGTCTGACTATGTATACTTTATGAACAATTAATAAAATATATATCACTTATTATTTTTATATTTTTGTTATTTTTATTATGTATACATTATTTTATATTTATTCCATAATTAATATTTCAACTATGAGTTCTATTTGAAAATCCCAAAGGGGAAGTGATATATATAGCATAAAAAAGGATGAAAAAATTACTCCATATGAGTAGAATATAGCATTTTATCAAATAGATAATGATTATTTATTATAGATAATTGTCGGTTACAACAGATTATAATCATTAATGACTAATATTTATTCCATTGAATAACTATTTATTCCATAATTTATGAACATCAAAAGGGGGATATTGTTGTCTTATTCTATCCATTACTTATTTTTATAATCATAAATCATGATCATATTTTTTATAATCTATTTAATATTTTATGAAAGTAAAATAATTTCCTAAAAAAATTAGTAATTTTTCTAAGTATGGAATTGAATGAATGAAATATTAATTGACCACATGAAAAACTAATCGATCATGGTTAATATATAGAAAATTATCCAAGATATTATAATATAAACCATGTGACCGCATGTTGTGTCTCAATCGACCACTAGGATCAAGATTTTTCACTCATTCATGAATTGATTGCACGACATTTAAATCAACCACACACCAAAAAAATTACATGAATCTAATTAAAAACTCATATTTAGACCATAAGGCTAGATTTATTATTTTAATGGTGTTTTAAGGTTTTTGGGGTTGTAATGATTTTAGGGATTTTAGGCATTTCAAGTCACTTCAGGGGTTTTTTGTAGTTTTAATTATTTTTAGGGTTATAATGGTTTTAATAGATTGAAGGGGGTTTTGTGGTTTTAAATGTTATTTAAAGGTTTTAGGGAGGTTTATAGTTTTTCAAGGGTTTTAGGGATTTAGGGTTTTTTAGGGTTTTGGGGGGTTTTCGATGTATTTTGGATTTTTAGGTGTGTCTAGGGTTTTACATTATTTTAAATTTTTTAGGATTGTTTTAGAGTGTTTTTAGGGTTTTTGTGTTTTTTTCCTTTTTTATTTTTTTTTTGTTGTTTTAGGATTTATTGGTTTTTCTGGTTTTAGTGATTTTTAGGGTTTTTAGGGGTTTATAGGGTGTCTAAGGTTTTCTTGATTCTTTTAGTGTTATATTAGGTTATTTAACATCTTTAGGATTTTTACTTGGTTTTAGGTCTTTTCAGGTTTTTTATATTTTTTCAGGGCTTTTACGTTCCTTTTGGATTTTTTTAATGGGGTTAAAGCATTTTTAGGAGTTTTTTGTGTTTCAGGTTATTAAGGGTTTTTAGTTTTTTTATGTTTTAAAGATATTGTGGGATTTTTATGGTTTTTTGGGTTTTCAGGGTTTCTAAAGGGTTTAGGGTATTTAGGTGTTTTTAGGTGTTTTTATTGTTTTCATGTTTTTTAGATTTTTATTGTGTTTTTATAGTTTTCTTATGGTTTTTTGGGTTTTTCGGTTTTTGAGATTATTCCGTTTCTAAGTATTTTTTAGTTTTTTATGGTTTTTTTGCTGTTTTTTGGGGTTTTTTTTTGTTTTTTATGGGTTTTTAGGGTTTCTAGGGTTTTTATGGTTTTATGGTTTCATGGGTTTTACTGGTTTATTTAGTTTTTCAGGATTTTTAGAGATTATTAGTCTTATTGTTATTTTTTAGGGGTTTAAGGATTATTAAGGGTTTCATGTCTTTCTTGAGGTTTTTAGGGTTGTTTAATGGTTTTAATGGTTATCGAGGGTTTTTTATGGTTTTTTTGTTTCATAATATTTTCTTACAATTTTAATATTTTTAGGGTGTTTTGTGGTTTTTTTTGGTTTTTTAGTTTTTTATATTTCTTATGGTTTATGGTATTATATAGTTCTTTTGGGGGTTTGTTGCTTTAATGGTTTATTTTTTTCAAATTTTAAGGGGGTTTAGGGTATACGATTCACGGTGTATGGTATAGGGTTTAGGGTTTAGGATTTATGGTGTATGGTATAGGGTTTAGTGTGTAAGGTGTACAATATATGGTTTAGGGTGTTGGTTTTAAGGATCAGGGTTTATGAATTAAGCTTTAGTGTATATGTTTTAGGATGTGTGGTTTATGTTTTAGGGTGTAGGGTTTAGGGTTTTAATAATTTTTATGATTTTTGGGGTTCTTAGTGATTTTAAGGGTTTAAAGGGTTTTTTTGGGGTTTTTTAGTTTTTATGAATTTCTGGATTTTTTACGGTTGTTTTATGGTTATTAAGTTATTTATGGGTTTTATGGTTTTTATATTTTTTTACAGTGTTTGGTATTTTTTATTGTTTTTATAGTTTTTAGGGGTTTTGGGTTATTATTATTTTAGGTGTTTATGGTTTTAGGGTATTTTCATGTATTTATAAGGTTCTTAGGGTCTTTTAGAGTTTTGTGTTGTCAGGGTATTTTAGAGTTCACTAGGTTATTTAGATTATTTATGTTTTTTGGATTATTTTAGGTTCTTTTAGGGTTGTTTTATGGGTTTTAGGGGATTTTATGGTTTTAGGTTCTTACTGTTTTATTAATGTTTTTAGGGTTTTTGTGTGTTTCGGGTTTTTGGTTTTTTTGGGTTTTAGGGATTTTTATCGTTTTTTATTTTTTAAGGTTAGTTTTTGGGTTTAAGGGTTTTAGTGTTTTATGGATATTATGTGTTTTCTAGTTTTTTAGGATTTTTAGGTATTTTTAGGGTTTTATGGGGTTTTAGAGGTTTTGTGGTTTATTTGTTAGTGTTTTTTGGAGTTTTTAGCATATTATGAGGTTTTAGGGGTTTTTTGTATGTAAATTTGTTTAGGGTTGTTTGTGTTTTTTCAGGGTTTTTGGTTTTTTAGGGGTTTAAATGGTTTTTTATTATTTTTATGGGTTTTGGGGGTTTGTTTTTGTTTTTCGTATTTTTAAATATTTTTAGGATTTTTTAGGGTGTATTGGTTGTTTAATAATTTTTAGGGTTCTTATGGTTTTAATTGTTTTAGGGATTTGAAATGACTTTAATGGGTTTGTGTGTTTTTAGGGGTTCTTTTTTTGTTAAGGTTTTACTATTTTGAGGGTTTCTGGGATTTTTAGGGTGTTTGATGGGTTTTTAGTTTTTTTTGTTTTCATGGTATTTTATTGTTTTTAGGAGAATTTAGTGGTTTATGGTTTTAAAATGGTTTTTAGGGTTCTTAATGTGTTTTGGTGGTTGTTGACACTTCTTGAGAAAGTAACCAAAAAGATTATGAAGAAGAAATACAGCTATTTTAGATCCCAATGCATGGTTCAAGTTGTACAAAGGAAAATCAACAATACTTCCAAAAAGATTTGTGATGGACTATCTTTAGAGGCCTATGGGACGGCTCTGTGCAATCGATCTACTCGGATGACCTACGAGCCAGATCTCCATGCCATAAGATGTTTTTGGCACCAACGTGGAGCACCTGTGCAGTGGAGCTGCACGAAGTACCTACGCGAGCAACATTTCTTCAGCCAGGCCTCATCTGTGCCTCTAAATACATCCCTTGGGATCCCCATTTGAGGACTTCAAATTTTGAAAATACTCTCTGATTCTCCCATTGTGTATCTCTTTCACCTAGATCCCACAAATTATCTCAGGTAACTCTCTAAACCACGATATAAGAGATAATTAAATGGGATTGGCATGTTTTGAAAGTATTTTCACAAATTTTTCTTAGGTTTGGTTCCCCTATGTAAAAAATATTCTTCAGTCATCATTCATACCTGCGCAGTATACATGCGCCCCAAACCTGCGTGGTAGACCTACATGGTACATCAACGTGAGGAACCTACGTGTCATACTTGCGTGAGGGACCTACACGACCAATATAAGTACCCTTTTTAAAAACCATTCATGGCATGGTATCTCCTTCCTTGGCACCCTTATCTGAAAAATAATAAGTTTAATACTCCACCAAAACTTCCTGATTTTTCAAACCTTTGGGAAAGGCACAGTAGCGTGTCTCCTATTTGGGTTTTTATTTCCATAGTCAGAGGTTTCCCACAATTGTTTCACAATGGGGTTAGGATTCATGGGATGTTTTGGGGTTTATATATCCACAGTCACATGGACCTTTCTCCCAAGAACAGTGTCGAGACGTTCCTAGTTTGGAGGAGGGTTTGGGTCCTAACCTCTCCCTTCTCAAAGAGGCATCCTAGAACCTCAGGTCTCTGTTAGGTAAGGTATTCTTCACACATGATTTTCCATGCAAGAATAGGATTAGTCTCCCCCTACCCAGATCAATTCAAGGGCATCCATACTGGAATAAGCCCATCACCTTCACCCCTCCTCCTTACATTGGACCCTTGTCCAATGTAAATAGAACAGAGGGATATCTCTTCACCTCAACATCTTCTAAGGTTGACAAGCTCTCTTCCATCAGCGGAGGAGGAAAAGTGTGAAGTGTCATTGTTGAATCATTTACATCCTCTTGTTTTTTTCACACCGAGCATTACTCAGGTTGGATTAGAGATATGTGATGATTACAACATGTGCACAAACACTTAAAGCAAAAGAACTATGAGAACTATGATTCCTTTTCAAACCCAGATATGTAGGAAT
Organism: Viscum album; assembly: GCA_963277665.1. Taxonomy (NCBI): domain Eukaryota; kingdom Viridiplantae; phylum Streptophyta; class Magnoliopsida; order Santalales; family Viscaceae; genus Viscum; species Viscum album. The sequence goes on from OY728167.1 coordinate 686,081,887, forward strand.
CCCATTCAGTGCCCGAGCTCACTGGATATCCTCCTCGGGAATCCGACACTAATTCCCCCAATTTGGGCATCCTCCTTAAGAAATAAGACCCAAAATCCTCAAATCATGAAGACATCCTTTTCATGAAGTAATCCCAAACTCATCTCTCTCAAAGGACCATACACTCCTATGATATTTATTAAACTACATGGGATCTGATTCCCATCCATATGGGATACGTAGGAATCCTCGTTGAGGTTCAAACCCAACACTTCAAATCAACCCTGTTCTCTTTGGGACATATTCCCAATACGGTTTGAAACTACTTATAAATTAATATCCTTTCCAAATTCCATGGGATGCTTTTGCATAAGTACCACACTAAGATTAAACAATGCATATTCCACTTAGAAATTCTTATCACATTACCTTAAAAGGTTTGATGTGTCCCATTTAGTGGCATCGAACAACAGGGGTTCTGATTCCTTTCACCAGGACACGCAGGTAGCCTATCTAATGGGCACGATCCCAAAATCAATCTAAATTTTTTTTCTCCCTATATGATAATAAAATTCCAGAGTGCCCCAATGAGTGGCTTAAAAACCAGTATCACCACAATGATGATTAAAAGAATCTCTAAGCATTATATTAGTGGATACAATTAATGGAAAACATCGAATACATATGGGTATTTCCATAAATGAAAAACCTTGAATGCAAAATGATGATTCTAAAATTTTTCACATGTTAATAAGTGGTTATAAATTACAAGGGATAATTATGATATAAATCGTGAATTAATAAGGATTCATGAAAATATTTTAATTTTAAAAAGAGAGTCCTGGAGTAGAGAATAATTCCCCCAAAAATGGTGTGATGAGTCTGACCTCCCATCATCTCAACCAATGCACGTTATTAATTATTGTAATGTAAAATACTTAACGAATTCCTACCTTGGGAAATCATGTCCTCTTTGGATAAATAACTATTGTAAGTTTCCGGTTCCATGAATAAATCCAATGGAAACATCCTGGAACCAATGATTCTTAAAACTAGAATACATGTTTCAAGGAATGACGAATCAAAAATAGTGAACCCGACGTGAATGCTTAAAAAAGTTAATAATGTTACACAAATGTTAGGCCCCTATAAATTGACAATATAAGGCCAAAAAAGGGATTATTCACACATGTATCCATCTAAAAAGATGTTTCTTTAATATAGCTTGTTGTTGTTTCCCAGTTTTCCACAGAGTTCCCTTCAATCCAAAGAATGGCTTTCTCCGAAACAACATCTGTGAACTTCATGACTACTACTCAAGACGGATCTCCGTCCATGAGAAGGACATTATAACTAACCCAGAGTCTTCAGCGTTGGGTTTCTAATGTGATGGTAAAAGAATATATCAAGCACCATACAATCCCATCTTTGGAGACTACTCGACAGGCCCTCCATCTCAATAGCAATCCTCGATCATTTGGCCAACGATGACCAATGATCAAAAGGAAAACGGTGCCAACCACTGTCTCCAACCATTTTGGGTCTTTATCCCTGAAATGGAACAATAAATTCCTCCCATACTACAGGGATGTGGATCAACAGGTCACTCAAGGCTCCAATTCAGTAATACAGGAGTCCCTAATGAATCCCACCAGTAATTGCTACCAGAATCATGCAATAGAATATCCCCAACATGATGGGGGTGTTGCCTCTGGACATTTGGACCAGGTCTCTCAGACCCTTACATGCAAGATGAGCAGCCAGGAACAACGTCTGGTTAACAGGGGAAAGTTTCACACCTTCACCTCCATTGGAAAATCCCATCAATTTAACTAGCTGGCAAACATCGATAGGTCACATACACTCGTCCATCATAATTTTGTTTCTCAGTAGGATCGTCTGACAGCAACCCACCAATCCCAACAGATAAACCCAGTGGAGTACAGTAAATAGGCACATACACCTTCTTACAAGTTATCAGCTAGACAACAGGCTCGTCTGACTGCATTTAAATAATCCTACCAATCTAATAATGTGGAAACTAGTGAACATACACACACATCTATTTACAATCACCATTTCTGCCAGTAGTCTTGTCTTCTTGTATTGAAGGAATTTTATCATCCATACATGACAGGAAACAACCACCAGGTACATATATCTTCCAATGTTCATCAAGCCTTCCAATAGTGTCATTTGGCAGTATCCGGAGAAAATTTTCGGAAATTTCCAATGAAAAATTTAGAGCAGACTCAACTCCCTACCCCCATGCATGAGTACTGTCAATACCCATTGACCAGAAAAGGAGGATAGGAGCTGGAACATACACCTACTCCCAATACGAAATGGACTTATATTCTCGTTCTGGCCACTGATGTCACTAAAAATATTCTATCAATGGTGAAAGGGCAGACACAAATCCCTTCCCATATTTTGGCAGCATGCCAGGTTATTTTAACAACTACTTCCGCAGTATCAGGGGAACAAACACATAAATTGACCCCACACATGGGGTGACACATTGGCATGCCATCCCAGAGCAGATACACACCTATGTTCCAGTCCATAAGGTTCATGGGGCATACTCCCCCATATCATACGGACATCAATATCGGGAACATGCACCCTTTCCAATTGGAGGTAACTGGTCTATTCCGGTAACTAATCGAAGGCAGGAACATATAATTGAACATGATAACCACTTTTCCCAGCAAGTGTTAACAACTATGTCTAATAGAACATCAAAAAATAAGTCTCGCCATGTATTGTTAGAAAATAAAGAGTTAAGTCACAATGTGGCTCCTATTAACGCTAGAGTTCTTGAAGCCCTAATACATTTATTTGTTGCTTCTCATGGTCCTAACCTCTCATTACCAAATTTATGGAGTGGTAGTTGTAATTATGAAGTTTCTCATCAGACACTTCATCATGAAGGCATCCTTCATGAATATTCAGTCTATCCAGAGTGCCTATCTCAGGATGAGAGCAACAACAACCTTTCGTGTGGCCAGAAGAACAAGAAGCAAGAACATTTATCCCTTGCTATAATCCATCAAGGTGATCCTCCCCATGATGGATTTCCCTATGAAATTCCTCTCCGCAGTAGTATTTCACATTGTTAAGAGAATTCCATAATTGAAAATGTAGCAATGAGAAATCCCACCTATCTCAAGGAACTTGAAAACACAAGGCCATTCATGTTTAATGCCTTGTCATTTATGAGTGAAACACTTTCTCAACCAGAAGACATCTTAAGGGAACGATCATTCTCCAAACCCCCATTGGGTCATTTTTCTTCTAATACAGAGCATCCACTTTGGTCAGAACATGTGAAGAAACCACTAGTAAGAGATGACAAAGATGTGTTAATCAAGAGGAAACAATTAGCTAGCGGAGAAATACCAGTCATATTCTGGCCTTTAGAAAATTCTAGTATGATATTCCATAATTGATAACACAAGACTGCATCCATCACATTCATCTCAACATATGGACAACTCCTCATCATTTAAAAACCAAAGTATTACAATATGATAAATATGAAAATCATGTAAAGGTAATAGAAGGGTTGCAGTGCCAAATTGGCTTGGAATCTCTCTCAGTTTCATACTATCCAAAGGTTGAAAAACAGTAGAGAACCCTTCAGCGTACATGTCTCAATGCTCTAAAGAGAATACGCCAATTAATTTTAGATTCCCCAACTAGTGTTCGTATCAGAGGATGGGGTGCATATGGATCATTTCATTTCACTGCACTTCAAAATCATAAAAGTCCGCCAAAAGTGGTCTCATGAAATATTATTGCCCACAGTCGGCCACAATCAATAGGTTTTTTATTTAATCAATTGTACACTCAAGAACAGGCCTTAAACAGTTCTCATCAGAATCAATCCCAAAGAAAAGAGTTTGCTGAGTTACTTTTATATCATGCCTCTGAGAATCTTGAGCAGCCATCCCGTTTAGAGGATGTTAGGCGCCCGAGAAATAAAATATCTTAAATAGAAAAACGATATTCTAAAAAAGGTATTTTAAATGATTGTCAGATGATAAACCAAGCTAATCTCTGACCCAAAATCCGCAATATCAGAAGGGTAGTTGCACGAATTTCCGCCATAGCAGTTCAAGATTCACCTTAGCATTCAAGGATAAGGGCTTATCTAAATCAATTTTCAAATTCATTATGCAATGTTAAAAAATTTGAAGAAGAAAAACATGAACATCTCCAGCCAATAGGGTTGGGGGATTTTTCACATCTGCAATCCCCTCCTAACCGGAAGTCAGTTTTCTCCCGATTAGGGAAGAATCCATAAGAAAAGCATACAACTGAACTATCCAATGATTCCTTTCATGTTACTGTCTGCCAAACTGTTCCAGGTAATTCCTAATATAGGAGAATGGGGTGTCATAGAATACACAAAAGAAGACGATCTAGCAGAAGCACTGACAGAATGCCATCAATGCAATACGCATCGGTAAATGTCATTAACACTATTGCAGAAGATCCTCTAGAATATAATTCCAGTTTAGGTGATTCAGAAGATGAATTTATTTTCCATAATATGGTACACACCGAAGAAAATGAAGAAGGTGTGTGTACCCAAAATCATAGGATTACCCAGAATCTAGGTATGCCTTCAAATAACCAACTCCCCCCACTCCAAAAGGCAACTAAAAGGGGAAAGAAAAAAGTTCATGATGCATATCAATTTTCCATTAGATATGGTCAATCTCTTTTTCTTGAAGAGTTATTTTCCCAGCAAGAAGAGGAAATGAAGGATTTGAAAAGCCTAAACACAGAGTTACTTAGAAACAACATTTCTACTAGATGTACACCCCAAGAAAATCCTCAATTTTAAAATCTTGTAGGAGATCCTAAACAATGAGTATTTGTAGTAACTGCAGATGCGGATAATTATTTACCTCCATTAGGTACACAATCATGGCAGGACCATATACATCCTGATAGATTTTTTCCTGTGGGTTACCCAAGGTAGATTTCTCCACCACCATCATTGGTTTTACCGGTCGTTGCACCAGATCAAGCTCCAGTTGCTATACCTCCACCAAATTCAGATCATATGGATGTTCCACAAATGATTATGAAAACAATTGAGGCATTAACAACTCGATTATAACCTTTGGAGGAATGACGTGCAGCAGTTCAGCTAGAAAAGAGAGCCTACCCTGAATGGGTGGATGCAATTCCTCCCCCACCAAATTTTATGAATACTATATTCTTAATCATTAATGGTTTGCGAGATCTAGAACAACACTGAACACATTTTTTTTCTCGATGTGATCCTATGATGGGAACTTCTCAACAATAAGAAGTAGTCAAGCTCAGGTGTTTTGTGGAGTCATTATAGGGACCACCTTTTTTTTGGTATACAAGTTTATAATCTCGAACAATTAATGGATGAGAAGATACCTTCCAGAAATTCCTTATTCAATTTATCTCAACATTACCAAAGATGAATGTTTTTTATCATACCAATTGTAAACAAATGGATAATGAATGAGTTTCAAATTTCATTGCAGAATGGAAATGATTAACATATTCCTTAAGTCTATCACTCCATCAAGAAGTGTTGCTGCCAATTTGAGTAGAAAATATGCATGATGAATTACGCACGCCATTGATCCCTTTGAAATAAAAACGAGTGTTTCAAGACCTTACATCAATTTCTCAATAGAGAGGAGACTCTATTCTATAAACTATGGATAAAACACGTATAATTCCACCAGATCTGGGGAGGAGGATAGGAAAATCAAAAGCTACTATCGTCACACAGAAACAGGAACTTGTACTTGCTTCTACTTCAAGACCCTCATCATACCGAAAGGCTCCACCTCCTGATCATCAACAACAACGACCACCACGTCAAGATGATAAAAGAGATCAAAGGCGGAAACAGTTTGAGGAATTAAAGAATAATGTTTCTTCTTTCAGGAATGAGAATGTTCCTGGATACTTCATCTCAGCCTTAGAAAACAATTTGGTTCAGTTTCCATGTCCAAAGAAAAAAAAAATATGGAGGTGAAGATCTTCCGAATTATTGTCCCTTTCATCAGATATTTGGACACCCCATTCATGAGTGCTTCATTTTCAAAGACCTTATGCAAAACATGGTATACTCTAGAAATGTAAAATTGAAAAGTTCCTCAGCTCAAGTATCATGTGTTACTGCAACCAATCCATAGGAAGATAGAGATTGAAAAGAGGTTAAAAATTAAAATGTGAAAAAATATGATGATTGGATGATCATGAAAATGATTAAACAGACTCATGCCATTTTAAAAACACAATTGAAACAAAAAATTGTGTCTTCTTGCACTAATTTCATAAAAAAACATCTTCATCAAAAGTTCATTCCTCAAATAAGCGAAGTTTTCATAATGAAAAAGATAAGTCAGAAGAATATGAGCTTGTATCAAGGAAAAATCTATCCTTGACGCTAGTAGATTTTATGCCATATATTTCAAAAGCACAGGCACCGCCCCGCCAAATGGTACAATCAGAATTGATCTATCAAAAAGAATCTTCTTCAGATGAAGAATTGATCTTTGGTTTTGTTAATATTATCCACTTTATGGATCCTTACATCTATGGTGATTTTGATTATAATGATCCAGAATTCCTTGTACATAATTCGGGAATAAGAGGAAGTGGCCAATGTTGAGGATACATTGGAAGATATGAGAATTATAAAGACCATTATTTTAACTCTACCCCTGCTTGAGCCATATATGCGGAGAAAACTCAGGGAAGGGGAATTCAATGGGCTCAATAGGAACAAGGATTTTCTTCTATGAAAGACATGCTCGGTTCTGACACAATTATTTTGGAACACCGATTAAAAGTCACGCAGTCATCTTCTCAGTAAATGAATAGACCTAGTCAGTCTAATTTACCAATTCCAGTAATATTCACAGCTTCTGCTCCAACACAGAGTACATCTAAAACAGAAGCATCAACTTCCAAGGCACTTACAAAACCACATCTCCATGTTAGGAAACACAGACCATTAGATCAAAAGTATGATGTCTTGAAAACATTGGCCAAATTACCATCCAAATTTTCAATTCTAGATGCTTTGATTTTATCAAAAGATCTTCGAGAGGCACTCATTGAGGCTTTGTTAAGTCCTCAAGAATTTGAAACTGATGTTTTTTCTGTTGAGGTTTACAGTATAGAGAATGATCTTGCATAATTTCATGTAGTCATATCATTTACAAATGAAGATAAAGATGATGTTGTACATGGGCATATTATACCTTTGTATTTTTCCAGCAAGTTCAATGACATATACATCCGACAAGCCATCAATGATAATGGATCTGAACTCAATCTCATTCTTTTTCATACACATCATCGATTGGGCTTGACTGAATCTGACTTATCTACTTCGATTATAATGTTTCAGGGATATGACAAGAATGAACAAGAACCTCTGGGCTAAATCACACTCAAAACTCAGTTTGGAGAGCTTGTATCGAATAAATATTTCATGGTTGTTTGTTAGGACACAACCTTCAAAATTATACATAGAAGGCCTTGGTTGCATCAACATGTATCCATCCTTTTTTCATACCACCAATGTCTGAAATATTGTTTCAATGGTCAAATTGGGACACTGTATGGTGACAAGGATCTGTTTAAAACATGTGAATCTCAATACATTGAGGTAGAGTTTTATCACACAAAAGGAACGAAGCCCATGAGAAAGAGACAACCAGGTTTAATTCTCCAAATGGACTGGAAAAGATCCATGAAAATCCATTTATACATTTGAGTACAGATTATGTGTTACCCATCAATCCAATTTAATGGGAAAAACCAAATTCATAGACTTGTCCAGTAGTTTCCATAATGTCAATTACGACAAGTGGGCCTGTAAACATGGGTGAAATTATTGATACACAAAGCAGTGATGGAATTCTGAATGGAGATTTTTTCATTTCATCTGATGAACTACAACAAGCCTATACTTCATCAATCAAAGTAGAAGAATTTGTAATAGTGGTAGGGGAAGACAAAGATGTTGATTCTTAATCTATCAATCCCTCTTTATTACCATAGGAAGATCCTTTGTCATTACTTGGGTCAGATATGGTATCCTTTTCATCAGGATGTTCAAATAATTATTTACCCCTAAATTTGGCAGTTTCGCCTTTACATCTACCCTATAAATGGAAATAGAGGAGGTAACACAAAATGAATATTAAGTGGAAGATCTCAGGGATGATCCTCCTGCATTTAAAGAAGGTGTCTCTACCACTGTGGATGATCTCAGAGAAATAAATCTGGGTACAGCAGAAGATCCACTCCCCCACTCTAATTAGTGCGTCCATGACCTCTGAAGAGCAAGAGGTGTATACGTCATTTCTAAAGAAAAATCGAGATATATTTTACTGGAATTATACATAAATTCCACTTCTTAATCCTGATATAGCCACCCATCATTTGGGTTTTCCAGAAGAACATCATGGATTCATGAAAGCAGCAAGAAGGACACACCCAACTCATTCCTCTAAAATTGAAGCTGATGTTGTTAATATTATAAAGGATAACATTTCTAGGGATGTTCAATATCCCAACTGGATGGAAAATTTTGTCCATGTGAAAAAATAAGAATGGTAAAATTAGAGTCATATTGATTTCAGAGATCTTAACAGACAATGTCCTAAGGATGATTTTCCAGTTCCGATTACAGAACTTCTAATTGATTTAACGACTGGCTATGAAGATCTTTCCATCATGGATAGACACTCTGAGAATAATCACATCCAAATTCCTCTAGAGGATGAAGAATCTACAGCCTTCAGAGCCCCTCAAGGTGTGTTTTTCTATAGGGTAATTCTCTTTGGCTTAAAGAATGCATGTGAAACATATCAACGTGCCATGCATCATATTTTCAAAACCTTCTTAGGGAAATTTTTTGAATGTTATGTGGATGATTTAGTGGTAAAATCCATACAATATTCCGATCACTTGGATGATTTGAAAACCATATTCAATAAAGCATGGCAATATAGTTTGAAGATGAATCCCTTGAAATGTGCTTTTGGTGTAACCTTATGAAAATTCATTGGCTTCATTGTAATCCATCGTGGTATCATAGTTGATCGAAAGAAAAAAAATCAATATTTGGTATGTTACCTACTCGAAATTTGACAGAATTAAGTGGACTCCAAGGACACTTTGCCTATATTTAGCGCTTCATCGCCAATTTGGCAGGCAAGTGTTTGCCCTTCACCAGATTAATGAAGAAGGGAGTTTCCAACCAATGGACTGATGATTTCAAAGATGCATTGGATACCCTCAATAAATATCTCTTGAGTCCACCAGTATTGATGCCGCTTTTTTAAGGAAGAACAAAAATTCTCTATGTGACATCTTTAGAGTGATCACTAGGTTCCTTCCTCGCCCAAAAGAATGATGATCGAAAAGGAAACAACATTTACTATCTCAGTCGAATTATGCATGATGCGGAAACTCGATATTCAAGCATTGAGAAGTGATGCCTAGAATTAATCTTTGCAGTTCATAAATTGAGACATTATTTGTAACATCAGGAGGTCCAATTGGTATGGTGTAATAACCCACCCAAATTTATCCTTAGTTGTCCTATGATTACAGGGCATCTAGAATGATGGACAGTTATTTTCCAACATTTTTATATCTAGTTTGTGCCTTGAAAGGCAATAAAAGGTCAAGAACTGGCTGATTTCCTTGATGAGCATCCATCTGCGGAAGATACATCATTTAATACTGAACTTCCTGATGAATAGGTCTTCTCTATTCAAGATGATTCCAAAACATGGGAAATGTATTTTGATGGTTCTTCTAGAAGTCCATAAGAGAAGATAATGGAATACCCTAAACTCAATATGGTTGGATTCATAATTATTCTTATTTACCCAGAAAAGGTTGTATTACCTTATTATTTCCTATTATCGGAAGGTGGTACCAATAATGAAGTAAAATATCATGTACTAATAGCAGGGTTGGATTTGGCCCTTCAGCTGTAAATGGATCATTTAAAGGTAAAATGTGATTCAGAAATGGTAATCAAACAAATCAATAGGGAATATTCTATCCGAAAAGAAGAGTTGGTACCTTTTTTGATTACGTTAGAAAAATAATAGCTGAATTTCTCTCAGAGCCGACATTGTCCTATGTCCCGCGATCACAAAACTCCAGAGCAGATGCACTGGCTAATGCAACTACAACCTTGTAAGATCCATATTGGGATGAGACAGTTACTAGCATAACCCATCGTCGTGTGGTCTTACCTTTTTTTCAAATCGGAATGGAGGAAATTAGTGAAATTTTCCCTATTTCTAAACCACATGTTCATACCACACAATGGATAATATCCATCATGGAATATCATCAAAATGGGGTACTTCCACCAGATAGGGTTGAGAAAGAACAGATCTGGTGATGAGAGGCTGATTTTACTATTTATGATAGTCTGAACAACTGAAAGATCCTTTACAAGAAAGACTTTGTTGGAATTCTCCTTAGATATATTGATGGAGAAGAGACCACTGCTGTCATGAAAGAAGTACATTCATGAGCTTGTTGTGCCCACCAATCTTGGCACAGTCTCTCTGATCATATCCAATGGCTTGGATACTTTTGGCCTTCAATGACGCAAGACTATACAAATTTCACAAAAAAAATGTCATCCCTGCCAAGTACATGGCAACTTCATTCATCAACCCCAAGAGTTACTACATTCAGCTAAATATTCTTGTCCATTTTTAACATGGGGAATGGATGTAGCAGGACTTTATCCTCTAGCCATGACTAAGTTGTTCAAGAATATTCTCACTACTACTGACTTCTTCTATAAATGGGATGAGGTAATACATCTTGAGGAAGTTGAGCCAACAGCATTGTTAGTTTTTTCAAAACTAATATCATCACCGGATTTGGTGTTCCTCATACTATTTTGACGGGAAATGGCACCAATGTTTTGTTCTGCTGAAGTAAAAAATGTTATATCAGGAACATAATATCAAGTCCAACCATTCATCTCGCTATCATGCAGCAGCCAATGGACAGATAGAGGCCTTTAATAGGACTCTTTCAAATATACTCTATAGGATGGTGGATAAAGATAATAAATCATGTCCTAATAAAATTTTGAAGGATTTAAGGGATTATATGACAACTACCCGTACTGCCACCCAAGAAACTATTTTTTCATTGGAATATGGAATCGAAGTGTGTTTACCAATTCAAATATAATTGACTTAAAATAGAGTTGTAATCTATGATCATTAATCTACAGATGAATGGTCTTAGAAATGGTTCAATGAGTTTGAACTATTAGATGAGAAAAGATTGCATACATTGCATCATCAAGATGTCTATCAGAGAAGAATTGCATGAGCTCTTAATAATAATGATCTCCTTTGTTCATTCCTTCAAGGAGAATTGGTATTGGTCCTTAGAACTCCAATGATACCAGGAATGAAACCCCCAAAACTTGAGCCAAAGTGGGAAGGACCTTATTCAATACATAAGGTGTATTCAAATGGAGCCTATGCTTTAATCTCAATTGTTGGAGAGATCATTACAACTCCAACTAATGTGAGATTCATGAAGAAATACTCTGTGTAATTATTCATCTTTTTCCTTACCGCATGACATTAAACTACATGGAAATCTAACACCCCCATTATTCATCTATGTCACCATTGTATTATAGAAGAGACCCTTACTACTCATTATTTCTCACGCCGAGCATAGCTCAAGTGATCTTATGAATTGGTTGAAAGGTTTCTTTAAATAAGTAATGTGTTTCAATTCCTTATAGGGGTGAAAACGTCCTTACTAGAAGACTTTAAACTGCACAATTTAATGTCCTTGCTGCAAGACTTAAAACTGCACAACCCCCATGTTCTAGTTGCAAGATATTAAACTGCATAACAATCATAAGAATCAATGCTGCATGACATTAATGTGTGTGGAATCTTTGTCCTTGTCGCATGATGTTAAACTACATGACATAATTTATAAAACTACCATTTTCCCTATAAAATGTTATAATGTTCAACAAGAAAATGTCATTGACATCATCACTACTCCTTAGTAGTACATGAGTTCCCCTCTTTCCTATGTCTGAATCATATATGCATAGAGACCATGTTTCAAGAACTACGTATGGATTGATTCTCATTTTCCTATGAGATACAGAGAGATGCCTAAATCTCCAATTTTGGGCCCAACCACAATAAAAAAATCTTCTTATTTTCATTTATCCAATTGTATATGCATCAAATCTATATAGAGTGTTTCCATAAGATATATTATTTGGTACTTATACCATTTTATGTATTAATATTTTCTGTTCTCTCAGAACATGTTAAAGCCCCCATTTTTTCATGTCAGACTCGATTAACATGAAGAAGATTGTTCCAAGAACTACGTATGGCTTGATTCTCATTTTATAATGAGATGCGCAGAGACACCTAAATCTCAAATTTTGGTCCCAGCCGCGATAAAAATAGCCCTTTATTTCTTGTATATGGATCAAACATGCATAAGAAATTTTTTAAGAACAATGTATGAATTTATTACTTACCCAGTAAGGTATATAGTGACAGTTTCATTTTATCCCTTAATCCAATAACAATATGACATTCTTTTCACAACAGTTCATCTTCTTCCTTACCAAATGATGCTAAATTCATGGAAATCTAACACCCCAATTCATCATCTATGTCACATTTTTATTATAAGAGAGAACCTTAACACTCCTTATTTCTCACACTGAGCATAGATCAAGTGATCTTAGGAATTGGGTAAAAGGATTCTTTATATAAGTGCGGTGTATAAATTCTTTATGGGGGTGAAAATGTCCTCAATGCATGACATAAAACCGCACATAACTATATTCATTCAGAGGAAATAAAGAAATTATCCATTTTACATATGAGTCAGATCTATGTAAAGGACATAAAACTCATGACCAATATTGGTTGAAATATTTATCCAATGCATTTGGCATAACCCCCGTCCATATTTCACACTCTTAATCATGAATATTTTCATATTTTCATAATCATTCTTATGTTTTCCAGTGACAAAGTTTCCAATATCTGAGAGCTCTTTTTCCTGAATATTCAGCGCATGCCCTTAGGCGGCCTTGCATAAGTCACCTACATAATAGGCATGTCAGTCAAAAGATTCCAATATTTGGCTATGCAGCATATTCCCTAGTAGTGCTTGCATAATAAAGCCCCCATAACGGTTTTATCTAATATGGGTAACTTTGTTCTTGGTTATAGTAACTTTGTCCCCTTTAATCATTAATGAAAATATACAATAATCTATATTTTAAAATAGTCATTTAAGTATACTTGTTCCATTATCTTTCTCATTATCTAAAAATCTTCAAGACCATGGTTTACACATTTCCCTAACCATGTGTTCGATATACTATGAAATAACCTTAAAATCACTTGGCCGCATGCCATATATTATCTCCGTTACTGGTCCGAGTCGTGTGAACTAAAACTACAGACACCATATCTCTTACGTTTGGGTAAGACCTTCGTAAATGTCCAATAACTCCGATTCATTGGACATCTTGGTTGAAAACACCCTATCCATATTCAGGTACATTTCTCCATAAACCAAACTCTATGATTTGGAAAATTTTAATATCCATAAACATTCTTCGACATTTAACAATAGAACATCATGTTTCAGAGTGCTATTTTGCCTGACTATGCACTACGTGACCTTAGGCGGCCTTGCATAAAGTTGCCTACATAACACGCATGTCATTCAAAATATTCCACTATTTGGCTATGCAGCAGATTCCCCAATTGGATTTACATAATACAGCCCCCATAATAGGTTTTGTCAAGTAATGGTAACTTCGTTCTTATAAAAGACATCCTATGATACATTTATCCCTTTTCCCATATCATTCCTCAGTTGTCAAAATTCCTAAATCATAGTTTACAATTTTCCATTCCATACATGAATATGATATTATGTTTCCAAAAAAATTATCAAGAAATTGGGAGATTTTTCTCATACATTTGGTCAGAGATGAAGACCATAAATTAAAGCCACCCAATGTCCTCACTGATTGTCTTAAAACTGCACAATACCAATTTCCTCACTGTATGACTTAAAACTACACAATACATAATCATAAATTTCCACATTTATGATAAATTCTTACCCATTTCTCATAAACCAATTTTTTTAAAAATTTGGTTTCTTATTCATGAAATATGTTGGTATAAAATAGCTCTTTCATTATTAAAATTCATTTCCTTGGCACAACCACCCACTGTGGTGTTGATTCACCCATATATTACATTCCTCTATCTATCAACAGAAAAATGTTGAACATCAATGAAATCTTTTGTTTGATTATGCAGCATGTGCCCTTTGGTGGCCTTGCATAATTTGCCAACATAAACAGACCGTCAGTCCAAAGATGCCACTATTTGGTTATGCAACATATTCTCTAGTTGGCCTTGCATAATACAACCCCCATAACAGTTTTTTCAAATAAATGGTAACTTTGTTCCTAGAGAAGACACCCCTTATGTTGATACATGTTTTAAATTTAATGACCATAAAAATCATGACTCAAGATTACCCTTGGATATATTTAAAGAACACTAAAGAAATTCTTAGCCACAGAGTTTTGTTGGATATAATTCAAATTTTACGGTCAAAGATTTTTCAACCTTAATTATTAACCCATTATAGTTCAACATACATGACTCAAATTTCCAACAAAAAAAGACGTCGTACTCACCAGATTGAGGACCCAGAAAGGGAACCCTGAACAAAAGTCGAGTCCCATCTCACTAAACATACATTTTTTGTATGATTTCGGTAATGTTGAGCGACATATATAAAAAAATTCAAAAATTATGAAATTTGTGGGGTTATATATATATCCCTAGAAATAATCAAATTATGCTCATTAGGTCCCTCGACATAATAAGAAAATTTTGAACACCTCATTATTGTTATTATAATAATTATTGTTTATCATAAAGGAATCGTTATCATCATTTTCCATTCATACTGTAATCATGAAAGAAAAAACAAGAATGAGGACATATGTGATTGAAAATAAAATTTCTTTCATTCATATGAAATTAGAGGTCCATCCAAAAAATGGAGCCCATCTATCATGTTTTAGAATAAACATTCAATATGACTTTTCATTTATTTTACTGCTTCATATTCCCTATCAGCTGCTTGTGGAAGTTGAGACAGTTGTGCAACTCCAATTTCCTCGGCCTGTTGAAGTGCTTCCTTTATAGTGGAAATGGCAGTTCTTCCCTCTAATTGGGTTTCTCCTAATATCTGATTCAACTACTCAAGCTTGTTATGAAAACCATCCAGTTGTTGTTGAAGATATAACAACTCCTTCAGGGTTTCTTTGATTTTTTGGCTAATTTTCAGTTATTTCATGTTATGATTTACCTCCACCTAAACTTTTTCATCTTGAAATCCCTCGATACTGATTAGTCATTTATCCTATTCAAAATCTTGTCGCATCTTATGCTCCTACTCCCATCAGCGAATAGTATCTATCATGGCATCATAGACTGGATGATAATTAAATCAACCAAATCCCAATATGAAAAATAATGTTGGGGGTTTTGGAAGATGTGACAAAAAAATTCTAAAGGATGTTCTTAAATTATGCTCTAGATATGCTACCATGTCTTATTGTGTGCCATGCCAAGAGCATATTTTATCTCTAAGTCTGAATCTGATTCACTAACATGAGGAAAAATGTACTCTAGAAATAGGTCGCTTAAATAGTTACCTTGTTCTAAATCTCTTGGGAGGGTAGAAGCTTCACCTTCTGATCTAGGAGTTGATAACCCTAAATGATAAATCAAGGCCATTTTTTGTTTCAAATGGAGGAAAAAAATATGATTCATATAGATGATTATATTTACCCAATAATAAGTCAGCTACTTTATTGGATTCATTCACCGTATTCCCAGGTTCAGTATTTTGAGAATATTTTTCTTGAGAAGGGGATTTTCATTGAATTTTCTCAGTTATGACATTTTAAGGCTTTGGAACATCTCATTATGAAGGATCCTCTATAGGTATTTCCCCCTCTCTAGTGGAAGGATAATGTTGAATAACCCGTTCATGAAGATTATTTGCGACATTTTCTGTAGATAATGCTGCATAAGGTGAACTTTGATGTAATTAATCATGTTAAAGAACCAATTATGTATGGAAAATCCAAGAACAGGGACTTACATCCTTGAAATTCAGCATGAAAATCCCCAAACTCCTTGATGGAACCTAGAATATCAATATTTGGATTAAGGGTGTCCATCATTTTAGTGTATATGGACTGAAATGTCACAACATCCTCACTATTTAAGGTATCCAACAGATGTTGGTTGATGCAAAAATTGGATCCACTGACATTTGTTCTATCATATCTTCAATTGATACAGTAGCATTAGGTCTCTCTATGTTTGGGTCAACATCAATATTGGTCTTAGATTTCCCTGGATCGTCATTATTTTCTTCTAAAGCAATAGTAATATCATTATTGATTATTTTTAGGATCCATTGACAAAAGAAACTGAGGAATGTATTTAATCATACCATGGATTTCCTCTCTATCAAAAGATCCAGGAGCATGTATAGCTGGATTTGTTGATGATTTATCAAATAAAATTGCAGATTCGTCAGCATGAACCTGGGTTCGCCTGGGGTTTCTTTTTCTGGTCTTGAAGAATCTGGTCTTAATCCATTGAAAGAGGAGAGATAAATGAATCCTACAAGAGGGTGAAACATGGTTACCAGAGTGTATTGAGATTTTTATATTCCATAAAGACAGTATAAATACTTACCCCTTCGGTGAACACTTCGGATTAATCTCATTGGTCTTTTGCATTTTTCTTCAAAAGCATGGGGAGAAATTGAAAGAGCCTTCTTAAAAGGGGACGCTTGAGGTAATGGTTGAGGATTATCGGTCTCCATTACCCCTATCATGATTCTTTCTCCTGTAGAATGTTCAGGCGACTTGGGAGGATCATTCGTTGCATTAGAAGGATAACCTCCAAGACTGTACTTAAGTGATTTGAGAATTGGTCCAGAGCTTCCTTCTCTACATTCATACTGTAGAAATAAATTTTCATCAAGATTAATGTTTATAAATCATAAAGTAGAGTTGAGATGAATGAAAAAGGGAAATACATTATCGAAATTAACATAAATATCCCACTCCTCTTCAGAGTCCATAATTACCCATTCGCAGACTCCTAAGTCCAGCATATGAGATACTCGTTTAGAGGTTGGGATTTTTTCATCAGTAGCATATATAAAAACCTCCATCTCCAAAATATACATTGGTACTCAGCCAAGTTATCATTCATATTGCAATATGATGGTTCCTTGATGTCACCAATACCTGGTATTTGAATGCCGTGCTGGAGGAATGCCCATGCGTCCCTAAGATCACAGGTTACTCCCTCCCAATGATGAATGGATGAAGGTCTCACATAATTCAGTCATGGTATGGTTGACTATGAAGGAGATTCAACACCATCTGATTGGGTAATTTCATTAGACCCCCTTTCTTCAGAAGGTTCAACAGATGGAATAGGGACCTCTGTTTGATGACAGCGACTGGATCGCCTTGATGTCAGAGGTATTGCTTCGTTATCCCTAGTCTTCCTAGTATACCTCCTGCGAAGACGTTTTGAGGTCTCTGAAACCTATGAAACTTATGTATAATCTATGGTCTTGGTCATCATACCATGATTTCCAAGTGAAATAGTCATTGTAGCAGCCACTCGATATATTCCTTTTGTCAAAGCCCCTTGAAGATATGAAGAAGCCCAAGCTTTGACATACCCAGCTTCCAACCTGATCGATACATCTGGTGGAGGTAACGTAACTGAAAATTTGGATACTTCTAAAGCTATTTGAATCCATAATTGTTGTGCTACCATTGGGTTCTTCTCATGTATGACATATGTGGGTGGAAAAGTGTATGATTGTTAAAGACATCTGAACTGATGAGAAAACCTATAGGGGACATAAGCCTCATAGATAATTTCACCATCAACCCTAGTTGATAATATTCCATCCCTGAATTCCATCATATAAGATCTCAGCTCATAATTTTTGTCTTTACCGTCATCAATTAATGTTCCAGATGGTGGGTCACCAAAAGGAAAGAAGATGGATTATTAGGAGACATTCAATGCCTTCATCCAGACGTCAGGTCTTAAGCCTAGAGGATGAATACCAGAATCTTTTTTTCAAAATAGAGTAAATTGACCATTGGTAATTCTAACTAAATTCAACACAGAGTATGAAGAAAAGTGTACTGCAATCAAGCCCTGCAACACATGGAATGGCCCCACAATTCTAAATAGAGCATTCCCATTGTATAAATTCAGTATGAGAAGGTAAATGTTTTCCAATATAGGGGTTTCTAACCCAATATACATATTTTCTATCAATTTAGATGAAATAAAAAATGTCCCTGATCTTAAACCACCTCCGGATTCATAGGCTAGAAGAAAATAAATGCTTATCCACATAGAAAAGAAGGTAGCTAAGCATAATTTTGCATCTATACCAGGTTTGAATTTATATCCCTAGTGCTTTTAATCCCCTCTTTCCAGTATAGGAAAATATACGTTGGAACTGCCTCGGTTATCTGCAGAAGGGAAAATAGTAGGACTTCCATAGGTTGGACCTTTCTCTGTTGTTGGTTCTAAAAAGGCTTTTATCCACACTATGGCATGGATATCTTTCTTGTACTTGGGTAAAATATTCACTATCTTTAATAATTCGTGGGATAGCGGTGGTGTTCTAGTAACATCACCCCATGTTGTAGCAGGAAGGATGAATTCATCATTAATTTCCCCAAGAATAGGTATTCCATCTATTTGGAAAATATCCCAGATACTAATACCAACTTAACCATGTGTCAAATGAACAGAATTCATTTTTGGACTACATCGGATCAGTAATTCAGGAATGAAATCATTTTTATAAACATATGTTTTCCCCATCCAGACAGCTTTATAGATATGAATGTCTGATAACTCTATTTTGAATTCTGCACAAGTCCGACTAACCCAAAATGCCCACATCCACTTGAGTTTTATACCTCCTCTAGAATGAAGGTCCCAATATTCTTTCCAACCATTAGATTGATCTATTTCAGAATCCCGAAAAGAGGAATCATAATAATGCGGTCTTGTCGCTGCAACATGATCCTTTATATCAGGAGTGAAACCACTGTGATGAATAATGCAACTAATAGGGACTATCCCTTATTGTATTGGAACCCTGTTGCACTAATATTCATGTTGTTACATTTGGAGTATTTAAAAAACCAATTATTTGGAAAGTATTTATTAATATATGGAACATGAGAATCTTGCAAAAGTCCATGCCCGTACAGGGGTAAATACGGACTTTGTGGATAGTCATACTGATATGGAATTAAAGCCTTCAATATCCTAGGAAGAGTACTCTCAACAATGTCATAATAATCTGGTCCGACAATATTCATCATTTCATTTTGAAAATCCTTAGCTTCTTCAGTGTTGGTCATTAAATGAGTCATTATTTCATACAAAATAATTAACAAATTTCCAGGTTAGAATTTTAAAGGTGAAAGTGAAAATTTTTCCAAAGGACATTGTTCGTGTAGCTCCTTCGACAAGGTCCTTCGACAACGTCCTTTCATGAGGTCAGATGCGTAGGTCCTTTGAAAAGGATCCTAGCGTAACCCCTTCGATGAAGTCCTTTGGTGTAGCTCATTCGCTTAAATAATTTTACCTTGAAAAAAATTCCAGGGAATTACGCGAGAGCACAATGCGATGAAGTTGAGCGAACGATCTATGCAACGAGAGCCACAAAATTTCGGAGAAAGCACATGTGAAGAAAAAATTGCGATTGTTGAGACCTATTTAAGAAATTGATGACCTACGCGCCACAGCTACGCGCTGTACGTCCGCGAAGCTCCTCCTTGGAAAACCTACATTTTTCAACAATCCATCCATAATCTTTATTCCCCAACGTTTCATCTCAGGACTCGAACCTCTTTGGCTATTTCAGATCCAATCCCAAAGGGGGGAATTTATTGACACTACTTGAGAAAGTAACCAAAAATATTATAAAGAAAAACTTTGGATATTTAAGATCCCAATTCATGGATCCAGGATTACATAGGTAAATCAACAATACAGCCAAAAATCTTCATGAAGGACTAGCTTCACAGGCCTAAACAACGGATCTACGCAACCGACCTATGTGGCCGACCTATGCGGCAGATCTTCGTGCCTGAAGATGTTTTGTGCACCTACGCAGAGCACATGGGTGGCAGATCTGTGCGATGTACCTGCGCGACCAACATTTCATTGGCCAGGCCTCATCTGTGCCTATAAATAGAGCCCTTGGGCTCCACATTTGAGGACTGAAATTTTTGAACAGACTCTCTGAAGCTCCCATTGCGTAGCACATTCGCCTAGATCCCTCAAATTGTCTCAGGTAACTCTCTAAACCACGAGAGTAGAGATAATTAAATGTTATAGGCATGTTTTGAATGTCTTTTCAAAAAAATTCTATAGGTTTGGTAATCCTATGAAATGAATATTCTTCAGTCATCATTCATACCTACACAGTATTTCTGCACACCACACCTGCACGGTAGACCTACGCGGTACATCATCATGAGGAACCTATGAAGAATACTTGCATGAGGGACATAAACGGCCAATTTATGTACCCTTTTTTAAAATCAATTCATGGAAGGGTATCTTCTTCTATGGTTCCCTTATCTGTAAGGGACTAAGTTTAAGCCTCCACCAAAACCTCCTGATTTTTCAAACCATTGGGAAAGCCACATTAGTGTGTCTCCTATTTGGGTTTATATTTCCACAGTCATAGGTTTCCCACATTTGTTTCACTATGGGGTTAGGATTCATCGGATTTTGGTGGGTTTATATATCCACAGTCACATGGACCTTTCTCCTAGGAATAGTGTTGGGATGTTCCCGGTTTTGAGGAGTGTTTGGGTCTTGACCACACCCTTATCAAAGAGGTTACCCAGACCCTTAGTTCTTTGGTAGGGAAGGTATGCTTCACAATTTATTTTCCACTAAATCATAGAATAAGTCTCCCCACTACCCATATCAATTCAAGGGAATCCATCATAGTATAATACCCTCAAATTCATACCATCCTCCTTACATTGGACCCTTGGCCAATGTAAATAGATCAGAGGGAAAGCTCGTCACCTCACTCTCTTCCACAGTCAACGTGCCCCCTTCCATCCGTGGAGGAAGAAAAGTGTGAAGTTTCACTATTAAATAATTCACATCCTCTTGTTTCTCTCACTGAGCATGACTCACCTAGGGTTAGAGATACATGATGATTACAACATGTGCACAAACACTCAAACCAAAGGAACTACGAGAAATTTGATTCCAATTCAAACCAGGATACATAGGAATCCCTTTCTGGGCACGAGCTCAGAGGATTTCCTCCTCAAGAATCTAACCCTAATTCCTCAAATTTGGGCATCCTCTTGAGAAAATAAGCCCCAAAATCCTCAAATCATCAAGGCATCTTTTTCAGAAAGTAATCCCAAAAAATCCCTCTCAAAGGACCATACTCTCCTATGAGATTTATCGAACTACATGGGATTTGATTCCCATCCATATGGGATATGTAGGAGGCCTCCTTGAGGTTCAAACCCAACACTTCAAATAAACCCTCTTCTCTTTGGGCCATATTCCTAATAGTGTCTAATTGTACTTGGAAATCCATATCCTTTCCAAATTCCTTAGGATGTTTCAGTATAATCCCCACACTAAGTTTCACCTGTGCATCTTCCTCTTAGAGGTCCCTATCACATGACCTTAAAAGGTATGAAGTGTCCCATTCAGTGGCACCGAACTACGAGGGTTAAAATTCCTTTCACAAGGATACGTAGGTAGCCTATATTATGGGCACGATGCCAAAGTCAAAATAAAACTTTCGTCTCCCTGGATGACAATAAAATTCCAGAGTGCCCCACTGAGTGGCTTAAAAACTAGTATCATCACAATGATAATTAAAAGAATCTCTATGATGTATATTAAAGGATACCATTTATGGGAAACCTTAAATACATACAGGTATTTCCATTAATGAAGAACCTTGAATACATACTGATGATTATAAAATTTTACACATGTAAATAAGTGATTAAAAAATCTATGGGATACTTATGATATACATGGTTAATTAATAAGGATTGATGAAAATATTTTAATTTTAAAAAGAGAGTCCTATAGTAGACAATAATTCCCCCCAAAAGGGTGTAATGAGTCCAACCTCCCATCCTCTTGAACAATGCATGTTCTTAAGCATCATAAAGTTGAAAACATAACGAATGCCTACCTTTAGAAATGTGTTCTCTTTGGATAACGAACTATTGCAAGATTACAGTTCCATGAATAAATCCAATGGAAACCGCCTGGAAATAGTGATTAGTAAAACTAGAACACATGTTTCAAGTAATGATAAAACAATGGTTTTCAGGGATTCTTTTTTGGTTTTTAGGGGTTTTTAATTTTTATGGGTTTTAAAGGTTTCTTTTTTTCTAATGGTTTTACATTTTAAGGGGTTTGTATGGATTTTTTAGGCTTTTTAAGATATTTAATTTTTTTTGGTTTTAGGGATTTGAGTGTATTTTGTAGTTTTCAAGTAGTTTTTTGTGTTTTTTAATGTTTAAAAATTTTCTTGCATTTTAGGGATATTTAGGGTTCTTAAAATTTTCAGGATTTTTATGGTCCTTAGTGGTTTTAGAGATTTTTTTGGTATTTTTGGGTTTTTATATTGTATTTAGTGTGTTTTATGGGTTTTTATGGTTTTTAGGGTTTTCAGGGTTTTTTGGTTTTTTGGGGTTTATAGTGTTTTTGGAGTGTTTTAATATCATTTATGGTTTTAGGGAATTATATGATTTTTATGGGTTTTGGGGTCCTTTAAGGGTTTTATGTATTTTTAGGATCCTTCAAGGTTTTAGGGGTTTTTATAGTCTATTAGGGTTTTTAGGGACCATTATGGGTTTTAGAGGATTTTAGAATCCTTATGGTTTTAAGGGGTTCTAGGATCCATTTGTGTTTTAATTGTTTTTAGAGTATTTTAGGTTTTATAGGGTATTTTATGGTTTTTGGGAATTTTAGGGTCTTTTGGGTATTTTATGTGTTTTAATATTTTAAGGTTATTTTGGATCATTTAGATGTTATAAGGGGTTATTTAGTGTTTTTTGTGTTTTTTTAGGGATTTCATCATTTTTATTGTTCTTAGGGTCCTTTATGGGTTTTAGGGGTTTTCAGACCAATAGGGTTTTAGGGTATTTTAATGGTTTTTATGTGTTTTACAGGGGTTTAAGGTTTTTTTGGTTTTTATGTGCTTTAGGGTTTTAGTGTTTTATGGAATTTTAGAGATTTTTTAGGGGTTTTCTGGTATTTATGGTTCTTAGTAATTTTATGGTTTTTGAGTTTTTAGGTGTGTTTGGGGGTTTTATGATTTTTATATGTTTTTAGTGTTTTAGGGGTTTTTTGGGTTTTTGGGTTTTTCGGGTTTTATGGGTTTTGGGGTTTTTATGATTTTATTGCGTGCTTACACTTTTTAGTGCTCTTTTGGGTTTTTTTTGAATTTTAGGGTTTTTTGGGGGTTTTAGATGATTTTAGAGTGTTTATATTTTTTATATTTTTTAGGGGTTTAGGTGATTTTATGTTGTTTTTCAGGGGGTTTTATGTTTTAAATATTTTTAATATTTCTAGTGGATTTACTATTTTCATGGTTTTCTTACGTGTTTTGGTGGTTTTATGGTTTTCAGGAATTTGGGGTGTTTAGGGTATTTATGTTTTTTTGGTTTCCTATGGTTTCTAGGGTCTTTTAAGAGTTTTTTGTGATTTTAGAGTATTTATAATATTTAGGGTTTTTAGGGGTTTCTATGGGATTTTAAGTGTTTAATGGTTTTCCTAGGCTCTTTAGGATTTTTATTATTTTAGGGTTTTATGGGTTTTTAGGGATTTAAGGTTTTTAGGGTTATTTGGGGTTTTAAAAGTTTTAATATTTATTAAGGTATTTTTAAGAATTATTTATTAATTTTCTGATTTTTTAGGGATTCAAGGGTTTTAGGGATCTTTTATTTTTTTTAGGGGTTTCAGGGAATTTTAGGGTTTTTTTGGTTTTTAATTTTGTTATGGGTTTGGGGGGTTTTATGGTTTATAATGGGTTTTATGATTTTTATACATTTAGTGTGTTTATTTATTATTATGGGTGTTTTAGGGGTTTTATAGGGGATTTATGGGTTTTTGGTGTTTTATGTTTGTTTAGGTATTATTTCAAGTTTTCATGGTCTTTTCTGGGTTTTAGGGGTTTTTAGGGGTTTTTATGCCCTTTTTGGCATTGATTGAGTTTTTTATGATTTTGTTTTTGGATTTTATGCGTCTAAAATGGGTTTAGGGTGTTTAATGTTTTAAGGGGTTCGTGGGGATTTTACTGTTTTATGGGTTTATGATTTTTTGGATTTTTATCAGTTTCTATTTTTTAGGGTTATAGGATCTTTTCTGTTTTTTATGGGTTTTCACATACTTAGGGATTTAGAGGTTTTACTATTTTAGGGTTTTAAGGGGTATAATAGGCTTTTGTTTTTTGGTGGGTTTTAGGGTTTTTAGGGTTTCTAGTGTTTTTATAGTGTTTATGGTTTTACAATTATTTTAGGGTATTTTGTTATTTTGGGAGCTTTAGGGTTTTTTGGGGATTTTAGATATTTTTAGGGGGTTTTGGAGTTTTAGGGTTTGTTTGGTTTTTTAGAGTTCTTAGGTTTTATAGGGATTTTCGGGATTTTTAGGGTTTTAGAGTTTTTGGGGTATTTGTAAGATCTTGGGCTTTCAATGAGGTATGAATTATTCTAATTTTTAGTTTAAACCATTTTATATCTAAATGATAACGCCATTGAGGGTTTAGAGGGTTATGTAGTGTTTGGGCTTGACTTGGAGCCCAAAGTTCTGGTTTTTTTAGGAACATACTGTGAGTAATGGTTGGTGCATGCTTACTAAAAACAGTGAGACTCAACGGTGCGGCCTAGTGTGGGATGAGCATGGATAGGTATAACATTCAACATGGGACACATGGTTTTTAGAAACCTTCAATAAATATCAAAGGTAAATCATATGTTTTTCACACAGTTTTTCTAATCATGCACGTGAACTGTGTGATGGGGTGTCATTGAACAGTTTCCTTGCACAAGCTGCTTATGGTTTGTTTAACCACAAACGTTTTTCGTGGGATGTGTGGCCTCAAAAATAGTGGCGATCACTTGGTTGGCTCGTGGTTTGTAAAATCAGGCATGAAAATCATTCTCCCCTTTAAAAAGAATAATTTTACTTTTTTCACTTTTAATTTTCTCCATTATAACCACCTTTATTATCCTCATTCACAAAGAAAAGCACACCAAGTGATAGATCTCTTTCTTTCTCTAAGGCTTTGAGGTATCTCCTCTATCTGAGCTCAGATCTAACCTATGTTCAGTGTGTTGGATCACCCTCAGTAAGTGTATGATCCCTCTTCTATCATTTCCCTATTTATATTTCCTTATTTAGCTCTATCTTCATATGACCTAATATGTTATATTTTTTGGTTTTTTATTTTTTCTCTAATTTCCCTTTTTTTAACCGGAATCAAAGGTTGATACTGGATGAGGAGTCTATTACCGTGATGAGTTAGGTTTTATTCTAATTTATCTTAAAATTTTATTTTTTTTATTATTAGTTGTTTTATCACACACCAGACTTTATGTGTATTGCATTTAAAATGATTGCCTATCAATTTTATTAACAAGACATTGACCTAGAAGTACTATGAGTCATTTTGACATGGTTGGAGGATAATAAACACAATAAAAACCACACATTTGGGTGGGTTTGATTAAATTACATTGGCTACCATTATTTCAATGTAATTAATCCACCCCTTGGGTGTGTTGAGATTTCCAATTTCTTTTGGAAGTTGTAGATGAATTAAATGAATTATTAAATGGGTTGAATGAAATCCCCTGACAGTTCGAAATATCTAAAATGAATAACATTTTTCAACTGTAAAATATTGTGGTTATACTTTTCGTGGACATTATTTATCACTAGAACGGGAGTTAACTAATGAAAATTACCAAATTTCTAAATGAAACAGATATACCAAACAACTCATGTTTACCCTTAAAAATTAAATAATGAAACGAATTGTTTGATCATAAGTGAGATGGACATTCCTATTATATAATGTTCATTTATTAAATATAAAACTTGATTATTAGTATTATTAAACACTGTAAAATTGTTATTCTGGAATGGTTATGTATTGTTGGACATAGATATACTCATCATCTAATCGAGATTGTTGGACATAGAACTCCTGATTATTTATTTTAAATTTTTGGATACAAATATCCAAATATTTTAATTGAGATTAATGGACAAGGAGTTCCTCATTATTTCATACAAATTTTCTAACATAGTTCTCATCAATTTTTATTGAAAGATATTGGACCTGACTCTCCACATTTTTGGTTGGGATTGACGGACATGAAATTCCATATCCCTAGTTGGGTTTCATGGATTGGTGATCCTTATTTAAAATATGATACCCTTATGATATATGCATTAGATATTTCATCTTAGGCCAAAATAGGATTGGTCAGCAAGGATTCCCATGACACTAGTGCAGAAAACGTTTTTTACGTCGGTTATTTTTCATTATTTACGTCGGTTTTTAGGCGACGTTAATACGGACGACGTTATAAATAACGTTTTTTACGTCGGTTATTTAAAACCCGACGTAACATCCCTAACATCACGGTGTTTATCACGTCGGTTATGACATAACCGACGTGATTAACCCTTCCCCGGGCCTATTATCACGTCGGTTTCTTAAATAACCGACGTGATAAAAAGGCCTGGGAAACATTTTAGCACGTCGGTTATCCAATAACCGACGTGGTAAATCGATTCCCAGGCCTTTTAGCACGTCGGTTATATTAAGAACCGACGTGATAAAAGGCCCGGGAACGGTTTATCACGTCGGTTATATTAAGAACCGACGTGATAAACCCCTACCGATTTATTTACCACGTCGGTTATAAAATAACCGACGTGAAAGCGATATATATTTTTTTAAAATAATTGCACTGCTCTCACCAAAAAGCAACCAGAAACCAAACAACAAAAATAACCATGCCAGCCCTCCCCCAAGCCCCAACTGAACCCCACCCTCATCTATACCCACCTAACAACCTGGCCAGCCCTCCCCCACCACATTGGAGCCCCACCACAACCCTTGGACACCCCCCACCCCTTGGACAGCCCCCCCACCCTCATTTACACCCCCACGACCCCTAGTACAGCCTCAAACACCCATTGGACACCCCTCCCATATCCCTCGGACACCCCCACCCCTTGGACACCCCCACCCCTTGGACAACCCCCCCCCCCCCCCCACCCTCATTTACACCTCCAAGACCCGTAGTACAGCCTCAAACACCAATTGGACACCCCCCACACCTTGACAGCCCTCCCAGACCCCTTGGACACCCCTCGACCCCTGGACACCCCCCCGAGCCCTTGGACAGCCCCAAACACCCCTTGGACACCCCTCCCATATCCCTTGGACACCCCCACCCCTTGGACACCCCCCACCCCTTGGACAGCCCCCCCACCCTCATTTACACCCAACCGGCCCCTTGGACAGAACTCCCAGACACCTTGGACACCACTCCCATATCCCTTGGACACCCCCCCACCCCTTGGACACCCCCACCCCTTCGACAGCCCCCACCCTCATTTACACCCCCCGAACACTAGGACAGCCCCAAACACCCCTTGGACACCCCTCCCATATCCCTTGGACACCCCCCACCCCTTGGACACCCCCACCCCTTGGACAGCCCCCCACCCCCTGGACACCCCCCCGACCCCTTGGAACCCCCCCCCCGACCCATTGGAAACCCCCCCATCCCCTTGGACAGCCCCAAACACCCCTTGGACACCCCTCCTATATCCCTTGGACACCCCCACCACTTGGACACCCCCCCCACCCCTTGGACAGCCCCCCCCCCCCCCCCACCCTCATTTACACCCAACCGACCCCTTGGACAGCCCCAAACACACCTTGGACACCCCTCCCATATCCCTTGGACACCCCCACCCCTTGGACACCCCCACCCTCATTTACACCCCCCCGACCCCTAGGACAGCCCCAAACACACCATGGACACCCCTCCCATATCCCTTGGACACCCACCAAACACCCACCCACCCCTTTGAACCTCTCCCCCCATACCAAAATCCAGACCAGAACCTCTCTGTCTGGACCACCGGCCGGCCGTCCCCCCACACCCACCCATCCCCTTGGACACCACCCTAGACACCCCCTGACCCCTCTGAACAGCCCCCGACCCCTCTAGAAAGCACTCCCACCCCTCCTGGACACAACCCCCCACCCCCGACCTGCTTGGACACCCCCCTGGACACCCCCCAACCCTCTGGACAGCCCCCCACCCCTCCTAAACACCACCCCCCACCCCCTACCCCCTTGGACACCCCCTGGACACCCCCCAACACCCACCCACACCCTTGGACATCCCCCCACACCCACCCACCCCCTTGTAAACCCCCCTGGACACCCCCGACCCCTCTGGACAGCCCCCCACCCCTCCTGGACACCACCCCCCACCCCCTACCCCCTTGGACACCCCCTGGACATCCCCCAACCCTCTGGACAGCCCCCCACCGACCCGAACAACCCCAAATACCCTCTGGAGAGGCCGCCACCCACTTGGACAGCTCCCCACACCCATCCAACCCCTTGGACACCCCCCTGGACACCCCACCGACCCCTCTGGACATGCCGCCACCCCCTTGGACAGCCCCCCACACCCACCCATCCCCTTGGACACCACCCTGGACACCCCCCGACCCCTCTGGACAGCCCCTGACCCCTCTAGAAAGCACCCCCACCCCTCCTGGACACAACCCCCCACCCCCTACCTGCTTGGACACCCCCCTGGACACCCCCAACCCTCTGGACAGCCCCCCCACCCCTCCTAAACACCACCCCCACCCCCTACCCCCTTGGACACCCCCCTGGACACCCCCCAACACCCACCCACACCCTTGGACAGCCCCCCACACCCACCCACCCCCTTGTAAACCCCCCTGGACACCCCCCGACCCCTCTGGACAGCCCCCCACCCCTCCTGGACACCACCCCCACACCCTACCCCCTTGGACACCCCCATGGACACCCCCCAACCCTCTTGATAGCCCTCCCACCCCCCTGGAATCACTGAAAATTTACCATAACAAGAAGTTGGGCCATTAAAAGAATGTTTTTAGGTGTGGAAGAAGAACTGAGTTTCAATCGATAGAGAAGGAACTCGACATTAGGTTGTCTATTCCAGGTGTGGATTTGAAGGAGTTAATGTTTGTTCAGTGACCCAAGAGATTGAATCAGAAATTCAGATGTTGTGCCATTTTCTCATGATGAGGATGAATAATTGGTGGGGTTTGACTTTTAAATGGAGAGCTTAGCAGACCATCATATTTTCTATAGATCAGTAAAGGATGTTAGCATCGAACATAAGGCTTAAGGGATGCTTTCAGATCCAAATATGTATGTTGATTGATGCAATGGATCTAGTAGAGGTTCTAGAAAGAATGGTGGTTTTATTTGTTTAGGATAATTAGTGAAGAAAAAACTAGTTAATTTTTTACTTGCTGAAAAGAGGGTATCTAAAATTTTTAACATGCCGAGGGGAAATCTGGTGAGTACTCCTCGTGAAACTTTGTTTGCAGGGGGTGAAAATGGTGATGTGATCCCAAATCCATGCACCTATGCCATGGTTCTGTGTGAATAAAGTAGTAACAACTGTAAAAGGGCAGCCCATCCAAATGGACACGCCCCAACCCTCTCGGGGATTTATAGAAAACGATGAAAAATTAGTGAAATCATAAAATTATTCAATATTGCAAGTCGAACTAATAGATCTAGGGATGATAAATAAGATTATGGTGACAAAACGAGTTAAAAGGGTTCGCAATCGAAGAATCAGAGCTAGTTTCAACAAAAAAATCACAACACATATATATATACTATCCGCGAAAAAAACGAACGAGTGGGAGGATTACTTGAGTGCTGCGAGTTTAGATGATTGATCCGAGGAGGTTAAATATGAGAAACGATGATCGCAAAACGAATCTAAACCAACGAAATGGACGAGCCGATTCGGGTTTACGCGCGAGAGAGACGAGTCGCGACTGTCGAAGGTAAACTCGCGAATGACAATCCACGGGTCTGGGTAAAGTTTTAAATGAGTTGTCATGTCGGTTATTCAATAACCGATGTTATAATTTTTTTAAAAACATTTATAACGTCGGTTATTCAATAACCGACGTAAAAACCTTCCTCCGATTCTTTTTTTACATCGGTTATTTTATAACCGACGTTATAAAGGGCTCAAAATCCGCATTTTTTTACGTCGGTTATTCCATAACCGACGTCAAAAACATCTGCGGATTCTTTTTTTACGTCAGTTATAAAATAACCAACGTAAAAAGGCCTTCAAAAACCGCGTTTTTGACGTCAGTTATTGAATAACCGACGTAATAACTCGTACATATGTCGATTTGTTACGTCGGTTATTGAATAACCGACGTAACAAACACCCCCCGCTTCTGTTTTTTACGGCGGTTAATGTATAACCGACGTAAAAAACGAAGCCGCGCGATTAATAACATCGGTTATAAAAATAACCGACGTTAAAGGTGTACCGAACACAGGTTTTTACGTCGGTTATTAAATAACCGACGTAAAAAACCTCGTTTTACATATTCTGACGTCGGTCTTATATAACCGACGTAAAAAATGGTGACGTAAAAAACGTTTTCTGCACTAGTGTGAGAAGCCTGGTCCCAAAATGGTTTATTAACATTGGTGTCCTGCATTTTTTATACCTACATAATATTCATTTTATATTCACAGACTGGATAGTATTAGATTCCATTTGTGGTGACCTACTAAGTTTTACTTGAACCATGTTTAGGCCACCACTTGGTACCTGAATTGTCTTCTTAGATGAAGTATGGGATAGGGGGAAGCACTCATCTATGGATGTATGATTTTATATACTAGGATGGAGTACATGAGTAGAGGAATGAGCTACTACTTGTGATGATATTAGACTTCACCTTTTGGAATTTATATAAACTTTTATGATGTATTAGTATACACCTACTACCCATTTCTTATTTCCATGACATCATCTATACATGATACTAGTTACTGCTTTATGTCATTATGTATATGTATCAATGATTTAAATCCACAATCTCTATTATGCAACTTCTACTAATTTACATATTATTCATTATTGTGCTCTGCTCTAACAAAAGGGGGTATAATCTCCCCACCGTACCATCTTATACCATTGATGTTATCCAACAACCTATGGAATATGGGGAGGTCAGCATAAGGATAGTGTCCCTTAGGTCTAGTTACTGATCAATGAACCCAGTCAAAGACGTCAAATATTTTAGGTGATTTTTTATGGTTTTAGGGGATTTAGTGTTTTTTTGGGTATTTTGATTTTTTGGGAATTTAGGGTTTTTAAGTTTTCTAGGGTTCTTTTGAATTGTAAGGTTTTTAGTGATTTATGTATTTTGAGTGGTTTTATGATATTAATTGATTTTTAGGGTTTTTTGGGATTTAGTGGTTTTTTGGGACATGAAATATTCGAGGGTCAGGCTATTCCTGCCCCCCCCCCCCCCAAATTTATTAAAGAAAATACACGACAGACAAGGGAGGGTAGGGGTCAAACGACCCACACCCAAAAACCCTTTACAACCCCAACCAAAAGACCCCAAAAAAAGAAAGATAAAAGGTAAAACAAAGAAGGAAAAGAAAACAGATCAGTCAATGTCACCACAAAATTACGAAACAGAAGACACACCATAATGGTCACCATCCACACCATATCCAGAGGTAACATCGTCAATGTAGGAGTCAGAGTCATCCCATCCTGACTCATAATCCTCATTAAGTTTGAGGAGCATCAGAAACATACCCTTCTGTTTTCTTTGTTCTGGGGAATGCAGCTGCTCTCAATTATTAACCTTGACATTCAGCTTAACCGCCTTTGATGACGCCCAATTAACCATGGGTCTAGGAAGAGTGGAGTAATCCCACTTCCTCATCCTCTTTGAGGAGTTCGATGTGGGACCATCATCCATCCCTTTCACTTTCTATATCTCAAATGAGCACTCCTTCGATTTCATTCCATGCACGTGATCTGGGATAGAGGAGGCTTCCGGATTAAGGAGGCACTCAACAAAATATTCAACCTGGGGGAAGCTTAGAGCCACTAAAGCAAGTATTTTTGCACTCCCAGTGACAGCAACTGGAGAACTTCACCCATCCTCCCCAGGCAGGACCATCCCCTCATCATCATGCCTGGAAAAGTAGTCAGTCTTCTCAGGTAGCTGCAAAAGCCCCTCCTCCCTTGGAACCAACTCATGTGCAGCAACACCCCCATGTTCGGGGTAATTTCCCATCCCAAGTCCCTCCCCCTACCCACACACCAACCTTGCTTCAGGTTCTCTCCCTTGAGAATCTGCCCCCTCGAAGTTGTCCATTGTCCCCTACCCATCCACAACCTCCAACTTATTCTATTGCACATGCACCTCCACCTCCCCATGCTCTGTCATATGGCAAGAAGTAGCACTAGAAACCCTCTCAACCCCTACCTCAGATGCATTCAAAAACAGTACTGTGATCCAGAAACTAGCCACACCTTTAGAGCCATCATTCACAACCACCCCTCGTGCTTCTACCTCCCCTTCTGCTACAGCATGTCTTGAATTCTTAACATTGTCACAAGCAACATGGCTGAGAAAGAGGACTTGAATATCATGGCCTATGAATTCCATCTCATTTCCAACGTGAGGCGCCACCACCTGCACCCCCTTGACCAAATCCTCACAAGTAGCTTCCTGAGGCCCAAGGTAGGTATTCTTCCCATCTTAATGTTTTTTTGTTTTTTGGGATTTCTTTTGAGGTGTTTCTCTAAATTTTAGGGTTTTATAGTTTTTATGGTTTTTAACAGGTTTTGGAGTTTCGGAGTTTTCAACTTGTTTTTAATGTTTTTTAATAGTTTTAATGATTTTTAGGTTTTTAGGTTTTTATTGTTGTATGAATTTTAATCCTTTTTAGGGTTTTATGTCCTTTTAATGATTTATATATTTGTAAGGATTCTTACAAATTTTAATGTGTTTTAGAGATTTGAGGGTTTTTAGGAGGTTTTAGGTTTTTTAGGGTATTTATTATTTTTAAGGTTTTAGGGGGTTTGGGGTGTTTTAGGGTTTTATGGGTTCTATGGGTTTTTAGGTTTTTTAGGGTCCTTAGTGGATTTAGGATCCTTTAGGGTTTTTGGGATTTTAGTGTTTTAGGGGAATTAAGTTTTTATTGTTATTTTATGGGCTTGTTAGGGGATTAATGTTTTTTGAGTTTTTTTAGGTTTTTAGGGGTTTTAGGGGGTTTAGGTTTTTTGGAGATTTAATGTTTTTAGAGGGATTTAAGGATTTTTAATGTTTTTTGGGGTTTTTGGGGTTTTTTGGGCATTATTGTTTTTATGTATTTGAGGGTTTTACTAATTTTTTGGGTTTTTTGGAGGTGTTTTAGCATTTTTATGGGTTTTGAGTTTTTTTGGGTTTTTTGGGTTTTGTTTATATTTGGTTTTTAGAGCGTTTAGGGTACTAGTGGTTTTGGTCATCTTTTTTATTTTTTGGGATTTTTTGGGTTTATGTAGTTTTCATGGATTGTTTGGGTATTTATCATTTTTAGGAGTTTCGGAATTTTTTATGGTTTTATTTTTTTGAGTCTTTTTAGGGGTTTCTAATATTTTTAGGTTTTCTAATGGTTTTTGGTTTTTAAGGGTTTTTAGGTTTTTAGTGTTGTCAAGGTTTTAAAATAATATTTTTAGTTTGAAGGGTTTTTAGTTTTTTAGTGTTTTAGGGGTTTTTAGTTTTTAGTTTTTTGGGGTTTTAATGGTTTTTTACTTTTTAAGTGTTGTTGAAACTTTTAAGGGATTTAGTGTGTTTTTAGATTTTTAATGATTTAAGGGTATTTTAATATTTTTAGGGGTTTTAGGGTCTTTCAGTGTTTCTAATGGTTTTAGGGTCTTTTAGGAATTTAGGGGGTCTTAGGTTCATTTAGGACTGTTAGGAATTTTTTGGTCTTTGAGGGGTTTTATGAGGTTTTGATGTTTGTTGTATGTTTTAGGGTTTTTAGGGTATTTAAGGGGTTTTTTGGTTTTTCAGTTTCCTTAGGGTTTCTAGGGTTTTTAGGGTCCCTTTGGGGTTTTTATGATTTTACTGTCTTTTAGGGTATTTAGATTCCTTTAAGATTTTTAGGGTTTTTTGGACATATATTGATTTTGAGGGATTTAGGAGTTTTTAACGTTTATAGTTTTGTATAGTTTTTAGGGTTTTAGGGTTTATTGTTGGTTTTTATGGTCTTTATTATTTTTATTGTTTTTTAGTTTTTAGGGGATTATGGTTTTTTTGCATTTATAGACTCTTTAATGTATTTTTGGGGTATCTAGCCTTTTTTATGCTTTTTTATGTTCATTAATTTTCATGGGGGGGTTTAAGTGGTTTTTTTTAATATTATGGTTTTATTATATTTTTTTCATTTTTTTAATTTTTTCTAGTGTCGTTTGGGTATTATGGGGGGTTGTTGATATTTTAATTTTTTTGGGATTTTTAATAGATTTTAGGGTTTTTAGATATTTTATGGTATTCGCGTTTTAGGATTTTTTAGTGTTTTAGGGGTTTTTGGGTTTTTTTATGGTCTTATAGTTTTTAGGGTTTCTTGGAATTTTTCATATTTTTTAGTTTTTAAATATTTTTATTGTTATTAGTGGTTGTAGGGGGTTATGGGGGATTTGAAGGTGTTTTAGTATTTTCGGGTTTTTTGGGTACTTGGGACTTTGGTACTTTTAGATTTTCTAGTGTTATTTAGTTTTTTAGTGGTATTAAAGTTGTAAGGATTTTTTTTCAATTTCAAAATTTTTATGGTTTTGTGGGTGTACCCAAGGGTTTTCAGGGTTTTTTATGGTTTTTTTATATTTAGGGTTTTAGTTTTTTTTATGGTCTTAGTATTTTTAATGGATTTTTATAATATTTAATGGTTTGTGATTTTTAAGTATTTATGGGATTTATGGTTTTTAGGGGGTTTTGGAGTTCTTGTGGTATTTTTGGGTTTTATCGGTTTTATGATTTTTAGGAACTTTTTAGGGTTTTTGGTTTTTTAGGGACATTTTGGTGTTTTATGGGTTTAATGTTTTAGGGGTTTTATGGTCTTACAAATTTTCAGTTGTTTTTGGGGTTAAGGGGTTTTAATGATCTTTTTGGGTGGTTGGGGGTTTGTGTATCTTGGGTTTTGAGGGTTTTTATGTGCATTTATAGTTTTTGGGTGGTTTTAGAATTTTTAGGGTGTTTAGATTCTTTTTGTATTTTTAGGTTATTTATGGTATTTAGGAATTTGGGGGGGGGGTTAATGGAATTTTAGTGAATTTTAGGGTTTTATGGGTTTTTATGTATTTTAGTTTACTTCGGGGTTTTAGGGTGTTTTTTTAGGTTTTAGGTGATTTTGATTTTCTGGGGTTTTTGGGTTTTTTGTGTTTTTGGTATATTTTTTGTGTTTTCTAGGGTATTTATGTGTTTTAGGGTTTTAGCGTATTCTTAGGTGTTTTTACACATTTTTCAGTGGGTTTATGATTCTATTTTTTTACTAGTTTTAGGTTTTTATGGTTTTCTTCAAGTTTTTTTGTGGTTTTAGTGTTTTTTGGTTATTTGAGGTGTCTTACAGATTTTTGGGTTTTTAGGGTTTTATGGGTTTTTCCCAGATTATTCGGGATCTTCATATTTTTAGGAGTTTTTGTGTTTTTAGTTGTTTGAGGGTTTCTTCATTTTTTTTGTGTTTTAAGGTGTTTTTATAGTTTCTATGATTTTTATGGCTTCTTTGGGGTTTTATATTTTTTAGCAGTTATAGGGTTTTTTTTGGGATTTTGGGTTTTTTATGGGGTTTTAGTGGTTTAGGGTGTTTAGGTTTTTTGTGTTGTTTAAGGTTTTGTTGTTATTTCAATGTTTTTATAGTTTTTTCGGTATTTTAGGATTTTAGGTTTTTTGGGTCTTTTAGGGTTTTTATGGGTTTTATGGTATTTTATATTTTTAACAGTTTTAGGGTTTTATGGGTTTTATATTATTAGTGTTCGTTTAGGTTTTTCATGTTTTTTGGGGTTTTAGGTCAATTTTTGGGTTTTCGTGTGTTTGGTGTTTTTCATGTTTTCTAAGGATTTTGGGGGTTTTGGGTATTATGGGTTTTGGGGATTAAATTTTATTATGGATTTTTGGGGTTTTATGGATTTTACGGTTTTAGGGGGTTTAAGGGTTTTCTAGTGATTCTAGTGTCTTTAGGGTTCTAAGTTTTTTGGTATTTTCATGCGTTTTATTTTTTAATGTTTTTC
The DNA here is from genome assembly GCA_963277665.1 of Viscum album. NCBI lineage: Eukaryota > Viridiplantae > Streptophyta > Magnoliopsida > Santalales > Viscaceae > Viscum > Viscum album. The sequence goes on from OY728167.1 coordinate 686,118,500, forward strand.
TAGTATATTTAGGGTTTTTTTGTTTTAATAGTTTTTTTGGATATTTTAGGTGTTTCCATTTTTTTTTGTTTATAAAGTTTGGGGGGGTTTATGGATTTTTTTATTTTATGGGGCTTAAAGGGTCTAATCGGGTCTTTTAGTGGTTTCTATGTTTTTAAGGGTTTTTAATTTTTTATGGTTTTTATGTTCTTGTAGAGTTTTTTAGGGTTCTACTGTTTTTTGGTATCTTAAGTGTTTTTAGTGTTTAGGGGCCCTTTAGGGGTTTCTTGGGGTTTTTTAGGGATGTTGGTGTTTTTAGTGTTTTTCGGGGTTTTATGTTATTACGAGATTTTAGGGTATTTAAGGATTTTGTTTCTCAAGGGTTTTAAATTGTTTTTTGAGTTTTTAGGTTTTTAGTGTTTTTAGTTTTTTTAGGTATTAAATGGATTTAAGGGTGATTGGTTTTTTTGGGTTATGTGGGTTTTTAGTGTTTCTTGTGGTTTTAGGGTTTGTTTGAGTTTTATGATTTTTAGATGTTTTGGGGATTTAAAGGTTTTAGTTATTTCTTACTTTTTTTAGGTTTTTTTGGGGTTTTATGGGTTTTTCGAGAATTTTAGGGTTTTCATGGTTTTATAGATTTTATTACTTTTTTTTGACATATTATGATTTTATGGGTTTTTTCTTTTTAATGCTTTTTATGGTTTTATGGTTTTTATGTTTTTTGAGTGTGTTTTGGGATTTTTTGAGTGTTTTTATAAATTTTATGGTTTATCAAGTGTTTTGAACAATTTTTTATAGTTTTTAGGGTTTTCAGTTTTAATGTTTTTTAGGGTTTTTATGGTGTTTAGGGGTTTTAGGGATTTTAGAGTATTTTAGGGTGTTTTATGATTTTTTAGTGTTTTTTTTGAACTTTATTAGTTTTATTTATGGTTTTAGGGTTTTTAATGTTATTAAGGGGTTTTAGACACATTTAGGGTTTAATGGGATTTTTAGGGTTTTAGGGGTCATGGGTTTTGAAATTTTTATGGTATTTTGAAGATATTTGAATTATATTGTCGTTTAGTGGGTTTCGGGTTTTTGGGTCTCTAGGTGCTTTTAGGGGATTGATGTTTTTTTGGGTTTCTATCTACATTATGGTCTTTTAGTGGGTTTTGGGTTTTTAGTGTCCTTTAGGTTCCATTAGGGGTTTTATGGATTTTTCTACCATTTTTGGTGTTTTTAGTGTTTTTAGGGTCCTTTAGTCTTTTTATTTGGGATTTTAGGGGGGTTTGTGGTTTTTTTAATTTTTAAGATTTTTGGGATAGGGAGTATTTAGTTATTTTTGGTTCTTATATTGTTTTTATTATTTTTAAGGGGTTTTTAGTTTTTTAGGTTTTTTGGGTTTTTTAGGTGTTTTATGATTTTTTTGGTTTTATGGTATTTGGTTTTTAAGAAAATTTTGGATTTTAGAGATTTTTATTGATTTTAATGACTTTTATGTTTTTATGGGTTTTAGGTACTTTTACTGTTTTTAGTATTTTCTAAGTTCATTTATGGGGTTTAGGATTTTTACTGTTTTTATGGTTTTTTGGACATTTAGGGTGTTATGTTTTTTAGTGTTAATAATGTTCTTTAGGTGGAGGGTAAGGGTATTTTACGACACTTTTGTGTTTTTAGGGTTCTTTTGGGGGTTTAAGGTTTTTACAGTGGTTTAGGGGTTTTAGGGTCCTATAGGGCTTTTGGGGGTTTTAGGATCATTTAGGGGTTTTATATTCTTTTAGGGTTTTATATTCTTTTAGTGTTTTTAGGTTTTTAGTTTCCCTTATATATTTTATGGGTTTTTAGATCCTATAAGGGTTTTGGGTCATTTTTGGGTATTTTATGGTTTTTAGTGGTTTTAGAGTCTTTTATGGGTTTTTATGGTTTTTAGGGTCTTTTAGGGTTATAAGGTTCTATGAAATTGTATTGTTTTTCGTGTTTTTGAATGCCTTTTAGTATTTTTAGGTTCTTTTAGCAATTTTTCGGGTATTTATAATGTTTTAGATTTTTTAGGCTCCTTTCAATGATTTCAAAATTTTCTATGGTTTTATGGGTTTTAGGGTTTCTAGTGTCTTGAGATTTATTAGTGGTTTTTATGATCTTTATGATACATTTGGGGTCGTTTGGATTTTAATTTTGTTTGGGGTTTTCGGGTTTATAACGGTTATTATTTATTTTTAGAGGTTTTAGGGTTTTTAGGTATTTTAGGGTTTTAGGGTTTTCTTAAGGATTTTTATTTTTATTATGGTATATGGGGTTTTAGAGGTTGAATGGTTTTTAGTGTTTATTAGGGTTTGTGGAGTTTAACATTTTAATAGAATTTAGTATTTTGTAGGCTTTTTAGAGTTTGTTGTGTTTTTTAAATGGTTTTAGGGGTTTTGCGGTGTTTAATGGTTTTTTGGTTTTTTTTGTTTTTAAGAGATTTTAGGGTATTAGGGGTTTTTTCAGTGTTCAGTGTTTTTATGAATTTAATTATTGTTATAGTATTTTGGGGATTAAATTTTATAGGGGTTTTTGGGTTTTAGTGGTTTTTAGTATTTATGTGTGTTTTTTGGGTTTTTTGGGTTTTTAGCATTTTTTGTGTTTTCAGGTATTTTGGGTGTTTTTGGGTATTTTAGAGTGTTTTAGAGGTTTTATGGATTTTATAGGGTTTTGGGTGTTTTGGGTGTGGGGGCAGGGGGTTGTGGAATTTATAGGGTTTTAGGTTTTTAGTGTTTTTATGGGTCTGTTTGGGATTTTTGGGTTTATTTGATTTTAGGTTTTTAAGGATTTTTAGGATTATGGGTTTTTAGTGTTTTAAGGGTTTTAGGGATTTAAGGGTTTTTAGGGTTTTATGAGTTTTTAATGTTTTTAAAGGTTTTAATTTTTTTTTGGGATCTTTGATTATTTTCAGGGTGTTTAGTGTTTTTATAATATTAAGGGGTTTTAAGGATTTTATGGTTTTTTATTGTTTTATGGTTTTTATGGGGTTTTGATGTCTTTTATGTTTTTAGGGGTTTTTTTGTTTTAGTGGGTTTAGGGTTGATTAGAATTTTTTGGGTTCTTAAGAGTTTTAATGGGTCTTTTATTATTTTTATAGGGGTTTTGGGACTTTGATATTTTATTGGTGTTTGTGGTATTTTATTTTTTTAGGTTTTTTTGGGGGTTTTTTGTTTTTAGTTTTTTAAGTGTTTTGGGGTTTTTAGGGGTTTTAGGGATTTTATATATTTTAGTGGTTTAAGGAATTTCAGGTTCTAGGTGATTATGGGTTTTTAGTGTTTATTTGGGGTATTTATTTTTTTTTGGTTTCGTAGGGGTTTTTAGGGTATTTAAAATTTTTATGGGTTCTATAAGGTTTTAATTTTGTTTAAAATTTTATGATTTTTAAGTATTTTTGGGGGTTTTTAGGGGTTTTTATTTTTTTAGGTATTTATGGTTTTATGGTTTTTATGGGTTTTTAGAGGATTTTAATGTTTTTAAATTTTTACGGTTATTAGTTTTTTTAGTGTTTTTAGTGTCTTTTTCATTTTTTAGTGAATGTATGGGTTTTGGAGTTTTAGGGTTTCTAGTGTTTTTAGGGATTTAGGGTTTTACTGTGTTATAGTGTTTTTATAGATTTTAGGTTTCTTTTAGGGTTTTTTGAATTTTAAGGGACTTTATTATTTTAAGGGTTTTTGGAGTTTGTAGGGTGTTTTAGGGGTTTTCGGGGTTTTATGTATCTTAGGGCTCTTCTAGGGGTTTTAAGAGCTTTTAAGGATTTAAGGTTTTATAGGCATTATTTTGGGTGTTTTTAGGTGTTTAGGGATTTTAGGGGTTTTCAGTTTTCTTGATTTTTTAGTTCATTTTTTAGATTTTTATGGTGTTTAGGTTATCATCGAGGTTTTAGGGTTTTTAGTGGTTTTTCATGTTTTTAGTGATTTTAAGTATTTTATGGGTTTTTTAGTTTTTATATATTTTAGTGTTTTAAGGTTTTATAGGGTTTTAGTGTATATTTTGGGATTTAGGATGGGGGTTGTGGTTTATGGGGGTTTTGGGGTTATTATAACTTTTATGGGGTTTTATAGTTTTTATTTATTTATGGTTTTTTGTTTTTTTTGTCGGGGTTTTATGGTTTTTAGGGTTTATAGGGGTTTTCTGGGTTTTGAATGGTTTTAATGGTTTTTTTATGATTTTGGGTTTTTTGGTTTTTGGGGTTTTTGGGGATTATATGGGTTTTATGGTTTTTGGGATTTTTTTGGGTCTTTAAGGGGTTTAAATAATTCAAGCATTTTGATGAATTTTAGGTTCATTTATTATTTTTAGGGTTTAATGGGGTTTTTAGATATTTTTATGGTTATTTGAATTTTTAATATTTTTATGGATGTTTAAGGTTTATTTGGGTTTTATGGTCATTGTGTGTGTGGGGGGGGGTTGTTTTAGAGTGTTTAGGGTTCTTATTAATTTATGTGTATTTAATTATTTTAGGGTTTTTAGGGTAATTTAGTAAGTTTTAGGGTTTTAGGTTTATTTATTCGATTTTAGGGTTTTAAGGTCTTTTATGGGTTTTTAGTTTTTTAATGGGTTTGAGGTTATTTTGGGTTTTTATAATTATTTTTTTAGGGTTTTTAGGTTTTTATGGGTTTTATGGGTTTTAGGGTTTTAGTTGATTTAAGAGTTCTCTAGGGTTTGGGGGGGTTGTGTTTTAGTGTTTTTAGGGATTTTTAGAGTTTTTAGGGTTGTTAGGGATTCATTAGTTTTCATGGTTTTTGTTGGATTTTTTGTTTTTTTGTGGTAATTTCATGGGGTTTTAGGGTATTTATTGGTTTTTGTGGTTTATTTGGGTTTTAGCGTGTTTATTTTTTTCAATGTTTATGAGGGGTTTTATATTTTTTGGGTTATTTAATGTATTTTATGATTTTTATGATTTTTATGATTTTTATGTTCTTTATGATTTATAGTGTTTATTTTGGGTTTTTAGGTTTTTAATGTTTTAAAGGTTTTTAGAATCATTATGATTGTTTCGAGGGTTTTTATGATTTTTAGTGTATTTTAATAATTTTAGGGTTTTAGGGGATTTTATGGGTTTTTATGATTTTTTTGGGAAAGTAGAGACATTTATGGTTTTTAGAGTTTCTAATTTATTAGGGTTTTCGGTTCTTTAGGGGTTTTTAGGATTTTAATGGGTTTTATGTTCATTAGTGGGTTTTCAGCTGTTTTGTTTGTTTGAGGTGTTTTTAAGTTTTTAGGGTCATTTACGGGTTTTTTATGTTCTGTAGGTTCCTTTAGTGTTTTTAGTTTTTTAAGGATTATTTGGGGGTTTTGGTTTCATTGGTGTTCTATTAGTTTTTAGGAAATTTTTCTAAGTATTTAGGGGGTTTTGGGTATTTATGGTTTATAGAGGTTTTGGGGGGTTTTAGGGGTTTTACGAATTTTAAGTGTTTTAGTGTTTTATAATTTTAGGGTTATTTTTGGATTTTATAGTTTCTAGGGTTTTTAGGTTTTTTGGGTGTTTATTGGTTTTTATGTTCTTTTAAAAAATTCAACGGTTGTTAGGCTCTTTTAGGGGTTTAGGGATTTTTAAAAGTTTTTATGGATATTTGGGTTTTTTTGATCTTTTTCGATTTATGGTTTTAAGACTGATTCATGATTTTTAGGTTTATCACTGTTTTTTAAGGTTTTAGGGTTTTACGGTTTTGTGTTGTTTTTTTATGCTAATTTATGGCTTTAGTGTTTTAGGGTTTTTAGTGTCCTTTAGGGATTTTTTTGGGTCCATTAAGCACAGTCACATTGTTTGGCCCCACCCATTTCCTTATGAACTTTTTATTTCATTTTAATAAATGGTGAGAAGAATTGCTTCTAGATGGACTTGTTTGGAATGGTCATTTTGTGTTTTATGGTGTTTTAGGTCTTTTATATAGTTTAGTGTTTTAGGGAATTCTCTGGGTTTTACTGTTTTTATGGACTATAATGGTTTTTTTTTGGTTTTAGGGTATTGTAGTTTGTTTTACAGTTTTTATGAAATTTTTATCGTATTCAGGATTTTAATGGTTTTTTGAGGTTTTAGAGTTTTTAAAGGTTTTTGGTTTTTAGTTATTTAGGGAGTTTTTGGGTTTTTTTAATTTCCTTTGTGTTTTTAGGTTTCCTGGGGGGAGGGGGTTTGGTTTTTTAGGTTTTTTAGGTTTCATAGGTGTTTTGGGGTTTTTAGGGTTTTTATGATTTTATGGGTTTTACGGTTTTAGGTTTTTTATTGCTTTTTGTATTTGTAAAGGATTTTAGGGGTTTTAGGTGTTTTATTGTTTATAGTGTTACCTTGACTTTTTGAGTTTACAAGATTGTTTAGTGTTTTAGGGATTCTAGTGGTTTAAAGGGTTTCTAGGATTTTTTTAGATGTTTTTTGATATTTTTATTTTTCATAGATTTTAGGGTTTTTAGGTTTTCTAATGGTTTTTTGTGGTTTTTGCGGTTTTATGGTTTTAGGGGTTTTATGGGGATTAAGGGCATATTCGAGTTTTCTATTGATTTCAGGGGTTTTATTTTTTTTTAGAGTTGAAGTATTTTTTATGAATTTTTAGGGGTTTATGGTTTTTAATGTTTTTACGGGTTTTCCGGTTTTCCAGTTTTGTAAGGTTTTAGGTGATTTAGGGTTTTTAGGTGTTTTAAGTGTTTAGGGGTTTTCAAGTTCTTATGGTTTTTGGGTTTTAAAGGTTCTTTTAATTTTTACATGTTTTAGCAGTTTTTTGGATTATTTATGGTTTGTTAGTTTTTTAATGTAGTTTTAGGAATTTTATTGATTTTAGGGGGTTTTAGTTTTTCTAGGTCCTTGTAGGTTTTTAGTGTTTTTAACGTTTTTAGGGTTTTAATATTTTTTACGGGTTTCATGGGTTTTTTATGATTTTATATGGTGTTTAGAGGTTCTAAGAATTTTCAGGATTATACGGTTTTAGGAGATTTAGTCTTTTTATAGGGTTTTATGGTTTTTATGGTTTTAGGTTATTTAGGGTTTTAGGGTTTTTAGGGATATTTATTGGGTATAATTATTTTTGTTTTTTTAGGGATTTTACGGATTTCAGTGATTTTTTTGGGTTTTTCGGGGTTTTAGGGTGTAATGGGTTTTAGGGTTTTTAAGTGTTTTTTGGATTTTAGTATTTTCATTAGTGTTTTGGAGTTTTTTCGATTATTTTAGGATTATTGGGGTTTTTTAGATTATTATGGGTTTTAAGGGGTTTATGGTATTTTATTATTTTATAAATATTTTATAGTATTTTAATTTTTTTATGGTTTTTTGGGAGATTCGGTGTATTTTTTGGGAATTTTTTGGAGTTTTAGAGTCATTTATGGGTCTTTTATGGTATTTTATTTTTTAAGGGTTTTTTAGGTTATTTTAGGTTTTTTATGTTATTTTACGTATTTTTAATTTTTTTATGGTTTTAGGGTTTTATGTGGTTTCGATGGATTTTATGTTTTAAGGGTTTTATGGTTTTTTAGAGATTAAGGGTTTTTAGTTTTTTTTAATGATTTTATAGTGTTCTTGGGTTTTTTATGTATTTTGTAGTTTTTGGCTTCATCTATATGCTTTTAAGGGTTTTTAGGGTGATATAGGTTCTTTTTGGGTTTTAGTATTTTTTAAGGGTTGTTATAATTCCTTAGAGTTTTTTAGAGATTTTCATGGATTCGTAGGGTCTTTATGTGTTTTGGGGGATTTTTGGGGTTTTTTATTTTCTTGTGTTTTTAGGTATTTTTAGATACTCTAGTAGCTGGAGTTATTCAACCATTTCAGCCTTAGGTCCACTGGTTTGGTCCAGGAGTCCTCTAAGGACTTCAGGACAACCAAGGACGTTAGGCTAATAAGGATTTTAGGCCACCTAAAGGACATCCAGCCACCACACCGACTTTTTCCCCAGTCAAGGCCTTTGGGCCACATGTAATGCAGATGCAACTAGAAAGACATCAATGAACAAGGCACCACATGAGGATTCAAGAAAAGGCACATTCACCAGAGCAGAGCTAACTAGAATTTTATGAATGAGAGGGTATGGAATTTACATCGGTATTGGGGTTGTGTGTCTCTATGCAAGATAGATACCAACCATAATTGTGAAGGTGGAGAGCTGGCGTCGACATTTTGTTTTTGCAGAGGGGTAGTTTCATGTAGTCTGTATGGGATTAATTCCTCTTAGGCCTCTGGGTCATCTAATCTGTGTTTAAGCCTACGATCCATGTAGGAGTCCCCATAATCTATAAGAATTTGGATTATCAAAAATAAATTATAAAATTTAAGGCCTTCAGGCCATTCAGGTTTAGGGTTTTATTGGTTTTATGTTTTTTAGGTTTTTTTAATCATTTTAGGGTTTTTAGCCTTTTAGGGGTTATAAGGGTTTTATGTGATTTTAGTGTTTTTAGTGTTTTAGGATTTTTTGCGGGGTTTTAGGGATTTTGGGTTTTAGGGTATTTAGGTGTTTGTAGGGTTTCCTATAAATTTTGAGGTTTTAGGTTTTTAGGCTTTTAATGTAATTTTATGTAATTTTATGGTTTTTATGTTCTAGGGGTTTTTATATTTAATAGGTTTCTTTTTATGGGGTTTTAGAGATTTTTGTTGCTTTTTGTTGTTTTGGTGTTCTGTTTATTTTTTTTATTTGAAAAGATAATTTTATAATGTTATAGGGTCTTTTAGGTTTTATAGGTTCTTTTTAATGTTCATAGGGATTTTAGGGATTTTAGGATTATTATGCGTTTTTTGGGACTTAGGGTCTTTTAGGTTGTTGTATTTTCAGGGGTTATTTGGGGTTTCTATGGGTAATTGGGTTTTAGGGAGTTTATGTTATTTTTAGGGAACTTATCGTGTTATTGGGTGGGTGTGTGTTTTAAATGTTTTTTGGGTGGTTTTATGGTTTTTATGATTTTTTTGGTATTTTCTTGGTTTCTCTTAGGGTTTCTAGGGTTTTAAGGGGTTTTTGGGGTTTTGGGGTTTTCAGGGTTCTTTATTTTTATAGAGTTCTTTAATGTTTTAGATTTTTTTTGTTTTGGAGTATTTTGGGATTTAAAGTGTATTTAGTGTAGTTAGTGGTTTTAGGTGGGTTTTATGGATTTTGGGAATATTTATGTTTTTAGGGGTTTTTAGGATTTTTTCAATTTTATGGGTTTTAGCTTATTATTAGTTTTAAAGGTTGTTTCTATGATTTTCATGGGTTTTAGGACTTCCTATGGGTTTTAATGATTGTTTTGGTTTTTATATTTTTATGGTTTTTAATGGTGTTTTAGGGGGTCTAATGGTTTTTATGGGTTTATGTGATTTTTATCGGTTTATTGATTTTTATGGATTCTATGGGGTTTTGTTGTTTTGGGGGTTTGTTATGATTTTCAGATATTATTGGGGATTTTTGAGTTTTTTTGGTGTTTTAGAGATTTTTGGGTCCTTTAAGGGTGTTTAGGGTTTTTAAGGGTTTTAGGTATACTATATATTTTTTGGGGCTTTGGGGAAGTGTTTTGTGTTTTATGGGGGTTTTAGCGATTTTAGTGTTTTTTTTGCGTTTTTAGTATATTTGAGGGGTTTATAGGTTTTAGGGTATTTTTAGTATTTATAGGGTTTTTTGGGTTTTAACGTTTTGTAAGGTGTTTTTGTGATTTTAGGTTTTTATTTAATTTTCCTGGGGGTTATAGGTTTTTAGGTGTTTTAGGGGTTTTAGGGACTTTTAGGGATTTTTAGAGTTTTATGGTGGTTTATGGTTTTCAGGTCCTTTTAATTTTTTAGGGATTTCAAGGACTTTTATGGGGTTTTAGGGATTTATTATATTTATTATGTTTTATTATTTTTAGTGTTTTTACAATTTTTAGGGTTTTTAGTGTCTTTTAGGATTTTTATGGTTGTTTGTGGTTTTTCTGGGTTTGTAGGGTTTTAGGATGTTTTATGTGTAATGCCCCGACCCCAGTTACCCAGAGTCTGTGCATTATTACATATCATTGGCATGATCACAAGAATGATCAAATCTCGAATGACCGATTAGTTTAGTTTCCTTGGAAACACTAGATATATTAATAAGTCTTACATTACATCATAAAAATTAAAACTACAACAACATTGTCCCCATATTCCACACTCATAACCCAACATACTATTCCTATAGGTCATTCATAAAATACTTCTTCACATCTTGGGAAAATAAAATATAGAAAGGGGTGAGCTCAGATACTCAGTAAGGATAACAATAAAGCAGAAACATTCATAAATAAGCATAAACATTTAAGGCAATTTATAACGAAAACAAAAGTTTTTAAACTTGAACTTCAACATAATATAGAAAAGATAAAATGAAATAATGCCATTTACTTATTCACATGGATATTATACTAGTCGAATAATCACATGAAATATCAATAACCACTTTCATAATGATGGAATTCATAATGCCAGACTATCATAACCATGTATCCAAGGCCTCGTGGCAAGACTACAAATAAGATTTTTTCAAGGCCTCGTGCCAAGACACTAGATTGTCTCATGTGACCTACCGATGAATCGATGAGCTATAGTGGGCTCCACCCATCACTTATTAAGTCCAATGCATTCCTCATATGAACAGGTCTAAACATAACATAAACATTCATATTAAAACTAGCATACGAAATGTCAATACATTCACCATAAACCATGAATGGTATAAAAATAACACATCCACTGTCAAACATATCAAAAAACCTTAAATAAAATATAAAGTTTTGTATCATAATAAATCAACTTCAAATAAGCTTAAAATCTATCAAAGGATGTTGACATAGATGAAATCAAAACAATTTGAGAGAAATATCTCGTTTTTTTAAAATAATTTAAAAGTCACATAATTATAAAATAAAATATTTACTTTGAAAATATCCTTATAAGATTTTAAAAGAATCTTATAGGGTTTTATAATGGTGGAAAATATCCACACCCTCTGTATAAGTTAAAAAAAGACATTCTTACATTAATTCTGTCGAAAAGGTTAAAAAGGACCTTGTCTGGAAAACGACCAAAAGATTCCTTTATAAACCTCTTATAAAAATTCAAACAAGGGTATAAATGACTTTAACCTATATTATATAAAATAGAAAGAATGTTTTGAAATTCATTTTTAAGAAACATGGATGTGGATGATAAAGAGGTCCCAGTAGATAATTACGTATAAACAACCTCGGATAAAGAAGAGATTGTGAAATAAACCCTTACCTTGTAATTTTCCTTAGTCGATGGTATTTTAACTTCTTGTATAATAGTTAAAACATTGTTATTAAATTATACAAGAACCATATACATAATTATGATATCATATATGATCTTCTAATAATGCATTGTTAATAATACTTTAGTATTATCATTGTTTCGGGTGTTAACTTACTCGTTTTATTTTATATGTTTTGTTACATAAGTCGTGTTTGTTATGGATAGGTTGTATCTTATTCATATCCAGAATGATATAATGTTCTTAAACATTACTTTTAATCATCAAATGAGAATTATTCTTGAATTGATATGATGGGGAATGAATCTCATCGCGTTCGTGGAGACGGTAGTCCGTACGTACACACGAGCGACAATATCATTCTTTTGATATTAAATAAATATATAATTGGATCATATATCATACATAAATAATCATTATCATGTTATATTTATTATTTACATGAATTACACATCATTATTATACCCATCCAAATAATAATAAATTGAATAACAATTACACCACAACATGGAGACGGTAGGCCGTACGTACGCACGTATGGTGACATGTCATTAAAGGGATGGATAGAATAATGAATTTGTTTGTTCCATAATTATAATAACATTACAGTATATAGAAGATACTGGTGTTATTATTTTATAATGGAAATAACAAGGAATGAAGAAGTTGAAGAAGAAAGAAACTTTAAATAGGGTGGTGAAGACGTTACCTCTTCTTTGGGTTCTTCCTTTTGATTTGATAAAAAGAGCTCCTTAGTCTGGCTTTCTGATCAAACTAAGTCCTCTAGTATGAAGTGAATAAGTTGGGAGGATATTTGGGTAGAGTTTTCCCGAGCCAAATGGCTTTGAAGGGGTGAATTAATGATAAGGGTGAGTGCCCTTTTATAAGAGGGGTGAGGGGCTCTTTAGAAAAAACGTCAAGTATTATTTTATAATAAAATCATATTCGGTTTCTAATGAATCAAATGTGGATTATTAAAATTCTATGGTAGGTATGGGTCGAAATACTTTCAACCAATAGATTTTAGACATGTTTGGGTCATTATATTAACCTTATCTTTTAGTTTCAACTCATGGTTAATTAGTTTGACACCTACCATGTCACTTTGTATATTTATATTATATAGTTAATAAACATACTATATACCACCAAGAGACCCCCTAGTGGTCCATTAATGATATAAATATCATGATATAAGTCTCTTGTCAAAACCCTAGATTTTTTAGGAATTGAATACCAATTAATAATATAATATTTGTTTCAAAAACTATTTTATGTCAATTTTGACACTATTGGTTATTTTGTTTTTGATAAATTCATAACAGCATTATTACTTCCAAAATAAATTATATAAACAATAATAATATGTCATAGTAACCTAGAAAATTATTGGAATTTATAAGAAGTCTCAAATTACATTTATTTGGGGATTTATAATATCATTTATCTTAATCATTCATCAATATGGTAATTAAGATATCATCATTGTTTCATAAATAAATTAAATTATTTAATGTCTAAAAATTATAAATAAAATACCATTATGTAGGAAATAGTTTTATCATTCTAATTAATATTTATAGTTGAAAATATAACATATATAACCCTATGTAAAAATTGTATTTCTAAACGATACATGCTTATGTCATTTTTGTATTTATTTTAACTTAATTAATATAAAGTGTCCTTATCACCAAAAAGTGGCTCCATGGGGTCCCATAATCGACCCAAATATGACCATGGTCGGACATGTATCAAACAATAAGGTTAGGACATGTTTTAGGGTAATTAATTATTATTATAATATTATTTGTTTACTCTTATTTACCGGATTTACCCTTTAACCATGGTAAATAAAATATTTACTGATATAATTATTCAAAATGTCTAAAAATGAAAGTTACCTATTTACACAATTTGGAAATCCGGATTCCAAATATGGAATCCATTTTTCCAAATTCAAAACACAGAAGTGGCAGAAAGTAATTTAAAATTAATTTCTGTCATTAAAACAAAAAGCATGTTTTTAAAAGATAATAACTATCAAAAGATTGACACTTGTTTATGTCCGGTTTAATTGTGAAATTATTTCCAATTACCAAAATCATATTAAATGGTAAAAATATATTATAAATATACTTTAAAACCACTCAAATTCAAAATTTATCATTGTTAATTATTTCAACTAAAAAAGTTGTTTTTAATTTAAATTTAGTAATTTTCACTATTCATCAAAATATAAAAGTTATCCGAAAAGTACCAAAATTTCACCCTAGGCTAATTTTGATATTCCGAATCCAAAAATGACGTCCATTTTGAGAGATAAAATTTGTAAAATTTCAAAAAGTCGGTATTACTATTCATAATGGCTACTTTGATTGGTTACGACGTGTTAGAATCTCAAAGTTGTGTACAACACATGCTACTATATTATTCAAATAGAAGCATACCGTGAAAGCTTGGGGTGTTACATTCTACCCTCCTTCAAATAATTTCGTTTTCAAAATTTCTAGAATATTAGTGCATAAAAATACTTGGGTGTTTCTTCATTATAAGTTCCTCGGGTTCACACGTTGCCTCTTCCATTTTATGGTTTCTCAATAGAACTTTTACCAGACGAGTCGTCCGGTTTCTCAGCACTTGTTCTCTCATATCAAGAATCCTGATGGGCTTTTCGCAATAAGAGATTGATCATGTTCTAGTTCTAATTCCTCATAGGTGAGTACATGCTTTGGGTCAGACATGTATTTTCTCAATAGTGATACGTCGAACACATCGTGAACTTTGGAGAGATTTGGCGGCATTGCCAAATGATAAGCTACAGCCCCAATACGTTCTAGATTTTAGAAAGGTCCGATGTACCTGGGACTCAATTTACCTTTCTTGACAAAATGTATAACTCTCTTCCATGGAGATACCTTCAAGAAAACATGATCTCCCACCTAAAATTCCAAATCCTTTCTTTGGTTGTCTTCATAGGTCTTCTTCCTACACTGACCTGCTTTGATGTGGTTTAGGATTACCTTCACCTTTTCCATCATTTCCTGCACCTGTTTTGGGCCTACAAGTTTTCTTTCACCAACTTCATCCCAACAGGTTGGTGTGCGATATCTCTTTCCGTATAACGTTTCATATGGTGCCATCCAAATGCTTGAATGGAAGCTATTGTTATAGGAAAATTCATAAAGAGGTAAATATTGATTCCATATACCCTGAAAGTAAAGTGAGCATGATCTCAACATGTCTTCTATGGTTTTAATAGTTCGTTCTGATTTTCCATCTGTTTGAGGGTGGTAGGCAGTGCTCAAACAAAGTTATGTATCCAAGGCCTTCTGAAGACTCTTCCAGAATCTTGAAGTAAAACGGGGATCACGGTCAGAAACAATCGATAGGGGTACTCCATTAAGTCTCACAACTTCATTAATATATATTCTCGCTAGACGTTCAAGTGGTAAATACTTCCTTATAGCAAGGAAATGTGCTGACTTGGTGAAACGATCAACAATAACCCATATTGCATCGTTCTCCTTGGAGTCATTGGTAGTCCCATGACAAATTCCATCGTGATATTATCCCATTTCCACTCAGTTATTGGAGAGGTTGCATGACTCCTCCAAGTTGTTGCCTTCTAGCTTTCACTAGTTGAAAAACCATTTATCTTAACAGAAAATCATCAATCTCTCTCTTCATGTTGTCCCACCAAAAATGTTCCATCAAATCTCTATACATTTTGGTGCTCCCATGGTGTATAGAGTAACTGGAACTATGAGCATCATCTAACAATTCCCTTTTTAAATCAGGCATATCGTGAACACAAAGTCTCTTACTAAATTTCAAAATTCATTCTCCATACACAAAGTCTCCCAATCTCCAATCATTCACAGCTTTAATCCTCTTTTGAAATTCTTCATCATCTATCTAAGAACTCTTAATCCTTTCTAGTAAAGATGGTTTGGAAACCATTTGAAAAATCACTGATGTTTCACCTTTCATGGTTATTTCCATTCCATCTTTACTAGATCCATGAAAATTGGATCCCTTTCAATTCTCATATTGTTCAGAACTCCATGATCTTTTCTGCTCAAAGCATCTTCCACCTTATTTGCCTTCCCCGGGTGGTAGTGTGTCGTATAATCATAATCTTTGAGTAATTCAATCCATCTAATTTCCCTCATGTTGAGTTCTTTTTGTGAGAAAATATACTTCAAACTCTTGTGATCAGTATAAATCTAACATTTTTCACCAAAGAGGTAGTGTCTCCATATCTTCAAAGCAATGATCATAGCTTCTAACTCGAGATCATGAGTAGGATAGTTTTTCTCATGAATTTTTAGTTGTTGTGATGCATAGGAAATAACCCTATCATTCTGCATAAAGACACAACCAAGTCCTTTCATTGATGCATCACTATAAATAACGAACCCATCATTCCCCGATGGTAGATTCAATATAAGAGAAATGACTAATCTTCTCTTCAGTTCTTCAAAAAAAATTCACACTCTTTTATCCAAACAAATTTAACCCCTTTACGTGTGATATTTGTTAATGGGTTAGCCAAACGACCAAAATTCTAGATGAAACATCGATAATAACCTGCCAAACCAATAAAACTGTGTACCTCAGTTATAATCGTCGGTGCTGGACATTCTTGGATTGCCTTGGTCTTATAATGATCAACAGAGATTCAATATTTAGAGACAGTATGGCCAAGAAAAGAAATATCCTAAATCCATAATTCACACTTGCTAAACTTCCCATATAATTCATGTCTTCTCAGAGTCATTAGGATAATGAGAAAGTGATTTTCATGATCTTTATAGCTTTTGGAGTATACCAAGATATCATCAATAAATACCACCACAAAATCATCGAGATATTCCTTGAAAACTCTATTCATTAGATCCATGAGTACAGAGGGTGAATTAGTCAATCCAAATGGCATTACTGTAAACTCGTAATGCATGTACCTTGTTCGAAATGCTGCCTTTGGAATGTCTTCCTTATTCACACACAACTGATGATATCCATATCGGAGGTCAATCTTTGAGAAGTATTGAGCTCCATGAAGTTGGTCAAATAAATCATCAATGCGAGGTAGGGGATACTTGTTCTTTATTGTTATAGCATTGATCCCCCTTTAGTCTATACATAACCTCATGGATCCATCTTTCTTTTTAACAAAAATAATAGGGACTCCCCATGGAGAAACACTAGGGTGAATAAATCCCTTATTACTCAATTCCTCTAGTTTTTTCTTTAGTTAAACTAATTCCACAGTGGCCATTATATAAGGGGTCTTTGATATAGGCCTTGAACCAAGAATTAAATCAATGGAAAACTCAATTTCTCATTCTGGAGGATGTCCAGGTAAATCTTCCGGAAACACATCTACATATTCATTCACAATAGGCACATCCTCTATTTGAACATTCATTTCCTCACCCATAGTCATTTCATTATCATCCTCCCCAATAATTGAATTTAGTTGAGCTATTAGGGGTGGATCTAGAAAAGAATTAGGTGGTGACAATTCTGCTCTAAAAATAAGGTGTTCATTATCATGATCATAAAAAATCGTAACCTCCTTCTTCATACAATAAATCATCACATCATGTTCCGAAAGCTAATCCATACCAAGGATTATATCAAACTGAATCATAGGAATGACAATGAGATAAGCGGATAAGGAACATTTATGTGCTCTAATGGGGACTGATTCACAAAACTTTGTTGCAATGATACTTCCCTTTGGAGTTTTAACTGAAAACTCCTTTGTTAAATCAAATTGTAAATATCAAATTTTATTAGAAAACTGGGAATATATGAAACATTGCGATGATCCAGAATCAAATAAAGAATTTTCTAAACTTCAGAAAACCATTAAATTACCATCCACCATGTCTTTCGGATCATCTACCTCAGCAGTAGTGATAGCATAAACTTGGCCTTGATCCCGTGGCCTTTTCTAAGGCAAGTTCCCCTGACGCTTAGGACATTAATTTTCATAATGTCCCATCTCTCTACAATTATATCATCCCACATTGACATCAACTGTCTATCCCTTTCAATCATGATCTTGGTGTCATTTTTCACCACACTTGTAATAGACTCCCATTCCTTTTAAGAAAGTACTGGGGCGTTTCTTCCCACATTTACCGCAGGATGGATTTTCAAATTTTCCCTTCTTCCCCTTATTTCCATTTCCAGATTGATCAGTAGATCTATTCTTCTCTTTCTTTGCTTTAATGTCATGATACATAGAGAATTCTTTTTCTATCTTGATAGCACATGAGATAATGTCTTCGTATGATGAGAAGGATTGTGAGACTAATGCTCGACGAAGAAATGGTTAAAATCCATCAAGGAACGATCAATCTTACTTCTTGGGTTACGTATATAATCTGAAACATACCTCGCTAACCTTGTAATTTTAGCCTCATACTTTGAGACATTCTCATCCTCTTTTTGCCATAGACTTAAAAATTGCCTTTCAATATCTTCTCGATGGTCTCGAGGAAAGTATTTTTCCAAGAACATCTCTTTGAACTCCCTCCATTCTATATCTGATACTTCATCATCTTCCTTCGTGTTTTGTATCAAAGACCACCATTGATCAGCATCTCTAGAGAGGTGGTAAGCTTCCATGATAACTTTTTCCCTTTCACTAATCCCAAAAGCCTGAAATATTTTCTCTAGGGTACTTATCCATTTCTCAACTACCAATGGATTTGTACTCCCATTGAATGTTGGAGGTTGTTGCCTCATTAAGTGATCTAACAATGATCCTCCACGCTATGGATTAGGGTGCTCCATACGGGTAAGGTTATTATTCATAACCTGAGTGAGTTGTCCCAGTATGGTGATAAGCGGATCAGCACCAGTTACATCACCAGCTCCACTATAATTATCCTAAGCAAGAGCGAAATCCCTACATTGAGTGCGTGCATTTATACAGTTTCCATTTCTTCCACTAGGCACCATTTCTAAACAATGGCATAAACTAGATCAGTTTATGAATCAAAATACATAACTCCATACTTGTAAAACACTTAATATAAATTGAACAGTTTATGGATATAATCCATAATCATAAAAAAAATTCCATAAGAAAGTATATACTCATAAACCCTTTATAATATTTCCTAATGAAAATGAGAATTATCCTAAGAATATCCCCCGGGAGTGTTGTAACCAAAAGTCCAGCAAGGACCGTTGGCGTGCACCAGTTCCTGTTCGAGTCTAGCTCAAAGCGGTGTTTTCAGGTTTTACCCCTAGGAACATCTGTGCCAGATCCACCTCTACTTGCTCTTATCCAGACAGGGATGTATGGCTCGGAAAACTCACAAAATCTCTACAATTCCAAAACTCTAGGAAGTTCTTCTATACTAATTCTCAAAGTCCATCTTAGGTCTATGTGCTCTAATCAGAGTTTATCTAAATATAGTTTCCAAGGGTTGTACTAAACTTCCTCTGATACCAATTTTAACACCCCGACCCCAGTTACCTAGAGTCGGTGGATTATTACATAACATTGGCATGATCACAAGAAAGATCAAATATCGAAAGACCGATTAGTTTAGTAGCCTTGGAAACACTAGATATATTCATAAGTCTTATATTACATCATAAAAATGAAAACTACAACAACATAGTCTCCATAGTCCACACTCATATCCCCACATTCTATCCCTGAAGGTCATTCATAAAATACTTCTTCACATACTGGGAAAAATAAAACATAGACAGGGGTGAGCTCGTATGCTCAGTAAGGATAACAATATAGAAAAAACATTCATAAATAAGCATAAACATTTAAGTAAATCTATAACTAAAACAAACGCCTTTTAAACATGAACTTCAACATAATATGGAAATGTTAAAATGAAATAATTTCATTTACTTATTCACATGGATATTATACTAGTCGAGTAATTACATGCAATATCAATAACCACTTTCATAATGATGGAATGTATAATGCCAGACTATCATAACCACGTAGCCAAGGACTCGTGCCAAGACTACAAATAAGATTCTGTCAAGGCCTCGTGCCAAGACACTTGTTTGTCTCATTAGACCTACTGATGCATCGAGGAGCTATAGCAGGCTCCACCAGTCACTTATTATGTCCAATGCATTCCTCATATGAACAGGTTTAAACATAACATAAACATTAATATTAAAACTAGCATACGAAATGTCAATACTTTCACCATAGACCATGAATGGTATGAATATAACACATCCACAGTCAAACATATCACAAAAACTTCAATACAATATGGGAGTTTTGTATCATAATAAATCAAATTCAAATAAGCTTAAAATCCATCAAAGGATGTTGACATAGATGAAATCAAAACTATTTGAGAGAAATATCTCTTTTTTGAAATCATTCAAATGTCACATAACTATAAAATAAAACATTTACTTTGAAAATATCCTTATAACCTTATAAGGTAATCTTATAGGATTTTATAATGGTGAAAAATAGTCGTACCCACCGTATAAGTTAAAAAAAGACATTCTTACCTGAATTCTGTCGAAAAGGTTAAAAAGGACCTTGTTTGGAAAACGACGGACAGATTCCCTTATAAACCTCTTATAAAAAGTCAGACAAGGGTATAAATGAATTTAACCCATATTCTGTAAAATATAAAAATGTTTTGAAATACATTTTTAAGAAACATTGATGTGGATGATAAAGAGGTCCCAGTAGATAATTACGTATAAACATCCTCAGATAATGAAGAGATTGTGAAATAAACCCCTACCTTGTACTTTTACTTAGTCGATGGTATGTTAACCTTCTGTATAATAGATAAAACATTGTTATTAAATTATACAAGAACCATATACATAATTATGATATCATATATGCTCTTCTAATAATGCATTGTTAATAATACTTTAGTATTATTGTCGTTTCAGGTGTTAACTTAATCGTTTTATTTTATATTTTTTGTTACATAAGTTGTGTTTGTTATGGATAGGTTGTATATTATTCATATCCAGAATGATATAAAGTTATTAAACATTACTTTTAATCATCCAAAGAGAATTAGTCTTGAATGGATACGATGGGGGAATGAATCTCATCGTGTTCGTGGAGATGGTAGTCCGTACGTACGCACAAGCGACAATATCATTTTTTTGATATTAAAATAATATATAATTTGATGGTATATCATATATAAAAAATAATTATCATGTTATATTTATTATTTACATGAATTAAAAATCATTATTATACCCATCCAAATAATAATATATTGAATAACAATTACACCACAACGTGGAGACAGTAGGTCGTACGTATGAATGTATGGTGACATGTCATTCAAGGGATGGATAGAATAATGAATTTGTTTTTTCGATAATTATAATAACATCACATTATATATAAGATATATTAGTTATTATTTTAGAATGTAAATAACAAGGAAATAAGAAGTTGAAGAAGAAAGGAACTTTAAAGAGGGTTGTGAAGACATTACCACTTTTTCTGGTTCTTCCTTTTGATTTGATCAAAAGGGCTCCATAGGTTGGCTTTCTGATCCAAATAAGGCCTCTAGGATGAATTGAGGGATGTTGGGAGGATATTTGGGCAGAGTTTGGCAATGCCATATGGCTATTAAGGTGTGAATTAATGAGAAGGGGGGCTGTCCTTTTATAAGAGGGGTGAGGGGATCTTTAGGAAAAACATAAAGTATTATTTTATAATAAACTCATATTTGGTTTCTAATGGATCCAAAGTGCATTATTCAAATTATTAGGTATGTATGGGTCGAAATCCTTTCAACCAATAGATTTTGTACAGGTTTGGGTCATTATATTAATCTTGTCATTTAGTTTCAACTCTTTGTTAATTAGTTTGACACTTACCATTTCACATTGTATTATTATATTACATAGTTAATAAACTTACTATATACCTCCAAGAGACCCCCAAGTGGGCCATTAATGATACACCAATAATGATATAAGTATCTTGGCCGATCCTTATATTTTTAGGAATTGAATATCAATTAATAATATAATATTAGTTTTAAAAACTCTTTTATGTCAATTTTGACACTATTGGGTATTTTGTTTTTGATAAATTCATGAAAGCATTATTACTTCAAAAAAAAATTATATAAACAATCCTAATATGTCATATTAAGCTAGAAAAGTATTTTAATTTATAAAAAGTCTCAAATTACATTTATTTTGGTATTTATAATATCAATTATCTCAATATTTCATTAATATAGTAATTACTACATCATCATTGTGTCGTAAATAAATTAAATTATTTAATTTTTAAAAATTATAAAAAAAATAATATTATGTAGGAAATAGTTTTATATTTCTAATTAATATTTATAGTCTATCATCCAACATATATAACCCTATGTAAAAATTGTTTTTCTAAAAGATATATGCTGATGTGATTTTTGAATTTATTTTAACTTAATTAATATAAAGTGTCCTTCTAACCAACAAGTGGATCCATGGGGTCCCAAAATCGACCCAAAGATGATCATGGTCGGAAATGTATCAACCAATAAGGTTAAGACACGTTTTAGGGTATTTCATTATTATTATAATATTATTTTGTTACCCTTATTTACCGGATTTACCCTTTAACCATGGTAAATGAAATATTTACCGAAGTAATTATTCAAAATGACTAAAAGTGAAAGTTACCTATTTACAAAATTTGGACATATTGATTCCAAATATGGAATCCATTTTTCCAAATTCAAAACACACTAGTGGTAGAAATTAATTTAAAATTAATTATCGACATTAAAACAAAAAGCATGTTTTTAAGAGATAATAACTATCAAAAGATTGACACTTGTTTATGTCTGGTTTAATTGTGAAATTATGTCCAATGACCAGCATCGTATTAAATGGTAAAAATATATTCTAAGAATACTTTAATACCACTATAATTCATAATTTATCACTGTTAAATATTTCGATTAAAAAAGATGTTTTTAATAAAAATTTAGTAATTTTAACTATTCATCAAAATATAAAAGTTATCTGAAAAGTACCAAAATTTCACCCTAGGAAAATTTTGATATTCCGAATCCAAAAAAGAAGTCCATTTTGAGAGATAAAATTTATAAAATTTCAAAAAGTGGGTATTACTATTCATAACGGCTACTTTGATTGGTCGCGGCGTGTTAGAATCTCGAAGTTGCGTACAACACACGCGACTATATTTTTCAAAGAGAAGCGTACAGTGGATGCTTGTGGTGTTACATTATGAATTTTAGTATTTTTCAGGATATTTTTGTTTTTGTAACGGAGTTTTATGGTTTTAGGTTTTTTTTGTATTTTTTATATTTTTAGTGGGGTTTAGGGGGATTTTAGGGATTTTAGGGTGTTTTATGGTTTATGGGTTTTTAGTGTATTTTTAGGTTTTTCTATGTTTTTTGGGGGTTTATGGTTTTTTGGGGACTTTAATGGTTTTTAGTGTTTTTTTTGTTTTTACATTTTAATGGTTTTATAGTTTTATTTGGGTATTTTTAGGATTTTAGGGTTTTTATGGTTTTATGTTATCTATGTTTTTTGGAGTGTTTTATGGCTTTTCGGGCCCTTCAATGTTTTTAATGGTTTTTAGGGACTTCTAAGCGTGTTTACATTTTTTAGGTATTTTATTTTATTTTATTATTTTTAGGGTATTTTTGGTATATTTTTTGATTTTTACATGGTCTAAAGCGTTGTTTTGGGTTGTTTATGGGTTTTAGGGTTCTAGAGCCTTTTTGGGGCTTTTAGAATTTTTAGGTTCCTTTAATGGTTTTTAGGTTTTTTCCATTCGTATTTTTTAGGGTATTTAGGGTCCTTTATGGATTTTTATATTTATTATGGTCCTTACATATTTTTATGGGTTTTTGGGTCATATAGTAGTTTTTAGGGTCATTTTGGATTTTTAGGGATTTTAGGGTATTTTGGGGTCTTTTATGGAATTTATGATCTTTTAGAATTTATGTATTTTTAGAGTCTTATAGGGTTTGTAAGGTATTTGATTGTCCTTTCTGGTTTTATGGTTTTTATTTTATTCAATGGTATTTAGTTTATTTTTTGGTATTTTAATGTTTTTAAGGTTTACATATTGTTTTTTTCCTTTTCAGGGGTTTTAAGGAGTTGTTTCATGTTTAGGGTTTCTAGTGTTTTTTGGGGTTTCTGAGTTATTTCATGGTTTTTCAGTGGTTTTTGGATGGTTATGGTTTTATGGTTTTAATATATTTTAAGGGTTTTTGCGGTTTTTCAAGGATTTTTTGGTTCATTGAGGGTTTTGGGGGGTTTTAATGGGTTTAATCATTTTTAGGGATGTTTTTTAGGGATTTAAACGGATTTAAATGGATTTTATGGTTTTTAGTTTTTTTAGGATCTTTTAGGGGTTTGTGGGTCTTTTAATGGATTTAAGGCTTTTTATGGTTTTAGAATATTTTGTTGTTTAAGGGGTTTTAGGGTATTTTAGGGTTTTGGGGTTTTATGGAGATTAGTCTATTTTTGGTTTCACAGTTTCCTTTAGGGTTTTTAGGGGTTTTAGTGTATTTTAGGGTGTAGGGTCCAGGGTTATGGGTATATGATATGGTGTTTAAGGATCAAGGTGTAGGGTGAATGGGTCTAACTTATAGGGACTAATGTTTAGTGTGAAGGTTATAGAGTTTAGGGTGTAGTGTTTAGGGTTTTGGATACATTGTTTAGGATGCAGGGTTTAGGGTTTAGGGTTTAGGGTTTAGGGTAAAGGTTTTTCGGTATTGAGCTTAGGTTTTAGGGTGTACGGTATAGGTTTTGGGTTGTAGGACTTAGCATTTAGTGTGCATGGTATTGGGTTTAGTATTTTTGGGGTTATTTATAGTTTTTTGGGTTTTAACTATTTTTCGGTTTGGGTGGTTTTTATGGTTTTTTTTGGGACATTAGGGTTTTATATATTATTAGTACATTTTTATAATTTTATTGTTTTTTTATTTTTTATGCTTTTATAGGTATTTATGATTTTTAGGTTTTTTAGTAGGTTTAGAGTCATATGGTATTTCGGGTTTTTAATGTTTTAGGTGGTTTGTGGTTTAAATGTTTGTTAGGGGGTTTTAGGGTGTTGGGTTTTAAATACTTTATTTGTGGGGGTGAGGGGGTTAGGTTTTTTAGTGGTCGTTATAGTTTTTAGGTCTTAATGATTTTTATGATTTTTAATCGGTTTCTTTGTTTTGTTTTTGGTTTTCTGTTTTTTGGGTTTTTATAGGTTTTAGGTTTCTTAAAATTTTTAGGGTTTTAGGAGTTCTGTTTGTTTTTATGGTTTTTATGGATTTATGGTTTTTAGGTGTTTTTAGTTATTTTTAATATTACTACAGTTTTAGTGGTTTTGGGGTTCTAGGGGAATTTAGGCTTTTTTTTGGTTTCTATATGGTTTTAGGATTTTCAATGTTTTTAGGGTTTTTTATAGTTTTTAGTGTTTTTTATGTTTTCTGTGTTTTTAAGGCCTTTTAGGGGTTTTAGGGTCCTTTAGGAATTTTTGAGGGTGTTTTAAGTTCTTATAGTGGTTTTAGGGGTTTCTTGGTTGTTTTAGTCTTTTTGGGTTTTAGTTTTTTTGGTTTTAGTGTATTTTCATGTCTTTTCGAGGATTTTTATTTTATCGTATATTTAAGGATTTTTGGGTGTTTAGGGTGTTTTACGGTATTAATTCATTTTTTGGGGTTTTGGGTTTTTATGGTTTTTATAGTTTTTGGGGATTTCAGGCTCCTTTAGTGGGTTTATATACTATTAGGGGTATAATGGTTTTGGTGCCTTTTAGGGTGTGTAGGGTCTTTTATGGTAGTTATGGATTTATGGGATTTTAGTTTTTATGGAAATTTTTGGATTTCTGTAATTTTGTTAATTATTACTTTTAGGGATTTTAGGGTATCTTAGGGTTTATGTGTATTTTAAGGCTTCTCTAGGGTTTTACTTTTTTATGTGGTTTTAGGTGTATTAAGGTTTTTTTGGTTTTTATGATTTTTAGGTTTTTTAGAATTTTTTGTGCTTTTATGGGGTTTTAGGATTTTATGGGTGTTTCGTTTTTAGTGTTTTTAGGGTTTTCTATGGTTTTAATGCTTACTTTAGTGGTTTTTAGGGTTTTAATGTTTTCAGTGTTTTGTAATTGTTTTATTGTTATTGGGATCATTTTGGTATTTTATTGTCTTTTAGTGTATTTTATGGAATTTAGGGTCTTTAATGGATTTTGTGG
Organism: Viscum album; assembly: GCA_963277665.1. Lineage (NCBI taxonomy): Eukaryota > Viridiplantae > Streptophyta > Magnoliopsida > Santalales > Viscaceae > Viscum > Viscum album. The sequence goes on from OY728167.1 coordinate 686,143,895, forward strand.
TTTTATAAGGGTTTTTTATGTTTTTATGGGTTTTAGTATTTTTTTAGGGTTTTTGGATGTTTGAGTGTTTTTATATGTTTTAAGGGTTTCCTAGAGTGTTTAGGTTTATTTAGTGTTTTCATGGGTTTTTAGGTTTTATTTTATGGTTTTTAGGGAATGTAAGGGGTTTTAGTGGTTTTTTTGTGTATTTTTAGGTTATATTACGGTCTTTTTAACATTTTATAGTGTTTTTTGGGTTGTTAGGATTTTTTAGGTTTTTGGAGGTTTTAAAGGTTTCTTTGGTGGGGTTTTGGTGGGGGGGTATGTTTTTAAAGTAATTTTTGTGTATTACTTTTTATTTGGATTTTTTTGGGTTTTTGTTGTCTCTTTAGGGTTTTATGTTTTTTTGGAGATTTAGGATTTTTAGGGTTTTTATGAGGTTAAGGGTTTTTAGATATTTTTTAGCATGTTTTAGGTTTTTTGGGGGATATAGAGTTTTTTAATTTTTTAGATCTTTAGGAACATTTATGGGGTTTTAGGGTTTTTGGTTTTTATGGTTCTATGGTTTTTATGGATTTTAGGGTTTTTATAGTTCCGTTGGGTTTTTATAATTTTTTAAGTGATTTAGGGGTTTTAGTGTTTTTTAGGTTTTTAGGGTTTTTAGGGGTTTAATTTTTTTAAAAACATTTATATGGTATTTTATGGTTTTTAGGGTGCTTAAGGGGTTTCATGTTTCTTTTAGTCTGTTTTTTTGGGTATTTTAGGGTTTTTAGAGGATTTAGTGTGTTTTTGGGTTTGTAGGGTTTTTTTGGATTTTATGATTTTGGTTGATAGTGTCTTTTGGTATTTAAATGGGGTTGATGTCTTTTTAGGGATATTTAGTATTTTAAGGGTTTAGCGTTTTTTATCTTTAAAGGTTTTTTAATGTTTTTGGGTTATAATGTATTTTAAGGATTATAAGGGTAATTTGGGTATATAGAGTTTTCAAGGTATTCTATGATTTTAGAATTCTTAGGACATTTAGGGGTTTTTGTAACTTATTTGGTAATAGGTTTTTTTGTTATTTTGTTAATTTATATTCATTAATGAGAATTAAAAAGGTTTTCATCATTTTTGTGGTTTTAGTTTGTTTATGGTTATTTAGGAATATTATTCTATTTTTAGGAATTTCTACGGAATTGTAGGGTTTTCAACAGTTTTTAGAATTTTTATTATTTTCATAATTTTTAGTTGTTTTTATGTATTTTTTTATGGTTTTTTTGGTTCTTAGAATTTTTAGGGTATTTAAGTATTTAGGTTTTTTTGGGTATTAAATAGTTTATCTTATTGTTGAGGGTTTTATGATTTTACAATTTTAGTTTAATTTTGGTTTCTTAGTTTTATTTTATGGTTTTTAGGGATTTTAGGACTCTCTGGGGGTTTTAGGGGGATTAGGGTCATTTAGGGACTTTTAGTTGTTTTTAGGGACAAATATCTATTTACGATGTTTAGTGGGATTAGGGGGTTTTTATAGTTTTTTAGGTTTTTAGGTCCTTTTATAGATTTTTTGGGGTTTTTTGGTTATATGTTGATTTAGTATTTTAATGGGTTTTAGGGGGTTTTAAGGTTTTTTTGGGTTTTAGGGTGTTTTTATGACTTTTAAGGGTTTTATTTACTTTTAGGGTTTTATGGGGCATTAAGGGGTTCTTTTTGTGTTTTTAGCGGATTTTAGGGGTTTTATTAATTTTTGGTGGGTTTTGTTTTTTGTAATTTTGATGTGTTTTAGGAGATTTTGGGGGTTTTAATGTTTCTTGGTGTATTATGGATTTGTAAGGGGTTTTAGTGATTTTTGTGTTAATAATGGTTTTTAAGGGGTTTTTATGGTTTTTAGGGTTTTTATTGTTTATTAGAAATTTGAATGTTTTATTTTTTTAGAGTTTTTAGGATGTTCCAGAATTTTTGGATTTATTAGGTTTTTTGGGTTTTTAGGGTTTTGGGTTTTTATTGATTTTGGGGTTCTTAGGGTTATTAAAAGATTTATGGGATTTTATTGTTTTTTTGGGTTTTTTTGAGTTTTAAGGGGATTAAGAGATTACATGTATTTTAGTGTTTTTTGAGTTTTTAGTACTATTCAGGGTTTATTACGATTTTAAATGTTTTAATGGGTTTTCAAGGGTTATAGGGCGGGGGGGGGTTAAGTGTTTTTTATGGTTTTAGGGTTTTATTGATTTTAAGAGTTTTCAGGAATTTTTATAGTGTTTCATGTTCTTTTTAGGGTTTTTATGGCATTTTTATTAATTTAAAGGGTTATTATATTTTTTCTTAATTTCTTGGATTATTTTGGGTATTATGGTTGTATATGGTTTGGGTTTTTTTTTGTTTTTTTGGGTTTTAAGGGTTTTAAAAGGAATTTTAGGTTTTAGGTGTTTTTAGATTTTTTTGGGGGTTTTAAGAGATTTTAATGTTCTTTAAGGTTTGGGTGGTTGATGGTCTATTTGGTTTTTTTAGTGTTTTATGGGTTTTTTGGTTTATTTGTGGGGTTTTGTTGTTTTTAGTAGTTTTAAGGGTTTTTATTGTTTTTAGTGGTTTTACAGGTTTTCAGTGTTTTTAGAGTCTTTAGTGCTTAAAGTGGATTTTTAGGATTTTTATGGTTTTTATGGTGTTTTGGGTTTTTAAGGTTTTATAAATGGTTTTAATAATTTTTAACCTATTTTAAGGTGTTTTAGGGTTTTATGTTTTATTGAAATTTTAGGTTTTTAGGGGGGTTTAGGGGTTTAGGGCTTATAGGGTTTGTGGGTTTTTGCGGTTTTAGTGTTTTGGGGATTTTGGGGTTTTGGGGTTTTGGGGGGGTTTTTTTTTGCGAATTTTAAGTGTTTTTATGGTTTTTAAGGGATTTATAATTTTAGTGTTTTTTCTATTTTTGGGTTTTTGGTTTTGAATAGTTTTTAGTGTTGTATAGGGTTTTTTGGGGTTTTAGGGGTTTTTTGGGTTTTCTGGGTTTTAGGTTTTTTAGTGTCCATTATCGTTTTAGAGGTTTTTTGGGTTTTGTAGGGATTTTTAAAATATTTGTGTATTATTGGATTTTTGGGGGTTTATGGTGTTTTAGTGGGTTTTTGGGGGGTTTCAGGGGGGAGGGTTAATTATTTATGCGGTTTTGAGGGTTTTGGGTGATTTTAGCTTTTATAGGGTATTAGGGTTTTGTACATTTTTTTTGTGTTTATAATTTTTTTAAGGGTTTTTAGGAGGTGTATAGGTTTTAGTTTCATTTTAGAGGGTTTTATTTTTTAGTATTATATGGGTTTTATGGGTATTTTTAGGGATGTAGTGTTTTTATGAGTTTTTTTTTATTTTTAGTGTTTTTTGGGTTTTTAGGTGTTTTGTGGTTCTTTTAGTGTTTTTGGGTTAATTTAGAGTTTTATTGTGTTTTAGGGTTCCTCTTGAGTATTTGTTTCTTTTTACGTCTTTTTTGTGTTTTTTGGGTTTTAATGTTTTCTAGTATTTTCTAGGGTTTTTAGGGTTTATAGTATTTTCAAATTGTTTTTATACGATTTTTAGGGTTTTCATAGTTTTTTTTATTTTTATGTGGTTTTGGGGTTTTTTAGGGTTTTTAATGGGTTTAGTGTTTTAGGTTTTCTTACAGTTTTTAGGCTAAGGAAAGCTCAAGACCCGGGAAGCCTGGTCCCCCAAAATTTATACCAAACGGAAAGAACAAACAGAGAGCTACAAGGAAGGGTTACATAACTTGGTGTGCAACTCACCCTTCAAGTCAGAGTCCATAAGCAAGGAGCTGGAGGTTGTGGCCACAAAGGACCATAATGAGAATCTCTCCACAATAGCCTTCTTGGAGAGAACATCTGCAACTGCATTCACCTCCCGATAGGCATGTGTCACAGTAAGATTCAGCCTTTGACACATGGTGAGGCATTGCATCCATTGGGTGATGAACCTCCATGGAACACACCTCGATCTGTTTTTAAGAGCTTTCACAGCCAGCATGGAGTCATACTCAAGCCACAGGATGCTCCACCCAAAATAGACATCATATTCAATCGCCTTTATCATATCCCACAATTCTTCATCAAGGGAACACCCGTCGCCAATGAAATGTTGGAAGCAACCTTTGACAAAGCCCTAATAGGTGCTCAAGACACCACCACATCCAGCAGGACCCAATGCACCAAGGTCCGCACCATCCACGTTAACCATAATCCACGATGGGTGGGAAGGAATCCATCGAATAAACTTGGGAACCATTGGTTTTTTCCCTTCCAGAGATGCCAAGCAGCCAAAGGATGATGAGCTCGCGAACATCATTTTCCATATGCCCTGTCCGAATGTGGGAATCCTCATAAACAGCCCTATGAATCATCATACCACCACCATGAAAGGATAGCCACTTCTTGTTGAAGGAAACTGCATTCTGATTTGTCCAGATAAAGGAGATAGTGGCTGCAACAGTGTCTAGCCGGAGATTGTGGACTTGCTCACTGTAATCCCAGGTGGACAGGTCGGCCAGGATCTGAAAGAGAGGCCTGTCCTGGCCAGCTGGGGACCCAAAAATCGGTTGTACATTTCCCCAAAGATATGCAATAAAACTGCATTCGAGGAAGGTGTGCTGAATATTTTTATCTGCACCATGGAAGAGGAGGAAATCAGAGGCAAGAAAATGCCCAGCATTTTGTAACTGGTTCTCCATTGCTAGCTGATTCTTATAGATTTTCCAGAGACGGAGATGGCTGGCTGGGGGGATGAAATTTCTCCAAAATTTGGAGAGACTGGCATGGGGAGGGGATCTCCTGGCACAGTCCTACCGATAAAAATCCGTAGAATTTAGTTTTCCTACCGGTATGGGCTTCCAGATCAATATGTCAGAGTCGATGAAGGCATAACGCTGGATTTGAAGAAAGACATCAGTTGGGAGGAGGGCCTCAATCTGTTCCAGCCGTAGAATGAACGCCGCAATGGGAATGCTTTTAAGGCCCAAAGGGGGAGTCATGCATTCATGAAGGGGCCTATCAAGCCAAGGTGTGGACCAATCATTCAATCCCGAGTTCTTTGAGATTATCCATTTAGAGTGACAAATGATGGCCTTTTATGAGTTACGAATTGCTGGACAAATAGAATTGGGAAAGTAACCTGCATGTTCACAGAAAAGATTGAGCACAAATCTTTCCCGAGTGAAACCCATGCCCCCACCCCTAGGATTAATTAGCCCCCAAGTGAATTTAGCAAGAACAGAATCATTGTAGCGTCTGAGATCTTTAATACCTAGTCCTCCCAACTCAATTGGTTTGGTGGAGTCCTTCCAGGCCACTGTAACCAATTTCCTCTGACTTATACACCCCGTCCAGGTGAAATTCTGGATCTTTACTTGCAGATCCCTAATAATAATAACCGTCCATCTGTAGTTGGAGAAAGCATAAGTGAAAATATAGGTGATCACAGAGTTGATAAGACAGACCCTTCTAGCTTGCGAGAGGGATTCCCCTTTCCATTTCGCTAGTTGTTGGGTGATTTTGGTTCCAATGCCCTCAAGGTGGTTGTTTTTGACACGTCCCCAAAAATTAAGGACACACAGGTAATCACAGGGAAGTGACCCTCTCTTGACACCAAGGGACCTTGCAATGGAAATATGACGGGACCGTGGGACCCCCTCCCCAAATACGATCATGGAATTTCTCCAACTGATAGATTTCCCAACCACGTTTTCATAATGTCGGATGATCATCCAGATGGATTGAAAGGTCTGCTTGTCAGCTTGCCCAAATAGGAGAATACCATCAGCAAACAACAGGTGGGACGACACGTGGAGGTCCCTTCCTGCCCTAATGGGACTGAAGAGGCCAGCCTGGAAAAAGTCAAAGAGGCACCATCTTAAGTAATCCTCGACGATCGCAAAGAGGATATTTTGAGAGTGGGTCATCTTGTCTGACCCCATGAGAATAGGGAAATAACTCCTTTGGGGATCCAATTATGATAACCGAGACCGAGATGCTGATAAGAATGGACATAAAAATCTTGATAAAACTGTTTGAGAAGCCATACATGGAGAGGACCTGGGAGATAAAGCTCCACTTAATAGTGTCAGAAGCCTTGGAGATGTCATCCTTAAGCGCAATGATTCCCTTTTTGGACTGCTTCCACATGACGTTGATACTCTCAAAGGCCGTGAAAAGGCATTCCTAGCTATTCCTCCCTGAGGTGAGCCCGAAATGAATAGGGGATAGAATTTACCCCACAAACTTCTCTATTCGCCTGAACAGAATCATACTCATGATTTTGGTGACAGTGTTTCCAATGGACACTATTCGAAATTCACCGATATCAATTACATTCTCCCATTTGGGAATCAATCCAATGAAATTAGAGTTGACCCCATGTTGAAACATAGTAGATAGAAAAAATTCTCGAACATTGCAGGTGATGCCCTCATGCATGATATCCCAGTAAGTCATGAAGAACATGTTAGTGAATCCATCTAGTTAAGCTGTACTTTCAATGTTCAGAGAGAACAGAGCAGCCATGTCTTCCTTCGGAAGGTGGGGGAATTGTTAAATCAATATTTTGTTACTCATCTACGCATGGTAGAATGGAATCCATCCAAGGGAAGGTGTAATCATCACCATCATCCGAGTAAATACCTTGGAAGTGGCTGATAACAGCAGCAATAATATCATCCTCCGGGGTGAGAATAGAACCCAAAAAACGAACTGCTTGGAGACACTTTTTCGCATTTTTCTTTCAGTGTAGCCGATGGAAATATTTTGAATTGTGATCTCCAAGTTTAATCAATCTAACAAAAAACTGGTTCTTGGGTAGATTTTTTTTAAAATCCAGATGATCATCATGCTTGGAGTGGAGCTACAACTCCTCCCGAGAGGACATGGCCACGTGTTGGTGAGAGATTTGATGGAGGGAAAGTTGCTTCTCGGCAGCTCAGATGTCATCATACAATATAGAGAAGCAGCTCCTGCTCCATTCCTTAAGCAATGATTTGATTTTTTTGAGCCTAGAGAACAACCTATAGTAGTGAATCCGATGAAGGTCTTCATTCTAGCCACTGATAACAATTTCCCTACATCCTGGGATCGTGAGCCATGCTTTGTTGAACATGAATGGAAAATGTGATGACCTTGGAGATCATATATAACAATCAACAACCAAGGGATTATGATCCGAATGGAATTTGGGGATGGAAAATCCGGAGACATCAAGGGGATGACTCCCATAATGGATGCTATAAAATCACCCGTTAAGCTTCCAAGACTGCCTTCCATTAATAGTGAAGTGCCCGCAAGTGATGGCGGCTCCAGTGACTGGGACTTATGTAAGATCACAAGTAGCATGGTAGAGGGAGAAGTCCTCAGCAGCTGAGTGAGAGAAGTTGGAGCCAATATTATCATCCGGGTGCAAGACAACGTTGAAATCCCCGATCACAATCCAGCTATTCTCGATGAGCCCAAAAAGAGTAATCAGTTTTTCCAATAGATCTTGTCTCCTTCTGTAGGAGAAAGATGAATACCCGAAGGACATGGAGAGAGGGGTATCATTGTAACTGGAAGACAAGGTGATGACCTGGGTGCTCACATCCATAGATGTCAGCTGAATGTCATCATGCTTTAACACCGAAATAATTTCCAGACCATTCTCATTAACAGTCCTGGAAACGTAGGAGAAACCAAGATTTCCCCATTTAAATCTCGTCCAGTTTTCGAATGAAATCATTAGATCATCAATTCCAAGAATCATAGGCCTCTAGGATGTGAGGAAATGCCTAAATGATGAGGTAGTGGGAGGATTCCCTATCCCTTGGATGTTTTAGAAGAGTATCCACATCAAATTAAGCAGGATTCAGCCCTTTCACAGGGCTACTGTTAGAATTCAGAGGTGATGCGTTCGCTTTTTCCTTTTCCCCCTTCTTTTTGGACCTACCCATAGGGTTCTTCGTAGAGGAAGGATCAACCTCAGTGATATAGTATTTAAGTCCCAGGTCATCATGAGTTAGAGAGACAGCCTCCTGTCGTGGGCTCTTATCAACCGGTCTGGAATACCCTTCTGTCTCCACATCATTATGTTCTTCAGCCTCATTATCCTAGAAGCTACCGCTGAGAGGGGTGAACCTGTTCATGGGGAAGAGAGTCACGGGATAGGAACTTGTAGTCGTGTCTTGTTGTGCATCCATCACGAGGACACAACCGTAAAAGATTCATCAGGAAGTAGGGTGGGAGGTGGGAAATCCATATCAGGGCCAAGGAGGGTTGGAGGAACTGTAGTGGCAAGGTAGAATAGCCCATCATCCACCTCCTGGATGGGAGGGGACAGACCCTGGCGGAAGACAAGACTAGCCACCATAGAAAGACTAGAGTGCATGATGGTCTGGCCGGGCACAACCATTATTTCATGACCAGCAGCGGGATCTAAGATCTGGCCTGGCACATCCATGACTGCATGCATGTCGGGGGTGGCAGTAGTAGACTCTGGTGCAGCCAGCTGTTCATCCGAGGGGGTTATACCAAGCGACATCTCCCTGTATGTGGGGGGAGTCTCTTGGAATATATTATCATCACCCTCCTATGCTATCCTTGATGAAGGATGCTCCACATGACATCCAATCATAGCAGGACCAGAATGGGAGGGAACAGGTGCTTGGCCTGGGGCCTTTGCTGCCACTCCAGGTCCTGGTTTCCTACAGGACTCAGCAACATGCCCTTTAAGGTTTCACATGGTGCACACATTCAGACGTCGCCATTCATAGATGGGGTTCCCAAAGAGCATACAATGGAGGCATAACCGAGTTTTGCGCTCATACCGAATCTCTAGCATGATGTTGTCTTCATCATTGTTGAGCACCACATCCTCAGTCAATGTGGACGTAAGATCCACTTCAACAAGGACACGAGTATAGTGCATGTACTTTGGATTTTCAGTCTCGTTATCAATGCATATAGGAAATCCCACCATGGAGGCAATGTCCCATAGGATCAAGGGGTGCCAATAATGCCAGCTAATCTATCAAATGAAAATCCATACATGCGCCGAGGTATTCTTAATCTTTATTGGGTCAAAATTAAGATCCAAATCTTTGATTCTTATAAGGCAGAGATTCAAGTTAAGGGAGCCGAAACACCAGGCATGTCACTTGAATTCATCCAATGGGAAGACAATATGAAAGTATCCCCTCCACATAGAATTCATTCTCTATTCAGAGTAGCCCATGATCTCCCTGAACTGGTTGTTTTGTTCAGAAAATTTCCAGATCCGTTCACCCTTGGGGTCAACACCCTAGCAATGATGGAGAAATGACACAAATTGGGTCTTTCCTCTACTGCCTCTCAATTAGCCAAAACATGGGCCACTCTCCCCTTACGAATGACCTGATCGGGGGAGGGGGGGATCAAGATCAGAGAAGTTAAGAGAGGTCACTGATTTCACCGCCTCCACAATGCTAATCTTCAGTCCCAAAACCATCGGAGCACCACCGATCGTACCAATCCCAAAGGATGATCGATTACATAAATGGAAGAGCTCGTTGTTCCTGCATACCTCTATCGAGGCTGGAGCTGGCTCCACCCTGCCGGTAGGGGGTGAAATAGCCAAAGGCCGCACATGATCTCTATCACCGTCGAGCTCCCTTCCTTGAGCCATCTCCTTACTGTTTTTAGGGGATTAAATTGTTTTCTTAGGGTTTTTTTGGGTTTTTATGGATTTCAATCTATTTTAGCATTTTTTTGGGATTTTCATATATTTAATGATTGTTTTAGTATTTTAGGGTATACTGTTTAGGGTTTAGGGTTTAGGGTTAAGGGTAAAGGACTTTGGGTTTATGGTTCCAAGTATAGGGAATAAGGTTTTTTGTATAATTTTTTTTTGGTTTTTTAGGTTTTATATGTTTTATGTTTTTCGGACTTTTAGGGGTTTTAGTTGTTTAGGGTTATTTATTTTTTATAGGGTGTTTTAGTTTTTTAAATTTTTTAGAGTATTTAGGGGTTTAATGATTTTTTAGGTTTTCTAGTTTTTTTAATTGTTTTTTGCGTTTTTTAGTGTTTTTTAGTATTTTTAAAGTTTTATTGTTTTATATTTTATTTGGTATTTAAATTTATTTTTTTCATTTTAAGGTGTTTTTATACTTTTTAGGGTTTTAGGGTTTCTAGTGGTTTTAAGGGATTTTAGTGAGTTTGTGATTTTTAGGTGTTTTATTGTTTTTTTGGGTTTTTTGGGGTTTTTAGGGTTTTGGTATATTAATGGTTTTAATTTATTAACGGATTTAGGGTTTTTAGTGTTTTTATATTTTTTTGGGTTTTTTGAGTTTTTAGTGTTTTTTTGGTGATTTTTATATATTTACTATTATAAATGTTTCATAATGTTTTTGGGATTTTAGGGTTTTAATGTTTTTATGGTTTATTGAGTTTGTTTGGATTATTAGGTTTTTTTCTAGTTTTTCGGGGTTTTTTGGTATTTATAGTATTAAAAATTTTCTTGGGTTTTTATATACTTTTACGGGATAAAGGAGTTTTAGGATCCTTTAGGATTTTTATGGTTTTTTGGTATTTTAGTGATATTTAGTGTTTTCAAGGTCATTTAGGGTTTTATTGAATCTATCAGTATTTTAGGGTATTTTAGGATCTTCTATGTTTTGATAAGTGATTTAGTGTGTTTTGAGGGGTTTAGGGTTATAGGATGATTTTGACATATTTATGGATTTTAAATTCATTTTGGGGTTTCAAAGGGATTTTACCAATTTTTATGGTTTTAGGGATTTTTAGGATTTTTAGGGACTTTAACTGTTTTTCATGTTGTTAGGGTTTTTATTTTTTAGGGTATTTATTTTTTTTGGGGTTTTAGTGTTTTTATGTTTTTTATGGAATTTTATTATTTTTATGGGATTCGGTTTTTTAGGTGTTTTATGTTATTGTTATGTAATTAGAGGGTATTTTATGGTTTGTATGGTCATTTAGTGTTTTAGGGTCTTTTATGGTCATAATTGGTTTTTATGTGATTTATGATTTTTAGGGGTTTTTAGGGTTTTTATGGTTTTCTATGTATTTATGGGTTTTTAGTGTTTTTCAAGGTTTTTCTGGATTTACGTGTTTTTAAATTTTTTAGGTGTCTTTAGTGTGTTTATGGGTTATAGGTCTTTAGGGTTTTAGTGTTTCTTAGGGGTTTTATGTTTCTTACCATTTTAGGGTCTTTTGAGGTTTGTATGGATTTTATGGATTTTTAGGGGTTAATGGGTGGGTTGGAGAGGAGGGTTATGAAATATTTCGATTTTTTGGGTTTTTATATTTTTTATTGTTTTAGGTGTTTTTTAGTTTTTTGTAGTTTTAGGGGTTATATGTGTTTTAAGGGCTTTATTTTTTCAGGGTTTTTAGGGTTTTTATAATTATTCTAGGTTTCTTGGGGTTTTTAATATTTTTAGGGTTTTATGGTTTTTAGTCTTTCTATGGTGTTATATGATTTTTAGGATTTTTCAGTGTTTTAAGTGATTTTATGGATTTTAGGGGTATTTTGGTGGGTTTTTGGGGAGTTTAAGGTTTTGGGATATTTTAGGGTTCCTCTATGATTTTTAGTGTCCTTTATGGCTTTTGGGGTTTTAAGGGTCTTTTAGGGTCTATTGATTTTTTGTAAATTTTTTGTTTCTTAGGGTATTAGGGCTTTCTGGGTTTTTATGGAATTTAGGGACTATTTGGGGGATTCTGTGTTTTTTTTTATTTTTTTTGGATTTTTACATGGTTTATGGTTTTAGGGTTTTTTGGGTGTCTTTGGTTTACACATTTTTAGTTATTTTTACTGGTTATATATGATTTTAAGGCTTTTAGGTGTTTAAATAGTTTTTTTTGGGTTTTTGGGTTTTAGAGTTATTACGGTTTTCGAGGTTTATAGTATTTTTAATGGTTATAGTTGTTTTAGTATTTCTTATTTTTTATTTGTTTTAGTAGTTTTTAGGGTTTTATGGGTTTTAGTTTGTTTTTATGGTTTTTTGTGTTTTAGGGGTATTTTAGTGTTTTAGGGTGTTTAGAGATTTTGTGGTTTTTTGTGCTTTTTTGGGTTTTTGGGACTTTTAGAGTCTTCTTGTTTTTATGATTTTTAGGCGTCTATTGGTTTTTATATAACATAGGGTTTAGGGGGTTTAGGGGTTTTATTTTGATTTAGGGTGTTTTATAATTTTAATAACTTTTAAGGGTCTTTTATGGGTTTTATGGTGTTCTAGGTTTTTAATGGTTTTTTAACTTTTATGGTCTTAGGGTCATTTATGGGGTTTTATGCGGTTTTATTGCTTTTTTAGTTTTTGTAGGGTTTTAGGGGTTTTCATGGTTTTGGTGTTTTTTTATATTTTTTTAATAGGGTTTTATTGGATTTTATAGTTTTAGGTTTTTTAGTGTTTTAATGGGTTTTAATGGATTTTTAAAGCTTCTATAGGGTTTTTTAGGTTTTTTTGTTTTTTGGTATTTGGGGTTTTTTAGGAATTTTTTGTAGTTTTATGTTTATAAGGATTTTTTTTGAATTTAGGGGATCTTATTGTTTTTAGTGGTTTTAGGGATTTTTAATATATTTTATGGGGTTTTAGGTATTTTATACTCTTTAGGGTGTTCTAGGTTTTTAATGGTTTTTTAACTTTTATGGTTTTAGGGTCATTTATGGGGTTTTATGCGGTTTTATTTCTTTTTTAGTTTTTGTAGGGTTTTAGGGTTTTTCATGGTTTTGGTGTTTTTTTATATTTTTTTGAATAGGGTTTTATGGGATTTTATAGTTTTTAGGTTTTTTAGGGTTTTAATGGGTTTTAATGGATTTTTTAAAGGTTTTATATGGGTTTTTAGGTTTTTTTTGTTTTTTGGTATTTGGGGTTTTTAGGAATTTTTTGTAGTTTTATGTTTATAAGGTTTTTTTTGAATTTAGGGGATCTTATTATTTTCAGTGGTTTTAGGGATTTTTAATAGATTTTATGGGGTTTTAGGGATTTTATACTCTTTAGGGTTTTAGGGTATTTTTAAAAATTTAGGGTTATTTAGGGTGTTAATGGGTTTTCACAGGCTGTGGGGTTTTTGGGTTTTGTTAGGGTTTTTATCATTTTTAGGGGTTTTAGGCGTTTTTAGGTTCTTTTGGTGTTTTATCATTTTTAGTATATTTTATGGTTTTTTATGTTTTGTATTTTTCTATAGTGATTTTTAGTGACTTTTAGGGGTTTTGGTGTTTTTAGGGGGGTTTTAGGGGTTTTTTGGGCATTATAGGTTTTTTTGGGACTTATAGGGGTTTTTCTGGGGTTTAGGGTCTTTTTCATTTGTAAGGGTTCTTAAGGGTCCTTCTGTTGTTTATTTAGAATATTTTGGGGTTTTCAGGGTTTTTGGGTTTTAGGGTTTTTTACGAGTTTTAGGTTTTTAGGTTTTTTAGTTTTTTTACATTTCATTAGGGGTTTCAGGGTTTTAAGGGATTTGTGTTTTAAGGTTCTTTTTTATCTTTATGGGTTTTAGGAACTTTTACGTTTTTTTCGTCTTTAAGAACTTTTAGTGTTTAATGCTCTTTTTTTAACAAGGATTTTTTGGCTTTTTAGGTTATTTAGGTGTTTTAAGGCCATTTATGGTTTTTATGGTTTTAAGGTCTTTCAGGTTTTTAGGCAATTTGATTCCTTAGGATTTTCAGTGTGTTTGGGAACATTTAGGGGTTTGGGGTTTTTAGGGTTTTTAGGGTTTGTAATGTTTTTTAGTGGTTTTAAAGTTTTTCATGGATTTTAGGGTTTTATGATTTTTTGATTATTTTATGTTGTTTAAGTGTTCTAAAGGTATTTTATGGTTTTATAGTGTTTTTATGGTCATTTAGGGGTTTTATGGTTTTTAGTGTCTTTATAGTTCTTTATGGTTTTATTGCCTTTTATGAATTTTAGTGATTATTAGTGTTTTAAGGCCACTTTATGGATTTTTATATTATCAAATAAGTTTTAGGGTTTTTTAATTTTTGGGGGTTTTTAAGGGGTTCTCTGGTTTTAGGGGTTGGTGGTGTATTTAGGGATTTAGGATTTTTATGGGTTTTAGGATTCATTTAGGGGTTTTTTTATGATTATATAGTATTTTGTAGAGTCTTTAGTGTTATTTGGGATTTTTAAGAGTTGTGGGGTTTTTGGGGTTTTAGGATATTTTCAAATTTTTACGAATTTTAGGGGTGTTTGGGGTTATTATGAGTTTTTATGTTTTTTAGGGGTTTTATATTTTTTAGGGGTTTTTTATGGGTATTAAGTATTTAAGGATTTGTAGTGTTTTTTGGGTATTTTAGGGGTTTTAGAGTTTCTTTGGGGTTTTATGGGACATAGGGTCATTGAGGGATTTTAGGTGTTTTAGGGTTTTTGAGGTTTTATGTTACATTATGTTTCTTAATTACTTTAGGTTCCTGTACGGTTTTAGTTTCATTTAGTGGTTTTAATGATTTTTGGGGGTTTAGGGTCTTTTAGGGGTTTTAGGACCCTTTAGGGGTATTTAGGGTTTCTGGGTTACCTTGGGGGTTTGGGTTTTTAGGGTAATTTATGGAATTTGGGGGGGGGGGGGGGGTTGATCCTTTAGTGTTATAGTGTTTTTAAAGACTTTTATAGATTTAGGGTATTTAATGGTGTTTCAGAGTTTTGGGGGTTTCGGTGCCTTAAAGGGTTTTTAGGGTTTTAGGGTCATTTTTTGGTTTTTTTGCTGGTTTTAGGGTCCATTAGGGTTATAGGGGTTTTTAGAGTATTTTATGGATTTATTGTATTTTATGAACTTTTAGGGTTTGTAGAGGTTTTAGAGTGATTTAGCGTTTTTAGGTTTTTTTATCTTTTAGGGGTTTTAGGGGTTTTTAGTGATTTAGGGTAATTTTACAGGTTTTTGGGGTTTAGTGTCCTTTAATGTTCTTTAGGGTTTGTGGTATTTTACATGACTATTGAATTTTAGGGTATTTATAGTGGTGGGTATTTTAATGTTTTTTAGGATTTATTTATGTTTTCTATGGTTTTTGATCATTTTAGGGTTTTTAGTGTTTTTAGTGGTACTTACGATTTTTAGGGTTTTTTTATAGTTTTTAAGATTCGTTAGGGTTTTATATTTATTAGAATTTTTATGTTTTTTAGATATTCTAGTGTTTTTATTGGTTTTAAGGAGTTTTTTTATTTTTAGGGCCTTTTATGTGTTTTAGGATTTTAATGGTGTTTAAGGGTTTTAAGGTTTTTTAGGGTTTTTAGGTTTTTTCATGTTTTTAAGAATATTTAGAATTTTATTGAAATTAGCGGCTTAAGGATTTATTTTTCTTTTGGGTATTTAAGTGGTTTTAATGTTTTCATTGTTTTTAGGATTTTTGGGGTTTTTATTGGTTTTAGGTTATTTATGGTTTTAGAGTTTTTCGGGGTCATTACAGTATTTTATGGAATTTTATGGGTTCTTTGTTTTTGAGGGATTTTTATGTTTCTTAGGGATTTTGTGATTTTTAGTGGTTTTAGTGCTTTTTAGGGTTTCTAGATGTATTAAGGATTTTTTATGTAATTTTAGTGTTTTGGGTTTTTTGGGGTGTTTATGAAGTTTTGTAATTTTTTTAGGGTTTTCTGTTTATTGGTGTTTTGGGGGGTTTTAAGGAATTTAGGGTTTTAGTGATTCTTTGAAATTTTAGAGGGTTTTAGGGTATTTAAAGATTTTTGGGTTTTTAGGGTTTCTTGATTTTTAGGGTTATTTGGTTGATTAATGGGGTTTTAGGTTCATTTAGGGATTTTATAAGGTAATATAGGGTATTTTAGGGTTTTATGGACTTTTCTGGTTTTTATGGTATTTCGGGTCTTTTAGGATTTATATATTTTTTATGATTTTACTGCATTTTAGTGGTTTTAGGGTTTTTAGGGATTTCTGGTTTTTGGGGGGAATATTAGTTATTTTGGAGGTCGAGGGTTTTTATTATTTTAGGGGTTTTTAGGTTATTATAATTTTCATTACTTTTTATAGGTTTTGTGTTTTTATGGATTTTAGGGTTTTTATTGTTTTTAGGGGTTTCTATTGGTTTTAGGCATTGTAGGTATGTTTCCGGGGTTTAGGGATTTAAGGGGTGTCTGTTTGTTTTTTGGGATTTTTGAGTTTTTAGGGTTTTAGAAGTTTTTATTGTGTTATAATGCTTTTAGGGGTTTTTTGGATTTTTTTCTTTTTTAGTGTATTTTATAGTTATTAGGGTCTTTTATCCTTTTTAATGGGCCTCTTTAGTGTATTTTAGTGTTTTAAATGTATTTTATGGTTTTTATGATTTAAAATTATTTTTAGTGAATTAGGGATTTAGGGTTTTTTAGTACTTATGTGCTTTAGGGGTTTAAGGAATTTTAGGAATTTTAGGGTTGTCAAGTGTTTTTACTGGTTTTTGGGTTTTTATGGATTTTGGATTTTTAGGATTTTAATTTTATATGGGTTTCTTAATGGTTTTAGGAGTTTTTTGTGTTTTTTTAATGTTTAGGGATCTTATTATAAATTTTAAAGATTTTAAAGGGATATTAAGACTTTCTAAGGATTTTAGGGATTTCTTGAGGTTTTTTAGGGGTTTTAATGTTTTCAGATCTTTGAAGGGGTTTTTGGGTTATCTATTTCTTAAGGTTATTAGGGGTATTTACATATTTTTATGGTTTTTTTAGTTTTTAGATATTTTTTATGTTTTTTATGATTTTTTAGCGCTTTTACATTTTTTGTGGGTTTTTAGGGTTTTTATAGTGGTTCAGGGTGTATAGTTACTATTTAGAGTATCATTTTTTGGTCTTTTAGTTATTTTAGGATTTTTATGGTTGTTTATGGATTTCTAGGGGTTTTTTTGGTTTTTTTGGTCTTTTAGGGTTCTGGGGTTTTTTGAGGTATTTAGGGATACTTAGGAATTTAGCGTTTTAATGGTTTAGAGGATTTTTCATGTTATTTTAGGGGGTTTTAAGGTTTTATGTTATTATGTTTTTAGTGTATTTAAGGTTTTTTTCGAGGGATTTTAGGATTTTAGTGTTTTAGGGTTATTAGGGTTTTGGATTTTTTTGGATTTTTTAGTTTTCTTAGTGGTTTTAGGGTTTTCTTATTGTTTTATGGTTTTGTATAGATTTTAGATATTTTTAGGAGTTATTATACATTTTCATATTTATTAAGGTTTTTAGGGGGTTTCACATTTTAGGGTTGGTTTATTAATTTTTTGGAATTTTATTTGTATCAGGTTATTTTAGGGTTTTATGCTTTATGTGATTTTAGGGGATTATTTTAGGTTTTACGATTTTTTTAGAGTGTGGGGACTTTTTCTGGTATTTAGGGGTTTTTAGAGTTTTAGGGTTTTTATGGGTTTTTATGGGTTTTTATGAACCTCTAATTATGTTTATAGGTTTTTAGGGTGTTTTAGAGAGTTCTAGGGATTTAAGATCATTTAGGGGGGTTGGATTTTTTGGTCTTTTAGGGGATTTAGTGGTTTTTAGAAGTTTTATTGTTTTTATGAAAAATTTAGTTGTTTATAAGATTTTTAGGATTTATTTTTTTTATAATTTTCTTACAGTTTTTATGGCTAATTATTATTTTGTTACAATTTTATAGTTTTTGTGGGTTTTAATTTCTTTTTAATATTTATACATTTTAAAGTGTTTATGGTTTTTAGGGATTTAAAGGGTTATTTAGTGTTTTTAGGTCTTCTAGTGTTTGTTTAAATTTTATTGGGGTTTTAGTGGCTTTAGGGTTTAATTTTTGTTAATGTTTTATATGTGTTTTTGATATCATTTTGTGTTTTAGGGTGTATTACTTTTTAGGAGTTTCAAGGAATTTTTGGTGTTATTAGGGTTTTTAGGGGTTTATGGTTTTAGGGTTTTAGGGGTTTTAGAGTTTTTTAGTGTTCATATCTTTTTAGATATTTTTGGGGGTGAGTTAGGTAATATTTAGGGGTTGTAGGTATTTTTATTTTCTATTAAGGGGTTTTAGTGTTTTTTGTGTTTTAGGGGATTTATGGGGTTTATGTTTTTAAAGGGGTTTGGGCCATTAATGGGTTTAAGGGGGTTTTGGGGTTTTTATTGTTTTTTGGGGTTCTCAGTCTTAATGTTATTATGGGTTTTGGGTTTTATTGGTGTTTTAGGGTTTTATTGGGACTTTTTGGGGGGTTTTTTAGGGGTTTAGCTGTTTTTTATAGACTCTAGGGTTTTTAGGGGTTTTATGGTGTTTTAATATTTTTAGGGGTTTTAATCATTTAAATGTTTTTGGGGTTTTTAACGTTTTTTGGAGTTTAGGAGTTTTATGGACTTTAAGGTTCTTTAGTAGTTTTATGGAATTTTTAAGGATTTAGCGGGGGTTTAATGCTTTTAAGTGTATTTATATATTTTTAGGGTTTTTAGGGATTTTAAATATATTTATGCCCTCTAAGGGTGTTTTTTGGTTTTTTTTGGGAATTTACGGATTTAATGGGTTTTATGGGTTTCTAGGTGTTTTATGTTTATAGGGGTTTTTTGGATTTTAGGTATTTAAAGGGTTTATGGGTTTTTATTGTTTTTATGGAATTTTCATTTATATTAATGGTTATATATGAGATTGAAGGGATTGCAGTGTTTTTAGAGGTTTTACGGTTTTTAGGGTTTTAAGGGTTTTAAGGATATTTTAGGGGGTTTTGTGGGTTTTAGGGTTTTTTAGGGTTTTTGTAGGATTTTATGGGTTTATATTTCTTTTAATGTTTCTAATTTTTTTAGGGTATTTAGGGTTTTTAGGGATTTCTTGGTTTTTCTGGGTTTTTTATGTTTTATAGGGTCATTTAGGCCTTTTAGGGGTTTTAGGGTCTTTGAGAGTTTTATGGGGTTTTAGTCTTTTTAGAGGGTTTAGGGTATTTTAGAGTAATATACCAAGTAAGTAAAAGAATAATAGATTTTAATATCTATATCTATTTATGAATTAGATAATGCATTAGAGGCTTAAAATGAGAATAAATCCAATTTTAATCATAAAATACTCTATTATTTTAAAAAGATTATTTTACCGCCTTTCGATGGAAACCCATTTTTAAATATATATTTTGACATTTTTTAAGATCTATTTGTCAAAATAATCTTATTCTTTAGAACCGAGACATTGAAATTTACTTTGGATGAGTTTTTGGTATTTTTCTGAAAATGTTCATTTTTAATGAATAGTCCAATATTCAACATTTTAAATAAAAACTGCCATTTCATCCAATTTTTTATATAGTTATATTGTCTTTTTTATTGGTTTTAAGTTTTAGTTTAATTATTTTTTTATCATTTAATACAATTTTGGTCATTAGAGGTAATTTCACTTTTAAATTGGATGTAAAAACAAATCAATCTTTTGATAGATTTTACTTCTTAAAAACTCATCTTTGGTTTTGACAACGGAAATTATTTTTAAATTAATTAATGAAATTTCTGTGTTTGGAATTTGATAAAATGTATTCCATATTTGGAATCATAAGGTCCATATTATTTAATTAAGACTCATTTGTTTTTGGACATTATGAATAGTAATGATGGTAATTATCTTTAATTATCGTGATTCATTAGTAATCGGGTAGGTAAGGGTAGTAAAATAATGTCATAATAATATAATATGACCACAAAATGTGTCCAAATACACTTTTTCAGTCATGGATAACCATGGGATAATTGTTACCTAACTTGAGGGCCCATGGAGTCACATGGGTGTGATAGTGACATCTATGACATTATTTTTAAAAAGAACAGAAATATAATAAAGGTTTGTATATCCTAAGTAAAACAATATTAATTTTGTTCACATAAATGATATATTAGACTATAAATAGTCATCGTAAAGCTAAAAATATTTCCTACATCATCGTTTTTTTTATAATTTTTAGACATTAAATAAATAAATTTATTTATGACACCATGATGATGCAATGATTACCACATTAAAGAACGATTTTAATAAAATGAGAATATAATGTAAAATATATTGCATACACTTGTATAAAACCTATTGGATGGGTGGATATCAAACAATTATCACCTTATTCTCAAACTATATCATTTTGGGACCTATAAAATCAGAAAATCATTTTATAATAAAGTAACATTTCAAGACTTTTCAAAAGTGACCCTCCTCCCTCTAATAAAAGGCCCCTACCTCTACCCCCTTACCCACACCTCTCAAGCCCATGACTCATCCAACCTATGAACATGTTATATATCCACATCCCTCTATTACCCCTATAAGCCTCACTTTAGACAGAAGACTTTCCAAAGAAGCCTTTGGCTCAAATAAAAAAGAGTTACCCAATTTTGAGTTATTGTCTTCCATCGAGTTTCTTTCTTTTATTTTCCTTCTTCACTCACCACTATCATATTATTATTTTCTCCCATAATAAAACAAGTATCCTAAATATACTATAATTTTTTATGATAAGAATTATACCTACACTTACACACACCTCCATCTAATGGTTATAGAACATACTGTTTTCGTGGATGGTGAATTAATGCCTCACGAAATGATGATTGTTCAATCTTCTCATACCACCTCTCATGGGGGCCATTATGATGGAAAAAATATTTATATATGATATATATTATATTTATGTCTTCTATATGCTTCTGTATTTTATATTTAAAACAAACATTTATTCTTTTCATGTTGTGAAAATGCGATAATTGCATATGGGGAATTCTGGACAAACTCCCCCTCAAGTGATGTGACTCGTTCATGAAAAACATGGAATTTATAAAAAATGTAATTAATGAACTTATTTTACATATATAACATATATATTATACTGGAATTATAATATATCTATGTCTCTTTTAGTTTTAATGTCCATTAATATGACAAAAAAATGAAAGTAGTGTTCATGCTTACATACGGCCTACCATCTCCATGAACGGTATATTTCATTTGTTATCTCTAAACATAATGTAATATTATAAAATACATATATAATGGATATATACGATTTTTAAATCCTGAACACAATTTCGAAGATGATGTAATTATAACTACATAGACAATTCTCTTCAAACAAGTTTATTTTTGACTCATGTACGGAACATCGACAAAATGTATGATATGAACTCACATAATTAACTAATTATTATAACACGATAATATGTGATATGAATTGAATAATAAAATTTAAATTAAGTACTTAATAAATTATAAATTAACCAATGTTTATTATTCAGGAATATAAAGAAACGAACAAGACAAGTCTTACTTGAGGTAAGGGACTTCATCTCAATCTCCATTCATTGAGGAATACTTCAATTTATATACAACCTTATTTTATTAGTTGTATAATAAACCCTTTTGACTTTTAATTTCATTCAAATGGAATATTTTTACACAAATCATTTTACTAAATGACAAAAGGAATGTTTTTGTCTTACGTATGCGGCGACAACGACTTCTCCGCCGTCGTGACCATTATTTGAGTTTCGGCTTCCTCTACAATCCATATCTTCTTTTTAAACGAAAAATAAATACCATGTTTTACTTTTCTTTTCTTTTGGTATTGAAAATGGTTTTGATAATGTTTTGATTATATCAATGTGTTGTGTTGATATCTTGTGACTGAAATGTGGAAATGTTATGTTAGCTTTATGCATGTTTTATGTGATATGATTATGTTATGGTTCATGGGGATTGTTTATGAAGTCAGGTAGTTCCATGATAAACTAATAGTAGGTGAGCCCAAGATAGCTCTCCAATGCATTGGGTAATTCAAAAGAGTTAAACGCTTTGGTCTCCGAAAATATTTAGAGAATATATTGTGATGGGTATTCCAAACGTAACTGTGAGGGTTACTCCATACATAAGAATGTTATGAATTACTTAAGGTATCTTTATGAATATTATTTCTATGAGTTATTCATAAATATTATTATTTCATGAGATATGTTAAAGTTTTAATGTTTTATGAGTAAAGAATGATTTCATTGATTTTTATGTATACATGAATTGATGTTTTCTTCACGTATTTTTATTCCCCTTACTGAGATTTTTATGTGCATCCCAGGTTTTTGAAATGTTTTTCACAGGTTAAGGGAAATGTACATGACGTGATGATAGTGTCGAGGAAGTGTCAATAAAAATCCATGCTTTATTTTAAATATGATTCATTTGATGGAAAAAATGAATAATGTTTTTGATGTAACCAACTTGTTTAAATGTCGAATGAAATGCATGATTTATGAGCTAATTCTCTAAAACTCTAAACCTGAAAAGATCCTCAATGTAAATTTTTGAAAAAACCGAAGATTGTGTAATGTTTAAGGTGAGGCCTTATAGTTGGTATCATATGTCCATTCAGATAACTTTCGGAGTTATAATTCCAATTAATGATTTTCCAAAAATATTTTTTTACATTATGGTCAAATTGAAATGATATAGAATATGAATATTACCATGTTGCTTCATCTAAGACAAGTTTTTTCAGAAAGGTTTTTGGGAGAGGAAACAAGGAAGAAGTACTAGGAAGGCATACAGAAGGAAATTACCATTCAAATTAGCATCCTAAGATGGTCAGAATAGGAAGTGAAGAGTTTGTTGTAGTAATGGCACAGTTGAATCAAGCGATAAATGGTGGTGGTATCCATGCACGAGATCAGCCAGATCAACTGTAGAAGAACATTTCAATGGTGGAACATTTCATGAGGAAACATCCCCCATCATTTAGAGGATCATCTGACCATGTTCTCTCTGAACGGTGGATTAAAGAACTAGAGAAGTTTTTGATTTCATGGGGTGTTTAGACAATAAAAAGGTTAGTCTTGTTGTTTACCTTTTGGAGGATGAAGCAAATCAGTGGTGGTTGATGGTTAAAAATATCAGAGACACTGATGAGATTTATGATCTTGAATAGGATGAATTCAATGGTATGTTTGTTGAGAAATATTTTCCTAAGGCTATTCGACATATGATGGAAAAATAAATCGTAGAATTTAGGCAAGAGGATGACTCAGTGGCTGCTTATGAAGAAAAGATCACTCAATTGGCAAGGAATTTTCCAAATTTTTTCTGAGACCTTGATAGTAAAATCAATCGTTTTTACTCAGGATTAAAGCCAAAATATCGAAGGGTATTAGCTTCTCGTGAGTTCAAAAGTTATGAAAAGATTTTTAGATGTGCTGAGAAGGTTGAAATTGAGTTTTCTGATGATCAAGTGTTCCATAAAATCCCACAAAATAAGAGACCGAGGTGGTAGTAGAAAGAGAAGAATCCTTAAAAAGTTTTGATGGTGAGAAAACTAAGTTCCTAGTTTGTGATAAATGTGGTAAAAAGCATGCTGGGGAATGTATTTTGAATTATTGAAAGTGCTTCTATTGTGGTAAGATGGGACATAAGGCTCGTGATTGCACTGAAAAAGATCAGGGTAATGGGAAGACCAAATTTTATTCATAGTTAGTGAAATGTTTCAAGTGCAATGATATGGGTCATTTTGCAAACGAGTGTTTGAAAAAGAGCTAGAATTATGGGAACCTGTCAGACTACATGATGAAAGGTGTGGTGAAATAATTTGAAACTACTACATCATATTTTGTTCCATCAAATGAAGTGGTATTAGGTACTTTGTTTTTTTTTCAGATTATTCCCATGGGTTGTTTGATTCAGGGTCAACACAATCTTTCATCAATGAAAAATTTTCTAGTAAATTGGGAATTACATCTCAGGAAATGACTCATGATCTTGTGGTAAAAAAAACCTGGGGGAAATTTTGAGGCAAAATGAATTTATATGAATCATCCTATACTTATCCATGGAAAGAATCTACATGAAAACCTTATTTTTTTACCACCTGTAGAGTTTGATGTTATCCTGGGTATTTATTGGCTCTCTGTTTACCATGCTAAGATTGACTGTAGAGCTAAAGAAGTTTCTTTTCAGAATGACTTTCAGTTTGTGTACGAGAATGAACCCTTACTATTGATAAATATCTTGAGGGTGAGAAACTTGTAAAATATGGAAATGAATGTTACCTTTCACATTTTTTTGAAAACAATGAACCGTTCAGATTAATGATGTGCCAGTGGTAAATGAGTATCCTGATGTTTATCCTGATGAGTTGTCTAGAATAATACCAGATCGGGAAGGTGAATTTAATATAGAATTAGTTCCTGATGATAAGCCAATTTCAAAACCCCCTTATCGAATGGCTCAAATTGAACTTTTAGAGCTGAAGGAGCAATTGTATTATTTATTAGAGAAAGGTTTCACTCGACCTACCACATCACCATGGGTTTCTCCTATCTTATTTGTTAAAAAGAAAGATGGTTCAATGAGAGTTTGCATTGATTATAGATCCTTGAATAACATCATTGTTAAGAATAAATATCATTTTCGTCAAATCGATGCTTTGTTTGATCAGCTCCAAGGAGCTTAATATTTTTTAATGATTGACATGAGATTGGGGTACCATCAGTTGAAGGTAAAGGAATAATATATTCCAAAGACCGCATTTCATTCAACATATGGCCATTATGAATTTTTAGTTATTCATTTTTGGTTAACCAATGCACCTACGGTATTCATGGACCTTATGAATCGAATTTTCCATGAGTTCTTGGATATGTTTGTGGTTGTTTCCATTGATAATATTTTGGTGTTTTCTAAAATTAATGAGGAGCATGAAATTCATTTACGGGTTATTTGGAAACCAGAAATGAAAATAAATTGTATGGGAAATTCAGAAAGTGTGAGTTTTGGTTGAAAAAAATTACATTCATTGGTCACATTGTTTCTAAAGATAGAATAACTGTTGATCCTAGAAAAACATAGGGTTTCTGAAGAATGTCCATGACCCACAAATGTAACCTAGATTCATAGTTTTCTTGGTTTGGAAAGATATTACAGAAGGTTTGTTAAAAAAATTCCACAGTTATCCATCCCATTGACTAAGCTAACACGTAAGGGTGTTATGTTTATCTTGAAAAAAGAATGTGATGAATGTTTTCAGGAATTGAAAAGAATACTGGTGAATTCTCCAGTATTGGCACTACCTTCCAAGAATGGTGAGTTTTTTATCTATAGCGATGCTTCATTGAAAGGACTTGGTTTCATCCTAAATCATAATGATCATGTAATTGCTTATGCTTCACGTCAGTTGAAAACTCATGAGATAAATTACCCAACACATGAGTTGTTATTAGCTGCTTCTCTTTCCGCTTTAAAAATGTGGAGGCATCATTTTTATGGTGTAAAGTATGAAATATATACTGATCAAAAAAGTTTAAAGTATATATTCACTAAGAAAGAATTGAACATGTGACAGAGGAGATGGATAGAATTAATCAAGGATTATGATTGCACGATTCACTACCACCCAGAAAAAGAAAATAAAGTGGACGATGCTTTGAGTCGAAAAAGTAATGCTTCATTAACCATGTTATGTTTGGAATGTGATTCTTTGGTTAAGGATTTGATGAATTTTGTCTTTGAAGTTGTTGGTGCATGAAATTATTTTGTTTTTTTTTAGGTATCTGTGAAATCTTCTCTATTAGATAGAATTAAGAATGCACAGAAGCAATACAGTGAGTTGTAGAAGAAGGTAGAGCTAGTTCAGAAGGGTGTGTTACCGGAATTCAACATTGATAATGATTGTGTTTGCCTTGTGATTCAGAGTTGAAGAAATAGTCGTTATGTGAAGCTCATAGTTCTCCATTTTCAATTCATCCAGGTAGTACTAAGATGTATAGAGATCTTGGGGAGTTTTGCTGGTGGGATGGAATGGAAATGGATATTGCTGGTTTTACTATGAAGTGTTTGACATGTCAACATGTTAAAGAAAATTGGTAGTTACCGAAAGGGATGATTCAACCTTTACCAGTGCTAGAGTGGAAATGGGAGAATATATCAATGGACTTCGTTTTGTGATTACCAAAGACACCTTGAGGTAATAATACAATCTAGGTTATTGTTGATCGCTTGACTAAATCTACTCATTTCCTTGCTATACGAGATACTTTTTCCCAAGATCAACTTTCTCGATTGTATCTTAAAGATATAGTCAGGTTACATGGAGTTCCCCTCTCCATTGTATCTGATCGTGATCTTAGGTTCACTTCTATCTTTTGTAAATGCCTTTAGAAGTCATTGGGTATTGAATTGAATTTTACTACAGCTATTCATCCTCAATCATATGGGATGTCAAAACAAAAAATTCATACTTTGGAGGGTATGCTACATTCTTGTTCAATGGATTATCAGGGAAGTTGGGACCAACATCCTTCATTGGTTGAGTTTTCTTATAATAATAGTTTTTGTTCTAGTGAACAGATGGCACTATTTGAGGCATTATATGGGAAGCGGTGTCGAACACCATCTTTTTGGGATGAATTAGGTGAAAGGAAGTTGATGGGGCCATAATTGGTAGAAGAGATGGTAGAAAAAGTTAAGCTAATACAGAAACACATGAGAGAAAATCAGAGCAGGTAGAAAAGTTATGCAGACATCAAGAGAAAGGATCTCTCTTTTGAGGTAGGTGATCATATCTTCCTCAAAGGTTCACCATGGAAAAGTGTGATGTGATTTGGAAAGAAAGGAAATCTGAGTCCAAGGTTCATTGGAACATATGAAATTATGGAGAGAGTTGGATCAGTTGCATACTGAGTGGCTTTACCTCCGAATTTATCTCAGGTACACAATTTATTTCATGTTTTAATGTCATGGAAGTACATGACAGATCCATCTCATGTTTTGAGTCCAGAGTTAGTTCAGCTGGAAGAGAATCTATCTTATGAGGAAGAACCGGTCCATATTCATGACCACATGGAGTAAGTTTTGCGGAATTAGGTGATTCATCATGTAAATGTGTTGTGGAAAAACCACATGATTGAAGAGGCAACATGGGAATCTGAAAATGCAATGAGAGATAAGTACCCCCACTTATTTGATATGTAAATAAATTGCGGGGGTGCAATTTCTTAAAGGGGGGAATGATGTAACATCCTATGTAAGTAAAATAATAATATATTTTCATATATATATATATATATGAATTAGATAGTGCATTATAGGCTTAAAATGAGAATAAATTCAATTTTAAGCATAAAATACTCAAATATTTTTAAAAGATAGTTTTACTGCCTTTCAATGGCAAACCCATTTTTAAATCTAACTATTGACAATTTTGAAAGATATTTTTTTAAAAAATAAACATATTCTTTATAATCGAGACATTGAAATTTACTTTGGATGAATTTATGGTATTTTTCTGATAATGTTCAATTTGTTTTGAATAGTGAAAAATACCACATTTTAATTCAAAACTGCCTTTTCATCCAATTTATTTATATAGTTATATTGTAATTTTAATTAGTTTTAATCTTTAATTTAATTATTTTTTTATAATTTAATACAATTTATGTCATTGGATGTAATTTCACTTTTAAATTGGATGTAAAAACAAATCAATCTTTTGATAGATTTTACTTCTTACAAACCCGTCTTTGGTTTTGACAACGAGAATTATTTTAAAATTAATTACTGAAATTTCTGTGTTTGGATTTTGATAAAATGGACTCCATATTTGGAACCATAAGGTCCAAATTTTGTAATTAAGACTCTTTTGTTTTTGGACATTATGAATAGTAATCACTGTAATTATCATTAATTATCGTGATTAATTAGTAATCGGGTAGTTAAGGGTAATAAAATAATTTAATAATATAATATGACGCCAGCATGTGTCTTAATCCTTCTTTTTGAGTCATGGACGACCATGGGATGATTTTACAAAACTTGAGGGCCCATGGAGTAACATGGGTGTGATAGTGACATTTATCACAATATTTTTAAAAAGAAGAGACATATAACAAAGGTTTGTATATCCTATGTAAAACAATATTTATTTTGTTTACATAAATGATATCTTTGACAATAAATAGTCATTGGAAATATAAAATTATTTCCTACATCATGGTATTTTTTTATAATTTCTAGACATTAAATAATAAATTTTTTTATGACACCATGATGATGCAGTGATTACCTCATTAATGAACGATTTAAATAAAATGAAAAGATAAGCTAAAATATAAGACTTACACTTGTCGAAAACCTATTGGATGGGAGGACTTCGAACCCTTATCACATTATCCTCAAAATATATCATTTTGGGACCTTTAAAATCCTAAAATCATTTTATAATAATGTAACATTTCAAAACTTTCCCAAAGTGACCATCCTCCCTCTTATAAAAGGCCCCCACCTCTACCCCTTTACCCACACCTCTCAAGCCCTTGGATCATCCAAAATCTACTCATATTATCTCTCCACGTCCCTCTCTTACTCTTAGAAGCCTCACATTGGGCGTAAGTCTTTCCAAGGAAGCATTTGGCTCAAATAAAAAAGGGTTACCTTATTTAGCGGTAATGTCTTCTCCCGAGTTTCTTTCTTTCATTTTACTTATTCACTCACCACTATCTTCATATTATTTGATCCCATAATAACACTAATATCCACAATATACTATAATTTTGTTATGATAATGAGTCTACCTAAACTTACTCACACCTCCGTCTAATGGTTAAATAACATATTGTTTCCGTGGATGGCGAATTACTGCCTCAAGAAACTATGATTGTTCAATCTTCTCCTACCACCTCTCATGGTGGCAATTATGACATAACTATATTTATATATGATATTTATTATATTTATGTCCTCTCTATGCTTCTGTATTTTATATTTAAAACATACCTTTATGCTTTCCATGTTGTGCAAATGCGATAATTTCATATGAGGAAGTGTGGACAACCGCCCCCTCGTGTGATGTGAATCATTCATGCCAAAAATGGAATTTATAAATAATGTAATTAATGAACTTATGCTACCTATATAACATATATATTATACTTTAATTATAATATATCTATTTATCATTTGGTTTTAATGTCCATTAATATGTCAAAAAATGATAGTAGCGTTCATGCGTACGTACGGCCTACCGTGTCAATGAACAGTACATTTCATTTCTTATCTCCAAACATTATGGAATATTATTAAATACATATATACTGGATATATATAATATTTAAATCAGTAACACCATTCTTGAGATGATGTACTTATAACTACATGGACAATTCTTTTCAAACAAGTTTATTTTGGACTAATGTACCGAACATCGACAAAAAGTATGATATGAACTCATATAATTAACTAATTATTATAACATGATAATATGTGATATGAATTGAATAATAAACATTAAAGGAATTCTTTAATAAATTATAAAATTACCAATGTTTATTATTCTGGAATATAAAGAAATGAACAAGACAAGTCAGACTTGAGGTAAGGGACTTCGTCTCAATCTCCTTTCGTTGAGGCATACCTCAATTTATATATGACCTTGTTTTATTAGTTGTATAATAAATCCTTTTGACTTTTAATTTCATTAAAAAGGAATCTTTTTACATGAATCATTTTACTAAATTACAAAATGAATGTTTTTGTCTTATGTATGTGACGACAACGACTTCTCCACCGCTGTGACCATTATTTGAGTTTCGGCTCCCTCTACAAGCCATAAAATTTTTTAAATGAAAAATAAATACCATGTTTAACTTTTCTTTTTTTTTGGTGTTGAAAATGGTTTTGATCATTTTTTTATTATATAAATGTTTTGTATTGATATCTTGTGATTGAAAGGTGTAAATGTTATGTTTTATTTATGCATTTTTATGTGATACAATTATGTTATGGTTCATGGGCATTATTTATGAAGTCTGGTGGTTCTATGATAAACAAAAAGAAGGTGGGCCCGAGATAGCCCTCCAATGCATTGGGTAATATAAAGGAGTTAAACTCTAAGGTTTCTCTGAAAAGATTTAGGTAATATACTGTGATGGGTATTCCAAACGTAACCATGAGGGTTACTCCCTACATAAGAATGTTATGAATGCCTTAAGATACCTTTATGATTTATGTTTTTTATGAGTTATTCATATATCTTATTATTTAATGAGGTATTTCAAAGTGATTATATTTTATGAGTAATGTATGATTTCATTTATTTTTATGTATACATGGACTAATGTTTTCTTCCCATATTTTTATATCCCTTACTGAGCTTTTTATGTTCATCCAATGTTTTTTGAAATATTTTTCACAAGTCAAGGGAAAGTTACATGATGTGATGATAGTGTCAAGGATGATTCAATAATGAAACCATGTTTTATTTTAAATATGTTTCCTTTGATGCGAGAAAATGAATATTGTTTTTGATGTAACCACCTTGTTTAGATATGGAATGAAATACATGATTTTGGAGCTAATTCTCTAAAACTATAAACCTAAAAATATCCTCAATGTGAATTCTTGAATTAACCAATGATTAAGTAATATTTATGTATGTGGCCTTATAGTTAGGGGTTTTAGGATATTTAAGGGTCCATGAAGGGTTTTTGGGTCATTTAGTGGTTTTAGGTTTTTATGGATTTTAAGGATTTTAGGGTCCATAATGCATTTTAGGGTTTTGTGGTTTAATTTGATTTAGGGTTTTTAGGGTCTTTACCATTTTTAATGTTTTTATAGTTTTAATAATTTTTACGGTTTTAAGGGTATTTTAGGGTTTTTAGGGGTTTTAGTATATTGAGGGTTATTAATGTTTTTAGCAATTTTAGGGGGTTCTATAGTTTTAGAGGAATTAGGGTTTTTAGGGGTTCTTAGTGTGTTGTGGGGGTATGGATTTTAGGTGTTTTTAGGAGGGGTTTTTTGGGTTTTAGGGTTTGAAGACAATTTTTATGGATTTTCACGATTTTCCACGTTTATTAGTGTTTTTCGGGTTTTAGTTTTTTTGGGGTTCATGGATTTAGGGTTTTATGGTTTAATATAGGCTTTAAGTTTTTAGGGGTTTTAGTTTTTTTTTTGGGTTTTTAGAGGATTCAATATTTTAAGGGATGTTATGGTATTTATGATGTCTTAGGGTTTTCACGGTTATTTAATGTTTTTTATGTATTTTAGGGTCTTTTGAGTTTTTTTTCTGTTTTTAGGGTCTTTTATATTTGTTGGAGTTTTAGCATTTTTAGATTTTTAAGGACTTGTTGGTGTTCTAGATGTTTTTTGGGTCTTTTATGGGTTTTGTGGTTTTCTAGGTGTGTTTAGGATTTTTGGGTTGTTTCGAGTTTTTATGTTCCATTAAGGTTTTTTGGGCTTTTCGGAGACTTTTATAGTGTTAAGGGAATATTATTATCTTATATAGTTTTTAGTGACTTTTGTATTTGTTTAAATTTTTATGGTATTTTAGGGGGTTTTAGAGTTTCTAAATCCTTTTGGGTTTTAGGGTTTTTAGGGTATTTTTGTATTTTTGGGTGAATTTTGGGATTTTAGTGAGTTTTTAATTATTTTATGGGGTTTTAGAGTATTTTGGGATTTAGGGGATTTAGTGTTTTTTGTGATTTCATTGGTTTTATGGGGATTGTGGGCTTTAGGAGTTTTATGTTCTTTAAGTGTTTTTACATTATAAGGGTTTTTAAGATTTTATATTTTTTAGAAATTTTCATGAGGTGTAAGGGGTTTTAGGTTTTTCAGAGTTTTTATGATGTTTTGGAGTTTTATGTCTTTTCTAAAGTTTGGGGGATTTTATTTATTTTTACAGGTTTTTGGTATTTTTTAGGATTTTAAGGATTTAGGATTTTTATAATTCTTTTGGGTTTTTCGGTTTTTGATGGTTTTATAATTTTTAGAATTTCCAGGGATTTAAAAGGATTTAGGGAATTTTAGGGCATTTTTACAGGATTTTTGGGTATTTTAGGGCTATAGGGATTCATGGGATTGGTTTATTTTATTAGGGTTTTTAGGTGTTTTTAGGATTTCTAGGGTTTTCATGGCTTTGTAGTGTTGTTTTTGAGGGTGATAGTGTTTTAGGGGTTCATAAGGGATTTTTTTGTGCTTTTGGGGTTTCTAGGGGGTTTTGGGTGTTTAGTGAATTTTAGGATTTTTTATGTATTTTATTATTTTTTAAGGAATTTTAAGTATTTTGGGAGGGGATGAATCTTTTTTACGGATTTTAGATCCATCTAGGGATTTATGGGGTTTTAGGAGTTTTTAAGGTTTTTATGGATTTCTACGAGTTATAGTTTTTTTATTGGTTTTTTGGGGTTTTTTGTGTTTTTAGGATTTTTAGGGGTACTAGGGGTTTTTAGGGTTTTAGGGGTTTTATAGTTTTTAGGACAATTTTGGGAATTTTAGATATTTTTAGGGTTTTATGGAATTATTTTCTATTTTTAGAGGTTCTAGGGTATTAGGGGTTTTCATGATATTTTATGGGGGTTAATGTTTTTAGGGTTTTTAGGGATTTTTAGGGTGTTAGAGATTTTTGAGGTTTTTTGGTTTTCTAGGTTTTAGGATTTTTAGGGGTTTTAGTGGATCTTATATGATTTAAGGGTTTTGGGGTTTGATTTATGGTTTTTTTGGTTGGTTTTATAGGTATTTTTGGATTTTTTATATTTTTTATTATATTATGGTATTTTAATGCTTTTGAGATGTTTAAAAGTTTTTATGGTCCTTCAGGATTTTAATATCGGTTTTCGGGACTTTTTGGCGTTTAGGGATTTTGGAGTTAGTTAGTGTATTTTGGGGTTTTAGGGTTTATAGGGTATTTTATGATGGTGTAGGGGTTTTTTATAGTTTTTAGATCTTTTATTGGTTAAATTAGTTCTTTGGGGGTTTTAGTTGTTTTTTGAATTTTAGGGGATTTTTTGTATCTAGTAGATTTTACAGTTTTTAGGGGTTTTAAAGGTTTTTTTTTGGGTTTTTGGATTTTTTTGGGTGTTTCTAGTTTATAGTACATTCATAGGGATTTGATGATTTGAAGGTTTTTTTGGGGTTATAGGGATTTCAGGGATTCTTCATGTTTTAATTGGGTTTTTGGGATTCATAGCATTTTTAGGGGTTTTAGTCAATCTAGGGATGTTTTGGATTTTATAAGTTTTTAATGGATTTTAGGGTTTTATGGTTTTTTAGGTTTTTCAAATTTTTAAGGATTATTCGTGTTTTAATGGGTTTTGAATGTTTTGTGGGGGGTTTTAAGGGGTTTTAGGGGTTTGAGTGGTTTTAAGGCTTTTAGGGTGTTTATATGGGTTTATGGGATTTTTATGGGGTTTTAGAGGTTTCCTGGGTTTATATAGTTTTAATGTGTTTTATGTTTTTAGGTTTTTTGAAGATTTTAGTGTATATTAATTTCTTTCATTGGTTTTTTTGGATTTAATTTTATAGGGTTTTTTTTTGGGAATTTATGGTTTTTATGTGATTTTTTTATTTTAGGGTCATTTTCCATAATTTAGGAATATTTTAGTGTTTTAAGGTTTATGTATGTTTTTGAGTTTTTATAATAAATTTTTGGGTGTTTAGAATCTTATAAATTTTTTTAGATTTTTTAGGGTCCTTAAGGTGTTTTTAGTAATCCCTAGGCGTTATATATATTTTTTTTGGGGATTTTAGGGTTTTAATCGTTTTTCGGTTTTTAAGAGTTTTAAGGTTTTTTATTTTAGGGTTTTTATGGGTTTAATAGTTTTTATGGTTTTAGGTGTTTATGGATTCTAGGTTTTCAAGGTTTTATGGTTGTAATAGTTTTTTCACATTTTAGGTTTTTAAGGAATTTTTAGTGTATTTACGATTTTAGGATTTTTTTTAGGATTTTTAGGTGTGTTTAGTGTTTTTTGGGATTTAGGAGTTTTAAGGGGTTTTAGGGTTTTTTCTATATTGGGGTGCTATATGTGTTTTAGGGTTTGTAATGTTTTTAGGGGGTTTTAGGGTATTTAGGGTTTTTTTGTTTGTTTGGGATTTTAGGGGTTTTAGGGTGTTTTAGGGGTTTCTAGGACTTTTAGGTTTTAATAGAGGTTTAAGGGTTTTTAGGATCTTCTGAGGGTTTTAGGTGTTTTAATAACATTTATGTTTTTTTGGGTTTTGGGCTACTTTGAGGGGTTTTTAGGGTTTTTATGATGTTAGAGTTTTTAAGGGATATTTGGGGTTTTTAGGGTGTTTCGGTATTTGGGGTTTTTTGGGGTTTTACGGTATTTATTGGTTTTGGTGGTTTGTGGGGTTTTATGGGTCTAATTGGTTTTAGGGTTTTTACGTTTCATAGGGGTTTTATGGTTTTTTGGCTATTTTGTGTATTTTCATTTTTTAGTGGTTTTGAAGACCTTTATAGGGCATTTAGTCTATTTAGGGGTTTTTATGGGTTTTTAAATATTATAGAGTTTTTCGTGTTCTTGATTGTTTTTAGGGATTTTTTAGATTTTAGGGCTTTTAAGGTTTGTATTTTTCTGGGTTTTTTATGGTTTTAGGGGTTTTAGGGTTGTAAGCGATTTTAGGGTTTTTTAGAGTTTTTATGGATTTAAAAGGGGTTTTAGGGTCTTTGGGGTCATTGAGGGTTTTTGGATCTTAGGGGTTTCAGTGGTTTTAGGGTATTTTAGGGGTTATTATTGGATTTTATGGTGTCTTTGGGGTTTTATAGGGATTTTGATGGGGTTTTTTTGAGTGTGTAGGGTTTTAGGCTTATTTAGAGTTTGTAGGGTTTATGGGGTTTAAATGTCTTTTTTGGGTTTTTAGTGTTTCTTCAGTTCTGAAGGTTTTTATGGGTTCTAGGTGTTTTAGGGGTTTTTGTTGGGTTTTTTAATTTTTTTGGATATTTTTATGGTTGTTTTGGGTTTTTAGGGGATTACGGTATTATATTGGTTTTAGGGGTTTTGGTTGTTTTAAAGGGGGTTTTAGGGGTTTAGGGCCTTGTAGTGGTTTTAGTATTTTTTCCATATTTGTAGGGTCTTTTAGGGGTTTTACGTTTTCAGGGGTTTTGGGGGGTTTATTAGTTTTTTTGGTCTTTTAGGGGGATTTATGCGTTTGAGGTTCGTTTAAGGGTGTTGTAGGGGTTTTATAGGGGTTTTCGAGATTTTGAGTTTTTTGAATGATTAGGTTTTTTAGGCTAATTTTTCTTTTATTTATTTTATTTTGGTTTTTAGTGTCTTTATGGTTACTAGTTTTTATTAGTTTTTAGTGGTTTTCAAGGGGTTTTACTAGCATTAGATATTTTACGTCTTTTTTGGGTTATTTTATGGTTTTAGGGTTCTTTTAGGGTTTTATGGTTATTTTAGAATTTTTAATGGTTTTATAGGGTTTTATAGGGGTTTTGGATTTTTATGGTTATGTAAGGTTTTGTTGGATTTATAAAGGATTCCATTGGATTATTTAGGGTTTTCGGTTTTGTTAGGGTTTTAAAGAGTTTTTAGGGGTTTAGGGGTTTTAATGTCTTTTAGGGTTCTGTTTGGTTTAAGGGGGTTTTTGGGTTGTGACAATTGTATTAAGGTTTTTGTTGTATTTTAGGGTTTTCTTATGATTTTTTAGGATTTCAGGGGTTTTATGGAATTTAATGTGATTTATGGATGTAGGTTTTTAATGACATTTGAAGAATTTTAGAAAATTTTAGTGTTTTAGGTGATTTATTTGTATTCCATATTTTTTAGGGTTTCTAGTATCTTTTAGAGTTTTATGGTTTTTAGGGTTTAGGGTTTAGTGTTTAGTGTATAGGGTTTTGGGTGTAGGTTATATGGTTTAAGTTATAGGTTTAAATTATAGGTTATATGGTTTAGGGTGTATGGTTTCGGGGGTAGGGTGTAGGGTGCAGATTTTATGGAGTAGGGTTTAAGGATTATTGTGTTTTTATAACGTTAAGTCTATATGGTTTAGAGTTTAGAGTATAGGGTGTACAGAATATGGATTATGGTGTAGGGTGTTTTGTATAAAGATAATGGTCTAGATTTTAGGGTTCACATTATAGCGTATATTTTTCTGGGTCTATGCTTTTGGGTTTAGGGTGGATGGTATAGGGTTTACGGTGTGGGGTTTATGGTTTAATGTGTCGGGTATGGGGTTTATGGTGTCGAGCTTAGGGTTTAGGGTTTAGTGTATAGGCTGTAGGATATAGATTTTAGGGTGCTAGGAATAGGGTATAAGGTGTATGATATAGGTTTAAGGGTGTAATGTTTATGTTTTAGGGTTTATGGTGTAGGTATTTGTTTAGGTTGCATGATTTATGGTGTAGAGTATATGGTTTAGGGTATACGAGTTAGGGTTTATGGTGTATGGTTTATGATTTAGGGTTTAGGGTTTAGGGTTTATGGTGTAGGGTTTAGGGTTTAGGTTTTATGGTTTGGATATTATGATTAAGTGTGGGGGTTAAGGGTCTTGGTTTTTGTGTATAGAGTTTAGGGTTTGGGGTGTAGGATATAGAGTGTATAGTTTTTAGGGTGTAGGTTATAGTCTTTAGGGTGTAGGGTTTAGGGTGTCATGTATAAGGTTATAATGTAGGTTTTTGTGTTTAGGGTGTAGGGTATATGGTTTTGTGTGTAGGGTTTAGGGTTTAGTGTGCAGGGTATTGGGTTTGTGGTGTCAGGTTTATGTTTTATGGTGTGGTATAAAAGGTTTTATGTATAGGCTTTAGTGTTTATGGTGTAGGTTACAGGGTTAGTGTGTAGGGTTTAGGGTGTAGGTTACAGGGTCAGGGTGTTGGGTCTAGGTTATAGGGTATAGGATTTTAGTTTAGGGTATTTTTTTAGGGTTTGTGTTGTAGGGTTTAGGGTGTAGGGTATCATATTTTTTAGATGTATGGATAGGGATGGGGGTGTAGGGTACATGGTTTGGGAATTATGTTTTAGGGTTTTGGATTTAGGGTTTATTGTATATGGTGTAGTGTATAGGGTTTAGGGATTTTTTTTGTTTTTTGTTTTTAGGGGTTTAGAGTTTTATGGGGTTTTGGGGTTTATGGTTTTTAATGGGTTTTAGGATTTTTATGTATTTTTAGTTTATTCGTTTTTTTGGTATTTTGGGATTCATAGGGGTTTTATGTGATTTTATTGCTTGGGGATATAGTTATATTTTTGGGTTTTTAGGTTTTGTTAGGGTTTTTAAGAGTTAATTATAGATTTTTTGGGATATAAGGGCTGTAAGGGTTTAACAGGATTTTAGGGTTTTTATGGTTTTTAGTGGTTTTAAGGGATTTCATTATATTTTTTAAAATTTATTCTGTTTTCCTAGGGGTGTAAGGGGTTATTTTTGTGTTTTTATAGGTTTTTTTGTGTTTTTTTGCATAATTCAGTGGATTTTGGAGTTTTAGGGGATTTATGGTTTTTATGAATGCTTATGTTTTGTAGTTTTTGTGTGTTATTAATTGTTTTTAGTGTTTTTTTGGTTTTCATGTTTTTTTTGGTTTTTTGGGTTTTTAGGGAGTTTAGGGTCGCTTAGAGTTTTTAAAATTTTCAGTGTTTTAGGATATTTGTGTGTTTTAGAGTTTTTAGGGTGTGTAGGTATTTTATGGGTTTTCAGGGATTATGAATATATTTTTTTTGTTTTATAAGGTTTTTAAGGGTTTTTTGGTTTTTTGGGTAACTAAGGGGTTTAAAGGTTATTTTAGGATTCCTATATGGGCCTTAGGAATTTTATGTGGTTTTATGGTTTTTATAATTTTTTATAGTTATTTCGGTTTTTGGGGATTTAAGGGACTTTTAGGGGCTTTAGGGGGGGGGGGTTTGGTTTTTTGGATTCTTTAAGGGTTTTTTTGTATTTAGGGGTTTTTATGGGTTTTAGGTGTTTTATGGTTTTAATGGTTTTAGAGTTTTTATTGTTTTTTTGAGGGTTTTAGGGTTTTATGGGGTTATTATGGTTTTAAGGGTTTTTAGGATTTTTGGGAATTAAAAGGTTTTATTTGATTTTTATGTGTTTTTAGGGTTTAGTTTTGTTTCTATGGTTTTTAGGGTTCTTTAGTGATTTTTTGTTTTCATGGTTTCTTTTACGGGGTTTTATGGGTTTTTATGGTTTTCTATAATTTTTTGGATTTTTAGGCCATTAGGGTCTTTAACTGTTTGTTGGGGTTTTATATGATATTTTGGGGTGTTTATGTTTTTTATTAAATTTTTGTATTTTTTTATTTATTATTTTTATGGATTTTTTTAGGGTTTTTGGGAAATCGAAGGCTCGGGTCCAGGCTATTCCTGGAACCCCCCAAATTTTATTAAAAGAAAAGACACAAAGAGCTGGAGACAAGGGAGGGGTGGGGTCAAAAGAACCACACCCAAAAACCCTTCACACCAAAAGACCCAAAAAAGGAAAATCGAAAAAGAAAACAAAATAGAGAAACAGACACAAAACAAAACACAACAGCAGTGTCCACACATCTTTTTCAGCCAACACCAGCATCCAGCACCAGTACCAAATAGCATAGCCAAGCAGCGTCCACACATCCAGCATCACAACAACCATTATCCAGTGCATTCCAGCATCCAGCATCACCACATCCAATCATCACAGCAATACAGCAGCGACAACACATCAAAACCAACCAGCCCCAGCAACCATCAGCAGCACCACATCCAATCATCACAACAACACAGCAGCAACACATCCAAACCAACCAGCCCCAGCAACCAACAACACCAAATCTGACATCACAGCCAAATATAACCAGCAGCATCAAACCATAGCACAAGCACCAAAACCAGACATCGCAAGCTTCACCTCCTATCAAACAGAATATTAAGATATCTAGGATACTCCTCTCATATTCGTGGAATTAATCTCATCTACCATTGTTGAACATAGACTTAAAAGAAAATGTTTTCATTAATGTTTGGGAATAATTTTAGGCATTAAATAATTAATTTCAAATTGAATAATTTATTTTTCTCAATAAAATTTCTAATGATCTTTGTAAATAATGTTCATCTATGTCAACATTATATGGTGGATATTATTTCTTACAAAATTAGTTGTGGAGTGTAGTAGCATGGATATGGCCCCTCAATA
Source organism: Viscum album (assembly GCA_963277665.1). NCBI lineage: Eukaryota > Viridiplantae > Streptophyta > Magnoliopsida > Santalales > Viscaceae > Viscum > Viscum album. The sequence goes on from OY728167.1 coordinate 686,182,591, forward strand.
ATAATTCTAGTGTTGTTACAAGGTTGTGGCCATCTATATACTGAGTGGTACACCCCTAATGTCTGGAGGGGAAGGTCAACTATCTACTTAGAAGAACAACCTGACACACAATAGCACTATTCAAATCCATCATCTAAGCTCCAATGGTATTCTCAGGTTTCTTTGGATCAATGGTGCTCTTTATTTGAGCTACAAAAGGGTTATTCACCTAGTAGTTTTGACTAGGTGTTGGGGCTCTCCTTTGTGGTAGTTTGAGTTGTAGTCTGATAAGCCCACAACACATGCAGGAGCTTGTATGATGAAGACTTTTTATCCATGACAATTATCTTGTGGAGTATGTTTGATAGGGTCTTGTTAAAGGAATCTATGTATCTGTTAGTCATTTCGTGGTAGTGAATTGTTTCACTTGAGGTAATACTCCTCATATAGATTCTATATTTCAGAAGAATAGAAATAGAAGTTGTTTTCCATTATAATTGTATGAGGGACACAAAATTTGGTGATGAAGTTGGCTTTCATGTAGTTAGGCACCGTTGATCATGTATTAATTCCAATTCTTCTTCGTATTAATGGGGTGAAACATAATCAATATGAACATTCATATTGTATAAACTAGAAAATAAAATATTAATACTTTCACGAATTAATAAGAATAATCATAAACCATTGAGAGTAATCTGGTGAATGATATAAATATAGTACAACTTGGTCAATTGATCAAAAAACATATCGATAAATAATATGTAAAACCCATAAAAACACTTCATAAACAATAAGAACATTTAATCACCCTCAAAATATAAAAAACCCTAAAATCCACAAAAACCCTAAACACCCATAAAACACATAAAACACCCAAAACCGTAAAATTTTAAAAACACTAAAACCCTTAAATGACCTAAAACCAATATCCTATACCCTAAACCCTAAAATGTGCTCCCTAAAACCAATACCCTACACATTAAACACGAAACAAAACTCCTTAAACACTTTTCTAAAGGTTGGAGATGAAGCCTCATTTTATTATTAAAACAAAGACCTCTTTTTTTCTTGATAGAGGGTAACCCATTACATAGTCTGAATTCCCAAGGACATGTGGCCTGGATACAAGGCTTGAAAGCCCATTTTTTGGACCAAAGTACCCTTCGGTGAATAGTAATGCTACAGTACAAAAGCTTCTACTGTACCATAACTACAGTTCCTCCTACAGTTCCTCTGCAGCTACAGTATCACAGTGCTACATACCACCCCTGCTACATGGATGCTACAGTAACCCCAAAATTTTCCCCATCCCGAATTTGATCCTTGGTCTTTTGGATTCCAAGTAGAAGCCTGTACACACTTGAAACAAAAAAACTCAAAAACCATACACCCGAAACCCAATACACAACACCGTCAACCCCGAACCCTAAACTCATAAACCATACCCTACTCCCAACACCTAAAACCTACACAGTAAAGATGATACCCTATAACCTAAACCCTAAAAAATACACCATAAACTCTGAATCGTACACCCTAAATTCTAAACCCTACATCATAAACACTATAACATATACCCTACACCCTAAATCCTATACCCTACAATTGAAACTGCATATCCTACTCTGTAATCCCTTTACCCAACAACCTAAAACCTCTACCTTACACCCAAAACCCAAAACACTATAGCGTAAACCCTATAGGTGACACCCAAAACCATAAACCCTATAGAATAAATCCTATATCCGATACCATAAACCCTACACCCTATATCATAAGTTCTACACCCTACACCAAACACACCAAACCCTTTACCCTATGCACTAAACCCTAGACTATAAACCCTAAACCATTCAACATAAACCCTAGACTATAAACCCTAAACCATTCAACCTAAACCCTACATCCAAAACCCAAAACAATAGACCATAAACTCTAAACCCCACACAATTAACCGTATTTCCTAAACCCTATACCATAAACCTACACCCTAAAACCTAAACCAAAAACCCTAATCCCAACACCCAAAACCAAATACACAAAACCCAAAACATAAACCCCTAAACACTAAAACCCATACCCTACACCCTAAAAACTAAACCATAAAGCCAATACCCTACACCGTAAACCCTACACCCTACATCCTAAACAATATACCCTATAACATACACCCAATCAATACACCCTAAACCCTATACCCTACACACAAAACACTAAACCCGATACCCAAACCCATATAACTTAAACCCTAAACCCTAAACCCGAATACCAAAACTCAATACCCTTCACACTACCCTTAATGTTACACCCTAAACCCTATACCCTCCACCCTAAAACCAAATCCTTACATCCTAAACGCTATACCCTACATCATAACCCTAAACCCCACACCCTAAACTGTATACCCTACATACTAATCCTTAAAACCTACACCCCAAACCCTATACCCAACTAACAAATCCCTAAACCCTACACCATAAAACATATATAATACACCCAAAACCAAATATCATACTCCATAAACCCTATATCATTTGTTTTAGGTCTGAAAACCTATATCCTAAACCTTATACCCTACACCCTAAATCATAAACCATACACCTTAGAAACTATACCCTTTTCTTGCAGTGAATGCCCTCAAATACAGATCCAGGCACGTCCCATTGATGATTCTCCCTCAATGGGTGGACTACATTACCCTCTGTCAAAGGCTGAACCTCAATGTCAAACATGCCTATTGAGAGGCGAATGCAATTGGGAATGCTATTTCCAAGAAGGCTATCATGGAGAGGTGCTCGACATGGTACTTCATTGCCCCGTCATTTTTCTATCTGCCTGTGGAATATGACATGAAGGGTGAATTTCACACCCATTTATGTAGTCCCTCCTTGTAACACTTTGTTGTTTTATTTTACTTTTTAGTAAATTTTTGGTGGACCTTTCTAGCCTGGTCTCGAGCCTCCCTTTCCCAAAGAGAACTCTAAATGCCTAAGTAATTCCTACAAACCCTAAAACTCTCATAACTCCTAAAAACTATAAAAACCCCTAAAAACCCTAAAAAATTCCCAAAAAACACCAAAATACCTAACACGCTATACAATCCTAGAAACTGTAAAACCCTTAAACATTCTAAATGGAATTAAAAAACCACTAAAAAATTTATAAAACCCTAAAAACCCTAAAAAACCAAAAACAATAAAAATCGTAAAATATCACAAAAACCCTTAAATACCAAAATAATATTGGAAACCCAAAAATTCCTATAAACATAAAAAATAGTAAAAACCCCTAAATAGACAGTAAACACCATAAAATCCATAAAATCACTGAGATTATTAAAATGCCCTAATAACCCTAAAATACAATATGACCCCAAAACCCCCCAAATACCCCTGAAAGACCATAAAAACACAATAAACCCAAGAAACCCTAGAACACTAAATGGATCCTAAAAACCATTAAAACCCCAAAAACCAGTAAAAGCTCTAAAACCGGATTTAAACCTAATAAAAACCTAAAGGACCCTAAAACCCATTAAAATTGAAATGATTATAAAATACCCAAATAATCATTAAGGGACCTAAAATCCCTAAAAACCATATTTATACCAGATAAAAACATAAGGACCATAAAACCTTTTAAAACCATAAAATAGCATAAACCTGTAAAAAACATAAACCCCTAAAGACCATAAAAAGCCTAAAACCCTAAAAAATTTAAAAAACATAAAATCCTAATCGCCCTAAACACATTTTAAATTATAAAAATAACCCTAAAACCATAATAACATTAGAAACCCTAAACACCCTAAAAATTTAAAAAACCCATTAGAAACCATATAATCCCATAAAAACACTAAAAACCCTAAAATCCCTAACATCATCTAAACCACTTAAATGAACCTTAAAGACCCAAAGACCACAAAAAATCTAAAAACACTAACACAACAAAACACTAAAAACCATAAAAACTCTAAAATCCTAAAAACTATTAAATGCCCTAAAATCTCTAGGAAATCTACAAATAATAAAAACCCAAAAAAAACAAAAAACACTAAAAAACAACAACTCCCCAAAACAATAAGAACTCTAAAAAACCAAGAAACCACTAAAAACTCAAAAACAACCCCAAAACATTAAAAACCCTAAGACCCTTTAAAAACCGAAAAACAATTAACAACAAATAAATACATTAAAACACCTAAAAACCCTAAAAACCTAAAAACCTAAAAGAGAACCTAAATCCCGATAGAACTATTAATATACCTAAAACCCAAAACCCCTTTCTAACATAAAACTCCTAAAACCAATAAAAGTACCAAAAACCCTAAAATCCCTAAAACCCCTAATACCCTAAAAACCCCAAAACGCTAAAAACATTTAAAACCCTAAAGTGATTTAAAATCCAATAAAATAATAAAACACCTAAAACACTAAAAATAAATAAAAACAATAAGGGCCTAAAACCCTAAAAACAGTAAAAAACACCCAAAATCATCAAAACCATTAAAACCTTAACCATGTAGCCTATTCCATGAACCCTAAACCCTATACCCCCGAACCCAAATTTTATACCCTACACTATTAACCCAAAATCCAACACAATGATCATTTTACCTAGCTCCATAGACCCTAAACCCTAAACCCTAAACCATAAATCATATTATCTACACCCTAAATCTTAAATCCTACACCCTAAAATATATAGATTAAACCAATATACCTACAACCTAAACCATGAACCGAATACCTTAATCCCAAAACACAATAAAATCTATAAAAACCTAGATATAACCTAAAAATAATAAAAATCCTCAAAAGTATAAAAATTACTAAAAAACATAATATAACCCGAAAACATTTAAAATACTATAATACTCTAAAATCCATAAAGACCATAAAACCCCTGAATTACCATTAAAATCCTGATAACTCTAAAAAATTAAGATGCTAAAAACCCCTTAAACCCACTAAAAATTAAAAAAACCCCAAATAACCTTAAAATAATAAAAACCCATAAAACAATTAAATCCTCAAAACACTAAAATAATCCTTAAAACACCTAAAAACACTAAAAAACCAAAACAAAACCTAAAAACCCATAAAATCATAACATCCTAAAACCCCTTGAAACAATAAATAAACCCAAAAACACTTAAACCCCCTTAACTCCGCCAAAAAAACACTAAAAAGTCCATAAAAACACAACAAACCCCACAAAAGACCCTATGAACTCAAAATACCCGAGTGACACAATAAAATCCTGAAAGACCCTAAAACCCCATAAAACTATAAAACCCTAAAAAACCCTAAAAACCATAAAAACCAAAAGAATTCAAAGCCCGTAAAAACCAAAATACCCCTTAAATTCAAAAGATACTAAAATTCCTAAAAGACCTAAAACAGATTAAAAATACCATAAAACCAATAAAATTCTATAAAAAACATAAAACCCAATAACCAATAAAAACCATAAAAAATCTAAAAACCAAAAAACAATAAAAAATATAGAAACTGAAAGAAAAATCATAAAATCCTAAAATATATTAAAAACACGTAAAACCCCAATGAAAATCACTAAAAAACATTAAACCCTCCAAAAAGAACCAAACAAACAATAAAACCCCTAAAACCCTTAAAAATCATAAAAGTCCATAAAAGAACAGAAAACTCCTAAAATCCCTAAAAACCATAAAACAAGGGTATATCCCCCCCCCAAATAAAAACCACTTAAACCCCACAAAAACTAAAAGACCATAAACCCAAAAAACCCCCTAAATACCTAACACACATAAAACACTAAAATCCTAAAACCCCTAAATTCCCACAAAGCCATAAAACCTCTAAAAACCTTAAAACCCCATAACAACGCTAAAATCCAAACATAACATAAAAAATATTCCCAAAACCCCCTATGAAATTATTAAAATCCCTGAAAACCTAAAATCACCTAAAACACAAAAAAGACCAAAAAAATACCCTAAATCCCAAAAATGACCCTAAAACCCCTAAAACCCCTAAAATAGATTAATCACATTAAACCCCTAAAATCCCTAAAATTACCAAAAAATAATAAGAATAGCTATATATCACTAAAACAGCATAAAAACCATAGAGATACAAAAAATAATAAATCCCCTTAAAACACCTAAAAGATCTAAATGAAACTCAAACCCATAAACATCCTAAAACCCTAAAAGGCAAAAAATCCCCTAAAACACTTAAAATATCTAAAAAAACTAAAAGACCTTAAAAACCATAAAAGACCATAAAAAACGAAAAAACCCTAAAATACTATAAAACCCTACAAATCCCTTAATATACAAAGAACCCTAAAAAATATAAAAATACTAAATACTATAAAATACTCTAAAACCCTGAAAAATATGAAAAAAAACCTACAAATCCCACAAAACCCCTAAAAATCCAAAATACACGATATTCATTAAAAACCCCCCCAAACCCTAAAATTCTTTAAAAACCAAAATAAAACCTAAAAAACCAAAAAAACCATAAAAATCTTAAGACACCCCAAAAAATCCATTAAATCTATGAAAAAAATAAAAAACACTAAAAACACTAAATATCCTAAAAACCCCAAATCCCATAAAATACCTTAAAACCCCAAAAAACATTAAATACACTAAAATAATAAAAACATAAACACCTCTAACACCCCAACTGAACCCTAAATACCCTATAAATCTTTAAAAACCCTAAAACCCATAAAAACCCTAAACACCTTTAAAAAAGAACAGCCTAAAGGTATCCTAAAATCCCAAGAAAACCATAACAATCCTATGTAACCATAAAACCCCTTGATCCTCCAAAAAAAATCAGATTAAAACCTAAAAACAAAAAATCCCCAAGAAAATATTAAAACCCCAAAAAATAACCAAAAACCATAATACCCGTAACATAATAAAATCCAAAAAAAAAGACACCAAATACCCTAAAACCCCCAAAAAACTCATAAAAACCCAAAAACACATAAAATTTCATAAATCTGAGACCACCCCCACAAAAGCCCACTAAAACCCAAAGCCACCCTAAAATAAAATAAAAAAATATACAAACCATAAAAAATTAAATACCTAAAACCCCTAAAAACACTACAACCCTAATATCCATAGAAACTCTAAAATCATAAAACCCCTAAAAAAGTAACTAAACCCTAAAAACCCCCAAAATTCTCCCAATTACCTGAAAATCCCAAAAATAACCCTAAACCCCTAAAAATGTAAACATTCACTTTACCACTAAAGACCACTAAAAACACTAAAAACCATAAAAATCATAAACACCCTTAATACCCTCAACATAACCGAAAAAATAATAAGTCCATAAAACACTAAAAACCCTAAAAAATAGAAAATCCTCAAAATACCTAAAACTATGAAAACAGAAAGAAACATTAAAAACATAAAACTATTAAAACCCCTAAATAATCCTAAATACACTAAGAACTCAAATTTGTTTTGTATAGTAACTCATTGTGAAAACACATGGGGAATCACATCTTGCTATGAAACCCATATAAAAAAACATCACATATCACATAATGATTCTTGGGCCATCATAATACATATCCCCCAAAGACACTCGATCCATCAAATCACATCACAAACAAAAACATAACCATAATAGTTTTCTATCATGAACATGAAGAAATCAACCATGTTCCATATTCCCACCTTGCATGACCCCCATGAAAATCCACCTCATCCAACATCACCACATCAAACATTTTGATTCCAGACCTCAATGGATGTTCATGAAACAATTTCCTGGAAGAGGGAGCTAGAAAGTTGTCTTAGGTATCCATTAATCCTCGCCATCATGATGTTAAGAAACCCCCCCCCAAAATATACGGTCTTCGGAACATGGTTATCAACATGGGTTGGTGCATATAAAAATCACAAAAAAAATATAGTATACATATAATATCGACATACTAGCCCAAACTATGTGTTAACAACAAGAGTATCAACCAACTCACAACACATTTTCTCCCTCTTCTAAATGCATAACATGACACAAAAAACAAAAATCCAACACAAATATACCACCTTTCATTATCTAGTCAGTCCACTGCCTATATTTCTCAGTACAAATCCATTAATTTCAATATTGCAGACTGTTTATTTCACATTTACCCATAACCTTTTAAACCGCACTTACCATTATATTTGAGAGTTAAATATCCAAACAAAACATTGAAAATAATATTTAATTATTAATAAAACATTCCATATCTACCATGAAATAATAAAAATACCGCATAAATCCAACAACCTCCCAACTTTTCCATGCCAACATACACCACACTACAACCATTTCAAATCACCAGAAATTCTCATTAGAACAGCCACACCTCACCCAATGCCCAATATATACACCACATATCATAGCCACATCTAATCCCTTTTTCCCTAGAACAAAACTACACATCATAATATATTTCACATTATTCACAATTAGATTTTTAGATTTATCAATGGTATTATCATCACTTTCACTACTTTATTTCAAAGAAATTCTCATAGAAGACATCATTTCCATGTGTACCAAATTTATTATCCAATTGTAAATGGTGATCTATTTTCATAAAAGGTGATATAAAATTATAACAAAAATTAGGGCTCTGAAACACATCAACCACATTGAAAAAAAATCCACTAAAAACCATGAATATTTATAAGGCATCAAGACATTACAATATCATAATCAAATAATATTTAAAATTTTAAAACATGATATTATGTCCCCATACCTTACATTTAAGTTAAACCAACTCATTTTATTCATTAAGGTTTTTTGTTTTATCTTCCTAGAAGACAACAAGAGTTTAGACCCTCCTGCATGATACAACTAGATGAGAAACGAAGGATCCCATACCACAAATGATGTTTCCCAAATCACTGCACAATGTCAAAATGTGGCAGGAAAACTACCAAGCACCATGATAAATGATATAACCATGATCACCATATTCACAACACCCCCACAACAAATTATTATTAAAAATCATCAAACACCAATGTTTCCCTAAAAACATCCCTTCATAGATAAATAAATTGAAGAAAAATTAGGATAATACAATGAGAAAACTTACCTAAAACCATCACAGATAGATCACACCAGACAAAGGATTAAGGACAATAAAAGTGTATTGAGAGGCCACCATGGGACACACTTTGGTTTCCCATGATCTAAGAATAAATTTTGCAGAATGAGGATATTTTAGGGGATTTAGGGTTGTATATGTGGTCTGTAAAACATAAGACCACAATGAAACCCGCTTTTCCACACTGTTGAACTACTAAAATGGGAAAGAACTATGACGCAAAGGGGAGGACCATTCTGAAGAGACGTTGGTAAAAGAAAAATCTAAGAATTACAGCTTTAACCACTCCATAGATTTGATAAACCATGAGAAGGCGCCATGATGTAGTGAAAAGGAACTTGTAGTAGATCTCAAAAAAATAGGAAGGGGTTATTGTGTAGAAAATCACCATGATGCAGCAAACCTAAAATCGATAGAAACATCCAAAAAACAGCCTTAGGACACCACACCTCATCCATGTTATGCACGCCACAATTATGTTGAAAATGGTAGTAGCACCACAATTCTAACCTCAGGCACCAAACATCACAACTGGCCTCTACATGCCATAGATGCCCCCTTTATGGTGAAGCAGGAGGTTCCATCCCACATAACTCAAGTCAACTAAATCTCATTGCTCAAAAAACCCCCCTCACTCACCAAGTCTCTCAGAACAACACTTGGACACCTCCACCACCATAATTACAAAAAAAAAAGTTAATGTGCCAGAGGTTTCATACCATTATAGAAACTCTAAAAATACTAAAAACCCTTAAACCCCTAAAACCCTAAAATCAAGAAAAAAACATAAAAACCCCTAAAACCAATAAAACCCAAAAAAGACCATAAAAACCATAAAACAACAAGGAAGACCTAAGAACCCTAAAATATCCAAAAACCCTAAAAGACCTTAAATCCACATAAAAACTCCTAAACAACCTCAAACCCCTAAACCCCACAATACCCTAAAATTCTCAAAAAACCCTAAAATACCTAAAACCCGTAAAATACCCTAATACACTAAATACCATTACAACCATTAAATCTATAAAAAACTCCTAAAACCCAAAAAAAACCCTAAACCATTTGAAAATAATAAAAAATCCTAAACCCCCTCAACCCCCTAAAAACCCTAAAGTCCTAAAAACTCTAAAAAGCCACAAAAACCACAAAAACCCAAAATAACATAAAAAGAAAGAAAAACCTTGAAACTCCCTAAATATACTTCTAACCCAAATATTCGAGAAAAACTCACAAACCAAAAAAACATAAAATACCCTAAAAAGAAATAAAAACCTTTTAATGACCTAAAAGCCTTCCAAAGCTAGATAATCTAGAAAGCCCTTAAAATGATAAAAAACCATAAAAAACAAAAAATCCACAGAAAACACTAAAACCATCAAAAACCATTACAACCCAAAAACTATATAAAAATACCCAAAACCCAAAAACCCTTAAAATTCCTAAAAACACTAAAAACCCCTAAATCCCCCAATAAAAAAAAATCCAAAAAAGTCTAAAAATGATTAAAACAAAAAAAATAACTAAAAACCATAATAAATATCTAAAAGAACATAAACACCCTAAAAATCATAAATACCAAAAAAACGCATAAGGACCTCAAAACCCTGATGACACCCAAAAACCATAAAAATCCAAAAATACCAAAAATACCCTAAAACCACTAATCAACCTAAAAATATAAAAGCATAAAACCATTAAAATCCTAAATCCACCTAGAAAACCATAAAATAATGTTAAAACACCCTAAACTCCTAATAACCCCTAAAGACCTTACAAAACCCTAAAAATCATAAAAACCCTAAAACCCCTAAAAGCAGCTACAACCCCAAAGAAAACACGTAAAATGCTTAAAAATACTAAAACCACTTAACCCCGAAAAAATACCTAAAACCCTTAAAAACAACCAAACCCCTAAAAAGTAATAAAAACAGTAAAAACCCCTAAAACCTCTAAAATCCATAAAACTATAAAAATCCTAAAAATATATAAAAATACTAAAAATCATAAAAACCCCAAAAATTTAAAAACCCTCTTTGAATAATAGAAACACTCAAACGATTTAAAATAACAAAAAACCATTATAAACATAAAATCCTTAAAAATTCCTATCATCTCAAAAAACTGTAAAAAACCATTAAAATGTATAAATACTTTAAAAACCTAGAAATCCATAAGGACCCTAAAAAACTCAAAAGTCCATAAAAACCATAAAAAGCCCAAAAGGGCACAAAAACCCCACAAAACTATAAATCCTAAAAACCCCAAAAAACCCCAAATATCCAATAATCCATTAAAACCCTAAATCACTAAAACCCTTAAAACCCCAAAACCCCCTAAAACTATATAACAGATCCTAAAAAAACCCCTAAAATACCCTAAAAAACTAAAAGTCCCAAAAAACATGAAAATAAACATAAAACCCTTAAAAACCCTAAAATATCATAAAATACCCTAAAACAATTGATGACTCTAAAAACCCCATAAAACCATAAAATTTAATAAAAAAATAAAAGGTCAAAAAACACATAAAAACCTAAATAACATAAATATCCCAAAAAACTATGAACCCTAAAGACCCTAAAACCCGCTAAAAAATATAAAGGAACAAAAAAATCCCCATAACCCCATAAAAGACCCTTAAAACAAAAAAAACATAATGGCCCTAAAAACCCTAAATAACAAAAAATTCCCCTAAAACCCCAAAAACCAAAGCACCCCTTAAATTTCCTTAAATCGAATAAAGAAAATAAAATCACTAAAAATCATAAAAATCATAAAAAAACATTAAACCTCATCCCCTCGTCCCAATGTAAAAAAAGACCATGAAATTCCATAAAACTAAGGACCCTAAAATCCAATAGAAAAATGTAAAAATTCTAAAAAACCTTAAACACTAAAACCCCTAAAAACCATTAAATCCCAAATACCACTAGAAATAGTAAAAAAATATAAAAAAAACACTACGATCCCTAAAATACTAAAACCCCAAAAATATGGCAAAAAACTACAGGACACTAGAAACCCTAAAAACACTAAGGACCCTAAAAACTATAAAAGATAATTAAAAGGATAAAAACAAAAAAAACAATGAATACAAAATAAAAACAGTTGAAGACCCTAAAAACCATAAAATCAATAAAAGATCCTGAAACCATAAATGAACCTAAACATACCGAAAAACTGTAAATGAGAAAACCCCTAAGACAATAAAATACCATAAAACCTATAAACATTAAAAGACCATAAAAACCATTAGAAACACAAAATCCATAAAAATGATAAAACCCCTACAATCACTAAATACCCTAAATGGAATAAAAACAATAAAACCCTAAATCCATTAAAACCCCAAAAACCCAAAAAAATCAAAAAAACCCGTAAAATCCCTAATAACACTAGAAATCCTTAAAAACCTTTAAAACCCTAAAAAATATCCAAAACAATTCCTAAAACCCTCTGAAAACCCTAACAACCCTAAAATATTAAAATACCCTAAAAATTGCTAAGAACCCAGAAAAACCCAGAAAACCCCAAGAAAATCCTTATTCTCCCTAAAACCCCTAAAACAATAAAACCCATAAAAACCATAACAACCCTAAACACACTTAAAAAACCCCAAAACAACAAATAACATTGATAAAAAATAAAAAATCTGAAAAACTGTTAAAAACCATAAAAATTCAAAAAACCCTAAAAATACCTTATGGCCCCTAAAAATACTATAAAACCCTAAAAACTCCTGAAATACATAGAAAACGTGAAAACCCACACAAACCCCCCAAAATATAAAAATACCAAAACTATAAATAAGACTAAACCCCCTACCCCAAACCCCTAAAACCCATAAAAGCCCAAAAAACCTTAAACGTAACTAAAAACATAAAAACTCTAAAAGACCCAAAAACCCCAAAAACCCTAAAAGACTATAAAACCGATAAAAACTATGAAGGAAACTAAATGACCTAAAAACCCTTTATAAAACACTAAAAACATAAAAGAATGTAAAAATACTAAATTTTCAAAAAAAAACCCTTAATCCCTAAAGGACCCTACACACCCAAAAAAGTAAAAATGACCGAAAGTCACCATAAAAACCCTATAAACCCTAACGGCCCTAAAACCGAACAAAATCTCTAAAAGACCGCTAAAACCCTAAACCATAAATGATCCTAAAACCCTTAATGTCTCAAAGGACTGTAAAAATCCCAAAATACCCTAAAGATACCCTATGAGATCCAAACAATTCTTAAATACATTAAAAACCTAAAACCCCCTATAAAACATAAAATCCATAAAATCCTCAAAAGACCCTGAAAACACGGAAATACCATAAATGTCAATAAAAATCTATAAAAATATCATAAAATCCCAAAAAACCTCATTGATCTTAAATTTCAAAAATTCCCTAAAACCCCATAAAACTCAAAAACAAATCAAAAGAACACTTTAAACCTAAGAACACATAAATACTCAAAACCCATAAATCCCCTAAAAACCTACAACCGATACAACCCAAAAACTCTAAAACCATAAAAACCCCTAAATCCCTTAACACCTGAAAACCCTTAAAACCCTAAAAAACATAAAAACCCATAAAACTATAAAACCCTAAAAATACTTAAAATCCCAAAAAAAAACATTAAAAAAACATAAATACCTAAAACTCCTAAATACCAAAAGTCACCTAAAAATATTTAAAACCCCTAAAACAATAAAAATCTCTAAAAATACTCAAAAATGATAAAAATGATGAAAATATTTAAAAATAATAAAACCCCTAAAAATCCATGTTCTCTAAAAATCTCTAAAACCCTAAAAATACCTTTAACCATAAAACTTATAAGAAATCTTAAAACCATAAAACCATAAAACCCCATAAAACCAATAAGAAATAAAAAAATAATGCTAAAAACCTAAAAACCCAAAAACTGTAATTAAAAATAAAATACCCCATGACCAATAAAATTCATGAAATCCCTAAAACCCTAAAATCCCTAAAAACACTAAACCCCTTTATAAATCATAAAACCCCAAATGCCATAAAAATGATAAAATCACTAAAAAACATAAAATACCATAAAACAATATACAATATAAAACCCTAAAAAACAAAAAATAACAAAAAACTCTTAAAATCCCAAAAAATAGTAAAGAACAACAAACATTAAGCACCTAAAAACCTTAAAAATCATAGAAAACAATAAGACCCCTAAAAACATAAAAACCCAAAAATGTAAAAACATAAACCCCTAAAAACCTAAAACCCCTAAAAACCCTAAAAACAATAAAACCAGTAGAAACTAAAAAAAACCCAAAAAACCATAAAAACACTCAAAAACATAAAATAACCATAAAAATTAAAAACCCCTAAAAATTACTACAAGACCTGATAATACTCGAACTCATAAGAACCCTGAAAATCCTAAAACCCCTAAAAACATGAAAAGAAATATAAGAACTCTAAAATAACAATAAAAACCTCAAAATCCATAAATGAATCCTAAAAATCCTAAATACCTAAAATAACCTTACAAATTACTAAACCTCATAATACCCTGAAACCCAAAAAACCCATAAAACAATAAAAAACATAAGAATATTAAAAAACCCTTAAAAGATAATTTAAATAAACCATGAAGAAAACCCAAAAAAGTCACTAAACCAAAAATAAAAACATAAAATACCCTAAAACCCTAAAAACCCCTATGTACGTTAAAACACATTAGATACCCTAAAAACCATAAACCCTATTAAACCAAAAAATGCAATAAAACCCTTAAAACCTAAAACCACTAAAGCGACCCAAAATACACTAAAACCTTAAAAACATAATAAAATAAAAACTACCAAAACCAAAAAGTCACTAAAAATCTGAAAAACATTAAAAACCCAAATAACCAAAAAAACAACTTATAACTTGAAAACCCCTTTAAAACCATTTAAAATCCAAAAAAAATCCGATAAAATTATAAAACCCAAAAGCCTTAAAAAACCCCTTATAGACCCAAAACAAATAAATGACCCCAAAACTGTCTAAAACACATAAATACCATAAAATCCATAAAAACCATAAAAATATAAAAAACTCGTAAATCCCCTGAAAACCTAGATCATTAACCCCCCCCCCTAATACCATAAAAACCTCTAAATGATACCAAAACCCCTAAAAACAATAGAGACCCAAAAACCCAAAAAAACCCAAAAAACCCAAAAAACATGTAAAAGAAGCTAAATAATACTAAAATATCCTAGAATACCCTAAAACCTAATAATGTTACTAAAACCCAAAAAAACCTAAAAGACACTAAAAAACCAAAATAACTAAATGTTCATAAAATACACTAAAAACTATATAAGCCTCTAGAACCCCCAAAAGTCTAAAGGACCCTAAAACCCATTAATGGTCATAAAAACCCTAAAAACCCAAAAAAAACCTCAAAACCCCTAAAAATCCTAATGCCCTAAAACACGTTAAAATCCCAAAATACTATAAAAACACTAAAAGACCCTAAAAACCCAAAAACCTCACCTAAGTGACCATAAAAACCCTAAAACCCCTAGAATACACTAAAAACTACATGATAATAAATAAACCCCCAAAACTCTAAGGAACCTAAAACCTATAAGACTCTGAAAACCATTAAAAACCCTAAAACCACATAAACCCTCATGAAATTAATAGAAAAAAGTAAAATCCCTAAAAAACGTAAATACAATAAACACTTGAAAAACATAAAAATAAAAAATCTCAAAAAACTCAAAAAATCCTAAATGTTTAAAAACCCCTAATCCTATAAAAAACATAAAAACCCTTAAACCCCTAATAAACTAAAAAAATAAATACACCTAAAATATTAAAAACCCTAAAACACCCGAAGTTAACTTAAAAATAATAAAATACTCTAAATACCCTAAAACCTGTAAAGTGCCAAAACCCATAAAAACCCTAAATCGCCCTAAAAATCCAATAAGACCCAAGAAGACCCTTAAAATTCCTAAAATATGGAAAAAACCACAAAAAAACCTAAAACCCTGAATACCTCTGCAACCCTTAAAATTTATAACACCTCTAAACCCTATAAAAACATAATATCCCCTAAAACATATAAAACCCTAAAAAACCTAGAAACCATAAAAAACATGAAAACCTAAAAAAACTAAAAACCTTAAAAACACCTCAAAACCCTAAAACCCTAAACCCTTAAAAACCATAAATCCGAAAGAGAACTCCATGAATCCCTAAAAATCCTAAAGGCCATATAAATCAAAGAAACCCTAAACCCTCTAAAAACCAAAAAATCATAATAAACCTAAAAATCCCTCAAAGCCCCTAAATGATCCTAAACCCCTAAATAAACCATGTAGTCCCAAAAAACCTAGAAACCCCAAAAATAAACTTAATCTAATATAAACCCCTAAAATACGAATAAACCCATTAAACACCCAAAAACCAAAAAAAAATTCAAACACCCAAAAAACCTATAAAAACAGAAAAACCCACAAACCCATAAAAATCCTAAATACCCTAAACACTTGAAAAATTTCGAAAAATCCCTAAAAATCCTAAAACCATCTAAAAGCCGTTAAATAGAAAAACCCCTAAAAATTAAAAAACTATAAAAAAACTAAAAACACTAAAACCCCTAAAAACTGTAACAACACATGAAAACCCAAAAGACAAAAACCCACTAAAATTCAGAAAACCGTAAAAAACTGAAAATACAGAAATCCCCAAATCCCTAAAATTTCAAATTACTCTAAAACCCCAAAAACGATATTCCCCAAAAACCCTAATAAAACATAATTAACTATTAAAAACCCTATGAAACTCATAAAAAATACTAGAAACAGTAAACAATTCTAAAACCATAAAAACCCTAAAAATATCGTAAGAACCCCTAATAATCACACAACCCATGAAAAGACTAACAAGTCTAAAATACTAAAACCCCATATAAACCTAAAATAATATTAAAAGCCCTAAAAACCCCTAAAACTGTTATAATATATACCAATACACCAAAAACCCTTAAAATCATTTAAAACACTAAAAACCAAGAAAACCATAGAAACCCTAAAACACTAAAAAATGATAATAAAAAAATAAAAAAAAATACCAAAACCCATGTAAAATCTAAACACCCTTGAATCCCATAAAAACTAATAAACCATATAACCTTAAAACCCCTAAATACAAAAAAAATCATTAGAAAAATACTATAAAACCCTAAAAACCCTCCAAAACCGTAAAAAATAGAACCCTAAACCCTTAAAACTATAAAAAACACTAAAAAGTCTAAAACCCTAAACCCCCCCCCCTTAAAACTCTAAAAAAAACTAAAAAATAAATCACCATAAAAACCCTGAAAACACTAAAAGCCTTAAAAACTCCTAACACCCAAAAAACCCAAAAATGACTTAAAACTGGTTAAAAACCCTAAAACTAAAAAACCCATAAAACACCCTAAAACCCCTAAAAACTATAAAATAACCTAAAACACCTAAATGAAAATAAAACCCCCTAATGGGAAAAAAAATCAAAAAAACCCAAAAGACCCAAAAAATGTTAATACCCCCTTGAAGAACCTAAAAACTCTAAAAGATAATGAAACCCTAAAATACCGTAAAAATAACCCAAAACACTTAAATTACTATCAAAACACATAAAAAGGACACTAATACCCCAAAACACCCAAAATCCTTAATAGTATTAAAGGGCCCCAGAAACCTATATCCCCTGAAAACAAGAATACCCCCTAATGGACATTTAAAACGATAAAACCCTAAAGATACCTAAAAACCAAAAAACTGAAAAGGACACTAAAAACACTAAAAATATATGATGTCACTAAAAAACCTAAATACACCTTAAAATAAACAAAAACACCTAAAAACGTAAACACCCCAATGTACCTAAAAGTCCCAAAAATTATTAAAACCCGGAACACCTGAAAAGAATATGAAAAATCTAATATAAATAAAAGACCCCATGAAACTGTAAAACACATAAACAAACCTGATACACCTAAATGGAACAAAATACCTAATACCCCTAACACCCATAAAAATCCATAGAAACCCAAAAATCCTTAATACCTATAAAAATTAAAAAATATAAAAACCTATGACCTAAAAGATGAAAATCAGGATAGTTATATATTTGAAAAGGGGAGGGTTTAATCACTGAAACTTTTTCTTTTATTTTTCTGTGAAATTGAAAACCATCACCACCTATTAAATATTTTTTCCCTACTGAAAAAAATTTAAACACACATCCGCTGGAACCAAATTAATTACAAGGTTCATTATTGAATAAGAATAGATACATCCTTGGTATGGTTTGGAAATAATTAAATACAATACAAGACACTAAAAACTATCCTTTGATGTAGAATACATCGATTATGATATAACATTTCACTCATGTGGAACTATTTAAATAATCCAATAGTGTGTGTGCTCCCTCTTAGAAAAAATAGGGTAATAAATATATTATCTTACAAAACATGTTACATTTTCAACTTTTAAATTTCCAAAAATGTATTTGTTGAAAAAAAGAATCAAATTCTTACCCAAAATATGGTAAGAACTTCCTGAACATTGTTATGGAAAACATAGTCTGATTTTTGTAGTACATTCTTCCATATCAGATTCATCCATGTATGATTCTACCAATACGATTCATCCAAGTACGATTTTCCCAGTCAGATTCTTCCCAGTATAGAAAATATATAAGTTTGAAAGAATACAGTAGAAACAAATCTGCACCAATTCTATATTGATTATAAAAAACTAAGTCCAATTATTCCCATTATTATTCTTCTCAATATGATATATATTGCACTGTCTGAGTATGATTGAGACAATTCAGAACTCCTTCTTCCTCAGTCCAAAAATCCCAATATAGAAATCATAATCTAATTATCCAACCTGATATGATGACCAGATTGATATTATTGACAAGAAGAATATGGTAATCAGCTAAATATGATAATCATTGAATACAATGATTAGTTGAATACAATGTTGTGGTCTAATCACTTCTCCTTTTACGTCTCCATTGAATCTTGTTCTACAAAATCTCAATATAGTAACTTCTTCTTATCTATAAAATCTCGGAGATTCTTTGTCTTTTGAGATGAATAGAAAAACCTTTTCTGTAAAAAAAAAGTACGATGTACTTTTATCCCTTTATAGGTGACTCATGAGAGATTTTTGCAGGAACCCCAAAATATTTCACGCTCAAAAAAAATATTCCAAATTTGTCTTTCTGTTTAATTTTGGGATCATTTAAGACTTCATCAATGCTTCTCAAATCATCTAAAATGTTTTTTGATCTTCATCTATTCTTCAGTCATTCATTTAGAATTAAATTTTGAATCCTATTTATTTAATAAAAAGATCGTTACTAATTATATTAAAAAATAAAGAGGATTATAAACATTCTATAGTTTGATTTTGTATCACGATTTCGATTGCTGAATATTATTCCCACCTTGAAAACACATCGACTAATCTCCTTCATCTCTACTTCTGATCCACTTGTACTTCACCACTACTTCTCTTGACCCAGTTGAAATAAAAAAAATTAACTCTAATTTTATGACTCATGACCCACTAGAATAATAATAACATATTCTTATTTATTTGACAACAAATCTACCCAATTCATCAAACCATCTTAAATGGTTGACTATGTTGTTGATTTGTCTCTGTCATTTCGATTTTCATGTGATTCGGCTCAATTCATTTTCCATCGGTCTTTATTGAAAACAATTATTCCTAAATATTATTGTACACAGAGTACGATGGACCGATGTCAACAACTTCATCTTTTGGAACATCTTTCTTTCTCAAAGTATTTCATGTATCATGTCTTCCTTCATAGATTTAAATTAATTTGAGAAAAGCTTCAACATCATCAGATTTAAATTGGAAAATATTGTAACTTCCAATTATTTGTATCTTATTTATTTCTTTTTCTGCCCAAGTACGATTGTCTAGAATAAAATTTTTTTGAGTATGATTATCCTAGATTAGAAAATTCATTGTAAAATTGGCATAGATACGATCATTCTTAGTGTGATGGGACTGGATATCATCATCAACACCCTTTTTTCCTTTCTTCCAGATCAGATTAATCTGATTACAATCAGAAACATATCCTTTACTATCCCACTCTTTGATCAAGCATGAATCACAAGTTCTTAAATGAACATAATATTAATGTGAAACATAAATATTCAAAGCATCATCATAATTATTTTTTCCTAGTCATGAAGACACCAATTATCCATCAATACGATCACTTCTTGCATACTAGATCCAGAGTGAATTTTATTACCATTTACATCCAACAAGATATTTTCTCATTAATTCTAGATCCATGGTGAGTCTAATTAGAACCGTACAACCTCCTCTCATTACGAGAGACTTTCATAAAATCAGTGAGTTTGATTTAAAAAAACAATTGCCAATATGAATTTTACGATATAAAAAGAGTTGTTATTTTCTTTCATTAAGAACCTTCCTTAACAACAAATGTCTACATGTCAATACAATCACCTTTAACATCATCTTAGTCCTAAAATCCCTCGTGAAAAACCATAAAACAATAAAAAACATAAAAACCATGTGAATCATAAAGAACCATAAAAAACCTAATAATACTAAAAATACTAAAAACCCTAAAAAAACTAAAACATTAAAGAGTTTAAAGAAATCTAAAAAACCCTAAACCCCCTAAAATTGTGATAAATAACAAACACCCATTAATAAACTAAATATCATAAAAACCATACAGAAATTATAAAACCCCTAAAACACAAAAAGCCCTCAAATTTTTAAAAACCCTAAAAACTGAAAAAATAAATAAAAAACCTACGAACCCTAAAAAACCCAAAAACTCCTTAAATATTCAAAAAACCCTTAAATATTCAAAAAACCAAATACACCCTCCCCTCCCATAAAAACCATTAAAACCACAGTAACACTAAAACCCAACACCCCCTAAAAACCATTTAAAAAACCATGAAACACAAAAAACACCCCTAAAACACCATTAACCTAAACCCACTTAAAACAAAAAGAAACTAAAAAACTCTAAAAAAATTTAATGCCCTAAAAACACCAAAATAACATAGAACCCCAAAAAACCAAAAATAACTTTACAAAACCTTAAGAATCCTAAAAAATAACTCCCATAAAAACCCCAAAACCCTAAAAACCCTAAAGGCAGCAAAAACCCAAAAACCCATAAAAGCCCATAAAAACCTAAAAACTGTAAAATAACCTAAAAGACCGTAAAATCCAAAAAACACTAAAATACCCTAAAACCCTAATCAACCTCAAAGGCCCTTAAAACCATAAAAACCATAAAGATTGTAAAAACACATTAAACCCATTAAAGAACCCAAAACCATATAAAAAACCTAAATTAACGTAATAAAACATTAAACACCCAAATAATATTAAACAACATAAATACAACTCAAACTGCAAAAAATAAAAAACATATAAAACCCATAAAAACACTAAAACCCTAAAAACAAATAAAACCTAAAAATATGTAAAATTCCAAATAACTCCCTAAAAACCCTAAATTCCCCAAAAACTATAAATCCCCTAATGATATAAAAACCCACTAAAAACCCTTATATCCCAAAAAATTCCTTAAAACCCCTAAAACCCTAAAAAACTCTAAATAATGTAATAAAATCCCTAAAACCATAAAAATCCAAAAAATACTATAAAACCCCTAAAAACCCTAAAAAAACTACAAAACCCTAAAAAAACTTAAAAAACCTAAAATCATGAAAACCTTAAAAACGAAAAAAACAATAAACCTCCTAAAAATATTTAAAAATATAAAATCCCAAAAAAACCCTAGAAAACCCTAAAAATTCATTAAAATCCATAAAGCCCCATTAAACCCATAAGAAAAAACTGAAATGCTAAAATGCCCCAAAACCACAAAAACCCCTTAGAAACTATAAAAACACTATTAAATTTGAAAACCCCTATAAAAAATAAAATAAAAAAATTCTAAAAACACTGAAAAACACTACAAACCCTTAAAATCCAAAAAACTCAAAAAACCAAAAACCCCTCAAAATCATAAAACCCCTAAGGTCTCTAAACTAATAAAACCCATAAAAAATAACTAAAGACTATAAAATCCCTAAAAAACCCAAAATTGCTAAAAACTCAAAAAACCATATACCCCAAAATACCGTAAGAATCCATAAAACCCTATAAAATCCTAAAAAACCGTAAAACCCAATAAAGGAAACTAAATACCCCTAAAAATACTAAAAACACCAAAAACACTAAATGATCATAAACAACCAAGAAAAATTACTCACCACCCCGAATGGAACGTAATACTCCAAAAAATTAAAAAAAACATAAAACGCTAAAATCCCATAAAAACATTGAAAACTCAGAAATTCCCTAAAATATGATAAAATACACTTAAAATATTATAAAACATTAAAAACATAAAACCCCCTAAAAGACTCTAAAAATAACTAAACCCCCAAAATGACCTAATAAGACTCTGAATGCCATAAAATCCATGAAGGACCCTAAATCTCCTAAAAACACTAAAGGGCCCAAAAAAAATTTTAAACCCTAAAGGACCCTAAAACACAAAAAAAACAATCTAAATAAATGTAATATACATAAAACCATAAATACCATAAAACACCCAAAAACCGTACAGGCTGTAAAAATACATATAAATCCTAAAAGACCCTAAACTCCCTAAATCCCCTAAAAGTACCCAAAACCCTAAAAATACCTAAAAACCCTAAAAAACCCTAAAAGGACATAAGAACCATAAAATAAAAAAACAAGTAAAAACAGAAAACACCCTAAAATGCTAAATGACCCTAAAAATCCAAATACCCTTAAAACCCCCTAAATTTCATAAAAATACTAAAAAACCCTAATAACCATAAAAACCTAAAACACTAAATAACATAAATAATAATAAAAAAACCTAGAAAAATAAAAATGGTCAAACACTAAGAACCCTAAAAATCATAAAAAAAACTCTAAAACCGTAAAAACCATAAAACCCCTAAAAACACAAAAACCCTAAAACCCACTTGAACACCCTAAAACCCTAAATATCAATAAAAACATAAAAAACCCTAAAAATTATTTAAAACACAAAAACCTTAAAATAATTATAAAACCCTAAAAACCCTAAAATCAAAAAACTCTAAGAACCCTTAAAAACATAAAACACAAATTAAAACCCTAAAAATCAAAAGGGCCATTAAATAATCATACGATCGCGAATTTTTTTAACATCTAAAAATCCTAAAAACACCCTCAAATCCATAAAATGACCCTAAACCCTAAAAACTATGAAAACCCATATGATCCCTTATAAATAGTAATAATGGTTAAATCCCAAAAACCTGAAAAAACTTCTGAATCCTTAAAAAACAACAATAAACCCTAAAAATAATAAAAAACCAAGTAACCCAAAAAGAAATATACAACCCTAAAAAACCATAACATGTTTTAAATTATTTAAATCCCCTAAAAAATAAGAAAACCAAAAAAACTAAAAACATAAAAACATTTAAAATATTAAAAACCCCAAAAATATTTAAAACCACAAAAAACCCAAAAAACCATTAATCACTAAGACCCAAAAAATACTAAAAACCCTAAAAATCCTAAAAACCATAACAAACTAAAAATTAATAAAATCTATAATAATCCAAAAATATCCAAAAAATCCAAAAAGTCGTAGAAAACCCGTAAAAACTCTAAACACATAAAAAACATAAAAACCACAAACCCCCAAAAATCCACAAAACCCTAAATCTACAAAAACCATAAAACTTCTAAAGAGAGAAAAAGAAAACCCCCTAAAACCCATAAAACCCCAAAACCCTAAAAGACCATGAAAATCATGAAAACACTGAAAACTCCAAAATAACCTAAAAACAATAAAACACATAATACCTATAAAAACCATAAAAAACCCCGAACCCATTAAAAACCCATAAAACCCATAAAATCCATAAACCCCATAAAACCCCAAAAACCTTATGAAACCATAAACCCCTAACTACAATAAAATCTATAAACCCTAAAAACCCATTAAACCCCCAAATGAACTTGAAAACACTAAAAACCCTTCAAACACCCATGAAAACCAAAAAACCCCAAAACCTAAAAACACATAAAAAAATAAAACCCCTAGAAACCATAAAACACCATAAAGACACAAAAAAACAAAAAACAAAAAACACATAAAAACAAAATAAAATGATAGAAAAAAAATTACAAAACCCCTTAAAATCCTAAAAATGATAAAAAACCTAAAACACCCTAACAACACTAAAAATATAAAAAACCACTAGAAATCAATAAAAATACAAGAAATTTTAAAATCACTAAATGAATGATAAAACACATTAAATAATCCAAAAAACCTATAAACACTAAAAAACAATTATACCCTGAAAACCTAAAAACATTAAAACCTTCATACACCTTAAAAACCCTACAAATCCTAAAATACACTAAAAGTCCTTAAAAGACCCCAAAAGTCCCAAAAATAACCAAAAACCACTAAAACCCCTAAAACCACTTAAACCCCTAAAAATTCTAAATCCCCCCAAAATATATAACACCCATAAAACCCTAAATATTTAAAACCCCTAAAAATCCATAAAATCCATAGAACCCTAAAATCTGTCAAATCCCTAGAAATCCAAAAACACTTAAAAACTACAAACCCCAAAAAACCCTAAAATCCAGGAAAAAAACTAAATCCAAAAAACCCAAAAACCCAAAACCCCCCAAATTATAAAACCCTCTAAAAATACTAAAACCCTATAGAACCAAAAAAATACATAAAAACCCTATAAATCTTTTAAATAATAAAAACAATAAAAACCCTAAAACCATAAGACCCCTAAAAACAAAAACAATACTAACCCCCCCCCCCCCCCCCCAAACCCCTAAAACACACTAAAACCAAAAAAAATTCGTTAAACCATAATGATTTCTAGAACCTGAAAAACAGAAAAAACCCTAAATACCTTAAAACCCATTAAAACCACAAAAAACCCTAAAACCATTAAACCCCCACAAAATTTCGCTAAAACATCTCAAAAACCTAAAATCCTAAAAGTCCATTAAATCCTCAAAACAATAAGAATACCTTTAAAAACCCAAAACTCCACAAAAAAACATTAAAATCAAAAAACCCCAAAAAATCCAAAAAAATATTAAGAACACTAAAAGATGTAAAACCCTAGAAACAAAAAAACACTAAAAATATGAAAACCCTTAAAAATACATAAGACCCATAAAAACCATAAACCATATACCCTACACTCTAATATATAAACCATAAACCCTTAAACATATACCCTACACCCTAAACCCTACACCAAAAACCCTATACTATATACAAAAAAACTAAAACCCTACACCCTAAACCCTATACCATATACCTGTAACCCTAAACCCTACAACCTATAACTTATTCCCATAGAATAAATTATAAACAATATACCGTAAAACCTAAACCCTAAACCCTAAACCCTTACACCTTCACCATAAACCCTAAACCCTATAGAGTAAAACCCAATGCCACCAAAAAAACCTGCAAAATCCATAAAATAACCTAAAACCCCCTATATGACCCTAAAAAACATTTAAACCCTAAAAATAATAAATTACACTAAAATCCTAAACCGCTAAAAGATCATAAATTTTTTAAAAAACCCTAAAGGCCTTAAAAACCATAAAACCCCTAAAAGACCCTAAAATCCTAAAAAATAAAAATACCCTAAATCCCCTTCAAAACACAAAAAACATTAAATCCCCTCGAAATATTTAAAATTACATAAAACCCTAGAAACCATAAAAATTACATTAAACCCCCAATGACAAGAAAAAAACCTCAAAATACCTAAAATACCCTAAAACACATATAAAAACTAAATACCTAATAGACCCAAAAACCCCAAAATACAATAAAAACCTAATAAAACCCTCAAAATATCTAAAACAACATAAATCCCCTAAATACCCAAAACCATAAAAAACAATAAAAAGCCTAAAATCATAAAGAATACCCTAAAAACCTAAAAAGATCCTAAACATCCTAAAATACTCTAAAAACCCTAACAACAGCTTAAAACACTAAAAAATTGAAAACCCTAAGACACCGTACTAAATATAAAAAGGCATAAAGATAATAAAAACCCCAAAACACTTTAAACACCCTAAAAACCATTGAAAACAATAAAACCCCAAAGACAAATAAAACCCCAAAAAATCCATAAAATTATAAAAGGCATTAAAACATCTAAAAATCTCTAACAGACTTGAAAACAATTAAACCCCTAAAACAATAAAAGACCAAAAAAGCCCTATACCCCTAAAAATCACAAAAGATACAACAAAAACTGTAAACCCCTAAAAGACATTAAAATAACCATAAAACACCTAAAACTGTCTAAAACCATAAAATACCCTAGAAAAACTAAAAACTTATAAAAGGCACTAAAACCCCCTAAAGACCCTATGAACCCGAAAAAATAAAAAAAAACCTAAAACATTAAAAATACATTAAACCCATCAATAACCAAAAGGATCTAAAAATGGAAAACAGTTAAAATCCATGAAACCTATAAAAAATACCTAAAACCCATAAAACCCCTTAAAACCATGAAAACAATTTAAATCCCTAAAAAATGCAATAAAACCTATAAACCCTTGAAAAATCCTAAAACACATAAAAACGCTTAAAATAACCTCAATGAAAGATATCCTCTAAAACACTAAAATCCATAAAACACTGAAAACCATAAAGGACCATAAAAACCCTAAAATCCCTAAAAATCATAAAAACACTAAAAATGCTAAAAACCTTAAAAAAATAAAACACCTCAAAAGGCCTGAAAACCTTAAAATCCTAAAACAATTTTATCCAATACAAACACTATTACCCTAAAGATCCACTAAATCCTATAAATCTATTATAATTCTAAAATACCCTAAAACCCTAAATGTAACGACCCAAAGTTTTTCAATAGAAAATTTTCTTCTTATATCTATGTCATAAAAACACAAAATAATGAACTACTAAGTGATAAGTGACCTTTAAACATAATTTTGTCACCCCTATGGTTGGAATTTTGAAAATCCAACACACACGATTGTGTTCAAGATAGTTTTTGGAGTCTAATGAAACAAAAATAATTTTTTGGTAAATAGTAACCTACCCTTATGAATAATAACCCACCCTTATGAATAGTAACATGAACCTTATGAATATTAAATAATAGTAACATTACATATGAATAATGAAAAAAATTAGACATCATAGAAAGTGATAATTTGACCTTAGTAGACGTTTTTGGTATTTTATAAGTCATAAATAATTAATTATAATTAATTAATTAATTTAAAAGAATATTTATTTTCCTGAAATATATTCATAAATTATTGAATCAATTTCTAATAGTTTTTACATAATTTTATAAGACCCTACGTAATTTTTGAAAGAACTATAAAATCGGTTTTAATCTTTAGAACTGTTTTTTTAAGTAAATTATGATTTTATTTAAATATTAAATTAATAATATTTAGAAAATTATTTTTGAAAAATGGACTTCATTTTTGGATTCTATACATCGAAAAATGGTTGGGGTAAATTTTTGGGATTTTTCTGAGATACTTGAATTTTTGATGAATTGTGGAATCCGATAATTCACAATAAAAGCTAAATAATGTATTAATTGAGTCATCGATGATGTTATTCTGATATAAGCCCACTTGTTTCGGGATTAAATTATAAAATTACTATTATTGGTCTTTTAAGACTCACTATTCCTTGTCTTTGGTGAAATTAATAAACTAATCAATTTTATATTAAGGAAACCCCTCTCCCCTCCACTATAAAAGCCACCCTTCACTCCCTCTTTTCCTCACACCTCTCAAGATCCAAGCCTTCTCTAAACTATTCCCAAAAACCTTCCCTATCTCATCCCCCATTTCCAAAAGCATCTGGTCTCATCAAAATACCAAGCCTAGCTTCCTTAATGAGTATCTCAAGAGAAGGATTCTAAAGGTAATTTCTCTCTCTCTTCTCCTTTAATTTCCTTTCAAGTTCAAGTTCATTTCTTGATCTCTCCCTACCTATATTCATCCAAATTGTTCTTTAAATCTATTATTATATATATAATGTAATATTATAATTCTAATTTTATATTATATCACCCCACACCCTTTCCCGCTTCCTTTTATTTTATTAAAGAGAACGTTTTTCATGAGGTGTTAAATTTATCACCTTCAAAAAATGACATGTTCTCTTCTTCCATTTCTACCTTAAATCTGGTCATGAAACCATTTTATGGTTGAACCAGAATATTTTATATGTATTATTTTCTATTTTATGTTCTGGAAATAACCTATGGCCATATCACTAAGTTAAATGTTAAAACAACTTCGTTGTGATCCAAAAACCGCCCAAATTAACCCAAATGACCATCATTAAAATATTATCTAATGATTCATTCACATGGATCTAATATAACTCATTATAAAATCATTCAATATTATTTAATATCATTAATAAAATGTAATGTCAATTCCGGATGTTTACCCATGATCTACCCAAACATCAATTTAAGAATACAAGTGGACCGCTCAAGAAAACCATGAAAACGTACATCCCCGATCAATGTTTTTAAACTCTATAAGTCATCCAAAGGAACATAATATGAAATAATGAAACCAGAATGAATCCTATAAATGTATAAAAGGTTATGGAATTTCTAATTAATGAATATAATTTCATTATACAGGACATTAAAGAGAAGGAGGCATTCGAGTACAAGGTAAGGGGAAATCTCGAACCCAATTTTCTTCCTTCGGGTTCTCCCTCTTTCACTCCATTTTTGATATGGTTACTCCCCAAAGATCATTTGTTCATCATTTCCTTTAATTTTCTGTAATATAAATGTTTGTCACTGGTTTTTATGTCCATCAAAATGTTTTCCAAAAGAACTCTTCTTTCAAGATCTCATCTTTTACCTCTCATTCAAGGTTGATAGTTCTTGTATCAAGTATGTTGTTCCCTCTTCTTTTGGGAACCCAAAGATTATGAATGTGTTATTAAGAGATGAAACCCATTCCTTTCCATGGGTTATTTATGTACATGTTTGATATGTGTTCTATGTGGCAATCATGATAGTGATAATGTTATGATGTGACGGGTGCGCCCGGAATTATATAGCGCAATATGAATGTTTAAATGTGACGGGTGCGCCCGGAATTATACAGCGCTCCAATGCATTGGGTAAGGTGATGAATCACATGAGTAATTGTGAAATGATGTGTGAACATGATGCTATCTTTGTTCATAGGTATGTGTGGTATTTAACCACTAAGACATGATGTTTCATTTTTATGCATTGCCACATTTCAAGTCTTTTACTTATGCTCCTCTCATGTTCATGATCTTTTTCCTGTGTTATGATTATGCTCACCCCATGATGTTTTGTTCTTATCTATCCTCTTACTGGGCTGTTAGCTCACCCCTTTTGATGTATATCCTTAGGTGGCTACATGTACTAAGGAGAGGACAAGTGCTACTAAGAAGCTATTGAATAAGAAATTAAATAAATGTTTATGGTTGATGTTGTATTTGTTATGTATGGTCCTAGTTTTCCCAAGACACTAAACCTTTGGATCCTCCATGTGTAATAATATTATGTTGTTTATATTTTAAATGATTTAATAGTAAAGTAAGAAAAGTCCAGGTTGCTATAGTTGGTATCAGAGGAAAGGATTAGTTAATTTGGGAATTAGGATTAGTAAACCCTAATGAAAACCTCTAGCATGAGAATAAGTACAAATATGTACACACGAATATTTACCTAGGGATCCCATATTTTATGTTTTTGGTATAATTGTTTAAATGAATAAGTTATTCAGGAATTGTTTACTTATGTTTTGTTCTAATCTTTTCTATTTTAGAAAATGGTGGGAACCAAGAGAGGTAATAAAGGAGAAGTACCCTCACCAGTTGTGTAAAGTGAAATTTCGGGGGCGAAATTTCTTAAGAGGGGAAGAATGTAATGACCCAAAGTTTTTCAATAAAAAATTCCCTTCTTATATATATGTCATAAAAACAAAAAATAATGAACTACTAAGTGATAAGTGACCTTTAAACATAATTTTGTCACCCCTATGGTTGGAATTTTGAAAATCCAACACACACGGTTGTGTTCAAGATAGTGTTTGGAGTCTAATGAAACAAAAATAATTTTTTGGTGAATAGTAATCTACCCTTATGAATAGTGACCAACCCTTATGAATAGTAACATGACCCTTATGAATAGTAAATAAGAGTAAAATTACCTATGAATAATAAAATAAAATTTAGACATCATAGAAAGTGATAATTTGACCTTAGTAAACATTTTTGGTATTTTATAAGTCATAAATAATTAATTATAATTAATTAATTAATTTAAATGAATATTTATGTTCCTGAAATATATTCATAAATTATTTAATCAATGTATAATAGTTTTTAGATAATTTTATAAGACCCTACGTAATTTTAGAAAGAACTATAAAATCAGTTTTAATCTTAAAAACTGTTTTTTTAAGTAATTATGATTTTATTTAAATATTAAATTAATAATATATAGAAAATTATTTTTGAAAAATGGACATCATTTTTCGATTCTACAGGTCGAAAAATGGTTGGGGTAAATTTTTGGGATTTTTCTGAGATACTTGAATTTTTGATGAATAGTGGAATCTGATACTTCACAATAAAAGCTAAATAATGTATTAATTGAGTCATCGATGATGTTCTGCTGATGTAAGCCCACTTGGTCTGGGATTACATTATAAAATTACTATTCTTTGTCATTAAAGACTCACTATTCCTTGTCTTTGGTGAAATTAATAAACTAATCAATTTTATATTAAGGAAACTCCTCTCCCCTCCACTATAAAAGCCACCCTTCACTCCCTCTTTTCCTCACACCTCTCAAGCTCCAAGCCTTCTCCAAACTCTTCCCAAACACCTTCCCTAGATCATACCCCACATCCAAAAGCTATTGGTCTCATAAAAAGACCAGGCCTAGCTTCCATAAATAGGATCTCAAAAGAAGGATTCTAAAGGTAATTTCTCTCTCTCTTCTCCTTTAATTTCCTTTCAAGTTCAAGTTCCTTTCTTGATCTCTCCCTACCTATATTCATCCAAATTGTTCTTTAAATATAGCATTATATATATACTGTAATGGTATGATTATAATGTTATATTATATCACCCCACACCCTTTCCCACTTCCTTTTATTTTATTAAAGAGAACGTTGTTCATGAGGTTTTAAATTTATCACCTTCAAAAACGACATGTTCTCTTCTTCCATTTCTACCTTCAATCTGGTCATGAAACCATTTTATGGTTTAACCAGAATATTTTATATGTATTATGTTCTATTTTAAGTTCTTGAAATAACCTATGGCCATATTACTAAGTTAAATGTTAAAACAAGTTCGTTGTGATCCAAAAACCGCCCAAATTAACCCAAATCACCATCATTAAAATCTTATCTAATGATTCATTCACATGGATCTAATATAACTCATTATAAAATCATTAAAGCTTCTGTAATATCATTAATAACATGTAATATCAATTCTGGATGTTTACCCATGATCTACCCAAACATCAATTTAAGAATACAAGTGGACCGCTCAAGAAAACCATGAAAACGTACATCCCCGATCAATGTTTTTAAACTCTATAAGTCGTCTAAAGGAACATAATATGAAATAATGAAACCAGAATTAACCCTATTAATGTATAAAAGGTTATGAAATTTCTAATTAATGAATATAATGTCATTATACAGGACATTAACACTACTAGAAAAACAGGTATTTGCGACGGGTCATTTGCGACAGGATCCCATCGCAAATGGCTTTTTGCAACGGGGGCCCGTCTCAAATGACCGGTTGCTGAAAAAGGTGTCGCAACAACAATTTTTTGCGACGGGCTCGTCGCTAAAGCCTTTTTCCGTGACGGGGAGAATCCCCGTCGCAACTAGTACTCCGTATATTTGTAAAAAACTATTTGCGACTGGCCCTGTCGCAAATACCTGTTGCGACGGACCCGCCGCAAATAGTTGTTGTGACGGGACCCGTCGCAAAAAACAATTTTAAAAAAAAATAATAAAAAAAAATACTATTTGCGATGGGAATAGTACCCCGTCTCAAATACTATAAAAAAATAAAAAAAAATAATTTATTAATAAATTATTTTAATTAATATAATAATAATCCAATAATAATTCAAAAATAAAAAATAATAAAATATTAATAAACGGTTTTAATTAATATAATAATAGAATTATAATTCACAAATAAAAATAATAAATTATTTTAATTAATATAATAATAATAGATTTATAATTCAAAAATAAAAAATAATAGAATATTAATAAATGATTTAATTAATATAATTATATTAGAATTATAATTCATAAATAAAGAAAATATTAATAAGTTATTTTAATTAATATAAAAATAATAGAATTATTTTACATTCAAATATTAAAATAATTCAAGTATTACAAAAAAATATAATTAAATTATAATATTATAAAATTTTAATATATATATAAAATTTAATATTATAAAATATAAATAATATTATTATTCATATTAATATTGTTATTTAAAAATATAATATTATTAATATTTTATAATGAGACAGAAACTACGAATAGAAAAAAAAGCATATTTTGATTTCACAAATTTTATAACATAAATACAAACTCTAATCTGAAGGAGTGGGGGAGGGGGGGATATGCAGATGGTGGCGGAGGAAACTTCATCCCTAAAGAATGAGTGAGTAGGCACATGTACTCCATCTGCTCCTGATGCTGCTGCTGCCACCGACTCGTATGCTCCTCGTACAGCTGCTGCTGGCGTCGACGCTCCTCCTCATGCTACTGACGCATCTGCTCCTGCTCCTGTCGGAGACTCTCTATCTGTGCAGTCTGAGATCACAACTGATCCTCATACTGTGTAGCAGAAGAAGATGCACGAGCTCCTCTCGAGCTGGACGCCGACATCGCAGCACTGCCATAATAATCTCCGGGAGTCAGTCGAGAGCCGATACCAACTACCCGGCCCTTCTCGAAGGCATACTGGGTGGCCTGCATCCATGCCGCCTCATCAAACTGACGGCCAGTGTTCTGATCTGATGACTCAGCCTGACTCTCAGGCCGGGCCTGTGACACTGCGGCCTCATATGACTCCTGTAGTTGCAATTTCAAATTAAAATTGTGAATATATTATATTCAGTTAATTTTTAAACTTAAAAACAAATAATACTGACCACGATGTGATGCTGACGATCACCTCTAAGCTCCCTAGTATCAGGATCACTATACATCCTCCGATATACGTCGTACTCCGTAATATCGGGGTGCTCGACTACCTATAAGAATAAAAAATAAACTGTTAATATTTATAGTTATATAAAATATTTATAAATAATGTATGTACCACATGTTGTCTATGAGTACTGAAAAAACGACTCCCAGCTCGTTGAGTCACCTCCTGTCTCCCCTGATTCTGCCTCCCCACCGATGATATCCTCTGAAAGGCACCACTCAACCAGTGCGCACATAATCCATCCCATACATGGGATGAAATGTACTCTGGTCGGTGTGCTCTACATGACTCGTCAAAATCTGACACTCCTGCTTTCTTCCTCGTAGCTTTTCTTAAATTGTGCAAAAACTGACAAAGACGATCACGCATGGCCACCTCCCATGCCTCGTGGATGGCGTCACGCATGGTATCCTCGATCAGATACCATAAACCCTACAAATAAATCAAAATATCAAGTTAGACATGAA
This sequence comes from Viscum album, assembly GCA_963277665.1. Lineage (NCBI taxonomy): Eukaryota > Viridiplantae > Streptophyta > Magnoliopsida > Santalales > Viscaceae > Viscum > Viscum album. Next base: position 686,216,638 of record OY728167.1, read on the forward strand.
ATAATTTCAAAATAAAAATTATTTATTTACGTACGTACCAACCAATGTCCGAACACGGCCTGCTGCACATCAATGGGAATCTGCTCCCATGTGGTCCACGGCTGAGAGAAATAGTTGTGCAAAATAGCGCTGCCCTATCCGACTGCTATATGCGGAAAACTGTAAAAATAATAAACATTTATTATGTGAATAGATTAATGAAATCTTAGTCAAATCCACAGGTTATCACACAGGTTATCACACCTCCGTGTGCGTGGATCAAACCCAAGACGTGCACGTCGCTCGGGGACGGGGTCAGTAATCATCAATCGTGCAAGACCGCGCCCCCTCCGTGTACTCCCAGGAGCGCCTGCAGGCTGAGGTTCATCTATTAGCCACTCATCCGCATCGAAAGTCAGGTCAGCATCCGCCAACTCACGAAATGTGGCGTCGTCCATCTGAAACAGAAAATGTTAATGTTGTTAGCAAATAATTGATAATTACTATTATATATACATATATACATATTATGATTGTATATAAATATCATGGAATTCTATCAGTGTTCATCTTCATCATCATCTTCATATATGTCAATGTCATGTTCATATTCCTCCTCAACATCATCGATATCCATTCGAGTTACAGTTGCTTCATCTCTTACCATTTCAAATTCATATGTGACATCATTAACATCATCATCATCACCGACTCTTAAATGTGGGGTGTCATCATCGATACTCATGTCTCTTTGTAAAAAAGATTGATTTTGAGTACTCTCTTGAAAAACTTCAATTCTTTTCACATCAGTGAAAGCACATTCACTTTAACTAAACTGATTGTCTCGAATTTTGATTTTTATTACACTCCACCAATCAGTCAAGTCTCTTGATGTAGCATAGTACTTTGCGTAATAAACTTGATATGCCTGTTGAGCCAATAAGAATGGTTCATTTACTGCGAGAACACTTTTACATTTAATATCGATGATTCCATGAGTCGGATGAACACACACGCCTCTATCTGTATCCAACCACCGACATTTGAACATGGTTATGTAATATTGTCCAAGATAACAGAGTTCAATGATTTCATCAAGTATGCCATAAAAGTCAACTTCATTTTCTCGATGATGATATCCTCTCAAGCTAACTCTGCTATTCATTGTTTTTTCCGATTCTTCATATGCATGTGTGTGGAATAGAAATCCATTCACCACATATGCACTATAAGTTTTAACAAGTTTGGAAGGTGGGTTACTCAACACACACAACCGTTTTTCAATTTTATCAGCATGTCAAGACACCTGAAAATTTGTGAAATAATTATAAATATAGTAAACTATAACTTGAATGAGTTTCTAAAAGATAAAGAATTTATGTTACCAGTTTTTTAAACCACTGAGAGAAATTTTTCAGTCGACGTTCTTCGAGAGCAGCTGCTGTAATTTGTGGAATTTGTTTCTTGATATGATTATCATAAAACCTATAAAAACCAATGTTATTTACTGTAACATAAATGATAGAATAAGTGATATAAACACTTACAGTACAACTGATGTCATCTCTTCACAGTTGAGCAGAACATACGTATGAGCTCTATGATGTTCATCATTTGAAAGCCAGCGTTCATAAACTCCACCAAAACCAAGCTCTGACTGGTTGAAAACAGATAATTGATTGTCGATTTCATCAATATTCCTCTCGTTTCGTCCCATTCGGTTGTGTTTTGAAGGATACTCAGATTCAAAATAATGGGAGCAGAAAAAAGATATTTCCTCTTGCAAATAAGCTTCTGCAATAGATTCTTCAACAGATGCTTCGTTACGTACTTTTCTTTTCAATTTTTGCATGCATCTTTCAAATGGGTACATCCATCGAAACTATACTGGACCTCCACATTTGGCTTTATATGGCAAATGTAACATCAAATGTTCCATTGAGTCAAAGAAAGACGGCGGAAATATTTTTTCTAGTTTACATATAATTACAACAACATCTTTTTCAAGTTTGCCTAGAGCATCATAATCTGCTATAGCCACACAAATTTCCAGAAAAAAATGATACATGTCTGTTATGGAATCCCAAATCACAGAATTCAACAGACCTCTTAATCCAATGGGTAGAATTCTTTCCATTATAACATGATAATCATGACTTTTTAATCCAGTAATATGCCAATTATTTACACATCTACCCAAATTGGAAGCACAACCATCTGGAAGTCTCAAATCTGTAATCTACTGACAAAATAATAAACGGTATTCTTTAGACAGTGTATAAGCTGATTTTGGTTTCAGTAACCTTTCTTTTCTGACATTCTCAAACAGTTCCAATTCTAGACGCCTGCAAATTTTGGCAAGATCTAAACGTGCATTTACATTGTCTTTTCTCTTTCCTGGTGTATCCAAAACTGTATGAAACAAATTATCAAAACAGTTCTTCTCAATATGCATGACATCTGACATGTGTCAGACCAACAAATCAGACCAATATGGCAAACCCCAAAATATGATACGTTTAATCCAATTGTGTTCTTTCCCAAAACCAGAAATTTTCTGTTGGTTTATTGTGGGACCAAAAGTGATGGGAGGTAATGAAAATACAACTGATTTTAACTCTAAACCTGATAGCATTTTTGGAGGTCCATCCCTTTCAACTGTTCCTTTTCTGAAATGAGATCTGCTTCTGCGAAAAGGATGACCAGCTGGAAGAAATCTGCGATGACAGTCAAAATAACAAGGTTTCATTCCATGAATGAGCATAAATGCTTTTTTCTCTCCCATACAGTAAGGACATGATTTCTGACCATGTTTACTCCTGCCAGATAACATCCCATAAGCCAGGAAGTCACTTATTGTCCACATCAATGCTGCTCTCAGTATGAAATTCTATTTCGTTGCAACATCATATGTACTGACACCAGTACTCCACAATAAATTTAATTCATCAATCAATGGTTTCAAATACACATCAATATTTTTCTTCGGATGTCCTGGAATTAGTAAAGTCAAAAATATATATGGCTCCTTCATCAACATCCATGTAGGTAAATTGTACGGAGTTAAAAAAACAGGCCAACATGAATATTGACTAACATAAGATCCAAACGGACAGAAACCATCAGTGGAAAGGCCCAGTCGAACATTTCTAGCTTCTAAAGTAAAGGATGGATGCACTCTATCAAAATGTTTCCATGAATCACCATCGAATGGATAATTCAAGCTTTTATCGGTTGAAATATTCTCTTTATGCCATGACGTCATTGTCGCTGTATTCTTAGACATGAATAAACGCTGAAGTCTGGATGTATGCGGAAAATATCTGAACTGTTTTACAGGAATCAAACCAGACTTCCTGTGTTGTCCTTCTTTATATATCAGTTGCCCACATGTGGGACAACTATCCAATGACTCATTTTCCCCAGAATATAAAATGAAGTCATTTGAACATGCATGAATCTTCTGACAAGTAAGTCCCAAATTTCGAACCAGCCTCTTACTCTCATAGTAATTTGCAGGTAAAACATTTCCTTCACGTAAAAGTGATTTAAGCAAAGAAAATATCTTGTCAAAACAGGTGTTTGACATTCCATTATCTGATTTGATAGCCATAAATTTTGCAACTGCTTCTAATTTGCTCATCTTGCAGCCAGGATATAATGCATCCTCAGCAGACTTCAACAACTCATAAAATTCAGACGGTGCCAACTCAGGATTTGAAGCTATATCAGCCGGAGTTTCTGTATGTTGAACAGATGAACCTGCAACATCATGTACTAAATCTTGAAACCGGGATGGATCCGGAATCAAGTTTGTATCACCTGCTCTGGAACTGCGTTCACCGTGTTGATACCAAAAAACATAATCTGGTTGAAAACCAAAACGCAAGAGATGTTCTTCCACTTTGTCAAATGTGTCAAACGTTCTCAATGCACATTTTCTGCAAGGGCATTTTATTTTTCCTTCTGAAACAAATTCTGGATTTGATGCCGCAAATGATAAAAAAGTCTCCACACCCTCTACATATACTAGATTTAAACCAGAACCGTTTGTATTTCTACGTTGATTTATCCATATGAGGTCACCTAATAATGATTGTTGACGACCTCGTTGTTCCATATTTCTCTATAAAATATAAAAGAATTACTAGTTTTGAATAATTTGTTAGAAAAAAACACTCAAGCTAGGATAATTATAGAGTTTAGATCATACACGACTGACGCAAACTTTTTATTGAGATAGACCTAAAAATTGACCCTTTAAGAATTAAATATGTTGAGAATAAAGCAAAACATGTTATAAATATTGATAATTTTAATATTATATAAATTTTTTACAATTTTCATAGTACTAATATTATTGGTAATTATTCCTAATTATTGTTAATTATTACTAATTCGTACTAATTATTAATAATTATTACGAATTATTACGAATTATTACTAATTATTAATAATTATTACTAATTATTACTAATTATTGGTAATTATTACTAATTATTGGTAATTATTACTAATTATTACTAATTATTACTAATTATTACTAATTATTCTTAATTATTACTAATTATTACCAATGATTGGTAATTAATACTAATTAATACTAATTATTGGTAATTATTACTAATTATTGGTAATTATTAGTAATTATTGGTAGTTATCGGTAATTATTACTAATTATTTGTAATTATTACTAATTATTGGTAATTATTACTAATTATTGGTAATTATTACTAATTATTACTAATTATTACTAATTATTACTAATTATTACTAATTATTACTGATTATTACTAATTAGTGGTAATTATAACTAATTATTACTAATTATTACTAATTACTGGTAATTATTGGTAATTGTTACTAATTATTACTAATTAATACTAATTATTGGTAATTATTGGTAATAATTACTAATTATTGGTAATTATTACTAATTATTTGTAATTATTATTAATTATTACTAATTATTACTATTTATTGGTAATTATTACTAATTATTGGTAATTATTACTAATTATTACTAATTATTACTAATTATTGGTAATTATTACTAATTATTACCAATTATTGGTAATTATTACTAATTAATACTCATTATTGGTATTTATTACTAATTATTGGTAATTATTAGTAATTACTGGTAATTATCGGTAATTATTACTAATTATTGGTAATTATTACTAATTATTGGTAATTATTACTAATTATTGATAATTATTACTAATTATTGCTAATTATTACTAATTATTGGTAATTATTACTAATTATTACTAATTATTACTAATTATTTCTAATTATTACTAATTATTGGTAATTATTGGTAATTATTACAAATTATTACTAATTATTACTAATTAATACTAATTATTGGTAATTATTGTTAATAATTACTAATTATTGGTAATTAATACTAATTATTGGTAATTATTATAATTATTATTAATTATTACTAATTATTGGTAATTATTACTAATTAATGGTAATTATTACTAAATATTACTAATTATTACTAATTATTGGTAATTATTACTAATTATTACCAATTATTGGTAATTATTACAAATTAATACTAATTATTGGTAATTATTACTAATTATTGGTAATTATTAGTAATTATTGGTAATTATCGGTAATTATTACTAATTCTTGGTAATTATTACTAATTATTGGTAATTATTACTAATTATTGCTAATTATTACTAATTATTGGTAATTATTACTAATTATTGGTAATTATTACTAATTATTGGTAATTATTACTAATTATTACTAATTATTACTAATTATTACTAATTATTGGTAGTTATTACTAATTATTACTAATTATTGGTAATTATTTGTAATTATTACTAATTATTACTAATTAATAATAATTATTGGTAATTATTGGTAATAATTACTAATTATTGGTAATTATTACTAATTATTGGTAATTATTACTAATTATTGGTAATTAGTATTAATTATTACTAATATTACTAATTATTAGTAATTATTACTAATTATTGGTAATTATTACTAATTATTACTAATTCTTATTAATTCTTACTAATTATTGGTAATTATTACTAATTATTACTAATTATTACTAATTATTGGCAATTATTGGTAATTATTACTAATTATTGGTAATTATTGGTAATTATTACTAATTATTGGTAATTATTACTAATTATTGGTAATTATTACTAATTATTACCAATTATTTGTAATTATTACTAATTAATACTAATTATTGGTAATTATTACTAATTATTGGAAATTATTTGTAATTATTGGTAATTATCGGTAATTATTACTAATTATTGGTAATTATTAATAATTATTGGTAATTGTTACTAATTATTGGTAATTATTACTAATTATTGGTAATTATTACTAATTATTGGTAATTATTGGTAATTATTACTAATTATTGGTAATTATTAATAATTATTGGTAATTATTATTAATTATTACTAATTATTACTTATTATTGGTAATTATTACTAATTATTACTAATTATTGGTAATTATTACTAATTATTACTAATTATTACTAATTATTGGTAATTATTACTAATTATTACTAATTATTGGTAATTATTTCTAATTATTACTAATTATTACTATTTACCGGTAATTATTGGTAATTATTGGTAATTATTCCTAATTATTGGTAATTATTACTAATTATTGTTAAGTATTACTAATTATTGGTAATTATTACTAATTATTACTAATTATTACTAATTATTACAAATTATTGGTAATTATTCCTAATTATTACTAATTATTACTAATTATTGGTAATTATTCCTAATTATTGGTAATTATTTGTAATTATGGGTAATTATTGGTAATTATGGGTAATTATTGGTAATTATTCCTAATTATTCCTAATTATTACTAATTATTACTAATTATTGGTAATTATTATTAATTATTAATAATTATTACTAATTATTGGTAATTATTACTAATTATTGGTAATTATTACTAATTATTACGAATTATTACTAATTATTACTAATTATTACTAATTCATACTAATTATTTGTAATTATTGGTAATTATTACTAATTATTGGTAATTAATACTAATTATTGGTTATTATTGGTAATTATTACTAATTATTGGTAATTATTACTAATTATTGGTAATTATTATTAATTATTACTAATTATTAAAATTATTTGTAATTATTACTAATTATTGGTAATTATTTCCAATTATTACTAATTATTACTATTTACCGGTAATTATTGGTAATTATTGGTAATTATTTATAATTATTGTTAATTATTACTAATTATTACTAATTATTGGTAATTATTACTAATTATTGTTAATTATTACTAATTATTACTAATTATTACTAATTATTACTAATTATTACTAATTGTTACTAACTATTACTAATTATTACTAATTATTACTAATTATTACTAATTATTACTAATTATTCCTAATTGTTACTAATTGTTACTAATTATTCCTAATTATTGGTAATTATTGGTAATTATTGGTAATTATTCCAAATTATTGCTAATTAGTGGTAATTATTAGTAATTATTACTAATTATTACTAATTATTGATAATTATTAATAATTATTACTAATTATTGGTAATTATTACTAATTATTGGTAAGTATTACTAATTATTGGTAAGTATTACTAATTATTGGTAATTATTACTAATTGTTGGTAATTATTACTAATTCTTGGTAATTATTACTAATTATTAATAATTATTCCTAATTATTGATAATTATTGGTAATTGTTCCTAATTATTAGTAATTAAATGAATAATTACCAATAATTAGGAATAATTACCAATAATTAGGAATAATAACATTATTAGTATATTTTATTATTAATATTAAAATAATATAATTTTCTAATTTATATACAATTCTCCTTTCATCTGTGTGTTTTCTCTCTCCACATACAAATAATACATGTGGAGACAGCAAACACACAGATGATAAAAGAATTGTATATATATAAAAAATTATATTATTTTAATATTAATAATAAAATATACTAATAATGTAATAATGTTATTATTCGTAATTATTGGTATTTATTACTAATTATTAATATTTATTCTTAATTATTAAAAATGTTTACTAATTATTCCTAATTAGCATTAACTAAGAACAATACTAATAATTTAAATTTATTAAGTAATAAAACAATGTAAACATAATTAAATTACAACTAATTAAGAATAATTGAAACTAATAAAAAATTAAAAATAAACATTAAATTAAAATGAATATAAATACCTTGAAAATTGATCTGAGGTTGATCTCTGATCGTTCTTCAAAACGTCAATATCAACTCTGGAGAAAAAAATTAAAATTGAGAAAAACTGAACTTTAGAAATAAAATTTTGAGAGAAGAAGAAGATGGAGTTTGAGAATGATTTCAAAAAAACGGATGGGGGTATTTATAGGATAGATTATTTGCGACGGGTCCATTTGCGACGGGATACCCGTCGCAAATAATACTATTTGTGACGGGTCCCGTCGCAAATACCTTAGCCATCATTTATTACGGTCAACGGTTAAATAGTTATTTGCGACGGGTCCCGTCGCAAATAACCACCTGTCGACATACTATTTGCGACGGGGGAATATTCCCGTCGCAAATACCTTTTACCGCCGCCGGTTATTTGCGACGGGAATATTCCCTCGTCGCAAATATGTTTCCCGCGATTTGGCGCGTAAAGCGCGCCGATCCTTTTGCGACGGGGAAAGCTATCCCGTCGCAAAAGGCTACTTATTTGCGACGGGAAAATACCCCCGTCGCAAATAACCCGTCGCAAATACCCATTTTTCCCGTAGTGTAAAGAGAAGGAGGCATTCGAGTACAAGGTAAGGGGAAATCTCGAACCCAATTTTATTCTTTCGGGTTCTCCCTCTTTCACTCCATTTTGGATATGGTTACTCCTCAAAGATCATTTGTTCATCATTTCCTTTAATTTTCTGGGATATAAATGTTTGTCACTGGTTTTTATGTCCATCAAAATGTTTTCCAAAAGAACTCTTTTTTCAAGATCTCATCTTTTACCTCTCATTCAAGGATGATAGTTCTTGTATCAAGTATGTTGTTCCCTCTTCTTTTGGGAACCCCAAGCTTATGAATGTGTTATTAAGAGATGAAACCCATTCCTTTCCATGGGTTGTTTATGTACATGTTTGATATGTGTTCTACGTGGCAATCATGATAATGATAATGTTATGATGTGACGGGTGCGCCTGGAATTATATAGCGCAATATGAATGTTTAAATGTGACAGGTGCGCCCGGAATTATACAGCGCTCCAATGCATTGGGTAAAGTGATGAATCTCATGAGTAAATGTGAAATGATGTGTGAACATGATGCTAGCTGTGTTCACAAGTATGTGTGGTAGTTAACCACTAAGACATGATGTTTCATTTCTATGCATTGCCACATTTCAAGTCTTTTACTTATGCTCCTCTCATGTTCATGATCTTTTTCCTATGTTATGATTATGCTCACCCCATGATGTTTTGTTCTTATCTATCCTCTTACTGGGCTGTTAGCTCACCCCTTTTTGATGTATATCCTCAGGTGGCTACATGTACTAAGGAGAGGACAAGTGCTACTAAGAAGCTATAGAAGATGAAATTAAATAAATGTTTATGGTTGATGTTGTATTAGTTATGTATGGTCCTAGTTTGCCCAAGACACTAAACCTCTGGATCCTCCATGTGTAATATTATTATGTTATTTATCTTTGAAATGATGTAATATTAAAGTAAGAAAAGGCCGGGTTGCTATACTAAACCCCCTAAAAGACCTTAAAGAATCCAAATAGACAAATGAAAATCATAAAACCCACTAGAAAACTCTATTTAAAACTGATTCTCATCCAACCAGGGTGAAAAAATGGTTTGATGGTTAATATATTATTTATTTCTATTATAGAGTTTCACTTCAGTCTTTCAATTTCATTTTGACCCGATTCACATCGTGGCCCTTTTTAGTGGGTGGATGGTTGCATTAGGAATGGGAAGTGTTTTCTTTATTATATTGAAAAAGTAGGTTCCATAGTTGAATGGTCAGGGAGAGTGATTCTAGGGGGTTGAGTATGTGTGAAATCAGTCCACATCAAGTACGATGTCCTTGGATGTTCCCCAATGGGTTTGTTTATGGTGCCAGAAACACCCAACGACCCTCGTATCCATAATTCATGGAACTTGTTTCCAAAGATAGGTTTTTGTTGGATGAAGATATTGTCAACGACACTTAAGGACTCCATTGGTTGAGAGGCTTGGCTATCGTGGTCAACTCACCCTTTTGGGGGAATTATTTCCTACTCTAAAACTCTCTTTTAGATTTCAATAATGTTCATATGTTCGTGAATCCATTTTTATTCCCTGAAGAATATGTCCATGAATTACCCTTAACTAGAAAAATCAATCATGTATACACATGTATTAGAAATTACTGAAGCAACACTAGTTGAAGTATTACGATGAGGTTCTATAGAGTTTATTGTCATCTAGGGAGGAAAGAAGTTTCATCAATATCAAGATCGAACCAATGAGATGGTATTCCTATGTTTCCTCATGGCAGGAATCAAAACATGCATTGTTTTCTGCCACTTAACTGGACACCACACCTTTTAAGGTCATGTGATGAGGACCCATCCATGATGTTTAATATTGTTCCATAAGGATTTCTAGGCATACGATTACTAGTAATTTTTTCATGTGGGACTTACACCAATGTGTGATAGGATTCTTAGAATAGGCATGGTCTCCTAGAGGGATATGGCCCTACTAGGGATATGTCTTGGTGAACACTAGGGGGGGTTCGAGCATTGGTTTTGAACCTTAGGGAAGCTACTTTTGTATCATAGTAGGTTAGGAATAAAACCCTTAATTTTTGAGTTTAATTTTGGTATTATAACTTAAAAGAGGACCTGTTTTTTGGGGTAATTGATAGGGATTGACATTTGAAAAGGATCCCATTTGATCTCATGCCTCTAATATGGCATCCCCTATATCCTGGTTAGAGTAGAACTCGAGTTCACACAGTTTAGTTGGTGTAGGGATTATGTATGGATGCTTCCCAATTGAAGGGATATGGTAGGGGATTACGTCGTAGAGGAGGAACTTCTGGAAGATTCATGTCAGGGTTATTTCTAAAGAGGATTTCCTAGTGAGTTTGGAAGAAATTATTATTGAGACAGAGTTATAATGAGAATGTCCCTTGATCTCGGGCCTTCAGACAGGCGTCCCGCATATCTCGGTTAGAGCTGGAATCATAGTTTATATAGTTCATTCGGGAATGGTGTGGATGTTGTGATCATAGTCAAACTCTAATCCAGCATGAGTCATGCTCATTGTGAGAAACAAGAGGAAGTGCTAGATCAAAAAAACTACACACTTTTGCTTCTCTGCTGATGGAAAAAGAGGAGGATGAGGGTAGAAGATGTTGTGATTATGATCCCAGAGGGAGAGGGGGAGAATCTTTGAATGTCCCAGCTTTATGGTGTGATGATATCCAAGATAGACACATTTGGTGATCTATCTAGATGTGCCCTGGGAAAAGGTGAACAGGGGGAAGAGAAACACCTCCATCTGAAAGGCTAGGGGATTACCTTAGTGGGAGTTCCATGAAATGGGTTTTGGGAACGAAGAGGAGTAGTGTTCCTCATCAAAAGGTATGAAAAAAATTATTTCCATGTCTTTTCATTATCCCTAATTGAATGGAAATTCTATTGATTACCCATAATCATGTAAACAAGGAAGTTCACATTAGTATCCAAAGGATATACTCTAGGATAATATCGGAATATATAAGTAAAAACATTTCTCAGGTCCGTGCCAATGTAGGAATTACCAAGGTGACTCTTCATACCAGGTGTATGTAGACTCATAAGAGTGCGCTGATGTGCCCTATGGTCTATTCATATGGGTCTGGTGGATTTGGATGAGGTTTTGTCCTGATGTCAATGGACTGGTTCATGGAAGGGATTCATAGGATGGGATGGAACCAAAATGTAATGATCTACATCAAAAGGTGGAAATCCCAAAGGTACCACGTTCTGTGTATGACTTGTTTATTCCGGGTGGGGTACCCTCCGCATGGGACATTTGTGTGTAGGTGTAGGGGTCATCTGTTTACTGATGTGGTATGTGGTCCTCGATTCCATCTGTAAAACGAGGTGGGGTGTATACTTGGATGTGTTCCACATACCATAGTGATATGGGACCATTGGTTCCGTCCACATACCATGGTGGTATATGGTGATAGAGTCCATCAGTGTGGCAGAGGACTACCCAGGGCAAGGTTTCCTTCATATAGATATATGCTATTCGTTATGCTGGAAGGAAGAAGGGGCAGAAATCCTTCATTTCATTGGAAGTTCATGTGGAATGAGATCATAGTTCACAGTTCACCATTTAGGTTCCCAATTTATAAATTTTGTAATATTTCTTCTTTTTATCGTTCAGTACATGCTTATACCTACTATAAACCATTCACCTATTTGTACATTGTTGATTGTTTTCCTTAGAAGTCATCCATTCATAAAATCTAATCTCTATGAAAATCACATTATTTTCTTATCCCCCCTCAGGGTCCTTTTGTAGAGTATTGTAGAGGGTGTACCTATGGGTCACACGACACCTTTTTTTGATTCCCATGGGGAATTTTTTGGCACACATATGACTCGGTCAATAGACATTTTATAAGCTGCAGTTTTCGGTTGTGAAAATCACCACTTCAATACCATAAATGATACAGTTCACAGGATTCCACTGGTGTCTGAGAATTTAGTTTTCATGGATGGTGTGTTGGGGTGTACCTGTATATTACGTTTTCTCCAATGCCATTGTTCAGGAGGCCATGGTTCATGGGTGGAATTTCTCCACCTTCATTCCACCAATGACATGGTTCATGGGGTATTAGCACCATTCCCCATTCATTCTACGAACCGTTTGGTTCATTGGCCAATGCCTCGCGGGCCAATGGTTTGTGGGTTTTCTGAATACCATTCTGTTTGCGGTCAATACTATCCACATACCATTCTCAGAAATCATTATGCAGCGCACTTTGTCCATTTATTAAATTTCATTACTTCACTATTCTTCTGAAATTTTCAATAATTATTTCATATTAATCATTCATTATATTTATGGTATTATTTTTCTTCCCTTTGTAGAGCTCTTAAGACACTACAAATTCCCCCCATCAGAATGGGTTCCGATCATGATGAAGAGAAGGCTATTCCGATGTAGAAAGTAGTCCAGAACGAAATTGGTTTGCAGTATAAATGTGGTAATTTTTTTGGGGAAAATTCCTATATATATATGGGGCCCATGTACTTTTTCATTTATAGGATTTCTTGGGAAAAATAACTTCTCATAGTGTTGTCGACATCCCTTACATACACATACCTGTTCCTCCGTGAAAACCATCATACGTGAACTATACTTCGCATTCTGTGAACTTAAAACTCTTTTAAGTAGAGTTTGTTTGTGAAATGACCATTCAATCCACGAACTGAACTTTGAATCCTAAAACACATGTTTTAACTACCATGTAAGATGACACTACATGATTTTACCCCAATGTGTAATGAACCTCGATTAAGATAATTGATCCTTAAATTTCTTACTGATACTTTTAATCCATCCCTTCATATGAATGTGTAGAAAGGATCAATATGTGGAACAACTAGTCTGTGAATCATTTGGTTTTATATCCATCACTCTATGTTACAACATATTGTGGAAAGTTTGGAAAATTTTTTGTTCGTGGGGACTGCACTCCGCGAACCATTCCAAATGTTTAGCACACTAAGCCATACTTTATGTGGAATTTCTGTAGTACTTTTCAAATTTTTGGTATTTTCCCCAAAAATAATGTTGGACTAAACTTCTTGAATGGTCTTTTTAGTATAGGATAATGGCTATTCATCAAGTTGTTGCTAAATTTGTTGTTGTTTCTGATGGTTCCACCATTCCCCTTTAAGCTACCGATGAAAGGCAGAAGTGTATGTCAGACTATTTTAAAAAAATAATCCACATCTCCCCATTGCATAAATCCTAGAAAAAATACTTACCAAGGCCTATAGGGAGTATCTTATCTCATTCTGGCTACCCATTTATAGATTCAGTCCACTTCCCAATACATCTGTTCTGAAACCACGTGTAGCCAACCAACCTGCTACCTAGATAATCAAGAGCACCATTCCTATGGCCCTTACCTCATTGAGTGGATTGTTCATACTGAAGGATACCTATGTTGGTTTCTTATTAAACTATTCTCCTTGGACTCCAGAGGAAGCATGACAAGAGCCAGATGAAACAACACATTGTTACCATATCATTTTGTGAAGGGACACAACAAATTAGGCACATGTATCGTCATCAAAATTGGACCTTCTCCCTGGAAGTTCATTTGTCTTTGATCAGGGATGGTCATTCTGGGTCCATCAGAGTTACAATGATTTCCATGTTGAATTGTAAGATACAGGTTTATATGAGGCTGTTTGGGTATCCCAGACCTATGCTCATCAGACCAGCACTCTCAATTCAAAACTTCTATGTAGATGGAGTCGAAATACCAATACCTTTCATTTAACCCATGGGGAGGTCAACATTTGTCTCTGGTTTGTTTGGCTGACTTCGAGGGTCTCTATTTTCATGGACATGTACGTTGAGTTTCTACCTCCTTCTTTCTCCTGGGAAAATGAGGAGAGGACTGATCCTTTTGTTAAAAGGATCGTTTCCCATGAAAAGAATCTTTTGAAGAATGTCATCCCTGGACCGAAGAAAGAAATTTATTTATCAATTTGGATTAATATCTTTTCCAAGATATGTGGCCAATATCCACATGTGTGCTGACCTAGGTCATGTCTATCCATGGAAACTCGAAGGTGAGAAGGTTTATATTGTCCTACCTTGGAGGAGGTCCAATACTGCAAATGGGGAAGGGAAGTCATTCTTGATGTGGACCACTTGTTTAGAATGGATTCTATTTGGAAATGTTTTTTGAGTGGATTTCTTTAACCAATGTGAGGCTTGGATGATGTGAGAGTCACAACCTTTTTCATGGCAGCTCATCTGGATACCAAAAAATACATCAACCGGGATATTCTAGTCTTAACCAAAATCTAACACATACTATGTTGATTTAGCAAGTGAAGGCCACCTCATCGGATTAATGGGCCCTTCCAAATCCTCTGGGGCTTGATAAGAGACTACACATCTATCAATTCCTTACCAATCCCACATGTTTTTCTTCTTCCATACCTTCAAAGCACCAGCAGGGTTATGTTTAAGGGATGGTTCACCCAAGATAAGAAGGAAGACTAGACTAAAATGTAATAATGAGGGCTGATGGCTCAAATCAACCGTCAAAAACACTTCATCTATCATCGTTACGCTTCC
This sequence comes from Viscum album, assembly GCA_963277665.1. Classification (NCBI taxonomy): domain Eukaryota; kingdom Viridiplantae; phylum Streptophyta; class Magnoliopsida; order Santalales; family Viscaceae; genus Viscum; species Viscum album. Next base: position 686,232,043 of record OY728167.1, read on the forward strand.
CGTTCTGGTTTCATTGTGGATGTTGATTCAGAAGTCATTGATAATCGAGGATACCTATTTTATTTTAGGTAAAGTATATTGGGTTTCCGTATTAATGGGGATCTTATTTGTGAAGGATATGTGAATTGCAGGTTCAACCATCAGTTTAACTATGTTAAGATGTTTTGTCCCCCCTCCATTAATAACACATGACAAGGAAAATGAATTATGATATCTAGATTATTGTGTCTTATGTTTACCATGTTGGATAATTAGTGCAAGGTCAAGCTTCCATATTCTAAGAGTTCCATATACTTTCTTACAAGAGTTTATGCGGAGTCCTTGGCTCAATCCTATCCTGATGGCCACCTAGAAGATCTAGTCCCTAATATTATGACCTCTAAGGAGTCTGAGGCTAAGGGGAAGGGGAATCCAAATCATTCTGGAACAAATTCTCAAACAGGGAAGGTCCTTCAGAAGAATCATAGTAATGAACCCACGTGGAAGGTCCTGTGGTACTAGGGAATGACCGCACAAGCTGTTGAGGCTTCCATATAGAGTCAACCACCCATCCCTTCTAATGTTTCCCTTTTAGTGGATTTGATGAAAGGGGATATCTTGAAGAATATACAATATTTTCACGATCAGTCCCATTGTTCTTTGTGGAATTTCCTCTATGAGAGAGGGGTTTCATTATTAAATCTAGGCCATGTATCATCATCAACTAAAATTACTTTTGATAATGAGTCTGAGAGGGTAACACGATACCATTAGAACCATAAAACCATGATCAATGCATGAAACAATTGTTTTAAATACCCTCATCGAGTACTTTCTAGGTTTTGATCAGAGACTGATGAATGGGGTGATGATGATGATCACTCTTTAGAGGATGAAGAGATTGTTTATTTTCATGTTGCAGGTAGAGTAAGGGAAAAACCTCACTCACACCCAGATCCTCATAACTGTTCAGCTCCAAAGGTTCTCTCAGCTGCAGAGGCACTCAAAAAGAAATTGTGACTAATGAAACCTGCTCCACTTCTCGGGGCTGATCCTCAAACACTATCCATCCACATTACGGTTATGTTTCTGAGTGCATGGAAATTTTTGGATGAAATAAGGTTGAACGCATATGATGAACACATTTTGAAATTGATTCAAGGAGGTCACATTGATCATAAGGGTTTTGGGAAAACCATTTTACCTACATTTATTTATGTTTATGAATAGATAGATGAGGTAGTAGTATTTCTGAGAGAGATGTACAAGTGTCTCCATGCTTCCAATGACCAACTTTACTGCTCTGACTAGGTGGCATTGATGTGGGTACTCGTGGATCCAATTAATATCGAAGGAGAGGTCATTCTATTTACATAACATGACATTAATTTTATTCTTTGTGAGGATTATGAACTCTCTTATTTTACTTCCACTAGGAATTGAGGAGTCTCAGGAGATGGTTATTTCTCTGGTATACACCCCAGGGGCAATGCATCTAGTGAACATGTCACTTCGGATGTTGGGATTGAAGGGGATGGATATCTTGTTGGTACCAAACATATGGAGGTAGTTATTAAAAATTATTCTTGGTAATTCTCTCCTTCATATCCAATTGATATTCCTATCAGAGAGTTCTATCCATGGAATACCATGAAATGCCATCAAACATCCCAACTATTGAAACACATCCGAAAGATGATTACAAGTAACTGAAATATCTCCTTATCAGGATGTTAGACCAAGAAATTTTATCTTGGTGACCTTTTATCACGTGTATATTTTGATGCAGAACCAATAAGTAAGTAAGAGGTAGTTTCCCAAGCATTTGTAGATCATGTTCCTTCTATAGAAGAAGAAGGAATTCCAGCAGTTACAGTTGAACATGGTAGAGATGCATGAAACAATGTGGTGACTAGGGTTATTCCCATCCCTCTAGACATTCCTTCCCCAAATCAGACAACCTCATCCCCAATAGTAGAGGAGCATTTAGAGGATGAATTTCCAACTGGGCATATTGATCCAGTTTCCATAGAGATGGAAATGAATACTTTTATAGTAGCAACTAACTTGGGTAAAGATACATAGTTCTCTTAGGCTACCAGAGGGGCTACATGTCACATGGAGTTGACTACCCCAAACCAGATGGACCTTGTCCTTATCGAGGGACTACCATTGGGGGTTGATAATCTAGTTTATATTGTTATTACTACTTCCCCAAATGTCACACCCATCGGGGAGGCTTCTATCCCAGCTCCCAAAAATTTAGAATGGGATATTTTTCATTTTTTTGCAACTACAAGAGTGGCCATGGTCCTAGTTCATGTGGGGATAGAACTTCATATCATTCCTTTTTCCAAGATGATTATTCCTTCGATCCTAACTTCTCTAATAGATCATCACGAAGCTGATTTAGAGTCTCACAGTCCATTCAGGTATGGACACGAGTCTTGGGTTCTCTTGTACATCCATAAAAATGAGTAACATTTAAGACATAGAACCATCATAATTTGGAGAATAATCTATCATGGGATTTGAGGGTGTCGATGTTTCCACATGTGGAGGTTGTTTTCCCAATACTCCTACCACCACCCTTTTTGACCATTTTTTCAGGGATTGAGGGTGTTTACTTGCTTCATTTTTTACTTTAGTTTTACTACTAAAAGAACTAGAGATTGCGGTAGAGACTTTTATCCAACCCTCAACTAAAACTATCAGGGGTGATGCTACTGAGGGATCTAACTGCGCTGTGGACATTGAATCAGATCCCACCGTATTTATTTCCATTACTTAATATATTTCTTCATCTATGAGTGATTTTGAGAGGAATTGAGAGAGACTAATATTACATTTACCCAACAACAAATGTTAAAGGAAGAACATCTAAATATTGATTTCCTAAACACCGTTTTTCGATATGCCGATGATGCTTCCAAAGTTATGTCTCCAGTTTGTGGTCCTGGGGTTTATAGGATTTTATTATCACTAAATTTATGACATTGAGAGGAAGGTGGTCATGGCCAGGGAGAATTTTGGCACACTATAGTCCCATTTTTCTCTAGTAGAGTCCATGGATCATCTCACAATGGCCAGATAGATCCTTATGAATGAACCTTCTAATCACGCTGGATTAGTTGCGAGGCAGCAGAGAGAACTCACAAAATAAAAGTCCATAGAAAAGTAGCTCGATCAGGAACTAGAGCAGTGGAGCATTAAACTGGAGTGGATCAAATAGGAATTGTCATGCATCACTGGCGTAGTTGACGAGGGAAAACGACTAATAGAGGAAGTGGAAAAGGGTCTCCTTGAGGTCGCATAGGAAGATGAGGCATTACAAGTATGTGTGGTGGCCAAGACCATGATTTTAAAGATATTATTCAGGAAATTGAAGTTTCAAATAAGGCATTGATACAATTATACATGTCTTTTGAATATCTTTTGTAATGGTCATTTACTGCACACGTGGAGAGGCCCTGAGTTTGGGACTCCTTCCACACATTTTTTTAATATAACAAAAATATTTTGATCTCCAATTCTTCTCCATTACCTTTTCCAATAATATCAATGATTTATGTTCAAATTCATTAGAACATTGAAAAATATTCTCAAAAAGATATTAAATTTATTCATAATCAGGGATAAGTAAATAATCATGTCATGCTCAAATTTTTTCTTGAGCATAGGGACTCAGTGAGCATAGTTTGACTCTTTCTTTGGTCGTATTGAAACCCCTAAAAAATTGTTCCTTTTTCATTATCTCTCTAATTTTATCATAATATTGTTATAGTGTGGTCTTATAGGTTATAACGTGAATTTTTATTAGGCAACCCATTGTGTGTTTTTTACCTAACAAGATTTTCATCTCTTGATGGTTTTTGATTCCTTGATGTTTTAACTAAACTATATGTAGTGTATGTTTATCGAGATAGTACTAGAATTTTTTCTAGGGTTATCTTGACTGGTTTTCACCATAGAGAGACTTGGGTTGATTTTTTTATTGAATTTTTAGAGTCTTGAAAACCACACTATCATTAATGATATTTAAGTCGAAAAACATTGAACATGACTTGCAGGGAAAGAGCCCCAATTTAGGAATCATTAACAGAGAATGTCCCAGAAAATTTCATACATGGATCAAGGATTTTTCTTGACCCTGACTTCTAATTACTGGATTTGGGATATTATATGGGGCATAGAAGCCCTGGGAATAAAAAATTGGTAAATGCCTCTCATAAAGATAAACATTCCCTTAGTTTACAGGGAATTTTTTTGGGAAACATATGTAGAGCCATTGGTGCATTGTATTTATAATGAAATAAAGGTGTCTACAAGATACTGGTCGTTCATTTCTGATGGTTGGGAAATTTGAAAAGAATTTTTTATTTGTTTTTCTATTGAGTTCCACAGTGTGTATCCAGTTAAGGGAACAATGTATGAGAGTATAGGGGCATTTATATTGGTTCTGGTTTAAAAAACACTCCCATATTAATTTTACTTGTGAAAATAAGGTCTAGTGCATGGTGTAGCTTAATGTTGTACAATCAGGACTTTTAGGAGATATGGTTTAAAGTATCTTTCTTTACTCTAACTATATGGGGAGAACAATTTTATTTTTCCATGACAGTTCATCTAGCAATGTTCTATCACCTTCAAGCATGAGTGGAAAAGATGTAAACTGTAATCTAGGGGGTTTCCAGAATCGGGGAATGAGGTGAGACGTAGATGTCATAAGGGAATACAAAGACAGTAAAGCCTCTCATGGTGTGGAATCTTCCTTTTGTTGTCATGCCATTTTTGTTGGTAACATTTGCAGATTTGTCGGTTCATTGTTTATATAGTCAAACAAAGGTGTTCACAAGACACTAGCCATCTATTTTTGATGGTCAGGTATGGTTATGGGGGTTCATTCCTTTCTAGATGCATAGTATGGTGTCTGAAAAAGGTTTCATAATCATGAAAAGGTCCATTTCAAGTTGAACATTATCGGGAATACCTTTCATTGGTGGAGGCATTTTTATTCCTTCTAGGCGAGTTGTTTCCAAATATAGGTTTTACCCCAATGCAGGTAGGGATGGGATAATAATATTTCATGGTTGGATTTGACATTTGAGATTTATATGTCATTATGTATCCTATGATGACATAAGTCAAGATGTACGTAGTTATTTAAAGGCTCATTCCTATGTGGATCTGATTCCTTCATATGGATAGGGAATTTTTTGTGTTGGACAATGATTTACAATTTAGGTGGGATGTATGTTGAAAATTCATGTAAAAATTCATTTCTGGCATAGGGTCATGAGGGGAAATATCCTTCTCATGTGGAATCACCTAAGGGTTAATGTCAGGTATCAGGCATCATGTATTTTAAATGTCATGGAATTAGGACATTGATATAGAATCACGGAGTAACTGGTAGGTAATAGGACTATGATATTTTAGCATTTCTAGAATGTGTATATAGAGGAGATTGTAAATCATGGTATTGAGGGCTATTGGATCATGAGAAATGACATGGGGATTGGTATCCGGTAGGCATACAGAAATAGAAAAATCCTATCCTAGGGATTAATTCGTCTTATGTTGACATGAAATTATTATGGGTAACATATATAGAGCCATCGAGGTATTGTGAGGATAGTCAAACAAAGGTTTCCAAAAGACACTAACATTCCATTACTGATGGCCATGACGTATTTTGATGATCTGTGTTCACTCAAAGAATAGGGATAGAAGAATAGAGAGAGTTGGTTTGGTCATATTAGAAACACTCAGGAGATGATTATTCATGGACTTGGGAGCCTTTCTATATAGATTTGACTTGTATTGTGGTGGAAAATTTTACTCCCTTGTTGGATCGGGGCCCAAATTTGATGATCCCAGTATCCCAAGATCGTATTCCCTATACACGGTCGGTTTGTTCCCATGGAGTGGGTAATTTTAGATATATTTGGGGTACCTTGCAGTTTAAAGTCATATGGTTTGGACATTAAGTTTCCCAATTATGTAGGGGAAAAAACTAATATTCCTTCTAAAGTCATGGAAATATGATCAGTAATTGTAGACCGATTCTCTCTTTATCTGTGGGGAATCCACCACCGAAATTCATAATCCCACGTTAGTTATGCTTAGTGTTAGAAATAATGGGAACCAGAGGTTTCACTCAACCACCTAGTGAGGAAAGGATCAAATAAAATATAATTGTTGGCCCATGACGTTTAACATCATGTAGTGAGGACATGGGTGACTCGATGAAAACGAGCTAGCTGTTGTGGGTCCATGGAGTTTTAAGTCTCGGGGAAAGGATTTTGACAACATAGATTAACATTATGTTGTAGGGATGACATGAAAAAGGTATCATGTGTAAATATGAGATAATCAGGCTAGGATATTCCTTGTACACACCAGACATGAGTGGGAGAAGAAGGTGTAAAACATGATTCTAGGATCCCTCAAGTCCTGAGGGATGATGCCAGCCTTAGGAGCCAATGGGAGTACAAAATTAGGAACAAACTATCATGGGGATAAATTTTCTTTTGTTCACATGCCTTTTTTTTGGGAAACATATACAGAGCCACCAAGGCATTGGTGCATTGTCAAACAAAGTTGTCCGCAAGACACTAGCTATCTATTTTTGATGGTCATGGGTGGTTATGGTAATTTATGATTTCTAGGGTCATGGAGTTTAATGATTAATATTCATACATGAGTAATGGGATGTTTGGGTACATGAGTAATATTCATACAATGATTAGTTCTGCGGGACGAGATCCTCTACATAGATCTAATTTGAATGTTAAAGGAATAATGGCCTTTTGAACCTTTATAAATGTAATAGTCTGTATTTGAAATCCCTTCCATCTATTTTCATTTAATATATATAATATTGGGGGTATTTTTTCAACATGGTTGGACCTAGTATTTCTAGCCCGAGTGTCCCTATGTATCACGTTATACCAACAATCCTGACAGACATAGTTCTTGAGATACCTTACAGTTTAATGTTAGGTGGTTAGGACTTATTTGGCCATACTTTTTAATTTCGTGTGGTTAGGACTCATTTGGACATGTAGTTTAACATCATGCAGATAGGAATTGTGAATTTCCCTGCAGAAGTCTGGATTATAAATAGGGGAGGGATTTGTTTCAAGGTGGATGGACACGGGAAGGCCTAAGTGTCACTACATGAACCATTGATGGAAGGGAATCAAGCCACACATAGTACTAGTATCCCATGTAGTTTTACATCATACGGTAAGGACTAGAGTGAGATGACATGAAATGGATTAGGTGAGCTGATTTTTGGGCTTGAGCATCGTGGAGTTTTCCTATGTATCCTAGTTGGTTGGGAATCAATGTGCTTGAAGTTCTGAAAACATGTTCCCTATGTCAGTCTGACCCATGCACAAGAAAGGAGCAGTTTTTTTGAAAATGGTGGCTGGTCCAGGATGATGGTTCTTGGTGTCACTACCTATCTTGTGAGGGAGGGATTCAAGCCACACATAGTTCTTGAAAAATATCCATTCTATTCTGTCCTATTCATAGAGAGGGGTTCATTTTTTACCATGCTTTCAACATGATGGGATTATTATATTCCTCTATTCTTTCCCCATGTGGGGGAAATCATTTCCACCATTCCTAATCTCAAATGAGTTATACATGGTGTGATAAAAAAGGAGTGGTGATGAGTTCCCTTGTAGTATAGGGGTAGAAGAGGATATAATAGAGGCATTTCATGTCATGTGATTGCTAGAATAATAATTATGTTAAATGTGTATCTATATATCCCATTGATGATTAGGAATAAAGCCATACATAGTTTTCTAAAAGGCCCTCCATGTGCCGGTCTGACCAATACATAAGTAGGTGAATTTTTATCATTCCTTTTCATAGATCTGATTCATGCACATAAATTCAGTGTTCAAGACAAAGTGATCACCATGTAGTTTAATTTCATGTGGTAAGGATGAAGATTATATGCAGTTTAATGTCATACAACATGGACGGATATGTCTCTATGTAGTTTAATGTATTTCATATAAGATGGGTTCATCATGTAGTTTAATGTCACAAACTCAGGACTATTTTCATATAGTTTTATTACATGTAACATAGATGTAGGTGGCGCTGTACATTTTAATGTCATGCATCTAAGATGAGTTTGATATGATTATTGAATCTACTTCTTTAGGAACCTCACATTTGTTGGAGTTTTGGGGAGCTATCAATCCATTGAAATTAATTCATATGATCCATTGGAGTAGACCCTGTGTATAAAAAATGGCCCATCAAATTTTTCCTCTTTTCAGAGGTTTCTTTCTAAGTATCTTCGAGGTTATGATGTCCAACACCATTTATCATATGAGTAATGAATGGAGGCACACCATTATATTTAAGGCTTTTGTAATCTTATTCTGGTAAACATAAAAATATTGTAGAGCGTGCGATCTTTTAACATCCAACCACTCTAGCTCATAGATATTTTTTTGTGACTACTCATCTGTGGATGGTTGATCAAATATGGCCTTGCGAAGTGATGGTAATTGACATTAAATTGGTAGAACTGCCACTATACTGCATATTAATGTGTATGGGGTCTCTTGAGTGGTGGTGCAGGTAGTGGTTCAATAAGCCCATAGATCATGGAGGAGCTTATCCGACCATGATTGATTATCCTTATATTCTATTTTGTTGTATATTGGATAGGATCTTATTGAAGGCCTTTATCTTCCCATTTGTCTGCTGAAAGATAGTGGGCTGAATGATTGGCCTTAATTCCATATTCCTAATAGATCTTTTCCAATTGAAAAGAGTAGAAATTGGCACTATTTTCCATCAGTGTTGTATGAGGGACGCCAAACCAGGTGATGATGGTTTCCTTCACAAGGAAGAAAATTATTCTTTCCTCAACCTCTTTGAGAGATATAACTTATAAACATTTAGAAAAGCGGTCATTTTCTATGAGAATATATTTTAATTTTTTAGTCTTGAATGGTGGGTATAGTCCCACGATGTCCATTCCCCATACAAAAAATGGCCAGGATTACTTGGTTATGTGAAGTATCTCTGAGGGATGGTGGATGCAATTTTCATTATCATGGAAGGAATGTAACTTCATGGTGAATGTGGTGCAATACTGCATAATAGTGGGACAATAGCACCAAAGACATTAAATCTACTACAATATTTTTGAAGCAGATTGATGTTCTCTGCATGTCACGCCATTAACATACTTTCTGATGGCAGCTGTCTCTTCTTCATCAATGCACCCAATGAGGTATCCATTAAACACTCTCGTATAAAGGACCTTCTTCCGATTTGTTCCATCACACATCATGAATTTGATTTCCCGTATTTGGATTTTCTCCCTTCTAGCCCTATCTAGTGGGAGCTCTCCCTTTTCAAGGTAATCTGTAGTTGGAGTCAACTAGCTGGTGGTAGAACCATATGACTCATGGATGGGACTCATTTCATTAATTTCATCCTTGTTGTCCTGAATTAATGTTAAAACCATCCATTGGTGGGAAATACTAAAGATTGTTTTATTCTGATCCAGGTTCACTGGAGTCGTGGCTAGATTTTCCATTGCATCGGATTGCACATTCTGTGACCGGGGGATATAAGTCGAAGATGGCTCTAATGGTAATTATTCCGTCAGTTCTCAGATATGGTTCGTCAAAGGGACTAGGTCCTCTTTCATGATAGCATAGTCACCTATGATTTTCTTAAGGAATAGTTCTGAATATCATTTTATCTTCAAGTTTTTATCTTGTGCTTGATGTTCCAATTCTAGTCCCGCAATGAGGTCCTGGTTCTCTAATTCAATTTTTTTACAACCTTATGACAGTAATGAGTAATACAAGAATTTATTTTTTGGAGATATGTGTATTACTCCCATACCCAATTTTATGAGTATGGATTCTTCCATTCTTTTTCTTGTCGGGCATCTAGTGGCCTTATCGAAGTGCATTTCCCATATCTGGGAGTTCTTTTTAATTGAGAGTAATTTCTCATCAGGGAGTTAAACATCTAATGGGGACAACACTATTGAGGGATAATATTCCATGAAATATGATAATCCATAGAATTTGATGTATTTTTACAGTATGAACTATACATAAAATTTTTTTAGGATGACCTCCCACCATGAAATGCATCTCGTTAACATTGGATTGTTTAGAATATACATGAGCGGGTTACTACGTGAGACCAAATGGGATTCATGGTGCTGCAATTAATGCTTTATATTTTGGACCAAAAATAATAATTCACGGAAGATCTTATGAATAATCAAATAACAAGTCTTAGCATCAATCATGGTTTGACTGAGGTAATAGAGACTATTCTCGCAGCCGACATCATTCTTTTGTGCATGGATGGCACCTAGGGATCACTCCAAGAAGTTTACATATATAATGAGTGGCCATCCTTCAACATACAACATTATCACTAGTGGAATTAAGAGATATTTCATAATATTTTCCAACTCTTATTGATAGTCTTAATTCCATTGATACTCTACCAATTCCTCCATCAACCTAGTGAAGGGAAAAAAATTCTAGTGAGGTTGGATATAATGAGATGAATGTAGGCTAGGTGTCTTTGAATTCCTCTTAGCATAGTTATTATACAAGGATGTGACGTTCCCAGGATGGGATTTTTCTTCTCAGGGTCGACTTTGTTGCCTCAGTGGCGTATGACGAAGCTGCGAAATTTCCCTAATGTAACACCAAAATCACATTTCATGGGATTCATTTTCAGACTGTGTTGTCATATTTTATTGAATATAGTTTCAAAATATGACAGATGGTATGCGAGTTTATGTTATTTAACCACTAGATCATCAACATATCATTCAACGAACTCTCCAAAGAAGGTTTTGAATATTTGGTGCATGGTGCGTTGATATTTGGATCAAACCTTTTCAAACAAAAAGGCATCCCCTTCTAGAAAAACACACCTTTTGGATCCCTGAAGGTGGTGGAATATTCATCTTCATGGTCCATTTTGATCTAGTTATATCATCAATATCCATCCATGATTGGGAGATCCTCATATCAAAGAATTTTATTGAATATAAAATCTTTGATCGGGATTGGGAAATCATCTTTTGGGAAGTGCTGGTTGAGGTCCCAAAAATTGATGGATACCTTGATCTGCCCTTTTTTCATCCGGAATGGAAAAAAAATTTCCAGATAGAAGTGGTATTGGACCTGCTAAATAATTTTTTATCTACCGAGATTTTCTTCTCCAGCCTCTATTTTTGCAGCATGTGTTGGGTGCATCCTTCAGGTAGCTTTCTTATAACCATGGTGCTCTTATGAAAGGCCCAAGTGGTGAGTGGCCACCTCTAGGTCAAGACCTGACATTTCTATATATTTACAGGTGAAAATTTTTGAATACTACCATATAAAATTGGTGTATACCTCTTTATCTTCAGAAGGCATGGCCTCACTAACCATAGTGGGTCATAGGGATTCTTCTGTACCCATGTTGATTTCCATGAGTTCATCAATGGTGGTATAGATACCTTCCTCATGTGACGGAGGGACATCCCTATGGTATAATCCCTCCAAATATATATACTCATCATCGTACTATTCTTCTTTTGACGTGGAAACAATCCTTGAAATGTTTTCTCCATAGTGTAGGGAAGAGTTTCCATTTTTGGTCTGGGAGGTGAATCCATCTCCTCTACTTTGACCATTGGGATAGTATTATTTGGAGAAGATGCAGTAAGGGGAAAAATAATTTCATCATATTCTGTGAGTGTAGATACAATTCCTCCTACCTCGTTGGAAAAGGAGGGAGTTTTGGGGAGTTTTGATAAAGGCCCAAGGTCATTTTTATATGAATCCACACCATTATCTTGGGATTCAGTGAGCTCTTAAACATTATAATGCTAAAAACAGTAACTGATATTATGAGAACTTATAAATATGCGTCTGAATTTAGACTTGTTCATTCAATATAATTGATGAGATGTATATATAATTTCCCAATCTATTTGATGGGGTCAGTGAAAACTATTTCAAAAATTATTTGGGGCGGTGGGATAATCAATTATATCAGCTGAGGGTTGTTTCCCCTTGAATTCATAGAACCCCACATCAATATATTGTGCTTCACAGATTTCAAACGAGTCCTTACTGGTATGAAGTGTCCCAAACTGTCCATTAATGATATATTTGAGGCGCTAATGGTTTGAGGAGGGGATTTTTGCCTTTTTTTGTAGTCAGGGCTTCCCTATTAAGGAATTTAAGACCATATTATTTCAGACCACTAGAAATTTTGGATGAGTTATGAGGTCACCGAATTGGGTTTTGAGCTTGATTTGGCCTAATGGGTTCTGATCGCTTTTGTTGTATCCTAACAAGGTCATGGTGCAGGATGTCAGATCATCCTCATGGAAACCCAATCAACGATGTGTCCTTAATGGGAGGATATTAACTCCAAATCCATTGTCAATGAATTATTATAGGATATTGACACGATTTATCATGCGAGAAAAATATAAGTGTTTGATGTGCCATTTCATTATGGAATCATTATCATGACCTTTGAAGGAGACAAATAAATGATATTCTACTAGACTGGTCTCCGTCTAGTAGACTTCAACAGTTGATACCTCAGTTTTAAACTCATGGGGACTCAACAAATCTTCAATGACTCCTTCCCTAAGATCAGCTGATAGATTCAGGGCATCCATGATTGACAGTATGGCTAGTATCGAAGCAAACTACATTAGAATTTCATATTTCTGATCTAAATTCTAATGCATCCCATATTGGGGATACTCATTCATAGGGACGTTGGGGGCTTGATCATTTGATTATGACGGGTCATCCATTATGATTAGAGCCCTAGGAGCTTTCTCCCTTTGTGGATTGGGTTGGCCGTGTCTGCTCACTTTCTGAGGGTAATTATTAATATATTGTTTCTCAGATAGATATTTTAGAAGGACTGGACTGGGGTGGATTCCTATGGGGGGAGGATAATTTTCCTGTCCCTGTTGGAACTGCTGGATGGTTTCTCCATATGTTTCTTCAATTCTGAGGCTTTGAGAGGTGGTTTATGCAGAAACATTATTTCTTCCATGGCTACATCACCCTTAATATCACTAGTTTCTATGAATTCTTCCCCATGATTCCCATTTGGGTGCATATAATTCTAGTTGGTAACCATACACATCATCAGAGAAGGGATCTATCAAATGGATGACATTGATGGAGCCAAAAATCAACTCCACTTCAAACGATGACTTTTCCTTATCATCTACCTCTAGTGGTGCTGTTTGGAAGGGTGATGCCATTGTATTTAGATTTTATGGCATGAAGTATAACAGTTTCAGTGAAATATTTGGATTTTGTTCTAGTTCATCTCCATGAACATTATTTATTCCATTCTAATTATATTGCATTTTGGGTGGTCAGCCTTTAGAGGACTATGGGGCTATGGATGTGGGTTGTCTTGCCTCAGATGTTGTTGGATGCACAATAGGTTTCATCAATTGTTCATCAAGGATAAAATGGTATTAATCGACTATTTTCCTTATCAACCAACTATCAAAATTTTTATCCTTTTTTAACAACCTTTTCCACTCCCCCTCTTCATTCAGATCAGTGGTAGAAACATATTCCACTTATGCTAGCAGTGGTCCCAACTTGACTTTTATAGAATCTATTATCATTTTTCGGAGGGATTTTATGAAAAATAACTCCTGGAGTTGTTCCCCAATATCCAGTGGAAGGGGCAGTAATCTTTCCAGTCACCAATACCTACTTCACCAGCCCTATTGGGCTTCATAATAAGTGAAAGTTTCAATTCATGGAATCTATGAAGTATCAATGGACTTGGTCATCTAAGAACTAAAATACTTTACTTATATGTTCCTCAAATTGATTTATTTTGGATTCCCTTTTATCATCTTGATGGGGCAGGGGTTGCTACTAAATTCTAAGGGGTCTGCATGATTTAGTGTGGGCCTCAAAGCTCGAGCTGGTGCATGCTGTGGTATAAGTGTAATGGAAACTGCTTTATCTCTCATTGATCTTTTTAAATGGGCTTGTGGGGCTTCTTGAGACTTGATATTAGTTCGTTGTAAGGAATTTTCTGTCCTTTGAGAAATGCTAGAGACGTCCCGGAACCCACTTGTATATTTCACTAGAATAAGTGGGGTTTGTAGCTCATCTCATAGATTATCGATGCACATGGAAATCATCTCATCTGGGGGGAGTGGCTGATTCATGTATTATGTAAGAACCTTGTATATAGAAATGATGTCTGAAACTCTCTCATTCTCCCATTGTTTGCCATTACTTACATTGATGACTTTTTTTGTAAATGTCAAGCTAGAATGGAACAGGAAGAGGTGTTGGAGATCCTCCCATCCTGTTGTTGTGTTAGATTGTAAACTGGTGTACCACAGAAAGGCTGATCCTTGTAGGGTTCACACAAAGAATATAATCTTCACAGCTTCTTATTATTCCGGGGCTCCCATAATGGGATCACACTAAGAAGAATAGTGAATTAGATGTTGCTTCAGGTCCCCTGATCCATTGAAAATTGGGAATATGGGGTTTCAAAAATTTAGTGGCAGAGGGCCATGACATACCAAATTAGGGAAAGTCTATTGTTTCAATATTATTGGGGAGCGTCATCATTCCATTAAATCCATTCGATTTGTCTATAACTCAACGGTATTCAGGAGCCCTTGATGCATGTCCTATTGGACCTGAGCAAGAGTAGGTGTAGTAGGGGGAATGATTTGATTCGTCAGAACAACTGCAACTAAGGTGGATACCTAGCTGGGGAATCCATTGTGTATTCTCTTGAATCTATTCATATTTCTTCCCTAATAAAGGTAAATCATGATATCCTTCCGAGATTGTGTTTTGGTAGATGAATGGTACCCAAAAAATATATAATTAGCATTCAATTCATGCTTCATCCATCCGGAAGAGCCCGTGAGGTAGAGGTACATCTGATGGAAGTGTGTGTTGATGCTCTAGTTGAGGAACATACCAAGTAGGACATCTTGCTCAAAGAATATCTTTGTTCATTAAATATAGCTCTTTTATTTCTTCCTCCAATAAATTGAAACATTCCTCAAGTGTTAGGGACATGTTTTCATTGAGAGTAGGTGGGTCATATGAATCCTTATTATTATTAATATCGTTATTATGGATTCATGAAGGAGGAAATGAGAGATTAGTTAAGGGGGCACCCAAATTTAAGAAGACCCTCTGGTTCTGACTGTGTAGACATCCATGCTCGGTATGGACCATATTTGAAAGGGAACCATAATCTCTTGGATAATCCTCATTTGAATTATATTTATTAAGGTCCGTGGAATTGACTTCCATGATGTTTACTTATTCATACTACATTACTGCTTCTCTATGAGGCACTGAATAATATGAGAGCTTCTTGTATCCTTTGATGGACGTTCTCCAACCATTTTGTGATTCTTATTATTGTTTTTGAGAGCAACCTGACTCGAAGAGGGACCTAATATGACATTGTTGTACACCACCATTCCGAGAGGATGTGATTCATATGATGGGGTGGAATGGGTGACCCCTATATTCATTTTTCTCCAATGGTGGGAGAAGATAGAAGTTCATTGTGTGGGGATTTTAGGTAAAAATGTCCCTAGAACTATGTGATGGGGTTTCTCCCATTCTTTTGGTGATGTGCCTCGGCCCATATTTTCTAGTCTTATGGGGGAATTTTGTGTTAACATTACCCCAGCCCTGCGGGATGGCACTGGCCCTGTATAATGGTAGAGGTTGCTACTATCACTACCTTCTTGATATAACTCATTCCCATATGGGTGTGATCCATATATGGTGTAGGGTTTTCACATGAATTAATTTATTTCTAGGATATGATCAATGATTGTTTATTGGATTCCATTTGGTAGAATACATGTAGGATGTTATCAGTTTGTTGACAGAGGAGCTTCTTGATGGATTTCTCTCATTGGGCCTGACTCTTCTAAGACTTAATCAATGCCTGTTCATCTTGAGTGTTACACCTTTCTGGAGTAGGGACATAATTTGACTTCCGTTTGAGGATAATTACGTTGCATGATATCACTTCTAGTGGGTTCTACTGGACAAGAAGTGAGGTGAAGTGTAAAGCTCCTTGTTTTCCCAATCCCGGGATATGAACACCAAATGGGGAGGTTCCAATAAGGCAGCACAACTTGCACAGGGCATGGAGGCATGCCGGCTCAAGGTATTTTTTTTCCCTTTATGGATTTTGGACTCTATGTAAATACAAGGGATTTTAAGTCAATTTAATGGTGAATCTCTCCCATGACATTAACACAGTCTACAGACCCATCATAAGGTAGAAATTTGGGTTTTAACTAGGGGAGAGTTTTCCATATATTGAGATGAATGTTATGCATTCATTCTACTGAAAACATTCTCGTTTTGTTGAACTGAGAAATGTTTGCTATAAAATACATCATTGGTATATCATACCTAGCTACTTATCAACTAACAAGAAATACATTTTGTTGTTGTTCTTCTTGGGACTCTCCTCGCTGATTTTCTCAGTTTTATTGCTCCATAATTATTTCATTCCATGAAGTGGGGATAATGAGTGTCTTGTTGACATGTGAATGGTATGAGGGTGGATCAGATGATGAGCATGACCCTAGGGAATCCTCTGGTTGACAAATGATATCTCATGTCAAGGAGATAGTATCCAAAATATTTTACTCCATTTTTCTAAGTGCCTCATCATATGAGGGAATTCTATCATTTGACCCAACGAGGGGAGGACATTATCCTCGGCATAAATTTTGACTGCGGGGAGGACCTTTACAATCTGTTTCATAAGGGTGATGAATACCAACACAAATTAGTGTTCAACAATAGATAGGAGTTATGTAGTGTATATCCTGGAGAGGAATTTTAGGGTGGACCGTAGTAAGGGGAGGACCTTCTTGCTTCTTGGCCACATTGAGGGAAGGGACTTCACAATGACTGATATCCTGGTGAGGAAAAACACCATAGATCTTTCTTTTGGGAGTGTATATTTAGAATAAATTATAGGAGGGCCTTTTGGATGTTCTGCAATGATTCAAGGACATAGTCGTTTTTTTGTGTCACTATGGGGAGAGCCTTTGTAACGACTTCCGTCATGGAAAGGACTACCATCACAACATGAAATTCAAGTAAAGGGAGAAACATATCTGCAAAATATACACTAATGAGGACCATAAAGGTAGAATACATCAAGGGGAGGACCTTATTACTATTCAATCTTCAAGGTAAGGGGAGGGTTGCCCTTAAACACATCAAGAGATAGGCTCTCATGATCGATTTTTTCAATCCCACTGAGTCATCCCCTGTGGGTGCTCTGGGGATGACCTTCAGAGCTGTTGGTAGAGACATTGAGGGGAGGACCTTTAAAAATTCTACATCCACTTCCATAATTTCGATGTGGACAATCAATATCTAGAGACTCTACTAATATATGTTTGATGGAATCGGGAACACTATCTTTCAGCAAAGGAGAATCATGAATGTGCTCTTCATTTTCCAATTTTTTTGGAGCCTTTAATTATTGGGTGCTATCTTGAGGGAAACTGGGTCCACCTGCTGTTGATAAAAACATTCATATGAGGGAACTTGTTTGGTTGGTTCCCATAATGTCACCAGGATATTCCATTGCAAATATTGATTTATCTTATGGATATATGCCTTCCCTATAGTGACCACCACAATGGAATGGTGTCCCCCAGTTGGAACGAGTATTTGTTCTAGATCCTATTGTCCTTGTATCACAAAATATGCCCATAGACCCTCCTGGACTGATGTAGGGACACAGGTCTTTACAAGGGTGTCTGTTTAATTTTGTGGATGAATCACCCCACCTAATGAGATGGGATCTTGGGCTTGACTCCTCTCCTTTTTTACTAAAGCAATGGAATCTTTAAAAATACAGAGTATATAGTGTAGGATCGATGTATGATCCTCCATCATGGCCGAGATGTGTTTAGGTAAGTCTTTGGATGGAATGGGTTTGAATCCACATTACTATGTCGTAGTAGGAGTTTATTCCAGCTGCAGTCCTCCATCTACTGTGTATTTGCAGTTCTCATGTGTTTGGATAGAAGAATGAGTTTTCCACCAACTATCATCTTCGGTTTCCACTGTATTTAATTGGTGGACTTTATATTTGCAGGTAATAATTTTTGACTACTCGTTTTCCACTGTATTTATCTCTAGGGATTGATCTACATCCATAGGCATTTTACTCAACTCATATTTCTTACCACCATATTTGGAAAGTGGGATTCATTATGGTAGGTTGAAATTTGAAGCTACCTATTGATTACCATCATATCTGACTGGTAGGATTTATATTCACCATTAGGTTGATATGGATACCCATAATTTTCCTCTCTAATTAGATAGTAGTCTTGATTTTCATTAGAAGGAATTTGTGCTAGCTTATAGTTGTTCCATCCTATTTGGATGACAAGCTTCTTGCATATTGGAAAGGATTTTCATCTACCTATAATTTTTCTATCTGTCTACACTGAGGGACTGGTGAGAATTAGAAAGAATGTGAATTTTCTCATATCATTCAACTCTATTTATGTTGTCTATATCATTAGAGTGAGTCAGAATATGAATTCACTCGTAGATTATTGTTGTATTCCTGTGGTCGGCTTCAGAAGGGGGCATAATTTTATGCATGACCATTATATGTCTTCAGATATGTTTGGAGGACCTCCTCCTTAGGAACTAGGGTGATAAAATTCTCTTTATTGTGAATTTTTCACCCTTAGTGAGAAGTCGGAAGAGCCCGTGTCCATTTGACATTAGTAGGTATCCTTGGTATGGAATCCTCTTTAGCGCGATGATACTGGGTTGTATGCTGTTGGTGGAAGTTTCCTCTAGAAGGAGCCTCATGCGAGGTTCCTGTGCAGTTTGGATGAAGTCATTAGCATCAACTTCATCTACCTCCCTGGGATAAGGTAGGTACTCATTATTGCACTTTGGTGACAGGCTCCCGAAGCGGTTGGAGACGACCAGCGAGGTTGTCCAATGCTGGGGCTCTGGTTGTGGATGAAGAGGAGGCTGGATAGCTTTCACTAATTCGAGGGACTGTCTCGTAGCCTCCAATAAGGGGATATTACATCACTGGTGGTACTCTTTGACCCGAATGTTTGAAATCTAGCATTGAAGACGATGGGCATGTAATAGAGTCATGTTCATCAGGGATCTGGTCTTCTGTACAGACATTGAAGCATGTTCCTAAGAAACATTTCAAGATTCCATTTGGATCAAAGAGAGAATGGTGAATTTCCTGCAATATTTATATGACATATATAGACAAAAAATCACATAAATGTATTATATGATGTTCACATGTGAAATTTATTTTCGTTCATGGTCATATCCCTTTTGAATTTTAAAGGGGATTGAGGTGGGGTAATATGCCACCGTGGTGAGGGGTTAATGTGGGTTCACCAGTTTTGTTCTGACCCTATTAACATTGTACCAGGGTGAAAAAAATGTTCCAATGGATAATAGAAAATTGTATTATATTATATAGACTCATGTCAGTCTTACCATTTCATTTAAACCTGATTCACATCATGACCCTTTTTGGTGGGTTAAATTGTTGCACTGGGATTGGGTAGTGTGTCATTTATTCTAATGAAAAGATGTTCCATAGTTGAGTGGTCCTGTCGGGCGATTGCACGGGGTTGCGTATGTGTGAAATTAGTCCACTTGGGGTATGATGTCCTCAGATGTTCTCCAACGGGTTTATTTGTAGTTCAAGAAAAACCCAAAGACCATGATATCCAATATTGGTGAACATTCCTTCTAAAGGAATATGCTCGTTGGATTAATATTTGGCCAATGACACTTAGGGACTCTATTGGTTGAGGGGATGGGAGGTTGGTCTCATTGCACCCTTTTGGGCCGAATTATTTCCTACTACGGGACTCTATAATACATTTATGCAATGTTCATTTGTTTTTGAATCCTTGGTTCTTTCCCTGAGGGTGTTTCTATTGATTACCACTGACTTGAAAAATCAAACATGGATATGCATGGAATAGAAATTACGGAGACAATGATTGTTTACGTTGTATGATGAGGTGCTCTATATTTTTTATTTATCCAGGGATGAAATAGGATGCTTCTATATTAGTGTCAAACCCAAAAGATGGTATTCCAATTTATCCTTAGGGGAGAAATTAGAACAAGTGTAGTTTGGTGCCACTTATCTGGATACATCACCTTTTACGTTTCTGGGATAAGAACCCATCCGTTCATTTTAATGTATTGTGGAAAGGAAATCTCTGAAGAGGATACCTAGTAACGATTTCTTGTGGAACTTACACCACAGAAGATTGTTCTATTCAGAAGAGGCACGATCTCCTAGTTGGATATGTACCAATAGGGGATAGGGCCTAATGAACACTAGGGTGGTTTGGGGATTGGTTTTGGTCTTCAAGGAGGATTCCAATGTATCCCTGTTAGTTAGGATTAAAAACTCATGATGTTATGTTTATGTTGGGTCATATACCGTAAATGAGGACCTATTTTTGTGGGGCATGATTGGGGCTTGACGTTTGAAATATATCCCCTTTGTGCTTTGGCCTCTAGAGAAGCATCTTATGTATCTTGGTTGGAGAAGGAATCAGAGTTCTCATAGTTCATTTGGGGTGGGTATTATCCATGTATGTTACAAAGTGAGGGGATATGGTTAGGAATTACACCGTATTAGAGTCCCTTTTTGAAGTGTCACTTAGGATATTATACCTAAAAATGATGCCCTAGGGATTCAGGAGGGAATTATTATTGAGACTAGATTTTAAAGAGAATTTATCTTGAGCTTGGGCTATCAGATAGGCATCCAATGTATCATATTTAGAGAATTAATCATATATCTCATAGTTCATTTTGGATTGGTGTGGATGATGTGGTCCTCATAAACCTATAAGCCCACGTGAGTCATGCCCAGCTTGATAAACAAGAGGAAGCAGTAGATTCGGCAACCCACACACTTTACCTTCTCGACTGATGGAAAAGGAGGTGGAGGATAATGGAATATTCAATGTATATGAGCCCAAATGGAGAGGGGGAGAGGCTTTGAATGTGCCAACTCTCAGCCGTGCTGATATCCGGGATTTCCATGTTTGGTGATATATGTAGATGTGCCCTAAGATAAGGCTATGAGCTAGAAGAGAACCACCTCCCTCAGAAATGATATGGGATTACCTTAGTGGGAGTACCTTAAAATGGATTCTAATAAAGTTGAGTAGTAGTGTTCCACATCATAGGGTAATGAAAACGTGATTCCACTAACTTGTCACTATCCCTCATTAAATGGAAAGGTCAGTGCTTACATTTAATCCTGAGAACATGGAGGCTCGCATTATTATAAAAATGTTGGAATATAGGTTACAATGGGAATGTAGACGTAAGAACATTCCTAGGGTCTAAACCAATGAAGGTATTACCAGCATGACTTCGCTTACCATAGGTATATAAAATCAGAAGAGCGTGCTGATGCGCCTGACGGTTTGTTCATATAGGTCCTGTGGATTTGGAATAGGATTTGGCCTGATGTCGATGTACTAGTTCATGAGGGTATTAAGAGGATGGGATAAAAACTGAAGGGAATGATTAGTGCCAAAAGGTGGAACGCCTGATAGTACCCAATTCCACGTAGCACTTGATCATGTTGGGTAAATTACCATTCGTATGGTGCATTTATAAGCGGGTGGAGGGGTGGTCGACGTACCAAAGTGGTACGAAGACCTAGTTTTCGTTTATGTACTGAGGTGGTGTTCAGACCTGGATGTCGTCCGTGTAACATAGTGGGACACGACCTCAAGTTCTGTCTGTATAATATGGAGGTATATGACAATAGAGTCCATCAGTGTGGCGGAACGCTACTCAGGGATGGGTTTCGTCGAAAGTGAGATGTGCTATACGGTATGTCAGATTGAAGAAGAGGCATTAGTCCTGCATTTCACATGATGTTAATCCATGAAGGAAGTATGGTTTGTGGTTTCTTCCATTTTTTATTCCTACTTATTTTTATGGTTTGCGGTATGTTTATAACTACTGGAAACCATTTGTGGTTCAATACTTCATCGATTGTTTTCCTTCGAAGTCTTATGTCCATAAACTCCAAAAGTCATTGAAAATCCAATCATTTTCTTGGATCCACTTTGGGTCCTATTATAGAGTTCCAAGGAGGCTGTATCTATGCGTAAGATGACACCTATTTTGGAAGCCCTTGGGGAAATTTTCTGGTCTACGGATGACTCAGTGAACAGAGATTAGCGAGGTTGTGGTTCGCAGCGGTGGAAATCACCACCTCAATCCATCGAACGACACATTTCACGGGACGCCGCCAGCGTCATTTTATCCCCAAACTGAGTTTCTGTGGACGGTGTGCGGATACATACATCTCTATCATGTTTTCTCCAATGACGTGGTTCGTGGGTCTGTGATTCGTGGGTGGAATTTCTCCGCCTCAATTCCGCCAACGATGTGGTTTGTAGGGGACCGACATTGTTCCACATTCATTATGTGAACTACTCAGTTCGCGGGACAATGTCTCGTAGGCTAGAGTTTTGTGGGCTGTCTGTGTACCATTCTATTAATGGGGAATACAATCCATGTAACATTCCCTGAAATTAATACATGAACCACTTTGGTCCTTTGTTAATTTTTATTCCTTCACTCTTTATCTCAAATGTCCAATCAACCCTGTATTTTATTCCTTTATCAAATTTGTGGGAGTATTTTCCTTCCCATAGGGGAGTTCTCAGAACCCTACACCCTCTAAAAACCCTAAGGACCCTACAATTCATAAATGACCCAAAAACACTAAATAATTCAAAAAATAATAAAAACACCTTAAACCCCTAAAAACTAAAAAATCATAATACTCAAAAAACACTAAAACCTCTAAAAAAACTAAAATAATAAAATCCCAAAAACACTTAAAAATAAACCCCCACCAAACCCTATAAAAATCCTAAGAGATCCCAAAAAAACATATAAACCAAAAGAAATCATAAGAACACCAAAATCACCCTAAAAACAAAAAAACCATATTAATCCCTAAATATAATAAATTCTTAGAAAACCCTAAAAACCTTTACAAACCCTAAAATCATAAAAAAAAATTATAATATAAAAACCATACAACTCCAAAAAAACATAAATATCATAAAACCTTTAAAGACACTTAAAAATGTAAAAAACATAAAATTTCTTTAAAAATCCCATAACCCTAAAATCCTACAAACACTAAAAACCACTAATACCCCTTAAAACCCATACAAACAAAAAATGCTAAAACCCCTTTAAACATTAAAAACACTAAAAACCCTAAACCCCTAATATCCATAAAGACACTAAACCCCCCCTCTAAACTCCTAAATCTCCAAAACCCCAAAAATCCCAAATAACATTAAAAACCCCTAAAAACATAAAAAAACCCCCCTAAAACCCCTACAACATTGAAGAATCCCTAAAACCCTAAAAATCCCTACAAACCATTAATACCCTTAACCCCTTAACCCCTAAAAACAAAATGGAAAACAACAAAACATTACAGACCCTAAAAGACCCTAAGAACCATAAAAACCAAAAAACCCCAAAACCCCTCAAAATACCCTAAACATCTTAAAATCATAAAAGAACCTAAAACCCATAAATACCATAAAAACCCTAAATGCCCCAAATTTCCCTAAAAACCCTAAAAATTCTAAAAGACCACAAAAATCGAAAAATCCCATAAAAGGCCTTAATACCCAAAACCCCCATCCTAAAATAAACTAAAAACCCTAAAAGACATAAAAGACCACAACATGACATTTAAAACCATAAAAGAATAAAAAAATTTTTAATACTCATAAAGGATACAGAAAATCACTAACCATTAGAGGACCCTAAACACTCTAAAACCCCAAAAGACACTAAAGACTACAAAAGACCATAAACCCCTAATACCCTAAAGGAACCTAATGGACCATAAAGAACATAACGAGCCTAAAAGACCATAAAACCCTAGAAAACATAATGGACCATAAAAACTCTAAAAGACCCTAAACCCCAACTTAAACACCCAAAATGACTGTAAATACCATGAAAACCCCTGAAAAACACTAAAATACAAAAACCCCTAAAAAAGCAAACACCATAAATCCCCCAAAACCCCTTTTTTGACCATAAAACCACAAAAGACCGTAAAACCCCTAAGGACACTTAATGACCCATAACCCAAAAAAACCATAAAACTGCTAAAAATCCCAAAAAAACCTCAGGGACCCTAAAAACCTAAAAACCAATAAAAGAAACTATAATGTAAAAAACACTAAAAAACCTAAAATATACTAAATTCAAAAAATCCTAAAACGCCCTTAAACCCCTAAAACCCCCTAAAACCGTAAAAACCATTAAAACCCTAAAAACCCCAAAACCCTGAAAACATAAAAAAACATAGAAACCATAAAAATCACTAAAGACCCCAAAACCCCAATACATCATTAGAATTCTAAAAATCATAAATTCTCAAAAAAATTGAAAACACATAAAAATACTATAAAACCCTAAACACCTAAAAATCCTAAAAAAATATTTTAAAATAAAGAAACCCTAAAACCCAAAATAACCATAAACACCTTAAAAACCATAAAAACCCAAGAACCCAAGAAAAAAAATAAAGAATACAAAAAACTAAAGACCATAAAAACCTCAAAAACAATAAAATCTTTTAAAAAGGAAAAAACATTCAAATACACCTAAAACCCATTGAAACCCTTTAAATACTAAAACCCCTAAAACCCTAACACCCCCTTTAAACTCTTAATAACACTAGAAAACCAAAAACATCTCAAAAGAAAAATTCCCTAACAATACCTAAAAATACTAAAAACCTAAAAATCCTAAAAAATCAAATTAATCGCTATATACTCTAAAACCTCCTAAAATTTTAAAATCCAAAAAACTCTAATACTTGTAAAATAATCATAAAACCATGGAAAACCATAAAAAGACTAAAACACCTTAGCAACACATAAAACTATAAAAACCATAAAACCCCCAAAATCCTAATAACCCTAAATAACCCTAAATCCTATAAAAACCATAAAACACCAAAAAAAACTCTAAAAAAACTATAAAACCCCTAAAACCTTTAAAAGACCCTAAAAACTGTAAAATAACATAAAAACTGATCAACACACTAAAATACCATTAAAGACTTGTAAAAAACATAAAACCCCATAAAACCATAAATCCCTAAAACACTAAAAACCACTAGATATCCTAAAAACCCTAAAATAACCCTAAAAACCTAAAACCAAATTAAAAAACTAAAAACCCTGAAACCCCTATAAATAAACAAAAAATTCATAAACACAAAAAACACTTGAAACCCTAGAACACTAAAAACCATTAAAATCCCCAAATCCCTTAAAAATGTGGAAAAAAACTCGAAATTCCTTGTAAACACATAAAAACCTTATAACCCAACAAAACCATAAAACACTTAAAATCCTATAATCACTTAAAAACCATAAATACCTAAAATACCGAAAAATTCTAAAATCCCCTAAAACCTTTAAATACCAAAAAAGATATTTAAAAATCTAAAACCAACTATTCCATAAACAAAACATTAACACACTAAAAAATACCCTAAAACCCCTAAGAACACTAAAAACCCACTAAAACCTATAATATCTGTAAAATCTCTAAAACCCCTAAAAATATAAAAAAGCATAAAAACCCCTACAACCCCATAAAATCCCTAAAAATATCTAAAACCCTTAAAAATCCTAAAAACCCAAAATGGGAACTAGAGTCACTTAAAACTATAAAAACCCATTAAAATGCCCAAAATATCCACAAAACTCTATTTAAAGACAAGAAAAACTAAAACCCCTAAAAACATGAAACAACTAAAAAGCCTAAAATGCCTAAAACCCAAAAAGTCTTTAAAACCACATAGAAAAAAGTCCCCTTAAATATATAAAAACACATAAAATAGCCTAAAACACTAAAAGATCCTTAAAACAATTAAATCCTTTAAAAAATTTTAAAAACCCCAAAAACTCAAAAACCCATAAATCCATAAAATCCCTAAAAACATAAAAAATTAAAAAAACCATATAATCCTTAAACCCCTTAAAAAAGCTAATACCAAAAAAACCCCAAAAAACAATAAGGCCCTAAAAATCATGAAAATAGAGAAAAGTATTAAAATCCATTACCCCCTAGAAACCATATAAAAAACAAAAACAATAAAACCCCTACAAACCTTAAAAAGTCTTTAACCCCTCTAAGGAGAATAAAAATCGTAAACCCCAAAACACACTAAAAATTAAAAAACCCTAAAAACCTTTTAAACTTTAAAAACCTAAAACCCTAAAAACATAAAAAAATATTTAAAAATACAAAATACAATTAAAACTAGAAAACAAAAAAACCCAAAAACCCTAAATACTATTTGAAAAACATGAAACACTAAAACCCTGAAAAAACAAAAATACCCTAATTACTCCTAACACCCCTAAAACCCTGAAAACCATAAAATTCCAAAAATACTAATAAACACTTAAAACCCTTGAAAACCAAAGAACCTATTGAAACCCCCTAAAACTGATAAAACCCCCTAAAACCCTTAATAGACCATAGAACCCTATGAAACCCCTCAAATACCATAGAATACCATAAAACCCTATAAAAATATAAGATCCATAAAAACCCAAAAAGACCCAAAAAAACCTAAAACACCCAAAATGCCCTTAAACCACCCTATAAACTCGAATGTAACCTAAAAAACATAATTACCCATAATAACCCTTAAAACCCATAAATGACCCTAAAACCCCCGAAAAATACTAATTGATATTAAATCACTAAAAACCCTAGAGGACCCAAAAACCTAAATGATCATAAAAATATATAAAAATATTAAAATACCCTAAAAACAATAAAAATCATTAAAAATCATTAAAACTGCTAAAACACCCTAAAACCTGAAAAAAACTGAATGACTCTAAAAACAATAAAAGTTCCTAAATCCCCCTAAATACCCTAAAACCCTAAAAACCCAAAAAGACCAAAAAAGACCCAAAAAACCTTAAATCATTAAGAGACCCATGAACATTATAAAAATTCTAAAAACACCTAAAAACATAAAATATCCTAAAAAACCTAAAAACCCATAAGACCCCTACAAATAATAAAACCCCTAGTAAAAACCAAACATATAATTGATAAAACACCTAAAAACCATAATTCCTCCAAAACCCTGAAATACTTAGAAAACCACAAAACCACAAAATTCCAAAAACACCAAAAAACATACCCCCCCCCCTAAAAAAATCGTATAGGACCCTAAAAACTCTAAAAGACCCTAAAACCCAATAATCACTAAAGGACCCAAAAACCCCCCAAAAACAAAAAAACCAAAAAAATCCCAAAAACACATACAACCCCTTGAATACCCAAAACATTAATAAAACCCAAAAAACATAAAACCTCTTAATAACACTAAAAACCTTATGACATCTTTAAAAGACCTAAAATCCATAGACAACTATGCACCACCCCAAAATACTAAAATACCCTACGAACCCCTAAAACATGAGAAACCCCAAAATGATAAAAAAAATACTAAATAAACTAAGACCTAAATTTTGAAATAAAATCCATGAAAAACCCTAATCCTCAAAAAATAGAAAAACCCCTAAGAGTCCCTAAAAACCCATAGAAACATTTTGAATCCTAAAACCATAAAATTTATCAAAATCCCTAAATCCATAAATGACACCAAAACCCCTAAAAAGAACATAAAAACACAAAAAACTTCTAAAACCATTAAAAACTCTTAAAACTTTAAATCCCAAAAAAACATAAATACCAAAAAAAATATAAAAACCCTAAAACCATAAAAATATGAAAACACCAAAACCCAAAAAACCTAAAAAATCTGAAAAACCAAATAAAGCCTAAAAATCCAAAAAAACCCTTCAAAATCTAAAAAAATTGAAAAACAAAAATAATCAAAAAAAACATAACACCCCCATAATCCACCTAAAACAATAAAAATCCATACAAATCCTAAAAAAACCCTAAAAGCCACAAAAAACCCTAAAACACCATATAAAACCCTAAAAATGCATTATAACCTTCAAAAACTCTTAAACCCCATAAAAACAGAAAACCACTAAAAATCATTAAAACCCTATATCCCTAAAAACATAAGAACACCATAAGAAACCTCTATAACCATTAAAAAAACATAAAAACAATAAAACCCCCTAAAACCCATAAAAACCATAAAACCCCTAAAATAAAAATAATAACATTCAAACCCTTAAAAACAATTATAACCCTAAAACTAATAGAAACCCATGACCCCTAAAATACACTAAAATCCCTAAAATAACCAATAAACCATAAAACCCTAAAATACTTGAACTTCCCTAAAACATCATAAAGCATCCTATAAAAACCCTAAAAGACCCTAAAAACCATTGAACACCATAAATACCACAAAAAACCTAAAAAACACAATCACCCAAAAAACCATAAAGACCATTAACACAAAAAAACCAAAAAAACATAAGACCCTAAAAAACCCTAAAACACTAAAAAATCATAAAAACATTATAAACAATAAAACAAACCAGAAACCCCTAAAAACCCTAAACACCATAAAAACCCCAAACCCCCTAAAAATCCTAAAACCAAAAAACCCTAAAATGAAACTAATAACCCTAACTCCCAAACACACTAAAAAAATAAAAATACTAAAAACCTTAAAACACCATAAATGATGCAAAATCCCCAAATCCCCCAAAACCCCTAAAGCACTAAAAACACCAAATGAACTTCCAATCCATAAAACCCCTATAAAACCAAAAATACTCTAGAATCTTTGAAAACCATTAAAACCCTAAAAACACAAAATAACCTTAAACACCTTTAAAACCCCAAAAAAAGACAAACATAATACCCATAGAAATCCCTAAGACCCTAAAAATGCTAAGAACACAAAAAAACACTAAAGAACTGAAATATCATTTAAAATAATAAAATACTTGAATAAAACTAAAAACTCTAAAATCCATTAAAACCATGAAAACACTGAAATCCTAAAAACCAATTAAACCCTTAAAATCACTAAAACCTCTAAAACACTTTAAACCCTTACAAACCAAATGCCCCCCAATCTAATGAACCCTGAAAACCATAATAACCCAAAATCCATAAAACCCCTAAAACCCATAAAATCATTAATCATATAAAAATATAAAGACAACTTAGAATCACTAAATCCCTAAAAACATGAAAAACCCTAAACCACTAAAAACCTAAAATCCCTAAAAACTTTAAAAACCTGAAAAACCTAAAAACCCGAAAAGAACCTAAAAATACTAAAAACCCAAAAAGACCCTAAAACCCAGAAAAAATAAACGAATCTAAAATCCCCTAAATCCCAAAAGATCATATAACCCCTAATAAAACCATTAACCACCAAAAAATACCATCAAACCCAAAAGACACTAAAAAACATAAAAACATGAAAGGACCCTAAAACCCCTAAAACCCTAAATGACCCTAAAACGACTCAAAACCCCTAAACTTCCCTAAAACCATAAAACTCTAATTGAATCCAAAATACCCTAAACCCGCAAAAAACACTAAAAACCATAAAAATATATAATGGACTAAAAAAATCACAAATCCCTTAAATTAACCAAAAAACAAAAAACCTCCTAAAATATCCTAAAAATACTAAGAAATTATAAAAAACCCTAAAACCCTAGAAGCCCATAAAAAGACATTTGAACCCCTAAAAACCCTAAGGGACCATAATACATGTAAAAAAGCCCTAAAAACATATAAATCCCACTAAAACGTACCGAATCTCTTAAAAACAGTAAAACCCTAAAAGACCCAAACTACTATACAAACCCTAAAAACCATTAAAAGACCATAAATACCATAAAACCCAAAAAAGTCTTAATAGCCCCTAAAATACCATAGAAACCACCAAAACCCTAAAAACATTAAAACACTAAAAACCCAAAAATAATATAAACCATAAAAACTATAGAAAATCATTGAAAAATCTAAGAACCCAAAAAACCCAAAAATACAAAAAATTGTAGCAAACCTAAAACCCTAAGAACGATAAAAACCCCTAAAACCCATTAAATTCCTTAAAATTCCTTAAAACTCATAAAAACCCTAAAACCCTAGAAGACCCAAAATCCCCTTAAAACCCTAAATTACCCAATGATCCTAAACCAACTCTAGAAGACCTTAACTCCATAAAACATGAAAAAACCTACAATTTTATTTTAAAAGACCCTAAAACCCCAAAAAACAGAAATAATCCAAAAAAAATCATAAAATCCCCACTAAAATGATAAAACACACAAAAATCAAAAATAAAACCACAAAACCCCAAAAAACCATAATAACCACAAAATCCCATTAAAACCTTAAAACCCATAAAAACCCATAAAAACCCAAAAAAACCCTAATCCCCCTAATCCCCTAAAATCCCATAAAACCCTAAAACCCTAATGAACCTTAAAACACAAAAAACCCACTAACCCCACCCCCCCAAACAACTATTTTTTTTAAAACCCAAAAAAACCAAAAATACTTAAAACCCCTAAAACCTTAATGTCCCCCTAAAACCACTAAATCAAAAAAATTTCAAAAAAACATAAAAACCCTAAAACAGAAAAAACCTAGAACCCCATAAACCTCCAACAAACCTTCAAATACATGAAAACTCTAAAAACACTAAAAAGTTTGATGAACATAAAAACTATAAATAAACTATAAAAAATCATAAAAATAAAAAATACCCCAAAAACCAAAAACATATAAAAACCATAAAACTACAAGATCCCAAAAAATAAAAACATTAAAACATAAAAGCAAAAAAAATATTAAAAAATGAAAAAACCCCAAAAACAATAAAAACCCTAGAAAAACCTAAACCCACTAAAAACCCTAAAACCCAACTAACATTAAAAACTCTAAAAACTATAAAAACTATAAAATCAAAAAAATACCTCAAAATTCCCCTAAGAGACCAAAAAACCCCCAAATCCCCTAAAAGACACTAAAAAGTCTAAAATCCTAAATACCACTAAAACCCCAAAAACATTAAAATTATGAAAACCATAAAACAAACCTAAAACCATAAAACAACTAAAACACAGAAAACCCCTAAAAACCTAAAAAACATAAAAACCCTAACAAACCTTAAAAACCACAAACCATTAACACCATAAAAAACATATTAACCCCTACTAATCCTAAAATATTTAAAAACCTAACAACCCTTAAAAACCCAAAGTCTCCAAAAACTAAAAAAACCCTAAAACCCCTTAAAACACCATTAAAAACTAAAACCAATAAAAATCCTAAGAAATGCCTAAAACCAATAAAACCCATAAAACATCGTAGAACCCGTAAAATACCTAAATACCCTAAAACCCCTAAATCTATAAAAATCCTTAAAACAAAAATAAAACCCCAAAATACCACAAAACCCCAAAAACCATAACCCCCAAAAAACAAATAAATCACTAAAATCCTAAAAACCCTAAAAACCATAAAAATGTAAAAAAGCATAAAACCCTTAAAAACTAAAAAACCTAAAGACTCTAGAAAACCAAAAAAAAATAAATGACTCAAAAATAAAATAAAAAATAAAAAACCAATAAAAACCCTAGAAACCCCTAAAACCCTTAAAATCCCTAAAAACGTAAAACAACAAAACCCACTAAAAACAATAAAAACGCTAAAACGACCGAAAAACTATAAAACCACAGAAAAACCATAAAACCACAGAAAAACATAAAACCCCTAATACCCTAAAAACCATTAAATCAAAAAAACCTTAAAATCCCAAAATTCTTGTAAATCCGTAAAAACACGCAAAAAATCTAAAAAACACAAAAAACAAAAAAGCCCTAAAAACCCTAAATCTCTTAAAAACCCCATGAAAACCTTTAAAGCCCCAAAATAACCATAATACGACCGAAAACCCCTAAAATTCTAAAACCCCAAAAACCCTAAAAACATGTAAAAACCATTAAGACCCCTAAAAACACCTATAATAAAATATATATCCTTAAAATGATAAATTAATGAAAACGAAAAAATATATCAAAAGGTCCTAAAAACCTATAAAATACTAAAAGATCCCAGGAACCCGTAAAAGACACTTAAAATCCTAGAGACCCTTAAAAGGCACTGAAACCCCCTTGAGACCCCTAAAAGACAATAAAAACACTATATACGCGAAAATGGCAATAAATACCTAAAATTCCATAATGTAACAAAAAATCCCAAGACACTAAAATCCCTAAAATCCCTAAAAGACACAAAAAACCTAAAAAACTATATACTATCCTAAATAACCTAAGCCCCCAAAAAACAATAAAAGACCCTAAAACATAATCACCCTTAAAACCCAAGAAACTAAAACAGAAAAAATCCATAAAATAAAAAAAAAACCTACAAACCCCTAAAATCCATAATGACCCTTACAACCCTTAAAAACATAAAACACCATAAATATTTAAAAACCAAAAATATTCAAAAAATAAAAAAACAAAAGAAAATCACTAAAATCCTAAAAAACTCCTAAAACAATAAGAACCCTAAAAGAACCCTAAAACCCCAAAATAATCCTCATAACCCTAAAAGTCCTAAAAATCTTTAAATACCCTAAAAAAATAAAAAAAAACTAAATACACTAAAACTCCCTTAAAAACCATAAAACAACTAAATCCTAAAAATTATAAATACAAATAAAAGACCCCAATAGACTATAATATCCCAAAAGACTCTAAAACCATAAATATCTTAAAAACCTACTAAAACCCTAAAGGAAACATAAAACTCTAAAACACACAAAATATCCTAAAACCCTGAAACCCTTGAAACCACTAAAATTCCTAAAACCCTAAAAACCTAAAACCCCTAAAACCATAAAAACAATAAGAATCCCAAAAAAATCAAAATACCATTAACACACCACAGTCCCAAAAAACTTCTAAAACCCCAAACAAACATTAAAAAGCACTAAAACTCCTAAA
The DNA here is from genome assembly GCA_963277665.1 of Viscum album. Lineage (NCBI taxonomy): Eukaryota > Viridiplantae > Streptophyta > Magnoliopsida > Santalales > Viscaceae > Viscum > Viscum album. The sequence goes on from OY728167.1 coordinate 686,265,170, forward strand.
ATTCAGAAAAATCATTAAAAACTCTAAAACCCCCAACAACCAATAAAAACTACAAAATACCCAAAAACCCTAAAACCATTAAAACCCTTAAACACTGTAAGAACCCTAAATCCCTTAAATTACCGTAAATCCAACACAACAAACCTAAATACCCTTCATATCCCTTAAGAAATTTAAATAACTTAATCCCTAAAACCATTAAAAAAATTCCTAAAACCATAATACCCGTAAAAATCCCTTAAAACATTGAAGAAGACCTACGAACCCTAATATAAAAAAATTAAAACACATAAAAACACTAAAAACCGTAAATACCCTAAAATCCATTTAAATACAAAAACCCCTATAACCCTTATAAAATATCCTAAAAAACCTAGAACCCCTAAAAACCCAAAAATTCCCAAAATCCTTAGAAAACATAAAGACTTTAAAAAATTTAAAATCCATACAAACCCTAAAATACCCCAATTCACTAAAAAACCAAATAAAACCATAAAAATGCTTTAAATCCGTAATAGATCACTAAAAATGTAAAAACCCCTAAACAATTTCTACCCCCAAGATCCATAAAAACCCCGAAAAGACCCTAAAAATTCTAAAAACACAAAAACCCTTTAAATCCCTAAAATTCCTAAAAACCACTAAAAACACTTAAACCCCTAAAATCTAAAAAACCAAAAAACACTAAAGTAGTAAAATATTTAAAACCATAAAGCCCTAAAAACCCTTAAAAATAACCACAAAAACCATAAAAACCTAAAAATACCTTAAAACCATAAGCCCCATTAAAACATCTAGTCAAAAAACCCCCATTAATACCCTATAATCGTCTAAAAATGATAAAACCCAAAAGAACACAGAAAACCCATGGATCCCCTATAAATCTAGAAAAACTGAAATATATAAAACCTATGACACACCTAAAAAATATAAAAATCATCAAATCATATAAATCTTAAAAAATAATAAAATTTTCTATAGGTCCGTAAAACCACTAAAAATTACAAAATCCCTAAACCCCTAAATCCCCCTAAAAATTCAAACATCCCTAAAATGCCTAAAATGCTATAATCCCCTAAAACCCTTAATAGTCTATAAAATAACATAAAACGGAAATTATCCACATAAAAACCAAAAATCCCCAAAAAGAACATAAAAATCCCTAAAACCCCTAAATGACCCTAAAAACATAAAAATCCATAGAAGTCCCAAAAATAACCCTAAATACAATAACAGAACCTTAAATCCAATACAACAAAAAGACCCCTAAAATTTTCTAAAAATCATAAAATACTATATACAATCTAAAAACCATGAAAAGCCCTAAAAAAGGAAAAAACCCAAACACCCCTTAAGGACCCTAAAACCCACAAACCACCTTAAAAACACTAAAACCACAAAAAACACTACAAACACTAAAACTATAAAGGACCCTAAAAACCCTAAAAACCATAATGACCATAAAGGACTCTAAAAAACTCTAAAGGACCATAAAAATCTATAAAAAAGTAAGGGACACCAAATGGACCTAAAAATCAAAAAAAATACCCTAAAATTCAACAAAACCCTAAAAACATATTTTTTTTAAAAGACAGTAAAACAATTTAAAAACCTAAAATTCCAAAAAATAAAAAAATTCCCAAAAACCCTAAATGAACCTAAAAACACTAAAACACCCTAAAACCAAAAAACCCCCCAAAACCCCAAAAGGGTCCGGAAAACACAAGAATCTTTATAAAAACCTAATACTAATTTGAACCCAAAAAACCCAAAAACCACAAAAAATATAAAAAAGCGTAAAAAAATAAAACCCATAGAACTCCCTTAAAACCTTAAGAAATTCTTATAATCCATTGAAAACCATAAAAAACATATAAACCATAAAAACAATAAAATATCCAACAAAAAAACAACATAAACAGTAATAATTCTTAAACCCACTGAAAGAAACTAAAAAAACTAAACAACCCAATAAACAAAAAAACCTAAAAAAACCTAAAACCCCTAAAAACCCTAAAAACCCTAAAACCCCTAAAAACCCTAAATCCCCAAAACCATAAAACCTCTATAAACCATAAAAATCAACGAAAAACTATAAAACCCATAAAACCCCTATACTTCACAATAAAACCCAAAAAACCTTAAACCCCCAAAAAATCCTAAAAACCGAAAATACCCATAAAACCCTTTAAAATATAAAGAATCACAAAACCATAAAACCATAAAACCCTAAAACCCCTAAAAATCCATAACAACATAAAAAATACAAAAAATTGAAAAGTTCCCTAAAATTACTAAATACAATAAAAACCGTAAGAACTCTAAAACTAGGAAAACCAAAAAACTATAAAAATACATAAAAACCCAAAAAACCTTAAAACCCCCTAAAATATAAAAATACTAAGCACTTAAAAACATAAAAATACATAAAAACCAAAAAACCTCTAAAACACCCCTAAAACCCCTTCAATCCCTTAAAAGACGCTATGAATCCTAAAACACCTTAAAGACTCTAAAATGCTAGAAATATTAGAATATCCCGATATCCAAAACCCTCTAAATGGATATACAAGACTGATAAAACCCCTTAATACCCATTAAAACCCTTAACATCCTAGAATCCCCAAAACGCTAAAAATTATAAAATAACTAAAAATAGTAAAACACCCTTAAAACTCTAAAAAAATAATAAAAAATTACCTAAAACCCTAAAAACAATAGAATACCTTAATACCCTTAAAACCCCCAAAACCATAAAATCAATAATACCCATAACAACCCATAAACCCCTAGAAAACATAAAAACCAAAAAAATGTTAAAAACCCTTAACCTAGTAAAAACACATGAAAACCCTAAAAATCCATTAATACTCAGAAAAATCTACAAAAACTAAAAACCCCTAGAACACTAAAAAATATTATAACACCTTATATGTCCCTAAATAACCCAAAAAACCAGAAAAACCCTTAAAACCCAAAATACACAAAAATCCTAAACCCCTAAAAAATATAAAAATCCATTAATCCATTAATAACCCACATAAAATTTAAAATAGTTAAAACCCCTAAACCCCATAAAAATATAATAAACCGTAGGAAAAACATAAAACTGCTAAAAACACTAAAAACCATTAAAAACACTAAAAACCATTAAAAACACTAAAAATCCTAAATGCCCCAAAAATTGTAAAAAACCTAGTAACATGTAGACCTTAAAATCTATACAAACCCTATGAAACCTAAAAACCCACGAATCCTTGAAAGACCATAAAAAACATAAAACCCTTAATAAAAACCAAAAAAGACTAAAATCCCTTAAACCCCTAAAACCCCAAAACACTAAAAAACAAAAAATAAAATCCCTAAAAAATAAAATCCCTAAAAACCTTTAGAAATCCCAAAAACTCTAAAAAGATGTATTATATTTAAAGACATCAAAGAACCCTAAAACCCCTCTAAAACCCAAAAACCCAAAAAATTCTCAAATCATTAAAAACCATTGAGTCCCTAAAATCAACTAAATTGAATTTAAAAACCCCAATAACACCCTAAATCCCAAAAATCACTAAAAACACAAGAAACCCTAATTTCATAAAAAAATCCCAAATGGAAAAGAAAATATAAGAAAATTTAAAACCCAAAAAATATTTAGAACTACTATGAACCCTTAAAAACAATAAAAATCTGTAAAAACTCTACAAATCCCTAAAACCCCTAAAATTACTAAAAACCATTAAATGAAAACAAAATCAAAAAATCCATAAAATTACCCCTAATAATAAAAAACGTAAAATCTCCAATAAATAATAAAATAATTTAAAACTACTAAAACCATAATACTACATAATCCTCAAAAAACCATGAAAACCATCATAGTCTTGGAAACCCCTAGAACCGTCTAAACACCTAAAAACCCATACAAAACCTTAAAACCTAAAACTAAAAATCCCATAACAACTCTAAAACCCCTTAAAAAATAAAACCCAAAAAACCCATATATTCATTTAAAACCCTAAAATCCCTAAAATCCATAATACCCCTAAAGCCCTAAAAACATAAAAAAAACACTCAAAACCCATAAAACCCCTAAAACCAAAAAACTCCTAACCCCCCTTAAAACTCTAAAAACCCCTAAATCGTATTCCTTGAACACTAAACCCTAATATTTACACCAAAAACAAATACCCTAAAACCTAAATCCTAAAACCTACACTTGAAACCCTATACCCTACACCCTAAAGGCACAACCATATACCATAAACCCTAAACCCTAAACCCTATAACATAAACCATATAACCTTCACCCTAAACCCAAAATACTACACCATAAACACTAAATGATAAACCATACACCTTAAACCATAATCCCTAAACCCTGAAGCATAATCTCTATACTGTAAACAGTAAAGTCCCTTAAAAACCCTAAAAGAACATACAAAGTAGTAAAACCCCTAAAAATCATAAAACAAAAAAAAAGTTAAAAAAACACCATCAAAACCCTAAGGTGTCCTAAACCCCCCCCCCCTTAAAATACCCTACAACCATTAAGAACATAAAACGCATGAAATACCATTAAAACACATAAAACCCTAAAAACCCAAAAAATCTAAAAACCAAATACCCATAAAATACCTAAAAACCATTGAACCACATTAAAACCCTTAAAACATAAAATACCTCAAAACCCCATAAAAACCCAAAAATAACAAAAGACCCAAAAATCCCCATAAGTCCCTAATATACCATAACAACCATATAAAACCCTAAAAACCCTAAAAACCTCAGAAAACCACTAAAACAAATTCGATTCTGAAAAACCATAAAATTGTGAAAAACCCCTAAAACCCAAAAATAAGAAAAAACATAAAAACCCTAGAATCCTTATATACTCTAAAAATTCTATCAAACATCCTAAAACACATAAACACCTTAATACCATAAAACACAAACCCCCATAAAACTCTTAAAAATCAAAAAAACCACAAAAACCCTAAACGACCCTAAAAACCTAAAAACTACATAAAAGATAACATAGAGTGGTTTTTTTTGGTTTCATGGTGATTTTATCTACCTATAATTAATTTAAAGATGTTTTTTAAGCCCTCCAAAAAATGTTAATCCATAAATATTTAGGGATGTTATTCTTTTTTTTGAAATGGTTTTATTTTTCACTAATAAATTTTATTTTTAGAGGATTCTTTAACTTAGTTTGAAATATATAGGTCATTTTTAATTTGTGGTTATTTTTTGTAGAAATAAATATTTAACAGTGGGTTTTTTATTTAAGTTGGTTTTCAATGTCTAAAAATCTTAGGGGAAGCTCAAACAACCACTAAATATCGGAATTTACCTTATTTTGAAGTAATTTTAATAGCCATTATTTTATTAATTGATTTTAAAACTACCTCTAGTTACGCAGATTCCAAAATTGTGAAATAAATTAATACTGAATATACCAAAAACTAGTCCAAAAAATATACACAAAAAATACAGTATAAAAACAATAAATTCTATACAAAAATAAACATTATGTTATATATAATAAACCGACATTAAATTACATCGTAGTTTACCACATATAATTTTTTTTAAATAAATGTCAAAAAATAATTCTATCCTAAATAGTCTATAGAGATGCATGCCCCTCACCCTCCATTACTCAGTCATGTTGCATCCCCTCACCCACTACCCCACTATCTGCCTCTGGATCATCCATTTAAAGTAGTCAACCACACATCATTTATGAGCATATAAAACAAATAATTCGTGAACTAAAATTCAAAAAATATATGATTTGATCTGAATTCAGTTCAATTAGTTGGCTAATAATGATATTAATAATCGGTAGCTATGTGTATTCCAACAATAATCATAACATACAGTATCCTCAGTTGATTTGGATGATAAACGACATGTTATGGTATGAAAACCATTATTTTATTATCATAACAAATGATAATTTCGGTTGAGTTAAAAATCATCAACATTTCGCATGATATATATTTTTTGGAAAAAATATATCAATAATTAAATATAAACACTTCATTTAGTATTACATCTTGAATATCCTCAAAAACTCCTTCATCTTTTCTTCATGAGTTGGTCATGTGGGGTAACCATCTCAACCAAGAATTATAGCCATGATGGGAACTATATTGATGAACAAAATATTTTCACTAAATTTATATTTATAGACTAAAACTATAAATTTATTATTTCTTAAATTAACTTAATGGTTAAATTATCAACATTTCAGGAATTATATAAGTTTCAACATACCACACATCCTTAAAATTTTATTCAACAAGATAATTTTCTCATACCGGATTAAATGCATAAAAATCAAATTAATAGTGTCTTTCAAACCTATAAATCATTTCTTCAACTTATTCCAAATTGTTATCCTCTAAAAGGAATACTAAATTGAAATTTTTATATAAATTAAAATGAATATAATGTTATTCAATGTCATTGAACACTGAATAATATATATGGTTCTATGAAGAAGTTATTGTCTTTAAAACTTTTTTCTCATGTAAATTTGTTTGACCACATATTAAACTTATACTCTATAATTTAGGAAATTATCTCCAGATTATGATTTAAATTATTTAAATAATTGATGAACTATTTTAATTATATATTCTAACAAAATATTAAAATTAACTTGATTTATAATATTCAAGGAATAAAAACAACTAAAATATAGGATATAAGTGGAAATTTATGAAATTTACCCCATTTTGAGTCCTGTTAGATTCCCTGACATCATTCATAAAAGTCATGCATGAGATTGGTATCATGTTAGGATAATATTAAATTGTATCAATAATTTTGTAAGGTATGTGTTGAATTGTACTTTTGTTCAGATAAATAAAATGAAAACCCTCTGATGTACAGCTGTTATTGACACTAAACCTCATCCATCCAGAAAAACCTTTAATTTATTATTATAAAATATATTTAATTAATTTATTAATATAAAAAAATTCATTTCATTTAATAATATCAAAATATCAACATTTGAATTATATTAATGTTTGTTCATGTTATTGTTAGGTTCTGTTTTTAACATTATTTATTCTTCTTTTGTATATTATTCATCTTATCCACTCTCCCTCCCAAGAATGAAATTTTCAATATATTTTAGTATATTAATTGCATATATTTTTCTTGATGGGGATAACTATCCCAAATTAATTCTCCATCATCACCCATATAAATTCTCTCTCTTTGTTTTATGTAGAATGGATTAATCCACCAATCATCTACTATAATATCAAAATAAATTACCATTTTTTCCTGGGAACTTATTTTATATGGATCATGTTATTTCCACTCAATAGTATTAATCAATAGAGTGAAATTGAAATAAGTAAATTAAAATAAATATTATAATACCCTTGTTAATAATGTCCCAGTTACATTAAAATAAAACAGCTTCAAGTTACCCTTGATAATTTTCAATGATAATATCATCCAACGTTCCATAGTAACCATGATTTCCAACTGTGAAAATAATCCAGTTTTGTGCTCCAAATCATCCTCACAATCAAAAGTAGGAATCATGGTACCACCAATATGATAATAATTGAATTTACCAGTATTATTCAAAGGAGCATGAAATACAAACATCAAATATTAAAATAGTTTATCTTGGTTTTCATCATTCATTAGAAATATATATTGATATAGGAAATTGATAAATAATTTATATAAATTTAAACTTATTCAAACTATGTATGAGATTATGAACTTATAAAATTTTCAAACCATTCTACAATTTCATTAGAAACAACTATTGGTATCTCTATCTCATTTCTAATTTAGATTTTTGTGTGTCTTTTCTTCTCTGTCCTTAATTCTTCAACATAGGGACAAAAAATATAAGTATTGTGTATAAAATTTTATTGTTCTTTTATTAACTATATATCCATAAATTAAAATGAATACATTATTCCAGACTAATAACTTAAATTTGTAATGATTGATGATTCATAAATTACAAGAAATGGACTTGGATGACCAACAACACATTACTCCTAATTGAATCTTGTCTCCATGTAATCCAAATACCATCAAAAAAGTTTAAACACTCTAGCATATTAACATTCAACAATATAACCTTTTGGATGAGCACTATCTTTTCGATAATACTACAAATGACCAAGATAAATAATGATATAATGAAATAAAGTAATAAATAATGTTTTCAAATATTTTATATGAAAATTATAATTTTTTAATAATAAAATATCAAAATTAAATACCTTTATATTGGATCCATCCATCGATAATGTGTTAGCCCTCCAATTTTATCTTCCTCGGACAAATGCACTATCAGATGAATCATCAAATTGAAGAAATGAGAGAAATAACATCTCCAAATGAAATAGAATCAATAAAATTCATTCTTGAAATTTATGAAATTCCATAGGGTTTAGTTTTAAAAATATTTCTCAAGAATATGAAAAGTTTATTAGAATGGTGATTATTTTTTATGGTATAAAATTATTCATTTCCAAAGGTATAAACTTACCCATTAATTCATTTATGTTATGAATTTTTAATCAGTGTATATTATGGAAAATCCAATAAATATAATAAGAAATATTATTAGAATATCCATTAGGAACATTAATGTTCTTTAATATATAATGAAAAGAAATCTTTTTTATGGTTTTCATTGTGGGAATAGTTGTTGGATAATTCTCATTAACATTTGGCTGTAGATTGTGCTTGATACCAATTTCTTCTAAGTCCTTATGAGAATTTAAATTATCCTTTGATTTTACCTTCCCATTAATTAATGTTGATAACACCTTATCACACATATTCATCTAAATGTACATAATTTTAATATTATAATGTAAAAAATTAAATTCCCAAAATGGAGGTTTAAGAAATTTTCTCTTATTCTTCCACTATTTTCCTCCAATTCTATATGTTAGTTTCTAACTATTTTCCACGTTTATTCAGAATAAAATATTTTCCAAATACTACATCATCATTTGATACTTGTTCCAAGATCTCTGACCTCGATAATAATTTTTACGGAAGCCTCAAATTAGTTTTTCCCTTGAAATGTGACTAGTTAAATCGAAATCTCTGAGACGCATCAAGGATGTGATGATCACACAATAAACAACACATTCTAATATAAATTATCGATTTAGACTCAATTTTAATGTCAAAAAATTGGCAATCTAAACTATTGTGTTTTTTCTAACTAGAGAAATATCTTAATCCATAAAATTCACTAATGGTTCACATAATGGAATCATGAATTTTAAACTTTTGTATGGTAGATACATCACATGTTTCTACACCATTATGTCATAAATATTTAAATTCATTAAAAAGAGACTAAAGGTTGAAATAACATTCATTTCCATGAATTTGATTTTAATGAATAATCATCGATATGATGTATTAATTATGTTGTAAAAACATCCATGGAGGTTGATTATAAGGGATTAAAAAATTGGGAAAATGCTGTGACTTCTGCCTAAAGTACCAAAAGGTATGACTGTACCATATTCCAATCCCAAAAATATATTTATAGGATAAGAATAGAAATTAAGATGTCAAAAATCGCTGGGATTTCATGATTTGTAATGTCTTGGATATTACAAGAAATCATTATTTGTATTACGGAAGGCATGCCACTTCATATGTTTAGTGGTTTTAAATGATGAAAAAAACCAAACATGGATTTGATGGAATGTAATATAAATCCTTCATAACGATTTTATTTTCTTATTTCATTGTATTATTATGATGATTTAAACTGCCATAAGTATTTACAGATTTCCATCTAGAAGTACAAAATATTTTTTACTTTTCATTATTAAAATAAACATTTAAATAAATAATATAATAATTGGGAATTAATTTATCATCACATAATTATGATCATGATTCTTAATAATCTTATTAATATCATAAAATGATAATGGGATATTGGATACAACAAATGTGGGACATAAAAATTTCAATATAATTGAGATTTTTTTATTTTTAATTTCATGTAAACTTTTGATGTTGTAAAACACAATCAATTTTTTTAATATTTTTCACATATTTTATACTATTCCTTTTTTCCATATAAAACTAATTTATAAAACTAAATTATTTGATCATTTTATTTTTCTATTTTATTAGTTTTCCAATCATCATCCATTAATATGTTATCAACTGGATTAGGCTATCCTGTAGTTCTGAAAGAAACATTTATATTTGTAACTTATGAAACTGAATCAGATGATGTGTTACATTGCCGACGGTGTTTACCTATTGTGACGAATTTATCATTTATCATATTTGGGATTTCATTACGAAATTTCATATCAGTCACTTGTTCATTTTGATAGCATATATAAAAGAACAAATTTTCTATAAGATTTTATTACCTAGTCCAAATCAAACCCACATAATGAGGATGATTTTTTTACAATATCATGTTCACAAATACTTCATCTCTCTTCAACTATCAACTAAATTTTAAAATAGGAAATGGTCATTTGATTCTTCATCAATTGGTCAATTATCAAATAAAAATTCAAAAAATATGTTCAAACCTATAACATACTAAGATGTGTTCTAAGGTAAGGTAATACATTCTTTAACCATATATACTTTATTTCCTACATTTTAAAATATAAAATATTATTATATAATTATATTTAACAATAAAATAAGATTAATTTAAAAAATGAAGATAATTAATTTTTTTTTTAAAAATAGGATAAAAATATTAAGACATATAATTTTTTCATTCACATAAAATTTTATTCAAAAATTGATATTAAAATATTATATATCCAATATAACATGATATAAATATATTTTTAGACTGAAAACAGACAATTTATACAAAAAACAGATTTATTGATTTATTTTTATTTTTTAGAATAATACACTACACTATATAATATATTCAAATAGCACTATAAACAATTTCATCACAAATAAATTTATTTTTAATTGTTTTAGTAATATTAAAATAAATTTCATGAATTATTTCACAAATTACCATACTTAATATCTTTTTAACAAGTAATTTCACTTTTATTTACATAAAATAATTTCATATATAGTGTTTATCTGTTATAAATTCATTTAAAATAATTTTAAATCAATTAAAATCAATTCCAAAATCATCACGTTAAACCTGAAAAATCAAACATAATAGAAGTGCAGATTTTGTATAAAGTCATCAAAATAAATATTATTGTGTTCAAGACGTTATCTATATCAAACTAGAGAAACAATAAACAAATAATTGAATGAAAAATACCCCTAAAACACAAGGAAGACATTAATATAAAAAATCATTTATTAATAATTAAAATAGTTATATTACAATACCTAACTTTAGGGCACAATTGTGCCAAAATATGAAGAAAAAAATATACTACATGTGATTAGGGAGAAATTAATCTATGAAATTTCACCCAAAATAACAGTGAGGTTCTCATGGAATAGAGGATGAGAGGGAATCGTATAAGGGGTCCTAGTGTGGATTTTAAGAGGGGAGCCAGTCCTGAATCGAGCATCGACGTTGGGGTGGCCAAGAGGGGGTACAAAATAGAGAAGCACTATGGGGAATACCAATAAGGTTACAGTGCCGACTAGAGTAGGGGTGTCCAAGGAAATTTTAATGACCTCATATCTATGTCAAGTTGTGATGAGGGGGAGGCTGAGACTATAAGACTTAGACTGACATTGAGCGTCGGTGAAGAATACAGAGAGTGGGTGAGTAGGGGAGGGGGCCTGGTTGTGATATATTTTTTAAATGTTGTTGTGGGATTAAAAAACTATAGATGAATACATTACAAAATTAATTATCAGTGGACATAAACAAAATATCCAATAAATATCCATGTTTTACAAGAGATTCATCATAAAATGGGCATGGAATATGTTTTTTGGTTTGGCGATGGTTTATAAAACCATTGAATAATAAAACCTCAATTTATGACATTTTTTATAGTGAAAAGACCCTAAAGACACCAAAACCCTAAAAACATCCTAAAAACACTAAAAAATCATAAAAACTGCTGAAAAGATCTTAATAACCTAAAATATCCAAAAATACTAAAATCACTAAAACCTAAAAAAACCCAAAAATTCTTTTAAAAACCTATACACACAAATTCCACTAAATAACCTAAATCTCCCAAAACCGTAAAAAAACTAAAAACATAACAGAACCCTATAAAACCCTAATGGATCCTAACGACCATAAAAACTAAAAAAACCCTAAAGGGGCCCTCATACTCTAAATATCCATTAATGGTACCTAAAACCCCTTAAAGACAGTAAAAACACTAAAAACCATAAAATAACTTAAAACACTAAATACCATTAAAATGCCCTTAAAACCCTAAAACCCATAAAATCCAAAATAAAATTTAGACCCCTTAAAAATATAAAACCCTAAAAACACTAAAAACCCAGTAATAACCCATATAAACACTAAAAAACTTGAAAAATCATAAAATAATCATTAGAAACCCAATGATTCCTAAAAACCCTAAATACCTAAAAATAATATAAATCATAAAACCATAAAAACCCATAACAACCCCATTAAAGACCCTAAAATCCAACAAAACACCTAAAACCCTTAAAATTCTAAAATGCTAAAAGACTCTAAATAGTTGAAATCCCTAAAACCCCTAAAACTCCTAAAACCCATGAAACCCTTAAAAAATCATAAAACACCAAAAAAACATAAAAACTCTAAAATCCCAAAAAACCTGTATAATCCATAAAAAATAATAATAATCATAAAAACCATAAAACACTTGAAATATCCAAGGTACCAAAAAAATCCCAAATACCCCCCCAAAACCCCTAAAAGACCATAAAATCCGAAAAACCCTAAAAATTATTAAAACCCACAAAAGGACCTTAAAATCTCTAAAAATTGTAAAAAAATATGAAAGCCATTATAATCCGTAAAACAACTAAAAATCTAAAACAATTCTAGAAACCCCTAAAAACCCAAAAAAACATTTAAATCCAAAAAACTAAAAAATCCACCATAAAAATCCTTTAAAATGTTAAAATCCAAAGAACTCACATAAAAAGCCTCAACCAACCAAAATACCATAACAACATTATAAATACCTAAAACCTGAGAACCCATAAAAACCCTAAAACCCCAAAACACCCCTAAAAACTAAAACCCCCTAAAAACCCAAGAAACCTAAAATTTACTAAAAAACCAATGACACCTGAAAACCCATAAAAACCCATAAAAACACCTAAATGAACCTAAAACCCTAAACCACATAAAATCCCTAAAACTATAAAAGACATTAAACCCCCAAAAACCCCAATAAATCCATAAATGTCCATCAATAACCTTAAAAAATCTAAAAACCCCACAAAACCCCCCAAAATCCTAAACACCCTAAAAACACTAAAACCCCTTTAAACCACTAAAACACCAAAAAACATACAAAATAGTAAAATCACTATAATTCCCTAAAAAACATTAAAAGGAATATAAAATCAACAAACCTCCGTAAAAATCCTAAAATACAATAAAAGACCTAAAACATAGAAACCATAAATTTCATGAAAATCCTGAAACACCTAAAAATGATTAATGACCATGAAAATTGTAAAAAAGATTATATTTTAAAAAACCCCTAAAAACATGAAAAATCCCCAAACCCCAAAAAACTAAAAAAATAATAAAACCCCTAAAAAACCCTAAAACGACTATAAAACCATAAAACCCCTAAAAATCAGATTTTTTTTTAAAACACCCTAAATCCCAAAATAACCGTAAAAATAAAACAAAATTCCCATGAAACCTTAAAAAAGCTAAAAAAACCCCTAAAACCACTTATAAACTCTAAAACCCAATAAAACCCATGAAAAACATAAGAATCATTAAAATGCCTAAAATCCCCAAAAACCATAAATACCCTATAAAACCTAAACCCCCCAAAAGAACACAAATGACCCTAAACCCCTATAAAACCCCTAAAATACCCTAAACATCCTAAAACACCTTAAAACCCCTAAAAGCACTAAAACTTCCTAAAATTCCATATGCTGTTAAAAACTCCAAAAAATTTCTAACACCCCTAAAAACATCTAAAATCACTTAAAAATAGAAAAAACCATAAAACCCCTAAAAAGGACAAAAATTCCATAAAAACCTTAAAAATACTAAAACCCTTAAAAATACCTATAAATCCCGAGAGCTCTATGAATTATAAAAACCCTAAAACCCCCATAAAACCCCAGAATTCTTTAAAATCTTCAAAACCCTAAAATCCTAAAAATTATTAAAACACCAAAAAACCAAAAAACCATAAAAATTCACTAAAACCATAAATAACCTAAAACCCACTAAAACCCCTAAAAAACCTAAATTACTATAAAAATCCATAAACCCCTGAAATCCATAAAAACACCAAAAAACTCAAAACCCCTAAAAACTAAAAAAATTCCTAAAAACCCTAAGAAAATCCTAATCCACTAAAAATACTAAAACCCTTTGAGAGAACAAAATACCCTACAAAAATCCCAAATCCCACCCCAAACCCCTAAAAATTACTAATAGACCCTAAAACCCATAAGATACCCTAAAAGAACCTAAAACACTAAGGAACGTAAAAAATTTAAACTCCCTAAAAGACACTAAAAACATGTAAAAACATAAAGGACCCTTAATGATCAAAACCCTGAAAGGCTATAAAAACCCTAAAACCCTAAAAAACTAAAAATTCAACAAGGGATTTAAAAACCCTAATACCTCATAAAGGACCCAAACAACCATAAAACCTTGAATGAACCCTAGAAACCCCAAAAACACCTAAAGGGCACTAAAACCCTTACAATCCAGTAATGGACACTAAAACCCCTAAAACCCCATAAGGAACCTAAAAACCTGAAAAACACATAGCGGTCCCTAAATAACCCTAAAACCCCTAAAATACACTAAAAACCAAGAGAAACCTAAACGATCCAAAAAATTATAAATCCCTTGAAAAAACACTATGAAATGCTGATCCTAATTACATACCGTAAAAGACCCAAAAATCCCTAAAAACCCAAAACCACTAAAATACCCTAAAAACCGTAAAAACATTAAAAAACTATAAGGCCATAAAAAATTAAAACTGAGAAAATCCCATTAAATACCCTAAAATTCACTAAAAACCTAACAATGTTAATATCCCACCTAAAACCTAAAAACACTAATTACTAAAAAACACCTTAATGACTATAAAATTAACAAAAAACCAAAAAAAACTCGAAAACCCCTAAAAAATAAAAAAAACCAAGAAAACCCTAAAAACACCTGAAAACACTAAAAAACCATAAATCCCATAAATACCTAAGAAACCCCTAAATAATATTAAAACCCCTATTAACCTCTAAAAACAAAAACACATCCTAAAATTATTAATAACCATAAATAACCTTTAAAAAAAACAAAATCCCAAAAAAACCTAAAAACCCAAAATACACTAAAATCATAAAATATTATAAAAACTCTAAAATCATTAAAATCCCTATAATAAAAATTATAAACCCCAAAACCCCAAAAAACAATGAAAAAAATCTAAAACTTATCAAAACCCCAAAAACCATAAAAAAAATAAAACCCATAAAACCCATTAAATACCCTAAAACCATTAAATGCCCATTAAAACCTCCAAAACTAGTTAAACCATTAAAATATAACAACCATATAAAAACCCTAAAACCCCCAAAACACCTAAAACCCTAAAGAACACCTAAAATCCCTGAACCCCCTGAAAACCCCTAAATCCCTAAAAAACCTAAAAACCCTAAAACACCCAAAAAAACTCTAACCCACCAAATCCCTAAAAACTCAAAAAAACTATAATATTCACTAAAACCATAAAAAATCCTATAAACCCTAACCACCTTTAAAAATCCTAAAATCCCTGGAAACTAGAAACCCACTAAAAGACGATAAACCCCCCCAAAAATTCCCAAATAATGTTAAAAATAATTTAAAAGCCCTAAATACTGTAAAAAAACTTTTAAAACCCTCTAAAGGACCCTAAAATATATACCCTACACCATACACCCTAAACCCTTCACCCTAAACCCTAAACCCTAAAACCTATACCCTACACCATAAAACATTAACTCTACACACTAAATCCTAAACCCTAAACACTAATCCTTAAACCCAAAACCCTACACAATAATCCCTAAACCTGAAATCCTAAACCAGAAAAGAAATGAAAACCCAAACCACCCCAATAATAACCTAAAAACCCATAAAGACACTAAAAATCCATTAAATACCAAAAAATATTGCAAACATATATAAAAAATAAAATAACCTAAAAACCATAAAAAACATTAATATGCACTAAAAACCATAAAACCCACTGGAAGACTCTAAAACCCCAAAAACATAAAAGACCCTAAAACCCCTTGAAATACCTAATAACAAATACAAACCCTTAAAAACCAAAAACCCCGTTAAAACATTGATAACCCTATAAAAACCAAGAAAACCTAAAATCCTGAAAAAAGTAAAATCCTTAAAAACCGATATAACCCCAAATACCAAAAAATAAAAAAAATTCCTTAAATACCCTTAAAAACCTAAATACTCTAAAACATCTAAAATCCTAAAATCTTATAAAACACTAAAACCCATAAAACCCATAATAACCCTTAACAAGACACTAAACCCTAAAAACCCCTAGAAACCCCTTATTTATTCTCCCTTATGTCTCATTAGGATGAAAATATTTAATGGAAATTACCCCAAAAAAATAAAGGAGTGAAGAGAACCAAGAAGAATCAAAGAGGTTGCATAGGAAAACCATTGCCCTCATAGCCTTCCCTCTAATAGGATTGTGAAGGCCATTACTGTGAGCAATATAAGGGAAATCATACACGCACATGACAGATCCACCCCCACACAAAATACCTTCACTGACAATACTGATCACCTTGAAACCGATGTTTTCCTATGAATATAACTCTAGGTCTCCTTATTTGACACGATAAAAAAACCCAGAGAAACCATGAAGCTATTCTCTTCTTAGTATTTATCCTATGACCTCAGAAACTCCCAGTAACTCTCAGAACCCATAGAGAATATGAAATTATGTTGAATAGTGTGATAAGATTCCCTCTAATGTTTGGAATAAAAAAACACTTTCATGAGGAATCGCTTACACCATAGCTGAAAAATACTAGCACATAGGTACCCTCTTAAATCTAAGACGTGCATGAGACTACTCTAGGGACACCTGAGGAGGAACTTAGAGATTAGATCAATTATCAAACAAATTATTGATTCCTAGGATGTTAATAATCCATAAGTCATTTCTATATCTTTTTGTCCTACCAGTGGTGAGGTAATTTATTTCTGCTTAGGCCTTACCATGCGCGAGACACCTTCAGTATTCCCAGGTCCCCTACACAAGTACTCTCTAACTCACCAAACCATCACCTACATGAGCCTCCGTTGAGCCCTCTTTCATGCCACCAATCGATGTTAACCTCCTTTTTAGGAATAATTTTGAAGGGGAAAATATCAAATCCTCTATTTAAGCCTACATACCTTAACTACCATGGAAAAGACAGAACAATGTGTCTACCTTTCAATTATTCATTCCATCAGTATGATTTGTCTTAAAAAATTGGTACCTGATGGGATGAGTCCTCAGGGTGTGTGAAATTATGAATACATTAGGGAAAAAGGGACCCAACCATAGGGGAAGTGATGGGGACTTCTTAATACAAGACACAAGGGTTTGTGATTCTCCCTTCCCTTATCATCTCTAATATTAGGGACCTGCCATTTCAAACAGTAGGGGTCATGATTTCATTTCCCTTTGAGTGCTAGTGGCTTATCTTCCACTATTTTCTAGAACAAAGATAAGGGAATCAGTCCTGGAGTATGAACCTTTACATTATAATGATATAAATCCATATGGGTAGCCATATGTGACTATCCTAGTTATAAAAACAAGAGAGGATATGGGAACACCAAATCTCTTTCTTCTTAAAATGTTTCCTCAACACATTCCACAAGTAGACATAGGATTTTGTGTTTTTATAGATCTTGTTATTATACTTTATTTTATCTCTGAGCGTGGATCACATTCTCTTATAGGTTAGGGACTATCATAACATCTGTATGATCAGATACATGTCTTAGTAGAGAATCTTTTTCTGAATCATCCTCTTGTCTTCCTTCAGAGGGTGTCCAAAGGTGTAGTTCCTCAAATACATGTATCCATATCAAAGGGAAATATACCTTAGAAGATAAACCTTAATAGAACATTTTCATTTGTGGAACCTCAACCTGTTTCAAACAATGTGGGCCTTGATTCCCATCGAATTGGGAAACATAGGAAACCTCATTGAGGTCCATTCCCAAAACCACAAAATCAACCCTAATTATCTCTATTCCATATATCCAGTAGTGTTATATCCATAATAGGAGCCCATATCCCTTCCGGGTTCTATGGTTCACTTTAGCATAAGTACCACACCATCCCAGGACCAGGTACCTCTCACCTGGACACCCTTACAACACGATGTTTAACTGTATGTTTTGGTCCTCATCACATGACCATAAAAGATTTTATTTTACCGATAAAGTGGAATTTCACGAAATGGTTTTTTATTCCTTTCATAGGGATACATTGGAATCCAATCTCATTTTCCTGATTCTCATATCAGTTTCTTTTGTCTCCATGGGTGATGATAAATTCTAGAGGTCCCCATGGTGTGGCTTGAAACTAGCATCATAATAATAAATGACCAAATAATATTTAATCCTTTAATAAAAAGTTGCCATCGATGGATAACCACATATACATACAGATGCATCCATTGATGAAGAACCTCAGATACATACAGATGAATCTAAAGTTCATACAGGCTAATAATTGGTTGTTAATTCAATGGAGTCTCATGCCATACATGGGAATTAATTAAGTATTATTGAATATGTCACAAATCTTTATGAGAGTACCAAAGTTGAAAATAATTCCCCCAAAAATGGTAGAATAATACCATCCTCCCATCCACTAAACAAATTTCAGTCCCTATGCATTTTTGGAGAATTTCTCAATAACATCATGACTTTGGAATATAGATTCATAAAAAATCGTGAACAATGGAATTTTTTGGTGTTTCTGTCTCCATGAACAAAACATTTTGGAACATGTTCCAAAATGGTGCACTAAATCGGAATGATTGTTAAATATTTCAAAACCACCCAATCGAACCATCAATCATAACTAAAAAACATTTCCATCAAAACAATTGACAGTTAACATGGTGTAAATCATTAACCATTAGGACTATGTCACCCACATGTAAAACCCCTTTCACGCTCAAAATAAATGATAACCAAACAAGACAAAAAAATTATTCATGTGTTCATTCATTGAGATGAAAATTTGATTAGATTTTCTTGTTTGTGTTTGTCACATATAATCTAGTCATTTTTGACTAGATGTCCCTTCAATTCAAATGGATTAATTCCAATTCCCATTGATATATGATTCAGCCACTACATGTGATAGGTCCTCAACTAATCAAGGATTCCATCACAAAACCATAATAATAAATAATGGGTTTCAAATGCACTGGTAATGAAGTACAACCTAAATGGTACATTATCAAAACTGGAGGATTCTTGAAAATGTGTCCAGCTTATGAAACCTTACCAACTTTCCACTCAAAAAATAGATGGCTTCATAGAAACTGACGACACTAATTTTTATTTCAAAATATTTCAGGATACTATCCTCATAACATGGTCATCAAATCCTCCAAAATCAAAGGGATCCTAATAAAGAGGCCACTAATTGCCTCAACCAGCTAGTAAAGGGCCCCCTCCAACGAGATTCTACAAGCATCCACCACTATCAACATCATGTGACTTTATTCCTTTGACATGACGAGCATGTTTTCTTCAGAATTCTGGCCTAGGTCACTCAAACCAGGGAACACAAGATGTCCCATTGAGAGCAGTGACTATACAAAAAGGAGATTAACCAAACCTCAATTCCCACTATTTAAGTTGTGTAGTAAAACTTCATTGAAATTCATGAGTATGCACAAACCCCTGCCTGCATTATCCAAGACCTTCAACCCAGTTTGATAGCATCCACAGAAGCATGTCAGTCAAATTTAGCAGCAAATAGAGAGAAGGCAGAAACACCCTCTTACATCAACCAAGACCTCCAAGAAAATATAGTGACAAACCATGAGTAGGAAAACAAAAATTCCAAGATCTATCAAGCCTTTAATCCTAACATGGAAGCTGTTGGAGAAAACATCCATCAGGTCATGAAAAATGAACATGTGGTAGACCCATATATCATCTGCCGCACCTGTGTACTTTTTTAATACACCAACACTAAATATAGTAAAAGATTAGGATCACACACCTTATATAGTAATGGAATGGGAATAAATCCCAATTCCAGAATCTAAAGTTACCCTACAGATTATGACAACTGTGAAATGGAAGACAAAAATTCATGGCCACATCCTTCTCGCATGCCATGATTAAATAACAAAAATTTCACTAGTAGAGGGACGAACACACAACTCCATACCCACAGTTGGGGTGACTCATCTACACAAAACGAGGACATTCTATAGAAGATACACACCTTTTTCCCATATAGGATGGTCTTGGACCAAATTCCCCCATGATATATAAACAACCGGATTGGGTTCAGACCCAGGTTCCCATTGGAGGTAATCTTCCTATTATAATGGACACTCTACGATAAGTACAAACCGCTACCAAAATTTCATAAAATTGTTTGAATGTTCTAGAAGCAACATTGTAGCTAACCAATCAAGCTTGAATATATGAAATCTGATTTCCCAAGAAAGAGGCCCTAATCACATGTAAGAAGGAATACAAAAAGCCTCCACTCCAAAGGTTATTATAAAATGAAGAGCCAATATATGATCCTTCTCCTCTCAATGCTGGAGATTGAATCCTTCAATCATTTATTTTTAGTATATCAGGATCATACTTTCCCATTACCAAATTTGTGGAATATTTTCAATAGTTCCAGAGGTCCTCCCCATATATATCACTATGAAGGTATGCTTCATGTCCATAATTTGGTCCATCTCAAGAGACCATCTCCTGATGAGTTCCACAAAATCCCTCTGCATAGCTAGAATGACAATCAACAAGGAGGTCCTCCAGTTTCTATCATCTACCCAGAAGCTCCCCTTAGGGACATACTCTATAGGAACACTCCTCACAGTCATATTTCAAGCGGTGATTGTAGTCCACCCCATAACAGAATTTCACTTCATCAATTTGATCCTACCCATGATGATTTAGTGAGGACAAATCCCTCATATGGTGATTCACTTGTGAATATTAATACACTAATGCGAGATGCCTTGTCATTTAAAATTTAGGCCAGTCACTCCCAAATTTAGCATTTCAAAGGTGTTTTTACGAAGTTTGTTTTCATGATATAATACTCAATATATGGAATATTATTCTACATTTAAAATAAAATGTGTTACCGTACAAAAAATATCCTTTCCACGTCATGGAAATATAAGGGATACACCGCCAAAATGACTTATATCTCTCCTAGATCGATGAAATCCAAAACTAGGAAAATATTAAGAATCCCTTCAATGAACATGTCTCGATGTATTAAAAGAATCGTGTCATCCGATCTTTTAATCCCCATCCAGTGTCTATATAAGAGGATGGGGTGAACATGGAGCATAGTAATTTATTGTTCTCCCCAATCACCTAAACCTGTCATAGGTGACATAATGGAATTTCATATCCTCTTTCCAAATTGGAAAAAATATACTCTACTTGAAAAAGGTGGTTTGATTAGAAAAAAATTTCCCTGACCGACTCTCACAGACTTCGGGCTAGAAGAGAGCAATCCATTGAAAGTCTCTCACATCAGGCATATAAAAATGTAAAAAGGCATCCCACTTAAGGGAAATAAATTCATAGAGATTGTAAATTTCATAAATTTATTAGGAAATAGGTTATTTAGTTAAATCCATTTAATGCACCCAACCCATATCCGAACAAGAATTTTTAAAATCAAGAAAGTAGAAATAGAAGCAGCATCCATGACAATCCATGAGTGATCCTAGCCCATAGGTTTAGGGTCTTGTTTAACACAACCATTGATATAAACAAAAAAATACACCAAAGGTTATCTAAATTGATCAATAATAGACCCATCCCTTGAGGATAGTGGATCTTTTACATCATAAATATTCCTCTCAATGGAAATCAGCCTTCTCATAAATGGGGGAAAGGATGAAAAATGGATATTCCTTGTTCATCCCATCCCATGATTTAGTTTACTCATTGGGAGTGCAAATAGAAAAATTATATGAAAATTCTAATTAGATAACCCTCTCCCGAAAAAATTCCAAGATGGATAGTTAAGGTGCGTATGAGGCCTCATGTAATTAGTAAAAAAGGGAAACCCCTAAAAGAGACTGATGAAATTCATATAATATGTTACCCATTGGTGAATGTTGTTAAACCCACCCTTGTAGATGATATTGATCATGGGGGAAATATAGAGGTGAAGGATGAGGATATTTTGGGTCAAAATACATTCCCCACCAAAACAATTGATGTTGGTGGCAACACTAGAACTAGAAGCTTTCCCTAAATTTATGGATTCCCTCAACCACTCCATTACTAACTACTCAGCGAGAATACACCAAAGATATAGGTAAAGGTAAGGTTATTCCATACCAACCTCCCAATGGGGTTGAACCCCTCACACTCAAGGAATGATTCACTCAACAGGAGGAAGAGATGAAAGAGTTGAGATTAATCAATGTAGAAATACTCTGATGAAACATTCATACCTTATATGTTCTATAAAAAGAGATATGTGATTCACTCCCAAATGGAGTAACTCAACAAAGAAGGTTCACCCCCATCAACTGAAGTGGAACTAGAACATCCTCTCAACAAGATGGATCAATGTTCAATATATTTGATCTACGCAATAGTAATATTTCATAAGATCCCCCCATGGGAACACAACCTAGGCTTGTTTAGATATATCCTCATGAACCATCCCAGGCACATTACCCACCATGAGTACAAATGAATCTACACAGATGGATATAAATGTAGTTTCCCTTGATCAATCCCCTATTCAACCATAAATCCCTCAAGGTGTTAAACATATTGTTCAGTCACTCATAGATCTATTATAATCCATAGAATAATAGAATCCACCAACATATCTAGAATGGAATCCTTGCCCAGAATTGGTTGATCTGACCCCTCCCCCGCCAAATTTTAGAAACTGTATATTTCCCATTTTTTATGCATCAGGGGATTCATATCATAATTTAATACATTTAGTGTTTCAATGTGATCTCATGATGGGTAACCTTGAAAAATAAGGAGTAGTGAATGTCAGATAATTTATAAAAACACTACAGGGGATTGCCTTAGAATGGTACACAAGTTTTCCAAATAAATCAATCATATGATGGTAATATCTCTATCTGAAATTTCCATTCAAATTCAAATCAATGCTAAAATATACAACAGTCCTCGACCTCTAAAACTGAATGTATTTGTAGAATGAATGGGTCACTATTTTCATTTCATTGTGGATAGGGTCGACCTACTCAATGAACCTATATCTTCCCCCAGAATATTTGTTGTCTACCAATGTAGATAATATCATCCACGAGTTATAAACGACATTCATCCCTATGAAATACAAAAGAGGGTTATGATATCTCACTATAGTTTCTCAAAATAATAGAAGATTCCATATTTCATAACAAGTATAGGTTTAGAGTCATTACATCAGCTTAAGGAATGAGTTCATGGAAATTAAAGGATGTGGTAGTCACACATAATGAATCCCATGTACAATACCTAACTCCAAAGCCTATGCCATATCATGTGAAACATCACCTTAAGTGTTAGTTGTAATTACCACCTTTTCAGGACAAGAAAATGCAAAAAAGGAGGAATCAGTTTAAGGAACTAAATAATAATGGTTATTCATTACAAGAAGGACATTTCCTTGTATACGTCGTTGCAGACATGGAAAAAACTTACTCAAGTTTTCAAATCCCAAGAGGACAAATCAGGATAGCCTCAAAGATCTCCCAAACTACTACCCCTTCCACTAAACATTTGGTAACACTATCCATGAATGATTTTTTGAAGGAAATCCTACAAAAAATGGTGGAACTTTTATCGGTAAATCTGGTCAATGCACCCGCACAAGTAGCATTAGTTTATTCCGCTAATCCAGAGGGAGAGGGTGAATAGATGTAGTTACTAACAAAGGAAAACATAGGTTACATAATTTAATGGTCATAGAGACAATAAAACAAACTCATGATATCCTCCAATCAAATTTAAGCAGCCAACTATTCCCCAAAACTCTTCCATTATGACACAACAAAATACATCGGTTCCCTAGTCTACAAAAATTATGTCATCCAAGAGATGACATAATCAAAAGGGTGGGAATAAAACATAGGAAGAAGAAACTTTTCCAAGGATTATGTTTTCTCTATATTTAATAAAAATCATGACTTTAGTATCAGATTCATGGGTACTACGCCCCAAAAAATGGTTCCACAAGTGTTATCCTGTGAGACAGAATCCTCATCAGAATAAGAATTTATTTGCGGTTCCATTTAGGCTATTCAATTAATCGATATCTTTTCTGATGATGAGTATAGATATGAAACCATGTCCCCTGAATTTGATTGGGGAATTCTAGGAAGTGTTCACAAAGACCAAGTACATAAGGGAAGATATGATCACAATGTAAGTCAATACGTAGACCATATCTTTGGGAAGACCATCTACATAAAAAAACACATGGTAGATCCCTCCAACAAGTAAAAGAGGAGCAGGAAAGCTCCCAAACATATGATCGGAATTTACCTGACCCTCTCATCTGGGAATATATACTATAGGGTATTCCATGGAAAAATCACCCGTGTCACAAAGGTAGACTTAGTCAACCAAATACACCAAGGATATGTGAACTTTCAACTCTTATTCTATGGGATGATCAATATATGTCAAGTACTTTGGTTACTAAATATACTGAAAAAGATAATCCCCATGTTGGGAAGTTCAATCCTTTATTCCATTAGTATTATATTACGAAGTAATTAGACATAATTCTATCCAAATATTCAATACTGGATGCCCTATGATTATCAGAAGTCCTCTGGGAAGCAGTCATAGTCTTTCATAATCCCTCAACAAATTGAATCTAAAGGTAGAACTATTGAATATTATCATTTAAAGATTGATTCTATATAATGACTCTTTATCATCCCTTTCATGTAACATGAAAAATATTTCTTTATATAAGGAAATATCATACCTTTTTATGTATTGAGTAGGATAAATGACCTTGATATTTGATGGGAATTCAATGAAAATGGATTTGGAATCAAGCTAATTCCATTAAAAATTATTCACAGACTAGGATAAATTAATCCCACATGTACCATTACTCTAAAACATTGAAGAGTTATGATAAGAGTAAATATAATCCTCTTTGAAGGATCAAGCTCGAGGGATATTATGGGGACATAATATACGACTTATAATTTCTAGTTATTTAGAAAGACATAAATTTTAATGTTCTATTTTGATAACTCTAGTTTCATTAACATGATTCCATACCCTCATCCTACCACAAGTGCATCAAATATTTCAGTAATTGTAATATTTTGATGTTATGAGGTCATAAATACTGATTCAAATCCATTAAAACTCAATAAATTGATGTAGGATTCCACCACACATATGGGAAACAAAACAAGATCGGTTGTCCCACTATTTATTCTGGAAATTAGGATTACCTTGTTTTTTTAAGGATCAAACTTTCCAATAGGTTTCTAACAGGTTTATTCGTAGAACCGGAAACATCCAATGATTCTATATTTATTTATACTTACTTTCCAAAGTTAGGTGCTCAATAGTTGCAGACCTATGAGGCTTAAGAATTTTCATTGGTCGAGAGGATTGGAGGTCAGGATCCTCACACATTTTTTAGGGAAATTATTACCTACTTAGGGACTCTCTCAAAGATTTATGTTATGTTCATGAATCCTTATTAATTCACCAAGTATGAAAATGAGTTTTAATTTAGATTTGGCAACCAATTATTGATATGTATGGGATTTAGGGAATGCTTTACATGTATTTGAGGTTCTCCATTGGTAGAGAATCATCCATATGTACTAGGGATTCTTAGTCAATGATATCCTTCAATATATTATATTGAAATATCTTGGTCATTATGATGACCATACTGGTTTTAAAGCCACTCAGGGGGGTACATGAAGTTTATTGTCATTTAGAAGGACTACATTTATTTTAGAGGTGGGATTGTACATACAGATGGGCTACCTATGTATCCTTATTAAAAATGAAGGTATCATAACCCACATTGATCGATAAGAAGGATATTGTTTAATTTCATATGGGATGGAAAATAATTAATGAATGATGGGATTAAACCTTATAAAGGCTTCCTACATACTCTACCTTTAAGGTAGAGATCAAATTACACATAGTTCAGGGAAAGAAATATGGGGTTTATGCATGATTACTGGCCCAAAGTTATATGTCGTAATTACTTTTACACTCTAAGCTCATGTGAGTCATCATCAGTGAGAGAAACAAGAAGTATTAGTAAAACTGATGATTGTGCCATGAAAGATGAAATCATAAAAAATGATATGGGGCTTACGTATGTATGACTGCCCATGAGAAGGGTTCATAAAGGTATTTGTACTTTTTGGAGATTTGGAAATTTAACTTGATAATTACTCCTGAAAAGGAAGCCCAAATTAAATGGGACTTATGATTGGGTTTCACTCCTGAGAAGGAATCCCAAATCAAAAAGAAATTAAAGTTGTGGATTACTCTTGAGGAGGATTCCTAATTAAACGGAACTTATAACCTGGTGCTTAATCCTGAGGAGGAGGCCCAATGTTAAAGGGGACTTATAACATGGGTATTATTCCTAAGGAGGAGGCCCAAATGAAAGGATATTATGATTTGGGGCATACTCTTGAGAAGGAGTCACAATAAAAGGAGATTATGACTGGGGATTACTCCTGAGAAGGAGGCCCGAATTAAAGTAAATTATTATTGGGTATTATTCCTAATAAGGAGGCCCAATGTTAAAGTATCTTCTCATCTCAAAGGATGAGGTTATATAGGAAACCCCTAACTGTGGTGACATATAGTTTATAAGTCACAAGGTTTTGGGAGAGGTTCTCATAGAATTCCTTTCAGATAAGGAAGCCTACAAATGAACCATGCCATAAATGGCTTTCAAGAGGGTTTTTAAGGCTATATCTTTAAGAGGAAAGGTGGATTTGAAGAATAGTGGTGAATATGCTGATGGGGCACCGAAAAAGAGGGAGGCAAGGAAGTCCTCTTTGGGAGCGCATGTCCTGGTCGTGCATGAATACTTTCGCAACATGGGTACACTTGGGAGATGGTTAACCCATAGGGTAATACTTGGGAGACTTTTAACTAAACCCTTAGTATCATCCCTAGTGGCTTCCAAAAGGGTGGCTGGAAAGTTCTGTTGAAGGGATAAGGCGGCGCGCAAGTGTGGCCATTTCCCATAAGGGTTGGACACTTATGCGCACAAGTGTTGATAAATTATAACACATAAGCCTTATTATTCTTATTTAGATCTTCCATTCTAGTTAAGAAATTGCCTCAAAAGTGTTTGGAAGACTTCAGATGAAGACTTTGGCACCCAAATCTCTATATCTGAGTTTTGGAAAAAATTTCAGTGAAACGGGGGGCCCACAGGGGCTATTTATTGGCCTCCTGAGTTTGGGAGAAAAACAACTTTTGGAACGCAGGTATATGTGCGCGCCTTAAAGCCTTTTTGAAATTATTTATGTTCTTCCCTCTTTTTTGCTTGAGGTACTTCCCTTAGTAAATCTTTGCACTCTGTGATAGAACGAAGCGTCAACAAAAGTCTCCCCTCAGAGTTGGATCCGAAAAAGGAAAGAGGATTTGACTATGAAGAAAAGGAGAAACCAAGGTCCAATGGTGCATAGGTATGAGTCATGCATGTTGTGGCGTGCAATCTTATGGGTCGCCTCAAAATATAGGCATCACTTTGCACAAAGCATCCGGCATTCGACTGCTTCTCTCTCTCATCGCGCAAGTGAGCTCTCATCGCACAGGTGTCTTGGATTTTCACTCGTCCGTGATTCTGTTCATTGCATAACACTTCCTCAGTCTGTTACTGACTTGCACACCAGTACTAGAACGGTAAAACTTGTGCGACCAACTTAGACTTGTGCGCCAAGATTAGACTTGCACGCCTTAATTCCTTAGCGATTTTTTCGATTTCTTCACAAATTTTATGAAACACCAACTTACATAAAAGTTAATTATTCAATCATTGTGCAGATATAGTGGCTCCTAGAAGAATTTGATCAGCTCATGAGTTGTCCAACAAGAGAATAGATGATATGATGAACATTTTTGGCCATGACTATTATGATATCTCCGATAATACTCTCCCTGATTTGGACAATTACTTGATGAAATACCATGCCAACATCCCACAGAGCATCTACTTGCCTTTGTATGGCCATGGACATTTACAAGGTGTCAACATCCTAGAGGCAAATAATTACATGCCCAAGATGCAGCCACACTTCTACCTATCTATTTTAGTTATGCTGTGCATTAACAGCAGCAACAATGATGTGAACTTTCAAATTTTTCCTTTATTCCATTTCCTTGAAGATATGAAAATGGAAAACCATGGGCTGATATGTTTTCCACTGCCAGTTAGTGGAGAGAAGATTATCATGAAATTAGAAAAATATCTAAAAAGAGTACTCTCTCCAAATGTATCATTAAATCAAATGATCCATTCTCAAATCCATGTATATATCTTACATGTATCATGGACAGAAACAGAGTCACTGTTTTATCACCAGAAAATTTTCTCTAACAACACTCAAGAAAATTCTTTTGACAATTGTTCCAATAAGAGATGGTATCACTGGGTCTCTTATTGTATCCAGTTGAATGGATGAACTCCAGGTGGCTTCTTATGAGGCTCGGGATGATGTGAAGAGAAAGAAGAATTCTATTGAAATCCTTTTGTAATCCTTGAAAATGATAAGAGACCTCAATCTGTGGATTTTATTCTAATCATGTGCATTAATGAAAAACACTTTCATCTTCAATCATTTGTTCATGCATTATTTTTCTACCTGCTTTAAATAATTTTACCTAAGCCAATGAGCCTAGTAAGCATAGTTTTATTTTTACTATGGTGATACAAACAACCCCACAAACATTGCATCTTTTAATTTGTCAATATTACCTAAATCAAAAAAAATGTACGTTTAGTGAGATGGGACTCAACTTTTTTTCAGAGTTCCCTTGTCTTTTGTTGGAATTATAAATTCATGCATGTTGGACATGAAATGGATAATGTTTAAGGATGATTAGCTTTGACCGAATGGATTAAAAATTGACTCAATTCTTTGATAATTTTTTTGGAAACATATTTCCACTTTCAGGTTTGGAGGGAAAATTATAAACTGTGACTTAAGAAAATTTTAATATGAGGAATGAAATGATAAAAGGGATAAAAATATTTATAGAATGTATTTACTAAGAATGAAGTTGCAAATAGTTGAGAAACCTATTAGGCGGTTGAATTATGCATGGCCACTTAAGGGAATTGGATGCATAGTCAAATAATAGAAACTTTTGGATGAAAGGTCCATTATGTAGACTTGTTTATGCAAGGAAACCTTGGGGAACGTGCTGCATTGTCAGGCAAAAGAACTCTCGGAAATTTTAATTTTCTATATCTAAAAAGATAGTGGAAGTTTATAGAGATTCATGTTTTCCAATTAATAGAGTTTTTTGTATGTAGAGAAGTACTTGAATATGGAGAGGATATTATGAATCAAGATTTTCAAATAATTGGATGAATGTCACTCTTGCGAAAGTCTGACCCAAACATAGGGAAGTGAAATATAAACCATAGACTAGAATACTTTCAGATCATGAAAAAGAGTATGGGAAAAATATGCTAAGAATGGTTGTTTTTTTGTGGATTCTACATATCTTTATTAAGACCAATAAGGAATAAAGAGGTTTTATCCCCATGAATGAAGTTACCACTATTTGAAAAACCCATTAGGGGGTTTAAATTATGCACCTCCACTTAAGAGAATTGGCTGCATAGTCAAATAATAGCATCTTTTGGCTGATAGGTCCGTTATGTAGACTTGTTTATGCAAGCCCACCTAGGGGCACGTACTGCATTGTCAAGAAAAAGAATTCCCAGGTATCAGTCTTTTTGTGACCAGAAGTCAAGAAAATGGTTATGGAGATCTGGAAGTATTTATGGTTAGGATTATGACACATAAAAATGGGTATTGTCCAATTCATGAAGGAGATACATAGACCAATGCTGACCATAGTCCTGTTGTGGTTGGGTCCTGAATTTTGATGCTGGACATCACTACATATCTCATTAGAATGAGAATCAAGCCATATATAGTTCTTGAGATATAGTTTAACATCATGTGGGATGAGAACATATGAGATCTTTGTTTAGGGGCGTAGATTTCGGACCATAATGAGGGAGACACTTTGTGTGTTTGTTATAAACCTGATGCGAATAAAGACCAGGGTTTTCATACCACTTTCATGTACTCACATGGGGACTTCTCATCCAAGGGACTGAAAGTGGAGTTTGGGGTTAGGCCCAAAGAATTGGGGCTGGGTTCAAGGGATTCTCGAATGTTTCTACGTATCCCATAAGGATGGGAATCAAGCCATACGTAGTTCTTGAAATACCCTCGTTATAGATTTTGATAGTACATGTGAAGGGTGAAAGGGGACTTTAGTGCAATGATGGTTGGATCCAAGATTAAAGGTTCGGGAATTGCTATGTATGCACATAGTCCATGGAATATGACATGATTGGATATCAATGTCAATAATGATTCCCTCTTAGGTGAGGGTGTCCGAGATTGTTGTAGTTTACTGTCATACAAGAAAAAAGTGCGAATAGTTTTAAGGTCATATGCATGGACCGGTGCTACACAGTTTAGCGTCATGTAGATAGGATGTATTGGTATGAAATTTAATGCCTTGAAATGAGGAAAATGGAGGACTATATAGTTTAACGTCATATAGCAAGGATGGCGGTGAAAAAATGTGATGATATTCATTTTGGGATTCACCCTTAGGAGGTTGCCTATGTACCTAGCCTAGAAGGCAAGGGTCAAAGTCCACATTGTTCAATTGAGAATAAATTGGTGATCGAGTTGTACTTGAGGACAACCCATAGATGGTGTTGGGACTTGTGCATGGTTAACGGCCTAGAGAGGATGTTATGTTTGAGGCTTACTCTATGCTCACGTGAGTCATGCTCGGTGTGAGAAACAAGATGTAGCGACAAACCAAACGATGTACAGTTTAACATCATGTAGGATGAATTAGGGACTTTTATAGTTTAATGTCATATAGGATGAGGATGTTGTATAGTTTAGTGTCATGTAGCAAGGACAATGCACAGTATAACGTCATGTAGGATATAATTGAGGACTCCCCTTTTTTTAGTTTAAGGTCGTGTAGGATGGACATGGGGAATTTATAATTTAACGTCATGTAGGATGAAGGGGACAATGTTCATATTTTAACATCATGTAGGACATATTAGGGAATTTTTCATAGTTAAACATCATGTGGGACGTATGAATAGTTTAATTTCATGTGGGATGATGGTGAACCAATGTGAAGATATTCGTTTGGGGCTCTTCATGGATCAGCAACATATGAGACGGAGGTGAACCGATGTGAAGAGATTGGTTTTGGGTATTTCCATGGATTAACATCGTATGAGAAAGTGGTGAACCGACGTGAAGAGATTGGTTTTGGGCTTGAACCTTGGGAGGTTTCCTACGTACCTAGCTTAGAAGGCAAGGATCAAAGTCTGTGTAGTTCAATTGATAATGAACTGGGGTGCTTGGCAGTTTAACATCTTGCAGCTTGGACGAACAGTTTAACGTCATGTTGGATAATAGAGGGGGTATGTAGTTTAATGTTCTGTAGCAAGGAAAAATGGGAATGTGCAGTTTAAAGTCTGGCAGCGATGACTATTATGGACAATGAAGTTTAAAGTCTTGCAGTGAGGAATATTGGGGACTGTGCAGTTTCATGCCATGTAGTGAGGAATATTGGGGACTGTGTAGTTTAAAGTTATGCAGTGAGGACTGTTCGGGTATTTTTATTACACAAAATACTTCTTCAATAATCTTGCATTGGTTAGAGTTTTAATGAGTTATCTATCCATTGATATTAAATAATAAGCTCCATTGGAGGAGACCTTATGTGTTGAATAAGGTACTTCCCATTTTGGATCAATATAGGGAGGCTTCTTTCCTAGTATCATTGGAGTTCTAAGGACCAATACCAATTATCCATGAATGAATGAATTAAGATGAACTTTTTTATTGAAAGCTCATGCTATTTGATTCTTACAGACTTCCAACTAGTGTAGGGTGCAAAATCATTTTTCATCTAATCATTCCAATTCATCAAATCGATTCTGAAATTTTTCATCTATGGATGACTGATCACAAATGGATACTTTGAGAGAAGTTAATTGAACCTCAATAGGAAATACTACATCTATTCCACATACCAATGAGTATGTATTTGATCGCATAGTTGTGAGGGTGGTGGTCCGATAAGCCCATAAAGCATGAAAAATTTTATCAGGTCATTATTTATTATCTTTATCCACCATATTTTGCAGTATGTTTGAAAGAGTCTTATTGAATGCTTCTATCTAGCCATTGGCCACTGCATGATACCAAGATGAATGGTTGGATTTATTGTTGTATTCTTGATACATCTTTCTTACCTCGGATGAACAAATGTTGGTGCCATTTTTTGTCAATATGGTATGAGGGACAAAAAATCTAGCAATGATGTTAGACTTGACGAAGCTAACAATTCCTTTAGAACTAACTTCTTTGAGAGGTATTTCCTCTACCCATTTGGAAAAGAAGTCAGTAGTAGTAAGAATACACTTAAACTGCTTGGATGTAGCTGCCGGATAAGGTCCTACTACATACATTCCCCATGTGGAAAATTGCCAAGAGTATTTAGTTGTATGATGAAACTATGGGGGTTGATGAATGAAGTTGGAACATACTTGGAAAAAATGACACTTCTTAGTGAAATCAACACAATCTTGCATCATTGAAGGCCAGAAGTATCCAAGACTTCGGATTTGACCAGAAAGCATATGTCCAGACTGGTGGGCCCCCCAAACTTCTGCATGCTATTTATTCATGATATCCATTGTCTATTAACAGTCAATACATCTAATGAGAATTCCATAAAAACCTCGCTTGTAGAGAATTTTTTGGGGATTTGGGCTATTATAAAGAGTAAAATTGACCACACATTTCCAGACTTGTTCTTTCCTGGATCTATCAGGTGGGAGTGTTCCATTTTGAAGGTATTCCCTAATAGGGGTCATCAATCAGGTAGTATGACCATATGGTTCAAAAATGGGACTGACTTCTTTGATTTCCTCTGTTCTAATTTGAACAAAATGTGAAACTACAGGGCGGTGGGAAATACTAATAATTGATTCGTCCTGATTTGGATCTGCCAGGGCTATGGCTACATTAGCCAGTGCATCAACTTCGGCATTTTGAGATCGCAGGACCTAAGAAAATGTTGGTTTTGAGGGAAATTCTGCCATTAAATCTCTGACATAATCACACAAATGGATTGACTCTTCTTTCCTGATGTCATAATCCCCATTGACTTGATTGATTACCAAATCTGAATCACCTTTTACCTTTAAGTAATTCACTTTTTCCTGGAGTTCCAATTCCAAGCCTGCGATGAGAGCTTGATATTATGATTCATTGTTTGTACCGCCCTCTAACAATAAGAAAGAATATGGTAGCACTGCCTTTTCTAGGGAAATAAGAGCAATTCCTAACCCAGCTTTGTTGAATTTTGGGTTTTCCATTTTCTCCCCGATTGGACTTCTGGAGGCACCATCAAAGTACATTTCCCATGTTTGAGGATTAACTTTAATAGAGGAGACTTCATCATCAGGATGTTCAATAATAAAAGATGTATCTTATATAGATGGGTTTTTGGCGAGGAAATTGGCCTAATCATGGACATTTATTTTCATTTGAGAAACGTACTGGATATCAAACTACTACAAAATAACCTCCCACCTTCCCAGACGTCATGTAAGCATTGGACGACTAAGGATAAATTTGAGCGGGTTATTGCGAGATACCAATTGGACCTATTGAGGTTCCAGGTAGTGTCTCAATTTTTGAACTGCAAAGATTAATTCTAGGTAGCACTTTTCGATACTCGAATATCGAGTTTCTACCTCAATCATAGTCCGACTGAGGTAGTAAAGACTGTTTTCATTCCCAGAATCATTCTTTTGGGCAAGGAAGGCACCCAGTGATCTCTCTAATGTTTTCACATAAAGGATATGTTTTCTTCCTTCAATAGGTTGCATTAATACTGGTGGAATCAAGATATATTTCTTGAGAATATCAAATGCCTCTTTGCAATTTTCATTCCATGGGTATGTGACTCCCTTCTTCATTAATTTGGTGAAGGGTAAACATTTTCCTACCAAATTGGCGCTAAAGCGCCGAATATTGGCCTAGTGTCCTTGATATCCTCTTAATTCTTTTAAATTTCGAGGAGGTGACATACCAAGGATTGATTTTGTCTTCTCAGGATCAACATCAATACCATGATGGCATACCACAAAGCAGATAAATTTTCCCGTGGTTACCCCGAAAGCACATTTCAAGGGGTTCATCTTCAAATTGTGTTGTCGAATTGTGTTGAATATGATTTCTAGATTAGGCAGGTGATCAGAACATTGTCTATATTTAACCACCAAATTAACCACATAACATTCAACAAACTTCCCTAAAATGGGTTGGAAGATATGGTGCATGGAATGTTGATACGTCGCACTTGAATTCTTCATGCCAAAGGGAATTAGCCGATAGCAAAACACACCTTGAGGAGCTATGAAGGATGTAGACTCTTCATCTTCTAGGGCCATTCGTATTTGATTTTACCCAGAGTAACCATCCATGAAGGAAAGTTCTTTTTAGCCAGATGTTGCATCAATTAATAGTTCTGTGATCAGAACTGAAAAATCATCCTTAGGACAATGCCAATTAATTTCTCTAAAGTCAATGTTAACTCAAATTTGTCTATTCTTTTTTTTCAAAGGGACAATATTAGTCAGACATTTGGGATTC
Source organism: Viscum album (assembly GCA_963277665.1). Classification (NCBI taxonomy): domain Eukaryota; kingdom Viridiplantae; phylum Streptophyta; class Magnoliopsida; order Santalales; family Viscaceae; genus Viscum; species Viscum album. Next base: position 686,300,552 of record OY728167.1, read on the forward strand.
TGAACTTCTCTGACAAAGTTATCTTTGATAAGCTTGTCAACTTTAGCTTCAATTTTAGAGGTATAAGTTGTGTGTGTTCTTCTAGCGGCTTTCTTGAATCCTTGGTGTTCTTATGGAAAAGCAAATGATAAGTGGAAACATTGGGATCAATATATGGAATTTCTGTATAATTACATGAAAATACATCTCGATTTATTTCAAGAAATGAAGTCTACATTTATTGAGTTTCAAGGGTCATGGACGCACTAATTAATGTTGGGCATGGATCTTCTTTTGTACACAGAATTATTTTTCTGAGTTCATCCACAACGGTAGAGATACCCTCTTCAAATGCTGGAGGAGAATCTCTGAGATCTTCCTCTTCTTCTTTAATATCTGTTACTTCCTCTATTTCTACTTTCATAGTAGATGGCGAAGCAGAACTTCTATAGTCAAGGGAGATGTTAAAACATGAACATCTTGAAAAAGAGGCTTCCATATCTGACCCTATTGATGATGAAGGGTCTTTCTGAGGTCATAGAGAGGTGATGATGGATTGAGAATCAACAACAATATTTTCCTCTATAATTTCTATAATTCTTTTGGCCTGGATGATGAAGTATAAAATTCTTGGATTTTAGTGGATGAGATGAAAACATCTCCATATAAGCTTTCATCATTCCGTGGCAAGTTAACAATTTCTCCCATGATTTCTAGATCGATTTCCATAATTGACATTATGGAAGTTTCCATAATTGACATTATGGAAGTTTCCATAATTGACATTATGGAAGATTCCAGAAGAGTTTTTGGATTTGGGTCTATCTTTTCAATTTGACTAATAGGTAGCACATAATCTATACTCACATGTATGAATGCGTTTACTAGAATGTTTTCTAAAACATATGGAGCATTTATTTTGGTGACCATATTTTTTGTGTATTTTTCCTTTCCCTCCTTGTGATAAAATTCGGCCTCAATGTATTGAGATTCACATGTTTTGAATGGGGTTTTGTCACCATACAATGTCCCAATTTTACCATTGAAACAATATTTGAGGTATTGAAGGTATGAAGAAGGTACGGTCGTATGTTGATGTATCCAAAGTCTTCCAAGAAAAATATTGAAAGTGGTGTCTTGATGAACAACCAAGAAATCTGAATTAGAAACAAGGTCTCTGAACTGAATTCTGAGTGTAATCTCGCCCAGAGGTTCCTGTTCATTCTTATCATATCCTTGAAACATCAATATAGATTGAGATAAATCAGATTCGGTGAAGCCCAATCGACGAAGTGTATGAATAGGAATGAGATTAACTCATGATCCATTATTGAGGAAAGCTCGTCAGATGTCTATATAATTGAGTTTTCCTGATAGATACAAAGGTCTGATATGTCCAGGTACAACATCATCTTCATCTTCATCTGGAAAAGATATCACTGCATGGAATTCTTCAGGATCATTCTCTATATGGTAAACCTCCGCCACAACAATTTCAGTTTCAAATTCATAAGGACTTGACAAAGATTCAATGAGCGCCTCCTGAAGATCTTTTGACAGATTCAAGGCATCCAGAATTGATAACTTGGCCGGTACATGGGACAAATGCTTCAATACATCATACTTTTTTTCCCAAGGCCTGCATTTCCCATCAAGAAAATGTGGTTTTTCAGGTTCCTTGTACATTAATGCTTTGGCAGTAGATGCATCCCGTATCGGGGTAGGAGTTGGAAATACTCCTGGATTCGGTAAATTAGACCGACTAGGTCTATCTATTTTCTGAGAGGAAAGAGGTGTGACCTCTAACCGTTCATCCAAAATAACTATATTAGGACCAAATCTTCCATTTGTGGAAGAACATTCTTGTTCCTATTGAACCTGTTAAAGGGCTTGGCCACGAGTTTCTACCGCATATACAGTTCTAGTAGTGTTAGAATTGAAATAGTGGCTTCTGGAATATCCATGTCTTCCCCTATATCCTAGAACTCTGTCTCTTCCTCTAATTCCTCTGTTGGATACATGGAAATTAGGTTCATCATAATCAAAACTGTCATTGGAATAAGGATTTGTTAAATGAATTATGTTAAAAGAACCAAAGATCAATTCTACATCTGATGAAGATTCTTCCTGATTAACCAGTTCAGGTTGTGCCGTTTGGTGGGGCGGTGCCCGTACATTTGAAGCAGATGGCATAAAATCTGCCAGAGTCAAGGAAAATTTAGGCTTTGACACGAACTCATCTTCTTCTGACTGCTCTTCTTTTTCAAATTATGCTGATTCTTTGAAGATTTTCCTTTGGATGAAGGGGTTTTTTCTGTGGCATTTATAGCAGAAGACACAATTGGTTGATTCTATTGTGTTTGTAAAATGGCATGAGTTCGATTGATCATTCTTCTAACCATCCAATAATCATATTTTTGTGCATTTTTACATTTGAATTCATGCCACTCGCCTTCTTCCTCTGGATCAGTAGAAGTAACACATGCTCCCTGGGCTGAAGAACAGTTCAGTTTTAACTATCCAGAGTCAACCATTTTTTACAGAAGGACTTTGAAGTGAAAACACTCCTGAATGGGATGCCCCAACATCTAGTGAAATGGGAAATATTTGGGGAGGTCTTCATCTCCTTCCTTGTTCGGCATTTTGGGCCTTGGAAATTGAACCGGATTGTTCTCTAGAGACGAGATGAAGTATCCAGGAACTTGTTCATTCCAGAAAGAATAAACTTTTTTCGTCAAATATTCAAACTATTTCTACCTTAGATCTTTTTTATCATCTTGAAGAGGCAGTCGTTTTTTTGACTTTCATGAACTGGAGGCCTTCGATATGATAATGGTTTTGAAGTGCAAAAAGGGTACAGGTGCTTGTTTAAGTGTAATTGTAGCAGTCTCTGCTTCCCATATTCTCCTTCTCGAAACTGATGGGATTACACAAGATTTATCCTTTGTCTTTATAAAATAATCTTTTATCTTCTGAGCGATTTAAGTATGGTCTTGAAACCCTTCTGTGTATTTCAAAGCGATCAATGGTGTGCGTAATTCATCATGCAAATTTTCCACAAAGATCGGCAATAATTCTTCTTGAGGGAGTGCTAAGAATAAGGAATATGTTAGTCCTTTATAGAGAGCAATGAAATCTGAAACTCTTTCATTTTCCCTTTGCTAACAATTGGTAAGATCAAAAACTATCTTCTTTGGAAATGTTGAGCTAAACTGAAGGAGGAACATTTGATGAAGATCCTCCCACCAAGTAATTGACCAGGATTTCAAACTTGTATACCAGAAAAAAGCATGCCCATGTAATTATTGTACAGAACACCTGAGCTTAACTACTTCTTGTTGTTGAGTAGTTCCCATAAAATAACCACAATGAGAAACAAAATATGTTAAGTTTTATTCTAGATCTCCCGAACCATTAAAAATTTGGAATGTGGTACTTGGAAAATTTGATGGGGGATGAATTACATCCACCCATTCCGGGTAAGCTCTCTTTTCTGGTTGAATTTAACACGCTTTCCTTCAATAGCTTCCAATCGAGCTGTTACTGACTCAATGGAAGTCATTAATTTTTGAGAAACATCTTATTGAGATTGTACCTAAGTAGGTGCAATAACTGGAGATTATACTTGTGTAGTGACCAGGACTTCCACTAATGGTAGTAGTGTCAGTTGTTGTTGTGTTTGGCCTGTAGGATTGGACTTGTGATGGTGTACTTGTAAAGAGAGATATTATTGAACCATTCCATTAAGTGCAACAAATTCTATTGATTGGATAACTCTAGCATGCTTAGGAGGAAGACTAAATTGAAGTAGTTCTGAATTTGACCTCCTTAACTCCTTCATTTCTACTTCCTACTATGTAAACCATTCCTCTAATGAGAGTGATTGGACTTCTCCATAGGTAGGGTGGGATGTAATACGACTTTTATGTTATTCCATGGCATGTGCCTTTCTGGAGTATGGAAGGGCATTACCCGAAGGAATATGTTGCCTCTAGGCATCCCTCTGGCTTCTGGTATAAACACCTTCTTCATTTGTTTATGTGTGTACAGCTTCTTGAACATGAATTTCTTCATCTAATTCCTCTAACTGAGCCTCTAGTTCTGGGGGATCAATGACAATGGCATTGAAGACATTTATCGATTCATAATGCACTGCAATTCTTCTATCAGCGTTTCAGTGATACTGTCGTCTTCCATGTTTTTTATGAGACATTGCCCTTTTTTATTTGATCCATCAGGAACTTCTTGATGAACCTTAATTTGGAGGGAATCTCCTTAAATTCAGATATGTGTTCTTCTTGTTGATTCTTCCCTAATCTAGAAAAGACTGACTTTCACTGAGGAAGAGATTGAGAATTTGAAAAAGTCCCTAGTCTGGTGGACTAGGTCTCTTCCTGTTGTTCTTTATCATGTCCTCGAATCCTATATTTTTATTCTGAATGTGGTATTAAATGAGTCCCCAGTCTGGCAAGATGAGGTGGATCTTGAGCTGCTACATCTGAAACATTCTTAAAATCTCTCCTGATTTTGCATATTTTAGATAAAAAATTGGCCAGATGCATCATACAACATCCACTCAAATCACCTAGCTCATATGACCATTGGATTATTTCTGACACTTCTGTCAACTGGTGATGTTCATGCTCTAAACGAGAGGCCAGTTTGATATTCTCATTTTCCTGATGCAAGAGTAATTCGCCAACCTTTTCTTTATATGACTAACATTGGGAAGAACTAGTTGAGGCATGTTCTTGGGAAATCATTTGATTACACACAAAACTAGTTGGATGTTGTCGGCCATGGGAAATAACATTGCATGATACCACTTTTGGTAGGCTCTATTGAGTGGGGAGCATAGTGAAATGAAATGCTCCATGAACACCCCATCCACTGATATGAATACCAGATAGGGCATTGGTAATTAATTGGCGTAACCTTTTTAATGTGCCAAGGCATGAACACTGAAGGGTTCTCTACTTCTTTTCAACCTTCGGATGTCGGGAAACTGATAGAGATGCCAAATAAATTAGGTGTTGTAACCCTTCTATTATCATGAAATGATTTTGATATACATCATAAGATAATATTTTCTCTTTTATGTGTCAAAGAGTTTTCCATATGTTGAGATGAATATCGTGCATACAATATTCAATCAACATTTCTAGAATATCATAATGACAGTCACCCAATGTCCAATCATGGCTGATATTTCACCTTTCACCAGTTGTTTTCTCATATTCAGAAATTCCTCTTTGTCATTAGATGAATATTCTTCTACCTGATTGGACCAATGGTGGTGGTTCTTTGTTGCTTTATCAGATTCAACAACATTGGAAGAGAATTCATTTGTCAAATTAGATGGTGAATGACCCCGGGGTGGTTCAAAGAATGACCAACACCCCATGCTATCTTCTGATTCAGAAAGTATTTCACCTGTTAGCGATAAGGAATCAGACATTACTAGATTTGCATTTAAAAGTTCCTGAAGATAATAGGGATTTCTTATCACTAAATTTTCCATAGTAGAATTTTCCGGGCAATGCGAGTTACTACTGCAGAGAGGACTTTTGCAGATAAATTCATCATCATCATGGGGAGGACCACCATGGTGGGTTGCAGCAAAAGATGAAACCTCTTGCTCCATGGTCTTCTGGCTACATAGAGGGTTATCACAGCTCTCATCTGAAGATGAAACTTTGAGATCGACAGAATTGTCATGAAGCAAGCCTTCAAGAGGAAGTGTCTGATGAAGACCTTCAGAATTTTTATTAACACTAATGGAAAAGGATAGAGTAGAATCTTGAGTTGCAACAAATAATTGTCCGAGGCCTCAAGGACTTCAGTGTCGAGAAATACCTTATTTCATATTGGCTCTTGATTTTCCAACTGCGCTGTATGGGTCTTTTTATTAGATGCCTTATTACTCAAATTGGGAACCCCTTGTTTATGGAAGTGGTTATTATGGGCAGGTGTGTGTGCCTTCTTAGGAGAAATGGCCAGGTTAGTTTGACGATCCTCATTTGAATCGGATGTGTGTGCCCGACTCGGTTGTCCGTATGATATGGGGGAGTATGCCCCACAACCCTCCTTGACTGGAACATAGGTGTGTATCTACTCTGGGGTGACACGTTGATGAGTAACTCCACTGATAGGGATAGATTTATGATTATTTCCTTGTGATGTTGTTGAAGCTATTATAATATTCTGATAGGTATCCAAAATACGGGCAGGGATTTGTTGATGCTATTTCACCATTGAATGAACATACATGGTGACTTCAGTTGCCATAATGGGAATATATGTCCATTCCGTATTTGGAGTAGGTGTCTGTGCCTACTCATGTCCTCCTTTCCCTATCAGTGGATTCTGACAGTACTCATGTGTGGGGGCAGAATTTTGTGTCAGCCTCCAGTTCATCATTGGGTCTTCCCAATTGAAATCTCTAAAAACTACCAAACAATACTTTTGTTTATCTTTATTAAAACAAGCAGGTGCCTGTGATTGCTGATTTCACTTCGTCGAACACAGTTGGCGAATATCTTTCAAAGCTGGCAGGCAAGACTGCTGGCATCATTGATGAGTGTAAGCAGGTGTATGTGCCTGTTTACCAGTTGCCAACATATTTGGTTGGCGGGATTCCTCAGATACAGTTAGACGAGCCTGCTGACTGGCTGATGATTTATAAACATGTGTGTGTTCCTATCTATGGTACTGAACTGGAATTTTCGGGCTGGAATGGCGTGTTGCTATCAGACGAGTCTGCTGGACAGTGGGATTAAGATGGACGGGTGTGTGTTCCCGCTCGTCACTTGCCACCAAGATAAGTTGGTGGACTTTTCCGGAGGGGGCTGAGTGTAGAACATGCTCCCTATTGACCAGTAGTCACCTCTGGTAGGTTTTCTTGCGTTCTTGTTTTTGTGGAACCTGATCCGAACGCCTGGAGGTGACACCCAAATCATGTTGAGGGCGCACTACCACACAAGTCTGATGACGATTGTTGGTGGGAGTCCTCATGAAGGGCTCATGTCTTCTTGAAATGAGGCCTTTAGTGACCTCTTCATTTGCCTACGTGTAATATGGGAGGGACTGGTTGTTGCGTTTTGGGGATAATTACCCAAAATGATTGAAGACGGTGGTAGACACCACCTGCTTCTTGACCACAGGTGGTCGCTGTCCAGACAACCAGGGTGAGTTGTTAACTTGGAGGGCTTGTCGAGCGGCCTCAAGAGTTGGGATGGTACCATTTTGACAATATCCCCTCACCAATGTATTGGAGACCTAGCGTTGCAGATGCTGAGTAGGTGGTGCCATCCTCATAGCGGATGAGGATCCATCCGGAGTAGCAACCGAGGCATTCACAGGTGTGTATTTTAATAAAGCCATTTGGATTGCTGAGATATCTTGATAAAGGAGTACCATTTTGATATAGCCAACGTAATCAAGATATGTTTGGCCATACTACATCTTTTGGATGATCATATATGTCATTGATTGATTTTTTGTTCCTCATATTGAGTTTAATATGGGCCTAAAAAATAAGTAAAACATCATTTTAACTAGGATAAGGATTCACGTTGGGTTCACCATTTTTTTGTTTCATCTGGAAATGAGGATGAAATTTTTTGTTTACGGTTCAAACTTTCCAATCGGTTTCTAATGGGTTTATTCATAGAACCGAAAAAATCCAATTATTCTATATCCATTTGGACCTAATTTCCAAAGGTAGGTGCTCATTAGTTGTGGACCGATGAAGCTTAAGAATTTTCATTGGTCTAGAGGATGGGAGGTCAGGCTCATCACTTCTTTTTTAGGGGAATTATTACCTACTCTGGGACTCTCTCATAGATTTATGTTATGTTAACGAATCCATATTAATTCACTAAGTATGAAAATGAGTTTTCCTTTAGAATTTTCAATCAATGATTGACATGTATGGGATTTAGAGAATCCTTTACATGTATTTGATGTTCTCTATTGATAGAGAATTATCTGTATGTATTAGGGATTCTTAGTCAATGATATCCTTAAATATATTATATGAAAATATCATGGTCATTATGATGACCATACTGGTTTTGAAGCCACTCATTGGGGCACTTGAATTGTACTGTCATTCAAAAGGATAGAGATTATTTCAGAGTTGGGATCGTACCCGCAGATGGGCTTCCTACGTATCCTTATTAAAAAGAAAGGAATTAGAACCCACCTAGTTTTATAGGAATGATATAGTTTAATGTCATATGGGATAGAAAATAATTAATGAAAGATGGGATTGAACCTTATAAAGGCTTCCTACGTTCTCAACGTTTAAGGTAGAGATCAATGTACACGTAGTTCTGGGAATGAAATATGGGGTTTATGCATGATTAATGGCCCAAAGAGAGATGTCATAATTACTTTTACACTCTAATCTCGCGTGAGTCATGCTCTGTGTGAGAAATAATAGGTATCAGTAAAACTGACGATTGTTCCATGAAATATGTAATCATAAAAAATGATATGGGGATTACGTATGTATGACTGCCCAAGAGTGGGGTCTATAAAGGTATTTGTACTTTATGGAGATTTTGAATTTAACTCAGGGATAACTCTTGAAAAGGAATACAAAATTAAAAGGTACTTATGATTGGGTTGTACTCATGAGAAGGAATCCCTATTGAAAAAAAATTAAGGTCGGGGATTACTCTTGAGGAGGATTCCCAATTAAGGGGAACTTATAACCTGGGGCTTAATCCCGACGAGGAGGCCCAATGTTAAATGAAATTTTTATATGGGGCTTAATCCTGAGGAGGAGGCCCAATTTTAAAGGGGACTTATAAATTGGGGCTTAATCCTGAGGAGGATGCCGAAATTAAAGGAAATTATGATTTGGGGCTAACTCCTAAGTAGGAGGCCCAATTAAAGGATATTATTACTCGGGATTAATCCAGAGAAGGAGGCCCAAATTAATGTAAATTATGATTGGGGATTATTCCTGAGAAGTAGGCCCATTGTTAAGGGATATTCGCATCTCAAAGGATGAGATTATATAGGAGACCACTAACTGTGGTGACATAATGTTTATAAGTCACAAGGTTTTGAAAGAGGTTCTCATATAATTCCTTTCAGATAAGGAATCCAACAAAGGATACATGCCATATATGGATTTGAAGAGGGTTTTGAAGTCTATATCATAAAGAGGAAAGGTGGATTTGAAGAAAAGAGGTGAATAGGCAGGAGGGGCACCCAAAAAGAGGCAGGCGTGCAAGACCTGTTTGGGCGTGCAAGTACTGGTCACGCATGTATTCTTGCATGACATGTGTACACTTGGGCGACGGTTAACCCATAGGGTAATAATTTGGTGACTTTGAACTCAAGCCCTTAGTATCATCTCTAGAGGCTTCAAAAAGGGTGGTGTGCAAGTTCTGTTGAAGGGATAAGGCAGTGTGCAAGTGTGGCCATTTCCCTTACTAGTTGAACACTTAGGCGCATAAGTTTTTATAAATTCAAACGCTTAAGCCATATTCATATTCTTTATATCTTCCATTATAGGTAATAAATTACCTTAGATGTGTTTCTAAGACTTTAGACGAAGACTTGGGCACCCAGAGCTCTGTATCTGAGTTTTGGAAAATTCGTCCTTGAAATGGGGGGCCCACAAGGGCTACTTATAGGCCAGCTGAGTTGTAGAAAGAAAAACACTTTGGGAGTGCAAGTTACCTACATGATGAAGGCTGGTGCATAGGTATACATGCACGCCTTAATGGATTTGTGAAATTCGTGATGTTCTTTCCTCTTTTTTGCTTGAGGTACTTCCCTTTGACAATCTTTGGACTCTGTAATGGAATGGAGCATCAACAACCACTAAGGCCATGGACCTGAATGGTCTAAAAATGACCCTTAACAATCCCATAAAATAATTCAGTGAGTCATATGTAATAAATATCCATCAAATCAATGGAATGGGCCCAAATTCATGTGTTTATTCAAAAAAATTTATTATATCTAACATGATAATTTATCTCATTAGTAATGAAAAGGTCGTGAACTATCTATAAATTGGAATAATATTATATGAAAATGCCCTTGTTCCATCCACAAAGCTTCAATAGATACCTAACTCATCAGCTAAGTCCTATGATGATGAATATACTTATTATCTATCGATCCATCCATTCCCTAAAGAGATTTCGAGATACCCTACATTTTCAGTATGGTCATATTAAGTCACTTCATCTTAGGGATGTCAAAATATAGACTCCACTCCTAACTCATGAGAGATTCCTCCATTACCTACTTCCCCTACGAGTAAGGAATAACAAGAAGATAAAGGGGAAGAGGGATTTGTGGATGAACACATGGATTCCAATCTAGAATTTATGGATGTTTTTTCTACCACCATTGATGAACCTGGGAAAATAAACCTGGGAATAGAGAAGGATCCATGACCCAATTTGATTAGGGAAACCATATCGTTTGAAAAAAAAGATTTTTATAACTCCTTTCTATTGAAACATTGGGATGTGTTATCTTGGAGTTACAAATAAATCCCATGCCTTGATATCTTGGTGGACACTCACCGCTTGGGCTTTCCAAGAAACCATTGGGGATAAAAATAGGTAGCCAGGAGGGAATAACTGAATCACTCAACTAAAATTGATTCTGAATATGAAAAGAATATTAAGTAAAATTCGTTCAATAAGTATAGTATCATATATTTATTTCCAACATAGTCTTGATGAATAAGAATAAAGGGAAAATTAGTGTCTTCATTAATATTATATATCTCAATTGGAAATGTTCGGAAGATTATTACCTAGTCCCGATCATAGAGATATTAATTGTCTTAATGGACGAGTATAAGGACCTATCCTTCATGGATGGCTATTCATGGAATAATAAAATCTGAATAGAATATGAATATTCAGAATCCACTTCCTTCTATCCCCCTCAGGTAATATTTGGTTATTTGGTAATGCCATTTGGCTGGTAGAATGCCGGTTCTACATATCATCATTCCATGCATCACATATTCAAACCATTCTATTGAAGGTTTTCCAAATGGTAAATTGATGAACTATTTGTTTTGTATTAACAATGTTATAACTTCCGGGATAATCTTGAGACTATCTTTAACAAACTGTTATAGCACAACTTGAAGATGAACCCCCATAAATGTGATTTCTGGGTTACCATAGATATTTTCTCAGCATTTTCATATAACACCGTAGAATCAAACTAGACCATGAGAAGAAAAATGCAATCCGCAATATGTCTCCACCTCAAAACATCAAAGAGTTGAGCGGATTACATAGAAACCATTCATACATTAAGATATTTATAGATAACCTCATATGAAAGAGTTTTACCTTCAATTAGTTGTTGAAGAAAGGGGTTAAATATTATTGAAATAATGAATATCACTAAGTATTCAGTAGCCTAAATAAATATCTATAAAATCCACCATTATTTATGCCACCTATTTAGGGAACATTGCTAATTCTATACATGAAATACATAGCCCAATCACTGGTCTCTTTACTTATAAAAAATTATGGTTCCAATAATGAAAACAACATTTATTTTCACACTCTAACCATGGTTGACACCAAGACTCGTTATTCAAATATATATAAGAGTATTCTTGCATTAATCATTATGATTAAGAATCTAAGGAACTACATATTTCTCCATGATTTATTTTTAGTCTCTAACAAAAACCCACTCTAAAATATCCTTATATTTCCTATGTATACAGTATGTTTTTCATAGTGGGCGGTTATCCTACAGTAGTTTGAAATCCAGTTTCTACATTATATAGTGGGAAAAATCTATGGTTTATAATATTTACTCATAGAACATCCATCTGTAGAAACAACTCCACTGAATACTGAATTTTCTTATATTGAGATCATCTCTATTCAAAAGGATCCCCATGTTTGGGAGATATATTTCTGTGGAACATCTAGAATCTCAATAGGGAACATAATGGAAGACTCCAAGAACAAAAATATTTTGGATGGGAGCCGTGCTCATCTCTACAAAATAGAAAGTATTTTCTTACTCGTGATTGATAGAAGGCTATATATAAAATGAGACAAAATATAATTCCATAATTTTGGGTTTATAAATAGTTATTCAAATTTCAGTGGACAACATAAAGGTGAAATAGGATTCATTGTTGGTAATCAAATAGATCAACCAAGATTATTACATCCAAAAATAGGATCTAATTCTTATTATTGAATATGTTTGTGTGTTAATAGAAGAGTTGCCTCTATAGTGGAAATTTAACCACTTAACATGATCGTATAATTCTAAAGTTGATGCATTGATAAATAAATCCATAGATTTTTTATATCATGATTGGTATGAAATAGTTATAAACATTTCACATTGCTGAACAGTCTCTCATTTTGTTCATGTCATCATGTAAGAAATCAAAATTGTTACACCAATCCCCATACAAAACAATCCTACAAATGACTGGATGATGTCCATGTTCGAATATTTTAGAAATGGAGGGTTCTCACCAAACAAATATAGAAAAGGGAAAATTTGATGATGATAAATAAACATTACTCTATAATATAGACCAAATCACCGTAAATTTCATCGTAAGAGATACTTTGATGGAGTCCTTCTTAGTTTCATCGATGGAGAAGACAACATTACCATCATGAATGATGTATATATGGGAGAATGTATTTCCCACCAGTAAAGTTTTATTCTTTACAATTAAATATTAAGGATTAACTACTTTGATCCTTCAATGAAACAAGATTTCATGTAATTAACCAACAAGTCCAATTGCATGCCAACTTCATCCATTAACCGTTGTAGTTTCTACACACAACCAAACACTCTCATCAATTTTATGCATAGGGAATTGATTTTGTGGGGATATATACTCCATATATGCCCATGTATTCCAAATAGAAACATTCTTCTACTGACTTTATTTCCAAATGGGCTATGGAAATATCCGTCAAATAATTCGGTAGGAAAAACAATTTTCATCTTCATAAAATCCAACATAATTACAGGATTTGGTATCCCTCTCACAATAATGACAAAAAATGACACCAATTATTGTTCTCATGAGTTTTAGAAACAATATTATAAGTATAATATCAAATCCAACCATTAATCTCACTATCATCTGGTGGATAATAGACAGATATATGCTTTTAACATGACCCGGTCCAATATATATCTTGGAGATGGTGTATTAAGAAAAAAATCATCACTATAAATGCTCTTGAATTATTTATTATGTAATAATTTCCCTTTCTATATGTTTTCGTATGTGATAATTTATCCATGTAGGAGGAATTCCAAAAATTTGTAGACTAATTGGATCATCTTGATGTGAAAATACCACATACCTTGCATCACATGTTGGTTCATCCAAATCGAATAGCACGATCTTTTAACAAGAAAGTATTCCTCCACTCATTCCTCCAAAGGGATCTGGTACTGGTCTTCAAGACCATGAAAATACCATGAATAATACATAAAATATTGATCCTAATATGGAGGGAACTTATTCCATACACAAGTTCTAATATAACAGATCTTATTCCATAATCTCGAGGGATGTAGAGCTCATGACAACCCCTACTAAAGCGTTATTTCTTAAGAAGAACTATGTGTGATAAAAAACACAAGTATCCATGTCATAAGATGATAAAATTAATGACACTAACATCCTCACCATATGATATTAAATTTCATAGAATCATGGTATGGTAATCATGACGTTAAAAGGCCAACCATTTTTCCATTATTGTATGACCTAAAACTAAAAGATGTTATAGTCTCAGGTGTATGAATTTAAACTACATAGACTAACATCCTATTTATAAGGAAATAAATTATTGGCTAATTTCCTCACCACATGAGGTAAAATAGCAAGGTTCATGTCCTTATTTCATGATTCAGAACTACATAACATTTCAATCCATGCTAAAGCATATCATAATATTTGGTATAGTTCACCCACCACACATATATTATAAAAAATATGTCTGTCATGATTCTTGACATCACATGATATGTATTGATGTCAAGATATCCAATCCTAGGTCCAAATGAAACATAAAAATTCCCTCCTTCCTATGTATGGGTCATACACTCATATTGAACCTTACAAGAACTATGTGTTGATTTATTCTATCCTCAAATGGGATACATAGTGACACCCCCACCTTATGTACCTAGCCCATACATAATGAAAACTTGCATATTCCCCCTCTCAAATTGAAGGAAATAGATATATGTTGTTGAACCTAACTGAATTTCACTCATTTAGGATCCCTTCCGGAAAATAGAAACGTTCCTCTCCCACACACAAAAAGAAAAAATCTATACATTGGAGTTTTTGCTCCCTGACCAATACTAGTCCAAATGTATCATTAATTCCCTGAAATATTCATTCCACCCTTCACACTCCTTGTATTGAGAAATATCATATCTCAATAATCATTCATTGGACGTTATTTTTAGGATGTTAGATCCTAATTAACCATTGTATGACTATATTGTAATATGCCCGAGTTGTCTTTATGTAATCCACCCACCAAAAGGGACTACTACTCAGAGGGTACCTTTGTTTGACTATGTGGTAATGAACCCCATTTTTATTTGTATAAGTCTCCAACTAAAAGATTTTATCAAGTAGACATACTTTCATCATTAGGAGAGACCACTATTATCCCCATTAGACCCAACAAAATTAATCTAAGAACCCTCTTTTCGATCACTGGTCCACATTCATTACTTGTGTTCTTGTCACCTACCACTTCCCTTGTTCTAGGAATCCCAATTAACATGGTTTACAATTTGATTATTCACATCTTAAGAATGTTATCAAATGAATGTTTTTATAAGATTCATATCCATCATAGTTTCAATGATATATGTTCCCAGCTACATGACCTAAAATCTAAAGGAACCCTGTCATCCTAGTCACATGACATTATACTCTACGACAACATCTTCATCACATTATGTTAAAATATAGTATTTACCAATGTACCATGAATTGTATTACCTGAGAAAATATTTTAGGAAGCCACATATCAATATTATGAGGTTGCACTCATGAGTTAATTTCATGAATTCCCAAAAAATATTTGTAAGGCCTCATGAATTCTGTTTGACATTGGGTAACATTCATCCTTAAAACATGATGTCAAACTGTAGGGTTGATGTCCTCATCGAATGACTGTAAACTATGAAATTTTCAAGAACTACATAAGAATCGATTATAATTCCCATGAGATACATAGTGATTCTCATATCGTATATGTAGTTCCACCAACTATAATATCAAAATGAAGATGTCCTTCCTTTTTGTTACCTTTCTTTGGTGGAATAAACCATTTTCAGTCCTTTTTTCTCACATAAACCATAGATCACAAGGGATTATGAGTTTTTGTAATGGAATCCTCACATGATCAAGGAATATTAGTTCACATTAGAGATACCGTGTTCCGATTTAAAATACCTTAAAAATAAAAACAGACTTCCTTACCACAAGATGTAAAACTATATAGTTGACACCTCTTGTATTACATATGTTCTAGAACTATGTATGGAATGATTATCACCTTAAAGAGATATGTATCGACACCTAGATACTATGAATTGTGACTAAACATAAAAAATTCTTACTGTCCTATGTATGGGTCAGACCTACATGAGGAAGCATCTCACCCAGTTCTTGAGTGATATTGATATGAAATTATTCTTCCATATTTATTCACTTAGCTTCCACAATGAAAAATCTATGTTTGGGGAAATATCAATCTACATAAAAATTCTCCAGCCATCAATATTCAAAATTAATATTCTTGAGGATGACTTCATATGACTATGTAGTAATATTAGTCAGTTGTCGTTGCATAATTTTCCCACCCAAAGGTTTGGTCAGTCCTAGGGTTCAATTGTTCGATTATGTAGTAACACAAACCTGTTGGATTTTCATAATATACCAACCAAAGGGGCCTATCAACAATAGGAACATTCATCCTCAAGAGATACCTCTTATATATTAATAATCCCTTTCCCCATATCAAAAATTAGACATCGAAACCCCATATTAAAGCTTAAAATATTAGCCCTTAAGGCTTAATAATTATGGAACATTCTTGGACAGATTACCATGAAAGGGGAAATCATCAATCTTTCAGTCAAATATAAAAAAAATTAAACCATATCTATTAATTTTCTAGTCGAAAAACATTATATACATGAAGCATGAGCTATTTTAAGGGAGGGGAATTTCCCCTAGATTTTGGTCATATAATAAAATGTACCCCCATTTATACAAAACAAATTCATGTAGGATTGGTTTTCCATTCATGGTTAGTGCTAATACATATGATCCCTTCATTCTCAGAATCCTTACCTTAACATAGCACCCTTCGTGGTGTTGAGAAATTTGGATCATCAAAAAATTCCCAACCATAAGTAATTGATTGTCATATTCTTAAAGACACCTTTTTTTTTGACTATGTAGTAATACACTTAGGTTGGCTTTACATTAGTCTCCCACCAAAAGGTTTGCCAACTAGAGGGGTGTTCTCCCCCTGCAGAGACCTCGTCTATCTCCATAATACCCAATGAAAACTAAGTGAAGGAAAATTATTTTTGAATATGGTCTATATTCTTTATTTATATGTTTCTCTCACATCACGTTTTATATTCAAAAATAAAAAAATCATTACTCAAAATTCCTCTTTTGGTATTTGATGAATTTTTTATCATTCTTATCTAGAATGACATACTTGGTTCGTCATTCAATGACTCATGGAAAATGTTGGTTGACCTAAAAAAATCACATTAGTCTAACTTTCAACAATACAAACTACCCAAAAAAAGACATGATACTCACACGATACAAATCTAAAAAAAGTGTACCCTGCGTAAAAGGTGGGTCTAATCTCTCTAGACCTTTACTTAGAATGTTTTAGGGAAAATGAGTAATGAAAAAAAGGCACAAAATATTTTGGATGAAAACTAGAAAATGGAGGCCTAAAAATTATAAATCTTTCTCACTATGTTTTTTTCATTTTGACTTCATAAAAAATCATGGTGATGACACAAAAGGCACAAAGATCATAGGACCAGAGATTTGACCCTAGAAATAGTCAGACCACACTCTCAAGGTCAATAAAAAAAATTAGTCAAATAAAATTAGAGCACTCTCATCCCTTAATTTTTAGTTTTTTTACTTTACCGTAATGAAATTCAATCAAATAAGCCATTTTCAGTTTTTTGATGATTACAATGATGAAGGAAACATAGAAATACATGATTATGGAAAGAATAAAATCCTTTTCATTCTTGTTTTTAAAGAAATATAGACTTACATGGGCTATATTATCTCCATAAATGTTTTTAGTATGACCTCTATATAGGCCTTGTGATGTGAAATGTGTCTCAACCATTCTTAACAGATTTCAAAAACCTATATAGTTTCATGGTCACTGCCTCTTCAGCATGATAGAGTTTCTCCTTATCCACAACCACATAATCCTTTCCTTTTTATAATACCCTCTTCAAGGAAAAATGTCTTTGGAAAATCTCTTCCATTAAGAATTTATTTCTTATTTAACTTGTACCATATAGATAGATTTAAAATATAGATGATTATGATTATCCTCCACCTCCTTGGGATGGATGAATTCTGCATGGGATACGATAGTCCTTAGATATTCGAACTGGCTTGGAAACTACACATCATCCTCCAGTGACATTTTCTACTCTTCCCTTTGCTGAATAATTGACGATCATATTGTTTCAATAAGTCTAATTCATAATCTATATCAGAGGGAGAGATTTATTATGATATTAACACACTGAAAGAGGAAACCTACTGCACTCCTCTGAAACTATATCAACCTTATGTTTCAATATTGGATACACTTTCATGGAAGTTTCTCCTTCAAAAATTGATATCGAAGTTGATGGAACTAGATAAAATATGAAACCCCAAATTAACATCAAGGGGTTAAAAAGTAGTAAACGTAGTGAAACATCCAATTTAGTGAAAAACACTCACCCATTGGTAGGTCTACAGCTGGGATAGGTGCCTCTCGGATACCCCTTCTCTCAATATTTTGAGAAGGTATTTATTGGAAAATAATTCCCTCTAACGTCTACTCAAAAACTATGATGGAGGGAACTTGTAAAACTTACACATTTTGGAAATAATATTTTAATCCCATGGTTACATAATTAGGATGGAATTTCATTCCTTGTTCCTGAAATGGATTGGAATATTTTTCTACATAAAAGGCTACAATAGTCGATATCTTATGTAAGAAATAAAATGAAAGAAGATCAAATGATTTTGAAAATAGAATAAAGATAAAACTCAAATCCATCAAATTTTTCAATCATTGTCTGAAAAATCCTCTGAATATGTGTGAATATGAATATTTTCAACCAATACTCAAGTTACTTTATTTAATTTTTTTTAATCATGTATCACAACATCCTCACTATTATGGCTATCTGAGATGCATGGATCAGGATTCAAATTGGTTTTTTCATCTATTCTTCTTGTCAGACACTTGGTAGGGATGAAATCATTGGACCCTATAGAGTCAATATCATAATTGGAACTTTCATCAGACAACATAAGATCTCTATCAACCCCTTTAGGAATGGAAATAGGGATAGTGTTGGTTGTTTCAAGGTCGTCCAATATATATGAAGGATCGGAAATATTAGGATGAAAAATATTGTGAAAAACACATGAAATCTTACTACATGAAAGAGAAATTACCAGGACCCTCCTACCTATCTATAGTAAATGAAGCATATATAGATTCATCTCTTGGAACTTCAATAAAAGGGTCATATTCGCCAGTATGAGTCGGTGCCTTGTCCTCAATATCCCCCTTAGTAATCGATGGACCATATCATATATATTAAGTTGGGAGAGTGAATAAGATATGATAAAAGTAATGAATAGTATAACAGGTACATTGGGTGAGTCATAATATTAAATTATAAAAACAAAATACTTACTACGATTCATATGATGAACCAACTTCTTCTCCCTCTTCTGTTTCTTATCCTGATATGGATAGGGCCTTGTATTAGTCCTCTTAATCATAGGAACATAAGGTGGATTTAAAGAATAAAATCCCTCCATATCTCCCTCGTCCTCATATAAACCGATTATAGTTATATGGAATCAGAAGACAAAACCCCCACTATGATAGGGGTTCCCATCAACCTAGGTCATGTTTGGGCCTATTTGGATTGCCAAAGGAAACTTATAATCTAAGGATGATGCAACCAGCTTCATGGAAGAGTCGACCTAATTTGACATTGAATCCCATTAAATTATCTATATAATAAAAATATACTAGTCTACTAGGGCTTGGGTATCCACATAGAGGCGATGACTAGACCACATTGGCCTAGAAGAAGTGGAATTTCCATCCCCAGACTGCTACATGACTCATGATCGAGGTCTCTTTAAAGAATTTCGAGATTCAACATCCTCACCCTCTGACCAAAAAATACTACCACTCATGACACACCTATAAATAATAATGGACTTGAATTTAGGGTCATTATTTTTCAATGAACCATGGGGGTAAGAAGAATTACAAGAACAAGAATACCTAAATTCAATGACGATTGATACACCTGAGGGAGGTTGTTTGATAGATGCATGGGATGGATCTAAATATATGATGAAGCAAAAATTATAAGACACCATTATAGGATTATAAAACTGAACATATGTGAGGTGGAGATACATTTTCTTAGAAAACAATTGAACTAGCAAGAAAATAAATATATAGTATAGACCTCACATATAATATCACTGTTGATACGAGCTGTAAGAGTGTTGTGTCTATATAAAATCATGTAAAACCTCAAATCATCATTATCCTGGAAATTTTAAATGAGTCTAAAAATATGTGGATCACCATATGTGAAATTTTTAACTCTATTTATATGTTATAATTCATCAGGGATTCATCATGCTTCAGTAATAAAGGAATGATACCAAAAATAGCCTAAAAAATGAACGAAACCATCCTAAAGGAACTTTAACTAAACTAAAAAAAACATGAGAAAATAATTGTGCTAAATTCCACCCCGAAAAACATTAAATGGCCCAAAAATGTGATATAGGGACTTCCTGGTGTACACATGCAGTAAACACTGGTATATCTTTTCCAAAATAGGGGCATTCAGCCCTATGTGTTTCCCTTCTACTAACATGGACCCTATGAAAAATTCCCCCGACCTCAGTCCAATATTATATTTTTGGACCAGTTGTAGGTATCCAATCAACCACATAATGAAGAAATTGGAAGGAATTTTCCTCATAGGGTCCTCATAATTGACCTTATAGCCCTACTGGTTGTGCTGGTCTTGATCCAATGTAGGATATAATTTTATAGGGATGCTTCGATCCTCTAATGAAGGTTATCTTCTTTTCTACTGGAAGGTATTATCTTCTCGTTTATGATCTAATTATACCTTCAATATGACCTCCTAATGTATATCATCCCTAATCTATGGGTCCTTCTTCCAAACCTTCCAAGATTACATGAATTTCTTCCGGGCCATAGATGGCATCCATTCAACATCCTCCCACATCACCTTCGGTAGAATGAACTCATCGTACATATCCTTGAGGATGGGAGATTGAAATATATTATAGACATCCTATATTCTAATGTCGACATCACCATTAACCAGATGGAAATTATCTTTATAAGGACTCAATTAGCTCACTTGTTCTTGAATAATTTTTTTCTTCTATTAGAATTATGACTACACTACGGAAACCGCCTCATAAATTTTGACATTATGTAGCCCATTCTAAAAATTATGTTCAAGTGTTCGATACCCATTGTTCCCATGTCCATTTCGAATTCATTACTCCTCTAGATTGGAAGTCACGATCCTCCTTCCATCCTTGTTATTCATCTTCTTTCGAAATATAGAAGATTGATATGTAGTATTAAGGATTTGATTCTGTTTTGTGAGGTTTCAGGTCTGGGGAACACAAGATATAGTACCCGACAGATATTTTATCATTTTTTATCTTTGAGGAATATTCCATTGGAGGAAATGTTAGCTCTTTGAAAATTGGTATATTCCATTAAATAAGACTTTGCAAAGTAACTCATGGCCTTCATGATGAATATGTCTCTCAGAATCCCATTGATGCATAGTGGTAGATAATCACTTTGTGGGTACTCAAATAGATACTTCATAAAATAATTCACTAAATATGGGAGGGTGGTCTCACACATGTCATAGTAATTAGGTCTTATGGTTTTAAGTGTCTCTGAAACACATGCTCCATCTTGTTCGTGGGAATAAATTTGAGCATCCATTCGAAACCTGTAAGGAGACATTAATATTTTCTTGAATTTTGGTAAATTATAAAAATCATAGAAAATGAAGGGCCTTGCACATGACACTTTCCCATGTGACTCCCATATTCCGCTCAACCAAGTTCCTCACACATGCTGCTCGGACAAGGGATTCATGTAGGCCCCTTGAGAAAGATGTCTTTTGTAGGACAATATCTCATGTTGATATATTGTGTGCTTGAATGAGATAATTATTCATAAGGTATTATGAATGACTTGTGAAATTAGTGGAAGTGAATGGTGTGAATGATGGAAACAACAACAGTGTGGTTGAACCTATTTATAAACTCTGATGATCAACATGGTTGGACTCTACTTATGGTCCACATAGTTGACCCCCATGTTTGGATTTCATGGACAACATTCCTGGATGACCTATGGGATGACCTATGTGTCCCTCTGGATATTTTAATCCCTTTATCATAGGATCAGACCCTCTTATTCTGATTTTCTTTAACCCTAAGGTGGGTTTATGGTCGAAAATCCCTTTTGTTGCAAAGGGATGAAACTATTTTAGTAAATTACTCTAAATAAAAAAAGGAGTGATGATCACCAAGGATTACCAAGGTGGTTTCTCAGGATAACCTTTGAAAACAAAACCTTCTCATTAAGAGGCTCATGTAGGTCTTACCTATACATACCAGAAGTGAAGCCAAACTTTTGTGGGACTCATGCACCCCCACTTCTATAATAACCATGCTGGGAAAACCTCTATCACCCTAGGTATCATTTTTCCCAATTAGTAGGACCTTGTGGATCCTCATTCAACATGACAAAAAAAACCAGAAGGCCTCAATGCTCTTATCACCATAGGTATTCTCCCTAGGCCACTAAACCACCAATGTATCTCTCTAAATCCTAATACAATAGGTAGTTTAAGGGTAATAATAGGATTTTAGTCACTCCAACATGATAAGTACAAAACACCTGCATGAGGAACCACTATCCCATAGTTGAAAAGTAATATCACAAAGTTCCCCTCTTATTTTTGAGACATACACAATACCACTAAAGAGACACCAGAGGAGATCCTTGGATCTTAGAGAAATTCCTCACCCATGTTTTGTGAGACACTAAATATTCTAAAAGTGCATCTTTTCATTTGATAGCTTGTATGACACACAACACCAAATATAGAAAGGATTATAACCTCTCAATACATTATGGTATATTTAATATATTAAATAAATCTCATATATTTTTTATCTTGTAATGAATGAAATACGGATTTATCTTGCATCGCACGTGACAATGAATTTCTTCGGTGACTTGCGTTACATGCAAGACCATGTTTTATCGAATAATAATATATTATTAAAATATTATTGTTTAATATAATATTATATAACCTATCCATTAAAATTATGGTTATGTATATGATTAAATAAAATATAAAAATATATTGTTTACTAAAATATAAAATTAAATCATTGGTTACCAATTTATTAAAAATTAATATAAAAAACCAATTTAATATAAAGGAATTGTTTTTAAGATCACATTAGTGTTTTATATTAATAAATTATATTAATTACTTTTATTGAATGATATTATTTAAATTTAGATATTATATATTAAATAAATTAGTTTTTATATTCATCAAATATATTTTTTAAGTATAAATAAAAATAAACCCAATTTTATGCATAAAAAAAATTAAAGGGAGTTTTACAGCCTTTTAATAGAGAACATATTTTAAATCCAGTTTTTTGAACATTAAAAAGCACATATTTTAGAATAAACTTAATTTTTTAAATATAGACATTAAATTTAGCTTATGGGTAATTTTTTGGTATTTTTCCTTGATGTTTCAATTATTGATGAATAGTGAAAAATATTGGATTTCAATTGAAAACTTAATTTTCATCTCCATAATTTATAAGGATAAATTATACCTCGAATTGGTTTTAATGTAAAATGATTTAAATTTTTCATTAATTAGTCCAATTAAATTCATTTTAATCAATTTAAATTTGAAATTGGATATAGAAATATTTCAAACTTTTGATCATTTTTACATTAAAAACCCTTTTTATTGTCTCATTTGTGGGATTAATTTGAAATTAATTTCTTCCACTTATGTGACTTAAATTTTGAACAATGGATTCAACAGTTTTAATAAACATAATTTTCAATATTTTATAATGTCAAAATAGAGTTTTACCAGAAAAATTAGTGAAGGTAATAAAAATTTATTACAACGATTAAGAGAAAAAATTAGTTTAACAAGGGACTAATCCTTAAATATAAGGACCAAAATGACCTAGAAATTTTTTAAAAATACATTTGAAGGCCTTATATATAATTTATACTCTCTTGGATATAATTTTTCCATTATTGGAGACAGTTTACTAGGAAAAAACATTGGTGGGATTTCCTCATTCAAATATTTACAAGAATGTTACTCCTCCACTATAAAAAGTAACTCAAACCTCCAACATATTAAACCTTCTCAATAAATTTTTATAATAAAAATCATGGACATATAATCTCCAAAAATCCCTCACATAATCCAATAAGAATCACTTTGTGAATAAATAAAACCATGTGAGTCTTGTGGTACAAACCAAAAAGAGTTACCCAAATAAGAGGTAACATTCATCAACATTCACTTTTTTTCATTTACTTATTCACACATCAATTTTTTTATATCATTATTATATAATAACCTATTTATATTATATATAAATTTATTTTGGGATTATAATAGTTTTTCCTAGAGTTTGACATAGATCCATCAAATGGGATACACAATCATCATTCGTGTTTACGGCGGACTACTGCCTCGAGAATAGATGTTGTTCATTCATCCAATTAACAAATTTCATTGTTGGAACAAATGATATACTTATAGTTCATATATTATATATAATGTATTTATATTTTATTTATGCTTATTTAATATCTTATATAACAATACCTTAATTCCATTAATTTTTTGGGAATACTATAACATCGTTTGTGGATGTTTGTACAACCGCGTCCTCAAAGCGATTAGACACATTCAAACGTTACATTGAATTTATTAAGAATGGTTATAATAAAAATATGTGAAATATATTAAATAAATATGATACTTTAACTATTATATACATATATATCATTTACATACCATTCTTTTGAATACGATAAATAAATGGAAGTATTGTTCATGTCTACGTATGACCTATCGTCTATATGAATGGTGAATTTCATTTCCTATCTCTAAATATTATGTATTAAAATAAATAAATATATAATGAATATATATTATAATTAAATAATTTATTAAATTTTTGAAAAGAATAAATAATGATATACTTATGATGAACAAAAATAATAAGTCAAAAAATACTCAAAAAACAAGGGAATTAACACCCGAAATAGTGAAAATAATCAAATATAGGTAGCAATTAGGTAATAAGATATTATGAGAAGATAATATTTGACATTATAAAAATTATTATGGTTCTAGTATAAATAATAAAATGTTTAAAACTATTATACATGAGTTTAAATGATGTTTACCCAAAAAGAAATGCAAGGTAAGGGACTTCGTTTCAATTTCCATTCTTTGAGGCATACATTATCGTTGTGCACCAAATATTTATATATAGTGAGTTAATACCACCTAATTAACATGAAATAGAATTAATAATTAAACTTTAAGGTTATTTTTATCATCAATTTAAATTATTTAATTTAGGTGGATTTGAACATAAAAATACCAATTGGTTAGGAAATTTCATAACACAATTCCTTTTTCACTGGGTTATATTACTTCCCTGTTGTCATTAATTATCATGATTATGTGTATATTTGGTTGAATATATATTGATTTATTTGAAATTATTCTATTTGTATTGACAGTTTATACACATAAACAATTCATTTATCAACTCTCAATTCAACATTCGTATCATTTTAAGGGTTTATTTCAAAATCTCAATCTAATCAAGATTGATTATTTGTGAAATTATCTTAAAGGAATTTCTATGATAATTGTTCAATAAAACCATCAATTGTCTTATCCTATGGTTATTAATGAAAATTTTCATGTAATTATACCATTTTTAACTCATTGGTACTAAAAATGTTTTAGAATTTTTTTAAGAAAACCCAACTTCATTTCTCTATTTAATTAGAGAATATATTTTCTTCTAAACAACCTATTTTATAAAAAGATTTCAAAAATATTTTTGACCATTGAAAAATGATTTATTAAATAAATTTTATCTCCTTTTTATTTCAAATTTTTTTTCAAATGAATCTTCTTGTCTCTTTCCGAACAAGGAACCTTTTTAAACTTTTTACCTTGAAATGGAATGTTATTTTTACACTGTACAACATGTACGAAATTACCCACCATCATTTATTTGAATCATATTTTGCTAGTTTGAAAGGATAATTTTCTAATAATATATTTTTTATCTTATTTTCAAATAAAAGGATTTTAAAAATGTTACAAAAAAGAATATTTTATTAAATAATGTTTTTAACGATATTTGATTATTTAATAAATTATTACAACCCTTTATTTTTACTCCACTTAGGATATGTTGTGTTGATGTCATAATTTTCTTCCTCTAGATGTTTTTAGATTGAATCTTCCAAGGATAGTATTTACATTAACTTCCTTGATTCATTTTCATAGACCCCTTCGAAATATTCACATTCCTATGATTATTACACATTTAATTTCCCCTAAATACCCATATAATTTATCATGAATATGATTATTTCATAAAGTATATACCATTTTTACATATGGTAATTACATTTGTAGTTATCTTATTATCTATGGATTTTTTTTTAAATCTATATCTAAATATGGAAATTTTATAATGCTCATTGTTTATGAATTAATTCATTTATTAGATATAAGGGGAATACTTTGGACATTCACTATATGGGTTGGGGACCAGTTTATGAAAGCCCATAGATGCATCTATAGTCTAATGAGACAAAATCAGTTGGTGGTAAACACTTTGATTTTGTTTCCAATAATAATAGAAATTTTTTTATCCACAAATTTAAACTTCTTTGAGTTTAGGTCTCGACATTAAAGGTATCATGTGCCTGTGAAACATAATGTCTGAAAATTAAGCATTTTCGTCATTTCAGTTATAATTATACAAGATATTCTGGATTTTAAATTATATATGGATGAATTTCCGTCACATTTAATTAATTAAATTACATTTGTTTGAGTCATTCTCCTTTACATATTGATTATGACTTATCTAGTAATTTAAAAGGAACATGTTTTTAGTTATTTACCTTTCCATATTGTTTATGAACTTCTTTATCAGTTTAACAATTAAATGAATGAATCTTTAGTTATTACCTTACCATATTAACTATAATAATTGATTTATTATCAATTTATCTAAACATAAACCTTATTGATTTTCTAAGGTCACTTTTATATTTTTCCATCCATAGGAATCCAAGAATTGTACTGGGAAATATATACAAGTCAACTTATGTCCAAATAAAGTTATCCTTATCAAAAATATTTTTTAATTAGTGTATTCATTTATAATACATGAATCATGTATGTATATTTTTTACCAAGACTACTAAAATAATTGGTCCTTTGGGATTCCTTTCCTTAAAATCAAGCAAATGTAATGGTAGTAGAAATAGGTTGTGGGATTATTGGGGTTGGGGAACTACATAGGTTTTTCGTCATCTAGAAGTAATATATGGATTGCATAGAACTGCCCTACAAAATGCACTTCCTGTATACCCATGACTTACCCTGTGTAAACCCCCTTCAGTCCACCTAGGCCCCCCTATGTGATACCCCACTAGTTTTCCCATCCCCCACATGCGTGAAACTGTTATGAGACCTCTTTCATGCCATCAAGGACATGGAACCTCATTCCTTGTTACTCCCTTCTAAAAGATACCAAATCAAAACATCTAATAAAGGCTCCAAACTTGATCAACCATGGTGAAATACGCACCATTATGTATCCTATTAAACTATTAATTCAGTTGGTAAGAGGTTTCCCACACATGTCGTACCCTACTATATGGTCATTGGGGTGTGTATAGTTAAAAATACCTTCTCTAATGAGGACCCCAACCCTAGGGTTAGTGATAGGGACTTCCAAATATCATACATAAGGGTGGTGGATTTTACCTTCCCTTCTAGTCTCCATGATTAGCGATATCACATTTCATATATTTGGGAGGATCATGCTTGGTTTTCCCCTTTGGGTTTAGGGATTATTCTCCTCTCTTCTCTGGAACTGGGAGTAGGGAATCTATCTTGGGTAAACCTCCTACCTTTATTATGGGTCTTATTTCGATGTCTAGTCATATTTTACAATCCTTAATATTAAAATGAGATATTGGACAAGAAAATAAAATTTGATTCTTCTTCTCTCGTATACCCAACCTCTTCTACCAGTAGATGAAGGATTGTGTGGTTTTTTAGAACATTTTCTCCCTCTTGTTTCTCACACATAGTGTGAATATTGTGGGATTAGAGGTTATTTATGAACGTGAAATCCAGACAATCAGATGCATATCTCGGAAGATAATCACTTTTCAGTTATTCCTCTAACCTTACATTATATGACCTATAGAGGAAGTGGTCCTAAAATACATATATCCATCTCAACTGGTCACATCCCATGCGAAATAAACATTCAGAGGACCTCTATAGGCATGGGTCCTCAGCTCGTTTCAAACCATGTGGTCTTTGATTCGATTCAAAATGGGATACATAGGAAGTCTCCTTGAGGTCCAAACCAATCACCCCAAAATCTCCCAAATTCTCTCTCTGCCACATTTCCAATTGAGATATATCCATCCAGGGAGGCCACATCACTTCTATGTTCCTTGGGCTGCTTCGAAATATGTCGCACAACAACCTGTGGCGAGGAACCTCTCACCTAGACATCCTATCCACTCGATGTTAATCTCCATGGTTTGTTCTTCTTCGCATAACCGTAAAAGGTATGTTGTTTCTCATTATATGGAATCAATATATTTGGGTTCTTATTCCTTTCACAAAGAGATGTAGGAATCCCAACTCATGGTCCCTATCACTCCATCAAAACAACTTATGTCTCCCTATATATTGATAAATTTTGGAGCACCCAAATACATGTCTCGAAATGAGCATCATAATAATAAATGACTAAGGAATCACTAATTCCCTCATAAAAGGTAACCATCGATGGAGAACCTCAGATACATACAAATGTATCCATTGATGACGAACCTCAGATACATACAGATGATTATAAAGCTCATACATTCTAATAATTGATTATTAATTCAAGGAGAACCATGTGATCGTTGGAATTAATGCAGGATTATAAAAATATATATTAAATCATTAAGAGAGTCATGGAGTAGGAAATCATTCCCCCCAAAAGCATGTGATGATCCCGAACACCCATCCACTAGACTTATGTGAGTAACTAAGCATTGTTGGACCATTTCTCAACAACCATCTACCATTGGAAAGCAGTTTCATAGAACATATCGAACTAGGGAACCATTGGGTGTTTCTTGTACCATGATCAAAACCTGTTGGAAGCCATTAAAAATGGTGAATACGATATGTATTATTGTGAAACCATTCAAATTCCATGATCAAACCATCAAACAAAGCACACAAGTATTTTCATCAAAAAAGACCTGAAACCCATAAAAACCCTAAAACCCTATAAAACCCAAAACCATAAAAATCCTAAAAGCACTGTAAACCTAAAATCCCTAAAAACCCCAAAAAAACACTACAAACATAAAAATCAAAAAACCCTAAAAGACCCTAAAACAATAAAACCACCAAGAAACCCTACAAACCCTAAACGTCCTAAATACTATAAAACCCTAGAAGACTATAAAAGACACTAAAAGACTGAAAACTATATTCACCCAAAAAAACTAACAATAAACCATAAATCATAAAACTACTAAAACTCCTAAAAAAACTAAACCCACTAAAACCCTAAAAACCCTGAAAACATAAACACCCTATATCATTGAAAACCCAATAACCCCTAAAACCCATAAAATCCATAAACCACGTAAAAATCTATAAAAACATTAAAAATTTTAAAAACCCTAAAAAACTAAACATACATAAAAAAAATTAAAAAGATTTTAAAAAATTAACACGCGTAAAACACCTAAAAGACTCTAAATCCCTAAATGTCCTAAAACCGTGAAAATGACACTAAAGTTCCTAAAACCATTAAAAGACCCTAAAAACTCTAAAAAACCATAAGAACACTAAAAACACCTAGAAGACCCGAAAAAACCTATGAAAAGAAAAAAACCCCTAGCCACTAAAAAACATAAAAACCCTAAAAACACTAAAAACCATTTAAATGCCATTAATCATACTATAACAAAAAAATAACACTACAAACCCTCAGACACTAAATACCCTAAACGCACTGAAAAATCTAAATGAATCCTAACCCCCCCAGATTCCTAGAAGAACCTAATAATACCCTAAACTAGCCCCAAAAAATCCTTAAAACCTAAAAATAATCCCATAAACCCATAAAAACACTAAAATACAAAAATGTTTTAAAACCCCTAATAACCTATAAACTCTAAAAAACCAAAAAAAATGTAAAAAATATAAAAACACTAAAAAACCCCCCAAAAGACCCTAACAACTATAAAAACCATTAAAATTATTCAAAACCATAAAACCAATAAACCATAAAAATACCCAAAAAATTCTTAAGAAAATAATAAAATAATAAAAACCTAAACCCCCACTAAAAGACCCTAAAACACCTACAAACCTTAAACCCCCTAGAACCAAGAAAAGCTATAATTACTGCAAAAAACTAACATAACTGAATAATCCTAAATACCCTAAAAAATAAAAATAATTCTAGAATCCCTAAAAATCATAAAATCCCTAAAAACCCCGAATTCCCTAAAACCCTAAAAATCCATGAAAACACCAAAAGCCCAAAAAATCCCAAAAAACCCCTAAAACCCTAAAAAAATATAATGACCCTAAAAACCCTAATTTTTTTTTAAAAATCCCCATATATACTAAAAAATCCATAAATACATGAAAAAAACCAAAAAACCCAAAGAAGTAAAATAATAAATTCCTTAAAACACTAAATAACATAAAAAAACCTAAACTAAACTCCAATTTGAAATAAAGTAAAAACCCAAATACCCCTAAAAACCAAAACCCCCTAAAAGACCCTAAAACATAAAAAAACATAAAAACCCTTAATACCCCCAAACCCCTAAAAGAACTACAAACCCCTAAATATATAATAAAAACCAAAAATACCTTAAAAAAATAAAAATTCCCTAAATACTATAAAATGCTTAAACACCCAAAAAATCTCAAAAAACCCATAAAAACCCTTAATAATATAAAAGTCATAAAAACCCAAAAAACAATAAAACAACGTTGAAAACCCTTGAAAACATAAATATTCCTATTAAATATTAAAAACATAAACACCCAAAATAACCCCTCAAAAGCACTCAAGAAAATAAAACCCCTTAAAACCCTAAAAAAACTCCAAAATCTTGAAAAACCCACAAAACCCTTAAAAATAACTAAAATTCCTAAAAAAGTAATAGGGACTTGAGAAACCCAGAAAACTAATAAACACGTAAAAAATGGAAAAATATTGAAAGCCCCTAAAAGTACTAAAACCCCTTAGAAGTCCTAAAGATGCTAAAAACCAAATAAACCTAAAAGCCTAAAAATTATTTAAAACCAAAAGAACAACTAAAAACCCTAAAAAATAAAAACACTAAAACACTAAAAACCATTAAATACAATAAATATCCAAAAATAAATAAATTAAATTCCTGAAAATTATTTTAAAACCCCTAAACCCCATAGAAACCATAAAAACCTAAAAAACCCTAAAACCCCAAAAATAATAAGGACATAAAAATACCCAAAAAACTCAAAAATGTTCTAAAAACCCTAAAAACAGTAAAAACTAAATAAAAACCCCTCAAACTATAAAAACCCCTAAAGACCCTTTAACATATAAAAACATTAAAAGAACATGAAAACCATAAAACCAAAATAAAAACCTAAAAGACACAAAAACCCCTTATAAAAATCCAAAAGAACATAAAATACAATAAAAACCAAAAAATTCTCTAAAAACCCTAAAGAACGAAAAGGAACCAAAAAATAGTAAAAAATCTAAAATTACATAATAAACCATAAACCACTAATGGATTATAAGAAACCCTAAAGACCCTTGAACCCTTAAACACACCAAACTAATCTAAAAATTATAAAATGACCCAAAAATCCTTAAACACTCTAAAGATCTGTAAATACCATAAAGGACCCTAAAAAATAATAAATCAAAAAAGATTATAAAACCCCTAAAATAACATAAAAACTAATAGATCCCCTTATGTCACCCCCAATGACCCAAAAAATCAAAAATAATATAAAAATTCCTAAAAACCCGAAATGCCCATAAACCCTAAAACCACCTTAAAGACCATAAAACCCCTAAAAATCTAAAAAAAATCCTTAAAAACACTAAAAGACTTTCAAGCCCCCTCAAAATTGTAATGTACCCTTAAAACCATAAGAATACAAAAAACCTAAAACCATAAAAAACCTAAAAAACGTAACCACAAAAAGAATTAACAAACCCAAAAATAACAGAAAAAACAATTAAACCTTTGAATAACTAAAACCCATTAAAAATTACCCAAAACTGTAATTGTCCATAAAACCCTTAGTTGACCATAAAAACCATAAAATACCTTAATAACCCTTAAAAACATTAAAGAACCTAAAAATATCTAAAACATTAAAAGAACCTAAAACCCATGAAAACCCAAAAAACATAAAAAAACCCTAAAACCCAAAAGACCCAAAAATAATAAAAACCCAAAAATAACCCAAAAAACACTAAAACAGCAATTGGCCCTTAAAAAAATAAAATCCATTAAACCCTTGAAGACCAAAAAAACCAGATTGGACTATAAAACACATAAAAAAATTTAAAAACCCCCAAACCAAAAAACATTTAAATACTGAGGATACCGTAAAACCTCTAAAACCCAAAAAACACTAAAACACCAATAATACACTAAAACCTCCTAAAAACAAAAACAAAATCAATAAACCCCAAAAAATTCGAAAAAAAATTAAGCCCCCCATAAAAACTCCTAAAAACCTAAAAAACTCCTAAACCCCATAAACCCGAACACCCCCAAAAAATCCCATAAAACCACGATCAAATCATGAAACCCAAAAAATCATAAACACCACTAAAAACTTGTAAAAAACCCAAAACCCCAAAACACCAAAAATGACTAAAACCCAAACAACCATAACAACCCTAAAAATGTAAAAACCCAAAAGCCCCAAAAGTCCCTAAAAGACCCTAGAACCACTAAAACCCAATTTATTCCATAAAAACCAAATAAAAATACTAAAATACCATTAAAACCCCATAAAAAATATAAATCCCTAAAACCATAAAACTATAAAATACCCTAAAAATCTATATAAATCCAAAAAACTCCTAAAATAATGAAAAATATAAAAATCCAATAAAACCCAAAACCCCCTAAAAATTTTAAAATCCTTGAATCTTATAAAGACCCATAAAATATTAAAAACAATAGAAAACTATATAACACTGAAAAAATCCAAAAATCACTAAAATCCCTGAAAACTACTAGGAAAAATAAAACCATAAAATCAAAAAAAATCCTATAGATATCCCACCAATTAGTAAAAAATTGTAACAATCCATAAAAATCCATGGAACAATTAAAAACACTAAATCCTTAAAAACCCCTCAAAAACTGTAAAAACACAATAACACTCAAAACCTCTAAAACACTAAAAATATCCAATACTCTTAAATTTATTAAAACCCTAAAATCCCTAAAACCACTAAAAACCTAGAAAATCCCATGGAACCCATAAAACCCTTAAAATCCTAAAAGGTCGTAAAACCCATAAAACCCCTAATTTTTTAAAAAAATACTCTAAAACCCCTAAAAACCCTAAATCCCTATTAATAGACTAAAACATACATAAAAACCAAAAAAAACAAGAAAAAAACAAGAAACTATAAAAAAATATTTAAACACTAAAAACAACAAAATCCAAAAAGAAACCCAAATTAATTTTAAAACATTGAAAAACATAAAAAACCCAATGAATCCAAAAAAATTGTAAAATCACTAAAACCCTAGTTTTGTGGGCTGATGGAGTTATGGATTACACTAATCCCATTCTATGGAAATTAAGAAATAAATCCAAATAAAATTAAACAATATTTCACTAGTGTTGTTGTCAGAAGATCTATCAATCATACTAGGCCTAGCATCGGTGTTGTTTGAGACACTGATTTATGCATAGAGGAAGATAATTTTTATCCCAGAGTTCTTCCAAATATTAATTTCTTAGAAAATGATGTAAAATTTATTTATTTGGATTTAAATTTTGTGGTCATTGTGAAATTTATCATTCATATTCCATCATTTAATTTTTGGAAATCACCCAAAGTAATTTGTTTTACGGTTTTCTATCTTGTAAAATTCATTCAATGTCGAATTTAATCTCTCTTATAAAAATGAGTAATTTATACTTTGGGAGATAAGATCATAGGTTTTGGGGGTTTCTCTAGGAAATTTCTTAAATGGAACCTATATTTTGATCCTTTCATTGAGTCTCCTATTATTCAAGTGTGGATTAATTTCCATAGGTTACTAATTCACCTTTTTAAAAAGGATCAAATTTTTTAAATTAAAATCCTTATTGAAAATCCCTTAAAGTTGTAATTTATGATGAGGAATATTTAAAAGACCCTCGGTTGAATGGTTTGGGTTGATATTAAATTTTTTTCAAAAAAACTCCATCTCAGATTTGGATTCTAAATGGAAATTCAGGGTAGTTTCATGAAGAGACATATGAAAAACTTCTCAATTATTGATGTTTTTTGTCTTAATATTGGATACTCTTTGACAAACTATGGAAATACAGAGTTTTTACCTCTATCTCATAAATTGACAGGTGTTGACAAGGGAAAACTAAGGATAAGCCTAAAAGAATGTAATTACAGGACTACAATTATTGTTGTCCATTCAAGGTTTCAAGATCCACATTGAGAAAAAATATGAATCTAATGTGAAGCCTGACAAGGATGAGACACTATATGAGGATGATGATCATATTAGAATATAATTGAGATTTACATATGAGATTAATGACCATATGTGTTTTGTAAATGTTTTTCACATCTCACTAGGTACAACTACTGATTCCACCACCCTAGTAGGGGATCAGGAGGACCCAAGTATATATTATGATTCATATCAAGAATAGGAGAGAAGTTTCCACTATGATTATAGTGTGTCTTTACTCTATGATTCTGATAGAGATTATCATGTTGATGATTCATACTTGAAATCAACTACTAATAATGTTAAAAAACAAATATTTATTCAGATGGATTAATTACTAAAAACTCCAAGAATACTATGAAATATAGAGACTACACTAATATTGATAGATTAATTATTACTAGATCTTTAGTGATTTCTAGGAAGTAGAAAATAGACATTACCACACAACCAGAGTTTAAAAGAAATTTTATTACATCCTCAGATCTTGTTTTGATTGATGTACATCATTTTAAAGATGATATTATGTATGAAATTTTATCTTGGATGAATGAGAAAGATGATAAATTATTACCAAGTTATAATAATGGGGATGTCATAGAATAAATTTACCTTAAATCATAAATTGGTTTTTAATTAAGTTGGTGGAGTAATTTCAATGAAATCTTGAATTTAGTTTCATTGATATTACATGTAAATGGCTTTGTATTATTCCACCCCCCCCATTTTAATATTTCATTCATGGAATTTCAATGCTTATGAAATTCCTCTAAGATTGAATGATTTGTATTATAGGTAATTTGATGAATTATTATTGGCTTAAATTTTTAGTTTTTGTTTGGAATTGGACATTGGCCTTCCTTTTTCACTGATATGTTTCATGTTCCAATATATCACAACCATATGAACCTATCATAAAACACCTGTGGAATTATGGATTCATGTAGTCTCTTTGTTTTTGGACCTTTTTTTCTTTTAGGTTTGTATGATGTTTTTTCTTTAGTTATCTCACTGATTATATTTTTTGATCTTGAGCGTATGTTCTGATCATTTCTTATATTTTAAACATAATGTATTTTTTGGGTTTAATATTTTATTTCATATGGATTATAGAAACTTATATTTGTAGAATAATTTTATCACTACATTATTTTTCTATGTTTGTTCATTTATTTTTCTTATATATGTTGTTAAATTGATTAAAACCATGTAAGTGGTTTTCATGTTCTTTATATGGATTAAAGTATTTTTGATGTTGTGTGGTTTTAGTTTTATGTTGTCTTCAGGGTTTATATCTTTCTCTATATGGTAGTGATATATCTTTATAGTACGTTGTGTTGGTACATTTACTGTGGTGGATATTACCGTTGATTGGAATGGGTGATTTCAATGCAATAGAGTTTGTTACAATAACTCTTGGATCCTATTTTTCATATTTGTGTGCCTTCTTCCTACGGGTGAACCTATCACTCATAATGTTTTTTATCTAACTTTGAATTAATTTTTTCAATATTATGTAATTATAGAATCAGATTAAATATTGGTAGTTTATTGAAACCAAAAAAATAGATCATAAAAACCATAAACAACCTAAAAACCCCCAAAAGACCCTAAAAATATAAACACCCCTAAAAGACACTAAAAACATGAAAAGAAAAAAAAATATATAGAAAACCTAGATGTCCAAAATAACAAATAAACAACCTAAAAACACTAAAAAAAATACATAAACTAGAAACCCTAAAAAGAGAAAAAAAATTGTAAAAACCCTAAATCACTATAAAAATACTATGAAATTATAACAAACCTCATACCCCTCAAAATAAAAAAACTCATAAGACTACATACAGACCCCTACCTTGAAAAAAATTAATAAAAACCCATAAAACACTTGAAAAATCTATGAGGCCTTTAAAGACACTAAAATTCAAAAAAAAAACATAAGAAACCCTTTAAACTCTGAAACAATACAACCCTGTAAAACCCCTAAGGAAAAAAATAAGAAACCCGTAATACACTATTTAATGTCTATCCTATCAAAATGGTTTAAAATTATTAGGATAGCCCCTAAAAATATTTCTATATTCTATCACAATGGCTTTAGAAAACATTTTTATGTGGGTCATTTGGATATCCCTATACATACGGTTTACAGTGATTTATTGGTATAGAGTGGTTGGGATTTCAATTTACCAAAAGTTCATTACAAACCATTAGTAGCACCATTTCCCAATAGTTTAAAACTATTGGGATAGATAAATACCAATGGTTCAAACCACTAGGATAGCTCTATCCCAATGGCTATGAAATCCTAGGAAATCCATATTCAAACAGTTCATAGTGAACCATTGGTATAAGGGGCTCTAATTTAATTTTAGCAATGGTGTAGTTTGATAAGTTATAATATAGATAAACATATGGTTTTAAAACTATTTTTATAACCCCCCCCCCTCGTAAATAACACACCATCAAGCTACATCCCACTACTCACTCACTGCACCTGTAATCAAAACGTTATAAAATACTCAACACAAAGAAAAAGAGTAATGAAAACAGAACACCACTAGGATTAATAAAATCAAAACCGAACATCATCAATATACAATGAAACCAAAAGATCATATTATACACATAAATCATGGAATACAACCAATAGAAAATTCTCAAAATAGAAACTAACCAATACATAAATAATTGTAACAACGGAAATTATTTGATCCATTTAACCAATGATAATAGACATAAAACACTTCACATATATTCATTCACACCAAATCGTCGAACAGAAAATGTCATAAATATTAGTAAAAAATGTATTAGATTAATATGTCCCTCATCAAAATAACTAGCGTCACTATCATCCTCAGGCTCAACCTTTTCCTCATCCTCATCCTTGACCATAGCCTCACCCTCTTCCACGCCAACATCCCCACCCTCTTCCTCACAATCATCCTAACCATTCCCATCACTAGAAACATCATCATCCCGAACACCATAAGGGATACTTTTCAGTACACTATATAACATATACATCTTCAACATAAATGTATTAAAATACATGATGGTCTCTGGTGAATGTGATAAACATAATACTTTTATCAATTTCTTAAATTCTATTTTTTACAATTGAGCTCATTCTTCTACCTATTTGGACCTTAATCTTCCTTTTCTTCCTTAACCTCATCCTGTGCTACCAGTTTTGATTCGGGGTTACCAAAACCTATACTAGTTTGGGATAATACCTCATTAGGGAAATATTATTCCCTTGTCAATAGTGTACTCTTACATGGTTCTAATCTTGCAAAACATGTTGTAAGTGATAGTTTTGGCATAAGTTCTCGGGTTCCTGAGCATCAAGGGCCTCCAAATAATAATGTTACAAATATAAATAGACTATTATGTTAAAAATATATATTAAAAATTTTAATCCAGAAATTTGAATATTACAATTCTTTTTTGTGTCTATTTGTTATATATTCTTCCATATTATTTCCTTCTACTCGAGAAAAAAAAATATTCTTAAAGGAACACGCCCATGAATATTTAAAACCTCTCCCTATAATTAAATTTTAAATTAGTAAAATTAGAGGAATCAAGAATGAATTTAAATAATATCTACAATTCATCCAATATAATGTTTCATGTAGATCACTTATATGAAAGGAAATAATATTAAAAAAATAATATAATAGGATGTTAATAAAGGTTTATTAGAGGTGGAACAACCCATAAATTTCTAAAATTAAATCAAGATTCAATAAAAAAGTACTTCAGTAAAACCCATTGAAATTTTAGATTTGGTGAACATTAATCGAACTA
Source organism: Viscum album (assembly GCA_963277665.1). NCBI lineage: Eukaryota > Viridiplantae > Streptophyta > Magnoliopsida > Santalales > Viscaceae > Viscum > Viscum album. Next base: position 686,338,873 of record OY728167.1, read on the forward strand.
AAAATCAAGAAAATATTAATCCATCAAACACGTATAAATTTTGATTGAATTTATAGTATTTTGTAAGAAATGAGATAGAAAAATTTTTGAGACCTTATTTTTACAGTTGAGATATGAAAGAGTCTGGATCATTTTTGGGTCTGGTCATTTTGTGATTTATTTCAGGTTGTCTAACTTCACTTCATTTTTGTTTAATTAAATTTACTATTATTGGTTCAATTATATTCATTAAATTTCTATGTGGGGTTATAAATTTTCAAGTATGTTTAATTCATATTTATTTAGATCACTGTTATCTTTTTCCATGAATCCAGTTTACTTCACTTATAATTATTTTTTTAAAATTGTAAGTTTATTTTATTTAATTTACCTTACTATAGTTTAGTTCATTTAGAATTTTTACTGGTAAGGTTGGTTAATTTAGGTAAATTTTTTTTTTCATTTGATGTGTCATTAGCTTGTTCTATTATTTTTTTTATTTTTGATTTTTTGGGATTATATTTTCTTAAATGATTATTTTAGATTATATTATATTTATTCATTGAGATTTCATTCAGATCATTTCAACACCATTAGTTATATCATGATTACATTTTATTATATTCGATATGAATTGGTTTTGATTTATTCAATTTCATTACCTTTAGTTAATTTAAAATATGTTGTATATATTATAATTTAATTTGGGTCTAGAGAGTATTTTTTAATTTTCATTCATCAATTTAGATTAGGACATGTTTGTTTGATGTAGTTGTATAATAATCATTTTCATTGAGGTTGGTGTTATTTACTTTAATTACAATTTATTATATTCTATAATATTTGATTATATTTTTTTATATCGGTTTTATTTTGTTTAATTTATTTTGAAAATTGTTGTATTGGGTCATTTAATTTTTTTACATACTATTTTATTTATCATCTAAGTGTGTTCCAACTATTCCACTGCCGTGAACTCCACAAAATTGGATTCCCTCAACTATAGAAATGTTTTAATTCCATATACTGGAGGTAGTATTAGAAACAACTTAGAAACATATAAGGATTTATTTGGTGTTATTATTATGGAAATATGGAATATACTCAAAAAATCTTCCATACCAAAGTGGTATTAGAAGGCATAAGATAAATAATGGAAGCTATTGTAAAAAAATGTGTATTCAGTTTTGTGTATTTTTTTAGTCAATAGAATCACAAAAATAAGTAGATATTTTTTTGAAATAAATATTGAAAATAAGTTTTCGGTTGTATGTTTTGACAAGTGCATTTATATTGGAATGAGCATACATGGTTTTTTAGAAAAAATAAATAATAAAAATATGGTCAAAATACACATGGAAACAAAATTTGGATGTTGTGGAGGACGCATGTCACATAGAGTGATCCTAGAAGAAGAAATAATGTAGGGTAAGCATCATAATTCATATAATAGAATCAAAATTTTAGATTTTCTATGATAGAATTGGGATTGTTAATAAAAATTTATTGAATATTTATAATATTTATAGTTAGATACATAGAGTTTGTAAGCTGTGATGTCGTTCAAAATTTAATCTGGAAGTGAATTATTTTTTAATTAAATTAAGATTCCAAGAGTTACTTCATAAGGATTAAATTAATTTAATAGTTTTGGAAATTATTTTATAAGACGATAAATTTGGGTTCTAGAAAATAGTGAAACATAAATAGAAGATAGATGTTAGAAGTTAGATTTGGATTTTAATTTCGTAAAATCCCATGGAATGATTGGTTTTAATTATTATATGGGGTTTTTAGTTCTATGAATATCTTATGAGAATTTATAAATCCTCTAGCCATATAAAGTGTTTCCTAAGTAGTCTAAGACTCAATTTTTTCAATGTATTGAGGTCACATGTGTACATATCATATTTTTTGTGCTGCATAAGATATTTGGGTGACGATGAAAAATATAAAAATGTCATGAATCATTACATTGTATTTGTATAATTTTTTAACTGATGGATAACATTTTTGGTTGGTCCTAAATTTTTTAAAATGTATGTAAACATCTTGAATACATATTATATATTTGGAGTTGAAGAATTTGTAAAATAAAAATCTATTCTTTCTTTTTGTAATATACTTGAAAGGAGATGTAAAAAGTTTTATTTGTAGTTTAGAAAATTGAAAAAGTCATGGAGCATCATGGTTATACTTAATTTTCATTATTTATGTGTAACATAATTGGTTGGGATAAAATATGGAAAAGTAATGAAGTCACCCTTCTTGACTAATGTTTTTGTAGAAAAAATTCTGAGTTGTGTATGGTGGTTTTTGTGAAATTCCATGTTTTTCAACAATATCCCTCTCATGAATAATTTTTTACATTTTTTAAAAAAGTTTCTACACTATGTTTTTTGGGTATGTATAGGATATACCATCCTAGGACCTTTAACTTTGAACCATAAAACATATTAGATTAGTATTGATTCTTATGTCTATTTTTAGTGAACACACTATGAAAAAGAGTTTACCACTACAACATCTTCATGAATAGGTATATTATAAATAATATACTTCTATTGATAATATAGAAAGATGAGATTAATGAATCATAGATATTTATTTTTGAGGGGTTAATACCATGATATTTAATAAAGATCATGAATATTTTTAAGAATTAAAATGTTTAATTTTATAAAAATGAATTCATAGTACTTCTATATTTAAAATATTGAAATTATCTTGTGTGATCATTTGAGAAAAAGATATGAAACAAGGTAATAAATATAATGTTACACTATAGTTTTTTGTTGATGTTTTCATATTGAAAATTTGGAAAATATATCATATGATTATTTTGTTAATTTTTTGGTAGATAAAATGAACGATTGAAAAAATAAAGACTGGTGTTGCTACTATCCAAAATATATGCAGGCAACAAGAGAATAAGGAAACAAATAAATACACCTTAGGAATGAGAAGATAGATTTTTATGAATAAATTTTTTTTATGATGTCAAAGATCTGGTTTTTCAATGAGAAAAATGGACACAATATGTATCCACATGTCTGATTTTAACGAAGTATCAATAGGATATTTGGGGACCATACATAGATTATATTCATAAAATCATGTATAAGGAGAGAAATAGAATGAATTTTATAGGAACTAAAACTCCACATATGTTTGATGAAGGAGTGGGTAAATATAATTATAATGTTGAATTATCATAATCTAGAGGAATATTATTGTTGATGTTGTGGAAGACATAAGATTCAACTCCCTATAAAGAGTTTATCTTATCCATATTGAAGACGAAGAGTGTAGAAAACTTGGAAGTCAATGAAGAATATAATTGGATTTGAATATTCAATATAATTATTATTATATATAAATATCATGGATAGACCATCATTTCATTAAACTGACTAGGACTTAATAAAATTAGTTCATATAGTATAAGGAGATAATCCCTATGATTGAATGTTAATATATCCAAAATAATTACAACAAATATAATGAGTAGTATTACCTCATGGTTTGTTAACATATAATTATATTATTCTACTTAGATTATCTCATTTTATAAAATCAAGTAAAATACTCATTTCGTATATGATTTTCATTTTTCAATTCATTTTTATTATTCAGCGAGGTTATGCAAGAATTTAATAAATGATAGATTGATAAATAGTATGTTAGGTATTCTTTTGGGTATAATATTAATCAAATCCAATATTTCATGAATTATTAGAGGTATAATATTCATAAAATCCAATTTCCACTAAAAGATATCAAGTTATGTATGAATGAAACTATGTTGAATAGTAGTTTGTAATTGTTTATGCCTTCATACCCTTTATGAAATGGATACTTCAAAGTTGTCATTGTTTATTTACCAAGTCTATGAAGAGTGATCATTTTGATAGAACCATTTCTTACTATGGTGAGTACAAGGATGATATTATTATTAAGAGAGTTGAAATTTTTTACATCAATGTAGGGAAATACCTAAAAAATTCTTATTGAAGTATTCAAAATATTTTAGGCTCTCCCCTTTGAACATATACAACAAGATGTTATTTTTTAGAATGGTAATTTGTAAGTTGATTAACCCCCATACTTGGATGATTTATAAAATATTAATTACATATTAGTAAATTAATGTAGTACCTACTTCCTCTCATGGTCTGGAATCATAGGATTCACAAAAGTGTAGAGATATGACATAAAAACTATGTTTTTTTTTGTTTTTTTTTCTTCACAATTACTAAAAAAATTAATAATAAAAAATTATATTTTAATGAAATGCATGGTAATTTCCATTTAAAACCCAAAAATATTATTAATACCTTGAACATAGTCTCCAAGGTATTCTCAAATCATCGACGATTATTACTATATTGATTGTCAATTGGGAAGAATCATTGATTTCCAATAATGTGGGAACTAAGACAATATTTTAGACTTTGGATTGTGTATTCTTTATACAAAAAAACATGATATTTTTACCTTCGTGTTCTATCCATACATCATTGCATAAGCACACAAATCATTGATCTTCCACATAATCATAACACACATCTAAAATATTATTTTCAAACATGAATCAAATGATAGAACACCCACATTCCCAAGATGGTTCAACTCCTTTATAAGTTTCATCTATACATCTATATCATTTTTGGGACCATAAGGTCTGCATGTTTGTATAATAATGAAACTGAATGGTTTTTTCATATGAATCCATGGAGGAAGGTTATAAATGTGTATTAAAATTTTACATGTTCTATGAAAAGTAAGAATATTCCCAAACAGATTAAAACTATCACATGAAAGCACTAGCCTCACATTTCACATGCCAACTACGAAATAAGGATATTGAGCATCAAATCTCTGCCCCAAAAATCCATCTACAGGGTGAACCAACTCATCATTATTATTATTTATCTCTATATCACTCCATCACATTTTTATTTCTATTTCATTAGATATGACATGATTATGGATTCTGGGAATCAATATAATGTTCCACATTACATTTAGTGGCACACAGGATGGTGTTCCATCAACTTTTGGCTTCCATCCAGATGTCTTACATTTTATACAATCATTTTTTTCAGTAATTTCCTCCTACAATAAGGTTCAATATTTCATGAAAGAATGGATTTTGTTTTTTGAAAATCAAATTTCCTCAACTAACATCCATTTTATATATTGAGTTGAGCTAAAATCTATAAAATCTGAAATAAAGTCCTTCAAAAATGTATGAATGTAATCAATGGGAGTATTAGAAATACCATACTTTTTTCCCATGATACAATCTAACATAAAATTATACGTTCTTAATTTTACCACAATACCGATATGCTAGTGTCGTGGAAGCATCATTAATTTTTTTCATCCTGTAAACATCATCAATTTCATTTGATACAACATCAGTGCTTGTATCAAATTCATCTTGGGTTGGAATCCATTCCTTCTCAAGATGATGGATAAATGGAAGTTGGTCATCTAAAATGATCTCAAACGTAGTCCTCTCATTTAGAACATTATAATTTTTTAGATTGGATTTTGTCCCCACTGTGACACCACACCTGGTAGTTAGTTTGAAAACCATATCTAGTTATATGGTAGGTAACTTCTTCACGGCTCAACTAAGGACTAGAAAAAAAATTATAACATGGGAAATTTATGTGGCCACTATTTGAAGCATTGTCAAATGAAAAATCTAAAAAACTCCCCAACTTATTTTGAAAATCCCTTGAGATCCGATAATTTTCATACAACCATTTTCTATCAATTCTAACTACATCAAAATTTTTATTTAGCATTGATTTTTCGCAAATTAGTGGTTGTTTAAACTATCGCTAAATCATTCTACGACAGTTTTGGAAAATCATCGCTAAATCGTGTATCAAAAAATAATTAGCGGTGGTTTTTTTAAATTTCTGTAGAACGATTTAGCAGCATTGTTTTAGTGGCAGTTTAAACCATTGCTAAATCATTTGTAAATTTTTTAAATTTTTTTATATTTTTAATTTGTTTTATTTTCATGATTTAAATATCTAAATATTTATGTATTTATTTTAGTAATTAATTAATTAAATTTTTTATTCTCATAGTTTATTTATTTATTTATTTATTTCCATAAAAAAATAATTAATTTTTTTATTCTTATAATTTATTCATTATTTATTATTTATTATTACCTTGCTCGTGTACATCTTAATGCACAAGTCCATGTTCAAGCACAAACCCATGCCATATATAGAAATTCTGCATTATGTGAGATGTGAACCCCTTACCTCTTGTATATTCTTCAAAGACATTACCAATCTAGCAAGCTCTTAATGTGGCTGACAAATCAAATTTAATATCCTTATATATATATATATTAATTGGAAAAACAAATAATACATATCAAATAGATACAGAGAAAATATTTATTAATCTATAATGATTAATCAATAATAAATAATTAATAATAAATAATTAATAAGTAATTATTAATTTTTAATAATTAATAATTCAAAATTACTAATTAATAAATAGAATACAAATGAATAATAAATAAAAAAATATATAATATGTGAAAAAATTGAAAATAAAAAATTATAAATAACAAATAACAAATATTAAATAATAAATAGTACATAGTAATTAGTAAATAGTTTATAGTAACTTGTTAATAATAAATACTAAATACTAAATAGTAAATAATATATAATATATAATACAAAATATATAATATATAATATATAATATAAAATGTATAATATATAATATATAATATATAATATATTATATATTATATATTATATATAAAATATATAATACATAATATATACTATATACTATATAATATATACTATATACTATATAATATATAACATCTGATTCATAATATATAATATATACTATAATATATACTATAAAATATATAACACATAATATATAATATATACTCTAAATAATTAATTAATTAAAAAAATAAATATATGGTAAATAAATAAATAAATATAAATTAACAAATAATAGATAAATTAAAAAAATAAAAAATATAAATATTACTTAATTAATAATTAATAATTAATAATTAATAAAAACTAATAACTATTAATTGAGCATTAAGAATTAATATTTAATATTTAATATTTATTATTTAAAAATTTAAATATAAGTATTACATTTTTATGAAATTGTTAATAAATAATTAATTAATAATAAATAAATAATGAATATTGAATAAATAAATAACACAAAATGAATAAATAATAAATGAATAATAAACAAACAATAAATTATTATTTAGTAAATTTAAAATAAATTAATAAATAATAAGTAATAAATTATAAATAATAAATAAAAAATAAAAAATAAAAAATAAAAAATAAAAAATTACATAAATAAATAAATAGGTAGATAAAAAATTAATTAATTAACAATTAATATTTTATAATTAATAATAACTAATTATCAAGAAATTCTTAATTATTAATTAATAATTAATAATTAATAATTAATAATTAATAATTATATTTAATATTAAATAAATAATAAATAACTAATTATTAATTAATAATAAATCATTATTAAATAATTAATTAATAAAGAATGAATAATTAACGAATACAGAATGAATAAAGAATAAACTAATAAAGAATAAATAAATAAATAATAAATGAATAATAAACTAATAATAAATAAATAAATAATTATTAATTAATAATTTAAAAATAAATTAATAAATAATGTGGAGATAATAACTAAATAATAAATAAATAAAAAAATATAAAATATAAAATAAATAAATTTATCAATAAATAAGTTGATAAATATATAAATAAATAATAAATAATCGATAAATATATAAATATATAAATATTAAATAAATAAATAAATCCTAAAATGTTAAAAAACCACTAAAACCCTAAAAATATTGAAATAAAATCTTTTCCGGGACTCCTTTTTTAGATCCACAACCAGTCAAATAGAAGATCATGAAATGAGAATCAATATGATATATTGTACGGGCCGAACGAACTCCTCGATCAAAAGTTATAACCGTTTGAATTTTATGAAATCAGGGTCTGCAACTAAAAAATCTATTTTGGAGGCCTTTTGTGCCTTTATAGAGGTATAAAAATGGGTAAAACAATAAAAGAGTTGGTATCAGTCCTAAACGGTGTAGATCGCGTCACATGCTTCGATCTGATATGTGGTAGAGCCCAAAAAGACACCCAAATTATTATTTATGGTCGCTTGAAGTTCGAGTTTTATTTTCAACATTTGAAATTTGAAAACATGTTTTCCTTTGATTATCACATGATTTAAATCTCACATATTTTTAGATATTTTTATAAGTTTCAAATTTATTGGTTGTGATGTTGTAAGAGACTCCAGGTTTAAAAGTTATAGACATTTGATGGTGAAGTTTATTCTTCATCTTATTGATGATTTTTTTTCTATTTAAAAATATAATTAACAAATAATTATAAATAATTACTAATTGAAAAAATATATATAATTAAAATTATAATGAATAAAGTATATTTGATTGTAAATAATAAATAATAAATAATAATTAATTAATAAATATATTTTTTAGTTTCTTTTTCTTCAATTTTGCGACGTTTTTAAAAACCATTGCTAAAAAATTATAATTTTTTTGGAAGAAATTTTTAAAAATATTAAAAAAAATATTTTAAAAATATTTAGTTGTTGTTTTTAGAAATTCCGCTAAAAACACGCCGCTAAAACATTATTTTCTTGCGGTTTCTGTAAAAAATTGTTATATGTAATTTGTTAAAATCAATTAAATAATATTGAAGCGTAATTGAAAATATATTAAAGGAAATGAGAACTATTCAATTTATTTGAAACCATAACTAAAACACTAGTTTATATGAGAATCATAATATAATAGATGAAAAAATAGTATATATATAAGAAAATGCTATAAATATGAACCCATGGTATTGAATTCCATTATATGAATTAGTAATAACCATACATAATACTACAAAAAATTTAATTTTATTTTGTGTTTTTATTTTAAATTTCTATTATTCAATTCTCTTTTTAAACAACGTTTACTTATTCAATAAATTCATGTATAAAAGATTACTACTTCTTTTTGACCAGCATTTATTTATTTTGGATAAGTTTTGGTTATTTCTATTTATTTATGATTAGTTTAGTTCTGGTCGAATTAATTTGGTTGGGTTTAATTTTTTTATTTGGATTGGCTCGGTGCATGCCAATTATGGTTTTAATAAGTATTGTTTTATTTAGGAATTTCTTATCCTTACTATAAAATTTCTTTTAGTTAGGTTTAATTTAGCTCACTTATTTTTATTTTAGTTCATTTTGATGTAGGTGTAGTTCAGGTCTACTCACGTCTACTTGGGTTAGATAAGCAACTCATTTTCTATAATTGTTACTCACATTCTATAGGAATCTGATTTCTACATCTTATATTTCAATCATGATAAACAATAATCCCTTTTTAATTTTTAAATTTTCATGTAGAATATTTGAATCTTTATAGAAAAAAAGTATAAAATTTTAAAATATGATTTTTTATTTTCAATAACAAGAATAATCTGTTTTCAATCCCGATGTAGAATATTAATGCATCTTAGGACTACTAAATAAAATAAAAAATTCAAATAAAAAGTCATAAACCACTTATTTGCACATATTTGACATCAATGATTCATTTCCCAAAAATAAAAAATATAACTGCTTCCTTTTCTAATACAAAATGTATAATGTTTAACCCTCATCTGTCTACAACCATCACATCATCCATCACCACATCATAAAAAAATATAGGGATATTACTTCAATTTATACCACAATTTCATTAGGGTATAAAATTGTATTGTATTGCATGTCTCGTTGAAATGCTGGGTAGCATAGAAATAGCCACATGTCATTATGATTACAACAAAAATAACCATATATGACATCTATATATTTATAATAACAAAATAAATATAGTTACACTAATATAATAAAAACCACTTCACTTATAAACAACACTTTTTTACATCGACCACCAAATTCAAAAAATTATAAAAATACAAACAATACACCCCAATTCAATCACATGTTAAATATCATAAAATTCCCACATATAAGAAACCATTTTGATGATTTATAAATACCAAGATCTATCATATATGTTAAAGGCCAATGAAACTCATAATAATATTCTCATAAAAAATCAAATTATAAAAACCTAAAATTTAATAACATAAATTTGAAAATCAAATACTTAAATAACTATTTGATCAATTGTTAAAAAATACTAATACATCAAATACATAATTATATGTGATAGTTTCTCAGATAAAGTATTTGGAACATGTTGATTTCATATTCATGAATAATCAAATGAAAAACTTATAGGATAGATTACAGTAGATGTGGAATGAAATAAAACATCATAGATAACAATGAAAAATAAATCATGGTACAAGATAAAACTCATTTCAAACTCACCTGGTCGAAGTGGAAGAAAATGTATAAACTAAACCAAGGATGGATCACTAGGTGGGAAGAAGAGGCGTGGTCACTATCTGGGAACAAGAGGGGTGCACACCGATGTGGTCTCGGTATTATAATTTTAGGGGAGCGCTGAAAGTGATTTGAATAGGGATGGGGTTCTATGTTCAAGTGCTCAGAATCGGAGGAGGGGACCAAGGTTGCTGGGAGTTGGGATGGGGGAATGGGCAGTGCATGGGGAGTGCTGGTTTTAGGGAAATCAGGGCAATCCAATGCCAACAGTTCTAAAAAACTGATTCCATTGGTAAGTCTATCTCAACAATTTTTGAGAAACCATTGGGATTTCCGTCAGTATAATAGGCTATCCAAATTTTTAGGGAAACTAGTGGGGAAGATCTGTTAGGGAAACACCTATTTAAAGTAGTGAAACCCTAAAATTACAAGAAAAAATCCATAAATAACCGTAAAACCCCTAATCCCTAAAAACTACTAAAAGCCATAAATTACTACCAAATCATAAAATACAAAAAAAACTAAAATCCTACGAAAACATTAAAAAACCCATATAAATGCTAAAAAATGTAACAAACCCTATAACCTATGAAACCCAAAAATCCTAAATGAATCTAAAAACCCGAAACGTACCCTAACCCCAAAAATAACACCAAAAACACAATAAACACTACAACTCTAAAACCCTAAAAACCCTAAAAACACAAATCCCTTTAAACCCCTAAAACACTAAAGAGCCTAAAAGGACACTAAAAACCGTAAAAACATTACCCCCCCCCCAATACACTAAAAAACATAAAAACACTAAAACACATAAAAACCAACTAAAATACCCTAAAATCCCCTTAAACCCTTTAAGTGAACAAAAAATTCTAAAAAACCCTAACACCCCTAAAACCCTGAAAACCATAAAAAATCCAAAAAAAACCAAAAAACACTAAAAATACACTAACACCCTTAAATCTCTATTAACACAAAAAACTAAAAAAAACTAAACCCAATAAAAACATCATCGCCCCAAGATTCCACGATATTTTTCCCTTTGAATAATGCAATAGCTTGCTTTGTACACAACATCGAGATTCTAACACACTACGACCAATCAAACTAGCTGTTATGAATAGTAATACCCAATTTTTTAAATTTAACAATTTTTTTTCAAGATGGACATCATTTTTTAATTTGGATTGTCGCAATTATCTTAGGATGATTTTTTGGTATTTTTCTAAAAACATTCAATTTTTGGTTAATAGTGAAAAACATTATGTTATTGGTTAAAATTGACTTTTTATTTAAATAATTATTTATTTAATTTATATTGGGTAAAAATATATGTATAATACCTATACTATTTCTATGTAATTTATTGGACTCATTTTTATTATAAAATTAGATGTATAAAATTTTATTGAACTATTTACCGACTTTTACCCACCTCTAAGGAGCATTTGCAAATTTGCATAAAACATAATTTTACCACTTCTGTGAGTTGAATTTAAAAAATATGAGAGTCATGTTTTACATCATTATGTAAAATATGGTTCAATAAGATAAAAATACTTTTTCGTGAATTGTAACTGTTGACTTTTATTTACCACGGTGAAAAGTAAATAGGGTAATTAAAGGTAAAATTGATATTATTATTAACCTAAGACATGTCCAAATTATATTAGATGTGTTTATTTCGAAAAAAAAACAACCTTAGTAATAAAATATGATACTTTAGGTCCACTTGTATTAGATTAGGACATTTATTATTATATAATTTAAAGAAGAGTTAAAACTGTTAAATTCAAAGTTTAATAACTAGAACATTTCTAATATAGTGTTATACATAAGATAAATTCAACTATAATTATTAATTTGAAATATAAAAACATTTCCTACATAATGGTATTTTATTTAAAAAAATTAGACATTAAATAATTTAAGTAATTTATTACACAATGATGATGCAGTAATTACATTATTAATGAAATATTAAAATAATTAATATTATAAATACCCAAATAAATGTAAATTGATACTTATGATTAATGAAACGAATTTTATAGGTTAATATGACATGTTATCCTTGTTTAGATGAATTTATTTCATTGTAAAAATGTTTTTATGACTTCAACAAAAATCAATTATTAAATTGTGTCAAAATTGACATAAATGAGTTTTTAAAACCAATTTTATATTGTTAATTGATATTATATTCCTAAAAATATAATGATTTTACAAAAGACTTATATAATGTTATATATATCAATAATGAACCACTTGGGGTTTTCCTGGTAGTTTATAGTATGTTTATTAACCATATAATATAAAAATACAAAGAGCCATGGTAAAATGTCAAACTATTTAACTAAGAGTTAAATCTAAATGATAAGGGTAAAATGGTGAACTAAACTTGTCTAAAACCTATTGGTTGAGAGGTTTTCTACCCATTCCAACCTTACCCTCTAAATAAATCGTTTTGGAGCCATTATAAACCATATATGAATTTATTATAATATAATATTTCAATCTTTTCCTAAGGTGCCCCTCACCCCTCTTATAAAATGGCACTCCCCCTTCTCTCAAATTCGCACCTTTAAACCAATTTTTCACGGCCAAAACCTTCCCAAATATCCTATAAACAATCCTTAATTCATCCTAGAGGCATGTATTTGTGATTTTACATCTTAGGATCCATGTATCACTGAGATAGGGAGGGCGTGAATCAGTGATATCTTTTTCTTTTTAAGTGTCCTCTTTTTGAAACAACCATCACCTCCTGTTAAAGAGTTTCTTCCCTACTAAACACACACAACCACATGAACACAAGATTTACAAGTCTAACTACTCAACAAGAGTATCTACATCATTGGTATGGTACATAAATAATCCAATACCACATAATCCACTAGAAATCAATCCTTTGATGTGGAATACAATAAGTAGGGTATACCCTTACACTCGTGAAGCACTTTGAAAACAATCCAATAGTGTGTGTGCTCCCTCTAGCACAAATAGGGTAATACAATGGATCAATTATTATTAGTGAGCTTATAAAAATAAAATCATTCAATGCAATTCTTCACTTTCCTACCCAGAAGCTGGAAGGAACCCCTGGAGAAAAATAGCATCCGCGCCCACTTGGACCTGCGCGACCTATACCTGCACGCCTTATACTTGCGTGAAAAATCTTCATCATTCATACCTAGGATCTAGGAGGAACCCCTGGATCAATGTAGCCTACGCGCCCACATTGACCTGCGCAACTGAGACCTGGGCGCCAAGAACTTGCGCACCTCTTCCTGCCCGCTTCCCTTCACACGAGTTGCCTTCGTGCAACCTACACGCCAACACATGCGCGCCTCCAACCTGCGCGCCCCAACCTACGCACTTTCTAACAACTCTCAAAATGCCTGCCCAACTCTCTACATTCATGCCCAGATCTCAAAAATAATTCTCAAGTTTTGAAATTTAAGAAATGATGAGGCGAGTCGTCTATTTATTGGCATCTTGAGGACTTGCGTGATCTCGACGTGCACGCCAATACTTGCACGCCCATACATGCATGCCACCACCTGCGCTCCACCACCTGCTCACCAATACCTATGCGCCACTTTCTTTCCATTGGAATATTTCAGAAATAATGACACTTGTGCGCCGCCACCTGCACGCCAATACCTTTGCACCAATTTCTTTCCATTTCCATATTTCTGAAATATTGCCACATGCGCGCCTTCTTCTTCTTGCATTTGTCTTTGTTTTGGATTGTATGATGTTGAATTGTGTTTTTCCAAAAACACTTCATTACTCTATTTATCCTTTATACATATTCCACCACAAGTTCTCCAAAATTATGATGATTGTAAAATACGAAATCAGCAAAGAATCGTCTGATTTTCAAGTTCATTACAAAGTGAATTGATTTAGATTTTTGACTACAAAACTCAACACTCTGTAACAGCAAACTTTTCTTACTTCATTATCCATCCAACATGGTCCCAATAATCTCCCCCATTGGATTTTGTTGTCTTCAATGATTCATAAATCACTTAACTTTGTAACCTTATGCACTGGATTACTTATAAACAATTCTAAGACAACGTGAGAAAAATCATTTTAGGAAACAAGAATTATTGACAACCAAAACCATGCTGTCCAAAAGCAGTGACTATGAATTCTCATGAGCGTACCTCCTCAGCCTTCTTCAGATCATCTTTCAAGCTTCTACCACAGCATTCTTCACTTCGTTTACTTTCCTAGAAAACAACATTTTTTCATACAACCACTCCAAAAAAAAGTTAGAATAGTTCACACACACATACATGCTAGATTCACAGCTTACCAACAACTCCCCATTTACGCATGATTCCATAAGGATGTATTTATGAAACAATTATCCCCATTGACAACACTATCCAAAGGAAAGTTGAGAGTGGGGACAGAAACACATACCTTAACCTTGACGAGAAGGAGGTTAGACACCCACGATCAACCTCAATTTTGCAAATGGTTCCTTTGGTAATGGTTTTGTGAATATATCTGCAACTTGTTTAGATGTAGGAACATACTCCAACCTCAATTAATTATTTTCCACCTGCACTTTGATGAAGTGGTACTTTATACCAATTTGTTTTGAAGGAGAATGTTGTAATAGATTTCATGTAAGATTGATTTCACTCTGATTATCACTACCCAAGAGCAATTATAGCTTAACTTCAACAAGTAGATCTTCCTGCTGAGTCTTCATCCACATTAATTGAGTTGCAGCTTGAGTAGCAGCAACATACTCCGCGTCAGCTGTGATAAGAGTTAATGAATTCTATTTCGTAGAATTACATATAACACAACATTTCCCTAGAAAGAAAACTCCGCTAGATGTGGCTCTTCGATCATCAACATTTCTTTCCCAATCAGCATCAAATACCCGAATGGATCAATATTTCCTAAGCCATCCTACCTGATTCCAAAATATGTTGTGCCTTGGATGTATCTGAGAATCTGTTTTCTAGTAATCAAATGTGATTCTTTAGGAGCACTCTGAAATATTTCACATAAAGTGACAGCATAGAAGATGTCAGTTCTCGAGGCATTAAAATACAACAGACTTCCAATCAGCTTTCGAAACTCTTTCTGATCAACTTCCTTGCCTTATCCATATTTAGAAAACTTGGTTCCCACTGAAATTGGTGTGGAAACGTGTTTCAAATTTTCTATTCCAAACTTCTTCAATAGTTCCTTAGCATACTTTTCTTAGGACAGAAAAATGTGATTCTTCTTTTGTGAAATTTGTAGCCCATGAAAATACTTCATTTATCCCAGCATGGACATCTCAAATAACTTCTTCATCTCCTCAAAAAAAATTTAACATGATCTTTCATCATTTCCAGAAAATATAATATCATTGACAAAAATAATAATGATCAGTGAAACCTCTTGACATTCCTTGATATAGAGATTGTTTTCAACTCTCCCTTTCTTAAAGTTCATCTTCTTTAAGCAGGTATCTAATTTAGAATACCATGATCTCTAAGCCATTTTTAGCCCATAAAAAGCCTTCTTCAACCTGAAAACATAACATTCATCCTTTCCAATAATAAATCCACAAGGTTGATGAAGGTAAACTTCCTTGTCAAGGTCACCATTCAAGAATGCAGATTTGACATCTATTGGAAAGATGTTGTAACCTCGTTGTACAACAATAGCAAGAAAGATTCTGATTGTTTATAATCTTTCCACCGGAGAAAAGGTTTCATCAAAATCAATGCCATCAATTTGTGAATACCCTTTTTAGACCAATATTTCTTTGTCTCTTATTACTTTACCATCTTCATTCAGCTTGTTCCGGAAAACCCACTTTGTACCAATAATTTTCTTGTTGTTCGGCTTGTGTACAGGTTCCCAGGTATCATTATTCTCTATCTGATCAATCTCTTCATTCATAACATGAACCCATTTTGGATTCTCAAATGCTTCATTTACATCATTCGGTTCAACATTTGAAAAAACATAAGTATGTGATGTAGCATTTGTTGTTCTTCTTGTTTGGACCCTCTGATTTTTATCTCCAATAATTTTTTGAGCCTCCACTTGCTTCCTCAACCTAGGATGAGTTGTTTGAAATCCATCCTCATCACTTGAGATCTCTATGTCAGATTCCACTTCTTGAGTAGGATTAACATAGTCTGAAGCATTATCTAAATTGTTAACAAAATTGCCTCTATCCTGCTCGACTTCGACACCAACATATGACGGCTTTTCTTTCTCATCATTTTCAACAACTTTTACATCTGAAGAATCAATAATTATTCATGTTCCTTTATTAAGGCATCTATATCCTCTTCCTTCCGAAGCATGGACAAGAAAAATTATTTCATCTCCTCTTTGGTCAAACATTCCCATGTTTCCACCTTTCTTCATTATAATACATGGACTCCCAATGACTCTCAAGTGTTTCAGACTTGGAGTTTTTCAATACAACATTTCATATGGAGTCATATATGAGTTTGACCTATAGAAACATCAGTTATGAATATACACAGCAGTACTCATGGCTTGGATCCAATAATAATGAGAAAAACTATGTTTAAGAAACATAGTTCTCCCCATTTCCACCAGAATACGATTCTTTCTTTCAACCACCCAATTTTGTTGAGGTGTGTATGGTGAACTGAACTCATACCAAATTCCATGTTTCTCAAGATAACATTCAATATCTTTATTCTTATACTCACCACCATTATCAGTTCTCAACTTATTCACAGAATACTCACATTCCTTCTCTTCTTTCCTTCTGAAACTCTTAAACATTGTTAGAGAATCTGACTTATGTCTCATGTACATAACACAAGTAATGCGAGTAAAGTCATCAATGAAAGTAATAAAGTACTTATATCCATTTGAAGATTTATTTCTCATTGCTCCAGATATATTTGAGTGTACGAGTTCCAAGGGTCTTTTTGATTGAATTTGAAATCTTTTGTGCATAGAATTAGTAATATTCCCTCTCTCACAAATTGTGAAACACCAATCTATTTCTATTGATAAATCAGGCATATCCCGAACACTGTCTCGTTTTGATAACTTGTACATATTTCTTTGACACATGTGACCCATCCTTTTAGGACATAATTTATTTTCATCCACCACACTCATGTAACAATAGTTCTACACATCACCAACTTGTAATAGATTCCTTCTTGTACGTTGGCCTCTTGTAACTATATTTCCATCATTTTCACTTTTCACAAAAAATCCATATTTTCTGAATATTACATTGTTTCCCTCATCACAATGTTGTGACACACATAACAGGTTATGTTTCAGACCATCAACATATAGTGTATTCCTAGATTTCATCTTTTCTTTTCCAATTATTGCTGATCCAATAGCTTTGATCCTTAGAGATTCATTATTTCCAAATGTAACTCTTCCTTCATTGAAGTCTTTCACATTCTGCAGTAGCTTTAACTATCCTGTCATATGAGAAGAACATCCACTCTCAAGAATCCATGGATGTTCTCCTTTTGTAGCTTCCAAAACAGTTTCTACAATAAGAGATTTTTGTTCTTCCTTTTCATTCACTTTCTGTTGTGCTTCCAACAATTTCCTAGCCAAGTCAATGTGTTCTGGATAGACATCCACGAACTCTTTCTTTTCTGACTTATCATACCTTTCCCTTTTAGCTTTTAAAATCTCTGGATTTTGAGAATTATTAAGAATCTTTGGTTTCACTGGTAACACTCTAAGCCATCCCTTGGCAAGATGTCCTGTTCGATCACATATTTCATAAAAAGTTTCCAATGATTGGTTTTTAATAAAGAAAAAAAGTTTCCAATGATTGGAACCTATTCTCAACATTCACATCAGTCTTCTTAGATATCTTATGAAATTTACTTGGAGACTTTCTATTTTGAATGGATTTACTCCCCCTCAATCCTTGTCTTTCAAAACATGTGGAACAGTTGTAATTTTGTTTATTAAAACAAAATATTTTTTCAATGTGTCCGAATCCACCAAAATACCAGCAGTAACAATAGAATGAATATTTTCCTTTGAAACTTCTATACTGATTAGAGTTGTGAACATGCTTCTCAACAGCCTTCTTATTAGAACTCAACTGACCATCAACCTTTCTATTTTCAATCGTAACTTTCCTTTTCAGCTCAGATTTATGTTCAAAATTAACAGTACCAAAAGTAGTAGAAATTTTTTTGGACACATGATTGTAATGTTCTTCTGATTTTTCAGCATTACTTACTTTGGCCACATACATAGCCTTTCCAAATTTGTTCCCATTATAACCAGTTCCATATTTCCTCTCAAATTTTGAAGTAAAATTTTGTGGACCCTTCATTGGTTCATTCTTACTAGAAAATTCACCAACTTCTGAGATAGAATGTTTGAAACTGAAATTCATTTTTTTAGCTTTGGATAGTTTCTGTTGGAACAGTTCAAACTCTTTTTCTTTTTCTTTCAGATTTACTTCTAGATGATCATTATGATTCTTTTCATTCTCAAGAGAATTCTTTAGATCATCAATCTCTTTTTCCATCTTGATTTTCACCTCAGGAAAACCATGATGATTTTTTATTGTGGAAATTTTATTTGTCAACATTTTGTTTTCCTTCTAAAGCCTTCTAATCTTCCTCAAAAATTCTTTCAACTCTTCTTTCAGATTATATTCAAGTTGAGTTTCTTCTTCTTCAGAACTGTTTCTCTCGTAATCTTCATTATTCACTACTGCAATAAAAGTATTATCTCTAGATTTTCCAGTAGATGATTTCTCATATTCATCTTTACTATCTTCATCTTCATCTCTATATAAAAAGTTTCTTCTTTTTGATTTGATGAATTTTCTATCCTTACCCTTTAAAAAATATTTATCTTTGTCAGTTTGTTTCTTCCATGGCCTTCTTGGTCATCTCTAATCATCATCACTATCTTCTTCTTTATTCTTTTGAGGACAGTTAGCCACAAAGTGACCAACATATCCACATTCAAAACATTTCAAGGGAAGTTTCCCACTATATTTCCATGTACCTGTTTTCACATTTTTAGAAAACAAGGATACAATTTCATCAAAAAATTTATATACCTCATCTTTAGAATCGGATTCACCAGCATCTTATTCAATAAGAGACTTCTTTTACTTCTCTCTCTTTGATGCCTTGAATGAAATTTCTCTATCTGCTATTGTTTTGGTCTTCATAGTCTCCTCCCTTCTCATTTCATAAGTAATGAGACGGCTATGCAAGTCATCTAGAGATTACGTCTCAGGGTATCTATCTTCTAATGAAGACACATTAGCATAAAATTTTTCTGGAAGAATTCTAAAGATATTTTCGACAACTATAGAATCCTCCAATGTTTCACCAAGACAATTTATTGTACTGAAAATGTCAGTTATCCTGGTAAAGAAGTCCCCAACAGATTCAAATTCTCCTATTTCATGTTTTCATAGTTCGGCCTCCAGATTTTTATATTTACCTTCTTCACTTTTTTATTTCCTTCATATATGTTCTTTAACTTATCCCCGATTCCATTAGCTATAGAAACAACTTTCACTCTCATAAATTCACTCTCAGAAAGAGATGAGAGTAACACATTTTTAGCTTTTCCATCATTCTCAAGGTTCTTCTTATAAATAGTAGTAAGATGAACCTTGTCATCAATAGCAGGAAATCCATCCGTTGTATATTCAAGAACTTCATATCCAAGAGACATAAGATAAGGCATCATTCTGTCCTTCCATATGTGATACTTCTTTCCATCAAAAATTGGGATCCCCTTACTGTTCATGCAATTTAAATTGTCCATCAAAACTTCTCTTCAACCACTTTAGCAAAGAATAAACGATGGGAACCTATCCCTTTGATACCAATTGAATTTCCCGGTAAGGATCCAAGTATCAATGAGAGGGGGAGGGGGTGAATTAGTGATATCTTTTTCTTTTTATGTTTCTCCTTTTTGAAACAACCTTCGCCTCCTGTTAAAGAATTTCTTCCCTGCTAAACACACACAACCATAGGAACACAAGATTTAAAAGGTTCACTACTCAAAAAGAGTAGATATGTCCTTGGTATGGTATGGAAACAATCCAGTACCACAAAATCCCATAGAAAACAATCCTTTGTTGTGGAATACAATGAGTAGGATACACCCTTACACTCGTCCAGCACTTTGAAAACTATCCAACAGTGTGTGTGCTCCCTCTTAGAAAAAATAGGTCAACACAATGGAT
Source organism: Viscum album (assembly GCA_963277665.1). Lineage (NCBI taxonomy): Eukaryota > Viridiplantae > Streptophyta > Magnoliopsida > Santalales > Viscaceae > Viscum > Viscum album. The sequence continues at coordinate 686,359,592 of OY728167.1, forward strand.
CAGTGCTTCTTAATGATCTTATACAAATCAAATATTTCAAATCAATTCTTCACTTACCTACCCAGAAGCTAGCAGTAACCCCTGGAGCAAAACAGCCTGTGCGCCCACTTGGACTTGCGCGACCTATACCTGCACGCCTTATACTTGCGTGCCTCTTCATCTTCTATCCTACCCAGAAGCTGAGAGGAACCCCTAGAGCAAAGTATCCTACGCGCCCAATTTGACCTGTGCGACCGAGACCTACGATCCAAGAACTTGCGTGCATCTCCCTGCCCGCTGCCCTTTACATGTGTTGCCTTCGTGCAGCCTGTGCGCCAACACCTGCACGCCTCCAACCTGCATGCCCCAACCTGCGCGCCTTCTAACAACTCTCAACCTGCGTGCCCAACTCTCTACATGCACGCCCAGAGCTCAAAAAAATCTCAACTGTTGAGCCTTAAGAAATGAGGAGGTGAGTCATCTATTTATAGGCATTTTGAGGACTTACGTGACCTAGACCTGTGCGCCAATACTTGCACACCAATACCTGCATGCCACCACCTGTGCGCCACCACCTTCGTGCCAATACCTGTCCACCACTTTCTTTCCTTTTCCATATTTTTGAAATAATTTAACCTGCGCACTGCCACCTGCGCGCAAATACCTACGTGCCACTTTCTTTCCATTTCCATATTTCTAAAATAATGCCATATGCGCACCGCCTTCTTCTTGCCTTTATCTTTGTTTTGGACAGTATGATATTGAATTGTGTTTTTCCAAAAACACTTCTTTACTCTCTTTATCCTTTATACATCTTACACCACAAGTTCTCCAAACTTATGATGATTGTAAAATACAAATCAGCAAAGCATCGTCTGATTTTCATGTTTTTTTACAAAGTGAATTGATTTGGATCTTTGACAACAAAAGACAACACTTTGTAATAGAAATTTTTTCTTAATTCCTTATCTATCCAACTTGGTCTAAACACATTGGTCAGAAAACCAACCTAAGGATCACTTTTGATCAAATCGAAAGGAAGAACCTGAAGAAGAGGTAAATATTTCATCACCTCTTTCATGTTATTTTCTTCTTCCACTTCCTCTTTATTTGTTCTTTCCATTATAAAATAATAACTCCAGTATCTTCAATATACTGTGATGTTATTATAAAAATAGTGCAACCATTTTCATTATTCTTTCCATCAAATTAATGAAAAAGTCACCATACGTGCATATGTACGTCTTACCCTCTCCACGTCGTGGTGTAGTTGTTATTCAATACATTATTTTTTGGGTGGGTATAATAATGATGTATAATTGATGTAAATAATAAATATAAAATTTTAATTATTTTTTATATACGATATACCATCTATTTACATACAATTTTAATATCAAAAGAATGATATTGTCGCTTGTGCGTACGTTTGAATTACCATCTCCACGAATGTGATGAGGTTAATTTCCCCATCAGAACTATTCAAGAATAATTTTCTTTTGATGAATAAAAATAATGTTTAAAGAAATTAATATCATTCTGGATATGAATCAAATACATCATATCCATAACCAATATGACTAACATAACAAAACATATAATGAAAAACAAATATGTTAACACCTGAAACGATGATAATACAAAAATATTATTAACAAAGCAATATTAGACGAACATATATGATATCATATTTATGTATATGGTTCTTGTATAATTTAATAACAATGATTTAACCATTATATAGGAGGGTAACCTACCCTCGACCACTGAAAAGTACAAGGTAAGGGTTAATTTCACAGTCTCTTTACTTATTCGAGGTTGTTTATATATAAGTAATCTACTAGGACTTATTTATCATCCACATTAAGGTTTTATTAAATATGTATTTCAAAACACTTTTACTATTTACTAGACTATGGGTTAATGTCATTTATAACCTTATTTTACCTTATATGTTTTGAAAGGAATCTTTCTGTCAATTTTCAAACAAGGTACTTTATGAACTTTTTGACAAAATTAAGGTAAGAATGTATTTTTTTAACTTATACGGTGGGTGTGGTTATTCTCCACCGTTTTTATACCTTTAAAGCTTCCTTTACAAGCTTAAAAGTATATTTTCAAAATAAATGTGTTCTTTTATAATTATGTGACTTTAAATTATTTTTAAAAAAGGAAAGAGATATTTCTCTCAAATATTTTTGATTTCATTTATGTCAATATTCTTACATGGATATTATACTTGCCTGAAGACGATTCATTATGATACAAATAATCCATATTTTATTGACTGCTTTGATATATGTTTGACTGTGGATGTGTTATTTTTATATCATTTAAGGTTTATGGTTAAAGTATTAACATTTCATGTGATAGTTTTAATACAAATGATTATGTTATGTTTCAACCTTTTCATATGAGGAAAGCATTGGACATAGTAAGTGATGGGTGGAGCCCGCTATAGCACCATGTTGCATTGTTAGGTCTCATGAGATAAACTAGTGACTTGGAACAGGACCTTGAAAAAATCATATTTGTATTCTTGGCACAAGGCCTTTATTATGTGGCTATGAAGTCTGACATTATGCATTCCATCATTATGAAATTGGCTATTGGTATTGCATTGATTACTCGACTAGTAGAATATCCATGTGAATAAGTAAATGGAATTATTTCGATTAATATTTTCTATATTATAATGAATTTTATGTTCAAAAGGCTTTTCTTTTAGTCTTATACATATCCTTAAATGTTTATGCTTATTTATGAATGTTTTCGCTATATTGTTATCCTTACTGAGCATCTGAGCTCACCATGTTCTATGTTTTATTTTTCCCAGGATGTGAAGAACTAATTTATGGTGGACCTACAGGGATATGATAAGGGACAAGTGTGATCAAAGGGGATAAGATGTTGTTGTTGTTTTTATTGCATGATGTAATGTAAATCTTGTGTTTGTATCTTGTACTTCTACGGCTACTAAACTGATCTGTCTTTTGGGACCTGATTTCTTTGTATCATGTCAGTGTTATGTAATAATGCACCGACTCTAGGTAATTGGGGTTGGGGCATTCCAAAAACACTAATATCCTATATAAATCTGTATAACCACTAAAAAATTTAAAAATTATAAAACCACAAAAACCCATAAATACTCTAAAAAATCCTAAAACCCAAATAATCCCAAAATACCCTAAAAACCCTTCAAAATGCCTGAACATGCCTAAAAATCATAAAATACCCCGGAACCCTAAAAAATCCCTAAAACTCTGGAAAATCATAAAACCCCCTATGAACCATAAAACCCAAAGAGTCCACCCCAAATCCCTAAAAATCCTAAAAACCATAGAAAAAAAATAAAATCACTAAAAACCCTTAGATCCCTAATAAATTTAAATAACCATAAAACTACCATAAATCCCATAATAACCATAAAAACAATAACTATTGAATTGTGAATTGTTTTAATGGGCCATTTTCAATGAGGACCAATCACAAATGACCTGTTATTGAAAAACCTGTTACAAATAACTTCTTTGTGGAGGTCTATTACAAAAAACCATTATTTTTTTCCAATGCCGGTTTTCCTATTGCAAAAAATATTTTTCATATTTCTATATAGACATATTTTTGATTTTGTAATAATACCATCCAAAAAAAATAAAATAAGTAAATAATAAAATGATGAAAAATAAAATAATGGAAAAAATGGAAAAAATGGAAAAAACAAAAAACAAAAAACATAACAATAATATAACAAGTAAGAGAAGAAAACAATAAAAATATTAATATGAAAAATAATATATAAAACTGTGAATTATTTAATTAATTATAATATTTTGAAAATATGTTCTTTAAAATGATTAACATAATAAATGTATCTAAAATAAATAAATAAATCACTGAGAGAGGGGAGCATTATCTGGAGGAGATGGTGGAGGTAATTTCATTTCTATACGTTTCACCAAATTGTGCAAGTACTATATCATCTACTTCTGATCTTGCTCTTGCACTCGACAGTACTCCTCCTGTTACTACTCATGCTATTGAAAAAACATTTTCTCGCTCTCTATTCAATGTCTCTATAACCTCGTCCTAATATCGTAGCTTCTCCTCATACTGTGTGGATAATGATGAAGAGTCCCCATGATCTCCCCTCTAACTGGATGACGACATCACATCAATAACTTAATAACTATCAGGCATCAATCGAGAGTCGATACCAACATCATTGTCATTTTTGAAGGAATAATGACTCTCATTCATCCATTATGTGTCATAAAATCCCTCTGCGCCTGTGGCATGGCCCTCAGTCCTGGCCTAACACTCATCATTCATATGAGAAGTCGCAATATCATTTGACACCATCAAAGTAAATTTGAAAATAATATATTGAAAATACTGTTTTTTGTTAATTTTTAAACTAAAAAACTAATACTGACCATAATCTAAAGTTGTCAACCACCCGTAATATCTCTACAGAAAGGGAAATTGTACATCCTCTTGTACACATAAAAATATGTAATATTAGGATACTCAACTATGTATATGAAAATTAATATAAATAGTAAACATTTAATGTTTTATATTTTATTATATATGAGCACTCACAAGATGTCATTGTGGAATACTGAATGTATGAATAACAGCTCTATGGGTCACCTCTAGTTTCCTTCAGTTATACTAACCTAATGATGATCTACACTCAAAACATTATTCCATGTAATAGGAGAAAAATCCATCCAAAATCTGAGAGGATATGTAATCGGGTTGATGGATATAGAAAGACTAGTAAAAAACATTATCTCCAACATTCATCATGACTCTCTTCATCAAAATGTGGAAAAACTGACGACCTTGGTTGCACGTGGAGGCCTCCCAAAAAGAGATCATCCTGATATCATCAATGTTATACCATAAACCCTACAAATAATTCATAATTTAAATTTAATAGTTAAATAAATATCAAAGAATGTATTATATATTTACATGTCATCCTTGATAAAACACGCTCTCCCAAATGTTTATGGGAATATGATCCCACATCACCCAATCTTTAGTAAAATAATTCTGCAGAATAACACTACCTTTTCCAACAGATAAATGTGAAAAATTGAAAAAGTACAGGAAAAATTATAAAGTAATTAGTTTATAAATAAATAAATGACAATGAAAATTAATTAAATTAAACAAATGAACATACCACCACATGCATGGATCAAAATCTAGATGTGGATTTTGTGCGGGAATAGGGTCGATAATTATAAATCTTGCAATACTGCAACCCGTATGAGTTGATGCATTTCCTATACCATATGGTGTAATGAAATATCATCAGGCTCATGAGTAGGTAGTACAACTAGCCGGACGTCAAAAAATATGTAACAATAAGTCTCATCATCTATCTAAACCAAGAGAATATTTTTTCGTAAAAAATGAGTAATATATATATATATTTACTATAAAAACAAATAATTGAAAAATTACTCATCTTCATATACTATTATGTTAATATATTCATCTTACTACTCAATATAATCAATTTCCATAGGACTTTTACCTCAAACATTACTTGTAAATTCAAATTGATATCTTATATCCTCAACACATCTTCACTATAAACCCATAAATGTGGGTTGTCATCATTTATATTCTCGTATCTTTATTGAACATTTGTATTTGGAGCTATATCTTGAGAAATATCAATTAATTTCATATTAATAAAAACACGGTCACTTTGCAGAAACTAATTTTATGGGATTTAATTTAAATAATGTTCAACCAAAAAATTAACTCCCGTCAAGCAACACAATAATTTTCATAATATATTTAGTGTCTTAATGAGCCAATAAAATTGGTTCATTTACATTAATATGTATTTTATATTTAACTTCAATGATTCCATAGCACGGATTAACATGAAATACCTAACCAATACCAATCCAACGGAATTTCAACAACATTACATAGTTATGTATTAGATAAAATAGTTCAAATATTTCATATATCATAACAAAAAAGTCAACTCCACTTTCTCTATGATGATATATTTTCAATAAAACACCTTTATTCATTGTTTTTTAATTCACTATATGCATGTTTATGAAATCACAGACCAATCACAAAATATGAATTATAATACCTAACCATTTTAAATAGTGGGTTACTCGATACACCCAATCGATTGTCAATTTTTTCCACATGTTTCGATACTTTAAAAATTAGCAAAAAATAACAAAATAAGAAATAATAAATTTATTGAATATATTAAAAAAAATCTACCATTCTGGTTTTTGAAACCAATATGAAATTTTTTTATTCTAACGTTCTTCAAGATAATCTAATGTAATTTGTGGAAACTTTTTCTTAATATGATCATAAAAAAGTATAAAAAAAAATTATTTTAATTTATTTTTTAATAAAAATTTTCTAATATGTCATAGTAGCACTAAATTTACAAATTTTGTTTTTATTAATGGCTAATCATAATATATGTATGAGCCCATTAATGTTCATAATCTGAAATCCATCATTCCGGAACTCTACCAATAGTAGGTTTACACTGATTAGAAACTGATAATTGAATGCTCAATGTATCGTCAACAATTCCCTCATTATGTCCCATTTAGTTATGTTTTTAAGGGTTCTCAAGTTATAATTAATGTGCGAAAAAAAGAAATTTCCACTTATAAATAAACTTCTACAATTGACCCTAAAACTAGTGATTTGATGTATACATTTTTCGTCAATTTCTGCATGCATCTCTCATATGGGTACGCCCATCAGAATTGTGACATCCCTCCAAATTTTTTGCCATGTGGCAAATGTAGTATAAAATGTTCCATTGAATTAAATAAAGCTGGTGGAAAACATTTTTCCAGCACGAATTAAATTAAAACAATATTTTTTTTTCAGTACACTAAGTGCATCAAAGTCTGTTTTCACCATGAAAATGTCTTAGAAAAATAACATATTTCCATTACTGTATCCTATATATAATAACTCAATGTAACTCTAAATATGATCAATAGATTTATTACCAATATAAATAAAAATGATGAATTTTCAATCTGAAAATTGATTTTTTTTCTAGGACATATAGTCAAATTGGAAACATAACCATCCGATAGTCTCGAATCCACAATCCACAGTTAGAATAATAAACAGTTATCTTTAAAAGTTTACAAACCAATTTTGGCATCATTATGTTCTATGATCTGTTATTTTAAAAAAACTGAATATCTATTCTCCAATAAATTTGGCAAAGATCTATTCATTCCTTAACATTATCTTTGGTCTTTACAGGTGTGTCTAAAATAGTATAAAATATATTATCAATTTTTTTTCACAATATGAATGAAATATAACATGTGATAAACCAAACAAATTATAGAAATATAAAGGATCCCAAAAAATATATAATTTAATCCAATTGTGATAATTCCCAATGAAATATATTTTTCAATGGTTTATAGTCGGTCTTAAATATATTGGAGGTAATAAAGAGACAATTGATTTTAAATCAATACATGAGGTTATTTATAGAGGTCCATACATTTGAATAGAACGTATTTGGAAGGATTTATATTCTTGAAAAAAGGATGACTAATAAGATGATATCAATGATGATAGTTGGAAAAAATTGTTTTATACCATTGAATAGAATAAATGCTTTCATTCTGCTCATACATTATAAAAATGATTTTGGACTATGTATACTCTAGTCTTCTAACATTCCATATGTTGGGAAGTCACTAATTTTTCACATTAATGCAGATTCCTTAGGAAATTATGTTTATCAACAACATCATTTGTTTTGAAACCATTACACCAAAAAAGTTTAACTCATAAATCAATTGCTTCAAATAAACATCGATATTTGTTTTGTATGTCCTGGAATTATCAATGTTAAAAAGATATATGGTTCATTCATAAATATCCAAGGAGATAAGTTTTAAGAAGTTTTAAAGATAAGACAACAAGAATATAGACTACCATAAGAACCAAATGAATATAAAACAATAGTATACAAATCCAATCATACATTAATGGATTATAAAGAAAAACAATGATTTATGTGGTTAAAATGTTTCAATGAATCCCCATCATATGGATGATTTAAGGTTTTATCGGTTGAAAAATTGTATGTTTCCATGACAACAAAGGAGATGTATTTAGAGACTCAAATAAACATTGAAATATGGGATTAAGAGGTAAATACCTCAATTTTTTAATAAGAATCAATCTAGACATCCCTAGTAGATCCACATTGTACCACGATTGTCAACATGCTTAAAACTAAGCAACGAATCATTTTCACGATAATATAAGATGAAATAATTTTAAAATGAATTAATATTTTAATAATCAAGACCCAAATTACAAAACATCCCCTTGATCTCATAGAAATTTATACGAAACACATTTCCTTTAGGTAACAATTTTTTAACAAAAGATAATATCTGATCGATATGACTATTTTACATTCCATTTTCTGATTTAACAGTCATTAATTTCTCAACCAAATCAAATTTTCTTATCATTAAATAGGATATGAGGCATCCTCATTATACTTTAGAATGTTGTAAAATTGATATACGTCTAAACCAGGATTGAAATCAATACCATCATATGCTTTATTTTTTTACAAAATATGGACCACCAACATCATGTACTAATGAATGAAACTAGGATGGATCTGTTACCAAGTAATTCATATCTTTTTCGTAAATGTTTTCACCATGTTGATACCAAAAAATATAATCATTTAAAAAACAAAAACATAAAATATTACCACAACATTATCAGAATGTTGTAAAACTCTTCAGAACACACTTCTTACATGGAAACATAATTTTCCCCTCTGAAACAAATTCTATTTTTATAGTTAAATAACAACACAGCTTAAACGCCCTTAATATATACTAGATTTATACCATAACATTTTGGATTCCTATAATGATTTATCCAATATCTATCATGTAATAAAGACTACTATCGACATCCTTGTACCATATTTCTCTACAAATAGAAAATAAAAACTATTTATTCTTAATTTGATATAAGCAAAATATGATCCAAAAAAGAGTTAAAAATTTAAAAATTATTATTTACTTGTAAATATAATCAATTTTATCTATCTACCACTGATTTTTACTAATTACTAATTATTATTACTAATTATCGTTAATTATCACTAATTATAGGTAATTTTAACTAATAAAAACTAAATTTTACATATTACTATTTGGTAGTAACCATCGTTGATTATCATAAATTATTACAAATTATCCTACATTATTGCAAATTACAATAAATTAATAATAATTAATGTAAAATATTAATAATTACCATAAATTATTACTAATTACTGTAAATTATTACTAATTATCTCTATGTTTTAGTAATTACCACTATTGTTTAGTAGATAATGCTAATTTTTAGTATTTACCACTATTTTTTAGTAATTACCACTAATTTTTAGTAAGTACCACAATCGTTTTACCATGTATGACTAATTTTTACTATGTATCACTAATTATCTCTAATATTTACTAATTACTGCTCATTATCAATAATTTTTACCCAAATACTGCTAATTACCGCTAAATTTTTCAAAGTAACGCTAAATATCTCTAATTTTTCATAATTTATGCTAATTTTTACTATGTTCTTCATATTATTGAATTTGTTTTAGTAATTAACTATAATATTCATTAATTATCTCTAACGATTGATAATTACAACTAATTATAACTAATTACCACTAATGAATACTAATTTCCACTAATTGTTACTAACTAGAGCTAATTATTACTAATTATCGCTAATATTTTTAGTATTTACTTATATTTTTTATAAATTAATGAAACGTTTTAGTATTTACCTCTAATTCTTAGTAATTATTGCTAATTTTTACTAAGTACCACCAATTAAAACTAATTTTTAATATATACCAACAATGAACTCAAATTTTCAGTAATTACAGTTATTTTTAATTAAAAATGACTATTTTTTAGAAATTACCACCAATTTTTACCAATTGAAACTAATTTTATGTAATTACAAAAAATCAACGCTAATTTTAACTAAATAATACTAATTTTAAAATGTAGTGCTAATTACTACTAATTATTACTAAACACCACTAATTAACACTAATGATTAGCAGTTATCGCCAATTTTTACTAAATAAAGCTAATTTTTATTAATTACCCATAATTATCGATAATTATTACTATTTACCATTAATTTTTAGAAATGAGAGCTAAATTTTTACTATTTATCAGAAATTGTTTTTAATTAATCCATGTTATTAGTAATTATTGATAACTTCTAATAATTACAGTCCATTTCTAATTATTACTAATGATTTCTTTTAATTGATTCTTATTTGTAAAAATTTCCACTCATTTATAAGAACATCCACTCATTTTAATAATTATGGCTGATTTTTTCTATTTATAGCTAATTTTTAGTCATTACAGCTAATTGTTTCAAATTACTTCAGAATTATTAATATTTACCATAAATTGTAAAAAATTAGTATTAATTACTAAAATTATTAATTAATAATTACTATTAATTAATATAAACTACTTTAAAATATTATTATTTATTATTATGATCTATAAATTTTTTCTATGATCTATTAATTTCCACCGTTTTCTATTAATTTTTACTAATTCTTGATTGTTTTCACTAATTTTTACAAATTACCATTTTTTACTAATTATCAGTAATTTCTAATAATAAAAAATAATTTCCAATAATTATCTCTATTTTCATATAATTATTGTTACTTAATGATAATTAAAATAGCATAATAATAATTAAAACTAATCACTAATAATTAAAACAAATCACATCTAATTAAAAATCATTACTATTAATTAAAACTAAATACTTATAACTAAAACTAATTAAAATTACAGAAAACTAATTAATGAAATATAAAACTAAGAAATTATAATTAAACCAAATTAATACTATTAAATAATTATTATTACTAATATTATATGAAATAAAATAAATAAAAAATAAAAAAATAAAAAAATAAAAAATAAAAAAATTACGTTAAAATAGCTAATTTTAGCGGAGGTAAAGAGGAAAACATGGATCCTAGAAAAATTTAAAACATTTATACTTTTAAGGAGGATAAGAGGTGAGTAGAGGAAGAGAGGAGAGTTCAGAGGTGGATAAAATGAAAAAATTCTGGTGGGGGTATATATAGGTAAGATAATTAACGACTGGTCTATTTGCCATGTTTTTCTATCATAAATAGTCTCAGTTACAATGGGTCCCATCCCAATTAGTTACAACCGATAATAAGCACATCAGTGATGAAAATGCTATTTACAATGGGTCATGTCACAAATGATCATCTTCTAACAGTTTATTTGGGACATGAATTTATTCCAATTGTAAATAATATTAATGATGGAAGGTATTTGAGATGGTGGTATATTCCCATCGCAAATACCTTTCATGCGGGTTGGCATGAAAGCTGCTCCAAATGTATTTTCATCGGGAATGCTTTCCCGTCATAAATAATTTTTTCACAAGGACTATTTTAGGATATGATTTTTTTCCCATCATAAATAGTCCCTTGACGAGTACTATATGAGATGGGTGAAAGGCCCATCACAAATAGCCTATTGAAGAAGCCGATTTATTCAATAGTGTTGAAATACCCTATAAACCTTAACCATACAATTTTAAACCCTAAAACCCTATTAAACAATAAAATTCATAAAACCCCTAAAATTCAAAAAATACCAAAAACCATAAAGGCCCTAAAACCCTAAAACCCAAAAAGACCATAATAAACCTAAAAGACCCTAACCCTTATAAAAAACTACAGATCCTAAAACCCGTAGACACTATAAGAAATATTAAAATCCCTGAAAAACATAAAATCAATAAAAACCCTAAAAAACCAAACACCCCTTGAAAACCCTAAAACTGCTAATATGCCTAAAAAACCAAAAAACAATCCAAAAATCCCTTAAAACCCATAAAACCCATAAAACCACTGAAAACATTAATAATAATAAAAATTCATAAACACCATGAAATCACATAGAAAGTCATTAAGAACTTTAGAAAACTCGAAAACCCCTAAAAATCAAAAACCCCCCAAAACACTAAAAGAATCCCTAAAACCCCAAAAACCACATAAAACTTTTTAAACTCGATAAAATTGATAAACCCATGGAAATATAAAAAAGACTAGAAACCCATAAAAAACCCTAAAAACTAATAAACGATAAACCCCACTAAAAATTCCCCTAAAAACTAAATCCCTCAAAACCATAAGAGACCATGAGAATCCATAAAACTCCAAAAAATCCCATCACCCCAAAGCAACTTAAAACCCATAAAAACCCTCAAATAACCTAAATATTAATTATAAAATAAAAAAGACCATAAAACCCCTCAAAATCCGTAAAACACCATAAAAATGTTGAAGAACCCAAAATCCCTAAAAACCGTATAAAACACAAAAACATTACCTTAATAACCCTTAAACGCACTAAAAATGTGAAAACCCTAAAAAGCATAAAAATCATAAAACCCACAAAATACCAAAAACCCACACAAAAAACCATAAAATCCCTCAAAACTCTATAAAAACATAACATCCTGAAATCCCATAAAAACCAAAAAATAATCATGAAAAACTCTGAAAATGGAAAATCCCCTAAAAACCCAAAAACAACCTAAAACCTAAAAACCATTAAAAACCATGAAAACCCCCTAAACACCTATAAATACCTAATAACCCTAAATAATAGTAAAGACTCTAAAAACCTAAATAAACTCTAAAAACCAGGAAGAACACAAAAATACATTTAAAACCTCTAAACGCCTAAAAATCTCTAAAACCCCTTAAAACCCATTAAAATATCTAAAACCCCTTAAAACCCTAAAAGTCAAAAAAACCTAAAACCCAATTAAAACAATAAAGACCAAAAAATAATAAAAACATATTAAAACAATTATACACCTAAATACATAATAAATAAACACCCGTAAGTAATATAAAAACACTAAAAATCATAAAAACCCAAGAACACACTAAAAACATAAAACTCTAAAATTCAAAAAAAAAATGGAAAAACACCTAAAGGACCATAAGAACCATAAAAGTCCATAAAACCCCAAAAAACTAAAATATCGTAAAAAAATAAGAAACCCATAAAATCTCTAAAATCCCTAATAGAATAAATGAAACATAAAAACCATAATAACACTATAAATTCCCTAAAAACCCTAAAAATGACAAAGACCCTAAAACTCCCTAAAAGGCTATAAAAACCCAATAAAAACCTGCAAGACTATAAAATTCGTTAAAAAACTAAAAGAGTGGAAAAACAAAAAAAACTCTTAAAGGAATATAATACTTTAGAAGATCCTAAAAACCACTAAAAATAATAACGGACCGTAAAAACCATAAATCCACAAATCACCCTATCAACTCTAATCTACCCTAAAAGCCTAAAACACTGAAGGACCCTAAATACCCTAAAAGATCCTAAAACCACGAAAAAACCCTAAAATCCTACAGACACCTAAAAGAACCTACACCCCCTAAAGATAGTAAAAGCATTAAAAAAATAAAAACTCTGAAAATAACATAAAATCCCTAATATTACGAAAAAAACTAAAGTTCCTAAAATACCATAAAGGGGCTAACCCTCCCCCCACCAGCAAAAAATGTAAAACCCCTAAAAATTTTACAAACATTAAACGACCCTAAAAGAACTAAAAACATGAATGATACCTAAAACACTAAAACCCGTTAAACATATAAAAACCTTAAAAATAATAAAACAGTAAAGAACCGAAAAACAAAAAAATACACAATAAATACATAAAACCCAAAAAAATACTAGAAAACTCAAAATACCCCAAAACCCCTAAAAACCATTAAACCCCCTAAAATCCCTAAAACCCAAAAAGGTAAATAAAAAAATAAAACACCAAAAGGACCCAAAAGACCATATAACCCCTAAAATACCCTAAAAACCATTAATCCATATCAGACTATAAAAATTCTAAAAACCATGAAACCATTAAATAAAATAAGAGACCCTAAAACCCTAAAATTACTAAAAAACCCTAAAAAACCTAAAAAAACTTAAAACCCCTGAAAAAATTTAAATACTCCATAAATCCTAAAACCCTAAAACCCCTAAAACACCCCATGTACTAAAACAACCCTTTAAACCTTAAAACACTACAAACTATAGAAACCATAAAATCCATAAAAACCCAAAAAAACCCCAAAACACATAAAACTCAAAAAAAACTATTATACCCCTAAATACTCTAAACCCCTAAAAAACCCTAAACCCCCCAAACCCCCCAAACCCACTGAAACATAAAAAACTCTTTAAACCCCTAAAAACAAAATAAAACCCATGTACTGGGAAAAAAACCCAAACCCCTGAAAACACTAAAATATCACTCCCACCCCAACCCTACAAAAACCTAAAAAATCTAAAATACCCCAAAACCCCCTAAAATTCCTAAAAACCTAAAAACTATAGAATAAAAAAACACTCAAACCTTAAACCCCTGATACATTAACAAGAACCTTATTACTTGAACACCCCAAAAGACCATAAAAACATAAAAAACCAAAAAATATCATATATAAACCTGAATGATCCTTAAAACCCCTTAAACACCCTAAATACATAAAACGAAAAAACCATAAAGGTCCCTAATAACAACAAACCCCAAAAAACCTAAATACCCCAAAAAATTCCTAAAACACCTAAAACCCCCATAGAATACCTAAAATACCTAAAAACCATAAATCCATAAGAAAATCCTTGAAACCCCCAAAACTCGTATGAAAACCCTAAAACCCTTTAAACCACAAAAGCCGAAAAAACCCTAAAAACACCAAATAGCCAAAAAACCGTAAAAACCCATAAAACCCCATAAAACCCTAAAATCACATCAAAATATAAATACCCTTAAAACCTTAAAAACCTTAAAAACCATAAAATCCAATTAAAACCTAAGATTACCATTACAAACACTAAAAAACAAAAATATCCTAAAAAAATTAAAAACACTAAACCATCTCCAAAAAAAACTTAACCTCCTTAAAAACACTAAAAGAACCTAAAAATCCTATGAACCATAAAAATCATAAAAACCCTAAAAAACCAAAATCCCTTGAAAACACTAAAATAACTTAAAACCCATTAAAACACAAAATATTGAAAGTTTCCCTAAAAGAACTAAAAAAATCTTAAAATCACAAAAAACCCTTAAAATACTAATAACCATTAAACCCTTAATTACCATTAAAATCCAAAACAATCCCAAAAACCATGAAAATACTAAAACTGCTTATACAACAAAAAGTCTATCAAAAATGAAATAAATTCTCACACCCCTATGAATCCTTAAAAATAATGAAATGTCGTAATGTACCCTAAAAACATTATATACACTAAAACCCTAAAACCCTAAAAACCTAAAACCTTAAAAAACATAAAACCCCCCTAAAACCCTAAAACCTCTAAAACCCATTAAAACCCTAAAACCCCATATAATCCCTACAAATCGCTAAAATCCCCTAAAATAAGAAACACCATAACATCAATAAAATACATAATGACCCACAAAATATTTATTGACCCTAAAAATACTAAAGTACCCCCAAAAATTCTAAAAGAAATAATAAAAGAACATAGATCCCATAAAAGACACTAAAATCCATGAAACACTAAAAGACCAAAAAAGACCTTTGTATTTACTAAAGACTTTAGAAAACTATACAAAACCTAAAGGACCCTAAAACCCCTATTAAAACCTAAAGGACCCTAAAAGGAAAAAACGAACCGTATAAACCATAGAGAAACAGAAAATATTCTAAAAACCCCTAAAACCATAGACACTCAAAAAAACCCTAAAGGACCCAAAAAAACAAAAAACGACCCTAGAAACCCATAAACACCATTAAAACCCCTATACATACTAATTGCCATAAAATACCATGAAACCCCCTAAAAACCCTAAAACAACTAAAATTCCCTAAAAACCTGTAAAGAATTATAAAAACCAAAAAATCCCCTTAAAAACCCTAAATACGTAGAAAAACTAAAAGACACCAAATCCTAAAAATGTAAAAAAGACCCTAAACCGCCTAAAAACACTAAAAGACCCTAAACACCTAGAAAATATGAAAAACCCTAAAATTTCAAAAATCTAAAAGTCCATTAAAACACTAAAAACCCTAAAAAAAGTAAAATACCAAAAAACCCCATAAAAATCCTTAAAAATGTTGTAAAAAACCTGAAAACCATAAAAGTCCCCAAAAACCCCAAATCCTAAAAAGATTATAAAACCCTTTATGAAAATAAAAAACCCCTAAAACCCATAAAACCTAAAAAATATAAAAATTCAATACCCCAAAAATACTAAAATCCCTAAAAACATAAAAACACAAACACCCCAAAAAACTCTAAAACCTAAAAAGAGAGTAAAAACCCTTATAGTCCCAAATTTACTGTAAAAACCATAAATCCCTACCCCCAACACTAAACCCCTTAAAACTTTTAAATTCTAAAAAACAAAAAAACCTAAAAAAGACAACAATACAGTAAAATAAACATAAAAGAAAAAAAACAAATAAAATATTAAATTCCCTAAATCCCATTAAACTCCTAAAATACCAAAAAAACCATCAAAACCCAAAAACCCCTAAAAAGTAAAAAGTCCACAAAACCATTTAAACCCATAAAACCTTTAAAATTCCCTGAAACCTATATAAGAACCTAAAATACCTATAAACCCCTAAAAGACCCTCAAACCCCCTAAAATCACTAATTCTCCCAAATCCCAAAAAATAACATAAAACTCCAAGAACACCCTAGAAATGAAGAAATTACTAAAAAATATTTAATACATTAATAATCCTAAAATTCACTATAATCATAAAATCTAGTAATCCCTTTAAAATCATAAAAACATAAAATCCTAGAAAACCCCTAAAATTAATTAACAAACATAAAAGATCCCTAAAAATCATTCCAAACACTCAAAATCATAGAAAAACTTAAAAAACATTAAAACAATGAAAACATTGAAAAACCATAAAATCCATAAGAAAACACTAAATCCCCTAAAAATCATAAGAAACCCCTAAATATATTAAATAATATGAAACCCTAAAAAAATCTATATAGCTAGTAAAATAGTAAAAACCCAAAAAAACCAAAAAAAGATGAAAATCCAAAAAATAAAAAAAATACATAAAAACTAAAAATCCCAAAAAACCCAAAAAAAAACATAAATCCCTTAACAATAAATGAGTACCTAAAACCAGCTAAAATATAAAGAACCCTAAAAACCCATAAAACCGTTCAAAAAACATTAAAACCCCAAAACCATTAAATACACTTAACCCCACCCAAGACGCTACAAACCCTATATTCCAAAAAACACCAAAAAAGATTAAAACCATTAATATCTTTAAAAATCATTAAAATATTTAAACCCTATAAAATATAAAACCCCTTAAAATGATAGATAAAAAACCCTAAACCCCCCAAAAAATCTCAAATCCTCTATAACACATAAAACCGATAAAAACCTAAAACCCCTAAAACCATACAAAACCCTGAATCCCTGAAAAGACCCTAAAACAACTAAAAATACATTGATGAACCAAAGACCATAAAAACCTAAAAGATCTAAAAACCACTAAAATTCCACAAAAAAACAAAAAACCCAAAAATACCCTAAAAACTCTTAAACCCAAAGGTGTAACATCCCAGGTAATTAAAGAATAAATAATTTTCATATTTATTAATATTTGAGAATTAAATATGAATTTTAATTAAAAGGGGTTTCTATGTTCGATAGCGTACCCGATACGCAACGATGAGTTTCTTTGAAACTTACGTAGCACACTAGTAATAAAATAATTTTTTTTAAATGTTAGTTAACAAGTAGCCGTTGTACTGGCGGGAATGAATAGAAATAACTAAAATATGAATAGATATATTTTTATATGTTTTTATATTTATCCAATAAAAGATAAAGGCTTAAAATATGGAAAGAGTTCAATTTTAGGCTTTTATACTCTAATTTTCACTAAAGGTTCACTTATCACCTTTTAATGGTGAACCGTCATTAAATATAGTTTTGATCACTCTTATACATTCTTTTGGACCAAATAAAACTTTTATTAAGAATCGGGACATCAAATTTTACTTTGTGTAATTTTTGGTACCTTTCTGATAAAGTTCATTTTTTTTATGAATAGTGTAAAATGTTGCATTTTAATTCAAAACCTCTTTTTGATCTAATTTATTTATATGATTATATTATCTTCTGAATTGGTTTTAAAGTGAAATTAGAATATATTTTTACCATTTTATCCAATGGTGGTCATTGGAATCAATTTCGATTTGAAATTAGACTTAAACTGGTGTCAATCTTTTGATACTTATTGTTTTGTAAAAACACGCTATTTGCTCTGGCAGCGGGAATTAATTATTAAATTAATTAATGTGACTTATATGATTTGAATTTTGTAAAATGGACTTCATTTTTGAATTCGGAATATCAAATATAGCTTAGGGTGAATTTTTGGTAATTTTCTGAAAAACTTCAATTTTTGATGAATAGTGAAACCACTAAGTGGTAATCAAGCAAACTGATTTTTCAGTTAAATGAAAGTTTACCACTAATGTGTATTGAATTTTGAAAATCCGACATACATGGTTGTCATTAAGAAGTAAAATGTGGTTCAATGAGATTAAAATAATTTTTTGGTGAATAGTAACTTATTAAGTTTTTAATCGCGATTAGTGGTAATTAGTGTAGTTTAAGGTATAAATAATACTTTAATAATATAAAATGACCTAGACACATGTCCCAACCTCATTGGTTGTGTCATGGCCGACCAAGACAAGCCATGTCCTAACTTGGGGACCCCATGGATCCACTTTTGTTGGGAAATGACATAAATTACTTTTTATTTAATGTTAAAGTGAAAATGACACAAACATAATATGTTTTGCGAAAACAATTTTTATGTGGGGTTATACAAGTACAAATTTTGATTATAAATATTAAATGGAAAGCTAAAAAGATTTCCTACATCATAGTAATTTTTTTATAATTTTCAGACATTAAATAAATTTAATTATTTATGACATAATAATGATGCAGCGATGACATCATTATTTGACGATTTAAATAAAATGGAAAGATAATATAAAATCTATGAACTACACATGTCCAAAACCAATTGGATGAGTGGATTTCGAACCCTTATCACCTTATCCACGAATCCTATCAATGTGGGACCTTTTAAAACCGAAACACATTTTCAAATTAAGTTATATTTCTTTACTTTCCAAAAGTGCCCCTCCTCTCCCCTTATAAAAGGCCCCCACCTCTACCCCATTTCACACACTCTTCAAGCCTTTGGCTCGGCCAACCCCTGCCCATTTGCTCTCTCCACATCCCTCTACTCAACCTAGAGGATTCCCTTTGGGCAGAATCCTTTCAAAGGAAGCCTTTAGGCTCAACTCAAAAGGAGTTACACTTTTTAAGGTAATTCATTCTCTCATGTTCATTTGTTTTATTTTGCTTCTCCAACCCCCTAAACTCTTTTTATATACTTATTTTGTAACAAAACCAGTATCATCAATATACTAGGATGTTGTTATAAGATATATTTTATCTACACTCTCACACAACTACATCAAATGATTAAAGAACATACGGTTTCTGTGGATGGCGAAATTCTGCCTCCCGAAACGATGATTGTTCAATACTCATTTAACACCTTCAAAGGTGGACATTATGATGTCACTATTTTTATATATGATATGTAATATGTTTATGTTTTACTTATGCTTCTGTATTTTTCATTTGTGTCTTACCTTTATGGCTTCCATTATGGGTATACGCGATATCTTCATTTAAGGAAGTGCGGACTACCGCCCCCTCAAAGTGATGTGATTCGTTAATGCCATATGTGGGACGTGTAAAGGATGGATTTAAAGTTATTATATATGATGTTATACTGGAATTATAATATACCTATATATATCATTATCATTTATTTCCATTAAAGTATGAGATAGAAATGAAAGTAGCGTTCATGCGTACGTACGGACTACCGTCTCCATGAACGGTGCATTTCATTTCTTATCCCCAAATGTAATGTACTATTAAAAGTACATGTATATAATGGATATATATAATTAATGATATATCTAAATGATGAATATAATTCTGGAATTAAAATATACATAAGTCTCATTTAGTTTTAATTCCATTAATATGACAAAGAAATGAAAGTAGCGTTCATGCGTACGTACGGCTTACCGTCTCCATGAACGGTGCATTTCATTTCTTACCTCTAAATGATTATGTAATATTTTAAATACATGTATGTACTGTATATATATGAAATATATGATATCTACATCATGAATACCATTCTGGATATAATGAAACATTGACCAAATTAACAACATGTAAGTGTAAGAAGTCTATTTTTGACTTAAGAACCAAATACCGACAAAATGAACATTATTAACTTAAATGATTACATGATGTTCATAACATGGTATAAAAGGAATAATGAACTTGAAAAAGATTCATAAGCAAGTAGAGATTAACTCAAGTTTATTATTCATGAGTTTAAAGAACGGTCGGGTCAAGTCAGATACGAGGTATGGGAACTTCTTAACCCAATTTCCATTCTTTGGGTTAATCTCCTACTTTCAAATTATGTCATTATATTACTATGTCGTATCTTGTATTTGTACTTTATTTATGTGAACTTATAGTGAATACACATAATGTATCTATTTTATTTTAAAAATTATCTTTGTAAGGGACTTCGTCTCAATCTCCTTTCGTTGAGGCATATTTTATTTTATACACAACTTTCTTTTATACGGTGTATAAACCCCTTTGACTTTTACGTTTATTCAAAAGGAATCTTTTTTTATACGAAGCGTTTACTAAACGAAAAAAGGGAATGTTTTTGTCGTATGTATGCGGCGACAACGACTTCTCCGCCGTCGTAACCGTTATTTGAGTTTCAGCTTCCTCTACAAGCCATACCTTCTTTTTTTAGAAGAAAAATAAATACCATGTTTTACTTTGGTATTGAAAATGGTTTTCATAATGTTTTTATTATATCAATGTGTTGTATTGATATCTCGTGATTGAAATGTGGAAATGTTATGTTTCCTTTATGCATGTTTTATGTGATATGATTATGTTATGGTCCTTGGGCATTATTATGAAGACGGGTGGTTCCGTGATAAACTAAGGGCGGGTGAGCCCGTTATAGCTCTCCAATGCATTGGGTAACGCGAAGGAGTGAAACGTTAAGGTTTCTCCGAAGAGATTTTAGGGAATATACTGTGATGGGTATTCCAAACGTAACCAAGAGGGTTACTCCCTATGTAAGAATGTTATTAATGCCTCAAGTTACCTTTATGTCTTATGATTTATATGATTTATTCATGATTTTATGAGGTATGTTAAAGTGCCTATGTTTTATGGGTAAAGTATGATTTCATTCTTATGTATATATGAACTCATGTTTCCTTTCCATGTTTTTTTTATAACCCATACTGAGTTTTTATGCTCATCCCAAGTTTTTGAAATGTTTTTCACAGGTCAAGGGAAAGGTACATGATAAGATGATAGAGTCAAGGATGTGTCAAGAAATAATCCATGTTTTATTTTTAATGTGTTTCCATTGATGGGAATGAAGAATACTATCTTTATGTAACCACTTTGTTTATATGTGGAATGTAATGCAAGTTTTATGATCTAATTCTCTAAAACTCTAAACCCGAAAAGATCCTCAATGTGTAATCTTGTAATAACTCAAGATTAAGTAAGGTTTAAGGCTGGGGCCTTATAAAAGGTCCCTAAGAACCTTAAAAACGTAGAAGATATTAAAATCCATAAAAAACCCCAACTAACCATAAATAACCTAAAAATTATAATATACTCTAAAACCCCTAAAACACCTAATGGAATTTAAAAACCCAAAAAATCCAAATAAAACCCTAACACGCTAAAGAAACCTAAATACCACATAAAGGTCCCTAAAACCCAAAAAACCATCATAAAACCATAAAACCCTTAAAAAAATCCCTAAAAAATTTAAACAAGGTAAATTATCTTTAAAAACATAATAGAGAATAAAAAACCATTAAAACGCCATAAAGGATCCTAAAACCCCTAAAACGGAAAAGGAGACTACAAAACCTTAAGGATCCTAAAATCCCCTAAAACCCTAAAAGAACCTAAAAATTCAAAAAAAAACCACAAAAGTCCCTAAAAACCTGAAAACACCTAAACACCATAAAACACCCTAAAACCTGTAAAAGACCCTAAAATCCTATAAAGACCAAAAAACCCAGAAACTCCATAAAAATACCTAAAAACCCAATAATGAAACAATTATAAGAAACCATAAAATAACAACAAACACCTCAAAACCCTTAAAAGACCAAAAAACCCATAAAAACAAAAAAAACAATAAAATCCATAAACGACACTAAAAATCATAAAACCCATAAGACCATAAATATGAACCAGGAAAACTTGGAGTCTGGATGGGAGGTGATGGATGATGGTTCTAGTTATGACATTGGCTATGGTGGTTTAGAACCCTTTGACTTATAAGTTTCTGCTTTGGTTTGTATTGGCATGGGCTCTCTTTTTGGGGGTGGGTTGTTTGACCCCTCCCGTATTTTTGTGTGTGTTCTTTTCTATTAAATTTCAGGTAGCTAGGAATTGCCTCGTCTTGTGCCTACTTTTCCCTAATACCATAAGTAACCCAAAAACCAGAAAAAAACCCTTTAAAATCCTAAACTGTAACGCCCCGACCCCAGCTACCCAGAGTCGGTGCATTACTTCGTAACATTGGCATGATCACAAGAAAGATCAAATCTCCAAAGACCGATTGGTTTAGTAGCCTTGGAAACACTAGATATATTCATAAGTTTTACATTACATCATAAAATGAAAAACTACTACAACAACATAATGTTTCCACAATCCACACTATTAACCCCTCATAAAATCCCTGCAGGTCATTCATAACTTTCTTCTTCACATCCTGGGAAAAATAAAACATAGAAAAGGGGTGAGCACAAATTCCCAGTAAGGATAACAATATAGCGGAAACTTTCATAAATAAGAATAAACATTTAAAGCAATGTATAACTAAAACAAAAGCCTTTTAAATATGAACTTTCAACATGGTATGGCATAAATAAAATGAAATAATGCCATTTACTTATTCACATGGATATTCTACTAATCGAATAATCACATGAAAAAATCAATAACCACTTTCATAATGTTGGAATGCATAATGCCAGACTATCATAAATACATTGCCAAGGCCTCGTGCCAAGACTAAAAATAAGATTTTGTCAAGGCCTTGTGCCAAGACACTAGTTTGTCTCATGAGACCTACCGATGCATCGAGGAGCTATAGCGGGCTCCACCCGTCACATATTAAGTCCAATGCATTCCCATATGAAAAGGTTTAAACATAACATAAACATTCATATTAAAACTAGCATATGAAATGTCAATACTTTCACCATAAACTATGAATGGTATAAAAATAGAACATCCACAGTCAAACATATCACAAAACCTTCAATACAATATAGAAGTTTTGTATCATAATAAATCAACTTCAAATAATCTTAAAATCCATCAAAGGATGTTGACGTAGATGAAATCAATTTTTTTTTAAAGAAATATCTCCTTTTATTTTGAAATCATTTAAGATCCATATAAAATAAAACATTTTCTTTGAAAATATTCTTATAAGCTTGTAAGGAAAGCTTTGAAGATTTTATAACGGCGTAAAATAACCGCACCCGCCGTATAAGTTAAAAAAAACATTTTTACCTCAATTCTGTCGAAAAGGTTAAAAAGGACCTTGTTTTGAAAACAACGGAAAGATTCCTTTATAAACCTCTTATAAAAAGTCAAACAAGGGTATAAATGACTTTAACCCATATTCTTGTAAATAGTAAAAATGTTTTGAAATACATTTTTAAGAAACATGGATGTGGATGATAAAGATATCCCAGTAGATTATTACGTATAAACAACCTCAGATAATGAAGAGATTGTGAAATAAACCCTTACCTTGTACTTTTCCTTGGTTGGGGTAGGTTAACCTCCTGTATAATGGTGAAATAGTTGTTATTAAATTATACAATAATCATATATAATAATATGATATCATATATGATCTTTTAACATTGATTTGTTAATAATATCTTAGAATTATCGTCGTTTCGGGAGTTAACTTACTCATTTTCTTTTATATGTTTTGTTACATAAGCCATGGTTGTTGTATTTTATTCATATCCAGAATGATATCTAGTCCTTAAACATCATTTTTAAATCATCAAATGATAATTATACTTGAATTGATACGATGGAGAATGAATCTCATCGCGTTCGTGGAGACGGTAGTCAGTACGTACGCACGAGCGACAATATCATTCTTTTGATATTAAAATAATATATAAATGAATGGTATATCATATATACAGAATCATTAACATGTTATATTTATTATTTACATGAGTTACAAATCATTATTATACCCATCCAAATAATATTATATTGAATAACAATTACACCACGACGTGGAGACGGTAAGCCGTACGTACGCACGTATGGTGACATGTTATTCAAAGGGTGGATAGAATACTGAATATGGTTGTACCATACTTATAATAACATCACAATATATGTGAGATACTGGAGTTATTATTTTAGAATGGTAAGAACAAAGGAAGAAGGAGTGGAAGAAGAAATGAACTTAGAAAAGGGTGGTGAAATCATTACCTCTTCTTCGGGTTCTTCCTTTTTATTTGATCAAAAGGGCTCCTTAGGTTGGCTTTCTGATAAAACTAAGGCCTCTAGGTTGTAGTGAGAGATGTTGGGAGAGTATTTGGGCAGAGTTTGGCCGAACCAAAATGGCTTAGAGGTGTGAAGAAATGAGAAGGAGGAGTACCCTTTTATAAGAGGGGTGAGGGGCACCTTTGGAAAAGCTAGAAATATTAATTTATAATAAATTCATATTCGGTTTCCAAAGGCTCCAAAGTTGACTATTCAAAGTATGCGGTGGGGATAGGTCGAAAACAACTCATCCAATAGAATTTAGACAGGTTTGGGTACTTATATTAACCTTATCTTTAAGTATTAACTCTAAGTTAATTAGTTTCACTTTTACAATGTCTCTTTGTATTTTTATATAATATGGTTAATAAACATAATATATACATCCAAGCGACCCCCAAGTGGTCCATTAATGATTAAACAATCATAATATAAGTCTCTTGGCAGAACCTTAGATTTTTAGGAATTTAATATCAATTAATAATATAATATTTGTTTTAAGAACTCTTTTATGTCAATTTTGACACTATTCAATAGTTGATTTTTGTGAAACTCATAACAGATTGATTACTTCGAACAAATTCCATTAAATCAATCCTAATATATCATATTAGCCTATAAAATTAGTTTAATTCATTAAAAGTTTCATATTATATTTATTTGGGTATTTATAATATCATTTATTTTAATTTTTCACAATTTTAGTAATTACTGCATCATCATTGTGTCATAAATAAAATAAATTTTTTAATGTCTAAAAATTATAAATAAAATATCATTATGTAGGAAATATTTTTAGCTTTCTAATGAATATTTATAATCTAAAATCCAACATATATAACCCTATTTAAAAATTGTTGTTCTAAAAGATATATGCTTGTGTCATTTTTGTATTCATTTTAACTAAATTAAAATAAAGTGTCATTATCACTTACAAGTGGATCCATGGGGTCCCAAAATTGACACAAAGATGTCCATGGTCGACCATCTATCAACCAATAGGGTTAAGACACGTTTTTAGGGTAATTTAGTATTATTATAATATTATTTTTTTAACCCTTATTTACCGGATTTACCCTTAACCATGGTAAATAAAATATTTACCGCAGTAATTATTCAAAATGTCTAAAAATAAAAGTTACCTATTTAAACAATTTGAACATCCTGATTCCAAATATGGAATCCATTTTTCTAAATTCAAAACACAGAAGTGGCAGAAATTAATTTAAAATTAATTCCCGTTGTCAAAACAAAAAGCGTGTTTTTAAGAGATAATAACTATCAAAAGATTGACACTTGTTTATGTTCGGTTTAATTGTAAAATTATGTCTAATGACCAAAATTATATTAAATGGTAAAAATATATTCTAAATATACTTTAAAACCACTCAAATTCACAATTTATCACTATTAATTATTTTGATTAAAAAAGTTGTTTTTAATTAAAATTTAGTAATTTTCACTATTCATCAAAATATGAAAGTTATCCGAAAAGTACCAAAATTTCACCTTAGGATAAATTTGATATTCCGAATCCAAAAATGAAGTCCATTTTAAAATATAAAATATATATAACTTCAAAAAGTAGGTATTACTATTCATAACAGCTAGTTTGATTGGTTACGGTGTGTTAGAACTCAGTGTTGCGTACAACACACGCTAGCGTACCGTGGAAGCTTGGGATATTTCATTTTAAATTTTTGATGTCCCCATTTAGTCAAAAAGCTTAAAATATTGTATTTAAAAAGGTTTCACTATCAAAAGTTGATAAAAGTGCAATACTGAAAATGAATCTGTTCTTGCATTATGACTAAGAAACTCATAATATGGATTCTAAAATTATAAGGATTATATAAAGTTAAAAATGTAGTTAATGCTATTCATGACCTCTTTTAATGGCTTTTTTTTTGGTAAGTCATGGTGAAATTGAACTCGGTGTTGCGTGTAGTGCAAGTTATTGAATTATTTTGAAAAATAACACACTATGAAATCTTGGGGTGTTACATTCTCCCCTCCTTCAATAAATTGCGTCCTCGCAATTTGAAATTGTTCTTCGAAAATAAAAGGTTGAAAATAGATAATATATTTGTGGGAAAACCCACATCGGAAATTGGGTTACTAAAATTTAGTCTTAATATGAGGAAAAGAGAAATGAAAGGGTCACCACCAAATTATGATCTCGATTAGGAGAACATTGGTGGCAATTAGAGACATATAATTGGATGAAAACGTAAATATTTATAGGTAGTGATTGAGGTCATCAATCACAAAAAAGTATAAAATTGAGGTCCTTAAAATCATCAATCTATGATGATTTGAAATACCATCGGTTCAACAAAACATAGGGTATTGGGATAACACATTTTTGACGTTTCAAAATATCTTAGTTGAAATCCCACATCGAAAAATGAATTAATGAGGCCTCTATTTAAAATAAAGAGTCGAAAGTATGAAGATTACTGAAAATAACACATACTAGGGTTCCATGTAAGAAAATATGGATATGGAAGAAAAATCTAGCCATCAATTATCTGATGGAGAGTGGTAGAGAACATGGCTATGAAAAGGCCAACAATCCCAAAGCCATAAATTAGTGATGATTTAAGGTACCATCTAGGACAACATTTTTGTTCTAAGTTCCTTTTATTAATGATGAGGAATTTCTTTATGAGATTGGCTAAGATCATAAGGAGATATACTTACTTTATAATTAGAGTTTTATCCATTAATAAATTTCTACCAAAAACTCATCATTCACTCGTAAAAAAAATTCTATTTATACTATTCATAGAGGGTTCCAAAATAAACGAATTTATAATTCATCTACCAGATCTTTTAAAAAACTACTTTATTTAATCCA
Organism: Viscum album; assembly: GCA_963277665.1. Taxonomy (NCBI): domain Eukaryota; kingdom Viridiplantae; phylum Streptophyta; class Magnoliopsida; order Santalales; family Viscaceae; genus Viscum; species Viscum album. Next base: position 686,387,385 of record OY728167.1, read on the forward strand.
GGACATCTCGTGGGATAGTGGTAGGTGATACACCCTTGTCGCCCTTCGGTTACAGGTTCAAGTCTCGCAGCATTGCCGGACGCGACGGGTTGCCGCCCGACCTCCGGGTTGTCCTTTTATGGAAATCCAAAATAATCCAAACTAGAACTATCCAAAATACTTCTGTCCAAACTCACAGTCCAACATTTATAAGGAAGGTAAACATAATATAGATCCTTTTTACCCCGTAATAGAATATGAATACCTTCATCATGTATTACCATATTCCTTATTGATTACATTCATGCTCCCTTATTCCATATAGAATGCTGGATATACTTCATTAATCCAAAAATGTTTTAAACCCCAACAATGATGGAATATACAAATCATTAATCAGTTCCATGGTAGTCAAGAATATCCAATATAATTTATCCAAAATAATCACATATTATTCCAAAATCACTACCTCAGTATCAGAACTATATTCTCTCAACCATATATTTTCCAAAAAAATTTCCTGTTATTGAGTCACTTTTCTTTGTTCCACACAATCTCAAGTCCTTAATGAAATAGTACTGCATTACAATCCTTATATACTCCATAATTATTATAACAAGTAAATTGTTGATACAACACTCAATTGATATAATCAACATAATAACTCTAATCATTCCTCTTAATCTGTGGTAGTATCATAACTTGATTATTATCCAATAGCATCATTTGCGGCATAGTCTGATGACTGGGACATAGGTTCACGTAGTGTCCAAACTCCTTGCAAATGAAGCATTGTACATTTGAAACCATTTTCTTACCCTTGCAGTCATGTACTTTGTGCCCTTTTCCTCCACACTTATAACAAACTCCCATTCCTTTTAGGCAAGTTCCAGGGTGTTTCTTTCCACAGTTACCACATATGGGAAAATTCTTCTTTTCCCTCTTCCCTTTATCCATCTTTCTCTCTTCTATCCTTTTCTTCTCTTGCTTCCCTTCAAAGCCATAGGACTCAGTAAACTCTTTACTTATCTTATCAACACATGATATTATTTCTTCATATGATGATAATACATGGGAGACTATTTCTCTTATAAATTCTAGCTTAAGACCATGAAAGATATGATCCTTCCTTCTCTTTGGATCATGTGCATTTCTGGAGTTCTCATTTCTTCTACTGGGCGCCATTTCTAAACAATGGAATACACTAGATCAGTTTATGAATCAAAATACATAATCCCATACTTATAATACACTTAACATAAATTGAACTATTTATGGATATAATCCATAATCATAAAAATGTCTCATTTGAGGATGTATATACTCATAAACCCTTCACAATGGTTTGTAAAGAAAATGAGAATTATCCTAAGCATATCCCCCGGGAGTGTCGTAACCAAGAGTGCAGCAAGGCCCGTTGTCGTGCACCAGTTCCCGTTCGAGTCTAGCTCAAAGCGGTGTTTTCGGGTTTTACCCCTAGGTACATCTGTTCCAGAGCCGCCTCTACCTGCTCGTATCCAGACAGGGATGTATTGCTCGGAAAACTCACAAAATCTCTACAATACCAAAATTCTAGGAAGTTCTTCTATACTAATCCTCAAAGTTCATCTTAGGTCTATGTGCTCTAATCAGAGTTTATCTAAATATAGATTCCAAGGTTTGTACTAAACTTCCTCTGATACCAACTGTAACGCCCCGACCCCAGCTACCCAGAGTCGGTGCATTACATCGTAACATTGGCATGATCACAAGAAAGATCAAATCTCGAAAGACCGATTGGTTTAGTAGCCTTGGAAACACTAGATATATTCATAATTTTTACATTACATCATAAAATGAAAAAACTACTACAACAACATAATGTTTCCACAATCCACACTATTAACCCCTCATAAAATCCCTGCAGGTCATTCATAACTTACTTCTTCACATCCTGGGAAAAATAAAACATAGAAAAGGGGTGAGCTCAAATGCCCAGTAAGGATAACAATATAGCGGAAACTTTCATAAATAAGAATAAACATTTAAAGCAATGTATAACTAAAACAAAAGCCTTTTAAATATGAACTTTCAACATGGTATGGCATAAATAAAATGAAATAATGCCATTTACTTATTCACATGGATATTCTACTAATCTAATAATCACATGCAAAAATCAATAACCACTTTCATAATGTTGGAATGCATAATGCCAAACTATCATAACCACATAGCCAAGGCCTCGTGCCAAGACTAAAAATAAGATTTTGTCAAGGCCTTGTGCCAAGACACTAGTTTGTCTCATGAGACCTACCGATGCATCGAGGAGCTATAGCGGGCTCCACCCGTCACATATTAAGTCCAATGCATTCCCATATGAAAAGGTTTAAACATAACATAAACATTCATATTAAAACTAGCATATGAAATGTCAATACTTTCACCATAAACTATGAATGGTATAAAAATAGAACATCCACAGTCAAACATATCACAAAACCTTCAATACAATATAGAAGTTTTGTATCATAATAAATCAACTTCAAATAATCTTAAAATCCATCAAAGGATGTTGACGTAGATGAAATCAAATTTTTTTTTAAAGAAATATCTCCTTTTATTTTGAAATCATTTAAGATCCATATAAAATAAAACATTTTCTTTGAAAATATTCTTATAATCTTGTAAGGAAAGCTTTGAAGATTTTATAACGGCGTAAAATAACCGCACCCGCCGTATAAGTTAAAAAAACATTCTTATCTCAATTCTGTCGAAAAGGTTAAAAAGGACCTTGTTTTGAAAACAACGGAAAGATTCCTTTATAAACCTCTTATAAAAAGTAAAACAAGGGTATAAATGACTTTAACCCATATTCTTGTAAATAGTAAAAATGTTTTGAAATACATTTTTAAGAAACATGGATGTGGATGATAAAGATATCCCAGTAGATTATTACGTATAAACAACCTCAGATAATGAAGAGATTGTGAAATAAACCCTTACCTTGTACTTTTTCTTGGTTGGGGTAGGTTAACCTCCTGTATAATGGTGAAATAGTTGTTATTAAATTATACAATAATCATATATAATAATATGATATCATATATGATCTTTTAACATTGATTTGTTAATAATATCTTAGAATTATCGTCGTTTCGGGAGTTAACTTACTCATTTTCTTTTATATGTTTTGTTACATAAGCCATGGTTGTTGTATTTTATTCATATCCAGAATGATATCTAGTCCTTAAACATCATTTTTAAATCATCAAATGATAATTATACTTGAATGGATACGATGGAGAATGAATCTCATCGCGTTCGTGGAGACGGTAGTCCGTACGTACGCACGAGCGACAATATCATTCTTTTGATATTAAAATAATATATAAATGAATGGTATATCATATATACAGAATCATTAACATGTTATATTTATTATTTACATGAGTTACACATCATTATTATACCCATCCAAATAATATTATATTGAATAACAATTACACCACGACGTGGAGACGGTAAGCCGTACGTACGCACGTATGGTGACATGTTATTCAAAGGGTGGATAGAATAATGAATATGGTTGTACCATACTTATAATAACATCACAGTATATGTGAGATACTGGAGTTATTATTTTAGAATGGTAAGAACAAAGGAAGAAGGAGTGGAAGAAGAAATGAACATAGAAAAGGGTGGTGAAATCATTACCTCTTCTTCGGGTTCTTCCTTTTGATTTGATCAAAAGGGCTCCTTAGGTTGGCTTTCTGATAAAACTAAGGCCTCTAGGTTGTAGTGAGAGATGTTGGGAGAGTATTTGGGCAGAGTTTGGCCGAACCAAAATGGCTTAGAGGTGTGAAGAAATGAGAAGGAGGAGTTCCCTTTTATAAGAGGGGTGAGGGGCACCTTTGGAAAAGCTTGAAATATTAATTTACAATAAATTCATATTCGGTTTCCAAAGGCTCCAAAGTTGACTATTCAAAGGATGATGTGGGGATAGGTCGAAAACAACTCATCCAATAGAATTTAGACAGGTTTGGGTACTTATATTAACCTTATCTTTAAGTATTAACTCTAAGTTAATTAGTTTCACTTTTACAATGTCTCTTTGTATGTTTATATAATATGGTTAATAAACTTACTATATACATCCAATCGACCCCCAAGTGGTCCATTAATGATTAAACTATCATAATATAAGTCTCTTGGCCGAACCATAGATTTTTAGGAATTTAATATCAATTAATAATATAATATTTTTTTTAAGAACTCTTTTATGTCAATTTTGACACTATTCAATAGTTGATTTTTGTGAAACTCATAACAGATTGATTACTTCGAAAAAAGTCCATTATATCAATCCTAATATATCATATTTTCCTAGAAAATTAGTTTAATTCATTAAAAGTTTCATATTATATTTATTTGGGTATTTATAATATCAATTATTTTAATTTTTCACTATTATAGTAATTACTGCATCATCATTGTGTCATAAATAAAATAAATTATTTAATGTCTAAAAATTATAAATAAAATATCATTATGTAGGAAATATTTTTAGCTTTCTAATGAATATTTATAATCTAAAATCCAACATATATAACCCTATGTAAAAATTGTTGTTCTAAAAGATATATGCTTGTGTCATTTTTGTATTCATTTTAACTAAATTAAAATAAAGTGTCATTATCACTTACAAGTGGATCCATGGGGTCCCAAAATTGACACAAAGATGTCCATGGTCGACCATCTATCAACCAATAGGGTTAAGACACGTTTTTAGGGTAATTTAGTATTATTATAATATTATTTTTTTAACCCTTATTTACCGGATTTACCCTTAACCATGGTAAATAAAATATTTACCGCAGTAATTATTCAAAATGTCTAAAAATAAAAGTTACCTATTTAAACAATTTGAACATCCTGATTCCAAATATGGAATCCATTTTTCTAAATTCAAAACACAGAAGTGGCAGAAATTAATTCAAAATTAATTCCCGTTGTCAAAACAAAAAGCGTGTTTTTAAGAGATAATAACTATCAAAAGATTGACACTTGTTTATGTTCGGTTTAATTGTAAAATTATGTCTAATGACCAAAATTATATTAAATGGTAAAAATATATTCTAAATATACTTTAAAACCACTCAAATTCACAATTTATCACTATTAATTATTTTGATTAAAAAAGTTGTTTTTAATTAAAATTTAGTAATTTTCACTATTCATCAAAATATGAAAGTTATCCGAAAAGTACCAAAATTTCACCTTAGGCTAAATTTGATATTCCGAATCCAAAAATGAAGTCCATTTTAAAATATAAAATATATATAACTTCAAAAAGTAGGTATTACTATTCATAACAGCTAGTTTGATTGGTTACGGTGTGTTAGAACTCAGTGTTGCGTACAACACACGCTAGCGTACCGTGGAAGCTTGGGATATTTCATTTTAAATTTTTGATGTCCCCATTTAGTCAAAAAGCTTAAAATATTGTATTTAAAAAGGTTTCACTATCAAAAGTTGATAAAAGTGCAATACTGAAAATGAATCTGTTCTTGCATTATGACTAAGAAACTCATAATATGGATTCTAAAATTATAAGGATTATATAAAGTTAAAAATGTAGTTAATGCTATTCATGACCTCTTTTAATGGCTTTTTTTTTTGGTAAGTCATGGTGAAATTGAACTCGGTGTTGCGTGTAGTGCAAGTTATTGAATTATTTTGAAAAATAACACACTATGAAATCTTGGGGTGTTACATTCTCCCCTCCTTCAATAAATTGCGTCCTCGCAATTTGAAATTGTTCTTCGAAAATAAAAGGTTGAAAATAGATAATATATTTGTGGGAAAACCCACATCGGAAATTGGGTTACTAAAATTTAGTCTTAATATGAGGAAAAGAGAAATGAAAGGGTCACCACCAAATTATGATCTCGATTAGGAGAACATTGGTGGCAATTAGAGACATATAATTGGATGAAAACGTAAATATTTATAGGTAGTGATTGAGGTCATCAATCACAAAAAAGTATAAAATTGAGGTCCTTAAAATCATCAATCTATGATGATTTGAAATACCATCGGTTCAACAAAACATAGGGTATTGGGATAACACATTTTTGACGTTTCAAAATATCTTAGTTGAAATCCCACATCGAAAAATGAATTAATGAGGCCTCTATTTAAAATAAAGAGTCGAAAGTATGAAGATTACCGAAAATAACACATACTAGGGTTCCATGTAAGAAAATATGGATATGGAAGAAAAATCTAGCCATCAATTATCTGATGGAGAGTGGTAGAGAACATGGCTATGAAAAGGCCAACAATCCCAAAGCCATAAATTAGTGATGATTTAAGGTACCATCTAGGACAACATTTTTGTTCTAAGTTCCTTTTATTAATGATGAGGAATTTATTTATGAGATTGGCTAAGATCATAAGGAGATATACTTACTTTATAATTAGAGTTTTATCCATTAATAAATTTCTACCAAAAACTCATCATTCACTCGTAAAAAAAATTCTATTTATACTATTCATAGAGGGTTCCAAAATAAACGAATTTATAATTCATCTACCAGATCTTTTAAAAAACTACTTTATTTAATCCAGGACATCTCGTGGGATAGTGGTAGGTGATACACCCTTGTCGCCCTTCGGTTGCAGGTTCAAGTCTCGCAGCATTGCCGGACGCGACGGGTTGCCGCCCGACCTCCGGGTTGTCCTTTTATGGAAATCCAAAATAATCCAAACTAGAACTATCCAAAATACTTCTGTCCAAACTCACAGTCCAACATTTATAAGGAAGGTAAACATAATATAGATCCTTTTTACCCCGTAATAGAATATGAATACCTTCATCATGTATTACCATATTCCTTATTGATTACATTCATGCTCCCTTATTCCATATAGAATGCTGGATATACTTCATTAATCCAAAAATGTTTTAAACCCCAACAATGATGGAATATACAAATCATTAATCAGTTCCAGGGTAGTCAAGAATATCCAATATAATTTATCCAAAATAATCACATATTATTCCAAAATCACTACCTCAGTATCAGAACTATATTCTCTCAACCATATATTTTCCAAAAAAAATTCCTGTTATTGAGTCACTTTTCTTTGTTCCACACAATCTCAAGTCCTTAATGAAATAGTACTGCATTACAATCCTTATATACTCCATAATTATTATAACAAGTAAATTGTTGATACAACACTCAATTGATATAATCAACATAATAACTCTAATCATTCCTCTTAATCTGTGGTAGTATCATAACTTGATTATTATCCAATAGCATCATTTGCGGCATAGTCTGATGACTGGGACATAGGTTCACGTAGTGTCCAAACTCCTTGCAAATGAAGCATTGTACATTTGAAACCATTTTCTTACCCTTGCAGTCATGTACTTTGTGCCCTTTTCCTCCACACTTATAACAAACTCCCATTCCTTTTAGGCAAGTTCCAGGGTGTTTCTTTCCACAGTTACCACATATGGGAAAATTCTTCTTTTCCCTCTTCCCTTTATCCATCTTTCTCTCTTCTATCCTTTTCTTCTCTTGCTTCCCTTCAAAGCCATAGGACTCAGTAAACTCTTTACTTATCTTATCAACACATGATATTATTTCTTCATATGATGATAATACATGGGAGACTATTTCTCTTATAAATTCTAGCTTAAGACCATGAAAGATATGATCCTTCCTTCTCTTTGGATCATGTGCATTTCTGGAGTTCTCATTTCTTCTACTGGGCGCCATTTCTAAACAATGGAATACACTAGATCAGTTTATGAATCAAAATACATAATCCCATACTTATAATACACTTAACATAAATTGAACTATTTATGGATATAATCCATAATCATAAAAATGTCTCATTTGAGGATGTATATACTCATAAACCCTTCACAATGGTTTGTAAAGAAAATGAGAATTATCCTAAGCATATCCCCCGGGAGTGTCGTAACCAAGAGTGCAGCAAGGCCCGTTGTCGTGCACCAGTTCCCGTTCGAGTCTAGCTCAAAGCGGTGTTTTCGGGTTTTACCCCTAGGTACATCTGTTCCAGAGCCGCCTCTACCTGCTCGTATCCAGACAGGGATGTATTGCTCGGAAAACTCACAAAATCTCTACAATACCAAAATTCTAGGAAGTTCTTCTATACTAATCCTCAAAGTTCATCTTAGGTCTATGTGCTCTAATCAGAGTTTATCTAAATATAGATTCCAAGGTTTGTACTAAACTTCCTCTGATACCAACTGTAACGCCCCGACCCCAGCTACCCAGAGTCGGTGCATTACATCGTAACATTGGCATGATCACAAGAAAGATCAAATCTCGAAAGACCGATTGGTTTAGTAGCCTTGGAAACACTAGATATATTCATAATTTTTACATTACATCATAAAATGAAAAAACTACTACAACAACATAATGTTTCCACAATCCACACTATTAACCCCTCATAAAATCCCTGCAGGTCATTCATAACTTACTTCTTCACATCCTGGGAAAAATAAAACATAGAAAAGGGGTGAGCTCAAATGCCCAGTAAGGATAACAATATAGCGGGAACTTTCATAAATAAGAATAAACATTTAAAGCAATGTATAACTAAAACAAAAGCCTTTTAAATATGAACTTTCAACATGGTATGGCATAAATAAAATGAAATAATGCCATTTACTTATTCACATGGATATTCTACTAATCTAATAATCACATGCAAAAATCAATAACCACTTTCATTATGTTGGAATGCATAATGCCAAACTATCATAACCACATAGCCAAGGCCTCGTGCCAAGACTAAAAATAAGATTTTGTCAAGGCCTTGTGCCAAGACACTAGTTTGTCTCATGAGACCTACCGATGCATCGAGGAGCTATAGCGGGCTCCACCCGTCACATATTAAGTCCAATGCATTCCCATATGAAAAGGTTTAAACATAACATAAACATTCATATTAAAACTAGCATATGAAATGTCAATACTTTCACCATAAACTATGAATGGTATAAAAATAGAACATCCACAGTCAAACATATCACAAAACCTTCAATACAATATAGAAGTTTTGTATCATAATAAATCAACTTCAAATAATCTTAAAATCCATCAAAGGATGTTGACGTAGATGAAATCAAATTTTTTTTTAAAGAAATATCTCCTTTTATTTTGAAATCATTTAAGATCCATATAAAATAAAACATTTTCTTTGAAAATATTCTTATAAGCTTGTAAGGAAAGCTTTGAAGATTTTATAACGGCGTAAAATAACCGCACCCGCCGTATAAGTTAAAAAAAACATTCTTACCTCAATTCTGTCGAAAAGGTTAAAAAGGACCTTGTTTTGAAAACAACGGAAAGATTCCTTTATAAACCTCTTATAAAAAGTAAAACAAGGGTATAAATGACTTTAACCCATATTCTTGTAAATAGTAAAAATGTTTTGAAATACATTTTTAAGAAACATGGATGTGGATGATAAAGATATCCCAGTAGATTATTACGTATAAACAACCTCAGATAATGAAGAGATTGTGAAATAAACCCTTACCTTGTACTTTTCCTTGGTTGGGGTAGGTTAACCTCCTGTATAATGGTGAAATAGTTGTTATTAAATTATACAATAATCATATATAATAATATGATATCATATATGATCTTTTAACATTGATTTGTTAATAATATCTTAGAATTATCGTCGTTTCGGGAGTTAACTTACTCATTTTCTTTTATATGTTTTGTTACATAAGCCATGGTTGTTGTATTTTATTCATATCCATAATGATATCTAGTCCTTAAACATCATTTTTAAATCATCAAATGATAATTATACTTGAATGGATACGATGGAGAATGAATCTCATCGCGTTCGTGGAGACGGTAGTCCGTACGTACGCACGAGCGACAATATCATTCTTTTGATATTAAAATAATATATAAATGAATGGTATATCATATATACAGAATCATTAACATGTTATATTTATTATTTACATGAGTTACACATCATTATTATACCCATCCAAATAATATTATATTGAATAACAATTACACCACGACGTGGAGACGGTAAGCCGTACGTACGCACGTATGGTGACATGTTATTCAAAGGGTGGATAGAATAATGAATATGGTTGTACCATACTTATAATAACATCACAGTATATGTGAGATACTGGAGTTATTATTTTATAATGGTAAGAACAAAGGAAGAAGGAGTGGAAGAAGAAATGAACATAGAAAAGGGTGGTGAAATCATTACCTCTTCTTCGGGTTCTTCCTTTTGATTTGATCAAAAGGGCTCCTTAGGTTGGCTTTCTGATAAAACTAAGGCCTCTAGGTTGTAGTGAGAGATGTTGGGAGAGTATTTGGGCAGAGTTTGGCCGAACCAAAATGGCGTAGAGGTGTGAAGAAATGAGAAGGAGGAGTTCCCTTTTATAAGAGGGGTGAGGGGCACCTTTGGAAAAGCTTGAAATATTAATTTACAATAAATTCATATTCGGTTTCCAAAGGCTCCAAAGTTGACTATTCAAAGGATGATGTGGGGATATGTCGAAAACAACTCATCCAATAGAGTTTAGACAGGTTTGGGTACTTATATTAACCTTATCTTTAAGTATTAACTCTAAGTTAATTAGTTTCACTTTTACAATGTCTCTTTGTATGTTTATATAATATGGTTAATAAACTTACTATATACATCCAATCGACCCCCAAGTGGTCCATTAATGATTAAACTATCATAATATAAGTCTCTTGGCCGAACCATAGATTTTTAGGAATTTAATATCAATTAATAATATAATATTTTTTTTAAGAACTCTTTTATGTCAATTTTGACACTATTCAATAGTTGATTTTTGTGAAACTCATAACAGATTGATTACTTCGAAAAAAGTCCATTATATCAATCCTAATATATCATATTAGCCTAGAAAATTAGTTTAATTCATTAAAAGTTTCATATTATATTTATTTGGGTATTTATAATATCAATTATTTTAATTTTTCACTATTATAGTAATTACTGCATCATCATTGTGTCATAAATAAAATAAATTATTTAATGTCTAAAAATTATAAATAAAATATCATTATGTAGGAAATATTTTTAGCTTTCTAATGAATATTTATAATCTAAAATCCAACATATATAACCCTATGTAAAAATTGTTGTTCTAAAAGATATATGCTTCTGTCATTTTTGTATTCATTTTAACTAAATTAAAATAAAGTGTCATTATCACTTACAAGTGGATCCATGGGGTCCCAAAATTGACACAAAGATGTCCATGGTCGACCATCTATCAACCAATAGGGTTAAGACACGTTTTTAGGGTAATTTAGTATTATTATAATATTATTTTTTTAACCCTTATTTACCGGCTTTACCCTTAACCATGGTAAATAAAATATTTACCGCAGTAATTATTCAAAATGTCTAAAAATAAAAGTTACCTATTTACACAATTTGAACATCCTGATTCCAAATATGGAATCAATTTTTCTAAATTCAAAACACAGAAGTGGCAGAAATTAATTTAAAATTAATTCCCGCTGTCAAAACAAAAAGCGTGTTTTTAAGAGATAATAACTATCAAAAGATTGACACTTGTTTATGTTCGGTTTAATTGTAAAATTATGTCTAATGACCAACATTATATTAAATGGTAAAAATATATTCTAAATATACTTTAAAACCACTCAAATTCACAATTTATCACTATTAATTATTTTGATTAAAAAAGTTGTTTTTAATTAACATTTAGTAATTTTCACTATTCATCAAAATATGAAAGTTATCCGAAAAGTACCAAAATTTCACCTTAGGCTAAATTTGATATTCCGAATCCAAAAATGAAGTCCATTTTAAAATATAAAATATATATAACTTCAAAAAGTAGGTATTACTATTCATAACAGCTAGTTTGATTGGTTACGGTGTGTTAGAACTCAGTGTTGCGTACAACACACGCTAGCATACCGTGGAAGCTTGGGATATTTCATTTTAAATTTTTGATGTCCCAATTTAGTCAAAAAGCTTAAAATATTGTATTTAAAAAGGTTTCACTATCAAAAGTTGATAAAAGTGCAATACTGAAAATGAATCTGTTCTTGCATTATGACTAAGAAACTCATAATATGGATTCTAAAATTATAAGGATTATATAAAGTTAAAAATGTAGTTAATGCTATTCATGACCTCTTTTAATGGCTTTTTTTTTGGTAAGTCATGGTGCAATTGAACTCGGTGTTGCGTGTAGTGCAATTTATTGAATTATTTTGAAAAATAACACACTATGAAATCTTGGGGTGTTACATTCTCCCCTCCTTCAATAAATTGCGTCCTCGCAATTTGAAATTGTTTTTCGAAAATAAAAGGTTGAAAATAGATAATATATTGGTGGGAAAACCCACATCGGAAATTGGGTTACTAAAATTTAGTCTTAATATGAGGAAAAGAGAAATGAAAGGGTCACCACCAAATTATGATCTCGATTAGGAGAACATTGGTGGCAATTAGAGACATATAATTGGATGAAAACGTAAATATTTATAGGTAGTGATTGAGGTCATCAATCACAAAAAAGTATAAAATTGAGGTCCTTAAAATCATCAATCTATGATGATTTGAAATACCATCGGTTCAACAAAACATAGGGTATTGGGATAACACATTTTTGACGTTTCAAAATATCTTAGTTGAAATCCCACATCGAAAAATGAATTAATGAGGCCTCTATTTAAAATAAAGAGTCGAAAGTATGAAGATTACCGAAAATAACACATACTAGGGTTCCATGTAAGAAAATATGGATATGGAAGAAAAATCTATCCATCAATTATCTGATGGAGAGTGGTAGAGAACATGGCTATGAAAAGGCCAACTATCCCAAAGCCATAAATTAGTGATGATTTAAGGTACCATCTAGGACAACATTTTTGTTCTAAGTTCCTTTTATTAATGATGAGGAATTTATTTATGAGATTGGCTAAGATCATAAGGAGATATACTTACTTTATAATTAGAGTTTTATCCATTAATAAATTTCTACCAAAAACTCATCATTCACTCGTAAAAAAAATTCTATTTATACTATTCATAGAGGGTTCCAAAATAAACGAATTTATAATTCATCTACCAGATCTTTTAAAAAACTACTTTATTTAATCCAGGACATCTCGTGGGATAGTGGTAGGTGATACACCCTTGTCGCCCTTCGGTTGCAGGTTCAAGTCTCGCAGCATTGCCGGACGCGACGGGTTGCCGCCCGACCTCCGGGTTGTCCTTTTATGGAAATCCAAAATAATCCAAACTAGAACTATCCAAAATACTTCTGTCCAAACTCACAGTCCAACATTTATAAGGAAGGTAAACATAATATAGATCCTTTTTACCCCGTAATAGAATATGAATACCTTCATCATGTATTACCATATTCCTTATTGATTACATTCATGCTCCCTAATTCCATATAGAATGCTGGATATACTTCATTAATCCAAAAATGTTTTAAACCCCAACAATGATGGAATATACAAATCATTAATCAGTTCCAGGGTAGTCAAGAATATCCAATATAATTTATCCAAAATAATCACATATTATTCCAAAATCACTACCTCAGTATCAGAACTATATTCTCTCAACCATATATTTTCCAAAAAAATTTCCTGTTATTGAGTCACTTTTCTTTGTTCCACACAATCTCAAGTCCTTAATGAAATAGTACTGCATTACAATCCTTATATACTCCATAATTATTATAACAAGTAAATTGTTGATACAACACTCAATTGATATAATCAATATAATAACTCTAATCATTCCTCTTAATCTGTGGTAGTATCATAACTTGATTATTATCCAATAGCATCATTTGCGGCATAGTCTGATGACTGGGACATAGGTTCATGTAGTGTCCAAACTCCTTGCAAATGAAGCATTGTACATTTTAAACCATTTTCTTACCCTTGCAGTCATGTACTTTGTGCCCTTTTCCTCCACACTTATAACAAACTCCCATTCCTTTTAGGCAAGTTCCAGGGTGTTTCTTTCCACAGTTACCACATATGGGAAAATTCTTCTTTTCCCTCTTCCCTTTATCCATCTTTCTCTCTTCTATCCTTTTCTTCTCTTGCTTCCCTTCAAAGCCATAGGACTCAGTAAACTCTTTACTTATCTTATCAACACATGATATTATTTCTTCATATGATGATAATACATGGGAGACTATTTCTCTTATAAATTCTAGCTTAAGACCATGAAAGATATGATCCTTCCTTCTCTTTGGATCATGTGCATTTCTGGAGTTCTCATTTCTTCTACTGGGCGCCATTTCTAAACAATGGAATACACTAGATCAGTTTATGAATCAAAATACATAATCCCATACTTATAATACACTTAACATAAATTGAACTATTTATGGATATAATCCATAATCATAAAAATGTCTCATTTGAGGATGTATATACTCATAAACCCTTCACAATGGTTTGTAAAGAAAATGAGAATTATCCTAAGCATATCCCCCGGGAGTGTCGTAACCAAGAGTGCAGCAAGGCCCGTTGTCGTGCAACAGTTCCCGTTCGAGTCTAGCTCAAAGCGGTGTTTTCGGGTTTTACCCCTAGGTACATCTGTGCCAGAGCCGCCTCTACCTGCTCGTATCCAGACAGGGATGTATTGCTCGGAAAACTCACAAAATCTCTACAATACCAAAATTCTAGGAAGTTCTTCTATACTAATCCTCAAAGTTCATCTTAGGTCTACGTGCTCTAATCAGAGTTTATCTAAATATAGATTCCAAGGTTTGTACTAAACTTCCTCTGATACCAACTGTAACGCCCCGACCCCAGCTACCCAGAGTCGGTGCATTACTTCGTAACATTGGCATGATCACAAGAAAGATCAAATCTCGAAAGACCGATTGGTTTAGTAGCCTTGGAAACACTAGATATATTCATAAGTTTTACATTACATCATAAAATGAAAAACTACTACAACAACATAATGTTTCCACAATCCACACTATTAACCCCTCATAAAATCCCTGCAGGTCATTCATAACTTACTTCTTCACATCCTGGGAAAAATAAAACATAGAAAAGGGGTGAGCTCAAATGCCCAGTAAGGATAACAATATAGCGGAAACTTTCATAAATAAGAATAAACATTTAAAGCAATGTATAACTAAAACAAAAGCCTTTTAAATATGAACTTTCAACATGGTATGGAATAAATAAAATGAAATAATTCCATTTACTTATTCACATGGATATTCTACTAATCTAATAATCACAAGCAAAAATCAATAACCACTTTCATAATGTTGGAATGCATAATGCCAGACTATCATAACCACATAGCCAAGGCCTCGTGCCAAGACTAAAAATAAGATTTTGTCAAGGCCTTGTGCCAAGACACTAGTTTGTCTCATGAGACCTACCGATGCATCGAGGAGCTATAGCGGGCTCCACCCGTCACATATTAAGTCCAATTCATTCCCATATGAAAAGGTTTAAACATAACATAAACATTCATATTAAAACTAGCATATGAAATGTCAATACTTTCACCATAAACTATGAATGGTATAAAAATAGAACATCCACAGTCAAACATATCACAGAACCTTCAATACAATATAGAAGTTTTGTATCATAATAAATCAACTTCAAATAATCTTAAAATCCATCAAAGGATGTTGACGTAGATGAAATCAAAATTTTTTTAAAGAAATATCTCCTTTTATTTTGAAATCATTTAAGATCCATATAAAATAAAACATTTTCTTTGAAAATATTCTTATAATCTTGTAAGGAAAGCTTTGAAGATTTTATAACGGCGTAAAAGAACCGCACCCGCCGTATAAGTTAAAAAAACATTCTTACCTCAATTCTGTCGAAAAGGTTAAAAAGGACCTTGTTTTGAAAACAACGGAAAGATTCCTTTATAAACCTCTTATAAAAAGTAAAACAAGGGTATAAATGACTTTAACCCATATTCTTGTAAATAGTAAAAATGTTTTGAAATACATTTTTAAGAAACATGGATGTGGATGATAAAGATATCCCAGTAGATTATTACGTATAAACAACCTCAGATAATGAAGAGATTGTGAAATAAACCCTTACCTTGTACTTTTCCTTGGTTGGGGTAGGTTAACCTCCTGTATAATGGTGAAATAGTTGTTATTAAATTATACAATAATCATATATAATAATATGATATCATATATGATCTTTTAACATTGATTTGTTAATAATATCTTAGAATTATCGTCGTTTCGGGAGTTAACTTACTCATTTTCTTTTATATGTTTTGTTACATAAGCCATGGTTGTTGTATTTTATTCATATCCAGAATGATTTCTAGTCCTTAAACATCATTTTTAAATCATCAAATGATAATTATACTTTAATGGATACGATGGAGAATGAATCTCATCGCGTTCGTGGAGACGGTAGTCCGTACGTACGCACGAGCGACAATATCATTCTTTTGATATTAAAATAATATATAAATGAATGGTATATCATATATACAGAATCATTAACATGTTATATTTATTATTTACATGAGTTACACATCATTATTATACCCATCCAAATAATATTATATTGAATAACAATTACACCACGACGTGGAGACGGTAAGCCGTACGTACGCACGTATGGTGACATGTTATTCAAAGGGTGGATAGAATAATGAATATGGTTGTACCATACTTATAATAACATCACAGTATATGTGAGATACTGGAGTTATTATTTTAGAATGGTAAGAACAAAGGAAGAAGGAGTGGAAGAAGAAATGAACTTAGAAAAGGGTGGTGAAATCATTACCTCTTCTTCGGGTTCTTCCTTTTGATTTGATCAAAAGGGCTCCTTAGGTTGGCTTTCTGATAAAACTAAGGCCTCTAGGTTGTATTGAGAGATGTTGGGAGAGTATTTGGGCAGAGTTTGGACGAACCAAAATGGCTTAGAGGTGTGAAGAAATGAGAAGGAGGAGTTCCCTTTTATAAGAGGGGTGAGGGGCACCTTTGGAAAAGCTTGAAATATTAATTTATAATAAATTCATATTCGGCTTCCAAAGGCTCCAAAGTTGACTATTCAAAGGATGAGGTGGGGATAGGTCGAAAACAACTCATCCAATAGAATTTAGACAGGTTTGGGTACTTATATTAACCTTATCTTTAAGTATTAACTCTAAGTTAATTAGTTTCACTTTTACAATGTCTCTTTGTATTTTTATATAATATGGTTAATAAACTTACTATATACATCCAAGCGACCCCCAAGTGGTCCATTAATGATTAACCTATCATAATATAAGTCGCTTGGCCGAACCTTAGATTTTTAGGAATTTAATATCAATTAATAATATAATATTTGTTTTAAGAACTCTTTTATGTCAATTTTGACACTATTCAATAGTTGATTTTTGTGAAACTCATAACAGATTGATTACTTCAAACAAAGTCCATTAAATCAATACTAATATATCATATTAGCCTAGAAAATTAGTTTAATTCATTAAAAGTTTCATATTATATTTATTTGGGTATTTATAATATCAATTATTTTAATTTTTCACCATTATAGTAATTACTGCATCATCATTGTGTCATAAATAAAATAAATTATTTAATGTATAAAAATTATAAATAAAATATAATTATGTAGGAAATCGTTTTAGCTTTCTAATGAATATTTATAATCTAAAATCCAACATATATAACCCTATGTAAAAATTGTTGTTCTAAACGATATATGCTTGTGTCATTTTTGTATTCATTTTAACTAAATTAAAATAAAGTGTCATTATCACTTACAAGTGGATCCATGGGGTCCCAAAATTGACACAAAGATGTCCATGGTCGACCATCTATCAACCAATAGGGTTAAGACACGTTTTTAGGGTAATTTAGTATTATTATAATATTATTTTTTTAACTCTTATTTACCGGATTTACCCTTAACCACGGTAAATAAAATATTTACCGCAGTATTTATTCAAAATGTCTAAAAATAAAAGTTACCTATTTACACAATTTGAACATCCTGATTCCAAATATGGAATCCATTTTTCTAAATTCAAAACACAGAAGTGGCAGAAATTAATTTAAAATTAATTCCCGCTGTCAAAACAAAAAGCGTGTTTTTAAGAGATAATAACTATCAAAAGATTGACACTTGTTTATGTTCGGTTTAATTGTAAAATTATGTCTAATGACCAACATTATATTAAATGGTAAAAATATATTCTAAATATACTTTAAAACCACTCAAATTCACAATTTATCACTATTAATTATTTTGATTAAAAAAGTTGTTTTTAATTAAAATTTAGTAATTTTCACTATTCATCAAAATATGAAAGTTATCCGAAAAGTGCCAAAATTTCACCTTAGGCTAAATTTGATATTCCGAATCCAAAAATGAAGTCCATTTTAAAATATAAAATATATATAACTTCAAAAAGTAGGTATTACTATTCATAACAGCTAGTTTGATTGGTTACGGTGTGTTAGAACTCAGTGTTGCCTACAACACACGCTAGCGTACCGTGGAAGCTTGGGATATTTCATTTTAAATTTTTGATGTCCCAATTTAGTCAAAAAGCTTAAAATATTGTATTTAAAAAGGTTTCACTATCAAAAGTTGATAAAAGTGCAATACTAAAAATGAATCTGTTCTTGCATTATGACTAAGAAACTCATAATATGGATTCTAAAATTATAAGGATTATATAAAGTTAAAAATGTAGTTAATGCTATTCATGACCTCTTTTAATGGCTTTTTTTTGGTAAGTCATGGTGCAATTGAACTCGGTGTTGCGTGTAGTGCAAGTTATTGAATTATTTTGAAAAATAACGCACTATGAAATATTGGGGTGTTACATAAACCCCCAAAAAAATCTAAATCACTATAACCCCTAAAAATCCAAAAAAAACATAAGAACTCTAAGAATCCATAAAAACCCATCAAAATTCTAAAACCCTAAATACCATAAAACCCCCTAATACCTCTTAAAACCCGAAATGTCTGAAAATAGTATAAAACACTAAAACCCCAAAAACATCCATAAAACCCTAAAAACACAAAATCCATATGTAAACCCTCAATGATCCTTAACAACTATAAAAAACAATAGGTACCTTAAAACCCTAAAAACGAAACCCAAAAAAGTCTAAAAACACTAAAACCCAAAAAAATTCAAAAAACACTAAAACCGTAAAAACATTAATGAACACATAAATACCATAAAATCCATAAAAACACTAAAAACCCCTAAAATCATAAAACACTAAAAACAAATAATACCCTATAAAAGTCTATGATTATTAATACCCTAAAAGAAATAAAAACCCTACAATACCTTAAAACCCATAGACAACCCCAAAACATACATTAAACCCCTTAAAATACCTAAATGAACCTCAGAACCCTAAATTATCCCAAAACACCAAAAAAATCCTAAAATATATAAAAACACTAAAAAACATTAAAACCTAAAAAATACCATAACACCCCAAAAATATATTAAATGATTTAAAGATATTAATAGAAAAAAAAGTATCCTAAAAAACATAAAAGATTCTAAAAAACCCTAAAAACCATAAAGACCCCCAAAACCAAAACAAAAAAAACCAATAAACACATAAAATAACATAAAGAAAATCCTAAAGGACCATGAAAACCCAAAAGCCCTAAAAGGCCCTATAAACCCTAATGATCCATAAACTAATCTAAAAACCCATAAAAACCCCAAAAGTATTAAAATCCCTAATAACCTAAAAACCCTTAAAACCCAATAAAAACCCTAAAACCCTAAAATCCAAAAAAACCCCAATACCATAAAACAATAATTACCCTAACCCCCCCCCCCCAAAATAAAAACTCAAATACTAATAATACACAAAACCCATAAAAACTCTAAAATAGCCTAAAAACCATAAAAAATCTAAAATCCATGAAACCATAAATTTCCTATTTACTATAAAAACATAAAACCAAAAAACCCCAAAAAATCTATAAAAACCTAATTTTTTTAAAACCCTTACAAACTATAAACACCATAAATATACATAAAAACCCTTAAGACACAAAAAAAAACTAAAAACCCCTTAAACACTAACACCCCTACAACCCTAATGAAAAAAACACTAAAACCCTAAAAACCATTAAAATAATAAAAAACCACAAAAACCAGAAAACATGAAAAAAAAAACCTTGGAACCCCTAAAAACCATTAAAAACCTCAAAAAAATGAAAACCCTAAAACCCCTAAAAAATAGTAAAAATTATTAAAAAAATTAAAAACTCTAAAACCATAGAAACTTATAAATCCCCTAAAATCCCCAAAACTGTAAAAACCCCTAAAAATTCATAAAGCATTTCTCCCACCCCTTCAACTCTATACCCCACACCATAAAACCTGTATCCTACACCATAATCCGATTACCAAAATTACTATACAATACACCCTAAAAACCAAACAATAAACCCTACACCGTACACCCTATACAATAAACCTTACAGCCTAGACCTTATACCCTACACCCCAAACCGTAAACCGTACACCCAGAACCCTATACTCTATACATTAAACCCTAAACCCTACACCCTAAATAGAAAACCCTACACCATAATCCATAAAACACCCTAAAAATATTAAATCCCCCTAAAATAACCTAAATATCCTAAAATACCCTAAAAACCATAAAACCCATAAAAACACTAAACACCCTAAAACACCTAAATACCCTAAAACACAAAAATCTCGAAAGCCACTAAAACCCAACAAACATAAAATATCATAAAAACTATTTTTAACCCACTAAGATCCTAAAAACCATAACATACCTAAAAATACAATAAAACACTAAAAACCCATAAAAACTCTAAAACCGTAAAAACCCTAAAAATACTAAAAATACAAAAAATGATCAAAACACCTCAGATATATTAAAACCCCCACAAAAACACTAAAAATCCTAAAAAATCATAAAAACACTAAAACCCCAAAAAACTGAAGAAATCCCATAAACCCAAAAAATCATTAATATGGCCATAAAAAGACACAAAAACCCCTAAAACCAAAAAATACCCTAAAACCCTATAAAACCCAAAAAAAACCAAAAATAATATACACCCATGAAACCATAAACAACCTATAAACCATTACAAACCCTACCCCACCACCCAATAATACCCATACACAATAAAAAAACCCTAAAACACTAAAAAAATCAAAAATAAAAAACCACAATACCCCTAAAAACACTAGAAACCATAAAATCCTAAGAAACTATTTGAAACCAGAAAACAAGAAAAAACCCTTAAAATCACAGAACACCGCAAAAGGACCCTAAAAATAATAAAATCCTCAAGACACATAAAATATCCTCGAAACCCATAGTACCTGAAAAGTCACATAAAACCCTAAAAGACCCTACTAGACCCTAAAAACCCATAAAAGACTCTAAAAATCAAAAAGTAACTTAAAACAATAAAAAAACGTAATAACCCTAAAACACCTAAAGGACACTAAAAACCCTAAAAACTATGTCATCCTAAAAACCCTAAAGGACACTAAAACCCCTAACAAACCCTAAAGAATTATAAAATCCCCATACACCAATAAAAAATATAAAAACCCGAAAACATCCTAAATTACCATCGAACCCCTTCAAAAACCCTAAAAGAACCATAAAAAGACTAGAAACACTAAACACCTTTAAAAAATTCTAAGAAACAAAAATACCCCTATAAACTATAAAAACAATAAGACCCCTAAATCACTGAAAAGACATTAAAAAACTAAAAAAAAATAAAAACCTAAAACACCCTAAAAATATTTAAAAACCCTAAACCCCAAAAAAGTATAAAATCCATAAAATTCTGAAAAAAAAATTAAAAAATCATAAAAGAACCTAAACCCATAAAAACTATAAAAACCAATAAAATAACCCTGAAACTCCAAATAGACCATAAAAACCCAAAAACCAAAAAAACCCTAAAATACATTAAAACCCAAAATAACCAAAATAACCAAAAAGCATGAAAAAAATCAGAAAAACCCAAAACCACCATTAAAACACTAAAACCACTAAAATTATTAAGAAACAATAAAACCACAAGATACCCCTAAAACATATTTGTAACGTTAAATCCCCTAAAAACCTAAAAGATCCTAAATAACATAAAAAATATTAAAAACGATAAATGAACTTAAAACCCTTAAAATAGTAAAAACCTAAAAACCCTAAAAACCCAAAACCCCTATGAATAATAGAAACCCAAAAAAAACTAAAAACCCCAAAGAATAATATTTTTTTAAAACCATAATAAACCGTAAATATCTAAAAAAAGGGAAAAACCTAAAAACAATGAAAACTGCAACACCCCAAAACCCCTAAAAACTAATAAAAACCAAAAAAATAAAGCCCTCAAAAAACCCCAAAACCCCTAAAAACCATAAAAATACCCTAAATAACCTAACAACCCCCCCTGCAAAATTACATTAATCCAAAAGAGAACCTTTTGAAAACATGAAACCCAAAAATCCTAAAAATTAAATCTTAAAAAAATACCATACGCCCCCGAACCCAACTAAACCTCATAAACCCCTAAAATGCCTAAAAACCGAAAAACCTAAAACCCCTAAAATCCCATAAAAACCATAAATAATCCATAAAGAGCTTTAAATGACGGTAAAATATCTAATAAACTCTAAAACACGAAAACAAAAAACTCTAAATGCCTTAAAATACTAACATGCCTTAAAAACCATAAAACTCTAAAATCCTTAAAACCCCTAGAACATTAAAAAGCACCTAAAATACCCTAAAACCCATTAAAACCATAAAATACACTAAAAATAAAATCCATGAACGACCATAAAACCCCTATAAACCCAAAAACAACCTAAATAATATAAAACCCAATAAAAGGCGTCGAAAAAAACTAAAACCCCTAAAAACCTTTAAAAGACTGAAAAACCCTTAAACAATTTAAAAAACTAAAAAATCATGAATTATAATATAAAAAAAACCGAAAAATCCTAACACCCTAAAAAACCCTAAAAAATAATAGGAACTGTAAATCAACCCTGAAATAATATAAAATGAAAACCCCATAAAAACACCTACAAACATTTAAAAACATAAAAATACTAAAAAAATCAAACCCCATAGAAACCTTTCAAAATCTTATAGCCTCTAAAATCTTTAAAGAATCCTAAAAATTCCCCAATAAAACTCAAATAACACTAAAAATAATACAAAAAAGCTTAAAAACCATAAGAAAATCATAAATAAACAAAAAGACTCTAGGAAACTCTATGAAATCCATAAAAACCCAAAAACCCTAATAAAATCGTAACCCCCTTAAAAAAAGTATAAACCCTAAAAACAGGAAAAACCTTAAAACACATATAGCACCAACAAACCCTAAAAACCTTAAAAACCACACTAAAACCCCTTCAAAACTATATAAATCCCTTAAAACACCTAAAAATCATAAACACACTAAATGAACCCAAAAAACCTAAAATAAAATCAAATCCCCAAAACACTAAAAACCATAAAACACCTAAAACCCCCAAAAAATAGTGAAAACCCTTAAAACCCTATAAGGAAAAAACACAAAAAAATTATACCAAAACCATAAAACTATAAAAACCCTAAAACCCTAAAAATACTGTAAAACACTATTAAACACCTTTAAACCCCATAAAACCCATAACAGATCCAAAAAACCCCACAACCCCTAAAAACCAAAAACCCTAAAAACCCTAAAAACCTTAAAAATTATAGAAACCCTTAATAAACTCTAAAAACCCTAAATGCCTCAAAAAACAATAGAAAACTCTAACATATTTAGTAAACCCCAAAACCCCCTAAAACACTAAAAATTCCTAAAATCTATGGAAAATCCTATAAACACTTATGTCATAGAAAATACCTGAGAAACTAAAGAAAAACCTAAATATTTCAAAACCTAAAACCCTAAAACCCCATAAAACCCCCAAAATTCCTAAGAACCCTAAAAACCATTAAAAACTGAAAACCACCAAAACCGATAAAAACGCTAAAAAACTAAATACACCAAAATCCCTATAAAACCGTAAAAATACATAAAATCCATAAATGAACCCAAATAATCTAAAACCCTAAAAACTGTAAATACCATAAAAGACCCTAAAAATACCCAAAAGATGCCAATAATATTAAAATAACCATAAAAGACATTAACACCCAAAAACCCTTAAAACCCTATAAATATAAAACCCTAAAAATCCAAAAAACCACTAAAGACACTAAAAACAATAAAACCCCCAAACAAAATAAAAATCCCTAAAAACCATTAAAAAATACTAAAAACCATAAAACCCCTAAAAACCTAAGAAGTATAAAAAATAATAAAACACCTTGAAAGACCTAAAAATAGGAACGACTCCTAAAAACAACTAAAACTCTCAAAAATCACCAGAAAACACTAAAAACCATAAAACCTAAAAACCCAAAAACCCCTTGAAATCCTTTAAACCCCATAAACCCCCTAAAACCACTAAAAATACCTAAATTCCCATTCAAACTCTAAAACTCATAAAAATATAAAAACACTAAAAAAAACTAAATAACCCTAAAATCATCTACAAATCTAGAAACAATAAAAAATACTAAAAATCCAAAAAGAACTATAAATACTTTAAAATCCATAAACCTAAAAAACCCTAAAACACATTATAACCAGCCGAACCCCTAAAACCCATAAAATATCCTAAAACCCATTAAAACACTAAAGACCCTAAAACCCCTAAAAGAAAATAAAATTGATAAAACTCCAAAAAAGAACAAAAATACCCTACAAAATCATAATAGAATATAAAACCATTAAACATCCTAAAAATACTAAAAAAACCAAAACCCCTAAAATTCATAAACATCCCTTAAAACCATAAACACCCTAATACCCTAAAATCTATAAAACAATCCTAAAATTCATAACAAACCATAAAAACCAAAAACCCTAAAAACATAAAAAACGATAAAAACCCTAAAAACCCCTAAAAGACCCTAAAACCCCTAAAAAGCTATAAAAACCCATAAAAACCCATAAAAACCCATAAAACCCCTCAAAACACATAGAAACGCATAAAAATTACTTAAAACTCTAAAACCAAAAAACCAAAAAAACACCATGAAAACTAAATAAAGTCACCAAAAACCCTATAAACAAAAAGAACATAAAACCTCCTAAAAACAAGAAAACTAATTTAAAACCAAAAAAACCCAAAAAAATGTAAAAACCCTAAAAACCAAAAAAAACCCTAACACCCTAAAACACATAAAACACAAAAATAATTAAAACACCAAAACCCATCAAAAAAGTAATACCACTGAAAACCTAAATAAATTAATAACATAAATAACCATATAAACCCTAAAAACATAGTACGGTCCCAAAAAATCTGCATAGGGAATGAAAATACTCCCATAAAATAAATAAAGGAAATAGATTCATGTGGGGATGAAAATTGGATAAATAGATTTAGGGATTACAATTTGGAAAAGGAAATGAACTGGTCTGTGTACTGGTTATCGAGTATGGTCCGTCGAAGGCACAAACCATGAATCGAGAGGTACGCAGGCAGCCTGTGAAACACTAGCCCGTGAAGTGTTGGTCGGTAAAATAGGTAGTTCATGAAATTAATTATGAAAGGTGTTGGTTAACCAAAAACCACCAAGTTTTTGAAAACATGGTGGAGAATTAGGTCCCTAAATACCACCCCCACGTACTGAGAAGTTCGTGGATGAGGCAAGGACGACAGTTCCCCATGAGCTGCATCGTTCACGGAATTGAGGATGTGTTTTCTGCCTTCACGAACCGTAACACCGTGAACCTTGGATGACTGAGTCATCCCCAATTTGGATGATACCTCCCTAGGATTCAGAAACGGGTTTCAGGTGCCCATTAATATAGCCTTTTTGGAATTATATAAAAGGATCCCAAGGGGGGCCAAGAAGAGGATCATATTTTGGGTGAGCTGGGAGTCTATGTACGAAAGACATCAATGGAAAACAATCGGTGAAGTATGGAACTATGAACGGTTTAAAGCATGTATAGACACACTTGAAACCATAAAAATAGGAATGTATAATAATATGGGTAGACTGTGAACCTAACAGGTGAATCACGATTCATACTCCCTTTGAAGATAAACATCCCGTGAATAGTGAGACTAATTCACCTTCTTCAATCTCGCATACCATGTAGCACATATCGATGTAGATAAACCCTACCAGACATAACATTCCAATACAGGAAGGGAATCTAGATCCACATACCACCATGGTATGGTAATGGAGCCAGAGGAGTTTAACCACCATGGTACACAACCACATCTAGATCCGCATACCACCACGGTACGCGGATAACATCCGGGCCCATGTACCACCTTCTTTATGCAAAAGAACCTTCACTGTGTATAGAAAAATGATTTTCGGAGGGTACCCCTCCCCTCATGATCAAATGGTACTTAGATTTGGGTAACATAATTATTTCCACCATCTAGTAAGGATCATGCCCATCCATTTTGATCCCATCCTCTAAAACCCCTCCGCAAACCATCCATCATCATTAGTACAAAGCCCATTCCAAATCCACTGGACCCGTATGAATAGACTATCAAGTGCAACAATGCACTCTTCTGAATCTACATACCCACGGTAAGGGGGTTCATTTAGTTGGTCCCGACAATGGTGCAGACCTCCGGAATGCCGATAAGTCTACATTCTAATGGAAACCCAGAGTCCAAGCTTGGGATGTTTACATGAAGCTCCCCGTTCAAGGGATCAAGGGTAATAAATTTCTTATTCATTCTAAGAGGGGTAGTGAAATGTCGAAGGAATTACACTTTATTTTACTTTTGAGGAGATGCAACATTCATCCCCTTTCCTACAACCCATTTCAGGGTCTCCCTTTTGGAGTAAGCCCCTAGCATTTCAGGACGAACCTAATGACCCTCACATTCATTTCACATTGAAGGTATTATTTCTCTACGCCCTCATCAACTTTCGTCTTGAAATATTCCACCAAAAGCTCCTCTTTTTCCATTAGTGGAAAAGGGAAAGTTTTTTGTTTTTCGGATCCACCGCTTCCTCTTATTTCTCACACTAAGATTGAATCAATTGGGAATAGAGGTTGATGATAATTACAACTTTCACCTATAAACTATGAGAAATATGATTCCCTCCATAACTAGGATATGTAGGAAGCTTTAATCTAGGCCTCATCTCCTTATCAACTCATCCACGTAATGAGAGATCATGACCCCTTCAAATGGGATACTCCCATGCATAATTGCCAATCAATTCAGTGCCCATCCCATAAAATAAAATAAACCTGATTCCAATATTACTCAGGATACGTAGGCTTCATGACCATGTCCTGAGCACAAGGGACATTCTTCATAAAAGTAAGTCCTAATAATAATTTCCCTTGATTTATTAGGGCCACCTCTTCAGAAATAAACCTCAACGTGATTCTTTTAGGAAAGGACTCCTTTATTGTGTAATCCCCGACCATGTATTCTCAAATGGGCTTCTCTGTGATGTAAGCCCCATAATTAACAAAACTATGATGGATTTGATTCTCAACTAAATGGGATACATAAAAAGCCTCCATAATGTCAAAACCCATCACCAACATTTCCCTAGTGTTCACTGGGACATATCCCCGATGGGGACATTTCCACCTAGGAGACTATACCTCTTTTACGTGTCTTGGGCCACTTCGGTGTAATTCCCACACAAAATCTTGACTAGGAATCCTTTTCCTATACATCCTTTCCTTATGACGTTAAACTATATGGATGGGTCCCCATCGAACAACAATAAAAGGGGATGTGTCCAGTTATGTGGTTCCAAACTAAATGGGTTCTAATTCCTCTAAAGATGATACATAGGAAACCAATATCATTGGTTCCATCCCAATATCAAAGAAACTTTTATCCCCCTGGATGACGATAAACTGTTGAGTGCCTCATCATATGGCTTAAACTAGTGTTTTTTCAGTAATTCTTAATCCATGCACATCCTTGATTGATCTTGCAACATGGGGTGATATAGGGGAAAATGATTGGGAAATGAAGCATGGTTTCACAAACATATGAACATTTTTTAAATCTATAAGATATTCATTGAGTAGGAAATAATTTTCCCCAATAGGGTGTGATGAGACTGACCTCGCATCCTCTCAACTAATGGAGTCTTTAAGTGTTTCTGGCTAAATCTTCATCCAAAATGAGAATTTATTTGGAATGCGGGTCAATGAATCATGGATACCAGGGTCGTTGGGTGTTTTTTTCTCCACAAATGAACCCAGCAGAGAACATTTGAGGACCTTGTACCTTAAATAAGCTGATTGCACAAACACATAACCCCTTTAAATTTCCCTCTGGGATATTGAAAATGTGACACCTCTTTAATAACATAAAAATTATGCACTAACAAATCGCTATGGGACCACATCACCGTACCAATAGATGGTGCAATGTGAATTTGGATGAAATTAAAATGGTGAACCCGATGTGAATCGTTTACCAAGGTGGAATATTACCCCATCCCAACCCCCGATTACATTCAAAATATATAGGGACAAGAAGGATCATTAATTTCATATATAAGAATCAAATGCTACTTTTAAGGGGTTTTTTGTCTGAATATATCATATATTTGTTGTAGGTATTTCATATAGCTCTCGTTGATCAAAATGGAATCCCAAAAAAATCTTAGACCTGAATTTCAATGACCACACTGGATGTTGTGTCACCAATAAAGAACATGACACCCTTTCCTACCCAGCGTCTTCAAAACTGGGTTTCGAACATGATGATTGAAGGGTACAACAAAACTGGTGCACTCCCCATAGTGGAGGCTGCAAGGAAGGTCCTCCAATAATCAAAATCTTGTCAGCCGCCTCTTCAGCTGCGTTGGGAACCCCGACATAGGATGACCCCACTAGACCTCTCCAACTACATTGGGCGCTTTCCCCTATAGTGCAACAAATAATAACTCCCTTATTATAGCATGGAATATGTGTCCAATGTCAAAGGATTCATCACAGCTGCAGAGGAACCCCACTTGCTTGATTCTATCATAGGATGACTCCCCCATCAGCATACCACACAATATCCTCGTTCTGAAGAGGATCCCATGTTGAGGAAATCTACTAAAGTCCAAAGGACACTAGCCCCTCGGGCTTCAAGATGATGGAGGAAAATGCATAGTCAATATTAGGTGATTAAGGTGTTTCTTAAGGAGAAAATCTACCATCCAAATGTGATGTCATATAATGGGTAAGAATTAAATTCTGCCCCTCCTACTGAATCCCTCGATGGAAATACAATGACAATCTATGAGTAGACGCATATCCCCACTCGCTCTTGTGAAGACCACCATAGAAATAGTGTGGAAAAATATGAGAAAACACACATTATTGAAAATAATCACAGGTTCGACATTAAATATAGAGATAAAAATTATAGGAAGATGTAAATATCTACCAATGAACAAAAATCCCATCATCCAAATAGGACAGCACCAAGATATAAGCAGTCACTAATTCCTGCTGATTAAAATCAAGCTCTCTTTATAAATATGGTGAAATGTTATGGGAAGTCATACAACACTTCTAGTGCATATGATATACAATAGTCAAATACAATAGCAATAAATAGGGAGCTACAACTTTCTACCTACCATAATGAAGCCCACCAGCCAAATACGGAAGGACGAAAATATGAGAAAAGTCAAATTCTTACGTATTCAAATCAAGCCTGTGAGAGAAATATACTGGAAAACAAGAACACACAAATTACAACTATCAAATATAAATCCCATTATATAAATATGGTGGAAACCAGATGAAGTAACTGAAGGCAGACTCGTTCCTCTAACTTGATACAGGAGAACCACCAATACCCACTAGAAACTCATGGATGACAAGCGCATGCATAAATTTTTTATCCAACATCAGAATGGGAATTAATACCCATTCCATCCAAATAATTATCTCAACACATATTTACCATTATGTAGGATCAATTGTTGATCCCAGACTATATACTCAATACATGCTAAATGTCATTACATCGGTAAAAAAGTGAGGAGTTGGGCCCATGCCCATGTCTCCTCATGTGGGGTGATTCATCCAAAAAATTTGATAGTCACTCCGGAGTAGACCCACATCCCTTCTCCCATCAAGGAGGGCCCATAAAAATATTCCATAGTATATGGAAAACTGTATGGGGAACAAATAACAATTCTAACTGGGGGAAATCGGTCCAATGTGGTGGACACTCCAGGGAAATCATATATCCGTTCTAGAACTCATGATGTTCATCGGCGTATAATGGAGAAATAATGGGAACTATCCAAATAGGATCCCTCATATGATGGACACTACCAATAGCAGGCGATCCTAGTTACCCGCAAGTGAGTTCTCAAAAAATGAATGTCCCCAAATGCAATTGGAAAATGAAGAACATACTCATAATTATTTTATACTATAAGATGGAATTATGGATACCATAATAGAACTATCAATATAGACTCAAGATCCTATTAGTACATTACCAAATTATGGAAGTGGAAAAAAATGTTTTGAAGGTCCTGCTGATGTCGCTACCCGCATCTCGAAAGGTCCTCCCCAAGGCACCCAAGTGGGCTTAATACGAGGGACATAAGTGATTGATCCTGATAGACTATCTCTAAATGCATGTTAGGGTAGGATTCCCCTTGACCAGAAGATGAAACATCAAGAAGGTCCTCTCCTTTCTTTCATCCACCCTGATGGTCCTCCCTGGGGTGTGCGCTACATATATCCTTCTCCTTGTAGTTAGACTTCAAGATGTCTTGGTAGTCCTCTCCGTGATAGTAGTCACTTCCAAGGACCTCCCAGTAGCAACATCAATCAAAGAGAAAGTCCTACCCTAATTTTTGTATATCCTGAAGGCCTTCACCAGAATTTACAATATAGACACTATCCCTGTAGCTAGAGCTATGATGGTTTTACTTCCCCTAATAGTAGCCATTGTGAAGGGCCTCCTCTCAATTATGAAAAGAAGAAAGAAGTTCCTACCCTTACTACAGTCCACCTTGAATGTCCTCCCATGATTATATGTCATATATGTCCCCTCTATGACTAGACACTAAGCTGGGATGGTAGTACTCGCCATCACGACACTAATTGTGACGGTCCTCCCCGCAATATAAATTTAAATAGGAAATAAGGTCCTTCCCCCATCAGGTCAAATGTAAGAAAGCCCTTATAGGTTGCACCTCAATATCTGGAAAAATCTCCACCGATTAATAGAAAATTATCTACCCTAAGATGGTTACATAGACCATGTTAATATCATGGGACAGATTCACCATCAAATCGACCTAGAATCCATTTCTTCTTCACAGCGGTCATAATCAGTAAGTTGAATGAAATAACATGAGCTGTTCTACCTCCATACGCTACACAAGTAGCACTTT
This sequence comes from Viscum album, assembly GCA_963277665.1. Classification (NCBI taxonomy): domain Eukaryota; kingdom Viridiplantae; phylum Streptophyta; class Magnoliopsida; order Santalales; family Viscaceae; genus Viscum; species Viscum album. Next base: position 686,418,946 of record OY728167.1, read on the forward strand.
TTTATCAGTGATCCCTAATTTGGTGTTCATATCCAGTGATGGGGAGAACATGGAGACCTACACTTCACCCAAATTCCCATCTAGAAAAACCCACCAGAGGTTACATCTTGTAATGTCATCATCCTATGATGTCAATCTAATGAATTCCCTATTTAGGAATAGTTGAATAATCAAAAAGAACCAACCTTGAGTAGGTTTTAGAAGTGTCAGTCTCGACAAGAGCAAGCCATCGAGAAGCTCCTGGACTAGGAAATTGATAACATCTAATAGGCTTCTTTCTTAATGGAAGATAATCAATGAGATCTAGTTATGTACTCAGAAGAAAATAATTCATGTGAAAACATGAAATGATATCCATCTCACTCCCCCATTGGAATGCATGAAATTAAGAGGGTCAAAATGGCAGCAACCACCACCACAATATAGAATCCACCCTATCCGGCGGGGTTGGGGGCATTTTTAACTCAAAATGCTCCCATAAGATTAGAAAACCTATGATGTTGTATGTCAACATAAGAAAGGGAACAACCCATCCCACAGGGATGGGGTAATTTTTCCCTCAAATTTCCACCCAACAGACATCCATCTTCTCCTTCTTAGGGAGAAAAATGGATTGAGGGGTCACCTGTTCCATCCAATACTATGACTGAAATCCCCCAGATTAGAGGCATACTACACGGTCATATTAGGGATCTCCTAGAGTCACTCTTTCCCAAGAATCCTTAAGAGTATCAAAGAATGACAATAGGATATCCATCAAATGACAAAAAGAAGTACCCCTTCCCTGTTGCACCTTATATGCCACCTTAATGTGGTTTGAATCCGTAAACATCATGGATGTCAATCCCATAGACCATACTGAAGAAAATTCAAATGAGTAGGATGAAAGAGAAGATGGTACCCATCTGCTAGCAGTCCATAATGAACATGGAGGCGTGCACACCTGAAACATGAGATCCATATTAAATTTTGGTTTTCCTTCACCCAATCCATCATTCCCTCCTTCATGAATCCATGATAAAGAGGAGAATAAGAAAATTGTTTCATATGACTCACCTACCCATAATGAAAACATGTCCCTGACACTTGAGGAACGGTTCACTAAACAGGAGGAAGAAATAAAATATCTATTTCAAATGAACATCGAGTTACTATGAGAAAGCTACCCCACCGGTTATGTTCCTCAGGCGGAGCATCAGCACATACTTCCATCAGACATACCTCTACCCTGAGGACTTCTCCTAACAAATGAGATAAAGATAGAGATCTCATGTCAGACCGCACTGGTACAATCAGTCTACCTGAACCATATCCTAGGAAGATATAAATATTTACCTCCATTAGGAAAGCAACTAGAAAATATATAGGCTAATCCATGAAGGTGGATCCTGAATGGGTATCCACCTCAAGTTCTAGTAGCACAGACACATCCAATCATTCCCCCTACTACACCCTCTAATGCTCATGTCCAACATGACACACATCAAGGGATCTTGAATACGATCAAGTTATTGAAAACTAAAATAGAAGCAATGGAAGGATGACACACTCCAATACAACCAAAATGAAATCCCTACCTCTATTAGGTAAGCAACGTCCCTCCACGACCATATATTGGGATCATAGTATTCTTAGTGTTCAATGGATCAGGAGACCCAGAGTGGCATCTAATGCACTATGCTTTTTTACTATGATCCCATAATGGTAACCCAAAATCAATAAGAGACTATGATTCTCAGATTCTTGCTGAAAAACATTCATGGATCATCCTTTGTGTGGTACACAAGATTTCAAGGTAACTCAATAACAAGATGGGAGGATATCTGGTGCCTGTTCCTATTCCAGTTTAGCATGACGTTGCAAAAAACAATAGCCAGTGACCTCATGAACTTCAAGCCGTGAGAGAATGAGATATTTTTAAACATCCTTTCTAAATGGAAATGTATTAATTACTCCTTGAACTGGCTACTCCCCCAATATTAGATTGTTTCCATGTGCATCGAAATCTCTGAGATGAGATACAAAGGCAACTCATTCATTTGAAGTACACAAGTGGATTTTGAGACATTACTACCATTGCACACAGGATAGATGATTCCTTGAAAAGTAATAATCTCCAGTCTTGGGAAACCCCATAATCCCCATTAAAAGGATAAGGGAGAGATGAAGCATCTTCTATCATGCTTAAACCACCACTATACTGGCTCCAACACTAATGCCCACACTAAACAGTTTAGAACTCTGTAGAAGTTAGTAGATGCCCCTGCCTTGCCAAGATGATTGAATGTGTGCCAAAAGAAATCAATTCTACGAACTCATAAATAATTTCAACTCATTCTGAGATGATCAACTGTATAGTTACTTCATCACCACTATGAATTTGAACTTGATTTAGCTACCAGAGTTGAAGAGGTCTGGTGAATTAGTTCTTGATGTACTGAAAAATTAATGTCTCTTCCATCAGATATTGGTAAGTAATATCTATAAGTGTTTTGTATTAAAGTACCTCTTATAAGAGATTATTGATTCTGGAGAGTTAAAGCTAGGGCCCCCTCCAGCGCAAGTGGCATATGTTTCCACCACTGATCTAGAAGAACAGGGGAAGTGGTCGATTTTTTAAAAAAAAAGATCTAAATTTTGATAGTTGTATGTCTCGGAATATGATTAAGTGAGCCCATGGTATCTTACATGCATAGTTTAAGAAACCAAATGGTTCTCCAATAGATACTAAGGAAACATAACAAACATCCTTTACCCCACAATACACACATGGTCAGTCACCCAGAAACTAGTTCAATTAGAAGGGTGGAAAGAATGTGTAGGAAGATGAACATGAACCAATGCCAATGTATTATTTGAAACTCTCAGATTTAAACATAGTAAATATAAAGATATGGGAACCGCCACATCAAAAGGGACCACAAACACCACCACAACAAATTGTACAACCAGAGGCTGCTGATGAGGAAGAGTCATCATCAGGAGAGGAGATATTTTTTAGCTCCATCAATGTCATGCATTTGATGGATCCTTTCTCTAATGATCAGTAAGGTTACCAACCAAAATTCCATGCATACAACTAGGGAACCGAAGTATGAATCCAAATAAGAAAGAGATATCAAGAGAGACACAAACATGATAGATATAAAGCTTATGGAAAAACCCCTTCTCAAACCTTAAGTATTGCAGAAACCCGTGTAAGGACCCTCAAAAAAATTTGATAGGGGTATGAATATTATATTACCCCCACTGGAAACCAAAATGGGATAATTCTTCTAAAAAATTCTTCTGAGGAAGAATAAATGACTAATTCCTCTCAATAGGCAAGAAAACCTTCCCAACCAGATCGACAAAGGGAAGATTCTTCTCCAGCTCTGACCCAAAGGGGAAACCCTTCTTCATCAAATTCTCGAGCCCCTAAAGAAAAAATGAAAGATAATCCCCAAGTTGGGAAGCACTGGCCTTTATCTCAGATATATGACCTACTGAAACATTTAGATTCAGTTCAATATAATCTCTCAATCATGGATTCACTAACTCTATCAACAGATCTCAAGGAATCCCTCATTGAAGCTTTGTTGAGTCCCCATGAGTTTGATGACGAAGTATCTACTGTAGAAGTCTACCAAATAGAGTTCAATTCTACATAATTCTATGTAGTAATATCCATCGCAGATCAAGATGAATATGTCATCATGACGGGACACATAATAGCCTTATATGTGTTTGGCACGGTACATATTGTCAATATTTGAAAAGTCTTCATCAACAGTGGCTTAGGGGTTTATCTCCTCCCATTGTGTACACTTCATCAGCATGGATACAATGAGGACAATCAGATTCCATACATCCCAACCATGTTTGTCTATGGAAAAATTGATCAAAATTAGCAATGAAAAATCAAACACGAAACATGGTTCGGTGACCTCATAGCTCACCCAAAATGTATGGTGGTACAAAATAATACAGCTTTTAACACCCTTCTAGGGAGGCCATGGCTATATAAACAGGCATCAATCCCCTCCTTGTACTATCAGTAGCTGAAATATAGTGTTGATGGACATAGTGGGCCTCTACATGATGATAAGGCCCCATTTGAGTCCTACAAGTCACACTACATTGGTGCAGGGTTCTATGATCCCGATGGGAGATGACCCTTAGCTGACATAATTGATTAGGTTGCAGCCCCAAATGTAACGCCCCGACCACAGTTACCTAGATTTGATGCATTATTACATAACATTGGCATGATCACAAGAAAGATCAAATCTCGAAAGGCCAATTAGTTTAGTAGCCGTGGAATAACTAGATACATTAATAAAGTTTACATTACATAATAAAATAAAAACTAAAACAATATAGTCTCCATAGTCCACACTCTTATCCCCTCATATTATCCCTACAGTTCATTTATAAATTACTTCTTCACATCCTGGGAAAAATAAAACATAGAAAAGGGGCGAGCTCAAATGCCCAGTAAGGATAACAGTATAACAGAAACTTTAATAAATAAGAATACACATTTAAGGAAATGTATAACTAAAACAAAAGAAATTTAAACATGAACTTCAACATAGTATGGAAAAAATAAAATGAAATAATTCCATTTACGTATTCACATGGTTATACTACTAATCGAATAATCACATGCAATATTAATAACCACTTTCATAATAATGGAATGCATAATTCCAGACTATCATAACCAAATATCCAAGGCCTCGTGCCAAGAATACAAATAAGATTTTGCCAAGGCCTTGTGCCAAGACAGTAGTTTGTCTCATGAGATCTACTGATGCATCGATGAGTTATAGAGGGCTCCACCCATCACATATTAAGTCCAATGCATTCCCATATGGAAAGGTTTAAACATAACATAAACATTCATATTAAAACTAGCATACAAAATGTAAATAATTCATCCATAAACCATGAATGGTATAAAAATAACACATCCACAGTCAAACATTTCACAAAACCTTCAATACAATATAGAAGTTTTGTATCATAATAAATCAACTTCAAATAAGCGTAAAATCCATCAAAGGATGTTGACATAGATGAAATCAAAACTCTTTTTAGAGAAATATATCTTTCTATTTTGAAATCATTTAAGAGTCATATATTTAAAAAATAATTTTTTTTTAAAAATATTCTTATAAGCTTGTAAGGTAAGCTTCGACGATTTTATAATGGCGGAAAATAGCCGCACCCATCGTATAAGTTAATAAAACATTCTTACCTTATTTCTGTTGAAAAGGTTAAAAAGCTCCTTGTTTGGAAAACAACAGAAAGATTCCTTTATAAACCTCTTATAAAAAGTAAAACAAGGTTATAAGGAGTTTGACCCATATTCTTGTAAATAGTAAAAATGTTTTGAAATACATTTTTAAGAACCATGGATGTGGATGATAAAGAGATCCTAGTAGATTATTACGTATAAACAACCTCAGATATTGAAGAGATTGCGAAATAATCCTTTACCATGTACTTTTCCTTAGTTGGGGTAGGTTAACCTCCTGTATAATGGTGAAATAATTTTTATTAAATTATAAAAGAATCATATATGTTAATATGATATCATATATGATCTTTTAACATTGACTTGTTAATAATATTTTAGAATTATCGTTGTTTCGGGTGCTAACTTACTCGTTTTATATTACATGTTTTGTTAAGTAAGCCATGTTTATCATGGATAGGTTGTATGTTATTCATATACAGAATGATATAAAGTCCTTAAACATTATTTTGAAATCATAAAATGATAATTATACTTGAATGGATACGATGGAGAATGAATCTCATCGCGTTCATGGAGACGGTAGTCCGTACGTACGCATGAGCGACAATATCATTCTTTTGATATTAAAATAATATATAATTGGATGTTATATCATATATACAGAATAATTATCATGTTATATTTATTATTTTCATGAATTACACATCATTATTATACCCATCCAAATAATAATTTATTTAATAACAATTACACCACGACGTGGAGACCGTAAGCCGTACGAACGCACGTATGGTGACATGTCATTCAAAGGATGGATAGAATACTGAATATGGTTGTAACATATTTATAATAACATCATAATATATATAAGATACTAGAGTTATTATTTTAGTATTGTAATAACAAAGATATAAGAAGTGGAAGAAGAAAGAAACTTGAAAAGGGGAGGTGAAATAATTATATCTTCTTCGGGATCTTCCTTTTGATTTGATCAAAAGGGCTCTTTAGGATGTCTTTTTGACTAAACGAAGGCCTCTAGGATAAATTTAGGGAAGTTTATAGAGTATTTGGATAGATTTTGGCTGATCCAAATCGATTTAATGTGTGAATTAATGAGAAGGGGGGTGCCCTTTTATAAGAGGGGTGCGGGGCACCTTTGGAAAAGATAGAAATATTATTTTATAATAAATTCATATTCGGTTTCTATTGGCTCAAAAGTGGATTATTTAAAGCTTAAGGTGGATATGGGTCTAAAACAACTCAACCAATAGAATTTAGACAGTTTTGGGTCATTATTGTAACCTTATATTTTAGTTTTAACTCTTAGTTAATTAGTTTGACACTTACCATGTCACTTTGTATTTTTATATTATATAATTAATAAACTTACTATATACCTCCAAGATACCTCCAAGTGGTCCATTAATGATACACCTATCATGATATAAGTCTCTTGGACGAACCTTAGATTTTTAGGAATTGAATATCAATTAATAATATAATATTTGTTTTAAAAACTCTTTTATGTCAATTTTGACACTATTTGAAAAATTGATTTTTGTGAAAATCATAACAGAATGATTATTTCAAAAAAAGTTAATTAAATCATTCCTAACATGTCACATTAACCTAGAAAATATGTTTAATTCATAAAAAATTCAAATTAATTTTATTTGGGTATTTATAATATCAATTATTTTAATTGTTCACTATTATGGTAATTACTGCATCATCATTGTGTTATAAATAAATTAAATTATTTAAGGTCTAAAAATTATAAATAAAATACCATTATGTAGGAAATATTTTTATCTTTCTAATGAATATTTGAAATCAAATTTAACTTATGTATAACCCTATATTAAAAATGATCTAGTAAATAAACATTGATTTTAACTCTTTTAACTCTTCTTTGAATTAAATAATAATAAATGTCCTAATCTAATCCAAGTGGACCTAAATGATAAAATTTTATTCCTAAGGTTGTTTTTGTTCGAATTATGCTTATCCAATAGAATTAGGACATTTTTTAGGGTAATATTAATATCATTTTTATTCTTAATTACCCTATTTACTTTTAACCGTGGTAAATAAAAGTAAAAAGTTACTATTCACCAAAAATTATTTTCATCTCAATGAACCACATTTTAGTACTTGATATTAACCGTGTCTCTCGTATTTTTGAAATTCCTCTCACAAAAGCGGTAATATTATGTTTTAAGAAAAATTCAGTTTTATAACTACCACTTAGTGGTTTCACTATTCATCAAAAAATGATGTTTTTCATAAAAATACAAAAAACTCACCCTAGGCTAATTTCGATATTCCGAAACCAAAAATGATGTCCATTTTGAAAAATAAAATTTATAAATTTCAAAAAGTTGGTATTACTATTCATAACAGTTAGTTTGATTGGTTGTGGTGTGTTAGAATTCGATGTTGCGTACAACACACGCTATTGCATTATTCAAAGAGAATCGTATCGTAGAAGCATGGGGTGTTACATTCTCCCTCCTTCAAATAATTTCATCCTCAAAATTTCTAGAATACTACAGCATGAAAAGACTCGGGTGGTTCTTCGTCATAAGTTCCTCGGGTTCCCACGTGGCCTCTTCCATCTTATGGTTTCTCCATAGAACTTTTACCAGACGATTCGTCCGGTTTCTCAGCACTTGTTCTCTCGTATCAATAATCCTGATGGTCTCTTCGCAATAAGACAGATCGGGTTCTAGTTCTAATTCCTCCTAAGTGAGTACATGCATTGGGTCAGGCATGTATTTCCTCAATAGTGATATGTGGAACACATCGTGAACTATGGAGAGACTTGGCGGCATTGCCAATCGGTAAGCTACAATCCCAATTCATTCTAGAATTTCCAAAGGTCCGATGTACCTGGGACTCAATTTACCTTTATTACCAAAATGTATGACTCCCTTCCATGGAGATACCTTTAGGAAAAAAAGATCACTGACTTGAAATTCCAAATCCTTCCTTCGATTATCGACATAGCTCTTCAGCCTACTTTGAGCTGCTTTGATATGGTTTTGGATTACCTTCACCTTTTCCATCGTTTCCTCCACCAGTTCTGGGCCTACAAGTTTTCTTTTACCAACGTCATCCCAACAGGTTGGTGTGCGACATCTCTTTCCGTATAACGCTTCATATGGTTCCATCTGAATATTTGAATGGAAGATATTATTATAATAAAATTCTACCACAGGTAAATATTGATCCCACATACCCTGAAAGTCAAGTGAGCAGGATCTCAACAGGTCTTCTAAGGTTTGAATTGTTCGTTATGATTGTCCATCTGTTTGAGAGTAGTAGGTAGTGCTCAAATGAAGTTCAGTATCCAAGGCTTTCTGATGAATTTTCCAGAATCTTGAAGTAAAATGGGGATCACGATCAGAAACAATCGATAGGGGTACTCCATGAAGTCCCACAACTTCATTAATATATAGTCTTGCTAGTCGTTCTAGTGGTAAATCTTCCCTTATAGCAAGAAAATGTGCTGACTTGGTAAGACGATCAAAAATGACCCATATTGCATCGTTCCTTCTAGGAGTCTTTGGTAGCCCCATAACAAAGTCCATCGTAATATTTTCCCATTTCCACTCCGGTATGGGAATAGGTTGCATGACTCCTCCAGGCTGTTGCCTTCCAGCTTTCACTTGTTGACAAACCATACATCTTGACACAAACTCAGCAATCTCCCTCTTCATGTTGTCCCACTAAAAATTTCCCTTCAAATCTCTATACATTTTGGTGCTCCCATGGTGTATAAGGAAATTGGAACTATAAGCATCATCCCGCAATTCCCTTTTTAAATCAGGTATATCGGGAACATAAAGCCTCTTCCTGAATTTCAAAATTCCTTCTTCATACACAAAGTCTCTCAATTTCCCATCATTCACAGCTTTAATCTTCTTTTGAAATTCATCATCATCGGTTTGAGAAATCTTAATCCTTTATAGTAAAGATGGATTGGCAACCATTTGAAAAAGCATTGATGTTTCACCTTCCCTGGTTATTCCCATGTCCATCTTCACAAGATCCATAAAAATTGGATCCCTTTCAATTATCATATTGTTCAAAACTCCATGGTCTTTTCTGCTCAAAGCATCTTCCACCTTGTTTGCTTTCCCCGGGTGGTAGTGTATCATACAATCATAATCCATGAGTAATTCAATCTGTCTCCTTTTCCTCATGTTGAGTTCTTTTTGTGAGAAAATATACTTCAAACTCTTGTGATCAGTAAAAATCTCACATTTTTTCACCATAAAGGTAGTGCCTCCATATCTTCAAAGCAAAGATCACAGATGCTAACTCTATATCATGAGTAGGATAGTTTTGTTCATGAATTTTCAACTGTCGTGATGCATAGGCAATAACCCTATCATTCTGTATAAGAACACAACCAAGTCCATTCTTCGATACATCACTATAAATAATGAACCCATCATTCCTCGATGGTAGAGTCAATATAGGAGCATTGACTAATATTCTCTTCAGTTCTTCGAATCATTCTTCACTCTCTTTTGTCCAAACAAATTTAGCCCCTTTACGTGTGAGCTTTGTTAATGGGTTAGCCAATCGGGCAAAATTCTGGATGAAACATCGATAATAACCTGCCCAACCAATAAAACTACGTACCTCAGTTATACTCGTAGGTTCTGGCCATTCTTGGATTGTCATGGTCCTAGAAGGATCAATAGAGATTCCATCTTTAGAGACAATATGGACAAGGAAAGAAATCTCCTAAATCCAGAAATCACACTTTTTAAACTTCCCATATAATTCATGTCTTCTCAGAGTCTTCAGGATAATGCGCAAGTGATTTTCATGATCTTCACAGCTTTTGGATTATACCAAAATATCATCAATAAATACCACCACAAATTCATCTAGATATTCCTTGAAAACACTATTCATCAGATCCATGAATAGAGAGGGTTCATTAGTTAATCCAAAAGGCATTATTGTAAACGTGTAATGCTCATACCGGGTTCGAAATGATCTCTTCGGAAAGTTTTCCTTCTTTACACACAACTGATGGTATCCAGATCGAAGTTCAATCTTTGAAAAGTATTGAGATCCATGCAGTTGGTCAAATAAATCATTAATGCGAGGTAGGGGATACTTGTTCTTTATTGTTATAGCATTGATCTCCCTGTAGTCGATACATAACCTCATAGATCCGTATTTCTTTTTAACAAAAAGAACAAGGGCTCTCCATGGAGAAACACTAGGGCAAATAAATCCTGTATTACTCAATTCCTCTAGTTGTTAATTTAGTTCAACTAATTCTACAATGGCCATTCTATAAGTGGTCTTCGATATAGGCCTTGATCTAGGAATTAAATCAATAGAAAACTCAACTTCTCGTTCTGGAGGATGTCTAGGTAAATCTTCCAGAAACACATCTACATATTCTTTCACAATAGGTACATCCTCTATTTGAACATTACTTTCCTCACCCACAGTCATTTCATCCACTTCCTCCCAAATAATAGAATTTAGTTGAGCTACTGGGGGTGGATCTAGATAAGAATTAGGTGGTGACGATTCTTCTCTAAAGATAAGGTGTTCCTTATCATCGTCATCAAAAATCATAAGCTCCTTCTTATTACAATAAATATTCACATCATGGTCTGAAATCCAATCCATACTGAGGATTATATCAAACAAAATAATAGGTATGACGATGAGATCAGTAGATAATGAACATTTATGTGCTCTAATGGGGACTAATTCAGAAAACATTGTTGCAATGATACTTCCCTTATGAGTTTTAACTGACAACTACCTTGTTAAATCAAATTGGAAATATCTAATTTTCATAGAAAACTGGGAAGATATGAAACAATGCAATGATCCAGAATCAAATAATGCATTTGATAAACTTCGGAAAACCATTAAACTACCTGCCACCACGTCTTTCGAAGCTTCTACTTACGCAGTAGTGATAGCATAAGCTTGGCCTTGATCCCTTGGCCTTTTCTGAGGTATTTTACCCTGATGCTTAGGAAATTCATTTGCATAATGTCCCATCTCCCTGCAATTGTATCACTGTGCATCGGTAGATTCCTTCTTCCCCTTGCAATCACGAGCTTGGTGGCCTTTTTCACCACACTTGTAACAGACTCTCGTTCCTTTTAAGCAAGTACCGGAGTGTTTCTTCCAACATTTTCTGCAGGATGGATATTCAACTTTTCCCTTCTTCACTTTATTTTCATTCCCAGATTGATCAGAAGATCTCTTCTTCTCTTTCTTTTCATTAAATTCATAAGACTTTGATAATTCTTTCTCTGTCTTGTTTGCACATGAGTCAATGTCTTCATACAACAGGAAGGATTGTGAGACTAATGCTCGACGGATAAATGGTTTTACCACATCAATGAAATGATCAATATTACTTATTGGGTTACGTATATAATCTGCAGCATAACTTGCTAACCTTGTAATGTTAGCCTCATACTTTGCGACATTCTCATCCTCCTTTTGTCTCAGACTCAGAAATTGTCTTTCCATATACGCTCGATGGTCACAATGAATGTATTTTTCTAAAAATATATCTTTGAACTACCCCCATTCCGTATTTGATACTTCATCATCTTCCTTCGTGTTTTGAATCAACGACCACCATTGATCAGCATCTCTAGTGAGGCGGTAAACTGCCATGATAACTTTTTCCCTTTCACTACACCCCAAAGCCTAAAATATTTTCTCTAGGGAATTTATCCATTGCTCAGCTACTAAGGGATTTGTACTCCCATTTAATGTTGGTGGTTGTTGCCTCATAAAGCGATCTAACATTGATCTTCCACACTGCGTATCAGGGTGATCCATAAGGGTAAGGTTATTATTCATAACCTGAGTGAGTTGTCCCACTATGGTGATTAGCTGATCGGCACCAGTTTCATCACCAGATCCACTATAATTATCTTGAGTAGGAGTGAAATCCCTACATGCAGTGCGTCCATTGATACGGTTTCCATTTCTTCCACTAGGCTCCATTTCTAAACAATGGCATAAACTAGATCAGTTTATTAATCAAAATACATAATTCCATACTTATAAAACACATAACATAAATTGAACTATTTATGGATATAATCCATAATCATAAAAATGTTTTCATTGAGGAAGTATATACTCATAAACCCTTCATAATGATTTGTAATGAAAATTTGAGTTATCCTAAGCATATCCCCTGGGAGTGTTGTAACCAAGAGTGCAGCAATGCCCATTGTCGTGCACCAGTTCTCATTTGAGTCTAGCTCAAAGCGGTGTTTTCAGGTTTTACCCCTAGGTACATCTGTTCCAGAGCCGCCTCTACCTGCTCGTATCCAGAACGGGATGTATTGCTCTGAAAAATCACAAAATCTCTATAATACCAAAATTCTAGGAAGTTCTTCTATACTAATCCTCAAAGTCCATCATAAATCTATGTTCTCTAATCAGAGTTTATCTAAATCTAGCTTCCATGTTTTGTACTAAACTTTCTCTGATACCAACTGTAACGCCCCGCCCCCAGTTACCCAGAGTCGGTGCATTATTTCATAACATTGGCATGATCACAAGAAAGATCAAATATCGAAAGACCGATTAGTTTAGTAGACATGAAATAACTAGATACATTAATAAAGTTTACATTACATCATAAAATGAAAAATAAAACAATATAGTCTCCATAGTCCACACTCTTATCCCCTCATACTATCCCTACTGTTCATTCATAAATTACTTCTTCACATCCTAGGAAAAATAAATCATAGAAAAGGGGTGAGCTCAAATGCCCAGTAAGGATAACAGTATAGCGGAAACCTTCATAAATAAGAATAAACATTTAAGGAAATGTATAATTAAAATAAAAGGATTTTAAAATTGAACTTCAACATAGTATGGAAAAAATAAAATCAAATAATTCCATTTACTTATTCACATGGTTATTCTACTAATCGAATAATCACATGCAATATCAATAAACACTTTCATAATGATGGAATGCATAATGCCAGACTATCATAACCATATATCCAAGGCCTCATGCCAAGACTACAAATATGATATTTCCAAGGCCTTGTGCCAAGACACTAGTTTGTCTCATGAGACCTACCGATGCATCGAGGAGCTATAGCGAGCTCCACCCATCACATATTAAGTCCAATGCATTCCCATATGAAAAGGTTTAAACATATCATAAACATTCGTATTAAAACTAGCATACGAAATGTAAATACTTCATCCATAAACCCTGAATGGTATAAAAATAACACATCCGCAGTCAAACATATCACAAAACCTTCAATACAATATTTATGTTTTGTATCCTAATAAATTAACTTCAAATAAGTGTAAAATCCATCAAAGGATGTTGACATAGATGAAATAAAAACTCTTTATACAAAAATATCTCTTTCTATTTTGAAATCATTTAAGAGTCATATATTTATAAAATAAAACATTTTCATGGAAAATTTTCTTATTAGCTTGTAAGGGAAGTTTCGACGATTTTATAACGGCGGAAAATAGCCGCACCCGCCGTATAAGTTAAAAAAAACATTCTTACCTTAATTCTGTTGAAAAGGTTAAAAAGCACATTGTTTGGAAAATGACAGAATGATTCCATTATAAACCTCTTATAAAAAGTCAAACAAGGGTATAAATGACTTTAACCCATATTCTTGTAAATAGTAAAAATGTTTTGAAATACATTTTTAAGAAACATGGATGTGGATGATAAAGATATCCCAGTAGATTATTACGTATAAACAACCACAGAAAATGAAGAGATTGTGAAATAAAACCTTACCTTGTACTTTTCCATGGTTGGGGTAGGTTAACCTCCTTTCTAATGGTGAAATAATTGTTATTAAATTATACAAGAATCATATATATTAATATGATATCATATATGATCTTTTAACATTGCTTTGTTAATAATATTTTAGAATTATCGTTGTTTCGGGTGTTAACTTACTCGTTTCTTTTATATGTTTTGTTACGTTAGACATGTTTGTCATGGATAAGTTGTATCTTATTCATATCCAGAATGATATAAAGATCTTAAACATTATTTGGAAATCATCAAATGATAATTATACTTGAATGGATACGACGGAGAATGAATCTCATCGCATTCGTGGAGACGGTACTCCGTACGTACGCACAAGCGACAATATCATTCTTTTAATATTAAAATAATCTACAATTGGATATTATATAATATATAAAGAATCATTATAATGTTATATTTATTATTTTGATGAATTACACATCATTATTATATTCATCCAAATAATTATTTATTGAATAACAATTACACCATGACGTGGAGATGGTAAGCCGTACGTACGCACGTATGGTGACATGTCATTAAAAGGATGGATTGAATACTGAATATGGTTGTACCATATTTATAATAACATCATAGTATGTATAAGATACTGGAGTTATTATTTTAGAATGGTAATAACAATGATAGAAGAAGTGGAATAAGAAAGGAACTTGAAAAGGGGTGGTGAAATCATTACCACTTCTTTGGATTCTTCCTTTTTATTTGATCAAAAGGGCTCCTTAGGATGGCTTTCTGTCTAAAGGATGGCCTCTAGGATGAATTAACGGAAGTTGAGAGAGTATTTGGGCAGATTTTGGCCGGGAAAAATATCTTTGAAGGTGTGAATTAATGAGAAGGGGGAGTTCCCTTTTATAAGAGGGGTGAGGGGCACCTTTGTAAAAGCTAGAAATATTATTTTATAATAAATTAATATTCGGTTTATAATGTCTCCAATGTGGACTATTTAAAGTTTAAGGTGGGTATGGGTCTCAAACCACTCAACCAATAGAATTTAGACAGGTTTGGTTCATTATTTTAGCCTTATCATTTAGTTTTAACTCTTAGTTAATTAGTTTGACACTTACCATGTCACTTTGTATTTTTATATTATATAGTTAATGAACTTACTATATACTTCCAAGCGACCCCCAAGTGGTCCCTTAATGATGCACCTATCATGATAAAAGTCTCTTGCTCTAACCTTAGATTTTTATGAATTGAATATCAATTAATAATATAATATTTGTTTTAAAAACTCTTTTATGTCAATTTTTACACTATTTGGAAAATTGATTTTTGTGAAAATCATAACAGAATGATTACTTCTAAAAAAGATAATTAAATCATTTCTAACATGTCATGTTAACCTATAAAATTAGTGTAATTCATAAAAAGTCTCAAATTATTTATATTTGGGTATTTATAATATCAATTATTTTAATTGTTCACTATTATGGTAATTACTGTATCATCATTGTGTCATAAATAAATTGAATTATTTAATGTATAAAAATTATAAATAAAATACCATTATGTAGTAAATATCTTTATCTTTCTAATGAATATTTACAATGGAATTTATCTTATGTATAACCCTATATTAAAATTGATTTAGTAAATAAACATTGATTTAAACTCTTTTAACTCTTCTTTGAATTAAATAATAATAAATTTCCTAATCTAATCCAAGTGGACCTAAATGATAATATTTTATTCCTAATGTTGTTTTTGGTCGAATTATGCTTATCCAATAGAATTAGGACATGTGTTAGGGTAATATTAATATCATTTTTACACTTAATTACCCTATTTACTTTTAACCGTGGTAAATAAAAGTAAAAAGTTACTATTCACGAAAAATTATTTTCAACTCAATGAACCATATTTTAGTCCTTGATATTAACCGTGTCTCTCAGATTTTCGAAATTCCACTCATAAAAGCGGTAAAATTAAGTTTTATGAAAAATTCAGTTTTTTAACTACCACTTAGTGGTTTCACTATTCATCAAAAAATGAAGTTTTTCAGAAAAATACAAAAAATTCACCCTAGGGTAATTTCGATATTCCGAAACCAAAAATGAAGTCCATTTTGAAAAATAAAATTTATAAATTTCAAAAAGTGGGTATTGCTATTCATAACAGCTAGTTTGATTGGTTGTGGTGTGTTAGAATTCGATGTTGCGTACAACACACGCTATTGCATAATTCAAAGAGAAGCGTACCGTAGAAGCTTGGGGTGTTACACCAAATGGTTTTCAAATGGTTCTCATAGATCCCCTTAAGAATATTGGGAATGAATATGTACTACCAATCAATCAAGATGAAATAAAAAGTCTAAATTTGGATGTGTATTCAGAATTCCTCATGATCATAGCTACTGCTACCGAGTCTGGTAATGTAGAATGGATCATTGACTACCGAAATAATAATTAAGGTTCGGATAAAAAACCCACTAAACCAACATTAAAGCTCTATAAAATTCCCACCTCACCCACTGATTGAGGAAGTATGGTCTCTTAATTCCTGACATATGAGGAAAAACTTTTATCCCTCACTTCACCTTTTTTAGAGAATCCCCCACCAATGGACTAGGCATAGGAGATGACCCTACCACCAAGACACTAAAATTTAAAATCCTCCCTCCACTATGGAGTAATTGTTTAAATAATTTCCCCCCATAAGAATACAGAGTAATATGATAAGGATACATAGGAGAAAGAAGATAATTACCTAATAGATGCCCCTACAGCATTTGAGGAAGGAGCTTCCACCACTATTGATGAGATCAAGGAAATCAACTTTGCTATGGAACAAGACCGGTGACCTAATTTGGTTAGTGATGCCAAAACTTCCGAAGTGAAAGAGATATATGCCTCTTTCTGGAAAAAGAATCGGTATGTCTTTGCCTAATTAGGTTAGTGCAGCCATGCATTCCAAAGAGAAAGAGGTATACGACACTTTCTTGGCTATGGAACAAGACCAGAAACCTCATTTTCAAACCCTTTATGGAATTTTTTATGAATGATATGTTTTTGATGAGGGGGTTAAATCCTGAAACCACTCAAACCATCTAGAAAATCATGAAACCTTCTTTAATAAACTATACCAACATAGTATGAAAATGAACCCACTGAAATGTATTTTTTGTTTTACCTTAGGGAAATTCCTCAGATTCTTCATATTCTTCTGAGGCATCAAAGTTGACCCTGAAAAGAAAAAGGACATCCTTGGAATGTCACCTCCATACAACCTCACTGAGTTGAGAGGACTCCAAATACATATGGCCTATATTCTTTGATTTATACCCAACTCGCAAGAAAATCCATGTACATCACCAGGTTGATGAATAAAGGGGTCGAATATCAATGTATTGAATACTGGCAGAAATAATTCGACAATATTAATAAATATATTTTAATTTCACTTCTGCTAATTCTTCCCATCGAAGGAAGAACTCTCATTCTATACTTCACCACCTTGGAGCAATATCTAGGCGCCTTCCTCATGTAGAAAAATGATTCCAGAGGTGAAAAAAAGTCTCTATTATCTTGGTCGAACCATAATTGATATTGAGACACAATATTCAAAAATCAAGAAGAGCCGCCTTGCGTTAATATTTTAGGTCCAAAATCTGAGACATTACTCGATGCACCGCAAAATCCATTTGGTCTCACATGGCATCCTACTCAAGTATATTTTTAGTCATTGAATGTTTACTAGATGCCTGTCATGATGGGAAACCATCCTGCAATAGTTCTAAATATAGTTCATACCACAATTAGGTATCAAAGGAAAGGCATTAAGATATTTCCTTGTCGATCATCCCTCAACAGGAGTGGCCCCAATAGATTCTAAGATACCGGAATAGGAAGTGTTCTTTATTCAAGAGAACTCACAGATGTGGGGAATGCACTTTTATGGTGCCTCTAAAATCCCGATAGGAAGAATAATGGAAGACCCAAAATTCAAAAAAGTGGGTCTGGGAATCATACTTACCTCCCCAGATAATGATGTTTTTCAGTATTCCTTCTTACTCTCAGAAGGATGCATGAACAATGAAGAAGATTACCATGCCCTTATTGCAATCCTAGAAATATCACTTCAAGTGCAAACCATACCCTTGAAAATTAAAGGCGGTTCAGAATTGGTCATCAAGAAATTCAATGGTGACTATGATGATATGAAATAGATGTTGATCCCTTTGATGAACCATGTCAGAGAAATTATGGTAGAATTCCTTTCATAATAGATATCGAATTATGTTCCCCAGTGAAAAAATGTTCTTGCTGATTCATTAGAAAATGCATCTATAGCTCTGTCCAACCCATATCAGAATGAAATAATCAATAGTATTTCCCACAACCAGATGGTTCTACCAACTATTTAGGCTAACATAGATGAAATTAATGAGATCAGTACCATCTCTGAGTTGTATGGTCCTACTAATGGATGGATGAATTCCATTTTAGAATATCTTCAATGGGGATAAATCCGGACATATAGGGCTGTATGGGAACTTGTCTGAAGAAGAGATATCAAAATTCATGTTATATGATGGCACAAATCGACAAAATGCACATTATAAGAGAGGCCTTGATGGAGTCCCTTTCAGGTGTGTCGATGAAGAAGAGACCACCACCATCATGAAAGAATTGAATGTTGTAATGTGTGTGGCACACCCATCAGCATCCAAAATCGTTCACCAAATTCTAATTCTTGAGTACTGTTATCCGACCTTGATGTAAGATTGTGCCGATTTCACCCAAAAAGATTCATTCCTGCCAAATCCTTTCCAATTTAATCCATCAATCCTTAGAGTTTCTTAACATGGATATGTACTCCTACACATTCTTAATATGGGGAATGGAAATCATGGGACTATACCCTCCTGCCATGGTCAGACAATTCAATCATATTCTCACACAAACTTACATCTTTTCTAAAGGGGCATAAGTTTCACCCCTTAATGAAGATGGATCAAAAAGAATTATCATCTTTGTGATAGCCAATATCATTACTATTTTTTGTGTCCCTCAGACGATACTGATGAACAATGACACCAACTTATGCTATGTTGAATTGAAAAAACTCTTCAAGAGTACGGTATTAAAGCCAACTGTTCATCCCTATACCATACAACGACCAACCATCATATAGAGGATTTCTATAAGATCCTATCCAATAGTCTCCCAAATATGGTTGATAGGGATAATAAACCATGGATATACAAGATCCTTCATTCCCTTTGGGCTTACCAGACCAGAACCCATACTACCACTCAAGAAACCCTATACTCGTTAGTGTATGGGGAAGAGGGGGCTATGCCTCTTGATATTCAACTTCCATCGCTCTACGTCACCATATTGGATCAACTATATATATGTGATAAATCACAAAAATTGGTTTATTTTCTAGAGTGGTTGGATGAGAAAATATTTCACACTCTACATTATCTGGAAGTCTAACAAAATCAGATTTCACGTGCCTTCAATAAAAAGGTTCACCTCTGATCATTCCTTGATAGAGAAGTGGTCTTGGTCATTGGATCCCTGATGATACTAGGAATGAAACCTCAAAAGATGGATCAAAATGGGAGGGGAATTTTTTATACATAAATTTTACTCCAATTGTACATATTCCCTAATTTCAATGGTTGGAAATCTCACCACATCCCCCATTAATGCGAGGTTCCAAAAGAAGTACATTATGAAATAATGATCAAATTCGTCTTAGTTACATGTGGATAAACTACATAGTTCATCCTATATACTTACCACATGACATTAAACTATACCAAAGTAATCAAGATCACATAAAATTAAACTGAACGATGAAGCTGTCCATGTTGTACGATGTTAATATGCTCAATATCCCCATCTTAGCTGCAAGACATTAAAATTCTTGGCCGCGACAATTTTCTCACCCAAGATAACATTGTTTCTGGTATCGGTCACCTACCATGACACACTAAAAAACAATGTACGGATTGATTCCCATATACATATGAGATACATAGTGACATCAGGATCTTTCATCCTAGCCTAGCTTCCACCAAAAAAATTATTCGCCTTTCCTATGCATGGGTCAGACCGGTATAGGGAACATATTTTATTAAAACTAAAAATATCTTGATTCCCATCTATTGATGGGATACATAGAGACACCTATATCCTATATCATGGTAAAATCACCTCATGGAAACAAATTGCCTTTATTATACTCTCAAATGCCTCTGCATCAGGAAGAGAAGACATTGGATATTCCCTGTTTCTCACACCGAGCATAGATCACATGATCTTAGTAATGCTGGTAAATGTTTTCCACTTAAACGAATAGAGGGTACAAGCTCTCTACATTCCCATTTAAAAATAAAAAATAAAATTGTTTAAAAAATTTCCCCTCCCTATGTATGAGCCTAAACTATATGAGGAGGATACTCTAGAACTATGTGTGGCTTGATTCCTTCCCTTTTAGGATACATAGTGATTCCTGGATCCTTCATCATGGTCCAAATCCCTTTAAAAATATTCTCTTGTCCTATTCATTGATTGTCACTTCTCTCATGTCACCCTTTTAACGTTAGTTCACTCTCATCCATTACTAATGATGTTAAACTGTATGGACAAAGAAGTACTGACTACATGACATTAAACTATAATGTGTCTCAATAAATATGTGTGGCTTGATTCCTTCCCTTTCTGGATACACTATGATACCCAGATCCTTCATCCTGGTCTAGCTTCCTTTAAAAAAATTCCCTCATCTTGTGCATGGGTTGGAACTTCACTCATGTCTCCCTTTCCATGTTGGTTCACTCTCCTCCTTATGGTATGATGTTAAACATAGTGGTTAAAGATTTCATGATCACACGACATTAAACTGTAATGTGTCTCAAGAACTGCATATGTCTTGATTCTTGGTGTACAGAGATATGTAGCGACAGTCGCGCTAGAAATATTTGGTCCAACCACATAGAAAAAAAATAGTATAATGTCCCCAATCTCCTTAATGTGAAATAAAAATAAATAGTATGGATTTCAAATCTGGACCCATACATCCAATGATTTTTGAAAGGCAATTATTTCCTTTACATACGAATCAGATCTATGTAGAAGATTTCACACCTCAAAACCAATCATGGTTTGGATATTCCTCACATAACCAAATGTCAGTTTTTCATCCATAAAACTCCATGCCTCGAGAAATATAAGATCACCATAATCACCCATGAATATTGAAAATGGATGGGAATTGTGCTATGAACACCTTTGTTTAACTATTCACATTATACCCCAGCAACTCTACATTTGTTGCCCACAAAAATTTCCTATCACCCAAAGGAAAATTCATTCCCGGGATAGGGTGTTCCTACTTCTATATTCCCATCAGCTCATAAGCCTTGAATATTCCCTACTAACTCAATAGATCCCAGAATCATGGTCTATACATTCTTCCCCCAATCATTTCCGTGGCGTTCTAGTAATGTCTCGACCTGGTTATCTCATATTTATGCATGGTTCCTTTGAAAATTTATCCCTGAAAGATGCTGATTAAAACTGTGTTGTCAACATCCTTTACAGATGACATTAAACTATATTTAATATGTCCTCACCACATTGCATTAAACCGCATGGCCCAAAGTCCTAACCGCATGACACAAACAAACTGTAAGGTACCTCAAATATAGCTAAAATTCCCCAACTCTTTGCGCACAAACCACAACTTGTGTAGGGACTCAAGATTCCTAGATCATCAAAGCTAGGACCCAATCTAATAAGGGAGTAATAATATCCAGACTCACATATATTTCAAATCTATATAGAGGGACTCATAATTCAGAGAAAGATAAAAAAATTCCATGAATAATCATAGTATGAGTGTTTCTGGTATGTCGAACCCAAATCTATCCATTCATCAGACTCCATGCTTTGAGTGATCTTAGATCATCATAATCCTCCATGACCATCAGGAATGGGAGGTAAGTGTCTTGTAGACACCTTTTGGTTGACTATGCACATTATTCCCTAATGGCTCTGCATATGATGCCCAAGAAAATGTCATGGTAACCAATGGAAAATTCATCCATAGGATAGGATTTTCCTGTTTTCATACACCGTATAGATTTTATGCCCCATGTCATTCATGCTTATCCAAGAGCCCTCAAATCCATGGTTTACACTCTTCTCCCTACCCATGTTGTAACACCCCAGGATTTCATACTGTGTTATTTCTTAAAAATAATTCAATAACTTGCACTACACGCAACACCGAGTTCAATCACACCATGACGTACAAAAAAAGCCATTAAAAGAGGTCATGAATAGTATTAACAACATTTTGAACTTTATATAATCCTTATAATTTTAGAAACCCTATTATGAGTTTCTTAGTCACAATGCAAGAACAGATTCATTTTCAGTATTGCACTTTTATCAACTTTAATAGTGAAACCTTTTTAAGTAAAATATTTTAAACTATCTGAATAAATTGGGACATCAAAAAAATTTAAAATGAAACATCCCAAGCTTCCACGGTACGCTTTCCTTTGAATAAAATAGTAGCGTGTGTTGTACGCAACCTTGAGTTTTAACACACGCCACAACCAATCAAACTAGCCGTTATGAATAGTAATACCTAAATTTTGAAATTATATATATTTTATATTTTAAAATGGACTTCATTTTTGGATTTGGAATATCGAATTTAGCCTAAGGTGAAATTATGGTACTTTTCGGATAACTTTCATATTTTGATGAATAATGAAAATTACTAAATTTTAATTAAAAACAACTTTTTTAATCAAAATAATTAATAGTGATAAATTATGAATTTTAGTAGTTTTAAAGTATATTTAGAATATATTTTTACCATTTAATATAATGTTGGTCATTGTACATAATTTTTCAATTAAACCGAACATAAACAAGTGTCAATCTTTTGATAGTTATTACCTCTTAAAAACACGCTTTTTGTTTTGACAGCGGGAATTAATTTTAAATTAATTTCTGCCACTTCTGTGTTTTGAATTTAGAAAAATGGATTCCATATTTGGAATCAGGATGTCCAAATTGTGTAAATAGGTAACTTTTATTTTTAGACATTTTGAATAATTACTGTGGTAAATATTTTATTTACCATGGTTAAGGGTAAATCCGGTAAATAAGGGTTAAAAAATAATATTATAATAATACAAAATTAACCTAAAACGTGTCCTAAACTTATTGGTGGACACATACCCGACCATGAGCATCATTGGGTCAATTTGGGGACCCCTTGGATCCACTTGTATGTGGTAGGGACACTTTATATTAATAAAGTTAAAATAAAAATAAAAATGGCATAAGCTTACATCTTTTAGAAGAACAATTTTTACATAGGGTTATACATGTTGGATTTTCGATTATAAATATTCATTAGAAAGATAAAAGGATTTCCTACATAATTATATTTTATTTATAATTTTTAGACATCAAATAATTTAAATTATTAATGACACAATAATGATGCAATGTTTACCTCATTAATAAATCATTTAAATAAATAAGATTATAATGATTAAAATATTATCTAAAACCTGTCCAATTCTTATTGGTTGATTCTATTTAGAATATGAGTCATCTTATCTTCGACCTCAATGATTTTTGGACCATTATAAACCGAATATAATTATATTATAATGTAATACTTTCACTCTTTCCTAAAGAGCCCCTCTTCTCCCTTATAAAAGGAGACCACTTCTACTCATTCCTCACACCTCTCAAGCCACTTGGCTCGTCCAAACTCTACCCAACTAAGCTCCCCACATCCCTCTCCTCCTCCTCGAAGCTTCCCCTTAGGCAGAAAGCATTTCAAGAAGTCCTTTGGTTCCAACCAAAGTGAGTTACCTAAATTAAAGGTAACGATTTCTCTTAAATTATTTTCATTTATTTTGCTTCTCCAACCCCCAAACTCTTTTTATTTCCATTCTTTTGTAACAACACCAGTATCCTCAATATACTAGGATGTTGTTATAAGAAGGATTAAAACTACACATACACACAACTCTATCTAATGGATGATGAACAT
The DNA here is from genome assembly GCA_963277665.1 of Viscum album. NCBI lineage: Eukaryota > Viridiplantae > Streptophyta > Magnoliopsida > Santalales > Viscaceae > Viscum > Viscum album. The sequence goes on from OY728167.1 coordinate 686,443,095, forward strand.
AATGTTTCTGTGGATGGCAAACTAACGCCTCACGAAACGATGATTGTTCAAATACATCTTACCGCCTCTCATGGTGGCAATTATGATGGCGCTATAATTAAATATGATATTAATGATATATATTTTATATATAAGCTTCTGTAATTCCATTTTATTTCATACCATTATTCGTTTCATGTTGTATATACATACGATAATTTCATTTGAGGAAGTGCGGACTACCGCCCCCTTAAAATGATATGACTCGTTCATACCACACATGGAACGTATAAAGGATGGTGTTAATGAACTTAAGTAACATATATAAAATATTATATTATACTGGAATAGTAATATACCTATGTATCATTTGGATTCAATTCTTTTAAAATAAAAATTAAATGGAAGTAGCGTTCGTGCGTACGTACGGACTACCGTCTCCACGAACGCGGTGAGATCCATCCTCCATCGTATCCATTCAAGTCTTATTCTCATTTTAGGGTTAAAAATAATGTTAATATCATTCTGATTATGAATAAGATATAATCTATCCATTACAAACATGTCTTACGTAACCAAACATTTAAGAAGAACGAATCGATTATCACCCAAAACGACGATAATACTAAGATATTATTAATAAAGCAATGTTAAAAGAACATATATGATATCATATTATTGTATATGATTCTTTTATAATTTAATAACAATTATTTCACCATTATACAGGAGGTTAACCTACCCCCACCAAGGAAAAGTACAAGGTAAGGGATTTTCTTATCTCACATTCAATTCCGTGAGATTTCCATTATTCGCCACTAAATTATTGAAAGTGGTGTATTGTGTACTGGCATTTGATATATATTATCATATTCATGTTATTCTGTAAATAATTTGGTGGTTATTAACTTTTGTCCATATGACTCAGTTGATTAATGTGGTAAGGGGTTTTCATCTCACTCCTTATTCCCGTGAGATTCATGCCATATTGCCACCATTACCTTTTGTGTGGTGTATGTACTGCCCATAATTATATTCGTTGTGTAATACACTCTAATTTATGTGTACTTACATATTCATTGTATGATACCTCTTTCATGGGTTGTATGTTTCATAAGTTACCAAACTGGTAAGGGTTATTTCACAATCTCTTCATTATCCGAGGTTGTTTATACGTAATAATCTACTGGGATCTCGTTATCATCCACATCCATGTTTCTTCAAAATGTATTTCAAAACATTTTTAATATTTAAAAGAATATGGGTTAAAGTCATTTATACCCTTGTTTGACTTTTTATAAGAGGTTTATAAGGGAATCTTTCCGTCGTTTTCCAAACAAGGTGCTTTTTAACCTTTTCGACAGAATTAAGATAAGAATGTTTTTTTAACCTATACGGCGGGTGCGGTTATTTTCCACCGTTATAAAATCGTCAAAGCTTCACTTAAAAGATTATAAGATTATTTTCAAAGAAAATGTTTGATTTTATATGGATCTTAAATGATTTCAAAATAAAAGGAGATATTTCTTTAAAAAGAATTTTGATTTCATCTATGTCAACATCCTTTGATGGGTTTTAAGATTATTTGAAGTTGATTTATTATGATACAAAACTTCTATATTGTTTTGAAGGTTTTGTGATATGTTTGACTATGGATGTACTATTTTTATACCATTCATAGTTTATGGTGAAAGTATTGACATTTCGTATGCTAGTTCCAATAAGAATGATTATGTTATATTTCAATCTTTACTTCATATGAATGTGTTGGTTAAAGTAAGCCCTCCAGGTTGGGGACTGGTTAAAGTAAGCCCTCCAGGTTGGGGACTAGTAAAAGTAAGCCCTCCAGGTTAGGGACTGGTAAAAGTAAGCCCTCCGGGTTGGTGTCCGGTTATTAGAGGCACTCCGTGTTGGTGTCCGGTTATTAGAGGCACTCCGGGTTGGTGTCCGGTTATTAGAGGCACTCCGGGTTGGTGTTCGGTTATTAGAGGCACTCCGGGTTGGGTTCCGGTTACAGTTAGCCCCAAGGTCTTGGGACGAGGCCTTGAAAAGTAATTAAAGTTTAGCATTATGCATTCCAACATTATGAAAGTGGTTATTGATTTTGCATGTGATTATTCTATTAGTAGAATATCCATGTGAACAAGTAAATGGCATTATTTCATTTTACTTTTGCCATACTATGTTGAAGTTCAAGTTTAAAAGGCTTTTGTTTTAGTAATTCATTGCCTTAAATGTTTATGCTTATTTTTGAATGTTCCGCTATATTGTTATCCTTACTGGGCATTTGAGCTCACCCCTTTTCTATGTTTTATTTTTCCCAGGATGTGAAGATATAAGTTATGAATGACCTGAAGGGATATTATGAGGGGATTATTGTGTGGACTGTGGAAACATTACGTTGTTGTAGTAGTTTTTCATTTTATGATGTAATGTAAAACTTATAAATATATCTAGTGTTTCCAAGGCTACTAAACCAATCGGTCTTTCGAAATTTGATCTTTCTTGTGATCATGCCAATGTTATGTAATAATGCACCGACTCTGGGTAACTGGGGTCGGGGCGTTACAGTTGGTATCCGAGGAAGTTTAGTACAAACCTTGGAAGCTAGATTTAGATAAACTCTGATTGGAGCACGTAGACCTAAGATGAACTTTGAGGATTAGTATAGAAGAACTTCCTAGAATTTTGGTATTGTAGAGATTTTGTGAGTTTTCCGAGCAATACATCCCTGTCTGGATACGAGCAGGTAGAGGCGGCTCTGGCACAGATGTACCTAGGGGTAAAACCCTAAAACACCGCTTTGAGCTAGACTCGAACGGGAACTGGTGCACGATAACGGGCCTTGCTGCACTCTTGGATACGACACTCCCGGGGGATATGCTTAGGATAACTCTCATTTTCTTTACAAATCATTATGAAGGGTTTATGAGTATATAATTCCTCAAAGAAAACATTTTTATGATTATGGATTATATCCATAAATAGTTTAATTTATGTTAAGTGTTTTATAAGTATGGGATTATGTATTTTGATTCATAAACTGATCTAGTTTATGCCATTGTTTAGAAATGGCACCCAGTAGAAGGAATGAGAACTCCAGAAATACACATGATTCAAATAGAAGGAAGGATCATATCTTTCATGGTCTTAAGCTAGAATATATAAGAGAAATAGTCTCCCATGTATTATCATCATATGAAGAAATAATATCATGTGTTGATAAGATAAGTAAAGAGTTTACTGAGTCCTATGGCTTTGAAGGGAATCAAGAGAAGAAAAGGATGGAAGGGAGAAAGATGGATAAAGGGAAAAGGGAAAAGAAGAATTTTCCCATATGTGGTAACTGTGGAAAGAAACACCCTGGAACTTGCCTGAAAGGAATGGGAGTTTGTTATAAGTGTGGAGGAAAAGGGCACAAAGTACGTGACTGCAAGGGTAAGAAAATGGTTTTAAATGTACAATGCTTCATTTGCAAGGAGTTTGGACACTACGTGAACCTATGTCCCAGACATCAGACTATGCTGAAAATGATGTTATTGGATAATAATCAAGTTATGATACTACCACAGATGAAGAGGAATGATTAGAGTTCTTATGTTGATTATGTCAATTGAGTGTTGTATCAACAATGTAATTGTTACAATAATCATGGAGTATATAAGGATTGTACTGCAGTACTATTTCATTAAGGACTTGAGATTGTGTGGAACAAAGAAAAGTGACTCAATAGCAGGATAAATTTTTGGAAAATATATGGTTGAGAGAATGATAAATCATAATATAGTTCTGATACTGAGGTAGTGATTTTGGAATAATATGTGATTGTTTTGAATAAATTATATTGGATATTCTTGACTACCCTGGAACTGATTAATGATTTTTATATTCCATCATTGTTGGGGTTTAAAACATTTTTGATTAATGAAGTATATCCAGCATTCTATATGGAATAAGGGAGCATGAATGTAATCAATAAGGAATATGGTAATACATGATGAAGGTATTCATATGCTATTACGGGGTAAAAAGGATCTATATTATGTTTACCTTCCTTATAAATGTTAGACTGTGAGTTTGGACAGAAGTATTTTGGATAGTTCTAGTTTGGATTATTTTGGATTGCCATAAAAGGACAACCCGGAGGTCGGGCGGCAACCCGTCGCGTCCGGCAAGGCTGCGAGACTTGAACCCGCAACCGAAGGGCGACAAGGGTGTATCACCTACCACTGGCCCATGAGATGTCCTAGATTAAATAATGTAGTTTTTATTAAAATATCATGTAGATGAATTATAAATTCGTTTATTTTGGAACCATATACGAATAGTGTATATAGAATTTTTTTTTACATTCTATTATCTTTTAGAGTGAAAGATGAGTTTGTGGTAGAAATTTATTAATGGATAAAACACTAATTGTAAAGTAAGTATATCTCCTTATGATCTTAGCCAATATCATAAATAAATTCCTCAACATTAAGAAAAGAAACTTATAACAAAAATGTTTTCCTAGATGATACCTTAAATCATCACTAAATAATGGCTTTGGTATTGTTGGCCTTTTCATAGCCATGTTCTCTACCACTCTCCATCAGATAATTGATGGTTAGATTTTTCTTCCATATCCATATTTTCCTACATGGAACCCTAGTATGTGTTATTTTCGGTAATCTTCATACGTTCGACTCTTTATTTTAAATAGAGGACTCATTAATTCATTTTTCGATGTGGGATTTCAACTAAGATATTTTGAAACGTCAAAAATGTGTTATCCTAATACCCTATGTTTTGTTGAACTGATGTTATTTCAAATCATCATAGATTGATGAATTTAAGGACCTCAATTATACACTTGTTTGTGATTGATGATCTCAATCACTACCGATAAATATTTACGTTTTTCCTCCAATTATATGTCTCTAGTTTCCACCAATGTTCTCCTAATCGAGATCATAATTTGGTGGTGACTCTTCCATTTCTCTTTTCCTCATATTAAGACTAAATTTTAGTAACCTAATTTCCGATGTGGGTTTTCCCACAAAGATATTTTCTATTTTCAACCTTTTATTTTCGAAGAACAATTTCAAATTGCGAGGACGCAATTTATTGAAGGAGGGGAGAATGTAACACCCCAGGATTTCATAGTGTGTTATTTCATAAAAATAATTCAATAACTTGCACTACACGCAACACCGAGTTCAATCACACCATGACGTACAAAAAAAGCCATTAAAAGAGGTCATGAATAGTATTAACATCATTTTGAACTTTATATAATCCTTATAATTTTAGAATCCCTATTATGAGTTTCTTAGTCATAATGCAAGAACATATTCATTTTCAGTATTGCACTTTTATCAACTTTAATAGTGAAACCTTTTTAAATAAAATATTTTAAACTATCTGAATAAATTGGGACATCAAAAAAATTTAAAATGAAACATCCCAAGCTTCCACGGTACGCTTTCCTTTGAATAAAATAGTAGCGTGTGTTGTACGCAACCTTGAGTTTTAACACACGCCAAAACCAATCAAACTAGCCGTTATGAATAGTAATACCTAAATTTTGAAATTATATATATTTTATATTTTAAAATGGACTTCATTTTTGGATTTGGAATAACGAATTTAGCCTAAGGTGAAATTTTGGTACTTTTCGGATAACTTTCATATTTTGATGAATAGTGAAAATTACTAAATTTTAATTAAAAACAACTATTTTAATCAAAATAATTAATAGTGATAAATTATGAATTTTAGTAGTTTTAAAGTATATTTAGAATATATTTTTACCATTTAATATAATTTTGGTCATTGTACATAATTTTACAATTAAACCGAACATAAACAAGTGTCAATCTTTTGATAGTTATTACCTCTTAAAAACACGCTTTTTGTTTTGACAGCGGGAATTAATTTTAAATTAATTTCTGCCATTTCTGTGTTTTGAATTTATAAAAATGGATTCCATATTTGGAATCAGGATTTCCAAATTGTGTAAATAGGTAACTTTTATTTTTAGACATTTTGAATAATTACTATGGTAAATATTTTATTTACCATGGTTAAGGGTAAATCCGGTAAATAAGGGTTAAAAAATAATATTATAATAATACAAAATTAACCTAAAACGTGTCCTAACCTTATTGGTGGACACATACCCGACCATGAGCATCCTTGGGTCAATTTTGGGACCCCATGGATCCACTTGTATGTGGTAGGGACACTTTATATTAATAAAGTTAAAATAAAAATAAAAATGGCATAAGCTTACATCTTTTCGAAGAACAATTTTTACATAGGGTTATACATGTTGGATTTTCGATTATAAATATTCATTAGTAAGCTAAAACGATTTCCTACATAATTATATTTTATTTATAATTTTTAGACATCAAATAATTTAAATTATTAATGACACAATAATGATGCAATGTTTACCTCATTAATAAATCATTTAAATAAATAAGATTATAATGATTAAAATATTATCTAAAACCTGTCCAATTCTTATTGGTTGATGTTATTTAGAATATGAGTCATCTTATATTCGACCTCAATGATTTTTGGACCATTATAAACCGAATATAATTATATTATAAAGTAATACTTTCACTCTTTCCTAAAGAGCCCCTCTTCTCCCTTATAAAAGGAGACCACTTCTACTCATTCCTCACACCTATCAAGCCACTTGGCTCGTCCAAACTCTACCCAACTAAGCTCCCCACATCCCTATCCTCCTCCTTGAAGCTTCCCCTTAGGCAGAAAGCATTTCAAGAAGTCCTTTGGTTCCACCCAAAGTGAGTTACCTAAATTAAAGGTAACGATTTCTCTTAAATTATTTTCATTTATTTTGCTTCTCCAACCCCCAAACTCTTTTTATTTCCATTCTTTTGTAACAACACCAGTATCCTCAATATACTAGGATGTTGTTATAAGAAGGATTCAAACTACACATACACACAACTCCATCTAATGGATGATGAACATAATGTTTCTGTGGATGGAAAACTAACGCCTCACGAAACGATGATTGTTCAAATACATCTTACCGCCTCTCATGGTGGCCATTATGATGGCGCTATAATTAAATATGATATTAATGATATATATTTTATATATAAGCTTCTGTAATTCCATTTTATTTCATACCATTATTCGTTTCATGTTGTATATACATACGATAATTTCATTTGAGGAAGTGCGGACTACCGCCCCCTTAAAATGATATGACTCGTTCATACCACACATGGAACGTATAAATGATGGTGTTAATGAACTTAAGTAACATATATAAAATATTATATTATACTGGAATAGTAATATACCTATGTATCATTTGGATTCAATTCTTTTAAAATAAAAATTAAATGGAAGTAGCGTTCGTGCGTACGTACGGACTACCGTCTCCACGAACGCGGTGAGATCCATCCTCCATCGTATCCATTCAAGTCGTATTCTCATTTTAGGGTTAAAAATAATGTTAATATCATTCTGATTAAGAATAAGATATAATCTATCCATTACAAACATGTCTTACGTAACCAAACATTTAAGAAGAACGAATCGATTATCACCCGAAACGACGATAATACTAAGATATTATTAATAAAGCAATGTTAAAAGAACATATATGATATCATATTAATGTATATGATTCTTGTATAATTTAATAACAATTATTTCACCATTATACAGGAGGTTAACCTACCCCAACCAAGGAAAAGTACAAGGTAAGGGATTTTCTTATCTCACATTCAATTCCGTGAGATTTCCATTATTCGCCACTAAATTATTGAAAGTGGTGTATTGTGTACTGGAATTTGATATATATTATCATATTCATGTTATTCTGTAAATAATTTGGTTGTTATTAACTTTTGGCCATACGACTCAGTTGATTAACGTGGCAAGGGGTTTTCATCTCACTCCTTATTCCCGTGAGATTCATGCCATATTGCCACCATTACCTTTTGTGTGGTGTATGTACTGCCCATAATTATATTCATTGTGTAATACACTCTAATTTATGTGTACTTACATATTCATTGTATGATACCTCTTTCATGGGTTGTATGTTTCATAAGTTACCAAACTGGTAAGGGTTATTTCACAATCTCTTCATTATCCGAGGTTGTTTCTACGTAATAATCTACTGGGATCTCGTTATCATCCACATCCATGTTTCTTCAAAATGTATTTCAAAACATTTTTAATATTTAAAAGAATATGGGTTAAAGTCATTTATACCCTTGTTTGACTTTTTATAAGAGGTTTATAAGGGAAACATTCCGTCGTTTTCCAAACAAGGTGCTTTTTAACCTTTTCGACAGAATTAAGATAAGAATGTTTTTTTAACTTATACGGCGGGTGCGGTTATTTTCCACCGTTATAAAATCGTCAAAGATTCCCTTAAAAGCTTATAAGATTATTTTCAAAGAAAATGTTTGATTTTATATGGATCTTAAATGATTTCAAAATAAAAGGAGATATTTCTTTAAAAAGAATTTTGATTTCATCTATGTCAACATCCTTTGATGGGTTTTAAGATTATTTGAAGTTGATTTATTATGATACAAAACTTCTATATTGTTTTGAAGGTTTTGTGATATGTTTGACTGTGGATGTGCTATTTTTATACCATTCATAGTTTATGGTGAAAGTATTGAAATTTCGTATGCTAGTTCCAATAAGAATGTTTATGTTATATTTCAATCTTTACTTCATATGAATGTGTTGGTTAAAGTAAGCCCTCCAGGTTGGGGACTGGTTAAAGTAAGCCCTCCAGGTTGGGGACTGGTAAAAGTAAGCCCTCCAAGTTAGGGACTGGTAAAAGTAAGCCCTCCGGGTTGGTGTCCGGTTATTAGAGGCACTCCGGGTTGGTGTCCGGTTATTAGAGGCACTCCGGGTTGGTGTCCGGTTATTAGAGGCACTCCGGGTTGGTGTACGGTTATTAGAGGCACTCCGGGTTGGGTTCCGGTTACAGTTAGCCCCAAGGTCTTGGGACGAGGCCTTGAAAAGTAATTAAAGTTTAGCATTATGCATTCCAACATTATGAAAGTGGTTATTGATTTTGCATGTGATTATTCGATTAGTAGAATATCCACGTGAACAAGTAAATGGCATTATTTCATTTTACTTTTGCCATACTATGTTGAAGTTCAAGTTTAAAAGGCTTTTGTTTTAGTAATTCATTGCCTTAAATGTTTATGATTATTTTTGAATGTTCCCCTATATTGTTATCCTTACTGGGCATTTGAGCTCACCCCTTTTCTATGTTTTATTTTTCCCAGGATGTGAAGATATAAGTTATGAATGACCTGCAGGGATATTATGAGGGGATTATAGTGTGGACTGTGGAAACATTACGTTGTTGTAGTAGTTTTTCATTTTATGATGTAATGTAAAACTTATGAATATATCTAGTGTTTCCAAGGCTACTAAACCAATCGGTCTTCCGAGATTTGATCTTTCTTGTGATCATGCCAATGTTATGTAATAATGCACCGACTCTGGGTAACTGGGGTCAGGGCGTTACACATGTCATGGACATGTCAGAACATCCTGGCTCGATTACCTTCCAGTTACTGGGGATTCTACATCAGCTTTCTAATCTCATGAAGCTCAAACTACATGATACTCGATACCTAATACCCACATTTAATCCAGGCCATGTCACAAGGGTATTTTAACTCATGACCTTTTTCAAGAAATATGTCCACATAATAAAGTTCGATGATAGCCTTTCCCCCTTCGTGAATCCATATCTAAAATAAAAATGTGCACCCGTGTGTTCGAATCAGATCCGCATAGAGATAAACCTTAAAGTGCAATGTATATCATGATTCTTACCCATACATGATACAAAGAGTTTTCATATCTCACATTTTAGTTCCATCCATGAGACGAAAATGTCACATACCTTCCTATGGAAGTTTTAGGACTGTGTGAGGAAACAATTCATACAGATAGGAAAAAAATCCAACACTTATTCACTATAAAGTTCAACCCGAAATGCCCCATTTGGATGTTTATTAATTCCCTTTTTCATGATCCATATGATGTGTTCAAAAAGTTCCCAGTATCCATAATCCATCCAGGCCATCAAAAATGGAAGGCATGTGCCTTGAAAATAGCATTGTTTGACTATGCACATTATGCCCTGGTGGCTCTGCATAGGTGCCTACAAAAACAACCTATCAACTAGAGGAAAGTCTATCCTTAAGAGCGTCTCTTCCTTCCCCTATATGGAAATACACCATTTATATCCCATATCATCCCTTGGATTCAAAACCCATCATATTACAGTTTACATATTTTTCCCATTAAATTCCTAATGGTGAAGGAAGTTCCTAGACAAACTATTATGGAGGAAGTGAATAATATACCCTCCAATAGTTAGAGTAAGACGATTTCACAAAATAGGTCCCAAATTTCATGGTTGTATGAAATTAACTTGAAACATGCCATGATCCTCCTTTAGACAATACAAATTTTTTTGGGAGATGTTTTACATCTAGAGCCAATAAAAATTCCCTTATTAATTTCAGACATCATTCCTTCAACGGGCCACCAACTATGGTCCTCAACAGAAAAAAAATAAAAAGTTCTGTAAAAACACCCTAGCCATCAGAAATGGATGCCTAGTGTCCTATGGGAACCTTTGTTTGACTATGCATATTATGCCCTGGCGGCTCTGCATATGTTTCCCAAAAAAATGGCTTATCAACCAATGGTTAAATCATTCTAAGGAGTGGATTTTCCTATCTCCGTACTCCCCTTGGCTTCCATTATAGAGAACAAAATCTTGACGTACATGGAAATTACATTACTTTTGCAAAAAACTCAATACATGACACAAAAAGACTCCCAAAGACCATGTTAGTATAGTGTCTTTGGAAACATGGAACATAATCTTCTAATCATAGTAAAAGATCTTTATCATTTCCCATAAAGATATTCCCCTTTTGTTTTCTTACCTAAAACCATTCTTTATATCCTAGGGAGAAGAAAACATAAAAAGGGTGAGCTCAAATGATCAGTAAGGGTAAGCATGGAGAAAATAAAACAAACCATATACATTAGAACTTAAAAACATGAACATAAAGTTTAAACATAAAAAATATTGAGTTGTGATATTAATCTTGGATGTATGTAAGGAATATATCATAAAGGAACATTAATCATGATAAAATATCATGGGATTAATACATGGAATTATGGAAAACCATTAAGCACATGATATGATTTTTATAGTAGCAAAGGCATTTCTTCTAAGACCATCATTGTGGACAAAGTCCATTACTGAACTGGGTTTACTTTCTGTTCTAGTCCATTATTACTATACATGATTCAATTGTAATTCCATCCATGTCTATCTCATGAGATATAAATCTTTTCCCAATGCATTGGAGGGAGATATAGGTCCCACCCATCTCATAATGAAACCATTCTTATGTGTTCCACAAAATCATAAATAATACATCATATCATAAACCATGTAATAAAAATGGGATTCGTAAGCATCATGCCATCATAACATAATCTATAAAAAGACTTCATAAAAATAATTCCATCATAACATAATCAAATAAATGTAATAAGAGTGATAGAAATAGAACGCTATATTATCTTAGATGGAAAATAATTTTGATAAAACACTTGAACTCCATTCCCAAGGAAAATATCATTTCTTCGTCAAAAACATTTATCCTTTCTCAACATTCCATATAATTTTAAACTAAAATAAGTTAATTGATAAAAAACATGAAAAATTGTAAATGAAGATTCATGGAAATAATTTTCTATGAAATTATAAAAATCCATTCATGCTGTATAAGTTAAAAAAACATTATTCTCGTACTTTTGCTGGAAAAGTTAAAAAGGTCCTCGTATGGTAAACAAAAGAAAGATTCCTTTCATACCACGTGGTAAAGGTCAACAAAGGGAAAATGACTTTAAATATACATGTACGAATAGTAAACATTTTATGAAAACATTTTTATAAAACATGGACATGGATGATAACTATAACCCAAGTAAATACTTACGATTAAACAATCTCGGATAAGAACGAGATTGGAATAATTATCCCTTACCATTTATAATCATTGGAATCATACGTGTCATAAAATAAAGAAAATTAAATTCATATTTTAATATCATTTTCGTCATAATAAAAATCATAAATCATTCGTGAGAAGAATAAACACCATACGAAAAGAAATATGTGGTGATTAATGCATATGTCTCACAGAAATAAAAGTGAGATGAAATAATCCCTTAGCTTAAGTCCAATTTCTTATGTATGTGTCGGAACCTCCTATATAGTGGGTTTAAACATATTATTAACTTGTAACAGAACCATAATAATATTTATGATATATTATTCACTTACGACTTTATATTACCCATTCATTTGTCAATTCCATGTTAAAGCAATGTTTTGGGTAAAAACGTTTCATTTATCGTATGTGTTTTGAATTTTAATTATTCATATGATTACTCAGATCATGAATACTTACTTCCAGAATGTAAAACATGATTTATATATAATATATATTAGTAATATAAATATACATAATAGATCGATAAATGGAATGAAATACACCATTCATGGAGATGGTCGGCCGTACGTACGCATGAACGATGTTTTCGTTTCATCATTAAATTAAAACGAAGCAAGTAAATTACATATACATAAATCTAGTATCATTATTATGTCCTATATTTCCTGATTATTTATTATATATACTTTATAATCATTCTTGAATGGTTAACTTGGAGAATGAATCTCATCGCGTCGTGGAGATTGTAATCTGTACGTAAGCACGAGCGATGATATCATTCCCATAATTATTGAATGGAATTGGAGTGAATGATATAATATCTCAGAATCAGTATAATGTTATAATAATCATATATAGTTATTCTTTATACCATTATACCCATCCCAATAAGGAGGTGGTGGAAAACAGATTACACCACGATGTGGAGACGGTATTCCGTACGTACGTGTACGTGGTGATTTTGTTTCCCGTAGGATGGATAGATAGTTAAATAGGGTTGTTTCATATTTATAATAACATATAATTATATGATTGATAATGATGTTATTGCTTTATAATTAAAAAATTAAATAAGAGGAAGTATAAGAAGAAATAAATTTGAATGAATCAGTAAACGAAATTAGCTCTTCTTCGATGCGCCTCTTCTTAACCTCCTCTTAGGGCACTAAAGATGGTCTTTGAAGAATACAAAGACCTCTAGTATGTTTATAGAGAAGTTTATAATAGAAATTGACATTGTTATTCCAAGATTTAAGGATACAAATGTTGTTAAGAGGAGAGGGAGGAGGTGCCCTTTTATAATAGAGGTGAGGGGCACTTTTGGACACCTCAAAAATATTAATTTATAATAAATTAAAACCCCACATAAAAACATCCAAAATGACTCAATTTCGAAGATTATATCATATAGGGTTTTAATCTCGTCAACCAATAAAATTTATACATGTTGGTAATTTATTTCAAACGGTATCAACTTGATTTATCCTTATTTAATCTATTTCATTTTATTTGTGGCAATAATATTCAAAATTTTAAATTGTTATAAATAATTACTTATGTGTTGTGAATTATCTATAATTGGATAGTTAATGAAATTTTAGACCATTTAAATTTCAATTTATAACTTTTAAATATTTTTGTGATTTTTATACTCTTTTATGATATGTTATTTTTATAAAATAACAATAGTGTAAATTTTGACACTATTGATTTATTTGAAATTAAATAAAATCCACACCGATAATATAATCAAACCAAAATATTTGATATATTCCTTACATATCATATTTATTTATAAAATTTTTGGATAACATTAATTAGTTCATATAAAATTTATTTTAATATTTTTAAAAAAATTATTTGATATTTCAATCAATAAAATAATTTCGACATCACTATTCTGTCATCATTAATGATAATTATTTAATCCCTAAAAATTCTAAATAAATTCACATTATGTAGATATTTTTATTATCATTCTTAAGACTATTTATATTCTATATTTTATGAAGTTTATCACTAAATTCACATTAATACACTTATAAGATATATGAGACAGACATGTTTCCACTTTCTTTGGTTTTAATAATAATTATATCATTTTCATGGTCAAAAGTCCATTAAAAGAATCTTTTCCGACCCTTAGGTGATATTTCTATACTTTTATACATCTATTAGAATTTTTCCAGGTTTTAGGGTAATTTTATAATCTTATTTATACCCATAATTACCCGATTTACCTTTAAATGTAATAAATAAAAATTAAAGTAGTAACTATTCAAAATTTCCAAAAATAAATAAAATAAAACTATTAACGTAATTTGGACCCACTAAATCCAAATATGGAATCAATTTTTCAAAATTCAGAATACAGAAGTTGTAGTAATTAATTTAAAATTAATCATGTTGTTATGAAAATGGGTTTGAAAAGATAAAACATTGTCAAAGATTGAAATGTTTTTACCTATGAATTAAATGTAAAATTAATGGAAATGACATAAATTATATTAAATGGTAAAAATATATTCTATTTATACTTTAAAACCATTAAATTTTATCATTTAACCATATAAATTATTTTGATGAAAAAAATAGTTTTCAATTAATATTTTGTGTATTTTAATTATTCATCAAAATAAGAAACTTATCAGAAAAATATCAATGATTTATCTAAAGTAAATTTTTATATATTTATTCCAAAGAAGAATTTTATTTTGTAAAATTGAAATTATAAACATGTCAAAAACTAGTTTTAAAATTGGTGTGCCATCAAATGGTGGCAAAAATGCATTTTTTGAAAAATACTTATTTTACCGGGAAATTTATTTTGTTCACATACCATGATCTAGAAGATATGTAAGAGGAATGATAATGTTATAAAATTAAAAATGTAGTTAATACTATTCATATCTTCAAGTTCATAATAATATTATAATATTATTTCGTTTAGTTAATCCCGGTACTGTGTATATCACACGCCCTCGAGGAAGGTCGCTCTTGCGTGTAATGCAAACCATGTCAGGGTTGCGTGTAGTGAAAGCATACTTTGGTGTTGTGTATAACATAATAAAAATATATTTCATTTATAAATTGATCAAAATATATAACTAGTGTTGTGTAAAATGAATCTTATTCAAAAGAACTTGAAATTGTGTTCAACAGAAGCCAATAATAGTGGTGCGTATACTACAAGCTAATACTATGTTGAGTATAGCGCAAGATAATCTTGGTGAAGTGTACAACACAAAACATCAAAGAAATTAAAATGAATATTTCTCACAATATCTCAGGTTTTATCATTCTACCTGCCTTAAAATTAATTTCTCCGTCAAAATTCTTCGGGGTTATAAATGGTTTTCTACTTGAAAGGTTCTTTCATGGAAACCAACATTGAAAAAAGGATTACTAAAACATTATTTTAAAAAGTAATGTAAGAAATGTAACAGTTACCCAGATTAACTCATCACTGGGTTTCCACATAGGGGAACGTAGGTGAAAACATGGATATGGAGGAGACATCTAACCATCAACTTCTAATGAAGAGTGGTAGAGGACATGGCTATGAAAAATCCAACAATCACAAAGCCATAAATTTTTTATTATCTAAGGTTCCATCTAATTCATCCGATATGAGGGCACGAGGACAACATTTCTGGTTTTCAAGATCATTTCCCTAATTTTGAATAATTAAAAGAAATACTTACTTGATTTTAGTTAAATATCATTATTGGTCATTCTATGAACAATTTCCATTTCATCTCTTATTTAAATAAATGAAGTTGGATTTTTCATTCTCAAAGTGTTAGCAGATCATGTGACATAATGATAGTACATTTCATCTATATCTATCACAAAAATGTTAAAACAAATTTTTAAATATACATAAGTCCATCTATAGTGAGATTAATCATATATGGTTCCAAAAATGGACTTATACTTCATTTATCATACTGCTTAATAAAATAAAACTAATTTCCACTAACTAGGGACTTCCTGTAGGCAAGTGGTACGCAATAAAGGCCTGTTACACTTCAGTTGTGGGTTCGATTCCCACAACCTTATCTGACGTGATGGGTTGTCACCCGTCCTACAGGTGTTCTTTTTCTAAAACTACACTATTATAACAATTCAGAAAGAATAAAAATGTTCTAGCCATAAACAATACAATTTTATGTCTAACATAATCCATTCCAATATTTAGGCATATCCATAATAATTCTATCCAATCTCATAGTATAAAGAAAAAAATTCTTAGAAAGTTCATATAATAAGAATATCAATACCATCATTTGTCCCCACATATATCATAAGAAATAGCTTGTTTCTCACATTCCAAACATGTGAATACCTTAATCATGTATTCTCTTGAAACATGAATTACCATATAAACATGGTTAAAACATGAATGCGGTCGAAAGTTAACTATTTCCACATACCAAATTCCTAGAATTTCTATATTCTCAAACCATGATGTCACTTTGTCCTTATATATGTCATGAGATCAATAATACTATAAAACATATTATTTTCTCTTTATCCCTTCATTATGTGCAGATCATCTGCTTTCCAAAAATATTTCAATCACTTTTCAGGGTTACCAGTATGATCAAATTAATTAAAAGAAATACATAGATATTCAAATATTCCATAATACTATAACTGAGATTTCAGAACATTATTTTGGAATCCTTTTACATAAGAACTTATAAATTCGTTGTCTTACTAAACATTGCCAAAAGTGATCGCATGTGACTTCCATTTGTACTTTTCCTTCAAAGGTTGTTGATTTTGATCATCATTAACCCTTGGATAAGGGCATTGGTTAGCATAATGCCCCATTTCCTTTCACTTATAGCATTGATGTTTTGGTGGTGTGTTCTATGTTGTATTTTCTCTATTAACATCCTTAGATACCCTTTTTCCATTACATCGACACTCAGCTTCTTGATGACCATATCTTCCAAACTTACAACATTTTCTAGTCCCATTAAGACAATATCCACCATGCTTCTTTCCACACTTTGATCATAAAGAAACAGTCGTCTTCTTTTCACCGTTGTTCTGAGATTTTTCCTGGAACTCCATCTTCTGTTTCTTGTCAAAACCATGAGATGGATATGTAACTCCAACTTCAAATTCTCCATTGATATCCCAACACACAATTTCTTCACAGCTGATGAATTCACTTATAGCTAAGGACCTTTGAAAACGTGATTTTAAGACACTAAAGAATAGAACAACATTAAGTTCAAGATGGATGATAAAGCCAAATATATACCTTGAAATTATTGTAAAATTCTCTTCATATATACCAATAGATTCATCATCCTTTTTCTTTAGCACAAGGAACTCCTTTTCCATATTTTTTGGAAGAATACGAGGGAAGGACTTATTGAAAAACACGTTCTTGAACTCATCCCATTCCATGGATTCAATTTCCTCTTGGGGCCGTGTATTCTTAATTAGAGTCCACCACTAGTCTGATTCACCTTCTAAATGGTAAAAAACCCAAATGACTTTTTCATGTTTTGAACAGAGAAGTACGGAAAATATCTTTTCAATGGTACTGATGCATTGTTTAGTAATAAGTGTATCAGAAGACCCATTGAAATAAGGTTGATGTTGCCTCATAATGGACTCAATAGAATATAGCTCCCTTTTCTGCTCATTTGAAAGTCCATGATGATTCATATCTTGTGTAAGTATAGCAATAAGATTTTGAACAGCATCTCCCATAACATTAGTTTGTTCAGGAAAAAATCATTTCATTGTCCATTACATTGATCAACGCGGTTTCTTCGGGTTCCATCCACCATCTAAAACCCAAAAAAAATAGTGTGAGAGGAAAAAATCATGCTTGGAAAACAACATAATAAAGGGGGAGTACCTTCAATATCTAACATCATAGGTTTAATTCTGTGATCGTTACCGCAATTCTAGGACTATAACCTATACATATACTTAACCTTAGGGATATCATTAGACATACCTTAGAAATATCTCTAGGGAACTCAATAAAGTTTTCACATCCTAGTTTCCAAAGGTTAACTAAACCTTCGCTCTGATACCAACTTTAGAGACCCAAAGATTTATGCACATGGGCATTACATTACTTTTGCGGAAAAATTAATACATGACATAAAAAGACGCACAAAGACCATGTTAGTTTAGTGTCTTTGGAAACTCAGAACATAATCTTCTAATCATGGTGAAAGATCTTCAATGTCTCCCATAATAATCTTCCCCATTTGTTTTCTTACCTAAAACCTTTATTTATATCTTATGGAAAAGAAAACATTAAAATGGTGATCTCAAATTCTCAGTAAGGTTAATCATGGAGAAAAATAAAACAAACCATATACATTAGAACTTAAAAACAAGAACATAAAGTTTAAACATAAAAATCTTGAGTTGTGAAATAAATCATGGCAGTACGTAAGGCATAGATCATAAAGGAACATTATTCATGACAATATAGCAAGGTAATATTACATGGAATTGTGGAAAACCATTATGCACATGATATGATTTCCATAGTAGCCAAGGAATTTCTGCCAAGACCATCATAGTGGACAAAGTCCATTACTGAACCGGGATTACTTGCCGTTACAGCCCTGAATTACTGAACCAGATTCACTTTTCGTTCTAGCCATGTCTATCTCATGAGATATAAATCTTTACCCAATGAATTTGAGGGAGATATAGGTCCCACCCTTCACATAATGAAACCATTCTTATGTGTTCCACAAAATCATAAATCATACATCATAGAATAACCTGTGTAATAAAAATGGGATTCATAAACATCATGACATCATAACATAATCCATAAAATGACTTCATATAAAAAATTCCATCATAAAATAATCAAATCAATGTAATAATAGGGATAGAAACAAAAACCTATATTATCTTAGATGGAAATTCATTTTGATAAAACACTTGAACTCCATTCCTGAGGAAAATATCCTTTCTTCTTCAAAAACATTTTTCCTTTCTCAACACGTCATATAATTTTAAACTAAATGAAGTTAATTTAAAAAAAACATGAAAACATGTAAATGAAGCTTAATGGAAATAATTTTCAATGAAATTATAAAAATCCATTCATGTCGTATAATTTAAAAAAAAATCATCTCTTACTTGTTCTGGAAAAGTAAAATAAGTACCTCGTATGGTAAATAAAAGGAATATTCCTTTCATACCATGTGGTAAAGGTCAAAAAAGGGTTAAAATGACTTTAAACATTAATGTAAGAATAGTAAACATTTTATGAAAACATTTTTATAAAACATGGACATGGATGATAACTATTACCCCAATAAATACTTACAAATAAATAATCTCAGATAAGAACGAGATTGAAATAATTATCCCTTGAAAGTTATAATCGGTGGAGTCATACAAGTCATAAAATAAATAAAATTAAATGCATTGTTAAATATCTATCCTTCATAATAAAAATAATAAAACATTAATGGGTAACATAAAAACCATACATAAGAAATAAGTGGTGATTAATGCATATGTCTCACAGAAATAAAAGTGAGACGAAATAATCCCTTACCTAAGGTCCAATTTCATCTGTATGTGTTAGAAACTAATGTATAGTGGTTTTAAAAATATTATTAACTTATAATAGAACCATAATTATATCTATGATATATGATTCACTTACAACTTTATATTACCTGTTCATTTGTCAATTCCATGTTAAAGTAGCATTTTTGGTAAAATTGTCTCATTTATCATACGTGTTTTGACTTGAAATTATTCATATGAATACATATATCCTGATTACGTACATACATAATTTAAAATATGATTAATATATAATATATATTCATAATATAAATATATATAATAGATCGATAAATGGAATGAAATACACTGTTCATGGAGACAGTAGGCCGTACATACGCATGAACGCTGTTTTTGATTCGTTATAAAATTGAACGGAAGTAAGTAAATAACATATACACAAATACAGTATCATTATTATGTCATATATTTAATGATTATTTATTATATATACTTTATAATCATTCTTGAATGGTTAACTTAGAGAATGAATCTCATTGCCTCATGAAGACGGTAATCCGTACGTACGCACGAGCGATGATATCATTCCCATAATTATTGAATGGAATTAGAGTGAATGATATAATATCTCATAATAATTATGATGTTATAATAATCATATATAGTAATTCTTTACACCATTATACCCATCCCAGTAAAGTGGTGGTGGAAAACAGATTACACCACGGCGTGGAGACGATATTCTGTACGAACGCACACGTGGTGATTTAGTTTTCTATAGGATGGATAGAAGGTGAAATAGGGTTGTTTCATTTTTATAATAACATATTAGTATATGAGTGATACTTATGTTATTACTTTATAATTAAAAAATTAAATAAGTGTATGTAGAATAAGAAATAAATTAGAAAGAATCGTTAAAGGATATTACCTCTTCTTCGACGTGCCTCTTCTTAAAATCCTCTTAGGGCACTAATGATGGTATTTAAAGAAGACCAGGACCTCTATTATGCATCTAGAGAATTGGAGAAGAGAAATGGATAGGGTTTGGCCGAGATTTTAGGCTGAAAATGTTGTGAAGAGGAGAGGGAGGAGGTGCCCTTTTATAAGGGAAGAGAGGGGCACATTTGGAAACCTAAAACATATTAATTTATAATAAATTCAATCCCCACATAAAAACATCCAAAATGACTCAAAATAGAATATTAGATTATATAGGGTTGTAATCTCCTAAACCAATAAAATTCATACATATTTGAAATTTATTTTAGACCTTATCAACTTGATTTATCTTTATTTAATCTATTTAAATTTATTTGTGGTAATAAAATTATAAATTATAAATTCTTATAAATAATTAATTATGTGTTGTGAATAATAAATAATTGGATAATTTATGAAATTTTATACCATATAAATTTCAATTTGTAACTTTTAAATATTTTTGTGATTTTAAACAATTTTATAATATGTTATTTTTATAAAATAACAATACTGTCAATTTTGACACTATTAATTTATTTACATTTTAATATAATCCAAACCAAGGATATAATCAAAAAAAATATTTAATATATTCCTAACATGTCATATTAATCTAGTAAATTTGGGGAGAGCATTAATTAGTTCATATAATATTAGTTTTAATATTTCTAAAACCATTTATTTGATATTTCAATCAATAAAATAATTTCTACATAACTATTGTGTCACCATTAATGATATTTATTTAATAACTAAAAATTCTAAAACAATTATCATCATGTAGATAATTTTATTATAATTATAGAGACTATTTATATTCGATGTTTTATGAAGTATATCACTAAATTAAAATTATTACACATATAAGATATAAGATAGTGATTTGTTGCCACTTTCTTTGGTTTTAATAATAATTATATCATTTTCATGGTCAAAAGTCCATGAAATGAATATATTTTGTCCCTTAGGTGATATGGGTGTACTTTTAGTCATCCAATAGAATTTTTTCAGGTGTTATGGTAATTTTATAATATTATTTTTACCCTTAATTACCTGATTTACCTTTAAGCATAGTAAAAAAAATTATCGTAGTTACTATTTATAACATGAAAAATAATAAAAGTAACCTATTAATATAATTTGGACCCACTGAATCCATATATGGAATCAATTTTTTAAAATTTAGAACACAGAAGTTGGAGTAACTATTTAAAATTTAATCCTATTTTTTAGAAAATGGGGTTTTAAAGATAAAACATTGTCAATGATTGAAATGTTTTTACCTATAAATTCAATGTAAAATTAATGGGAATGATATAAATTATATTAAATTGTAAAAATATATTCTATTTATACTTTAAAACCAATAAATTTTATCATCAAACCATATAAATTATTTTGATGAAAAAAATTGTTTTCAATTAAATTTTATCATATTTTTACCAATCATTATAATAAGAAACTTTTTAGAGAAATATCAAAGATTTATCCAAAGTAAATTGTTATATCCTTATTCCAAAAAAGAATTTTATTTTGTCAAATTGAACTTATAAACATGTCAAAAACTATATTTAAAATGGGTTCGCCATTAAAAGGTGACAAAACTGCATTTTTTAAAAAAAATACTAATTTTACATGTAAATTCATTTTGTTCAAATACCATGATCTAGATAATCTATAAGATTAATGATAATGTTATAAAATTCAGAATTTAGTTAATACTATAAATAATGTCTATTTCATAATAATATTAAAATAATTTATCATTTAGTGAAAATTGGTACTACGTACAACACATGCTATCGTGGAAGGTCGCTCTTGCGTGTAATGAAAACCATGTCCGTGTTGCGTGTAGTTAAAGCTTCATTTGGTGTTTCATATAACATAATAAAAATATAGTTCATTTATACATTGATCAAAATCTAGACTTGGTTTTGTGTAAAATGAATCTTATTCAGAATAACTTGAAATTGTGTTCAACACAAGCCAAGAATAGTGTCGCGTATACTACAAGCTAATACAGTGTTGTGTATAGCGCAAGTTAATATTGGTGAAGTTTACAATAGAATAAATCAATGAAATTAAAAAGAATATTTCTCATAAAATCTCATGGTGTTACATCCATGCCCCATATTATGTCCCATATACAAAAAACATAATTAGGGTCAAGAAAAACCCCTCATACATGTCTAAAGGGTTTTTTGATCATTCTTAGTTATTATGTCATAAATCGAGGTCCTCACATAGTAATTAATTTTCCAATATATTCGAACTAAAACATCAGTGTAGTTATAGTAAAATTTGTTTTACCTAAAACATCAATAATGATAGTTCAGTTCAAATGACATTAAACTACCCACACAAATGAGTCACTAAACTCACTATTGAAAAAACCTATAAATGGAACCTTGGTTAAAAGATGAGTGTGATATCAATAAACCAATGCTACATACAGTTTAGGATAAAATGTTTAGGAACCCAAAAAATCAATAGACTAAAGGCTTGTTAGATCAAAAAACCTCAATGTGAATCCTAAGGAAAAGTCAAGTTATACCATCTATGTTCACACCACAAAACATAGGTAAAAATTTATGTGATAATGAATAAGGAATAATGTTTTTAGGGGTTGTCCATCAAACCCTAGATTTAGTCATACTATGCTCGTTGCAGCCCTAGGTTCAGGAAGAAAAAATAGCACAACTTGATCATTCCATTATCAATGATTATCACAAAAATTGATATCTAGTTGACAGTATTGTTTCAAATTTAGTTGATAATAAATAATTGAGATTGAAGGAAAATATAAAGGAGTAGTTTTGGAGGGAAAAATATTTTCATCTCACTGAATAAAGATATGAAGGGAACCCACAATTAAGAGCCTCCCTATATGGACATGGAAAGACTATTAAAAACAGACATTCATTAGATTCATAGAGATGTATCAGTGTCTAATTTTACTCTTTAATGTCATGATTTAGGATTAACAAAGTCGTGATCTAAACCACCACAGCATCTGACAATGCCTATGACTCCTATACGACCTCAAGGCATTCCCTTTCCCCTCATCCACTTGCCGTCACCCCTCATCAACTATAGCTTCAATACATGCCCCTTCCTATGTAAGGTGATCCAATTCCCTTTTCAGCTTCTCCATGTCCTGTTTCACTAAAGACCTCATCTTTTTTAGATCTCATTACAGTCTGGAAACATCCCATGTCGATCGATATATTTATTCATAAGTCTTTTCCTAGTAGTGGTAATATAATCCGTAGAATATACAATGGAAAGATGAGATTGAAGAGTGATAGTCACCTTCCTAACAGAAACCACATGTTTCACTATGTCATAGATGTCGTGATAGTCAAACCCCCCAAACCACAGAAACAGAAACTGGTAGAGTAACTTTGGTAGCATTTTCAGCACGTCAACAAGTGGTGATTGAGAAATTAAGGTCCAGATGTTTCTCAATGACCTTTGGCAGCCAGGTCGATGACTAAAATTTTTTTTTCGATCGATCTTATAATCACTCCCTAATGAAAAATTATATTTAATAATGAATTTCATTAGGGTGTTTCTGAATTAACAACTACAACATGACTTGATCCCAATAAAGAATCATACATGACAGTTGTAATAGGGATCATAATTGAAGCATCCACCGTAATCGCTGGTGGTATCAGTTGAGATCCTGGAATCAGAAATGAAACCATTAAACAACCTAGATCCTTATGGGGATAAGTGAGAGTTGTTGGAGGACTATAACAACAACCACCACCTTCTGAATCATCGAATCTTTCAACCTGCATGGTGACATCATCACCCGGTAAAGATTATACAATATACTATATAATAAGGTGAGACATTTAGTTAGTCAGAAACATCTGTGGATTGGGGTCATACCCAGCTGGGATGGTAGCCTCCAATGTGGCCTCCTGAATATCACTTATTGAGATTAGGATTGTATGGATAATCATCCTAGAGAAATATGTAATGGTCGACCCCAAAATTTTGGGGTCCGGGATCAAGGCACCTCTTATAATTTGACGAAATCGAATGATAGCACATTCTATGTTCTCAAGAGATGGGATTAAAGCCTTAAATTTATTTTCAACCATGAGGAAGTTGGATTATCTTATTTCATTGAGGTATATTCTTCTAACGGTTTTCTATCCTCAGGAATTATGTCCATCTAGTTTGGAGTAGTTGACTCCCCATTACTGGGAATCCATTCAATGTCCTGTGGTGATCAGGACTCCGCTACCATCTCAACTTTTGTTGTTCAGGTCATCTTACATTTTTCTATGGAATTAGGATCCACACGTTGGGTTGGGACTTCAACATCTAAATTCTCTTCCACCGTTGGTACATAATTCATCTGATCTGGGGCCCCCACGGTTATTGGTCATACATCTTCCACCATGAAAGGTGTAGGAGCTTTAGATTCCTAGGAAACTACTGCCTAGTTACTCATTTGTCTTATATCAAAATATGCATGAAATAATGGGTTAGAATGATAACTGTACATGGTACGTTAACCAGATAAACCAGTGTGGTAGTTACTTGTAACCTCCTTCTTGTTACTCTTTGAAAGTGGATATTTCTACTAATGTTTATTAGTATTCTAGGAGAATATATCCTTTTCAAGAATATCAAGTTGATACAGGGGAAGAAATTCCCTATAAGTGTCCACAATGACTACCTCCATATGTTCGGTAGCACCAATAGAACCTTTCCCGGAATCACCCACATCCAATGGTACATGACCATCAGATGCAGTGCCTCTAGGGGTGTATTCTAGGTATGGAATTGTTTCTCGAGACTCCTTAGGACCATACAAAATTAAAGGTGGAAAATATAAGAATCTTCATAGGAAAGGGAATTAAAGTCAGGGTTCTTAAATCAAATGACCTCTCCCTTGATATTCATTGGTCCCATGAGTACCTCCATCCATGCCTCCAAATTGGACCAGTATGTTCTGTTCCTAGGGGCATGAAGGAATTTTTTCATTTGGTGTACATAAACAGACACCATATCAGGTTCTTCTTCAGTGGAAAGAAATCAGGGGGGTGAAGGATCCCCCAAAACCGAAGAGGTCAAATATTCCTCCTTGAATCAACCTCCAAATGTCATAATTGGATAAATTATCAATCAGTTCATCCCAAATCCTCATAGAATTCAGAAAATTGGTAATATGAATGGAATGTGCCAGAGGGTTGGCCTATTGAAATAAAGCCGATTTAATTTGTCATAGTTTCTTCCTAGGTACCTCTACAGTCCTGAGACCCTCAATAGATAAACACTGACGAGGCTCTAGGTGTGAGAGAGGAGAATCCCTTACAAAATCCAGAGATGAAAAAACAATAGTATCACTACCCTCTCTGTAAGACTCTGGTTTAATCATTTAAATTAGTCGCTGATAATATTTATAGAGACCATTCCTAGCATGGATCAGGTTTTCAAGGTCTTGATTGAAATGACCTACCTTCTCAGTGTCATCGTCATAAGATATTTTAATATTTTCTCACACATAGACAAGATCCATAAGGGAAATCTCCTTCTCCTAGGGGAACTACCATAAGGTGTTAGGGGAATGATATTGAAATGAATAACGATCCTTCAAAATATCCCACTGCTTCTAGGTGATCAGAAAATCAGCATTAGATGGGATGGGTAGTTGGCCTCCAACGAAAGCCTCAAAAGCTATTGAGGTCATGCCCTAGTCCCTCCAGACCATCATCGTGGGTTCAGAACCAATAGGTTTTCGAAGGACCTTACCCTGTTAGGAATGTACAGAAACTCCCTTCTATAGTCCCTTCCCATTTGCCTTCAAAACATTGCGGGTTATAACAGTGGGAACTAGACTTGATAGATGACCAGTTAGATATGATTTAATCTAAGCATCACCGTAACCTTTTGAAATAAAGGGTATGAAACCCTCCAAAATCAGGAGCTCAACATTTAACCGGGTGTCCTCCCAGGTGAAAATTTTCCACAATATATGGGATATTGTAAGAATTTTCTCTTGGATTGCACTGTTAAGTGTTGGGGGAAATGGAATTTGAACACCGTTAAAATGATGGATAAATATGGAAGGTGCATACCATCACTGATAAGTTCCCCATCAATACGGGCTACCAAGATATAGTCCCTCAAAGAAATGAAATCACTCAGATGAAAAAGCCTTCAAATTCGGCATTCAAAATGGTGCCAATAAGAGAATCATAAGGATTATAGGTGAAGCTATCATGGAAGTTGATTCCATCCATCATCTCTTGATCATTATTTTCAGTCTGGTTGCCTTGTGTTTCCCATCCGGCCGGCATAACCCCATTGGTACTCTGAAGATATGAATAGAGAATAGAGTAAGTAATCGGAAAGGAATTGATAAATTTATATCCTCCCATGTGGGATAAAATCCAACCCTAGAGGCCTTGAAAGGGTTCAATCATCAATAGAGGTGACTTCCCTTCATTGATTGGGCTAATTATATGGTAAATTTTTCAATATACACGAATGAGAAGGTTGATTAATTTGGTGGCGGCTATTTGAGCCTCCATTACAATGATTATGAATCTTATGCTACCAGAATCACATGATGGTAAGATACAACCTCTCAAATTCATTTCCATAAAGGCTTCTAACCAAAACAAACAGTCTACATTGTAAATCCCTGAACCCGCACATCCGGATTCAGTACTAAAACATGTTGTGTATTTTTTTATAAAAAAGATACCAGAAATAAATTGATTATATTATATATTTGAGGACCTTTTCCAGTCTAGGTTCTGTAGAATTAGACAAAAAATATATTAAATCATAGTTTACAAGAACATAAATATTCATTTAATTCCTTCTTCTATAGGTTCTTATTGGCCCTTGAGAACTTCGCAGGACACATATTCCCCTGAAGATATACATCAAAAAGGGGTGAGCTAAATTCATAGTAAGAGTATAGATAAGAAAAATATAGCATGGGTTGAGTATAATCATAACATATGGTAAGGGTCATGAACATGAGAGGAAGCATAAATATAAGACTTCAAATGTGGTAATGCATAAAAAATGAAACATCATGTATTAGTGGTTGAATACCACACATACTTGTGAAAAAATAATGAATCTTGATCACAAATCGTTTCACTTAAACTCATGAGATTCATCACTTTACTGAATTCATTGGAGCACTGTATAAATTTGGGTGCACCCGTCACATTCAAACATTCATATTGCGCTATATAATTTCAGGCACACCCATCACAATATAACATTATCATTATCATGCATGCCACATAGAAAATATATCAGAAAATGAACAAAACAAACCCATGTAAAGGAATGAGTTTCCACTAATAGTAACAAATTCATAAACTTTGATTTCCCAAAATAATGTGGTAATAACATACTTGATACAAGAACCATCACCCTTGAGTGAGAAGTAAAAGCTGTGTTCTTGAAAAACGAGTTCTTTTGGAAAATAATGTATTTGAAATAAAATCTAGTGGAGAACATATATATCACATAATAGATATGAAAATGATGAAAAACAAGATTTTAAGGAGTAACCATTCCATAAATGGAGTAAAATAGGATGAACCGAAAGAAAGAATGTTGGGTTCAAGATTTTCCCCTTACCTTATATCAGAACACTTTCTTCGCTTTAATGTCATGTATAACCGCATTAGATTATTTAACTAAAAATTAAAGAACCTTGTTTACATGAATATGGTTCATTATTAATTCATTAATTTATTTCATGAGCCTTTGGATGAGTTATAGAGTTTTAAAAACATTGTTCGGGAATGTTAGTTTTTATGGTTTTCTTGAGCAGTTCACATGTATCCATAAATGTAAGTTTGTGTAGAACTTAGGAAAACATACAGAAGAGATGTTTCATATTATTAATGATATTACAGGATTATAAATGATCTTATGATGAATTATATTATATACCATGTGGATGAATCATAATATAAGAATTATATAATGATTTTTTGGGTTAATTTTGGCTATTTTTCGACCACAACAAACTTGTTTTGTGTAATCATTTAGTAATATGTACATAAGTTACATCCAGAACATGAAATAGGATATAAAAAATACTATAAAATATGGTTCAACCAAAAAAATTGATTCATTACCAGATCTAAAAGCTGTAAAGAAAATTGAAAATATGTAATTCTTGAAGGTGATAAATTAACACCTCGCGAACAACGTTCTCTTTAATGAAATAAAAAAGAAGAGGACAAGGTGTTTTGGATGATATAATATCCCATCAGTATGATACAATTATAGTATATTTATGATACTAGTGTTACCATACCATGTGGATGAAGATATATGGGGAGATATTAATAAATGAACTCAAAATTGAAAGGAATTTAAAGGAAAGGGAGAGAGAGAGAGAGAGGAATTACCTATTGAACAATCCCCATGAGATCCTCCTTAAGAAAGCTATTATTTGTCTATTAATGAGACCAAAATCTCTTGGACGTGGGGTAGGGGCTAGGGAAGTTGTTTAGGAATAGTTTATACAAGGCTTGAAGCTTGATAGGTGTGAGGAAATGAGGGTGTGAAGGGTGGTATTTATAGTGGAGGTGAAATGGGATTTCTCAACATAAAAATTATTAATTTATTTTTCCCCACAAGACAAGGAATAGTGAGTCTCCCATGACCAATAATAATATTGTTGTCATGTGAAACCAAACCAATTTGGATTACATCATCAGAACATCAAACCTGAATCTATAATGAGTGTTTTTAGCATATTTTGTAAATTATTGTATTTCACTGTTCATCAAAAAATTCATGTATTTCAGAAAAATCCCAAAAATTCACCCAAACCATTTTTGGACGTGTAGAATCAAAAAATGAAGTCCTTTTTTCAGAAATAATTTTATAATTATTAATAATTTAATTTTTAATTAAAATCAAAATTTATTATTAAAAAACTAGTTTTAAAACATTCATTTACTTATTCTAAAATATAGGTACATCATACTTTCACTTGAATTTTTTTTATAATCTCATAGGTGAGGTTACTTTTCATTAGTATATATCACTATTAATAAGAGTTTGTTACTTTTAATAAGTGTAGATTACTATTCACCCAAAACATGTTTTTCTTATTGGACTCCAAACATCTTACTAATCACAACCGTGAATTTCATATTTTCAAAATTCTAAATTGAGAAGTGGGAAAATTAATTTTAATAGCCTAGTTAAAAAATCATCATATTAAATATTAGTTCATTTACGCATGATTTGGCATCTTGTTTCCATTTAAAATATTGGGATGTTACATTCTACCCCCCTTAAATGAATTGGGCCCTCAGAATTCAATCATTGTACTTAAAATTATTAATTTACATATTTCTAATTAAGACAAAACTATTTTCTTATGAGTATTTATTTAAATATATGTTTAAAAGTAAATACTATAGCAAAAAATGAAAACTTATACTCTACAATGTTTTCTAGACTGTTCCTCTGATACCAAATGTAAAGCCTTGAACCCGTACATCCGGATTCAGTACTAAAACATATTATGTATTTTTTTCATATAAAAGATAACAGAAAAATACACAGTATGCTATACGTTTGATTACCTTTTCTGCTCTAGGTTCTGGAGGATGAGACAAAGAGTACATTAAATCTATGTATACAAAAACATAATTATCATTTAATTCCTTCTTTACTAGATTTTTATTGGCCCTTTAAAACATCTTAGCACACATATTCACCAGAGGATATACCTCAAAAAGGGGTGTGCTAAAATCCCAATAAGAGGATAGATAATATAAATAAATCATGGGGTTAACATAATCATAACATAAGAAAAGGATCATGAACATGTGAGGAAGAATAAATATAAGAAATGAAATGTGTAAATTAATAAAAAATGAAACATCATTTCATAGTGGTTGAATACCACACATACTTGTGAAAAAATCAAGCATATTGTTCACACATCATTTCAGTTAATTTCATGAGATTAATCAATTTACCCAATGCATTAAAGCATTGTATGATTCTGAGTGCACCCTTTACATTCAAACATTCATATTGTGCTCTATAATTTTGGGCGCACCCTTCACATCATAAAATTATCAATATCATGCATTAAACATAGAATATATATCAAAAAATGAATAACTAAAACATGGAATGGAATTAATTTCCTATCATAATAACACATTCATAAACATTGAGTTCCCAAAATAAAGTGGGAATAAAATACTTGATACAAGAACCATCAACCTTGAGTGAGAAGTTCAGGGTGTGTTCTTGAAAGAAGTGTTATATTGGAGAACATTGTGTTTGAAATAAAATCCAGTGGAGAAAATTCATATCCCATAATAGGTATAATAATTATGAACATATTAATTTAAGGAGTATGCATTCCAATAATGGAGTGAAAGAGGGATAACCCAAAGAAAGAATGTTGGGTTCAAGATTTCCCCTACCTTATATCTGAATTCATTTTTCACTTTAATGTTATATATAACCACATTAGATTCATTAATTAACAATTTAATAACCTTTTTTACATTTATATGGTTAATTGTGGTTTCATTAAGTTATTTTATTTGTCATTGAATGAGTTATAGTGTTTTAAAAACATTGTTCAGGAATGTTCGTTTTTATGGTTTTCTTGAGTGGTTCACATGTATTCATAAATGGAAGATTGGGTAGAAAATGGGTAATGATACAGAACTGATATTTCAGGTCATTAATGATATTACAGATTTTTAAAAGAACTTATATTGAATTATGTTACATACCGTGTGGATGAATCATTAGGTAAGAATTAAATGATGATTCTTTGGGTTAATTTAGGCGGATTTTCGACCACAACGAACTTGTTTTGTTCAATCATTTTGTAATATGTACAAAAGTTAGTTCCATAACATGAGATAGGATATAATACATATAATATTATATGATTAATCAATACAAATGGTTTCATGACCATATCTGAAAGTTGTAAATGAAATTGAAAACATGTCATTCTTGAAGGTGACAAATTAACACCTCACGAACAATGTTCTCTTTTATAAAATAAAAAGATGAGGAGAAGGGGGTTAGATGATATAATATCCCATTAGTATCATAAAATTCTAGTATATGTCTGATACCGGAGATAAAATACCATGAGAATGAAGATAAATGGTGAGAGATTAATAAATGAACTTGAAATTGAAATTAATTTAATGGAAAAATAGAGAGAGAGAGGAATTACCTCTTGAATCCTCCTTAAAGAAGCTAGGAATGGTCTTTTGACAAGACCAAAAGATCTTTGATGTGGAGGAGGTGCTAGGGAAGATTTTTGGGTAGTGTTTAGATATGTCTTGAAGCTTGAGAGGTGTGAGGAAATGAGTGTGTGAAGGGTGGTATTTATTCTGGAGGGGAGAGGGGATTTCTCAATATAACATTCATTAGTTTATTATTTCCCCACATGACAAGGAATAGTGAGTCTTCCATTACCAATAATAGTAATTTTATCATGTGCAACAGAATCAATTGGACTTACATCTGCATAACATCATGCATGACTCTATAATTGGTGTTTTTAGCATATTTTGTAAATTATGGTATTCCACTATTCATAAAAAATTCAAGTATTTCCGAAAAATCCCAAAAATTCACCCTAATCAATTTTTGATGTGTAGAATAAAAAATGAATTCCATTTCTCAAAAATAATTTTATAAATATGATTAATTTAATTTTTAATTAAAATCATAATTTATTATAAAAAAACTAGTTTTAAAACATTCATTTACTAATTCTAAAATATAGGCACATCATACTTTTAGGTAAATAGTATTTTTATAATATCATAGGTAAGGTTACTATTAATTAGGGTATATCACTATCCATAACGGTATGTTACTATTCATAATGGTAGGTTACTATTCACCCAAAAAAATTCTTATCGGACTCCATACATCTTACTGATCACAACTGTGAATGTTAGATTTTCGAAATTCAAAATAGAGAAGTTGGAAAATTAATTCTAACAACCTAGTTATAAAATCAACATAGTAAAAAAAAATTCATTTAAGCATGATTTGGAATCATGTTTCCTTTTAAAATTTTAGGATGTTACATACATTAGGGATGAGTTCCCATCCCCATTCACGGAACCAAGCCTCCTCCAAGACAGGCCAATAGGTTACGACATTCCTTCATGTTTCCTAGGCTGGATGGGACATGGTTGTGTGCACATAAAACTCCAAGAAACTATTCTTAGAAAAATCACAAATCCACTTCGAGAGGGATAGGTCCTGTTTCAACTAGAGTTCTCCATCCTGTGAATGTTTATTTTCTTGATCAATGAACATTTTATCCAAAGTATGTGTCCTCTCCTTGTCTTCCAAGGTGGAAGAAGGGGTAGAAACTCATCGTGCATGTCCCCGACAATGGGGACCCCCAAAATCAGTCGAACATACCATAGGATAATTCCATCCTTCCCATTAGTCAAATGGTAAATATTTTTTCCTAGACTCCACATTCTCAAAACCTTTGAGATGAGGGTGTCGGTTTAATGACTATAATTCTGGGATACCTAGACTCCCATATATAGCCACACAGTCTGTAATCCAACCAATAATTCATCGCATCTTTGATAAACCTAGATGAGACACCCCCAATCTAATCCAAATGAACCCCCAAATAAAAGGCCATGTTTGGTGGACAAACCATGTCGTTCATTTTCTATGGCCCTTTGGGAAATTCTATGATAACAATGGGTTGTTTGGTCAAGATTTCATGGTACCCCCTCCAATGTATGAGAGGTGTATTTCATCAAGGACCCGAGAGTGGTATCCTTCAGTATGAATCATCCTATCGATGAGATGAGAGCCTTAGTGATGGTGATACTAAATATCCAGGCAGCGGATTGGATGACCACAGAAGGATCTGGGATAGGTGTGTTAGAAATAAGTATAAATCCGCAAATGGGAAGCATTTCTGATATGGGATATTCATTTTGACCCATAGTAATTAGTTTCTATAAATAATGATGTAGTCGGGAGATAGGGGCTTTGTCATCTATATAATTTTCCCTAGATTTATGCCTTTCATCGGCACCTGAAAGGTGACTAACGACAACATCAGAAACAATAGCATCATCGACGATATCTTGGGGGAGATCCATTTCATCTTGAAAAACAAAAAATCCCACATAAACGGTCAGTTCAGTTAAAATAATTGGGGAAAAAGGAATAAAATGGATAAGGACCAAAGGAATCTGCCCTACAAAAGGCTCCACATACAGAATCCTTGGAACGGTACACAAAAACTGTTCCCAATGAACCGACGGTACATGGAATGCCACACAAGACACTAGCCCACGTAGCATTGGCTAGTGAATCAATTAGGCCATGGAATGGGGAATAAGGTTTCCAAGCTTCACTGTGGGGATGTTCAGATTTAATAGTTTGAATATCTAATGCCTGATTTAGAAATTTAAAATTTATTTCACCAAATTGAAGTTAATTCAGTAGGGAAGGTGAGCCGTGTAGCATCTAACTACAGAAAATATCGATCTTACAATTTAAAATTCCTCTGTTCGGTTCACGAATTCAATGTCTAGTTCATGGCTGAAGAAAATATAAGGAGTATGTAGTTCCTAAAATGTAAATAAAGGTTCACAGATGATGAATTTCATGAAGAATATGGTACACAGAAGAAATGTACGATGGAAGTGCTTTTTGGAGTAATTTTTTCCCGTAAATTAGGTAAAACATAAACGATATGGTCCCCCTATATATATTTGTAGTCCCCCAATAGGTCCACCATTTTACCGCAAAGAATTTTAGTTCAGAATCATTTTATATATCAGAATAGCCCACTCTTCATTCTGATCGGACCCCATTCTGATGACAGGAATTTGTAGGGTCTCCAAAAATATACAAAGGGAAATCAAATACTAACATAAAATTAATAAAGGAAAGAGATGGATGTGGGGATGAAAATATTGAAGGAATCCAATTTTGAAAAGGACCCAAACTAGTCCACATACTGGTTACCAAGAATTGTTTGAAGAAGGCACAAACTATGATCCAAGTGGTACGTGGGTGGCGAGTGAAAAGCTAGCCAACGAAGCAGAGTCCAAAAAAACAAGATGTTTGGGAACTGAATGAGTAAAGGCTTCGATCAACTATGAACCACATAATTCGAGAAAAATTAGGGGATAATTAAGCCCTTTCATGTCATCCCCACTGACGTAGAATTTCGTGGATTAGGCAAGGATGACTCGCCACACGAACCGCATCGTTTGTGGAATTTAGGTAGTTATATATTCCGCCATGAACAACAACATTGTGAACCTTAGTTGACCGAGTCATCTGTGGGCCAGATGATCCCTCCATTGGTTTCAACAAAAGGCGTCATGTGCCCATAGATACGGCCTTCTCAACACTATATAAAACCCTCAAAGGGGAGCAGAGAGGAGGATCATATATTGGGAGAGCTAAGAGTCAACATATAGAATACTTCAAAGGCAAACTGTCGGCGAAGTACAGAACCGAGAATAGTTTCCAGCAAGTATAAACACACTATGAACCATAAAAAGAAGAAAGTATAACAATATGTTAAAACTGAAAACCTAAAAGGTGAACCAAGAACCATACTACCTTCATTGTTGAAATTCCCACAAACTATGAGACTAATTCCCCTTCTTCAATTTGGAGTACGGTGTAGCACATCTCTATGTGGGTGAAACCCTTCACAGAGTAGGATTATGCGACACAGAGGGACTCCAAGACCATATACCACCATGGATTGTGTACGGAGCCAGATCACACCAAACACCACAGTACGCACCCCACATCTAGATCTTTGTACCACCCTGGTACATGGACATAATCCAGGTCCACGAACAACCCCAATAAGTAGATGAACCTTACACCCGCCTAGAAAAGCACTATGTAGAGGCAACCCCTCCCCATATGAACTAATTGTACGCTGAGTGGGGTACATTCTGGCTTTCCACATTTCAGTACCAAACATGGCCTTCTGTTTCCATCCCATCCTCTAAATCCCCTCCACAAACTAGTCCATCAGCATCAGGACAAATCCTCTTACAAATCCACCGGGCCCATATGAATTGACCATCGGGCGCATCAATGAACTCTTCTGAGTCTATATAACCATGGTAAGAAGAGTCACATGGTTAGTCCCCAAAATGGTGAAGTCCTCTAAAATTCTCATAATTATACATTCCCATGGTAACCAAGATTCCAAAATTGTGATACTAACATGAACCTCCCCATTCTATGGTTCAAGGGTAATCACATTCTTCTCAATTGAATGAGGGAAAATGATAAGTAAAATGAATCATTATTTCTTTTACATTTGATGAGGAGCAACATTCCGCCTCTTTCACAGAACCCATTTCTGGGCCTCCCTCCTAGAGTAAGCCCCTAGCCTTTTGGGATGAACCTAATGACCATAAAATTCATTTCACATTGAAGGATTCATTGCTCTGCACCCTCATACACCATCACCCCAGAATCTTCAGCCATAGGATCCTCCTTTTCATTCAGTTGAAAAGGAAACGTCTGGGGTTTTCCAGATCTACCGTTTCCTCTTGATTTTCACATCGATCATGACTGAAGTGGTCTTAGCGGTTGACTATGATTACAACATTCACATATGAACTATGAGAATTATGATTCCCAACATAAATAGAATAAGTTGGAAGCCTTAATCTGGGCCTGGGATCCATATCATCTCTTCCACGAAATAAGAGATCATTCCCCCTTCATATGGGTATCTTAAATGTTAAATCCCCAATCAAGTCACAACCCATCCCATGAACAAGTAGAACTCCGCTTCCTACCTTAATCAAGATAATCAGGGCGCCAACCCATGGCCTGAGATCAATAGATATTCTTCCTTAAAGTCAGTCACAATAAGAATTTCCCCCGACTCACTAGGAAATCCTCTTCAGGAATAATCCATAACATAACTCTTCTAAGAAAGGCTTCCTTTATAGTGTAAGCCCTACCATGTCTTCTAAAATGGACCTTCTCTATGATATAAGACCCAACCTAAACCGAACTATGAGGGATTTAATTCCCAATTGGCAGGGATACGTAGGAAGCCTTCATGAGGTCCAAACCCATCACCCAAATCAACATCTTGTTCATCAAGTCATATCCCCAGTGGGGCCATATTCTTTCAGGATACCATCCCTTTTCTGAGCATCCTGTACCACTTTGGTGTATGTACCACATGAAATCTCAACTACGAATTCTCCACATAGATGTCCATGCTGCACAACGTCATACTGAAAGGATGGGTCCTTGCCACATGACCATAAAAGTTGATGTGTTCTGTTAAGTGGCATTGAACTACGTTGGTTTGGATTCCTCTCATGAGGATACGTAAGAAACCCATATCATG
This sequence comes from Viscum album, assembly GCA_963277665.1. Lineage (NCBI taxonomy): Eukaryota > Viridiplantae > Streptophyta > Magnoliopsida > Santalales > Viscaceae > Viscum > Viscum album. Next base: position 686,480,079 of record OY728167.1, read on the forward strand.
GGTTGCGATCCTAATATCGAAGTAACTTCCAACCCCTGGATGATGATACACTATAGAGCTCTGCAACATTGGGCTTAAACTAGAATTATATTAGTAATTCCTAATCCATGTGAATCAAAGATTGACCTTTCAACCTATCGTAATCTATGGACACGCTATTAGGGAAATAACCAAGGATTCATGAATATATGAACATTGATTAAATCTATAAGGGAGTATCAGAGTGCGAAACAATTCCCCCCAAAAGGGTGTGATGATCCTGACCTCCCATCATCTCGACCATTGGAGTCCTTTGGTGTTGTTGCCTAAATCCTCATCCAACGAGTGCCTACATTTGGAAATAAGGACCATCACTCATGGATACCAGGGTCGTTGGGTGTTTGTGGATTCATGAATAAACCTACTTGAGACTATATGAGGGCCTTGTACCCGACATAGTCTGGTTTCACAAACACATAACCCCCTGCAATCTCCCATCAGGATCATGAAAATGCTACACATCCTTAATATCATCAAAAGGATACACTTCCCATTCTTGGTTGGACCATCTCTCCCTACCAATACGTGGTGCGACGCAAATTGGGATGAAACAAACATAAAAACAAAAAACCCAAAACCCCAAAAAATAATAAAACCCCTAAAACCCTCTAAAAACCGTGAAAAAACCTAAAATAAAAAAATAAAAACCTTCTAAAGGATCCAAAAACCCTATGAATTGATAAAAACGTATAATAATAATAATAATAATAATAACATCCTAATAACCTCAAAATAACCAAAATCCATTAAAGTATCTAAAAGCCCTAAAAACATAAAAAATACGATAGACCCCTAACAAAACCCTAAAATACCATAAAATACTCATAAAAATAGAAAAACACTAAACACCCAAAATAAACATAAATGACTTTAAAACACTAAAACACTAAAACTCAAAAAAAAACCTCTAAGGGACTCTATAAATGAATAAAACCCTCAAGGACCCTAAAAAACTATAAATGACAGAAAAATCCCAAAATACCGTAAAGGGACCTAAAACCCAAAAAAATAGAAAATACCATAGAAACCCTAAATGGACCTTAAAACCAAAAAACCTCTTAAATTCCATAAGAACTATAAAACCCCTAAACAAATAATAAAACCTAATCCTACTAAAAACCATAAAAGACCCTAAAACCCCTTAATGATCCGAAATGACCATAAAGACCCTAAAAGACTCTAAAAACCCTTCAAATCCTTAGAAACAAAAAAAACCATAAGTGAATCCAAAACCTAAAATGACCATAATAGAACCTAAATATCGTAAAAAACCATAAACCACCATAAATGTCCTTAAGAACCATAAAACCCCTAAATAATAAAAACAATAAAAACACCTAAAACATATATATCAATAATATAACTAAACACCATCAAAACCCAAAACCCCTTATAGACCCTATAAATGAAAAAAACCCATTAAAATCCTAAAACACCTAACAACTATAAAAAAACTAAACACCAAAAAATCCTTCAAACATAAAAAACCCCTAAATACCCTAAAGGTTACTAAAACACCCTAAAACCATAATGTTCCATAAAAATCCCTAGAACCCCTAAAAGACAAGAACTAAATAAATCCCTTACGCCCCCCAAAAAAATACTTAAAACACTAAAATACTGTAAATGACCATAAAACCCCTAACGACCCTAGAAAACAAAAAATTCCCTAAAAATCCCTAAAAACCAAAAACCCCTAAAAGACCATAAAAACCAAAAAAGCCTAAAAAACTAAAACACTAAGAAATTCAAAATAACCTAAAAACCATAAAATCTCAAAATTACCATAAACCCTAAAAAACTCTAGAACCCTAAAATCCATAAAAACCCTAAAAACCCTAGAACCCTAAAATCCCTGAAACAATGAAACCCAAAAACCCAAAAACATATTTAAACCCCCCACCCTAAAAAACCAATAGAACCCCTAGAAACACTAAATAATATTAATAATCCTAATCCCTTTAAACCTAAATCCTTAAAAACTGTAAAAGACCATAAAACCCCTAACGACCCTAGAAAACAAAAAATTCCCTAAAAGTCCCAAAAACCACAAAACCCTAAAAGACTATAAAAACCCAAAAAGCCTAAAAAACTGAAAAACAATAAGAAATTCTAAATAACCTAAAAATCATAAAATCTCAAAATTCCCATAAGCCCTAAAAAATTCTAGAACCCTAAATGCCATAAAAACCCTAAAAACCCCAGACCCCTAAAATCCCTGAAACAATGAAACCCAAAATGCTAAAACATATTTAAACCCCCCCCCCCCGAAAAACCATTTGAACCCCCAGAAACACTAAATACTCTTAATAAACCTAATCCCTTTAAACCTAAACCACTAAAAAACTGTAAAACCCAAAAAAACTCCAAAAAACCCCTAAAATCTCAAAAAACCCTTAAAACCCAAACAAAATGTAAGAACTCCAAAAAAAATCCCTAAAAAACCTCAAAAACTCATAAAACTATAACATACCATAAAAATATTATAAACCAAATAAAAGGAATAAAATGATGAAAACCCTAGAAATGCTAAAAATATTTGAAACCATAAAACCCCAAAAAACTGTAAAAAACCTGGAAACCGTTAATACACCTAAACCCCATAAAAATGAAAAAAAACCCATAACCCCCCCCCCCAAAACACATGAAAATTATAAAAACCTTGAAAACCTTAAAACATTAAAAATCCTAATTACACCTAAAAACCTAAAAAAATATAAAACCCTTAAAACAACCCAAAAACCCTAAAAACACTAAAACCCACTAAAAATCCTAAAAACCCCATAACCACTAAATGACCCCTAAAATCTATTAAACACCTAAAAAACCATAAAAACCCATAAAACCCCTAAAAAAGAAAAAATACCCTGAAAACCTTGAAATCCCCTAAAACCCGAAAAAACACTTAAAACTCCCTAAAAATATTTAAACCCATAAACACTAGAAAACCCTAACCCCCCCCCCCCATTTAAATCCCCTAAATACCATAACAACTCTAAAAACCCCATAAAACCCTAGAAAATCATAAAAAACCTAAATATTCCATAAAACAAGAAACACTAAAATTCTTCAAAACCATAAAAACCATCAAAATCACTGTAAAAAAATGTAAAAAACTAAAAACTGTAAAAATCCAGAAAACTGAATCCTTAAAACCCTAAATCTACCCAAGACAACCTTGAAACCCTAATATACCTTAAAACCCCTTAAACCCTAATACCCTAAAAGTACCTTAATAAAATAACAACACTTAAAAATCATATAAAATTTAATGAAATCCCTATAAATCCAAAAAACTAAAAAAATAGAAAACCGCAAAACCAATTAAAACCCTAAAATTCCTAAAAACATAAGAAACCTAAAAATAATTATAAAATCCATATAAAAACCAAATCCCTAAAGTCCCTAAAACCCATAAACCCCTAAAAAACATAAAACCATAATAATCCCTAAAAACACATAAAACAACGAAAAATAGTAAAAAACACCAAAACACTAAAAACCCTTAAAACCCAAAAACCAAAAAATCGATAAAAACCATAAACACCCTAAAAACTTTAAAAAATAAAAAACCCCTAAAACTATAAAAACAACAAAACACTAAAACCCTTAAAACCCAAGAAGACAACCAAAATCCCAAAACCCTATAAACCTATGTATTTGTAAAAACCCTAAAACCCAATAAAACACTAGAAACAAGAAAAATTTTAAAAACCTTAACAACACTAAAGACCATTAAAGATCTTAAAACCCCTAAACACACTAAAATACCATAAAACCCTAAAAACTCTAAAATAACATAAAACCATAAATATCTGAAAGATACTCAAATCTATTAAAGACACTACAACCACCTAGAAGTACAAAAAACCTTCAATAAACATAATACCCTAAAAACCCTAAAAGACACTCAATTTCCTAAAATCCCCTAAAAGACCAAATAATAAACTAAACCCGCTAAAACACTCTAAAAACCCTAAAGGGCCCTAAATGACCCCAAAAATCCTAAAAACATAAAACAACCTTAAAAAACTAAAACCATTATAAACCCTATAAAACCTAAAGCATGCTAAAAATCATAAAGAACCCTAAAATCTAATAACCCATGAAAGACTATAAAACACTAAATCCACTAAATGAGCGTAAAAACCCTAAAATCACTAAAATAACTTTTGAACATGTAAAAAACTATAAGTCCTTAAAATTACACAAATACCATTAAACTCTAAAAACCATTAAAAACCAAAAAACATTAAAAACTATTTTCACCCAAAAGGCCTCAAAAGACCATCATCACCCTAAAAATCCTGAAAATACATTAGAGGACCCTAAAAATATCTAAATGACTATAAAGTCCCTAAAAAGTAATAAAGGAAAATAAAACCCCCCAAAGACCCTAACAACCCTAGAAACATTAAAGGACCCTAAATGCCTAAAATCGTGAAACCCTCAAAACCCCTTAAATGGACATGTAACCCCCATAAATACTTCAACACAAAAAAACAAAAAACCCTCGAAAAACTATACAAATTCTAAAAAACCATAAAATCGTAAAAGACCCTATCAAACCATAAAAACCATAAAAGATCCTAGAATCTCATAAATACCCTAAAACACCAAAACCCCCCAAAAACATTTAAACCCTAAGACCCTAAAAAAACTAAAACCCCAAAAAAATTTCAAACCCACTAAAACCCGAAAACCCTCTAAAACCACTTTGAGACCCAAAAACCTCTAAAACCCATAAAATACACTGAAAACCTAAAAAGGACATAAAAGAAGAAAAATTCCCTAAAAGACTTGAAAACGCTTAAAAAAATAAAAAAATACCCATAAACACCTTAAAAAATAAAACACTAATATCCTAATAATAACTATTAAAATGAAAAACCCCGAATCCCTAAAAATTCCTAAACCTCCTAAAAAATCAAAAAAAAACCCAAAACCCTAAGAACCCAATAAACCAAAAAACCCCTAAAAATCCAGAACCCCTAGAAAACCCTAAAACCACTAAAATCCTTAAAACATCTAAAAAAACAAACCCTGTAAAAATATAAACCCTAAAAATGAACCCCCCCTAAGATCCCCTAAAAGACCCTTAAAACCATAGAACACCATAAAATACAATAAAGATCCAAACTCTCAAATATTCATATACATACCCGAAATGACTCTTAAACCCCCTTGATCACACTAAAAACAACCCCCCCCCCAACCCCACAATTACTAAACCCATAAAAATCATAAAACTCCTAAAACTCGTAAAAATACTAAAAATTCATAAAATAAAATAAAACGTTAAAACACCAAACAAAATATTTAAACACTAAAACCCCTAAAAATCAGAACAACCCCTATTAACTCAATTTAAAAAAAATGCTAAAACCCATTAAATCCCAGAAAAACATAAAAACAATAAAATCCCTAAAACCCCTAAAAACAAAAAATGCCTTAAAGAGCACGGAAACACCTAAAAATCATAAAATACATAAAATCATTAAAAAACCTAAGAAACGCGTAAAAACATAAAACCCCTAATAAAACCCCGCAAAACCAAAAAAAATAAAACCTAACAAAACACAATAATGCTGTTAATAACCTTAAATACTCAAAAAACACCATTAAAACTCAATAACACAAAAACCAGTAAAAGTCGTACAAACCCGTAAAACCCTAAAAACTGCATTACCCCAAAAACCCTAAAAATCCTAAAACCCATAAAACCGTAAAACCCAAAGCCCCACAAAAACCAAAAAAATGAAATACCACTTAAAACCCTAAAATATATAAAAACACTGAAAACCATTTAAACCATGGATAAACCTAAAAAACCTAATGAGCTGAAAACCGAAAATCCTTTTAATCCTCTAGAACCCTTAAAACCATGAAAACCCTTAAAATAATAAAAATACTAAAACCCCTAAATACATTACAAAATCTGAATAAACATAATACCCCCCCTAAAACGCTATAAATCCAAAAGGCCCCAATAAACAAAAAACTAAAAAACTTGAAGACCCAAAAAACACTCTAAAAACCCTAAAAACACTAAACCTGTTAAACCCATAATAAACTGATAAAACCCTAAAAACCATTAAAAGTACCTAAAAATAATATAAATCCATAAAACATCTTAAAACCCAAAGAACCTTAAAATCCTTAAAATACCCTAAAAGAAACTCAAACTCGTAAAACCCATAAATGACCCCAAAACCCCAAAAAACATTAAAAACTCCTAAAAACTCCTAAAAAAGATAAAATATACTATATCAAACTAAATTCTATAAACACCAAAAAGAACCAAAAAAACTCTAAACCCCCAAAAGGGCCCTAAATACACTAATAACCCTCATGTTTCATAAATACACTGAAAAATCAATAAAAACATAAAAAACATAAGAAACTAAAAAATATCCTCAAAAACATAAAAACCCAAAAACCCAAAAACATCATAAAAACTCAAAAGACCATAAAACCCTTAAATACACTAAAATACACTAAAGGATCTTAAAACCCAAAACACAACTTAAAGGTCCCTAAAGACCCCTAGGGAACAAAAAATACTTAAAAACCCTACATGTAGCTAAATACCAAAAGAAAATTCAAGACCCTAAACATCATAAAACCCCACACCCCTAAAAGTACTAGAAATATGTAATAATATTCAAAAACACTAAAATTTGTAAAGTCTATAGAGACTAAAAAATACCCAAAATACCATAAAAGTCCCTAAAAATCATATAAACCATTAAAACTCATAAAAGTATCTAAAACACCATAAAAAAATAAAAACTCAAAAAAACCCTAAAGTATTAAAAACGTTAGAAATCGTAAAATCCCTATACTATAATAACTCTTAAAAACATTAAAAAAAATAAAACCACTAACCCATAAAAATTGTAAATATAAAATCACCAAAAATTCGTAAAACTAAAAAAAACTATAACCCTAAAAAATAAAATCCCTTTTAAACCTTAAAAACTGAAAACAAAAATCCTAGAAAACATAAAAACCCTTTCAAAATAGTAAAACCCAAAAAACCCAAAGAATCCTTAAAAACCATAACAACCCAAAAATACGAAAAACCATAAAAAGCCATAAATACACTAAAAACCCCAAAACCAAAAAACTCCTAAAAATTTAAATAACTGTAAAGTCTATAAACCCCTAAAAACTCAAAAAACCCCAAAAATCATAAAAACATAGAAAACACATAAAAACCATAAATCCCTGAAACACCTGATGAAACCAAACAACCAAAAAACCTAAAAAAAAATTCTAAAACCAAAAAACCCTGAAAACCCCAAAATCCCAAAACACCCAAAAAAACACAATGAATACGAAAGACGCTAAAAAATCCTTGAACACTAAAAAATACCTAAAACCTAAAAAATTATTTACAACCGTAAAAAATATAAGAACCCTAAAAACCTAATACCCTTAAAAACCACAAAACACAATAAAATCCTAAAAATTATGAAAACATAAAACTATAAAAAAGACACTAAAATACCCTAAAACCCAGAAAAACTCTAAAACCCAAAAAATCTCTAAAAGACCCAAAAAAACTTGAAACCCGCTAAAAGTCCCTAAAAATAAATTAAAACACATAAAATACCCTGAAATCCCATAAACACTCTAAAACACATAAATTTCTGGAAACCATTAAAAACCCCAAAAAACCTAAAAACCATATAACCCCTCTAAAAATACAAAAAAAATGAAAAAAACTCGAATACCCTAAAAGAACTAAAAAAATACCTAAAAGACCATAAAACCCCTATAACACTAAAAACACAAAAAACTCAAAAAATAAATAAAAACCTTAAATAAAATTAAAACACTAAAGCCCTAAAGCCCTAAAAAAATACATTAAAACCCCTAAAAACACTACAACTCCAAAAATCCATAAATAATAAAAATAATAAAAATCATAAAAACTATTAAAACATTAAAAACAATAAAAATCCATAAAAACCACAGTGAAACATAAAAACGCTAAAAAACCTAAAAAATGCTACAAAGTTAGAAAACAAAAAAAATCCTAGAAATAACTAAAAACAATTTAAACCCGTAGAAATCCTAAAAACCATAAAACCACTAATACTCCAAAAAACACAAAAACCCCAAAGGCCCCGAAGACACCCAAAAATCTATAAAATAACAAAAAATCTAAATGAACTTATAAACCCTGAAAACAACTTAAAATTATAAAACAACATAAAAACCCTAAACCCTAAAACCCATAAAATAACTAAAGACCCTTAAACCCCTAAAAACTAGAAATCTAGAAAACCCTTAAAAATATAAAAACACTAAAAACCCATATAATCCCAAAACCCTCTACAAGCCATAGGAAAAGGTAAAAACCTAAAAACCCTAAAAAAAACCTAAACCACTAACACCCTAAAATCCCTCAAAAATCTAAAAACATAACAAATAATAAAAAAACCTTAAACCTCTAAAACCCTAAAACGCTAATAAACCTTAGAAACACCTAAAACACCTAAGAATCCTAAAAACCAAATCCATAAAAAACCCTATGAAACCTATTAAACCCCCTAAAGACCCTAAAACCCATAAAAATTATTAAAAACCTAAGACCATTAAAATACAAAAAAACACAAAAAAACACAAAAAACAATAAAATGTTAAAAACCCCAAACCCAAAACCCAAGAAAAACCTAAAACCTAAAAATCCTTGCACACCCCTTAAACCCCTAACGAAATTTTAAAACCGCCAAAAATTCTTATAAATCCAAAAAAATCCAAAAAACCAAAAAACACTAAAACTTATATAACATTTAAAAATCCTTAAAACCCCTACAATACCATAAAAACCCCATAATAATAAAAAACACTAAAATAATGATAAAAATCCTAAAAGAAACACAATAACTCTAAAAAACCTCAAAGAACCATGAAAGCCCTATAATAAATATAAAAATACATAAAAGCCTAAATAAAACCTAAAAACCCTAAATGACCATAGATATACCTTAATAATCTAATTCCCATAAAACACTAAAAATAATAAAAGTATATTAAAAACATAAAAATCATTAAATCCTTAAAAACCACAAAAAAATCTAAAAACACAAAACCATCACCAAAATACCCATAAACCCCATAAAACATGAAAATATCCTATGAACCCAAAAACCTTTATGAGCCTAAAAATCCCAAAGATTTTTTTTAAAAAATAAACCCCCATAAAGGACCATGAAACCCATGAAGACACTAAAAACCCATATAAAGACCCTAAAAGACCAAAAACCCCATGAAAAATCTAAAAAAATAATAAAACCATCTAAATACAATAAAATACCTAAAACCGTAGAAAACATAAGAACCTAAAATAACCAAAATAAATATAAACCCATAAAATCGCATAAATTTTTTTTGAATCATTTGAAACCATAAAAAACCCTAAAAAAATAAAAACCCAAAAAAATAGGAAAACCCACAAATCCCAAAAAAAATCTAACAATTCCTAAAATATCTAAAAACACTAAAACAAATCCCAGCCAACGAGCTCGTACCTGAGTGGTAGATGCTCATACATGGCATCTAACAGGCCTAGGATCAAATCTTGGTGAGGGTGAATTTTTAGGTTATATTAGCAGTAATGTTGTTACAACTGTTTGGTACTATAGAAGCCGACACTATTAATCTAATTTGGGCCTTTTGGGCCACCGGATTGGTCCATCAGGCTGTAAGGCCTTCAGTCCATCAATGGTTATCCGACCATAGGGATTTTGCACCACAGATAATACCAAAGACGCACAAACCACACAGGAAGGCCCAGATGAGGAATCAGAGAAAAATAAGAAACCACCATAGGAAAGGTAACTGGAATGGAAGAATGAGAGGGTAGGGAAACAGCCACCGGGACTAGGCGTCGTGCAGCTCTGCTCGACGAAATGCCATTTGATCATCCATTCGATGTGGGGAGCTAGTTTCCTTCAAGATGGAGATGCTGGGGAGGGTCTTCTTCAAGTGTGTCAGGTCTTGGTCCATTGAGGTCATGTATTGAGTCATGTATGGGCCTTGTGCCTTGGGCCTACGGGTCTTGTAAGGGTTCCCCTTCAACCCTTAAAAAGGGTATTATCCAAAAATCTAATAAAATAAGGCCTTCGGGTCATTCGGGCCCGTGAACTAAGAAATCTTAAATACATTAATAAAATCTTAAAAAAACCCAAAAACCAGAAATAAACCCCGAGAAATAAAAAAACCCTAAAATCCCAAATAAACTAAAGACCCCTAAAACCCTAAATACCCATAAAACACTATAAAACCCCTAATCCCACTTAAAACATGTAAAATCATCCAAACCCTAAAAACCCATAAAAACTCCAAAAACCTAATAAAATAGTAAAAAACATCTAAAACCATCTAAAACCTTAAAACCCAAAAACCATAAAATAACCCCAAAACCCCAAAACACTAAAAATAATTAAACCCCAAAAAATTTTAAATATTGAAAACCGTAAAAACCATAATAGAATAAAAATAAAAATACATTAAAAAGAAACTAAACCCCCTCAAAAACCTAGAAACCCTAAAAAACCTAAAATCCCTAAAACCCCCCAAAAAAATCTGAGAACCCATTAAACCCCTAAAACCCATAAATAACCTTAAATCCCTCCAAAACTGCTACCCCAACCAAAAAAACCTATAAACCATAAAAACCCTTATGAACCCTAAAAAAACTTAAAAATATAAAATACCCTAATAAGAAAAAACCTCCAATGTTATAAAAACTCATAAACCCCCTAAAACACCTAAAAATTCAAAAAACACTCAAAATACCTAAAAACCCCAAAACCCAGAGAACCGTGAAAACCGTTTGATATCCCTGAAAATCATAAAACCCTACAGCACCATAGAATAACCCTAAAGCCTAAAAAACATTAAAACCCTACAAATGCTAAAATCCACCCCCAAAACCATTAAAACTCATTCAACCCCTAAAAACACCTCAAAAATATAAAACCCTACAAACCTTAAAAACCCCAAAAATTCCTATAAAATCCTAAAATATCATAAAACCCCTTAAAAGACCCCAAAAAACCTTGAGAATCCTCAAGACCAAAAAACCATTAAAAGACCCAAATTACACCTAAAAGACCACAAAAATAATATGAAAACCCTAAATGACCCTAAAACGAGTAGAAACCCTTAAAATCATTAAATACTAAAAAAACATAAAAACCTAAAGACCTTAAATTACCAAAATACCCATAGAACCCCTATAATCCAATAAAACCCCTAAAAATCCTAAAAACATTAAACAAATTAAAGACACTAAAGTCCTTCAAAACATAAAACAATCCTAAAAACCCAAAAACCACAAAAAATTGATAAACATAAAAAAACCATTTAAACCCGATAAAGTAATATAAATATCTAAAAACCACTGAAACCATAAAAGACTCATGAACGAACAAAAAAACCGTAAAAACACCTAAATACCAAAAACATTAATTTTTTTAAAACCCCTAAAAACCCAAAACTGTATAAAATTCCTAAGACCCTTAAAGCACTAAAAATTCAAAAATAAAACTAAGAACACTAAAAAGTCACTAAAACCCAAAAGCAGTAAAACCCTAAATCACCGAAAAACCTTAAAAACACTAAATACCATAAAAAAGTAAATACTATAAAACCCTAATATCTCAAAAAACACTAAAACCCTAAAACACATTAAAACCCCTGAAAACCCCTAATCCCATAAAACACCCTTAAACCCCTTAAAACCCTAAAAGACCATAAAACCCAAAAAAGTTCCAAAAAATGATAAACCACCCCAAAATAAAATAAAAAAACACTAAACCTTAAAAGAACATAAAAACCCTTAAATTCCCTTATATTTTTTAAAAAACCCTAACGACCATAAACCCCAAAACAGTAAAATCCCTAAAAACCAAAAAATCACAAAAACCATTAAAAGCATAAAACAATACTAAAACTCCTAAAACCATACAAAACCCAAAAAAACCGTAATAATAAATAGAAAATATAATCATAGGAAATCACTTAAACCACAAAATAATATAGGACAAACCATCAAAACATAAAACCATGAGAAAACGCTAAAAGTAATTAAAACCATAAAAACCCAAAAACCCTTAAAAATCCAAAATACCCTTAAAACTCTAAAAAATATACAAACCTAAAAAATCATAAAACCCACAAAGACCATAAAAACACTAAAACACTTTAGAATCTCAAAAACCCTTAAAACCCCCTAAAATAAAAAAACAGTAAAAACCTAATGCCCTTTAAAACCCTAAAAACCCTAAAACCCTGAAAACCAATGAAACACCTAAACCCTTAAAAACCCAAAAAATCCTAAAAATTCTAAAAACCCTAATAACCCTTAAAACCCTATAACCAAAAAAACCAAAATACCCATAAACCCTTAAAAAATCAAAAGCCTTAAAGGCCTTGAAACCCTAAAAACCAATGAAATCATAAACCCCCTTAGAGGTGCATAAAAACCATAACATAACCTGGAAAATGGTTAGAATCCTAAAAACATCAAAAACAATAAAATCTATAAAAACCATAAATACTCAAAAAAAACTAAAAAACTAAAAAGCCTTAAAAACATAAGAAGACACTAAAACCCAGTAATGACCCTAAAACCCTTAAAGACCCTAAGAACACTAACACCCCTAAAAGTCCCCAATACCCCTAAAACCTCACTAAAAACCCGTAAACCCTTAACATAATAGTTAATTCCATAAAATATCATAAGAACCCAATATAGAAGTAAAAAACACGTAAGGACCCTAAAAACCCTGAAACCACTAAACCCCTAAAATAACCTAAAACCCCTAAATAACCCTAAAAACCATAAATGAACCGAAAGACATAAAAAATTAAACAAACCGAAACCTGAACAGTCGAAAAGTATCCTATGAAATCCATACAGACCTTAAGTACATAAAAATTCCAAAAGACCATAGAACCCAAAAAACCCGTTAAATCCCCCTAAAAACCACAAAAACCTATTAATCCCCCAAAATCGAGAAGATCCTAAAAAAATAATTCCAACCCATAAAATTTCCTAAAACCATAAAACCATAAAAACAAAAAATCCCCTAAACGACCCCAAAACTATAAAAAATTAACACACTAAAAATTGAAAAACCTAAAAAACCCCAAAAATAACATAACACCACTAAAACCCTAAATACAATTAAAACCATAAAAATCCCTAGAAAAAATATCAATAAAAATTATAAAAACCATAAAAACCCCCAAAATAACTATATACCGTAAAAACCCTTAAAATCATAAAACCCCTAAAAACCCCTAAACACCCCAAAACCGTAAAAATATTAAAAATCCCAAAACCCCAAACCCCCTAAAGATATCTAAAAAGCCAAAATAATCCCTCAATGTCCCTAAAAACCCTAAATCCTTCCAAGGATCCTAAAACAGAAAAATTACCCTAAAATAGTAAAAAACCCAAAAAAATCCTTTAAACACTAAAATTCCATAAAATTCCATAAAACCCTGAATGACCATAAATAACCTATAAAACTCTTAAAAACACATAAAACTCCCCAAAATTCCCTTTAATTTCAGTAAAATTACTAATAATTTCAAAAGTACCAATAAAAATATACCAGAAATTGTTAAAGACTCTGAAAACACATTAAAACCCAAATAGTCCTAAAAACCATAAAACACCCTAAAAGCCCTAAAAACCATATAAATCAAAAAAACCCACCTAAAATACTCTAAAAACCATACAACCCATAAATACCCTAAGAAATCATAAAATGTTAAAGAACTAAAAACCATAATATCCCTAAAAAACCTTATAACCTAAAAAACCCTAAAATGCCCTAAAACCCCTAAATCCCTAAAACCCATAAAATCCCTATCCCCTTAACCCCCAATAAATCCATAAAAACTGAAAAACCAAAAAACCCTCTAAAACATGAAAAAAACACCCAAACCCCAAAAAATTTATAACCTCCTATAACAACTAAAAACACAAAAAACCTTAACCTTCCCTCCATAAAGGCAAAATATTTCTAAAAAATCATAAAAACCCTCAAACAATAAGAAATAGTAACCCCCTTAAAAATACAAAAAACACATAAAAACCATAAAACTCATAAACACTTTTAAAACCCATAACACCTTGAAAATCAATAAAACACCATAAAACCCCTAAAACAAAAAAAAAATTATTGACACCTCTAAAAACCATAAAAACATAAAAAAAAACCCCCTAAAAACCCCTAAAAACACCCAAAACACCCTAAAACCCTAAAAATCCAAAAAAACCCAAAAACCAATATAAGAACCCAAAAAACCACTAACACCCCTTAATAACCCTAAAAAATCCTATATTCAATAAAAACCTAACCATCCATCCCCTAAAAAACTCTAAAACACATATAAACCAATGAAACACCCTAAAATGCACAGAACCCTTAAACTATAAAAAACCAAAAATCCATAAAAACGGTAAAAAATTATAAACACCTTAAAAATTATTTCAAAACTAAAAACCCTTAAAAATCTAAAAAAACGAAAACCATAAAAAAAACTAAAAATCCTAAAAATTATAAACCCCCTAAATTCCATATAAATCTATAAAACCCTTCCAAAAAATTCCTTAAAACACTAAAAACCATAAGAAAATCCTAAAACCCATGAAAACCAAAAGAAAACCGTAAAATCCAAAAAAAATAAAAACCTTAAACCCTAGGAAACCATAAAAAACCTAAAAAACCATAAAACTCCCAACCCCCCCCCCCCCCAAAATCCACCAATGAACACAAAAAACTCTTGTACCCTAAAACCCTTAAATGACCACAAAAATCTAAAAAACAGTTAAAATATATAAAAAATTCTACAAAATCCCAAAATCCCTAAAAACCTAAAAACACCCCAACCTAAACCCATTAAACCATCAAAACCATTAAAAACTATAATAAACCTAGAAACCCTAAAAACCCCTAAAATCCCCCAAACCCATAAAAACTCTAAAAACCATAAAACCCTAAAAATCATGAAATACCCAAAAAATAATAAATACCTCTAAAACCCCCCATTGAAACCCCTTTAATCCTCAAAAAACAATAAAAAACACCCAACCCCTTCAAAACCCCAAAAACCCAAAAACCGAATAAAAACCCTAAAACCCCAAAAATCCCTAAAAATCCAAAAAACCCCTTATAACCTTTACAATTATAAAACCATAAAAATCATATGCCACAAAACCCTAAAATCCCTAAATCCCCTAGAAAACCATAAACAGCATAAAAGTCCCAAAGGACCCTAAAAACCGTAAAAACCATAAAACCCCTAAACACCATAAAAGACCCATAAAAACCTTAAAAACTAAAAGAACATAAACCTCTAAAAAACATAAAAGTCCATAAAAATCATGAAATTCTCAAAAACCCCCCTAAAAACTAAAAATACTAAAAGACCACAAACCACTAAAATACACTAAAACCCCAAAAATCCAAAACATACCATAAATTACACTATGACCCCTAAAAGACTCGAAAAACCATAAATTACATTAAAAACCTAAAATGATACTAAATATCATAAAACCCAAAAGGACACTAAAAATACCTACAGGGACCTAAAACTCATATAGGACTCTAAAAACCCTAAAAATCATGAAACCCTAAAACCTTGGAATGAACCTAAAAACCATGATAAAAACCTTAAAAGTCTGTAAAATCCCATAAACAACAAAAAAACCTTAAAAACCTTAAAAACCGTAAAAACCCATAAAAATTCTACAAAACCCTAAACCCCCCTAAAATCATAAAAACCCATTAAACCATGCAATCCATAAAAGACCTCAAATGATCAAAAAATACTAAAAAACTCTAAAACCCCTATGAATACACAAATAAAAAACCTTAAGGACCGTAAAACCCCTAATAATAATATTCCCATAAGTTCCTAAAATATGTAAACCCCCTAAAAACCCTAAAAGATCTTTATACCCCCAAAAAAATAAAACTGACGAAAACCCTTAAAGATCCAAAAAATACCTAAAAAACTCTAAAACCCCTAGAAAACAAAACAATCCAAAAAACCCTATCAAACCCATAAAAATTAAAACCCTAAAAACATGTAAATACAGTAAAACCCTATAACCCTAAAACCCCTAAATACCTAAAAACCCTAATACACAAAATACACATCAAAAACCCTAATAACCCCTAAAACCCACTAAATCCCCTAAAGACCCTAAAAATCATAAAACCCCTAAAAGACCATCAAAATCCGAATAACCCATAAAAGACCCTAAAATTAAGGCAAACCCCTAAAAGGCCCTAAATACATTAAATCAAGATAAAAACCCCTTAAAACCCATACACCCTAAAACCGCCCAAAAACCTCAAAAATAATAAAAAACACAAAAACCCTAAAAAATATAAAACCCCAGAATTCCCTAAAAATCCAAAAATAAACCTAAACCCCCCAAAAAAACCCCTTGAAAACCCAGAACCCCAAAATGTGTAAAAAACCTCGATGAAACATAAGAATCCTAAAAACCCGTAAAACGTATTAAAACATCCAATAGACAATAAAACCCCATAAAATACAAATAAACCCCTAGAAGACCAAAAAAGTCTAATAAAAGATATATATTTTTATTAACACCCCTTAAACTACCAGAAACCCAAAATAACAGAAACCCCCTTAAAAACCTAAAATACTAAAACTACAAAAAATAATAAATACCCCTAAAAATACGAAAAAACCTTAACATTATAAAAACCCTATTACAACATTAAAATATTAAAAACCCTAAAATCACTAAAAATTCTACAAAATCCCAAAAAATCCAAAAAAATCCCAAAAAACCCAAATAAACCCAAATAAACACTAAAATAACTGAAAACCCATAAGGAGCCTAAAACCCCTATAAACCATAAACCCCCCCACCAAAACACCCTAAAAACATTAAGAAAACCCTAAAAGTCTAACACCCATATGAAAACCCAAAAAAAATAAAAACCCCTATGAAGCACCTAAACAAACAAAAACAAATCATAAAAATTTTTTAAAACACCTTTAAAACCGTAAAAACTCGAAAAAATCAAAAAAATACTAAAAAAACCTAACCCCAACCCTAAAAACTCTAAAAATCCAAAACAATACCCCATAAAAACACTAAATTCCATAAATAACTAAAACCCTAAAAAACCTTCTATCCCTAAAATCAATAAAACCCATAAAAAACCAAAACCCCCAACAAAATACTAAAAACCATAAATCCTTAAATATCACCTAGAAACAATAAAAAATCAAAGGGGTCCGGAAAACCCCAAAAACAAATAAAACACTAAAAACCTGTAAAACCCCTAAAACCCACAAAACCCCTTAAAACCCACAAATAACTAGAACCTAAAAAACCATTAAAACCCTAAATTACATTTAAAACCCCCAAAACAAAAAAATACATAAAAGAACCTAAATCCATAAAGGATCCTTAATAACCATAAAATACAGAACACCTTAAAAATACTAAAACCCCCAATACACCATAATACCCAAAAAATAATTCATGACACAAAACGACATTAAAAAACCTAAAACCATAAATACCTAAATGAAAAATAAAAACCATAAAAACCTTAAAGGACCCTAAAAAAATAAACCCCCGAGGACCCTAAAAACCCCAAAACCAATGAAAACCCATAAAAATCTAAAAAAACCTAAAAACCATTTAATGACTCTCAAACCCCTAAAATCCATAAAACACCTAAACCCACCTAAAACTCTAAAAGACACTAAAAACCATAAAAATGTAAACCCAAATAAAGGACCCTAAAATCATAAAGGACCCATAAAATCCCCAAAGGATACAAAAATAATCCCTAAAAGCACAAATATGTCCCTAAAGCCCTCAAATCACTGAAAGAACTGAAAACACCCTAAAATCCTTAAACCCTATATACCCTATATGAATCTAAAAACACTAAAACATGAAAATATCCTTCAACCATAAAACCCATAAAACTACATAAAACCATAATAATAATAAAAACACTAAAAAACTAAAAACCATAAAAAAAACTAGAGACACTAAACCACCCTAAAACCATTATGGAATAAAAACTACAGAAAACCCAAGACACCACTGAATGACTATAAAACCACTAAAAACACTAAAAACCCGTAAAAACCCTAAAACACCTTAAAAACATTAAAAATCATAAAATATATAAAACCCAAAAACACTAAAAATCAAAAAGACACCAAAACCCTAAATCATTAAAACCCTAAAAACCCTAAAATCCCAAAATTCCAAAAATCCCCAAAACCATAAAACTATAAAAAACTAAAAAACCCTAAAACTCATAAAAATAATAATAATAGCCAAAAAAATGAAAACCCAAAACCCCTAAAAAATCCATAATTCAGTAAGTAACACCAAAATACCAAAAAGCCAAAAACCCCTAAAAATCACTAGAAATCCCAAAAAACCAAAAAAACCCCAACCCCCTAAAGCCATATACCCAATAAAAAGTATAAAACCATTAAAACCGTAAAAAAGACCTTAAAACATAAAAAAATCAATAAACTTAAGAAAATCAAAAAACACTGAAAAAATACAAAAAAACCTGAAACATAAAAAAAGAAGCGTAAAAACCCTAAAACCTCAAAAAATCCCATAAAGCCTAATAATTATCTAGAAACCCTTAAATCCCAAAAAATTTAAATATAATGAAGCCCCTAGAAACCACTAAAAATAAAAAACCCCCATACAAACATAAACAAACCAAAAAACACCTAATGGTAACCATATTCATCAGAAACCCTAAAAATGACTAAAATCCTGAAAGAACCTTAAAGAGACTAAAAACACTACAATGAACCTAAAACCCTGATGAAAACCCTTGAAGGAACTTAAAACATTTAAACAACCTAAAAACACTATGAATCATAAAACCATAAAAACCCATAAAAACCCTAAACCCATAAAATCCCTGAAAACCATAAAAACACTAAAACAACCTAAAACCCATAAAAAATATTAAAACCAAAAAAAAACTAAGAAACCTCTAAAAACCCTAGAAACACCCAAAATCCATAAATAGTCCATAACAAAATAATAAACTATAAAGAACTTAAAATCCAATGAAACTATAAAACATTCAAAAACATGAAAACCCCAACAATGATTAAAAACCCCCAAAACCCATAAAAACCATAAAACCATGAAACTCAAAAAACCTAAAACACAAAAAATCATAAAAACCTAAAAAAATATACTAGATAAATATAAAACCCATAAAAATACTAAAACGAAAAATTAAACCAATAACACACTAATGGTTTTTTAAAAAACCACATTAAAACAAAAAAACATTTAAAACCAAAAACACAACTAAGACCCGGAAAATACTATTAATATTTAAAACCCTAAAACCCCAAAAAATCCCTAAAACCATAAAAAAAATCCCTAAAAATACCTTAAATGATAAAATTAATCAAAAATCTAAAATCCCAGAAACCACCTAAAACATAGAAATCCCATAAGAAACCGTAAAAACATAAAAAATAATAAAATCACAAAAAACAATAGAAAACCCTAAAACCCCTAAAAACACTAGAAACCATGAAAAAAACTAAAATACCCTAATAACCGTAAAACCCTATAAATTTATATTACCCTAAAAACCATTGAAAACCCCAAACCCCTAAAAACTAGAAAAAACCCTAAAACCCATAAAAACATAAAACCCCTAATAATAGTAAAAACCCTTTAAAACCTTAAAAACACTAAAATACCTTGAAATTCTAAAAAATATAATAAACACTATGAAACCTAAAAATAGAAAATAAACGCTAAAAACCCAGAAAACCTACCCCCCCCCCCCCAAAAAAAAAAATTAAAAACACTCAAACCACCTAAAAACCCTAAAACCCATAAAAACCATAAAAACTCAAACCCCTTTAAATGAACTAAAAACCATAAAACACTAAAAGCCCCAAATCGCATAAATTCCCTAAAATCCTAAAAAACCATAAAACCAACTAAAACCCTTATACACACCCTAAAATACCCTAAAAATCCTAATAAAAGATTTCAAAATTCTGAATACACAAAAAAACACATAAACCACTTAAAAAGGTAAAAACCCCTTAATAACACTAAAAATGTCAAAACCCCTAAAACTCTACAAATCCTTAAAACCCATAAATGACTCTTAAAACTCTACAAAATCCTAAAATAATTATAAGAAACGATAAAAGAAACCTAAAATCCCTAAAAACCATAAACTCATTAAAAGAACACCAAAACACATAAAACCCTTAAAATAAATCCTAAATCCACTAAACCCATTTAAAACTCCAAAAAATCCATAAAAATATATAAAACACAAAAAATAAATGAAACCATAAAACTGTAAAACAAATATAAACTATAAAACCCATAAATTACCCTAATATACCCTAAAAATACTATAAAAACCTAAAACCCAAAAAAACCCTTAAAAAGGTAAAATACCATAAAAAACCTAAAAACCCAAAAAAATACAAAAAACCCATGAAACCAAAAACTACTAAAACATTACAAAACATTTAAAACACCAAAATTCATAAAAATCATAATAACCTAAAAACCCGAAAAAACCCCTAAAACCCGTTAAAACCCTTAAAACACTAACACGCCAAATAACCATTAAAATCACTAAAACCCCAAAACACTAAAAACAGTAAAGTCCTCCAAAAACCCATAACCCCCCCCCCCCAAAATCCAAAAAACTATAAACCCCCCTTAGAACCTAAAAACCATATATTACCTTTTAAATCAAGAAAAATACCCCACAGACCCCAACCCCCCCCCCCCCTCCCCCCAAAAAACCTTGTATGAAACAATAAAAACCCATAAAACCCCAAGGAAAAACCAATAAAACCAAAAAAAACATAATGATTTAAAATCTAAAAACCCTAAAATACCAGAAAAACACTAAAAACCATAAAAACCTAAAAAACATAAAAACCCTAAAAACACTAAAAATCATAAACACCGTAAAAACCCAAAACCAAAAAACCTACTTCATAAACCCTAAAGAATTCACCCAAAACCCTATACCCTATAATCTAAACCCAAAACCTGACACCCTATACCCTATACCCAACACCGTAAACCCTAATATCTATGTCCTAAACCATATACCCAACTCTCTAAAACATAAACCCTACACCCTAAACATAACACCATAAACCCAAAAACATGTAACCTGTAGCCCAAACAATACACCCTAAACCCAAGAATCACATTAAAACCCTAAATACTATAATGGAATCTAAAAACCAATAAAATTCCCTAAAAACACTTCAAACTGACTAAATTACCCTTAATACTCTTAAAACCCCAACAATTATTAAAGAACACTAAAAGGCCCAAAAACCCATTAAAATTCATAAAATATTCTAAAACATATGGAAAATATAAAATATCCTAAAAACCCCTAATAACACTAAACCCCCAAAAATCCCCAAAAAATAATTCAAACTTAAAAAACATTAAAAACTTTAAAAAGTACAAGAAACCCTAAAACTATAAAAACCAATAAAAACCCAAAACCACTAAAGAACCCTAAAACAAGAAAAATCCTTGAAAGAAACTAAAATAAAAAAACTACAAAAAATAATGAAAAACACCATAAAAGACCCTAATGCCATCCAAAAAACCAAAAAACAAAGACTCTAAAACCCCCAATAAAACACTAAAAGTCTCTAAAACCCATATAAACGCTACAAAATATCTAAAACCTCATAAAATTTCGTTAAAACCTTAAAACCCAAAAAACCCATAAAATCCCAAAAAACCTAAAAAAACAATAAAAATCCAAAATATACTAAAATGATAAAAAGGACCCTAAAAACCTAAAGGAACCAAATAGCCCATAAAAATAAATTAAAATCCCTAAAAAATTTAAAAACCTAAAATCATCAAAAAACTAAACAATAAAAAAAATAACCCTAAAACCCCAGATCAACCCTAAAAACTATAAAGTCCATAAAATCCATAGAAACCATAAAAGTCATAAAAAGCGGAAAACCACCTAAAATCAGTAATACTCTAAAACACCATAAACCCTGATAAATCATAAAACTACTAAAACCCCTAAAAGATCTAAAAACCCTTAAAAACCCTAAAAACCTAAAATCCCTAAAATCCTATAACAAAAAAAATTTATAAAACCCTAAAACATCTAGTACCATAAAAATCCCCAAATGGACTTAAATACCTATAAACACACAAAAAAACCAAAAATACTTGAATCACATACAAAACATAAATCCCCAAAAAAACCTGAAACCCCTAAACACCATTAAAACACTAAAAACCCAATAAAAACACTAAAAATATGAAAAAATGTAAAAAATTATAAAACCCATCAATAGAATCTAAAATAAAAAAAATAAAAACCCCTAAAAGCCAAAGAAACCCCAAATTCCCTAAAAATATAAAAAACCCCTAAACTCCCATAAAACACAAAAAAAACTATAAAAAAACTAAAATCCCAAAGAACCCTATCAAACCCAAAAAACAATAAAATTAAAAACCCCCCAAAACCCTAGATAACCTTAGAAGATCAAAGAAATCAAAAAAAAACCCTAATGCCCATAATGCCCCAAAAAACCCTAAAAATAATAGAAACCCCAAAACCACTAAAAACACTAAAAATGTTGAAAAACATAAAACCCCATAACAAACCATTAAGCCATGATAAACCATAAAATCAGTAAAAATTCCAAAAACAATAAATCCTAAACACTAAAAAATAAATCGTAAATCATGCGCCCTAAAAGCTATACCTTATACCCTACACTCTAAACCCTGAACCATACACATAAAACACAATACCCTAAAACATAATCCCAGAAATCTACACACTAATCCCTCTACAATATACCATAAACACTAAACCTTATTCCTTACACCATAAAACTTAAAACCCACAATGTAAACCCTAAACACTACACATTAAACCCTAATCCCTAATACCTAACCCTAAACCATAATTCTAAAACGTAAAATCCCCTAAAAACATTAAAAAACCAAAAAAGTAACCAGACATCCAAAAAGTCCCCAAAAACCTTAAAACACCTAATAAAATAAATATTGTAAAAATCATAAAAATACATGAGACCCTAAAGCCACTAAAAACAATAAAAAACCCATAAGGCCTTAAAATACCAAAAATATTAAAATACCCTAAAAACTGTAAAAAAACCATTAAAACCCCAAAAACCCCAAAAACCCCAAAAACCATAAAATCCAAAAAACCATAAACTAATAAAAAACTAAAAATCACCAAAATCCAAAAACCCTAAAAAAGATGAAAACTCAAGAAATCAAAAAATAAGTTCGAATACCCTAAAAACTATAAAATAACCCCCCAAACCCCCAAAACCTTCAAAATAATTATAAATTAACAAGAAAATAGCATAACCCCCCAGAAACCAATAAAAAGTTTTAAAAATCCAATAGAACCCTCAAAAGTCTCTTTAACCCATTTAAATCATTATAAAAACCTGAAACCCCTAAAACAATATAACCCCCCTAAAGCCCCAAAAATCCTATAAATACCCTAAAACCCTTAATGGTCCTAAAACCACATAAAAATACCTTAAAACCCTAAAACCCATAAACACCATGGAAACCCTAACCATAAAAACACTAAAATTCCATAGAAAAAAACTAAAAAATCCCTAAAAACTCTAAGTTACCTAAAACCCTAAAAACTGATAAAATTCCAATCAACAGTGAAACCAATAAAAGCCCGAAATCCCAAAATCCCCAAAACCCCGTAAAATCATAAAAGTCCCCAAAACCCTAAAAGTCCATAAAACCTCTAAAAACTATAAAAACTATGAAAAAATGATAAAATCCAAATAAACACTAAAACCCTTAAAACTCTAAAAACCCACAAACACTAAAAGCCCCTAAAATCAATAAAACCCTTTTGACACTATGATTTTTCAAATGGGATGAAATGATTATAATGTGTTTCTCAATTATTTTAGAAAGATGAAGAGACATAAGAAGAGTCCAAATAACTTTCCTAAGATAGCCTACACACACCACACATGCGCACCATAATGCTCGCACCACCCCCATGTTGGGAAAATAATGGTTGGCCACACTTGTGTTGAGTACCTTCATTAGGCAGCTGTGCATAGTAAATTCTTTCAATAGGTACTCAAAATATTCATAAAATAAGGCCACAAAGAACCTCATTTTCACAACTCTAAAATAATAAGAATCCATGAACCTCAAATCCCATATCCTCTTCACCTAGGTCCGCCAAACCACCGCGGTTATCTCTCTAAAACTCGACAAAAGAGGGAATTAAGGGGATTGTGAAATAAAAGTCCATCCAGGGTTTGAATCACAATTCACTTGAGTGAGGAACCCATAGTTGATGACCACTACCATGAAGTTTGCTTCTATAACAGGGGACCTATAACAAACACCTCTAGGGATGCCTAAAGAGCCACTTGGTGCACAGAAGAACACATAATCCTAGGTTTTTCCTATGTGATCCATAGAACAAAGAAACCCCATATCACACATTCCTAACCACAATGCAAAACACTTCCAACTCCTCCGAGACCCTATATGAATCATGTGCTACTCGTCAATGTATGTCCTGAGTGATAACTATTTGATCCCTCATAGAACCGTTCAATAATAGGTAACCCCTTACATTGGATCCCTCATATGAGTGGTACAAAATATAAGCCTCTAAAAAACCCTCTGGACTTAAAAATCCAAGGTAAGAACCACACCTGTGTGTCTCCAATTTGGACATGTATTCCATTCGTCAGATGTATCCTGAACTTTTAAGACCTAATAGATACGTTTGTCGAGATGAATGTGGACATTCATTTCTTTGTCCATGAGGAACCCAAACCATGGGGTGGTGTAAGGGATCTACCGGTCTTGGGAGAGAGGGTTAACCCCATGTCCATAACTCATCATCTCTAAAAACATGGACCTCTTTTTCTAGTGGTGAGGGAGGGGATCACACATTAATTTCCCTTTGATGTGTAATATAATATCCTTCTTTCATCTTTAGGAACCAGAACTAGGGAATCCATCATTGAGTAATCCCCTATAATTTATTATTGGTATTGTCTTTCTTCATCCCCTCCTCTTCTCAACACCGGTGGGATATACCCATATTGTTTTCCAGACATGACTATCTTTGGTACAACAAAGGGAGGTAAATGGAACCTAAAATCCCATTATCTCCGCCTTTGGGCCTAGAGTACCAAAGATATATGAAAAATGTTCTAGAAGCCACTCTCTTTCCCTCTCACATTGGGTTTTGGCCTCTTCCAATGGCTGATAAATCAGATTGTGTCGTTTCTGGGATCTTTCTCTTACTATTGTCTCTCACACCGAGCATGATTCAAATGGGAATAATGGATGGAAATGGTCCTGATATCTTCATTATCCCATTCCTTTATGAATCATTTCAAGTGTAAGATCCAAAAAATCAATGGGCCTCCTAGTAGGTATAATCCCCAACCATGTCACAATAAAACCTATGTGAATTATCCCTTACAATGTAAGCCCCAACTCAATCCTCTCAACGGGACATGTTCCCCATTATACAAACCATTGGAGGGACTCCATAGGTTTGGTCCCTCTTATGCGAACTACACAGACTTTGATTCTCATCGAGACGGTGTTGGAGTAGGTTCCCCAGAACCAACTTATGTGTACTTGATGATAATTTTTATTTGTAGTTTTTAATATTAATAAACTTTTTATCACATAATGATTTTTCTTTTTTGTAACATTTTATGTGATAATGTCCGAAAAGAAGTTGTCTCACTAAAAGTTTGTAGTAGTTCCCCACAATGAAAACCTGAAATTGTTGTGAAAATATTCTTAATATATGTTCTATAGATAGATGGTATCATTTGAGGTACATAAATGATAAAGTTTACTTGGGGTGGAGACTCATAGGACATTGAGGCACCTTCTCATGGTGTACGCCCTTTGTAATATCCAGTAGGATATTATGATAATAAGACCCTATAGTAGTAAATAACTATTTACATGTGTCATTGGATGTTCCTATATGCTGAAACAATTATTGGTCCTTAGACATTATGATTATTATAAATGGGTATTATGAGTCATTCAATTATATGTATTGAAAAAAACCATGATGATAGATGTTCGTGGTGAGGTAGGCTTTGTTGGGTGCATCAAGAGTAATATTTAATTAATGGATAATGTGGGGAAGAGTTTATAACATATATTAGTTAACTGAAGTTAATTTCTCAATACATTTGATGGAAATGACATAGCATAAATAAATCTATGCCCATGCCGTTCAATTGGAATGTTCTATTTCTGTAAAGTCAACAAAGGGACATCGAGCACATAGGTTGATGAAACTGACATCCGACCTTCCTGATTTGAGATATTGTGATAAAGGGATTATATTACTTAGTAAGCATTCATACGAGGTATCATTTCATTGTGGCATTAACTTCTTTATCTATGGGTTCCTTGGCGTGTTTCTATATGTTAGCCTTGGACTTCAGGCCACTTGTCCTAATACCACAAAGAAAGAGGCCAAGAGGGTTACACAATATGTGTATTCAGAATCTCAGTTAAATAATATATTAATATTTATTATTTGACCAGTTTAATAAATAATATTCACACATGTTGTTAAACAATTATTCATGTTTTCTTGATCATATTTATTTCGTCACTAGTTATTGCAGAGGATATAATGTTATTTTAATATTTAATAAATATTTATTGTTTATTTAGTGATTATAATATTTATTTATTTATACATGAATAATGGAGTGATATTTATTTAATAAATTGATTTTCATTATTCAAGGCGTGATAAATATTATGGAGGAATTAAGGACAAGGATTTTAATTCTTGTGAGAAAATAATAATATTGACTATTATTTTATTTAAAAAAATATAATTTAAATTCACATGTTAGCTGCATTACGAGAAATAATAATGTTATTATTATTATTTGACAAGGTGTTGTCTATAGGATTAAATAAATAAATAAGGGAACTTGTGAAATAATTTCATTTTAAGACTAGTGATACGTAAACCGAATTACATTATTTTTTCATCAAAATAATTATTTTTTTGGGTTCTGAAAAATGGAATTATAGAATTCTCTCAAGAACATGAGATCTCTCTTCTCCGAGAACTCTTTCAATAATGGAGTGTGATCTTCCTCCATGAGATCAATGATAACTATATGGAATCAATTCTCAAATCAATTAAAGGCAGACAACAAAAGTTCAAGGATATTCCATGCTATCACTCAGTGATTCCTTTAGCGATGTTTGGAGATTCGTGGAACATGTGTGGATCACCACAAGAAGGAATCTTCACTATGTTCCTACAATGAAAAAATGGTGCAACACTGAAATGTTGCGAGATCCATCACTGAAGAAAGAATTCCATGAAGGTAATTCTCAATTAAGAATTTTTTTACAAACTAATATGTGATGATCCTCTATATTATTCTAGCATGATTACTCTTGTATGATTTTGTTGATCCAATTCGATAGATTATAGAATTTATCATTTTTTACATCTAAAATTGAACATCAATCATGGAAAAAGAAAAATTGGGAACCACCCATCACACGATTCTTCTACACCCAGAACCTACATTTGTATCAAACTGTTCACATAATTATTTATAATTATTTAAAGAACCTTGGTTAAATACAGATTTATAATTTTTTTTCCAATTCTAGTTTAATTGTTATTTTTATCCGAATTGTGAGATCTACTTATTCCTAGGTAATTTCTCATAGATCTAACTAAAAAACAAAATTTTATGATTAAAACAAAATAGAGTAACTCATTCTGAGGTGCCGAGGTTTTTGGTCAGACAACATAGAAGTACACATCATGTAACCAGAAGTTATATGTTGTGTACTCATGGAAAATGCACCAGGAGTTAATTTAGAGATTACTTATACTATATAAATTGACTACATGTGGTGTAGTTAATTATTACAACGTGTGTCGACTAGTACATATTGGAACATGGTAATCCAGATTACAATTCGTGTAGTCCCTTTCAGTCATAGATAGGTCATGTGTTATGATACATGACATACCAGACTAGTGACCATGTAATTCAGTGTCGAAATGTCATATAACCCATTTTACATGCCCTGTACTCCTTTTTTCTAGGTTCGATTAACACACAATGTACCTAGGTTTGTACCTATGATATATGGTGAGATATATACACACCGTGTAGCTAATATGCACAATATGTGTACTTATACAAAATTTGGATGATTAAAAATTTATTTATTATACTATGTAAACCTTTAGACATGTACATGCAAGATGAAATAAAGATAGTACATGCCATGTGATAGGTTTTAATATATATATATATATATGTCTGTGTTTAATTAATATACGCATGATGTTAAGATCTACATATCATGTATAATACACATTAAAATTTGTTACTCTATGTTCATTGAAACGTAACACATGATCGAAAAATCATGTAAATTGCGTGATCATTAAGTTGATATTACACATCATGAAAGTATGTGATATTTCATTTATGATATATGTCTCAAAATGAAATCTATATATGAGTATAATAAATATTGGGTAGTTGATATGGGTATTCACTATATTTCCTCCAAGGTATATGTTATGTACATAATTTATTTTAAATGAATATATTTAATTTTCAAAAAAATTATAATGGATGTGAATCTCATGGAAATTCAGATAAGAAATAAGATAAAATAATTGATTAATTAAATTTGATAAGTAGTTGACTTGAGGTTGATTTATATTAAATAAGAATGATTAATAATTGAATATTAGTTTCATTAAATGTGTATTTCTTTACTACTTGTGTATGATAATGAGCATAAACTAGAACATTGTATGTGATTGGTTTGATTTAATGTACTATTAAATTAAATTGTTGGCATGCATGAATTATATCCACTAATTATATATGTCTTGCGTACCATTTGTTTCTTTTATATAAACTATTTTAAATCGCCTTCATGTTAGTAAAATCATATGTAAAGGATGGATCTCCTAATCTAGTGGAGACAGATCAATTTAAGAACTAAGATGAAACCAATACAAGAGAGATAAATTGGTGGACATGTGGAATGTGTTTACCCAAACATTAGTTTGTTCGTGTTTTTCCCTAGTTCAATTGTTAGTTTATCAGCTTCTATATAAACTGACCATAGTGAAATATCATGATCATACTGATTTATTATTTAATTTTTATCTATTTTATTCTTATTTCATTGTGGATGTTTTCTAGTGATCACATAATTAATTAAATTATTGAGAATACATGATAGAATTAAAATAAACTGGCTTATGTGTAAATATTTTCCAAGGAATGGTAAATCACTTATGTAAATAAAATAATATTAAAAAGCATGTAATAAAGATAAAAAATGAAAATTTATGCATGAATGGATAATATCAATCAATTATATATATTTAGTC
This sequence comes from Viscum album, assembly GCA_963277665.1. Taxonomy (NCBI): domain Eukaryota; kingdom Viridiplantae; phylum Streptophyta; class Magnoliopsida; order Santalales; family Viscaceae; genus Viscum; species Viscum album. The sequence goes on from OY728167.1 coordinate 686,509,676, forward strand.
GGTATATCCTTCCACTGATCCAGTTAAAATCGAACCATAGTTCAATGTTCTTAACCCACCAATGTTGGGGTGCTTTCAATTATTAGAGAATTATAAATTAAATTTATCTGTTGACATAACTAAGTTCACATCAAGGATGGAAATAAATGTTGTACTTTCTATATCTAAGAGGAAAATTTTGAGGAAATACAATTAAAGGATTTCAGAATTGGAGATTCCACTTTACAGATCATGGAACATTGAGTTAATGTAGTTTGATTTTGGAAGGCCTACCTAAAACCATTCACGTTTCCTGACCAACAAATGTTGGGGTAATGGGAAGGGGAATTTGGATCCTTGATGTTAGAATGTCCACGAAATCAGATATTCTGAAGCCAATGGTGCGGGCTATTGGGTTTTGTTAAAATAGTTGGAGGGAAATAAATAGAATATTTATTTATTTTTCTAAATTTTATCAGATAATGTACTAAATATATGATTAACTTATTTTGTAGTAGAACCATTAAAATGTCTTAAAACGTATCATTATGATCCATCCATGAGAAAGAAAAATTTCTCACTAGCCCAAATTTACAAGACTGCCAAAGGCACTTACATATTATAATTTTCAATGAAAGGAAATAGTATGTGCTAGAAGAACCTTTTCTTGTTGCTCCTGGTAATTTTGGATGTGATGAAGATCCATATATCTATGAGAAAAATCTTATTGATGCTACAAATGTTATGTGTTTCATGCTATCATACATATACAATGATATTTTCATACGGCATGAGGACATGGATTCATATAGCATGGAATCTCACCTTTGGGATCTCTATCATGAAAATGATAGATAAGAGAGATACGATATCTCCAATGCTTTATATAAAACAATGCTTCAAAAGTTTGTGACAGTTGGGCCTCTTGTTGTCAAAATTATTGGATACATTGAATGCTTCAGCATCTTAAGGATTAAATTCCCATATGAGTTAAATACAGATATCATAATTTCATCACTTCTGAAGACCTTCTATAGTATTGTATTAATTACAATATGAGAAAAAATTTGAAGATTCTTTCGGAACAACATACATTGATTTTATAAGTGGACAAATAAATGGGGGAATGATAAACTCTTGTTCCTTTTTGTGAATATGAAAAAGGATGAAGAAGGAAAGGGTCCCAAGACCTATAAATAGTCTAACTCTCTTGAGAACTGTTATTCCAAGAAGAAGAAGAAGATCCAGAGGCAGGGAAATGAATAGGAGGTTGTATGTTTTTTGTCTGGAAAGTAAGGCCAATGGAAGAGTAACTTCACCCAGATTCTATGGGAAGCTAAATGTGTGTTATTTATTGAGTGTAATATTTCAATATCTACACATTGTGTATTGGATATAGCTTGTGGGTCTCCCATCTGTATCCAAAAAAAGGAACCCAGTAGATTCCAAAAGATTGGTAGAGGAGAGGTGGATCTAAGAGCTTACAATGGTGGTAAGGATGGATACCAGGACCATTGGTTAATACAACATTTAATTTATAATAGGTCGTATTTTTTATTTAAAATATTTTTATTATGTACCTACAGTTGCCAAGAATATAATTTCTATAGCATGCCTAGATACAAAGGGTTTTATTTTCATGTTTAGAAATAAAAGTTGTTTCTTTTATAAATACAACATATGTTCTGGTATGGAAAATTTAAATAATGGTCTTTACATAATAAATTATAAAATATAGGAATTTTAAATTGATAACGAATCATGTCCACATGGGTCATATAACAACCATCTTTAGAATCACCATCATGGTTATTTAAATGAGATGCGTTTGACAAATCTCTATCAAGATGTTTATTTACACTCTTATGATCTAAATCCACCTAAAATATGTCATTATTATTTATAAGAAAAAATTTCCAAACCATAGTTTAGTGGATTTGGTGAAAGGGCCACAAATCTTATTTTATTATACAAACTGATGTGGGTAGACCATTTGTAGTAAATGCTAAATGTGGATATTATTACTTCACAACTTTTAATGACGACATGAGTAGCTATGCCTATGTTTAATTAATAAGGAATAAGTCTGAGTCTTGTTGAAAAATTATAGGAATTCCAGAATGAAGTATATAATAAAAAAAGTAGGAAGACAAAGAATATTCGATCAAATCATGGTGGTGAATATCATAACTAAAAATTTATCATATTTCTATGGGCATTCGAGATTCTATCTCAACTGACTCCACCATACACAATGTGTTGGAATAGTGTTAGTTAAAGGAGGTAATGTACCTTGTTAGACATGGTATGGTCAATAATGAGTCACAAAATTCTTCCATTATACTTTTTGGGATATGAATTATGAACTGTGGCATGAACATTAAACCGAGTACCAACTAAGGAAGAAAATGTCATTGCCTTTGAGCTATGGTGTGGAAATAAACTTTTTTTCATACACATATATGGGTTTGCAATGAATTTTTATGGAATTCTCAGGAAACAAACTAGAACATCAGGGAACAATGTGTATCTATATAGGATGTCCCAAGGAAAAAAAGGGAGACTACATATACAACCCCTTGAAAAAAAGTGATTGTTTCCATACAAATAGTCTTTCTTAAGAGTGTGTAAATCTTCAAAAGTTATAGTAGGATAATGATTTACTTCGATTAAGTTAATTCTCAAGATACAAAAGTGGTGGTACATGAACAGATTTTACATGTCCCCATGGAAGAAGTAGTTAATGAAACATAAGTATTGCGTAGGATCATAAGAGAGGTTTGAGAACCAGAGAGATACAATTTTTCAGTCACCGAATATGATGAATAATTATTGGTGGGCAATGATAAAATTATCTCCTACATGGAGGCATTAGAGAGCTTAGATGATGTAGAATGGTACAAATAACTAAATTAAAAAATGGATTTCATATATTGGAACTTTTTTTGGGTTATGGTTGATATGCCAGTTGGTGTAATAGCCATTGGATGCAAATGGGAATTCAAGAGAGAACATGACATTGAAGGTAATGTATTTACAGACAATGTAATGATAGATTCAATAGGGTTCAAACAAAATCAATTAATTCACTATGATAAAAACTTATAATTTGTTTCCAGGTATAAATATATCAAAATTCTACTTACTATAGGACCTTACCATGAGTATTAGTTTTTGAAGATGCGTGTCAAAACATCATTCCTTAATCGAAACCATTAGGAAGATGTCTATATAACACAACTAGAAGGTTTTGTGACTCTAGGTGATTCCAAAAGTAATTTCATGTTGGGTTGATCCATTAATGGAATAAACCAAAATTCTTTGTCATGGAACATTTGATTCTATCAATTAATAAAAGAAATTGGCTTCATTAAAAATGAATGTGAGTTTTTTGTTTACAAGTGGGTTAGTGGGATAGAGGTAAATATACTAGTTGTATATATTGATGAAATATTAATTATTAGAATTGATATACCAATCTTGCAATGAATTAAGGATTTAATAAACATGTGTTTCTTTAGAGACATAGGTTATGTAGCCTATATTCTAGTGAATAAGATCATTCATGAATGATCCTAGAGGTTACATAGACTATGTAAAAGTACATATGTTGACCAGATACTAAAGAGATTTAGTATGGATCAATCCATGAAGGGATTAGTTCCACTATCACATGGTTTACATATTTCTAAGAAAAATTTTCCTTGGATAGAATTTGTGAATGTGAGGATGATTAATATTCCTTACGCTTTATCGATAGGATAATTCATGTATTCCATGTTATGTTCTAGACCATATATTACATATTCATTGAGAACAGAAGAAAGATATCAAGAAAATACAGGATAATAGAATTGGTTTTCTATTAAGACTATCCTTACATATATGAGAAGAGATAAGGATATGTTCCTAGTTTATAGGGGAGATAAAGAGCTGGTCATCCGAGGATATATTGATGCATTCTTTCTGATAGGTCAGAATGAACAGAACTCACAATCATGATATGTATTATGTATAGATGGAGGGTATTTGTGATGTAAGTGTTCTAAGAAGCTAGTTTTCACAGAGTCTACGGTAGATTCTGTTTATATTTCACCTTCTTATATAGCTAATGAATCTGTTTGGATTCAGAACATTTTATAGAATCTTGAAGACCCTCTCACATTGCACAATGATTATACTACAGTGGTGTATCTTGTAAAAGAGTCAAGGTAAAACTAATGGAAAAATAATATACTCTAGAAGAATCAACACTTGAGGGTTTTCTATTAGAAGGGTGAAGTTTCATTAATAAGAGTCCCATTGAAGATAATGTCGAAGACCCTTTGATTAAAAGGTCATAGAAGTTCCCCAATATAATGAGAACATAAAATTTAAATGACATTATTGTTAATATATGTTATGTATCGAGATGATATCATTTGAGGGTCACAGATAATATAGATTATCATGGGTGCAGACTCATAAGACTTTGAGTCACATTCTCTTGCCCTTGGTAATATGCAGTAAGATATTATGAGAATGATACCCGCTAGTAGGAAATCCACATTAACATGTGTCATGGGATAGTCCTATATGTTGACATGTATATTGGTCCTTAGGCATTATTATTATTTTTAATTGGTATTATTAGTTATGCACATAGATGTAATAACAAAAACATTGATGACATATGTTCATGGTGAGGTAGGATATGTTGGGTGCATCACAAGTAATATTGCATTAATGAATAATACAATAAACGATTTATCCATTATGATCTATAAAATAAGTCATTACCTCAAGCCATTTGATGGAAATTATATAGACTAAATATATCAATGGCCCCAATGTTCAATAGGTATGTTATATTTCCCGATGGTCAAATAAAGAGACATCTAGCACATAGGTTGATGGCACTGGTATGCAACCATCGTGATTTGAGGTATCTTGATAAAGGGATTATATTACACAGTAAGTGTTTGTTTGAGGTATCATGTGTAGGTGGTATTATATTCATTCACTATGGGTGCCTTGGAATGCTTTTAGATGCTATCCTCGGTCTTTGGGTTGATCCGCCTAATGCCACTAAGAAAGAGGCCAACATTTTCACACAATAAGTGTATCCAGAATCTCAGTTAAATAAATATTATTAATTATTATGGAAAAAGATTAATAAATATTAGTCCGACATGTGGTTTAATAATTACTCATATTTTCTTTATTGCATCTATTCATTCACTAGTTATTCAAGAGAATATAATGTTTGTGAAATATCTAATAAATAATCATTTTCTATTTAGTGAATATAATATTTATTTATTTATCAGAGAATAATGAAGTTGTGTTTATTTAATAAATTCAAGGCCTGATAAATATTATGGAGGAATGATATACCATGATTTTAGGACCAGCAAGAAAATAATAACACTAAATATTATTTTATTACATAATATTTAATTTTAATTCCAAATTTAAGCGCATGTCGAGAAATAAAAATATTATTATTATTATTTAACATAGGGTTTTCATTGGGATTAACTAAATAATTAAGGGTACTTTTTCAATTATTTTATTTTAAACAATGTGATATATAAAACTAGTTATGTTATATTATCATTAGAATGATTCATTTTTTTTGGGCTTTCCACAATGGAATTAGTGAATTATCTCAATCCCTTGAGATCTATCTTATCCAAGAATCCTCTAATAAAATAGAGATAAATATTCCTCCACAAGATCAATGAGAATTTATTGGATGTAGTTATTTAATAGATCAAAGGAGGATGATGTAATTGAAAGGATCTTCCATGATAGCACGTGGAGATTACTTCAACGACATCTGGAGATTCATGGAACACATGTGGCTCACCGCTAGAGGGAATCTAAAATTGATTCAAACAAAATAATGCTGGTGTATACCAGATCTGCATCAAGATACATCAATGATGAAATAATTCCATCAAGTTAATTATTAATTAATAAAATTTATTATAAATATTATGTGATGATCCTCCCACTAGTTTGGGTGTGGTTACTCATATTATATTTATTTGATCCAATTTTTAGATCAGGACATTTAACGACATTTATATCATGGATTGCTCATCGATCATGAAAAAAAGAAAATATGGGCACTGCCCATCACATGCTACCACTGTGCACAGAACCTACATATGGGATACATTGGAAGCATCCATGATGTCCAAATACAATAACCCAAAATAAACCCTATTCTCTTTGGGTCACATTCCCACCAGATACATATCTAACCTGGGAGACCATTTTCATTTAAGGTTCCATGGCTTGCCTCAGTATAATTCCCACACCAATCTCTAATAAGGAACCTTTATACTAGATGTCCTTGCCACAAGATGTTAAACTACATGGTGTGTTCCTTATCACATGTCTTGAAATGGTTTGATGTCTCTCGTTAAGTAGAACTAAAATGCATGGGTTCTGTTTCCTTTCACAGGGATATGTAGAAAAACCATTTAAGTGTCTAATCCCGATATAAACGAACTCCCATCTCCCCTGATGATGCTAAAATCTTGATCACCCCACTACATTAATTAGAAACATCATCATGACAATAAATGAAAATAATATATAATCTATTCATGTTAGGGTTCCATTGTTGGGGAACCTCATATATAAACAGATATATCCATAGATGAAGAACCTTAGATACATATAAGTGATTCTATTTTCCTTGAATTCTAATTATCGATTATTAATTTAAGGGTAACACACACTATAACTCGGAATTAATTAAGGAATCACACAAATATCTTAAATAAATAAGAGATTCCTATAGTAGGCATCATTTCTGCCCAAAATTGTGTGATGATTCGACCTCCCATCATCTTGACCAATCTGAGTTATAAAGAATCTTTGGACATGTTTCTCAATGAACACATGAATTCAGAATATAGGTCTGTGGGTTATCGTAGATATGATAACCATTGGGGGTTTCTGGAACTAGAAATAAAACATGTTGGATGTTATTAAAAAAATATAGAGCGTAATATGAACAATTGTAAAAAATTAAACCCCCTAAAATCAATCGTCGGGTGGCATGATTTTTCATTAGAAACAAAACATGGTGAACCCAATGTAAATTTTTATCCAAGATGATGGTGTCACCAACCTATTAAGCCCTATTATATATTAAATTAATGTTTTCTAAACAAGACAATAAATCATGAATGTGTTCATTTATTTAGATGTTACTTTTATGGGGTTTTCTTATTTGTGTTTCAAACCTATATTTCAGGAAAATTTAATTAGATATCCCTTCAATAAAAATAGAATTTTACTAGGAGTCACAGATGTATTACTTTAATATAGCTCATGTTGGGTCCTCATCTAATTACAGGATGTCATTTCCAACTTAGTGTATTCAATGATGGGTATCAAATTCAGTTGTTCAAGAGTACCTACATAATGGTACCATCATGACCATGGAGGCCACCTGATAGGCCTTATTTATCTCCAGACCCCACTATATATCCACCCATGGATGACCAATAGCCTAAAAGAAGTTGATCCTGATCAACGTGTCCAACCATTTCAGGAGTTTATCACCAAAGTGAAACAATCAGATCATCCATTATCATAAGAAGGTAGACCAAGATGCCACCAACGAAATCACCGAGAATACTAATTGGTCCTTCAAATGGTATCCTTCCAGCAATCATCACCACCAATTTTTCACAATAGTGAACCCTCAACCCGATGAGGGTTCTTTCCATGGGGTTTAGTCCTAGATCATCCAAACCTAGACATGCATGACCGCTCGCCAAGGGAATCAATTAAACCATTGGGATAAGGGATATAACTCTTTCCCATTAAAAGTATCCCACCACTTATATTTGGTTGAAAATAGTTAGTAGGAACAAACACATTACCATACCTATCAAGCATGCTAGTAGAATCATCTAGTGGTATTTCGAGAAGCCTGACAACCAACTACACTGGCATACATCGAGAGGGAACAAAAACTTTCCTACACCCAGGAATCAGGCCTTTCATATATTTGGGTAATCCATGATCAGGGAAAAATACTGGCCCAGATTAATCAAACCTTCCAGTAGCCTCATCAGGAATTATCAAAGAAATACTACCAGGAAAATTTGGTGTCACACCGTGAGAAGTTTGACAAACCTGTCCACATTTATCAAGATTTCCAACAATATCATTTGGAATAATCATGATAAGTCGGACAAAATTTATTATTTATACTCAGTTGGAGGACTCATATCTCTTCTCCTATTCCTATGTACAATAATTATGAAATGGTAGAAAATGGAGGTTAAGAGTAGGCACATACCCCTACCCCACACATGAAATGTGAATATATCCTGATTCCAATTACTGAAGTCACTAAGCTCACCATAATGTTGTCGAAGTGGTAAGCATAAATTCAAGCCCAACTCCAAGAAAATTTTTGGGATATCATAATGACAACAACAGTTGAATATGGGTGGATCCAAAACTCCATCGCTATAAATTGGGAGACTCATCACCATGTCACTTTTGAGTAGATACAAAAATCTTGTCCCATCTAGGAGGGTTAGGGGAAAACTCCCCCAAGAAATACGCACAACTGGATTGATTCCATAACTCTGTTCTAACTAGAGGTAATTAGACTATTCCAATGGACACATCAAGGTAGGGTAAAACCCCTTCCAAAATTCCATAATAATGCTAGAATGATTTGGATGTGCCATAGAAGCTAGTGAAACAATCATTTATACCTGAAAACCACATTTCTAGTAAGTCGCTCTAGCCTCTCTCAATAAGGGATAAATAAAGAAGCCTCACTAGAGGTGACTAAAAATTGAAGATATGTTCTATGATCTCACACTAATTAATGTTGGATTTATTGAATCACTCAGACGTTTATCTATTATAGCTCAAGATATTACTATCCCACTACCAAATTACTAGGGTAGTCGTAGTAATTATGAAGGTACTCCTTGGACATGTCACCATGAAGGAATTAGTCATGTTCATAATTTAATAGTTCTTTAGATCCCATCTCTTGATGAGGGTTACTAAAGCCCTACACATTGATAGAGGATAAAATAGCAGGAGTATCTCTATTGGGAAAAATACCTCAAGGTATCATTGAAGAATTTTTGAGCTGATTGTGTTTTTTGACAAAGCGGAACTCCATGTTGTGGTTGTTGACAGATAAGACCACGTTAATTTTGATGAAAAATGGGGTTTTTTGTGGTGATTTGTCGAGTTTCATAGATATTGTTTACAAACTATGTTGACAAAGAACGATGACAAAGGAATGGACTATCTGGAGGCGGTATAAAAATAACAGAACTAAGGTGGCACCCTTTTCTAGTGTTTTTAGAAATATTGGTCCTAAAAATCGAAAAATGGAGAGATCTATTTTTTTTGGCAAAGTCGGGTGCATGAAAAAGGATTGTGGTGTCAAAAATATTTTCGTGGTGCACGAAAAAGGAATGTTTTTCCTGAAATATCCATGTGGTGTGCGAAAACATAATGTTGTGTGCAAAATATATGTGGGGTGCGTGAAAAAGGAATGTTGTGTGCGAAATATTTGCGCGGTGCATGAAATAGAGGTATGACGTTTATCGTGCTAGATGAGTTTTGATATCAGAATCTAAAAAATTGGAAAAGGCATGAGGTGTGAAAAATTTTAGAGTAGTGCACAAAAAATGATGTTTCGTGAAATATTTGTTTTTCGTGCTCGGAGTGAATTATGCGCTCAAGGAGGGTATTTCACACAGGTTCGATTTTGAATATAAATATGAAGTGACCCCCATATTTTGAAGGAGATCAATACTTAGAGGGTATTAGAGATCGGGCATGCAAAATTGGTGTTCACAAGAGAGTTTCACGAAAGAAACATGTTTGGGCGTAAAAGAACTATTTGCATGCAAAGAAGAGTTTGCGTCGAATAGAAGACTATTGCACGAATAGTGGATTGTGCGCAAAAGCAGAAAATTACGTGCAATGCAGTGTAGAGGTTTCGCATAAAAGAAGTGGTTACGCGTAAAAGAGTTGTTTCTTGAAAATTGTATTTCACGCAAGATCGGGAAATTACACGCATGGTGCAGTAAGGGTTGCGCGTAAAATTTGGGGTTGCTCGGTAGACCCGGTGCAAAGTGAGATTCATCTAATGGTGAACGTTGAACTTAAAAAGAGCATATATTAATAGTTAAAGATGATTTTTTTATTAGAGATAATGAAGTGACCTGCAGGTCTACAAACTGTGAGTTGATCTTCTGAAGAAGCACTGACCTCACTTATGTTGAGAGAGCAGTGAGTTCTCAAACTATGATAGGTTGTAAATGAGAAGTGATAGTGAGTCCACTTCGAACTTGTAAACATCAGTGCACTTACAGTGGATTTGGTACCTCAGCAAATTGCTGGTGTATGCTCCTTGTACATAGCCCAGTTTGGTTGTACCAAGTAAAAATCGCTATGTCCAATGCATGATTTAATTTCTATTTATACTTTGCTACGGGAAAGAGGGAGAAAAGAGTTTTTCTTAACATCAAAACAAGATCAATATGAGGCAGTTGTGTTGATCTGTCATACCTTGATTCACCCCCCCCCCCCTCTCAGGGTTTCTAACCTAGTAGACCTAACAATCCCCCATAACTATCATCCTCTATGAAGGTCCTTCCCATGGAAAATGTTACAATAATTCTTCTTGAATTTGTATGTCAATCCATAATGGTAGTCCGCCCTATAATGTCATTCACTTTGAAATTTCTCTACATTGTATTTTTTCATTTTTTTCAATATGGTCCAACCCTTGGTGATTTAAGGATATGTAATCCCTCCTACAATGTGTAACATGGGAGAACGAGGCTAGTCATGTCTGATTCCTTTTCACAGATGAGTGAAATACTTTATTTTCCAAAAGATATCCCAAGGAAATTTGATTATCCAAACCACCCTTGTATTGTTTCCTTCAAATATGATAGATTAAGTCCCCACTAATCATTCCATTTACAATAACTATGTAGAGAATAACCCACTTTGGTTGGATCAAGTTGAAGAACCTATGCGAAAATGATAAGAAGATATAATGAACATGAGAAGAGAGATAGCTAAAGATGCCACACCAATCATATTATAGCCTTGAGACACTTCTCAATTTAGTATTCCCAATTCATTGTCTGAATATTGCGTACATTAAATCCAGATAAATATATAGAGAACACTTCATCACATGAAGCAAAAGGTATTACCTTACGATGAGTATCAAAGTCATCTCAATGTAATCGATGGGAAATGCCACTAAACTCACTTTGAGGCTCTCCTAGATGCATGAAATCTATCATTGGGGAAGAAACAATGATACCATAGGCATGAATGCCTCATGAAATGTGATATCATTATGATGGGTTCAAAAAATGTACTATATTCATAACTGAAATTATAATTAACAGAAAGAATCCCCAGTTTAATCATACAAACGTTGTTCGATAAGAGAGAAATCATGTGAAAGACTTTTTCATCAAGAATATGAAATTATTAACTTGACTCAAATTTAAGGAAAGTTGATTTCCAGAAAGATAAATTGACAGAGATAGTGAAAAGGTATTTAGATATAGGGTGTGTTGGTGAATAATTTAACAATGTACCAAAACCATATTCAAATACGACTCCATAAAATTCAAAAGGTTTTCGTTGTAGTAGTAGTTAAAATAATCCATTATCTACTCAATCCATAGTGATAGGGGATTCTATAACAAAACCATATATGATAGAAAATTAGACCTAAAGTGTTGTGGAAATAGAGGGAGAATAGACCCAGGCCATAGGGATGCAGAGGATTTTACCTCAACAACCTCCACCTGAGTAGAAGTCATTATTCTCCAGATTAAGTGGAGTATCACATTATGAATCCTCCATGTTTTCCCTTCCCATTATTCGGTAACCCCATAAGGAAAAAGAATAATCGAATTATATTTATATACACTTATGATAAATTTCTATCAAATAGATTGAATTGAACCAGTTAAGGGGATGAAAGGCCTTGTAGAGGGTATATGAAAATGAAGTCTCGGAAATGTACTTTGTAAATAACTGCATTGAGTTATCATCAGTGAATGTCATTAATGTTGCTCGTATAGATCCTGCAGAAGATGAGGCAAATATGGAGAAGCTAGGCGAGGATGTTTCAGTTAATAATATTGTTCACAAAAAAATAATTTAAGGTGGTGTGTGTACCTAGAACCATAGTATTTATTTAAATTTGTTAATAAAATCAACCAATTCATCATTAACTCCTCATCTTAAATGTTATAACAAAAAGGTTATGTGTAACATTGTGTCTCACCTAACTCCTTGAGAGGATGAGCCCCTTATACTAGAGGAAATAATTTTTTAGCAAGTGGATGGAACTAAATAATTGAGAAGACTCAATGTAGAACTACTATGAGTAGGCATTCATACTATATATGTTGTACAAGAGATCCACAACTCACAATTCCCGCTAGCATGCCTCAACAAAGTGGGTTCTCCACAACCACAAAAGTTGATCTGACACATCTATTCAACATGGGGTACCAACAACCAATATACATGGATCCCACAATAGATGATTGGGAGTTCCCTAAACTAGGTAAAAACTAGAACGTTTCTAAGATGATCCTTACAGACCATCCCCTATAGGTTATCCACAATAGATACAAAGGGGGAAACCATAGTTATCCCTACATTCTGCTACTAAATCCAAGATCCTGATTAGCCATGATTTCTTCAGCGGATCATCAATACTATTTAGCAAATAAAGTATCAATTGGAAGATATAAAAGAGAAATTTGTGTCAGTGAAACTAAAAAGGAAACCTTACCTGGAATGGGTTGACCAGAATCCTCCCCTGTTAAAATATGAGACATTTCATTATCAATTTCAATGGCTTGAGGGACTAAGAGAAAAATTTGATTAATTTTATATCTCATTCTGACCCCATGATGGGGACCTCTGAAAAAAATGAAGTATCTAAACATATGTAATTTTTGACATTATTTTTGGGAATAGCCTATGTGTGGTACACTAGTTTGTTGTCTTCGCTAATTACAGTGGGGGAAGATATTTGTCGAAAGTTTCTCATCAAATTAAACTTGATGATATAGAATACAATAGTTATTAACCTATCAAACTAAAAACAATGGTATAATGGGAGGGTATCATGTTTCATCACTTTTTGGAAGGGTTTTACCTACTCCATAGGCTCACCACATCCCTAAGAATATTTTTTGTTCATCTGAATAGAGAACCATGATGTTGAGTTGCAGACACCAATCACCCATGCGAAATACACATGAGGGTTTTGGGACCTTTCTATAATTTCTCAATGAGTTAATTTCTCCCTTTCATTGAATAAGGCTATTTACTATGTAATTATATCATCTTAAGGAAATATAATGTGGAAAGAAGAGGATGCCGCTATTACACTTAAGAAGGCCCATGTACATATTCCCACTCCAACACCGACACCATATTGTGTGGTTCCACCTTTCGAGTTTTAGTAATAATTCGCACCGTATTAGGATGATAAAATAAATAATATATGAAAATATTTTGAGGAGATGAAAAAAAATATTATTCATTTTGAGGTGACTATGTCCCTAGATATTTCATCTTAGCTTTGGAGAACACCTTGATCTTGTTACCAAGGCCCAAGAAGGCCAAAAAGGTTGGTGAAAAAGATCTCCCAAACTATTTAAGCGTCCATTGGTCTTTGGGGAAGAACATATTGGAATGTTTTATCATTAAAGGAATACAGTAGTAGCTGGTGGATTCCAGACATGTGAATCTAGGAAATCCTCCAACATATATAGAATGTTTTTTCAACTGATATGGAGGAGGATAATTAATAGAGAGAAGTTAATAGCATGGTTACATATAAATTCAGGGTCTATATGGTCATAAATCCAATAAAAATCCATGAAATCTTCTTATCACAGTTGAAACATCCAACTATGCCCCTGGAAACTTCCCATGTGTCATAAATTAATTTATTCGCAGCTCAGCCCTCCAAAAGCTAGTCTTCCAAAAAATTACATTACCAGTAGATAAAGAAGAAAACCCTTGATGATGATCATATTCAAAGGAAAAAATATTATTTCAATTTAGTAGATATAATGCTTATAGTTCAGAATCCTAGGCACTGCCCCACAAAATGACACCATAAGAGTCGTCTCACCAGATGGCCTCATCATCAGAGGAGAAGTTGATCTTTGGTTCTACTAATGTTATTCACTTAATGGATCCCTTATTGTTTGATTACTATGAATATAAACATTAATTCTATATAACATATTGGGGAATTAGGGGAAGAGGTTGTGAAATCACCGGGTACATAGAAATACACAATTTTTATAGAGGTCAAAATTTTTTCCATGTCCCTTCTTAGATAGTATATGTAGTTGAAACTCATGGGAGAGCCCTATAGATAGATATTTGGAGAAAGAACCTTTCCCCACACAATCTAGTGTTTTCATTAACTCCATAATTATGGAAAAATAACTAGAATAGGTGCCACTAGTCAATAAACCTCATCCCATAGATAGACATAGTCAACCAAATCCACAAAGGATAGAAGTACTCTCAACACTTGTTCTAAGGGATAACCAACCTACACCACATACATTAGTCCCTATTGTTCTTGGAAAAGAGTGTCCTCATGTTGGGAAGATTGGACATTTTTAATATAGATATGAAATTTTAATGAAGTTACCCCTAGTTATGGAGAATTATTCATCCATGGATATTTTTATTCTATCAAAATACCTTAGGGAAGCACTCGTGGAGGCTTTGTGATCCTTAACGAATTTGAGGCTGAGGTTGCTTCCACTGAGGTATATCATGTAGAGATAGATAATAAAAAAGTCCATGGGATCATCTATTTCATGGATTAGGAAAAAGATTCCATCATATAAGGATATGTCTTACCATTTTATATATCTAGAAAGATAAATGACATTGATATATGAGAATATTTCTTTAACAAGGTATCAAGAGTTATCATCATTCATGTTCTAAAACTTCATCAACTGTATCATAATCAATCTCATTTTTCACCCTCTGATATAAAGCTATTAGGAGATGATAAGAACATGAAAAATTATAATGGTGAGATGAAACATAATACTCAGTTAAGGGATCTCATATCTGAAACATAATTCAAAGTTTTTTAGGAAGACACAAACTATAACATTCTATTGGGATGTTCTTGGTTACATTATCTTCTGTCCATTCCCCTATAATACAAAAAATTACTCAAATATAGAATCAATGATAAAATTAGGACATTCCATCGTGAAAAATCCCAATCTAAATCATTTTAATCACAATAAATTGATATGAGGTTCTTCCAAAATGACGGGAAATAGTCCATTAATGATGATGTTTCTTGAATCAATGCCCCAAATGGTCTGGAAATTAACCAGGATTATCTTTTCATGAAGATTAGTGTAGAGTACATATTTCCCTTCAATATAAAAAATAAGTGTGTCCATATTAAATCATATATTCAAAAAATTATGTGATGTTTGTCATGACAACTGACCCTAGAATCTCATGATAAGTTTTCAATTCACTATGTAGTGATGAAATCCATAATGGAAATTCCTTTATTCAATCCCCCAACATCATCAAATCCATGTATAATTGGATTATCTAGAAGAGGTCATCATTTCAATAAGAGAAAATTAATATTCTCATTTTTCCCCCATGTCTCCCCTTCATACACTAATGTAAAACTGTGTTTATCTAGCTATAGGGCATCAAATTAGCTAGATAAAAATGTAGTAAAAAACCCCTTTTTGAGTGCCAAAAAAAGAGATGTTAAAGGGAGACCTTTATCATCAATTTTTTACAAGCGCTAATAAATTAGGTCTTTTATCTTCGATTGTATAAAATCATTTATAAATAGGGGGTTTTATCAGTTCTTTTTCATAAGGACTGATAATGTCTTCTTTTATCATCTCCTTTTTACAGGCACTAATAAAAGTATACTTCAAAATATCACTAAAATTAATGTATCAATATAAAACTATATTTATACTGATATAAATATAATATATATTTTTTGAAATATGTTTTAGATAATGTAAATAAGAATTTACATGTAATATGTATAATATTTAAAGATAATATCTTATAATATATGTAAAAAATATTTTTAGTTAATAATTTTCTTATTATTACATATCAATAGTCATTAGAGTGTACCCCATTTTTTATCTTTCGTTGGATTTTAAGCGACATTTATGGGGGTCTTTTTTCCCATTTTCAGTGTTGAATGAATTTATATTCATGGCTTACATTCATATTGATATTACAAGTTTTTAATTTTATCATTTTTTCATAATATAATTTTATTTATAATCAAATATATAACGATATATACATATTTTTTATATATTCACAGAAAAAAAACTTATAAATAATTAATTAATCTTATTTACATATAAAATATATTTATTAATATATAAACATATATATAAACATATATATAAATATATGGACAACAAAATGTGATGAAATATATATAAATATATAGATTTATCATAAAATATATAAAAAATGGTATAGAGGAGTGGTAAACACGTTAGTGTATAACCTGGCTGTCTAGGGTTCGAAACTCACTGGAGGTAGGGGCACACACGGGAGGCTGGTATTAGCTAAATAATTGATAATGGGGTGTGGGAAGTTCTGATAAAGGGTGGGTGTGTGGAAGTGCTAGTAATGGAGTTGGGTGGGCTATGGGAAAAATTTTATACCCTTTATTAGAGGTGCCTTTATAAGTTCTAAAAACGTGGTGCTAAATGCCCCCTTTAATAGAAGTATATAATAAATGATAAATTGGTACATTAAAAGCACATAAAAAAGTGATGTGAAGGACTCATTTAATATTTTTGTTAAATGGGTCCTTTAGCAGTGCTTCTTTATAGATGATAAATGTTTCGTGATTTTAATTATTCATTGATTATAACCACTTTCTAACACTGATAAATGCATTTCCAAGCACTATTGAAGCATTATTTTAAATTAGTGGGAGCATAAAAAGGTCCAACATCATCAATTGGGTCAGAAGTTGTTACTTCACCTTCCGAATGTTGAAATATAGACATCCCCTTTTACTTTAAGAAATTTTATTCATCATCTAATCTCCATAAGAGAAATAAAAAGTTGAAGAGTAAAAGTTAAGATGAAAAGAAATAGGAGGAACACATCAAGGATTCCCCTCTAGAATTTGAAGAAGTTATCTCTACCAATGTAGATGAACTCGGAGAAACAAACATAGGTATGAAAGAAGATCCATGACCCACTTTGATAATTGTTTCCATGTGTTCTAAATAAAAATAGTTATAGTCCTCCTTCCTGAAGCAACATCAGGATGTGTTCCTCTGGAAGGACACAGAAATTCCAGGCATGGATCCCAAGTTGGCCACTCATCACATAGGCCTTTCTGAAGACAAATAGCTATAGAAAAAGGTATCCTGAAAGACACACCCAACTCAAGCCTCCAAATTTGAGGATGAAGCGAATATGTTCATACAGGAAGACTCTATCCATGAGGTTCAATATTTTAAATGGTTGACCAAAATCATCCTGGTTATGAATAAGAATTAGCAAATCTGGTTCTACATTTATCTTTGAGATCTCAACTGACACTTTCAGAGATATGTTTTCCTAGTTCCGATCAAAAATCTATCAATTGATCCAATGGGTTTTTATAATTACCACTCCTTCATGGATTGAAATTTAGGGTACATCAAAATTCAGATAACCCCAAACGATGAAGAATCCATCACCTTTAGAGCCCCCTATAGGGTACTTTTCAATGGAGTAATTTGGGTTGGATTGGAAAATGTCAGTTCCACATATCAATTTTCCATGTATCGCATATTAAAAAACATTTATGGGAAAGTTTGTTGAATGATATGTTGATGATATGTGGTTAAATCATGTTATCATTTGGACCACCTGGCTGATCTTGAGGCCATATTCTTCAAATTACGGAAGCAAATTCTAAAGACGATCCCTTTGAAATTTTATTCCAGCATAAATTCGGTAATTTTTCATGGCCTCATCATATTCCATCATGGAATCAATGGCGATCCTAATTATAAAAAGTATATCCTTATCATGTCACCTCCTCTAAACCTCAAAAATTTTAGAGAGATTCAAGGAATCTTGTCCTAAATCGTGTTCTTTATATCAAACCTTAGAGAAAGTATTTTCCTTTCACCTTATTGATGAATAAGGGGTCAAATATCAATGGACAAGTGACTATCAGGATGAATTTCACAACCTCATGAAATATATATTGAGACCACCAGTGTTAATGATTCTTGTTGACCGAAATTTTTTACATTATATATTTGGTGGCCCTAGAGAAATAACTAGTCAATTTCCTTACACAAAATAATGACACTAGTAATGAAAAAAATAATTTTTTATCTCAGTGAAATAAAGATTGATTCATAGACCCATTATTTGGATATCGATAAGTGATGTATGGTGTTTATATTTATAGTTCATAAACTGAGGAACTACTTTCCATATCACGGGGTCCACTTGGTCTCTCATAAAAATCCGGTCAAATATATCTTCAACCATCATATGTTGACTGGATTTTTAGAATGGTGGGAGGTTATCATGATGCATTTTGATATATAGTTTGTTCCATAGAATTCATTGAATACTAAGGTTTTGAAATATTTTCTCAAAGAAAAGTCATCTGGAGAAACAACGACATTATATTGTGTATTTTTAGATGATGATATATTTTCTTCTCAAGATGGGACCCAAGAATGGGAAATGTATTTCGATGGAACATCATTAAGCCTAACATGGAAGTGGATGGAAGACCTCGAAATCAACAAATATGGGTTGGGATTCAAGATCATTTCCCTAGAGAAGGCCTTATTTCCATACAACTTCTTATTGTCAGAAGGTGGTACAAACAATGAGGTTGAATATGAGGTCCTCATTTCCAACCTAGAACTTATTTTCTAGATACTTGTGGTACACTTTTAGGTGAAAGGAAAATCCTAGTTGGTAATTAAATAGATCCAAGTGGATTATGCCATCAAAAAACAAGATCTAATCCCCATCTTGATTATGTCCGAGGGTTGACGTTGAGTTCCCCCTAGTTACAATCTTTACTCAATTACCAAGATCATATAATTGTAAATAAGATGCATTGGAAAATTCAGAAAATACTTTGAATGAGCTGAAAAAGGATGATTCATTCTATAGCATTGGTCATCATCAAATGGTCTAGCCCTTCCCTAATGTCAAAACAAAAGAGATCAATTAAACTTGTCTTTTCACAAAACCATACGGTCTTACCATTGAGTGAATGATACCTATCATGGACTACCTCCAGAATAAGAGTTATTCTATTAAATAGATCCATAATATAAAAAATATGATATAAAAAACGAACATCACTCTTTATGAAAACCCAAATCAACATAAATTTCTATCTAAATGAGGATTTCGTGGAATCCTTCGTAGATGTATCAATGGAGAAGAGACTATTGATTTCATAAAGGAATTACATGTTGGAGCCTGTGGTACCCACCACTCAGGTTTTCGTGTTTTGAATCAAATCCATATGCTAGGGTCATTATTGGTCCACTATGACATAGGATATCCTAAATTTATAAAAAATCGTCAATCCTTCCAGGTGCATTCCAACAACATTCATCAACCCAAAGAGTTTCATCATACAAACAAATACATATGTTCATTTTCCATATATAGAATGGATATTATAGAACCATATTCCCATGAAACAACCAAAAAAATTCAAGTACATTCATACAGTAGCCAATTTATTCTCTAAATGGGTTAAGAAAATTTTCCTTAATGATTCTGGGGCCAAAAAGAATCATAAACATCATAACATCCAACACCAACACTAGATTGGGTTTCCCTATATATCACTGATGGAAAACGACACCAATTTATATTCTATAGAGTTGGTAAAGTTGTATAATGATTATGATATCAAATCAAAACTGTTGTCCCACTATCATGAATCGACAAATGGACAATTAGAGGCCTTCAATAAGACCATATCGAACATCCAAAAGATGGTGGATAGAAATAAAAAGTCTTTTCTTGAAAATATATTTCATTCCTTGTGGAACTACCAGAAAATAACCTATACCACCATATGGGAAACCCCATGTTTACTTATGTATAGTTCATAATCAGTCCTACCCATTTAGGTCCAATTTTCCTCACTACTTATTTCCATCTATGATATTATTCCTCGATATGAATTGATATAAATCCCATTATGGCCGCAAATAATGAAAGGTTTCTCAAAAAGTATTTTTTGTAACAAAGGGGTGACACATCTCAGCTACACGATGTTAAAATGCATTGTCTGTCTTTGTCATAGAACCTTAAAAGACATGAATGTAATCCACATATCAAGATGATAAACTGTGTGAAACTAAAATCCTAGTCTAAAGAAGATAAACTTCATGAAAACACCCTTTCCTAATTATGTAAAACTACATGGTTCATGTCCTTATTGCATGATGTATAACCGTGTAACATTTCAATCTGTGTCTGAGAGTATCACAATATTCAATTATGGTACCCAACCACAACTTTATTAATAAACTACATATTACTTTATTAACATCTAAATGGGATAAATAGTGATTCCTATAATTTATTTCTTGGGCCCAACAATCATTATAGAAAGTAATAGTCCATTTAACACAAGTCAAAGCCTTATTGACGTAAGAAAAATTTTTCAAGAAAAACATGTTGTTTGGTTCCTACTATCATAGGATATGTAGTGACACCTAGACCTCTAATATTGGGACAATTTGAAATAATAATTTTCTTCCCCATTAGGTTTCCCATGTTATTACCATAAGACATCAAACTACATGGCTAACATTCTCGTTGCATGATAAGAAACTGAAGAACCTCCAAAAGTACTATGTAAGGATTAATTCTCATTATAATGATATGTTTTGGGATAAACATAAACCAAATAATTGGTCCATCTGTATCATATATATGGGACCAGAGACCACAGAATATAAATTCACCGATCATTTATTTGCATCACCTATTTAAAGTGTAAGAAAACATTTACACTCCTTTTTCTCACACAAAGTATAGCTCACGTTGCCATAGGAGTTTTGGTTATGAAATGCACTTATTAATAAAGCAATATCAATTCACATGGGTTTATCATGGTCCAAGTTGCAATATCGTAAATGTCACACTAGATGTCTTTGAACACATGTATTTAAAGTACATGATTCCTTTAGAACTGCATACCGCATGAATCTCTTTCTAGTGAGATAGATAGAGATTCAAGGATCCTACATCATGGTCCATCCACAATACATTCCCCTACCCTCCTACGATATTTTTCTTATCTACATAAGATGATCCAATAAGGTTTCTCACCCCATGAATGAGCCAGTATTCAAAAAACCCCTTATCTCAACACTCGAATCGAATTATTATTTAAAATACATTCTAGAAATATGTGTGGCTTGATTTGTTATCCACCCTGATATGTAGTTATTCTTGGGTCTTATCCCTATATCTAGCCACCATATTTTTTTTCACATCAAGTAACCTTCTTCCACACCACATTATGTTAAACTACATGGGTGATGTCCTTACCACATAAAGTCGAAATACATGGTCCCCTAAGAACTAAGTGAATCTCGATTATCCTGAATCTTAAATAAGTATATATTCCTAGATATTTTGTCCTAATACTAAAAATGATGTATAAAAAAACACCAAAACACCCATATTAAAAAAAATATCTATGCATGATCTCATAAATAATTTACCCCCATTTCGTGGTGATCCAATTAAATAGAGATGTCCCCTCCAACATACGAGACTGGTCAATGTGAAGGGGATCTTCACATCGTTGAAAATGTGGGTCCAAATTCTTCCATTATTCTCATAAATATTGATTCGACAATTCATAATCCTAATCTTGAACAATTTTAGATATTAGTAATCATTATTCTTCTACCATTGATGGAATTTCTAATACCAGAGGACCCCTAAATGTTGACTATGTTGTAACACACATGAGTTGGATTTGTATAAAGTCACATCTAATAGAACCATTAACCAAAGGGTATCATTGTTTGAATATGCTATAACACACCCCCAATAGTCTATTCATAAATTCTCCCACAAAATAGGTTGGTCACCCGGAGACACATTATATCATCGAGAAAAGACATTCTATATCTGTAATCCATGAAAACATTAGTCTAGAACCCCCATTTTCAGTCTACATTCATACCTCAAATATTTTTCCCATATCATTTCTCATGATATGAGAACTCCCATGAAAAATGATTATAATTTACCTCTTCATGTCTGAAGTATGTTAGAAAAACTATGGTATAATAAGCCTCATACTACTCATTGTTTCTATAATACCACTGTCCTAGTCATATGACCTAAAAATACATTCACCATATCATCCTTATTAAATGATGTTAAAATTCACAAAAATTCATAACAGTAAGACTTTAAACATTATGGTTTTACATAACAACAGATAGTTTTATTCTCTTTTAAATGAGACACATAGTGATATCTGAGGCCTATGTTTTGTGCCGAGACTTAAACAAAATAAAACCCCAATCCAATCCTATGCTCGGATCATATGTTATTAGGAAATATTTATTCCCCATTCATGGGTAATTTTGAATGGAAATTCTCTTCCCATATTCAAGTATGCTCCTTCTGTGAACCAAACTTCATGCCTAGGGAAATATGAATATCCATAAACATACTTTGACCATTATAAATAGAATTTATAAATTCATGCGAACTACATTTCATGGATTTTTTGTAACACATCCCAGTTGGCTTTTCATAATTTTAACACATAAAGGGTCAGTCAGTCATGCGATGCAACTATTTCACTATGCCGTAAAAAACCCCATTTGGATTTTCATAATGTTTCCCAAAAATGGTATTATCAACCAATGGTTCCTACATTATCATGAGAGACATCCTCTATCACCATAATTCCTTCCCACTTATTAATCTATGTATCTATAAACCCTAATGATTATAACTTACATCATTTACACATAAGACCAAAAATATTTGGTGCATTCTCTAATAGATTACCATGAAATAGAGAATTATTAATCATTCGATCAAAGATAAAAGGGACCATAAATTGTTTCCCCCAATTTCCTTTCTATATTAAATTAAACTACATAACATAACATCCTAGTCATAGAATTTTCATCTATACAAAACATCCCCCTTATAAGATATTAAACTGCATGACGCTTTACCATTGTCTGAAAGGGGAATTCCCCTGAAATCGATCATTTAAATGAATTTACACTTCTTTACACAATCCAAATTCATATATGAGAGGTTTCCCATTAATGGACAATTCTAATAAAGATACTCTTTTAATTCTCAGACACCTTCCATTAGATAACCATTGTTCATGGTCTTGAGAAATATGGGATCTTCACAAAATTCATGACCATTGGTAGTAGAATGCTAGAATTCATGATGATACATTTGATTGACTATAAATTAACACACCTCAGTTGGTGTTGCATAAGTCACCCACAAAATTGACCTTTCATCCAAAGGATTCCACTATTTTACTATGCAGTAACATGCCCTAGTAGTATTTCTATAAAGGTGGCCAGAAAATGGGTTTCTCAAGTGGAAAATACATTTTGCCTTTGAAGAGAAATCCTCTATAAACATAACACTAAAAAATATTTTACTATAAACCACTTTATGAACTCATTATATGGTCATTCATAACATAGATGTCTCATGTCATGTTTTGGATCTTAGAGTAAAAAAAATAGGACTCAAATTTCCCCTTCAGTTATCTGAAGAATGTTGGGACCTTCTTGGTTAAAGAACCATGTTGAGTTCATCATTCCAAAAATCAAGGTCAAATTTTCTTAACATAAAATACCAACCACATTAGTCCAACTTTTAATACATTAAACAACCCAAAAAAGGATGGAAATATAACTCACCATGTGGATAACATAAAAAGGGATCCCTAGATAAAATTCGAGTATCATATCACTAGACATGTGCTCTTCATGGTTTAGGAAAGAATCAAGCATTGAAAGGTTAAAAGGAAAAAAATCCTAGGATGGTAACCTAAAAAGGGTGGTCTAAGAGAAATTCTTGTCTCACATGATAAATATTCCTTTTACTGGACTTAGAAAAATAAAAGGGTGGTGTCAAAAATGATGAAAATGTTATAGGATTGTTTATATGACCCTAGAAAAAGTAGAAACTATGCTCTCTAGGACCCGTGGATTAGGGAAAAATTATAGATCTCAATAACCCTTATGTTTTAATTATAATGTGATAACATTCAATTAAATGAGAAATTTCTAGTGTTATATTATAATTAAAATTATGATTGAAATTTAGGAACATGTATTTGATAATAAAAGTACTTTCTTCTTATGTTCTCAAATATAGTGAAGCCTCTATATATAATAGTATATCTACCATTTTTAAAAATTCTCAGCAACGTTTGATTTGATTGATAGGAATGTGCCTAGAGCATTTTCTGAATTTTTTTGAATCTCATCTAGTTGTGTAGTAGTATCCTTCTAATCATTAAATAGATTCTCTTTCTATGGAAAAAATATCGTGTTTGTCCCAAGTCCCCTTTCAAGGATTGGTGGAATTGAATATCTCATATTTCACATCATTTAATTCTTCTTGACGAAACACTATTTAGAGAGGTTTCTCATCAAGGTGATTTTTATACTCCTCCATATCCCTAGTATGATTGAGATAGACATTGGTTATGAGTGATGTGAGATCCTCAAAAGAGCATTCCATCCATGCCTTGACTTTTTGTTATTTTTCCCATCATCTTGATGTCAAATTATTTACTTCACCGCATGATGTATTAAATGGTAAAAATCCACCTTACCACATTAAGGAAAACATGAGTGGAATTAGGAGAAGTTAAAAATTCATTGCTTCAAGAGGTTTCTCAGATACTATCTTCTATATGTTCTTCTAAACAATACGACACATGGTGAAATGATCGTCTTGCATATCCAAGTCTAACTCAGATCTTCTCTCATAGGGAGAGATGTATTCTTGGATAGGTGCACTCAACAAGTCAACTTGCTCTACTCCCCCCCAATTCTACCTCAGTTTCTCATACAGACATCAACTAAACTAGAACAAATTCCCCTGTATCATTCAAAACCATGAAGTTTATGATTATAAATAAATAATTGACACCACAAATCAATATTAGTGGGATAAAAAAAAGCGAATTCAATAAAATAGATTACCCATTTGACCATAGTCACCTATTTTTTACATAAACTATTTGGATTAATGCATCACTGGTATGACCATTCTTAGTTCTCGAAATATAGACCTCCAGACAAGAATTATTCTCCTGGGTTTTCTTAATGACTGAGATAGTGGGCCCTTGAAGATCTACCACATCATGATTCAAAGACAAAACTCCCTAAACAAAAAGAGCATAATCTATTTGGATGACTCATTCATGAAGTTCTATGGCCACATTCCCTATAGAAAAAGATATATTGGTTGAGCATAGGTGTGATCCATAAAATTAAAATAGACAAACATTATTTGAAAGAAAACTACAAGAATGATAGAACTATCTCCCATCCAATAACTTATTAAATTTCTAAAATTCCTCCAGATAGGTGGGGATATTATTTATTTTTAACTTATCCTCATGTTTTTTAGTTCACCCATTATTTCATTATACATTCCATCCCATCTCATTGAATCCTCACCAGTAGGGGTATCATAGATGCGAGGATCAGACCCCAAATTGGATCCCCCATCGACTCTCTCCACTGACTTCTATGTGGGAATATCATCGTCAAACCACAAGGAGTATGGGATAGAACGAAAAACATCATCGGATAGCTTGAGATATGTATCATCCCCTTTTTAAGTAACAGTAGGACAAAAATTGAATGTTGATGTGTCCCCTTGCATAGAATATGGATCTGAAATGTTGTGAGGAATGAAAATTCAGAAATAGAACATCAAACCATAGGGTGTGTATATGACATTACCCTAGATCTATAACCTCTCTACAGGATTGAGGGAAGATGAAACTGCATATATTGGCATTTTATCTGTCAGGTTTATGGATTCATTAGAATAGATCTACACTTATTCTGGGGTTTCCCCCTGATCCTTGATGGACCAGTGCCGAATTCATTTAGGGAGGATAGCGATGTAGATTATGAAAAAGAGACCATGGTCAAAAGAGTATGTGTATAATGTCATGAGAATAAATGAAACCACAGATTATTACTGCGACACAAATACCAGGACAAAAATACCACAATATTTTCCTTCCCCTCATGGGATTTTGAGTGGCCCATATAAGTCTCCTTAGTATTGAGCACTTGAGGTGATATCCCAGAATAACTTATATCCATTTCCTGTACCATTTTCCTCTGACCATTGGATAGTTTCTTGAATCCAAAATATTCATCCTCTACCCCAATTAGGGTGCCAATGGACTTATAACCCGGTTATTGGATCACCATTTCTACTGGTTTTTGTTATTATTATTATTATTCTTCTTCTTCTTCTTCATCTTCCCCTTGAAAATATAAAATATATCCCCTCAAAATTAATTATAGTAGTGGAATGTGTAGAAAAGGGAAGGTATATGAGAGAGATAGAGAGATACATCATTATGGTCGATGGAGTCAACCCATTCCTAATTTGGTGGGGTTAGCAACCCCCTCAATCTTTCCTCAGTCGAATAGGTCATATACTCACTTTGTGAATAAGATGTGATCATCAGTGGAATATATCACAATCTCTAGCACTCATACAAATTATGTAACCTCATAAAAATAATATAGTGTGGAGAAAATAGGATTCTTAGGAATCCCCTAGCTCTGAGATACATATTCCTTCCTAGAGAGACACCAATTCATCCATGATATCACGAGCTATGCTCTGCCAATATTTTATCCAAATGGGTCACACATAACATGGCTCTAATACATCTGGTTATGAGGAAGACATGATATATTTTTAATTGAAATCCTCATTTTTCCTTTCTACTCTCACATAATACATGGTGAATGAACTCGAGACTTCTCCTCATGATGACAACTGGACCACCATGGATTTGAAAATGTGGTTTTATCAACGCTAACCTACTCAATTGTATTTTCCCAAGATCACCTCGATGTCTTCAATGCTTCAGTATAGTCACCTTTTTTTGAGACATTCTACCACGAATTACAAGACATGTATTTTTCGTGGATATGACATGGTGAATTGATTTTGTTAATACCTATTGAGGTTATGAAGTGATCCATGCATCAGAATACCCAGGATCCAACCTGATTGATGCATCTGAAGGAGGATGTGTGATTGACATCTTGGATACCTCCATGGCCATCATGATCCAGAATTATCTGGATACCATTGGGATTTTATCAATCCTAACATGTGTTTGGGGTGGGAGACACTTGAATAATGTAGATATTTGAATTGGTGGGTAAATTAATATAGAGTATAGGCCTCACAAACGATTTCAATGTTAATGTGATATTCCAGTACATTGTATCTAAATTCCATCATGTACATTCTCAGTTTCTCATTTTATCTAACAAAATTGGTGAACATCCAATTAATTGGATCATCATCTAGAAAGATGTTGATTTTTCTAATAATTTTAGTATCCTTAGTAATTCTTCATGATTTTGGGAAAAAGGGTGAATCTTTTAAAATGTTTAGAAAAAAGGAACAATTTTCCTTCAAGGATTGTAACTCCACTTATCATAGAATACTAATGGATGTGTGCTGTAATCAACCCCCCAAAAAACATAAAAAGGCCTTAAAATTCTGAATGGGTCCTTCCCATTATATGTATACAGCCAACACTAGTTAATTATTTCACATATATGTGAAACAAACGTTATATGTATCCCTTATATTAGATTGGATTCTATAAACAATTCCCTTGGTCTCATGCCGCCATTGGCTTTGTGGACCGGAAGGATGTATATACTTATCCACAATTCGAGGAATCCATCCAAAGGGGTATTAACAAAAAGTTCAGGATTGGCCTTATAACCCCAATAGGTATACTATCCCTTCTCTGATGTAGCCCAAAATGTTCTTGGAGCACCCCAATTATCAAATGTAGGGAATCCTATAGTGTTATGGAATGTGGGACCTTATCCTTCTAGCTTAATGAAAACCTACATCCATTTTCCAGGATATATTTCACACATGGAGTGAAGATATTTTTTCTACACCTTCCAATCCTCATAAAAATGCACGTGGTCCATGTGTTGTGTCATTTAAGAGTCACCCAACATTGTATTAAATGGGATAAAATTGCCATAAATTTCCCATGGGGTATAATCTCCAAAATTTTGTAGTCATACCATTGGAAAATTACAACTTCACCATGCATCATATGGAAGGAATTTTTCTAAGTAATCCATTGGCTACTTAGCTTGGGGTAATTTCTGAGTTCTTTTAAACATATTTTTCAATCTCCCAAACAAACTTGTAAATGTGGACAACATGAAACACATTCTTGATCTCTACCCATGATTGTTTTACCCAGTATTTCCACATAAATTCATGCCTAAAACCCCCTCTAGATTGGAATTCCTAGTCCTACATCCAACCTCACATCTATTTTATCTCCAAAGCATGGTTGTTTGAGTCATAATAGTGAGGCTTCAACTCCATTGTTTTATAGTTGAGATCCAAGGTACAGTAGCTATAAAACACCAAAATGGTGGTAGGAACCTGTTGTGAGATGTACTGGGTGACCCTATCTTCTTGGTGTTGGGTAGCGGATGAAGGATGTTGTTCAGGGCTATGTGGTGGGTGATGCATATGGATAATGGATAAATTTAGTCAATAAATTATATAAGGTGTGTTCCAAACTACAAAGAAAACACACTCAAGGTAGGGATGTGATGGCTAATCCGCAAAACAATACAATTTTGTTGAGGAAAAAAATTGGAGGCTTTGTGATCTTAGATCACCAATCTAACATGTATATGGACAAGGAAATGATGCACAATAGAAATGGGGAAAACTGGAACAATCCTCAAGCAATTTAGAGAAATTAACCATAATCTCTCTATTACAATCATGAATGAAAATATGATTCCATAGGGTGGCTATATATATCCAGGTGGCGATACAATATTCAAGGGTCTAATACCCTAAATTCATAAAGTCTAAACATACTAATCCATATTAATGTCAAAATATTAAATCCTAATAAAGACTTTTGGGAATAGTACCACTTCCCTTTCCACCCCGAGCCCTCTAATTTTGAATTTGAGTGCCTATCCCATCAGATTTGTCTTTGGTGTCCAAAGATAATATTTTAGAATCTACATATGGTCAAGGATTAAAAAATTAGTGATTTTTTTTCATAGGATTAATGAATCTCATTTGTTCTTAAATAAGAGTGATAATAAAATAATTTTTCACTTCTATGTATAAACATTGGGTTTTGGCCTTTTAATGGAGTGAGATGGGATCTCGTTGCCGCTTTTAGTCTCTTTAATATTCCCTTCATAATTGGGCCTTGAAAATCCAAATCCACACATTCAATCAAGTCAATTCCATCTACCAGTTTCATATCATCTTCCCCATCTTGAAACGGAGTTTTCCTTGACAATTTTTCATCTGCACACAAATATGAGGAATTATTAGAAATATTGTCTTTAAAAATAACTACTTACTCACCGTGCACTGAAATATTGTAATCAATCATATAAATAAATAATTATGGCCTATATCCATGTATCTTGATATTATAATTCCATTTATTTTTAAGGATATTAAACTTATGTAATCTCCCTAGATGTTTCTTAACATGTTGTTTCCTTACATATTCCTACTTTCCTATAGAGGCATTAAAACCTCCTCTATATGAATAAGGAGGATAAATCCAAATGGATTTCCAGATGAAAAAATTAGATTTTTAGAGTGATCACACACATTGTAACAAGACTCTTCATGAGTTAGGCACACCTTTCAATCCTTTAAACCCATTATATTTTTAATGAATCTTCAAATATATTATATCTATATAATAGATAGAAAAAAATATTGCACCTCCTAAAAAATGAAACCATCATACACCTATGAAAAATACTCACTTATAGTTGACAATGAAGATGTTATGTAATTAGTGTTCAGAATCACCTCTTTGTACATATGTATTAAAATATTTTGCTGAGAAATTAGAGAACCCTTAACCTCACACTTTTTTTTACAAAATCACATTTTCTCCACTCTAAAATATCTTTTTTCTATTAATTTTTCTTTGATCCATATTTTTGTGCTCCCATTTTATCCTATTTGCTCATTCTATCATTTTTCTCTTTGTATTATATGTTATTGATCTCTAATTTTGTTCCTCTACCTCAAAAATGTGATCTTCCGAAAATTGTTTGCTAGACATCGGAATGAGGGTCACAGGTTTCTATTCAGATTACAAAAGAATGATTGCTTAGAAAACCATCATGTTTAACACACCAACCATATTTCCACAGTCATCTAAGTATCAAGTGAAACTCCTTCATATGTACAACATCACATAAATGCTAATATTTTTTAGTTATCCATGGTGAAAAATACTTCACCAATTTGGTAAACTTCTGTTCTCCACAATCATTCAACCATTGAATCTGATCTGGATGTTGATGATTCAAAGATAGAAGCCCAAAATTCCCCACCAACGTGGTTCTTTCAACATTTATACAACATCACCCATCAATGAATACACTTCTTATCATCCCATTGACTTGGATATGGCTGTGGAAAAGGCTATAACTTTTCTCCTTCTCATTTGAAATCATTTGATCACTCAACACACAAATTATGAAGAGAATGACACATTCTTCTTCAATTGATCCACTATCAAATTTTTAGGAACCCACCAACACTTCCTCTGAGCTACATCCATCGGTATACCATTCTCCATACATTGTAAGGGACATGGTGTTCGGGTTTTTGTATTCAAAAGAAATGTGACCTATTCCTTGACATTTAAAACATCAATTATCCTGATTTCTCAATTGTTTATCCTCAAAACTGGGTTTATTAGGTGGATGAATTACCTTTTCACTTTTTTGATCAACCACCTCTTTTGTCATTGATGATTCTCCAATCTCCATTCTCAAATTTATCCATGGAGTAAATAGTTTAGTGGGTTCCCTCATATTTATCCTCATTTCAAGTTTTTGGTTGATCATGGTGTCATTTTAGATCATATATTTTATATCCACGTGGTAGTATATCTCCACATAATCGGTAATCTCATGATGGAGTCCACGTAAAAACCGCTCCATGGTTGCCTCTAGATCCTCCTCAATATTTTCTCTTATCATAGAATTTTTTATCTCCTTTTAGTAATCTTCAACAGTCATAATCCCTTGGGTTAGGAGTGTATGTTTGTTGTGTAGATATCTATGATTGTGTGAGGGAACAAACCACACCAGCATGGAAAACTTCATGTCATCCCAAGTGCTAATGGGACGTTCCCCTTATCTATAACCCTCCATTTTTATTTTAACCAAAAAAACCACAAAATAATAGAAAATAAAGGGAATATAGTTCTAATTTTTTTTCATAGAATATTCATGATATGAAAACTTGTTCTCAATCCGCATCTCCCACTAAAAGTATACTTCTATATAACTTTTTCCTTAAAAGGAGGGAACCATCACATTTACTCTACAAGGATATTGTCATCATGTGGTCTCCTTTGGTATCGTCTAGGTTCTTGGAACCTACTCCTTTGTGGGACATCCAGAAAATAATCATAACAGTTATCTATCTCCGCCTCGATGATTTGGGTGTGACGTAGTCCCTGAATGTGTCTAGGGTTACCATAGATCGTCATCGAGGTTGGTTTATTCTAAAATTTCTGAATCATATCATGAAGCAGCTATAACATCCTATCAAGAATCATCTCAAAATGGATCAATTGTTTTTGAAATTATAGTTTCGTAGATTCAGGTGTGGGATATATACTTTATATTTCTTCATCACTAGCATCAGTGGTTCTTCTTTCTTGACATTTTCCCTGATATTTAACATGATCAAAAACACACACTTGGGGATACTGATGGGTTTCCAGACGTTTAAAAAGGGTAAGTGAATATTATAAGTGAAATTTCTCTAAATGAATAAGGATTAAAGGAAAAAACACCCACCATGGATTATCTACACGTAAATACTAAGTCCATGATAATGGAGATTCATCACCAATTTTGGGAAAAGGGATGAGGAAAAAGTAAGATAGTTGCAAGAATACTTATAAATTTGTTAGATTCAAGTCTACCCATTACAACTAGATGAAAATAAATTATAAAAAAAAATAAATTATGGAAAATTATTTAAAAAGAATTACAATTCATGGGGGAACTCAATAGACACATAAAAAGAGAAAAAACCACATTCCCATGCAATTTAATGACCCCACTATAAAAAGTAGTGAATTTACATCTTCATGATTCATTTCTACATAGTCCCGATAAAATTTATTGTCATGATACGAATTTAAATCAATTTACATGTTGATATATCATTTCAGGCCCCAAAATAGTGTTTTGTATCCCACCATGTTTTTGGATGTCATGAATTTTGGGCAAGTCGAATTCGAATAACAATTGGGATTATATATTTTATCAAGACCAAAAAATTTCTCCTTAAGTTGAATCTGATACATATCATACCCCTCTTGTTGTAGTGTATTTTCCCTCCAATCCATCTAATTGTCTTCTTAAATGAATGGATACAAGTCCCCAAAGTTGAACGTTGCAAAAATTCCAACAAAATCATTTGGTAAATAAATTTTGCAGGCATTACTTCCCTCTTTCTGAAGAACACTGAATGGAATATCAGATCATAGTGAAATATTTTCCTTCCTTTTTATGGATTTTCTTCTTGAAAATTTAAATACACACTTTTACTTTTTGGATGGAAAATATCCTACTTCTCGTTCTTGTTAGGTCACCTCTAGTATTCCTTATTAGACATCTCTATTTGAGAACTAATAAATTCATGGAGCTTCTTCATATGCCATGTCATCTGCTCCACATCAATATTCACCTATGAATAAATAGGAAAAGTTCAAAATTATTTATGAGTGATTGTATTTATTCCATAAACCACTTCGAATAGAGTATTTTGAGTGGTAGAACTGGGAGATCTATTGTATGCCAATTCAGATTGCTCAGTCTATAAATCCCAATATCGCATGTTCTTGTTCACCTATGTTCTAAGAATAGTTCCCAAAGTTTGATTTGTAACTTCCATTTTCTAATCAAATGAATGGTGATGGGAAGTTCTAAAAATACTATTTGTACCAAATTTTCCCCATAATTTCCTCCAAAAAGGGAAAAGATATTTAGTGTCTATATATGTAACAATGCTGTGAGGAATGCCATTAAGGAAAACAATATCTTTGAAAAATTGTTCTACAACTTTCACAACATCATTAGTCTTATGGAAAGTAATTAAATGATCCATCTATGAAATTCGATCAATAAAAAATATTTTTGAATCATTACGTCACTAAGTGTTTGTTAAATCCATAACCAAATCCATGTTGAGATATTCCCATGACTTCTCTAGAATAGGTAAATGAGTATATAATCATGGATTAAAATTACTCTACTCTTCGACGTATTATGTATCTCAAAAAAATTTCTTGGACATCGGATTAGATGTTTATCCAGTAGAAATTATGCTTTTGTATCTCTAAGGTTTTATGGGATCTAAAATGACCAACAAGACCCCCTATATGCACTTCCCAAATGACAAATTCCCTGTAATTACCCTTTATAATATAGAAATTATTTATCTTAAAGATAAACAAATAATTTATTCAATGATCATAAAAAATACCATTCTAAAAATGGATTGAAATATAACTTAACTCCATGTCATGCTGATAGTATTATTTTATATGCTGGAATCCAAGAATTTGAGCATCAATAATGGTAAGTAATTTATACCTTCAAGATAAATCATTCACTACTAGGTTATCTTTCCCCTTAGACAATTTTGATACAAATGAGAATGATTGAAACCATTCCTCCCACATTTCATTCATTGAACTCATCTTGTGTTGACTATTTCTAAACCTAAACTCCCAATGAAAATAAGGAAGAACAAACTATTTTGGTCTCAAATTTTGAGACCAATAATCTAGGGATATCACAGTCACATAAAATTCCTTATAATTGGTGTCGTAATTCAACCTTGAATCATTCAATTTCTCACGGAAAAGTGAACCATTATTCTTTTTATGATAAAATTTCCTATCCCAACTCCAATTTCAATATGTTCCACTTCAAACACTTGATCAAAATCAAGTAACACAGAAAATTGTCCTTCGAACTACTTTTATTAATGATTTCAAATGATTTATTTTTTTCCATTAAAAACTCAAATTTCACTTTTTTCTAGCATTAAATGATGGGGTCCATGATAGTTTTAAATTGGAAAAAAATGAAAATAAAGAAATTAGAAATCATGGAAAATACTTACTTATTTAATGGGTTCTAGTTGTGGGTAGGACTTAATTTTTTCCACTATTCATTGATCCACCCTGATTCCTTCTTTGGTTGCCACATATCCTAAAAAACAAGTTGTGAGGAAATTAACTCTCATTTTTCATCTTTCCATATAGACTTTGTTCTAACATAACTTCAAATACCCACCAATTATGATCTGTATGGATATGTACATTCTTACTATTAATAAAAATATAATCCAAATAGAAAAAAAATTAAAACTAAATTTTTTTAGAACGTGATTTATGAGTCACAAGAATATGATAGGATAATATGATAGGCTAAATGGAATGACAATCCATTCAAACAATCCACCTTTGGTTTTGATGGCCATTTTCCACCCATCCCCTTACTTTCTTAGAATCTAGTGGTATTAACTATGAATATACACTTTTGAAAAGATTGATTACCATGTAATTCATCAATAATATTATTGAGTAATGTAATGGGATACCTATATTTGATGGTAATATTATAAATAAATCTTCTATCAATGCACATGTGATATGTAAAATATTTATTTAGCACCAATAATGTTGGAACAGAACATGATCTCATGCATGGACTTATAAATACATTATCTATCAACACATCGACTTTCTTATAAAATTCCATTAATTCCCCCTGATTACACTGATATTCTAGTTTATTAGAAAATTATGCACTAGTTTCCAGAATAATGTGGTGTTCAATGCCTCGGAAGGGTGGTAATCCTATTGGAATTTCATTAGAAAAAAGATCATGATATTTCCCAATAAAGGAATGAATTAATGGGTTGTGATGAGTCTTCTCTTCATGATTTACTTTTCCGGCATCAATAAAACAAAAAATTGTTGCATATTTATTGCTGTATCAATTTGAGATTTACTAATAAGGAGAATATCATTGGGATATTCTAGAATATATTATTATTGAATAGTTCGGGATGTGTTCAAAGGAGAAAGTTTGATATTATTTCCCATATACCAAAAAGAATATGTGTTCTTCAACCAATCATATTTAGCTTCCTTGTAAAACCGCCAAGGCCTTCTAAATAACAAGTGAAAATAATTCATATGAATAACATCACACAATATCTCTTCAACATAGTTCTTACCAGTGGAAAATTAAATTATAACCTTTTTGATGACCTTGAGTGTGATTCCATTGTTCAACCATTGAAACTTATACGAGTGCGGTTGATTCTGTGTTGGAAGCTTCAATTTCTCCATTAGTCTTGTGGAAGAAACAGTTTTTTAGATCTCAGTATAAATAACTACCATTAATACCCATTGATTAATGGTGAAATGAGTTTGGATAATATTTCTCTTTCATCTTCTTCTAATACTATTTAAGCTTTAAAAAAACTCCATAACAGAAGCATGTTACCCACATCATCATCTTCCACATCATGATCCCCATTTTCAGATTTTTCAAAGTCATGTTCATTATATTTTATTTCCTTTTCAATATCTTATATCTCCTTCATAGTAATAATTTTATTTTTAGGGAAATTTGCATGAAAGTGACCATACCCATGACATTTGAAACACTTTCATTTCCTGTATTCAAAATAGATGGATTTCCATTTTGGTTCTTCTGTAGTATTTTTTTACCTTTATCTTTCTCTTGTTCCTTCCAAATTCCTTCTCACCAATAGTAGATTTATTTGATGAAATACCTTTATAAAAAATGTGTACATCAATTTTAGTTCTTGAGATTAGTTTCCTTTGAGGTATGCTTTTTCATTTTCACCTTTATTATTATATTTTAATAATCATCATGTGGGTAGCATGGTTATAACTCAACTAAATGTGAAATTTATTAATTTAATCCACCTAGAAACCAGTCAATCGTTTACTCTATGTACTCTTGAAAATAAATTCAAATATATAACGATCAAAGTATTTAATTTTCTCAACAGATTTACCTCCTCATTGTAGGATATGCATTCGGAAATAAATATATAGCTTATAATTATCGGGTAAAAAACATCTCCTCAATATATTTTTCAACATCCCCCATGAGGTTATTTTTTCTTTCCCATCATGTTCCTATAGTTTCCTTATATCTTCAAAATAAAGAAATTCATAATAATTAAGTTTCATAATGGATACCTTGAACTTCTTCTCATTAAAAAGATTCCTAAATTCTAAGAATCATTTGATTTCCCACATCCTATCAAGAAAATCATCCAAATTCATACTCCCAAAAAAATAGAATGTGAGTCTTCAACACTATTTCAATATCTTCATCATGTCTTATTATTTGTATATACATATCGAAACCAGTGGAATCATCATCATTTTTATGATCCGAATAAAATGGTGTCGGATTACACCTATTATGTGGAGATGTGTGGCCAGGACATGGTTGCGGTGGAGGGGAATCAATTTGTCCTTATATCAACTATTGAGAGAGTTTCTCAATGATTTGAGTAATTTATGATTATATCTATGTGTTTGAAATTTACTAGGATATAGGAGGAGTATAAGATCCGCTCTAGCAAGACATGGTGGAGAGTAATAAGAAGAATGAGGTATAACTTACTTTTTGGAATCTACTACTCTGATACCAAATTGATGTGTCACCAGAAGCTCAAAATGAATTAGTGAAGATGAGTAGTGAAATGTCGCCAAAGGTACAAGGCTTAAATCGAACACCACCCTCTACGGTTTCTCTATTCATAAATTATATGTCGCCAATAATGGAGATGGAAAACAAATTACAACAAAAGGGAAGAGGTTAAAGCAAGATAGTTTCAATAAAACTACAAAATTTGTTGGATTCAATTATAGCCATTACAACGAGGAGAATAAAAATTATAATGACCAAATAAAGATATGAAAATGACCCAAAACGAATTAAAATTCATTGGGGAACTCAAATGTTACATAAAAATCACAAAACCACTACCACATTCTATCTAATGACCCCACTATCAAAAGAACTGAATTTAATTCTTAATAATGCATCTATCAACATTATCTATCGTATTTAATGTTCTAATTTAAATTTAATTCCTTTTCCTCGTGGATATATCAAATGGGGTGAAAAATAACTGTGTTGTGTCCCACCATGTGTTTGATGTCAAAAAGTGTGGGTATGTCCAATTCGAATAACAATTGGGGATGATATTTTTATCAAAAAAATTATGTTCCTCAGACTGAATTTGATCCATATCAGAAACAAAAATAATGATAGACACACTCAAACATGTGAAGACACACACAGAGACAATGATACACACTCACACACATGATATGTACACACACACAAGATGTACAAACTCAAACACAAAAGGATACACACACACACAAGTTGTACACACTCAGACACACATATTGTACACACTCACACAGACAAGGATACACACTCACACACACAAGTTTTCCACTCTCACACTCACTCACTTTTTACACAGTCACACACACACAGATGTTCTTTTCTTATTTCATTCCATATAAACACTCAATTCATATCCCAATAACTTGTGAAATCAAATGCCTCATTTTGGGCGATCACGTGCCACAAATCCTACAAAAATCAATATTGTGTTGGAGGATTTTATAACAAAACCCGTTTGAGTGGTAAAGGGTTAAAAAATGATAACAAGTGAAGAAGAGGGTTGAAAATATGGGTAAAATGGTGGAAATGTGGTAGATTGGTGTGGTATGTGGGTTTTTTGTCCCAATTTTGTATGTTAAGAAAAATTAATAACAATATAATAAAAAAATGAATTGGTGGTTAATTAAAATGATGGGGAAAAGGTTGTATGGTAATGAAATGTATAAAAAATGTAAATCACAATGCAGAAGTAATTGTATCTGAAATTTTTTCCATTTTTTCAACTATCACCAAAATAATGGTCCTTAGTGTTTTAATGCACTAGATGATGGACATAGAGTAAGATTTTTTTTAATATCTCAGAGAAAGGATGAGCCTAATTTTGATTAGCACAAAATGATGAATTGAGAAAATTTTATTTTTTTGAATTTTTTTTTGATACAAATCACATGTATAAAATGAAATGTGAAAAGAAGATGGATAAATAATTGGTTCATTGAAATATTATTAAATATTGAAAAACATAGGCTGGTTTACGATGTTTTCAATTATTATTATTTTGTTTTTTTAATGGGTGGATAACATGGAAAGATACAGTGAGTAATGGGTACAATTAATGAAAATGATGGGATATATTCATACCATGTAAACCAGATATCTGATACCAACTGATGCAAGATTGACACAATGTCCCAATCTTCATGGAATAGGGAAAAATATGAATGACGCAGTTCATGGATAAGTTTAAGGTGATGGGAATGGATAGTGGATCCATATATTCCATCAATTTTAAAAGAAGTGTGACCTAATACTTAGATATCACACTCAAGGTTAGTATTTGATGGCCAATACACACAAAAATTCACTTGGTATAATTAGAGGGTTTTTTACCTTAGATCACCAATGTAACTTGTATGTTTACAAGGAAATATTTCACAATATAAAGAGAAAAAATGATAAAAATCCTCACATAATAGAGAGAAACAAATCACAAGTTATTTGTTACAATCATGAATGAAAATACAATGTCATGGGGTGGATATTTATAAAAATGGGTGAGAAAATAGTCAAGGGTCTAATACTCTAGATTCATAAATTCTAAACATTTCATTCCCCCTTAAATTCAAAATTATAATGTCTAATAATGTCTTTTGGGAAAATTATAACATGCCTTTGCACCCATAGCCCACCAGATTTGACTTTGTGTACCTAACCCATTGGATTTGAAATTTCTGTACAAATATTCCATTCAAGAATATCCATGTTAGAAGGAATAAAAAATTTTAGAAACCATTTGTCTGTGTCTTCATGCATATCATTTAGGCTTAAATAAAAGGGATAATTAGCCCATTTTTCACTTCCATGCATGCACCATGGGTTTGGACCTTTTAATGCAGTATGATGGGATATTGTTTCTTCTTGTAGTCTCTTTAATGTTACATGAATCATTGGGCCTTGAATGTACAATTATGCACATTCCATCAATTCAATGTAATAAAATAGTATCATATTATAACTAATCCTTTCTTAATGTGGACACCCATAGAGGATAAATTTGTGGTGGTGTGATTGATATGTGTCACAAAAAAAGAATTTTGGAAAATAACAATGAGACTTTGGGATAAGATAATCCCTCCAAATCTTATGATTATACAAGTTAAGGTAGTCTCTTTTCAGATATTTTGAATGATACTTCATCAAATTCATTTCCAATTCAGGGTGGGTGGATTCGACCATGTCGTAATTATCATTCCCAATATCCTTCATCATCTATAATGCACGTGCATCAGCTTTCACAAGTGTAGCCTCTAGGAAAACCATTTGAAACCAACAAGAAGGAAAAAAATATTTCAAATTAAGTTAAAATTTTAGTTTAGAAAAGTTCAATGTTTTTGGAATTGGTAGATCCTTCATGTAGGCACCTCGACTAGGTCCTTTTCACAGACCCTATAATCAGATCATCCCTGCAAACCACATGACTTTGTAATCCTACACATGATCCTTGTTAAAATGTTCTATGAAGAATGGTATCTCAAGAGACTGAACCATGTATGTATATCATGTAGTTCGTTAGGATACCGACAAAAAAAATCAAATAATGATTGGGTAGGCAAGATGTGTGATGATAGGGAATGGCTCGAGTTTGAAAGGAAGAAATCAGAAAAGGTGTCGGTGGTGTTTATATATGATGTTGACATGTGCATAACATCTACACTAGAAACATGCACACAAAGAATACACACTAGTAATATGCCTCCAAAATATGTGGTTACCCTATGAGGTATTCCCATGCCACCTTCATAATAATTTCTACCCTTTACCTGAGGACCAGAACATCTTTTTTTGATCAGATCCAATCCTCAAGGGGGGATGTTTTTGACTCTTTTTTTCAAATGGGATTAAAAGATTATGAAGACTACCCCAATTATGATAGAAAGATTAAGATCCCAAATAATATTCAAATTACTATTCCTAACTTATCTCACACACACAACTCCTAAACACTATAAGGATCAGGTCTCCCCCCCATACGCAGCAATAAAAGTTTGGTCACACCTACACCAGGTACTAATGACGGGTACCTGTTCCATGAAACTGTGTTGGGAAACTGCAGTGACCATGTTATCTTTTGGACTATAAATAGGACCCTAGGGGACGTCATTTTCAAAATGGGAAAATCTGAAGAAGCCATGAATCTATGGTCATGAAAACCTTTTTCCCAGATCATCTAAAACCCCTTAGTTAGATCTCCAAAACCTGAGGGAATAGGTAATTAAGGGGGATAGTGAAATAGAAGTCCCTCCATGTTCTAAAACACCATACACTTATATAAGGACCTCTATATGGATTACCAATAGTGAAAAGGTCCCTTCCCAAACATGTGACTTGTGCGAGAAACTTTGAGGGACAGTTGAGGAGACCCATGGTGACCATAGTATTACCTTGCCCAAGTGTTGTTTCCTAGGTAACCAACATCTCAATGAAACACTATATTCCATAGGATTACACAATATGTGAAGAACATAGAGATCCTCCCAGGACCCACATGAATCATCTCCTTCTCATCAATCCAATACCTATTGAAGAATCTTATAAGCCATCTTGCAAGACACCAATGGAAGGGTTCCCCGTCCATTAGATCCCCCCTCTAAGGGGAACTAAATTGAAGCCTCCACTGAAGCATAGGGACTTGAAAACCCATGGTAACAGGTGAAAAAACATTCCACCCATTTGGATAGGATTATTTTGGTCAAAGTTATCCACACTTTTCCTACTTGGCTGGTAGGGTTCTCAGGGATCATGTGAATAAGTATTCCTTAAGTCAAGTGGACCCCAAACTGGGGAATGGTGAAATGAATCTCCCGGTCTCGGTTATGAGGTATCTGGAATTTCCTTAAATATTCATATCAACATCCAGGGACCTCTGGTTCCAGCAGGGAGGGTGAGGATCATGCTTACCTTTCCCATTGAGGTGTAGTGCCTTATCCTCCATTATTCTACTTGAACCCAGACTGGGGAACCCTTCTGAAGTAAGACCCTTTTATTTTTTTGAAGGACCTCTCTAGATTTTTTTCCGTAATCCTTATCCATACCATTGGGATATACCCAAATGGATGGTCAGACATGACTATCCTGAGTACAATAAATGGATGGAATGGGAACTTCTGGGTCCTTTCTCTCTCCGTATGGGCCTTGGGAATGATTAAGTAAGGGAAAAGGTTCCTGGACCCTCTATCTTTTCCTATACCTGTGGTT
The DNA here is from genome assembly GCA_963277665.1 of Viscum album. Taxonomy (NCBI): domain Eukaryota; kingdom Viridiplantae; phylum Streptophyta; class Magnoliopsida; order Santalales; family Viscaceae; genus Viscum; species Viscum album. Next base: position 686,551,588 of record OY728167.1, read on the forward strand.
TTTTTCCTCATCCACCAGCAGACAATGAATATTGAGTAGTTTTCTGGATCTTCTGCTTCCCCTTGTTTCTCACACCGAGCACGATTCATGTGGGATTAGAGTTTGGAAGTGGTCATGACATCTGCATGATCCCATACAGTTGGGAATCATTTCATCTGTAATCCCCAAGTAGAAAATGGGATGGAAAATCATCATAAGCCTCAACCATGTCATAATACAACTTAAGGTAATCCTCCTATATGGCATAATCCCTATATCAATCTACTCATAGGGTCGTATCTCCTGATGAGAAAATCCATTATAGGGACTCCATAGGCTTGGAACCACATATCTGAACTTTGAGGACTTTGATTCACATCCATATGGGATATGTAGGATGCCTCCACAAGGTACAAACCCAACAACCCAAAATCCACCCTATTCTCATTGGGTCACTTTTCCAGTAGAGTCATATATAACCAGGGTGGGAATATTCCTTATATGTTCTATTGGCCACCATGGAATAAGTCCCACCCCATACATTAATTTGTAACCTTCACCTAGATGTCATTGCCTCATGATGTTAATCTTCATGGATTGGTCTTTATCACATGACCTCCAAAGTTATGATTTGTATCTTTATGTTGAACTAATCTATGTGGGTTAATTGTTTTTCACAAGTATACATATGAAGACCATTAATGGGTCTAATCCCAAAAGAAAAAGATGTCCCATATCACTAGATGATGATAAACTCTCTAGATCCCAAGTGTGTTGCTTAAAACCAGCATCAAGATAATAAAGGAAAAAATAATCTCAATCCGTTCATAAAAGTGTACCATTGATGGAGAACTGAGGGTATATACAAATATATTAATTGGTAAAGATACTCAGATACATATAGATGATTATAATTTCCATAAATTCTAATAACTGATTTTTAATTCAAGAGTGAAACATGTTATATGTGGGAATTAATGAAGGATTCCAGAACATATCGTAAATCAATAAGAGAGTCCCAGAGTAGGGAATAATCCCCCCAAAAGGGTATGATGATCCAAAACTCCAATCCTCTCGACCAATGTGAGTTCTTAATTATCGTTGGATAAGCATCCAAATGAGTACTTTCCTTTGGAAATTAGGTCCATGAGTTATCACACACATGAGAACCGTTTGGTGTTTCTGGCTCCATGGGTAAAACATGTTGGACTTTGTTAAAAAATAGCGAGCCTAACACGAATGGTGGTACAAAATTCAACCCCCTACAGTCAATCGTTGGGAACCATTATTTTTTATTGGAAACAAACCCATATCCTAGAAAACCATTAAATACATAAAAATTAAAAACCATCGGAAAACCCTAAAAACCCTAAAAGCAACTAAAAACCCCCAAAAAACCAAAACTTAAAACCCCCTAAAAAATCTAGAAAATTCCCCACCCCCATTAAAAGTTAAAACCCTTAAAAAATACTAAAAACCCCCAAAACCGTTCAAATACTACAAAAACAATAAAAATAGTAAAAGGAATTAAAATCCACTAAAATCCTAAAAAACACAAAGTTTCCCAAACGCCCTAAAAACACCAAAATACCATAAAACCCTCAGAAGTCCATAAATCCCCTCTATACACCAAATAACCATGAAGACCCAAAAATCCTAAAAAAATTAAATGCTCTAAAACCCATAAAACCATTAAAAACCATAAAAACACATAAATTCCAAAAAAAATTAAAAGTACATAAAACCCTAGAGACCCTGAAAAACAAAAAACCCTTCAAAACAATAATAACCCCTAAAAACATTAAAATCCCAAAATACCCGAAAAACACACAAAATAATAAAATAACCCCTAAACCAAAAAAAAACCCAGAAAAGTCTAGAAGAACCCAAAAACCCAAAAATTTAAAAAAACCCTTCGAATCCTTAAATACTATAGAAAACCTAAATTCCTAAAAAACAATAAAACTCAAAAGACATACCCCAACCCCTATAAATCTAAAAACTCTAAAAAAACACAAAGGTCCTAAAAAACCTAAAATCCCTAAAAATAAAAAACCCATGAAGACCCTAAAACCCCCTAGACCCCTAAATGAACCTAAAACTCCCTAAACACCCTATGAAGTCTACAGACCCTAGAACAGAATAAAAACATAAAAACCCCTAAATTCAAAAAAAACCCAAAATACAAAAAAACCCCTACAATCCTCTAAAAACACCCAAAAACCCAAAAAACATAAAATGACCCTAAAAACCAAATTACCCATAAAAGGACTAATAACCATAAAACCCTTATAACACCCTAAAACACTTAACACCAATAAAGACTAGTAAATTTACCCTAAAAGCCCTAAATCCCAAAATAGACCCCCAAAACCCAATAAAACAAAAAAATACTAGAAACTCTGACAAGCATTAAAACACATAAAAGGATAAATACCCTAAAACCCTATAAACTACAACAGTGAAAACCCTAAAAATACGGTAAAAACCAAAAAAAACCAGAAAACTCAAAACAAATCCTAAAATCATAAAAACCAAAAAACTCAATAAACCACAATCGCTATAAAAACCATAAACCACTAAAAGCCACTAAAACAACCTAAAACCTTAAAATCCTAAAAATATAAAAAACCTAAAAATCATAAATAACCATAAAAACTATAAAATTCACCAATGAAACTAAAAGACCCTAAAACCCTGAAAACTCCAAAAATACATAAAGCCCCAAAAAACCAAAATTTATCAAAAAATTGTTTTAAACCATAACCCCCCCCCAATAAAAACACTAAAAACGTTGAAATCATAAATACCCTAAAAATCCAAAAAACAACCTCAAAGACCCTTAGAATTCCATCAAGATCTATAAAATTCCTAAAAACCCAAAAAACATAAAAATTCTTAAAACCCCATAAAAACTGTAAAACCCATAAATCCATAAAAACCCTTAAATCCATAAAACCCTAAAAACCACTAAATGGCCTTGAAAACCATCAACGACATTTAAATCCTTAACAACTATAAAAGACACTAAACCCCCCAAAAGTCCTTAAAATAATTAAATTACAAAAAAAGAAACTAATACACTTAATCAAAGTAAAAAACCTAAAACCCTAAAAACATTAAAAAGACAAAAACACATAAAAAATAAAAAATCCCTATAAACCCGCAAAAGGCTAAAACATATAAAAAACTGTAAAACCCCTAAAAACTCTAAAACAACTCTTAACCCCCAAAAAATCCTAAAAAACCATAAAACACCTAAAATAATCCTAAAACCCCATAAAACCCATAAAACCCCTAAAATTCTTTAAATCCAAAAATGCCCAAAAACAACTAAAACCCCAAAACACCAAAGAAAAATAAAAAACATAAAAGAAATCCAAATCTCTAGAACACCTTAAAACTCTAAAACCCACTAAAAACACACAAAAAAACCTAAAACCCACAAATAACCAAAAAACCATTTTTATCCCTAAAAACCATAAAACCCTCTAAAACCATAAACCATAACAAACTTTAAGAAACTTAAAAACAATATAAAAACAACTCTAAAAACCTGAAAAACCATAAAACTGATAAAGTTCCTTAAATCCATAAAATCATAAAAAACTAAAAATCCCAAAAAAACTAAAAGACACAAAAAAAACCCTAGAAAAACCAAAATACCTATAAGAACCATAAAAGAACCTAAAAACACATAAAATAGCTAAAAACCATAATCCCACTTAACTCACCCTAAAACACCCTACCAATCATAAAACCCATAAAAATACCAAAGTCAACTAAAAAAATAAAAACCCAAAACCCTGAAAAAAACCCAATAAAAACTAAAAAACTGTAAAAACCATAAAATACCTAAAAAAACTGAAATCCATAAAAATGTAAAACCCCAAAGAGTCCTAAAATAATATTAAAAAATAATAAAACCCCTGAAAACCCTTTAAACCATAAACCATCTAAAAACCACATAAACCCTAAAGCCCCCTTAAAAACTCTAAAAATCTATAAAATCATCTAAAACCCTAAACCATATTAAACCCACAAATACCCACAAAACCTAAAACCACAAAAAACCAAAAAAAATCCCTAAAACCCTAAAAACCACAAAACCCCCTTATGAAATTAAACCCCTAAAAAACCAAGAATCCCAGAAAAACAAAAAATACCCCAAAAAACTCAAAAAAACTCTAAAGACCAATTAAAACCCAAAAACCCATAAAAAACTTTGAAAAACAAATTCCTTCAAAAACCCTAAATCCCCTAAAAGAACATAAAATCACTAAAACCCTAAAATTCCAGTAAAAATATAAAAAACTATACAAAACCATAAAAATATAAATATCATGAATACCCCATAAAACAGTAAAAACCCATAAAATACATAAAAATCACCAAAAACCCCTAAAGACTATTAAATTACCCAAAAAACAATAAATTTCATGAAAATCCGTAAATACAAAAAAACCTAAAAAACACTAAAAACCCAAAAATCCCTTAGACACTAAAACCCATTAAAACCCCTAAAAACATTAAAGAAACCTTAAAACCCCTAAAAAACCTAAAAATTAGAAAAAAACTCTAAAAACCCACAAAACATTAAAACACCATAAAACCATAAAAAAATTAAAATTAACCTACAAAACATAAGTTTCCTAAAAAAACAAAAAACCGAAACCCATAAAAACCCTAATGAAAACAAAAAACCCATTAAAACCATAAAAACCCCAAAATCTCCTTAAAATAATAAAACCATTACAACAGTAACAAATTAATAAAATCCTAAAAACCCTAAAAAACTCTAAAAACCATAAAACAATTATTACGCACCAAAAAACAATAAGAAACCATAAAATCCCATAAAATCCCTAAAAGAACAAAAAATACAATAAGTGCATATATTACTAAAAATACCATATAGAAATCGTTAATGGTCCTAAAACACTAAAAGCCAATAAAGACTCTAAAATCCATAAAAATACTAAAATTCCCCAAAAACCATTAAAACCATTAAAACCTAAAAGACAAAAAAATAAAAACACTAAAAGAACCTAAAATACCATAAAACCCAAATAAAAACTAAAAACATTTTTGTACCATAAAACTCATTAAAAATAGTAGGATCCATTAAATCACTAAACCACACTAAAGGACCCTAAGACCTTAAACCCCCAATGGATACTAAAAACCATAATAACCCCCAAGGGGTTTAGAACCCCCAAAAGGACCCTAAAAACCAAAAACAACTATAAACAACCCTAAAAAATCGAAAAACCCTTAAAAGACCCAAAAACATTCAAAAAACAGAAAAACCCAGATAAAAAAACAAAAACTCTTAAAAACCGAAAAAAAATCATAACAATGCTAAAAATCCTAAAAGATTCTAAAACCCTACAATTACCTAAAAACTATTAAATTTTATAAAATACCATATAACCATAAAAACACTAAAAACACTAAATACTATAAAAAACGATAAAACAATAACACTGAAAAAACATAAAAAACCAAAAAACAGAAAATCCCAAAAAACCAAAAAAACCCCACGAAAACCCTAAACCAACTTAAATACCAAAAAATAACCATAATTGCTAAAAACCATAAAGCCCATAAAAAACCTTTAGAAACCCTAAAACCAAAAAAACCAATAAATCCAAAAAAACCGAAAAACCACAAAACCCCCAAAAAAATTTACAATACCTTATTTTTTTAATGACATTTCCCTAAAGAATCCTAAATCCCTTAAAAACCATAAAAACCCTATAAACCCTTATAACACTAAAGACCATAAAAATAGTAATAACTATAAAACAACATAAAACCATTAACCACTAAACCTCTAAAAACATATAAATCATTAAAACCTAAATAAACTTTTAAACCCCCCAAAAATCTAAAAACCGAATAAAACCTAAAAACTCTAAAAACAAGTAAATAAATAAAAACACAAAACACCCCAAAAAACACTAAAAAATCTAAAACCCACCTAGAACCCATAATAACCAAAAAACCATATAAAACCATAAAAAACCTAATACACTAAAAAACCGGATAACTCCCCAAAAATAATAAAAACCATAAAAGAAAGTAAAAAACCATAGATGACTGAAAAAACACTAACAAATCCTTAATCCCCTAAAACCCTAGAAAACCCTAAAAACCCTAAACCACTAAAACACTATAAAACACCCCTAAAAATTACAGAAAACCTAAACAAAACATAAAACCACAAAAAGTAATAAAACCCCCAAAACCCTCAAACCATGAAAACCTTTTAAAAACACCAAAACCCTTTACTTCCCCAAAATACCCAAAATACCTTAAAAACAAAAAACCCCTAAAACTCTTAAAATATCTAATAAACTTAAAACCCCCATAGAAAAACAAAAACCCAAATAAAGTGAAAAAAAACACAAAATCCTATGAAAGACTATGAAAAATATAAAAAACTCCAAAAACACATTAAAACCATAAAACCCTATAAATCCTTAAAATCCCTAAAAATCTTAACAACCATAAAATCCTTAAATGTCCTTAAAACCCCTATAAAACACTAAAAACCCTTAAAACTATACAAAACCAGAATACCCCAAAAAGAACCCTAAAACACCAAAAAACAAATTTAAAACCGTAAAAACACGAAAATTCCCTAAATAATCATAAAATACATAAAACACAAAAACTGTAAAACCCTAAAAAATGAAGAACCATAAAACCCCTAAAAAATCTAAAACCCCTAAAAACCAAAAGATACATAAATCCCATACACCACCCTAAAAAACCTAGAAACCCCGCAAGACCATAAAACCACCTAAAAACCATATAAACACAAAAATAAAATAAAAAATAACCCTATGAATCCATAAAAATAATAAAAACCAATAAAAACAATATAACCCATAAATACCCTAAAACATAAAAAATTAAGGGCTCTTAAAAACAATTAAATCTATAAAACTCTACAAAACCCTTCAAAACCCTAAAACACTAAAAAAAATTAAAACACCTAAAGAAATTTAAAACCAAAAAACCCCTAAAAACCCATATGAACTTTAAAATCAAAAAAATCTATAAAAATCATGAATACTTGAATGAAAACTAAAAATCCTTAAAAACCATAAAAACACTAAAATGCCTAAAATTCCACTAAAAACACTTCAACCCACAGAATTGCATAAAAAACCCCCAATAAACTAAAACCCATTAAAAAAATAAAAATATTAAAATTCCTTAAACCCTCTAAAACCCATAAGAACCAAAAAAACCCCCCAAAACCCCAAAACCCCCACAAAATGACAAAACCCCTTAAACCCCCCTGAAAAACCTAAAAACCTAAAAACCCATATACCCCATTAAAATACCTTCAAAATCCTAAAAACTAGAAAAACCCAAAAACAATCTAAAACCAAAAACACCTAGAAGATCTTAGAAACCACGTAAAACCCAAATAAGAACCTACAAAACCCTCCAAAATACCGAAAAATACCATAACAGTCCCTAAAATCATAAAAAAACTAAGAATATACAAAAACCAATGGAAAACCCTAAAATCCCATAAAAACTCCTAAAAACACTAAAACCCCTAAAAATGATAAAACCCTAAAAAACACTAAAAAGTCCTAAAAAACAAAATAATACATAAAAACTATTAAACTCTAAAAAATCATAAAACCCAAAAAACCCCTTAAAACCCTGAAAAGCCATAACACCGTAAGAACCCAAAAATCCACTAAAAGACCTAAAAAACCCAATAACCCCCAAATACCATAAAAATAACTAACAACAAATTAAAACCCCAAAATATAAAAATCATTATAATACCTAAACACAATAAAAATTATAAAACCTGTAGTAAAATATAAAAACTCTAAAGAGCCCTAAAAACCATAAAAAATATAAAACCCTTAAAAACCTAAAAAAACAAAACAATAGTAAAAACCCTAAAACCATAAAAAAATATTATAAAAAAAATAAAAACCCTTAATCCTATAAAAATTACCAAAACAATAAAACAAATAAAATCCATAAAACCCCATTAAAAACCCAAAATACACTAATAAACCCAAAAAACCAAGATACCCTAAATACATTTTAAACCCGAAACCCCCAAAAATTCGTAAAACCCAAAAAAAGAACCTAAAACCCCTAAAATAATAAATGACCCAAAATCCCTATAAAAATACAAAAACATCCAAAAAACACTTAAACACCATAAAAACCTTAAAAATAAAAAATTTAAAACCATAAAATGACCTAAAAACACTTAAAAACAAAAACCCATAAAACATAAAAACCCAATAACCTGTCTAAAAAATATATAAAAATCCTAAAAACCATATAATGACTATTTTATAAAATACCCTAAAACCCCTAAAACCCTAAACCCCCACAAAAAATACATGAAAATCCTGAAAACCAAAAACCTGATAAATACCCTAAAATTTTCAAAAAACACAGAAAAATACTGAAAACCCCCACAAGCCAAAAACCCCTTAAAGAACATAAAACACCAAATAAACCTAAAAACACTAAAATCCGAAAAATATTAATGGTACTTACAATCATAAATTCACTTGAAATATCTAGAACCCAAAAAACCCATAAAAACCCATAAAAATACAAAAACTCCTAGAAATCCCAAAAACCAATTTACGAAACATAAAAATCCTTAAACACCTATTAAAACACTTAAAATTCCTTAAAACCCTAAAACATTAAAATTCCTAAAAGAACAAAATATATCTATAAAACCATAATGTAAACAATAAAAATGAATAAATAACCCTAAAAATCCCAAAAAAACACTTAGAGATCCTACAAAAACATAAATCCCCAAATAGGCCCAAAAATCCTATGAAAACCCTTAATGTCCCTAATACCTCTTAGAAAACCCTTAAAGGACATGAATAAAAAATGAAATGGTAATGAAATACCCTTAAAATCATAGATACTCTAATAACCCTAAGGATCCTACAAACCATAAAAACACAAAAATACCCAAAAACACACTAAAAACCTTAAATGACCATGAAACCCCTAAAACCCCTGAAGGAACCTAAAAACCCTAATGGACTCCAAAAACACTAAAAACACTAAAAAAATTAAACCCCTAAAGGACCAAAAAAATCCAAAATACACCCAAAGGACACTAAAAACCATGAAAACCCTTAACGACCCTAAAAACCATAAAACCCATAAAAGATCCTAAAAACCATATAAGGCCATAACAAATATTTTAAACAAAAAAACCTTTAAAACATCATAAGATAACTTGAAAACCATATCACCACTAAAAAAACTAAAAATCCCAAAAAGTCACTGAGACCACTAAAAAGATTAAAAGATCCAAAAAATCATAAATATAATAAAAACTATACAAACCGTTAGGACCCTAAAAACAAAAAAAATCATTAAAATAATAATACAATAAATCCTTAAAGGACATTAAACCATTAAATAACTAAAAAACCCAAAACCTTGAAATATCATAAAAACCCGTAAAAACCACTAAAAATAATATATAAAATAAAACCGCTAAAATTCGTAAAAAACCCCCAAAAACACCAATAACCCCCAAATCCCCTAAATAACTCTAAACCCCCTTAAAACCCTAAAGGGAATTTAAACCCCCTAATGAATCCTCAAAACATGAAAACACTAAAAGACATAGAACCTTATAAATAACCTAAAAGACCCAAAATCCTCTATAAACCAAAAAACACTAAAGGACCCCAAAAAACCCCATAAACCACTAAAAAGGATAAAAAAATGAAACCCACCAAATCCATAAAAACCATAACAACACATAAAACCCTAAAAAATCTAAATCCCACTAGAAAACATTAAAAATTCCAAAACATATAAAACCCCTAATCATTAAAAAATCTAAAAATAATAAAAACAATTAACATGTAAAAAAATCCCTAAAACCATAATACCCCCCTAAAAGAAAAAAACTCTGAAGGACCCTAAAATCCATAAAAATCCATACGGACCCAAAAATCCCTTAAAACCCCTAAAGCAACCTAAAAACACCTTAAAATTGTAAAGGACCCTAAACCCCTAAAAGACCTTAAAAACCCCCACCCCCTTAAAACCGATCAATCCCCTAAAAATAAAAAACACCATAAAACCCATAAATCACTAAATGACTATAAAAATCTAAAATCCCAGTAAAAACCAAAAATCCCTTAAAAAAACAAAACCCCCAAAAAAACACTCAAAATCCCTAAAAACTCATGACCCTAAAAACCCTAAAAACCTTAAAACCTATAAAAACCTTAAAACACAAAAACTGAAAAAACCTTAAAATCCATAAAACCCCTAAAACCCTAAGATCCATAAAAACCCTAAAAATCGAAAAACCATATAAAACGTCATAAGATCATAAAAAACACTAAAATACCTAAATAACAATAAATAACCCTTAAACTCTGAAAATTTAAAAAACATCAGAACACCGAAAAAACACTAAAAATTAATAAACCCCATACCCCCAACAAATTATAAAAACTAAAAATAACCCTAAAACCCCAAAAACACTAAAACACATTAATAGAATAAAAATCTACAAAAAAATAAAAAAAACACTAAGAATACCTAAACAACTAAAAAAACCCAAAAAACCCTAAAAATCATTAAAAATCATAAAAAGCATTAAAACATTAAAAACCCCCATACCCACTAAAATTCTAAAAACCATTAAAATCTTTAAAACCCATTAAAACCGGCTATTATTTTAAAGAGAACTATAAATCCCTAAAACCCTAAAATCCTGCAAAATACCAAAAAACTAGAAAAAATCACTTAAAACCCTCGAAAACAAGAAAACACCTAAAATCCCTTAAAAACATTAAAACCCATAATACTCTAAAATCCATAAAAACAGTAAAATCCCATTAAAACCCTAAAAACCCCTAAATCCCAAAAATATATAATAACCCTGAAAACCCTGACAAAAAACATTTAATCCACTAAAACACCTTAAAATATCGTAAAAACCACAAATCCTTAAAAACCAAAAAACTCAAAAAATACAAAAACAAATATAAGAAACTTCTAAAACCATTAAAACACTTAAAAACCCTAAAAACACATAAAACTATAAAAACACTTAATCCCCTAAAACCCTAAAACCACTAATAGACAATAAAAAACCGAAACAAATAAATGACTCTAAAACCCATAACCCCCCCCTAAAACTCTAAAATCCATTTAAAACCCCTTAAAATCCCATTAAAAACCTTAAACACCATAAAAACCCATAAACCCCCTAAAATCTCTATAATCCACAAAACCCCTAAAATCCCAAAAAATATATAAACAACATAAAGCGCCTAAAAATGTGGAAACTCTAAAAACCCCAAAACCCGAAAAAGTATGAAAAAACCCTAAAAAACCCAATACCTTAATAAACCTCAAAACATAAGAGCCCTTATAACATTAAAAAAACTAATAGAACCAAAAAAATACTAAAACCCTATAAAAACCATAAAAACCTATAAATCCATAAGAAAACCACAAGGAATCCCCAAAAAATACAATAAACCCTAAAAACCCCCATTACCCTCAACCCATTAAAAACAACAAAACCACTATAAATCCTGAAAACCCAAAAACCCTAAAAATGTAAAAAAACACTATAAGCCCCTAAAACCACTTTAAAACCTCCAAAAATCCATAAAACTCTAAAAATCCATAGAAATCCCAAAAACGATAACACCCACCAAACCCCCAAAAAACCCCAAACAATCATTAAATTTCCAAAAAACCCCAAAAAACCCCTAAAACACTCTAAAATTCCCTAAATCATAGTAAAAACACAAAAATCGTAAACTATAAATTATTAAAATCTAAAAACCCCTAAAAACCCAAAAAATTTGGAAAAAACATAAAATCCTGAATGTCCCAAAAACCCAAAAAACCCAAAAAAATTTCAAAATTCCCTTAAACTAGTAAAAACCTTATAAAGACAAAAACTATTTAAAACCCAATAAACCATAAAGATCATTAAAAACTCCAGAAACCATAATAACCAAAAAATACCAAAAATATATAAAAAACCTAACAATAAGAAACCCCTAAAATCCCCAAAAACACAAAAAGTTCATGAAATAGTTAAAAACAATTGGACCTTGAACGCCATTAAAAACAAAAAATCCCAAAAAACCCAAAAAATTTCCAAAACCCAATAAAACCACCATAAACCCCGAAAACCCAGAATCCCCCAAAACCCATAGAAATATTAAATACATTCAAACCCTAATGATCCCTAAAACACCGCAAAACCCTTAAAACCGCAAAAAACCCGCAAAAACACTAAATGTCCCTCAAAGACCTAAAAACAATAAAACCCCCTAAAATTATAAAATACCCAAAAACACTAAAAATACAATAGACCCAAAATAACCCTATAATAATCCTAAAAACCCTTAACCATAATACAAAAACATAAAATCCAAAAAAAACCCTAAGACACAAATAACCTTATAAACCCGAAGTACACTAAAAAATCGAAATGTGATCTAAAAAACCCCAAAACCATAAAAAATTAAAATCCCTAAAAATATTAAACCCCTAAAACATTAAAATCCCTAAAAACCTAAAAAATCTAAAACCCCTAAAACATTAAAAACTATATAGCCCCTAAAAACTCCTAAACGCCTAAAAACTATAAAATCCCAAAATCCAATAAAACTGTAAAAAATCTCATAAACCCTATGACCCCTAAACCCCTAAAAACTATTAAAAACACCAAAAACCCAAAAATAAATAAAATTAATATGAACACTAATGACCCCTTAAACCCTAAAAACCCATTAATACAACTAAAGACCCCAAAATCCCTAAAAACCCCTTAAAACATTGGATTATCTAAAACACTAAAATATATCAATACTCTAAGAAAATTCTAATAACCCTAAAAAACCCAAAAAATCATAAATGCATAAAAACCCATAAGACCATAAAATCGTTATAAACCATTAAAAGCCTATAAACCTTAAAACACAAAAAACACCTTAGAAAACCTAACTCTCGCAAACCCCTAAAGGCCCATAAAACCATAAAACCATAAAAAGACATATAACCCTAAAATAATTAAATCCCCAAACCCCCTTAAAACCATTAAAACCCTGAAACACCTAAAAACCATTCAAACCCTAAAAACCCTAAAATCCCTAAAAACACTAAAAACCATAAACCTCATTTAAAACACTAAAAACACCAAAAGACCCTAAAAAATCCGAAAAACTTAATAAAAACCCTAAAATACCAATTAAACCTTAAATATAGAAAATAATTAAGCCTCCTAAAAGAAAACGAACTACAGTAAACCCATAAAAACCTATAAAAGAACCCAAAAACCATAAAGGACATTAGAACCCATAGAAACCATAAAGTTCCCTAAAACCCCTAAAACCCCAAATGTACCTATATACCCTAAAAGTAAAAAACATCTCTAAAATCTCTAAAGCACCCTAGAAATACAACCCCCATAAAAGATCCTAAAACCCCCTAAAATCCTAAATGAACTTAAAATTCCTAAAGGTAAAAAAGAAAACTTAAACCCTAAAAACCTTGACCCCTGAAAACCCTCAAATGTCTTTTATGATTCTTAAAATATTAAAAGATCCTACAACCCTAGAAACCCTATAATACAATAAAAATACTAAAAGTTCCCTAAAACCCTTAAAAGATCATAATCATCCAAAAAAATTTAAGCAAGAATAAAAATTGTAAAAACCCTAAAAAACCTATAAAACACAGAAAAGAACCTAAAATTTCAACAACCCTAAATACAATAAAACCCTTAAAACCCTAAAAATGTAAAAACCCTAACAAAACCCTAATAATCCTAAAACCCCCCAAAACCCCCAAAAAACCTTAAAATCAACCCAAATCCATTAAAACTAGAGAAACCAAAAAACGCACAAAAACCCAGAATACCCTAGAACCCCTGAAAAGTCATAAAAACCCTAAAACCCCTTAAAACCCTAAAGCACCCTAAAATCCTAAAAACTCACAAAAAACATAAACCCCCATGAAAACCACAAATAACACTGAAAACCTACGATACACTAACAACTGTATAAAACACTTAAAAACCCTTGTGACCCATAATAACCACTAATATCCTTCAAACCCAAAATAAATCACTTAGAATCCATAAAATCCACTATAACCCAAAAAGCGTAAAAGCGTAAAACCCATAAAAACATTTGAAAACCATAAATAACCCTAAAACACCTAAAATACACTATTACCCCTAAAAACATGAAAAGACCCTAAAACCCCTAAAACTACTAAAGGACCCTAAATACCCTAAAGACTCAAATGATAGCCATAAAATCCCTTAAACACCCAAAATAACCTAAACACATCAAACCCATGAAAAACAAAAAAAACCCAAAAACCATTGAAAAACAAAAAATCTCAATTGAAACCTAAAAACGCAAAACACCCTAAAAACCACTAAAACCCTTGAAACTCAAAAAACCTTAAAAATCAAAAAAAAAATTAAAACCCTAAATATACCCAAAAACCACTTAAAACCCTAAAAAACCAGATAACCCTAAAAATATGAAAAATAAAACTTAAAACCCCTAAGTTCCCTACAAAACCCAAAAAAACCCTTAAACCCCCTAATAAACCCTAAAAATACCATAAAAGCCATAAATATCATATAAAACCATTAAAATCATAAAAATACAACAAATAGTGGATGTATATTTATCAAATCTCTTCCTGTAAGAATATATAATGTATACAATGAGTTATTTATGATGTATTACTACCAAAATAAGGATGATATTTTTATATCCACTTTTTATATGGTAATGATCATATATAATTTTTCATGTTAGAAGGTTTTATAAGTTCGTAGTCTATAATTTTAACCTCACAATACTGTGAAATTGGTCATGAGTGTTAGATTTTGTGTCCTAGAACCAACTATTTTTACTTTGATTACATGTATATTTTTTTTTATTTAAATATTTATCATCTTATTACTTATATATAATTGTTCTCCATGACTATAATATAATAATGTCCAAGAGTATTTTTTTCATTGATAAAGTCATGGAAGCTCCCCTCAATGATTAGAACCATAATATGTTATAAAAATATTCATAAATATAGTTATGTGGTTGGATGAAATACTATAATGTGACACATTGTATATAGACATTAAGGTGTGAGTATTCATAAGAATATGAGACTTCCTCTAACGAAGCTCACACATGGTAATTTTCTAGATGATAGATTATGAGAACATAACCACTAGTAGGAATTCCGTATGTTTTGGTGTCATCGTATATTGCTCTATGTGATCATGTGTAATGGTCTTTTGACATTAATATTATCATTAATATGATTCACGACTAGAACACTTTGATTTACTGATGAAAACTGTCACACCATATGTTGGTGTGAAGTATAATACATTGGGTGCATCATGAGTGGCATGTTACTAATTTATAAGTCAATGAAGGATTTGTCTCTTCCAATTAAGGATGTTGATATATCATCCCATTGATTGAAATAGATCTATTACATGAAATACCATGTTCATAGTGTAAAGAAGAAGTTATTTTAGGTAGTGAAGGAAATATGTATGAAGAACAATGGTTGATGACACTATCATGAAACCTTCCTCATGAGATATTGAGACAAAGGGATTATATTACATAGTTAGCATTCATATGTGGATGTTGTTATTGAGACATTAATTTCTTTTGCTTGGGTGCCTTGAACCATTTCTGGACAATACACTTTGACATTAGGCAAGACCTCCTAATTCCAACAAAAAGAATCATATAGGGTTACACACTAACTATTTTTGGTGGTCTCAGTTAAATTATATTCGAATTTAATTAGTGAAATAAATTTTATTCTCAAGACCATGGAATGATTTTATTCATGTTAAAATGATTTTATAAATTAAATAAATATTTATTCAACTGATTGTGAGTAAAATGTATTTATTTATTATTTTAGACATTTAATAAATATTGATTTTCTTTTTTTTGTAAATAAAAAATTTATTTATGAAAATAAATTACATAATTATTTATTCTGGTGTTCAATAAATGGATGTAGATTTCAAGTGGACCATGTTTGGTTAGGTAGTAAAATAATTATTTACAAGATAATAAATAATTATTTCTCTAGTTGTCACAAGTTTAAATAATAATAACGTTGATATTTTTTTGTGATGCGGAATTTTATTTATAATATTGTTTTGTGCACGTTGGCAAAAAATTAATAACGAAACAGTATTATTATTAAGAGAATGAGTTTTATCTTAGGTTATGAATGTATTTAATTTCTATTACACAATTAAATATTGAAACTGAAGCATCATGTCAATAAATAAACAATTACGTCTATTGTGCCATGTACCGAACTGCATTCCAGGTGGAATGAGAATTGTTGAGCCAAAAAAATTCTCTCAAGATTCATCTTCCCTCCCTTCTCAATAAAGAGATATTTATAAAGACCGAAAAACATGCGATCAATAATGACAGACAGAAGACACTCACTTCGCCGCAGTAGCACCTGGAGAACAAGTGGTGTCGATTAGAGTCCATCAGAGCATGTGTGGATCACCTATAGAAGGATCCTATTTTGGATCCTTACAAGTGAAACGAGACAACAAGAAGGGTCATTCTGGATGATCAACATCATCAATGAAGAAGGTATCATAGATCCATGAATTATTTTCTTTATGAAATTAATTAAATTAACTACAAGCATGATGTGCAAGATCCTTTCTCTCTTGGATTGAGAATATTTCTTATTTTGTCTAGATATTTTATTTTAATCCATGGATACTGGAATTCATCATCATACTGGTCATTGATTATGGAAAAGTAAATGTTGGGCCCCACCCAACATTAAGCATCCAATTTATCTGAATCCTTCAAGTGGTAACTGAGTGAGGTCATCATTTTTTATAATTATTTAATTATCGTAGATGATTTATGATTTCATAATATAGTTTTTCAATTAAATCTTTAATCATTCTATAAATCTGATTATAGGAATCTATTCTTCCTCTTTTGTTTCTCATAGATTTCAAAGAAATGAATAGTTTTTGGATTAAAATTTAAATTAGGAACTCATCAGGAGGAACCAACGATTCTACCAAGGTGACATGAAAATACACATCGTGTGTTCAGACATGCATGTCGTGTTCTCTTCTATTCAAACCATGTAATCTAGACTACACATCTTGTAGTTGTGTACAGTGCATTAGGAGTAATTAAGAAATTACTGAAGCTGTGTGCATTTATTACATGTGGTGATGTAAATTTTACACGACGTGTTGACTAGGACAGATAGGCACACGAATACCGGATAACATGCTGGGTGGCCCAATGGCCATGATGTGTAGTCTATTAGGTATAGGGGCCAAATTGTGTATCCCTTACATGTATAATCCAACTGGTAACTATATAACATGGAGAAAACACGTCATGAATCCCACTATACACGTCGTGTGGTCCAAAATTTCCAAAATACACCTCACATGCTGAGTCACTAGGCCTACACATCAGGAAAGACGGTGAAGGTAGAACACATCTTATAGTCAGAACTATAAGTTGTGTAATTTTCTAAATTATAGAAAGTTAAAACATTAAAAATTTTATAATGTTTAGAACTTCATATCATGTATAAATTTTAATACAGGTTGTTACTCTATGAATTGAAGCATTATGCATTACATATGTCAGAAGAGTAAAACCATATACGAATATAATACATGTTGGGTAGATTTGAATAGTTACTGACTAGCCTACCTCTAAGGTGAATTTATGTACAACGACGAGAATGTGAAGGAAATTTATAAAAGAAATTTAAATAAAATGATTGATTAATTAAAGATAATATTTAATCGATTCTAGAACATTTTATCTTAATAAGAACGATTGATTAATTGAATTATATTTTTATTAATTGAATAATTTGTTTCATGTATTTGTATGATCATGAGCTAGACCATACCTCTTTATGTGATTGGTTATCCTTTTAATTAATTTATAAATTTAATTTTTTGTTTTGTGAGCCATCTCTCCTCATTAATATGTAGGGCCTGCAATCCTATGGTTTCTTTTATTTAAATTCCATCTTCCCCTCACCTACATTTGAGTTTAAAATCATATGTAAAGGATTGAACTCCCATTCTAGTGGAGGTGGTTCAAGATGGAGTTTAGACAAAACGAATCCTAGTAGATACAGTGGAGGACAAGTGGAAAGCTATAAACATGAACCCAAATGATTCAAGGTGTTTCTCCCATAGGTTAGGGTTAGTTTATCAACCGCTAGATAAACTAACCATTATAAAAGTTCATCATCACTCCATTTACATTATTTTATTTCTGTCAATTTCATGGATTATCATTATGAATTTGTTGTCATGATCAAATAATTACTGGATTTGACAATCATGAACGATGGAAATAAAATAAACAAGGCTTATGCATAAATATTATCATGACATGATTAATAAATTATGTAAGTTCCACTAAATATTAACAACTATGTAATAATGATAATAGTAAATTCATCCAAAAGAGATATAAATCTACCAAAAAAATTAAGTTAGTCAATGCATTTTTTTACTTGATCAAGGGAAACACTCAATTTGACTTTGTGTTTGACCCACCCTTATTGGGACACATAGTTTTATTCAGGAAGACCTTATGAAATAATTTGGGTTCACATAAACATATTATATCAAGAGGAGTATCCTTTTCTAGACATGGTGTAATATTGGAGGTAATAGCTGAGGAAATCCAATGTGAGGATTTTCAGATTGGGGACTCCACTCAACAGATCAAGGATCTGTACACCCTCTGTTGGAAAAGACCTTCCTTCAAAAATAACTTCAAATAGCTTGAATGGCCCTTGTTGGGGTTATGTAAAGGATAATATGAATCATTTACACTAGAAAATCATGACAAATAGGCATTCCATGTTCAATGGTGAGGTCCATTGTGACTTGATAGAATAGTGGGAGACTTAAGAATATTAATTTGTTATTTATCATAAAATGTAATCAACAAAGTACTAATGATCTTTAATTTTAATTTCAGAATAAAAATTATAATCTTGTTAACGATACTATCCCTGCGAAGAATTGTACATAAGTATAACATCCTCACCAACAATAACTTCTATGAATGGTTTAGATGCCTTCAGGATGTCTTATGCCATGGACGGAAGTCTTACGTGCTGGAGTGGGCATTGCATAATCTGTTTTCCAAAGAGGCGAGTGATGAGGATTTCCTGGTCCATGAGAAACATATTAATGATGCGTTCGATATTCAATGTTTGATGCTATCATAAATGTATAGTGATCTCATGATGTCTTACAAAAACAGGGACACTTGTAGCATACTCGAGCATCTCTGTGGTCTTTACAAGGAGAGAGAAAGACAATAAAGGTTTGATATTTCCATGGCACTATTTCATAGTATGCTTGGAGAGGGCGCCCTAGATGGGCCTCATGTAGTCAAAATCAATAGCTTCATTCAATTCCTAGAGGTTCTAGGGTTTAAACGCCCAGAAAAACTACGTGCCGATCTCATTATCAAATCACTACTGCAGATCTTCTCTATTTCTGTTGAAAATTTAAATATGAACAAAATTGAGGTGTCTCTATCTGATCTTATTGTTCTCCTTCACCATCTAGAAAAAGATATGAAGTGCGACACGCCTTTTTTCCTTATGGTCAATAAGAGTAATGGGATGGAAAAGATACATATGCCCCAGGATTCTATACACTCTTCCAAGAAAAATAATTTCAACGGGGAGGCAAGGGAACATGAGGTTGTTTGTTTCACATGTGGAAATAAGGGCAACTAGAAGAAAAACTGCACCCATCCAAAGAAGAAAGGAGAATAATCAAGTATATTTTTTATTGAGTGCAACTTATATGTTTCAAAAAATTGGGTATTAGAATAGGTTGTGGTTCTAACATATGTATTCAAATACAAGAACCATGTAGATTCACGAAATTTAATGAGGGGAGGTAGATCTACGAGAAGCCAACGAAGCCACAATTGCTTCTGTAGCTATCACGGACTACAACCTCACAGTTCCAACTAAGATGATATTGGTGTTATAGGGTCTTTTTTATGTGCCATATATAACAAAAAAACATTATTTATTTCTCTATACTAGATACAGTTGGATTTTTTTTAATGTTTGGATATGATTGTTTCTTCATTTACAATGATAGAATTGTTTTTGGTAGGTCACATTTATACCATAGTATTTACGTGTTGGATTACAAAAACCATGTAATGGAAATTGATATCAAAGATACTTCGCATGAATCATACCATACCAAGATTTGGAATCATTGGATAGGTCATGTAAAAGAGAAACACTTGACAATGTTACATAATGATGGATATTTAGAATCTTTTAATATAAAAACACATTCTGTATGTCATGCATGTTTACAAGAAAAAATGACCAAAGCCCCATTTATTTTTAAATGTGAATGGTCTAAAGAGATTCTTGAATTGATTCATACCGATGTGTGTGGACCATTTCCAATTGAAGTAAGTGGTGGGTAGTCATACTTCGTAACATTTACTGATGATTTTAACAGAAATGGACATATCTAATTAATGATGTATAATTTGGATTTATTTTATAAGTTCAAAGAATAGCATAATGATGTTGAGAACCATCATGGTAATAATATTAAGAAACTCCACTCAGAATGAGGTGGATAGTATCTTAATAAATACTTCATTGATTACATATGGGAGTTTGTGATCCTAACCTAAATCACTCCTCCTTACACACCATAGTGTATTGGTGTATGGAAAATGAAGAACCACACCTTGATCAACATGGTGAGATCAAGGTTATGTCATCCAAGTATTCCATTATCCTTTTGGGGATATGCGTTAAAAACAATGGATGAAATACTAAACCAAGTACCAACTCAGTCAATAGATGTTATTCCATATGAGATTTAGAGTAGAAGAAAATACATGTTATTAAATTCAAATTGTTGGGGTAGAAAAGAGTTTGTTAATTCCTCTTCAGGTAACAAACATTATCCTTGAGGCACAAGGTTTACCAATATAGGATAACCTAAGGAAGCAAGGGGATATTACCTCTAAAATAACTTAGAAAAAAGGTTGTAGTGGCAATAAACATCATATTACTTGAGAGGGAATACATATCCAAAATAGATATTGGGAGTGAGATAGACTTCTATGAATTAGAGGCTCAAGGTACACAAGATTTGGTACAGGAAAAGATTCCACAAAGCCCCATTGAAGAATAATTTGTTCAAGAGACACAAGTACTACGTATGAGTACAAGAGAGGTTAGAGAACTGGAGTGGTATAGTTTTATAGTTACTATGGATGGGGACTAATTTTTGGTTGATAATAATGATCCTTTAACCTACACGGAAGAAGTAAGTGGAACATACGTTGCCATGTGTCAAGATGCCATGAATTCTGAAATGGATTCCATTTACCAAAACCAAGTCTGGATTTTGGTAGATCCTCTAGTTGATGTGAAGCCTATTTGTTGAAAATGGCTATTCAAGAAGAAATTGTACATGGAAGGTCAATTTAGTGACTATAAGGCATAAATTTTTGAAGAAGGGTATAAACAACATCAATTTATTGACTACAAAAAAACTTTTTCACCAGTTGTGATGATAAAATCCACCAGAATTCTATTGGCCATTGCTGCTTATCCAGACTATGAGATTTTAAAAATAGATGTCAAAATAACCTTTCTTAATTGGAACAATCAGTAATATGTCTACATTAAATTACATGAAGGTTTTTTTTACCACAAAGTATTCAAAAAAGGTATGCAAGTTATAGAAATCCATTTATGTATTAAATAAATAATATAGGGCATTAACCATTTCTTTTTATGAATCCATACCAGAATTTCGTTTTATTAAGAATGAATGTGAGCCTTCTGCCTACAAACAGTTTAGTAGGAGTGCTGTCATTTTCCTAATAGTAAATATTGATGACATATTATTTATTGGAAATCAGATAACAGTATTATAGTATATTATTACATGGTCAAATAAATGATTCTCCAGGAAGAAGTTAAATGAGGCAGTATATATTCTTGTGATCAAGATCCATCATGATAGATTCAATAGATTTATGTGCCTAAGTCAAATTAAATACATTGAAAATATACTGAAGAGATTCAGTGTGGAACAATAAAAGAGTAGATTGTTTCCATCATCACATGCCATTCATCTTTCCATGAACACATTGAAGAAAATCGGGGGAATGAAAAAAAATCCATATGCATTAGTTATTGGGTCAGTCATGTATTCCATGCTATGTAATAGGGTAGATGTTTCCTACGCATTGAGTGTGGTAGGAAGATATCAAGCTGACTCAGGTGACCGCCCTTGGATGGAATTCAAGACTCTCCTTAAGTATTTGAGGTGTACTAAGGATATGTTTTAGGTTTATGTTGGAGATGAGGTAGTAGTCATCTGATGATATGTATATTCTAGTTTCCAGACTGATCACGATGACATGAAGTCATAAATAAGATACATATTCTCATTTAATGGAGATCATGTGAGATATAATAGCTCAACGTAGAGTGCATTTTCAAATTATACAGCGGAGTCCTGGTATATCACAGCTTCTGAGGAATATAAAGAAGAAGTGTCGATTGTAACACCCCAAGATTTCATAGTGTGTTATTTCTTCAAAATAATTCAATAACTTGCACTATACGCAACACCGAGTTCAATCACACCATGTCTTACAAAAAAAAGCCATTTAAAAGAGGTTATGAATAGTATTATCTAAATTTTAAACTTTATATAATTCTTATAATTTTAGAATCCATATTATGAGTTTCTTAGATATAATGCAAGAACAAATTCATTTTCAGTATTGCACTTTTATCAAATTTTAATAGTGAACCCTTTTTAAATACAATATTTTAAACTTTTTGACTAAATGGGGACATAAATAATTTAAAATGAAACATCCCAAGCTTCCACGGTACGCTTTCATTGAATAATACAGAAGTGTGTGTTGTACGCAACCTTGAGTTTTAACACACACCACAACCAATCAAACTAGCCGTTATGAATAGTAATACCTACTTTTTGAAATTATAAATATTTTATATTTCAAAATGGACTTCATTTTTGGATTCGGAATATCGAATTTAGCCTAAGATGAAATTTTGGTACATTTCGGATAACTTTCATATTTTGATGAATAGTGAAAATTACTAAATTTTAATTAAAAAAACTTTTTTAATCAAAATAATTAATAGTGATAGATTTTGAATATGAGTGGTTTTAAAGTATATTTAGAATATATTTTTACCATTTAATATAATTTTGGTCATTGGACATAATTTTATATTTAAACCGAACATAAACAAGTGTCAATCTTTTGATAGTTATTATCTCTTAAAAACACGCTTTTTGTTTTGACAGCGGGAATTAATTTTAAATTAATTTCTGCCACTTCTCTGTTTTGAATTTAGAAAAATGGATTCCATATTTGGAATCAGGATGTTCAAATTTTGTAAATAGGTAACTTTTATTTTTAGACATTTTGAATAATTACTGCGGTAAATATTTTATTTACTATGGTTAAGGATAAATCCGGTAAATAAGGGTTAAAAAATAATATTATAATAATACTAAATTACCCTAAAACGTGTCCTAGCCTTATTGGTTGATACATGTTCGACCATAGGAATCTTTGGGTCGATTTTGGGACCCCATGGTGCCACTTGTAGGTGATAAGGACACTTTATTTTAATTAAGTTAAAATGAATACAAAAATGACACAAGCATATATCTTTTTGAAAAACAATTATTACATAGGGTTATATATGTTGGATATCAGATTATAAATATTCATTAGAAATATAAAAAGATTTACTACATAATTATATTTTATTTATAATTTTTAGACATTAAATAATTTAATTTATTTATGACACAATGATGACAAATTAATTACTATAATAGTGAAAATTTAAAATAATTGATATTATAAATACCCAAATAAATATAATATGAAACTTTTAATGAATTAAACTAATTTTCTAGGATAATATGATATATTAGGATTGATTTAATTGACTTTTTTAGAAGTAATCAATCTGTTATGAGTTTCACAAAAATCAACTATTGAATAGTGTCAAAGTTGACATAAAAGAGTTCTTAAAACAAATATTATATTATTAATTGATATTAAATTCCTAAAAATCTAAGTTTCGGCCAAGAGACTTATATCATGATAGGTTCATCATTAATGGACCACTTAAGGGTCTCTTGGATGTATATAGTAAGTTTATTAACCATATTATATAAAAATACAAAGAGACATTGTAAAAGTGAAACTAATTAACTTAGAGTTAATACGTAAAGATAAGGTTAATATAAGTACCCAAACCTGTATAAATTCTATTGGTTGAGTGTTTTTCGACCTATCCACACCTTAACCTTTGAATAATCAACTTTGGAGCCATTATAAACCGAATATAAATTTATTATAAATTAATATTTCTAGCTTTTCCAAAGGTGCCCCTCACCCCTCTTATAAAAGGTCACTCCTACTTCTCATTTCTTCACACCTTGAAAGCCTTTTGGTTCGGCCAAACTCTACCCAAATACTCTCCCAACATCCCTCAATACAACCTAGAGGCCTTAGTTTGATCAGAAAGCCAACCTAAGGATCCCTTTTGATCAAATCAAAAGGAAGAACCCGACGAAGAGGAGGTTAACCTACCCCAACCAAGGAAAAGTACAAGGTAAGGGGTTTTCATCTCACTCCTTATTCCCGTGATATTCATGCCATATTGCCACCATTACCTTTTGTGTGGTGTATGTACTGCCCATGATTATATTTTTTGTGTAATACACTCTAATTTATGTGTATTTACGTATTCATTGTATGATACCTCTTTCATGGGTTGTATGTTTCATAAGTTACCAAATTGGTAAGGGTTTATTTCACAATCTCTTCATTATCTGAGGTTGTTTATACGTAATAATCTACTGGGATTTCTTTATCATCCACATCAATGTTTCTTCGAAATGTATTTCAAAACATTTTTATTATTTACATGAATATGGGTTAAAGTCATTTATACCCTTGTTTGAATTTTTATAAGAGGTTTATAAAGGAATATTTCCGTCGTTTTCAAAACAAGGTCCTTTTTAACCTTTTCGACAGAATTAAGTTAAGAATGTTCATTTTTAACTTATACGGTGAGTGCGGCTATTTACCGCCGTTATAAAATCGTCAAAGCTTCCCTTGCAAGCTTATAAGAATATTTTTAAAGAAAATGTTTTATTTTATATGGATCTTAAATGATTTCAAAATAAAAAGATATATTTATTTAAATAGAATTTTGATTTCATCTATGTCAACATCCTTTGATGGCTTTTAAGCTTATTTGAAGTTGGTTTATTATGATACAAAACATCCATATTTTATTAAAGCTTTTGTGATATTTTTGACTATGGATAAGCTATTCTTATGTCACTCATGTTTTTTTAAGTATTGACATTTCATAAGTTATTTTTAATCCGAATGTTTATGTTATATTTCAACCTTTCATTCAGATGAATGTGTTAGACAAGTATGTTCCGGGTTGGGGACCGGTAAAAGTAAGCCCTCCGGTTTGGTCTCCAGTTATTAGAGGAACTCCGGTTTGGTCTTCGGTTATTAGAGGAACTCCAGGTTGGTGTCCGGTTATTAGAGGCACTCCGGGTTGGTGTCCGGTTATTAGAGGCAATCTGGGATGGGTTCCGGTTACAGTTAGCCCCAAGATCTTGGGACGAGGCCTTGACAAAGAAATTAAAGTTTAGCATTATGCATTCCATCATTATGAAAGTGGTTATTGATTTTGCATGTGATTATTTGATTAGTAGAATATCCATGTGAATAAGTAAATGGAATTATTTCATTTTATTTATGCCATACTATGTTAAAAGTTCAATATTGAAAGGTTTTTGTTTTAGTAATGCATTGCCTTAAATGTTTATGCTTATTTTGAATGTTTCCGCTATATTGTTATCCTTACTGGGCATTTGAGCTCACCCCTTTTCTATGTTTTATTTTTCCCAGGATGTGAAGAAGTAAGTTATGAATGACCTGCAGGGATATTATGAGGGGATAATAGTGTGGACTATGGAGACATTATGTTGTTGTAGTAGTTTTTCATTTTATGATGTAATGAATATATCTAGTGTTTCCAAGGCTACTAAACCAATCGGTCTTTCAAGATTTGATCTTTCTTGTGATCATGCCAATGTAATGTAATAATGCACCGACTCTGGGTAACTAGGGTCGGGACGTTACAGTTGGTATCAGAGAAAGTTTAGTACAAACCATGGAAGCTAGATTTAGATAAACTCTAATTAGAGCACGTATACCTATGATGAACTTTGAGGATTAGTATAGAAGAACTTCCTAGAATTTTGGTATTGTAGAGATTTTGTGAGTTTTCCGAGCAATACATCCCTGTCTGGATACGAGCAGGTAGAGGCGGCTCTGGCACAGATGTACCTAGGGGTAAAACCCAAAAACACCGCTTTGAGCTAGACTCTAACGGGAACTGGTGCACGACAACGGGCCTTGCTGCACTCTTGGTTACGACACTCCCGGGGGATATGCTTAGGATAATTATCATTTTCTCTACAAACCATTATGAAGGGTTTATGAGTATATAAATCCTAAAAGGAGACATTTTTATGATTATGGATTATATCCATAAATATTTCAATTTATGTTAAGTGTTTTATAAGTATGGGATTATGTATTTTGATTCATAAACTGATCTAGTGTATGCCATTGTTTAGAAATGGCGCCCAGTAGAAGGAATGAGAACTCCAGAAATGCACATGATCCAAAGAGAAGGAAGGATCATATCTTTCATGGTCTTAAGCTATAATTTATAAGAGAAATAGTATCCCATATATTATCATCATATGAAGAAATAATATCATGTGTTGATAAGATAAGTAAAGAGTTTACTGAGTCATATGGCTTTGAAGGGAAGCAAGAGAAGAAAAGGATGGAAGAGAGAATGATGGATAAAGGGTAGAGGGAAAAGAAGAATTTTCCCATATGTGGTAAATGTGGAAAGAAACACCCTATAACTTTCCAGAAAGGAATGGGAGTTTGTTATAAGTGTGGAGGAAAAGGGCACAAAGTACGTGAATGCAAGGGTAAGAAAATGGTTTTAAATGTACAATGCTTCATTTTCAAGGAGTTTATACACTACGCGAACCTATGTCCCAGTCATCAGACTATGCCTCAAATGATGTTATTGGATAATAATCAAGTTATGATACTACCACAGATAAAGAGGAATGATTAGAGTTCTTATGTTGTTTATGTCAATTGAGTGTTGTATCAACAATGTACTTGTTATAATAATTATGGAGTATATATGGATTGTACTGCAGTACTATTTCATTAAGGACTTGAGATTGTGTGGAACAACGAAAAGTGACTCAATAGCAGGATAAATTTTTGGAAAATATATGGTTGAGAGAATGATCAATCATAATATAGTTCTGATACTGAGGTAGTGATTTTGGAATAATATGTGAGTGTTTTGGATAAATTATATTGGATATTCTTGACTACCTTGGAACTGATTAATGATTTGAATATTCCATCATTTTTGGGGTTTAAAACATTTTTGGATTAATGAAGTATATCCAGCATTTTATATGGAATAAGGGAGCATGAATGTAATCAATAAGTAATATGGTAATACATGATGAAGGTATTCATATGCTATTACGGGGTAAAAAGGATCTATATTATGTTTACCTTCCTTATAAATGTTGGACTGTGAGTTTGGACAGAAGTATTTTGGATATTTCTAGTTTGGATTATTTTGGATTTCCATAAAAGGACAACCCGGAGGTCGGGCGGCAACCCGTCGCGTCCAGCAAGGCTGCGAGACTTAAACCCGCAACCGAAGGGCGACAAGGGTGTATCACCTACCACTGGCCCACGAGATGTCCTGGATTAAATAATGTAGTTTTTATTAAAAGATCTTGTAGATGAATTATAAATTCGTTTATTTTGGAACCCTATACGAATAGTGTAAATAGAATTTTTTTTACATTCTATTATCTTTTAGAGTGAAAGATGAGTTTGTGGTAGAAATTTATTAATGGATAAAACTCTAATTATAAAGTAAGTATATCTCCTTATGATCTTAGCCAATCTCATAAATAAATTCCTCAATATTACGAAAAGAAACTTAGAACAAAAAAGTTTTCCTAGATGGTACCTTAAATCATCACTAATTTATGGCTTTGGGATTGTTGGCCTTCTCATAGCCATGTTCTCTACCACTCTCCATCAGATAATTGATGGTTAGATTTTTCTTCCATATCCATATTTTCCTACATGGAACCCTAGTATGTGTTATTTTTGGTAATCTTCATACTTTCGACTCAATATTTTAAATAGAGGCCTCATTAATTCATTTTTCGATGTGGGATTTCAACTAAGATATTTTGAAACGTCAAAAATGTGTTATCCTAATACCCTATGTTTTGTTGAACCGATGGTATTTCAAATCATCATAGATTGATGAATTTAAGGACCTCAATTTTATACTTGTTTGTGACTGATGACCTCAATCACTACCTATAAATATTTACGTTTTTCCTCCAATTATATGTCTCTAATTGCCACCAATGTTCTCCTAATCGAGATCAAAATTTGGTGGTGACCCTTTCATTTCTCTTTTCCTCATATTAAGACTAAATTTTAGTAACCCAATTTCCGATGTGGGTTTTCCCACAAATATATTTTCTATTTTCAACCTTTTATTTTAGAAGAACAATTTCAAATTGCGAGGATGCAATTTATTGAAAGAGGGGAGAATATAACACCCCAAGATTTCATAGTGTGTTATTTCTTCAAAATAATTCAATAACTTGAACTATACGCAACACCGAGTTCAATCACACCATGACTTACAAAAAAAAGCCATTCAAAAGAGGTTATGAATAGTATTATCTAAATTTTAAACTTTATATAATTCTTATAATTTTATAATCCATATTATGAGTTTCTTAGATATAATGCAAGAACAAATTCATTTTCAGTATTGCACTTTTATCAACTTTTAATAGTGAACCCTTTTTAAATACAATATTTTAAACTTTTTGACTAAATGGGGACATAAAAAATTTAAAATGAAACATCCCAAGCTTCCACGGTACGCTTTCTTTGAATAATACAGTAGCGTGTGTTGTACACAACCTTGAGTTTTAACACACACCACAACCAATCAAACTAGCCGTTATGAATAGTAATACCTAATTTTTGAAATTATAAATATTTTATATTTCAAAATGGACTTCATTTTTGGATTAGGAATATTGAATTTAGCCTAAGATGAAATTTTGGTACATTTCGGATAACTTTCATATTTTGATGAATAGTGAAAATTACTAAATTTTAATTAAAAACAACTTTTTTAATCAAAATAATTAATAGTGATAAATTTTGAATTTGAGTGGTTTTAAAGTATATTTAGAATATATTTTTACCATTTAATATAATTTTGGTCATTGGACATAATTTTACAATTAAACCGAACATAAACATGTGTCAATCTTTTGATAGTTATTATCTCTTAAAAACACGCTTTTTGTTTTGACAGCGGGAATTAATTTTAAATTAATTTCTGCCACTTCTGTGTTTTGAATTTAGAAAAATGGATTCCATATTTTGAATCAGTATGTTCAAATTGTGTAAATAGGTAACTTTTATTTTTAGACATTTTGAATAATTACTGCGGTAAATATTTTATTTACCATGGTTAAGGGTAAATCCGGTAAATAAGGGTTAAAAAATAATATTATAATAATACTAAATTACCCTAAAACGTGTCCTAGCCTTATTGGTTGATACATGTTCGACCATAGGCATCTTTGGGTCGATTTTGGGACCCCATGGTGCCACTTGTATGTGATAAGGACACTTTATTTTAATTAAGTTAAAATGAATACAAAAATGACACAAGCATATATCTTTTTGCAAAAAAATTATTACATAGGGTTATATATGTTGGATTTTAGATTATAAATATTAATTAGAAAGATAAAAAGATTTCCTACATAATGCTATTTTATTTATAATTTTTAGACATTAAATAATTTAATTTATTTATGACACAATGATGAGGAATTAATTACTATAATAGTGAAAATTTAAAATAATTGATATTATAAATACCCAAATAAATATAATATGAAACTTTTAATGAATTAAACTAATTTTATAGGATAATATGATATATTAGGATTGATTTAATTGATTTTTTTCGAAGTAATCAATCTGTTATGAGTTTCACAAAAATCAACTATTGAATAGTGTCAAAATTGACATAAAAGAGTTCTTAAAACAAATATTATATTATTAATTGATATTAAATTCCTAAAAATCTAAGGTTCGGCCAAGAGACTTATATCATGATAGGTTCATCATTAATGGACCACTTAAGGGTCGCTTGGATGTATATAGTAAGTTTATTAACCATATTATATAAAAATACAAAGAGACATTGTAAAAGTGAAACTAATTAACTTAGAGTTAATACTTAAAGATAAGGTTAATATAAGTACCCAAACCAGTATAAATTCTATTGGT
Organism: Viscum album; assembly: GCA_963277665.1. Taxonomy (NCBI): domain Eukaryota; kingdom Viridiplantae; phylum Streptophyta; class Magnoliopsida; order Santalales; family Viscaceae; genus Viscum; species Viscum album. The sequence continues at coordinate 686,582,256 of OY728167.1, forward strand.
TGAGTGGTTTTCGACCTATCCCCACCTTAACCTTTGAATAATCAACTTTGGAGCCATTATAAACCGAATATAAATTTATTATAAATTATTATTTCTAGCTTTTCCAAAGGTGCCCCTCACCCCTCTTATAAAAGGTCACTCCTCCTTCTCATTTCTTCACACCTTCAAAGCCTTTTGGTTCGGCCAAACTCTATCCAAATACTCTCCCAACATCCCTCACTACAACCTAGAGGCCTTAGTTTGATCATAAAGCCAACCTAAGGAGCCCTTTTGATCAAATCAAAAGGAAGAACCCGAAGAAGAGGAGGTTAACCTACCCCAACCAAGGAAAAGTACAAGGTAATGGGTTTTCATCTCACTCCTTATTCCCGTGAGATTCATGCCATATTTCCACCATTACCTTTTGTGTGGTGTATGTACTGCCCATAATTATATTTTTTGTGTAATACACTCTAATTTATGTGTATTTACATATTCATTGTATGATACTTCTTTCATGGGTTGTATGTTTCATAAGTTACCAAATTGGTAAGGGTTTATTTCACGATCTCTTCATTATCTAAGGTTGTTTATACGTAATAATCTACTGGGATTTCTTTATCATCCACATCCATGTTTCTTCAAAATGTATTTCAAAACATTTTTATTATTTACAAGAAAATGGGTTAAAGTCATTTATACCCTTGTTTGACTTTTTATAAGAGGTTTATAAAGGAATCTTTCCGTCGTTTTCAAAAACAAGGTCCTTTTTAACCTTTTCGACAGAATTAAGGTAAGAATGTTTTTTTAACATATACGGTGAGTGCGGCTATTTACCGCCGTTATAAAATCGTAAAAGCTTCCCTTACAAGCTTATAAGAATATTTTTAACGAAAATGTTTTATTTTATATGGATCTTAAATGATTTCAAAATAAAAAGAGATATTTCTTTAAATAGAATTTTGATTTCATCTACGTCAACATCCTTTGATGGATTTTAATCTTATTTGAAGATGGTTTATTATGATACAAATCATCCATATTTTATTAAAGGTTTTGTGATATTTTTGACTATGGATAAGCTATTCTTATGTCACTCATGTTTTTTTAAGTATTGACATTTCATAAGTTATTTTTAATCCGAATGTTTATGTTATATTTCAACCTTTCATTCAGATGAATGTGTTAGACAAGTATGTTCCGGGTTGGGGACCAGTAAAAGTAAGCCCTCCGGTTTGGTCTCCGGTTATTAGAGGAACTCCGGTTTGGTCTCCGGTTATTAGAGGAACTCCGGGTTGGTGTCCGGTTATTAGAGGCACTCCGGGTTGGTGTCCGGTTATTAGAGGCACTCCGGGATGGGTTCCGGTTACAGTTAGCCCCAAGGTCTTGGGACGAGGCCTTGACAATGAAATTAAAGTTTAGCATTATGCATTCCATCATTATGAAAGTGGTTATTGATTTTGCATGTGATTATTCGATTAGTAGAATATCCATGTGAATAAGTAAATGGCATTATTTCATTTTATTTATGCCATACTATTTTAAAAGTTCAAGATTGAGAGGTTTTTGTTTTAGTAATGCATTGCCTTAAATGTTTATGCTTATTTTGAATGTTTCCGCTATATTGTTATCCTTACTGGGCATTTGAGCTCACCCCTTTTCTATGTTTTATTTTTCCCAGGATGTGAAGAAGTAAGTTATGAATGACCTGTAGGGATATTATGAGGGGATAATAGTGTGGACTGTGGAGACATTATGTTGTTGTAGTAGTTTTTCATTTTATGATGTAATGAATATATCTAGTGTTTCCAAGGCTACTAAACCAATCGGTCTTTCGAGATTTGATCTTTCTTGTGATCATGCCAATGTAATGTAATAATGCACCGACTCTGGGTAACTAGGGTCGGGGCGTTACATCGATGGAATATTCATCCAGTTGTTGGACGTTGTATATAAGAGTAATGATCTCATCACACTCTATTTTTATAATACTGTAGAGGTGGATCTTAAAAAAGATCCAAGGTCATATAAGTAGGCGAAGAACATAAATCAGAAGTGTCGTATTTTGATGGATTTTTCTCAGAGAGGTGATGTTACAGTGAGCAGTATTTTCAAGGAAGAAAACATGGTAGACTATTGGACTAATGCCTTTACTCAGCAGAAACATGATCATCATGTGGGGTCTACCAGGCTAAAAGTCATAGGAAATTGGATCTTTTTCAAATGGGAGGTTGTTAGAGTTGGTGTCCTAGAACCAACTATTTTTACATTGATTACATTGATATTTAATGTATTTAAATATTAAAATTAATATTAAATATTTTTCATTGTTTTGTTTGTCTATGATGTCATTATGTACTAGAGTATTTATTACATTGATTAGGTCATAGAAGTTCCACACTATTATTAGAACCTTGATATGGTAGAAAATATTCTTAAATATAGATATGAAGTTTGATGAAAAACTGTGATGAGACACATAGTATACAGATCATAAGGTGAAAGTACTCGTAAGTAGATGAGAATTCTCTCATGAAGTTCCAACATGATAATCTCCAAGATGGGAGATTATGATAACAGAATCACTAGTATAAATTCCATATGTTTTGGTGTCATCATAAATTCGTATATGCGATCAGGTGTAATGGTCCTTAGACTTTAATATTATCATTAATTCATGTCATGAAATGCACACTTTGATTTTCTGACAAAAACGGTCAAGCCATATGTTGTTGGAAAGTATGGTATGTTGGTTTTATCATGAGTGGCATGTTTTTAATGGATAAGTCGAGGAAGGTTTTTTACCTTAAATTTATGGAAGTTGATATCTCTGCCATTTTATTGAAATAGAATCATCATGCAAAATTCCATGGCTATGTTTTAAAGACCAGTTTATTTAAAGTAGTCAAAGAACATCGTATAAAGGAAAAAGGTTGATGACACTGTCATGAATCCTGCTTGATGAGATATTGAGATAAAGGGATTATATTACACAGTGATCATTCAGATGTGGATGTCGTTGTTTTGACTTTATGTTCATTATCTTGGGGGCCATGACCCATTGCTAGACAGTAATCTTGGACATTAGACAAGCCCACCTAATGCCAACGAGAAGGAATCCTAGAGGATCACACAATATGTATTTTTAGTTGTCTCAGTTAAATTCTATTTAAATTTCATTAATGACATTTATATTATTCTCAAGACGGTGGAATAATATTACTCAAGTTAAAATGATCGCATAAATTAAATACATATTTATTCACCGAATTGAGAAGAAAATATAATTATTTATTATATTGAACATTTAATAAATATTTATTTTCTAGTTTGTATATAAAATATTTATTTAAGAGAATAAATCATTTATTTATTTATTCAGGTGTTCAATAAATAGAAGTGGAGTTCGAGCAGATGAAGGCTGATCCAGTAGTAAAATAATATTTTTCAAGATGGTAAATAAATATTTAACTAGTTGGCAAAACTTAAAATAATAATAATGCTACTATTATTTTGTGGCACAAAATTTTATTTATAATAATGTTTTGTGAATATTGGAGCACCATAAATAATGATGTGGTATTATTATTAAGATAATGGGTTTTATCTATGTTTATGGAGGTATTTAATTACATTTACATAATTAAATATTTCAACCAAATCCCCATGTCGATAAATAGACTAGTACGTCTATTGTTCCGTGTACCGAACTGCACGCCCAGTGAATTGAGAATTTTTTATCCAAACAATTTATCACTAAAATCCTCTTCCATCCCCTCCCAATAATGAGAGACATTATTCAATACGAAAGAATAAAATATAATTAATGATCTAAACAAGACACCCGCTTCACTGCTCTATCAACTGGAGAATGAGGGATGTCGATCAGAGGCCATCAAAGTACGTCTGGATCACCACTAGAGGGATTTTGGTTTGGATCCTCACGAGCACAATAAGACAATCCAGAAGTGTCATTCTGGATGACCGATATTATCATATAATAAATTAACAAAGATCCAGTTATTCATTTCATTATGAAATTAATTAAATTAATTATATACATTATTTGAAAAATCATTTCTCTCTTGGATCTGGTGCCTTTTTTGTCTAAATATTTGATTTTAATCTGTGGATACTGGCATTCATCATCATATTGATCCAAGATTTTTCATCGATTAAAATAATAGAAAATTTGGCCCCACCCAACGCTGTGTTTCCACTATGTCTGGATACATCAATGAGGACTGAATGAAGAAGAATAACAATATATGTTTCAACTGTCATTGTAGTTCTTAACTACGGACATCTGTACTAGTCTCCTTATTGGAGATTATTTACTATGTATACTATTTTATCATGTACTTTTAGGTAAGAAAAATTCATGAAATTTATGTCATGAAGATGTATCTTGTGTTGGGTGCACCATTGGTGGTATGGAATTGACTGAATAATCAAGGCAAAATTTTCCTCTTATGAAATTACGTGATATCTTTGTCCTAGTAAACCTGAATGGTACTAACATCAATAAACCTATCTCAATTGTATAAAAGGTAAGTCCTTCGAGTATGGTCATTGATTAATAAATCTATTAAAAATGATGACACAATGTGTGCATCCATATTTATGAGATTTCACGACAAAAAAGAATATATTACATGGAATGTGTTTATAGGAAAGGTTTCTATTGTTATGACTTTTACTTATCTCCTTAGTGTCAATTATGGGTTCCTAGACCCTAATCAAATTCTTTGAATAGTGTTAAATACTATTTAGATATGGATTTATTGAGCCGCTCACTATTTGAAATCAAACGCCTTTACTATTATAATAAATAACAGTATAGGAAATGGTGGGACCCACCACATTGTCGTTATTATATCAATGTTTTAAATGATCTGTAATGAATAAATAATTTACTATTACTTGAGTATATAATAATGTCTATTGAATTTATTTATTAATATTAATCATCCCATATTAAGTGAATACTTGAAAAAATATTTTCTATAGAAATATTATTTTAATATTCAAGTTTCATTTAATATTTTTGGGAATATCGAGTCATGATAATGGATTTTTTTATCATTCCATAAATTTTTTATATTATAGGAAGTTATAAAAACATAATTGATATTTATGACATAGTAAAATATTCAAAATATTTTTTATGGCTTTTTAGTGGGAAATTAATATTATGGAGATGGGGAGCCTTTTTCAGGTACTTTTTAATACAAAATACATGGAGTAGGATCCCATCATTCATATAATTATTCATCACATGAATATTTCATCCTCCCTATATCTATCTAACATCCCATAGAGAGAAGCACACATTAAAAGAAAATGATTTGTGTTCCTCCCTCATGAATTAGAGGATCGACACAACGATGATTGACGAAATGACAAAGGCATCATCTGATCTCCATCTTACAAACCAAATATCAACGATCGATATTCCCACAGACATTCATAGAGAGTGTGGATGATATAGAGGGACATGGATTACATTCTTTCATGAAACAGTCACCAGCGATGATTAGATGTTGAACAAACATTCAAATTGGTCGATGTAATTTTTTTATTTTTTTCGTGCATAAATTCATCACTCAAGATCCTCATAATTTGTATCATGTCGTACATCATCAAAGATGATGTACCTGAGTCAATTAGTGATGACAAATACTCATTCCATAGGTCACATGATTTCCTTGCATTCCCGTGTACCTTCATAAAATCACTAAAAACCGAATACCCTAAGAGAACCCGAAAAAATCATAAAATCATAAAACCCATAAATTCCCTAAAAAGTTTATGAAAACCCAAAAAACCCTAAAACACAAAAAAACATAAATACAATTAAACCCACTAAAAATTTTAATAACTCAAAAAACCATAAAAACATTAAATCAATAAAATAACCTTAAACCCCTAAAACCCCAAAAAACATAAAAATAATTATAATCCCAAAACATCCCTAAAACCCCTTAAAATACATAAAAATCCTAAAAATATTGAAATAATTAAAACCGACAAAAAAATTATAAAACCGACTAAAACATAAAACCCATAAAATCATAACAAAATTAAAACCCCCATAAATTATAATACCGGAAAACAACTAAAGCCTTATAACCTACACCCTTAACCCCAAACTCTAAACCATATACCCCACACCCTAAAACCCAAACCCAAAAACCTATACACTAAATCCTAAACCCCAAACACAAAACCTGAAACCCTACTCCCAACACCCAATAACCCACACCATAAACCATAGACCAAACACCTTAAACCATAAACCCTACACACTAAACCCTATACCCTACACCCTAAACCCCAAAACCCAATCCCAAAACCCTATATCCCTAAAACCTAAACCTACACACGAAACCCTATACCATAAATCATAAAACCTATACCATATACCCTAAAACCTATTTCATACATCGTAAACACTAATCCCAATACCATCAAAGCTATACCTTACACCCTAAACCCTATGCCCTAAATCATAAAACTGAAACCATATACCCTGAACAATATTCCTTACAACATAAACCCTAAACCCTATACCCCTAACCCTATAACCCACACCGTAAACCCTATACCCTATAACCTAAACCCTATACAATATGCCATAAACCCTATACCCTACACCCTATATCCTACACCCTACACCTTATACCCAAAACCCAAAACCCTACACCCTAAACCCTATAGCCTACACTCTAAACTCTAAATCCTACACCATAAACCATTTACAATACACCCTAATACCCATACCCAAACCACTATACCCTACATTGTAATCCAAATACCCTACATCCTAAACCCTATACCCTACACCCTAAATTCTAAACTATGCACCCTAAATCCAATTCCCTACACCATAAACCAAAAAACATAAAACCTAAACCCTATACCATACACACTTAATCCTAAACCCAAAACAGTAAACCATATATCGTACACCGTAAATCCAAAATCCAAACCACTAAAACCTACACCTTAAACCCTAAACCTATAGCCTAAACCCTATACACTACACCCTAAACTCTATACCATACACACTAAACCATAATCCCAACATCGTAAATCCAATACCTTGCACCCAAAACCCTTACTTATATACCAAAAACCCTATACCATCAACTATAAATACTAAACACTACACCCTAAACCATATACCTCATTCTCTAAACAACAATCCTTGAACCTTATACCCAACACCCTTAACTATAAGCCCAACAACATAAACCCTATACCCAACACCCTAAACTCTATACCCAACCCCTCAATAACTATACCCTATACCCTAAACCCTAGACCTTACACACTAAACAATAAAACCTACACCATAATCCATAAACCCTACACCCTCAACCCTTAACCATACACCCTAAACACTATATCATACACCCTAAACCGTATACCCCACACCCTAAACCCAAAACCGTAAAACCTTAAAAACCCAAAAAACCTAAAACCAATAAACAACATTTAAAAACCTAGAAAACACTAAAAACCTCAACGAACCCAAAAAACACTACAAAGACAAAAAAATATCATAAAAATCCTAGAAATGTAAAACCCTAAAAATCTCTAAACCACCCTAGGACCCAAAAAACCCACAATAAACCCCAATCCCCTAAAATTTCTAAAACCCTAAAAATATATGAAAAACCAATAAAATCCTAACCACCCTTACTAAAATATCAAAATCCCGAGGAACACAAAAATAGAAAAAAACCCCTAAAACACATTAAAACATAAAATCCCTAAAAACACTAAAATCCCATTAAAAAATCTAAAAGGATAAAAACTAAAAAAACCCAAAAACCATCTTAAAATACCAAAAGACCCCTAAACTCCCTAAATTCAATAGAAACAATAAAATCTCATAAAAAGCATAAAAACCCCAAAACCCAGAGAAAACCCAAAAACCCAAAAACCCTCCAAAAACTAAAATCCTTAAAAACATTAAAAATCATAAAAACCTTAAAAATCCATAAACCCTTAAAAATCCTAAAACCATATGACAACACAAACACCCTAAAAATCATAAAACCCATAAAAACCCCATAAATGCCCTAAAAACCATTTTGACCCCAAAAAATACCAAACCCCATAAAAACCCATGAAACCCCTTAAAACAATTAAAACATAAAACAAAAAAATAGAATCCCAAGAAAACTCTAAAATCTCCAAAACCCTAAAATACCGAAAAATCCCTAAAACCCACTAAAAGTCCCTAAAACCCAAAAAATATATCTAAAAGACCTTAAATTACCTAAAAGACACATAGAAACATAAATGATAATGAAATATTATAAAACCAATAAACGAGTATGAAATTACTAAAAGACCCTCAAAACCCTAAAAACCTATAAGGACCCTAAAAATATAAAAATGATCAAGATGCCTCAAAAACATAATAGGTATAGAAAAACCTAATGGACCCTAAAAACACTAAATAAATTAAAAGTTCCAAAAACCCATTAGGACACAAAAATCCCCTAAGGGTCACTAAATCCATAAAAACCAAAAAAATCCTAAAAGACCCTAAAACACAACAAAATTCCTAAAAAAATCCTAAAACCCCTTAAAGGCCCTAAAATATCTAAGAAACCCTACATAATTAATAAAACCTACAAATTTAAAATACCCTAAAAACCAATAAAAACCCATAAAAACAATTAAATCCTTATGTACCCTAAAAACCTCTAAAACCCATAAATCCCCAAAAACCCAAAAAAACTCAAACACCATAAAAACCAAGAATCCTAACTAAAACCCGAAAATCACCTAACAACCAATAAAAACCATAAAAACCCTAAATCCCCCAAAAATATTATAAACATTTACACCCAAAGTCTTCCAAAAATCCCTAAAAATACTAAAACCACTATAATCCATACGAACCACTAAAAAATCCCAAAAAACTACTAAAACCCAGAAAAACTGCTAAAACTCCCTAATCCCTTAAAAAAAATTATAACCCTAAGATCCCTAATAAAATAAAAAAAACCTTAAACAAGAAGTGGATCTCCTTCCATGGTTGTGCTGTGATGATTTATAAGGTAGTTTATGCAGCGTATCGCATCCAGACATGCTCGATGGAAAATGATGTCAATGACCTCATTATCCTTCGGCTGCTTAATATCACTGGATGGACCAAAAAACTATTGGTTCCCAAGTTCATCTGTAGGATCCCTCTACTCCCCTCCTGGATTAAGGTTTATGTGGATGGTGCGGGTCTGGGATTGCTAGGTCCTTCTTGGTGCGGTGAGATCTTTTTCACCTATCAGGGCTTCGTCAAGGGATGTTTCCATCACTTTTTTGGTGATGGGTGCGCCCACAAAGCTAAAATGTGGGCTATGATGAAGGAAATTATGTAAGCCATCCACTTTGGATGGAGATTTCTCTGGCTTGAATCTGACTCTATGCTTGCGGTGAACGCCCTCACGAACAGATCCAGGTGCATCCCTTGGAAGATTCTCCCTCAATGGGTGGAGTGAATTGCCCTCTCTCAAAGGCTGAACCTCATTGTGACACATTCCTATCAAAGGAGAACGTGGTTGCGGATTCTCGTTCCAAGCAGGCTATCATGGAGAGGTTCTCAACGTGGTCCTTCATCGTCCCATCTTTTTTATCTCTTCTTGTGGAATCTGATTTGAATGGTGAATTGGACACCTGGTTATGTAATCCCTCTATGTAATGCTTTTTTGTTTTCTTTCCATTTTAATAAATTTTGGGGGACCAAGCTAGCCTGGTATCAAGCTTTCCTTTCCCAAAAAACCCATAAATACCTAAAAACCCATTGGAAACCGAAAATCTCACTAATAAACCATAAAACTAAATAATAAACCCTTCTAACCCTCAAAGGCCCTCCAATAACCATATAAAACACTTAATGTCCCTAAAAACCTTAAACCCCCAAAAAACACTAAAAATACCCAAAATTATAAAAAAACATAAAACCCCTAACACCCCCAAACCCTCAAACCCTTAAAATATGAAATAAAAACCCTACAACCCATAAAAACCCAATAAACTCATTAAAACCTAAAAATAATAAAAGCACTAAAAACAATAAATACAAGAAAATGACCATAAATTACCATAAAACCCTAAATGGCCATAAATAACCATATATATAAACTATAAGATTAGAAAATGCTTAAAAAAAACCTAAACAAATTTAAAATCCATAAAATAATTAAAGACTCCTAGATCGCTAAAAACATCAAAAACCTTAAAAACAAAAAAACACTAAAACCTAAAAATCGTTATAAAATTTAAAACCCAAAAAACCAAATAACCCTACATATCGTTAAAAAGACTAAGATCCATAAAAAAAACCCATGAAAACCCTTACACCCTTTTAAAACCACAAAAAACCCTAAAACCTTAAAATTCCTAAAAGCCTAAAACCCCTAATACTCCATAAAACTCGATAAAAATCTCCAACGATCCCTAATAAAAAATAAAACACTAAAATACCTAAACCCCCAAAAACCCGAAAAACCCAAACAAACCCTAAAACCCCTAAAAATACACTTAAAACACTTAAAATCCTAAAATCCCAACAAACCATACAAACTATTATAACCTATGTGAAATGGTAAAAATTATTAAACCCTAAAAAGCACCTCAAAACTCTAAAAACTAGTAAAACCCTAAAAATCATTAAAAACACTAATATCCCTAAAAACCCTAAAAACATTAAAAATAGTATAAATGATAAAAACCCAAGAAACCTTTAAAAACCCGTTGTACCCATAAAACTATAAAAAACCCTAAAACCCATAATAACCCTAAATACATAAAACTACTAAAAACCCTAAAAACACTAAAACATATAAAACCCTAAAACCACTAAAAGTTTCTAAAAATCATAAAAATCATACAATATTAATAAACCAAAAATACCAAAAGATCATAAAGACACTGAATGTTTTATAAAATCCAATAATACCATAAAGTACCCCCATACTTCAAAAAAAACATATAAACCAATTTAACCCCAAAATATCCATAAAACAGTAAAACCCTAAAATTCCTTAAAATGCAGAAAACCCTAAATGACCATAAAATAATAATGGACCCTGAAAACACAAAAAACCCCTAAATGACCCAGAAACACATAAAGGACCCCAAAACCCCAAAAAATCCCAAAACCCTAAAATCCCTATAGGACCCTAAAAACCTAAATAACCCTAAAAGACCACAAAAACCATAAACCCAAAAAATGACCCTGTAAACCCAAAAACCCCAAAAATAGTAAAAATCCTAAAAGACCTAAAAACCATATATGAACCAAAAATACCCTGAAAACCATTATAGACCCTAAAACCTCAAAACCCCAAAAAACCCTTAAAGCCACAAATGACATTAACAAAACATAAAAACCATAAAAGATAATAAAAATTATAAAAACACTAAAACAACCCAAAACCCCTAAAAGACCCTAAAAAGATTAAAACCCAAAAACATCATAAAATACATTAAAAATATAAAAAACCCTAATAACATAAAAAAACACTATAAACCAAAAAATCCAAAAACCATAAAAATATTAAACAGCCAAAAAAGCCAAAAAAAACTATTAAACCCCCTAAAACCCTAAATATCCAACAAAAACATAATTCACTAAAACCCCTAGAAATGGAAGAACCCCCCAACCCATAAAAAACTCTAAAACCACTAATAATCCTAAAAACTCTGAAAACACCTAAAACAATAAAAACCTACAAAATAATAAAAACCATAAAGACCCATGAAAACCCTTAAAACCCCTAAAATAACTAAAATTCATCAAAACCCCTATAACACCCCTAAATGAACATTAATCACACATAAATGCCAGATAACTCTAAAATTTACCCAAAAACCATAAGTCCCTTAATACAATGAAACCACTAGCAACACAAAAAAAATACGAACCCTAATACCCATTAAAACCCCTTAAACTATTAAAAAAGCACTAAAAACCCAAAAACCCTAAAATAGCCAAAATATATAAAATATCGATGTCCTAAAAACCCTTAAAACCCGTGAAGACACTAAATACAACAAACCCCCTAAACCAAAATTGTTTCAAAAAAAATAAATTTATAATACCCCAAAAATTTAGAAAATAATCTAAAAAACCTTCAAACCCCTAAAATACTAAAAAATACTAAAAACCATAAAATCCATAAAACCCTAATGGAATGACCTAAAAACATAAAAACCCAAAGAAAACCTTAAAAACCCATTAGTACCCTAATAAAGCTATTAAAACCACAATCCCCAAAAAACCAATAAAACCCCTAAAACCCTAAAAAATTAAAAATATAAAAAACATAAAAAAATCCTAAACTAAAAACACTAAAAAACCATACAAACTCAAACCCTAGTTCAAAAATACTAAAAAACTGAAAAAAGATAAAATCCCAAAAAAATCCTTAGAATCCCTAAGAGACGTTTAATTCCTTACAAACACTAAAGAACCAACAAACCCTAAAATCCCCTGAAATCCCTAAAAGACAAAAAAAAACCTCCAAAAAACACTTAAAAACATAAAAACACTATAAATTAAAAGAAACCCTGAATAATATATAAAACCATGAAAACCATAAAACCCTCAAAACCCCTTAAATCCCTAAAACCTTAAAACCCCAAAAAATGTGAAAGAATCCTAATAACTTAAGAAACCCTAAACATCCAAAAAATTAATTAAACTCATAAACCCTAAATCCCATAAAACCTGTAATGGCCCTATACACCTCAAAATACCCTAAAACCCCTTAAACACCCTAAAAACTACTAAAAAATTTAAAAACCAGAAAACCCTTAAAATCTAATGACCCTAAATATCCTAAAATTCACTAAGACCCCTAAAAACCGTAATTCCCATAAAAACCCTGAACACCCCTGAAAACCCCAAAAACTCTAAAAACCCTACAACCACTAAAAAAATTATAAATCCCCCCAAAAAACCCTAAAAATATAAAAACCATAAAAATGCATTGAAACCCCTTAAAAAAATTAAAATCACTAAATACACTAAGTTCCCAAAGAGTCCCTTAAAAAACATAAAACCCCTAAAATCCCAAAAAACCATAAAAACAATAAAAACCAAAAAAATTCCTAAAATACATGCAAACCTAAAAACCCTTAAAGATCATAAAAACTCCAAAACACCTTTAAATCAATAAAATCTCTAAAACCACTTAAAACCTAATAAACCCTATCAAAACATTAAAAATATAAAAAACCTAAAAACACTAAAACCCCTAAAAACATTAAAAACCCTTTTAAAACAAAAAAACCAAAAAAACAATGAGTAACCCTAAATACCCATAAAATTTTAAAATTACTAAAACCCCCTTAAAAAATCTATAAATCAAAAAATGATCCAAAAAAAGAATATCAGAACCTAAAACCCCCTAAAAACCCTAAAACCCCTAAAAGATGCTAAAAATATATAAACACCTATAGGACCCTAAAACCCTTAAACAACATAAAAACCATGAAAATATAAAAAATCCTAAAATCCCAAAAAACCTAAAAAATACCAAAAACCCCAATCCCGCATAAAAATCCCTAAAAACATAAAAACCCTATGAACCCTGAAAAACCCTAAAAACTCTAATAACTCAAATACCCCTAAATCCAAATAAATAATCCTAAAACCCAATTAAACAAAAACATATTTAAACCCTAACCCCTAGAAACATCTAAAAACCCAAAACCCCTAAAAACACATGAAAGAAACCAAAAAAAAATCTAGAACCCTCATAATACATAAAACCCTAAGAATCCCTAAAAATTTCTAAATTCCCAAAATCTCTTAAAATACATAAATGTCTTAATGACCTATAAAACCCTGAAAACACTAAAAACTCTAAAAACCATATAAAATCATATGAAACTAAAATCCCTTCAGAATCCTAATAAACATTAAAAAACCATAAAAACATTAAATACCCAAAATCATCCCTTAAAAACCTAAAAAATTCAAAAAATATTAAGTCCCCAAAACCCCTAAAAACACAAAAAGTCACTAAAAACACTAAAAACACTAAAATATCCAAAAACCCATAAAAACCCCAATGACTCTAAAAACCACAAAACCCCATAAAATAGCCTTAAGTCCTGAAAAACAATGAAAAAACCCAAAAACTCATTTTAATAACTAAAACACTTAAAAACCATAACATCTTAAAAATCGTAAGACCCATTGAAATCCCAACCCCCCTATTATCATAAAAACCCTTAAAAGACTAAAGGGATCTAAAAAACCTAAATAACATAAAGTTTTTTATAATATATTCAGAACACTATGGAAACCCTAGAAACCATAAAACCATAAAAACCATAAAAATCCTAAAAACCCAAAATCACCTAAAACCCCCAAACCCCCTAAAACACTAAAACCACTAAAACACCATAAAACAAAAAGACCCAAAAAGACCATGAAACCCCTAAAAATAGAAAAACCAACAAAACCCAAGAAACCCCAACAGACTATAAAATCTCTAAAAACCTGAAAAGACCATAAAATTCATAAAGGACCATGAAAAGTCTAATCCTCTAAAAGACCATAAAACATTAAGGGACCTTAAAACCCTAAAACCCTTTAAAAGAAACCAAAACACCCTTAAACCCCTAATGAAACCTAAAAACCATAAATGACCAAAAAACCTAATGGTACCTAAAACCCCAATAAAACCAAAAGGACCCTAAAACCCCAAAATACTAACAACCTAGAAACACAATAATGACCCAAAAACCTAAAAACCTTAAAAATTATAAAACCCCCAAATAAACTCAAAATGTACATAAACCCCTTAAAAACGCTCAACAAACCTAGAATACACTAAAAACCCTAATGTATCCAAAAATATAAAAACCCGTAAAAACCTTAAAACCCATAAAAGACTATAAAACCCCTAAAAATTTAAAATTCCCTAAAAACAATAAAATCCCTCGAACCATAAAAACCCTAAAGACCCTAAAACCTAAAAACCTAAAAAATATCCCAAAAACATAAACATTATTGAAACACCTAAAATGCTAAAAAACCTTTAAAGCATGTAAAAACCCTACAATCCCATAAAATTCCTAAAAACCCTAAAACCATAAGATTGAAAAAACCAAAAAACCATAAATATCAAAAACACCCCCAAAATAGCCTAAAGAACCCCAACAAACCCTAATACCCACTATAGAACCCTAAAAACACATTAAATATATAACTATAGTAAAAGAAATATAAAATTCATAAAGACTCTAAAACCCTATTAATAATAAATGATCCTTAAACCCTAAAAATTGTAATACCGCCTAAACCCCCAATAAACCCATAAAATCCCTAAAACCAAAAAATGGCGAAAACCCCTAAAAGGCCCAAAAACACCTAAACCCCCCAAACATTCAAAAAACCAAAAAACCCTAAAATCATAAAAACTACTAAAAACCATAAGAACTCCTAAAACCCTAAAAACTCAAAAAAAATTATAAAAACCATCAAAAACCCATAAACACATTGAACCCCAAAAAACCCAACAAAATTAGATTACCCTAAAACCCCAAAAAAATCATGTAATGAACCTAAAAACCCTAAAACCCTAAAACCCCAAAAAAGATAAAATCCCTAAAAAATATGTCACCCCAACACCATTAAGAAAATATTAAAAACTCTAAAACCACTAAATCCTTAAATACCCTAAACCCTAAAAATCCAAATAATTCATAAAAAATATTAAAACAACAAAAACGTATGTATTATAAAAATCCAAAAAAGCACGTAATATAAATATAAATACCTAAAATCCTAAAAATATATTATATTTAATAAAAGACAAAAATCCCAATGAAATAATAAAAAATAATAATAGATAAACCCTAAACCCCCTAAATACTCTAAATTCTCTAAAAACACAAATCCCTAAAACCGATAAAATCTAAATCCCCCCAATAAAACCTAATCACATTAAAAAGACCCTATGTAAAATAACAAAGCCGTTAAAACCCCTAATAACCACAAAATCCATAAAAACTAGTAAAACACTAGAAAATGACTAAAACAATAAAAACCCTTAAAAAACCTAAACACCTTTAAGACCTTAAAAATATAAAATCATGAAAACCCAAAAAAAACTAAACATAAAAAAAACAATAAAAACCCTCAAAAATCCCAAAAAATCCTTAAAGACCCCAAAACACAAAAAACCCTAAAAACCCATAAAAATATTAAAAACATTTTAAAACAAAATAACCCTAAACCCTCTTGAAAAACCTTTAAAACCAATGAAATCCCTAAAACCCCTAAAATACTAAAAAACCCTAACACCATTATACCCCCCAAAAACCATTAAAACCCTAAAACACTAATAAACCCTAAACGCCTACAACCCTGAAAACCATAAAGTCCTAATAACCCCAAATAACTGTTAAAATCTCAAAAAAAAACCTAAAAACAAAAAAAAAAATTGAAACAAAAAAATAACCCTGGAAAACCCTAAAAACCATAAAGACCATAAAAACCCTAAAATTGTTAAAAACCCATAAAACCCTAACAAACCCCTAAATACATAAATCCTCCAAAATGACCCCAACCCCCTGCAAATCTTCAAAACACATATAATACCTAAAATAATCTAAATAATCTTATAAAAACCCTAAATTTCATTAATACCCATTAAAAACCCAACAACCATTATACAAAATTAAAAAACCAAAAACCATTAAAACTATGAAAACCTTTAAAAATAGAAATTCCCTTAAAAACCATATGTTTCCTAAAAATAGTAAAAACCCCAAAATCCCTAACATCCATAAAATATTAAAAAACCCCTCTAAAATTCAAAAAATATTCGAATCCACTTAAACACCCCAAAAACCAAAAAACCAAAAAACTTGTAAAAAACAAAAAAAACCCTAAAACCCATTAAATTCTAAAAATACTAAAAACAATAAATTCCCTAAAAACTATAAAATCCACCCAAAACCCTAAAAAACTAAAACAATCCTAAACCCCATAAAATACCAAAAAACCTAAAAACGAATACTTTTTTAGAAGATGTAACACCCCAAGCTCCCACGGTACGTTTCCTTTCGACTAATGCGATAGCGTGTGTTGTACGCAACCTCGAGTTCTAACACACACCACAACTAATTAAACTAGCCGTTGTGAATAGTAATACCTACTTTTTGAAATCATATATACATTTTATATTTCAAAATGGACTTCATTTTTGGATTCAGAATATCGAAATTAGCCTAGGGTGAAATTTTGGTACTTTTCGGATAACTTTTATATTTTGATGAATAGTGAAAATTACTAAATTTTAATTAAAAAAACTTTTTTAATCAAAATAATTAATATTAATAAATTATGAATTTGAGTAGTTTTAAAGTATATTTAGAATATATTTTTACCATTTAATATAATGTTGGTCATTGGACATAATTTTACAATTAAACCGAACATAAACAAGTGTCAATCTTTTGATAGTTATTATCTCTTAAAAACACGCTTTTTGTTTTGACAGCGGGAATTAATTTTAAATTAATTTCTGCCACTTCTGTGTTTTGAATTTAGGAAAATGGATTCCATATTTGGAATCAGGATGTTCAAATTGTGTAAATAGGAAACTTTTATTTTTACACATTTTGAATAATTACTGCGGTAAATATTTTATTTACCATGGTTAAAGGGTAAATCCGGTAAATAAGGGTTAAAAAATAATATTATAATAATACAAAATTATACTAAAACGTGTCCTAACCATATTGGTGGACACATACCCGACCATGGGCATCCTTGGGTCGATTTGGGGACCCCTTGGAGCCACTTGTATGTGGTAGGGACACATTATATTAATAAAGTTAAAATAAAAATAAAAATGGCATAAGCTTACATCTTTTAGAAGAACAATTTTTACATAGGGTTATACATGTTGGATTTTCGATTATAAATATCCATTAGAAAGCTAAAAAGATTCCCTATATAATTATATTTTATAAATAATTTTTAGACATGAAATAATTTAAATTATTAATGACACAATAATGATGGAATGTTTACCTCATTAATAAATCATTTAAATAAATAAGATTATAATGATTAAAATATTATCTAAAACCTGCCCAATTATTATTGGTTGATGTTATTTAGAATATGAGTCATCGTATCTTCGACTTCAATGATTTTTGGACCATTATAAACCGAAAATAATTATATTATAAAGTAATACTTTCACTCTTTCCTAAAGAGCCCCTCCTCTCCCTTATAAAAGGAGACCACTTCTACTCATTCATCACACCTCTCAAGCCACTTGGATCATCCAAACCCTGCCCAAATAAGCTCCCCACATCCCTCTACTCCTCCTTGAAGCTTCCCCTTAGGCAGAAAGCATTTCAAGAAGTCCTTTGGTTCCAACCAAAGTGAGTTACCTAAATTAAAGGTAACGATTTCTCTTAAATTATTTTCATTTATTTTGCTTCTCCAACCCCCAAACTCTTTTTATTTCCTTTCTTTTGTAACAACACCAGTATCCAAAATATACTAGGATGTTGTTATAAGAAGGATTCAAACTACACATACACACAACTCCATCTAATGGATGATGAACATAATGTTTCTGTGGATGGAAAACTAACGCCTCACGAAACGATGATTGTTCAAATACATCTTACCGCCTCTCATGGTGGCCATTATGATGGCACTATAATTAAGTGTGATATTAATTATACATATTTTATATATAATCTTCTGTAATTCCATTTTATTTCATACCATTATTCGTTTCATGTTGTATATACATACGATAATTTCATTTGAGGAAGTGCGGACTACCGCCCCCTTAAAATGATATGACTCGTTCATACCACTCATGGAACGTATAAAGAATGGTGTTATTGAACATAAGTAACATATATAAAATATTATATTATAATGGAATAATAATATACCTATGTATCATTTGGATTCAATTCTTTTAAAATGAAAAATTAAATGGAAGTAGCGTTCGTGCGTACGTACGGACTACCGTCTCCACGAATGCGATGAAATTCATTCTCCATCGTAACCATTAAAGTATAATTATCATTTGATGATTTAAAAATGATGTTTAAGGACTTTATATCATTCTGGATATGAATAATATACAACCAATCCTTTACAAAAATGTCTTACGTAACAAAACATATGAAAGAAAACAAGTAAGTTAACACCCGAAACAACGATAATACTAAGATATTATTATCAAATCAATATTAAAAGATCATATATGATATCATATTAATGTATATGATTCTTGTATAATTTAATAACAATTATTTCACCATTATATAGGAGGTTAACCTACCCCAACCAAGGAAAAGTACAAGGTAAGGGTTATTTCACAATCTCTTTATTATCTGAGGTTGTTTATACGTAATAATCTACTGGGACCTCGTTATCATCCACATCCATGTTTCTTCAAAATGTATTTCAAAACTTTTTTAATATTTAAAAGAATATGGGTTAAAGTCATTTATACCCTTGTTTGACTTTTTATAAGAGGTTTATAAGGGAATCTTTCCGTCATTTTCAAAACAAGTTCTTTTTTAACCTTTTCGACAGAATTAAGGTAAGAATGTTTTTTTTAACTTATACGGAAAGTGCGGCTATTTTCCGCTGTTATAAAATCTTCAAAGCTTCCCTTACAAGCTTATAAGATTATTTTCAAAGAAAATTTTTTATTTTATATGGATATTACATGATTTCAAAATAAAAGGAGATATTTCTTTAAAAAGAATTTTGATTTCATCTATGTCAACATCCTTTGATGGATTTTAAGATTATTTGAAGTTGATTTATTATGATACAAAACTTATATATTGTATTGAAGGTTTTGTGATATGTTTGACTGTGGATGTGCTATTTTTTATACCATTCATAGTTTATGGTGAAAGTATTGGCATTTCGTATGCTAGTTTTAATACGAATGTTTATGTTATGTTTAAACCTTTTCATATGGGAATGCATTGGACTTAATATGTGACGGGTGGAGCCCGCTATAGCTCCTCGATGCATCGGTAGGTCTCATGAGACAAACTAGTGTCTTGGCACAAGGCCTTGACAAAATCTTATTTGTAGTCTTGGCACGAGGCCTTGGCTATGTGGTTATGATAGTCTGGCATTATGCATTCCATCATTATGAAAGTGGTTATTGATTTTTCATGTGATTATTCGATTAGTAGAATAACCATGTGAATAAGTAAATGGCATTATTTCATTTTATTTATGCCATACTATGTTAAAAGTTCAAGTTTAAAAGGCTTTTGTTTTAGTTATACATTGCCTTAAATGTTTATTCTTATTTATGAAAGTTTCCACCATATTGTTATCCTTACTGGGCATTTGAGCTCACCCCTTTTCTATGTTTTATTTTTCCCAGGATGTGAAGAAGTAAGTTATGAATGACCTGCAGGGATATTATGAGGGGATATTAGTGTGGACTGTGGAGACATTATGTTGTTGTAGTAGTTTTTCATTTTATGATGTAATGTAAGACTTATGAATATATCTAGTGTTTCCAAGACTACTAAACCAATCGGTAGTTCGAGATTTGATCTTTCTTGTGATCATGCCAATGTTATGTAATAATGCACCGACTCTGGGTAACTGGGGTCGGGGCGTTACAGTTGGTATCAGAGGAAGTTTAGTACAAACCTTGGAAGCTAGATTTAGATAAACTCTGATTAGAGCACGTAGACCTAAGATGAACATTGAGGATTAGTATAGAAGAACTTCCTAGAATTTTGGTATTGTAGAGATTTTGTGAGTTTTCCGAGCAATACATCCATGTCTGGATACGAGCAAGTAGAGGCGGCTCTCGCACAGATGTACCTAGGGGTAAAACCCGAAAACACCGCTTTGAGCTAGACTCGAACGGGAACTGGTGCACGACAACGGGCCTTGCTGCACTCTTGGTTACCTCACTCCCGGGGGATATGCTTAGGATAACTCTCATTTTCTTTACAAATCATTTTGAAGGGATTATGAGTATATACTTTCTAAAAGAAAACATTCTAATGATTATAGATTATATCCATAAATAGTTCAATTTATGTTAAGTGTTTTATAAGTATGGGATTATGTATTTTGATTCATAAACTGATCTAGTTTATGCCATTGTTTAGAAATGGTGCCTAGTGGAAGAAATGGAAACCGTATCAATGCATGCACTCCATGTAGGGATTTCCCTCCTGCTCAAGATAATTATAGTGGGGCTGGTGATGCAACTGGTGCCGATCAGCTAATCACCATACTGGGACAACTTACTCAGGTTATGAATAATAACCTTACCCGTATGGAGCACCCTGATCCGCAGCATGGAGGATCAATGTTAGATCGATTCATGAGGCAACAACCACCAACGTTCAATGGGAGTACAAATCCCTTATTAGCTGAGCAAAGGATAAATTCCCTAGAGAAAATATTTCAGGCTTTGGGGAGCAGTGAAAGGGAAAAAGTTATCATGGCAGTTTACCACCTCACTGGAGATGCTGATCAATGGTGGTCATTGATTCAAAACATGAAGGAAGATGATGAAGTATCAAATATGGAATGGAGGGAGTTCAAAGATCTGTTTTTAGAAAAATACGTTCCTCGTGACCATCGAGAAGATATGGAAAGGCAATTTCTAAGTCTGAGATAGAAGGAGGATGAGAATGTCGCAAAGTATGAGGCTAACTTTACAAGGATAGCAAGGTACGCTGGTGATTATATACGTAACCAAAGAAGTAAGATTGATCGTTTCTTTGATGGGTTAAAACCATTTCTCCGTCGAGCATTAGTCTCACAATCCTTTTCATCGTACGAAGACATTATCTCATGTGCTATCAAGACCGAAAATGAATTCTCTAAGTCTTATGACTTTAAAGCAAAGCAAGAGAAGAAGAGGCCTGCTGATCAATCTGGGAATGGAAATAAGGGGAAGAAAGGAAAGGTTGAACATCCATCCTGTGGTAAATGTGGGAAGAAACACCCCGGTGCTTTCTTGAAGGGAATGGGAGTCTGTTACAAGTGTGGTGAAAAAGGCCACCAAGCTCATGATTGCAAAGGGAAGAAGGAAGCCACCAACGTTCAGTGCTACAATTGCAGGGAGATGGGACATTATGCGAATGAATGTCCTAAGCGTCAGGAGAACTTACCTCAGAAAAGGCCAAGGGATCAAGGCCAAGCTTATGCTATCACTACTACTGAGGTAGACGCTCCGAAAGACGTGGTGGCAGGTAATTTAATGGTTTCCTCAAGTTTAGCAAACGCATTATTTGATTCTGGGTCATCGAATTGTTTCATATCTTCAAAGTTTGCTAAGAAAATTAGATATTTCCAATTTGATTTAATAAGGGAGTTGTCAGTTAAAACTCCTAAGGGAAGTATCATTGCAACAAAGTTTTGTGAATCAGTCCCCATTAGAGCACATAAATTTTCTTTATCTGCTGATCTCATCGTCATACCTATGATTGAGTTTGATATAATCCTCGGTATGGACTGGATTTCAGACTATGATGCGAAGATTTATTGTAAGAAGAAAGAGGTTATGATTCTTGATGATAATGATAAGGAACGCCTTATTTTTAGATCAGAATCGTCACCACTTAATTCTTATTTAGATCCACCCCCAGTATCTCAACTTAATTCAATTATTGGGGAGGAAGAGAATGAAATAACTGTCGGTGAGGAAAGGAATGTTCAAATAGAGGATGTACCTATTGTGAAAGAATTTGTAGATGTATTTCCGGAAGATTTACCTGGACATCCTCCAGAACGAGAAGTTGAGTTTTCTATTGATTTTATTCCTGGATCAAGGCCTATGTCGAAGACCCCTTATAGAATGGCCACTGTAGAATTAGTCGAACTAAAGAAACAACTAGAGGAATTGAGTAATAAGGGATTTATTCTCCCTAGTGTTTCTCCATGGGGAGCCCCTATTTTTTTTGTTAAAATGAAAGATGGATCTATGAGGTTATGTATCGACTACAGGGAGATCAATGCTATAACGATAAAGAACAAGTATCTCCTACCTCGTATTGATGATTTATTTGACCAACTGCATGGAGCTCAATACTTTTCAATGATTGACCTTCGATCTGGATACCATCCGTTGTGTGTGAAGAAGGAAGACGTTCCGATGACAGCATTTCAAACCAGGTACGAGCATTACGAGTTTACCGTAATTCCGTTTGGATTGACTAATGCACCATCTGTATTCATGGATCTGATGAATATAGTTTTCAAGGAGTATCTCGATGAATTTGTGGTGGTATTTATTGATGATATCTTGGTATACTCCAAAACCTATGAAGATCATGAAAATCACTTGCGCATTATCTTGATGACTCTGAGGAGGCATGAATTATATGGGAAGTTTAGTAAGTGTGAATTCTGGCTTCAGGAGATTTCTTTTCTTGGCCATATTGTCTCTAAATATGGAATCTCTGTTGATCCTTCTAAGACCAAGGCAATCCAAGAATGGCCAGCACCTACGAGTATAACTGAGGTACGTAGTTTTATTGGTTTGGCAGGTTATTATCGACGTTTCGTCCAGAATTTTTCCCGATTGGCTAACCCATTAACGAAGATCACACGTAAAGGGGTTAAATTTTTTTGGACAAAAGAGTGTGAAGAATGTTTCGAATAACTGAAGAGAAGATTAGTCAATGCTCCTATATTGACTCTACCATCGGGGAATGATGGGTTCGTTATTTATAGTGATGCATCAAAGAAAGGACTTGGTTGTGTCCTTATGCAGAATGATAGAGTTATTACCTATGCATCACGACAGTTGAAAATTCATGAACAAAACTATCCTACTCATGATCTTGAGTTAGCAGCTGTGATCTTTTATTTGAAGATATGGAGGCACTACCTCTATGGAGAAAAATGTGAGATTTATACTGATCACAAGAGT
This sequence comes from Viscum album, assembly GCA_963277665.1. NCBI lineage: Eukaryota > Viridiplantae > Streptophyta > Magnoliopsida > Santalales > Viscaceae > Viscum > Viscum album. Next base: position 686,606,192 of record OY728167.1, read on the forward strand.
TTGAAGTATATTTTCTCACAAATAGAACTCAACATGAGGCAAAGGAGATGGCTTGAATTACTCAAGGATTATGATTGCACGATACACTACCACCCGGGCAAAGCAAACAAGGTGGCAGATGCTTTGAGCAGAAAAGACCATGGTGTTTTGAACATGATGAGAATTGAAAGGGATCCAATTTTCATGGATCTATTGAATATGGACATGGGAATAACCAGGGAAGGTGAAACATCAATGCTTTTTCAAATGGTTGCCAAACCATCTTTACTAGAAAGGATTAAGAGTTCTCAGACGGATGATGAAGAATTTCAGAAGAAGATTAAAGCTGTGAATGATGGGAGATTGAGAGACTTTGTGTATGAAGATGGGATTTTGAAATTCGGGAAGAGACTTTGTGTTCCCGATTTACCTGATCTAAAAAGGGAATTGCTGGATGATGCTCATAGTTCCAATTTCTCTATACACCCTGGGAGCACCAAAATGTATAGAGATTTGAAGGAACATTTTTGGTGGGACAACATGAAGAGAGAGATTGCTGATTTTGTGTCAAGATGTATGGTTTGTCAACAAGTGAAAGCTGGAAGGCAACAGCCTGGAGGAGTCATGCAACCTCTTCCCATACCGGAGTGGAAATGGGACAATATTACGATGGACTTTGTCATGGGTCTACCAAAGACTCCTAGAAGGAATGATGCAATATGGGTTATTGTTGATCGTCTTACCAAGTCAGCACATTTTCTTGCTATAAGAGAAGATCTACCCCTGGAACGCCTAGCAAGACTATATATTAATGAAGTTGTGAGACTTCATGGAGTACCCTTATCGATTGTTTCTGATCGTGATCCCCATTTTACTTCAAGATTTTGGAAAAGCCTTCAGAAATCCCTGGATACTGAACTTCATTTGAGCACTGCTTACCACCCTCAGATAGATGGAAAATCAGAACGGACTATTCAGACCTTAGAAGACATGTTGAGATCTTGCTCACTTGATTTTTAGGGTATGTGGGATCAATATTTACCACTGGTAGAATTTTCCTATAACAATAGCTTCCATTAGAGTATTCAGATGGCACCATATGAAGCGTTATATGGAAAGAGATGTCGTACACCAACCTGTTGGGATGAGGTTGGTGAAAGAAAACTTGTAGGCCCAGAACTGGTGGAGGAAACGGTGGAAAAGGTGAAGGTAATCCAAAATCACATCAAAGCAGCTCAAAGTAGGCAGAAGAGCTATGCCGATAATCGAAGGAAGGATTTGGAATTTCAAGTCGATGATCATGTTTTCCTGAAGGTATCTCCATGGAAGGGAGTCATACGTTTTGGTAAGAAAGGTAAATTGAGTCCCAGGTATATCGGACCCTTTGAAATTCTAGAACGAATTGGGGTTGTAGCTTACCGATTGGCAATGCCGCCAAGTCTCTCAAAAGTTCACGATGTGTTCCACGTATCTCTGTTGAGGAAATACATGCCTGACCCAACGCATGTACTCACCTATGAATAATTAGAACTGGAACCCGATCTGTCTTATTGTGAAGAGCCCGTCAAGATTCTTTATACGAGAGAACAAGTGCTGAGAAACCGGACGACGCGTCTGGTAAAAGTTTTGTGGAGAAATCATAAGATGGAAGAGGCAACGTGGGAACCCGAGGAACTTATGATGAAGAACCACCCGAGTCTTTTTATACAGTAATACCCTAGAAATTGCGAGGACGCAATTATTTGAAGGAGGGGAGAATGTAACACCCCAAGCTTCCATGGTACGTTTCCTTTTGACTAATGCGATAGCGTTTGTTGTACGCAACCTCGAGTTCTAACACACACCACAACTAATTAAACTAGCCGTTGTGAATAGTAATACCTACTTTTTGAAATCATATATACATTTTATATTTCAAAATGGACTTCATTTTTGGATTAGGAATATCGAAATTAGCCTAGGGTGAAATTTTGATACTTTTTGGATAACTTTTATATTTTGATGAAAAGTGAAAATTACTAAATTTTTATTAAAAATAACTTTTTTAATCAAAATAATTAATATTGATAAATTATGAATTTGAGTAGTTTTAAAGTATATTTAGAATATATTTTTACCATTTAATATAATGTTGGTCATTGGACATAATTTTACAATTAAACCGAACATAAACAAGTGTCAATCTTTTGATAGTTATTATCTCTTAAAAACACGCTTTTTGTTTTGACAGCGGGAATTAATTTTAAATTAATTTCTGCCACTTCTGTGTTTTGAATTTAGGAAAATGGATTCAATATTTGGAATCAGGATGTTCAAATTGTGTAAATAGGTAACTTTTATTTTTACACATTTTGAAGAATTACTGCGGTAAATATTTTATTTACCATGGTTAAAGGGTAAATCCGTTAAATAAGGGTTAAAAAATAATATTATAATAATACAAAATTACCCTAAAACATGTCCTAACCTTATTTGTGGACACATACCCAACCATGGGAATCCTTGGGTCGATTTGGGGACCCCTTGGAGCCACTTGTATGTGGTAGGGACACATTATATTAATAAAGTTAAAATAAAAATAAAAATGGCATAAGCTTACATCTTTTAGAATAACACTTTTTACATAGGGTTATACATGTTGGATTTTCGATTATAAAAATCCATTAGAAAGCTAAAACTATTTCCTACATAATGATATTTTATTTATAATTTTTAGACATCAAATAATTTAAATTATTAATGACACAATAATGATGCAATGTTTACATCATTAATAAATCATTTAAATAAATAAGATTATAATGATTAAAATATTATCTAAAACCTGTCCAATTCTTATTGGTTGATGTTATTTAGAATATGAGTCATCGTATCTTCGACTTCAATGATTTTTGGACCATTATAAACCGAATATAATTATATTATAAAGTAATACTTTCACTCTTTCCTAAAGAGCCCCTCCTCTCCCTTATAAAAGGAGACCACTTCTACTCATTCCTCACACCTCTCAAGCCACTTGGCTCATCCAAACCCTGCCCAAATAAGCTCCCCACATCCCTATCCTCCTCCTTGATGCTTCCCCTTAGGCAGAAAGCATTTCAAGAAGTCCTTTGGTTCCAACCAAAGTGAGTTACCTAAATTAAAGGTAACGATTTCTCTTAAATTATTTTCATTTATTTTGCTTCTCCAACCCCCAAACTCTTTTTATTTCCTTTATTTTGTAACAACACCAGTTTCCACAATATACTAGGATGTTGTTATAAGAAGGATTCAAACTACACATACACACAACTCCATCTAATGGATGATGAACATAATGTTTCTGTGGATGGCAAACTAACGCCTCACGAAACGATGATTGTTCAAATACATCTTACCGCCTCTCATGGTGGCCATTATGATGGCACTGTAATTAAGTGTGATATTAATGATAAATATTTTATATATAAGCTTCTGTAATTCCATTTTATGTCATACCATTATTCGTTTCATGTTGTATATACATACGATAATTTCATTTGAGGAAGTGCGGACTACCGCCCCCTTAAAATGATATGACTCGTTCATACCACACATGGAACGTATAAAGAATGGTGTTAATGAACATAAGTAACATATATAAAATATTATATTATACTGGAATAATAATATACCTATGTATCATTTGGATTCAATTCTTTTAAAATGAAAAATTAAATGGAAGTAGCGTTCGTGCGTACGTACGGACTACCGTCTCCACGAATGCGATGAAATTCATTCTCCATCGTAACCATTAATGTGTAATTATCATTTGATGATTTAAAAATGATGTTTAAGGACTTGATATCATTCTGGATATGAATAATATACAACCTATCCTTTACAAAAATGTCTTACGTAACAAAACATATGAAAGAAAACAAGTAAGTTAACACCCGAAACAAAGATAATACTAAGATATTATTATCAAATCAATATTAAAAGATCATATATGATATCATATTAATGTATATGATTCTTGTATAATTTAATAACAATTATTTCACCATTATACAGGAGGTTAACCTACCCCAACCAAGGAAAAGTACAAGGTATGGGTTATTTCACAATCTCTTTATTATCCGAGGTTGTTTATACGTAATAATCTACTGGGACCTCGTTATCATCCACATCCATGTTTCTTCAAAATGTATTTCAAAACATTTTTAATATTTAAAATAATATGTGTTAAAGTCATTTATACCCTTGTTTGACTTTTTATAAGAGGTTTATAAGGGAATCTTTCCGTCGTTTTCAAAACAAGGTCCTTTTTAACCTTTTCGACAGAATTAATGTAAGAATGTTTTTTTAACTTATACGGCGAGTGCAGCTATTTTCCGCTGTTATAAAATCTTCAAAGCTTCACTTACAAGCTTATAAGATTATTTTCAAAGAAAATGTTTTATTTTATATGGATATTACATGATTTCAAAATAAAAGGAGATATTTCTTTAAAAAGAATTTTGATTTCATCTATGTCAACATCCTTTGATGGATTTTAAGATTATTTGAAGTTGATTTATTATGATACAAAACTTAAATATTGTATTTAAGGTTTTGTGATATGCTTGACTGTGGATGTGCTATTTTTTATACCATTCATAGTTTATGGTGAAAGTATTGACATTTCGTATGCTAGTTTTAATACGAATGTTTATGTTATGTTTAAACCTTTTCATATGGGAATGCATTGGACTTAATATGTGACGGGTGGAGCCCGCTATAGCTCCTCGATGCATAGGTAGGTATCATGAGACAAACTAGTGTCTTGGCACAAGGCCTTGACAAAATCTTATTTGTAGTCTTGGCACGAGGCCTTGGCTATGTGGTTATGATAGTCTGGCATTATGCATTCCATCATTATGAAAGTGGTTATTGATTTTGCATGTGATTATTCGATTAGTAGAATAACCATGTGAATAAGTAAATGGAATTTTTTCATTTTATTTATGCCATACTATGTTAAAATTTCAAGTTTAAAAGGCTTTTGTTTTAGTTATACATTGCCTTAAATGTTTATTCTTATTTATGAAAGTTTCCGCTATATTGTTATCCTTACTGGGCATTTGAGCTCACCCCTTTTCTATGTTTTATTTTTCCCAGGATGTGAAGAAGTAAGTTATGAATGACCTGCAGGGATATTATGAGGGGATATTAGTGTGGACTGTGGAGACATTATGTTGTTGTAGTAGTTTTTCATTTTATGATGTAATGTAAGACTTATGAATATATCTAGTGTTTCCAAGACTATTAAACCAATCGGTCTTTCGAGATTTGATCTTTCTTGTGATCATGCCAATGTTATGTAATAATGCACCGACTCTGGGTAAATGGGGTCGGGGCGTTACAGAAGAACCCTATAAAACACTAAAAAAACATAAAAACCGTAAACACCCTAGACAGTCCTAAATACCATAAAAGGCCCAAAAAACTCTAAAACCCCCAAAAACCCAAAAACCCGTAAAGGACCTAATAACCTAAAAACCCCAAACCCCCGTAAATGCCCATGAATCAACTACAAGACCTTAAAACCCAAAAAACCCTATAAGACCTTTAAATATATAAAGACCCCAATAACCATAAATCCATTAAATGACCTAAAAAACACTATGAACCCTAAATCCCTAACAACACTGAAATCACCTAAAAATTTATAAAAACTCAAAACCCCCTAAAACACTAAATACATTGAGTTGTGGGACCTTTTTCAAGAGATTTGTTTTCTTATAGAGAATGTTGGAGAGCGATGGGATTATTTGAAGTAGGCAGCCTAAATTCTTCATTCGATCAGTGTGGGAGGACCGTATGAATTTTTTTCTAATAATCCTTTGAAATACATGGTTATGAGTCAGTTTATTCTTATTAGATTGTAATTTGTTTTGTGGTTAGTGACCCTCAACCATATTCCAACTCATAAGCTTCTGAAATGTATAGGGATATTCTATCCGATTTTTTGTTTTCTTTGTGAATCATTTTATTAGGATTTAGATCATTTTTTAGTTGTTTGTCTTCATAGATGCTATGGAACTCCTTTTTTATTCTATATTACCACTATTTCTTAGATTCTTCCTTCTCAGTTGTTAATGATTCGAGTCTAGACATTTTCAGTGGGGATTCATTGCTGCATGTTTTTGGAGGACAAAGTATGGTGTCTCGTGTTTGTATCATCTGGATGGAACATAATTCTTGCCTACATGGATCCCCTCACCATGAGTTTAGTTTTTTTGGAATATGTTAGATTATTATATTCATTGAAGGCTTTCCACTTGAAAGAATTTAACTAATGTCCGTGGTAATAAGGATTTGTCCCATTGACCGAATTTCGATGTTTTTTCTTTAGGTTTATGATTTTGGATTTATATTGGGGTGGTTGATTCTTCTATGTGCTGGGTATCACAGTGTTTTTGTGGTTATTTGTTTTCTTTCAGTTGTGGTTAGTTTTTCGTGCTTGTGTATGATTTCTTCCATGCGGTTTTTCATTAACTATTATTTTTTCTGTGGTTTATGCCTGTGTTGGTGATTTTGTATGTTTTCTTCCTTAGTTATTGAGGTTGGGTCATGATATTATAGATTGGGGACGATTTGGGGGTGTCTCTGTAGTAGTATGACTATGGTTGTGCCTGGGTGGGCACTTGTAGGGTGCTAGGGTGGCTTGGGTAGTAGGGTTGCTCATGTGTTTCTTCTACAAGTTGGGGATGGGTTAGATCATGTGATGCTGCTGGGATCCATTTTTTTAAAGGGATATAAAGCTTTTTTATACATGATTGGGTTGTTTTAAAGGATTGAATTGGGGGTCCTGGGTTTTCATGATTCAGGACATGTGGTTCTTTGGCCAGCTCTATTCAGGATAGGCTTTGTGGTATTTTTTGGGTATTTTTTATTGTTATAGGTTCTTTTTGGATAGGTTGTGCAATATGTGGATGTGTTTGGTGGGCTTGAATAGTGTTTTTTTGGTAGGATTTGTTTTTATAAGATATATACTAGTTTGTGGGCTATGCTAGATGTGTTGTAGAAGGTTTTTCTTATGTTGGAGGCTTTTAGTTTTGGCTCCAGACTATTGTGCCTTTCTTCTAGGGGTGGGTGGTAGGTTATGCAGTTGTGCATCATGTTTGGGTGGATATCGATACAGGTGTTCAGCCAGTTGGGCTTCATTTTGGCTGTAGATGGTACGCTGGATGAGGTCCAGGGTTGGATTGCTAGTTAGAATGAGGGGTACTTGGTCGGGTTTGGAGGGGCTTCCTTGTTTTGGACTATTTGGATGATGTTTAGTGGTGTTACTTGAGGATGAAGTGGATTCTTCAGGTACCTCAGATTCTAATTTCTATTTTATAATGAGTTGATGTGAGGGATGTACTCACTATTACACTAGTTATGGGAAGGTGGTGGTCTGGGTTTGGCCTATTTTGGGGCTATAGAGCTGCAAGTGTATACCATGTAGGGTTGTACAGGGGTTGTCGGTGTCTATTGTGTTTGGGATGGTGATGTGGTGGGGTGGAAGGGGTTAGGGGATTGGTATAGGTATTGTTTCTTGTGAGTGAGTGTGTGTGTGTGTGTGCACAGGGAACATTCATGTGTTCATGGGTGTGTGCGTCTGTGTGTGTGGGGGGGGGGTAATGGTTTCAGGTGTTTTGTTGACATGTGTTGGTGGGTTTCCTTGCATCTATATGTTCCTCTCTTAATTTGTTTCATGGTTCTTCTTCTAGTTTAGAGGATCAATGTATTCTAGATAACTAAGGTTGTATACTGTTTCTTCTGGAAATGGAGAAAATATTGTTTGTTTTTTGGTTCAAACATTCAAATCGGTTTCATACGGGTTTACTCGTAGAACCAGAAACATACAATGATTCTATATCCATTTGGATCTACTTTCCAAATTTAGGTTCTCATTAGTTATGGACCGATGAGGCTTAATAATTTTTATTGGTCGAGAGGATGGGAGGTCGGACTCATCACACCTTTGGGGGGGGGATTATTGTCTAATCTGGGACTCTCTTATATATTTAAGTTATGTTCGTGAATCCTTATTAATTTACCAAGTATGAAACATGAGATTTTCTTTAGATCTGATAATCAATGATTGATGAAATTTAGGGAATGTTTTATATGTATTTTTGGTTCTTCATCGATAGAGAATCATCTGTATTTATGAGATATTCTTTAGTCAGTGGTATCCTTCAACAAGTTATATAGAAATCTCTTGGTCATTATGATAACCATACTAGTTTTAAATACACTCAGCGGGGAACTTGAAGTTTATTGTTGTTTAGAAGGACAAGGATTATTTCAGAGTTAGGATCGTACCCACAGATGGGCTACCTACGTATCCTGGTTAGAAAAGGAATCAGAACCCACGTAGTTCAAGTGAAGAAGTATGGGGTTTATGAATGATTAATGGCTCAATGAAAGATTTCATAATTACGTTTAAACTCTAATCTCACGTGAGTCATACTAAGTGTGAGAAACTATAGGTATTAGTAAAACCTAACGATTTTCCACGAAAGATGCAATCATAAAAAATGATGTGGGACTTACGTATTTATGATGGCCCAATATATATGAGAATCGGGATTTACTTTAGCGAAGAAACCCAGAAATAAGGTCTATAAAGGTATATGTGCTTTTAGGAGATTTGAATACTTAACTTAGGGCTTACTCCTGAGAAGGATTCCAAAATTAGAGAGGGACTAATGATTGGGTTTTATTTCCTAAGAAGGAAGCCCAAGTCAAAAGAAATTAATCTTGGGGCTTACTCCTGAAAAGGATGCCCAGGTTAAGAGAAATTAGGAAACTTGGGGCTTATTTCTAAGGATGAATTCCAGGTTAGGGAACGTTAATTTATTATTGAGGATTACTCTTAAGGAGGATGCTCAAATCAAATATGTGGGGACTTGGGGCTTACTCCTTAGGAGGATTCCCGGATAAACTGGGGCCATAAAATATGTATGTGCATTATAGAGATTTATACTCTTAATTTGGGACTTGTTGCTAAGGAGGATGCCTAGAATTAAAGGAGACTTTAATTTATGATTGGGGCTTACTCCTAAGGAGGATGCCCAGATCAAAGATTATCTCATCTTTAGTGATGAGTTTGAATGATGGGAACATCTAACTATAGTGATATAAATCTATACAAATCACATTTTTTGGGAGATGTTCCACAGAATTATTTTTAGATAAGGAAACCAACAAAGGAACCATGCTAGAAATGGATTTGAAGAGGGCTTTGAAGGCTGTCCTTGAAGAGGAAAGGTGGATATGAGGAAATGAAGTGAATTGGAAGTAGGCGTGCAAGTATTGGTCTGGCACGCAAGTCTTGGTTTCCCAAGTAGACTTGCGCGACATGAGTTCACTTTGGCGACGAAGAACCTGTGAAGTGATACTTGGGAGACTTTGGATTGGAGCCCTTAGTATCATCTCTTGAGGCTTCCACATGGGTGGCGCACAGGTTTCCGTGAAGGGATAAGTCGGTGCACAAGGGTTTCCATTTACCTTAAGGGATGGACACTTAGGCGTGCAATTGTTTATGGGTTATAACACTTAGTCCTTGTTCTACATCCTTAGAGCTTCCATTCTAGGTAATTAATTACCTTAGAAGTGTCTGGAAGATATGAAGAAGAGACTTGGGTGACCATTGCTTGAATATGAGTTTTGGATTCTTTTGTCCTCGAAATGGGGGGCCCACAGGGGGTATTTATAGGCCATTTAGGACCTTGGGAGAAAAAAGAATAGGGCGGGCAAGTGACTTGCACGACCCATATGTGGCGCGCATGTGACTTGTGCGACCAACTTGAAACTTTCATGCCCCATATTTAAAGAGATCCTTGTTCATGCCTTTACCATTTTTTGATGTTCTTCAAAAGATGAATCTCTTTGTGCCCAAGGTATTCCCTTATTTCATTTGTTAGACTCTGTGACAAAAAGGAGTGTCAACAAAAGTCCCCCCTCAGAGTTGGATCTGAAAAAGGAAGGAGGATTTTACTCTCAGGTAAAGGAGAAAACCAAGGAATTTTTGGGAGTGAATGTTTTGAGCACGTAGGTGTGCTTCTGGCGCGCAGGGTCTGGTGCGCAGGGGTATGGCCTCGCCTATAAATATGCTGCACCACTTCGTGCAAAGGCACTCGGTTTCAAACGCTTTTGAGCTCTCAGCACGCAAGTATCTCTCGTTCTTCCAGGTTCTGTTGTCTGCGGTTCATTGCTTCTTTGTGTCCCTCTTCTACGGAGGTATTTGGACTTGCGTGGTGGTACCTGCACGCCCATACTTGTGTGGCCGAATTAGGCTTGCGCACCAACATGAGACTTGCGCGCCTTAATTTCTTAGCCATTTTTTTCAAATTTCTTCACAAATATTTTGAAAAATAAACTTATTTAATATTTAATTATTCGACCTTTGTGCAGATTCAATGGCTCCCAGAAGAATAGGAACGGCTGATGAGCTGGCCAGTAGGAGGATTAATGACATGATGAACATTGTTGGCCATGAATACTACAATATTCCTGACAACACTCTCCCATATTTGGCCAAATACTTGATGAAGTATCATCATAATTTCCCAAAAATTATTCACCTACCTCTATATGGGCATGGTCATCTACAGGGAGTCAATGTTCCAGAGGAAATGATTTACATGATCAAGATGCAGCTTCATTACTACCCCTCTATTTTTGTTATGATGTGCATTAAGAGGAGAAACAATGGTGTGAACTATCGAATTTTTCCTCCATGCCATTTCCTTGCAGATATGAAAATGGAAAACCAGGGGATGATATGTTTTCTGAAACTAGTTGGTGGAGGGAAGACTATCATGACATTAGAAAAATATTTGAAAATAATACTCTCTCCAAATGGCTCTTTATTTCCAATACTCCATTCCCAAATCCATGTATCCATATTCCAAGTCTCTTGGGCAGAAACAGAGTCACTATTTGATCAGCAAAAAAGTTTTTCAAACCACACTCAATAACATTCATTTACAATTGTTACAAGAAGAGATGGTATCACTGCATCTCTTATTGTATCCAGTTGAATGAATAAATTCTAGGTGGATGTTGATGAAGCTCGGGATTCTATGAATCGAATGAAGAGTTTTATTGAAAGCCACATGTACTTATTGAAAAAGAGAAGAGACTCCAGTCTGTGGATGTCCTTCTAACTCTTGTGCATAAATGAAAAAAACTTTCATCTTCAATCATTTGTGCATGAATTCTTTTAATACCTGCTTTAAATTTTTTACCTAAGCCAATGGGCCTAGTAAGCATAGTTTTATTGTTGCTAGGATTATAAAAATAACCCTACAAACTTTGAATCTTTTTATTGCTCAATATTACCTAAATCATACAAAATGTATTTTTAGTGAGTGGGGACTTGACTTTTGTTCAAATTTCCCTTGTCTTTTGTGTGCAGTTTAAATTCATGCACGTCGAACATAAAAGGGCTAATGTTTAAGGTCGAAATAGCTTTGACCGAATTGACTAAAATTGACTCAATTACTTGTTAATTTGTTTGGAAACATATTTCCACATTCAATTATGGAGGTGAAAACTTGTAAATTATGAATTGATACATTTTGAATCTGAGGAAGGATATGAAAAAAGTGCTAAAAGGTATTAGTGTAATTATTTTCTAAGAGTAAAGTTACCACTATTTGACGAAACCTTTAGGGGGCTTGAATTATGTAGGACCACTTAAGGGAATTGGCTACATAGTAAAAAGAATAGCATCTTTTGGCTGATAGGTCCGTTATATAGATGTGTTTATTCAAGGCTGCCTAAGGGCACGTGTTGCATAGTCAGGAAAAATAACTCTCAGAAAGTTTACTTTTCTATTACTAAAATCCAGTGACAGTTTATGGTGATTAAAATTATCCAAATCACAGAGTCTGCTGTATGGAGAGAGGTACTTGAATATGGATAGGATATTCCCAATTATGATTGTCAAATAATTGGATGAATGTCACTCCAGTGAAGGTCTAACCCAAACATAGGGAAGGGAAATATAAACCATATACTTGAATACTTTCAAATCATGAAAGAGAGTATGGGAAAAATATGTTAAGGATGGATGTTTTTGTGGATCCCTACATATCGTTGTTAAGACCAATAAGGGAAAAGTGGTTTTCCCCCAAGAATGAAGTTACCACTATTTGAAAAACCTGTTAGGGGGTTGAATTATATAGGTCCACTTAAGGGAATTGGCTGCATAGCCAAATAATAGCATATTTAAACTAATAGGTCCGTTATGAAGACTTTTTTATACAAGGCCGCCTAAGGGCATGTGCTGCATGGTTAGGAAAAGGAATTACCAGGTATCAGACATATTTTGACCAGAAGTCAAGAAAAGGGTTATGGAGATCTGGATGTATTTAAGTATAGGAGTATGATACATGAAAATGGGTATTGTCCAATGCATGTAGGAGATACATAGACCAATTTTGACCATAATCATGTTCTGGCTAGGTCCTGAATTGAGATGTTGGACTTCACAACATATCTCATAGAATGTGAATCAATCCATATGTAGTTCTTGAAATACAGTTTAACGTCATGTGGGATGAGAGCATAGGAGATCTTAGATTAGGTTTGTTGAGCTCAGACCATAATAAGGGAGACACCTTGTGTGTTTGTTATAAACCTGATGTGAATAAAGACCAGGGTTTTCATACCACATCCATGTTCTCACAAGGGGAATTTTCAGTCAAGGGACTAAAAGTGGAGTTCGGGGTTAGGGCTAAAGGCTTGGGGCAAGGTTCGAGAGATGCTCGAATGATCCTACGTATACCATAAGGATGGGGATCAAGCCACACATAATCCGTGAAATACCTTCTGTACAGATTTAGTTTGTAAATGTGAAGGGTGAAAGGGGACATTAGTGCAATGATGGTTGGACCCAATATTAAAGGTTTGGGAATTACCATGTATTCATGTAGTCATTGAAATATGAGATGATTGGAGATCAATGTTAGTGATTATTCCCTTTTAGGCGGGGGATAATGGGGGACTGTATAGTTTAACTTCATATAGCAAGGACAATGGGGCTGCATAGTTTAGTGTCATGTATCCCGGAAAAAAGGACGTACACAGATTAACGTCATATGGGATGAAGGTGAATCGATGTGAAGAGATCAGTTTCAGGCTTGATCCTCGGGAGGTTGCCTACGTACCTAGTCTAGGAGGCAAGGATCAAAGTCCGCATAGTTCAATTGAAAATGAATTGGTGATCGAGTTGTACTTGAGGATAATCAGAAGATGGTGTTGGGAGTTACGCGTGGTTAGCGGCCCAGAGAGAATGTTATGTTTGAGGCTTACTCTACGCTCATGTGAGTAATACTCAGTGTGAGAAACAAGAGGTAACAACAAACCTAACGATGTATAGTTTAACATCATGTAGGACGAATTAGAGACTTTTACAGTTTAACGTCATATAGGACGAGGATGTTGTACAGTTTAGTGTCATGTAGCAAGGACAATGCATAGTTTAATGTCATATAGGACATAATTGACTATTTTTTTAATGTCATGTAAGACAAACATGGAGAATCTATAGTTTAACGTCATGTAGGACGAAAAAAGGGACTTTTTGACAGTTTAACATCATGTGGGATGAAATTACACCAATGTGAAGATATTGTTTTGGGGTTCTTCATGGATCAATATCGTATGAGACGGAGGTGAACCAACATGAAGAGATTGGTTTTGGGCTTGAACCTCGGGAGGTCGCCTATGTACCCAACTTAGAAGGCAAGGATGAAAGTCTGTGTAGTTCAATTGAAGAATGAATTATAAGGAAAGAGTTTAACGTCGTGTTGGACGAAAAAGGGACTGTGCAGTTTAAAGTCTTGCAGTGAGAACTATTGGGGGACTATGCAGTTTATATTCATGCAGTGAGGACTACGTCCATGCAGTTTTAACGTCGTGCAGTGAGGACGAAGATGAACATACATGAAAAGAGGATTCCATGCAGTTTAACTTCATGTGGTGAGGACGAAATAGGGGACTCTGCAATTTAATTTCATGTATAAAGGACAATATAGTTTAACATCATGTTGGAAGAAAATATAGTTTAACGTCATGTTGGACATATATGTATTTGTGTTACACAAAATACTTCTTCAAGAACCTTTCATTGGTTGGAGTTGTGATGATTTCTACATCCATTGAGATTAAAGAAGAAGCTCTATTGGAGTAAACCTAATGTATTGAATAAGGTCCTTCACACTTTGGATCAAGCTTGGTAGGTTTCTACCCTAGTATCATTGGAGTTCTAAGGACCAGTACCAATTCTCCATTAATGAATGAATGAAGATGAACTTTTTTGTTGAAAGCACGTGCTATTCGATTCTAATAGACTTCCAAATAGTGCAGGGTGCACAATATTTATTCATCTACACATTCCAATTCTTCAAATTGCTTCTGAGATTGTTCATATGTGGATGACTGGTCACAAATGGCTACTATGATTGAAGGTAATTGATCCTCAATGGGAAAGACTGCTTATGTTCCATATACCAATGAGTATGGTGTTGACCATATAGCGGTGCGGGTGGTGGTCTGATATGCCCATAAATCTAGAAAAATTTTATCAGGACATGACTTCTTATCATTATTCACCATCTTTTGAAGTATGTTTGAACGAGTCTTTTTTATGGCCTCTATCGGTCCATTGTCCACTGCATGATACCGAGATGAATGATTGGATTTGATGTTGTATTCTTGATACAACTTTCTCACCTTAGATGAACAAAAGTTGGTGCCATTGTCTGTTAATATGGTATGAGGGACACCCAATCTGGTAATGATGTCAGACATGATGAATCTAACAATGCTTTTAGAACTAACTTATTTGAGATGTATTGCCTCTGCCCATTTTTAAAAGAAGTTATTATAAGTAAGAATATACTTAAACTACGTGGATGTAGCCGGAGGATAAGGTCCTACTACATTCATTCCCATTGTGTAAAATGGACATGAGTATTTAGTTGTATGAAGAAACTCTTGGGGTTGATGAATGAATTTGGCATATACTTGGAAAGAGTGACACTTCTTAGTGAATTCAACACAATCTTGTATCATTGAAAGCCAAAAGTATCCATGCCTTCTAATTTGATCAGATAGTCTATGTCCATACTGGCGGGCACCATAGACTCCGGCATGTGCTTCATTCATGACATCAATTTTCTCTTCACCATCAATGCATCTGAAGATAATTCCATAAAAACCTCACTTTTAGAAAAAAAAATCATGATCTGGGCTATCATAATGAGTAAAGTTGAACACACGTCGCCAGACTTGTTATTTCCCGGCTCCATCATGTGGAAGTATTACATTATGAAGGTATTCCCTAATAGTTGTCATCCGTCCTGTAGTATGACCATATGGTACAGAAATGGGACTGATTACATTGATTTCATCTGTTCTTATTAGAACATAAGGTGAAACTGTTCAACGGTGGGCAATACTGATGATTGTTTCGTCCCAATTTGGATCTACCAGAGCTTTGGCCACATTAGCCAGTGCATCAGCTTGAGAATTTTATGATCGTGGGACATAATAAAATGTCAATTCCGAATGAAATTACTCTATTAACTTCCTAACGTAATCATACAAAGGGATTAACACTTATTTTCTGATGGCATAATCCACATTGACATGTCTGATTACTAGGTCTGAATCACCTTTCACTTTTATGTGATTCGCAACTTCCTGAAGCCCCAATTCCAAGACTATGATAAGAGCTTGATATTCTGCTTCATTTTTGGTACCGCCTCCCAAAAATAAGAAAGAATTGTGTAGAACTGCATTTTTTGGGAAATAATCACAATTCCAAACCCAAATTTGTTGAATTTTTGATCTTCCATTTTCTTCCCCATTAGACTTCTAGAGGAACCATCAAAGTATATTTCCCACATTTGAGGACTATATTGAATAGAGAATACTTCTTCATCATGAAGTTCAATATCCAAAGATGTATCTTCTACTGAAGGGTGTTCAGCAAGGAAATTAGCCAGAGCACGGCCCATTATTGCCTTTTGAGACACGTACTGGATATCAAACTGCTGCAAAATAACTGCACACCTTTCTAGACGTCCTTTAAGCATTGGACGACTAAGGATAAATTTGAGTGGGTTACTGCGAGATACCAATTGGAACTTATGATGTTGCAGGCAGTGTCTCAACTTCTGAACTGCAAAGATTAATGCTAGGAAGAACTTTCCAAAACTCGAATATTGAGTTTATGCCTCAAGCATAGTACGACTGAGGTAGTAAAGACTATTTTCATTCCCAGCATCATTCTTTTTGGAAATGAAGGCACCCAATGGTCGATCTAAAGCTGTCACATAAAGAATAAGTGGTCCTCCTTAAAAATGTGGAATTAATACTGGTGGACTCAGGAGATATTTCTTGAGAATATCAAATACCTCTTAGAAAACTTCGGTCCATTGGTAGGTGACTCCCTTATTCATTAATCTGGCGAAGGGTAAACACATGATTGCCAGATTGGCGATGAAACTCCGAATATAGGCCAAGTGTCCTTGAAGTCCTCTTAATTATTTCCAATTTCAAGGAGGTGACATAACAAGGATTGATTTTTTCTTCCCATGATCAACTTCGATACCACGATGGCATACAAAAAAACCGAGAAATTTTCCGGAGGTTACCCCGAAAGCACATTTTAAGGGGTTCATCTTCAAATTATGTTGTCGGAGTTTGTGGAATATGATTCCCAAATCAGCCATGTGATCAGAACTTTTTCTGGATTTAACCACCAAATCATCCACATAAAATTTAAAAAAATTCCCTAAAAAAAGTTTGAAGATACGGTGCATGGCACGTTGATATGTTACACCTGCATTTTTCAGGCCAAAGGACATTACCCCATAGAAAAACACACCTCGAGGGGCTCTGAAAGCTGTAGATTCTTCATCTTCTGGATCCATTCAGATTTGATTACACCCATAATATCCCTCCATGATAGAAAGTGCTTTATAGCCAGTTGTTTCATCAATTAAGAGTTCTCTGATCGTAACTGGAAAATAATCCTTGGGACAATGCCGATTATGATATCTGAAATCAATGAAAACTATAATTTGTCCACTTTTTTCATAGGGACAATATTAGACATCCATTTGGGATATTGAACATCTCTAAGGATGTTAGATTTGATAATCATATCCACTTCAGCTTCAATTTTGGAAGAATATTTTGGATGTGTTCTTCTTGCGGTTTGCTTGAATCCTCGATGTTCTTATGGAAAACCCAAATGATGAGTGGAAACATTAAGATCAAGACCTGGAATTTCTATATAATTCCATGAAAATACATCTTTATTTTTCTTTAGAAATGAAATATACATTTCTTTCCCTTCAATACTCATGGCCGCACTGATTAAAGTGGTGCGTCGATCTTCTATTGTACCAAGATTTATTTCTCCTAGTTAATCCATAGTAGTAGAGATAACCTCTTCAAATGATGAAGGAGAATCCCTAAGATCTTCCTATTCTTCTTCAATATTTGTTAATTATTTTTTTTCTACTTGAATAGTAGATTATGAAGTAGAATTTCCATGATACGGAAAGTAGTTAAAATTTGAACATCTCGTAGAAGAGACTACCATTTCTGACCCTATTGATGATGATGGGTCTTACTTGGGTAATAAAGAGGAGATGATGGATTGAGAATCGACATCATCGTTCATCTATGGAATTTCTATAACTTCTTCTAACGTGGTTGATGATGTATAGAATTGATTGATTTCAGCGGATGAAATGAAGGCATCTCCATTTGAGATTTCATCATTTCTTGGTGATTCACCAATTTCACCCATGTTGTCTGGCTTGATTGTCGTGATTAAAATTATGGATGTTTCCATAGAAGTATATAGATTTGGGTCTATCCTATCAATTTGACAGATAGGAAACACATAATCTGTACTCACATGTATGAATGGGTTTACTGGAATCTTTGCCAAACCATATGGATTATTAATTTTGGTAACCACTTTTGTCATAGATACCTCCTTTCCCTCTATGTGACACAATTCTGACTCAATGTATTGAGATTCACATATTTTGAATGGGGCTTTATCACCATATAATTTCCCAATTTGACCATTGAAACATTATTGGAGACATTGATGGTATGATGAAGGTATAGCCGCATGTTAATGTAGCCATGGTCTTCCAAGAAAAATGTTGAATGTTGTGTCATGATGAACAACAATGAAATCTGAATTAGACACAAGATCTCCCAACTGAGTTCTGAGTGTAATATCACCCAGAGGTTCTTGTTCATTCTTATCATATCCTTGTAACATCAAAGTAGAAGCAGATAAATTAGATTCGAAGAGGCCCAATCAATGAAGTGTACGAATAGGGATGAGGTTGAATCCGGAGCCATTATCAATGAAAGCTCGTCAGATGTCCATGTCATTGAACGTTCCTGATAGATATAAAGGTCTAATATCTCCATGCACAAAATTATATTCATCTTTATCTGTAATAGATATCACTGCATAGCATTCTGCATGATCATTCTCTACATGGTAGACTTCAGCCGCATCAATTTCAGTTTTGAACTCCTGAGTACTTGACAAAGCCTCAATAAGTTCCTCTCGAAGATCTATTCATAGATTCAAGGCATACATAATTGATAACTTGGACGGTTCTTGGGACAAAAGTATCAAGATATCATACTTTTGATCCATAGGTATGTGTTTACCAACAGGAACATGTGTTTTCGCAGGTTCCTTAGAAGTTTATGCTTTAGAAGTAGATGCATCTTGTATCAGGGTAGGAGTTGGAAATACTCTAGGATTTGGAAGTGTAGAATAACTATGTCTATTTAATTTCTAAGAGAAAGAAGGCATATCTTCTAACCGATATTCCAAAATTACTGCTCCAGGACTGAATCTGCCATATGTGGAAGAACTGTCTTGTTCTTGTTGATCCCGCTAAAGGGCTCTACCATGAGTTTCTACTTCATACACAGTTCTAGAAGGGGTAGTATTGAAATAGTTGCTTCTGTAATATCCACATCTTCCCATGTATCTCAGACCTCTAGAACATCCTCTAATTCCCTTGTTTGATATAGGGAACTCAGGATCACCAATATTGAAATTTTGACTAGCGTAATGATCTGTTAAATGAATCATGTTAACAGAACCAAAGAACAACTCTTCATCTTATAAAGATTCCGCCTGAGTAGATAGTTTAGGATGTTCCATTTGGTGGGGCGGTGCACATGCTTTTGAAGAAGATGCCATAAAATCTGCCAGAGTCAAAGTCAATTTAGGCTTTGACATAAACTTGTATTCTTCTAACTGTTCATCTTTATTCAAATTATGCCACTTCATTGAGGATTTTCCCTCTGAAGAAGGGGATTTTGTTGTGGCCTTCATAGCAGAAGACACAATTGGTTGATTCAATTGTGTTCGTAAAATGGCATTAGTTTGGTTGATCGTTTTCCTAACCATCAAATCATCATATTTTTGTGCATTATTACTTTTGACTTCATGCCACTCGCCTTCTTCCTCTAGATCAGTAGCAGAAACACAAGCTACCTGGTTTGAAGAACCTTTCAGTTCTACCTGTCCAAAGTCCACCATCTTTTTCAGGAGGTCTTTCAAAACAAAACACTCCTGGATGATATTCCACAACATTTTATGAAATGGGAAATAGTTGGGGAGGTCTTCATCTTCTTCCTTGTTCGGCCTTTTGGTCCTTGGCAACTGAACCAGGTTATTTTCTAGAGTTGAGATGAAGTAGCCAGGAACTTGTTCATTCTAGAATGAATAAATTGTGTTCTTTATGTCTTCAAATAGTATTTTCCTTTTATCTCTTTGATCATAATGACGAGACGACCTTTGTTGTTGATGCTCAGGAGGTGGAGCCCTTCGATGTGATGAAGTTCTTGAACTGGAAGCAGGTATAGGTGCATGTTTAAGTGTGATTTTAGTAGTCTCTATTTTCCATATTCCCCTTCCTAGAACTAATGGAATTACACGAGTTTTAGCCTTAGTCTGTATAAGATAATCTTCAATCTGTTGAGCGATTGAAGTAAGGTCTCAAAACCCTCTGGTGTATTTCACAAAGATCAATGGTGTGTCTAATTCATCTCATAGATTTTCCACAGAGATCAGTAGAAACTATTGTTGAGGGAGTGCTAAAATTAAGGAATATGTTAATCCCTTCCATCAATCAATGAAATCTAAAACTCTATCATTCTCCCTTTGCATACAATTGGTAAGATCAGAAACTGTCGTCTTTGGCAAGGTTGAGCTAAATTGAAGAAGGAACCTTTGATGGAGATATTCCCACTCAGTAATTGACTGTGATTGCAAACATGTATTCAAGAAAAAAGGAGGTCCTTTTAATGACTATACAAAACACCAGAGCATAATTGCTTCTTGTTGTTCAATATATTCCATCATAGGAGCACAACAAGAAACAAAATGTGGTAAGTGTTGTTCCGGATCTCCTGAACCATTAAAGATTGGGAATGTGATATTCACAAAATTTGATGGGGGAGGAATTGCATCAACCCATTAAGGGTAAGCTCACTTTTCTAGTTGAACCTGTGCATGCTTTCCTTCCATAGTTTCCAACTGAGATTTTAATGACCCAATGGTAGTTATTAAAGTTTGTGAAACATATTGTTGAACTTGGACATGAGCAGGTACAATAACTGGAGTCTGGACGGGTGTGGTAACCTGGACTTCCACTAATGGTAATATTTCTGGATGTTGTTGCGTATGACCCAGAAGATTAGGCCTTTGAGGGTGTACTGCGAAAGGAGGATATTCTTGATCCATCTCAGTAGTTGCAACAAATTCCCTTGATTGACTGACTCCAACATGCTTATGAGGAAGACTACTTTCAAGTAGTTCTGCATTCAACCTCCTTAACTCCTTCATTTCATCCTCTTTTCGTGCGAACCATTCCTCTAATGAGAGTGATTGGCCTTCTCTAGAGACAGGGTGAGGTGTAACCTAACTTTTACCTTTCCCCTTGCTGGACGCATTTCAGAGAAGGGGGAGTTGGTTATTAAAAAGAATACCTAGATTCTGGGTAAGCCTTTGATTTTGTGTATGCACACCATCCTCATTGATTTCAGTGCATACAACCTCTTGAATAGTAACTTCTTCATCCAATTCCCCTGAGTGATCCTCGTGTTTTGGAGGATCAGTAACAATGACATTGATGACATTTTTTGATGCATAAAGCATTTCATCCCTTATATCGGCATTTCTGCGATACTGTCTTCTCCCATGTCTTTGATGAGACATGGCCTTTTGTTGAGATGATCCCATAGGAAGTTTATGATGAAGCGTAATTTGGAGGGAATCTCTTGATAATTCGTATCTGAGTTCCTCATGTTGCTTCTACCCTAATCGAGAGAAGACCGACTTTCTCTGAGGAGGGGATTGAGGATTCGAAAATGTCCCCAGTCCGGTGGACTGGGGCTATTCCTGATGTTCCTTCCCAACTCCTTGAATCCTATTGGTTGATTCTGGGGGTTGGGTAAAAACAGTCCCCAATCTGGAAAGCTGAGGTGGTTCTTGAGTTTCTACATATGAGACTTTCTTAAAATATCTCCTGATTTTGCAGAATATGGTCCGGAAATTGGCTGGATTCATCAACCTACATCCACTAAAATAACCTGGCTTGTTCGACCTTTGGATGATTTCTGACACTTCTGTCACTTGGTGATGTGAAAGATCTAAACAAGAAGCATTTTTTGTATTCTCATTTTCTTGATGCAAGAGTAATTCAAAAACTTGTTCTCTGTATTCTGGACTTTGGGAAGATCTAGTTGAGGCTTGTTCTGGAGCAAGCCTTTAATTACATAGAAAACCAGTTGGTTGTGGCCATCCATGGGCAATAACATTGCATGAGATCATTTTTGGCGGGCTTTGATGACTGGAGAGCACAATGAAATGCATTGCTCCATGAACACCCCATCCCCTGATATGAATACCATATGGGGAATTGGAAATTAACTGGCGCAATATTTTTAGTGCGCCAAGGCATGAACGTTGAAGGGCTCTATGCTGCTTTTCAACCTTTGGATATCGGGAAACTGAGAGAGATGCGAAGTCAATTTGGTGTTGTAGCCCTTGTTTTATCTTTACATTATTTTCATATTCATCATAAGATAATACTATATTTTTCATGTGACAAAGAGGTTTTCAAATGTTGAGACGAATATCATGAATATAATCTTCTGTCAACATTTATGGAATATCGTACTGATAGTCAGCCAAAGGCCAAAACATTACTGGTACTTCACCTTTCGCCAGTTGTTTTCTCATATTCAGAACTTCCTCCTTATCATTCGAGGAAGATTATTCTACCCGATTAGACCAAAGTTGGTGCTTCTTTGTAGCTTCATCAGATTCAACAAGATTGGTTGATAATTCATTTGTCAGACTAGAAGATGAATGACCCGGGGGTGGATCGTAGAATGACCTACACCCCGAGATATCTTCTGATGGAGAAAGTATTTCTCATGCTAGCGATAAGGCATCAGACATGACTGGCTACGCATTTTCATGTTCCTCAATATAGGAGGGCTTTCTCGGAACTACATTTTCTATTAGAGAATTTTCCAGGCAATGTGCATTACTACTACAGAGAGGAATTTTGCAGCTAAATTCATCATCACAGGTAGGACCACCACTGTGGGTTAGAGAAAAGGATGAAATCTCTTGCTCCTTGGTCTTCTGGCTACACCGAGGGTTATCACAGCTCTCATCTGAAGATGAAACTTTGATATCGAATGAATTATCATGATGGAAGACTTCATGAGGAAGTGTCTATTGAAGACCTTCGGAATTAATTTTCCCTCTATTGGGAAATGAGAGATTAGAATCTTGAGTCGCAATAGATAATTGTTTGATGGCTTCAAGAACTACAGCATTAAGCAAGGTCTTACTACAGATTGGTTCTTCACTTTCCAACTAAGCTGGACGTGTCTTTTTATTGGACTCCTTATTACTCATATTAGAAACCACTTGTTGACAGAAGTGGTTATTGTTGGAAGGTGTGTGTGCCTGCTCGGGAGAAATGGCCAGGTTATGATGATGATCCTTATTTGAATCGGGTGTATGTGCCTGACTTGATTGTTCGTATGACACATGGGAGTGTGACCCACGACCCTCCTGGACTGGAACAGAGGTGTGTGTCTTCTCTGGGGTGACATGCTGATTAGTCACTCCGCTTATAGGGATATATTTATGTGTCTTTCCCTGAGATGCTGCTAAAGCTGTGATAATGTCATGGAAAGCATCCAGAATATGAGAAGGAATTTACTTCTGCTCTTTCACCATTGAAAGAATATTCTTGGTGTCTTCAGCTACCGGAATAGGAATATATGTCCATTCAGTGTCTAGAGTACCTGTATGTGCCTGCTCCAATCCTCCTTGTCCTGTCAGTGGATTCTGACAGCACTCATGTGTGGGGGTAGAGAGTTGAGTCTGCCTCCTGTTTGTCATTGGGGCTTTCCAATTGACTTCTCCGGGTTTTACCAAACAAGACATTTGGTAGGATTGTTCAATTATAGCTGGTGTATGTTCCTGCTGATTGCACTCTGTCGAACGTGATTGATGAACATCCTTCAATACTGGAAGACGAGGTATTTGGCAGGATTGATGAGTGTAATCTGGTGTATGTGTCTATTTACCAGTTGTCAACAAATTGGGTTGGCGGGCTTCATCGTATGTAGTCAGACGGGCCTGCTGACACGTTGATGATTTATAAACAGGTTTATGTTCCTGCCTACAGTACTGCGCAAGAATTTCCTGGTGGGAAGGGCGGGTTGCTACCAGGCGAGTCTGCTGGATAGCGGAATTAAAATGGATGGTTGTGTGTGACTACTCGTTTCTTGCCACCAAGATAAGTTGGTGGACTTGTCCAGAGGGGGTAGATGTAAAAACCTGCTCCCTGTTGGTCAGTCGTCGCCTCTGGTGGTTTGTATTTCCTGCTCTGGTTCAAGGAACCTGAGTCAAACGCCTAGAGATGACACCCTCATCATGTTGAGGGTGCACTACCGCACGAGTATATAGGCGATTGTTGGTGGGAGTCCTCTGGAATGACTCTTGCATACTTGAATGGAGGACCTGGGGGACCTCCTGAGGAACCTCCCTATAGTATTGGAGGGACTGGTTGTCGCGTTCTGCGGATAATGACCTGAAATGGTTGGAGACGGTGGTTGGAACCGCCTGCTTCTTGACCACTGGTCGTTGTTGTCTGGATTACCGTTGTGATTTGTTCACTTGGAGGGCTTGTTGGGAAGCCTCCAGAGTTGGGATGGTACCATGTTGACAGTAATCCTCGATCATTTCATTCAAAACCCTGCGTTGTAGAATCTGAGTTGGTGATGTCGTCCTCAGAGCGGACGAGGATCCAGTAGGAGCAGTGACAAAGAAATTCACAGGTGGGAATTTCAGAAAATCCATTTCTGTAATGCCGAAAGATCTTGGAAAAAGAGTGCATGTTTGATATAGTAGACATAGTTAAGATAATATCGCCCACTACATCTTTTGGATGAGCTCATATATGATTGATTACTTTGTTTTCCCTCATATTGGATTAAATAGGGGCCTAACAAATAAGTAAAACATCATTTAACTTTGGTTAAGGTTTCACGTCGGGTTCACCATTTTTGTTTCTTCTGGAAATGGGAAGAATCTTTTTTTTAAGGTTCAAACATTCCAATCGGTTTCTAACGGGTTTATTCATAGAACCGGAAACATCCAATGATTCTATATCAATTTGGACCTACTTTCCAAAGTTAGGTGCTCATTAGTTATGGACCGATGAGGCTTAAGAATTTGCATTTGTTGAGAGGATGGGAGGTCTGACTCAACACACATTTTGGGTGGAATTATTGTATACTCTGTGACTCTCTTGTAGATTTATGTTATGTTCATGAATCCTTATTTATTTACCAAGTATGAAAAATGAGCATTTCTTTAGATCTGACAATAAATGATTGATGAAATTTTGAGAATCTTTTATATGTATTTGAGGTTCTTCATCGATAGAGAATCATCCGTATTAATTAGATATTCTTTAGAAAATGGTATCATTCATCACATTATATATAATTATCATGGTCATTATGATAACCATACTGGTTTTAAAGCCACTCAGTGGGGCACATGATGATTATTGTCGTTCAGAAGGACATGGATTATTTCAAAGTTGGGATTGTACCCGTAGATGGGCAACCTACTTATCCTTGTTAGAAAAGGAATCAGAACCCATGTAGTTCGAGTAAAGAAGTATGGGGTTTAGGAATTATTAATGGATCAAAGAAAGATGTCATAATTACTTTTACACTCTAAGCTCATGTGAGTCATGCTCGGTGTGAGAAAAAAAGGTATTAGTAAAACCTGATGATAGTTCCACGAAAGATGCAATCATAAGAAATGATGTGGGGATTACGTATGTATTAAGACCCAAGATATATGAGAATCAGGATTTACATTAGGGAAGAAACCCTGAAATAAGGTCAATAAAGGTATTGGTGCTTTATGGATATTTGAATAATTATCTTAGGGCTTACTCCTAAGAAGGATGCTCAAATTATAGAGGGACTAATGATTGGGTTTTATTTCTTGAGAAGGAAGTCCAAGTCAAAAAAATTAAGCCTAGGGATTACTCATGAAAAGGAGGCCCAGGTTAAGTGAAATTATGGAACTTGGAGCTTACTCGTAAGGAGGATGCCCAGGTTAGGGAACTTGAATTTATGATTGAGGCTTACTCCTAAGGAGGATGCTCAAATTAAATAAGTGAAGACTTGGGGATTACTCCTAAGGAGGATTCCCAAAATTAAAGGGGACATTGATTTATGATTGGGGATTACTCCTAAGGAGGATGCCCAGATCAAAGATTCCCTCATCTTAAGGGATGAGGTTGAATTAATTGAACATCTAACTGTAGTGATATAAAGCTATATAAATCACAAGGTCTTGGGAGATGTTCCACAGAATTCCTTTCAGATAAGGAAACCAACAAAGGAACCACTCTCGAAATGGATTTGAAGAGGGTTTTGAAGGCTGTCCTTGAAGAGGAAAGGTGGATTTGAGGAAATGAAGTGAATTTGATGGAGGCGCGCAAGTATTGGTCTGGCGTGAATGCCCTGGTCATGCAAGTATACTTGCGTGACATGAGTTCACTTGGGTGACGAAGAACCTGTGAAGTGATACTTGGGCGACTTTGGATTGGAGCCCTTAGTATCATCTCTAGAGGCTTTTAGATGGGTGGATCACAAGTTTCCTTGAATGGATAAGGCGGCGTGCAAGAGTTTCTATTCCCCTTAAGGGATGGACACTTAGGCGCACAAGTGTTGATGGGTTCTACCACTTATGCCTTGTTCTTCTTCCTTAGAGCTTCCTTTCCTGGTAAAGAATTACCTTACAAGTGTTCGGAAGACTTGAAGAAGAGACTTGGACGACCAGAGATTGAATCTGAGTTTTGAATTTTTTTTCATCCACGAATGGGGGGGCCCACAGGGGGTATTTATTGGCTATTTAGGACCTTGGGTGAAAAAATAATAGGGAGCACAAGTGACTTGTGTGACCCATACGTGGCGCGCAAGTGACTTGTGCGACTAGCATGAAACTTGCGCGGCCAATATTTAAAGAGTTCCTTATTCATGCCTTTGACATTTTTTGATGTTCTTCAATGGATAAATATCTTTGTGCTTAAGGTATTACCGTTTTTCATTCGTTAGACTCTTTGACAGAAAGGATCGTCAACTGCCATTAAACCCTTAAACCCCCTAAAATACACTAAAACAAAAAAATTTCCAAAATACCTTTAAACCCATTAACTAAACTAAACGATCCTAAAACAACAAAATTCCAAAGAAAACATACAAAAGCCTAAATCACTTAAAACCCCTAAACCCCCTAAAACCCCATAAACCCTCTAAAACCCCTAAAACTTATAAAAACCTATAAAAACGTAAAAACACTACAACCTAAAAAACACAAAACCCTAAAAACCATAAAATCCTAAAACAATACTGAAAACCCCAAAACCCTATAAACCCCAAAATAACCTAAAAACATAAAAAACCATAAACCCCATAAAACACATAAAAACTCTAAAAACCATAAGGACCCAAAACATTCCACGGAAACCCCTAAAAACGGATCCCCCCAAAATCTTAAAACATCAAGACACCTAAAAACCCACTAAAACCCTAAAAAAACCCTAACTAACCTAAAAAACCAAATAATCCATAAAACACTAATTACCCTAAAAATTCAATAAAACCCTAAAATCTTAAACACCCCTAAAAACCATAAAATACATAAAAATCGAAAAAACCCATAAACCCCTAAAATGAAAAAAACACTAAAAAATAAAAAAAACATTTGAGACTCTTAAAAACCAAGTAAACAATTAAACACCCTACAAGTACTAAAACCCCAAATATACTAATAAAAAATTAACCTAAAAACACTTAACACCCCATAAAACCCAACAACTCTTAATTACACATAAAAATATTAAAACACCAAAAACCCTAATAACCCAATAAACTATTTAAACCTCAAAATCTAAAAACCCATAGATCCATAAACCCTTAAAACCCTAAAAACATTAAGAACCATAAAATTACCAAATCACTAAATGTACCAAAAAACACAAACACCCCTAAAGTACCCAGAAAACACCTAAAACACTAAATAAATAAAACCCCTTAGAACTAATAAATCTCCTAAAAACAAAAAAAAAATCTATAGACCCCAAAAAGAACCAAAAAATCCTAAAACCCAGAAAATCCCCTAGACCCCAAAAACCCTAAAAGGCCCTAAATCCATAAAAAACACCTTAAATCTCTAAAAAAAAGTCTCTAATAACCCTAAAAACTCTAAAAACCCTAAAGAACTATAAATTTCCTATAAACTAAATGAATCTAGAAACTATTAAAACTCTAAGGATGCTAAAATCTCTAAAGTGAGTGGAACCCCTAAAGGACCCTAAGACTCATAATGGAACGTAAAAACAAGAAAAACCACTTATTGAAGCTAAAATACCTAAAAACCCAAAAAAATACCATAAAACCATTAAATAGCTAAAAAAATTAACATATCATTAAAAACCCTAAACCACCTAAAAGTTTCAAAAAACAATAAAAACTCTAAAAATCCTAAAATAACCTAAAAACATTAAAAGATGCTAAAATGAAAAAAATCCTAAATTCCATAAAAACATTAAAAACCCTAAAAACCCTAAATACTCTAAAATCACTTAAAACCCTAAAAATCCAACCAAACCCTTGAAAAAACCATAAAACACCTAAAAAACTAAACACCCTAAAAGCCTCTGGAAAACATAAAAATCCATAAAATTGATAAAAAACAAAAAAACATAGAAAACCCCTAAAAACCATGAGAACCTGAAAAATAACATATATACATGAAAAAAAATTTAGCCCCTAAAAAGATAGAAATCCCTAAAAATCAAAAAAAAAACATAAAACCATAAAAACAATAAAATATGAAAAAATGATAAAAACCATAAAAAAACTATTACCCAAAAACCCATAAAATCCCTAAATATCATAAAAATAATAATGAACCCTTAAACCCCAAAAAACAACTGAAACCCCAAAAACCCCAAAACCCCAAAAAAAATTACCAAAAACTACAACCCTAAAAGTGATAAAAATCACTAAAACAACATAAAATGCTTAAAACCCCTAAGAGTCCCTGAAAATGAAAAGGATAGATAGAAGCCCAAACATCTCTCCTAATCCTGCAACGATGACTGATCCCCAGACCTTCTAGGTTAAAGAAGACAACAGTCTCAGCGTCCATCCCCCCTATGATGGAGGGGCTCTACTGGTTCTCAATGAGGACCGCATTTTCATCCCTTTCTTGTCCCATGACATGCTGCCCTCTTTCCTGCGGACGGAGCTTTGCTCGAAGGTTCCCGACCATATTTAAGTTCATCCGAAACTCCCACATTCAATTATGGAGTTCAATGAAGGCTATACACTTCATCATCGGACTCTGGTTGTGAGATTTATGAAGTGGTTTCCCCCCTTTAGACACCATTGATAGGTTTTTTTTCGAGCATTGGGATCTTCAAGACTGCGAAACAGTGGGAATTGTTGATGGTGATCATATCATGATTCACATCGTTTATGAGCTAGATTTTATTCTTTCTTGGTCTTCCACACATTGAAGATGCAATGGCACGTGTTTCTCCCTCTTTTAATGGAAGTTTGAACTTCATCTTAAGCGTGACCCCCCGATGTTTGCGACGTGGGTTATATTTCCCAAAAATCCACTCCCTTTTCAAAATATTTTTATAATTTCAATTCAAGGGAATATGTTGGGGAGGTTTCTATGTGTGGATAGCCGGATGTGGGACCTCTGTTGTCCAATTGCTCCGAGGGATTTTATCGAGGTTGATGCTTCTAAGGATCTGATGGATTTTGTGTCGATTTCTGTGGAGTGGATCTTCTTTGGAAGTAACCAGTGGTTTTTGAATCACGAGATGACTTATGATATTCTTGACAGAAATTTTGGAATACTGATCAGGATTGCGGTTTTGGTGCCTATTATAGGAGTTTCATGAGTATGGATCACCCAGGGTTTGGTGAGAGAAGCTAGAAATTGTTGGACATGAAGGAGGAAATGCGAGTGCGCGAGATACTGCCAACCCAACCAAAGTATGATGTAGTTTTTGAGAATAAAAAAACCGATTTTAAGGATGGAAGTTAAATGGAGGTATCAGTGGTGGCTTCATGTGGAATGAGTCTAAAATTGGGTGGGAATTAATGTGGAACAGGAGGTGCTGGAACTGGGGTGGTGCACATGGATGATGGGAGGAATCTAAATTGTAGTAGTGAGCATGATAGAAGTGGTGAGCTGAAGGGGGTGGGGGAGGATAAGGGGATGGTGTCTGAGTAGGGAGAAATTACTGGGCATTGGAAATAGGAGGTCCCCCTAATGTAGTCCCCAGGAGGAGTTGTATTAGCCTAGACGAAGGGCAGTGGGAAAACTAGCAACAACCAGTTGGGGGATATGAATGATGTTTCTATGAATAATAGGTTAGGGGATTTGGTCATGGGTGAGCTTGCTGGTGATGACACTGTGCAGGGGGAGTTCTCGAGAAGGGGGTGGCTAGGAAAGAGATGATACCTTGGACTGGGCAGGAGATGATCATTTTTGGGCATGAGCTAATTTGGGTGGGGGGAGGAAGAAGACCCTCGGTCTCGATGAGGGATTCCAAGGTCAGTGCATGGATGTCCCCTAGGCATTGTAAACTATGAGTGGTAAAACTGGGATGGATGACATGGGTGGTGTTCAAGTTCCCCATAGTGAATAGGTCGTTGCTGATCGGGGAGAGTACATGGATGGAAATCCTTTACCATAGTTCATAACTTGTGAAAGAGGGTCGGCCTCAGATTTTATGAAGGCCATGGTGGTTCAAGGAGTCTCATCCGCTAAATACCATTGTGTGGTCGTCCATGCCATGGTGGTGGTGGAACAACCAGGGTTCTCCCTTGAAAATGAGGCTAAAATATTAGGGGAAATCTTTGGTGAGGATGACCACATGATTAATTCCAATATGGCCCAGTTCAGTAGGGAAAGGGAAAATATTCAAAAGGGGGATGGATCATCCTAGGGAAATGCGAACTGGGATGGTGACAAATGGGCCTCAAGTGTTGATAGTGAAAGTTTCCTATACAAGAAGGAAACTCATGCGGATGGTTTCACCTCTACCAGCCCAAAAAGGAGGTGGAGGTGGATTATTCCTCTCTCCTTAGGCCCGTGAATACCCGGTCCACCTCCTGGGAAGCTAAGAAAAAATTAAAAGCCAATGGGAAGGAGGAGCCTCCATGAAATGCAGAGCAGAAGTGGCTGAGGGATAAGTACTTGGCTCTTGTCAGACTGTAGGAGGACTTTTAGAGGGATGGGATTTTATGGACATGGGGGTGGACTCGGACATTTTCTTTGCTAACGTGGCTGGTGGACTTGTTTCGGATGATGACCCTTTTGGTAGGGCCTGGATTATGAATTTAGCGGCGACATTGACTGACTTGGTCCATGTTTTTGTTTTTGGCCTTATTTAGGTTTTAGTGTATTGGGGGTGTGTTGGGGATTTTGGTTGTGGACCGTTTGGCCCTGCCCCTCCCTTTGTTTGTGCCGCATGTTTTATTTTTATAATTTTTAGGGGACCAAGGATAGCATGTCCTTGTACCTTCCTTTCCCTAAGAGACCCTAAAAACCCTAAAATACCATTAAAACTCCTAAAATACTCAAAAATCCCCGAAACCCCCACCCCACAAACATCCTTAAAACCCCTTAAATGCTCTAAAACCCCCAAAAAACCAAATACACCTAAAACCCCTAAAATTCCAAAAACCATAAAAAATTATAAAGAAACTTAAAAACCCCAAAAAACTATAAAACAACATAAAAACCCCAAACCCTCAAAAACAATAAAACCCATAAAGCAAAAGTAAACCCGCCCAAGCCACAAAAACTCCAAAAAATCAAACCAAAACCTTAATACCCGAAAAAAAACAATAGACCAAAAAACACCTCAAATCACTAAAAATTCATAAAAATCCTAATAAAACCTAAAAACTGTAAAAACTATAATCACCATAAAAGATTAAAAATGCCCTAAAACACCAAAAAATCCATAAACCCCCTAAAGTTGTTAATTTTTTGTAAAATCCCCCAAACCCTAAAAGAATTTAAAAACCTTAAGAAAAACATCAAAACCCTAAAAAATAGAAACCCCTAAAAACACTAAAATCATTAAAAAACCCAAAAGACACTAAAACCGTAAAAAACTAGAAAACCATGTAGAAATTCCTTAAATCTCATAAAAACCCTAAAACTCATAAATGCTCTTAAAACAACTAAAATAACTTTTAACCATAAAAACTCTTAAAACCAGTAAAAATACAAAAACTCCTAAAACCAAAAAACACAAAAAAAAAATAAAAAATCCATAAAACCCCTAAATATACAAAAATTCCAAAATAAAGTAAATAGTCTAAAAACCCCAAAAAACTATAATATACTACAAAACACCTAAAAACACTTAAAACCCTAAAAACCCTAAACCATAATATCATTCACCCTAATCCCCAAACCCCAAACCTTATACCATACACCCTAAACCTTAAATCCAACACCAGAAACCCTACACCCTACACCCAAAATCAGAAACCCAATGCACTAAACCATAAAACATATAAGATTCACAATATACCTTATAACCTACACCCTAAACCCTAAACCCTACACCACAAACCTTTTACCCTACATCTAAACCAAATACCCCCACACTAAACCCTATAACACACTTCTTAGACCTAATTCCCTCTACCATAAACCCTATAACCAAATCCATAAACCCTATACCCTACACCTTAAACTCTAATCCCTACACCATAAAACCCATACCATGCACCCTAAAACCTATACCCTACAAAGTAAACCCTATACCATACACCCTAAACCCTAAATCCAAAACCTAGACACTGAACCCCAAACCCTAGACCCAAAGCACAATGCCCTATACCTTAAACTAGAAACCAAAATCCTAAAACCCTATACCATAATACATAAATTCTAAACCCTACACACTAAGCCCTATACCATACACCCTAAACCCAAAAACCTATACCCAAAACCATACACCCTACACCCTAAACCAAAAAGCCTACACCCTACACCCTAATCGTTATACCCTACACAAACACATTACACC
The DNA here is from genome assembly GCA_963277665.1 of Viscum album. NCBI lineage: Eukaryota > Viridiplantae > Streptophyta > Magnoliopsida > Santalales > Viscaceae > Viscum > Viscum album. The sequence goes on from OY728167.1 coordinate 686,638,939, forward strand.
CTAAACCTTATGCACTACAAAAAACCCTAAAACCTACACCCTAAACAATAAACCATTTAACCAAAACCCTATATCCCACACCCTAAATCTTAAAACCTCCACCATAAACCCTATTCCATTCACATTAAATTATAAACCCTAAACCCTAAATCATATACCCAACATTCTAAACCCTCAATTATAAGCCCCAAACCCTTTACCTGGAAACCTAAACATTAAAGCATACACCATAAACCCAAGTATATACACACTAAACCCCACACATTACAACCTAAACCCTATTCCCTACACACAGAAAAATAAACCTTATAGCTTAAACCATATACCTAACACCTTAAACCTTAAACCCTATACACTGCACCATAAATAGAAAAAACCAAAAAACCCTAAAACAACCCTAGAAATCCTAAAACCCCCTAAAACCCCTAAAACCCCTAAAAACAAACCCCCCATAAAAAACCCCTAAATCCTTAAAAATCCTAAAAAACCATTAAAAATCCAAAATACCATAAAAATGATGAAAATAAATAAAAACTATATAATGCTTAAAAACCCAAAAATAGTAAAAAAACAAAAAAAACCTAAACACCCTACGAAATAACCCAATAAACCGGAAAAATAATAAATTCCCTAAATATCCTAAAACCCCTAAAACTACCCTAAAACCCCTTAAAACCCCTAAATTCATAAAATTTCATAATAAACCACAAATGACAAAAAAATATCCCTAAAAACTAAAAAACCTTAGGACCCTACAATTAATAAAAATTCTAAAAAACCATAATAACATTAAAAAACATTAATACCCATAAAATCATAAATTCCTAAAAAAAGAACAAACTATAATGTATTTTAAAATCGTTAAAACCCCCAAAACCATAAACACACTAAAAAACATGAAACCCATTAAAAATCATAATTAACCAAAAATAAACTTAAAACACAAAAATCAAAGATATACTAAAACCCCAAATGGCCACTAAAAATCCTAAAATCCCCTAAAGCCATAAAAAAGAGGCCTCTGAGTGGAAGCTCTCATTACCTCCTTGCGTCACTAGGGTTCCTCCTACGGATCTTATTTTTACCTCCCCCACTGTAGGTTTGGCCGCAACACCTAATGTCTCACCTCATCTCAGTGCTGTCTAGTGATGGGACAGTATGGTCCCGATGTGTCCTGGGCGTCTTCATTTTTCCTCCCATCTTCGTGCTGCTCCGAATATAGAGTGTTCGCTGTCGGATATGGCGCGCCTGTCGTTATTTTGGGTATTCATGGCTTTGGTGTTAGATGGATGGATCTCCATGATCCAGTTATGTCAGGTTGGGGATTTTTTTTGCCTCCCGTTTTCATGTAGTTCCAGATATGGTGTGTTTGTGGTTGGATCTAGCATGCTTGGCTACAGGTTTGGAATAATTGGCTTTTGTGTCATGGTTTGGCACCAGCGTGTGTCATCCCAGGGTGGTCCAGCTTCGGAATCATGTTTCCTCCCAACATCGGATCCCCCGCGGCTTCAGGTGCTAGGATTTGCTGATGGTTTTCTTGACTATGACTTTCCTCTGGTGTACTGCGACTATCCTGGCACCGGATCTGGTGTGCGTGGAGATAGCTCCGACGTGCATCAGAACACTTCATGCACCTACATCCGGGTTCAGCCTTTATTTATGGTGTGGCTAGGTGTTTTTGGGTCCAATACATTGGCTCAAAGGGGCGAGGCCTTGGTTTCTAGTTCTGCTGGTTTTGTTTTCTATTATGGTCTAATTGTGGTTTGTCTACATGATTAGTGGGGAATAATTCTGGTGCTGATGAATGGCTATGATATTAATGATTTTTTGTTGATGGTGATCGGTTGTCCGGTTTATTACTGAGAACTGGTGCTGTTGAATGGTGTGATGGTGATTGAGATTGGGGCCCTTGGATGATGGTCTTCTTTGGATAATGGGTGCTGAAGCTGGTGCATATGCTAGTTTTGTGTCTAGTTTTTATTTTGTGTCGTTTTCTTTATTTATTTTCCTTTTGGGGTGTGTTTTTGGGTATGGGTCAATTGACACTGCCCCTCCCATGTCCACACTATTTCATTTTTCTTATTAATTGGGGGGGTGGGGGGAGTAGCCTAGACCTGCACCTTCCTTTCCCTAAAGTCATAAAACCATAAAAATCCGAAAATCCAAAAAACCCAAAAACTAGAAAAACCGAAAAAACCCTTAAAACCCTAAAAAATCCCAAAACCCCTAAATACTCATAAATCCCTAAAACCCCCAAAAAACACTTAAAGACACTAAAACCATTCAAAACTCTAGAAGACCCAAAAAACCATATAAAACCATAAAATATCATAAAATACACAAAAAAATACAATAAGGACTCTAAACCACTCCCCCAATAAAATCCTAAGGGTATCTAAAAACCCAAAAACCACTCAAAGAATCCAAATAACCCTAGGAATGATACAAGTCCCAAAAAAACCTAAAACTATAAAAGGAAACCACAACTCTTAAAAACCCTAAAGGAAACTAAAAAACCTAACAACCCTAAAGCACCTTAAAACCCCTAAAACACATAAAAGAACATAAAAACATTTAATCCCCTAAAATACACTAACGAAACTAAAAACATTAAAACATAAAACCCCATAAAACCCTAAAGGACCCTAGAAAACCCTTAAAGACACTTAAAAAAACAAAAATCCATAAAATCCAGTAATAGTCCCAAAAAACCACAACTGAGAAAAACTCCCAATACACCAATGCAACTCTTAAAGACTAGAAAAATCTTTAAAAGACCCTAAAACCAAAAAAACTCTAAAAACCAAAACAGACCCAAAAACTCCTAAACAAATAAAACCCATAAAAACCAGAAGAACCCTAAAAACCCTTAAATCCCTAAAAACCCAAAAAGAACATAAAAATAATTAAAAACCCAATGAAATATTAAATACCATAAAGACCATAAAGACCCAAAAACCCCTAAAAATCATAATAACCCCCCAAAACCTAAAACCCTAAAAACCCTAAAGGACACTACATACCCTTAAAAACCCTAAAGCCCTAAAGCCCCTAAATAACATTACAAACTGTAAAACAACGAAAATATATTAAAATAACATAAAACTATAAGGAAAACTAAAAACACTTAAACCCATAAAACCCTACCAAACCCCAAAAAACCCTATAAGACCCAAAAAATTCTACAAGCCCATGAATGAACCTAAAACCCTTAAATATCCTTAAAACCTTAAAAACCTAAAAACCATAAAACACCTAAATCCCCTAAATATCAATAAAAAAATACCCTTATAAATCCTAAAAACCACAAACCCCTAAAAACCATAAAACACCTAAAAACATATAATGACCACAAAAACCTAAAAAATCCCAAAAAACCAGCATACCTTAAGAATAATTAAAAACACTAAATAACCCTAAAACCATCTAAAACCCCCCTAAAACAATCTAAAACCCCGTAAAACACTAAAAATACCTCAACACCCTAAAATACCCCCAAAACATAAAACAATCCTATAATCCTTAAAACCACATAAACTAAACTAAAAAATGTATAAACATGAAATCCCCTAAAAACAATAAAAACAATAATGACCCTAACAAAAATTGAAAAATTGTATAATCCCTTAAAAAATAAAACCATATAACCCTAAATTCATAAAATCCATAACAAAGTATAAAATATTGAAAGGATAAATAACAAAAAAACTATAAAACCCAAAAACCCTTAAAATCACTAAACCCTTAAAAACTCCAAAGATCCTAAAAACCCAAAAGGTCCTAAAAACCCCAAAACATTAAAAACCCTAAAACCCCCTAAAACGCCACAAAAATCCCAAAAATAATCCTACAAATCCAAGAATCCCATAAAACCCAAAAATGACTCTAAAAACTCCATAACCCTAAAAACCCCATAACCCTAAAAACCCATAAAACCACTAAAACAACATTAAAATTTAAAAGACACTAAAACACAGGTAATAACCTTATAAAATTATAAAACACCCTAAAATCCCTTAATCAACCTAAACCTCCTAAAACCCAATATAATCCATAAAACATAAAACCCAAAACCCCCAAAACTCTAAAACCCCTAAAAACCATAAAACCATAAAAACCTTAAAAATCCCTAAAAAATAAAAAACCCTCGAAAACCCTAAAAACACATAAAATTATAAAATATATTTAAATATCCTAAAACCCAAAAAACCCAAAAAACCACCAAAAAACCCGTATGACGTAAAAACCCAAAAAACCCTTAAAATAATAAAAATCCCTAAAAACAATTTAAAACCAAAAGGCCCATAAAAACCCTAAAAACTAAGAACCCTAAATCCCCTAATAACCCTTAAAACCTAAATGTACCCTAAAACCCACTAAAACACTAAACCCCTAAAAATACCCAAAATACCAAAATACCCACCAAAAACACATAAAAATCCTAAAAACATTAAAAAATTAAAAAATCCTAAAACCTGCACCAAACCCTAAAAAACTAGGAACCATTAAAAGGAAAAAAACCCGGAAACCCCAAAAATACACTAACACCAAAAAAAAATACCCTAAAAGACATAAAAACACTAAAATACCCTAATACCCTAAAAACCCCAAAAACCCAAAAATTGATAAAATGCCATAATACCCAAAAACAAGCTAAAACCCCAACACATTCCCTAAAAGACTATAAAATACCCATAAAACCATAAAATTATATAAAACCCCTAATAAACACTAAATCCCACGAAGGATCCCAAAAAATACTAAAAACCATAATGAACCCTAAAAACTGCAAAAACCTAAAAGACCCTAAAACCCCCCAAAACCCTTAAACAAACCTAAAATCCTAAAAACCCCTGAAGGACCCTAAAGTATATAAAACACCTAAAGTAATCAAAAATCCCTAAAAAACCCTTATGGAACCTAAAACCCATAACACCCCTAAAGTTTCCATAAAACCCTAAAAAACATTAAACCACCTCAACTCCCTAGATTACGAAATTGTACATATAAAACCATAAAAACAGTAAATTACCCTAAAACTCTAAAAATATAAAAAACCAAAAAAAACCCCTAAAACCATAAATAACACAACAAACATTAAAAATATATACAAACCCAAAAATCCTAAAACCTATAAAAACACAAAAAGACCCCAAAAACAAAAAGAAACCGTAATAACAAAAAAAACACTGAAATACCATTAAACCCCTAAGAAAAACTAAGAACTCTAAAATACCTAAAACACATAGATAACAGTAAAATACACCAAAACCTTACAACATACTAAAAAACATTAAAAATGTTAAAAACCCTAAATCCTCTAAAAAAATTGTAAAAACCCTAAAAACCCTAAAAACCCATACAAACTAAAAAACCCTAAAAGAATTTAAAAACCCCAAAAACTGATACAAAAACCTATTCCTCCCCCATAATCCCAAGAATATATTAACGACCCAAAAAAGCCTTAAAATCCAAAAAATCCCTAAAACCGTAAAAGACCCTAAACCCTATATAACCATAAGACCCAATAAAACACTCAAAGACCTAGAAACCCCCAAAACACCAGATGACCCTAAAATCCACAAAATAACCTAAAAAATTTTAAATCCTTAAAAACCTAAAATCTTATACAACCTATAGTAAACCCTTAAAACCATAAAACCACAAAAAACCCAAAAAACCCAAAAAACCCAAAAACACCCTAAATCCATAATTTTTTTGGGACACCCTAAAAATCACTCCAAACACAAAAAAATTATAAAACCCATAAAAACTCTTAGCCCTTAAAAATATTAAAACCCTAAAACTATAAAAATACAAAAATAACTCTAAAAACACCCAAAAAATCCCCCAAAACCCTAAAAACCAAAAAAACCCCTAAAAACTCTAAAAACCAATAAAACACATTAAAATCCAAATATACTTTGAAAAACCCTAAAAGCCTAAAACCCCGAGAAAATCGAAAAGACCCCCCCCCAAACCAAAAAATTCCTAAATTTCCTAAAATATCTTAGAAAACATTAAATCCCTGAAAATAGATAGAAACCCTAAAATCATAAATCCCTCGAATACCATAAAACCCATAAAACAAAAATAAAACAATAAAAATCATAAAACCTTAAATAATCATAAGAGAAAAAAACCAATAAAACACAAAAAAACCATAAGAAACTCTTAAACCCATAAAAAGAATAATAGGACACAAATACCTATAAAATCCTAAAAACCCTAAAAGTATTAAAACACCAAAAAACCTAAAAATACATGAAACACCTTAAACCTTTTATACTCCCCAAACCCCTAAAAAACTAAAAACCCCTAAAACCCACTAAAAGACAATAAGAACCCTTAAGTCCATTAAAAATGATAAAAAACACCATAGATCCTTAACCAATAAAAGGACCTAAATAAACCTATAGAAACCCTAAAAGACCCGAGAAACCATCAAACACCTTAAAACCTATTAAAAACCATAAAAACCAAAGACACCAATAAAAACCACCAATACCCCAAAAACACTAAAATACCATAAAACCACTAAATAAACCTGATACCCTTAAAACTAAACAAACCCTAGAAAACTACAAACCCCAAAATATTTAATAAAACCCTAAAAATCATAAGTCCCCTAAAAAACCTATAAACCCTAAACCTATAAAAACTACAATGAATCCCTTAAAACTCCTAAAGCCCCTAATAGGACACAAAAAACATAAAACCAAAAAAAATCTAAATAAACTAAAAACCCTAAAATCCATAAAAATACAAAAAATACCTAGAAACCCCTAAAACTTCCAAAACCCCTGAAAACCAAAAAAACCAAAAAAAAACACCAAACGAACTAAAGAACCATTAGAACCCTCAAAAATATGAAAAACAAAAAAAGGCCATAAAACAACAAAAAAATACCAAAAGTAAACATATAGAAACCCTAAAGGTCCATAAAATCCTTAAACGCACAAAAAACTCCAAACACCAAAAACCATAAATTTAGAAAACTTGATAAACCCCAAAAAAATTGTAAAAACCCTAAAAAAGCTTAAAAATCTAAATAAAGGCAAAACCATCAAAACACTAATACACCCTTAAAACCTAAAACCCTTAAATTATCCTAAAAACATTAAAACCCCTAAAAATACCCAAAAACAACAAAACCCATAAAAACTGATAAAAACCCTAAAAAACTGTTAAGTGAAATGAAATCCCCTAATAATCCCTAGTTTCTGAAAATCCCTTAAATAACTCTAAAATGTAAGATAAATTCATAAAAACCTCTATCCACTTTTTATTCACAAAAAACAAAAAAATCCCTAAAACCCTAAAAACCCCTCAAAAAAATTTAAACCCAAGAAACCCCTAAAAGTAACAAAAAATCATAAGAACCAAATAAACCATAACACCCATTAAAATACCTAAGAACCTCTAAAAACCCTAAAACCATAAAAAACCTAAAGAACCTTAATAACCCTAATAACACATAAATTACTTGAAAACCATAAAAACAATAAAAACCCCAATCCCCTTAAAATCCATTAAAAATATACCCCCACCCCCCTGAAAAAACCCCATTTAAACCCCTAAAACCCCATAAAAACATTGAAACTAAAAAAAACCTAGAAACCCCTTACATATATTAAAACCATAATAGCCTAAAGAAACATTAAAAACAAAAAAAAACACTGAAAAAACTCTAAAACATTTTTAACCCCTAAAACCCCAAAAAACCCCAAAGACCTAAAAACCACTAAAACATCTGAAAAACTAAAAAACCCATATACATGAAAACCCCTATAACTCCCAAAAAACCATGAACCCCCCCCCCCCCAAACACATGCAACCCACAAAAAACAAAAAAAACCCTTGAAAACACTAAGAATTACTAAAAAACCTAAAAACTCTAAAATCCCTAAAATTCATAAAAACAAAAATACCATTAACCTCCCCCCCCAAGAAAAAACTGAAACCAATAAAACCCCAAAAACCCATAAAAACCCCTAAATCCAGAAAATAACCTAAAAACCCTAAAAGACCCAGAATCATAAAAACTCTAAAAACACTAATAAACACTTTGAAACACTAAGAAACATAAAAAACATAAAACCATATAAATACCATAAAAATCATTTAAACCCCTAAATACCCCTAGAAGACACAAAAATCCCACAAATACCCTAACCCTGAAAAAATATAAAACCCTAAAACCCCGTAAAAGGCCTTAAAAAACTAAAACCCTAAAAGACTATTAAATTCCTTAAAAATCATTATAACCATCAAAATAACTAAAAAAACTTATAATCTTCAAAACCATTAAAACACATAGAAACACTAAAACACCAAAACAAAAGACCATAAAAACCTGAAAGAATATTAAAACACCCAAAAACCCCAAAAACCCCTTCAAACCCCTTAAAACCCTAAAACATCCCCAAAACCCGAAAAAACCACCAAAACCCACAAACAAACATAAATACATTAGAAACCCTAATCAACCCAAAACCCCAAAAACACCGAAAAAGACCCAAAAAAACTAAAAACCCTAAAATCTATGAAAACCCATAAAACCCATGAATCCCCAAAAACCCCATAAAACCCATAAAACCACTATTAACCAAAATGAACCAAATTAAACCCATGAAACCATAAAAACATTATGAGAATCCTTAATAACAAAATAAGACTGAGGAAAAATCATAAAACCCCTAAACCCCAAAAAAATCTAAAAAACATAAAACCCTAAAAACACTAAAAACCATAAAAATGAAAAAGCCCCTAAAAACTACAATAATGAAGAATCCCTTAAAAGCAAAAAAATAAGAAAAAACTAAAACCCAAAAAACCCCAAAAAAATCAACCAAAAAAATTTGAAAACACTAACCCCCCATAAAACTCTAAAAACCCTAAAACCCCAAAAAAAACTAAAAAACCCGAACCCCCCCTAAAACGGACTAAATTCATAAAACACAATTAAAACAATAAAAACACAAAAAAATCTAAACCAAACCCTAATCCCTCAACCCTACACACAAAACCATAAACCCATCAAATTGAAATGTGCTCAACATATATACCCAATACCATAAACCCTAAACCATATACCCTACATCATAAACCCTAAAACTTGTGACCTACACCCTAAACCCAAAATCCTACACCCTAAACCATAAAACCTATACCCGTAACCCTAAACCTTACACCGTAAACCCAAAACCCTACACCCTAAACCCCAAACCCTATACCATAAACCCTATACCCTATACCCGACACCCTAAACCCTAAACCCTAACCCCAACTCCCAAAATCAAATTACCTACACAATAACCCATAATACCTACACTCAAACCCATATACCCTACATCCTACACCCTAAATACAAAACTCTACACCATAAAACTAAACCATACACCCAAAACATATAAACTACTCCCTAAACCCCTTAATTAACACCCTAAACCACACGAAAAACTCTCTAAACCCCAATAAAATTCACCCTAATCCTTAAATCCTATAACCTAAACCCTATACCCTACAACCAAATATCTAAACACTACACCCAAAACCCTATACCCTACTCCAGAAACCCTAAAACCTATACCCAAAATCCTATAATAAACACCAAAAACCATATACCCTACTCACTAATCCCTACACTCTAAATACTATACCCAATACCATACACCCTAAACCTTAAACAATACTCCATAAACCCTAAAATCTACTCCAAAAATATTATACCCTACTGTAACATCCAAGATCCAGGTATCGTCCAAGGGTCCCTAGACCTTGTTGGCCACATAGCCTCAAACACCATTCCCCAAATGAAAGAGTCTTGAGACTAGTAGTGACAGAATAGGGGTTGATATTGGGGAAACTATTACCTCATTTGTAGAGTAAACACAACACAAAAATATAGTAGCAATAGTGGATGTAGTAGTACCAAAAAAGTTGACCAAAGAAGAGTGGATTAAATCCAACAGATGAAACAATACATATATATGATGTGTGTCACATGTGTCTAGGAAAGCATCCAAACAAGTCATAATTCTGGAAATACAACGTAGAAACCAAATTATTGAAGAAACAAGTAAACACCAGTAGCAACGCATGAATCAGTTTGGTCCCATGCTCTCTAACTACCATGCAATCAAGTACCCGATGATGAAGGGAACTTTCCTTTATCTATACCTACAACCATATAATAAGTTTGGCCCAAAGAATGACCTAAATAGGGTGTTAGATGAATCCATGTAGGCAACAACCAAGAGATCATTGCCTAACTGTTAGGGAATATATATTGCAGAAAATGTGCAGAAATGAAAGAGTAAACAAGGACGTACTCATAAGTAACTAATCCTATAGTTTTAAATTACATTCATTTAAATTTATTATTCAATATAATGAAACATGTAAACCTTGGGATCTAGCCTAAGATATATATATCCCATGTGTAGGTAACAAAACAGATGTCTCAGAAGAATATCTAAACAACGAATGTAAGAACAAGTCCAATCTTCTACTTTGCCTTGGAAAACTCCTCACAATAATTCAATTATTCAATAACAACCCTTTGGGAATGTTCTCATATTATAATCCCCCTGGTCTAACATAACAAAAATTCATTTAATAATGACCCTCTAGGAGGCTCTCATGGCCTAACCACTTTTGTCAAAATTAGCTCTAATCATTTACAAATGACCACTTGTGTAACGCCCCGACCCTAGTTACCCAGAGTCGGTGCATTATTACATAGCATTGGAATGATCACAAGAAATATCAAATCTTGAAATACCGATTGGTTTAGTAGCCTTAGAAACAGTAGATATATTCATAAGTTTTACACTACATCATAAAATGAAAAACTACTACAACAACATAATGTATCCACAGTCCACACTATTATCCCCTCATAATATCCCTGCAGGTCATTCATAACTTACTTCTTCACATCCTGGGAAAAATAAAACATAGAAAAGGGGTGAGCTCAAATTCCCAGTAAGGATAACAATATAGCGGAACATTCAGAAATAAGCATAAACATTTAAGGCAATGCATTACTAAAACAAAAGCCTTTTAAACTTGAACTTCAACATAGTATGGAAAAAGTAAAATGAAATAATTCCATTTACTTGTTCACATGGATATTCTACTAATCGAATAATCACATGCAATATCAATAACCACTTTCATAATGTTGGAATGCATAATGCCAGACTATCATAACCACATAGCCAGGGCCTCGTGCCAATACTACAAATAAGATTTTGCCAAGGCCTTATGTCAAGACACTAGTTTGTCTCATGAGACCTACCGATGCATCGAGGAGCTATAGCGGGCTCCACCCGTCACATATTAAGTCCAATGCATTCCCATATGAAAAGGTTTAAACATAACATAAACATTCGTATTAAAACTAGCATACGAAATATCAATAATTTAACCATTAACTATGAATGGTATAAAAATAGCAAATCCACATTCAAACATATCACAAAACCTTCAACACAATATAGAAGTTTTGTATCATAATAAATCAACTTCAAATAAGCGTAAAATCCATCAAAGGATGTTGACATAGATGAAATCAAAACTATTTTTAGAGAAATATCTCTTTTTATTTTGAAATCATTTAAGGGCCATATAAAATAAAACATTTTCTTTTGAAAATATTCTTATAAGCTTGTAAGGGAAGATTTGAAGATTTTATAACGGCGGAAAATAGCCCCACCCACCGTATAAGTTAAAAAAAACATACTTACCTTAATCCTGTCGAAAAGGTTAAAAATGACCTTGTTTTGAAAATGACGGAAAGATTCCTTTATAAACCAAATATAAAAGTAAAAAAAGGTATAAATGACTTTAACTCATATTCTAGTAAATAGTAAAAATGTTTTGAAATATATTTTTAAGAAACATGGATGTGGATGATAAAGAGATCCTAGTAGATAATTATGAATAAACAACCTCGGATAATGAAGAGATTGTGAAATAAACCTTACCTTGTACTTTTCCTTGGTTGGGGTAGGTTAACATCCTGTATAATGGTGAAATAATTGTTATTAAATTATACAAGAATCATATACATAAATATGATATCATATATGATCTTTTAATATTGATTTGATAATAATATCTTAGTATTATCGTTGTTTCGGGTGTTAACTTACTTGTTTTCTTTTATATGTTTTGTTACGTAAGACATGTTTGTAATGGATAGGTTGTATATTATTCATATCCAGAATGATATCAAGTCCTTAAACATCTTTTTTAAATCATCAAATGATAATTATACTTGAATGGATACAATGGAGAATGAATCTCATCGCGTTCGTGGAGACGGTAGTCCGTACGTACGCACGAGCGACAATATCATTCTTTTGATATTAAAATAATATATAAATGTATGTTATATCATATATAAAGAATAATTAACATGTTATATTTATTATTTACATGAGTTACATATCATTATTATACCCATCCAAATAATAATATACTGAATAACAATTACACCATGACGTGGAGACGGTAAGCCGTACGTACGCACGTATGGTGACATGTTATTCAAAAGGGTGGATAGAATACTGAATATGGTTTTACCATATTTATAATAACATCATAGTATATATATGATACTGGAGTTATTATTTTATAATGGTAAAAACAATGGAAGAAGAAGTGGAAGAAGAAAGGAACTTGGAAAAGGGTGGTGAAATCATTACCGCTTTTTCGGGTTCTTCCTTTTGATTTGATCAAAAGGGTTCCTTAGGTTGGCTTTCCGATCAAACTAAGGCCTCTAAGTTGTAGTGAGGGAAGTTGGGAGAGTATTTGGGCAGAGTTTGGCCGAACCAAAAGGTATTTAAGGAGTGAATAAATGAGAAGGATGAGTGCCCTTTTATAAGAGGGGTGAGGGGCACCTTTGGAAAAGCTAGAGATATTAGATTATAATAAATTCATATTCGGTTTAAAATGGCTCCAAAGTTGATTATTCAAAGGTTAAGGTGGGGATGGGTCGAAAACAACTCAACCAATAGAATTTAGACAGGTTTGGGTACTTATAATAACCTTATCTTTAAGTATTAACTCTAAGTTAATTAGTTTCACTTTTATAATGTCTCTTTGTATTTTTATATAATATGGTTAATAAACATACTATATACATCAAAGAGGCCCCCAAGTGGTCCATTAATGATGAACCTATCATGATATAAGTCTCTTGGTAGAACCTTAGATTTTTAGGAATTTAATATCAATTAATAATATAATATTTGTTTTAAGAACTCTTTTATGTCAATTTGGACACTATTCAATAGTTGATTTTTGTGAAACTCATAACAGATTGATTACTTCGAAAAAAGTCAATTAAATCACTCCTAATATATCATATTATCCTATAAAATTATTTTAATTCATTAAAAGTGTCATATTATATTTATTTTTGTATTTATAATATCAATTATTTTAATTTTTCACTATTATAGTAATTAATTCATCATCATTGTGTCATGAATAAATTAAATTATTTAATGTCTAAAAATTATAAATAAAATATCATTATGTAGGAAATCTTTTTATATTCCTAATGAATATTTATAATCTAAAATCCAACATATATAACCCTATGTAAAAATTATTTTTCTAAAAGATATATGCTTGTGTCATTTTTGTATTCATTTTAACTTAATTAAAATACAGTGTCCCTATCACCTACAAGTGGCACCATGGAGTCCCAAAATCGACCCAATGATGCCTATGGTCGAAAATGTGTCAACCAATAAGTCTAGGACACGTTTTAGGGTAATTTAGTATTATTATAATATTATTTTTTAACCCTTATTTACCGGATTTACCCTTAACCATGGTAAATAAAATATTTACCGCAGTAATTATTCAAAATGTCTAAAAATAAAAGTTACCTATTTACACAATTTGGAAATCCTGATTCCAAATATGGAATCCATTTGTCTAAATTCATAACACAGAAGTGGCAGAAATTAATTTAAAATTAATTCCCGTTGTCAAAACAAAAAGCGTGTTTTTAAGAGATAATAACTATCAAAAGATTGACACTTGTTTATGTTCGGTTTAATTGTAAAATTATGTCCAATGACCAAAATTATATTAAATGGTAAAAATATATTCTAAATATACTTTAAAACCACTCAAATTCATAATTTATCACTATTAATTATTTTGATCAAAAAAGTTGTTTTTAATTAAAATTTAGTAATTTTCACTATTCATCAAAATATGAAAGTTATCCGAAAAGTACCAAAATTTCACCTTAGGCTAAATTCGTTATTCCGAATCCAAAAATGAAGTCCATTTTAAAATATAAAATATATAAAATTAAAAAAGTAGGTATTACTATTCATAACGGCTAGTTTGATTGGTTATGGTGTGTTAGAACTCGGTGTTGCGTACAACACACACTATCACATTATTCAAAGAGAAGAGTACCGTAGAAGCCTGGAGTGTTACATTCTCCCCTCCTTCAAATAATTTCGTCCTAGAAATTTCTAGAATAATACCACATGAAAAGACTCGGGTGCTTCTTCATCATATGTTCCTCGGGTTCCCACATTGTCTCTTCCATCTTATGGTTTCTCCACAAAACATTTACTAGACGCGTCGTCCGGTTTCTCAGCACTTGTTCTCTTGTATCAAGAATCCTGACGGGCTCTTCGCAATAATATAGATTGAGTTCCAGTTCTAATTCCTCGTAAGTGAGTACATGCGTTGGGTCAGGCATGTATTTCCTCAATAAAGATACGTGGAACACATCATGAACTTTGGAGAGACTTGGCGGCATTGCCAATCGGTAAGCTACAGCCCCAATTCGTTCAAGAATTTCGAAGGGTCCGATGTACCTGGGACTCAATATACCTTTCTTACCAAAACGTATGACTCCCTTCCATGGAGATACCTTTAGGAAAACATGATCACCGACTTGAAATTCCAAATCCTTCCTTCGATTATCGGCATAGCACTTCTGCCTACTTTGAGCTACTTTGATGTGATTTTGGATTACCTTCACCTTTTCCACCGTTTCCTCCACCAGTTCTGGGCCTACAAGTTTTCTTTCACCAACGTCATCCCAATAGGTTGGTGTACGACATCCCTTTCCATATAACGCTTCATATGGTGCCATCTGAATACTGGAATGGAAGCTATTGTTATAAGAAAATTCTAAGAGAGGTAAGTATTGATCCCACATACCCTGAAAGTCAAGTGAGCAAGATCTAAACATGTCTTCTAGGGTTTGAATAGTCCGTTCTGATTGTCTATCTGTCTGAGTGTGGTAAGCAGTGCTCAAAAGAAGTTCAGTATCCAGGGATTTCTAAAGACTTTTCCAAAATCTTGAAGTAAAGCGGGGATCACAATCAGAAACAATCGAAAGGGGTACTCCATGAAGTCTCACAACTTCATTAATATATAGTCTTGCTAAACGTTCCAGGGGTAGATCTTCTCTTATAGCAAGAAAATGTGCTGACTTGGTAAGACGATCAACAATAACCCATATCGCATCGTTCCTTCTAGGAGTCTTTGGTATCCCCATGACAAATTCCATCGTAATATTGTCCCATTTCCACTCCGGTATGGGAAGAGGTTGCATGACTCCTCCAGGCTGTTGCCTTCCAGCTTTAACTTGCTGACAAACCATACATCTTGACACAAAATTAGCAATCTCCCTCTTCATGTTTTCCACCAAAAATGTTCCTTCAAATCTCTATACATTTTGGTGCTCCCATGGTGTATAGAGAAATTGGAACTATGAGCATCATCCAGCAATTCCCTCTTTAGATCAGGTATATCGGGAACACAAAGTCTCTTCCCAAATTTCAAAATTCCATCTTCATACACAAAGTCTCTCAATCTCCCATCATTTACAGCTTTAATCTTCTTTTGGAATTCTTCATCATTGGTCTGAGAACTCTTAATCCTTTCTAGTAAAGATGGTTTGGCAACCATTTGAAAAAGCATTGATGTTTCACCTTCCCTGGTTATTCCCATGTCCATCTTCACTAGATCCATGAAAATTGGATCCCTTTCAATTCTCATATTGTTCAAAACTCCATGGTCTTTTCTACTCAAATCATCTGCCACCTTGTTTGCTTTCCCCGGGTGGTAGTGTATCGTGCAATCATAATCCTTGAGTAATTCAAGCCATCTCCTTTGGCTCATGTTGAGTTCTTTTTGTGAGAATATATACTTCAAACTCTTGTGATCAGTATAAATCTCACATTTTTCACCATAGAGGTAGTGCCTCCATATCTTCAAATCAAATATCACAGCTGCTAACTCGAGATCATGAGTAGGATAGTTTTGGTCATGAATTATCAACTGTCGTGATGCATAGGCAATAACTCTATCATTCTGCATAAGGACACAACCAAGTCCTTTCTTTGATGCATCACTATAAATAACAAACCCATCATTCCCCGATGGTAGAGTCAATATAGAAGCATTGACTAATCTTTTCTTCAGTTCTTCGAAACATTCTTCACACTCTTTTGTCCAAACAAATTTAACCCCTTTACGTGTGAGCTTCGTTAATGGGTTAGCCAATCGGGAAAAATTCTGGACGAATCGTTGATAATAACCTGCCAAACCAATAAAACTACGTACCTCAGTTATACTCATAGGTGATGGAAATTCTTGGATTTCCTTGGTCTTAGAAGGATCAACAGATATTCCATATTTAGAGACAATATGGCTAAGAAAAGAAATCTCATGAAGCCAGAATTCACACTTGCTAAACTTCCCATATAATTCATGTCTTCTCAGAGTCTTCAAGATAATGCGCAAGTGATTTTCATGATATTCGTAAGTTTTGGAGTATACCAAGATATCATCAATAAATTCCACCACAAATTCATCGAGATACTCCTTGAAAACTCTATTCATCAGATCCATGAATACAAAGGGTGTATTAGTCAATCCAAAAGGCATTATAGTAAACTCGTAATGCCCGTACCTGGTTCGAAATGCTGTTTTTGGAATTTCTTCCTTCTTCACACACAACTGATGGTATCCAGATCGAAGGTAAATCTTTGAAACGTATTGAGATCCATGCAGTTGGTCAAATAAATCATCAATGCGTGGTAGGGGATACTTGTTATTTATTGTTATAGCATTGATCTCCCGGTAGTCGATACATAACCTCATAGATCCATCTTTCTTTTTAACAAAAAGAATAGGGGATCCCCATGGAGAAACACTAGGGCGAATAAATACCTTATTACTCAATTCCTCTAGTTGTTTCTTTAGTTCAACTAATTCTACAGTGGCCATTCTATAAGGGGTCTTCGATATAGGCCTTGATCCTGGAATTAAATCATTGGAAAATCAACTTCTCGTTCTGGAGAATGTCCAGGTAAATCTTCCGGAAATACATCTACAAATTCTTTCACAATAGGTACATCCTCTATTTGAACATTCCTTTCCTCACCCACAGTTATTTCATTCTCTTCCTCCCCAATAATTGAATTTAGTTGAGCTATTGAGGGTGGATCTAAATAAGAATTAGGTGGTGACGATTCTGCTCTAAAGATAAGGTGTTCCTTATCATTATCATGAAGAATCGTAACCTCTTTATTCTTACAATAAATCTTCGCATCATTGTCCGAAAGCCAGTCCATACCGAGGATTATATCAAACTCAATCATAGGTATGACGATGAGATCAGAAGATAAAGAACATTTATGTGCTCTAATGGGGACTGATTCGCAAAACTTTGTTGCAATGATACTTCCCTTAGGAGTTTTAACTGACAACTCCCTTGTTAAATAAAATTGGAAATATCTGATTTTCTTAGAAAACTGGGAAGATATGAAACAATGCAATGATCAAGAATCAAATGATGCATTTTCTAAACTTGATGAAACCATTAAATTACCTGCCACCACGTCTTTCGGAGCTTCTACCTCAGTAGTAGTGATAGCAAAAGCCTGGCCTTGATCCCTTGGCCTTTTCTGAGGTAAGTTCTCCTGACGCTTAGGACATTTATTTGCATAATGTCCCATCTCCCTGCAATTTTAGCACTGAACGTTGGTGGATTCCTTCTTCCCTTTGCAATCACGAGCTTGGTGGCCTTTTTCACCTCACTTGTAACAGACTCCCATTCCCTTCAAGCAAGTAACGGGGTGTTTCTTCCCACATTTACCACAGGATGGACATTCAACCTTTCCTTTCTTCCCCTTATTTCCATTCCCAGATTGATCAGCAGGCCTCTTCTTCTCTTGCTTTGCTTTAAAGTCATAAGACTTAGAGAATTCCTTTTCGGTCTTGATAGCACATGAGACAATGTCTTCGTACGATGAAAAGGATTGTGAGACTAATTCTCGACGGAGAAATGGTTTTAACCCATAAAGGAAACGATAAATCTTACTTCTTGGGTTACGTATATAATATCCAGCATACCTTGCTAACCTTGTAAAGTTAACCTCATACTTTGTGACATTCTCATCCTCCTTCTATCTCAAACTCAGAAATTGCCTTTCCATATCTGCTCGATGGTCGCGAGGAAAGTATTTTTTTTAAAACAAATCTTTGAACTCCCTCCATTCCATATTTGATACTTCATCATCTTCCTTCGTATTTTGAATCAATGACCACCATTGATCAGCATCTCCAGTGAGGCGGTAAACTTTCATGATAACTTTTTCACTTTCACTACTCCCCAAAGCCTGAAATATTTTCTCTAGGGAATTTATCCATTTCTCATCTACTAAGGGATTTGTTATCCCATTGAAAGTTGGTGGTTTTTGCCTCATGAATCGATCTAACATTGATCCTCCACGTTGTGGATCAGGATGCTCCATACGAGTAAGGTTATTATTCATAACATGAGTGAGTTGTCCTAGTATGGTGATTAGCTGATCGGCACCAGTTGCATCACCAGCTCCACTATAATTATCTTGAGCAGGAGGGCAATCCCTACATGGAGTGCGTGCATTGATACAGTTTCCATTTCTTCCACTAGGTACCATTTCTAAACAATGTCAAAAACTAGATCAGTTTATGAATCAAAATATATAATCCCATCTTATAAAACACTTAACATAAATTGAACTATTTATGGATATAATCCATAATCAAAAAAATGTTTTCTTTGAGGAAGTATATACTCATAAACCCTTCATAATGATTTGTAAAGAGAATGAGATTTATCCTAAGCATATCCCCCGAGAGTGTCGTAACCAAGAGTGCAGCAAGGCCCATTGTCGTGCACCAGTTCCTGTACGAGTCTAGCTCAAAGCGGTGTTTTCAGGTTTTACCCCTAGGTACATCTGTGCCAGAGCCGCCTCTACCTGCTTGTATCCAGACAGGGATGTATTTCTCGGAAAACTCACAAAATCTCTACAATACCAAAATTCTAGGAAGTTCTTCTACACTAATCCTCAAAGTTTATCTTTGGATACTAATCCTCAAAATTCATCTTAGGTCTATGTGCTCTAATCAGAGTTTATCTAAATCTAGATTCCAAGGTTTGCAATAAACTTCCTCTGATACCAACTGTAACGCCCTGACCCTAGTTATCCAGAGTCGGTGCATTATTACATAACATTGGCATGATCACAAGAAAGATCAAATCTTGAAAGACCGATTGGTTTAGTAGCCTTGGAAACACTAGATATATTCATAAGTTTTACATTACATCATAAAATGAAAAAAATACTACAACAACATAATGTCTCCACAGTCCACACTATTATCCCCTCATAATATCCTTGCAGGTCATTCATAACATACTTCTTCACATCCTGGGAAAAATAAAACATAGAAAAGGGGTGAGCTCAAATTCCCAGTAAGGATAACAATATAGCGGAACATTCAAAAATAAGCACAAACATTTAAGGCAATGCATTACTAAAACAAAAGCCTTTTAAACTTGAATATCAACATAGTATGGAAAAAGTAAAATGAAATAATTCCATTTACTTGTTCACATGGTTATTCTACTAATCGAATAATCACATGCAATATCAATAACCACTTTCATAATGTTGGAATGCATAATGTCAGACTATCGTAACCACATAGCCAGGGCCTCGTGCCAAGACTACAAATAAGATTTTTCCAAGGCCTTGTGCCAAGACACTAGTCTGTCTCATTAGACCTACCGATGCATCGAGAAGCTATAGCGGGCTCCACCCATCATATATTAAGTCCAATGCATTCCCATATGAAAAGATTTAAACATAACATAAACATTCGTATTAAAACTAGCATACGAAATATCAATAATTTCACCATAAACAATGAATGGTATAAAAATAGCACATCCACAGTCAAACATATCAAAAAACCTTCAATACAATATAGAAGTTTTGTATCATAATAAATCAACTTCAAATAAGCGTAAAATCCATCAAAGGATGTTGACATAGATGAAATCAAAACTCTTTTTAGAGAAATTTCTCTTTTTATTTTGAAATCATTTAAGAGCCATATAAAATAAAACATTTTCTTTTGAAAATATTCTTATAAGTTTGTAAGGGAAGCTTTGAATATTTTATAACGGCGGAAAATAGCCGCACCCGCCGTATAAGTTAAAAAAACATTCTTACCTTAATCATGTCGAAAAGGTTAAAAAGGACCTTGTTTTGAAAACGACGGAAATATTCCTTTATAAACAACTTATAAAAGTAAAAAAGGGTATAAATGACTTTATCTCATATTCTAGTAAATAGTAAAAAAAATTGAAATATATTTTTAAGAAACATGGATGTGGATGATAAAGAGATCCCAGTAGATAATTATGAATAAACAACCTCGGATAATGAAGAGATTGTGAAATAACCCTTACCTTGTACTTTTCCTTGGTTGGGGTAATGGTGAAATAATTTTTATTAAATTATACAAGAATCATATACATTAGTATGATATCATATATGATCTTTTAATATTGATTTGATAATAATATCTTAGTATTATCATTGTTTCGGGTGTTAACTTACTTGTTTTCTTTTATATGTTTTCTTACGCAAGACATGTTTGTAATGGATAGGTTGTATATTATTCATATCCATAATGATATCAAGTCCTTAAACATCATTTTTAAATCATCAAATGATAACTATACTTGAATGGATACGATGGAGAATGAATCTCATCGCGTTCGTGGAGACGGTAGTCCGTACGTACGCACGAGCGACAATATCATTCTTTTGATATTAAAATAATATATAAATGGATGGTATATCATATATAAAGAATAATTAACATGTTATATTTATTATTTACATGAGTTACATATCATTATTATACCCATCCAAATAATAATATATTGAATTACAATTACACCATGACGTGGAGATGGTAAGCCGTACGTATGCACGTATGGTGACATGTTATTCAAAAGGTTGGATAGAATACTGAATATGGTTGTACCATATTTATAATAACATCACAGTATATATATGATACTGCAGTTATTATTTTAGAATGGTAAAAACAACGGATGAAGAAGTGGAAGAAGAAAGGAACTTGGAAAAGGGTGGTGAAATCATTACCTCTTCTTTGGGTTCTTCCTTTTGATTTGATCAAAAGGGCTCCTTAGGTTGGCTTTCCGGTCAAAATAAGGCCTCTAAGTTGTAGGGATGGAAGTTTGGATAGTATTTGGGCAGATTTTGGCCGAACCAAAAGGCTTTGAAGGTGTGAAGAAATGAGAAGGAGGAGTGCCCTTTTATATGAGGGGTGAGGGGCACCTTTGGAAAAGCTAGAGATATTAGTTTATAATAAATTCATATTCGGTTTAAAATGGCTCCAAAGTTGATTATTAAAAGGTTAAGGTGGGTATGGGTCGAAAACAACTCAACCAATAGAATTTAGACAGGTTTGGGTACTTATATTAACCTTATCTTTAAGTATTAACTCTAAGTTAATTAGTTTCACTTTTACAATGTCTCTTTGTATTTTTATATAATATGGTTAATAAACTTACTATATACATCCAAGAGACCCCCAAGTGGTCCATTAATGATGAACCTATCATGATATAAGTCTCTTGGCAGAACCTTAGATTTTTAGGAATTTAATATCAATTAATAATATAATATTTGTTTTAAGAACTCTATTATGTCAATTTTGACACTATTCAATAGTTGATTTTTGTGAAACTCATAACAGATTAATTAATTAGTAAAAAGTCAATTAAATAACTCCTAATATATCATATTATCCTATAAAATTAGTTTAATTCATTAAAAGTTTCATATTATATTTATTTGGGTATTTATAATATCAATTATTTTAATTTTTCACTATTATAGTAATTAATTCATCATCATTGTGTCATAAATAAATTAAATTATTTAATGTCTAAAAATTATAAATAAAATATCATTATGTAGGAAATCGTTTTATATTTATAAGGAATATTTATAATCTAAAATCCAACATATATAACCCTATGTAAAAATTATTTTTCTAAAAGATATATGCTTGTGTCATTTTTGTATTCATTTTAACTTAATTAAAATAAAGTGTCCCTATCACCTACAAGTGGCACCATGGGGTCCCAAAATCGACCCAAAGATGACTATGGTCGAACATGTATCAACCAATAAGGATAGGACACGTTTTAGGGTAATTTAGTATTATTATAATATTATTTTTTAACCCTTATTTACCGGATTTACCCTTAACCATGGTAAATAAAATATTTACTGCAGTAATTATTCAAAATGTCTAAAAATAAAAGATACCTATTTACACAATTTAGAAATCCTGATTCCAAATATGGAATCCATTTTTCTAAATTCAAAACACAGAAGTGGCAGAAATTAATTTAAAATTAATTCCCGCTGTCAAAACAAAAAGCGTGTTTTTAAGAGATAATAACTATCAAAAGATTGACACTTGTTTATGTTCGGTTTAATTGTAAAATTATGTCCAATGACCAAAATTATATTAAATGGTAAAAATATATTCTAAATATACTTTAAATCCACTCAAATTCATAATTTATCACTATTAATTATTTTTATTAAAAAAGTTGTTTTTAATTAAAATTTAGTAATTTTCACTATTCATCAAAATATGAAAGTTATCCGAAAAGTACCAAAATTTCACCTTAGACTAAATTCGATATTCCGAATCCAAAAATGAAGTCCATTTTAAAATATAAAATATATTTTTTTTCAAAAAGTAGGTATTACTATTCATAACGGCTAGTTTGATTGGTTATGGTGTGTTAGAACTCGGTGTTGCGTACAACACACGCTATCACATTATTCAAAGAGAAGCGTACCGTAGAAGCTTGGGGTGTTACAACTTGGGTAGCTCTCACGATGAATACCCCTTTGTCAACATGGAATCAATAAATTACCAAAGTCCACTTGGGTAGCTCTCACTATCTAAACCCTTGGGACATTGACCCCATGGAATCTCTCACAGTCAATACACATGGGTTATCATAATAGTAAAACATACATAAATTACCATACCTCATGAATATCTCACTTTCAAATTCCCCTTGGTCAAACATTCACAACGAATTTCACTAGAATCTCACATAATCAGTAACTCCATCAAAAAAAGGAACGGAAATTCTATAAATCCTAACAGGCAACCTAGAAAAAACGACTATAAATAGTCAAACAATGGAAACTTACCCACGGGTGTCCCATAACCAAGGTATATAACTTTACACAAAAGTAACAACCCCTTATAAAACTATCAAACCATAGCAGATAACAAACAAGGTAAAATTCAAAATCAAAAAATACCCCAATCATGGGAATATGGCACTTTTAGCATATATAATCCAATAAAACACAATGAATGTTACAAACCACCAACCTCGATGTCGTACAATCAATATACTCTATCGTTGGCCCTTGAATCAGCCTTAAATGGTGAAGGTCTACAAAATTCTGAAAAATGACCATCCATTTATAAATATGAATACAGGATGAATCCTGAGAAGTAATGATACAGAGGAATTGAGAAATCACCGTTGGGATTCCAACACACCTGATGATGTCTCAATCAAAGCTCGTATATAGAATCAGGAGGGGTTTGATGTTCATAATACATTATGTCACTCTCCTATATAAACCATGGGAAGAAGAAGATAGTTTCATACATGATACATGAAATCACACCAATAAATCATTTTAAAAGAAGACTACGGAGTGTGTTCATTAAATATACACACTATGTAGAAGACATAACCAGCCCCCACAATAAGAGGTCTTTCAGGTCATCACATGGGCATGTACATAGCCATTACATGGCCAGTACGCGGCTGTACGTGGAAACCTAGGTAAATGTCGTGTACACAAAAGTACACAGTGTGTACTTAGAAAATCTTATTTTCTTCATTTTTCCTCAAAACAACCAGAAAACAAGATCCATTCATAAATAGAAAATTCATGTTCTTGCAAATAGACCCCCTTAAAGAAATTTTCCCCCAAATTTCCCTTCCAGGGGTGGTGAAGAAGAATATGAATAAAATTCCGATCATTGTGATCGTACGTCGGCCTCCCTCTTCCATGTCCCGTACGATATCACTCGTGCTTCCAGACCACCCATACCAGATGAACATACTGGCCATGGGGATCATTCTTACTCTGTTCCACAATCTGAATAGAGTGCTACTCAAAGGATGAATCCACCTCCAACTCAACCTCATCAGGTTAAAAACCTGAGACAGGTCTGAAAGGTAACATCCCAACTATAAGACATGAAAGATATCATGCATATCCTGGTACCTCTAAGGTAACTGCAACTGATATGAAACCAGAACGAATTTATCCAAAAACTCAAATGGTCCGAAATATCTTAGTGAAAGATTTCCTTCTTTCTTAATCCTCATGTGTCCAAACCTCGGTGTGACACATAAGAAAACATGATTTCCAACCTCATACTCCAATGGACTTCCCCATCTATCATCATAAGATTTATGGAGAGAGTGTGCAGTAGCCATTCTCTTCAGAATCTACTCCACCTAATCAGTGGTCTCCTAGAAAAGACGATGAACGAACGTAGCTGCCTCTCCTTCCTCCATCCAACATCTGGGGTGACCATCATGGCCTACCATGCAATGAATCATAAGGTTCCACTGGAATCGATTCCTGAAAACTACTATTGTTGGAAAACTCCACTAGGTGTATGTGTCCCTCCCATGAGCCCCATAATCTAGGACTCATGCTTGAAACATGTCATCCAAAACATTAATTGTGCACTTGTACTGGTCATCTATTTGGGGATGGTAAGTTGTACACATAAGTACCTATGTACCCAAATCCCTATATAGTCACTATCATATAGAAGATGTAAATTGGGCATCCCTGTCTAAAATGATATAGTGCTGAACTACATAAAAATGTACAATCTCTCAGATGTAAAACTATCATCGATCATCGACACTAATGGTTTACTTGATTGGAACAAAATGTGTAACCTTAGAGATTCTATCCACAAAAACCCATACTACATCATTTCATCTGGAAGATTTTGGTGAACCTGTCATGAAATCCACCGCGACTTCATTCCACTTCCACTTGGGAATGGGTAACTAATGTAATAGCCCTTCTGGCCTCTAGTGCTATGCCTTCACCTACTAATATATGGAACATCTCATAACAATACCATCACCATCCATCATTATTCTTGTACACCAATACTGACGATGAATATCTTGATACAACTTGGTGACACCAGGATAAACTGCACATACTGAGGCATGAAAATCTCACAACAGCTCCTCGTGTATATCAGATCAAATCCATACACACCCTTGAAAATGAAAAACCACATCCTCTCTTATAGTCTATCCAAGAATAGGTTCCTCTCCTGACACACTCTCTCTTAGGAATATTTCTTTAAAAACTGATAGCTACCTCATTCGTACTCGATGTAGTAGAGTAGAGGTAACAGCTAAAGAAAAAAAGAAAAGTCTTCCCCTATCTATCATGCACCTCAAAATTCATCTCAGGGAACAGATCCATAAGCTTCCACTCACTGATGGACTCCTGAACTACCTGTATCTATGTTCTCCTACTCAACGCACCAGCCACTGCATTTCTATTCCCAAGAGTGTAGGAAAACTCAGAGTCAAAATACAGAAGGTACTCAATCCACCTTCGTTGTCTCAAATTAAGATCACCCTGAGTAAGGATATTCTTGAGGCTTTTGTGGTGAGTGTATTCCACAAAATGATCTCCCAAAAGATAATATCTCAAACAGTGAAAAGCTTGTACAACTATAGACAAATCAAGATTGTTTTTCTGGTAATTCATCGCATATGGCCTCAACTGCTGAGACCTGTATGCAATGAATCTGTTCCCATATATAATAATTTCTCCCAGCCTAATATAGTATGCATCAAAGTAAACAGTTTAATTCTTTACCATCTCCAGTAAAATCAAGATCAGTTCTAGTGTCAATTTTCATTTCAGCTCTGGAAAGGCTGAATTGCCAGAATCTTTCCACATGTACATTTTACCCTTCTTAGCCGGGCCCATCAGTGGTGCTGCTAAGCTTGAAAACTCCTGAATAACGAACCTATAGTATCCCGCCATCCTAGAAATCTATGTACCTCAAAGATGTTCTTTGGATACACCCAGGAAACTATTGCTCTCAATTTATCTGGGTCTACTGACACTATTTTCTATGTTATTACATGACTCAAGAAGTGAGTATTGTCTATCTAGAAGTGGAATTTCAAGATCTTAGAATATAACTGATGCTCTCTCAGTGTACTCAATATGATCCCAAGATGAATAGCATGGTCATGTATTGTGTGAGAGTACACAAAGTTATTGTCCATGAAGACTACAACAAAATAATCCAACTAAGGATGGAACACTCGGTTCATCAGTGCCTTGAAAATTATTGGTTCATTCGTGAGAACAAATGGAATAACCAAGTACTCGTATAAACCATACCTGATCTGAATGGTTTTAAGATGTGTATCTAATGGTCAAATAGGAAATTAATGATAACTGAATTTGATTTCAATCTTCGAGAAAACATGGGCTCCTTGAATCTAATCAAATATATCATCAATCCTCAGTAAGGGAGATTAGCTTTTAACTGCCAGCTAGTTCAGCTTCCTATAATCCACAAAATGTCTAAGGGAACTGTCTTCCTTCTTCACAAAAAGGATAAGAAAACCCCAAGGGAAATTATTGGGTTAGATGAAACCCTTTTATTATAACTCCTCCAACTACTCCTTGAGCTCCCATAACTCTGGTGTAGCCATTCTATATGGATTAATGGACATTGGTGCCGCTCATAGCAGAAGATCAGTAGAGAAATCTACCTCTCTATCCAGAGGTACACCTAAAAATTTATCGGGAATGACATCTTTGAAATGTTCCACCACTAGAGGAATGTTCATCTATGATGTCCCCTGGTCATCCTGCTATAAACTAGAAATCTCTGTTGTAATTCCTCCTAAACCATGATGCTCAGGCCCATCTCTGCTCGCCTAGACATTACATTTTCCCATTTATATAAAATACCCACCCTCCGGTGACGTGAAACTCACCATATAGAAATAGTATCTAGAAAATTCCAGGATGGAGACACACCCATTAATTATGAGAATGACATCAAAGCCTGTCATCTCTAATACATAATGATCCCATAATAATTGACACCCACCTATCTCAAGAGGGATCTCCTTTCACTAACTTACACCGGCCATCCTAATCCCCAACAGAGTATCAAACATCATAATATTGTCTGATGTAATGATGTAGATCACAATGCTCTCCATAATGACAACATAAATAAAACTATGGTAATCCCTGATATCAAAAAGATACGAAGCTAAAACTAAGGCAACTACAATCTTATCTCTAACCGTAGAGGGTCTGGGATCCTGCTCTTACTGGGTTTATTCCATTGAAAATGTCTAACAAGTACCACAACCCTGTGACCTTTCCGAGCTACCCAGATCTGGTCAACCCTGTTATCGTTGAGAACCTGTTGTCTGGATACCAAGACTACGACCTCCTCCTTAGATTGACGAACATTCATTCCCTGATGGATGAGATATTGGTGGTCCTTTCTCTAGTACATGGAGTAATAATAGATCCTCTCTCACTCATGCATGGAGAAAAATTATTAAAAAAACTATGAATGTGGAGCATCATACCCCAAGATCAGCACTCGACTGGGTCCTTCGGGTAATGTTTCCTCATATTTCCTGTCTTTCCGCCCTAGAAACACACCAATGGGATACCTGAAGAAACTCTCGTGAAATCTCCCTATGACGCTTCCTACTATAGGTAGAAAGAGTATCTATCTTGGATGTTGAACTACCCTAGATCGTAGCTCCTAACTCCCTCATATTTCACTCGGTAATCAGCACCATATTTTCTATATTAATCATCGAAGTGATCCTGAAAAAATTCACTTGCGATGAGATGTCATTCCTAATACCATCCACAAACCACCAATCTAGTGATAACTCGTCACCTCCCAAAATAGGTGTAATGTGCTCAAGCTCCATAAAGAGAGAAGTTTAATCCATAACTGAGATAGTGCCCTCATCCAAATGCATGAACTCCATGGCTCGGTCAGCCCTCAATGTATCAAGGTAGAAGTAATCATAGATGGTACACTGAAACGCGTCCCATTTCATTTCTCGATGATGTCCCACCTATGAGATAACATCCCAACATCTCATGGAGAAATCACATAGCATGTACATCATGAGATTCACCCTCCTATCAGGAGGAATCTCTATATTCTCTAAGATAGAAAGCATGACCTCCAACCATGACTCTATAGCCTATGGTCCTCCATCCCCTAAAAGAGTGGGAGGATGTTGCTGTTGGAACACCCACATCAACTATTCCATAGTTGGGGAATGATGTGGTGCTCCCTAAAAAGTTTGCATCATCCCCATAAATCCTTCATAGAACTGTGCAGCAGCACCTACATCTGGTATAAAAGCTGGTTCCAAAACTAGAATATTGGGAGGATCTTCTGGTATTCCAGGATCTACCATTTCTTGTGTCTTATCATCACCCTGCACCTTGCATAGAATCAAAGGACATCATGGTGGAATGACTCTACATGGTCCAGTGCACACCGGAGTTCAATATTATCATAGATGAAAAATTAGAGGTCTAAGAATGGAGCAGGATAATGGAGGAATTCATGTTTTACAAAAAAGGATTACACGGTGTGTAGAACCACTACACATCGTGTTCCCTTTAATCCTTAACATTTGTGTGTACCTCTGCCAACATGGTTTTTTGACACCCCATATACACAACGTGTTCCTCATGAGACATGGTGTCTAATTAAATATTCCCTCCTTCCCATGTACTCTTACACGGCTAGAACTATATGGTTCTTCCAATGTAACACTACACAGAGTGCACACTCTAGAAACGACACATACCTCATAGGTTCCATACACCCTTGTCATTAGTCACACAGCTGGATAAACGGTCGATTACTACATGAATTGTATAATCTAGACACAACATGTTAAACCTATGTTTCATCCACCTATTTCATTAGTCACACAGCGGGATACATTGTCAATTACTACACGGTATCTATTAGCTAGACATGATGTGTATAACCTATGTTTCATCAACCTATGTCGTTATCCACATGGCTGGATACACAGTCAATTACTACATAGTGTGTATTCCAATTACACAGTGTGTTCTACCAAATGTTTGTCAACCCCATGTCTTTACTGACATAGTCAGTCACACGGTCGACCACTACACAATGTGTACATATTGTACACAGTGTGTACTTAAGAAAAGTCAATTTTTTCATAACAAAAGAAGACATGGTGTGTGTTCATAACATCACACACCGTTTGTTCTAGGTTTTCAGACAGTATGCCTTTGAAACATCTCTGAAACCCTTAAAAACATAAAATTTATCCAATTCATGCGAATTTTTGATCTGTGAGAGCCCATACATCATGACAATCAAAATTTTCCATCTTTAATCATATCATATTAACACAATTCATTTAATGGTCAAACATGATCCACAAAATTTTGATTCAATAGGGCACATAACACCTTAGGGACCACAGCTTCACGTCTATCCAAATGAAACATTACATATACTAATAACCTATAAAAATAGAATGTATTTCTATCATTAAATCTATCACAACAACATGAATATCTTGCACAACATCTATCACAACAACATGAAATCATTAGTGCACCATAAATGGCATGACATGAATGCATGAAATGTGATCTGTAGAAAATTACTATAAGATGCATGAGATGGAATACCATCATCTCATCAGGTTGCAATAGAAATAGAACCACAATGATATCAATAATAATGTCTCAAAAAAAAGCGTGTCACCCAATGGTTAAATCAAATCAACCATAAAAATTGAAAAAAAATTGCAATATCCGATTTAGCGTGGATTTTCCTTATACATGGGTTACCTAATCCATAGCACAGTTTATTACCAACAACCTTTTCTGTCCCATACATCTTTATAGTCTCAAAATAGTAATGAAAAGTAGAAAACGAACTCCTCTAATAGCACTATGTAACGTCCTAGATCCGGGTACCTCTGAAGGGTGCCCCGTACCTGGTTGGTCACATGGCCTCATGTGCATTTCCCCAAATTCCAGAGGCTTCCAAATAGTAGTGAGGGCTTAGGGTGTGATAGTAGGGAATCTATTCCCTCCATGGTAGAGTAAACACATCAGAAAACAACTTGTATCAATAGCAGAAGCAGTAATACCAACAAAAGTAAATGGCGGAAGACTGAATTAAATACAATAGAGGCCACAATACATATATATGATGCTTGTAACACATGTCTAGTAATGAAGACAATAAACTCACAATGTTGGAAATACAATGCAAAAACCAATGTATAGAAGAAACAAGTATACTACAGCAGCATCTCAAGCCTCAAATTAGTCCCATGCTCTCCAGCTCCAATAGAAATCAAGTACATGATAAAGAAGGGAGATTTAACTTATCTATACGAATAACCATATAATCTTTGTGGGTCTAATGCATGACCCAAATAGGGTGTGAGATAAATCTGTGTAGGAAACAACAAAAAATTTGGGGCCAAACTATCAGTGAATATATATAGAAGGAAATATTCAGAAATGATGAAATAAACTATTAAGTACTCAAAAGTAACCAATCCTAATGTTTTAAATTACATTCATTTACATTTATTATTCAATCCGTTGAATCATGTAATACATATAATCTATCCTAAGCTCTGTGTTGGTCGGAGTGGATACTCAAGAGGGGGGTGAATTGAGTTCCAATTAAAATTTCTGTTAAAAATATTTCTCTTAAAATCCCCAATTTAAAATCAAAGTTAAACTGTACTGAATTTATACAGAGTGTAAATGTTCAATTAGTTTATCAAAGATTGATTAGGTCTCAGTTAAATTAATCTGAAGATTAAATTAACTTTTGAAACTAACATACTAGTTTACAATAAGTATAAACACTTTCTAATTTAACTATCAAAGTAGATTTAAAATAATTTTGTATTTCAAAGCAACAACAACCGAATATGAAATATATATATAGTATACTTAGGACTTAATCTAAAATGCACAACAGAATTAACCAAGAGGTTCATATCAAGCTGAGTCTTAGTCCTCTCAACAATTTATATAAATTTATCCACACCCTGGATCGGGGTAAACAACAGTGAGCACACTGTCCAGGTACAAAAACCTCTACCACAGTTCTTCGTGGGAAACAAACAACATCTCACAGCTGTCCAGGTCTTACTCGACCTCTACCACTATACACTGTGGGAAACAAGGGAGTAAAAGAGTTTGAATGAGGAGTTAAGAATCCTCCAGTTTAGCTAAGGAGACAGTGTGTGTGTGTGTGTGTAAAATAAACAGTATACACACACATTCTGAAATGTAAACAAAATAATCAGTAAAGTAAGTGAGAATGAGTTTAGAAGAGCTATAGTGATTGTCAGTGCATCTCTGGACTCGTTTGGTTGGTCAGACAGGCTTCTGATTCCTTCTATGGTTTCTGCTCAGAAAATAGTGTGTCGTTTTCTTCTTTGGTTCCAGGTTCAGCATGTCATCCTGAGTGCATGAATTATTGGTTGTAGTTCTTCACTCAAGATATAGCCTGTGGTTTGCTTCAGAATGATCAGCTTCAAGTATGTTCAGAGTTCTTGGATTATGGATGTATCCTTGTGTGAATGATCCACGTTTGAATTCTTGTTGAGCCCTCTTAGATTATTGTGCTCTATGTATGCAACCACTTCACTTTCTATCTCTATGTATCTCGTCTAGGTCATTATCTTCCCTTTTATATCTTTCAGCTTCGGCAAAAAGGAATGATAACTTTTTGCATGGGTACTAGGTACGGTTCCCTGACATGGCATCCGAATTCATTAAATAACATTAACTGCATTAAAACCAACAAATGTAACGGTTCCCTAACATGGAAACAGGACCTTCCATCGGTAGCTCATTTGAACTTTTATTGGTAGATATATATATCGATGACTTCATTCTATCAGTAGCTCTTGTAATCGGTAGCTCTTAATCCATCGGTAGCTCTTGGGATTTCAGTAACTCGATCTATAGGTGACTATATACTTGTATCAGTAGACTATGTCAGTAACATAATATCATTTGCCAATCAATGTATCAGTAGGTCGGTCGGTAGCTCGTATCGGTATACTTACTCTATCGGTAGTCTTCTATCGGTAACTATCTGTGAACTGGTTCTATCGGTAGACTTCTTCATATCGGTAGCTCTAGTCTGTTCTATCATTAGACTTTGTATCTGCTTACCGTTAGCTATTTTTATATCAGTGAATTTAGTGTATCAGTGACTCTGTCGATTAGTAGACTATGTCTATCGGTAGACTAAGTACCGGTAGCTCTTTATCAGTAGCTATACGTAGATCAATGACATAACACATGTCTGTTTTATGCAAAACACATCCAATTGGGTTAGAATTACATCAGGATTTATATAAACATAAACAAACATTTATTAACATATTTCAAGGATTATTTTAATATTATTGTCATCTTGATAACAGAATATCATATATTGAGAGAATCAGAATATAGATAAACATTAATTGGGATTATCAAAACATATGAAAGAATAATTGGGATTATCAAAACGGAGGTCAAAAATCTCCCCCTTTTTGATAATCACAACTTATAATATTATAGTTTTAAAATAGTAATAAATTGTATCAGAGGATATATAATTAAATTCAATTTTCTCAGAGAAAAAATTATGTTATAGAACATAGTTTATCAGAGGTAGAATTAAATGTGATAGTATCAGATAAAAGAAACTGCAATGATATGAGAGGTAAAATTTAGTGGTATCAGAGAGTTAAATGAAATGGTCTCAGAGAACTAAATGTAACATTATCAGAGGGGCAAAGCAAGATGGTTCTTCCTTAGATAAAAATTTCTCCCCCTTTGATACTTTCTCTCCATTATTTATTCTTCCTTTAATACTTCTCCCCCTGGGTGAATATTTATCCCTCTTTGATACTTAGATAGTATTTCTCCCCCTGGGTAGAATCTTTGTAAACAATTTCTCCCCCTTTGTCATAATAAAAATGTGGGAAACAAAAAAGAGAAGAGGAACAAACTGAGAAAAGAGATAAAAGCCAGTTTCATTTCATGTTGCAAATAAGGTTCAAATAAATAAAACAAAATACAATGGATTCCTATCAAACAGTCTAGCAACTTGATCAATCCACATTCTCAATGTGATATTTTCCCTTAGGAGCTAAAGAGGATTCAGGTGATGTGGATGCTGGTGAAGGATTAGGAATTCCGGAAATGATCATTGGAGGCTGACCCACAGAAATTGTTCCTGGTTTGTACTGAGGAGACCTTTGAGTGATCGTAGGTGTGAGGTTTCAAATTTCATTGGCAGGAGTCATCTGAACTGGAGAAGCAGTAGAGGCAGAGGTTGGTAAAGCAGGAGGGACAATCACTGGCCTAGCATCAACATGCAAAAAAGGCAGCAACAGATTTCTGAAATCCATAATTATTCCTTTTCCTCTCTCCATAGCAGATATGAAGTCATCCTTGTTCTCCATGAATTTGTCCAACGCTGGAGTCAATTCCCTTAGCTTTATAACTTGTTCTCTAAAGGCTTGATTGACAGGAGAGAGCTTCATATTTTCTATCAGAAGCTTGAAGTAGTTGGTCATTTGGTTCTTAGTGTAAATCTTTTGGAAATAGGAGTCCACTTTATCTTTCACTTCTTTCTGAGAGGCCGAAGCTTCTCTCATATAGACTTGGACTATCTTCATTATTTCTCGAGATAAATCTATTGTAGAAAGCACCACTTTTCTCAGATCAGATGAGTCCACAGAACCACTGGTTGAAGCTAAACCAAGCTCCTCCTTCATCATAGCTCGAATCTGATTCAAATCCACTGAAGGTTTAGATGCAATAGATCCAACAAAGAATGTTAATGTTTACTTGAAGTTCTTGGTCAACCCACTAATAAGATTTTGAACTTGGGAATCCTGTGTTTTAACATGATCTTTCATGTAAGTTTTATAACCTCCGAACACTGAAACTATCTGACTTACAACAGTCTTGACATTGGCTAAGTCCTTGTCTGCTTGGGATTTTGAGCTAATGTAAGATTCCAAAGAAATAACCAATTTATTTAAAGCTTAAAGATCTTCTTCCATCCAAGATACTTGAGTCTGGAAGCCTTTAACTTCTTCAACAATTTTGTCCATAAAGGATGACAGATTGCAACCCAAAGAGAGTTCAAAAGATATTTCCAACATCCTCATCTCATCAGCAAAACAATGCTTCATCTCATCAACTGAGGCACTAAAATATTCTTTCAGCTCATCCTTTAAGGATTTCATATTAGCCCTGGTGATCAAATCAGTAGGTTCAACTGCAAAATATGCTCTTTCAGATACTAAACTGACCACTGAGTCAGTCATGATCGATTGAACTGAAGAGATCAGAGAAACATCCATCTTCTTTACGTCTTCCACAAAACTTTCCTTAAGCTTCTTCTTTAAAGTATTCAGGTCATGCATTCTGACCACATCTTCAAGTACCATCTCAGTCTCAACATCATAAATTCTTTTTGGTCTATTTAGAGATTCTTCATTCTCAGAATCAGGATAGCCTAAACCACAAACAATAAAACCTGGGTCTTATGCCCAGTCCTCAATATCAACAGCCACTATAACACTTCCAAACTTGGTTTGATGCTCCCCCTCAACTGGTGCATCCTCAAGTAAAATAATAGCATTTTCAGCATCATCCTCATTAGGTATTCCTTTTTCAGGAGAATCTTCTACTATCAATTCTTTCTCTGCAATATCTAGAGTGTCGTCTAAACTAGGCAAGGGTATGTCAACATCATTTCCATCTGTAGCAGGCACTATAGATTTTACAATATCTTCAATAAGGCTCAAATCATCTAACATAGATGCTACACTTTCATGAACATTTTCTTCATTATCTACAACAACCACTTCAACATCCTCTAAAGCAGCTTCTTCCTTATCTGATTTATGTTGATCTAGATCTTCAAGAATTGGTCTAGGAGGTAAGTCAAGGTCTCCTCCTTCATCAGCAAAGGACTCTTCCTCTTCTGAATCATCACTGTATTCTGGATCCTCCTCATCAGGTCCCAAACCTAGATCCCTCACATCCTTTGGTCTGGAAGGATGATCCATAGGATTGAACTTATCATACACCTTCTTGTCATCAGTGACCCATTCTCCTCTCCATGGGTTCTAATTTATTTTCATGTATTTGAAAATAGTACTGGTGACACAAAAATTGTTCCTTACTACCACTGTCTCATCTTGAGACTCAGTTATTCCTTTCTCTTTGATCATTACTGAGATCATCTTGGCAAAGAACAAAGCATTAATTTTTAACATGGGTCTAATCATATCCTCCATTTGACTCATCAACAATCTGCATAGATTCACCTTGACTCCATGTCTCAAAAGATGCAGGAGATAGATATCCTAATATCTCAAATTAGCAATGTCTCCTCTCATCAGTATTAAGACATTCTGAACAAATTTGAACAGCAATCTGTTCTCTCCATCCATTTCTGCAGCTACTACTTGTCTTTGATTTCCATCACTAGTAAGCTCTTCCAAAGAAGTCTCATAATCAAAAATATCACTTTTAGGTGGCATAGCTCTTGAAACATATCCAGATACACCATCGTGTGGAACTTTTAGACATCCAGCCCACTCAGTCGATGAAAAGGGAAAATCTTTTCCATTCAGAAACAAAGTTACTCAGTTCTCATCATCAGATTTCTCAAAACTTACATAGTCATAAAACTGTTCACTAGCTTTGGATAGTAGTGAACATTTTTGTTCAAAAAACAATCTACCCATTTTTGATCTTTCAGTACTTCCAGCACTAATGATTTACTTTCCAGCAACCATTCCACGCACAGCTCTTTTTCAATCACAATAAATATATTCTGAAAATGAGGATTTTATGGTCATCTTCTTGATCTTGTTTTTCTAGCACTGTAACTTTCTTTTGACTCGGGCTTCTGCTTCTTTTCCTGAGGCTCATCGGAAAAATCTATAATAGAAGGGAGCTTGGTTTTTTCCATCTCGGATTCGAGGGATTTAGGGTTCTTGAAGGATTCTGGAGTTATGGTTTGAGGGTAAAGGGGCTTGAGACTCGGTGGATTGAAAAGTAGCTCAGACATTGTTTTTATCATTTAGGAATCATAAATGAAATAAACAATATAAGAAGTAAAAACAATTTAGATTCTGGAGGCAGATAGAAGATTAAAACAGCGCACTCATCGGTAGGGTTTTCAAGTAAGAGTTTACATCGGTGAGAATTTACATCGGTGAGAATCTATCGATGATGATTTATTAGTGAGGAATTATCGGTGAGGATTTATTGGTGAGGATTTATCCGTGAGGATTTATCCGTGAGGTAGCTACTGATCAAGGTTAAACATACCTATCTTCTTTCTAATTTAACTTAATGTTGGGCAAAAATCCCTCAAGGTATCATTGAAGCCTTTTTGAGGTGATTGTGTTTGTTGACAAAGTGGAAATCTGAGTTGTGATTGTTGACAAAGAGGATTTCATGATGGAATGTCGAGTTCAAGAGCTGAGGTCAACGATCCATGTTTGATTCATGAACGTCGATAAAAGGAATGGAAGATCTGGAGGCGGTACAAAAGAACAGATACAAGGTGACGCCGTTTTCCAGTGTTTGCCAAATTTTTGGGCCTGAAAATCGGCAAATGAAGAAAAGTGATTTTGGCAAAGGGACTTGCGCGCCGTGGACTTGGAGTATAGGAAACTTGCGCGCCACATGTTTTTCAAGATCAGAAGATCAAAATATGGCTAAGGAAATAGGATCGCGCAAGTTTGGGAGTTGGTCGCGCAAGTGTCTAAAGGAGAGGACACTTGCGCGCCGAAATTGGGTCGCGCAGGTGACTTGTGCGCCGTCGCGCAGGGTGGTCAGATTGCCTATAAATACCGGACCACCCCTCCTCATTTCTCACCGGAGTTCAAGACGAGAGCTCCCGTCGCGCAAGTGGTGTGTGTTGTCGCGCAGGTGGGACTTGCGCGCCAGTGGTTGAAGTTGTGCGCCGGTGTTAGAAGTTGCGCGCCGGTTTGCAGTTGCGCACCAATGGTGGTTTGGGCGTAAAGGGAAGAGAGTCGCGCAAGTTTGGAGTTGAGGAAGCTTGTGTCGCGCAAGTGTCAGAGGAGGACTTGCGCGCCCGTTGTGACTTGCGCGCCGATACTTGCGCGCCGAGGTTGACTTGCGCGCCAAGTAAGGTTTTGTTCCCGCAGTGATTTTCAGACTGTGTGGAAGCTGGAAGTTTGCCCGATACCTTCGGTGCAAAGAGATATTCATCAACGGGTGAAAGTTAAACTTCAACAGAGCATCTACATACAAGAGAAGATGCATTCTTTCAGGAAAATGAAGAGACCTACAGGTCTATAAACTGTGAGTGGATTCCATCCAAGAGCAGTGAGCTCAGGAAGAGGAAGAAGGTGATCCTCTCCACCAGCAGTGAGCCAGAGAGAGAGAAACAGGGAGTGACCCTTGGGAAAGTAGTGAGCTGACCCTAAACATTGTAAAGGCAGTGAGCCTGGGCATAGAAGTGATCTAGCCCGAACCTTGTAATCCACAGCTAGTGAAGATTAGTGGAATTTGGTACGACCGGCAACCTGTCGGCGTATGCTCCTTGGACGTAGCCCTTAGCGGTGAACCAAGTAAAATTGTTGTGTCCTGTGCTTGCTTTACATTCTGTTTATATCGTGCAACAGGGAAAAGAGAGAAGAGTGTTTTTCTTAACAGCGAAACAAGATCAGAACGGGCATTAATTTTTAATTAGTCATACCCTGATTCACCCCCCCTCTCAGGGTATCCAGCCTAGTGGGCCTAACACTTAACCTATCCGAACTCAAAGGTTTGGTGAAGATGTCAGCTAATTGATGTTTAGTACCTATAAACTCAAGAATAATATCACCCTTTTGGAAATGATCTCTCCTGAAATAGTGCCTTACATCAATGTGTTTGGTCCTAGAGTGACACAATGGGTTCTTCGAAATGTTTATTGCACTAGTGTTGTGACAGTTGATAGAGACATGTTAAAATCATATACATAGACCAAAAGAGTGTGTTTCATCCACATAATTTGTGCACAGTAACTACCAGCAGCTATGTACTCTGCTTCGGCAGTGGACAAAGATACATAATTCTGCTTCTTGCTACACCAAGATACTAAGGATTTTCCTAATAAATTACATGTTCCTGATGTGCTTTTTCTACCCAACTTGTAACCAGCAAAGTTAGCATATGAATAACTCATTACCTCAAAGGATTTTCCTTTCGGGTAAAACAAACCTAAGTTTACAGTGTGTTTAAGACAATTAAAAATACTTTTAACAGCATGAAAATGAGATTCTTTTGGATTGTCCTGGAATCTTGCACATATACACAGACTAAACATAATATCTAGTCGTCAATAATTAAGGTAAAGTATGCTTCCTATCATACCACTATAATTGGTTTGATCCACTAGTTTCCCAGTTTCATCTGCATCCAATTTACAGACTGTACTCATAAGAGTTTCACTTTCCATAATACAATCCAGACCAAAACGTTTTAAATGATCCTTTGTATATTTACTTTGATTCAAAATAATACCATTTTCATTTTGAAAAACATGAAATCCAAGAAAAAATTTGAGTTCTCCCATTAAACTCATTTCAAATTCATCTTGCATACTCTTTGAAAAATCAGTACATAAGGAGTGTTTAGAAGACCCAAAAATAATACCATCAACATAGATTTGAACTATTAAAACATCTTTAGAAATTATTTTAATAAAAAGAGTTGGATCAGCAATCCCTTTAGTAAAACATTTTGAAATAAGAAAATTGCTAAGTCTGTCATACCATGCTCTTGGAGCTTGCTTTAAACCATATAAAGATTTAAAAAGTTTAAAAACGTGATTTCGAAAATGAGGATTAGTAAATACAGGTGGTTGTTCAACAAAAAAAATCCTCAATTATAAATCCATTTAGAAAATCACTTTTGACATCCATTTGATATAACTTGAAATCCAGATGAGCAGCATAGGCAAGTAGAATTCTAATAGCTTCCAATCTGGCTACACGTGAAAAGGTTTCCTCATAGTCTATACCTTCATCTTGACCATATCCTTGTTCAACTAGTCTAGCTTTGTTTCTAACTGTGTTTCCTAACTCATCAACTTTGTTTCTAAAACCCCATTTAGTGCCTATTGTCAAAGTGTCCTTGGGTCTGTCAACTAATTCACATACATTGTTTCATTCAAATTGGTTTAACTCTTCTTGCATAGCCATTACCCAAAACTCATCTTTGATTGCATCATTGAAATTTTAGGGTTCTAGCTGTGAAATAAAGGCTTGATGTTCATCCTAGTTTCATAGAGAATCTCTAGTCTATGTCCCTCTATCAAGATTACC
The DNA here is from genome assembly GCA_963277665.1 of Viscum album. Lineage (NCBI taxonomy): Eukaryota > Viridiplantae > Streptophyta > Magnoliopsida > Santalales > Viscaceae > Viscum > Viscum album. The sequence continues at coordinate 686,678,891 of OY728167.1, forward strand.
AACAACGGCATCCGAAAGATGATTCTTTAGAATCCTTGTTGATCTAGTAAAGGTAGGACTAGAAATTTCCGGTTCATCTCCATGTTCGGGTTCTATAGAAGCAGATTCTGGAATATGTCTAGAACTGGATATTTTTACAGCAAGTTCTTCAGAATTATCATTAATGTCCAGAACACTCAAATATTCTTCAAGATTTTCAAGATAGGATTTAGGCTCATGTGGATCAGTTTCATAAAATTTTATGTGAACAGATTCTTCCACACATTTGGTTCTTTTATTAAAGACTATATCGGATTTTCTAGTTAAAGAATAACCATGAAAAATTCCTTCATCACTTTTAGAAGCAAACTTTTCCAGAGTATCCTTTGTATTAAGAATATAAACATTACGACCAAAGACTCTAAAGTAACTAACTTTAGGTTTTCTATTATTCCATAATTCATTTGGGGTCTTCTTAAGAACTGGTCTAATTAAGACTCTATTAATAATATAACAAGTTGTATTTACAGCTTCAGCCCAAATATAAATAGGCATGTCATACTCTTTAAGCACAGTTCTAGCTATTTCTTGAAGGGTTCTATTCCTCCGTTCTACTACACCATTCTGCTGAGGTGTCCTAGGAGTAGAGAAGTTGTGGCGATATCCATTGTGTGAGCAATAAGATTCAAACTCTTGATTTTCAAACTCATTGCCATGATCACTTCTCAGGGTTTTAATCTTAAGACCACTAAGGTTTTTTACAGATTTTTAGTATTTAACAAAGTAAGAACAAGCTTCAATTTTGTGAGCTAAGAAGTATACCCATGTATATCTAGAAAAGTCTTCTACTATGACTTAGACATAGTGCTTCCCATTTAAACAAGAAAATCTACAAGGACCAAACAAGTCCATGTGAACCAACTCGAGAGGTTGAGAAGTTGAAGCTTCTTTCTTCGATTTAAAAGAAACTTTATGTTGCATTCCGTTTTGATAGCGATTACAAACTCTGTTATTTGGGAATTCGAGTTTAGGTAGGTATCTAACTATGTTATTCCTAGTCAAGTTTCTAAGTGAGTAGATGTTGTAGTGTCCTAATCTTCAGTTCCATAGCCAATATTCTTTATGAAAATCATATAAACAAGTAACATTTTGTTTGACTAAAGAATTCAGATCAACAACATAAACATTTTCATTTCTTACAGCAGAAAATACTAAAACATTTTTAGAGTTAAAAACATTACAAGAATCATTTTCAAATTTCACATTAAATCAATCATCACATAATTGAAAAATACTTAAAATATTGTATTTATGTCCATCAACAAATAAAACATTAGAAATCAAAACTAAATCGGTGATACCAATCTGGCCTAGGCCGATGATTTTTCCTTTAGAATTATCACCATAGGTGACATGGACTCCATCAACCTTTATTAAGATTTTGAAGCAAGAGTAATCCCCAGACATATGTCTTGAACATCCACTATCCATGTACCATATCTTTTTTTAAGAACTCTTCAAGTATGTTTCCTACAAAACATATTTACACAGAAAATGATTTTGTTACCCAGATCTTCTTGGGTCCAGAAAGGTTAGAAATCAAAGCATTAGGTATCCATATTTATCTTATGGGTTTCGTATAATTAACAGAATCAATAGATTTTGAAAGTTAAACTTTATTTGATCAATAACCATATGAATAACTAGTTAAAGCATAGGAATTTGCAGAACTGGAATAAGTAGAATTTTGTCTAGACTTAGGAATAAATCGAGTTTTAGTGAACTGTCTCTGTCCAGGTTGGTATCCCAAACCAGTACTGTATTTAGGTGCAACTTTTTTGCCTAACATTTGAGAAAGTGTATCTTTTCCCTTTGTGAACTTTTCTATGTCCTTTCTATGTTTCTCATTAGACATTTTCAATTAAGTATTTTCCTTTAACAATTGAGCATTATTTTCTTCTTCTGTATCAAAGGCAGATTTAACATTGACAGTGAGAGCATGTTGTTTCTTTAATGACTTATACTTGTCCTTAAGTTCATTACATGTTTCTTACAGCATATTACAATATTCAAACAACTCAGCCTTAGTCATATTTTCATTATTGTCTGAATCACTGTTATTTCCAGAATAATAATCATTCAGGATAGGAGAAACGTGTACCTTAGAGGTATTAGTCATAAAGCACATGTTGGCATGATTATTGTCAGAATCAGAAACTTTAGATTCACTTATGCTGTCCTACGAAGAACTCCATGTAAATTTCATGGATTTCTTTTACTTTTTGTCCTTATAATCATATTTCTTTTAGAATTTTAATTTTGTACAGTCATCCTTGATGTGTCCTTTCCTCTTGCACTCATAGAAGACTATATCATCTTCCTTATCAGATTTCTTCCAATCCTTCTTCCAATGACCCTTGTTGTCATACATTCCTTTGTAGTTAGATTTTCTAAATAAATTCTTCTTCCTATAGAACTTCTTGAATCTCCTAGCTATTTGAGCCATTTCAGCATCACTGTCTGAATCTGAATCTTCACTGGTTAAACTTTTAGTAGGTGCATGCATTTTCTCCTTTTCTTTTCTCTTTCAAGAAGTATTCTTAAAAGATACATATTTTCTTTTGGGTTCATCATATTCTTCTTTATTTACCTTAATTTCATCCCCATACATCATTAATTTACCAATAAGATCTTTCATAGGTAGAGCTCCAATGTCGCATGCTTCTCTGATTGAAACAGAACTGCCCTCAATCAATCTGGTAGACATCTCAAGATTTTCATGATTTGTTCCTTTACTGGAACAACCATTCCAAGTGAGCTCATAGTATTGACAATCTCATTGAACCTGAGATGCATGTCAGAAATAGGTTCATCAGTCTTCATTTTAAAATTTTCATATTTAATAGTATAGGAGTTTAATCTCATTTCTTTAACATTGGTTGTTCCTTTATGAGAAACACCCAATGTATCCCATATTTCATAAGCAGTTTTGCAAGCAGATATTCTATAAAATTCTTCATCTCCTAGAGCACAATATAGAGAATTCATAGATTTACAATTATTATTGTAAGCAGTCTTTGTAGGTTCATCCCAAGTTGTTCTTTCAGTTTCTGGAATTTTATATTGAGACTCTATAGCAGTCCAGATATCAAAACCCATACACTCTAAATGAATTTTCATTTTCAGTTTCCACTGAGCATAGTTGGTGCCATTGAATAAAGGTGGTCGGTTAGTAGCAGCACCCTCTAGTCTATTTTCCAAAAATAGATTTTAGATAATAGATTTAAAGAGATAAAATTTAGAACTTATAGAAATTTAAGATCATTAAAGATGCAACAAAAATCACAGTTGAAAAACAGAATTTTTTGAAAATTTTCATTAATAAACAACCCTGTGATACCCAATGTTGGTCAGAGTGGATAATCAATAGGTGGGTGAATTGAGTTCCAATTAAAATTTCTGTTAAAAATATTTCTCTTCAAATCCCCAATTTAAAATCAAAGATAAACTATAGTGAATTTATACAGAGTGTAAATGTTCAATCTGTTACTCAATGATTGATTAGGTCTCAGTTAACTTAATATAGATATTAAATTAACTTTTGAAACTAACTTACTGGTTTACAATAAGTATAAAAACTTTCTAATTTAACTATCAAAGTAGCTTTAAAATAATTTTGTATTTCAAAATAATAGTAGAAGAATATTAAATATATATATAGTATAATTATGTCTTAAACTAAAATGCACAGCAGAATTAAGTAAGAGGTTCAGTTTCAAGCCGAGACTTAGTCCTCTCAACAATTAATATAAACTGAACCAAACCCTGGATCTGGGTAAACAATAGTGAGAACACTGTCCAGGTACAAAAACCTCTACCACAGTTCTTCGTGGGAAAAAAACAATAGCTCACAGCTGTCCAGGTCTTACTCGAACTCTACCACTATCCACAGTGGGAAACAAGAGAGTTAAAGAGTTTGAATGAGGAGTTATAAATCCTCCAGTTTAGCTTAGAAGATAGTGTGTGTGTGTAAAATAAACAGGATACACACACTGCTCGAAATTTAAAAATAAGAATCACTAAAGTAAGTGAGAATGAGTTTAGAAGATCTATAGTGATTGGCAGTGCAACTCTAGACTCGTTTGGTTGGTCAGATAAGCTTCCGAGTCCTTATCTGGTTTTTGTTCAGAAAACAGATTGTCGTTTTCTTTTTTGGTTCTAGGTTCAGCTTGTCAGCCTGAGTGCATGAAGTATTGGTTGTAGTTCCTCACTCAAGATGTAGCTTGTGGTTTGCTTCAGAATGATCGACTTCAAGTATGTTCAGTGTTCTTGGAGTATGGAAGTAGCCTTGTGTGAATGCTCCACGTTTGAATACTTGTTGAGCCTTCTTAGTATATTGTGCTCTCTGTATGCAACCACTTCACTTTCTATCTCTATGTATCTCGTCTAAGTCTTTATCTTCCCTTTTATAGCTTTCAGCTCTGGGAAAAAGGACTGATTACTTTTTTCATGGGTACTAGGTACGGTTCCCTGACATGGGAGTAGAATTCATTAAATAACATTAACTACATTAAAACCAAAAAATGTAACCATTATCTTAATAAATAAATATTTTTTACAGTATAGAGTTTGACTGGTTGGTCAATCATTAGTAGCTCATTTTGGTAAATGTGTACGGTGGTCTTTGTGTAGGAGGACCTTCCATCGGTAGCTCTTTTGAACTTTTATCGGTAGCTATATATATCAGTGACTTCATTCTATCAATAGCTCTTGTTATCGGTAGCTCTTAATCCATCGGTAGCTCTTGGGATATCGGTATCTCGATGTATCGGTGACTCTGTACTTGTATCGATAGACTATGTCAGTCGCTTCATCTCAGTCGCCAGTCTGTGTATCAGTAGGCCGGTCAGTATCTCGTATCGGTAGACTTACTCTATCGGAAAACTTATATCTGTAACTGTCTGTGAACTGGTTCTATCGGTAGAATTCTACATATCGGTAGCTCTAGTCTGTTCTATCGGTAGACATGGTATCTGCTTACCGGTAGCTCTGTGTATATCAGTGACCTTAGTGTATCGGTGACTCTGTCTGTCAGTAGACTAAGTATATTGGTAGACTGATTACTGGTAGCTCTTTATCAGTAGCTATATGCAGATCAGTGACATAACACTTGTCTGTTTTATGCAAAACACATCCAATGGGGTTAGAATTACTTCAGGATTTATATAAACATAAACAATCATTGATTAACATATTTCAAGGATTATTTTAATATTATTATCATCTTGATAACAGAATAACATATATTGAGAGAATTATAATATAGATAAACATTAATTGGAATTATCAAAACATATGAAATCATAATTGGGATTATCAAAATAGGTGTGGTCAACACTCTACATCACCTATGTAAGTAACAAAAAAGATGTCTCTGAATACCATCTATAAACAGAAAGTATGACTGAGTCAAATCTTTTTCTTTGTCTTGGATGACTCGTCGCAATCATTCAATTATTCAATAATGACCCTTTGGGAATGTTCTCATACTCTAATCCCCCGGTTCTAATATAAAAACAATTCATATAATAATTATCCTTTGTAAATCTTTCACGGTTGAACCCCTTTAGTCTAACATAGCACTAATAATTTACAAATAACCACCTAGGAAACCCTCACGGTTAATACCCCTTGGTCAACATAGAATCAATAAATTAAAAATGACCACCTGGATAGCTCTCATGTTCTAAACCCCTAGGTCTATGACCACTTGGAATATCTCACAGTCAAAACCCATGGTTCATTATAATAGTAAAACATATATAAATGACCCTACCTTGGTAAGCTCTCACCATAAAATTCCACATTGGTGAACATTCACAATTCCTATCAAAGGCATCTCAAATTACCAGTAACTCCATACAAACAAAAAAATGCATGAAAAACATGGAAATACTAACAAAAACCAAGAACAAACGGCGATAAATACTCAATATAGGGAAACCCACCGATGGGGTGTCCCATAACCAAGGTATTTAACCTTACGGAAAATAAACAACCCTTTATCAATCAATCAAACCATAGCAGGTAATAAACATGGTTAAATTCAAAATTAGAAAATACCCTAATCATGGGTATGAGACACTTTTAGCGTATATAATCCATGAAAACATAACAGAAGGCACAAACCACCTACCACGATGTCATATGATCAATATACTTGAACATCAACCTTTGAACTGGCATAAAACCGTGTAAATCTATAAAATTGTGAAAAACACCCAGCCTTTAATAACTCCAAAGATAGAAGGAATCAATAAGAATGGATATTGATGAATTGAGTACTCACTAGTGGGATTCCGACGCACCTGACGACGTCTCAAATAGCCTGATATATCTTGGTGAATGCTTTCCCTGTCTCTTAATCATCCTGTGTCCCAACCTCAGAGTGACACATAAGAAAACCTAATCTCCAAACTCAAACTATAGAGGTCATCTTTTTGGACCTACATAATATTTATAGTGATACTATGATGTATCCATTCTCTTTCAAATAAAATACTCCTGCTCAGTGGTCTCCTGTACAAGACGAGGTCCCTGCATAGCTGCCTCTCCATCCTCCATCCAGCATTGGGGTTATCAAAATGTCCTACTATACAAATCCTCATAAGGATCCATCTAATTAGTTTACTAAAAACTATTATTGTTGGAAAACACCAATAGGGGTATGTGTCCCTACAATGATCCCTCAAAATCAAGGATGCATTCTCAATGAATTTCCTCCAAAACCTTAATTTTGCGCTCTGACTAGCCATTTGTCTGGGGATGGTAAGATGTACTCAGAACTACATGTGTACCCAAATCCCTCTATTGTCCCTTCCAAACATGAGAATTAATCTAGGAATCCCTCTCTGAAATGATACATTGTTAAACCCATGAAAACATACAATCTTTCATTTGTACAACTTTTCAAGCTCATCAGCACTGAAGGTTTCCTAGATCTGGAGGAAATTTACAACCTTCGTACCTCTATCAACCAAAACTCATACAACATCTTTTCCTTTGCGAGACCTTGGTAAACCCATCAAAAAATCCACCACAACATCATTACACTTATACTCAGGAATGGTTAACTACTATAATATACCTGTCGACAGCTGATGCACCGCCTTCACCTACTGATAGGCAGAACAACTCAAAAAAAACCGACAACATCCCTCTGCATGTCTGGCCACTAATACTATCAATGTAGATATTGATACATCTTTTTGACACCAGGATGAACTTCCCATACCGAGGCATCAAAATCACACAATATCTCCTTGCATATTTCACCTGACAGCCATACATTCCCATGAAAATGAAATATCGCATCCTCAACTATGTTACATCCAAAAGTAGGGTCTTCATCTGACAAACTCTGCCTCAGTACTAGGCCTTCATAATGAGATTGTTTCCAAATTCTCAATCGTTCAAGTAGAGTGGAGATAAAAGATAATGAATAAATAAAAGTCTTCCCCTATCTGTTGTGCACCTCCAAATTAATCTTAGAGAATAGAGCCATAAGCTACCACTCACTACTAGCATCCTAAATTGCATATATATGAGTTCTCCTGCTCAACTCATAAACTACTTTTTTCCTTTCCCAGGCATGTAGGAAATATCAATGTCAAAATACTAATGGTACTCATCCCACCATCTCTTTCTCAATTTCAGATCACACCAAGTAATGATACACTTGATGTTATTTTGGTCAGTGTGTACCACAAAATGCTCTCCCAAAATATATTGTCTCCAACAACGTAAATCATTCACAACTACACCCAACTGAAGATCATGTGTTGGGTAATTCCTCTCATGTGGCCTCAACTGCCGAGACCCAAACTCAACAACTCCTTCCCCCAACATAAGCACTGCTCCCAACCATATAACAGATGTATCGTAGTAAACGGTGTAACTCTTGCTCTACTCTACTAAAATTAGGATCAGTGCAGAAGTCAATCTCACTTTCATCTCCCGAAAGATAGAATCGTAGGAATATTTACACATGTACTTGTCACCCTTCATAGTCAGGCTCATAAATGGTGATGTTAAGCATGAAATGTCCGGAATAAAGCACCTATTATAACCAGCCAGCCCCGAAAAACTCCATACCTAAAAATCATTCTTCGGGTTCTCACAGGAAACTACTGCTCTCACATTATATAGGTCTATTTATACACTTATCTCAGGGATTACATGACCCATTAAGTGAATATTTTCTATCCAAAACTGGAATTTTGAGATCTTAGCATATAACTGATGGTATCTTAGTGTACTCAATATGATCTCAAGATGAATGGAATGGTCGTGTCTAGTGTTAGAGTTCACCATGATATTATCCATGAAGACTACCACAATATAATAAAAGTAATAATGGAAAGAATAAAAATACTCACAATTCTTGAAATAAAATGCACAAACCAATGTATAGAAGAAACCAGTAAACTTCAGCAGCATCACAAGCCTCATCTTGGTCCCATGCTCTCCAACTCCAACAACAATCAAGTACCTGATGAAGAATGGTGTTTGACCTTATCTATACCTGCAACCATATAAGCTGTTTGGGTCCAAATCATGACCCAAATAGCATGTGAGATGAAGCCGAGTAGGCAACCATCCAAAGATATGATCCAAACTATCAGTGAATATTTATAATAGGAAATATGCATAAATGAAGAAATAAACTAGTAAGTACTCAAAATTAACCAATCCAACAGTTTTAAATGACATTCATTTAAATTTATTATTCAATCCATTGAACCATGTAAACATTGGGATCAAGACCAAGAACTGTATCCCATGTGTAGATAACAAAACAGATGTCTTAGAAGACCATCTAAACAAATCATGTAAGAATTAGTCCAATTTTGTGCTTTGGCTTAGCATACTCGTCACAATCATTCAACTATTTAATAATGACCCTTTAGGAAATTTATCATAGTATAATCCCCCTGGTCAGACATAACAATAATATATTTAATAAAGAAACTCTGGGAATCTCTCACGGTTGATCCCCTTTGTTCTTTCAATGTAGTAATCATTTACAAACGACCACCTAGGAAGCTCTCACAGTTAGTACCCCTTGGTCAACATACCATCAGTAAATTATAAATGACCACATGGGAATCTCTCATGGTCTAACCCCATGGTTTTATTACCACCAAGCATCACTCACAGTTAATACCCCTGGGTCAACATAACAGTAAAACATATATAAATGACCCTACCTCAGGAAGCTCTCGCAGTCAAATTCCCCTTTGTAAAACTTTCACAGGGAATATCAGAGGCATCCCACATAATCAGTAACTCCATCCAACCAAAACAAGGAATGGAAAACAAGTCAAGCCTGAAGGCAACCTTGACCAAAAGACCATAAATAGTCAATGAAGGGAAACACACCCACGGGGTGTCCCATAATCGAGGTATCTAACCCTACACATAAGCAACAACCCTTTATCAATAAATTAAACAATATAAGGTAATAAAAATGGTTAAATTCCAAATCAATCAATACCTCAATCATCGGTATGTGGTAATTTTGACATATATAATCCAAGACAACACATCGAAAGGCACAAACCACTTACCTCGATGTCGTATGATCAATACAATTGTATGTTGTCCCTTTAATCGGCCAAAAACAACATAGATCTTCAAAAAATGTGAAAAATAACCAACCATTAATAACTTAGAAGAAAGGAGGAATCAGGAATGATGTTTATAGTGGAATTGGGAACTCACCTATGGGATTCCAACACACCTAATAACGTCTCAATCGGAGCTCGGCTGGAGAATCTGAAGTGGTTCGAAGTTCGTCGGCTATTCTGCTGCTCTCTTGTACAAACCAAAGGGAGAAAGAAACAATTCTGGACATGGGACACGACCCTACACCAATATATCAGATAAAAAGAAAACTACACTGTGTTTTCATTAAATGTACATGCCGTGTAGTAGACTTCACTAGACCCCACCTTAAGAGGTTTTCCATGTCATCACACAGCCAGTACAAAGCTGTACGCGGGATCCTAGGTAAACGACATGTACATAGAAAATCATATTTTATTTTATTCCACAAAACAACCCTAAAATACAATCCATACTTGAAAATAAGGTCCAAGTTCTAACACCTACACCCTGAACCCTAAAACCAATACCCAAAACCCTATACCATACTACATAAACCATATATTTCAGACCCTAATCCCTATACACCACACACTATACCCTATACCCCACACCCTAATCCCTATACCCTACACCCTAAACCCTAAAACCCACTCCCTAGTCCATAAAAGCTACACCATAAACCCAATTTCATACACCATAAACCCTAATCCTAAACCCTACACCCTAAGCCCTATACAATATACCTTAACCACTAAACCCGACTCTGTAAACCCTATAACCTACACCTTAAACCCTATAGCATACACCCAAAACCCCTTAACCAAAACTCTAAACCCATAAAACTTAATGCAACACCATAAAATCTATTCCCTACACCATAAACCCTAAACCCTAAACCATAAACCTGAAACCATATACCCTACACCATAAACCCAAAAGCATAGACCATGAACCCTATATAGTACACCCTAAACACATAACACCACACCCTAAACACTGTACCCTTCATCATATACCCTATATAAAAACCCATAAAACAAACACCCTACACCAAAAACCTTATACCCTAAACCCTATACCCTCCACCCTAAACCCTAAAACATACACCCTAAACCTTGTACTCTACACCATAAATTCTATACCGTACACCCTAGACCCTATTACTTACACCAAAAAACATATACCATACACCCTAAACCCTAAAACCTAAACCCTAAACCCCAATGCTTAAAACCTATAATTTACACGCTAAAACAAAAACACTACAACCCAAACCATATCTGATACTCCATAAACCTCAAACCCTACACCTTAAACCCTAAACCCTACACCCAAAACCATAAACCCTATATCCTAAATCCTATACCCTACACCGTAAATCCTATTGTTGATGCTCCTTTCCATCACAGAGTTTAAAGAAATGGAAAGGGAAATACCTCGAACTCAAAGTGATTCATCCTTTGAAGAAAATCAAAAATTGAAAAAGGCATGAATAAAGGTTCATTTGAACTTGGGTCGTGCAAGTTCCTCCAAGGTCAAGCTAGTATACTTTCCCACCACCTAGTGGTCATGCAGGTGACTGGCGCGCCCTATCTAAATTTCGCCCAGGGTCTTGATCAGCCTATAAATACCCCCTGCGGGCCCCCCATTTCAGGGAAGAAAAAATCCAGAAACATAGATTTGAGCTCCTGGTGCCCTAGTCTCTTCTCAATGCTTCTGAACACTTCTAAGGTAATTTCATACCTTGAACGGAAGATATTAAGGGGGGGAGGCCTAAGTGTTGAAACTCATCAACACTTGCGTGCCTATGTGGAAAACCCTTAAGGGAAATGGCCACACTTGTGCGTCGCCATACCCCTTCAAGAGAACTTGCGCACCACTCTTCTGGAAGAATCTATGGATAGTACTAAGGGATTGAACCAAGCCTCTCCCATGTTTCACTCTATAGATTGGCCGGCGCGCAAGTACCCATGTGTCGCGAAAGTATACTTGCGCGACCAGGACTTCCGCGCCCACGTAGGACTTGCGTGCCACCTTTATTTGGGTGCCCCTTGTATCACCTGAGACTTTTATGAGAAATATTTTGTTTTTATGTTATATAAATAATCAAAGGAATCTTTCGCTGCACGCAATCGCGACCTACCTCGATAGCGTGTGTAGTACACAATACCGAGTTCCACTAAACAACGATATATTATTATAATATTATAAACTAGCCATTACGAATAGTATTAACTGAATTTTAAATTTTACAACATTTTTATTCATATTACACAATTTCTAGAACATGGTAAGAGAACAAAATAATTTTATTTGGGTAAAATAAGTATTTATCAAAAAATGCAGTTTTGCCGCCTTTTGATGGCGCTCCCACATTAAATATAGTTTTTGACACATTTATAAGATCTATTTGACAAAATAGAACTCTTCTTTTCAATCAGGATATAAAAATTTACTTTGGATAAATTTAAGATAGTTTTCTGATAACTTTCATATTTTGATGAATAGTAAAAATACCCTAATTTTTAATTAAAAACAACTTTTTTCATTGAGATAATTTATATGGTTAAATTATAATATTGAATGGTTTTAAAGTATAGATATAATATATTTTTACCATTTAATATAATTTATGTCATTAGAATTAATTTGACATTGAATTCATAGGTAAAAACATTTCAATCTTTGGCAATGTTTTAACTTCTAAAACCCGTTTTTTTTAACAATGGGATTTATTTTAAATTAATTACTGCAACTTATATGTTTTGAATTTTGAAAAATGGATTCCATATTCAGAATAATTGGGTCCAAATTATTTTAATAGGCTACTTTTTATTTTTGGGCATTATGAATAGTAACTACGGTAAATTTTATTTACCATAGTTAAAGGTGAATTGGGTAATTAAGGGTAAATATAAGATTATAAAATTACCCTAACACCTGACAAAATCCTATTGAATGACTAAAAGAAGACCCATATCACCTAAGGGTCGGATTAAATTTATTTAATAGACTTTGTTCCATGAAAATAATTTAATTATTATTAAAACCAAAGAATGTGACAACATGTCACTTTCTTAAATCTTATAAGTAAATTAATTTTACATTGTTGATAAACTTAATGAAACATAGAACATGAATAGTATCCAGAAAGCTAATACATTTATCTAAATCATAGGAATTTATTTAGAATTTTTAGGGATTAAATAATTATCATTAATTATGACACAATAGTGATGTTGAAATTATTTTATTAATTAAAATATAAAATAAATGGTTTTAAAATATTATAATAATTATTATATGAACTATTTAAGGTTCTCCACTAATTTTCTAGATACCTATGACATTTTAGTAATCTATTAAATCTTTTAGTTCGAACATATCCCCTGTATATATTTTATATAAATTCAAATAAATGAATAGTGTCAAAATTGACACTATTGTTATTTTATAAAAATAACATATCTAAAATTGTTTAAAAATCACAAAAATATTTAAAAATAATAAATTAAAATTTATATGGTCTAAAATGTCATAAAGTGTAAAATTATGGAAAACTCACAACACATATGTAATTATTAATAATAATTTAAAATTTAGAATATTATTACCACAAATAAAATTAAATTGATAATTAAGGATAAGTCAAGTTGATAATGTTTAAAATAAATTTCTAACATGTCTAAATATTATTTTTTGATGATATTACAACCCTATCTCATCTAATATTCGGATATGAGTCATTTTGGAAGTTTTTAAGTGGGTTTGGGATTTAATATAAACTAATATTTCTTATATTTCCAAAGGTGCCCCTCTCCTCCCTTATAAAAGGGAACCTCCTCCCTCTCCTCCTCACACCAATTTGAGCCTTAAAACTCGGCCAAAACCTGACCATTTCACTTCCCCACTTCCCTAGAATCTTCTTAGAGGTTCTGGTCTTCTTCAAAGACCAACCCTAGTGCCCTAAGAGGAGGTTAAGAAGAGGCGCGTCAAAAAGCGGTAATATCCATTACCGATCCTTTCCAAATACTTTCTTCTTCAACTTATTCTTATTTAGTTGTTTCATTATGAAGTAATAACATCAGTATCACTCATATACAGATATGGTATTATTATTATGAAACAACCCTATTTAAACATCTATCCATCCTATGGAAAATGAAATCACCGCGCGTGCGTACGTACGGAATACCGTCTCCACGCCGTGGGGTAATCTATATTCCCCCACCACCTTACTTGGATGGGTATAATGGTGTAAATAATTACTATATATTATTATTGTAAAGTGATATTGATTCTGAAATAATATACATACACTCCAATACAATTCCACGATCATGGGAGCGATATCATCGCTCGTGCGTACGTACGGAATACCGTCTCCACGATGTGATGTGATTCGTTCTACATGATCTTCATTGCATGAGGATTATATAAATGAATTTAATGAATAAATATTATATATAGTACATTAATACCATTATGGAAATGATGTATCTATAACCTAAAGAGAAGAATAAAGAATTTATTCGACAAAACAAGCATAAGAACAAAAAGTTATAAACACCCGAATAACAAGTAGCAATGAAATATTACTACTAAAAATCTAAGAATATGACCATATATGGTATCATAACATTAATTATGATTCTAGAATAAGTAAATAACATTATTTAAATTATTATATAGGAGGTTCGAACACTTACGAGGCAAATCGGACCTAAGGTAAGGGAAATATCACAATCTCATTTTTATATGAGATTGTTTATACTTTGGTATTTACTGGGGTGTATTTTATCATCCACATCCATGTTTCCTCAATATGTAATATTATTTCCATCCACTTACAATTTTTTAAATCCAATTTTACCCTTCGTTGAGTTTTTAGTAAAGGATATGGAAGGAATCTTTTGTCGTTTTTCGTACGAGGTACTTTTTGACTTTTCCAACAAAAGTACGAAGATTGTTTTTATTAACATATACGGCATGAATGGATTTTTAAAACATTTTTTCCAAGAGAATTCCTTTACATGTTTTCAAGTTTATTTTAATCAACTTCTTTTAGTTTAGAATTTTATGACATGTTAAGAAAGGAAAAGTGTTTTTGAAGCAGAACGGATATTTTCCTCAAGAATGGAGTTCAAGTGTTTTATCAAAATTATTTTCCATCTAAGATAATAAAGGGTTCTGTTTCTATCCCAATTATTACATTGATTTGATTATGTTGTTATGGAATTATATTTATTAATTCCTTTATCTTATATGAATTGTTTTATGATGTCACGATATTTAAGATTCCCATTTTTATTACATGGGTTATGTAATGATGTATGATTTATGATTTTGTGGCACACATAAGCATGGTATCATTATGAGATGGGTGGGACCTATATCTCCCTCCAATTAATTGGGTAAAGATTTTATATCTCATGAGATAGACATGGCTGGAACGGCAGGTTAAACCGGTTTAGTGAAACAGGACTGAAACGAGGAGTGAACTCAGTTCAGAAATGGACTTTGTCCACTAAGATAGTCTTGGAAATGTGTCTTGACTAACAAGAAATGATTCTCTAAGATTATGTGTGTATAGCACGAGCTTTCAACAAAAACGTTCGTCTTTGTTCATTCGTTCAGGGAGAATTGGTATTAGTTATCAGAACTCTAATGATACCTGGAAAGAAACCTCCCAAGCTTGAGCTAAAATGGGAAGGACATTATTCAATACATAAGGTCTTCTCCAATGGAGATTATTCTTTAATCTCAATCGATGGAGAACTCATCACTACTCCAACCAATGATATATTTCTTAAAAAATAATTTGTGTAACAAAAATACTATATTTGTCCAGCAAGAGGTTAAACTGCATCATCCACAGTCCATGGATATAACCTTAAACTATTTTCATCATTATCGTCCAACATGACGTTAAACTATATCGTCCCTTTTCATCCACTGTGACGTTAAACTGTTCCGTCTGAGCTACATGATGCTAAACTGTACAGTATTCCCTTACGTCTAGTAAAGCATTAAACTGAATCATCAGTTGCGGTCCATGCATATGACCTTAAACGTTTTTGCATTCTTTTCGTCCAATATGATGTTAAACTGTGAAAAAAATCCCTTTCGCCCAACATGATGTTAAATTGTGTCATCTTATTCCTTACTTCATGACATTAAACTGTACAGTCCCTCTGTTTGTCCTACATGACATTAAACTGTATTATCCCCATCATCATATCTACCGGACGCTAAACTATACAACACCCTTATTGTCCTACATGACACAAAACTATGTTCATGTCCAACATGACGTTAAACTGTGTCCCTATATTTGTCCTACATGACATTAAACTCTACTTCTCATTCATCCTACATGACGTAAAACTGTAAAAAGTCCCTTAATCCATCATAAATGACATTAAACTCTATTTTTTCCATGCTACATGACACTAAACCGTGCAGCACCAATAGTCCTCACTACAAGACTTTAAATTTCATAGTCCATTCATACGTTCTACAGTCATTAAACTATGCTTCGTTAAGGTTGTTGCTACCTCTTGTTTCTCACACTGAGTATGACTCGTGTGAGCTTAGAGTAAACTTCAATCATAACACCCTCTCTGGGCCTCTAACCATGCATATGTCCCAACACCATTTTTTAGGTCATTGTCCTCAAGAACAACTTGATCACTAATTCATTCTTTAATTGAACTACAGAGACTTTGATCCTTGCCTTCTAGGAAGGGTATGTAGGCAACCTCCTAAGGTTCAAGCCCAAAACCAATCTCTTCACATCAGTTCACCTCCATCTCATGTGATGTTGATTCGTGAAGCCACCCCCAGAATCAATCTCTTCACATTGGTTCACCTTTCTCCTTGATAAATGACGTTAAACTGTATAGCACTTTTGTCCTGGATGACAATAAACAACAACATTCTTTGATACCTTCACCTGAGAGGGAATCATTATTTACATTGATATCCAATCATGTTGTATTCCAAAGGCTACGTACATACATGGAAATGCCTGAACCTTTTATCTTGGGTTAAACCGTCATTGCACTAAAGTCCCCTTTCACCCTTCACTTGTACAAACTAAATCTGTACAGAGGGATTATCTAGAACTAAATGCGGCATGATTCCCATCCTTATGGGATACGTAGGAACATTCAAGCATCCCTCGAATCCAGCCCCAACTCTTTAGGCCTAACCACAAATTCCAATTTCAGTCCCCTGACTGAAAAGTCTCTATGAAAAACACACACTGTGTATTCATTATTATAGGTTGAGCTCTATGACCCTAAACTAAGATCTCTTATACTTTAATTCTACACAACGTTAAACCTTATTTAAAGAAAAATGTATGGCTTGATTCCCATCCTTATGGGATACATAGTGAAGTCCAACATTTCAATTCAGGACCTAGCCATAACATGATTATGGTTAGCATTGATCTATATACCTCTTTTATGCATTGTAAATACCCATTTTCTTGTGTTATACTCCTAACCATAAATATTTTCAGATCTTCATAACCATTTTCATGACTTCTAGTCACAAAATGTTCAATTTATGAGAGTTATTTTTCCTGGCTATGCCGCACGTGCCCTTAGGCAACCTTGCATAAACAGTCTACATAACGGACCTATCATCCAAAAGATACTATTATTTGACTCTGAAGCCAATGCCCTTAGGCAGCCCTGCATAATTCAACCCCCTAACAGGTTTTTTAAATAATGGTAACTTTATTCTTGGGAAGAAAACCTCTTTTTCATTAGTTGTGTTAGCGACAATATGAAGGATTCACAAAAATTTCCATCCTTAACATATTTTTCCCATACACTTTATCATGATATGAAAATATTCAAATCTATGGTTTATATTTTCCTTCCCTACATTTGGGTCAGACCTTCATAGGAGTGACATTAATCCATTTCTTAGACAATCTTGTTTGGAAATATCTTCTCCATATTCAAGTACCTCTCTCCATACAACAGACTCTATGCATTGGAAAATTTGAATCTCTATAAACATCCACTGGATTTTTAGTGGTAGAAAAGTAAATTTCTGAGAGTTCTTTTTCCTGACTATGCAGCATGTGCCCTTAGGCAGCCTTGCATAAGTAGTCTACATAATGGACCTGTCAGCCAAAAGATACCATTATTTGACTATGCAGCCAATGCCCTTGGGTGGCTCTGCATAATTCAACCCCCTAACGGGTTTGTTAAATAATGGTAACTTCATTCTTAGGAACAACTTCTTCTAATTCCATTTATCCCTTTTTTATATCATTCCTCATATTCAAAATTTCTTAAGTCATCGTTTACATATTGTCCCCCATACATGAACATGGTAATATATTTTCAAATAAATTATCAAAGAATTGAGTCAATTATAATCCCCTCGGTCAAAGCTATTTAGACCATAAACATTATCCCTTTTATGTCTGATGTGCATGAATTTAAACTGCCCACAAAAGATTGGGTACCTCTAAACAAAAGTAAAGTCCCAGCTCACTAAACATACATTTCGTGACGTTTAGGTAATATTGAGCAATTAAAAGATTCAATGTTTGTGGGGTTATTTATAATAATCCTAGTAAAAATAAAACAATGCATACTAGGCCCATTGGCTTCGGTAAAATCTAAAGCAGGTACCAAAAGAAGGCATGCAAAAATGATTGAAGATGAAAGTGTTTTTCATTTGATGCACACGATTTAGAAGGATATCCACATATTGGAGTCTCTTCTCTTTTCCAAGAATTAAAAACGGTTGTCAACTTATGTCTTCGATTGATTGGCGCAATCCCGAGCTTCATCAGCAACCTCCTGGAATTCATTCATTCAACTGGATACAATAAAAGATGCAGTAATATACCAGCTCTTCTTGGAACAATTTAAAAAGAATGTTATTGAGTGTGGTTTGAGAAATTTTTTTTCTAATCAAACTATTATTCTATTTATGTCCAAGAGACTTAGGAGATGGATATATGGATTTGAGAATGAAGCATTGTATGTATAGAGTCATTTGGAGAGAGTACTCTTTTTAGATATTGTTCTATTGCCATGTTTTTCTTCTCTCCACCAACAATCAGCGGAAAAAATTTCCGCCCATGGGTTTTCCATTTTCATATATTCAAGGAAATGGAATGGAGGAAAAATTCGAAAGTTCCAACCATTATTGTTGCTATTAATGTACAGAATAACCAAAATAGAGGAGTAGTAGTGTAACTGAATCTCTAGAGTATAGTTCTTTTCATCTGTAACATTGAATCCTTGCAAATGACCATGACCATACAGAGGCCGGTAGATGCTCTGCGGGAAATTAAGATTATATTTCTTCAAGTACTTAGCCAAATCTGGGAGAGTGTTGTCGTAGATATCATAGTTATCATGGCCAACAATGATGGTCATCATATAATCAATTCACTTTCTAGCCAGTTCATTGGCCGTTCTGATTCTCATGGTAGCCATTTAATCTGCACAAAAGTTGAATAAATTAACTGTTAAATGGGTTGATTTTTTATAAAATTTGTGAAGAAATTCAAAAAAATGGCTAAGTCATAAAGGCACGCAAGTCTAATTTGGGAACACAAGTATGGGTGTAGCGCGCCAGTCTTGGTGCATAGGTATCACCATGAAAGTCCAAATACCTCTACGGCAACATGATAGCAAAGAAACAGCTGAAGACAGAGAAACTTGCATGGTGGAAGCAACTTGCGTGGAGAGAGCTTGAAAGTTTGAAATTCGGTGCCTTGAACGAGGAATGACCGCATATATATAGGCCAGGTCGCACCCTTGCGCATCGACACTGGCGTGACTCACACTTGCACGCCTCCCTCTGCGCGCTCAACACTTGCGCGCTGCTTATTTCTTGGTTTTATTCTTTTCCTCAGAGTCAGATCCTCATTTCTTTTGGATCCAACTCTGAGGGGGGACTTTTGTTGACACTCCTTTTCATCATAGAGTTTAAAGGAATGAAAAGGGAAATACCTTGAAGTCAAAGTGATTCATCCTTTGAAGAAAATCAAAAAATGACAAAGGTATGAATAAAGGTTAATTTTCACTTGGGTCGCGCAAGTTCCACCAAGTTCACGCAAGTATACATTCGCACCGCCAAGTGGTCAAACAGGTGACTTGCGCGCCCTATCTGAATTTCTCTCAGGGTCTTCAGCAGCCTGTAAATACCTCATGTGGGTCCCCCATTTCCGGGAAGAAAAATTCATGAAACTCATATTTGACCTCCTGGCACCCTAGTCTCTTCTCAAAGCTTCCGAACTCTTCTAACGTAATTTCTTACCTAGAACAAATAATATTAAGAGGAAAGGGGGGTGAAGGCATATGTGTTGAAACTCATCAACACTTGTGCGCCTAGGTGGCCAACCCTTAAGGGAAATGGTCACACTTTCACGTCGCCTTACCCCTTCAACAGAGCTTGCGCACCACTCTTCTGGAATCATATAAGGATAGTACTAAGGTCTTGAACCAAGCCTCGCCCAAGTTTAAATCTAATGATTGTCCAGTGCGCATGTACTCATGTGTCATGCAAGTATACTTGCGTGACGAGGACTTGTGCGCCCATGCAGGACTTGCACGCCACCTTTTTTTGGGTTCCCCTCCTCCCTATATCACCTCTCTTATGCCTATCCACATATCCTATTCATGATTAAGCCTTCAGAACACTCTCCAAATCCATTCATGGCATGATTTCATTACTGGATTCCTTATCTGAAAGGAATTCTATGGAACATCTCTTAAAAACTAGTGATTTACATATCTCTATGTCACTAAGGTTGGACATTTCATTCATTGAACCTCATCCTTTAAGATGAGAGAATCTTTAATTTTTCCATCCTTTTTAGGAAGAATCCCCAAGTCCCCTAAACTGGGCATCCCCCTTAGGAGTAAGCCCCAGTCAAAATTTTCTAACCTGGGTATCCTCTTTAAGAGTAAGCCCCATTCATAATTTTCTAACCTGGGCATCATCTTTAGTAGTAAGCCCCAGTCATAATTTTCTAACATGGGCATCCTCCTTAGGAGTAAGGCCCAGTCATAATTTTCTAACCTGGGCATCCTCTTTAGGAGTAAGCCCCAGTCTAAATTTCTAAATATGGGCATCCTCCTCAGGAGTAATCCCCAAGTTCCCAAATTTGGGCATCCTCCTCAAGAGTAAGCCCCAAGTTCATAAATATGGGCATCCTACTTAGGAGTAAGCCCCATGTTCCCAAATATGGGCATCCTCCTCAAGAGTAAGCCCCAAATTCCAAAATATGGGAATCCTCCTCAGGAGTAAGTCCCAACCATAATTCTCTTAACATGGGCTTCAATTTCAGGATTAATCCCATGTCTCAAAGTCTACAAATATGGGAATACTCCTTAGGAGTAACCCCCAAATCCCTTAACCTAAGCCTCCTCTTTAAGAGTATGCCCCAGTTCTCAAATCCTTTAACCTGGGCCTCCTTCTCAGGAATATGCCCCAGTCATAATTTCTCTTAACCAGTCATAATTTACCTTTGACTTGGGCCTCCTTCTCAAGAGTAAAACCCAATCATAAGTCCCTTCCAAATTTGGGCATCTTACTCAGGAGTAAGCCGCAAGTTAGAGTATCCAAATATCCATAAAGTACGTATACCTTTATGGACCTTATTTCTGAGATTGTTCCCTGATGTAAATCCTAATCTTCATCTATTTGGGCAGGCATACATACATAAGACCCACATCATTTCTTATGATGGAACAATTTTCTGGTTTTACCAATACCTCTTGTTTATCACAGCGAGTATGACTCAGGTGAGCATAGAGTGTAAAAGTAATTATGACATCTTTCATGGGCCATCAATTATGCATAAATATCATACTCCCTTACTCGAACTACGTGGGTTCTAATGCCTTTTCCAAAACAAAAGATACGTAGGTAGCCCATATGCGGGTACGATCCCAACTCGGAAATAATCCATGTCCTTCTGAATGACAATAAACTTCAAGTGCCCCACTCAGTGGCATTAAAACCAGTATGGTCATCATAATGACCAAGAGACTTTTATGTATTGAAGGATACCATTGACTAAGAATCTCTAACAAATATAGATGATTCACTATCGATGAAGAACCTCAAATACATATAAAAGATTCTCTAAATTTCCTACATATCAACCATTGATTGTCAGATCTAAAGGAATTCTCATTTTATACTTAGTAATGTAATAAGGATTCATGAACCTAAATTAAATCTATAAAGAGAGTCTCAGAGTAGACAATAATTCCCCTAAAAAAGGTGTGAGGAGTCCGACCTCCCATCCTCTCGACCAATGCAAATTATTAAACCTCATCTGTTCACAACTAATGAGCACCTACCTTTGAAAAGCAGGTCCAAATAGATATGGAATCATTGGATGTTTCAGGTTCTACGAACAAACCCATTAGAAACCGCTTGGAATTTTTGAACATTAAATCAATGAGGTCATCCCCAATACTAGAGGAAACACCTGTACACTACATTTTAGCCCACATACACTATACCAAATATACTACACCTAAAACATAAACCCTAAAACCCAAAAAACCTTTAAATCCCATAAAAATCAATAAAAAAATATGATACAACCTAAGCTCAATAGTCTATGCCCAAAAACCTAATCCGTAAACCCCCTAAAAACACTAAAAAAATCCTAAAAAACCTAAAAGTCGTCAAAAATATAAAATACATAAAAACCATAAAAAATCATAAAACCCCAAGAAAAAACGAAATCCCTAAAACCCCATAAGGTTTAAAAAAAATTAACACTAAAACACTAAAAACGTTATAAAAACTCATAAATCCACAAAAAAGATACTAAAAACCCTAAAAAATATCTAAAAACATTTCAAACCCTATAAAACACAAAAAAAAACCCCAAAATACTAAATCAACCATTAAACCCCATAAAACCCCTAAAACACCAAAAAAACCTCAATAACCAAAAAAAATATAAAAACATTAAAACCCCTAAATCGCAAAAAATCCTTAAACTCCTTAAAAACCTTAAAATCCCACAAACCCCTTAAAATCCGTAAAAAACCTAAAACCCTTAAAAATCTTAAAATTATAAAATTATCTAAAAATAAATAATAACCTCTTAAAACCTACCCCCCCCCCCCCCCCAAGAACCTAAAACCCCTAAAAGACCCTAAAAACCATAGAAGACCCTAAAGACTCTATAAAAATCTTAAAGGACTCTAAAAACCCTAAAACATCCTACAAAACATAAAGAACCTAAAAAAATATAAAATCCCCAAAAACACCTATAAAACCCCTAAAACCCCAAAAAACCCTTAAACCCCACAACCCCAAAAATCTCTAAAAACCCATTAAAATTAAAAACCCACACAACCATTAAAACCAAAAATACCTTAAAATGCCCTAAAACCCCTAAAAACCCTAGAAAACCCTAAAAATGTGAAAACAAAAAATACCCATTTAAAACCATAAAAGACCTCTAAACCGATAATTACCCTAATAACACGACATACCATAAAATTCTAAAAACCTAAATGTCCTTAAAAATATTTAAAGCCCCCAAAAAACTATAAAACCCCTTAAAGGACCAAACAATACACTAAAACCCCTAAATGTTTCTAAAAAGACTAAAAACCATAAATAACCCAGAAACCACTAATGGAACTTAAAAGACACTAAAGTCACCAAAACCCCTAAAACCTCTAATATACCCTAAAAACCTTAAAAAAGGAATAACACGATAAAACAACTAAACCCCTTAAATAAACCAAACACCACCTAAACCCCCAAAAAACCATAAATGAACCTAAAAACCCATAAAATACAGAAAACCCTAAAACCCCTAAAGGAAAATAAAAACCCTAAATCCATATAAAAACCTAAAAACCCTAAAACCCTAAAAACCCAAAAACAAAAAAAACTCTAAAAACCTTAACGAAATCCTAAATTTCACAAAAACCCATACATGTACTAAAAAACACTTTAATCCCCCTCCCCAAAAACCCTAATGGACACTAAAAACCATGAAAACCCAAAAGGGCCAAAAAAAGTAAAAATCCTATAAAGGACACTAAAATCCCTAAAACCATAATGTCCCTAAAAAACCATAAAGTTGTTAAAAATTACACTAAACACACTAAAAAACTAAAACCACTAACCCCCTAAAAATACATAAAGATCATAAAAACCCAAAAATCCCTAAAATAACCATAAAAACAGAAAAGGCACAAAAACCCAAAAAAACTCTAAACAACCGAAAAACAACCTAAATCCCAAAAAGATTCTAAAAATTCTAAAAAACATTTAATGGACTTTAACAACCCTAAACAACAATAAAACCCCTAAAAGTCCCTAGAAAATAGTTTAAAATCCTAAACCCCTAAAAACCCTAAAAGTCTTTACAAAACTTAAAAGCCCATAAAAACCCTTAGAACCCTAATAAACTAAAAAAACACAAAACCCCCAAATACCCTAAATCCAAACAACCCTAAAACATAAAAATAATGAAAACACTCAAAACCTAAAAACTCCACCCCCCTAAAATGATAAAATCCACCCAAAACCATAAAATCAACTAAAACCCACAAAACCCTAAAACCCTAAAACCTACTAAGAAAAATAAAATACACCAAAAGCCCCAAAGATCCCTAAAATCCTAAAACCCTAAAAAATCCCGAAAAACCAAAAATACCCAAAAAAACTAAAAACTGTAAAAACCCAACAAATAATAATAAAAACATAAAACGCCAAAGATACACAAAAAACCTAAAACCCAAAAAAATCCTAAAACCATAAGGACTTGAAAACCCTTAAACCCTAAAAATATCTAAAACCCCTATAACACTAAAAATCTAACCTGAAAACCCTAAAACCCCAAAAAAATCCAATAAACCCATAAAATCCTCAAAACCCTAAAAAACCATAAAAACCCAAAAAATCATAAAACCCCTAAAAATACTAAAACCTTAAATATCCCTATAAAACCCTAAAACTGTTAAAACATTAGAAATCCATAAAAACCATAAATAACCTTAAAAATCCTAATTCCCAAAAAACCCTAAAAATAAACCTACAGACATAAAAAACCAAAAACCCAGAAAAATCTAAAAATCCCTAACAAACAAATAACACATAAAATTACTAAAACCCATAAAATTAAATAATGTACAAAAAACCCTAAAATCCCATAAAACCAATAAAATACTTAAAAACATGTAAAAATTCCAAAAACTATAAAAACCAAAAAATACCAAAAAACCGTAAAAGATCTTAAACGCCATAAAACCCTGTAAAACGCCTATAAAACATTACAACCACTTAACATCCCTAAACTATCTATAAAGTCAAAAAACCCAAGAAAAACTAAATACCTTGAAAACCATTTAAAACGCTAAATCGGGTAATAGCACCAAAAACCATAAAAACCCCAAAAAACCCAAAATCCCAAAAATATTAACAAAACCCTAATAAATCTAAAATCCCAAAACAGAATACTCAAAACCCCTAAAAAGACTGGAAATCACTAAAAACCAAAATCCCCTTAAGAGACCACAGAACCCAAAAAACCTAAAATATCATAAAAAACCTTAAAACCCCTAAAACCCCTAAAATCCCATAAAACCCCTAAAAACCATCATACCAATTTTAAATCCATAAACCCCTTAAAACCCAATGAATCACTAGAAAAACATAAAACCACAAAAAATCCCTTAAAAACTTTAAGCAACCTAAAATCCCAAAAAACCGATAAAACCACCTAAATGACCCTAAAAACCCTAAAACCCAATAAAACACTAAAAACCCCTAAAACCCCTAAACCCCAAAAAACCTAAAAACATGTAAAATTACTATAACATCAATGAAACCCCTAAATGACCATAAAACCCCTAAAAGTTCTAATCATATACCTAAAATATAAAAATATTTAAAGAACACTATACACACTTAGAACCACTAAAAACCCTAAAACCCTAAAAAGACATAACAACCCAAATAACCTGAAAAATGAAAAAAAATCCTTAAAAACACTAAAAACGATTAAACCCCATATAACCCCTAAAAATAATAAAAATCCTAAAACCCATAAAAACCCTAGAAACCATAAAAACATAAAACACCCAAAAACCATAAAACTCTTAAAATCAATAAAGCCCTAAAACGTGAAAAGACTATAAAAACCCTAAAAACCCATAAACACTACACCTTACACCCTAAACTATAATGACTACACACTAAACTCTAAACAGTACTCCTTTAACCCTATACTGTAAATCATATACCTAGCAACCTAAACACTAAAATCCCATAAAAAATCATAAAACCACTAAAAGTACAAAAAAACCATAAATCCCATTAAAACTCTTTAAAAAAACCTACAATACCCCAAAAAATCCTTAAACACCCAAAAGACCCTAAAAACCCAAAAATGTCCCAAAAAAATTAAGAACCCTATAATCCCCTAAAGATTCTGAAAACCGATTAAATCACAAAACACAAAAAACCCGAAACAAATATTAAAAATCCCTAAACCCACTAAAAACATTAAAAGCCCGATAACCCGAAAAAACACTGGAAAATACAAAAACCCCTATAAACAATAACAAACTCTAAAAATCCCCCAAAATAATAGAATATCCCAAGGCCCTAAAAACCACAAAACCTCATAAAACCATAAAAACACTAAAATCCCTTAGAACACCTAATACCCCTTAAAACAAAAAAAAAACCTTAACACCTCTAAAACCCCTTATAGCCTTTAAAACCCTCTAAAACTCCATAAAACCCATAATGAACCCTAAAAATCATAAAACTCTAAAAGTCCAATAAATATTTAAAACAGAAAAAATCATAAAACCAAAAAAAACCCTAAAAAAACCTAAAAACCAATAAAATTTAAATACAAAATAGTATTAAAAATATAAAAAAAAATCCTAAAAATCCTCAAAAACTCTAAAAACCCCTAAAATCCATAAAATCCCTAAATAACTCAAAAAACACTAACACCCCGTAAACTCCCTGAAAACCCTAAACCCTAAATACACTTTACAACCCTTAAAACCTATAAAATTACCAAAAAAACTAATTTAACCAGAATTACTCAAAAAACAAAAAACAAAAAAAACATAAAAATCCTAAAAACCGTAAAACCCTAAAATATCTAAAAACCCATAGTTCCCCTAAAAACCCTAAAAACCCTAAATTCCTAAAAACCCCTAAAAGACAATGAAAATCCTAAAAATCTACAAAACCATTAAAAATACTAAAATCCACTAAAACCCCCTATAAACCCTTAAAGTCCAAAAAAAACTATAAAAACCATATAAATTTGTAAAGACAAATAAACACCCTAAAAACCCAAAAAAATAAAAAGATGAAAAAAACCGAAAAAAAATCCGATAAATCCCAAAATCTATAGAAATGTAAAAAACCTAAAAACCAAAAAAAACATAAAAAATATAAAAACCCATTAAAAAAATCCCAAAACCCCAAAACACCTAAACCCCCTAAAGTCCTTAAAAATCCTTAAAAACCTCAAAATCCCTAAATAGCGTTAAAAACACTAAACCCTTAAAAACTCTAAGAAAACATTAAAAACCCCAAAACTATAAAAACCCTATAATATTACTAAAATCCATTAAAATTACTAAATATTTTAAAAAAATTAAACCCCTAAAAACCCTAAAAATCATTAAAAACCCAAAACATAAACCCCCCTCCAAAAAACCATAAAACCCCTAAAACCTATATTTTTTCTAAAAAACACTTAAAACCCTAGAAACCACAAAAACCCTTAAAACTCAAATAACTCTAAAAAAATCCTTAGAGATGTTTAAATCCCTAAAAAAACTATATTACTAAATATTATAAACCCTAAAAAATATAATAACTTATAAAAATCCTTACAATCTAAAAAACCCTAAAAACCTATAAAATCCAAAAAACTCTAAAAACAAAAAAAAAACATAAACCCTAAAACTATATTAAAAAACAATAAACCCAAAAAAATAATTCAAAACTAAAAAACTCCTCAAAACCTAAAATTAACAAAAAAATCATAATACCTCAAAAATAATAAAACTCCCTAAAATGACAGGAAAAATTCAAAAATACCATAAATACCATAAAAACACTAAAAAACCCCTAACCCCCCTAAAATCACTAAAAACCCCAAACCCCAAAAAATCCCTAAAAATAATTAATACCCTAAAAACACAATAAAAAAACCCCCTAAAAACCTAAAAAACTAAACCCCAAAACCCACTAAAAATCCTTAAAAACTAAAAAACCCCTAAATATCACTTTAAAACCGTGAAACAACAAAAATCGCTTAAAACCATATTTTTTTTAAAAACCTTAAACACCAAAAAATCCTTTAAATTAAGTAAACCCAAAACATTAAAAAATATAAATAATAAAACCATAAAAACCCCAAAACACTAGAAACCCTAACAACACTAAAAAATATTAAAACCCAAAAAAAATCCTAAAACCCCTAAAACACTATAAAAATATTAAAACCCCTAAAAACAAAAATGAACCCCAAAACCACTAAAACCTAAAATCTTAAAAAACACACGAAATTTATAACCATAAAAACCCAAAAAGGATCCTAAAAAATGAAAAACACACAAAAAAACCCTTAAAACACTAGAAACATTAAAATCCATACAAACCTTAAAAGTTGTAAAAAACATAAAATTGCATAACAAACACCTAAATCCCTTTAAATATCCAAATAAACACTAAAACTACAATAGGACATAAAAACCCCTAAAACCCCTTAAAGATCCCAACCCCCCCCCCCCCCCCGGCACCTTAAAAGGCCATAAAACTATCAAAAACATCAACAGACACTAAAGAACCATAAATGGCAATAAAATACCCTATAAACCTTGAAAGAATATAAAACATCCCAAACCCCCTATATGAACCGTAAACCCCTAAAACCAAAAAAAACTCTTAAAGGTACCTAAAAAACTCTAAAACCTAAGATACGCTAAAAAATACAAAATGGTCCAAAAAACCCAATAACCCCAAATCGACCTCAAAAAACACTAAAAACCATAACTGGCCATTAAAAACTAAAACCCCTTTAAAAATTAATGGATCTTAAAAATCATCAAAAGAATAAAAACCATAAAACCCCTAAAATACCTTAAATCCATAAGAAACATTAAAACCCTTGAACACCCCTGAAATCATTAAATGACCATAAAAACGGTAAAAATATCGAAATGAACCTAAAAACCAAAAACTCCCCCAAACCCATAAATAATCATAAAAACCCTTACAAACCATCCTACAAATAGAAACCCTAAAATATAATAAAAACCAAAAAATAATAAAAGACCTGAAATACTATTCAAACCCTTAAAACCCTAAAAATCCCTAAAGTCCCTAGAAACCATAACAACTATAAAAAAACAAAAACACCCAAAAAATGAAAAAAATAATAAAACCATAAAACAATAAAAGTAGAAAAAACACCTAAAAATTATTGAAACCCGAAAAAAATAAAAACCACTAAAACCCCAAAAAAACCTGCGAAACCCATTATAAAACCTAAAACAATTAAAACCCTAAAAAGTAAAAAAAATGCCTAAAGTGTTCTAAAATGCCCTAAAACCATAAGAGGACCTAAAAATATAAAACCACAAGAGGAACAAAAAAACAACTCAAAACCTTAAAGGACTCAAAAACCTCAAAAAATATGAAAAACCCCGAGAATAAACATAACCCCCTCCCCTAAATCCCCCAAAAAACTAGAAATCTCAAAATATACTCCAAAAACAAAAAAACACTAAAATATATTAAAAGGCCATAAATAACTATTAAAACCCCTAAAACCCCAAAAATAAATTATAAACCAAAAACCCAAGAAAACTGTTATAAACCCTAAAAACTCAAATGCCCTAAAACCATAAAAACAAAAAAACCCATTTAACCACCTTGATATATCTAGAAAACCAAAACAATCCTAAAAATATAGAAAACCCTAAAAAAACTAGAACCCCTGATAAAACATGAAAAAAATCATAACTCCATAAAAACCCCTTCAAAACCTTAAAATACCTAAAAATTAATAAAACTTAAAAAATAGGAAAAACTCATTTATACCCATAAAACCTGAAAATCTTGAAAAGTCCCCCCAAAAACTCAAAACCCTAAAAACACTAAAGTCCCCACAAAACCATAAAAAACATAAACCCATAAAACCCCACTAAAACCCCATAAAACTCATAAACCCCCTTAAAACCATAAAAACAATTAAAAGTCCTAAAAAACATAAAACCCCTAATACCCCACAAGAACCCAAAACCCCAAAAAACCCTGATAACCCCCGAGTGTCCTAACAATCACTAAATACTGTTAAAACGCTAAAACCCAAAAAAAACGTAAAACCAATAAAAACTCTAAAGGGTACTAAAACCCATAAAGGACCCTAAACCCCATAAAAACTAAAAAAGGACCCTAAAACCATAAAAACCTTACTGTCCCTTAAACCCGTAAAATCCTAAAAAACCCTAAAAACCCAACAAAAACATAAAACCCCTCCCAAAAGCCGTAAAACTATAAAACCGTAAAATTACCTAAAACATTAAAAGAAAATTAAAATTATAGGTCAATTAAATATGCATACACAAGACAAAACACATGGATAAAAATCTAAGTAAACATGCAGACTTCGGGACTTCACCCTACTACATGCCCCTTCACCTCCAAACCCTTACCACCCCACCTAATATAGTGGGGCTTATATGACCTTGGAAACTATAAAAAACCAAAAAAACCCAAAAACCCAAAAATACTAAAAACCTATTAGAATCCTTAGAAACCCATAAAATTATAAAAAAAACCCAAAAAACAATAAACTGCTATAAAAACCCTAAAAACCATTTACAACCCCAAAAATCCTACTAACCCTAAAAACCCTAAAACACTTGAAAATGCCATAAAATATTTAATAATGCCCCAAAAAACCCAAAAAACTCCAAAAACCATTTAAAACCCCAAGACATTAAAAACTCAAAAAGCCCCTAAACACCATAACACACCCCCAAACCATAAAAACCCAAATAACCTGAAAATCATAAAAACCCCAAATACTGGTAAAAACTCTAAAACCCCTAAAAACACTAATAACCAATTATTAATAATAAAAATAATAAAACCCCAAAAAACCCAAGAAACCCTAAAATCCACAAAAAACACCATAAAACCCCAAAAAACCCAAAAATCCTAAAAATAGAGAAAAAAATAAAAATACCATAAAACCCATATTACCTTAAACCCCCCCCCCCCCCAAACACCTATAAACAGAAAAATATATAACCTAGACAATAAACCCTTTAACCTACACCAAAAACCACATACCCTACAACATGAACCCTAAACCATACACCTGAAACCATATACCCTAACCATAAAGCCAAACCCATGCACTCCAAACAATATAAAGTATAACATAACCCTAAACCCTCCTCTCTAAACCCTATAATATAAAACCTAAAACATAAAACATACAACCTAAACCCTAAATCATAAAGCCTAATCCCTACACCATAAACCATAACCCCTATACCAAAAAATGTTGAGGACCCTAAAATCCGTAAAACCAACTAAAAAAATGTAAAAACCCTAAAACCCCCTTGAAAGAGTAAAATTCCATAAACCCCCATAAAACCCTCAAAACCATAAAACACTATGGAATGCCTAAAATACCCAAAAATCCATAAAAACATAGAACAACCCAAAACCCACTTAATACCCTAAAATCTCTAAAACCCCTAAAAAACCTAAAACCCCCTAAAAATCTAAAAACCCCTAAAACCGTAGAAACACAAAAAAACCCTAAAATCCTAAAACCCATAATAAACCTAAAAACTGCATAAACCCATAAAAACATAAAAAATATTTAACACTTGAAAATACAAAAACCCTAAAACACCATTAAAACCCTAAAAACCCTAAAAAATAATGAACCACTTAAAAACACCAAAAATGATTCCAATGCCCCTAGAAGCCCTAAAAACCCTAAACCCTAAAAAAATATTCACAAATCCTTAAAACCCCTGAAACCCATATAAATATAAAAATCCTAAACCCTAAAAACTAAAAAAAATAAAACCCCTAAAAACCCCAAACCCAATAAACCTTAAAAACCCCTTAAAACAAAAAATTAAAAAAATTAAAAAAAACCATACACCCAATACCTTACACCCTAGAAAACAAACATAATATCCTTCACACTAAACCCAAAACCTTAAATCCAAAAACATACACCC
Organism: Viscum album; assembly: GCA_963277665.1. NCBI lineage: Eukaryota > Viridiplantae > Streptophyta > Magnoliopsida > Santalales > Viscaceae > Viscum > Viscum album. The sequence goes on from OY728167.1 coordinate 686,710,822, forward strand.
AAAACCTTATACCATACACCATAAACCATAATCCCTACACCATAAACCCTACACCATACACCTTTACCACTAAACAGTAACCCATTAATTTTTTTTAAAACCCTTCACAAACCTTAGAACCAAAACCAACTCAAAACATTAAAACCCCTAAAACACTAAAATATCCTAAAAACCCTAAAACCGAAAACACCTAAAATCCACTCAAAACACAAAATGTCCCTAAAAACCCATAAAGAACCCCTAAAAGACCATAACAACCCTAAAAACATAAAAGGCCTTAAAACCACCTAAAACAAATAAAATAACCTCAAAAACATCAAACCACTAAAACCCTAAAAACCCTTAAATCCCATAAAAACCCAAAAAATAAATAAAAATAATAAAATCCTAAAAAGTTTAAAAACTAGATATCCTAAAACACTAAAACCATAAAACCCAAAAAACATTATTTATCAAGGAAATTCTAGTTTATTCCATGCATACACTCATTTTAATTAAATTCGGACCACTTTTCCAAAGGCATACGGTGAATGAGACGTTTTCAGTGACATATTAGAAAACAAGTTGGTCAAGAGTATGAGAGGTCGAGTTCATCACACCTTTTTTTTGAGGAATTGGTTCCTACATCAGGGCTCTCTTATAGATTTAAGATGTATACCTAAATCCTTCCCGAATAAAAGTGTGGGATTTGTTACCCCTATTTCAATGATCTAATTGAGACTACGTGTTTGACGTAAACCTATAGAAGTTTCCCTACTTCTAATATTCATTTTATGATTATTTGGTTTAAAGATGGATATAAGGGATCTCTGGAATTTATTTTCATCCAGAGGGATGGTTGGTTTTTTTGATTTGGGATTGACCCTCAAAGAGGTGTCATATGTGTCCTGTGAAAACCAGAATCATAACCCATATAGTTCAATGAAATGGAATGGGTTTACCCCCCAATAAGAGAGGTTGGTGAAAAAATAACTTTCATCATGATGAATGAGTGGTCATCATAGATCTCTAAGCCCATGTGAGTCAGGATTGTTTTGAGAGACATGATATGGTATTATAGCTATCCGATTTCATGAGAGAATACCATTTGATTTGATTTTTTGGTTGGGGCTTACACCCAGAAGGGTGCCCCTATTTCCGAAAGACACTAAACCATTAATACTATACCATAAATCCCATACCCTCTATGTTGGGACCATGTTGGTTAAGGAATGATTTGGGAAGTTAAATTTTTTTTTCAAGTGTATTGTATTTTTTTTAAACTATAAATCAATTCAATTTGTAAAATTTTAAAAAAGGACTGACAAATCATATTTAGGAATTTAAACTCACAGTGCTTAAGAAATTCCATCACTGTGAGAATAGGTTTTCTAGAAGAAACAGATCATCAGACTCACCTTGATTCTAGAATGAGGTTTTTTATCATAATGAGAATGATAATTGACATTATAATGGATCCAATATAATTTTGATGATTATTTTCTATTTTGTATTTCTCAAAAATCATCAGAATGTTTTAAAACATATTATCATAGAGTGATGAAATAATGTGGGGGAAGAGGTGATGAAAATTGTATTGTGCATCATATTGGAAGAGAAATGGTGCTACCAATCATGCTCAATTAAACCATATTTAGAGAAATCATATTCAGGCTGATTATGAAAGATAGATGATACCAATGGAATGGGAAGTTACAATACATTCCATTTTATATCAGATGATGTCGAAGCTGGTATTAAATGTTTCAATGTCATGAAAATTAATGATTACAGGGAAGAAGTTTTAGAAGATGAAATGTCAAATTTTCTTCCAAGTGGGTTAAGAGAAAAAAGGATAAATATATATTTTTTTACAATTTTCTTTATCAGAACAATGTATATCAAAATTGGAATCATACTGGAGTTTTGTTAACCCTGGTTTTTTGTTTTTGAGAGTTTGAAAAAGTTAAAAAAACGTTTTTTCAAAGGAGAAATTGATGCTTGAAAATTTTATTTTTTTCATCATTTGTCATGGTGGAATTTATTTGAGAAATCAAAATGGAGAAATTGTAATGGAGAAATCAGAATGGAGAAATTAGAATGGATAAATCATATTAGAGAAATTTATATTGGAGAAATCGGAATGGAGAAATCGGTATAGAGATATTGGAATTGAGAAATTGTAATGTGAAAATCAAAATGAAAAATTGGAATCAGATTGAAGACATATTATAATCACTAAAGGTAGATGAATTCAAAAAATGATCAAAAATTCAAGGAAGGTTGATGATGTCAAAGAAAGATTTTTATTTTAAGGGGAATTGAACAAGTCAATGAAATGTCTAGATTTCACTGGGAATTTAAGGAGTCTAAGAAAGATATTATACATAAGGAATGATTTATGCTTGAAAAAATTTGGAGAAGTAGGAAAAAAATGTATAATCCCATGTAAACTATTTTGTAAATCCTATAAAATTAGGGGAACACTTTAGGTTTTCAATGGTCATACATCGTTTAGGAAAGGGGATTGAGAAATTCCACAATTCTAGAAAGATGAATTTTCTAGATTGTGTTTTTAAGAAGAAGTTAGCCGAATAAAAAAATAAATGAAGAAGATTGTATTCAACGTTTCAGGAATCAGACTGACCTTTTCATATTGAGATTTTTGGACTCAGATAGAATTAGTAATGATTTGTTTAGGTGGTATTCGAATAGTTATATTTTCCATATTGAGAAAATTGGCCTTGGGAATCAGACTGGGTTTTCTAGACTCAAATTAAAAGTGGTTCCGAGTTTCCTCACCTATATTCTGATAGATGTATATTTTCTATATTGATAAAATCATACTGGGGAATAATAATGAGTATCATTAAAAATTCCAAGATGTTCTTACTATATTTTGAGTAATAAATTGAAGAATTGTTTTGAAAGATCTTATTTGAGAAATTTTATCCTGAATCACTATAACATGTTTGTTACAAAAAATGTACTAAATCATTTCATGCTACTTGAATTACATGCACTATTGTATTAAAAATAGTTCTACATGAGTGTATAATCATATCCTACTCACTGTATTCCAAATAAAATGATTTTTTTATAGTTTATTGTTTGGTATTGGATTATTTCCAAAAATTACTAAGGAATTACTACTCTTATTGAGTAAAAAATCTTGTAAATTTTTTGTTCTTGTGGTTATGTGTTTGATTTTTTTTTCAGCAGAGAAATAAATATTTAATTGGAGGAGAATACTGTTTCTTAATAAAGGAAACGTAAAATAAAAATATATCATTGATTCAAATATCCCTCTCTCAGTGATACTTGAATCCTGGCTGGGTAATCTAAATTGGTATCATAGTGAAGGTTCCCTTTATTTACTCATTGATAATGTTTTTTGAAAGAGATGTTGAGATGGAGAATTTTAATTTTATGAATATTAAGGGGATTCCTTTCTTTGATGTTAAGAACTATAATTTTTATAAATATATAATGATTATTTAACTTATTTCACTTGGGTATTATGTTCATAAAGTTACAACAGATGGATTTCATCATATTGATGATCGGGTACTTGTTACTCAAGTTGAAATGATAATTCCCAAGGATGAGGGAGGATCTAAAAATGAGTTACCCTCCTCACTTTATGAAATCAATTTTTAGAGAGAAATATGCTTACACTACTAAACGTATCTTGGATAAGTTGAAATACATCTATGAAGGTAATTAAAAATGTGAGAAAGGAAAAAATAAAAAACAGGAGGCGAAAGTATGAAGATATGGAAATTGGTGATAATGAATCCATTGGGGACTTCTATACCATGGTAAATGATATTTTCGATAATAAAAAATTTCTAGGGGAAATTTTAGGGGATTGTACAATTGTTGAAATGATATTAAAAATTATTCCTGAGGATTTTGATGATAATGTTTCTTTATTGGAAGATAGAGACACTAAAACATTATCTCTAGATTATTTTCATAGAACTCTCATTACTTATGAAATGATAAGGTATAATATTATGATGAGACAAAAAAATATGATAGAGAAATAACATTAAATACACTAAGAAATAAAAAACTAAGAAGTATTTTTAGGAAGATGATGTATCTAATCAAACTCTGAAAATAAAGTATGTAAAAAATATGATGATGTTTTATCATTTTTTCTCTAAAAATGTAAGAATTAGTACATGTAAATATAATGGGAAACTTCCCATGAATTGTTTCTAATGGGTAACCATTGGGAACATTTTGGAAAATTTTTCTCAAATAAAGAATTAAGAGAATAGTGATAAAGAAGAAAGAATTCCAAGAAGGTCGCGGAAGAAACAAGTTCATAAGGATAACTATTTTTCTAGAGGGAAATATAAAAAATTACTCAAATAAAAAAGAAGAAGTTTCATATCTAAAGACGATGAAGATGAAGAAACTAAATATGAATGCCAAAAAATATTTTGAAATAGTTGGAGAGAATAGTTTTATTTCATTAGCGAATAATTAAGAGTTCCAAAGTAGTAATTCTGAAGATGGAGAAGAAAATAAATTATAATTTCATCTTAAAGAAGAAATTAAAGTGTGTTTGAGAAATATTGGAATGCAAGAGAAATAAATCATGAAAATAAATAATGGAAAATCATAAAAAAATAATACATAATGTTTTCCTAATGATAAATTCATGATTATGAAAGAGATTGATGATTTTATGAAATCTATTATGGAAGAAAAGAATCATAATGAACATATAAAGGTAAAACTAAAGTGAAAAAAGAAGAAGATATGGAACTTTTCCAACAAAAAAATCTAAAAATGAACAGTGGGATAAATGTTCTAATAATATATCTTAGAAGTTGGTGAATGTTCTGGTAAGGATAAACCTGAGAAGGATCAACAAAATTTACCTTCAATAGTGGAGAATAAAGATGAATTTTTTTAGAATTAGAAATTTGGGAAGGTTATATATGTATCCAAAGTTAACCAAGCTAAAAAATCAAAAGTTTCTAAAAATTCAGAGTCCAAAAATGTTTCTATGTATTATAAATAATGGAATGTTATTAAAAAATATGGTTTCTATATGGTTGAATGGAAAACCGTTCTGAGAAAAAACATTCCCGTTGAAAACAGAATGGTCAGTGGTTAAAAAATTTGTATTGAGAAGGTTACTAAAAAACATACTCACAACGCTGGTTAATATGAATGTTTTAAGGGAAAATACTCTTTATATGGATACTACAAGAATTATGATGGATGCAGACATACAGAAAATATTTTTTTGTTAAACCAACAGCATTTCTATTATTACACATGTTATGGAAGGTATGGTTTGAGGGGGAGTCAATCCACTCAAAATAAGAGGTCTGAGAATGATGTTCCGAAGAAACCTCATAAGGATGGTGTGATAGTTGAGAATAGGTTCCAACACCAGAAAACTATTTGTCAAATATGTGAATGACCTGGAAATCTTGATAAGGGTTGTATTTTTTTAATTCAAAACAAAAGATTCTTATCAATTCTCAGAAGTCGTAGGTGAAGAAAGAAATGATAGGAGAAAAAGACCTTGTTGTAGGATCTACTTTGAATGATATAAAATGGTAATGACCTTGGATTCCTGATAGTGGCTGTTATTCCCATTTTAAATGTGGCATAAATTTTTTGAAATAATTTTAATGACATTAAATTAGGAAAAGTGACATTTGGCAATGATGAATCTATGAGAATCTACGGTGTTGGATAAACCATCATTGAGAAAGAAAATATGAAATCCAAGAAAAACTTATATGTTAATGGGATGAAGCACAACCTACAAATTGTTTCACAACATTTTGATGAGGGAAAAATGTTATCTAAAAAAATGATGGTTTTTTAAGTGTGAGAAAGTTGGAGAAAAAGTTACAAGAGACTGACATATAAAAGGAAACTTATTTCAAGGTTGTGAAATAAAAATATCTTGTTGGTTGGGTATGGTGGAAGAAATGTTGGGACACTTGTGTTAGAGAAAAATGTGAAAACATTCAAAATTAGATAATTTCGATGACATTACTGATAAGTCAAGATGAAGATATTAGAGTTTTACTATTTTTTAGAAAGGAAAAATTACAAACTCAGTGCATTAGAAAGTTGAGATTTTTTCAAAACATCCTCTGGAACTTATTCATTACAATATATGTGACTTAATTAGAAAACAATCAACTAATTTAGATAAGTATTTCATCACATTTACTTATGACGTTACTCTCATTAATTGTGTTATTTGTATGAAACATAAGTAAGATTCTACAAAAATATATAAATGTTTCTTGAGTAATCATGATAAGCATTGAGAGTAATCATTGAAGAAGTTGAGAACCAATAATGGTTGTGAGTATAAGAATAAATAATTTGAATTTTATATTGAGAAGAATTAAATTCATCAAGATTGATGTTCACTATACACACCTCAACAAAATGGGGTTGTTGAAAGAAATAATACAAGTTTAGGGGAAATTGGAAGATCTATGTTACTTGAACATGGTATTTCTCATTACTATTGGAGTCCATCACTAAGAAGTGCTATGTATATTCATAACTGAGGTTTCTACATGAGAAGTTTTGATATGAATCCCAATGAAATTTTTTATAGAAAAACTACAGGTTTGAAAAACATAATAATTTTTAGGAGACCATTTAGTATATAGAATATAGGGGGAAACCTTTTATAGTTTGAGAAGATTGGTGAAAATGGAATTTTTATTTGATATGACCAATAAGAATGATGATACCTGTTGATTAAAAAAATTAATTTATAGTATTTTTTATTATGTTGATGTTAAAGTGATTAAAAAAGATGAGTAAGATAATGAGATTCATGATGATAAGGAATTTGACCATGATAATGAATGTTTTGTTATCATTTCTAATAAGGATACATACAATTGTAGTCATACTCGAGAATAAGAATTAGAATCAGTTATTTTCATGTGATGGTGATGAAACTCAAATCACTCATCCTAGGTCAAGGATGTTAGTGGAGGCTCAGAACATTATTAGTGAACCACATTAGAAGGTAAAAACAAGAAGAGCTTAAAAAATTGATACACAAAATTATTTTTATTCAAAATTTGATCTGAAAGATGCGAATAATGATTTTTAGCATTTATATTGGGTTTATGCTATAAATGATGAGCCTGGTCAGATAGAAAATATTGATACTTGGGAACTCATATGAAAAGTAGATGAAAAATTTATTGGTACAATGTGGTTTTCCCTAACAAGATGAATAAATAAGGTGAAGTGATAATGAATATTGAAATATTACTATAAAAAAGGTTTCTCACAAATTGAAGGTGTTGATTTTGATGATAATTTTTCTATATTTGAAATGTTCTAAACAATCAGAATATTTTATTCTATTACAACACAATGAATTTAAAAAATATTTCAACTGGATGTGAAGTCTGCATTCTTGAATAGTGGTCTTGATGAGGAGATTTGCATTGAACAACCTTATGTCTTAATTTTTTGGAAAAATTATGGTTATGTCTATAAGTTGAAGAAATATTTCTATAGATTAAAAAAATATCATAGGGAATGATATTCCAAATTGGATACTTACTTAAGGAAGTTATGTTTCAAGAACGGAAATGTTGATAGCAATATTTTCATCATGGAGTGTTTGGAGTTTTCCCTCATCATAATTGTTTTTGTTGATGACATTATCTTTATTTGAAATGATTAAATGACTTTTGAAATATTTTATAAAAAGATGATTTTTTTAAAATGTCTATGTTGTGAAAAATGAAATAAATTCTTTTGTTACAAATCTTACAGAATAAGAAAGTCATTTTTCTTTGTCATGAAAAGTATGCAAAGGAACTTGTTAATATGTTCAGCATGGAAAATTCAAAAACAATTTTCCTCAATTATTTCATTGGGAAACATGTTTTCTAAATATGGATAATGAAATTAATATGATTATCATGTGTTTCCAAAGATGATAGAATGTTTTTTATAGCTGAATAACTAAAGAATTAACATTGTTTATGATGTTTCCTTATGTAAAAGATATCATGTTTATCCTAAGGAATCAAATTAACCTTTTGGAAAAATAATTATCTCTTATATCTAAGGCATAATAAATTTCTGAATTAGGTATGATATCTTATAATTTATATAATTATTTGAGTATTGAGATACTGATTGGGAAGAAAATGATGGTGATAGAAAATTCACATTTGGTGGAGATTTATTTATGGGAAAAAATTGTGTTAGCTGGAAAAATATGAAACAAATTTTAATAACTATTAGAATGGATGAAGCTTAGTATGATGTTTCTACTAAAGTCGCTACCCAACTTATGTGGGAGAAAACCTAGTTAGAAAATTACTTGTTGAAGTTAAGTTACCCTCTCTATTGGGATGCGATAATCAAAGTAAAATTAACCTTAAAAATATTCTAATAAAACATTATCATTCCAAACATATTGACATAATGTACCACTTCATCAAAGAGCATGTTGAGAAGATTGAATTGATGCTGGAGTATACTTCAACATCAGAACAAGTTGCTGACATATTTACAAAACCATTACCAAATGTACCATTTTATAAATTGTGGTTGAAAATTGGAATCCATCCTCTTTATCATCATGTTTTAGGTATGGGTTTTCATCCCCTATCTCATATTACCTTTGGATAGTGTTTTTAGGGGGGAAAATTGTTCCATTAATCTATCATTATGGAATCATTCATAATGTGTGAGTTGTGGGTAAGGCATTATTTCAGCATGTAAGTGTATGAACTATTCTAAATATTTGTTAGAGTGGTTGTAGGAATAAAAGGTTTTTTATTCCAATGATTTGTATGAAAAAGATAAAGGCTATGGAATAAAGATAAGGAATAAATTTAAGGAAGAAATAAAACTGAGGAAGATAGGATGAGGTGAAAATATGAAGAGGTGACATAGTAAATAATTTTGGACAACATGGTTTTCTTTTCAATAATTCTTGTTTCCTAAAATGATTTAGCTCAAGTTGGCATAGAATTATTTGTATGTAATCCATAGTTTCAGGTTAAAATGTTATGTGATTTATGAATCTCGGTTGGACAAAAAATTCAAAGGGGGAGATTGTTGACATCAAGATGGTTGGATAATGTTATCAGAAAATGAATAAGTTTGTTTTGAATGTGTATTCCCTTTTATTATAAATATTTATAAATAAATCCACATTGAAAAAGTTAAAAAACAGACTAAAAAATAATATTTATAGATTCAAACTCATTGTGCTTAAGAAAGTACATCGTAGTAAAAAAATTCTTTTTGAATGAAAAGGCTCATCAGACACACATTGGCTCCGAAATGTGTTTTTGATAATAATGAGTAAGATATTTGAATTCAACATGAATCCTATATAAATTTTATGATGATTTATTATTTTGTATGTCTAATAATTATAAGTAAGTTGTAAAACCTGTGATGCTTTCTTGATGAAAGAAATGGGAGAAAAAGTACTGACAATTGTATTGAGCATCGTATTAGAAGAGAAAACCTGTTTCCAATCGTATTTAGCACAATCACATGAGTCTAAACCAAGTTGGAGAGGACTATTGAAGTGAATCCAAGAGAACTAAGATCAAATCTAGGAGATGGAATTTTTCTACTCCCCTGTAGAAGTACTATAGTAGGCACTGTTCAGAACTATATCTGCCATAACTTTCCATCCATTTCAGCCTTCAGTCCACATTTCTGGTCCTTGAGCCATTGAGGGCCTTTGGGATACTCAAGCCCTTAGGTCCAGTAAGGATTTCAAGACACATCGCGGACTTTGGACAACATTAAATGTATATGGAAGTAGAGAAAATTAAGGAAGAAGGCTCCATATTAGGCTTCAGAGGAAGCGCATTCACCATAGTAGAGCTAACCAGACATGGGTTAATGATAGGGTATGGAATTAGCCTCACCAATCCTGAGACTCTATGAATAAGACCACCAGCCTAACATCCATGAGAAGTTGGATAGTAGTCATCGTGATATATTTTGGGGAGGGGTAGTTTCAACTGATTGTTTTGGATGAATTCCTCTAAGACTGCTGGTCATGTAATGTGTCACTTAAAGCTAAAGGTATTTTATGTTTTCCCCCTCAACACTAAAAATATGGATTATAAAAAGTAAATAAAAATTGAATGTCTTCAGGAAATTTAGGACATTCAGGCCAGTCATATTCATAAAAATTGTATTCTGACTGAATAAGAAAGAATGATGTTGTTGGAGGAATTTAAAGTTACAATAATTTCCATTATAAGTCATTTGATGCTGAATGTTTTCTTAAATGTTTCAAAATCCATGAAAAATTCATGATTATAAAAAATATGTTGATGAAATAGAAATGTTGAAATGAATTCCATGTGGTTCAGGAGAAATGAAGAATAATAAAAAAAATTACATTTTTCTCCATCGTAATGATATAGATGATAATTGGAATTAGATTGGAGTTTTGTTAAAACTAAATTTTTTCTTAAAGTGTTTGAAAATTTATTGAAAAATTGGAAATTGAAGCACGAAGAATACCTTTTGGTTATCATCAATTAGTAAAGAGAAATAATTTTCAGAAATCAGAATGGAGAAATTAGAATAAAGAAATCTGAATGGAAAAATCATATTGGAGAAATCGGAATGTTGAAATCAGAATGGAGAAATAAGAATGGATAAATCGGAATAGAGAAATGGATATGGATAAATTGGCTCAAAGAAATCAGAATACAAAAATCTTAATAGGGAAATAGAAATGAATAATCAGAATCGGATTGAAGATTTATTATAGATTATAAAGGGAGCTGAATTCAATAGAAGATCCGAAATTCAAAGAAGGTTGAAGAAGTAAATAAAAGATCCTAATTTCAAGGGAAATTTAATGAGTCAAACAATGATCAGGATTTAAACGATAATTTAATGACTCAAATAATGATCCAAGATTTAAGAAAATATTGATGATTTGAGAAACTTTGAGATGTAGTAAAACCTTTTAAAAGTCAGCCTATCTATTTTGGAGATCCTATAAAATGTTTAGAAAACTCGAGTTTTGAAGAGACTTGCATCGATCATGAAAGAGGATAGATAATCTCTGAAATTATAGAAATAAGAAGTTTCTGGATTGTGTTTTGTTAAAGAAGATATCTAGATAGAAGAAGAAGTAAAGAAGATCGTATTTAGAGTTACCAAAATCGGAATGACGTTTTTATATTGAGATTTTTAGACGTAGGATGAAGCAGTCTTGATTTGTTTCTGTGGTATTATGACAGTTTCATTTTTTGTATTGAGAAAATCAGAAATGATTATCAGATTGGGTTTCCTAGACACATATTAGAAGTGTTTCAGAATTGCATCAGTGATATTCTAACAAAGTTATATTTTCCTTATTGAGAAAATCAGACTTAGTAATCTTATTGGAGAATCAGACTTAGTATCATTACAAAGTCCAGGAAGTTCTTACCACTTTCTCATTAAGAAAGTGATAATTTTTTTAAAGGTACTATTTGAGAATGTTGACCAAGAAGCACCCTAACATGTCTGTTATAGAAATTGTTTTACATCATTTCGTGCTACTTGAGGAACATGCACTAATGTATTGAATATACTGCCTCATTAGTGTAAGGGGATATCCTACTCATTGTATTCCAAACAAATTTTTTTTTTCTAGTGGATTTTGGGGTATTGGATTATTTCCAAACCATAAAAAGGAATACCTATAATTTATAAGTAGTGAACCTTGTAAATCCTTTTTTTCCTATGGTTATGTGATTGATTTTTTTAGTAGAGAAAGAAATATTTAATAGTAGGAAAAAGTTTTTTCTTAAGAAAGTAAACATAAAAGAAAAAGATATTAATGATTCACACCCTCCTCCTCTCAGTGATATATGAATCATGGTTGTGTAATATAACTCCACCCTAAACCATATACCCTAAACCATGTATGGTACACTCAAAACCCTAAATGCTACACCCTAAACCCTAAAACATACACCCTAACCATATTCCCTACAAACAAAACCATAAACCCTAAACCCTAAACACTACATTGTACACCCTATACCATATACCATAAATTATAAACCATATACCCTATAACCTACAATATTAATCTTATACCTACCACATTAAACCGTATACACTACACCCAAAACCATAAACCCTAAAAATCCTAAAAAATATTCAAATACCTTAAAAACACGAAAGTCTATAAAAACCCAAAAAATGTTTAAAAACCCTAACAAACACTAAAACCCCTAAAAAATATAAAAAAGCTAAATCATAAGAAAATATTAAATACGCAAAAACCTTATAAAACCCCTCAAAATCAAAAAAACAAGAAATCTAGAAAAACACTAAAAAATGTTAAAACCCCTTAAAATACTATAAAAATTAAAATCCTAAAACCCTAAAAACTAGAAAACACTAAATTTTTTTAAAAACACCAAAAACCATTAAAACCCCTAAAACTCAACAAATCCCTTAAAACCCTTAAAATCCCTAAAAACCATAAAAAGAATTATCCCCTAAAAGGACCCTAAATACCCTAAAAGAAACCTAAACCCAAGAGAATACTAAAAGAACCCTAAAAACCTTATGACACCTAACAGAACCCTAGCATCCAAGAAACAAACAAACCCTAAAATCCGAAAAACCCTAAACCCCTAAAAACCCTAAAAACAATTAAAACCCTTATAAAACAATAAAAACAAAAAATAAATACACTAAAACCCTAAAATAATAATTATTATTATGAAATCCATAACCCCCCCCCCCCAAAGGCCCTAAATGATGCTAAAACCCCACAACACCCTAAAACCCATAAATCCCCTAAAAATCCTAAAAATTAGAAAAACCAAAAAAAATAAACTAAAACCCATAAAACTCCCAAAATACCCCAAAACCCATACAACCCCTGCAAACCCTAAATACCAAACACCCCACCAAAACTATCAATGTAACACCCCAGGATTTCATAGTGTGTTATTTCTTAAAAATAATTCAATAACTTGCACTACACGCAACACTGAGTTCAATCACACCATGACGTACAAAAAAAAGCCATTAAAAGAGGTCATGAATAGTATTAACAAAATTTTGAACTTTATATAATCCTTATAATTTTTGAATCCCTATTATGAGTTTCTTAGTCATAATGCAAGAACAGATTCATTTTCAGTATTGCACTTTTATCAACTTTAATAGTGAAACCTTTTTAAATAAAATATTTTAAACTATCTGAATAAATTTGGACATCAAAAAAAATTTAAAATTAAACATCCCAAGCTTCCACGGTACGCTTTCCTTTGAATAAAATAGTAGCGTGTGTTGTACGCAACCTTGAGTTTTAACACACGCCACAACCAATCAAACTAGCCGTTATGAATAGTAATACCTAAATTTTGAAATTATATATATTTTATATTTTAAAATGGACTTCATTTTTGGATTTGGAATATCGAATTTAGCCTAAGGTGAAATTTTGGTACTTTTCGGATAACTTTCATATTTTGATGAATAGTGAAAATTACTAAATTTTAATTAAAAACAAATTTTTTAATCAAAATAATTAATAGTGATAAATTATGAATTTTAGTAGTTGTAAAGTATATTTAGAATATATTTTTACCATTTAATATAATGTTGGTCATTGTACATAATTTTACAATTAAACCGAACATAAACAAGTGTCAATCTTTTGATAGTTATTACCTCTTAAAAACACGCTTTTTGTTTTGACAGCGGGAATTAATTTTAAATTAATTTCTGCCACTTCTATGTTTTGAATTTAGAAAAATGGATTCCATATTTGGAATCAGGATTTCCAAATTGTGTAAATAGGTAACTTTTATTTTTAGACATTTTGAATAATTACTGTGGTAAATATTTTATTTACCATGGTTAAGGGTAAACCCGATAAATAAGGGTTAAATAATAATGTTATAATAATAAAAAATTAACCTAAAACGTGTCCTAACCTTATTGGTGGACACATACCCGACCATGAGCATCCTTGGGTCAATTTGGGGACCCCTTGGATCCACTTGTATGTGGTAGGGACACTTTATATTAATAAAGTTAAAATAAAAATAAAAATGGCATAAGCTTACATCTTTTAGAAGAACAATTTTTACATAGGGTTATACATGTTGGATTTTCGATTATAAATATTCATTAGAAAGATAAAAAGATTTAATACATAATGATATTTTATTTATAATTTTTAGACATCAAATAATTTAAATTATTAATGACACAATAATGATGCAATGTTTACCTCATTAATAAATCATTTAAATAAATAAGATTATAATGATTATAATATTATCTAAAATCTGTCCAATTCTTATTGGATGATGTTATTTAGAATATGAGTCATCTTATCTTCGACATCAATGATTTTTGGACCATTATAAACCGAATATAATTAAATTATAAAGTAATACTTTCACTCTTTCCTAAAGAGCCCCTCTTCTCCCTTATAAAAGGAGACCACTTCTACTCATTCCTCACACCTCTCAAGCCACTTGGCTCGTCCAAACTCTACCCAACTAAGCTCCCCACATCCCTCTCCTCCTCCTTGAAGCTTCCCCTTAGGCAGAAAGCATTTCAAGAAGTCTTTTGGTTCCAACCAAAGTGAGTTACCTAAATTAAAGGTAACGATTTCTCTTAAATTATTTTCATTTATTTTGCTTCTCCAACCCCCAAACTCTTTTTATTTCCATTCTTTTGTAACAACACAAGTATCCTCAATGTACTAGGATGTTGTTATAAGAAGGATTCAAACTACACGTACACACAACTCCATCTAATGGATGATTAACATAATGTTTCTGTGGATGGCAAACTAACGCCTCATGAAACGATGATTGTTCAAATACATCTTACCGCCTCTCATGGTGGCCATTATGATGGCGCTATAATTAAATATGATATTAATGATATATATTTTATATATAAGCTTCTGTAATTCCATTTTATTTCATACCATTATTCGTTTCATGTTGTATATACATACGATAATTTCATTTGAGGAAGTGCGGACTACCGCCCCCTTAAAATGATATGACTCGTTCATACCACACATGGAACGTATAAAGGATGGTGTTAATGAACTTAAGTAACATATATAAAATATTATATTATACTGGAATATTAATATACCTATGTATCATTTGGATTCAATTCTTTTAAAATAAAAATTAAATGGAAGTAGCGTTCGTGCGTACGTACGGACTACCGTCTCCACGAACGCGGTGAGATCCATCCTCCATTGTATCCATTCAAGTCTTATTCTCATTTTAGGGTTAAAAATAATGTTAATATAATTCTGATTATGAATAAGATATTATCTATCCATTACAAACATGTCTTACGTAACCAAACATTTAAGAAGAACGAATCGATTATCACCCGAAACGACGATAATACTAAGATATTATTAATAAAGCAATATTAAAAGAACATATATGATATCATATTAATGTATATGATTCTTGTATAATTTAATAACAATTATTTCACCATTATACAGGAGGTTAACCTACCCCAACCAAGGAAAAGTACAAGGTAAGGGATTTTCTTATCTCACATTCAATTCCGTGAGATTTCCATTATTCGCCACTAAATTATTGAAAGTGGTGTATTGTGTACTGGCATTTGATATATATTATCATATTCATGTTATTCTGTAAATAATTTGGGGGTTATTAACTTTTTGCCATACGACTCAGTTGATTAACGTGGTAAGGGGTTTTCATCTCACTCCTTATTCCCGTGAGATTCATGCCATATTGCCACCATTACCTTTTGTGTGGTGTATGTACTGCCCATAATTATATTCTTTGTGTAATACACTCTAATTTATGTGTACTTACATATTCATTGTATGATACCTCTTTCATGGGTTGTATGTTTCATAAGTTACCAAACTGGTAAGGGTTATTTCACAATCTCTTCATTATCCGAGGTTGTTTATACGTAATAATCTACTGGGATCTCGTTATCATCCACATCCATGTTTCTTCAAAATGTATTTCAAAACATTTTTAATATTTAAAAGAATATGGGTTAAAGTCATTTATACCCTTGTTTGACTTTTTATAAGAGGTTTATAAGGGAATCTTTCCGTCGTTTTCCAAACAAGGTGCTTTTTAACCTTTTCGACATAATTAAGATAAGAATGTTTTTTTTAACTTATACGGAGGGTGTGGTTATTTTCCACCGTTATAAAATCGTCAAAGCTTCCCTTAAAAGCTTATAAGATTATTTTCAAAGAAAATGTTTGATTTTATATGGATCTTAAATGATTTCAAAATAAAAGGAGATATTTCTTTAAAAAGAATTTTGATTTCATCTATGTCAACATACTTTGATGGGTTTTAAGATTATTTGAAGTTGATTTATTATGATACAAAACTTATATATTGTTTTGAAGGTTTTGTGATATGTTTGACTATGGATGTGCTATTTTTATACCATTCATAGTTTATGGTGAAAGTATTGACATTTCGTATGCTAGTTCCAATAAGAATGTTTATTTTATATTTCAATCTTTACTTCATATGAATGTGTTGGTTAAAGTAAGACCTCCAGGTTGGGGACTGGTTAAAGTAAGCCCTCCAGGTTGGGGACTGGTAAAAGTAAGCCCTCCAGGTTAGGGACTGGTAAAAGTAAGCCCTCTGGGTTGGTGTCCGGTTATTAGAGGCACTCCGGGTTGGTGTCCGGTTATTAGAGGCACTCTGGGTTGGTGTCCGGTTATTAGAGGCACTCCGGGTTGGGTTCCGGTTATAGTTAGCCCCAAGGTCTTGGGACGAGGCCTTGAAAAGTAATTAAAGTTTAGCATTATGCATTCCAACATTATGAAAGTGGTTATTGATTTTGCATGTGATTATTCGATTAGTAGAATATCCATGTGAACAAGTAAATGGCATTATTTCATTTTACTTTTTCCATACTATGTTGAAGTTCAAGTTTAAAAGGCTTTTGTTTTAGTAATTCATTGCCTTAAATGTTTATGCTTATTTTTGAATGTTCCGCTATATTGTTATCCTTACTAGGCATTTGAGCTCACCCATTTTCTATGTTTTATTTTTCCCAGGATGTGAAGATATAAGTTATGAATGACCTGCAGGGATATTATGAGGGGATTATAGTGTGGACTGTGGAAACATTACGTTGTTGTAGTAGTTTTTCATTTTATGATGTAATGTAAAACTTATGAATATATCTAGTGTTTCCAAGGCTACTAAACCAATCAGTCTTTCGAGATTTGATCTTTCTTGTGATCATGCCAATGTTATGTAATAACGCACCGACTCTGGGTAACTGGGGTCGGGGCGTTACAGTTGGTATCAGAGGAAGTTTAGTACAAACCTTGGAAGCTAGATTTAGATAAACTCTGATTGGAGCACGTAGACCTAAGATGAACTTTGAGGATTAGTATAGAAGAACTTCCTAGAATTTTGGTATTGTAGAGATTTTGTGAGTTTTCCGAGAAATACATCCCTGTCTGGATACGAGCAGGTAGAGGCGGCTCTGGCACAGATGTACCTAGGGGTAAAACCCGAAAACACCGCTTTGAGCTAGACTCGAACGGGAAATGGTGCACGACAACGGGCCTTGCTGCACTCTTGGTTACGACACTCCCGGGGGATATGCTTAGGATAACTCTCATTTTCTTTACAAATCATTATGAAGGGTTTATGAGTATATACTTCCTCAAAGAAAACATTTTTATGATTATGGATTATATCCATAAATAGTTCAATTTATGTTAAGTGTTTTATAAGTATGGGATTATGTATTTTGATTCATAAACTGATCTAGTTTATGCCATTGTTTAGAAATGGAGCCCAGTAGAAGGAATGAGAACTCCAGAAATACACATGATTCAAAGAGAAGGAAGGATCATATCTTTCATGGTCTTAAGCTAGAATTTATAAGAGAAATAGTCTCCCATGTATTATCATCATATGAAGAAATAATATCATGTGTTGATAAGATAAGTAAAGAGTTTACAGAGTCCTATGGCTTTGAAGGGAATCAAGAGAAGAAAAGGATGGAAGAGAGAAAGATGGATAAAGGGAAAAGGGAAAAGAAGAATTTTCCCATATGTGGTAACTGTGGAAAGAAACACCCTGGAACTTGCCTGAAAGGAATGGGAGTTTGTTATAAGTGTAGAGGAAAAGGGCACAAAGTACGTGACTGCAAGGGTAAGAAAATGGTTTTAAATGTACAATGCTTCATTTGCAAGGAGTTTGGACACTACGCGAACCTATGTCCCAGTCATCAGACTATGCCGCAAATGATGTTATTGGATAATAATCAAGTTATGATACTACCACAGATGAAGAGGAATGATTAGAGTTCTTATGTTGATTATGTCAATTGAGTGTTGTATCAACAATGTACTTGTTACAATAATCATGGAGTATATAAGGATTGTACTGCAGTACTATTTCATTAAGGACTTGATATTGTGTGGAACAAAGAAAAGTGACTCAATAGAAGGATAAATTTTTGGAAAATATATGGTTGAGAGAATGATAAATCATAATATAGTTCTGATACTGAGGTAGTGATTTTGGAATAATATGTGATTGTTTTGAATAAATTATATTGGATATTCTTGACTACCCTGGAACTGATTAATGATTTGTATATTCCATCATTGTTGGGGTTTAAAACATTTTTGGATTAATGAAGTTTATCCATCATTCTATATGGAATAAGGGAGCATGAATGTAATCAATAAGAAATATGGTAATACATGATGAAGGTATTCATATGCTATTACGGGGTAAAAAGGATCTATATTATGTTTACCTTCCTTATAAATGTTAGACTGTGAGTTTGGACAGAAGTATTTTGGATAGTTCTAGTTTGGATTATTTTGGATTGCCATAAAAGGACAACCCGGAGGTCGGGCGGCAACCCGTCACGTCCGGCAAGGCTGCGAGACTTGAACCCGCAACCGAAGGGCGACAAGGGTGTATCACCTACCACTGGGCCATGAGATGTCCTAGATTAAATAATGTAGTTTTTATTAAAAGATCGTGTAGATGAATTATAAATTCGTTTATTTTGGAACCCTATACGAATAGTGTAAATAGAATTTTTTTTACATTCTATTATCTTTTAGAGTGAAAGATGAGTTTGTGGTAGAAATTTATTAATGGATAAAACACTAATTATAAAGTAAGTATATCTCCTTATGATCTTAGCCAATCTCATAAATAAATTCCTTAACATTAAGAAAAGAAACTTATAACAAAAATGTTTTCCTAGATGATACCTTAAATCATCACTAAATAATGGCTTTGGGATTGTTGGCCTTTTCATAGCCATGTTCTCTACCACTCTCCATCAGATAATTGATGGTTAGATTTTTCTTCCATATCCATATTTTCCTACATGGAACCCTATTATGTGTTATTTTCGGTAATCTTCATACGTTCGACTCTTTATTTTAAATAGAGGCCTCATTAATTCATTTTTCGATGTGGGATTTCAACTAAGATATTTTGAAACGTCAAAAATGTGTTATCCTAATACCCTATGTTTTGTTGAACCGATGGTATTTCAAATCATCATAGATTGATGAATTTAAGGACCTCAATTATACACTTGTTTGTGATTGATGATCTCAATCACTACCTATAAATATTTACGTTTTTCTTCCAATTATATGTCTCTAATTGCAACCAATGTTCTCCTAATCGAGATCATAATTTGGTGGTGACTCTTTCATTTCTCTTTTCCTCATATTAAGACTAAATTTTAGTAACCTAATTTCCGATGTGGGTTTTCCCACAAAGATATTTTCTATTTTCAACCTTTTATTTTCGAAGAACAATTTCAAATTGCGATGACGCAATTTATTGAAGGAGGGGAGAATGTAACACCCCAGTGCGTGGGGACTTGCGCGAGACCTGCCGGTGTTACCTTGCGCACCACTTGGATAGGGGGCTTGCACGCGGGGACTTGCGCGAAGGAAATCATCGCGCAGGGCTGGTTGTGAAGTGAGATTGCCCTTAGCGCGTCGCTTTTGGCCGCGCAGGTCTTGGCGCGGCTTTTGGTCTTCCCCAGCTTGAAGGATCGGGCCGTGTTGGGCTGGCGCGGAAAGAAACAGTGGCACGGAGCTTCCGGGCCACACCTGATTGGAGGACTTTTTTCGGGTTGTGCCTGAACAGAGAAATCTTTGGGTTGGGAATGACCTGTGTGAATTGTCGTTCAAATCCGGTCTGTGATACTTCTTGTTGACTCCTGGAGGTTTGGTTAAAATTGTGTTTCTCCTGGTCGCGAAGCTTCGGTTGTGAAGAACTAGCGTGCGCTGGTTCGGATTGGGCCGGAGTCCCTGGGTCGGGGATTCCCTTTGGGCTTAACACCCCTTGGATAGGGGACCTCTGTTTCGTCAATCCCTCCCTAGGTGATTTCGTGGCGTCAACATGGAGACGGATCTGCTGAACCAATGGAAGAACCTCACTTTGACAGACAAAGAAAAAGAGCCACTTGCAACCCGTAGAAATGAAGACAACACTTTGACAAAACGTATGGCTTTATTGGTGGTCAGAAGACTGGCGACCGAGGCACCTTTTAATCTAAAGGCCCTCAGGACCACTCTTCAAAATCTTTGGAAATTGGAAGTTGGAGTAGCCATCCGGGAAATTGAGAACAAACTCCTTGTTTTTGAGTTCTTCAGCGATAAAGACAAAGATAAAGTCCTCAGAGGACGACCTTGGTCCTTTGACAATCATCTCATCCTGATGGAGGAATTTAAAGGGGGAGACGAGATTCAGAATCGCACACTTACCCGATCCCCGTTCTGGATAAGAATTAAAGGAATACCATTCCATGGGAGATCAACACATGTGATGAAAGAAATTGGAGACCGGATCGGACACTTCCTAGAATGGGATTGCTCGGACCCAATACAATGGGGCCCCTGGGTTCGAATAAAGACTGAGATCGATGTGTCTGAACCCTTAATGCGAGGTATGTTCCTAAAAACTGATGATTCCAACACCTGGATCTCGTTCGAATTCGAAAAACTACCAATCTTCTGCTTCCTTTGCGGACGTATCGGCCACATGGAGAAAGCGTGTGGGGAAAAGCCAGAGAATTCCGCCGAAAATATTACCTTTCAATACGGTCCGTGGCTCCGGGCCAAAACACACAGAGAGGCATATATCCCTGAGGCGGAGAGACAAATTGACCAGGACCGTCTCATTGCAGCCCATCTAAGGCGACCGGAATCTGAACAACCTTCTATCATAAGGATGGGACCACCTGTCTTCCCTAAAGAACCCCCGGCTGAGCTTAGGGGAAATGGAAACGCCTCCCAAGAGATTATCGTCAGATGTAATGATGGGGCTCGGCAAGACAGTCACCTGGTTAAGGGTATCACAAAACCTGACTTCGCTTTAACTGCATCGAATTTAACGTTCCTTACTTCAACTGGGCCGCTACCTAAACCAAAAGAACCTCCAGAGAAATTTCCGAGGCAGAAACATGTTTCCTTGGATCCGCCTGAAGCTGAGCAGAGTCCAAATCGGTTCCCAACTGATGCCCTTCTGCAAGCCGATTCTGGGATGACTGAAGCCTCACCTTCAGGACATGTTACTCGTAGAACCTGGAGAAGGGAACGTGGCGGTGGTAAAGGCGATTGCCCAGGGAATCCCAAACCAGGATATCTGAAACGGAAAAGCGAGTCCAGTGGTATGCACACCAGTCTTCCCAAAAGGAGGAAAGCATCAGGTACGTCATTAACCCCACAAGAGACAAAGGCGGAGGCGGGTCAGGCCCGGCCCCGCCTAGAGCAATGATTGCTTTATGCTGGAACTTCCGTGGGCTTGGCAACCCACGAACGGTTCGTATGTTCCAGCGCCATTGCGCTCAAAGTCGCCCTGATATGGTTTTCCTATCCGAAACCATATTGGAAAACAAGGACATCACAAATCTTGCCCTAATATGCGGTTTCCAGGGTTGTTTCCCGGTCCCCCGACAGGGTCATTCAGGGGGATTATGTCTGCTCTGGAAGGATAATGTCGATGTTAGGCTCCTGCCTTTTTCCTAGCACCATGTGGCGGCTTCCATTTGTGATCCCCACAACCCCACCTGGACTTTTGTGGGCTTCTATGGCTGGCCCTCCCAGTCTGAAAAGTGGAAATCTTGGGATCTTCTTTGCAAACTCCGTCGTGATCTGCCAAGCCCCATTCTGTTTGGAGGGGACTTTAACAAGATCCTTTTCTAGAAGGAGAAAATAGGTGGAGCTATGCGCTCCTCCACGTCTATGTCTGATTTTAATGATGTTATCCATAAGGCAGAGCTGATGGACCTGGGTTACACGGGTAATCCCTTCACATGGTTCCGAGGCAGATATGATGGAAATCGAATCGCTGAACGTCATGATAGATTCTTTGGCTCAATGGACTGGATGAGCCTCTTCAAAATGTACCATATCATACATCTCACGTTCAACTGCTCGGATCACTTCCCAATTTTCATTAACTGTACCCATAATGAGCACGTTACTAGTTCCAGGAAACCTTTCAGATTCGAAAGCTTCTGGTCAAGAGATCCCGAGTGCGAGGCGGTTATCCGTTCAGGCTGGAAGAATGGGCAAGCTGATCTGAGAACCAACCTTCTCCGAGTGGCATCTGATCTGAAGACATGGAGCTACTCTAAATTCCGTCATCCGGACCGGCAATGCAATTTTCTTGAAAGGAAGATTGGCTATCTTCTTAGCAAACCCCCGTCTAGCAGCATTCTCTCCAAAATAAGTGAAACCCAACGAGAGCGGGATGTTGCCCTGCGCAATAAGGAAGGTGTTTGGGCTATGCGAGCGCGTGATATTCATATAGCAGAAGGGGATGCTAACACCTGTTATTTCCACCAGAAGGCTTCAGCAAGACGCTGAAAAAACTTTATTTCTGGAATTCTAAATTCAGATGGTAGTAAAGTGTCTGACACAGGGGGAATCCAAGAAGCTTTCCTAAGCCATTTTCAGAAACTCTTCTCTGCAGGCCATTCTTACATTTCTCCTAAGATTGAGGACTGCATCAAACCTGTGATTTCTAATGATATGAACAGACAACTTTCTAAAGATGTGACGAATGACCAGACTCTTAAGGACTTAAAGCAAATCCACTCTACGAAAGCCCCGGGACCAGACGGATTCCACGCCCTCTTTTTCAAGAATTACTGGCACATCATTGGTCCTGACTTTTGCAATCTAATACGGGATATTTGGGCAGGGAAAACGGACCTGTATTCTCTTAATGAAACTATTCTTACACTCATTCCCACGATGAAAAATCCGCAAGGGGTGTCGGACTTTCGGCCTATCAGTCTGTGCAATGTTTCGTATAAGATCTTCTCAAAGATCCTGGCGAATTGGTTGCGTCCTTGGCTACCCGACGTCATTTCAGAGAACCAAAGCACTTTTGTGGCAAAAAGGTTAATCACTCATAATGCCATTATTGCTCATGAAATTTTCCATTCCATGAAAACACGTACACGAGCAAAGAGAGGGATCATGGCGTGGAAATTGGATATGGCTAAGGCCTATGATAGAGTGGAATGGAACTTCCTCGAATTTGTGATGCTCAAGATGGGTTTCTGTACCAAATGGATTGACATGATCATGCAATGCATCTCGTCAGTTTCCTTTTGTATTAATGTCAACGGGGTGCTCACCCGAGGCTTCTCCCCATCCCGTGGGCTTCACCAGGGAGACCCTCTTTCACCCTTCCTTTTCATTTTAGTGGCTGATGTGTTTTCTAACCTCCTTTCCAGGGCAGCCTTGCTTTCCATAATTCATGGGGCGAAAGCGTGTCGCAAGGGCCCTCCGATATCCCACCTCTTCTTCGCTGATGATTGCCTTCTTTTTTCTCGAGCTACCCCTAATGAGTGTACTGCAATCTGCCAGGCGATACAACAGTATGAACGGGCTTCAGGACAAATGATCAATCAGATTAAATCAGAAATTTCTTTCAGCTCTGGCGTTCCCCAGCCGAAAAGAGAAGATCTCTGCTCTTTAGCACGCATTCCTGGGGTTGATAAGCACCAGAAGTATCTTGGTCTCTCGACGGTGGTTGGACGGTCAAAGAAAGAAATCTGTTCAGCTATTGTGGATCGAATTGAAAGAAAAATACAAGGTTGGACCCCTAAAAAAATCTCCAAGGCCGGCAAGGAAATCCTCATCAAGGCGGCACTTCAATCTGTCCCCAGCTATTTGATGTCTATTTTTAAACTCCCTGATGTGGTGCATTCAAAGATTCAATCCAGCACATCTAACTTCTGGTGGGGACGAAAGGACGGAAAAAATAAAGTCCATTGGATCGCCTGGTCTGCTCTCTGTCAACCAAAATCTGAAGGAGGAATGGGCTTCCGGGACCTTTCTCTTTTTAATGATGCTTTGCTGGCTAAACAAGGTTGGCGTATGATTAATAACCCATCATCCCTATGCACGCGTGTTCTCCGGGCTAAATATTTCCCACATAAGGATTTCTTGGATTCCCATCTTGGCTATCGACCCAGTTTTCTCTGGAGAAGCATTTGGGGTGGTCGTAATCTACTAAGGAAAGGACTAGGCTGGAGGATTGGGAATGGTTTTACGGTCAAGATTTGGACTGTTCCCTGGCTTATTGATCAGACAGGCACGAAGGCGTCATCCCCTATTTATCCAGGATCCGAACAAGCCACAGTCAGTTGTCTTTTTGATGATCAAGGGGCGGGATGGTGTCTGGAAAAACTCTTCTCCTGGTTTAATGAGAGGGATAAGAGAATTATTCTGAGTATTCCCTGTGTGTCAGACGCAGGGCCAGATCATCTCTACTGGACAAACGACAGCTCAGGCGAGTATACAGTGAAAGCCGGCTACCGGCGAGCTCTTACTGCTCAGACTACAGAAGGAGATGCGAGGCCCTGGACATCAATTTGGAAGCTTAATGTTCCCCCTAAAGTTCGCTTTTTCTGGTGGCAGGTGTGTACTGGTATCCTCCCAACTAAGAGCCTCCTTGTCTACAGACACTTTTCAAATGACAACTCATGCCCTTTCTGCCCTTCTGCGACTGAATCCCCTTTTCATGCTCTTATTCAATGTCCCGGGGCTCAGGAGGTTTGGAATGGCTGGGGATCAACTGTAGAGCTGTTCCCGGACACCGCCTCAGATCTTACATCTCTCCTTATGCGATGGTGCTCCTCCTTTTCACCGGCTAAAGTAGGCGCCCTGTGCATTTTGGCTTTGATTATCTAGGATAGGTGGAACGAGGCCATTTTCAATCATTTCCGGAGGCCCCCCAGATTTTGGATTGACCGGGCATTGTCATGGATTGCGGTATGGCAGAACCACCCTGAACAACAAAGACTTTTCACCCACCCTCCTCTTCCCCAACATTGGTTCCCCCCACCGGAAGGGATTGTTAAGATCAATGTGGATGCCTCTCTCCCTAAGGATGGCCCAGTTGGACTTGGTTTACTGGCCCGAGACAACCTGGGAAATCTTATCGCTGCCAAATACGAAGAACGTTATGCACTTTGGGAGCCCTCAGTCGCGGAGGTCGTCGCCATCCTTGCTGGGTTAAACTTCGCAAAAGACCACGGTTGGGATTCCATTCACATCGAATCCGACTGTCTCACTGTAATCAATGTCATCAATCTCACTGACGGCGGGCTTCAACCTTTCGGTCCCATTATCCGGTGTATTCACTCGCGGAGACAAGGCTTCAATTCCTGCAATTTCTCATTTATTAGAAGGGAAGCGAATGAAGCCGCTCACAAGATGGCAGGCATTGGCCCTCCTTACGAGGATTTGCTTTTGATCAATCATTTTCCATCGTGGTTATGCTACTGTATTTCTGCTGATCTCCCTCATTAATGGATCCGTCTTTTTTGTCAAAAAAAACACGCTTTTTGTTTTGACAGCGGGAATTAATTTTAAATTAATTTCTGCCACTTCTGTGTTTTGAATTTAGAAAAATAGATTCCATATTTGGAATCAGGATGTCCAAATTGTGTAAATAGGTAACTTTTATTTTTAGACATTTTGAATAATTACTGTGGTAAATATTTTATTTACCATGGTTAAGGGTAAATCCGGTAAATAAGGGTTAAAAAATAATATTATAATAATACAAAATTAACCTAAAACGTGTCCTAACCTTATTGGTGGACACATACCCGACCATGAGCATCCTTGGGTCAATTTGGGGACCCCTTGGATCCACTTGTATGTGGTAGAGACACTTTATATTAATAAAGTTAAAATAAAAATAAAAATGGCATAAGCTTACATCTTTTAGAAGAACAAT
Organism: Viscum album; assembly: GCA_963277665.1. Taxonomy (NCBI): domain Eukaryota; kingdom Viridiplantae; phylum Streptophyta; class Magnoliopsida; order Santalales; family Viscaceae; genus Viscum; species Viscum album. Next base: position 686,737,113 of record OY728167.1, read on the forward strand.
TTTTACATAGGGTTATACATGTTGGATTTTAGATTATAAATATTCATTAGAAAGCTAAAAAAATTAACTACATAATGATATTTTATTTATAATTTTTAGACATCAAATAATTTAAATTATTAATGAGACAATAATGATGCAATGTTTACCTCATTAATAAATCATTTAAATAAATAAGATTATAATGATTAAAATATTATCTAAAACCTGTCCAATTATTATTGGTTGATGTTATTTAGAATATGAGGCATCTTATCTTCGACGTCAATTATTTTTGGACCATTATAAACCGAATATAATTATATTATAAAGTAATACTTTCACTCTTTCCTAAAGAGCCCCTCTTCTCCCTTATAAAAGGAGACCACTTCTACTCATTCCTCACACCTCTCAAGCCACTTGGCTCGTCCAAACTCTACCCAACTAAGCTCCCCACATCCCTCTCCTCCTCCTTGAAGCTTCCCCTTAGGCGGAAAGCATTTCGAGAAGTCCTTTGGTTCCAACCAAAGTGAGTTACCTAAATTAAAGGTAACGATTTCTCTTAAATTATTTTCATTTATTTTGCTTCTCCAACCCCCAAACACTTTTTATTTCCATTCTTTTGTAACAACACCAGTATCCTCAATATACTAGGATGTTGTTATAAGAAGGATTAAAACTACACATACACACAACTCCATCTAATGGATGATGAACATAATGTTTCTGTGGATGGCAAACTAACGCCTCACGAAACGATGATTGTTCAAATACATCTTACCGCCTCTCATGGTGGCCATTATGATGGAGCTATAATTAAATAAGATATTAATGATATATATTTTATATATAAGCTTCTGTAATTCCATTTTATTTCATACCATTATTCGTTTCATGTTGTATATACATACGATAATTTCATTTGAGGAAGTGCGGACTACCGCCCCCTTAAAATGATATGACTCGTTCATACCACACATGGAACATATAAAGGATGGTGTTAATGAACTTAAGTAACATATATAAAATATTATATTATACTGGAATAGTAATATACCTATGTATCATTTGGATTCAATTCTTTTAAAATAAAAATTAAATGGAAGTAGCGTTCGTGCGTACGTACGGACTACCGTCTCCACGAACGCGGTGAGATCCATCCTCCATCGTATCCATTCAAGTCTTATTCTCATTTTAGGGTTTAAAATAATGTTAATATCATTCTGATTATGAATAATATATAATCTATCCATTACAAACATGTCTTACGTAACCAAACATTTAAGAAGAACGAATCGATTATCACCTGAAACGATGATAATACTAAGATATTATTAATAAAGCAATGTTAAAAGAACATATATGATATCATATTAATGTATATTATTCTTGTATAATTTAATAACAATTATTTCACCATTATACAGGAGGTTAACCTACCCCAACCAAGGAAAAGTACAAGGTAAGGGATTTTCTTATCTCACATTCAATTCCGTGAGATTTCCATTATTCGCCACTAAATTATTGAAAGTGGTGTATTGTGTACTGGCATTTGATATATATTATCATATTCATGTTATTCTGTAAATAATTTGGTGGTTATTAACTTTTGGCCATACGACTCAGTTGATTATCGTGGTAAGGGGTTTTCATCTCACTCCTTATTCCCGTGAGATTCATGCCATATTGCCACCATTACCTTTTGTGTGGTGTATGTACTGCCCATAATTATATTCTTTGTGTAATACACTCTAATTTATGTGTACTTACATATTCATTGTATGATACCTCTTTCATGGGTTGTATGTTTCATAAGTTACCAAACTGGTAAGGGTTATTTCACAATCTCTTCATTATCCGAGGTTGTTTATACGTAATAATCTACTGGGATCTCGTTATCATCCACATCCATGTTTCTTAAAAATGTATTTCAAAACATTTTTAATATTTAAAAGAATATGGGTTAAAGTCATTTATACCCTTGTTTGACTTTTTATAAGATGTTTATAAGGGAATCTTTCCGTCATTTTCCAAACAAGGTGCTTTTTAACCTTTTCGACAGAATTAAGATAAGAATGTTTTTTTTAACTTATACGGCGGGTGCAGTTATTTTCCACCATTATAAAATCGTCAAAGCTTCCCTTAAAAGTTTATAAGATTATTTTCAAAGAAAATGTTTGATTTTATATGGATCTTAAATGATTTCAAAATAAAAGGAGATATTTCTTTAAAAAGAATTTTGATTTCATCTATGTCAACATCCTTTGATGGGTTTTAAGATTATTTGAAGTTGATTTATTATGATACAAAACTTCTATATTGTTTTGAAGGTTTTGTGATATGTTTGACTGTGGATGTGCTATTTTTATACCATTCATAGTTTATGGTGAAAGTATTGACATTTCGTATGCTAGTTCCAATAAGAATGTTTATGTTATATTTCAATCTTTACTTCATATGAATGTGTTGGTTAAAGTAAGACCTCCAGGTTGGGGACTGGTTAAAGTAAGCCCTCCAGGTTGGGGACTGGTAAAAGTAAGCCCTCCAGGTTAGGGACTGGTAAAAGTAAGCACTCCGGGTTGGTGTCCGGTTATTAGAGGCACTCCGGGTTGGTGTCCGGTTATTAGAGGCACTCCGGGTTGGTGTCCGGTTATTAGAGGCACTCCGGGTTGGTGTTCGGTTATTAGAGGCACTCCGGGTTGGGTTCCGGTTACAGTTAGCCCCAAGGTCTTGGGACGAGGCCTTGAAAAGTAATTAAAGTTTAGCATTATGCATTCCAACATTATGAAAGTGGTTATTGATTTTGCATGTGATTATTCGATTAGTAGAATATCCATGAGAACAAGTAAATGGCATTATTTCATTTTACTTTTGCCATACTATGTTGAAGTTCAAGTTTAAAAGGCTTTTGTTTTAGTAATTCATTGCCTTAAATGTTTATGCTTATTTTTGAATGTTCCGCTATATTGTTATCCTTACTGGGCATTTGAGCTCACCCCTTTTCTATGTTTTATTTTTCCCAGGATGTGAAGATATAAGTTATGAATGACCTGCAGGGATATTATGAGGGGATTATAGTGTGGACTGTGGAAACATTACGTTGTTGTAGTAGTTTTTCATTTTATGATGTAATGTAAAACTTATGAATATATCTAGTGTTTCCAAGGCTACTAAACCAATCGGTCTTTCGAGATTTGATCTTTCTTGTGATCATGCCAATGTTATGTAATAACGCACCGACTCTGGGTAACTGGGGTCGGGGCGTTACAATCAATAAGTATTAAACCCCTATTAAACCCACTAGAAAAAGGATTAAATCCCAAAATACTATAAAATAATAAAAACACTCAAAACTCTAAAAATCGCTCAAAACCCCTAAAACCCTTAAAAACACTAAAGGCAAAATAATCCCAAAAACCCAAATAACACTGAAACCCCCAAACCCTTAAAATCATAAAACCCTCAAACCCCTAAATTCACAAAAAACCCAAAACTCCCCAAAAACCCCTAAAACCATAAAATCCTTAAGAATCCCTAAATACCCTAATACCCATAAAATACCAAATCCATAAAACCATAAAAATAATACAAACCATGAATATAACTTGAAACCCTAAATAATATTAGAAGACATTAAGACATAAAAAACCTAAAGACACCAAATCCCCTAAAAACCCAAAAAGACTATAAATACCCTAAAAAGAACTATAGAAGCCTTAAAAGTCCATCAAAACCCTTGAAAATAAAAAAAAAATTAAAACACCCAAATCCCCCCAAACCCTAAAACCAATAAAATCCCAAAAACCTTAAAAACCTTAAAACACCTAAAAACCATAAAAAATCCTACAACCCAAAGAATCACTAAAACCCCTAAAAATAACCAAAAAATACCATAAAAACATCAATACCGTAAAAAACCTAAGTAATTCATGATAAACACTAAGAAAATTAAAATACTTAAAACACATAAAATACCCTAAAAATCCCTAAAACACCTAAAATACTAAAAAACCTTAAAATACACAATCATTATAAAAACAATTAAAAATCATAAAAACATAAAAACCCATAAAAACCATAAAAATCCTTAAAAACACTTCAAACCCAAAAAAACTCGATCAAACCCCTTGAAATACATAAAACACTTAAAACACTAATCCATAAACAACCATTAGAAACCCTAAAAACCTTAAAAAACAAAAACCCATAAAACCCTTAAATAAACCTAAAACCCCTAAATGACCATAACACTCTAAAAACTCCAAACAACCCGAAACGACCCTAAAACCTAAAATACTGTAAGAAACCCTAAAACCTCAAAACCCATAAAAACCCTAAAATCCCTCAATCCCTAGAACACCCTAAAAATCAAAAACCCCACAAAAGACCATAAAGAGAATAAAACCTTAAAAAAACCTAAAACCTCTAAACCCAAATTTCCCCGAAAACCATAAAAACGTGAATGATCCTAAAACCTTTTAAATCGCAAAATACCCAAGCACCCCAAAAAACCATAAAATACACCAAAACAAAATATAGATCTAATATCCTAAAATTCCCTAAAACATTATAAGCCTTCTAAAATTCCCTAAAGACCCTAAAGGACACCAAAAAAATAAAAAACCTAAAAAAACTCAAAAAACACTAAAGGACACTAAACACCTCTAAAATTCAATAAATCATAAAAACCCTAAACGAACCTCATAACCATAAAAACCCTTATGAACAACTCAATCCTTGAAAAGCCCCTAAAACCCATTTAAAACCCTAAAACCCCCTAAAAACCCTATAACCACCCCAAAACCCCCAAAACCCTTAAATATTATGTACAATAGAAATACCCTAAAAATACATAATACTCTAAAACCCGTAAAAATAATGAATTCAAAAAAAAACACAAACACCCTAAAAAACTCAACAAACCCAAAATACCCTCAAAATCATAAAAAACATAAAAACTAAAATTCCCAAGACTATAAAAAAAATAAAAAAACCTAAAACACATAATTCCCCATAAAAACCCAGAAAACATTAAAAATAATTATAAATCCTTGAAATACCAAAACCCCATGAAAACCACTAAAAATCATAAAACCCTAAAAACCATGTAAAACTAAAAAGAACCCTAAACCCCCAAATCCCAAAAAATCATTAAAACTATAAGATATCTAAGAACTCTATAAAACAATAAAACACCTAGGGTTCCTAAAACACTAAAAACAATAAAACTCGTAAAATACCCTAAAATCGTAAAAGCCCGATGAAATCCTAAAAATAGAAAGCCCTAGAACCCTACAACCCTAAAAACCCTAAAACCCAAAAAAAACAATAAAACCCCCAAAACCTAACCATATACACCATACCCAAAACTCAAAACCCTATACCCTACACCATAAACCCTATACCATACAGAATAAACCCTAAACCCTATGCCCAAAACCCTATACCCTACACCCAATCCCAAGACACTACACCATACACCCTATTCCCAACACCCTAAACCCTAATCCCAATAACTTACACCCAAAACCATAAACCCTACACCCTAAACTATGAACCATTCACCTTAAACCCTAAACCCTACACTGCAAACCCAGAACCCTATTCCCCTAACCCAAAAAGACCGCAATCCCACTAGAATCTCTAAAACAACCAAAACACCCTAAAAACTATGAACTATCATAAAACCCATCCTCACTTCAAAAAAATTCATAAAAATCCATACAAAACCTAAAAGACTGTAAAATTCCTAAAAAGTCACTGAAAGGCCAAAAAACCCCTAAGGAACCCCCAAAATACTGTAAAACCCTAAAATGATAAAAAAAACCTAAAAAATGAAAATATTAAAAACACATTAAACCCCAAAGAATCCAAAAAAAATCAACTTAATACCCCTAAAACCCCTAAAAACATAAAAACACTTAAAACCAATAAAAACATTAAAACCCCTAAATCACTAAAAGACCCTAAAACTCCAAACAATCCTAAAACCCTAAAAATGAAAAAAATATATAAAAAATTAAAGATCATAAAAATCCCTAAACATCTAAAATCCCTAAATTCCCTTAAAGCATAAATATCCTAAAGCCCCTAAAAACCCAAAAACCTGAAAAATCATAAAAACCCTAAAACCCCAAAAAACCTTAAATCCCCGAAAGGACCAAACACCCCCTATCAAAACATTAAAACACCATACAATCATTAAACACCCAAAAAACCCTAAAATACTATAAAAACACAAAAAATATAAAAAACCCAAAAAACCATATAACCACCAAAAACCCGTTAAACCCTAAAAAACTCAAAACCATTATTACCCATAAAAATCCCAAAAACAGAAGAAAAATATAAAATGAAATGAAACCACAAAAAATACCATAAACCACATAAAATATACTAATAAGCCTCAAACACCCTAAAACCACTAAAAAAATAAATAATCCCTTAAAATCATAAAAGCATAAAGACCCTAAAAAAATATAAAATCCCTTAAACCTCTCAAAAACCATAAAAACTATAAAAACCCAAAAAAATACTAAAAACCCTAAAACCCTAAAACCAAAAAAAAATCATAAAACCACCCAAACCCCCAAAAATAAAAAAACACAAAAGACCCTCATAAAACCTAAAACCCAAAAAACCCAAAACTCCCAAACATTTAAAAACCACAAAACTGTAATGACCCTAAAAACACAAAATAGACACTAAATACTTTAAAAATAACCGAAACAAAAATATATCCTAACCCCCACAAATAAACATAAAATCCTAAAAATCATAAAAATTCTAAAAACCCTAAAAATACTAAAAAACCATAAAAAATATAAAAACCCTATAGACCTCTAAAAACTGTAAAACCCCCTAAAACCCCTATAAACCCAAAATAACCAAAAAGCCCTAAAATACATAAAAACCCATAAAGACCCTAAAACCCAGAAAAGACCATAAAATTACAAAAAAACTATAACAATACCTTAAACACTATTAAAAACCCTAAAAAGCTAAAAACCCTAAGGACCCCTAAAAGGCCTCAGAACCCATAAACCACAAAAAACAATCATAAAACATAAAAACCAATAAAAAAATACTAACACCCCCTAAGAACCTAAAAAGATAATAACACCCCTAAAACAACCTAAAACCCCAAAACCTATAAAAACACCTAAAATACCATAAAACCATAAAACACATAAAAAAACTAAAACCCTTAAAAACCCTAAAAACCCAAGAAACCCTAAAAACTATAAAAACCATAAAGGAACCTAAAAAATCAAAAAAACATATACCAATAAACCACCAAAACACCTAAAATTCTAAAAACCCTAAATTTCCATAAAACCCCCAAAAAATCCAAAAAATAATCAAAATCCCTAAAAACCCATAAACCCCTAAAAATCCCTAAACCATCGATAACACATAAACCCCTAAAAATCACAAAATACCCAAAAAAATCCATAAAATAATAAAAACCACTAAAACCCTAAAAACACTAAAAACCCTAAAACCCTCTAAAACCCATAAAACCCCTATGAAATCCAGAAAACCTCTAATATCCCTAAAAACCTCTAAAACCCCTAGAAGACCATAAATACCCTTTTTTTAAAATATATTAAAAACCCTTAAACCCCTAACAGACCCTAAATACCCAAAATCATCTAAAAAGGTCATAAAATCCCTAAAAACACTATAAAAACATAAAAACCCCTAAATCTATTTAAACCATCTAAAACACCAAAAAACCCTAACAGTCCCTAAAAACCTAAAAGCACTAAAATCCCTAAAACCATAAAAAGCATAAAATCCAATAAAATCATATGAACCCTTAAATCCATTAAAACACTAAAACCATAAAAATTTGACAACAAACATAAAAACCCCCAAACCCACTAGAAACCCTAAAACACTAAAAACCCTATGAACCCAAAGAATTCCATGAAACTGTAAAACACCTAAAATGTAATGAAAAGATACTGAAAACATTAAAGACCGTAATGAGCTCTAAAATCTATTTAAATCTATAAAAACCCTTTAAACACCACAAACATTAGAAGACAACAAAAATTATAAAAACCAAAAAAAAAATATAAAACCCTAAAAAACACTAAAACCCCTAAAAACATATAAAAACTGTAAAAACCCCAAAGTTACCAAAAAAAACCTAAAACACCTTGGAGACCCCAAAAATGATAAATAATATAAAAAATAATAAAAATCGTTAAAACCCTAAGGAAACATAAAATCCTAAAAGGATTCAATAGAACCCTAAAAATTGTAAAAAAAACTCTAAATCCCTTAAAAACATTATAACCATAAAAAGCATAAAATACACTAAAAACCACAAAAACCCAAAACCGTTAAACCCCTAAAACCCAAAAACCCTAAAAAATCCCTAAAAGAATCTAAAAACCTAAAAGAACCTAAAACCATAAAAACCCCTAGAAACTCTAAAAACCCTAAAACCCCTTAATAACTTTATAGACCCAAAAACCCCTCAAAGACCATAAAAACCCCAATAACCCTAAACGATACCAAAAAAATCCAATAAACATAAAATACCCTAAAACCCAAATAGACTCTATAAACCCTAAAATTCACTAAAAACCACTAAAAACCTTCAAATATGCTAAAAACCATAAAAATACCAATGGATCCTAAATTTCACACAAAATCCTAAAACACTAAATATAAACAAAGATCCTAAAAAACTTAAACAACCATAAAATTTTCTGAAAACTATATAAATCCTAATAATAATAATAAATAAAAAATCCTCTAAAAATCCATAAAACCAAATAAAACTCGAAAACCCATAAAATCCAAAAATATTAAAGAAACCTGAAATTCTATATAAATCCTTAAACACTATAAAAATCACAAAACACATAAATCCACAAAAAGAACTAATAACCATTAAAATCCCTAAAATACCCTAAAACCCTAAAAGTCCTTAAAAGACACTAAAAGAAAAAAAAACACCCAAAATCCTTAAAAACCATAAAACCCCTAAAACCATAATAACCTTAAAAACATAATAAAAACTCAAACAAATACCCAAGAAAACCAAAAAACCCAAAAAAAGACTTAAATCCATACGAAACCAAAAAATTAATAAAAACCCTACAACCCCTAAATCCCCTAGAAACACTAAAACAAAAAAGAATCCTAAAACCCAAAAACTCAACAAAACCAAAAAAACACCTAAAAGCCCCTAAAACCCCTAAAAAGAATAAATCCCCTAAAAACCTGGTAAAAATCAAAAAAATCCAAAATCCCTTAAAACACTTGAAAACCCTAAAACCCCATATATCGCTAAAACTCATGAAACCCCTAAATACACTAAAAACCCTATAAAAACACAAAATACAATAACAACAATAAAAACCTTTTAACACCCCCAAAACCATAAAACCTTATAAAACCACTAAAAAAACTAAAAACCCATAAAACCCATAAAATAATAAGATACCTTAAACAAATACCTAAACCCTACACCTGAAATCGTATACCCTACACCTTAAACAATGTACCCTAAACCATAAACCCAAAAACATACACCTGAAATCGTATAACCTACACCTTAATACCTAAACCCTACACCTGAAATCATATACCCAACACCTTATACAATGTACCCTAAACAATAAACCCAAAACCAAACCCCCTACACCACACACCCTACATCCTTGTCTCGCAGCACATGACAGGGTCATGGGGAAGAAACATGCGCTACCAGACTATTGATTAGAGAAGTTTGGGTTCTTCTTAATCACTCATATCGGGTGCCCCATTTTACGCCTCGAAACGCCCAACAGTTCAATATCATGATATACGTGGACCTTCTTTCCTATGGAAGGCGTTTGCTGGGTGGTTTCACCAACAGTGCTTAAAAACATACATTGGTCGAGAGGATGGTAAGTCGGGCTCATCACAACCTTTTTTGGGGAATTATTTCCTATTCTAGGACTCTCTTATAGATTTAAGATGTGTTCATATGTTTGTGAATCTTTGTTTTATACACAAGAATAGTATCCATGGATTTCTACTGGTTGGCAATGGTCAGTTGGACGCAGGGGTTCAGAATCATTTATGCATGAGGTTTACCATCCCTCATTAGATTAATGACCCCGAGGAGTCTGGACTCATTGAGGAGGCACTAGGAGTGGTGTGGTGAACCGGCGTGAAGATAGTCTGATCGACCGATTGTTGAGCTTGAACCACAGGAAGGCTTCTTACGTACCCTGCCTATGATACATGGATCAAAGTCCATATAGTTTGAATTGGAGTGTTGGAGATCTGATGTGAATGTGGACCCAGGGGTCTGATGGTGATCAGGCTTGAACCTCATGGATGCTTCCTATTTATCCATGTGGTAGGGAATCGGAATCCTAGTAGTTCGCATGAGTGGGGCTTATGCTCTAAGGCTGCCCAGAGAAATGGATTGGGGCTTACACTCTGAGGAGGCACAAGGCATGATTTCTTGGTCGATGCTTACTCTAATCCCATGTGAGTCATGCTCGGTGTGAGAAACATGAGGCAGTATGGACCAGACGATCACATCGTGAAAGGTGCGTCCGTGGGAAGTGGAGTGAGGATTACGCATAAAGGAGGCCCATAAAGTAGGGGCTTACTCCGAGGTGGATGCCCATGGTTTCATCCTTATGTCTGGCCATGAGGGTATCCCAACCCATTCATGGGTTGAGGAATATAATAGGGGCCAACACCTACACACAAGTGCACAAGCTGGATAACTCCAAGGGTGTTTGAATCAGTCTGAACAAAGGGAGATGAAAAGTGTGAATTATAAGCCCAACATTCGGAATAGAATGAGGGTGGAATGGTGATGGAGTACAACTGTTGACCATGTTCAAATCATGGCATTCATAACACGTTATCCAAAAATGGGGACAAATAATTGTGTGTCAACTACTGACCGCGTTCGAAACATAGGACGTAACTCGAAGTGTTGTCCAATGTCTTCTAGAGCGTTGTCTCAGGATGGTAGGTGAGCCAATGCGGCATGTGACTAGGTTGTTAGGGGGTCCCTTCATACAAGGATGTGGATGAAGATCCTAATGAAGGACACGCAAAACGTGAAGTGGATTGATCGAATGTTTGAATAGATTCTAATGCTCTTGAAGGTACGCCACTGCAATCATGGCATTAGGCACCTTATGTTTGGAGCATAAGGCATCTCTTGTTTGGAGTAAGAGGCATCCTACATTTGGAACATAGGTAATACTAAAGTTTAAAGTCATTTAGATATGACTATTTCTGTATAGTTTAATGTCATGTGGGTAGGATGAGGGTCGTACAGTTTAACGACATGTGGTCAGGACGACTAGGTAGGAGATACCTAGAAATGGTTGGTGTGGGACATACGCAAGGGCAGCCCTTTCTGGATGAACCTAGAAAAAGGATCTAGGAAATGGGGTTATAGGAGAGTCATGAGGAGTACCTCGACTCATGGAATGTAGAGGACGAATGTTGGGATGACGCAAGGGTGCAATGTAATATACTGTTGACCTGGCCGGAGAAGGTCGCGTTGCGACTCCCCATTTTTTATGGGGGCGGGCCACGTAGGAGTTGGTCGCGAGGAGATGTCCGCGAAGGACTGGCCGTGGAGGAGTGAGCCGCATAGGAGCTGGCCACGAAGGATGTCCACGGAGGAGTAAGCTGCAGAGGAGATGGCCGCAGAGGGTATCTGCGGAGGAGCAGGCCGCGAGGAGCTGGACGCATGGTACTGGTCGTGGAGGAGCTGTCCGCGAAGGAGCTATCCGCGAAGGGGTTGTCCGCGAAGGGTCTGGCTGCGAGGGCCTGGCCGCGAGGGACTGGTCGTGAAGGGTTACTGCCTCCATTTCGCGAACGATTCTGGTCCGCCAAGGAGCTGGCCATGGAGGAAATGACCGCAATGTGTTCCCACCTCCATTTCACGAACGGTGCTGGTCCGCGGAGGGAATGGCCACTAAGGGCTGGCCACGAAGGAGTTGGCCACATGTGGTTCGCGTTTTGGATTCTCCTATATGCCGAAGAGTGCGTCCGCGGATGATATGGGGTCCACATATGGTAGCAGAGCTTTACTGCTGGGTGTAATTTCTGCAGGGTCTCCCCACAGGTTTTCACCCGTCCTTTCCCCTCCTTCTTTTTGGTGCCCCTCCATGACTATTTATAGAGTAGCAAAGAGGCAGTATTAATGGGGCACATGGCGCTTTTTTGAGGAAGCCCAAGAAGAAAGCCTTGCACGTGTATGACTTGGTCAATCGACATTTATGGAACCCAGTTTTGCATAATTGCTCCGCAGCCGGGCACCACTCCGCCTCTATTTCGAGAATGATGGGGTTCGCAGCCGCATATGCCTTCCACCTCCGTTTCGCGAATGACGGTGCGCGCGGCATGGGCCCATTGGCACGGTTCGCGGTGGTGGAATGGGCTGACTTCATCGACAGTCTTCCTAGTTCGCACCCGCATAGGTGCTCTACCCCCATTCTACGAACGACAGCATCTGCGGGAGGGCAGTTCTCTAAACTGGCCACGTACTATTACTAAGAGCTGCTATGCAGACCGTTTCGTTCCTTTCCCAAGTCTTGGGGTAGTTGGATTTCCTCCTTGAGGAATTTTCAGGACCCTACAATCCTAAACCTTAAACCCCACACCCTAAACCCTAAACCTTAATGTTGGAACCATGGTCTTCTATGCATGATTTGGAGTATGGTTTGTGTTTGTTTCCAATCATCAATGGATGTTCGGATCATGTACCAGCATAGAGATCATACCGTTCAAGCAGACAACAGTATTGAAGGTGGCGCCATTTCCCGGTGTTTGCCAAATTTTTGGGGTCCAAAATCTGGAAGATGCTGAGCATCGCGAAAAGTGGATTTCCATGATGATAATAATTAAATTTGGAAAAGGCATGAATTTAGCAAAGAGAGGATGCATGGTTTGGAAATCGCGAAGACCATAATAATAGAGGTGGTGAGTCTTCGCGATTACACCAAGCTTCACGAACGACAAAGGCTAGAGAGCTTCGCGGTGATGAAGGGATTTGTGAGGGAGCTTCGCGGAGAAGGTGCGAAGAAATTGACGGGATGCTCTGCGATTATGACGAGCTCCGCGAATGGAAAGTTTCCATAGTGCTTCACGCTTTTGAGAGAATTCCGGTGGAAACTTCGGAGCTTTGCAATTTGAGATGACGTGGCATTGACTTCGCGCGGAAGGGTCGAGGGTTGGTGGAATTGCCTATAAATAAAGGCCGACCCCTCAAGAGAAGTAGAGAGAATTTCAGAGAAAGTCCTTTGCTCTTGGTTCGCAAAGGTCTCTCGCGAAGGCAGTGTGCTTCGCAAAAGAGGAGCTTCGCGGCAGCTATTCTAGCTCCGTAAAAGTCGTGCGCCCCGCGTTGGCTCAGTGAGCTTCACGAAGAGGCCGGAGCTCCAGGATAGCCAAGCATTGCGAAGGCTAGAGCATCATGAGAGTGCTTCGAGATTGAGCTTCTCGAAAAGGCAGGGACTCTACAAAGGCTTGTTTGAGCTTTGCAAAATTGGGAGCCTTGAGAAGTAGGGTACTTTGTGAAGGCCTTTTCCAAAGCTTGTTTGCCTAGTGGACAAGGGAAAAGGGGTTATTCATCAGTGGTTGGAATTTGGACATTAACATAGCATTAACCTCAGGACTCTGATGCAAGCAAAGTCTCATGCTGAACAGGAGAAAAAGACCTTCATGTCTATCTATTGAAGATACCTTCACGTCTATAAACTGAGTGAGACTTCACCAACGGTAGTGAGCCAGGGGGAGTCAACGGGAGTGACCTGAGGGAAGAAGTGAGCTATCCCTGAACCATTGTAAAGGCAGTGTGCCTGGGACAGAGTGACTTTGCCTGAACAATTGTAATCCACAACTTGTGAAGATTAGTGGATTTTGGTACGACTGGCAACTTGTCGGCGTATGCTCCTTGGACGTAGCCCTTAGTGGTGAACCAAGTAAAAAGGTTTGTGTCTTCTTTGTGCATGTTCATGTTTGCTTTATGATCATTTTCATCATACAGGTTCAACAAGTTTCTACCAATGTGGGAACAAGATCCATCACATTAAAAGAAAAAGTCGTCACCCTGATTCACCCCTCCCCTCTAAGGGTGTCCCGGGGTCCTTCACTTAAACCATAACAACACACACTAATCCAAGACCCTATACACAAACCCAAAAGGCCCTCACAACATAATAACAATAAAAGAACCTAAAAACTCACTAAAACCATAAAAAACATTAAACGCCAACAACCAAAAAAATATCCTAATAACCCATAAAAACCCATCAACACCAAAACCTCATATAAATCCTTAAAGAAACTAAAAATCCTAAAGAACCCCAAAAATATTAAAACAATACTAAAAACAGAAAATGAAATTAAAAAAAATCCTAAAAATCCTAAAAATAATAAAATGTCAAAAATGCTAAAAACCTAAAATGATTAAAACTCCTAAAAACCATATAAACCCCAAATACACCCATAAAAACCATAAATCCCTAAAAAGTGTAAAACCATAATTACCCTTAAATAAACCAAAAACACAAAAAGGAAAAAAAACCCCCAAAACCCAAATAAACTCGTAAAAAGACCACAAAACACGAAAAACCCTAAAACAACCCTAAAAGTACTCTACAGACCATTAATGACCCTAAAACCCAATAAAATAAGAAAAAAACTGTAATCCCCGATAAAACCCGAAGAACACACTAAGACCCCACAAACCCAAAACCCAAAAATCCCAATACACCCTAATGAGTCGTAAAAAACCCCAATTCACCCAAAAAACCAAAAAAATCCAAAAAATCCTAAAAGGCCCTGAAAATCCTAAAAACTCTAAAATACAATAAGATTAGTAAAAACTCCCAAAACTCGAAAAAAAAACCCTTAAACCCCATAAAAACCACTTAAACTATACAAACAATCAAAAAACCAAAAAACTATAGAAATCCCTAAAACCCTAAAAAACCATAAAATCCCTAAAAACCTTAAAAACCATGAAATCCCCTAAAACCCATAATCCCCTAAAACCCATAATCCCCTAAAAGACCTTATTAGACCTTTAAAACCCTGAAAACCATAAAGCAACCTAAAAACACTAAATGACCCTAAAAACCCAAAAAGACTCTGAACCCCCCTAACAAAAAAAGGGCCCTCAAACCCCTTAAAACACTAAAACCCCTAAAATTTCCTAAAGGGACCTAAAACCCCTAAAAACCCTAAGACCCAAAAACTCCCTAAAAACCATATAAATCTTTAAATACACTAAAAATTGTAAGAAAACCTATGAAACCCAAGAAACCTAAATGTCCAAAAAATCCTAAAACCCTAAATATCGCAAAACCCCCCAAAACCCCATAAAACCCTAAAATGAAAATACTCTAAAATACTCTAAAAACTGCAAAAAAGAATAATCACCCTAAAAACCCCATAAATCCCAAAAGACCCTAAACACCTTAAAATAAATTAAATCTCCTTAAAACCCATAAAACACTATAATACAATAAAAACCATAAAATTATTAAAAATCATAAACAACACTATAGATCATAAAAAACACTAAAACCAATAAAGTCCCAAAAAAATACAATACCCCCAAAGATACTAAACCCCCCTAAAACTAGAAAAATTCTAAACACCCTATAAACCAACAAGACCCTAAAGACATTAAGACCCATAAAACCCACAAAAACCCAAAAACTCCCACAAACACTCATGAAACTATAATGTCCCATAAAGACACTAAAAACCCTTAAAAACATTACAAGACAAAAAGAATAAAAAAACGATGAAAACCCTAAATACATTTAAAACCCCCGAAAATCCATACTTCCCAAAAACAAAAAAATAATAATCCCTAAAAATCCGTAAAACCTCCAAAGAAACTCTAAAAAAACATAGAAATCCAAAAACCCCCATAAAAAACTTAACACCCTAAAACCACCCAACACCCATAAAAGCCAATAAAAATATTAAACTTATATCCAACACCCTAATCTCAAAACCCTAAACCCTAAACCCTATTCCATACACCCTAAACCCTAAACCCTACACATGAAACCCTATACCCTACAACATAAAACCAAAAGGCTACACCTTAAACCCTATACCCTATGCCATAAACCATAAACCTTACACCTTAAACCATATACAATACACCCAAATCCTTAAACCATACACCCTAAACCCAAACCGTAATTCCAAAACCCCAGACCATAAACCCTAAATCCAAACAGTCCCAAAAACCCTTAAATTACATTAAAATAACCTAAAAGCCCAAATTTTTTAGAAAACCCAAAATCCATTATATTAAACAAAACCCTCAATACACAAAAATATACTAAAACCCTTAGAAAAACCTAAAAGTCTGAAAGAACCCTTTTATGTCCCTAAAATCCCTAAAGCATAATATTCCCAAAAACCCCCTTAAAATCCTAAAAAACAAAAAAAACCACTAAAACCCATAGATAACCTTTAAAACCCCTTAAAAACCTATAACCTCTAAAAACCATAAAAACATAAAAAATCCTAAACATTTAAAAAATATAAAACACCTAAAAACCTTAAACAAATCATTTAACACATAACAAACTTAAAAACCCTAAAAACCCAAAAAACTAAAAAAAACCATAAACCCCATAAAAATACAGAAAAAACTAAAAAAATACCCTAAGAAGGCCATATAACACTAATAAAAGTGAAAAAAGACAAAAAACTTGATAAATTCCAAAAAAACCCTTAAATCCCCAATAAACCAACTAAAACCCCAAGAAAATCCTAAAACCCCAAAAAACCCAAAAGACAAATAAAATCCATAAATCCGTAAAACCCCTAAAAGACCCTAAAACCATGAAAATACCCAAAACCACTATAAAAATACCACATGACCCTAAATCCCCCTAAATCCTAAAAAATATAGACGGTTCAAATAGTAAAAACACTAAAACGGTAAAAACTCTTAAAAAACAAAAATAATCCAAAACCCGCTAAAAACCTAAATAACATTAATAAACCCTTAAAACACCTATAACTCATATTGTACCTAAAACCCATAAAACTCTATAAAAGTCCCTAAAAATGATAAAAGATCCAAAAAAGTCTTGAAATTCTTAAAATACTGTGAATCTCTCTAAAAACACTAAAACCCCTAAAAACACTAATACCCCAAATACACTAAGACAATCCAAAAAGACCCTAAAACCCAAAAAACCCCCAAAACCCCCAAATCCCATAAAATAAGATGAAAACCCAAAATATTCTAAAAACCCATAAAAAGCCCTGAAAACCCATTAAAACCCTATAAAATCATAAAAAACCATACAACCGTCCCAAAACCCCAAAACCCATAGATACCATAAAAATCCAAAAACCCAGTAAAAACCTAAAAACCCTCAAAGAATCAAATAATTCTAAAAACCATAAAAATATATGAAAATAATTAAAAAAATATAAACACCCATAAAATATTAAAACCCCTTAGAACCCTAGAAAATATCATAAAGGACTCTAAAACGAAAAAAACACTGAAACCCTAAAAGTTCCTAAAACCCCCAAAAAATACTAAAAGATCCTAAAAATCCTAAAACTCCTTAAAATAAACTAAAAACTATAAAATTATTAAAACCCTAAATGAATAATAAAACCCTTGAAAATCCTAAAACACCCTAAGAACCCTTCAATACCCAAAAGCACCGAAAACTCTAAAACACACTAAAAGACCCTAAAAACCCTAAAAGACACTAAACACCATTTAAACCCTAAAGCACAAACAAACTCTAAAAACACTAAAATATCCTTAAACACAAAAAAACGAAAAAAAAATAGAATACACTAATCCCCCCCCCCCCAAATTACCCTACAAAATGTAAAAACCTTTCATACACCTAAAAACACTAAAATCACTAAAATGGAAATCACCATTAACACTTCTAAATAAACTAAAACTCTAAAATGACCAAAAAATAGTAAAGAGACCTTAAACACCTAAAAACATTAAGAACCCATAAAAACCCTAAAAATAAAAAAACACATTTTTTATTAAAAACACTAAAACCTAAAATTTTTAATAACCCTAAATACTCTAAAAAGCCATAAAAAATTCAACGACTTCAAAAAAACTAGAAAACCCTAAATCTAAAAAACTATAAAAAACTTGCAATCCCAAAAAACCCCTAAAAACACTGAAACCCCATAAAATCCCTAAAAACATTAAAAACCATAAAATCCTTAAAACCCCAAAAAAACCCCTAATACCCGTATAAAACATGAAAACACTAAAATCACTCAAACCCTTAAAGTATAAATAAAGTCAAAACCCATAAAACCCCTGAAACATTCTAAAATACTGATAAAACCTACAAAACATAAAAACCCAAAAAACCCAAAAAACCATAAAAACTCTAAAACAAATTAACCTGACCCCCCAGAAAACAAATCCATAAAAATTATAAAACATGAAAATATATAAAACCCTAAAAAATTAAAGTAAAAACCCCAAACAACCAAATTAAACCTAAAAAATATTATAAAAAATTGAAAAACACTAAAAACATAAAAAAAACCCAAAAGTCTCCATAACCGTAAAACCATAAAACCATCAAAAAGTCCATAAAATTCATAAAATCTATACCCTATACCCTATACCCTATTCCCTATACCCTATTCCCTATACCCTAGACTTGAAACCCTATACCCTGAAAACTAATCTATAAAACCTACACCCAAAACCCTATACAATACATCCTAAACTTATGCCCCAACACCCAAACCCCAATATCCTATACTAAACGCACTAAACCTTACGCTTTAAACCCTATTCACGGCACAGAAAACCTTAATTCCCACAACTAAATACCAAACCCTAAACCTTAAACCCTAATCCCTAAATATCACTAAAAACCTAACATCACAGAAAACACCCTAAAAACAATAAACACCCCTAAAACCTATAACATGTTATAAAAACCTTAAAAACCTCAAAACCCGAAAACCCCCTAAATAACCTAAAAACCCTTAAATCCCATAGAATACCCCAAAAATCATAAAAACATTAAAGACCCTAAAACCCCACTTACAACCCTAAATACACTTAAAAGGCCTAAAACCCATTAAAAACCTAAAAATAATAAAACCAAAAAATTGAAAAAAAAACTTAAAACACATAAAAACCTAAAAACCGAAAAATAGTAAAACCCCTAAGACTATAAAACCATCTAAAAACTAAATAAACCATAAATCCTAAAAATCTTATAAACCATAATGTTTCCATAAAAATCTTAAAAACCCCAAAAAACCATAATATAGTCTAAAAGTCCATTAAAACCCTAAAAGATGATAAAATGATATAAAATCATATAAATACCCTAAAACCCCAAAAATCCGTAAAACACCCTAAAAGCCCTAAAACCTCATACAAAATTGTAAAAATCCCAAAACCTTAAAATTAACCCAAATCCATAAAACCCCTAAAAAGCCTATGAAACCCCCAGAAAAGACCATAAAACACTAAAAAAGACCTTAAAGCTCCCAAAAAACCCAAAAACCCAAAAAACCCTAGAACACCATTAAAAACCTAAAACCCTTAAGAAACCATAAAAATACTATAAAACCATAAAATCTTAAAAAACTAAAATAAAAAATAAAAACCCATCAACCCCTTAAAACCTATTAAATATAACAAGTTCCTAAAAAACCAAAAAAACCTTTAAAATAGTAAAAACCTTTAAAAAACCAAAAAACCAATAAGACATCCTAAAGGACCGTGATATCCCTAAAATAACCTAAAATACCCGAAAACCCCTAAAAAAAGAAAACCCTAAAACCCCTAAAAACCCATAAAAAACTAAAAAAATAAGAAGAGACCTTAAAACCCACAAAAAAGTCTAACACCCCTTAAATAACCAAAACCACCCAAAAATAACAAAAATCCAATAGAACCCCTAAAACCTGTCGGAAACCCAAAAACCCTAAAAAACAATAAAAACCATAAAAATCCTAAAAAACTTGTACATTGAACACCCCCTTAAACACCCTAAAAGACCCCCAAAAAATACTGAAGAACATTAAATAACATAAAATCCCTATAAACGCTAAAAGACACTAAATACCCTAAAACCCTTAAAAGAACCTATAATAACCATAAACCCCCAAAAGACTATAAAAACCCAATATATACCCTAAAGTTCACTAAAAACACTAAAAATCATAAATACCCTCAAAATCCTAAAAATCCTAAAGGACCCTAAAACACCATAAAACCCAAAAAACCCAAAAAAACCCATAAAGGACACAAAAAAGGTAAACCCCCTAAAACCCGAAAACCATGAAAAATAATAAAACCATATAAACCCTAAAAAACTTATAATATCCTAAAAACACTAAAACCACTGAAAACCCCAAAACCACTAAAAACCTAAAAAACACTAAAACCCCAAAAAACAAAACAAATTCTCTAAATCCCCGTAAAACCCTTAAAATACGTAGAACCCTAAAAACATTAACAATAATAAAAACCCCTAAAACCCCAAAAAACATCAAAAACCCAGAAAACCTCTAAAAACACATTAAACCTCAAAACCCTTAATATCCAAGAAACCACTAAACAACCCCCCAAAACCCCATAAATCTCCAGAAATCCCTAAAATACATAAAGAATAAAAACACAAAAAACCAAAAATCATTAAACACCCCTCTAAACCCATGAAGATCCTAAAACCATAAAATTTCAAATAAACCTAAAAGCCTAAAAACCTAAAAACTATAAAAAATCATAAAACCTATAAAAACCAAAAAAAACCAAAAAAACATCGAAAAATTATAAAAAAACATAAAATCCCAAAAAAAACACAAAAACCCTAATCATTAAACCATAGACCCATAAAACCTACTCCTTACACACTACAACATGTACCCTACACCCTAAACCCGAAACCCTTGTCCCGAAACCATATACTATACACCCTAAACAAAAACCATACAACCTGGACACAATAATCTATACTTGAAACCCTATACCCTCTACCATAGAACCTAAACCTTAATCCCTAGACTATAAATCCCACTCCTTATACATTAAACCATAAACCATACACCGTAGACCCTAAACACTACACCCCAACCCCTAAAAGACCATAGAAAACCTAATGGAACATAAAAACCCATAAAAGACACTAAAAACCTGTTAAAATCCCTAAAGACCCTAAAAACCAAGAAAAACCCATAAAAATAATAAAAACACTAAAACATAAAAGTCCCTAAAAATCATAAACCCCAAAAAACACTAAAACACACTAAATCCATAACAAAAAAGCCCCATACAAATTCTAAAAAACCATAAAAATCTAAAAACCCTAAACCATCTAAAAAGCTGAAAAACACTTAAAACCAAAAAAACATATAATACCATAAAAAGCATAAAAACACTAAAACCCCCTAAAACCCCTAGAACGACAAAAAAAACACAAAACCCTAAAAGATCCAAAAAAATACCCTAAAAAGACAACAAAAATATATAAAAACAAAAAAACAACAAAAAACCACAAAACCCTAGATCTCCTACAACCCCTAAAAACCAATCAACCGAAAACACTGAAAAATTCCATAAGAAGTCCCTAAAATAACCTAAATCCCTTAAAACAATAAAACCTTAAAAACGATAAAAACTATAAAGAACAAAAAACACTAAAAACCCTAAAACCCTAAAAACCCAAAACCCCTTAAACCACTAAAACCTAGGAAAACAACAAAAAACCCATATAAACCAAAAAACCAAAAAACTATAAATTACCCTAAAAACCAAAAATGACCAAAAACCATAAAACACTAAAAATTCTCTAAAAAAACTAAAACACCATAAAAAATCCTAATGACCCCTAAAAAAGCGTAAATCTAAAAAATCCTTAAACCCCCTAAAATTCTTAAAACCCAAAAAACCATAAAAACACTAAAAATCTTAAAAACAGTAAAACCCATAATATACCCTCAAACACCAAATACCCGTAATACCTGTAATACCCCTAGAAAACCATAAGACCCCATACAACTATAAATGTCCCAAAATACCTAAAAACCCAGAAAATGATAAAAACCACAAAATTCATGAAACCTCCTAAAAACAAAAAAACCTTAAAACCCAAAAAAAATAAAAAAAAATAATCTAAAAATAAAAATATTACTCTAAAACCCCAATATCATGATAATAAACCTATACTCTACACCCTAAACCCCACACCCTAAATCTGATACCATACACCCAAAGCACCAAACCCAACACCAAAAGCCCAATACCATAGACACTAACCATTAAACTCTACACCTTAAACCCAAAATCCAACAACTTAACAGATTAACCATAAAACAATAACACTTAACCTTATACCATAAACCATAAAAGACCTCAAAACACTATAAGAATATTAAAAATCCAAAAAGACCCCATGATGCATAAAAAATTTTAAACCCCAAAAATATCGACAAAACCCTTGAAACACTAGAAACCATAAAAACTAAAAATCAAAAAATATATATAAACTATAAAGACCAAAAAACATAAGAACTCCATAAATACCTCAAAAATCCCAAAAACCCAAAAAAACATAAATCCCAAGAGATGGTAAAAACCCAAATAACACCAAAAATACCAAAAAATGACACAAAATACCCTAAAACCCTTAAAAAGACACTAAAACCCAGGAGAAGCTAAAAACACAAATAACACCAAAAAACCCCAAAAAACACAAAAAACACATAAATACTTAGAAAATCACTAAAACACGTAAAAAAAACTCTAAATATCCCTAAAAACCTAAAAAACATAAAAACACTAAATGCCAAAAAACCCTAAAATTATCCTAAACCACCGTAAAACACTAAAACTCACAAAAAATAACAAAAAAATACACTAGAATCCTTAAAAACCAATAAAATCCGTAAAACCCCTAAAACCCATGAAACCTACTAAAAACCATAAATGACACTAAAATCCCCCTAAAAATATATAAAACACCCCCGGAACCCCTTAAAACCCATTTAAACCCTAAAAAACATTAAAAAAACTAAAAACCTAAAAAACCCAAAAACCCTAAAAACCCTAAAAACCACAAAACCACTAAAATCCTTAAAGGTCTCTAAAAGTCTCTAAAATACCGTAACGTCTGATCTTCCCCTTGTGTGCCTTCACTTTTAGACTTTTTTTACGTGTTGTTCTTAATTTTGGTTTTTTTTCTTTACTTTCTTTTTGTGGCCTTCGGGCTGAGGTCGTAAGGGGTTTTGGGTGTGGATCGGTTGATCCCTCCCCTCCCTTGTCTGCAGTGTCTGTGTGTCTTATTTAATAAATTTTGGGGGGTAGGTGCCAGGAATAGCCTGGTCCTGAGCCTTCCTTTCCCTAAAATCCAAAAAGGGCACAAAATACCATAAAACCCTAAATGTCCCTAAAAACACTAAAAACCCCTAACAACCCTAAAACCTCTTTTGAAATCAAAAATGACCCCCAAAATCCAAAAAACACAAAAATTACATTAAAAACTCTAGGAGAAAATAAAAAACCCTAAAATTACTAAAAAGCCTAAAAACAAAAAAAACTCTAAAATCCCTAAAAACACCTAAAGGTCCCAAAAACCCCATAAAAACCAAAGAAACCAAAGAAACCATAAAATCAATAAAAATACTAATGGTCCCTAAAAACAAATTAAACCCTAAACACACAAAAACCCTAACAACCCTAACAACCCTAAAATCCCCGAACACCACTAAGAACTCTAAAAACCTTAAAATCCCTGAAAACCAAAAAAAATCATTAAAAACCTTGATAACTCTAAAAAACCCTAAAAAACAAAAACCCCTAAAACCCCTAAAAACCAAAAGAAAACATATAACCTAAAACCCCTAAAATACCAAAATCCCTAAAACCACTAAAAATACTTAAAAAAATAAAAATAACAATAAACGTACCACCAACCACTAAAAAATCATAAAAACCCTAAAAATTAATAAAACCCCCTTTAAATCCCAAAAACCCATAAAAACACTAAAATTCTTAAACCCCTCAAAAAAATTTAAAAAATCGAAATAACATAAAACCCTAAAAACTGGGAAAACCTAAAAACACTAGAAATCCCCTATAAACATAAAAACAAAATACCATAAAAATCAATAAAAATACTTGAAAACCCAAAAAAAATCTTTTGGAATCCTAAAAAACAACAAAATCATAAAACCCCTAAAACCCTAGGATCCTAGAAAACCCAAAAAAACTATAAAATCATTAAAACACCGAAAAACACAAAAAACCCTGTAAAACTGAAAACCCCCAAAACCCTAAGAAGCTTCCAGTAACAAAAAACACAAAAATATAAACCCCCCAATAAAATATCCAAAAAACCCTAAAAACATAAAAGCCCTTATAAACCCTTATAAACCCTAAAACACCCTAAAACCATAAAAATCCATAGATACCGTAAAACCTCCTAAAAACCATAAAACAATAAAACACAAAAAAAAAACATGAAGACCTATATTATATATACCCTACACCCAAAAACCTAAATACAAAACCATATACCCTACAGCCAAAAACGAAAACCCTACTCCTAAGACCCTATACTATACACCTTATACCCAAATCCCTACACCTGAAACACTATACCCTACATCAGAAACCCTAAACCTTACACCGAAAACACTTTACCCTATTCCCTAAACCATAAACCCTATACCCAAAATCATAAACCGATAACCATATACCTTAAACCATACTAAAATCAACACCCAAATCCTCAAAAACTGAAACAAAAAACCCTAAAAATGCTAAATGGAAAAACATAAAAAACCCTAAAATCCCAATAGATCATAAGAACATAAAACCCTAAAGAACCTCTAAAATACCTTAAAACCCCCATAAAACCCTTAAAAACACTCAAAATATAAAACCCTTCGAAATTCATTTATATCTTTAGACCCCTAAAGACACATAAAAACCCTAAAACACATAAAACCCTCTGAAACGTTAAAATACAATAAAACCCCTAAAACCCTAAAACCCCTAAAAAACCCTATACCCCAGAAAACCCAAACAAAAACATCTGAAATGGCCTTAAAACACTAAAATAACCTAAAACACAACAAAAAATTAAATCAACCATAAAAAAACCTATGAAATCTTAAAAACACATTAAAATCCTAAACCCCATAAAGTACCCAAAAACCCTAAAAACCATAAAACCTCAAAAAAATAATAAAAACAAAAAAAGTCTAAAAAACCATAAAAGACCCTAAAAACCATAAAAAGACAATAAAAACGCTAAAACTATCATATTCCCTAAAAACCATAGAGACATAAAAACCTATGAAACTATATAAATGCCTTAAAAATCCATAAAATCTATAAAACACCAAAAAAACCCTACTAAACCCTATTAACTGTTAAAATCCCTAAAAACGTAAAAATTATAAAACCCCTAAAACCCCTAAAAACACCAAAAAATCAAAAAACCCCTGAAAGAGCATAAAAACTCTAAAGACCCTAAAAAACCTAGAAACCCGATAAAACTAAAAATCGCCATAAAAGCCAAAAACATGTCTTAAAACCATGAAACCCCTAAAAACCCATAAATATTAAATTACCTAATAACCCTAAATCCCTAATAAAACACTAAATTACACTAAACCACCACCCCAAAACCCAAAACCATACAAAACCCCAAAAATATCTAAAATCCATAAAACACAAAAAAATCATAAAAACACTAAAATTCCTAAAACCCCTAAAAACACATAAACCCCATAAAGAGACCCTAAAGGTCCCAAAAGTCCATAAAACAACCCAAAACACTAAAGAGACACCAAAAGACCCTAAACGTCCAAAAAAGACCCTAAAACCCTAAAACCCTTAAAAAAGACACCAACGCGACCCTAAAACACCTAAAATAACCTAAAAACACTAAGAAAATCTAAAATACCCTAAAACCCCTAAACCCTTAAAAGACCATAATACCCATAAAAGATCTTAAAAATCAAAAAACCGTAAAACCTAAAAATACCCCTAAAACCCCTTAAAATCATTTAAAATCATTTAACACCTAAAAGACTATAGAAACCAATAAATTACCCTAAAATATGCTAAAACACTCAAAAACCATTAAAAGTCACTAAATACCCAAAAAACGCAAAAAACCCAAAAATAACCCAAAACCCCTAAACTACCTTAAAAACCTAAAAGACCCTAAAATCCATAGAAAATAGTAAATTCCCCTAAAAACAAACAGACACTAAAAATCCTAAAAAAATCAAAATGACACTAAAATTCCAAAAAAACCAATAAAACACTAAAAGTCCTTAGAAACATCCAAAACCTTAAAAGATCCTAAAACCATAAACACCCTACAAACCCTAAAACCCCCTAAAATAATTAAAAACTGAATGAGACCCTAAAAATTATAAAACCATAAGAAACACAAAATAATCTAAAAACCCATATAATTTTAAAAACCCTTAATAACGTTAAAACCATACAATCCATAAAATCCCTAAATATACCCTAAAAACATCTAAAAACATTAAAAACCCAAAAAATCCACCCCCCCCCCTCCATAGAAATATAGAAAAACATAAAACATCTAAAACAATTAAAACCCAAAAACAAAAATTCCCTAAAACCCCTAAAAACACTGAAAATCCAAAAAACCCGTTAAAATATTTGAAAACCCTAAAAAACCCATAAAAACTCTAAAAACCCTAAAAACCCTAAAACCCTAAAACATGTAAAAGGATAAAAAATTCCTAAACCCTAAAAAACACATAAATCCCTAAAAACTCAATAATACTGAAAACCACTTAAAACCCCAAAACCCATAAAAATCCTAAAAAAATCCCAAAACCCCTCAAATAATTAAAACCCCAAAACCTAAACCCTACAACTGAAAAACCAAGCCCTACACCCTAAACCTTATACCCGACACCCTAAACCATAAACCATTCATCTAAAACCATAAACCATACACCTTAATCCTGAATCCCTAAAGATAAACACTATACCTTACACCCAAAACCCTAAATCCACAACTGTAAAAACTATATCAGACACCCTAAACCATAAACTATACACCATATATCCAATACCATATACCCTAAACCCTAAATCCTAAACCCTAAACCCTAAAACCTAAACCCTAAACACTAACCCCTAAAAACTAAAAGAACTTTAAAACCCTAAAAGAACCTAAAAGATCCTAAAACCCTAAAATAAACACAAATCACCAAAAACATCAAAACAACTAGACCCCCTAAAAATACCCAAAACCCCTATTACCTTAAATACCATAAAAACCCTAAAAACCCGTATAAAGTCCTTAAATACTTTAAAATATCATCAAAACCATAAAAATTTCTAAACCCCATAATATATCCTAAACCCCTAAAACCCATAAAATTATGTAAAACCCCTAAACCCATACAAGTCCATAAAAACCGTAAAACCCCCATAATATCTTGAAAACCCTATGAAACACAAACGATCTTGAAAATACTTAAATCCCAGAAACCCCTAAACCACCATAAAAACCCAAAGAACTCCAAAAGACTAAAAATCTCATAAAATTATAAAAACCATAAAAACCTAAAATCCCTCAAACGCATAAGAACCCTAAAATCCTAAAATAGACCCCAAAACCCTAAAAGAATAAAAATCGTAAAACACTACAGACCCTAGAACCCTAGAATGATCCTATAAACATAAAAACCCCTAAACGAACATCAAAATCTAGAAAAATCCTACAAAGACCCTTAAAACCGATAAAACCCTAAAATCCTTTAAAACCACTAAAACCACAAAAAAGGCATAAATCCCTAAAACCCTAAAAATCTAAAAAACACTACAAAAACCCTAAAAATCTATAAACACCATAAATGACCGTAAATGACCAGAAAACCCCTATAATCCCATTAAAACATTAAAACCCATAAAAAACATAAAACCCCTAAAATTCCAAAAAACATTAAAATCCCTAAAAATTATGAAATTTATAAAAACATAAAAAACCTGAAACACCCTAAAAACCCTAAAACAAAGAAAACCCAAAAAAATGCTAAAAAACATAAAAATCACTAAAAACATTTAAAATTATTAAAAACCCGAGAAATTCTAAAAGACTAAAAAGTCCCTAAACCCCCTAGAATATCCTAAATGACCCTAAACCCCCTAGAATCCTCCAAAAACTCTAAAAACCAAAAAAAATCCTAAAATAACTTTAAAACCTCCATAAACCCCAAAAACCCATAAAACCATAAAATCCTAAAAACCCATAAAACCCTAAAAACTCATGAAAACCCCAAAAACCCACAAAGAAACTTTATAACCCTAAATATACCTAAAAAACCATAAAACCCCTAAACCACCACAAATACCTACAAATACCTAAAATCCTTATATCCACTAAAACCCAATAATCCCCTTAAAATCTGAAAACCAAAAAATCCCATTAAAAAACCTAAAACTGTAAAATGGCCCTAAAAATAATTAATAAAACTTATAACCACTAAAAACTATAAACCATAATCCCTACACCTGATACCGTATACCCTACACCAAAACCCTAATCCCTGAACCCTATAGAAAAACCCTATACCCGACAACCTAAACCCAAATCCATGCACCCTAAACCATAAATCAATCTTCCTAAACCCTAGACCCTTCACCATAAACCATATACACTACACCCAAAACCTTAAACTATATATCCTAACCTCAAAACCCAAAATCTTAAACCCTATAACCAAAAACCAAATAGACTCTAAAGACCAAGAAAAACACTAAAAGAATGTAAAAGGCTAGAAAGAACCTAAAATCCCAAAAAATCCCTATGACCCCATGAATACCCCAAAATCTTAAAACCACTAAAAGTCCTGAAAAATCATAAAGACCCTAAAATAATCTAACAACTTTAAAACCCTTAAATGTTTTTGAAACCCCTAAAAACATAATGGAATATACAAACTTTTAAAACCATAAAAAAATTAAAAACAATAAAACCAAACAAACCCCTAAAACCCAAAAGACGCCTAAAAACCCTAAAACATAAATAAAATTATAACAAACCTTATAAACCCCTAAAACAATAAATACCATAAAACCCCCAAGATTTTATTTAATATTACATATTCCAGGGGAATTCTAATTAAAATTTAAAGGAATTCTAAGGTAGAAATTTTTTTTCATTATTCTAGGGTCCTCATGGAGGTTGAGATAAGCTCTTGATTGATTAATAATATAGACTTATCAGCATTCGATGAATATTTATCTCTAAAAGTGGAATATGAAAGGCTTCCTAATTTCAGTACAGACAATCAAATCATTGGACATGTCAAGGATAACTATTGTAGGAATTTTGTTTTACATTTTCTCTCATTAAATGTGGATCATGAGTATTATTTTAGGATGAAACTGTGGAGGCATACAATTCATAATATTGATTCTCTTGAAATTTATATGCAATCCTCTTCTGCTACTGGAAAAGAGAATGTTAGTGTTGATTATTTACAAATGGCTGCGAAATCTTCCCAAAAGGTGGTAAAAATTAATCAAGTAGTTCATCCTAATGAAAAGAGATTAATTTATCATTAAATGTAATAATACAGACCTATTTTATTGTATATAGGTTGTGGATGGCCCTAGATTTGTTTCTATAGAAAGGGGAGAAATTCCAGAATGGTGGTAGTTTTAGGCCAGCAAAATCCTTGGAAGTGGATCATTGACTACATGCTAACGATGATGCTACTAAAGGTAAATAAAATCCATGTTATTGTGATAAGATCTCAAATATCTATGAGGAGATAAATTAATTAAGGGAAATAAAATGAATCTATGGAAATTGGGATGATATAGAGGGTGATTCTCCAAATAAGCATTCCTTTATTCTATAATTTTCTAAATGGAAATTTGTTTATGGATGATGAGGGATACCAAAAAATTCTTTTAAAGAAATCATTACTTAGGAAAGACTACACATAATTGAAAACAGCCAAAATTAACACGTCTCAGGGACCCTTAGACCCTAAATCAGACTTTTTTGATGATTACGATACATCCTAACTGCCATAGTATGATATTTGATGTTTCTTTTTCCTAAATATCTTTATCATGATGGAATTAATTATTATATTACATCATCCATATTAATATTTTTTCTCCTTATTAATTTTTATAAAAATGGATCTTCCCAAACATTCTCAAAAAACACTGAAAGACATTAAAACTCAAAAACCCTAAAAACCTAATAAAATTTGAAAACCATTAAATACACATAAAATCCCTAAAACACGAAAAACAATAAAACCCCTATAAACCAAAAAAGACTTTACAAACCACCAAAACTCTCTAAGAGAAACAAAGATCCACTAAATATACTAATAAACATAAAAACATAAAAACATCCTAAACCCCTTAAAACATGCATAATAAACCCAAAAAACATAAGAAACACTAAAACCCCAAGAAAACCATAAAACAATAAAAATAGTTAAACCCCTAAAACCCCAAAAAACCACAAAAACCTAAACATGTCTTAATCTCCCCCTAAATCACTAAAAACACTAAAAACTAAAAAATTTATAAAACCATTAGAACCTTAAAACCACAAAACACTAAAATATCTTAAAAGCACAAAACCAACCCTGAAACTAAAAAAACACTAAATTCCCTAAAAACCCTTCAAAAAATTTAAAACACCAAAAATACCCTATAACTACTAAAAATCCATAAAATACCCTTAAAACCCTAAAATTCCTTAAAGGCTCAAAAACCATAAAACCCTTAAAACCCGAAAAATGGTAAAAACACTAAAGAACCATAAAACCCAAAAAACCCCTAAAGGACCATAAAACACCCTTAAAATATACTAAAACCACTAAAAACCATAAAATACCAAAAATCCCTATAAACCAAAAAACCGCTATAAACCACTAAAAAACCTGAACCCTCCAAAAAATGAAAAAAAGACTAAAAACCCCTAAACCCTAAAAACCCTAAAGAACCATAAAAACATTGACAAAACATTGAATCCCTAAAAACCCAATAAAAAACAAAAAACCCTAAATTTCCTTAAAAACGCTGAAAACCTATCAAAACCCAAAAAAACCCTTGAAATCCCTAATAAAACCCTAAAACTACTAAAACCGCTAAAAATGATAAATATCGAAAAAAAATTAAAATACACATAAAACACCTTAATAACTAAAAGCCCCCAAAAATTGATAAATTCCCAAAAAACCCTAAAACCTGAAATTAAAAAAAACATAAACACGCCTAATGCCCCTAAAATCCCTACAGACCCCAAAACCCCCATAATATCCAAAAAAATACCATAAACCCCAAAAATCTAATAAAAACAATTAAACCACATAAAAGACCCTAAAACCCCTTTAAAACACTAAGAGGCCCCAAAAATCATTAAACCCCATAAAAACTATAAAAACCATAAAAACCCAAAATATAAAATATAAAACTCCCAAAACCACCAAAACCCCAAAAAACATCAAAAAAATCTAAAAACCACTAAAATCCCCTTAAATAGTCCTAAAACCCCTAAAAACACAAAAACCAAATCCTAAAACCCCTAAAACCCAAAAAAAAATAAAAAATTGTTGAAATAAAAAAATCCATTAAACCCTAAAAACACTAAAATCTCATTAATATACCTAAAAACCCTAAAAAATCTAAATACTCTAAAACCCAAAAAAACCAAAAATGTATTAAAACAAAAAAATAACAAAAAACGAAATACCTTCAAATGCTATATACCGGTAAAAATCCCAAAAACCCTAAAAACCCTAAAAATATCTTAAAACCCTAAATACCATAATGACACAAAAAACTATAAGAATATAAACATTAAATAACCCTAACAAGGATAAAATAATCCTAATAAATGTAAAAATCACTAATAATCGTAAAACGCCATTAAACCATTAACCCCCCACCCCACCCAAACCTTAAAACCCCCTATAAGAATCTGAAACAAAAAAAACATGCTAAAAACCATAATACCCTAGAGACCATAATAACCCTAAAAGACCCTGACAACCTTATAAAACCCCTAAAATATCCTAACGGACCTGAAACACCAAGAAAACTTTAAATCCTACCAAAACATAAAATCCATAAAACCCACTAAAATCCCTAAACCCCCTAAAAACCATAAAAACCATGAAACCCCTAAAACTCCCTTAAAACATTAAAATTCACAAAGACCCTAAAACAATCCTAAAAACCCATAAAAACCATGAAAAACACAGAAAAAACACAAGAATCCCCCAAAACCCATAAATATCCATGAAAACCCCTAAACCCCCCTAAATCATAAAAATCATTAAAAATCCTATAACCCCTAAAACAATTAAAAACCCTAAAACCTATAAAACATTTAAAAACAATAATAACCCATAAAACCACTTAAACCCTAAAGACCCTAAAAACCTAAAAGACTATAATCATTTAAATCCCTTAAAACCTAAAAATCCCAAAAAAATAGAAAATATCTAAAAACCCTAAAAACCATGATACATATAAATCCCTAAAACCCCTAAAACCCAAAAGGACCCTAAAAATATATAAAAATCCAAAATAACCTTAAAACCCCAAAACTCTAAAAACATGTAAATGAACCAAAATACCATAAATGACTAAAAAAGACCCTAGTAACCATAATTCTACAAAATGAACCAAAAAACACTAAAATAACCTCAAAACGCTATACACTAAACTATATTAAGACACTAAAAACCCTAAAATATTCTAAAACCCCTACAAATAAAAAACCCTACAAACGCTAAAAACCCCTTAAAAGACACAAGAGTCTCTAAAAACTCAAAAGAACCCCCAAAACACTAAAAAACCATAAAAACCATAAAAACCATTATACCCACATGAGGATCCTAAAACCCATTAAATTAACCTAAAAACCCTAAAAACCATTAAGGAAACTAAAAAATAGTAAATCCCAAAAGTTCAAAAATCTTAAAAACCAAAAAAGACCTGAAATACCCTTAATGACCCAAAAAACCCAAAAATCTCTAAAAAACCATAAAAACAATAAAGTAACCTAAAACACCTAAAAACCTTAAAAATTCCTTAAAATCTATAAAACCTTAAAAGAACATAAAAAACCCTGAAACATTAAATGGACCTAAAAACTATAAAATAGTTTAAAAGGTCTGAAAACCCATAAATCCATAGAAACTATAAACATGCATAAAACTTATAAGAACCCAAAAAACCAAAAATCCCATTAACCACATAAAACCACTAAAAAACCTTACCACAATACCTAAAAACCCCACAAACAACCTTAAACCCTCGATAAAACTTAAAATACCATAATATCCCTTAAAAATAATAAAATTTACTGAAAAAATTAAAAACTATAAAAGACCCTAAGAAACAAAAAATCCCCATGGAAACCCTAAAAACACCTTAAAAAATTAAAATATCGATAAAAACCTATAAAAAACTAAATGTTTCAACCCATGTTTCAGATAATTTATCAAAGTCTTGTGTTTTTTGAGTTTATATAATTATTGGGTTGAGTTTTAGTTGGTTTGGGAAGGATTTGTATTTTTTTAGAGGCATTTCAAGAGGTTCCCAGTTTTTACATGGTTAGTAGAAATCATAGAAAAACTACAGAAAATAGTGCAACCTGTTTTGGGAGTCACTAGGAAGCTGGATGGATTGGCCCAACATTGCGAGATCCAAGGGTAAAATATAGAAAATAAATATGGGGGAAATGTATGGATTGTGTATGGTTTTCGAACTATGCCAGCCAACTATGTGGTGTGTCGGTTTGTGACAGTATAACCACAATGTTGGTAAAAGTATTTTCAAACCATGCAGCATGAACCATAAAACTACTAGGCTTGTACCGTAACACATTCACGATTCTCCCACAGTTTGAAAAACCAAGTAACCTAACCCTAAAATGTCAGATTAATGCATATTTTTTGTTTAATTTAAATTAAGGCCAATGGGCCTTCGTTTTTCCATATTATCCAACTATCACGAATTACAGTTCCTCCAAGGCTCCCAAGCTGATTGCTTCAAATATAGAGAAATTGTTCGTCGAATCAAATTGCATTGGAGATTCAGATTCATCAGTAAGTCATTATTTTTCCCCATTCTTAATAGATATACACTTATTCTCTCTTGTAGAACAATATATCTACTATTTTTTTGTATATTTCTTTTCTATGATGGGAATATTGATGAGATTTTATTGAACATATTCAATGTAAGGCATTGTAATCCTTAATCTAGAAGATATTATTCTCATTCATGGATTTCTCTATTCGTTGAGAGGTACATGGATTCTATTTCATCTCCACCATTCTAGAACATGAATTATTATTTTTTATTTAATGTTTATCTTCATATTTTTTCAAACCTTTTGAGTTTCTTGAAGGAAATTCCTTTTTGTTTGGGATTTAATTTTTTTGAAATGGGATGGATTTCATAAAAGCCACAATGTCTATTATTATAAAATGATATTTTTAAAATTATGGTTTGTTTTTAGTCAAAGCAAAGTGTTTGATTAAATTTTTTCAATAAGGAATTAATTATTGTGAAATTTTATGGCACATAATTTACCACACATTATTAGAGTGAGTTCATTTATTGATGTTACCTTGATGAGGGGTGTGTTTTCTTGGGGAAACTAGATATTGGTCAACATGTGATGAATTTTTTGATCTGTGAGATACCAATCATGAGTATGAAACTTTAAATTGGATTTAATGTGTCTATATGTATTTGGAAACATGGGAATGAGTACCCCAAATGATGTGAAATGGTTTTATTACATTTTTTATTACTTACCATGGTTTTTTTTATAGTTTTGATATAATTTTTTTTACTTATTTTAAAATTGTTTATATAAATAATTGTAACAGGATATTGTCCTATTTGTTTTAGTTACGATGTTTTTGGATAATAACTACTAAGATTATACTCCTCAAATTCTTGGGAACATTGGTGTATTTATAGATGTGATCTATCTGGAAGTAGGAGAATGAAAAGTATTGTACTTCTCTAATGATTACCATTGATACTATGGGTAGAGAATGTGGAGTTGTAGCTTTGATATAGTTTAGGACTTACTTGTGAGGATACCATATTTGTGTCTTACAGTATTGTCTTATTTAATTAATTTCCAACTGTCGTCCTTATTTCTATTGTACTGTGTTATTTTTGTTTTTTTCCTTTTTTCATTTAGTTTCATTACTTTTACTCAAGCATCATATAAGATTATTTGATGTTTATTATTTAATATTAACATGAATTTTCACCATAATTGTAAAATCATACCCCAACATTTGTCTATGTCCTTGGAATTTATTTCCATCATTTGGTGTCTTGGAGGTTTCAACTAAGGATAGTGGAAACCCATAATTCTCAAGAAAAGTGGTGGGGTTACAAAAAGTATTAGTTTTGGTTGGTTTTTCTATCTCTTGTTATGGTAGAAAGGAGATAGTAATGTTGGAACATGACTATTCTAGCTTAAAATATATATAGATGACCTTTTTATACTAAAAATCATATTTCCAGGGCGGTTTGGGTATAAAAGATTTTTAAGACACTTATAGGTGTCTTTTCATCCAATTTTTATGGACTTATCTTTTGAGTCTCTTATAACATGCTTGGACAATGATACTTCTCATAAGGACTACTTTAGTCCAATTTAGTTTTATGATTTGTGAAAAATGGTTAAAATTATTGCAATTGTAGTATTAAAAATTTTTTTATCATTTGTTGATATGCTAATTGGAAATTTCTAGGACTTCAGTTTCTAGTGAGTGAGACAAAATGGAGTTTATTGTTGTTATAGATAATGGAATTGGGTAGAAATTGTAATAATTAACCAAAATACGTAGTATAAAATTTGGTTTCACATGTGGAAAAGGTGAACCAATAGTTATTATTGTGCATCATTGATTCATTTAAATATATAGACAGAGGAAATAGGAATGATGAGCCTCTAAATATGGACAACATTCAATATCAAAACAATAATCCAACAATATATCCAGGGGATTTTTAGCTATAAAAAGAATATGGGTAGATGAATCAGATAAATATAATCCTTTAATTATTTTGAACACCAACTATGTTTAAAGTCAAGTAGTAAGTTTACATACAAGAGGATATGGGATCTCAATGGTAGGATTTTTCAATTTAGGATAACGATAACCAAGGCATTACATTAGAGGATTTGGAATAATTTTTCAATAATAAATTCTATCCTCACACATTTTATATCATTATAACAATAAATTTCTTAATATTTATGAAATAGAACCTCTTGGTGAAAGAAAAACTTCCTATGTTTATGAAATTTGTAGGATTTGAACTAGTTTTACCTGCAAGTACTTCCTCGAAGAAATGCATTTTTGATTCAAAGATATGATTGAAAATTTACTCAAATATGTTCATCCTATGAATTATAGACTATACAGAGATGGTAAATAAGGTGTCTATGGTAGAAGGTTAAATCTCTAGAATTTCTATTGGAAGTTTAATTTTTATCCCCATATGAATAGGAGGAAAATCCCATGGTGGAAATAAGAAAAATTGGGAAACCTTCTTCAAAAGTGGTTGTATAACTCATAATCAAATCACGGGATCAGTAAACTTCCCTCCTCAATGTAAGGGTAAGTAGGGAAGTTTAAATTGTGGTTCTATTGAGCATATCAATTGAAATTATAGGACGCCACCTAGATATTGTCACAACTATAACCAAATAGGACATCTCCATCATTATTGACATTGTATAGACCCAAAGAATGATGTAAATGGACTTTACAATACTTTTGCAGAAAACATAATACATGACACAAAAATGCACCTAAAAACCATTTTAGTTTACTGTCTATGGAGACTCGGAAAATAATCTTCTAATCATGGTGAATGATCATCAACATCTCACTTAAAGATCCTCCCCTTTTGTTTTCATACCTGAAACCTTTCTTATATATCCTGGGGAAAAGAAAACATAAAAAGGGTGAGCTCAAATGATCAATAAGGGTAATCATGGTGAAAATAAACCAAATCATAAACATTTGAACTTAAAAACATGAACATAAAGTTTAAACATCAAAATCTTGAGTTGTGAAATAAATCATTGCAGTACGTTAGGCATAGATCATAAAGGAACATTAATCATGATAAAATGGAATGGGAATAAAACATGGAACTGTGGAAAACCATTAAGCACATGATATGATTTCCATAGTAGCCAAGGCATTGCTTCCAAGACCATCATAGTGGACAAAGTCAATTATTGAACCGGGTTTACATGTCGCTCCAACCGTGTATTATTAAATCGTATTTACTTGTCGTTCTAGCCATGTCTATCTCATGACATATAAATCATTACCCAATTCATTTTAGGGAGATATAGGTCCCACCCATATCATATTGAAATCATTCTTACGTGTTCTACAAAACAATCATAAATCATTCATCATAACCCAATGAATAAAATGGGTTTCATAAACATCATCACATCGTAACACAATCCATATAAAACAAATGGACATCATTTCATCCCAAGAAAATTAAAATCATGTAAATAATAGAGACATTAAACATGAAACATAATCATATTAGATAATGTCATCTTAGATGGAAAATACTTTTGATAAAACACGTGAAATGAATTCCTTAGGAAAATATCATTTCTTCATTAAAATCATTTTATTCAAAATGACATGAAATTTTAAAAGTAAATGAATTTTTTGAAAACAATAATGAAATATTGTAGATGAATCTTCATGAAAATAATGCGTTATGAAATTGTAAAAATCTGTTCATGCCGTATAAGTTAAAAAAACATTCTCCTCGTACTTTTTTAGAAAAGTCAAAAAGTTCATCGTATGGTAAACAAATGAAATATTCCTTCCATACCATGTGGTTAATGTCAAAAAAGGGTAAAAAGGACTTTAAACATACATGAAAACTTTTTTAAAAAACATACATGGATTATAAAAAAAACCCCAGTAAATACTTACGAATTAACAATCTCAGTTAAGAAAAAAATTGAAATAATTATGCCTTAACTTAGGTCCGATATGCTTTTTATGTATCTGAAACTCCAGTATAATGATATAAATAATTTCATTGACTTATTAAAAAATCATATTTATTGTTTTGATATTATATATGGTCATATTATTATCTTGTTGTTAGTAATATTTCATGGCTACTTGTTATTCAGGTGTTCATTACTTTATGATCTTATGCGTGTTTTGTAGAATAAATTATTATTCCTAAATATATTTTATAGATAAATCATTTACAGAATGGTATTAGTATAATATATATCATATTTACTCATTCAATTCATTTATATAATCATTATTCAATGCAGATCATATAGAATGAGTCGCATCACATCGCGGAGACGGTAGGCCGTACATACGCATGAGAGATGATATCATTCTCATGATTTTGGAATTGTATTTAAGTGTATGGTATATAATATATCAGAATCAATATCACTTTACAATAATAATATAAAGTTATTTCTTCCATCGTTATACCCATCCAAGTATTTTGGTGATGAAAAATATTTCACCACAGCGTGGTGACGGTAGGTCGTACGTATGCACGTGTGGTGTTTTCATTATTCATAGGATGGATAGAAGATAGAATAAGATTGTTTTATATTCATAAGTACATATTAGTATAAAAGTGGTACTGGATTTATTACTTAATAATGAAACAACTCATATAGAGGAAGTAGAAGAAGAAATAATTTTGAAAGAATCAGTAAACGATATTACCTCTTCTTCAACGCACCTCTTCTAAACCTCCTCTTAGGGCACTCAAGTTGATCTTTTGAGAATACCAGAATCTCTATGATATAACTAGAGATGTTGAGAAGAGAAATTGTCATGGTTTGTCCGGGATTTTAGGCTCAAAATGTTGTGAAGAGGAGAGGAAGTATGTGCCCTTTTAAAAGGGAGGAGAGGGGACCCTTTGGAAACCTAAACAATATTAATTTATAATAAATTTAATCCCCACATAAAAACCTCCAAAAATTACTCAATTAGAATATGAGATGACATAGTTTTTTAATATCATCAACCAATAAAAGTTATAAATGTTTTTTTATTTTAAACCTTATCATTTTTATTTATCCTTATTTAATCTATTTAAATTTAGTTGGGGTAATAAAATTCTATTTTTAAAATTGTAATAAATACATACGTATGTGTTGTTAATTTTCCATAATTCGATAAATTATTACATTTTAGACCATATAGTTTTCAATTTTTAATTTTTAAATATTTTTGTGAATTTTAAACAATTTAATAATATGTTATTTTTATAAAATATCAATAGTGTCAGTTTTGACAGTATTCAATTATTTGAATTTAAATAAAATTCACACTGTAGATATATTCGAAAAAAATATTTAATAGAATATTAACATGTAAAATTTATCTAAAAAATTCTTGGGGAACATTAATTAGTTCATATAATATTTATTTTACTATTTTTAAAAACATTTATTTGATATTTATCTTAATAAAATAATTACTACAAAATTTTTGTTTAATTATTTTATATACTTATTTTTTTCATAAAAATTAAAAAAAAAATCCTCTGATGATGATATATCTAATATATTTCATAATTATACTTTTACTCGAATTTATCTTTGAAAATCAGAACATTTAAATCGTTATATTTATTAAACTATGAAGGTGACAACTTTGACATCATTTAAAATAAAATAATATAAATGTCATAATCTATTTTATAAGGATCCAAATGGTCCAAAAGTCAACACATGTATGATTATGGTGTATATATACTCTACCAATAAGATTTTTTCAAGTTTTTGGGTCGTTTGATGTGAATTATTATTTTAATGAAAACTATATTATTGATTTTCCACTAAATAAATAATTTCGGCGACATTAATGTATAAGCTATTAAGGTAATTAAATATTTCTTAAAAATCAAAAATAAATTACCATGTTGAAGAAAAACATTTTATATTTCAAATTAGTATTTTTAATCTGATTTATATTCGTTATAAACTTATATTACAAATAGATTAATTATAAAAGTTTGAGTGAGACATATTTTACTTTCCTTTAAATAAAATAAAAAAAGGACTTAATCACATACAAGTGGGTTCCAATAGATTCCATTTAGACCCAAGTATATTTTATGACTTAATATAATCATCCAATTATATTAAGACAAGTGTTAGGGTAATTTTATAATTTTCTATTTACCCTTAATTAACCGATTTACCTTTAACTATGGTAAATAAAATTTATCGTAGTTACTACTCATAATGCCCAAAAAGAAAAAGTAACCTATTAACATAATTTTTACATAATTATTTAAAATATTGAATCCATTTTTCCAAATTCAAGACACAAAGATTCAGAAATTAATTTAAAATTAATCCCATTGTCGAAAAAAATGGGTTTTTATTTAAAACATTGCAAAAGATTGAAATGTTTTTACCTATGAATTCAATGTAAAATTAATTATAATGACATAAATTATATAAAATGGTAAAAATATATTCTATTTATCATTTAAAACCATTAATTATTATAATTTAACCATTTAAATTATTTTGATGAGAAAAGTTTTTTTAAATTAAAATTTAGCGTATTTTTACTATTCACCAAAATATGAACGTTATTAGAAAAATATCAAAACATTATACAACACATAGTTTTAAATCCTGATTCACAAGAAGATGTTTTTTTGTAAAACTGAACTTATAAACTTGTTAAAAATTAGATTAAAATTGGGTTCGCCATCAAAACGTGGCAAAACTGCATTTTTTTAAAAATACTTATTTTACTCAAAAAAGTTATTTTGTTCTCATACCATGATCTAGAAAATGTGCAAGAAGAATGATAATGTTATAAAATTAAAAATTTAGTTAATACTATTCATAACAGCTAGTTCATAATAGTATTATAACAATATATCGTTGTTTAGTGAAACTTGGTATTGCTTACAATACACGCTATCGAGGATGGTCACTTGTACGTGTAATGCAAGCCAATTCAGGGTTGCGTGTAGTGCAAGCATCCTTTGGTGTTTCGTATAACATAATCGAAATATAGTTCATTTATAAATTGATCAAATTCTATACTTGGTGTTGTGTAAATTAATTTTATTCAAAATAACTTGAAATTGTGTGCAACACAAGCCAAGAATAGTATTGCGTATACTACAAGCTAATATGGTGTTGCATATAGAGCAAGATAATCTTAGTAAGTGTACAACACAAGGCATCAAAGAAATTAAAATGAATATTTCTCATAAAATCTTGGGGTGTTATAGTCATAACACTCCAACTTCTATTATTGGGAATACATCTCTGGTATCTTATATATCTTATATATTGATTGGAAGATCTCATCAGAATAACTCTAATATTCAGAACTGAGATATTCAATGTGATTCAAAAATAACCTTTACTCTTCAAGCAATACAATTTCAGCATGGAAACAAAGAGAAATGTATACTGACTAAGATATTGTATGGTGCTGAGTAAGTGATCACAGATGATAAATTTGGTCCTTAGAAAGTGTTTGGTATGATTCCTATGAATTTTACCCTTATACAGTCCCTTTTTATGTGAGATTATCTCACTCATTTATTTCTTCCCCTGTAATTTATCTTATGGGTTTTCAAGTTTATATGACGCCTTCTATTTTGAAGATAAAAAACTCTTATTGTCCAATTAAAGTGTTAGGATTTTACGTTTTCAACATTTATGGTGAATATTTATGGGGAGGAATTGTTAGGGTACAAATCTATCATTAATATGTAAATATATGAAATTTTTTTAATAGACTGAATGATTAAATCCAAATACCATATTGACTTTTATGCTTGCAAAGTGAGTTTCACATCATGGAATGGTGTCAAAAATCTCATTAGAAGATGTTGGGAAGTGGATAAAAGTAGATTAGGAAATTTGGTTCCGTTGGTTGAAACCATATCACACTAATTAGTAGCAGTTACTTTGGCATCAGTGGATGAGAATAGAATTGGATTTTTTTTAACCATAGTTGAGAAGTTTCCTAATGTTTTTACTAACAATTTCTATGGGTTTCCACCCAAAAGATAATTGGAGTCTATGATTGATATTTTATAGGAAACTCAAACCATTTCAATTCTATATTACTGTATTGAACCAATATAATTGACAGAATTGAAGGTTCATCTGGAAGATTTGTAAAGAAAAGGGTTTATTTGACTGAGTATGTCTCTATGGGAAGTACCAATTCTTTTTTGTAAATAAGGCAGATGTTACTCTTAGGAATTTTAGGGATTCTTGTAATCTTAAACAAGACATGATAAATAATCTCAATCCTATTAAATAAATTGATGATATGTTTGATAAATTTAAGAGATATGAGTGGTTTTTTTAAGATAAATTTATAATCGAGATGTCACCATTTTGGACATCAAAAAGTTGATATTCCCAAAGAATATTTCTGAATTCCTTATGGTAACTAAGAATACACTTTCATGACCTTTGACAATATGAATTTACAAATGGTTTTAATGTAATTAATTAATCATGTATGTCGAAAATATCTTTATTTCATTATGGTGGTGATCCTTAATGATATATGGGTGTAATCTAGGACTAAGTTTGACCAAAATGAACACCTGGTTATAGTGCAGGGAATCCTGTGGGAGCATCACCTTTATGCTAAATTTTTGAAGTGTGATTTCTCGATAAAGGAGGTCTGTTTCCTTGGTAATTTATTTTCTAAAAATACAAGTTTTAGTGGGTCGTAAAAATATATAATATGTTATCTCATGGAAACAACTAAAAAATGTTTTTGATATGCGTAGTTTCCTTGGCTAATGTAACAGATGTTTTTTTATGATTTTTAATGAGTTTCTTCATATATGATATCTTTGAAATATAAAATTATTCCTTTATCTTGGAGGGATAAATATAGAAAATATTTTCAAGATCTTAGGTTTTTTCTTACATCAACAGCAATACTAATATTTCCATAATAAATACAAGTTTATGTTGTCTTTTATGATGCATTCAGATCTTGGTTGGGCTGGGTTCTCATGCATAGAGATCATGTCATAACTTATGGATCAAGACATTTATGCGTACCTGAGTAGAAATACCCAATGTATGAATTGTAATTTTCTAATATAGGAAATAATTTATAGAATTGGTGTCATTTTATTTTTGGTGATAATTTTACACTATTTATGGATAATAAGTGTTTGAGACACATTTTATCACTGTGGGATTTTAATCTAAGGAAACTAATATGGATGAAATATCTTCAAATGCTTAAATTATACTTTTTGTATACACTGGATAAAGTGAACTGTATGGATTATGCATTAAGTAGGAAGTAATATATGATATTCGATAAAGAGGTTTAGATTAGTGGCAACTAATATCAGTTATAACATATATGTATCTGATGTTTTCTGAACAAGTTGACTTTGTAACTTTATTCAAAATTTCATTTTTTTCATGATTAAGTTGTGAATGTGAAATAGGCTCATATATGATGAGAATCATTTTGAAGGCCCTGAGTCGATTACATGGGTGGAGGAGTTGCATTTTCAAGTCTCAATGGTGAGATTGATATTAAAGAGGTTGAATGCTACAATGAGATCCCATATCACTTCATTAAATCCCCAATGGTTATCACATTGCATTGATGTAGAAAATGGACATATTATCACACTTATTCAAGCCCAAAAATAGATTTTAAATATTATCTCACATGGTTTCACGTTTTTTGGAATCCATTACCACATAGAGAGTTCTAGAGTGGTATATTTCAACAACAAAGTTAAATCGGGTGGGATAGGTAATCAAAGTCAAATATAATGGAATATTTGTGGAATGAAATGAGATAAATTTCCTAAAATCCCTTTTTAGAATTTAAATTTTGGACATTAATGGGGAAAGGTAGAAATAGGAATTCTGAATTTAGGTTATTAGACCCTTGAATTTTCAGCCACCCCTTAGCTATAAATAGAAACCACATGGCATTGTATTCTCATTGAAGTTGGAATTAGTGAAATTCTATGAGTTTTTTCTTTCAATTTTTAGGTTCTTCAATTTTTTTCCTTTCTCTTGTGAATTTATTCCATATCAATATATAGGTTTTATTGGTGATCCAAGATCCAAAATCCCCCAATACCATGCCTCAAACCAAGTTAATTGTCGTGTGGATTGGCCATTACACCCCTCTCTTGAATGTCTTTCCAATTTAGTAGGTTGCACTCCTTATAAAAAATATTGAATACATTAATCCACTATCCATAGCCATCACCCATCACATAGATCTGAACTAAATCCTTTTTCTTCCACTCTACGTCATGAAGATTGGG
Organism: Viscum album; assembly: GCA_963277665.1. NCBI lineage: Eukaryota > Viridiplantae > Streptophyta > Magnoliopsida > Santalales > Viscaceae > Viscum > Viscum album. The sequence goes on from OY728167.1 coordinate 686,781,517, forward strand.
AGACCCCGTGCATCTCCCATCAGTTGGTATCAGAGATCCAGTTGACATAGTAGGAAACTATCCCTTCATTGACATTACTTTTTCCCATTAAAATTATTATCGTTTCATATTATCCACCCATTATAAAAACAAAAAACACTCATTTTTTAAAATCCTCAAGAATTTCCCGATGTTTTGGATGATTAAAATATTATACTATGAGCGAAATATTCATCCCTCTTCTTTTGTTGTTTTATTTTCTATATATTATTTGCATCAAAAAAATAATCAATAAAATTATATTATATTAAATAATCATTTAGAGATTTTCAAATATAAGAAAAAATTCTTTCTTTGAGAGATTAAAATAATAATCTTACTCTCTATTCATTATCATTTACATAAAAAACTAAGAACAATAAATTTTGGGGAGATATAATGATAAAAATGGATACGATTTCCTCTTCATCTCATTGTTCTTTACATTTTTAGCACTTTTAATTTCCATGCATCAATTTTTACATCATTTTAAATTATATCCATATCATTTATGGATCATTATTATGATTGATTTTTATCTTTCACTATCTGGAAAAACCCACATATCACCTTTCTAGCCCCTTTTCACCTATTAGCATTTTCTACCATATTTCTCTCCCTTTACCATAATTTACCTTTTAACACTTAAAATAGGTTGTGTTAAACCATATTCCTACACAATCTTGACTTGGGAATTAATGATGGCACGTGATCACCCCGTACAAGTTATTATATTTCATAAGATAGTGGGATTTGAATGCAGTGTTTATAGAGGAGAGTAATTAAAAAATATCCATGTGTGACTGTTTCCTTGTGTGCGTGAGTGTGTATATATTTCATGCGTGATTGTGTATCCTTGTGTCCATGAGTGTGTACATATTGTGTTTGTGAGTTTTTATATCATACATGTGTGTGTGTATAATTTTTTATGTGAGTTAGTAAATAATGTGTGTGCGGATGTGTATATCGTGTGTGTGTGTGTGTGTTTCTTTTTGTGTGTCTGTACCATTGTTTGTGTTTTTACCCATGTTTTATTGGGTTTTTGTAAAATTTCATGGATGAAGATCATGCGAATATAATTTAACATTCTAATTATGAATGAATTCAATGTAGATCTCCCACACGATAATCTACGACTCTCCAAATGAATGATTTAGTGATCCATTTGAAGAAGATTCAAGATAGGAAGTTTGAGTTTATACATGATAGGATCAATAACCTAGATATTCAACCAATCTCAAGGATGATCAATAATATCCCACAACACGTCTGACGCCACAACAACCCCACATCATAAGGGATGAGACAAGAAAACATTGATGGTGATTTCAAAGATTTCCATAATAGGATAAGGATATACCAACAACCTAGATGAGGCCAATGGAGACCACGTAATGATGAACTAGTTGGTGGGATTAAGGTGAAGATCCCAGCAGTTCAAGGTAAAAGTGATCTAGCAGAATACTTGGAGTGGGTGATGTGGATTGAGTAGGTGTTTTCATGCCATGTATATTCTGAGGAGAAAAAAGTCAATCTTTCATTCCTTGAATTTCATGATTATGATTTAATTTTGTGCAATCAAATTCAAAATGAGATGGTAGATATGGTATAAATCCCATAAAAAATTGGGATGACAGGATGTTTTCCATGTGGAAGTGGTTCGTTCTCTCACACTACCATAGAGATCTGCAAAACAAACTCCAGCATGTCAATAAAGGGAGTAAGAGTGTACAAAATTATTACAAGGAGATGAAAATTACCATGATTCATGCAAAAATTGAGGAAATTATAAGGAAAACATGGAAAAGTTTTTATACGGGCTTAATCGGGAGATTTTCAATCAAGTACAGAAGTACGGCCATGTAGATATACAAGATATGAGCCACCAAGCCACCAAAATTGAGAAAAAAATAAAAAGGAGGAGAGAAAAGAGGAAACCAACTACTCCATTCACTCTATACAGAAATTCGATGAAGTAATTTGGAGAATCATCAAATTCGAAATAGGTGGTCGATCGAAAAAGATAAAAGTTAGTGCTTCCGCATAAAAAACCTACTTTTGAGGCTGACCAATCAAGGAATGGGGATATTAATAATTTTAAATATTACTGAATGGGTCACATTTCTAGTGAATTCTTAAATTGGAACACCATAACCAAAAAAAATCATGGACAATTGTAGACCAATGGTGATAGATCGGATGAGGAAGATGAGGAATCCCTTGAAATTGATAATGGATAAATTTCAGAATATAGTGAGATTATTGTCACTTTTAGAGTTCAAAGCACACAAATTACCATGGTAGATAAGGATCAGTGGGATAAAAGTTTCCATATATTATGTAAGTTCCAAGGGAATATATATAGTGTTATTATTAATGGAGAAAGTTTTCACAACATAGAAAGCACTGAGTCAATGGAGAAGTTGGTAGTTACAACATTGAGGAATCTACATCCTTATTGGCTTTAGTGGTTGAATGATTGTGGATATATTAATTATACCAAATAGTTGAAGGTTTTATTCTCCATTTGTAAATAATATCATGAGGTATTGTGTGATGTTGTTCCTCTAAAGGCATATCATTTGTTTTTGGGTTGACTGTGGAAATATGATCATCATATAACTCATGATGGGTTATTGAACCATCACTCATTTATACTGTAAGGGGAACATATAACCCTGAACCCCATGTCCCCAATTTGTTTTCATGATCACAATTATTGAGAAAATAGAAAAATTAGTGATGAGTAAAAAAATAGAGAAAATATAAATGAGATAATGAGGGTAAAATAGAGAATGGGCGAAAAAAATAAATGGAGAGAAAATATAAATCAAGAGTGAAAAAGGATTTGCGAGGAGATAAAAGTGTGATTTTGGAAAAAACAAATTTGAGGTTAATTAAGAATTGATTTCTCAGAAAAAGTTGTTAGTACATATATAAAATGTGGCAAAGTCGAACAATAACGACATAACATTTCTTTTTCAGCATGTTATTGAGTGTTTATTACATGTATTTGATGATGTGTTTCTCGAAGAGTTTCCACCTAGATTTACACCCATTAGAGGTATTGAGCATCAAATAGTCCTCATACCAAGAGCATCACTACCGAACCACCCTGTATGTCACACTAACCTAGAGAAGATAAAATAAATACAACATAAACTCTAGGATTTGTTGGATTTTGGCTATACGAGATATATCCTTAGTCCATATGCTATACCAGTTAATTTTGTTCCTAAGAAGGATAGAACGTGTAGAATTTTCATTGACTGTAGAGCTATCAATAACATCAGAGTCTGATATCGTCATCATATTCCTAGATTAGATGATATTCTAGAAGATTTAAACTACAATACTATTTTCCTGAAAATTTATTTAAAACTTAAATACCAATATACTATGATGAAATAAGGAGATGAGTGGAAAACTTAATTTACAAAAAAACATTATGAATGGCTAGTTATTCCCTTTGTTCTCACCAATGTGCTTAAAAATTTTAAGTTGTTAATGAATCATGTTGTAAATGAATATATTATAAAATATATGGTAGTTTACTTTGACAATATTTTAGTGTATAATAGGAATTTTAAAGATCATGTATATCACTTAAGAAAATTCCTCTCAGTGTTATGGATGGAAAAATTATTCGGAAAATAAAATAAGTCTGAATTTTATCACTACAAAATTGTTTTCCTTGGATTTCTATAAGCAGTGATGGAGTTGGTGTAGATATTGAGAAGATAAAATCCATTCGTGAGTGGCCAACTACCTCCTTTTTTGAATAGATAAGAAGTTTCTATGGTATTGATAGTTTTTTCAAGATATTTTTAATGGACTTCAGTACACTATGAGCGTCGTTAAATGAGTTTAAGAATAAGAACACTCCTTTAAAATGTGGGAAAACTAATGAAAATTATTTTCATTCTATTAATGAATGACTCTCCCATGGACCTCTACATTCACTCGCAGAAGTTATTATAAACATTGAAATTGAATGTGATGGAAGTATAATTGGTATTTGTGGACTAATAATGTAGGAAGGTAGGCCTATTTTTTATTTTAGTCAGAAGTCAAATGGACCAAATCTAATCTATGTTACTTATGATAAATATTATTATTCATTTCTTAGAGTACTTGAAATATTGTAGCATTATATTTTTCATAAATAATTTCTGACCGATTCTAATCAAGAGGATCTTATGTACCTTTGGAGCCAGCATAAACTAAATAGGGAACATTATGTATGGATGATATTCATTAAATTATTTTTATATGTCTTCAATCATGAAAGGGTAATGAAAATACTCTAGAATATTCACCTTTGCATATATATTGTCGTTTACCATTTCTAGATTCTGTACTCATTGGTTTTGAATACATTAAATATTTTTATTCAACTGTTATAGATTTTTTTGAAATTTATGGTCACTGTAAACCTTGAGTTAGTTCATAAAAGTTATATTTACATGGTGAATTCTTATTTCGTATTGAAAAAAATTTCGTTTCAAATTTATCCATCTATATAATTTCACTAATGGAGTAACATTATGGTGGTTTAATGGGAAATTTTGGTGTTCTAAAAGCTTTATGTGTTCTTAGAGATCAATTTTATTAGCCTAGGATATCCAGATATGTTGATTTTTTGGTAAAGTGAATTGTATTCCATAAATACAACTGAAAATTGAACCCACCTGGATTACATTTTCCTTTACCAATACCCAAAATCCCTTGGGAGGACATTTCAATGGAATTTATTATAGGTTTTATAAGAAGAAAGAGGGGGATACATTCCTTTTTTTGTGGATCGGTTTTCAAAAATGGAAAATTCTATTCCTTGTCACAAAACAGATGATCACACTAACATTGTAAAAATTTTCTATAAAAAAATATTCAATCTCCATGGAATTACAAGAACAATTGTGTCATATAAGGACACAAAATTCCTCAGTTAATTTTGGAATACCATGTAGAGAAAGCTACATATGAATTTTCCACCTTACATTACATTTTATCCACAAACCAATGGGGGAAAAATTCAGGGAGAATCTCACACTATCATCATTTCTATGAAAACTTTTCAAGAAGAATATCTATAATTTAGAGGAATACCTTCCAAATGTGGAGTTTTTATTCAACAGGGCAAAAAATTACACTACTTAATTTTCTCCATTAATTTTTTTTGAATTTAACCCCTTCCCCTGTTGATCTTGTTCATTTTCCTTTTCAGGAAAAAACTATTATGGATGAGAAAGGGAATGTAGAATTCATAATGAAACTCTATGAAATGGAAAGGAATTATATGAAGTGGTTAACCCAAAAAAAATCAATCATGAAAACATGGATCACAAGAAAGGTCTATTCAAACACGGTGACTTAGTCTCAATTCATATGCAGTTGGAAATATTTCCTAACAAGAGGGAATAAAAACTCATTCCATAAGGAGATGGAACTTTCTAAGTGCTCAAGAAGATTAGCAATAATTATAACGAGATAACTCTTCTATGTGAGTATGATTTAATTTCAACTTTCAATGCTTTTATCTTCTTCCATTTTGATTGTAGAGGATGACGAGTTTAGAATGGATCATTTTCAAGAGGGGATGTTGATGGAAACCATGTTAAAGGTACTGAGTCGATTTCTTAGGTGGAGGAGTTGGATTTGAAATGCTTGATCATGTGAGGGAGATTAAAGAGGTTAAATGATTCAATGGGCTCCCATCTAACTTCATTATAGTCCTGACGGATCTTACCATGCATAGATGGAGAAATGGGCATATTATACCACTTATTAAAGCCCAAACATGATTTTTAAAGATTGAACCACGTGGTTTTAATAATTTTATAAGCCTTTCCAAAATAGATAATTCTAGAATTGTATATTTGAAAAAAATGTCAAATATGGTGTTTTAGGTACTCAAATACAAATCGTATGGGCTATAGGTGGAAATACATGTGAAAATGTTCCTAAAATTCATTGTTAGACTTTAACTTTTTGAATTTAAGGGGACAAGGTAGGAATAATATTTATAAATTTTGGGTATTAGACCCTTGTCCTTTTATGCCACATCTTGGCTATAAATATTGACCCCATGTCATTGTATTCTCATTCATGTTAGCTTTAGGTAAACACTATGATTATATTCTCTCCAATGGGTGGATCTATACTTTCTTCCCTTTCTCATGTATATTCTTTACTTGTCAATATACACATTAGATTGGTTATCTAAGATCCCAAATCCCCCAATTATATACCTCAACCCAAGTGCATTGTTGTGTTTATTGGACATAACACCCCTCCCTTTTGTGAATTTTCTATGTAGTAGGTCACACTCATTATAACAGTGATTGACTACTTCCATCCACCATACATATACATCATCCTACACTTATCTCTTAAACTCATCCTTTTTCCACCACCCTACATCATGAAGATCAGGCCACCCCCTATGTCATGCATCAATATATATAATCCTAAATGTTTTATTTTAATTTACAAACTTAATCGTGGGAATACCATTGAGGGTTGGAAGCCATAAGGGAGATTTATGCTGTTTATTTTGATATCAGATAATGCTTGGTCCAACCTATATGGATCAAATTATTTTTTCCTAAAAATGTTTGAGATTGTTTGTTCATATGATAATTTAGTAAATTTATAATGTGCATAGATCAAATTTTTGGTTGTCTATAATGAATAGTAATGTGGCAGATTTTGTTTCGAGATGGCTCACCTATAAGTAGGTCAAGGAACCACACCAAAATCCATCTTGTATTTTTCACTCTTTACCGACTCTCATATGGAAATGGGAAAATAGATATTTATTTCATGAAATGTCAATCAATAATTGTTCATAAACATTTTTCCAAATAGGGTATTGTAGATCAATTCAAGAAGTTTTCCCACATCATCCTTATTCATTAATCAAACATGGTGGCTGAATTTTCCAAAATCCGCATTAAAAAAATTGAAAATATGAGTAGTATTCCTAAATCAATTATGTCGGATATGGACCCCATGTTCAAATTTTAGTTTTGGAATCAATTTCTATAAGGCCATGGAATTCAGTTGACCGTGATCAAAACTTATCATCTTCTAATGGATAGGAAATCAAAACATATGATCCAAATGTTGGAAGACATAATTATGAACAATGTGATATATTTTGGAGGCTCATTGAATGATTACATACTATTAGTGGAGTTATCCTATAAAAATAGTTATCAATAATTGATACATATTGTTCCCATTGAAGTGTTGTATGGTCATCCTTATCATTATGAAATTTGATGAGTGGAAACATGCGACACTTCAGTTATTGGAACTATCCTAGTGAGCGGAACAACATATAAAATTTAGATGATTATAAAGTGAATTTTAATGGATTGGAGCCCTAAAAAATTGTATGCATATCCACATTGATGAGAATTATCATTTTAGGTGGTAGATTATATTTTCTTGAAAGCCCCTCCATGGCTAGGGCATTTTACATTTGGTAGGAAAGGAAATTTTTTACTCAACACATTATCCCTTTTGAGATACATGATTGTGTTGGTGATATGGATTATTTGTTGTATTTACTACCAAATTATAGTTCTATGCATAATTAGTTTTATGTATCTCAATTGAAGAAGTGCAAACCTGATCCTAAAAATGTGATCATATGAGACCATTTTGATCATGAACGAGATTCTTTGTTGCTTCATGTGACAATACACATTGTGGATAAGAATGATAAAATATTTTGAGGGAAAATCATCAGTTTGGTATGGGTTTTATAGTGTCATATTAAGATTTGGAAAAATACATGGGAGAGTGAGAAAGAATATTTATGGTAATGGCTCAACCTCTTCCAAAGTAACAATAGTTTTCTACATACAATGGATGTGAAAACAATGACTAGGAGAATATAACTCCCCCAAATTTAGGTAATTCATCATTAGTTTGTGCATTTTAATTCTATATAGTCCTTGGGGAGTCTTTTTGTTGGTTCAAGAATGATTTGGAATTTTTTGGAGGTGTATCAAGAGGTGAATAGTTTGTACATGATTAGTATAAATTCTATAACACCTCCAGAAAATTGTGGATCATGTTTTGTGAGTCACTTTATAGGATCATGGTTGGAAAAAGATTTGGTTAACTTGTACAAGTTCCAAGGGAAAATTTAGAAACGTAATACATAGTGAAAAGCATGGTTGAAACATGTTTTATCCAACCTTGAGAGCCAACCATTAAGGGTGTGGGCTTGAGACAGTAACACTACAGAGTTGGTATATGGTTTTCCAACCCATGAAGACCTAACATTGTATCCACTTGACTTTTTGAGTTTCACATGAATGGTTTCCACCAATTTGAAAAAAAATGTTATACCTAACAATGAGATTTGCATAAAATTCCATGACATTTGTGATTTCGAATTGATTAATGCCCCAAACCCCTCATTTTTTCCTATTCTTCTACGGACTTGAATTCCACTTTTTCCCCATGCTCCCATAATGTATCCTATCAATCAAGATAAAAGTTTTATCGAATAAATATTATTTGGAGATCTAGATTATTTAGTAATTAATTATTTTCCCTATTATTCATAGATATCCTCTTATCCTATCTCTATGAACCATTGATCTAATATTTTATGGATAGATATAAGTTTTATTATTGGAATATTAAGGATAACTGATATAATAAATTGAAAAAATGGCATTGGGAGCTTGGATCAAGAATATATTAGATTATTTTTTTTCTACACCTATTGAGTTGTAGGTGTAATCCATATTATCTCCACTATTCTAGAAGTGATGGCATATGTTTATTAAAATATTTTACATGATGTTGTAGTGAAAACCATGTGGGATTTTTAAAGGATTTTTTTTGTTATGTCTTTCTGGAAACCCTCATTATTGATAATTTTAAAATTATAGTTTAAAAAATATAGTTCCATTTTGATGCAATAAAAGTGTTTGATGAAATGTTTTCAAGAATGAATTTTTTATTGTTAAATGGTTTGGAATATAATTTGGAAAATATTATTGGAATGAGTTTATTTTGGTATGTGACCCTGAGGAGGAGACATGTTCCATTAGGGCACAAGGATATTGGTCTCCTTATGATGACTTGGGGTGATTAACGAGATAACTTTTATGAGTATAGAACTATCACTTGGAATTCATGTGTGTGTGTTTGTGGAAACATGGCAATGGACATTCCAAATGATGAGAAATGGTTTTATAAAAATTTTTATTGTTTCCCAAGGAAGTTGTTTATTATTTACATATAAAATAATTTAACTAATTCTAATCTATTTTATATAAATTGTGATTACTAGTTCTTGTTCGAATGGTGTGAGTTAAAAAGTCCTTAGGGAATGAAATTTGATTTTATGCTCACCTCCTTCTTGGGTGCTTCAAAAAGTTTTAAGATATCATCTATTAGGGAATAAGAAATGGAAAGGGAGAATACCTATCTATTGTAGAATCTTGATACCGTGGGAAGGGAAGGTGGATTTGATTCTTGAAGCTAGGTCATGATTTACCTATAAGGATACCACATGGGTGCCTTCGGGTCTGGAAATATTTCATTCATTTTAAGATGTTTTCTTTGTTTCTATGGACACTCTGACTTTGTTTTTTTGTTATTTTTTCTTTTAGTTGTATTAATTTCAATCATGCATCATGTAGGTGGATTGGATATTTATTTCTCAGTTTTGATAGTTAGTTTTATCATAAAGTGAAAATTGTCCCCCAATGTTTCTCTATTCCATGGGAATTTATTACCAGTCATTGACTTCATGATGATTTATCCAAGGGATAGAGACACCCCATCACATATCAATCCAATGAGGAGTGTAAGGATGAAAAATTAAAAAGGTCTTGAAAACCTAAAAAAACTAAAAACTATGAAAATCCCTAAATCCACTAACAAAGTCCCTTAACAGCCATAAACCCCCACAAATAAAACCCCCTAAACCCCTTTAACCCCTAAAGCACCCAAAAAAACATTAAACACCAAACCACCAACCAAAACCCTAAAAACAGAAAAATACTCAAAAAATTATTAAAACCCAAAAAAACATTAAATACCATAAATACACTAAAAACTATAAAACCATAAAAAACCATACAAATCATTAAACCTCTAAAACCCCGATAAAAACCATAAATCCCCCAAAAACCCAAAACCACCCAAAAACCCAACACCCCTAAAGACCCTAAAAACCCAAAAGACCCTAAAACCCACAAAACCAACCCAAAAAGACCCTAAAAACCACAAAACACCTGAAATATCATAAAAAACCCGAAATAACCTAATAGAACCAAGAAGATATTAGAAAATCCTAAAAAATAATTACAATCCCTTAAACACGCTAAAACCTTAAAATCTCCTCGAACCCCTAAAACCCCTAAAAACACCTAGAAAACCCTACAAACCCAAAACACCCTTAAGACCATAAAAGTATAAAATTACTAAAACCCTAAAATAAAAAAAACATTTTGAACCTCTTAAACCTTAGAAATATAAAAAACCAAAAAACCTTATAAAACACTAAAACCATTTAAAACATTTAAACCCTAATAAACCCTAAAAAACTTAAAGCCCTAAATTACCTAAAACAATAGAAACCCTAAAAACCCTAAAACTCCTAATAAAATACTGAAAACAATAAAAACACAAATAATATAATTTAATACTATTAAAGCATAAAAATAATAAAAAAACCCAAAATTCCCCAAAACACGTTAAAATCCCAGAAACCCTAAGATTCCCTGAAAGAAGCCTAAAACCCCTAAAATGTAACGCCCCGATCCCAGTTTCCCAGAGTCGGTGCATTATTAAATAACATTGGAATGATCACAAAAGATCAATTCTCAAAAGACCTATTAGTTTAGTAGTCTTGTAAACACTAGATATATTCATAATTCTTACATTACATCATAAAGTCAAAAAAAAAACTGCAACAACATCTTCTCTTCGTATCTCCTCATACTATCCTTGCAGGTCATTCCTAAACTACTTCTTCACATCATGGAAAAAATAGAACATTGAAAGGGGTGAGCTCAGATTCTCAGTAAGGATAACAATATAGAGGAAGCTTTAAAAAATAAGCATAAACATTTAAGGCAGTGTATAACTAAAACAAAATTCTTTTAAACTAGATCATAAACATAATATTGAAAAGATAAAATGAAATAATTCAATTTAATTATTCACATGGATATTATACTAGTCGAATAACTACATGCAATATCAATATCCACATTCATAATGATGGAATGAATATATAATGTCATACTATCATAACCACATAGTCAAGGCCTCATGACAAGACTACAAATAAGATTTTGTCAAGGCCTTGTGCCGAGATACTAGTTTGTGTCATGAGACCTACTGATGCATCGAGGAGCTATAGCGGGTTCCACCCGTCACTTTTTAATTCCAATGCATTCATCATATGAACATATTTAAACATAACATAAACATTCATATTAAAACTAGCATACGACATGTAAATACTTTCTCCATAAACCATGAATGGTATAAAAATAACACACCCACAGTCAATCATAACACAAAACCTTCAATAAAATATGGAAGTTTTGTATCATAATAAATAAACACCAAATAATCTTAAAATCCATGAAAGGATGTTGACATAGATTAAATCAAAACTATTTGAGAGAAATATCTCTTTTTTTGAAATCATATAAAAGTCACATAAATTTAAAAGAAAAAATTTACTTTGAAAATATTCTTATAATCTTTTAATGGATGCTTCGATGATTTTATAATGGCAGAAAATAGCCGCACCCGCCGTATAAGTTAAAAAGACATTCTTACCTTAATTCTGTCGAAAAGGTTAAAAAGGACCTTGTTTGGAAAAAAACGGAAATATTACTTTATAAACATCTTATAAAAAGTCAAAAAAGGGTAAAAATGACTTTAACCCATAGTTTTAAAAATATTAAGAATGATTTGAAATACATTTTTAAGAAACATGGATGTGGATGATAAAGAGGTCCATGTAGATAATTAAGTATAAACAACCTCGGATAATGAAGAGATTGTGAAATAAACACTTACCTTGTATTTTTCCTTGGTTGAGGGTATTTTAACCTCCTATATAATGGTTAAATAATTGTGATTAAGTTGTAAAAGAATCATATACATTAAATAGATATCATATATGATCTTTTAGCATTGCTTTGTTAATAATATCTTCGTATTATCGTCGTTTCAGGTGTTAACTTACTCATTTTCTTTTATATGTTTTGTTACATAATCTATTTTTGTTATGGATAGGTTGTATTTTATTCATATACAGAATGATATCAAGTAATTAAACATTATTTTTAATCATCAAATGAGAATTATACTTGAATGGATGTGATGGGAAATGAATCCCATCGCGTTCGTGGAGACGGTAGTCCGCATGTACGCACGAGAGACAATATCATTATTTTGATATTAAAATAATATATAATTGGATGTTATATCATATATACAAGATCATTATCAAGTTATATATATTAGTTACATAAATTACATATCATTATCAAACCCATCCAAATAATAATTTTTTTAATAACAATTACACCACGACTTGGAGACGGTAAGCCGTACATACTCACGTATGGTGACATGTCATTCAAAGAATGTATTAAATAATAAATATGGTTGTACCATATTTATAATAACATCACAGTATATATAAGATACTGGAGTTATTATTTTAGAATGTAAATAAAAAAATATAGAAGAAGTTGAAGAAGAAAGGAACTTGAAAAAGGGTGGTGAAAACATTACCTCTTCTTCGGGTTCTTCCTTTTGATTTGATCAAAAGGGCTCCATGGGATGGTTTTATGATCAAACTAAGGGCTCAAGGTTGAAGGTAGGAAAGTTTAGAGAATATTTGGGCAGGGGTTGGCTGAGCCAAATGGCTCCGAAGGTGTGACGAATTAGTTAGAAGTTGTGTCCTTTTATAAGGGGGAGGAGGGGCTCTTTAGAAAAATATTAAAGAATTATTTTATAATAAATTAACATTCGGTTATAATGGATAAAAAGTGGATTATTCAAAGTCTAAGTTGGGTATGGGTAGAAATACATTCAAAAAATAGGTTTTATACCGGGTTGGTTCACTATATTAACATTATCTTTTAGTTTTAACTCTTAGTTAATTAGTTTGACATTTAACATGTCACTTTGTATTTTTATATTATATAGTTAAAAAACATACTATATACATCCAATAGACCCCCTAGTGGTCCATTAATGATACACTTATCACGATACAAGTCCTTTGGCCGAACCTTATATTTTTAGGAATAAAATATCTATTAATAATATAATATTCGTTTTAAAAACTCTTTTATGTTAATTTTGACACTATTTGGAATTTGATTTTTGTGAAAATCATAACAGCATAATTACTTCAAAAAAGGTTAATTAAATCAATTATAACATGTCATATTATCCTATAAAATTAGTTTAATTCATTAAAAGTCTCAAATTAAATTTTTTTGGATATTTATAATATCAATTATTTTAATATATCTTTAATTCGGTAATTACTGCATCACCATTGTGTGATAAATAAATTAAAGTATTTAATATCTAAAAATTATAAATAAAATAAAATTATGTAGGAAATCTTTTTATATTTCTAATTAATATTTATAATCGAATTTATCATATCTATAACTCTATATTTAGAATGTTTTAGTAATTATTCTTGGATTTTAACTCTTTTAACTCTTCTTTGAATTAAATAATAATAAAAGTACTAATCTAATCCAAGTGGACCTCAATGATAATATTTTATTCCTAAGGATTTTTTTGGTCGAGAAACACTTTTCCAATATAATTAGGACATGTGTTAGGGTAATATTAACATCATTTTTACCCTTAATTACCCTATTTACTTTTAACCGTGGTAAATAAAACAGAATAGTTATTATTCTCCAAAAATTATTTTTATCTCATTGAACCATGTTTTAATCCTTGACATTTACTATGTCTCTCGGATTTTATAAATTCCACTCACAGAAGTGGTAAAATTATGTTTTATGGGAATTTTCAAATTATCCTAGGAGGCGGGTAAAAGACGGTGAAAAGTTCAATAAAATTTTTATATATCTAAAATTATTATAAACTCACTCCACTGAATTAAATTAATATTATATGTGTATTATTTATCTATTTTGACCTAAAATTAATTTAAATTAAATAAATAATTATTTAAATAAAAATTCGTTTTTAAACTATAACACTGTGTTTTTCACTATTCATAAAAAATTGAATTTTTTCAGAAAAATACTAAAAATTCACCCTAGGCTAAATTTGATTTTCTGAATCCTAAAATGTAACACCCCAAGCTTCCACGATACGTTTCCCTTTGAATAATTCAATGGCCTACATTGTACGCAACTTCGAAATTTTAACACATCACAACCAATCAAACTAGTTGTTATGAATAGTAATACCTACCTTTTGAAATTTTATAAATTTTATCTCTCAAAATGTACTTCATTTTTTGATTCGTAATATTGAAATTTAGCTTAGGGTGAAATTTTGGTACTTTTAGGATAACTTTCATATTTTGATGAATAGTGAAAATTACTAAATTTTAATTAAAAACAACTTTTTAAATCAAAATAATCAATTGTGATAAATTATGGTTTTGAGTGGTTTTAAAATATATTTATAATATAATTTTACCATTTAATACAATTTTGGTCATTGGACGTAATTTCACATTTAAACCGGACATAAACAATTGTCAATCTTTTGATAGTTATTATTTCTTAAAAAACGCTTTTTGTTTTGACAGCGGGAATTAATTTTAAATTAATTTTGGCCACTTATGTGTTTTGAATTTGGTAAAATTGATTCCATATTTTGAATCAGGATGTCTAAATTGTGTAAATAGTTAACTCTTATATTTATACATTTTGAATAATTATTTTGGTAAATATTTTATTTACCATGGTTAAAGGGTAAATCCGATAAATAAGGGTAAACAATAATATTATAATAATATTAATTTACACTAAAACATGTCCTAAACCTATTGGTTGATACATGTACGACCATGGTAATCTTTGGGTCGATTTGGGGACCCCATGGATCCACTTGTAGGTGATAGGGACACTTAATATTAATTATGTTAAAGTAAATACCAAAATGACATCAGCTTATATCCATTAGAAAAACAATTTTTACATAGGGTTATATATATTATATTTTAGATTATAAATATTAATTAGAAAGATAAAAATATTTCCTACATAATTGTATTTTATTTATAATTTTTAAACATTGAAAAATTAAAAATATATATGACAAAATAATGATGCAGTATTTTCCTTATTAATGAAAGAATCAAATAATTGGTATTATAAATGTTAAAATAAATATAATTTAAACATTTTGATGACATAAACGAACTTTTTGGTCAATATAACATGTTATTATTGCTTAAATGAATTTGGTTCAAATTAATAAAGTTGTTAAGACTTTAAAAAAAATCAATTATTGAATAGTGTCAAAATTGACATAAATGAGTTTTTAAAACAAATATTTTATTATTAATTGATATTCTATTCCTAAAAATATAAGTATCGGCCAAAGGACATATATTATGATATTTTAATTATTAATGGACCACTTGGGGGTCTCTTGGATGTATATAGTAGGTTTATTAACTATATAATATATAATACAAAGTGACATGGTAAATGTCAAACTAATTAACTAAGAGTTAAAAATAAAAGATAAGGTTAATATAATGACCCAAACCGGTCAAAAATATATTGGTTGAAAGGATTTCGACCCATACCCACCTTATACTTTTAATAATTCTCATTTTATCAATTATAAACCGAATATAAATTTATTATAAAATATTACATTAAATTTTTCCTAAAGAGCCCCTCCTCCCCATTATAAAAGGGCACCCGTTCTTACCAATTCTTCACACATTCAAAGCCTTTTGGCTCAGACAACCCATGACCAAATGTTCTCTGAACTTCCATCAATTCAACCTAGAGGCCTTAGTTTCATCATAAAGCCAACCTAGGGAGCCCTTTTGATCAAATCAAAAGAAAGAACCTGAAAAGATGTAATGATTTCACCACCCTCTTTCAAGTTACTTTCTTCTTCCACTTATTATTTCTTTGTTATTTCCATTATAAAATAATAAATCAAGTATCTTCTATATAATGTGATGTTATTATAAATATGGTACAACCATATTCAGTATTCTATCCATCCTTTTAATGATATGTCACCATACGTGCGTACGTACGGCCTACCGTCTCCACGTCGTGGTGAAATTGTTATTCAATATATTATTATTTGGATGGGTATAATAATGATGTTTAATTCATTTAAATAAAAAATATAACATTATAATGATTCTTTTTATATGATATATCATCCAATTATATATTATTTTAATATCAAAATAATGATATTGTCGCTCGTGCGTACGTACGGATTATCGTCTCCACGAACGCGATGAGATTCATTCCCCATCATATCCATTCAAGGCTAAATTTAATTTGATGAGTTAAAATAATTTTTAGAGACATGATATCATTCTGGATATGAATAATATACTTCCCATCCATAACAAATATGGATTGCATTAAAATAATATAAAGGAAAACGAATCTGTTAACACCCGAAACGACGATAATACTACGATATTATTAACAAATAAATGTTAAAAGATCGTATATGATATCATATTAATGTAAATTATTATTGTATAATTCAATAACAATTATTTAACCATTATAAAGGAGGTTAAACTACCATCGACCAAGGAAAAAGTACAAAGTAAGGGGTTTCTTATCTCACTTTTAATTTCGTGAGATTTCCATTATTCACCACTTATTTATTGCATGTGGTGTGTGTACTGCCCATGATTGTATTCATTTTGTTATATAAATTAATTTATGGATATTTACATCATCTTTTTATGATCCTTATTTCATGGGTGTGTGTTTCGTAAGTTACCAAATTGATAAAGGAATTATAAATTTCAATTTCCATTCATTTGGCTATACGCATACATCATTGATTATTTTACTCCAAGATTTTGTGTGGAATAACTATTCATTTTCATATTCCATAATTTCCACTCCCATTTATGTGGCCATACTTTTGATACACATAATCATTCCATTGATAATTTCTCAAGTCATCGATATGAATTTGGTAAGAGTAATTTTTAACTCATTCTTCATTTTTTGAGTTAAATATCCAATTCATTGGTGTTGTCTTTACAAGAATATGTGTGAATGTCCTCTGATTGATTTACACTGAACATCCAATAATATTGAGTTTATTTATATTTTTCACATATAATTATGTCGTTGATTTATCCTTAACCTAAGGATACGGTCTTTATAAGAGACTTAATCTCAATTTACATCCCATTGAGACTTTATTATTGTCATAAACCAATTATCATTTATATGGTGTATATAATATACTTTGACATAGTGTATCATGAATCCCTTTATTCTCATGATATTTCCAAGTTTTGATTACCTCAATTATTTTTATTCAGTTGTCTCTCTTTTGGTTAGAAACTCTAACTAAAATATCATTTTTAAATGTTTTGATGATTTATTATTCAAAATATTTCTCATTAATGTCCATGTTTTAAAAATGGTTTTAAGGATTTATTTAAATGGACATTAAAGTTTTAAAATTAAAATTACCTTTAAAAGTTTCAAAGTGGCATGGGAAACTTGGATTCGAAAATATATTTTTAAATGGCTTCTTGACAAATAGTTTGACTTTTAAATGATTTCAAGAAAAATGGGGATATTTCTCTCTAATAGTTTTGATGATTATTTTCATCTATGTCAATATCGGTCATCATTCTCGATTGAGGTTAATCTGATACAATACAATATTCCATATTGTATCGAATGAGTTATTTTTTACTGTGGATGTGCTATTTTTATACCATTCATGGTTTGTGGATAAAGTATTGACATTTCGTATGCTAGTTTTAATACAAATGTTTGTGTTATGTTTCAAACTTTTCAAATGAGGAATGCATTGGACTTAGTAAGTGACGGGTGGAGCCCGTTATAGCTCCTTGATGCATCGGTAGGTCTCATGAGACAAAATAGTGTCTTGGAATGAGGCCCTGACAAAATCTTATTTGTAGTCATGGCATGAGGCCTTGGCTATGTGGTTATGATTGTCTAGAATTATGAATTCCATCATTATGAAAGTGGTTATTGATATTGCATGTGATTATTCAACTAGTAGAATATCCATGTGAATAAGTAAAGGGAATAATTTCATTTTATCTTTTCCGTATTATTCTTAAGTTCAAGTTTAAAAGGCTTTTGTTTTAGTTATGCATTGCCTTAAGTGTTTATGCTTATCTATGAAAGCTTCTACTATATTGTTATCCTTACGAAGAATCTGAGCTCAACCCTTTCAATGTTTTATTTTTCCCAGGATTGTGAAGAAGTAATTTATGAATGACCTGCATTGATAGTATGAGGAGATATGAAGACAATATGTTGTTGTAGTTTTTTTACCTTATGATGTAATGTAAGACTTATTAATATATCTATTGTTTCCAAGACTACTAAACTAATCGGTCTTTCGAGACTTGATCTTTTGTGATCATGAAAATGTTATGTAATAATGAACCAACTCTGGGTAACAGGGGTCGGGGCGTTACATAAAATAAAGTCTGTTTTACCAAATTAAAAACATATAAGTTTCATTTATTAATTTAAATTTAATTCCCATTGTCAAATCCAAAAGGCGTATTTTTAAGAAATAATAACTATCAAAAGATTGACAGTTGTTTATGTCCAATTTCAAGGTGAAATTACTTAAAATGACCAGAATTAGATTAAATTGTAAAAATATAATCTATTTGTACGTATAAACCATTAAAATGTATAATTTAACACTATATATTATTTTTATTAAAAAAGTTGTTTCGAGTTAAAATATAGTATTTTTCACTATTCACCCAAATATGAAAGTTATCAGAAAAACAACAAAAATTTATTGAAACTAAATTTTTATGTCCTGATTCTAAAGAAGAAGTAATTTTTGTTAAATTGAATATATAAATCTTTCAAATATTGTATTTGAAAATGGTTCACCATTAAAAGACGGTAAAAGTGCATTTTTTTAAAAATACATCTTTTATCTGAAAAAATGAATTAGTTCTTACATTATGTCTAAGAAACTCATAATATGGATTCTAAAATTATAAGTATTATATAATGTTCAAATTTTAGTTAATACTATTCATAACCGCTTTTGAACAGCTAGTTTGGTAATCTTGTGGTGCGCTTAAACTCGGTGTTGCGTGTAGTTCAAGTTATTGAATAACTTTGAAGAAATAACGTACTATAAAATCTTGGGGTGTTACATTATTTCCTCCTTGAATAAATTGCATCCTCGTAATTTAAAATTGTTCTTCAAAAATAAATGGTTGAAAATAGAAAATACCTTTGTGGGGAAACCCACATCCGAAATTGGGTTAATAAAATTTAGTCTTAATAAGAGGAAAAGGAGAATGAAAAAGTCACCACCAAATTATGATCTCGATTAGGAGAACATTGGTGGAAATTAGAGACACATAATTGGAGGAAAAATGTAAATATACATAGGGAGTGATTGAGGTATTCAATCACAAATAATTGTAGAATTGTTGGCCTCAAAGCCACCAATCTATGATGATTTAAAATACCATCGGTTCAACAAAACGTAAGGTATTAGGATAACACATTTTTGGTTTTAAGATGCATTACCTAATGTTTAAGAATTTATTTCTTCATAGAATATGATAATAAAAAAAGTATACCTGTCAAGTAGAGTTCCATACTTTAACTAATTTCTACCACAAACTCATCTTTCACTCTAAAAGATAATAGAACTTAAAAAAATATTTTATTTATCCTATTCGTATAGGGTTCCAAAAAAAGAATTTATAATTCATCTACCAGACCCTTTAAAAAACTACATTATTCAATCCAGGACATCACATGGGTCAGTGGAAGGTGATACACCCTTGTTGCCCTTCTGTTGCGGGATCAAGTCTCACGGCCTTTCCAGATGTGAGGGGTTGTCGCACGACCTTCTGGTTGTCCTTTTTATAACCATCCAAAAATAATCTTTATAAATTATTTAACCTTAACAATTGTATAAAATGTCAAATATAATCCATTCCAACCTTTATAATTATCAAAATTACTTCTATCCAAACTCAGAGTCCAAACTTTATACAGAATGTAAATATAATTAAGATCTTTTTTTTCCATGTAATAACATGTGAATACCTTCATCATGTATTATTTTAAAATATGGTTACACCCTGAATTACCATAAAACCATATTGATTACATTCATGATCCCTTATTACTTATATAATACTAGATATATTCCTTATATCCAAAAACATTGAATATTCCAAAAATGGTGAAATAAACAAACCATTAATCAGTGCCAAGGTAGTTAAGAATATAAAATATAATTTATCCAAATCAACCATCTATTATTCCACAATTACTAACTCAATATCAAGACCATATTGAGGATTACCATTCCTTCAACCATGTATTTTCAAAAAAAAAATAACTTACTATTGAGTCTCTTTTCATAGTACCATAAAATCTCAAATCCTTAATGAAATAGTACTGTAGTACAATCCTTATTTATCCCCATAATTCATATAACCAGTACGTCATTGATACAACACTCAAATGAAATAATTCTATAATAAAAACAAAAGACCACTAGTCATACCTCTTCATCTGTGGTAGTATGATAACTTTATTATTATCCAATAGCATCATTTGGGGAATACTCTGATGACTTGAACATTCATTTGGGTAGTGTACCCACTCCTTAAAGATGAAGCATTGTACATTTGAAACCATTTTCTTACCCTCACAATCATGAATGTGGTGACCTTTTTCTCCACAACTATAACATACTCCCATTCCCTTCAACAATTTTCCAAGGTTATTCTTTCCACAGTTATCACATATGAGAAAATCCTTCTTTACCTTCTTCCCTTTATCTGTCTTTCTCTCTACCATCCTTTTCTTCTCTGGCTTCCCTTCAAATCCCTAGGACTCTAAAAACTCTTTAATTATCTTATCATCACATGATGATAATACATGGGAGACTATTTCCTTTCTAAATTCTGGCTTAAGACCATGAAAGATATGATCCTTATTACTCTTTGGATCATGCGTATTGTGGTATTTCTCATTCCTTCAACTGGGCACCATTTCTAAAAATTGGCATACACTAGATTAGTTTATGAATAGAAATACCTAATCCCAAACTTTTAAAACACTTATCAGAAATTAACCAGTTTGTGGATATAATCCATAATCATAAAAATGTCTTCTTTGAGAAATTATATACTCATAAACCACTCATTATGGTTTGTAAAGAAAATGATAATTATCCTAATGATATCCCTCAGGAGTGTCGTACCCAATAGTGAAACAAGGCCCATTGTCATCCACCAGTTCCCATTCGAGTCTAGATCAAAGCGGTGCTTTTGGGTTTTACCCCTAGGTACATCTGTGCTAGACCCGCCTCTACCTGCTCGTATCCAGACAGGGATGTATTTCTTGTAAAACTCACAAAATCTCTACAATATCAAAATTCTAGGAAGTTCTTCTATACTAATCCTCAAAGTCTATCTTAGGGCTATGTTCTCTAATCTACTATAATTCCCCGACCCCAGTTACCCAGAGTTGGTGCATTATTACATAAAATTGGCATGATCACAAAATATCAAGTCTCGAAAGACCGATTAGTTTAGTAGTCTTGGAAACACTAGATATATTCATAAGTCTTACATTAAATCATAAAGTATAAAGAAACTAAAAAAACATCTTCTCTTAATATCTCCTCATACTATCCCTCTAGGTCATTCATAATTTACTTCTTCACATCCTGGGAAAAATAAAACATTGAAAGGGGTGAGCTCAGATGCTCAGTAAGGATAACAATATAGCGGAAACATTCATAAATAAGCATAAACATTTAAGGCAATGTATAACTAAAACAAAAGCATTCTAAACATGAACCTCAATATAATATCGCAAAGATAAAATGAAATAATTCCATTTACTTATTCACATGGATATTCTATTAGTAGAATTACCACATGAAATATCAATAACCACTTTCATAATGATGGACTGCATACTGCCCTACTATCATAACCACATAGTCAAGGCCTCGTGCCAAGACTACAAATAATATTTTGTCAAGGCCTTGTGCCTAGACACTAGTTTATCTAATGAGACCTACCGATGAATCGAGGAGCTATAGCTATCTCCACTCGTCACTTATTAAGTCCAATTAATTCCCCATATGAACAGGTTTAAACATAACATAAACATTCGTATTAAAACTAGAATACGAAATGTCAATACTTTCTCCATAAACCATAAATGGTATAAAAATTAAACATCCACAGTCCAACATATCACAAAACCTTCAATAAAATATGATAGTTTTGTATCATAATAAATAAACATAAAATAATATTAAAATATATCAAAGGATGTTGACATAGATGAAATCAAAACTGTTTGAGAGAAATATCTCTTTTTTTTAAATCGTTTAAAAGTCACATAATTATAAAAGAAAACATTTATTTTGAAAATATTCTTATAATATTGTAAGTGAAGATTAGATGATTTTATGATGGCGGCAAATAGCCGCACCCTCCGTATAAGTTAAAAATACATTCTTACCTTAATTCTGTCGAAAAGGATAAAAAGGACCGTGTTTGGAAAATGACGGAATGATTCTTTTATAAAATTATTATAAAAAGTCAAAAAAGGGTATAAATGACTTTAACCCATAGTCTATAAAATAGTAAGAATGGTTTGAAAAACATTTTTAAGAAACATGGATGTGGATGATAAAGAGGTCACAGTAGATAATTAGGTATAAACATCCTCGGATAATGAAGAGATTGTGAAATAAACCCTTACCTTGTAATTTTCCTTGGATGAGGATAGTTTAACCTCATTTATAATGGTGAAATAATTGTTATTAAGTTAAAAAACAATCATATACATTAATATGATATCATATATGATCTTTTAACACTGCTTTGTTAATAATATCTTTGTATTATCGTCGTTTTGGGTGTTAACTTACTCATTTTCTTTTATAAGTTTTGTTACCTAAGACATGTTTGTTATGGATAGGTTATATATTATTCATATCCAGAATGATATCAAGTCCTTAAACATTATTTTTAATCATCAAATGAGAATTAGTCTTGAATGGATAGATGGGGAATTAATCTCATCACGTTCGTGGAGACGGTAGTCCGTACGTACGCACGAGTCACAATATCATTATTTTGATATTAAAATAATATATAATTGGATGGTATATAATAGATACAGAATCATTATCGTGTTATATTTATTATTTACATCAATAACATATCATTATTATACCCATCCAAATAATAATGTTTTGGAATAACAATTACACCATGACGTGGAGACAGTAAGCCTTACGTACGCACGTATGGTGACATGTCATTCAAAGGATGGATTGAATACTGAATATGGTTGTACCATATTTATAATAACATCATATTATATAGATGATACTGATGTTATTATTTTAGAAAGGAAATAACAAAAAAATAAGAAGTTGAAGAAGAAAGGGACTTGAAAAAGGGTGGTGGAAACATTAACTCTTCTTCGGGTTCTTTTTTTTTTGATTTGATAAAAAGGGATCCCTAGGTTGGATTTATGACCAAAATAAGGCCTCTAGGATGAAGGGAGGGAAGTTGAGAGAATACTTGGTTAGGGGTTGGCCGAGCCAAATGGCTCTGAATGTGTGAATAATTGGTTAGAAGTGGTATCCTTTTATAAGGGGGGGAGGGGCTCTTTAGAAAAAACTTAAAGTATTATTTTATAATAAATTTATATTCGGTTTCTGATGGATACAAAGGGGATTATTCAAAGTATAAGATGGGTATGGGTCGAAATCCTTTCAACCAATAGGTTTTAGACAGGTTTGGGTCACTATATTAACCTTAGCTTTTATTTTTAACACGTAGTTAATTAGTTTGACATTTACCATGTCACTTTGTATTTTTATATTATATGGTTAATAAAAATACTATATACATCAAAGTGACCCCAAAGTGGTCCATTAATGATACACCTATCATGATACAAGTACTTTGTCTGAACCTTATATTTTTAAGAATATAATATCAATTAATAATATAATATTCGTTTTAGAAACTCTTTCATGTAAATTTTGACACTATTTGGAATTTCATTTTTTTGAAAATCATAACATCATGATTACTTCTAAAAAGGTTAATTAAATCAATACTAACATGTCATATTATCCTGAAAAATTAGTGTAATTCATAAAAAGTCTCAAATTACATTTATTTGGATATTTACATTATAAATTATTTTAATATTTCATCAATTTGGTAATTACAGCATCACCATTGTGTCATAATTAAATTAAATTATTTAATGTATAAAAATTATAAATAAAAAACATTTATGTAGGAAATATCTTTATCTTTCTAGTGATTATTTATAATTGAATTTATCATATGCATAACCCTATATTAAAAATGTTTTTATAATTAAACTTTGATTTTAACTCTTATTACTCTTCTTTGAATTAAATAGTAATAAAAGCCCTAATCTAATCCATGTGGACCTAAATGATAAACTTTTATTCCTAAGGTTGTTTTTGGTCGACATACACTTTTCCAATAGAATTAGGACATGTGTTAGGGTAATATTAATATCATTTTTAGCCTTAATTACCCTATTTACTTTTAATTGTGGTAAATAAAAGTAAAAAGTTATTATTCACCAAAAATTATTTTTATCTCATTGAACCATATTTTACTCCTTGATATTAACCGTGTCTCTCGGATTTTTGAAATTCCACTCACAAAAGTGGTAAAATTATGTTTTATGTGAATTTAAAAATTCTCCTATGAGGTGGGTAAAAGACAGTGAAAAGTTCAATAAAATATTTATATATCTAAAATTATTATAAATTGACTCCACTGAACTAAATTGAAATTATATAGGTATTATGTATCTATTTTGACCTAAAATAAATTTAAATTAAATAAATAATTATTTAAATAAAAAATCGGTTTTAAACTATAACTCATTGTTTTTCACTATTAATCAAAAATTAAAAGTTTTCAGAAAAATACAAAAATCTCATCCTAGGCTAATTTAGATATTCTGGATCCGAAAATGAAGTCTGTTTTACCAAATTCAAAACATATAAGTTTTATTTATTAATTTAAAATTAATTCTTGTTGTCAAAACCAAAAGGCGTATTTTTAAGAAATATTAACTATCAAAATATTTACAATTGTTTATGTCCAATTTCAATGTGAAATTACTTACAATGACCATCATTGGATTAAATGGTAAAAGTATTATATATATTTACTTATAAACCATTAAAATGTATAATTTAACACTATATATTGTTTGATTAAAAAAGTTGTTTTCAGTAAAAATATTGTATTTTTCATTATTCACCCAAATATGAAAGTTATCAGAAAAACATCAAAAATTTATTGGAACTAAATTCTTATGTCCTGATTCTAAAGAAGAAGTTTTTTTTGTTAAATTGAATATATAAATTTTTCAAATAATGTATTTAAAAATAGTTCACCATTAAAATATGGTAAAAGTTCATTTTTTGAAAAATATTTCTTTTATCTGAACAAAATGAATTAGTTCTTATATTATGTCTAAGAAACTCATAATATGGATTCTAAAATTATAAATATTACATAATGTTCAAAATTTAGTTACTACTATTCATAACTGCTTTTGAATGGCTATTTTGGTAATCTTGTGGTGCGCTTGAACTCGGTGTGGCGTGTAGTGCATGTTATTGTATTAATTTGAAGAAATAACGTACTTTGAAATCTTGGGGTGTTACATAAAACACTAAAAAACCTAATAAACTACATTAATACCATGAAATCATAAAAATAATAAAAAACCCAAAAATCCCCAAAACACATTAAAAACCCTGAAACCCTATAATACCTTGAAATAAGCCAAAAACCCCTAAAAACACATAAAACCATAAAACCCCTCACAAAACATATAATACTATAAAAAATATAAATAACATAAAATCTCCAAAATAAACCCTAAAACCCCAAAAAAAACCAGAAATCCAAAAAAACCCTAAAAACCATAAAAACTATAGAAACCCTAAAACCCTAGAAACCCTGAAAACCTAAAAACCTCTTAAAGACACTAAAAACCTAAAACCCAAAAAACCCTGAAAAACTGTTAACTCTATACCCAACACCCTAAAAAATAAACCCTAAATAGTAACCCATATACCTTACACCCTAAACCCTACACCCTAAACCCTAAATCCTACACCCTCCACCCAAAACCGTAAACCCTACACCCTAAACCAGATATCGTAGACCCTAAAACCCATTTCGTTAAGCCTAAACCCTAAACCCCATTACCCTAAAAACTATAACATGCACCAAAAATCATAAACCATACATATTATACCCTATAATATACACCCTAAACACTAAAAACTAATCCCTACACCCTACACCCAAAAACTAAAACCCGACACTATAACGCCCTGACCCCAGTTACCCAGAGTCAATGCATTATTGCGTAACATTGGCATGATCACAAAAGATCAAGTCTCGAAAGACCTATTAGTTTAGTAGCCTTGGAAACACTAGATACATTCATAAATGTTACATTACATAATAATGTGAAAAACTACAATAACAAAGTCTCCATAGTCCACACTCATATCTTCTTCCGACTATCCCTGCAGGTCATTCATAAAATACTTCTTCACATCCTGGAAAATATTAAAACATTGAAAGGGGTGATCTCAGATTCTCAGTAAGGATAACAATATTTCGGATGCTTTCATAAATAAACATTAACATTTAAGTCAATGTATAACTAAAACAAAACCCTTTTTAAACTTGAACTTCAGCATAATATTGAAAAAAGAAAATTAAATAATTCCATTTACTTACTCACATGGATAATCTACTCGTCGAATAATCACATGCAATATCAATAACCACTTTCATAATGATGGAATGCATAATGCCGGACTATCATAACCACGTATCCAAGGCCTCGTGCCAAGACTACATATAATATTTTGTCAAGGCCTCGTGCCAAGACACTAGTTTGTCTCATGAGACCTACCGATGCATCGAGGAGCTATAGCGGGCTCCACCCATCACTTATTAAGTCCAACGCATTCCTCATATGAACAGGTCATATCATAAACCATAACATAATTTTATCACATAAAACATGCATAAAATAAACATAAGATTTCCACACTTCAATCACAAGATATCAATACAACACATTGATATAACAAAAACATTATTAAAACTGTTTTCAAAACCAAAATAAAAGAAAAGCAAAACATGGTATATAGTTTTCTTTTAAAAAGAAAGCTATGGATTATAGAGGAAGCCTAAAATCAAAGAATATTCACAGCGGCAGAGAAGTCGTTGTCGCCACATACGTAAGAAAAAACATTCCTTTTTTCGTTTAGTAAAAACGCTTCGTATAAAAAGATTCCTTTTGAATAAAAGTAAAAGTCAAGGGGGTTTATACACCGTATAAATGAAAGTTGTGTATAAAACCAAATATGCCTCAATGAAAGGAGATTGAGACGAAGTCCGTAAAAAGATCATTTTTAAAATAAAATAGATATATTATGAGTATTTACTATAATTAAACATAAATAAAGTAAAAATACATGATCAGACATAATAATATCATGACATAATTTGAATGTAGGAGATTAACCCAAATATTGGAAATTGGGTTAAGAAATTCCATTACCTCATGTCCGACTTGACTCGATCGTTCTTTAATCTCCTGAATAATAAACTAGAGTTAATTTCTAATTGCTTAAGAACATTTTTCATGTTAATTATTCCTTTTATATCTCTTATTACCATGTTATTAACATTATGTAATTATTTAAGTTAATAACGGTCATTTTGTCGATCTTTGGTACTTGAGTCAAAAATATACATCTTATAATTACAAGTTGTTCATGTGGTGAAATATCCATTAAATCCACAATTATATCATTATTTAGATATAATATATATCATATATATCCAGTATATACATGCATTTATAATATTAAATAACATTTAGAGGTAAGAAATGAAATGCACCATTCATGGAGACGGTAAGCCGTACATACGCATGAATGCTACATTCATTTCTATTTCGTATTTAATGGAATGAAATTATAATTATATAAATTTATAATATAATTAAAGTATAATATAATTTATAATACCATTTACTTAATCCTTTATACATCTCACATATGGTATTAACGATTCAAATCACTTTGAGGGGGCGGTAATCCGCACTTCCTAAAATGAAAATATCGCGTTTACCCATAATGGAAATCATAAAGGTATTCCATAAATGAAAAATACAGAAGATTAAGGAAAACATAAACATATTATATATCATATATAAATATAGTGACATCTTAATGGCCACCTTTTAAGGTGTTATATGAGTGTTGAACAATCATCGTTTCGTGAGGCAGAAATTCGCCATCCACAGAAACAGTTTGTTCTTTAACCATTAGATGTATGTGTGTGTAATTGTAGCTAGAATAATTATTTTAACTACATCCTAGTATATTTAGGATACTGGTGTTGTTACAAAAGAAATTAACAACAAGATTTTAGGGTTTTGGAGAAGCAAAATAAAACAAAATAACATAAAAGAAGACATTACATTAAAATCGGGTAACTCTTTTTTGATTTGAGCCAAAGGCTTCCTTGGGAAGACTTATGCCCAATGTGAGGCTTCTAGGAGTTATATAGGGAAGTTGGGAGAGTATTTGAGCAGAGTTTGGCCGAGCCAAAAGTTTTGAAAGTGTGAATAAGGTGGTAGTGGTGGTGGCCTTTTATAAGAGGAGAGAAGGGGCACTCTTGGAAAGATTGAAATGTTACATTATTATGAAATTATTTTCGGATTCTAAAGGTCCAAAAATGATATATTTCGTGGATAAGGTGATAAGGGTTCAAAATCTTCTCATCCAATAGGTTTTGGAAAAGTGTACGCCTTAGATTTTACATTATCTTTTCATTTTATTTAAATCATTAATTAATGATGTAATCGATGCATCATCATTGTGTCATAATCATTTTAATTTCTTTAATGTCTAAAAATTATAAATAAAAAATCCTGATGTAGGAAATAGTTTTATCTTTCTAATGAATATTTATAGTCAAAAATATGACTTGTATAACCCCATTTAAAAAAAAATTAACAAAAGAACTCATGTTTGTGACATTTTTATTTTAACATTAAATAAAAAGTTTTTAATGCCATTTTCCTACCAAAGTGGCTCCATGGGGTCCCCAAGTGGACCTATGGATTGTCTTGGTCGTCCATGACTCATCCAATAGGGTTAGGACAAGTGTAAAGGTCATTTCATATTATTATAACATTGTCTTTACCTTAAATTACACTAATTACCTTTAATCACGATTAATTAAACTTAAAATTTACTATTCACCAAAAAATTATTTTAATCCCATTGAACCACATTTTACTTCCTAATGACAACCATGTATTTCGGATTTTTGAAAATCGAATCACAAAAGTGGTAATGATTCATTTAAATGAAAAATCTGTTTTTTAACTACCACTTAGTGGTTTCACTATTCATCAAAAATTGAAGTTTTTCAGAATAATTCCAAAATTTCACCCTAAGCTATAATTGATATTCCGAATTCAAAAATGATGACTATTTTACAAAATTCCAAAAATATAAGTTGCATTAATTAATTTTATAATTAATTCTCGTTGTCAATACAAATAGGGAGTTTTTAAGAAACAATATATATCAATAGATTGACAATTGTTTATGTCCAATTTCAAAGTGAAATTAATTCTAATGACAACCATTGAATAAAATGGTAAAAATATATTCTAATTATACTTTAAAACCACTCAATAGTATAATTTATCACTATAAATTATTTTGATTAAAAAATTTGATTTTGAGTATTTTTCACTATTCATAAAAAATTGGAAGTTCTCAGAAAAATACCAAAAATTCAACATAGGATAATTTCGATATTCCGGATCCAAAAATGAAGTCCACTTTGAAATATAAAATATATATATAATTTCAAAAAGTGGGTATTACTATTCATAATTGCTATTTTGATTGGTCGCGGTGTGTTAGAATCTCGAACTTTCATACAATGCAAGCTGTTGCATTATTGAAAGAGAAGCGTATCGTGGAAGCTCGGGGTGTTACATACACCAAAAACCCTATACCCTAAACCCTAAACCTGAGATGATAAACCCCACACCCTACACCCTGAACCCTGAACCCTTCACAATAAACATGATACAATATACCCTAATCCCTAAACCCTACACTCCAAACCCTATACCCTACACTAGAAACCCAATACTATATACCATGAACTATATACCATAGACACTAAACCCAATACCCTGAACTCTAAACTGTAAATCCTACACCCTGAACACTACACCCTACACCCTAACCCATAAACCCTACATCTCAAACCCCACACCCTAAAACCTAAACACTGCCCCCTAAACCCTATACCCTAGATCTTAAACTCTGAAAACTATAACCTAAAATCTAAACAATAAACCCTATACCCAATACCCTAACCCCTAAACCATAAACCCTACACCCTAAAACCCATACCTTAATCCCTAAACCTTAACCCTAAACTGTAAACTGTAAACCCTACAACCTCGTTCTTATACCCTATACAAAAAACCCAAAACCCTATACCCTAAACACTAAACCGTGCACACTAAACCCTACACCCTAATTGATGTACTATATTCCCTAAACCGTAATCCCAACCCCAAAAACACACTAATCTACACTCAAAATCCTAAACAATATACCAAAAAACAATATACCATGTAAAATAATACGAGTACATGCCTTACTACAAGTGCTGGGGTGATTTATTGTTTATAAAATAAAACATAAAAATTTCACTAACCTCTTATAAGAAAGTAATCTATCATAAAAACGCCAATATTCTTTATTAAATCAGGGTTAATAAATGTTTATAAAAAATAGTATAAAATATTCCATAATAAATGAACAGTAAAAACATGTAAACAGTTGTAGTTAATAAGAAGTAGAATCCACATAAGTTTTATAAAAAGTGTAAAAAACTCATACAAAAAAATTCATATGAATGTTACAACACATTAGCCTTATGTATAAAGGATTTTTTAATCATGATCAAGATTTTCAAAATTTTAATCAAACCCTAAAAGTCTCTATTCCTTTACCAAGGAATCCCATGGTAATGATATAGGACAACCTAATGTTTCACTTTCCTTGATAACCCTCGATCATCCAGATCAGAATAACCTTGGAATCACTCGATCACACAAGGCAAGGCAGAGAAATTACAAAATCATATAGCAGAAGATGGAGGCCTAAAGTAAGAATCTCTAAAGAAATATAGTGAATTGTTCACTCATAAAAAGATATTAAAAACTATTAATACATACATTATATAGTTGATGATGAAAGTAATCCTCATCATTGAATGTGGACTCTATTTATATTAATTTCTACAATGGTCGTATTCCTCATTCTTCATATATTGTTGCAACGCCACTGGAAGAACCATATCTTCTATTGTAAATATAAGAATATAATCATCATTTAATTCTCGTAATAATCTAAACCACTACAATTTACTCGGATTGTATCATGTAGAATAAGGAATGTACTTCTAGTTGAATAATGTTTTTCCATATGGTATATTTTTTGGATTTTCATATGAAAGTCATGCCTGCTCCATCAAATGATGTTTTCCTAGTTGAATTAGTAGAGAATAATCCAATGGAATTCATAGAAATTGGGTATATTTCCTTGTTTCAATCCTAATCCAATGAAACATTTGTTTTTTCAGAAGATTTAAAAAGTATAGTATATGTCCAAATAATAAATAACTCAATTCAATGTAAAGAACATTTTATGTATGGTAAAATGCAAGAATTTTCCGAAAAAAACATTTTACAAAACTTTTTCAAATTGAAAATCAGTAAATTATAATATTTTAAAGAATTGGTTTTTCATTTTAGAAAATATGGTTTGAAACTATAGAATGAAATTTTTTGACTCAAAAACCTCCCTTTTGGGAAATCACAAAACATAATTTTGAATGATAAAATCTGAAGTTATAAAACATTAAAATATATATACTCACCTAATCTTATGAATTTCTAATCTTTATCATTTTTCATGGAAAATAAGAACATTCTTAACCTTCCCCACTTTTATTTAATGTTATTTATCTCGAAAATTATATTTTCTTTCTTCTTAAACCACTATTATTTATTTTAATGAAAATATAGATACATTCCCTTTTTCCTCAAAAATTTTAATGCTTTCTCTCCCTTTATGATGTTCAAAAAACAATTATGGGATATAGAATGTGTACTTGAAATATTAGAGATAGAATAACTCTATGAAAAATATATCACATTCATTAAAAAAATACACTAAGAGAAATAATAAATTCATCCATATCAAATTATAATAGAGTTATTTATCCAAATAAATTTTGTAAAACGTCCATCCCAAAATATCAACATGATCATCCATCCAAAAAAATTCGTTTGGTTATTAGAATCATCCAAGAGTTCACACAAAATAAATCATTCTTTCTTTTAAATATTTCTAATAATGAATTTCATCTTGTTGACATCTTCCTATAATTTCCCTAACTAAGTAAAAACTACCATCACCCTTTTAACTTCTTCCTATAGAGATTTTACTTTATACTATCATTCGGAATTTCTCCTAAAAATAACCAATATTCTCTTTAACTATGAAACATATTCCTTCCCTAATTAAATATTATTTATTTGTCTTTAGATTTCATCATCTTGAATCATAGTAAGAGATTTTTAGTCATCAACTATACTTGTAGTCACACAAACATCAAAATTGATGAATCTTGAAAAATGAGAAATTAACATTGTAGTTGTTCCTATTCCATAAAATTGATCATCATAAAATTTGATATCTCCCTTAATGTATCTCATATAGTTAATAAATTTCTTCATATTTCTGGAGTACACGTTTTTTTCACTTTTAAATCATTAAATTATACCTAATTTGTTGAACCATAAAAACCCTTAAAAACCAAAAAGATCCTTATAACTCAAAACACTGAAGAACCGAAGACCCCCCCCCCCTTGAAACCTTAAAATAGACATAAATTATCAAACCCACCTAAAGGTCCCTAAATACCCTAAAAGGCCTTATAAATGCTCAAAAATCAGTAAACCCTAAAATGATAAAAGAAGCTAAAACCCCCTTAAACCCCCTAAAACCGCATAAATACCCTAAAATCCATAAAACCCCCAAAACCTTAAAAATCATAAAAACCATAATGATCACTAAAAATCATAAAAACATTAAAAATCATGAAAAACTGAAACACATAAATACCCTAGAAACACCCTAAAAACCATGTTAATCCCTAAACCGTAAATAAACCCAAAACACCCTAAAAACCTGAATACACCTTCAAAGGACCATACACCCCAAAAAACTCTAAAATTTTATAAAACCTCTAGAAACACCCAAACTCACTATAAATGCTAAAACCCTATGAAACCCTAAAAAATCCCTAAAATCATCCCCCAAACACTCAAACACCACGAAAATACAAAAAATTAAACCCCCTAAATACAAAAATAACCCTAAAACCTTAAAAATCCAAACCACCTTAAAAGGAACATAAAACCTGAAAACACCTGAAAAAACCCTAAAAGTAAACTAAAACACCTTAAAAAATCCGAATAAAAAATAAAAACATTGAAACCCATAAAAACACTAAAATACCCTAAAACCCTAAAAATACCCTTTAATCCCTAACAAACATAAAAACCCTAAAAATGATAAAATTCACAAAACAAATTCCCTACAGACTCTAAAAACACTAAAGTCCTCAAGAGACCCTACGAAACCCTACAAACCTAAGATAACCCTAAAAGGACCTAATATATTGTAAAACCCCTAAAAGTCTCTAAAAACACTTAAACCCCCCTAAGGAACCTGAAAATACATAAAAACTATAAACCCCTAAAAGAACCTAAAAAACATAAAATATCATAAAAAACAATAAAATATCATAAAAACTATAAAAATACTAAAAATCCATTAAAATATAACATAAACATTAAAACCCTAAAAACCCTAAAAAACCATTAAAACCCCTAAAAATTCAATAAATACGATACAAAAAATTAATAATCCAAAATTCCTTAAAATACACAAAAACACCCCAATGCCCATAAAACTATAAAATACCAAAAAAATGTAAAAATATAAAAAACCCTCAAACCCATAAAAAATAATAAAAACTGTGAAAGCCTAAAATATATCACAACTATATAAATCCCTAAAAACCATAAAATACCATTGAAACCTTAAAACCCAAAAAACCATTAAAACCCTAAAAATTATAAAACCCCCTTTGAATCCTAAAAACTGAAAAAATCCACAAAAAACCCTAAAACACCAAAAAACATTAAAAACATAAAAAACATAAAAAACATAAAAAACACATCAAACACATTTTAAACCCAAAAATCCCCATAAAACCATAAAATATTTAAAACCCCTTTAAACCCATAAAACCCATTAACACAACAAAGGACCCAAAATTCCTTTAAACCCCTAAACCCCAAAAAACCTCTAGAAATAAAAAATCCCAAAAAACATTAAAAAACACAAAAACATTAAAACCCTAAAAATCCTAAAAACCAAAAAAAACATACCAAACCAAAGTCCCTAAAAATTGAAACCCCTTAATAATATTAGAAAACCCTAAAATCCCCAATGAATACATAAAGACCCAAATAATGTAAAACACTAAAATAGTAAATAAAAACCTAAAACCTTAAAAACCTCAAAAAAATCATAAACTCCTAAAAATCCAAAACCCTATACCCTACACCCTACACTATAGACCATATATCCTAAAACATATACCATATAACATAAACCATAAAACCTACACCCAAAACCCTATAACAAACACTGTCAACCCAAAACCCTACACCCTAAACCCAATACCATACACCATAAGCCATAAACATAACACCATATACCCTATAGCATAAATAATAAACCATAAATCCTACAACTTAAACTCTAAACCCTACACTGTAACCCCAAAACCCTATAACCTAAACTTTTAACCATATACGATAAACCCTAACATTCCCAAAAACTCTTAAAACCAATGAAAAGAACATAAAAACCCTTTAAAACACTATAATAACCTAAATCCACTAAAAACACTAAAAGAACCTAAAAACATTAAAAATCCATAAAATACGCTAAAACCTTATTGATCCCCTAAAACTAATTAAAAACAAAAAAAACATAAAAGACCCTAAAAACACTTATAAGCCTCAATAAAACTAAACCCCCTAAAAACCCAAAAAACCTAAAATTCATAAAAAAAATCCTAAAACAACTAAAAACTATTAACAAACCTTAAAACCCCAAAATACACCAAAAAAACCTAAAAACCCTATGAAACCATAAAAACACTGAAAACCTACTAAACCTCTAAAATCTATAAAGACCATAAAACTAGAAAAACATACTAAAAACCCTCGAAAAACCCAAAGAACCCTAAAATGACATTAAAACCCTGAAAACTCTAAAAAAGTGTAAAACAAATAAAATTACAAAACAATGTAATACCTTAAAAAGATACTAAAAATTATAAAGCCCTAAAACCACTAAATAACCCTACAAGAAGATAAAACCCTAAAACCCCTAAAAGATACCCAAAATATCCAAAAAGTATCTAAATCCCTGGAGGTCCCAAAAACATTATAAAAATACCCTAAAACCCCTAAAACCCATAAAACCCTTTAAAACCAAAAAAACATAAAACCATTAAAAAACAGAAATTATATAAAAAACCTTTAAAACCCTAAAACGCCTAAAAACATAAAAACATTAATAACCCCAAAAACACATTAAACCCTCTAGAAACCTTAAAAAGCATAAACCCCTATAAGGAACTAAAACTACATAAAATAAACTAAAAGGCCCTAAAACCCATAAAAGACCCTAAGGAACCCTAATACCCTAAAAACCATAAAACCCCCAAAAAACATATAACTGGCCTAAAAACCCTAAAACACACAAAAAACACTAAAATTTAAAAAACCCTAAAATCCCTAAATCCCATAAAACCATAAAACAAACCTAGAAACCCCTAAAACATTCAAATCCCCTAAAAACTAAAACCGTCAAAACCCCATAAAAATCCTTAAAACCTCGTAAAACCCTTTAAACCATGAAAAACCCCCAAATCCCCAAAAAACACAGGAAATCCCTAAAATCACAAAAAATATCAACATGCATAAAAAACCCAAATCCCTAAAAATACTAAAAACCCATAAAACCCTTAAAAACTCTAAACACAATAAAACCCTTTTAAAACCCAAAAATGACTCTAAAATATTCTAAAATCCCTATAAGATGTTAAAAACCTACAAGGACATAAAGAACCTAAAATCCATAAAGACTCTAAAAACCTCTAAAACCCCTAAATGACTCTAAAACCGATTAAAATCCCTAAAAGTGACTAAGAAATCTAAATACCCTTTAATATGATAAATTTCCCTAAATAACCCAAAACCATAAAAGAGTATAAAAACACTAAAAACCCTCAAAACCTTAGGACACTAAAAGACCCTATGATACACTAAATCCCATAAAAATATAAAAACCCATAAAAACACTAAATGTACCCAAACCCCAAAATACCATAAAAACCATAAAAATCATAAAGGGACCTAAAACCCCTAAACACCTTAAGGACCCTAATAACTTAAAATCCCCTAAAACCCTAAAAACTAAAAAATACAAAAACCCTAAAATCTCTAATAGTACTAAAAACCCTAAGAAAACCATAAAAACACTAAAAAACACAAAAAAAATCCCAAAACCCTAAAGTCCTATAAAAACCATAACAAACCCGGTATCCCCTAAAACCCATAAAACCCAAATATCCCTAGATAACCCTTTATAAGAAAACCATAGAAACCAAAAAAACTAAAACCACTAAAACCCTAATAATTCCAACAAACCCTATAACCCTTACAAATACCAAAAAACCTGAAAATCCCTAATCCATAAAAACCCTAAAACACCAAGAAACACTTCAATCCCATAAAAACCCACAAAACCTAAAAACACTAAAACCCTAAAAACATTAAACTAAAATAAAAAGCTTGGAAACCATAAAAAACCATAAAACCCAAAAAAAATAATTAAAACCATAAAACCCATAAGAACCCAAAAACCATAAAACCGTAAAACCATAAAACATTAAACCCCTTAAAAACACTAAAAACCTTATATCCTCTAGTATACAAAAAACCCTAATCTCAACATCCTAATACTTGTATCCTACACCCTAAACCATAAATTCTCTCCCTAAAACCTTATACGCTTCCCTATAAACCCAGAACCCTACACCCTAGACACTATAAACTATACCCTAAACCCTAAGACAAACACCTTAACCACTATACCCAACAATGAAAATCTAAAACGTGACACCATAAACCTAATACCCTACACCTTAAACACTAAAAACTACACTCTTAACTCTTAACTCTACACCATAAACAGCAAAAGTCCCCGAGATCTCTAAAAACCAATATAAACAAAACAAAACGCTAAAAGACCCAAAAAAACAACTAAAACCCCCAAAATTTCTTAAAACCTCCAAAGTTACCAAAACACCCAAAACTATAAAAAACCATAGAATACCCTAATAGGCCCTCAAAAACCATAAATCACCCAAAAACTCCAAAAAACCTTGAATGCCTAAAAACTCTTAAAAATACCAAAACACCTAAAAACATTTAAAAATTGAAAAATACCTAAAAACAAGAAAACTATAAACACCCAAAAAAACAACAAAAACAATTAGAAACAATAAATAAACCATAAAACCCTAAAACCCCATTAAAAAGTTCAAAAAACCCTAAAACCAATAAAAACCATAAAACCCATAAATACCCTAAAACAAAATAAAAACTAAAAAACCACTAAAAATCCTGAAAACCCCCTAAATACCCTATATAGATCCTAAATTCCCAAAAAACCCTTAAAGACCCTAAAACCCGAAAAAATCATAAAATAACCTAAAACACTATAAAACCATAATGCACTAAAACTCGTACACCCCTAAAAACCCTAAAAGCCATAAAACCCCTAAAATGAAAAAAATAATAAAAGAACACTCAGAATGTGAATAACCATTAAAATCACTAAAAACCCTAAAAACCTAAACGACCATAAAACACACTAAAATACAGTTAAAACCTAAAAACACAAAAAAAACCCCCAAAACCATGAAAAACCACAAAACCCCAAAATACCACAAGAAACTGGAAAACCATAAAAAGTATAAAAACCTCGAAAAAACCTAAAACCCCTAAAGACCATAAAAACCCTAAAAAAACATAAACATCCATAAAATCTTAAAAACCATAAAACCGCAAAAAAAAACTCATAAAAACACTTAAAGACCCTTATAATGCCTTAAAAGACCCTGAAAACCCATTAAAGACAATAATGACCAAGGAACCCGTACAACCCTAAAAAGACCTAAATACCATAAACTATTTCTAAAAAAATATAAAACCCTTTGAAACACTAAAAACCATAAAAACCATAAAAATAATCCAAAACCCATAAGAAACCCTAAAAACCTAAAAACAATAAAAAAATTAAAAATTAATAAAAACCTTAAAAAGCCATGAATCCCCCAAAACACCTCAAAACGTTAAATAAAAAATTCCTAAACCCATAAAATATTTTAAAAACACAAACCCCAAACCCCTAAAATGTTATTAAAACCCCAAAAACACTACACCCGATACCTTCCACCCTAAACCCTATAACCTACACCCAAAAACTGAAACCCTAAACCCAAAACCCATTACCCTACACCCTGAATCCAATAATCAACGCCCAAAACAGAAAACCCTACACTGTAAACCATATACCCTACACCCTAAACCATAAACCCTGAAATATATTCCCCAAAACCTATTCCCTACACACTGAAACCTAAACTCCTACCCAAAACCCTATACCCTACTTTTTAACCCGAAAACACAACCCCCTAAACACTGAAACCTATATCCTATAACCTATAACCTAAAACACTAAAAGAATATAAAACACCTAAAGTCCCTAAAAATACTAAAAATACCGAAATCCCCTAAAATCCCTAATTTCCATAAAACCCCTAAAAATTTAAAAATGCTAAAAAACCTAAAAGAAACCAAAAAAACATTAAAAACCAAAAAAATTCAAACCCCTCCAAAATTATCAAAAACACTAAAAACATAAAGGAACATAAAACCCTAAAGACCATAAAAAACATAAAACCCCCTAAATGTTCTATAAACCCGAAAACCTCCAAATCCCATAAAAAATTCTAAAACCCCCTAAAAATCCCCAAAACCATTAAAAATCACAAAGACCCGGAAAGCCTAAAATCTCTAAAAATATGAAAACCCCCATAAAACCATGAAAACCCCTAAACAAACCTTTAATAAAAAAACTCTAGGAAAACATAAAAAACATAAAATTCCTAAAAAAACATAAAAACAAAAAACCCTAAAACACCTTGAAAGACCCTAAAACTGAAAAACCCAAAACCCCTAAAAACACCATAAAATCCCAATAAAACCCTAAGAGGACCCTAAAATTCCTACAAAAAAACTAAAATTCATAAAAATATTACAACCCAAAAAAAACTAAACAACCTAAAAACCCTAAACCCCCTAAACCCCTAAAATAATTAAACAGACATAAATTCCCTTAAACTATTAAAAAATCAAAAAAACACTAAAATAACCTTGAAACCATACAACATCCTAAAAATAACCTAAAAACCCAAAATCACATAGTAATCTATAAATTCCCTTTAAAACCAAAAAACACTAACAACCCCTAAAAACTCTAATTACCCTAAAACCCCATAAAACCCTAAAAACACTAAAAACCTAAAACCCCTAAGAACCCTAAAACCCCTAAAAACTGTAAAAACCCTAAAAGATTCTAAACTCACTAAAAACTCAAAATGACCTAGAAAACCATAAAATTCCCAAAGACACTAAAACCCCATAGAAACCCTAAAACGATCCTAAAACACCAAAAATACATAGAAAAAACCAAAAAACCAAAAAACCACTAAAGAAAACACTAAAACCCTAAAAACTATCAAGAACCCTAAAAACACCTAAAACCTTAAGACACCTAGAAACCACAAAAACCCTAAAACACCCTAAAACCCAAAAACATTAAAATCTATAAAATCCATAAAAATCAAATAAATACCCTAAATACTAAAATACATAGACCCAAAAAATCCCTAAAACCCCCGTTTAAAAAGTAAAAAGTTCATTAAATCTCTAAAAGACCCTAAAAGTAGTAAAAAAGAAAATTAAAATCTAAAAGACTCTAAAAAGACCCTAAAACACAAAAAACCCAAAAAACATTAAAACCCATAGTGATCCTAAAAACCTAATAGATTATAATCCCTAAAACACCCTAAAAATCTCTCAACACCCTCAAAACATAAAATCTTTAAAACCATAGAATCACTCTAAAAATATCTAAATTCCATAAAAAACACATAATCCCCTAAAAGAACCTTAAACAACTTAAAAATTCCTTAAAAGACAAAAAAAATACCCAGAACCCCTAAAGCCTTCGAAACCCCTAAATCCCCTAAAACCCAAAAAAATAGTTAAAATGTCACGAAACCCTAAACCCTTAAAATATCTTAAAACCCCACTAAACAATTATAACCATTAAAAACCCTTAAACCCCCAAAACCATAAAAACCCAAAAAACCCATAAAAACCCTAAACCAAATAAAAACCTTTAAAAAACTAAAAAATCTCAAAAATACACTCAGACCTAAGAACCGTAAAAACCTTAAAGACCATAAAATCCCTAAAACCCCTAAAAACCCTAAAACACATAATAGCCCTAAAAACCCTAAAACCACTAAAATAACAAAAAAAAACTAAAAAACCCATAAAACCCTAAAAAATAAAAAAATCCATATAACCCTTAATAAAAAAAGATCCTTAAAACCCTTAAAACCCCATACAATCATATAAAAACCCATAAACACCCCTATAAGTCCCCAAAAATAAAAAAACACCAAAAATATCGTAAAAATGCCTAAAGGACTACAAACCTATAACGAAACTAAATAACCCATATAAAACCATAAAGACCCTAAAAACCCGAAAGCACCCTATAAAATCATAAAACCCCCTAAAACTATAAAAAACCACATAAACCCAAAAACCACTAAAAACCATAAAACAATAAGATCCCTTAAAACCCTAAATCCCCTTAGGAACTTCAAAACCCTTAAGAAATTAAAAATTCTCTAAAAAAGATAAAAAAATCTTATAAATGATAAAAACCCTACAAAACTATAATACCCCTATAAACCCTGAAAAATCGTAAATAACCAAATTCCCTAAAAATCACTAAATGACCATAAACACCTGAAAAATATAAAATACCCTAAAACACTACAAAACTATTAGAACCATAACCCCCCTTGAAAAAAATTCCCAAAGACCCTAAAACCCGTAAAAGCCAAAAAAACCCGAAAAACAACAAATCCCCTTAAACACACAAAAAACCTCAAGCCCATAAAACTCCAAAGTACCCTAAAAACCTTAAAACACTATAGAACTCTCGAAAAGACCCTAAACCAATAAAAAATAAAAATAGATGCTAAAAAACCTAAAAACACATTTGTACCCCAAAATACCTTAAAACCCTAAAAGAAATTAATAATGTTAAAATAAACTAAAACCCCTATAAAAACCAAAAAAGACTACAAAAAATCATTAAACAGTCTAAAAATATAAAAATCTAAAAACCTAAAAATTTAAAATTACCTTTAAAACCCTAAGACCCTTAAAAAATCATATTAATACAAAAACCCCTAAAAACTCTAAATGACCATAAGAAATCCAAAAAATACAAAAAAACTGAAAAACCCAAAAATCCCTAAAAATCAATAAAACACATAAATCCCAAATACCATAAAAATCCCTAAATCCATAAAAACCTTGAAACCCATAAAAAGTCTAAAAACACTAAAAACCAAAAAAACACTAAAACCCTAAAATCCCAAAAATTCCTTAAAATCCCTAAGATCCCATCTTCGGTATCAAAAGAATCCTTCAAATTATCTTGAAATTCGTCAAAGTCTCTCAAGTCTTAGATTCTCTTCATTGACCAATTCGTAATCTTATTGCATGGTATTTTATGAGATTCATAACAAATGAAGAATGATTTGAAATCAACCATGAGCCTAACAAATTTATCCACAAGCATGGAAATTGAATCTGATTTTTGATTTATCAAATGCTGAAGAATCAAGAACCATGAGTCTATACTAGGAAATAAGGGAGTATTATCAACCATCGTTTTCAAATAATGAACTAAAAATTCATTTC
Source organism: Viscum album (assembly GCA_963277665.1). Classification (NCBI taxonomy): domain Eukaryota; kingdom Viridiplantae; phylum Streptophyta; class Magnoliopsida; order Santalales; family Viscaceae; genus Viscum; species Viscum album. The sequence goes on from OY728167.1 coordinate 686,824,233, forward strand.
TAAGAGAGGAAAATTCAGAATCAGAATGTTTGGTTGATGAGGATTATTTTTCTATCTCTTCGGCTTTTCTCGTTGATGATCCACCAAAATATTTATTTTTCACTATAGATTTCCTAGGTATATCAACCAACATCTGTTTTACCTTATCATCTCTCAGAATGATCTCTTCTTCTTTGGGTGATTCATGTTCACTATGTGATAACTGAACAATCTTATATTCCTCATGGTTTTCTTTCTCGGCAGCTTCCACAAGTTCCTCTTGCTGAATGACATAATGGTTGCTACTCTCTTCATCATATATTTTATTCACTTCTTCCAGACCCTTTTCTTCTTTTCCTGGAGTAGCAAGTTTTTATGATTTGGAATCTGATTTTCGAACTGAATATTTTTCAGAGGGACTCTCCTTCTCATGATAATCCTCCACTTTTATTATCATGTCATATGTATCATCACTTCCTTCGTATTATTATTCTTCCAATTCTTCCTCTTTCACTATTTCTTCTTCTTGTTCTAGTTCCGGAATAACCATATGTATCATCACTTCCTTCTTATTCTTCTTCTTCCACTCTTCTTGGAAGTTTCGGCAACTTCAGGTTTCTTTGAAAGAGCTTATATTTATGATTCAGAGAAGTCAGAAAATTCTCCAGAATCATTCGAGAATCCATCCTTCCTCCATCTCAGAGTATCATCACTAAGAAAAACTACCTTTTAATTTCTTGGCTTGGAACTTCATGGGATTTTGAATTATTCTAGACAAAGAAATATGATTTTCAAATTAGTAGACAAATACATATTAATTTGTGTTTTGAGAGTTCCATTTTTTGTGTTCTAAATTGTAACCAAGATATACATGACCAAGTGTACCTTCCTGAGATTCACCATGAAATCTAGAATATAGATATCACTTTTTTCAGGGTGTCCTTATCCCTGTTTCTCGAAATAATAAATCCTTGAACCCCAAATTCACGAATTTGGGGATTTATAGAGAGATGAATAATCTTCGGAGTCTTCACCTCTTTCAAGACAAGGCACTCTAAATACCTTTCCTTATCAAATTATCCTGCTATATCTAGTATCCTGTGGGTGAAAAATTCTTCCTCACTCTTTTATGGAATTCAAATTAGATTGGTATACTTATTGTAGGAAATGGAGTAGGTCTTTCCATAGCTCTTGAAGGAAAACGTGTCTATCCCTCCTTCATTGAACAAACATACCGATTGATAGAATTCAATCAATAAATCTGGATAAACCAGATCCTGCATCTTTGGTTTGGATTCACATAGGATCTCTTAGCCATTCAGGTTGATATTATTTTAAATAATAGAATCATACTTAACAATGAATTTTGGATCAAATAAACATTCCCTGAATATCTGCTATTTGTTTATTTCCTTTACTTTAGACATTTCATTCTACGAAGAGGGTTCTACATACATTCAAAATTGAGGAAAACATGAAGATTCAGAATGACCATAAGAATATTGGCATGGCTTCATCACGCCAATGCTTTAATAATCGATGTAGGAAAAACATCAGGGGTCCTTTTATAGGCGATTAAGACGGCGGTTCATCTTCCTTGATTGATCCAACGGTTGAAATACTCTTGATCATATTTTATGGTTGATATGATTTATGAAGAAAGAATTTGGTAGATTCGGATCTTTTGAGGTTTTTAAGATATATATTCATATTTAAGAAAAAGTGAATCCTAAAATGTTTCTTAATCAAGATAAAATTACCAATATGTAAAAATATTATTATTAAAATTTAAGTAAGGAAACATACCTTCCGGATTTCAAAGAAAATTATTCATAATGAGGAAAATTCTTCTTGAAAAACATTAGATTTTGAAAAAATTTCTTAAGAAAAAAAGATAAGAGAACTTTTATTATAAAAATTTTGATTACAGAAAAAAAAAATTGATTAAAAACAATTTTTATTATGAAAATTTTGATTATGAAAATTTTGATGATGAAATTTTTTTTACTAACCAAGAAATATACTCCCATTATGAAAAATAGTTTCTTACTATAAAGATATAGGTTTCAAAAAGAAGTTAACTTGGATGATTACATTACTGTTATCATTCCTAACTTATTTTTAATGTAATGAAATCTATCAGAGGGTAATGATTTTGTGAAAATAATAGCATTTTGATCTTGCATTATGATAACCTGAAGAATTATATCTCCGTTTTGTGTGTGATTCCTACGAAAGTGATGCCTTATATCTATGTCGATTTCACGAGACTGAAGTGAAAGGTTTTTATATAGGGAAATGGAAATAGTATTATCACACATTATTTGGGTTTTGGTAAAACTTATACCATAGTCTGTGAGTGTGTATACATTCTCTTGCATGTGGGCAGAAAGAATAAAATCTTCCTTTAAATTTTGTACATAAAATTTTTCATTACTAAAATTCACAAGGTAACCTTAAATATATAATTGACATATGATAATAAGTTTTTTCTTAAGACTATTAACAAATAAAACATTTGAAATCAATGTTTCTTTATGAAGAACAATATCACTTATACCAATAATTTCTCCTTGAGAATTATCATTGAAATATACTTTTCCTCATTTTTCCTTGATAATATTTTCAATGATGTTTTAGTTTCTAGTGATATGATGGGAACATCCACTATCCATGTACCATGTATTTATATTGGTACTATCTTTATTTTACTGAAAATAAGTATCTAAGACTTTCAGATCCCAAACATTCATGGATCCAGAAATTTCAGAAAGAAAAATTTTAGAAATCCACATTTTCATAGAAAAATACGCATTATGAAAACCTAAAGACAAGGTTTTCATTAAAGAACACTTTTTTCCCAATATCCACCACACTTACATTTAGTTTAGAATAGATCAATTTGAGGGAAAAAATATTTATTACTAAAGATCGATTAAGAATGGGTATAAACAAATATTGTACAATTTATTTGAGGTCGAATTTGGGAATACATCTTGTCAATGTTTTCCTTACTATAAGTAAAGTTTTCAGAACTCTTCCTAAAGGAAAATATTTCTGAATTTATTTTAATAACCATGTTTTTATCCTCAAAAGCATTATTTTTAGAACTACAGTTATTTTCTAAAATATTTTTCTTAGAAATTACTTTTTCAATATCCTTAGAAAGTTTATCCTTCTCATAATTAACTTCCTCGAGGTTTTTGGAAATAATTTCAAAATTAAAAATTTTATTATTAATATCTTTAGATATATATGATACTTCTTTAGTTAAAATAGAAATTATAGAATTTTCATTTTCATGATTTTTCTTGAGTTTGGAATATTCATTCTAAAGATGTTTATCAAACCTAGATAATTCTTCATAAGTAGGTAATGTATTATCTTCATCTGAAGAAAAATATTCATCTGAAGACTCATAATATTTATTTTCACTATAATTTGTATTTAAAGATAAATTCGTGATAGATTCATTATTTTGTACATTGGCCATTAGACAATGATTTTCAATGGGTATTCTGGCAAGTATACCAAGATTCTCTTGACCAGAATATTCATATTCTGAGGATTCGTTAGAAGATTCTCCACCGCTGGCACTCCAGATGTCATTATCTTTCAAACAGTTCTTAGCTTTATCCTAGTAGTAGTTATTTTTATTCTTCTCATAATTGTTGTCCTTTCTAAATTTTTTCTTAAGGATAGGAAAATCCGGCCTTATATGCCCTTATCTTTTGCATTCATAGCAACTGACTTTCGAGCTTTTATTGTCTTTTCTTTATTTCTTCTTATATATTCTATAAGTATTTCTTCCCAACTATCTTTTTCATCCTTCGAGCAAGATTAGCTAGCACATTCTCAAAATGATAACTTTCACTAGATTCAGATAGAATAGTGACATTATTAGACTTAGATCTAGTAACACTTTTAGGATTCTTGGACTTAGTAGTAGTAAAAGCTACCGTTCCATCTCCATTCTTATTCTAATTCATATCATCATTTATTTTTATTCTAGAATCATGTTAAAGAAGAGTGCCAAAAATTTCATCAAGAGTTATTTGATATACTTTTCTATTCTCATCAACAGATGTTCTCTTATATTCCCACTCATTAGGCATGATATCTATAATCATGTCCACAAGAGCATCATCATCATGACCTTTTTCACCCATAGATTGTAAACTATTAACAATAGTCATAAACCTTTATTGGACCCTGCATACAGTTTCTCTATAGGGAAATAAAAATCCACGATATTCTTCTCTAAGAAATGATCTTTTAGTTTCTATAACATTGGATGTACAAAAATGTGTAACCTACAATTTATCCCAGATATAGTTAGCAACTTCAGAAGAAGAAATTTGACTATATATATTCCTGGTCATAAAACACAACAAATTATTGAATGCCTTTTAGTTTAGTTGATATTACAACTTCTTTTGATTGGTAAAAGTTCTGACTTTTTTATTAAGAATTTTGAAATCTCTAGTGAGCATGACAAAAGTTTCCACATTAGTATTAATACCAAAATTCTTCATACGATCTCTCCAATACTCATAATCATTCCCATAAAATATAGGTGGTCTAGTAGGATTTATATTATCAATCGAACCAACATTCATTCATGATATTCTAGAAGAAAAAATCTTTCCAAAAAAACTTGTTAATAATAAATGTTTGTAAACAAGGGAAAAATTACTATGGAAGGAAAAATTTAGAATAATGAAAACATGAGATAGAAAACATATATGTGAATATAATTATTTCTGATACCTCCTATGATACAAATTGTAGGATAAAAATAATGATGTGGATGATCAATTTATAAGAGGGTGTTGAATTGTAAGATTAAAAACATTCCTTTTTAGCCATTTGGAAAAACTATGTTTAAAAATGATAAAAAAGGTAAATTCACAAGACCTATTTTAGTTCTACAGATATGCTAGGTTCCAGAAATATGGTTCTAGAAATGAAACACAAGGAATGTTTACAAGGAAAATATTCTACCTTAATGGATTTAGAATCGTACTTATCATAGAACGTTAGGGAACAAGAAAGTATAAGAAAGTTTTACTTTATTCCTTTATCAAAATGAAGTGGAAATAAACATGAAATGAAAAAAGTAACAAGTCTGAAGTCTTTTAAACCAAAGATAAAGGTATCCAACAACCTTGGATAAAGGTCCCTTGATTTATACTTTCAAGAAAGTCTTTCTTACCCACACCAGGGTAATCCCTCGATTGAAATATCAGAATCTGTCTTGCTATCCCAATAAGCCTTCAAAATTTAAGGTAGTAGGAACCTCTTACTTCCTATAAACGAAGACCTCAAATATTAAGTTAGTCGTCACCTTTGTCTTCTTATCCAAGGAAGACCTTGATTTTACTCAGCAACAATTGGAGTCGCATAAAGAAAGATGAACTAGATGTTCAGTATTCACAATGAATGAGAGTCTCTCTCTCTAGAAATCACTTCAATAGTTTGAAATATCTAGGCTGATCATCTTATCTTCTCAGTTATTTGAGCTCGTTCAAATGAGATCCTTTTTATAGGCACTTCACCAATGGTCAGTTCCCTCCTCCAATGGTCATATTTTTTTGAATATTAGAGGGACCTGTATAGGTGTCACTCAAACAACAATTAGATAGAAATAGATTGTACGAAAATGTTTAATAACTATAAAAGGTGTAAGAAAAATAAGGTTTCTTAACCGAATCTATTTTGTGGAGTCTAAGGAAAAATAAATTTCAGATTCTAAATACAAATAAACCATTAGAGACTATAAATCAAGGATATTCGGAAATTGTTTTTCATGGAATTCAAAAAATGAATTCTATAGATTTCGGAGTCTGAATTTCAGTGATATCAGATTCTAAATTCTGAAGATTTTGGATTCTAAATTCTAAGGAATTTAGAGTCAAACTTTTAAGGAATCCGGAGTCTGAATTCTATGGAATTCGACATCTAAATTCCGAGGAATTATGAGTCTGAATTATGAGGAATTCAGAGTCTACACTTTGAGGATTTCAGTGTCTGAATTCTGAGGAATTATGAGTCGAATTTCTGAGGAATTAGTAGTCTGAATTATGAGGAATTCGGAGTCTGAATTCATAGGAATTAAGAGGTTGAATATAAGAGAATTCAGAGTCTAAATTTCAGAGAATTCGGAGTCTGAATTTCAAATAATTCAGAGTCTTAATTTCATAGGATTTAGAGTCTGAATTCCAAACCTTAAAACAGAATACTCTATATCTATGTATTTATAGGATTTAGAGATTTTAGATATGAAACTGAATTTTAAACTTAGGAATAAGAAGAGATAAATTTAGAAGAACCATAAAATGAACAATGAAAACATGGGTAAGGATAATGTTTCCTTGGGGAATGAAAATTTTCCTTATTAAGATAATTCTTAGGGAAAATATAATTTGTAATAAGATATATTGTTTGTGATATTCAAAACATAGAGAAATGGAAAATTCATAAGGAAGAGTTATTGACTCAACATAAAATACCATAAACATCCCTAAGAAACCCTAAAACCCCTAATAGACCATAAAACCCCAAAACCCCTATAAGACCTTAAAACCCCTAGAAACCCTAAAAACACTAAAACACCCTAAAAGCCATAGAAAAACAATAAAAATTCCTAGAATCCGTTAAACCATATAAAAACTATAAAAATCATTTAATCCCCTAAAATCTTTATAAATAATTTAAAAAACCAAGAAACACAAAAAATCCTTACAAATTTATAAAAACACTAAAAACTCTAAACCAACCCAGAACACTCTAAAACCATAAAAACACTAAAAACCCCTAAGAAAATCTAAAATCCCAATAAAAACATAAGAAACCAAATATATACATAAAACAACCCTATACCATAAATATGCAAAGAAAAATTTTAAAACCACAAAAAAACCCATAAAAACATAAAAAACCCTAAAATCTTTAGAAACACCTAAAATCCCTTAAAAACAATAAAACCTTAAAATCCCTAAAAAATAAATGAAACCTAAAAACCATAAAAGTATTTTAGAAACCCTAAAACCATAATAAATCCTATTAATAAACAAAAAACCTTCATAATACCCAAAACCATAAAAACCATAAAACCCCTAAAACCCATTCCAGCAACTTAAAACCTCAAACAAACCCAATAAATCCTAAAAAATAAAAAAGAAACCCTAAAACCCACTAAAAACTTAGAATACCCTTAATTAATGGTAAATCACTAAAAGAAAACTTAAAACCATAAAACCCTAAAAACCCTAAAACCACTAAAAACAATTAAAAACCCTAAAAACACTGAAACCCCTAAAACTACACTAAAAATCGTAAGAAAAATAAATAACCCTAAAAACCCCTAAAAGTCCCTAAAACCTATAAATACACCTAAAAGACCCCCAAATCCATAAGACACCATGAAAACCCTAGAAAACCTTAAAATCACTAAAAACAATAAAATCTAATATACTTTAAAAATCCTAAATCCCTAAAAATTATTTTAAAAAAATAACAAACCCTGAAACCCCTAAGCTCCCTAAATAATGTAAATAATTATAATAACCATAAACCCCTAAATACTTTAAAAGAACACTGAATACCATAAAAATCATAAAACTCTAAAAATCCATATAAATCCAAAAACCCATAAACGCCTTAAAAACCCTAAGAAATCGTAAAATCCATAAAACCCCTAAAAACTTTCAAAACACTGGAAAACATAAAAATATATAAGAAAACTAAATAACCCAAAAACTAAATAATGACCCATTTAAACCCTAAAAATCATTTCCTCCCTAAAAACCCTAAGAAAACACTAAAATGTTTTAAACCCCAAAAACCCAAACACCCCATAAAACGCAAAAGAAAACATAAAAATTCTAAAAATCATAAAACCCTAAAATCTTTTAAAAATACCTAAACCCATAAAAACCCTTAAAACCCCTAAAACTGTAAACCCTATAAAATAACCTAAAAACATGACTAAACCATTGTTTCCAATAAATTTTTTTCCTCTAATGATTGATTGTAGGGGGGTTAATTGTGTGAAATTACTTATGTTAGGTACAACGTCTTCAAATGGTCTAAAACAAGGTTTGATCGTGGATCCAAAACACCCCAAAGACTCGAATATTCATGAATATTCATAGAACTACTTTTTAAAGGATGGAATTCATTGAGGATCTTGGAAAAAAACACATAATAACTCACATTGGTCTAGTCGATGTGAAGTCGTGATCATCACACCCTTTTGGGGGAAACTATTTCCTAATCCAGGACTCTCTTATTGATTTAAGATATTTTCACAAATCCTTTGTTCATTAACAAGTGTGTATAATATGTATTACCCTAATGTAAAGATCAATCATGAATACATAGGCGATCATAATCATCTATATTCATTTTAGGTTCTCCATCAACAGATGGATTTGTATGTTTATGAGGTTCTCTATCAATGATACCATTTTATGGAGAGATCAGGTAATCCTTAGTCATTGATTAGGATAAAGATGGTTTTAAGCCACCTGTTGAGGTTTTATGGAGTTTACTATCATCCAGGGAGAAGGAAATTGTCTTAATGTTGGTATTGAACCCATAAGATGGGATTCCTACATATCCCTATGAGAGGATTCATAACCCACCTTTTCTGGTTCCACCAAAAATGGAACATCACCTTTTATGGTTGGGTGACAAGGATTAGACCATCCAGTTTCACATCATGAGACAAGGATGACAAGGTTAAAGGTGCCTGGTCAAAAATGGTGTGGTGATTACATCGATGTGGCCCGAGGGACCCGAAAATATGCGGCCTGCCAACATGATATGAACCTATGGGGAATGTGGTTCGAAGAACATTAGGATGAATTTGGGGCATTGGGTATAGAACTTAGAGAGGCTTCCTACATATCCTAGTTATTTTGGAATCAAATCCCATGTAGCTTAGAAATTAGGGAATATTTATGGAAGCTTCTAATTTGAAAATAGGTTGTGGATTACAAAATGGAGAATTCCCATTTGAGGTTTGGGATTACATGTAGAATTTTCACATTTGAATTGAAATTGGGGCTTATATCTATGGAGAAGGCACATTTTAGGTTTAGGATTGTGAACAAAAAATTATAAATAGTTTTGGGTATTATTATGGATTATACCTTATATGAGGACCATGGTTTTTCTTCATCAGGAATACAACACTTTGAAGATATGTGTCTTGGGTTCAACAAATATACCATATTGGAGGCCCGATTGAGGATATATGGTCATGGATTACACTTGGGGGTTTCCGTAAGGTTTGGGATTGTGTGAGTGTCATGATTTCTACAAGCCTCTCAACCTAAATGATTCATGATTGGTGTGAGAAAAATGAGGAAGTAGTATATCTTAAGATACCCCAAGTCACTCCATCCACTAGTGGACATGTTCTGAAACACAATGTGAGGCAGATAGGTCTTCGAGTGTGTCTGTTTCCTCTTTTATTTTGGTAACCTGGGTAGTCAAAAATGGTAATCTATCTGGATATGACCCTAGTTGACGTGAATAGGAGCGAGAGTGTCTCCTTATGAACAATGGAATATGGGGCTTTCAAACTAAGGGAGTCAAGAAATTGAATTGGAGAGTAGGATATAATTCCCCATCGAAGTGATTGGAAATTGTGATTCCCTCTCTCCACACATAGAATCATGAGGTTCACGTGAGAACTTCCAGGGCTAAAACACTCATTACCACGAGAATGTTAACATGAAGGCATTCTGAGGGTTTGCCTTGTTGTGGAGGTTACACACATGAATCCACAAACCATGGGGTTTTAGACTCAAGACTACATGTTCATGTGCCCGGTCATCTTCATATACATTTCAGGTGACTTTGAGAGAGGCCTTTGAATTATGTAGTTGTATTAGTTCATGGAGGGGCCAATATGGAGCCCAATGAGATGATGGAAGTGGTGATTGGATTTGGAATGTGGAGAACCCTAGTAGTCCCCATTCCATATAGCATGTTCTTATGTGGGATAGGGCTCCCACTACATAGAATTTTCTTATCCATATGAGGGTATCGTTCGTGTAGCATGGTGCTACATAGAACATGGGTCTTCCCACATAGCATGTCACTATACGAGACCAGATCTCACCAATGTAGAAATTTTCTACATGGGGTAGTGTTACTCCTACGTATCATTCTTCTATGAAGGGTAGGGTTCATGCCACGTAGAATTTTGATACTTGTGTTCGGGTTCCGCCCACATTGTGTTTTTTATGCGGGGTGTTGGGCTGCAAAGGGGCCTTATGATTATGCCTCGTATAATGGTTTCCACAAATAAGTTTTCACATCCCGAATGGATGGAAAATTTATTATTTCATCCTTAGTTGTATATAGTGGATTTTGACCTACTACGATAGAAATAACTATTCATTGACTCTTGTTTGGGATCTACTCCAGCAATATCTAATTTTCCTTCCTTGCATTCACCTTCCTCTATGTTCCCCTCAGGGTTCAATTATAGAAGAACGGAGGGACCCAATACCAGGATGGTTGGATTTTCGTGGTTGGCCTCAATTCATCTTTTTTAGGTTCCAATGGATTACTACATGGACTAAGGATGACTTATTCATTGGAGACAGGTCATTATCGAGGAAGAAATCAACACCCGACCCCATAAATGACTTCCTTTAATTCGCATGTATCAGAGGCATTGTTTCATTCCACTAATGATTTCTTTCATTGGAGATAGTCATTAATAGGGGAATAAATAACCCCTGGCCTCATAAACGAATGGGGTTCATTTCACAAGATCTGGTAGTCCATCTCATTCAGTGGACTACTATTTTCATAGGGTTCTTTACAAAACGGTAGAACTCCATGCAAAGTGGCATACAATGAAGCAATTTTTAACTAGTGGGATAAATCCGAACTTCATGGTTTTGAACCCTTTGAACCTTTTTCTTCCATAATATTCCATGTTTATTTCTACCCTTATCTGATTTAATGGAATTCTCATCTCCTTGTATATGGAATAATCCGGAACCAAAAAATGCCCCCATAGGAATGGGTTCTAATCAGGATGAATAAGAGGCTATTCCAATGTAGAAATTGGTCACATTTTGAACCATTTATGGAATATATGTTGACCTAATAGGGGAAAATTTTGATAGATATGGTCCCTAGATCATTTTTATTCTACCAAATTTTTAGGTGAACTCAGTGATCTGCAAACTCTTTGATATCCTCTTCTTACGCATAACAATTCATTTATGGACCCTCTTTTCTGTGAAATAAACATAAAAATCTGAAAAAAGTAACTTTTATTTCTACCTAAAGTCATATGATTCATGGATCGGTCATCCCTTGAATTGAATACCTCATAATACAATGCTTCATGGGCCATCCCCTTGGTTAATTGATGTTTTTTGGGCCAGTTCCTTTGCAGACTGAGGGTTCGCGGGCTAGCGCCTCGTGAACTGATTCCTTGAAAACCGTTGTCTCTTTGTCTAGTTCTTCATGAACTGATCATTCAGGTGGCCTTATAATTTTACACATAGAAAAATTCCTTTACTTCTATATTTTACTGCAAAAAAATAGGATGGACCTTTCATAGGCTGCTTTCACTGCTGTTGTTGCTACACTCTTGAAATTTGATGAATGTAGGAATGCAACGATCGATTATTTTGACAATACAAACATCATCAAAGCGATTCATCTACTCCTAGTTGGACATCATAGTGTCGGTAGAAGTGGTTTTCAGTCCTGAACATGCTTCCCCTTTATTTTTATTCCCTCACCATGCATCCAAAATTAACTTCTAACATGTATAATTGAAAATAGAAATATTACTTGATACAACATATCAATGATGGGGAATTCATCTAGAAAATACATGTGGTTAGGTCTCTTTTAAACAATGATCATCGGTCACTAAAGGAAACTGTGTGGGTACTGGATGAGAAAATCCACTATTATGAAATCATTGTGTGGATGGTTGCACCAAACGAGCAACTGGGGTGGTCATTGAAATGGGATCTTCACCCTAGGGGCTCATTTAGCTTCGACTGGGGGTGGCTTTTTTGGGTTTTCCAGACTTGTGAGAACTTTAAGACTAATATAATGTACCTGCGTATTTATGAGTTGGTTTGTGTATCATAGACCTACTCCCACCGAAACAAAAATCATATCCTGTAATTACTTAGTAGGTGGAGCTTAGACAACAATGACATCAACATAGTAAATGGGGAGGTTAGTATTAGTCATTGGGATGTCTGGTTTATTTTAGAGTTTCCCATCATAGGTGATATGAACAATGAGTTTCTACGACCCCTTCATCTTGGGATGTCATGAAGAGAACTCCCTCCCTTTCAAAAATCTTTTTGGAAGGTGGATGATATTTTTAAGGGAAACCCTAATCTAACGAAGAACATCCCATTTCCTGATTGGATACATGCCTTTGATATGCTATGTGGCTAGGATCCCAGTGCATAGAGGCCGAGTACATGCCCTATCGTTGAGACCCGAAGGAATATTAGTGCCTACTGTACCATTCTTTATAATATTCAGTTCGATAATTGCGTATGTAAGATAATTCCTTATGATGACCATCTATTATAATTGGATGCATTCCCTGACATGTTTCATAGTGGATGGCTGCTACAGATGTGTGATTCCGGTACTTGGGTTAGAGTCTGGACAATCATGATGAAGGATCAATTGGACACTAGCAGGTGCAATAACCATTTCATCCGATTACTGGTGAATATTTACCATTTTGGTAAAGATCAGTCATGGGAGACCACCATACTTGCTAGTGGGTCCCTTCCAGGTCATATGATGGTGGGTAGCATCCCATATGGGAGGTTACAGATATAACAATAATTAGTAGATCTATAAATATTCCATCCAACCATACACTGAAATCAAAAGTTGGGTAATTCAATTAGATTTGAGTGAGTTGGAGAAGATGGATCAGATTAACTATCATGACCAATTAATTTATGATCCTTACATTCCACATTATGGTACTTTGGTAAATGAAAAATCCAAGGACCTCACCATATGAGCATATCTTATGTCATTAAGATAAGGCTCCTTGGTTTCCAGGATTGACATATATATAATATTCAATGAGTATTCACCCTTAATATTTATGCATCAAATAAATTTTTCTAGATGAGGTTTCCTATAACCATTACTAGTGAATGTCATCAGAAACACATGGTGAAATCGTAGCCACTATGGATGATGTTCACTCAAGAAAACACACAATTTCAGATTCCCCTTCCACCTTCCATTGGATTTGAACCTATACATACCAGATATTATGATGATGTTTGGAACAGATCACACCCTAAAGATCAAATAGAAGACCTACTTCCTTTTTTTGAAACCCATAAAGTGCCTAAGGCTAGAGGGAAACGAAGGAAAATAGTAGGGAATTCTTGGCCGAGGAAGAATTCAAGAATGTTCAAAATGTTTGATCCTCCATGGAAGATGTTGGAGGTCTGGGGTTCATCCTTAAATACTTCTGGTGATTACTCACAGAGAAAACATCCCACCCTCCTGAATATTCTTTCCAATCATCTTATAGAAAACATGATTCATTAGGGAGTACCCATCCAGCTCACTCTTTGTGTCACATTATGTATGATAAGGATGATTCATTAATCTTGAATGGATATGTGTCAGCACCCACAACTATATATTATGGTTATAATCATAATAAAGTGAATTTCTATATTTGATATCATGAAAAATCAATAAAATCATGATAGAACTGATACAAATATTATCAGTGAGTGCTTGTAATGGTGAGGTATGAGGTTAATGGGGATGATGAAGATGATAGTCATGCCTCAAGGGGTACTGATGAGGTCGACCCCATACCATAACTAGAATTTTGTAAACTCATTTTTTCCATATAGGCTTTCAAATGTCCCTAGCCGCAGATGGTTACAACGCAACTGAGCCGCCCAAAATACAATTGCGACTATTGGAAGCTTACTCACATCCCTGGGAAGATCTTTTAAAATTTACCATAACCATATTTATAGCCTTCCCAAAGTCAAAGAAATTACGGTATATGCAGAGAGAAAGCGCATATTCCAAATAATTTTGGAAACACTATAGGAAGCCCCCCTTGAGTTTGCAAGATTGGGATTGATCATTGCCCCCTCGTGGATCTCCACTCATGAAGATCTGCATGAGGTGGATATATATCTATAAGAAATGGATTATTTCATCCACTCTTATAGTGGAAGACCTTACTGGTCTTACTGTGTAGAGAATATGACAGTGATCAGGACAGGGAAATAAAACACTGACAAAGTCTTAATACAGTTTTTTGTACCAAGTCTTCTTGTTATTTCTATCATTCCTGTATCCCCTACTCCTGGTACATGTAGGAGACTAGGAAATTCAAGATCCATTTTATTACACTGAATACAGCCCAAGGGGTACCACTGATGGGGATAATATCCCTTTGGGCATGGGAGTCACTGTAGTGGGATCCCCTAAAATGGGGTATCATATGGATATAGTCCTTGGGGATCCTACTTGATAATTTCCACCACTAACCCTTCCCTCTATTCCTTCTAGGGAATCATCCCCATGGAACACCACGAGGTGCTGACAAGCATCAAAACCCGACAATAAATCTAAATTTATGTATAACTATTGAATGATAATTTTATTTACTTAGTATTCATATTACCTATATTCATTTTATGACTAATCATCTTTCAAATGAATGGGTATGGGTTCAGTGAGTAATCAAGCATCCATTATCCAAGGGCATATATCCCCTACATATTTTGAGATAATTGTGTTAATTCCAGTGTTTGTTGTAGAACATGATATATAACCCCATCCAATTGAGGCCTTCGGGGGGATCTAAAACCCAGGGGGAATATTATCATGATCAAATGACATCTATACCAATAGAAGGGGTCTCTTTAGGACTCAATATTCCTACTGAGCATATTTTTCCTACCCCTCCAGGTAGCACAACCATGGAATACATAGTTATTCAATGATTAGGATAATCTAAATCAGCTATCTCCACAAGATATGTGATGGTTATTACTATGGGTATAGTTTCATTGATCAACCTTTTGGAGATCGATGACCCGATACAGCCTGCTTCTAGACCATGAGTGTCCCTGGAAGAACTCTAAGTCAACTTACAAAAAGAGGATGTAGCATCCATTCAGTCGGGTGATGATTTAACAATGGTGGAATGGGATGCTGATATCCCAAAAATTGGAGGTAAATAATGATGCCTTACATCCATTTCATCTTATTTCGAGGATTATGTGTTAACTATTTTTTATTATGATTCCTTTATTACATCGACAAGTTTCAAAATCTATAGTCAATCCTCTGATCTTTCCACCGACTGATACAATACAGGAAGAGGTTGCTGCCAGATCATGCCATGACAAGGTTGTTGAATCAAGATTCACCCTAGTTGTTATTAAACCTAAATACATTCTGTCATCCTAGAGTAATTATGAGTTAGAACATGAGTCCTGGGATGACATTTGTGTTTCCCCATAGAAAATATGGAATGATATAGAGAATATGGTATCTCATACCCCCTTTGTATACATGCCGATGAAACTTCCCATATTAGGTCACATGTTTTAATTTCATGGTTATGATGGTTTTTATTATCATGACATTAATGCAATAGTGAAAATTGTAATTGTTTCAAGGGAGATGACTAGAACACTCCACTCAAAAATTTCTACTATAGATTCCATGCCCCACCATTCCATAGTTAGGATGATGCTTCTTAATAAATCTGTTGAGCATGCTAGGATGGACGTAAGGTGACTGGGAGAGGTTGCAGAGTTGATGACCTCTATATAGAATCTTCTTCAAGAGGTGGAGAAACATAGTTATGAACTAGAGTGACTTAATCAATAATTGGAGCACACACAAGTAGCAGTTGAAAAAGAAAATGGTTGGTTGATGAGGATAAATAGTAAAGATTGGATGTGGATATGAGGGAGGGTGAATTGTGGGCCAGTGCTAATGATGAGACTGTAATAGTGTATGTTCTCTACCAATAAAAAAATTATTCAAATCATTAACTACTTAAACTTATTGTATCTTTTAATCAGGATCAATAATCATTATATCCTATTCACTTGGAGAGACTCTATGATGTGGATGCTCATCAATTCTCATTCAATAAAATGAAACTTTTTTGGCTTCTAATGCTTATGCTTTATCTTTTCCAGCAATTTTAATCAATCATAACTTATCACATTTTGAATGTTAATCTCCTATGTATATAAATTTCATTAACAATATAGGATAACCGAATTAATATAATCATGTGATGCTCTAATTTTTTCCTAACCCGAGGGACTCAGTGAGTGTATTTTTGACAGTTTCTAGGGTTACATGGAAAACCATATGAATTTTGTTTCTTTTTCATTATCATCCAAATTGTTTCCTTATTCCACTATGGTATAGGATTAGCAAGAAAAAATTGAATTTTCTATAGATATCCCTTTTTGGTTCTTCAACCTAAAAAGTTTTTTACCTTTTTTTACGACTCATTTTTTCCTAAACCATGAAAATCATGAGTCTAGAGTGATGGTACTCCACTTTTATCTAGGTATCCCTTTTCAGGTTTCCCACATGGTGATTATTGTGACTCTTTTCATGTATAGTTTAGATTTTATCAAACTAGACTAATGAAATTGATATTTTTTGGTTGAATATATTTGACCATCAATTACGGTGAAAGGGCACCAATAGGTGTCAATGTCAAAGAATGTCCCAATATTCTTCAGAAATGAATGGTGCGGGCGGGGCTTAGACACTTGTTTTGTTTTTTAGGAATCTGAGAAATGATATCGGGAATGTACATCAGGAGTAACCATTAGAACGGTTTCCAAAATTATGTTGTAAGGGGGTATGAAGGTAGGAAATCCCCTCATTGGCACGAATTTACCTGTGGTTTACAGATCTTTTTTTTGTGGGAGTCTTATGTAATGCCTATATGGGAATATTGTGCATAATCAAAAAAAGGTGTCTCTAGGGCACTAACCCACTATTTATGATGTCCAGGTAATTTGTGAAGATTTTTATTTCTCAAGGCCATGATGGGTGTCTTATTAAGATAATGATGTATTTAAATGAAGAGGGTATTCTTATCGGCGCTATACATCAATGAGAAAAAAAATACATCATGAATTTCTCTTGTGTAAAGGATAGATAAAGCATGACATAGTTTTATGTAATTCATTTAGGACCTTAAACATTTAGATTAATTTCTTATGATAAGAATGTTTGAGGGATACAATTCAAGGTCACCTAGCACAGAATAAGGGATAAATAATTTCCATTTTCATGGTGATATATCCAAGAATGTCCTATCATCTTTATGCATGAAGGTAGAAGGTTGTATGTTTAATCCAAGGGTTTCTAAATCTGAGGAGATATGTGGGATGTAAACATCATTGGGACATACGGAGATAGGAAAATCCACTTCTAGGTTTGAATTTTCATTTAGTTAACATGACTTTTTGTTGGAAAATTATATAGAACCAAAAGGGCATATTTTCTGTACATAAAAGATGGTTTCCGTAGGATAGTGAACCCCCATTTCTGATGGTTAGGTAGATTTATGGGGATTCAGAACTTTTTGGACATGGATTTTGTTTTATGAAGGGAGGGTCCCGAAACATGAAAGGAGAATTTCATGTTCAAATTTCTCGGGAATGGGTAGAAACTTTTTCCTTACAATGTTTTGACCCATACATATGAAACTAACTAGGGAGTAATTTTTACACCATATATAGACCTATAATTTATGATATGGTTTTCACTACATATCATGTTATAATAGGAATCATGTTAGACGTAGTTCATGGAAGGCTTCCCCACGCATCGATTGATATCATCTGTGGGGAAAAGGGATTTTTTTTTGATTAAAAGATCACACAAATGGGGTGAGTCACATATTGGAACCTCCTGTATAGATATAACTCTTGAATAGGAGAGAGGGAGAAAAAATTGTTTGTATCTGGACTGGTATATAATATTTCAGTGACCCATAATATCCCTTCAAGGTGAGAGGTAGGACATTCATAGTTTTTATAGGGTTCCCCATGCAGGTCTGACCCATGAACATTGAAAGGAAATTTTTGACTTTTTTACAGCTAGACCTATGATTAGATATCTAGGTGTCACTACATATACTACAATGAAATTAATCAAGCCAAATTTAGTTCTAAAAATCAACCAATTTAATGTCATGTGACCATGACATCATTCGTGTAGTATAACATCATGTGATGAGGAAGGGATGAGGTCTTTTAGTTTTAGTTCACGAAGGTAGGACTATATGTCATGGAAAAGTGAGAAATAGGAGGATTATTGGACAGTGATGTTATAACATGAATTAGACATGTGGGAAAGGAATGTGCATACCATGATTCTAGGGGTTCATAGATTGAGAGAATTGAGATGGGGAAGAATTTCCAGTAAGGCTTACAAAGATAGAAGAGGCCTCTCATATTGAATGCTTTTTATTTGGTTGAAAATATTTTTTGTGTTAAACTAATGTAGATAAAACTAGGGAATATTGTTAATATTCAAACAAATGTGTCCTCGGGACACTAACCCCACATTTTTAATTTACTATTGAGGATTTTCAAGATCTAAAATCACCCAGTTTACATATTTTGATCAATGGAAGGTATGTATTTGGGTACGTACGAAACATTCCGACCACAATTATATATTAAGTGTGAAATTACCTAGGTAGATCTAACTCATCTGTAGAGGTTTCATTTATCTTTCCATAAAAGATCCCTAATTGAGTAACCCAAACATATGATCTCCTATGAAGATCTTTTCTTGTCTACATGATACGGGGACATTTTTTTACACACGGTCGAGACTAGAAAATGATGTCTAGGCATTACTACATATTTCTTCATAATGAAAATGAATCCGCATGTAGTTCATGAGGTTCCATGTAGTTTAAATACTTGTTGTAAGGATGTTAGGTCAACTGATGTGAATGAAGATGGATGTCATGGATCTTTTCTATTACGTCATGTGGTAAGGAAAATTGGTGTTCCTTTTAAGGACTTTATACCAAGGCCATGGAAACTGTGATGAGGATTGATACACTGTAATCATGAAGGGGTTCCCATACCAAAACACCTAATCCAATGTGAGGATCATGGGGAAGAAAGGGTTTATTCTGACACACATGGGAAATGAAATGAATGATAGGGGGATTTTTCATATTTGGTGGCTGGGTCAGGGTGAAGAATCCATGAATCACTATGTATCTCATCAAAATGAGAACCAATCCACATAGAGTTCTTAGAAAACACCCAATATATTCTATCCCTAATACATGGAGTAATGATTTTTTATCCTTCATTGTGGTTAGATCTATGATTAGAGATATATGATTCACTACATATCATGTGATAATAGGAATAAATCCACCTTTCGTTCTGAATAGGGAGTCTCTTCACAGATATGATATATTCATATAGGGGAGTTTTTTATATGATTCCATATTAGGTGTGGGATATTCATTCGTGAGAAATTTTGAAATATAAGGGATGAAAATTAAATAAATATTAATAAAATTAAAGGGGATGGGGGATGATCAATTAAGTCCCTAAGGTGATTTCCCTTTAAAATTATAATTATAATGTGCCAAATTGTTGATCAATCCTTCATGAGCCTAACATTAATTCACCAAAGAACATAATAATCACAGCAATAATATTATACAAAACTCTCAAATTTTAAATTAACCACAAGGGGGTACAAGGAGGTTTCTATTTTTATCCAAATGGGAGAGATACATGTCAAAATAACTAGCCGAGATAAGTATAAATATGAACGCAAAATTTTGACTTTTTTCGCACATTTCCATGGATTTGGGGGACAAGATATCCACAAAGAGTACTTTAGATACTCACTCTATTACTATGGAGACATGATGGCCCACCACTTTTGACTTTGGAGACTTCCTTCGTGAAAGGGGAAATAAATTTTTGGGATAATTTTGGTGGTCCATTTATGTTAATTTTTGGGATTGAATTACATTGATTAATAGACCATTTGATCCTCCAATGCATTCATGTTTGGAAATATCTTGTAATTTCAAAATGAGTCCATTTAAAGGATATTTTATACACATTATTCTTTATCTTGTAATTTGGAAACCAATACCTTAAAATGGGACTTCTTAATTTATTCTCCTTACAATATTTATTTCATGATCAATCTCGACTCCTCATTTCATATAATCACCTTTAGTATCATTATCCCATCCCAATTTTGAAGGATTCATCCTCTAATATGAATATTCATAGTGATAGAGTTTTGTAAAATTTTGGGGAGCACTGACAATTCTATACCTGGTTAAAAAGTCAATCTTTTAGGTGTTATCATTAATTTTTTCTAAAACAAGGAAAGGCCCATCTCCCCATGGTTGAATTTTTTATTTTATTTTCTATGGAAACCTTTCCTAACTAAAATTAACACAAACCCAAAATCTAGTATCAAGTACAACCTTGTTCTGAAACTTTTTTTCTTGATTCGTATATTATTCATTTCTTCTCTCGATGCTGGGTTTCAATTTGGCATGTATATCTAGAATTTTTTCTATTTTCATCACCTAAAATATCAACAACCTCATTATTAGGTAATTAAAGAATATCTAATGGCGTCATTGGGTTAAAAAGATTTACAATATCAAAATTCTAGAAGCTAGTAGTGGAATGCACTACTCGATTATATGAAAACTCTATTTATGGAAACCATTTTTCCTAATTATTTATATTTTTTGTAATTATTTCAATCAAGAGGGTAGAAAGAGTCATATTCACCACTTCAGTTTTCCCATCATTTTAGGATGTGAAATAGTTGAGAACCATAATTTGGTCCCCAATTTATTCAACAATGTCCTCCAAAAGTGAAAAAGTTTTTTCACATCCCTATCACTTATAATTGTTCTGTGTAGTCAATGTAATCTAAAAATTTTGTATAAAAAATATGCGATATGAATAGCATCATTTTTTAGCATGTAACGAAATTATCCTATTCTATAAATTGATCCACACCAAAAAAGATTATATCATTTCATGATTAGGATCAAGGAAATCCTATCACAAAATCCATTGAAATATTGTTCCAAGAATGGGATGGAATAGGCTTGGGGAAATACAAACCCTTAAGTTAAATATTGGACTTTTCACTATTACAAGTGACACATTTAGCACAAATTTCAAAAATAAAATTTCTCTGGATTTACCAGTAAAAATGATCATCCAATGTAGCTAGTTTTTTATCAACACCCAAATTCACCATCAAACCACCCCTATGAGTTTTTTTACATGTAATTATTGGGTTGAACAATTTTCAATGCACAATTTATTCCTTTTGAGAAGAAACCCGTCATTTGTTAATAGTATTTAAATCTATGTTTTTTATAAGATTTAAAACTTCCAGAGAAATATACATCAATTTCATACATTCCTCTTAATCGTTCATGTCCATGTAATCAGGCAAGATGAGAAGTAAGAAGTCCATACCTTCCTGAAAGATAATTAGTAACCACATTTTCCATACCTTTTTTTACTTTATCATGTAAGTGAATGTATCAATGATTTACATCCACCATGCATGAATCCTATTCAACATAAATTGGGAAATAAAATACTTAAGTCTTTCATGGTCAAAAAGAATAATAATCTTTATAGGCTATAAGTAATATATCCAGGTTTCTAGGGTTCGATTCAAAGAATAAATTTTGTTATTATAACTTGAACAGTTTAATGTTTCCCCATTCAATTTCTCAAAAATGTATGCAATTGGTCATGAATATTGAGTCAAAAAAACACATGTAAAAACTCCTGATGCATCCCACTCAATTTCAAAAACATTTGATAAATCTGGTTTTATTAAAAATGTGAATTGGTGGATTTTTATTTGAGTTTGTTAAAGGTTTTTTATTTTTTACACCCCATTTAAAGAACACATGTTTATTTTAAATTTCATTATTATGGGAAATGATAGATGAAAAATCATTAAAAAATATTATAGAAGAATTCCAATTCATGAAAAATACTTAGCTCAATTGTGTTCTTCGATGTGGGCTACTCTTGAATTTCATCGAAATTATTTTCATCTACATGGATCCCTTCCACCCCTAAAAAAACTAAGAAACACAAGATAATCCTTAAAAAAAGAACATTTTTGAATATTAGCATAATGATGTTTTTGTTTATGATTCTCTCAAACAAAATGAATGTATTAAACATGGTTATCCAGAGATTTTCTATACACCATGATATCATCAAAATAGAAAAACATGAATTTTACAATGTATGAATGAAGGAAACGGTTCATTAAGATCATGAATTTACTTAGATAATTAGTTGACCAAGTGGCATAACTAACAACACATATAAACCAAACATAGTTGTAAAAGAATTTTTCCATTAATCCACTAATTTTAGCTAAATTGGTTTGTTTCCACATTTATGGTCAATTTTTTAAAACATAGAAGCCCCATGGGATTCATCAAGTATTTCATCAAGTCAAGGGATTAGATAACAGTACCTAACTATTATTTTGTTGATGGTGAAATAATACACATACATTTTCCATGTTCCGTATTTCTTGGGTAATACGATCACCAGAACAACACAAGGACTCATGATTTCTCTCACTAATCATTTTATCATGAGGTCTTCAGCATGACAATAGATTTCTCTAGTATCTTTCATATTAGCTCTATGTTCTCTCTTGTTGGGAATTGAGGCAATGGGTATGATGTTAATACTATAATTAATGCCTCTCAAAGGGGGTAACC
Organism: Viscum album; assembly: GCA_963277665.1. Classification (NCBI taxonomy): domain Eukaryota; kingdom Viridiplantae; phylum Streptophyta; class Magnoliopsida; order Santalales; family Viscaceae; genus Viscum; species Viscum album. The sequence goes on from OY728167.1 coordinate 686,847,070, forward strand.
CATCAGGTATTTCTTCGAGAAACTAATCACCAAATTACTTCTCTAAAGACACAACACAAGATGAAAATGAATGGTGATGTTTTTTGTGGCAAGGTAATCATCTTTTCTAATGAGTAAGAACACTTTCTTTCTCAATAATGAACATTTCACATAAATGTTTCTAGATAATGAACTCATAATTCACTGAAAACTCTTGTTTTCATCACATTGATTTCCCTCATTTCTTATTATGTCACTCAACTATCCTTTTTAACTTCAATTTTTTCACTCGGTTTTATTTTTTAATATATTTTAATTTTTTTCTCAACTCATCACACTGTTTTTTTTATCAATAATATTTTTATTTTTCCCACATTATTTTTCAATAATTCATTGTTTCTTTATTTGTTATTTATCTATCCTCATGTGATCTTTATAATATTGTATGGGACATCATGGGGTAAATAACGATATCTATAATTCTGAAATGAAAAGAGAAGTGGTTAGATTAACCATTATGCATCTCCATCTTATAAAATTTCCTTGATCTACCTATTATAAAGTGTCCAGCCTGTATTGGAGTAACATCACAAAGAACCTCATCATGATATTTTCCAATGGAAAAAAATAAACTATGGCATATTTTGTGACCCTCGCTACTCCACTATCATTCAACCAATACAATATATATGATCTAGGATGTTTTAGATTAGGAAAACTGAACTTATATAAAAATAAGGTATTATCCACATTATTATAAATTACACTGTCAATAATTATACTACATACCTTCTCCTTGATGTGGCTTTTCATATGAAAAATATGCACACACTTATCCTCATCATCATCGTCTTTTGGTTAAATTTGTAAAGCTCTTATTTCCACAAATGAATCTCTATTTATGGTTTAATCAAAATATACATCTAAACACTCCTCCAAAGGTGAAATTTTATCATCACTATAGTTATAACTAAGGATGTATCCATTATCCAAAACATTCAAGGTCCTTTTATTTGGGAATTTATTTAAAACATGACCATGTCATGAAAGCATAAAACACTTTATATCACAAGATTTAAAAAGAAAATTTGTAATATATTTTTCATTTTGAATTAGTGGTGAAGAAATAATTATTTTTCCTATGTTCATTATTGTGGAAAATGATTTGAATCCCTTTTTTTCATTCCACTCAGAAGATGATTTTTTCTTTTTGTATTTATCCTTACAAAAATTAAGGGAACTTACATGACTCCTCTGAGAATGTAGATTCTTTTCGACATTCACCACATTATTTAGAAAATCGTCCATGTCAATGTAGGTTTGAATTTCAACCACATCTATAATTTTTGGATTCAATCCATAGATGAAAATTTCCATGGTAGCTTCACACTCCTCATCCAAATTGACTCGAATCCTTGCTATCTCCATTTCCATGTAGAATAAATCCACACACATGGAACCTTGCACAAGTTTTTGTAACATGAAATTAAAATCCTGATAATAATAAATAGAAATGAACCTTTTACGCATTACTATATTCATTTCATCTGAAGTTAAAATTGTACTTTCTCCATTCCATCATTGACTTACCTATAATTGGTCCCACCAAATACTTGCATAGTCATTGAACTCATGTGCTACCTACATTACCATCTTATCCTCTGAGTAGTTGTGATGTCCAATCACATGTTCAAATTTCTTCTCCCATTCCAAATAATGTTCTTGGTCACTCTTCCCTTGAATGTATGGTAGTTTATTTTGAGGCTACCCATGTCAACTTCTCTCCAAGAAGCATGTTTCCCTCACCTAGGAAATGATTCTTCAAAATCAAATTTCTCTTAATCAACTTCCTGAATTTATATCCTTCACAGAGCCATTGAAATTTAGGAACTCTAAAAATAATCCAACCAATAATTCAATCTTTTAAGTTTTATAGTGACATCTTTCATGAATAATTTTATGTCGATCTCATTTCTTTCTCATTTTCTCTCCATTTTTTTAATTCCTCACAACCTCTTTTTCTATCTTTTTTTAATCTATAAAAAGGTTCTTCACAGTTTGTATCAAAAAAACTTCGTTCCAATAAATGTTCTTAAATATAATAAAGAAGAAAACTATTAATAATCAATAAATTCATGGAAATAATTAGAAATCAAAAATTTTAAAAAGGGTTCCAATCAATGGAGTCCAAGAAAATGGTTGGTAAAGTGAAATGGGAGAAATTATTCTAGTTTAAGGTTGTATATGGATTGATGAAAGAATATGAAATATAAAAATTCCATTATAAATTCCTTTAATTTTTGGTAAGTATCTATCACACTCTGAAAAAAATTCAGCAGTTATTTTTTTTATGTTGTTATTTTTTTCATTTTTATCTTCTTTTTTTAGATAATTCAACCAAGAGGGAGTTAAAAAGGATTTGATTATACTATTTGGAATACAAAAATATGAAATTAACAATAATAAAATAATGAATCAAATGATTCCAAAAGGATGATTAATGGAATTTCTATAATTTCTATAAGAATGTATCATTAAAATAAAAAATTAAAACTCGATTGAAATTTTTCCTTGGAGATTGTTAGATTTCAGAAGATTGGATCAGTAACATGAATTAAATGGTCTACATTTCAAAAAAGTAAGATTTTGATTTTAGTTTTTCATAATTGAGAATAAAAAATATGAGATTCTAAACTATGAACAATACATATCACACATCAATAAATTATAAGGAAAAGTCGTTGAAATGATAGAAAAAGATTCGACTAGAATTGGGGATGTCTAAAAATGGATGAAGGGGAAGAAAAATGTTTGGAGAAAATATAAAAATAAAGAAACTAGTTTCCATTTCTATTATTTGATACCAAATGATATGATATCATATTGGGTGTGCATCTTTTATTAGGGAAAATGTTGAAATGTAAGTGATGAAAATGGGTGAAATAGAAATTAAATAAATATTAAGGAAATTAAAGTGTGAGGGGGATGATCAATTAGTAACCCAAGGAAGCTCTCCCATTAAAATCATAATTATAATGTTCTATAATGGTTGATCACTATTTTGATTTTACTTACTTTTATTGAACATAGAACATAAGAATCAAAAGCATAATAATTGTAGAAACTATAAAATTCTAAATTAACTGCAACAGGGTACAAAGAGGTGACTATTTATAGCCAAATGGAGGAGATACATTTCAAAATACCTAGAAGAAAAAATATTAAAGTCTATCCCCTAATTATTACATTATTTACAAATGTACATGGATTTAGGGGATAATATATCCACCAAGAATACTTTGGATACTCCCACAAGGACATTGGAGACAAGAGGGACATCCATTTTTGACTTTTTGATATTTCGTTCATGCATGTGGATATAAATCCGTTGCATCATTTGTGTAGGCTATTTTGTCCATTTTTGGTATTTTTTAAGTGTGATAAAGGATAATTTCATCCTCCCATGAATTCATGTTGGGCCTCCTCATGTAATTTCAAAATGAGGCCATGTAAAGCCTCCTTTATCCTGCTCATTCTTCCTCTTGTCATTGGGTCACCAATCCCATGACATTGGTGTTCTGAATTTATGTAACATCCACTATACATTCCATAATCTCTCTCAACTCCCTATTTCATATTTTCACCTTGATTCTCATCAATATTACCCATTTATTTTTATATTATTGTGTCTGGACCCGGGATTAGTGATACGGGCATCACTATGTATCCTATGAGGGAAGGAATGAAGAAGAACATAGCTTTGGGACCCCATGCAGTTAAACGTCATGTTGGGAGGATGAGGGAGACCCAATGTGGATGAGGGGAAATATTATGGATGGACTAAAAATAAGAGATCTGAACATCAGTACAAAACCAATGTGAGTAGTAATAAAAAAAACTTATTTATATGTGTGCTTCCTTGCATATATCTGACTCGTATGTAGGGAGGGGTGCTTTTACTAAAATGGACATGTAATTAGGACCCACATTGGGGTCACATTCATTGATATAATTTTTATGCATGGGAGAGGTAATTTCATATATTTCATTGATGGGACCATTACACAAGACTAGAGAATCACTAAGTATCTCAAAGAAAGAGAATCTATGAAAAAATAGTTATTGAGGAAAGTTCCATGCGTAGGTCTGATCCATACAAAGAAGGGGGGATTTTTTTCTTCTAGGTGGCTGGACCAGGATGAAAAATTTGAACATCGATATGTATCCCATGTGGACAAGAATCATTTCATATGTAGTGATTGAATATATCTTGGTAGATGACCAGTGTCCGAAGAAACATCCTCTCAGGTGAGAACATTATTGTGATGTGTCCCTTATTTTGAGTATGGGGTAGGAATCATCTTTTATATGTTTAAGAGACATCTCAAAAAAATTTATGGTACGAATGTATTTTAACATCGTGCATCGAGGATTTAAACTCCTAGTCTGAGGTCGTATTTCTTGGACCAAGGGGAGGAGGGTTCCCAAAATTGTTATAAATGGATTGTGGAGTAATAAAAATGACGTGAATGAGGACCTAAGAGTCTTGGTGACACACCTCATTCACCCAAGAAGTCTCACACGTAGTTTATTATCATCATTCTTGGACTATGATTTCTTGTTTAAGGTCATGGAGTTTGGGCCTTTCGAGAGAGTTTAAATTCATGTTTTATAGACTTAGAGCACAATTTAACTTTGTGTTCCTAGTACATTGATAAGAATTTTAACATCATGTAGTGGGGGCGATGATGTGTGTTCAACATAATGCCATGAAACTGGGATAATAGTTCCGTTTAGTTATGGAAGGAATTGGTTTGTATAACTACAGGAAACCTAATCTTGATGTGAAAGTATATCTTATTTCCAAAGTTTGGTAAGACACTAATCTTATGAATCAGGGAAATTGGTGATAGGGCCTAACACATGTGGTATATGTGTCACTAAGTATCTCACAATGATAGGAATCAAACCACACATAGTTCTTGAGAAAGATACTCCTTACATGGATCTGACTCTCTTGAAAAAGCAGGGGAATTTCATCTTTCTCCTGCATTGATATTGTAACAACCCGACCCCAGTTACCCAGAGTCAGTGCATTATTACATAATATTGGCATGATCACAAGTGATCAAATCCTGAATGACCGATCAGTTTAGTAGCCTTGGAAACACTAGATACATTCACAAGGTTTAAATTACATCATAAAGTGAAAACTACAATGATATATTGTCTCCATAGACCAAACCCATATCCCCTCATTATATCCCTAAAATTCATTATTAAAATACTTCTTCACATCCTAGGAAAAATAAAACATAGAAAGGGGTGATCTCAGATGCTCAGTAAGGATAACAATATAGTGGAAACTTTCATAAATAAGCATAAATATTTAAGGCAATGTATAACTAAAACAAAATCCATTTAAAATTCAACTTTAGCATAATAAGGAAATAATAAAATGAAATAATTCCATTTACTTATGCACATGGATATTCTACTAATCGAATAATCTCATGCAATATCAATAACCACTTTCATAATAATGTAATCCATAATACCATACTTTAATTTTTGTGTCAGGGCCTCGTTCTGGGACCTATGGGCTAACTGTAACCGGACTCCATCCCAGAGAGCCTCTGGAACCGGACTCTAACTCGGAGAGCCTCTATAACCGGACTCCATCACGGAGAGCCTCTGTAACCGGACTCCATCCTGGAGAGCCTCTCTAACCGGACACCATCCCGGAGAGCCTCTGTAATCGGACTCCATCCCGGAGGGTGTGATTTAACCAGACCCCAACCCGGAGGGCTTACTTTTACCAGTCCCCAACCCAGAACATACTAGTCCAATACATTCATCATAAGAAAAGGTTGAAATATAACATAAACATTCGTATTAAAACTAGAATACGAAATGTCAACACATAAACCATAAACAATGAATGGTCTAAAATAGAACATCCACAGTCAAACATATCTTAACTCATTCAATACCATATTGAAGATTGTATTATAATAAATCAACTTCAAATAAACTTAAAATCCATTAAAGGATGTTGACATAGATGAAATCAAAACCTTTTTTAGAGAAATATATCTTTCTATTTTGAAATCATTTAAGAGTCACATAATTATAAAGAAAACATTTATTTTTAAAACATTCTTATAATCATGTAAGGGATGCTTCGACGACTTTATAATGGAAGAAAATAGCTGCACCAGCTGTACAAGTTAAAAAAATACATTCTTACCTTAATTTTGTCGAAAAGGTTAAAGAGGACCTTGTATGGAAAATGACGGAAAGATTCCTTTAAAAATGTATAATCTCAAATAAAGGTATAAATGAATTTAACCCATTGTATATTAAATAGTAAAAATGTTTTGAAAGACATTTTTACGAAACATGGATGTGGATAATAAAGAGGTCACTGTAGATAATTACGTATAAACAACCTCGGATAATGAACAGATTGTGAGATAAACCCTTACCTTATACTTTTCCTTAGTCGATGGTAGGTTAACCTCTTGTATAATTGTGAAATAATTGTTATTAAATTATACAAAAATCATATACATTAATATTATATCATATATAATCTTTTAACATTGCTTTGTTAATAATATCTTAGTATTATTGTAGTTTCTTGTATTAATTGATTCGTTTTCCTTTATATTCTTTGTTATGTAATCCATGTTTGTTATGGATAGGTTGTATCTTCATCATATCCAAAGTGATATCAATTCCTTAAAAATTATTTTTAATCATAAAATTAAAATCAGTCTTGAATGGATACGATGGGGAATGAATCTCATCGCGTTCAGGGAGACGGTATTTCGTACGTACGCACGAGAGACAATATCATTGTTTTGATATTAAAATAACATATAATTTGATGGTATATCATATATACAAAACCATTAAAATGTTATATTTATTTTTTACATCAATTACACATCATTATCATACCCATCCAATTAATAATTTATTGAATAAAAATTACACTACGATGTGGAGACGGTCGGTCGTACGTACGCACGTATCATGACATGTCATTCAAAGGATGGATAGAATACTGAATATGGTTGTACCATATTTATAACAACATCAAAGTATATAGAATATACTAGAGTTATTATTTTAGAATGTAAATAACAATTAAATAACATGTGGAAGAAGAAATAAACTTTAAAGAGGGTGGTGAAATCATTACCTCTTCTTCGGGTTCTTCCTTTTGATTTGATCAAAAGGGATCCATAGGTTGGCTTTTTGATCAAACTGAAGCCTCTAGGTTGAACTGAGGGAATTTTAAAGGATATTTGGGAAGGGTTTGGCCGAACCAAAAGGCATTGATTGTGTGAAATTGAGAGAAGGGGTAGATCCCTTTTATAAGAAGGGTGAGGGGCACCTTAGGAAAAACTAGAAATATTATTTTATAAAAAAATCATTTTCAGTTTTTAATGGCTCCACAATTTTTTAATTCTAGGATAAGGTGGTTATGGGTCGAAAACCACCTAACCAATAGATTTTAGATAGGTTTGAGTCACTATATTAACCTTATCGTTTAGTTTTAACTCTTGGTTAATTAGTTTCAAATTTACCATGTCTCTTTGTATTTTAATATTATATGGTTAGTAAAGATACTATATACTTCCAATTGAACCCCAAGTGGTTAATTAATGATACACCAATCATTATATAAGTCTCTTGGTCTAACCTTAGATTTTTAACACTATTTTATCAATTAATAATATAATATTTGTTTTAAAAATTATTTTATGTCATTTTTGACACTACATAATAATTGATCTTTGTTAATGTCTTACAAAGTTTATTAATTTGAAATAAATTCATTTAAACAATAATAAAATGTAATATTAAGTTTTAAAATTAGTGTATGGCATCAAAACATTCAAATTATATTTATTTTAAAATTTTTAATACCATTTATTGGATTCTTTCAATACTAATGAAAATACAACATCATTATTGTGTCATAAATAAATTTAAATATTAAATGTTTAAAAATTATAAATAAAATACCATTATGTAGGAAGTATATTTATATTTTTAATTAATATTTATAGTCTATGAGATAACATATATAACCCTATGTAAAAATTGTTTTAATAAAAGATATATGCTTATGTCATTTTTGTATTCATTTTAACTTAATTAATATAAAGTGTCATTTTCAGTTACAAGTGGCTCCATGGGGTCCCAAAATCGACCCAAGGATTCCCATGGTCGGACAGGTATCAGCCACTAGGGTTAGGACATGTGTTAGGGTAATTTTATATTATTATAGTATTATTTTGTTACCCTTATTTACTTGATTTACCCTTTAACCACGGTAAATAAAATATTTATCAAAGTAATTATTCATAATTCCAAATAATAAAAGTTTCGTATTTAAACAATTTGGAAATCCTGATTAAAAATATGGAATGAATTTTTCTAAATTCAAAACATAGAAATGGTAGAAATTAATTTAAAATTAATTCATGCTGTCAAAACAAAAATAATGTTTTTACGAAATAATAACTATCAAAAGATTGACACTTCTTTATGTCCAGTTTAAATGTGAAATTATGTAAAATGACCAACATTTTATTAAATGGTAAAAATATATTCAAATAATACTTTACAACCACCCAATATTATAATTTATCACCATAAATTATTTTTATTAAATAAGTTGTTTTTAATCAAAGTTTGGTATTTTTCACAATTCATAAAAAATTGGAAGTTCTCAGAAAAATTCCAAAAATTCACCCTAGGCTAATTTCGATATTCAGAATCCAAAAATGAATTCCATTTGGAAAAATAAAATTTATAAAATTTCAAAATGTGGGTGTTACTATTCATAACGGCTAGTTTGATTGGTCGTGGTGTGTTAGAATCTCGAAGTTGCGTACAATGCAAGTTATTTCATTATTCCATGGAAAACGTACCATGGAAGCTTGGGGTGTTACATTCTCCCCTCCTTCAATAAATTGTGTCCTCAAAATTTGAAATTTTTCTTCGAAAATAAATGTTTGAAAATAGAAAATACCTTTGGGAAAACCCATATCGGAAATAGGGTTAATAAAATTTAGTTTTAATAATAGGGAAAGGGAAATGAGAAAGTCCCACCAAATCAGGATTTTGAATAAAAGAACATTGGTGGAAATTATAAACACGTAATTAGAGGGATAATGTAAATATTTATAAGGAGCGATTGAGGTCATCAACCACAAAGAAGTGTAAAATTGAGGGCCTAAAAGCCATCAATTTATGATGATTTAAAATATCTTCAATTCAATAAAACATAAGGTGTTAAGATAACACGTTTTTGGATTTAATATCCCTTCCCTAAAGTTTAAGAATTATTTTCTGCATAGAATAAGAGAAATATATTTATATATATATATATATACTTGACAAGTAGAGTTTCATCCTTCAACTAATTTCTACAACAAACTAATCTTTCACTCCAAAAGATGATAGAACTCAAAAATATTATATTTATCCTAATCATATATGGTTCCAAATAATAACACGTACCATTAAAATGAAGAAAAATATTTTTTAATAATCGGGGACTTCTTGTAGGCTAGTGGTAGGTAATAAAGGCATGTCGCACTATGGTTGTGGGTTTGATTCCTGCAGCTTTGTCCGATGCGATGGGTTATTTCCCGACCTGCAGGTTGTCCTTATCCAAAAACTATAGTATCATAATTTCTAAAAATAATCAAAATAGTTGTTTTAACCATAAACAATACTATCCAAAGTTCAACTTAATCCATTCCAAACATTATAGTTATCCAAAGTACCTCTGTCCAGACTCTCTGTAAAAGGTATCTAAATTCCAAAATCAATTGAAACATCAGATTCCCCAAACAAATTAATGTTTCTCATATTGTCACATACATAAAATATGATAACATTGTTCATATTAAAACCTTAATGAAAACAACAATTACAATAGTAAAATCCTTATGTATCACATTATTCTTATAACTAGAATATAATCCTTGAGTCCAAAAACACAAATACATTAATTATTCCACTTCAACTGTAGTAACAGCATAACCTTGGCCATGATCCCTTGACCTTTTCTAAGGTAAGATTCCCTAACGCTTAGGACATTCATTTGTATAATTCCTCATTTCTCTACAATTTTATCATTCAACATTGAAAACCTTTTTCTTTCCCTCACAATCACGAGCCCGGTGACCTTTTTGTCCACGTTTATAACAAACTCTCAATCCTTTTAGGCAAGTACTGGGGTAATTCTTCCCAAAATAATCACATAATATAAAATCCTTCTTTCCATTTTTCCTTTATCGGTCTCTTTCTTCATCGTTCTCTTCTTCTCTTTCTTTATATTATTGTTATAATATTTAGAGAATTCTTTTTCTATCTTGATAGCACATGAGCCAATATCTTCGTACGATTAGAAGGATTGTGAGACTAATACTCGATGAAGAAATGATTTTAACCCATCAAAGAAATGATCAATATTACTCCTCGAGTTACATATATTATCTGTTGCATGCCTCGCTAATCTAGTGAAGATAGCTTCATACTTTGCGACATTCTCAAGTTCTATTTTCCTCAGACTGAGAAATTTCATTTCCGTATATTCTCGATGGTCATGAGGAAAGTATTTTTCTATGAAAAGTTCTTTAAACTCCCTCCATTAAATACTTGATAATTTTTCATCTTCCTTTGTATTTTGAATCAATGACCACCATTGATCAACATCCCCAGTGAGGCGGTAAACTGCCATGATAAATTTTTCCGTTTCACTACTCCCAAAATCCTGAAATATTTTCTCTATGGAATTTATCCATTGATCAGCTACTCGTGGATTTGTACTCCCATTAAAAGTTGGTGGTTTTTGCCTCATGAAGCGATCTATCATTGATCCTCCACAGTACGGATCAGAGTACTCTATATGGGTAAGGTTATTTTTCATAACCTGAGTGAGTTATCCCAGTATAGTGATAAGCTGATCAACACCAGTTGTATCACCATCTTTACTATAATAAATTTCAGCAGGAGGGAAATCAATACATGGATTCCGTGCACTGATACGGTTTCCATTCCTACCACTAGGCGCCATTTCTAGACAATGGCATAAACTAGATTAGTTTATGAATCGAAATTCATAATTCCATACTCATAAAACACATAACATAAATTGAATAGTTTATGGATATAACCCATAATTATAAAAAGGTTTTCTTTGAGGAAGTATATTCGAATAAACCCTTCATAATGGTTTGTAATGAAAATGAGAATTTTCCTAAGCATATCACCCGGTAGTGTCGTAACCAAGAGTGTAGAAAGGCCCATTGTCGTGCACCAGTTCTCATTTGATTCTAGTTCAAAGCGGTGTTTTTGGGTTTTACCCCTAGATACATCTATGCCAGAGCCGTCTCTACCTGGTCGTATCCATATAGGGATGTATTTCTCAGAAACTCACAAAATCTATATAATACCAAAATTCTAGGAAGTTCTCCTATACTAATCCTCAAATTACATCTTATGGCTATGTGCTCTAATAAGAGTTTACCTAAATATAGCTTCCAAGGTTTATTAATAAACTTATTCTGATACAAAATGTAAAGCACTGAACCTAGTTACCCAGAGTCAGTGCATTATTACATAATATTGGCATGATCACAAGGGATCAAATCCCGAAAGACCGATCAGTTTAGTAGCCTTGGAGACACTAGATACATTCCTAAGGTTTACATCACATCATAAAGTGAAAACTACAACAACTTCTTGTCTCCATAGACCAAACTCATATCCCCTCATACTATCCATGCATGTCATTTAGAAAATACTTCTTCACATCCTGGGAAAAATAAAACCTAGAAAGGGGTGATATCAGATGCTCGGTAAGGATAAGAATATAGCGGTAACTTCCATAAATAAGCATAAATATTTAAGGTAATTTAGAACTAAAACAAGACCCTTTTAAACATGAACATCAACATAATATTGAAAAGTTAAAATGAAATAATTCCATTTACATATTCACATGGATATTCTACTAATAGAATAATCACATGCAATATCAATAACCACTTTCATAATAATGTAATGCATAATACCACACATTAATTTATGTTTCAAGGCCTCGTTCCAAGACCAATGGGCTAACTGTAACCGGACTCTATCCTGGAGAGCCTCTGTAACCAGACTCCAACTTGGAGAGCCTCTGTAATTGGACTCCATCATGATGAGCCTCTATAACCAGACTCCATCTCGGAGAGCCTCTGTAACCAGACTCCTTCCCAGAGAGCCTCTGTATCCAGACTCCATCCCTAGGGTCTTCTTTAACCGGACCCCAACCCAGAGGGCTTACTTTTACCAGTCCCCAACCTGGAACATTCTAGTCCAATACATACATCATAAGAAAAGGTTGAAATATAACATAGTCATTCGTATTAAAACAAGAATATGAATTGTCAAAACATTAACCATAAACCATGAATGGTATAAAAATAGAACATCCACAGTCAAACATATCTTAACTCATTCAATACGATATGGAATATTGTATTATAATAAATCAACTTCAAATAAACTTAAAATCCATCAAAGGATGTTGACATAGATGAAATCAAAACCCTTTGTAGAGAAATATATCATTCTATTTTGAAATAATTTAAGAGTTTCATAATTATAAAGAAAAAATTTATTTTGAACATGTTATTATAATCTTTTAAGGGAATCTTTGACGATTTTATAACAACATAAAATAGCTGCACCCGTTGTATAAGTTAAAAAACGACATTCTTACATTATTTTTTTCTAAAATGTTAAAAAGGACCTTGTTTAGAAAACAACGGAAAGATTTATTTCAAAAATGTATAAGGTCAAATAAGGGTATAAGTGACTTTAACCCATCATCTATTAAATAGTAAAAATGTTTTGAAAGACATTTTTAAGAAACATGGATGTGGATGATAAAGAGGTCCGAGTAGAAAATTACTTATAAACAACCTCGGATAATGAAGAGATTGTGAGATAAACCCTTACCTTGTACTTTTCCTTATTCTATGGTAGGTTAACCTCCTATATAATGGTTAAATAATTGTTATTAAATTATACATGAATCAAATACATTAATATGATATCATATATTATCTTTTAACATTTCTTTGTTAATAATATCTTAGTATTATTGTTGTTTTGGGTGTTAACTGATTTGTTTTCCTTTATATGCTTCGTTATGTAAGCCGTGATTGTTATGGATATGTTGTATCTTATTCATATACAGAATAATATCAAGTCCTTAAACATTATTTTTAATCATCAAAATAATGTTATTCTTGAATGGATATGATGGGAAATGAATCTCATCGCATTCGTGGAGGTGATATTTCGTACGTACAGATGAGCGACAATATCATTGTTTTGATTTTAAGATAACATAAAATTGGATGTTATATCATATATACAGAACCATTATAATGTTATATTTATTTTTTACATCAATTACACACCGTTATCATACCCATCCAATTAATAATGTATTGAATAACAATTACACCATGACGTGGAGACGGTAGGCCGTACGTACGCATGTATAGTGACATGTCATTCAAAGGATGGGTAGAATACTGAATATGGTTGAACCATATTTATAATAACATCACATTATATATATGATACTGGAGTTATTTTTTTACAATGTAAAAAACAAAGAAAGAAGTTGTGGAAGAAGAAAGGAATTTGAAAGAGGGTGGTGAAATCATTACCTATTCTTCGGGTTCTTCCTTTTGATTTGATCAAAAGGTCTCTATAAGTTGGATTTCTGATCAAACTAAGGCCTCTATGTTGAATTTAGGGATGTTTAGAGGATATAAGGGAAGGTTTTGGCTGTCCCAAAAGGCTTTGAAGGTGTGAAATTGAGAGAAGTGGGAGTGCCCTTTTATAATAGGGGTGAGGGGCACCTTAAAAAAAACTAGAAATATTATTTTATAATAAAATAATTTTCTGTTTATAATGGCTTAAAAATGATATATTTCTAGGATAAGGTGGATATGGGTCGCAAAACCACCCAACCAATACGTTTTATATCGGTTGGGGTCACTATATTAACATTATCTTTTAGTTTTAACTCTTGATTAATTAGTTTCACATTTACCATGTCTCTTTGTATTTTTATATTATATGGTTAATAAACATACTATATACTTCCAAGAGAACCCCAAGTGGTTCATTAATTATACACCTATCATTATATAAGTCCTTTTTCATATCCATAGATTTTTAGGACCATTATATCAATTAATAATATAATAATTGTTTTAAATACTCTTTTATGTCAATTTTGACACTACTTAATAATTGATTTTTTTAATGTCTTAAAAACTTTATTAATTCGAACTAAACTCATTTAATCAATCATAAAATGTCATATTAACCTAGAAAATTAGTCTATGGAATCGAAACATTCAAAATATTATGTATTTTAACATTTATAATACCCTTTATTTGATTCTTTCATTAATAAAGAAAATACTGCAACATTATTGTGTCATAAATAAATTTAATTATTCAATGTCTAAAAATTATTAATAAAACACAATTATGTAGTAAATATATTTATATTTCTAATGAATATTTATAGTCTAAGAGATATAATATATAAATCTATGTAAAAATTGTTTTACTAAAAGATATATGCTTATGTCATTTTTGTATTCATTTTAACTTAATTTATATAAAGTGTCATTTTCACTTACATGTGGCTCCATGGGGTCCCAAAATCGACCCAAGGATGCCCATGGTCGGACAGTTATCTGAAAACAGGGTTAGGATATGTTTTAATGTAATTTTATATTATTATAATATTATTTTGTTACCCTTATTTACCCGATTTACCCTTTAACCATGGTAAATAAAATATTTACCGAAGTAATTATACATAATGTATAAAATTAAAATTTACCTATTTACACAATTTGGAAATATTGACTCCAAATATGTAATCCATTTTTCTAAATTCAAAACACATAAGTGGCATAAATTAATTTAAAATTAATTACCGTTGTCAAAACAAAAAAGCATGTTTTTATGAAATAATAACTATCAAAACATTGACACTTGTTGATGTCCAGATTAAACGTTAAATTATGTCCAATGACCGAAATTGTATTAAATGGTAAAAATATATTCTAACTATACTTTAAAACCACTCAATATTATAAATTATCACCATTAATTCTTATGATCAAAAAAGTTGTTTTTAATTAAAGTTTAGTATTTTTCACTATTCATAAAAAATTGGATGTTCTCAGAAAAATACCGAAAATCCACCCTAGGATAATTTTTGAAATTATGAATCCAAAAATGATGTCTATTTTGAAAAATATAATTTATAAAATTTCAAAAAGTGGGTATTACTATTTATAACAGCTAGTTTGATTGGTCGTGGTGTGTTAGAATCACGAAGTTGGGTACAATGCAAGATATTTGATTATTCATAGGGAAACGTACCATGGAAGCTTGGTGTGTTATAGATATATCATGTGTGTGGTGAATCATCTATTTAAGGATGATTCCCCTATATTTTAACATCATATTGTTAGGGCATTAATAACATTTAGTTTAACGTCATGGGATTGGGACATTCTACCCTAAAGTTTATCTTCATACGATCAGGACAATGACGTCATGTTATTAAATAAACACTTCTTCTAAAACCCTGCATTGGTTAGATCTATGGTATGTTTTTTATCCATTTATATTAGAAAATATGCGCAATTGGAGTTGAAATTATGAATTGTGTAAGGTCCCATGCGTTTTGGTTCAAAATTTAGAGGATTCATTTTGGGTATCATTGGAGTCTTGAGGAACAACACCATCTACCCTTTGAGGAAATACCAGAGCTGAACCTTTTTTTTAAAGGCTTGTGTGATCCAGTTTTGGTGGAATTTAAAATTATAAAATCTATGAAACCTTTTGTCATCCAATATCTCCAATTCGTACAACCATTTTTGGGATTTCACATGTATGGATAATTACTTGAAAATGGAAACACGGAGTGAAGTAAATTGAAACTTAATAAGTAGGATCCCCTCTATATTATACACTAATTAGTTTATGGTCGCCTATGTGGAAGTGTGGGTTGTAGTTTAGTACTCCCACAATCCATTTAGGAGCATTCTTATCCCAGAATTTTTATCCTTATCTACCATATTCGAGTATATATTTGACAGGGTCTTGTTAAAGTCCTCTATCCTTCCACTAACCGCAATGTGATATTAGGATAAATGGTTGGAATAGATTTCACACTACTGATATAGCTTTTCAAATTCAGAAGAACATGAATTGGTGTTGTTGTCCCTCAGTATTGTATGAGGGACACCAAATACGGTGATGATGCTGGATTTAAAAAAGTTGAAAATTACCCTTTCCCTGAATTCTGTATGGGGTATCTCTTTGGAACACATGGAGAATAAGTCGGTTATAGTAAGAATGTTCTTTATCTACTTAGATATAGTGTTTTGATATGGTCCCACAACATCCATTCCCATTATGGGAAATAGCCAAGAGTGTTTAGCTGTCTGCCGAAACTCTGGGGTTGGTGAATGAATTTTTTGTGAAACTAGAAGGAATGAAATGTTTTTTGAATTTATTTTAGTCATGTGTTAGAGTATGCTTGTAGAACCCAAGCCTTTATATTTGGTGAGTAATCTTGTGTCCTTTCTAGTGAGCGCCATTGGCTCCAGTGTGAACATCCTTCATGAAAAAAGTGTTATATTCTCCCTTAATGCAGTTAAGAAGAACCCCATAAAGGATTTGTTTATAGAATTCCTTTTTATGATTTTTTCCATCATATAAAACAAGGTAAATTTCAAATATTTATATTTTCTCTCTCTTGGGTCTATCTGGTGGGAGCTATCCTTTTAGAAGGTTGTCCACAATGTGTATCATCCAGTCGGTGGTAAAATTGCAAGGCCTATGGATAGGATAATCTCATTGATATATTTCATGTTGTATTGAACTAAAGGTAATAAAATACAGCGATGAGTAATACTAATTTTTGTTTCATCCCGGTCTAGATCACTTCGAGATGTGGAAACATTTTCAAAGGAATATCCCTGGGCATTTTGCAACTGAGGGGATGAGTCAATATAGGTTCCAAAGGGAACTTTACCATTAATCCCCATACATGGTTTAGAAATGGAATTAAATATATCTTTTTTATTGGATAATATTCATTAACCATCTTATTGACCAGTTCTGAACTTCCTTTTATCATCAAGTGATTTACTTTTACCTGAGGTTCTAGATCAATCCCTACAATTAGAGACTAGTATTCTTCTTCATTTTTCATGATCTCTTCCAACAACATGAATTAGTAGGGTTGAAATTCCATTTCTATAGAGATTATCATGATTCTCTTCCACACTTGTTTGCACATGGGGTCTTCCGTTCTCTTCTATGTTGAGCTTCTAGGTCAACTTTGAAATACATTTCCCATAACTTGAGGCCCTCTGGAATAAAGGGAAACTCTTAATCGGGTAGTTAAACCTCAAATGAATTCATTTCTTCCAAGGGTTTCTTTTCTATAAAATATACTAAATAACTCCCTTTAATCACTTTATGGGGCATGAACTAAATTTAAAACTACTACAGAATGATCTCCCACCATGAAAGACGTATAGTAAACATTGAACAACTGAGAATGTATTTGAGTGGGATTCTAAGATATACCAAATGGACCTCATGATGCTTCACAGAGTGCCTCATCATATGGACAACAAATATTACCTCTATATAGCTCTTCTTGATATCTAAATAATCATTTCCATCATCTATCATGGTTTTTCAATGGTAATAAAGGTTGTTTTCTCTATTGGAGTCATTATTTTATGCGAGGATGGCACCCACTGATCAATCTAGTGTTTTCAAATAAAAAATAAGTGTTCATCCTTCAAAAATAATTATCATCATTGTCTATCTCATGAGATATTTCGTGAGACATTCGAATGCTTGCAAAAAATCTTTTTTCCAATGATATGTAACCCCCTTTTTCATCAACCTGGTATAGGGACGAAATTATTCTGTAACATTGGCCATAAAGAAGCAAATTTAGGTCAACTTTCCTGGAAATCCTCTCAAATATATGAGGTTTTAAGGAGGTTAAATTACAAGGATAGAAATTTCCTTCTTATGGTTGACTTTTATGCCATGATGTTGTACGATGAAGTTGAGAAATAATCCTAAATTCATGATGAAATAAAATTTTATGGGCTTTATTTTTAAGGTTTTATACCGCAGTTTGTTGATGTTGTTTTTATGGTCTGCCATGTGGGATGAGTGTTGTTGAGAGTTTTCAACCAATTAATCAAAATAGAATTTGAAAAAATTCTATTAAAGGGTTTGAAGATGTGATGCATGGAATTTTGGTACGTAGAGCTGAATTGTTTTATGCCTAAGGGCATTACATGATAGAAAATTACTCCCTAGGGGCCATTAAAGGTGGTGTATTATTCATCTTCTTTGGAAATTCAGGTTTGATTGTATCCTGATTATATTTACATGATAAAGAGAGCCTAATATTGGGTAGTTTCATCAATCAATAGTTCTATTATCAGTACTTAGATATCATCCATTGGGAAGTGTCGGTTGAGATCCCTAAAATCAATGTCGAATATAATTTTACATTTTTATGGGAACTATATTGGAAATCCATTTAATGTATTGTTCCTCCAAGATGAAATTGGCGATGATGAGCTTGTCAATATCAAAATCTATTTTGTTATCATCTGTCGGGTGCATCCTTTTCTGCTTGTTTGTAGCACTGGTGGTCCTCTAGCAACCCTAGATGTTGAGTATCGAACTTCAGAATGAGGATTGACATTTTTTTGTAGTTACGAGAAAATAAATCTAGATTCTTCTTCAGGAAAAAGGTATATACCACTAGTTCATCAGAAGGCATTGTTACATTGATCAGGGTGGGTTGTAGGTCATCTTCTGTACCCATATTTATTTATTTGAGTTCATCAATGGTGATAGATATGCCATCCTAAAATGTTGTAGGGGTTTCCCAAATTTCACCCCCCACCTCATCTTCTTCATATTCTTCTTCTTGTTCTAGATGGGATAAATTAGTTGGATAATTTCTCTAGAGTTGGGGTAGGAGCCAAAAACACCACAACCATGGGATGAATTGAATTCCTTTGGCCTAGCTGAAATGAATGGGTTTCCTTGAAACTATAGAGTGGAAGGAGTGTCAGATAGAGTAGTGTCTTCATCCTTTTTATGTGAAGTGAAATTCTCTCCCGTATCAACTAGTTAGGTAGGGATTTCCTAGAGATCTGGGCATAGAATGAGGAATTTTTTTATCAGAGCTTTCATCACTATTTGGGGAGTGAGAAAACATTTCAACCCTACTTGAATAAATGGTGGTCTACTAAAACCATGGATATTTGGGAATATGCTCCTGAATTTGGGATCATATTCATGACCAGATTGATGAGTAACAAATCTTCTTTAATTAGGTGTTTAAAGGGTTAGTTGGGATCATTTCTATGTCATTCATGGGTGGTGATCCAATCAAAACCATCAACTAGATGGTGTATCCCTTTCTCATGGTATAATCTCGTGTCAATATAATGTGACTCATAGGATCTGTATAGGGTCTTATCAGTGTGAAACATCCTGATTTTTTCATTAATTCAGTATTTAATGCATCGATGGTACAATGAGGGGATTCATATGTTTTTATGAAACCTAGGACATCCTAGAAAGATGTTGAAGGTGGTATCCTACCAAATGACTAGAAATTTAGAGTTGGGTATGAGGTATCTAAACCAATCCTTCATCATGATTTGGACCAATGGTTTCCTTTCACTTTTTTCATATCCCTATAATGTTATGGTGGAGGGAGCTTAGTTGTCCTCATCATAGCCCAGCCAGTAAAGTATTCACATGTGAATGAGTTTAACTATCAAGCCATTGTCAATGAACAACTTTTAACATCAACACCATTTATCCTTCCAGACATGTTCATGGGTTGGATGTGTCCCTGTAGATTGGTGTCTTCATCTTGATATACGAAAGATATTTCTTCATGTCATTCCTCATGATCAATCCTTTTTCGTTTGACCTAGGTACTGGCCACTTATGATTCAAACTCATGAGGGATTATAAAATCCTCTATGAGTTCTTCCCTGAGGTCGTTTGATAGGATTGGGGTATCCAAGATCAATACATTGACTGGTACCAAGGTTAATTGTTTTAGGAGGTTATACTTTGGATCTAAAGGTTATCATTTCTCTGTGCGGGGATTCTCTTTAGTGGATCATTAGGGGATTTATTATTTGATATAGATGGATCAGACCTATAGAAAGGGGCTATAATTTCTCTTATCCTTGGTGGGTTGGGTTGGGCAAGACTACATACCTGTTGAGGGTCATTGGACACATGTTCTTGTTATGATTAATATTCCAAAGTGATCATGTTATAGTGGATTTTGGTAGGTGTATATGGTTTTTGGTGTTCCAATTGAAACTACTGAAGGGATCCTCTATGAGTTTCTACAACATTGGTAGTCGGAGTAGGGGAAAGGATAGTGTTCTAGTTCCTACCACGACAACATCTTCCCCGGTACCATCGGATCACGAGACATCTTCCTCTGGTTCCCCAAATGGGTCTGGGGAACTTATTTTCATATCTATACTCATCCCCGTAGAAGGTATCCATTAAGTTAAAGACATTAATGGAACCAAATATCAACTCCTCATGTTATGAGAAGTTTTTTCAGCTGAATTATTTTGTTGGTGTTGTTTGGTTGGGTGGTGCTCTATGTTTCACGTTTGGTGGAATAAAATATAAGAGCATCAAAGACAACATTGGGCTTAATTTGATTTAATCCTCCTACACATCCCCCTTTTCTTTTTCTCCAAGCCTCTTTCTGAAAGCCTTCTTTTTGGATGTTTGTGGGGATGATGATGCTGGTTGTGTTGCAGCAAATGTAGCTCGGGGAATAGTTTGTTGTTTAAGCTATTCTTGGAGAATACCATGAGCTCGGTAGATTGATTTTTGACTCATCCAGAAATAATTGTTTTTCTCCCTTCTAGTAATAACTCTTTTCCACCCACCTCCTTCCTCCAGGGTAGAGTTGGGGACATATGCCACTTGAACTGGTGGCCTTCCTAGCTTACATGATCAGAATCTACCATTTTATATAGGATTTATTTTAAGAGGAAGTATTCCTGAATGGCATATCCAGTATCTTGTAAAAGGGGAAATAATACTGTCAGTCATAGAGAACTACATAGTCGGGATTTTATGTTCTTCCAGGTGAAGTAAATCATTTTTCCATAGTGGCTATAAAATAAAGTCATACCTGATCATATTGGAATGAGTAAAACTAAATTACTAAGCTCATCATGTTGATTTTTCAGGAGTCCCCTCCATTAATCATAGTGAGTCAAGGGATTCATGTTGAATCCTATAGGTTTCTGCATGACACAGTACATGCTTTGGAGTTGGAGAGTGTGTTGAAAATGGATTAAGTGTGATATATGTCACCTCAACCTTTCTCGCTAGGTTCCATAGAACCTGAGATTATATCACTGTATGTAGTCTTCAATTCATTGTGAAAAAGAGGATAATCATAACATCCCCTTTTATATTTCACCGGGATGAGTGGCGTCCACAGCTCATCATGATGGTTATCAATACAGAGATCAATCATATCCTCTTAGGGAAGTGGTTGGTTAAGGGATAAGGTCATACATTTCCATATGGAAATGAAATATTGGTGTCTCTTGTTTTATAACTATTTGTAGTTTGAGAGGATGATAGTTTTTTCCTTTTTCTGCATTGAGCTGAACTGGAAGAGGAAATTTTGATGGAGGTCATCCCATCCCATGACCAACTAAGCTGGAAAACTCATGTACCATAAGAAGGATGGACCATATAGGATTCTCATGAATTATCTGAGATTCAATGATTATTTTTACTCATTATTTAAATCATTGAATTACAATGGGACACATAATGTGTCACATGTTGTTGTGGATCTCCTAAGCCGTTAAATATCAGAATCATAGGACACCTAAAATTTAGCGATGGTGGGGTGTCGCTCACCTAGTTGGGGAATGGTTTTTATTCTGAATGCACTACTTCATGCCACTATTATATGGATTCCAATTTCCCTCAAATGACTCAATGGTGTCGATAAGATTTGATGAGTGTTCGGTTCAACCTAAAATGGGACTGGTGGAGCAATAATTAGGATCTGTCATGTCTTTTCATCCATAATTTGAGGCTAATATCCAGTTAGGGACCTCATTTTAGGATTTTCCTGAACCCATTCTATATGACTCTTTAATATAGGGAAACCTTAATATCTTTCAACGAACTGGTCTTGGTGAACTGATTGTCTAGCTTCTGAGTTGGGAAGCTGTTCCAGCATTTCTTCAACTACCTGGATGAATCATTTTGGTTGTGTTTCACCTACTATTAGTGTACATTGAGGCTCTAACTGGGGATTATATTCGATATGAATTCTAACATGGAGAAACTCATTATTAAGCCACATCAACTCTTTCATATCTTCCTCCTACTGAGTTAATATTTCTTTGAGTGTAGGGAGATCATCCTCATTGGGGGGGGGATTTGATCACATACAACCATGATTTAATTCTTCTATCTGGTAAATATACTTTGTTAGGGTATTATAGTATTGATCAAGGGAGTACCCAGATTTAGGATGATTCTATGGTTTTTGGGTACTCACACCTTCATTCTAGATGTGGACTACATACCTTATGGAACTATACTCTCATTTCACTCCTATATTTTCATTATTTTCAGTGCCATCTATAGTATTGTAATCCATAAATTTCATCAATTCATAATAAATTTTGGGAATCATATTGGATGCTGAATGATAGGAGGGTTTCTTGTGTCATTTGCTGGACCTCTCAATTCTTTTTTAGGATCCTATTCAATATTCTTTGTGAATGGTGAATCACATGGAAACACTAGGTATCGTTGTCGTATGAATCACTTATTAGCTAAATGGGTAACGAGAATGGGGAAATGGGAGGGTATACAACTTTTCATTATCCTTAAATTGGAAAAGACTGATTTCAGTGAGGGGCTAATTGAGGTAAAAATGCCCCCAGACCTATGGGTTGGGGGTTTTCTTGTTCTCTTCTGGTTGTTCCTCTGTCCATATGTTTTGGCCTTATAGGAAATTTTTTTATCACAATACCCCATCCCTATCAGGTGGGGATGATCTCATACTACGTTGGCTACTTCTACTATCACCAATCTCTTGATCTCATGTGTCTTTGTTTGAGCATGAGCTGGATATAATGACAAGTATGCACATGAACTGCTTGATTCATGGGAAAATAAAAGTGTGTGATGATTGGATTCCCTTAATCAAGTAGTCTTCAATGTGTTCTTAGATTTCATGTTCAGTAGTATTTTGATGGATTACTTTGGTTATCCCTGATTCATTTTAGACTTAATCAAGGCTGATTCTTATTGAACATGTTGACTTTCCATAGTGAGTGTTATTCATGATATCCTCCTTGGAATAATGATATTTAATGATGTAATTTACAGTGGGTTCCACTAAATAGGATGTGGGGTGAAATGAAAAGGTCCTTGTTCCCCCACCATTATTTATGAACACTGGGTGGGGGGTCGACAATGAGACAATGCAACTCATGCAATTCATTGAGGAATGACTATTAAATACCATTCCTTTGATTATCGTTTTTTTTCACCATGAAGATGAAAGGGAATCGAAATAAATTTGACGAAAAATCTATACCAATATTTTTACATGGTTTATGTACCCATTGTAATATAATAATTTTTCATTCTGGTGGTGGAGAGTTGTAGAGATATTAATACAGATGTTATGTATGGATTCCTCTAACAATGTTATTAGAATGTCAAATTGAGAAGTTGTTGAGGGCCATAAAAATTGGTTATATCATTCTTTATAAATTTCTTTCTCATGAGAAGAATATCCATTTTTTTAGTAGATAATCCTTAACTTGATCATCCTAACTTGAATGATTCTTGATGATTTTTTCACAAGTAGAAGGACTAGCAGAGGTCTTGTTTGTATGGGAATGGTCCCGGTGGATTATAAGATGAGAACTTCCCCATGAAATCTTCTAGTTGGGAAAGAATGTCACTTGTCAGTGATAAGGATTCTATCATGTCTAGTACCATATTTCAAAGATCCTCAGAATATGAGGGATTTATTATATTTTACTTTGGAAGGGGAGGACCTGCTCACCGACTTGAAATGTCACTATGGATAGAACCATCATATAAAATTCCCTCTTGGAGAAGAGTACCTTCATTTCTATATGTATGACTATTGGGAGAATTTATGTTGTGTATACTGTGTGGATGACCTTTAGGGTGAATGAAAAAAGGCAATGTCATTCTTGTTGAAATGATATTTCACTGTGGGGAGGATCTTGGTAGTGAATACCATCATGGTGTGGACTACCATTGTACATTGATGTCTGACTACAGTGAGAATTTATATGGTGTATACCTGGATGAGGACCTTCTATATATTTTATCTTATTTCCATTATGAGAGCTATTGTGATGCTCATCAAGAGATATGCTCTCATGATCGATTGGTTTCTTCCCATGAAGGAAGCCTTTTTTGGTAGATCCTCTATGGAGGAACTCTATATTTACTGTTAATAATGTTGTGGGGAGGACCTTAACAACTACTACATCCACATCAGTAATTTGGTAACAGGGAAGAGGTATATTTGAACCACCAATGATAGATGTTTAATGTCATCAAGAACTCCAACTTCCAGTATAGTAGGGTTATGATTTTTCCATTCATTTTCCTCCTTCCTTGGGTGTGAATTATTTTTAGGTGATCTCTTGCAGGAAATGGGGCCTCTTTTGGTATGTGAAATCCTTGACATACGAGTTCCCATTTCGGTTCCTCCCATAGTGTTGCCAGGATATGCTGGTAAGATTCCACAATTTTGGTATGGATATATGCATTCCCTGGGGTGGCCACCGAAGTGGACCAGTGTCCCCCTATTAGAATGAGAATTTAGGTCTGATCCTATTGTCCATTTATCGATGGATATTTTCAATGACCCTCATGGATGGGATAATGGATGGATTTATGCCCTCGAGAGGCCACATAATTGTTTGGATGAGTCACCCCACTTGGGGAGGAGGGCTTGTGGGCCTGAATCCTTTCAATCACCACAAACATGATTATATATTGGAAAGTTTCTAGGATACAGTCATGAATTTATGTCTAACATTCCATCATTTATAAGATGTGTTGAGAGACTTCCTTGGAGGGAAAAAGAATATATTCCCATTTTGGTGTTAATGAAAGAATGTTTTACTTCTTTAGTCCTCCATTTCCTACTAGAATGTACTGATAGTTCTCTTGTGTTGTGGTGGACATATGATTCTTCCCCTATTTACAACTAGGATATGCTAGTTGATTTCTCCAATTTCATTCATATTTTATTAGTATGATTTATGTGAATTTGAATAAAGTTTCATATACTAATTGAATGCCACCATATTTGACTAATGTACTTGATATGAATCCATATGAATTTTCATCTGCCTGCGGTTTACTTTTGTATTTTCATAGCGGGTTTTATACTTGTGAGTAGGGATTTCAGTCTACTCACTATTTTCCACGTATTTTAATGAAAATATTTATATTGGTGAGTAGGGAATTGAATCCACTCATTTTCATCTATATTTTACTAACAGTAATTGTATGCATCTTTATGATTTTTCATCTGGTTATAATTGGATTCCACCATATTTGGATGAAATTATTAATTTGATTGGGTATAGATTTGTGTATGTTGGTGGTTTCCCACTATATTTTGATAAAGGGATTGATAAGGGTGAGAAGGAATATATTTCATCATATTTTTCATCTTATTTTACTAATGCGAGAGATGTTCATTGGTAGGGTTTTTCATCCTCCTATAATTTACCGTAGTATTCTCTTGACAAGCTTCATAGGGTCGAAAACCCATAAAATCCAGAAAACCCCTAACCCACAAAACTCTAAAAACCCACAAAACAATAAAACCACCTAAGAAAATTAAAAAAAAAACCCTAATAAATTAAAAACCCCATTAAAAACCTAAAAATCATAAAAAAAAACCTTTAATACCCAAAAAATGTAAAAACACAAAAACCTAAAAATCATAAAATAAAACTAAAAAACATAATCCCTATACCCTACACCATAAACCATAAACTATAAAACCATAAAACCGAAACATTATACTCTATACCCTAAACCCAAAATAAAAAACCATATTCCATAACCTTAAACCCAAAATCATACACCATAAACCCTTTAACATCCACCCAAACCCATAAAACCTACACACTAAACGCAATACCCTACACATTATAACTTAACCCAATAGTCTAAATCCCACACCCCACACCCTAAAATGTGAACCCTAAACCATAAAACATCCCAAAATCCTTAAAACCATTTAAAGAACCTAAAGATCCTAAACTATCCAAAAAATAATAAATCCCCTAAAACCCATGAAAACACCCTAAAACACTAAAAAACTTATGTGATCCTAAAAACCCATTAAAAACAATAAAAACCCTAAAACACCCAAGATAAACTAAAAACATACAAAACACTAAAAACTATATAACATCCAAAAACCCTTTAACCATTTAGAAACCCTAAACACACTAAAAAACCTTTAAAACCATAAAAGTGTCAAAACCCTAAAAAATCCCTAAAAAACTAAAAATACTAAAACCACTAAAAAACCCCAAAAAACATTATTCCCTAAATAGTCCCTAAATAACTAAAAAAACCTTTAATTCCTTAAAACACCTAAGTCCCAAAAGAGCATTAAAAACTCAAATAGACTCCAAAACCATAAAAGACTGTAAAACCCAAAAGTCTCATAAAAATATAAATAAACCCTATAAAACCATAAAAATATAAAGACCCAAAAAATATGAAACCCCTAAAAAAATTAACAACCATAAAACCATAAAATCACTAAAATTCCATAAAACATTCAAAAAATACTTTAAAACCCTAAATAACTCGTAAAACCCCAAAACCCCCTAAAATAACAAAAAAACCCAAAAAAACCAAAAACACTGAAAAACATGAAAAACAATAAAAATAGAATAAACCATGACCCCCCTAAAACCCAAAAAAATATTTTCAAACCCCTAATATCATAAAATACATAAAACACATTAAAAACCAAACAGACCCTAAAATACCTTAATAAAAACCTAAAACTAAACAAAAATACCCAAAAAGACCATAAAACCCATAAAAACTATAAAAAACCTAAAATAATAAAAAAAACCCCATAAAAAATTAAAAAATTAAAAATTAAAAGAATATCCTAAAAACCATAAAAACCATAAAACCATAAATACCCTGAAATCGTAAAACGTGCTAAAAACCCTAAAACCAAAAAAAACCTAAAAATATCAACAAAACCTTAACCCCCAAAACCCCAAACCCCCAAAAAACTCCACAAATAGCTAACCCGCAACACTAAAGTACTCCAAAAACTCTAAAACCCATAATTCCATAAAAGACCCTAAAACGTCGTTAAATGACCCAAAAACACATTTAAAAGACCCTAATGATCGTAAGACCCCTAAAAAGACCTTAAAAACCCTCAAACCCCTAAAAGACCCTATGATAATCCTAAAATTCCCAAAAACCCAAAAAAACCAAAGAGAACCTAAAACACTAAATGTCCCTGAAAACAATAAAAACATTGAAACCCAATATAACCCTAAAACCCCAAAACCCTTTAAAACCCCAAAAACCATAAAAACATTAAATATTACTAATGAACCCTAAAATCTTACAAAAACCTAAAAAATTATACAAACCCCTAAAAACCCCTAAAACAACACATAAGCCATAAAATCATAAAATAACCCTGAAAACTATATGAAAAATTAGGATAATCCTACAAAACTCTAAAAAATCAAAACCCCACTTTAAACTCTAAAAATCCTATAAGACCTAAAAACTCTAAAAACATAAAAACCCCATGAAAAATCATTCAGAAACCTAAAACACCATAAATATGACAATAAGAATCTAAAAACATAAAATTCCTAAAAAACCATAAAACCCTAAAAATGAAAAGGAAATAAAATCCGTAAAAACCCATGAACAGACCCTAAGAGCCCCAAAAAACCAGAAAACCCGAAAAGTCCCTAAAACCAATAAAATTTTAACAACACTAAAAGACACTAAAAACCCTAAATATTCCCTCAAAGTCCCAAAAAACCAAAAAAACCTAAAAACAACAAAAAACACTAAAGCATAATAAACCCTAGAACCCAAGAAACCCTAAAAACCCTTAAACTCTAAAACTCTAAAAACCATAAAAACCCTAAAACAACCATAAAACCCTAACATAATCCTAAAAACCCTAAAACAATAAAACATGAAAACCCCTGAAAACCCTTAGATTAAAAAAAATCCCAGAAGCTGACAATAATCTATAATAATTCAGAAAACCCTAAAAAAACCCAACAAATATAAATTCCAAAAAAAAACCCATAAATTCACAGAAAAACCAAAAATCCCTAGAACCACTAAAAACCCTAAAACTCGTAAAAATCCTAAATAAAATTAAAACCCTAAAATCATATAAAAACTATAAACACCTAATAACCCCCCATCACAAAGAACACTAAAACCCTCCCAAAACCCTAAATCCCTGATTAAACCTAAAAACCCTAATAAACCCCAAAACCCAGATAACCACAAACAACCCTAAAAAGTCAAAAAACCCATAAAAAACCTAAAAATTGGAAACCTCCCAAACCCCAAAAAAAACCTAGAGACCCTAAAACTCAAAAAATACCCAAAATGTCCCTAATAACCCAAAATATCTACAAAAACAAAAAAAAAAGACACTAAAACACATAAACACCCTACAAAACCATAAAACTTCTTAAATTAATAAAAAACACTCGATCCCCTAAAACTCCCTTCAAAACCTAAAAACCATGAAAACCCTAAAATCCTTAAAACCCATAGAACACTGAAAATCATAAAAACAACTATATCCATATCCCCCTTCTAAATAATAAAAATTTACAATCCTTATAAACCCCAAAGACTCTACAATCCCTAACACCTTTAAAATAATCCTTAATACACATGAAACTCCCATAAAACATTAAAATAAAAAAAATTAAACCTGTAAAAACACTAAAACCCCTGAATTCACTAAAAACACATAAAAAATCCATAAAAACGTAGAGTACCCTTAAAATGATAAAAACCACCAAAACACCTAAAACCCATAAAACCATAAAAACCCATGGAAACGCCCAAGACAACCAAAGCCCTAAAATATCCATGAAACCCCCAAATAATAACCCTAGTCCAATAAAACATTTAAAAACATAATGGATCCAAAAAAATAAAAACCCTTAGAAACCCAAATAACCTCAAAAACTCTGTTAAATCATAAATGAACCGTAAAAACCCTAAAAATCACTAAAACCAAAAAATCTAAAGACCACTAAAATCCTCTAAAAGACCCAAAAACCCAAAAACCCCCAAAACAACTTAAAAAAATAAAACACCATAAAAGATCCTAAAACACACACAAAATCCAAAAAAATATAAAATACCATAAACCTCCCAAAAATACCATCAAACCTAGAACACCCCCTAAAGACCCTAAAATCTCTATCAACCCTAAAAGATACTAAAAACAACTATAATCCTATAAGACAATAAATTCCCTAAAACCTTTAACACCCCCTAAATGAATCTAAAAACCTGAAAAACCATAAATGACACTAAAAGACCATAAATACAATAAATACCCTCAAATCCCTAATAGACTCTAAAAACCCTAAAAACCATAAAAACCCTAACGGATGGTCGAAACACAAAAAGACCCTAAAAATCTCCAAAATATCTAATGGATCCTCAAAAATCTGAAAACACATGATGCACCCAAAAAACTGAAAAAAAAACATATAGGACATTAAAAACACTATGAAATTCCAAAACATCCTTTAAATACCATAAAACCTCTAAAGACCATAAAACCCCTAAAAACCCAAAAGAAAAAAAACCATAATAACCTTGAAACCCAAAAACCTCCAAAAAAATATAATAACCCAAAATTCACTAAAAACATTAAAAAACATAAAATACGGTAAAATACCTGGAAACCCCATAATAACACAAAATACCTAAATCCATTAAAATCCCTAAAACCCTAGAAATAATAAAACCACTTAAATTCTAAAAAATACTAAAAACCATTAAAAACCATACAATACCATAAACACCCCTAAAACCTATTAATAACCAAAAAACCACTAAAACCTAAAACCCCCAAAAAGCCCTAAAAAATATTTATAATCTTAAAACCATGAAAACACCTAAAACCCACTAAAAATTTAAAACCCTTAAGGACCCTACACACTGTAAAATTCCCTACACCCCTATAAAACAATAAAGAACCATAAAACCCATAAAACTATAGAAAACTAAAAACCCCAAAACCCTAAATGATCCTAAAACCCCTAAAACCTGAATAAACCCATAAAGTCTACAATAAACCAAAAAACTAAAAAACCCAAAAACATCCAAAAAACTATATGAACCTTAAAAACCCTAAAAACCAAAACAACCCATTAAAACCCAAAAAATACCCAAATACCCAAAAACCCCAAAAAACACTAAAACCCAAAACCCCTAAAAATATTAAATATCCAAAAAAAAAAAAAATCTTAAGACCTTTAAAAACCCATAATACCCATAAAACCCCAAAACCATAAGAAACATTAAAAACACCAAAAACCCAATAAAAGACATAAATATTCCTAAAAACATTAAACCCCCCTAAAACAACCTAAAACCCATAAAACTCTAAAAACCTCTAAAAACCTAAAACCCAAGTAAATCCTAAATAAACCCTAAAAATAATAAAAAAATACCTACAACCCAAAAACCCTACAAAACCCTAAAAGACAGTAAAAACCCATAAGATCCTAAAAACCATAAAAATACTAATAACCCCTAAAAAAGGTAATTATTCAAAAAATTACTCAAAATATGAGATACCCAAAAAACCCAAAAATTCCTAAAAAACCATAAAAACCCCTAATGCTTTAAAACCACCAAACCCTAGAAAACCTAAAAAATTTAAAAAATGACTTGAAAGATTAAAAGACCCAAAAACATAAAAACTATAAAATACACTAATAAATATTATACACCTCAAAAACACTTTAAAAAACCTAAAAACTATAAAAAGCATAAAAAATCTAAATACACTAAATCCATAAATACCCTAACAAATCATAAAACACCCTAAAACCCCTAAAAAACAAATACCAAAAAACCCATATAAACCCTAAAAACCGTAAAAAATTAAAAACCATGAAAACCAAAAAAAACTCTAAAAACACACAAAAACTTTTTAAAAATACTAAAAATCCACTAAAACCCCTAAAACCCATGAAAAACCTAAAACACAAAAATATCCAAAACCACTAAGACACCTAAAAACCCAAAAATTTATAAAAACGCAAAGAACCAAATAGACTCCAAAACCCATAAAACACAATAAATTCCCTATAACTATTAGAAAAACATAAAAACACTTAAAAAATTGAGCATATCCCTAAATGAATTTGGAAACCCAAAAAAACCACAAAACTCCCAAATCCCCAAAAACACAACCAAACAAAAAATCCCAAAATAACCCTAACAACCCTAAAAACCCATAAAAACCCCTAAAATATATAAATAAACCCACAACTCAAAAAGAACCCTAATATCATTGAAAACCCTAAAAACCAAAAAAACCCAAGATTCGATATATACCCTAAAAACATAAAAAGCCATAAAACACTAAAAGCCCTAAACTAACACTAAAAACACTAAAACCCATAACAAAACCCTAAATAACCTAAATTCCCAAAAGAGACATTAAAAATAAGGAAATAACCTGTAAAATATAGAAAACACTCAAACTCATTGAACCCTTACACCACCCCACCCCTTAATACCCGAAAAAACTACAAATACCCAAAATCCCTATGAACCCTAAAACCCCATAAAACTATAAAAAACATTCAAAATCCAACATAACAAAAAAATACATAAAACCCCCCAAAAAATTATAAAAACCATTAAAACTCAAAACGAACGTAAAACCCTAGAAACCATAAAACCCTAAAAACCCTAACAACCCTAAAACCCTAAAAATCCCTAAAAACACCAAAATACCCTGAAAACCCCTAAAAATATATAAAATCACTAAAATTCCTAAAATTATAAAGAACTCATAAAAACAAATAAAAGAAAATAAAATTACAATGAATAACCCTAAAAATCCATAAATCCATAAACCCTTAAAAAAATCCCAAGAAACCCCTAGAAACCCAAAATCACCAGAAACCCCTAATAAAACTTAAAATCCAAAAAAACTTAAAAACCTTGAAATCCCCTTAAAATCCAAAACACTATAAAACCATTGAAAATCCTAAAATACTATAAGAGTCTTTTTAATCCCAAAAACCATAATAACCATAAAACCGTTGAAACCCTAAAATTCATAAAATGTCATTTAATCCCCCATAATGATAAAAAATAAACCCCCTAAATGTCCATAAAATACATAAGACCCCAAAAACCCTAAGAAACACTAAAAGACACCAAAAAATAGAAAAACAATAAATGACCCTAAAAACCCTATAAATACCTTAAATGCCCTAAATACTTTTATACTACCTAAAAAACACAAAACCATTAAAACACTAAAAGCCATATAAAACCCTAAAACCCCTAAAACAATTATAAAAAACCCTTAATCCCCATAAAAACCCCTCAATCCCTAAAGAGACCCTGAAACCGCTAAAACCCCTTAGACAACTAAAAACCCAAAACCCCCTAAAATATATAAAAGAAATTATAGAATACTAAAAAACCATGAAAAAAAATACCTTAAAATTCTAAACAACCATAAACCCCCTAAAAAGGATAAAACCCCAAAAATCCTCTGAAACCCTAAAAAACTCTATGAGCCGTTCAAATCCCAATAAAGCGTAAAATAAAATAAAACCTTTTAAAATTTTAAAAACCCTAAAAACCATAAAATATCTAGAAAAAACTAAAACCCTAAAAACAATAAAATCCAAAAATACTTTAAAACCCCCAAACCCCTAAAAAACATTATAACCCCATAAAACTCCATTAATTCCATTAAAAAATATAAATTCCCTTAATAATCTAGGAAATAACTAAAAAATATTGAAATACAATAAAACTATAAACCCCCCAAAATACCTAAAAACCATAAAGACCCTAACCCCCCTAACAAATTCACTAAAAATTCCCAAAACACTGAAAACTATAGAAAACCATAAAAACCATAAAACCCTAAAAATCTACAAAACCCATAAAACTTGGAAATACTAAAACCCTAAAAAACCCTAAAACATATTAAAACCCTAAAAAACTAAAAAACCATAAAATACACCTAAAACCATAAATAATCTAAAAACCAAAAAACCCCCTAAAACTCCTAAAAATCCCTTAAAACACAAAAAACCACAAAAAAATGAAAAAAAGTAAAATCCATTAAAATACTAAAAACACTAAAACCCGAAAAACCATAAAACCTTAATACATATAAAATCCCCAAAATTCCCAAAATACCCTAAAACCCCTAAAAACATAAAATTTGAAAAACCCCAAAACCATTAAAACCCTAAAAATATTAAAATCCCAAAAACCATAAATACCTATAAACTCTAAAGGAAAATAAAAATCATAAAATCCCTTGAAACCACTAAAAATACTGACGAGTCTCTAAATATTCACATCTCTGAGGCTTTCAGCACTATCATGTGGAGTTTTAATTTTCAGCTTCTCTCTAAATACAGGTTCTCAAACAACTTCATCAAGATGATCAAATCTATCTTATGCAGTGTTTGGGTCTGCATTCTCATTAATGGTTCTCCTAAGGGGGTTTCCCCCCGCTCCTGTGGGGTCAGACAGGGAGATCTACTCTCAGGAATTCTCTTTGCGATCACTGAAGATTACATGAGGAGGTGCCACATTGATCTAAAAGAGGTTGGACTCTTAAATACAATTAAGAAATGAAGAGATATTCATGTGACATCTCACATGTTATATGATGATGATATCCTCATTTTGGGAAAGATGACAAATGGACTTTTTCCTTAATCTAGGTGATCTTCCAACACTATGAATGTGGGGCGGGACAATCTATTAGCTCGAATAAATCATCTATCATTTTCTGAGAGGGGGTCTTTCGTCCTCTACAAATTTTCATTTAATGGTCCCTTGGGTTTAAGAGGGGATCACTTCCTTTTTATTATCTGGGTTTCCCCATCTTCTGGGGAACAATCAAGAATTATCACCTTGAGGTAATTTCCACTACAATCACTCAATAACTAGATAAATGGAAAGGAAAGTGCATCTCTCAAGATGGAAGAGTTTTCCACATAAATTTAGTTATCACCACAATGTTCACTTATGTTTTCTGCATTTTTATGTGTCCAGTCAGCCTTATCAAGGATCTTCATGAAATGATTTGGAACTTTTCTTGGATGGGATGTATTAGAGAAAGGAAACCGATTTCGGTGGCCTGGAAATACTCTACCTTGCTAGTTGACTTTGGGCCGCTTGGTATCAAGGATCTAAAAAGATTTAATGATGCACTCATTGAAAAATTTACCTGGGACTATTTGTCTCTAAGGGTGGGGGCATGGGTTTCACTCAAGAGACGTTTGTGATTAAGATATGTGATGAGTACACATGATACTTTTCATCCTCTGTTTGGACAGCAATTCATGCCTCGTACAAGGGAATGATTTATAATTCGAAATGGATCATCTCTAAGCACTTGAATTTGAATGTTTGGTTCACACCCTTGATTTATGGGCCTCTACAAGATTATTTGAATCCCTCTTCTAGCCTTAAAATCTTGTCCATTACGGCCTTTATCCCTCGGTTGGAAGAGTTTGAGATGATCCTCCTAGCTAAAATCATTATGCAAATTCATAGATAAACCTTTGTTGATAATGACACCTTGATCTGAAAAAACAACCTTGTGGGATAGATTAATACTAAGGACTACTATTGGTATAAATGTTCTCGGGGTTCCCCTCCCCCGGACTGGCTCTCCAACTTTAGGAGGAACTTCATTCCCCCTTCAAACCACCTACTACATTGGAAACTATGGAAAAACCTGCTACCCCTGCAGAACCAGCTACAAACGGGTAGGCACAGCCTGGCCTCTGCCTAAATTTCTCTGCCTATGTGCTAAGGATACTATTCAACACACCTTTCTTCAATTAATGTTTGGTGCTTCTCTTTGGGAATACATTTAGTAGATGTTTCGGTTCCCAATATTCTTGGACAGGCCTCTCCTCTAGTGTCTGGGCAACCTGGCCATCTATTCTTGTCGTGATCAGGTGCGTAACATCCTTCTTGGTACTACCACTACCACCATTTCTTATATTTGGACTGCTCAGAATGCAGATACCTTCAATAAGAAGTGGATATTCTTCCATGGTGTTGTGGTGATGATTCATAAGCTGGTTTATGTGGCGCCTCGCATCTAGATAGGCTCAATGGTGAATGATGTAAATGACCTCATTATCCTTCGGATGCCTGCTGTCCCTGGCAGGAACAAAAAATCACTGGTTCCCAAGTTCAACTGTTGGATCCTTCTACTCCCCGCCTGGATTAAGGTTAATGTGGATGGTGCAGCTCTAGGATCTTTGGGTCCTGCTAGGTGTGGTGAGATCCTCTCCACCTGTCGAGGCTTCGTAAAGGGATTTTTCAATCACTTTATTGGTGATGGGTGCGCCCTCAGTGATATAATTTAGTCTATGAAGAAGGTGATTAAGTATGTCGTTCACTTTGGATCGAGCATTCTCTGGCTTGAATCCGACTCTATGCTTGTGGTGAATGCCCTCAAGAACAGATCCATGCGCGTTCCTTGGAAGATTCTCCCTCAAAGGGTGGAGTACCTTACCCTCCGTCAGAGGCTAAACCTCAATGTGACACATGCCTATCAGGAGGCGAATGCAATTGCAGATTCCCTTTCCAAGTAGGCTATCATGGAGAGGTTCTCTACATGGTCCTTAATCACCCCTTATTTTTTCGCTCTGCTTGTGGAATCTGATTTGAAAGGTGAATTTCACACCCGGTTATGTAATCCCTCCTTGTAATGATTTTTTGTATTCATTTCCTTTTTAATAAATTTGTGGGGACCAGGCTGGCCAGGTCTCGAGCCTTCCTTGCCCTAAAAACCCTAATCACATTAAAATAATCTAAAAACCATTAAATCCTTAAAAAATATAAAAACTGTAAAATATTAAATACCCATAAATCCTAAAAACTCTAAAACCCATTAAAAAACCTAAAACCACTAAAAACACTAAATCCCAAAAGAAATCCCCAAACACCCAAAATTTCTAGACACCCTAGAAATCTTTTAAACCCTTAAAATCTATTAGAACCCCTAAAAATATATGACCAAACCCAAATAATATTTTAAAGACCTATTTTTTGCAATTTGAAAACCCCTAAAAACTCTGAAACCGTAAAACCCCTTAAACTCTAAAAACACTACAAATAGTGAAACACTAAACCCCTAAAAAATCCTAAAAACTGAAAACCCATAAATCCACAATGTTACATAAAAAATTAAAAATCATAAAATTACTACAAAAATCTTAAAACCTCAAACCCTAAAATTCCTAAAACCCTTAATCCCAAAAAACCCTAAATAAATCCTAAAAAATCCAAAAAATACTAGATATAAACGATAAAGGACTCTAAAAACACCATAACTTGTAATACCCTAAAAACTCTATAAACCCTAAAAATATAAACAACCCTAAATCCCTAAGAAACACTAAAACACATAAAACCCCTAAAACCCCTAAAACCCCATAAAACCATGAAACTATTAAAAACCCTAAAATTTCTTTAAAACCCTTAAAACATTAAATGCCCTAGGAACCCTAAAAACCACTTAAATTCCCAAAACACCTAAATTATCCAAAAACCATAAAATCCCTTAAAGACACTAAAAACCCCTAAAACCTGAAAATATTATTAAATTACCAAAAAACCTCAAATAATTAAAAAAAACATTTAAACCTTATAGGACCCTAAAAAATCTGAAAGT
This sequence comes from Viscum album, assembly GCA_963277665.1. Lineage (NCBI taxonomy): Eukaryota > Viridiplantae > Streptophyta > Magnoliopsida > Santalales > Viscaceae > Viscum > Viscum album. Next base: position 686,884,298 of record OY728167.1, read on the forward strand.
CCCTAAAAAAACAAAAAAAAACAAAGGACTCTAAAAATCAAAAATACCCCTAATGGACCTTAAAACCCCCTAAACACCCCAAAATAACCCTAAATACTATAAAACTCTTAACGGAATCTAAAAACCCTAAAAAAATCTAAAGGATAGTACGAACTCGAAAAACATTTAAAGGAACCTAAAAACCATAAAACCAAAAAAATAACCCTCAATCCCTAAAGAAACCTAAAACCCTTAAAAAAATAAAAACCCTAAACCCCCTAAAAACCTAAAGACCATATAAAACCCTAAAAATCCTTAATGACCCTAAAACCCCTTTAAAACATTAAAAGACTCCAAAAACTATAAAAACCCCAAGATACCATTAAAGACCCTAACAACCCCAAAACCTAGAAAAATCATAAAAACCATTAAAAACACAAAAGGCCCTAAAAAGAGTTAAAATCCATAAAATTAAAAAAATACCAAAACCCTAAAATCCCTAAAAATAATAAAAACCATAATAACCCTAAAATCTCTAAAATCCATAAAAAACTTTTAAAACCCTAAATTCTGTAAAAAACCCCTAGAGAAAATTAAAACCCTTAAACCCCCTAAGGAACCCTAAAACCCTAGACAACCTAAATGTCCCTAAAAACCCAAAAAAAAATCCTAAATGACAATAATAGCCCCTATAACCACTAAAACACCCTAAAAAACTAAAAGACCCCAAAATATATATATAAAACTAAATAAACCTAAAAAACCAAAAAAACATAAAGGAATCAAAATAACCCTATAAACCCCCTAAAACAAAAAAACCTTTTAATCTCTAAAAAAGATAAAAACCCAAAACTCATGAAATCCTTAAAACACCTAAAAACCCTATTTTTTTTAAATCCATAAAAAAATTAAACCCATATAAATCCTAGAACATTAAAATCCCTAAAAAACCCTTATTAACACTAAAACCCAAATAAAACCCCTTAAAAAATCAAAATCCCCCAAAATCAGAAAAACCATAAAAACCCTATGACTATAAAAACCCTAAAAATCCTAAAAACCCCAACAACCCTAAAAAATCCAAAAACCCCTAAAAATTGTGAAACACCATAAAAACAAAAAAAACATTAAAAAATATAAAATATTAAAAGGTCATAAAAACCCCATAAAAACCTAAAAACACTATATCCTTAAAACCCTAAAACCACAGGATAGCTTTAAAACCCAAAAAAACCAAAAAACCTATAAAACCTCTAAAAACCTTAAAACCCTAAAACGCATATAAAGACCCTAAAAACCTTAAAACCCATAAATGGTCCTGAAACCATTAAAAACCCCTAAATGAAACTAAATTCCCTAAAAACATAAAATAATATTAAAAACAGAAAGCACCCTAAAAAATCTCTGAACCCTTAAAATTTTAAATACCCAAAAAAATGCGAAAGACCCATATAATATATAAAAACAAGTAAAAACCCTATACCCTAAAACACTTAAATCCCAAAATACCAAAAACACCAAAAAACCTATAAAAATATCAAAATTCTTTTTTAAACCTTTAAAACACTAAAAACCCACCGAAACATGAAAATCTATAAAAACCCCAAAACCCATAAAATCCCTTAAAATATTATAATCCCCAAAAACAATAAAAATATTCAAAACCCTAAAAAAATATAAAAACATAAAAAATTCTAAATACCATAAAAATTCATAAGAAACCCTAATAAAACACTAAAAATTTAAAAAGAAACTAACAATCCTTAACAATTCTATAAACCCATAAAAGACCTAAAACCATAAAATCCTTAAAACCTAAAAAACCAAAAAACACTAAATAACTGTAAAACCCTAAAAAACAATTAAAAAACGAAAATTCCCTTTAAACACCATAACACTCTAAAAAACATAAAAATACGGGAGAACCTAATAACATAAAGATATTAAAATACCCTAAAACACCCAAAAAATCCATAAAAACCATAAAATCCCTTTGAACCCCCCAGAACACCAAAAAACCTAAAATCCTAAAAACCATAAAACCACTTAAAACCCCTTAAAACCCTAAAACAACCTAATGACCCAAAAAACCATTAAAACTCAAAAAATCCGTAAACCCCCATCTAAAAAACCACTATGAACCTTTAAATCCCCACAAAACCATAGAAATCCAAAAAACCCTTTAAGAACCTAAAACACCTCTAGAATCCCTAAAAACACAAGAAAACCCCAAAAACACCAAACACCCCTAAAACCATAAAAACCAAAACCCCTAAATGTACCTAAAAAACCTGAAACCCTAAAAAACTCTTAAAATCCCTAAAAATAGTAAGAAAATATTAAAATAACTTAATGATCGTAAAGACACGAAAAACCCTCAAAAACATAAATAAATTAAAACATCCCGAAAACATGAAAAAAACAAAAAATTAAAAACCCCTATTAAAATAAAAATCCATGAATATCCCCAAAAACATAAAACCATAAAAATAACTAAAAATCCCTAAAACCCCAAAAATAATATGAAAAACCCTGAAACCCCATAAAAACTCGAAGACACTCTAAAAACCCTAAAAACCCTAAAAACCATTAAAACGACCATAAAATTCCATGAAACCAATGAAATATCCTAAAAACCCTAAAACCCATATATACCCTAATGAATCTAAAACATAAAAGATCCAAAAAAACCCTAAAAACCCAAAACCCCATAAAACCATAAAATGTTCTAAAACAGTCTAAATGCCCTAAAACACTAAAATCCCTAAAAAACCATACAACCTAGAAAACCCCTTAAACATTAATAACCATAATAAACTAAATAAACGTAAAACCCCATGAAACCGAAAAAACCCTAAATACCATAAAAACCCTAAAAATTTAAAAAACCCACTAAAAACCCTAAAATCATTAAAAACACTAAAAACCCAATAAAACCCAATAAACCCCCTATAAAATTAAAAACCACTAAGCATAAAAAAACCTGAAATCATTAAATCCATAAAAAAATCTCAGAACAACTTCACACTCTAAAAACCATAAAATCCTAAAAAACCCTAATAAAACCCGGAACCCCTAAGAAAATCCAAAAAAAAATTCTAAAAACATAAAAAATCACTGAAATGGCAAAACCCCCAAAAACCATACAATATCCAAGAAATAATAAAAACCCTAATATCCCTATCAAACCCTAAAACCCCAAAAGTCCCTAAAATAATAAAAACACTGAAACCAACAAAACCCTCAAACCCATTAAACCCATAAAACAACGGTAAACCCCTATAAACTCTTGAAGAAACCTAAAAACCATATAATCATAAAAAACCTAAAAAGACAAAAAACCCCAAGAACCATAATAACCCTATAAAATAAAAAATATAAAACAAAATAAAAATTCCAGAAACCCAGAAAACCCAAAATACCACAGACAACCATAAAATCCATAAAAATAACTAAAACTCCAAAAGACTACAAAACCCCTAAAACCCTAAAAAATACCCTAAACCTCCCTATAAAATCTAGAAAACCCTTAAATTCCCTAAAAATACTATAAATGCTTTAAATCCATGAAACCCATACAAACAATAAAAGATTAAAAAAATCCCTAAATATCATAAATGATGTGAACACCCCAAAACACTCTAAGACCCCAATAAGAACTAAAAACCTGAAAACACTAAAACCCCTAAACCCTAAAAAACATTAAAATCCTCAAAAACCACTTAGAATCCCTAAAAACCTAAAAAATAAATAATAAAAACATTAAAAAAACCAAGAAACACTACAAACCCTTATACTATAAAAATCCTAAACACATTCAAAACAATAAAAACCTCAAAAGAACCATAAAAACTCCTAAACCCTGTAAAAATCCATAAAAACCTAAAATCTATAAAAAGATTCTAAATACCATGAAAACCAAAAAACACCATTCAAAACCCAGAAAACCACAAAACCCCATAAGAAAACCATAAGAACCTTAAAAACTGAAAAACACCACTAAAACACTAAATACCACTAAAAACCTATAAAATCCCTAAATTCCTAAAAACCCTAAGACCCTAAAAAACCTTTAATACACAAAAATATTAAAAAAACACCATAAAACCCCTTAAGACCCTTAAAAATATAAAATATCTTAAATGACCCCTAAAACCTATATATACTCTAAAAACAATAAAAGGCCCTAAAACTCCAAAACTCTAAAACAACCTAAAACCATATAAAAACCATAAAAGACCTACTAAAAACACATTACCATACTAAAAATAGTAAACAATCAAAATAACCTAAAATCCATAAAAATACTAAAACCCCAAAAAACTACAAAAACCTAAAAAACCCTAAAGAACCATAAACCCCTAAACCCCTAAAATCCATAAAGTCAATAGAAATACTATTAAAAACCATAATAAAATAGTTAACAGCCATAAAACCATAAAAATATCTAAAAACAAAAATATCCTTAAAACCCATAAAACAAAGTATAAACCATGAAAAACCCCCAAAACCACTAAAAACCGATGAAACCCCCTTAAACCCTCCAAAAATCCATTCAAATGCTAAAACCCCAAAAATTACTAATAAACCCAAAATCCCCTACAAATCCCTAAAAGACACTAAAATTACTAAAACCTCAAAACCCCAAAAACTCCCTGAAAACCCAAAAACCCACTAGAAAACAATAAAAAACCCAAAAAAAACATTGAGAGCCCTTAAACCCCTATAATCCCTAGGAATCCAAAAATAATCCAAATATCACTCAAACCCCAATGGAAACCATAAAAAATATTAAACCCCTAAAAACAATAAAACCCCTAAAAATAATGAAAAAACATATAAAACCAATAAGAACCATAAAAACCCAAAAAACTATAAAACCCCCTAAAATCCATGAACACCTCAAAAACCCCACAAACACCCCTAAAAACCATAAAACCCCTAAAAACTAAAAAAATACAAAAAACCCCAAACAACCCAAAAAACCCATGTACCTCCTAAAACTATAAAACCCCATAAAACCCCCTAAAACCCTAAAAACCATAAACATTACTAAAAACTATAAAAATCATAGTAGCCCTAAAAATCCATAAATCCCCATAAATACTACAAAACACTAAAATCCTTAAAAATCCTAAGACAACCATAAAACGCCTAAAAACCCTAGAACCCAAAAACACTAAAGAACCTAAAAACCCCATAAAACCTAAAATTTTTAAAAACCTTTAAAAACCCTAAAAGCCATAAAAAACCCCTTATGTCCCTAAAATCCATAAAAGACATAATAAACAAAAAATTCCATTAAAATTATAAAAACACCTAGTAATCCCAAAAAAGACATAAAAATTTATAAATCCCCTAAAAACAATTAAAAACCCTAAAACCATAGAATCGCTAAAAAACTAAAACCCATAAAACCCCTCATAGACCCTAAAAACACTAAAATACCCTGAAAATCTAAAACAACACAAAAAACATTGAAATCCTAAAAAACAAAACTACCCAAAAACCCTTAAAAATACCTAAAAACACAAAAACCATAAAGGCCCTAAAACAACGAAAACCCTAAATCTCTCTAAAATCCTTATAAATCCCCAAAAATCCTAGATACCCTAAAAGACCCTAAAAACCACGAAAAAATCTAAAATTCAGTAATCCCCGTAGAAGCAATCTAATACAAGAATACCCTAAATACCTACAAAAAATAAAAAAAAATACCCTAAAGTAACAAAAAGACCCAAAAAACCATAGAAGCCCCCCAAAATCTTAAAAACACCATAAAGGACCCAAAAACTCTAAAAACCCATAATGAACCTAAAACCCATTAAAACATTAACGGATCCTAAAACCCCTAATGACCCAAAAGTACCCTAAAAACTATAAAAAATCATAAATACCCAAAAAAACACTACAAACACCTTAAAATCAATAAACCTCTCTAAAATACATAAAATGATATAGAAAACTCTTAAAATTAAGAAAAAGACCCAAAACATCCTAAAAATTCCATTAAACCTTACAAAACAAAAAAACCCCAACACTTAAATTTCTAAAAGACCATAATTCCTAAAACCCCTAAAACCTAAAAACCATAAAATACCCTAAAAATACTAAAATACACTAAAAACCATAAAAATTATAAAAAACATTAAAAAAATAAATAAATAAAAACACTAAAAACTATAAAAAAAACATAAAACCCCCTAAAAGCCAAAAACTCTAAAACCCCAAAAAACCTTAAAAACGCAAAAAAAAACTCTTAAAAAGGTAAAAAACCACAAAAACATAAAGGACCATAAATTTCATAAAAATTTACAAAAATAAACTAAAATCCCAAAAAACCCCTAAACTCCCTTAAAACCCTTTAAGAATCTAAAACAAAAAATAATACTAATATAATCTCAAATATCCTATAAAAACACTTAATAACCCTAAAAACCCTAAAACATAAAAATCCCATTAAAACCTAATTTTGAAAAACCTCTAAAGACAATAAGAAATAACCTCAAAACCTCAAAACCCCTAAAAATCATAAATCCCTAAGAAACCCCAAAAACCCAAAACCACCTAAAAATCATAAAACCCTAAAACACCTGAGTCCCCTAGAAACCCCAAAAACCCTAAATGAACATAAAACCATTTAAACAAATAAAATATTCTAAAACCCATAAATACCAATAAAAGACCCTAAAAACATAGAAACATTAAATGATGCTAAAAAATCTAAAAGTCATAAAAACATAAAACTCACTTAAAAGAACCAAAAACTCTTATAAATCCCTTAAAAGACACCTAAACACCCAAAATCCACTAAAAACCGTAAAAACCCTTAAAACCAAAAAACCAAAATTACCCTAAACCCTTAAAAACAAAATACCCTTCAAAGCCTAAAAACCCTAAAACTGCCTAAAAACCCTAAAAATCATAAAAACCCTAAAACACATAAATAATATAAAAAACAAATAGAACCCTAAAATAACCCTAAAACCACAAAAAAAGAAAAAAACTAAGAAATCCTAAAAATATCTTAAAACCACTAAAAACACAAAAATCAAAAAAAATCAAAAAACCAAAAAACCCTAAGAATCTCTAAATACCGAAAAAAATTCCAAAAAAAAACCCCTATAGAATCTTAGAAACCCCCCAAACCCCTAAGACTCACTTAGAAAATGAAAAAACACTAAAACCCACTATAACCCCTTTAGAACCGTAAAAACTGTAGTAAACATTAAAACCCTAAAGACCCTAAAAAACCTAAAAACTATATAACCCCAAAAATGATAAAAACATAAAAGAACCCTAATACCCGAAAAAACATAGGATCCCTAAAAATTCATAAAAACCCTAAGAACAATAAAAAGCGTTAAAATGACTAAAATCATTAAAAACCCAAAAAATATTATAAAACACTCTAAAGACCTTAAAACCCCATAAGAACACCTAAAAACCCAAAAACCCATAAATTCAATATACACTAAAACCATTAAAATCCCTAAAACACTAAAAACCCCTTAAAACCCCTAATCCTATTACACACCTAAAATTTTAAAAAAACCAAAAAATCTTATAACCCTAAAAAACAGTAAAACCCCCAAAAACGGATAGTAGACCTTAAATAACCCTAAAAACCCATCAAAGACCCTAAAACACCATAAAACACTGTAAAACCCCCCAAAACACTAAAAATAACTAAAAATACCAAAAAATCCTTAAAAATATAAAACAATCTAAATTTTATAAGACATAAAAACACTTAAAAACCTAAAATCCTGCCAAACCACAAAATACGCTAAAACCCTACAAAAACAAATATCCTTCTAAACCCAAAAAATCACTAAAAATACTAAAAAGAATAAATCAACACTAAAATTACCCTAAAACCCTTAAAACCTTCAAAACACTTATATCCAAAAAAAGAAACCCTTAAAAGCACAAAAAATCATAAAAACTAAAAACACTAAAACCCCTCAAAATACACTAAAACCCTTGAACCTTAGACTCATATAAAACCCTACAAATCCTAAAACACCAAAAAACCAAAAAACCCATAAAATCAAAAAGACCCTAAACCACATAAATTACCCTACAACCCCTTTTAAACATCTAAAACCTTAAAAAACTCTAAAAATCCATAAAATACCTAAAAACACTAATAACTCTAAAAACCCCTAAATCCCAAAAAAAAAATCCTATAACACCCTAAAACCACTAAAATACCATAAATCCCTTAAAACCTCCTTAAAACCACAAAAATTAAAATATTAAATCTCCTAAATACCAAAAAACACTAAAAATGTCATTAAACTTGAAAACCCTTAGAAATCCCTAATAAAACCTAAACAGTCCTAAAAGCCCTAAAAGCCCCCCAAAACCCCTGAAATCCTTTTAAACCCCTATGAGAAACCTTAAAACCCTAAATATATTATGAACACTAAAAACTATAAAAAAAACCTTTATAAGACCCTATAACCCTTAAAACTATCTAAAATCCTTCTAAAAAACTAAAAACATGAACCCCCCCAAATACCCTAGAAACTATAAATGAAAAAATACCATTAAACCACCTAAAATCTCTAACCCCCCCCCCAAGATACCATTAAAAACCCAAAAACCATAAATAATCATAAAAAAAACCTAAAACCCTTAAAACTCATAAAAACCCTCAAAACCCTAAAAACCCATATAACCCTAGGAAGTCCCAAATACCCCAAATAACCCAAAAGAATCCATGAAAACCTTTAAAATGCTAAAAACACCCAAAAACTGTAAAAACACAAAAACGCAAAAAACCATAACAAATCCCTAAAACACATAAAGTCCCAAAATTTCCCTAACAACCCCATAAACCCTAAATATGCTAAAAACCGTAAAACCTTAAAAAATCATTAAAACCCTATGAAAACCCAACCCCCCCCCCCCAACCATAAACAACCCTAGAATCTCGGAAACCCAAAAACCCATAAAAACACTAATAAAATAATAACCATAAAAACACAACTACAAACCCTTAAAAATAATTCCTTAAAATTGCTTAAAACCCAAAAACCCATTAAAAACCTGAAAACCCCATAAATAAACTAAAATAAACAAAAATGAAATGAAAACTACAAAAACATTAAGAACCATAAAAATACCACAAAACCCTTGAAAACACTAAAATCCCTAAAGTCCCCAAAACCAAGAAATACCCTAAATAACCTAAAAATCAATAAACCCATAAAACCCTATAAAACCGTAAAAACTAAAAAAATCCCTAAAAAATCAACAATAACTTACAAAATTAACAACCCTAAATCACATTTATACCCTAAAAACCCAAAAACCCAAAAACCCATAAAAGAAACCTAATTCCAAGAAAAACACTAAAAACCCAATAAAAAATATTATAATCAAAAACACCCTATAACACTATAACCCCACTAAAAACACTAAAAATCCATAAAATCATGAAACCCCTAAAAAACATAAAAACACATAATAACCCTCAAAATCATAAAAAATAAAACCCTAAGAACCATTAAAAATATTGAAACCCCGTAAAAACCATATAACCCTAAAATACATAAAACCCTAAGAAACCCAGAAAACCCAAATCACCCAAATGGACCCTGAAATCCCTAAATTCCCATAAAACCCTAGAAAACACTAAACACTCCAAAAACAATGAAAACCCTAAACACCCATAAAAATCCTTGAAAACATAAAATACCTAGAGGTCCCTATATTCCATAAATACACCAAGAAGACCCTAAAAATTATAAAAAACCTAAAAGACCCTAATAACCCTAAAAACTAATAAAAGACCCTAAAATCCCAAAAAACTCTAAAATAACCTACATGCCATAAAACCCCAAAAGACAATAAAACCTCCAGTAAACCATAAGATCATAAAATACCATAAAATCCCTAAAATACCCTAGAAACCTATAAAACCCCTAAATGACCCATAAAATACTGAAAGACACTAAAAAACATTCAAACCATAAAGTCCCCAAAATAACTTAAACCCCTTAAAATATCTTAAATACCCTAAACGACCCTAAAAATATTAATGGGCCCCAAAACCCAAAAAATGCTAAAGGTTCCTAAAAATCCTTAAAATTATAAATGGACCTAAAATCACATGAATACCCCAAAAGACACTAAAAATCATAAAAACCATAAAAACCCAAAAACCTGCTAAATGCTCTAAAATACCCTTGAAAACTCTAAAAAATCCTTAAAAACAGAAATGATTATAAAAGGACCCTAAAACCATTAACCCCCTTGATCACCTAAACGGCCATAAAACCCACTAAAAACATTAAAAAACCCTATAAACCATCGAAACCCTAGAACCCCAAAAATACACTACAAATATAAAAACCTTAAAAACCCCTAAACCAAAATAATCATATGACCCCCCAAACATAAAAACATTTAAATCCCCCAAAATCCATAAAAATAAAAAATCCATAAAACCCTCAAAAACCAAAAAACCCCTAAAAACTCTTAAAAATTCCATTACTCTTAAATGTCCCCAAAATCCCTAAAAACATTTAAAACACTAATGGACCCTAAAAACCCTAAATGACATTAAAACCCATAAAAATTCATTTACGACCCTAAAACCCTAAAGGAAAAAATAAAAACCCTAAAACCCCTAATTGAACCTAAAGACGGTAATAACCCTAAAAACTGTAAACACCTTTAAAAATATGACAATAACCATAGAACCCGATAAAATCCCTAAACGATCCTAAAAACCCTAAACCATTAAAATACCCTTAAAACTACTACAACACCATTATTGTTCTAAAATACCTAAATGATAAAACCCATAAAAAATTAAAGGCCCATAAATATCATAAAAACCCCCCAAACCCATAAAAGACCATAAAACCATATAAAATATTAAAATAATTAAAAAACATAAAACCCAAAAAAATACTAGGACACCTAAAAACCTTTAAAACCCCTATAAATCCATAAATAACCATTAAAAATCATTGATAACCCATAAAAACACTAATACCCCTAAAACCATTAAAAACCAAAAAAACCCAAAAACCTAAGATACCCTAAAACCTTGATAAAAATAGAAAACCCACCAAAAAAACAACCCAAAAACACAAAAAACCCTTAAAAACTCTAAAACCCATTGAAATTCCTAAACACATAAATTCCCCAAAAATTGAAAAAATCCCAAAAAATCCTAAAAACTATAAAACCCCCCAAAACCCAAAAACCCCCTAACCCTCCCCTCAAAAAAACCCTAAACAACTCTAGTAACCGCCCAAAACCCTAAAACAATAAAAAACGCTAAAATACATAAAAAGATAAAAAACCAAAAAAAAAATTAAAACCCCTAAAAATCCTAAAATACATACAAACACCATAACCCCTAAAAACCATAAACACCCTAATATACACAAAAAAACCAAAAAATCAAAAAACCAAAAATCCAAAAACCCATAAATCCCAAAGAAGACAATGAAAACCCTAAAATCTCATAAAACTCGAAAAACTATAAAACCACTAAACACCCCTAAATAACCACTAATAAAATCCTAAAACCCCTATACCCTCTAAAAATCAGAAATCAACTAAAAAACCCTAAAAACATAAACATTTTAAAAGTAACCAAAACACTAAAAAACCTAAATACCCATCCCTTAAAACCATAAAGACCCTAAAACCCTCAAAAATCATAAAATCCATATAAATTTAATAATCCTAAAAAATAGCTAAAATAAAAAACCCAAAAAACAATGAATACTCAGAGAAAACATTAACAAAAAACTAAAAAACACAAAAAATCCAATAATCCTCGAAAGACCCAACAACCCCTAAAAACCATAGCAAACATAAATCCCAAATAACCAATTAAAAATTGGTAAAAACCCTAAAACCCTACAAAACAATATCACAATAATAAAAATTAAAACCTCTAGAAGCCCTAAAATACCATAACAACAATGAAAAATACATTAAACCATCCTAAGACCCTAAATCCCTAAAAACCCGAAAAACCCTAAAACCCCAAAAAGATCCTAAAAACTCAAAATGACCACAAATTACCTTTAAAAAATAATTGTATAAAAACCAATGAAAATCCTAAAAACCCCTTAAATTCCTTAAATCATGAAAAACACTAAAAACCCTATAAATCTGAAAACCCAAAACCCCCCAAAAAAAGACATAAACCCACCTGAAAACCCTTAAAACCCTAAAAAATCTAAACACCATTAATACAACATAAGTGATCCTAAAAACCCTAAAACCCCCAAAAAACTCCTAAAACCAATGAAAACACCGAAAACACAAGCCCCGAAATGTCCACTAAAAACCCTAATAATAACAATGAAATTGTCATAGATGGTAAAATTCCAAAAATCCCTTAAAAAAGAAAAAACACATAAAACCCCAAAATAACCACTAAAACCTTTAAAAACCCCTACAAATACAGCAATACAATAAAACTCAAAATCATAAGAACCCCTAAAACCAAAATAAAACCCTAGAAAACCATAAAAACACATATAATCTATTAAAAATCATAAAAATACAACACCCTTAAACCCTAAAAAAATACCAAAACGCTAAAATCTCAAAAAAAAAACCGCGAAAAACCTAAAAATATAAAAATCCTAAAAGTACATAAAATCCTTAAATCCCTGAAAAATATTAAAACCCACAAACAAACTTTAAAATCTAAAAACCTCTAAACACCAATAAAAATCCATGAAAAACCTTAAAACATTGTAACACATAAACAACCCTAAAATCCTCTAAAAATATTACAAAATCACTAAATTCCATAAAAATCCCTAGAAATCTTTAAAAAAAATTAAAAAATTAAAACACTTTAAAAACCATTAAAACCCTAAGAACCTTAATTATCCAATAAAATAATAAATCCTAAATACCCCATAGAAACCAAAATCCCTAAAAAAACTAAATACTAATGAAACCATAAAACACTAAAATATTATAAAATCCTTTTAAACAAAAAAATTATACTAACCCTAAAAAACCCGGAAACACAGAATCCAAAAAAAATGAAACCCGATTATAAAAACCCAAAATCTCATAAAGTCCAAAATAATCCTATAACCCTGAAAACATTAAAAACCTTACCTTGATACATTAAAGGTGTCTAAAATCTATAAAAACATAAAAACTCATCAATACCCAAAACCCCCTTACAACTGTATAAACCATAAAACCATAACACCCAAAAAAACATTCAAATCCAGAAAATACATAAAATAACTAAAAACCCAAAACCACTACAAATCATAGAAAACCTAATGAACATAAAATCCCTAGAATACCCTAAGATAATTAAAATCACTAAAAAGGCTAAATGAAATAAATAACCTATAGAATCTCAATGAATGAAAAATACCCTAAACAGTTAAAAACTCTAAAACCTGTAAAACCCTAAAGGACCCCCCCTAAAGGACCATAAAAACCTCAAAAATCCATAAATGACTCTGAAAATCCTAAATGATGTAAAAATACTAAAAAATTAACCTAAAATGAATAAAACCCTAAAGGGACTAAAGTCCCCAAAAGACCTAAAAGGACCCTAAATACCTCAAAAACCCTAATTGATTCTGAAAACCCTTAAACCCAATAAGCGATCCTGAAACCCCTAAAAATTCTAAAAGATACTTAAAACCCATAAAAATCATTAAAACCCTAAAACCATTTAAAACAAAAAAAATACCCTAGAAAACCATAAAAACCCTAAAGAACATGAAAACCCAAAACATACCCTAAAACCCCTAAAAAAAATAAAAATCCCTAAAATCCCTAACACCATTTAAAACATTACAAGAACATAAAAACCCAGAAAAACCATAAAATCTCCAATAGGATCCCAAAACCCCTAAATCCCTTTTACCCCTAGGATCTCTAAAACTATAAAAACCTAAAAACCCTAAAATCCTAAAACCCTTAAAGCCAAAAAGTCATAAAAACCTAAAAAAACTCTCAAAAACCTTAAAACCCAAAAAGAACTCCTAAAAACACCTAAACCCCAAAACACCTAAACAACTAAAAACATAAAAACCCCAAAAATACCTAAAACACAATAAGCCCATAAAACCACTAATAAAAAACTTTAAAAAAATCCAAAAAACCTTTAGAAACCCTTATAAACCCAACAAAAATGAAAAAATTAAAAACTAAATCCCCCAAACCATAAAAATTCACAGAAAAAAATATAAGAAACCCCAACAACCCCTAAACCCTAAAAAACTAAAACCCTAAAACCCCTAAAATAATAAAAAAACCCTAAAACACATAAAGACCCGAAAAATATAAAAACACAAAAAATTAAAATCCTAAATACTCTAAAACTATTTAAAACTATAAAAAAATCTTCAAAACCCTTTAAAATCCTAAAAAACTCTAAAAACAATAAAAATTCTAAAAACACCTAAAATCCCAAAAATACCTAATAAATCCTAAGACCTACGAAACCCCTAAAATCGTTTAAACCCCTAAAAATATCAAAAATAAAAATGGTATCCCTAAAGAAACACATAAGAACACTAAAACTCCTAAAACCCACAAAAAATCTAAACCCAACAAAAATAGAAAATACCTAAACTCTTAAAAACCCTTAAAGTTCCTAAACAGCACTAAAACCACTAAAAATCATCTAAACCTTAGTAAAATAAAGAAATTTAAAAATACTAATCTAAACCTAAAATCCCTAAAACACCTACTGACATTCAATCAAATAAAACCATAAGAAAAAACAAAAAACCACTAATCCCTAATCCCTAATCCCCTTATAAACCCTATAAAACCCTAAATACACTGAAAGGACCCTAAAACCCCTAGAAATCCTTAGAATTGTAAATTTCCTAAAAAACCTATAACCATTGATACCCTAAAAGGTCATTGAAACCATAAAACCCTATGAACACATAAATCACCTAAATCCTGAAATACCATTAAAAACCCGGAAAGACCCTAAACCCCAAAAGACAAAAAAACCCTAAATGACCCTCAAAACTCTATATTCCTAGAATAACCTAAATATACATATAAAAAACAAAAAAAAATATAAAATATGCTAAAAACCATTAAAATCCATAAAATACCTTAAAACCCTAAAATCCCTAAAAACTGAAAAAATTATAAACCCCTAAAAACCGAAAAACTGAAAAATTCAACAACTCCATGAAATTCAAAAATAATCCCTTAAACCCATAAAACCACTTAAACTCTAAAAACCCCTAAACCCCCTTAAGAACCCTAAAAACAAATAAAAACTTAAAACTAATAAAAACACTAAAACCCTCTAAAAAGAAATTTAAACCCCAAAAGCCCCCAAAAACCCTAAAGAACCCCAAAACCCAAAATCCCAGAAATATACATAAACATGCATACCCAAAAAACTCATAAAAATCATAAAACCCAGAAAAACCTATAAAGGACACTAAAATCCCTCGAAAATCCTAGAATACACAATAACACAAGAAAATTGTTAAAACCCCTAAAAACACTAAAACCATAAAAAACCATAAGAACCCAAAAATATCTCAAAAACGCTAAAAACCATAAAAACCAAAAACTCTAAAAACCATAAAAACATAAAAACCCTTAAAACCCTAAAAGACCTCAAAACCCAAGAAACTCTAAAAACCCCTAAAATTTCATGAAGATCCATTTAAACCAAAAGACCCCTAAAAATTCCTAAAACCCCATAAAGTGCATTCAACCACCTAAAAATACAAAAAACCACTAAAATTCTAAAAACCCCTAGAAACACTAAAAAATCTTAAAATCCTAACAACCTAAAACTATAAAATGACCTTTAAAAACCCAAAACCCCTTATAACCGTAAAATATTAATAAACCTTAAAAAAATAATACACCCTAAAATCCATAAACCCCATAACAACCCATGAATACTTAAAAACCTTAACAAATACTAAATACGTTAATAATAATAGAAACCCATAAAACCCCAAACCTTGCTAAAACACAAAAAATACCTAGAAAATACTTAAGGTCCCTAAAACACCTAGGAACACTAATCCCCTAAAAATACTGAAAACAATAAAATCCCTAAAAACATTAAAATAACTAAAATCATAAAACCCATAAAAATACTAAAAACTCTAAAACCCATAAAACCCCCTAAAGACCCCTAAAACCCCTAAAAACCCTAAAACCCCTATAACACCTAAAACCCAAAAAAACCATAAATACACTAATAGACTATAAAACCTCTAAAAGGGCCTAAACTAGTAAAAACCATGGAACATCCAACAAAGACACTAAAACCCTAAAACACAAAAAAAAAATACCTTTAAATAACCTAACCCCCTTAAAAGACTACATAACACCCAAGAAAATAAAATGGAACCCAAAAATTCAAGACACCCCAATAAGACCCTAAAAACTATGAAAAACCCATAAAGTAGCCTAAAAATACCAAAAACCCATAGAGGAACCTCAAATCCCAAAAAAACATAAAGAAACCAAAAAACCATAAAAACCCTAAATGACCAAAAACCCCAAGAAACCATAAAAGACCCTTAAAACCCCTCAAAAATAAAAATCATAAAACCCCATAAAGACCTTAAAAGACCATAAAAATAATAAATGACCCTACACACCATAAAATACTATAAAAACCAAAAACCTCTAAAGACACTAAAATACCGAAAAAATTAAAAACATTAGAAGACCCAAAAAAATAGAAAGAACCCAAAACCCCTAAAAACCCTAAAGACCCAAATAATCCAGAAACCCTTTCCCCTAAAACCCCAAAACCCTAAAAATCGCAAACATGATTAAATCCATAAATATTATAAAAAACATAAAACCCTACAAACCACAAAAAACCATAGAACTCTCTAAACCCTAAAAACATAAAAACCATAAAACCCAAAAATTTTATAAAATACCAAAATAACCTAAAATCCCTAAAAACCCAAAAAACCCCAAAAACTACTGAAAATCCTAAAACTAATAAGAAACCGTAAAACCCCAAAAATCCAAAAAACCTTTAAACCCGATGAATCCTCTAAAAACCCAAAGAGACCCTAGAACCCTTAAAAACCAAAAAGGACCCTCATTACCCTAAAAACCCTATACGACCCTAAAAATACTTAAAACCCCCAAATCAACCTCCAAAAACCAATTAAAATCCATAAACTACCACAAAAGCATAAAAATATTAAAAACTATAAAAACCCTTAAAGACCCAAAAACCATAGAAACCCTAAAAACACTAAAAACTCTAAATGAATATAAAATCAATAAAATCCCTAAAACAGCATAAATAACCATAGAAAACAAATAAAAGACCCCATAAAACAAAAACCCCTAAAACCTCTAAAAACTAAAAAAAGAGAAACAATAAAGAACCCTAAAACGCTAAAAACCATAAAAAACCATCAAACCCCTAAAAACCATAAAAACCCTCTAAATACCTCTGTAACCCTAAATGCCCCAAAAACACATTAATACACCATGAAACCCCAAAACCCCAAAAATCCCAAAACCCGCCACGAAAACATAAAAAACCCTAAACCCCATAAATTCCTAATAAACCCTAAAACCCATATAACCATAAAACCCCTCAAAAACATAGAATCCCTTAAAACAAAACAAAATTACAAAAATAAAACCGCTAAAAACACTAACAACACTTGAAATACCCTACAACTCTAAAAGGTACAGAAGACCCAAAAACACATAAAAAAATGAAAAAACACTAAAAACCATAATAGTCCAAAAATTCGATGAAAACCCATTAGAACGCCAAAACCCCCAAAATAAAGTAAAAAAGAAATAAACCAAAATACAAAAAACCCTATAAACCCTCGGTTAAACCCTAAAACTCGTAAAAATAATAAAATACCCTAAAACCAAAAAAAACCAATGAGCCCCCAGAAAACATAAAATCCCTTAAAACCATAAAACCCCTAAAATACCTTAAAACCCTAAACCCCTAAAAACAATTAAAACCTAAAAATTAAACAAAATCCCAAAAACCCCATAAAAATCTGTAAAACCATAAAAAACCCTAAAACAAATAAAACCCATAAAACCACTAAAACCCCTAAAACCATAAAAAATCCCAACATCTCCTAAAAGTGAAAAAAACCATAAAACACTTTAATAAACCTAAAACCCAAAATACCTTAAAACCAGAAATACCATAAAGACAAAAAAACAATATAAGACCCTAAAACCCATACAAAAAAATATTAAAACCCCAAAAACATTAGAATCGTAGAACCTCGTAAAAACATGATAATCCTAAAAGCCCCTAAAATTACATAAAATCCACAAAATTTTCTAAATGAATATAAAGCCATGTGAGATTGGATGTTGGTCGCTGCTTTGTGTTTTTTGATGCTGGTTACTGCTTGGTGGTGAACTGCTGAATGATGGTGATGATGAGGCTTGTGATTTTGATGCTGGTGGTTATGTGATGTTGGATACTGGTGGTTCTGTGATTTTGAATGCTCGCAGTTCTGGATGCTGGTTGCTGCTTGGATGGGAGGTGCTGAAGCTGTGGTTTTGGGTTGTGCTGCTGCTGGATGTGGATTACTGTTTGAGTTAGGATGCTAGTTGTTGGTTAGCTGGGAGCTGCTGGATGCTGGTTGATGTTGGATGGTGGTGGTGGCTGCTTTGTTTTGTGTGTTTTTTCTTTTTCATTCTTGAATTTTCTTTTTTTGGGTCTTTAGTCTTGGGTCGTTAAGGGTTTTTGGGTGTGGGTCGATTGACCCCTCCCCTCCCTTGTCTGATGTCTCTCTTTTTCGTTTTAATAAATTTGGGGGGCCGAGAATAGCCCGACCTCGCATCTTCCTTGCCCCAAAGAAACCCTAATGAAAACAACCATAAATCAGAATCCCCCTACCCCCATAAAATATAGAAAACCCCTAAAAATATATAAAAAATTAAAAACCCAAAAATTCCAAAAAACCCTAATACTGCCAGAAAACCCTAAAAACCGTAAAACCATAAACCCCTTAAAACTATATAAATATAAAATCATTAAACCAATATAAAATCCCAAAACTGCTATCAAAATCCTAAAATCATTAAAACCATAAAACCTTATTATGCCTTAAGAAAATCAAAAATGGCCCAAAAAATCCTTGGAAATCCGTAAAAACCCAAAGCCCAAAACCCCTAAAAACCCAAACCCCCCCCCCCCCAAACACAAAAAACCCTAAGGATCCACTTAAAAACCATAAAAACCTAAAACACAAATAACCCCAAAACACCTAAAACCCAAAAAAACAAAAAAAATCACTAAAAACTCTTAAAATCCATAAAAACCATATAAACTAATAAATGAGCTAAATCCCTTAAGGACCTTAAAAACCCAAAAAAACTCTAAAATATGTAAAATACACTAAAACTACATAAAGCCCTAAAAACCAATAAAAACTCTAAAATACATCAAAATCAGTAGAATTACTATACAACTTAAAAAATTGAAAAAAAAAACAAAAAACCCAAAACCCACTTAAAACACCTAAAATACATATAAACCACTAGAACACTAAAATACCCTAAAACCCCCTAAAGACACCCTAAAACCCTCAAAACTCTTAAAAATTTAAAATTCCTAAAAACCTTAAAAACTCTAGACAAACATATGAACACCCAAAAAACTTAAAAGATCTAACAACCCACAAAAACTCAAAAACGTGATTAAAAAACCCTTGAAATCCATTACAAAACTCAAAAACCCTAAAAAATTAAAAACCTAAAATATCCCAATTAAGTCCTAAAACCCTAAACACAATAAAAACTCTGAAAACCCCTTAAACCCCTAAAACCCCTATAACCGCATAAAAACACTCAAAAACCTAATAACCCTTAAAAACTATAAATATCCCTAAAAATACTAAAACCCCTTTGAAAAATATAAAAACATTAAAAGGAGAAAAAAACCCAAGAAATCCCTCAATGCCCCTAAAACCCCTAAAAACCAAAAAACCCTAAGTGGCCTAAAAACCTAAAACCCTAATCCCTGAGAAAACCCAAAACACCCAAAAAACCCCATAACAACCCTAAAATCCCCTATATAACCTAATAAAAACCATAATAGATCCTAAAACCCCTAAACAACCTAAAAACACTAAAAATCCTAAAATACATAAAAATGAAAAAAAACCTAAAACCCTAATAACCGTGAAAACCCCTAAAACCCTAAAACACCTACAAATCCTAAAAAATTAAAAATACCCTAAAATTATTAACAATAACCTAAAAATCTTAATAACCCATAAAAACAAAAAATTTCCACTAAAACCCTAAAAATTATAAATCCTTAAAACCCCTAAATACCCCTAAATCACCTAAAAACATAGTCCAACTAAAAGCATAAAAATTCCCAAAACCCAAGAATAACCAAAATACCACTAAAATACCTAAAATAACTACAACCCAAAAACCCACTTAACCCCCCCCCCCCCAAAAACACCTAAAAACTCTAAAGACCTATGAAAACCCAAAAAAAACCATAAATGCACTAAAAATACTAAAAACCTGAAAATCTCAATAAAAACCTGAAAACCCAAAAAAAACCTAAAACTCTTTAAACCCTTAAAATACATTTAAAACCCAAAAATCCATTAAAACTCTAAACACCCTAAAAATCCATGAAAACCCTCGAACCCCATAAAAAACCCCAAAACACATAAATACCTATAAAAACAATAAAAAATAACTAAAACACCTAATAAACCTTAAACCCCACAAAATCCATAAAAACTCATAAATCCCATAAAAACAAGAATAACCCTAAAAACATAAAATCCTAATAAACCATAAAACCACTTAAAAACCGTTAATCCCGAAAAAATTCATAAAATCACTAAAACCGTAAAAATACATAAAAACCCAAATATCTCATAAGAACCATTAACAAACATCAAAAACCCCAAAACCCCAAAACCATAGGTAACCATAATATATCTAAAAACCCATAAAATCCCTTAAAATTCCAAAAACCCTAAATAACCATAAGATCCTAAAAACCTATAAAACCCTAAAAATGATAAAACCCCCCAAATATCATAAATACTATAAAAACCCCTAAAACCCAAAACCATTAAAACCCTTAAAACCACGAAAAATCCTTAAAACCTATAAAAACTCTAAAATACCCATAAAACCATAAACCCAAATAGAAAAAATATAAACAATAAAATCCTCAAAAACCCAGACAACCAAAAACCCTAAAAAGCCTAAAACCCTAAAAACCCAAGAAACCCAAAAAAAATATTTAAACCCTAGAACTCTAAAAATACATAAATTCATACCCCCCCCCCCTAAACACAATAAAAGCCCCTACGAACCGTAAAATACATAAAAACCCATACAAGTCCCAACCCTCCCCCTCTTAAAACGATTTGAAACATTAAATATCATAAAACCCCATAAACACCATAAATCCTCTAAAATCCACTAAAACTCTAAATACCCAAAAACTATTTAAACCACTAAAAACCATAAAAACCCATAAACAATTCTGGAACACCAAAAAACAATACAAAATCCTAAAAACCTTAAAACCCTTAAAACCCTAAAATACACTTAAACCCACAATCCCCTTAAAAACCCTAAAACCCCAAAATCCACTAAAACCCCAAACCAATAAAAATCTGTGAAAACCCATACAAATAAAAAAACAATAAATATCCATAAAAACCATAAAAAATCCTAAAATGACTAAAAACCCCAAAACACCTAATATTTGAATAAAAGAACTTTAAACTATAACAAAACCCTTCAGAACCATAAAAACCGTAAAACCAAAAAAAACTAAAAAACCATAAAAATTACCTTATTCCCTAAAATCCCTGAAACAATTAAAAATTTATAAAACCCCATAAAACCCATTAAAACAGTAAAAACCCAAAAAAAACCCATAAAAATACCATAACACCCTAAAGAACCTAAAAACCATAAATGACACAAAAAATGATAAAGGACCCTAAAAACCCTTATAAAACCATAAGAGACTAAAAATAAAGTAAGCCCTAAAAATCCAAAAAAAACCCTAAAAAACCTCTAAAAGACCTAAAATCCATTAAAACCCCAAAATGAACCGAAAAACATAAAAACGGTAAAAGACCCTAAAAGATCCCAAAAAACCTTTTAAAATACTTTAAATACCATATAACCCTAAAAGAACCTAAAAGTCTATAGAAAACTATAAAACCGAAAAAAATAATAAAATATTAGAAAACCTAAAAGACACTAAAAAACAAAAAAAAATACCCTAAATATACTAAATGGCTCTTAAAACCCTAAAAAACCCTATAATACCCTAAAACCCTTAAAACCCTCAAATGGATCAAAAACATATAAAGGAACATAAACCTATAAAACACCTAAAGTACCCTAAAAACACTGAAAGACTAAAGGACACAAAAACCCTAATGAAATACTAAAACACCCGAATACCCCTGAAAACTTAAAGGACCCTAAAAAACCTAAAACCCTTAAAGAAATTAAAAACCCAACAAAAATCCTAGAAGACAATAAAAAACCCCTAAACCCTAAAAAACACAAAAACTCTGAACACAAATTTTAAAACTCCCAAACCACCAAAAACACAAAAACATCCTAAAAACTCAAAAAGATCGCAAAAACACTAAAGCAACCCATGGGGTAATCACACCCCTAAATCCCCTAAAAAACCTAAAAATTATATAAGTCCCTAAAACCCATAATAAATATATAAGATTTTAAAATCCCAATAAAACCTTTAAAATTTTTATAAACCTCCAAAAACACATAAAAACCCAAAAAAACCTTAAAACCCGCAAAAACCATAAAACCCTAAAAAACCATTAAAACATAAAAAACCTATGAACCTTGGAAAACCCTAAAAATCGTAAAATTATAAAATCCCTTAACCCATAAAACCCCTAAAAACCCTAAATAACATGAAATCCTAAAACCCCTTAATACGACTAAAAACCTCTAAAAATATAGAACGATCTTAAATAACCCTAAAATCCTAAAGACCCTAAAATCCAAAAAAACCCAAAACCTAATAAACCCTAAAAACCCTAAACCCTAAAAATACTTTAAAACCCCATACAATATGTAAATCCCATAAAAAACCAAATCACCTAATACCCTCTAAAACTCTGAAAACCCTAAAAACCCCTAAAAACCTAAAAACCCTAAAAACTATAAAAAACCTAAAAACATCAAAACGTATTCAACTAAAAAAAATTTGAATCCCTAAAAAACCATAATGTCCACCTAAAAATTATAAAAACACTAAAACCCCATAAATCTACTAAAACCCATAACAAGACAGTTAAAATCCATAAAAACCCCTAAAATCTAAAAAACCCCTAAAAACCTATTTATCTCGAAAAAACACAAAAAACCACCAAACCCCCCAAAAATTCCAAAACCCCTAAAGGAAATTAATACCCTAAAACACCTTAAAAATAATAGAACCCATAAAAACCTAAAGGACCATAAAAACCCTAAATACCAAAAAAAATATAAATATATATAATACCCTAAATACCATAAAATAGTAAAAAACCATAAAACCCTAAAACGCCTTAAAACACTAAAAACATAAAAAACAATAAAAGCCTTGAAAACACCTAATAATTCTAAAAAATGTAAAAACACAAAAAACACCACTAAAACTCCCTAAACCCATTTAAACGTGCTATAAAACCATAAAAACATTAAATCTCCCTAAAATACAATAACAAAATCTAAAACCCATAAACAATCTAAAAACCTAAAAGTCCCTAAAGTCCACAAATATCCTAAAATAACTAAAATCATAAAAACCTTAAAACACCTAACGATACTAAAAAAATATTAAACAATCTAAAACCCTAAAAACCATAAAACACCTAAACCCCCCTAAAAACATGGATAACCCTAAAAACACTAAAAACCTAAAAACTAAAAGTACTAAAAAATCCTTCAAAACCCTAAAACCTCTAAAACCCCATTGGAACCCAGAAACACTAAAAAACTAAAACCCTAAAATAAATAAAAATACTTAAAACCCAAAAAATCATAAAAACCGTAAATCCCAACGTAAATAGGAAAACACTAAAATCCATAAGAAACCCTAATAAAACTCAAAAATCCCGAAAATACCAAGAAACCATAAGACCCTAAAAGACTATAAAACCTAAAAAACCAAAAAACCAGTAAAACACTAACAAACACTAAAAACCTAAAAAAATCATTAAAACCCATAAACACTACCAAACCCATAAACCTAAAATAACCCCAAACCCCCTAAAAGATTAATAAAAACCCTAAAATTACTAAAAAAACTAAAAAACTAAAAAACCTAAAAACCACCAATACCCTAAAAACCCTAAAAACCCATAAAACATTTAATAAAGCTAAAAACACAAAAAATAATCCCCACTAAAAACCTAAAATCCCTAAAACCACCTTAATGAACATAAAGACACCTAAAACCCCCAAAAGACACTAAACCCCCCTAAAATAACCTGGAAAACTCGAAACCCCGATAAAACCTGAAAAAACACTAAAAATCCTAAAACCATTTAATCCCAAAGGAGCCTAATAACAGTAAATCCCTAAAATGACCCTCAGCACCAAAAACCCCCTAAAAGAACCCAAAACCCCAAAAAACCTAGAAATGACCCTAAAAACCATACCCCCACCCCCCAAATTTAAATACCCCTTTAAACCCCTTAAAATTATTAAATCTCATAAAACCCTAAAATCTATAAAACCTTAAAACCATAAAAACAAAAAAAAAGCTAAAACTACCCAAAACCATAAAAACCCAAAAAAATCCTCAAAACTATAAACATCCCTAAAATTTTCTAAAAGACCTAGAAACCCTAAAAACCCTAAAAATACATAAAGACCATGAAAACCATTAAAACAAATAAAAACTATGAAAATACCAAAAATTTATAATCCCCTCTACCGAAAATCACTGAAAACCCAAAAAACCCAAACTCCCTAAAAACGTAGAAGCCCCATAAAACCCCTAATTATAAAAAAATCCTAAAAAATCGTAAAAACCCTAAAACCCCTAAAACCCCTTACAACCCCTAAAACCCTTAAAAATTCATAAAAATTATAAACATACCTAAAAGACCCAAAATCCTAAAAACCCTAAAAACTAAAACCACCTCAAATCCCTAAGAACCCATCAAACCCAAATGATGATAAAGAATGCTATAAGACACCTAAAAGTCTCTAAAACCCATTAAACACCAAAAAATAAATACAAAATTCATTAATCAGCAAAAACCACAACCCCCCCCCCCTAAAAACTCATAAAACACTAAAAACCCATAAACATTTTACAAAAACCTAAAACCCTAAACAAGAGTAAAGACCCTAAAACCCTAAAATCCATAAAATCCCTAAAAACCTATTAAAATAATACAAACCGAATATAAATCTAAAAATACCTAAGAAGCCTTTAACCCAAAAAAAATCATGAATTCCCCTAAATCCATAAAAACTCTAAAAACCAAAAAAACCCCTAAATATACCTAAAACCACAAAAATTATAAAAATAAACAAACGCTATAACCCATAAAATCATTAAAACCCCAAAAACATAAAATCCATAAATACCCTTAAGGCCCTTAACAAAATCCTAAAACCCTAGACACCCAAAAATCCCTAAAGATGATAGGTAAACCCTAAAAACACTAAAAACATTAGAAACCCTAATACCATAATAACCATATTATCCCTAAAAACCATAAATCCTAAAAATCCAAAAAAATATAAAAACCCCTAAAACCCTAAAAACCGTAAAAGACCCCAAAATACCCTAAGTTCCTTAAAACCACTAATAAGCCCATGGAGAATGGGTGAGTTGGTTCCAGGCGGTGGCATCCTGTCGTCGAGGTTCCGGGTTCGAGTCCTCGCAAAGGCAACACGCACTATACGCCAGCAAATTACTCGTGGGCCCCTCTACCCCGTGTGGAACTGTCCTGAAAGCCTGGGTTCCGTTACACCTGGGCCTGCGGTTGGGGGAGTACATAAAGGCGCTCGGTGGTGGGTGATGGCCCACCTATACCGTGTGACCCCTTGGGCCTGAAAACCCAGTGTACTTTAGCCCACGGGGCATGGGTGAGTTGGTTCCAGGCGGTGGCGTCCTGTCGTCGAGGTTCCGGGTTCGAGTCCTCGCAAAGGAAACGTGCACTATACGCCAGCGAATTACTCATGGGCCCCTCTACCTTGTGTGGAACTGGCCTAAAATCCTGGGTGCCGTTACACCTGGGCCTGCGGCCGGGGGAGTACATAAAGGCGCTCGGTGGTGGGTGACGGCCCACCTATACCGTGTAACCCCTTGGGCCTGAAAAACCCAGTGTACTTTCACCCACTTGTGTAATGGCTACACTGGGTATATGCTCTCCTCGGTATGAACCACAATTAAATCATCATTTCAGAATATTATCTCTCAATCTATCTGGACTGTTTCAAGACAATCCAATCTGAACTGCTGGCTCACCCCTTGGCTCGATTGTCCTCTGCATGAACTTATGCATGTTCCACAAGGTCTGCAACACATGACTATCAGTTAGCTCAACGCCAGGCTGATGGAGCTGGATGGAATTCTTCCATCACACATCATCTCCCAGATCCGTTGTTACAACTACATTGATTCGGACACTCTCCTATGGAAGCCGGATCTGATTGGCCAGCTCACTACAAGGGGTTTCTACGAGCATGAATGCCGGCAAGGTTCTGACCCCCCCCCCCCCTCATGGCTTCTGAAATATAAGTGTCAATTAATCCCCCCAAGACACTTTCTTCTTGTTTGAAAAATTTGGAGGCGTAGGTTGCCTATGCATGGTCAACTTCAAAAAACTGGGTTGCAGATTACCTCAGTCTGCAGCATCTGTTTACGAGGTGTTGAAAGCATACAACACCTCTTTATTGATTGCAATCTTGCACAGAGATTATGGAGATACATGCCGGATGTTTTTGGTCTCCGCTTACCTCCTGGAACCTTTTCTCAACGGATGCTTTTTATCAATGATTTTAGCTGCAGTGAGCAGCTTCATAACCTCCTTCTTGCAGCATCGGCAGTCGTTGTCTCTTTCCTATAGGTTGCAAGAAATTCTGCTATGTTTTGGAACAAATCATGCTCCACGCATGAGGGTATTATCTCCATGCATAGTGTTGTTCGGCTGGCTGGGAGTCTCCAATCAGGTACGATGAACAACTGCTTCAATGATCTTGTTACACTCCGCACCCTTGGTGTCCCTGACAGGTGAAAAAAACCAATGTTGATGAAGTACATTAGATGGATTCCACCAATCCCATCATGGATCAAAGTTAATGTTGATGGTGTGGCGGTAGGCTCACCAGGCCCTTCAGGTTGTGGTGGGGTCTTCCATACTTGTCGAGGATTTGTCAAGGGTATTTTCTATCACTACATTGGGAATGGATGTGCTTATGAGGTAGAGATTTGGGCTATTATCGAGGTTGTTCGTTTTGCAATTCAATTTGGGTGGTTGCATCTATGGATCGAATCGGACACAATGCTTGCAGTGGAGGCGCTTCGCCAAAACTCAAGGAAGGTTCCATGGCGGCTTCTTCTTTAGTGGATTGAATGCCTTAGCCTATCCAAGAACCTGACTCTCAGGATCTCTCATGCATATAGGGAAGTCAATATGGTGGTCGATGCTCTCTCCAAGATGGCTATTGAAGAATGTTGCTCACGGTGGTCATTCATTGCTCCTTCCTTTTGAACGTCTCATGTAGCCTCTGACATGATGGGTGCTACCCGCACACAAATGTACAAGTCCCCCCTGTAATGTTTTGTAACTTTTCTTTTTATTAATTGAGGCTCCAAGGTTTCTGCTTGGCACGCGCCTTCTTTGCCCTTAAAACCACTAAAACCCTAAAACCGCTCAATGACCCCAGAAACCCCTAAAAACATAAAAACCAAAAAACCCCAAAATACATTAGAAAACCATAAACCCGTAGAAAACCTATAAATGACCCTAAAATCACTAAAAGGCCCTAAAAACCCTGAAAACCCAGAAAACCTCTCGAACAAAAAAACCTATAAAAAGTTTTAAAGACCCTAAAAACAATAAAGTCCACTAAAAGAAATTAAAAAACATAAAAAACCATAAAAGACCAAAACATAACCTAAAACTGTTAAAAGACCCTAAAAACCCTAAAGGACCCAAAAAAATATTAAAAACCTTGAAGATCCTAAAAACCCAAAAACCCTAAAGGAGCCTAAATAACCTTAAATACCCTAAACGACCATAGAGACCCTAAAACCCTAAAGATATTAAAATATAATAAAAACCCTAAAGGACTATAAATATCCAAAAATACTAAAAGGACCCTAAAAATCAAAAAAACTTCAAAACCAATAAAAACCCCTAAAACCCTAAAATACAGTAAAAACCCATAAAATCGTAAACGACTATAAAAAACCTAAACGAACTTACAACCAAAATAACCCTAATAACCATAAAAACCATAAAACCCCTAAAACCAATAAAAGTTCCTAAAATCCTAAAAAATATAAAGATCCTGAAAAAATAATAGAAATGCCAAAAAACCTTGAAAACCTCTAAAATCCCAAAAAACTGGAAAACCCCAAAAAAACCCTAAAACCCCAAAAAACCATAAAATCCCTAAAAACAATTAAAACCCTAAAAATAATAAAAACCCATAAAACCATAAGAAAACTTAAAATCCCTAAAATCCACTAAAAACTGTAAAAATCTATAAAAACCATAAAACCCCAAAAAACACTAAAACCCCTAAAGGACACTGAAACCCATAAAAACCCTAAAGGACCCTAAAACCCTACAAACCCTAAAGGACCCAAAAACTCTATAAAACCTCTAATAAACCTTTACAACCCTAAAAACCCACAAAATACCCAAAAAACAAAAAATTGTAAAACAATTTAAAACACCTATAACCCTATACAAACACAAAAGACCCTAAAACCCCCAAAAAATTAAAAATGGCACTAAACACTCATATATACCATAAATACCTTAATTAAATCAAACAACACTAAAAAACCATAAAAACCCTAAAAAACAATAAAAGTCTCAAACAACCAAAAAAACCCTAAACCCCCTAAAAACTATAAAAACACCAAAAACCCCAAAAACCCCATAAAAAGATGCTAAAACCCTAATATCCCATAAAAAACATAAAAACCTTCATGCCAAAAAGCGAAAAGACCCTAAATCTCTCAAAATCCCAAAAGACTAGATAAATGATTAAAACCCTTAAAAACCCCATAAAAATTCCAAAACTCACATTAAAACCCTAAACATCTAAAATAAAAAAACCCTAAAAATGATGAAAACTATTAAATAATTTAAAATTAAAAAGTACCCTAAAAAACCACATGAAAAAAACTCTAAAAAACTGAAATACACTATATCTCATAGAAACCCTAAAAACTGTGAAAACTCAAAAACAATAAAAACCCTAAACCCCTAAAAACACTGAAAACACTAAAACCCTAAAACTCTAAAAAACACTATAGATAAAAAAAATCCAAAATAACTATAAAAAATCTAAACACCCTAAAAACCCTAAATGACTAAACATCCTAAAAATTAACTTGAAAACTCTAAAATCCGTTAAAACCCATTCGAAACCCAAAAACCCCTTAAATCTTTTGGAAAGATATGAAAAAATGAAAAAACCCTAAAAATTCAAAAAATCCCAAAAAACTGTAGAATCCCATAAAAGACACAAATAAATATAAAAAAAATCTAAAACTCTAAAATCCACAAATAATTATAAAAAAACTACAACCCTAAAACACTGAAAACCCTAAAAATCCTGAAAACACCAAAAATGTCCTAAATCCCCAAAACACCCAAAAAATTTAAAAATAATCATAAAAACCATGAAAACCGCTAGAAGGCCTTTAAAAACCTAAAAACACTAAAAAAACCTAAATGACCAATAAATATCCTTAATAACACCAAAACCCCTAAAAAACATAAAAACCCTAAAATCACCAAAAACTCTAAAAAATTCTAAAAATTGTAAAAACACTAATAACCCATAGAACTCCTTAAAAATCCAAAACAACACAAAATTCCAAAAAAACCCCTTAAATCACTATAAAACTAAAACAAATTCCAAACAACAATGAAAACCATTTAGTACATTCGTCTCTCTTATAGGCCAATCGTCAGAGGGTTATCTGAACCCATTATTAAGTTTGAAAATTGGAAGGGATTTAACTGGACCAGCCTTGGTTACTCCATTATTTCTTTCAGTTGTGATGATACTGAATCAGAAACCTTGTTGGTTATGAAACACGATGATTTTCATGTTTTATATTATAAGGAGATCTCTCAAATTATCTCCCTTGTTGTCTGCTTCCAGGCTATCACTTTAACCTTATACTTTGTGAATGCATCCTGCTCGTACATTAGTAGAAGGGATCTTTGGAGGAAGTTGGAACATCTAAAAGAGGCCATAGTCCATAATTAGATTGTTATTGGTGTATTTAACACAGTACTAAGTATAGATGAAAATATTATTCCCAACGTCCCTTGTACTGCTACATAAGATTTCTCATCATGCATGGATCAATGTGAACACAATTAAGTACTCATTATTACAGCATCCTTTATAAGGGGATGGTTCACTATTAAAGGAAGGTAGGCCAGTATGCTTGATAGGTGGTTCTCCCAAATCAGTGAAATGAATAACCCTGTACCTATCTCTGTCTTTACTCTTCAAAAGTCCAACTTGGACCACAATACCCTTCTTATTAATCTAAGGTAGGGTATTACATGTTCATCCCCTCGGCCCTTTAAATTTAAAAATGCATGGCTCACAATTCATGGGTGCATGGAAGTGGTTATTAAAGGGTGGAACAACACATTCCATGGAAGCCCACACTTTTTTGTGGCCTCTAAAATCAAGTAAATCAAACAACTACTGATGTAATTGAGCCAATAATCCTTTTCAAGGACATATGATTACATAAAGGATGCTATATCATAGTTGTCCCTTTGTAAAATTGAAAACCAGTAGTAGCACATGCCTCCCGGGGAAGAGTTACAACTTCATTCCAAGAAAGATGATCTCTAGCCCCTTAAGCAGACGCTTGAAGAGGCTCAGTTCAATGTTAAATAGATCCAGGATGGGGATAAACACTCCATGTTTTTTCATCTCCTTATTAGAGAGAAGATTCGAGAATAACCTGAATCATATCCATGTTAATTAATCCACATTCAACTAGATGGAAGATATCTCCAAGGCTAGGTTCGAATATTTTCAGGAACTGTACACTAATGATGATTCTGGTTCTTATCATCTTTCTAAATCTATAATACCTTGCATTGCTCATTAACAGAACAAGGAATTAACAGATTCCTCATTTGAAGAGTAATTTAAGTCCACGATATTCTCCTTGAACATTGAAAATGCAGCTGGGCCCAATGGGTTTGGATAAATGTTCATTGTGTTTTATTGAGATATTTTTCATGTGGAAGTCACCAATGAAGATAAAAAAAATTTCCCTTTTATTCAATCCCTCATGGAGCTAAATCCAATTTCAAATATTTGAATCTGAATAAGAACAATGATATTGATATAGGGGATTTCTGACCAGTTTCTAATGGGAACACTATTCCCATGATTATAAGAAAAATTCTGGTTATCAGGTTGGGGATGATTTTGAGGGATATTATCACCTCGAATTAGTTTGGCTTCATTACTAAGAGAACCATTCAAACATGTCTCTACACTACCTCAAAAAGTATGAGCATCATGTGGAAGGAAATGAAACATGGGAATTTTTCTTTAAAACTGGATATCTCGAAGCCTTTTTAAGTAGAGTTTTCTCATCAAAGTTCTTGGAAAGTATGGATTTTCCAACAACATAATAAAAAATATTAGTACTATTCTATGTAGTTCCATAATTTCTATTCTTATCAACGTCTCTCTAAAGGGTCTCTTCAATTGATATCGTGAAGTCAAATAGGGGGATACACATTCTAGTATTCTTTTTTGAATTTTTGAGTATTACATGAGTTGGTGCGTTGTTGATCTAGTGCAGGATAGACTTTACACAAGAATTAAGAAAGGTAAGGGTCTTCATGTTCCCTCTCATCTCCTTTATGTAGATGAAATCCCACTATTTGGGAATATTAATAAGAAACCCATAACTAAAATTAAGATGATATTCCACTATTATGGGAGTGTGGTAGGGAAATCTATTAGCTTGAATAAATCCTCCATTGTTTTTTTGGGAAATGTGTCTCCTTCTCCTGGAAAATCCTCATTGCTAGATTTCTTGGAGTGAAAAGAGGCTCACTCCCCTTTACATATCTTGGTGTGCCTCTTTTTTGGGGAACTAAAAAAAGTAGCTACTTTGATAGTGTCTCATTTCAAATAACTCAAAAACTTGCTAACTGGAAAGGAAAGTTTTTATCCCTAACCGGAAGAGACATCATGATTAATTAAGTTATCATCTCCATGATTGTCCATGAATTTTTTGTCTACAGATGGCTGACCAGACTTGTCAAAAGTCCGAATACAAAGATCATGAATTTCACCGAGATGAGTTACATCAGTGAAAGTATGTTGGACCTTATGTCCTCGTAGGATTGCACAAAGATAGTTGATCTGGGTGGGTTGGGCATTAAGGATATATAGAGATTTAATAATTCCTTTTTTGGGATGATCACCTAGAACATGCTCAATCCAAATGACGAAGGTTTGGATTTTCTTTGTGAGAGGTTCATGTGGAGACATTGTTATGGTTTCAACAAGTATATATCCTCCTCTATTTGGAATTCTCTTTGATACTCATATAATGATATTATCTGTCATTAAAAATGGGATGTGTATAGGAAATCGAATTTAAATTGTTGGACAACAACTTGGTTGGAAAGGCCATTGTCTGAAGTGGTGAAACCACCCAGGAGTTGCAAGACAGGTCAATTTCTTCCCTCATTCAGAAAAATGATGTCATAAATGAGATTTTTCAATCCAACTATGACATTAAAATATATAGATATGTTTTCATGGATATCGATACTCTCATTAGGAAATAAAATCTGGTGGGCCAGTTTACTGTACATAATTTCTACAGGCTGAAATGTTCACAAGCCATCGTTCCACCACCCTGGCTGCTCAAATTCAGTTCCCCTTTTATTCCTCCCACACAACATACTATAATGTGGACTCTCTAGAGAAATAGGAATCTTATTCATGAGAAGCTGATAAAAGCTGGCCAAAATCTCACATCTGGGTGTTACCTTTGCCTGTGATCTGGAGTGAGCGTCCGACACCTATTATTTAAATGTCATTTTTCTACTGAACATTGGGTGCACATGTATTTTATTTTTGATTTAAAATTATTCTTGAAGGGTCTTGTCTGCATTGTGACCAGAGGATTTGTGGAGCGAAAATGTTGCTCTCAAGTTCATAATCTGCTACTTGTAGTGGTTGATACTATTGTCTCCTATATTTGGAATACCCACAATGTGGTGGACTTCAACCATTAGCCATGCTCTCCCTATGGTGGAATCATATTTGTTCACAAGGCAATCCAAGTAGATTCTCACTTAAAAAAAGTGTGATGGATAATGATATCAATGACCTCATTCGTTTTCATTTTCATGGAGTTCCGAGAAGGATAAAAATTCCACACATGTTAAAATATGTTCAATGGATTCCTTTGATCACATCATCGATAATGGTCAATGTGGATGGTGCAGATTTGGGTGCAGTCAAACCCTTAGGGTGTGGTGGTGTCTTTCTTACCTGTAGAGGATTTTAAAAGGGTTAATTTTACCACTTCATCAGTAGCATATGTACCTTTAAACCTACACTATGGGAAATCATGAAGGATATTAATTTATGGCCCCCTTCGGGAGGAACTTTCTATGGATTAAGTCTGACTTGATGCTTGTGGTAGATGTACTCAATAAAAAGAATAGGAATGTTCCATAGAGACTCCATCCACAATGTATTAAGTTCTTCAATCTATCTCATACTCTTACACTGATTGTCACACATGCATATTGGGAGGTGAACATGGTGTTAGATATACTCTCCAAGAAGGAAATTAAGGAATAGATTTCGTTGTGGTCCTTTGTCATGCCAAATTTTTGTGCGCTGATTGGGGATTCGGATATGAGGGGTGACCTACACACCCAGTTTTTTAAGCCCTCCTTGTAACATTTTGTCATTTATTTTGTGATAAATTTGGGGGCGGGGAGGCATTCTTGGCCCCTCTCCCTCTTTACGCCCCCAAGAAAATCCTAAAAACTCTAAAACCTCTAAAAACCATAACAAAACTATAGAACTCCAAAACCCAAAAATCCCATAAAAATATGAAAACACTAAAAACTATAAAATCCCCAAAAACCATTAAAAAACTCTAAAATACTTAATAACCTAAACACCCACAAAACACTAAAAATTATAAAATTTGATAAAACCCCTAAAAACTATTAAAAAACAAAATCCATGTAAAATATAAAAGGGAATAAATAACCTAAACACCCGCATTCAAAAAAACTGAAATGCCCTAAATTCCATAAAATCCCAAAAAACACCAAAAACCCATAAAAATCATGAAAAATATTAAAACCCCAGAAATCCAAAATTATCATAAAACCTCAAAACCAATAAAACCTTAAAAACCTGCCCCCCCCCCCCCAGCTAAAATAAATAAAATCCCTAAGGACACATCCAAACCACTAAAAACATCTAAAAACTCTAAAACCCCAAAACGTTTAACAAACACTAAAAATTCTATGAAAATGATAAAAACCATAAAAATCCTCAAAAAATCCTCAATAAAATTGAAAAAACTAAAAAAAAAATCATAAATCCTCAAAATACATAAAAACATAAAACCCAAAAAAATAAAAAAATTCCCAAAATAATCAATAAAACCACATAAAACCTAAAAAATCCTAAAACCCCCTTAAAACCATAAGAAAATCACAATCCTTAAAAAAACCTAAAAAAAATTCCCCTAAAACCCCTAAAAATAATTAAACCCCATAAAAATGAAAAAACATAAAAAACTAAAAAACCCTTACTGTCATGAACCAGTCTCGGGTCGACCATGAACCGGTCAGCCGAGCCGGTCTGCGACATGTTCTGAGGGGAATTCCTGAACTCCCTAGATGGAAACTACTGTCGGGCATTATACATAAAAAAATGGGAATGATTTGTCCCAACAAAAGAATAAATAAAAAATAAAAATAGAACAATGAAACTAAACTCTAATAGTGGAAAAATAATAAAACTAAATATCTCAATATATGTCCTTGTGACCTTCTAGGTCACCACCAAACTATTAACCAGATTCTCTCCAATAGTGATCCAACACTAACATAACTAGAAATACAAAATTAAACTTTCATATGAAATTATAGGATAGGTATGAGCATTAAAATGATTAGTAGGGATGCCAAAAGTGAACCACAGAATCCATGCATTTCAAAATTCCAAAATAGTACAATAATACTAGTTTGAACTATAGTTAAACAAATTAGGTTTTCACATATACAATGCATATTCAAAACTAACAATAACAATTTCATTTCTCTTATAATTTAAAAAAATAAGAAAATGAAATAAAGAGTGGCACAAAAAACTATTCAGAAACAACTACATTAAAATATTTTTCATAAAACTTACCATACATACAATGTTTTTCAAAGAAAACACCAAAACCAAGATTAGGGTTATGATTCTATGCACAGAAAGGGAAATATTCGTAATAGTAATGGTATCAAAGGATCATTAAAAACCTAGGAACTCGGAGGAAGACCAAAACATACTACTACATGTAACTCCGTCCCAATAGCATGCCACACACGACAGAATCAAACACCCTAACCCTCGGCAACCCTTTCTCATGTCAGATTGAGGGAACCAATCCCGTAGCAATAATCTTGAATTTCCACCTACTATGGGCCAATGGATAATACATGAACATCTAGTGGTTCAATAATCCTAGTAAACCTCCTTACTATGTAAAGTGTCTTTGCTAGGTTCACAAAGGGGTGTGAATCACATTCAAACAACAATCCTTAAATCTAAACAAGCACACTACACAGTCTGTCACCACCTAGCCACCTAATAGTTATTCCATTTACTTAAATAATAATCACCCAAAGGAGTTCATATACTGAGGACCCTCCAATCTCATGATCAACCACTAAGGCGAGAGACCAAACTAAATAGGGGTTTTCCAAAAATAATGTTTCAAAGATTCCAAAAGGGCCTCATACAAATCCCACACATCAAAATTTTTATAAAAAATCAATTTAAAATTCTAACTTGTCCGTTAGCTTGACAATGATTGACCTTTTATTAAAATATTTATTATTCATTTCAAAACAACCCCAAATACCATCTTTATACAAAAGTGGCCAGATGGGCCCTTTAATCAATCATTCCCGAAAAGGGCTCAAGTTGTTTTTAAAACCAAATTAATACACACCAAATGTTCTCAAAATACCAAATGGGACATAGCTTCCAAAACACACCCACCCAACCACTTTAAAATTGTAAAATGGGCCTTATCATTTCCAACCACCCACTCATCCATGTTTCAATTCCAACCGACCCAAACAATATGAACCCATTTAATGTTATTTTTGGCACACAAAGATCACCACTTCCCCATTTTTTAGAAAACATGGATGAATCTTAGGGAAAATAAAACTAAGGGGAGAATAGGTACTCATGATGAAGAATATCTCAATAGTTCCATTTTCAATTGATTGACAAACCATATGGGAACCTAATGCACCCATGGTTGTGCCTTCATCCAATGAGACACTCTAAAACTGATCAAAGCATTTCAAATAAAATTTCGTAAATTCACCATTTACATTCCACCAAAAACCAACAATTTCACTAATATATAAAATACAAGACATGTTTCCTAATAAAGAAGTTATTTCAAAATAAAGTTCCAAACCACAACAAAAAACTCCTTATTTCACATATAAACCCCAAAACATATTCCAAAACCAACTTAACCAAATATTTCAATATGGAAAACACCACTCACCCTTCCAAATTACTTTTGAAAGTTTAGTTGACATTTCATCGAACACTTTTCGCACAAACACACAGGAGAATAAATCATGTTTCATGTTAAATACTATTATAAATACAATAATTAAACTTTAAAATGTCATTGAAAACTAACTAGTGGGGACATAGAGGTGCACAAAAAGTTAATAAATTAATTTGAAACCCCAAGAATCATTGAAAAAGCAATGGAATGGAAGATAGCATGGGTGCCCCTACCTCAAACCAAGTGTGGACACAATGACGCTTCTTAAGAATGATGAAAAACACCCTACAGACTAACTACATGCTGTACTCTATGATAAAAAATGCGCAATTTACAAATTGAGATATTACGAATTGTATAATTTGATAAAAAAACAAAAATAAAAAAAGGAAATATACCTAGACTGGAAGAGGAGAGGGATTCCGGCGATGGGAATCATGGCCACTAGATCATGGAAGAAACCCTGCGAATGAGGTCTAGGTTTGTGCTAGAATACTTCCAGACAAATAGGGGTTCGGGTTCACCAGAAAACCGCCGAACAAGGAGTGTGTCGTTGCTGTCCAGAGCAGCGAGGGGCGGTCGGAGCGCGGAGGGGGCTCGGCTAGCTGGTATAAGGTGGAGGGTGCCAGTCAGGAGCTGAAGAGAAGGGTAGGGTAGGAGGGTGTGGGAAGGCCGGAGGGAGGAGGGAGGTGTTGTGGGTGGCCAACGTAGTAGAAGGGACACGTCGCGGGTGGCCGACGCAGGAGGAGGGTGACATCGTTAGTGCAGCTAGTTCAGAAAGAGGGTGACACTATGGGTGTGGCTAGTGTAGGAGGAGACGTTGATTTGGAAAGAGGGGGAAGCCGGCGAGTGCACAGGGGAGTCAGGAGGGGGGGCATCGTCGCATGGAGGAGGGGAAAAAGGGGAGAGTTATGACCCTCCCTAGGTGTTTCCCCTAAATAATGATAGAATAAAATGAAAATAAAATGTAAAAAATCTTTCTAATAATATTATCTTCTTATTAATTTTATTTTAAATAACATTAAAAATAATATCAATGTTAAAATAATAATAATAATAATAATAATATAATAATAATAATAATAAAATTATAATAATAATAATACTAATAACATCAAAAAAATGATATTAATTTAAACATAATAATAATTAAAGAAGAAAACTTTATTTAATTTTATCTTAAATAATAATTATATTTAGAAAAATTTAACAATAATAATATTATTAACAAATTAAATAATAATAATATTATCAGTTCTGCAATAATATCATTATTATTGTGGTTTAAAAATTAACCATGTATTATCATTATAAAATTTCATTTAACTTTCTTTTTCAATTAAAATAATTTGTTTATTTAATTTATTATTTATTTGAACTATCGAGGGACCACACATTCACCAGGACCAAAAGTGCGTTGACTGTGCACTGGCCTAAGACCCACCAAAAATATCAATCTTTGAAAATTTCAAACCATGACTCAAACTAAACCTTGTCCAAGTGATGTGAGACTGAGAAAAGAATAAAATAAATGGGTGTCTAAGGTTGGGGTGTGACAATTCTACGCACCACATACACTTTCTTATCCAAGAAAGTCACCAAGCCCAATGATATCCAATAATTGAGTTGATGCATGAACACATCGATAAGAAACAAGGAGTTTTGGAGTGACTATTTATTCCCCAAGACACACTCGGCCAACCCAAACAAAACAACACACAAAAAAGGGGAGAACATGAGGGGCTCTCCCCACCACAAGGATCCATTAGTGCGGAATGAAAAAGCCAAACATACCACCCTAAAGAGGAGGTTTATAAGAACATGGGAACTTTAAAATTATCCAATCCAACTTCTATAGAAAAATAGAAACAATTCCACCATCAGAACATGGATATGTAACTATTACAGGGCCAACTGATACATCGATACACATGAATAGAGGAATTCACCCATAGAACCAAAACACACTAGTGGAAAACTCAGAGAGGTGCCCAAAAAAATAATTGCCCCGAGACAACACCCTTTGATTTCACTGAACATATTCCTATTGAACACAACTAATACCAAACTCAAAATAAGAACATGTCCATTTATTCGATTCCCCAATAACCCTTCAATGATTCTGAATGACTCAGAAACCCTGGTATGAGTATATAAGGCTTCTTGGATTGATGTGGATCAAGAAAATCACACCACCCTAACGAGGATGATCATAAGAAGGCAACAAGAAATAGAACAAGGAAACATGGGAAATTTAAATCTGAAAACTGAAAACATAAACTGGACAGAGGTTCAACACACCCTCGGAAACTCTTGACTGTGCACGAGATTCACCCCATGACTTGTGGTAGGGGCCCTAATGGTTGAAGTGTCTCATGCCTCATAATAATACATTTTCAACCTACTGTTCACAACTCCTTCTTCCTCCTATTGATTCAAACTTCCATAATTTTGGTATGTTTTAAAAGGGATACAACATGATGGCTTATAACAATATAAATGGAAATACTGGTGGCACACAAGGGAATGGTATGAAAAACTGGGTGGCAGCACCGACGATGATGGTTTCTTGGAGATAGGTTTCTCCAATATTCACTCATTGCTAGATGGGGAACATTCATGAATGTCGACCACCAGTAACCACACAAAAAACTCTAATGACAATGAGACATCCCATCTTTGCATGTCTAGAACTAAACCCAAATATAAATTGAGGACGGTACGAACATTAACACCCTCGAGATTTCCAAACATCCCGAAGGTCCACTGTAATTCAGAAAACAAAAAAACATCCTCTAACAGACATTGATTACCTTGATATATAGTCAAGACATGAAAAGGATTGAAAACTAGGCATGAGTCATTGGAAAACATAGAGACCTTTCTGTGCGGCATACTCGTAACAACACGAAAAACACATCTATGATCGGCATCAAGCCAAAGCTCAATCAATGAAATAACCCAAGCCAAGGAAAAAAGGAACATAAGCCAACCAAAAAAATACATTTAAAATTTTCTTTTATAAAAACCACCATTTCTGTTAAATTTTTAAAACTCACCTATGGAACCTTATAATCCATCACATGTGTGTTCACCAAATCCCCCTTACATCATCCACAGACAAGTGCTCCCACAAACATTTCACACACATTCTTGCACATGTGACCTTACATAAATAATTCCAGGGTTCAAAAATCTCTTTCCCTTATCAAATCCAAGCACACAAAAAAAAATTTCAAATCAAATAACTTGCTATTTAAAATAAAATCACTTCACCAATTTCAAAACTATTCAAAATAAAAACATTTACATTTCAAAACCAATTTCATTTTTAACACACAATCACATCAAATAAGATCAAAATAAAACACAACCAACAACAACCCACCAGAATGAGGAACTAGTGCACATTCCTAAACCAGTGACATGGTGGTGAGCCATGCCCCAAGTATGGAATAACACTAAGAGAACATTGAATTGGGAACGTAGGCTCTACATGGGTCACCACTCCATGTGAGGCCGCAATAAGAACTGATTTGCCTCCATTGTCATCCCTCAATCCAAAACAACAGAAGAAAAAATACTCAAAACCTGGACTACCCTGGTAACTTATTTCTCATGACAAGCATTGGTGATCAGGAACCAACCTGTAACCTACCTCCTGAGCCTCGAAATTCCTAACTTCCTTATACCGGACATCCCAAATATCAAGGGCCTAATATGATACCATTTTATCAAAATCCAGTCCCGAGTCGACCATGAACCAATCACCCGAGCTTGTCTGTGACATGCCCTGAGAGGATTTCTCGATCCCCCTGGGATGTCAACTAGTGTCGGGCATCAAACATACATCCAATAGGAATGATATGGCCCAAAAAAATAAATAAAAAAGAATAAATAGAATAGTAAAACTCAACTCTAGCAGGAAAAAAAAGAATAAAACTGAGAATCTCAACATACATCCATGTGACCTTCTAAGTCACCACCCAAATCAAAACCATGTTCGCTCTAAGAGAGATCCAACACTAAAAGAACCTAAACCAAGAAATTGAACCCAAATCTGAAAACATAGGATTGGAGTGAGAATTAAAATTCTCAGTAGGGATGCCTAAAGTGCACCACAGAATCCACGCATTTCCAAATTACAAAATAGTCCAATAATACTAGTTCAAACTACAATTATAAAAATAATGTTTTCACATATTCAATTGATTTTGAAAACTAACAGTCAATATTTCATTTCCATTATAACTTAAAAAACAAGGAAATGAAATAAAGAGGGGTGCAGAAAAAGTTTTCTGAAACAGCTACTTTGAAATATTTTTTTTAAACTAACCAGACATACAATGTTTTTCTAAGAAAACAAAAAAATCCAAGATCAAGGTTATGATCTATGAAAAAAAGAAAATAGTACTAATAGTTCTCATATAAAAGGATCACTAAAAAC
The DNA here is from genome assembly GCA_963277665.1 of Viscum album. Taxonomy (NCBI): domain Eukaryota; kingdom Viridiplantae; phylum Streptophyta; class Magnoliopsida; order Santalales; family Viscaceae; genus Viscum; species Viscum album. The sequence continues at coordinate 686,925,781 of OY728167.1, forward strand.
CTAGGAACATGGAGGAAAACCAAAACATAAAAATAAATGCAACTCCATACCTGGTAGAAAGCCACAAACGATAGAATCAAACGCTCTAACGCCCGACTATCCTTTCTTAGGTCAGACCAAGGGGACCAATCCCATATAAATAATCCCTAATTTCAACCTACTATGTTCCACTAGATAGTACATGAACTTCCAGTGAAGTAATCATTATTAGTAAACCTTCTTGTTATGCCAGGTGTCTGTGCTATGTTCACAAAGGGGTGTGCCACAAATTCAAACAAAAAGCCTTATATCTAACCAACCACACTACACAATCTAGCACCACCCAACCACCTCAGGGTTAGTCCATTGCCTTAAATAATAATCACCTAAATGAGGTCCTATACTGAGGACCCTCTTGTCTCATGAACAACAACTAAAGAGAGAGACTTAATCAAAGAGGGGTTTTCCAAACATAACATTTCAAGGACGCCAAACTGGCCTCATAAAAATACCACACATAAAACTTTTTATAAAAAACCCAATTTAAAATTACAATATGGACTTTATATTTACAATGCTGAACCTTTTATTAAAACGTTTATTAACCATTTCAAAAAAACCCAAATACCATCTTTCTAAAAAAGTGGCCAAACGGAGCCTTAAATCAAGTGTTCCTGAAAAGTGCTCAAGTGCATTTTTAAACCTAATTAAAACACACCAAATGTTTGAAAAATACCAAATGGGCCATAGCTCTTGAACACACACACAATCAACCACTTTGAAATTATCAAACAGAAATTATCATTTCCATCCACCCACCCAAGAATGATTCAAGGCAAACCGGGCCAGACCAGAGGAACCCATTTCATGTTATTTTTGGAACACAAATATTATCACTTCCCTGATTTTTTTAAAACAAGTAAGAATCTTAGGGAAAATAAAAGGAAGGGGAGATTAGGTACTCATAAGGGAGACTAACTCTAGAGTGTCATTTTCACTTGATTACACAACCATGTGTGCACATAATGCACCCATTGTTGTGCCTTCATCCTATGGGACACTCTAAAACCGATCAATGCATTTGAAATTCAATTTGGTAAATTAACCATTTACTTTCCACCCAAAACCAACCATTTCACTAATCTATTAAATACAACACACCTTTCTGAATAAAGAATCTCTTTTAAATTCATGTTCCAAACCACGTCAAAGGAAAACACATTATTTCATATATATAACCCAAAACATTTTCCAACCCAACTTAACCAAATATTTAGATTGGGAAAACACCACTCACCATTCCAAATTACCATTGAATGTCCATTTGAAATTTCATTAAAATCTATTCCCACGAACACAAAAGAGCATAAAGCAAGATTCATGTAAAATACTATTGTTAATACAATCATTAAACTTTAAAATGTCATATATAACTAAGTAGAGGTTCCATAGAGGTGCAAAACAAGTTAATAAATTAATTTAAAACACCATACATCAATGGACAAGCCATGATAATAAAAAAACATGGGTTCGCCTACCTCAATCCAAGATTGGAAACAATGACACTTCTGCGGAGAGATGAACATGACCCTACTGACCAACTGCATGCTATAATCAATGATAAAAAAAATTAACGAATAAAAAATCGAGATATTATAATTTGGTTAATTTGAGAAAAACACCCAAATAAAGGGAAATATACCTAGACTGGAAGAGGAGAGGGATGTCAGCGAGGTGAATTGTGGCCACCGGAAAAGGGCGGAAATGTTGCGAAGGAGGTCCTAGTTCGCACTGGAAGACCGTGTAAAAAAGAGGGGTTTGGGTTCATTGGAAAGCCGACGAACATGGGTTTGCAGTTTATGGTCGGAGCAGCGAGGGACGGTTGGAGCGCAAATGGGGATCGGCTAGCTGGTGCTAGGGGGAGGGAGGTGGTCGGGATCCGTGGGGAAGGGAGAGGTCGCCTGGTGCGGCAAGGCTGGAGGGAGGAGTGAGGCGCTACGGGCGGCCGATGTAAGAGGAGGGCGACACCGTGTGTGGACAACGTAGGAGTAGGGAGACGTCATGAGTGTGGCCAGCGCGGGAGGAGGGCGACGCTGCGGGTGCGGCCGATGCAGGAGGAGGTGGAGGCATAGTGAGAGGGGGCGGCTGACGAGCACGCATGGGAGTCGGGTGGGGGCATTGTTGTGCAACGCAGGAAAAGGGTGGGGTGGGGGGGGGGGGGGGGTGGGGTGGGGGGGGGGGGCGGTGATGACCCTCCCTAGGGGTTTTCTGAGAAAAATATTAAAACAAAATCATATTAAAACATTAAAAAATGTTATAATAATAATAACTTTTTATTCATGTTATTTTCAATAATAATAATAATAATATCATTGTTACAATAATAATACTATTACAATAATAACAGTAGTTGTAATACCATAATAATAATAATAATAACAACAACAAAAAGATGATATTAATTATAAACTAAAGAATAATTAAAAAATAAAACTTTGTTTCATTTAGATTTTGTTTTCTGTTATATTTATTTATTTATTTAATTTATTACTTATTTGAACTATTGGGTGACCGCGCATTCACTTGGACTGAATGTGCAGTAACTGCTAATGGTGCGGTGACTGTGCACTGGCCTGAGACCCACTGAAAATTTCAAAATTTGAAAATTTCAAATTGGGAATCAAAACAAACCTCGTCCAAATGATGCGAGACCCAGAAAAGAATAAAATAATTTGGCGCCTATGGTCGGGGTGTGACACATAAAATCATGAAAACCCCTAAAAATCCATAAAAACCCCTATAACCCCCTAAAACACTAAACACACCCTAAAATATCTAAAAAAACATAAAACTCTAAAATACCTAAAAGACCCTAAATGTAACATCCCAAGTAAGTAATGAATAATAGATATTTTTATCTATGTCTATTAATGATAAAGATAGTGTTTTAGAGGCTTAAAATGAAAATAAATACAATCTTATGCATGAAATACACTAATATTCTTAAAAGATTGTTTTAGTGCCTTTTGATGGAAAACCATTTTTTAATCTATATTTTGACAATTTTATAAACTATGTTTGTCAAAATAAACTTATCCTTTATGATTGGGACATCAAAATTTACCTTGTGTGAATTTTTGGTATTTTTCTGACAATGTTCATTTTTTAATGAATAGTGTAAAATGTTGTATTTTAATTCAAAACCACTTTTTAATCTAATTTATTTATATGATTAGATAATATATTGAATTGGTTTTAAAGTGAAATTTGAAAATATTTTTACCATTAAATCCAATAGTGGTCATTGGAATTAATTTCACTTTGAAATCGGACTTAAACTAGTGTCAATCTTTTGATACTTATTGTTTCATAAAAACACGCTATTTGCTCTGACAGCGGGAATTAATTATTAAATTAATTAATGTGACTAATATGTTTTGAATTTTGTAAAACGGACTTCATTTTTGAATTCAGAATATCAAATATAGCTTAGGGTGAATTTTTGGGATTTTTCTGAAAAACTTCAATTTTTGATGAATAGTGAAACCACTAAGTGGTAATCAAGCAAACTGATTTTTCAGTTAAATGAAAGTTTACCACTAATGTGTATTGAATTTTGAAAATCTGACATACATGGTTGTCATTAAGAAGTAAAATGTGGTTCAATGAGATTAAAATAATTTTTTGGTGAATAGTAACTTATTAAGTTTTTAATCGCGATTAGTGGTAATTAGTGTAGTTTAAGGAATAAATAATGCTTTAATAATATAAAATGACCTAGACACATGTCCCAACCTTATTGGTTGTGTCATGGCCGACCAAGACAAGCCATGGCCAAACTTGGGGACCCCATGTATCCACTTTTGTTGGGAAATGACATAAATTACTTTTTATTTAATGTTAAAGTGAAAATGACACTAACATAAATTGTTTTACTAAAATAATTTTTAAGTGGGGTTATACAAGTCCAAATTTCGATTATAAATATTCATTGGAAAGCTAAAAAGATTTCCTATATCATAGTATTTGTTTTATAATTTTTATACATTAAATAAATTAAATTATTTACGACATAATAATGATGCAGTGATGACATCATTATTTGACGATTTAAATAAAGTGGAATGACAATATAAAATCTATGAACTACACTTGGCCAAAACCAATTGGATGAGTGGATTTAGAACCCTTATCACCTTATCCACGAATTCTATCAATGTGGGACCTTTTAAAACCGAAACACATTTTCAAATAATGTAATATTTCTTTACTTTCCAAAAGTGCCCCTCCTCTCCTCTTATAAAAGGCCCCCCACCTCTACCACATTTCACACACTCTTCAAGCCTTTGGCTCGGCCAACCCCTGCCCATTTGCTCTCTCCACATTCCTCTCCTCATCCTAGAGGATTCCCTTTGGGCAGAATCCTTTCAAAGGAAGCCTTTAGGCTCAACTCAACAGGAGTTACACTTTTTAAGGTAATTCATTCTCTCATGTTCTTTTGTTTTATTTTGCTTCTCTAACCCCCTAAACTCTTTTTATTTACTTCTTTTGTAACAACACCAGTATCTTCAATATACTAGGATGTTGTTATAAGATTTATTTGAGCTACACTCTCACACAACTACATCAAATGGTTAAAGAACATAAGGTTTCCGTGGATGGCGAAATTCTGCCTCCCGAAACGATGATTGTTCAATACTCATTTAACACCTTCAAAGGTGGCCATTATGATGTCACTAATTTTATATATGATATGTAATATTTTTATGTTTTACTTATGCTTCTGTATTTTTCATTTGTGTCTTACCTTTATGGCTTCCATTATGGGTATACGTGATATCTTCATTTAAGGAAGTGCGGACTACCGCCCCCTCAAAATGATGTGATTCGTTAATGCCATATGTGGGACGTGTAAAGGATGGATTTAAAGTTATTATATATGATGTTATACTGGAATTATAATATACCTATATATATCATTATCATTTATTTCCATTAAAGTATGAGATAGAAATGAAAGTAGCATTCATGCGTACGTACGGACTACCGTCTCCATGAACGGTGCATTTCATTTCTTATCCCCAAATGTAATTTATTATTAAAAGTACATGTATATAATGGATATATATAATTAATGATATATCTAAATGATGAATATAATTCTGGAATTAAAATATACATACCTCTCATTTAGTTTTAATTCCATTAATATGACAAAGAAATGAAAGTAGCGTTCATGCGTACGTACAGCTTACCGTCTCCATGAACGGTGCATTTCATTTCTTACCTCTAAATGATTATGTAATATTTTAAATACATGTATGTACTGTATATATATGACATATATGATATCTACATCATGAATATCATTCTGGATATAATGAAACATTGACCAAATTAACAACATGTAAGTGTAAGAAGTCTATTTTTGACTTAAGAACCAAATACCGACAAAATGAACATTATTAACTTAAATGATTACATGATGTTCATAACATGGTATAAAAGGAATAATGAACTTTAAAAAGATTCATAATCAAGTAGAGATTAACTAAATTTTATTATTCAGGAGTTTAAAGAACGGTCGGGTCAAGTCAGATACGAGGTATGGGAACTTCTTAACCCAATTTCCATTCTTTGGGTTAATCTCCTACTTTCAAATTATGTCATTATATTATTATGTCGTATCTTGTATTTGTACTTTATTTATGTGTACTTATAGTGAATACACATAATGTATCTATTTTATTTTAAAAATTATCTTTGTATGGGACTTCGTCTCAATCTCCTTTCGTTGAGGCATATTTTATTTTATACACAACTTTCTTTTATACGGTGTATAAACCCCTTTGACTTTTACGTTTATTCAAAAGGAATCTTTTTTATACGAAGCGTTTACTAAATGAAAAAAGGGAATGTTTTTGTCGTATGTATGCGGCGACAACGACTTGTCCACCGTCGTGACCGTTATTTGAGTTTCGGCTTCCTCTACAAGCCATTCCTTCTTTTTAAAAGAAAAATAAATACCATGTTTTACTTTTCTTTTATTTTGGTATTGAAAATGGTTTTCATAATGTTTTTATATCAATGTGTTGTATTGATATCTCGTGATTGAAATGTGGAAATGTTATGTTTCCTTTATGCATGTTTTATGTGATATGATTATGTTATGGTTCTTGGGCATTATTATGAAGACGGGTGGTTCCGTGATAAACTAAGGGCGGGTGAGCCCGTTATAGATCTCCAATGCATTGGGTAACGCGAAGGAGTGAAACTTTAAGGTTTCTCCGAAGAGATTTTAGGGAATATACTGTGATGGGTATTCCATACGTAACCAAGAGGGTTACTCCCTACGTAAGAATGTTATGAATGCCTCAAGTTACCTTTATGTCTTATGATTTCTATGATTTATTCATGATTTTATGAGGTATGTTAAAGTGCCTATGTTTTATGGGTAAAGTATGATTTCATTCTTATTTATATATGAACTCATGTTTCCTTTCCATGTTTTTTTTATAACCCATACTGAGTTTTTATGCTCATCCCAAGTTTTTGAAATGTTTTTCACAGGTCAAGGGAAAGGTACATGATAAGATGATAGAGTCAAGGATGTGTCAAGAAATAATCCATGTTTTATTTTAAATGTGTTCCCATTGATGGGAATGAAGAATACTATCTTTATGTAACCACTTTGTTTATATGTGGAATGTAATGCAAGTTTTATGATCTAATTATCTAAAACTCTAAACCCGAAAAGATCCTCAATGTGTAATCTTGTAATAACTCAAGATTAAGTAAGGTTTTAAGGCTGGGGCCTTATAGTTGGTATCAAAGGTCGGTTTAGACAACTTTAGGAGTTAGAAAAGTGTTAAATTATAATATGATTTAAATGATATAGCATTTACATATTACCATGTTTGCTTCGCCTATGATATTTCGGTGTTCAGAATGGTTTTCCGCAGAGGAAACAAAGCAGCTATGTTGGGACGACATCAGGAGGAAGACAGCCTTCCAAATCAGCAACCTGAGATGGTCGGAATCGGAACTGAACAGTTTGTTGCAGTGATGGCACAGTTGACTCAGGCTATAAATGGCGGTGGTATCCATGCACGAGATCAGCCAGATCAACCGCAGAGGAACATGTCAGTGGTGGAACATTTCATGAGGCAACATCCCCCATCATTCAGAGGATCATCTGACCCTGTGCTAGCTGAAGGGTGGATTAAAGCACTGGAGAAGATTTTTGATGTCATGGGGTGTTCAGACAATCAAAAGGTTAGTCTTGCTATTTACCGTTTGGAGGGTGAAGCAGATCAGTGGTGGTCTATGGTTAAAAATATCAGGGATGCCGATGAGATTGATGCTCTTGATTGGGATGAATTCAAAGGTATGTTTCTTGAGAAGTATTTTCCTAAGGCTGTTCGACTTAGGATGGAAAAGCAATTCTTGGAATTGAGGCAAGAGGAAGACTCAGTGGCTGCCTATGAAGAAAGGTTCACTCGATTGGCAAGGTATGCTCCCAATTTTATCCGAGACCTTGATAGTAAAATCAATCGTTTTTACTCAGGATTAAAGCCAAAGTATCGAAGGGCATTAGCTTCTCGTGAGTTTTAAAAGTTATGAAAAGCTTGTTCGATGTGCTGAGAAGGTGGAAATGGAGTTTTCCGATGACCAAGTTTTCTATAACAACCAGCAGAAGAAGAGACCGAGGTGGCAGGAGAAAGGTAAGAATTCTTCAAAAAAGTCTGATGGTAAGAAAACTAAGTTTCCAGTTTGTGATAAATGTGGAAAAAGGCATGCTGGGGAATGTCTTCTGAATTCTGGAAAGTGCTACCGATGTGGTAAGATGGGACATAAGGCTCGTGATTGCACTGAAAAGGATCAAGGTGAAGGTAAGAATAAATTTGATTTACAGTTAGTGAAATGTTATAAGTGCAATGAGATGGGTCACTATGCAAACGAGTGTCCGACAAGGAGCTTGAGTGATGGGAAGCAGTTAGACTACAAGCAGAAAGGGGTGGTGAAATCCTTTGCAACTACTTCAGCAGATGTTGGGCCATCAAATGAAGTGGTGTCAGCTCCAGGGAGCTCAGTTATTTTTCGAAGATTGACTTGAGGTCGGGGGTACCATCAGTTGATAGTAAAAGAAGCAGATGTTCCGAAGATTGTGTTCCGTACTAGATATGTCCACTATGAATTTGTAGTAATGCCTTTTGGGCTAACCAATGCACCTGCTGTATTCATGGACTTAATGAATAAAATTTTCCATGAGTTCTTGGATAAGTTTGTGTTTGTGTTTTGAGGTTTGGGAAGAGATTGTGTGTGCCTTGTGATTCACAGTTGAAGAGAGAGTTGTTATGTGAAGCTCATAGTTCTCCGTTTTCAGTTCATCCGGGCAGTACTAAGATGTATAGAGATCTGCGGGAGTATTACTGGTGGGATGGAATGAAAAGAGATATTGCTGATTTTACTGTGAAGTGTTTGACTTGTCAGCAGGTTAAAGCTGAGCGGCAGTTACCGAAAGGGATTCTTCAGCCTTTACCAGTGCCAGAGTGGAAATGGGAGAATATATCCATGGACTTTGTTGTTGGATTACCGAAGACATCTCGAGGTAATAATGCAATCTGGGTTATTGTTGATCGCTTGACCAAATCTGCTCATTTCCTTGCTATACGAGATACTTTCTCTCTTGATCAACTTTCCCGTTTGTATCTTAAAGAGATAGTCAGGTTACATGGAGTTCCTCTCTCCATTGTATCGGATCGTGATCCCAGGTTTACTTATAACTTTTGGAAAGGCCTTCAGAAGTCGTTGGGTACTGAATTAAATTTTAGTACAGCTTTTCATCCTCAATCAGATGGACAGTCAGAACGAACAATTCAGACATTGGAGGATATGCTGCGAGCTTGTTCTATGGATTATCAGGGAAGTTGGGACCAACATCTTTCTTTGGTTGAGTTTTCATATAATAACAGTTTTCATTCTAGTATACAGATGGAACCATTTCAGGCATTATATGGGAAGCGGTGTTGAACTCCAGCTTTCTAGGATGAAGTGGGTGAAAGGAAGTTTATGGGACCAGAATTGGTAGAAGAGATGGCAGAAAAAGTTCAGCTGATTCAGAAGCACATGAGAACAGCTCAGAGCAGGCAGAAGAGTTATGCGGATAACCGGAGGAAGGATCTATCTTTCGAGGTAGGTGATCATGTTTTTTCTCAAGGTTTCTCCTTGGAAAAGTGTGATGAGATTTGGTAAGAAAGGAAAGTTGAGTCCAAGGTTCATTGGACCATACGAAATTCTGGAGAGAGTTGGATCAGTTGCATACCGAGTGGATTTACCTCCGAGTTTATCTCAGGTACACAATGTTTTTCACGTTTCGATGTTGAGAAAGTATATGCCAGATCCATCTCATGTTTTGAGTCCAGAGGTAGTTCAGCTGGAAGAGAACCTATCTTGTGAGGAACAACCGGTCCAGATTCTTGACCACAGGGATCAAGTGTTACGGAATAAGGTGATTAAGCAGGTAAAGGTTTTGTGGAAAAACCACATGATTGAAGAGGCAACATGGGAATCAGAAAATGCAATGAGGGATAAGTACCCCCATTTATTCGATAAGTAAATAAATTGCGGGGACACAATTTTCTAAAGGGGGGAAGGATGTAACATCCCAAGTAAGTAATGAATAATAGAATATTTTTATCTATGTCTATTAATGATAAAGATAGTGTTTTAGAGGCTTAAAATGAAAATAAATACAATCTTATGCATGGAATACACTAATATTCTTAAAAGATTGTTTTAGTGCCTTTTGATGGAAAACCATTTTTGAATCTATATTTTGACAATTTTATAAACTATGTTTGTCAAAATAAACTTATCCTTTATGATTGGGACATCAAAATTTACCTTGTGTGAATTTTTGGTATTTTTCTGACAATGTTCATTTTTTAATGAATAGTGTAAAATGTTGTATTTTAATTCAAAACCACTTTTTACTCTAATTTATTTATATGATTAGATAATATTTTGAATTGGTTTTAAAGTGAAATTAGAAAATATTTTTACCATTAAATCCAATAGTGGTCATTGGAATTAATTTCACTTTGAAATCGGACTTAAACTAGTGTCAATCTTTTGATACTTATTGTTTCATAAAAACACGCTATTTGCTCTGACATCGGGAATTAATTATTAAATTAATTAATGTGACTAATATGTTTTGAATTTTGTAAAACGGACTTCATTTTTGAATTCAGAATATCAAATATAGCTTAGGGTGAATTTTTGGGATTTTTCTGAAAAACTTCAATTTTTGATGAATAGTGAAACCACTAAGTGGTAATCAAGCAAACTGATTTTTCAGTTAAATGAAAGTTTACCACTAATGTGTATTGAATTTTGAAAATCCGACATACATGGTTGTCATTAAGAAGTAAAATGTGGTTCAATGAGATTAAAATAATTTTTTGGTGAATAGTAACTTATTAAGTTTTTAATCGCGATTAGTGGTAATTAGTGTAGTTTAAGGAATAAATAATGCTTTAATAATATAAAATGACCTAGACACATGTCCCAACCTTATTGGTTGTGTCATGGCCGACCAAGACAAGCCATGTCCAAACTTTGGGACCCCATGTATCCACTTTTGTTGGGAAATGACATAAATTACTTTTTATTTAATGTTAAAGTGAAAATGACACTAACATAAATTGTTTTACTAAAATAAATTTTTAAGTGGGGTTATACAAGTCCAAATTTCGATTATAAATAGTCATTGGAAAGCTAAAAAGATTTCCTATATCATAGTATTTGTTTTATAATTTTTAGACATTAAATAAATTAAATTATTTACGACATAATAATGATGCAGTGATGACATCATTATTTGACGATTTAAATAAAGTGGAATGACAATATAAAATCTATGAACTACACTTGGCCAAAACCAATTGGATGAGTGGATTTAGAACCCTTATCACCTTATCCACGAATTCTATCAATGTGGGACCTTTTAAAACCGAAACACATTTTCAAATAATGTAATATTTCTTTACTTTCCAAAAGTGCCCCTACTCTCCTCTTATAAAAGGCCCCCACCTCTACCCCATTTCACACACTCTTCAAGCCTTTGGCTCGGCCAACCCATGCCCATTTGCTCTCTCCACATTCCTCTCCTCATCCTAGAGGATTCCCTTTGGGCAGAATCCTTTCAAAGGAAGCCTTTAGGCTCAACTCAAAAGGAGTTACACTTTTTAAGGTAATTCATTCTCTCATGTTCTTTTGTTTTATTTTGCTTCTCCAACCCCCTAAACTCTTTTTATTTACTTCTTTTGTAACAACACCAGTATCTTCAATATACTAGGATGTTGTTATAAGATTTATTTGAGCTACACTCTCACACAACTACATCAAATGGTTAAAGAACATAAGGTTTCCGTGGATGGCGAAATTCTGCCTCCCGAAACGATGATTGTTCAATACTCATTTAACACCTTCAAAGGTGGCCATTATGATGTCACTAATTTTATATATGATATGTAATATTTTTATGTTTTACTTATGCTTCTGTATTTTTCATTTGTGTCTTACCTTTATGGCTTCCATTATGGGTATACGCGATATCTTCATTTAAGGAAGTGCGGACTACCGCCCCCTCAAAATGATGTGATTCGTTAATGCCATATGTGGGACGTGTAAAGGATGGATTTAAAGTTATTATATATGATGTTATACTGGAATTATAATATACCTATATATATCATTATCATTTATTTCCATTAAAGTATGAGATAGAAATGAAAGTAGCGTTCATGCGTACGTACGGACTACCGTCTCCATGAACGGTGCATTTCATTTCTTATCCCCAAATGTAATTTATTATTAAAAGTACATGTATATAATGGATATATATAATTAATGATATATCTAAATGATGAATATAATTCTGGAATTAAAATATACATACCTCTCATTTAGTTTTAATTCCATTAATATGACAAAGAAATGAAAGTAGCGTTCATGCGTACGTACGGCTTACCGTCTCCATGAACGGTGCATTTCATTTCTTACCTCTAAATGATTATGTAATATTTTAAATACATGTATGTACTGTATATATATGACATATATGATATCTACATCAAGAATACCATTCTGGATATAATGAAACATTGACCAAATTAACAACATGTAAGTGTAAGAAGTCTATTTTTGACTTAAGAACCAAATACCGACAAAATGAAAATTATTAACTTAAATGATTACATGATGTTCATAACATGGTATAAAAGGAATAATGAACTTGAAAAATATTCATAATCAAGTAGAGATTAACTAAATTTTATTATTCAGGAGTTTAAAGAACGGTCGGGTCAAGTCAGATACGAGGTATGGGAACTTCTTAACCCAATTTCCATTCTTTGGGTTAATCTCCTACTTTCAAATTATGTCATTATATTATTATGTCGTATCTTGTATTTGTACTTTATTTATGTGTACTTATAGTGAATACACATAATGTATCTATTTTATTTTAAAAATTATCTTTGTATAGGACTTCGTCTCAATCTCCTTTCGTTGAGGCATATTTTATTTTATACACAACTTTCTTTTATACGGTGTATAAACCCCTTTGACTTTTACGTTTATTCAAAAGGAATCTTTTTTATACGAAGCGTTTACTAAATGAAAAAAGGGAATGTTTTTGTCGTATGTATGCGGCGACAACGACTTCTCCGCCGTCGTGACCGTTATTTGAGTTTCGGCTTCCTCTACAAGCCATTCCTTCTTTTTAAAAGAAAAATAAATACCATGTTTTACTTTTCTTTTATTTTGGTATTGAAAATGGTTTTCATAATGTTTTTATATCAATGTGTTGTATTGATATCTCGTGATTGAAATGTGGAAATGTTATGTTTCCTTTATGCATGTTTTATGTGATATGATTATGTTATGGTTCTTGGGCATTATTATGAAGACGGGTGGTTCCGTGATAAACTAAGGGCGGGTGAGCCCGTTATAGCTCTCCAATACATTGGGTAACGCGAAGGAGTGAAACGTTAAGGTTTCTCCGAAGAGATTTTAGGGAATATACTGTGATGGGTATTCCATACGTAACCAAGAGGGTTACTCCCTACGTAAGAATGTTATGAATGCCTCAAGTTACCTTTATGTCTTATGATTTCTATGATTTATTCATGATTTTATGAGGTATGTTAAAGTGCCTATGTTTTATGGGTAAAGTATGATTTCATTCTTATTTATATATGAACTCATGTTTCCTTTCCATGTTTTTTTTATAACCCATACTGAGTTTTTATGCTCATCCCAAGTTTTTGAAATGTTTTTCACAGGTCAAGGGAAAGGTACATGATAAGATGATAGAGTCAAGGATGTGTCAAGAAATAATCCATGTTTTATTTTAAATGTGTTCCCATTGATGGGAATGAAGAATACTATCTTTATGTAACCACTTTGTTTATATGTGGAATGTAATGCAAGTTTTATGATCTAATTCTCTAAAACTCTAAACCCGAAAAGATCCTCAATGTGTAATCTTGTAATAACTCAAGATTAAGTAAGGTTTAAGGCTGGGGCCTTATACTAAATAACCAAATAAAATCCATAAAATACACTAAAACCCATTAAAATCCCTAATAAACTAAAAAACTTAAAAAAACACAAATATCCCTAAGAATCCCTATAAATCCCTTAAACACCCCAATACCCTAAAAAACCTAAAAACCATAAATAGACTTAAAACCCCTAAAATAGTCTAAAATACCACAAAATATCCAAAAATTACCTAAAAACCACAATAACCCCTCGAAAAACCTGATACCCAATAAAAAAAATAAGAACCCTAAAACACCTACAAATTCCATGAATACCGTAAAACCATGAAAACCCCTAACATCCCTAAAACCCATAAAGACCCTAAAAAGTCCATAAAACCCTAAAAACCCTAAAACCCATAAAATCCCTAAAAACCATTAAAACACCTAAAAACCCACAAAACCATAAAAGCCCTGTAAACCCCTAAAATCCCTAAAAACCCAAAAAAACATAACATTTATAAATACATCAAAACCCTAAAATCCATAAATATCCTAAACACCCTAAAAGCACATAAAACCCCAAAAAACCTAAAAACTACATAACTCCTAGATTATTTAATAACCCTAAAACCCTAAATCATAGAAAACACTAAACGCTTACAAACCCTAAAACCCTTAAAAACAATAAAAACACTAAAATTTTGTAAAACCCCATGAAACCCATAGAACCATACAACCATAAAAACCATTAAATCCCTAAAAATTCTAAAAAATAGAGTAAAACCACCTAAAATCCAACAAAATACCATAAAACCAAAAAAAGTCTAAAAGTTACTAAAAATCATAAAACACTTTAGTGACAAAAAAAAAACTAAAACCCCTAAAAGACCATAACACCCCTAAAATACACTAAAAGGACCTAAACCCCTAAAACCCGCTTAAACACACAAAAAATCCTAAACACCTCTAAAATGGCATAAAAATATTATGTCACTAATAACAATTAAATATCCTTAAAGGGCCCTAAAAACTAAAAACCCTATAGGACCCTAAAACCCCCTAACAATACTAAAGTACCATAAAACCTCAAAAACACGAAAGGACTTTAATAATCCCTAAAAAACCTAAATAACCCCAAAACCCTAAAGGTACCTAGATACCATAAAACCCTAAAGAAACCAAAAAACCCAAAAAGTCCTTAAAAACACTAAAACACCCAAAAATACCATAAAACCCTAAAAATACTAAATGTATTTAAAATACCTATTTTTTATAAAAATGAGTCTAAAACTCCTAAAATACCCTTAAAAGACACTATAAATTCAGAAACAAATTTAAAGACACAATAAGACATAAGAACCAAAAAAAATCCAAAAAACCTAAATAGACCATAAAACTCCATAAAATTCCATAAAATCTTTGAAAATAATAACAACCATTGAAACCCCAAAAACCCAAAAAACCTAAAAAAAATTAAAACCTTAAAAACCTTAAAAATCCGAAAAATCATAATTTCTCTAAAAAACCCTAAAACCACTAAAAACTCTAAAAATTATATAAATACCCCTAAAACCATAAAAAGGTATTTAAAAAACTAAAACAACTAAAACCACAACCCCCCCCCCCCCCAAAAAAAATAAAAACCCTAAAACATATAAAAACACTAGAAAACCTTATAAACATTAAAAATCCATAAAAAACCTTAAAACTGCTAAAACTCATAAAACCCCCTAGAACTCGTAAAAACCGTAAAAACCATAAAAACATAATAGACCCAAAACCCAAAAAACCCTCAAGGCCACTACAAAAATTAAAACCCCCCAAAACCCTAAAAACACATAAAAACCCTAATTCCCCTAAAACCATAAAAACCATAAATATCTCAATAACCCTAAAATGATTAAAATCTCCAAAAAACCAAGAAAAAAATAAAAACCCTAAATGTCTCTAAAAAAAGAAAAAATAAATAAATGAACATAAAAACCAAAAAACCCCTTAAAGACCCTAAAAATTCGAAAGGGAATATGAAAACCATTAAACAGAGTAAAAACCCTAAATCCCTAAAATCACTAAAAACCATAATGAACCACAAACAACCCAAAAACACTTAAAAATCGTTAAAACACAAAAACCCCAAAAAACTAAAAACAATTAAAAATCCCATGAAACCTAGAAAACCATCAAATACATTAAAACACAAGAATAAAATACTAATATACATAAAACCCCCAAACCCAAAAAAATCTATAAGGCCATTAAAACCCAAAAAAAAATCACTGAATTCCCTAAAAATCCATAAAAATGTAAATACACTAAGAAAACCATAAAAACCCTAAGAACCCTAAAAACCCATAAAACTCTAAAAACCTAAAAAAACCCTTAAATCACTAAAACCATAATGAGAAAATAAAGAAAGAGAGACCCGGAGCAGCAACACTTCTCCTCCCCTCGTGTCACTAGGGTTTCCCCTCAGTTCATCCTCCTTCCCCCTCTATAGTGGTCCGGCCTCGGTGACCACAGTATCATCTTGGATCAGTGTCGATGGAGGTTTCTATCAAGTTTCATGGATTCGTTCTTGACCTGGTGGTGGATTCTTCGTACCTTGTGGCTTCAAAATCTTTCTTCGGCTTCAGATCACTCGCTACGGGCTCCGGTTCAACCAATGGTGACCCCGACTCTCCTGGCTTCGGGATCCTTGTCTGGCATAGGTCATCATTGGCTCTGTGTGGTCCAGATCTGGGTTACCATATTGTTGTCTTCCTTTCTAGATCTGGGGTTTTTTTGGCTTCGAGAGCTTGGCATCAGGATTTTCTTTCCTAGTGTTCGATTTGGAATTCCCCTATCCTCAGGATATCGTTACGGCTTCCGCGTGCTACTCACTTCCTCCGAGTTGATTTTTGTCAGCTGTGGTTGGCTCCTCCTAGACTTCGGGTTCTTGGTTTAGCATTGGTTTTGGTGTCGATTCCCATCCCAACATCCTCTCTTCCCGACGACGGTTCTTGTGTGCTCCGGTCTGCTTAGGGTCAGCTCTTGTGGCCTGGTGGGGGGAGGCCCGATGTCCTGCTTTTTCTGTTTTTCTTTGCTGTTGTTCCCTTACTATTGGTAATCTATCGTGATGTGTGTTTTTTTATGGTGGACTCTTCTGGTTGTCAGCCGCTGATTACTGGAAGATGATGATGCTTGATGGTTAATGTTGTGATGGTGTTTGGCTTGGTGCTGCTGGAGGTTGGTGGTTTTGAATTTGTGGTGCTGAAGTTGGGTTGATAAATTGCTGAAGATAGTTTTGGTGTTACTAGAAGATAGTTTATGATTGGTGGTTTGGGTACAGATGGATGCTAGTAACTGAATAGCTGGGAGGTGTTGTTTGGGACAATTCTGTTTTTCTTCTTTGTTTGTGTTTCTGTTTCTTTTGGTCTTTCTTATTGGGTTTTTTTTGGTTTGGGATTGTAAAGGGTTTTTGGGCGTGGGTCGTTTGACCCTTCCTGTAACACCCCAAGATTTTATGAAAAATATTATTTTAATTTCATTGATGTCTTGTGTTGTAAGATACAACAAGATTGCCTTGCGCTATACGCAACACCGTATGAGCTTGCAGTATACACAACAATATTCTTGGATCATGTTACACATAATTTTGATAGTAGTTATTCTACGAAACATTGAGTGTATATATATATATATTCAATGTATAAATGAAATATGGTTGGATTCTGTTATATGAAACAATAGAGGAGTCTTGCACAACACGCAACCCTGACTTGGCTTGCATTACACACAATCACAACCTTCCTCGATAGCGTGTGTTGTACGCAATACCAGGTTTCACTAAACAACGATATATTTTTATAATATTATTATTGACTAGCCGTTATGAATAGTATTAACTACATTTTGAATTTTATAACATTATTATTCATCTTACACATTTTCTAGAATATGGTATGAGAACAAAATAAATGTTTCGTGTAAAATATATATTTTTAAAAAATTGCATTTTTCCCACCTTTTGATGACGTACCCACATTAAATCTTGTTTTTGACATGTCTATAAGTTCGATTGGAAAAAATAAAATTCTTATTTGGAATCAGGATATAAAAATTTACTTTCGATAAATTTTTCATATTATTCTGATAACTTTCATATTTTAATGAATAATAAAAACACGCTATATTTTAATTAAAAACAACTTTTTTTCATCACAATAATTTATATGGTTAGATTATCTTTTTAATTGGGTTTAAAGTGTAATTAGAATATATTTTTACCATTTAATCCAATGTTGGTCATTGGAATTAACTTCACTTTGAAATTGGATATAAAAAAGTATCAATCTTTTTATAGTTATTGTTTCTTAAAAACACGCTATTTGTTTTGATAAAGGGAATTAATTTTAAAACTAATTAATTCCACTTCTATGTTTTGAATTTGGAAAAATAGACATCAATTTTGAATTTGGAATATCAAATGATGCTTCGGCTGAATTTTTGGTATTTATCTGAAAAACATCAATTTTCGATGAATAGTGAAACCACTTAGTGGTAGATAAAAAAACTGACTTTTTCATTTAAATGAAATTTTACCACTTCTGTGAATTGAATTTCAAAAATCCGTGAGACACGGTTAATATCAAGGACTAAAATGTGGTTCAACGAGATGAAAATATTTTTTAGTGAATAGTAACTTTTTACTTTTTTTCACGGTTAAAAGTAAATAGGGTAATTAAGGGTAAAAATGATATTATTTTTACCCTAACACATGTCCTAATTATATTGGATAAATTTAATTCAACCAAAATCAACCTTAGTAATAAAATATGACCATTTAGGCCCATTAGGATTAGATTAGGACATTTATTACTAATTTATTTAAAGAAGGGTTAAAATAGTTAAAATCAATGTTTAATAACTAAATCATTTTTAATATAGGGATATACATAATATAAATTAGACTATAAATATTCATTAGAAATATAAAACGATTTCCAACCTAATGGTAGTTTATTTAGAATTTTTAGAAATTATATAATTTAAGTTATTTATGACACAATGGTGATGCAGTGATTACCTAAATAATGAAATATTAAAATAATTGATATTATAAATACCCAAATAAATGTAAATTTAGACGTTTTATGGATTCCACTAATTTTATAGGTTAATATGACATGTTATTGTTGATTTAAGTAACTTTGTTTGAACTAATCATGTTGTTATGATTTTCACAGAAATCAAGTACCAAATAGTGTCAAAATTGACATAAAATAGTTTTTAAAACAAATATTATATTATGAATTGTTATTTTATTCCTAAAAATCTAAGGTTTGGCCAAATGACATAGATAAGGATATATATACTAATAATTAACCACATGGGGTTATTTTGGCTTGTTATAGTATGTTTATTAACCTTATAGTGTAAGAAAACAAGAAGACACAATAAAAGTAAACTTTTTTAACTTAAAGTTAAATCTAAATGATAATGTTAAAATAGAAACCTATACTTGTCTAAATTATATTGGATGAGAGTATTTCGACCCATACCCACCTTAGCTTAGAAATAAATCAATTTGGAGCCACTGAAAACCGAATATGACTTTATAAGAAAATAATATTTTTTGTTATTCCAAAGGTGCCCCTCTCCTCCCTTATAAAAGGGCACCTCCTCCCTCTCTTCCTCACACCACATTTAGCCTTCAATCTCGGACAAACCCTACCAAATTCTCTTCTACACTTTCCTAGACACATCCTAGAGGTCCTGGTATTCTTCAAAGACCAATTTTAGTGCCCTAAAAGGAGTTCTCAAAGAGGCGCTTCAAAGAAGAGGTAATGTCCGTTACCGATTCTTTCAACTTTATTTATTCTTCAACCTCTTCTTATTTAGTTTTTTCATTATGAATTAATAAAATCAGTATCACTAATATACTGATATGTTATTATATGTATGAAACAACCCTATTTCACCATCTATCCATCCTACGGAAAATGAAATCACCGCACGTGCGTACGTACGGAATACCGTCTCCACGCCGTGGTGTAATCTATTTTCCACCACCACCTTACATGGATGGGTATAATGGTGTAAATAATAACTATATATGATTATTTTAAAGTGATATTGATTCTGAAACAGTATACATACACTCCAATACAATTCCACGAACATGGGAACGATATCATCGCTCGTGCGTACGTATGAAATACCGTCTCCACGACGCGATGAGATTCCTTCTCCATGTTAACCATTCAAGAATGATTATAAAGTATATATAATGAATAATAATGAAATATATGACATAATGAAGCTACTTGATTTATGTATACATATATTTATATATATTTGTCATCTACTTACTTCTATTCAAGTAAAAAAAGAAAGGAAAACAACGTTCATGCGTACGTACGGCCTACCGTCTCCATGAATGCTGTGTTTCATTTAATTTATCTATCTATTATATATATATATATATATATATACTGAATATATATGATATATAAATCATTTTTTACATTCTTGAAGTAATTAAATCATGATATAAGTAATAATAATATCAAGAACAAGAAGTCCAAACACGTACGATAAAAGAAACAATTTTACCCAAAACACTACTTTAACATGGAATTGAATAATGAACGGGTAATATAAATACCTAGGTGAACCATATATTATATAAAACATTGAATATGATTCTGTAATAAGTCAATAACATGATTTAAATCATTATACCGGAGGTTAGGACACATACGAAGCATATCAGACAAAAGGTAAGGGATAACTTTTCCAATCTCGTTTTTATCCGAGATTGTTTATTAGTAAGTATTTACTGGGGTTATATTTATCATCCATGTCCTCTAAAACTGTTTTCATGTATTTTTAATGTCCTTTTTAACCATTATTTACTTTTACTACATGGTATGTATGGAATCTTTCTTTTACGAGGTACTTTTTGACTTTTCCTGCAAAAGTACGAGAGGAATGTTTTTTTATCTTATATGGCATGAACAGATTTTTACGGTTTTATAAAGCCTTATTTTCATTAAGCTTCCTCCAAAAGATTTCATGAATATTTTCAAAAAAAATAATTTTCTTTTAAAATTGCATGACATTTTGTGAAAAGAAATTGATTTTGATGAATAAAGTATACTTTCCTCAAGAATTCATTTCAAGTGTTTTATCAAAAATATTTTCCATCTAAAATGAAATTTTATAATATGTTTATGTTTCAAGTATAATGTCTCCATTATTTACATGGTTTGATTATTCTTATTATGAAATGATATCAATTTTTTTATATGGATTATGATATGATATCATGATGTTTAAGAATCACATTCTATTACATGGGTTATTCTATGATGTATGATTTATGATTTTGTGGCACACGAAAGAATGATTTCATTATGAGATGGGTGGGACCTATATATCCCTCCAATGCATTGGGTAAATATTTATATCTCATGCGATAGACATGGCTGGACCGGTAAGTTAATCTGGTTCAGTGTTATAGGACTAAAATAAGGTGTAAACTCGATTCATCAAGGGACTTTGTCCACTAAGATGGTCATGGCAGTAATGCCTTGGATTATATTGAAATAATATCATGTGATTAATGGTTTTCCACAATTACATGTTTAATTCCATTTCTATTTTATCATGATTAATGTTTCTTTATGATCTATTCCTTACGTACTTCCATGATTTATGTCATTTCTCAAGATTCTGATGTTTAAATATTATGTTCATGTTTTGAAGTTTAAATGTATATGATTTGTTTTATTTTATCCATGCATACCCTTACTGAGAATTTGAGCTCACCCTTTATATGTTTTCTTTTCCCCAAGATTTAAAGAAAGGTTTTAGTTAAAAAACAAAAGGGGAAGATCTTATGGGAGATGTTGAAGATCTTTCACCACGAGTAGAAGATTATATTCTGAGTTTCAAAGACACTAAACTATTACGATCCGTGTGTGTCTATTTTTGTTATGTATTAAGTATTCCACTAAAGTAATGTAATTTCAATGTACGTCATGCTTCGGGTCCCTACAGTTGGTATCAAAGGAAAGGTTTAGTCAACCATTGGAAACTAGGATGCGAGAACTTTAGTGAGACCCCTAGAGATATTTCTAAGGCATGTCTAGGGATGTCCCTAAGGTTAAGTATAAGTATAGGTTATAGTCCTAGAATTACGGTAATGATATTAGAATTAAACCTAGGATGTTAGATGTTGAAGGTACTCCCCCTTGACTATATTATTTTCCTTGTATGATTTTTTCCTCTCACAGAATTCTTTTTGTGTTTTAGTCAATGGAGGGAACCAGAAGGAATTCGGTTAACATTGAATCCAATGGACAAATTGGTGACTATGAGAAAAAAAATTGCGTAATTCCTAGAGAGAAAGATATTGTGATTATTCCGAATCAGTCATCGCGATATATGATTAACAAGGTGAAATTTATTGGTATGCCTAATTCATCAAATAAGAGGAAGATAGACTTTTATGCATGTTCGCATGTTGAGGAGAAAAAAGAAAAGAAGATTGAGATTTCTAAAGAAGGGAAGAAGAACCTTGAGGAATACCTCAAATGGAGGGACATATGTTTTTTGTGTGGAGAAAAGGGACATAGAGTGACATACTGTTATGGAGTTCAATGTCTTATTTGTGGAGAACATGGGCATTACCCAACTCAATGCCCTGACATAAAAAGTTACTTCTAAATCAATGAAGGACTTATTCCAGGAAAATCCTTTAAGAGGATGGATTGAAGGGTTTATGTATTGGTATTCATGAATAATGTTGTTGAGGAACTTTTATGGTGTATTAGAATATTTTTGTATTTGTCTATTGTGGATTTCAATAATTTTATGGTACCGATAACCATGAAAAGTGAGTCAAATATTTTTGAAAGCAGATGATATGCACATAATGAAGGGATAAGGAGAAAATTAAATGTTTGACAGTATTCATGAGCTCATGATTGTTATAAGGACTAAGTAATATCATGGTTTGAGTATATAGAATTTTGAGGATTTTGGTATGTGGAAAGTGTTAGCTTTTAACTGCATTCATGTTTTCACTAAGGTTCAATGGGTGTTCATTTTTTTAAGAGAATACATGATTAAAGCCTTTGAATGTTTGGAATATGACCAACAAGACAAATCTTATGATATATGGGGATCAACGATGGTATTAACATGTTTGTTATATGAAGTCTTTGGTAATCATTTTCACTATAATATGAGATTGGACAACAGTATTTTGGATAATCCAAAAGATTGGAATGGATTATGTTGGACATAAGTTAGTATTTTTTAAGGCTAGAACTTTTTCGATATTATTGATGGAATGTTATAATAATGCATTTTTGGAAAAAAAGGACAACCTGCAGGATGGGAGACCGCCCATCGTGTCGGACAAGGCTGTGGGAATCGAACCCACAATCGAAGTGCAACTGGCCTTTATCACCTACCAATGGCCTACAGGAAGTCCCTGGTTAGTAGAAACTAGTTTTATTTTATTAAGTGGTATGATAGATGAAGTATAAGTCCATTTTTTTGGAATCATATACGATTAATCTCACTATAGATGGACTTATGTATATTTGATAACTTTTGAAAACTTTTTGTTTAAGATAGATGGAATGACCTGTCATTCTATCATATGATCTTCTAACACTTCGGGATTGAAAAATTCAACTTCATTTCTTTAAGAGATGAAGTGGAAATTGTCCAAGGAACGACCAACGGTGAGATTGTACCAAAATCAAGAACGTATTTCATCTAATTACAATTTATTCAACATTAGGGAAATGATCTTGAATACGAAAAAATGTTGTCCTAGTGCCCTTATATCTGATGAATCAGATGGTACCTTAGATCATCACAAATCTATGGCTTTGTGATTGATGCCTTTTCCATAGCCATGTTCTCTACCACTCTCCATCAGAACTTGATGGTTAGATTTTTATTCCATATCCATATTTTCACCTATGTTCTCCTATATGGAATCCCAGTGATGATTTACTTTGGGTAATCGTTACATTTCATACTTTAGTTTTTAAAATTATGTTTTAGTATTCCTTTTTATGATGTGGTTTTCTATAAATAGTAAACGATTTATAACCCCGACGAATTTTGGGGGAAAAATCATTTTAAGGGGGGTAGAATGTAACACCCCGAGATTTTATGAAAAATATTCTTTTAATTTCATTGATGTCTTGTGTTGTAAGCTACAACAAGATTTCCTTGCACTATACGCAACACCGTATGAGCTTGCAGTATACACAACATTATTCTTGGATCATGTTACACACAATTTTGATAGTAGTTATTCTACAAAACATTGAGTGTATATATATATATTCAATGTATAAATGAAATATGGTTGGATTATGTTATACGAAACAACGGAGGAGCCTTGCACAACACGCAACCCTGACTTGGCTTGCATTACATGCAATCACGAGCTTCCTCGATAGCGTGTGTTGTACGCAATACCAGGTTTCACTAAACAACGATATATTGTAATAATATTATTATGGAGTAGCCGTTATGAATAGTATTAACTACATTTTGAATTTTATAACATTATTATTAATCTTAGAAATTTTCTAGAATATGTTATGAGAACAAAATAAATTTTTCGTGTAAAATATGTATTTTTCAAAAATTGTAGTTTCCCCGCCTTTTGATGACGCACCCACCTTAAATATTGTTTTTGACATGTCTATAAGTTCAATTTGACAAAATAAAATTCTTCTCAGGAATCAGGATATAAAAATTTACTTTGGATAAATTTTTCATATTATTCTGATAACTTTCATATTTTAATGAATAGTAAGAACATGCTATATTTTGATTAAAAAAACTTTTTTCATCGCAATAATTTATATGGTTATATTGTATTTTTAATTGGTTTTAAAGTTTAATTAGAATATATTTTTACCTTTTAATCCAATTTTGGTCATTGGAATTAATTTAACTTTTAAATTGGATATAAACAAGTATCAATCTTTTGATAGTTATTGTTTCTTAAAAACACGCTATTTGTTTTGATAACAGGAATTAATTTTAAAATTAATTAATTCCACATTTATGTTTTGAATTTAGAAAAATAGACATCAATTTTGAATTCAGATTATCAAATAATGCTTAGGATGAATTTTTGGTATTTTTCTGAAAAACTTCAATTTTCGATGAATAGTGAAACCACTTAGTGGTAGATAAAAAAACCGACTTTTTCATTTAAATGAAATTTTACCACTTCTGTGAATTGAATTTCACAAATCCGAGAGACACGGTTAATATCAAGGACTAAAATTTGGTTCAATGAGATGAAAATATTTTTTGGTGAATAATTACTTTTTACTTTTTTACCACGGTTAAAAGTGAATAGGGTAATTTAGGGTACAAATGATATTATTATTACCCTAAAACATGTGCTAATTCTATTGGATAAGTTTAATTAGACCAAAAAGAACCTTTTAAATAAAATATGACCATTTAGGCCCACTTGGATTAGATTAGGACATTTATTATTAATTTATTTAAAGAAGGGTTAAAATAGTTAAAATCAATGTTTAATAACTAAATCATTTTTAATATAGGGTTATACGTAAGATAAATTCTAATATAAATATTAATTATAAGGATAAAAATATTTCCTACCTAATGTTATTTTATTTATAAATTTTAGACATTAAATAATATAACTTATTTATGACACAATGGTGATGCAGTAATTACCTAATTATGAAATATTAAAATAATTGATTTTATAAATAACCAAATAAATGTAATTTGAGACTTTTTATTAATTATAATAATTTTATAGGTTAATATTACATGTTATTGTTGCTTTATGTTACTTTTTTAGAACTAATCACTCTGTTATGAGTTTCTCAAAAATCAAGTATCAAATAGTGTCAAAATTGACATGAAATAGTTTTTAAAACAAATATTATATTATTAATTGTTATTTTATTCCTAAAAATCTATGGTTTAGCCAAATGACTTAGATAAAGATATATATGTTAATAATGAACCACTTGGGGTTATTTTGGCTTGTTATAGTATGTTTATTAACCTTATAGTGTAAGAAAACAAGAAGACACGATAAAAGTAAAATTATTTAACATAAAGTTAAATCTCAATGATAAGGTTAAAATAGAAACCTAAACTTGTCTAAATTCTATTGAATGAGAGTTTTTAGACTCATTACCACCTTATCTTCGAAATAAATTAATTTGGTGCTATTAAAAACCGAATATGACTTTATAATAATATAATATGTTTTGTTATTCCAAAGGTGCTCCTCTCCTCCCTTATAAAATGACACCTCCTCCCTCTCTTTGTCACACCACATTGAGCCTTCATGCTCGGTCAACCCCTGAAACATTCTCTTCTCCACTTCCCTAGAAACATATTAGAGGTCCTGGGCTTCTTCAAAGACCAATTTTAGTGCCCTAAAAGGAGGTCTCAAAGAAGCGCTTCAAAGAAGAGGTAATGTCCATTACCGATTCTTTCAACTTTATTTCTACTTCCACTTCATCTTATTTAGTTGTTTCATTATGAAGTAATAATATCAGTTTCCCTAATATAATGATATGTTATTATATTTATGAAACATCCCTATTTCACCATCTATCCATCCTACAGAAAACGAAATCACCGCACGTGCGTACGTACGAAATACCGTCTCCACACCGTGGTGTAATATATTTTCCACCACCACCTTACTTGGATGGGTATAATGGTGTAAATAATAACTATATATGATTATTTTAAAGTGATATTGATTCTGAAATAGTATATATACACTCCAATACAATTCCACGATCATGGGAACGATATCATCGCTCGTGCGTACGTACAGAATACCGTCTCCAAGACGCGATGAGATTCATTATCCATGTTAACCATTAAAGAATGATTATAAAGTATATGTAATGAATAATAATGAAATATATGACATAATTAAGCTACAGTATTTATGTATACATATATATATATATTTATATATTTCATCTACTTACTTCCATTCAAGTCAAAATAGAAAGGAAAACAACGTTCATGCGTACGTACGACCTACTGTCTCCATGAATGGTGTGTTTCATTTAATTTATCTATCTATTATATATATATATGTATATATACTGAATATATATGATATATAAATCATGTTTTACATTCGGGAAGTAAGTAAATCCTGATATAAGTAATAATAATATCAAGAACAACAAGTCCAAACACGTATGATAAAAGAAACAATTTTACCCAAAACACTACTTTAACATGGAATTGACAAATGAACGGGTAATATAAATACCTAGGTGAACCATATATGATATAAAACAATGAATATGATTCTTTAATAAATCAATTACATTATTTAAATCATTATACAGGAGGTTTGGACACATACGAAGCATATCGGACATTAGGTAAGGGATAACTTTTCCAATCTCATTTTATCCGAGATTGTTTATTCGTAAGTATTTACTGGGGTTATATTTATCGTCCATGTCCTCTAAAACTGTTATCATGTATGTTTAATGTCCTTTTTACACATTTTTCACTTTTACTACATGGTATGTATGGAATCTTTCTTTTACGAGGTACTTTTTGACTTTTTCGGCAAAAGTACGAGAAGAATGTTTTTTTAACTTATACGACATAGACGAATTTTTACGGTTTTATAAAGCCTTATTTTCATGAAGCTTCTTCCAAAATATTTCAGGAATACTTTCAAAAAAATCATTTTCTTTTAAAATTGCATGAAATTTTTTGAAAAGAAATTTATTTTGAGGAATAAAGGATATTTTCCTCAAGAATCCATTTCGAGTGTTTTATCAAAAATATTTTCCATCTAAAATGAAATTATTTAATATGATTATATTTCAATTATAATGTATCCATTATTTAAATGGTTTTATTCTTCTTATTATGAAATGATATCCGTTTTTTTATATGGATTATGTTATGATGACATGATGTTTAATAATCACACTCTATTACATGGGTTATTCTATGATGTATGATTTATGATTTTGTGACACATGAAAGAATGATTTCATTATGAGATGGGTGAGACCTATATCTCCCTCCAATGAATTGGGTAAAGATTTATATCTCATGAGATAGACATAGCTGGAATGGTAAGTTAATCCAGTTCAGTGTCACAGGACGGAAACAAGGAGTGAACTCGATTCAGTAAGGGACCTTGTCCACTAAGATGGTCATGGAAGTAATGCCTTGGATACTATAGAAATAATATCATGTGCTTAATGGTTTTCCACAATTAAATGTTTAATTCCCAAGTTATTTTATCATGATTAATGTTTCTTTATGATCTATTCCTTACGTACTTCCATGATTTATGTCATTGCTCAAGATTTTGATGTTTAAATATTATGTTCATGTTTTGAAGTTCAAATGTATATGATTTATTTTATTTTATCCATGCTTACCCTTATTGAGCATTTGAGCTCACCATTTATATGTTTTCTTTTCCCCAGGATTTAAAGAAAGGTTTTGGGTATGAAAACAAAAGGGGAATATCTTATGGGAGATGATGAAGATCTTTCACCACGATTAGAAGATTATATTCTGAGTTTCCAAAGACACTAAACTATTATGATCCGTGTGTGTCTATTTTTGTTATGTATTAAGTATTCCGCTAAAGTAATGTATTGTGCATGTACTCAAAGCTTCGGGTCTCTACACTTCCCCTCCCTTGTCTGCTGGGTCTTTTCTATAATAAATTGGGGGGGGGGGGGGGTCGGGAATACCATGACCCTCGCATATTCTTTTCCTAAAACCATAATGATACCCCTCAAGAATTTGGAATTCTCAGATCCTTCTCTCTTGGCTCGGAGATTCGCCTATAACCTAGGGGCATGGTGATGGATTCTACCTATGACCCTACCACGTTCATCGGGACAGGATTTACTTCAGCCTCAGTGAAGCCTCCCTCATTCTTTCCATTCTCAAATCCCAACTATTTACCAGATTTCCATAATATTTCTCTAAATCCGAATGTTCCCAAATGGTTTATGGTTTCTCCTCAGCTATTAATTTCAACTCTTGTATTACTAAATGCATCTTATCTACTGAATCTGAACCCAATTGTGAGATTCAATCAACGACAGCCCTCAATGTATATTTTTTATCATCATATTTTTTATTCATGGGGTCCACAAGATCGTGCTACGATTGAGATTCCTGATTCCAATCATTTCATGGTTCGATTTGCTTCGGAGGAGGATTTGGTTTTTGCTTGGTCATATACATCGTGATGTTGTAATGGATCTCATTTCATCCACATCAAATGGTCTTATGATTTCCATATGAAGCATGATTTGTCGATAATGGCGATTTGGTTATGGATTCCTAAACCCCCACTTCCATTTCAGAAGGCTTCCATTTTTTTATGTTAGGAAATCATGTTGGGTGATATCTCTTCTCAGATAGTAGGACATATGCTATTTGTAATACAATATCAGCTAGAATCTTTGTAGAAGTATATTTTGTGTTATCATGTTTATATTCATTCTTGATTTCTGTAAGTGAAGAATTTAATTATAAGTAGTTGTTCATTTTTGAATCCTGGTATGATTTCGGTTCGACGTGTGAGAAGATGGGTCATACACTGAAGGTGTGAAAGTGTGATATGATGAAGTTGAGTTCACCTTATTTTGTAATTCCTTGTATGAAATATGTTTCTATTAATGTATTATTGGATAAAAAATGCCTTTCTGGTCCTGTAATTGAAGTCATTGGTTTGGAACATAATTTTTGTGTTATTTCTCCAGCTTCTGTGATCCAAAATGATATTTTCAATGAATATGTAGAAGCCATTATTGGTTACATCACATAATCCAGTGGTCTCTGATGCTTTCAGTATATCATAATCCAATTTTGGTACAACTTCTCTTTATGAGGATGATTTGAATTTGAATAATTTTGTGTCTTTGTGTACATATGGTTCCACATTAACAGATATTTTCTCAAGTTGATGTGAGGTAATTGTCTAATGGTGTGCGGTATAATTCTATTTTTCCTCCAAATGGTTATGCTGAGCATGAGCAGAGGGAGGTGTAGGCCTTGTCTCCAAATGATTGTGATGAGCATGTGCAGTGTGAAGTGCATAATTACCTTCGAATGATTGTGTTGTGTTTGAGTTGAGTTATTTTGTTGGGTAGGAGAAGAGTGTGGTGATGGTCATGCCTCTAAATATTTGTGATGGGAATGAACCAAGTGAGGTGCAGGTCCAGCCTATGACTCATATCTCTTGTGATGAGAATAAGGACAATTATTCAGGATAGAATGACTGCAATGTTCATGAGGTAAGCCAATGGGAACGAATTTCTTACTCTAGGAAAGAGGAAAGGTAGTTGGGTGTTGGACAGGTGGACAAGTATTTGGACAAGAGGAAATCAGACCGGATTGCTTGTACTGATCATGATGAGAGGGAGGTTCAGGCCATGTAGTTGGTTCTGGTGGTGAACGAATCGGCCTATTCTGGTAATTGTCACCTATTAGTTATGCAGGACATGGTTTTGGAGGATACAAATGTGCAACCACAGTTTTTGGAATGTGGTTATGTGCAGTCAATCAAACTTGATATGACTTTGCAGGATCCATGTGTTGGGGATCATGGCACTAAAATGAAAAAAAATTAATTTTAAGGAGGAAATTCAGAAGCTTCATTATAGTTCACAAATCTCTAATAAATTAAAGTATGAAACTGATGATTACAATAATGATGACAACAAAAAATCTATGGTCTTGAGTTATGATAAAGCTTCATCTGGTGATTTCATCACACATGTGAGGGATAAAGAATTTGATGTGTTCATTTCTACTCTACTAAAGAGGAGGCTGAGGAAGGGTTATTCTTATTTTCCATGGAATGTGTATATTATTTCCACATTGATGGATTCTAAAAAATATGACTTAGATCCCATGAAAGATAGGTCAAAAAATTATTATTCTAAATCTTGGGTTTCATTGGAGCATCAATGTCTTAGGGAGATATATTCTACGATCTTCAAGCAACACAAAAAATAACAATCTGAATGGGAGTCAGTGGATGCTGGTGCTACTTCTAATTATAGATATTGTGGTGATGGTTACCCCCATTGATATGTAGTTTTTCTTGGGTTTGGGCATGGGTTGGTTGACTCTTCCTCTATCTCATAATTCATTGCCTTTACATTTTTTAATAAATTTCGGGGGGCCACGAATGCTTGACCCTGATCCTTCTTTTCCTAAAACCATAAGAAAATGAAACAACCCAAAAAACCATTAAAAACCAAAAAAAACCAAAACCCCCAAAAACACTAAACAACCCAAAATAACCTTAAATCCCATATAAAACCCTTTAAACACCTTAAAACCCAAGAAAATCTAAAAATGCCGAAAAAAATCATGAAAACCAAAACCCATAAAACCCTAAAATCCCTAAAAACCTAAAAACGCCTAAAAGTCCCAAAACTATTAAAAATAATAAAAACACTAAAAACATAAAAAACCTAAAAACACATAAAATTTACAATCCCGAAAAACCACAAGAAAATTAAATGAAAATAATCCTATAAATAAAATCATATCCCATAAAAACCATAAAAACCAAGAAATATGCAAAAAGCCTCTCAAACCCTTAAAATTTTGAAAACCCCCTAGAAACCATAAAATCCCTAGAAACACTAAAACCCCAAGAAAACCCAAGAAACACTACAAAAATGCTAAAACACTTAAAAACCACAAATATCCCAAAACCATAAAATCCTTAAAAATCCATTAAAACCACTAAAGAACATATAACCATAAAATTCCTAAAAGCCTAAAAACAATAAAAACCCGTAAAAGACCATAAAAACCTGAACAAATTCCCAAAAATACCATAAGACCCAATAAAATGGATGTGAGGTCATAAACCCAATTAAAACCCCTAAAACAATACTTAAAACACTTTATCACCCTAAAAGGACTAAAATCTTAAAAACCTCAAAACCCAAATATTTGATAAAACCCAAAATAACCCTAAAACAACCAAAAGACAAATAAAACCATAAAAACACAAAAAAACCCCCAAAATACTAAAAACCAAAGAACCATAAAGAACCCTAACAACCCTAAAACCTGAAAAACATAAACACCCTAAATTCCTAAAACCCCAAAAAGACCCTAAAAAACTAAAACCCTAAAAACCCTTAAACCTAAAAATACTAAAAGGCCTTAGTTCCCTAAAAAACAACAAAAGACTAAAACAATTATAAATACCCTAAAAGATACATAAAAATCATTACACACCCTAAAACTCTAAAATCCCTAAAACCACTAAAAACCCTTAAAACACTAAAAACTTGAATACATTCAAAAATCAGTATAAAATCCTAATACCCCAAAACCACCAAAAAAAAACTTAAAAATCCCCAAAAACCAAAAACCCCCTTAAAGAACAAAAAACCGAAAAACCCAAAAAGCCCTAAAAATCACAAAACCCCTAAAAATAAAAAACCCATAAAAACCCTAAGAAAACCCTAATTGCCCATGAAAACATGAAAAGGACCATAAAACCCAAAAAACTAAAAAACCGTAAAGATATAAAAAACCCCAAATCATTAAAACCTTAAAAAAACCTTAAACCCGAAAGCACTAAAAAACCTAAGACCCCTAAAGAACCTAAAATCGAAAAAATCTAATACGCCCTTAAAAAACCTAAACCCATAAAAAACTCCAAAAACCCCAGAATCCCGAAAACACCCTAAAAGAAACTAAATATTCTTAAATCCTTAAAAAATAAAAAATAATAAATATCCTAAAAACACTAAAACACTAAAAAATACATTACCCTATATCTTATACCTTAAACCCTAAACCTCACCCCCCCAAACCAATGTCGTAAAACCATGACCTTTAAACTTGCAGCCTATATCCTATACACCACACCCTAAACCCTACAACAGATACCCTAAACCCAAAATCATATACCCTTAACCCTATACTCTACACCCTAAACCCAAAACCCTAATCCTCAAACCCTATACCCAACACCATAAGCCCTTCACCCAAAACCCAAAAACCCTAAAACATACACCATAAACCACAAACCATACACACTAAACCATATAAACAACACCCTAAACACTAAACCCTATACTCAAAACCCTAAACCCTACACATAAAACCCCACAATCTGCAAGCTAAACACATTACCATACACCCTAAAAAAGTAAACCCTACCATCTAAACCTTATACCCTACACCCTAAACCCCGCACCATAAAATCTATACACTACTCCTTGAACCCTACACTCTAAAACCCATACCCTTAACCTTAAAATCTATACTATACACACTATACCCCAACCACTATACCCTAAATCCTATAACAAACACACAATACCAAATACCCTTACTAGAGAAAAATTGATTTTCGTGTCATATTTTTCTTTTTCATGTCAGTTATTTTCGAATATTAATAAGGGGATACTGTAAATAGCTTTTTAATATTTGTTCATTAAAACCAATGTTGTAAATAAATCTATTTTGGGGTTTTTAACATCTCTTATTAGACAACCAAAGTGAAAAAAACTAATTTAAAAATGATACATCCTCTCCAAAAAATACAATAGAAAAATACCAGTAGAAAAGGAAATAGAAAACCCATAAAAAAAATAAGTAAAAGAAACATAAAATTGAACATTCAAGATAATGATATATATTACCAATAAACAAAAAATAATAAAACCTGTAAGACGATTTGCACATCCAATTTGTAAATGACTCATATCTGGTGAATTATATGGTCGTGGGTCATCCAAAAGAAACAAATAATAATGAACGTTTTTAACAAGTATTTTAAATAAAACAAATGAAAAATTAATGAAAATTTTGTAATGAAATACAACCTTCTGTAATATCATAATTTTCTGGGTTAAAATCATGTCATACATAAATCTTAAAAAATAATTTCAAAATTATTTTACACCTTTTTTTATGAAAATTATATACGATAGAAATTTTAATTTAATATAACATTTTTAACTAATATATCAATACACTAGAAATTTTAAATGAATGTTCACCTTAGCTTGTACAAATTTCATCTTGGCACTCTTCTTTCTTATCGTCTCTCTAAATAAATTCCATTCCCAATTTGAAAATTATAGGAATAAAATAAATGTTGGTAATTTAAATATAAACAG
Source organism: Viscum album (assembly GCA_963277665.1). Taxonomy (NCBI): domain Eukaryota; kingdom Viridiplantae; phylum Streptophyta; class Magnoliopsida; order Santalales; family Viscaceae; genus Viscum; species Viscum album. Next base: position 686,959,523 of record OY728167.1, read on the forward strand.
GTATTAAAAGAAAAAACTTACATATTTAATAAATTCTTAAAATTTTTTCTAACCTTATCATGTATAGAGAACAGCCTGTATAATGTCTTATATCTTGGTGAAAAAACAAAAAAACATCCAATGGCTGCTGTTGTATTAGAAAATTTAATGTGATTTGTGATGTTTTTAAGATTTATATAACACATTATGAGAAATATTTCATATTTCATATAATAAGAATGGGAAAACATATATTACAGTAAACAGTTCAGGATAAGTAAAATAATAACAAATGAGCTAACCAAAATGTTCTCCCATATGTGTGATAATGTAACTTTTCCATCACTTATCCAATCATCAAAAAAAATACTAACTTTTTGTATCCTATATTGAAAAAAAGTATTGAATTGTTTTGAATTTGACCTCTTATAATATCATTATCATAAAAATATACCGGTATCCTCTTTTCTTGGCTATGGGAAATTGATAATTTTGGTAAATGTGTGGTTCCACATTTACCAACCCTCAAACTATTTTTCGCCCATTGAAGTAGATGTCTCATGTATAGAAGGAAGAGGAGTACCATAAATATGATTATGTGTATGTTCCTCCCTAGAATTATGAGTACGATCATCTCCAAAATTATGTTGTGGATCATTGGATTGATATTTCATTATCCTACAGATAAAATCAACATCAATTAGTAAAAAAATATACCAATACATCTATAAAAAAAATTAATAAAAAATTAACAATAATGAAACAAAAAACAAACTAAACTAAATATAACAAATTTTTATTCACATTTTTTATAGCTAACTGAAATTATAACAATATTAAAGAGATATAAAATGAAATGAATGAATGAATACAAATCCAAAAATGGTGTGTGAATAGTAAACATTCTCCAACCCGATAAATAATTATTATACTAGAAATATTTTTGTTATAATGTACTCTTATACAATATTTTTCATCATTTAACATATTAAATTTAAACTTATTGGGTTTAAACAAAATCAATAAATAGATAAGTTATGTAAAAGTAAACATGATAAACCAAACAAAACTAAGCTTATATAAACAAAAAATTTAAATTATTAGTTATAATACATGTTTTAAAAATGAAAATAAAATTAAAATGTATAATTATTTTTTAAATTTAAAAAAGTAAACTAGAAATAAACATCTGTTACCTATACTATTTGGAATGTACGAAAGGATTTTTTTTCATGTTCCTTCATAATGATCGTTCCATATGCCACAAACAATGTATATGATGTGCTCATCAATATTATTTTTTAATCATTCCATGGAGGTAGGGATATCACTTAAATCAATATATTCCTTATGTTTATGATCACCAAGATACTATTTTTTCCCTTGTAAAACAATATACCACTACCTATAAGTTTATGAGGAACAAAGAAAAAATGTCATGTGTCTCCAGGATAAATGGATCAATTGTGTATTCTAATTTATTTAGATTAACTAGTTTCATTCCAAATTCATAATGTTTGACACTATTGTTTCCAATAAATCATTTTCTGTTAAACAGCTGGACAAGAAATTTACTGTAATCGACCTCTCTTCACTGACTCCACAATATCCAGTTGATGAGGTTATTGGGTTTTTGACTTTAGAACTTGAAAAATTCATTTATTCTTCAAATACCAATACAGTAATACTCTGAACCACACTTTCATTTTCTAGAACATTCGTATGAAATGTATAACCATTAATTTCATACCCATACATTATTATAAAATTTAAATATCGACTTCAAAATAACAAAATCAATGTTTCTGATGCATTTTATTTACCAAACACTGTATCGTTAAACAGTGGGATTTTTTTTTGTTTTTCTCATTCAAAATCCACATATATTTCTTCCTTGGATAAAATTGTTTCAACTCATTAATATCCAATTTTATATATGAATGAGTATCACATATTTTATTCAATATGTATAAGAGTTTTCCATATATAAAACAATTTAATGACCAATGTATACTATTATTATACCATTATGTAGTTGATAATATGAAGACTTTTGTTCAGAAATTTGAAAATCTTTATGCCTCTTGACACTATATCTTGACAAATTTCCATATCTTGGGAATTAATTTATAGTGAACATAATCAATGTATGTATTTGAATGTATTCCATTTTATAAAAATCTTACACACTAATAACTTCATCCCATAATAGTTTCAAATCATCAGTTTATGGTAATAATAAATTTTCAATATCATTTGCGGGTTGTTTTGGTCCAGATAACATTAAACTCAACATGAAATATTTTAGTAGTATACAAAATTCAAAAGATAAGTTGTAAATTACAAATAAAATAGGTAATTAACTATGTGAGAAACTAAGTCTTTGATATGGATTCATTCCATCCTTGCATTGTCTACGTCTAATATTTCTGACTTCATTTCCAAATATAGGAAGATAGTGATCAATTTTCTTCCTCTATGAAAAATCAGAAGAATTCTATAATTTTCCATCATATATCCACGCATATATAGGCCATATTAACCTTTTTTATCATTTTATTTTGAAAATAAACATATAAAATGAGAAATTATAAGAAGATACCAGAATGTATTGAAAGGGGTATTTGTAACTCCAAATCAGCATGTGATTTTTCTTTCCACTAATACCACGATGTCCCACATTTAGGAAACCATGAATGAAATTATTATTCCATCCAATATAGAACACAATCATTCAAGATGGAATGTATTTTTTGACCCTAATACTATAGGGAATAGTATTCTAGTCACTATATAATGTTAATCTGGAAGATAATTGTCTTTAGAAAGAATATATTTCAAAACTAGTAGTAACTCTATAAATCTCTTGTCACTCCATCATTGATTCACCGTAATGTTAATCAATATTAACACCATCAATAATATAGTAAAATCCATACAACTCATAATCAAATATTTTTCAGAATCACCATATAGTTTCTCAGTTGTTCATTATTTCATAAATTCCCTCTACTTAAATATCATGAATCATTTCTCCAATTTGATCTGACATATCATCTTGTGAAGCATCATCATCACGAGATCTGAAATTCAACCCATTTTTCCATGCCAAATCCAAGGGTTGTATTCGGATTAAAACAATGAAAAATTAAATTATTTTGATCTCCCTTCTTTTAAACGTATTCAAGTATAATAATTTCAGTAATGGATAAAGTAACATGTCATTGTTTAGACATTTCAATTAGAAATTTTAAAAATATCATCAACACCTTCCTTATATTCATCACTTATTCAAAGAAACATAGTACAATTTCTACTTATTATTATCTACAACAAATATAAAAAATATATAATGTCAATAAAACCCATTTTTAATTTAGAATAATGATTCTATTATTTTAAAGTAACCCAATTTTGAAATATAAAACAAATATATGTGTATTTGAAATTTATAATTATAAATACGAGATAATAATGGATTATAAGTTTAAATATAAATAGAAAATAATAAAAATAAAGTTATTGAAGTAATTTTATAAAGAAAATATTGTTAAACCAAAATCATATTTTTCATTTTCATCTGAATTAAATTAAATGAATCTTGAAATTGAATAATATTGAAAAAAATTCAAATCTAATGTGAATTTTCTATTTTGGTTATTATCCTTAACATCAATTTTTGATGATTTTTTTTCATAAAATAGAAAACAATTATTAGTTGAAATGTTAATTCATATGATAATATAATCCTATAGTACAGTAAAAACAAAAAAATGATGAATTTTGTATGCAAAACATTTATGTATTCATAATTAATATTATATATTATTTCTGTATATGGTATTATGAATGTTCTTCAAAGCATATTACGTACAATGTATTCTATGAAAACATTTTTTATTTTAATGTAACAAAAAATAACAAACATTTTAAATATTGCATTCAACTTCATTTGATCTGAAATGAATCCAAAATTACGAGGAGAAAATGACTTCAGTGTGAATACCATGTGATGAATTTGTAATTCCATGAAAATATATTTATCAGAATATAACATGATATGTAAAGGAAACAATTGATATTTCCTATTGTGTTTTACCAATGATGTCAAAATTTTAATGATAGTAACTCAAAATATGTTGACTACATTTTTAATATATGATTTTCAAGGTAAAAATTTTTTCACATAAAAAACAAGAGTATTGATTTGAATATAAACAAGCTATATTATATTTTATATTGATCTTTGTGAAAATTTAATTGTATGTATATATTAAATTTTATGATTACTAAGTCAATAATAAATTTGTAACCCTAATTGAAATTTATCCTTATACATGGAAGTGTATGCATAAATAACGATTGATTCAAAAACATCATCCTAATAAAAAAATTGAGATTCAATTCAGAAATTTAAGATGGTATGTAGTATAAACATATGTGAAACAATTCAATGAAATTGAATTTCCATTTAAAAAAAACACGACAACATTAAGATATAATGAAATCCAAATAAATTTTCATTTTAATCAACACATAATTAATGTATATAAAGACAGAAATGTAAGATTTAAGGTGAGAAGATTTATTTTCTAGTGTGAAATGATGAGACCGATTATTCTAAGGGTTTAAGAACATGGAATTAAGAGATTTGAGTACCAGAAATAAAAAACATAATGTAGGGCTTTAGGTCCATTGAATGATTGAAAGTGAGAATCAATGTGTGGGGCTTACCTAAGGGTGCCATATATAAAATGTTAAAAAACGAGGCTGACAAAACCTGAGGATCCATGAAGATGGAAAACCAAGATTTGAGTGCACCAGATCAATTAAATGAGGGATAGGATTCCATGAGAGGGAAATGAGTCAACATTCTCGATAGGGAACAACCCCGAAATGAATCAAAATGAAGATTTATCCCATTATAAATGAGATTCAGTTATTTTGTAACTAATGTGATAAATCGTCTTTGTCAGATCATTTTTCATATAACCGTTGTGAAAATCCAAAGAAAATTAATTTATCATATCAATTTTATGATAACCGATGAGATAAAGCATCTTAATAATGTCAGTTTTAGAAAACGGATGGGATAAAGCAACGTAACCTGCTTTTTCACATCAGTTATAATTTAAATGATGCTACGAAAAACCTAAATCGCATTATCAACTTGGTTATATAATAACTAATGTGATAATCTAAGCTAAATTCCCTTTTCACATTGATAAGGAATAACTGACATGATAAGACCAAAGTGATAATTTCATTTTGTACTAGTGCCTACTTCCTAAAGCGTATATGATACATATTATAACCTAGACAGAATATCATAATCCCTATACCCTTCACCCTAAACCCTAAACCATATTCCCTCCACATTAATCCCAAAACCTACATACTTAACCCTATACTCTACAACCTAAACCTTATACCCAATAATCTAAACCCTCTAATCGACACTCTAAACCCTACAACCAAAACCCAAAACCATAAACCTAAACCCTAAACCCTAAAACCTAAACCCTTCACCCTAAACCCTATATACTACACCCTAAAATCTAAACCATAAACGCTAAACCCTTCACAATATACTTTATACCATACAAACTAAACCCTAAACCATACACCCCAATCCCAAAACCCTAATCCCTAATCCCTAAACCATATACCTTACACCCACAACCTTTAACCCTACACAATAAACCCTATACCCTACACAATAAACCCTATACCCTACACCCTAAACCCTAAACCCTACACCCTAAAAGATATAACCTACACCCTATACCCTATACTACACACCCTATACCCTATACCCGACACCAAAAAGACTGATCCCTAAACCCTAAACCATATTGCCTTCACCCTAAACACTAATCCCTATAACATAAACCCCATATCCCTTACTATAAGCCCTAAACCATAGAAACACAACTCTAAACCCTACTCCCTCCATCATAAACCCAACACCCTACACTCTAAACACTAAATCATACACCCTAAGCCCTTGAACATACACCCTAAATCCTAAACCCAAAACCCAAAACCATACACCATACACCCAAAACCCTATAGCGTAAACCCTATACCATTCAAAATAAAACTGAAACCCTATACCCAAAACCCTAAACCATACACCCAAAACCCTATACCATAGACCCTCAATGCTAAAACATATACACTAAACCATTGTACCATCACCTTAAACCCTACACCCTATAACCTAAACCTTATTCCCTAAAAACCGTAAAACACTATTTTTTTGGAAAAACTCTCAAAACCCCCTTTTAAATCATAAAAACCAATAAAATCCTAAAAAACCTAAAAACAATAAAAACCATAAAAAACATTTGAACCATAAAAACATAATTAAACCTTGAACAAGAAAAAAAACATAAAGAAACCGCTAAAAATACCCCCAAAACCCTAAAGTCCTTTAGATTCTAAAAAACCTACAAACCCCTAAAAACCCTACAAACTCAAAACAACCAAAAAACATCTTTAAAAATAGTATGAAACCCTGAAAAGAAGAAAACCCATAAAACCCATACAAAAAATAAAAAAAAACAAAGAAGCCAAAAATCCAAAAAACCAAATAACCCCAAAACCCCCAAAACCCCCTAAAAGAACCCTGAAAATACTAAATCCAATAAAAACATGTGAAAACATTAAGAGCCCTAAATTCCACAAATTACCAAAAAAAATCTAATAACCCTAAAACCTTAAAACCCCTATTACCCAAAAAATATCCATAAACCCCCTAAAAATATAAAATCCCTAAAATGGCCCTAAAACCCCTAACACCACTAAAAACCCTAAAACCTCTAAAAGACCCTGAAGCACCTAGAATACCCCTAAAAGATGACAAAAACCCTAAAAACCCACATACACCTAAATAACCTGAAAACCGTAAATCCCCTATAAGAAACACTAAAAACCATTTAAAAGCTGAAAAATCCCTAAAACCGCCAAAACATAATAAAAACATAAAACCTCCAAAATTCATAAAAAACCCCAAAAATCCTCCAAATCATAAAACCCTAAAAACCATGAAAAGTTCTAAAATAATCAAAGCCCCTAAAAAATATTAAAAACTCTCAAATGATATAAAAACCATGAATACCGATTACAAAACACTAAAACACATAAACTACCTAAAACCCATAAAGAACCTTAAAACCACCAAAAACCCTAAAAAACCCTTAAACCTCTAAAATCCCATAAAAATGTAAAACCATTTCAAATCCCCTAAAGTCCATAAAAAGAAGAAAAACATAGATGAGCCTCAAAGCTTAAAATTACCTAAAATCCTTGAAAATATGAAATACCCTAAAATTCCTAAAATTCCTAAAAGACCCAAAAAACCATGAAAACACTAAAAGGCACAGAAATACCTATTAAATAAAAAGAAGAACCTAAACCCCATAAAAACCCTAAAAACCCCTAAAACCCCATAAACCATTAAAAACATTAAATCCCTTAAAACCCTAGAAACCATAAAAACCCATAAAAATCCATGAAAACCCTTGAATGATTTTAAATGAACAATATAACGCCTAAAACAACCAAATAACTATAAAAAACTATAAAAGCACCCTAAAACCCAGAAAACACTAAACATATATTCAAAAAAAAATAAAAAAAAAGACCCTAAATACCGTAAAACCCCTAAAAGCCTTAAAAATCTCAAAAACCTTAAAAACCAGAAAAACCGTAAATCCCTAAAAAAACCTAAAAATGTTGAAACCCCAAAAACCCACTAAAATACCTAAAGGACCCTAAAAACCATAAAAATTCTAAAACCCATAAAACCATTAAAAGTCTAAAACACTAAAAATAAAAAATTCAAAAAACCCTAAAAACCCTAAAAACCCTAAAATTCCCAAAAAACCATAAATCCCTTAAAACCCATAAAACCCTAAAATTATTGAAAACATATAAAACCCCTGACAACTAAAAACCCTAAATCCCCTGAAACCCAATAAAAATGCTAAAATTTTGTAAAGATCAAAAATCCCCAAGACTGTAAAAGACCCAAATAACCTCAAAACCACATAAAACCCCTAAAATACCCCAAAGCCCTAAAACGGCTAAAATATCCCAAACCTCTAAATGACACTAAAACCCCTAAAACCCTAAAAGACCCTGCATACCCTAAAAGACCCTAAAACCCCTAAAAGACTATAAAAACCAATAAAAAACAAAAGGTCACTAAAAACGATAATAGACCCTAAAACACATAAAAAATATAATAGGGCCCTAAAAACCTAAAAACCCTAAAAACCAAAAATACTCCACAAAATAATTAAAAGACATTAAAACCTTAAAACCCTTAAAACAAAAATACACTAATGATTTTAAACCCTAAAAAACCTAAAAACCCAAAAAACATCAAAGCCATAAAAAATCATAAGAAACCCTAAAAACCCAAAAAAAATTAAAACCCAAAAAACACTAAACACCATAAAACCACTAAATACCCTAAACACCCTAAAACACATAAAACCATAAAAACCCTAAAACCACTAAAAACCCTAAATACCTGTAAAAACACTTGAAACCTTTATGGACAATAAATTCCCTTAAAGACCCTTAAAGACCATAAAACACCTTAACCCCTAAAATCTATAAAAAATACTAAAAACCTAAAATCCAAAAAAACCATTAACACATTAAAAATTCCTAAAAGTCTAAATACACTAAAAATTCTAAAAACCTAAAAAAATAAAAACACTAAAAATCATAAAATATAATGAAAATACTAAAAACAATAAAATACCTAAATAAACACTATAACCATAACAAATCTAAAAACAATGAAAAAACATAATAACCATAATAACCACAAAAACCACTATAACACTATAAAATCCCTAAATCCCATTAAAAAATAAATACACATAAAAGACCTAAAAACACCTAAAACTCGTAACAACCTAAAATCCCTAAAAACCGAAAATACACTAAAATACCCTAAATGACTCTAAAACCCCAAAAACCCCACCAAAAAACCATAACCCCCCAAAACTATAAAAACACTCAAGACCCAAAAAAACCTAAAAATCATAAACCCAAACATAAACCCTAGAAAACACTAAAAAAACCATAAAACCATAAAAAACCTTAAACCCTAAACTATTGACCATAATTCTTAAACCATACATCCTATAACCTATAACGTAGACCGTATACCCTACACACTAAACCCAAATCCAACCCCAGAAACCATCCACCTTTCAATCTAAACCCAAAAAAACTACACCCTAAACCATAAACCCTAAACCCTAAATCTAATATCCTACACCCTAATACATAAACACTCCACCTTAAACCTTATACCCCACATTTTATACACTTAACACTACACCCTAAACCATACACCCTATTCCCTAAAATCTTAAAGACCCTAAAAACCATAAAAACACTAAAAGAACCAAAACCCCTAAAAGACATTGAAAACATAAAAACCATAAGATAACCAAAATACCATAAAACCCTCAAAACCCTAAAAGATCCTAAAACCCATTAATAACACTGAAAGACCTAAAATAACACAAAAAATTCCCTAAAAGAACTTCAAAAGCCTAAATCTCAAAAGACTATAAAAACACAAAAAAGCATAAAATGCTAAAAACCCTAAAAAACACTAAAATCCATAAAAACACATAAAAACTATAAAAAACCATAAAAAATAAAAAACCTGAAAACCTAAAAAACCATTCAAACTGAGTATACCCATAATAACCCTATTAATAATTAAAAAACCTAAAACCCATAAAAACCTTTCACCCCCTTAGATAATCCCCCAAATCACTAGAAATTAAAAAAAAATACGAATACCCTGAAAACCACCCCCCAAATCATAAGAAGATCCTAAAACCCAAAAATCCCGAACAACCCTAATAAAACATGAAAAGACCTAGAAACCCCTAAATACCCAAGAAAACCCTAAAACATCTAAAAACCCTAAAACCATAAAAAACCTAAAAAACCTAATAACGACAAAAAATATAAACAAACCCCAAAAACCATAAAAAATATTAAAATATGAGAAAGACTATAATAACCCCAAAATACCCTAAAACCCCTAAAAATACACTTAAAATCCTAAAAATACTTAAAACCCATTAAAACACATGAAAATAAACCCCCCCCCCCCCCCTAAAAACCAAAAAACCACTAAAACACTAAAAAATCTAAAAAATAAAAAAACCCAACAATCCAAAAAAACCCAGACACCCCTAAATAATCTAAAAACCTAAAAATCTATAAAAACACATAAAACCCCTTAAAGACACTAAAAGCCTTAACATACCAAGAAAAAACATAACAACCACTAAAAGATCCCAAAAAGAACCTAAAACACCTAAAAAATGTTAAAACCCAAAAATAATCCTAAACCCCATAAAAACAAAAAAAAACTCTAAAAAAATAAAAAACCATTTAAATACCCAAAAAAATCACTGGAAAACCCTAAAACTACTAAAAATAATTAAAAACCATAAAACACAAATAATTCATAAAATCCATAAAATCCCTTAAAATACTAAAACCACTAAAATCCCTAAAATCCGTAAAAACAGAAAGACTCTATAAAAACCTTAAAAAAATTAGAAAACCAAAAACCCAAAAACCCAAAAAACCGTTAAAAACAAAAAATAATCGAAAATCACTCTAGCCCATAAAAATGTCTTCAAACACCTAAAAACCCAAAAAGGTCCCAATGAAACCCTTAAAGATCCAAAAAAACCGACAAAATCCATAAAAAATCCTAAAAGACAATTAAAAACTAAAACCCACTAAAAACAACCTAAAAGGCTCTTAAATACCCAAAAATACACTAAAAATCTAAATTATTAAAAAATACCGTACACCCCTAAATGACTGTAAGAAACCCTAAAAACACAAATCGAACCAAAAAACCATGAAAACCAAAAAAAACTAAAATATTTAAAAATACTAGAGGTCCTTAAAAACCCTACAAATCCAAAAAACCCTTAAAAGACCAAAAACCGCTTAAAATATTAAAGGAACTTAAAAAAGGAAAAAACTGAAAAATCCCTATATGTCCCTGAAACCCATAAACTATCATAGAACCCTTATTCTCTAAATAGCCCTAAAAAATCACACCAAAAACCCTAAAAATCCTAAAAATCTAAAATATCCAAGAAATCCCTAAAATTGTAAAATCGAAAAAATTCTATAAACCATAAAAAACCCAAATGACACAAAGAACCATAAAAAACATAAAAACAGATAAATGCACATATAAACCATACAAACCAAAAGAAACCAAAACCTCCATAAATACCTATAAAACCCCCAAAAACTCTACAATACTTATGAAAACTATAAATTGTTTAAAAATACATAAAAAGCCTAAACAACCTTATACCATAAAAACCCCTAAATCCATAAAAGCCCAACCCCCCCCCCTTAACATAAAACTCTGAAAACCCCTAAATACCATAAAAACAATTAAAACACAATAATAAAAAACCATATAGTCCATAAAAACACTAAATAACTTCTAAAAATTCATAAAAACCCAAAATACCATAACAACCCTTTAAACCCAAAACCCCCTTAAAACCCTAACCCCCCAACCATTAAAACCCTTAACCATATACCCTACACAATACATCCAAAAATCGACACCCTAAACCCAATATCCTACACCTTAAACCCAAAATACTACACAACAAAACCAAAACCCTACATCCTAAACCATGTAACCTACACCCGAAACCCTAAACACAATACCCTATACTCTATACCCTACATATTAAACCTTAAACCCTATACGATAAACCCTGAAACCGACACCTTATACCCGAAACTTTACACCGAAATCCGAAAACCCAACACCATGAACCCTAATAGTCTCTAAAACATTGAAACCCTTAAAGAACCTAAAAACCCAAAGATGCCCAAAAAACATTACAATCCCCCAAATCCCCAAAATACACTAAAAACCTTAAAATATTGTAAAAACCCTAAAAGAAACTAAATACAAAAATATTCACTAAAAGAGCCCAAAACCCCAAAAAACATAGAAGACCTTAAAACACCATTAAAATACCTACAAAACCTAAAATACCTTAAAACCCTAAAAAGTTATAAAAAACATAAAAACCTAAAGACCCATAAAAACTATAAAAAAACATAGAACCTGAAAAAAAAATTAAAACAACATAAATCCCTAAAAATACCTACAAACCTAAAAAACATTTAAAACTATAAAAACCCAAAAAATTCCTTTAGAAACATAAAAACCTTAATAATCCTTTAAAACCCATAAAACCCATAAAACCCATAAAACCATTGAAACCCACTAAAAACCATTAAACCACCTGAAAACCCTGAAAATCCTAAAATCCCATAAAATCTTTAAAAACCCAAATAATATCTAAATCCCCTAAAAACCAAAGATCTATAAAAAACCTAAAAGAATTTAAAAACAATAAGAATAACCTAAAACCCCTAAAACCCTTAACAATACCCTCAAAACTCTTAAACAATAAAAATCCTTAAAACCATAAAAACCTGTAAAACACCTAACAACATGTAAAAACATGAAAACCCCCTTAAACCCTTAGAAAACATAAAACCCTAAATTCCCTAGCCCCAAAAAACCCAAAAAGTTCAAAAAAAGATTGAAAACCAAAAAATCATAAAACCCTTAAAAACCCAATACCCCTCAAAAAACCCTAAGACCCTAACCCAATCCCAACCCAAAAATCCCTAAAGGACCCTAAAAACAATAAAATATACTATAAACCCTAAATTCCATAAAAGACCCGAAATCGCATGAAAACCCCATAAAACACCATTGAACACACAAACACCTAAAAGACACTAAAAATACTCAAAAATATAAAAAAATTAAAAAAACATCAAACTCCCACCAAAACGTAAAAGTATCCAAAACTCTAAATGATCCTATAAACCCTAAAGACCATAAACGACCATAACAACTTGTAAAACCCTAAAAACAAAGAAAAAACCCCAAAATTCCTTAAAAACCTTATTTTTTAAAATACATAAAAAATCAAAAAATAACCCTACAAATCCCTAAACCCCAAAAAATCCTTAAAACTCTAAAATACCCTAAAAAATAAAATAGGTAAAAACACTAAATCCCTATAAACATAATCCCCCTAAATATCCATAAAACCATAAAAAACCCAAAATAACCTTAAAATCCCCCAAAATCCTCTAATCCCCCAAAACCCCATAAATACCCAAAAAACCTAATAAAAACTAAAAATACTTGTAAACCATAAAAACCACCCGAATCCCCTAAAAACCTAAAAACCAAATGACCCCCTCAAATCCCTATAAAAGGTAAAAAATCCCTAAAAATAAAAAATCCCAAAACAAATCTAAAAACTCTAAAAATATGTAAACAAATGTAAGGACCGTAAAAACAATAAAAACCTAAAACCGATAAAAACCAAAATAAACCCCAAATCCCTTTATGAATTCTTGAAAATGTTAAAAACCCCTAAAACATATAAAAATAAAATAAACCCAAAAACCCCCAAAACCCTGAAAAAACCTTAAAAATACTAGAAATCTAAAAAAAATAATGAACGTTAATACACATAAAATCCATTAAAATATAAAAACCATAAAAAATAATAAATCGACCCTAAATAAATTAAAAATATTAAAATACATAAAAACCCTTAATACCCTCCAAAAATTCCATGAAATAATGAATACCACATAAAACCCTAAAAAACCCAAAAAACCATAAAAACCAAGAAAACCATAAAACACTCTAAAATATCCTTAAAACCCATAGTAACCGTAAAAACCATAGAAACCCTAAAACCCTTAAAAAATACAGAAATACTAAAACCCCAAAAAATAAGAAATCCATAAAACATGCAACACCTTAAAAGGACCCTAAAAACTCCTTAAACCCCCTAAAACATGAAAAATCCCTAAAACCCCTGAATACCACTAAACATCCCTTTAAACCACAAGAAATTATAAACCACTAAAAACCCAAGATACCCTGAAATGTTTTCAAAAAACTAAAAACCCTAATCCACCCAAAACCCGAAACCCCCCACAAAAACCTAAAAAACATGAAAACCCTCAAAACCATAAAATAACGTAAAAACCCTATAAACCCCCCAAAAACTCTAAAACCTTTAAAAACCCTAAAATCCAAAAATAAAAAAAAACCATAAACCCCCCAAAATAGCTAAAAACCGTAAAAACCCAAAAAACCACAAAAACCCTAAAAACACTAAAAACATTAGAACCCTTAAAACAACTAACAAACCACCACCCATAAAATACTATAAAAACAGAAAAATCCTTAAAACTATAAAAGACCCTGAAAACCATAAAAATCCATTACACACCCCAAAAACCATCAAAAACCCTAAAACACCCTAAAACCCAATAATACCCTAAAATAAACATAAAACCCCTTAAGCATCCTAAAACCCCAAACCCCTAAAAACCATAAAATCTCTATAATGTACTAAAACCCGTAAAAAATATAAAATACCATCGAATCCATGAAATCCCTAAAAATAAATAAATACCCATAAACTCATAAAAACCCACAAACCACTAACAAGCCACACACACCTAAAAACCCTACAAACCATAGAAATATATAAAACACTAAATACCCAGAAAATGCAAAAATCCATAAAAAACCATAAAACTCTTAAAACCTAGAAAAAATAATAAAAACCCTAAAAACCCTAAAAACCATAAAAACATCAAAAAATTATAAACCCTAAACTAACTAGAAAAACCATAAAACCCCTTATTACATAAAATAACCAAAAAATACACTAAAACTCTAAAAACCGTAAAAATACTAAAACAAACCTAAAACCCTAGCAACCCTAGAATCACTAAAAACCCTTAACAACGTTATGAAACCCTAAAAATAGTTAAACCCTAAAAATTCACTATAATCTTTAAAACATTGGCTTACAAAAAATATATCTAAAACCCATAAATCACCTAAAATGATAAAAACCAAAAAAAATCCTAAAACCCACTAAAACACTTTAGATACCCTACAACCCCCTAATAACCGTAAAACCCCTAAAAATCCTAAAAACCCAAAAATAATCTGAAACCCCTAAATAACTCTAAAAACCTTAAAAACTATATTATCCTCAAAACCATAAACCCCCAACCCCTATATACTGTAAAAATTCATGAAACTCTAAAAACCCATAAAAAACAAAAAACCCCTAAAACCCCCAAAAAACTCTAAATAAGCCCTTAAAACCTAAATATTTTCAAAACCCTATAATCCTTAAAAACCATAAAAATGAAATTACAATAAATACCGAAAACCATAAAAAATTCAAAAAAATCTATAAAAACACTAATAACCTGAAAATACACTAAATTGCCTCAAAACCCCGCACAAGACCAAAATGGATTGTAAAACCATTAAACACCCTAAACCCCGTAAGAACCTAATAAACCAAAAAAAACCTTCAAACCACTAAATTATTAAAAAAACCCTAAAACCCCTAAAAACCAAAAAAACATAAAACCCTTAAAATAGATAAAACACTAACAAAACACTAAAATCTCTAATAGACCAAAAAAATCATAGAAAAAAACCCTAAAAAATCTAAGAAACCCCAAAAACCCATAAATAACCTTAAAAAATCCATAAAAACCCATGATAACCCAAAAAACCAAAAAAAACATAAAAAACCTTGATCAACTATTCAAAACAATTTAATGCCTACAAAATTCTAGAAACCCACTAAATCCCAAAAAACCATTAAAACCCAAAAAACACTGAAACCCTAAAAAACTATTAATGAACATAAAAAATAAAAAAAACCCCTTTAAGACTATAAAAACACCAACAAAATCCTAAAACCACCCACCAAACATAAAATATTCTAAAATCCTTTAAACCCCTAATAATCCATAACAACCGTAAAACCCCTAAAACACCATAAAATTCATAATACCCAAAAAACCCTAGAAAACCCAAAAAAAACTCTAAAATACACTAAAACCCTTAAAACCCCCTAAAACCCTAGATCCCCTAAAATATATAAAACCCAAAAAACACAAAAAAACCCCTAAAATAGTAAAATCCCTTGAAAACCTCAAACCACAATAAAACCCCTAAAACCCTACAAATATGTAAAAAAAATAATACAAAACAATAAAAACACTAACACCCTTTACAATCGTGGAAATTCCCTAAAACACCGTCAAAACCCTCAAAACCCCTCTTACACTAAAAACCATATAAACCCCTAAAAATAGTGAAAATCCCTATGGATACCCTAAAACTCATAAAAACCCTATAATCCTTAAAAACCCAATATATACTAAAGACGATAAAATCACCTAAAAAATCCATGAAAACCATAACCCCCCAAAAAAATATCGAAAACCCTTAGACCACATAAAAACATATGAATTCCCTAAAAGTGTTAAAAAAACTAAAAACACTTAAGATCCCCAAAAATATCTAGAAGTGCTAAAAAACTCTAAAAAACTCCCTAAAACACTAAAACCCTCCCAAAACCATCTAAAAACCCTAAAAACCATAAAAAACCCTTGAAACACTAAAAAATACAATAAAAAACCCGAATAACCATAAAAACCAAAAAACCGTAAACCCCAAAAACATAAAATCCCTAAAGCCCCTAACAAACATTAAAATACTTAAAAACCCTAAAAAACTAAAAATCCATAAAGAACCCAAAAAACCTAAAATTATTAAATACTCTAAAACCCCTAAAACCCCTAAAAATCAGAAATATCCTAAAAACTATAAAACCCCTAAAGACCAATAAAATACCCTAAACCCCATAAACCCTTAAAATACCCTAAAAACCCTTAACAAAACCATTAAATACCCTATAATATCTAAAATCCCAAATGAATCATTAAACCTTAAAAGACTGTTAAAACCCAAAAAACTCTAAAATATTCTGAAAATACCTATAATACAAAAGACCTTAAAATACTAAAAACCCTAAAAGGATCTTAAACCATAAAAACTAACATAAAGGTCGAAAAATTCCCTAAAAACCATTAAGGGACCTGAGACCCCAAAACCCTTGAAAACCCTAAAGGGACATAAAACCATAAATTACCCTACTAACCAAAATAAACACTAAAAGACCCACACAACCTAAAAATCATAAAGGTGCCTAAAAACCCAAAAACACTATATGTCCCTAAAAAACCATAAAAACTCCTAAAAACCCATAAACCCCATAAACCCCTAAAAGACGTTTAAAACATAAAAAACCCTAAATGACCATAAAACCCCTCAAAACCATAGAAGACCCTAAAAATACTAATAACCATAAAAACCATAAATGACCCCAAAAATTAAAATACCCCAAATATACTAAACCCCCCCAAACCCATAAAGAACCCTAAAAGAACCAAAAAAACTATAAAACCCTACAAACACCAAAACCCCCAAAACCCCAAAAATCCTAAAAGTCTTTCAATTCCTATAAAATATAAAATGACCTAAAAATACATAGAAGCCATAAAAATCTACAACACACTAAAAACATATAAAAAACCAAAAGACACAAAAAACCCCTAAAAAAAATCGAAAACCCCCTAAAAACATAAAAAACCATAAAACCCAAAAAAACCAATAAAACCATTAAAAACCCTAAAAAATAAAAACCATCTAACCCATTAAAACCCTTAATGATACTAAAACAATAAAAATAACTAAAAGGCCATAAAAACCCTAAAAACCAAAAAGTCCCTAAAAACCTATAAAACCCTAAAAGACTCATGAAATACTTAAACACCATTAAAACTGTAAACCATTAAAACCCCTAAAAATACATTAAAACCCAAAATACACCAAAATCCCAAATGGAACTATGTAAACTCATAAAACAATAAATACCCAAGAACTCCTAAAACATTAAAAACCCTTAAAACATTAAAAACACTGAAAACCCAGAAACCCAAAAACTGTAAAACTCCTAAAAATCAAAGAAAATCCTAAAAATAATAAATAAATATAAAATATTAATAATAAATCACATAAAAATCACTAAAACCTTAAATACCATAAAATCATAAAAGCCTCAAAAATTGGAAAAAGCTATAAAACCCCTAACATAATGAAACTACCTAAAAAAACTTTATAACCAATTAAAACCCTAAAACAATTGAAGCCTAAAAAATTCAAAACCCTAAAAACACTAAATGATACATAAAAACGTGAAAAATACTAAAAATAGAAATAAACACCATAAAATCCTAAAAACACTAAAAACCATAAAAACCCACTAAAAACAAAAAATGTAAAAAAATTATAGAAACACTAATAAATAAAAACCCTAAAATTCCATAAACCCCCTAAACACCCCCCCAAAACCAAAAAACCCATAAAACCCAGAAGAACCCACAAGAACTATTTTTTTTAAAAACCGATTAAAACCCTAAAAACCTAACAACTCAAAAAACCCTAAAAAACTCTAACAAACTATAAAAACCCAAAAAACACCTAAAATACTAAACCACCAATTTACCCTTAAAAATACATTAAAAACCTATAAAATATGAAGAAATAATTTTATTTGGTTTTAAGATATTTTATATTTTTTTAGGTTATTTATGGTTTTTTCATGTTATTGGAGGTAATTTAGGTTTTTAAGGTTTTTAATGATATTTAGGAGGTTATTTTTTTTGGAACATTAGGGTTCTAAAATTATTAGGGTTGTTAAGGGTGATCTAGTTTCTTTAATTTTATGGGTTTTTTGGGGTATTGGGGGGGGGGGGTTTGGTGTTTTATGGTTTCTTTAGGGGTTTTATGGGGTATATGGTTTTTATTGGTTTTTAGGGGTTTTGGGTTTTTAGTGTGTTTAAGGGGTTTTAGGCTCTTTTACTGGTTTTATAGTGGTTTAGGGTCTTTGGGGGCTTTTAGGTTGCTTTATGGTCATATGGGATTTTATGGGATTCTATGATATATTAGTGTTTTTAATTATTTTTATGATATTTTCGTGTTTATAGTGTTTTTAGTTGTTCTGGGTTTTTACAGTTTTACAGTATTTAGGGATTTTTTGGGTATTATAGATTTTGGGTTCATATGGGTTTTATGGTTTTAAAGATTTTTTGTGGGAGTTTTAAGGGATTTTAGGGTATTGTAGGGTTGCTATATTTTTTTTGGGTTTTAGGGTATTTTTGGGATTTCTAGGGATTTAGTGTTTTATGGGTTTTAGGATTTTTTAGGGTTTTTAAGGGAATTATATTTTTAGTGTTTTTGGGGTTTAAGGGGAATTTTGGTTTCCATATGGGGGTAGTTATTTTATGGATTTTAGGGTTTTAGCGGTTTTTAGGGTTTTAGGGATTTTAGGGATTTTTTAGATATTTGTTTTTCAGTTTTTCATATTTCTGTGGTTTTATATGTTTTTACGGTCATTATTGTTTTTAGGGTTTCTAGGTTTACATTGTTATATAGTATTTTTAGATTTTTTATTGTTTTATAAGGTTTCTTGGGGTTTTAGGTTTTTTTGGGTTTTTAGTGATTTAATGGTTTTGGGGATTTTTAGGGTTTTAGGGTGTTAAAGGGTTTTTATGTTTTTACGGGGTTTTGGGTATTTTATATTTTTTAGGGGTTTTAGTATTATTAGGATCTTTTAGGTTTTTATGTTTTTAGGGGTTTTAGGTTATTTACTGTTTTTGTTAATTTACTAGGGTTGTTCAAGGTTTTAGGGTTTTATGGTTTTTAGTGTTTTTTGGGTTTATAGGGGGTTTCATGATTTTTAGAGTTTTTTGGATTTTAGTGTGTTTTGTGGGTATTTATGGGTTTTTGTGTTTTGAGAAATCTTTATATCTTTTAGTTTATTCATAGGGTTTTAATTGGTTTTAATTGTTTTATGTTGTTTAATGGTTTTTTAAAATTTTTATTGGTTGTAGAGTATTTTAATTTTTTGGGAGTGTTTTTTGTGGAAAGTAGGTGTTTTAGGTTTTTTAGGATCTTTTAGGGGGTTTTAGGGTTTTATGGATATCTTGTGTCTTTTAGAGGTTTTATGTTTTTTATTATATTTAGGGTGTTTTAGGGTTTCTATAGTGTATTTATGGTTTTAGGGGTTTTTACATTTTGGGGTTTTGAGTTATTTAAGGGGGTTTTAATGTTTTTAAGGGATTTTAGAGTTTCTAGGGGATTTTATGGTGTTTTAGGGCCGCTTATGGTTATTTAGAATATGTTAGTGTTTTAGGTTCTTTTAGAGAATTTAGGGTTTTTAGGGTCCTATTGCATTTTTTTGATTTTTGTATTCTTTTAGGGTTTTGAGGGTCCTTTAGGGTTTTTAATGGTTTTAGGTTCCTTTGGGGGTTTTAGTGTTTTTAATGTATTTTAGTGTAACGTATCAGACCTGGTTGTCATATATGTAAGTGAACCAAGGTGTCTACATGAACTCAAGTTCACCTCCTCTTATGATAGACATTGCTGACATGCAGCGATGGTCAATGCCAGTATGGTGGAGACACAATACCCTCCTGATCCAAGTGGATCACAATGGTGATATATATATATATATTTACATTAAGGGAAAGTAATAATTGAAACAACATTAGTAAAATTGTCGGAAAAAACAAAATTAAATAAATAATATCCATTTTTGTATACAAGATAATGATTTCATGATGTTAAACAAAAGAGGTAAATAAAAAGGTGATATCGTAGTAGGCATACATACTACATGCTATACAGAATAAAAAAGAAAAACCATTTCTTCAATAGAGTTATAATAACATGCTCGGTCCTCTACTCCTGTACTCTATCCTAGTATAGAAAATAAAAAGGTATGGAACGTCCCCTTTTCCCAACCCACATCCATGAAGCTTTCCTGGCTCCGAATAAGCTGCCTGAATAGGGTGTGAGATAAACTCAATAGGCCACCACCAAAAGTGTTGAGCACTATCCAACATGTGAATATTTATTGATTAGTGTGTAGACATAATGAACAAGGATAGCGAATAAATAAATAAACCTATTCATTTTAGGTTCCTCATAAGACACATTTCCTATACTACCAACTTCGACATTTCTATAATGTATCTGAATAAGTGAAATCATAATACTATATAAGCATGTGTATATTTATAAGAAATCTTGGGACCTGTATACTATAGTAGAGGCCTCCATATAAGATAATTAGTTAAATAAAAATTGAGGTATCCTGGAATGTTGGATGTATCAGTCATGTCTACGTATGAAGGGGTGTACACTTGGAATATCACCCTAAGGTATTCTACTTAATCCCTAGAAATACATTCATGGTTCCCTTAATGTTAGGGGTAATATGAGCCATATCATGTCACATTAAAAGGTTCCCAAATAATCATGACCACAACCAATTCAAGGATTTGTATTTGCAATGTCCAATGTCATTTTAAAGGAGAAATAACATCATATCCAATAATATAAATGAAAGAGATGAACCACCATGTCCAACCTCCTAATTAAAGGGAAGGATATCCATGACCAATATTCAAAACCAAAGATATGAAATGTAATTTATAACAACCCTTTTATTGTTTTTAGATCTTAATTACCAACCACATGATATTTTACAAACAATCCATAATATTAACCATAAATTGGAATAAGATAATACATTCTATTATTTATTCAGTTTAATATGCTTTTCACTAGTAATGGGTAAGATCAACTCACCTTAGAGGTTTGTTTAATTCCATTTCTATGTATATGGGCCATGCATTATATCATGCCATAAATTTAAATTAATTTAAACAAATAATTAATGAGGAATAGTCCAACACACCCAATAAGGTGTTTTAAATAATATTCAAGGCATAACATCTATATACATCTTAGTCGACAAAAACTATGTGGTGGTTTTCATTATGGTGGACATCTTTCAATGATGAAATTGGGTCATAATGATAATCCAAATTTACAGATTAATAATTTATTTAGTTAATTTCACTTTTAGAGGGAAACGTAATGAAGTTCAAGATCACAACACAATTATTAATTATATAAACATAAAATATTTTATTTAAAAGAACTATATTTCCTACCATAAACGGGCAATAGACTCCTCATCTAGTATCAACCTTCAATTCAGGAAATAAGGATAGAATCATAAAAATTAAAAAATTACCTAAAAGTGGGGAATATTAGCTCAGAAAAAAAATAACATTCCAAAAGCCGATATAAAACAAGAAATAAAACTGGATTATTAAAGAACATAATAATATGGATTCAATGAAATAGAATATGTTTATTTCAGATGTCCGATATACTCAATTACTATATTGAGGGATATGGGATATCTCAATGAGGGGGGAGGAAATTGTGAATAAAAGATAGAAAAAAAGGAGGAATAAGTTTTAAAGTACCAAGGGGTAAAAGATAATTTCATCCAATTTTAAAGGTAACATGGTTTAGATGCACATATTGACAAACCATGTTCCAAACATGTGTCACTGCAGTCTATGTGGAACATTCCCCGAATTAATTTGCACCATGTTTTCCAAACTGTTAACACACCAAGAGATTCACCTCTACAACATGTATCTAGTTCTCTACACAACTATTTAGCATCCCTTTAATGGTTAAAATATCCATGTAGATCCACCTATATCTTGCATTGTATTTATATACGATTATCCCTAAGTGGGAAGTAATTCTGAACCTCACCGTGTCTTTCCAAATTTTATAACTTTTGGCTCCAAATGAGCATGAACACCCCTATCATCATCCATAGGATTTTAAAATAATTTATTTAAATAAAATAATTTATTAAAAAAAATTAAAATAATCCATCCCACTATGAAGATCTAGGATATTACAACCTTTCTTCCTTAAAGAAACTCATCCCTGAGTTTCCCTTATGAGTCTGGTCGATCAACATCTTAGAAAAGCTTCACTCACTAATCATGTACATCATACTATCACACACATATATCATCTTATACACCAGAATGCAACCATTGAACTTGAAAAAGAGTAACTAACCATCCACATAGAGCTGTTATGCAATGATCATTGATAAGAACTTTTTACTCCTCAAGGCATCATCCTCCAACTAAACCTCATCAGGATAAAGCATAGGAGATGCATATTAATAGTAACATCATAACTGATAAATGTTATTTTTTTCATATCCGTGTATAGCTGATGTAGAACTATATTATAATCCACTATTCTAATCCTCACTTAAATCTCATAAGGTCTGTCAAACCTAGCAAATAACATACCTTGCTGCTTGAACCATTGATTCCCCATTCTAGTCAAAACACGTTATATGACTTGATTAACGTCCTCAAACTATAGAGGGCATCTATTTTGATATAAATAATACTTATTTAAAGACCATGTTATAACCATTCACGTCCTTCTATGTTGTATGTAATATAAATTCACCTAAACAAGACATGTTCCCAATAGTGTTGTGTCTCTAGAATCTTATTAGCACATGGGTGAACGTCACGACGTACCATATAAGGAATCATAAGGATCCATATATATAATAAAATAATGTATATTAATATAATTTATCTTACAAAGAGGTAAATATTTATCCCATGAACCTCCATAATCAAGTAAGTATGCTTGGAGCAAGTCATATGACACTTGTATAGTATGCTCTGACAGACCGTCGGTCTGAGGGTGGTAGGTTTTGATAAAACGTTCCTATGAACTAGTAACATTTTATAAAACCTTCTAGAAATGTGATGGAAAATGAGTATCCCTATCTAATGTTATTTTCTATGGAACACAATGAAGGCGTATGATTTCACAAACAGATAGTCTCCCTATCTCGTCCATTAAGAAGGTATACCACATAGAAATGAATTGGGCAACAAACATTAGTCTATCAATGATCACCCATACCGAATCACTGTCTTTAGGGGATCTTGGTAATCCCATCACAAAAATCTATAGTGTTGTCTTCCAATTTTTATTTAGGAATGGATAGTGGTTAAAAAAGACTAGTGGGTCAACAGTGTTATGGCTTCACCTGCTAACTCATGGTAGACTAAGCATCAAATCATGTTATCAATCTTTTTATCCCTGGACACAAATACTGGAATTTATAATCAAGTTAAATATTTTTAAGTCCTAAATGCATTGATGCCTTAGAGTCATGATATTTTAACATCAATTCCTCTCATTAAATTACTGGAACCCAGAAAAATCCATGATTAAGCATTATCTCATCCCCAGAAACGGCCCAACTAGGTGGAGGGTCTTCACATGAAAAACAATCCCTTAGAACCAAACCCTTATGATCAGAGGGTTGTCTCAGCATTTCCTAGTCAAGAAGTTAATAATTCACTATAAAATATGTAATAAGTGGTATTCTATAAATCTCTTAAATATTAGGATTCATCTCATAAATGATATATATCAACTGCCTCTTTCTACAGGTTTCCTAAACTACTCATATCAAAGTCTTCCTTCTCAAAGAATCTGCCATGGAATTTCCATTCCTAGGTCTATAAGTAAGATCAATATCAAATGACTATAGGTATTTATCCTATCATCACTATATTTGATTCATTTCATGATGAGTGGATATGTATTTGATACTTTTATGGTTTTGGTATATAATGAACCGCTCTCCCATCAAATAATGCCTCTAACAATGTAAGGAATGAATGAAAACTACTATCTTGGGGTTACACTTTCGGTAATTTTTATCATTATTCCTCAAATAGAGATACCAAAATACAACATCTCAATATTCATTCTTTAGAACTACTCGCAGCCCAATGCCTGATGCGTTACAATAAACTATATAGCCTCTTCTAGGTTCAGGTAGAACCAAGATCAGTGATGTGGTAATTCATCCTTTCATATAATAAAAATATTTTTCACAACCATTATACCATATGAAATTATCACCATTCTTGGTCAAGAAAATATATATTTTTATAGGCATGAAAAATATGTAATAATTTTCATTTAATATGATGTTATTCACAAGAAACTATGTATGTCAATGACATTCTTGGGATGCTCCCAAGAAACCATAGCACTCAACTTCTCTGGATTTATAGATACTCTTATCTATGAGATAATGTGACATAATAAATCAATATTATCAATACAAAAGTTTCAATTTCTGATTATGGAATGAAACCTATGATCTCTTAGTGTATTCAATATGATTTCAAGTTGTTTGTAATGATAATGTTGAGTATACTAATACACGAATATTTTAACCACAAAATTGACCACTAAATAATATAAATATGGGTGGAAAGTATGATTCATTAGAGACATGTAAACTATCCGTAAGTTCATAAGAAAGAAAAACATTACCAAACACTAGTCTAAGATATATCTACTTTGTATTGTTTACATGGTATGTCTAAAGGTCTGGCTCACAGATAATAATAACCCGACCTAAAATCTATCATTGAGAAGTCTCCAACTCCTCTGATATGGTAAAAAATGATTTCTATTTGAGGTACTATATACCATTTCATAATATTTTGTTGATTCAATTTTTAATAATCTCCACATAGCTTGAGAGAACTTTCTACCTTATTGGAGAAAAGGAGTGGTGAAACATAAGGAGATGTACTATGACAGATAAACCCTTTTTCTTCTAGGTCCTCCAACTACATTTAGAGTCCCTATATATTATTAGGATCCATATTTTAGGGAGGAATAAATACTGGTTTTGATCATGGAACTTGTTCAATAGTAAACTATAATTTTCTATTAGGAGGTAACCTAAAAAAGTATTCAAGGAAATCGTCCCTAAAATAGTAATCTATAGGAGGTATATCTCTCTGATGTCCTCCCTGATCACTCATAAGAAGACTTGTAATTTGGTATGTTACTCTAATCAAATCATGTTGTTCATGTCGGTCTTGGCATTCCTGGACATCCCATTCACCCTTGTGAATATAATTAATTCCCTTAAGTGATGGAAAATACACCCTTCAAAGATAGAAATCTACATGATCAGGATAAGTTAATGTCCAATCTATCATTATAATTATTTCAAAGTTTATCAACTTCAAAATGAAGGGGTTCCACATGAAATGATATCCTTCTATCATAAGGTAGAATTACTTACATTATCATACACTCTATTATTTCACTCTCAAGAGTGTTTATACAGTCATACCTCCCTAAATATACACTATCTCAAGGCCATTATTTTCTATAATTTAAATAGAAATGAATGAATTTGAAAATGATGTATCGAATAAATAAGACACTAAAGTAGAAGATACTAAAATTGTACCCCAAACTATAGAATACCTGAGACACTCATAGCCTTCGGTGTCAACTGTATTACATATATCTATCCCAACATATGGCCCTATGATATAATCTAACTACCCAAATAAGGTCTACACTAATGGTGATATATATCCAATATTTTTCTCCCTCAACCATGACCACCTCCTCATACTGAATGGTTGATAGTACCCTAGTTAACTGCATGGAAAGGGGATACTAACCCCACTCATAGACTTGGACTAAGTTTATATCCTCTATCAATGGCCACTAGTTTAATGGTTCTTTAAAAACACTGATGATTCCCCATCATTCAATAATCCCATCACTCCCTGGGGTCTTTATGACACTAGGGCTTTATATGACTTGGATTCTAACACTGATGTCCTAACATTGAGATACCGATGTAGATACTCTGAACACAACTTCCCTAAATATATCCATCTTGGTATAACTTTACTCCACTATTCAATGTGTTATCATGTCTAAGTGATTCCCCACCAAGTCCCTCACTTTTATCCTCTCTTAGATTATACATGGTGATGAGGTCCTAGTTCACTATCCCATATTTTGTAGTATAACTGAGGATTTTTATTTGTGATAGGATTTCCTGTATGATTCCATCCTCAAATAATCTAGTCAGGGACATCTCCTCACCCTTAAAATAATATGTGCGAAGAGCTAGAGCTCTATGGAATTGTCGGATTTGTCCACAAACAATATTGTTATCGTCTCAAGGAGGATAAACTCTCTGGTTCTGAAAACCCTCAATACATCAGGATAAAAGTAATAGTACATGTAGTATATAAATCCTTCCATACCATTACCCAATGTAGATATACTTCTGTGATAACATCCCACCACCAATTAGAAAATCCAAAAAGAATGTATTTAGAGAGATCACTATCCTTTTAGGTGGATTATCAAGATTCTTTCAAATAGACAACATTATCTCAATCCATGACTCAAAATCATGGGGAATAACATCCCCTAAAAAGGTTTAAGGATTATACTATTTTAACTCTATAAAAAATTCCATAAAATGTGAAGGTTATAGATCTCCCTGTAAAGGCTACACTAAACACATGAAACAATCTTAAAACTGAGCATCGATTATTAGGTCAGGAATAAGTGGACGTCCCTCAAGTTACACTATAGGAGGTAATAATGGTGGATCATGGACTAGAACCTATTAAGAATAGTAATTACCACCATACAAGTTCTCAACTGGAGTCATTCATTGTGGAATTTATCTATGCTGAAAATCACTCACCTTAGAAGAATATTTGATACTAGAATAGATCATACATAAAGAATTAAGAGAGGTAAAATTGTTCTTATAGAAGAGTTAACACTCAATTTACCACCATAAAAGTTCTCAACTGGAGTCATTCATTGTGGAATTTATCTATGCTGAAAATCACTCACCTTAGAAGAATATTTGATACTAGAATAGATCATACATAAAGAATTAATAGAGGTACAATTGTTCTTATAGAAGAGTTAACACTCAATTTACTACACCTAAAGCCAACTCTATATTATAAAAAAGATCAAAAGGGTCATAAGAGACACTCCCTATGACTCACTAATGAGGTAGGGTTAGGGTGAAGTTCTCATATCTATATAATAGTTGTTTTGGTATATGGAGTGTCAACTGGAAGTTATATAGGATAAAATACAATAGGATGTAGTTTTCAACCCCATTTATCATTTATTATTTAATTAATTAGTTAAAATTCTATATTTTAATGTATGTATTATATATTTATCTATATATCATGGTTCCATTATATGAATGTGTCAATCTCAAGTTCTAAATTCCTATTATCTGTAAGTTGCAATTGGATTTCAATGTAAATGTAACTGAATTCTTTTAATGTTAAAATTATATGGATCTCCATTCTAAATTTATAGTGGTTCACACAGCATATAAATTTCAATTTCCATTCACTTAATTTCAAACACTAAATTTTTAGTTCATGCAACTGATGGTCCATGGATCGAACATGTGATAATTGATTAATTAAGGTTCCACCATCAATTTATATGATAAAATAAAATTTATGTTGATGGGGACACCTTAATAACCAATTATTAATCATCCTAGTAAAATATATTTTAGGACAATTAAAAATATCATAGTCAAGGAACCAACATTATGCAGTAGAAAATGTAGGCAGGAAAGTGAACATGGCATGAAATATTCATGACATATAAAGCCACTGGTTCCAATAATGACACAATATCAATACCTATGTACCTTATCAATATATGGTTAAAAAGTGAATCCATACAAATAATAATAAATTCCACTAACCATGCACATCAATCTCTAGTGAAATAAGTACAACTATAATAGAAAAAAAAACTTGAATAGTAAGTACCAACCAAGGAAACATGGATTTTTCCCTATATGTGTGTTAGATACTCCTAGGAATGGTCATGTTACAATATCTTAGCACATTCCTATTATTTTTAATACTAACCCAAAATAGTAACACAAAAGGAAAATATCCTTTGATGCCACTTGTAACATCTCAAATACGGGTCAATCAAAAGTTAACAAAACCAATTCGCCACATGGCCTCAAGTTATCCTTCTCATATAACAGAGGATAATGACTAGTAGTGAGGTTATATGATGGCATGGTGGGGAGACTATACCCTCTTTATTACAGTGGAGCACAACGGTTAACTATAGATATAAACCAGCAGATGTAATAATATTGGAAACAATGGAGGTTAATATCTTAAAAAAGTAAAATGACAAAAATAATACATAGTTTCATCTACAGGATCATGATGTTATGATTCTATAAAAAAGTGAGAAATTCAAAGGGGAAAAGAATATAGTAATACACAATACGTGTTATAAAAATTATACAAAAAGGTAAAAAATGTAACTCCAATAGAATCATAAGAACAAGCTCAGTCTTGTAGTCTTATAATAAATCCCAGTATAGAATATCAAAATTCCAATCCTTGTTACTTCCCCTTATCCCTACCCGAATCCATGAATTCAATTCGTGTACAAATTGGTAACCTGAAATGGTTGTGATATGAACTCAGTAGGCCACCATAAAATGGTGTCTATCACTATCCATTATGTGAATATATAATGATTATTACGAAAGAATAATGAATACGGATAGTGAATAAATAAATAAATCATGTTGGTATGGGTTCCTCATGGGACACCCATATGATACTACCAAAATCAGACTAATACATAATGTCTCTGAATAAGTGGAATCATGTTTATATATATATGTGTGAGTATAATAAATACATATACTTGTGGCTTATATCTGAAGCATCCATATAAAATAATTTTATAAGGGAACTACAATGTTTCATGAAATGTTTTACTTATCAATCAACTATAAGTCCAAAGTGGAATACTCTTGGCATATCAACCTAAGATGTTCTATTCATGCCCTAAAACACATTCTAGGTGTCCCCATTACTCGGCGTAATATGATCCATATCATGTAAACCTACTTGGTTCCACAATCATAATGACTGCACCAAATTTAAGGATTTTAATTTCAATGTACAATTTAATTTGATGGTAAAAAACACATCTTGTCAAATAATATAATCTAAGGAGAGGAATCACAATGTACAACATAGTATTTAAATTCAAGGGTTTCCATGAACAATATTTGGAACCAAATAGAGTAAAATTCATTTTCAAACATAATTGAAAAGATATTATAATGTCATGCCCCACCTCTTGATGTTTTACTAATAATAAATAACAATAATAAACATGGATATGATAATTCAACCTATAATTCACTCAATTCAATAAGAATTTCATTTTTAAGGGATAATAATAACTCACTATAGAAGGTGGTTTAATTCCATATCCACATATAGGGTCCATTAATATTATCATACCATCAATTTAATTTAATTTAAACAACTTTAATATGAGCTATAGTAAAAAACACCTCATAAGGTATTTTGAATACATGTTATGTCAAAATTTTCATATACATCTAAGTTAACACACCCAATGGGGTTGTATTTATTGAGGTATACAACCTACAATGATGAAATTAGCTCATATGAACTATCCAAAATTATTTATTAATATTTTATTTCGTTAATTTAACATTTAATTGGTGAAACATGGATGTTCTGGTGCCTGAAATAGTGGCATATAATATAAAAAATAATTTTTTTTGGGAAATGATCTAAACCTCCTACCTTGGAAGTGCAGTAGACTCTTCTTCCGATGATGACATCTAATCTAGGGTCCAACCAGTGAAATTAGAGAAATAGACAAATTGCCTCAAAATGGGTTATATTAGGTCAGACAGATAGAATATTCAAAATAGTGACATAAATAATAGTTAAAATATGAGTATTGATGAACTTTTTTTAAATGAATTCAATGGAAAATATAATGTGTGATTCAAAATTTGGAGGAAGGATGAGGCTCACATCCTAGCTTGAGGGATAAGGGAGATATCAACAAGGGGGAGACTATAGTAGATGAACAATAGTGTAAAAATAAGGAATATGGTTTAAATTTACAACGGGAAAATTTTAATTTCACCCATTTTTATAGGGAACATGGTTTGTTGACACATAGAGCGAAATCGTACCCTAACCATGAATCACCACTGTCTATGTCGAACACCACCTCATATGGTTTGTGCACGACATTCCAAACTATTCAAACACAATGGGATTCTAATCTGTAACATTCATGTAGTTTTCCAAATGGTCATGTGTACTCCCTTGAATAAATATACTAATAGTGTGTGACAATGTATCATCACATGGGTGAGGTGTATATTTAGCACTAACAATATATTAACCATGCACCTAACCCTATACTTCTAAATTACATAACAATAGTTTTTTTGGATCCTTTAGGGATTCATAGGTTTTAGTTTTTTTATGTTCTTTAGTTTTTAGGATATTTTATGTGTTTTGGGTCTTTAAGGATCATTCATATTTTAAATAGTTTTTAGGGTTGTTAGGGTATTTATGGTGTTTATTTTGTTTTATGGTTTTAGGATGTTTTGTGTTTTTTAGGTTTTGTAGGACTTTTAGGGGGTTTAGTGGTTATAGTGCTTTAAATTTTTTTATTGTTTTAAAATTATTTTTAATGGGGTTGAGGTTTTTAAATTTTTTAAACGGTTTTTAAGATTTTCTATATTTTTTAATATATATTTTATAAAAATAAAGTTTTTAGGGTTTCTAGGGATTTACAGATTTTAGGGGTCTGATAGGATTAGGGAACTTAGGTTGTATTAGAGTTTTTAGGGTGTTTTAGGTTTTATGGTATTTTTGAATGTGTAAGGTTTTCTAGGGTCTTTTAGGGGATTTATAGGTTTCTTATTTTATAGGGACTTCTAGGGTTCTCATATGTTTTTTTGGTGTTTTGGTTTTTAGGGTCTTTTAGTGGTTTAGGGGGCTTTTAGTGTTTTTTGGTATTTTTGGGTTTTTTCTGGTTTTTAGAGTTTTAGGGTTTACGAGTTTTTTTTGGTATTTTGTGTTTTTAGTATTTTTGGGAGTTTTCATGTTTTTAGGGGGTTTGGGGATTTTTTGGATTTTTAGGTGTTTGTAGGGGTGATAGGGTTTTCACATCCTTTTTGGGGTTTTTAGAATTTCAAAATAAATTAGGGGATTCATGGGGTTTTAAGGGTTTAGGGTTTCTATGATTTTAATGGGTTAAAAAGGTATTTTTATGGTTTTATGGTTTTTAGGGTGCCTTTGGATTAATTTAGGGTTTTTTGGGTTTTTTGGGGTTTTTATTTTTAATATCTTTTGGATTTTAGAGTTTTAGTGGTTTTTTGGGATTTTAGGTGTTTTTAGGGTTTTAGTATTTTTTATGGGTTTTGAAGGGTATTAGGGTTTTTTAGGGATTGTAGTGTTTTTAGGGATTTTTTGGGTTCTTAAGGGGTGTTTAGTGAATTTCAGGTTTTTTTTATGATTTTAAGGTTTTTTTGGGTTTTATGGTTCTATTGTTTTAATGTTATTAGGGTATTTTAGTGCCTTTTTGGGTTTTAGATTATTTTATGAGTTTTTTTTAGTATTTTGGGTTTTTTGGTTTTTAGGTGTTTTAGTGTTTTAAGGAATTTTCAGGGGTTTTAACGATTATTTGGGTTATTCGATTTTTAGGTATTTTTATGGTTTTATGGTTTTTAGGTTTTAAGTTTTTTTTTTGTTTTTTGGGTTTTTAAATTTCATAGGTTTCTTAGGGATTTTTAGGATTCTTGTATGGTTTTAGGGGGTTCTATAGTTCTTTAATTCCTTTTTATGTTTTAATGTTTTTTTAGAAATGTTAGGGTTAATATTGAATTTAGGGTTTTGTAGTGTTTGTAGGGTTTTAGGGGTTTTTAGTGTATTTAAGGATTTTGAAGGGTGCTGCAGGGTTTTAGGGTTTGTAATGGATTTGAGGTTATTTATGGTTTTAGGGTTTCTAGTGTTTTAAATGCTTTTGGTGTTTTTTGTGGGTTTTAGGGTGTTTTTTATGGTTTTTAGTGATTTCCTAGGTGTTAGGATCATTTAGGGGATTTAGTTTCTTTTCGAGTTTTTAGGAATTCTAGGGACATTTATGGTTTTTAGAATCATTTATGGTTTTTTGGGTTTTGGGGTCTTTTAGTGCCTTTTTATTGTTTTAATTGTTTTCTAGGGTGTTTAGTATTTTTTTGGGTTTTTATGTGTTTAGGGTTTTTCATGTTTTTAGGGTTCAAAGAGTTCTTTAGGGATTTTTAAGGTTTAGTAGGGGTTTTATGGATTTTTAGTTCTTCTAATGGGATTTAGGGATATTTAGTGGGTTTTATATATTATTTGGGTCGTTAATGTTATAGGTTTGTTAAGGTTTTTAGCGTTTTTATGTTTTTAGGGTTTATTAGGGGTATTAGGGTTTGTAGGATTGTTTTAGGGGTTTTTATTTTTTTAGGATTTTATAGGGGTTTGAGTTATTTTAGGGTTCTATTAAGTTCATTTTGGATCATTTAGGGATTTTCCTGTCTTTTAGGGTATTTTTTGTGGGTTTTTTGTATTTTTGGGGTTTAGTGTTTTTTAGGATTTTTGGTGTTTTGAGGTATTTTAGAGTTTTTTGGTTTTTTATTGTTTCTAATATTATATTGGGTTTTTATGGTTTTTAGGGGGGTTGAACTAGTTTTATCTATTTTTATGGTTTCTACTTGTTTTAGGGTAATTTTTTTGGAATTTTAAAGTCTATTTAGGGTTTTAGTGTCTTTTTAGTTTTTTACAGATTTAATGGTTTCATTAGGGATTTATTGTTTTTATGGTTTTTTGAATTTATATTTTTTATGCAGTAAATAAGGTTTTGGTGGGAGGGTTAGGGTCTCTTATGGGTTTTGGAGGTTTTTTTTTTATTTTTGATGGGTGTTAACGGATTATGGTTTTTTTTGGGTTTTGGTGTCTTTAGGGTTTTTACTATTTTTTATTTTTAAGAGTTTCATCATCGTTAGGAATTTTATTATTTTTAATGTGTTTATATTTTTTTATTTTTTATGTTTTATAGGGTTTTTAATTCTTCTTAGTGTATTTAGGGTTTTAGGGTCTTTTAATATTTTAGGGGTTTGGGTATTTTTTAGTATTTTTATGGTGTTATTGGTTTTTAGGGTGCTTTTAGGTATTTTGTGGTTTTAAGTGTTTTTATGTCTTCTAATATAATAGGGGTTTAAAATTGTTTTAGGGGTTTTAGGGTTTCAAGGGTCATTATTGGTTTTTTGGAGTTTTTATGGTATTTATGATTTTTAGGGTCATTAGGGTTTTCATGTTATTTTAAGTGTTTTTATGGTTTTATGGTGTAGGATCCCTTTTATTTTCAGATATGCCCCTCTTTTAGATTTGGTTGAACGTGTTTTCTTTTTTTTCCGTCTTCTTTAAGCCATGTTTGTTGTATCCCTTTTTGGGATAGACAGATTTTCTAGGTAAAATGACATAATGTTTGGTGATATACTTTTTAAAAATTAATGTAGTCCAAGTATAAATATATTAAGTGTTTTTGAGGGTTTTCCATGTTTTGGAAGGCTTTGTAGTTGGTTCAGGGTGTTTCTATATAATCTAGATTGTGAATTATTTGTTGAACACTTTCACGTCATGATCATGTTACATGACATGAACTTGTCACCATGAAGATTCCATGAACTGGTTTAGAGTGTAAAATTAATACACATTGTGAAACTAGCTCACATAGTGAAATGGTTGATTGGGGTTATTTTTACCCTAGGTGGTTCATTTTTTGGTATATTTTACAAATCAATACATTCATGTCACGAAATGGTTTCATGTAGTGAATATATCAATACTTCTTATTTCAATCCTTATTGTGAAAATGAATTTAATTAATCTATTTTGAATATCCCTCTCTTGAACCCTAAAGATACTCTGGGTCATTTTGGAGTGGTTCGTTCCATTTTGTACATCACAGTATAGTGTTTCAACTCTGGAGATTTTATCCGCTTTGATTTTCCAATTACCTTTTTCTATCCTCCAATGTTCTAGTGGGATCTCTTGACCATCCTTGAATCGATTGTTGATCATTATGTTTTTATGATCTAGGTTTTCATTGGTATCACAATCTTATTTGTTATTTTTTTGTGATACCTATTGTGAGTGTTTTTTTAATCTCCATACAATGGTTGGTGGTATATAACTAATCCTTATGATCTATTTCTATTTGTCCAAGTATATTCAATATTATGCGATTGTGTCAACACAACATGTCGGTTAAAAAAAGAATATTGGGTGATGATAATCATGTGTTTGGGATACTCTTTTGAACCCTTTGGATCCAGTGGTGTTGAGACCTAGATTATTCTTGCCCATAGGTTGATCTTACCACAGAGTAAAAATTACCATGTTGATGGATTAAAATATGATTTATCATGACATGAAATATTAGGTGATTTCATGTGATAGTTTCACCTTGAAAATGTCTTACTTGATTAAAGAAATGTATATTGATAATTGGAAAGTATTTGGTGTGTAAAAAGGATTAATAATATATTAAGATATTAAATGATGTATGAATTGAAAATTTAAAGACAATGGGTGATTGTCTGAAACGAAAATTTTGGATTTTGATATTTGGTTGTGATATTATTACTATTATTACTTGTGTAGTGACTCATGGTGAAATGATTTCATAACGTTCTTCACCCGTTTATACTAATATTCTTACATAAAGGGCTTAGTATAATTATATAGAAATGATTATTTAATGGGATAGGATTTCTTATGATAAAATGATTATATAAAGGTCTTGTCCAATTTATTTGTAAATGAATATACAGAGGGATCATCCCTATTATATTGAAATTGTTATACAGAGGACTTGGTCAGGTTATGAAGAAATTCTTATAAAAATTGAATTTTCTGGTTATGTGATCATGTGATGGACTTATGGTCACTGTTGGCATGGTTATACAACATTCTAAGAGATATTCCAATATAGGTTTTAGGTTGTACCTTTTTTGATTTAGGGTGTAGGGTATAGGGTTTTGGGTGTTGGGTTTACATTTTAGGGTATAAGGTTTAGGGTGTCGGGTATAGGTTTAGGGTTTAGGGTTTATGGTTTAGAGTTTAGGGATTAGGTTTTAGGTTTTAGGGTTTAGGTTTTAAGGTTTAGGGTTTATGGTTATTTTAGAAAATTATGGGTTTTATGGTTTTGGTTTTTTAAAAATTTTGGGGTTTTATAGGTTTTTTGGTTTTTTGAATTTTTATGGGATTTTTCTGGTTTTTGTAGTTTTATGTTTTTACCGTGTTTATGGGTTTTAATGGTATTAGCAGTTTTAGGGGTTTTTTTATGGGTTTTATTTGGTTTTCATAGTTTTTACAGGGTTTTTTTGTTTCTAGTGGGTTTTAGAGTTTTGTGGGTTTTAAGTGGTTTTTTTTGTTTTTTCGGTATTGTATGGTTTTTTAGTATTTTATAGTCTTTTTTCAGGTTTTTTGGATTTTTAAATGTCATTGGATTATTTTGATTTTTAATGGTTTTTGGGGTTTTATGGATTTTCTCAATTTTTAGGTTTTTTATTTTTTTGGAGTTCTCTCGGGTTTCTACGGATTTTTGGGGTTTTTAAAAGTATATTAGGGTTTGAAAGGTTTTTTATATTTTTTAGGGGATTTTAGTGAATTTATTGATTTTAATGATTTTTATGTTTTTTTGGGGTTTAAGGTTTTTAGGGTTTTCAGGGTTTTATGGGGTTTAGTAATTTATGTTGTTCTTAGGGTCTTTTAGGTTCTTTTTAGGTCTTTTATGTATTTACGGTTTTTTTTGGATTTTAGGGTTTTTACGGTATTTTTGATTTTTAGGGTTTTTTTGTGGTTTTTTGGTTGTTTTCGGTTTTTATAATTTTTTTTTGTATTTTCGAGTTTCTCATGATATTTAGGGTATTTTTGGGATTTTATGGAATTTTAGTGTTTTTATTGATTTTAGGGGTTATAATGGGTTTTAGGTAATTTTACAATTACTAGGATCTTTTTGGTTTTCTGTTTTTAGGGCACTTGGATTTTTTAGGGTTTTTTAGGATGCTTAGGGATTTAGTTTTTTAAGTTCCTTCAAAGGATTTATGGTTTTTTGAGTATTTTATAATTTTGGGGTTTAAGGTTTTTATATGTTGTTATGGTATTTTGAGTTTTTAGGGTTTTTAGGATTTTGTAGTGTTTTGATGGTTTTTATGGGTTTTTAGGGTTTTAGGATTATCTGGGTTTTAGCATTTTCTTAGGGTTATTGTGTTTTTTAGGGTTTCTTAAATTTATTTACGATTCTTAGGGATATTTACAGTATTTAGGATTTTTTTTGGGGGGGGGGGGGGTTTAAGGGATTAAATTCTTTTAAGGGTTTTAGGGGTTATAGTGTACTTTTTCTATTTCAATGGTATTAATGGTTTTAAGGGTTTTTATTATTTTAGTGGTTTTATTTTCATTAATGGATTTTATGGTTTTTAGGGTTTTAGGTTGATTTATCAATTTTATGACTTTTCAATATTTTTTGGGGTGTTTAGTGTTCTTAGTTTTTATGGGTTTTAGGGTTTTTTAGGGTTTTATGGTTTTTGTGGTTATTCATATATTTTTTAGTGTTTTATGGTTTTTTATGTTTTTATTGTTTTAAGGAAAATTTTAGGATTTTTCGAGTTTTTTGGGTTTTTTGGGTTTTTTTGGATTTTAAGGTTTTATGGATTTAACGGTTTTAGGGGTTTTAGGGACTTTTGAGCATTTTAGTATATTTAGGGGTTTAAGTGTTTTTATGGGGTTTAATGGTTTTGAGGGCCTTTAGTATTTTTATAGGGTGTTTTATGATATTTTATATTATTTAGGGTCTTTAAGGGGTTTTTAGCCTTTTAGATGGGTTATGGTCTTTGGGGTCTTTTATGGTTTTTAGGGTTTTAGGGTCTTTTAGGGGTTTTTAGGTGTTATAAGATTTTAATAATTTTGGGAGTTTTTGTGTTTTAGGGGGTTTCAGTATATTTAGTCTTTGAGGGTTTTTATTGTTTTTAGTGTTTTAAAAGGGTTCTAGGTTTTTTTCTATTTTTAATGGTTTTTAGGGTTTTGTATGGTTTTTATGTTTTTTCAGGGTTAGATGAGTATTTTATGAATTTTAGGATTTTTAGGGTTTTTATACTATGTTATGGATTTTAAGGGTTTTAAGATTTTATAGGGTTTTGGGGGGTTTTGATGGTTTTAGGGGTTTTAGCGTTTTTAGGATATTTAGAGGGTTTTAAATGTATTTAAGGGTTTTTAGGGTTTTTTTGCGATTTTTGAGTCTTTTAAGGGTTTTAGGACTTTTCATTATTTTTTTTGGTACTTTTAGTAGTTTTAGTATTTTAAGGGTTATTATGGGTTTTAGGGGTCTTAGTTTTCTTAGTCTCTTTTATGGTTTTATATTTTTCATAGTTTTAGGGATTTTATAATTTTTTTGGGTTTTTCTAGGGTTTTATGTTTTTTTGGACTTTTTAATGTTTTAGGGGTTTTTAGAGTCATTTATGGGTCTTTAATGGGTTTTATGGTATTTTAGGGGTTTGTAAGGGATTTTATGTTATTCGGGGTTTTAGGTGTTCTAGGGTTTTCAGGGTGTTTTTGACTTTTATGATTTTAGTGTAATTTTTGGGTTTTTTGATTTTTATAGTATTTTATGGAGTTTTTGGTTTTTTAGTGGTTTTAGGATTTTTGTATTTTTTTTGTGGTTTTATTGTTTTTAGGGGTTTAGGGTTTGTAGGATTTTAAACGACGTTTGGGAAATCTTTGATATTTTAGATTATTTAGTGTTCTTTTGGGTCTTTAGGTTTTCATTATTTTAGGGTTTTTATTTGTTTTTGGGTTATTTTAATGTTTTTATGAGTTTAGGCTATTAGTGGTATATAGGGTTTCTTTGGGGTTTATATGGGGTTTTCCTTTTTTTGGATTTAATGAATTTTTATGCTTTTTTAAAGATTTTGTGGGTGTTAGGGTTTTAAGAGATTTTTTTTTCTTTTTGGGTTTCTTATGGATTTAACGGGGTTTGTAATTTCTAGGGTTTGAATGTATTTTTGGTTTTAAGGGTTTTAATAAATATTTTAGGGGGTTTGGTTTTAAAAGGTTTTAAGCTTTTAAGTGATTTTTTGCATTTTGAGGGTTTTTATTGTAATTTACAATTTTTAGATTTTTTTCATTCAATTTTTTTGGGTTTTAATGTTTATTTGAGGGTTTTATGGGGTTTTAGAAATTTAAATAGTATTTAAGGGTTTTTGGGAATTTAGGGTTCTAAGGGTTTGGAAAGGATTTATGGTGTGTTAGGGATTTTATGGATTTTTGGGGTTTTTAGGGTTTTAGCATTTTTTGGTTTTTTTGGATTTTAGAGGTTTTATGGTTTCTTATATTTTTTGGGTATTTTGGTCTTTTAGTGTTTTTAGGTGTTTTTAGATATTATATTGGGTTTTTAGGTTTTTTTGGGATTTTAGAGATTTCTGGAAATTTCATGGATTTATAGGGGGTTTCATGGATTTTTAGTTTTTAATACTTTTAAGAGTTTTAGGGGTTGGGTTAGGGTTTATTTGAGGTTTTAGTGTTTTTAGGGGTTTTTTGGTTTTTAGGGTTCTAGGGTTTTTATTGTTTATAGGGTATTTTTGTGTTTCAAGGGGTTTTAGAGTGTTTTTGGATGTTTATGGGGGTTTAGGGAATTTTAGAGTATTTCTATCATTATTTAGGATCTTTTAGCGTTTTTATATGGTTTTGATGGGTTTAGGGGGTTTTAGGGATTGAGGGAATTTTATAGGGCTTAGGGTTTTTAGGGGATTTAGGGTTTTTAGGGTTACTAGGGGTTTCGGGGTTTTTATGGATTTTCAAGGTATTGAGGTTTTTAGGGGTTTTATTGTTTTATGGATTATTATGGTATTTAGGAGATTTTAGGGTTTTTTAATTTTAATAATTTTTTAGGGTTTTCAACATTTCTAATGGTTATTTTTTGTGTATTTAGGTTTTTTGAAGTTTTTATGATTCTTGATGTTTTATTTAGTGTTTTTATATTTTCAAGGGGTATTTAGGGTTTTAGAGGCATACAATGGTTTTTAGTTTTTTTAGGTTTTTTTGGGTTTCTATATTTTTAGGGGTTTATATTTTTATGGTTGTTTTATTTTTTAGGGTTTTTTATGTTTTTAGGAGTTTTGGGGGTTTTTAGCAGTCTTTTTGTTTTTGAGGTGTTTTGGGGTCTGTATTGCGTTTTATGGGGATCCGGTGTTTTCATGTATTTTTGAGTTATTTAGGGTTTCAAGATATTTTATGGGGGTTTTTGAGTTTAAAGGGTTTTTATTATTTTAGGGGTTTTATGGTTTTCCAGATTTTGATGGTTTTTAGGTTTATTTGGTGTTTTGGGTATTTTAGTTTTTAGGGATTTTAGGTTTTAGACGAGGTTTTACAATTTTTAAGGGGTTTTTAGTTTTTTAGGGGTTTATGATTTTTTATGGTTTTTAGGGTTTTTAGGGGTTTTAGGGGGTTTTTTTGGTTTTCAAAGGGTTAGGTTTTAGTGCATTGTTTGTTTTGTGGTTTTTTATTTAGATTTAATGGTT
This sequence comes from Viscum album, assembly GCA_963277665.1. Taxonomy (NCBI): domain Eukaryota; kingdom Viridiplantae; phylum Streptophyta; class Magnoliopsida; order Santalales; family Viscaceae; genus Viscum; species Viscum album. The sequence continues at coordinate 686,999,785 of OY728167.1, forward strand.
TTCATAGTGTTCTTTTAAATTTCTTATTGTTTTTATATTCTTTATGTTTTTTTTGTTTTTAGTGTTTTTAGGAATGTTAGTGTGTTTTTTGGGTTTTAAGGATTCAATGTTCTTTTCATATTTTAGGTTTTTTAGGGTTTTAGGAAGCTTTTTGTATTTTTAGTTGTTTGTAGTGTGTTTTAGTGTTTTGGGTGTTTAAAGGTATTATGGGGTTTGAAGGTTTTTTAGGGTTTTTAAGTGTTTATAGGGTTTTAGGGTTTTAGGGTGTTTTAGAGACTTTATGGGTCATTATGAATTTTATAGTTCTTTTATGTCCAGTAGGATGTTTTGGGGTTTTATGGTCCTTTCATTGTTTTAGGGTCTTTTATGGATTTTATTTTTTAGGGTTTTTTATTATTTTTAGGGGTTTTGTCTTTTTTTATTTTTATTTTGTGTTTTCATGTTTTTTTAAGATTTTTGGTTTTTCAATAGTTTAATTTTTTTAATGATTTTATGTTTATTAACAATTTTTTAGGTTTTAATTTTTTTTTTGTGTTTTGGATATTTTTTGGTTTTCACTAGAGTTTGGGGTGTTGGGGGGGTAGTGGTTTTGGGGGTTTTAGTGTTTTTAGGGATTCTAGGGATTTAAGTGTTTTGGGTGTTTTTCAATTTTTACTATTTTAAGGGGTTTGAGGGAATTTATAGTTTTCTGGTTTTCGGGATTTTATTGGATTTCATTTTTTTGGGCTTTAGTATTTTTTAGGTTTTCTGGATTTTTAGTGGTTTTAATGGATTTTATGGTTTGTATGGATTTTTAAATGGTTTTTATTATTTTATGAAATTTATAGTATTAAGGGGTTTTGTATTTTTTTACAAATTTTTGGGTTTTAAGGGTTTTAAGATTTTTATGGGTTTTTGGAATTTTTATAGTCTATTAGGATTTTTATGATTTTTCAAGGGTTTTATGGTTTTAGTGTATTTTATTGTTATGGTTTTTAGGTTCTCTTATTAATTTTTTGGTTATGTATTTTAAGGTCATTTATGCTTATTTTTGGATTTTAGGGTCTAGTATAATTTTTAGGTTGTTTTAGGTTATTAAAATTTTGAAGGGTATTTTAGGGTTGTTATTAGTTTTAGTATCACTTAGGGTATTTTTAGGGTACTTTAAGGGTTTTTGGGTTTTTGGGTATTTAAGATACTTTAGGGTTTTTTGGGATTTGGTATTTATTTTCGTTTTATTGGCTTGTTATGGGTTTTATGATTTTTTATGATTTTTTATGATTTTTAAGGGTTGTAATGGTTATTAGAATTTTTAGTTGTTTACTAACGTTTTTACAATTTTAAGGGTCATTAAGGGTTTTATGATTTTTAAGGTTTTTTGGGCCTTTTAATGTTTTAGGTTGGTTTGGGGGTCATTTATGTTATGTGTTATTTTGGGGTTTTAATTTTTTTTGTATTTTTGTGACTTTTTTTGAATTTTAGGGTAGTTTATGGGCTTTAGGGTATCCAAGGATCATTAAGGATTTTAGGGGGTTTTAGTGATTTATTGTTTTTAGGGATTTTTAGAGTTTTTAGAGGGTTTTAGGGCTTTAAAAGGTTTCTGAATTTTTATGGTTTTGAAAGGTTTTTAAGAGATTTGTGTTTTTATGGTTTTAGGGTTTAAATCAATTTCAATTGTTTTGAGGGATTGTATGGGTTTTCGGGGTTTTTTATTTTCATATTCTTTAAGGGGTTTCTAGGGGGTTTATTTTTATGGTTTTTAGGCTCGTTTTTAAGGGTTTTAGGTTTCGTTAAGATTTTTTTAAGGTTTTAGGGTTTTGTTAGGGTTTTTTGGTTTCTATGGTTTTCAAGGTATTCAGCTTTTTAGTATTTTAAGAGTTTTCTAATGTCCTTTTGGATTTTGAGGGATTTTAGAGTTTTTTAGGGGTCTTAGGGTAATTTTGGGTTTTAGGGAATTTAGGATTTCGAAGGGTTAAGTGTCTTTATATATGTTTAGGAAATTTAGTGTTTCGGTGTTTTCATTGTTTTTTTACAGTTTTTTGGGTTTTTAGGGTTTTTACTGCTATTTAGGATATTAAGATATATTTGTGTTTTCGGGGTTGTAAGAGTTTTATGTCTCTTTAAAAGGTTTCTACTGTTCTTTTAGGTTTTAATAATTTTTAGGGAACATTTTTGGGGTTTAGCATTCTTTTAGGGGATTTAGGTTTCTTTTATAATTTTCAGTGTTTTGTAAGGTTTTTATATGGGTTTTAGTGTATTTAGGGTTTATTGGGTATCTAGGGGTTTTAGGGTTTTGTAGGATTTTTGGGGTTTTTTTGTTTTTATGTATTTATGGGTTTTGATGATTTTGTTCAAATTTTTAGGATTTTTCATCTTTTTCAGGTTTTTAATTGCTCTAGGGTTTTTATGGGGTTTAAGGTTATTAATAATTTATAATCTTTGTAGATATTTTTGGATTTCTAAGTAGATTGGATGGTTTTTTACGGATTTATGTTTTCTAAGGTTTTATTGTTTTTAGTGTCTATATGTTTTTAGGGTATTTAATTATATTATCTTATTTTGGAGTTTTATGTTTTTTTTTGGGTTTTAGGATTTTTTATGGTTTTATGGGTATTAGGGAAATTTTGTAGGTTTCAGTGTTTTTATGGATTTTAGTGATTTTTTAGGTTTTCAAGTTTTTAGTGTTTTAATACTTATAAAGGTTTTTATGTTTATTTTGTTTTTGAGTTTATATGGGGTTTTAAGGATTTTAATGGGGTTTTATGGTTTTAGGGTTTTATGGCGTTTAGGATTTTTTGGGTTTTAGGGTTTTTTGGGATTTTTAGTGTTTTTAGGGGTTTTCATGTATTTGTAATGATTCTATAGTTTTTAGTGGGCGTGTTAGTGTTGTTATGGTTTTTGTGTATTTATGTTTTTTAGGGGTTTTATTATTTTTAGGGGTTTTTTGGTTAATAAGGTTTCAGGGGTTTTAATAGGTTTTAGGGTTTCTTGGGTTTTAGAATGTTATCTTGTTTTTTATGATTTTTTTGGGTTTTAGGGTTTTTAGAATTTTTAATGTGATTTATTTTCTTGAAGTTATTTTATATTTGTTTTTAGGATCTTTTCGTGGTTTTTAAGTTTATTAGGGGTTTTTAGTGTTTTTGTAAATTTTTTGTGGCTATAAGAGTTCTAGGGGTTTTTACAGTTTTTAATGTTTTAGGGAATTTTTTGGGTGTTTAATGGGTTTGTAATGCCTTGTAGGTATTTATACGATTTCTAAGGTCTTCTTTTGTTTTTATGGTATTTTGGGTTTTTTTTGTTTTTAGGGTATTTTAGTGTATTTTTGTTATTTTTGTTCTTTTAGAAGTTTTTTTGTTTTTTGGGTTTTAAGGTTTTTAGTTTGTTTTAGTGTTTGAAGGATTTTTCAAGGGTTCTAAAACTTTTTTTATGTTATTATATCTTAAGGTATTTTTCTAGTTTTATGGTTTTATTGAAATTGTGTTTTTCGGTTTTTAGGTTTTTTAAACCATTGAGGGTTTTAGGGGATTGTAGTATTATTTTATGGTTTTAGGAGTTTTTAGATTTCTTTTATGGTTAGTTATGGGTTTTTAGATTCTTTTAGGGATTTTATTATTTTTTTTGGTTTTTTTTGGGTTTCAACATTTTTTACGGCTTTTTAGTGTATTTAGGTATTTGGAGGTTTTTTATGGTTTTAGGGTTTGTAATGGTTTTAAGGGTATTTAGGGTTATATGGATTCTAAGGTTTTTAATGTTTATTTGTGGTTTTTTGGGTGGTGTTAGGGGGGTTTTATTGTTTTTTGTATTTTCATGGGGTTTTATTGTCTTTTAGGGGTTTTAGGTTTTTTTAGGTTTTAGGGTCTCTAGTATCTTTTAGGGTGTTTAGAATCATTTAGGATTTTTTTTGGGTTTTGGATTCTTTAAGTTCCTTTTCAGGGTTTTATGTTTTCTAGGGTTTGTTTGGGTGTTTAGGTATTTTAGGGTATTTACGGGTTCTAGGGTTTTTTGGGGGTTTTCAAGGGATTTAGAGTTCATTGATGATTTATATGGTTTACTAGGGTATTTAGGGATTATTAGTGATTCTAAGGGGTTTTAGGGATTATTATTGAGTTTTATGTTTTTTTAGGGATGTTAATGTTTTTAGGTATTTTGAATTTTTTTTTTCAGGTTTTAATGTTTTAGGTTTTTTGGGTATTAGGGCGTTTTATGGTAATTTAATGGGATTAGGGTTTTTGGGATTGTTTTAGAATTTTCACGGTTTTTATAGTTTTAGGGTTTTCATAGGGTTTTTAGTTCTTTTAGAGTTTTTTTAGGTTCATTTAGGATAATTTTGTGACTTTCAAATCCTTTAGAGAAAATATAAGGTTTTAAGTATTTTAGGGTTTTTGGTGTTTAAAGGGGATTATGGTTTTTTTATTACTATAGAGGTTTTAGGGTATTTTAGAGTTTTTATGGTTCTTTAGTGTTTTTATTGTTTTATTTGGGTTTTATGTTTTTTGGGGGTTTAACTGGTTTTATGGATTTTTATTGTTTTAGGGGGTTTTGGTACATTCTATGAAATTTTAACTAATTTTTAGTGGTTTTAGTGATTTTTAGTATTTTTATAGTTTTATTGGGTTCTTTTGGGGTTATTGATTTTATTGACTTTATAGTTTCTTTTGGGGTCTATTGTTTTTAGGGATTTTTAAATTTTTATGGGTTTGAGGGGTTATTAGGAATTTTTTGGATGTTATAGGTTTTTAGGTGTTTTCAGTTTTTTTTGGGTTTTAAGGGGTTTTTGGGACATTTATTTTTTAGGGGTTTTATGGGTGGTTAGGGGATTTATGGTTTCTAAGGACTTTTAGTGTTTTAGGAATTTTTATGGTATTTATGATTTAGAGGGTTTTTAGGGGTTTTAAGATCTTTTTGGCGATTCTAGGGTTTTAGGGTGTAAGATCCCATATATTTTCAGCTACCTCTCTATATGTGATTTAATTGAAAATCTTTTAATACTGGTGTTCCTTCTTCTTTGACCCTTACTGGTTGAGTACCTTTTTGGGATAGTGGGATTTCCTGGTCAACAAGACCTCAAATTTAGGGATATACTTTTTAAAAAAATTAATGGAGTCTAGGCATAAAATTTAAATGGGTTTATGAGTGTTTTTTTTGTGGTTTGGAAGGCTTTCGAGGTAGTTTGAGTTGTTTATGTAGAATCTTGATTGTGCATCATCCGTTGTACACCTTAACGCCGTGAACATATTACACAACAATAACTTGTCACCATGATGGTTCCATGAACAAGTTTAGAGTGTAAGACTGGTACACACAGTGAAACTACGTCACACAGTGAAATGGTCGATCGAGGTCATTTTAACCCTAAGCGACGCATTTCTTGGTGTATTTGACAAATAATGAAATTAACATCATGAAAGGGTTTCACATTGTGAATATCTCAATACTATATATTTTAACCCTTTATTTGAATATGATTTTGTTCAGTCTATCATGTATCTCCCTCTATTGAATCCTAAGGATCCTCTAGGTGATTTTGGAGTGGTTCCTTAACTTCTATATGTCTCTGTCTAGCGTTTCATCTCTGATCAGTTTCTTCACAATTATTTTTCCACTTTCCTTTTTTATATCCTCTATTTTATTAGTGGGATCTCTTGGCCATTATTTAATATATTTTTGATATTTATGTTTATGTGATCTAGGTTTTCATTGGGATCCCGATCACCTTCATTCTTTGTTGGAGATACCTATCATAATTCTTTCTTTAATCGCTATATTATGGTAGGTGGTGTAGAAAAAAGCCCTCTGGTCTATTTATATTTGTTCAAGTATATGAATTATTATGTGATTGGGCCGACACAACATGCATTTTATCAAATATAATAATGGGTGATAATAATAAGGTGTTTGTGATACTCTTTGGATATTTTTGTATTAAATATTGTTGAAACCGAAATTGTGGTTGCCCATAGGGTGAGACTACCCATGAATAATAATTAATTGGTTAATTGATTTAATATTATTTATCGTCACATGAAATCTCAGGTGATTAATTATGATAGATTCACCTAGAAAAATGGCTTACTTTATTATTTAAATGATCAGTAATAATTGGTATGAATTAGTTGCGTAAAATGGATTAATAATATCTCAACATATAAATTGATGAATGAATTGAAAATTTACGGACAAAGGGTACTTGTATAATTTGAAAATTTAATATTATTATATTAGGTTGTGTTATTGTTACCATTATGACTTGTGTTTCGATTCAATAAAAAATGATTATATAGAGGTCATCTCCCAGTTATACGAAAATTCTTATACAAAGGGATTGGATGAATTATATTGAAATGATTATATTATTGGATGGGCCTTTTTAGGAAAAAAATCTTTTTCAATGGTATTTTCCTAGTAATTTAGAAATTAATACATAGAGGGCTGATTATGGTTATAATGAAAAACTTATATAGAGTAATTGGTTCAGTTATTCTGGAATTCTTATAACAAGGATCATTCCATGTTTTGTGATTATGTGATGGAATTATTATTGCGGTTGGAATGGATATGCTATATTCTCATAGATATCATGATATATTTTTTATGGTGTAGGATTTTGGATTTATGGTGTAGAGTATAGGGATTCAAATGTAAGGTTTACAGTTTAGGGTGTAGGGTTTAGGGTTTAGAGTTTACGGTTTAAGGTGTATTTTTTTTAATTTCAGCGTATTTATTGGTTTTCAGGGGTTTTTGGGGTTTTATTTTTTTAAAGGGTTTAAGTGTGTTTTAGAGTTTTTGGTAGATTTTTTATTTTTTCTAGGTATTAAGGTTTTTTTGGTTTTTTTCAAGACTGTGTGGGTTTTATTAGGTATTTAGTGTATCCTTTTCAGATTTTTGGGGCTTTTAATGTTGTTTGGGGTTTAAATTTTTTAAACTATTTTATTTTCTATTTTTATAGTTATTTAGTTCTGTCTGGTTTATAGGGATTTTTGGGGATTTTAAAAGGATTTTAGTGCTTTTAATGGATTGTTTGAGTTTTAGGGAGTTTTTTTTTGTTTTAGGTTTTTTATGGATTTTGTGGTTCTTTGGGGTTTTAGGGATTTAATGTTTGTTATGGTTTTAGGGGGTTCGGAGTTTTATGGTACATTTAGGATCTTTTTGATTCTTTAAATGCCTTTTCTGGTTTTAGGGTTTTTTGGTTTTTTGGGTTTTTAGTGTATTTTAGAGTTTTTTGAGTTTTTTTTGGTCTTTTGGGGTTTTTTTAGATTTTATGTGTTTTCATGTTTTTTTCAGGGATTTTATATTATATGGGGTCTTATATGGGTTTTATGGTGTGTTGTTGTTTTAGGTATTTATTTGTTTTTATGGGTTTTTGGTTATTTTACAGTTATTATGATCTGTTGGGTCTTTTTAGATTTTAGGGGTTTTTAGGGCTCTAGGATTGTTAGGGTTTTTATAATATTTAGGTTTTTAGGGTTATATGGTCCTCAATAAACATTATGGTTTTTAGATTATTTTTGGGTTTTAGTGGTTTTTGGGTTTTTTAATGGTTTTTAGGGTTTTAGCGGTTTTAGGGTTTTTTTTATTTTTTAGGGTTTTGTGGGTTTTCGTGGTTTTTTAGGATGTGTATGATTTTTTATTGTTTTTAGGTTTTTTATGAACCATTTTCATTTTTAGTGTTTTAAGATGATTTAGGTACATTTTTCATTTTTAGGCATTTAAATAATTTTATTGGGTTTCCGTGTTTTAATGGATTTTTTTAGGATTTTAATGGTACTCAGTGTTTTAAGGGTATTTACGGTTTTCAGGGTTTTATTGTTTTTAAATTTTTAATTTTTTTTGGTAAATTTAACATTTTTAGTTCCTTTCACATTTTTTGGGGTGTTTAGTGTTCCTATGGGTTTTTATGGGTTTTTGGATTTTGGGGGGTTTTATGTTTTTTGGGGTTATTCATGGATCATCTGAGTTTTTAGTGGTTTTTATGTTTTTTTTGTGTTTTAAGTATTGTTTTATAGTTTTTAGAGTTTTTTGTATTTTTCAGTCGTTTTGGTTTTCAATAATTTATGTTTTTAATAGTTTTAATTGTTTTTATAGTCTTTTGTGGGTTTTAGTATTTTTAGGGGTTTTTGGGTTATTTGGTGTTTAACTCTTTTGAAGGTATTTATGGTTTTTAGAAGGTGTTTTGGGATATTTATGTACACATTAGAATATTTTAGGGGTTTTTTTGTATTTTAGGTTGTTTAGGGTCTTTTTTGTGTCTTTTAGGGTTTTTAGGGTTTCTAGGGTATTTTGGGTGGTTTTAGGGGTTCTTGAGTTTTTTGAATTTTTTGGGTCTTTATTGTTTTTTGGGTTTTTGTGTTTTTATAGTTCTAATTTTTTTTAGTATTTTGATCGTTTTAAAATTATTTTATGGTTTTTAGTGTTTTTATGGGGTTTTAGTGGTTTTTGAGGTCTTCCGGAGCTTCCAGGATTTTAATTGTATTTTAGGAATAGCAGGGTTTAGGGTTTTTAGAGTCTTTTAGAGATTTTGAGGGTGTTTATAGTGTTTATGGAATTTGGTGTTTAGGGTTTTTGGGGTTTTAATTGTTTAGGGGGTTTATGAATTTTAGGATATTTGGAGGGTTTTAAATGGATTTAAGGGTTTTAGTGTTTTTTTTTGTGTTTTAGGTTCTTTTAAGGAGTTGTAGTAATTTTCACATTTTTATTGTATTTTTAGGTGTTTTAGTATTTTTATGCATATTAGAGTTTTAGTGATCTTAGTGTTTTTAGTGTCTTTTATGGTATTATAGTTTTTTACAGTTTTAGGGCTTTTAGAATTTTTGGGGTTTTATAGGGTTTTGGGGTTTTTGGAATTTTTTTAAGTTTTAGGTAGTTTTACTGTCATTTAGGGGTGTTAGGGTATTTTAGGTGTTTTAGGGTTTTTAAGGTTTTTATGGGTTTCAGGGTTTTAGGGTTTAGGGTTTTATGGGTTTTAGGGGGGTTTTAGCGTATTTAGTGTACTTTTAGAGTATTTTTTTTGGATTTTATGGGGTTTAGTTTTTTTGTTTTTTTGAGGTTCTTATGGTTTTATGGGGTTTATTGTTTTTAGGGTTTTAAAAGGGTTATGGGTTCTTTTAGGTGATTTTTTAGTTTTTAGTGTTCTTTTAGGTTTTTATGGATTTAGGGTTTTTACTTTTTGGGGGTTAATTTATGGTTTTTTTGGGTTTATGTTTTTAAGGGTTTATTGGGTTTCATAGGGTTTTATATGGGTTTTATTCCATTTTATAGATTCATTGAATTATATTTTTTTTATCTATGCTCTTTTGGGGATTTTAGGGGTTTTAAGAGTTTTTTTACAGTTTTAGGGGTTTCTTAGGGGTTTAAAGGGGTTTTGGATTTTTAGTGTGTTAGAGTATTTATGGGTTTTAGTGTTTTATAAGGATTTTAGGGCGATTTTTGTTTTAGGATTTTTATGGTATGTAGGATTTTAAGGGATTTTTACCATTTTATGTTTTTTATTTAAATTTTAGAGTTTTTATATTTTTATATTTTATTTCTTTTTTAGGCTTTTATGGGACATTTTATTGTTTTTATAGGGTATTTCAGTTTTTGGTATTTTTAGAGGTTTTAGGGGATTTATTATTTTTTAGGGATTTTATGGGTTTTTTTGTTTGTGAAATTTAGGGGTTTTATGGGTTCTTCTAATTTTTTTGGTTTTCTGGGATTTTTAGGTTTTTTAAGTCATATTTTTTGGGTTTTTAGTGTTTTTAGGGTATTTTAGTTTTTTTATAATATTTCATAGATTTATAGGGCTTTTCAAGGATATTATGTTTTTTATGAATTCTTAGAGTTTTTGGGTTTGATGATTTTAGGTTTATTAGGGTTTATACTATTTTCAGGGGTTTTTTTGGTTTTTAGTTTTTTTATAGTATTTAGTGGTATAAGGGTTTTTTTGTTTCACAGTGGTTTTAGAGTTGTATTTTTGTATTTTTAAGGTTTTTGGGTCTTTTAGAGTTTTTATATCATTATATAGGGTCTTCTAGGGGTTTTATTTGGATGTTAGGGTTTTAGGGGTTTTATTGAATTTTAGTGGTTTTATAGTTTTTAAAAGTTTTAGTGATTTTATGGTTATTAGATATTTAATTTTTTTACTTGTTTTCAGGGATTTGATGTTTTTAGAGGTTTTATGGTTTTGAGGGATTACTATGGTTTTAAGGGATTATATGTTTTTTATATTTTTATTGTTTTTCTCAGGGTTTAAAAAGTTTTTAGGGGGGTTCTGTAGTTAGGTATTTCAGGGTATTTAGTATTCTTAAAGTATTCTATAGAGTTATTAGGGTTTTAAGGGGTATTTATGGTTTTAGAGGTTTCCAAGGGTTTTTACTGTTTTTGTTGGTTTTTTGGTTTTTTTGCTATTTTTTAGTTTTTCAAGGGTTTTTTAATGTTTTTTATGGTTTTTAGGATATTAAGTGTCTTTAATGTTTTAAGGGTTTAGGGGTTTTTTATTGTTTTTAGTAGTATTTATGTTTTTGAGGTGTTTTAGGTTCTGTAGATATTTTTAGGGGGTTTCAGGTTTTTGGGGTGTTTTGGAGTGTTATTAAGGTTTTAGGGTCTTTTATGGGTTTTTGGGGTTTTAGGGGGGGTTTTTGGAAAGACCATTCAGAGGAAAAAATCTTAAACAATTTATTAAAGGGAAAGAAAATGTACAGAAAGAAAGTAAATGGATGAGGGCATAAAGCTTTCCCACATCCAACCGATAATCCGAACCAGAAAGCAACAAGTACATATCATAAAATTCACACCCCTCATCAAATCCATAATAGCCTGATTCCTTTGTAGTATCCAACTCCCACTCTAAATGTGTTTCATTCTTCTTACAAATTGATACATACTTCCTTCTATGTTTCAGTTTCAAAAAAGAGAGTTTTTCCTTATAGGATTGATTATTAACACGACCCTTTTTGGATCCACGACAACCCCTCTGTCCTTATTGGAAGAGGGCCTAGTAGACATCATATTCAGCATGTCAAAATAGTATTTTCTCAGCTTTCGACATAGTGAAGCAGTCACAACTCCTTAAATTTCAGACTCCTTATTCTTTCCACCATGGAAAATATCACTATATGAAGGTCTGAAATGAAGATATCATTTTCTTTATCACTATCAGTGACATCTCCCCATTTTTCATGCATATTTACACATATATAATTTTGGTATCCATCATTCACTCCAAAAAATCACCCTCTGAAGGAGATTGTTTCTTGCCTCCCGTTAGATGGGAGTTCCTGTTATTATAAATCGGGGCTAAATATTGGGAGTACACCTCAGTGTCTTGAACATCATGGTACTCCTTCCTAATTTCATCCTATACAATCACTTATTGCTTAATTGTGGAGTATAGATGCATGCTCACATCATTATTCACTTGAGGATCTTCCTTCACATGGGGTATCCCCTCTTGCACCAGTCCATAAAATTCATTACAATTAGGGACATTGACATGAAACTACTTCCAATTGTCCTACGTGTCCTTCTGTATCAGCCATTTCATGTTTCCAATGTGATCATCATGATCCCCTAAGAGCTATGGGTCTACAACCAAACTCGATACTTGTTTATTTGGGATCATTGCACAATCATCACAAGACACATTGTTTGAAGTCTCCTCATTAACAGATTTTGACTGTAGAGGACAATTTCCCAAAAAATCTTCTAGTGAATGAACATTATCAACACCAATAAAAAGATTGAGGCAATGAAAAACCCGACTCACCGTTGAATCTGGTGGAATCCACTACACCTCCATTAGTACATTAGAATGCGCACTGACCTCTGTTTGATCAGCTTGCTTGGATTACTACTCTAAACTTGATTGACTTTGCTCATCAACCACTTAATGAAAAATTTAATCCTCCCCCACTCATGCATCTTGCTCATAAGAGACTCCCAGATAAGATAGTATATGACCTCTCAACCCGAAAGAAGCTCGCCTTAGCGGAACATCTTGAGGATGATCCCTCAACATCGGATGAGAAAAACTAGTAACATCATAATCACCAGTACCCATCTTATCCACCACCTATGAGATCCCATTCAACATAATGTTGTGACATTCTGACACCAGGTGACTAAACTGACCACAAGAAACAAATAATAACATCGATGACTCAAAAATGACCTTATCTTTCTACCAAAATTCCTTCCCATCAATGATCCAAACCCAGTTCATAGGTGGCCTTGAAACATCAAACTCATCACAAATTCATGGATAAATGTGGGGAAACACCACCTCTGTTTGATGATCGAAGAAGAGATATCATCCTACCTTATTCTCAAGAGAATAGAGAATGAAGGGATCTTGAAAGGAAAGTAGTAGACCAAGAAGACCTACACATGTCTCCAATGTCGATGGATCATGCCACATAGGAATCTCAAGGCACAATAAAAATTGGTAAAATTTAAATCCACTGCATCTTCAAGGATCCCTTGATTAGGTGGTGATAAATTCCTCATCATACCCTTATAGGATCATGATGTACCTCTGATCATGTAATCCTACAACTGCACACTCCAGTAGATCCCATGAATCGAAGATGAATTGATCGAACCCATCAAACGAGGGTAAGTGAAATTGAAACTGATCCACTATAGTGAGTTTTCATAGATCTGTGTCATTTTTTATCTCCTATGGGGAAATAGAGATATTACTAACTTCATGGTAGAGATCAAGGACTTTCTAGGAAATCTGAATCTTTGGGAAGGATGGAGAAAATTCCGGATTCAAGAAATGTGAAAAGGAGCTACCCTTAACAAGAGAGTGATATCGCGAAGCTCCCCCTACGATCAAGATGGAGGAGTAGGACTCTATGATATTAGATTTAGGTAATCGACGTGAGAGAGAAGCCGATGTGGAAGACAACATCAATTTGTCTTAGATGTATCTTATCTTTAGGGTTTTTATTATTTTAGGGTTTTTTATGGTGTTTATGTTTCCTAGTGATTTTTATAGGTTTTAGTTTATTTTAGTTTTTTATGGACTCTTATAGTTTAAACCTGTTTTAAGGATTTTAAGAGGTGTTGAGGTTTTTTAAGGGTTTAAGATATTTTTTGGGGTTTTTAGGGTTTTAGTGGTTTAGGGGTTTTTTTAAATTGATTAGGGTTTTATGGTTTGTTTTATGGTTTTTGGGTTTTTATGTGTTTTTTTTGTATTTGAAGGTTTTCTTAGTGTTCTTTTGGGTTTTATAAGGGTATTTTTTATGTTTTTAGTTATTTAGGGTATTTATGAAATATTGGGTGTTTTAGTTGTTTTAGGGTTTATAAGGGTTTTCATGATTTATAAGATTTTTAAGGGTTTAAGGGTTTTTTTATTTTGTAGGGTTTTATGGTTTTTTTGTTATTTAGTTATTTAGTGTTTTGGGATTTTTCTGGGTTTTAGGGTCTTTTAGGGTATTTATGGGTTTTTAGGTTTTTTTGTTTTAAGATTTTTAGGTTCTTTAAGGGGTTTTATGGGTCCATTTCATTATATAGGGATTTTATGACCATTTAAGAGGTTAAGGGGTTTTATGGTCCATTAAGGGCTTTATGGTATTTTAGGGTTTTTAATTTTTATAATATTTTTTAGGGTTTTATAAGTTTTTTAGCATTTTTAGCATTTTTACGAGTTTTTAGGGTTTTAGTGTTATTATGATTTTCGGTGTTTTATGGGTTTTTATGGTTTTGAAGAATTTTTTTGTTTAAAATTTTGTACAGTGTTTTTTGGTTTTTAGTATTTTTTGGGGGGGTTTTGGGTTTTTGGGGGTTTTTTGGGGGCTTATTGGGGTTTTAGGGTATTTAGTGTTTTTTTCTTTAAGGAATTTGAGTGTCTTATAATTTTACCATGTTTAAATGGGTTTAGGGGATTTTATAGATTTTTAAGGTTTTAGGGATTTATGTGTTTCAGGGTTTTTGGGGATTTAGGGTTTTTTAGGGTTTTCAATATTTAAGGGATTTTTGATTTTTTGGTGTTCTAATGGTTTTTGGGGTTTATGAGGGATTATCATGATTCTTAAATGTTTTTCATTGTTTTATGGGTTTTAAGGTTCTTACGGGTCTTGGATTTTTTTCTCAATATTTTGGGTTTTTAAGCATTTCATGTTTTTAATGGTGTTTTTGGTGATTTTATGGCTTTAATATTTTTCTAAGTTTTATAGAATTATCATGTGGTTTTAAGGTTCTTAGGTATTTTAAGGTTATTTTTTAGTTTCTATTGTTCTTTTTTTAGGGTCATTAAGGGTTATTTATGGATTTAGGGTCTAGTATAGCATTTATATGGCTTTATGTTTTTAGGTTCGTTAGGGTACATTATGGTGGTTAATTTTTTTAGGATATATTAGGGTATTTTTAGGGTCCCTTAAGAGTATTAGGGGTTTTAAGATCCTTTGGGGTTTTTGGGTTCTTAATGTATTTTTTTGGGCTTTTAAGCTTTTTTGGGCTTTTTTGGGTTTTAGGATTTTTCTGTTTTTTGGGATTATTATGGGTTTTGTGGATTTTTATTGGATTTATGGGTTTTCAGGGTTATTTGGATTTTATTTTTTACTCTGGATTTTTGATGATATGTGTTTTTAGTGTTTTATGATTTTTATAGTTTCTTGGTCCGCTTAATGGTTTAGGCGGTTTTAGGGACTTTTACGCTACGAATGTTTTTAAGGGTTTTAAAACTATTATGAATTTTGGTACCTTATAGTATTTTTATGTTAGTTTAGAGTCATTAGGGTATCCTAGGATCATTTTGGTTTTAGGGGGTTTTAGGGATTTTAATAAATTTTAGAAGGTTTAGGTATTTTTTGAGTTATAGGGTTCTTAGGGTTTATACGGTTTTTTAGTTTTTATGGTTTTAGTTATTTAAGTGGATTCAATTGATTTTATGGTTTTTTTGGGTTTTTAGGTGTTTTAGGTTATTTCAGGGGTTTTTGGATTTTTTTATGGTTTTTAGGGGTTTAATGGTATCTAGGGTTTGCATATATTTTATTGAGGTTTTAGGGTATTTTAAGGTTTTTAGGTTTTTATGGATTTAAAGGTATTCAGGTTTTTTGGGTTTTTGGGTTTTTAGTGTATTTTAGGGGTTTTAGGATTTTATGGACTTTTAGGGGTTTTTAGAGTTGTTATATTTTTAGGGGTTTTAATGGTTTTGGTTTCTTTATAGATTTTTTTGTGTTTTGACGATTTTAGTGTTTTATAGGTTTTTATCTTTTTTAGGGTTTTATGGTTTATAGGGTTATTTAGGCTTTTTTTGAGTTTTTAGGGTTTTTAACGTTTTAGGGGTTTTATGATTCCATTATGTTTTTTTGGGTTATTTTCTGTGTTTTAGTATTTTTTGGGTACTTTTTGGTATTTAGGGTTCTTTTAGCAGATTTATGATTCATTTATAATTTTTATTGTTTAGTTAGGCTTTTATTGTTATTTTAGTGTATTTATAGTTTTCTAGGATTTCTATGGTCTTAGAGTTTTTAAGGATTTTTTGGGTTATTTGTTTTTGAGGAATTGTATGGTTTTGAGGGGTTTATTCATGTATATAGAGATTTTATGGTTTTATAATGGGTATTAGCTGTTTTAGGGTTTTTATAGGGTTTAAAGATATAAAAAAATTTATGGTTTTCATGGATTTTTTATATTTTTAAGTAGTTTTATTGGGTTTATGGGTTTTATGTTATATGGTTTTTTAATGTGTTTAGTGTTTTTTATTTTTTTCAAGATTTTATGGGTTTAATGTTTTTATGGATTTTGGGGTTTTATGGATTTTAATAGGGTGAAGTGTTTTTATGTTTTAAGGGGTCTTAGGGTTTTATGGTTTTTAAGTCTTTTATAGCCTTTTTAGGTTTTTAGGGTTTTACTATTTTAATAATTTTTAATGTTTTTAGGAATTTTTTAGTGTTTATGAATTTTTTAATGATTTTAATGAATTTTAGAGTTTTTTTGGGTTAAAGGTTTAATGTTAATTTTATGGGTTTTAGGGGGATTTAGGGTTTTTAGTGTTTTTAGTGCTTTTCAAGGATTTGTAATGTTTTTAGTGTTTCAGTGGTTTTTAGTGAGTTTATAATTTTTTGGGTTTTTAGTCGTTTTAATCATTTTGAGGGGTTTTTGGTTTTTTAGGGTTTCAGGGTTTTTTATTAATTTTTAGGGTTTCATGGGTTTTAGAGTTTTATCGGTATATTTTATGTTTTTATGTTTTTTTGGAGTTTTTAGTGTGTTTAATGGGGTTTACGATATTTTATGGGTAATATATTTGTCTTTAGGATATTTTAGGGACTTTTCAGGATTATTTACATTTTTAGGGTTTTTAGAGTTTTGAGGTTCTTTTTGGGGTTTATGGGTTTTTATGATTTTTTGGGGCTTTAGGTGTTTTAAGGGGTTCTATGATTATTTGGGTTTTAATAATTTTTATGTTTTTATTTTTTTTAAATTTAATGTTTTTTTGGTGGTTAAGGGTTTTTAGGTTTCTTTGTGGGTTTTAGGGACATTTTTAGTTTTTTAGGAATTTATAGGTTTCGATTTGTTAAGATTTTTCTGGATTTTCATAGGGTTTTCAGGGTTTCCCGTGATTTTTAGTGATTTTTAGTGTTTTACTCCATTAAAGGTTTTTGGTTATTTTTAATGGTGTTTTATGTATTTTTAGTATTTTTAGTATTTTTTGGGTTTGAGAGGTTTTTATGGGATTTCAGGTGTTTATTTTGGTTTAATGGGTTTTAAGGGGTATTAGAGTTTTTAATATTTTTAGGGGTTTAGGGAATTTTAGAGACTTTTATGGATTTTTGTGGTTTAACGGTATATATGGTTTCAAGGGTCTTATAACTGTTATGCTTATTCTTTTGGGGTTTTATGGATTTATTGATTCTTTGGGTCTTCTTAGTGTTTTTTGGGTATTTAGAGATTTTCATGGTTTTAGGGTTGTTTTAGAGGGTTTTGAGTTTTTTAGGTATTATAGGGTTTTTAGGGGTTTTTAGGATATTAAGAGTTTATTTTAGGGTTTTCGGTGTTTTTAGGGTTTTTATGATTTTTAGGGGTTTTATAGGATTTCAGTTTTTGGGGGTTTTGGGTTTTTATTGGATTTTTGGGTTTTTAGGGGGTTTAGAGTTTTCAAAGGATTTTTATGTGTCTTGATGTCTTTACTAAGGTTTTTAGCTTTTTTATTTTTATTTTTTGGATTTTATGGATTTTAGGTTTCTTAGAGGTATTTTATGAATTTTGTTAGATTCTAAGGGTTTGAAGGATTTTTTTTTATTTTTAGTGTTTTAGGGTTGTAGGTTATTTAGAATTTTAATGTTTTTTTGGTTTTTTGGAAGATTTAGGGTTTTATAGTGTTCTTAGGGTATTATAGGAGATTCATTATTTTTAGTTTTTAGGGGTGTTTAGGGGTTTTTATGGTTCTATTAGTGTTCTCTTGGGTTTTAAGGGTCTTTTGAGATTTTATGGGTTTTAGGGTATTTTAGAGATTTGTAGTTTTTTAGGATATTTTTGTAGTTTATGGTATTTTAATGGTTTTTAAAGGTGTTAAGATTTTTTGGGGTTTTAAATGGTTTTTTTGGTTTTCAGGTATTTTAAGGTTTTTAGTAGTTTTCTGGAATACATGTGTTTTAATGATTTTTTTTGGGTTTTAAGGATTTTTAAGGGTTTTAACATTATTATGAGTTTTACGGATTTTTAGTGTCTTTTAGTTTTTTTGGGGCATTAGGGTATTAGGGTTGTTTTGTGTTTTTATGATTTCTAGGGGTTTTTATGGTATTTACGGTTTTTAATGGATTATGGTATTTTTAGGTATTTTTTGGTTTTTATTGAATCTGGTGTCTTTCAGGGGTTTTTAGGGTTTAGGTGACTTTTTGGGTTTTGTTGGGTTTTTTGGTCTTTTAGAGGTTTTAAGGTTTTTTTTGGATTCATAGTTTTTTATGTTTTCGGGGTTTTAGGGGTTTTGGGTTTTTAGGTTTTTGGGGGGGGGGGGTTATTGTTTCAGGGGTTTTGGCTGGTTTTTTGGTTTTTAGTGTTTTTTGGTTTTTTAGGGTTTCAGGATTTTTTTTTATTTTGGGTTTTATGTGTTTAGTATGTTTTAGTATTTTTAGGGGTTTTTGGATGGTTTAGGGTTCTTAGGAGTTCTTTAGAATTTTTGGGGTTCTTTGGGTTATTAATAGTTTTTATTATATTTATGGTTTTTTGGGGTTTTATGGCCTTTTAGTGGGATTTAGTGTATTGTATTACTTTTAAGGTCTCTTAATATTTTTTACGATTTGAGTTTCATTTAGTGTTTTTTATTGTTTTAGGGGTTGGGGGGGTCTCTTAGGGTTTTTTGGGCTTTTAGGACTATTTTGTTTTTAGGGGTTTTAAGGTCTTGTTGTGTATTTTGGGGGTTTTATGGTTTTTAGGTGGTTTGAGAGTCCTTCGGTGGTTTGTAAGGTTCTTTTGGGATTTTAAGGGCTTTTGGGTGAATGAGGATTTTTTAGGATTTTATGGTCTTTGGGATATTGTATTTATGGGTTTCAAATATTTTTTAGGTTTTTTGTGTGTTTAGGGTTTTTTAGTGTTTAAGTGTCATTAGTGTTTTTAGGTTATTAAGATATTTTTATGGGTTCAAATTGTTCTTATGTGTTTTTTCATTTTTTGTTGGTTAGGTGGTTTTTTGGGGTTTTAGGGGTGTTTAGGTGAGCTTAGGGGTTTTTCAGGCTTTAGTAAATTTTTATGCTTAGGGTCTTCTATGATTTTACAGTTATAGGGCCTTTTAAAGTATTTTAGTTTTTTAATGATATTTTATGGTGTTTAGGGTTTTTTTTTGGTTTTTATAGGTGTTTGTTGCTTTTGGGGTTTTAGGACTCCATAGGGTTTTTAGTGTATTCTTTGATAAATTACGGTTTTTTGGGGGTTTTAAGGGGTTTCTGGGAGTTTTAGGGGTTTTATGGTTTTAGGGTTATTTTTGATTTTTTAGGTCCTTTATGGTTTTCCATGATTTTAGGGTACATTAAGTATTTAGATATTTTTTTGGGTCTTTTAGGGTTATAAGACCTTTTGGGGTCTTAGGGTGTTTTAGTTTTTAAGGGCTTTTAGGGACCCTTATAGTTTTATTAGTTTTTAGAGACCTTTTGGATTTTTATTTTATTTTGTTATCATTATGTTTTTTAGATTCATTTATGGGTTTTTCTGTTAGTAGGATCCTTTAGGTGTTTAGTGGGTTTTATTTTCTTTTAGGGTTTTAGCGTTTTTGGGTCTTTTGGGTTTTCTAGGTCTTTTGGGGTTTTAGGGTTTTTTAGGTTTTAGGGGTTTGAGTTTCTTCAATGGTTCTATGGGGTATTAGGGTTTATTATTATTTTTTGTGGTTTTAGGGGATATATGGTGTATTAGTGCCTTTCTGTTCCTTTTTATTTTTTGGGGTTTTTATCAATATAGGGTTTTTAGGGAATATTGGTGTTTTCATGGTTTTTATGGTTTTTATGGTATTTTCATGATTTTAAGTGTTTTGGGGTTTTATGGGTTTTAATTTTTTTTTGATCATTTTTAGGGTTGTTATGGCTTGTTGGCTATTTTTTAACATATTTTAGTGGTATTTTTTGGGTTTCTAGTCTCTTAGGGCCTTAGAGGTTTTGAGGGGTTTTAGTGTCTGTATGGGGTTTTATGGATTTTGGGTTTCTTTAAATGATTTTAGGGGTTTCTTAATGATTTATGTTTTTTAAAGGAGATCGTAAAGGGTTTTTATGGTTTTTAGGTTTTTTGGAGTTTTCAGGGCTTTTGGTATTTTTCTGGATTTTCAGGGGTGTGAGGGTTTTTAGGGTTGAAATGGATTTTTAGGGTTTATAGCGGGTTTATGTTTTTTTGTTGTTTTCAAGGTTTTTAGTGTTTTCTTGGATTTTTTGGTGGATTTATAATTTTTCAGATTTTTTAGGGTTGTAAATGGGTTTTAAAAATTTTCTCTGGTTTTTATGGAATTAGGTGTTTACGGGATTTTAGATATTTATTTATAATTTTTTAGATATTTTAGTGGTTTTTTAGTTTTTATGGATTTAAATTTTTTAGATATTTTGATGTTTTTTTGGAATATTAGAGGTTATCGGTTTTTATGTATTTTTATTGAATTATATGGGTTTGAAGGGTTTTTTTGGTGTTTAAGGTGTTTTAGTGTTTTTAGTGGGTCAAGTGGTTTATAGAGTTTCTTGATGTTTTTAGGATTATTTTAATGGTTTTATGGGTTTTATTGTTTCTTTGTGTTTTTTGCGGGCTATGGGGTTTTTATGTATTCTTATAGTTTTTATGGTTTGTTAGGGTTTTTAGGAGTTTCATAGTTTTTATGTGTTTTGGGTTTTAGGGTTTTGGGGTTTTTTAGGTTCATCTAGGGTTATTATCGTGGTTAGTACACTCTTTCAGGGGTTTTATTGTTTTATGGTGTTTTTGGGTTTTTAAGGTTTTTATTGCTTTAGGGGGATTACTGAATATTTAGGGTTTTAGGGCCTTTTCGGTTTCATAGGGTTTTTAGGGTTTTGGGGGTTTTGGGTTTTAGGGGTTTTAAGCGTTTTAATGGATTTTAGGTTTTTAGTGTTATTAAGGTTTTTAAGGATTTTGGTGTTTTAAATAGATTTTAGGGATTTAGAAATTTTAAATTTTTTAAGTGTTCAAAGGGTTTAATGGATTTTTAAGGTTTTCTTAGGTTTTTAGGGAACATTTATCGAAAATTTAGGTTTTTATGGGTTTTAAGGATTGTTAGGGTATTTAGGTTTTTATTGGTTCTTCAACGGTTTTGAGGGTTTTTCAATGTTTTTGGGTTCATTGGTTTTTTAATTTTTTTAGTGTTTTATAGAGTTTTTATTCGTATAGAAATGGCAGCATGAGGCCATGCGGATGCCACGACGTTTGGTGCATATGGGAAGCTCGAAATCGGGCCATATAAGAGGGGATCAAATCTTATGGGAGAGCTGTTATAATCAGAGTAAGGTGCATCTTGGCTGATATGTTGGAACTCGATGGAAGCTGGAAAGAGGTTACCTCCTTACAGATTATGTACATGCTCTATGCCGAGGAAGAACAGATAAAACCATGTCCACATGGGAAATTGGTACAGTGGAGACCTCTGGAAGTTGAAATGAAATTAAACACAAACTATTATCTTATCTAGGGTGGGATGTGAGGTGGAGGGGTGGTCCGGGATTCAAGAGGCAGCGTGATCCTAGAATTCACGACACATTACGGGAGTGGAAATTCTATACAGGAGGAGGCTAATTCTATTATTATAGGCATCACCATTTTCAAGAAGAGAGAGATTGGCATCTTGCAATTGGAGAGTGTCTCTATGATAATTCATGTTTCCCTTCATGAAAAAGGTAACATTCCATGGTCAATAACATATACCATCTGGAAATGAAATTTCCACCTTGAAGAAATAACTAGTGCCACCCACACATGGAGAGAGGGGAACAATGTGGCGGACCACTTGGCCTCTCTTGTGTCCCCTGGTATTCCGATCATCTGTCTGTATAATGTTTCTCAATTTAAGCCTGAGGGGTTGAATCTGATTCGGGGTGATTCCCTCGGCCCCCATTATTTCCAGTCTCGTTAGACTTTTCCACTTTTTATTCTACATTAGAATAAAAATAGTAATGTTGATGATGATGATATAATGTTTAACGGTTTTGGGTTTTATTTATTTGAATATTTTTATGGGTGTTTTATTGGGTTTTTAGTTTTTTTTGGATTTTTGGGGTTTTACGTGGCGTGTTTAAGGAGTTAGGGGTTTTTAGTGTTTTTATATTATTTTAGGGGTTTTTGGGTTTTAAGGGGTTTTGGAGGGGGGGGGGGGTAAGAGGATTTAACGGGGGTTTAGGGTATATTAGATGTTTATAAGGTTATTTAGGGTATTAATGCTTTTTGGGTTTTTAGGGGTTCAAAAGATTTTAATGATTTTTATGGGTTTAGGGTATTTTGGGGTTTATATTATCATTTTAGGTTTTATGTGTTTTTATAATATTTATAGACATTTTCATGTTTATTTGGATTGAAAGGATATTTTTTGGTTTTTAGTGTTTTACTGTTTTTATTTCAGTTATGGTGAGGATTTTTTAGGGTTGTTAGGGTTTTACAAATTTAAGAGATTTTTTAGGGTTTTTTGGTTTTTAGGGTTTTGAGGGTGTTTTAGGGGTTTTTTTAACTTTTCATGTTTTTAGAGGATTTAAAGTAATCGTACTCATTTTTAGGGGTTTTAGTGTTTTAATCGTCATTAAGGGTTGTTAGGGTTTTCGGGTTTTTATGGTTCTCAGTGTCTTTTTAGGGGTTTTAGTATTTTAAGGGATATTTTAGATGTTTTTATGGTTTTTAGTGTTTTTATGGGTACTGGTGTTTTTAGTGTTTTTGGAGAGCTTAGGTTGACTCTAAGGGTTTTATGGTTCTTTTACAGTTTTTAGGGTTGTTTAGGGGGTTTCAAGGGTTATTTAGGGGGTTTATTAGTCGTTTATAGTTTTTAAAGTTTTTTAGGGGTTTTAGGGGTTTTGAATATCTATTTCTGATTTTATATTTTTAGTGTTTTATGGATTTTCTGTTTTTTATGGGTTTCATAGTGTTTTTTGTGTTTTTAACGTTATAGGGTTTTTTAGGTTTTTTGGATTTTTCACATTTTTAAGGGGGGTTTAGTGATTTTATATTTCTTAGGGAGTTTAAGGATTTTTAGGGTGCTTTAAAAGTTTTATATTGGTTTTATGGTTTTTAGGGTCATTTGGGTCATTTAGGGGTGTTCTACAGTTTTATTTGTGTTTTTATGGTTTTGATTATTATTTATGAGTATTTTTGGGTATTTAAATTATTTTGGGTTTTTTGGTTTTTTTGGGTTTTTATGAATTTTTACGGTCTAATATGCAGGTTTAGGGTATTTATGGGTTTCTTAGGTCTTCAAAAGGGGTTTATAGGTTTTATTATCTTTTATGTGTTTTAGATATTTTAGGTTCTTGTACGGTTTATAAGGGTCTTGGGTCTTTTATGGTTTCCAGAGGTCTTTAGTTTCCATTATTTTTTTAATGTTTTTAGATTCATTTAGAATGTTAAGGTTATTTTATAGTGTTTCAGGAGATTTTTTAGTTTGTTGGAGAATTTTAGGGTTATTGTGGTTTTCAAGATCTTTTAGGGGTTTTAGTGTTTTCAAAGGCTTTTAAGAATTTTAGGGTTTTTAGAGACATTATAGGTAATTTAGGGGTTTCACGGTCTTTTATGGGGTTTTATGGTTTATTGATCCACTACTAGAAAAAATCCTTCAAAATCGCTAAAATTGGGAATTTTCAACACACACTAAAGCATTCTCTATCAGTTTGCGATTTTAGGGGAGTTATCCTTTTTATGGGTATTGGGGTTTTTGGTGTTTTTGGTACTTAGGTTTTTATTTGGTGGGTTTTTGGGTCCTTTAAGAGTTTTATGGTTTTAGGGGTGTTTAGGTTATTTATTTATTTATTTATGATTTAATGTATTTTTTGGGTTTTCAAATTTGTTTTTAAATTTACGGTATTTAGGATTATTAGGGATTTTTGGGATTTCATTATTTTTTTATTTTTTGGGTTTTTATATTGTTTTTATAGTTTTTTGGTGTTTTTAGTGATTTAAGTGTTTTTGTTGTGTTTATTGTGTTTTTGTATTTTATGGGGTTTTATGTTTTTTATGCTTTTTATGGATGTTTTATTGTTTTAGGGTTTCACAGTTATTATTTATTTAGGGGTTTTAAGTTTTTTAGGGATTTGAGGGTTATTGTATATTTATAGGGTTTTTATCAATTTTTTGTCATTTATGGTTTTTTGGGTTTTATGGTTTTTATGTGTTTGAAGCGTTTTTTGTGCTTGTTTATTTTATTGGATATTTTTAAGAGTTTTGAGGGTTTTAAGGAATTTATGTTGTATTATTGGTTCTTGGGGGTTTATGGTTTTTAGGGATTTTAAGGGGTTTCATTGATTTTTAGGGTTATTTTAGAGTTTTTATGGGTATTTAGGTCTTTAATGTTTTTTATGGTTTTAAAGTTTTTAGGGTTTTAGGTTCTTTGATATTTTATTGGTTTTATGGGTTATTGGATATTTTAGAGTTTTTAATTTTTTTTCATAGGGGTTTAAGGATATTCAGGGTTTTATGGTGTTTAGGGTTCTAGGGATTTTTAAATTTTTGTGTTTTTAGAGTTATATTGTATTGTTAGGGATCTTCTAGATTTTAGGATTTTTTATTATTTTTAGCGACTTTAGTGTTTTTAAGGAGTATTTAGGGGTTTAATATATTTTTATGGATTATTTTTAAATTTTTAGCGACTTTTATGGTTTTTTGGGTTTTATGGTTTGAGTTATTTTAGTAAATTATTAGAGTTTTTAGTTTCTAGGGAGTTTAGGGATTTAAGGGTTTTATTGTTTTTTGGGGGGTTTAGGTGGTTTAGTGGTTTTATGGTTATTTTAGATTTTTTTTGGTTTTTAGGGCATTTAGGGGTTTTAGGTTATTTTACTGTTTTTATACTGTTTCAAGGTTTTAGGGGTTTTAAGGGGATTAAAGGGTTTTTAGGATTTTTTTTTGAGTTTTGGGTTTTAACAGATTTTAGGGTTTTAGGGATTTTATGGTGTTCATGGGTTTTAGGGTTTTTTGGGCATCTAGGGTTTTTTAATGTTTTTAGGGTTTTCATACGTTTTTTCTGGGGTCTTATGGTTTTTGGTGTGCGGGATTTATGGTTTTAGGGCATTTTTGAGATTTTTAGGTTTTTAAGAATTTATTATGTTTTAGGGTATTATGGTTATTCATGTCCTTTAAGGTCTTTTGGAGTTTTTATGGGAATTAAGTATTTTATATTTTTAATTGGTTTTTTAGGTGTTTTAGGTTTTTTTCGCTTTTTAATGAATTTTTAGGTGTTTTATGGGTTTTTAGGGGATTTGGGTTTTTGGGATTTTATTGGTTCATTGTGTTTTTATGGTTATTTAGGTGTTCTTATTTTTTTAAGGTGTTTATTATTTTGATATTAATTTTTTGTTTTTATATATTTTAGTATTTTTAGGATTTTTATGGATGTTTAGAGATATTTAAAGTTTTTTAGGGTTTTTACGGTCTATTATGGGGTTTTGGGGGTATTATCAATTTTAGTATTTAGAGATTTTGAAGGGTTTTAAGGGGTTTTCATGTTTTTAGTGTTTTTAGTGTTTTTAAGGTTTTTATGATGTTTTGGGTTTTTAGTGTCTTGTTATTGTTTTAGTGTTTTTGGGGTTTTATTGTTTTTTATTTATTTTAGTGTTTTTATGGTTTTTATGGTTTTGAGGATTTTTAATATCCTTTTAGGATTCATTATATATTTTTGTTCTTTTATGTAATTTCGTATTTTTAGGGATTTTATGGTTTTTTCTATTTTATAGTTTATAAGGGTTTTTTTGGTTTTGGGTTGTTTTGGAAAAATAAGGGTTATTTTAGGGATTTTTAGGAGTTTTACGGTTTTTCGAATGTTTTATGTGTTTTCTGGATGGTTTTGGTGTTTCATGGGGTTTTTGGGTTTTTGGGAGTTTACTTTATTTTTTTGTCTTTCTCATGTTTTTAAAGAGGTTTTAGGGTTTTTTAGTGTTTTAAAGGGGATTTAGGGTGTTAGTGGATTTAGGGGTTTTAGAGTTATTTTAGAGTTTTTATGGTTCTTTTAAGGTTTTTAGTTTGTTTGGGTTTTGTAGGATTTTGTAGGGTTGTGGTTTTTTTGACATTCATTTTTGGGTTTCAGTGTTTTATATGATTTGATAGGAATTTAAGTGTTTTAATGGATTTAAGGATTTTAGGGATTTTTAGTTCTTTTTTTGGTTTTATGGTTTTCTTAGGATTTATTAGATTTTTTAGGGTTTTTAGGTCTTAGGGATTTTAGAGTTCTTGGGGGGGGGGGGGTTAGTGTTCTTTTATTTTAGGGGTTTTATAATTTTATGTGGATTAGAGGATATAAGAATTTTAGGTTTTTTATTTTCTTTGGGGTTTTTGGGGATTTAATGGTTTTAAGGGGTTTTAAGATATTTTATAGTTTTTTGGGTTTGGGGGGTTTGAAGGGTTTTTCTGTTTTTGGGGTATTAGGGTTTTTTAATTTGTTTTATGGTACTCATGGGATTTTAGGGTTTTTTATGTTGTTTCATGGATTTTATGGTCTCTTAGGCGTTTTTAGAGTTTTTCGGGTTTATTATGTTTTTTTGGGGTTTTTTTGGGTTTTTGGGTTTTTGGGGTTTTTGGATTGTTGGTGTTTTTAGATTTTTTAAGGTTTCAAGTGGGTTTTACAATATTTTAGGGTGCATAAAATGGTTATAAGATTATTTTCATGGTTTTAGGGGTTTTAGGTGTTTTAGGGTCATTTAAGGGGTTTTAGGGTATTAGGGTTTTAGGGTATTTTAGGGGTTTTAAAGGTGTTAGAATTTTGGGTGTTTTAGTGTTTTCTAAAGGGTTAAAGGGTGTATATGATTTTATTATTTTTAGGGTTCTTATTTTTTTAGGGTTTTGGGGGTTTCAGAGGTTTTTAGGTTATTTTTTGGAATTTAGGGTTTCAATGTTGTGTTGTTGTTTTGGGGGTTTTCTGGTCATTATGGAATTTTTGGGGTTTTATTATGGGTTTAGTTGTTTTTTGTGTATTTGGGTTTTATGGTTATTTATTAATATTTTTTAGTGTTTTTAGGGGTTTTATGGTTTTGGGATTTTTGGTGTTTTTAGGGGGTTTAAGCTTTTATGGACTTTTAAGGGTTTTGTGTAGTTATAGGTTTTTAGGGGGATGTGGGTTATAGTTTTCTAAATTTTTAAAATTATTTAGGGGTTTTGGTGTGTTTAGGTTCTTTTATTGCTTTTTTTAGTTTCTAGGGTTTTTAGGGTTCTTATGGTGTCTTTATGGTATTTTTAATATTTATAGGTTCATTTTTAGGCTTATAAAATTATTAGGGATTTTGGGTCACTTATGATTTTTAGTGGGTTTTAGGGTCGTTTAGGGTTTTTAGGGGTTTATTATTTTTATAGATTTTAGTGATTTTCAGTCATTCTGGTATTTTAGGGTTTTTAGGGCCCGTTAGGGTTTTTGGGTGTTTATGGTCCTTTAAAGATTTCTTTTGGTATTTAGGTTACTTTAGGGGGTATTACAATTTATTGGGTTTTATATGTATTTAGTGTTTTAGGGTGTTTGTGGGTTTTTTTAGGTTTTTATTCTTTTATTTGGTTTCAAGGGAGTCATTGGTTTTTTGTGGTTTTTAGGTGGTTTAAAGGGTATTTTGTTTTTTTGTTATTTTCTGTATTTTAATGTTTTTTTATTTTTTTAGTGTTTTTATGTTTTTAGTGTTTTTAGGATTTTCGGGGTTTTAGGGCCTTTTATCATTTTTGCTGTTTTTGATATATTGTAGGGATTTTAAAAAACTCAGAGTTGTGTGGGAAATTTCTATTTGGTTTTTTAGGCGTTTTCTTTTTATTATGGTTTTAGGGAATTTATAGGGGTTATCAGATCGTTTATGGGTTTTATGGTTTTATAGGGTCATTAATGGGTTTTAGGGTGTTCAGTTTCATTAAGGATATTAAGGGTTTTTAGGTTCATTTAGTGGTTTTATGGGTTTTTGGGTCATTAAGGGATTTCAGGGATTTTATGGGTTTTAGGGTGTTTTATGGATTTCGGGGGTTTTAGGGACCATTATGGGGGCTTTGGTTTTTTTTAATCCTTTAGGGTTTTATGTGTTTTAGGGTTGTCTTGGGTTTTTTATTTTCTTTCAAGGATTTTATGGTTTTATTGCAGTTATGGGTACCTTTAAGAATTTTTTGGGGTTTTATATTCCTTTTATTAATATTATGGTCATTTAGGGGGTTTTCATGTTTTTACTATATTCTCAAATTTTAATGGTTGTTAGGAAATCTCTGGTGTTTTATGGTTTTAATATCTTTTTAAGGGTTTTAGGGGCTTTTATGTCTTTATATTAATTTAGTGTATTTTATGGTTTTATGTCACTCATGGTTTTAGGGACATTTCGGGTTTTTAGAGTTTTTATGGGTATTTAATGTTTTTTTTTCAGATTTTATGATTTTTATGGGGTTCTAGTATTGTAATGGTCTTAGGGGTTTTTATGATTTTTTGGGTTTTAGGGTTTTAAGGGTTTTATAATTATTTTGTGTTTTTCAGTTTTAAGGTGTTTTTTGTTTTTGGGGTGTTTAGTGTTTTAGGGGTTTTAGTTTTTTAAGGAATTTTTATTATTTTATTGTTTTTTAATGGTTATTAGGCGTTTGAGGGGTATTAAGTGTTTTATGGTTTTTTGTGACATTTTGATTTTATTGTTGTCTTAGGGTTATTTTAGTTTTTTATTTTTTTAATTGATTTTAGGGTTTTTAATAGTTTTTTGGGGTTTTAGAGGTTTTTTAGGGTAGTAGGTATTTTAAGGGTTTTTCATGGGTTTTATGGGGTTTTAGGGGATCTCATGGATTTTTAGGGGTTTTACGGATTTTTTGGATTTTTGGGTTTTTGGAGTTTTTACGGGTCATTGGGGATTTTAAAGAGATTTTAGTTTTTTTAATGTTTTAAAATGTTTTAATGAATTTTAGGGGTTTAAAAGGATTTTAATGTTTTAAGGGTTTTAATGGTTTTCTTCAGTTTTAAAGGTTTTTTAGGGCTGTAGGGTTTTAGGGAAATTTAGTGGGTTTAGGGTTTTTAAAATATTTTTTGGAATTTTACAGGGTTTTTGTATTTTTTTGGAATTTATGGATTTTTAGTGATACTAGGGGTTTTTATGGGTTTATTGGTTTTATGGTCTTAGAGTTGTTAGAGTTTGTTTAAGGGTTTTATGTTTTTAGGGTTTTAGGGTTTTTTCGATTTCTTTTTTGGTTTTTTAGTGTTTTTAGGGTTTTAGAGTGTTTTGGATTTCTGGGATTTTTGGGTTTCATAGGGATATTTAGGATATTTTATAGGTTTAGGGTCTTTTAGGTTTTTTATGGTTTTTAGTGTTCTTTTAGTTTTTATGAGTTTTAGGGTATTTTTTGGATTATTATTGTTTTTATGGCTTTAGGGTGCTTAAGGTTTTTTTCGGGTTTTATAGGGGTTTTTAGGATATTGAATTTTTATAAGGGTTTATGGGGTTTTAGTGGTTTTAGGGTTGGTATGGTTTTTATGGTTTCATGGGGGTTTTGAGGTTTTTTAGGGAATTCATGATTTTTTGGGGGGGTTTGAGGTTTTTTAGGGATTTAGATTTTTTTGAGTTTTTTAGGGTTATCATATTTTTAGGGGTTTTATGTTTTTTTAGTTTTTATGTATTTTTATGTCTTTTTTATGGTATTAAGGATATTTAGAATGTTATTTTGATTTTTTGGGCTTTTACAGGTTTTGTGGTTTCAGGGGTTTCAAGGGGTTTTAGGTCTTTATGGTTTTAGTAAATTTTTGGTGTCTTTAGGTATTATTTTTAATTTTTAAGGTTTTCTACGGATTTTAAGGGGTTTTAGGTGTTTTTAGTTCCTTTTAAAGGGTTTTTTGATCGTTTAGGGGTTTCTTGGGTTTTATGGGTTTTTAGATTTTTTAAAGTTTTTTGGGTTCCATTATGGGGTTTTAGGGTTTAAATGTTTTTTGGTTATTTAGTTTTTTTAGGGTTTTTAGTTTCTTTTATAAGTTTTATTGTTTTTATCATTATTTAATGGATTTAGGGGTTTTTAATTTTTATTGTTTCCTAGGGTTTTAGGGTTTCTATTGGGGTTTTGGTTCTTTTACATTTTTTTGGGTTTTTTGTGGTTTTAATGGGATTTAGGGGATATAGTGGTTTTATTGGTTTGTATGGTGTTTAGGGTATTACATGGGTTTTATAGTTTTTAGTGTGCTCTGGGGTTTATAGGGTTATTGTGGTGTTTTATGTGTTTTTAGGGTTTTGGGGGTTTAATGATGTTATAGGTATTTTACTGGTTTCTTTTTGTTTTTAGTTTTGTTTGGTTTTTTTTTCATTTATTAGTTTTTTATAGTTTTATGGTTTATATGGGTTTCTTGGAGTTTTTAGAGATATTATGTATGTGGATAGTATTGTGGGTTTTTTTGGTTTTGGGTTTTTGAGGTCAAAAAGGGTTGAGGGAATTTTTGGGGTTTTAAGGTTTTAGGGTTTATATGGATTTTAGTTTTTTTTGAGTTTTTAGGGTTTTTAGGGTTGTTTTACATTTTTATGATTTTTATTGTTTTTTGGGTGTTTTCTAGTTTTAAGGATTATTATGGGTTTTAGGGTGTTTTAGTGGTTTCAATAATTTTTTTTTCTTTTTGTGGTTTTAGATTTTTTAGGGTCCTTTAATTTATTTATTGTATTTTAGGGTCTTAATAGGGTTTTATGGCATTTTAGGTACTTTTTAGTTTTAAAAGATATTTTAGTTGTTTTTGGAGTTCTTAGTATTATTTAGGTTTTTTATTGTTTTATGGTCTTTTGAGGTTTTAAAGGATTTTAGGGGTGTTTTAGGCTATTTATGGGGCTTTAGAGATTTTAGGAGTTATTTGGGGTATTAATACTGTTTAGGGTTTTTAGGGGTCTTCGAGTTTTTATGGTTTTAGGAATTTTTTAGGGTTTTTATGTATTTTTATTAATACTATGGTTTTTATGGGTTTTAAGGGGTTTTTGGAATTTATTGTTTTAAGGGGATTTATGGGGGTTATGGTCTTTTATCATCTTTAAGGGGTTTGGGATTTTTATAGTTTTATGATTTTTTCGTTTTTAGGTATTTTGTTGTTTTACGGTTTTTGGGGTTTTTTATCTTATTTTTTTAATGTTTTTTGTTCATTTTAGTGGTTTTAGGGGATTCTAGGGGTTTTTTATGGTGTTCGTGTTTTTAGGAGGTTTTTTCAGGTTGTAGGGGTTTTTATGTTTTGTAGGGTTTTTTTGGGTTTTTTGGGTTTTTATTGTTTTAAGTGGTTTTTAGTAGTATTTAGAGTTTTATAAGTTTTTTGGTTTTAGGGTTTTGATAGTGTTTTTAGGGTTTTTTTGTTTTCCAATTTTGTTAGTGGTTTCAAGAATTTAATATTTTTTTTGAGTTTTTTAGTGATTTTAGTGTTTATAATGTTTTTAAGGGTTTAAAGGATTTCTAAAGATTTTTTAAATATTTGGGTATTTATGGTTTCCTAGGGGTTTTTAGGGGTTTTAATTAATTTTTGTATTTTTTCTATTTTTAGTGTTTTATGGTGTTTTAATATGTTTTATGGGTTTTAGTGTTTTTATGAATTTTTAGCTTTTATGGGTTTTAGGGTTTTTAGGGCTTTTAAGGGTTTTAATGGTTTCTTGATTTGCTATGGTATTTAAGGTTTTTTACAGTAGTTTAGGGTTTTTATACAGTTTTAATGGTTTTAAAAGGGTTTTTTAGTTTTTTGGGACTTTATGGGGGTTTAATGTCTTTTTGGTCTTTTTGGTGGGTTTAGGGGTTTTTATCATTTTTTGGATTTATGGGTTTTAAGGTTATAAGTGTGTTTAATGATTTTAAGGGATTTTAGGGTTTTAATGTTTTTATGATTTTTGGGATTTTATGCGATTTGTGGGTTTTAAGTGTTTTTAGGGTTTTTTGCTGTCTTTCATAATTTTTATATTTTTTAATGTTTTTAGGGTTTTAGGCTTTTCAAGGATTTTACACTCATTTAGGGATTTTCAGGATTTTTAGGGTTTTTTTTTGGTTTTATGGTTTTGGGTTTTTTGTACCTTCAGGGTTTTTAGAGTTTTTAGGGGTTGAATGGTTTTCGGGGGGTTTTACGGTTTTTGCATATATTTGTCTTTTTTGGGGTTTTATGATTTTATGGAGGTTGTGGGTATTTAGGGGGTTTACTGTTTTTAGGGTTTTTTGTTTTTGAGGTTTTTATGTTTATTTTTTGGTGTTATGGATTTTTAGGATTTATGGGTTCTAATGGCTTTAGTGGTTTTAAGGATTTTAGGGTTTTTATGGTATTTTCTATGTTTAAGGGTTTTGAGGTCTTTTAGGGTTTTTATTGGGTTATTTAGGGACTCATAAGGGTTTTAGTATTTATAGGGTATTTTAGGGGTTTTATGGTATTTAGGGTCATTTAAGGGTTTTAGTGGGTTTAGGGGTTTTAGGGTTTTTAGGGTCATTAAGGGGGTTTGAATTTATTAGGGTCATTTAAGGGTTTCAGGGTTTCTTATTTTTTAGTGGTTTAGAGTACTTTATGTATTTTTATAGTTGTTTATGGGATTTAGGGTTTTCCTCCCTTCTTTCCCTGCTAATATCACTTTCTTTTCTTCTGAGAAGATCTACCACTACCCATTCCTAACACTTTTCTAGAGAAACCATCCATCCCATTACGGTCGAACTCCACTATACACATCTGATCAACCACCTATGCATAGTTTTTTAGCATGAATAGGATGACATTGGAAAAGATCTTAGGCCGCAAACCCCTCTCGTACTTCTCGACCTTCATCTGGTCATTGGAGACCATTTCTAGAGAATACCGAACCAAATCATAAATTTTTTTGGAATACTCCATAACTGAAATTTCCTCCTGAACAAGCTTTATAAACTATAGGAATATACCATATGCCAATAATTTATGGAAGGACATGTCGTAGAAGTTAACCTTGATGTCCATATTCTTGCACTGATTCCCACCATAAGTGGTTGAGACCCTCCAAAAAAAGTGACACACTTCACCATGACCTCCTCAGGTATGTCTAGTAACTCCAACATGTGCTCGAGCTTTTCGAGCCACTCCTCCGCTTCTAGGGGTTCGGTTCTACCTCAGAAAGTAAGTGGCTTGTTTTTCAGAAAAACTATTCCTTTTTCCTTCCTACGAATGGTCTCATACTCTCTAACATGATATGGAACCCGAGAATGAACATGTACTAGAGTTTTTATTTCTCAAACCACAACCTCTCCAAGCCTCTAATCGTGTGGCGAGGGAGAACTCTCTTCGGCTTCCTCCTGTGGGTGCATGAGTTCTTTTTGGGGATGCATGTTTCTACAAAAGTCAACACTCACAAGGGAAAAAATAATTACCAAAGTTATGAAACAATTAATCATTAATGTAAAATATAAATAATCCAAAAACATCACAATAATAAAATATACATCTACTTCACCCCCACCCAATTTCCACGTGCAGTCGACAGCCCACACGTCTCACCTGGTCGGGAAGTCAAACAAATAATTCCAATGTCCCATGGTAACTCAAGGCCGGTCATGATAGGTGAATGCCCGACACCATACTCGCAAAAAAATCTCCAAGCCTTGATAGTAATATATCTTATCTATCCCGACTCATCCCAAAATTATAATATAACCCAAAAAATTAACCTCCCCTTTGATACACGTTTTTTCACAAACCCAATATGGTTTTCATTAAAACTCGCACCCGAGTAATACCACATTAAAAAGGGTATCTTAATAATTTTTGTTGAATTATTTACCTGAGTTTTGATTCATTTAACAAGAAAAAGAAAAATATAAATATTCATTCCAAAAAATCCTTTTAAAATTAAGAGTTGAATAAATGGGTTTAAAAATTACAGAAGAGGTCAAAATATAGATAAAAGTAGAATAAAAATATCCCAAGTAATACCACATTAAAAAGGGTCATCTCCCACGTGTTGTCTCCACAACATCGCGCCATGACGGAAACTGACAACCTGAACCGCCATCACCCAAGGCCTTGTATTTACTTGTGTCAAACATGGACATGCATACATAAACCCAATGTTTTAAGTATTCTTTGAAACAAATTCCAATAGTATACCACCCAAAATACTCCATGTGGTAAGAATTATAAGATTAAAAGTATGTAAATTTTAATAAACAATAAATTGTGGCAATAATTTCTAAAGAATGATCCTTTTAAAAGTAAATAGTTTTTAATGGAATATTTCAAAGAATGAAAAAATTTCAATAAAACATGTAATTTACTGTATTTTCCAGCCAAAAACACCATAATCCAATGATAAATATGAAAGAGTTCACGAGAAGTAATCTTCGGAACATCCCAAGGCAATTGTTAGTTTCAGGCCCCATATACCTCATATCTTGGTGTAAAGTAACCATAACAATATCTTTTCTCATGAATGAGTCAGTAGTAGGTAAAATAACTATAACCTATTGGTCCCCAATCATCATCATTATAGTTTTTAGTGTTGTTAATTTCCATCTTTCTATGTGAAATAGGGACAAAACCACTCTAGATCACTAGCATACTAGTACACGTCTGCCGACAATGATACTTGGGTTTTACCTTTGTTCTCAAACAATTTCCCCAGGTTACCAAATGCCATTATCATATAAAGACACCATTTCAAGTCATAAACACTCAAAATAGTAGCTACACATTCTTTTCACCATTTATACAACTCAATAAACCATTTAAAATTTCTATAAAACATTTTAAAGTAATATAACCAAACATTACACTTTAAATACATATAAAAGCCCTCTTAGAAAACTAAATGCACACCATTATTACCCAAAACCAGAATTGGAAGCATCTGAAAATTTTAATAAAACCCTTCCATGAATTATAAAACAGCCACAAATGGTATAACATTGAATGCACATGTAAAACACCCATTTGCACACAAAAATGGAACTTAAGAATCAATTTCATAACAAATGCCACTAAAAATAAGTTTTTCAAAACGAAAATTGATGTAGGAGTAGGATAAAAATATTAGTGAATAAATTAATACTCATCTAGTAGTTTTACACATGGAATCACCTACCATGTGTGTCAAAAACACCGAATCCTTATTCCAAAGTTCAACTGCACCACTTCCGCAATAAAAGGAAATTAGAACAATCCTAAAACCACAATATTAGACCATGAAACCCAAGATCAAAATGTAGGTACGATTCCCTACATTCCGTACATTAGAAAAATCAAGTAAAATGGAAGAAACCCCAGGAAAATGGGAGGAGGAAGGAAGGAAACCCACTTACATGAGAGATCTTTGATGAAATAATTCCAAATACACCAATAGATGAATCTCCAAGAAGCCAAAATTGATAGTGAAATTTGAATAAGGATGATAAGGCTGATTGGTGACTGAAATTGGGGTAAAAGAATAAAAATGAATGATTTATGAAAGAATCAAAATATATTCTCAAATATGGGTGATATTTTAATCCTTTACAAATTTCAACCTAATATTCAATGAATATGAACTCTAAAGAGTCAAAATGGAACATGGTTGTCTGCGTAGGGTTTTATGGCTCGAGTGAGAGGTGGAATCACTGAAAAATATGAAAACAATGAATGATATATGCATGAAATAATTTTTTATAAATAGGAAATGGGATCATGGGATGCCCAAATATATGAATAAATTACTAAAATCCAACATTATATTGAGTTCTAAAGGGTTATAAATGGATATTGTGGGTTGAATAGGTCAGGGGTGTCCAAGTCGGAAGTGTAATGGGTGAAGAATATTAAAAAATGAAGGAGTTATAAAAAAACTAAAATTTTGTTTTTAAATATGAAAATGGCCCCTCCGTTAAGCTCAATACACGATAATGCCACCCCTTTATGAAAAAATACATGGAAAACCCCCATAAACAAAGAAATAACAGAAATTAAATGAAAAATACCTTTAAAACTTCTCATTTTTGCGATATGTTTTTTTGTTTTTGGTGTTTTTGGGATTTTATTGGTTTTTAGGCTTATGGGAGTTTTTGGTACTATTTTATAGTTTTTAGTGTTTTTTTAGTGTTTTTGGGATTTTATGGTTTTTTGTGTTTTTACCGATTTAGGGGTTTTTGGGATTTTAGGGTTTTATAGGTTTTTAGGTTTTACAATGTTTTTAGGGTTTTTAGGGATTTTAATGGATTTTAATTTCTTTTATGATTTTCTAGAGTTCTTATGAACTTTTAGGGTTTTTATAGTTTTTAGGATCTTTTAATAGTTTTGGGGTTTTTTCGCCTTTTATGGAATTTATATGTTATTTTGTGTTTTATCGGGATTAACTGTTTTTTAGGGTTTTTAGTATTTTTTTATGTTTTAGTTTTTTAACTGTTTTAGGGTTTTAGGGTCTTAATGGTTATTTGGTTTTTTGGGATTTTAGTGTTTAATGTTTTTAATGGTTCTTCAATTTTTTGTTTTTTAGGTTTTTAGGGTTTTTTGGGGTTTTTAGGGTTTTGGGTTCTTTAGGGGCTTTAGTATTTTCATGGTTTTTAGGGTTTTTAGGATTTTTAGGGTTTTTGGGATTTTTATCGTTTTACGGATTTTAGGTATTTTAAAATTTCATATGATTTTTATGGGTTTTGAGGGGATTTTTTGGGTTTTTATAACCTTTTTAGTGTTTTTAGAGTTTTTTAGCTATTTTGGGTTTTAGCAATTTTAAACATTTTTAGTGTTTTAGAAGGGGTTTTTGGGGGTTTTTTATTTTTAAGAATTTTTTATATTTTTAGGGTTGTATGGTTTATTTAGCTAGTTTCTGGGGTTTTAGGGTTCTTTTATTATTTTTATGGTATTTTAGGGATTTAAGTATTTAATGGGTTTTAATGGGTTTTAATTGATTTTAAGGATTTAGGGGATTAATGGTTTTTAAGAGTCTTATGGGTTTTGGGTTTTTATATTTGTTTATAATTTTTATTGTTTTATGGGTTTTAGGGTTATTATGGTTTATAGTGTTTTCATGGGTTTTATAGGTTTTGTGGGTTTTAGCGGTTTTTGGTGTTTTTTCAATTCTTTTAGGGGTTTAATAGTTTTCAATGTTTTTTTAAAAAATTATTGTTTTGTAGTGTTTTCAGTGTTTTAGGATTTTGTAATGTTTGTTAGGGTCTAAAGTGCTTTTTAGGTGTTTAGGGGTTTTTGGTTTTTGATAGGTTATTATTGGGTTTAATATTTCTGAGTATTTTCATCGTGTTTTGAGGGGATTTAGGGAATTCTATGATTTTTTATAGATTTTTGATTTTTACCGTTTTTAATCAGTTTTATGGTATTATGGTTTTAACCGTTTTATGGGTTTTTTGGGTTTTTGTGTTATTTTCATTTGGGTTTTGGATTGTTTTGTGGATTTTATGGATTTTATGGTTATAGGGGTGTTTAAGGATTTTTATGGACATATGGTTTTTATGGATTTTTATATTTTTTTAGAGTTTTATATGATGTTTATGAATTTTTAGAATGTTTTATGGTTTTAGGGTATTTTTTGGTTTTTATGATTTTTAGGTCATTATGGGTTTTGCTGGTTTTTAGTTCCCTTTAGGGTTTGGGGAATTTTACCATCTTTTGGGGGTTTTAATGGGGTCTCGGGTCTTTAAGGATGTTTTAGTTTATTGTGGGCTTTTAGGAGTTTTAATGGGTTTTACTGTTTTAGGAATTTAGCGATTCTAAGGGATTTTGAGGGGTATTTAGGTTTTATTAGGGTTTTTTTGGGGTTTTGGGTATTTTGATGTTTTTTGGGGGGTTTAATGGTTTTATGGTATTTTAACGGGGTTTAGGGGAGTTTTTGAGTATTGGGGGTTTAGGGATAGTGTTCTTTGTTTTTATGTTTTTTTGGGTGTTTTGGTGTTTTTAGAAATTTTTAGAGGATATAAGGGTTTTCATGCATTAAGGTTCTTCTAGTTTTAGGGGTTGTTTATATTTTTTATGAACTTATCCGTTTTTTGGTTCTTTAAAATGTTTTTAGGGATTTTTTGGGGTTTTTAGAGTTTAAGGAGGTTTTTGGGATCTTTAAAGTGGTTTTAGGGTTTTATGTGGTTTATGGAATTTTAAGGTTTTAGGGTTTTTACGGTTCTTAGGGTTTTTAGGGGTTCTAAGTTTTGTTATTGTTTTAAGGGTTTATGGTATTTAGTGTGTTTTTGGATTTTTGGATATTTTTAGTGGTTTTATAGTTTTTAAGACTTTAGGGTGATAAAGTGTATTTAGGATTTTTAGTGTGTTTTTAGTTTTTAGTGTTTTTAGATTTTTTATGGTTTTCTATGGTTTTACAGATTTTAGGTTTGGGGGTAGTTTCGTTTTTAGGGGTTTTTGTTATTTTTAGGGGTTTTCCGCATTTTTATGGTTTTTCTATCTTTTATGGTTTTAGTGATTTAAAAGGATTTTTAATTTCTTCTGATTTTTATGAATTTTCATTGTTTTTAGGTATTTCTAGGGTTTTTAGAGGTTTTTATGGAATATTTAGCGTTTTTGGGTTTTTATCGTTCCTTTATAGGTTTCATGTACATTTAGGGTTTTTAGTGTTTGTTGGGGTTTTTAAGATTTTTTTTTATTTTTAGTGTTTTAGGTGTTTTAGTTTTTCATGGGTGTTTGGGTTTTTTGGGTTTTTAGGGTTTTTTATGTTTTCAATTTTTTGCATTTTTTGTATTTGACTAGGGTTTTAGGGGTTTTAGTGTTTTTATAGTTTTTAAAATTTTTAGGGGTTTTAGTGTTTTTAATGGTTTTTAGGTTTTTAGGGTTTTATGGTTTAAAAGGGGGTTTAGATTTATTTTAGGGATTTTTTGGTTTTTAGGGTTTTGTAATGCTTTTATGATTTTTTATTGTGTTTATTACGTATTTTGGGATTGCACTATTTTTTATGGTTTCATCGGATTTTTAGGCATATTTGTTTTGTTTGGGGTTTTAGGTGTTTCTAGGGGGTTTCATATAAGGACTTGGCCTTATTAAATTAAAAAAACATGAATTTAGTTAAGAATTCAATTCCATTCACATAAGGATCTTTTCAAGTTTACATATTTAGAGAATTGGGACATTTAACATTCATAAAATTACACATTATTATAGAGTGGATACCATAAAAAAAATATTCCATTGTTGAAAAATATAAAACATTTCACATAAAACATGATTTCAATGACTATTCTTAAAACATTTAACTTGGATTCATTCTTTTTTTCATACACATCCTTATAACCTCTGAAAATCATTTAAAAACAAGGGATAATCCCAAAATCTCAGTATGGGATATAAATAAAAGGAAAGTTCACATTAGTCGATGAATACTTGTTACTTATAAAATCATTTTAAAGAAACATACTAATCAGCTATTGATATATACTTACTTTGTGAAACATGAGATTTAAACAGATTTCATCAATACATAAGAACATAAATATAACCAAAAAGGTATCTTGGGGTATTACTTACATAATATTGTAACCCTCACAACTACCTTATAATTTGTAACCCTCACGACTACCTTACAATTTGTGTAACCATCATAGTTACACATTGAGTAACCATACGACCGACCTCCAACTTACACATACCCAATGCATTGGAGGGATATATAGGTCCCAAACTTCATCATAAAAAATTCCTAATACCGAGAACTTAATCATGCACCATGAATAGAAAAAAAATACTGCTTTTGAATTTTGAAAAACAAAATTTTAAAAAGAGGCTTTTAAACGGAATGTCTGTTATAAATATCATATAATTCTAGTGAAGCATAATAAAGTGGATGGAATATTTATATACACTATATATAAACATAATCCAACATATAATATACATTAACCATTACACAAACAATTTTAATACCTCATAAACAATGAAGTAGAATGTTATCCCAAAGAATGGAAATATGGTTAAGAATTTCCTTACCTCGGGATTGTCTTACATAAAATTTGTTTAAACGTCCTTTATAATGGTTAAAATAGTGTCAATAATATCTTGGAGAAACATATCCATCTTTATAATACCTTATATGATCATTTCATTACATCATTTCACTCTTTAATTGTAAGTATTTTGTTTCGTGCACTGTTTTTGGGTGAGTTCTTTACATGATTTTCATGATTGGTTCATGATGGTAGTTCTTTTCAATTGGAAGTGAAAGTACATAATTTTAATGGAGTGGTATTGAAATATTTCCAGTAATATAAATTATACAATTTATCATTTTGAATTATTACATGAGGATGATTCATAAGTTAAAACATTAGTGACGTTCGTTTATATCATTTTAGTGGTTCTTTGATAATAACGACCTCATTTTGTTATATAAATTTAAACCATGTGTATAAAAGAATTCAAAAACCTTGTATGATACATAATACACATATTTAAACCTTTTTAACCATCAAAATGATTTCATGACCATCTTTGAATAATTTAATGCAAAATGAAATCACATTGTCCACGATGTCGGTAATATGACACATCAGAGATAATGATTTATTCCTTGAATAAGTGGGGTAGGAGATGAATATTGATGATGAATTTTACATGAAAATGAGAACATACAGAATATAAATGATTCTGGAGCTTTCAATCCTCTTGGATAAGAGTACGTGAGGATAGAAGACGAAAAGAAAGGAACTCAGAATAAAAGAAAATTTGAGAAATTCCATTCAAAAATTTTGCTGCCAAACGACGTCATTTAAATTTTCATAAAATAATCTGATGAGAGAAAATGGGTCTCTCATCATTATTTCATAACATGTTCAGTAATGGGGATAAGGAATGAAATTTCCCAACATAATCCAAAGGGTATGAAGAAGAATAACATTAAATGAAAGGAATGTAAGAAAAAGAAAGTGGAAGTTTACCTCATGATCTCTTCTCATTGAGATCCTGCTTCAGGCCTTTGGTTTTGTGTTTATGGTGAGACTAGAAGCTCTAAGAAGTGTTGAAGAGACATTGGAGGAGTATTGGACAGAACATAGGTAAGGCTCAAGGCTTGAAAGGTGTGGGAGGAATAGGGAAATGATGGTGGTATTTGTAGTGGAGGATAAGAGGTATTTAACATTAATTTAATCATTATTATAATATTTTTGTTTAAGACTTTGAATAATCAAAATTCATGTGACCTAAAATAGTAATAATGGCATGTGAGTTCTAACCTACTGGGATTACATCACTAATGATGTCATAAATAGTGAATATTACTGATAATTGTAATATACAGTATTTTACCGTATTTCACTATTCATCGAAAATTTAAAAATTTTAGAATGATCCCCAAAATTTACCTTTACCATTTCACAATGCGTAAAATTAAAAAATGAAGTCCATTTTTTGAAAATAATATTATAAATATTATTACTTTATTTTTTAAATACATTAATACTTAAATAAAAAATTAATAATTTTAAAACTATAACTGCTTTTCTATCACATTGAAAAATTAACCAAAATGTCATTATCTTATACCATTAAGAAAATAAAATAATGTTAAAATTTACTATTCACTATGGTCATATCTCTATTCATATTACTATTCATAAGGGTATGTTACAATTCACCAAAAATACAAGTTGCTTCCATTAAACTCTAAATAACATAATGAACACAATTTTAGATGACCGTTTTTGTAATTCCAAACGTTGAAGTTGAGAAATTATATTTACAGGAAAGTTATAAATATCTATATAAAATAATGTTTCATTAATTTCATTTATTTATTTTTAAACCTTTTCATGTTACATTATGCCCACCTTCTAGAATATAATGACCCATACATTACATATATTGTTATTACTTCAGAATTGAAGCACACTTATTACAACATATAACAAAACCAGGAAAGGACCGTATAGGTATAATATCTTTAGAAACTGGGAAACATAAACAACTGGTTCATAAAGTGTCTACACTGTCTCCCATTTATTTCATCATATCTGTAGTCCCTTTTGGCATATCTTACTTAATAACCTTCTTCCTGACCTGGGGAAAGAAAACATACAAAAGGGTGAGCTCAATTGCTCAGTAAGGGTAAACAAAAGAAATATCAATCACATCATATACATAAGAACATAACTTTTGGAAATCATAACCTGCAAAAGAAATCATAATTTCATAACATGGGATAAATCATAGTAGTGAAATGTAATCCCAATAATCATAACTTAAAACATGAAACTTTGTGGCATACACACATAATCATAGATAATCATTTCTTGTTAGTCAGGACTCATTCCCAAGACTATCTTAGTGGACAAATCCCATTTCTGAACCGAGTTCACTCCTCGTTTCTGTCCTGTTTCACTGAACCGGTTTAACCTACCGTTCCAGCCAT
Organism: Viscum album; assembly: GCA_963277665.1. Lineage (NCBI taxonomy): Eukaryota > Viridiplantae > Streptophyta > Magnoliopsida > Santalales > Viscaceae > Viscum > Viscum album. The sequence continues at coordinate 687,041,610 of OY728167.1, forward strand.
ATCTATCTCATGAGATATAAAATATTCACCAAATGCATTGGAGGGAGATATAGGTCCCACCCATCTCATAATGATACCATTCTTATGTCTGCCACAAAATCATAAATCATACATTATTTCATAACCCATGTAATAAAAATGGGATTCTTAAATATCATGACATCATAAAACAATTCATATAAGATAAAGGAATTCATACAAACAATTCGATCACATCTTAATCAAGTCAATGTAATAATAGGGATAGAAACAGAACCCTATATTATCTTAGATGGAAAATAATTTTGATAAAACTCTTGAACTCCATTCTGGAGGAAAATATCTTTTCTACTTCAAAAAAACATTTTTTCCTTTCTTAGCATGTCATACAATTTTAAAATAAATAAGTTGATTAAAAATAAACTTGAAAACTTTTAAAGGAAGATTCTTGAAAATTTTGTTTTAAAAATCCATTCATGCCATATAATTTAAAAAAAACATTCTTCTTGTACTTTTGTCGGAAAAGTCAAAAAGTACCTCGTACGAAAAACGACAAAAGATTCCTTTCATATCTTTTACTAAAAACTCACCGAAGGGTAAAATTGGATATAAACTATTGTATAAAGATATAAATATTACATATTGAGGAAACATGGATGTGGATGATAAAATACACCCCAGTAAATACCAAAGTATAAACAATCTCAGATAAAAACGAGATTGTGATATTTCCCTTACCTTAGGTCCGATTTGCCTCAAAAGTGTCCGAACCTCCTGTATAATGATTTAAATAATGTTATTGACTTATTCCAGAATCATAATTATTGTTATGATATCATATATGGTCATATTCTTAGCTTCTTAGTAGTAATATTTCATTGCTACTTGTTATTCAGGTGTTTATAACTTTTTGTTCTTATGCGTGTTTTGTCGAATAAATTCTTATTATTCTCTTTCAGTTATAGATACATCATTTCCAGAATGGTATTAATGTACTATATATCATATTTATTCATAAAATTCATTTATATAATCATTATGCAATGAAGATCATGTAGAACGAATCACATCACATCGTGGAGACGGTATTCCGTACGTACGCACGAGTGATGATATCGCTCCCATGATCCTTGAATTGTATTGGAGTGTATTCATACTATTTAAGAATCAATATCACTTTACAATAATCATATATAGTAATTATTTACACCATTATACCCATCCAAGTAAGGTGGTGGGGGAAAATAGATTACACCACGGCGTGGAGACGGTATTCCGTATGTACGCACGCGCGGTGATTTTGTTTTCCATAGGATGGATAGATGTTGAAATAGGGTTGTTTCATACTTATAATGACATATCCGTATATGAGTGATACTGATGTTATTACTTCATAATTAAACAACTAAATAAAAAGATGTTGAAGAAGAAAGAATTTGGAAAGGATCGGTAATTGATATTACCTCTTTTTGACGCGCCTCTTCTTACCCTCCTCTTAGGGCACTAGGGTTGGTCTTTGAAGAAGACGAAAACCTCTAGGATGATTCTATGGAAGTGGGGAAGTGAAATGGGTAGCATTTGGCCGAGCTTGAAGGCTAAAATTGTTGTGAGGAGGAGAGGGAGGAGGTGCCCTTTTATAAAGGAGGAGAGGGGTACCTTTGGAAATATAAGAAATATTAGATTGTATTAAATCCCAAACCCACTTAAAAACTACCAAAATGACTCATATCAGAATATTAGATGACATAGGGTTGTAATCTCATCAAAAAATAAAATTTATACATGTTAGGAATTTATTTTAAACATTACCAACTTGATTTATCCTTATTTATCAATTTAATTTTATTTGTGGTAATAATATTCTAAATTTTAAATTATTATTAATAATTACATATGCGTTGTTAATTTTCCATAATTTGACACTTTATGACATTTTAGACCATATAAATTTTAATTTATAATTTTTAAATATTTTTGGGATTTTTAAACAATTTTATAATATGTTATTTTTATAAAATAACAATAGTGTCAATTTTGACAATATTCATTTATTTGAATTTAAATAAAATATATACAGAGGATATGTTATAACTAAAAGAATTAATAGATTAATAAAATGTCATATGTATCTAGAAAATTATTGGAGTGCATTAAATAGTGCATATAATAATTATTTTAATATTTTAAAAACATTTATTTGATATTTTAATTAATAAAATAATTTCAACATCACTATTGTGTCATAATTAATGATACTTATTTAATCCATAAAAATTATAAATAAATTCCTATGATGTAGATAATTGTATTAGCTTTCTGGAGACTATTCATGTACGAAGTTTAATTAAGTTTATCCCCAAAGTAAAATTATTATACTTATAATATTTAAGAAAGTGACATATTGTCACATTATTTGGTATTGATAATAATTAAATTATTTTCATGGAAAAAAGTCTATTAAATGAATCTAATTCGACCCTTAGGTGATATGGGTCGACTTTTAGTCATCCAATAGGATTTTGGAAGATGTTAGGGTAATTTTATAATCTTATATTTACCCTTAATTACCCGATTTACCTTTAACTATGGTAAATAAAATTTACCGTAGTTACTATTCATAATCCCCAAAAATAAAAAGTAGCCTATTAACATAATTTGGACCCAATGATTCTGACTATGTAATCCATTTTTCAAAATTCAAAACATATAATTTGAAGTAATTAATTTAAAATAAATCCCGTTGTTAAGAAAACTGGTTTTCGAAGTTAAAACATAGCCAAAGATTGAAATGTTTTTACCTATGAATTCAATGTGAAATTAATGATAATGACATAAATTATATTAAATGGTAAAAATATATTCTATCTATTCTTTAAAACCATTAAATATTATAATTTAACCATATAAATTATCTCAATGAAAAAAAGTTGTTTTTAATTAAAAATTAGCATATTTTTATTATTCATCAAAATATGAAAGTTATCAGAAAAATATAAAAAATTTATCCAAAGTAAATTCTTATATCCTGATTCAAAAGAAGAATTTAATTTTGTCAAATTAAACTTATAAATGTGTCAAAAACAATATTTAATTTGGGTGCGCCATCAAAAGGCGGCAAAACTGCATTTTTTGATAAATACTTATTTTACCCAAAAAAAATTATTTTGTTCTCTTACCATGTTCTAGAAAATGTGTAAGATGGATAATAATGTTGTAAAATTTAAAATTCAGTTAATACTATTCATAACGGCTAGATTATAATATTATAATAATATATTGTTGTTTAGTGGAACTCGGTATTGCGTACTACACACGCTATCGAGGAAGGTTGCGATTGCGTGCAGCAAAAGATTCCTTTGATGATTTATATAACATAAAAACAAAATATTTCTCATAAAAGTCTCGGGTGTTACATTCTACCCCCCTTAAAATGAATTTCTCCCTCGAAATTTGTCACTTTGTAACAAACAAATGAGGATACCTCTCCCTCATCATATCCTCAAGCTCGCATGTAGCTTCTTCAAATTGGTGGTTCCTCCATAAAACTTTCACCAAGCGAGTGGTCTTGTTTCGTATGACTTTTTCACTATGATCTAGAATCTCTTTAGGTTGTTCTTCATAAGAAAGATCTTTCTCCAGCGGTACAACTTCTGAGATGAGTACATGTGAAGGATCAAGTATGTACTTTCTCAGGAGAGATACATGGAACACATCGTGAACTTGAGAGAGATTCGGTGGAAGCGCCAATCGGTAAGCTACCTTCCTAACACGATCCAGTATTTCAAAAGGACCGATATATCTATGGATCAACTTCCCCTACTTTCCAAATCTCATGACCCTCTTCCAGGGAGATATTCGTAAGAACACTTTATCACCCACTTCAAACACTAGGTCTATTCTTCGGCTTTCGGCATAACTTTTCGGTCGACTCTGAGCTGCTCTTATGTGTTGTTGAATAGATCGGACCTTTTCTACCATATCATCAACAATATCAGGTCCTAATAGCTTTCTTTCCCCAACTTCATCCCAGCAAGTTGGAGTCCTACATTTCTTTCCATAGAGAGCTTCATAAGGAGCCATCTGAATACTAGAGTGAAAGCTATTAGTATAATAAAATTCCACCAAAGGTAGGTGTTGATCCCCACCACCATTGAAAATCATAGAGAAAGCTCTCAACATATCTTCTAGAGTTTGAATTGTTCTCTCAGACTGACCGTCTGTCTGAGGATGATAAGCAGTGCTGAAACTCAACTCTGTATCCAGAGTATGCTGAAGTCTTCGCCAAAACATTGAGGTATACCTTGGATCCCGATCAGATATAATAGAAAGTGGTACTCCAGGCAATCTTACCACTTCCTTTACATATATCCCGGCAAGCTGATCTAGAGATAAATCCTCTCTAATAGCAATGAAGTGTGCAGACTTTGTAAGAAGATCAACTATGACCCAGATAGCATTATTGCCTTTGGATGTTTTAGGAAGTCCTGTGACAAAGTCCATAGTGATGTTTTCCCATTTCCATTCGGGTATAGGTAATGGTTGTAACATCCCCTTAGACTTCTATCTCTCAGATTTAACTTGCTGACAAACCAAGCATCGAGAGACATATTCAGCAACATCTCTTTTCATGCCATCCCACCAAAAGTACTCTTTCAGGTCCCTATACATCTTCGTTATTCTAGGATGAATAGAGAATGAAGAACTATGAGCCTCATCCAGCAGTTCATTCTTTAATTCGGGGATGGGAGGAACACAAACCCGATTCCTGAACTTTATTATCCCATCACAATCAAGGTTGAATTCAGGAACATTTCTCACCTTCTTTTGTAACATGACATCTTCATTCTGTGCCTCTTTAATCATCACATGTATAGATGGTTGAACATTCATTTGAGAAAGATACGATTTTCCCCTTTCATTATAATTCCAAGATCCATCCTTTGTAAATCCATAAATATAGGATCTTTTGTGATCCTCATCATTGATAAACTGGCATGGTCTTGTCGACTTAATGCATCTTCCACCTTGTTTGCTTTCCCAGGGTGGTAATGGATTGAGAAGTCGTAATCCTTAATCAACTCCAACCATCTTCTTTGGCGCATATTCAGCTCCTTTTGTGTGAAAATATACTTTTAAATTTTATGATCAGTATAAATATCACACCTTTCTCCATAGAGGTAATGCCTCCAAATATTTAATGCAAATATTAACACAACTAACTCCAAATCATGAGTTAGGTAATTTTGCTCATGTATTTTCAACTGTCGTGATGCATAAGCTATCACCATATCATTTTGCATAAGAACACACCCCAAACCCTTCTTGGATGCATCACTTTATATCACAAACCTTTTTCCACTACAAGGCAGTGTGAGCACAGGTGCACTGGATAACATTCTTTTCAACTCCTTGAAATTCTCTTCACATTCCTCCGTCCAAACAAACTTAACTCCTTTCTGAGTCAACTTGGTGAGTGGATTAGATAATTGTGAAAAATATTTCACAAAACGTCGATAATATCCATCCAAACCAAGAAAACTTCGGATCTCAGTCACTTTTTTTGGTCTCAACCATCTTTCGATAAACTCTGTTTTTGCTGGATCCACAGATATCCCCTCTTTTGAGATTATGTGACCCAAAAATGAAACTTTTTGAAGCCAAAATTCACACTTGGTAAATTTGGCATAAATATTATCCTTTCTCAGGGTCATCAATATAATTCTCAAGTGATCTTCATGTTATTCCTTTCTCTTTGAATAGATAAGGATATCGTCTATAAAGACTACCACAAACTGATCAAGATAGTCTCTAAAGACTCTATTAATCAGATCCATGAAGATAGCAGGGGCATTAGTAAGACCAAATGGCATCACTATAAATTCATAGTGTCCATACCTTATACGGAAAGATGTCTTTGGTATATCGTCCCTTTTGACCCTTAATTGATGATACCCTGAACGAAGATCAATCTTGGAAAAGTATTGAGCTCTGCGTAGTTGGTAAAATAAGTCATCAATGCGTGGGAGAGGATATTTGTTCTTGATAGTGATCTTGTTAAGTTCTCGATAATCAATGCAGAGTCTCATTGATCCATCTTTCTTCGTAACAAACAGAACAGGTGCTCCCCAAGGTGATGCACTAGGGCGTATGAACCCCTTATCAAGATTCCCTTGAAGTTGCTTCTTCAACTCCTGCAACTCAATTGGGGCCATTCTATAAGGTTTCTTTGAAATAGGCAAAGCACCCGGTACGAGTTGTATTGAAAACTCAACTTCACGATTTGGTGGAAGACCCGATAATTCCTCCGGAAAGACATCGCCAAACTCCCGTACGATGGGCATATTCTTAATCGTGAGTTTCTCACTAACCATTTGAGATAAATAACCTTAATTTAGTGGAATCAATACCCATAAAATGGAAGAAATTTCCACTGGAAGGTTATGTTCATCCTTGCATCGATAGACGATCATAGATTGGTCTGGAATATGAAATGTGACTTCCCTTCTTTGGAAAATGATAGGAGCTCCATGTAGAGAAAGCCAATCCATGCCAAGAATCACATAAAATTACAATATAGGAAGGATCACAAGATTTTCAGGAAGCACTTTCCCACAATCTTCAATCAGAGAAGAATTATAAACTTTTGATGCGACTGTTGTTCCATTAGGGGTTGTCACAGCTAACTCAACATCTAAATGTTGAGGTAATACAGTGATATCCTTAGAAAATTCTTCAGAAATAAAGGAGTGGGTGGATCCAGAATCAAATAAAACATTTTCTACTTTAGATTGGATGGTAAGTGTACCTTTCACCACATCGTTATCGTACTCCACATCACTGATAGAAATTGCATGTGACTTTCCTTTGTCTTTAGCCTTAAGATTTTTTTGACGTCGACCATTATCATCAACCCTTGGATTTGGGCATTTATTGGCATAATTCCCCATCTCCTTGCACTTGAAACATTGAAGTGTAGTAGGTTCATTCTGTGTGTCCCTTCCTTTGTTTGCATCATTAGACATCTTCTTCACATCATTGCAGCATTCAAATGCCCTATGACCTTCCTTTCCACATTTGAAACATTTACTTGTCCCTTTAAGACAACTCTCTCCATGTTTCTTTCCACACATTGAGCATAAGGGAAATCTCATCTTCTTTTCAGTGTGCTCTTTAGATTATCCTTTGAATTCCATTTTCCTCTTCTTATCAAACCCATATGACTGATGGGTTACTCTAATCTCCATCTCGACTTTGAGAGCACATTGAACGATTTCCTCGTAGCCATTGAAGTCCCTTATGGCTAACGCCCTTCAAAGACTTGGTTTTAAGCCACTAAAGAATCGATCGATCTTACTCTCAGGTTGGATAATAATACCAGAAGCGTACCTTGCAAGTCTTGTAAAATATTCTTCATAAGTACCAACATATTCATCATCCTTTTGCTTCAGTTCAAGAAACTCTTTCTCCATCTTTGTTCAGAGAATATGAGGGAAGTACTTATTGAAAAATAACTTCTTGATCTCGTCCCATTCCATGGACCCAATTTCATCCCTTTACCTCATATTCTTAATAAGATTACACCATTGATCAGCATCACCTTCCAAATGATACACTGCTAGGATGACTTTTTCATGTTCAGAAAATTGAAGAACTGAAAATATCTTTTCAGTAGTACTAATCCATTGTTCAGCAACTAATGGATCAGTAGACCCGCTAAAAGAAGGTGGACGCTGCCTCATGAAGGATTCAACAGAATGTTGCTCATTCCTTTGCTCATTTGGAAGTACTGCATGATTCATTGCTTGAGAAAGTTGTGTGATCATGGCTGCAAGATTTTGCATTCCTGCTCCCATAACGTTTGGTTTCCCAGGGGGACAATCATTGCATTGCCCGTCGCATTCTGCATTAACACGGTTCCTTCAGGTTCCAGCCATTGACTAAAACCAAGAAGAATAGTGTGAGCAACACTAATTATAATAGGAAAACCACATAATCAAGAATAAAATTTCACACCTAAGGTCTTATCATAGGTTTTTCATGTCCATTTCTAAAACACGAAGATTGTGTTCTATTCTTAGACTTATCCTTAGGGTTCTTACTAAGGCTTTCACATCCTAGTTTCCAAAGGTTGAATATAACCTCCCTCTGATACCAATTATATTGACCCATACTTTACAAAAATTGTTATTACTTCAGAATTGAAGCACACTTATTACAACATATAACAAAACCAGGAAATGACCGTATAGGTATAGTGTCTTTAGAAACTAGGAAACATAAACAACTGGTTCATAAAGCTTCTACAATGTCTCCTATTTATTTCATCATATCTATAGTCTCTTTTGGAATATCTTACTGAATAACCTTCTTCCTGACCTGGGGAAAGAAAACAAACAAATGGATGAGCTCAAATGCTCAGTAAGGGTAAAAAAAAAGAAATATCAATCACATCATATACATAAGAACATAACTTTTGGAAATCTTAACCTGCAAAAGAAATCATAATTTCATAACATGGGATAAATCGTAGTAGTGAAATGTAATCCCAATAATCATAACTTAAAACATAAAACTTTGTGGAATACACACATAACAATATAGAATCATTTATTGTTAGTCAAGACTCATTTCCAAGACTATTTTAGTGGACAAAGTCCATTTCTGAACCGAGTTCACTCCTCATTTCAGTCCTGTTTCACTGAACCAGTTTAACCTGTCATTCCATCCATGTCTATCTCATGAGATATAAAATATTTACCCAATGAATTGGAGGGAGATATAGGTCCCACCCATCTCATAATGATACTATTCTTATGTGTGCCACAAAATCATAAATCATACATCACTGCATAACCTATGTAATAAAAATGGGATTCTTAAATATCATGACATCATAAAAAAATTCATATAAGATAAATGAATTCATAAAAATAATTCCATCACAACTTAATCAAATAACGGTAATAATAGGGATAGAAACCGAACCCTATATTATCTTAGATGTAAAATAATTTTGATAAAACTCTTGAACTCCATTCTTGTGGAAAATATCATTTCTACTTTAAAAAAACATTTTTTCCTTTCTTAACATGTCATAAAATTTTAAACTAAAAGAAGTTGATTAAAAATAAACGTGAAAAATTTTAAAGGAAGATTCTTGGAAATTTTGTTTTAAAAATCCATTCATGCCATATAAGTTAAAAAACATTCTTCTTGTACTTTTGTCAGAAAAGTCAAAAAGTACCTCGTACGAAAAATGACAAAAGATTCCTTTCATATCTTTTACTAAAAACTCACCGAAGGGTAAAATTGGATATAAACTATTGTAGAAGGATATAAATATTACATATTGAGGAAACATGGATGTGGATGATAACATACACCCCAGTAAATACCAAAGTATAAACAATCTCGGATAAAAATGAGATTGTGATATTTCCCTTACCTTAGGTCTGATTTGCCTCGTAAGTGTCCGAACATCCTGTATAATGATTTAAATAATGTTATTTACTTATACCAGAATCATAATTATTGTTATGATATCATATATGGTCATATTCTTATCTTCTTAGTAGTAATATTTCATTGCTACTTGTTATTCGGGTGTTTATAACTTTTTGTTCTTATGCGTGTTTTGTCAAATAAATTCTTATTATTCTCTTTAGGTTATAGACACATCATTTTCAGAATTGTATTAATGTACTATATATCATATGTATTCATTAAATTCATTTATATAATCATTATTCAATGAAGATCATGTAGAACGAATCACATCACATCGTGGAGACGGTATTTCGTACGTACGCACGAGCGAAGATATCGTTCCCATGATCGTGGAATTATATTGGAGTGTATGTATACTATTTCAGAATCAATATCACTTTACCATAATCACATATAGTAATTATTTACACCATTATACTCATCCAAGTAAGGTGGTGGGGGAAAATAGATTACACCACGGCGTGGAGACGGTATTCCGTACGTACGCACGCGCGGTGATTTCATTTTCCATATGATGGATAGATGTTGAAATAGGGTTGTTTCATACTTATAATAACATATCAGTATATGAGTGATACTGATGTTATTACTTCATAATGAAACAACTAAAGAAGAAGATGTTGAAGAAGAAAGAATTTTGAAAGGATCGGTAATGGATATTACCTCTTTTTGACGCGCCTCTTCTTCACCTCCTCTTAGGGTACTAGGGTTGATCTTTGAAGAAGACCAGAACATCTAGGATGATTCTAGGGAAGTGGGGAAGTGAAATGGTAAGGTTTTGGCCGAGCTTGAAGGCTCAAATTGGTGTGAGGAGGAGAGGGAGGAGGTTCCCTTTTATAAGGGTGGAGAAGGGAACCTTTGGAAATATAAGAAATATTAGTTTATATTAAATCCCAACCCCACTTAAAAACATCCAAAATGACTCATATCCGAAGATTCTATGATATAGGGTTCTAATATCATCAACCAATAAAATTCAGACATGTTAGGAATTTATTTTAAACATTACCAACTTGATTTATCCTTATTTATCAATTTAATTTTATTTGTGGTAATAATATTCTAAATTTTAAATTATTATTAATAATTACATATGTGTTGTGAATTTTCCATAATTTGACACTTTATGACATTTTAGACCATATAAATTTTAATTTATAATTTTTAAATATTTTTGTGATTTTTAAACAATTTTATAATATGTTATTTTTATAAAATAACAATAGTTTCAATTTTGACACTATTAATTTATTTGAATTTAAATAAAATATATACAGAGGATATGTTCGAACTAAAAGCTTTAATAGATTAATAAAATTCCATATGTTTCTAGAAAATTAGTTGAGTACATTAAATAGTGCATATAATAATTGTTTTAATATTTTAAAACCATTTATTTGATATTTTAATTAATAAAATAATTTCAACATCACTATTGTGTCATAATTAATGATAATTATTTAATCCCTAAAAATTCTAAATAAATTCCTTTGATGTCTATAATTGTATTAGATTTTTGGAGACTATTAATGTTCGATGTTTCATTAAGTTTATCACCAAATTAAAATTATTATACTTATAAGATTTAAGAAAGTGACATGTTGTCACATTCTTTGGTTTTAATAATAATTAAATTATTTTCATGGACAAAAGTCTATTAAATGAATCTAATCCGACCCTTAGGTGATATGGGTCGACTTTTAGTCATCAAATAGGATTTTAGCAGGTGTTATGGTAATTTTATAATCTTATATTTACCCTTAATTACCCGATTTACCTTTAACTATGGTAAATAAAATTTACCGTAGTTACTATTCATAATGCCCAAAAATAAAAAGTGGCCTATTAACATAATTTGGACCCAATGATTCTGAATATGGATCCATTTTTCAAAATTCAAAACATATAAGTTGTAGTAATTAATTTAAAATAAATCCCGTTGTTAAGAAAACGGGTTTTAGAAGTTAAAACATTGCCAAAGATTGAAATGTTTTTACCTATGAATTCAATGTGAAATTAATGCTAATGAAATACATTATATTAAATGGTAAAAATATATTATATCTATACATTAAAACCATTCAATATTATAATTTAACCATATAAATTATCTCAATGAAAAAAGTTTTTTTTAATTAAAAATTAGCGTATTTTTACTATTCATCAAAATATGAAAGTTATCAGAAAAATATCAAAAATGTATCCGAAGTAAATTTTAATATCCTGATTCAAAATAAGAATTTTATTTTGTCAAATTGAACTTATAAATGTGTCAAAAACTAGATTTAATGAGGGTGCGCCATCAAAAGGTGGAAAAACTGCATTTGTTGATAAATACTTATTTTACCCAAAAAAATTATTTTGTTCTCTTACCATGTTATAGAAAATGTGTAAGATGAATAATAATGTTGTAAAATTTAAAATTAATTTAATAATATTCATAATGGCTAGTTTATAATGTTATAATAAAATATCGTTGTTTAGTGGAACTCGGTATTGCGTACTACACACACTATCGAGGAAGGTCGCGATTGCATGTAACGAAAGATTCCATTGATAATTTATATAACATAAAAACAAAATATTTCTAATAAAAGTCTAGGGTGTTACATAGAAATTGTGTCCTCGAAATTTTATTTACTCATTTATCAAGTGGGGGTAGCTTTCACTCATATCATTTTCAGATTCCCATGATTCTTATTCTACCATGTGGTTTCTCCAAAAAACCTTTACCTGGTGGATTATCTTATTCCGCAATACCTGTTCACTTCGATCAAGAATACGAACTGGTTTCACATTATAAGAAAGGTTCTCATACAGTTGAACTTCTTCTGGGCTCAAAACATGAGTCAAATTTGGCACATATTACATCAACATCAAAACATGAAAGACATTGTCTACAAGAGACAAACTTGGAAGCAAAGCTACACGGTATGAAACTGGTCCAAATTTTTCCAAGATTTAAAATAGGCCGATGAGCCATAGACTTAGATTCCCTTTCTTACCAAAATGAATCACACTTTTCCTAGGAGATATTTTATGAAGAACGTGGTCACCTACCTCGAGAGATAAGTCTTTTCTTCTATTATCTACATAACTTTTCTACCTGATCTAAGATATCCTCATGTGGTACAGGATCAAATTCACATTCTCAGCCACATCCTCTACTAATTCTGGCCCCATCAACTTTCTTTCACCAACTTCATCCAAAAACTCTGGAGTTCGACACTGCTTCCCATACAATGCTTCTAAAAGGTTCCATCTGTATACTGGAATGAAAACTATTATTATAAGAAAACACAAATAATGAAATATGATGATCCCAACTTCCTTGGTAGTCCATTGATCAATCTTAAAGCATCTCCTCCAAAGTCTGAATCGTTCGTTCTGACTGCCCACCTGATTGATGATGAAAAGCAGTGCTGAAATTTAATACTTTTCCCAACAACTTCTGAAGGCCCTTCTAAAAGTTATAAGTGAACCTCAGATACCAGTTAGATAATATAGAAAGAGGAACTCCTTGCAACTTGAGGATCTCCTTGAGGTACAGTCGAGAAAAATGATTCAAATACATTAAATCTCTAATAGAAAGAAAAGGTTTAGATTTTTCCAGCCGATCCACAATAACCCAAATTGAATTATTACCTCAAGATGTCTTAGGTAGTCCCAACACAATGTCCATGGATATAATCACCAATTTACACTCTGGCACTAGAAAAGGATGAAGCATCCCCTTAAGTAACTACCGATCTGCTTTAACCTGTTTACATGTCAAGCATTTCATGGTAAAATCAGTATGTTGGTTTTCATTTCATCCCACCAGTAATACTACTGAAGGTGTCTGTACATCTTAGTACTGCTTGGATGAACTGAAAATGGAGAAATATGAGCTTCACACAACAAATATTACTTCAACTAGGAATCAAAATATATACACAACATTCTTCCAAATCATAAAACACAATCTTTACCATGGTTAAATTCTAGAAACTAACCCATTTAAACCAATTTTACATTTTTCTTTAGCTCACGGTCTTCTTTTTGCGCTTGCATAATTCTGTCTAATAACGATGACGACACTGATTCCTGAAATAAATAGAGGTATTTCCTGTACCAACAACATCGAATCTCAAATTCATCAAATCATTAATCAAGGGATCATGTTACAAATATAACATGGTTAATGATGCATGATGTTTTCGACACATGACATCCACCACTTTTTATGCTTTTCTAAAGATGGTAATTGATCGTGAAATCATAATCCTTTATCAATTCAAGACATCTTATCTGCCTCATGTTTAATTTTTTTGACAAAATATTTACATCAATATTTTATGGTCAATATATATTTGACATTTGGTTCCGTATAAATGATGCCTCCAAATTTTCAAAGAAAAAACCATAGATTCCTATTCCAAAACATATGTGGGATAATTTTACTCATGAGGTTTCAGTTGTCTGAAATCATAAGAAATTACCTGATCATTCTTCATCAAAACTCAACAAAGTCCCTTCAAAGAAGCATTACTGTAGCAGACAAACTCACCATTTTGGGAAGTCAAGGCCAAAACTGGTTCATTCACCAATCTCTTTATCAGTTCCTAAATACATCCCATTCTTCTATCCAAACAAATTTAATGCCTTTCCATTTTAACTTAGTTATCAGGTTAGATAACCATGAAAAGTTCTTAACAAAACATCGGTAATAAACTACTAACACAAGATAACTAAGAATCTATGTAACATTTGTGGTTCTGGTCCATTCATCAACTATTCTTTTTTTGGTTGGATCAACTATTATTCCATCCTTAGTTACAATGATCCTAAGAAAGGAAATCTATTGCAACCAAAAATCACACATACTATACATTCCATAAAGTTTCTTTTTTAAGGTTTGTAAAACAACCCTTAAAAGTTTTTCCTGGTCCTATTCATTTTTAGAAAATACCAAAATGTCATAAATAAACACAACTAAAAATTTATCCAAGATCTCATGAAATATTCTATTCACAAGATACATGAATACAATAGGTTCATTAGGTAACCCAAAATACATAACTACAAATTCATAATTCCTATATCTAGTACGAAAGGCTATTTTTGTGATGTCATCTGCCTTCACCTTCAGCTGATGGTATAAGGATCTCATGTCAATATTATAAAAGTTTTGAGCACCCTGGAGAAGATCAAACAAGTCATCGATATGAGGCGAATGATACTTGTTTTTAATAGTGATGTTATTCCATGCTCCATAATCAATGAAATGTCTCATGGAACTACCTTTCTTTTTAACAAACAAAATAGGAGAACCCAATGGTGATGTTATAGGATGAATTAATCCTTTATAAAGAAAATCCTACAACTGATTTTTCAATTAAAGAAGTTCTATTTGAGCTATACAATATGGGGGTTTTGAAATTGTCTTAGCATCAGGAACTAAGTTAATTGTGAATTTGACTTTTCGCTAAGGTAAGACACCGGGTAACTCATCCAAAAAAACATCAAGGTATTTATTTACCACTGGTACATCATTAATCTGAATAGTTCCCTTGTTTTCAAAAATATGATAAAGATAACTTTAATTTTCATCTTTCAACAGTTTCTCATCTCCCAGATATGTTATCAATTGTATGGGTTCATTTTTGTATACGAAATCAACCTCTTTCTAAAAAAAAACTTCTTTATCACTAGAGTAAATCTTAGCTTGATAAATAGAAATCCTATACATTCCCAGAATAACATCAAACTCGACTAAGGGAAAAACAAAAAGTTTAATAGGTAAAGTATTTCCACAGAACACAATTGAATGATTCTCATAATTCCTCTTTCCTATAATATTTCCCCCCCTAGTGTTTTAAAAACATATTCCAGCTTTATTTGTTGAGGTGATGTTTCCAATTTTATAAAAAATTTCTCAGAGATGAAGGAGTGTGTAGACCTCATATCAAAAAAAAACATTAGAAAAATCTAATTAGACAAATAGAGTACCTGATACCACTTCGTTGGATGGACGGACATCTGCTGACGTAGTCTCAATGGACATCACTAAACCTTTCTGCTTATAGTCTATCTTCTTTGTCTCATATGGATCCCTCTTTGGGAAGGCATTTTCATAGTGTTCCATCTAACCACATTTTAAAAATATTGCAGTTTTCTTATCAGGATTAGTCTTAGGATAATTTTCATTACAATATCGAGCGATCTGTCCAAACATACCACATTTAGAACACTTCATAATTTTGCGAAGACATTCCCCAGGGTTCATCCTACCACACTTTTCACAAACTGGAATCTATATTTTCTTACCATCAGTTTTCTTTTTTTTTTTGATTCTTACCCATTTATCACCATCTCATCCTCTTCTTCTCCTTGATTCCAAAATGCACGTGATCATCAACAAACTCAATCCTTACCCTCTTAGCACATCAAACATGTTTCTCATAACTTTTAAATTCACAGGAGGCCAACGCCCTTCAATACCATGGCTTTAGTCCTGAGTAAAATCGGTTTATTTTCTTATCAAGATCCAGAAAAAGATTTGGAACATACCATTCCAGTCAGGTGAAGTTTGCTTCATATATGGAAACTGAATCTTCCTCCTTCTATTTCAATTCATGTAATTGATTCTCCATCCTATGTCGCACCACCTTAGGAAAATATTTTTCAAGAAAAAAGGCTTTTAAATTCATCCCACTCTAAGGCATCAATATCCTATATAACCCTGATAATATTTACCATTTACCACCACTGATAAGCCTCATCTTCAAAACGAAAAATGGCAAGACATATTTTTTATTATCGGAACATCACATAACATCGAATATCATTTCAAGGGATTTAATCCATCCTTCTACTGCTATTGGGTTAGCAAATCCATTGAATGAATGAGGGTGTTGTCTCATAAAATGTTCCACTATTGTCCATTCCATTGTGGTACCTATGGTTGTTCTTTATCAGGGATTACACCACCATTTATTGCAAGTGTTAGCTGAGTCATTACTATCACAAACTACTCACTTCCAATCCATAACATTCTGGGTATCATATTCAGAAGGATTTCATTCTGTCGGTGCCTCTCCTCTTCAGATTCAATATTTCTTCTGCCAACAACCATTCTGAAGAAACATATCTTAAACATAAAAACATGGTAATATTTAAATTCTATAACATTTCAAATTAATCATAGATTAAAAATTATTTATGGTATTCTGTTAACCTTATCCTAACACCTAAAGTTATCTAAACCATCCTATGATACCAACAATAAGGACCCGACCTTATTTCATTACATAACATTCAATTTAATTAAGAATTCACCTCCGTTCACATTGTGGATATTTTCAAGTTTAGTGTTTTTGATAATTGGGACATAAATAATTAATAAAATTACACATTATTAAATATTGGATACCATAAAAAATGTATTAGTTTCTTAAAAAATATATAACTTTTCACATAAAACATGATTTCATTGGATATTATTAAAACATTAAACATGGCTTCTTTCTTTGTCTTACACATCCTTATAACCTTTCAAAATCATTTAAAAACATGGGATGATTAGAAAAGCTCAGTATGGGATATAAAAATAAGGAAAGATCTCATTAGTACATGAATATTTGTAACGTATGAAATCATTTTTAAAACTCATAATTATCACCTGTATATATATATACTTAGTTAGTGAAACATGATACTTACAAAAGATTTAAAAAATATATAAGAAAATAATTAGAACCGTAAAGGTATCTTGGGGAAATACATACATAATATTGTAACCCTCATGGCTACCTTATAATTTTTAACCCTCATGGCAACCATACAATTTGTGTAACCAATGAAGTTACACATGGAGTAACCATACAACCAACCTACAAAATACACATACCCAATGAATTGGAGGGAAGAATAGGTCCCACCCCCAATCATAAACAATTTTCAAGACCCATAACATAATCCAACAACACAAATATTATAAAAACAGTACTTTTGAATTTTGTAAAAAAGAATTTTAAAAGAGGATTTTGAAAGGAAAGTCCGTTATAAATATCATATAATTGAAGTGAAACATAATAGTGTGGATAGAATATGTATATAAACTATAAATAAACATAATTTAACATATTATATAAAAAAACCAACAGACAAACAATTTTAATACCCCATAAATAATGAAGTAGAATGTTAACCCAAAGAATGGAAATCGGGTTAAGAATTCCCTTACATCGGGCTTGTCATAAATAAAATTTGTTTAAACCTCCTATATAATGGTTAATAGAGTGTTATTGATATCTAACAGAAACATATCCATATTTATAATACATTATATGATCATTTAATTACATCATTTCACTCATTAATTGTTAGTATTTTGTTCCCTGCACTGTTTTTGGGTGAGTTCTTTACATGATTTTCATGATTAGTTCATGACGGTTTTTCTTGTCAATTGGATGTGAAAATACATAATTTTAATGGAGTGGTATTTACATATTTCCATTACCATAAATTATACCATTTATCATTTTGAATTCTTACATGAGGATGATTCATAAGTTAAAACATTATTGATGTTTGTTTGGATCATTTTATTGGTTCTTTGATAATAATGACCTCATTTGGTTTTATAAATGAAAAACATGTGTACAAATGAATTATAGAACCATGGATGAGACGTAAAACATATATTATAACATGATTCAACCATAAAAAAGGTTTCATGACCATCATTGAACAATTTAATACAAAATTTAATCACATTATCCACGATGTTGGTAATTCGACACATCACTGACAATGTTTTGATTCTTTGAATAAGTGGGGGGAGGAGAAAAAGATTTCTGAGGAATTTTCAATGAACATGAGAACATCCAAAATATACAAGATTACTCAGATTTGATGCCTCTTCGATAAGAGGAGGTGAGTAAAGGAGAATAATAGAAAGGAACTCAAAATAAAATAAAATTTGATAAATTCCTTTTGAAAATTTGGCATCCTAACGACATCATTTAAATTTTTATAAAATTATCTAATGAGTTAAAATGGGTCTCTCATCATTAGTTAATAACATGGGAATTAAGTAGTACATGTAATGAAATATCCTTACACAAGCCAAAGGGTATGAAGAAGAATAACATAAAATGAAAGGAAAGAAATAAAAATAAAGAGGAAGATTACCTCTTGATCTCTTCTCCTTCAGATCCCCCTTAAGGAATTTGGTTTTTTCCTTATGAAGAGGATTGCAGCTATAAGGCGTGGGGAAGAGACTTTAGAGGAGTATTGGACATAATTTAGATAAGGATCAAGTCTTGAGTGGTGTGTGAGGAAGAGGGGAATGAGGGTGGCATTTGTAGTGGAGGAGAGGATGTATTTAACATTATTTTAATCATTATTATAATATTTTTTTTCAACACTATGAATAATCATAATTCATGTGACCCCAAATAGTTATAATAGATTGGGAGTTCGAACCTAGTGAGATTAAATCACTTATGATGTCATAAATAGTGTATTTTACAAATAATTTGAATATATGGTATTTTACTGTGATTTACTATTCATAAAAAATTTAAGGATTTTAGAAAAATCCCAATAATTCCCCCTAACCATTACACGATGTCTAGAATTAAAAAATGAAGTCCATTTTTTGAAAATAGTTTTCTAAATTATATTAATTTAGGTTTTAAATAAAATGATACTTGAATAAAAAATTAACAATTTTAAAACTATAACTGATTTTATATCACATTGAAAAATTAACAAAAATCTCATTATCTACTAGCCTTAATAAAATAAAATAATATTAAAATTTACTATTTATTGGGGTCATATTACTATTAATATTAATATTCATAAGGGTATGTTATTATTCCATAAAAATACAAGTTGGTTCTATTAGACTCTAAATAACATATATGACACAATTGTATATGACTGTTTTTTGAAATTCAAAACATAAAAGTCGAAAATTTATTTTTAAAGGCTAGTTATAAATATCTACTTAAAACAATGTATCAAGAATTTCATTTATTTTTTTAAAAACCTTTGGGTGTAACATTTTATGGTTTTTAAATATTTTCCTGGTGTTTTTTCGGTTTTAGGGTGTTTTAGGATTTTTTAGAGATTTCAGATTTTTGTGATTTTCAATGGATTTTATGGTTTTTTGTCTTTTTAGATTTTTATGGTTTTTTGGGTTTTATAGGTTTTTTGAGTTTTTTAGTTTTTGTGTGTTTTCTAGAGTGTTTTATGGATCTTTAGGGTTTTATGGGTTTAGGGGTTGTAGGGATCATTAGGGATTTCTGGGTCTTAGGTTTCTTAGTGTATTTAGGTTTTTTTAGATTTTTTGATGATGTTCAATGGTTTTTAGAGTGTTTTATGGGTTTTAATGGTTTTCAGGATATTTTATGGTTTTTAGTGTTTTTGGGTATTTTGAGTATTTTTCTTGGTTGCTAAGTTGTTTTATGGTTTTTGGAATTTTTAGTTTATTTTTGGGGGATTAATGGGTTTTAGGGTCTTTAGGGTGTTTTAGATTTTTTGAAGTTTTTAGGGACTTTTAAGGATTTTATTGTTTAAGAAAGTTTTAGTATTTTTATGGATTTTTAGGATATTGGGGTTTCTTAGGGGTTTTAGGTGTTTTAGGGGTGTTTAGGGATTTTATATTTTATTGGGGTTTTAGTAGTTTTATAGTCTTTTACGGGGTTAGGTGTTTTCTAGAAGGTCTTAAGTGTTTTTATGTTTTTTAGAATTTTTAGAGTTTTATAGGGGTTTCTTTGGTATTTTTAGGCGATTTAATGGTTTTAATGTGTTTTTAGGGGTTCTCAGGTTTTGGAGGGGGGTTAGATTTTTTAGGTTTTTCTAAGTCCATGAAAGGTTGGTTAGGATTTTTAGAGGGTTATTGAGTTTTTAAGGTTTTTATTGGTTTTTGGTTTCATTGATGTGTTCTAGGGGGTTTAGGGGTTTTATATATTTTTATGGTTTGTAGTTTGTTTATGGTCTTTAGGGATTTTAGGGTGTTTAAGGGATTTCAAGGTTTATGGATTTTATGTTCTTTTAGGTGGTTTGGGTTTTTTTGTGTTTAATGGGTATTTTAGGGGTATTTATTGTTTTTAAGGTTTTAGGGGGTTATGTATTTTTAGGGGTTTTAGTGTTTATTCTTTATTTTTAGTTTTTTATGGTTTATAGTGTTTTTAGGGTTTTTAGGGGTTTTAATGTTTTTAAGGGTTTTTATGTTTACATGGATTCTTAGCGTTTTGAGGGTTTATAGTTTTTTTGTTTTTCTAGGGTTTCTGAATTTGTATTATTTTTATGGTTTTAAGTGTATTTAGGGTTTTTTTGGGGTATTTAGGATTTTTTTGGTTTTTTGGGTTTTTTAGGTTTTATGAATTTTAAGGGTTTTTTAAATTTTTTATGTTTTTATGCTTTTCATGGGATTTAGGGATTTGTTTTGGATTTTAATAATGTTTTATACTGTTTTCAGAGTTTTAGGGGTTTTAGGATTTTTAAACATTGTTATGTTTTTAAGGTTTCTTAGGGGTTCTACAGGGTTTTTGGGTTTATGGTGTGTTTTTAAGGTTTTTAAGTATTTTGTTAGATTTAGGGGTTTTTATGGTTTTTATCATTTTTAAGGGATTTAAGGAGTTTTTAGATTTTAGGTGTTTGGGGGTTTTAGTATTCCTTTTTATTTTTTAGGGTTTCAGTTCTTTTAGGGTTCTATGGTTTTTAGGGTTATACATTTTTTATGACATTTATGGGTTTTTAGGGGTTTAGAGGTTTAGAAGGAATTTATGGTTCTTTTTACGATTTATGGTAGTTAGTGTTTTTTTAAAAAAAATTAGGGTTTTTGAGAGAGTTTTTGGTTTTTTGGGTTGGGGTTTAAATGATTTTATGGATTTTTTAGTGTTCTATATTTTTTGACCATTTTGTGAATTTTTTTCTTTTTAGTGTTTCATAGGGTTTTTAGGGATTTTAGGTTTTTTATTTATAAGGGTTTTATGTTCTTGATGGTTTTTAGGGGTTTTTTTGGGTTTTTTTGGATTATTTTATGGGTTTTATTGGGATATAAGTACTCTTAGTATATTGATCATGTTTTAGGGTTTTTAGGTGTTCTAGGGGTTTTTTAGGTTTTTACGGGTTTTTAGAGTTTTCATTGGTTTATGGGATTTTCGGTTATTTAATGGGTATTAGGATATATAAGGGTTATGGGTGTGTTAGTGTTTTTAGTGTTTTTGTGTATTTTTGGTATCATCAAATGGTTTTTCGGGGTTTCTATGGGTTTTATTTTTTTAATGTTTATATTGGGGTTTTCTTGTGTCTTAGGGTTTTTATGGGTTTTAGTGTTTTTAGGGTTTTAGTGTGATTCAATATATTAAAGTATTATAAGGTTTGTTATAGTTTTTAGGGATGTTTTTGGGTTTTAGAGTTTCTAAGGTGTTTTTTAATTTTTTTATGTTTTAGGGTTTTTAGGTTCCCTTAGGGATTTCACTTTTTTATATTGTTTTGGCATCATTTTTGGTTGTTATGGTTGATAGTTTTTTAAGTATTTTTAGGGATTTTTTGGGATTTAAGTTTTTATTAGTTTTTAGATTGGTTTTTAGGGGTTTAAGTGTTATTAAGGACTTTTAGGTTTTTAGGTATTTTAGGTTTTTTATGTTTTTTGGGTTTTTATGTGTTTTATGTGGTGGAGGGTTTTTTGGTATTTATGGTCTTTTATGGGGTTTTATGGATTTTATGGATTTTAGGGTCATAATGTTCTGAAATATTTTTATGGGAATTTATGTTTTTATGGTTTTTAGGGACTATTAGGGTTTCTAGGAGGTTTTAGTGTATTTATGTAGTTATATATTTAAATACTTTTATGGTATTTATTGTTTTTAAGTGGGTTTTCTGATTTGTTTACAGTTTTTTCTTGATGTTTCAGGTCTATTAGGGGTTTTAAGGTTACTTTAGAGTCTTTTGGATACATCGTTTTATTAACACATTAATACATCTAAGATTGGATTTCTTCCAAAACCAATAACTCTATAATGTGGGGAGATATTATAAGAATTTATTTTTTTCATAAATTGGAAAAACAAATTTTTTTTATAGTGTGGAAATATTAGAAAAGTTAATTCCCTTTTATAATGGGGAGGGGCACTCTTGGAATATTACAAATTATTAAGTGAAAAAAAATTAATTTATTATTCCAAATGGATCCATAGTGAGTTATTTAATAGATTATATAATAATGGGTTTAAATATCCTAATCCTATAAAAATTAGAAAATCTTTGACAATATTTCAACCCATATCTTTTTGTTTTAACCCCTATTTATCCTATTTAACTCTTACCATGGAAAGATGAATTCCTACTATTTGAGATGAAATATAGTTACAACAAAATGAAAATAAATCCCTTAAATGGAAAATAATAGACATTTTCAACCTTATCCTAATAAATTGGATGAAGTTAATATTTTTAGGAAATTTATATCACTTAACAAAATATTATATACTACAAAACATCCATAATTTTATTTTTATAACTATTTAGTAATTTTAGTTTAATAATATAAATATAACACTTATAATTAGAAATAATTATTTTAATACATACCGAACCTTTCAAGGTAATCTATAATTATTTTCAAACAAATTATCCAAAATTATTTTTATTTTTTATTTATTTGATTTTTCGATTAATTTAATAATTACTGTGTCACTATTGTTTAAGAATTTATGTTAAGTATTTATTCGTAAAAATAAATAAAAAATACGAAAATGAAGATAAATATTTTATATTAAAAAATACTATTTATAGTCTATCGTATCCTCTAGATAAAACCGTATTAAAAATTGTACACAGTTTCCCAAGGAATGTGCGTTCTAGTTAGGAATCCCTATTTTTGAATGTTTTCTAATGGATTTATTCATGGAACTAGAAACACCCAACAAGTCTATATCCAATGGGACTTTCTTTCCAAAGGAATAAATTTAATATCTTTTTTTACCAATGATTCTTAAGAACTCACATTCATTGAGAGGATATGAAGTTAGGCTCATGACACTTTTTAGCGGGAATTTTTTTCTAATCTTGGACTCACTTATAGATTTATTATATCTTAATTAATCCTTCATTAATTCACAAGTATGATGTGGGTCATCCCAATATTGAAAATAAATTATTTAGCATGTATGGAATTCGTAATCATCTTTATGTGTTTGAGGTTCTTCATCAATGGAGGTGCCTGTATGAATATGAGGTTTTCCATAGATGATATACACTGATTTACTTCTTAGAAAATCATTGTTCATTATTATCCCGATTATAGTTTCTAATATACTTATGTTGGAACTCTAGATTTTATGTTCATCTCAGGAGATGAAGGCCACTCTAGTGTTTATTATCATATACATAGACAAAGGACACTCTATAGATTGTCACGATCGAGGGGGATGGAAGTTGTTTTGATGTAGAGATCGAACCCATATATGGGTTACCTATGTATCCTCATGAAAGGAATGAGAACCCATATAGTTTAGTTCCAATTAATGGGGAACATCATACCTTTTAAGGTCATGTGATAAGGACCAAACCATACATTTTAACCTCATGTTGTAAGGAAATCTGGAGAAAGATTTCTAGTCAAATTTAGTGTGGGACATATGCCTAAAAAACCCAAGGATCTTAGAATAGATATCATTTTCCATGTTGAATTAGACCATGATGGGGTATGGTTGAGATAGAGCATTATTGATTTAAGAGTTTGTTTTTATCCTCAATGAGGCTTCTTAAATATCCCAACTGGATTGGAATCAATGCCCACATAGTTTGATAAGTCTTGTAGGGTATTATAACCATTTGAGACAATTAATTTGGGGCTTATTCCTGGAGACTATGCACTAATAAGAGAAACTGTGAGTGATTCATCAAATCATAATGGTTTCGGGGTTTTAACATGAGGATTAATCCCAAAAAAGATTCCTTGATTACGTGAATTATTATTGGGGTATAATATTGTGGATGGTGCCCCTTGAGCTCAATCCTTAAGTGTGATTCCTACATATCCTGATTTAAATATGAATCAGAGTTCTTATATTTCAATAATTCAAGTGGATCGTGCATGGTTTTTATCATAACAAACCTCTAATCCCACCTATTTCACTCTCGGTGTGAGAAGCAATATGACGTGAAAGATTCAACAAACCACATTCCTTTCATCCTTCGCTAGTGGAAGAGACCAGGGCTATCATGGCAGAGGCTAGGGCTATAGAGGAAGAGGCTTAGTCTACAAAATTTAACTCTCTTCAATTTACATGGGACATGTGTATAATTTAAGGAATGGAACTATTGGATGTAGAGAGGAGCGAGACTGAAACCACCTACATGAAAGGATAGGGGCTTACTCTTTGAGAGATACCCTAAAACCAGTTCTCCATTTAGAGGAGGATCTAATTTTCTATTGAAGGAAAATTAATGTTTCATCCTTACCCTTTCTACTTGGAACCAGAGGATCCGAGTCATAGAGATGAGAATGGGGGACAGAGTCCTATACCTGAAATCTGAGACCAGGAACTCCACAACATTGTCCCAAGGGTACAGGTCTATGTGACCATAGATATCCAAATCTAAAAATTCCTTGAGGATCCTTTCCCTATGTTAGGAATATTTTTGGAAACCATTGACCGTAGAAATCAAAATACAAATGTAAGACACACTGATGTTTGTTTCTCTATGGTTTTGTAAATCAAGAGGTCTTTTTGGAGGTTTTAACATGGTCCCTTTCAGACAACAGAGACATAGAAGAATATTCCCTTCCATTAATGGCTTTGATATAGGCCTAATGGATGGGTCGTGTAGACTGAAAGGTAGGGAAAATCATAGAGGGACACAAAAGGGTGCATCACACAAGTAGGCTTGGGTGAACATATAGAACCACAAGTGCGGAAAAACCTATATGACTATACTTGGGAGAGACTTGGATCAAGACTTCGATTGTCTTTAAAGGTATTCCTGAAAGTGAGTAGCCAAAGTTCCTATTTTATGAATGGTGATCTTGATAGTCATCATAAATCAGAGGTTTTGGGAGAATTTTTTTAACTAGTGGTATTTAATTTTAACAATGAATTGAGTTAAGTCTCACTATAACCCTTTAATTCACTCCCTTTAGGTGTTATGAAAATACCATTGTGGATTCGGAGGACTTGAGCGAAATACTAGGGATATTAGAGTACCAATCATCCTTTGGGGAAATTCTTCCATATAGATGAAGACGCCAATGGTCTATTTATATGAAAATATGTTACCACGGGGGAAGGTGTATGTTCGCACAAGTGGGTAACACATAGGTAGGTCGCGCGCAAGTACATTGTGTGCTGACGGTGTTTTGGGGGGCTTGAGTGAAAAAACTACTCCATACCATGGGGCATGTGCCCCCACAACCCTAGTCATGATATTTTTTGAGATACGGTCCCATGCCTTTGGGATGGTGTCTTCCCTACCATCACTGACCTCTATGAAAAATTCATATTCTCACTATGACCTTTTCGATCATGGTCGAGGATGTTTTCCTTCACGACACATGGTAATCCAAAGTAATCCTTCTTCCAACATAAATATATATTTCTACTTAAACCTAGAATCTGGTGTCTAAATGATGTTCAAATGTTCAATTCTATGGAAATGTTCATGGAACACATTTCATTGTGTCAACATACACTTATTAAAAACAACATTGTGACATGTTTGACATTTCTTCAAATAAAATATTATAAAAGAAATATTCTCCACCATATGGCCCGAAAATGTAATAAAATTGGCCCTTTTATGATTATTGTCAATATATACTCATCTAGTAAGATTTAGGTAAATTTTGTGAGTCATTTAATAGTTATTATCATTTAAATTTTAACATAAATTACCTAATCTACCCTTTACCATGATAAACTTTTTTAAGGTTATTATTAAAATTGTCCAAAAATAAAAGTTGTCTATTTAATATATTTGGACCCAATTATTACAAATATGTAATCTATTTTTCCAAATTTAAATCAAATATATTTTTCAATTTAATTGAAAATTTAATCTTAAAAATGAAATGAAAAATGGTTTTTTAGAAAAAATTCCCCTTTGAAATATAATTATATTATTTTAAATCAAAATTAATTAATTAAAATTTAAATCTAATCTAAAACATAATTTTACCTTGTATAAAAATTAAATTAAAATAGAGTTATCAATAAAAATTATTATTTTTCACTATTCTATAAAAATAGATATTTTAGAGAATTATCAAAAAATCATACTAAGATAATTTTGGTATGATGAATTTAAAAATGAAATTGATTTTTTTACAATAAAAATCTATAATTTTAAAATTAATCTTTAAAATTAATTTTTTATAATAAACTAGTTTAATAAAATAATATCTTGTTTGATTTCAAAAATTAATTAATATACTTAATGTCAATATAACTTAATAATTTAGGAAGACTAATAAATATTAAAATAATGTATTCTATTATTAATTGATTTGTTACATTTCCCCCCACTTTTGGAAATTATATCCTTGAAATTTAAAACTTGAGTTTGGTAATAAGGGTTTGACTATTCAAGGTACCTTTTTTTGAAAAACTACATCCGAAAAAGGATTAATAAAACATCCACATTATAAGGGAGAAATGGTATGTATGAAGGTCAAACAGAATAACACATACTAGGTTTCCATGTTGGATAAAAAAGTGTGAAGTCTAAACATTGGTGTGGAATATATAACTAACTCCCATTGACTAAAAGAGAGTGGTAAAGAATATGGTCATGAGAAAGCTAACCATCAAAAAATATAATTCTGTGATGGGTTAAAAATATATAGATTTCTTGGTATGAAAATTAAATAGAAAACTTATTTGTTTTAAAATACCTTTACTAATGTTGAGGAATTATTTCATAACCTAGACTAAAAACATAAGGAAATATACTTACATAGAAAGTAGAATTTCATCCTTTAATAAATATCCACCATAATATCATATTATTATCTAAAAGATGGGTGTTGAAGATCAATTTTCATGACATAATCATTATAATCAATTTCTATTTATCCAAAAATCCACAAAATAATAACTATATATTCATATTATTATTAGTCACTAACCAAATAAACATGGTTCTCCCAATAGAAGATAATTTCAAAAAAATAACAATATTTTAAATGAATAAAAACTACCTCAATATCCAAAATTCTATTGTGATACCCAAACTACAATGACTGTCATTTTTATCTTTTCTAGTGGAGCTACGATTTTAACATGAAGCTTGACGCACCAACATCGGCTGTTTGGGTAATCTTCCCCAAACATCCCTTCTCGTTTGAAAACCCTGCAATATTGTGCATTTAGAGAATACGATAGGTAGATATCTATGCTTGGACAGTAGGAATCATTCTATTTTCCACCATGTTGCTCCGTGAATTTGTGTGGAAGTGGATGTTTCCAAGCTTCCAACTGAGTATGTATGGATTTGTTTGGGGGAGGAGTTCTGATAGAAACAACTCATGGATTTTGAGGATTGGGTTGACTTTTGTTCTACCTACAAGAGAATTGGTCATGCTACATGTCAATGTAAGAGGGTATTCTAGGAGTGTGATCCTCAGAAGATGGGGGGTCTCAGAATTTAGTGTCAAGGGTCAAGGTACAGTCAATGGTTTGGATGGAAAGTGCCATCTGGAAGCTGGTCCTGTTCCAAACCTAGCCCTTGGGGATCATGGTGTTTCTCGGGAGGGTAGAATTTTGGTTTATGATATTTTCAATCAACTGAACAAAGATCTGGGTATTCCTTTTAGTGCTTTGTCAGACCCTTCAGGTCATGCAAGACCGGAGGTGGGTTCTTCTATTAATGATGGTAGTCTGGTTACTTTGGAGACATCCAAAACTATGAATGGAATAGGTTTTATTGGGGACGTGGAGACAAGAAGGGGGATGAGGGAAGTGAAAAAGGCTTTTTATGAAGAGGCAGTGCTCTCTGAACATAGAAATACCGGCATAGAAGGTTCTCAAAATCATCTTATTCGTGTGAACATGTCTTTTCTGAGATATGAGTTACCAATCATGTTGGGTAACCTCTTTGAGGGACTAGGGAATAAAGATCCTGAACAGGAGGCATACCGAGCATGAAATCCCAATGTGAAGCCGAGTTTCATAGAGATATGTCCAGTTATGAATCACCCAATATGCTCTCAAGTGAAAGTGCACATTATATCCAGGATAATGACTTATGCGGTTCGAGGATGAAAGGTCGACAAGGAAACAAGAATGGCCAAAAGGATTACTCTTTTTTACCAATACCTTTGGAGACTCGTTCAACCAAAAAAGAAAAATCCAAGAATATAGAAGGTGGTATTAATTATTATGGGATGTCTGGCCAAGGGGAGGGTGTGGTATACAAGGAATCTTCCCCTAGGGGTGACCTACATGCTGGTTCAGATTCTCCTATGGAGATGCTCCTTCATTCTGGCAAAGATATAGAAGATGAATTCCTCTGGATAAATGCCTCCACAGAAGCTTCTATTAAGATGATGGGAATAACCATTCTTGTGGATAATACATGGGATAAGAGTGATTGGATTAACAAGAAGAACCTGATTTTAGTTAGAGGCATCAATGAACTGAAAATCACACAACAGGACTTCTTACAAATGTGGGACAAAATGGTCATCCACATCGAAGACCTTATTAAGGATGATCCAAAAGCATCAGTAACTTCTATTTCCTGGAAGATCTTAAGGGAAAATAATTCCATGAATCTCATGTTTAATTTTAACAACTATGTTTTTTTATTTAGTGCTTGTTCTGGGTGATTCTACGGTTTCTCACCTTTTCCAAAAAAGAGATTGATAATAAAAAAATTAAGTTTCAATGAAATGTCTCCAAAAACACCATTAGTCACCATAAAATTTCAAAACATAAGTCCTAATAAGGGGTTTCTAATACATTATACATATATTCATCCTTAAAATTATAAACCCATGTTGATATCCATAAATCTTATGAAAACCTCACATGAAATACTGTTAATCTCCAAATTTGTCTAAAACCTGTCTCTAATACAATCTATAATAGTATTGATTTATCACTGGTGGGATACAATTAATTCCTATCAGTGTACTATATGGGTGGATAAGCCTCTTAGTAATGACCCTCATAACCATACCTAGTGGTTATCTTTTCCTTAGGAAGCCCTTCACCAGAGATCCATGCCTCCCCCAATTTTCACAATTGAGAGTTCATAGGGATCAAAATCACTTATTTTCTCTGATACCAACAATATGGACATGGCCTTAATCAATACATATTGTAGTGTCTAAACATGAACTAAATTTCTTTCGATCCTACGGATCGTTTTGGTTTAGTGTTTTGGATAATTAGGTCATAACTAAAACATAACAACTAATATATTACAAAATAGGCACTTCTACTCTATATCCCTTTCCCCCAATAAGAAAATTAAAAAAAAAATTGATTTATTTTCCTGAAAAATATTAAAAAAATTAATCTAGACTTATTCATTTCATTTACCCATCATTAAAATCTATGAATTGTTTTAAAATATGGTATGAGCATAAAAATCATTGTAAGGGACATAAAAATAAGTAATCTATTAGTCTAGTGAAAAAAATGAAACCCCATTTAATTTTCACCTTTATCATCAATGTTACTTTAGAGTATGAAATAAATCATTCCATATGAAAATCATGTACACTTTTTCTGAACGAAAACCTTTAAAATCAATATAAGTGAAATAATTTTTTTTCAAAAACATATAGCATTACATTCATAAAAACCATTTAAATTGGAATAAACATAATGTCGACATCCAATAAAATTCTCTAGAAACATAATAATTACCCAATGTATTCAATAGATATAATAGGGATCACCCTTCATATAATATATATCAGTATCACCTGTTTTCATGAGCTATAATGGGGCTCAAACCTTCGAATAAAATATATCAGGCTCACCTGTAAGCTAAAAAGGGGATCAACTCATCATATAAGCTTTATCGGGTTCACCTATTTTTCATATAATGATCAAGTAAAATATATTGAATAAAATATTTTATTATTTCAACTTTTCAACATAGAATCATTTTATAAAATATATTAAATAATAACACATTTAGAGATTAAAATTCAATTTCATTTTAAAAATAATTTTTAAAAATTGAGAATTTTCACACATCATAAAGAAAAATTTTCATTAAAAATTTATATGAAAATGTAGAATTGTTAATTCAAAACATTAAATCATAATGATTGCTTGAAACCCCACTCATACAGAATATTGTAAATAAAATTCTTCTATATTTGTTTCAAAAAATTCACAAACCACATCATTTAGAAATTGAAAAAAAAGTATTCCTTTCAATAAATTTTGTAAAAATTAAAAAATATTAAAAATTACTTTAAAAAATAATATAATTGTAGTAAAAAAATATATAAACACTTCTAGAAAACATTTACATGGAATAAAAAATAAATTTTAATGGAAAATTTAAAAATTTATTTGTCAAAAGTCCATTTTCTTATGTCCAACTCACAAGTTACATTATTTATCATCCCTAAAAATAAAAAAAGCATAATTATTTACATTATTAAGATATTTTTCAATTTTACTATTCCTTTTATATCACTTATTTCCATTTTATATATAATAACTTAATCACTTATGTTCACATCGGATGTCTTGATGATATGCGGTACTTGGGTCCAAAATAACATAAATACGTTGACTATGGTCAAATTATTCATTAATCCACCATATAAAAATATTATATTCTTGAAAAATTATCACTTATTTACATCAATTATAATATTAAATGAAACAATGAAATGTAGTTATGAAAAATGAACTACATTACAATTATGGGGACGGTATGTGGTATTTATGCATGAGTAACATTTCCATTTTTTCGATGATCATTATGAAAATAAGATAAGTTTAATTTTATAATTTAAAATGATAATAATATATTAAATAAAATATTAATTCCTTAAATTTACTTATATATACATATATCATTCATGTGATGTAGTGATGAAAAACAACTCACATTTCATTATGGTGGTGGTGGTCCACATGTTTGCATGAATGATATTATAATTTTTTTCCATGGAAAGGTAAGAACTTAAATGAAGTATTATCTTTTTATATTGTTAAATATTTTATTAATATCATATATAAACATTAATTATATCATTATAACCAGTATTTAGAGATGTTTATGGAAAAAATAATTACATCGGTTTGTTAGGCAGTAGTCCGTCATACTCACGAATGGTGAATTATTTTTCTATTTGATAGAATAAGAGATAGATATAGTTTATTCCTGTAACATATATGAAGTATAATATATTTATTATATAATATTGTTTGAATAAGGATTGAGGGATTTGGAAGAAGAGATAAAACTAAAATATATAAATAAAAACAATAATTATTGTTTGGAAAACCACCTTAGCTTAAAAACTCAATACCTATTATGTAATGTCTCTTATTTTCCATGTATTAATTTTAAACATTATATGGAATTATTACCAGAATAACCTTTGTGATGGTGTGCGATTCTGTGGCCCGGAGTTCCCAGAATAATGTTTTGAAATAATTTAAAAACTCCAAATATCTTGCACGAGAGGTTTTCATAAAAAATTGAAATAACTTTTAAACAGGTTCCCATAGCAGAGATAGGAGGAAATCATTGCGTTTATAGATCCTAATTTACCTTATGTGGGGCCTAACATCGACTGGTTTGGGTCAGCTGTATGAGTTATGTTTTGGATGTTTTAAAAGAAATAAAATAAAATATTATATTTTATTTTTAAATTTTTCCATAGTGAAGTGATAGAAGATTTTAAATAAGATATTAATAGAATATATAGGCTTAGCCTCATATCCCAGAAATTATCTAGAGGCGTGGAGAGGAGACCCCTTGGAGAAACCTCTCAACAAAAAATGATGATATATCGATCGATTGACACACCGACGATTCGACAAAACCTTGACAACAAATGTGACATGACGATCGTACTTCAACCGAATGAAGGTAGGGGTTTTGTTATTTAAATTTGTTTTCCCTATTCTTCAATTAAAAAAAATGAAGATAAACCCATGAAAATGTTGATCTGCGGATCTAGAATTCTTGTGGGAGGGTTATTGTTTCCATTTTATTTAGGGATTTGGATTCAAGAATTGATTTTATGATAATTGTTTAATTTTCATCTTGATTCACCGGTTAAACCTATTAATGGGACCAGAATGACACTGTGAAGAATGATGATGGAGGTTCATTCCTCCTTTATTTGTTGAATTTCTTCCTCCCCTACACGCATTCTTCACGTTCTTTTTAGGGAAATGGAGAAAATATCATTTCACACCTATTTCTAAATGAAACGATCCCAAATTGGATATATTACATCACGATGACTCAAAAGAGGTGCGACAATAATGGTGGAAGACGAATCGAAATGGTTCAGATGAAATTATTCATCAACCATTCTATGTGTGGGTGGATCTAAATATTTATTTGTGACTGATCATCCACATAAAACTTACCAAATTAGCCTTGCTATGACATGGCGACCTTGAACCGTGAGTTTTGAAGTGATCAGACGACTAAATCAAAAATCGGAAGATCACCCGAGGTGCGGTGACAAAGAATGGTGTTTTTGAAATATTATAAAGAACATGAATTGTTATCCAATGAACATGCCATGTAGGACTGAAAAGGAGGTGGCTAGGGCTTGTGCATTTCACACGAGGTAGAACACAACGTTACTCAGAAAGACCCAATGTGCAGGCCCCACCCAACGATGGTTGGAGTTCTGTGCGACATGAAGCACTAAAAAGGTGTGTGACCATCATCACATGGAGAGTGGGCCCTTACATAGAATAAGAATATATCATGTAAGATACCTGGAAACAAGGTGTATTACATGACATGTACACCACCACACATCCAAACACGACCGGATATGCAGACTACCCCATGTAATAGTACACGTTTTGGGACACACGGGTTGAATCCATGAGAAGGCACATGGACAGTGTACACTGTGTCTTCCCCGGATAGGGGAACACGCTTTGTCTATGTCTCACATTCCATTCATACCTTCTTCTACATGAAAAGCCTTATGAAATGGGCCGTTGTACACTAACAGTACCTGGGGCTAGAAGACACAACATGTGACCCTTCTACACACCGTGTAGTTCTCAGTACATGGCTTGATCCTCTTTCCCATCATTCGTTGGAGATGTTTCATTTGGATTGCTACCCCCTTTTATCATTTCCCTAAAGATCTTGTATCATTTCCATCCACATAAGTATGATCAAATCAGCAGGACATCCCATGATCGAGTCAAGAATCCCTCCGAGAGGCCCACAACGTGATCATCTATCCATTATTGACCCAAGGTAGAGTCATCTATCGACATAACCAATCCTATAGGAAGTTGATCCTCATCTTTGTAAGTGGAATCTGGATGAGCCGTGGTATCCAACATAGAACTAGAAGTGATCCTCATCCGTGAATCATGATCTTTCCCCACTCAGGATTGTGTTCTCTCATAATGAGTCTATATGTTCTATCTTCAGATCAATCATTGCATCTATCCCTCTTATGGATTTTCTGGATAAACAATACTTCTCGGACAAACATCTTTAGAGCTATCAGACTCATGGAGTGAGTTCTCCAAGACACGTTCCTTGTGGAATCATCCAAATGAATCCCTAACAAGGTTATGTGGTCATTGTGACTTGTATCTAGACTACAGGTTTGGGTTTTGAGTATATATGCTGGTGTCTCTCTTGATATATGTTCAGTAGACATTTAATGTGTAGAGATGACTATACCTTTACATTTTGTATTTCATTGAGGTTTCTGGGGTCGCATAAAAGGAATTGTTATACTCAACCCTTCACAGGCTTTCTCCACACATGTGGTGTCTTTTGCAGACAAGAGACCTTTTGACGGAGTTCAGGGATGAACAGAAATGAATCTATATTTATGAGTTCCTTGCATGCCGAGGTGTTTATACAGCTTTGGGAAGCAGTCCAGATTCTTCATTTTGAGTACAGGTTGGACTTTTTAGTTTTTAGATTCTTTCTTTTGGTGGGATTGTATTATGTCCCATCTTACATTCCACACATACATTCCATCGTACTGTGTTGGTTGGGTTTAGTTGTATACATGCATTTTTTGGTTCCTTAGTGGTGTTTACTTTTCATCATTTATGGGATTGGAGATGTGTGTGTGTGTTTATGTGTGTGTCTAGGTACTTAGGAAATGCCTCCCATGTCATTGATATGCCTAATCAGTTCCAGTCACCATCCCCCATCCTATTGGAGGTGGGATTGGGGAGTTCTAGCATCGGCCCCACTAGGATGGGTCATGATAGAGTGTATCAAAGGTGCACAGTTCTACCTTAGGACCAAGAGTCTATGAGATTGGTTTGGGGAAACAATTTCAAGTGTTCCATGTTCAAATTTCTGGGAAGGGAATCATGTGTTGGTGTGGACGACCGATGTATCCACACACTAGGACTCAAATAACATGCTTTTCAATCCAGTACATGAAAACCCTAGTTTCGGGGAAATAAAATAATGGTACATGAATCCTATATGAATGGGTTTTTCTTTCCATGTCATTTGCGTCAGATATCCAGATATACTCGTTCACCATGGTATATTATATTTATTTATATTATGCCTATAAAATGCATAATTTATTGGTTTCAGAAGCTCGATCTTGAGGATGACCCCCTTAATTATGAGCCTTCGATATCGGGACAAGTTCCCCAGACATTTACTCCATGTTTTACACCTATTGCACCACCACTAGTGGAGCAGGACGTGGTACTTGCAATGTTGGCAGAAAATGAGCACATCCTAGGCGCACTCCATGAGATTTAGAGACAGAGACCCCTCAGGTTCCGAGGTGATCCTAACCCTCAGGCAGTTGAGGACTATCTTGAGGTGGTGACCATAATTTTCAGTCTAGTGGGGACACCAACTGACTAGATGGTTGTCCTATAAGATAACCTTCTTCAAGGTTCAACGAGACAATGGTGAATTTTGGCTACATAGAATCATGATGAGGAGACTCTTTCATGGAAGGAGATCGAACAACTAATCATGGAGGAGTTATCTATGGTAAAGCTACGATCAGTGCATATCCATGAGCATCTCCATCTCTAGAAGTGCAATTTGACGGTGGATGACTATTCATCATGGGTCACCAACCTCGCCACTGACTCAATGGATATGGTCAGGGGTTAGTACATCAGAGATCGGACCCTCGAGAGAGGTCTAAAACATGACATCCACAATTTTTTTGTGCCTCTCTGAATTTCAACATATGTTGGAGTCCTCGAGAAGGACTTGATGATCGATAGCTTCATGGTAATAGAGAGATGGCCATTGGAAGTCAGCAGAATGCAGAAACATGCAGATAACTAGGCAGTAGGGAGATGATGTCAGGAACGAGGTTCATGACATGGAAGAGATCACAGGAGGAACCAGGACAGGGGATCGACAACACATGGATCTTAGGCTAGATCTAGTAAGTCTAGAGAGAGGTGATTCTACTCGTACGATGGTAGAGGACATGTCGCTAGAGACTATCCAACCCATCGAGTTACTGACAGGGTGGCGGTGGATGGACCACCGAGAAAGAGGGAGAGCGTGGAGCAGAAAAACAATCTAGCTGGCAGATGTGGCAGAGGAGCAGGGAGAGCTGTAGATGGTGGAAGACACTTTGATCTACGTCCACCAACATCCAAGAGGTTTGCACCAAGCTCAGGGAGCTGGGGGGAGGGGTGGGGACTTCTGCATGCAATCGATTCATATGAACCATGGGCTCAAAGGATGATTCAAGGTATGATATTTTTCATTTATACCTTATCTGTCACACTTATAGACATAGGTTCCTGTCATTCCTTCTTATCCACATGTCATGTGTGAAACCGTGAGATTACAGTAGAGTCATTTACTCGACCTTTATGATTGGAGACACCTATGAGAGGAGACTCGATGATCACACTTAATTGCAGACAATGTTATATTTTTCCTTGGATGTGATAGTTTCGGTTGGAACCTCTGGGTGGAAGCGTCAAGGCCTTATAGTGTCATTCTCGGTATGGATTGGCTATCTTCAGTCCATGCCTATATTGACTACTTTAGGTGAAAAGTGTGGTGTGTCCTTAGTTATGGAACATGGTTTTTCTTTGTTTGTGAAAAGGAAACATAGGTAGAATAGAATGGGATCATGCATATGAGGGTTAAGATGATCACTCATGAGTTGGCTAGCCTTACCCTTGGAATAGTAGATGTCATGAGCATACAGTTCCCAGCTATAGTGACAGGGTACAAGGAGGGCTTTCCAAAAGATCTTCTTGGATTGTCTCCCCACCATGAGATTGTTTTCTACATTGACTTAATCCCCGAGACGACATAGATATCCTCACCAGTGTATCTGATGGCTACTACAACCCTTCATGAGATGAGGGTGAAGTAGGCGGATTTAAAGAGTAGGGGCTTCATAAGACCCAATGCTTCACCCTGGGCGGCCCCATATATATTTTCCAAGTAGGTGGATGGGATTTTGGGGCTGTGCATGGATTACTAGGTCCTGAATCAGGTAATAGTGATGAACAAGTATTCACGTCCAAGGATCAATGACATATTTGATCAGTTGAGAGGGGTGAAATGGTTGTTGAAGTTTCACCTTCGACCAGGTTACCACTAGTTGAAAGTACGAGATGAGGATATAACAAATACGACATTAAGATGATGCTACGGTTACTATGAGTTCTTAGTTATGTCTTTAGGTGTGATGAACACCTCTACAGTATTCATGGGACTTATGAACCATATCTTCCACCCGTACATAGACCGTTTTGTAGTGGTCTTTATCAATGGCATCCTTGTGTACTCGGTGTCAGAGGAGTATAACACGAGACACCTATGGATGGTTCTAGTTGTAATAAAAGATAACCCAATTTATAAGAAGCTCTAAAAGTTCTAAATCTTGATAGGTGAGGTCCAATTTTTGGGAAATTTTATCTCAGCAGATGGAGTAGTTTTGATCTCAACCAAGGTCGAGGCGGTGTTAGCATGGGAGAAACCACTGAATGTGATATAGGTGCAGAACTTCCTTGGGATGACATGATACTACCAGAGATTTATTCCTGATTTCTACCGGATATAATACCCGATGAAATCCTTGGAATGAAATGGGAAACCACTCTTATGGATGTAGAAGTTCTACTAGGATTTCCAGTAGTTGAGGTAGAGTTTGATGAACACACCAATCATGAGATTTCCATAATATGGTGTCGAGTATGTAGTTTTATGTGACTCATCAGGGACATGTGTTGTTTGTGTCCTAATGCTGAGATAGGTGATGATTGATTATGGTTCATGACAGCTAAGGCAACATGAGATGAACTATGTGACCCATGTTCTTGAATTGGAAGCGGCATTCTTCACATTGAATATTTAGCGACACTACCTTATGGGCGAATGATTTATCATCTACTCTGACCACAAGAGCCTCAAGTAGATCTTCACACCAAAGGATCTTAATTTGAGGAAGGGGTGATGGATAGAGTTCCTCCAGGATTATGAATTCATGATCGTCTATAATAATGGGAAGGGGGACATTATAGAATATGCTCTCAGAAGTAGACCGAGTTGATAGTTTCTGAGAAAGGCGTCAGAGCATTTGGCCTCACTACAACTATCTGTCATTTATGTAGATGATTAAACTTATTTCCAATTGATGTTTGTCACCCCTCCACTCATGGAAGAGAGTCAGGGAAGAACAATTAGGGGATGTAAACTGATAAAATTTGTGTTCTCAGTTATCCATAGGACATGCTTCTAATCGATATCCGCAAGGTGGGTAGAACATATTCTTTTTCAGAGGACTCAAAGTTGTGCTAGTGGAGTTGTGGGATGAGGTTTGAGGGAGTTTCATAAAAACCATTTAGAGGTACATCATAGAGTAGAAAAAATGTACCAAGACCTCTGACGTCAGTTCTGGTGGATAGGTATAAAGTAGATAGTGGAAGAGTTCGTTTCTCAATGCCTTACGTTCCCGTAGGTGAAGGCTAAGCACCAGGTTCCACCAAGGTTCGCTCACCCCTAGAAGTGACAGAGTGGAGGTTAGATGGAATATCTATGTACTTCATGATGGTCATACCATGAACATCTAAGGGACATGATTCTACATGGGTGATCGTTGACTGACTCACTATGTTGTCCCACTTTTTTTCTATGAGGAAGCTGAGTTCTGTAGAGAGCTTTGGATGCCTCTACATGAATGAGATAGTTCAGCTTCATAGAATCCGTTCGATGATAGTATCTGATCGTGATTCTCATTTCACATCCTGGGAAGGGATTGCAGGAGGCTTTTGGGACTCAGCTATGCTTGAGCACGGTGTTCCATCCACAGAACGATGGTCAGATGGAGATGACCATTTATGTTCTAGAGGAAATGTTGCGGGCATGTATCTTGTATTTTGTTGGTAGTTGGGAATACCATCTACCATTGGTGGAGTTCACGTACAACAAAATATACCATTCCACCATCGGTATGGCACCGTTTGAGCCATTATATGGGTGACCCTGCCGTTCCCTGGTTTCTCAGACCGACCCTAGAGATTTAGCACTAATGGATCCAGAGTAGGTGTGATCTACCCCCAAGATGGTGCGGATCATCAAGAAGAAGATGAGGACTTCACAGAGTTGGAATAAGTCTTAGGATGTCAGACAACAAAGACCTTTTTATTTCAAGGAGGGGAAACATTTCGTCCATCGGGTCTCACCTCAACGACGGTTGGAGAGATTTTTCTTGGGAGGAATGTTGTCTCTATGGTTCATCGGCCCATTCTAGATACTGTTTAGAGTTGGAAGGGTAGAATACTAACTAGATCTACCACTGTAGTTTCACCAGGTACAAGATGTATTCCACGTGTCATAGCTGAGGAGGTACATTCATGACACATCACACATCATCGACTTGGGCGAGTTGGACATCACAGATGGTATGAACTTTGTAGATTACCCGGTGGATATCGAGGATTGATGGGAGAAGATACTTTATGGGTGAGCGATTCCCCTAGTTTGTGTCCAATGGGTGCACAATAATTTTTTGGAGAGCACGTGGGTGCGAGTGGCTTAGATTCATGCATAGTACCCACATCTTTTTTAGTATCCCCCCATTTTCTTTGGATTTCCAGAACATAAATCCCTACGGCCGATAGAATGTAATGTCTTTGATCTTCTGTGTATTATTTCGAAATATTATATGGAATTATTAAAATACCCAGCATTGTGACGGTGTGCGATTCCGGGGCCTGGGGTACCCAGAATAATGGTTTGAAATAATTTAAAAACTCTAAATACTGTGGGAGAGCATTTTTCCATAAAAAGTAAAATAAAATCTAAACGGGTGCCCAGATCTAAAATATGAAGGAACCATTATGTTAATAGTAGTGGCATTACGTTAGGTGGGGCCTAATATCAACCGGTGTAGGTCTGTGGTAGGAGTACTTTTTTAGAAGTTTTATAGCAAATAAAATAAAGTAAAATATTTTATTTTTAAACATTTCCCAAATGATGAAATGAAATAATTTAAATAATCTATTGATGGAATCTCCTGGGATAGCCTCGTACCCCTAAATTTCACTAGATTCATGGTGAGGAGACCCCTTAGAGAAAATTCTCAACAACGAACAACGACAGATCAATCAATCGAATCACCTCAGATTCGAAAGAACTTTTCCCACAAACACGACGTGATGATCGTTCTTCAAACGAATAGAGGTAGGGTTTTTTGTTATTTTGATTTATTTTCCATGTTCTTCAATTAAAAAATGAACGTGGATCAACCCATGAACAGGTTGATCCAAAAATCATGTTTTCTTGTGGGAGGGTTGTTATTTCCGTTTCGTTCAGATATTTGGATACCAGAATTGATTTTATGATAATGTTTTTGTTTTCATCATGATTATCATGTTAAAACTATTTATGGGAGCAGATCAGCACCATAACAAATGATGCTGGAGGTATGTTCCTTCTTTTTTTTTGAATTTCTTCCTCCCTGCCCTGCATTCTTCGCATTCTTCCTGGGGAAACCAAAAATAGATCATTGATCACCCGTCTTGAAATGAAACGATCCCAAATTAGAGATATGACATCGTGATAACTCAATGGAGGTGCGATGATGATGTCGAAAGATGGATCGACATATTTCAGATGAAATCGTTCTTTGAAAATTAATTGTGTGGGTTTATTAAAATGTGTGTTCATGACTGATCAGATGGCTGAAAATTACCGAATATACTTGGTACGATGGAGAGACCTTGAACCATGAGTTTTCTAAGAGATTGGATTACCAGATCAAAGATCAAAGGATCACCCGAGGCGTGACGATGAAGAACGACGTTTCTGGAAAATTAAAAAGAACATAGCTTGTTCTCCAATGAACACACTGTGTGAGTCTGTCATAGAGGTGGTTAGGGATTGTGCACTTCACGAGATGGAGAACATAGTGTGCATCGAGAGGACACGACGTGCAGATCCCACATAGTGGTGGCTGGAGTTCTAGGTGATATGAAGCACTAACACAATGGTTGACCATCGTCAGACGACTTGTGGATCCTTATGTGGACTCGGCATGTATCTCTGAAGATACACAGACACGGGGTGGAGTACATTACATGTACTCCACCACAAGAGTAGACATAGCTGGATGCGTGGGCTACCCCATGTATGTGTACATGTTCTGGGATAGTCGAGTTGAAGCCCTGTACATGCACATAGCTGGAATACAAGGAGTCTTCCCCAAATAGTGGAACATGGTGTGTCATTGTCTTACATGATGTGTATACCATATTCTACATGAAAAGCCTTAGGACACGGTCCATTGTATATAGGCAGTCCCCTGGGTCAGAGGACATAGTGTGTGACCCTTGTACACACCATGTACTTATCAATACATGGATTGATTCTCTTGTTCGTCGTTACTTGGACAGGTTTAATTTGGGTTAGTTCCCCCTTTATTGTTTCCCTGAAGATTAGTTATCATTTCTATCCAAATGAGTATGATCCCTTCAGCAGGACTTCCTGATATAGAGTTAGGCATCCCTCTAAGAGGCCTAGAGAGAGATCCTCTATCCATTCATGACCCTAGGTAGAGTCAGGTATCGACATGAAAAATCC
This sequence comes from Viscum album, assembly GCA_963277665.1. Lineage (NCBI taxonomy): Eukaryota > Viridiplantae > Streptophyta > Magnoliopsida > Santalales > Viscaceae > Viscum > Viscum album. The sequence continues at coordinate 687,083,352 of OY728167.1, forward strand.
TATAGGATGTCGATCCTCTGCTTAGTAGGTGAAATCTATATGAGTCATGGTATCCGCCAAGTCCCTAGTAGTGATCCTTATTCGTGTATCATGATCTCTTCCCTCTAAGGAGTGTGTTCTCCAGGAATGAGTGTCTTTGTTCTCTCTTTAGATATATATGTGCATTTATCTCTCTCATGGATTATCCTAACAAAAATTATTTCTCAAATTTATGTCATTATATATATCAGACTCGTGGAGTGATTTATCCCAGACGAGTGCCTCATGGAATCATCGAACTGAATCCCTAGCACATGTATTCAATCATTTTGACTTGTCTATATACGACATGCATGGGTTTCAAGTATATCTAGATATGTTTCTCTGGACATATTTTCCGTAGACATATAGTATGTAGAGCTGATTGTACCTTAGTTTTTGTATTAATTTGAGGTTTTCGGGGTCCCCTACTGAGTATTGTTATACTCACCCATTCATGGGATTTTCCTACACATGTTGTGTCTTGTGCAGATGATAATCCTTTTGACGGAGTGAAGGGCATACCAGGACTAGACTGATCTTTCTGAGTTCCATGCAGTCCGAGGTGTTCCCGAGACTATGAGAAGAAGTCCTAGTACCACTTTTTGCATAAAAGTTGGGCTTTATAGTTTTTTGATTATTTATTTTGGTGGGATTGTATTCTGTCCCAACTTACTTTCTTCACATATTTTCCATCGTACTCTGTTGGTTGGGTTTGGTTGTAGAAAATCATTTTTTTGGTTCCTTAGTGGTTTTTAAATTTCAGAATATGTGGTCTTGGAGATGTGTGCATGTTTATAGGTACTTAAAAAATTCCTCCCATGTCAGTGACATGCCTACTCGGTTCTAGTCACCAACCCTTGGCCTATTCAAGGTGGGCTTGGGGTGTCGTGACATGAGCCCCACTGGGATGAGTCATGACATATAAGATTAGTATTCCAACTAAAAAAACCTCTAAAATGTGGGTTGGGATTATATATAGGGTTTTGGGTCGTAATTATCCAAAAAATGGGGTTTTAATTATGACGAAATGATAATACTATTTTTCTCTTTTATAAGGGAGGGGAGGGGGTACTCATTGCAATTCTCAAAATATTAAATTAATATAAATTAGTTTCAATTAAAAATTGATCCAATGTGAGTTATATAAAATATAACATGAGTATGGGTATAAATATTGTCATCCAATAAATACTATATATGTTTTCACTATATTCTACACTTATCTTTCGATTTTAACCCCTATTTAACCCTTTAATTATTACTATGACAACATTGATTTTTACGCATTGAGGGAAAATATTGTTACTATAAAATATCAAAAAACCACAAATGGACCATGAATTCTATTTTTCATCCTATACTAATAACTTTTCCAAATATTATATTTTTATAAATTTTATACCATTTAATAAAATAATATTTACTTTAAAATATCCCTACATAAATTTTTATAACTATTCATTAATATGAATTTAATAATATTAAGAAAACTTGTATAATTCAACCTAATTTTTTAATACATCCATAACATGTCAATAATTTCTATAAAATTATCCAATCACATTAATTATCTCAAATTATATTTATTTTAACATATTTAATATCATTTATTTGATATTTCAGTTAATTGAATAATTTACGCATCATTATTGTTTATGAAATTATGTTTAATATCACTTCACTAAAAAATTAAAATAAATTAACATAACGAAGATACAATTTGTTTTTAAAAAAGTATCTATAATCGAAAATATAATCTATATTAAACCTTATTAAAATTATTACACTTATTTAAAAAATGAGTGTGACATTTTTGAGTTTTCTTTAACTAAAATACTATAAAGGTCATAATCTCATCCATGTGACCCAAAAAGTAATAAATTTTACCCTTGGATGATTATGGTTGATATATTCCTAAAATGATATTTAGGTAATTTTTAGGTCATTTAATATATCTTATCAATCTATTTTTAATATAAATTAGATGAGATACCCTTTACCATGGTAATAAAAATTACTAAGGCTTGTATTCATAATGTGAGAAAATAAAAGTAAACTGTATACTAAAGTTGGTCCCAATAATTTCAAATATGGAAATCATTTGTAAAAATTTTAATAATTTAATTTTAATAATTTAATTTAAAATTAAACTATTAAAATGTAAATAAAAATAGTTTTTTAGAAAAAAAAATTAGTTTTTAAATATAAAAATATTTTATTATAAATTAATTTATAAAATCCATTTAAGAAAGAATAATTGCATTATTTTAAATCAAAATTATCTAATTAATATTTAAAACTAATGCAGAACATAATTTTACAATATAAATTTTTTTAAAAAATAGTTTTCAATATAAATTAGTATTTTTCACTACTCATTTAAAAATCAATGTTTTCAGAAAAGTTTAAAAATAATCCGAAGATAATTTTGAAATTATAAATATAAAATTTAAAAAAAATCAATTTAAAAATCAATAATTTGAAAATTAATCTTTTAAATAAAATCTTATAGGTAATTAGTTTAATAAATGAATTTCCATTTTCATTTTAAGAATTAATTAATATATTTATAATGAATATAAATGGTAAGTATTAAAACAATTTATTCTATCATTACCTGAGTTGTTACTCTTCCTACCTCACATAATTCATTAGAAACATCTATTCTAGTTGAAAACATATCATACATGACTTCCCTAATCACGTGCGTGTATGTAATCCTTTTCATTCTTCTTCTTTTATCATGTGTCTGGGGACACATTTTACAGGAAAGCTGAATGTCATGCGACATTGGATGCAATGTCATCTTTGATTGATGCATATTGAATCAATTCTATATCATGTAAATGTATGTATATTTAGTTATGTCTAGAAGTCTCATGGATCAATCACTATGGATCTTGATCCTAGGGATATATGTCACCGTGCTTTAGAACTTCATTGAGAAGAGATTGTTAAATCAGTATTTAACAGACTATAAGACTGGTATTTCATTTCCAAAAAGTAGTATATCTTGAACATAATATTTTATGAAAACGATATCAATCCTACTATTATTTATGAAACCAAATTATGTTATGGATTCATTAAAGAAAATATTCTATGACATGGATTCTTACTTTTATCCATGACTCGATCTTTAAAATTTTTATAACTATTTGGAATATTTTTTAGTCAAAAAATATATAGGTTATTTCATATAGATATCTTCTTTTAGGTTCCCCTTAAAGAATCCTTTTTTAACATATATTTTCCAAATATCATATTCATGGAATGTTATAATGGAAGAAAGAATTCTTATGGATTTCAACATTTTATCTAGTGAAAATATTTCATCACATTCAATGAATGGACATTGATTAAACCATTTTACAAGTATTTTTTCCCCAAAATTAATGACTTGTCCACCCATAAATAGTTTCTTATTGAATATCCATTTACAACAAATGGGAGTCACATCCACTGGAAGATCTATCAAAATCCAAACATGGTCTTGGTATATGGAATCCATTTCAAAATTCATTTCTTATTTACATTGGGAAATATTTTTTCCATTATTCTTTGTAGGTTACCTAATAATTATTATCAACTAATAATGATTGACCATCCTCGGTAACTATAAATTCATATCTTTTAGGTTCTCTAGCATCTCTTCTACACCTAAATATTACTTGTTTCTCTGAATCTTCTTCTTACATGGGGATTGTTGGAATCAATTCATGTAAAATATCATATATATTGAGCCTAGACTTTATATAATTATATCTTTCTCCTACTATCTCTCTTACAGACATTATACTTCTCAAAGAATGTGGGATTTTTTTCAACCACATCCTTTTTATCTAAAGGATTATATAGGTAGTATCCCCTTTTTTCCTTATAATATCGTATAAAAATAAAACCTTTTCTCTGAGGTGAATGTTTTTTACCTAAAGGGGCCTTAAAAAATTCTTCACATCCCCACAAATGTAAGTACAGAAACCCAGGTCTCTCTCCTCTGAATGATTGGTATGTAATACCATATTATGATTTATCTGTCACTCATTTTAGTGTATATGTTGATTTTTGTAATGTGTATCCTCAAAAGTAGAATGGAAGACTTGCATGACTACAAATTGATCTCACGATGTCCAAAATGGTTTTGTTACTCATTTAACATAAAATGTTTCAATGATATGTATAAGGAGTAGTGAGTTCTGATGGAATCCCAATCTCCAATAAATAATCATTTAAGTATTCATTAACATATTCCCCACCACACCCTAAGTAGTTTTTCATAATATTCTTACCATAAAAGTTCTCAAATCCATTATTTTATTCCTTGAATCTATAAATTTAATCCAAATTTTATCTTACAAGGTATAAATATCCATATCAACATAAATAATAAGTAAAAGTTATGATGTATGAGTACTCACCACTTTCATAAACTATTAATAGTCCACACATATCAGTTTGAACTAATTCAGGAACCCATTTAGCCCCATACACTATTTAACTAAATGGGGATTTACTCAATGTTCCTTTTAATCACTTGTGACGTGCACCAAATTGTTTTAGTTCAAAGGAATATAAATATCCATCTAGGTTCAATTTAGTAAAATATTTTTCATTTACATGGCCTAGCTAGTGATTCCACTATTCGTTGTGGAAGGAGTCATAGAAAATAGTATTATTTCATATTTTGATTACATGGTTCATGGATTCCAACACATAAAAACCCCTATTCAAATACGAATTTCCATAAAAAATATTATCTTTATAATATAGGAAAAATGTATTAAAACTTTTAAAAATATATCCATATGTAGAAATTATAGATACCAAAATAATTTTTTTTATTAGATGGAAGATAATAACAATTTTTCGAAACTATGATCATTCCCATTGGAAATGTGAGGTGGTAGTCCCCGATAACTACAATGATATGTTTATAACATTTATTTAATTGAATATATACAACTCCTAGTTAAAAAATTAAGAATCTAATTGGTTCCTATATTTCAATTCCTATGTGTGAACCACAATCTATATCTAAACCCAATTTTAAAAAACTAATAAATTTCACTCAAAAACCAACTAAATTTAAGCTTCCATTTTCTACTTTTCCTTGTTAGAATTTTTCTTCCAGTGGCCCTTCTTTCCCCATGAGAAATAGAAAAAATCAGGTTCCTATGTTTTCCCCATTATATATATCTTTTTAGAATGGTTTTATGAACAAGTATTAGGCTTAGAGATCTTTTCATGTAATTTTCTTTTGTTCACCAGAAGGATGGAAAGCTTTTCGTACTTTGAATCCTTAACATGGTGAAGAAGGGCTAGATACACTAGGATATAATTTTCATTTCTATTCATATTAAAATTTACAAAAAATATGAATAATCTCCGAGGTATTTAAGTGATAATGAGACCCATTTATTGTTCTTTATAGAGTTTAATCCGAAAAATATCTATGATCTCAATGCATCCAATGATTTTGACTATGTGAGTCCCAGATGGTTCACCCTCTCTGTGTTTACCCAAGAAAGTGAACCTTGAATATCTCAACATGTTAATTTTTTAAATCAATCTTAATATAATAAACATAGATGTTTGATAGTTCTATAAGTATCTAGGTCTTCATGAGACTTCATTAGTTTACTAGACCTAGAAGAAAGAATTAAAAATTGAACATCGACCACATTACTCAATAATTTTCATAGATATAAAACTCTTCATCACTCAACTCCATTACAAACCATTAGTAAATGAGGTTTCTAGCATGTATGATTTCCATTCATGGTGAAACAAAACCCAAAATCAACTAAATCATTATTGTAAATTTATTCTAATAAATAAATGGTAGTTCTAAAATAATGTTCACATGGATTGTGTGGATGATGAACATTACATTATTCTAAAATTACAAAAGTGAAAATTATTAGTAATTAACTTGATTACAATTTGTGTGAGACATGATGAATTAAATTTTGTTAGGTCTTCTACTATTTTATCATTTCCAAATGATCCTCACCATTTAACTCAGAATGTACTCTCACTCAAGAAATTATAGTGGAAAGGATCTATATTTACTTTATTCTAATATAGATGTCGAACCTGAAAATTACATGTTTTTATATTGGTAGGTTTTCTTGCTAAATATGGGGTTTTTGCACCTAGATCTATTGAGTGGACTCCCTAGTCCACAAATCCTTACTCTGATGTCCTCAACACTTGCCTCTAAATTCTTATTGGATAGATTTAGGACATTAATCCTAATACAGATTCTGTGAATTCAACATGTTATCTTAGTTAATATATATTAATAATTAAAATGTCTCCCGCATAGGCTGAACCAACACTTTTACTATGGCTTCATCTTAATTCAGATAATAGAAGGTTTAATGAATTAATATTAACTGGATGTATTTTACTTTATTACTCATAAAAATTTCTTATTTTATCCTTTACACTTATTGTTAATATTATGTGTATTTTACATAAGTGATTAAACATGTTTGATAAATCAATTACACAAAATCTATTTATTAAATTTCAATATTTTATCATTAATTAATTTATTTATGTGATTGTGGCCTTGTCTCCATAAAATAAATAATTCATAAGATGTAAATGAATAAATAAATTACCCAATAATGATTTATTTATAATTTTATTTATTATGAGGATAATCAATATATGACCTAGGTAAACAACTCACTATGTCAGTCTTTGAATTAGTTATAGAATTCCACATGTCCACCTATGTATCACATGGGTTGGAAACATCTTGGTTACATATTGAACAACAACCACACACCTTGAGATACTCGTTTTATTAATTTTATTTAATGCTATCATGGTGGTGTGGGGAACCAAATGATTTGTTAATGGGAACTACAAAAATAACCGCAGACACAATTTCCCTTAATAATAATGGGGGGAGGGATGAAACACCTACCATCATATTTAAATTATTAGTTAATAATTAAAATCCCATGAAATAAATTAAATTAAATTAATCTAATGAATACATAGGTCTTATTAAAGCACATGATTAGTAATAAACATGTAACAGATACTAAAAAGTAAACTTTCTAACAATAATTTATATCCATTATTTATTATTAAGATAAAAATTATTGCATTAATTAATTAATCAGTTAATTAGTTATTTAATAAATTATTTCTCATTCATCTTAATTACTATTCGAAATCTCTTGGACATACCCATCACAAATCCATCTATGGAAAATAAATGGAATGACTAGTAATTATACATAATTACAATAAATAAATTGATCATCTTGAGTTTTTAAAAACATTTATTTCATTTTCAAACACATCTGATTCCAATAAATTTAAATAGTTTTTAATGTTGAAATTGATTGTTTAATTTATTCTAATTCTATCCTTTATTAGGAAAATAAGAATTGTGTATATAATTCCTATATTTCATGTTCCTCGGATATTGTATACCCCGGATGAACTCTTTTGGATCATACATGTACCTTAGATGGACTACAATGAGTCTACTAGTTTGTTATACACTATGTATCATGCTTGTCATGTTTCTGTATAACTCAGTGAAGGAATAAATATGTTCATTAGATAAAGGACAATAAGGTGTGTACTCTAGTTATATGTCATGTTTGACACAATATTTTTGTTTTCATAACTCTCTAAAAGACTCAGTGTATATTTAAAACATGGGAAATAATAAACTACAAGTTGAATATGCTTGTTATATGTCATGTGTTTCATTAATTTTCCAAACTATCAGTTTCAGGTGGGAAAAACCAAGTATTAGACCACATGGTTTTCATGAATTTCTGCAATTAACCATGTAGACTACAAAATGTGTAAATAAGATTCATGTCATGTAATTGAACAATTAGTGTTCCAGGTTGGCCCAATATATATGTGGTGTGTAATAAATTCACAATGTGTAGTTACTAATTGGAATTACTTGTATCCCATGGCATGTCCATGTACATTGAACTTGGGTACAAGACATGTACTGTGGATACAAATTGTGTAACCCAATCTCACCATCCATAATCCTTGTAACTCTTAGATGTCATCTCAAGTCATTATTCATTTGATCTTAATTATTTAAAAAAAGTAAACATTGAACTATGGTGATTAATATGTTGAAATAATGATAATTAAAATTAGAATAATTAAACAATTTTCTGGAAATAAAATGTATGACAAATATTTATCATATATATCAACTATAAAATATATTATTATGTTTTTAAATGTGATAGATATAATACCAATTGAAGAATTTGGGAGTTTTAAAAGAACCTTGGTTGGTGAAAACCATAAATCTTATTGTTGATTTGATGAATAACTCGTTTTTTAAGACATAAACATCATGAACAATGAAATATTTCCATCGAATTTTGACATATAGAATCTCAGAAACTAGAGGGAGGATATTTTCATGTTAAATTTATAGTTGAATTGTATATATCTAATGAAATAATACCTCTTCATGGGATCATTATGTATATATTATATTGATCATACAGAAAACCATTTTAGGATTACATTCATTGTGTATGGGGGATCCAAGTGTTTCATCCCTCTTGCAGTGATCCAGATGTGTTACTATGATCTATTAATGACACTAATTGTTTTCTAGGTGCTAGAAAAGGTGAACAATCTTCTTGTGTTGTTCATCTTGATATCTTCTAGTTACTTTGGTCTTGAAGGATTATCTCTTGTTATTCTTATTTTTCATAGCAGTAGAGAAGGACCAATTTGAGAGAGAAGTCCATTGTTCAAAAAAGGCTTAATTCCCAATTAACCATCCATAATATATATAAAACTATATTTTAATGACAGGATTTAGGTTAAAATAATATTCAATTTCATATCTAAAATTAATTAATATAATCAACCATTCATAATCCCATTCTTTTATAATATAATTAATATTATTATTTTATGGTGTGTTATAACTCGATAATTGATAAATATTAGTTTTCAATCTTATACATTAATATTTATCACCAGACATGATATTGGTTTGCATTAACACCTCAGAATTTATGGAATAATATTTTAAATATTTCATTCATTAATAAGAATTTTATGCAGAAACCAACGAATAAATATGTATTAAATATTATATAAATATTTTCTTTTGATAAAACATTTATAAAATTATTCATCAATCTTGTAAATAATATTTATTCCTATAAATATATTAAAATATAATTTAATCAATATCAATGGTAAAACATAGTATGTGTCCCACTTGAACTATTTCTTATTGGAATGAAAGGGGATTTCCTAGTGTCCTTGATTACTATCTAGTGATGAGTAAAAAACGTAAGAGAAGGAACGTAATTTAACAACATTGAAAACCAAATATGAATGATAATTTTATAATAAAATACATTTGTCACAATATCTCATCAAATATGTTTAAAATTTATTTCATCAATTTATATTCCTGATACATATTTTTTTACTATCTAAAATATACATGTTGTTACACTATGGCCCTATAATTTAAGGGGATAGTTCCAATCCAATAAAAATTTTGAGATATTATTTTCTGGAAATGTAGAAGGGAAAAATAATTTCTCATGCATCCAATAATGAAATTTCATTCATATTTCACCCAATGTATCCAACATCATCATAAATGGTATAATCAGGTTTTATAGAAACATCTATGTTTCAGAATAATGAAATTTATTATTATTATTAATAAATTATAACACCCATTACATATATTAGTAGATAAGAATATATAATGACACTAAAACATGTATAATTCCATATTTTGTGCTGATTTTTAAAATATCTCCTCTTGGAGATTACCAAGGGATAAATTCATGAAAAATCCTCTTCTTCATATGAGTACTTTGACCTAACATTCAACATTATATGTGTCACGTCATAGAATATTTTCCAACCATATAATATATTTAATACTATTATCATGGAATTTCAATGTTATCATCATAGTTGGGAAATTATACGACCTTATCAATATGATAGATAACATAGGATATTATTACATCAAATTCATGAAGAAAAATGAACAATATTTAATAAAATGTTTTATTAATATTCAAATCATTAAATACACATGTATTCTGTAGTGAAAAATACCATATATACCATTAATATGGATTAAAATATATTTTGGTGACATTGGTGAATCCATTTTACTTATATAAATGGTTGGAATGTAGATGTAGGTAGTCTTTTTTAATATATTTCAAACTAAATAGTCAGCCTATGAAAAAAGGTAAAAAAATACTATGTTATAAAGGTGGTCATAGTGAATCTATTGGAATATCGTGTAAAGGTATATCATTTCATGTGTAACAGTATCTCATGAATTTGATGACCTGTGTATAGGTCATCACCATAAGAAGGATCTCATATAAAGGTAACTCTAAAATTTGGAAGCAACATAATGGTCTCTCAACATTACCTGGATTTTGTAATTGTAGATTTCAACTCACGTCAACGTAAATAGACATGAATTAGGTCATATCATAGATCATATAGGTGTTTTTGGCAACCCGATACATGGAGCCTAAATAGGGAGGAAAAGTAGACTACATCCTGGATCTTAATATTTTGACCTTCAAATTTAGATATACAAAATGAGATTCCAACAAAGTGAATTTCAATGACTGTATTGGTCTTGTAAAAATTAAAAATCATGTGTTTTAGGTGAAAGTATAAACATTTATTGCCTATGGTGTTGACCATGATAAAGGAAAAAATCCATATATATTCACTAAAATATGTCTTGGTGTCAAGGAGTAAGGTGTTTTAGAGGTCATGGTGTTTTAAATATAGATGTTATAAAGAGTTATCTGGATTTGGAAATCCAAAAACCATCTGGATGTTATTGATCAACTCACAATTTCCAATATGAATCTCAATGGTGACGATTTGTTTGATTATAATCCAAGGGTGATATTTAAAGGATAATAAGTTATAAGTTGAATCAAATTTGAATCTATAAACTTGAATTCAAATTATTTCTAAGTTCTATGAATATGAGTCATATAGAATTCAATGAGAATTTGTAGAGATAAAAAAAAGAACAATCAGAGGTTAATGAAATATGTGTTCACTATGGAGAAGGTATTCAAAACATGAGCCTTACCACATATCTAAATTATAAAAGAAGTATTTGTGTTGTATAGAATTATAATTTAATATATATTTGTTAATAAGAAGAGTGGTGCGTAAAAGATTACAAGAAATGTAAAATAAAAATATAGAGGATAAGAACAATGTGTTCTTAAGAAGAATATTATTGAAAAGCCATTATACATTATTTTGGATAGGGATGTAGTTTTGTGCATATAATCTAAGATTATTTATGATGAAAAAGAGTTTTCTGGATTATCATTGATGTTCTACAGGTACATTATTCTTAGGATGGAATTATTAAATATGGAGAAAGTACTAATGATTAGTGTAATGTTGAAAGTAAAAATGTGATATGCATATCCTTGATATATCTGGTTTATTAAATTAAGAAAAAATTTATTGAATAATAATTATGTTTCTAGGATTATTTTCTGTGATTTACATTATTGCTATTTGAAGTTAGATAAAACATCAGAGACTAGATTATATTTTCATAGTTTTTTATATTTCGAGGATAATTGGAAGCAGTAGGATGGTATTTATTTGACCATCAACATTTAGAATTTATGATTCTATTATCAAGTACCATTCATAGTGTGACCATCATGACATGAAATTGATAAGAGACCTACAATTATATAAATTTATTCCACACCTAAATAATTTATAGTGGATTTAGAGAGGTAGTGATCCTTGGAAAGTAGTGTTTCATCCCTAAACATATAACTATCTTGGAATCAGGGAGTGGATGAGAGGAATATGTAGTGATCCTTGGTGATGAGTAACATTACCTAAACATGTCATCTACAAAAAACAATGAACGATAGTGGATCCATGTTACCTTATCACTATACAAAGTGTATACACTTTAGAGTAAACTTTTATTGGTTAAAAAAGTAAAATATGTGTTCTAAGGAATTTTACACTATGAAATATGCATGATATTTATTGAGGACTGTTGTGATATAGAATATATGATTAATGGATAAATAAGTGTTCCTTATAACTAGGAAATGTGGTCCTAAATATTAGATGTGTGGGGAAATGTTAGAAGAAGTGTAAATCTATTAACACCTTATTTCGCCCCACTCACTGTCTCAAGTTTTCCTTGATCCCTACAAGTGGTATTAGAATTATAGGTTCTATTATGGATTTAAAATAATATATCTAATCTTTAAAGACTGTTCAAGATGTGGAATAACTTATAAAGGATCAAATATTTTGTTGAAACAATTTTTCAAATTGAAATAAGTATTTTTAATTATGTTTGGAATAACATGTTCGAATTCTATATGTTATTGTGATAAGATGAGTTGTTTTTCTAGGCTATCCTAGAATTTTCTAAGAGTATGATTAAATAAAAATAGATATTTATTTTGGTGATAAGGATGATTTAAAATCATATTTTGAATAAAATTCATTCATAAAGATTATTCATTAAAAGAATTAAAATTAAATGTGGTTAATGTTGGAAGAGATGTATGGTAAATGATATTTATTGAATGAATATTGTAACATAATTTCACTCCTCATTTTATTAGGAAGAAGGTGGGACATTTCTTGTCCTTAGGTGACATCTCCAAGACAACAAAGGCTTATAAAAAGTGTTAAGGGATTGATAATAATTTATTGGATGATTTTCAATTTTAAAAATAAAAAAATCAATCCATGTTGTAAAATAAAAAATGACCAAAATATGATTCATGAAATCAATGTAACACAAATAAAAAATTAAATGAATGAAAAACAATAATATCATAATACAACCATGAACCATATTAGAGTACACAGTGGAAACCAAAACACGAAACTAATATAAAACTAAGACACAAACAAAAACTTTCAACAACCTCCAAGATCTAACTCCAAATTCCATTACCAATGTATCATGATTTATCATTAAAAAATTAGATAATTTTCCCTTACATGTGTCTTCATATACAACATCTACAAATAAAAAAAAGTTCCCAAGAAGTGGGTGGGTATAAAAATCAATAGGATTTCCCCAATAACTTCTCAACTCACCCAACAGGGATAGAACAAGTTATAATATTTATATAAAATAGTTTAAAACATTTTCATGAATTTTATAATAAATATAAACCATTTATAAGAAAAATAATTTTCGATGGAAATCAATCAACTATTATTTAAAATAATGTCTAAAATCTATTTATTATACCCAATTACATTCCAAACATCTACGCATGCATTCCATGGTGAAAATTCTATAATAATGAGTGGTATCTCATAGATGAAGCATGTCATCATAATATAACCATATTCTAACACCCCCAATGGAGCACACCCCTTCCACATGGTCACATAAATGAAAATGAACACACACTAACCATTTATGAAAAATACCATGCCAAAGAAAAAGTTCCAAACCATTTCATTAAAAAATTTATTTTCTTGAAATGATATCCATAAATCTTTTCCATGAATCAAAACAAAACCATATTTTAAAATCAGTATTTTTAAATCATGAAACAAATCACATTTCAAAAAACTAATTTTTCCCACAATTTCATAAACCATCACTAATGAGTTTTGCTGTAAATATTTTCACATTAAATTCGAAATTAAATATAAGGAATTAATCCAATTTGAAATTATGCCCCCAATTTATAACAATGTGGAGTCGAGAGAGAATCCACCTACCTCTAAAACACTTGATAAAATATAGAAAATTAAAAAAATTCAAAAACTTAGTTTGAAAAAATAATAAACGTCCTTAGGTATTGTTCCATTTACAAAAATAAACCATTAAACATCATTATTGTCATCACACAACCTGAATATGTCCAAAATAATAATATTAATTCATCCAAGAGATGGGAAAAGAATAAATCTAATGAAAACTACCATGAACGAGAAGTTACCAAAGTATCAGAGCCTGAAATGCACTTAGATTCAACAGATAACTCCCATTTCATGAAGAAAGGTCTATCCATCCTTTTAAAGTAGTGGAATTTGTGTTAGGGTTGGACTACATGATAAGTGTGTATTTAAGGGGGGTAATGTGAGTTAGATCAATAGAATTAATCATTTCTTTACTAGTTCACCATTAGGGGGGACATTTAAGAAGACAATTCATTACCCCTTTCTTCCATTCACCCCTCACATTGTTGGATTACATGGTTATAAAAACCATGTACCCACCATGTTAAACTCCTATGTCCAAAATGAAATAGTTTATCCTTGGTGGATTCACTATTTTCCCAAATTATGTGCCAAATTTTTCACCTACCCAGTGACCACTAATTATATTTAACGGTTTCCTGGGAGGTGTTTCACGGCTTCTACTATCTAATCCAAAATTGTCAACCTCCATAAACCTGCAAAAAAACAACCCAATACTCCTCCAAAACTCTTGAAACATAACGCAATCACTTTATATGGTTAAAATAATTAAATAAATGGTTAATTACATGAATAAAAGTATTCTATATTCTCCCCAACTTTGGTATTTTTGTCCTCATAAATTTGAAAACCACCAATTTCCGGAAATAGTTAGGGTCATTTTTCGACCATTTCCTTCTCACGTTCCCACATTTCATCATGAATGAGACCTTGATTACATAAAACCTACAGTAGAACGATGTGTTTAAGGAGAAATTATTTCTCTTGCCTATCCACAATATTCACAAGCACATGAACCAACATATCAACCAACTCTAGGTCAACCAGATCCCATAAAATTGTATGGACAATATCTGGTTGATACTTCTTCAATTAAGATACATAAAACACATTATGCACTAAACTGAACTTTTGTGGAAAATAAAACTGATATTCCACCTTAACAACCCATTTAAGTATCTCAAAAGGGTCTATGTATCAAGGAGAAAACGTTCCCAACTTACCAAATGATGTTTTCCATGATTTGGAGATATTTTATAGAAGACTTGATCACTCGACTCGAACAACAAAAACCATCGACGACGTTGCATATATTATTTATGATCACTCTGATCCATTTACATTATTTTTCTAATCAATGGAATCTTCCCTATTGTCTCTTGTACTAGGCTTGGTCCAACCAGGTAAGTCTTACCTTTTTTCACCTAACAAAGTTGAGGACAAAAAGGAATCCCATCCAATTCTTCAAATATAACCATATGTATTGAGACATAAAAAGTATTTTAATATTATAACTCCAATAATGATACATGATCCTCTGATGAGCCACAAAAATTTATTACACAAGCCCTAAAAATTACTTCCATTGTTTTTGTGGTTTGTTTGGATTTTCAATATATCTGAGGATGATACGTCATACTCGTAGTCAAATGAACCCCATGGGATTGTAGTAAGGATTTCCAAAAATGATATTTAAACCTTGGATCTCGTTCTAATATTTTCAAAACAAGAACTCCGTTCCTTTTTATCACTTATCAGATATATATTTTAAACAAGTCCCCCACAATATGATATTAATTAATAGGAATCAAATAGGAACAATTTGATAGATGTTCCACTATCACCCATATAGAATCTTTTTTATGAACTGTCCTTCAGAAACCAATAATTAATTCATAGTTATATACTTTCATTTACACATAGGAATCAATAAAAAATTGAACATACCTATTGGACACTGGTGATATAACTTATCCTAGTGATAGGTGATTTATATCATAATAAACTCATCCACATTTCATTTCATTCCAACCCCCCAAAATTGTGATTTCTGCACCTTATAAATATTCTATATTACAAGATTAATGTCCCTTATCGAGTGGTGGTATGAATGAAGAATCAATTCTTGATAATCCATATGTAAAACCATATACAATCAAAACCAGAAAACTGATACTCAGTTAAGCTTCCATCCTTGAATGGACTCCCCACCATTTAGTTTTTAACTCATAGCAACACATTCAGAATTAGATGGTTGTTCCTCTTCAACATTCATAATATATTCATCAATAAATGAAATTGGGATGACAATCACAAGACTACCTCTATCTTCACAATAAAAGTGAATGTTAGCTATAATTGAAATCGGGTACCATTTATCTAAAGCCACTTTTTCCAAAAAAAAACTATATGTCTTTTTTCCTAATGCATCTACCATTGAATTTCCATTACATGGTGTATAAATCATGTTAATGTGAAACATTTGGAGATACTCCATCTTCCTTCTTTGTCTTAGATTCAAATATCATTGTGATAAAATATGTTTCAATCCCTTATGATTCTTTTAACACTATAAGTATCTCAAACATATGTAATTATGCCATGAATTTAAAGAATTCACTACTATAGATAATTCCCAATCATGTTTTGTGAATTTCATCTCTTGAAACCATAACTGTTGTGATCCATAATCAACAACATGATCTACCTTCATGAGAATACTCCCCCAAACTTGATCTAAATCATCACATTACACAAATAACCTAGTCCTAATCATTCTAATATCAATATTAGTGCTCATGTAACAAAACATTAAGCTCTTGGAATGAATTATAACACTACACATTCCATTGGAATGGAATAAAATTCCTTTTAAATTATTTCAATAGTTAACCAAGTCATAAAAATTCATGTACAAAATATCAATAATAACAAGATAAGATATGAAACTGGGTATTGAAAAGTCATTCTTTGGTGGTTTCCAAGAGATCACAACCTCTATATTTTCTAGATCCATAGAAACACCCATTTTAAAGATTAAATGGAAATGTAAATGAACCTATTGTATGAAAAAAAAACACTTTTTGAGTTTCAAATATAAATGATGATCTCTCAAGATACTCAACTCCATAGAAAAGTGTTTTTCATGCTCAACCTCTATCTTAGAATACACCATTATTTCATACACAAATACCACTACATAAGAATACAAATAACTTAGAAATATATGATTCATCAATGAAATAAATATATATGGAGAATCCATAACACTGAAATGAATAACCACATACTTGTAATGTTTATATCTACACATGAATGTTATCTATGGAATATCCTCTTTTTGAACCCATAGTAGGTGATATCTTGAATGTTTATCAATTTTAGATAACCACTGGTATCCCATCAATTGATCAAAAATTTCATAAATTCATAGAGTAGGATGATGATTCATTATCCAAAATTCATTAATCTAATGATAATCTACACTGAGATGAAGGGTTCGACCCACCTTTTTCAGAAACAAAACCAATGTTTCCAATGGAGACACACTAAGACCAATGAACCATTTTCATTCCAATTCTTCCAACTAGAAGTTCAATTCCCTTATAACTATTGGTTCCATATGATAATATTGATGTGAGATAAGACTAGTCTCCAGTAAGGGATAAATACCAAACTTCATTTCTGTTATGTGGGAAGCCTAATTATATTATCAGAAAAAACATCAATAAACTAATGACAAATTGTCGGAAATTAAATATTCTCGATATCTCCCACTGATTCTAAATTCAATGCTTCCAAGTTACACTAGATAGTTCCAACCACTTGCTCAAATAGTCCTTTTTCACCTTCCATTATATTATAGTCTCCTTCAAAAAGATGTCTGATGTCTTCACTAGTTGTATAACTAACCCTTCAATTATAAAATTATATATATGTTTTGAACATTTTAAACCAATACATACCCATTATCATGTCATAGAAATGAATATCCATCATAGATAAATCCAAACTCAATTCATCTACATTTATTTTAATATAACATATTTTTCATATAATGTCTCTACATTCTCTTTTCCCAAGAGGAGATTAATGTTTCAAAATACAAGGAATCATCTCAAAATGGATACCCAAAAGATAAATAACATGATAAGAAATAAATGACTGGGATTCACTCATATTAATAAAATATTACACAAGGGTATAATTAAAATAATCACACATATCACTATCAAATTTCCAAATTTATCATCCATGATCACATGATCAACTCTATAAAATTTCTTACTCACTGTTGTTTATTATATAATACCCAATTAAGATTTTTCTAGTTAAGGAGTCATGGTATTTCTAGAATCCCCATGGCTATCATGGTTTAGCTATGGAGAATTATTTTTCTACACTCATCTGATCGAAGCATATACTGTCTACGAAATATAAGATGTGTCTCTATCACCTATCCCAAGAGAACTACAAAAATTGCACTGAAGATGTCCCATATAGTTGTAATCTTGATATGATAAGGGAGGTTTTGTACAACCTATATTTATTTGACCAAAATAAACACAATTAAAACATCTCGAATTACTCATTAATTTGGGAGAAAGATACACTGATCTAAATATCTGGTACTGAGCCATCCTACTACCATGGAAATAGGTGTCCAACTTCCTCTTATTCCTAGTATTATAATATAGAATCATAAGGGTAGCATAGATGGTTATACATACAAGATGGGTGATTTGTAGTTGAAAATGTTTAAAATAAATAAAACACAATTCCGCTTAAAGTAATATTGTTGGACACAAAATCATAATATTATCTGAGTGAATGTATCACAATTACAGTTGATCCGATTAAATAAAAGTATATTATTATCATATTCATAGTTTTACCGATAAAAAATAGTATTGAAAGATAATTACAATGACAAAATTTATATTACATGCACAATGGAATATAAACTTGTAAAAATAATAAATATTATAGATTTTATTAGTAATAATGACATAAAAGATGTATTTAAAAGATTTAACTATTTAACCTCAAAAGTAAGGTTGTCAATAACAATGATTAAAGGTATTAATAGTTTTATACTTATTATAATGTCTTTCTTTCATTACCCGAAAATACCTTGATATAATGATCAGAATAATCTATGACTTCCTATCCCTAGAAGCCCTCAATACGATGATCAAAAATTTTATTCCTATCCATGAGATCCATTTATTTGAAGGATTAGATTCACTATCTTATTATCCCCTTGATTGTAACAATTACCAAACATGATTTCAAAAGAAAATTCATTCTAAAGGAAACTACCATGATAATGATTTCTTACAACTAAAAATCTCTAACATATTGAAAATACATTAAAATGATATACTCACATAGAGAATACATTAGACAGATTGTGTTGCAAATTTTATCAACTCCCAACTCTTCAAATGATACAGTATTTATAAATGAAGCTCGAATGGTCATATTTTTGAGGTTGTTACAATGACCACAAATATATGTCTCTTTGAAAGTAGAAAATATTCTAGAATAACTAAATATCCAATAAGCTATTTTGGCACCATTACAATGATAAATAGTATTCCTTATGATATGAAAAAGTCTTAAATATATTGATTATAAACATAGGATAATCTGATGGACTTACTTGTCATTTTTGAAAATGATATTTTCTATAAGGATTAGTATGATTTCACTGGTATCAAAATCATTCTGATGGTCATGAATTTTGTCAGCATGGTAGAAAAGAAAAAGATCATACTCCTTGTTTGATTAAGGGTAAGTATGAATAATCAAAAAAATCCAGAATCTGATGATCATAATGAATAATGATTGTTTTATATTCATAATAAAATAGATCTTTTTCTATGTATGTTAAAAGGTAACAGTTTATAAAAAACATACTTATACACTTGGGACATAATAAGTTAGAAAACAAAGTTTTAAGAGAGTGTTTGAATTCCAAAACCAAACGAATGGATAAGTAAGAAGTAATAATTATGACTCAAAATAGAGTACCCACTATTTCCCATAGCTATCAACACACTTCTTCTAATTATAGTTCTTGAGATGAAACTTTCTTAAATATTTAATATATTGAAAATCTTTGTGTAAAATGTTATACAAAGCATGTTATTATTTGACTGAATGTCTGGCCTCAACCCTGATTCAATAATGTATTCCTTCATTGAAAAACATTCAACAAATTTGGGTGAACACTGGATTAAATTCATGAATTTATCTACATACTTTGTCACTATGTGGTTCTCTTACCATAATCTTAAAAAGTGTATTGTTCAAAAAAAATTTAACATGTGACGATTGAATAGTTAGTTCAATAATTCTTCAAAATCCTCCTGAACAATGTCTTTGAAATATTTTTCATGAACTACTAAATCCCACCACTGGTAAGCAAGATCTTATAGAATTTCTGTTTTTACTTCACTTTTATCGCAACTGGTGTTTCTAGGAAATCAATTATTTGATTCATCATATTCACCCACACATATATTTTTTCCATTTCGAATCACCCTAAAATTTGGGAGGATTCTAATTTTGGAAATAAATAGAATTATCTACATTCCTTTTTCCATCCCTTTAGTTCCATCTATCCATGACCTCAAAAACCTAGACAATACTCTGAACCAACTATTGGTTCACCTATGTCATAGGTGTAACAACATTATCAACAACCTCTTCTAGTTGATTAATACAATTCATAACTTCTTCCATTTTATATAACCAAAACAATACTCCATTTGGTCTCACTCTCTAGAAACTAAAGGCTTATCAATATCAAATTTACCTCATCACACAAATCACAACTAGGATTTACAAAATTAACCAATTTTTCTTTTCTAAAATATTTTTTAAAATCCCCCTAAACTCTTTGAAAATTAAATAAGCTTTAACTATATAAAACAATAACACCTTTTCACCAAATAATAAAATATTACACAAAATTAAATATTCACACCTAGTGGGAAGTCATTTCTATCAATGCATTTCATGATATTCTCATCACCTAAACCCGTGATTATGAGGTGACCCATCCTAGATTTGTCTCAAAATAATAATGTACCAAATTTTATGGTATCATGATGTTCATCATAAAGAGGTTGGTTATTGCATCTTATGCTCTATATCTCATGTTCTGATGATCCTAATCCTTTCTACCATCATATCTTAAGGACTAATCAAGAATGATTTTCCAACACCAAGAATGACAAGCTAACACAATTTATCCCAAATATATTTTTGGAACTAAAAAATACCATTACAATTGTTAACATCACAACCCTCATTTTTTCAGGATGGTGGTGGGAAATTACTTGGCATTAGTTTTCATCCCCAAGACAATAATGGCTTGAAATACATTCCATGGTATTCATAAATAGTTAGGGGATGATTTTCCCTTTTTAAAATAGAAAATCCAAACCAAGATGAACATAACCACACAATCACTATATAATGCATTGAAATAATGTAGTGAAACTCAAAATGTAACTAAATCAAGATATAACCATGAACCATATTATAGTAAAAAGAGGAAACCAAAATCAACAACTCAAAGGTAAACAAGACACAAAGATAAACTTCGAACAAGATCCATGATCCAACACCACTCTCCATTCCCAAGGTATAATGATGCATTACTATAGAAATGATATAACTTGCATTTACCCATTTCTCTGTATATAACATATTCAAATGGACCAACGTGACCAAACATGGTTGAGTATAAAACATACAGTAATTTATATAAGGACTTATCAAATCACACAACTAGGATATAATAGGTCGTCACGTTTATATAAAATAATTTAAAAGAATTTAAATAAGTTTCTAACAAAGCCCACCAATTTCTAATCAAAATAAATTTCCATGGAATGAAACCAAACAATTATTTAAAACCATTTCTCAAATCATTTTTTCATAACCCATTATATTACACACATCTAAAAATATATTCCCAAGTGATAATCCCATACTCATGAGTGGTATCTCATAGATCTTCCAATTCATCATTAGGTAACCACATTCAATGTTCCATAATGGATCACTCCTTCTTCTATAGTGTAACATCAATGCAAATGGACACCCAGTAACCGTTTATACCAAATACCATGCCAAACCAAATGTTCCAATAAATTTCAGTAAAATAATAATTTTATTGAAAAAAATTCCATAAAAAAATTCCATTAAACAAAAAATCTATATGTTAAAATAAACATTATAAAATTATGAAACATAACAATTTTCACAAAACATCCAATTTCTATTATTTCACAAACCATCCATAAAGAGGGTTTCAAATATGCATTACACAAAAATTTTAAACTTCAATTCAGGAAATTCATTCAATTTGAAATAAATATTTCATGTTATTACTAAGATTATTCAAGATTTAATCCACATACTTATCCAAAATATGATAAATGAATAATGACACAAAACATCAAAAACTCTGCTTGAAACTCCATGATATGTCTTTAGATCTTCTTCCCATTACACAAAACAATAATAATTCATCATGATTTTAATCACACAACATGAATGTATCCCCAAAGGATTATATCCATGAATACAAGATAGGAAAAAAGAATAATTCTATGGATAACCACCAATAATGAGAACATAACAAGGAATTAGGGCCTCTAAAAAAATTTGATTCGTCAATGGATTACTCTCAGATCAAGAAGAAATGTATCTACAACCTTTAAAAGGGATAGAATTCATTTCATGGTCAGATTATGGGAAAAAGAGTCATTAACGGGGTAAACCAAGTTATATCCACAAAATATGGATCTTGTATTTAATGATGCACTGTTAGGGGACACAGATAGGTAAACCATGTGTTAGACAAGACCTCCAATACCCCTCGTATGGTTGGTTCACATGGTATAAAAAAAATCTTCAACCATGATAAACCTGTATTTTTAACATCACACGATTCCTCCTAGGTTACATCATGGTTTGGCGAAACTATATGCCTACCCATGTCCATTATTTTTATTTCTCAGTTTCCTAGAATGTGCATTACAGTTTCTACTAAAAATTCTCGAATTTTGCACCTCCAAAAAATCCCAAAAAACAAGCCAAAACTCCTCTGAAACTCCCTAAACCTAAATCATAACTTTATATACATAAAATATATATATAAAGGGATAATTACATTAAATTAGGGTTCTAAAAACTATATTTAATATAAAAATGAAGAATTTGAACCAAATAAAATTTTAGATATGAATTCTGTAGAAGTAGAATGACATTCTTTTAGAATAAATAAGAAAAAGAAAAAGACGAATATAGAAAACATGAAATTCTGTATCCTTAATGATGTGAATATAAAGGATTCATTATGTATATTTTAATCTAATATCACAACCAGAATTTATTTTAAATATTTAGATACATATCTCAAAACATCTTAATATTTGGAAGATGATGATCAAGAAGAGGAAAAGACATTATTTTGTAAATATGGATATATTTTATTCATCAAAAAAGAGTATTTAATAACATTTATGCTTGAATAATAAATCATTTAAGCTAAAGGTAAAAAAAATCCACCTTATATATTATATTTGGAAGAAATAAACTGAATATTGATGGTGATAGAGATGGTTTCAAATAGTTAATAATAAAGATAAAAAAATAAGGAATAATGTGATGTAATAGAAGAATTTATTCATTATTGGTTGTTCATATGTATATTCATTTAATGGTATTTTGGTATTATATATAGAAAATATTTCTTGACTTTTCCCAATTTTGGTTGTGAGAGGTTTGAACTTGTTCTAAAGATTGAATGGGTTATCTGGATATTGATAAAAGAGATTTGGTAAAGGAAACCTTTATTGGGGCTTAGACTATGTTGTGGTGACTTTGAGAAATCCATTTTTAATATTTAAATGGTTAGAATTTAGATACATGTATAATTTGTGATGGTGTTTTAAATAAATATTCCTCATATGAAAAAATGTTCTGAATTACTACATTGTAGAGGAGGCCATAGTAACTTTGGTGGACTATTTCATAAAGGTAAAACATTTTATGTGTAAGGGTGTCTCAATAATTTTATTACCTTCATAAATGTCATCACTATATGTAGTATTTTGCATGAAGATAACTCTCAAATTAGTAGTTTTTATAAGGGCCTTTTGGCTTCACTTAGGTTAGTTAAGGGTAGATCGATACTCATGTTAATGTAACTTGAATAGCATTAGTGTAGATTTAATATCATGTATTATGTGATCTAAGTTCACATCCTCGAGAAAAAAAATACCAAAAGGAGACTATTTTATAGATCTCATAACATGGAATTGAAAATTCAGCTATGTTAAATGGAATTCCAACAAATAGAATTTTAGTTACTATACAAATCTTGTGTAGATTGAACATCCAGATTATAAGATAAATTTGAAATTAATATTGTTCATGGTGTGAAGTATATTGAGGTTTATTTTTAAAAAATATTCACTATACTTTATTGTAATGTCAATAAGTATGGAATTATGGAGATCATGGTTTCTAACAACTAGAAGTTATGATCATTAATCTGGATTTGGCACTCTAACCATCTTTTGGAATTTATAGATAAACTTTTGATCACCCATAATAAGTTCAATTGTGATTATTTGTTTTAATATAATAAAAGGGATATATTTAAATTATAAAATCCTGAATTAATCTTGAATTTTATTTTTTAATTTAATATTAAAATTAATTATAGGTTATATAACATCATTAATGAAAAATTCAGATATAATGTATAAATAGAGAATAATGAAAAATCATAGGACAATGAACATTTTTTACTAGTAGAAAAGGGATTTAGTAACCCGGGCCTTAATAAATATCTGAATTAGAGAAGAAGACTTTTTAGTGGGAAGAATTATATTTTAATATATATTTTTAAATATTAATATCGATGGGTGAAATACAACAGATAATAAAAAATAAGAATATAAAAGAGAGGAACAATGTGATCTTAAGAAGAATATTATTGTGAATGTTCTAAATGATTAAGCTTAATAGGGATGTAGTGATGTTTATATCATTGCATATCATGTACCATGATAAAGAGTTTTTGATATTACCCTGGGAAAAATAGAAGTATATTATTCTAATGTTTGAATTAGTACATCATGGGAAAGTGGTACTAATTTGAATTATTTGGGAAGATCAAGTGTTTTTGTACATATCCTGGACATATTCAATTTATTAAAATAAAAAATCATGAAATTTATAATATTTCCATTACTATTAATATAAATTGGAATTTAGATTTTTCGAGGTGAATTTAGATAAAATTTTAAAACCTTGACTGTACTTATAACATGTTGTTTAAACTTGGAAAATATTTTGATGAAGCACACCTGTATTCAATGGAGCATCAACATCTAGAATTTATGATGTTATTTTCACGTACAATTATTGGATTTAAATTTTATTCATTAATGATATATGTGACCTACATGCATATAAACTGATACAATCACCAATGTATAGTATAAATGATATGAATATGGAGTTTTCACTGGGAAGTAGTGTGGTATCCCTAAAATTATTACCATCATGGAATCAGTTTGTGAGATAGAGGATGAGGTAGTGGGACTTGGTAAGGAGTGACATATCATAAACATGGTATCTAAACCAATATACAGTTTTAGTAGATTGTTGTAAACCAACACAATATTTAGTGTATGATCCTTGGAGTAGACTCCTGTAGGTGAACCAAGTATATTTTGTGTGCTCTTGCACTTTACATTATACACATTTGAATGATATTTATTTTTGATTCATTTTTTAAAGAGAAGATAATTAATGGTTGAATACATTTTCCTTTTATCTTGGGAACAAGTTCATAAATAATAGAGAAGACGAGGTAAATTTCAATGAATTTTAAATCTATTAGCACCAAGATTCACCCACCTCAAATTAGTGTGTCTTGTGTCCATACAAGTGGTTTCAAAGATATAGGTTTTGTTTTGTATTAAACCTGATATATTCAATTTGAGAGATTTTTTAGGATATTGAACCTCTTGTGATGACACCAGTATTTAGTGTAAATCATTTTTCAAACTAGAATAATGAGTTAGTATTATATTCGTAATATTTTTTTTGAATTCTATGTGATTTTTTCAGGAAGATGATTTTTTCTCTAATATGATGTGTAGTTGTATATGAGGATAATCAAGGAAAATTAGATAAATATTCAGGTTCAAATAATTCATAAAAATATTATGTGTATGAATATATACTCATAAATATTTTCCATTTCTTAATATAAACATAAATTTGGATATTGTTTGATGTATTGTTTGGTAACTAATCCGTGTTGAATAAAAACCAAATTTATTCTATAAATTATGAATATAAACCAGTTCAAAGTATGAATATGAATTCTATTTAAGAGGAATTTCATCAGTCTATAAGAAAGAAGAAAAATGGAAATTAGATTAAGGTAACCAAGGAACTATGTTTCCTCAAAGACGCAGGTATAAATGATTCATTTTACATATTTGAATAATACATTGTACCATGAATTTATTTTAAATACGATGATATAGGTATAAAATTATATAAATACATGGAATATGATGATCAAGAAGAACAAACTACATCATGTGGTAAATATAGGTTTTTTAAGTATAAAATAAGAGGAATTTCAAACATTGAGGACTAAGGCATGAATCATGAAAGAAGAAGGTAAAAATTATTTTATAATATAAAATAATTGGAAGAAAAAAAGAATTTTTTTATAGGGATAGAATGTTTATAATGAGATAAATAATATTATATACATGAAATTTAAGGAAAAAAGTGTTTTGATTGACGAACATATTAATGAGTGGGAGTTAACCATTGAAAAATAAAATTTTCATGAAGCTTAATGTATGTCATAAGAGAGAAGTATAATAATCATGTGAAGATATATCAAGATGAAAATAAATTTCACATTAAGAATTAAGAAGGTATATTGATGAAGAATAATATAATGATTGGGAAGCTTAAGGAAGATATTCTGGTTTTGAGGAAAGAAGAATTTATGGATGATACTTTTATGGAAGTGTCAGTAAATAGAAAAATGAACTAAAATCATGAATCATTACAGATGGATAAGTTGGATTTCAATTCTTGAAAATAGTATTTTAAAAATAAAATGTTCAAGAAGTGTTAATTTTGGGTAATTTTGGGAGACAAAGTGGATCTTTCAAAAATTAATATGAAGATGTGTTATTAGATGAATCCTTTTGTGACATCACAACCAATTAAATATTATTAATAGAATGAAAATTTTATTTATAGATGTTATATTTGTGATAAACTTGGTCATATTTCAAGAAAAAATAGTAATAAAGGGAATAATGATTACAATAAAAGGTACCCTTATCCTATGAAATTAAGGTGTCCCAAAGAGAATAATTTTAAATATGTTTCACTCAATAATATATTCATAGTAGTGAATGATTTTGATGAAATAAGGAAATAGGGGACAACTCTGGTGTCACTGATGTATTATTAATATAATCCATCATGAAAAAATGGAATGTAGAATCTTGAATAACAAGTGATTATTTTTTATTAAATTTTATGAATTTATGTTTAGAGGACATATTGAATTTTTTTTACAATGAGTAGAAGATAACCCATGAGAAATAAAACTACTATAGTGATGAATAGAATTCGAACATATTATCAAAGGGATATGTGTCATAATTCAAAGTCAATTATTTTAAACAATATTTTATAAAAAGGAAATGAAACAATAATGGATGAAAATGAAGAGAGGGGAGGTTTCTCACATGGTCAAGAAGTAATGTAAAAAAGTAAACTTAAGTGGATTCATCCATTCCACTATAAATAATGATAAAATTATTGGTGAAATTATCCATTCTTGGAGAAGGATGTCTGTAAAATAATTCGAATATAGTTCACTTATAAAGGAATATTTTATAATTAAATCATTAGGAATATTACCACATAGCACATGTCTAAAAACATAAATATGAATTGGTAGAAATAATAGGTTTAAGATGAAAAATACATTAGGGGATTTATTGAATGTAAAAACATCAAGAAATCTTTTAATGAAGATAGAATAAATTTTTTATCTTTTCATCATGAGACAGAATCCACTAAGGAAGCTTGGATGATCCCCTCTTCTGGAGGTGTATATATTTCCCATTGATGCGAGATTTAGGGATATATTCAATCCATGGGGTATATTCATTTTAACTATATATATGTAAATAGGGTGTGTTTCAGTGTGTGTATGACAGGTAGAAGAAGAACATACATTGTATGTTCATTAAAAGAATGTTGTTGTTGGTTATCGAAATTGAAATACATTTCTATATGTGGAATTATTAGAAAAAATAGGATCAAAGGTTTATACTTCATGTTGTTTGAGATATTGAAGGAATAAATCTGTTATATTTGATGATTCAATATGTGATAAAGAAATTGAATTTATTTAAAGACAAAAAAATAATTACAAGTGGATTCATATAGTGACATCTAGAAATCACATTTAGAGAATCAAACTATATCTGATGATGCATACCAGAATGATGAAGTTATGTTAGTAAATAACCTTATTATAAAAGAAACATAAGTAAAAGATAGATATCTGTTTAATAATTGGTATCAATACAATTCTATAATTTCAAAACATGGAATTAGAAATTATAATAATGTGGTAGTCCCAAAATAGAAATATGGATCAATTGTTATATTATTCGAGGAAAAAAGTTTATAAATATTTTTATGAACTGAATATTTAGTATTATTTGAATGTGTTTTGGGTTACTAAAAATTTATTATGGGTGAAATAATCTTAACCATGAATTGGTTTCCTCTACATGAAGATTAATTCTTTAATTGCTATCATTAAAATTATAAATGAATCAAGGGGAGTCAGTGGTGAAAAATCATGTCTGATTAGCCTCATATTAAGTGGGAAATTATTTTAAATATTGATAGACCATAAACATGGGTATTTTTCACACCTGTATGTTTAACTATTTATGCACTAATAATTTTGAGTAATATTGATTGCAATATTAAGACATCTATTACGGATTGATTAATTTTCCCATGTTGTATGTGTTGTATGAGAACTAGTGAGTAATATAGACTTAAATTATGTAATTAAAAAAAGTCTATTGTTCCTTACACGAAGTTCTAACACTGTAGGATTAGAGGATTTGTTGACATTTCATTTCAAAGTAATGAAACAATCAATGGAAGTAAATTTATAGGAATGCAACTATCAGTGAAAGTAGGATACAAGTCAAATGAAGGTTTGTTGATCTTGGTTCAAATATTATAATAATACAATTATAAGTGGAATCATAAGATATTTTTAGCTAAATATGAAGGAAGAGAAAATTCTATGTTATTTTTTAATTATTTTTGGTATATCCAGTTGGTATATTCTCTTAAAAATATGGCACAACAAGTATGATGATTAAGGTGGATCAATATTCATTTTATTAACAAAGGGGGAGAAAGGAAAACAAAAAAAATACGTATATTAATAGGATCTAGTATTGAAATAGAAATGATGTTAAACTATCTACTTCTATAACATGAATAGATTTTATAAAGGCATTGTATATAAAATAAAATGCGGGATATTTCTACATCCAAGAGGTTGTGTGTTGAATTTATTGAAAATTACAAATTTATTGACTATCATTAAAGGTGGAAAATCCAATAAAATGTATTATGGAAGCCATGGATTTAAATTTTTTATATTTTGATAATGATAAATTATATTTTATCATGGTGGATTTATATTGATGAATAATTTTCACAAATAGGTTTTGTTATGTGATACATATAGTTCATGGAATACGTGTGAAATGAGAGAATGTGAATTTTCATAATATGGATATTATTCAGAAGTTCAGAAGTTATTATTATGAAGGAATTTTATTATGGAATATTTAAAATACTTATACTTTTTGGAAAAAATATTTTTTGAGATATTAAAATTTATTTTAAATATTAATTAGATTATCTGGAGTTGGAATAAAGTGATTTTGTGAAAGAAACATTCACAGAATCATAGAATAAATTTTGGTGAATATGGTGAAGCTGTTGTGCATCAATAAATGTCCAAAATATATATTAAGGGACTATTTTTCATTGAATTTAAAACTAAATATTCATGCTGGGAAAATAGTGAGACTTATTACACCATGGAGGAGTTTTTAGTGACTATGGTAGACTTTTGGGTAAAGGTAAACCATTTCATGTGTAAGGGCATCATAAATTTTTTTTCACCTATGTAAATTCATCACAATATCCAGGATGATGCATAATGGTAAATATCAAATTTCAAATATGCTTAAGGTTATTTAGGATTTAGCTAGATCATATAAGGGTAGATCGTAACTCATTTCTTAGTTACTCTACTCTCATCAGGTTATAACTCAGCTCATGTAAGGTTTAATCCCATTTCACATCAAGGTGCCAAATTGGGGAGAATAAGGAGTTGAGCTATGTGTTTCAACTGGGAAATTTACATTTTTGAAACTGAATTCCAACCAAGGGAATTTTAGTGAATGTATTGGTATTGTAAAATTTGAATATTGAGTTTCTTATGAAGATGATGAAATTTAAAATGGTCATGGTTTTGATCAATTAAAAGGGTATTTTTCCTATAAATTCCCTACACTACATTGTAGTTTCAATAATCAAGGAATTTTAGAGGTTGTGGTGTTTGAAACATAGATGTTATGATCATTTATCTAGATTTATAACTCAAAAACCATATAGAAGTTATTGATTTACTTTTAATGTCCCATTTAAAGTTCAATGGTCATTATTTGTTTAAAGGTAATACAAGGGATGCATTTAAAAAAGTATAATTTGAATGTTAACTTGACTTTGAATTTAAAATTTGAAATTCAAACTAATTTCATGCTATACAAAGATATTATCTACTGTATTTATTAAGAATATTTATGGAAAATATAGGAAAAAATAGGAGATGGAATTGTGTGTTTTCAATGGATAATGTGTCTAGAAACATGGTCCTTAACACATATTTTAATTAGAGAAGATTTATTGTTGCTAAATAAAAAATTATCTAAAAAGATCAAATTTTTACTAAGAAGTGTTTGGGTAAAAATAGAATAGAGAATATAAATAAATATTAGAGAGGATAAGAACAATTTTTTCTTAATAATATTTTTTATGTTCAAGTCATAGATGATTAATTTTGATAGGGATTTTGTAATGTCACTTGTTTTGGAATCGTGGAAATTTTACAAATGAATTTGAAATTTCTGTTAGGTGGAAGGGACAAATTTTTTTTAAAAAAAGAGTTTAAATGTAAATTGAATCACTAGGACACGTAAAATCATTGTTCTTATATGGTTTTTAGCCCCAAGAGTTTTCTTGGGTTTATAATGTGTTTTGGGAGCATCAGTCCCCGAAAACCCAGTTTTGGGAGAAGTAGACAAGGGAACATGATAGGGGAATGGTTAGTGATAACCATGTGGAACATTTGTGTGGGATTTTTCTATAGGGGAACAATTTGTTCTAATCATGAATGAGGAGGTTCACAACCATGATTGAAATTGTTGATATGTTTCAGATGTGAAATGCATGGTATATGCATGTTTTGTCGAATTATACACTAGTCATGCAAGGGGAGTATATCATTATATAGTGATCGTACATGGTTTGGTCAACCATTCACCACCTCAAAATGGGTGAAATTTCAATTTTTCACTTTTTTAATGTTTCTCTTCACATTTATTCTCCTCCATGCTCAAAATATCCCCCCTCTCGATCACGCACTTCTCACTCCTAGGAATTTGGAGATATACCTCGTTTGGACTCAGAATTGTGCATCATAGATTTCATTGGATAACCATCGAAAATATCTTGATTCCTATTTCTTATTATCTCATTTTACCTCTCTCTAAGGAATGCTAAATCAATTTGGAAACTTTTTCAGTATTTTTAGTTTGTCTATATATTTCCGTGATTTCTCTTGAACTGACTCAAATAAAATCTTGATGATTGATGTGTGAAAAACCATTACCTTGAGGTAGGCGATATAATTATTTTCCCTAACATTAAATCTTGTATATAACTTAATTCATTATTATTCACACTAAAATCTTTTTTTATTCCCATTAAATGAGAAATTTATTATGTGGAAGCTAATGCCTTGAATTTAAAAGTCATTGTGTATTAAATTTTACTATTGGAGTTCTTTCACCTCCATTTGAACCACCCCTTTTTGTGTGATGTGCATATATTCCCTGATCTATACCTCATTTAAGAAATTAATTCACCCCCTTCTAAGTATTGTTTCTAATTCTTACTTTAAATATTCTCCCAACATTTTAATAAACCTTCAGGTGTGTTTTATTAACTCTAATGAAAGATATGATTAAGATCAACTAAATTGATAATAATATGGATTGTATTACTTTCCTCGTTTTATAAAAAAACCAATATGTGTTGTGCTATTTATTATTAAGAAAAATGGGTGATTGAATGATAATTTTTGAAGTGGTAATTGGCATAAATATTACCCATTCCCTTCTAAATTTACTTATAAATGAAATGGTCCAAATTGTACACTTTTGTTATGTTATGGAATTCTTTGAAAAAATAAATTTATAACTATCCATGAATAAATTAAAATAAGTCATGTTTACAAGAATAAAATTCTTTATTATTTATTCTTTAATTAAATTGAATGATCAAGGTGGTTTTATGTACTGGCATTAGCTAGTTTAAATAAGTATTCATGATACTAGGGAATGGAATCCCAATTTATTCAAGGGAATAAAGTCTCGTATATATATATATATATATTATGATACTTTGGGATGATGTACATATTTATTCATGGGCATTCCATCCACATTTATTCATTAGCAGGATGTCTCTTTATGATTATGATATTGGGACATTTTGTCTCCTCTTGTTTATTATATTTGATAATGGAGTCCCTCTTAACTTATTTTACTCAAGCATAGAGTCCCTCATTAATTATGACATGTGGGAATGATGCCCCTCTTGACTTAAGATTTTTGGGCATGGTATCGCTCGACTTTCTATGAGACTCAAACTATTATCCGTAGATGCATCAGTTACTACTCATGTTATGAATATTAGTGGTATATATATATGGATATAAATGTCACTATATATAGACCATATATACACATATACATTTATATGCATTGTGTCACCTAATCAAAGGTATTCTAGCTTAGGATAAAGTATGTGTTTTTTGTCGGTTATCTATTTATGAATCTGAGTTCGTCATGTTTACGTTTATTTACATACTTATTTTTTACTATATCCAACAAGACTACATTATATATTAAAAAATGGATATAATTAGAAACCATTTGTGGTGGTGAAGGATATTGGGGCACAATGGAAGTGTGAAAAATGTAAAATTTGAATTTTAGGATTGGATTCATGTTAAAATCAATAAGTCCACTTAAACCACAAGCACATATTTCTTAAAGGATCGTGTGTAATTCAATTAAAAAAATTAATTAAATCATAAATGATACCTTGTTCGTTTGAGGTCACCATTTTTATTCTCACCCCAACGACGAGTTTTCAAAATGGTGAATATCACTATTCAAGAGGCTAAAATGGGATTTTATACATAGGTTATACATTCTAAATTTACAATTTGGCCCCTAGAAAGTAATAAACCTCATTGTAGACCTTTTCCCACAGATATTACTTAATAAACATGTCGTAAATGTCACAAACTGTTCATCACTCACTTATAACACTATAAAATGTTACGTGATAAAATATGAACCATTATCTCAGCCTATATTCTCACCATAAATTTTAACAAACCTTGAACATCCTATGTTCATTCAGAAAATTTTATTATATCATATTCAGTTTTATGATTAATTTTTTTTGAATACCCTGAGAAATAAATTAAATCATAACAATTATAAACATTAATAATGATTATTGAATTTTTTTTACTTGTCTTCGATCACATTTGGACATTCACCAACCCCAACACATCGGGAACACTTCTCCTTAATCTCATATTCATTAGAATATGTGGACCTTGTGGATACACTTAGTGTGTGACCCACTGGATCCATATATCGATAGAAGTGAGTCCAACAGATCAGCTCTTAGCAAACTCTCATAACCCATCACCATCTATATGGATGTAAGGAATGTCTTAGATATGACTGCAACCTATCAATCCCATTCAGTGTAATATAATCTCTATGTATCATTATATCTCATAAATTAGGATGCAGACTTGTGTCATCAAACTTTTTTTGAGTTATATATGTCATGGTCTTAGTAGATAAACTTACCTAGTTTTAAAATGACCATGGATTTAATGAAGTTAGTAAAATTATAGTTAACTTGGGCCCATGAGATATCACTTTCTCAACTCAAAAGTGAAAAATTCTATCTTGGTAATTCAACCAATTCCATACCTCGAATAAAACAACAAAAAAAATCTACCACACCATGACTTCAATTTAATGGTTCTTTCCATAAATCAACATACATGATGAAATGGTACACATTTATAATGATCACAATTCTGGAGACCAATATGTATTTTCATAGATAAAAAGAATTAATTACATCTAAAACATGTTGTATTCCTACCGGTGGGTTTGTCGACATGATCTGATTTGCTTGAGATCACAATGTGATAAATTCATGTGAAGGACCGTAAAGACATATGATCCCCCGACACCTATTAGTCATACATCATCTGTGGACAGTTATTAAAATTTATCTAGACCATAGGACATATGTGTAAGATTATTGTTATAGTATATTGAATTTCTCAATTTAGATGGTAAATATTATACCCATTTGACAAGATTCATAATATAAGGACATTACCATGGAAACAGTGGATGAAGAAGTATGAAAACAACTATGGTAAGAATTAATACTTGTATATATAAAATTTATACATATAACGGTAATCAAAAATACATAAATGAGTAGGGTCTAAGGAACCCAATCACAACACCCATGCCATCACTATAACCAAATATAAACAATTTTCAACCCGTGAGATCTTAAATGAGTATCGTGAATCTAATGAGATATGGTTTTAGTTAGGGGGTCTCCCATGTTATCCTCTATGGATGATCTGTAATACATGACTTCACATCTCTGAGTAAAATCCCTTAAGAAATGAAACATCCAAAGCATATCCTTAGTCCTATGGTGCGACCTGGACACTGTGGAAAACAAAATTTAAATATTATTAACGTTTTATACATTAATATGACCAACACTACTATATACAACAACAATATTAGAAACAAAACTATGTATACAAACTACTTCTTTAACTGCATCACAAGCCTCTGTATGCTCATAAAATGCTATAGAATGTGTAACCCTGGACCACTTCGAGTTTACCTAGCTCATTGCACCACCATTCAGGAAAATTGAATAGCCTTTATAAGATTTCATATCATCATATTTTTTCTCGATTCTGGTTTCATTGTATCCCTTCATGAATAGCTACAAATCACCTCTATACACCATAAACATATCCATTGTATGTTACAAGTAATTTATGAAATTTTTTAGAGCTTCTCAATCTACACCCCTTGTTTTGGAATTATATCTAACCACGATGCTTAATGAAATGTAAAAATCACTAACCGTACATGTCATGGAATACATGATATATCTCACTATTAAAGAATAAGGGATTCAAATAATTCATTCATTCTCTTCCTATGTTTGTTGACGCATCTTCTGGGAGAGATTAATGCCTTGTGACACTGGAAATAATCTTCTCTTTTATTGTCCCATATTATAACTTTTGAGTGCCTTATCAACATATTTAATTGGAATTTCCCATGATTCCTATGAGATTTATCCTGATAGATATTGATTCCAATAATATAGGATACTTATCCAAAGTCTTTCATGGAGAATAATTCATTTAACCAAGTCTTTACTAACTATAAAACATGTAATTCTTTTCCCATTAATAATATTTCTTCCACATATAATACTAGGAAAATGATGGAAATGCCACTAACCTTCTTATAGACACATGAATCACTTTCATTCTTAATGAAACTAGATTCTTTTTTGGCATCATCAAATCAAGTATTACATGACTGTGATTCCTAATTCAATCTATAAATAGATCTCTTCATATTTAACACTTTATTGGAAATCTTTGAAAGAATGAAACATCTATGTAGTTTCATATAGTCATATTAAAAAAAATTCTTGTTAATATATTTTTGACATCGATTTTAAAAATTTCATAATCATTTAAGGTAGTTATTGAAAGTAATTTTATGATAGATTTTAACATTGTAACTATTGAGAGGATTTCATCATAATTGATGCCTTGAAATTTACCGAAACCCTTCACCACTAGTCATTCCTTATATGTTATAACTTGATCATCCATGTCCATATTTCTCTTTAATAACCATTCAAACCCAATAGTAATTACATCTGATAGTGGTTTTACAAAAGTCCTTTCTTTATTTTGGTTCATTAGCTCTATTTCAGAGTGCATGAATTGTTTCAATTTATAAGAATTATTACCAACCACTGCATCCTTGCAGGTTATAGGTTCATCATTCTCTATGTGAAATTTTTCACTAGACTCAGTGAAAGGAAAAAAAATACCTCTCTAGTCATCTATCCTCCCTAGTATATCTATTAAATAATTATGTACTGGGAATATCTTTCCCTCCAACTATCTCATGTGTAGAATGTTATCCTACCAACACTGGTGAATCTTAAACATCAACTTCATCAAATCCAATCTTTATCCAACTATTTACACTGAAAATGTGTTCCATATCTATAAATTTATCTTGTGATTCTATAAAAAAATTTCTATATGAAGGGTTATAAAGGTAATATCTTTTAACCTCCTTAGGATAACACATAGAGATGCACATCATGATTTGAGATGTCAGCTTCTCACTAGGTACAGTCTTTACAAAATACTCACATCCTCATACACTTTTGTGTGACTGATTAGTCATTGAAAGTGGCTAATATTCATTCATAATATCTTTATATTCATTGTTCCAAAGTCCATAAACATTGTTTTTAGTGCATTTCATAAATAGAACTTCATTTCTCATCTTAAATGCAATTCATGTTTAAAATGAAAATTTGGGCCCAATCATTCATCTATTTGTGTATTGCATTATATTCATTTTTTAAATTTTATATTTTGGGATATAATTTACCACTTTGTTTGGAACATTTTATCTTATAGGTCCGATGGATGAATCCCAAGGGAAAATGGATATTTTTGCACCTGAATGCAAAAAGTTGTTGGGGAAAGCATAATGGGCCAAAGGCCTATCAAACAAATATGGGGCCCAAAAAACAAGCCCAATGAAGCTCAAAATTTTACATTTGAAAGAATAAAATATAAGGATAATATTATTCAACTGTGGTCAGAGCTAATTCAGAATATTTTAATGAGATACAAGGGTCTGAAGTTTAGAATTGAAATGGTGGGCCATAGCAGAATGCTCATAAAAATAGCCCACCATTTTGAACATAACTCAAAAACGGATAAAAAAAATCAACTGAAATTTTGAGAACCTCTATAAGACAAATGGAAGAAGATATTTTATATTTATGACACCTTCAGGTTCTGCCGTATGAAGTGTCAAACGCACATGTCAAAATGGAGGATAAATCTGGCTGGTTTTGTGGTCAACTTTGTAAAATTAATTTCCTTTTGATTCTTCACCCTCCTTTTGACTCTCTTAATTGTTGGGGGTGGATTTATTGTTGGAGGTGGACCTAAGGCTCATAATATGCCTATATAAAGAGCTGGTGGTGAATGTAATAATCATCTAACATTTTTCTTTGAATCCATGTTTTGATTTAATCCATTGTATCTCTTTCAATTGTAATTTACTGCTTTCAATTTGTAATCGCTTCATCAAGTTTTCCCATGTATGTTTTTCTTTCATGTTTATTATTTTAATAAAATGTCTTCTTATTCTTCACTTTTTATTTTCTTTTTCTTCACACGTTTATACCATTGAATCAAGGTTTGAAATTATTCACACCAGCACTTGTGATTTCAATCACACAACGGTGGAGTGTTCGTTTTATTAATAATTTTCTTCTTCTTCAATTCCTCCCCCATAAGTCTACATCCCAGTTCCATTGGTAGAATAACATTAATGGAGGGATAACCTCTTAAGGGTTGATCCAAGGGAGTATCAAGGTCAAGGATTTAATGTTATTTCATTTACTTAATATTTAAATGTATTCGTTATTTTAGGATTTCCATTTGATGAGTTAAATTCTTTCTCATCTTATCCAACTTTAATGATGACACATTTTGAGTGCTAGTACGATCTATTTCCTTTGAGTGCTCATTAATGTGATCCTCAAAGTGAATTGGTGATTGGCATTGGAATTGTGTAGGAATTAAATTGGTGAATGATTTTGAAGAATTATATCATTGTTTGGATATGTCTTGAATTAATGACATGAAATTTTCTATGAAAAGAAATTCATCCAATCCACCCCAAGAAAAACCCTAAGATAAACCCACCATCAATAATTGTTTAGTTCACATCATTATTATTATATTATTTTTAAATTATATCTTTATTTCTCCAATTAAAATCTACCTCAATGTTGGCCACTTCATAGCCAATCCATCAACAAAGAATAGTGTCTCAAGGTTTCTTCTTCGGTCCCTGTGGATTCGATCTCTACTTGTACTTCAACGACCACTTTTACCAGTAGCGTAAATTTGGGCACAACCAAATTTTGGCGCCGTTTCTGGGGACCAAATAAGTTACTTAGACAGAAAACCTTCTTTTCTTACCCCCATTATTCTATTCTCATTCCAATTCTCTTATCTTTTCCCTTTATCACTTTTTTTTCTTTTGGCGCATGTCCGCCTACACCCGTGATAACTCAAACAGAATAGTTAGGGTGGATACTCCTAGGGATGGGGAGTCAAGCACTAAAAGAGATCTATTTCCTTTAGATCCAAATCTTCCTAATACTCCAAATTCAGATGTTGAGTTTGATACAATGGATAATCTCCTACAAAACCAAATTTTGGCGCCATTTCCAGGGACCCAAGTAAGTTTTCTTAGACACCCACCTTTTATTCTCACCTAACTTCTCTTTTCTCACCTATATTTCTCTGTTATTTTCCCCTTTCTATTTTCGTGTGCCCAAAAAAAATCCAAATCCAAATTTCATTCAACTCCAATGGAGTATCATCAACAATATCCCTTCACAAACTCAGGATAGAGTCAGTTTGAAAATCCACATTGGGAATCACCAACCTTTTTTAATCAACCTTTGAATGAATACCCCACACTCGATAACATGAATGAAATTTGTAATGATGAATGTTTAAAATATAAATTTCCATACCTATCAATAATTATTGAAAAGATGAATAATGAGGAATTCCCTGATGTCCAAATATCAATCAATACTAATCCTGAAACAATTCTTCAAAAAATGTGTGAACAAATGGAAAAAATGAATTCAGAGGTTTCAAGTTTTAGACTTAAACTACAAAGAAATAAAACTTATGTGGACCCCATCCCCACTCAAACCAACTCTCCCTCAAAATTAATAAAAGAATATTGTCTCCAAAAAACCTCACATGAATTTATTGAAGAACCAAACATTGAATTTAGGATAGTTGATGATAATCAAGGAATTGTTGATGGGTGATTAAATCAAGAGGAAACAGATTTTTTGTATTCATAAGAGGGAAATTTGACATTGTGGATGGGGAGTCCAGAATATTTCTCTATTGATGATTTTTCAAAAACACAAATCAATGAAAAGTTGGGATAAATACCAAACATTGAGCCCATACCCACTCCTGAAATTCAACTAGACACTTTTGGGGATGAATCATATTTTCAAACAGAACCAATTCTTTCTAAAAATTTTGGAGAAGAAACTGACATTCATTCAAATTGTCAATATTCATTAGGAAATTATAATCGAACAGAACTCAAAATCATTATCCTTCCTTCCCCAGACAATAATTCCATCATAGGTGATACCCACGACCATACTTTAGTCGTTCATTCATCTCATAAAACCCACAAAGGGGAGTTAACCCTTGAAATCGTAGGAAAGACTATAGAAGAAACCAGATCAACCATTACTAAAATTCCTTGGATTTTCTCACACCTTGTTGAACATGGGTTTTTACATGATAGGAAATCAAATAAAACAATCAATATCAATCATGATGAAGTGTTGAAAGATGGGTTCCTTAAAATTTTGAATGTTGGAAATGGATAAGTTGGGGGGTACAAGTCGAGCTAACAACGTTAAACAAAAGCGCTGCATGGGAGACAACCCATGGTTTTCAAAGTTCCAATCACTGTGAATCATTTTCATTTTCATATAATAAATTACCCTATACTGTTGACCTTTTCTTGTTTTATGAGTAAGGATGGGTATGAAAGGGTAGCGCCATATTCATCAGTGTCACGTGGCGAGATCTCTGAGTAATACCTTACCCAGAAATCTAAAAAGAAGACAATGTATCATCATTTTATTTTGTTTTGTTTATTTTTATATTTTTATAGGTTAAAAAAAATAAAAGGACATGTCGTATGTTGTAAGGAAAATCCATTCACCACCATCCAAGCCGCTGAGAGTCAAATCCAGGATTAAAGGGAGACTGTGGCATGCGCTATCATCAGCAACCTCTAGGTGAACTTGTTCTATGTTTATCATTTTCAAATTCCTCTTTGAACTCCTCTCCTACCCCCATCTAACATTTCATTTCTTGAAACACTGGGGACAATGTTATTCTAAGTTGGGGGGAGATAAAAAATGTTTTTTTTTTATTTTTTTGAATAAAAACATGCATGAAAAGAAAATTTCCATTAACCTTGGGCATGATAACACACATTGCAAACTCTAATATTAGATATCAAATAATTATGCATGCCTTGATTTTGATTTTAATTCATGTTTAAGTTCATGAGAACAGTTTTTGGAAAGTGCGGTTTTCCGATATCATTTTTCAAAGTTTACATTTTCATCCTCTTAATAAAAATTCCACAATGCGCATCTACCGGATCGTGGGTGTAAATTTGAGTTTTTGGGTCCCCTTTATTATAGCATAGGGTTTTGGGGTCACTTTTAGTTTAATTTGAGTATCCAAAAAAAAAAACAAAAAACAAAAAAATTGAAAAAAAATTAGACCACATAGAGCAATGTTTTTTCCAAATGCGTGGCTTCCGACACTTGGGGATCACGACTCCATAGTTGTCTTTCCCAGAGTTATGATTATATCTCTATTGTAGAGCATGGAATTGACAATATGTGTGGAATCCGACACTTGGGGATCGTGACTCCATAGTTATTTTTCCCAGAGTTAGTCTTTCCATATCTATTGTGGTTAAAAAAACAAACAAAAAAATCAAAAAAAATGGATACTCATCTTAAGGTTTAATGTGATTCCCACCTAGAGCTTCCATTTTTCCCCTTCAACAATAAAATGGTCCCCATATCTTTTGTGATGCACCAAAAATTATCATGATTAATTGAAATTGGTTGAAATGTGGCGATGAATTTGACCAAAGAAATGGGCTTGGGATTGGGATATGTTTAAGGACCTATCTTGTTTTAAATGATTTTGATGGGTTCCATAATTTTTTATGTATGAGATATTAGGGTGAGAAATGTGTATTAAAATGTTTTCGGAAAAGGGGATTTTAATTTCATATTTTTAATTTATTTTTCTCAGGACAAGAAAAACAAAAGTTGGGGGGTGTGATTAGTCACTGAAAGTGGCTAATATTCATTGTTAATATCTTTATATTCATTGTTACAAAGTCCATAAACATTGTTATTAGTTCATTTCATAAATAGAACTTCATTTCTCATCTTAAATGCAAGTCATGTTTAAAATGAAAATTTGGGCCCAATTATTCATCTGTTTATGGATTGCATTATATTAATTTTTTTATTTTTTTATTTTGGGATATAATTTATCACTTTTCATGGAACATTTTATCTTTTAGGTCTGATGGATGAATCTCAAGGGAATATGGATATTTTTGCGCCTGAATGCAGAAAGTTGCTGGAGAAAGCATAATGGGCCCAAGGACCATCAAACAAACATGGGGCCCAAAAACCAATCCCAATGAAGCTAAAATTTTTACAGTAGAAATAGAAAAATATAAGGATAATTTTATTCAACTCTGGTCAGAGCTAATTCAGAATATTTCAATGAGATACAAGGGGAAGATGTTTAGAATTAAAATGGTGGGCCATAGCAGAATGCTCCTAAAAACAGCACACCATTATGAACATAACATCCAAAAGGATAACCCAAATAACCTGAACTTTTGAGAGCATCTAGAAGACACATGGAAGAAGATATTTCCTATTTATGACACCTCCAGGTTCTTCCGTATGAATTTTCAAATGCACACGTCAAAATAGAGGATGAATCTGGCTGGTTTTGTGGTCAACTTTGTAACGTTAATTTCCTTTTGATTCTTCACCCTCCTTTGACTCTCTTAATTGTTGGGGGGAGAATTTACTGTTGGGGGTGGACCTAAGGCTCCTAATATGCCTATATAAGGATCTGGTGGTGAATGGAATAATCATCTAACATTTTTTTGAATCCATGTTCTTCTTTGATCCATTGTATTTCTTTCAATTGTAATTTCCTGCTTTCAATTTGTAATCGCATCATCAAGTTTTCCCATGTAAGTTTTTCTTTAAAATTTATTATTTTAATAAAATCTCTTCTATTTCTTCACTTTTTATTTTCCTTTTCTTCACATGTTGATACCGTTGAATCATGTTGTGAAATTATTCACACTAGCACTTGTGGTTTCAATCACACAACTGTGGAGTGTTCGTTTTTAAAATAATTTTCTTCTTCTTCAATTCCGCCCCCATAAGTCTACATCCCACTTCCATTGGTATAATATAATCAATGGAGGGCTAACCTCTTAAGTTTTGATCCAAGGGAGTATCAAGGTTAGGGATTGAATGTTATTTCATGTAATTAATATATCAATCTATTCATTATCTTAGGATTTCCATTTGATGAGTTAAAT
Source organism: Viscum album (assembly GCA_963277665.1). Classification (NCBI taxonomy): domain Eukaryota; kingdom Viridiplantae; phylum Streptophyta; class Magnoliopsida; order Santalales; family Viscaceae; genus Viscum; species Viscum album. The sequence continues at coordinate 687,126,266 of OY728167.1, forward strand.
TCATTCTCATCTTTGACAACATTAATGATGACACATTTTGAGTGCTAGTATGATTTGTTTCTTTTTAATGCTCATTAAATTGATTCTCAAAGTGAATTGGTGATTGGCCTTGGAATTGTGTAGGGATTAAATTGGTGAATGATTTGGAAGAATTATCTCATTGTTTGGATATGTCTTGAATTAATGACATGAAATTTTCTATGAAAAGAAATTCATCCAATCCACCCCAAGAAAAACCCTAAGATCAACCCACCATCAATAATTGTTTAGTTCACATAATTTTTATTATATTATTTTTAAATTATATCTTTATTTCTCAAATTAAAATTTACCTCAAAGTTGGCCACTTCATAGCCAATCCATCAAAAAATAATAGTGTCTCAAGGAATCTTCTTTGGTCCATGTAGATTTGATCCCTACTTGTACTTCAATGACCGATTTTAACAGTAGGGTAAATTTGGGCGCAACCAAATTTTGTGTGACAAACTCGTTTTATTTCCATAAAACAACTCATATGAAATCCCATATGATTCTTTAATTGATGCTTGATTTAGATTATACATCATAATCTGTAGTGAATACATTTAAAAGGATAATGGTATAGTTTAATGTCACGTTACCAATATGACCTTGTTAAGAAGGGTATGATTCATCCTTTTACTAAAACCATTATACTTATCTGTAAAAGGTGGTGTGGGTTAATTAAATATACCAAACTCTATTAAATGAAAATGAAAGCTTGGTTAATATATTATTGACCAAGGTATGAAAGAAGTTTCTTAATCATCTTACCATGTTGATTCTCTACATCATTCTAATATTCTTTAATCATGCTAAAGGAATATGTCTTATAACGAATTAATTGACATATCCATATATACTATATTCATAAAAGAATTAATTAATAAAAACCACCCCTTTCCTCTATTGGAAATGGGCCATGCACATTAGTATGAACCAATTCCAATGGTTCATTGGATCTTTATCCTTTCCCAAAGAAAGGTTATTTGGTCATTTTACCTTGTAAAAAAGTTTTACATATATATATATGGGTTTAAAATCAGTGGATTATAAACACCCTACTTAATGTGATTTTCTTAAATGATTATCTTTTACATGACCTATCTTGAAGTGCCATAGGAAGGTAGGAAATGATTCATTATCACAAGATTTTTCATTGATTTACAATACTTTATTTTTCTAGTTCAAGTATCTACAACCCATTGTTATGATACGCCATTCCATACTATATGTCATCATTATGCATAAGACAAAATCTATTTCAAAACATGAAATTTAATATATTATTTTCTAATATCGATACTTAAAAACTATGTTTCTGGTATTGGATGGTATATAATAACAATTATTTAGTATATGAACTATCCAACTATGAAACAGATGTTGATAATATAAAAAAAACTAATGTTTCTAGTCTGACAACATTTACTTCTCAGAGATCTACTTCATATATTTCAATTTTCATAAATCTAATTGGTTATTTTATTTGAATAAAAATTTGTGATCCACATGCAATATCCAATACCCAACTTGTATAAATAGATATATTTAATTAAATAACAAATATACCTCAGGTATAAGTTTCAACTTCCATCTTCTACCTAGTTGTGTAACTCTAATTCCAATTACCTTTCTTTCCACATGAAAAGCAGACTGCATCCCACTCATTGTTCTCCCTCTATATCATTTTCATATTGAAAGGGATGTGATTTTGTTCCTTTTACATATTCATAACCTTTGACACATTAGCCTTTCCTTTCCTTCTTCTATTCACCTTTAGGACCAAATACTTAGAAATCATCATATCCTTATCATTTTGGTGAAGTAAATCCAAAAAATATGGCATTGACTTATTCATGCTATTAATATTATAACTAAAATTTAATTATGATAATCTATGTGGTATAGAGGAAAGAATGAGACCATTTGATAGTTCTTTGTTTATTTTAACCCCAAGGGACTCATGTCTCTCAATATACCCTGATATCTTGAGAACATGGTGTCGTTTTTGATTTCATTGTTATATCCATCATCTATATAAATCAGTTGATATCTCATATCATTCATATCAATAACTCTCCTTGTATAACTCTTGGAAAAAATATAGAATTTTGAAAGAATTTTTTTCCTCTTTAACTACCTAAAGATCGCGATCTTAGATGACAACATGAAAAAATAAAAATTTATTACATCATTCATGTGCTTATGTTGTTTGTCTTTATATACCTTGTTTTTTCCTTGACGAGGCACAGTAGGAAGTTGGGATTCTAATACATAAATCTTTCCCTCGCGGAAAAGTACAATGCATATGTTCTTGTACCACTCAATGATGTTATGGTTAGTCCGAATATCATCTTACTCTAATATTGATCATAGTGAAACTAAATTTGTGGTGGGTTTTATTTGACGTTAAAAAATAAAAATAATATAATAGTGATTTATCTTGATTAACAATAGACATTTTCAAATTATAAAATTTTAATTATTTCCCACTATTTTATCAAATCCTACTATCCCTAAACTACTGGATTTGGAAAACCCAGTCGTTTGAGTATTCTAGTAGAAAGTTTCATTGAAATATCTCTTTATCTTCTACAAGTTAAGGCTACACCACTTATCTGATAATTTCTTGATATGACTATGACTAAAAAACTACATTATATTAGGGCTAAATGAACTATCGAGTGGATACTAATATCTTATTAATAATTACATTTTATTTGACAAATATTTGACTCTAATATTGATACAATTTGTCTATGGATACTCCTTTGCAGCCAATATTTGTTAAGTCTACCCAAATAAATCATAATAACTCCATGGTATTAATATTAAACCTTAACATTGTCTTATAAACACATCAACTAATTGGTTTTGTCCAAATTGAATCAATGGAATACAATTAATGAATTAATAATTTATTTGAGGGATTTGGTATGTTAATATTAAAGAAAAAAATCCCTCACACTTAACATCTTTGTCCTATGTGATCACACTCACAACATAACCATTATTTTAAATAGAAAACATTCACTCTACTTGTTCATTTTAACTTTTAATCATTTTTTATAATTATACTATGTTATCACGCATAATAAATGAAAATTCATAAAATAATAAACCTTACATGTGTTAATAAAATAATAATAACATGATCATGAGCCATTAAATATTGATTAATCCATTGAATAATGATGATTGAATTATTTTTACTTGTGATCGATCATACTAAAATGTTCATCATCCCCCATACATGGGGCCCACTTCTTCCATAACTCTTATTAATTAGAATAAGTTGAAATTGTGGATACACTTAGTGTGTAACCATCCAGTTCGTTATCTAAATAGTAGTGATTCCAACCCACATATTGGGAGTATAGTCTTGCAACCCATCATGGACCCTAAGGAGAAAATAAATATCTTCTCTATGACTACATCCTATGAACATGTTCTATGTAATATAATATGTTTTTATCATGATATCTAATAACTAAAGATCCAGACTTGTTTTATCATCATTTTATTTCTTTTTATATTTCATAACCTTGCTAGATGGAGTTACCATCTTGTACCATGGCCATGGATTTATTGAAGGTACTACTATCCTGGTCATCGTGGGTCCATGAGATATCCCTTCCTCAACTGAAATGTGTAAAATCATGTCACGAACATTCAACAAATTCCATACCACCAATGAAGCACCCAACAAAATATACCTTGCCCAAACATCAATATTGTGGTTCTATCCTTTCACAAATGTATTTTATAAAATGGTACACATTAATAATGATATCATGTCTGGAGACCAATAAACATGATCATATATAGGAATAACTAATGGAAGATAGAAAATGTAGTGTTCTTATTGGAGGGTATGTCCTCTTGATCTCATCTACATGAGATCACCACGTGTGAACATCATGAGAAGAAGTATCAATACTTATCTACCCCAAGCACCTGAGAGTCAAATATCATTTCTGTCCTATTATTATAATGTATCTACACTATAGGACCTATTTTAATGATTACTTTCATAGTATCTATTGGTTCTCTCTGTAGATAAGAAATTTTATAGTCATTTTATATGACATGTAATATGAGGACATTACCATATAAATAGTGGATAAAGAAATATCAAAACTATTATGGTAAGAATAAACCCATGTATATATAAAACATTAAACCTGTAATGGTAATAAATGTACATAATAGAGTTGGGTCTAGCGAACCCACTCACAACAGGTGGCCTACTGAGTTTTTCTCACACACTATATGAGCATCCATGGAACTGGGGTTCTCAAAAAGATATCTTTATTATAGGTTAAAATTCATGGATTATTCTTGTGATGTAACATTTATAGTTGGGATATTAGAAGCAGATGATTGAGATGATACTTAGGATTCTTGTGAAGATATAATTTTATTCCTTTTCATTATTTTTATCATTTATTTGTTAACGTGTTTGTGACTACTACGTAGATATTGTGGAATCACATAGAGATTATTGGGTGTGTATTTGGATTTGTCCATTTTATCAGTTATTATTGGTGTATTCATATATATTAATTATTACAACTTCTACTATTTAATTTTTTTATATTATATTATACAATAATAATACTCTGATCATGAGGGTATATTATCTCTATTATAATATCATTGGACCCTCGTTGTTGGTTAAAAGCATCCGGTGTATAGAGAGGTGTTCTTATGACCATGTTACTTACCAACTTCGAGAAAATGTTCAGTGGATTATGGGTTGGGATGTATTAAAGTGGTATTAGATGCTTATTATCCATTGTATTACTATTTTGGATGGGTAGAAAGGAGACTAAAAATGTATTTGTTCTTCTTAAAATAGTTATCTCTGTGTGTGGTCATCCCACACATAGGGAAAAGGCTAAGTGCATTGTGATGGGACTATTGTTTGTGTTGTTCATTATTATAGTTGATTATGATTTCACGAGGAGTGACTGGACTATTTTTCACATTTTATAGAATTTGTGAGATTTGTGGTATTTTACACTTGGCCAGGTATAGAGATGAATTATTTTCACATGCATAATTATGGAAACATAGGGATTAACATTCATTGAATATTCCATGCCATGTGGGTTTCATTTCTGGACTCCCTGATACATATTGGGTTTTCCTTGTGTGTTTTAGTTGCATGTTTATCATTTTACGTGGTTTTGGTGATTATTTATAATTCAAGCTTTCATACCATGATGTGGGATAAATTTACATGTTTTCCTATTATCATTGTAATTATTTACCTTTCCATTAGATAATAATGGTATATGGTTGGTTAAATAAAATGTCTGCATCAACCTAAATGGTGTTTTCCCACATAGCTTGATGGTGTCATTCTATTTGACTATCCAATCATGACATGTTTGAGCTATGAAAAATTGGTTTTTTGGGATGAAATAATAATAATACCAATTAAATAAGATCCAATTGTCTAATTTATAATGTTGATGGGAATTTATAAATTAGATAATGGTAACCCACATAATTGAACCACTATAAATGATGGGTTTTTGTTACACGAATTCCAATTATAAATTATAATGGGATGTACCTCTATAAATTGGAGTAGTGGTTTATCTAAAATTCCCACTAAATAAATATAATAAAACACATCATGCTTTGACAGAACGTTTCTCTTTGAAAAATGAAATAGCTTGTGTTGTACGCAACATCAAGTTCTAGCACACCACGACCAATCAAACTAGCTATTATTAATAGTATTACCCGATTTTTAATATTGTATAAATTTTATTTTTCAAAATGGACTTTAGTTTTGGATTTGGAATATCAAAATTATATTAGGATGAATTTTTTGTATTTTTCTGAAAATATTCAATTTTTGATGAATAGTGAAAAACATTGCTTTATTGTTTAAAACCGATTTTTTATTTAAATAAATATTTATTTTTTTAAAATTTATTTTAAGTCAAAATAGATAAAAAATACCTATATTATTTCAATGTATTTCATTAGAGTCATTTTATAATAAAATTAGATGTATAAATCTTTATTGAATTTTTTTAATGCCTTTTACCCACCTTCTAGGCAAGTTAACAAATTTTCATAAAATGTAATTTTACCACTTTTATAAATTAAATTTCAAAAATATGAGAGACATAGTAGACATAATTAAGTAATATTTTGTTAAATAATATGATTTTTTTTTGAGAATATTAACTTTTGAATTTTATTTACCACTGTTAAAAGTAAATAGGGTAATTAAAGTATAAAATGATATTATAATTACCCTAAAAAATGTCATAATTCTATTTTATAAGTTTTTTTCGGCCAAAATAATCCTTAGGAAGAAAATATGATCCCCTTTGATCCACTTGTATTAGATTATGAAATTTATTGTTATTTTCTTTAAAGAAGAGCTAAAAGTGTTAAATTCCAATTTTCATAACTAATTATTTTTTAATATAGGGTTATAAATAAGATAAATTCAACTATAAATATTAATTATAAATAAAAAAAATTTACTACTTAACTGTAGTTTATTTATAATTTTTAAACATTATATAATTAAATTTATTTATGACACAATGTTGATGTAGTAATTACCTTATTAATGAAATATTAAAATAATTAATATTATAAATATCCAAATTAATGTAAATTGAGACTTTTTATGCATTCAAAAAATTTATAGGTTCATATGAAATTATAGGATTGATTTAATTTATTTTTTTCGAAGTAATCACGTTTTGATTACTTTTAGAAAAACCAAATACTAAATAGTGTCAAAATTGACATAAATGAGTTTTTTTTAAAAAATAATATATTATTAATTGATTTAATATTATGAAAATATAAGGATCGGCCAAATGGATTATATAAGTTTTTATATGTCAATAATGAACCACTTGGGGTTATATTGGATTTTTATTGTATATTTATTAATCATTTTTTTTAATAATACAAGAATACATGGTAAAAGTTACACTATTTATGTAAGAGTTAAATCTAAAAGATAAGATCAATATTGTGACATAAACCTTTCTAAAACCTATTGGTTGAGAGGTTTTCGTCCTAGCCCCACCTTATATGGAAAATAAATCCAGTTTGATCCATTATAAATCGAAAATGATTGTATAACAACTTAATAATTCATGATTTTACTAAATTGACCCTAACCTCTCTTATAAATGGGTAGCCCCTCCCTTATCTCAAAATCACATCTCTAAATCCATTTGTCTCAGATAAACCCTGATAAAATATCCTACCAAATACCCGAAATTGAAAATATATTCCTTAATTTGATTAGAAACAATACATAAAGAACCCTTTTGATCTGATCAAAAGGAAGCACCCGAAGAAGAGGTAATAATTTCATCACCTCTTTCAATGTTATTTTCTTCTTCCACATCCCCTTTCGTTGTTGTTTCCACACCAAAATAATAACTCCATTACATTATACATACTATTATATTATTATAAATATGGTACAACCATATTCATTATTCTATCCATCCTATGAATGACAAAGTCACTATACGTGCGTGTGTACGACTTACCGTCTCCATGTCGTGGTGTAGTTAGTTATTCAACACTTAATTATTTGGATTGGTATAATAATGAGTACAAATGATGAAAATATTAAATATAAAATGTTAATTATTCTTTATATATTATATAACATCCAATTAAATACTATTAAACATTCAATAGAATGGTATTGTCGCTCGTGCGTATGTATGGATTACCCTCTCTACGAACGCGATGAAATTTATTCCCCATCGTATCCATTTAAGACTAATTTTCATTAGATGATTAAAAATAATTTTTAAAGACATAATAAAATTCTGAAAATTAATAAGATACATCCTATCCATAACAAACATCACTTACGTAACAAATCATATAAAGGAAAACGAATCAGTAAACACCCAAAATGACGATAATACAATGACATTATTAACAAAGAAAAGTTAAAAGATCATATATGATATCATGTTAATCTATATTATTATTGTATAATTTAATCACAATTATTTCACCATTATACAGGAGGTTAACCTACCCTCGACCAAGGAAAAGTATAATGTAAGGGTTAATTCTACAATCTCTTCATTATTTGAGGTTGTTCATAGGTAATTATCTACCGGGACCTCTTTATCATCCACATCCATGTTTCTTAAAAATTTATTTCAAAACATTTTTTATAATTTCTATAATATGGTTTAATGTAATTTATACCCTTGTTTGATTTTTTATTAAATGGTTTGAAAAGAATCATTCCATTGTTTTCCAAACAAAGTACTTTATGACCTTTTCGACAAATTAGGGTAAGGGTGTTTTATTACGTAATTCGACAGGTGTTTCTATTTTCCGCTGTTATAACACCTTCAATTCTACCCTTACAAGCTTATAAAAATATTTTCAAAATAAATTTTTTCTTTACATTTGAATGTTTTCAATCTATAAATAAATATTACACTTGAATAGTTTTTGAATTGATTTCTTCTAAGTGAACATCCATCATTGGATTTTACGTTTTTTTGAAGAAGATTTATTATGATACAAGATTCCATATTATATTAAAGGTTTTGTGATATGTTTGAATGTGGATGTGATATTTTTATACCATTCATGGTTTATGATTAAATTATTTACATTTCATATTCTAGTTTTAATACGAATGCTTTTATTATGTTTCTTCCTTTTCATATGAGGAATGAATTGGACTTAGTAAGTGACGGGTGGAGCCCGCTATAGCTCCACAATGATCGGTAGGTCTCATGAGACAATATAGTGTCTTGAAACAAGGCCTTGAAAAAATCCTATTTGTATTCTTGGAATGATGCCTTGACTATGTGGTTATGATGTCCGACATTATGCATTCCATCATTATGAAATTAGCTATCGATATTACATTTGATAATTCGACTAGTATAATATCCACGAGAATCAGTAAATGAAATTATTTAATTTATCTTTTCCATATTATGACCAATTTTATGTTTAAAAGGATTGTGTTTTAGTATTCTACATTTCCTTAAATATTTATATTTATTTATGATAGTTTTCGCTATATTGTTATCCTTACTAAGCATCTGAGCTCACCACTTTCTTATGTTTTATTTTTCCCAGGATGTGAATAAGTATATTATTATTAACCTATAGGGATAGGCCAAAGGATATTATTGTGTTGATAGGGGATTCAATGTTTTGGCCTATCCATTTCATGATGTAATGTAAATATTATGTATGTATCTAGTACTTGTAACGCTACTAAACTAATCAGTATTTCGGGATTTGATCCCATGTGACCATGACAATGTTTTGTAATAATGCATTGAATCTGGGTAACTAGGGTCAGGGTGTTACATTTGGTATCAATGGAAGTTTAGTAAAAGCCTTAGAAACTAGATTTAGAACAAATATAATTATAGAACATTACCCTAAGATAGACTTTGAGGATTAGTATAGAAGAACTTCCCAGAATTTTTGTAATGTAAAGATATTGTGAGTTATCCAAGAAATACATCACTATCCGGATACGAGTAGGTACAAGAAGATCTGGCACATATAATCCTAGGAGAGAAAACTCTAACAAGGAGTTTTGGGTTTGACCTGGGGTATCCTATTACACGAAATTGGCCTTACTACACTCTTGGTTACGACACTACCATGGGATATTCTAAGGATAATTCCCATTTTCATTACATTCTATTAAGATGTATTTATGAGTAAATACTTTCTCAAAGAAAACATTTTTTATGATTATGGATTATATGCATAATCTATTCAATTTATGTAAGGTATTTTACTAGTTTGGAATTATGTATTTTGATTCATAAACTAATCTAGTGTATGCCATTGTTTATAAATAGTTCATAGTGGAAGGAATGGAAACCTTATCAATGCACGTAATCCATGTAGGGATTTTCATCCCACTCAATATAATTATAGTGGATTTGGTGAGGCAACTGATGTTGATCAACTTATAACCATAGTGTGATAACAAACTTAGGATATGAAAAATAAATTTACCCATATAGAGAATCCTGATCCACAACGTGGGTGATCAATGTTAGACCGCTTAATGAGTAAATAACCACCAACATTCAATGGGACTACAAATCCATTTGTTGTATAGAAATGGATAAGTTCCTTCGAGAAAATATTTCATTCTTTAGGTTGTAGAAAAATGGAAAATGTTTTCATGGCAGTTCATTGCCTCACGGGAGAAGGAGTTCAATGGTGGTAATTAATTCAAAACACCAAGGAGGATGAAGAAGTATAAAATATAGAATTTAGGGAGTTTAATGAGCTTTTCATAGAAAAATTCTTTCCTTGTGATCATCAGGAAAATTTGGAAAGGCAATTTCTGAGTTTTAGGAAAAAGGCGGATGATAATATCACGAAGTATGAGGCTAACTTTACAAGGTTAGAAAGACATGAAACAGATTATATACGTAACCTGAGGAGTAAGATTGATCGATTCTTTTATGGGTTAAAACCATTTCTCTATCAATCATTAGTTATACAATCATTCTCATTGTATGAAGATATTATCTCATGTACTATCAAGGGAGAAAAATAATTCTCTATGTCATACGAAATTAATGAAAAGAAAGGGAAGAAGAGCTCTTTTGAACTCTATGGAAATGGAAATAAGGGGAAGGATGGAAAAGTTGAATTTCCATCCTATAGTAAATGTGGGAAGAAACACCCCGATACTTACCTAAATGGAATGAGAGTCTATTAAATGTGTGGTGAAAAAGTTCATCAAGCTCATGATTGCAAGGGAAATATTGAGATTATCAATGTTGAATGATACAATTGTAGAGAAAAGGATCATTATGAAAATTAATGTCATAAGCACCAAGGAAAAATACCTCAGAAAAGGCCAAGGGAACAAGGCAAAGATAATGCGATCACAACTACAGAGGTTGAATTTCTGAATGGCATGGTGGAAGTTAAATTAATAGTTTCCTCAAATTTAACCAATGCTTTATTTGATTCTGGATCATTTCATTCTTCATAGCTTCCTAGTTTTCCTAAAAAAATAATATATTTTCAATTTTATTTAACAATGGATTTTCTCGTCAAAACTCCTAATGGAAGTATCAATACAATAATGTTTTGTGAATAAGTTCCCATTAGGGAATATAAACATTCATTATATGCTTATATCATCGGAATAACCATGATTGAATTTTATATAATCCTCAGTATGGATTGGATTTCGGACTATGATGATAAATATTATTTTAAGAATAAGGAGGTTACAATTTTCGATGATAATAAAAAGTACCATATCTTTATAGAAGAAACACCACCATATTATTCTTATATAGATACACCCATATTTGCTCTACTAAATTCAATTATTGGGGAGGAATAGATTGAAATAACTATGGGTGAGGAAAGTAATGTTCAAATAGAGGACATACCTATTGTGCAATAATATGATGATGTGATTCTAGAGGATTTACCTAGAAATCCTCTAGAACAAGAAATTGAGTTTTCCAATGATTTAATTCCAAGTTGAAGGCCCATATAGAAGACCCCTTATAGAATGGACACTGTGTAATTAGTAGATCTAAATAAAAAACATGAGGAATTGAGTAATAATGGATTTATTCTCCCTAATTTTTTTCCATGGGGAGCCCCTATACTTTTTGATAATAAGAAAGATGGATCTATGAGGTTGTGCATTGACTATAGGAAGATCAATGCTATACCAATGAAGAAAAAGTATCCCCTACCTTGCATTGATGATTTATTCTATCAAATTGATGGAGATAAATATTTTTCAAATATTTACCTTCGATCTGGATATCATCAGTTGTGTGTGAAGGAAGACATTCTTAAGACATCATGTCGTACCAGGTATGGGCATTACAAGTTTACATTATTACCGTTTGAACTAACTAATTCACCCTCTGTCTTCATGGATATAATGAATATAAATTTCAAGGAATATATTGATAAATTTTTAGTGGTATTTATTGATTATATCTTGGCATACTCCAAAAGGTTAAAATATCATGAAAATCACTTGTGTACGTTTTTAAAGACTCTTAGAAGATTTGAATTATATGGGATTTTTTTGAAGTGTGAATTATGGCTTCAAGAGATTTCTTTTCAGGGCCATATTTTCTCTAATGATGGAAGCTCTCTTGATCCTTCTATGAAAAAATCAATATAATAATGGCCAACACTGACGAGTATAGCTGAGTCACACAGTTTTGTTTGTTTAGTAGGTTATTATCGGTGTTTCGACTATAATTTTTCCCGATTGGATAACCTATTAACCAAGATCACATGTAAAGGGGTTAAATTTGTTTGAAAAAAAGAGTGTGAAGAATGTTTTCAAGAATTGAAGATAATATTAGTCAATGCTCCTATAATGACTCTACCATCGGGGAATGATAGGTTTGTTATTTATAGTGATGCTTCAAAGAAAGGACATGGTTTTGTCCTTATGCAGAATGATAGAGTAATTTCCTATGCATCACAACAGCTAAAAATTCATGAAAAAAAAACAATCCCACTCATGATCTTGAGTTATCAGTTGAAATCAATTCTTTGAATATATAGAGAAACTATCTCTATGGTGAAAAATGTGAGATATATACCGATCACAAGGGTTTTAAGTATATTTTCTCACAGAAATAACTCAATAGAAGGAAAATAAAATGGCTTGAACTACTCAAATATTATTATTTCACTATACACTACCACTCGGGGAAAGAAAATAAGGTGGAAGATTCTTAGATAAGAAAGGATCATTGAATTTTGAACAAGATGAGAGATGAAAGTGATCCTATGTTCACGGATCTAGTAAAGATGGATATGTGAATAATCATGTATGGTGAAACATCAATACTTTTTCAAATGGTTTCCAAACCATCATGACTAGAAAATATAAAAAGTTCTCAGACTTATGATGTAATGTTTCAAATTAAAATTAAAGGTATGCATGATGGGAGAATGACCGACTTCATATATTAATATGGAATTTTGAAATTTCGAAAGATACATTGTGTTCCTAATATACCTGATCTAAAAAGGGAATTATTGGATGATACTCATTGCTCCAATTTCTCTATAAACCCTAGTAGCACTAAGATGTGTAGGTATTTGAAGGAAAATTTTTGGTTGGACAACAAGAAAAGTTAGATTGCTGATTACATGTCAATATGTATGGTTTGTCAACAGGTTAAGGCTGGAAGACAACATCCTGGAGGATTCATGCAGCCTCTTCCCATACCTAAGAGGAAATGGGATGATATTATGATGGAATTTTTCATGGGGCTACCTAATAAGCCTAGAAGGAATGGGGAAATATGGGTCATTGTTGATCATATTTCCATTTCAGCACATTTTCATGCAATAAGAGAAGATTTACCACTTGAACGTTTAGCAAGACTATATATTAATGAAGTTGTAAGATTTCATGTAGTACCTCTATTGAATGTTTTTGATCGTGATACCTGTTTTACATCAATATTCTAGAAAAGTATTCAGAAGGACTTGGATAATGCACTTCTTTTGAGCACTAACTACAACCCTCAAATTTATGGAAAATAAGAACAAACAATTCAAACCTTATAAGACATGTTGAGATCTTTCTCACATGACTTTTAATGTATGTGGGATTAATATTTACCTCTGGTAGAATTTTCCTATTACAATATCTTCCATTGATGTATTTATATTGATAAATATGAAGCATTATATGGAAAGAGATGTCACACACTAACTTCCGGGGGTGGTATTGGTGAAATAAAAAACGTAAGACTAGAACTTGTTGAGAAAATAGTGGAAAAGGTGAAGATTATCCAAACCCACATCAAAACAGCTTAAAGTAGGTCAAAGTGATATTTCAATAACCAAAGGAAGGATTTGTAATTTCAAAAAGGAATTCATGTTTTCTTGAATGTATCTCCATGGAAGGGTGTTATACGTTTCATAAAGAAGGGGAAATTAAGTACCAGGTACATTAGACATTTCAAAATTTTAGAACAAATTAGAGTTGTAGCTCACTGTTTGGCAATGCCTCCAAGTCGCTCCAATTTTCATGATGTGTTCCATGTGTCGCTGTTGAGAAAATAAATGCCTAACCCAATGCATGTACTCACCTATGAAGAAATAGAACTGGAACCCGATCTGTCTTATTGTGAGGAGCCTGCCAAGATTCTTGACAACAATGTACATGTGCTAAGAAACCAGACGAATCGTTTGGTAAAATATCTTTGTAGAGACCATAAGATAGAAATGACAACGTGGGAACCTGAGAAACATATGATGAAGAAACACATGAATCCTTTTGTGAATTAGTATTCTAGAAATTTTGAGGATGATATTATTTGATGGGGGGAATAATGTAACACCCCAAGCATCCACAATACATTTCTCTTTGAATAATGAAATAGCTTGTGGTGTACCCAACTTCGAGTTCTATCACACCAACACTACGCAAACTTGCCGTTATGAATAGTAATTCCCACTTTTTTAAATTTTTTAAATTTTATTTTTCAAAATGGAGATCATTTTTGGATTTTCAATATCAAAATTATCTTAGGGTAAATATTTGGAATTTTTCTGAAAACTTTCATTTTCTGATGAATGGTAAAAACACTACATTATTGTTTAAAAAATACTTTTAATTTACATAAATATTTATTTTATTTAAATTATTATTTATTTTATATAAATTTTCTTTAATTCAAAATATATACTTAATACCTATATTAGTTCAATGTAATTCATTAGAGACATTTTATAATAAAAATATATGTATAAGATTTTATTGAATTTTTTAAGGTCCTTTATCCACGTTCTAGGAACGTTAGAAAATTTTCATAAAGCATAATTTTATTGCTTCTTTGAATTTAATTTCAAAATTGTGGGAGACACGATTGAAATCATTAGGTAAAATGTGGTTCAATAAGATGAAAATAATATTTAGTGAATAGTGACTTTTAAATTTTAAATACCATAGTTAAAAGTAAGTAGGGAAATTAAAGGTAAAAATGATATTATAATTACCCTAACACATGTACTAATTATATTTTCTATGTTTCTTCGACCAAAATCAACCTTAGGAATAATATATGATCCTCTTTGATCTACTTGGATTCGATGAGGACATTTATTATTATTTTATTTAAAGAAGAGTTAAAAGTGTTAAATTCATATTTTCATAACTAAAATATTTTTAATATAGGGTTATCCATAATATAAATTAGACTATAAATATTCATTATAAATATAATATTATTTACTACTTTATTTTATTTTATTTAAAATTTTTATACAATAAATAATTAGATTTATTTATGACTCAATGATGATGTTGTAATTACCTTATTAATAAAATATCAAAATAATTGATATTATAAATGTCCAAATAAATGTAAATTGATACTTTTGATGAATTACACTAATTTTATAGGTTAATATGACATGTTATGATTGATTGATTTTTTTTGATGTAATCAAGTTTTTTTACATTCAAAAAAACCAAATACTAAATAGTGTCAAAATTGACAGAAATGAGTTTTAAAAATAAATACTATATTATTAATTGATATAATATTTCTAAAAACATAATGATAAAAATAAGTACTTAAATTAGGTTAGATATGTCAATAATAAACCACTTGGGTTCTATTGGCTTTTTATAGTAATTTTATTAACCATTCCTTATAATAATACAAGAATACATGGTAAAAGTTAAACTATTTATCTAAGAGTTGAATCTAAAAGATAAGGTTAATATGGTGACCTAAAACTATATAAAAACTATTTGATGAGAGGTTCTCAAACAAAAATCCCATTAGCTTCTAAATAAATCCATTAAGAGGCATTATAAACCATTAATTATTGTATAATAAATTAATATTTCAATCTTTTCCTAAAGTGACCCTCACCTTTCTAATAAAAGGGTACTCTCCTTTCTCTCAAAATCACACATCCAAATCCATTTGGCTCTACAAAACTGTACTCAAATATCCTCCCAACTACCCTCACTTCAACAAATATTCCTTACTATAATAATAATGCCAACCTACAGAACCCTTTTGATCAAATATAAAGGAAGCACCCGAAGAAGAGGTAATAATTTCATCACCTATTTCAAAGTTCTTTTCTTCATCCACTTCCTCTTTATTTATTGTTTCCATTCCAAAATAATAACTCCAGTACCTTATACATATTTTTATGTTATTATAAATATTTTAAAACCTTATTCATTATTCTACCCATCCTATGAAGGGATAATTCACCATACGTACGTACGTACGACATAATGTCTCTACGTCATTGTGTAGGTTGTTATTCAACACTTAATTATTAGTATGGGTATAATAATTAGTATAATTGATGTAAATAATAAATATAACATTTTAATTATTATGTAAATATTATATAACATCCAATTACATATTATTACACCATCAATAGAATGGTATTGTCGCTCGTGCGTACGTACAGATTCCCGTATCCACGAACGCGATGAGATTCATTCACCATCGCAATCATTCAAGAATAATTTTAATATTATGATTAAAAATAATTTTTAATAAGTTAAAATCATTCTGGATATGAATCAAATACATCTTATCCATAAAAGACATGACTTACATAACAAAACATATAAAGGAAAATGAATTAGTTAACACTCGAAACAATGATACTGCTGAAATTTTATTGACAAATAAATATTAGAAGATTATATATGTTATCGTGTGTATGTATGTGGATAATTTTATAATTTAATAACAATTATTTAACCATTATATAGTAGTTTAACATACCCTTGACTAAGGAAGAATACAAGGTAAGGGTTATTTTTAGAATCTCTTTATTATCTAAGACTGTTAATACGTAAGTATCTACTAGGACCTCTTTATCATCTACATACATATTTCATAAAAATGTATTTCAAAACATTTTTACTAATTACTAGACTATTCTATAAATTAATTTATACCCTTGTATGAATTTTTATAAAATGGGTTTAAAATAATATTTCCGACGTTTTCCAAACAATGTACTTTATGACCTTTTCGAAAAATTAATGTAAGAATGTTTTTTTAATTTATACGGTGGGTGCAGCTATTTTACGCCATCATAACACCTTCGTATCTTACCTTAATATCTTATAATAATATTTTCAAAACAAATGTTTTCCTTAAATTGGAATGATTTCAATGTAGAATGAAATATTTCACACAAATCGTTTTTGGATTGATTTCATCTATGTCAACATCTTTCGATGGATTATACGTTTGTTTGAAGTTAATTTATTACGATACAATCTTCTATATTGCATTGAAGGTTTTTTGATATGTTTGACTGTGGATGTGCTATTTTTATACCGTTCATGGTTTATGGTAAAGTATTGACATTTCTTATTATAGTTATAATAAAAATGTTTATATTATGTTTCAACCTTTTCATATGATGAATGCATTGGACTTGGTAAGTGATGGGTGGAGCCCTCTATAGCTCCTCGATGCATCTGTAGGTCTAATGAGACAAACTAGTGTCTTGGCACAAGGCCTTGAAAAAATATTATTTGTAGTCTTGCCACGAGGCCTTGACTATGTGGTTACGATGTTTGGTATTATGCATTCCATCATTATGAAATTAGATATTGATATTACATGTGATTATTCGACTAGTAGAATATCCATGTGAATAAGTAAAATGAATTTTTGGATTTATCTGTTCCATATTATGCTGGCATTTTATCTTAAATGCTTGTGTTTTAGTCCTCTACATTGCCTTAAATGTTTTCCATTATTTTTGATAGTTTCCTCTATATTGTTCACCTTATTGAGCATCTGAAGTCACCCATTTCATATGATTTATTTTTACAAATATTTAAAGATGTTTATTAGGATTAACCTCTAGGGATAGGCAAAATGATCTGAGTGTGTTCAAAGGGGACGCAATTTTGTTGTTTTTCCATTTAATCATGTAATGTAAAACTTATGTATGTATCTAGTACTTTCAAGGCTACTAAACTGATTGGTCTTTGAGTATTTTATCCCATGTGATCATGCCAATGATATATAATAATGAACCGACTCTTGGTATCTAGGTTCTAGGCGTCACATATAAAATTTGTACACTCTGATCTATAAATGAAGCTTTTACATACGGGTTATGTTCCAGACTCGACCCATGTAGGTCGGTCTTGGACCATTATATCTATGATATAGACTTGAATCAACCCATGTATTTAATTCACGGTGCTAATTATTATTAGATGAACCCATTAGGGTGTATTGAATATTTAAAAAGTCAAATGATTTTAGGTTTAATTTAAACTGATCTATGTCAAAATCATGGGACCCTCATCTGTATCCTTTAATTCTTTTCATGCTTAGTACATAAACTCGTTAGAGTATAATCATTGTACATAGGGATGGTTATTAATGTTTAAGTAGCCACTTATATATGTTATGTATAAATTTATTGTGGCATCTTACTGAGAGGGTCACCTTTAATTAATAATAACAATTTTAACATCTTTTGAGTTGTAATTATATAAATATTTGGTAAATTAAAATTCAAATTAAAACATAATGGTTGTTTTCCACTATAGATTAGATTAAACATTTTCATTATCTAAAAAAAACTTTTGACAATCATATGGATAAATAAAATGGATAAATCGAATTAATGTGATAATTTTCATAATATTGGGATAGGATGGTAACTAATAGAACTTTCATTTGTTTCCCTTTAGAATAAGCTAAATAAATTACCAAGTATAGTTGTTGTTCATAAGTAGTTCGTGTATTTTTTTACATTAAGTATATTTAAATGCTTAAAAGTAAATTTAAACCAGTTAGAATAAATTGAGTGGAAATTTCATGTGGTTTTCTTAGTTCAAACCCTCAGGAAATGGTTAATTCTCTTGATTCCCTGTTATTTTTCATGCAATGGGAACATGATCACAACCCATAGACTTCTTCTTCCATAACCTGAACCTAAATGGTAGGTTCATGGACCTAGTGGTATTTTGTGGAGTATATCTAGTTTTATCATCTATAAAATATGTTAAAATGTAAAGGGGTGTTTCATTTGTCATTGTTCCATCAAAATATAAAGCACTGATAAATTTTGGGGTGAATTTTCAGACATTAGGAGTCGTTTGGACAACATTGTCTAGATTATGACTCTTAGTTACTAAAATGATGATCGGGTTACATGGGTGGTCATGTATTAAGTTGATCTCTATTGAGGGAATGAGAATAATTTAATTTTTAGATTCAACTGGTTAGACATGACTAGGGTATTTTTGGCCGTTTAGTATGTTTTATGAACCAAATTCTTCTTCAGTGATGGAAAACTAGAAAGGTACTCATTAAAATTATTAGTCGAATTGGATAATAGAATCTAGGATAAATCATCCTAATGATACATCATATACTATGATGAATATTGGTGATTGTCCAATGTATAGATTCAAATGATGTGTCATTATATTAATGAAATATTAGGGTAGTATGCATTTTTACATGTAAAACACATCATGTTTGTCAAATGGTGTATCAAACCATATGGGTTTGGTGGAGTTTTTGAACTTTGAGATATTACACTATATTTACGGGTCACATTTAAAGTAAAATTTCCCATATGTTTATAGGAGTTTGGGTTGTCCCAGTGCTCAGGATAACATTGTAAAAAGTATCAGGATCTATAACACTACCGATCTCAGTTCATTATCATTATAATAATGATGGTGATTATGTGTGTGAGGATATCTCATGAGAGAATCAACCATATTTCTAGGGTAAATATGATCTAGTGTTATTTTATATTATTGGTCTCATTCTATTTCATGTTTTTTCTTTATAAATTCATATTTTACACAATTGTAAAATGTTTTTAGTAGTGGATGGTCCATGTGTCATGGGATGAGTTCGTATTCATAATAAATGATGACTAGGACACACTTATGGTGGGGATAATTTTTTCAAACATGTTTATAATTTCATTTAAATTAAATGGAGTGAAATCATAAATTACCATTTTGGGGTTCTCTCATTTTACTCTAAAATCCCATGAGGCTAGTGATTCGAGTTATGTAGTCCTTGAGACGATGCTGAAGATAAAATCTGGGTTATGTGTTTCTTTTGAGTCTGTATTCTGGATTCAGTCTGATGGTGTGTGAGAAACCCATGATATGTATCATTTTTGAGGTAGGTTGGTGCTTTCAAGGATTCAAGATGATAAAATGGTTTTTTGTGTATGAAACTGTTGAGGAGAATGATTCTCGGGTTGGATATTTCCATATATTCGTAACTATTCATGGAATGAATCAGTTGGGAGTGAATTGTGGTAGGTAAATGATTGTGTTTCATTATGTGTAGATGCCATATTTTAGAGGAAGTCAATAAGAGGAGGTTCTAGTTCTCATATTATATGCAGTTTGATGTAGATAGTTGGAAACAATGTCATGTATTTCATCTTATATATGAAGTGATCATCTCATGCCAAGTTGGAAATCATTTTTATCCACTTAGAATACCATTATTTTAGAGACACTCATGTTACCTTCCATAAAATTTTCCAGTGAAAACTAAGAGAGCATGGGTTATACACCAAGAAAATCAATGAAATTAAATTCCTTTTTGCTCAATAAATAGACTCTTTTAGATTTTTTCTTAGGAAGCATGGATTATCATATAGGAATGAATTTTAGTGAGCGATACTAGGATTTCCATGTAGGAAGGACTTGGAAAAACTCATGATCACTAGCAAACTCTTTTATACGATGCCTATAATGTATATCGATATTGGGCTCCGACAGTGTTCTTGATATATGGATGTCTTCACTCTCTAACTATGCCTCACATGTAAACTCCAGATGATGGACTATATTGGATAAGAACATTGGACTCTATTATTTGATTAGATGGTTACCCAAAATCATGCTCAGGATTATTTGATATGTTTTATTTCTGATTTTAAAAGGGTATTAGATAGAGTAAGACATATATTAATGTTGCTGCATGATGGCATGCATGACAAGTTTATAAGGAAACATCATCGGAAGCTAGTTATGAGCTTTAGTGTTCATGACTGTATTAATCTCAGTATTACTTGGAATAAAGGCATCTTAATTAGGTTTAGATGTGTCAGCTACTAAATTTGAGTGTTCTTGGAGATGGTTGGTTAGTAATGGATCAATATTCCTTTCTCTTGTCTCATAAATTGTAGTTGATAAGTAACTTATTCTGTAACATCATTGGGATGAGATGAGTGAAATGAATGGTTGGACATGAATTTTTATGGAAAATATGATATAGTTTTGATGATTTTGGTTGATTCTGTATTGACTATTTGATCAAGTTCAGAAACATGTTGAAGTGTGTCATTAAAATTATAAGGGTATGATTAAATACGAAATTATGATGGTGGTAACACCATGAATCAAAATTGGTCATTAAAAGTTAGAACCTATGATGGGGAATTCCATAGGTTGTTTGAAAAAAGTGATTATGACAGTATTATGTCTCGGTTTGGATAGGATCTGGTATGTACCATCTTGATTTTAATTTTTGAATATGATAATTTCTTTGATTTTAATCATCTTATATATTTTTTGATTAAAGGTGATGCTTGCAGGTGTGTTGGGTGTTCAAATAACAATTGGAAAATTTTAGTGGAATTTTAATGAACTAGATTGGTTTTATTTCCCTAAGGATTATTGGGGATGAGAAGTTCTCTACTGGGGAGGATGTAACATCCTATGTTTTCGAACAACGGAAATTTTCCAAATGAATTTGAGATTTTCTTTTGGTGGATTTACTGAATTTGAAACCATGATTCATAGTGTAAATATTAGCATCAAAAAACATAAAAGTGTTTTTATATGGGTTTTATGACTTTATTGGTGTATTGAATGTCTGAATAATTTCAGGGAGCATCGAACCTTGAAAAGTTTGTCTTAGTAGAAGCTAATAGGGGTGCACGATTGGAACATGGTTAGAACAAACCATGTGGAACAACCTCAATGATTTGTACTGGGAAATAATTTAGTAAAACTACATGAGAGGAGGTGTATGACCATGAAAAATATTTTAGACATCGTACAGAGTTGAAACGTAGGGGTTGCGCATGGGTTTTCAAACCCTACAGTTGTCGTGCGAGGGGGTGTCCCTTTAGACATTGTTGGGGCATGATTGGAATAAAAATTGACCAATCAGATGGCCTAATAATATATCTCATTAAAATATAATAAATTAACCTCATTCCCCTATTTTATTTAATCTTTTCCACCCATTTATCCTCCTCCACTCACATAGTAACCCTCTACTTGATCTACCCCTTATCACTCCTAAGCATTGATAGATATCCCTCATTTAGACTTGGAATCAGGCTCCATCAGTTTCGTTGGATAGACTTTGGTAATATGTTAATTACTATCTATTTTTATTTCATTTCCTTAATTATATAGAATAAAAATCCAATTAATATATTTTTACCAATTTTTCAGGATTTATTTGATTTCTATGAATTTTATTAAAAAACCTAAAATAAAATTTTAATATTGAAAGAGTGAACTACCCTGCGGTTAATGTAGGTGGTTTAGTGATTTAACTTATATTCATTAATGTTTAAAACATACATCATTGTGTCAGATTCGTGACTTTCTGTGTGTTTTTTCATTAAATTTGAAATTATTCATGTGGGACTTAAGGACTTGTATTTAGTAGCCATTGTGTATTAAATATCACTGTTGGAGGTTTATCACCTCCACCCAAACCACCCCTTTGGGTATTTTTATTATATTTCATGAACTATTTATCATTATAGAAACTATGTCATCCCTTCAAGGATCTCTTTCAAATGAGTTATTTATAATATTTTTCCCGTATTTTAATCACCATTGAGGTGTTTCTGATTAACTATAATAGAATATATTATTAAGTTGAATTAAATTTATAATAATATAGATTGTATTTCTTGAATTATTTTATAATAAAACTGTCATGAGGATTATAATCAATTTTAAACAAAAGGGTTAATTGAATGATAGTATTTGAAATAGTAAGAGTCATGAACCATACCCATGGACATCTAAATTTACATATAAATGAAATGGAATAAATTTTACATTTGATTTGTGATATAGAATGCTCTTAGGCATGTCCTTTTTAACATCCATGAATAAATTTTAATAAGGATTTTTTATATACATATCATTCTTTATCATTTATTCTTGAATTAAATTGAACGATCATGGTGGTTGTATATAACGGAGTCTTCTAGTTTATGTTATTATTCGTCATACGTGGGACTGAAGTATCTATTTATTCATGGGATTGGATTCCCTTATATATATTTTGATACTTGGGCATTGAGTACTTATTTTTTTCATGGGAATATAATCCTTTATTATATATATTGTGATACATGTGGATGGAGTCCCTAATTATTCATTGGCATGATGTCCTTAATTATTCATCGCCATGGTGTCCCTATTTATTTGTGGGCATAGTGTCCCTTTATGATTTTGATATTTACATATGGAATCCCCTCTTGATTATGATATTTTCGAATGGAGTCCCTCTTGAATTATTAAACTCAATCATAGAGTCTCTCATTATTTTTGAAACGTGGGCATGATGCCCCTCTTGACATATGATATTCATGTATGGTGTCCCTTAACATTGTATGATAATTATACTACTATCAATGGATTCTTGAGTAATGCCCCGAGTCCTAGATAGTAGTAGTATCTATAATTATTCCTATTAACTCCACTACATATATAGACAATATATAGACAAACACATATGTATACACATGTAGTCCCTTACTCAAAGGTATTCCTAATTAGGCCGAGGAAGGTATTGTCTGATAAGTGTCTATTTAGGAACTCTGGTATATACTATTTAATATTATTTATTTACTTATTTAGTATTATAATGCACACTGTTACATTTTATAATCATAGACTCGATATAAATATACAGAATTGTTGGTGGTCTGATGAGTTTACCTCACAATCTATTAGAGACTCCATTACATTGGGGTATGTAAACATACCTCATGGTTGTATGTT
Source organism: Viscum album (assembly GCA_963277665.1). Lineage (NCBI taxonomy): Eukaryota > Viridiplantae > Streptophyta > Magnoliopsida > Santalales > Viscaceae > Viscum > Viscum album. The sequence continues at coordinate 687,150,369 of OY728167.1, forward strand.
CAGGTTCATGTATTATGCTGGTGTTGATTAAATTTTTTACATGGGATCATAATAGCACAAGACTAAGTCGAATTTCAGGATTATCATGGAGATAAAATTTGAGGAATTGGTATTTATTTTGTATCATTAATTTATTCACTTATGTATGAATACTTCATGAATATTGGATCATGACATAGACATGAATGGTTGTGTATTTGGTCTTGTTCATTTTATCTGTTATTATTGTTGTCTTTTTTTACATTCATTATTACTAAATCTACTATTTAATATTTTCTTTATTATGTAATATCACTGTGATACTCTGATGATGAAGGTATAGTCTCCCCATCATACCATAATTGGAAACTATATACTAGATGGAATCCGATGGAATAAGAGAAGGCATTCTTGAGGAAATGTGACTGACCGACTCGTGGAACCGATTTAGTGGCTCCCGTGTCAGGATGTTGTAGATGTAGTGTTGTGTATATCATTAAATAGTAGATATAATGATAAAGAGTTATATATATTATCGTTGAAGATGTAAAATTAGATTCTTTTTGGGATGGAATTATTACATTTGGTGAAACTGTTGATAATTTTAGTTATCTAGTAATATCATGATTTTTAGCACATACTTTATATGTACTATTTATTAATGGAATAAAACTTTACTAAAGAATATTTTTAATTCTATGAAAATTATAGAGTTTTTTTTGCTATTTTGTGAAGATGAATATAATATCAAAGACTCAACACTACTTACAATGAGTTATTTATATCTTGAATTGAATTGAAAGCATTTCATTAGTAATCATTGGAGCATCAATATCATGAATTTATGATCCATATTTAATGTACCATTCTTGGAGTGAGTTAATATCATTAAATTGAGAAGATACCTACAATTATATAAATTTATACGTTAACCAAATAATTACCAGGAGGAGAATATTTATCACTGATCCTTGGGATCCAGTGTGTTACCCCTAAACTTATAACCATTTTTGGAATTAGAGATTGAAAGGTAGGAAGAGACAATGAGCCTTGGTGAAGAGATACCGTACATTAACATCATATTAAAAACAATTGAGTTACATTTGATCCACAATACAATAACACAATGTTGATTGTATGCTCCTTGAAGTGTACTTTTATAGGTGAAACATGTAAAATCTTGGTGCTCATGAATTTTACATTCTTCATATATTCATGATAATAATTACAGATGAATTTTATAAAGGTAATATGGTTAAAATTTGAAATAGTGTTCCTTATAACTAGGGAAAAAGATCATAATGGATATAGAAGATTGGGAAAGGTTAGAAGAAGTATAAATCAGTTAACACCATGATTCACCCCACCTCAAATGGTTTGTTGGGTCTCTAAAATGTGACTCCTAAACAAAATAATATTCTCATACATGGGTTTATTGGAATCATTATCTAAGATTGGGATGCATTTTGGAGAAGGTTTTATGTACATGTTGGAAGATGTAATAATATTCATAAATGAAACAACATAAAATCATTACCCACTTTGTATTTTACACACACAACTCATCTAGACATAAATAGGAAGATTGAAACCTCTCAACACTTCTATTTAAATGTCAATAAACTAGTGTTTTAGGATTTCTTCTCTATGGTATTAATTTCTGATCTTTATATATTTTCTTTAGATGATTTTCAATAATAAAAGTGGGTCTCATTTATGTTTTCCAATCCTTCCATCTATCATTCTTCTAATTTTGATCACTAAAAATCCATGGTCATATAAAAATAACTTGAGAGTTTTTCCTAGGGGAGATTTTTTGGGCTTTTAAATACCTATACTTCAATTATATGGTGTTTTCTTATCATTATTGATACAGAAGTGGGCGGATATAAAAATATATTGATAGGTATCGATTGGAACTCTTTACATTCCCCATCACCTTCTTGATTCTATCAAATATCTTATCCCTCCATTATCCTTTCATTCTATTAATATGGGTGGTGTTGGGGATGTAAGGGGATGAAGCATATATAGTGGATTGGGGTGTTTAGATGGGGATGTGTCTATAGGCATGGAACTTTAATTATAGTACACTATAAAGGAGATATACCTTAGTGTTCCAACAAGGTATATGAGGTAAAATCTCTCCTATTATTTATATAGGAGGAATTTCCAATCCAATGGTATTGATTTATAAATTGGATGAGTATATAATATCTTCTGGATAATGAAGTACCCATGTAGTCTAACGTAAGTCCATCTACATGGAGTCTAATTTGTTTTTCTATTTATTTGTTTCTATTTTAACTTCCCAATTCATTTTCATAATAAGATATTTTAATTATAAAAATTTCAAGAATATTAATAAGGTTAAAGAATACTGGTTGTTTTATTCATTGATCCTTGGAGTTAATCCAATATTTAAAAATCTATCTACATTAATAGGTGATCTTTAAATTCTAATTGATGATAAAAACACTTTTAAAAGGTTTTAATCTCATAAAATTTAGTTATGTGAGAATTTTTTTGATAATTTAATTTATTAAAATTCATGTTTAATTCCCATTTTAATCCAACAATTCATAGGAATTAACCATATTTTATTCATTTAGTAAATAATTGGATTTAATTTAACATGTACTTAAATTACGGTTTTTAAATTATTAAATTCTTTTATAAATTATTTGGAATAATACATGCATTTTTAGGGAATTTATTGATTATATAGGAGAAAGAGAGTCCATTAAGTCTTTTATAGGAGCATTAAGGATTTTTAAAAGCAATATAGGATTAATTTGAAAAATTCATATTTTGTAAGAATTAAAGGAGAATTATGAGGTTTTATAAGATTAATGGCCAATAATTGATGATCACCAATGAATAAATTTCATGAAATATCTTTTCAAGTGATTAATTGATGGACTGTAAAACTGAGTAAGAATCAATCGATCACGTAAAGGGTGGTGTGAGATTAGATATTGTATTTCAAATCCCATATCAGATTAACATACAACTATTTGAGAATTATTTCAATGTACACATATTTTCAAAAGAAGAAAACATCAACACTCATCCCCAATTTATGATTAATTGACAGTTATGTAATGATGTGCATGATTAAATAGGTCACTCCAGTGCTCACATTAGAATAAATACACTAAAAAAAGCATATCATAAGAATAATTATAGAAATAAAAGAACTATATAATATTGAATTAGAGCGTGTTATTCCGAAATAAAATTATAATTACAATTACTAGTGAACACATATAATTAAAAATATAAGACTAAATGACAAAATAAGATTAAATTAAATATTATACAAGGAAATCATGGCATTCCTGAAATAAAATTTCAATTTCTCATTTTCTAAAGATTTTTTAAAATGATCTATTGATGATTTTATGTGGATTAAATCTAGAAAATAAATTCATAATGTGAGAGTGGGATGATTCTTAGTAATAATAGATTAGGGATGGGTTCAGAAAATGGTTATGTGGAGGAATATCATTTTTTGGCCTAGTCCATGAGGAATATATCAAGGATTGGAGCTCATAATCACATATTTCCAGGATCTCAAGACATTTAAAGGAAGTAATAAGAATAACTATATATAAATAAGAAGGGAACACTTATATTAAATGGGTTCCCTAGTGGGTATTGTAATAGGATTTATGTGTTCATGTTTTTTTGGTAATTTTAATTTCATTTTGTGTTCATTTGTATTTGTGCTTGACATACCCTATATTTTAAATTTTACATACCAATTATCCCTAAATATCTATTCAATGGTGAGAGAGTAACTCAAGGGTCACTGTGGGAATGAACATGCTTGTATTTCTGAGACTTAAGAACCATTTTTTCATTCATTTATTTTTGAAATTAAAGGAATTTATGGGAGATATAGGTACGGGCCGTTGACCATTATTCTCATATTAGTTTACACTTGTATTTATTTATTCTAGGAAAATAACTTTCTCCTCCATTTTCTTAAGTAAAAGTTTGAACCTCTGATTGAGTAAGGAACTAGGGTGTAGTGGCTAACTAGTGAGCTCTTAATGAAAGAATCACACTTCATAGAGCTGTTTCCCTCTTTTAAATATTAGAGTTAATGGAATAAAATAGATAGGAAGGTTTCCAATTGTACTAGGTGTTCAAAAATAATTAAAAGTTTGGATGATAATTCATACGTTGTATCATGATCATAGAATTACATTAGGTTTTATTTTTAAAGAATAATGAAGGAAAACATAGATAGATTATAGGGGTGACTCCATTCTTCCTAAATTCCTTATGTTATAATTTACAACTATATATTTTTCATTACTACATCACATATTAGCACATCACCTTTCTACCCATTATTTTTAGTTTTCATATTATATTATAAAAAGAAGAGTGACATAAGAACAAACGATGGGTTGTGAGACTCTTCATTAGAAGACCCTAATTAGATAATTTTTATATGTCAAGAGATATCAAATTTTAATTAATAATGAACCTTCAACAAGTTCCTTCATCAATCTATAATTTTTCCGAGATTTTCATGGTTTTTATTTATTTCTCTTTATGTTTTAAAATATTATCTAAAAATAAAATATAATAAAACTTGAAAATTGGTTAGTAATGAGTTTTTTAATGAATATATATATGCACTATCTGACACATAATTGTGTGATAATTTTGATGATTTTAAGGAAAACTTATATGGAAATAATTTCTGGTGAATATGTAAATAAACTATAAACATATTTTCAATGGTGTAAGTAATGATAATTTTTTTGAAATTTCTACTCCTACAAAAGATGAAAAAGCATAAGAAGGAACATGAACATCATCAATGGCCTAAGAATAATGATTAAAATGTTGTTATACCTGTATTTTATTTGTATAAACCACTAAATACTAATGGTGAACTAATTGAAGACCTTCTCTCAAACCGCACCACACATCCATATGAGTTTTAAAAAGAATTTCTTCCAAATATTCTATTTTAGGGAGTGTGTTAATTTGTTAATTATTATTTTTAAGTTAAATTTTTGTAATGTGAATTTATAACTCACTACTCCTTTGTTATTAATGTGTATTCATTCATTTATTTTATGCCTCCAGTGGTTACAAAAACTATAGAATAAACACATGATGAAAAGTACATGGATATATATAAAATTATTCAGTAATTTTTAGTGGGAGAAAAAGGATAAAAGGTCAATGCACTGACATTTAATTCACAATAAAGTACTTCATAAAGAATGATAATGAGGAAGATTATTATTTTTTCATGTTTATAGAGTACCTTAGTAAAAGTAGGAAGAATTTATTTCCAGTGTTATTGTGAAATGTTTCTTTATAGTACACTAGGATGGAGAACCGGTGGTGATTGCTACTAACGAAACCCCTCCCCTAAATATTAGGGATAACGAGTTAGTCCATCATGGTGGAAAGATATAAATAATCCAATACATTTTAGGGACAACCCATTTTCCACTTTTTTTAATTCTTGCATTCTTTGGAAATTTTTTACCTTTTTATAGGTTTTGAGTATAGTACAGGGTGGAACATAAATTTGATGAAGTCATTTGATCTATTGTACAATACATGGAATAACAACTTGGTTGTATCACTCTTTCTAATAATATTTTTTTTTCAACAATCGATATTCTATTAGATCTCTTCTGAAATCACATTGTAATAGATATTTGGGATAATGAATGGTTATCTATGTGGGAAATAGAACCAAGTTGTTATATTAATATATGTTTTGTTTTTTTGGTTTTTTAAAGTATTTTTAGATATTCCTTAAACTTTACTGAAAACCATGGTTTAATTTGATTCATCTTAGATATATTTAAAATTAATTTATTAAGAATAGAAGTATTTAAATTATTCTTGATATGTTCTTTATCACATTATTAGAATATGAAAACTAAATGAAATTTGACAAATTATGAAGCCCAGGTCCAAAATAATTTCCTGATGTCAAACTTAACAACTTGAGAGGTTTCTAATCCCTTGTTTATAATTTTTTATCTTTCTATTTTTTAGATTCTTTAGGTACTTCATGTGATCTAAAACATGAATTTTTTTTGTTTCTAAAAACTTTTATATTTCATGAGTTGTGTTAAAAATGATTGAGGCATAATTTTTGAACCCCCTAATGAAATATCACACTATTTTTAGTAATAACTTATCTATTAACAATATTTATACCATAAAATCGATGAATATCTGATTAGGTATCCATATTAAAATATTAACATCCCAATCTACCTAAACATTATCACTCCATGTGATTACATGGGAAATAAGTGTGGGGGAATGCTTGGTTTCTTGGGATTCTTGAGGGGATTATTTGAATGTTTTAAATATTTATGTGGGTTTCATCATTTTTTTGGAATAAGAGTTCACAACAGTCATTTTAATAACATTTTTTCCACTTTATCTCTTTCTAAAAAATTAAATATAAAAAAACAGTACAGAAAAATAGCTTTATAAAAATATAAAAAACAAACAAACAATAGAGAGAAGAGGAAGGATCATTCACTTTAATTTCCTAATATGTGATCCAATATTTTAATATTAAATATTAGGATGTTATAATTATTTTAATGGGAATTAGTGGGGGAAATTTTCTAAATGTTATAATTGTTTAAATCGTGTTTTATACTTAAAATAATTAACAACACTCGTTTTGTTCATTTTGATTCACATCTGAACCAACCACATTAACCTAAAAAATATCCAATGTAAAACCCATCATGATTAATAAATTTTTTTCCTATAGAAATAATAAAATTTAGGATGATATTAATCCTTTGAAAATCATTTTTTCACATGAGAATGAAAAATCCATATTCATAATGCTTCCTTCACAGTGAAATATAAAGTCTGGAAGGTAAAAAATATCATTGGGTGGAATAGTAGAATAAATATATTTTATTGAACATAATGGAATTATGGAGATTAAATTCATATAAAAGGTTTGATATTTCAAAGGGCGTAAAAGTTTAAAAGTGATACTAACTTTTCACAATGAAATTTTATTTAACCTTTTTATATGGTTTTTACCTATAATGATGAAAATAAGTGTGGGGGGTTATGTGAGTTAGATTTTGATACAATTTTTAGTTGAATTTATATTTATAACCCTATTTCAATCAAATATTAAGCTTAATAAACAAAATTTTTATACTATAATAAGTAATATGTGTACATTAATAAAGATTTTCATTTATAGTTTTAATTAATGATTTTTTTGAATTATATGGGATGAATAAAATATTGATATTACGGAATTTTAATGATTGTAAAGGTGAAAAACAGTCCAAGAATACTTTAATGGGAGTAAGAAGTAATTTTAATAGTTGCATATGATTAATTTCTACAATTTATGGTTGTGTGAGAATAAATGGAGAATTCTGAGTCTATATTAAATTAAATTCAAAATATTAAAGATAGAGTATAAATAACCTCTACAAAACATGGATTCTTTTGAATAAATTAATGTTTTAAAATTTTCATACATATCAATTGGTTAGGTAAAAATCTATTTGGTATTAAACCTAGGTTTTCAAAGACCAGATTGGATGAACATAAAACTACATAATAATCATTTCTGTGAAATCATTATCATGTAGGAATAATACAATGACCCACATCCCTCATAACAGGTTAATTGAAGGTTGGACAATGTTCTGTATGATTAACTATGCTACACCTATTCTCAAACAATATCACTTTGGACGAAGAATGAATCATGTAATATTAATTTCATCAATCTATAAGATATAGAAAAATAACTTCATGTTTATTCTTCTCACATCATATTAAAACCCGTCCACTAGTATTCATATTCGATTACAACGACAATACTTGAGGTCAATGAAAGAGTAAATCTTGAATTAATTAAGGAAATAAAGGCTTGATATCAAATAAAAATTCATCTTCCCATTATCAACCCAAAATGAGATATTACCTTCAAATGGTTATATAGGTATTCATTTTAAAAATAAAGTAGGAAAGTGATCATATGATCACTCAACATGAAAAAAGTGAATTATTTGAAAATGACTAAGTTGATAAATATCACATTTTTAGCCAAGTACATATGGAATTGATCAAGGATATGAGCATTTTAGAATTGATTTTCAGGAGATAAATATTTAAAAACATTGTAGGGGAGATCTATGCATGAATAAAAGGGGTTTCCCCTATCAATTGGGTTTCACACTAGGTATTAGAATAAAATTTTTGTATCTATGTTTTTACTATAATTTTTAATTTCCTTTTATTTTCTTCTATATTCATGATTTTCTTCTTCTTTTTTCCTTTTTCATACTACTGATCTCATAATATCTCTCCAATGGTGAAAGGATTACTCATGGATCACTCACTAGATGTAATTGAAATCATTCATGATTCTTTCATGCTGTGATTTCCTTCTTTTATTTTCAAAATTCTTAGAATTCAAGGGAGATATAGGCAGGAGATTGTTACAAATCCTATCATATCAGTTTTATCCTGCCTTCCTTGTTACTGTGAAAACCATTTTATCCTTCTTTTTATTAATTACATATTGGAATAGTTCTTACGTAAGGAATTGGTGAGTGGTGGCTAACAAGTGAAGGATTAGTGAAATAATTACAATCAGGATAGGGGTTTCCCCCTCCTAAAACATGAATGTAGTGGAATTCAGTTAAAAAGAAGGTTTTCAATTATGTTAGGTTTTTAAATAGAATTAGCAGTAGGGGTGATCATTTGATATTGAACATATATTAATATTAGGAATTATTTATGAATAATATTGATGGAACACTTTGTTTTTTTTTATGGGTTACTCCTTTATTCCTCACATCATTCTGTTAGCATTTTGATATATATGTATATATATTTTATTATTTTATCAGACATTCACACATCATCTATCCATAGGCTTTTGAGGTTCCATATTCATTTTAAAATTACAATAGGAGAGATGATAATTTTATATACATAGTGTTCCTCTTCGATAGATGACTCTAGGGACATCCCTAGCTATATTTTAAGAGTTACAAAAAGTATATTTATTAGTGCCCTTCAATAGTGTTCTCCATCTAGAAAATGTCATATATCAATTTTTCACATTTTTTCTCTATAGAGAAACATGCCTCAGGATATATGGATGTACACATCCATCATATCCCCTAGCTATATTTTATGTGGGATAGGTAATATGTAATGCTTAAGTGGTTTAGTTATCACCTCTGATGTACTTGTCATGCAACTAGTAATAATAAAACATGTATAATAATAACAAAACCGAGTCCAAAAAATACATTATTTTATATCCCTTAAAAATAAGACATTGCATCATGTATGTGAACTCATCATGTTGGTTAAACATAACACATATGGGAAATGATGGTACACACCCAAATGACCCTTCAAAATACACACACCATTTCATGTAAAAATAACTATTGAGTGTTATTATTTTCTAGTATATTTTATATATTCTCATCATGGTATCATAAATAGAAAATTAAATAGTTTATTCTGAGTATAATTCCATATAGGATAGATAGTTGGGTCCTCTTCTTTATTACAGGATATCCATGAGATGTTAGAGGTATGAAATAGTTGTTACTTCCCTAAATTTAAATTAATTCAAGTTTAGTGTATTCTACATTTCTTATGGAGATGGTAATCCACTATGTGTTTAAGTATGGTCCTCTATTTCATAAATGGGTCTTGGTACTCCCCCATGTGTTTGGTAATGGGTCCCTTATATGACTGGTTGGGTTTATGTACTCCCCTATGTATCATGGGTTGTTACTCTATCTATATATTCATTACTACCTCATGTATTTGGTAAAGGGCCCACACATATAGGGCTTAGTGCTCCCTTTATTGATATACTCTTCCCTTGATGAGGTGTAGTCTCCACACTATGGATATAGAGAGGTGGAGAAAAATAATTATATGCTAGGTAATTTGGGTGTTATGAGTCATATGATATATCATGCATTTTTGGTTCCTTGGACAAATGTGAATTTTCTTGGGTTTTAACATATTAATTATTTTCTATACCATTTGTTTTCATGATTTATAAATCATATATAGAGTTTTCTATTTCTCCCTATATATTGGGTTTGGAGATAATATGTTTTTTCATCCTTTCCTCTTTGTTTTTAGGGAATCATTTGGGGTATGTTTATAATCACCCATGGATTGGATTTCATCCCACGTGTTCCATGTTTAATGTGGATGATGGAATTTTTGGGAGTAATATTATAGAATGTGGTGTTGTTAATGTTAGTGATTAGTGTTGTACAATGATTGTTTTTTAGTAGATATTCATTTTGGAAGAAATTATGATAAAAAGTTTATCCTTTTCATTTTTTCTAGGTCTATCTTCACTTTGGGTTATTTGGATTATGTGTTCCACTTCATTTCTGAAGTATTATTTTATCATACTATTATGAGTATTTGAGTTGTCTAATTACCAATTTATCTATAGTTGGTTAGAATACTTGGATTTTCTTTATTTATGTTTTTTTAAGAGACATGTGTTGTGTATAGGTTTATTAGGATAAGGCCACTCATGTGTGTGATATTCCATTTTAGTGCTTGTCATAAGCCCCTGGACTACTCGAGGTTGGTTTGGGGTATAATATTTGGCCAAACTACCATAACATGTGAGGACCCAATGTGTAGGGTCATTTCAATAAGCATTATAAAGATTCAAAAGAGTATAATTTAGGTTTTTGTACTTTGACCTCTACATCCATCTCCTAATACTTTTCTTGATGATGACTATGATTTAATTATACTTGACCAATAGAATTTCATTCCTCAATAAGACAAACTCACCTGGGTTTGTGATATAAATTGTTTCTCCACAGAGGGCCCTTCCACTTATTAATATATTTTTGTGAACCTAATTACATGAGAAGTTTCATGTGTATACCTAATCAATTTTTACATAAAAAGTATATTATTCATGAAACTATAATTAGATGTTAAATTAAATTGATAGAATATTTTATCGATACTTTCTATTATTTTGAAAATGCATTATAATCTAATGACTTATTTTTAATTATTTACCTTTTCTTGAATGACACATTCAAGGATAATGTTACAGAAATATATAGTCATTGAACTTAAATTAAAAGGGAAAAATTAATCAATTTGTATATGACTTGTGAAATTTTTTATTACAAATCAATCATTTCATAATCATTTTCAAATTCATAGTAATTACTTATACTATGCTTTGATCAATAAAATATGATTCACTATTTTTTAACAAGAATAGCGGAGAATGAAAATATATTCCATTAAGATCTTTAAAATTATCCATATGAATAAAATAATGGAATTTCTTATTATAAAAAAATTATAATGATAGATAAACATATGAATATCCACATAAATAAATGGTAGATATCACTCCCATAGTGTCATTTTTAACTGTACAACCTTTTATTTATTTTCATTACATTTATTACATGTTTATTTCCTTTCTTCATAATGTTACTTTTATTTTAGAAACCCTTTTTGGGAATTAGAGACACTTCACTTTAGTATCCATGGTTTTTTAGAGTTCATAGGATGCTAAGGTATACCCACTATGGACACAAAATAGAGAAAATTATAGGTTGGGGGTATATTGTAGATTTGGTTTCTATATTGTGATGATTTCTTACCTATGAGTGGTTGTGATATATCATGAAGGATACTCCGTGGAGGCATTGGAAATGTGGCCTTGGATCATTGACCTCCCTTAGGGGAACCATGTCATAACCAAGAGGACTATGTCATGGATTCCTGGGGTGGGGGTGGGGGGTGTCCCCTTTACCACATAAGGGAACACCACAACATATCATAAGTGTCTCAACCAAAGAGGTTTCCAAGGAAATGATGCCATGTCATAACCCCCAGGCTGCTACGTGGTATACCTTTGTATAATTTTTTTAAATAAAAACATAAATATACTATTATTGTCTTCTTCAAAGTAAAGCTTCAACCCATCTTTTTTATCCTTGTCATAACCTCCATCACCCACTATGCATGAGCCACACCCCCCCTCTTGGTGTAATATTTTTGTGTATTTAAAGTGGTTTTATCTAATAATCATCATGTATGTGGTTTTATTAATTCTTAATGATATTTAATTAATTCCTACTAGAATTTCAATCCTCCACTAGTTCAGAGAAACCTAGGGGTTTTATTAGCCAAATTTTATGGCTTGAGTTTTAAAAATGTTTTCCCCTTACATCTATAGGATCCCGTATTCCATTCGAAATGAGTTTTTTTCACAAATATACTAGGTCTTCCATCTTGAACTACAACCTTACATGACTCACCAATAACTCAAGGGGTATCATCAATCCCCATGGGATTATGACAATAATCAATGGAATCATAGAACAGTAATTAATGATGATTTCTTTAATAAACATATGTGAAACATGGGATTTATCTAGAAGATCAGAATGGCCAAGCTGTATAGTAGAGTTTCATGTTTCGAAAAATATCTGCAAACAAAACTAAAAAAACATAATATTGAGCATTAGAATAAAAAATTAACTTCCAAATAATAGATTATAATTGATTTAAGATCTAGATACAAGTATCTATCTTTTGAGATACAAAATAAAAACTAAAAAACCCAACACGATCATTGTGTGACCTATTGGTCACCATCCATAGAAAACCATCTCACACATTGAGAGTTAAAAAACTATATCCTTAACCTATAATTTGAAAGGGGCCCATCGATGGGGAGTGGAGGAAGTAAGTTTTGAGCATAAAACGGCTCAATTGGTATGAACCATAGAATCTATAAATTTATATTTCTAAAGACAACACATGTACACTAGTTCGATAATATTACTACAAGGTAATATTTTATTAATTTATAAAACTAATACAATTTCTTCTTAAAACCACTTTTAAACCCATTTAAAAAACTCATTGAAAATCCCAATTTTATGAAACTCACCGACTTAAAAAACATTCAAATCTGATTAATTAGTAACCAAATTAACATCACTTGGATGAATTAATAAACATGTCTAATTGGAAAATATTATCAAAAAAACAATCATCAAATAAAGGATTGTAACTAATATTAAATTTAAGGAAAAACCATGTAAAAGTTAGAAGTAAAAGATATGGATTATGTAATCTTGTAAAATCTTAAAGCATATAATGAGGAGACCATATATGTACTCATTTTAGAACCATTGAATGGACTATTGATGCACTCAAAAAGTATAGAACCAGCCATGCTTCTCTCGGCTAGCCTTACAAGTGGAATGACACCCTATAGTCATTGACACCATAAGGGACTAACTCTATCTAAGTGAGTATAAATAAAATCATATTTCGTATCTCACTGAGACACTTAGGATCCCATGATAATTATAATATTGAGAGGTGAGGTGGAATTTATATAAACTGTAACATCCTGGTCCGGAGTCCTCTCAATGGTCGTCCAGGCCCAGTTCACCACATGGCCTCAGGTTCACCTCCTAAAATTCCACAGGCTTTTGACTTGTTGTTTTGGTCTACTGTGGTATTTTGAGAAGACTATACACCCATATTATATTGTGAAATCGTAGAAAAATAGATAAAACAACATACAAATCAGATTATTTAAAAAATATAAATTATATGAAAAAATCATGTAATAAAAAATGAAATTCTATACACAAACCTAAATAGTCAAGCTCAAATTCCCCAACGAATCTCCTACTAGGTCGACTAAATATAAAATAATAAATAGAAGAAATAAATAATAAAATCACCGGGCTCGACTTCCAAATCTGATCAGTACCTCGATTCTAGTCTCCAATTCTCTTGATATGCTCCACCAAATCCTAAGAATCCACATGAGTAGCTCTGATCGATCATTAATCCTTATGATTCCACCCTATCCATCATCCATATGAGATCAACCTAAAATAATACATAAGGTCTGCATGTACACTAAGGTTTATATATAGGGGGTGAGAAATGAATCTCAGAATGTCATCCCCAATAGTGTACCTATCAATTGGTGTCTTAAGAGATTCTAATAAAATATTCCCACTTAGCTTAGAAACATGTAAACTAAAAAAATAAATAGATTAGATCACCAAATATCCTTATGTTTATAACCCTAATCGACCATACCGGCTTTTACCAGTGTCAGGGTGCCTCTGATCATGCCATGATGATCACACCTCCTATGAAAATGTGGAATCTAGATCCATGGAATCCAAAACTAATCTTGATGACTCTATGGACCCATATGATGGAAGTCTAAAAATTTCATAACATAATCAAATGAATCTCCTATCACAAATATTTATATACATGGAAACTCCCATCGATATCCTCGCAAATATAGTGACCCATACCATGATAGTCCAATCATCTTATCTCTAAATTGAAATCATCTCCTATAACTAATCTCTCTATCTATGGTAGCTCCCATATTCATCCTCATGACTGTAGAGATTTATACTATTAAATTTTTTAAAGTTATAGCTCGTAATACATGGGAACTCCTATAACTAAGCTCCATATATGTGGAATCTTCCATTAATATTCTCATTACTCTAGGGACCCATTTTATAGGAGTCCATACATTCATGATCATAATCAAAGGAAGATCATATAATGAATATTATTATCCCTAGAAGATTTCATATATATCCCCATGACGTTGGTGACCCATCCAATTATAGTCCAAACATCTAAAATCCTCATCCATAGAAGCTCCAATCACTGCCCAGTAAATCCATGATAGCTCCAAACATCCTTTCTATTAATCCATTTAAGCATCAATGACATAACATCATCTCTTAGGGGGTAAAAAATGTTTCAACATAAAAAAATTATATAAAACATATCCATGGTTAGCTAGATGGCCACACCTATCACCATCATCTTATCCCCATTGGGCTTACACATCGATTCAGGTTCTAAGTTGTCACTTACAACCATCATGACCCAAACACAAATTACTCGTTATAATTTTCCTATTAATGGTAAACCACTTAGGTCCTTTGGGTTTTTATGTATGTGTATGAATCCCTCTTGGGATCTCCAAAACCATTTTACATGTGGAGGATTTCCTCTTGGAATCCTCTAGGTCAAAACATAAGTGGGGAAATCGCTCTTCGCATCCTCAATAACAATTAGTATCTTGGTCCAATTCTATTATCATGGGGAAAACACATCCCTAAACACAGTCTCTAATATCGCATTTCCTCATATGACTAAATGGAAAAAAATCTTGGGAGAGATGAACTCAATCCCATCCTCATTCATGACACTATATTGGTCTGAACACCCAAACTATATGTCTCCTTGAGTCACAACCCAATCCCACTAACTCTATATTATTTTATGAAATATAAAAATATTACATTGGTGATCATATAAAACACCCTACAATTATTATCATTTCCCTTATCTTGGTCTCACTCCCTTTATCTCTTAGGAGACCTCTGGATTTTCTTACTAGAGGGAGAACCTATACATCATAGCTCGTTCACTTGAATTCACTTCATTTGAATTTATCAAAAGACCCAAAGGGATCCACCATAATTTTCTACATTAAAAATATCTAATAATGGACTTCAAATATGTATATTTATATATATAGGGTACAAAAATACCCAATTTCCTCGAATGGGTAACAAGGGGCAATACATGATGTGAACCCTGATTAAACGATGTGTAATAGAAAATACCCACACTAAATATGTACTTTTATTTGTCTAGGATACACTTGGGGTCATTATATATACTAATACATCGACAGGTCACACCAACTAGATGGCTTTGGAACACCTTTGTTCGGATCGTGTACTACTACACATCCATGTCACCCTTACATTGGGTTTCATCCCAAGAACTTGTCGACATGGCAATGTCCAACAACACGGTAAATAATAAGAGATAAAAAATTATATTCTCAAAAACTACATCTTACTTAAACCATAATAACTCATGGTGTTTGTTCTTTAAACCACACACCATGTGATTGGGATTTCCCAAATGATAACCTTTTTAATCAAACCGAACCCCCTATTTTCCAAAAAAATGGACAAAAATGAACCCTCATTGGGCCCCCAAGAAACATAATATGGATTTAAAATTATTGAAAACAAAATTATGGGGATCTATAGTTTAAAATAAATTTAGTTCTTACCTTTAGTTTGACACTGTGGATGATTTGGGCCAAAATTCACACCCAAAATTCATTTCACCCTGATCCGGTCTTGATCACTGCAATGGATGATATACAGTAGCACCTCATTACACCCTTGCCCCTCAATCTGGCCATCACGTGAAAGGGGGGAACCATCCCCATTATTTCAGGGGTAGGATTGAAATAAGAGGGGAAATGTATAATTAATTTTGTAATTAAATTAAATTTAAACCCCATTTAAAAAATATTGCATCGAGTCCCGAAACCTGAAGGGGGTTTACTCCTCACCAATGAAAAACAACCCATTCTGAACCCGACCATAGAGTCAGAATCTCAATATGATGCTCTGGTCAAAATACATCATTGTCAAAACCCATGAAATTAAATTAATATTTAATTAATTAATATAAAATATACTGTGAAAATTTAAATGGATCTGATTTTCCCCAAAATATTATTCTAGTGTAAAGAACCTATTATGATACCAATGTAGTGATGAGAAAAATTATCATTGATCATATAAAAGGGTAAAATTATCATTTCACCCCTTACAAACATCCAAACACAAAAACTCAATTTTCCCCATTTTCACAATTTGAATAAACATATCGTTTTACAATATTCACACCATTACACTCCTCATGGTTGAGATGTCTCTATGGAAAAAAATATAACATGATTTCAACTTGGAAATATTCACAACTGACAGTATCATGACTGTCCACCAATTTCTCCAATTGCATCTGCATCTCTCCTAATGTGAGATACATTGAACCATGAATGATACGATAAACCCACCATAAGAGTTCCCTTATCATCACCCTACAACCAATACAAACATCCATGGCCCATGATCTATCCTTTAGTGAATGAAATGACTAGATGTGGTCAACTTGGTCAAACCATAGAATAAAAAAAATCATCCATCCCTTATAATATATACATGAATGGAAACATATGTACTCAATAACCCACATAAAATGCTGATTTTCTCCTCTAATGTCCTATGGTGCTCTCTACACCATAAGGATTTCCTTACACCTCTTCATGAGTGTTGAACACAACATGTCAACTATGGCTACACCACTGGGGTTTTCTCAATATTCAAAGAAACTCAGTGGACCCAAATTTGGTCCAAATGACACTATGCATCACCGATGTGCTCATTTACGGATAAAATAAGGCTTTATCCAAATGTTCTGGCATGGAAAAAATATCCTTCTATGGGTAGAGTGATTCTCCAAAGAACCTCTCACATGATCTCATGGTCACCCGAGACGTGGGCCAAGAACCTAAGATAATTCCATTAAACCGCTAATCATGCTACTCATGTAGGTATATTACAATAATTTGGATCAACAACGACACTCCACTTAAAAATCAAGCATAATTCCTATGTCAAACTTAACCACATGTTTAACCTTCATTTGGGGATATTCCCAGTTAGGAGTTCCCATCATTTCTCTCACCCAAAATATAAAATGATTCCAAAAATAGGGAAAATAACTCAATCAGTACTAGTCTAGAAATATCCCCATGATACTAAGGAACTCATTGTACTACACATTCCATGTTGCAAGCACTCAAGGTTCTTTTTACAGAAAAACAATTTCATTGCCAAAACTATACCCTAAACATAATTACTCCACCCATGCACGAATCTAAATATCTATAACATACCAATTATTATTAACTCAAAATCACCAAAAAAACCTGAGCCAATCCTTCTCATAGGTTTCCTACAATCATTGAAAAATATTCGACTAACTAAACACTAAATTACATCCAAAAGTCTCTAGGTCTCACAAAAAGTCAAAAAGTTAGGTATCATTGAAGGTCATTCCTCATGGGACTCCATTCATGATACTATATCAATAAACCACATAACCCAATGATCCAAACCACCATCTTAATATTATATTTAACAGTAACTGACATCACATGAAAAAACAATCATCCATCAAGAATCGATTCTCAATGAGCGTCCACCTATGAGACTGGTCCCTTGAGAACCACACACCCACCAGTGATCACTAACATAACCAATGAAATAATACTAGGTAATCCATACTAAGGAACCACAAAAATAATGCTCATTTATATATAATTTCATTCCATGTTATATGGGAAAAACAATATAGTGTTTTACAAATACATTAATTAACCAGACATACAAGGTATATTTAACTGAATTTTCCCTATGGTGGCCATATACAATAAACAACCATAACATTGTTTCTTAGTAGAGTGTCACTCAAAGATATATGTGGATGTTTTATATATTTTATTACTGAAACATTATATATCCAAACCTGGGCATTAGAAACCCACTGGAAATTTCTCACTAAGTAATAAAATGCCTCCATTAACCTCCTAGGGTCACACTATGTCTGACACCCCAATGGACTATTTCATAGTCATCACAAGCATCTCACCATAGATCCACATGACCAACCATCATAAGGATATATATATATAGGCCCCCCAATGTATAATTCAACAATGTACTTATATGAAAAAATATCATATGAGTAGTTTCTTGCACATTAATCAACAGATATTATTGTGTAACACCCCAAGGTTTTATGAGATATATTATATTTAATTTATTTAATATCTTATATTTTATGCTAAACCAAGATTATCTTGCACTATAAACAACACCGTATTAGCTTGTAGTATACGCAATAATATTCCTTGATTGTGTAACACACACTTTCCAGTTCTTTTGGTAGTAGTTATTCTACGCAACATTGAGTGTGTGTGTGTATATATATATTCAATATATAAATGAAATATGTTTGAATTATATTATAAAAAAACAAATGAGTCTTTAACTACACACAACCCTGACTTGGCGTGAATTGTACGCAATCACGACCTTCTTTGATAGCATGTGTTGTACGCAATACCGAGTACCACTAAACAATGATATATGGTTATTATATTATTATGAACTAGATTTTATTAATATTATTAACTAAATTTTTAATTTTATAACATTATTATTCATATTAAAAATTTCATTGAACATGGTATGAGAACAAAATAATTTGTTCGGGTAAAATAAGTGTTTTTAAAAAAAATGCAGTTTTGCCTCCTTTTAATGGCGCACCCATATTAAATGTAGTTTCGACATTTTTATAAGTTAAATTTGACAAAATAAAATTATTCTTTGGAATCAGGATATAAAAATTTACTTTGGATAAAATTTTCATATTATTCTGATAACTTTTATATTTTAATGAATCGTAAAAATATGCTATATTTTAATTAAGAACAACTTTTTTCAACATAATAATTTATATGGTTAAATAATAATATTTAAGGGTTTTATAGTATAAATAGAATATATTTTTACCATTTAATATAATTTATGTCATTATAATTGATTTTACATTGAATTCATGGGTAAAATCATTTCAATCTTTTGCAATGTTCTAACTTTTAAAATTAATTTTCTTAACGAAGAGATTAATTTAAAATTAATTTTTGAAACTTCTGTGATTTGAATTTGAAAAAATGGATTCTATATTAAGAGTAATTATGTCCAAATTATGTTAATTGGATAATTGTTATTTTTGGTCACTATGAATATTAACTACGGTAAATTTAATTTACCATAATTAAAGGTAAATCTGGTAATTAGGGTAAATATAATATTATAAAATTACTATAACACCTATATTAATACAATTGGATGATTATATTTTGTCTTAAGCCATATTTATGTCTAAATGGAATCTATTGGGACCCACTTTTATATGATTAACACTTTTAATTTATATTATTTTAAAGAAAGTGAAATATGTCTCACTCAATCTTTAATAGTTATTTTTTTAATATAAGGTTATACAAAATATAAATTCTATTATAAATACTCATTTGAAAGCCAAAATGTTTTTCTTTTTTATGGAAATTTATTTGTAATTTTTAAGATATATTTAATTTCCTTAATAGCTTATACATTAATGATGCAGAAATTACTTATTTAGTGAAAAATCAAAAATATAGTTTTTATTAAAATAATAATACCCATTAAAAGGGCCAAAAAACTGACCAAAACATATTGGTCGTATATATGTAAACCCTAAAAATCCAATGGTATAATTTTTGACCATTTGGAGCTTTATAAAAGAGATTATGAAACTTATATTATTTTCTTACAAATGATGTCAAAGTTCTCACCTTTATAATTTAATAAATATAACCATTTACATGTTGTACTTTTAAGATGATAAATTCTAGTAAAATTATTATTTTGAAAAATAATTGATTTATAATCATCATAGTATTTTATTTTTAATTTTATGCAACTAATAAGTATATTAAATGATTATACAAAAATGAGATAGTAATTGTTTTATTAAGAAAAATATCAAATAAATGGTTTATAAATATTAAAATAAATATTATATGAATTAATTAATATTCTCCACATATTTTCTAGATTAACATCACATGTTATGAATCTATTATACATTTTTATTCTAATATATCCTCTTTTGAATTTTATTTAAATTCAAATAAATAAATAGTATCAAAATTAACACTATTGCTATTTTATAAAAATAACATATTATAAAATTGTTTAAAAATCACAAATATTTTTATAAATTATAAATTGAAGTTTATATGGTCTAAAATGTCATAAAGTATCCAATTATGGACAATTAAAAACACATAAGTAATTATTTATAACAATTTAAAATTCAGAATATTATTACCACAAATAAAATTAAATAGATTAAATAAGGATAAATCAAGTTGATAATGTTTAAAATAAATTTCCTACATGTATAAATATTATTGGTCGATAAGATTAAAACCCTATATCATCTAATATTATAATTTGAGTAATTTTGGAAGTTTTTATATGGAGTTTGTGTTTATTATAAATTAATATTTTTGAGGATTCCAAAAGTGCCCCTCTCCTCCCTCATAAAAGGGAACCTCCTCCCTCTCATCTTCACAACATTTTGAGCCTTCATGCTCATCCAACCCCTGACAATTACACTTCTCAACGTCACTAGTAATATCATAGAGGTTCTGGTCTTCTCAAAAGACCAACTCTAGTTCCCTAAAATGCGGATTAAAAGAGGCACGTCGAGGAAGAGGACATCTATTCTACTGATTCTGTCAAGTTTCATTCATTCTATACTTCATCTTATTTATTTGTTTCATTATTAAGTAATAACATTATTATCACTAATATACTGAAATGTTATTATAAATATTAAACAACCCTATTTCACCTTCTATCAATCCTACGGAAAATAAAATCACCGCGCGTGCGTACGTTCGAAATACTGTCTCCACACCATGGTGTAATCTATTTTCCACCACCAACATACTTGGATTGGTATAATGGTAGAAATAATAACTATGTATGATTATTATAAAATCATAATTATTCTGATAAACTATATCATCCAATCAAATTCCATTCAATAATTATCAGAATTATATAATCACTCGTGCGTATATACAGATTACCATCTCCACGACGCGATGAGATTCATTCTCCATGATTAACCATTCAAGTATGATTATAATGTATATATGATAAATAATCATGAAGGATATGACATAATAATGATACTAGATTTATTCACATATAAGTTTCATTTACTTAATTCCATTCAATTCAATAAGGAAACGGAAACCGCGTTCATGCGTACGTATGACCTACCGTCTCCATGAATGGTGTATTTAATTTCATTTATCGATCTAAAATATATATTTATATGATGAATATATATTATATATAAATCATATTTTACATTCCGGAATTAATTAAATCATTATATAAGTAATAAAATCAAGAACAACATGTCAAAACATGTACGATAAATGAAACGACTTTACAGAAAACGCTGATTAACACAGAATTGGAAAAAGAACAGGTTATATAAAGTCCTAAGTGAATCATATATGATATCATAAATATTTTTATGGTTCTGTTACAACTTTATAATATGTTTAAACCCAATATACATGAGTTTCTTACATGTACGAAAGAAATTTGACCTAAGGTAATGGATAATTATTCCAATCTCATTCTTAACCGAGATTGGTTATTCATAAGTATTTAGTGGGGTTATATTTATCATCAATTTTCATGTTTTAAAAAAAATCATTTATTTTTAAAGTCATTTTTACCAATTTTTGACTTTTACTATATGTTATGTAATGAATCTTTTTTTGGTTTACCATACGAGGTACTTTTTGACTTTTTCAGCAAAGTACAAGGAGAATGTTTTTTTACATATACAGCATGAACCGATTTTTTAATGGTTTCTTAACACTTTATTTCCTTGAAGCATCATATAAATGATTTCATGAATGTTTTAACAGAATTATTTTCTTTTAAAATAGCATGGAGTATTGTGAAAAGAAAATGTTTTCGAAGAAGAAAGGATATTTTCCTCATCAATTCATTTCAAGTGTTTTATCAAAACTATTTTCCATATAAGGTGAAATTTTTTAATATGTTTTTATTTAAAGTATAATGCCTCTATTATGTTCATTGTTTGATTTTTCTTATGATGAAATTATATCAATTTTTTTATATGTATAATATTATGATGGGATGATTTTTATGAAACCCATTTTATTCATTGGGATATGATGAATGATTTATCAATTTTTTGTGGCACACGTAAGAATTATTTCAATATGAGATGGGTGGGACCTATATCTCCCTCAAATGAATTGGGTAAATATTTATATCTCATGAGATAGATATTTCTGGAATGGAAAGTAAATATGGTTCAGTAATACAGGGCTATAACAGCAAGTAAACCTGGTTCAGTAATGGAATTTGTCCACTATGATGGTCTTGGAAACAATGCATTGGCTACTATAGAAATCATATCAGGTGATTAAAGGTTTCCCACAATTACATGTTTTATTCCCATGTTATTTTATCATGATTAATGTTATTTTATGATCTATGACTTGTTTACTGCTAAGATTTATGTCATGTTCATTTTTTACATACACATGTTTATGGTTTGTTTTATATTCACTATGTTTACCCTTACCGAGCATTGGAGCTCAGAATTTTTATGTTTTATTTTCCCCAGGATATAAAAAAATAATTTACGTAAGAAAAAAATAGGGGACGATCTTAATGGGAGATGTTGAAAATCTTTCTCCATGATTAGAATATTATGTTCCGAGTTTCCAAAGACACTAAACTAATATGGTCATAGGGCGTCTATTTTTGTTATGTATTAAGTATTCCACATATGTAATGTAATTTCCATGTACGTCAAGATTTGGGACTCTACATCTTGTCTGTTATAAAACCACACAAGTAGGCATACATATCATGAATATCCAACATGAGAACTATTTAGTGCATTTCATGCATATATTTTAGAGTGTTTAATGTATTAAATTTTCATTTAAAAGAATAATAATGAAATTTTGGAACAAATTGACTAGTTTTATGTTTTATGGTAGGAAATGATGATTATTTGAAAAAGGAAAAAAAGGGGATAAATTATGAGTAAAAAGCCGTTTCGTGCCATGAGTAATGTGAAGTGGTGCAACACTGGATTTTTTAGATGAAGAAAAAAATGAAAACTAAAGATGAATTATTACATGTCGTGTAATACCATTACATGTTGTGAAATACTTGAAATGAAATTGCCACGCTAGGGAAGTTGTTACATCAGTAAATAGCATGAAAAGAAATTACACATCGTGAGTATCTATTTCATTTCATGAAGTGAGTCAAAAGGTCAAATTATCATAAATGATTGATGTGAGATTTACTCATGCGGAGGCAAAATCGGATCTAGATTACACGATGTATAACCCCTTTACATGTCATGAAAGCTACGAAAACTAAAAAATAAAACTGTTTCTACATGAAACAGTAATGGTTTAGAATATAGAAGGATCACATGGGCCACCCATCCAATAGAATCAGGGACCAGCACGAGAATCTGTAACACTAACAGACAATGGAGTGATGATCTGGAGCCCCGATTCACCACCTTTCTTCTTCAGGAACCAATGCTGCTCACTCTCAACATGGGTGATTAGTTATTTTAGTTTCATGTGATGTGTTTGAAAGGGTATATGGGATTAGGGATTATTTTCTTCAGTCTATTCATTTATTGGATTGTAGAAAACCATTTATTGAATTCCAAATCACCCTTTTCACATATTTCATGACCATTTTTACATTTGGAAAGTTATATTTTCATTTCATAAGTTAATCGCCTTAGTTTGTGTATAACCTTTATGTAACCTAGGTCAGTCATGTTTATACAAGGTTTTTATTCAACTATTTTTTCTGTTTCACTATGTAGATGAACTTTAAAAAGGTAAAATCACAATATTAGGGTACGATACCTAGACCAAGGAACCTTGATGACCCATTTCTGACAGAAAAACATAATTAACTCCCTATAAATTAAATCCATAGCACACGAACCTAAAAATCACAGATCCTAGAATGCCCCTCACCTGATATTCAACCCAATCAATCCTATTTATTTTTTTTAAAATGAATCAAATAATGTCAATTTCATTTTTTAATTAATTTAAAACATACGTTATTTCCCTGTGGGTTTGATACTCGAATCACTAAATACTACATAGTTAGTTATGTTTTCATAGTTTTAATAAATAACTAATTTTTTTATCCAAATATGATTTAAGGATTACACATGAGTTTTCAAATTTTTGGCACCTTTGTTGGGGAGGGTTTCCTTGATTAAACTAATTAGGAATTTAGAATAGTATTTTCTTAATTCATTTTTTACACCTGGTATTTGTGTACCATTGTTTTAGCTACAAATTCATTTCATGACAAATAAACTAGTGGGAATGGACAAATTGAATATTTATTTTTGTACATCCTAGAGTTCGATAAGAATTTGCACTATCAAACACAAGATAAAAAGAACGCTGATAAAGAAAAGGAAACCACGACCGATAAATGTGAATTTCAGAGAGCCGAGCATGAGTTGGGTCAACCAGCGGGTCAACAAGTGGAAAGAATGATTTCAAGGGGTCTAAGAGTTGATAAACTATGGAATACCATCAATCAAGGGAGTTCATCCTGAAATTCTGATACCCCCCATTTTTGTTCAACACTTTGAAATCAAGCCGTTTGTCATCCAAATTATTAACGATTAACTAAATTTTTTTGGGATACCACAAGAAGACACCAACTCGCACATCGTGAGTTTCTTTGATATTTTTGATACATTCCAATTTCATTGTATCAAAAATGACACAGTGAGGATTCACTTGTTCATATATTCACTAAAATTAAAATCACGGTAGTGAATCCAAAGTCTTCCACCACATTCAATAACAACATGGGAAGAGCTAGTAGGGTAATTTTTTACAAGGTTTTTCTCGCCTTCAAAGTCTATGGATCTAAGGGTAAGTATTTTTAATTTTGAGAAATTAAATGAATAAACTTTATATAGTTCATGTGAGAGATTTAAAGGTTATATATGATGATTCCCTCATCATGGAAACAAAGTGTGTCTGGGAATTCAAATGGTTTATAATGGATTTTTCCATGGGAATCATTATATTATCGATGTTGTTGCAGGAGGATCGCTTATTAGAAAATAACCAGAGGAATATTATGAGCTACTAGATGAGATGTCCAACAACAGATTCCAATGGATTCAAAAGTAAGGAAGAGTACAAGGAGTAAATATAGTGGCTAATAGATGGACGAATTCCCAAATAGAGTCTATGAAAAATTAGATGGATGCAATAATGGGAATCAGAATCCCCAAGGAATGTATCATGAAGACAGAAATTATTTATATTATAATCATCAAAATTATGAATAGGGATGTAGTCCACAATAGAAACGACCATGTCAAAGTCATGGATTTTAGCAGAGACCTCAAGGTTTTCAACCTCAACAATAAGGTCCAACACTGACAAGTCAAGTCTATTCACTAGTAGAGACCCTTGCAACATTCATGACCACCACTGGATTTGCAATTAAACATTTTATTGCATACACAAGAGATCATGGGAATTCAATTAGGTAATTTAAATATGACTAAAATTACCATCATGCTGCAATGAGGAATATAAAAAATTTAATTCAATAAGATTTTTGATCAAATTTGAGAAAGGAAAATAGGAGAGCTTGTAGGATTCCCAGAACAACAACCCCATGAATATATGAAAGCAATATTTCAAAGAAGTAAAAAAGAAGGCACAATGGTCTGTTGTTTAATTTTTAGGAAATAGTTAATGAAAAGTAGTTGGAGAATGTCAAGAGAAATATAGATAAGATTAGGAGATTAATTAATAAAAAGCACCACCACAATACTAGTAACCACTACAATTTATATTTTGAGTAAAGAAGGTGGAGATTGATGAGAAAAATCATTAGTTTTTAGAGATGTTCAAGAAGATACACAACAACATCCAATTCACATAGGAAATAGAAAAAATTCTTGTCTAAGAAAATTTTATTAAGGAATTTTTTATGAAAAAAATCTTGATGACTTAGCCACAATTCTACTAGATGGAGATTTTTCAAAAGTAGTTTCAAGCATCCCACTGAAGAAACACAGGATAAAGGTATTTATTCCATTATAATTAATATTGTTACTAATTATTTTGTTAGAGATTTATATAATTTAGGTGTAATTGTAAATATAATGTCATATGAAACTTTCAAGAGCCTGGTATTGTGATAGATGCAACCAACTCGAGTTATGAATCAACTAGATGATATAATAGTGAGATGTCCTGTAGGATTACTTGAAGATGTCATTTTCAAAGTAGATGAGTTCTATTTTCCAGTGATTTATATTTTTAATGACATGGATGAAGATATGATTCAAATAATATTGGGATGAACATTCCCAGCTATAGGAATGGATGAAATTGATGTTCAAAATTGAGAGCTAGGTTTTAAGTGTTTGAGGATTAAAAGTGAAATTAAATTTGAACTGAGGGATGGAGAATCCATATGAAAGAGTTAATGACTTTCAAAGAAATTATTTTATGAAATAAGAAGATGATTTTTTCCATGGAATATGTGTTGAAGTAGCTACTATGTAATGTAAAGAAGAAAGTATGAACAAACTGCATAATGATAAGAAAGTGCTGGAAAAATATAATGATAGTGAAGGGATATTCATCCAAGATGAATTCAAAGAATGAGAACATGTTTGGTCAGTAATTGAAGTTTCATTTGACTTTTTTATAAGGGAAAAGAACCACTAGATTAGGCCAATATAGATAGATAAATTTTTCAATAATGGA
Source organism: Viscum album (assembly GCA_963277665.1). Classification (NCBI taxonomy): domain Eukaryota; kingdom Viridiplantae; phylum Streptophyta; class Magnoliopsida; order Santalales; family Viscaceae; genus Viscum; species Viscum album. Next base: position 687,177,814 of record OY728167.1, read on the forward strand.
AGAGTGACATTAGTTACAGATAATGGGAGAAAACCAATATACACTGAGGAATCAATGCTTCTAATTTTTTTAGATCCAGATCAGGTAACCTCTTTCCTACCATCACTCACCTGAGCTGAATGAGGTATGGTTGAGCCAAAAATTATAAACAAATGTGTTTCTAGGATGCAACCCGACTTTTTATTATTTTTCTGTATTTATTTTATCTTTTTCAGAAAAAGAATTCATCTAAAAAAAATTTAAATTTCATTCATATTCCTTGTTCTTTCACTTGTGAATTTTATTTTTATAGGACCATCATGGAAGGTAGAAGGCAGAATAAAATAGCAATAGGATATGATATATAGGAATTTCACATCGTGAAGGGCACATACACATCATGAAAGAGTTCAAGAAGATCCTGCAAAAACCCATGTTTGAAGAATCAATTTCATGGGGTGTATGAGTTTTAATTCAATAATTTTCAATTATATTCCCCACATTTTAATTTTGTAGAGCTTTAACTAGAAATTTCAAGCCCAAACTTAATTCAAATGATAATAAAATGATCTAAGATACATAAAATACCAATGAAAATTATATTTACATGTCTTTAAATTTCATTATCAATAAATTTGAATGAAGAAAATAGGGAAATTTATTTTTATAGACAATAATGTGGATTAAGAGTTTAATAATCATGATTTGAAGGGCAATTTAATATTTTTAAAGGAATTTTTTTTTGAGATTTATCCATGATTTGAATTTTATTTATATTCATTAATTGGTTTAATTATTCCTATTCATTACCACGAGTAAGTGAACTGACCATTCATCTCATTCTTGATACATACATTGAGCCTATTATTTTCCATTCTTTCTATAGTATATTTCTTGAAAAACTCAGGAATGTTTTCTTTTAGAACATTATTTTCATATTAACAAATCTATGAATGAATAGATTAATTTTTAAAAGATTGAGGAATCTTTTGATTATCCCTTATCATAAAACTTACCTTTCATTAATCAATTTTTAATCCCATAGAGGCCATGGAAAAACATGTTTGGAAATGATCCATTCTCAAGCCTATCTTATCCATTCCGAACTTCCTCTAATTTTTTTCATGTTATTTATGATATTAATTGTATGGGAGGATGTTTATTGGGTGTAATAGGATGTACATAATTGTGGATATTTTTCTAGGGGGTTATTAAATATGATATGTTGGAGGCCAGGACATCTTTCATAGTATTTCATTATTCAACTCTTTTGTGAAAAAAAATAAAAAAATCAATAATTATTTTTTAAAAACGTTGGGTTTTGAATTGGGAGGATAAAAAATTACCATTTTACGGACTGATGAATTTTGATCGTATGCGGTTAGGTGATGGATGCAAGATTTTTCTAAGGTATAGCTTTCAAAAATTAAAAACAAAGATTAATATATAGCAATAGAGGTCCATTAATTTGTTACACTTATATGTATTATGATCCCACTTTGATTTTTTTTGGGGAAAGAGAGAAATGAAATTTTTGACTTGAGATATTTATTTGTACTTATCTTTTGTAATCATGAAAAATTCTTTAGAGTTGAACCTCTTTTTTTAGCTTTACCTTTTCATCATTTACCTACCTACACTCAAACCTCAAAGACATTTGATCCTTAAGGACGAAGCCCTCCCGATTAATTCTAATTTCGGTATTTATGCGGTGGAGATGTTAGATGACTTGAAATCATATGGTATGTTACGTGTTTTTTAAGTATGTGCTAAATCATAATCATTTTTACAATGATAATGTGTGGAAAAAATCAATTTGAGGTATATTTCAAGTGACATGCGTATTGATAATAAATTAAAAAATGAAAATGGATGATTGAAAAAAAATTCTATTTCAATAGAGGAAAAGTAAAATATATTATCAGCTTGTTTATTTCAAAACTGAAGTGTTAAATAATTGTCTATATGTGGAGAGAAAAAATTTAATTTTTTATTTGTTCAATTTATTTTATTGAAAATGAATTTTAAGCATGGTAAGGAGAAAATCCTTTATCGTATGTTGAGATTCTATCTTTTAGGACAATGCTAAATTCATGTCTGGGGGATTTGATAAGTTTATTTCATTCATATATTTTAGAGTGTTTTATGTATTGAATGTTACATTTAAAATAATAATCATTCCATTTTTGGAATAGATTGAATTATTTTATGTTTAATGGAATAAAATGGTGATTATTTGAGAAAAGAACAAAAGGGGAGAAATTATGCACAAAAAGACCATTCACGCCACTTCACATCACTCAAGGCATGACATCAGATATATGAGATGTACCAAAAATGGAAATTAATGTTGAATTCTTACAATTCATGTCATAACACTACACATCGTGACATGTTCAAAAATAACTTTCCGTGTAAGTCAATTCGTGAATTCAGTACACAACGTGAAATTAAATTACACGCTGTGAGTCTCTAATTCATGTCGTTAAGGGAGTCAAATAGTATGATATTCACACACCCAGAGGAAAAATCAGATCTAGATTACACAATGTGTAACCCCATTAGATGTCTTGAAAGCTGTGATGGATGGAAAATAAAAATGATACTGCAAGAAATGATGACTGGTTGACAATAAACTGAGTGTTTGGATTACCCTTCCAATAGACTCAGGGACCAGCAGGAGAAAGTGTGACACCAATGGAAAATAGAGTGATGATCTGTAGAAATGATTCACCAACATCCTTATTCATATACAGATATTTCTTTCTCTCAACATGAGAGATTAGTTCCATTAGTGTTGGGTGATGTGATTGTAAGGGGTGTGTCCTTTTGGATTCTTTCCTTTATTATATTCATGTTTTGGATTGCTGCAAACCATTTATTCAAATCCAAATCAATTTCTTTTCGTATTGCATGACCATTGCTACATTATGAGTTTTATATTTTCATTTCATCATTTAATCTCCTTATTTTGTGTATAAACATTATGCGACGTATTTCGGTTATGTTTAAACAGGGTTTTTAGTCAACTAGTTTTTTGGTATCACTAGGTATATGACCATTACAAAGGTGAAATCACATTATTAGGGAAGGGTACCCATTCCAAGGATCCATGTTGCCCTAATTCTGACACCAAAACTGAATAAACTCACTATCAACTGAATCCCAAGCACATGAACTTAAAAATCATTGACCCTTTCATGCTCCTATCTGGATATTCAACTAATATATCATGATGTTGTGTTTCCTTCTTTTGAAGAGAATCAAAAAAAATTCATTTATTTTCTTAATTAATTTATAACATATGATATATCTTTGTGGGTTCTATACTCATTCTTTCTAAATACTACATGGTTAGTTTGGTAGTTATATTTTTAATAAATTACTAAATTTGGTTATCCTTGTAGGATTTAATGATGCCACACTGGCTATCACCAACTCATGACGCATGAGATTACTCTAATCTCTTTTGGCCAAGATCCAAATCCCAAGGAACTAGATTCTATCCAATAGTCCAAGGGACAAAAAACAAAGTATAAATCATAAATATAAAATCACACTTGTATCCCATGAGGTGAAAATCATATCAATCTTAAAATGAAAAATCTAGAATAGCAATCCTCATCCTTGAAAACGCGACTTCCTACTAGTGAAGGTGTTCATAACGTTCTAGTTTGGTATCAATAATAGGTTCCACCACATTCCTCTATCTCTTATCTACAATATCCCAAGTAGGAAGACAAATTAAATAGCTCTAATACCACATTGTAACATCCCGATCCAGAGTACACTAGATGGGTTCACTAGACCGGTTCACCACATGAACTAAAAAACGCATCTGCATATATAGAGGTTTCTAACTAGAAGGGGAATTAAGGTTTAATTAAGAGGATACTACACCCCTATATAAGTGTGATTAATCATAGATAAATAAACCAAAAATCATACACATCAGAGTCTGAGTAAAATATAAATAAATGGGTACATAATCGTGTTATAATAAATTGAAATTCTACATTAAAACATGAAAAATCATTCCCATATACAAGAACAGGAAACCTAATAGTATTAACACATATATAGGAATAAATAAAAGCAATGAATGATAAAATTATAAGTATTTACTATCAACTCACATCCATACATCAATTCTAGTTTCTAATACTCTCTAGCCTCTCCCACCTAATCCTGACATTCCACGTGAGTGGATATTCTTGATAATAAAACCCACAACATTCACCATATCCATCTTACAAATATTATCAATATAAAATCAAACATAAGGTATTCAAATACTCCATAGTGAATATATTGGGGGTGAGAAATGAATCTCATTGGGCCACCATCAATGATGAACCTATAATCTACTTTCATATGTTCAGGATCATTAAATATGCCTATATTAGATAAAAAACAACTTGAAAAAAATCAATAAAACTACTATTGATCCTTAGGTTTGTTTCGTTTGTCATCCATACCATATTTACCCAGTGTTGGGGTGTATGTGGGCACATCATTATGACTGAGACTCCCAAGAACATATGGTCTCCAGATCCATTATAGACTCAACCAATCCTAAGGATTATTAGGACCCATGAAATGATAATCTAAATATATGATCTCCTAATCTAGGTTATCTCCTATCACCAAGCTTTATATCCATAAAAGCACTCATATGTATCCTCACAACTCTTTGGACCCATACAGTGGTAGCCAAAAAAAATCCATCCTCCTAATCCAAGGAAACTTTTATAACCAATCTCCATATCTTTGGAATCTCCCATTTGCATCCTAATGATGTTGAGAACCAAACCCATGATAGTGTAAACATGTGGGCTCCTAATCCAAGCATGCACTTATCAATAATCTCCATATTCATGGAAGTTCCCATCTGTATCCTCATAACACCGGGGACCCATCTCATGGAAATGTAAACATTTGAGCTCTTAATCAATGTAAAATCCTATCACCGAGCTCTATATTCGTTGAAAATCCCATATGTATCCTCATAACTATCGAGACCCATCCCACGATAGTTCAAATATTCAAGATTATTACCCAAGGCAACTCATTTCACTAACCCCCAAATCCAAGTCATATCCTAACATCTGATCTCCAAATCCATGGAAACTCAAACCATTTAACATCATCACTAATGTTGTAAACCATGTTCCAATATAAATATAAATAATATAATATATATAATGGTCTAAAAAATACCCACTCTGATCACTATAATATCAATCCCATTGGTCTCACACATTAGTTGAGTTTCTAAATTGTCACCCACAACCCTCACTACTCAAACACATGTACCCAATGAAGGTCCATATATCAATGGGTACCAACATGGGTCATTTTTTTCATCACCTAATAAGAGGAATCCATATTGGGATCCTAAAAAAAATTATATAATAGGATTCTTCCTTCTTGGAATCCTCCGGGGAAGAACACTTGTGGAGACACCCCCCTTTGTATCCTCAGTCACAACAATAATCTTAGGAATACACCCATATCTCTAGTAAAACACATTATAAATCCCAATTTCTATCATCTCATTTCCTCACATACCTACCAAGGAAAAACTAATGAGGTATATAGACTCAAGACCATCGCTTTTTCTAGTCACACTTTGTTATCCGGAACACCCAAATATCTATATCCTTGAGTCACAACCCATTCCCACTACCATGCGACTATCCCGGGCACTATAAATCAATGAAAATGGATATAACATTCCATGACCACTAATAATTTTTATCACCCTTATCTTAGTGTCACTCACTATATATATCAAGATAACTCTTTTTTTTATTACTTGATGATGAACCTCTCCACCATTGGTTGTTAAACATGAATCACTACTTAAAATTAATTAAAACACCCCAAGGGAACCACCAGTGTTTTGTACATTGAAAAAAAAATCATAATGGACTACTAGTATATGTAATTTTGAATCTAGGTTGATAAATACCCAAACCCCTAAGGGAGTAGTACCGTACTTGTACATTGATTACAGTATGTGTACTCTAAAATCTCCACCCATCCATATAATTCAACATAGCCAGGGAACACCTGGGGTGTATCTGTATACTATTACATAGTTAAGGAACACCGAGTGATAGTTTTTTTACTACTACATGACCTTTCCCCCCTTACATGGGGCGAGTTTCAAATTACCCATCCACCTAGTCATGTCCCACTACATGGTGTTTTCTTAGTGTACATAGTGTGTTATCCAAAAAATTTATCCCCCCTTAATAAGAAGAAGACATAGAAAGTTATATTGAAACTACATTTTATTTGATCAAGATTTCTTGAATGGAAAACCCTACAATCATCTGAAACACCCTTTTCCCCAAAATAACTACAAATTGACTGCCACAGGGTCCCCAAAAACACAATACGGGTTTAAAATTTTTAAAAATAACATTATGGGTATCAAAAAATTAAAATAAAAAATGTTACCACCTCTAGGAGGAAACATATGATTCTTTGGAACTAAATCCCCACATGGAAGTCGTTGCACCACGATCTGGTCTCGATCGCTGCCATGAACGAAGTCTCATAAGGAATCCTTCAGCCTTCCCTCTCAGTCTATCCATTATAGACAAGTTAAATCCAACTTTGTTTTATCATCATAAGAAGTAAATGGGGTTGGATTGTTTAATTAATTTAATTTAAATTAATTATTATGTATATTAACTTAAAATCCCATTTTAAATACTCTTCCTGACTCCTAGAACATTAATAAAGTTTACAAATCATCTAAGAAAATCCACATGTTCTTGACCCAACTATAGTGCCATAATATTAATTAAATATGTTCAAAAGATATCACCATATTAATCCATGTGAATAAATTTATATTTAATAAATTAATATAAAATATTTTGTGAAATTTTGAGTTTCTCATATTTAAAATAAATTCTCTTCCTAGGGTAAGAACCCTATTTCGGGACCCAAATGAGGGTCATAAAAATTATCCATGACCAACTGGTAGATGGGTGAATGATCATTTTACACATAATGAGCCTCTGAAATGAAAATTCTAATTTTCAAAAATTTGCACAAACTAGAAAACATATAGTTTTATATAAATCAACTCAATCAAGAACCAACCTAATTCAATTAAAATCATATATCCAACCATTCTACAATCACCCATGTGAAAAAAATACCTTAATATAAAGGACTTCCATGGAGATGTACACTTTTAATTTAAACCATTTTTAATATTACAGTTAGTACTTAACATTAAAACAAATATTCATTTACATAACAAAAAACCTTTCTATAAAATTCCATTTCAATATAAAAAGGGAATCATCAAGACACATTATTGAAGTTAAAAATAAGCCTCAAATTCGAGCTTTAGGAGGTATAAATTTAATTAACATTTTAGGAACACATTTGAAAGTCAAGAACCCCTTTTTTGAGAAACTAATTTTTGTTTTTAAAAAAACATCAAAATCATCATCGGATAACATTTAGGAACCAAGAATAAATCTATGAATTAATATTTTGAAATAGAAATCAATAAAATTTCCATAAATATATGTCCATAACCATATATATGTTCTCATTCACATATATATGTGTATGCATTCACATGCATAAATATATGTTTTTGGTTTGAAAGCTATGTTTGGTGTTTGATTTTTTTTCAATCATACTATCATACAGTAGGAATATAATATTAGAATGGTAAAGAGAATTGATAGAATGGGTAAAATACATGCAGATACTTCCTATCTAGTAATAATTTCTAGATTAGGTGAATATATGAAGATAATAATCAGTGTGTGTTCATTTCATGATCTAGGGAATATAGGTAGAGCACCAATTTTATATTTCGATGTTAAAGGTTTAATTCAATCAAATTAATCTACTATGGAATTATTCTCACCCAGATGAAGGATGAATGAAACAAAATTATTTAGTAGTTGAATTATTCTTAACCTGATGAAATTTCACAGGATATTGTGATATGTTGGAGAAATTTACTTAACCCTCATCTTGAGGAGTCAGTATCATCATATTTTTTTAGATTAAAGAAGTATACAACCATGATGTGAAGGAAAAATAATGAATTCATAATCCTATAAGAGGATCATAATGTTGTAGAACTCTCCATTATTTGAGAAGAAACATGTTCATGGATTAGAAAGTTTGAATAATTTTTTCAGAACAATGGAAGAAATCCTGTGAAAAATTATAGGCTTCATGAACATGGTGACTCTAATCCATCTAACAGAATTATGAAAAAAGGAAAGGATTTTTATGAATGTTAAAACCTTTCACAAAAATGTATTTAAATTTTAGTGATGTTTTCAAAATGTAATTATTTAATTATATCTCATCAAAATAGGCAAAATGAAAGTGATTCATGAAGGATTTTTGTGGACTGGTAATTTTTTTTTTTGAACATGTTGATTCCAAGTAACCATAAAAAGACATGGAAAATGAATATTTTAGAATAATTGAAAATGTTGTGTGAATGGTTTCAACAGTTTTGATGATTTCTGTGTAAGATAATATTAAACATTCACACATTAAAATATATAATAGGAAATAATTTTATTATAGATCAACAATTTCAAAAAATTCAGATTTGTGTAGCGATAAAGATTTTCATTGTAAAGGTGGCATCAAATCATTGAAGTTCGGTAAACCAAAATATTTAGGTGAAATGTGGGTGGTGCACAAGTTAGTTGTATGAAATCACGAAATAATGATGGATTTCCATTATGGTGGTTATTTCCATGCTAAATGCAATTCCAATGTGTTGATGTTTAGAATCCCAGGAAAAATTTAAGCATGTTTGGTGGTGTTAAGGTAGTTGCATAAAAGGAAAGACACATCCCTAAATAGGCAGTAACCCCCTCATTTGAGAGCATCCAAACATTTTGAATATATGAAGGCTATAAATCTTGAAATAGATTCATGAAGTAGTAATGAAAATATAAGTTACATGAATAATGGACATTCGTCTATTTTAATAAGTCACATTCACAAACGCATTTAAGAGGATCTAAATTATGCAAATGAACTTATTGTTCAAAGAAATAGCATTACCATCAGTTTTATGAAGAAATAAATTGTTTCTATAAGAATAAGGGAGAATCTATAAATATTTTATGTTGCATGAAAGTGTGGAGTTTCCCAATGTAATGAAATTATCATGAAAACATAGGATTTGTGTGAAAGTGTTCAGTTTCATGGAACATTGAATGTTTCCTGAAGATAGAGGAGTTGTGCAAAGTTGAGGGTTTCACAAAAGGAGATGTTCCACAAATAGAATAGATTGAAAATATATTTTATGTAAAAAGTGTATTTAGATAGCACCAAATCAAAACTACGATGCAAGAAGAATCACATACTAATTAGGGAAACATATTTATAATTCTATTATTTTAAAGGAAAACTATATGTCTACAAACTATTGAAGTAAATTCAGAAAATCATGGTATGGGATTTAAGAAGTATCAGTGTTCCTTGGGTGTGGACTGAACAAACCCTAAACACTTTAAATTCGATGCACTAGTCTTAGAGAATCCATAACCATAACATTTTATCCACCAAATTTTTGAAACATTTTGGATTTTGGTATGATGATAACAATGTTGGTGTATGCTCCTTGGATTATCCCTTTATCATAAACCAATTAATAAATTATGTGTCTCATGGATGCTTTACTTTCCAAGATATGTGTGATTATTATTTTAATGGTTAAATTGAGTGTGATAGGTTAATTTTTTTATAATAATGCGGGGGAAAAATATTAAAAGAGAGTGAAAATGAATAAAATAAAAAGTTTAAATTTATCTATCACCATAATTCACCCATCCCCCCAACCAACTCAAGGTTTATCTTGTTCTAATAAGTGGTATTAGAGTATAAAAGTACAGAATCACTAAATAACCTCAGAAGAAATGTTTGGATATATGCACATGGACACTAGGATTATGCATCCTTTTTTGAATTAAACTTACATTTATGGATCATAGAAATAAATATTGATTTTCCATCAAAAAATTGATGAATATATTTGGATTATATTGGAATAAATTTTGAATTGGGAAAGAATAGTTAATGAACATGAAATGCATACACATTGATGATGTGGCGTAGATCTTTTTTATGATGTTTGTAATAAATCCATTCATTTTTCTACTGATTTTGAATTGTGGAAGACCATAAACAATATATATGTAAAAATGATAGATGAAATAATTTTTTGAAATCAACCTTAAAATAAGATTGTTAAAATCATCCATGGATGGTTCTATATGAGAAAAGATAGATTGAACGAAATGAACAAGATGATATAAAATTGCATGAACTCATAAGGGGAAATACATCGCTAGGTTTTACCCTCATTTCAACCATATTCCTTCATCCTCATTCATCTCATCTCCCTTCCTCATGCATTGAGACCTCGTGGTGGAAGATTCTTTATTGTGGTGGTGTCATCTGACTTCAAGGAATCGGGTGTCTCGGCATTTCTCATCATTTCTGGCATGTTTCTCACTTAATTCCACATTGGCTAGAAAGGGCCTCCCATGGCGATGTGGTGATGGTCCAGCGACCATGATCTAGATTCCGCAGTTTGATGGCAGCACTTAATCACCGGTTGTGTGTGTTGGGTGGTTATTCATGGTCTCCGAGGGTGACCTGGATGATGGTGATGGGATTTGAGTGTGGATTGCAGTGGGGCTTTGTTCCGGCGGGCTATTGATGGATTTTTTCTCTTCGATTTTTTTCATTTATATTTTGGTTTTGGATGAATTTTTATTGTTCCAAATTATGGGTTTGTGATTTGGTATATTCTACTTTGGTGTGTTTTGTTTTGTTGGCATCGCCAGTTTGTGGCGACAACATGGATGAAATGAAAAGGTAACATATTCATCCTCATGACATCGGTGATGTTATTATGTGTGATTTTTTTTTGCGATGATGATTTTATGGGGATATGTGTGATTCAATTTTTTGGTGTGTGATCATGGTTAGATGGATTTAATTTGGTGTATGAGAAAGTGAATCTAGTATGGTGATGGATATCCTTATCTGTGATGATTTTTTTGGTGAAAAATATTTGATTTGTTCGTTTTTATGGATATATAGTCCGTGGATTATGGCTAGAGAGACCAGTTCACCCTCAATGGATTGCACGGGAAGAGATCAAAGTATGATGTTTCAACCAAATAATTACTATATGGAATTGGATGTTTGAGAGGTTATGAAGATCGCCATCAGTATCAGGCCCATGCAATCTTGCATGGGACAACTATTCAAGCAGTGTTGAGATGGAAGAAGCTGATCTAACTTTTTTAATATTGGGGAGTGTTTTCCCATTGCATTGTTGAATTTGGTTGTTATCTGCCTTGGTCCTTTGTTCTATGGGTCATGATTGTTGTTTTATGTCCTTGATGTCATCATGGGTTCCCCCTCAGCCCTTAAAAAGGGTCTCCCTTAATTAGAAATTAATTATCACTCAACAATAAGATAAAATTTTGGAGATCAGGTATGGAAATCATGGTGAAGGATTCTAATTCAGTTATTTCATTGGATTATATCAATATTGTAGAATTTTCTTATTTATCTAGAAGTGAAAATTATTTATTTGGAAATATAGAACCATAAGATGTACTTGACCTATAGGTAGAACTAGAAGGTTCTCTTAAACAACTAGACAATCAATAAAATGAAAAATCACAAGTTTTATGGAATGTTAAAATAATCAAATAAACATTTCACTAATCTTGAAGTAGATATGGAGTAACATCAGAAATAATTAATCAATAAATCTTTCATTTAAGTGAACTCTAAAGATGTATTGAATCCTAAGAATAATGCTGAAGTGAAAGAAAATGTTATTGAAAAAATCAACAATTTTTCTAAAGAATAATAGATAAATATCGAGTCACATGAGGATGATTTTCTTGAAGGGTAAAAACCATAAGGATCTAGTTAATGAATTAAATTTTAAAAATAAAAGTTTTGGAGGATTTGGTGATGAATATGAAAAAATCATTTATGATATGAACTCTAACAAGGAAGAAGAAGCTATTACATATGGTCATCAATTTAGAATGCGTTTTTATTATTATGAAGAATAGATCTAATCCTTACAAGTTAAGGTGGATAAGTGGAAGATCCTACAATAGGTGGAATATGAAATCATCTAATATTCTTTCATGGATTATAAAAGGATAAGAAGCACATAGGTGGCCCTAAGGGTTAAAATACTTAATATGGGTGCCAATATGAATGAATAAAGTGATAATCTTGAATAAATGTATCAGAATACCAAAATTTAGATTTTCATGGAGAAGAAGATAACTGAAAACTTCCTCACTATCAATACACAGTTAGAGGAGAAAAAAATCTATTAATTAAGCCATATTTATACTAAAGAATATTTATGATCATCTAAATGAGAAAGATAAAATGATCAGGGATCTTAAGGAAAATCTCTATCTATCTAAGGTGAAGGATATTTTTTAGATTTACCTTATAAAATAATATATTACTAGATTATAAAAGGCTTCATATATTATATCTAAAAATTAGAGAAACAATATTGCTAAATCTGAACATAAACGAAAATTCCAAATAAAAACTAATAGTAAAACGTCTAAAAAGAGAGTATATCTGAAATAATATTATTTTTCTAGAATGGGGAACACTATATGTGTTTTTTAATAAGACAAAAGTATATATTATTTATAAATAATGTGTGCATTATCATCTAAATGAAGACATGGTGAAAAAAGGTATGTGTATAGTGGTAGATTATTTATTTATACTCACCGCTATCATGTGGCATGGTAATCCCACTAGAAGACTTTTTGAAGTGAAAAAGATACCATAAGGTGGTCATCTTCTCCCATGGCAGACAAAGAAATATCCTATAATTAAAAAATTATTATTAAGATGGAAAATAGATTCACTATTTTAGAGGAAAAACCTGGATCACAGTGATGGTCTCCAAAATCACCCACTATGTTACACTCACAACTATTATAATATAAATAGTGAAAGAAAATATAGAAGAGGAAAATAGACACTTCAATATTTTTGAGTGGAAAAAATGTGCACTCAATGAAAGACTCGCCTCAAATAAAAAGAGGTTATGTTTATTATCCAGCCATTAATGTGAAACAAAAGATAAGGATACCTATTGAACATACAAGTAATATCTCATGAGGGGAAATGAAATCTAGAATAATTTCCCTCAATTAGAGGATGATTAAAGAGAACATATGAATTACTAAATTCCAACTAAGATAAATAATCATGGAAAATGATTCATAGGTGGTTTTTTAAATAAATAACATTGTATGAGTGGGCTTAAACCCACAATTTTTAAAAATATAAAGCGTATATTACCAAAATATAGAAATAATATTGAACATATGAGTAAATAATAAGTAATTATATATCCAAATTAGATGGAATTAGAAATGAATATATAAAAATAATTTAAATACTACAATTATTTACTAGAAAATATCAAAGGGTTGGTCCATTTAGAAGAACCGTGATCCTATTTTTCATAGTGCCTTAGGTTCCCCTCTTTCTATGCATTAAACTATTTCAAATATATGTTTGAATTGGAATAGGATGATAGGTTAGATAAGATTCATGGGGTGAGTATATACTGAAAGAGGACATATGGATAAGATAAATGGAGATATAAATGGAAAGTAGAATCAAAATACATGAAATTATCATATGGTGTTAGATTCAAAAATTGGTGTAAAAAACTGCTCTAATTTTTATAATTATAATCTGAATGTAGTGTGTTGTGGAAATGGAATATCACATGATGAAGATATTGATATGAGGCTGAAGAACTATCAAATCAATAATTGAATGCCCCAGTGGTTCCAAGTCCTATTAAATATTGAACTATTGGTATCATGCCTCAGTTCAAGTGGTATTAGAATTAAAAAATATTTATTTTTGGAGAATAATAAATATTCATGTATTTCATATTTATCTATTTTTTTCAAATAACGTGGTATCATCTTACTATTTTTAACATAACAAGAATCTAATGAAAATCCAATAACCATCCCAGAAAATTATCTACCTATTTTGAATAGTAATTCAATATTTTGTAGCAACTCAATGATTGTTATGAATAAGTGGTATCAATACAAACATGGATATATCCAGGGATATTTGGTGATAATAACTCTAAAATACTTATTCTTATTTGAAAAAGGATTCATGTGATGAATTGAATATCATTCATACCAATTGATACAATGACTTTATCTTTAAAAAGTTGTGTTAGTTAGTTTCACATGTGGTATGTCTCACACACTGGTGATTAATTTCTTAACCACTGATTATTTAGTGTTGGTGAGATTGAGATCATAAAAAACTCTTTAAAAAAATGAAATTTATGCAACTAGAATCTATGGAAGTTAGTGACTGACATGGAAAACATTGGTTTTTGTTGGATAAAAATATTTTCTCTTATAATGAGTTCTAACTTCGTATGATTGGTGGATTTTTTGGTGACTCAATTCCAAGTGGAAATTTCATTCATTTAAAACCTATCAAAATTATGCTTCTACAAAAAATGTCTCAAATATTGAAAGTCTATAAGAATATAATTTTATTCAACAATAAATTTATATATGGAATCAAGAGTGAAATATAGATCTAAAATGTGGAGAAAATATATCTATATTTTTTATGGGCTTCAAGAGAAGGGTGTGCCCCATAGGATTTTTAATTACATTATAAATCCACTGAATATATAATTTTTATTAAGGGGGTAGTTTTTTTAAGAATAAATACCCTACAGACTATATTGTGATTTGTGGAGGAGACTTAATGTAAATTTGGGTCCAATGTATCCCTATTAGTCAATATGTCAAAGGAGGATGGCATAAATGGAATATCTGGAGACCCTAATGGGAAGAGAACCTGAATAATAAATCTAGTTTCATAGGGAAAATTTAATTTTGATGACTAAGGGAGAAAGAAAATTCATTAGGGAGGAAACAATGGAATCATAAATCCATATCCATGAAATGTTTGGAGTATATAAGAGAGGATTGATTTTTTGTAGTATTGAAAACATAGTCCAAAGGGGAAGAATTTCTGACCCAACCATTTGATTGGTGTTGGATTTTTTTTTCAATCACAATGTCAAACAGTATGACTACTGTATTGGATTCGTAATGAATGTTTATAACATAAGGAAGATATTAAATACAAGAAAATATTTCCCATTGAGAGGTCATTTATAACTCAGGTGTAGATAGGAAGATACTACCCAGTGAGTAATCGATTATAGATCAAGTGAAGATAGATAGAGAATAAATTTGAGATCATTATGTTAATGGATAAATTCAGTAGAATGATCCCAAGGAAGAATTATTCCCCCCATGATAAAGGATAAAAAAAAGTTAAGGGTTCTAGTGGGTAATTTGTAACACCCCAAGATTTCATAGTGTGTTATTTCTTCAAAATAATTCAATAACTTGCACTACACGCAACACCGAGTTAAAGCGCACCATGACTTACCAAACAAGATGTTCAAAAGAGGTTATGAATAGTATTAACTAAATTTTAAACTTTATATAATCCTTATAATTTTAGAATCCATATTATGAGTTTATTAGACATAATGTAAGAACAAATTCCTTTTTTTCAGATAAAAGAAGTATTTTACAAAAATGCACATTTACCAAATTTAATAGTGAACACTTTTTAAATCCAATATTTTAAACTCTTATATATTAAATTTGAATAAATAAATTTATTATTTATAATGGGGACATAAAAATAATTTACAATGTAACACCCCAAGCTTCCACGGTATGCTTCTGTTTGAATAATACAGTAGCGTGTGTTGTACGCAACTTCGAGTTCTAACACACCCTACAACCAATCAAACTAGCCATAATGAATATTAATACATACTTTTTAAAATTTTATCTCACAAAATGGACTTCATTTTTGGATTCAGAGTATCAAATTTAACATAAGGTGAAATTTTGGTACTTTTCGGATAACTTTAATATTTTGATGAATAATGAAAATTACTAAATTTTAATTAAAAACAACTTTTTTAATCAAAATAATTAATAGTGAAAAATTATGAATTTGGGTGGTTTTAAATTATAATTAGAATATATTTTTACCATTTTATCCAATGGTGTTCATTATAATTAATTTCACTTTGAAATTGGACATAAACAATTGTTAATCTTTTGATATATATTGTTTCTTAAAAACACGCTATTTGTTGTGACAACAGGAATTAATTATAAAATTAATTAATTCAACTTATATGTTTGGAATTTTGTATATAGACATCATTTTTGAATTCGGAATATCAATTATAGCTTAGGGTGGTATTTTGGCATTGTTCTGAAAAACATCAATTTTTGATGAATATTGAAACTACTAAGTGGTAGTTAAAAAACTGAAATTTTCATAAAACGTAATTTTACCATTTCTGTGATTGGAATTTTGAAAATCCGAGAGACACGGTTAATAAGAAGGTGTAAAATGTGGTTCAATGAGATGAAAATATTTTTTGGTGAATAGTAACTTTTTACTTTTATTTACCACGGTTAAAAGTAAATAGGATAATTAAGGGTAAAAATGATATTAATATTATCCTAACACATGTCATAATTCTATTGGACACGTTTATCTCGACCAAAAACAACCTTAGGAACAAAATATTATCATTTAGGTCCACTTGGATTAGATTAGGACATTAATTATTATTTAATTCAAAGAAGAGTTAAAAGAGTTAAAATCAATGTTTATTTACTAAAACATTTTTAATATAGAGTATTACATAATATAAATTCGATTGTAAATATTAATTAGAAATCTAAAAATATTTACTACATAATGATAATTTATTTTTAATTTTTAGACATTAATAAATTTAATTTATTTATGACACAATGATGATGCAGTAATCACCTAATTAATGAAACATTGGAATAATTGATATTATAAATACCCAAATAAATGTAATTTGAGACTTTTTATAAATACCAATAATTTTCTAGGATAATATGAAATATTAGTATTGATTTAATTAACTTTTTTGGAAGTAATCATTCTGTTATTATTTTTACAAAAATCAATTATTGAATAGTGTCAAAATTGACATAAAATAGTTTTTAAAACAAATATTATATTATTAATTGATATTAAATTCCTAAAAATCTAAGGTTCGACCAAGAGACTTATATCATGATAGTTTTATCATTAATGGACCACTTGGGGGTATCTTGGTTGTATATAGTATGATTATTTACCATATAATATAAAAATACAAAGAGACACTGTAAAAGTGAAACTAATTAACTATGAGTTAATACTTAAAGATAAGGTTAATATAATGACCAAACCTTGTCTAAATTCTATTTGTTGAGTGTTTTTCGACCCATACCCACCGTAACCTTTAAATAATCCACTTTTTAGCCATTATAAACCTAATATTAATATAATATAAACTAATATTTCTAGTTTTTCCGAAGGTGCCCCTCAACACTCTTATAAAAGGACACTCTCCCTTGTCATTAAATCACACCTTCAAAGCCTTTTGGTTCAGCCAAAATCTGCCCAAATACTCTCTCAACTTCCCTCACTTCATCCTAGAGGCCTTCCTTTAGTCAGAAAGCCATCTTAATGATCCCTTTTGATCAAATCAAAAGGAAGAACCCGAAGAAGAGGTAACGATTTCACCACCCTTTTTCAAGTTCCTTTCTTCTTCCACTTATTCTTTCTTTGTTATTACCATTATAAAATAATGAATCTAGTATCTCCTATATACTATAATTTTATTATAAATCTGGTACAACCATATTCAGTATTCTATCCATCCTTTGAATGACATGTCACCATACGTGCGTACGTACGGCTTACCGTCTCCACGTCGTGGTGTAATTGTTATTCAGTATATTATTATTTGGATGGGTATAATAATGATTTGAAATTAATGTAAATAATAAATATAACATGATAATGATTCTGTATATATGATATAACATCCAATTATATATTATTTTAATATCAAAAGAATGATATTTTCGCTCGTGCGTACGTACGGATTACCGTCTCCACGACGCGATGAGATTCATTTCCAAGTTCACCATTCATCGACGATTATAAAAATATATATTACTAATAAGTATGTAATATATGACAAAATAATGCTATTGGAGATATATATATATATATATATATAAGGATTTATGTACTTACATATATCTTCTTCATTTACTTCTGTTCAATAGTATATGAAAACAGAAATAGCGTTTATGCGTACGTATGGACTACTGTCTCCATAAACAGTGTTTTCCATTTCATATATATGTCTATTATACATATTTATATTCTAAATATATATGATATATTTATCATGTTTTATATTATGGAAGTATTTAAATCATGATCTAAGTGATACAACCAAGAGTGACAAGTCAAAACACATACAATAAAGAAAGTGATTATTACACAAAATGTTAACATAACATGGAAATTATTATTAAATGGGTAATATAAAGTCATAAATTAATCAGGTATCATATCATAAATATTAATATGGTTCTGGTATAATTTAATAACATACTACGATCTTCGTACAAGAGGTTAAACGTACCCTAGACTAAAGGAAAGTGCAAGGTAAGGGGTTTTCATCTCACTCCTTATTCCCGTGAGATTCATGCCATATTTCCACTATTACCTTTTATGTGGAGTATGTATGGCCCATAATTGTATTATTTATGTAATAAACTTTAATTTTTGTGTATTTACATATTCATTGTATGATAACTCTTTCACGAGTTGTATGTTTCGTATGTTACCAAATTGGTAAGGGTTAATTTCAGAATCTCTTTATTACCCAAGGTTGTTGTTTTTACGTTAGTATCTACTGGGACATATTTGTTATCCTTTTACATGTTTTATGAAATATTTTTCAAAGGGATAATTTTAATGGACTTTTTACTAAAACATCATTTCAAATGTTTTAAAAATTTATTCTTCTAAATATTTCTCATTAATGTCTATGTCTTCAAAATGGGTTTTAAGGATTTATTTATATGGACATGAAGGTTTTTTAAATGTTAATTACTTTCAAAAGTTTCAAAGTGGTATGGGACACTTGGATTCAAAAATGTATTTAAATGACTTCTTTTCTAAATTGTGTGACTTTTAAATGTTTTCATGAAAATGGGAATTTCTCTCAAAGAGTTTTACAAATCAATCTCATCTATGTCAAAATTCCTTAATGGATTTTAAACTTGTTTTGAAGTTGATTTATCATGATACAAATCTTCCATATCGTGTAGAATGTTTTGTGATATATTTGACTGCAGATGTGTTATTTTTATACCATTCATGGTTTATGGGTAAAGTATTGACATTTCTCTTGCTAGTTTTAATACAAATATTTATGTTATATTTCATTCTCTTCTTAAGATGAATGTGTTGGACTAGTATGTTCCGGGTTGGGGACCAATAAAAGTAAGCCCTCCGGGTTGGTGTCCGGTTATTAGAGGCACTCCGGGTTAGTGTCTAGTTATTAGAGGCACTCCGGGTTGGAGTCCGGGTATTAGAGGCACTCCGGGTTGGTGTCCGGTTATTAGAGGCACTCAGGGTTGGTGTCCGGTTATTAGAGGCATTCCTGGTTGGTGTCCGGTTATTAGATGCACTCCGGGTTGTGTTCCGGTTATAGTTAGCCCCTAGGCCTTGGAACGAGGCCTTGATAAAGAAATTAAAGTTCAACATTATGCATTCCATCATTATGAAAGTGGTTAGTGATATTGCATGTGATTATTCAATTAGTAGAATATCCATGTGAATAAGTAAATGGAATTAATTCATTTTATTTCTGCCATATTATGCTGAAGTTCAAGATTAAAAAGATTTTGTTTTAGTTTTATACATTTTCTTAAATTTTTATGCTTATTTTTGAAAGTTTCCGTTGTATTTCTTACCCTTACTAAGCATTTGAGATCACCCCTTTCTATGTTTTATTTTATCCCAGGATTCCCAGAAGTGTAATGTAATTGATATGAAGGGTTAAGTTAATGGAATAATGGAATTCATAAAGGATTATTTATGTAGTTTTGTATGTAATGAAGTGTAATGTAATAGTCATGTATGTAATCTATTTTCCAAGACTGCTAAACTGATCGGTTCTTTGGGACTTGGTTCCTTGTAATAATGCCAATGTATTAAAATAATGCACCAACTCTGGGTTACTGGGGTCGGGGCATTACAGTTGGTATCAGATTAAGTTTAGCAATAACCTTGGAAACTAGATTTAGATAAACTCTGATTAGAGAACATATCCCTAAGATATACTATGAAGATTAGTATAGAAGAACTTCCTAGAATTTTGGTATTTTAGAGATTTTGTGAGTTTTCTGAGCAATACATCCCTGTCTGGATACGAGCAGGTAGAGGCGGCTCTGGAACATATGTACATAGGGGTAAAACCCGAAAACACTGCTTTTAGCTAGACTCGAATGGGAACTGGTGCACGACAATGGGCCTTGATACACTCTTGGTTACGACACTCCCGAGGGATATACTTAGGATAATTCTCATTTTATTTACAAACCATTATGACGGGCTCATGTGTATATACTTAATCAAAGAAAACCTTTTTTATGATTATTGATTATATCCTTAAACTGTTCAATTTTCATTAGGAATTATTAATTTCAATTCATAAATTGACCTAGTTTATGCTATTGTATAGAAATGGCACCCTGTAGATGGAATGTGAGCACCAGTAATACGTATGTTCCAAAGAGTAAGAAGGATCGTTTCTTTCATGGTATTAAGACATCATTTAGAAGGGAAATAATCTCCCATGTATTATCATCATATTAAGAAATAATATCATGTGAGGATAAGATAACTAAAGAGTTTACTGAGTCCTATGGCTTTGAAGGGAAAGAGAAGAAAAGGATGGAAGAGAGAAAGATGGATAAAGGGAAGTGGGAAAAGAAGAATTTCCCCATATGTGATAACTATGGGGAGAAACACCCTGGAACTTTCCTGAATGGAATGGGAGTTTGTTATAAGTGTGGAGGAAAATGGCACAAGGTACGTGACTGCAAGGGTAAGAAAATGGTTCCAAATGTACAATGCATCATTTTCAAGGAGTTTGGACACTACGAGAACCTATGTCACAATCATCAGACTATGCCGCAAATGATGCTATTGGATAATAATCAAGTTATGATACTACCACAGATGAAGAGGAATGATTAGAGTTCTTATGTTGATTATGTCATTTGAGTGTTGTATCAACAATGTACTTTTTATAATAATTATGGAGTATATAAGGATTGTACTGCAGTAATATTTCATTAAGGACTTGAGATTGTGTGGAACAAAGAAAAGTGACTCAATAGCAGGATAAATTTTTGGAAAATATATGGTTGAGAGAATGATAAACCATAATATAATTTTGATACCTAGGTAGCGATTTTAGAATAATACATGATTGATTTGGATAAATTATATTGGATATTCTTGACTACCTTGAAACTGATTAATGATTTGTAAATTCCATCATTGTTGGAGTTTACAACGTTTTTGGATTGAAGGAGTATATCTATTATTATTTAAGGAATAAGGGATCATGAATGTATTCAATAAGGTTTTATGGAAATTCAGGATATTGTAGTGTTTTAAAAGAATACATGATGAAGGTGTTCACATGTAATTACGCAGAAAAAAGGATCTTCATTTTTGGACTAAAACATTTTGGATAGTTCTAGTTTGGATTATATTTGGACTTCCATAAAAGGGCAACCCGGAGGTTGGGTGGCAACCTGTCATGTCCGGCAAGGCCGCGAGACTTGAACCCACAACCGAAGAGCGGCAAGGGTGTATCACCTACCACTGGCCCACGTAATGTCCGGGATTAAATAATGTAGTCTTTTTTTATGATCTGGTAGATGAATTATAAATTAGTTTTTTTGGAACCCTATACGAACATGATAAATAGAATATATTTTTTTACGTTCTATTATCTTTTAGAGTGAAAGATGAGTTTGTGGGAGAAATTAGTTAAAGGATGGAACTCTACTTGTCAAGAATATATTTTTCTTCTTCTCTTATTCTATGAAGAAATTAATTCTTATACATTATTTAAGGAATCCTAAAACCAAAAATGTGTTATCCTAATACCCTATGTTATGTTGAACCGATGGTATTTCAAATCATCATAGATTGATGAATTTAAGGGCCTCAATTTTACACTTGTTTTTGATTGATGACCTCAATCACTACCTATAAATATTTACGTTTTTCCTCCGATTATATGCCTCTAATTACCACCAATGTTCTCCTAATTGATATCATAATTTGGTGGTGACCCTTTCATTTCTCTTTTCCTCATATTAAGACTAAATTTTAGTAACCCAATTTCCGATGTGGGTTTTCCCACAAAGATATTCTCTATTTTAAACCTTTTATTTTCGAAGAACAATTTCAAATTGCGAGAACGCAATTTATTGAAGGAGGGGATAATGTAATACACCAAGATTTCATAGTGTGTTATTTATTCAAAATAATTCAATAACTTTCACTACACGCAACACCGAGTGAAAGCACACCATGACATACCAAAGAAACCGTTCAAAAGAGGTTATGAATGGTATTATCTAAATTTTAAACTCTATATAATCCTTATAATTTTAGAATCCAAATTATGAGTTTCTTAGACATAATGTAAGAACAAATTCCTTTTTTTCAGATAAAAGAATTATTTTTCAAAAATGCACTTTTACCAACATTAATAGTGAACCCTTTTTAAATCCAATATTTTAAACTTTTATATATTAAATTTGACTAAATAAATTTATTCTTTAGAATGGGGACATAAAATTTTTTTACAATGTAACACCCCAAGCTTCCACGGTACGCTTATCTTTTAATAATACAGTAGCATGTGTTGTATGCAACTTCGAGTTCTAACACACACTACAACCAATCAAACTAGCCGTAATGAATATTAATACCTACTTTTTAAAATTTTATAAATTTTATCTCTCAAAATGGACTTCATTTTTGGATTCGGAGTATCGAATTTAACCTAAGGTGAAATTTTGGTACTTTTTGGATAACTTTAATATTTTGATGAATAGTGAAAATTACTAAATTTTAATTAAAAACATCTTTTTTAATCAAAATAATTAATAGTGATAAATAATTAATTTGAGTGGTTTTAAATTATAATTATAATATATTTTTACTATTTTATCCAATGGTGTTCATTAGAATTAATTTCACATTGAAATTGGACATAAACAATTGTCAATCTTTTGATATATATTGTTTCTTAAAAACACGCTATTTGTTGTGACAACAGGAATTAATTATAAAATTAATTAATTCAACTTATATGTTTGGAATTTTGTAAAATAGAAATCATTTTTGAATTCGGAATATCATTTATAGCTTAGTGTGAAATTTTGGCATTGTTCTGAAAAACTTCAATTTTTGATGAATAGTGAAACTACTAAGTGGTAGTTAAAAAACTGAATTTTTCATAAAATTTAATTTTACCTCTTCTATGATTGGAATTTAGAAAATCCGAGAGACACGGTTAATATCAAGGAGTAAAATGTGGTTCAATGAGGTGAAAATAATTTTTGGTGAATAGTTACTTTTTACTTTTATTTACCACGGTTAAAAGTAAATAGGATAATTAAGGATAAAAATGATATTAATATTATCCTAACACATGTCCTAATTCTATTGGACAAATTTATATCAACCAAAAACAACCTTAGGAATAAAATATTATCATTTATGTCCACTTGTATTAGATTAGGACATTTATTATTATTTAATTCAACGAAGAGTTAAAAGAGTTAAAATCTATGTTTATTTACTAAAACATTTTTAATATAGGTTTATACATAAGATAAATTCCATTGTAAATATTCATTAGAAATATAAAACGATTTACTAAATAATGATATTTTATTTATAATTTTTAGACATTAAAAAATTTAATTTATTTATGACACAATGATGATGTAGTAATTACCTAATTAATGGAAAATTGGAATAATTGATATTATAAATACCCAAATAAATTTAATTTGAGACGTTTTATAAATACCAATAATTTTATAGGATAATAAGACATGTTAGGATTTAGTTAATTAACTTTGTTGGAAGTAATAATTCTGTTATGATTTTTACAAAAATCAATTATTGAATAGTGTCAAAATTGACATAAAAGAGTTTTTAAAACAAATATTATATAATTAATTGATATTAAATTCCTAAAAAAATAAGGTTCGGCCAGGAGACTTATATTATGATAGGTGTATCATTAATGGACCACTTGGGGGTCTCTTGGGTGTATATAGTATGTTTATTAACCATATATTATAAAAATACAAAGAGACATTGTAAAAGTGAAACAAATTAAGTAAGAGTTAATACTTAAAGATAATGTTACTATAATGACCCAAACCTGTCTAAATTATATTGGTTGAGTGGTTTTAGACCCATACCAACCTTAACCTCTAAATAATCCACTTTGGAGCCATTAGAAACCGAATATGAATTTATTATAAAATAATATTTCTACCTTTTCCAAAGGTGCCCCTCACCCCTCTTATAAAAGGGCACTCTACCTTCTCATTAACTCACACCTTCAAAGCCTTTTGGTTCGGCCATACTCTGCCCAAATACTCTCTAAACTTCCCTCAATTCATCTTAGAGGCCTTCCTTTAGTATGAAATCCAACTTATGGATCCCTTTTGATCAAATCAAAAGGAAGAACCCGAAGAAGAGGTAATGATTTCACCACCATTTTTCAAGTTCCTTTCTTCTTCCAATTCTTCTTTCTTTGTTATTACCATTATAAAATAATGAATCCATTATCTCCTATATACTGTAATATTATTATAAATATGGTACAACCATATTCAGTATTCTATCCATCCTTTGAATGACATGTCACCATACGTGCGTACGTACGGCTTACCGTCTCCACGTCGTGGTGTAATTCTTATTCAATATATTATCATTTGGATGGGTATAATAATGGTTTGTAATTCATGTAAATAATAAATATAACATGATAATGATTCTGTATATATTATATACCATCCAATTATATATTATTTTAATATCAAAAGAATGATATTTTCGCTCGTGCGTACGTACGGATTACCGTCTCCACGACGCGATAAGATTCATTTCCAAGTTCACCATTCATCGACAATTATAAAAATATATATTACTAATAAGTATGTAATATATGACATAATAATACTACTGGATATATATATATATATAAGGATTTATGTACTTACATATATCTTATTCATTTACTTCCGTTCAATACTATATGAAAACAGAAACATCGTTTATGCGTACGTATGGACTACCGTCTCCATAAATGGTGTTTTCCATTTCATATATATGTCTATTTTACATATATATATTCTAAATATATATGATATATTTATCATTTTTTATATTCTGGAAGTATTTAAATCATGATCTAAGTGATACAACCAAGAGTGACAAGTTAAAACACGTATAATAAAGAAAGTGATTATTACCCAAAATGTTAATTTAACATGGAAATTATTATGAAATGGTTAATATAATGTCATAAATGAATTAGGTATGATATCATAAATATTAATATGGTTCTGGTATAATTTAATAACATACTACGGTCTTCATACAGGAGGTTAAACGTACCCTCGACTAAAGGAAAGAGCAAGGTAAGGGGTTTTCATCTCACTCCTTATTCCTGTGAGATTCATGCCATATTTCTACTATTACCTTTTATGTGGTGTATATACTACCCATAATTGTATTATTTATGTAATAAACTTTAATTTATGTGTATTTACATATTCATTGTATGATAGCTCTTTCACGGGGTGTATGTTTCGTAAGTTACCAAAATGGTAAGGGTTAATTTCAGAATCTCTTTATTATCCAAGGTTGTTGTTTTTACGTTAGTATCTACTGGGACATATTTATTATCCATGTACATGTTTTATGAAAGATTTTTCAAAGGGATTATTTTAAGGTACTTTTTACTAAAACATCATTTCAAATGTTTTAAAAATTTATTCTTCTAAATCATTCTCATTATTGTCTATGTCTTCAAAATGGGTTTTAAGGATTTATTTATATGGACATGATTGTTTTTAAAATGTTAATTACCTTCAAAAGTTTCAAAGTGGTATGGGAAACTTGGATTCAAAAATTTATTTAAATGACTTCGTTTCTAAATTGTGTGACTTTTAAATGTTTTCATGAAAAGGGGTATTTCTCTCAAAGAGTTTTACAAATAAATCTCATCTATGTCAAAATTCATTAATGGATTTTAAACTTGTTTTGAAGTTGATTTATCATGATAAAAATCTTCCATATTTTGTTGAAGGTTTTGTGATATATTTGACTGCGGATGTGTTATTTTTATACCATTCATGGTTTATGGAAGTATTGACATTTCTCATGATAGTTTTAATACAAATTTTTATGTTATATTTCATCCTCTTCTTAAGATGAATGTGTTGGAATAGTATGTTCCGGGTTGTGGACCGGTAAAAGTAATCCCTCCGGGTTGGTGTCCGGTTATTAGAGGCACTCTGGGTTAGTGTCTGGTTATTAGAGGCACTCCGGTTTGGTGTCCGGTTATTAGAAAATCTTCAGGTTGGTGTCTGGTTATTAGAGGTACTCAGGGTTGGTGTCCGGTTATTAGAGGCACTCCGGGTTGGTGTCTGGTTATTATATGCAATCCAGGTTGGGTTACGGTTATAGTTATCCCCTAGGCCTTGGCACGTGGCCTTGATAAAGAAATTAAAGTTGAGCATTATGCATTCCATCATTATAAATGTGGTTAGTGATATTGCATGTGATTATTAGATTAGTAGAATAACCATGTGAATAAGTAAATGCCATTATTTCATTTTATTTCTGCCATATTATGTTGAAGTTCAAGTTTAAAAGGATTTTGTTTTAGTTTTATACATTTCCTTAAATGTTTATGCTTATTTTTGAAAGTTTCCGTTGTATTTCATACCCTTACAGAGCATATGAGCTCAACCCTTTCTATGTTTTATTTTTTCCCAGAATTCCAAGAAGTGTAATGTGATTGATATGCTGGGTTAAGACAAGGGAATAATGACATTCATAAAGGATTCTTTATGTTGTTTTGTATGTTATGAAGTGTAATGTAACATTCATGTATGTAATCTATTTTCCAAGACTTCCATACTGATTAGTTCTTCGGGACTTGGTTCCTTGTAATCATGCCAATGTATTAAAATAATGCACCAACTCTGGGTCACTGGGGTTGGGGAGTTACATAATTATTCTCACCTTAATTAAATTTCACTTGTTATTGTGATTTATAAAAGATATGTACTTGACCCTCATCTTGAGGTGTTAGTCTCATCTTTTTTTTTTTGAATAAAAATTAGTGCATCTAACTATCAAAGCATTGAATATGAAATCAGAATTCAATAATAGGAACTTGTTATCTGGTGTTTTAGAAGGAATCAGTTAATATATTATGAATGTCTAATAATGTTTTCAAAACAAAGTATGAATTCTCATGAAAAAATCAATGTTTTGTGAACATGAAGACTCCAAGCCATCTCAAATAAAACAAAAAATGAACAGTTTTTCACAAATATGAAAAAATTTCTTAAAATTAATTTTATGTTTCTTGAAGATATAAAAAATTTATGATTATATGTTGTCTCATAAAAAAATAAAAGCAATATTATTCAGGAAATATTTGACTTATGAGGTAAATTTACACGAACATTGTGATTCCAAATCATCATAAAAACAATCTGGTATGGAAAATATTTTCATGAAAGTGATGAAATTTAAAAAAAAATTATTAATTGTTTTTATAATGTTGTGCGAAAAAAGAATTTTTGAGACTACCTCATAAAAATTTAGAAAATAAAATTGTTTTTTTAAATTTCTGTAGTTTCATAAAAGTTAGAGTTGTACGTTGGTAGTGATTATCTCACTATACGAGACATAAAATTTTCAAAGTTCAATGGACAAATATGTTTTGCATAATGTTAGTGGTATGAAAGGTAGTTTCACAAACAAATGAAATATGAATGGAGTTGTGTGATGGTGGTTAGTTTTTCACTAATGAAAATGTAAAATCGTTGAAGTAATAAAAACTAGAAATGTTGCGTCCAAGGTCAGTGTCATTAAAAGAAGTTCAGTGAAGGATGACCATGTTTATAAATAGGTGGCTTCCCCCCTCATTTGAGAGAATTCGTAATTTTTTAATATTTGAAGGAATTGAATAATGAATGTGTTACATGAATAATTATTTCAAACATATGTTATGTGAAGAATGGATTTAGGTCAATTTGACCAAGTGACTTCCAAGAATGCATTCATGTAAAAATTATTTGGGTGAAATAACTTTTGGAATTAAGAAGTAATGTCTCCATCAGTTGTGAAAATAAAAAACCTAAATCAATAAGGCCAAAAGACCTTAATGAAATATTTAAGTTTCTATGAAATCATCTAGTTTCCGAAAATAGTGAAATTTTATTAAAAATTGAGAATCTGTGAGAAAGTGTGGTATTTCATGATACAATAAATGTTATGTCAAAATATGTTAGTGTGATGAATGTGGATATTTTTGGAAAGGATAAGTTCCAAAAACAGAACACATTGAATGTTCATTATATGTTAACAGTACAATCAGAGAGCATCAAATAAAGACTATGATGCAGCTATAGACTCATTCTAATTAATGAAAAAGTCCTATAATTCCAATTTTCATAAGGATACATACATTTCTATATACTGAGGAACTTCCTTCCCTGAATCAATTTGATGGAGTGAAGAATAGTTAGTGTTCCTAGGCTTATGAGTGGCCAAACCATAACCCTTGTAAATTTATTATGCCTAGAAATGAGTGACTATGGATAAAACATTGTATCCACCAAACTAGTGAAGATTAATATATTCTGGTGCGACCAACACAACATCAGTATATTCTCCATGGATTATACTTTTTGATAAACCATGTAAAAATTATTTTCTCTCATGGATGATTAACTTTTCTACATATATGGGATTATTTTAGTAATTATTTCATTTATTGTGATAGATTTAATGTTTTCCTTTCGATGAAAGATTAAGATCCTAAAATAAGACGAAATATAATCAAATAAAATGTTTAAATTTATCTCTCACCCCACTTCACCGCCATCCCGATTCTAGTGTATCAAATTCCAACATTTGTGAATCGATAGGGGTTCTAAAGAAGAAAACCAAATAATGTAATTATTTTCACCCATAAAAGTGTAATAATTTAAATAAAAACATAATGATGCTGAAAAATAAAATTATTCAAACAACCCACAATCCAATTTCAAAAAATAACTTCCATTATTTCACCAAAATATAATAAAAATTTACTCCACCAAAACCATTAAAAATATAACTTCTGTATTCTAGAAAACATCTAACCAATTTAAAATTTTAATAAATAGTCATATATATTGTGAACCCTAACAACCCATGTTTTAAACAATCCATTAAAATTAATGTATTTGGAAAATCAATTTATAAATCTAAAAACACGATGAATTAAATTTAAAGGAATTTAAAAATATACAAGCATCTCATGGATTGTTATTCAATGTAAATGGATGAAAAACCCGACCTTAATAGTGTGATAATGTGATGAAACACTCAAAAAAATAAAGAATCAGTCTTGAAGTGAAAGTAACACACCCTAAGATCAAATGAAAAATTACTCATAATATAACACTCTCCATAGGGTTTGACCTAGAGGGAACAAATACATGTTAGAAGAAACAGAATAAAAAAGTTATAAGGATGGAAATGGATTATCTAGGAGAAATCCCTTCAAAATAATGAAGGAACATATCCAAATCCCATGGAAATGATGAAGAAAACCCAAAAACACTCTAAAGTGGCATGTCTCATGTGTGATGGGAGAGAATACATTTTGGTTTAAAATTTAATTAGATAAAAAAAATGAAATTCTAATATTTTTTATATTCCTTGGAAAGACACATTGTTTGGCAGCATTGTTTACAAATCTGTGCGCTGACCATGAACCCCCCATTATAAAGAAAATCCAAATTCACATGGTTTTTCCATATGTTATAGAAAATATTCACCAAAAATGATAACCATTTATGTTAAAATTATAGTCAATCTATCATTTTGTTTCATTATTTATACTAATCATGTGCAACTCATGCACCGATTCCTAGACACACCAAACCCTCACAAGGTTTCCCCTGGGTCTCATACGGTTTAGAATAAACTTTATGATAAACATGTTAACTAAATTATACAAGAAATAAAATTGGATAAACCCCTAGGTAAATATAGAAACATGGTTTCCCCTAATCTATGCATAGGAATCATCTTGAGAGGAAAAAACAACCTGAAAACTAAAAACTTAAACTTTTCATAGAAAATCGAAAAAATATTCAATGAGGATATCAAGGAATAATAAATATATAAAATAATAATTAATATAAAAGTGTTATTTGTGAATGAAATCCCCCTATTAAACTATGAACATTCAAAAAGACATTGGCTTTCGAATGATCCTAGGAAACCAGAACTCTCACCTTAAAAGAAAGAACCTCCCATATGAAAACCACAAAATGAAACCAAAATTTTAAAAATATTAATTATAGTGTTCTACCTAACACCATATGTCACAATTTACTCAATCAATAGAGAATAAATATATCATACCTAAAGTGGGTCTCCCTACCATTTGAAATCTGACTTACATTATGGTTCCACTTGACAATAAATCAATTGGTATACTACCAATCATATCAAGAGATTATGAATAATATAACACAAATTCAACCCCAAGACAATACCCAATTTATAACTCCACATTTTAAATATGTGTCTATTTAATCATAGGATACAATCCCACCCAAAATTAACTTAAATCTTAACAACAAGAAGTGAATTGAAATATGAAAGACAAAATAAGAAAGGATCCCCTAAGGTTTACATCAAAATATCAGACAAAATATCTCTAATGATTTCAAATTCCACATAAGATTCTACTTATTCGGTCTAGATATTAGACCATAGAATATTTCAAGATTCCCAAGTCAACCATAGATATGGAGGGTCTTCGTAGAAATAAGGAACGAAGGCTTGGAAAACAAAAACTGACCACATTAGAAGCATAAGATAAAATAGTTACTTATGAAAGAAGAATGAATAGGAGAAAGAGGATCATACAAGTAAGTTTCCTATGGTTTAAATTGATCATATAATGGGAAACCCATTGTATTTTTTTGAATTATATTCAATTTTATGGAAGGAATTTTCTTGAATGTGGTTTTATGGAATGATCTTTTTTTGGAATGTATTTTCTATAAAAGGTTGTAGACCATGGTTTTGTTGAAATATTATGAATAAAACATGATTTTTTTAATAATAAAAGTGATGTATTGGATAGAATGTTTTGGATTCATGGGTAGTATTCAAGTTCACTATTTTTCAATATTCAAACTTAAGGTGAAACAATGTAATAGAGTTTTCATCGGTCAATGGAAGGATTAATGTGAATATCATAGGGAAGTGGAATTGTTTTACCAAATAAATACCTCTGTAAATAAGATATGGTATTTCTATTAATATAATAACTGAACATATCAATGATAGAAATTTTATAATTACATAGAAGGAGACTTAGGATGAGTACAAGAGATAGTGTTTTTTAACTCATATACATTCATTTATAAATTTTATTCATTATTCACCCATGAATGCAGCACTTTTATCTAGAACATGTAATTATTATGTGTTATTATATTTTTTATTTCATTATTCAATAGTGTGGGTATGGATGATTTATTGTATTTATTAGGTAATATATCACTTAGTTTCAGGGTGTGAATTAAAGGGGAATCCAAATACTTTTCGATGGGTAGAAATTGGAAGGAAATTATTATGAATTGTTTTTACTTGGGTTATTATAGAAATTAGGACGTAGATTATCCTTAGAAAGTGGAATAAAAGGTATTTGGTTCAGTTTTATATAGATTTTTTATTAGAATAATGGATTCAAATGAAGGAAATATTTTAGTTGACCAGTTTGATGGAATAAACATTCACTTTTGATGGATGGAGTTTGATCAAATTTTTATACAACAAGATATTGATACTATATTATCTATATAATGTTCAAATGATATTGAAAAATCATAATGGATGTGGTTGTATATGAATTATCAAGAATTAGTAATAATTTATCTATCATAGAATGTGGCTTTCAGGATTTGGTAGAAGAAAATCACTATGGGAGTTATGAAAGCATTGGTTGAAATGGTTGAGAGCCCAACAACCTTAAATAAAGAATTTGTGATCCCATGATTATTTTTCATGATACAGTCATAAGTTATTCCATTAGAGGTCCATGTGAATGATTTCATCATGATCTGTAGATATATCAAATCAATTAAATTTACTTTCATAGATTATGTGTGGGTGTTGCTCATTTTATCTTAACTACTAGTAAGATGTAATTTTATGGTCACAATATTGAAAAATTAGAGTTAAAAATAGAACTTGTTTTTTTATGAAATTGAAAATCTGAATACTAATGTGAATTTTAGGTGTAAATATTCCCCAAATACCCTATGTAATATCTCTCAATACTAAAAAATGGGGATAAAAACCTCAATATAAGGATCATCATAAGAATTAATATAAGGATAATTCAAAATGAATAAATTTATGTAGATTGGTTGTTAATGTATCCACTTTTTGGATTTTTGGAAGTAAGAGAAATATCAAGAAGGACTGAATAATATGTAAGGAGTCTACTGGAATGGTTTAAAGTTATAGAATCTCAAATTCTATCAGTATGGATGAAGGTGGGAACCATTTTTTAGCATGAATATTTTGTAATAATCAAGGGTTATTGACTCTAGTTCATCTTATCATTCAATTGATGAGTGAATTTTCATGGTGAACTATGTATCTAAAATCTAGGAAAAGGAACATATATAAATTGGTGAGTCCCTGTAGATAGTTGGAAAATTAAACATAAACATTTATAAAAATAATGGAAGTGTCTTGAATATAATCGATGTTAGACACATTCCAAGTCATCAGAGGAACCTTGTATTGGTTGCATAACATGATGAAGAATGTTTAGAAACCACTTTCTTTGATGGAGTGTGTAAGATAACAAAAGAATCTATATTTATTTCTCATGGGGTGAATAATGGAACCCTATACTTGATTGGAAGGAAACACAGAGGTGTGGTGATCAAAATAATATCATTGGAAGATCAGAATGTATGGTACATAGATATATCCAACCCAGTGACAATAATAAAAAAATTATATTAGTAAACGAAATACTTAAACTCAATCACATGGATTTCAGATTATGTCAAAGTTGTATACTGGGGAAAATAATATCGTGTCCTTTAATTTAGAGAGACGTAAACCTAGAAATATGATGTTGAGAGTTGTTCATTTTGATGTCTGGGTACCTTCCCCTATGAATTCCAATGGATTAACAATATAATTAGTTATTTTTTTAGGATACCACTCATAAAGTATGGGTATCTTTACTAAATAATAAATCTGATGTTTTTCAAGAATGTATTTAGTGGATAGATTTTGATAAAATAGAGCTTGAGTGAAATCTGAAGCACTTAAGAGAAGAAAATGATGAAGAGTAAAACAGACATTACTATTACAATTTTTTTTAGAAAATGGTAGTTAGGAATCAAAAGATAGTTCTTGGAAATCCACAACAGAATAGAGTTGCTGAAGTAATTAATGGTACCATTCAAGATAAATCTTGGTGTATGATACATTCTTCTCAAAATGCCAAAGGGTATTTGGGGAGAATATATAAACATTGAAACATGTTTGATAAAAAAATCAAGCATCAAATATGGGATAATAAAATCCAAAATAACTTTATTTTGGTAAAATTCCAAAATTGAACCATCTCAAAATTTTCAGAATTGTGGAATATGCTCATTTTGATTCCATGGACAGAAATAAGTCGTTTTCAAAATAAAAAAGTATCTTTTCTAATCAGGTATATTAATTATAACATTGGTTATCATTTGTGGAATGATCAGGAAAAAAATTAATCTAGAGAAGATATGTTATATTTAACCGGAGACTTCTATGGAAAGATCATAACTTTTTAGAAAAAGATGTTAAGAAATAAAAATTTGTTGTGTTCAATTTTATTTGAATGATATTATTAGAATTAATTTAGAAGAAATATTATAATGTTGTTAATGCAGTAAGTATCATTATATAATATTGTAATTAATAGTTCTGGAAGGAGTATTGGAACCAATTTGTGTAAAGTAGCATAATTAGATGAAGAGATCAACTACTATTTGGAATCGAATTCAGAGTCTTTGAGCCGATATGAACATACTTATTTTAACAGATTCCATTAAATAAGCCATTCTAGATTAAGTAGTTACCCTCAGTGACTCAGAGATTTGGGAGTTTCCTAGGAAGGAAAAAGTTAATTTTTTAAAGTTTAATGGATCATTGAAGTTGGAGGAACTTCTTGATAGAAAATATCCCTTCAGTAAATGATTTTTATTACTGAAAGAAGTAGTTTACAGAATTATGAGATTCAAAGCATGGTTATTAGTGAATGGTTTCCAAAAAAAATAATGAATTGAAATTATAGATATTTTTTCTCCATTCAGAAACCAAACTAAAATCTGAATGGTGTTACCTTCAATAATTTATCTATAGAGTTGATGGATTTTGTGATAACCTTTCATCATGGGGGGTTTTAGGGGGGAGATCTAAATGGTTCATTATAAGGGTTATGAATATTATCGTAAGGATATAGTAGTTTTCAATTTAATGATATGTGTTTATGTATTGAAACATTCCCCTTGAAAGTGGAATCAGTATTTTTATACTTTTATTCTTGATGAAAATTTCACTCAATGTTATTATGATCATAGTTGTTATTGGATGTAATGGAATGATGTAGCATTTATTATAATTATCTTGTATTTGGATGAAATTATTCTTTTGGGATAATAAATGCAACAGATTGAGAATTCAGAGACAAATTTTTTAGATGGTTTGAGATGAAGGATCTCAGACATACCAAGAAAATATTGGGATTTAAAATTGAGAGGGATATGAAACCTAGAAACATTAGTGCTATCCGATAAGGAATAAAATTTGAAGTTCATTGAAATATATCTAATTAGTAAATTTAAACCTATGTCAAATACTTTTTTCATATACCTAAATATTTCAAATTCATAAGGACAATAATTATAATAATGAGTTAGTAAAATGGAAAAGGTTCATTATGCTTCATTAATTTGAATATTTATTTATATAATGATTTTCATATGAACTAATATTTCTTTTGAAGTAGGAGGTATGATTCACTTCTGGTCAAATCATGGAATAATGAATTTATAGGAGGTGAAATGGATCATCTTATATCTAAAAGGTCTATAAGATACTTTTTTTACTTATAATGATTCAGAAATGTTTTTTTGGAAGTATATTTATCAAGAAAAATGGATTCTTAGAAGATTATAATAGGTTATTTATTCATATATAAAATATATGTGGTTATTTCGATGACTCAACTAGATCTTGTGGTTACTTTTTCAATAAATAAAGAAAATTATGTTATTGTCATGGAAGAATGAAAGGATTTTTTTTGTTGATGTGATTACTGAAGGAGATTTGGAAATAATCAGAAGGATGAATATTATTCTATGATAGTTCAAGTTCGATTAAAATTGATAATATTCTTTTTTCCAATAAGAAAACAAATCTATTAAAAATAACATTTCTTTGGGAATCGGTTGGATGATTGGGTGTTGATACTTTGGAAGGTGACTAGAAAATAGAATCATGCACATATTTTTTAAAAGGTGTTTATCAAAGAAATTATAATATACCATTGTACCTCAATTGGACTTGGATAAATGAAAGGATAGGGAGAACACAACAATGAAATGGTAGGATTTAGGAATCCCTAAATTATTATTTCGGTGAGGCATTGTTAGTTTTTTTGAAGCATTTTCATTTTTTGAAAAGATTTTTCTAGAATGGTCTTTTTTATATTGTGTTTTATGGTAGTGGGTTTCTAACTCATATTTTGTCGAAGGAGTTTGATGAAAGCATGTTTGTTATGATTATTTGTTAAATGTATCCAAAGGAGAGTTATGATACATGTGTAGGACATAATTTATCATTTTTTAGCAGTAAAGATAATGTTAAAAAAATGTATCTGATGTTTTATCGATCAACGGAAGGATATACCTAAATCGTAGTGGGTAGTGAAATTATTTTACTGAATGATGACCTCTATAAATATTAGTTGGGACCTAGTTATGATATAATCAACCATCATATTGAATATGTATGTTTATATTTCATTGAAAGGATACTCTATTTTAGTGATATTGGGAGTGTTTTTATAACTCTTGTAATTTTATTTATAAATTGGTTTTGGTTTTCTCTTATGGATGTAGGAAATTATTTTGACCCCTATAATTAATGTGTGTTCTTCCATTTTGTTTCCATTCATTTAGAATTTGTATGGGTATAGTTGATTTCATGTGGAGATTATTTTATATAATTTCTAGTTCTTTAATACGAAGTAAAGGGGACTATAAAGACTTCTACAATTTTAGAAATTATATGGATGTTCTATTGAATTACTATTTCATGGGATATTTTTGAAATAATGTGGTGAGACATCCCCCACAAATACCTCATTAGAAATGATAGGTATATGGTTTACACCCATCCCGAGACACCCATTAAAAACAAACTCCGTCAGATATGACTCAACTACTAATTCGTTAAATGTTACAATCCTGGATGAGAGAAATTGATCAATGATATTAAAATGAAGGCCATTCACAAATATATGTGCCTTTAATGATTCAATAGATACCATCTCTAGATAATAGGGTATTAATTCACTACATTGGTCAATGTAGTCTTTTTTCTATCTTTTGGCCTTGCTAATTATCGATTATATTTTCTACCTTTCTCTCATTTACATCATGGGGAATAAACCTATGAGAACAACCGTTCTTAAATAACTTCCACATCATTCAATCATATAATGGGAATCAAAAAACCAACCTATTCTAATCCAAACCGAATCCATAGAAAAAAACTAGAAAATTTATTATTCTCAAGGAATCTGGAGTTCCTAGTGTCTTAAATATACCTTTGATTTCCTCCAAACACTGTAGCCTCTAGATGGCCATTATCACCATGAAATACAGGTTGACACACAAAAGAGCCTATCTCCAACACTTCTCTAGAAGTCTTCGTAGATTCATCAACTCGAATATACCGTCGATAATCTGTCAATATTTTTCTAGGAAGTATAATTTATGTTAAATGAAAAAAATGAAACCTAATTAATAACTACACAAATAAAAATCACACCTGGACCAAAATAGCCTTTCATCTAAAAGAAATAGTTTCATAAAAACAAGCCATAACATAGAATAGAATCAACATTTCTCTTCTTAAAACCACAAAAAATATCGTACATTAAATTTCAAAAACTCAAAAATCATAGTTAAGACCATTTTAAAAGTACATCTTTTCATTTATTAAAATCAATCTCCCAGTATAAAAAATCTACCCCATTTTTATGTTCCCACATTTCAATTAAAAACCCCACTTTTCCTTTTCGAGAAAATTTTATAACTTCTAAAGACCTTTTATCTATTTTCCTAACCAATTTAGTTTTTATTTAAAACCAATCCAGACTAACCAAAACCTCTGTTTCATCCAGTAACATATTGTGATGTCAAATATCCATCAATAGAGACTTGTGGTTGTTCATGACATAGTGACATGGTTTGGTGGTCCATTTGAAAAACAAGAAACCACTACTAGAAGTAATTTTGGACAATGTACCTAGGCTCAACATTGTTTGATAGGTCAATAGAGCTCACCAAGTAACATCAGTTTAACTCTCATTGTAATCCTTAAAAACACATAAATATAGAAAAATACCAAAATAGCATAAATAAGAACCAAAGTATACCAGATATCAAAATTCATGGATCAAACCCAACTACCCATGGTAGCTCAATACTGTGGGTGACTAAGAGAACATGACACACTTCTTGTACCTACCTCTCAAGTCCCAGTAATCCTACCCCAATCTTATTGACTCACCCAAACAGAAAAGGGAACAATAATAACCTAGAACCTCTTAATAACCAAGGCTATGAAACAAATTTTCATGAACCATCTCGGGCTTCCATTTTGAAATGGAACCTGACCTGGATCACCACTAACCTGAGGGGAATCCATGATTCCCATAGGATGAAAGTCATTGCATAATTTTTGTGGATAATATCTTTCAAAAAAACAATGAAATGAAATGTCTTAGTCTAGAAGCCCAACGTAAATAGCATGTACATCAGAGTTCCACACATTGAAAGATGAGTAAAAAATTAAACTAAAGTAAATTGGGTTCATTAAAATAAACATTTAACTTATCCAAAATAAAAAAAATTAAATAGGATCCAGATACAAGATTCTGACTAGGAAAAGTAGTTGCGATACAAAAGAAACCACAAAAAATACACAACGTAATATCTGTGTGACCTATTGGTCAACATCCATACACAAAAACAAATTCCCCCAAGAGTAATCAAAAACCATTACATGAACATGTAATATACATCTGGTCTACCAATGATAAGTGGCACAATTATGGTGTGAGTATAAAACAACTCAGTAGGTAAGAACCACATAATCGATACATATCCTTTATGTAAAAAACATATGATTTTCAGTATGAAAATAAAGTTACATTGTAATATTTTATTATTTTGTAAAATAAATATAATTAATTTCTAAACCCACTTTTAAATTATTAAAAATATTCATTGAAAATAATTATTTTCTAAAACTCTCCTAGATAAAACCATACTAATATATGCTTAATATTAAATCACATTTATGAATAAATAAGAATGTTAAATATGAAATAAAATATATTAAATCATGAATATAAAAAAATATCATCAATAATATGAAAAGTAATGTAGAAAAAACTAAAATTAGTAAAATATATAAACAATGTAATCATGTAAAATTCCAAAACATCCCATGAGGAGACACTACACATAGTAATTTAAGAGACACTAAATGTACTAATTTTATAACCATCTATTGGACTATCAATGAAGTCCCTAAGTCTATAGCCAACTCAACATCTCTAGAATATCCTCTGCAGTGGAATTACCACATATGGTCTCTTAAACCATTGAGTATCTAGACCATCTCGTCAAGACTAGATAGAAATTTCTCTTTTCTCTAATTGAGACTCCTAGAATCCCATGAAAATAATTATAATGGGAGGTGATGTGGCCTTAATATAAATCATCTCAACCAATAACTAATACAATACAATTACAATTTCTAATCCCACCACCCTACACACACCCATGGGAACCCCCCCATAAAACAGAGGACATCCATGGAGATGTACACATTAAAATATAACCATTTTTTAAATTCCATCAAGTCCTTTGTATTGAACAATTAGTCATTTTTTTTAATAAAAAACATTTCCATCAAATACCATTTCAAAATCCAAAGGAAATCATCAAGACGCATTCTTAAAGTGACAAAAAGTCATCAAATTCAATATTTGGGACACACACATTTAAATCCCTTTTCAATAAATCATTTTGATATCAAGAATACAATTTTTTGAAACCAAATTTAACAAAAACAATAGTAAACCCTTATTTTGAAAAAATTTAAGAACCCAAAATAAATTTAGAAACCAATATTTTAAAAAGGTTACTCTATGAACTTATTATAATTATATACGTTTCCACAAAAAAAATATATTTGTGTGTGTGTGTCTGTTTGTGTTTTTATGAACATATATTTGTGTATGCATTCACATGACTATATATATGCATGTATTCATATGGATGAAACGAATAAAACCAATGTATGGAATTAAAATCACCCATAAAAGTTTTAAAAATTATAAGAAAAACCATAATGAACCTCAAAAAGGAAATTATCAAAAAAACTATAATTCAATTTCAAAAACTATCTCACAAAATATCAGTAAGGTCAATAATAATTTGAACCACCAAAATCCTTTTAAAACGAAAAATAAGTATTTAAACAAATTTATAGAATATATAGATTTTTAAAATGTTTTTATAATTACTAAAAACGTTATAAAGCCCCTTTTAAATAAAAAAACATTAAATTAAAGGTATTTCATTAATCAATTAATAAATATGTCAAAATGAGGAATCGATTTAATGTAATTTAAATAGCCACCAGTATAATATGGCATGTTTCGGAAAGGAAGTAAATAGAAATGCCTACCATAATTGTTTTAAAATAAGATGAAACTATGAAAACCAAAATAACCAAGACCAAATAAAAATAAACACACCCTAAAATTAAAATAAATAATACACACAATCCAACACTCACATTATGGTTCAGCTAAGTGGGAACCAATCCAATGGAAATAATAAAAATAATAATGAAGGTAGAAGGAAGGATGAGGAAGGGATTATTTAAAATAATCCCCTTAAAAATATATAAATGTTCCCTTTAAATAAAAGGTAATGGAGAAATAAAATAATAATCCCTATAAATATGTGTTTCAAATGAGTTTTTAGGGAGAGATCCAATTTTGGGTTCAAATAGGAGAAGGGGAAAAGGGAAATTCTATCTTTTAAAATTTTGAGATTCTTTCGTAGCTTGGTCACTTCAATTACCAAACAATGCACCAACCATGGGCCCTAAAATAGATATTATAAAAACTCTCAAAGGGGTTGGAAACATGGTTTATAAATTATATCGAACAATAAATATCTCTATTACAATTAAAAACCCTCTTGCATTCTTGCTGCATGGTTGGTACAAACTGTGAGAAAGTGATGTGCCAGATTAAGAAAACACTAAAACCATACATTATTTCCCATATATTTTTCATGGATTGGAATAAAACATGGTCTTACTATGAAAAATATACCATGAAAAGAAAAAATTACCTAAAACCCCTTCATAAATGTTATCGAATGGTTTCCCATAAACTATGTGCACTAACCATGCACAAAGGTAGAAACTATTATAAAACTCCAAAACCCAAAATTAACATGAGAATTTAACTAGAAACTCAATGAATATATTATTTAAAAATATATATTTAAAATAATAATGCCTATAAAAATGTTTAGTTTTGATAGTTTTCATCATATGCGATTGGTTTACCTTAATGAAATATCGGTGGTTTCATGTGACATTCTTAGTTTGTGATGCAACTATTCTTTCTATTATTTACCAAAGTTGTTTTAGTAAAATAAGTTACTATATAATAAATTTTATTTCTAATTATATTTCTTATGGGTGTTTTCAAATTATCCCTTTGGTTTTGATGAGTAAAATGGATTAAACAGACATGTAATATATTTCGTAAACTCAGTTGCTTATAATGGGTTTATGAAATGTCTTTATAATGAAATTT
This sequence comes from Viscum album, assembly GCA_963277665.1. Classification (NCBI taxonomy): domain Eukaryota; kingdom Viridiplantae; phylum Streptophyta; class Magnoliopsida; order Santalales; family Viscaceae; genus Viscum; species Viscum album. The sequence continues at coordinate 687,219,392 of OY728167.1, forward strand.
ATGATGTTTGGAATAGAAAGTGGACATGGGAACCTAGGCCCCTAGGGGGAAAAGTAGTGTCATGTATCTATTTTTAATCCCACAATTTTAACTAACTACATTCAATATACATGAAGGATTTAGTGTCGAGAACGGGTGGAACCATTCAACTAGGCCAAGGGATGTTCTCTTTCATAGTTGGTGAAGTGGTGTTGTCGGATGGGAAACACCATGCCAAAAATATATGGATTGAATACCTTAGAGGGTTTGTGAACACCTGTATTAACCATTTTCCCACAATTTGACACATAGACTGAGGATTCCCACTAAACATAGATGACTCAGGTCTTTATCATGGTTTGTGTTTATCAAATGTTTATTCCTTATGGCATTGTTTTCCTTTGATAAATTGTTAAATATTATTACTTGTGCTCTTACAATTTAAAGATAAATGTTTACATTATTTTAGTTTATTCTATAACTAACATGCTTGTGTTTATCTAATAAGAAATATAAATGAAAAAACTCTGTGGGATCCTACAGGACTAGTGTTTCTCACACACTACATAAGCCCAATTGGTGTATGTAGGCTTTGTCTTGGATGATCCGGGTAACCGAAATGCTTCATATGGAGGTTTTCGGTATTATTTCAATTGAATATCGAGTTATTGATGGTGGAATAGTAGGATATTGGTCCAATTTGGCACAGAGATAGGTAACCCTTTTTGCCTATTTTGGTTGGACTTTTTGGTGTATTCTGTATCACATACTCAACATTCATCATGTTTCATTTATTCCATCTGAGTATGACACTATATTGGATACATTATGGATTATGGTCATATTTTTTATTATGGATTCACTATAATCTTTTATATTTTTGTTTTTTTATATTATGGGATTTTGATAAAATGGATGGAAGTCTATATTACTCTTGGATATTTACATTCTATGTTATTGTTGGTCGTGTTAGGTTCAAGGTAATGACCATGTGATGTTCTAATAGAAAAAGTATTCCCAAGGCGTGGTTCTTGATCACAATAACTTATTCAATCCCATGGGGATTATTAATTCCTATAAATACATTCCATAGACTGAATATGGTTCATGGGATAGGGTTTTCCCTAGTTAGTTCATTAAAAAATTGTATCAAAGCCTTTGTTTTTTGGTTAGATACTATTTGGTAATTCGTGTAGCTCAAAGAGAGGATTTTAGGGGGTCATGTAAGTGGTGGTAAGGGGTGTTTATCCAAAACACTTAGTACCCTCCCTTGAGTTACTAGGTAATTTTAGGATGGAGGTTTCATCTTTAATTTGTTTTCCCTTCTTTTTGGGTGTGGCGCATCGATTTCAGACCTTGCAAACATTCATTGTTTCAATAAAGGATTTGTTTGATATTATTCCCATTTTTATAATCTTTTTTTGGGAATTCGATAAATGTTTTTCTTATAAATTAATTATTTACTATTATTTTTTAAGAATTATTTCTATTATTCATTTTCTGTAGCATCATCCGCCCTCAAAATTGACCCATAAATTCTCTATAGGTTACTATGGATAATCTCCCACAAGAAGACTCATCGTTTTTCCATATCTTGTCTTACGCAGTATTCTAGACAGTCTAGGATTTAGAACAAGGAATGGATTTAGATCCAACCCTTTTTATGAAATTCAATAAATCTTTTGAAAAACTGATATAAATCAGGAGTTAGTTAAGAATAAACCTCGTGATTTTTATAAATAATTGATCTAATGGAGGATAATGACTGGTTCAAAAAAACTGAGTAGATATGTGATTTATATGGATGTCCAGACTCAATCATGGTGAATTGTGCAACTTTCATTCTTGAAGGCCTCAACTGTAAGTGGTGGGAATTTATCATAAAATGAAATTAATACAAGTATATAGTTTATAATGATTTCAATGTAATATTCACCGAGTAGTTCTATCCTGACATGACGACTCTGGAAATGACTAAAAAATTAATTACTCTCCAATAATATGAAGTATCAATTATATGGTATGTGAAAAAATAACTGAGCTTGTCAACTTTTCACTAAATTTAATATCCAATGATTAGGTGAAGGATCAGATGTTTTAAATGTGAATTTTGTATGAAATCTAATCATAGGATTTTCTCTTGATGTTCATTACACATTCTATGGTTGTAGACTGAGATTTGATGATATATATTAGAGAGTAAGGTATTTTAGGGATTAATTTTTCTTTCTTTATTTAGAAGGGGTAATAGTAGTCCGTCTAAGAATAACTCCAAATGGGATGGGCTGATAAGGATAAGTAGAATCGGTCCCAGGCACCCGTCTCATTTTATGCATCAGTGACTTCAGGTGGATGATCTCCTTTATGCTATCAGTGTGGTAGGTTTAGAATATGGGCCCCTCGGAAAACTGTCCTTTGTTTTTTCATTTTAATATGAATCAAGGAAACATATAGAGGTTGTGTAAGGTGATTTCATCTATACAGAGATTTGTGTGATCTTAATCACCCAAGGGAACATATTTTTTTCGATTCCCTAAAGGTTTCAAGACATGATTTCATGAATTTTGAGGTAAGACTATCTCTTCATATGGTTAGAGTAAGCTAAGGATGATCATCAGGCCTACCAAATACCGTTGAGCTTGACTGATACCAGTCATTTATATTCATTGGAGTAAGTTCCCATGAGTTCTGAGTTGGGACCAGAGGTATCATTCTTTTATACCATCTATATTAATCAATTTATTTGATATCAGTTTATCTCACTCATTTTTCATTAGTCATGTTCGGGAATTGTGGAAACTTCGTTCATAGATCATTCCATATTTGTGGGAGATATAAACCCCTGAAAAAGATGTTGGAGTACGAATAAATAGGTCCTCTTGTATTTTTTTTTAATCTAGGAATTGATGTTTTGGGGCATGTGTTTTTTGATCAAGGAATATATATATATATGGACTCAGACAAAGTAATAGTATTTATGTCTCCAGAAGAGTTGATAATTTATTTTGACATTTCAAATTTTTTATGTTTTTTTTGTTACTAATAGTTGTTTATCATTGAATTATCTAAGTTTGCATCACCCTCGACCACAATTACCCATAAGGGGGTGAAATATCTATGGATATCATAATTATAAGCATCATTTGATGATCTAATGTGTAATTTTACCTTGGCCCTGATATTGATCATTATGAGGTGGGTATTAGTTTATTTTTTTTATTATGATCCCTCTATAATAGGGTTGGTTTGTTTCTTAATATAAGGAGATAATTTTCTATCATTGGACTTTTGGTATCTTTGTCTAAATGAGATAATTTATCTTACTTATAACATAAAGTTTTCCACTGTTATGGATGTCATCAAATTACTGTGGGACTATCTTTTTTCTATGAACTACACAATGTTCTCTAAACACAATATCCTAGGTAACATTTTCTCTCAAAGGTAATTGATCCTAAGGCTTAGTCGTTGGGTTAAATCTCTATATATGATTGATTTTGATCTCATACACATTCCTAGAAAAGTTAATATTGTTATATATTACCTTTTTTAGAAGATCTGATCTCATGCTCTGAAAGAATCCAGTGAAGAGTGGATTATCATGGCCCCACAAGTTGAGTTGTACCTAAAAGTAAAAAAGGATAAATGTGCTTTTTTTCCTTTACAATGTCCTATTGATATCTTGAGTTTGGTCTGAGGATATTGAATTCCAATTCCTTAGGGAAGTATTATGTGGTCGTTACACCACTCGAGGATATTATTTGTCTCTTTGTCATACTCTTTTTTTCAAGAGTAGGTGTGTGGTTGCTTATTTGGTAAGGATGATAATTTTGGAGGAATTCTATCTGTCTCAAAAAGTTATCAATGCTAGTTTCAAAAATATTTATTAAGATATAATGTGGTAGTACTGGTGGTTTGTAATTAAGAGAGATATAGAAGACATGATGGCATGGTGATATACCAATCATCAAGTAAAGGTTCAACATAAAAGACCATAGTGACTACTTCAAACCTCTTATAATCCTACCTATAAGTGGTAATTGGTGTCTATGGACTTCATTATCAGGTTACCACATACCCCTAATGGATGAAATTATATTTGGGTTATGATCGATTGGTTGAAAAAACCTACAAACACCATTTTTATTAATTAAACCAATAAGTCGTAGAATATTGGTAGGTTGTGTATATATGAAACTATGATGTTGTATGGTCTAAAATCTACAATATTTTCTAACTAAGTCCCCGATTTTACATACCAATTCTGGAAATGCCTGTAAGAGGCATTATGAACATAGTTGAATCTATGCATGATATACCATCCCCAAAGAGATGAGAAAATATAGTGGTATAATGAAATTCTATAGGATAATATTTGGGAGTGAATTCTCAATGATGGAAGTTCATGGGATACCCACCTAGGACTAGTCATGTTTACTTATAAAAATAATAAACTATCCTCTACTTAAATTTTTCCATTCAAGGAACTTTATGTCCAACTATAGTATTATCCTTTATGTGGGAATAATATAGGTGAGACCAATTTGGTGGGGCCTAATCTCTTCTCTGAGAACATATTGATGGTTTTCACTATTCATAAGTAGTTTGTGATTTAATAATTTCACCAAAATACATATGAAGATAACTAATGACATCCCCTAGAATTTTAAGTTGGAGACTAGGATTTTCTAAATGTGTCTCCCAGGTTGGGACTTCAGAAACTCAGGAAGTAGGAAATCATTCCGTGAGTTATTTAAGGAATATTTGGGTCATTGAAAGAGTAGGAAAACTTTCATATCAAATATATTTTACCTCATAGTTGAAGACAATTCATAACATGTTCTATGTATCAAGGTTAAATAATTATAACCTAGATACCTATCATATATTAAATTATGAATAATTTAAGTTAGAACCTTATTATTCTATTTTTAGGATGCTAGTATGAATTATTTAGTTCTGATAGAAAGTCATTTCTTAGAATTTTATTTGGTTAGTTCATTTTTAATTGAGGCTTGGATCAAATTCACACGAGTCTTGCGAGAGAGAAACTCATATGACGAAGTTGTGGCCATATATATTCATTGTGAATGATATGGGTTGTATTTTTTGGGGAGTACTATCAAACCCATAGTATCACTTTTCGGTAAAAACCCATTTATTTATTGTTGTTTTGATTCAAATATTTTGTTCCATTATTCTTATTATTTCTTTTAGTTTGGAATATTTTTTGGAATATGTAGTGTTTTAAATTTTGGGTATATGGTTTTTGGTGTTTATAGGATGATACATTATGACCATTATTGACATGTCATACATAACTCTATATGGTTGGGCTATGGTGTAACTTGGGAGGCTATTTCATCGAGCTACCCCTACTTATAGTGGTTTTGTCACGAACCGGATCTGGTCGCCACCATTAATGGCACCAAACCCGGCCCGTGGCAAGACCCGAAGGGCATTCCCTATCCCCACGGGCTGGCACAAGTGCCCGGGTATAAAACAATATGATTTGGGAACGATTTACCCGAGTATGAAAGCATAAAACAAATAAAACAATCAATAATAAGAATCTGAAATTTCCATACTAAACCATTATTAACAAAACCAGATCTGAATACATATGTTTAAAGACACTACAAGTGGTCCAAATACAAATAATGACAACATCAAGACATCCCCAATCACTTCACGCAACAAGGGTGTCATCACCCGCAAGCCTTCTCCACAACTCTGCCCCAACGATGGGGACTAACACCCTGAAGCGCCATCACCCTTAGCCTTCCCTTTACCTGATTCAAGCATAAGAAGTTCTAATTACACCCAAGGGGTGTAATTAGTGTGTGAGCCTAAGCCCAATAGGATACCACCAGAAGATTCCAAAGAGGATGCAATACAATGGGAACAAAACTAGCAATTTTAACACACAAGGTGAAACAATGTTAAAAATTTCAAGAAAAGAAACTTTCAAATGAGAACAGTTTTCAATCCAAGAATTTCAGAATGATAACACATTAAATAAACATGTGATCTACTGTAAAGTACTGCCAAAATATCCCACAACAAGGGTAAATACTACAATTCTAATGAGCACAAAAATTGGGAACACCCCTAGGCAACTAGATAGTCTCGGGCCCTATGTACCTCGTACCTCGGTGTAAAGTATCCAAGTCACAATCATTTCCCGTGCACGAGCCACTAGTAGGGAACAAACCCATAACCTAGTGGTCCCCGAATAACATCCACATAGTTCAGTTAGTGTTGTCGTTATCCATTTGCTCAGTGAAACAGGGACACAACCCATCCGGTCCACTAGCCGTACTAGTACATATCCGCCCACCTAAGTACCCGGGATTCCCCCTTTTGTGATCAAAAAATTTCAGCAAACAACACAAATACTTTTTCATGTAAAGTATCTCTACTGGTCACAAACAAATAGTACAGTAGCTACACACATTTTATATCATTTGAAACAGTCAATAAAATATTTTGATCTTCAATAAAACAACCTCTCAAAACATCACATTGTTTTGCACCCAAAACTCTTTAAAATATCCACTTTTCACAGTACGTGAACACTTGTAAGTCATCAAAACAAAATTTCAGTTCAACACAATTTAATAAAACCAACAATTCAGTTATGGGGCAGCCCAATGTGAACCAAGAAATTATATATTTTAAAAACCACCATTTTCACACCAACATGGCACATAATGCCCATTTGCTTCTCAAACACAATTTAAACAAACTTTTGCAGCCACAACCAAAAAGAATAAATATTTAAAACATTATTTTAATTCCTAATACAGTTCAATAAAATCAACTATGTAATTAGAGTTCATCCCAAAATGAACCAATAAAAGACTTGCATGAAAAACCCTCAATTTCAACAAAAATTGTAACATAAAATTCATTTGCATTGTAAATGAAACTAAAACAAATTTTTACAGAATCATTAAAATTAAATAAGCATTAATTCACCCTCAACATAGCAAGAAAATTCCCAAAGAATTGCACACACAATGGAATCACCTACCAAAAGATTCAAGAACCGCAAATCCTAGTGCGGAACTTCAACCGCACGACCACCGCGCCACAAGGAAGTGATATCAAACCTAAAACCAGAGGATTGAACCATGAAACCCAAAATGAAACCCTAGGCACGAATCCCTAGCTTCTGGAAATTTGGGGATTCAAGAAAAAAAAAGATAAATCTCAAGGAAAAGGAGAGAACTAGAAGGATAGTCACTTACTTGAGAAAACTGGACATTTTTTGAAACCAGAGAAGTTAGGCCCTAATTCGCGACAGATGCGATCTCCAAAGAGGGGGAAACGAAACTGGGGGTTCGGCCAGGTACAGTGGGAGAAGGTGAGAGGTGGAATCACCGAAAAAGAATAAAAATTGAATATTTTATGAAATAATTACAAAACACTTTTAAAACTGGAAATGGGCTTTCGGGTTGGCCCAATACCTAACTTGATCACCCAAATCCAAGATGCAAATGAATTTTTAAGGGGGCCAAAATTCATTGGTGGTTTTAATAGTTAAATTAAGGTCATTTTGGAAGTTGAATGAGTTAAAAATGTTGAAAAACGAGGGAGTTATTAAACAAACAAAATTTATTGTCAAAACTGGAAATGGGCTCTCGAGTTGACCCAAATTATGGAAACCCACCATTTCCTTCAAAAATGCATTGAAAACCCCCAAAAAAGAAATAATGTAAATTAAATACAAAAATACCTTTAAAATATGTCATGTATGTGACAATTCTCCCCACCATGAAGGACTTTCCGCCCCGGAAAGTCAACATGATTCTTGGTTGGTAAACAAGAATGGGTACTCTTCCTCAACCCATGACTTTCGCTCCCAAGTCTCATGTGTATCATTCCCATGCTGCCATAAAACCCGGACTAAAGGAATAGACTTTCCTCTAAGTATCTTCTCCTGGGAGTCCACTATTTTCACCGGCCTCTCAACGATAGACAAGTCAGGCTCTATCTCTAGTTCTTCCCAACTCAACACATGGGATGGATCTGGATTGTATTTCTTCAACTGGGAGACGTGGAAGACATCATGGATAGATGTCAACTGAGAAGGTAAGGCCAACCTGTATGCCACCTTACCAATACGCTCGGTGATCTCAAAGGGTCCGACATACCGTGGCATCAGCTTACCTTGCTTCCCCAATCGACGATGGCCCAGACGAGGGGCCACTTTTAAGAATACCCTATCACCCACAGTAAACTCTAGGTCTCGACGCCTCCGATCAGAATAAGATTTATGACGACTCTGAGCTGTCAATAAGCGCTTCCTGATCAATTCGACCTTCTCAGAAGTCTCCTGCACAAGGCTCGGCCCCAATAGTGAAGTCTCTCCAACCTCAGCCCAACATAGGGGGGACCGACATGGCCGACCATAGAGCGCCTCAAAAGGGGCCATTCGAATTGAGGATTGGTAACTATTATTATAAGCAAACTCAACCAATCCCAAATGGCTATCCCAATAACCTCCAAAGTCCAAGACACATGCACGAAGCATGTCCTCCAAAATCTGATTCGCCCGCTCTGTCTGACCATCCGTCTGAGGGTGGTACGACGTGCTCATCTTAATCTGAGAGCCCAAGGCCTTTTGAAGGCCTTCCCAAAATCGAGAAGTGAAGCGGGGGTCTCTATCCGAGACAATAGCTGATGGTACACCATGGAGTCTCACCACCTCCTGAAGATACAAATGGCCCAACTCATCCACTTTAGATGTGTCTCTGATCGGAATGAAGTGGGCTGATTTGGTCAGACGATCAATCACCACCCAAATGGAATTCTTACCCCGAGGTGTACGAGGTAAGACAACAATGAAGTTCATGGCAACCTCGTCCCACTTCCAGGTAGGAATGGGTAATGGCTGGAGCAAACCGGAGGGCCCTTGGTGCTCTGCTTTCACCTGCTGGCATGTGTAGTATCTCGAAACAAAGTCTGCTATGTCTCGTCTCATACCAGGCCACCAAAAATGCCGACGGACATCATAATACATCTTAGTGGAACCTGGATGGACAGCCCACTGAGACTGGTGGCTATCATGCATCACTGCCTTCCGTAGAGATAACGGTACTACTGAACGGCCCTTGAAGCACAAGATGCCCTCGGGAGACGACGACCAATCAGAGGATGTCTCCCCACCATGAAGAAACTGCCTAGATCGCTGACAAAGCTCATCACTAGGTTGTTCCCGCTGAATCAACTCCAACAGAGAAGGAGTCAACTGGAAACTCGCCAAGAATGCCCCTCCACTGTGTTCCCTAGCCTCCACATGCATTTGAGAAAAGATCCCCATCAATGTCCACTCATCACTAGACTTCCTCAAAGCCTGCACTGGAACTCTTCTGCTCAAAGCGTCGGCCACCACATTACCCTTGCCTGGGGTATAGACAATGTCAAAGTCGAACCCCTGCAAGTACTCGATCCAGCGGCGTTGCCTCAAGTTGAGGTCCTTCTGCGAGAAGATATAAGCCAAGCTTTTGTGATCAGAGTAGACCACAAACTTCTCGCCAAAGAGGTAGTGACGCCATGTCTTCAAAGCATGCATCACCACTGCCAACTCCAATTCATGGGTAGGGTAGTTCTTTTCATGTGGTCGGAGTTGGCGAGAGCCATAAGCCACCACGTGATCATCCTGCATAAGCACGCACCCAAGACCCATACCTGAAGCATCACAATAAACCACATAACCCTTCCCGGCCTCAGGCAAAATCAGCACAGGGGCGGTAGTCAACCATCTCTTCAGTTCCTCGAATGATGCTTGACATTCTGGACCCCATACAAACTTCACCCCTTTCCGGGTGAGCGCAGTCATTGGTGATGCAAGCCGAGAGAAATCCCGAACGAATCGCCTGTAGTAACCAGCCAGGCCAAGGAAACTCCTGATCTCGAACACATTCTTTGGCTGCTCCCATGACATAACCACACTAATTTTCTCAGGGTCCACTGAAACTCCGTGCTCTGAGATCACATGCCCTAGAAATCTCACCTCTCTGATCCAGAAGGTGCACTTTGACAACTTTGCATAGAGGCGGTGATCCCGTAATGTACCTAAAACGATCCTCAAGTGATGTTCGTGTTCCTCCTCAGAGCTAGAGTATACCAGAATATCATCCATGAACACCACAACAAAGGAATCGAGATATTGATGGAACACCCTATTCATTAGTGCCATAAATACCGCTGGAGCATTGGTCAATCCGAAGGGCATGACCAAATACTCAAAGTGGCCATACCTGCTTCGGAAGGCTGTCTTGGGGATATCTGACTCCTTCACCCTGAGTTGATGATACCCTGAACGCAGGTCTATCTTTGAGAACCACTTTGCCTCCTTCAACTGATCAAACAAATCATCTATTCTGGGAAAAGGGTATTTGTTTTTAATTGTTACCTTATTCAGCTTCCGGTAGTCAACGCACAACCGGAGGGATCCATCAGCCTTTTTTGCAAACAACACAGGAGCGGCCCAAGGAGAGACGCTCGGGCGAATGAATCCTTTGGATTCTAAGTCGTCCAGCTGTATCTTTAATTCCCTCAACTCGGTGGGGGCCATGCGATAGGAGGGAAGAGATATCGGCTGTATTCCCGGCGCCAGATCAATCGAAAACTCCACATCCCGCTCTGGGGGCAAACCAGAAAAATCATCAGGGAATACCTCGGGAAACTCATTCACTACATGAGGTAGTTCACCTTCAGGGGAAAGACCATCCTCTAGCACAATCGAAGATAACTGTAAGATAACACTTCCCAACTCTGGGAGTGGAGGCCCTGCGCGACTTGATCGTGGATCCCATTCTCCATGAAAAACCTGACGACTCCCATCAGGTGCCGTGAAACTCACACGCCTTCTGTAGTAGTCGATGTGTGCCTGGAAGTGAACTAGCCAATCCATCCCGAGTATGACATCAAAAAGGTCCATATCTAAGACCATAAGGTCCCACTCCATCTCGACCCCTGATACAGAAAGTGCACATGAGGGGCACCTCATGCCCTGCTCCTTCTTCTTTCCCAATGGTGTCACCAACTCCATCGCAAAAGACATCAAATCAGTTGGCAAATTCAGCATGTCCACGAAATGTCCAGAAATGAATGAAACAGAGGCACCAGTATCAAAAAGAGCAGTAGCTATAGAAGATGCGATCAGAACGGTACCTCGAACTGTCGACGGTCCCGCCTCTGATCCTGCTGGTGACTGATCCACTGCATGGAGATGTCCAGTATCTGCCTGAGGACGACCGCTAGTATGTGGTTGTGCCCTGAACTGGCTCTGCCCAGAAGATGATCTAGCCCTACCACCATGACCACCAAATCGAGATCCCCCAGTCCTCGACGGCTCGGACTGTGCTGGAACTCCTTTTGAAGCCACTGAACCAACCCCACTCGGAAGTGGACGTGCCACACCACAAAAACGCTGCAAATTCCCCATACCTCCACACTGGAAACAAGGCTTCGGAGGAAGTGGACATGCTGGTCGGATATGCCCAGGCCTCCCACATTGGTGGCACACGACCGATCTTGCATCAGAAGTAGCAGAAGAAAACTGCCTGGAAGAGTGGCTTGAACTGCCCCCTCCTTTCTTCACATGATCCTCCCGCTTCCTTTTCTTCTCTGAGGAGCTACCACTTCCCACTGCTGATACTGAACCATAGAAACCAGCCCTGCCTTTCCTATCAATCTCCACCATGCACGCTCGATCAACAACCTCAGCATAGGTCCTCAGCTTAAACAAGAACACCTGGGAGTATATATCTGGTCGCAAGCCTTTCTCAAACCTCTGGGCCTTCTCTTGTTCATTAGAGACAATTTCTGGAGCATACTGAACCAATTCAGCGAAACAGTTGGCATACTCCATCACAGATAGATTCCCCTGAACAAGTTCCATGAACTCTCTAGAACTGGCATAAGCCAACAACTCAGGGCAATACTGTTCATTGAAGACAGCCTTGAAATCTCCCCAGTGCATCTGATCATTCTTCCCAGCCTGAAGCATTGACTCCCATCATTTACGACTGGGACCCTCCAATAGAAAGGAGGCACACTTCACCCTGAGCTCCTCGGGTGTTTCCAGGAACTCAAACATACGCTCGATCTTCTCGAGCCATTCTTCTGCTTCCTGGGGTTCTGAGCTGCCTCGGAAGGTTGGAGGCTTATTTTTCAGGAACTCCTGGCCTTGTCTTTTCTAGGACCAGTATAATCCTCTCTAACAGGAGCTGGAGCTGGAGCTGGTCCATATCCTTGAGCCTGGACAGCCCGGACCACGGCCTCGACTAGCCTCTGATCAATCGGCGTGGGAGAACTCTCTCCAGCTTCCTCCTGTGGGTGCGTGGGAGCTTTCCGGGGAGGCATGTTGCTACAAAATGCAACAGTCACAAAACAATGGTCAATACCACAATTCTGAAAATTGTAATCAAATACATCAAATATAAGCAAACTAAACACATTCTTGTAATAAAAGAAACAACTACTCCACATCTGCCTGATGTCCACATGTGGTCTGCAGCCCACACGTCTCACCTGGAAGTGAAGTAAATCAGTAAATTCCAACATCCTCTGGTGACTCAAGGTCTGCCATGAGAGGTGCGGGCCAGGCACCCTACTCACAACCAATACCCCGAGCCCCGACAGTCCTAGCTCCTGTCTATCCCGACTCATTTCAAAATAACAATATAACCCAAAAACATCAACCTCCTTTGATACCATTTTGTCACGAACCGGATCTGGTCACCACCATTAATGGCACCAAACCCGGCCCATGGCAAGACCCGAAGGGCATTCCCTATCCCCACGGGCTGGCACAAGTGCCCGGGTATAAAACAATATGATTTGGGAACGATTTACCCGAGTATGAAAGCATAAAACAAATAAAACAATCAATAATAAGAATCTGAAATTTCCATACTAAACCATTCTTAACAAAACCAGATCTAAATACATATGTTTAAAGACACTACAAGTGGTCCAAATACAAATAATGACAACATCAAGACATCCCCAATCACTTCACGCAACAAGGGTGTCATCACCCGCAAGCCTTCTCCACAACTCTGCCCCAACGATGGGGACTAACACCCTGAAGCGCCATCACCCTTAGCCTTCCCTTTACCTGAGTCAAGCATAAGAAGTTATACATACACCCAAGGGGTGTAAGTAGGGTGTGAGCCTAAGCCCAATAGGATACCACCAGAAGATTCCAAAGAGGATGCAATACAATGGGAACAAAACTAGCAATTTTAACACACAAGGTGAAACAATGTTAAAAATTTCATGAAAAGAAACTTTCAAATGAGAACAGTTTTCAATCCAAGAATTTCAGAATGATAACACATGAAATAAACATGTGATCTACTGTAAAGTACTGCCAAAAGATCCCACAACAAGGCTAAATACTACAATTCTAATGAGCACAAAAATTGGGAACACCCCTAGGAAACTAGATAGTCTCGGGCCCTATGTACCTCGTACCTCGGTGTAAAGTATCCAAGTCACAATCCTTTCCCGTGCACGAGCCACTAGTAGGGAACAAACCCATAACCTAGTGGTCCCCAAATAACATCCACATAGTTCAGTTAGTGTTGTCGTTATCCATTTGCTCAGTGAAACAGGGACACAACCCATCCGGTCCACTAGCCGTACTAGTACATATCCGCCCACCTAAGTACCCGGGATTCCCCCTTTTGTGCTCAAACAATTTCAGCAAACAACACACATACTTTTTCATGTAAAGTATCTCTACTGGTCACAAACAAATAGTACAGTAGCTACACACATTTTATATCATTTGAAACAGTCAATAAAATATTTTGATCTTCAATAAAACAACCTCTCAAAACATCACATTGTTTTGCACCCAAAACTCTTTAAAATATCCACTTTTCACAGTACTTGAACACTTGTAAGTCATAAAAACAAAATTTCAGTTCAACACAATTTAATAAAACCAAAAATTCAGTTATGGGGCAGCCCAATGTGAACCAAGAAATTATATATTTTAAAAACCACCATTTTCACACCAACATGGCACTTAATGCCCATTTGCTTCTCAAACACAATTTAAACAAACTTTTGCAGCCACAACCAAAAAGAATAAATATTTAAAACATTATTTTAATTCCTAATACAGTTCAATAAAATCAACTATGTAATTAAAGTTCATCCCACAATGAACCAATAAAAGACTTGCATGAAAAACCCTCAATTTCAACAAAATTTGTAACATAAAATTCAATTGCATTGTAAATGAAACTAAAACAAATTTTTACAGAATCATTAAAATTCAATAAGCATTAATTCACCCTCAACACAGCAAGCAAATTCCCAAAGAATTGCACACACAATGGAATCACCTACCAAAAGATTCAAGAACCGCAAATCCTAGTGCGGAACTTCAACCGCACGACCACCGCGCCACAAGGAAGTGATATCAAACCTAAAACCAGAGGATGGAACCATGAAACCCAAAATGAAACCCTAGGCACGAAGCCCTAGCTTCTGGAAATTTGGGGATTCAAGAAAAAAAAAGATAAATCTCAAGGAAAAGGAGAGAACTAGAAGGATAATCACTTACTTGAGAAAACTGGACGTTTTTAGAAACCAGAGAAGTTAGGCCCTAATTCGCGACATATGCGATCTCCAAAGAGGGGGAAACGAAGCTGGGGGTGCGGCCAGGTACAGTGGGAGAAGGTGAGAGGTGGAATCACCGAAAAAGAATAAAAATTGAATATTTTATGAAATAATTACAAAACAATTTTAAAACTGGAAATGGGCTTTCGGGTTGGCCCAATACCTAACTTGATCACCCAAATCCAAGATGCAAATGAATTTTTAAGGGGGCCAAAATTCATTGGTGGTTTTCATAGTTAAATTAAGGTCATTTTGGAAGTTGAATGAGTTAAAAATGTTGAAAAACGAGGGAGTTATTAAACAAAAAAAATTTATTGTCAAAACTGGAAATGGGCTCTCGAGTTGACCCAAATTATGGAAACCCACCATTTCCTTCAAAAATGCATTGAAAACCCCCAAAAAAGCAATAATGTAAATTAAATACAAAAATACCTTTAAAATATGTCATGTATGTGACATGTTTCATTGTATCTAGAAATCTACATTGTGGAGACCTGGGATTCGAGGCTCTGGACCCTCTACCTCTTTAATTTTCACCATAGGGTAGCCGTAGGAACTTTATCATGGAGTAACAAGGGTAGTATGAATATCCCATCCATCTTTTAAGGGTTCCCCAGGGTGCATCCCAAAGGGATACACCGTTAAGGTTTCTAAGGAAGGGACACTACACTATAGCCTCTGAGATTCATCTTCCTGTACCCATATGTAGTTATTTTATCAAAAAAATTAACACTATTAAATTATTCAAATTAAATCCTAGAACACTCTATTGTCCCCTATCATGATATCAAACTCCCCCTACAATGGAGGAACACTCCCCTCTCCCTCTTAGTGTAATTTTTTGGTTTATTTCACATATTTTCATATATTAATGATACAATACATGTTTTCAATTCATTATTCATTACCATTTCTACTATATAACATGAATGTATATATTCTCTATGGTCAAGGTGACCATGTGTTTCTATTGGATGTGTCACAACCCGTCCCAAAGGGGTCATTTTCATGACTCCCAAAGCCCACCTTAAATAGGCCAGGGGTTGGTGACAAGAACCGAGTTGGCATATCACTAACATGTGAGGCATTGCCTATATACATGAACTCATGAACAAAATTATGGAACTAAAAAAACTAAGTAAACCATTCATCAAAATAACTAAGGATATCACAAATAGAGTGCAATAGAAAGTGAAGTACAATAGGTTGATCTGGGACAGAATACAAGCCTACTAAAAAGGAATAGTCGGTAATGCAAACATTGAATATCATCTGAAAAAAACCCCTACGTCAATGATAGGTGAAGGGAAGCTTCCAGGATCCATAGTATTATGCCATGTCTCTTCGATATCACTGGGCGTAACCCGGTCTGGGGCCACCTAGGTCTCAATCAAAATGTCGGTTGTCTATGCAAGACATAAGACGTGCAGCAAAAGCCCATGTAGGGTGAGTACAACTATACTTAGTTGGACACCCTGAAACCACAATGAAAATACCACAAAGTAATCCACATGTGATATATAGTCATGTCACATAGGTATAATTCGAAAGCATTAAAATAATAATTACAAGACATAATCACATAACTCTCACTATTTATGAGGCATGTAGCCCCTTTGAGACTCTTACTCTTGATGACTCACTTACACCCGATGAGTCACTTAGACCTGATGAGTCACTTAGACCAAATGAGTCTCTTATACTAAGAGAGAATTTTTCCTAAAGTCACATATATATCATGTCAGATAGTCTCTGCATCACAACCAGCCATAGAATTGCTCTCATACCATGCTTGTTCCAGGAGAACCTATTCGTCAATCCAAAAGTCAAATGACCAATTCTAGGAATACCCATTTATAATATGTCAAAAGGACCACCTCATTGAGAGGGCCCCAAAGCCATGGTCTTCTAATAAAAAATACACACAGTTTGAAAGTTATAGGAAATTTAGTGAAAATGGTTTGGTTGGGTTCAGGTCCTGTTGATCCGACCCATTGGGTCTGACACGGCCCCGACTGACTGGGTTTGGCACGCTCTACCAGCCCGACCTTGTGACATTCATCCCACCTAGCCCAACCTACTCGAGTGGGCCATTTCACCCCAAAAGGAACGAAGGTGCTGCATCCCTGTGCAGACAATGAGGGGAAACCATCGTGTTTGACACAACGATCTACTATATGACCACCCTATGACGATCTAGCTGGACTGCAGACCCGCTTTTGTGTCCACTAATGTTTGCTGGTAGCCCTAGTCTATCTCCCCACAGCGATTGTCTCAGGGATCTCTATCAGAATTATATTCATTAGATAGTCGATATTTCATGAATCACTAAATTTATATGAAATAAATCAAAATAGGAAAAATTTATAACCTAGCCATTAAACTTAATTTCTTCCCCTCTGTATTTTGGCTTTCAAAAAATGGTCATCTGCGGTTGTGACCAATAAGTTATTTGGAGTCTGATAGAACCAACTTTTTTGATGAATAGTATAATACCCATATGATCAGTAATATGAACATTTGGAATAGTAAACAATATTTTTATTTTATTTTTATAAGGTTATATGGCAATGAGATGTTGACTAATTTATCAAGATGTTGAGAAATTAGTTATAGACTTAATTGTTTTTAAAAAAATAATGATTATTTTGAAAAAATAAATTAAAAAAATTAAAAATTATTTGCCAAAAATGGATTTCATTTTTGAATTCAACACATAGAATAATGGTTAGGTTGAATTTTTGGGATTTTTCTAAAATGCATGAATTTTTCTTGAATAGTTAAAATGCAGTTTTGAGTTTTATGTAGTTGAATGACATCATAATGATGTAATAAGTAATATAAAAATTTTTGTAGACAAGTGTATAGTAAAATATGACATGAGGTGACCTACGTGGCTATATCCATGGGCGAATACCCTGGGAAATCCCATGGTTTTGAAAAAACCACTAATTAAGTGTCCCATTAAATTAATTAAAAATTCCCTCTTATTTAATATAAATAACCACTCATCCCTTCGTTTTAATTCATACCAATTCTATAATCCTAGAATATATAGTGTTTTTACCTCCATAATAATCCTCCCAAGGTTTCCTCATGCCCCCAAGGTTCCAACCATCATGTTTTGGGAATTACTCTTCAAGGTAATGGAATCTACCACCCCTCCCTTTTCATAAAGCATTCATTTTATGTTTTCATTTTTATGTTCAATTGGATTATGTTGGGATATTTCATTCCATATTTCCATTTATGTCAATATTATGTAAGACTGATGAGATACCCCTTTCTCTCATCAAACTATTTTCTGAAATTTTAAGTGATATCTTTAGGCTGCCGAATTTTCGTGAGAGATTTCTCAATTTTTCGTTTATTTTGAGTTCCTTTATTTTCTTCTTATTTTCTTATCTCCCCTATTACAAATGATATGATTATTCCAATACCTTACATGAACTATAATTCTGCTATTCTATTGGAATATTTCATCATCATCTCTCATTCCCCCTCCTCTTATACTAAAAATGAAAATATCATCTGAGATGTGTTAATTTATCAAATTCAAGGACAACATGTTCTCAATTTTCATTACCATATTCAATTTTGGTCATGAAACCATTTTTATTGTTTAAAAATATAATAATATATGTATTTCATCTCATTAAAGGTTATTTAATCCTTATACACTCATAATATAAAATAATAATACCATAAATGTTCATTATGCACATAATAGCAAAGTAAATCAAGTGTTTATCAATATCTTTTATCATGAAATTAATGCTCATGGTATGTAACAAAATTCATTATAAGGTAATTTACATATCTGTAAATGTCACTAATAATATATATTCAAAATTCTGGATCCTTAACCACATTAAAAATGGACTTCCATTCATGAATACAAGTAAACCGTTCATGAAGACCAAGGATGAAAATGCTTCCAAAAAAAATAAAAGTGAACCTCTTGAACCCATCAAAAGGCCATGTATGTACCTAATAAGGTTATAATAAATAAATTAAATGTTTATGAGGTTATGGAATTATTAATTAATGAGTCTAAATTTTATTATTAAGGTCATTAGGATCAGTCAAAGAACACTTTTGTGCAGAAGGTAAGGGGCTTCTAATCTCACTTTTAATTCCGTGATATTTCTATTGTTCATAAGTTATTTCTTGTATGTGGAATTTGTTTACTTCAATTTAATATATAATATCATTCTTAACTTTATATTCATAGTATTTCATGATTCATTTTGTGATTTTTTACTTTTCGTCATATGATTCCATTGATTACAATATTTTAAGTGACTTTCCCTCAATTTCCATTTCATTGAGACCTTCTTGGTATTTTTCATCTAATATTTCTTGTGTGGTGTATTTATTGACCATTTGGGATCATGTTTCATTTTATATTGTAAATATATTATATATCCATATTCTGGTTTCATGGATATGAGTATTTTCTTAAGCTGTATACCCTTTTTACATACGATGTTTATTTGAATTGTTGTTTTGACTATAGAAATATGGATGAATCTATTTCATCAACTGTATATGAATATTGAGAAGGCAGATTGTACTTGTATGAAATAATTGTATAAATAATTATTTGGACTTGATGTTATGGGTGGGTCCCAATATATCCCCTTGATTCATCGACAGGTCTCCTGAGAAAAATTAGTTGGCAACAAACCCTTCAAGTTTGTTTCAAAAAAATCAGAGGAGATTCTACCAACAGACTTAAACCATTTTAATGGTATTATAGTATCATGTGCTAGGTAAATGATATCCAATTAATAATAATATCTATTTATTCATTTCTAGTTATTACTATCCATGATTTTTTTACTATGAAAAAATATATGGACACAATTTTATACTCAGTTTATTAAGGCCATGAATTTTACATTTATTCACTATGACATATTGACTATATCAAATTGTTTATGATTCAATAATTATTAATTCATGATTTGATATTCTTGACCCTCACTGAGCATTTTATCTCACCCCTTGCATCTATTTTCCTTCAATAGGTTATGAAGCAGATACTATTTATTGAGTTCTTGTGGTTCCAATTTATTAGTTTTTGTTCAGTATTATATTTTTTACCATTTCTAATGTAATTTGAGTTACATATATGTAACTAGTTAATTCAAAACTACTAAAATATTCATTACTTTGGGATTTTCATTCCTTTTAACCATAATAATATAACAAGTAATGCACCATATCTGGTCTAGAGAGGTCGGGGTTATATAGTTTGTAATAGATAATTTTTAGTAGAAAACATGGAAAATAGATGTAGAAAATGTAGATTATGGAACAAAGACTTAAAGTAGTAATTTAGGAAAAACATACAAGAATGTCCTGTAATTTTTTTAAGGGATTAATTATGTTGATATTTCTAGAAAATTCATCTTTGTCTGGATAGAAATAGGTAGTGGTGGATCTGACACAAATGTACCTAAGAGGGACAAATCTGGCAAGGAGTTTCAGGCATGACCCGAGGTATCCTGGTTCACGAAAATGGGCCTTGAGGCGCTCTTGGTATTAAAAATCCCAAGGGATATTCTTTGGATAATTCACATTTTCATTATAAGCCATTATGAAGGTTTTTAATGTAAATTTTTCATTAGGGAAATTGTGTTGATGATATTAGCTATGCATATAATTTTAATTTATGATAAGTACTTTTCAAGTTGATATTATAAATTATAATTCATTACCTAATATTAGTTTATTACATTATTTAGATATGGCGCCAAATGCATGAAGCAGAATCAATAATAAAAATCAATTCTCGTGGGCAATGTAGGGATTTTTCCAATGAGCAGGTCAACATAATCAATTATGGATCAGATCAGATCATGAGCATATTTGGAAAAATTACTTAGGTTGTGATGAATAATTATTCTACAACTATGTTGGATCATTTCATGCTGCAAAAGCCCCCATATTTTAGTGGGACTACTAATCCAGTGGTATCTGGGAAATGGATCAAGCCCCCTTAAATGATATTCATGGAATTAAGATGCAATGAAAATGGAAAGGTAGTGTTG
Organism: Viscum album; assembly: GCA_963277665.1. Lineage (NCBI taxonomy): Eukaryota > Viridiplantae > Streptophyta > Magnoliopsida > Santalales > Viscaceae > Viscum > Viscum album. The sequence continues at coordinate 687,240,082 of OY728167.1, forward strand.
GCAGTATATTGTCTCAAGGGTTATGCTGACCAATGGTGGTCCTTGATCTAGAATATCACTAAGGAAGAATAAATAGAATATAAGGAATGGAATGCTTTTAAGGAAATATTATTCAAGGAATATTTCCCACATGATAAATGAATTGAAATGAAGAAGAAATCCTTAACTTAAAGAAAAGGGAAGAAGACAGTGTTGTAGAGTATGAGGATACCTTAATAAGACAATCCAGGTATCCCATAGATTACATACAAGACTCTAATGAAAATATAGATCATTTTTTAAGGTGTTAAAAAAAGTCTTCGAAGGGCACTGGCTTCTCAAACATTTTCATCATATGATGAAATTTTATCAAGTGCTGTAATAACAGAGAAGGGATTTTCTAAATCCATTTTTTCAAGGGAAACCAAGATAAGAATTGGTACTCTGATATCCAAGGAAAAGGTGATGCCCTAATAATGAACAAGGGAATAAAGTATTACCCATTATGTGGGAACTGTGGAATGAATCATCCCAAGAAATTATTTAAAGGAATTGGAGTATTCTATTAGTGTGGAGAAAAGGGTCATAATCTAATGAATGTAAGGGGTAGAAACAAGTTGATGATGTTCAATACTAAAATTGTAGAGAGAGGGGACACTATGCAAATGCATGTCCTAAGCACTAAGGAAACTTGTCTCAGAAAAAGACACTAGAACAAAGGGATACTGTATGAAATTACAACGACAAAGGTTGATGTTTTTAATGATGTGGTAGTAGGTACTCTAATTGTTTCATCAAACATAGCCAATAAATGATTTGATTATAAATCATTTCATTCATTTATATCATCTCAATTTTCCAATAAAATTAGACATATCAAATTTGATTTAATAAAGGAGTTATTAGACAATAATACTAGTGCACGTATCATTGAAAAAAACGTGTGTCGATCAATCCCCCCCATGACACATAAATGTGCTTTAGTTTGTAACCCTATCATAATCACAATGATTTACATTGATATTATTCTCGGTATGAATTTAATATCAAATTATGATGCCATGATATATTTCAAGAAGAAAGATTTTACAATTTTTTTAAAAGATGTTGAATCCCTTATCTTTAGAGAAGGAACCTCACAATCTGATTCTTTTCTAGATCCACCCCTTTAGTTCTATAGAATGAAATTGCTGGAGTAGAATAGGACCCAATATCTATGTCCAAGGAAATAAATTATCAAATTGAATATATAAGTATAGTGAAAGAATAAATTAATGTAATTCCAGAAGATTTACCGGGACATCCTCCAGAGTAGGAAGCTGAGTTCTCTATTGATTTAATTCTTGGTACAATACCTATATCAAAGACTCAATATAGAAAGGCCACTATGAAATTAGTGGAGCTAAAGAAAAAACATTAATAATTGAGTGACAAAGGATTTATTCGACCTAGTGTTTATCCATGGGGTGCTCATGTCCACTTTGTCAAGAAGAAAGATGGATCCATAAGGCTATGCATTGATTATAGGGAAACCAATGCTATTACAATATATAATAAGTATCCTCTCCTACGAAAAGACAATTTATTTGATCAAATTCATGGAGAAAAATATTTTTCAACGATTTCCCTTCGACTGGATATCATCAGTTTTGTGTGAGGAATGAAGATATTCCAAGGACAATATTTTGAACCAGGTATGGTCATTAGGAGTTTACAATGATTCCTTTTGGACTGACTAATTCACCCTATGTTTTCATGGAACTAATGAATAATTATTTCAAGGAAAATATTGACTTCTTTGTTGTGGTATTTATTGATGATATACTGGTATAGTCCAAAAGCTATTAAGACCATGAGAATCACTTGTGGATTATTCTAAAAACTCTTAGATGAAATGAATTTTATTGGATGTTTAGAAAGTGTGAATTTTGGCTTCAATAAGTTTCGATCCTTGGCCACATCTTCTCTACGTATGGAATGTCTATTGATTATGTGAAGAAAAAGGCTGTTAAAAATGGCCTACTCCAATGAAAATAACTGAGTTAGGTAGTTTTATTGGATTAGTATATTAATATCGGTGTTTCATTCAGAACATCGCCTATTTAGAAAACCCAATGACCAAGCTCACACGAAATGGGGTAAAGTTCGTATGGATAAATGAATGAGATGAATGTTTTATATATTTGATAAGAATATTAGAGAATGTAACAATATTGGCTCTACCATCAGGGAATGATGGATTTGTGATCTATAGTGATGCATCAAAGAAAGGACTTGGCTGTTTCCTTATTCAAAATGATATAGTGATTGCCTATGCTTCATGGCACCAAAAAATTAATGAACAACATTATCCAACTCCCGATCTTGAGTTATCAGCAGTAATATTTGCTTTGAATATTTAGATACATTATATATATGGAGAAAAATGTGAGATATATATGGATCATAAGAGTTTGAAATATATCTTCTCAAAGAAATAACTCAACATGAGACAAAGGAGATGGATTGAGCTACCCAAGGATTATGATTGCACAACACAGAAACACCCGAGGAAGGAAAATAAGGTAGAAGACAATTTGAGTTGAAAGGACCATGGAATTCTAAACATTATTATAGTTGAAAGGGATCCTATGTTCATGGATCTAAAAAAGATGGATATAAGAATTATCATGGAAGGTGACACATCACTACTTTTTCAAATGGTTTCCAATCCTTATTTACTATAAAGGATAACATGTTCTCAGACAGATGATGTGGAGTTTCAGAAGAAAATTAATGTTTCAAATGATGGGATGTTGATTGACTTCATATATGAAGGTGGCATTTTGAAAAATAGAAAGAGGCTTTGTCTTCCCATTTTTTCTGAGCTAAAGAGGGAACTATTGGATGATGCTCATACCTCTAATTTTACTATACAAGATGGTAGCACAATGATGTATACAGATCTAAAGGAACGTTTTTTGTGGGAAAACATGAAGATAGAGATTGATGATTATGTGTCAAGATGTTTTGTTTGTCAATAGGTGAATACTGGAAGACAACATCCTGGAGGAGTCATAAAACTACATCCTATACCAATGTGGAAATGGGATGATATTATGAAGGAAATTGTCTTGGGGATACTAAATAATCCAATAATGAATGGTGTGACATGGGTCATTGTTGATTGTCTAACAAAATAAGCACATTTTTATTCTATAATAGAATATTTACCACATGAAAATTTATAAAAACAATATATTAATGATGTTATAAGACATCATGGTATACCCTTATCAATTGTTTCAGATCGTGATCCCCATTTTACAACAAAACCCTAGAAAAGTCTTTAGAAGGCCCTAGATACTGAATTTCATTTGAGCACTACGTACCACCAACTAACTGGGGGATAATCAGATCAGACTATTCAAACATTGGATGACATGTTGGGGTCTTGTTCAATTGACATTAAAGGTATGTGGGATCAATATTTACCTATTGTAGAATTTTACAATAATAATAGATTCCATTAATGTATTCAGACAGAATTATATGAAATTTTATATGAAAACAGATGTCGTACAATAACTTTCTGGGATGCTGTTGGTGAAAGAATGCTCGTAGAGCCAGAAACTGTTAAAGAAACAACAAAAAAGGTAAAGATTATCCAAACCCATATCAAAATAGCTCAAATTATTAAAATGATATATGATAATAACCGAATGAAGGATTTGGAATTTCGAGAAGGATATCATATCTTCTTAATGGTATACCTATGGAAGGGTATTATAAGATTCGATAAGAAGGGTAAATTATGTCAGAGGTACATCAGAACTTTTGAAATTTTTGGTCGAATTGCAGTCATAGCATACCATATGGAAATGATTCCACGTCTATCCAATGTTTACAATGTGTTCCACATATCGATGTTAAGGAAATACAAGCAAGAACCAACACATGTACTCACCTATGAAGAAATAAAACTTGATCCCGATCTGGCTTATTGTGGAGAGCCTATCATTATTCTTGATACCAAAGAACATGTATTATGAAATTTGATGATTCATCTACTAAAGGTTCTTTGGCGGAACCATAATATGAAATAAGTAATGTGGGAACCTAAGGATGTTATGAAGAAGAACCACCCACATCTTTTTAGAGGGCTTTATACATAACATTGGGAGAACCGAATTTCTGAAGGAGGGAATAATATAACACCCCAAATATTTTATGTTATGCTCCTCTTAAATACTATATATTCAATATATATCCAATATTTAATGAATAACTAAGACGCATTTAAGTAAAATATTATAGAGTAAATTTATAATTTAGCAATTAAACTTTAATTTTCCACTTCTGTGATTTGAGTTTCAAAATATGGTCATCTACGGTTGTGACCCATAAGTTATTTCAAGTCTGATAAAACAAAATTCATTTGATGAATAGTAGAGTACCCTTAGGAATAGTAATATGAACCTTAGGAATATTAAACCATATTATTATTTTATTCTATTATGTTTATAAGGTAATTAGATGTTGATTAATTTTTAAGGATGTTGAAAAACGAGTTATAGATTTAAAATTTAATTTTGAATAAATTATTATTTTTTATAAAAATTAAATTAAAAATAGTTAGAATATTATTTTCAAAAAATGGTGTTCATTTTTTTATTCTACAAATAAAAATGGTATGTGTGAATTTTTGGGATATTTCTAAAATACGTGATTTTTTTTGTGAATAGTAAAAATATAGTTTTCAGTTTTCGGCAGATGAATGACATCATAATGATGTAATAATTAATATAAAAGGCTGGTAGACATGTGTATAGTAAAATATGACATGAGGTGTCCCATGTTTCTAAAAACATGGGCAAATACCATGTACAAGCCCATGGTTTTTCAAAAACCACTAATGAGGTGTCCCTATAAATTAATAAAAAAACACCCTCTTATTTACTATAAATACCCACTCATCCTTCGTTTTCATTCATTCCAAATACAAAATCCTATAATATATGGTATATTAACATCCATTTTAATCCTACCATGGTGTCCTAAAGACCCCAAGGTCCCAAAATTCATGTTTTGGGAATTACTCATCAAGGTAAGGGAATCTACCACACTTCGCTTTTCTTAAAGCATTCAGTTTATGTTTTCTCTTTAATTTTCAATCAGATTTTGTAGGAATATGTATTTCAATATTCCCATTTCATCTATATTATTTAATATTGATGAGAGACACCCTTTCTGTCATCAAACTATTTTATGAAATTTTATGTGACGTTGTTAGCGTGCTGAATTTTCGTGAGAGATTTCTTAATTTTTCTATTATTTGGAGTTCCTTTATTTTCATGTTATTTACTAATATCCCCTCATCAAAAAGATATAATAATTACATTACCTAATATTAACTGTAATTTTATTATCTTAATTGAATAATTCATCATCATTTCTCTTTCCTCCTCCTCTTATACTAAAAATGAAAACACCATCTTTGATGTGTTAGTTTATCACATTCTAGGATGAAGGGTTCTCAATTTTCATTAAAATATTTAATTCTGGTCATGAATTAGTTTTTATGGTAAAACAAGATCATAATATATGTATTGAATCTTATTAAATGTTCTGTAATACTTACACTCTCATAATAGAAAACAATAATAGGAAACCAGTTCATTATGCCCAAAACTGCCAAGTAAATCAACCAATTATAATTATATTCTATCAAGAAATTAATCATCCATTTATGTAACCAAAATCATTATAATTTAATTTATATCACTTTAAATGTCACTAATAATATATATTTACAATTCTGGATGCTTAATCACATTACAAGTGAACTTCCATTCATGAATACAAGTAACCCAATCATGAAAACCCAGTATGAAAATGATTCCAAAATAATAAAATTGACCCTCTTGAACCCATAAAGAAGGACATTAATGAACCTAATAAGGTTATAAGAAATAAATTAAATTTTTAGGAGGTTATGGAATTATTAATTAATGATTATAAATTTTATTATCATGGTCATTAGGATCAGTCAATGAACACTTTCAGGCATAAGGTCAGGGGTTTGACATCTCACTTTTAATTCCGTGAGACTTCCAATGTTCACCACTAAATTTCATGTATGTGGTATATTTGTACATCCATTTAATATATAATATCAAGATTCAATTTATATGTATGTTCATCCGTGATTCATTTGGTGATTATTGACTTTTGGTAATACTATTCAATTGGTATCAACATGGTAAGGGACCTTGTCTCAATATCAATTTCATTGAGACCTTCTTGGTATTGCACAAATAATTATTATTATGTGGTGTATCTACTGCCCATTTGAGGTCATTTTTCATTTTAAATTTTAAATATAATATATTTCCATATTCTATTTTCTTGGATATGCGTATTTTCTTATGTCGTATACTCTTTTTATAGATTTTGTTTATTTGGAATGGTTTTTAACTATGGAAATATTGATGAATCTATATCCTATCCTCTATACAGATATTCAGAAGGAATATTATACTTGTATTAAATTTTTGTAGAAATAATTATTTGGACATGCAGTGATGGGTGGGGCCTACTATAACCCCTCGATGCATCTACAGTTCTGATAAGACAAATCATTTGGAGACAAACCCTTCGAGTTGGTTTCAAAAAAACCATACAAGTTTCTACCCACAAACTTAAACTGTATTAATGAGATTATGGTATCATGTTCTCGATAAATGACTTAAAAATTAATAAGAATATCTATTTATTAATTTTCATTTATTACTATCCATGAGGTTTTCAGTATGATAAAATCTATGGATGTAGTTTCATACTCATTTTATTAATGGTGTGTGTTTTCCATTTATTTATCATGCCATATTTATTATGTCAAAATGTGTATGATTCAATAATTATTTATTCATGATTCTGCTATTTGTAACCCTAATGGAACATTTGAGCCCACCCCATTAATTTTTTTAACCTTTAACGAGTTATGAAGAGGATATTATTTATTGGGTTCTCGTGGTTGTAGTTTATTAGTTTTTATTATGTACTGTATTTTGTTACATTTTACAATGTAATTTGAGTTACATCTATGTATATAGTTTCTTCAAGACTACTAAACTCATTTTTCAATCTGGATTTTATTTCATTTCATCCAATCCAATTTAACAAGTAATGAACTGGATCCGGTATAGAGGGGTCAGGGTGTTACAGACATGATGCTTCATTTATAATGGGTAATGGTTGCTTGGTTGTTGCGGCGCAATGCCGCCCCAATACGTTGTAAGAAGAAATAAAATAAAATTCTTTATGTTTATTTTATTTTTCTTTAAGACAACCAAAAATAAACTTTTTCCCTTGACCTGTGTTGGTCGAGGGTAGGCCCTACAAAAGGTAAATTCATCGTTTTGGATGAAATGGTGCCGTTAGATTTTTTATCCGGGAACTAGTTTACAAGTTACTAATATCACTCATTCATTCATAAAAAAAGTTCAAACATTTATTCCAGGAACCCCAGGACTCGAAATCACATGTCATCTCAGTTCCTTGTTTCAAAATAATATATATAATTTTAAAACATAATTACATGAAAATTCAAGGAAATTACATTCTCCCCACCTTATGGAATTACGTCTCTGAAATCAAAAAACATGGGTTAAGAAAACAAATGGGGGTACTCAGTAAGAATCTGAGAATCCAAATCCTATATGGTATTCTGGAGATTCATGTGATGCAACTAATGATGCAATAGAGTAATCGACCATCCATGATGGTCCCTCTCATGTCGATTCTATATCTCCACTAGGAACTCTGCAAATATCTCCCCATCATCAATTTCCATCTCATCCTAGTCAATGATGTGAGTTGGATCATGGAATTACCTACTTAGTTGCGATACATGAAAGACATCCTGATCTCGATGCATTTATGGGGGTAGAGCTAGGTGGTATTCTACTTATCCAACTCTATTCAGATCTGAAAAGGGCAGATGAATTTTAGAAAAAACTTGACGCCCTATCCAAATATTCACAATGCCTATCGTGGTGAGTCTCGAAGAAACAATTGGTGTCCCTCCTCGAAATAAAAGGGCCTCTATATCCTTGAATCATATGATTTATTCCTGCTCTGTGTAGTCCTCATATACTCCTAGATGGCCTGGAACTTCTCGGTGGTAGCTCGTACCAACTCTGGACCCATGAATGCTGACACCCGTTGGTCTGTCCAGCATAGAGGTGACCTATATGGTTTCCCATGAAAGGCCTTGAATGATGTCATATCAATGGTTTAGTGGTAGGTTTTGTGGTGTGAAAACTCAATCTTAGGTAGGTGATCCTCCCAACTATGACCAATGTCCAGGATGCAAGCACATAGCATGTCCTCCAGAACATGGATGGTCCTCTACATCTATCAATCCGTCTGGGGATGAAACTTCATGATCAAGCATAGATGAGAACTGAAAACATCCTCCAATCCCCTCCAAGGCTCATATGTGATGTGATCATCACAGTCTGAAATTATCATCAAAGGAACCTCGTGAGTCCAAACTATCTCCTAAATGTAGAGGCATCCCAAACCCTACTCTTGGATGGGTATGAAGTCAGTTGACATGGTGAGTTAGTCAATGATCACCCAGATGGTTTTGTGTCCCATGGATGTATCTGTTAAAAATTTCACTAGGTCCATCGGTATTTCATCGTACTTCCACTCCGGCACCTCAGGTGGCTGAGCCAAGACTACTGCAGGCTCATGCTCTTCCTTCACTTTCTGAGAAGTGAGTCACCAAGAAATGAACTCGGCCATTTCCTTCTTCATCCCTCACCATCAAAACAAATTTTGGAGGTTTAGGTACACCTTTTCGACACCCTATATACCGCAAAAGTGATGTGTGAATCTCCCTAAAAACCTCCTCTCACAATGTCGCTGTTGCAATGGTGCACCCTCTGAAATGTACGACGTGATCCTCACCTATCGAATATCCATCTGGACTTACCCAGTGGATAACTGAGCATGTCAGGTCTCAAAGTCGACATCCCCAAGATGTGCCTCCCTAAATCGATATAAAAGTAAAGGAGTTAAAACTATCGACATGTGGTATTATACTCCATCACAATCCATGAAGGATATTTGCATCATGGCTAACTACTCCAATGCCACACTCCATAACTGCAATCTGGATCATTGGTTGAGTGTGTCTGCCACCATGTTCCCCTTCCCATGAGTATATACCTTCTAGAATTCATAATCCTAGAGGAACTCTAGCCACTGCCTCTGTCTCATGTTCATGTCATTCTGGGAGAAAATACACTTGAGACATTTGTGTTCATAGTAGATGGTAAAATTTTCACCAATCATGTAGTGGTGCCAAATCATCAAAGAAAATACAACTACTGCTATCTCAAGATCATGGGTCGCATAGTTCTGATAATGCTACCTCGACTATCATGAATCGTAGGAAATCATCCTTTTCCCTTGCACCGTGACAAAGCCCATTTATTATGTGATACATAAAAGAGAACTATATACCCAACAACCTCCTCTAGAAGTCTCAAAATTGGGGTTCTCGTCAACCTATTCTTTAGCTCCTGGAAAATCTTCTAGAATTTATTAATCCACCTGAAGGGATCTCCCTTCCATGTCCAAGATGATATGGTTACTTCCAACCTATAAACTTTTGGTATGAACCTCTGGTAGTACCCATCCAAACCTATGAAAAACTACACCTCAATGACACTCTTGAACTGCTTACAAGAAAGCCAACCTCTATCTTTTCTAGATCCACTGCAACTCCAGCTTTCGAAATGACATTTCCCATGAAGTGGAAGAACCAAATAAATAAATGAAACTTGAAGAGATTTTGATAAATCTTGTGATTCTATAGTGTATCCAGGAACATCCTCAATTGTGTCATGTGCCCCCCCTCAGACACCGATTACACCAGGTTGTCAATAATGAAGACCATGACGAACCTGTCATGGTATGGCTGGAAGATCCCATTGAAGAGCCCCATGAACACTAATGGAGCATGGTTCATGCAGGAAGGCATCACCAAGAACTCATAGTGGCCATACTGACATATAAAATATATCATCGGTACATCCTCATCTCGTACACGAAGCTGATGATAGCTGGACCTGAGGTCTATCATCGAGAACCACCTCACTCCGTTCATCTGATCAAAGAAGTCATCAGTTCTCGGTAGTAGATATTTTTTCTTCACAGTAACTTGGATCATGTTTCAGTGGTTCACACACCGTCTCAAGATCCCATCAACCTTCTTGGAAAACAATACTGGGGTCACCTAGGGTGAAACATTGCGCCTCACGATGCCCTTCTTATGTAGGTCCTCTCGTTGTACCCTAAGATCAAAAAGCTCCACAGGAGCCATCCGATATGCTAGTGGGGATATTTGTGTCTTCCTAAGGTATAGGTCAATGTAGAATTCAACCTTACTAGAAGGAGTTAATCCCAATACAACCTCAGAGAATATTTCCTCATACACGTACATCAATACAGTAAATTGAGGGTGCCTATCGTCCAACATGATGAGGGTAAAGCTAGCCAACTAGTGAGTAATCTACTGCACCCTCCCCTAAGAAAGTCCATCCTACACGAAAAGCATTCCCTTATCACTAGAAATGAAAATCCTGGTACCATATCCATTCACACACAACACTTTTTTTTCCTAAAATAGTAAATATAATCATGGAATATGGATAAGCAGTTCATATCCAAAATGACATCGTAATGCCTCGATGCTGCTACAAGGATATTCCAGCTGAATCAATCACCTCAAATAGTAATCTCGCACTTCTGGAACCCATGTGTGATTACCAAATCCGGTCACATAGGAGTCTCTATGTTTAAGGATTGATCCCATGAATTTATCAGAATCTTTGAGCTCCAAACAATGTATGTGCCAAGGAAAGAGTGACTAGAACCTTTATCTATAAATACTATAGATAATATGGAGAAGAAAAATATCATACCTATAATAATATATATTGCATCGGGATCATAATCATCTATTTTGTAAAGCTGGTCTTGTCGCTATCCACCAGCTTCCGGTGTGTGTGGTGGACCACCTTGGGTGGTGGTTGTAGTACCTCAAACCACTACCCATCGCCTACTGCTCTTCCTTCTCCCCTGTCACATCCAACACCCTATGGGCCACCCTACTCGAACCTCTGCCTCAGGCTCCGTGGTCCCTCAACCATCTGCTGATCATTTGTGTGGCGAGTTGGGTAATCATGAGCCATGTTCCCTCGAACGACGCATGAGTCACACAACATTTTATTCGGTTGACTCCCTCAATATTGGGAGCCTCATACCATAACCATATGTCTTGGGGTCATCCCCTGGAAGGCTTGACCCTCTTGGGTCCATGCATCTAATTCCTTCTACCCACTAGAGAGGTTATTCAACCTTGTATCTAATGGTAGCTCCCCCTGCTGGCCACTTCTTAACCAAGAATCTCTCAATGAGCTCTCTCTCTCTAGAACCACATCTTGAGTAAGGATGCTAAGTGATATCATCGATGCCTTGACCTCTGAGCATAGTTTGTTCTGAAGTTAATTAGCACTGAAGAACGGGTCCCGTATCATGTTAAGAGAGCAGAAATAAAGATGCATGAATCTCACAGAGTACAATACTACTGACTGGATGCCCTGTTGTATGTGTAGTAGCTCCTGTATAGGCACAGAGCATAATGTCACTGGAAAGAAATAGCACTTGAAGAGTCTATCAAAGTAAACCTATGATATAATCATCTCGTCATGCGTCTTGATCACTAAGATCCACCACCATCCCACTGATCCATGAAGAAGGCTCGCTTCTAGAACTGCCATCTGATCGGGCAGTGTCCTCATAAGGAGAAATACATATGTGACCACCTCCATCCAATCCTCAACTACCTGGGGTTCAGCCTCACCCCTGAACATGGTAGGTCTCTTCCTCTAGAACTCAGGAAATGCACTAAGCCTACATGAATCCTCTACAGGTAGCGCTGGTAGCAACTGAAGATCGATGGGTGGTGGTATCATAGGTGCACCACCCGAAGGGGCTATCGCTGTTACTGGTTCCTATAGAAATGCCTCATGGATAGGCGTATCATCCTCATTGTTATGTAAAAAGAATCCTTGATGGTTGTCTGTGTGGAGACTTATTGAAATAGATCAAGATGAACCATGGTTGATAGAGTATACCAGGTGAACATACATAAGAGGGAAAAGAGGACAACCACAAAATCCTATATGATGCATGTACCATTTATTTCCCTAAAAATAGTGTTTCCATGTACCGTGTCAGAAAGAAAATGTATTGAGTCCTGGTGTATGGATGCGTCAGCCACCACACTGACACTAGAGTCTCTATCCTGAAATACGAACTCAAAAAATTTAACACTATTTCACTAAAACAACCTCACAAACTCCTAGTCCCAATGTGAAACCGAACCTGTTCCTATGATACAAATCTATCAAGAACCATCCCAGAGGGGTCAATGTCATGACACCCCAAGCCCACCTCTAATAGGCCATGGGCTGGTGACTACCACCAAGTAGGCATATCTCTAAAATGGGAGGCATTTCCTATGCTCCTGTACACATGCACACAATATTTAACGTAAAAAAACTAAGTAATCTATGCATGAAAACCACTAAGGCTAACACAAATAGATCACAAGAAATAGTAAATTACAATAGGGTGACCTGAGCCAGAATACAATCCCACCAAAAAGGAAATGATTGTAACCCAAAAACTGAAGCTTGTATGTAGATAAACTAAACCTAGAGGGTATACAAAGGGAAGCTTCCTAAATACATAAGAGTAGGACATGTCTATCTGATCTCACTAGGTGACACCCGATCATGAACCATCTATGCCTATATCAAAATTTTGGTCATCTACACAAGACATGATAGGTGTGGGATAACCCAATGAAGGTGTGTGTAAAATAGTACTCAGTAGGACACCTTAAAACCACAATGGAAAGAAAATAATGGAAATAACATGATAAGTATAGCCAGATCATAAAATTATAAGTGTAAAGAATGAAGGTAAATATTAATAGAGATTATCACATAATATGTAGTATTGATGAGTCAACTAGTCCTGTAGAGACTCTCCACCTCAATGAGTCACATAGACCCTATGAATCACTAAGACCCGATGAGTTACTTAGTCACGATGATTCACTTAGAACCAAGGATACACAAAGACCTAGAGAGAAATAGTCATTAATCCATGGATACATCAAGTCACATAGTCTATGCATCACAACTAGCCATAGGATTCCACTCGTAGCATGCTTGTTCTGATAGAACCTACTCCTCATGCCAAAGGTTGTATGTCAACTTCAAAAAAACCCACATAGAGTATTTCAAAAGGACTTCCTCGTAGTGATGGTCCCAACACCACAAAAAATCATCAAATTGATACGAATTTTGAATGTTATGGTTAGTTTAGTGAAAATGGTATGGTGGGGTCTAGGCCTGATCCGACCCGGACAAACTGACATGACCCGACCTGATCCGTCAAGTCTTACAAAGCCCAGCCATGCCCGTAGCACCAGTTCGTCCCGGTGCTGGCTGGTTAGCTCCACCCAGGATGTTCCGATTTCCTCATCTCCATCTGGACAACACAGGGCGCCCACCATGTTTGATATAGTGATCCGCCGTGTGACCAGCCCATGAAGGTTACTACTGGGTCTTACAGCCACGGTCCAGCGAGCCCCCCCCCCCCCCCCCGCCTTGTCTGTCGAATCCCACCAGCTAGAAGCCCCTATCCACCTCCCCGCAGTGGTTTCTGTGGGGATCTTCGCCGCCAGCCATCGAGCCGGCAGCCGCAGCTTTCAAGCAGTTGTGCCACCGCACCCCACCACCACCGGCGCCCCCTCAAGCAGGTCTACTTCCCCAGGTCGCCATCATCACCATGGTGGCCTGTTTTATGAACCGAAAGCACCCTTGTGATCCATGGGTCTCCGCCTCCACTGTAATGTTCTCCAAATTTTATCACCATAGATCCGGTGTTCCGACCATGTTGGATCCACCCGACAAGAATCTAACACAACCACGGGGGTCCGCCAGGGAAGAATAGAAATGAGAGAGAGAGAGAGATCACCATGAACACCCATAGAACAAATGTTTACCACGTTCTTCCAACCTTCATTCATCCCATTCTAAAAAAGGGTATGAGATCATACTGATAACCGCTAAGGTGCAGCCCCTTCAAATCCCACAGTAACAAAATCCATCCCCCATTGAGGATCGATCCACAGACCATCCTGATAGTGGGTTGTTCCGCATTTTTAATTTAGAAATAAAGAACGAGGGAAATGAAATAACAAAGAAATAAACTCCTCCCTATTAAAGGATCAACCGTTGTCATGGATTCATTGTTGACGATCCGTTGAAGAGAAATCTCAATTTACACCTCCATCATCGATGGAGATTCGTCGTTCATCATCGTTCGTCGTCCGCCTACATTGTTTCTCCAGTGGTTGTAGGGAATTCTACAGGATCATTCCTAGACCCCAAATCCCTATCAAAATATTAATTGAAAAAATGTGTTTAATCAATTCTGTTTCACTAAGAAGCAGCATCGCCACACTACTTCATTTATGAGGGGTAACCTATTCTTGGTCATTACGATGTAGTGACGCCGTGAGGAGTTTTAAGAAGAAATAAAATAAACTTTTTAAAGTGTATTTTATTTTTCATTAAAACATCCAAACATTATCTTTTCCTGTGACCTATGTTAGCTAATTCTAGGCCCCACCTATGGTAATGTATCCAGTAAAGATGCAAAAGTGCCCTCAGATTTTTTATCCATGAACTGGGTTAGATGTCACTAAACCCATAAAGGCATGCTTAAAAAATGATCAAATAACAATTTCAGGCACCCCATGCCTCGGAATCACTTGTTGTCTCACCTCCTAGTTTCGAATTTATCCATATAATTTTAAAAAAAGTTACATGGAAAATAAGGTACATTACAGGATGAATATCATATCTTGGTTTCTTTTGTTATGGTTTTTTCATTTCTCTATGTTATCCCTTTTAGGTTTCTAAGGAATTTTTCATGATAAGAAATTCAATACCTAGGTGAAAGTTAGGCAGTTTCATGTGAAAATATGTTTTCATGATAATATCATGATTTCTATTATTTACCAAAGGTGTTTTAATATATTAAAACTATGTTATGATAATTTTGATTCCTAATAATATTCCTTATTTATGTTTTCAAATGATTCATTTGTTTTGATGTGTAAAATGGATCAATGAGGCCTGTAATATGATTCATTAATAGTTTTTCATATAATATGTTAAAAAATACCCTTTATAATGAAATTAGTGGTGTTAGAAATGTAATTAGAGCATGGGTGCCTCAGTATCTATGGGAAGACTAGTGTTATGTATAACTTTGGGATCATGCCAATTTAACTAACTACATTGAAAATAGATATATGTTTTTGTGTCCTGGATTGGAGGCATAGAACAAATAGGATGAGGCATTCACTCCTTAATGGTTGGTCATGTGTGCACATTGGATTGGTGACACCATGTAGCTAATATAAGGTATGACCTTCAAACTGGTCTTTTTGCACAATTGTATAGACAAATAGATCAGAACTTGATTCAATGACCTAGGATTCCCACTAACCAAATATGAGTTGGGGATTTACCATGGTTTATTTATAAGAAATATTTATTCCTTATAGAATTATTTTATATTGATATGTTGTGTAAGATTGTTAGCTAATTTCTTACCTCATAATGGTAAATTATTACTTTATTGTCGTTTATGTTCAAACTAACACGCTTATGTTTATCAATCCAATGTTATAATTGAGTCAATTCATGGGATCCTATTGATCTAGTGTTTTTCCTACCCTACATACACTAACTGGGTGTATATAGATTTTGCCTTTGTAGTTCCATGTAAATCAAAAGTGTTGTATGAAGGAAGTAGGTACTCATACTAGTAGAGCTTGGGCAGGTGAAAGTGGCTTGGTGGGATCATGATTGAGTTTCAAAAGGAGATGATTAATCCTTTTTATTAATTTTTGTTAGAAATATTAATTTATTTTGTATAACCTAATCGGTATCCATATCATTTATTTTTTTTTCTTTTTTATATGAATCTCTTTTTTATACATAATAGATGATGTTTCTATTTTATTTTACTTTTTATCTTGTATATCCTATGTTGTTGTTTGTATATAATGGTATGTTGATAAATTTTTGGGTGTCTATATTATTCGTGGTGAAAAAATTTCTAGGTTACTGAAATTTCATGTCGGGATCAAGTTATGAAACCATGTGATGTTCTAATGAGAGAGACTATTCCCTAGGTGTAGTTCTTGATGATCAATCACGTTTTTAGCTACAGGGGATTAGGAGTGTCCTTCAATCCTTTCCACAGAACAACTTGTGGGATTATTTTAAGGATTTATTGTGTCGGTTCATGAAATATAAAAGCATAAATCATGTACTCTAAAAGAGATTGTTTTACATGGATTTACAATCATTATAATGATGGTATTTTGCACTCAGTTTTACCAATATACAAAGATGTTTTTGAAAGCCCTCCCAAAATCAATAATTAAATTTTGTATTGGGGACTAAAATAATACTTATTGGTACCCTATAGAAACTTACAACATATCAAACATATAATTTATCCAATTAATCACGGAAATTGGATCTTTGATTAGTAAGAATTATATATTTTTAGTTAATAAAATTCAAAATAACCATCATTTTATCCCGACCACTTATGTGTATTGATAAATTGGTTTAAAAAAACAATGTATTTTCCACAAACGTCTATATCAAAATATGTTGTGGTAGGAACTCCCCATTTGGTTTTTGGTATTTTTATTTCACCTACTATGAGGCAGGATATTTGAATAAAGAACTATTTTTAATTCATTTCACGCACGATGTCAATACATTTGTCATAGTCGATTCAATTAATGTCGAAATATGGTTTAATTATGAAACATAAGATTTATATGAGATGGATTATTTTAATCTTTTGTTCTAGGGGTGGGGTCATTTTTTATTTTGGCATTCAATCCTAAATTTTGATGTTCTAGAATTTAGTTTTAGCTGTTTTTATATATAGTTTGATGATTTATAAGAGATTCAGATTTCATACTATTCTGGAGGTCATGGAACCATTAGATTAGAAATATAGGTAACTATATGTACCTAGTGGGGTGTCAGGTATCTGGTAATTTTTGTAGTAGTGGGGTGGCCTATAGGTTCTATTGGTTACCTAGTAGATTCTAGTTTTTTTGTTTTAATATTTTCATTATCCTATAAATTATTTAACCCCTTTATTTTATCCATTTTAATCACATCTCCCCTAGATGGTAGATATACCCTTTTATCAATACTTCTATTCTTCTTGTATACCTCATCTTTTCTATTGATTTTAGGGTCATCCATGGGTTTTTTCATGCCAAATGAAAGGTAAGTCATTCCCTTCTCATCTTTTATAACTTTATTTTTCTTCTCCTTTCACTAATTCTATCTCATGTTGGTATATTTGTCTGTGATTTCACCAATGTATGATGTAATCAATCCTTGGATTAGGTATATTTATCTATATTATAAAGTAATCTTTTATGTGGATTTAATTATTCTTATCACTATATGGATATGAGGTGATTATGATATGTTTTATTCAAGCGATTTCATGGTTCCATGTTGAAATTGGAATATGTTTGGGTTATTTAAGTTATAGATTTTAATGAAAATTATATCTACTGAATATTAAGAGTTTTCTACCTAGGTTTTCCCTTGATAAAGTGGTCCTTTTATCATGGTGTATTTATATAAGGGGCTTATTTACTTATAGAATTTTGGTTTCAAGGGTCCCATATGATTTTCAGTGGTCATTAGTATTGATAAATATCATTTTTGGATATGTTATGTGGTATCAAACATTTAAATCAATTTTCTAACTGTGTCTAGAATAATATTTACACTTAATTTTATTATATTAATGATATTAATTTTAAAATTATATTTTAATAAGTAATAATGGTTGGTTTATTAATGGTATTTTCGTGTGATTAGTCAACCATTTTAAATGGATTTTCATTTTCATTGTGTGTTTTATGGGTCTTGGAGGGTAATATTATTGTCATTGAAATATAAGAAACCCATAAAATGTAATAAATCTATCATCAAAGATCTACAAGAAATGTGAGGAAAATAAATTTGACAAGCATACATAAAATTATGAAAAATATATATCTATAAAACTCATATTAGTTCTTTTGATAGAGATCATAAAATGTTGGGAAATACACTATCACCTCCACCAAAAGTACACAATCCACTAGGATTATCATACACTACCAGAGGACCCATGAACATCAATGGTGTGATAGAACCTTATCCATGATGATAAATGGTTAATATAGAGGAAGATAATATTTTGGATTTATCTTACCGAAATAATGTTTACTCAATAAGAGATTCACATCCCTTTATATATGATCTATTCATTAAATAATGATAATTTATCATTGGTTACCAATAAATAAAATCAATTATACATTACAATAATTAATTCAAATTAAGATATATATTTTTGGAGCATTACAAATGATTATGTATTTCCAAAAATTAATCAACACATTGATTCGTAATTTAAGTTAACCTGAACTGAAGATATGGTAGTTCACATGAACTTGAAATCGCATGTAAAATATCGATCATAAACTATGATAGACACCACTCATATGTTAAGACTGAGATATTTACATTCCATATTTCTAGTTATTGTTTAGGTAATATCATACAATATGATATCCATATTTTAGTGTATTTCTAAAAATATCCCATTTCATTAAATCTCATAATGTATTTATGATAGAATTAAAAACACAATGGGAATATATTCAAACTCGTTTGGATACAGTTTAACAAACTCTCTTCATTTTGGAAGGAAAACATTGTTGAAACATAATCATTGTTTTAAGGCCTTACTGTGTGATCCTAAGAGCCATTGTATCATTGAAAACAAATAATATGAAAATCTAATTTCATATATATATATATATGAAAAGAGAACCCTCTTGAAAAGAATTTGTGATACTTAAGCTACAAAGGGCTCTGGTGTGATTTCAATCAAACATACTCATATCTATATATGAATATATCTTTCAGAAGTTGTATTATTAATATCATATGTATACCTAAATTGAAGTTTCCCAGTCAGGATCCAAGTATCAAGGAGTGGGGGAGGGGGTGAATCAATTATATCATTTTATTTTTCTATTTCCTTATTTGAGAATCAACCTTCACCTCCTATTAAATATTTCATTCCCGGATGAAGACACACAACCACATGAATTCAATATTTACAAGGTTCATTAATCAACAAGAGTAGTCACATCCTTGGTATGGTACAAAAATAATCCAATACCACACAATTCACTAGAAAACAATACTTTGATGTGGAATACAATAATTAGGATATACCCTTACACTAGTGTAGCACTTGGAAAGCAATCCTCAAGAGCATGTGAACCCACTTAGAAAAAATAGGTCAATACAATGTTTTAGTGCTTCTTAATCAACTTTCACAGTTTGATCTTTCAAAAAAATTCTTCTCTTTCCTACCCAGATCTAACATCCCAAGTAAATAAAGAATAAAATATTTTCATATTTATTAATATTTGCGAATTAAATAATAATTTTACTTTAAAGGGGTTGCTATGTTCGATAGCGTACCTGATACGCAACAATGAGTTTATTTGAATTCTTATGTTGCACACTATTAATATAATAATATTATTTTAAATGGTAGTTAACACGTAACCGTTGTATTGGTGGGAATGAATAGAAATAACTAAAATATGATTATATCTGTTTTTAAATGTTTTAAAATTTATCCAATAAAATATAAAGGCTTAAAATAAGAAAATAATTCAATTTTTGGCATAGATACTCTAATATTCACAAAAAGGTCGACTTATCGCATTCTGATGGCGAACCCTCATTTAATATATTTTTTCTCACACTTATAAATTATATTGGACCAAATAAAATTCTTTTTTAGAATCGGTACATCAAAATTTACATTGTGTAAATTTTTGGCATTTTTCCGATAAAGTTCATTTTTTAATGAATAGTGAAAAATGTTGTATTATAATTCAAAACCTCTTTTTATTCTAATTTATTTATATGATTAGATTATCTTTTGAATTGGTTTTAATGTGAAAATAGAATATATTTTTACCATTTAATCCAATGGTGGTCATTGTAATTAATTTCACTTTAAAATTGGACTTAAACTAGTGTCAATCTTTTGATATATATTGTTTCATAAAAACATACTATTTGTTTTCACAGCGGGAAATAATTATTAAATTAATTAATGAAACTTATATATTTTTAATTTTGTAAAATAGATATCATTTTTTAATTCGGAATATCCATTATAGCTTAGGGTGAATTTTTGATATTTTTCTGAAAAACATAAATTTTTGATGAAGAGTAAAACCACTAAGTGGTGGTTAAAAAAACTGATTTTTCATTTTAATGAAACTTTACCACCTCTATGATTCAAATTTCAAAAATCTGATATACATGGTTGTCATTAGGAAGTAAAATTTGGTTCAATGGGATTAAAATAATTTTTTGGTGAATATTAACTTTTATGTTTTATTAATCGCGACTAAAGGTAATTAGTTTAATATAAGGTAAAGATAGTGTTATAATAATATGAAATGACCTTGAAATATGTTCTAAACTTATTGGATGAGTCATGGAAGACCCATAAAATCCATGGGTAATCTTGGTGACCCCATAGAGCCACTTGGGTAAGAAAATGACATTAATTACTTTTTATTTAAAGTAAAAATAAAAATGTCACAAACATGTATTGTTTTACTAAAACAATTTTTACATTGGGTTATTCAAGTCATATTTTTTACTATAAATATTCACTATAAATCTAAAAAGATTTCCTACATCATGATATTTTGTTTTATAATTTTTAGACATTGAATAAATTAAATTATTTATGACACTATGATGATGCAGCGATTACCACATTATTTAACGATTTAAATAAAATGAAAAGATAATATAAAATCTAAGACTTAAACTTTTCAAAAACCTATTGAATGGGTGGATTTAGAACCCTTATCTCCTTAACTTGTAAATATATAATTGTGGGACCTTCATTATCGGAAAATAATTTTATAATAAAGAATATTTTCTTGACATTCCAAGAGTGCCCCTCCTCTAATCTTATAAAAGGCCCCCATCTCTACCACCATACCCGCACCTCTCAAGCCATTGGTTCGCACAAGATCTGCTAATTTTATCTCTCCACATCCCTATCCTCATCCTTTAAGCCTTACCTTAGGCAGAAAGCTCTTCAAGAAACCCTTTTGGTTCAAACCAAAGGGAGTTACCCGATTTAGAGGTATTGTCTTCTCTTGTGTTCTTATATTTTATTTTCCTTCTACAACCCCCTAAACTCTTTAGATTCCTTTATTTTGTAACAAAACTGGTATATAAAATATACTAGGATGTTGTTATGAGAAGTATTTGAGATACACTTACACACACCTCCGTCTAATTGTTAAAGAACATATTGTTTCTGTGGTTGGTGAAATTCTGCCTCACGAAACGATGATTGTTCAATCTTCTTTTAACACCTTTCATGGTGTCCATTAAGATGTCACTATATTTATATATGATATATATTATTTTTATGTTTTTCGTATTCTTCTGTATTTTTCATTTGTGGAATAGTTTTATGGTTTCCATTATGGGTAAAATGATAATTTCATTTTAGGAAGTGTGGACTACCGCCCCTCAAAGTGATTTGATTCGTTACTGCCATATGTGAGATGTATAAAGGATGGAGTTAATGATATTATATATGATATTATACTAGAATTATAATATACCTTTATATAATTATGATTTCACTCCATTAAATACGAAATAGGAATGAAAGTTTCATTCTTGCTTATGTACGGCTTACCGTCTCCATGAATGGTGCATTTCATTTCTTACCTCTAAATGTTATATACTATTATCAATACATGTATATTCTGGATATATATTATATATATGATATCCAAATCATTAATATCACTCTAGATATAATGAACCTTTGACCACATGAACAACATGTAATTGTAAGGAGTCCATTTTTGACTTAAGTACCAAATATCGACAAAACGAACATTATTAACTTAAATAATTAAATAATGTTTATAACAAGGAAATAAGTTATATAAAAGGAATAATAAGCTTGAAAAAGGTTATTAAGCAAGTAGAATTTAACTTTAGTTTTTATTCAGGTGATTAAAGAGCAATCGAGTCACGTCGGACACGAGGTAAGGGACTTCGTCTCAATCTCCTTTCATTGACGCATATTTTGTTCTAATACAAGAAATTCTTTTATACGCTGTATAAAACACCTTTGAATTTTTTATTTCATTCAAAGAGAATCTTTTTTCTACGAAGCGTTTTACTAAATGACAAAAAGGAATTTTTATTTTAACGTACACGGGGACAACGACCTTTTCCGCCACCGCGAGTATTATTTGATCTTTGGCTTCCTCAACAAGCCGTAATGTTCTTAAAATGAAATAAATACCATATACTCTTTTATGTATTTTTCTATTGAAATTTTTTTTATAATGGATTTGTTATGTCAATATATTTAAGTGATATATTGTGATCGAAATGCAGAAATATTTCTTTCCATTATATTTGTTTTATGTCTTATGATTTTATAATGGTACTTGGACATTTGACGGGTGGTTACCTGATAAACCATATGATGGGTGGTGCCATGAATACCAGGATGTGTGGTTACGTTATAAACTCGAATGCATTGGGTATGGAAGTCGACCGTATGGCTAATCCATTTAGTGATATGTGTAGAAGTCGACCGTATGGTTATTCCATTTAAGTATGTTTATGTCCCATGTTACCTTTATATGTTATGTGTTCTTTATATGGGATATATGGAAATATTTGGTTACAAAAGGGTAAGTAATGATCTTTTATTCAGTGAAGAGTTTTTACTACTTCATAAAGGTGAAAAGTATTACTTTGATAAAGTATTCATGGTTTACTTGTTGTTTTGAAAAACTAACAGTTTTCCTTCTTTGTCTATCCCTTACTGAGCTTTTTATGCTCATACCATGTTTTTTTGAAATGTTTTTCACTGGAAATAATGTGGAATAGGGTCATGTATAGGACAAGGAAAATTCATGTTGTCTTAAACATGGAACTATACCTGACTCTCTTTTTTCAAGAGTCCAGGTTTTGTAAAAAAAAGGGAAACTATGTAGAAGTGTCTACTTTGTAAACTTTTGATTTGTAATAGTTATGTCCAAATTATCTAAAACACTAAACCTGAGAAGATCCTCAATGTGAATTATCATTTAATTCAATATTAAGTGATGTTTAAGGCCGGGGCCTTATAGTTGGTATCAATGGTCAGTTTAGACAACTATAGGAGTTAGAAAATTGTTAAATTATGAATTAATTTATGATATGATTGAAATGATATATCATTTAATGATTACCATGTTTATTTTCCTATGATGTTTCTATGTTTAGAATGGTTTTTTGTAGAGGAAATAAGGCATCTATGTTGGGACGACAGCAGGAGGAAGAAATCCTTCCAAATCAGCAACCTGAGATGGTCGGAATCGGAACTGAACCATTTGTTGCAGTGATGTCACAGCTGAATCAGGCTATAAATGGTGGTGGTATCCATGCATGAGATCAGCCAGATCAACCGAAGAGGAATATGTCAGTAGTGGACCATTTCATGATGCAACATCCCCCATCATTCAAAGGATCATCTGACCCTGTGCAAGCTAAAGGGTGGATTAAAGCAGTAGGGAAGATTTTTGATGTCATGAGATCTTCAGAACATCAAAAGGTTAGTCTTGCTGTTTACCGTTTTGAAGGTGAAGCAGATCAGTGGTGGTCGATGATGAAAAATATCAGGGATAGTGATGAGATTGATGATCTTCACTGGGAAGAATTAAAAGGTATGTTTCTTGGGAAATATTTCCCTAAGGTGGTTCATCTTAGTATGAAAAAACAATTCCTGGAATTGAGAAAGGAGGATGACTCAGTGGCTGGTTATGAAGAAAAGTTCACTCGACTGGAAAGGTATGCTCCAAATTTCGTACGAGATCTTGATAGTAAAATCAACCGTTTTTACTCAGCATTAAAGAAAAAGTATCGAAGGGATTTAGCTTCTCGTGAGTTCAAAAGTTATGAAAAACTTGTTCGATGTGCGGAGAAGGTGGAAATTGAGTTTTCCGATGATTAGGATTTCTTTGAAAAACAACAGAATAAGATGTCCAGTTGGCAGGGAAAGGGGAAGAATTCATCAAAGATGCAAGGAGGTAAGAAAACCAAGTGTAACGTCCCGAGTCTGGAGCCCCTCCACTGGTGCCCCATACCCGGTTCACCACATGACCACAAGCACATTTCCACGAATGCCAGAGGCTGCAGACTAGTAGCGAGGGCCATGGTGAGTCAGTGGGGAAACTATGACCTCATTCGGTAAGGTATATGAGGTAAGAAAACCACAATAAACAGCAGAAGCAGCAACCAACATGCATAAAAATAGAAACCGAACAGCCAAATCAATGTAGATATATAACTATGATGAAAATGATGTAGCAGGTACAATTATCTAAGGAAAACAACAAACACAAAAACGTGCTGAAATACAACTGAAACCAAGTGCAAAAAAAAAAACAAAGAAAGCTCCTCAGCATCGTGAGCCACGGATCGGTCCCATGCTCCCCTGCTCCTGGTGCAATAAAGATCCTGAAGTAGAAGGGTGCTTTCCCTTGTCTATACCTACATCAACATAGTCTACTTGGGCCCAAAAGAATGGCCCAAACAGGGTGTGAGATACAATCCCAGTAGGCAATCACCCAAATATTTGTTCCTAACAGTCAATGAATACATGGTAGTAAATAAACAAGAAGCAGTAAACAGAAAAGCACAAGAAACTACAATCCACAGTTCCAACAAGTAAAGTACACAAGAAAGCAGCCAGCAACAAGAAGAAAACAGGTAACCCTCTGGGTAGCTCTCACAGTCTAACCCGTATGGTTCAACCTATAGTACTAGTAACCCTCTGGGAGGCACACACAGTCTCACCCCTCTGGTTCAGCTATGTAATTAAGCAGACTCTCTGGGGACGCACTCACCGTCAATTCCCCCTATAGTCTCATATCGTGCTAAAGGATCTCTGGGAAAGCACTCAATGTCAATTCCCCTTGTGGCATGCGTCGTGGATCTAAAGACTCTCTGTGGAAGCCCTCAACGTCAATTCCCCCTATAGTCTTGCATCGTAATTAAAAGACACTTTGGAGAAGCCCTTCCTTCAATTCTCCCTTTGGTCTACTACTCTTGGTTCTCACAGTCCTAAGTATAACTAAACATGCTCAATGTGTGTATATCTTCCAAGTAAACCTCAAGAACTACATGGCTATCAACTAAGGCTCAATAGAATTAAATAACAACAGTTCCACTATCCTACGACTAGGCGTGGCAACTGGAAAACACCAAACATGCAGAACAAGTATGGAAAAACAATCTGAGCACATTCAAACTACTCTAATCACAAGAAGTAACCTCTACTAAAGCAATCAAGAAAAGCAGGCAAGCAGCAACGGAAAAACAGGAAACACGCAATACCCCGTTCAAGGGTATTGGTGTAAATTGCACAAAATATCCATCAACATTCTACGGAAAGTCACAGACCACCTACCTCGATCCTCGGAGACCGATATACGTGATCCTCGACGAAATATTCCACTTAGAATGATGTAGATCTGAGAAAACACACAAAACTTTCATCCCACGATAACATGAAAACAAGGAGGAATCAAGAAACAAGGCTCAAGTAGAAGGAAGAACTCACCACTGTGATTCCAATGCAATCAACCGTGCTCGAATCGAAGAACGGATGACGAGGCCGAAGCTCGGAGAAGATTCGGCCGTACGGATGCTCTCAGATGGTTGAAAATTGAAGAAGAAGATGAATATGGGGGTTAGGCGTGACCCCAGTCCGTTTAAAGAAAAAATATAAAGTACACGGCGTGTAATTCTAGAGTACAGAACGTGTACTTAAATTTTTTTTTTCGTACTCTAAAAAACAGGCCTCCACCTCAGCCTTACACACCATGTGTGTGGCCCGGACACGGTCATCACACGGCTTCGAGCTGGAACAGAGTACACGGTGTGTACTCAGAAAGTACATGACCTGTACTTTGAAAATTTCCAGAACAACAATTTTTCTTAAAAACTCCAGAAAAAAGGAAAAACATACTTAAATGAAGGTCCAGATTCTTACAAACTTCCCCCCTTAAAGAAATTCATCCCCGAATTTCCCTAATGAGGTGGAGAAGAGGGATCCCCGAACAGCTCCAGCCACTGCGATCGTACATTGGCCTCCGTCTCCCAGGTCTCGTCATGTACTCGCCCGTGCTGTCATAGCACCCGTACTAGAGGAACATACCACCCGCAGAGAACCTTCGTACTATGATCGAAAATCTAGATAGGATTCTCCTCGAAAGATGCATCCGCTTCAAGCTCGACTTCCTCAGGCTGAAAGACGTGAGACGGGTCTAAAAAGTAACGTCGGAGCTGAGAGACGTGGAAGATGTCGTGCATGGCCCGATACCTCTGAGGTAGCTGCAACTGATAGGCAACTGGCCCCACTCTCTCCAAAACCTCAAACGGCCCGACATACCGTGGTGAAAGCTTACCCTGTCTCTGAATCCTTTTTTGTCCCACCCTCGATGCGACACATAAGAAAACCTGATCACCGACCTCGAACTCTAGAGTTCGTCTCTGCTAATCAGCATAAGACTTCTGTTGAGACTGTGTTGTTGCCATCCTCTTCCGAATCGGCTCTATCTGCTCTGAAGTCTCCTGAACAAGATGAGGTCCCAACAAAGATTCCTCTCCAGCCTCCAGCTAGCATAAGGGTGACCGGCATGGCCTACCGTACAATGCCTCGTATGGTGCCATCTGGATGGTCACCTGGAAACTGTTGTTGTAGGAAAACTACACCAGAGGAATATGCTTCTCCCAAGAACCGCCAAAGTCAAGGATGCAGGCTCGGAAAATATCCTCAAGCACCTGGATCGTGCGCTCAGACTGGCCATCAGTCTGGGGATGGTATGTTGTACTCAAAAGTACCTGTGTCCCTAAGGCCTTCGGAAGACACTGCCAGAACCGAGAGGTAAAGCGCACATCTCTGTCTGAAACAATAGGGCACGGAACTCCAGGCAGACGCACAATCTCTCTGATGTAAAGTCATCCTAGATCATTGACACTAATAGTCTCTTTGATCAGCAAGAAGTGAGAAACCTTCATAAGTCTGTCGACGACAACCCAAACAGCATTGTTCCCTCCAGGTGATCTCGACAACCCAGTCACGAAGTCCATCGAAACATCATTCCACTTCCACTCTGAAATGGGTAACTGCTGTAAAAGGCCTGCTGGTCGCTGATGCTCTGCTTTCACCTGCTGACAAGTAGAACATCTCCTGACAAAACCAGCAACATCCTTCTTCATACCTGGCCACCAGTACTGGGGATGAAGATTCTGATACATCTTGGTGATGCCAGGATGAACTGCCCAAACTGAGGAATGGAAATCCTGCATCAGCTCCTCGCGTATGTCTGCTGGCACCCATACACGTCCTTGGAAATGCAAGATCTCATCCTCACCCACTGTCCATCCAGGAATAATTTCCTCTCCTGACACACCCTCCCACAGAACTAAGCCCTCTGAGTTTGATAGCTGCCTCATCCATACCCGATCAAGTAGCGTGGAGGTAATAGCTACAGAAGATAGAAATGTCTGTCCCCCTCTGTCATGCACCTATAGATGCATCTCATAGAACAGAGCCATTAGCTGCGAGTCACTACTGGCCTCCTGAACTGCCTGAATCTGAGTTCTCCTTCTCAACGCGTTTTCCACGGCATTTTCCGTTCCCGGCGTATAGGCAAGCTCGATGTCAAAAGACTATAGATACGCAACCCACCTGCGCTGCCTCGGATTGAGATCATGCTGAGTGAAGATATACTTGAGACTCTTGTGGTCAGTGAAGACCAAAAAGTGCTCTCCCAGAAGATAGCGTCTCCAACAGCGCAAGTCATGAACAACAGCTTCCAACTCTAGATCGTGCAAAGGGTAGTTCCTCTCATGTGGCCAAAACTGCCGAGACCCGTACGCAACAACTCCATCTCCCTGCATAAGCACAGCTCCCAGCCCGATACCCGAAGCATCACAGTAAATAGTGTAGCTCTTGCCTGGCTCTGGAAAGACTAGTATCGGTGTTGACGTCAACCTCCCTTTTAGCTCCTAAAAGGCTAACTCACAAGAATATTCCCATAAGAACTTTTCCCCCATCTTGGTCAGACCTATCAAAGGCGCTGCCAAACAAGAAATGTCCTGAATGAAGCGTCTGTACTGTCCAGCCAACCCTAGGAAACTCCGTACCTCAAAGACGTTCTTTGGCTGCTCCCATGAAACTGCAGCTCTCACTTTCTCTGGGTCCATTGATACTCATACGTCTGAGATGACGTGACCCATGAAGTGAATCTGATCCATCCAAAAGTGGCACTTCAAGAGTTTAGCATAAAGCCGATGCTCTCTCAGTGTACTCAGAATGATCTCAAGATGTGTGGCATGGTCGTGGCGAGTGTGAGAGTACACCAAGATATCATCCACGAAGACCAAGATGAAGGAATCCAAGTAAGGATGGAACAGTCGGTTCATCAGTGCCATAAAAACTGTAGGTGTGTTCGTGAGTCCGAAGGGAAAGATTGTATTCTAGTAAAGACCGTACCTGCTCCTGAAGGCTATCAGAGGTATATCTAATTGTCTAACGTACAACTGATGATAACCGGACCTCAAGTCTATCTTTGAGAACACCCGGGCTCCTCAAAGCTGATCGAAAAGGCCATCAATCCGTGGAAAAGGATATCGGTTCTTGACCGTCAACTAGTTGAGCTTTCGATAATCCACAAAAAGCCAAAGGGTACCATCTGCCTTTTTCACAAACAGAACAGGAGAACCCCAAGGAGAAGTACAGGGTCGGATGATACCCTTATCCTGTAACTCCTCCAACTTCTTCTTGAGCTCCTGCAACTCAGGTGTGGCCATCCTACATGGAGGAATGGACACCGGTGCCACTCCTGGAACGAGCTCAATAGAGAATTCTACCTCACACTACAGAGGAAAACCTGAAAACTCCTCTGGAAAGACATACCGGAAGTGATCCACTACTGGAGGGAAGTCCAACTGTGGAGTCACCTGATCATCCAGGTAAAGGCTAGCAATGTTGGCCGTCACTCCTCCTAGCCCTAGATGCTTGAGTCCTACCCGACTCACCTGAACGTCCCATTCGCCTCTATGAAGGAATGATTCACCCTCTGGTGAAATGAAACTGACTCTACGGTGATAGCAGTCGACGACTACCCGGAAGGGAATCAACCAGTCCATGTCAAGGATGACATCATAGCCTGTCATCGCTAGGACAAAGATATCCCATAAGAAACGATACCCTGCAACCTCGAGAGGGAACTCTCTACACTAGAGTACACTATATGTCCTTGTTCCCAAGGGTGTGTCTAGTGTCAAAAAGTCGGCAGAAGAAAAGATGTGGAGTCCAAGGCTCTCTGCAACAGAAACAGAGCTAAAGCTATGCGTAGCACCAGTGTAGAAGTGAGCTAAAGATAAAAACAAGGCTACTAAAATCGTACCTCGAACAGTAGAAGGGTTGGGATCCTGCTCATGATAAGTCTGCTCCACGGTGAATGAATGGCTCGTGCCGCGGCCCTGCACCCCTGGCTGACCACTCTGACCTGAACCTCCCAGCTGGTGCCGAGGGACTGGTGGCTAACCGCCACGACCTTGACCTCCACCTTGGCCCGAACGGCCGGAAGAACTCCAGATCCTTGACTAGTGAGAGATTGGTGGGGATGCTCCTGAATGAGGAGTCATGGAAAAACCTCGGTCACCTGCTACTGGTGAGAAAACCTGGTAGAAACGCTGAAGGTGACCCATCATTCCGGATGATCGGCACTCCACGGGGTCTCTCTGGCACTGAGGACTCGTCTACCCTGTCCGGCCACACTGATAGCACATCACCTGGCTACCTGATGATGCATCTCGCTTCCTCGGATCACTGCGCGAAGGCTCTCTACGGCGCTTCTTGCTGTCATCTGAAGGGAATCTAGATCTGGAAGCAGAACCACCCTGAATCGCAGCTCTAGAGTCTCTCAGATTGCGCTCCACAATCAGTGCCTGGTTGACGATGGAAGTAATGGAAGTCAGCTGGAAGATGTTCACCTGCGAGCGGATCTCCCAATTGAGTCCATCCTCAAACTTCCTTTCCAAGAACACCCCACTCGCATCCCGAAGGGGTGTAAAATGCTGTGGCTCAGTGAAACGAGAGGAATACTCCATGAAAGATAGAGTACCCGGCTCTAAGCTCATGAACTCCCGGGCTCAATCGGCCCTCAGAGTCTCCTGATAAAAGTAGTCATAGAACACGCGCTGGAACTCCTCCCAAGTCATATACTACTACTGACCCACCTGTGAAATCACATCCCACCACCTCTTGGAGGAGTCTTAGAGTATGTAGGTGGCGAGCTTGACCCGCCTCTCTGGAGGCGTCTCTAGATGCTCGAATATAGTCAGCATGGCTTCCAGCCATGACTCTTTAGCCTGAGGTCCTCCCTCCCCCGAGAACGTGGGAGGATGCTGCTGCTGAATGACCTGCGTCAAGTCTGTCATAGACGGGGCTGGAGGCGGTGCTCCCTGGATGGCCTGAATCATCCTCATGAAACCCTCCATGAACTACGCATCAGTGCCCGCAACTGGTACAACAACCAGTTCCAAGGCTGGATTGGCTGGGGGATCGACAGGATGTCCCTGATCAGCCCTGTCTGGCATCTGATCACTGCCTGACGATAGACGTACGACTGGAGGATGTCTCAGAGGAATAGCTCTTAAAGATCAAAAACAAACCTTGGATCAAGAAAACAAGGACAGAGAACACATGAGTATAAAACTGGAACAAGGTAAAAAAACACACAAGATAGCAAAACACGACTACACAGCATGTATAAAAACTACACGGCGTGTCTACTTAAGCCTTTGACAAGGGCGTGTACCCCTGCCCTACAAGTGGTGTACACTTAAAACTACATGGCGTGTTGACTCCAACACGCGGCCTGTACTTGAAACTATTCCCCTGCACGGTTCTTCTTACATGGCTAACCCACACGGTCTGACTCAACCTAAGACTACAAGGCGTGTTCGAATCAAACACGGCGTGCACTAGATGAGGCTTCAGCGGTCTGTGTTGTTAGTACGCGGTCGTCTACACGGCTGGACCTTACACGGCGTGCTCCGAACAAGCACGGCTTGCATAGGCGAAGACGACACGGTCCTGTGTTGTTCGTGACATGGCCGGGTTCCTGGAAAGACTACACGGCATGTTCTGAACAAACATGGTGTGTGGAAAGGAAGGTAAGGCCGACCCATGTCATTCGTGACACGGCCGGGTACCTGGAAAAGACTACAGGGCGTGTTCCCGATGGACACAGCGTGTTCTACCCGAGCTTCCCCGACCAATGTTGTTAGTGACACGGCCGGGTACACGGCCCCGAAATCACACGGCGTGTACCACATGTACACGGAGTGTTCCCAAAGTTACTCCCACAACACTGTGTTCTGCTCACACGGTCAGTGACAAAGCCTGAAAACTACACGGCGTGTATACAAAAAGTACACGCCATGTATTCTGGGTTTTTCTGGGCAGTAGCTCAGAAACTGCGCAGAATTCGAGAAACACTAAAAACAAGGCGAAAAAGGTGCCAAATTCCGATCCATGAGGGCCCATAACACCTCATGAACCCAAATTTGGCATTCATTTAAAGCAAGGAACAAAACAAAAAGTTTTTCTAACATAACAGCAGAGAATCTATCAAGAATCTATCACAACAACATGCATAATATACACAGAGCCTATCACAATAGCATGCAATTGCAAATTCACCCTAGATGGCATGGCAAGAATACATGACATGTGTTTTCTACAAGTTGCTATATGATGAATGAGATGGCATACCCTCATATCATCGGGTTGCGACAGAAATAGAACCGAAATATTAAAACACTAACCGTACAAATAATACGAATCACTATATGTGAAAACATACCAGCCATAAAATCTCAAAACTAGAAAACTGTAGTTAACGAGGTAGTATGGCTTTTCCCTGTACACGAGTTAGCTACTCCTGAGCACATCTTACTTCCAAGTACCAGATCCATCCTATCCCTGGGTAAGGTCTCCAAATAGTAAATCAAGAGAAAAGAACCGCTCTGATAACACTTTGTAACGTCCCGAGTCCGGATCCCCTCCACTGGTGCCCCGTACCCGGTTCGCCACATGACCTCAAACGCGTTTCCCCGAATGACAGAGGCTACTGACAAGCAGATAGGGCCTTGGTGAGTTAGTGGGGAAACTATTCCCTCATTCGTTAAGGTATAATAGGTATGAAAACCACAATAAACAGTGGATGCAGCAACTAACATGCATAACAACAGAAACCAAACAGCGGAAGCAATGTAGATATATAACTATGATGAAAATGATCCAGCAGGTACAAGTATCTAAAGAAAACAGAAAACACAACAACGTTCTGAAATACAAATGAAACGAAGTAAAAAAACAATGAAAGCTCCTCAGCATCCTGAGCCACGGCTCAGTCCCACGCTCCCCAGCTCCTGGTGCAATCAAGATCCTGAAGTAGAAGGGTGCTTTCCCTTCTCTATGCCTGCAGCAACATAGTCTGCTTGGGCCCAAAAGCATGTCCCAAACAGGGTGTGAGATACAATCCCAGTAGGCAATCACCCAAAGATTTGTGCCTAATAGTCAATGAATACATGGTAGTAAATAAACAAGAAGCAGTAAACAGAAAAGCACAAGCAGCTACAATCCATAGTTCCGACAAGTAAAGTACACAAGCAAGCAGCCAACAACAAGAAGAAAACAGGTAACCCTCTGGGTAGCTCTCACATTCTAACCCCTATGGTTCAACCTATACTACTAGTAACCCTCTGGGAGGCACACACAGTCTCACCCCTCTGGTTCAGCTACGTAATTAAGCAAAATCTCTGGGGAATCACTCATCGTCAATTCCCCTTATAGTCTCGTATCGTGCTAAAGGCTCTCTAGGGAAGCACTCAACATCTATTCCCACTGTGGCCCACGTCGTGGATCTACAGACTCTATGGGGAAGTACTCAACGTCAATTCCCCCTATAGTCTCACATCGTAATTAAAAGACACTCTGGAGAAGCCCTTCCGTCAATTCTCCCTTTGGTTTACTACTCTAGGTTCTCACAGTCTTGAGTATAACTAAACATGCTCAACGCGTGTGTATCGTCCAAGTAAACCTCAAGAACTACTTGGCTATCAACTAAGGCTCAAAAGCAATAAATAACAGCAGTTCCACTATCCTAAGACTAGGCATGGCAACTTGCAAATGCCAAATAGGAAGAACAAGTATGGAAAAACAATCTGAACACAATCAAACTACTCTGATCACACTCAATAACCTCTACTAAAGCAATCAAGCAATGCATGCAAGAAACAAGTGAAAAACAGGAAACACGCAATACCCCGTTCAAGTTTATTGGTGGAAATTGCACAAAATATCCATCAAGATTCTACGGAAAGGCAAAAACCACCTACCTCGATCCTAGGAGATCGATATACGTGACCCTCGATGATAGATTCTTCTTAGAACGATGTAGATCTGAGAAAACGCACAAAACGTTCATCCCACGATAACTAGAAAACAAGGAGGAATCAAGAAACAAGGCTCAAGCATAAGGAAGAACTCACAGCTGCAATTCCAACGCAATCAACCGTGCTCTAATCGGAGTACGGATGGCTAGGCGGAAGCTCGGAGAAGATTCGGCCGTACAGACACTCTCGGACGGTCAAAAACTGAAGAAGAAGACGAATATGGGGGTTAGGCATGACCCCAGTCCGTTTAATGAAAAAAAAGTACACGGCGTGTAATTATAGAGTACATGCCGTGTACTTCAATTTTTTTCCGTAATCCGAAAAACCAGCCTCCACCTCAACCTTACACACCGTGTGTGTGGCCCGGACACGGCCAACACATGGCTTTGAACAGGAACAAAGTACACGGCATGTACTTTGAAAAATTCCAGAAAAACCTTTTTTCTTAAAAACTCTAGAAAAAAAGAAAAACATACCTGAACGAAGGTCTGAGTTCTTACACCAAATATACATCCAGTGAGAAGTGCGGTAAAATGCATCCTGGAGAATGTTTATCCATGTCTGGAAAGTGCTCTCGGTGTGGTAAGTCTAGTCAAATTGCTCGTAACTATAAGGAAGATGATCAAGAAGGCAATGAAAAGCCATAGGTAAGATGTTTTATGTGTAATAAATTGGGTCATTATATAAATGAGTGTCTAACAAAGAACTCAAATGAGGGAAAGCAGCCAGACTACAATCAGAAAGGGGTGGTGAAATCATTTTCAACTACTTGAACAGATGTCGGGCCATCGAATGATGTAGTATCAGGTACACTGTTTGTTTGTTCAGATTATGCCAATGTGTTGTTTCATTCAGGGTCTAGACATTCTTTCATTTCTGAGAAGTTTTCTAGTAAATTGGGAATTCCAACTCAAGATATGAATCCTGAACTTATGGTAAAAACACCCGGAGGGAACGTTGAAACAAAAAGAATTTATAAGGACCTTCCTATCCTTGTGTACGAAGAGAATCTACCTACAATCCTTATTGTTTTGCCTCTAGTAGAGTTTGATGTTATTTTGGGAATGGATTGGATTTCTGTTTATCATGCTAAGATTGACTGTAGAGCTAAAGAGGTTTCTTTTAAGAAAGATTTTAAGTTTGTGTACAAGAAGTAACCCTTTCTTTTCATAACATATCAGGAAGTTGAGAAACTAGTAAAATATTGAAATGAATGTTACCTTGTAGATATTTTTGAAAATAAAGGAACTATTCATATTAATGATGTTCCAGTGGTAAATGAGTATCTTGATGTCTTTTCCGCTGATTTTCCGGGTATTATTCATGATTGGGAAGTTGAATTTACTGTTGACTTAGTTTCTGATTCTAAGCCAATTTCCAAATCCCCTTATCGAATGGCTCAATTTGATTTTTTAGAGTTAAAGAAGCAATTGTAGGAGTTATTAGATTAATGTTTCATTCGACCTATAACATCACCATGGGGTCCTCGTGTCTTGTTTGTTAAAAAGAAAGATGGTTCAATGAGACTTTGCAATGATTATAGAGCCTTGAATAACATCAATGTTAAGAACAAGCATCCTTTTCCTCATATCGATGATTTTTTTGATCAGCTCCAGGGATTTTAGTATTTTTTGAAGAGTAACTTGTGGTCGGGGTACCATTATTTGAAAGTAAAAGAAGCAGATGTTCCGAAGATTGCGTTTCGTACTAGATATGGCCA
The DNA here is from genome assembly GCA_963277665.1 of Viscum album. NCBI lineage: Eukaryota > Viridiplantae > Streptophyta > Magnoliopsida > Santalales > Viscaceae > Viscum > Viscum album. Next base: position 687,275,641 of record OY728167.1, read on the forward strand.
TTATGAATTTGTAGTTATGCCTTTTGGGTTAACCAATGCACCTGTTGTATTCATGGACCTTATGAATAGAATTTTCCATGAGTTCTTGGATAAGTTTGTGGTTGTTTTCATTGATGATATTTTGGTGTTTTCTAAAATTAAAGAAGAGCATGAATTTGAATTAAGATTTATCTTAAAAACCTTAAAAGAAAAGAAAATATATGGGAAATTCAGAAAGTGTGAGTTTTGGTTACAACAAATTTCTTTCCTTGGTCACATTGTTTAAAAAAAATGGCATAAATTTTGATCTTGATAAATCAAAAGTTGTTGAAGAATGGACAAGACCCACAAATGTAACCAAGATTCGTAGTTTTCTTGTTTTGGAAGGTTACTAACGAAGGATTGCTGAAACTTTTTCATGGTTATCTAGTCTAATGACTAAGCTAACCCATAAGGGTGTTATGTTTATCTGGAAAAAAGAATGTGATGATTGTTTTCAGGAGTTGAAATGAAGATTGGTGAATGATCCAGTTTTGGCACATCTTTCCAGGAATGTTGAGTTTGTTATCTTTAGTGATGCTTCATTGAAGGGACTTGGTTGTGTCCTTGTGAAGAATGATAAGGTAATTTCTTATGTTTCACATCAGTTGAAAACTCATGAGGTAAATTACCCTACACATGATTTGGAATTAGCTGTTGTTGTTTTTGCTCTAAAAATTTGGAGGCATCATTTGTATGGAGTAAAGTGTGAAATATACACCGATCACAAAAGTTTAAAGTATATATTCACTCAGAAAGAATTGAACATGAGATAGAGTAGATGGATGGAATTAATCAAGGATTATGATTGTCCAATTCATTACCATCCTGGAAAAGGAAATAAAGTGGATGATGCTTTGAGTTGAAAAAGTAACACTTCATTTACTATGCTACATTTGGAAAGTGATCCTTTGGTATTTGATTTGATGAAATTTGGCATAGAAGTTGTTGGTGCAGGAATTAATTCTATTTTTTTTCAGGTGTCAGTGAGATCATCTCTATCAGACAGAATTAAGAAAGCGCAGAAGAAAGACAGTGGGTTGCAGAAAACGGTAGAGCTGGTTCAGAAGGGTAATTTTCTGGAATTTAACATTGATAATGATTGTGTTTTGAGGTTTGGGAAGAGATTATGTGTGCCTTGTGATTCACAGATGAAGACTGAGTTGTTATGTTAGGCTCATAGTTCCTCGTTTTCAGTTCATCCTGGCAGTACTAAGATGTACAGAGATCTGCGGGAGTATTACCGGTGGGATGGAATGAAAAGAGATATTGCTGATTTTACTATGAAGTGTTTGACTTGTCAGCAAGTTAAAGCAGAACAACAGTTACTAAAGGGGATGCTTCAGTCATTACCAGCGCCAGAGTGGAAATGGGAAAAATATATCCATGGACTTTGTTTTGGGATTTCCGAAGACACCTCAAGTTAATAATGAAATCTGGGTTATTGTTGATCGCTTGACTAAATATGCTCATTTATCTGCCATACGAGATACTTATTCCCTAGATCAACTTTCTCATTTGTATCTTAAATAGATAGCCATGTTACATGGATTTCCCCTCTCCATTGTATCTGATCATGGTCCCAGGTTTACTTATAACTTTTGAAAATTCTTTCAGAAGTCGTTGGGTACTGAATTAAATTTTAGTACAGATTTTCATCCTCAATCAGATTGGTAGTCAGAACGAACAATTCAGTCTTTGGAGGATATGCTATGTTCTTGTTCGATGGATTATTAAGGAAGTTGGGACCAATATCTTTCTTTGGTTGAGTTTTCATATAATAATAGTTTTCATTCCAGTATAAAGATGGATCCTTTTGAAGCATTATATGGAAAATGGTGTCGAACTCCAGATTTTTGGGATGAAGTAGGGGAAATGAAGCTGATGGGACCAGAATTGGTAGACGAGATGGAAAAAAAAGTTCAGTTGATTCAGAAACACATGAAAAAAACTCAGAGCATGCAGAAAAGTTATGCGGATAACCGGAGGAAGGATCTATCTTTCGAGGTAGGTGATCATGTTTTTCTCAAAGTTTCACCATGGAAAAGTGTGATGTTATTTGGTAAGAAAGAAAAGCTGAGTCCAAGGTTCATTAGACCAAATTAAATTCTGGAGTGAGTTGGATTACTTGCTTACCGAGTGGATTTACCTCCAATTTTCTCCCAGGTACACAATGTTTTTCATGTTTCGATGTTGAGAAACTGTATGCCAGATCCATCTCATGTTTTGAGCCTAGAGGTCATTCCGTTGGAAGAGAATCTCTCTTATGAAGAACAACAAACCCAGATTCATGACCGTAGAGAGCAAGTGTTGCGGAATATGCTAATTCACCTAGTAAAGGTTTTGTGGAAAAACCATATGGGTGAAGAGGAAATATGGGAATCTGAAAATGCTATGAGGGATAAATACCCCCAATTATTTTGATAAGTGAATAAAATTGCGAGGACGCAATTCCCAAAATGGGGGGAAGGATGTAACATCCCAGGTAAATAAAGAATAACACATTTTCATATTTATTAATATTTGTGAATTAAATATTAATTTTACATTAAAGGGGTTTCTATGTTCGATAGCGTACCTGATACACAACAACGAGTTTCTTTGAAATCATATGTTGCACACTAGTAATATAATAATATTATTTTAAATGGTAGTTAACACGTAGTCGTTGTATTGGCGGGAATGAATATAAATAACTAAAATATGATTATATATGTTTTTTAAATGTTTTTACATTTATCCAATTAAAGATAAAGGATTAAAATAATAAAAGAATTCAATTTTAGGCATAGATACTCTAATATTCACAAAAAGGCCGACTTATCGCCTTTGATGATGAACCCTCTTTAAATATAGTTTTGATCACTCTTATAAATTTTATTGGACCAAATAAAATTATTTTTTAGAATCGGGACATCAAAATTTACTTTTTGTAAATTTTTTGTATTTTTTCGATAAAGTTCATTTTTTAATGAATACTGAAAAATGTTGTATTTTAATTGAAAACCTCTTTTTAATATATTTTATTTATATGATTAGATTATTTTTTGAATTGGCTTTCAAGTGAAATTATAATATATTTTTACTATTTAATCCAATGGTGGTCATTGGAATTAATTTCACTTTGAAATTGGACTTAAACTAGTGTCAATCTTTTGATATATATTGTTTCATAAAAACACGCTATTTTTTTGACAGTGGGAATTAATTATTAAATTAATTAGTGCAACTTAAATGTTTTGAATTTTTTAAAATAGACATCATTTTTGAATTTGGAATTTCAAATATAGCTTAGGGTAAATATTTGACATTTTTCTGAAAAAATTCAATTTTTTATGAATAATAAAACCACTAAGTTGTAGTTAAAAAACTGATTTTTCATTTTAATGAATCTTTACCACCTCTGTGATTTGAATTTCAAAAATCTTACATACATGGTTGTCATTAGAGAGTAAAATGTGGTTCAATGGGATTAAAATAAATTTTTGGTGAATAGTATCTTTTAAGTTTTGTTAATCGTGATTAAAGGTAATTAGTGTAATTTAAGGTAAAGAAAATGTTATAATAATATGAAATGACCATGAAACATGACCTACACTTATTTTATGAGTCATGGCCGACCAATAAAATCCATATGTCAACTTGGGGACCCCATGGAGCCACTTGGGTAAGAAAAAGACATTAATAACTTTTTATTTAAATTTAAAATAAAAATGTCACAAACATGTATTGTTTTAGAAAAAAAAATTTACATGGGGTTATAAAAGTCATATTTGTGACTATAAAAATTATTTATAAAGATAAAGATATTTCCTACATCATGATATTTTTTTTTATAATTTTTAGACATTAAATAAATTAAATTATTTATGGCACTATGATGATATAGTGATTACCTCATTATTTAACGATTTAAATAAAATGAAATGATAATGTAAAATCTAAGACTTAAACTTATAAAAAACCTAATGGATGGGTGGATTTAGAACCCTTATCACCTTATCCTAGAAATATATAATTTTGGGTCCTTTATTTTCCAAAAATCATTTTATAATAAAGTATCTTTTCATGACATTCCAAGAGTGCCCCTCCTCTACTCTTATAAAAGGCCCCACCTATATCACCTTACCCACACCTCTCAAGCCTTTGGTTCGGCCATGATCTGCTCCTTTTATCTCTCCACATCCCTCTCCTCATCCTAGAAGCCTTACCTTAGGCAGAAACATCTTCAAGAAACCCTTTTGGTTCAAACCAAAGGGAGTTACCCGATTTAGAGGTAATTTCTTCTCTTATGTTCTTATGTTTTATTTTGCTTCTCCAACACCCTAAACTATTTTTTTATCACTTTATTTTGTAACAAAACTAGTATGTTCAATATACTAGGATGTTTTTATGAGAAGGATTCGAGCTACACTTACACACACCTCTGTCTAATGGTTAAAGGACATACAGTTTCTGTGGTTGGTGAATTTTTGCCTCACGAAACGATGATTGTTCAATATTATTTTAAAAACTTTCATGGTGGCTATTAAGATGTCACCATATTTATATATGATATATAATATGTTTATGTTTTCCTTATGCTTCTGTATTTTTCATTTGTGTCATACCTTTCTGGTTTCCATTATGGGTAAACACGATAATTTCATTTTTGGAAGTGTGGACTACCGCCCCCTCAAAGTAATTTGATTCTTTACTGCCATATGTGGGACGTATAAAGGATGGAGTTAATGATATTATATATTATATTTTACTGGAATTATAATATACCTTTATATCATTATGATTTCACTCCATTAAATATGAAATAGAAATGGATGTAGCGTCCATGCGTATGTACGGCTTACCGTCTCCATGAACGGTGCATTTCATTTCATAAATCTAAATGTTATATACTATTATAAATACATGTATATGATGGATATATATGATATATATGATATCCAAATCATGAATATCATTCTGGATATAATGAACCTTTGACCACATGAACAACATGTAATTGTAAGAAGTCCATTTTTGACTTAAGTACCAAATATCGACAAAACGACCATTTTTAACTTAAATTATTACATAATGTTTATAACATGGAAATAAGTGATATAAAAGGAATAATAAGCTTGAAAAAGTTTCTTAAGAAAGTAGAAAGTAACTTTAGTTTATTATTCAAGAGATTAAAATGCAATCGAGTCACGTCGGACACGAGGTAAGGGACATCGTCTCAATCTCCATTCATTGAGGCATATTTTGTTCTAATACAAGACTTTGTTTTATACATAGTATAAAACACCTTTGATTTTTTATTTCATTCAAAGGGAATATTTTTTCTATGAAGCATTTTACTAAATGACAAAAAGGAATGTCTATTTTAACGTACATGGTGACAATGACCTTTTCCGCCGTCATGAGTATTATTTGATCATTGGCTTCCTCAAAAATCCATAATGTTTTTAAAATGAAATAAATACCATATACTCTTTTATGTATTTTGCTATTGAAAAAGGTTTTTATAATGGATTTTTCATGTCAATATATTTAAGTGATATATTGTGATAAAAATGTTGAAATGTTTACTTTCCATTATATTTGTTTGATGTCTTATGATTTTATAATGGTACTTGGACATTTGACGGGTGGTTACATGATAAACCATATGACGGGAGGTGCTGTGAATACCAGGAAGGGTGGTTATGTAATAAACTCCAATGCATTGGGTATGGAAGTTGGTCATATTTCTATTCCATTTAGTAATATGTGTGGAAGTCAACCGTATGGTTATTCTATTTAAGTATGGTTATGTCCCAAGTTACCTTTATATGTTATGTGTTCTTTATATGGGGTTTATGGTAATATTTGGTTACAAAAGGGTAAGTAATGATATTTTATTCTGTGAAGAGTTTTTACTACTTCATAATGGTCAAAAGTATTACTTTGATAAAGTATTCCTGGTTTACTTGTTGTCTTGAATAACTAACCGTTTTCCTTCTTTGTGTATCCCTTACATAGCTTTTTATGCTCATCCCATGTTTTTTTTGAATTTTTTTTCGTAGGATATAATGTGGAATATGGTCAAGGATGGGGTCAAAGAAAAATTCATGTTGTCGTAAACATGGAACTATACATGACTCTCTTTTTTTAAGAGTTCATGTTTTGTAAAAAATGGAAACTATGTAGAAGTGTCTACTTTGTAAACTTTTGATATGTAATAGTTATGTCATAATTCTTTAAATTCTAAACCTGAAAAGATCCTCAATGTGAATTATTCATTTAATTCAATATTAAGTAATGTTTAATGTCGGGGCCTTATACCAGAAGCTGGTAAGAACTACCTTGAAAAAAACATACCATATGTGCTAAAACCAAATCATTGGAACACCCTTTTAGGTGTCTTGCACGAAGATTTTATGACTCATGCACATGTTTTGACTTTTTTCACGAAACACCTCTTGTGCGCAACTTCAATCTTGTGCAAAACTCTCTTCTTGCATGCACCTTATCCTTCTGGCACATAAATCTATTTCTTTCTGGAAATCTCCTTTAATTTAAATTATTTCACACCTCTAAGATCAGGATTTCTCGAAGTTTCAAGATATTTAAATGAGAGGGGGTGACCTCTAATTTATAGGCCTCGTCAACCCACTGCACGCAAAAACCATAATGTGTCACACAAAAACCTAACGCATCACGCAAAACCCAATTTGACGTTGCATTGGGCGCGTATGTCTTTTTCGTGGCAACATTATATTTTGCGCACTTTTTATTCCTTTGCGCATTTCATGCCTTTTCCATTTTTTGATGTTCTGGCCTTAAATTATGCCTTGCATGCAACATTCCAAACTCCCTTCAATCTTTCGCGCAAAAACTAATCTTTCACGCAAGCCTCTCCATTTCCAAATTTTGATGCTCAAATCACTGAAATCCACATTTCTACAACATATGTAGCCATATTGAAATATGCATACATCATTTATTACCAAAATCACATTTCTCCATCTCCCAATTTTCATCCCCAAAAATTTGGCAAACACTAGGAAACAGTTCCACCATAAAATCTGCTTCGGCATGAACTCCAATGCTGCTTCATTATCATCAAGAAAATTAAAAAAACAACTGATTTCATTAAAAAAAATATCTATTGTGATATATAGTCTTTGATCAAACACCTTTAGCATCATCAGATTTTTATCGGAAAGTACTAAACCTTCCATGTCTTACACTAGAATCGTTCCTTCCAATCAAAACTGAATATGACTGGCAGTAATTTTACTCCCCATTTTCATAAGAAGGATTTCATGAAAAGTTCTCCAAACATGTGATATTTTGGAAATACAAATAAGCGATGAATCGTCTATTATTTAAGTCCTTTACAAAGTGAATTGATTTATCTTCTTTGGAACCAAAAGACAACACTCTGTAACTACAAACTCTTCTTAATTCCATACCCATCTAACTTGGCCACAACATAAATAATACCTTTTCCCATAACACAAAGTTACCAATTGTGGTGAAACATGTTAATATATTACAATTCATCTCATATATTCAATATTCTCCAAAATAGACTGACCAGGTCATTGAATACGTCCCATTTAATTCATCTAGTAGAGGAGTACCTTACATTTCCATCATCCAAGTAGTTTAGAACATCACATTAAAATCAATTAATCTTGTCCCTTTATTTCAATATTACAGTTCAATCAATTTATTAGATTTCTTTGAATCATCATATTAGTGGGAAAATCATACCATAGTTGATCTCCAACTGATGATAGGATCAAAAATAGGCTCAGCCGCCCCCAAATTAGATAAAACATTAGGATTTAGTAAGAAATGTATCATACTATAAGGGTTATAATTCTAGGTATCTCACTAACCTTGGGTAATGGGGATTCATAATAAGAATATATCCCTATGTATATAAATAACCATACAATATTCCATGTGATATAATTTAAAAAGGCAATATAGATAACATGTCTTGACATGTTAACTCATGATGGAGCTTTTTCTTTGAAGCTTGTAGAAAACTATTTGTAATGAGTAAAGGTTTATACTCATGATAATATTAACATATCATCAAAATCCATAATACTCCATGATGATTATCGGTTAGGGAAAACTAAAATTCATACTTTGAGGGGATATTATCATTCAATTTTTCATATAATATATGGATTTAGTAAACAAGATTGAATTATAATTAGAGATATCCTTTATTATAAAATCTCTATATATTAATAATGATTATATCTAACATGTCATGTGTTTTATACCAATAGATTCAACATGAACCTTATGATTTTTCTGTGATAAAATTTTCTTTAATGGATCTAGCAAATTATATTATATATCCACTCTGTATAACATTACAAAACTCTTATTCATGATCTATCGAATGATATGGAACTTGTAAAGGATGTGTTTGGCCCTTTAGTGAGACTATGGCTACTTGGAATGAGGAATATCTATATTACTATCATGGAAAATCTTGATTTCTCTTTCAATTATAGGATCCAAACCAAGTCCAAATATAAACTTATTGATCAAAACTACATCCTTCATTGAATTTGATTCAATGTTGTACTATTCATTTTTTAATGGGTCTCCTATGGTGGATTATTTATAACTATTCTAACTAATAGGCCCACCTTCATGAAAATCGTAAAAAAATTGATATCTCATAACATTATTTTTGGGTTGGAAACTATCATCAATGTAACCCTTTATAATGAGGTCATCATATATTGTAAAGAGAAATAATATATCCTTACTTATTCTTATGTACATATAGACATTATTTATAGTAATATTCTGATTGTCATTATGAATGGACTATTATTTACTAGTAATTCTCAAATCATAGGAAAAATTGGGTCGACTAACCAAAATGGTATACAAGATAGATCATGTGGTGGATATATAAGTAATCTTATCCATCCTTTATAACTCTTTATGGATCATGATTCTTTATAAATTAATTCCATGTAACATTGGTAAAGTCCCCATCTTAGATATCTCCATGGTAAATTTTTTCCCCATTGCCAATATATGTGTTCTAAATTAGTCAAAGAAACCTATTTATTTGATATCTATAGCTCTTTATATCTAGTATATTGGAAAGTATACTATTTTCTTTTATTCCGAATCATTTTCCCAACCAAATATTTATAGAGTGTAATATCGGTAAATCATTTCCTATATGTAGTATGGAATCCACATATAATACTCTTTTAAAAATCATACTCCCACAAATTTTATTTCATACATAAGAGTCATATACATTAATTATGAAACCCAAATCATTGATTTAATCATCGAACTAAATTTTCTAGCTTTGAGAATCCTTCTTCAACCCATAAATGAATCATTTAAACTCTCAAACATTTACATGCTTATCTAGCACTTCAAAATATTCTAGTTTTATCAAATAAACATCTTCAAAGAAATTCCCATTAAGGAAAGTGATTTTTTCATCCATTTGATATATCTCGAAATCATAATGAGAGACTATGTTGGAAAAAATATGAATTGACATTATCATTGTAACTGGAGAATATGTTTCATCATAGTAAATATTATAAATATTTTATGACCTTTTCAAAATAGTCGTGTTTCATAGGTACAAAAAATACTATACATGTCAGTTTTCTTACAGAAAACCCACTTATACCCTTAAGTTCCCACCCTGTGTGTGTATCCGTTTCATTTTAGACTTGGTTAGTGTGTAGAGATTCATTATCATATTCAATTTATTTTATCCATTTATAATATTAAAAACTCTCTATTTTATCTCTATAGGTGGTAGGATCATTATAAATGAATATAACTTCAGCATAACATAACATAACAAATCCAACTCTTGATATCATGAAGAACTCTATAAGTCCACTCAGGTTATTATCTAACTTGAGTTGGTTCTTCATCCATAAATATTTTTGGAACAAAATCAAGTTATATATTAGGAACACTTATTATTTATTATTGTTGAACTTATCTAGGATAAATTTTCCTACTACTAACCCCTTTGATGATATTTTTCATCCCATGGAATTTAAATAATTTGGTCACAATTATGTTTTTCTCAATTTTTTTATAAGAATAATATCCATCATTTTCTTTGGTATAACTAATAAATAAGCACTTATTAGACTTCGGATGAATATTATCAAAATCCGAACATAATTCTAGTGCTTCACAACACCAAGTCCTCATAAATTACGTATTGTGATGTTTAATAGTCTACATATCACATTATGTCTTTATGATTAATTTTTAAGGAATTTTGTTATGAAGGAAAACATTATTTTCCAAAGAACATCCCCAAAATGAAATAGGAAGGTCATAAGAACTCACCATTAATTGAACCATGACCATGAAAGTATGATTCCTTCTATCAAACACACCATTACACATTGTAATTATAATAGGAGTGAGTTGTTAAATAATTCCATGACCTCTAAAATGATCAGGGAATTTTTTGATCAACTATTATGTACCCCAAAATTAATAGATAATCTTAATACTTTTTCCCAGTTGATGGGATTTTTTCTAAAACACTTTGAGCTTTTAAAAATATTCATACTTGTGTCTCATCATAAACAGATAACTACACCAACATAAGTCATCCGTAATGGTTATCATGTACATAAACCAAACACATACAAGAGTACCCATTATTCTATATACGTCTCTATTTATAAAATCCAATAGTCCACTAGCCCTATTAAATTCTCCACTAAAATTTTCTTTGTTCAACTATCCTAATAATAAAAAATTCACATATCATAAATAATTAATAATCAATGGGGTCTAATAATCCATCCCTAAATATTATTTAAATGCATATCTCATTTATGTGTATAAGGAGATAATTCCCATGGTTGGTGTGAATAAAACCCACCTTTACACTTCTTATTATAAATGAAATAACCAGGATTATCCATATCTAAAATATATATAAAAAATTCCATGTTCTAAATTCCATAAAACGTTTCTTTAATATATATAAAAAACCACTTTTTAATAATGAATGAAAATCCCATCTTTTAAAAACAAGATACATAAATAGAATTTATATATATATAGAATTTCGATGATAATAGTTATCTAATTTTGGAACAAATCCACCAGGTATACTAAGATTATATACACTAACCACTAATGTAAAAACTCTTTCATCATTTCCAAACCATATATCTACTTCAAGCTTTTTAAATTCCCTATTATATCTATATTTGTGTTCATTAGCACAAATGTGTGACACAACCACTATATAAAATACCCATGATTCATAGTTGGAGAAATAGATTAATATAACATTGAAATTCATATAATCAGATTTCATCTATTCGATAACACTTCTCAATATTAGATACCAATCTAGAATATTTTAATAAGACATGCTTGTATGATATATCAAAATGATAAACATGATGAATTCCATAATCTACAATAAAGACATATTCATCAGTCATTATAATGTTTTATTTATTTTCAGGAAGGAATTTCAATGAATTCACTCCCACTACAAATTATAAACCCATACATCATATCTATTTAGTGAGAAAAGATAATTATACCACAAAATAATGAGTCTTATTGGGGTTTCCTCTCACCAATTAGTTATTTAGATATGAAAACCTTCTAATTATATCATATATAACTATTGGATAGTTGAGTGGAAAAATATTTTCCCAAATCCAACATATAAATATAAACATATCTATATTATCCTGGAATAATAACTCATAGAGTTTCATAGCTAAGTGTACCCAAAGCTCAAATTGGTATTTGGTTGCCTAACTCTTAGTGTTTTCCATTTCCAGTATGCCTTACACCAGATACTCCATAGGAACCCTACTTTAGAAGAACCTATCCAATTGAATATTAAGTGTCTTGAAATGTACTTCTATTTTGGAATATCTAACATAGTATTGGAAGTGTTTTATTTCAATGTCTCACAAATTTAATATACATAATAAAAATATTAAATTTATAATTACCATATCCCATGAAATAATTATAATGTCATGGCTGATTCCTTGATAAAGGAATGCTTATAGTGATTTAGGTTTTTATTCCATAATCTATACACAAAATTAATATTTTCAAACCATATTAATGCATAAGTACTTATAAAACACAAATTTTATGTTAATCATCAAAAAATAGTCTAACATACTTAAACATATTCAAATAAATCGTATACATATTATTTGTCAAATATTCATGTAATGTTTTAGAAATATATGAAATTGAAAATCGCCACATGAGAAAGCCTATAGCTTCATATATCCAACATCAAAATTTATATAAAAATATATAATCCACTAATCTAGTGGGGATTCAAAAAAATTAACTTTAATAATGGATGATTTACTCAATATAGATTCAAATTCATCATAACTCTAATACCTTATATGTTTAAACTATATTCAATCACAAAATTTAAGCTAATTAAATAAATAAAAAATAGTGGTCAAGGTAGAAGAAAACTAAATCTTATGTTACTATACCTATAATGTAATTCATGGCGTGGAAAATCATAGGAAGTAATTTCTTTCATAAATTAAAGAATACATAATATTCAAATTTCATAAAAAAAATTATAGACATAATTTTTTAGAAGTAATAAAAAGTAAAAAAAATATTTTATTTTTTTTCTAAACAATTGATTTTCATATGAACATCTCATGTCTGATATAGCCATGAAAATACCCTATTTATAATGCTTAACAACAAAATTTTATAAACCAATTTTCAATTATAAGAAAATAGGCCAAAATATTATTCTTTTCACATTTTTGATATATATAATATTTTATTACTGAAAAGAAGTTATATATATTATAATCTATGTATCTTAGATTCATATGCTCATGAAAAGTCAAAAACATCATGCAATTTATAAAAAAATATGTTAGAAATTTTATCTCTTTATCATGCAAAGGAAAAAAAATTAAATATCCATAAATTTCTTACATGTCAAAATTTATTATATATTCAATTTTATTACATATCATAAAATATTATGTGTGGATCTTATGTATTGAAAAATATTTAAATATCACTATATATCCATTTCCATGTAAAAGGAAAATATATTATCTTTGAAAAGTTTCTTACATTTGGGCCTATCATAATCGGTGATATAAACTATATTTTCATTATGATTAGGTGATATATTTTTTCAACCTGATTTTCAGTCATAGATTATGAATCAAATATTATATATTACAACACAAAATACACCCATAGGTTTTGATGTATCACACTCTATGATACATGCTAGTAATACACAATTACTAGAAATACATATTATGTTATCCTATAATGTAATGATAGGTGTATTGATCTTGAAATCCAATGGGTGACATTCAACCATACCAAATCATACACTATGATATGGACTATGTAAATTATTATATTCATGTTCTTCATTAAATAATTAATATAGAAAATTGATTCATTGATTATCGTGGATCTAATACCAGTAAATTGTTTTAGAGGTTTCCTCATAAAAATCAATAAAATAGGAACAATGTAGAGAAGATAATAATGGACCCTGAACAAGGATTAAATGCACTAATGGGTTTTATAGGATCATTATATAATCATAGAAGTGGAACAAACAAACCAAATGTGTATAATATATCATCAGGAATCAACTTGAACTATGGAGAACATAAATATGACAAGGGTACCTATAATTATTCATGATCCTTCACTATCTAAGTTGTTAGATTTTTTTTGATGGGGATCAATTAGTAATAGACAATTAATTCTAAAATCCATGGGTAGTACACTGTATAATGGGATCTATGTTCACTATTAGAATACCCATAAACACGAGCAGCGTGCTGCCACCTTCTCTGAAAATATGAATGTTGAAAAGTAAGGAATGATTGTTTTGGATTAATCTTAGTGGAATAAGATATACTCGATAGTGGAATCACATCCCCTTATATATCCTTCCTTCATTGAACAAAGATATTCAATCATCGGTTTCCAACACATGATAATTGATATAAATTAAAATAAAATATTCTTATTTATATATTGTCATTTTAATGTTTATAATGATTATGTATATCCATAAATGAATCTTGTGACACACTGGGCCCGCACTCCCATATCTGGTTCCCATAAGCACATATTTTATATTTTTTTTTGATTTCAACAATATGTTCTCATACATAACTAACCCAAAAATACAAGACATAAATAACATATTTCATTAGATATATTCCCAAGACCTTTTGGATTTAATTAACTAAATAATTATGAAAAAACATAAACTAACAAAACCAATATCTTTCTAATTTTATGGATGTTTTCACTATATGAGAAATGAATTAATCAATAATAATTTTTCAAAATATCAAAATAAATTCATTACAAAGTCTATCCTATTAGAATTATCAAGTGTAATACTTTTCTACATAACATGGGGAAATATAAACATTAGAAAGGATGCTTTTAGTATCTTAGTAAGTTAAAACATAAAACTACGGAAATCATGGCATAAATAATATTTCAAGAATAAGTAAGCATAATAATTCCATAATAAACTTAAACTAATAGTATAATATATCAATGGATAGAAATTAAAATAAATATGTCACATAGATAACAATAATTGGTTCCATAGCGATGAAAATCATAATTTTGGATAGTTAATTCTATACCATAAAAGAAAACATCATGATATTACCCTTATGTCCTTATATATTTTGGGTTGGCATACACGAAAATATTGAGAGGTATTTTTGTCATGATACCTACCGATATATCAGGGGGTATATAAATTCAGGACCTGTCTTAAATTTTTTTATGTCAAATGCATTCATCATATAAGAAAATAAAAAACAAAACATAAGAAAAAATTTCCAATAATCTTCTATATTAGTATAAATACATACATAACAATAATACTTTTATCCATGCAAATAAAAGGGATAACATGGTCATAACTCATTCAAAGGAAGAAGGTGGGTGGATTCAGAAGAACATAACCCATGAAGTGGGAAATATTTATCAATGGGTTTATATAGTAGGAATTTATATAAATATAAGACTATGATCAAGTACAACATAAAATAATATAATGGAATAATGTACCCAACATATATAAAATAAGTTCAAGAGAATGGTCATAACTTAATGAATGAAATTTGAGTTACCAAAAATATTTACTACTGGGGAAATAACTAAATCAATAACTACATGAATAATTGAACATGATTATGAAATTAAATCCCATCATATTCAAGGAAACAATGTATATAACATTAATGGTATAGTAAATCAGTATAACATAATACATAGTTAACCTGGTATATAACATGTAACTTGTATAGAAGATTTAGAATTGATACGAAGAAAACCCATACCACATGATGAAAATTTTAATCACAACCCCATGAAAGAGAGGTCTTATAATTGTAATTTAAATACCACGGTTTAATGATAATTTAATATATGATATATCAAATAGATATCATAACACTGTATAACAAAATTATGTGCATAATACCAAACATTTCTCAAATCGTGTAATTTGAGATGAAAACCCATTTTGTTGGTACTGATCCATTATAAATATGAACTAAATGAACTGAATAATTAAATTATGTTCTTTAAATACATACCCAATAACCTTATTCTTAATTATAACCATTTATACTCCTAATTTATAATCAATATATTTATATATAATATAGTTTTTAACTATTTTTAATATCAGATGTAAGCAATCCTTGTCACTTTGAACTAGTTTCATAAAATCAATATTTGTAGCTATTATTTTTTAAAATTCCATTATTATTAGTTTATATATGGAATATTAATATATATTAAAAGATATTTTATACAACTATAATTTAATTTCTTGTCAATCTTGATAAAAAATCATGAAGATAAAATCGATGATGATCATGTATAAGGCCCGATCCTTAAACATTACATAATCTTGAGTTAAGTCAATAATTCGACATTGGATATCTTTGTAGGTTTAGAGTTTTAGGCAATTAGTCCATAACTATTTCATTACATCTCAAAAATTACAAAGTGGACACATATTTTCTGTCCAATTTTTTTTTTAAAAATAAATTCCTTAAAATAATGAAATAATTATTTTCATGATACAAATCTTCATGAATTATTCCTTTCTCTTACCCTTCCTTATACCCTATGAAAAATATTTAAAAAACATGGGATGATCATAACAACCTCATTAAGGTTTATAAAATAAGGAACAAAAAATATAGTCCATCAATACATAAAAATCAATGAAATAATAGTTTTCAGTCATAAAAAATAATATATTTAACATACCCCAAAAAATCCTAGGATTCATGAATAACACACAGAAATCATAAATCAAAAAGGTAACTTGTGGCATCTATAATATACATACATTGTATCTTTGAAAACTACATAGGGATTTATGTTTGGAATACCCATCATAGTATATTCCCTAAATCTATTAGGAGAACATTAATATTTACCTCCATCACATTACCCAATGCATTGGTGAGCTATCTCGGGTTCACCCGCCCTAGGTTTATAACGTAACAACTTTTATATGTAAACAATGGCCAAGAACCATAACATAATCATAACTAATAAATCAAGAATAAAGGAAAGATAACATTTCCACAGTACAATCACAAGATATCTATTCAATATATTTACATAATCAATCCATTATCAAAACCATTTTCAATACCAAAGTATCTAAAAAAGTGTATATTGTATTTACTTATCCTTTTAAAAACACTACATCTTGTAGAGGAATCCAAACATCAAATAATGCTCGCGATAGAGGAAAGGTCATTGTCACTGCATATGATAAAAAGAAACATTCCCTTTGTCATTTAGTAAAACACCATGTATAACTAAATATTCCCTTTGAATGAAATTAAAATTCAATGGTTTTTATACCCCATAAAATCAAGTCATTTAGAAATAAAAATATGCCTCCATGAATGGAGATTGAGACAAAGTCCATTACCTTGTGTCTGACTCATCAAGTATGTTCCCTGTTCTTACTGAATAATAAAATTATGTCAATTTATACTTTATTCAAAACATTAATCATGATTATTATTCTTTTATAACACGTATTACCTTTCTATAACAATCCTAAAATTATCCAAGTTTATATCAGGAGTTTTTTCAATGTTCCGTACTTGAGTCAAAAAAGAAACTGTTATAATTAAAAATTGTCTATGTCTTCAAAAATAAATTATATCCAGAATGTTATTCATGATTTAGATATCATATAAAACATATATATCTAGTATATATTTGTATTTATAATAGTACATGTAGTACCCCTATTTCGGGTACACAACCAATTTCCCCACTTTTTTTAAATTGGTGTGTATTAATTAGAGATTTTCCATAAAATAGAGAGTTTCAATAATATAGAGAGATTCCATAAATTGGCTTGTTTCTATAATGTGGGGTGTTTCCATAATGTGGGGTTTTTCCATAAACTGGTGTGTTTCCATAAAGTGGGATGTTTCCATAAAAAATGTGTTTCCATAAAAAGGGTAAAGGTGAAGGATAAGAGAGTTTTGGGGTTTTATAAGGAGTGTTGGGACCAAAAATAATGTCGCACGATCCATACATCCTTGGCCCATACAATATGGTGATACCTTGCACATAGGTTAAATCTAGATCATATTTTCAAGGAGCTTACTCATTTTTTCTCTATATATTTATTTTTGGATTCAAAACGACCCTATTTAGAGATTAATCTCCCTATAAGGATTGAGAACCCCCCCCCACATGAGTTGGATCCATTCTCGAGGCTTCCATTGGTGATTTTGAGTCCCATTCTTTAGGTATGTTATAATTATTTCCGGATTAGTCATGTTTTCATAGATCTTCTTAGATCTACTTCTATAATCTCCATTGTTTCTCAAATATGAACCTATAGTGGGTAAATCTATGTTTTTGGATAAAAAATAATTCAATGATGAGTCTTGATCTTGCTACAATAAGAGAACTAAGGCCATTCTTGGAGAATTGACCCGCTTTCTTGTGCATTTATTGCCTATTGTCAAATTTTCATCAAAACCATCGCGGTAGGTGGCTTCAATCTCATCTCCTATTTCAAGAATTGATTGGATTAGATTAAATTTGTTTTATTTATTGTGAAATGCGTGGAAAAATATTAATTTTTGATGATTTATGGTTTTTATGAAATTGAGTGATCTTGGTGAATATTTGTGAAAAAAGGGGTTTTAGTTTCATGATTTTAAAATGATGATTTTAAATTATGGATTTTCTAGTATTAAAAATTGGTTGATGGGGTTTTCATTAGAAATGGGTTTCAATAAAAAATGGGGTTTTATTGAAATGGTTTGGAGTTGAAATGGTTTGGAATTTAAATGGTTTGTACAGAAATATTTTTCAATACAAATATGTTTTTATTGAATGGTTTGTTTTGGATTGATCATTGGGAATACGTGTTGTGTGTTCATGTTGCAAATACGAGGCTTGGTTGAAATATGACCTTGTTCTTATTGCCAAATGGTTAATGGAACATTGGAATTGCATACACAGGGCTTGGTTGAAATATGACCCTGTGATCGGTACCAAAGGGTTAATGGGACATGGGAAACAATTACCTTGAAATGAATAGGTATATAGACAAGAAACCTCTCTTGAGTATGGAATTTTCATAACCTAGCATGCTGGTTTGTTTCATGGGTTTGATGAATGGTTGGGTATGCTGATAAAGGGATACCGTGAAATGGTTTTAAATATTGTTTAGTTATTTTTTGTAAATATATTATTTTGGAAAAATTGGTTCCAATTACACTTGTATGCTTTTGGTAATGAATGGATTTGGAAACTTATTAATATATAGTAATAAACTATTTTTGAAAATTTGTTTTATATAAACTATTTTATTTAATTATTTCTAACTCTTCTATCGTAGTGGCGTGAGTAGGGAAGTCTTTGTGAAAAAACTAATGAGTTTTACCCTCACCCCCAATTTGGTACATTTGTGATTTTGTAGATGCTATCTTCCGAGATAAGAGAGAATGTAATGTTTCACATGTTTTTAGAACTACCTCATGATGTCTGGTATGTTCGTAGATTTGGGAGCTTGGCTCTTGTGGATGATGGAGTCTTGAGGCCTTTGGAGAGTCATGTGTGGTTTATCTGTAATGTTCTTTGATATGTGGTTATTCATCCGTTGTTTCTTACTTTGATGTGGTTGTTAGATTCATGAGGTTTTTGAGTTGTCTTTAATTTGTTCATGAATTATATAGTTAATGTTTGGTTATGGTTGGTAGGTTTATTGGTTTATTTATTAAAGTTTAAATCATCCCCCACTTGTATTTGAAACCCTTCAGTATTTATTTCCAGCCTTTGGTATCTTGGGGATGTCACATAAGGAATATTAATGACTCGTTGTACTCTCAAGGCAATGAGAATTGGATAGTCATTAAAAATGGTATTAGTCTGATCATTCCATTGTGGTATAAATGATATCAGCTTGTTCAATCTTTTCTAAATAAGTAGCCATCAGTGTTCTTGGTCTTGGAGTTGAAATCCCTTCGTATCTATTCCTTAGGTCAGAATCTTAGAAAGGAGTAGGATTGTCGGAACTTGAAATTTATAGCATAAAAGGACGTAGCTAAACCTTTTATGCTGAAATTCAAATTTGCATGGATTTGGGTAAATAAGTGTTTTGATACACTTCTAGGATTTTGAAATCACATTTTCATGGGTTTATCCAATGAGACGATCATGACATGTATTATAGAGGAATGACTACACACTAGGTGTGCGTTCATAGTTTATAGGAATGATTCATGTTCTGAAAAAATGTTGATTTTTGAAAAAGAATGGAATTATTTTTCAAATGAATGATTTTGAAAAAGGGAATGCCATTGGTATTTTGAAAATGGATTAATTTTCAAAAATCATGTTGACATTTTTTAAAAATGATTTAACATGGAAAATGAATGTTTTTTGGGAAAAACTGTTCTGATAGTTGATATGATATAATTTGTAATGTTAAGCCATCGATTTCTAGAGAGTGAGACTTATAGATTTTGTTGTTGTTTTAGAAAATGGCACCCGATAGGCGTCATAAGAACTAGATGAATGTGGTTGCTGAGTATCTGGTTGCACCCGAGCCATAGGTGAACCAATAGTTGTTCAAAAGCATCACTCAGGATATTTAAACCATTGAGATGGGAATGTAGTTGGATACTTTGTTTAAGATATATTTCACTACTGAAAATCTAAGTGGACAAAGTACAATTTTCTTCACCTGATAGGCTGAGAACTCTAGAACTAAGATTAAGAGGAAGTGGGGACCTATTTTCTATGTATAAAACTAGAAATGATGCCTTCTATGATAAAACCCCAAACTCATATTAGTGAAAGAGAATGTCGAGCCTTCATGTGTAGAGATTGTGTTAGAACTGTTGATGGATCTGATCTAAAACGAGACTTATTGATGTTCAATATTGATGTCTATGATGTAATCCTATGTATGGATTAGCTGACAACATTCAAGGCTGTAATCTACTACTATAGTAGAATAGTTAGTTTCATGACTGAAGATGGCATCGAGCATCTCTTTAGAGGAGAGAGATTGTAAATAAGGGCGAAAAAAGATTATTGGCACCAATGGTAGGAACGATCTCTTACCAGTTGGAAGTGTTGACTTTTTCATTAATGGAAGATATCATGGAAAATAGTTTTCCAGCTGTGTGGATCAATTTCCAGATGTATTTCCCAATAATTTCTCAAGGTTACCTCCTATAATAGAAGTTGAGTTTATGATTGGCCTTTTTATAGGGATCAAAACAATTTACCTTCTATCTTATAGGATGGCACCAAATGTGTTACAAGATTTGGAAGTGCAGTTAGAGGAGCTGTAAAGCAAGGGTCTCATTCGACCAAGTACATCTCTGTGGATAGCACATGTTTTTTTCCGTGAAGAAGGGATATGGAACTGTTTGGTTGTATATTGATTATTGTAAGATTAGCCATGTTACGATAAAGAATAGATATCCACATCCATGCATTGATGAGATATTCAATCAATTAAGGGGATCTCAGTGGTTCTCCAAGATTGACCTGCGATCAGTATACCATCAATTGTGTGTACAGAAAGGCAATATTCCAAGGACAACTTTAAGAAGTAGAGATGTCCACTATGAATATGTAGTCATGCCTTCCAGTCTAACGAAGGCATCAATGGTCTTCTTGGAATTGATGAATCAGATATTTCAACAATATCTGAATTCTTTTGTTGTGGTGTTTTTGGATGGAATTTTGGTTTATTCAACGACAATGGTTGACCATCAGAATCACCTGGAAATAGTGCTACAAATCTTGAGAGATCATCGTTTGTATGCCAAATTATCAAAGTGTGATTTTTGGATACAGGAAGTACGTTTTCTTAGCCAAGTCATTTATGAAAAAGAAGTTTCTGTAGATCCTGAAAAGATAGAAGTTGTTATCTCGTGGCAACCACTGAATAATTTATTCAACATACAATTTTTTCTTGGTCTAGCTAGTTACTACCAATGCTTTGTGCGTGATTCCTCATGACTAGATTCAACAATGATAGCTCGGAAAAAGAAGAATTCTCTATTACAATGGACTGCGGAATGTTATAAGTCCTTCTATGAACATAGTGTTCAGCTTACATCAACACCTATCATTATTTTTCCAAAATCAGTACAGGGGTAAGTGGTGTATTGTGATGCATCAGGATCAGGAATGGGCTATGTTCTAATGAAAAGAGATCATGTGGCGGCTTATGGTCAAGAAAGTTAAGGGTGTATGCGAATAATTTACCAAAACATGATTTGGAGTTAGAAGCAGTCTTCCATGATTTGAAAACATGGAGACATTATCTCTTTGGTGAGAAATTTATTGTGTTTACATATCAAGGAATCTTGGAACACATTCTCCCACAATGCTATTTGAATCTGAAGAAAAGGAGATGGATGGAGTATCTCCAAATCTTTGACTTTGACTTGATGTACACACCAGGGAAATGATATTTGATGGTGGATTCATTGAGTAGAAACTCATATGATCAGTTGGCGAAAGAAGCTTTAGATGAATGGTAGTAGATTTCCATCTTAACTGGAATGCATGTGGAATGTAAAGACCGAGGTGATGTTGCTATTTTCTTTTCTACTACACTTGTTCCCGATTTACTAAAAATGATCAACAAGGAACAAACATCTGTTGGGGAATGTATGGTTGTATGTTCAAAACACAATTGTGGGGAGACCATTAAGGGGTAGAAACCTGATGGGGGTTCAATTTTGTGTTTCATATATCCGATGGTTGTACCTTGGGTTTTTTAGGAACAACTCCTTCATGCTTACCACCATTTTATATGGGTAGTACATTCAAGTACTCATAAGATTTATAAATAATTGAAAGTTCCATTTTGGTGGAGCGGCATGAAAGGAAAGGAGGTCGAGTTCGTCTCACGGTGATTAACTTATTAGCAGGTTAATGAAGTGTAATAGAGACCAGCTAGTATGTTACAATCTTTGACCATCATAGTGGGGAAATTGGATCAGATAGTAATGGATTTTGTTACTGGTCTTCCAAGAATTTTCCAAAAACACGATTCCATTTGGGTGATAGTGGATCATCTAACTAAGTCACCCCATTTCAACCCTGTTCGTGAAATACATATGTTGGAGGATCATTCAAAAATCTATATCTGAGAATTTTTAAAGAGGCATGGTGTACTAGTGTCAATAGTCTTATATGTAGATCATAGGTTCACGTCTCATTTCCCGAAATCCTTACAGCAATCCCTTGAGACTCAGTTGACTATGATCATGACTTGTTATCCTCAGATGAATAAACAATCTGAGCGGATGATACAAACTTTGAAAGACATGTTTCGGGCATGTGTAATGGATTTGGTGGCTCATGGGAGGAGAATATACCCTTAGTGGAGTTCTTATACAATAAAAGATTTCATGCATCGATATATGTGGCTCTGTTTGAAGAATTGTATGGGCGTCCTTGTCGTTATCCACTATGTTGGGTGGAAACGGGCGAAACATCACTAGTCGGGCCAAGGCTTGTCCCAGAAACAATGGAAAAGATCCAATTAATTAGAATGAGTATGAAGATGACTTAGAGTCGTCAGAAATCTTATGTATATCATCGTCGAAGACCGATGTCATTCGATGTGGGTGACAATGTCTTCTTGAGGATATCTCAAAGGCTTAGACATCGTCACTTCGGGAAGTGGGGAATGTTATCTCCTAGATACATTGGCCCTTTTTTGATACTGGAATGGGATGGGGAGGTTGAATATCGGTTGGAATTACCACCATTGTTTAGTTCGGTGCATAATGTGTTCCATGTATCCCAATTGAAAAAGTATCACCCGGATCCTGACCATGTGATCAGATGGGATCATGTTGAGCAACAACCAGATGCATCACTGATACATATCCCTGTTTGGATCATGGATAGGCAAGAGAAAGTCTTGCGAGGGAAAATAATTGGCCTAGGGTGGGTTTTATGGAAACATGGTAAGATTCAAAAAGAGACTTGGGAATGTGAGAAGGAAATGAAAGAGCAGTGTCGAGAACTCTTTTTGGCTAGCGAGGGTTTTCTACTTTCGGAGGACGGAAAGACCAATTGTGGGGAGAATGTAGTACCCCCGGTTTTGGGTACATAACCCATTTCCTCATGTTTTTTAAATTGGTGTGTATAAATTAGAGAGTTTCCATAGAATATAGAGTATCCATAAAATAGGAGTTTCCATAAAATAGAGAGTTTCCAAAATATAGAGAGTTTCTATAAAGTGAGTTGTTTCCATAAATTGGGGTGTTTCCATAAAGTGGGTTGTTTCTATAAAGAGGGGTGTTTCCATAAAGTGGGATGTTTCCATTAAAAAATTGTTTCCATGAAAAGGGTAAAGGATAAGGATGGGGGAGTTTTGGGGTTTTATAAGGTGTGTTGGGACCAAAAGTAAGGTCACACGATCCATACACAGTTGGCCCAAACCGTGTGGTCAAACCTTGTGCAGAGGTCAAATCTAGATCTTTCATTCAAGGATCTTACTCATTTTTGCTCTATATTTTTCTTTTTGCTTCAAAACTCCCCTATTTCGAGATTACTCTCCCTATATGGCTGGATAACCCTACCTGCATGAGTTGGATCCATCCCAGAGCCTTCCCTTGGTGATTTGGAGTCCGATTCTTGAGGTATGTCACCATTCTTTCTGGATTTGTCATGTTTTATTAGATCTTCTTAGATATACTTCTACAATCTCTATTCATTCTCATAAATGAAAATAAAGTGGGTAGATATACGTTTTTTGATGCCAAATAATTCAATGTTGAGTCGTGATCTTTCTATGATAAAAGAACTAAGGCCGTTCCTGGAGAATCAACCCTCTTTCTTGTGCATTCTTCGTCTGTTGTCAATGTTTCGTCAAAATCTTCGATGTAGGTGGATTCACTCTCATCTCATTTTTCTAGAATTGATTTTCTTATATTGAAATTGGTTTATTTATTGTTAAATTCATGTAAAAATCTTCATTTTTTTGACTTATGGTTTTTGTGAAATTGCGTGATCTTGATGAATAGTTGTGAAAATGGTGTTCAGTTTCTAGAATTTAAAATGATGATTTTAAATTATGGATTTTATATAATTCCTAAATGGATGATGAAAACTTGTTTTTTCAATAGAAATGGTTTTCAATAAAAATGTAGTTTTATTAAATTGTTTTGGAATTGTAATGGTTTGGCATTGAAAAGGGTTTGATAGAAAGGGTGTTCAAATAAAAAGGTGTTTTTATTGAAAGGTTTGTTTTGGCTTAATTGTTGGGAATTTGTGTTGTGTGTTCATATTGAATATATGTGGATTAGTTGAAATATGACCTTGTGCTCAGTTCCAAAGGATTAATGGAACATGGGAGTTGCATACACGGGGCTTGGTTGAAATATGACCTTGTGCTCGGTACCAAAGGGTTAATGGAACATGGGAAACAATTACCTTGTGAAGACTTGGTAGATTGACAAGAAACGACTCATGAGTATGGAACTGTCATAATTTAGCATGCATGTTTGGTTGAGTGGGTTTGAGGAATGTTTGGGTATGCAGATAAAGGGATATTATGAAATGGTTGTAAATATTGTTTAGTTAATTTTTGGGAAATATATCATGTTGGTAAAATTGGTTCCAATTGCACTTGTCTGCTTTTGGTAATGAATGGTTTTGGAATCATGTTTATATTTAGTTATAAACTATTTTTGAGAAGTTGTTTTATATAAGATGTTTTATATAATTGTTGCTAACTCTTCTATCCATGTGGCATGAGTTGGGATGTCATTGGGGAAAACTACTGAGTTTTACACTCACCCCTGATTTGGCACAACGGTTCTTTTGTAGATTCTATCTTCTGGGACAAGGGAAAAGGTAATGTTTCACACATGTTTAGCACTACCTCTTGATGTTTGGGATGTTCGTATATTTTGGATCATGGATCTTATGGATCATGGAGTCTTGAGGTATTTGGAGAGTCATGTTTGGTTTATCGGCTGTGTACTTTGATACTTGGTTATTCTTTCATTTTTTTCTTACATTTTTGTGGTTGTCAGATACATGAAGTTTTTGATTTTTCATTCATTTGTTCATTCATTATATAGCGAATGTTTGGTTATGGTTGGTAGGATTATTAGATTATTTCTTAATGGTTAAATCATCCCACACTTATATATGAAACCCTTCATAATTTATTCCCAGCCTTTAGCATCTTCGGGATGTCACTTAAGGCTTAGAAATGACTCATTGTAATCTCAATCCGATGATAATAGGCGGGTCATTACAGTTCATCACATTTGGACAAATGAAATGAAATGCACTGTTTGTGGAGACAGTAAGTCATACGTACGCATGAACACTACTTTCAGTTATTTTTAATATTTAATGGAATGAAAACTAAATTATACATAGGTATATTATAATTAAATTATAATTTAAGATTTTATATATCTTACATAATTTTATTAATTCCATCCATTATGTATTCTATGAATGGCCTGAACGAGTCATATTACTTTGAGGGGGCGGTAATCCGCACTTCCTCAAATGAAATTATCGCATTTACACATCATGAAAATCATAAAAGATTATTTGTAAATCAAAATTACAGTATCATAGAGACAATATAAATATAATATATGTCATATATAAATAGAGTTTCATCATAATGTCCACCATGAGAGGCGGTAGGAGATAATTGATAAATCATCATTTCATGAGGCAGTAGTTCGCCATCCAGAGAAACAATATATCTTAAATGCATTAAATGACGGTGTGTGTGAGTGTAGGTCTAATACATATCATAAAAACATTCTATTATACTGAATATTCTGGTGTTGTTATAAAATAATCGAATAATTAATGTTTAGGGGGATGGAGAAGGAAAATAAATGGAAGAAACTTGAGAGAATACATTACCTCAAATCGGGTAACTCGATTTGATTTATGGGAAAATGCCTTCTTGAATTTCCTTCTTCTAAAGGTAAGGATTCGAGGAGGAATATTTTTATTTTTTGATCCTATTTGGGGAGAGGTTGGACGGTCCATGATGTAATAAGAGGTGTGAGTAAGATTTATAGGTGATTCCCTTTTATAAGAGGAAGGAGGGGCACATTAAAAATGTCATGAAAGATTATTTTATTATAAACTGAATATCAATTTAAAAAGGTCAAAAACTAATTTAATTAAAATATAATATGAGTAATTTTATAAACCGTCTCAACCAAAAGGTTTTATGCAAGTTTGGGTCTCAATTTTAACCTTATCTTTAAGCTTTACCCCATTCTTAACTAATTTAACTCTTA
Organism: Viscum album; assembly: GCA_963277665.1. Classification (NCBI taxonomy): domain Eukaryota; kingdom Viridiplantae; phylum Streptophyta; class Magnoliopsida; order Santalales; family Viscaceae; genus Viscum; species Viscum album. Next base: position 687,302,544 of record OY728167.1, read on the forward strand.
CCATGTCTTCTTGTATATTCTTACTATATTGTGAATATTGCTACCATAAAATAAAAATAGAACAAAAATTGGTTCATTATGGACATTTTAAACATTATTTAAGTCATTATTCGGAATATTATATTTTTTAGTACTATTATATCATTTAATAAAATATTATTTGTTTTAAAAAATCATTTCTGTAAATTTTTATACTATTCATATCTTGAGATTTTAAAAATATGTAGAAACATTATTATTTAGAAATAAATATCATTAATTAGAATATAACAAGTCATAATAATCCATTAAATTCTTTGATATAAGAAAAAGTTTCCAAATAAATTTATTTTAATTTTTATAATCTCCTTTATTTAAAACATTCATTAATATGGTAATCACTACATCATCATTGTGTGATAAATAAATTTATTTATCTTATGTCTGAAATTTATAAATAAAATACAATGATGTAGGAAATATTTTTATATCTATTATTAATTTTTATAGTCAAATATATCTCTTATATAACCCCATATAAAAATTGTTTTACTAAAAGATACATATTTTTGTTACATTTTTCTTTACTTTAAATTAATTCTTATAAAATTTTATTTTCACATCCAAGTGGCTCCATGGGGTCCCAAAATATACCCAAGGATTCCCATGGTCAGAAAGTATCATCCAATATGATTTGGACATGTTTTAGGGTAGTTTAAGAATATTATAATATTTTTTAACCTTAATAACCATGATTAATAAAATAATTACTGAAGTTACTATTCATAATGTTTAAAAATAAAAGGAAAATATTTACACAATTTGGATATACTGATTCCAAATAAAGAAATCCATTTCTCCAAATTCAAAACACAGAATTTGTAGAAATTAATTTATAATTAATTACCGTTATCAAAACAAAAAAGCATGTTTTTAAGAAGCAAAAACATCCAAAAGATTGACATGTGTTTATGTACAATTTCAAAGTTAAATTATTTCCAATGAACAAAATTGGATTAAATGACAAATATATTATCCAATTACACTTTAAAACGAATTAAAATTACAATATATCTATATAAATTAATTAGATGAAAATAAATTTTTGAGTTAAAATGCAGTATTATTCACTATTCATTAAAAAATGAACTTTATCAGAAAAATACCAAAATTTAATCCAAAGTAAATTTTGATGACCCGATTCTATATAAGTAGTTTATTTTTTCAAAAATAACATATAAAAGTTAAAAATACTATATTAAAAAACTCTTCATCATCAAAAGGTGGTAAAAAGACCTATTAAAAAATATTAGAGCATTTAATGCATAAAATTGGATTCATTCTTATTTTAAGCCTTTAAAATTTATTGTATAAATATAAATACATTTAAAAAACCTGTATAATCATATTCTAGTTATTTATATTCATTACCACTAATACAACAACTATGTTCTGACCACCATTTAAAATTATTATATTATTATATTAATTTTCGGTATAACTCAACGTTGTGTGCAACGTAAGATTTTTGAAAAATCCATTGTTGTGTGTTGAGTACTCTATTGGAAATATCATACCTTTAAAAGTAAAATTATTATTTAATTAATTTTTTTTTATAAATATAAAAATGTCATCTTATTTATTTAACTAGGATGTTACATCCTTCCCCCATTTAGAAATTGTGTCCCCGTAATTTTATTCACTTAGCATATAAGTTGAGGTATTTATCCCTCATATAATTTTCAGATTCCCATGTTTCCTCTTCAACCATATGGGTTTCCCACAATACCTTTACCTATTGAATTACCATATTCTGCAACACTTTCTCTCTTCGGTCAAGAATCTGGACTGGTTGTTTCTCATAAGAGAGATTCTTTTCTTACAGAACTACCTCAGGACTCAAAAGAAGAGATGGATCCAGCACATTGTTTCTCAATGTGGAAACATGAAAAACATTGTGTACCAGGGAGAAATGTGGATTTAAAGGAACTCTATATGTATCAGATCCATCTTTCACAATGATTTCTATGGTCCAATGAACCTTGAACTCATATTTCATTTCTTACCAAAAAGAATCATAATTTTCCATGGAGAGACATTAAGAAAGGCATGATCACTGACCTCGAAAGAAAGATCCTTCCTCTGGTTATCTATATAATTATTCTACCAGCTCTAGGCGGTTCTCATGTCCTTGTGAATCAACTGACCATTCTCTGCCATCTCTTCTACCAATTCTGGTCCTATCAACTTCCTTTCACCTACTTTATCCCAAAAATCTAGAGTTCCAAAAAAATTTACATATAATTCCTCAAATGGTGTCATCTTTATACTGGAATGAAAGTAGTTATTATAATAAAACTCAAACAAAGAAAGGTTTTTGTCCCAAATTCCATGGTAATCCGTTGATCAAGCATGTAACATATATTCCAAGGTTTGAATTGTTCATTCTAACTACGCATCTGATTATAGTTAAAAAATTGTACTAAAATTTAATTCAGTACCGAACGACTTCTGAAGGCCCTTCCAAAAGGTAGAAGTGATCCAGAGATCATGATCAGATACAATGGAGAGGAGAAATCCATGTAACTTAGATATATTTGGAAAAGATAAATGATAAAGATGATCTAGAGATAGTGTATCTCTAATAGGAATAAAATGAGAAGATTTAGTCAATCGATCAACAATAAACTAGAATGCATTGTTATCTCAAGAAGTCCTTGGTAATCCCACTAAAAATTCAATGGATAAATTTTCCCATTTCCACTCTGAAATTGGAAAAGGTTGAAGAATCCCTTTCGATAACTTCTGTTCTACTTTGACCTGTTGAAAAGTTAAACAATTCATATTAAAGTCTACAATATCTCTTTTCATTCCATCCCACTAGTTATACGACCAAAGATATTTGTATATCATTGTACAACCAGAATGAACTGAAAACAGAGAACTATTAGCTTTACATATCAACTCTTTCTTCAACTATGAATCACATGGCACATATAACCTCTTTCCAAACGTCAAAACAGAGTCTTTATGAATGTTAAATTCAGGTAACTTACCCTTCAGATCTAATTCTACATTTTTCTAAAACTCATTGTCTTCTTTCTACACTTTCTTTATTCTGTCTACTAGAGAAGATTTCACTTCCACCTGAAACAAAAAAGTGGAAATACCTACACCAAAATCATCTAATCCAAAATTCATCAAATCAAAACCACAAGATCTCATTCCAAATGTAGCATGGTTAATATAGCATCACATTTTTTACTCAAAGACTCAACCACATTATTTTTATTTTATGGATAGTAATGTTTCATGAAATTACAATCCATTATTATTTCTATCCATATCCTCTATCTCATCTTTAATTATTTTTGACAGAATATATACTTCAATAATTTGTGATCAATATATATTTTACACTTTACTCGATAAAAAGGATGCCTCCATATTTTTAATGAAAAAAATAGCAGCTAATTGTAAATCATGTGTAGGGAATTTTAACTCATGAGGTTTCAACTAATGTGAATCATAAGAAATTAGCTAATAATTTTGCATAAGAACGCATCTAATTCCATTCAACGAAAAATTAAAATAGATAAGAAAAAATTAACCATTACTGGAAGGTAGTGAAAAAACTAGAGAATTCACCCATATACTTTTCAATTCTTCATACTACTTCATTTTATGGCCCAACATCTGCTGAATTAGTTGTAAAGGATTTCAACACCTCTTTCTTCTTATAGTCCATATAATTTCTCTTAGTTGAGTTCTTTGTTGTACACTCATTTGCATAATAACCCATTTCATTGCACTTAAAACATTTTTCTAACTTTAAATCATATTTTGTCTTACCATTACCCTAATATTTTTCAGTACAATTACTAGCCTTATGTCCCATTTTACCAGATCGAAAGCACTTACTAGAATTCAGAAGGCATTCCTCAGTGAGATTTTTACCACAATTTTCACAAACTGTAAACCTATATTTTTTACCATCAGAATTTTTTTTAAGAATTCTTCATTTTTATCAGCCACCTCGACCTCTTATTATGTTGTTTTTCAAAGAACAACTGATCATCAGAAAAATCCATTTCCACCTTCTCTACACATCGAAAATGTTTTTAATAACTTTTGAACTCATGATAAGCTGACTCCCTTCGATATTTTGATTTAATCCTAAGTAAAAATGATCAATTTTATTATGAAGATATCATATGAAATTTGGATCTTACCTTTCCATCAAGTAAATTTTTCATCATAGGTAGCCACTGATTCATCCTCCTTTCTCAATTCCAAGATTTTTTCCCAACATAAGTCGATACGACTTAAGAAAATATTTCTCAAGAAACATAACTTTGAATTCATCCCAATCAAGAAAATCAATCTCCTCAGTATCTCGGATATTTTTAACTATCGACAACTACTGATCGTATTCACCTTCAAAATGGAAAATAAAAAGTCTAACGTTTTGATGTCCCGAACACCCCTTGAAATCTATAATCTTTTCCAGTGCTTTAATCCACCCTTCAGCTAGTACAAGGTCATATAATCCTCTAAATGATGTGGGATGTTACCACATGAAACGCTCCACGACTGACATGTTCCTCTGTGGTTGATCTGGAAGATCTCGTGCATGGATACCACCACAATTTATAGCCTCATTCAACTGTACCATCCCTGCAACAAACTATCCAGTTCTGATTCTGACCATCTCAGGTTGCTGATTTGGAAGGTTGATTTACTATTGATAACATCCAATCATAGCTTCTCTGTTTCTTCTATGGAATACCATTCTAAACAAAGAAATATATTAGGATAATCAACAAGGTAATCTTAAAATGCTATATTATTTCAATCTTACCATAAATTAATTAATTTAACAATATCCTAACTCTTAAATGTTTCTAAACTAACCTCTGATACCAACTACAAGGCCACATCGGTAAACATTACATAATATTGTGTTATGTCAACAATTCAACATTTAGGGTATTTTCAGGTTTTTAGTTTTAGAGAATTAGGGCATAAATATTACATTACATCTCAATAATAACAATGTAGACACTTAATCTAAATCCATTTTTTTTGAAAAAAATATAATTCCTTAAAAAAAATCTTTTCCTGAAAAAAACATCTCAAATTATTCCTTTCTCTTACTATTACATATACCCTATGAAAAATATTTCAAAAACATGGGATGAGCATAAGAAGCATAGTCAGGGTTATCAAATAAGGAACAAAAACATTAGTCCATCAATTCATAAAAATTTATGAAATTGTACTTTTCAATCATATAACATAATCACTTTAATATATCTCATAGAATCATAAAATTTATGAATAACACATAGAAAACATAAATAAAAAATGTAACATGAGGCATCCATAACATACATACATTATAGCTTTCACAACTACATAGGGAGTTACGTTTGGAATACCCATCATGGTATATTACCTTAGTCTCTTAGTAGAAACATTAATGTTTACCTCTATCATGTTACCCAATGAATTGGAGTGATATATCGGCTCAGCCACCATAGTTTTATCATGGAACCACCCGTATACATAAACAATTCTCAAAAACCATAACGCAGTCTTAACACATAAAACAAGAATTAATGAAATATATCATTCCACATTGCAATAAAAAGATATCAGTTCAAGATATTCACATAATCAATCCATTATCACGAAAATTTTCAATACCAAAATACAGAAAAAAGTTATACTGTATTTACTTTTCCTTTAAAAAACACTACAGCTTGTAGAGGAAGCCAAATATCAAATAATGTTGGTGGTGGAAGAAAGGTCATTGTCACCGCATAAGTTAAAAAACATTCAATTTTTCATTTAGTAAAATGCTATGTAAAAAAATATTCCCATTTAATGAAATTAAAAGTCCAAGGGGTTTATACACTATATAAAAGCAAGTTATGTATAAATCAAAATATGCCACAATGAAAGGAGATTGAGACGAAGTCCCCTACCTTGATCTTGAATCGTCACATATGTTCCTTGTTATTCGTGAATAATAAAAATAAGTTAATTTATAATTTATTCAGAACCTTTTCCAAGTTTATTATTCCTTTAATATCACTTATTTCTTTTCTATGACAATCATATAATCATTCATGTTCATATCGGTTGTTTTCTCGATGTTCAGTACATGAGTAAAAAATAAACCTGTTATAATTATAAATTATCTATGTTGTCAAAAATAAATTATCTCCAGAATGATATTCAGGATTTAGATATCATATATATCATATATATCCATAATATATTTGTATTTATAAGAGTACATAACATTTGGAGATAAGAAATTAAATGCACCTTTCATTGAGATGGTAATCCGTAAGTCCATAGAAATGATATTTTCATTTATTTTTCAAATTTAAAGGAATGAAAACTAAATAATATATAGTTATATTATAATTCATGTATAATAACATATTTTATATATTTTACATATGTTCATTAATACAATCCTTTATACGTTCCATCTTTGATATCAACGAGTCATATCACTTTGAGGGAGCAGTAGTCCACACTCCCTCAAATGAAGTTATCATATTTACACATCACAAAAAGTATAAAGGTATGTTTTTAAATAAAAAATACAATATAATAGAGAAAAAATAAATAAAATATATATCATATATAAATACAGTTCCATCATAATGGCCACCATGAGAGGCGGTAGGAGATAATTGAACAATCATCGTTTCATGAGGCAATAGTTCGCCGTTCATAGAAATAATATGTTCCAAATCCCTAAGATGGAGGTGTGTGTGAGTTTAGTTAGAATACATATCATAAAAAAAATACTAGTATACTGAATATACAGTTTTTTATAATAATGTAATAAAGAGATTTTAGGGGTTTGTAGGAGGAAAATAAATGAAGAAGCTTGAGAGAAGCCATTACCTCAAATCGGGTAACTCATTTTGATTTAAGCTAAAATCCATTCTTTAATTTCATTATTACAAAGGTAAGTATTCTAGTATTAATAGAGGGATTTTGGGAGCTTACCTAAAAAGAATTTGGATGATAGAAGGGGGATTGAGAGGTTTGAGTAATGGTTAGAGTCGATGACCTTTTATAAGAGGACGGAGGGTCACTTTATGAATGTTTTGAAAGATTATTTTATTATATACATAATTTCAATTTAAAAATCTCCAAAACTAATTTAATTTTAAGATAAGATGACTTTTTTCTGAATCCTCTCAACTAATAGTTTTTATACATGTTTTGGTCTCAATGATTACCATATCATTTAGCTGTAACCCTTAGTTACCAAATTTAATTCTTAACATGTCTTCTTTTATATTCATACTATATGATTAATATAGCTACCATAAAATGACAATAGAACCTAAAGTGGTTCATTATTGACACTTACAACATTATTAATGTCATTTTTATTAACATTATATTTTTAGGACTATTATATCATTAAATATAATATTATTGGTTTTATAAACTCATTTATGTCAATTTTTATACTATTCATATCATGAATTTTTAAAAATACATAAAAATATTATTATTTATAAAAAAACTCATCAATTAAAATATAAAAAGTCATTAATATCCCTAAAATTCATGGATGGCATAAAAAGTTTCCACCTAAATTTATTTTAATTTTTATAATCTCTTTTATTTAAAACATCCATTAATAAGGTAATAACAACAACATCATTGTGTCAGAAATAAATTTATTTATTTGATGTCTAAAAATTATAATTAAAGTCCCATTATTTAGGAAATATTTTTATATTTTTAACGACTATTTATAGTCAAATAGATCACTTATATAACCCCATATTAAAATAATTTTACTAAAATATACAGATTTATGTTACATTTTTCTTTACTTTATCCTAATTCTTATAAAATAATATTTTCACATTCAAGTGGATATATGAAGTCCCAAAATAGATCCAAGTATTCCCATGGTCGTAAATGTATCATCCAATATTGTTTGAACCCGTTTTATGGTAGTTTAATATAATTATAATATTATCTTTTACCATTATTTACAAAATTTACCCTTTAACCATGGTAAATAAAAAAATTACTAAGGTACTATTCAAAATGTCTAAAGAAATAGTACCTATTTAAAAATTTTGACCTCCTTATTCAAAATAAGGAATCAATTTCTTCAAATTTTTAAAATAAAATTTGCCGAAATTAATTTAAAAATAATTACCGTTGTCAAAACAAAAAAAGCATGTTTTTAAGAAATAAAACTACCAAAAGATTGACATGTGTTTATGTACAATATCAAAGTTAAATTATTTCAATAACCAAAATTGGATTAAATGATAAAAATATAATCCAATTACACTTTAAAAACAATTCAAATTACAATCTATCTATATAAATTAATTAGATAAAAAAATGTTTTGAATTAAAATGCAGTATTTTTCAATATTCGTTAAAAACGTACTGTAATAGAAAAATAACAAAATTTCATCCAAAGTAAATTTTGATGACCAAAGTCTATATAAGTAGTTTATTTTATCAAATAGAACATATAAAAGTGACAAATACTATATTTAAAAAGGGTTTGTCATCAAAAGGTGGTAAAAGGGCCTTTTAAAGAAAATTAATGTATTTTATGCTTAAACATGGATTCATTTTATTTTAAGCCACTAATTTTTTTTACAAAAATATAAATACATTAAAAAACCTATATAATAATATTCTAGTTATTTACATTCATTACCACTAATACAATGACTATGTACTGACTCCCATTTAAAATAATTATATAATTATATTATTTTTCTGTATAACTCAATGTTGTGTGCAACGTAAGATTTTGGAAAATCCATTGTTGTGTGTTGATTACTCTATCGAAAATATCATCCCCTTTGAAGTAAATTTAATGTTTATTTAACAAATATTTATAAATATAAAAATTTCATCTTCTTTATTTAACTGGGATGTTACATCCTTCCCCCCTTTTAGAAATTGTGTCCCCGCAATTTTATTGACTAATAAAATAAGTTGAGATATGTATCCCTCATATCATTTTTAGATTTCCATGTTGCCTCTTCAACTATATGGTTTTCCAAAATAAAAACATTTCCTAATGAATTACCTTATTCCACAACAATTTCTCTCTTCGTTTATGAATCTGGACTGGTTTTTCTTCATAAGAGAGATTCTCTTATAACAGAACTACCTAAGAACTCAAAACAAGAGATGGATCCAGTATATAATTTCTCAGCATTGAAACATGATGAAAATTCAGTACCTGGGATAATCATGGAGGTAAAGGAACCCTATATTAAACATGTCCAACTTTTACAAGGATTTCATATGGTCTAATGAACCTCATACTCATATTTCCTTTCTTACCAAAACACATCACACTTTTACATGGGAAAATATTAAGAAAGACATGATCACTCACCTTTAAAGAAACATCCTTCCTCTGGTTATCTGCCTAATTATTCTTCCATCTCTAGGTTGTTCTCATGTGCTTGTGAATCAACTCAACTTTTTCGGCCATCTCTTCTTCCAATTCTTGTCCCGTCAACTTCCTTTCACATAATTCATCCCAAAAAGCTATAGTTCGTCACCAATTTCCATATGATTCCTCAAATGGTGCTATCTGTATACTGGAATGAAAACTGTTGTTATTATAAAACTCATCCAAAGAAAGGTGTTGGTCCCAAATACCCTGGTAATCCATTGAACATACCTTTATTAAATTGTCCAATGTATGAATTTATTCATTCTCACTACCCATCAGATTATAGATGAAAATATGTACTAAAATTTAATTTTGTACCCAACAACTTCTAAAAGACCTTCCAAAAGTTATAACTGAACTTGATATTATGATCAGATACGATGGAGATGAGAACTCATGTAACATGGATATCTCTTAAATATATAATCGAAAAAGCAGATCGAGAGACATTGTTTCTCGAATAGGAAGAAAATGTGAATATTTAGTCAATCGATCAACAATAACCCAGAATGCATTATTATCTCGATAAGTCCTTGGAAATCCCACAACAAAATCAATGGACACATTTTCGCATTTCCACTCTGAAATTGGAAAATATTGAAGAATCCATTTCGGTAACTTCCATTCTACATTAACCTGTTGACAAGTTAAGCACTTCATAGTAAAGTCAGTAATATCTATTTTCCTTCCATCCCATTAGTAATACAGACAAAGATCTATGTACATCTTAGTACTACCAGGATGAATTGAAAACCGAGAACTATGATCTCTATATAACAACTCTTTCTTCAACTGTGAATCACACGACACATATAACCTCTTTCTAATACTTAAAACAGAATCTTTATGAATGTTAAATTTGGGTAACAGACCCATCTGAACTAATTCTACCTTTTTCTACAACTCATTGTATTTTTTATGCACTTTCTTTATTCTTTCTACTAGAAATGATTTCACTGCCACATGAAACAAAAAATCCTAATTCCCTGCACCAAAAACTTCTAATCCAAAATTCATCAAATCAAAAACCACAGTATATCTTTCCCAATGTATAATGGTTAGTGTATCATCAATTTTTTGACTCAAAGCCACAAACAATTTATTTTCCTCTCTTGAATAATAAAGTTTAATTAATACATAATCCTTGATTAATTCTAGCCATCTCCTCTATCTCATGCTTAATTATCTTTGAGATAATATATATATGTAATACTTTTGTGATCAATATATATTTCACACATTACTCCATACAAAGGATGCCTCCAAATTTTTAATGAAAAAACAATAGTAGATATTTCTAAATCAATTGTAGGGAAATTTAACTTGTCAGGTTTCAAATGAAGTGAATCATAATCAATTAACTAATAATTTTTCATAAGTACACATCCATGTCCTTTCAACGAAGCGTTTCTATAAATAAAACATTCACAATTACATGAAGGTAGTTCCAAAACTAGAGCATTCACGAATATTTTTTTCAATTTCTAATACTACTTAATCTTATTTCCCAACATCTGCTGAAGTACTGGAAAAGTATTTCACCACCTATGTCTTCTTGTAGTCCGGATAATTTACCTCAGTTGAGTTCTTTTTTGGACCCCCATTTGGATAATGACCCATTTCATTGCACTTAAAACATTTTATAGACTTTAAATCATATTTTATATTACCATTACCTAGATCTTTTTTAGTACAATTACTAGCCTTATGTCACATTTTACCACATCGAAAGCACTTACCAGAATTCAAAAAGAATTCCCCATTGATATTTTACCACAATTTTCACAAACTGTAAACATAAGTTTCTTACCATCTGATTTTTTTTAAGAGTTCTTACTTTTTTTCTTCCACCTTGACCACTTATTATGTTGTTTTTCAATGTACACCTGATCAACAGAAAAATCCATTTCCACCTTCTCCATACATTGAACAAGTTTTTCATATCTTTTGAACTCGTGATAAGATAACTCCCTTCTATACTTTTCCTATAATCCTATGTAAAAACGATCAATTTTGTTATGAAGGCCCCATATGAAATTTGGATCATTCCTAGCCAGTCATATAAAATTTTCTTCATAAGCAGCCACTGAGTCGTCCTCCTAGTTCAATTCGAAGATTTTATTCCAACCTAAGTAAAACTTCCTTAAGAAAATTTTTCTCAAGAAACATACCTTTGAATTCATCCCAATCAATAAAATAAATCTCCTCTCTATTCCTAATATTTTTAACCATCAACCAGCACTGATTGGAATCACTATAAAAATGGTAAACAAAAATACTAACCTGTTGATATTCTGAACACCCCGTGACATCAAAAATATTCTCTAGTTCTTTAATCCACCCTTTCAGCTAGAATACGATCAGATGATCCACTGAATGATTGGGGATATTATCTCATGAAATTCTCCACTACTGATATGTTCCTATGTGGTTGATCTAGCTGATCTCGTGCATGGATTCCACTTCCATTTATATCCTCAGTCAACTATTCCATCACTGTAACAAACTATTCACTTCTGATTTCTACCATATAAGGTTTCTGATTTGGAAGGTTGATTTTCAATTGATTACTTCCCATCATAGTTTCTCTGTTTCCTCTATGGAATACCATTATGAACAAAGAAATATCTTAGGAGAATCACTATGGTAATCTTGAAATGTTATATTATTTCAATCTTACAATAAATTAATTAATTTAACAATATCCTAACTCTTAAAGGTTTCTAAACTGGCCTCTCATACCAACTATAAGGCCCCATACTTAAACATTACATAATATTGAGTTATGTCAATAATTCAACATTTTGGGTCTTTTTAGGCTTTGAGTTTTATAGAATTCGGCCATAATTATTAAATTAAATCTCAAAAATAACAAAGTAGACACTTATTATCCATCCAATTTTTTTCCACAAAAATAGAACTCATTAAAATAAAACAATACTTCTTTTCATGAAAAAATCATCTGAAAATATTTCTTTCTCTTACTCTTCCATATACCCTGTGAAAAACATATCAAAAACATTGGATGAGCATAGAAGTATCATTAAGGGTTATAAAATTACGAAGGAAAACATTAGTCCATAAATACATAAAAATTAATGAAATCTTACTTTTTAATCATAAAACATACGGTCTTTAATATACCTCACAAAATCATAAGATTTACGAATAATACACCTAAATCATAAATCAAAAAGGAAACTTTTGGAATACATAACATACATACATTATATATTTCACAACAACATATGGAGTTAGGTTTGGAATAACCATCACAGTATATTCCCTAAATATCATAGTAGAAACATTAATGTTTACCTCCATCATTTTACCCAATTAATTGGAGAGATATCTTTGTCTCACCCACCATAGTTTTATCATTGAACAACCTATATACTGAAACAATACCCAAGAACCATAACACAATCATAACACATACTACAAGAATAAAGGAAATATATCATTCCACATTGCAATCAGAAGTTATCAGTTCAGATATTAAAAAAATAAATCCATTATCAAAACCATTTTAAATACCAAAATACATAACAAAGGGTATATAGTATTTACTTTTCCTTTTAAAAACACTATGACTTGTAGAGGATGCCAAATATAAAATAATGCTTGTGGCGGCAGAAAGGTCATTGTCAACACATACGTTAAAAAGAAACATTCAGTTTATCATTTAGTAAAATCCTATGTAAAAAAATATTCCCTTTGAATGAAATTAAAATTCAAATGGATTTATATATCGTATAAAATCAAGTCGTGTATAAATCAAAATATGCCTCAATGAAAGGAGATCGAGATGAAGTCCCTTACCTTGAGTCTGACTCGTCAAGTATGTTCCTTGTTCATCCTGAAAAATGCACTTAAGTTATTTAAAATTACTTTAGTACATTTCCCATGTTTATTATTCCTTTAACATCAATTATTACCTTGCTATGACAATAATATAATTATTCATGTTCATATCGGTTGTTATGTCAATGTTCGGTACTTGAGTAAAAAATAAACGTGTTATAATTATAAATTGTCATTGTGGTCAAGAAAGAATTTTCTCCAAAATTATAATAATGATTTAGAAATTATATATATCATATATATCCAGTATATTTGTGTATTTAATATAGTACATAACATTTGGAGATAAGAAATTAAATTCACCATTCATTGAGACGGTAAGTCGTACGTACGAATGAATGCTACTTTCATTTATTTTTCATATTTAATGGAATGAAAAATAAATAATACATAGTTATATTATAATTCATGTATAATATCATATTTTATATATGTTACATAAGTTCATTAATTCCATCCTTTATACATTCCTTCTTTGGAATCAACGAGTCATATCACATTGAGGGAGCGGTAGTCCACACTTCCTCAAAAGAAATGATCGTATTTACACATCACGAAAAGCATAAAGGTAATTTTGTAAATAAAAATTAATGTATCATAGAGAAAATAAAAATACAATATATATCATATATAAATACATTTCCATCGTAATGGCCACCATGAGAGGCGGTAGGAGATAATTGAGCGGTCATCGTTTCATGAGGCAGTAGTTCGTCGTCCACAGAAACAATGTGTTAAAAATCAATAAGATGGAGGTGTATGTGAGTTTAGGTAAAATAAATATCATAACAACATACTAGTATACTGAATATACAATTTTTTATATAGTAATGGAATAAATCGAGTTTATGGGGTTGGAGAAGAAAATAAATGTAAGAAGCTTAGGAGAAGACATTCCCTCAAATCAGGTAACTCCTTTTGATTTAAGCTAAAATCCCTTCTTGAATTTAATTAATCAAAAGTTAAGGATTCTAGTATGAATAGAGGGATTGAGGGAGAATATTTGGGAATAGTTTGGATGATCCAAGGGGGATTGAGAGGTGTGAGTAATGGTTATACGTGACGCCCTTTTATAAGAGGTTGGAGGGTCACTTTTGGAATGTTTTGAAAGATTATATTATTATAAACATAATTTCAATTTCAAAATGACCTAAACAAATTTAATTCGAAGATTAGATGATTTTTTTAAAAATAATCTCAACCAATAGGTTTTATACAAGTTTTTTTTCTCAATGTTTTCCAAATCTTTTATCTTTAACCCTTAGTTAACTAATTTAATTCTTACCACGTCTTCTTGTATATTTATACTGTATGGTTAATATAGCCACCAAAAAATTCCAATAGAACCTAAAGTGTTTCATTAATGACATTTTAAACATTATCTAAGTCATTTCTAGGCATATTATAATTTTAGGATTATTATTTCATTTAATAAAATAGTATTTGTTTTAAAAAGTCATTTATGTCTATTTTTAAACTATTAATATCATGACTTTTTAAAAATCCGTAACAACATTATTATTTCTAAAAAACGTCATTTATTTAAATATAAAAAGTCATAAGTTTCCCTAAAATTCATGTATGGAATAAAAAGTTTCAAAATAAATTTATTTTAAATTTTAGAATATCATTTATTTAAAACATCTATTAATAGGGTAATAACTACATCATCATTGTTTCATAAATAAATTTATTTACATGATGTCTAAAATTTATAAATAAATTACCATGATGTATAAAATATTTTCAGATTTATAATTACTATTTATAGTGAAATATATCACTTATATAACCCTGTATAAAAATTATATTACTAAAAGATACATATTGATGTCACATTTTTCATTACATTAAATTAATTATTATAAAATGTCATTTTCACATCCAAGTGGATCCATGAGGTCCCAAAATTGATCCAAGGATTCCAATTGTCGTAAAGTTATAATCCAATATTGTGTGTATATGTTTTAGAGTAGTTTAATAAAATTAAAATATAATTTTGTACCCTTATTTACCTAATTTACCCTTTAACTGTGGTAAATAAAATAATTACAGAAGGTACTATTCAAAATTTATAAATAAAAATTTCCTATTTAAAAATTTGGAACGGATTCCAAATAAGGAATACATTTCACCAAATTCAAAACACAGAATTTGAAGAAATTAATTTAAAATTAATTTCAATTTTCAAAACAAAAAAACATGTTTTTAAGATGTAAAAACTACCAAAAGATTGTCATGTGTTTACGTCCGATTTCAATGTTAAATTATTTCTAATTACAAAAATTGGATTAAATAATAAAAATAAAATCCAATTACACTTTAAAACAAATTAAAATTAAAATATATCTATATAAATTAATTAGTTGAAAAGAATTTTTTGAATTATTATGTAGTATTTTTCACTATTCATTAAAAATGAACATTATCAAAAAAAACCAAAATTTCATCCAAAGTAAATTTTGATGACACAATTCTATAGAAGAAGTTTATTTTGACAAATAGAACATTTAAATGTGACAAATACTATATTTAAATATGATCCATTGTCAAAAGGTGGTAAAACGACCTGTTAAAGAATATTAGAGTATTTAACGCTAAAAATTTGTTTCATTCATATTTTAAGCATCTAAAATTTATTGGATAAATGTAAAGACATTTAAAAAACATGTATAATCATATTTTTGTTAGTTCTATTCATTACTTCCAATAGAATGGCTGTGTGTTTAATACCATTTAAAATAATAATATTATTGTATTACTTTTTGGTATAACTCAACATTGTGTACAACGTATGTTTTCAAAGAAATCCATTGTTGCATGTTGAGTACGCTATTGGAAATAGCCCCCCTTTAATGTAAAATTAATATTTAATTCAAAAATATTAATAAATATGAAATGGATAGTCTTTATTTACCTGGGATGTTACATCCTCCCACATTTTTGGAATTCTGTCCCCACAATTCTATTCACTTATCAAATAAGTGGGGGTATTTATCACTCATAGCACTTTCAGATTCATATGTTGTCTCTTATAACATATGTTCTTTCCACAAAACCTTTACCTGATGAGGTACCTTATTTCGTAACACTTACTATATTCGTTCAAGAATCTGGACTAGTTTTTTCTAATATGATATATTCTATTCCAACTAAACTACCTCTGGACTCAAAACATGAAACGGATCTGGTATATACTTTCTCAACATTGAAACATGAAAAACATTATGTATGTGGGATAAACATGGAGGTAATTCCACTCTGTAGGAAACTAATCAAACTTTATCTAGGATTTCATATAATCCAATGAACCTCAGACTCATCTTTCATTTCTTACAAAAATGCATCACACTTTTCCATGGAGGAACATTGACAACGAAATGATCAACTACCTTGAATGATAAATCCTTCCTCTGGTTATCTGCATAACTTTTCTGCATGCTCATCACTATTATCTTCTGTTTCAAAATCAACGTAACTTTTTATGTCATATCATTAACCAATTCTTGTCCCATCAACTTCCATTCACCTAATTCATCCCAAAAAGCTGGAGTTTGACACCGCGTTACATATAATGTCTCAAATGGTGTAATTTGTATAATGGGATGAAAAATATTATTATAATAAATGTCAACCAAAGATATATGTTGGTGCCAACTTCCCTGCTAATCCATTGAAAAATCACGTAAAATTTCATCCTATGTCCGAATGTTTTGTTCTGGAATCCCATCTGATAGTGGATTAAAAGTTGTACTGAAATTTAACTCAGTACCCAAGAACATCTTAAGGCCCCTCCGAAAGATAGAAGTGAATCTAGGATCACGGTCACATATAATTGAGAGGGTAACTCCAGATAACCTTACTATCTTTTTAATATACATTCATGAATGTTTATCTAGAGAAATAGTATCTCTAATTGGAATAAACTGAGTATATTTAGTCAATCGATCAATAATAACCTCTATTTCATTGTTACCCTGAGTAGACTTTAGTAATCCCACTAAAAAATCCATGGACACATTTTCTCATTTCCACTCTAGCATTGGAAAATGATGAAGCATCCCATTCGGTAATTGTCGTTCTGCTTTAAAGTATTGACAAGATAAACACATCACAGTAAGGTCAGCAATATTTCTTTTCATTCCATCCCACTACTAATACACCCAATTATATCAATACATCTTAGTACTACCAAGATGAATAGAAAACAGAGAACTATGAGCTTCCCATAAAAACTCTTTCTTCAACTGTGAATCAAAAATCACACATAACCTTTTTCCAAACCTGAAAACACATTCTTTATCAAAGTAAAATTTATGTTACTTTCACATATAAACCGTCTGTACCTTCTTCAACTCACTATCTTATTACAAAGCATTCTTTATTCTATCTGGTAGAGATAATTTCACTACCACATGAATCATAATAGAGGAATTACCTACACAAACAACTTCCAATCCAAAATTCCTCAAATCAAAAACCAAAGTACTCGTTCCAATTGTATCATGGTTATTGAAGCATTACTTTTTTGACACAATGCTTTAGCTACCTTATTTTCCTTTCCTGGATAGTAAAGGATCACGTAATCATAATACTTGATTAATTCTAGCAATCTCCTCTGTCTCATGTTTGGTTATTTTTTATTGAATATAAAATTCGATCTTTTGTGTTCAATATATATTTCACACTTTATTCCATAAAATGGATTCCTATAATTTTTTAATGTAAAAAACAAATGCAGCTAATTCCAAATCACATGTAGGGATATTTAACTCATGAGGTTTCAACTGATGAGAAACATAAGTAATTACATGATAATTTTTCACAATGACACAACCAATTCCTTTTTATGTATAATTACTACATATAGAAATTCACTTTTTAAGGAAGGAAATGCCAAAAGTGGGGCCTTCACCAATATTATTTTTAATTCCTTATACTACATCATTTGATGTCCCGACATCTAGTAAAGTCAATAAAAGAGATTTAACCACCACTTTCTTCTTGTAGTTCGACTGCTTTTCCTCAGTTGAGTTCTTAGTTGGACACTTAATTTCATAACGACCCATTTCATTAAACTAAAAACATTTTATTGAATGTAAATCAGATTTTGTCTTACCATTACCCTGATCTTTTACAATGCAATTATGAGCCTTATGTCCCATTTTACCACATCAAGAGAACTAACCAGAATTCAAAAGGTATTCAATGGTGTGCTTTTTTACACAATTATCACAAACTGTAATGTTAGGTATCCTACCATCAATGTTTTTTGAAGAGTTTTTACTTTTTGTCTTCCACCTCAAACTCATATTCTGTTGTTCTTCAAAGAACACTCGATCATAGGAAAACTCCATTTGCACCTTATTTTCACATATAAAATGTTTTTAATAATTTTTGAACTCACAAAAAGATAATTCCCTTTGGTACTTTGGATTTATTCATGAGTAAAAAAGGATTGATTTTACTATCAAGATCCCGTATGAAATTTGGAGCATACCATTCCATTCAAGTGAATTTTTCTATATAAGAAGCCACTGAGTCATCCTCCTACCTCAATTCCTAGAATTGTTTTTTCATCCTAAGTCGAACCGCCTTCGAAATATATTTCTCATGAAACATACCTTTGAATTCATACCAATCAAGATCATCAATCCCTTTACTATCCAAGATATTTTTAAAAGTAGACCACCACTGATCGTCTTCACCATCAAAATGGTAAACATGAAGACTAACCTTTTTATTTTTTTAACACCCCATGAAATCGATAATCATTTCTATTTCTTTAATCCACCCTTCACCTATCACAAGGTCATATGATCATTTTACTGACAGGGGATATTTCCTCCTGAAATGCTCCACTACTAAAAGGTTTCTATGTGGTTGATCTGGCTAATCTCAGGCATGGATACCACTAGCATTTATAGCCTAAGAAAACTATTCCATCATTACAACAAACTATTCAGTTCTGATTTCGACCATCTCAGATTTCTGATTTAGAATGTTGTTTTCTTCTTGATGTTGTCCAATCATATATGCCCTATTTCCACGGCGGAAAATGATTCTGAACATAGAAATATCATAGGTGAAACAACATTTAAATCTTCAAATTCTATATTATTTAAATCTTAAAATAAATTAATTAAGCTAATAATATCCTAAATCTAAAATTAGTCTAAACTGACCTCTGATACCAACTCGAAGGCCCCAGCCTTGAAAATTGCATAATATTCAGTGAGGTCAACAATTCGACATTGAGTATCTTTTGAGATTTATATTTTTATTGAATTAGGCCACAAATATTACATTACATCTCATATATTACAGTGTAGACACTTATTCTATATACATTTATTTTTGAAAAAAATAAAAAACCATAAATTAAAAGAAGAATTATTTTCCTGATATTAATCTTTTTGAGTTATTCCTTTCTCTTACCCTTCCCTATAACCTATGAAAAACATTTTAAAAATTTGGGATGAGCATAATAATATCAGCAAGGGTTATATAACAAGGAAAGAAATCATTAGTCCATCAACACATACAAATCAATGAAATCATACTTTTAAATCATAAAACATAATCTCTTTTACATACCATGCAAAATAATATGATTTTTGAATGACACACAAAAATCATAATTCAACAAGGTAACTTTTGGCATCTATAAAATACTTATATTGTTGATTTCACCCCTACATAGGGAGTTATGTTTGAAATACCCATCAAAATATATTCCCTAAATATCATAGGAGAAACATTAATGATTACCCATGTCATTTTACCTAATTCATTAGAGATCTATATCTGTCTCATCCACCCTTGGTTTATAATGGACCCACACATATACGTAAACATCGCCTAATAACAATAACAAAATCATAACACATAAAACAAGAATAAAAGGAAGATAAAATTTCCACATTGCTATCACAAGATATCAGTTCAAGATATTGAGATAATAAATCCATTATGAAAACCATTTTCAATACAAAAATACTTAAAAAATGGTATATGATATTTAATTTATTTTTAATAACACTACGGCTTGTAGTGGATTCCAAATATCAAATAATGATCACGGTGTAAGAAAGGTCGTTGTCACCATTTATGTTAAAAAGAATCATTCCATTTGTCATTTAGTAAAAATCAATGTAGAAAAAAACCATACCTTTGAATGAAATTAAACTTCAACGTGGTTTATGAACCGTATAAAATCAAGTCATGTATAAATCAAAATATTCTTCAATGAATGGAGATTGAGACGAAGTCCCTTGAATTAAGTTTGACTCACCACATATGTTCCTTTTTATTCATGAATAACAAACATAATTTAATTTATAATTTAATAAGAAACTTTTTCAACTTTCTTATTCCTTTTATATCACTTATTACCTTTCTATAACAATCATATAATTATTCAACTTCATATCGGTCGTTTTGTCGATGTTCGGTACTTGAGTCAAAAATGAATCTGTTATAATTACTAATTGTCTATGTGGTAAAAATTAAATTATCTTCATAATGATATTAATGATTTAGATATCATATATATCATATATATCCAACATATATATTGATTTATAATAGTACATAAGATTTAGAGATAGGAACTGAAATGCATTGTTAATGGAGACGGTAAGTCGTACGTACACATGAACTCTACTTTCATTTCGTTTTCATATTTAATGGAATGAAAACTAAATGATACAAATGAATATTATAATTAAATTATAATAAAATATTTTATATCTGTTACATATGTTCATTGACATCATACTTTATATGTTCTGTGTACGGCATTAATGAGTCATATCACTTTGAGCGGGCGGTAGTCTGCACTTCCTCAAATGAAATTATTGAATTTACACATCCTGAAAAGAATAAATGAATGATTTAAAATAAAAATTAAATTATAATAGATGAAATATAAATATAATATATATATTATATAAATACAATTCCATTATAATGGCCACCATGATAGGTTGTATGAGATAATTGAACAATCATCGTTTCGTGAGGCAGTAATTCACCGTCCATAGAAATAGTATGTTATAAATCAATTAAATGGATGTGTGTGTTACTTTAGGTAGAATAATTCACATAAAAACATCATTGTATACTTAATATACTGTTTCTATTATAAAATAATGGGATAATGTGAGTTTATTGGGTGGGAGAAGGAAAATAAATGGAAGAAGCTTGAGAGAAGCCATTACCTCAAATCGGGCAACTCCTTTTGATTTAAGCTAATATGAATTCTTGAATTGACTTATGCCCAAGGTAAGTCTTATAAGAGGAATAGTGAGATTTTGGGAGCTTATTTGGGTTGTTTCTGGATTATCCAATGGGGATTGAGAGGTGCAATTAATGCTTAAAGATTCTACCTTTTTCAAGAGGAAGGAGGGGCACTTTAGAAATGTCTTGAAAGAGTACTTTATTATAAACATGATTTCTATTTTAAAATATTGAAAACTCATTTAATTATGATATAATATTTTTATTTTTCTAAATCCTCTCATCCAATAGGTTTTATTCAACTTTTGGTCTCAATGTTGACCTTATCTTTGAGATTAAACCCTTAGTTAACTAATTTTACTCTTACCATGTCTTCATGTATATTCATACTATATGGTTAATATAGTTACCTTAAATTGAAAATATAACCTCAAGTGGTTAATTATTGAAATTAAAAACATTATATAATTAAATTTTATAGGATTGAATATTTTAGGACTCTTAAATAATTTAATAAAATAGTATTTTTTTTAAAATGCATTTATGTCAATTCTTATACTATTCATATCATGAATTTTTAAAAATCCATAACAAAATGATTCTTTCGAAAAAAATTGATTAATTCAAATATAAAAAGTCACAATTATCCCTAAAATTTGTGTATGTTATAAAAAGTTTCAAAATAAATCCATATTAATTTTTATTGTCTCATATATTTAAAACATTCATTAATAAGGTAATCACTACATCATCATTGTGTCATAAATAAATTTTTTTATTTGATGTATAAAAATTTTATATAAAATACCATGATTTAAAAAATATTTTTATATTTATAATGAATACTTATAGTCGAATATATCACTTATATAACCCCATATAATTTTTGTTACTAAAATATAAATATTTATGTTACATTTTTCTTTACATTAAATAAATTCTTATAAACTGTTTGTTTCACATCCAAGTGGCTCCAGGGGAATGCAGTATTGACCCACAGATGTACATGGTCCGACATGTATCATCCAATATGATATGTACATGATTTAGGGGAGTTTAATATTATTATAATATTATTTTTGACCCTTATTTTCCAAATTTACCCTTTAACCATGGTAAATATATTTATTACTGGAGTTACTATTCATAATGTCTAAAAATAAAAGGTAACTATTTATATATATTTGGACCAATTAATTCCAAATATGGAATCCATTTCTCCAAATTCAAAACATATAAGTTGCAAAAATTAATTTAAAATTAATTCCGGTTGTCAAAACCAAAAATCATGTTTTTAAGAAGTAAAAACTCCAAAAGATTGACATGTGGTTATGTCCAATTTCAAAGTGAAATTACCTCCAATGAACAAAATAGGATTTAATGATAATAATATAATCCAATAACACTTTAAAACATATTAAAATTACAATATATATATATATAAATTAACTATATGAAAAGGAAGTCTTGATTTAAAATATGGTATTTTCACTATTCATTAAAAAATTAACGTTATCCGAAAAATACCAAAATCTCATCCAATGTAAATTATAATGTCTCTATTCTATATAGGTAGTTTATTTTGTCAAATATAATATTTAAAATTGATAATGACTAGAGTTAAAAATTGTTCGCCATCAAAAGGCAATAAAACCACCATTTAAAGAATATTAGAATACTTAATTCTTAAAATCAGATTCAACATTTTTTTAAGCCACTAAAATTTATTGGATAAATGTAAGGAAATTTAAAAAATATTTATAATCTTATTTTAGTTATTTCTATTCATTCCCAACAATATGATGGCATTTTCTTAACTACCATATAAAATAATAATATTATAATATTATTTTTCGGTATAACTTAACGTTGTGTGAAACGTAATATTTCGGAGAAATCTATTGTTGTGTGTTTATTTTAACATCATACATAGCATCCCCATTAAAGTAAAATCAATATTTATTTCAAAAATATTGATAAATATGAATATTTCATATTATTTATTTACCTAGGATGTTACATCCTTCCGCCCTTTTTGGAATTGAGCCCCCACAATTCTATTCAATTATCAAAAAAGTTAGGGTATATCCCTCATAGAATTTTAAGATTTCCATGTTTCCTCTTCAACCATATGGTTTTTACGAAAATTCATTACCTGATGAATACCTTATTCAGAAACACATTCTCTCTTCGGTCAAAAATCGGGACTAGTTGTTCCTCATATGAGAGATTGTCTTCCATCTAAACAACCTATGGAGTAAAAACAAGAGATTTATCTGGTATATACTTTCTCAAAATTGAATCATGGAAAATATTGTGTACCTGAGGTAAAGTTGGAGATGAAACCACTCTATGTGAAATTGGTGGAATTTTCTCCCAGATTTCATATGGTCCAATGAACCTCGGACTCAGCTTTCCTTTATTAAAAAAATGCATCACACTTTTCCATGGAGAAACATTAAGAAAGACATGATCACCTACCTCTAAACAATGATCCTTCCTCTGGTTATCGTCATATCTTTTCTACCTGCTCTGAACTATTCTCATGTGCTTCTGAATCAACTAATCTTTTTTCTCCCATCTCATCTAACAATTCTGATCCCATAAACTTAGTTTCACCTACTTTTTCCCAAAAATATGGAGTTCGACACAAGTTTCCATATAATTCCTCAAATGGTTTCATCTGCATGCTGGAATGAAAACTGTTATTATAAGAAAACACAACCAAAGAAATATGTTGGTCCCAACATCCCGGGTAATCCATTGTACAAAAAATATCATATCTTCCATGATTTGAATTTTTCATTATGAATTCCCATATGATTGCAGATGAAAAGCTATACTAAAATTTAATTCAGTTCCCAATGACTTCTAAAGGCCCTTCCAAAATTTATAAGTGCACCTAGGACCATGATTATATACAATGGAGACGGGAACTCCATGTAACCTGACTATCCATTTAATACACAATAATTAAAGTTTATCTAGAGAAAAAGTATATCTAATAGGAAAAAAATGAGAATATTTCGTCAAAAGATCACTATTAACCTAAATAATTCATTGGTAATTACACAAAAAATGCCTGGAAACATTTTCGCATTTCCACTCTGGCATTGGCGAAGGCTGGAGAATCCCTTTCGGTAAGATTCTTTCTTCTTTATCCTATTTAAAAATTAAACACTTAACATTAAAGTCATCAATATCTCTTTTAATTCCATCCCACCGGTAATACACCCGGAGACCTCTGTACATCTTAGATATCATAGGATGAAATGAAGACAGAGAAATGTGGGATTCACATGACATTTATTTCTTTAATTTTGAAAAAAAGGCACACATAAGCTCTTTCAAAACCTCAAAAAATTGTCTTTATCAATGTTAAATTCGGGTAACATACCCTTCTAATGAAATTTAACATTTCTTCGCAACTGACTGACTTCTTTTTGTACTCTCATTATTCTATCTTCTAGAGATGATTTCACTTCCACCTAAAACAAACCAAAGGAATTATATGCACCAACAACTTCCAATCGAAAATTCATCAAATCCAATACTAAATGATCTCGTTCCAAACATAGAATGGTTAATGTTGCATTACTTTTTCGACTCAAAGTGTTAGCCACTTTATTTTCCTTTCCCGTATGGTAATGGATTGTGAAATAATATTTTTTCATTAATTATAACCATCTACTATGTCTCATGTTTAATTGTTTTTGAGTGAATATATACTTCATACATTTTTGATAAATATATATTTCAAACTTTACTCCATTCTAAGGATACCTCCCAATTTTTAATGCAAAAACAACAGAAGCTAATTCCAAATATTGTGTAGGGAAATTTAACTCCTGAGGATTCAACTAACATGAAGAATAATCAATTACACGATCATTTTTCATAAGTAAACGACCAAGTCCTTTAAATGAGACATCACTACAGATTAAAAATTCACTCTTTCTAGAAGGTAGTCCAAAAACTGGAGCATTCACCAATCTTCTTTTTAATTCCTGATACTACTTATTTTGATGTCCCAACATATGCTGAAGTTGTTGCAAAGGATTTCACCACCCATTTTTTCTTGTAGTTTGGAAGATTTACCTCAGTTGAGTTCTTCGTCGGACACTCGTTTTTATAATGACCCATTTAATTTCCCATAAAATGTTTTACTCATTGTAAATCAGATTTGGCCTTACCTTTACCCTGATCTTTTTCAATGAAATTACTAGCCTTATGTACCATTTTAAGACATAGGAATCACTTAACTGAATTCAAAAGGCATTCCCTAGTGTTCGTTTTACCATAATATTCAGAAATTGTAAAAAAAATTTACCATCAGAATTTTCTAAAGATTTCTTACCTTTAGTCTTCCACCTTGACATATTATTCTGTAATTTTCTAAAAAACACCTGATCATCGTCAAACGACATTTCCACTATCTCCGCACATCGAAAATGTTTTTCATAACTGTGGAAACCACGAGAATCTATTTACCTTCGATATATTCACATTAATCTTGAGTAAAAATTATTGATTTTACTATCATGATTTCATATAAAATTTGGAGAATACCTTTACGGTCGAGTGAATTTTGCTTCATAAGTAGCCACAGAGTCATCTACCTGCCTCAAATCCAAGAATGGGTTTTCCATCCTATGTCGAACCACCTTAGGAATATATTTTTCAAGATACATACATTTTAATTAATCCCAATCAAGATAATCCCACTCATCACTTTCCATGATATTTATAACCATTGACCACAACTGATCAACTTCACCATCAAAATGGTAAACAACAAGACTAATCTTTTGATGTTCTAAACACCCCATGACATCAAAACTATTTTTCTATTCTTTAATCCACACTTCTTTTAGAATAAGGTAATATGATCCTTTGAATGATGGGCGATGTTTCCTCATGAAATGATTTACTACTAACATGTTCCTCTGTGGTTTATCTGGCTAATCTCATGCATGGATACCCCCACCATTTATAGCATGAGTCAAATGTTCCATCACTGCAAGAAGCTATTCAGTTCCAATTTCGACCATCTCAGGTTGGTTATTTGGAAGTTTTTTTTCTCTTAATGTGGTCTCATTATAGCTGTCGTGTTTCCTCTAAGACAAACCCTTCCGAACACATAAATATCTTAGGTGAAGTAACATGTTAATCATCAAATGTTATATTATCTCAATAATATCATAAAATAATTAATTTAAAAATATCTTAAATCCTAAAGTTGTCTAAACCGACCACTGATACCAACAATAAAGCCAAAAATTTAGAAATTACAAAATCTTGAGTTAACTCAACAATTTTTCATTGAGCATTTTTTTTAGTTTTAAATTTTTAGATAAAAAATGCATAACTATTACATTGCATATCAAAAATTACAAAGTAGACCCTAATTCTATATCCATATTTTCACAAAATTAAAAACCCAAAAATAAAATATGAATTATTTTTATGATATAAATATTCTGGAATTCATCATTTCTCTTACCCTTCCTTATACCCTGTGAAAAAACAATTAAAAAAGTTATGATGAGCTAAAAAAGCTCATAAAGGGTTATAAAACAAGGAAAAAAACATTAGTCCATCAATAAATACAAATCAATGAAATTATACTTTTCAATAAAAAACATAATATATAACATACCTCACAAAATCATAAGATTTATGAATAACACCGAGAAATAATAAATAAAAAATTTAACTTGTGGAATCCATGACATACTTACATTGTAGCTTTCCCAACTAGATAGGGAGTTACGTTTAGAATACTCGTCACAATATATTACCTAAATCACATAAGAGAATCATTAACGTTTTGCACCATCACATTATCCAAGGAATTGGAGATAAATCTTTCAATATCAATCCATAGGTTTATCACAGAACAACCCATATATGTAAACAATTCTGAAGAACCATATCATAATCATAAAAAATAAAACAAGCACAATGGAAAGATAACATTTCAAAATTGCAATCAAAATATATCAGTTCAAGATATTGACATAATAAATACAATATAAAACCCATTTTGAATACCAAAATATGTAAAAAATTGTATATGGTATTTACATTTCCTTTTAAAAATATGAGGGCTTTTAGAGGAAGGAAAATATCAAATAGTGCTTGTTATAGTGGAAAGGTCGTTGTCACCACGTATATAAAAAGAAACATTCCATTTGTTGTATAGTAAAATACTACATAAAAAAGAATTCCATTTAAAATAAATTAAAATTAAAATTGTTTTATACACCATATAAAATCAAGTCGTGTATAAATCAAAATATTCCTTAATGAAAGGAGATTGAGACGATGTCCCTTACCTTGAGTCTGACTCGCCATATATGTTCCTTTTTCTTCCTCAATAATAAACATAAGTTAATTTATACTTGAATAATAACCTTTTTCAAGTTTATTATTCATTTTATATCACTTATTACCTTTCTATAACAATCATATAATTTTTCAATTTCATATCAGTCTTTTGTCAATGTTCAATACTTGAGTCAAAAATGAACCTGTTATAATTAAAAATTGTCTATGTGATCAAAAAAAAATTATCTACAGAATGATATTCACGATTTATATATAATATATATCATATATATCCAGTATATATACGTATTTATAATAGTAAAAAACATTTGGAGATAAGAAATGAAATGCATCGTTCATGGAGACCGTAAGCCGTATGCACGCATAAACACAACATTCAATTATTTTTCATATTTAATGGAATGAAAAATAAATGATACATAGGTTTATTATAATTAATGTAAAATATCATATTCTATATATTTCACATAATATCATTAACTCCATCCTTTATACGTTCCATGCATGGCATGAACGAGTCATATCACTTTGAGTGGGCGGTAGTCCACACTTCCCCAAATTAAATT
This sequence comes from Viscum album, assembly GCA_963277665.1. Lineage (NCBI taxonomy): Eukaryota > Viridiplantae > Streptophyta > Magnoliopsida > Santalales > Viscaceae > Viscum > Viscum album. The sequence continues at coordinate 687,331,035 of OY728167.1, forward strand.
ATCATATTTACACATCATGGAAAGAATAAAGATATGTTTAAAAATAAAAATTACAGTATCATAGAGACAATATAAATAAAATATATATCATATATTAATACATTTCTATCATAATGGTCACCATGAGAGGCAGTTGGAGATAATTGAACAATCAACGATTTGTGAGTTAATAATTCACCATCCACAGAAACTGTGTGTTCTAAATCCATTAGATGGAGGTGTGTGTGAGTGTTGGTCAAATAATTCTCATAAATAAATATTAGTATACTGAATATATTTGTTTTTTTATAAAATAATGAAATAAAGAGAGTTTAGGGGGTTGGATAAGGAAAATAAATGGAATAAGCTTGAGAAAAAACATTACCTCAAATTAGGTAACTCCTATTGATTTAATCAAAAATCCTTATTTAGTTTATTTATGCATAAGTTAAGGCTTATAGGAAGATTATAGGAATGTTGGAATATTATTTGGGCAGATTTTGGACTATCCAAGGTGGATTGAGAGGTGTGAGTAAGGGTTAGAGTTGATGCCCTTTTATAAGAGGAATGAGGAGTACTTTAGGAATGTCTTCAAAAATTATATTATTATAAACTTAATTTCAATTTCAAAAGGTCCAAAAGTCATTTAATTCTAAGATAAGATGATTGGTTTTCTATATAATATCAACCAATTTGTTTTAGACTAGTTTGGATCTCATGTTTATCCATATCTTTTAGCATTAAACCTTAGTTAACTAATTTAACTAATAACATGTCTTCTTGTATATTCATACTATATGGTTAATATATTTACCATAAATGTAAATCGAACATAAAGTGGTTCATTAATAAAATTTCCAACATTATCCAAGTCATTTGGACAAATATTATATTTTAATAACTGTTATATCATTTAATAAAATAGAATTTGTTATAAACACTCATTTATGTTATTTTTTATACCATTCATATCATGACTGTTTAAAAATCCATAAAAACTTGATTAATTCAGAAAATCATCATTAAATCAAATATAACAAGTAATAACTATCCATAAAATTATTTTATTACATTAAAAGTTTTAAAATAAATTTATGTTAATTTTTTATTATCTCATTTATTTAAAATATTCTTTAATAAGGAAATCACTACATTATCAATGTGTCATAAATAAAATGATTTATTTGATGTATAAAAATTATTTATAAAATACCGTTATGTAGGAAATTGTTTTAGATATATATTGGCTATTTATAGTCAAATAGTTCATGATATAACCCCATTTAAAAATTATTTCACTAAAAGATGCATATTTATGTTACATTTTTCTTTACTTTTAATTAATTCTTATAAAATGAAATTTTCATAACCAAGTTGCTCCATGGGGTCCTAAAATAGACTCATAGATTCACATGGTCGTACATGTATCATAATATATTATTTGGACAAGTTTTATGGTAGATTAATATTATTATAATATTTTTTGTAACCGTAATTTAACAAATTTACCCTTTAACCATTGTAAGTAAAATAATTACAAAACTTACTATTCATAATGTCTAAAAATAAATGGTAACTATTTACAAAATTTGGCCCTCAAAATTCCAAATATGGGATCCATTTCTCCAAATTCAAAACATAGAAGTTACAGAATTTAATTTAAAATTAATTCTCGTTGTCAAATCTAAAAAGCGTGTTTTTAAGAAGTAAAAACTACCAAAATATTGACATGTGTTTAAGTCCAATTTCAAAGTTAAATTACTTTTAATGATTAAAATTTGATTAAATGAAAAAAATATAATACAATTTCAATTTAAAAACAATTAAAAGTACAATCTAACTTTTTAAATTAATTATATGAAAAGACAGTTTTGAATTAAAATTCAGCATTTTTCACTATTCATTAAAAAGTGAACTTCATCTGAAAAATAACAAAATTTCGTCCAAAGTAAATTTTAATATCTCAATTATATAGAAGAATTGAAATTTTTCATATATAACATATAAATGTGAAAAAAATAGATTTAAAAAGGGATCACCATCAAAAGATGGTGAGACAACCTTTTAAGGAATATTATAGTATTTTATTCTTAAAATTGTATTCAGTTTTATTTTAATCCTTCAGAATTTAATATGGTCCAATGAACCTCAGTCTCAGCTTTAATTTCTTACCAAAAATCATCAGACATTTCCATGTAGAGACATTGAGAATCAAATGATCACCTACTTCGAAAGAAGAATCCTTCCTCTGGTAATCTACATAACATTTCTGCATGCTCAGTGATGTTCTCATGTGCTTCTGAATCAAATGAACTTTTTCTTCCATCTCTTATACCAATTCTGGTCCCATAAACATCATTTTATCTACTTCATCCCAAAAACCTGGTGTTTGACACCACATTCCATATAATCCCTAAAATCATGCCATATGTATACTGGAATGAAAATTTTTATTATAAGAAAACTGAACCAATGAAAGATGTCGGTCCCAAATTCCCTAGTAATCCATTGAACAAGAACGTAGCATATTTTCCAAGTTCTAAATGGGTTAATCTTACTTCCAATCTGATTTTGGATGGAAAACTGTACTAAAATTTAATTCATTTCCAAAGAACTTTTGATGGCCCTTACAAAGGTTAGAAGTGAACCTCAGGATCATGATTAGATACAATTGAGAGGGGAACTCCATGTACCCTAACAATCTCTTTAACATACAATCGAGAAAGTTGATATAGAGATAGAGTATTGCTAATAAGAATTAAAGGAGCATATTTTTTCAATCAATCCATAATAACCAAAAATGAATTGATACCTCGAGAAGTATTTTGTAATCCCACAATGAAATACAAGGACAGATTTTCCCATTTCCACTCTAGAATTTTCAATTGCTAAATCATCCCTTTTTGTAAATTCTATTTAGCATTAACCTATTGAAAAGTTAAAAACATCAAAGTAAATTCAGAAATATCCCTTTTCATTCAATATCACCAGTAATATTGCTGAAGATCGATGTACATCTTAGTACTGCTAGGATGAACTAAAAATGGAGAACTATTAACTTCACATAGCATCACTTTTTTCAACTATTAATCACAAGTAACCCATAAACTCTTTCCAAACCTCAATACACAGTATTTATCAATGTTAAATTCAGGTAACTTACCCTTATGAACCAATTCATCCTTTTTCTAAAATGCACTGTCTTCTTTCTGTATTTTCATTATTCTGTCTGATAGGGATGATTTCACTACCACCTAAAAAATATAGGAATTCCATGTATCAATAACTTTCAATCAAAAATTCATCAAATAAAACCAAAGAATCTCATTCCAAATTTATCATGGTTAATGTAGCATTACATTTTCGAGTCAAAGAATTATCCACTTTATTTTAATTTCCCGAATAGAAGCATCACTATCGATAAAAAATTCAACATTTCTATATGATAGTGCCAAAACTAGAACATTAAAAAATATTCTTTTTAATTCATGTTACTAAATTTGAGGGCCCAACATCCATGGAAGTAGTTGCAATGGATTTTACCACCCCTTTCTACTTGTAGTCCAGCTACTTTCCCTTAGTTGAGTACTTCATTGGACACTAATTTTTATAATGACCCATTTCATTGCACTTAAAACATTTTACTGGCAATAAATCATATTTTTTCATACAATTACCCTATTCATTTTCCATGAAATTATGAGCATTATGTCCCATTCTAGCACATCGGAAGGACTTACCGGAATTCAAAAGGCATTCCCCAGTGTGATTTTTATAACAATTTTTAAAAACTATAAACATAAGATTATTACCATTATACTTTTTTCATGATTTCTTACCTTTCTAATTTCACCTCGAACTCTTGTTTTTTTTGTTTCTCTATGAACACCGGATTATCATCCAACTCTATTTACACCTTCTCTGCACATCAAAAAAGTATTTCAAAAAAAATTAACTCTCAAGAATATAATACCATTCGATACATTGGATTTAATCCTGAGAAAAAACAATTTATTTTACTATCAAGATCCCATATGAAATTTGGAGCATACCATTCAAGCCGATTGAATTTTTCTTCATAAGTATCCACTGATTCGTCCTCCTTGCTTAATTCCAAGAATTGTTTTTTAATCCTAAGTAGAACCATCTTAGGAAAATATTTATCACGAAACATTCCTTTGAATGCGTCACAATAAAGAGAATAATTCTTCTCACTATTATATATTTTTTTAACCATCTATCACCACTAATCAACATCGCCTTCAAAATGGTAAACAAAAAGTCTAACCATTTGAAATTATGAAAACCCCATGACATGGAAAATCTTTTCCAATGGTCTAATCCACCCTTCAGCTAGCACAAGGTCAGATAATCGTCTGAATGATGGGGAATGTTTCCTCATAAACTGATCCACTACTGACATGTTCCTCTGCGGTTCACCTAGACTATCTCATGCATGGATACCACCAAAATTTATTACGTGGGTCAACTATTCAATCATTGTAACAAACTGTTCAGTTCTAATTCTAACCATCTCATATTGCTGATTTGGAATATTGTTTTCCTCTTGAGATCATCCCATAATAGTTTCCTTGTCTCCTCACTATAAAACCTTTCTAAAAATATCAATATCTTATGTAAAGTGACATGTCAATCTTGAAATTCTATATTATTTCAATATCACCATAAATTATTTAATTTAACAATATCCTAACTCTTAATGTTGTCTAAACCGACCTCTAATACCAACTATAAGGCCCTAACCATAAAAATTACATAATTTTGAGTCAATTCATAAATTCGACATTGAGGATCTTTTTTAGGATTATAGTTTTAGTTCATTATTCCATAACAATAACATTACATCTAAAAAATTACCATGTGGACACTTATTCTCTATCCATTTTTTTTAAAAAAAGAAAACTCATAAAAATAAAACAATTTTTATTTTCATGAAATAAAACTTCTTGAATTATTTATTTCTCTTACCCTTCTTTATAACCTGTGAAAAAATAGTTCAAAATTTTTGGATGGGAATAAAAATATTAGTACGGGATATAAAACAAGGAATGAAAACAGTAGTCCATAAATACATAAAAATCAATGAAATCAAACTTTTCAATCATAAAACATAGTATCTATAACATACCTCACAAAATCATAAGATTTATAAACAACACACAGAAATCATAAATCAAAAAAGCAAACTTCTGTCATCCATAACATACCTACATTGTAGCTTTCACTGTTACATAGTGTGATAAATTTGGAATTCCAATCACTATATATTCCCAAAACCTCTTAGGATAAACATTAAAATTTACCTATATCTAGTTACCTAATTAATTGGAGAGTTATAATTGGATCACCCACCCTAGATTTATCAAATAACCATCCATATACATAAACATTTCCCAATAACCATAACATAATCATAACAAATAAAACAAGGATAAAGGCAAGAGAACATTTCCACATTGCAATAAAAAGTTATCAATTCAAGATATTGACATAATAAATCAATAATCAAAACCATTTTCAATACCAAAATACATAAAAAATTGTAAATGTTATTTACTTTTCCATTTAAAAACACTACGACTTGTAGAGGAATCCAAATATGAAATAATGCTCGTAGCGGCAGAAAGCTCATTGTCACCGCGTACGGTAAAAACAAACATTCCCTATGCCATTTAGTAAAATTATACATAGGAAAAAACATTCCCTTTAGATGAAATTACAATTAAATTGGGTTTATATACCACATAAAATCAATTCATGTATAAATCAAAATATGCCTCAATGAAAGGAGATTGAGACGAAGTCCCTTACCTTGAGTTTGACTTGTCACGTATGTTCCTTTTTTTACTAAGTAATAAACATAAGTTAATTTATACATTCTTAAGAACCCTTTTCAAGTTTATTATTCCTTTTATATCACATATTACCTTTTTATATCATTCATATAATTATTCTTGTTCATATTTGTTGTTTTGACGATATTCGGTACTTGAGTCCAAAAATGAACATGTTATAATTACAAATTTTCATTGTAGAAGACAATACGTTATCTCTAGAATTATAATCATGATAGAGAAATCATATGTATCATATATATCCTGTATATATATATGTACTTATAATAGTACATAACATTTTGAGATAAGAAATGAACTACACCGTTCATGGATACGGTTAGCAATACGTACGGATGAACACTACTTTCATTTCTTTTTCTTATTTAAAAGACTGAAAACTAAATCATACATAGACATATTATATTTATTGTATAATATAATATTTGACATATGTTACATAATTTCATTAAATCTATCATTTATATGTTCCATGTATGGCATTAACGAGTCATATCACTTTGAGGGGGCAGTAGTCCGCACTTTCTCAAATGAAATTGTCATATTTAGACATCATGAAAATCATAATGATATGTTTGTAAATAATAAAATAAAGTATAATAGAGATAATATAAATATAATATATATCATATATAACTATAGTTCTATCATAATGGCCACCATGAGAGGTGGTATGAGATAATTGAACAATCATCGTTTCATGAGCCAATAGTACGTCGTCCACATAAACCATATGTTCTAAATCCATTAGATGGAGGTGTGTGTGAGTGTAGGTCAGATATTTATCATAAAAAATAATAATATAGTTATTATACTATTTTTGTTATAAATTCAAGTCCTAAAGAGAGTTTAGTGGGTTGGTGAATGAAAATAAATCAAATAAGATTGAGAGAAGACATTACCTCAAATCAGGTAACTCCTTTTGATTTAATCTAAAAAGCCTTATTGAATTGCATTATGCCCTAGGTAAGGCATGTATAATGAATATAGGGACGTTGGAAGATTATTTGGGCAGCTGTTGGACAATCCATGGGTCTTGAGATGTGTGATAAAGGGTTATAGGTGATTTTATTTTATAAGATGAAGGAGGAGCACTTTAGGAATTTATTGAATGATTAATTTATTATAAATTGGATTTAGATTTCTAAAGGTCCAAAACTCATTTAATTATAATATAATAGGAATAATTTTATAAATCCCCTCAATCAATAGTTTTTATATAGTTTTTGGTTTCAATTGTGACCTTATCTTTCATCATTAACCCTTAGATAACTAATTTAATTATTACCATGTCTTCTTTTTTTCATACTATATGGTTAATATAGTTACCATAAAATTACAATTGAACCTCAGGGGGTTGATTAATAACATTTAAAACATTATATAGGTAATTTGGACGAATAATATATTTTTTTGACTATTATATCATTTCATAAAATATATTTTGATTTAAAAACTCATTTATGTCAATTTTATACTATTCATATCAGGACATTTTTAAAAACCATAAAAACTTTTTCTTTTGATAAAATATCTTTAATTAAAAGATAATAGTCATAATTATCCCTAAAATTTGTGTATGGAATTAAAAAGTTCCAAAATAAATTTATTCAAATTATTATAATTTCATTTATTGAAAACATTCATTAATATGTTAACTACTACATCATCATTGCATCATAAATAATTTTATTCATTTGATGTCTAAAATTTATAAATAAATTATGATGATTTTGTAAATAAATTTATCTTTCTAATTCATATTTATAGTTGATTATATCCTTTTATAACCCCATATAGAAATATTTTTAAAAAAAATACATCTTTATGTAACATTTTTCTTTACTTTGAAATAATTCTTATAAAATGTCATTTTCACATCCAAGTGGCCCAATAGGGTTCCAAAATAGACACAATGATTCCCATAATCATAAATGTATCATAAAATATTATTTTTACATGACTTAAGGTAGTTCAATATTAATATAATATTATATTTTACCCTTATTTACCAAATTTACCCTTTTACCATTGTAAATAAAATAATTGCAGAAGTTACTATTCATAATGTCTAAAAGTAATATGTAACTATTTAAAAAAAATTTCCCTCATGATTCCAAATATGGAATCCATTTCTCCAAATTCAAAACACAGATGTTACAGAATTTAATTTAGAATTAATTCTCATTGTCAAAATGAAAAAGCGTGTTTTTAAGAAGTAAAAACTACCAAAAGATTGACATGTGTTTATGTCCAATTTCAAATTGAAATTACTTCCAACGAAAAAAATTTGATTAAATGATAAAAATTTAATCCAATTAAACTTTATAACCAATTATAATTAAAATCTAGCTATATAAATTTTTTAGATGAAAATGATTTTTTGAATTAAAATGCAGTATTTTTAACTATTCATTAAAAAATGGACTTTATCAACAAAATAAAAAAAATTCATCCAGAGTACTTATTTATGTCCCTATTATATATAAGAAGTATATTTTATCCAAAAAAACATATAAAAGTGAAAAAAATAGATTTAAAACGGGTTCTCCATCAAAAGGTGGTAAAACAACCTTTTAAGTAATATTAGAGTATTTAATGCATAAAATTAGATTAATTATTATTTTATGCCTATTAAATTTATTGGATAAATGTAAAGACATTTAAAAAAACTATAATCATATTTTTTTTATTTCTGTTCATTCCCCCCCAATACAATAGTTAAGTGTTAACTACCATTTAAAATAATTATGTTATTATATTATTTTTCGGTATAACTCAACATTGTGTGCAACGTATGATTTCAGAGAAATCCATTGTTGTGTTTTGAGTATTCTATCAGAAATTTCATCCAATTTAATGTATAATTAATATCTAATTCAAAAGAATGAATAAATATGAAAATATCATATTCTTTATTTACCTAGTAAGTTACATCATGTTTCAGTAAATATTAACGAAAAAATGTGGTTTCTTAATTAATGAGTTAAATGTTGATATAACTTTAGAAAAACCAAAACAAATATGTGAATATTTATATCATATTACAACAATAAATAACCTTTAATAGTTAACCATGACAAAAATGGTAGTATTTTTCAAGTATGTCGTCATACCTACCCAGACAAGAACCTATAAAAATAAAAGGATGACTATGAGATGGATTATCTATAATATCATTATAATAGAATAATATTGATATTATTTAGTTTTTAATTATGTGTGTATCAAAATTTTAAATAATTAAATAGTGAATAATATTTATATAAATACATTACATAGAATGAATAGATTAATTTCCCCTTAGTTTTCACAATTAAGCGATTGAATTAATAAATTTTTTGGTTGAAAATAACATTAATAAGATAATTAATTTTCAATAAAAGAACTTTAATCATGTCATAAAAATAATATTTACTATTTAATAAATTCTAAGAACTTTCCATTATGGGTTGTGATGAAAAATGAATTTCATTTCTCATGGTGGAGGCAGTCTGGACATATGCACAAATGAAAATTTTGTTTTTCTTAACAGATAGGATATATGAATATAAAATGATAATAAAAATAACATCATAAAATTAGTGAATATAAATTATACTAATATCATTATATTAATACATCTAGAATAAATTTTAATAAAGATAATTAAGAATAAAAACTAAGTAGTTGATAATACTCTTATCGATTATAATTCCTTCGAATTATTCTTGGAAATGAATGCCTTATGATAGATAATGGTGAAATGAATATATTTAACATGTTATAGGGCTATATTAAGTGATATTTGAATGAATTTAAAGGAGAAATTATAAATTAAGTTGAGTCTTTAATTGGTGGATGTTTTACCCTTTTATAATTGAACGGAAGAGTAGTTTTGGGATCACCCTCAACATTTTCAATAATATGATGTTTCTATTCCAAGGTAAATGGATAAAAAGTTTTAAAAATATAATTTTAATGTGATACTGGGTTGAAAATAACCAAAAAAACTAATTTTTGGGAATATATTGAGTGTTTTAAGGATTTTATTTTTACTTTTATCATTTTACCCACATTTACTTTTACCTTGGTAATTAATTCCTATCCTTAAAAATTTATTTTAATGAAAAGAATTAATATTAACCCATTTTAAATAATTTTAAGATTATGGTTTAAATTTTTTAAATCATTTATCAAATATAATTTATAAGGATATAAAATTTTAATATTAATATTAGCGTAAATAACATGAAAAAAATGTTTTTTTTAAAAAAGTGTGTTTTTATGATTATAATTTGTGTTTAAGACATCTCTATTTAAATCATCAAATCCCATTACATAAATTTATTTATTATTAAAAAAATTAATTTTATTACTCTTTCATGGAAATAAAAAACTGAATATCACCTTTAAAATAATTATTTTAAACAAATAACAGAACTTTTATTATTAAACTAACATTTTAATTTAGTTCTAAAAATATTGGACATATGATTTAAAAGTTCAAATAATATTTTAAAATGAATAATTGTATTCCATAGATTCACATTTTATCAACTAAATGGTTTTTTAATCTTATATAACAGTATTATATAATAATAAATTCATAAAAATTACAACTATCGAGAAAACCATATTCATTAGCTGAAAACAAACCTTTTTCCAAAAAAGGTCAAAAACAATTACAAGGTTAATTTTTACATGGGGAAATAAAAATTAAAGATAATTTTATTATTTTAAAATTAAAATATTTATAAATATATTTTTCAAATAAAATCATAAAATTTAATGAATTTGTTTTTCAATTATTAACTGTTATTATTATTATTTTATATCATTTACAAATAAATTTTTCTAAACAATTATTAATTTCAAACACAATTTATCAACATAAAAAATGTGTTCTTGAAATATAAATGCATATCACATCAAAATGTAAGTTTTATAAAAGTAATTTAGTAGATAATAAATGATCATATTAATCATTTAAGGTAAACTTATTGTATTTAATTTATATTAAAAGTAGATTTTATTATCATTATAAATATTTTTATTAATGTATTTAATCCTATTAATTCCCATTAATTCAATGATTCGGTTTTAATTATCATAATAAAATATTTATATTTTATCTAAATATATTGTGGATTCGTTTAAGTGAAATGTTGCATGTGGAGAAAGTTATCAAACACATTGAATTATTTAAAGGTAATGAAATATTAAAATCATTTGGTGTTACATTCTCCCCCATAAAATAAATTATGTCCTTATAATTTGAATTCATTCTTAATGAATAATGTAATGGTATTCTTAACATATTCATCATTCAGAGTATAACCTCAAATATGACTTCTACGGTACATTCATAAGTTATATAATGTTACATATCCTTCTTAAATCAACATTATACATTCATAAAAACATTTACCCCGGTATGTATATACCTTAATAATATAGTCTCTATATTATATATTTCCCAAAATCATTTTCATATCTAATAAGTTAAACCATAGTGAAATCATATATTCCTTCAAAAATAATCTCTTATATTTAACCAGTAGTTTATCGAATGAAGCACTTGTTTATAAATACATGAATCCCAAAAATATCATGATTTAATTTTTATTTAAATAAATAATCAATTTCAAGGATATCAATATTGTCTAACACACTTTTCTCAAAATCAATCATCCCTTTAATATCTCAACATTAATCATATATTGATCCTTATAGCTATCGATACCTAAATCATTTTTTCTTCAATAGTAATCCCTAAAACTATAACATTTAAATAAAATAACATCTCAAAGTTATTAATACCATTAAATAAATGTTTACATGCATTTAAAGTGAAAATATAGATGAAAAATCTTTATATGTTACATGTAATCCTCATAAAAATTATAAAATATAGAATGTCATGGATAAATATCACCCACTTCCTTAAGTAAGACTAATAAACTCACATCATCCATTATAAAATTAAAATAGAAATATTCTCAACCATTTAAGTATTATACCTTATTCAGTTATAATACATAATGGTTTCAAGATACATATATTTCCTAGCTTCATTTCCATGATCATGTTTCATCAAAATACTAACACCCAAAATGGATTTAAATACAATTTGAGGAAAACATCATATGAATACCAAAACTCAATCATAATATATATTCTATCATTCACATCATCCTTTTATACATTATGTTAAATCAAATTGGTTTTTATGTTTGGTTCAATTGTACATCTTAACCTAATCACTTACCGTAATTATAAAATCAATCATTTATAGTGGTTCATAATGTGAATATGATCAACCAAATAACATACAATAGAAGTTTCTAGATAGGCGTGTTGTCTGAGGCGTATTCATCAAGATTCAGAGTGATGATTGATTCAATGACCAAATAACCCTTTTGGGATGATTTCCCCTAGGTGAATCTATGTCATAGCTTCATCAAAGTTACAATGTTTATAAAAAGATGTATTTCTTGAAAAAACCACATCATCTCTACATTAACCAAACATTAGGATGTTATCCCTAATAAAATAGTCTCTATTTAATTATAATTAAATTAAATACCATTCAAAAGGGTTATCTATTATCAACATTAACTTATCAACCATTAAATTAGGCTTTGAAAAATATCCAAATATGCAATGTTATGTAAACCCCTATCCGATTCGAACTATGATTCCCAGACCCACACTCCCATATCAGGTTCCCATAAACACATACATTACATACTATATTAGATATCAACAATTAATTCTAAGACATAACTATCCCATAATTTCATAAATTAATGAAAATATGTTTTTACATATATTCTAATGACCTTTTAGATTTAGAGAATTAGATAAATAGACCAAAACATAAACTAAAAAACCATTTCGTTTACAACTGATTGAATTTTTTTTACTCTATGGGAAAATAATTAATCCATAATAAGTTTTACAAATATCCCACAAATTCTTCACATACTTTATCCTATTATAAATATAATATGTAGTAATTTTCATCATAGCCTGAGGAAATTAAAATAAAGGAAATATGAGCTCAAACCCCAAGTAAGCGAAAACATACAGCTGAGGTAATCATGGAATAAATTTTATTACATGAATAAATAATCATCATAATTACATAATAATATGAAATTGAAAACATGGATTGAAATGAAAATAAATAGATCACATAGATATGAATAACTTGATCCTTATCAATTAAATGCATAATGTCACACAATTAATTTCAAACCGTATGCTATGAAATCATGATCTTACCATCAAGAAAATATCTTATTTTTGGTGGGCATATAAAAAAATATAAAAAAAATATTTTTCTCGTGAGACCTAATGATACATCAAGGGGATATATAAAGTCGAGTACCCTATCACTTGTTTATGTCTAATGGATTCATTATTTGATAAAAATGTAAACAATACATACTCTACTTCTCCAGAAACCATGTATATTGGAATTACAACATATGGAACACAAATAATTTTCCCCATGTTAATAAAATGGAGAACATGATCATAACCAATGTGGTCGAAAAAGGAGGATAATAGAAATTGAACATAAAAAATAATTAGAAATATTTTTTAAAGAGTTTATGTAGTATGAATGTATATCCCCATAAAATAATGAGATAATACCAAATAATAAGATCAATGTGAATAATATACCTATATAAAAATTAATCTAGCGTCCCAGATTTAGTATCTATTTTATTAAATTGTTATAATATTCAAGGTATCACAACACAAAGGATTGATCTATATAGTAGTCTTGATGAACCATATACAGAAATTATTCCCGTATAATTTTTTAAATTTAAAGATACATAGTATAAGAAACATTCTATCATCATTTATATCATTCATAATATAATATAAAAATATCTTATGTAATAGAAAAAAAAGGCTGATCTCAAATTCTTAGTATGGGTTGTGTAATGCGGAACCTATCATGTGTAAATAAGGCATAATCAACATGGAAGAGTGTATAATCAAAACATGTTTCATTAAATAAAATATTTAGTTTAATGGGAATAAATGGATTATATAAACATATAATACATATTTAAAATGAAAAATAAAAAATTAATAATGTAAATAGAAAATTTTGTAAAATTTTGAACTTTCCATCAATGACTCTCAGCCATGATATCATGAATCATGACGTTAAGGCCTCTCAATTTGGAAATATTCTTAATAAATGGGTAGGTGTAAACCAAATACCCATATAATGTGGCCACTTGTTTTTTCTCATGAGATATGTTGATGAATTCAAAGGATATATATAACTATGCCCCACCTATCACTTTCATGTCATATGCATTCTAGATATTTTGAATGATCAATACAATTCATTTTCAAAATTCCATATTAGTAAACAATAAACCATATTGCTTCATGAATATGTAACATAATTATTTCAAATTAATAATCCATATATACAAAGAGTAGATATGTTATCATTGGATCATATCCCTAGTAGAATCAATGGGTATTATTATAGAAAAAATACCATTAAAAGATTACTGGAGCATTTTTTATGGATTTTCCATTTTCATTTTGAAATTATTTAATTAAAATCAAAAAATAATCATGTATATTATGAAAAACAGTTGTTTAAAAATATACATGGAAAATTGTAAAAGAATGTCATAATAAAAGGGTAGTCATTACTGTGGGAATATTTGTTTGTGAAGTGTATGTTAAAACAAATATTACATTCACACTTTTGATAAAATGTACATCCTTCAAAAAATGACAAGAATATTCCATTTAATATATTTTATAGAAATTATAAAATGGGAAAATTTTCATAACAAAATATGTGGATAATAGTAAAAAATTTCTATAAAAAAATTAAAGAAAATATGGACATGGAATAAAAACATTCCTGATCAAAGAGGAAATGAAGTCTCTGTTTATTAAAAAAATTTATTCAATAATTTGACAGTAAAAAATAGATGAAATGTTACTTTTACATGAAAAATACAATAATAAAAATAGCATAATAAAACATGTATTAATTGGTATATATAGTTCATATAATTTTATCTTCATGATTTTAAGAATAAACAATCCTTAAGAAATTTAGATTGAAACATAAAACTATCACATCGTTAGTAACATATCAATCATCACCCCTATTAAAGCATGAAATTAAAATAAAAATTTTATTCCATTAATAAAAAAATATTCAGAATATAATATATAAAAATATAGGTTATATACACCAAATTAATCAAAAAACTTGTGAAAATGACATATGTCTCACAGAAACTAATGTGAGATGAGATAACCATACCTTAGGTCCATCCTACTTTGTAATTTAGTTTAGCCTCCTATATACTAAATTTAAATTTATTATGAATATATAAAAGAATAATATGTGTTCTAATAATATCATATATGACCTACTTATATCATTTCAACACTTTTTTATTAATAATTCATTATTAAAATCGTTATTTTATAGTGCTAACTTTTTATTTTTTTCAACTTCATTTCAATTCAGTAGTTTCCTTACATTATTCCTTCTCATGGATCTAAAATATCCAGAACATTAATCATGATATAAATAAAATTTATATTCATTATATAAATATTTATAATCTTCCATTAATTTAAAACAAGAAAAATGAATCACATCACTTCATCGAGATGGTTGTCCTAACATATACTAGACAAACATTATCATTTTTAATGAATGGAAGGGTAAGAAGGAAACAATATATTATATTTAAGAAAACATAATTATGAAATAAATATCATATATATTATATATTTACATCTTTATAATCTTCCAATAATAATGGTGATGAAAAAGAAATCAAACCTTACGTGACTATGGTAAGCCATTTGTACGCACTAGTTATGTTTTGGCTTTCTATAGGATGTATAAGAAGATTAAAAATGATTTACCCATATCATAATAACATATAAGAATATTTACGATATTGGATTAATTATTTTTGTATCGTATCAATATATTTTGATAGCCTAAATGGATAAATAAATTTGAAAGATTTCATAAAGATGATTAACTCTTCATCAACAGAACTCCCTTGGATCCATTATTATGAACCCTTGTAATTATATTTTTTGAATATAAACACTATAATTAATGTATAGAGATTTTTATAATAAAATTGGGTAGGGTTTTTTCAATTTTGGTTTCTCGAGGTGGTGTAAAGAAGAGAGGGAAGGTGTGTACTTTTTTAATTGGAGGAAAGGACACATAAAGAATTAATAAAAATATTTTTAAAAAATAAATTAATTTTCTTGTAAACGTGTAAAAATATGGCATTAGTTTATAATTAAATATAGTATATGGTTTTAATCCCTTTAACCAATATATGTTTTACTTATTTAAGTGGTATTTTAAACCATATCTTTTAGTTTAACCCCCTTTGTTAAACAGTTTTAACATTAACTACAGTAATGACCTATTCAATCTTAAAGTGATATAATTTTCTTATATGGTATAAATTAGAAAATAAATTAAAAAATGGTTAATTTTAGACCATTAATAATCCTTTATTATCTTTCAATGTTTTTATTATTTTTAAATATTTTAATAAATTATTATTTAAAATAAAACACAATTAATGTCATTTTGAGAACTATTGGCATAAACTGACTTTAAATGCATCAAGAATGAAATGGGAGTAAAATATGATTTCTTTAACCATAAATCATAAAATATTATAATCTATAATATTATTTTATAACCATAATTTATCCTGAATGAATTACTTTTTTTATTTTTAAAATTATTTAATTGGATTTTTTCACAGCTTCCACAAACACTATATCAGTGTTGTATAAGAATTTATGTTTATTATATATTCCATAAAAATTATAAATAAATTAAATTAAATGATTAATTATGTTACTTTAAAATAAATTTTATTATTCACTAACAAATTATTTTTATCCCTATGTGAACATATAAGAGAAATTTAAAATCAAGAGAGTGAAATTTTTTATTTTTCATTACTTAAAATATTTTATAGGACAATATCCAAAAAAAAGATCCAATTAGCCAAAAATTTGAAAATTATTTGATTATGTAATAATACAACACATAAAATTTTTTAAATTCAAGTGTTAGTTATATTTTATATTCTTATTCACTTTTATAACTTTATTTTACCCATTTACCCTTTTTGATGAGGTAGTAATATTTTTACCATAGTTATAATTCATAATGACCAAAAATAATAATTTTATAATTAACAACATTAACATGATTAATAAAAATTTTTAATCCATTATTAAATATTCAATATTTATTATTGGCTGAAATTAATTTAATATAAAAAACAAAAAAATGTAAAGAAAAACGATTCTCATGTTAAATGACCTTTTGAGATTAGTAGTATTTTTTATAGAATGATAAAGTATAATATTGATCCAAAAGGTATTATTTGAATTATTTTTTAATTAAAATTAATTAATGAAATTTTAAAACCAATTAAATTCAAAATGTGGTAATGAAAATACTAGGAATGAGAAGTCAATTTTCTTTAGAAAATTGGTATTTTAACTATTCACTCAAAAATAAAATTTTCCCTAAAATTCCAAAAAATTGTCCCTAAACAATTGTTATATGATGATTTAAAAAATATATCCATTTAATAAAAATCAAAAAAAAATTGGAATAAATTATTTATAATATCCATACAAAAAATTTAGTAAAACCCATTTTCAAAGAAAGCATATTTTTGATGCCTAGAATGACTTCATTAACCAATTGAGTGCTTATTTACTGAGAAGTAATATATACTTTTTTATTTATTATAACCATTATAAATATATTTCATAACATGTTTACTCATATTCATACTCTCTATTTCAATGGATAGGTAATAAAAGTCACCATTATATAGTAATATTTTTATAGTACAATGCAATTTTCTAAAATAATATTGTGACTTATTAAGTAAGCAATCGAGAATAGTATTATTTTAAACAAAATTTTCCTCCTGTGTCATGATCCCCCTTAAATAAATTATTCCCCCACACATTAACATTTTTCATCAAAGGTTCAATATTTTAAAATATATTTTTTAAAAACTAACATCGTTCAAAGGGCTAATAAGACATAAATTAAGAAAAGGAAGTGGGAAACTAAAATCTTACCTTAAATAACAAATTATAGGGTTCCCATATAAGTATAAAATTATTGGGAAGTTTAAATAAAAAAATTACAGAGAAAAATAGCCCTCAAGGAATAATTGATATTGATAGATATCATGGTCATTGGAATGTTAATTACCATTAAACCATAAATCAGTGAGGAGTAGAAAGACCATATTTTCCTAAAAAATTATGGTGAAATAATAAAAGTACTATTTCAAGATTATTTTCAAAAATTTGAGGGATTATTTTACTATTATTATAGATCACAAGAGAAAATATTCATACTTTATTTATTTTCTTTTCATAAGAAAAATTTTATACATTGATATTGTATAAAAAAATTCCACTTTATTTATTACTCCAATAAATGAATATTCAAGAGGAATTTTTCATACCCAAAGCATTAAATTAACTCTTAATGGATAATAGGATCCATAATGAAATGAAAGATCAATCCTTATATCTCAAAATACTTACCAAAACCGAAATATTTATCACACTTTAACCAATATTGATAAATATTACACATTAATCTCTTCAACATCAATAATAAAATGAATCGTTCAACATAATCCATTAAATAAATATATAACCTCAATACTCCTCCACAATATGTCTAACCGGGATTCAATACCAAATGATCTGAAATTTTTTATAATTTTTTTTCATAGATAAAATTTAAAATTTATCCCCCATGAAACATGAAGTATCTAATAATGTCACAGACCATACATGTAAATACATTGGTCTTATATTCTTATAAAATAATATAATAACCTAAGTCACTATAAAACCTTAATGAAGAAATACATGATTATAAATTTAACTCTATCCTTATTCGTAAAATAAAATAATAAAACATATAATATATTCCATAAATCCACAAAACAAAATAAACTTCATCATAAAACACTTTTTTGCATTATCGGTTCCATTCAAGAAATGATTGAAAATAATTGTGAAAAACTACTAAAAACTATCCTCAGATGTTTCATGATTATTATAACTATAATATCATTAGTATTACTCATTTTCATAGTAATTAATGAATTCCAATATCTAAACACTTATATCCATTCACATTGATGATTAGTGTAACAAAGGTCCTTCCTTGGACTTGGAGTTAACCTTGTTATTAGGGAATTGACTAGTATTATTCCTAAATTCCTCACACATAATATATAAAATTCCTTAGCAATTCACTATTATATTCCCTTAATTTCCACGTAGAAAATATCTTCCCATTCCTTTGATATGTTTTCTTGGGTGATTCTTCCCACATTATTGACATGAATGAAATTGAACTTTCATTCCTCCATGATCATTTCCACATGAACATCCATAAAATTAAATTTTTCTATTATTTAGTATATCAAGAGACTAGCCTATTTTTTATGATTTTAATGATGTATTGTGATAGGTGATTAGTCATAATATTAAGGATTCTATCTCTAGATCCCATCTCATTCAGTGTCTCAGGAGGATAATCAATTCATTTTCCATTACATTAATTTTAAACTAGATTACTCATTGTTTCATCATTTGAATAAAATTATAAAGCATAGTGTGAGAAACAATAATCATACTGAAAACCCATATAATCAATAAAAATAATTTATTGGATTTCTAAATCATGGAACCTAATTTTTAAATAATGACACCTTATAATTAACCTAATATATACATGATCATTGTCTACTAAATATATTATAAAGGGTTCATAATGAAAATGTGAATTGACACAATAATATCCCCTAGGAGTGTCTAGATAGGGTAAAGGCTTAGGCCCACTTATCATCCTCTATTTATGTTCAAGTTAATACCCAATCTCCCATTTTTAGAGCTATTAACCATATTTGTATTTCTGCCACTTCTGTCTCCACTTGACATTATCTAAACATAAATGAATTTTATTTGGAGACCATGATATTTAATTTACTATAATTTAGGTTTTTCTCCAATTATTATAGTTATCCTCATAGTCTTTCATTGGGTTTTGTTCTCTAATATATGTTTTCCTAAATCTATTTTCCAATGTTTGTACAAAACTTTCTTGGATAATAATTATATATCCCTAACACTAGACACCCAATGTTAGTGTCATCTTTATTACGTTTTCATAATATATAAGGGATCACATCAATATTGATAAATCTATTTAGTAGTCTGGATGAACCAGATGCATACATGATTATCATATTACATTATAAATATTAAAAAACATATAATAAGAAACATTATTTAATCCTTGATATCATTCATAAAATTAATCTTTATGTATATAGAAAATAAAAAAAATGGTGAGCTCTGATGCTCAGTAAGGGTTACATATAGTGGAATCTGTTAGGAATAAAAAGGAATAATAAATTGGGTAGAGTGGACAATAAAAAAAAATTCCATTTAATTAAGAAAATTATCTCAAATGTAATCCACGGATAATATAATAATAGAAAATACTTTTATATTGAATATTTCATTCTTGATTAAGGAAATATATAATTCCAAACATTCAAGAACTTTCTAGAAAGGCCCCTCAACCAAGGTATCATGAAACTTACCATCATGGCCTCTTAACTAAGATATAATTTTTAATAAATGAGTAGGTGTAAAATAAAATAAACATCAAATGTGGCCAACTGTATTATGTCATGAGACATGTAGATGAATCGAGATGCATTCCTCATATTTTGATAGGTAATAAAATTAATTATAAAAATTCAGTATAAGTCAACAATTATCCATTTTGAATTAAGAATACCATACTGAAATATTTCATCATCATAAAACATAAAAATAAATAATAAATATCATATTATTGGTTCATATCCCCAGTAATAACAATGGGTATTATCATATATGTTCATACCTTTAAAATATAATGACAACATTTATTGATGAAAATGTAATTTTTATTTTGAATTAGATAATTGATATCTTAAAAAACGATAGAATACTAGAAAAATTATCTTATTTTAAAGTTAACATGGGGACTTATAAATTAATATTCAAATAAAATATTATACATTATTACATGAAAATCTATTCATGCGGTGAATGTTAAAACAATTTTTTCTTTTACCATTTTTGAAAAGGAAACACGTTAAAAAATTGGCAATAAGACCCCTTTTAAACTATATTATGTAAATTAATACATTTGTAAAAGTTAATTTAATAAATATTTGGATAATAATTAAATTCTTCTGAATTTTTGAAATAAAATATTGACATGGAAGAAAAATATTCTCAACCAAAGAACAAATAAATTGTTTTTTTATTAAAAACATTTTCTCGATCATTTTAATTAAAAAAAGAGATGAAATATTACTATTACATAAAACATCCATGAATAAATAAAGTATAAAATAAATATTATTTTTCAAAGACAGTTCGTATACTTTCATCACCATAATTTTAAGCATAACCAATGTTGATAAAAATGAGATTCTAATGTAAAACACTTAACACTTTTATAGCATTTAATCATAACCCCAATGAATGAAATAACATAAAAAAGAAACATTAAATACCATTAATATAATGATATTCATGATTTAACAAATAAAAATTGGAATTATATACAATATATTAAATAAATAAGTGGTGAAAATGACATATATCTCACAAAAACAAAACTGAGACGGGAAACCCTTACCTTATGTATGATTTTCATAGTTAGTGATTAGATCCTCCTATATAATGAATTTAAATTTATTAAAATTATATAATAGACCCATATAAATACTTATAATATCATATATGGTACAATTATATTATTTCCACACCTTTTTATTAATAATTATTTATTAAAATTGGTGTTTTTGATTGTTAATTGTTTTGTTTTTCATGTAATATTTTGTTCGGTAGTTTCGGTCCTTGCATCATTGTCATGGTTCCATTATATACAGAATTTAATCATGATATAAATATCATTTATATTCAATATATATATATATATTTAAAATCATCCATGAAAGACTAACAAAAAAAATGAATCGCATCACTTCATTGAGATGGTAGTCCACACACGTGCATGAGGTACGTTATATTTTTAACCAGTGGAAGGGTAAAAAGGTATTTAAGATCCTTGTAGTCGTGAAGGTATGTTCTTGTTTAGGTTTTTACATTAATCTGTTAAATTAGGATGACGATATTTTTATTAATTTTATTAGGAATCTTTGGTGTCTTCTAGGGGTTCAGGACACAAATGAAGGAAGAGTGGGGCCATCCACTAATTGATGCATGGTTGGCGCATGGTGAGTAGAAACCATGCACCCAAACTGTCCTTTTCTATAGGTGGGATTAATGATTTGATTTAATTGGGAAATGGGGAATTTCAAATTGTGTAGTATTGGATGGATATATCCTGCACAGTCATCAAACTACTTGACAAATGATACAGGCTCCCAAGAAAACTATGCAGCCTAGCCACCTCTTGGACAGAGGGTGGTACACGGTTGGCACACAGTATAGAAGATCATGAGGCCAAAATGTGTTACCATTTAAAAGTGTGTTTTTATCCTTTTCCCCTCTCTTGTCATAACTTTTATAATTTGATATTCTTTTCCATTTTTTAGAAGACCTAGTGATGGGTCAGACCCTCCAAGATATAACAAGGGTCGATCTCCCACATTTCTAAGATGTTTGGTGCACTATTTTGTGTACATTTATGGTATAGGTGATTATAGAACTCCAATTTTTAACATTTTCTAGATTAGGGCTTGTGTAGTTGTTCTTATAAATCGGAATCCATAAACCTCTTTTTTTGTAATAGATATATGGTTGTGCCTTCAAAGGGTGTTCGAATCCAAATCCAAGGACAAGGTTAAATGATTTTTCAAATTATGAATCAATTTAGGTGGTATATAAGTAAAATAAAATATTATTTTAGTTTGATTCTTTCTTATGTGGTTGTTATTGGGTTATATTGTGCTATCTGTTTGTTTTTTCATGGTAAAATTGATGTTTTATTTGGTTTATTGATGGAATGAACCCCTCATGATCCATATGGGATGCATTGAGGTAGATTAGACCACAATAAGGGAAACCCGCGAGGTGTTACACCTTCTTCAACATGAAAATCGTCATGATATGCATAGTATTGAATTCAAATGAAACATATCCCATGAAAAATATGCGGACATGTTATCTTGAATTTTAGAAAGGCATTAATGTCATTTTTTCTAGTCATTAATATGGAATAAGAGGGTGTTTGAAATAATGATAATGGGTAAAAATATTTAAAGGGAATGCGTTAAATGGGATAGGATATGAAAGGGAAAATGGGATAATGGGTTTAGGAATTATGATTACTTATGTGTGGAATAAACTATGAATTTTCAATTTTATGTGTACTAAATCGTTATGGTTTATGAAATTGTATATATGGTAAATGATCAAAAAAGCTTGTTCACATGTATTGGAGTTTTGTGGGGGTATTTACATGAGGTTCTATTCCCATGGGTTAGGTTTCCCTAAGGCTTTAAACCCCACCCCCATAATGCATTCTTTAGGAAGTCAGACTGAGGCTCTATGCCCCAAATAGTTGATTTTTATGAGACTACATAGACTAAGTCACCAAAGTATGTGTGATGTAAATGATAGTAAGAAATACTTAGTTGGATATAGAACCTGACTTATCCCTTTATGTATAGTAGTTCATTGGCATAGGTTGTTTCATAATAAATGAATTGTATACCCCATGGAATAAATGATGATAATGATTTCAGTGATCTTTTTTATCCAATGTAACACAATTTACCTTTTTCGTCTTGTTTATTATTTAGTTATTTCATACACGTTCTATTTTGATTTTATTTGTTTGGAACAACATTGGGGGGCATACTGAGATGTACTCACACCCATCCCAGACCACCATTGGGTACCCAAATTTTGTTTCATGGTTTCATGTTAGGACAAAGGAAAATGACCTATACTAGAAGGATGATTTGGGATTGGGATTTTCGTGTTTGAGGGGTCCAAAATTGGATTTAGGTCCTTTTTCTGGGATTATATAGTTTTTATTTTTTTTCCTTACCGTTGGAATTTTATGAAATGACATTTCATATATTTACATTGGGTTGTGGTCATGTACATAGGTTTGGTAATTGGTAGGAAATTCATTTTTATTGTTTATTATATCATTTATTCTGTATTTTATCTTTTGTGGATTAACTTGATAATGATGGTAAGGTCACAAAATGTGATCTATTAGACCCTCATTTCAAGTCAAAAGTATATATAATACAAAGAGGTATTCCTATGGTCATGTGGTGACCCGTCCTGAGGAATTGGTTTACTAGATTTAGGGTTGGGGACATTTCAAATTGGTAACAAAGGAGTTTTTATTTTTTGTGTCACCTTATTTATAATGATATATGGGAGACTATAATGTGTTGGGCCATGTAAATGAGCTCAAGAATGGGAGTATCTAATCCATTTATGATGAAAAATCCATGTATCCTATGGTGGGATTGTCATTAATGATATATGTTGATTACGATTTAATGATATTTCACCATTGGGTGATTCACTTATTTTGTGATGTGACCGTTTTGTGATATTTTTATCATGTCCAATGTGGCATGAGGTTGTTAATACATGCATAATTTTAGGCACATTGGCATATAGGGGGCATGCATCATAGTAGGAACAAACTGGGAGGATGTGTGGGACATGAAGGTTAACATGAATTTCATTTTAATTAATAATTCTAAGGAATTTGTGTCTAATAAATATGATGAAAATGGATAAATGTAAAGGATGTGAAATAATTATTAACGAATAGTTCCTAATGAAATGTTATAAATGGGTAAAAATTTTGGTTGTAACAAATTTTAAAGATGGAAAGGTTCCTTAAATATATTGATTTATATAATGAGTCTGAAAATGGTTAAAATTTATATTTAATGAAAAGGATTGTGGTTCTATGAGTAGGTTTACCCCATGATGACCATGCCCTGTAATAGGGTTAAATGAGGGTAGTGATAGATTTGTGATGATATCCTACGATATATTTTATGAGTAATGGGTTATTGTAATGCCCCGACCCCAGTTACCCAGAGTCGGTGCATTATTACATAACATTGGCATGATAAAAAAGGATCACTTCTCGAATGACCGATTAGATTAGTAGTCTTGGAAACACTAGATATATTCACAAGTCTTACATTACATCATAAGGTAAAAAAACTACAACAATATCTTGTATTCATATCCCCTCATACTATCCCTGCAGGTCATTTATAAATTACTTCTTCACAATCCTTGGAAAAATAAAACATTGAAAGGGGTGAGCTCAGATGCTCAGTAAGGATAACAATATTGCAGAATCTTTCATAGATATGCATAAACACTTAAGGATATGTATAACTAAAACAAAAGCCTTTTAAACACTAACTTCAGCATAATATGGCAAAGATAAAATTAAATAATGTTATTTACTTATTCAGATGGATATTCTACGAGTCGAATAATCACATTCAATATCCATAACCACTTTCATAATGATGTAATGCATAATGCTAGACTATCATAACAATGTAGCCAAGGCCTCGTGCCAAGACTAAAAATAAGATTTTGTCAAGTCCTCATGACAAGACAGTAGTTTGTCTAATGAGACCTACCGATGCATCAAGGAGTAATAGCGGGCTCCACCCGTCACTTACTAAGTCCAATGCATTCCTCATATGAAATGTTTGAAACATAACAGAAACATTCTTATTAAAACTAGCATAATAAATGTCAATACTTTATCCACAAACCATGAATGGTATAAAAATATCACATCCACAGTGAAACATAACCCATTCGATACAATATGGAATATTTTATTGTATCAGATTAACCTCAATCAAAATTGATGAAGGATATTGACATAGTTGAAAATAATCATCAAAACTATTAGAGAGAAATATCCCCCTTTTTCTTGAAATCATTTAAAAGTCACACTATTTGTCAAGAAGCCATTCAAAATTTTTTTTTTGAATCAAAGTGTTCCATACCACTTTAAAACTTTTATAATTAATTTTAATATTAAAACATTAATGTCCATATAAATAATTCCTTAAAACCATTTTTAAAACATGGAGTTTAATGAGAAAAATTTATAAGAATAAATCTTCAAAACATTTAAAAATGATTTTTTTAGTTAGAGTTTCTAAACAAAATAGAGACACTCGAATACAAATAATTGAGGTAATAAAAACATTGTAATATCATGAGAATAAAGGGATTCATGATATACTATGTCAAAGTACATTATATACACAATATAAAAGAGAATTGGTGTATGGAAACAATGAAGTCTCAATGGGATGTAAATTGAGATTAAGTCTCTTATAAAGACTGTATCCTTAGGTTAAAGATAAATCAACGACATAATTATGTGTGTCCAATATAAATAAACTCAATATGATTGTATGTTTAGTGTAAATCAATCAGAGGACATTGACACATATTCTTGTAAAGACAACACCAATGAATTGGATATTTAACTCAACAAATGGAGAACGAGTTAAAAATTAATCTTATCATATTCATATCGATGACTTAAGAAATTATCAATGGAGTGATTATGTGTATCAAATGTATGTCCACAGAAATGGGAGTGGAAATTATGACATAAGCAAATGAATATTAATTCCACACATAATCTCGGAATAAATTAATCAATGAAGTATGCATAAAGCCGAATGAATGGAAATTGAAATTTAAAATTCCCTTATCGATTTGGTAACTTATGAAACACACACACATGAAAGAAGGATCATACAATGATGATTTAAATATCCATAAATTAAAGTATATAACACAATGAATACAATCATGGGCAGTACACACACCGCATGCAATAAATAAGTGGTGAACAATGGAAATCTCACGGAATTAAAAGTGAGATAGGAAACCCCTTACTTTGAACTTTTTCCTTGCTCGACGGTAGGTTAACCACCTATATAATGGTTATATAATTGTTAATGATTTATTCAAGAATCGTTTACAATAATATGATATCATATATGATCTTTTGACATTTATTTGTTAATAATATCTTAGTATTATCGTCATTTCAGGTGTTAACGGATTCGTTTTCCTTTATATTATTTGTTATCTGAGCCGTATTTTTTATGGATGGGATGTATCTTATTCATCTCCAGAATTATATCATTTCTCTAAAAATTATTTTTATTCATCAAATGAAATTTATACTTGAATGGATATGATGGGGAATGAATCTCATCGTGTTCTTGGAGACGGTAATCTGTATCTACGCATGAGCGACAATATCATTCTTTTGATATTAAAAATATATATTATTTGATGGAATATCATATATACAGAATAATTATCATGTTATATTTATTATTTAAATGAATTAAACATCATTATTATACCCAGCCAAATAATAATATATTGAATAACAATTACACCACGACTTGGAGATGGTAGGCCGTATGTATGCACGTATGGTGACATGTAATTCAATGGATGGATA
Organism: Viscum album; assembly: GCA_963277665.1. Lineage (NCBI taxonomy): Eukaryota > Viridiplantae > Streptophyta > Magnoliopsida > Santalales > Viscaceae > Viscum > Viscum album. The sequence continues at coordinate 687,358,527 of OY728167.1, forward strand.
TAATACTGAATATGGTTGTACCATATTTATAATAACATGAAATTATATAGAAGATACTGGATTTATTATTTTAGAATGTAAATAACAAAGAAATAATAATTGGAAGAAGAAAGGAACTTGGAAGAGGGTGGTGAAATCATTACCACTTCTTCTGCTTCTTCCTTTTGATTTGATCAAAAGGGATCATTAGGCTGGCTTTCTGATCAATCTAAGGCCTCTAGGTTGAAGTGAGGGAAGTTGAGAGAATATTTTGGTAGGGTTTGGCCGAGCCAAAAGGCATTGATGTTGTGAATAATTGGTTAGAAGTGGTGTCCTTTTATAATGGGGAGGAGGGGCTCTTTATGAAAAACTTAATGTATTATTTTATAATAAATTTATATTCGGATTCTAATGGATCCAAAGTAGATTATTCAAATTCTATGGTGGGTTTGGGTCTAAATCCTTTCAACCAATATATTTTATACCGCTATGGGTCATTATATTAACCTTATATTTTTTTTAACTCTTAGTTATTTAGTTTGACATTTACCATGTCACTTTGTATTTTATATTATATAGTTAATAAACCCACTATATACATCCAAGCGACCCCCAAGTGGACCATTAATAATTAACCTATCATAATATATGTCCTTTGGTATAACCATGTATTTTTAGGAATATAATATCAATTAATAATATAATATTTGTTTTAAAAACTCATTTATGTCAATTTTGACACTATTCAATAATTGATTTTTGTTAAAGTCTTAACAAATTTATTAATTATAACCAAATTCATTTAAGAAATACAAACATGTCATATTAACCAATAAAATTCGTGGATGTCATCAATACTTTCAAATTATATTTATTTTAACATTTATAATACCAATTATTTGATTCTTTCATTAATAAGGAAAATACGACATCATTATTGTGTCATATATATTTTTAATTTTTCAATTTCTAAAAATTATTAATAAAAAACCATTATGTATGAAATATTTTTAGCTTTCTAATGAAAATTTATATCGAAAAGATAACATATATAACCCTGTGTAAATATTTTTTTTCTAAAAGATATAAGTTTATGTCATTTTTGTATTTACTTTAACTTAATTAATATAAAGTGTCCATATCACCTACAAGTGGCTCCATGGGGTCCCCAAATCGACCCAAATATTCCTATGGTCGTACATGTATCATACAATAGGGTTGTGACACGTTTTAGGGTAAATTAATATTATTCTAAAATTATTTTTTACCCTTATTTACCGGATTTACCCTTTAACCATGGTAAATAAAATATTTAACAAAATAATTATTAAAAATGTCTAAAAATAATAGTTAACTATTTACACAATTTGGACATCCTAATTCCAAATATGGAATCCATTTTACAAAATTCAAAACACAGAAGTGGAAGAAAATAATTTAAATTTAATTCATGCTGTCAAAACAAAAAATGTGTTTTTAAGAAATAATAACTATCAAAATATTGCCAATTGTTTATGTCCGGTTTAAAATTGAAATTACGTCCAATGACCAACATTTTATTAAATAGTAAAAATATATTTTAAATATATTTTAAAACCACTAAAAACCATAATTTATCACTATTTATTATTTCGATTTAAAAAGTTGTTTTTATTTAAAATTTAGTAATTTTCACTATTCATCAAAATATGGAAGTTATCTGAAAAGTACCATAATTTCACCCTAACATAATTTCGATATTAAGAATCAGAAACTGAAGTCCATTTTGAAAGATAAAATTTATAAAATTTCAAAAAGTAGGTATTACTATTCGTAACGGCTATTTTGATTGGTTGTGGTGTGTTAGAATTTTGAAGTTGCGTACAATGCAAGCTAGTGCTTTATTCAAAGGGAAATGTACCATGGAATATTGGGGTGTTACATTATCCCCTCCTTCAATAAATTTCATCCTCACAATTTTTAAAATTGGGGTTGAGAATATAATGGAAATTCCCACATCGGAAAAAGAGTCAATAAAACTATCACTTTAAAAGAAAGAAAGAGAAGTACAAAGGTCACCCAAGATAACCCATATTGTGATTCTATGTAGGAAAACATGGATATGAACGATAAACTAAGTGTCACATTATGATGTAGAGGGATAGAAAACATGATCAGGAGAAAGTTAACAATAAGAAAACCACAAACTTGTGTTGGGACAAACGGTCATTAGTCTCCCAGTAGGAAAAGTAAACGGACAATAGTTTTTTTAAAGTTACATTAAATAAGGATGAGGAATTAATTTATGATATTGACTAAGAACATAAAGAGATATACTTACTTTTTAAGTAGAGTTTCATTCTTTAATAAATTTCTACCACTAACTCAATTTTTTTGAACAATGAGTATTCAAGAAGACTTGGTCACACTGGAAGAGCCAGAATAAACTTCTATAGAATAAAATGATCCACATAGGATAAACTATATATTTTCCTTGTCTTTAGAGATTAATCAATACCAAAATCGTTAGTATAAGATCTGATGACGCCCCAAATGGATATTTTATTAGAGGAAAAAAAACTAAACATAATTCCAATAATTAAACCAACAATACCCCAAAGTTAAATAAATACCATTCTATAATCTATTGTCCTTAACGTACTTCAATATTATCCAAACTAATATTGAAACCCAAAACATAGAAGAATTTGTTTATGTAGTCTTCCAAGTTAAATTGTATCTCCAAATGACATCAACTACTCTTAAAGTGACATACTTGAAAGTGATTAACCTAATCACACATTCTCTATTATAGGTTAATCATTTCCATAAATAACACAAATTACTATAAATCCACAATAAAAACATAGATAAAAATACACCATTACTCCTCAAATGAAATTCCATAGACATATATCTTCCTTGGGAATATAGTGTTCCCAACAAAGCAAACATATTCCAAGATAACATTAATTAATTAATCACCAAATCATTTTCTTATACTAAGGGTATTCATTTGATAAGACATAATATCCCAAATAAACATAACATTGATCAAAAAAATCATTAATCTAAAAATAATTAGTAACACTAACTTGGGACTTCACAGAGTCTAGTGGTAGCCGATAAATCCTAATCACACTTTGGTTGTGGGTTTGATTCCCACATCTTTTTCCGACGCGACGGGTTGTCACATGGTCTATGTGTTGTCCTTTTTGAAAAACTATATTTTATAATATGACCAAAATGAGATAAATTCCTCAAAATAACCATAACATAATTTAACCAAAAATGTTATCTCATACCTTGCATTTTCATCCTAAAATATAATAACTTGTAATTCCCTCAAAAGAAATGATCATATAAGAACAAATGGTTATTTATAACTATATCCGCAAGAGAAATGATAATTCTTCCTCAAATATCATTTTCACATGATAAATTGCAGTGTTACACATACAAGAGAAAATTATTCCAAAGTAAACCCATCAATAAAGGGAACTAACACTTTTAAACATTTCACCATCCATTTATTTCCACATAGGTTATTCATCATATGTTCCTCGGGTTCTAACATTGCCTCTTCCATCTAATGATTTCTCCATCGAACTTTTACCGAACGATTCATCCGGTTTCTCAACACTTGATCTTTGGTATGAAGAATTATAATAGGCTATTCGCAATAAGATAGATCAAGTTCTAGTTATAATTCTTCATAGGTGAGTACATGCGTTGGGTCAGGCATGTATTTTGTCACTAGTGATATGTGGAAAACATCATGGACTCTGGAGAGACTAGGAAGAATTGCCTTTTGGTAGAATGTGTTCATTTGTCACAATGGTACCTTAGAAAATTTTCAAAATAATCTACTTCCTTTACCCAAAAACACCTCATCAATATTGGATTATATCAATGGAAGCATCGATGTATCATAAGAAAATAGGTATTTCTTATATATAATTTTGAGACATCTTCTTTAACATGTTTTTTTAGAAAACTTCTTACTGATTCATCTTTAAAATTTTTAAAATAAGGTTTTTGTAAATCAGTTTCTGTATGTCCCAAAAGACATAAATATATAATTTGATACATATTGGCTACTCGAAGGTCTCCCTCTTTTGAAGTATCTAGAAAATCTTTTAGTGCATCGTAATTTTGACATAAAGTGAAGAATTTGAAAAGACCCTAAGGGTACTTCCCATGCTTAGCATGGTAAGAAAGTTGAGAGAGCAATATTAACCCATATTCGGTACATGATCCATGAATGAATCATGCAATGCTAGAGGTATTATATGTCTCATAATGTTTTTTTCATGTAACATGGACATTTGAAAAGGTTTCAACATCATCTGCGCAAGACTTCTAGATAGTAATTGTAAGTAATTCTTCAAAAAGAGAGAGAAGAGTTGTTCATGATCTTTCTCCCTCCATGTTTTAACTAAAAAAAATAAAATAAAATTATGGTTTTTGAATAATTATCTAATAAGAATGTAAATAAAATTAGACATAATAGTATAATCTTGTAATTGAACAATATATCCTAACTCAGGGTACCCTATGTTAAAATCTAGGTTATCCACTATTTATTTCCCAAAATATATTCTTAGGGGTATTTTTTTATTACCTTTATAATGCTTCATACTAATCTTTTGAATTTACCAAAGCATATCCCCCCTGGAGTGTTGTAACTAAGAGTGCAACACGGCCTGTTGTCGTGCACCAGTTCCCATTCGAGTCTAGCTCAAAGTGGTGTTTTTAGCTTTTACCCCTAGCTACATCTGTGCCAGAGCTGCCTCTACCTACTCGTATCCAGATAGGGATGTATTTCTCAGAAAACTCACAAAATATCTATAATACCAAAATACTAGTATGTTCTTCTATACTAATCCTCAATGTCTATCTTAGGGATATGTGATCTAATCAGATTTTATCTACATCTATCTTCCAAGGTTTGTACTAAATATCCTTTGATACCATCTGTAATGCCCCAACCCCAGTTTCCCAGAGTCGGTGCATTATTACATAACATTGGCATGATCACAAAGGATCAAGTCTCTAAAGACCGATTAGTTTAGTAGTCTTGGAAACACAAGATATATTCATAAATCTTACATTACATCATAAGGTAAAAAAACTACAACAACATCTTGTCTTCATATCCCCTCATAATATCCCTGCAGGTCATTCATAAATTACTTCTTCACAATCCTGGGAAAAATAATACATTGAAAGGGTTGAGCTCAGATGCTCAGTAAGGATAACAATATAGCCTAAGATTTCTTAGATAAGCATAAACACTTAAGATAATGTATAACTAAAACAAAATCCATTTAAACTTGAACTTCAGCTTAATATGGCAGTGATAAAATGAAATAATTCCATTTACTTATTCACATGGATATTTTACTAGTCGAATAATCACACGCAATATCGATAACCACTTTCATAATGATGGAATGCATAATTCCAGACTATCATAACCACATAGCCAAGGTCTCGTTCCAAGACTACAAATAATATTTTGTCAAGGCCTCATGCCAAGACACTAGTTTGTCTAATGAGACCTACTGATGCATCAACGAGCTATAGAGGGCTCCACCCGTCACTTACTAAGTCCAATGAATTCCTCATATGAAAAGTTTGAAACATAACACAAACATTCATATTAAAACTAGCATACGAAATGTCAATACATTATCCACAAACCATGAATGGTATAAAAATAGCATATCCACAGTCAAACATAACTCATTCGATATAATATGGAATATTGCATTGTATCAGTTTATCCTCAATTGAGAATGATGAAGGATATTGACATGGATGAAAATAATCATCAAAACTATTAGAGAGAAATATCCCCCTTTTTCTTGAAATCATTTAAAAGTCGCTGTATTTGTCATGAAGCCATTTAAAAATATATTTTTGAATCAAAGTGTCCCATACAACTTTGAAACTTTTAAAAGTAATTTTTATTTTAAAAAATTAATTTCCATATAAAAAAATCCATAAAACCATTTTTAAAATATGGACATTAATGAGAAATATTTATAACAATAAATCATCAAAACATTTAAAAATGATATTTTAGTTAGAGTTTCTAACCAAAAGAGAGACACATGAATACAAATAATCGAGGTAATAAAAACTTTGTAATATCATGAGAATAAAGGGGTTCATGATGTACTATGTAAAATTACATTATATAGACCATATAAAAGAGAATTGGTGTAAGACAACAATGAAGTCTCAATGGGATGTAACTTGAGATTATGTCTCTTATAAAGACCGTAACCTTAGGTTAAGGATAAATCAACGACATAATTATGTGTCACAAATATAAATAAACTGAATATGATTGGATGTTCAGTGTAAATCAATCAGAGGACATTCTCACATATTCGTGTGAAGACAACACCAATGAATTGGATATTTAACTCAACAAATGGAGAATGAGTTAAAAATTACTCCTATCAAATTCATATCGATGACCTGAGAAATTATCAATGGATTGTTTATGTGTATGAGAAGTATGTCCACAGAAATGGGAGTGGAAATTATGACATAAGAAAATGAATAGTTATTCCACAGATAATCTTGGAGTAAAATAATCAATGAAGTATGCGTAAATCCGAATGAATGGAAATTGAAATTTCAAATTCCCTTATCGATTTGATAACTTGCTAAACACAAAACCATGAAAGAAGGATCATAAAATGATTATGTAAATACCCCTAAATTAATGTATATAAAACAATGAATACAATCATGGGAAATACACAGACCACATGCAATAAATAAGTGGTGAACAATGGAAATCTCACGGAATTAAAAGTGAGATAAGAAACAAATTACTTTGTACATTTTACTTGGTTTATGGTAGCTTAACCTCATGTATAATGGTGAATTAATTGTTATTTAATTATCAAATAATCAGTTACATTAATATGATATCATATGTTATCTTTTAACATTGATTTGTTAATAATATCTTAGTATTATCGTTGTTTCGGGTGTTAACAGATTCGTTTTCCATTATATTATTTGTTATGTGAGCCGTATTTGTTATAGATGGGATGTATCTTATTCATATACAAAATTATTTCTTATCTATAAAAATTATTTTTATTCATCAAATTTAATTTATTCTTGAATGGATATGATGGGGAATGAATCTTATCGCGTTCATGGAGACGGTAATCTGTATATACGCACGAGCGACAATATCATTATTTTGATATTAAAATAATATATAATTGGATGTTATATCATATATACCGAATCATTATCATGTTATATTTATTATTTAAATGAATTAAACATCATTATTATACCCATCCAAATAATAATATATTGAATAACAATTACAGCACGACATGGAGACGGTAGGCGGTACGTACGCCCGTATGGTGACATGTCATTCAAAGGATGGATCGAATACTGAATATGGTTGTAACATATTTATAATAACATCACAATATATATAAGATACTGGATTTATTATTTTATAATGTAAATTACAATGAATGAAGAAGTGGAAGATGAAAGGATCTTGAAAGAGGGTTGTGAAATCACTACCTCTTCTTCGGGTTCTTCCTTTTGATTTGATCAAAAGGGCTCCATAAGTTGGATTTCGGATCAATATAAGGAAAGTTTATATAATATTTGGTCAGGTTTTTGCAGAGCCAAAAGTCTTTGAAGGTGTGAAGAATTGGTTAGAAGTGGTGTCCTTTTATAAGGGGGAGGAGGGGCTCTTTTGAAAAAACTTAATGTATTATTTTATAATAAATTTATATTCGGTTATAATGGATCCAATATGGAATATTCATAGTATAAGGTGGTTATGGGTCGAAATCCTTTCAACAAATATATTTTATACCGGTTTGTGTCATTATATTATCCTTATCGTTTTGTTTTAACTCTTAGTTAATTATTTTGACATTTACCATGTCACATTGTATTTTATATTATATAGTTAATAAGCCACCTATATACATCCAAACGACCCCCAAGTGGTCCATAAATAATGAACCTATCATAATATATGTTCTTTGGCCAAACCTTATATTTTTAGGAATAGAAAATCAATTAATAATATAATATCTGTTTTAAAAACTCATTTATGTCAATTTTGACACTATTCAATAATTGGTTTTTAATAAAGTCTTAAAAAATTTATTATTTAAAAACAAATTAATTTAAGCATTCATAACATGTCATATTAACCAATAAAATTCATCGATGGCATCAAAACTTTAAAATTATATTTATTTTAACATTTATAATACCAATTATTTGATTCTTTCATTAATAAAGAAAATACTGCATCATTATTGTGTCATATATATTTTTAATTTTTCAATGTCTAAAAATTATAAGTAAAACACCATTATGTAGGAAATAATTTTATATTTCTAATAAATATTTATAATCAAAAATATAACATATATAACCCTATGTAAAGAGTTTTTTTCTAAAAGATATAAGCTTTATGTTATTTTTGTATTTACTATAACTTAATTAATATAAAGTGTCCATATCACCTACAAGTGGCTTCATAGGGTCCCCAAATCGACCCAAAGATGACCATGGTCGGAAATGTATCAACCAATATGGTTAGGACACCTTTTAGGGTAAATTAATATTATTATAATATTATTTTTTACCCTTATTTACCAGATTTACCCTTTAACCATGGTAAATAAAATATTTACCGAAATAATTATTCAAAATGTCTAAAAATAAGAGTTAACTATTTAAACAATTTGGACATCCTGATTCCATATATGGAATCAATTTTAACATATTCAAAACACATAAGTGGAAGAAATTAATTTGAAATTAATTCCGGCTGTCAAAACAAAAATCGTGTTTTTATGTAATAATAACTATCAAAAGATTGACAATTGTTTATGTCTGGTTTAAATCTGAAATTACGTCCAATGACCAAAATTGTATTAAATGATAAAAATAAATTCTAAATATATTTTAAAACCACTCAAAACCATAATTTATCACTATTGATTATTTCGATTAAAAAAGGTGTTTTAAATTAAAATTTCGTAATTTTCACTATTCATCAAAATATGAAAGTTATCCAAAAGTACCAAAATTTTACCCTAAGATAATTTCGATATTACGAATCCAAAATTGAAATCAATTTGAAAGATAAAATTTATAAAATTTCAAAGATTAGGTATTACTATTCATAACAGCTAGTTTGATTGGTTGTGGTGTGTTAGAATTTTGAAGTTGTGTACAATGAAATCCATTGCATTATTCAAAGGGAAACGTACCGTGGAAGCGTGGGGTGTTACAGTTAATTATGGATAGTTCATAGCCTTAATTTTTAAAAAATGTGGATGTTTTTTTATGTGTTATAAGATGTTTCTTTGAGATTGTAGAGAAATTCAACCATGATGATGTGTGCTAGTTGGGAGATAAGAGGATATCATTGAGAATTATCCCATAGAAGTGGTTCATGAAATTCTAGTGGTCTTGTGTACTTTAGTATTGGAGCAGTTCATTGAGAAAAATTCTCATTTTATGCATATAATGGAGCGGGATGTATGGTGGGTTGTGATAACCATTTTTGAGATAACTAGATCATTTCAGCTACATCACCCTCGATCATTGTTGGAGATGGTAGACCTGAAGTAGCCGAGTTCAGGGTTTAGACCATCTAAAATATTCTCGATCATTTAAATAATTTTTCTGAGAACAGATCCATGTTTTCTTCTTACATGTTAAAATAACAAGAAATGTTATGGTGGGATATCTTAGTTCATACTGCGTAGAAAAAGGGTATATTGTGGAATGATTTCTAAGAAAGGCTTCTGGAACATTTATATCTTGAGCCCTTGAGGAAATGAAAGGATGAAAAATATATGAGTTTGAATCAGGGGACAATGATGAGTATGGATTATGTTGGATGCTTCACTAACCTGTAATGCTTTGTTCTAGTATTAGTCGGTGATGAGGTAGTTGTAGGAGTCATTTATAGGATGGACATAGACATGATATCAAGTCCCAGGTAAATATCTTTTTCATAAGAAGGTTTTATGAGGTTTTGGATTAGGATCTAATTTCCTAAGGAAACCTCAAGGAAGCTTCTAGTGGTGGAAATACAATTCCAATGGGGTGATCCAGTGGTTCCACTGCTGATTGAAGGAAGTGACTCTTTGAGAAATTTCACCAATGTGGTGGTGGGAAGAGTAGTTAAAGAAGGTAACCCTCTTATCATGGTGTTGAATGAGTTCTCTACTATTAGTGCAGTAGTTCGGAACACGTGTGAGGTTAGTTCCCCTGCCCACCAGTTGAGTGCGGGATGTGAGGTAGGATGGGGCACTGTAGATGTTTTGTAGAAACCCTTGATATCTGGGTGATTATAGAGGATCCAGATCAGTATAGAGTGCAGTAAAGGTGTTGGTTACTCCATATCAGGTTGGAAGTTGGAGCTTTACCGGACATACTGGTCGGGGTAATGGAGAAGGTACTCCCGGATAAGGTTGTAATTATTCGTATGGTACCAAAACACCTAAAACTCACACCTGAGCCAGGGGATGGGGGATAGATCATCATCATGTAGTTAAACCAGTATCTAGATGTGGTGAGATTGGACCATTGATAGTTTGAGGTTTGATTATTATTGCTTGAATTATTTTTAGTTCCTCGTTTTCTAAAGGTGACTCAAATTTTTATCTATCTACTCATTTTTTGAATGTATTGGGTCTTTCATTGGAACATTTGTGTGGGGTTTTTTCACTCAATTAACCATTAGGGGTCTGTGTAAAAAATATCCATCAATGTAAGGAGTTTTCTCTCATGGTTGGTATGAATTGATCTATGTGGGACTTTTTTTTCATTATATGACATGATTTGATTTTATATTTGCAATGGATTGGTTGGAAATGTGTCAGGACCATATATAATATTACTATAATAGGGTATCATTCAATCCCCTTGAATAGTGTATATATATTCACCGTCGGGAATGAAATATCCTTGTATGTCATGTAAGACTAGTCTATTAACAGTTGGGTGAACTCACAGCCCAAGTGGCATGTCTTATGCTAGATGATGGGGGAGTAGAGTATCTTATCTTTCCTATTGAGTTGAATATTTTTTAGGATGTTTTTTTCTATGGAATTATAAGGTCTTATACTCGAGATAGATTTCATGTTCACAATAGAGTATCTATCAAGAGTGGAACTGATTTCTATTCCACTATATAGAATCACACTAGTAGAAATCTAGGTATATAAAAAACTATTGGTGTAATTGGAGAAAAAAGGGTTTATTTGACCGAGTATGTCACCTTAGGGATTTCCATTATTGATTTCAAATAAGTATAATGGATCCTTGTGGTTTTGTGTCGATTAGAGGACAATTAATTGGATGAAAGTTAAGAAGTGATATTGTCTTCTGTGAGTGGATGTCTGTTTTGACTGGATGAGGGGCTCTTCCATGTTCTGTAATATTGAGTTGAGATCTGGGTTACACCAAATGATTGTGAGACCTTTTGATATACCAATGACTACCTTTAGGATTAGGTATGGTGTGTATGAGTTTTTTTTTTGGTGTTGTTAAGGTTTACTAATGCACCAACAATACTTATGGACCTGATGAACATAATCTTTCAGCCATACCTAGATCATTTTTTTCATTTTTGTGGATGATATCTTAGTTTCCCCCAAGGCTCATGATGATTTTTCTAAACATCTTGACATAGCCCTGAGTAAATGAAGTTAGCATAGTCTATATGCCAAGATATCTAAATGTCAATTCTATTTTAATAGGGTACATTTCTTAGGTCACGTCATCTCTGAGTATGGTGTGTCAGTGTACCTAGATAATGTCTTGGAATTTGTATCTTGGGAGAATCCTAAGAATGTTTTTGACATCGGAATATTTTTGGGATTAGTGGGATATTACTGAAAGTTCATAGAAGTATTTTCCCATTTAGAAGCACCACATTCAAACCTGACCAACAATGGAATCATTTTTGAATGATCTGGGCATGTGAAAATTATTTCAAGGATTTAAAGAAGTTGTTGAATAAGGCACCAATACTTATCCTACCTGACCAGGGTAAGATGCATACCTTGTTATTTGGTGTGTCCAATGCTACTATTGTATAATTATTGATGTTGGATGATCAGGTTTTTTATATGATCCAAGATAGTTGAGGCCACATAAATGAAATTACCATGTGCATGATCTTTAGTTTCACACGGTGGCTTGTTATTTAATGTTTTTGTAGAATTATTTGTTTGTATATAGGTTTATTGTGTATATATATTATTAAAAAATTAAGTACTTCTTCTCCCAAAACGATTTGAATCTTTGGATGTGAATCTAGGTTGAGTACATTAATTTATTTTTTTTAAGATGGATTACATTCTAGGAAAATGAAATAGTGAGGCAGAAGCGTTATTTCTGAAGACTCAATATCAGGAAATTCATCGATCTAGTTCTATGTGGAGGATGATATAGTTATTGGATGATATTGATATAGGATTGAAGTATAAGAATGGGAAGATGACCCTATAATACTTGGTAATTGATTATATGTCTCTGATCCAGATAAATGAGATGAATTATGAGGATATGGAGTCTTTCCCTTAGGCAATGTCTGGAAGGTGGGGAGTCACCTTCCGATTGGACTACTGGTGATGATTAGTCATTTATTTTCAAGGACATATTGTAATGCATAATTGTATGTGAGAAAAGTTGATTCATGAGTTAATCAAATAGAATTTTGTGTTGCATACTATCATAACAAAAATATATTGGGATATTTATAGATAGTAATGAAATCCAGGTATGAAGAAAGAAGTGGAATGTTTCATGTTGTTATTCTATACCTTCCAGTAGATTAAGGTTGAGAATCCGTGACTGGGTGGATTTTTACAGCCTTATCCCTTTCTAGAATTGAAATGGGATTATGTGATGATGGATTTTATGGTGGTTCTTCTGCGGATTTATCGAAAAACTAATATGATCATGGTAGTTATAGATCATTCATATATGGTTATACATTTCCTAATGATATTATATACCATCAAATTTGATCAGTTGCATGATTTTTATGTTTAGGACATATTACAATTTCATGGGGTTCTATGAACTGTAGTTTCAGATTTTGACCTTTGTATTACTTTATTATATTGGAAGGGGTTACAAAAGTCACCTGGTACCCAAGTGTTTTTTGAGAATGGATTTCTTCCTATAGATGGATGGGAAATCAGAGCATACTATTTAGATTCTATAGGACATGTCGGGGAAACGGTTTTTAGATTATAGTGTCTCTTGGGAGAATCAACTAGTTCTTGTTGATTTTTCCTAAAATAATAGTTACCATGATATGATTTAGATGGAACTGTATGAGGTGCTTTGAGGTAAAACATTTATATCGTCATTGTGTTGGATGGAGTCTAGGGAATCAAATTTACATTGACTGAAACACTTCTATGGGATTTTAGAATAGGTTCAATTGATTTGGAAATATATTGTTATGATTCGATGTAGGAATAGTTCGTATGTGTATTAGCATCGCCGACCTCTTGATTTTTTGGTGGGTGATTGTGTGTTTATAAAGGTGACCCCATGTTTTGGTCACTATCACATTTAGAAATATGATACGTTTGTTTCTAGTTACATGGGTCCATTTTAGATTGTGGATAGGATCAAACCTGTGGGATACTCATTGGCTCTTGAACATTAGTACAATGGTGTTCCTAATAAATTTTTTCATAGCTTCATTAGTATCACCATGACCCATATCATTAGATAGATGATGATGATGTTGACCTTGAGTATTATGATTCTTTATAGAAACATCCAGTTTTTTGTGAGTTGTAGTGATAAAGTATTTTAGGTTCTGATTGTGCAGTTGATTTGGGTGTTATGGTATCATGGTAATGTTTAGGAAGATACTTAGGTGCATGAGACAGATTAGAGGACTTAGTGGCCCAGTCATTTCACCTTCGAAACTGAGTTCTTCTTGGAAATGTGGAATGAGGATAAATCATTATAATGTTGGGAGGTTTTATGACCCAGGACATCATGACAATATTTTATTAGTTCTGTTTTGGATTAAATCACATAACAATGGTAAATGATATGGTTCATATGTTTATGAGGTGTCTCGAGTGTGTTTTGGGGGTTTGGGGAATAAAATATGGGAGAACGAGGAAATATAGTGCATATTTCAAGGTTAGTGAATAGTTATTAGCAACCATGACCCCTAACCATGCTTTCCTAGAGGTGGGATACATAGTTTGAATAAATCGTGCAAGGGGGAAGTCCAATCCGTGAAGGCCTGGACATAGGCCACCATTTGGTACCCGAGAATATTTCATGGTTGTAGGTCATGACAAGGGAAAGGGCCCTATGCTTGATGGATGATTTGGGAATGTGAGATTAATGAATGAGGGATCAAGACATGGACTCAGGTTTTTTTTGATATTCTTTTGGTATTCATTATTTTGGTTGTTCCTTGCACATAGCATTGTATTACATGACATAGAAAATTTTCCATTTGGTTGTGTTCATGTACCCATTTTTTTGGAACTAGTTGGTAATTCATGTTAATTTACTATTGTTTCCTTTATGTTTTATTTTAAATACTATTTATTACTCTAATAAAGTGGTTATAAAATACACATGATATCTATTAGACCCTCGCTACAAGTCGACAGCCTCTGGCATACGAGGAACCGCTCTTGAGGTCATGTGGCGACCTGACTCAAGACACCGATTTAGTGGATTTCGGGCCAAGGACATTACATGGTAAATTATATATTCTATTTTCAGAACCATAATATGTCATAAATATCATATGTTTTCATTATTTCAATCTTCATAACCATCCAGGTAAAATATTGATGAAAAACTAGTCACACTACGACATAGAGATGGTATTCCATATGTATGAACAAGTAATGTTTTCACATTCTTTGGGATGGAAAAGAGGTGGAAATGGTTTTACCCTAATAATAATATATATGTATGTTGATGAAATTTTAGTAATTATTTTAGGATGATTACAATATATTTAGATGAATTATAATGATAAATAATTTTGATAGAGTCTGTAAAGATGACTACCTCTTCTTCAGTAGGTCTCCTTTATATCTCATCTTAATGACCCTTGTAATGGTATTGTAAAATTAAAAGAACTTATAATTCATGTATAGGTAAGTTAAGAATGTAAATGGGTAGGTTTATTTCATGAAAGGTGGATCATGGTTGTTTAAATAAGAGAGAAGATGGTGTCTGTATGTAAGTGTAAGGAAGGTTTCACATGAAATTAATAAAAATATATAAGAAAAATAAATTAATTTTATTGTTAAAGTGTATCCATGTGTCCATACTTTAAAATTTAATATATTATATGGTTTAAATATATTGAAAAAATAACATTTTAAGAGGTTTATGTTGAATTTTAAATCTTATCTTTTTGTTTGACCCCTTTATTAACCAATTTTGACCATAAATGTAGAAATGACTTTGTCACTCTAAAAAGGTCATAAATTTACTTATAAGGTAACAATTGGATCATAAATTATCAATATATGAAATTTTATACCATTTATGATACATAATTTCTTATTTAAATATTTTTATTCTTTTTAAATAATTTAATAATATATTATTTTACATAAAATGCTGTTAAATTCATTTAATGAATTATTCACATTACCTGACTTCAAAGACATTATGATATAAATTGAATATGAAAATAATATTCTTCACCACTCTTTATACAATATTATTAACTATAAAATTATTTTATATCTATAATTAATCCTAAATAAATCACTTTTCTTATTTTTAAATTTATTGACTTGGATTTTGTCCACTTCATTTACAAGCATTGTGTCTTCTTGTATACGTATTTAAGGTAATTATATAAGCACTGTAAATTATAAATAAATTACCATCATAAAATATTTCATTGGGATAAAAAAAACATTAATATTCATTATAAAATTATTTTTATCTCTATGTGAACATATAATATAAATTTAAATCCAAGAGAGTAAATTTTTTAATTTTTTTCATAAACTATTTTATAGGTAATTATAATGCAAAAAAGAATCAATGTGGGCATAAATTAGAATTTTATATGAGTATGTATGAACTAAACTCATAAAATAATTAAAACATAACTATTATGTATAATTTAAAGTCCTTTCATATTAGTTTTAACATAAATATTCTTTTTTTAACCTTTTTACTGAGGTGGTAATATTTTTACATTAATCTTTTTTCGTAATGGGAAAAAAAGAAATATTACTCATTTAAATATTTAAACATTATTAATAAAAATAAGGAATCAATTTTCAAATATTAAATCTTTTTAAATGGTAGAAATTAATTCAATATAAAAACAAAAAAACATGATAAACATTGTCACACATTTTTTCCGGGAGGTGAATAGGGTGGTGGATGAGCTTACGAACAAAGGAGTGGGTATGGATATCAATTTGTTGGATACTATTCTAGATTATTTAGCATCATATTATGAAATAGAATATAATAAAATCATATCATTAATAATTTTTATCTTTTATTTTTATAAATAAATTCCTTTTCATTTTTATTGAAGAACTCTTAAAAATCAACACACGATAAAAAATTGTTTTTATAAAAAATAACATTTTATGTATAAAAGTAATTTTATAGAAATGTCATGTATAATATTGATACAAAACATAAAAATTGAATTATTTTTTATAATAGTAAACTAATGATATTTTTAAATCATTATAAATAAAAATCAGGATTTGAAAGTACTCTGAAAAATGAAGTTTTTATTTTAAAATATATATATTTTCACTATTCACCCAAAAATAATCTTTAAAAAAAACAAAATATTCTCCCTAAGAAAATTATGATAATTTTATTTCTAAAATTATATCCTTTTTATAAAATTCAAATTCTTAGTTTTTTAGAAATTAATTATAATATTCTTTCATAAAATGCAATAAAACCCATTTTTAAGACAACATATTTTTGACTGATAAAATGAATTTTTTAAAATGATTTAGTGATTATTTACTAAGAATTAATCACTAAATGTGTATTTAGTAGGACCATTTTACATATAATTCTTAATGTGTTTATGCATTTCCATTCCCATCAATTCAACAACTAGGTTATAATGGTCACGTTTCAATAATAATATTTTTATAGTGCATCATAATTCACATAAACATTGATGTTTCGTGTTAATTAATCTACCGAGAATAGAATTATTTTAAAATAAAATTTTACGGTGATACCATAACCAACTTATATGAGTCAATTTAGAGAGAATGATCATAACTCAATGAATGAAAGATGAGTTACCCAAAAAATTTACTAGTGTGAAATAACGATATAAATAGCCATATAAAAAAGGGAACATCATTTGGATGATAAATAAAATGAAATATAAGAAAATAAATTATAAAAAATTAAATGGATAGTAAATCAATATAAAACTATGCAATGAGAACATGGTTCATAACATGTAACTCGTCTCGAAGAATCAGGATTGAGACCAAAAAACTCACTCAACTTTTGTGACATTATAATCAAGACCCCTTGAAAGAGAGGTCTGGTAAATGAACATAAAAAAATCATGATTAAAATATAATTAATCGTATTATATAAGAAATAGTTATCATATACACTACAAAATTTAAATTAATTTTATAACACTAAGAATGTCTCAAAGAGATGAATTTAAGATGAATACCCATTACCTCGGTCCTTATCTATTCTTCAATTGAAACAAATTTCATGAATAATTAAATTTATTTAATTCAATAAAAATACAATAA
Source organism: Viscum album (assembly GCA_963277665.1). Classification (NCBI taxonomy): domain Eukaryota; kingdom Viridiplantae; phylum Streptophyta; class Magnoliopsida; order Santalales; family Viscaceae; genus Viscum; species Viscum album. The sequence goes on from OY728167.1 coordinate 687,376,319, forward strand.
TATTATTCATTAATATATTCATTTTTACTCGTCATTTATAATAATTCTACATATATTGGGATTTTTTAACTATTTTCAACACTAGTTATAAGAAATATTTATATCATTGAAGAAGATTCATAAAAATCATGTTGATATCTATTATTTTTCAAAACTTCATTACTATTGGTCGGAGTAGATTACTCAATAGGGGAGGGGTGAATTGATTATCTATAAAACATTTCTGGTTAAAAAGAATTATTAAAAAAGGGTTTCCCCAAAAGTTAGATACAACCCAGTTAATCAAGGTTATACTGTTATAAGAGTTTGACAGTTTAAATAACTTCTTAGAAGATTCATTAGTTCCTAGTAATATTAATATCAGTTATTAATATTACATTTGAAGCTATTATACTGAGGTAATACCATGATATCTTCTTTCCAAGATTAACTATCAATGTGAATTTAGTGAATTCTGAATTTAATAGTACAGTAGAAAAAACTAGATCAAACATCACAAAAAATATAAACAAGCGGTTCAGTCTCAAGTCGAGACCTAATCAACTCCACTTGGTGACCACCTATCACCAAGCCGTTTATATAAATAAACTTAATCTGCACCCTGGATTGGGGTTAACAATATTACACAGGATTTTCTAGGTCACAGAGGGTCCTCTTCCATAGTCCTTCGTGGGTACAAATAACCAGCCCACATTGGGACCTCTTCCACACTTATCCACGGGTATACAAAAGTGTAAAATTATTCTTGAGTAAGGATATCGTATATCCTTCAGTTTAATGAAAGAGAAAAAGTGTGTTGTTTTACAGATACAGACACTCATCAAAAGCTAAAAAAATGATATACAATAGATAAGAAATATAGAGACAGGTTTAGAAGTTCTCTGAGTGTTAGTCTTTGTAGCTCTGGACTTCTGAGATGAAGTAGATGCATAAATCATGTCCTTGTAAGGTGAACAGAGTGTCGCAAGTTAGCAAGATTGGCATGTGTTCTTCGTGATGTTTGATAGTGTGCATATATCCTTGGTTATGGGATTCATGTATGCATTGTGTGTTTTTCAGTAGTGTTGAGTTTAATGTGATAATCCTTTCTTCAAAAACTTCTCTATGTGTGTTCTTAGTTATCATGCTCACACTCGCTTGGTTCTCTTTCATCCATATGTTCTCTCTGGGCCGCATTACTCTTTTATCTTAGATTTCATGTGTTAGAGGCAACAGGTTGAATGGATTCTAAGCCTCGTACCCTGTACTGTTAGGTGACATGTCTACAAAGTAACATTAATTATCTCAGTGCATTTAAAATCATCAAATATGACTATTAGATATTAAATTGAATATGAATAAACCGATTAAGAAATGGTTTCACCGTATGTCATGGAAACGGTGTCTCCTTCACACAGTGTCTAGATTGATCATGATGTCTTGTGGTCACGTCGTCTGGTTCATGGTGTCTCATTTTCACAGTGTCTCGTTGATTACAGTGTCTACTTTTTCATGGTGTCTTCGTGTTCATGGAGTCTCAAGGTCACAATGTTGTATTGATCATGGTGTCTTCTTGTTCATGGTGTCTGGATGTCATGGTGTCAGGTTCCCTATTCCAGATAAACATAACTGGTGGCAGACTCACAGTGTCTCAGACTTATCTTGATAACTTTTTTCAAACATAAGCAATGACGATCATAGAATGGATTAGACATAATCATTTATCAATGAAATTATTATAAGAGTAAATCAAAGATGGTATACAGTAATTGAACTAAATGTATAAAAATTTAGATCTTGAATGGATCAACATAAAGCATAAGGATACTAAACAATGATACATAATAGTTAGAGATAATTTACAGAGGATTAACAAGGTTTAATAGGATTTTTTATCATTAAAACATGATTAATACATGATGAGTTCAACAATGTCCCCCTTTTTATGATGAAAAATCATGTATAATTAAGTGTATATTTTTACCAACAACATAGTTATGATGTGAAAATAAAATATATCGAATGAGTGTTCTCCTATAGAGATTTGTCCCCCCTTTGGGATTATAAAAATGTAGTAAGAACAAGAAGGACAAAAGAGACAAGAGAATAACATCTTGTATTAGATAAAAAGAGGGTCATTATAAAGAGTAAATCTAATGAAACAATATTCCTATCAAATGAGTGTAATCACTGTCCTTCTCCACTGGTTGGTCTTCTATAGGCCCTTAACAGCATCATAATAAGAGGAACCCTAGGAGCAGAAGTTGAGGTAGAAAAAGGGAGTGATCCAATTGATCAAGAAGTTAATGGAAGACCTTCAAAGACAAGGGGAGCCAGTTTAGGTGAAGTAGAAGACCGAGGCAGTTGTTGACCGAGGATCACATGAATGATCTAACTCAGTTCCCGACTGAAAGACATATAATTGGAGGTGAGGGCAGAGCCAAATGTAGGAAAATTAGTTCTCAGATGTGCAACCGTAGGAGCAATAATGGTTGTACATTGGACATAAAGATACGTCTGCATAAGCTTGATAAAATCATCAATGATCTCTCCAGCATATTGCATAGCTTTCTCAAAGTCGTCCTTGTTTTCCATAAACATATCCAACAGACGAGTGAACTCTGTGAGCTTTTGGACTTGAGTCTTGAAAGCTTGAGTAACAGGGGAATCCTCAGATTTTCCACAAGGTATTTAAAATGATTGGTCATGTCAGTCTTTAAGAAGATTTGGTTGAAGTAGAAGTACACATTCTTTGAAATTTCTTGATGAGCATCATTAGAAATATTTGAATGGATTTGGACTAGATCAAGAACTCTGTCACTGTTCTTGATAACATTAGATAGTGAATATTTATGGAATACATGAATCACAGTCTGAAGCTCTTCTTTGACCACTTTACTAAAGAGATCTCTATCTAAGTACAGTTGAGATGATTGACCAGAGGCTTTAGAAGAATTGACAGCTGAGGTAATATATTTTAGTTGATTCAGCATTTTTTTAAGGAACCCCTTATAATCATCAGTGATCTTATAAAGAACAACCACAAGCTCACGCATCTCTTTGACAATTTGTTGGTTTCTTTCAACCACCTTATCATATAAGGAAGATAAAGGAGGATTAATCAGAGAAGTAATATCCTTTGGGGTTGAGCAACAATAGTCTCAACAATATGAGAAGAAGGCTCTGATCTTGAATTCATCACATTTTGAATGTCTTCAATCACACCACTTAGAGTCTTCACTTCATCACTAAGCTGTTTCATTTCAACTATGACTTCCTGAATTTTATGAAGCATTTTGGTTTGAATCTTCCAAATATAATTTTACAACAATAGTGAGGCTTCTCTCTAACAGTGGTTTGTTTCAGGAGCTGGTTCAGTATTGAGGAGTTTTTCAACTCCATCAAAAAGGGTATCTCCAAATTCATTCAGATCGTCCTCACTGATCACTTATGGTTGTTATGGTGAAGTTTGACAGATTGGGACTGATTTGGGCTTAGGTTACTTTTTTCAGAGGCAATATCAGAGACAAATTTCAATTGGAACATTGTAGAAAGATCATGATTTTGAACTGAGACTTCTTGAGAGTCAGTCACATCATAAAAACTAGGGAACTTTTACCAAGTTTCTACATTAATTGAATCAATCAGGTTTGGTACTTCAAAATATTTTATATTTAGTGGTTGCTCCCCCTCAACAGTTTCATCCTTTTTATGACTGAGAGCCCTAGAGTCTTGATCTATTTCCAAAAACTCATCTCTTAGTTCATTACCCTTTTTCTATCTAGCCAACTGAAAATCTAGCTCCTTCCTTTCCTCACCTGAAGGAAAGACTTCAAGAATAGATTTTTCCACTGGTAGTTCCTCAAGGACATCTTTTTGCATAATAGGAAATTCTTCTTCTATATGTTCATCCATATAATTCTTTTCGGTTTCTTTGGTAACAGATTCTGTTTCAACTTCGGGTTGATCTTCCAGATTAGAAACATCTTTAGGAGTACGGAATTATTTTTCAAGAATTACATGAGGAATAAGAGTATTGTCTTCTTCATTAGAAATAGTTTCCATGGGAGGCACAAAACCTCTTCTCCTTATTCTTTAGAATACTCAACAACTTCATCTGGTTCCAAACCAAGATTATAAAAAACTTTTGGTCTTGAGGGATTTTCCACTGGATTGAACTTTTCATAGATCCTATCATTGTCTTCCACCCTTTCCTTTTTCAAGGATTCCAATTGATTTTCATTATCTTGATAATTTCTCTTGAAAGGAAGAACTCAATATTCTTGATAGCTTCTTCATTAGGTTCAACCATACCCTTGGCATGAAGCATGGCTGAGATAAGACGAGAATAAAACATGGGTGTTGACTTGGATGATTTTTTGATTAGATCACACATATGATGTATGAAATACTTATAAAGGTTATTCTTGTGCCCATTTTTCATAAGATGAATAAAAAATACATCCGAATATTTTAGTACAGCGAAATCATATTTTCTAGTGCTAATAATGTTCTGAATAAATTTGAATAGAAGTCTAGATTCTCCATCCAGTTCAGAAGCAATGGGTCACCTCTTGGATCCATTTTCGGTTATTCTTTTCAAAGCATCTTCCCAGACAATGAATTCACTATATGGTGGAGGTCCTCTTTGATAGTCCCAACAGATGACTTCATGAGGTATCCCATGGAATTAAACCAATAACCTCAAAGAGAATGTGAATATCTGGCCATTTAACTAGATTCTTATAGCATATCCATCATTAGAATCAAAAGAGAACTGAACATACTGATAAAATTGGGCCACTAGCATAGTGTAGATAGGTCTATCTTCCTTCAAAACCCATTCTAACACGCCTTGATCATTTAGAACTTTCAAAACTAGAGACTTACTTGATAGAATCCAATTAGGTAATATCTCTTTCTTAGGTACTACTACTCGGTTCCCCAGATTATGATTTAAAGGACCATTGGGTGCTAGATTAGGTGCAATATTCTTCTTATTTGAGCTATATTTCTCAAGAGTTGGTGATGAAGGGCATTTCATCCTGGGAATTCACCAAAGGTTCAAGAGAGATATGGTTTGGAGGGTTGAACAGATGTTACGAATTAAGTGAATAGAAGAAATATTGTATGATGAACAAGTGACACTTCCATTATTTTATCATTTAGGAATACCAAACGTCGTTAAAAAAATAAATGCACAAGAATTTAAAAAGGTGAAATGAATAATTACTGTGATAAAGTTTTTAATTTATAAATAAAACCCATAAATAATCATTACGGTGATACCATTTCAGTTCTTTATGGGGAGAAAGTGAATGAACTTTACGGTGAGACAATGATTGAATCCTTACGGTGAGACCGTGACTAAATCATTTCGGTGAGACTGTGAATGTCTGACAATAATCATGAAATACTAACTATGAGACCATAAACATGAAACAGTAAGATATAAAACAATTACACATAAAACATTAAGACATTTACTTAATGTTTATCATGCCTAGTTCATGTGTGATGTAGTCTCTTCTTTTAGAATTTAATGGTTTGGTGAATATATGAGAAAGTTGATATTCATTTCCAATGAATTCCAAAGTGATGTCACCTTTTTTATAATGATCGCTCAAAAAGTGATTTCTTACATCATTAGGCTTTGTCCTAGAATGTGAAATATGATTTTTTGAGATGTTAATATTACTTTTGATCTCACAATTTATAGGTACATGCCTGAATTGATATCCATAATCTATTAATGTGCATTTCATCTACCCGATGTGTGCACAACAACTGCATGCAGCTATGTATTCAACTTCTACAATAGATAATGCATCAGATTTTTATTTATTAGTAATCCATGATACTAGTGACTTGCATAAAAAGTGACATGTTCCAGAGGATCTTTTTATATCTAACATACAACCACCAAAATAATCATAAGAATGAATAACAAATTCAAATGATTTTCCTATAGGAAAGAACAGTCCAAGATCTGGGTGTATGCTTGAGGTATTTGAAAATTCTCTTTATAGAAATTAAATGAGATTTCCGAGGATTTTCATGAAAATGAGCACACATACATACACTAAACCTAATGTCAGGTCGACTAGTAGTTAAGTAGAGCAAACCTCCAATCATTCCACTATAAGTGGTTTGATTAACAGATTTTCCATCTTCATCAAGATCCAACTTACAAGAATTTCTCATGGGAGTTCCACTACTTTTAGTGATATCTAATCCATAAAGTTTTAGAATATCTCTAGTATATATACTTTGAGTTAAAATAATTCCATCATTATTTTGAAATATTTGAAATCTATGAATGAATTTTAGTTCACCCATTAAACTCATTTCAAATTCATTTTTCATCATTTTAAAAAAATCAACACATAAATAATTTCATGAAGATCCAAATATAATGTCATCTACATAAATTTGAACAACTAAAACATCATTAGAAAATCGTTTTATAAAAATAGTAGGATCTGCTATTTCTTTTGTAAAACCTTTTTAAGTTAGAAAAGTACTCAACCTATCATAACATTCTCTTAGAGCATGTTTTAAACCATATAAAGCATTGGATAATTTTAAAATATGATTTTGAAAATGGGGGTTTGTAAAACCAGTGGGTTGTTCAACAAAGACATTCTCATCTATATGCCCATTTCAGAATGCACTCTTAATATCCATTTTATATTGTTTGAAATTCAAATTTTCATCGTAAACAAGAAAGATTATAATGGCTTCAAGTCTAGCTACTGGTGCAAAGGTATCTTCATATTCAATTCCTTCTTCTTAACTATAGCCTTGTGCAACCAATCGAGCCTTGTTTCTAACTATTTTACCAGTATCATCTACCTCATTTCTAAACACCCATTTAGTGCCTATGGTGAATGTTGCCTTGGGTCATTCAAAAAGTTTCCATACTTTGTTCCTTTTAAACTGATTATGTTCTTCTTGCATAGACATCACCCAAAATTCATCATTGATAGAATCATTCAGGTTCGTAGGTTCATGTACTGACAAGAAGACCTGATGTTCATGTAACACCCCGACCCTAGTTACCCATAGTCGGTGCATTATTACATAACATTGGCATGATCACAAGAAAGATCAAATCTCGAAAGACAGATTGGTTTAGTAGCCTTGGAAACACAAGATATATTCATAAAGTTTTACATTACATCATAGAGTGAAAAACTACTACAACAACATAGTCTCCATATTTCACACTCATATCCCCACATAAAATCTCTACAGGTCATTCATAACATACTTCTTCACATCCTGGGAAAAATAAAACATAGAAAAGTGGTGAGGTCAAATGCCCAGTAAGGATAACAATATAGTGGAAACTTTCAAAAATAATCATAAACATTTAAGGCAATGTATAACTAAAACAAAATCCTTTTAAACTTGAACTTCAACATAGTATTGAAAAAGTAAAATGAAATAATGCCATTTACTTATTCACATGGATATTCTACTAATCGAATAATCACATGCAATATCCACAACCACTTTCATAATGATGGAATGCATAATGCTGAACTTTAATTTCTTTGTCAAGGCCTCATCCCAAGACCTTGGGGCTAACTGTAACCGGAACCCAACCCGGAGTGCCTCTAATAACCGGACACCAACCCAGAGTGCCTCTAATAACCGGACACAAACTCGGAGTTCCTCTAATAACCGGAGACCAAACCGGAGTTCCTCTAATAACCGAAGACCAAACCGGAGGGCTTACTTTTACCTGTCCCCAACCCGGAACATACTTGTCGAACACATTCATCTGAATGAAAGGTTGAAATATAACATAAACATTCAGATTAAAAATAACTTATGGAATGTCACTACATTAAAAAAACCATGAGTGACATAATAATAGCTTATCCACAGTCAAAAATATCAAAAACCCTTCAATAAAATATGGATGTTTTGTATCATAATAAACAACTTCAAATAAGCTTAAAAGCCATCAAAGGATGTTGACATAGATGAAATAAAAACTATTTTAGAGAAATATCTCTTTTTTATGAAATCATTTTAAAAGTAACATAATTATAAAATAATACATTCAATTTGAAAATATTCTTTTAAGCTTGTAAGGTAAGCTTTGACGATTTTATAACGGCGGTAAATAGCTGCACCCGCCGTATAAGTTAAAAAAACATTCTTACCTTAAATTTGTCGAAAAGGTTATAAGTGCCTTGTTTGAAAACGACGGAAAGATTCCTTTAGAAAAACATAAGGGTATAAATTACTTTAACCCATTTTCTAGTAAATAGTAAAAATGTTTTTAAATACATTTTTAAGGAACATGGATGTCGTTGATAAAGAGATCCCAGTAGATAATTACGTATAAACAACCTCGGATAATGAAGAGATTGTGAAATAAACCCTTACCTTGTACTTTTCCTTGGTTGGGGTAGGTTAAAATCCTGTATTATGGTGAAATAATTGTTATTAAATTATACAAGAATCATATATATTAATATGATATCATATATGATCTTTTAACATCGATTTGTTAATAATATCTTTGAATTATCGTCATTTCGGGCGTTAACTTACTCATTTTCTTTTATATGTTTTGTTACATAAGCCCTGTTTGTTATGGATAGGTTGTATCTTATTCATATCCAGAATGATATCAAGTCCTTAAACATCATTTTTAAATCATCAAATGATAATTATACTTTAATGGATACGATGGAGAATGAATCTCATCGCGTCCGTGGAGACGGTAGTCCGTACGTACGCACGAGCGACAATATCATTCTTTTGATATTAAAATAATATATATATGGATGGTATATCATATATAAAGAATCATTAACATGTTATATTTATTATTTACATGAGTTACACATCATTATTATACCCATCCAAATAATAATATATTGAATAACAATTACACCACGGCGTGGAGACGGTAAGCCATACATACGCACGTATGGTGACATGTTATTCAAAGGGTGGATAGAATACTGAATATGGTTGTACCATATTTATAATAACATCACATTATATATAATATACTGGAGTTATTATTTTAGAATGGTAATAACAAAGAAAGAAGAAGTGGAAGAAGAAAGGAACTTGAAAGGGGGTGGTGAAAACATTACCTCTTCTTCGGGTTCTTCCTTTTTATTTGATCAAAAGGGATCCTTAGTTTGGATTTATGATCAAACTAAGTCCTCTAGGTTGTAGTGAGGGAAGTTGGGAGAGTATTTGGGCAGATTTTGGCCAAACCAAAAGGCTTTGAAGGTGTGATGAAATGAGAATGAAGAGTGCCCTTTTATAAGAGGGGTGAGGGGAACCTTTGGAAAAGCTAGAAATATTAATTTATAATAAATTCATATTCGGTTTCTAATAGCTCCAAAGTTGATTATTTAAAGTTTAAGGTTGTAATGGGACTAAAAAAACTCAACCAATAGAATTTAGACAGGTTTGGGTACTTATATTAACCTTATCTTTAAGTATTAACTCTAAGTTAATTAGTTTGACATTTACCATGTCACTTTGTATTTTTTTATTATATGGGTAATAAACATACCATATACATCCAAGAGACCCCAAAGTGGTCCATTAATGATACACCTATAGTGATATAAGTCTTTTGGCTGAACCTTAGATTTTTAGGAATTTAATATCAATTAATAATATAATATTTGTTTTAAAAACTCTTTTATGTCATTTTTGACACTATTCAATAGTTGATTTTTGTGAAACTCATAACAGAATAATTACTTCTATAAAAGTTAATTAAACCAATCCTAATATGTCATATTATCCTAGAAAATTAGTTTAATTCATTAAAAGTCTGAAATTATATTTATTTTGGTATTTATAATATCAATTATTTGAATTTTCACTATTATGGTAATTACTGCATCATCAGTGTGTCATAAATAAATTATATTCTTTAATCTCTAAAAATTGAAACTAAAATATCATCATGTAGGAAATCTTTTTTTCTTTCTAATGAATATTTATAGTCTAAAGTCCAACATATATAACCCTATGTAAAAATTGTTTTTCTAGAAGATATATACTTATGTCATTTTTGTACTAATTTTAACTTAATTAAAATAAAGTGGCCCTATCACCTACAGGTGGCTCCATGGGGTCCCAAAATCGACCCCAAGATGACTATGGTCGAACATGTATCAACTAATAAGTCTAGGACACGTTTTAGGGTAATTTAGTACTATTATAATATTATTTGTTAACCCTTATTTACCGGATTTACCCTTAACCATGGTAAATAAAATATTTACTGCAATAATTATTCGAAATGTATAAAAATAAAAGATACCTATTTACACAATTTGAACATCCTAATTCCAAATATGGAATCCATTTTTCAAAATTCAAAACACAGAAGTGGCAGAAATTAATTTAAAATTAATTCTCATTGTCAAAACAAAAAACGTGTTTTTAAGAGATAATAACTATCAAAAGATTGGCACTTGTTTATGTCCAGTTTAATTGTAAAATTATGTCCAATGACCAAAATTATATTAAATGGTAAGAATATATTCTAAATATACTTTAAAACCACTCAAATTCATAATTTATCACTATTAATTATTTTGATTAAAAAAGTTGTTTTTAATCAAAATTTAGTAATTTTCACTATTCATCAAAATATTAAAGTTATCCAAAAATTACCAAAATTTCACCTTAGGGTAAATTCGACACTCCGAATCCAAAAATGAAGTCCATTTTGAAATATAAAATATATATAATTTCAAAATTTAGGTATTACTATTCATAACGGCTAGTTTGATCGGTTGTGGTGTGTGTTAAAAATCGAAGTTGCGTACAACACTCGCTACTGTATTATTCAAAGGAAAGCATACCGTGGAAGCTTGGGATGTTTAATTTTAAATTTTTGATGTCCCCATTTAGTCAAAAAGATTAAAATATTGTATTTAAAAAGGGTTCACTATTAAAAGTTGATAAAAGTGCAATACTGAAAATGAATTTGTTCTTGCATTATATCTAAGAAACTCATAATATGGATTCTAAAATTATAAGGATTATATAATGTTTAAAATTTAGTTAATACTATTCATAACCTCTTTTGAATGGCATTTTTTTTTGGTAAGTCATTATTCAATTGAACTCAGTGTTGCGTGTAGTGCAAGTTATTGAATTATTTTGAAGAAATAACACACTATGAAATCTTGGGGTGTTACATTCTACCCTGCTTCAATAAATTGCGTCCTCGAAATTTGAAATTGTTCTTCGAAAATAAAAGGTTGAAAATAGAAAATATATTTGTGGGAAAACCCACATCTGAAATTGGGTTACTATAATTTAGTCTTAATATGAGGAAAAGAGAAATGAAAGGGTCACCACCAAATTATGATCTCGATTAGGAGAACATTGGTGGAAATTAGAGACATATAATTGGAGGAAAACATAAATATTTATAGGTAGTGATTGAGGTCATCAATCACAAACAAGTTTAAAATTGAGGTCCTTAAATTCATCAATCTACAATGATTTAAAATACCATCGATTCAACAAAACATAAGATATTAGGATAACACATTTTTGACTTTTCAAAATATCTTTGTTGAAATCCGACATCGAAAAATGAATTAATGAGGCCTCTATTTAAAATAAAGAGTGGAAAGTATGAAGATTACCGAAAATAACACATACTAGGGTTCCATGTAGGAAAATATGGATATGGAAGAGAAATATAACCATCAATTATCTGATGGAGAGTGGTAGAGAACATGGCTATGAAAAGGGCAACAATCCCAAAGCCATAAATTAGTGATGATTTAAGGTACCATCTAGGAAAACATTTTTGTTCTAAGTTCCTTTTCTTAATGTTGAGGAATTTATTTATGAGATTGGCTAAGATCATAAGGAGATATACTTACTTTATAATTAGAGTTTTATCAATTAATAAATATCTACCACAAACTCATCTTTCACTATAAAAGATAATAGAACGTAAACAAATTCTATTTATACTATTCGTACAGGGTTCCAAAATAAAAGAATTTTTAATTTATCTACCAGATCTTTTAAGAAAAACTACATTATTTAATACAGGAAATCTCGTGGTCCAGTGGTAGGTGATACACCCCTGTCGCCCTTCGGTTGCGGGTTTAAGTCTCGTGGCCTTGTCGGTCGCGACGGGTTGTCGCCCGACCTCCGGGTTGTCCTTTTATGGCAATCCAAAACTAATCTCAAACTAGAATTTATCCAAAATACTTCTATCCAAACTCACAGTCCAACCTTTATAAGGAAGGTAAACATAATGTAGATCCTTTTTACCCCGTAATAGCATATTAATACCATCATCATGTATTCTTTTAAAACACTGAAACATCCTGAATTACCATAATACTTATTTATTACATTCATGCTCCCTTATTCCATATAGAATGCTGGATATACTTCATCAATCCAAAAATGTTTTAAAACCCAATAATGATGGAATATACAAATCATTAATCAGCTTCAAGGTAGTCAAGAATATCCATTATAATTAATCCAAATCCATCATGTATTATTCTAAAATCACTACCTCAGTATCAGAACCATATTATGGTTTATCGTTCTCTCAACCATATATTTTCCAAAAATTTAACCTGCTATTGAGTCTCTTTTCTTTGTTCCACAAAATATCAAGTCCTTAATGAAATAGTACTGCAGTACAATCCTCATATTCTCCATATTTATTATAACAAGTACATTGTTGATACAACACTCAAATGACATAATCAACATAAGAACTCTAATCATTCCTCTTCATCTGTGGTAGTATCATAACTTGATTATTATCCAATAGCATCATTTGCGGCATAGTCTGATGACTGGGGCATAGGTTCGCGTAGTGTCCAAACTCATTGCAAATGAATCATTATACATTTGAAACCATTTTCTTACCCTTTCAGTCACGTACGTTGTGCCATTTTCCTCCACACTTATAACAAACTCCCATTCCTTTCAGGCAAGTTCCACGGTGTTTCTTTCCATAATTATCACATATGGGAAAATTCTTCTTTTCCCTCTTCCCTTTATCCATCTTTCTCTCTTCCATCCTTTTATTCTCTTGTTTCCCTTCAATGCCATAGGAATCAGTAAACTTTTTACTTATCTTATCAACACATGATATTATGTCTTCATATGATGATAATACATGCGAGACAATTTCTCTTATAAATTCTGGCTTAAGACCATGAAATATATGATCCTTCTTTCTCTTTGTATCATGTACATTGCTAGAGTTCTCATTCCTTCTACTGGGCTCCATTTCTAAACAATGGCATACATTAGATTAGTTTATGAATAACAATACCTAATCCCAAATTTGAAAAGCACATAACATAAATTAAATAGTTTATGGATATAATCCATAATCATAAAAATGTCTCCTTTGAGGAAGTATATACTCATAAACCCTTCATAATGATTTGTAAAGAAAATGAGAGTTATCCTAAGAATATCCCCTGGGAGTGTTGTAACCAAGAGTGCAGCAAGGCCCGTTGTCATGCACCAGTTCCCGTTCGAGTCTAGCTCAAAGCGGTGTTTTCGGGTTTTACCCCTAGGTACATCTGTGCCAGAGCCGCCTCTACCTGCTCGTATCCAGACAGGGATGTATTTCTTGGAAAACTCACAAAATCTCTACAATACCAAAATTCTAGGAAGTTCTTCTATACTAATCCTCAAAATTCATCTTAAATCTATGTGCTCTAATCATAGTTTATCTAAATCTAGCTTCCAAGGTTTGTACTAAAATTCATCTGATACCAAATGTAATGCCCCGACCCTAGTTACCCAGAGTTGGTGCATTATTACATAACATTGGCATGATCACAAGAATGATCAAATCTCGAAAGACCGATTGGTTTAGTAGCCTTGGAAACACTAGATATATTCATAAAGTTTTACATTACATCATAGAGTGAAAAACTACTACAACAACATAGTCTCCATATTTCACACTCATATCCCCACATAAAATCTCTGCAGGTCATTCATAACTTACTTCTTCACATCCTGGGAAAAATAAAACATAGAAAAGGGGTGAGGTCAAATGCCCAGTAAGGATAACAATATTGTGGAAACTTTCAAAAATAAGCATAAACATTTAAGGCAATGTATAACTAAAACAAAATCCTTTTAAACTTGAACATCAACATAGTATGGAAAAAGTAAAATGAAATAATGCCATTTAGTTATTCACATGGATATTCTACTAATCGAATAATCACATGAAATATCCATAACCACTTTCATAATGATGGAATGCATAATGCTGAACTTTAATTTCTTTGTCAAGGCCTCATCCCAAGACCTTGGGGCTAACTGTAACCGGAACCCAACCCGGAGTGCCTCTAATAACCAGACACCAACCCGGAGTGCCTCTAATAACCGGACACCAACTCGGAGTTCCTCTAATAACTGGAGACCAAACCGGAGTTCCTCTAATAACCGAAGACCAAACCGAAGGGCTTACTTTTACCGGTCCCCAACCCGGAACATACTTGTCGAACACATTCATCTGAATGAAAGGATGAAATATAACATAAACATTCGGATTAAAAATAACTTATGGAATGTCACTACATTAAAAAAAACCATGAGTGAAATAAGAATAGCTTATCCACAGTCAAAAATATCACAAAACCTTCAGTAAAATATGGATGTTTTGTATCATAATAAACAACTTCAAATAAGCTTAAAAGCCATCAAAGGATGTTGACATAGATGAAATCAAAACTATTTTAGAGAAATATCTCTTTTTTCTGAAATCATTTTAAAAGTAACATAATTATAAAATAATACATTCAATTTTAACATATTCTTGTAATCTTGTAAGGGAAGCTTTGACGATTTTATAACGGCGGTAAATAGCTGCACCCGCCGTATAAGTTAAAAAACATTCTTACCATAAATTTGTCGAAAAGGTTATAAGTGCCTTGTTTGAAAACGGCGGAAAGATTCCTTTCGAAAAACATAAGGGTATAAATGACTTTAACCCATTGTCTAGTAAATAGTAAAAATGTTTTTAAATACATTTTTAAGGAACATGGATGTCGATGATAAAGAGATCCTAGTAGATAATTACGTATAAACAACCTCGGATAATGAAGAGATTGTGAAATAAACCCTTACCTTGTACTTTTCCTTGGTTGGGGTAGGTTAACCTCCTGTATAATGGTGAAATAATCGTTATTAAATTATACAAGAATCATATATATTAATATGATATCATATATGATCTTTTAACATTGATTTGTTAATAATATCTTTGAATTATCGTCGTTTCGGGCGTTATCTTACTCATTTTCTTTTATATGTTTTGTTACATAAGCCCTGTTTGTTATGGATAGGTTGTATCTTATTCATATCCAGAATGATATCAAGTCCTTAAACATCATTTTTAAATCATCAAATGATAATTATACTCTAATGGATACGATGGAGAATGAATCTCATCGCGTCCGTGGAGATGGTAGTCCGTACGTACGCACAAGCGACAATATCATTCTTTTGATATTAAAATAATATATAAATGGATGGTATATCATATATACAGAATAATTAACATGTTATATTTATTATTTACATGAGTTACACATCATTATTATACCCATCCAAATAATACTATATTGAATAACAATTACACCACGACGTGGAGACGGTAAGCCATACATACGCACGTATGGTGACATGTTATTCAAAGGGTGGATAGAATACTGAATATGGTTGTACCATATTTATAATAACATCACATTATATATAATATACTGGAGTTATTATTTTAGAATGGTAATAAAAAAGAAAGAATAAGTGGAAGAAGAAAGGAACTTGAAAGGGGGTGGTGAAAACATTACCTCTTCTTCGGGTTCTTCCTTTTGATTTGATCAAAAGGGATCCTTAGGTTGGCTTTATGATCAAACTAAGTCCTCTAGGTTGTAGTGAGAGAAGTTGGGAGAGTATTTGGGAAGATTTTGGTCGAACCAAAAGGCTTTGAAGGTGTGATGAAATGAGAATTAAGAGTGCCCTTTTATAAGAGGGGTGAGGGGCACCTTTGGAAAAGCTAGAAATATTAATTTATAATAAATTCATATTCGGTTTCTAATAGCTCAAAAGTTGATTATTTAAAGTTTAAGGCGGGGATGGGTCTAAAACAACTCATCCAATAGAATTTAGACAGTTTTGGGTACTTATATTAACCTTATCTTTAAGTATTAACTCTAAGTTAATTAGTTTGACATTTACCATGTCACTATCTATTTTTTTATTATATGGTTTATAAACATACCATATACATCCAAGCGACCCCCAAGTGGTCCATTAATGATACACCTATCGTGATATAAGTCTCTTGGCCGAACCTTAGATTTTTAGGAATTTAATATCAATTAATAATATAATATTTGTTTTAAAAACTCTTTTATGTCAATTTTGACACTATTCAATAGTTGATTTTTTTGAAACTCATAACAGAATAATTACTTCGAAAAAATTTAATTAAATCAATCCTAATATGTCATATTATCCTATAAAATTATTTTAATTCATTAAAAGTCTCAAATTATATTTATTTGGGTATTTATAATATCAATTATTTGAATTTTCACTATTATGGTAATTACTGCATCATCAGTGTGTCATAAATAAATTATATTATTTAATATCTAAAAATTGAAACTAAAATATCATCATGTATGAAATCGTTTTATCTTTCTAGTGAATATTTATAGTTGAAAATCAAACATATATAACCCTATGTAAAAATTGTTTTTCTAGAAGATATATACTTATGTCATTTTTGTACTTATTTTAACTTAATTAAAATAAAGTGGCCCTATCACCTACAAGTGGCTCCATGGGGTCCCAAAATCGACCCCAATATGCCTATGTTCGAACATGTATCAACCAATAAGGCTAGGACATGTTTTAGGGTAATTTAGTATTATTATAATATTATTTGTTAACCCTTATTTACCGGATTTACCCTTAACCATGGTAAAAAAAATATTTACCGCAATAATTATTCAAAATGTCTAAAAATAAAAGTTACCTATTTACATAATTTTAACATCCTAATTCCAAATATGGA
This sequence comes from Viscum album, assembly GCA_963277665.1. Taxonomy (NCBI): domain Eukaryota; kingdom Viridiplantae; phylum Streptophyta; class Magnoliopsida; order Santalales; family Viscaceae; genus Viscum; species Viscum album. The sequence goes on from OY728167.1 coordinate 687,393,402, forward strand.
ATCCATTTTTCAAAATTCAAAACACAGAAGTGGCAGAAATTAATTTAAAATTAATTCCCGTTGTTAAAACAAAAAACGTGTTTTTAAGAGATAATAACTATCAAAAGATTGGCACTTGTTTATGTCCAGTTTAATTGTAAAATTATGTCCAATGACCAAAATTATATTAAATGGTAAGAATATATTCTAAATATACTTTAAAACCACTCAAATTCATAATTTATCACTATTAATTATTTTGATTAAAAAAGTTGTTTTTAATCAAAATTTAGTAATTTTCATTATTCATCAAAATATTAAAGTTGTCCAAAAATTACCAAAATTTTACCTTAGGGTAAATTCGATACTCAGAATCCAAAAATTAAGTCCATTTTGAAATATAAAATATATATAATTTCAAAATTTAGGTATTACTATTCATAACGGCTAGTTTGATCGGTTGTGGTGTGTGTTAAAAATCGAAGTTGCGTACAACACACGCTACTGTATTATTCAAAGGAAAGCGTACCGTGGAAGCTTGGGATGTTTCATTTTAAATTTTTGATGTCCCCATTTAGTCAAAAAGTTTAAAATATTGTATTTAAAAAGGGTTCACTATTAAAAGTTGATAAAAGTGCAATAATGAAAATGAATTTGTTCTCGCATTATATCTAAGAAACTCATAATATGGATTCTAAAATTATAAGGATTATATAATGTTTAAAATTTAGTTAATACTATTTATAACCTCTTTTGAATGGCATTTTTTTGGTAAGTCATTGTGCAATTGAACTCAGTGTAGCGTGTAGTGCAAGTTATTGAATTATTTTGAAGAAATAACACACTATGAAATCTTGGGGTGTTACATTCTACCCTGCTTCAATAAATTGCGTCCTCGAAATTTGAAATTGTTCTTCGAAAATAAAAGGTTGAAAATAAAAAATATATTTGTGGGAAAACCCACATCGGAAATTGGGTTACTATAATTTAGTCTTAATATGAGGAAAATAGAAATGAAAGCGTCACCACCAAATTATGATCTCGATTAGGAGAACATTGGTGGAAATTAGAGACATATAATTGGAGGAAAACGTAAATATTTATAGGTAGTGATTGATGTCATCAATCACAAACAAGTTTAAAATTGAGTTCCTTAAATTCATCAATCTAAGATGATTTAAAATACCATCGATTCAACAAAACATAAGATATTAGGATAACACATTTTTGACTTTTCAAAATATCTTTGTTGAAATCCGCCATCGAAAAATGAATTAATGAGGCCTCTATTTAAAATAAAGAGTGGAAAGTATGAAGATTACCGAAAATAACACATACTAGGGTTCCATGTAGGAAAATATGGACATGGAAGAGAAATATAACCATCAATTATCTGATGGAGAGTGGTAGAGAACATGGCTATGAAAAGGGAAACAATCCCAAAGCCATAAATTAGTGATGATTTAAGGTACCATCTAGGACAACATTTTTGTTCTATGTTCCTTTTCTTAATGTTGAGGAATTTATTTATGAGATTGGCTAAGATCATAAGGAGATATACTTACATTATAATTAGAGTTTTATCCATTAATAAATATCTACCACAAACTCATCTTTCACTCTAAAAGATAATAGAACGTAAACAAATTCTATTTATACTATTCGTACAGGGTTCCAAAATAAAAGAATTTATAATTTATCTACCAGATCTTTTAATAAAAACTACATTATTTAATCCAGGAAATCTCGTGGGCCAGTGGTAGGTGATACACCCTTATCGCCCTTCAGTTGCGGGTTTAAGTCTCGTGGCCTTTCCGGTCGCGACGGGTTGCCGCCCGACCTCCGGGTTGTCCTTTAATGTCAATCCAAAACTAATCTCAAACTATAATTTATCCAAAATACTTCTATCCAAACTCACAGTCCAACATTTATAAGGAAGGTAAACATAATGTAGATCCTTTTTACCCCGTAATAGCATATTAATACCATCATCATGTATTCTTTTAAAACACTGAAACATCCTGAATTACCATAAAACTTATTGATTATATTCATGCTCCCTTATTCCATATAGAATGCTGGATATACTTCATCAATCCAAAAATGTTTTAAACCCCAATAATGATGGAATATACAAATCATTAATCAGCTTCAAGGTAGTCAAGAATATCCATTATAATTAATCCAAATCCATCATGTATTATTCTAAAATCACTACCTCAGTATCAGAACCATATTATGGTTTATCATTCTCTCAACCATATATTTTCCAAAAATTTAACCTGCTATTGAGTCTCTTTTCTTTGTTCCACACAATCTCAAGTCCATAATGAAATAGTACTGCAGTACAATCCTTATATTCTCCATATTTATTATAACAAGTAAATTGTTGATACAACACTCAAATGACATAATCAACATAAGAACTCTAATCATTCCTCTTCATCTGTGGTAGTATCATAACTTGATTATTATCCAATAGCATCATTTGCGGCATAGTCTGATGACTGGGGCATAGGTTCGCGTAGTGTCCAAACTCCTTAAAAATGAATCATTGTACATTTGAAACCATTTTCTTACCCTTGCAGTCACGTACGTTGTGCCCTTTTCCTCCACACTTATAACAAACTCCCATTCCTTTCAGGAAAGTTCCACGGTGTTTCTTTCCATAGTTATCACATATGGGAAAATTCTTCTTTTCCCTCTTCCCTTTATCCATCTTTCTCTCTTCCATCCTTTTCTTCTCTTGTTTCCCTTCAAAGCCATAGGACTTAGTAAACTTTTTACTTATCTTATCAACACATGATATTATTTCTTCATATGATGATAATACATGCGAGACAATTTCTCTTATAAATTCTGGCTTATGACCATGAAATATATGATCCTTCTTTCTCTTTGTATCATGTGAATTTCTAGAGTTCTCATTCCTTCTACTGGGCTCCATTTCTAAACAATGGCATACATTAGATTAGTTTATGAATAACAATACCTAATCCCAAACTTGTAAAGCACATAACATAAATTAAATAGTTTATGGATATAATCCATAATCATAAAAATGTATCCTTTGAGGAAGTATATACTCATAAACCCTTCATAATGATTTGTAAAGAAAATGAGAGTTATCCTAAGCATATCCCCCGGGAGTGTCGTAACCAAGAGTGCAGCAAGGCCCGTTGTCGTGCACCAGTTCCCGTTCGAGTCTAGCTCAAAGAGGTGTTTTCGGGTTTTACCCCTAGGTACATCTGTGCCAGAGCCGCCTCTACCTGCTCGTATCCAGACAGGGATGTATTGCTCGGAAAACTAACAAAATCTCTACAATACCAAAATTCTAGGAAGTTATTCTATACTAATTCTCAAAATTCATCTTAAATCTATGTGCTCTAATCATAGTTTATCTAAATCTAGCTTCCAAGGTTTGTACTAAACTTCATCTGATACCAACTGTAATGCCCCGACCCTAGTTACCCAGAGTCGGTGCATTATTACATAACATTGGCATGATCACAAGAAAGATCAAATCTCGAAAGACCGATTGGTTTAGTAGCCTTGGAAACACTAGATATATTCATAAAGTTTTACATTACATCATAGAGTGAAAAACTAATACAACAACATAGTCTCCATATTTCACACTCATATCCCCACATAAAATCCCTGCAGGTCATTCATAAATTACTTCTTCACATCCTGGGAAAAATAAAACATAGAAAAGGGGTGAGCTCAAATGCCCAGTAAGGATAACAATATAGCGGAAACTTTCAAAAATAAGCATAAACATTTAAGGCAATGTATAACTAAAACAAAAGCCTTTTAAACTTGAATTTCAACATAGTATGGAAAACGTAAAATGAAATAATTCCATTTACTTATTCACATGTATATTCTACTAATCGAATAATCACATGAAATATCAATAACCACTTTCATAATGATGGAATGCATAATGCTGAACTTTAATTTCTTTGTCAAGGCCTCGTCCCAAGACTTTGGGGCTAACTGTAACCGGAACCCAACCCGGAGTTCCTCTAATAACCGGACACCAACCCGGAGTGCCTCTAATAACTGGACACCAACCCGGAGTTCCTCTAATAACCAGAGACCAAACCGGAGTTCCTCTAATAACCGGAGACCAAACCGGAGGGCTTACTTTTACCGGTCCCCAACCCGGAACATACTTGTCTAACACATTCATCTGAATGAAAGGTTGAAATATAACATAAACATTTGGATTAAAAATAACTTATGAAATGTCAATACATTAAAAAAAACCATGAGTGACATAAGAATATCTTATCCACGGTCAAAAATATCACAAAACCTTCAATAAAATATGGATGTTTTGTATCATAATAAACAACTTCAAATAATCTTAAATGCCATCAAAGGATGTTGACAGAGATGAAATAAAAACTATTTTAGAGAAATATCTCTTTTTTTTGAAAACATTTTAAAAGTAACATAATTATAAAAAAATACATTCAATTTGAAAATATTCTTATAATCTTGTAAGGGAAGCTTTGACGATTTTATAACGACGGTAAATAGCCGCACCCGCCGTATAAGTTAAAAAAACCTTCTTACCTTAAATTTGTCGAAAATGTTAAAAGTGCCTTGTTTGGAAAACGACAGAAAGATTCCTTTCAAAACACATAAGGGTATAAATGACTTTAACCCATTTTATAGTAAATAGTAAAAATGTTTTTAAATACATTTTTAAGGAACATGGATGTCGATGATAAAGAGATCCCAGTAGATAATTACGTATAAACAACCTCAGATAATGACGAGATTGTGAAATAAACCCTTACCTTGTACTTTTCCTTGGTTGGGGTAGGATAACCTCCTGTATAATGGTGAAATAATTGTTATTAAATTATACAGGAATCATATATATTAATATGATATCATATATGATCTTTTAATAGTGATTTGTTAATAATATCTTTGAATTATCGTCGTTTCGGGTGTTAACTTACTCATTTTCTTTTATATGTTTTGTTACATAAGATGTGTTTGTTATGGATAGGTTGTATCTTATTCATATCCAGAATGATATCAAGTCCTTAAACATCATTTTTAAATCATCAAATGATAATTAGACTTTAATGGATACGATGGAGAATGAATCTCATCGCGTTCGTGGAGACGGTAGTCCATACGTATGCACGAGCGACAATATCATTCTTTTGATATTAAAATAATATATAAATGGATGGTATATAATATATATACAGAATCATTAACATGTTATATTTATTATTTACATGAGTTACACATCATTATTATACCCATCCAAATAATAATATATTGAATTACAATTACACCACGACGTGGAGACGGTAAGTCGTACGTACGCACGTATGGTGACATGTTATTCAAAGGGTGGATAGAATACTGAATATGGTTGTACCATATTTATAATAACATCACAGTATATATAAGATACTGGAGTTATTATTTTAGAATGGTAATAACAAAGAAATAAGAAGTGGAAGAAGAAAGGAACTTGAAAAGGGGTGGTGAAAACATTACCTCTTCTTCGGGTTCTTCCTTTTGATTTGATCAAAAGGGATCCTTAGGTTGGCTTTCTGATCAAAATAAGGCCTCTAGGTTGTATTTAGGGAAGTTGGGAGAGTATTTGGGTAAATTTGGGCCAAACCAAAAGGCTTTTAAGGTGTGAAGAAACGAGAAGGAAGAGTTCCCTTTTATAAGAGGGGTGAGAGGCACATTTGGAAAAGCTAGAAATATTAATTTATAATAAATTCATATTCAGTTTCTAATAGCTCAAAAGTTGATTATATAAAGGTTAATTGTGGGTATGGGTCTAAAACAACTCAACCAATAGAATTTAGATAGGTTTGGGTACTATATTAACCTTATCTTTAAGTATTAACTCTATGTTAATTAGTTTGACATTTACCATGTCACTTTGTATTTTTATATTATATGGTTAATAAACATACCATATACTTCCAAGAGACCCCCAAGTGGTCCTTTAATTATACACATATCCTGATATTATTCTCTTGGATGAACCTTAGATTTTTAGGAATTTAATATCAATTAATAATATAATATTTGTTTTAAAAACTCTTTTATGTCAATTTTGACACTATTCAATAGTTGATTTTTGTGATACTCATAACAGAATTATTACTTCGAAAAAAGCTAATTTAAGCAATCATAATATGTGATATTATCCTAGAAAATTATTTTAATTCATTATAAGTTTCAAATTATATTTATTTGGGTATTTATAATATCAATTATTTTGAATTTTCACTATTATGGTAATTAATGCATCATCATTGTGTCATAAATAAATTACATTATTTAATCTCTAAAAATTGAAAATTAAATAACATCATGTAGGAAATATTTTTATCTTTCTAATTAATATTTATAGTCTAAAATCCAACATATATGACCCTAAGTAAAAATTGTTTTTCTAAAAGATATATACTTATGTCATTTTTGTACTTATTTTAACTTAATTAAAATAAAGTGTCCCTATCACCTACAAGTGGCTCCATGGGGTCCCAAAATCGACCCAAAGATGCCTATGGTCGAACATGTATCAACCAATAGGCTAGTACACGTTTTAGGGTTATTTATTATTATTATAATATTATTTGTTAACCCTTATTTACCGGATTTACCCTTAACTATGGTAAATAAAATATTTACCGCAGTAATTATTCAAAATGTCTAAAAATAAAATTTACCTATTTACAAAATTTGAACATCCTGATTCCAAATATGGAATCCATTTTTCAAAATTCAAAACACAGAAGTGGCAGAAATTAATTTAAAATTAATTCCCGTTGTTAAAACAAAAAGCGTGTTTTTAAGAGATAATAACTATCAAAAGATTGGCACTTGTTTATGTCCAGTTTAATTGTAAAATTATGTCTAATGACCAAAATTATATTAAATGGTAAGAATATATTCTAAATATACTTTAAAACCACTCAAATTCATAATTTATCACTATTAATTATTTTGATTAAAAAAGGTGTTTTTGATCAAAATTTAGTAATTTTCACTATTCATCAAAATATTAAAGTATCCAAAAAGTACCAAAATTTCACCTTAGGGTAAATTCGACACTCCGAATCCAAAAATGAAGTCCATTTTGAAATATAAAATATATATAATTTCAAAAGGTAGGTATTACTATTCATAACAGCTAGTTTGATCGGTTGTGGTGTGTGTTAAAACTCGAAGTTGCGTACAACACACACTACTGTATTATTAAAATCAAAGCGTACCGTGGAAGCTTGGGATGTTTCATTTTAAATTTTTGATGTCCCCATTTACTCAAAAAGTTTAAAATATTGTTTTTAAAAAGGGTTCACTATTAAAAGTTGATAAAAGTGCAATACTGAAAATGAATTTGTTCTTGCATTTTATCTAAGAAACTCATAATATGGATTCTAAAATTATAAGGCTTGTATAAAGTTTAAAATTTAGTAAATACTATTCATAACCTCTTTTGAATGGCATTTTTTTTGGTAAGTCATGGTGTGATTGAACTCAGTGTTGCGTGTAGTGCATGTTATTGAATTATTTTGAAGAAATAACACACTATGAAATCTTGGGGTGTTATAGTTCAACCCGATTTCTGAGAGAAGCTCTAGTTTGAGTTCCTCTGTCTAAGTCTCCTACAACATAATCTATGGGATGGTTCCTAAGAGTTCTAAAGGCTCTAGAGAAAAAGGTACTAGTTATTTTAGGTTCACCAACAGGTTCAGGTTCATTGGCTTGATTTTAAGGAATTTCCAGAATTGGATGTTTTCACATATTCATTCAAAGAATGGTTTGATGATTTTCAATTAATGTTCAGATTTAATACATCATCCTATGGGTTCTATAGAATGGTTTAAGGCTCATGTGCATCTGTTTCATCAATTTTGATATGGACAGATTCTTCCACACATTTAGTTCTTTTATTGAACACTCTATAGGATTTACTATACATAGAATATACTAAAAAGATACCTTCATCACTATTGGATGAAAATTTTTCAAGATTGTACTTATTATTGAGGATATAGAATTTGAATCCAAAAAATTTTATGAAGTTAACCTTGGGTATTTGATTGTTTCATAACTCATAAGGAGTCCTTTTAAGAATAGGTCTGATCAACACTCTATTGATTATGTAGCATGCTTTATTGAAAAATTCAACACAAAAATAAATTGGAATATTTAGTAAAATAAGAGCAGGCTTCACTTTTGTGAGCTAGAAAGAAGGTCCAAGTATATCTAGAAAAGTAATCTACCAGGACATAATCATAGTGCTTCCCATTTAAACTATAAACTCTTGATGGTCCAAACCAATCCTTGTGAACCAGTTAGAGATGTTAAGAAGTTGACACATATTGATTTGGTTTTAAGGAAATATTGTGTTGTTTTCCCTTTTGACAGGGATTACACACTTTGTAATATGGAAACTCAAGTTTGGGAAACTCTATAACTAATATGTTTCTAGTTAGGTTTATATGGGAGTGAATATTATTGTGTCCTAGTATTTTATTACAAATCCAAGATTTTTTGTGAAATACACTTAAACATGAAGTATTTTCATAATCTAAGGAATATATGATAACAAAGTAATCATTTTCATTTATTAATTAATAAAAAACTAGTTCTTCTTCAGAATTAATGACATTGCAAGCATAATATTCATGTCTAACATGAAATCCATAATAACAAAATTGTGAGATACTATGCAGATTATATATTAATCCATCAAAAAATAGTACATTGGAAATCAATACTGAGTTAGAGTTACCGATTTGTCCAAGGACAATAATCTTACCTTTGGTATTGTTACCAAATGTGACAAGTCCTCCATCTATTTTTATTAGGTTATTGAAGAATGAGCAGTATCTTATCATGTGTCTTGAACGTCCACTGTCCATGTACCATAAACATTAATGGGAACTCTTTAAGCATATTTCCTTCAAAATGATCATGCAAAAAAAGATTATGGAACCCATACTTGTTTTGGTCCACTAATATTAGTAATAAGTACTTTAGGAACCCATATATGCCTCATAGGTTTCCTATAAGCATTATGTAAATTATTTGAAAAATAAACTCTATTTGGTCCAGAAAAACATGAAACAGTAGAGAGTGTATCATAAATTGAACTAGTTTCATTGTGGCCAGAACAAGGAGTAAATTTATATGTCATATATTTGGAAACAAAATATTTTATGCCATGGTTTTTTTCCAGGTGGATAACCAATGCAAGTGTTGGATTTAGGGGAAATTTGATTACCTATAATTTAAGTTAGGGTATTTTTACCATAGGTAAAATTTTCATGATCCTTTTTCAATTACTCATTAGGCATTTTTAATTCATTTTTCTCTTTGAGCAGTTGAGAATTTTTATCTTTTTTAGTTCTATGTTTAGATTTAATAGTTACAATAAGAGCATGATATTTGTTCAATGGTTTATATTTGTATTTTAGTTAATTGCATTTTTCTTCAAGCTTGTTAAAGTATTAAAACATTTCTTCATTAGCCATATTATCATAGTCACTCTCATATCCCAAATATTATGAATTATGTACAAGAGATTCTAGTGTTACCTCTGTTGTGTTTGTCATAAAACACATATTGGCTTTGTTTTCCATTTCATCATGTGATGTTTCTGTGTCTCTTGAACTGTCCTCAGAAGCACTTGAGGTTGCTTTCATTTCCTTTTTATATTTTCTATCATTTTCCTCATATCTATTTTTGTACTTGATATTTGGATAGGCAGCCTTGATATGTCCTTTGCGCTTACATTCATAGTAGAAAATATCATCAGTCTTTTCACTTCTTTTCCAATCCTTCTTCCAACTTCCTTTTTGGTCATATTTTCCATTGAAGTTATTCTTTGAGAAAAAGTTCTTCTTCTTGTAAGATCTCTTGAATATTCTGGCTAATTGAGCCATCTCCTCATCACTGTCAGGTGATAACTGTTCACTACCATAACATTCTACAGAAGCTTCCAATTTCCCTTTGTCTTTGTGTTTAGAGGTGGTGGCCTTGAATGCAACAAATGTCCTTTTTGATTCACCCTCCTCTTCCTTGTTATCATTCAACTCTTCTTTAAACATCATAAGTTTCCCAATGAGTTATTTTACAGGTAGCTTGCTAATATTTCATGACTCTCTAATAGAGGCAGAGTTTCCTCTCCATCTATCATGTAGACATCTTATAATTCTCATGATCTGTTCGTTAGTAGTGACTTCTCTTCCTAGAGAGATCACTGTGTTGAAAATCTCATTGAACCTATGATACATGTCATAAATAGGCTCATTAATATTCATTTTAAGGTTATCATATTTAATAGTATAATTATTAAGTCTCATTTCTTTTACACTAGATGTTCCTTCATGTGAGACAGACAGGGTATCCCAGATTTCATGGGCAGTTTTACAAGAATTTATTCTATTGAATTCTTCATCTCATAAAGAGAAATATAAAGCATTCATGGCTTTTTTGTTTTTATTGTAGGATGTTTTGGTATGTTCATCCCATTTTATTCTATTATAATCAGTAATCCTATATTCATATATAATGGAAGACCAAATTTCAATACCCATACTCTCTAAATTCATTTTCAGCTTAATTTTCCTTTAATCATAGTTGTTTCCATTAAATAATGGTCATTTGTTGGTTGTAGCACCTTCCAATCTATTATCCATAATACAAAAATACTTTTAAAGAGATAGAAATTTATAATTAAGAGAAAGTTTTAGATATTTAAAGTATAACAACAATCACAGTTGAATAGAGTCTTAATGTAGAACATTCCTCTCATTCCAAATGTTGCCCGAAGTAGATTACTCAAGATTGGAGGGATGAATTGAGTATCTATAAAAAAATTCTGGTTAAAAATTATTATAAAAAAAGGGATTCCTAAAAAGATAGATACAACCCAGTTAATAAAGGATATATTGTTATAATAGTTTTAATGTTTAAATTACTTCTTATAAGATTGATTATTTCTTAGTAATCTTAATATCAGTTATTAATATTACTTTTGAAGCTATTATTTTAAGTAAATACAATGATAACTTCTTTACAAGATTAACAGTCAAAGTTAATTTAGTGAATCCAAAATTAAATTTTAAAATAGATAAAACTAAATCAAATAGAACAATGGATATAAAATAAGTGGTTCAGTCTCAAGCTGAGACCTAATCCACTCCACTTGGTGATAACCAGCCACCAAGTAGTTTATATAAATTAACTTGATCCACACCCTGGATCGGGGTTAACAATAGTATACAGAACAGTCCAGGTCACATAGGGACCTCTTCCATTATTCTACATGGGTACAAATATCCAGGCTACACAAGGACCTCTTCCAAACTTATCCGTGGGTATAAAAAAGTGTAAAAATATGTTTGAGTAAGGATATCATGTAACCTTTAGTTAAATTTAGGAGATAGAGTGTGTTTTTATACAGATACACACACTACTCAAAAGCTAATAAAATTATACACAACAGATAAAAAATTTTGAGATAGGTTTAGAAGTGCTCTGAGTGTTAGTCTTTGTAGCTCCGGACATCTGAGATGAAGCAGATGAAGAAATCAAGTCCATGTATGGTGAACAGAGTGTTGAAAGTTGGAAATATTGGCGTGTGTTCTTCGTGATGTTTGACAGTGTGAATATTTCCTCGATTCTAGGATTCAAGTATTCATTGTGTGTTCTTCAGTAGTGTCGAGTTTAATGTGATAATCCTTTCTTCAAAAACAGCTCTTATTGTGTTATTCATTGTCGTGGTCAGGCCCTCTTGGTTCTATTCCATCCATATGTTCTTTCTGGGCCGCACTAGTCTTTTAACATGGAGTGCATGTGTTGGATCCAAGAGGTTTCATGGATTTTGCACATCATACCTCGTACTTTTAGGTGACATGTCTACAAAGTTACATTAATTATGTCAGTGTATTTAAAATATAAAAGTATGACCATTACAGATTAAATAAAAATTGAAAAAACAGATTAAGAAACAATGTCACATTTTGTCCTGGAAATGATGTCTCCTTCACACGGTGTCTGGATTGGTCACGCTGTCTTGTGTTCATAGTGTCTCATGGTCACAGTTTCTCATTCATTACGGTGTCTGCTTGTTCACAGTGTCTTCTTGTTCACGGTGTCTCATGGTTACAGTGTCTCATTGATTATAGTGTCTACTTGTTCAAGGTGTCTCGTTGATCATGTTGTCTTCTTGTTCACCATGTCCGGATTACTTTTTTAGAAACACATAACTGGTGGCAGACTCACAATGTCTCAGAATTAGCCAGATTAATGTATTCATACTTAAAAAATGATGATCATAGAATAGATTAGACTTAATCATTTGTCAAAGAAATTATTATAAGAGTAAATCAAAGATAGTATATAGTAATTGGACTGAATTTATAACAATTAAGATCTTTAATGGATATACATAAAGCATAAGGATACTAAACAATGATACATAATAATTTGAGATAATGTACACAAGATTAACAAGGTTGAATAGGATTTGTGATCATTAAAACAAGATTAATAACTGTGGAGTCCAACAATAACTATTATATCATATAAGGTACATTAATATATGTTCCAATAGATTATATAAATATATAATTTCATTATATTTTTGTTTATGAACCATGAAGATGAAATGTGCAATAGTCATGTTTCAGTGATTGTTATTGAATAAAAGGTGTTTTAATAATTAATGAGTTTTGTGTTGATATAACCTTACTAGAAGAAGAAATAATTACATATTTATTTAATATTATATCATTGAATAAGTTCTAATAGTCATCCATCACCTAAATGTATAGTATTGTTCAAGTATGTGGTTAAACCGAACAAGACATGAAACTTCAATGATTAATGGATGATTATGGGAAGATTTACCCATATTATCATTATAATAGAATAATAATGTTCTTATTTAGTGTTTATTAGTTTGGTATATAATAATTGGAAATATTTAAATGGATAATATAATTTACATAAATTCATTACATAGAAAGGCAAGATCATTTTCTCTTTGTTCGCTCATTTTAAACGATTGGATTCACGATAATAATTTTCTGATCATATCATTAATAGGTTAACCATTTTTTTATAAAATTACCTTAATTATGTCATTTAAATAATATTTTATCGTTAACCCATTCTATTAACCATAAACTATGGGTGTTGAGGAAAATTAATTACATTGTTTGTGGTGTCAATAGTCTGCATGCACACACGAATGACGATTTCATTTTTCATAATGGATGGGATATAAGAATGGAAAATTATAATAACCTTAACAAAGTAAAATTTCTGTATATAAATGATACTAATTTAATTATATTATAATTTTTAGAATATTATTTAATTAATATAATTATGAAGAAATGTTTTGTTGTTGATAATACTCATGTAGAGAACTGGAATTTTCCATGGAATTATCATTTGAAATTGAGATCTTCTGCTAATGAATGGTCACCAATGTAACACCCGAGACTTTTATGAGAAATATTTTGTTTTTATGTTATATAAATCATCAAAGTAATCTTTCGCTGCACGCAATCACGACCTTCCTCGATAGCGTGTGTAGTACGCAATACTAATTTCCACTAATCAACGATATATTATTATAATATTATAAACTAGCCGTTATGAATAGTATTAACTGAAATTTAAATTTTACAACATTATTATTCATCTTACACATTTTCTATAACATGGTAAGAGAACAAAATAATTTTTTTGGGTAAAATAAGTATTTATAAAAAAATGCAGTTTTGCCGCCTTTTGAAGGTGCACCCACATTAAATCTAGTTTTTGACACATTTATAAGTTCAATTTGACAAAATAAAATTCTTCTTTTGAATCAGGATATAAAAATTTACATTGGATAAATTTTTGATATTTTTCTGATAACTTTCATATTTTGATGAATAGTAAAAATATGCTAATTTTTAATTAAAAACAGCTTTTTTCATTGAGATAATTTATATGGTTAAATTATAATATTGAATGGTTTTAAAGTATATATAGAATATATTTTTACCATTTAATATAATTTATTTCATTAGCATTAATTTCACATTGAATTCATAGGTAAAAACATTTCAATATTTGGCAATGTTTTAACTGCTAAAACCCATTTTCTTAACAACGGGATTTATTTTAAATTAATTACTGCAACTTATATGTTTTGAATTTTGAAAAATGGATTCCATATTCATAATCAGTGGGCCCAAATTATGTTAATAGGCTACTTTTTTGGGCATTATGAATAGTAACTATGGTAAATTTTATTTACCATAGTTAAAGGTAAATCGTGCAATTAAATGTAAATATAAGATTATAAAATTACCCTAACACCTGCCAAAATCCTATTGGATGACTAAAAGGCGACCCATATCACCTAAGGGTCGGATTAGATTCATTTAATAGACTTTTTTCCATGAAAATAATATAATTATTATTAAAACCAAAGAATGTGACAATATGTCACTTTCTTAAATCTTATAAGTATAATAATTTTAATTTGGTGATAAAATTAATGAAACTTCAAACATGAATAGTATGAGAAATTATAATACAATTATCTACATCATAGAAATTTATTTAGAATTTTTAGGGATTATATAATTATCATTAATTATGACACAATAGTGATGTTGAAATTATTTTATTAATTAAAATATCAAATAAATGGTTTTAAAATATTAAAATAAGTATTATATGCACTATTTAATGTGATCCACTAATTTTATAGATACATATGAAATTTTATCAATCTATTAAAGCATTGTTTTCTAAAATATCCTCTGTATATATTTTATTTAAATTCAAATAAATGAATAGTGTCAAAATTGACACTATTGTTATTTTATAAAAATAACATATTATAAAAATGTTTAAAAATCACAAAAATATTTAAAAATTATAAATTAAAATTTATATGGCCTACAATGAAATGAAGTGTCAAATTATGGAAAATTTAAAACACATATGTAATTAATAATAATAATTTAAAATTTTGAATATGATTACCCAAATAAAATTAAATTGATAAATAAGGATAAATCAAATTGGTAATGTTTAAAATAAATTCCTAACATGTCTAAATTTTAGTTTTTGATGATATTACAGCCCTATATCATCTAATATTCAGATATGAGTCATTTAGGAAGTTTTTAAGTGGGGTTGGGATTTAATATAAACCAATATTTCTTATATTTCCAAAGGTGCCCCTCTCCTTCCTTATAAAAGGGAACCTCCTCCCTCTCCTCCTCACAACAATTTGAGCCATCGTGTTCGGCCAAACCCAACCCATTTCACTTCCCCAATTCCCTAGAATCATCCTACAGGTTATGGTCTTCTTCAAATACCAACCCTATTGCCCTAAGAGGAGGTTAAGTAGAGGCGCGTCAAAATGAGGAAATATCCATTACCGATCCTTTCCAAATTCATTCTTCTTCAACATCTTCTTCTTTAGTTGTTTAATTATGAAGTAATAACACCAGTATCACTCATATAATGATATGTTATTATAAGTATTAAACAACCCTATTTCAACATCTATCCATCCTATGGAAAATGAAATCATCGCGCGTGCGTACGTACGGAATACCGTCTCCACGCCGTGGTGTAATCTATTTTCCCCCACTGCCTTACTTGGATGGGTATAATGGTGTAAATAATTACAATATATGATTATTGTAAATTTATATTTATTATGAAATAGTATACATACACTCCAATACAATTCCACGATCATGGGAACGATATCATCGCTCGTGCGTACGTACGGAATACCGTCTCCACGATGTGATGCGATTCATTCTACATGATATTCATTGAATAATTATTATATAAATGAATTTAATGAATAAATATGATATATAGTACATTAATACCATTCTGGAAATTATGTATCTATAACCTAAAGAGAATAATAAGAATTTATTCGACAAAACACGCATAAGAACAAAAAGTTATAAACACCCGAATAACAAGTAGCAATGAAATAATTCTACTAAGAAGCTAGGAATATGACCATATATGATATCATAACAATAATTATGATTCTTGAATAAGTCAATAACATTATTTAAATCATTATACAGGAGGTTCAGACACTTACGAGGCAAATCGGACCTAAGGTAAGGGAAATATCACAATCTCATTTTTATCCGAGATTGTTTATACTTTGGTATTTATTGGGGTGTATTTTATCATCCACGTCCATGTTTCCTCAATATGTAATATTATTTCCATCCACATACAATTTTTTTAAATCTAGTTTTACGCTTCGGTGAGTTTTTAGTAAAGGATATGAAAGGAATCTTTTGTCGTTTTTCATAAGAGGTACTTTTTGACTTTTCTGACAAAAGTACGAAGAATGTTTCTTTAACATATACGACATGAATGGATTTTTAAAAAAATATTTCCAAGAAGATTCCATTACAAGTTTTCAAGTTTATTTTTAATAAACTTCTTTTAGATTATAATTTTACGACATGTTAAGAAAGGAAAAGTGTTTTTGAAGCAGAAAGGATATTTTCCTCAAGAATGGAGTTCAAGTGTTTTATCAAAATTATTTTTCCATCTAAGATAATAAAGGGTTCTGTTTATATCCCTATTATTACATTGATTTGATTTTTTTTGTGATGGAATTATATTTTTATGAATTCCATTCTCTTATATGAATTGTTTTATGATGTCACAATGTATAAGATTGCCATTTTTATTACATGGATTATGCTATGATGTATGGTTTCTGATTTTGTGGCACACATAAGAATGGTATCATTATGAGATGGGTGGGACCTATTTATCCCCCCAATGAATTGGGTAAAGATTTTATATCTCATGAGATAGACATGGCTGGAGCGGCAGGTTAAACCGGTTCAGTGAAACAGGACTAAAACGAGGAGTGAACTCGGTTCAAAAATGGACTTTGTCCACTAAGATAGTCTTGAAAATGAGTCTTGACTAACATGAAATGATTCTCTATGATTATGTGTGTATTACACAAAGTTTCATGTTTTATGTTATGATTATTGGGATTACATTTCACTACTATGATTTATCCGATGTTTTGAAATTTTGATCTCTTTTGCAGGATAAGATTTCCAAAAGTTATGTTCTTATGTATATGATGTGATTGATATTTCTTTTGTTTACCCTTACTGAGCATTTGAGCTCACCCTTTTGTATGTTTTATTTCCCCAGGTCAGGAAGAAGGTTATTAAGTAGGATATGCCAAAAATGGACTCTAGATATGATGAAATGAATGGGAGGCAAAGTAGATGCTTTATGAACCAGTTGTTTATGTTTCCCAGTTTCAAAAGACTCTATACCTATACAGTCCTTTCATGGTTTTGTTATATGTTGTAATAAGTGTGCATCAATTTTTATGTATTAACAATGTATGAAAAGTATGGGTCGTTATAGTTGATATTAGAGGAAAGGTATAGTCATCCTTTGGAAACTAGGATGTGAAACCCTTAGTAAGAATCCAAAGGATAAGTATAAGCATAGAACACATTCTTAGTGTTTTAGAAATGGCCATGAACAACCTATGATAAGACCTTAAGTGTGAAATTTAAATCATGATTATTTGGTTTTCCTATTATAATTAGTGTTGCTCACACTATTCTTCTTGGTTTTAGTCAATGTCTAGAACCCAAAGGAACCGTGTTAATGCGGAATGCGACAGGCAATGAAATGATTGTCCCACTAAGCAACCAAACATTATGGGATTTGGAATGAAAAATCTTGTATCCCTACTCAGACAACTTTCTCAAGCTATGAATCATGCAGGACTTCCAAACGAGCAAAGGAAGGAGCAACATTCTGTTGAATCCTTCATGAGGTAGTGTCCACCTTCTTTCAGCGGGTTTACTGATCTATTAGTTTTTGAACAATGGATTAGTACTACTGAAAAGATATTTTCAGTTCGTCAATGTTCTGAACATGATAAAGTCATCCTAGCATTGTATCGTTTGGAAGGAGATGCTGATCAATGGTGGAATCTTATTAAGAATACAAGGCAAAGGGATGAAATTGAGTCCATGGAATGGGAAGAGTTCAAGAACTTATTTTTCATTAAGTACTTCCCTCGTATTCTCCAAACAAAGATGAAGAAAGAGTTTCTTGAACTGAAGAAAAAGGATGATGAATCTGTTGGTACTTATGAAGCAAATTTTATAAGACTTGCAAGGTACGCTTCTGGTATTATTATCCAATCTGAGAGTAAGATCGATCAATTCTTTAGTGGCTTATAACCAAGTCTTCGAAGGGAGTTAGCCATAAGGTACTTCAATAGCTACGAGGAAATCGTTCGATGTGATCTCAAAGTCGAGATGGAGATTTGAGTAACCCATCAGTCATATGGGTTTGATAAGAAGAGGAAAATGGTTTTAAAAGGAAAATTTAAAGAGCACACTGAAAAGAAGATGAGCTTTCCCTTATGCTCAAAGTGTGGAAAGAAACATGGAGGGAGTTTTCTTAAAGGGACAAGTAAATGTTTCAAATGTGGAAAGGAAGGTCATCGGGCATTTGAATGCCGCAATGATGGGAAAAAGATGTCTAATGATGCAAAAAAAGTAAGGGACACACAGAATGAACCTACTAAACATCAATGTTTCAAGTGCAAGGAGATGTGGCATTATGCCAATCAATGCCCAAATCCAAGGGTTGATGATGATGGTCGATGTCAACAAACTCTTAAGGCTAAAGACAAAGGAAAGTCACATGCAATTTCTATCAACGATGTAGAGTACGATAACGATGTGGTGAAAGGTACACTTACCATCCCCTCTAAAGTTGAAAATGTTTTATTTGATTCTGGATCCACCCACTCCTTTACTTCTGAAGAATTTTCTAAGGATATCACCATATTACCTCAACAGTTAGATATTGAGTTAGCTGTGACAACCCCTAATGGCACAACAGTCGCATCAAAAGTTTATAATTATTCTCCGATTCAAGTTTGTGGGAAAGTGCTTCCTGAAAATCTTGTGATCCTTCCTATAGTGGAATTTGATGTTATTCTTGTCATGGATTTGCTTTCTCTACATGGAGCACATATCAATTGCCAACGAAGGGAAGTCACATTTCATATTCCAGATCAATCTATGATCGTCTATCGATGCAAGGATGAACATAACCTTCCAGTGGAAATTTCTTCCATTTTATGGGTATTGATTCCACTAAATGAAGGTTATTTATCTCATATGGTTGGCGAGAAACTCACGATTAAGAATATTCCCATTGTACGGGAGGTTGATGATGTCTTTCCGGAGGAATTACCGGGTCTCCCACCAAATCGTGAAGTTGAGTTTTAAATAGAACTCGTACAAGGTGATTTGCCTATTTCAAAGACACCTTATAGCATGTCCCCAATTGAGTTGCAGGAATTGAAGAAGAAACTCCAAGAGAATCTTGATAAGGGGTTCATATTCCCTAGTGTGTCACCTTGGGGAGCACCTGTTCTATTTGTTAAGAAGAAATATAGATCAATGAGACTCTGCATTGATTATCGATAACTTAACAGGATCACTATCAAGAACAAATATCCTCTCCCATGCATTGATGACTTATTTGAACAACTACGAGGTGCTCAATACTATTCCAAGATTGATCTTCGTTCAGGGTATCACCAATTAAGGCTTAAAAGGGAGGATATACCAAAGACGACTTTCCGTACAAGGTATGGACACTATGAATTTATAGTGATGCCATTTGGTCTTACTAATGCCCCTGCTATCTTCATGGATATGATGAATAGAGTCTTTAGAGACTATCCTGATCAGTTTTTGGTAGTCTTTATAGACGATATTCTTGTATATTCAAAGAGAAAGGAAGAACATGAAGATCACTTGAGAATTATATTGAAGACATTGAGAAAGGAGAATCTTTATGCCAAATTTACCAAGTGTAAATTTTGGCTTCAAAGAGTTTCATTTTTGGGTCACATAATCTCAAAAGAGGGGATATCTGTGGATCCAGCAAAAACAGAGGTTATCGAAAGATGGTCGAGACCAACAACAGTGACTGAGATCCAAAGTTTTCTTGGTTTGGCTGGATATTATCGACGTTTTGTGAATGATTTTTCACGATTATCTAATCCACTCACCAAGTTGACTCGGAAAGGAGTTAAGTTTGTTTGGATGGAGGAATGTGAAGAGAATTTCAAGGAGTTTAAAGGAAGGTTATCCAGTGCACCTGTGCTCACACTACCTTGTAGTGGATAAGGGTTTGTGATCTATAGTGATGCATCCAAGAAGGGTTTGGGGTGTGATCTTATGCAAAATGATATGGTGATAGCTTATGCCTCACGACAGTTGAAAATATATGAGAAAAATTACCCAACTCATAATTTGGAGTTAGCTATGGTAATCTTTGCATTAAAGATTTGGAGGCATTGCCTTTATGGTGAAAAGTGTGATATTTATACTGATCATAAAAGTTTAAAGTATATTTTCACACAAAAGGAGCTAAATATGTGCCAAAGAAGATGGTTGGAGCTGATTAAGGATTACGACTGCTCAATTCATTACCACCCTGGGAAAGAAAACAAGGTGGCCGATGCATTAAGTCGACAAGACCATGCCAGTTTATCCATGATGAGGATCACAAAAGATCCAATATTTAAAGATTTACAAAGGATCGATCATGGAATTATAATGAAAGGGGAAAATCATATCTTTCTCAAATGAATGTTCAACCATCTATATATGTGAAGATTAAAGAGGCACAGAAAGAAGATGTCGAGTTACAAAAGAAGGTGAGAAGTGTTCCTGAATTCAACCTTGATTGTGATGGGATAATAAAGTTCAGGAATCGGGTTTGTGTTCCTGCCATCCACGAATTAAAGAAGGAGCTGCTGGATGAGGCTCATAGTTCTTCATTCTCTATTCATCCTGGAAGCACGAAGATGTATAGGGACCTGAAAGAGTACTTCTGGTGGGATGGCATGAAAAGAGATATTGCTGAATATGTCTCTCGATGCTTGGTTTGTCAGCATGTTAAAGCTGAGAGACAGAAGTCTAAGGGGATGTTACAATCATTACCCATACCCGAATGGAAATGGGAAAACATCACTATGGACTTTGTCACAGGACTTCCTAAAACATGTAAAGGCAATAATGCTATCTAGGTCATAGTTGATCGTCTTATAAAGTCTGCACACTTCATCGCTATTAGAGAGGATTTCTCTCTAGATCAGCTTTCCAGGATATATGTGAAGGAAGTGGTAAGATTGCATGGTGTACCACT
Source organism: Viscum album (assembly GCA_963277665.1). Lineage (NCBI taxonomy): Eukaryota > Viridiplantae > Streptophyta > Magnoliopsida > Santalales > Viscaceae > Viscum > Viscum album. The sequence goes on from OY728167.1 coordinate 687,414,684, forward strand.
TTCTATTATATCTGATCGGGATCTGAGGTTTACCTCAATGTTCTGGCAAAGTCTTCAGCATACTCTGGATACAGAGTTGAGTTTCAGCACTGCTTATCATCCTCAGACATACGGTCAGTCTGAGAGAACAATTCAAACTCTAGAAGATATGTTGAGAGCTTGCACTATGGATTTCAAAGGTTGTTGGGATCAACACCTACCTTTGTGGAATTTTCATATAATAATAGCTTTCACTCTAGTATTCAGATGGCTGCTTATGAAGCTCTCTATGGAATGAAATGCAGGACTCCAACTTGCTGGGATGAAGTTGGGGAAAGAAAGCTATTAGGACCAAATATTGTTGATGAGATGGTAGAAAAGGTCTGATCTATTCAACAACACATAAGAGCAGCTCAGAGTCGATAGAAAAGTTATGCCGACAACCGAAGAAAAGACCTAGAGTTTGAAGTGGCTAATAAAGTGCTCTTATGAATATCTCCCTGGAAGAGGGTCATGAGATTTGGAAAGAAGGGGAAGTTGAGCCCTAGATATATTGGTTCTTTCGAAATAATGGATCGTGTTGGGAAGGTAGCATACCGATTGGCGATTCCACAGAATCTCTCTCAAGTTCACGATGTATTCCATGTATCTCTCCTGAGAAAGTAAATACCTGATCCTTCACATGTACTCAGCTCATAAGTTGTACCACTGGAGCAAGATCTTTCTTATGAAGAACAACCAATAGAGATTCTGGATCGTAGTGAACAAGTCCTACGAAACAAGACCACTCACTTGGTGAAATTTTTATGGAGGAACCACCAATTAGAAGAAGCTACATGGGAGCTTGAGGATATGATGAGGGAGAGGTATCCTCATCTGTTTGTTACAAAGTGACGAATTTCAAGGGCGAAATTCATTTTAAGGGGGGTAGAATGTAACACCCGAGACTTTTATAAGAAATATTTTGTTTTTATGTTATATAAATCATCAAAGGAATCTTTCGCTGCACGCAATCGCGACCTTCCTCGATAGCGTGTGTAGTACGCAATACCGAGTTCCACTAAACAATGATATATTATTATAATTTTATAAACTAGCCGTTATGAATATTATTAACTGAATTTTAAATTTTACAACATTATTATTCATCTTACACATTTTCTAGAACACGGTAAGAAAACAAAATAATTTTTTTGGGTAAAATAAGTATTTATAAAAAAATGCAGTTTTGCCGCCTATTGATGGCGCACCCACATTAAATATAGTTTTTGACACATTTATGAGTTCAATTTGACAAAATAAAATTCTTCTTTTCAATCAGGATATAAAAATTTACTTTGGATAAATTTTTTATATTTTTCTGATAACTTTCCTATTTTGATGAATAGTAAAAATACGCTAATTTTTAATTAAAAACAACTTTTTTCATTGAGATAATTTATATGGTTAAATTATAATATTGAATGGTTTTAAAGTATAGATAGAATATATTTTTACCATTGAATATAATTTATGTCATTATCATTAATTTCACATTGAATTCATAGGTAAACACATCTCAATCTTTGGCAATGTTTTAACTTCTAAAACCCATTTTCTTAACAACGAGATTTATTTTAAATTAATTACTGCAACTTATATGTTCTGAATTTTGAAAAATGGATTACATATTCAGAATCAGTGGGTCCAAATTATGTTAATAGGCTACTTTTTATTTTTGTGCATTATGAATAGTAACTACGGTAAATTTTATTTACCATAGTTAAAGGTAAATCTGGTAATTAAGGGTAAATATAAGATTAAACAATTACCCTAACACCTGAAAAAATCCTATTGGATGACTAAAAGGAGACCTATATCACCTAAGGGTAGGATTAGATTCACATAATAGACTTTTGTCCATGAAAATAATTTAATTATTATTAAAACCAAAGAATGTGACAACATGTCACTTTCTTAAATCGTATAAGTATAATAAATTTAATTTGGTGATAAACTTAATGAAACTTCAAACGGGAATAGTCTCCAGAAAGCTAATACAATTATCTACATCATAGGAATTTATTTAGAATTTTTAGGGATTATATAATTATCATTAATTATGACACAATAGTGATGTTGAAATTAGTTTATTAATTAAGATATCAAATAAATGGTTTTAAAATATTCAAATAATTATTATATGCACTATTTATCGTGGTCCACTAATTTTCTAGATAAATATGACATTTTATTAATCTATTAATGATTTTATTTTGAACATATCCTCTGTATATATTTTATTTAAATTCAAATAAATGAATAGTGTCAAAATTGACACTATTGTTATTTTAGAAAAATAACATATTATAAAATTGTTTAAAAATCAAAAAAATATTTAAAAATTATAAATTAAAATTTATATGGTCGACAATGTCATAAAGTGTCAAATTATGGAAAAATCACAACACATATGTAATTATTAGTAATAATTTAAAATTTAGAATATTATTACCACAAATAAAATTAAATTGATAAATAATGATAAATCAAGTTGGTAATGGTTGTAATAAATTCCTAACATGTATAAATATTATTGGTTGATGAGATTACAACCCTATCTCATCTATTCTTCGTATAGGAGTCATTTTTTATGTTTTTATGTGGTGTTGGGATTTAATATAAACAAAAATTTATTATATTTCCAAAGGTGCCCCTCTCCTCCCTTATAAAAGGGCACCTCCTCCTTCTCCTCCTCACACCAATTTGAGCCGTCAAGCTCGGCCAAACCCTGCCCATTTCACTTCCCCACTTCCCTAGAATCATCTTAGAGGTTATGGTCTTCTTCAAAGACCAACCCTAGTGCCCTAAGAGGAGGTTAAGAAGAGGCGCATCAAAAAGAGGTAATATCTGTTACCGATCCTTTCCAAATTCATTCTTCTTCAACATATTCTTCTTTAGTTGTTTCATTATGAAGTAATAACAGAAGTATCACTCATATACATATATTTTATTATAAGTATGAAACAACCCAATTTCAACATCTATCCATCCTATGGAAAACGAAATCACTGAGCGTGCGTACGTATGGAATACCGTCTCCACGCCGTGGTGTAATCTATTTTCTCCACCACCTTACTTGGATGTGTATAATGGTGTAAATAATTACTATATATGATTATTGTAAAGTGGTATTGATTCTGAAATAGTATACATACACTCCAATACAATTCCACGATCATGGGAACGATATCATCGCTCGTGCGTACGTACGGAATAATGTCTCCATGATGTGATGTGATTCGTTCTACATGATCATCATTGAATAATGATTATATAAATGAATTGAAAGAATAAATATGATATATAGTACATTAATAAAATTCTGGAAATGATTTATCTATAACATAAAGAGAATAATAAGAATTTATTCAACAAAATAGTCATAAGAATAAAAAGTTATAAACACCCGAATAACATGTAGAAATGAAATATTACTACTAAGAAGCTAAAAATATGACCATATATGATATAATAACAATAATTTTGATTATTTAATAAGTCAATAACATTTTTTAAATCATTATACAGGAGGTTCAGACACTTACGAGGCAAATCGGACCTAAGGTAAGGGAAATATCACAATCTCATTTTTATCCGAGATTGTTTATACTTTGGTATTTAATGGGGTGTATTTTATCATCCACATCCATGTTTCCTCAATATGTAATATTATTTACATCCACCTACATTTTTTTAAATCCAATTTTACCCTTCGGTGAGTTTTTAGTAAAGGATATGAAAGGAATATTTTGTCGTTTTTCGTACTAGGTACTTTTTGACTTTTCCGACAAAAGTATGAAGAATGATTTTTTAACTTATACGACATGAATCGATTTTTAAAACATTATTTCCAAGAAGATTACTTTACAAGTTTTCAAGTTTATTTTTAATCAACTTCTTTTACTTTAGAATTGTACGACATGTTAAGAAAGGAAAAGTGTTTTTGAAGCAGAAAGGATATTTTCCTCAAGAATGGAGTTCAAGTGTTTTATCAAAATTAGTTTTCCATATAAGATAATAAAGGGTTCTATTTCTATCCCTATTATTACATTGATTTGAATATGTTGTGATGGAATTATATTTTATGAATTATTTTATATTATATGAATTGTTTTATGATTTCATGATGTTTAAGATTCCCATTTTTATTACATGGGTTATGCTATGATGTATGGTTTCTGATTTTGTGGCACACATAAGAATGGTATCATTATGAGATGGGTGGGACCTATATCTTCCTCCAATGCATTGGGTAAAGATTTTATATCTCATGAGATAGACATGGCTGGAACGGCAGGTTAAACCGGTTCAGTGAAACAGGACTGAAACGAGGAGTGAACTCGGTTCAGAAATGGACTTTGTCCACTAAGATAGTCTTGGAAATGAGTCTTGAAGAACAAGAAATGATTCTCTAAGATTATGTGTTTATGCCAACAAGTTTCATGTTTTAAGTTATGATTATTGGGATTACATTTCACTACTATGATTTATCCCATGTTATGAAATTATGATCTCTTTTGCAGGTTAAGATTTCCAAAAGTTATGTTCTTATGTATATGATGTGATTGATATTTCTTTTTTTTACCCTTACTGAGCATTTGAGCTCACCATTTTTTATGTTTTATTTCCCCAGGTCAGGAAGAAGGTTATTAAGTAGGATATGCCAAAAAGGGACTCTAGATATGATGAAATCAATGTGTGGCAAAGTAGAGGATTTATGAACTAGTTGTTTATGTTTCCCAGTTTCTAAAGAGTCTATACCTATACGGTCCTTTCATGGTTTTGTTATATGTTGTAATAAGTGTGCTTCAATTTTGAAGTATTAACAATGTATGTAAAGTATGGGTTGGTATAACCAATGTTTATTAATAAGTTTGAGGGTTATATAAGGATAAATTTGGTATATTTTCATGAATAAAATATAACGTAATGTTATTATTTAATTAGGGTAAGGGTAACCCTTTTATAATTGAAGGGAAGGGTAGTTTTGGGAGCACCGTTTACATTTTCAATAATGTGATGATAATATTCAATGTTCAATGGATCCAAAATGGAAACAATAGGATGGTAAATTAATTTTGGGTCTAAAAAATATCATATATTGGGAGACAAATTCGAGTCTTCTAAGGATTTAATTTTTTTACTTTTATCCTTTTAAAAAAATTTACATTTTCCTTGTTAATTAATTTTTAACTTTAGTAATTAATTTAATGAAAAAAACATATTATTGACACATTTAACCTCACTTGAACATTAAAATTTAAAAATTTCAAATAATTTTATAAAATAAAATATCCACAGGGTTGAAAATTTAATTTTAATATTAGCTCACATAACGCATAAAAACATTTTTTAGAAAAATGTGATTTTATACATAAAATTTAAGTGTAATGCTTATTTATTGAAATTCTAAATTACCATTACATAAATTTGTTTATTATAAAATAATAAATTTTATTATTCTTTAATTTCTAGCCGAAACAGAATCTCACCTTCGAAATACTTGTTTCATAGAAAAAACCAAAACTAATTTTTTATTAAACTCGTATTTTCATATAGTTCTAAAATTGTTGGAAAAATGATTTAAAGTTAAAATAATATTTTTAAATAAATAATTTTATCCCAAATATTATAATTTTACCATATAAAATGCATGGTAACAATATATATCATTCTTATAAAATGATAAATACATAAATATTAAAAGTTTTGTGATAACTGAATTTTTCAACTAAAAATATCTTTTTATAAAAAAGGAAAAAAAAGTAATACTAATTCAGTTTTTAAAATAAGAATCCAAAAATTGTATTTATTTTATTAATTTAAATTTAAAAACAAAAAAAATATAATTTTTTTTAACAAAATTATAATATATAATAAAGAAAAAATATTAGAAAATGACATTTTAAAATATTAAATATTATTATTTTTAATACATATCCTTAATAAACTAAATTTGTGATATCCAATTATTAATATCAAACTTAATCTATCATTATTTATCATATGTTTTTTGGAAATAGAAATTCATATCACATAAAGTTTAAATTTTTAGAAAAATGATTTTCTAAACAATAAATGATCTTATTCGTCATTTTATGCAGAATAATTGAATTTCCGTTATATTAAAAGAAGAATTTATTTTATTTATACTTGTATTTCATTAAATTTGTTACTATGATTAATTCCCACTAAATCAATGACTGGGTTTTAATGGATATATTTAAACAATTATATTTTATATAAACATATCACATTTTCACTTAAATTTGGTGTTGCATAATGAGAAAGCTACCAAACACATTTACATGTTTAAAGGTAATCATATATTGAAATATTAGGGTGTTAAAAATCATCCCATTTATTTATAATTGAATGAAAACAACATGGAAAATGTGGAATTGGAAATTAACTTGATAATTTTTATCACCTATCTATCAAACACTGTTATAGACACCAAGTGTAATCTCTGACAAAGTTATCTTCATGACCAATCATAGGTTATAATTTTGGAGATATTGTACAATAATGTAACCTTATTTTAGATCATTTTAAATATAATTGTACATTATTAAATCTTTTATTTCTAATAAACCATCATATGTAATTTTTTAAAATAAATAATTTGTATGTATTTAGATTTATGTATTAAAGGTTCACTTGAATGAGAAATATTAGGAATATCAAGGTTTGTTTGGGATGTTTTTTAAATTAACCACGCCTAAAATTATATTCAATGAGGCCTTATACTTATTTTCGTTTCTAAAGTATATGAAGGTTGATTATTTTCTTCAAATAGAATTTTTATAAATTTCAAGAATGATCATGTATCTCTTGGGGGTAGTTATCTCTCCCAGTATAGTACGTATAAAAGTTACATCCATATTCAACATGGATTCCATGGAATATAAGAGTTAGTTTTTTGTGTGATGCTAGGATTTATGACATTATTTTAAGTTGGTGACATGTAAAACACATTACAAAATTTTGTATTTGATTCTTATAAAAAACCTTTGTGGAATTCTAATGTTTTGGTTCAAAACATATTATACCATGCCTTTATTATGTTGTAAAAATTACAACCATCTATTCTAAATGAATACTATATTATTTATAATTCAATTATGCATACCTAACCTTTTGTAAATTTAATACATTGGAGGTGAGGTAACAATTGGGTTGTCTAGGTGGTAAGGTATGGTTTGGATCTTAATATTATTTGGTTTTAAAATATATAACATAGGATATATTTATCACTCCATATATTTACTTTTATATAAATTTTGAGTATAGACATAACATAAATAAATATTTTAATTTTTCAAACATAATCCTTAAAAACATTTTAATTTTGAGGATATTTTATTCTTTAATTATTTTAGCAAATATCACTTCTTTACTTTTTTATCATACATCCATAAGTTGTAATGTATCTTTTTTTAGAATAAATTACTAAGTGAATAATTATGTTTTCTTCCATCTTCATTATTAATAACTCTAATTGTAAATGGTTTTGGAAAATTATTAAGTGTTAACTGCTAAATAAAATGACACATTAAATTGAGTAAATAATAGTTTTTTGTAATCGAATAAAAAATTTAATATATGATATTTTTGATCTAAATAATTTTTTAAGTGAGATAATTATGGTACATATATATTCCTTGGGTTTTTATCATGTTTTAACCATGATTATCCCACTATCTTATTTGTATGACATGGATAGTGGAATGTTTTTATTTCTTAAAACATTTTGAAATTACTATTATCATCCTAACTTGTTAAATTTTTGGATACATTCTATATAGATTAGATTTAATCATATTATATCTTGATACTCATTTATATTTCAAATAGAATTTTAGTTGACTTTATATAGAGGATTAATATCATTTTGATATAGATAATGTTTATTCATTTATATGGATCATGTGTATTCCTTAAATATAGATCATGTTTATTTATTTGAAGTAAATAATTTAGAAATTGTTAAATAAAATATTTTTAGGAACTCCTTGAACATTTATGTTGGCCTATGGTGATTTTTGACGCGTTTATAATATCATGAATATTTAAACACTTTTTTGTTTCCCTTGCAATGGGTTCAAAAATTACAATGACTCATTATATATTATTCCCCTTCTTGAGGATGATTATTACACCATGACTACTTAATTATCATTTAATATTTATGAGATGCGAGATTAACCATCCCTATTTATATTTGATTCCAATAACATGTTCAATGTAAGTGGTGCAGGTATGGACCCTCCCGATGTAGAGAGATAGTTGATATAGTAAATCTTGGTTGATTTTGTACTTTAATTATAATTTTTCCATTACCTAAAAGATTATTACCTAATATATATATATATAGACAAATCAATGAATAAACGTTTTTATTCACTATTATGTAGATACATCATCAGTAGTGCCCTAGTGAGTGTTTATGCACACACCCTACATGGACGCCTCAGTGGACATGCAATTCAACTTTTTTGTATTCATGGTACTGAATGGAAAATTATTATTCATTGTATATTGAAGGTTTTATTGGACATATATGTCATAGTATTTCTTTAGGAACTATGTGATTTGTATCATGGATTCAATGTTTGGTTGTAGATTTTATATTGGAACACCGTATATTCGCAGATGGTGCATTGAGTCTAAATCATTGTATATAACTATGATCATGTGGAAAATTAGTTATATATGTATTTTTTGGATTAATTCATATAATTATGTAAATTTTCTATCTACATTTCTATTCGTTTATTTTAGGTTGGGTTATTTTCTACAGTCATGTATAATACATAGAAGAGTTATGTCAAACATGCTGTAAAATCTATCCATGTGTTACCTTTTTATTATAAGTGGGTAAATTATTACCCAAATATGTTCTAGGGATCATGGAACTAATATCTATACCTTGGGTATCAATAAATTTATCTAGGTATAGTAAAGGCCCAATTTTGATAATGTTCAATTATTCAGGTCCATGCTCATTACAAGTGGTATCACAAAGTTGTTTTAGGTTATATATGATTTTATTTTCATATATCAGATATAGGATGTCAAAACATGGGGTTGAACTATATGTATGTCAATAAAACATATCTATGGTGTAAAAAAATGTTATCAAGGATGTTTGGGTGTTCAATATAGGAAACATTGGAATGAGTGGTCTATTGTTTTGGGTATCTCAATATCGAATTGATAAAAATTAGAAGGGGGTGTATAGCTCATCCAAAATCTAGTGTCAATTATTTTTCATGCATAATATTGTATAATGAAACATCGATGTATATTTTATTTATATTATTACTTTATTAAGTAAATGGCCTTAATTAATTAAATAACTACTACTAAAGCAATCATTTTTTCCTTAAGACCTTATTAGGTGTTCCCTAGGTAATTAAAGTCTCTGAAAAAAATGAATTGGTAATGATTGATGATATACAGAATTTTTAACTATATAATATAAAATTATAATATATTTTTGAATTTTTGATCATGTTTCCCTTCTCTATTTTTATTTTACTACTAATCATGCTACTTATTATTTCTCAACTATGTTTTTGTCACATAAGTGTATCATTATACATATTCACTTATACAAGAAATGATGATGTTTTAGAGTCGTGAATTTTTGTTTTTTAAAATATTATTTGAGTGGGAATTTTTTATATAAAAAATTGATGGATATTTAGAAAATGTTCATTTTTTAATGCAGAATGAATAATGTTTTTCATAAATGAATTTTTGAAATGAATTGATTTTGAAAATTATAGTGTTTTTTTATATTTATTTGGAATAAAATTATGGAGTTAAATATTTAATATTATATTGAAATTTTTAAAAATAAAAATATATTAGATAAATTTGGATGTTTTATTTTCAAATAGAAGTGTGATACGAATTTATTTTTTTAAGTTAAAAGTTTTTAGAAATGAATTTGAAATATGTCTATGAAATAAGAACCAAATGATTGAGAAAACCATTTTTTGAGTTGTATTATTTATAAATTGGAATTAAATGGTAGTGAAGGAATATATAAACACAGAATAATTATTATGGTGGGAGTTTCATAGGCTTGAACATAGTTTTTATGATGATGTTTTAAGGATTATTGTATTTTTTGTCTGTCTTGAGAGTAAATTCATGAGGTATTTTGTATTAATATTGATTTTAGAAGTTATACATTAGAATTTGGTAAATTTATAGGTTGTGTATTATTGCATTGTGATTAAAATTTATTTTTGGTATTGAACTCTTTAGTGATTCTTTGATTTGTAAATGGTTTTGGTAGTTACACATCACAAGTGTGAAGAATGATTAAGGATGCATGTTAATGTGTTAGATGTGAGTATACCCCTTATCATTAGAATTTTATAGTTTTGGTGATGGGGTTAGTTTTTAATGTTTCATTATTTATGTGAAGATTGTACATATGTTATGAATTGGGGAATTACCTATGTCACTGTGATTATGTGATGTATAGTGTAATAAGATGGGATTTCAGATCAGTTTTTCAATGATGAAAAGAATTATGGTAGCGAGTTATTAATGGATTGTTCCTTATAGGATAGGATTAAATATCCAATTTGGATTAATTATTTAACATGGCGGTTAAAAGAGACGGATTATTTGAATATTTGGTTCTGGAGAGGGGTTTTTTTGGTTTCTGTCGGGAATTTTTATGTTGGGGTGGAATTTTAGGAGTTTCGATGTATTATTTGAGGTTTATTTGGAGATTCTAGGATCAATAAATAATTATATGTGGTGGAATATATATTTCAGTATTGCATGTGATATAATATAATAATGATCTAGGTAGAAAAGGGGGTAGTTATGAGGTGAAATTGGGTACCCGGTGTCCTATAATAGGATACCAGGTAGCTTCTGGTTCAATATTTTTTAAAGAGGTAATTTTTTTCATTCATCCCTTAATTATTTTATCATGTTTATTTTAGTTCTTTGAATATAATTTCCCCATATTTTATGTATCCCCTCAAATATATCATTTGGATCATCGTTTCCACCTCCTTTTGTTGTTTCATTTAAGGTATATCTAAGGATTTTTCCTTTATTAAATCAAGATTAATAATTTCCCCTCTCATCTATTATTCTTTTACTTTTATTCCCATATATTTTGTGTGTGTAGGTATTTCAGTTTATGATTTCATTAATGCATGGTGAAATCATTTAATGGATTAACTATTCTTTTTCTCTAATCTAAATGAATCTATTATGTTTCGTTTGTCTATAATTTATTTTCTATTTGATATAAGGTGATTAAGGTGTGTTTAAATCTAAATATTTCATGGTTTTATGGTGAAATTACATGATAGATGATATTTTTTAGATAGGTAATTTGTTTTTAGTGATATTTGATGAATTTTAGGAGGTATCAACCATGTTTTTCTTTAGGTTTAGTGGTCCTTCGATTATGATACATGTTTATTAGGGAATTATTTTCTTATGAATTAATCATTTAATTTTTATTATGTGTTTTTAGTGGACTTTGGGATTGATAAATCTCATTTACTGATTTGGTATTTAGTTTCAACCCTTCTGTTGAATTTTCAGGTTATACCTTGAACTTGCATGTTACATATTTTTTATAAACTATTGAAAATAATGTGTAAAATCTATTTTTCGAAATATGAATGGGTTGTATTTCAATTGTATTTTTAAATAGTAATTCAATCATTTTAAATATATTTTTATGTGGATTATGTTTTTCCCTTAATTCACTCTTCCAATTATATTAAACCTTTTTATGTGATTTAGAATAATAAAACATGTGTAGGTGTTTGGATACCCATATTAGAGTTTAAATTTATTGATAAAAAATTGAAATATCAATGATTTTTAGGTTGTATCTTAATTTACTAATGCCTAACTTGTTTATTTATCAAGACTTATTCTTTTTTTATTTTATAAACTGCATAAATCATGGCTATTTTCTTCAAATATAGTTTTTATAAATTTCTAGAGTGGGAATCCATTACATGGATGTACATAGGACTCATAGTAATACACACACATGTTACATAAATATGCCACATGGATTACATGATAATAAATGGTTAATTAGTTTATTTATGCTGGGTTTTATCACTTTATTTTTAAGTGAAATATTTTTAAACATATTATTTTAATATATATTTGATTCTTGTACCATGATTTTGGATAATTATTATTAATTGTATTAAAAAATATTATCTTGAGACTTAATTATATATTAGAAAGTTAAACCATATCTTCTCACTAAAACCTGGATGAGTTATAAGTCAATGATCTAAACATAACAATTAGTTAAGTGGACACATTAATGGAAAGGTAATAGTTGGTTTGTAGAGGTGGGAAGGAATTATTTGGATCCTAATGTTGTTTAGTTTTCATATATATAACTTATAGTTTCAATTCATGTATTTTATTTTAAAAAAAATATTTACTATAGACATGTTCTTAAACAAAGGATTTCATTCTTCAAACATGATCCTCACTAAACATTTCCTTTGGTTGAATCTATACTCTTTGAAAATGTTTGGAAAATTATTCTTCTCTATTTTTTAAAATTTTTAAAGGATATGTACATTAAAAACTTTTATGTATATGATATATATATCTTATCTATATCATATTCCATTAAAATTATTACTTTCATGAAAATGGGGTATATCATCCCATGAAGCTTATGATTATAGCTATTGGGGTTGAATAACAAATGATAATCATTTGGCTAAATCAAATATATGTTATATATAATTTAAAGGAGAATTTTATATGAAAAAATTAAAAAGGGATTAATTAATACGATGGAAAAATTAACCATGAAATTTAAGAGAGATTGAGGCACTATATGCCTGACTTGGACGAGGCGTTAAAACATGAGTTAATACATGTTTTATCCTCATATACATATAAACCATACATCCATATTATTATATCATATGTGATAGGTGTGGGGGTTTTCATGATTTCTTGTTGATATACACTGTAATCGAAATCTATCGCCATCTTTCTCCTTTTCCCTCAAGGATCTAGCTTTTTGTAGAGGAAGATCAAATCTCATTAAATCAATGAATGATTCAGTTCGACCCAAGGATACCTCCATAGGTGGGATTAATTTTTCCTTCCACTTCTTTCATATCTCTCAAACTCGTGTGGGGGAGATAAATAAATTACAATAGATCTTTGTTAAATGGTACATGTTTTATAGTATTTATTCATTTTTACTTACAGTGTGGTTAAATATTTGTTTCATGGGTAATTTTAGGCATGGGATTAAGTCACTTATGAAACTTTGAAAAAAAATTAGACCCTAATAACCCAATAAGTGGTTTTATAGAAACAAATGATCATAGATTTATGAAATCATGCATGAAATAAAGAAATCATGAATAAAATAGCATCACATATTAATAAACTAAAAATTCTATACAAAATAAATTACCCTTATATAGATGATGTTTTCTACACATGACTCGTTCTGATGTACCTTTACCAAGATAAGGTTCCTCATGTTTACCTTTAAGTATATGTATATATATAAAGGTAATTTATTTTAACCTCACATATAAGAGGAATACATAATAGTAGAATTTGTGTTAGCTTTACATAATGATCCTATATAAAGGTAACCTTTGTGGTGCCCTTATTCATGTGTTAAACAACCATTATACCGTTATGTAAATGTTTATTGTGTAAAGGAAAACATTATGATACCTTTAAATAATATAAAATATATATTTCTTTAACATTACATAGGCAACCTATTTAAAACTAAAAGCTTTTACCTTCACATAGTTTACCTCTCCTGCATAAGGGTAAAGTCAAAGCACTAGAAAATTTTGTTTCCTAGTTTTTTATTTGTGAATTAATTTATATTATTATAAATATTTCATAAATAATGGGAAAAAATATTTTTGAATATTTAAAAAAATTGTAAAATGTTTTCTATGTTATTTAACATTTAATTTTTTATAATTAACTAATTATATATTTTTTGAAACAATTACTACAAATATTCAATTAATATTATATAGTTAATATTAAGAATAGTATTAAAAATTTATATAGATTATAAAATGTTTATAAATTAGAGAAAAATGTATGTTTAGAATATTATAATTTATAAAGAGTTTATAAATTAATTAATAGTAAATTGTTTATAATTTATTATATAAATCAATAAAATATTCAAAATATTAAATTTTATGATATAAAATACCTTTTAATTAATTATATGGCATGACTTAAGATATAGAAATAAAATTATATTTATAATTTACAATAGATAATTTATAAAGATATATAAAATTTAAAATAAGGATAAAATATAAAAGTGATTATATTTTAAATTAGGGATTATTCATAATTTATTATTTCAGATTGCTCAAATTATATAATACTTATTTGGGTATTATTGTATTCACATCAAAGAGTTGTTCTTCATTTAAATAATCTTTAAGTATATGATATTTATATTAAATAATATACGTACATAATAGATTATGGATTATAAATTTCATTATAAAAATGTCATATATTTAAAATGAAATACCATGTAATAAATAATATGAAAGAGTTCATTTTTGATTGCATGTAAATATATATTATATTTTTAATTATACAATTTCTATATTGTTATCTAAATTATTAAATGATTTATTACTAGAATTTGATTGAAATTGTTTATAATTGGTTGTATAATGTTTAAATATTTGAGATGGTAATTTATTTAATGGATATACCCTAATTTATTCAGGTTTATAGATTTTTTATAGAATTTTAATAACGTGTATGATTGATTAATGTGATAAATTACTTATCGGAGATATGATATTTCATTACATTCAGTATGGATCCATACGATTTAGTTTCATCTACCTTGACAATGGTTTTACATTGGGGTAATGATCTTGATAATATTTGTTGAATAATATTTGTTTATATTGGGTGTTAGAGATATAATGAATCAAATTATATTAGGAGTAACGTAGCCCAAAGGACTGGGATTTAGGCTTGAACAACTAGGTAGCATAAAGTCTTATGTCTTGTCTATAAAGGTTAACCTGGTTGGCTATATATTTCTATAAGATTACTAATGTGTTGATTATCAATATAATATAAATATATAACATAACATGAAGAGATCATTTTCCTCATATGTATTTTTCATCTAGATATTTAGGATATGTCTGGAATCTATTTTTGGGTGAGTAACACATAATATGGGTCATGTAAAGAGTTACACATTATGTGGTGTGAACACATTAATTTGGTGGTTGAAATAGGGATTCTAAAACTAAACCACTAGAAAAATAAATTAATAAAGGAACAAAATATGATAAGATAATGAAATAATGAAAAATAATAGTATTTAATTTAATATTGAAGATCCAAAGGATCTAATAACAATGATAAGGTGGGTGAATCTGATGTTATATTTTTTTAAGTTTCATATTTTTTGAAATGTAATCCCTGCAATTGGTTAAAGTCCATTACATTTTCATCTTTTAGTAAATACGCATACATGAAAAATAGGAATGAAAATAAATCAGATGAGATTTAAAATGTTTGTCCTTAGTGTTAGAACCTACATCCTTCCTATAGCCACACTTGTGGGTCTATGGAATTCACTATTATGAATAAGGGAATAAAACTTGTGTAAACTCCCATTAGACACCTTCTATATCCCGATATGAATGATAATATTGATTCCCATTGGTTTAATTTTTTTTACATGAATGATGAATAGTAAAAGTATAAACACTTTCTGCAAACTTATCCAAAAAGTACCTAGTTTCTAGGACCCTTAGTCTTATAGACCTTGGTCTAATGAACCCAATCTTATTGAATCAATACACCTTTCTTTCACTCAATCAGTACTTGTCACACATCTAATCAAACTCATGTTGATCTTATTTAGCCCAATTTTCTCATTTAGATAATCTAAAATAACTCAATTCAGATCGTTCTAAGAGATTTTTATCAGGCAAACACTCCTTACTTGACCTCTATATCACTTCCATGTTTCTTCACATAGTAAAAGCTGCCATGTGTGAATGTATTGTTCTATCCATTTATAGGTGTCCAAGAATGGAAAATGTAGGAAAACTGGAGAAATTTCCTATTCATCAAAATTCATAAAACTCATAATTTCATATTCTTCTGAGCTCCATCTCTGACAACATTGAACATTCTCATCACATCAGATATCTTCTCAAATTATTAGCAATAGAGCAGAAACTAATTTCTATAAATCATAGTTTTTAGAACATGTTAGTCTGATTTGACTTCCCAATTGAAAAACTATACCATTTGACTTTCTTATAGAAACTTAGTTTGATTAGACTTTCAAACATAAACTCAATCTGACATGACATTCTTATAGGATCTCCGCGCGATTTGATGTTCTTCCTCAACTCTTTCCAATCTGAATTCCTTCCTCAAATCAGTTTGATTTGAATTTCATCCGCAGATTCAATCCAATTTGACTTTCCTCATCATATTCAATATAATTTTAATTTCCTCCTTAGATTCAGTGTGATTTCACTTTCCATCAAAAATTAAGTCTGATTTTTTACTTTCCTACTCAGATGCAGTCTGATTGGAATTTCCTCTGTAGATTTAGTTTTATTTGAATTTCCTATGATTGTGTTCAATTTTAAATTCCTCCTCAAATTTAGTCTGATTTTACATTCCACCTCATATTTAGTTTGATTTTAATTTACAATAGAAAATGAATATGATTTATCAGTTTTGGAAACTCCTTCCAAAAACATGTTATTGTTTCATGGATTCTACATCATATTTCAGAGACTTGAATGATCAATAAATATTTATTATATTTGTTTGGGAGTATTTTACATCATCCCATAAACATCATTCTATGCAACTTTTCTAACATCTGAAATCAAAAAATCGATAACTGTCTGAGAAAAATCTTCACAAACATCTAACTTTCTTTCAAAAAACTCATTCTGATGAACTTGGACCAATCTAGTTTTTTCAATTACCAGTTTTAAAAAACATCTTTCCTAATTTAGATTCTCAACAAATATTCATCAATCATGTTATAAACATTCAGTAGCACCACTTTCACCAGATCTGAAAAAAACATTCTTTTCTATAAATATTAGCTGTCAACAAATAAAGAAAATGTAAAAACAAAAACATCACAGACTATCTTCAATATAACCCTTTGGATTTATTAGAAACTCCTGTAAATGAATTTTTCAATTAACAATTTTTTAAACACTCATAATTTTTTACAATTCATGTTTTCAAACAAATCACGTTTTTTTACTTTTATCATAACACAGCCTCTCTTAGAAAATAATTTCATGACACCACACTACAAGATAATTTTTTTAGGAATTCCATCCCCTGGTGAAAAAAAATCCATTATAAGATAAAATCCATCCCAATTTGATCTTTTCCTATCACTTTTCATTTTCACTTCTAATTTTATAATAACCATATCTTTTTATTTAAATATGAAATTTACATTACTTTCCATTGAAGGATAAATTTATGCATATTCTCTCCCATTCTCAATATACGCAAAATCACAGTGGGGCCTTCCTAAAAAAGTTTAGGATGTGTTTGGTGGAGACTATACATGTAGTTTTTTCCTTAATTATATAAATATTTCATTGGTCATTTATGTTGTAATGATATCATGAATTTTATAATTTTTTGGGATATATTCTCAGAAAACATCTCCAAAATCCACTTTATCTTTTATAAAGTGAATCTGTATATCAATGTGTTTTGATATTGAATGTTGGATAGGATGTTTAGAAATATCAATTGAACTCTTATTATCACAGAGTATATTTAATGGTTTAAAAACATTAACTTTAAAATTAGCTAGATGAACGTTCATCAAAAACATATGAGTACAAGCCTTGGTATCTAAAACATACAATGATTCTTTTATTCTCAAAGTTACTAGACTATGCTTCATACTATACCAACTCACACAACATTCACCCATGAAAAATGATCCACTATAAGTTTATTTTATATCATTACACTCTCCATCCCAATCAGCAAATGTAAAACCCTAAAAGTTCTTAAAACAACATATTTTTATATAAAATACCAAGTGAATTTGTTCCATTAACATATAACATAACTATATTTTCTGTCAAAATATTATATTCTTACATATAACTTAGATAGATGGCACAAAAAGTTACAGCATAAACAATATGAGGTCTCGGGGCTATGAGATAAAGAAAACCCCCTATAAACTTTGAAATATTTTTCTAATTCACATTTTTTGATGATTCATATTTACTCACCTTCATCCCTAATGAGAAATGAGTACAAACATATTTGGATTCTAACATATCATACTTTTGTGACAATTACCAAGGATACATTTCTAGAGATATGAAAATGTATTTTACCATTTTTTAAAAATTAAATAAAGGATTAAAGTTAATTCTCCCAATATTGACAACTCAAAATTCTTCTTCATTTCTGTAGAAAATTATTTGAAATTTTTTTCTTAATCCCTAGAAAAAATTATTTCATCCGCAGGAACTATTAAAATTTATTTTCTTGTTTCACATAT
The DNA here is from genome assembly GCA_963277665.1 of Viscum album. Classification (NCBI taxonomy): domain Eukaryota; kingdom Viridiplantae; phylum Streptophyta; class Magnoliopsida; order Santalales; family Viscaceae; genus Viscum; species Viscum album. Next base: position 687,433,306 of record OY728167.1, read on the forward strand.
GAGTTACAATAAACTTTTCATTTAGAAAAAAAATCCTAAAAATCTATCATTTTTTAAATACAAGTCACATGTGGATTTTTTCAACCCATTAAAATCATTATTCAATATAAAAACCTTATTTTCATTATTATTATGTAAAAAACAACAAATTTTAGCAATCTAAAATTATTCTTTACTATCACCATTTAGAAAGGATAATGTTATATACATCTAATAAACACTATTATTGTTATCTGAAAAAACTTCTACAAACATTATTTTTATTTATAATATTTTAATTAGAGAAAATGTTCTTCAAATCCAACCCATCCATCTATGCATAGATTTTACAAACAAGTCTTGCTTTGTATCTTGAAAATCCTCTGTGTTAATTTAATTCATTTCTATACACCCATTTTATCATAATTTAATTTGTCTTTTCTATTTGTATGAATACTTCCCATGATTCATTTTTCTCAATGTTATCAAATTCTTCATTCATAGAATCCTCCCCTTAATTGTGTTGAATAGCTTCAAAACTCATTCTAGTTCAAATTTTGAGATGATTGAAGTATTATTTTCTAATTTCAACTTTCTTCATCTAAGAATTGGAGCCTTTTGATTCCCAATAATATCGTATGTATTAACATTTTTTTTAATTTAGTAAATTTCATAATTTCTCTTCCATATTCACTTTCCTCATCACATGATTCTAATGAATCTTAATATGTATTTTTTGACCCACATTTATTTTAATTATAAATATATAGTTTTTCTTCCTCAACATTATAAATAACTTTTGATAAGGATTTTAGATTTTCAACGACATTCACATCATATGAATCCATATTTTTTTTAAACATTTGTTCTATAATTTTTTAACATCTTCTCTTGGGTGAATATAACATAAAAATATCTTCTTTAACTTTCTCATTAAATTTCCTAAGATAATTTTTTTTATTTGTAGTAAATATATACTTCAAAAAAATGTGAATTATTTCAGTGATTTTTTTTTCATACTATATTTCATAGGAAGTAATGTTTTATTTCAGCCTCAAAAAAAATAATTTTTTTTCATATACAACAGTAATACTATCTTGTCTCTAATAGAACATTGAACATTTATATTCTACTAACATGATTCCTCCTATTTCTATAATACTTCTATTATTACATTCTTCTACTACATTTTTTTGGGTGTATAGAGAACTATACAGATATTTAATTCCACTATTTCTAATATATATTTCAAAATAATTACATGTAAATTATGTTCCATTATATATTATCAGCTTATTTATATAAACCCCTTTTTCTTTCTCGACGTATTTTCTATTGAATATTAACATTACAACAGCCTCATACAGTTTATTCATAAACATGATGTTGTAAATTTGAGTGCAATAATCAATAAAAGTGAAAAATTACAATATCTCCTTCTGTTTTTTGGTGTCTCATCAGCCCTCATAAATTAGAATGAATAAGTTAATGTGGTTTGATAGGCTGATTCTAAACATTATAGTCACTTTTATTTTTCATTTTCCCTTTATGATAAGTTACCCAAAACTATTATTCTCTTCTATTCATTTCTAGAAAAATTAGAACAAAATCATGATTGGAAACACTATTCATGATTTTCTTACAAAGGCGGTCAAGTATTCAGTTCCATAACTTATTCACATCCTTACCACTTATATAACATGAGATGTTAATTTCTCCGATCTGAAAAATATTTTAGCTAGTTCTTTCTAATTTTTTAATGATTTTTACCTGTTCAATACATATGATGATTCAAGAACATTTTTGGTTGGAAAATTCATTTCTATCATTAGAAATTAGACTCGCACTTATTAAGTTTTGTTTTATCCCATAAAGAAACAAAACTCATTTTGATTTATTTTTTTGAGCTTCCATCTCAATAGTATATATTATTCCTATTTTCAAGAAACATTCATTTCCAAAACTAACTACTCCCCGATCATAATGTTCAACATGTTTAAATATTTTAATATCACATGTCACGTGTTAAGAAGAACCATTATCAAGTATACATGGTTTATTCTTTTATACATACTTTTAACGTTTTCTAAACAACAAAATATCTTTCCTAAAATTTCTTTATTCTAGATTCCTTTTATTTTCTACTATAAAAATCATGTTCTGAAAGGACATTAATATATTTTTTAGCATGATGAACAGTATAATCACTAATTCAGCAATTTTCATCAAAATAATCATTTTTTATTGGATGTTTTCTAACAAAATTATTTTTTTACTTTCCCAACATGACGAGTTTTATGAAAATTATGCATTCTTCTACCACCATTTCTTCCACTCTTTTCAATGGTCCATCTAAGAAGTTATAATTTATGAAAAAAATTATATTCCTTATACCCATATTTTCCAAAACACTATCAAAATCCATCAAATTTCAATTGTCTACTGAATTAAGATATTTCTCTATAGAAACTCTGTTGAGGATGGTTTGTTCTTTCTTCTCTAACATAATATAGTCATGGACCATATTTCCCACTAAAGTAGTTTTGAACTTTTTTATTTGTTATACTCAACTGATTATATCTGAAAAATTTTCTTCTCACCTGAAATGTTATTAAAATCAGATTAAATAATATTTTTGGTGGGTGAGGACTTCACCAATTACATGACTTGATATTTCTCAAAAAAAAAAATTAAAAGACTCATCATTAACATAAAATAATTGAAAAATACCCTATACCAACGGTTTATAACCATTGGTGTATGTCTCCAAACCATTGGTATAGCCTATACCAATGGTTTGGAGGACCGTTGGCTGGGTTGGTGTGGGGATAAGTCTATACCAATGGTTCTGGGACAACTGATGGTGTAGGTCATATGAAAAACCTATACCAACTGTTTCATAAAACTATTGGTATCGGTAAATAAAAAAGCATGGCTTGGTTTTGATCACATCACCTCCCCTTTATAATCAAACAACATAACCACTAACCAAACATGCCTTTTGTGAATTTAATTTCTTAAATATATATATGTATTGTAACACCCTGATATTTTAGGAGATATATTATTTTTAATTTCTTTGATGTATTATATTATACACTACAACAATATTAGCTTGCAGTATACGCAACACTATTCTTGGCTCGTGTTACACACAATTTCAAGTTCATTTTGTGGAAATTATTCTACGCAACATTAAGTATAGATTTTGTTTAATGTATAAATGAAATAAGTTTTGATTATGTTATATGCAACACCAAACAGAGCTTTCACTACACACAACCCTGACTTGGCTTACATTACACGCAATCAAGACCTTCCTCGATAGCGTGTGTAGTATGCAATAACGAGTTTCACTAAACGAGATATTATTAGGATATTATTATGAACTAGCCGTTATGAATAGTAATACCCACATTTTGAGATTTTATAAATTTTATCTTTCAAAATGGACTTCATTTTTGGATTCAGAATATCGAAATTATCCTAGGTTGAATTTTTTATATTTTTCTGAAAACAATCAATTTTTGATGAATAGTGAAAACACTAGGTTAATATTTAAAAACTGACTTTTTGATTAAATAATTATTTATTTTATTTAAATTTATTTTAGGTCAAAATAGATACATAATATCTATATATGTTCAATGTAATTAATTGGAGTCATTTAATAACAATTATATATATATATATAAATTTTATTGATGTTTTCACCGTCTTTTACCCACCACCTATGAGAATTTGAAAATTTACATAAAACATAATTTTATAGCTTCTATGAGTGGGATTACAAATATCCAAGAGACATGGTTAATATCAAGGAGTAAAATGTGGTTCAATATGATAAAAATATTTTTTGGTGAATAGTAACTTTTTACTTTTATTTACAACGGTTAAAAGTAAATAGGGTAATTAAGGGTAAAAATGATATTATTATTACCCTAACAAATGTCTTAATTATATTGGATAAGTATAATCAGACCAAAAAAAACCTTATAAATATAATAATATCATTTAGGTCCACATGGATTAGATTAGGACATTTATTATTATTTTATTTAAAGAATAGTTAAAATAGTTAAAATCAATGTTTAATAACTAAAACATTTTTAATATCAGGTTATACATAAGATAAATTAGACTATAAATATTCATTATAAAGATAAAAATATTTCCTATATAATGGTATTTTATTTATAATTTTTAGACATTATATAATTTAATTTATTTATGACACATTGATGATGCAGTAATTACCTTATTAATGAAATATTAAAATAATTTATGTTATAAATACGCAAATAAATGTAATTTGAGACTTTTTATAAATTAAAACAATTTTTTAGGTTAATAAGAAATTTTAGTATTGATTAAATTAACTTTATTCGAACTAATCAGGCATTTATGATTTTAACAAAAATCAATTACCAAATAGTGTCAAAATTGACATAAAATAGTTTTTAGAACAAATATAATATTATTAATTGTAATTCTATTACTAAAAATCAAAGTCTCTGTCAAATGACTTATATAAGGTTTTATATATTAATAATGAACCACTTTGGGTTTGTTTGTCTTGTTATATTATGTTTATTAACTATAATGTGTAAGAAAACAAAAAGACACTGTAAAAGTTAAATTATTTAACATAGAGATAAATCTAAATTATAAGGTTAAAATAGTAACCTAAACATGTCTAAAACCTATTGTTTGAGATTATTTAGACCCATCCCCACTTTTTCATCGAAATAAATCAATTTGGAGCTATTATAAACTGAATATGACTTTATTATAAAATAATATTTTAAGTTTTCCTAAGGTGCCCCTCTCCTCCATTATAAAAGGGCACCTGCTCCCTATACTCTTTACACAATTTGGAGCTTTATGCTCAGCCAACCACAACACATTTCCCTTATAAACATCCCTATAAAAATTATATAGGTTCTGGTATCCTCAAAAGACCAACTCTAGTGCCTTAAGAGGAATCTTAAAAGGGGTGCGTCGAAGAAGTGGTAATCTCTTCTACCAATTCTATCAAGTTTTTTTCTTCTTCAACTTATTCTTCTTTATTTTTATGATCATAAATTAACAACATCAGTATCACTCATATACTGGTGTGTTATTATAAATATTAAACAACCCTATTTCACCTTCTATCCATCCTACGAAAAATGGAATCACCGCGCTTGCGTACGTACGGAATACCGTCTCCACGTCGTGGTGTAATCTGTTTTTCCACCACCACCTTACTTGGATTGGTATAATGGTGTAAAGAATAACTATATATAGTTATTATAACATCATATTAATTCTTATATATTATATCAACCACTCCAATTCAGTTTAATAATTATGGGAACAATATCATCGCTCGTGCGTACGTACGGATTACCGTCTCCACGATGCGATGAGAATCATTCCCCATGTTAACCACTCAAAAATGAATATAAAGTATATATAATGAATAATAATGAAAAATATGACATGATAAAGCTACTGGATTAATGTATAAATATATATATATATATGTATTTCATCTACTTGCTTCCATTCAAGTCAATAAGGAAAAGAAAACAGCGTTCAGGCGTACGTACGACCTACCATCTCCATGAATGGTGTATTTCATTTCATTTATCTATCTATTATATATATATATACTGAATATATATGATATATAAATCATTATTTACATTCTGGAAGTAATTAAATCCTGATATAAGAAATAATAATATCAATAACAACAAGTCCAAACACGTACGATAAATAAAACGATTTTACCCAAAATGCTGCTTTAACAAAGAATTTACAAAAGAACGTTTAATATAAAGTCATTAGTAAACCATTTATGATATCATAACAATGAATATGATTCTGTAATTATTCAATAACATTATTTAAATTATTATACAGGATGTTCGGATACGTACGAAGCATATCAGACCTAAGGTAAGGGATAATTATTCCAATCTCATTCTTATCCGAGATTGTTTATTTGTAAGTATTTACTAGGGTTATGTTTATCATCCATGCCCATATTTTCTCAAAAAAAATTCATAAAATGTTTACTTTTCATCCATGTATGTTTAAAGTCATTTTTATGCTTTTTTTACTTTTACCACATCGTATGGAAGGAATCATTCTTTTATTTATCATACGAGGTACTTTTTGACTTTTCTGACAAAAGTACGAGGAGAATGTTTTTTTAGCTTATACTACATGAATGGAATCATACAGTTTCATAACACCTTATTTCCATGAAGCATCATGTCCATGATTTTGTGATTATTTTCAACAAAATTCTTTCTTTTAAAATTGCATTTCATTTTGTTAAAAGAACATGATTTTGAAGAAGAAAGGATATTTTCCTCAAGAATTCATTTCAAGTGTTTTGTCAAAACTATTTTACATCTAAGATGGAATTATTTGAGATGTGTATGTTTCAAGTATAATGAATCTATGATTTATATGGTATCACTTTTTTTATGATGAAATGATATCCATTTGTTTTTTATGGATTATTTTATTATGGGATGACATTTATGAAACCCATTTTATACTTTGGGTAATGATGAATGATTTATGTTTATTTTGTGGCACAAGTAAAAATGATTTAATTATGAGATGGGTGGGACCTATATATCCCCCCAATTCATTGGGTAATTATTAATATTTCATGATATAGACATGGCTGGAATGGAAAGTTAATCCAATTCATTGATATAGGACTAGAACGAGGAGTGAACTCGGTTAAGTAAGGGACTTTGTCCACTAAGATGGTGTTGGCCGCAATGCCTTGGCTACTATGGAAATCATAACATGTGCTTAATGGTTGCCATAATTAAATGTTTTATTTCCATGCTATTTTATCATGATTAATGTTTCTTTATGATCTATGCCTTACATACTGCCATGTTTTATGTCATTACTCAAGATTTTGATTATTAAACATTATGTTCATGTTTTATTGAAGTTAAAATGTATATGATTTGTTCTATTTTATCCATGAATACCCTTACTGTTCATTTGAGCTCACCCTTTATATGTTTTATTTTCCTCAAGATATAAATAAAGGCTTTAGGTAAGAAAAAAAGGTATATCTTTATGGGAGATGTTGAATATCTTTCACCACGATTAGAATATTATATTCTGAGTTTCCAAAGACACTAAACTATTATGGTCCTTGGGTGTCTATTTTTGTTATATACTAAGTATTCTACAAAAAGTAATGTAATGTCCATGTAGGCCAAGCTTTTGGTCTCTACATTTGGTATCATAGGAAAGGTTTAGTCACCCTTTGGAAACTAGGATGTGAGAACATTAGTGAGATCCCTAGAGATATTTCTAAGGTATGTCTAGGGATGTCTCTAAGGTTAAGTACAAGTATAGGTTATTGTCCTAGAATTACGGTAACGATCTCAAAATTAATCCTAAGATTCTATATATTGAAGGTACTCCGCCATTATTATGTTGTTTTCCTAGCATGATTTTTTCCTCTTACGCTATTCTTTCTGGGTTTTAGACGATGGCTGGAACCCAAAGGAACCGTGTTGATCAATGTAATGGGCAATGCAATGATTGTCCTCTAGAACAAACCAGTGTTATGGGAGATGGAGTGAAAAATCATATTTCTATACTTAAACAAGTTATGAATCATTCTGGACGTCCGAATGACCAGAGAAGGGAACAATATTCTATTGAGTCTTTCATGAGGCAACGTCCACCTTATTTCAGTGGGTCTTCTAATCCACTTGTTGCTGAATAATGGATCAGTACCATTGAAAAGATACTTTCCATACTTTGATGTTCATAACATGAAAAAGTCATTCTGGTTGTTTACTGTTAAAAGGTGAAGTAGACCAGTGGTGGACTCTAATTAAGAATATAATGACCCAAGGTGAAATTGAATCCATGGAATGGGACGAGTTCAAGAACTTATTTTTCAATAAGTACTTCCCTCGTATTCTTCGAAAAAAGATGGAAAATGATTTCCTTGAGCTTAAGAAAGAGGATGATGAATATGTTGGTATATATGAAGAGAATTTTACAAGGCTTCCATGTTATGCATCTGGCTTTATCATGCAACATGAAAGTAAAGTTGATCGATTCTTTAGTGGTTTAAAACCATGTCTTAGAAGGGCATTAGCTATAAAAGACTTAAGTAGCTATGAAGAAATTGTGCATTGTGTTATAAAGGTCGAAATGGAGGTTGGTGTTACATATCCATATCATGGTTTTGACAATAAAGAAAGATGGAGTTCAAGTAGAAATCATAGAATAATGGTGAAAAGAAGATGAATGTTTCTTTATGCTCAATGTTTGGAAAGAAGCATGGTAGAGATTGTCTTAAAGGGACTATAAAATGTTTTAAGTGTGGAAAAGAAGGTCATCGAGCAGCTGAGTGTCGATGTAATGGAAAAAGGGTTTCTAATGATGTGAATAAAGAAAAGACTACAGAGAACACACACCAACACTTCAATGCTTCAAGTGCAAGGAAATGGGGCATTATGCTAATCAATGCCCTAATACAAGGGTTAATGATGATAAATGTGAGCAACCTCTTAAGGAAATGGGCAAAGGGAAGTCACATAGGATCACTATTTTTGATGTTGAGTATGACAATGATGTTGTGTAATGATTAAGTGTTTATGCAATGGGAATTCAAAATAGTATCATGGAATCTCATTTATGGTATCGTGGAATTTTGGAATATTTATGTATTGGTTTTCAATAATTATATGGTACCGGTAACCAAGTAAAGTGAGTAAAATATTTTTTGAATGAATATGATATGCGCAAAATTAAGGGATAAAGAAAAATTGAAATGAGCTCATGAGTGATATAAGGACAAAGTTATATCATGGTTTGTGTATATAGAAATTTTGGGATTTTGGTATGTGGGAAGTGTTAAATTTTGATAGCATTCTTGTTTTAACTAAAGTTCAATGGGTATTCATTTTTCAAAAGAATACATGATTAAGGTATTCAAATGTTTGAAATTTGACCAACAAGATATATCGTATGATATATGGGGGATAAATGATGGTATTCACATGCTCGACAGATGACATTTCTAGTAATTCTTTTATTTATACTATGAGCTTGGACAGTAGTATTTTAGATAAGCCTAAAGATTGGAATGGATTATTTTGGACATAAGTTAGTATTATTTAAGGCTAATTTTTTTTTCTATATTATTGATGGAATGTTATAATAATGTAGTTTTAGAAAATGTACAACCCATGGGATGAGTGACAACTCGTCGCGTCGGACAAGGTTGTGGGAATCAAACCCACAACCGAAGTGTGACAGGACTCTATCGCCTACTACTAGCCCAAAGGAAGTCCCTGGTTAGTAGAAACTAGTTTTATTATATTATGCGGTATGATATATGAATTATAAGTCCATTTTAGGAACCATATACGATTAATCACACTAGAGATGGACTTATGTAAATTTAATAACTTTTGTTATCCTTTTGATTGAGACAGATGGAATGACCTATCATTCTATCTCATGATCTGCAAAAACTTCATGGAAGTCAAATTCAACTTCATTTCATTAAGAGATGAAGTAGAAATTGTTCAAGGCACAAACAGTAGTAAGATTGTACCAAAATCAAGTAAGTATTTCTTTTAATTCAAAAATTATTCAACTTTAGAAAAATGATCTTGAAAACAAAAAATGTTGTCCTAGTTTCCTTATATCCGATGAATCAGATGGGGCCTTAAATCATCACAAATTTATGTCTTTGTGATTGTTGGATTTTTTATAGCCATGTCCTCTAAAACTCTCCATCAAAACTTGATGGTTAAATTTTTCTTCCATATCCATATTTCCACATATGTTATCCTATGTGGAAACCTAGTGATGAGTTAATTTGGGTAACCATTACATTTCATACATTACTTTTTAAAATTATGTTTTAGTATTACTTTTTACGATGTGTGTTTCTATGAAAAAAACTTTCAAGTAGTAAACCATTTATAACCCCGACGAATTTCGAGGGAAAAATTCATTTTAAGGGGGGTAGAATGTAACACCCCTAGATTTTATGAGATATATTATTTTTAATTTATTTGATATATTTAATTATACAATACACCAAATTAGCTTGTAGTATATGCAACACTATACTTGGCTCGTGTTACACACAATTTCATGTTCATTTTGTGGAAATTATTCTACACAACATTAAGTATAGATTTTGTTTAATGTATAAATGAAATAAGGTTTGATTATGTTTTACGCAACACCAAACAGAGCATTTACTACACGCAGCCCTGACATGGCATGCATTACACGCAATCAATACCTTCCTTGATAGAGTGTATAGTATGCAATAACGAGTTTCACTAAAAGATATATGATTATAATATTATTATGAACTAGCCGTTATGAATAGTAATACCCTATTTTTTAAATTTTATAAATTTTATCTTTCAAAATGGAATTCATTTTTGAATTTGGAATACCAAAATTATCCTTGGGTGAATTTTTTGTATTTTTCTGAAAACATTCAATTTTTGATGAATAGTGAAAACACTGGGTTACTATTTAAAAACAGAATTTATATTTATGAAATTATTTATTTTATTTATAATTATTTTAGGTCAAAATAGATACATAGTACCTATATAAGTTCAATTTAATTTATTGGAGTCATTTTATAATAATTTTAGATATATATAAATATTATTGAACTTTTCACCGACTTTTACCCAACGTCTAGGAGAATTTGTAAATTTACATAAAACATTATTTTACCACATCTGTGAGGGGAATTTCAAAAATACGATAGACACGGTTAATATCAAGGTGTAAAATGTCGTTCAATAAGATAAAAATATTTTTTGGTGAATAGTAGCTTTTTACATTTATTTACCACAGTTAAAAGTAAACATGGTAATTAAGGTTAAAAATGATATTATTATTACCCTAACACATGTATTAATTCTATTGGATAAGTGTAATTAGACAAAAAACAAGCTTAGAAATAATATATTATTATTTAGGTCTACCGGTATTAGATTAGGATATTTATTATTATTTTATTTAAATAAGAGTCAAAATAGATAAAATCAATGTTTAATAACTATAACATTTTTAATATAGTGTTATACATAAGATAAATTCCACTATAAATATTCATTATAAGGATAAAATTATTTACAACATAATGTTATTTTATTTATAATATTTAGACATTAAAGAATTTAAAATTATTTATGACACAATGATGATGCCGTAATTGCCTTATTAATGAAATATTAACATAATTGATGTTATAAGTACCCAAATAAATTTAATTTCAGACTTTTTATAAATTAAACTAATTTTTTAGTTTAATATGACATGTTAGTATTGATTAAATTTAGTTTATTAGAACTAATCATTATTTTATGATTTTCACAAAAAACAATTACCAAATAGTGTCAAACTTTTTATAAAATAGTTTTTTAAACAAATATTATATTATTAATTGTTATTCTATTATTAAAAATCTAAGGCTCGGCCAAATGACTTAGATATGGTTTTAAATACTAAAACTGAACCCCTTGGTGTTCTTTTGTCTTGTTATAGTATGTTTATTAACCATATAGTGTAAGAAAACAAGAAGACACAGTAACAGTTAAATTATTTAACTTAGAGTTAAATCTAAATGATGTGGTTAAAATAGTAACCTAAACATGTCTAAAACCTATTGGATGAGATTATTTCGACCCATCCCTAATTTATCTTTTAAATAAATCAATTTTAATCTATTATAAACCGAATTTGAATTTATTATAGAATAATATTTTAAGTTTTCCTAATGTGCCCCTCTCCTCCCTTATAAAAGGGCACCACCTCCCTCTTCACTTTACAAAATTTTGAGCCTTCATGCTCGGCCAACCCCTACCGATATCACTTTTAAACTTCCCTATATACATTATAGAGGTTCTGGTCTCCTAAAAAGACCAACTCTAATGCCTTAAGAGGAAGCTTAAAAGGGGTGCATCGAAGAAGAGGTAATCTCTTCTACCGATTCTTTCAAGTTTCATTCTTCTTCGACTTCTTCTTTATTTGTTTCATCATAAATTAATAACATCAGTATCACACATATACTTATGTGTTATTATAAATATTAAACAACCCTATTTCACCTTCTATCTGTCCTGCGAAAAACGAAATTACCATATGTGCGTACATACGGAATACCATCTCCACGCCATGGTGTAATCTGTTTTTCCACCACCACCTTACTTGGATTGGTATAATGGTGTAAAGAATAAATATATATATTTATTATAAAACCATACATATTCTGAGATATTATATCATCCAACCCAATTCAATTCAATAATTATGGGAATGATATCATCGCTTGTGCGTACGTACGGATTACCGTCTCCACGACGCGATGAGATACATTTTCCATGTTAACCACTCAAGAATGATTATAAAGTATATATAATGAATAATAATGAGATATTTGACATTATAAAGCTAATGGAATTATTTATATATATATAAATATTTTTGTGTCATCTACTTACTTCCATTCAAGACAATAAGGAAAGGAAAGCCGCGTTCATGCATACGTACAACCTACCATCTCCTTGAACGGTGTATTTCATTTAATTTATATATCTATTATATATATATATACTGAATATATATGATATATACATCATGATTTATATTCTAGAAGTAATTAAATCATGATATAAGTAATAATAATATCAAGAACTATAAGTCTAAACACATATGATAAATAAAACGATTTCACCCAAAACGCAGCTATAACATAGAAATTACAAAAAAACGGGTAATATAAAGTCATAAGTGAACCACATTTGATATCATAACAAAGAATATGATTCTGTAATAAGTCAATTACATTATTTAAATCATTATATAGGAGGTTCGGAAACGTACGAAGCATATCGGACCTACGGTAATGGATAATTATTCCAATCTCATCCTTATCTGATATTTTTTATTCGTAAGTATTTGTTGGGGTTATGTTTATCATCCATGTCCATATGTTCTAAAAATGTTATCATAAAATGTTTACATTTCTTCTATGTATGTTTAATGTCATTTTTACCCTTTTTTACTTTTACCACATCGTATGGAAGGAATCTTTCTTTTGTTTACCATATGAGGTACTTGTTGCCTTTTCCGACAAATGTATGGGGAGAATGTTTTTTTAACTTGTACGGCGTGAACAGATTCTTAAGGTTTCATAACTATTTATTTCAATGAAGCATCATGTTCAATATATCATGATTATTTTCAACAAAATCCTCTCTTTTAAAATTGCATGTCATTTTGTGAAATGAAAATGATTTTGAAGAAGAAAGGATATTTTCCTCAAGAATTCATTTCAATTGTTTTTTCAAAAATATTTTACATCTAAGATGAAATTATTTCATATTTTTATGTTTCTAGTATAATTACTCTATGATTTACATGGTTTCACATTTCTTATGATGAAATGATATCCATTAGTTTTATATGGATTATGTTATGATAGGATGACATTTATGAAACCCATTTTATTCGTTGGGTTATGATGAATGGTTTATGTTTATTTTGTGGAACACGTAAGAATGATTTCATTATGAGATGGGTGGGACCTATATCTCCCTCCAATGAATTGGGTAAAGATTTATATCTGATGAGATAGACATGGCTGGAATGGCAAGTTAATCCGGTTTAGTGATATAGGACTGGAATGAGGAGTGAACTCGGTTCAGTAAGGGACTTTGTCCACTAAGATGGTCTTGGCAGTAATGCCTTGGCTACTATGGAAATCATAACATGTGCTTAATGGTTTCCACAATTACATGTTTTATTTCCATGCTATTTTATCATGATTAATGTTTCTTTATGATATATGCCTTACATACTGCCATGTTTTATGTCATTGCTCAAGATTTTGATGTTTAAACAATATGTTCATGTTTTATTTAAGTTCAAATGTATATGGTTTTTTCTATTTTCTCCATTCTTACCCTTAATGAGCATTTGATCTCACCCTTTATGTGTTTTGTTTTCCCCAGTATATAAATAAAAGTTCTAGGTAAGAAAAAAAGGACGATCTTTATGGGAGATGTTGAAGATCTTTCACCACGATTAGAAGATTATATTCCCAGTTTCCAAAGACACTAAACTATTACAGTCCTTGTGTGTCTATTTTTGTTATGTACTAATTATTCCACAAAAAGTAATGTAATGTCCATGTACGTTAAGCTTTTGGTCTCTACATTTATATTTTTATGTATTTTAAATTTTGATTTATTTAATGTTATTTAACAAAATATTCCATAAAAGAATATCGGTACATATACCAACAGTTATCAAAATCATTTTTATATACCTATACCAATGGTTTTGAGAACCGTTGGTATATAGTCTTTTATTTTTTAGCTATACCAACAGTTTTGAAAAAACTATTGCTATAGGGTGGACCTATACCAACGGTTTGGCCAAATCCGTTGGTATAGGTCCATATAAGTGACATATACCAATGATTTTACCCAAATTGTTGATATATGTCAAAATTAGTGACCTTTACCAATGGTTTGGTCAAAATCGTTGGTGTAGGTCCTATTTCTACAAGTTTTATAAATCTATTTTTGGATGTTTTAATTAATATTTATTAAGGTATGGTCAATCTCAAGCTATTTCTATTGATACGTTTTAACTTCCTCTTCCATATCTTCTAATTTTTTTTAAATCATCAACCACCTTTCCATGTTCATAAATTATACGTTTTTAACTTAAGATCTCATAAATGTATTTTTATTCCTACATGAAAACATCTTTCTCAGCTTTAGATAAATTTTCAGTATCTTTATTTATCATTTAAATTTATTTCCTGATATATTTTATTTATCAAGATGTGGAAAATTTTCTTTTTTGATCTGATACACTCACTAGGATTCCTCACCATCTTCTTATTCACTATTTGAGGCTTATTTTGTTCTCTCTTCTCTTTTAGTGAATGTTTTAAATTATTCTAAAAATTCAACTTTTTATTATTTGTTTTTAGTTTATTCAGATTCAACTTTAATATTCAACATACTTCTCTTGTTCCAAAAAAACTTCTTCTACTATTTTTTGGATAACTTTTCTCATTTTAAACATTTGTTCCACTAATTACACCAATGATTTTAATCAGAACCATCTCAATAATATAAAAATTTATTCTTAAGGAAATTTATATAATAGTTCCTAATTTCACGACACTCGAAACATTTTAGATTATGCTTTCCTCCATATATTCCAATTCATATTGAATAGATATTGGATATACGATACATGATATTACCATTCAACTCAACATATTCATTTTCTTTGGAATAAAAAGGTTAAATATATTCAACATATTTAATTATAATTTTTCTCAAAGCTTAAAAAACCATTTCATCATTCAAATTATTTTTGAACATTGTATATTTTCTCATTTTATATGCAATAATAAATTTATAAAATTCATCAAGAGACAAATAATCCATATATTCTAATGTTGTAATTTTTGAATCAAACCTCTCTGGATAATTTCACATGAGTTTTTTCACAATTGTAGAATCTTTTATTACATGTACAAAACCTCTGATGGTGAAAGTGACTTCATTTACTCTGGTAAAGTATTCATCAATGGATTATTAATCTCTCATTATAATTTCTTCAAGATTAAAATGAAATATTTGTAACTTTTCTTAATTAAATTTAGTATTTCATTCGAAAATACTTTTCCCACTTTTACCACATACTCTTTGACGTTTTGAAACTCAACACCTTCATAAAAACATTTTCTAATACAGATATATGTATAGAATTGTTAGCCATTCCATCAACTTCAATATTTATCTTATTGGAAAATATCATAGTACCATCTTTCTCAATAGGTGGAAAACCAATTGTAGCAGCATGAACAACTTCCAGGCCGGGAGATAGGAGACATGGAATTATCCCATTTTTATAACCATAATAATTATTTTCATCAAATGTATGAATTATTCTACTATTTAAATAATTGAGATTATTCATGATATGGATTCTACATGGTAATCTTGCTCTAATACAAATTGAATATTCAATGGATCAAATAACAACTGAAGAGGGGGTTGAATAAGTAGTTTTCATCTTATAACATTAAAACATATAGAAACGTAACCCTTAAAACCTATTAATGTTTATTACCTTATCATCCATTATTAAATAATATTTCATGAAAAAGTGGAATAAAAGTAATTCAACAGATATTTACAGGGTTAGACATTGTTGTGGGAACTCACATCTCTTCCATAGCCTCTCTTGTGGGTCTATGTAAATTCACTATTATGAAGAAGTGAATACAACATGTGTCAACTCCCATTAGACACCTTCTATCTCCCAATTGAATGGAATATACTGACTCTCATTACGTAACAATTTTTTCTTACAAATCTGGGCTAAATTTTTTTATAAAATCATTGTTCAAACTAATCCACAATAGTCTATGGGTTTTATGACCCTATGTCTGATGTCCCATATCTTGATGAAACTAGTATAATTGACCTAATATTATTTTACTACTCTCTATAAGTACCTAACACACTTTTACTCAAACTTAGTCGAATTTTCATTAGTCTTACATTATCTATCTACTAATCTAGACTGACTCTAGTATGATCTTAAAATGAGATCTCAACCAAGAAAACACTTTTTACATTAACATTGTAGCACTTCCACCTTTCTTCATATGTGAAAAGTTATCATGTATGAATATACTATGATCTCTATTTATTTGTTTTTCATAATGGAAAAGGATGAAAAATTGATTACATTTCCCACTCACCAAAATTTATAAAACTATTAATTTCACATTCATTTTTTCTTCATCTTTAACTACTTAAAACCATCTCATCTATTCTTCTGTATTTTTAGAGCTTCTATAATTCGCCAAAACATATTCTTAAATTCTCAAAAATAGATCAATAAAATTCTATATAACTCATTTTGTTATAAATTATTTGTCCAACTTTATTTCCAAAAAATACTTAATCCGATTTTACTTTTAACTAAAATTCAACACAATTTTACTTTCAAATAGAAACTGAATCCAATTTGAATTTCTAATAGGAACCCAGTACTATTTGACTTTCTTTGTTAGATCTGCCTGATTTGACATTCATTATTAGCTTAGTCTGATTTCATGTTCCTCATTAGATGTAGTCTAGTGTGACTGTCCTCCTAAGATGCGCTCTGATTTGAAATTCCCTCTCGGAGTCATTCTAATTTGACTTCCCTCCTCACATTCAGTCCCATTTGACTTTCTATCTCAGATGTAGTCTGATTTGATTTCCCCCTCGGATGTAGTCTGATTTGACTTTCTCCACATATTTAGTCTAATTTGACATTCCTCTATAGATTCATGACGATTTTACTATCCTCCACATATTCAATCTGATTTTATGTTCAAATTGAAAATGAATTCAATATATCCGTTTCTACAACTCCTTCGAGATAATTATTCTTTTATCGTTACTTATTCATGATATTTTAGAGACATTAAATATTTTTCAACGAATCATAATATTTTTTTTATTTTTCAACAACATCAACTAATAAATTTAAAAATAAATTTTATAACTTCCCAACATAGTAAAATAACAAAATTTCTGAAACTAATCTTCACCAACTTCTCGCATTCTTACAAAAAATCATTCCTATGAACTGGGACTAATCTGGTTTTCCAGATTTCTAGCTTTAGAAATCTTATTTGATCATTCTTATTATCATAAAATTTTCAGAAAATATGTTTAAAACATTTTGTAACACATCTTTCACCTAATTTTACAAAAAATATTATTTTACAAAACGATAAGTTTTCACCCATTACATATCTTTTTTAAACAAAAAAATCAAAATCATCTTCAAATACAAATATTATTTATATTAAATTGGTGTGAATTTAAAATAAAAATTCCACAAATACTAATTGTCATATTTTTTTCAAATAAGTAGATGTCTCTACCTAGAACATTCAACTAAATATCATCAAGCCTATAATGAGTAACCATATGTTATCCTACATAAAGAAAGCATGTTATGTGTTGTTATGGATTATCTTGTAGTGTAGGTGTATCTTACCATGAGTACCCCTTGATTATTCTTTGTTAACATATTAGTTTCTATTACATTATGTTTTACTAACTAGTATACCGTAATGGTTATAATATCATATGAATAATGTTGATATTATCAATATTATATATTGGGTAATGCGTTATCAACTCAGTTATCCAAGAATAATAATTGTTAAGATTGACATGATCCCTATTGAAATAATAATTAATTATTTATGTGAAAACAACAGATTAAATCATGATGAAATTTGGATGTTGGATCACAATATGGATTTGATATATGGTGTCATTAATTTTAGAGGGAGAAATTTCATTAAATGTACTTGATGAAATGATATAAGACTGGATATTAATATGATCAAAATTTCAATTTTATATAAATATAATCATCATAAAATAGGTAAATATGAGATTAATTCTGGAATGGATAAAGTTAAATGAAAAAACACTTAATAATGGTGACTTAATAAAATTTATTAATGATAGTTCTATGTGTTAAATCAACACATCCTGAGTAACCAACTATTGAATTTTTTCAACAAGTGAACCAAAATTCAAATGAAGTATAGAAATATTGATTTAATCTTTTAAAGGAATTAGATGATAAATAACCTAGAGAACATTTTTCACCACACATATAGTCAATATAATTTAGTATGTTAATGAATTGTTGTATCTAGTGTTTTCCTTATGTCGTGTTTTGGTTGAAGAGTTTGTCTAGTTTATCCACTATGCAAATATTTCAACAAGATGAATGGACTAAAAAATATTTTCCTTTATATTTGATTTTTTAGAATAAATGAACTATAAATATAAAATTTATATTATTTTATAGGTTCAAAAGTATAAATGGGTAAAATTTCAAATCAAATGAATAAATATAGTTGGAATTTCCAATGGTTTTTCATTAAGTTCATAGAAAATTTAATTTTAACCCAAATTTATCAGATATGTGAGTAATAATACCATATTATCAGACTATCTAGGATACCTGAAGTAGTTTTTGAAACACCTTGCAATTTCCACGTAAAATATATATTTTATGAAAATTAATTATTCAACTTTTACGGGTATATGGTACAAAATGTATATTTTTATAAGTGTTGTAAATAAATATGATTTCAAAATCAATTGATGAATTTTATAGATTTGTATATGAATTAAATTAATGAATCATACATTTGATTGATTTGATATTTGAATATTTTAAAATATCATATGAATCTATGTGTATATTCGTCTTATATATCAAATGTGATAAAATAATTTATTTTTTAAAAAGGTGTTATTATTAAAAAAATGAGATGATTAATAATATAAAAAAAGTTTATGATTCATCATATTCTATAACATATTTTGAAAAGAACTTCAGGATAAAAAAATTATCTCAGATTAAGTGTTTATCTAGATTTTTTTTTAAATGTAATGGAACCTGTTTCTGCCACCCATCAGTGGTGTATTTTAATAAAGTGTTATTTGTAAATGAATATCATCCAGACACATAGAAATCATAAATGGCATTGAAAAAATATTTTATTTTTCAAATATTCATTATAAAGAGAAATAATTTTTATTTTTGAAACAACAAAAAAAAATCTTATAAAGATATTATGAGAATAATTGTGTCTATGACACTAGTGGGAGTATGTTTGGACTTAGATATGTTAAAAGAAAAAAAATAAAGGAATACACTAATTATGATTGAAGTGATTTAACTGAATATCATTAATGTTTTATGATGTGTAATGGTGAAGAAGATATTAATAGGTTCCATTTAAATACTATGTGAAAGTGAACATAAGTATTTCCTGAAAGTTTATACTATCCAATTTAAAAATGGGAGTATACTTGGTATCCTGAAATATTAATCTGATATGCCGATAAAGAGTTTTTTTTTGAATTATATTTAATTAATATAATTAGTTTAATATCACTCTATTATAAAAGAGTTTAGGATGTGATATTATAGTAATAATGTAAATAGTTACATAATTTATAGAAAAAGAACTCAAGGAAATGTTTTAATGGAATGGGTTAAAAGGATGATGATAATATACATATAAATATTTATATGTAGACAAAAGATAGTGACATCACAAAACATGATGTTGTAATGTTAAGATGTTTGAATATGGTTAAATATTTTAATGATAGGAATATGATTCCTAATTCTAACCATTATTCAAACATTCTTTCTTCATAGATGTTACTCAATAAAAATTTTGTGGAAGATTTTAATTACATGGTCACATTGATATATGTCAAGAATTACATATATATGTAATGAGTTAAAAAATCCAACAAAAATTTGTCATTCTTAAAGCTAATCTGGTTGTATATAATATATGATATGAAAGATAGACTAGTATGTTTGGTTTTTATGTATTCTAAAAAGTGTTTAAGAATATTAAATGTATCATATTCAAATAAATCTCTAGATTATCATAATTTCATTTTGGATAAATAAATTAATATATTGATATATATTTCATAATGTTTAATGATAATTGGCCTCTCAAATTATGGCTTTGATTTTTTCCTAACATATTTTTATAATGATTTATTATAAATTAGGATAAAATTTTTATGATATTGTGCATGGGATTCTTCTATATAGATACAAAATATGATCATGAGGCACAAAAAAATGTTTTTGTATGCTAAATCACCCAGTAAGTATACCACATGGAGTTGTATACACAATTTATTTGGTATAATATGGGTGATTTGAGTGCCCACTTCCAGAGGTTGGTGGGATACCAAGCATGATAATGTACATACTTTGATACCCTACTCACACGAGTCAAAATATGAACTTAACTAATTAGGGATGGTTGGGTATGTTGATTAACATGTCATCATTTTTATCTTAATAAATATGGGATTTATCCTCTCATGTATTGTGTATAACATAGGAATCCTTGATTATGATAGAATATGATGTCTGTGGATTCACCGAGAAGGAATATACGGTGTTCTTATATATTTAGATGAGTTTTATATGATGTTCTTATCCATGAAATGTAAATATAATGTTATATATTCATCAAAATGGTAATTTTATACTCTAAGGATTATGATTTTATGAGTAAAAAATATTGGATTGACCCACTTTGTGTTCCACAGTAACTTGATGTCCTGGAAAAAGGGAAACTGTGAGAATGTATGTGCATTGGATTCACTAGTGGAGATAGGTATATAGAAATATGTGTTTAATAGGGATCACATCAGAGAACTTTCTAGCTTGAGTAGCATTTATTATTTACTAGATATCACCCTTCTCTTATATATATAGATCAGGTGATTTATATTTTTTTTCAATTCTATATTGTCCTATAAGGACATACATTATGGTTTCCATAATGGGGATTTAGTTTACCACATAGAGAATCTATAAAAAAATTTAGAGTTAATACAAAAAATATTTTTTGATGGGTATTTACAAGTTATTTCATATTATGTGATACAAGTTGGTGTTAATTATATTATACAAATTTTTTTGGAATCAATCTAAAAGAGTTCTTGATATGATTTCACAAGTAATTTTATATGATGCAATATTAGGTGATAAGTAAAAATTATTTTAGGATTTACTGTAAGTGGAAGATTGAAATATATATTCCCAAAATCCTTATACATATATTATATATAAATTATATAGAACATTTCCTTGAAATTATTATTTTAATTTATAATGGGGTATATCATTCCATGCAACTTATGATTATAGCTATTTTTGCTAAATGATAAAGGGTTACCATTCTGGTAAATAATATTCATGTTAGCTATCATTTAAAGGTGTATTTTATATATATTAAACCACATAATTGGGTAATGAATATGATTCAGAAATTTTACAATGAATATATGATATATTCATATACTGTATGAATGAATTAAACAAGGCATTAACAAACAATTTAATGCATGTTGTGTTTTATGATCATTATAAACCTTACTACCACATGATGAAATCATGTGTGAAAGGAATGGGTGTTCTCATGATGTCTTTTTGATATTCCTTGGATCATTAGTCCCTCTCTATATTTCTATTTTTCACTCAAGGCACTAGCATATCATGGTGTTATATCAGATCCCATTCAAAAATTGGATGATTCAACTAGACTCATTGATACCTCCATAGTTGAGATGTAATTTGGATACCATTTCATTGATCTCTCTCAAAACCATGTTATGATGATTAAGATATTTTATTGGATTATTTTTTGAATTGTATTTATTTTATAGTATTTATTAATTTACATTTACAATATTGTTTTATATTTCTTATGTAGATATTCTTTGGCATGGGATTAAATCACGTTTTCACTTTTTAATAATTGTTTTTAGACCCTAAATGTCATGGAACATAACTTATAAAGTAGTTATTTATATGTTTTTCTAATAAATTACTATGTGAGTATTAAATTTTTCCACCAACTGGGGTATTAAGGAATATAATTGTAAATGGGTTTTAGTAAATTATTATGTGTCAACCAAAAAATTATGCCATGCCTTAATTTAAATGAGTAGTTGTTGTTTATAATTCAATAAAGACATAAATTTAAGAGATTCATGAAATAAATCCCCAGTTATGTTAAAGTTACTTTGGTCGAAAAATATTACTTGGTTCAATCTCATGTGTTTCCCATGGTTATCCCACTATATCATTAGTATGTGATAGCTAGTACATTAGACAGCTATTTCAAACCATGTATAAATTAATATTATCATCATACCTAACTACCTCATTTGGATCCTCACAATATTTTTAGATTTAGGAAATATATTTCTTGTAGATCATTTGGATTGTTACAATGGAACTATTTTAATGTGTGGGAAAATTAATTATTCCTATATTAAAATGTAATACAAGTAGTAACCTAGGGTTATTTCTAAGAGATGAGGGCTCAAAAATCAGTAATTAATTATTTGTTAGAGAAAAGGTGAGTTTTTCAATGTTTGATTTCAAACTAAATCAATCAATGGAATAGTGATTTGAAAATCACTATAATAAAATGGGTGATTAGGTCAAGGTTATTTATCCTATTGCGATGTTATCCTATTCTTACTGGTATTCCACTATTCTATTAGAAAATTGATAAGTGATACGATTCACGATTTCTTCCCCAGTCGCCTTTTTTGGATATTAATGGTGATAATATTCGTAAATAAAATATCATCATGGTCTACCCTCATTCCTATGTGTTTAAGTGTTCCAATAAACCACACCTATTTAGTTATGCAATTCCCAATCTAGTAATGTTCTTCCTAAACAACCAAGATTTCTCACTACAACCTATACACATGCTGACCGTATCCAAGCACATAACCACATAGATATAGCCTATTATATTTTATATATTCCATAACTAAGTAGAGAGAGATTATATTACATAAAGAAAACATATAACCAATAACCATAATTGAAACCAAATACATTTTCACTTGATTATAAACACTACTACTAAGTGTTAAAACAAGTTAATTAAATAGAGGGAATTTATTCATTCAAGTCTAGGAATCAATAATTAAAAAAGTTGTAGAATTTACTTTCATAATAAATCAAAATTTACCCCTTCATTCAACATTTGGAAGACATAAAAGAGGAAGAAGAGAAAATTCCATAACTAAGAGAATCTGAAAATAAACGAAAATACTAAAAAGTGTAGCAATAGTCCATCACATTACCTTACACTGAATGAACTCCCTTTCTCTTTAACTTCATTATTACTTTGTATATGTGTGGTTTTGTCCTCCTTTCCTATATTTAAGACATTGAGATATTATCACTTTTAGATTTTTGAAAGTTTACTTCTTTCTCAGGGATTCAAATATCTTTGAGATTCACAACTATTATTTTATGTTTTCATATTTCCTTAGTTACAATTTCATTGAAAATATTACATGTGGATTAAACCAGTTAATTTCCTGAATGCTTACATGGAATTACAATACCTCAAATCATTTCATGAGAAATCCCACAATGTTATCTTGGTTTCATCCTAAGGATATATTTTATAAAACGATGAATGGATCCTACACATGAAGATTCACATGTATCCAAGTGTATATTACCATTCAATATGTATGGATAATATTTAAATATATCATATACCTTTACATAGCTTTTATAAGACCCATATATATACTCTATAATCATTGGAGTTACCATTACATGGCATTCATATTGCATTGTTGGGATACCTTTACATCATGTAATTGACACATACATTGAGGTAAATCACACATATATTAGGCAGCTTACATGTACAATATTGTAATTAACACATACTTATAGAAAAAAATAAACCTATGATTATCTTTATTTCCCATTTTCCCATGGGTGTTGCAGAATAACATGTACATCGACAAGGATGACACATACACTAATGAAATTTACATATACACCTAACTTCTTTTCAATTTTCTACCTCCAACTATACCAATTCTAGACTATAGGTCCAAAAAACATTGATAATTTTCAACAACCTTCGAGCCACATTAAATAATAATAATAAAACCAAAATTAAATACATTATTTACTCTATTAATTCCAAATACATAATAATTAAAAAAATTAATCATTTTCCATAATTAATTCAAAATAATTCTACATACTAAATATGTGATAGTTACCCCATAAATGATTAATAGGTGGGACAAGAAATTAAAATACCTATCAAAATTAATATAAACAATGTATCTCTTAATTACCCAAAACATAATCCATGAAATATTATACAAGAGAACTTTATGATGAATAGCCAAGAAAAATTTAAACACTAACTAATTTACTACCATCTCATGATATGAAGGTGGAAGAAGATGATAACTTCTTGTTATTAATTTTTTTTACAATAATTCAACTAAGAAATATTCCACTCATACACACACTACTATTAAATGTTATTTATTTATATAACACTAGAGGACTCTCAAAGGATGTTATCATAATAACTCACACATTATAAAAAAACTGAGTTAATAACTTTTCCAATTCATGAATCATACGCATGAATGAAACTCATCAAATTTCTTCTTATGAAACTATTCATTGAATGATGTCTTAAGTGGAGGATTAATTGAGTTTATAGCCACATCAATGGGGTAAGTGTAATAATATGCCATGTAATGTTAATTACTCTTTCATCTCATACGTTTTGTGTCTTTGGGGAATAAATCTTCTTCAATATCCGACTTACACTAAAACCTCATAGACTTTTAGGCATTTCACATTATATTTTATCATATAAAAAAATTTGAAATAATATCAATAACTCCCTTTGGATATATTATAAAATATAATTTTAATGTTATCATTTACTTAACCATGTACTATATCACATGAAATAACTTGTGAATACTCATTAAAAAATATTTTTTAGATTGACTCTAAAATTCATTTTGCGTAGCTCTAGGATTCAAACTCATTCCTCATTCTATATTCATTAAATTTTGAACCTATAGTCATTTATAATATCTATAAAAAAATATGAATATATAGAACAATACATGTAATAAAAGTGAATCTTATAACAAAGAATCAATGCTACTCAAGCTATAAAGGGATATGACATTATCTCCATGAAACACATATATCTTTATACTTATGTCTATTAGTCTTCATCAAATGTAAATGTGTGTTCATATTTTTTCCCATTGTCTAAGAAATTGAGTGACCATGGTATATTTAGTATGTAAATCCCATATTGTAAAATCATATGTTCTCGGTTCATAGGGTTTAGGCTGACTTGGTTAATTAATACATGACATGACTTTAATTTTCAGGGATATGGACATCACATGTCAAGCATCCAAATATATAAGAAAATAATTTTTATTTTTTTGGTGTGGACAGAAAATATACATTTTATCCCAATCGAAGGCCTAGAATTCATAATATTTATATTAGAGGAACCATCTCATATTTAATTATACTCTAACTAGAAACATGATCATCAATACACCCAACCAATCCCTGATTAGATAAGTAAACATATAGACTTACATAAGTGGGGTATCACCTTATAATGGTTCTAATACTAGGTATCTCACTATCCTTGGGTAGTGGGGACTGAAATATGATCCATGAACTCCTAGTTTACCAAATTAATTTGTATAAACTCCATGTGGTATGTTTAGTGGGTTATCCAACACACACAAAGAATCTAATTCATTATTTTATACCTCATGAGAATAATCTAAATCTATAAAATAATCATACTTATGAAAACCATAAATTTTTAGCATAACCAACAATATTCATTAAATAAAATCGGTTATGGATAACTCGAATTCATAATTTTAGAGGTCAATTATCATTATAATTCATGAAATATATATCTATATAAACATACATACATATAATGTGAATTAATGAAATAAAAAAATACCTTCCATATATTATGATACATTTCATATCAATAAAACCATATTATGAATATTTAACCTGCCCAATTTAATCACAACTGTATCACTTCATATAAGATAAACTGAGAGATTAGCCTTATATATACTGCACATTCATGATTTTTTTAACTCAGTACATAATTTTTTATTTCTATCTCATCTCTATGTGACCATCTGCTAAAACCCTCCCATTAATTTTTTAGTGAGAAACATATTTGAAGTAATAAAATTTGAATAATGGTAGGATTTGGGAATAATATTCCCAAATTTCAGCTCATTGAATTTATTAATGATTTTTAGCTTAATCAAATCAATTTTTATGATGTCATGTTTTATTTTTTTTACTTTGAACTCTTTCTGAGTTCATCATCATCCTCAAAACATTTTCCTTCAAACTATTTCTTGGATTAATATAATTACTTATAGTATTTATTTACTAGTATATCTTTAACCCTTATAGGATTATGTGACCTTAAATTTTTTACATTAACTAAAGTAACTCTTTACATTTATCTTTTCCTCCATACCCTAAATTCATTTAGTATGTCATGGGTAATTCACATCATAATTTTAAATGTACAATCCTCTGGGGATTTCCACTTGTTCATGATAACTAAATGCAACTCTTTAAATTTTTTATTTATTTTCACATATCATAAATCTTTATTATATTAAGTGAAAAATACTTAAACTTATAATGATATAATTCCATAGGAAATTATAATATCCAATTTTTACTATAACTAAATTTAACTTATAAATTGTTTTTCCCATCACACAACCTAAACTATTTTGTATACTTAGCAGAAACCACTGTAACAGTAATCTTTTATTTGTTAACTTTGAACCTATCTGAGTCTAAACATACTACCACTAAACTATTAATAACAATATTCTTCTATGAATATGAGGAAATTGAACAACACGAACTCTTTTCAGTTTAAGAAATAACACTGATTTCCTCCTAGTATGACTATTTAAAAACTAAAATATTTTTACTTATCATTATGAAATTATATTAGTTTGAATATTGTTCCTTGAAAAGAATATTTGTCTTTAAAATACGCCACTATTGAATTGGAATCACATTCTAAAATATTTTTACAAATATTTATATAAATTTTTTGTCCTAGATAAAATAATTTTATCTTTATCTTAATTTCAAAATATGTTATAGAACATGATGAATCATAAATAATGTGTATGAAATTAATAATATTATTTTGTTCACAATAATTCTTTTTTATTGCACCAATTCTATTATCACATAAGACAAATGATATAAATATACACATCCTTTAAATATATTCATATGATCTTCATAAATTCCATTACATTCAAAATTGAGGTAGCAAAAATTTGATTCAAAACATGAATGTAAACTATAATCTCAATCAATTATTGGCTGAATTGAACTCCTATATATTTAAAATAATTTTAACATTTTCAAAATGGTCATATAAATTTCCATGGAAATATCATATGTGTCACTAACCTTTGATGAGATTCCTCATACACCAGATGTCGATAATAAAATTTTAGGGAATAATAATAAATATGGGTAATTTTACAATTTACACAAATACATAAATACCAAAATATAAAACTGTGAAATAAAAAAATAAAATACCAATATATAAACAATGACTTTGTATATGAAAATTCACTCCAACTATAACATAGTCAAAATAAAGAGTAAAAATTGAACAAATAAACTGGTAAACTCTAAGACTCCAATGTAAATCAAGACTTGGGAATCAAGGTGAAACCACTCTATATTCCAAGACATTAGAAACTACAAATCTATATCTCTAGGAAACCATGATAGGTATAATAAATATTCCCCACTAGTGAAATAATAAATATTCCCATTTTCCATGTCATGCAAAATAGTGTTTTCATACTCACAAATGAAGATTTGAAGGGGTTGAGTAATCATACCCTGTATGAAAACCCCAAGGCTTCCCACACATGCCACTAAAACCAGAAACGTGTTTGTTTAATAGTTATATAAGATATGAGAGATAAATTTCAAAATAGTTTATACAAATTGAATTTTTTCCCAAAACTATAAATTCATTTCTCTCAATCTACATTATCACCAAAGTTCATGTTCACACACAATCACATGTTTAACAAATCGAAATCACTATACTTAGGAGCAGTTATCCATCCTTCCTCAACTCATATCTTAGTGATATATCCTCCTACAATTCTATTGTAGCACTCAGTTCCATATCTATATCAATAAGGCCTTATAACATTAAAATATATACACATTTCACAACCATGGTTTTCTAGAGTTTTCATTAAAAATTCACATTTTAAACCAAAAATACATCTCCAATTTAAAATCATGTTGTAATGAAAATTTAACATAAAATATATATAATATAAATGGGTTTTTAAAAATTTATAATAATTTTTTTCATTGAAAACATTAACAATGAATCATACATAGAAAGAATCATTTGAGAAAATAATAACGAAAGGATTTTCTAATCAATAGTCAACAAAATAGTTATTTTAAACCCACATTAATTAATTAGAAAATATAATCCTTCCAATTATATAGAAAGTGAATAGATAGATAAGTAACTTACCTCACATGTTCTATTTCATCCCAAAATAAGAAGAAATCTTCCCAATAACCCTAAGAAATCATTTCCTGAATATGTGTAAAAAGATCTAAAAATAGAACCCTAGATTCATCTAAATTGAAATCTATAAGGAGGAGGGGACAATGAGAGGTTATCATAGGTGATTCCAAGTCAAAAATAACATTAAAACCCCTCCAAAAGATCACATACTACCACATTAAAATCTACAAATACCCTCCCCCAATATTGGTTCTTGAACTAGGTGATTCAATATTGGTTTGAGCATCCCCACAGCCTGTTGGTTTCCAACATGACTTTGGTTCTTTTGATCACACCATGTCTAAGAACCCACCATAGGTAAACATTGTCGTATATCGGAAAACACTCAATCATTTTGGATTCTCCATTCCCTATACAATGGGGTAGTTAGGTCTCTCTACCAGTGTTCCATATTAATAAACCCAGTGTTCCATTCCCAAATTCACCAAATGATCATGTCATCCCTTTGGATTATTGTTTTTTCTTGTGTTATATAGGTTCACTTCAAATAAAATTCACCATCCACAAGGGCATATTGCTTACCATGGTGTGCCTCAACACACCGAAGCAACCTAAATCTATCCACAAAACCCACTAACACTTCCCAAACCCAAATTAATCCATCAAAAGGCTTAATGAATCATAAGATAATATGTACATTACCTCAAAATAGGGGTGTTACAATCTCTAAACTATTAGTATTTCCATCCTTTTCAAGTTGGAGGTTAATTTTGCTACAAAAAAAGTTATATCCATTACTTGAGAAGATCATTCTTTCACTCCCAATTCTCTTCTAGAATATCTCCATGTTTCCATAATACCCATACTAGGAGGATAAATTTCCCACAAAAGGCTTTACCTTATCTATCCAAAATATGCATGGTTTAAAAAATAAAACTAGTTTTGGGATCAAGAGTAATATGATCCAAGTTAATCACATTCCTAGGATATTCTTAGTAATTATTTAGTTGAGATATATGGAAAAAATTTTGTATAACACTGAATCATAGTTGTAAAGCTAATAGATATGAATCTTTTTTGATAGTTTTCACAATTTAAAATGGCCCATCATATTGGGGTTCTAATTTTACATTCTTTTAAGAATAATATTAACTTAAAAATGGTGAAACATTTTTGAAAAAATGGCCACCTACTCAAAAAAATAATAGGTGATTATGATGATAGACATAAAATTTCATCTATCTATTGGTCATATCCATCCACTTCATGGTCATCTGAATATATTTTGTAGTCTATTGGAAAAAACTAGGTAAGATTAGTCGATTTTATCATATTTCTACCCTTAAATGTGGGTAGATATAATTAATTACATAAAATTCAATTGATATATCCATATGTATCATGTCTTGAAAACTATTATTTATAATAAGTCTACTAATGTAATATAATCGTCCTATGACCCTACAAATTTCATTACAGAAGATCTAAGAATATATTTTAATTTCCTAATCATATTTCCTGAGCTCCTATCCATATAAGGATGATATTTCAGTCTCATGGTCATTTGGGTTCCAAGTTCATATTACAAAAAATGCTAAAATTGACACGTAAAACATGGATCTAGGTGAGAGAAAATAAATATTGGTACTCCATACATCTTACCCACTTCTTGAATATATAGATTTTCCAAATCCACTACCATGTTGAACTCTTGAATGGAGGAAAAAGGGCTGAATTTGGGAGTCCTTCCATAGTTACCCAAATTGAATCATGTTTTAAATGATTAATTCTAGACCTACGCCAAAGTCCATGGTAATATTCTCCCATTTCTAAACAGGGATATGCATAGATTTTAGGATATCAACTCGACGTTGATTCTCAAATTTTACCTATTATCAACTGTGAAATTTCATGACACAATCTACAATATTTCATTTCACACCTACCACTAGAAATGAGATTTCATGGACTTGTATATTTTTTGAGAACCTGGGTGAATATCCCATTTAAAATTGTAGTATGTCGAAAATATATGTTACTAGAAAGACAGGGGTATAACAAATTTGTTATGAAAACACAATGTCAAGTTTTCAACCTTTTAT
Source organism: Viscum album (assembly GCA_963277665.1). NCBI lineage: Eukaryota > Viridiplantae > Streptophyta > Magnoliopsida > Santalales > Viscaceae > Viscum > Viscum album. The sequence goes on from OY728167.1 coordinate 687,464,521, forward strand.
CAACCATTCATGGTCCCCCAACAATTTAGTTTTGACCTAGTAGTGATACATTTAGGATCTAATTATTGATCCACTTTGGCTAAATTTATCAAATATGGAACATGATGGTATAGAAATAAAACTACATTTTCATTTTATTTGACATAGTCTAGATGTAGGTTTGTAATAAAGATCATCAACAACCATCGTTCATGTACTTATCTCTCCATTTCATTATACTATTTCTAACTCAAATAACAAGCTATTGAATTCCGATTCCAGTATCAAATTCAAAAAATTTAGAGATACTCTATGAAATGTCATTTCCTTAAGACAATGTATCTCTTTGAGAAGATATATTTCATGATTTTATGATCAGTGAAGACTATAAACGTTTCCCAAAAAATATATTGGTTATATGATTTTAGTTTATGGACCGCTTTATCTAATTCCAAGTCATGCATCAGATAAACGTTTCTTGTGTTCTCAGCTGCCTCAAGCGATAGGCCAAAACATGATCTCCCTATATAAGAACACAACCCAGTCACAAGCTAAAAACATCTCAATACACCATCTAGCCCTAACACAATTCAATTAAGGAAATTATATGTTCCAACGTGAGTCATTATTTAGGATCATAAAAGGATTTATAAAAGTATTCAGTCTACTTTAAAGGCATCCCTTTTCTCATTAATATTGTCATAGGAGAAGTAAGCCTTTAAAAATCCTGAACTAATCAAATATAATAGCTAGCTAATCCCCAAACAACTACATATGTCAAAGATATTCTTTGGTGGATCCCTAAAAATAATCACATCAATCATCATTGGGTCAAATGATATGAATTTTTTAGAAATTACTTTCCAATGAATACAAACTTCTTAAATCAAAAATGTGCTATTATAAAATTTTCTTAAATGACAGTGATCACAGAATGTACTCAATTAAATAACAAAGTAGTCCTCATGGTCATTAATGCTTAAAGAGTAAACAGAAATGACATCAATAAATACCAAAACAAATTACGAAAGGTAATTTTGGAAGGTATAGATTATAAAATCGATAAAAAGAATTGGTTTATTCATCACACCAAATGGTATGACAATGTATTTTTAATAGCCATATCGACTAAAAAACTTTATCTTCAGAATATCCTCTTTCATGACTCTAAGTTGGTGATATACCAATAATAGATCAATATTATAGTAACCCTTGGACCCCTTAAATTGATGAAATAAATCATAAATTTAAGGAATATGATGCCAATTATTTATCATTATTTTATTCAATTTATTATAGTCAACACACAGTCGAATAAAACCATCAACCATATTTAGGAACAAAACTGGAGAAGCCCAAAATGATGTACATGGTATTATAAAACTCTTATTCTTAAATTATTCTAGATTAAACATTAATTATTACAACTCGATTAGATCTATTATATATTATAGAAGTGAAATAGGTATTGTTCCCAAATGTAGATTGATATAAAATTAGATTTCCCATCAAGGGGTATCATAGGAAAATCATTTGGAAGGACATTAATGTATTATCCCACTATGGTAGGAATAGTTCAATTTCTGGATTCCAATATTTTTTCCAAAGTCATCACCACTAGATAAATTAAAAAATTTCCATTTACCACTAGTAAATTCTAAACTCATCTTGCATTCACATCTCAATCCACTTTTAATAAATAAGGAGTTTCATAAGGGGATGTGAAACTTACGTTTAAATCATAGCTATCAATATGGGTGTTGAATTATGATAACCAATATATTCCGAATATTATATAGAAAATATAAATTTACAATATGGTAAAATTCAAAAGGAATGTAATTGCATCAAGGGTAATGTTACAAGCTTGTCACTTAAATTCAATAAGATGATCCGTCTTTCTAATACGTGTTTTTTAATTTAATTCCTTATAAAAATATTATATAAATAATTTTAAAGGATCTATTTAGGTTTACTTTATCGGAAACAAAGTGTATAATACATTAATTACATAAGAAAAAAATAACAAAAAAATTATTTTATCCTTCTGAAATACTTCATACTTTTTTCAAACTAGGTTACCTCACTAGAGGTGATTTCCTTGGGATATAAATCAATAGAAAAGGGTGATCATAAATCATGTTAAGGGATAAATAATGACAATTGAACATGATTTATCATCATAGATAAAACATGATGAATTATATAATAAAAATTAACATAAGTACATGTTACATAACACAGATCTATGTCCATGTCAAAAAATGAGATATTCATAATCATATCACCATGGTTATTACCAAGGTGTCATGAAATAAATCACCAAGTTTATTCACAATGTTATAAAAAACATGTCATCTATAATGATTATTTCTTTACCCAATGTATTTGAGAACTATCAGGTTGCACCCTTAATATGACATAATTCAGGTGTTCTATGTATATCACAAAGTATATCATCAATAAACCATGGAGAATAAATAATTGGTTTCATATAAATTCATTGAGTACGTAGGTGTTTAAAGACTTGTACATTTCAGAATTTTTAACCCATGAGATGGGAAATTGGGTTTCATAAATAGTAATCACAAAAAAAGTATTATAATTACATCTATATGAACACCCTTGACGAAATATAGAGTTGGGTGTTAATAACATAAAAAAGATAGGCACAAAAACTCAAACGATGATTTATGTGGAATAATGGGTATACGAAATAGTTAATAGAATGTGACTAAGGGGATAAAGTGAGAATATCTCATTGATATAAAAACATTTGTAAATTAAATGGATGATAAAAAGTTCATGATAACAGAATAACATTGAAATTAAATGTCTAACTGTAATGGAAGTACTTGGACAAAAATAAAAGTAATAGAATCCATTACATGGTGAGATAGACTCTTAAATCATAAAGAGATTAATTACGAACCGTAGAAACATCTTATAAATGATCATGAGAGGGTAAATGAAGGAAAATTAGATCATAATTTCTTAGGATAGAATGAAATGGGGAGGAGAGGTGTGAATTTATAGGAATTGTGGGAGGATTGCTTATTAATTTTTAAATATAGGGCTTATAATTCTAAGATTGGGAAAATGGAAAACCATTGGCTTATACATAGTTTTGGATCATAGTTTATGAAATTAATAAGTTTTTTGGAAATATTTTAGATTCAGAATTGAACTTCAGTAGTTTATATTACATTTGGCATGTAAAGATAATTTTTCCACAAAATTATGTTTTTCAAACAATTTTTTTATGTTAGACTTTGGAATGTTATTTATAGGATTTGAAATAATTCATCAAAATATAATATAATAATAATAAAAATTATTTTTGGTAATGGATTATTTTTTATAAATTATTAAATCATTCATAAATATTTATGAATTCATAAAATATAAAGAAAACATATGAGAATACTTTTATTATTCATTGAAAAATAATGTATTTTAGAAAAGCATAAAAACATCACCCTAACCTAATTTATATGTGATAATTTCAAATATAATGATTATTTGGTAAAATCCATTTTATAAATATGAGAATTTAAAATTTTAAATAAAAAAACACTATTTATTGAAATGTACCAGTTTCCACAACATACACAACTTTCTTACCCTTATAAAAATTACCTATGAAATTATAAAATTACATTGAAATTTTTATTTAAATAAATATTTTTTTATAATCAAATTTCATGAAAACATATTTTATTTGGAATACTAAAATTATCATGAAAGAGCAAATATTTTCAAAAATTAAAATTATTTTTTTTAAAATCAAAAATATATTAATCATATTCATCTTATAATCGTGTGTATTTTTTTAAATAAACTAATAATGAAATAGGAATTTATGAAATAAGTATTTAATTTCTAAAAATCAAATTTCACCATTTTAATACTATGTTCTAGTTGAAAACCCCTTTATTATACTGTAATACACCCTAAGGGTAAGGTGGATGATGGTGGTTCTTTAAGGGGGTATTTCAGCTAACATTGACCTAGTGGTGATCTCCAGTAACTTGAATGTCACGACCCGCCCTCGGGGTCCGTGACGTGACTACCCCAAGCCCGCCTTCCATAGGCCAGGGGCTGGCGACTAGCACCAAGGCGTAAATCCCAGTAAAATGGGAAGGCATTGCCTTTGAAAAGTAAACATCACCACAAAGTAAGCAAGCGGAAAGTAAACACTAAACAAAAGCAGAGTACAACTGAAAGTGCGGAAAAGTAAATGGGCCAGTATACAAACCCAAACTGAATGTAAAGTACAACTCGAAAGGGAAAACAGCAACTGAAAAGTAAAAGCCGCTACTCTGAGCTATCCACTGGAAATCCCACCTGAAGGGTGGGTACAGATAGCTCCTCTGCTCCACGGGTCCCGCCGTCCGCTCCGTGCACGTCCCGCCCTGTGGTCCACATCCGGGTACCGTCCCGCTCTGCAAGCCTCAGCTAAGGTCAACGATGTCCATCGTCTGCAACCAACACAACGTAGTGCGGGCAAAGCCCGTGAAGGGGTGAGTATAAGCTACTCAGTAGGGACCCCGAGACCCCTGAAGGTCTCTCAAAATCCACAAAGGATAAACCACGAAGAAAGGTACAATCACGAAGTAACAACCGACACTGCTTAGGTATATGCCCATACATATACCTAAGTCATCAATTCAAATACGCTCCAACCTCCGAGCCCAAGTACAACTCAGTCCACACAGGATAGTAAACGTATTCCACACAGGAAAGCAAAACGTAGTCCACACAGGATTGCACAACACAATCCACACAGGAAAGTAATAGGATTCAGCTCACACAGGTATACTTCTTCAGAGGACGATAAAGATGATCACTGATCCATCTAAGTCGTCAGACCCACGAAGGATCGATAGGTAACTAACCCCCGCAAAGACCCACACAGGATCGGGCCCACACAGGACCTCTAGGCGCTGGCTCACACAGAACCGCTGAGCGCAAGGACCCACACAGGATCGGGCCCACACAGGACCTGTAGCACTGATCCACGTAGGATCGCTGAGTGCTGTAGTCATCGTCGTCGAATCCACACAGGATCTCTGTACTGTCGTCGTCGAATCCACACAGGATCTCTGTACTGTCATCGTCGCAGTCACAGTAGCTGTCGTAGCAGTAGTAGTCACAGTAACAGTCGCAGAAGTAGTAGCAGTCGCAGCCAGCACTAGGGTTCCCGCACATAGCAAGCTCGTTCGGAGGGTCCGCTCCACGAGTCGAAAGGCTGATACATCAACTGTCACAAAGACCAGAGTTGATGTATCCAAAAGTTCCGTATCGTCAACAGGATCTCAACGCAACAGACGGCGCGTCGATCGGACGCCCGGTCTGAGAGTTATTGGCATTTTCGTCTCCGGGGCCCGGTTGGTTTTTAAGGCAAAACCAACCCGACCGTACTCCACCTGCGTCCAAACCTCGGGAGGAGTATTCCAAAAGATCCGTCTCACTAAGAGGAACACAACGCGACTGACGGCGCGTCAATCGGACGTTCGTAGCTCAAGATATGAGCGTTTCCGCTCCGAAGGCCCGGTTGGTTTCGTGAACGAACCAACCCGGCCGAACTCAAAGTAAACCGAAACCTTGAGTGAGATATACCGAAACGACCGTCTCGATCCAAGGATCGCGTTGCCGCAGACGGTTCGTCATTCGGAGGTCCGAGGCTCGAGATATGGCCCAAAAACCGATTCTGGTTCGAAACGGGGGGGTCCGGATCCGGGCCGACCCGGCCCGACACCCCCCAGGGGCGGCGCGGCGGCGCGGCGGGCCGCGGCGGCCTGGCGCCGCGAGGCGGCTGCACGCGGGGGAACAAGCCCCCGCTCTTCATCTGGCGGCGCGGCATAGCCGCGCCGTTTTATTTTTAAAAACGCCCCCCCCCCCCCCCCACGTGGGGGGCCTGCTGGTGCGGAACCGGGGGGGGGGCCGGCTTCTCCCCTCTTTCAAAGAACCGCCCCCCTCATAAAGAGGGGGGTTTTTATGAGGTGGTCGGGGGATTAATTCCCCCGGTTTTAATGGTATCCGGCCGGCCAGCTGGCCGGCCGGTTTTCTCTAACGAGACCGGAAATTCCGGTCCCCCCTTCGGCTTCCGACGCCGGTGGCCCGGCCGCCGGTCTTCTCTTCCGCCACGGCCCGGAACCGGCCGCGGTCTCCTCATCCCGCCGCGGCACGGAACCGGTCGCGGCGTTCGTCATCCGGCGCGGTGCGACGGCACCGCGCCCCTTCGCCGTGCCTTGATTCCATTCAACGCGGCGCGACGGCGTCGCGTTCTTGAAGATTCTTCCTCGGCGTGGCGTGACGGCGCCGCGTAAAATATTTGCACGATCATCCGCGTGGTGCGACGGCACCACGCCACTTGCTTCCACCCGCAAGAATAAACAAGAACGATGGAGGGGGGTTCGGCCGTGTTCGTGCGGTCCGGCCCCCCTCACGTTAAAATAAATAACTCAACTTAAACATTCAAAAGTCTCATGTTTGACATGCGAAATCAATGATCAAGAAATGGAATAATTTAAGAATAAAATAACAACCCCTACCTCGAGTATAAGGTTCGAAGATTGTGAACGTTCCGCGGAAGACGACGTCGCGGAGGTTGGGCGTCGCGGTAGCCGTTCTTCAAATCCGATGATGAAGGAATGCGTTCGAAGAGACACGTCGTTGGCGAAACTTGTACGCCGACGAAGGTTGTCCGAGGAAGAAGTGGCGTCCCCTTTCGTTGACACGGTAAACGAAGAATGGAGGTGCGGCGTTCTTCGTCGGAGCTTGAATGTTCTTCGTCAAGATGAACGTTCTTCGAGTTCCTCGTCAGAGTTGAAGGAGAAGAAGGAAAAGCTCTCCACCTCTCAAGAAGAAAAACAAATAACCCCAAAATAAAATAAGACAACATCTTATTTTATTATCACATAACACATTAGAATTTCAAAAGTTTGAAATTCAAAAGGTTTAACTCCCATAATTAAAAGTAACTCAAGTCATTTAATTAGGGGTTAAGCAAGTTGAGAGAATTTGAAAGGATTAGGGGTTCGTGTGGGCCCCACCACACTTAATCCTCCCAAGGGAGGTTAAGTGGGTGTGGGTCCCACTTTCAACCTCCATTGGTAGGTTTTAACAAGTTATAATAAAATTTGTTCTATACAAATTTTATTTAACTCAAACTAAAAACCCCTAAAACTAACTTTCAACCCGCAACAAACGCAACTCCCGAAAAGGTCTCTTTAAGCGAATATCGGCGCTGCGAGTTCATCGGTGCCCTCGGATTTCAATTCCGAGCACCGGAACAAAAGTTAGGAATTCCCGCTCGTTCGTTCACTAAACGTACCCGAGCCAAACTTCGGAAATTAATTCCGGGCACTCCGGGCCTCGGAATCAGGTGCCGTCTGAAACCGCGCTCTTGTAAAATTCTAAAGAAAATTAAGAAAAAAATTTCCCTTGAATTTTACGGGTCTTTACATTACTCCCACCTCAGGGCTTTACGTCCCCGTAAAGATACATCAAAAACTAGGGAAACAAATGAGGGTACTGAGCACGCATCTGAGCCTCCCGCTCCCATGTGCTCTCCTGGAGATTCTCGTGCTGCCATCTGATGCGCACAAGAGGAATCGATCGCCCACGCAGGACCCACTCCTGTCGATCCTCTATCTCCACCGGGACCTCCGTAAAAGTCGTCCCATCGTCAACGTCAAGCTCCCCAAGGTCAATGATGTGCGTCGGGTCGTGCACGTATCTCCTCAGCTGAGATACGTGGAAGACGTCGTGCACCCGGTGCAACTGAGGTGGTAGAGCTAGGCGATAAGCCACCTCACCAATCCTGCTGAGAATCTGGAAAGGTCCGATGAAGCGCGGAGATAATTTGCCGCCTCGGCCAAATCTCCGAATACCACGTCGAGGTGAGACCCGCAAGAAGACGTGGTCGCCATCCTCGAACTCCAGTGGCCTCCGCCTCCTGTCAGCATATGACTTCTGCCGTCTCTGAGTTGTCCTCATCCGCTCCTGGATGACCTGGACCTTCTCTGTCGTGGCCTGGACCATCTCCGGTCCCACCAGTGCTGACTCCCCAGGGTCTGTCCAGCACAAAGGAGATCTACATGGTCAGCCGTACAACGCCTCGTACGGTGCCATCCCGATGGTGGAGTGGTAGCTGTTGTTGTACGCGAACTCCACCAAGGGTAGGTGGTCCTCCCAGATACGACCAAAGTCGAGGACACATGCGCGGAGCATGTCCTCGAGAGTCTGAATGGTCCTCTCTGTCTGACCATCCGTCTGAGGTTGAAAAGCTGTGCTAAGACGTAGCTGCGTACCAAACGCCTCCTGTAACCCCTTCCAAAGCCGGGATGTAAAGCGGGCATCTCGATCGGAAACGATAGATGATGGCACGCCGTGGAGCCGCACAATCTCCTGAACGTAGAGACGTCCCAAGCTCTCTACTGAGCCCTGCTCTCTGATGGGTAAGAAGTGTGCCGACATGGTGAGTCGGTCAACAATCACCCAGATGGAGTCGTGACCTCTGGAAGTGCGTGGAAGTCCAGTCAAGAAGTCCATATATATGCCGTCCCACTTCCACTCCGGAACCTCCTAGGGCTGTACCAAGCCTGCTGGTACCTGATGCTCTGCCTTCACCTGCTGACAGGTGAGGCATCGAGAAACGAACTATGCTACAGCCTTCTTCATACCCGGCCACCAATGCTGTCGTCTGAGGTCCTGGTACATCTCCGCCACTCCAGGATGTACCGCTAAAGGATAAGTGTGAAACTCTCTCAGTACTGCCTCTCGCAAAGCGACAGGTACCATGGTACGTCCTCTGAAAAGGATTCCATGCTCTGCTCCAAGGGAGAAACCATCAGGTGCCTGTCCCGAGGATATCTTTGCACGCCGTGTCTCACAGTCAGCGTCCCGCGCTGTGCCTCCCTGACTCGCTGCAGTAAGTGGAGGAGTGACTGTGAGAGACTTAAGAAAGGCTGCTCCATCTCTATCCACGAAGGATATCTGCAAAGAGGCTAGCTGCTCCGTTGCCTCCTCAAGTAGCTGAATGCTCGTTCTCCGGGTGAGGGCATCGGCTACTACGTTTCCCTTCCCAGGAGTATAGACTATCTCAAAGTCATAGTCCTGGAGGAACTCGAGCCATCGCCGCTGTCTCAGGTTCAGGTCCTTCTGCGAGAAGATATACCTGAGACTCTGATGATCGGAAAAGACTGTAAAAGCGCTCGCCCCATCAGATAATGTCGCCATGTCTTCAGAGCGAAGACCACTGCTGCTAACTCCAGGTCATGGGTAGCATAGTTCTGCTCATGCGGCCTCAACTGTCGTGATCCATAGGCGATCACTGTCCGCTCCTGCATCAGAACACATCCGAGTCTGGTCCCTGATGCATCGCAGTAGACTACGTACCCTACTCCCTCCTCAGGCAACCTCAAGATAGGTGCGCTAGTCAATCTCTGTCTCAGCTCCTGGAAGCTCTGCTGACAACTGTCTGACCACACGAAGAGTTTCCCCTTCTTCGTCAAAGCTGTGAGTGATGCCGCAACTCTGGATAAGTTCGGCACAAATCTCCGATAGTATCCAGCTAGTCCCAAGAAACTCCGAACCTCAGTCACGCTCCTGGGTGGCTCCCTTGCTAACACAGTCTCAATCTTCGCGGGATCCGCTGCAACTCCCGCCTCAGAGATAACGTGTCCCAAAAAGTGGACCTCACGTATCCAGAACTGGCACTTCGAGAGCTTACCATAAAGCTGGTGCTCTCGGAGTGTGTCAAGAACAACTCGCAAGTGATAGGCGTGCTCCTCCTCTGTCGTAGAGTAAATCAGGATGTCGTCGATGAAGACCACGACAAACCGATCGAGGTATGGCTGAAAGATCCTATTCATGAGAGCCATGAACACTGCTGGAGCATTGGTTACACCGAAAGGCATAACCAAGAACTCATAGTGGCCATACCGACATCTGAAGGCTGTCTTCTGCACATCCCCGTCTCTGACTCTGAGCTGATGATAGCCTGACCTGAGGTCTATCTTCGAGAACCACCGTGCTCCCTTGAGCTGATCAAAGAGGTCATCAATCCTCGGTAGCGGATACTTGTTCCTCACTGTCACCTGGTTCAGGCGACGATAGTCAACACAAAGTCGCAAGCTCCCGTCCGCCTTCTTGGCGAACAATATCGGGGAAGCCCAGGGTGAAACACTGGGTCGGATGAACCCCTTGCCCTACAAGTCCTCCAACTGTACCCGTAGCTCTCGAAGCTCGGCGGGGGCCATCCGATATGCTAGAGTGGATATCGGGGCTGTCCCGGGGTACAAGTCAATATAAAAGTCTACCTCTCTGCGAGGAGGTAGCCCTGGAACGTCGTCAGGAAAAACGTCCGCAAACTGATCCACCACTGCAGGAAAACCAGGATTCCGCACGTCAACTGCTCCAAGGATAAGGCTAGCCAACTGATGAGTGATGGGCTGTCCTCTCCTCCGCGAAAGTCCATCCTGTGCTGCTAAGGCTCCCTTCTCGCCGGTGAAGGTGAACCTGCTCCCGTCGGTGCGTACACAACGCACCTTGCGCCTAAAACAGTCAATCTGTGCATGGACCGTAGACAGCCAATCCATGCCCAAGATGACGTCGTAAGGCCTCGACGCTGCTACAAGAAGATCCCAGCCGAAGCTCTCGCCTCCTAGAGTAAGCTCACACTGCCGGCACCAGTGTGTAATCGTCGAGACTGCTCCCGTAGGAGTCTCTAGCCGTAAGGATCAAGCCAATGGCTCTGTCGGAATCTCCGAGCTCCGAACAAGGGCAGCGGCTATGAAAGAATGACTCGCTCCTGTGTCTATAAGAACTGCAGCAAGGGTGGAATAGACACAGATAGTACCTCGAATCATCTCGGGTGCGCCGTGGTCGTAGGCCTCTGCTGCTTGGAGCTGTGCCTGTCGCTTCCCGCCAGCTCCCTGTAGTCGGGGTGGACCTCCTGGTGGTGGTGGTGGCAGAGCCTTAAAGCGTCGCCCACCACCGGCTGCTCGTCCAGCTCCTCTGCCTCGTCCGCCTCCTCCCTGTGGACGGCCACGGTCGACCCTCTGCCTCTGCCTCGGTGGTCCATCAACTGACTGCTGCTCCTCGGCACGGCGGGTCGGGCAGTCGTGAGCCATGTGGCCCTGCCCGCCGCATGAGTAGCACTGTCTGCCTCTCGGAAGACTGGCTCCGCGCTGTGTGCCCCGCACTGCTGAGCCAGTGCCCTGAGATCGTCTGCCTGAAGGTCTGGTCTGTCTGGACCCCTGAGTCATCCGTCGACTGCCTGCTGCAGATGACTCTGCCACGTGTCGCCCTGCGGTGGGTCGCTGTGCTGGTGTAGACTCAGCAAGGAAGCTCTCGATCAGAAGGGCCCGCTCCAGTACTCCTGTCTGAGTCGGTATGCTGAGGGAGATCAGCGATGCCCTGATCTCGTGTCTCAAACCCTGCTCGAAGGTCCGGGCCCGGAAGAATGGGTCCCGTACCATGTCGGTCGAGTAGCGCGAGAGATCGGTAAATCTCGCCGAGTACTGAGCGACCGTCATGTTGCCCTGCCGCAGCTGTAGAAGCTCCTGGATACGCACCACACGAAGGGTGGCTGGGACGAACTCCGAGCGAAAAAGGCTCTCAAAGTCCGTCCAAAGTAGAGATGCCTCATCGTGCACCTGGAGCATCAAGCTCCACCATCGTCCTGCTGCTGCGTGTAGTAGGCTCGCAGCGAGGATCACCATGAGGTCTGCTGGTGTCCTCACTAGCCTAAACACTCGAACTACTGCCTCCAGCCAGTCCTCTGCTGCCTGGGGATCCGTCTCCCCGCGAAACCTGGGCGGTCGCTGGCGCTGAAACTCATGCAGTGCGCTGAGGCGACGTGCATCGTCAGCGGCTGCTCCTGGAAGCATCGGGGGATCGGCGGGTAAAGATACCACCGGTGCCACTACTGGAAAAGGGCCCTGCACCGAGGCCTCGTCACTCGGTGGGCTGTCGTCACGCTCGACTCTCGGAACCCTAGTTGGCTGCCGTCGTGGGGCCATCCTGAAAAGGAAACAGGTGCGCCACGGTCAGAACAGTATACCTGGTGAGCTGATATAAGTAATCACAAAGAAAACTTTGAAACACACACGCAATTAATGTTTTCGTGCATTAAGTCGGAAATCAGAAGTCAGGGTCCTGGTGTACAGATACGTCGGCCGCCGCACCAACACTGGACTCCCTGGACTGATATCCACACTCAATACACTAAACATTATTGCTTCACATAGAAAAGATCAGAGTTCACGGTAATACCGAACTCCTCTGATACCAATTTGTCACGACCCGCCCTCGGGGTCCGTGCCGTGACTACCCCAAGCCCGCCTTCCATAGGCCAGGGGCTGGCGACTAGCACCAAGGCGTAAATCCCAGTAAAATGGGAAGGCATTGCCTTTGAAAAGTAAACATCACCATAGAGTAAGCAAGCGGAAAGTAAACACTAAACAAAAGCAGAGTACAACTGAAAGTGCGGAAAAGTAAATGGGCCAGTATACAAACCCAAACTGAAAGTAAAGTACAACTCGAAAGGGAAAACAGCAACTGAAAAGTAAAAGCCGCTACTCTGAGCTGTCCACTGGAAATCCCACCTGAAGGGTGGGTACAGATAGCTCCTCTGCTCCACGGGTCCCGCCGTCCGCTCCGTGCACGTCCCGCCCTGTGGTCCACCTCCGGGTACCGTCCCGCTCTGCAAGCCTCAGCTAAGGTCAACGCTGTCCGTCGTCTGCAACCAACACAACGTAGTGCGGGCAAAGCCCGTGCAGGGGTGAGTATAAGCTACTCAGAAGGGACCTCGAGACCCCTGAAGGTCTCTCAAAATCCACAAAGGATAAATCACGAAGAAAGGTACAATCACGAAGTAACAACCGACACTGCTTAGGTATATGCCCATACATATACCTAAGTCATCAATTCAAATACGCTCCAACCTCCGAGACCAAGTACAACTCAGTCCACACAGGATAGTAAACGTATTCCACCCAGGAAAGAAAAACGTAGTCTACACATGATTGCACAACACAATCCACACAGGAAAGTAATAGGATTCAGCTCACACAGGTATACTTCTTCAGAGGACGATAAATATGATCACTGATCCATCTAAGTCGTCGGACCCACGAAGGATCGATAGGTAACTAACCCCCGCAAAGACCCACAAAGGATCGGGCCCACACAGGACCTGTAGGCGCTGGCTCACACAGAACCGCTGAGCGGAAGGACCCACACAGGATCGGGCCCACACAGGACCTGTAGCACTGATCCACGTAGGATCGCTGAGTGCTGTAGTCATCGTCGTCGAATCCACACAGGATCTCTGTACTGTCGTCGTCGAATCCACACAGGATCTCTGTACTTTCGTCGTCGCAGTCACAGTAGCTGTCGTAGCAGTAGTAGTCACAGTAACAGTCGCAGCAGTAGTAGCAGTCGCAGCCAGCACTAGGGTTCCCACACACAGCAAGCTCGTTCGGAGGGTCCGCTCCACGAGCCGAGAGGCTGATACATCAACTGTCACAAAGACCAGAGTTGATGTATCCAAAAGTTCCGTATCGTCAACAGGAACTCAACGCAACAGACGGCGCGTCGATCGGATGCCCGGTCTGAGAGTTATTGGCATTTTGGTCTCCGGGGCCCGGTTGGTTTTTAAGGCAAAACCAACCCGACCGTACTCTACCTGCGTCCAAACCTCGGGCGGAGTATGCCAAAAGATCCGTCTCACTAAGAGGAACACAACGCGACTGACGGCGCGTCAATCGGACGTTCGTAGCTCAAGATATGAGCGTTTCCGCTCCGAAGGCCCGGTTGATTTCGTGAACGATCCAACCCGGCCGAACTCAAAGTAAACCGAAACCTTGAGTGCGATATACCGAAACGACCGTCTCGTTCCAAGGATCGTGTTTCCGTAGACGGTTCGTCATTCGGAGGTCCGAGGCTCAAGATATGGCCCAAAACCGATTCTGGTTCGAAACGGGGGGGGTCCGGATCCGGGCCGACCCGGCCCGACCCCCCCCCCCCCCCTGGGGCGGCGCGGCGGGCCGCAGCGGCCTGGTGCCGCGAGGCGGCTGCACGCGGGGAAACAAGCCCCCACTCTTCATCTGGCGGCACGGCATAGCCGCGCCGTTTTATTTTTAAAAACGCCCCCCCACGTGGGGGGCCTGCTGGTGCGGAACCGGGGGGGCCGGCTGCTCCCCTCCTTCAAAGAACCGCCCCCCTCATAAAGAGGGGGGGTTTTATGAGGTGGTCGGGGGATTAATTCCCCCGGTTTTAATGGTATCCGGCCGGCCAGCTGGCCAGCCGGTTTTCTCTAACGGGACCGGAAATTCCGGTCCCCCCTTCGGCTTCCGACGCCGGCGGCCCGGCCGCCGGTCTTCTCTTCTGCCGCGGCCCGGAACCGGCCGCGGTCTCCACGTCTCGCCGCGGCCCGGAACCGGTCGCGGCGTTCGTCATCCGGCGCGGTGTGACGGCACCGCGCCCCTTCGCCGTGCCTTGAATCCATTCAACGCGGCGCGACGACATCGCGTTCTTGAAGATTCTTCCTCGGCGTGGCGCGACGGCGCCGCGTAAAATATTTGCACGATCATCCGCGTGGTGCGACGACACCACGCCACTTGCTTCGACCCGCAAGAATAAACAAGAACGATGGAGGGGGGTTCGGCCGTGTTCGTGCGGTCCGGCCCCCCTCACGTTAAAATAAATAACTCAACTTAAACATTCAAAAGTCTCATGTTTGACATGCGAAATCCACGATCAAGAAATGGAATAATTTAAGAATAAAATAACAACCCCTACCTTGGGTATAAGGTTCGAAGATTGTGAACGTTCCGCGGAAGACGATGTCGCGGAGGTCGGGCGTCACGGTAGCCGTTCGTCAAATCCGATGACGAAGGAATGCGTTCGAAGAGACACGTCGTTGGCGAAACTTGTACGCCGACGAAGGTTGTCCGAGGAAGAAGTGGCGTCCCCTTTCGTTGACACGGTAAACGAAGAATGGAGGTGCGGCGTTCTTCGTCGGAGCTTGAATGTTCTTCGTCAAGATGAACGTTCTTCGAGTTCCTCTTCAGAGTTGAAGGAGAAGAAGGAAAAGCTCTCCACCTCTCAAGAAGACAAACAAATAACCCCAAAATAAAATAAGACAACATCTTATTTTATTATCACATAACACATTAGAATTTCAAAAGTTTGAAATTCAAAAGGTTTAACTCCCATAATTAAAAGTAACTCAAGTCATTTAATTAGGGGTTAAGCAAGTTGAGAGAATTTGAAAGGATTAGGGGTTCGTGTGGGCCCCACCACACTTAATCCTCCCAAGGGAGGTTAAGTGGGTGTGGGTCCCACTTCCAACCTCCTTTGGTAGGTTTTAACAAGTTATAATAAAATTTGTTCTATACAAATTTTATTTAACTCAAACTAAAAACCCCTAAAACTAACTTTCAACCCGCAACAAACGCAACTCCCAAAAAGGTCTCTTTAAGCGAATATCGTCGCTGCGAGTTCATCGGTGCCCTCGGATTTCAATTCCGAGCACCGGAACAAAAGTTAGGAATTCCCGCTCGTTCGTTCACTGAACGTACCCGAGCCAAACTTCGGAAATTAATTCCGGGCACTCCGGGCCTCGGAATCAGGTGCCGTCTGAAACCGCGCTCTTGTAAAATTCTAAAGAAAATTAAGAAAAAAATTTCCCTTGAATTTTACGGGTCTTTACATTGAACTTCTCCCAAATTTGATTCTTATCAAGCCTTACTTGTTAATGCTCTATTATGGATTTCTTCATGGGAAAACCCCAGTGATGATACCTCCCTCCCATGTTCTAATAAATGGGATTCAAAGGGAATGATTCTATTTTTGAGGTAATTATTTCTTCCTTATACCTAAATAAACCTTTTTTGTTACCCTTTATATAAAAATTCTAATGGTTACATTACTAACAATAGTAATAATTATAAAAAGTCATATTCACTAATAGTTATATTGAAAAATGGTCATGTTACCATTATAATAGTCACATCACTATTCCAATTTCCACATTACCTCTTACAAATATCTCTTAATTACATTATTTATCATTCACCTCAATTCCCCTAAAATTTATATATTTCTAAAATATAAAGTGTATTTATAATTTTATAACATCATTTTATAGTTTTTTTCATGGTTGTGTTGATTCTAGGGGATCTTGGTGATCATAATTTTCATATTCATGTAATTTTGTTTTATTTTCTATTTATTCACATATTGAAATATTTTCAATATTATTTTCTATTTTTATTCTATAAATATATTTTTCCTAATGTAATGTCCTCAATTAATGTTCTTTTTACAATTTTTTTGTTGTCATAATTTTTTTTACCATTCATGTGTTTGAGAAAAATATTTGTAATAAAAAAAGAAACCCCATGTTTAGAATTTTGGGGAATAAAGTCTCCCAAGAAATTTCTCCTTGGAAATTTGTTTCCAAAATAAAAAAATGGGGGTATATCCCCTTTACCACTTATTCCGGACCACCAAGTAGCTTCTTTAAACTTATAATTTCTCTATATTACATTTTCATGTCAGGTTGTCTTGTTCCCAATCATATATTCCTTTTCATCAATATTATAGATTAGTTATTCATTATATGAGTTGTCAGGATCCAAATCTATATAATTTAGGTATATTATATGTGTTGAGTCTGACATATAGTTTCTTAATTGGGAAACATAAATGATGTCGTGGAAATTGGAATGATTTTGAGGTAGTCCTATCTAATTATATAAATTTGATGACATGATCAGTATTATAAATTTCTCTAATATACATTAGACTTAGTCTCCCCTTCTTTATAGACCTCATGACCCCTTCACAATGATGTATTTTGAGTAATTCATGATCCTCAACATGAAACTGTAAGTCTGCAAATAGATTGTCAACATAATTTTATTTATCGACTCTAGGTAGCCTTGATATCATTTTGGAAAACTTGTATCTTCTCTTTAATTTCTTTCAAATTTTCTGGTCCCAAAAATTATCTTCTCCAACAACATCTGATCATGTTAGAGTTACAAACCACTTCTTAGAGAGTTCTTTATAATTATACCTTTTAATGTTCAATTCAAAACTATTGTTATTGTAGAATTCAACAACTGTAATATGTTGATCCCAACTCCCATAAAAATAAATTGATTTATCCTATAGCATGACTTCCAATGTATGAATAGTAATCTTAAACATCCAATTATTTTTATAATTACAGGTTATTTTATGTTTTATAGTGGTAATCATACCCTTTTGAAGGCACCTCCAAAACATAGAAGTAAATTTGGGACCACTATTTCAAACATCTGATAGTGGAACACCAAGAATTCTCACCACTTTCAGAATGGAAAAAATAGAAAGTTTTTCCAGGGAGAAATATTATTTTATATAAATAAAATAGTTATAAAATTTTAAGCTATCAAGGATTTATTATATACATTTCATTCCTATAATTTATTTGTATTTATAGTAAAAAATTCCATACTAATGTTATTCCTATTCCATATATGTATGGGTAGTGGTTGTAGAAATACTTTGGGTAGATTTCATTCAACAATCAATTAATAAATATCAAATATATTACATTACATTTAGAAATATCAGACTTTATGTTATCCCACCAATAACTATCTCATCGATATCTATGTATTTTTATTCTTCTGGGATATATATAGAATGCATAATTGTCAGATTTATCCACTATCTATTTATTTAACTGTATATCTGATGGAATATATATCCTTTTATCAAAATATATTACTCTCTCGTGATCAAAATTTAACATAGAATACTTCCAATTTTTCATAAATTTTATCTTACATAGAATCTTAGGATAATCTCTTTGTACCTTCTTGATATTTTCCTATAATGATAGTTGGGAAATAATTAGGGATAGGATTGATGATATTATTTCCCCTGTGACTTCCATGTAAATATTTACTAGGTATTTTCACAATGGTTATCCTTCATCCATGTCATCCAAAGAACATTGAGGTCTTTCTTACTCAACACATCAGTGAATTTGATTTCCTTTATAGGGTGATAATGGATAGAATAATGATAGTCCTAAATAAGTTCCAACCATCTCATTTGTCTCATGTCCATTTCTTTTTGAGTGAAAATAAACATTAGACTATTGTATTCAATTTATATATCAAAATTCTCCCCATAAATATAATGCCTCCAAATTGTTAACGCAAATTTAATTATAGGGAACTCCAAATAATGGGGAGGTAAATTATTTTCATGAGGATTTAACTACTATGATGAATTGGAAATCACTATTTTTTTCATGAGTACACATCCATGTACCCTCAAGGATTCATCACTATAAATGACAAATCCTTCCCCATTAGAGGGTAAAGTTATAATTAGTGAACTAACCAATATTTTATTCTATTATTGGAAATGTTCTTCACAGTCCTTTATCTAGATAATCAAAACTCCAATTCAAGTTATTGTGGTTAATGGATTATAAATCGAAGTATTTTTTTTTACAAACTTTCAATAGTATCCTGTTATTCCAAGGAAACTATAACTATCAGTTATATTTATAATATGTTTCCACTATTCTATGACCTTTATCTGTTATTGATCCACCGAGATTCCATCACCAGTCATGATATGTCCCAATAATGCTAATTATTGTAACCTGAACTCATATTTCACTAATTTAACAAAAAACTTCTCCTTACTAATATTTTTTAATATGACCATTATATGATTGTCATGATCCACATGACTTTTGGAGATATCATAATACCATCAATAAAGACTAAAAAAACATTATACTGGTAGTTTATAAATACTCTATTCATAAAATCCATAAATTTGTGAGGATATTTAGTAAAACTATAGGGCATAATGACAAAATCATAATTTCTATATCTTGTTTGATAGGCAGTCATTATGATATCTTATTTTTCACCATCAACTGATGATACCCGAATCTGAGGTCAATCTTAGGGAAAAATTATGCCTCATGATGATGAACAACCAAATCCTTAATCCTTGTAAGATTTTAATTCATATTCAATTTGATCCCATTTTTTCATTATTATAAATGAATAACCATATTGATCAATCCTTCTTCTTCAAAAATATAATAGGTTCTCCCTAAGGAAAAACATTTGGTTGAATAATAACCCTTATTTATAATATCTTAAATCTTCTTCTTTATTTTCTCAAACTCTACATATGAAATTATATATGGGGACTTTGATATTAACATATATCCAAGTATGAGTTTAATTGATTAATCTACGTATATTTATAGGGGAGGTCTTAGTAAATATTTAGTAAATACATTAATGTACTCATGAACAATGGTGACATCTCATATCATTCTACTTCCATTCTCTTAATCTGCTTCACCAATCAGTCCCATAAAGAAATTAATAGGTGGTCATTCTAGGTATGAATGAAGCAAGTATATCTCTATTTTAAAGGTAGTTATTGGTTTTACCTTTAATATAATTGAAATATTTTTTCATCAAAAATTGATCTAGTAATTATACTTTGATAAACAATACATCCCATGTATTACATCAAATTCTACCATTGTAATGAACAACACGTGTTTGGAGATATTTTTGAATGCCAAAGTTAATATTATAATCACAATATATCATTGACTACTGAATATTTTCTCTATTAATTTTATCCATAACTCAAACACTAGTAGTCCAAGGGTTAGCTTGATCTTATTTGTAAACATGAATGAAATAAAATATTATTTAGTACCAGAATCGAACAATGTATTTACTGGATTTGAGTTTATGATGAATATTTCTACCATGACATCACCTGTCATGATTTCAAAGTCATGACCTTTATCGCATTTCCTCTATTTGAGATAATGTTAATATCCCTCAATAATCTTATTATTTTAACATTTATTAGTGAAATATCCATGTTCCCACACATAAATAATTTGATAGAAGATTTCACTTGCAATATAATCCATTTATCATTGGAATTTATATATTGAGGATTTAAATATCAACAACTATATCAAGATCTATGGTAATTCCTTCCATATATTTAGAACTTTCAACATCTATATAGACAATTCATCAAATTCTTCTTCCCAAAATTATTACACACGGGTAATTGTTTATTTCCTTCTCTTCCATGATCAAAATTCTTTCTATATTTTGGATCCATATAAAATTTAGTATCATTTATGCCATAATAGCATTGTGCATCTCCAAAATCTATTTCCACTTCTATATCACACCATATTATTTCCTCATATATCCCAAAGTCACATATTTAAAAATCCTTCAATGGATGGGTTCTGAGACCACCAAAAAATCATCCAATTTTTCTATCAGTTTCAATGAAAAAAATAAAGTATAACATGAAAACATTTTGAATTTCATGTTAAAATTCTCCAATTATTAATTTTACATTTTCTTAAACTCATGTAATTCCCTCTCCATCCTAGTTTATAGGGTTTGATTAAAATAATTTTTTAAAAAGTCCTTTCTATTTTGTTCCCCCTCTATGGCTTCCACATCATACCATTACTTCATGTTCTTAATAGTTGTCTACCACTGGTAAAAGTATCCCTATAAAAGATATACATAAAATTTTACATTCTATTTTGAAATAATATTTTAATAAATATCTTTTCTATAGTTTTGATACACTATTTTTCAATCAGGGTAACAGAGGTTCAACTAAAAGCAGGTGGTTGTTGACACGTGAATGATTGAATTGAGAGTTTTTCATTCCATGGTGAAGTTGAACATTCCACATGGTTTAGTTCCTTATTCATGGCCTAAGTTAATTTATTAATAATCATAATTAAGTTTCCAAATCTAATATTCATCATATTAGGAAGACTATCCTTACATTGTCCATCATATCAGTTGTTTACGTGATTCATTTCATATAATTTTTTTAAAAGAAGGATTTTCTTTTTAATATTCATACTATTATAAATATTTTGATATTTATTCTAAAAGAAATATTATTCTTAAATTTTATAATTACATGTTTTTAGTATTATAATATTAAATCCTAAAAAATTACACTATCTATATATCCTTTGAAATGGTTTGTAAAAGTAATTTTATTAACCAAAACGTTTCCCCATATAGTGTCAAACTTTGTGTACAATAATCCCCCATTTCAAACACCATGTGACTTTTGAGTTAATACCTAATCCATACTTTTTTAGTTTATTATCCATATGTACAACTATTCTAGAGCCACATCCACTTTTATTATCAAGACATAGATGATTTTTCTGGGAAACTACTCACTTTATACTTTCCAAAAACTCCAGATTATTTTTTACATTTAGACTTATCCCTATGTATCTTACTAATTTTTTAAAATCCATATTTCCATTAATAACTAAAATATTACTTTATTAAAAACTATGGTTACTCGGATTTTTAATACATGATTTTTAACATATTTCCGAAACAATATATTACATTAAAACATCAAAGGATCTTTTGAGGTTTAGTGTATTGAAAATTATGTACATAATATATGAATTTGATAAGAAAAACATTGATATATAATTATTTAATACCCTTGAAAACTCATTTTTTATTCTATCTAAGGTCACATAACTACAACTGATATCTTAGGCATATACATCAATAGAAAATGGTGATCATAAATCCCAGTAAGGTATAAACATAGGAAATTGAACATGATAGATAATAATTCATACAAAATGGGGAATAATATGAGATAATAATCATATATACAAGATAAATAACATGTAAATGTGGAAAACCCTAAAAATGATACATTCATAAGTATATCAGGAAGGTTCAACATCATGGTTTCATAAAACATATTACCATGGTTATTCACCAAGGTATTATAAAACATGTCATATATAGAAATTAATTATTTACACAATATAATAGAGTTTTATTTGGGAATACCCTTTGAATTCATTTATTCATGTGTGCTATAATGATCATATATCATTCCACTAATAATCCCTGGAGAAGAAAAAATTAGTTTTATACAAAATAATTGAGTACATCATTGTTTAAAGACATAATATTTTCATCATTTTTAAAATAGGGGATGGGAATATGGGTTTCATACATAGTATTACACAATAAATTAATTATAATTACATCTATATGATTTCCCTTGAATAAAAATTGGGTAGTCTATTCATAACATAAAAATGGTGTTCAAAAAAATCAAAGGATGATTTCAATAGTATAATGTTTATTGAAATTGCTTTATAGAGTGAGAGTAATGACATTGTAAATTTATCATTGATATAATAACATTATAACAGTAATGGTGTGATACCATGTTCATAATAACACAATAACTTTGAAATTATATAAATTTCTACAATGTAAGTACTTGGATAACAAAAAGTGGAAGAGAATCCATTACCTTGCGAGAAACAGTCTTAAATCATGAGGAGTGTTTATAAGAACCATAGAATCTCCATTGAAAGGATTTATAGAGGGAAAATGAGGTTAAAATTATGCTTAATTATTGGTAGTTAATGAAGTGGGGTGGATATGTGGGTATTCAAAAGAGTTTTGGTGGGATTGATTATTAATTTTTAAATATAGGACTTATAATTCTAGGTTATGAAAATTGGAAAACCAATAGCTTACCCAAGGTTTTCAATCCCTCTTTATGACCTTGTTAAGGATGGTTTTTTAAATATTTTTGTTTGATAACCAAACATCACTATTTAATATTAATTTTGGAATGGAAATATAATTTTTCCAAAAAATAATGTTTTTAAATTCATAATTTCCATTTTAGAAGTTAGAAAGTTATTTATAGGTTTTAAATTTAATTGTAATAAATCAAAATGCAATATATTAATAAAATAACTTATTTCTGGTCGTGTATTCCATTTTATTACTTATCAAATCATAATTATATATTTATAAAGTTATACATTATTCTAAAAACAAAAAACTATATTTTTACTCTTCATTGAAAAATAATGTTTTTTAGAATATCCACAAAATTTCACCCAAACTAAATTTTATGTGAAGATTAAGAATATAATTTGTATTTTATAAAAATAAGATTTTAAAAGAAATCATTTTACCATTTAAATAAAAATATTTAGTTATTGAAAATTAACTTTTTTTATGTTATAGTAAACCTTCTGACCCTTTTAAAAATTACCTTTGACATTATAAAATAATATTATCGGTTATATTTAAATAAATATTTTTTTATAAGACTATTTCATGAAAATAAATTATATTTTCAATACATTATTATTCATAAATGTTTATATGTTTTCTAAAAAAATTATGATTTATCTTTCTTCAGATATTTATTTCTCATTTTCATATTATATTCATGTGTATTTTGTTAATAAAAATTATTATGATAATGGAATTGAATAAACCACTATTTCTTCTCTAAAAATAAAATTACACCTTTATAATACTGAGGTTTTGATACATAACCCATTATTGCTCTAGAATTATCCCAAAGTCTAAGGTGTGTGATGGTGGTACATTCATGGGGGGCTTATCTAACATTTACCTAGTGATGATCTCCACTAACATTAACTTCTACCAAAGTCCATT
Organism: Viscum album; assembly: GCA_963277665.1. Taxonomy (NCBI): domain Eukaryota; kingdom Viridiplantae; phylum Streptophyta; class Magnoliopsida; order Santalales; family Viscaceae; genus Viscum; species Viscum album. The sequence goes on from OY728167.1 coordinate 687,488,097, forward strand.
ATTCTCAAGCCTTGGTTGTTAAATATCTTCTTGGGATTGGTCAATGATGAACCCCAGTGACAGTATTCCCTCCCATGTTTTGATAAATTGGATTTAAATGGAATGATCCTATTATATTTTTTTTATCATTTCTTCTTTATACATCAGATATATTTTTTCATTTCACATTATATACTAATTATACTGTTATAATTATTAACAATGGTTATGATTCCCAATGATCTGGTCACTGTTATGAAAGTTATATAACTATTCCAATGGTCACATTACCTCCTAAAAATACCTCTTAATTATATCATCTATCAATGACCTCAATTCCCCTCAATTTTTTATATTTCTAAAATGTCGATTATATTATTAATGTTTTATCTTATTTTTATATTTTTATTCACAGATATGATGATTCTAAAGGATCATGATTATATTATTTTTTTATTCATTCAATTTTATTTTTTCCCATATTTAGTTACCCATTTTAATACTTTTAATCCACATGGATATTTTTATTCATTATATTTAATGTTCTAAATTATTGAAATAAATTTTTAATTCTTGTGATTTTTTTCATGTGTATGCCACAGTTATCTGTAATAAAAAAAATTAAATTCCATTTATAGAGTTTTCACCCATTACACTTGAATTATCTACAATATTATTAATTGAGTTGTGTCTTAATGATCATAACATGAGGAATCATCTCCACTTTCATGCCTAATTGTTTAACCACGTGAAAAGAAAAAATATTATGTCATGTGGCAATATCAAACAAGTCATTTATAACGGTTGAGTTAAGAATAATGGTACGTCACACAATCAAGGGAACTGGTTTCTCAGTTGATATAGCCTTATTAACTCTATATAATTTTTTATCATCTCCCATTTAATATTATTTTCACTCTCATTTTGGTGTTTTTAGTATAGTCAAGGTCATCCTAGAATTATCCTGGTTAATCCAGTTCTAAGGGAGAGAAATATTCTAATGAGATTGACCTGATTGAGCATGGGATACATGAGACTATTTCAAGACATCTCTTCATATTAAAATTTGGTGGTCTAAGGAAATAATTATATAGATTCCCTATTTTTCCAAAATTTTGATAAAATCATAGCAGTATAATACATTATTTCTTATAGTACTAAAGAAATCCAGACTAAAAGAAAATTTGTACATTCTCATGATGCAGTGGATGTGAGAATGATCCAATATATTGATTCCATAGTTCCCTTATAACCTTATAATCTCTCTCTCTATTTTATTATTACTTACACTGGAGTTCCCACCTGAACTTGGATGGATAAAGGTGTCCCCTCCATTAGGATTCCCTTAATGAAATATATCCATCATAAGAAACTTATTCACCATTTATGTATAATCACTACGATAGAAAATCACAAATTTAGAAATAATATAATATCATACACCTACCTAGATTATTCTTTCCATTGAATTTCTCAAATTGCTAGCTCTAGTGGAAAACAAATGTAGTGTGTGTATCAATTATTATATTCAATCACTAACATACTTCCTTGTTTCAATTTGAATAAGTCTATCATCTTCACAATCTATAAGGTTTATTGATAAAAAAATTATTTGGAAACTCTAGAACCCCTCCTAAGTAATACCTTGATCCATCTTAGCTTTAATATCAAAGACCTAACACTTTAATATCATGTCATCAAGCATGTATGTACCTTTCTTGACAATTATCTCAGATAATTATTTTACCACTTCTTTATTTTGAGTTATATGATATATCCTCTAAAAAGTCTCAAAATCCTAATCTAAAAATTTCAAAATCAAATAATCATGTGACAATGTGGTTATAGTAGAATGTCTCTTTACGAATGCATTATACTCTACTATCATTGGTCATACCAATGATGGGGATGGGAAAACACATCTAGAAGTGTTTTAGAACATCTTTTTTACCTAACACACCCTAGTAAATTCATGTTCACCATAAATATTTTAGAATCAAATTTTTATATTATAAATTTCATGTATTGAATCATCATATCTTCTTGATAACATCCTAAATTATGAACCAACCATAATGATACCATTTGAAACAACTTGTCCCTACCCATTGTCTTCTAAAGAGTTGAAGTGACACAAACCGTAGGTGACATTCCATATACACAAAAGGTTCTCAATAAATATTGTGTGTTTAATAAGAGATTAGGGTAACATTATAATCTTTCACACAAACCAAAACCAAAAACAAAAAACTAAAAAAACTCAAGACATCTATATAAATTATGCATTATTAAAAAAACAACTCTAAGTATAACATATTCAAAAATCAGCGTAATAGAATAAAAAATAAAATGGAAAATAATAAGACTATAATGTAATAGAAGACTCAGGTGCCTAGGTGGAACAACTCTAAATGTGAAGAATGAACCAACTTCGAAGCTCCATCCCTTGTCAACCATGATAGATGAAATCATGAGAATCCATTAGTGCAATAATAAATCTTCCCCTTTCCTATGTCATGGAAAACAATGTATGTATATCAAACAAAGTACATATATAGGGGTGAGTAATCACATATAGTAGTAAAATCGTAAGGTTTCCCACACATTCCACTAAAACCAAAGACGAGATAGATTCATAGTTTTATAAAATATGAGAAATAGATTTTAAATTTTTTTAAAAAAATTAATAGTTTTCCAGTGCCACAAAATCAATTCCTCTTAATCCATGTGGCTACCATAGCTTATGTTATCTCTCACACATACACATGTATGATGAATGAAAATACCTATACTAAAAAATTATGACCCATACTTAAAAAAGTAATCACATGGTGATATGTCATCATTTTCATTGTTCTAGCATTGAGCTCCAATTCCATACTAACAAGGCACCATATAAGGAAAAAATGAACACCTGACGCACCCATGATATTTCTATGATCCCATTAAAAAGTACCAATTTAAACCAAATATCATCTCTAATTTCACAAAAAAAATTTAATTCCATGTTTGTATATCAAATCCATAAAATCGATGTGTTTCTCAAAAACATTAAACAATGGTTTTCATTAAAATCATTAACCATTTATAACTTGTAGAATGAATCTATTTAAACAACTACAATTAAATGATTCTTTAATAAAAACTCATCAAGATAGTTCTTTGAAAACCATAGTAATTCATAGGATAACACTAATCCTTTAGATTCCATAGAAAATTGAGTGATGGAAAAGGAACCTACCCCATAGGTCTGATCACACCCAAAACAAGAGAGAGAAATATTCCCAACATCTCCAATTAGTTTTCTTCTCAATATGTTCCAAAACCTCTTATAAGACCACCCTATATTCTTATAAATAAAAATATATGAGTGGTATGTTATGAGAATATGTCATGATATGTGATTACTAGTAAAAATACATTAAATCCCTACTAAAAACATTAAACATGGCCAAATTCAAATCAATAAATCCCCCATAATAATGGTGCTCAAATCTAGAATTTAAAAAACTACTTTGATCATCACCCTGGTTTAGTGGTAACCACCATGATCATGGTTATTTAATTAAAAAAATTTCATTGAACCCACTACAGAGAGACACTTCAGTGTGACGGAAAACTATAAAACATTTTAGACCCACCAAACCATATAGCATGATATGGTAAGGTCTCTCTACTTGTGTTCTATAGCCAGACCTCCCAAACACCACATCAAAATCCATATAGTGACCATAAACTCTATTGGGCATTTTGTTATTCTCATGTTACACAGGTGTACTCCCAATAAACCATCCCACCACCATGGTGTTTTATTGTCTGCGGTGTACCTCAAATCACCCAAACACCACTCAAATATCCATGAAATTCACCAACAATTCCAAAACCCAAATAAAACCATTAAAAGGAATAAAGAAAATTAATATAACATTAATATTACCACAAACTTGGGTTGTTACATGTAATTGAAGTGCCCAGATCAGTGTAAATCACTGAGAGGGGGAGGGGGTGAATCAGTGATCCTTTAAAACTTTTTACTAATTGATTCTTAATCAATTAATCCTCTATGGCTTGTTAAGGCCTCGATCCACTCTTCTTATGTCACTCAACCTTTCCCGGATAATGCACTAATGAAAAGGCACAGGACACAAGGATTTACAAGGTTCGGCACCAAAGGCCTACATCCTTGCCATGCTCTCCCAGCATGGATTCTCCCATTATAATCTGTTAGTATTACAATGGTCGATACAGCTTCCCACTGTATCTCTCCTGAGTCCCACAGGAGGGTCTTTATACTGCTTCACACAGTGTTACCAGAGTCCCACTGGCCTGCTCCAGAATCCCACTGAAGACTTCTTCCACCCTGAGTCTCACAGGGGGCTTCTCCTGGCTCCTCGAGTCGCACGAGTAGCTCTTCTTCACTTTAAGCTTCTTCAATTATCCTCAGCAGTCTGGGATAAAGACTGCTGGCCTTGCTCTGTACCTCTGATCACTTGAGTTGATCAGGTCTTCTCGTCTTGCTCAGGATTTATCTCCTTCTTCTAAGGATGACCTGGCCTCTCTCCAAATACTGAATACTCAGACAACTGATATCATTAACTTCAGTCTGGTCCAGTCTCACAGGAATTCAACTTCATGCGCTGAATGCATGGAAACTCGGAATCCTCATGCACTGACTACATGGCTTCCTCAATACTTCAAGATCTTCTGTCTTGGACAACTCAGATGCACACAGCCTGATTTAGCTTTGTTCACGTGTGCACGTGCATGCATGCATGCATTCACTTCCCCTTTCCTCTTCTTGGTGCAGTAGACCCACAAAGGGTGTAACACTTTAAGCACACACCAGCTTCTCACTTCTTCACACACTTTATTCAATTTTCTTACACACTTCAATGTGTGTTATACTTTAGTGTGGATGTCCTCTTTCTTCCTTCTTCTAAGTGTGTTCACTTCACTTAGTGCACACACACTAGGTTCGGCCTTTTAGTTCTTTTGCACACACAAATGCCTATGGCCTTCTTCCCTTCTTGTACTCTTACACTTTGCACACACACTTTGTTTTTCTCTTTTAATCTTCAAGTGTTCATATCCACAAGGCTACGGCCTCTTCTTGTTTAGTTCAAGTATGCACAAACAATTTTCACACACAATAGCTTGGCCTTCACTTCTTCTTGCACATAAATGGCTACGGCCAACTTCTTGTTCACTATGCACACACACTGTCCACGGCGAGGGTGTTTTCTCCTTTTAGCACACAACACTGCCCGTGGGTGTTTCCTCTTCTACACCGCCCAGGGTGCAAGCCGCGCAAGCTCAAGGGAGCAAGGCGCGCAAGGCAGTCGTGAAAGGCTCTTTAGCCGCAGTCGTGCAAGGTACCAAGCCGCGGGGCGCGCAAGCCCTCGGGCTTCAACCATGGGCGCGCAAAGTGTTGCGGCCCTGGGTACTTTTTGCAGTGCAAAGATTAGCGCGCAGGGTCCCCTTCTTCTTGTCGCGCAAAGGTGTTGCGCGCAAGGAACTCAGCCGCGCAAGGAACTTGCGTGGGGCTTCTTTATTCGTGAGGCAGAGAGCACTCACGGGACTTCAAAAATTCAGTGCATCAGCAAACACTCCAAGACCTCGGGCTCTCCTTTTATAGGCAGAGGAATGCCTCAGCTCATCCGTGTGTGATAAATCTTGAATCACCGAAGATTTCGGATCTTTAAAAATCCTTTAAATCTGGTTTCTATCCTCGGTTCACGCGGGTATTTATTTTCTTCGGTCTTCTTCACGTGCATGCGACTTAGAACGCATGCACGGCCTCTTTTCTTCCAATCCATGCAAATCACGAACCCTTCAAAGCCTCGGAAACGATGCATGCCTCGGCCGAACTCCAATTTCTTCATTTGATGCATGCAAGGTCATTTTATAGCATGGATAGCTTCTTTGTGGCCAGACGACCTCGTTGGAGCAATTAGATTTGCCGGAGGTGGTCGGACACTCCATTTCTATCCTCGGGGAGGTCTCTGGTTCGAAGGAAGCATGCGGGTGGCTTCGGGGAAGCCTCGGTTAAGCTCAACGAAGGAGACGAGCCGGGAGCCGTCGGATCGGGCGATCAAATAACCTCAGACGACCTGGATCAGATCGCCTCGCCGCGGATCAGATGTGCAGCCGAGATCTGGCGCGCGATCGATCGTGCGGCCAGGATCGCTTCCGCGGAAAAATTCCGCATCCCACATCGAATCCTCTCGCGATTTTCTCGTGCTTTATCAACCAAGCGCTGCCTCCAGCCGCTCAGTTGAATCCTCTCCCTCCACGGTGCCGCCCCGCACCGTGTTCTCCCTGCGGGCGCGCTCTGCGCCCACTCTCGCCTCTGCGGGCGCGCTCCTAGCGCCCACTATGCACACTCGGGTGCGCGGGCTTCACCACCGCGTGCCCTCGGGGCTTATACATGGCCCTCGACCCTTCTGCCTCAGGGACATGCTGCCTTGGCCTGAGGGTTCCCCATGGGCGGGGTGACCTCGAGTCCCACATGAGCCTTGGGTGATGACCCTTGGCTGGCCTTCCTTGGTGGCTATTTTTTGCTACTTAAACACTAAGTACTTTGTTTAAAAACAATGTAACCAAGTGAAAATGCCACATTCCACTCCAAGCCATTCTTCTTCCCATCTCTATTCTTCTTCTTCTTAAGAATTCCTTCATTCCTCTTAAACATTTGATCGTCACCTAGGAATGGAATTCCCGAAGGTTCTCCTTCTTCAACCGAACTCCTGAATCACTTAAATTCTTCAATGTGCTTCATTGATCTAATCAGAGATCAATTGGATCTTATTCTAATTCACATTCACTAGGTGATAGTGCATGGACTTCTTTAGCTCACTTCATCCACTTAGAAGTAGTGGATGGATCATCTTCAACTCCTCATGCATTGTCAATACAATGCATGGTCTTCTAACATTGTTGTAACTTTGTATCCACTTGATAAAAGTTCTTTGAACTTTAAGAACAGCTCAACAATCGTCAGATATAATGATGCTCCATCATCATTCATTATTCATGTGTTGTAACTTAGTATCATCTTGATACAAGTATTGAAACATTAGGATCAGTTCTACAATCTTCTGATATTCATAGAGAATGTTTCAACCACATCTCCTATGTCACGTAGTGAATCTCCTAAGTGACATGCATCTTAGTACCATGGCCATTCTCCATTCAACACCAACACCATCACATCCTTTGTCATTCACATATTGAAACTCCTTGACATCCATCCATTCATTCCTTGACAACAACATACCTCATTGACAACAAATGCAACACAGTGCACTTCAATCTCCCCCTTTGTATTTGTTGTCAATATCACAACTTCAGCACATATGAATGGGTCAATATGTGTGCCCAATATTTCTCCCCCTTATTGGAAATCAAATGCAAAGGTGTGGTGTGGTTCACTTTCAAAAATATCTCTTCCTCCCTTCGAATAGGATCTTCTTGAAAAGCACTAAGAGAGGGATGATGTCACATGTTCTCTTTAGCAAAGAACCTTTAGTAAATCAGCTATAAGTCTACTTGGGCTAACCCGGTGTAGAAAACAATAGTGATATGACCAAGGAATTAAAAGCTGTCCATAATTCTCTACACATGTGAGATCAAGCTTAGGGGTTTGAAATTTTTCAGATATAACAATGAATTTGCTAAATCCTGCACAACTTCACAAAACTCATTAGAAAGTTCAGTGCAAAGATAAAGCTCCCCCTTTCAACCATTTGCCTTCAATCAATACTCCCCCTTAATTGTCATGATGAATACAATTAAGAAACAAGGGATGAAAGTATGATTGGAATACCTTCACTTTTCTCAAGATGGTATTAAATCTTAGAATCCCATCTTCTCCAGATTGGCTCCCCCTCAAGGGGTGCACTCCATTCTTTCCAAACCATCCTCCAGCTGAGAATGATCATCATCTTCAATTCCCTGTAATGTTAGCACATGTAAATACAAGTGTATAAGGGAATAAGATGGAACCTCCTTGGTTCATCAATGTGAACAACAAGGTTGAGAAGATTCTCTCAACCGAGATGTCCCATTTTCACCATTCTTCACACTTCCACATTTGATCTTCAATGATGTTTGTGCTGGTGTGGATCTCAACAGATCTTCATGTGAAATCTTCTTCTTCCCTTTTGCCTTAGCAATTGCCAGAACTTCATCTTCAGCTCTCTGCAGATCTTTGGCAAGTTGCAACTGATTTGTCCATATGATTAAAAAGTCATTTCGAAGTGTGGCCTCAGTTCTAGAAATTCCACATGGTTCTTTTGACGCTGTTAATCTACCTTTCTTAGGCAACTTATTTTCAACCAATCCCTTCTACTTCTATTAGATTGATTGTCTGTTTGAGTCCAGTCTGCTTCTATTCAGTTCCATGGCTTGTTTACAAAGATCCATGGTGTGTCCTTTCTTTCCACAGTAGAAGCATGTTTTCTTGGTGGTCCTTCTGGATGCATCACCCTTCTTGGATTTAGACTCCAAGGACTTCTTTTCCTTTTTCAACATCTTCTTGGGAGCATTGTCACCTCTCTTCTGTTTGCTTCCCAAGGATTCTTTCTGAGCCAGGTTCTGTGATCTTTTCTTCTTTTGAGCTCTAGATACAGTTGGAGATTGACATGTATCTTTTTGACCACTTTTGCAATCATCCCAGATGTTGTCAAGTAATCCAAATCTATTTGCAGTAAACAGATGTCTCTGGACCTGTGGATGTTGCTTCTTTCATTCTGGCTTGCTCCCCCTTGGCATGGGCTTCCTTTGTGCTTTGACATTTAGTGGATTGTACCATCAATCCTTTGCACAGTGCCCATACATATTACAACACCAACATTGACCCACAAATCTTGACTTCTTCAGTCCTTCTGATTTTAGGGTACTTTTCTGGAGCTGCTGTGTTGTTTCAGGAGAGCTCTGCTTCTTCATTTTCTTCATCCATACTTGTTTGGATTCATTCTTCCATCCTGCACTTTTAGTAGAAACACTTTTAGAAGCATGAGTACAAGATGGGATGGATGGTACCTTATTTTTAGAAGTTGTTGCCCTTTTATTAGAGGATGTCTTTCTTTTAGAATCATCCTGCTCAATGCATACTTGAGTAGCAACATTTCTTCTTTCAGCTGACTGGGAGGCTTCAGCTTTTGGTGATTGCATATTTTTCAATATCACCTCTAGTTCTAAGCATTTCATGTTAAGGGAGTTCTTCTCATCCTCAACAGTTCTTAGCCTTCCTACCCATTTCTCTTCCAGCTGCTTTATCTGGTCTTCATGCACCTTATTCATTTCAAGAAATGAGTTGTCAAGATCCTTCACCTTTTTTACTTTGTCTTCAAGTTGAGCATCTTTAACAACCATTGATACTCTATGCCTCTTCTCCAGTGCATGGTAAACATCTTTGATTATTACTTTAAATAATTCTTTCTCAGAAAGGCTTCTTTGCAATTCTTCAGTAGTGTATTCATATCTTTCATTGCAAAGCGATACTGTTTCGTCTTTAGCCTTCACCAGCTTTCTGAGAGTGTTGGTTATGCCAACCCTTTTTGCCAATTGATCTTCCCTTGCATTGGCTTCTTCTTCTAACTGTGATTTTTCTTCTTGAAGATCAAGGATTCCTGTCGCTATACACATTGCCACTTCCTTGGGGACTGTCTTCTGAAGATATTCGATTGCATTTTGAAGATCATTCATTATTCCAACTTCATCACAGCTAGGACAGGCTTTCTTCATCTTCTTGGCCTGTTTCTTCTTTCTATTTTTCAGAGTCTTGGTAGATATCTCCATTTGAGGCTGGTCACTCATTTCCTCAAATCTTCACTTCATAAAGACTCCCTTGGATCTTTTAGAGGTAACCTTCCCTCTGATACCAATTGAAGTGCCCAGATCAGTGTGAATCACTGAGAGGGGGAGGGGTGAATCAGTGATCCTTTAAAACTTTTTACTAATTGATTCTTAATCAATTAAACCTCTATGGCTTGTTAAGGCCTCGATCCACTCTTCTTATGTCTCTCAACCTTTCCCGGATAATGCAGTAATGAAAAGGCACAGGACACAAGGATTTACAAGGTTCGGCACCAAAGGCCTACATCCTTGCCATGCTCTCCCAGCATGGATTCTCCCATTATAATCTGTTAGTATTACAATGGTCGATACAGCTTCCCACCGTATCTCTCCTGAGTCCCACAGGAGGGTCTTTATACTGCTTCACACAGTGTTACCAGAGTCCCACTGGCCTGCTCCAGAATCCCACTGAAGACTTCTTCAACCCTGAGTCTCACAGGGGGCTTCTCCTGGCTCCTCGAGTCGCACGAGTAGCTCTTCTTCACTTTAATCTTCTTCAAGTATCCTCAGCAGTCTGGGATATAGACTGCTGGCCTTGCTCTGTACCTCTGATCACTTGAGTTGATCAGGTCTTCTCGTCTTGCTCAGGATTTATCTCCTTCTTCTAAGGATGACCTGGCCTCTCTCCAAATACTGAATACTCAGACAACTGATATCATTAACTTCAGTCTGGTCCAGTCTCACAGGAATTCAACTTCATGCACTGAATGCATGGAAACTCTGAATCCTCATGCACTGACTGCATGGCTTCCTCAATACTTCAAGATCTTCTGTCTTGGACAACTCAGATGCACACAGCCTGATTTAGCTTTGTTCACGTGTGCACGTGCATGCATGCATGCACTTCCCCTTTCCTCTTCTTGGTGCAGTAGACCCACAAAGGGTGTAACACTTTAAGCACACACCAGCTTCTCACTTCTTCACACACTTTATTCAATTTGCTTACACACTTGAATGTGTGTTATACTTTAGTGTGGATGTCCTCTTTCTTCCTTCTTCTAAGTGTGTTCACTTCACTTAGTGCACACACACTAGGTTCGGCCTTTTAGTTCTTTTGCACACACAAATTCCTATGGCCTTCTTCCCTTCTTGTACTCTTACACTTTGCACACACACTTTGTTTTTCTCTTTTAATCTTCAAGTGTGCACAGCCACAAGGCTACGGCCTCTTCTTGTTTAGTTCATGTATGCACAAACAATTTGCACACACAATAGCTTGGCCTTCACTTCTTCTTGCACATAAATGGCTACGGCCAACTTCTTGTTCACTATGCACACACACTGTCCACGGCGAGGGTGTTTTCTCCTTTTAGAACACAACACTGCCCGTGGGTGTTTCCTCTTCTACACCGCCCAGGGTGCAAGCCGCGCAAGCTCAAGGGAGCAAGGCACGCAAGGCAGCCGTGCAAGGCTCTTTAGCCACAGTCGTGCAAGGTACCAAGCCGCGGGGCGCGCAAGCCCTCAGGCTTCAACCACGGGCGCGCAAAGTGCTGCGGCCCTGCGTACTTCCTGCTGCGCAAAGATTAGCGCGCAGGGTCCCCTTCTTCTTGTCGCGCAAAGGTGTTGCGCGCAAGGAACTCAGCAGCGCAAGTAACTTGTGTGGGGATTCTTTCTTCGTGAGGCAGAGAGCACTCACGGGACTTCAAAAATTCAGCGCATTAGCAAACACTCCAAGACCTCGGGCTCTCCTTTTATAGGCAGAGGAATGCCTCAGCTCATCCGCGTGTGATAAATCTTGAATCACCAATGATTTCGGATCTTTAAAAATCCTTTAAATCTGGTTTCTATCCTCGGTTCACGCGAGTATTTATTTTCTTCGGTCTTCTTCACGTGCATGCGACTTAGAACGCATGCACGACCTCTTTTCTTCCAATCCATGCAAATCACGAACCCTTCAAAGCCTCGGCAACTTTGCATGCCTCGGTCGAACACCAATTTCTTCATTTGATGCATGCAAGGTCATTTTATAGCATGGATAGCTTCTTTGTGGCCAGACGACCACGTTGGAGCAATTAGATTCGCCGGAGGTGGTCGGACACTCCATTTCTATCCTCGGGGAGGTCTCTGGTTCGAAGGAAGCATGCGGGTGGCTTCGGGGAAGCCTCGATTAAGCTCAACGAAGGAGACGAGCTGGGAGTCGTCGGATCGGGCAATCAAATAACCTCGGACGGCCTGGATCAGATCACCTCGCCGCGGATCAGATGTGCGGCCGAGATCTGGCGCGCGATCGATCGTGCGGCCAGGATCGCTTCCGCGGAAAAATTCTACATCCCACATCGAATCCTCTCGCGGTTTTCTTGTGCTTTATCAACCAAGCACTGCCTACAGCCTCTCAGTTGAATCATCTCCCTCCACGGTGCTGCCCCGCACCGTGTTCTCCCTGCGGGCGCGCTCTGCGCCCACTCTCGCCTCTGCGGGCGTGCTCCTAGCGCCCACTATGCACACTCTGGTGTGCGGGCTTCACCACCGCGTGCCCTCGGGGCTTATACACGGCCCCGACCCTTCTGCCTCAGGGACATGCTTCCTTGGCCTGAGGGTTCCCCATGGGCGTGGTGACCTCGAGTCCCACATGAGCCTTGGGTGATGACCCTCGGCTGGCCTTCCTTGGTGGCTATTTTTTGCTACTTAAACACTAAGTACGTTGTTTAAAAACAACGTAACCAAGTGAAAATTCCAAATGCCACTCCAAGCCATTCTTCTTCCCATCTCTATTCTTCTTCTTCTTAAGAATTCCTTCATTCCTCTTAAAAATTTGATCGTCACTTAGGAATGGAATTCCCGAAGGTTCTCCTTCTTCAACCGAACTCCTGAATCACTTAAATTCTTCAATGTGCTTCATTGATCTAATCAGAGATCAATTGGATCTTCTTCTAATTCACATGCACTAGGTGATAGTTCATGGACTTCTTTAGCTCACTTCATCCACTTAGAAGTAGTGGATGGATCATCTTCAACTCCTCATGAATTGTCAATACAATGCATGGTCTTCTAACATTGTTGTAACATTGTATCCACTTGATACAAGTTCTTTGAACTTTAAGAACAGCTCAACAATCGTCAGATATAATGATGCTCCATCATCATTCATTCTTCAAGTGTTGTAACTTAGTATCATCTTGATACAAGTATTGAAACATTAGGATCAGTTCTACAATCATCTGATATTCATAGAGAATGTTTCAACCACATCTCCTATGTCACGTAGTGAATCTCCTAAGTGACATGCATCTTAGTACCATGGCCATTCTCCATTCATCACCAACACCATCACATCCTTTGTCATTCACATATTGAAACTCCTTGACATCCATCCATTCATTCCTTGACAACAACATACCTCATTGACAACAAATGCAACACAGTGCACTTCAGTAATATATATATATATGTTATAAAAAACCTTTCAAATTTAATAAATTGATTTCTATAACACCAAAACATGACACAAACATTCAATTGAGTTTCCTAAAACTCCTTTAGATATCATGATAATCCATAAAATCGAATTACATATCCTCCATAACAACCCTATGTTTCACTGAATGTGACTATATTATTAAATAAATATGTATTAACTTCTTCCAATAACTTTTATTCTTCTTAATTGAACTTTCACACACATCTTCTATTCAAATCATATCAGAATCCTTAAACCAAATAGAAAGCTCATCCCTTCTCAAAATTTTGAGAATATTGGGAAAACTTTTATTAAATTCAATCACGTTTCTATAATACTTACATAAATTAAAATAGGATGAATTCCTTAGTAATAAAAAGTCATTTTTTTCTCCCTTAAAAATTCTCTTAAATTAAATAGATCATAAACTATGTTTATTAAAACACCCATCTCCTTTTATCAAAAAATATTTCATTACATACTGTTATCATGATAAAAAAAATTAGATAATACACATCTTATGAAAAGTTAATCTAACCATAAAGAAACTATGTTTTTAATTCAGTAAATCTTTCATTGTATTCCTCAGTTGTTTCTCCTTCTGGCCTTATATATATTCATAATGCATGTATATCTTACATTCAGTATCATTTATTTCTTAAAAAATGTAATTGAATTATATAAATAATAATGTTTTAAGTTAACCTTTTTTCATACCATTTCATTATTTATTCCATCATATTAAATATCATTTATCATATAAATCATGTTGAGTGTGTGAGACAAAAATTCTTTAAATTATTGATGTACTCAATCATATTGAGTAAATATAGGGAAACAAAGATTCATTTGGTAAATTTACATCTAATAATTATTAAAACTTAAGTGAACCATTTTATTCTCACATAAAAATCTATATTCATATATTAATAAACATTAATACATGATAACTCAAGAATACGTATTTCACAATCACAAAGACTATTAATGTTTCTTAAGAACGATTCATAAATAATTAATCTTTCTTATGTAATTTTCATATGTTACTAGTCTTAAGAGTGTCTTAAATTAATATTATAATTTAAATGATTAATCAAGAAAATTAGTTTTATGATGATGAAGATTGTATTAATCTACAATAGATGCATTTATCTTATGAGTATCATGTTTTATAAACCATTTAACAATGAATTTTATTAAATGGGATACTACTAAAGTGATGGCCCCTTTTGAATTAATCAGTTTCAGTAGTGGTCAAAGATTCATATTTTATTAATAAATGAGTCTAATACGGTGTTTCTCTCATGAATTAGTAATTTATGTATAGAATCATCCCAATCATATCATATATGGCTCTTGGAATGTTGAGTGGAAAATTCCTTATCTAATCCATCATATTGACAAAATCAACATATTCCTTTAGTAACCTAATATAATTTGGGTCTCAAAACTAGTATATCCCAATTAAAATGAAAATAATAGGTTATAAAAGGAAAATATAGGTCCAACAAACTTTGGAATGACTCACCCAAAGACATTCTATATATTCAAAAGTCTTACTCCCTACTTTTCCATTCATTTAGTTTTGGAATCACAGTCACCTTCTTAAAAACTATGTTTACTAACTATTCTTTTTCCAAGAGGTTTAGTATGTTTTTGATAGAAACATTATATTATAACAAACAAAAAACACCTACAATATGTAGTGAACGTAATCCTAAATTTCTAAACATGATCAACTGGACTAACTGTGCGACCAGTAAATCGGACCAACCTACTTTGTGAATATTGGATAAACTATTATCTTGTTTAAAAAATGAAAACATTCATGGCCATCATACTAATATTGGTACTAATAATTCAAAAATACCATGAGTTAGTTTAACTTATAGAAAATCAATAAGGATGTCCATCATAAAATAAAAACATTATAATCAAAGTATAAATGTTTTTTTATATTAGATGGGATACAGAAGGTCATTGTAATGATGATAAAAATAATGATGTTGGACATTCAGTTATTCCAGATCACTATTATCTATTAAGTGAAATATGTCTAGGTCCATTATAACTAACTATGAAATCAGAATTTTATGAGATGGCCTATAAATAGGTGGTAGTTTGAAGAGTTTGAAAAATATATATTCCCAACTCAAATCATCAGAATATTTCATTAAATGAGTATATCATTCCCAGTCATTGTAATACTTTAATTATTTTATGTTGTAAGGAATAATTTTCAAGGTTATAATTCCTTTATAAATAATTTATTTTTTATTAATATTCTGATCATTGTACTGATCAAAGGCTTCCAGGTATTGGGAGATAGCGAATCTAATACATCGTATTGAGGGATTCTTGGGATAGAAAGACATAGAAAAATCATCATATTGAGGGCTTATAGGGATAAGAATACATAGCCATACTGATCATCATATCAAGGGATTTCCTGGTAAGGAAATTTAGACCTTATAATAGGTATAAAAGATTGGATACTTTGAGTCAAGGTGTTTTTTCTACCATAACACTTAAGGTTAAAGTGTAAATTCCTTTATTAATATTTCAAGTCATTATTACTTTTATAAGATTTGTATTTTTCTTTTTGTTGCATGTTAATATTTATAATGTGCATGTATATTATGAAGTATGTCATTATATATATATATATATATATATATATATATATATTTCTAACCAAACTATTTTATTAGTGTGACTATAATAATAAAAAACTTACTCTGATATAATAAGACAGTTTCTTATTCCAATTGAAACACTATGATAATCGTATGACACTTGTGTTTGATATTTTTACTTAATTATGAATTTTTATTTGTGTTATTTTAATTTTTTAAACTAAAATTCACCCCCTATTGTAGCCATTTTACTATTTAGTTCAAACATACAGAATAAGAGAAAAGTTTACTATTTAAACTTGCTGAGTTCTTACTTTACATATCAACTACTAGTTTATTATGTTTTTATATAGACTGTTTGTTTATAAATTTTGTTAATCACTAATGTCTTAATAGATAAACAATTTTTTATTTTTTTAATATGAAATGTTTAAATCTTGGGACACTTTTAAATATCAATCCAAGGTGATCACCTATCATTAATTGTAATAATTATGATTACTGGTGTGATCAGTTTAGATATTTATTATCAACACTATAGTCATAATTTTAAATTATTACAAATGATTATAATATTCCCGATAAAAAATTTACTACTTTAAGTCATAATGATAAACAAGAGTAACAATTGAACTGAATATTAATCAATAATCTACTTAGTTCCATGACCATAAATATTTACAGTTATATTTCTTCCTGTGAAGCTGTAACTGGAATTTCGAAAAGGTTATAAGTGACACATTTTAGAGCATCTAATGTTGATGAGACTAAGAGGGGCATTATGAGACGTTATTATCAATATTTTTATTTTTGACCTTGAGAATCAATGGATAAAATGAATCAAATATTTATAAATATTTTAACCAGTCTACATTCTTTTGGATAGAATGTTTGGATAGATGGAATCCTATTTGAATTGATTACTGAGATCATGTGTAATGAATGTGAGTCCAAAATAACTGATTTTTATGAGACAATAATGTTTACATATCATAATTTAGATGATTTTATTGGTCTTATATCGAAATATGAAGAAATATTTAAGTGAGATTCTGAAAAATATAAAAATAGAAATGTTTGATTTTATTTTTCTACCTCATAAAATATTTGTGTGAATGTTTAGTCAGCTGAGAATGTTATGAAATCTTCAAAGAAAAGAAGAAAGTTATTGATCAAAACAATTATATTTAATCAGAAACATATGATAATGAGTTATCAAATCCTTCTAGTAGGATGAACATGATATAGGAAAAGAATTATTTCCAATACAGATACAAAAAGATTCATAAGGAAAATAATGACAAGAAATATTCTAACGTTACTTTTTATAATAGAAATAAGACTCGACACATTTGACTGGATTGTCCTAAGGTAAAAAGAAAAGAAAGTATGGAATGAAATTTTGACAAAAATTATATAAAATATTATAATCATAAATGAATGAAAATTTTGAGGGATAATGACACTTGGAGTGCTAGTTGTGGAGAAAATTCCTCAGATAACTCATTATTCAATAAATATTCCTGAAATAGTAATATTTAACTAATTATTAAAACACATTTTGTAAAAAAACTGTCTTGTGGAAAAGGTAAAAAATTATGAATCCCTTACTAATATTTATTTAAATTAAAAATATCCTGATGAGTAAAATAATTTATAATATGTTTAGGAATCTTCATTAATAAAAGTGAAAAAAACCATACATAGTTATGAATAATTTTCTTGGTTTTCATTACTTTTAGAAATGAAAAATTACAATCATTTTTAAAGACATAATATTTCAAAATAAAACCTTATGAAGGTAGATTAATCAATAAAACATTTAACTAATGAAATATTATATCTTTCTAAAGATCTTGAGAAGTTAATTTTTGAAAAATAAAATCTTTCAAAATATCGTGAAAATCTGTTTCTTAGAAAAACAATTTGGAAGCTAATTTTGAATAGCTTAGTGCTAATAATATTCATAATGGGGATGATAAAATACTTGTAAAACATATTTTTGACAATTTAATAGTATATTATTACATAATTAGAGTAAAAATCATTTCTTTCCTTGCATTTCCCACTTTCTTATGGTGGGTGGCCTCCACCACTATTGTTTGTGATGATGGATCCTTAATCAAAATGGGATGATGGGATATGAGTCCCTAACTCTATGTATTCCTACTTAGAACTCATTTACTAGTCTAGGTCTCCCATTTTTATCTGATTAATGTCCGTGAAACATATTCTCAGTGACATCACTTCATGGATGTCATTTAATTAAACTACTTCTATCTGACAGGGAAACAACATTTCATCATAGTAGATAGTAATGTTAGGCATGTCTGCAAATCTCTAGACATTGGGAACATTGATCACCTTGATTATTCCTATTCGGAGGGAGTTTCATGGAAGAATCTCCGGCACGGAACCTAATTCATCACATGTAAATAATAAGGTATCATATTCCGAAGGTGTGTATATTACAAGGTTTTCACCTTAGGTATGTCATTCTTTACATGTTTTAGTTGATGTTGTAGGTGCATATCATACAACTATTTCACCATATCCATACAATTTTTCTCATGTGGTGTCTATTTTTTTATCTAGGCCATGATTGTAACATCTTTTGGAGATTAGGTTTATTGATTAAGACACCTCTTAGAGGTGGATATGAGGTATATACCTATGAGGGAGAAAAAGAATGATTTACCAATGCATGGATCATGAAACCCTATAGGGTCAATCCATGATGTGTGTATCATAACGGGAAGATGTTACACCATAAAGGATGTCAAGAATTTCCCATAGAGGTGAACCCTGGATGGACGAATTCGAATACTTGTGGAGGTAGACCTAGGGGGAGTGTCCCAAAAGGGTAAAGTGTAACACCATTAAGGATGATCTAAACTCCCATGGAGGTGGATCAATGTCATATATTACAAGTTGGATGTAACTAATTTTACCATTTTTCAGTATTAATGCATAGGGAGGCATCCTACATACCATGTTTATAAGACGTGGATCAAAACCCATGTAGTTTGATGTTGCAGTTTAAGGTTGTATGACATGAATGATCTATGTAGTTCAACATCATGATGTGAGGAATATTTCATAGTAATGGGGTAATCGATGAGGGATGGTGTGGGTCTTACTCTTGGAAGCTTCCCTTCATAATAGGGTTTTTCATTGTTGGATTTTGTGTGGGGGTTACACTTTGAGCTTCCCAAAGAACCTAGAAGAGATGGGTTCTCCCATGTGAGTGGAATTATCATACTAATATGTGGCATTGATAAGATTAGGATAGATGTGGATGTTGGGTTTGGACCTCAGAGAGGCTTCCTACATATCCCATTAAGTTAGTAATCAAATCCCACGTAGTTTGGAATGGGTTGGGGATTACACCTAAGGAGGACTCCCATGAAGTGGATCATGTGGTTGGGGATTACGTGTAGGAATGGACCGTGAAGTGTAAATGGAAGGTTTTTATGCATAGCAGGGCCCATAGGGTGGGTATGGTTGCAGATTATGCATAGCATAATCCCATTATAGATGATCATGCGGTTGGACCTTATCCGTAATACTGGCCCATGCGTTTCTAGGAGTAGTGAGGATGCAGTTAGGGATTACGTGTGGGAGCAATCTATATGCCTCTAGAATCACTGATGATGTGGTTGGTGTTTCCACATGGGATCCACCTAGGAACCTCTATGGTGTGCTAATGATTTTAATTGGTATTGTGCATGGAATCTTCTTGGGTGTGTCTATTAAGTGGCAATTGTGCGAATGGTGATTACACATGGAATCATCCATGGTGCCACTATAGAGATTCAATGTTGTGAATGGGGAATACACATGGAATCTACACATCGTATCCTTTTCATTTCAAGTCATGAGGGAATACCATTCACATTTCATGAGGTATGATCATATTTTAGTGTCATGTAGAAGGATGAGGTGTGTGGGGCTTCTGCAAAGAGTTTCCCATTCAGGCTTCCAAATTTTAAGTCTTCAGGGAGTCTCAAAATTATGATGGGTTGATGAGTATTGTTGGTACCTAGACGTAAGATGGAGGCTGCTAGAAGCTTATTGGGTATATTCTGTATACACGTGGGTCTTGCACTCTAGGTATTCCCATTCAACATCCTCATGTCGAGTCATCAGGATATCCAGCATCATAGGCAATTTGAGGTATATGATTTGGACTTATAGTCTTAGGCCACCCATTCGTCTTCCTCATATCGATCCATGAGGTAATATCGACTCATTGGTGGGTCGAGGTAGAGGTTTATGGATTACACATGATGATAATACCCATGGTTGTTGTTTGGTGGTTGTCCCATGATCGTGGCTTGATGCATCTTATTCTTGGCACATAAAGAACCTTTTGTGTGTCATAGGAGGCATCCTTTGTTTTTCATATAGGGTATTATGTAGTTTAATATCATTTAATGATGACTATAGAATTTCTTCTAATTATAATGGCACAAGTCATCTTATTATCGGTGTATAATGTATCATATACATGAATAATAGGGTATTATACTATTTAAAGTCATGTAGTGAGGAATATTGAATCCTTTATCAACATCAAGGAATGTGGAATCTTATGATTAATGAATAAGGAATCCTATTATTGAGTGATAGGGTATGGTAGAGTTTAAAGTCATTTAGTGAGAACTTCAAAGTGATAGATGCTTAGAAATTGATGGGGGGGACTTATATTAGAGCATCCCTTAGGGATTGACCCGGCATGGCAGTCAAGTGATGGGGTTTGAGTAATTTCTCAAGTAATGGTTTAACTCAAGTTTATTAGGGAATCCATGATGATAATATAAACTCATAATATGGTAAAGTGAACAAGGGGAGTATGATGACACAAGGTGTATAATGGAGTGCAGAGGAGTATCTCGAATCATGTTATTCTGTAGGAGGAAGTTTGGGCCACATAAGGGTGCAAGGAAAAATGTCCTCAACTCCAAAAAAAATGTTATCCATGAAAATATATATTATTCATTGAGGCCAGTGATAATAGTGAAAGGATATGGTCTAAGTCCTACGAATGATGCCTGACACTGATCCTGATTGAGGGGTAGAAGTGTGTTTCCCCTATGGTATATACCTATAGGCACATTCCTAAAAAACTTTGCGCAAAAGAATAGTTAACTCAGCACTATTGAATGGGATTGTGGGAATTTCCAAATTGTTTCTTGAAAGAATGGTTAGCATGGTCCAGCTGCAGGATAGAATGGGTACGTCATCACTATTGTACACAACATGGCAGAGTTACATGCAAAAAAGGGAGATCACAAAATTCATGGACTACCTGCATGATTTTGGAAGCCTAGTGTCATGAAAATTTTGAAGGTGTGCGAAAAATTGATGTGCATGAAAGATTGTAATTTTCATGAAAGTAATATCCAAATGGA
Source organism: Viscum album (assembly GCA_963277665.1). Lineage (NCBI taxonomy): Eukaryota > Viridiplantae > Streptophyta > Magnoliopsida > Santalales > Viscaceae > Viscum > Viscum album. The sequence continues at coordinate 687,509,381 of OY728167.1, forward strand.
AACTATTGTGAAAAAACATCTTTTAAGATACCCCATACTTGAGAGGTTTAGCGTTTGTAATTTCATGCAACATTGGGAATTGGGAGGTCTGTGAAATGTGTGCAACTCATATTTGTGTCTTCAATAACTCCACCAAGAATTCATCAATCGAATTGGGGTGGTGGTGTAGATACATCATTTATAGGTATGTCCATGGTGGAATGAAAGTTTTATTTTAGAGTGAATGTTTACCATTGGTGCAGAAGTTTATTCTCTAGTGCACAACATTGTAGAGTTACATGAAAATTCCATTGTCTTTGGATGTGGGATCGCATACGTGTGGAACTTCACTATTTGATATTTTCTTTTGCGCATAATTTTTTTTTGAAATCAAGATTCAATTATTGAATGAAATGATGCATTCGTACATGCATGGGATATCGATGCATGTACTAATTGAGGGGATTCTAAGGAAATTATCATCACCTTTTGTGAACATCTCGCATTCATGGAAAAAAATTAATTTCACACACATTTTGGATAGTCATGCATAAATCCATTCATTTCCATGGAATCTCCCTAGAATTCCATTTTTAGAAGTCTCACCTCAATATGCCATAACTCTTTATTCGTGACTCTGTTTAGGCTCTATGACTAGTCAAATCGAAGCATGTGGAAGGGTCTACACTTTTCGGTCATGTTCCTCAGCATTTAAAGCATTCTTTAACATGTTTTTTTCTTGTTCTAGAAAAACTAAAAATCATGAATATGGAGTTTGAATAAAAATATGTCCATGTTCACTACATGGAAGTAAAACTTTGATAATGTGGTAAAAAAATAATACCTCATAGTAATATTACAATAATGGGTTATTCTAATAAAAACCTTTTTAATGATAATTAATTTTTTCCAAAAAAGTGATTCATTTCATGTAATGTGTCGAAGTGGATGAATTTGGATGAAATAATGTTATTTAAACTGATTACATTAATAGTGTTTCTGTAAAGATTATTTTTATAAGGAAATTACATTTACTCAATAAACTAATCCTGGAAAAATGTGGTCACCTAAAATTTTCTATTCTGTTGAAACGAGACCCAAGATGGTTTGGGTTATAAAAAACTAATTATTTTGTTTTACATAAAGGAAATAAAGAACCCACAACAAGAATATTTGGTACATGGATAGTGGTTCCCCTAGAAATATGACATGAAACAAATATTTCATTAAGAGGATTATTGAGATGAAAGGTGGAAAATTAATTTTTGGAGATAATGATCAAGGATAAATCTTGGGTACATGTAACATGGTACTTATTGGAAACACATTCATTTAAAATGTGTTATTTATTATATGACTTAAGAACATACTCATAAGAATAATTCAACTATGTGATTAAAGGAATCTTATGAACTTCATGAAAGAGAAATATATTTTACATAGTTCAAAATATGAATTTATTATTTCTACCAATCAGTATGAGAATGTATAAACTATAAATATAGAAGACTGTAGGATCCCAGATCTACTTTTCTTTAGTGAAAAGGAAGATCAATATTTGTTACGGCATATAATGTTACAGCACAGTAACCTTGGAACATTATCTGTGTTGAATAAGAAAGGAACTCATAAGGATTTACCAGAAGATAGGATTGATACTTCAAAAGATTATGATCCTTGTTAATATGGTAAGAAACAAAAGTCAAGTATTAACTCTATTAGTGATGTATTAAATTATTATTATTTATATTTAGTGCACATAGACTTATTTGTTAACATAGAAACCAGATGTATTGGTGGAAAATAATATGTATATATCACAATTGTTGATTATAAGGGTCTATTTTCAAACCAGAAAATATGAAGCATTTTGTTATTTGAAAATATTTGTTTCCAGAGTCCAAAATGAGAAAAAAATCTCCTTGATAACTACTCTTAGTGATCTATAGGATCTAAATGTAGATGTATATGTTCAATTACAAGAGGGGGGTGAATTGTATGTTTTAAAAATTCATTTTTAACCTCAAGGAAACCTTGTTTAACATGGTTAAATAAATTATATTCAATTAAAAACTCTTTTGTAAGGTTATAGAAAAAACCCACATGTTTAATAAATATTTGTAATGAAATAATCAAAAAGAAATTATTATACAAGATTCTACCTAAAAGATTATATAATATTATATCATAGTTACCAAAAAAGGAAATTATAAGAAACACTTTCTTTTTTGTTACAGATTGCAACGAAAATTAAAATTACATATAAAAGAGTAAATGTTTTTATCCCAAATAGTATGGTATCCAAAAAAAATTGGATAAAGGTCACTTTATCTATAATTTCAAAAAATTATGTCTAACCCATAGCTGGGTAAGACCTCTATATGAAGAGTGGGGTCTGTCTTGTAATCCCCGCAATCCCTCGATCTATAAGGTGATCGGTACCTCTATATTACATCAGCTGTAATCCCATGATTAATTTGGTAATCAAAACCTATGTCTTCCTTTAGCTTTGAATCCCTCGATTGTATAAAGAAACAATCATAATCTCACAAAGAAAAGCAAATATTGTTGAATATTTGTGTATTTAAAACAAGTTGTTCACAACATAAAATCACCAAAGCTATCGCAAGACATAATTCGGGAAAAGCTCTTGAAGATTATCAATTCTCAAAAAATTTCACAGCACTAAACACATTCAAATTTTTTGATATTTAAATGTGAGATCTCCAATAGTCAAAATTTATTCCAACAGTCATATTTTTCTAGAAATTTCAGAGGGACCAATACAATTGGAACATACAACTGTCATATAATAACTGATTAGATGAAATCATTTGGCATATCAAAATATCATGAGAAACAATAATTATATATGAATATATTTATCTAAAACATTATGTTCAGGAAATATAGTAGCATTAATAAATTTATGAAATCTTTACATTAATAAAATATAGTAACTTTAAAAATGATATAAAATCAGATTCACAAATCTTGATGATTATTATTTGGGAAAAGTAAATTAGATTTGATTTTATGGATGATTTGGAATTTAGGATGTGAATCTGATTTGATTCTCTGGATGATTCTTATTTTATGAAACATGAATAGGAATTGAGATTTCAAGAGAATCAGATTCATCAATCTAAAGAAATCAGTATTGAGAAACATAAAATTGGAATCCCAGTTCTGAGAGAATCAGAATTTAGAAAGAAAGGGATTATGTGATTCATTAAGGATCCAACTTATTATTTCGTATTAAGTAAAATAATGTAATACTTATTTATTAAAATAACATGCATATAAATTTCCTTATACATAGAAATAATTATAATAAAGTATTTTTTTATTTCCAAAACATAATAGAGTGAGAAAAAATCATATAGAAACTTTTTTCATAACAATCTCCACCTTTTGGGAATGCATAAATAATCAATATAAAAAAATAATATTAAAAATAGACAAGTTCTTATTTAAACATAAAAGAAAAACATATCTCACCCATAGTTTATTACATAAGATAAATATTAGTAACTCCCACTTAGGTTAAGAAATCTCTCTAAGGATCATATTGTGACATTATATATTTTTCATCATTTATTAAGAAAATATCTACCCGTTACATTAAGGATGCATTCTTTAAGCATTATCCTCCTTATATTTTCCTCCTTAGACTAATATTCACTTTATAACATTCTTTCCCCCTTTTCTATTTTCAAAATGGAATGAGATATATTATAATATACTTGAAAATTTAAGAAACAAACTATAAGAAACAATGAATAATAAAACATTGATATTCAAAACGTTTTTTCAAAAAAATAGTATTATAAGAAATATCAATCCTTATTTCGAAATAAGGTCTTGACAATGGAATTCAACTTTTTATTCTCATTTTGGTCATCTTGAAACATTACTAAGAGAACTTCCAGATCATGACTCATCATCTCAAGGTTCTGAATATTTTCATGTTGGTTTATAATTTTCTCATCCTGAGAATTAATCTTTTCATCTTGAGAGTTAATGGTTTCATCCACCTATTCTATGAAATACTTCACTGATTTAATCATCTTGAGAAAGAGAATTAATTTTACCATATAAATCCCTATGTTCCCGCAATTGAATAGATTTCTCTTCCTTTATCACTTATGAGAATTTGTTTGAATGATTTTTCATTTTGGGTTTCTATTCTTTTAAGGCACCATTTAGTGTCTCAAACATATCATTAAAAGCATTAAAATCATTTTTGATATTTCTTTACCACTTTTTCAAATCTCCACATGATTTTAACTTCCATGCAAGATCAAACTGTTGATATTGATCTGATATGATCCAAATGTGTTGATTAAATCGAAGAAGGTTTTATAGGTTCTTATATTATGAGGTTTTAAGGAAATGAAAAGGATTTATGTAAAGAAAAATATGATATAAAAAAATTCATAAAACAATATTGAAATACTAACAAACAAAATTGAAACCAATATATAATAGGTAAGATGATTTACCTTTAGAGTTATCAGAATGACTGTTAGTGTTTGATAATATTCTTCATAAAAATGTTAGATACTGAAATTTTTTATTAGGGTAAAAACAATTGGTTCTAAAAACAATATTAGGTTCCGAAAAAAAAATTATTGGGTTCCAATAATTTTTTTAGTGGAAATCATCTCTAATACCCCATTAAAAGGAGTATCTTGTTGTTATGAGAGAGTTTTAACAAAAAAAAGATATGAAGGACTATATTATAGTTATCAATCCTAAATTTTTTTAATGTATTGAAATCTATCAGAATGTAAGGATTTTTAAAAATATCAGAATGTTATTCCTACGTTTCGGTGAATTATAAAATGATATATCTTTTATCATTATATCCAAAAGTGACTATTCCACCTTTCGTATTAATAATATTTTCAAAGATGTTTTTGTTACCAGTCATGTTCTAAGAAAATATACTATCCAAGTTCCGTGTGTTGTTGTTGGTCGTTCCTTTATTTTCCTGAAAATAAAATAGTTAGGTTTTTAGAATAAAAACATTCTTGGATCTGGAAATGATAGAAAGCAAAATCTTAAGAATCCTCATTTTCTTAGAAAACAAAGCTATTTGAAATCCTAAAGATTTAATTTTACATAAACATATCGGTTTCTCATACCGATAAAATCATTCAAGTTGATTATACAAAATTAATTGAATCATGGGTAATATAATTAATAATTCCCTCAGAAAATGATAAGGGAAAAGGTAAATAGATTTTTTAATAATTTTTACTAGACATTATTCAGAAGAATGTTCAGAAAGATACTGAATTGGTTTGCAAAAGATTTTCCAGTGGAATTCTCAGAACTGGAAGACAATTTGAAAAAGAACTCAAGGATGTATTGGAAGAATAAAAATAAAAATAAAAATAAGATGGTGGTAAAGAATAAGAATAAAAAGGTGATATTTATGAAGAAAAAAGAGAAAAATAACATTAAAAAATGGAAGAAGAGGAAAAAATATGATGAAAAAATAGAGTCTGATGAAAAGGAAAATGAAAAAAAGCTTCAAAAAAATCATTATCATATACTCCCTTACCATTGTAATCAGAAATTGATTCTTACTTAGAAGGTTTAGAAGAAAAAAATTATTGATCATTGGACGAAAATTCATTAATAAAATACCAATGCAATCCATCTTCTAAAGTTGAAGACGAAGATTATAAATCACACACAAAAGTTTCATATAATATTGAATCAGATAAGGATGTAGAAATTAATAATTTTTCAGAATATTAGAATGTTTATATGAAAGTAAAAGAAAAATTTGATGAGAAAAAGAACCTTTTTGTTGGATCCTCTAGAAAGAAATTTCCAAAAGCATCATCAAGGTCAATAGATTCAAAATAAATAGTTGTATAGAATGGATTTGATTCCATTTTCTAAAAATTAAAAAGGCTAAGTGACATTATTCTATATTTTCCTAATATTTAGGCAAGTTGATAAATAATTTATATTAGTCTAAATGATAAATTAGAATCTCTGAAAGTTCTCACATAATGAATTATTCAGATTGAGGCGGATTTGAAAACCTTCAAGAAAAGTCCAAGACTCAGAAGAGATATTTTAATAAAATTGTTAAATGGTCAAGTCAAGTAGATAGTGATATCAGGGATCATGATAATCATGTCATATATTTAAATAATATCTATTTTTAAATGGATTTTTTGATTGATAAATTATTAATAGATATATCAAACTCTATGAGGTTTGTAGAAGAGTTCATAGATATGAAATATGATCAAAATGAAAAGGTAATAGTTTTGAACCAAAAAGGTTAAAATATGGATTTGGATAAAAAAATAGGGTATTTTTTAAGATGAGGTTTTTATTATTATGTTCTAGAATAAAATGTTTTATAAGGAAGATGAATGACTTAAATCAGATGTTCAAAAGGTAGTGGAATCAATGACTAGTTTTTGAAGCTTTAATATTCGGTCGCATAGGCTTAGACAGATCAACATGAGTTCAAGAAGATAAAGGATGTTGTGAAGAAGTTTATGAAGAAATATTAAATTTTTTTCATTTTGAACACTTGATCTATATTTTTTAATCATCTGAATGAATGATTAATATGAATGACTTTGTTATCAAATTAAATTGTTTATTATTGTCTTCCAAATACTTTTAGATGTATTATCATTCTCTTATTTAGTTTATGAATTGTTCATTATTATATAATTGTTCTTTATGTCCTTAAAATTCTAAAATTTTAGGTTTTTATAGTAACTTCCCTATTATTGTTCAAAATCAAAAAGGTGGAGAAATTAGAAATAATATTTTTTAAAGGGGATGGAGAAATATATTAAGGGATAAGTCTAAGGGAATAAATCATTTGAGATGTTTTTTAAAATTTGTTTAAGGGGGGTTATTATCCTAAGGTGGTATTTGTTTAATACATGCCATTATATCATAAATTATTAATAAACTCAAGGGGAGTTATAAAGTATTTCTGTAATGTTCTTAAAATAAAAAAGGGGTCATCTAATTTTCAAAGTTATTATTTTTTATTTAATTTGTTGTGATTTGTGCTTTCCAAAAGGGGGTCAATGTTGAGTCAAAATTCCAACTTTTTACAATTTCATTTCTTCAGTTTTCAAAATCACAAACACCTTCTTATGAACTATTTTTACTAACTTTTATTTTCGTAGGGGTGTTAGTATGTTTATTTAGAAAACATTACATTATATTGAATGATGAAATGGTTATAAAATATAATGAATATAAAATTATATATCTCAATATGATCAATAAAACTGAATATGAGTCTGGTACATTGGAAGAAACTTCTTTGTAACAATCAGATTGATAGTTGTCTGGTCTATTGGACAGATAAAATTCATCACCTTCATACTGATACTGGTATTGATACATCAGACTAACCATGAATCATGTTATCATATTTATAATCAGTAAGTAATTCTATAAACTATCCAAATCATATAATTAGATTATATAAGTATTTTTTATTGGATGAAACACGTAATAGAATTATAATGATGTTCAATAAAATGGCATCGAACATTCATTTATTCCATATCACTGTGAGTTATCAATAAAAAGGTATCTAAGGTCATTGTAACTAACTCTAAAATATGGCCATAGGGAGATAACCTATAAATAGCTGATAATTTGAAGAGCTGGAAGAATATATATTTACAACTCAAATAATCTGCAGATTTCACTATGTGAACATCTCATTAAAATTCATTATAATAATTTAAATAATTGATGATCTATGGAATCCTTGTCAGGTTTATAATTCCTTTAGAAAAAATTGATTCTGTATTCATTTTTTAATCCTCGTACTGTTCAAGGAATTTCATAGATATGAAGACGGTAAATATGATACATCATATTGAGGGCTTTTGGGCTAAGAAGATAGAGTTTGATCATTATATTGAGGGCTTCCAGGGATAGGATGATAAATCCATACCAACACTTATATCATGTACTATCCTGGTAACGAACAACCTGTTGAGTCAGTAAATTTTACTTATTATTTTTTCATTCCTATATGTTTTGAAAATCACAAAAACATTATCATAAGGAAAATTATATTAACCCTATGAATTATATTAATAAAGAAAATTATCCTTCCCCAAGGAAATTGTATCCTTTTCTTTTCTTTAATTGTTCATTTTATGGTTTATCTAAATCAAACTCTTTTTATTCCTAAGTTTAAAATTAAGTTTCACATCTAAACCCTCAGAATTCTATAAGTACTTATATATAGAGTATTTTGTTTTTCGGTTTTGTATTCAGACTCCTAATTCTATAAAATTTAGACTCTGAATTATTTGAAATTTAGACTTTGAATTCCCTAAAATTAGGACTCTAAATTCCTCAAAATTCAGACTCTGAATTCCTCAGAATTGAGATGTCTAATTCCTCAAGATTCAGACTCCGACTTCTTCAGATTTCAAAATCTGAATTCATTGAAATTCAGACTCTAAAATCTATAGAATTCATGTTCCAAATTACTTGAAAACAAGAATCTTAATATCCTTGTTTTATAGTCTCCAAATTTTTATTTTCATAGACTCTAAACATTATTTTTACTTACTACTCCAAAAAAATAAATTTGGTTAAGAAACCTAATTTTCCTTACACTTGTTATATTTATAAAATGACGTCATACAATCTATTTTCATCTAACCGTTGATTTAGTAACATGTGTAGATGTCCCTATGAGATTCAAGGAAAATATGACCATTGGAGGAAGGAGCCAACCATCGGAGAAGTGCCAATAAATAAGAGCTCATTTTAACAATCTCAAAGAACGTAGAAAATTGGTTTTTCACTCTAGAGACTTCATGCTGTTGAAGTGATTTACAGAGAGAGACTTTCATGCTTTATTCATACAGAACATCTTGTTAAGATTGCTTTGTGAGACTCTGATGTTTTCTCAGTACAATCAAAGGTTTTCAGGGATATGAAGTCAGAGGTACCGACTACCTTAATGTTCTTGTACTTATGTGGATAGAAATACAGAGGTTCCATGTATGTTAATGTTTTAGGGCTTTTGGGGATAAAAAGACAGATTCTGATATTTCTATTGAGGGCTTACACTGGTGTGGGTAAGAAAACATTCTTGAAAGTATAAATAAAGGGACCATTATCCAGCGTTGTTGTATACCATTCTCTTTGGGTTAAAAGATTTCGTACTTGTTACATGTTTTGTTTCATGTTTATTTCCCCTATATTTTTATAAAGGAAAAAAGTACAAATTTATTATACTTTCTTTTTCTCTTATGTACTCTGATAAGTAAGATTCTATATGATTTAAGGTAGAATATTTTCCTTGTATCCTTTCCTTAAGTTTCATTTCAAGAACCATGTTTTCGAAACCTATCAAGTCTGTAGAACTAAATGAGGTCTTTTGAATTTTCCTTTATTAACTCTAGTAAACATGGTTTTTCATTAAGGTTAAAAATGAATGTTATTAAACATACAATTCACCCCCTCTTGTAATTGTGAATCTACATCATTATTTCCATCTTAAAATTTGTATCAGAGGAGGTAGCTAAAATTCTTATATTCACATATAATTTTTCTTTCCCATTTTTTCATTGTTCTATATTTTTCCTTGCATAGGAATTTTTCCCTTGTTTACAAACTTTTATTATTAAAAAGTTTTTGTGGAAATATATTTTCTTCTATAATAGAAGGAATGAACGTTGGTTAGATTGATAATCTAAATCCTACCATACCACCTATATTTTATGGGAATGATTATAAGTATTGGAGAGATTATATGAAGACTTTTTTTATTAATAATATAGGGCACAATTTTTTTATACTTACTGGAGATTTAAAAATTCTTGATAAGGATGTTATAACTTTTACCAATCAAGAGAAGTTAGAATATCAACTAAACTACAAGGTAGTAGATACTTTGTTGTGTTCCAAGAAAAAGAATATATATAGTTAGAATTATTTTTGCGAAGCTGCTAATTGTATATGGATGAAATTGGATGTTACACATTTTGGTACATACAACACTATAGAGACTAGAAGATCTATGCTTAGAGAAGAATATCATGGATTTCTATTTACTTATAGAGAACAAGTACACAAGGTGAAATAATGGTTTATTACAATTGTTCATGGTTTAAAATATATGGGTTAAAAGGTCTTGATGATGATTCTCTTGTGGACATGATTATAGGTATCATGCCTAATGAGTGGGAACTTAAGAGAACGTTTATTGATGAGAATATAAAAGTATCTCAAATTACTCTTGATGAGATTTTTGGAACCCCTATTCAATATGATAATAAAATGAAAATAGAAAATGATATGAATAAGAAGAAGAATGGAAAATGAACTGTAGTTTTTATTACTACTATGTCCAGGACTCCCGAAAGGGTTACTAGGGTCAAGTATAAGAAATTCACTATTTTATCTGAATCTTGTAAAAGTGAACAATTATAATAATGAGCTAGATAATCTTGATTGAAGGATGAACAATACAGTTGGGAAAAATACTTTCAATATAGATATAAGAAGAAAGAATGAAAAGACAAAAAAGACTCAAAAGTCACTTTCTATGAATGAAAAATAACCGGGAATATAATGAAAGATTGTCATATTCATAAGAAAAAGGATAGAAAGGAAAAACATTATGAGAGGAATAAAAATAAGTACTACATGGACAAAGCTAAGAATGATTTTAAAGATAGTGACACCTACAGTGCCAATAGTGGAGACTCTTCTGATGAATCCTCAGAGTATAAATCATCTTGTCAGAAGGGTATTGGTCTGCTAGCCAAAGTACCCATTGAAAATTATTTTTTAATGTCCAAGGTAGAAAATGTTGAATCTATCACTAATGTATCTTTGAATTAAAATTATAGTGATAATAAATATTATGAACCGTCGTATGAAGAATCTTCTTCTAATGAAGATAATATATTACCTACTTTTGAAGATGTATCTAGGTTTGCTAAACATATTTAGAATCATAATTTTAAACTCAATAAAAATCATGACAAGGAAAATTCTAGAGTTTTTGTTTTTTCTAAAAAATTATCATACATTTCTAATGATCGTGATAAGAAATCTTTGATTTTGAATGTATTTACAAAAACATTGATTAAGTTAATTTTGAAAAGGAAAATATTTCACAGTATCTTGAAAACATAATTTCTATGAAAATTCTATTAGAGAGAAACTCTACTTCAAAAAACAATTTTTTGGGGATAAAAACATGGTTATGAAACTAATGTTTGAAATATTTTCCTTAAAGAAGTGTTTGTCAAACTTTACATCTGGTAAGTAAAACATTGACAAGATGTATTCTCAAATTTTACCTCTAAGGAATCGTTCTAGATTGGGTTATACACATTCTAAATTGATTTTTAGTAAAAACTATTTCATTCCACAAAGTGCTCTATTTTGTACAAAATTCCATTTAGGATGAAATTGGGAAAAAATTGTTCTTTAAACAAAACTTAGTCTTTAGGTTTTCATAAAGCTTATTTTTCTAACAAAATGTGGATTCCTAAAATTTTTCTTTCTTAAATTTCCGGATCCAAATATGTTTTGGTTGTCAAAGTATAATACTCTTATTTTAATGAAAATAAGGATAATACCAAAAGAAATACATGGTTCATGGATAGTAAATTTTCCTGACATATGACTTGTAACAAAACCTTCTTTTAAAATATTATCAAGACGAAAGGAGTAAAAGTAACATTTGGAGATAATTCTCAAGGAGAAATTATTGGTATAGGTAACATTGATATTCTTTGAAAAACTTTGATTTCAAATGTTTTATTTGTTAAGGGTCTTAAGAAGAAACATATTTTAATAATTCAATTATGTGATGAATGTTACCTTGTGAATTGTAGGAATGACAAATGCTTAATAAACAATTCCGAGGAAGAATTTATTCTATCATTCCACGTTAAAGAGAATGTATACACACTTAATTTAGAAGACCATAGGAGCCAAGACCTGCCTTTATTTAGTGAAATGGAAGATCAATCGTGGTTATGGAATAGAATGTTAGGAAATTGTAACCTTAGGAACATATGTAAACTCTCTAAGAAAAGACTTGTTAAGGATCTACCAGAGCATAGATTTGATTCATCAAAAGTTTGTGATCCTTGTTAATATGGAAATAAACAAAAATAAATCTTTAAATCAATTAGCGAAGACTGAAATTTTGATGAATTATAGTTGGTGCATATTGATCTTTTTGTTCCAAAAAAACTAGAAGTATTTAAGTCAAATACTATGTGTTTGTCTTAGTTTATGATTACACTAGATTTATGTGGGTCTATTTTCTATCAAAGAAATCTGAATCTTTTTCTTATTTCAAAATTTTTAGAGCCCAAGTTAAAAATGATAAAGAACTTCCATTGACAACTATTCATAGTTATCATGGAGGAGAATTTCAAAATTCTGATTTTGAAACTTTTTTGTAGTCAACATGGATTTCTCATAACTTCTCCACACTAAGAACTCCTCAACAACATGGTGTTGTTGAAAAAGGAAATTGAAATATTGAAGAGAAAACAAGAGCCATGTTGAGTGAATATTTTATAGCTAAAATTTTTTTGGGCTTAAGCTATATGTACTTCTTTTTATAATATAAATCGAGTTTTGATTAGACCATTTCATAATAAAACCCCTTATGAGTTATAGAATAGTAAAAATCCTAGACTTTCCAACTTCAAAGAATTTGGTCGCAATGTATTCATTCTGATCACTAAAGATAGTTTACATAAATTCACAACCAAATATGATGAGGTACTTTTCTTTGGCTACTCCAAAACTTATAATACTTATAATGTTTTCAATAAAAACACTTGTACTGTTGGAGAAATAGTACATGTTAAATTTGATGAAACAGATCCCTTTATTTTTAAACATCCCCTACCTAAATCTTCATATGTGTTTTCAAAAATTGATTTTCAACCTTTAATTAAAGATCCTTATAATAAGGAAAATATTCAAGAAAATATTTTTTTAATATTTACCCAAGAAAATTTCTTACCATATGTTGATGAATTGGTTTTACAAAACCCAAATCAGTTGTCTCTTAAGAATAATCCCAATGATAGTATCATTGGTGATGTAAATCAACCTGTAAGGACTAGAAGTTACATAAGAAATGTAGTAGATATTCTAGTATTCATTTCCCAATTAGAACTAAAAGTCACAGATGAAGCATTAAGTGATGATGATTAGATTAAATCCATGCAAGATGATCTAAATGAATTAAAATGGAATAAAGTATGGACCTTGGATGAAATATTTAAAGAAACTTCCGTAATTAGACAAAAATGGGTCTTTAGAAAAAATGTGTTGAAGATTGAGTCAGGGTAAGAAATAAGACTAGATTAGTTGCTAAAAGATATAATCAACAATAAGGAATAGACTATGAAGAAACCTATTCTCTTGTAGCTATACATGAATCTATTCGTATTCTACTTTCCTTTGCAGTATTATTTAATTTCAATATTTTTCAAATGGATGTTAAATTTGCTTTCCATAATGCCTATGTTTATTGAAAAAACCCCAGCTTTTGAGGATACAAAACATCCTGAACATGTTTTCGAACTCAACAAATCTTTATATGGAATTAAACAGGCCCCTAGAGCCTCGTTTGGTAGACTTACATGATTTTTGTTACAAAAAAATTATGTTAAGGGAAGGAACCATTTTTATAATGAAAGGTAATAAAAATGTTTGTATTATTCAAATTTAGGTCAATGACATTATATATGGTTCAACTCCGTAATATTTAACCAATTAATTTGTAGATCTAATGAAACTTAAGTCTGAAATGAGTATGACGGGTGAGTTAAAAAATTTCCTAGGTTTTAAAATTTCTAAAAAACCAGAAAGAACTTATATATATCAACATAAATATATTAAATATCTTCTTTAAGAGGTATAGACATGAAAACACTAAGAGTATAAGTACTCCCCTTGGTTTGTGAAATTCACTTGATCTAGATGAAAATAGGAAACCAGTAGATCATGCATCATTTAGAGGTATGATAGAATGTCTACTATACGTAACAGCTAGTCATGCCGACATAATGTTTTCAGTAGGCTTATGTGGAAGATATCAATCCAATCCTAAGGAATATCATTTAAAGGTAGTGAAAATAATTTCATTCTACGTAAAGGGAACCTTGGATTAAGGACTCTTTTATACATCAATAAATGATTTTGTAATAATATGTTTTTAATATACTGACTACGTTGGATATATAATGGATATAAAAAGTACATCTGAAACTGTTAATTTATTAGGAGATTCATTAGTTTCTAGGTCAAGAAAAAAAGCAACACTCAGTAGAACTTTCCACTGATTAAGATAAATATGTTGCAACTGGATGTTGTTTTGCTCAAGTTTTGTGGATGCAACAGACAGTTACAGATTATGGTATGAGTTTTACCAAATCACAAATACAATCTGATAATACTAGTGCATTTCCTTAAGTAAAAAACTTTCACATAACTCTCGTGAAAAACATATAGATTAAGGCATCAATTTATTAGGGATTAGACACAAAAAGGAGAAATAATTTTTCAATTTAATTGTACCCAAGATCAAAATTCTGATATTTTCACAAAATCATTACCCTTTGATAGATTTGAATACATTAATCAGAGTTTTGGAATGATAAACATATGGCAATCTTCCATATTAAGTTCTTATTGAAACATATCTCCTTAAAGTAGGAATCTCCAATTAATAGAGGGAGTAAATTTTCTTGTTAGTTAATATTTTTGTAATCAATCATTTCATAATCAAAATTTTCATTATAAAAATTTTTTTAATCAATATTTTCGTAATCAAATTTTTTGTTTTCAATGTTCTATTAATATTTTTGGTTACGAAAATTTTCAAAAATCTAAAGTTCTTCAAGAATAATTTTCTCATTACAAATAATTTTCCAAGTAATATGGAAGGTATGTTTCCATTCTTGAATTTTCATAATCATATTTTTACATGTTGGTATTTTTATCTTGTTTATGAAACTATTTCAAATTAAAATTTCATTAAATATAAATATTAATCTTGAAAACATCAAATGATCAGAATCTACCAAATTATTTCTTCATCTATCATGTAAACTATCATAACTGATCAAGAGTATTTCAACCGGAGGATCAATCAAGGAAGATGAACTGTCGTCTCAAATGCCTATATAAGGACCTCCCGATGTTCATCCCAAATAGCTTCTCAAAGCTTTGGAATGCTGAAGCTTTGCCAGTCTTCTTAAATCCATTCTTAATCTTCATGTTTTCCTCAATTATGAATGTCTGTAGAAGCTTCTCCATATAAAGAAATGTCAACTATAAAGGAAATATCTGAATGTCAGATATACAGAGAAAGGTTAGTTGATCCGAAATTATTTTCTATGAATGATTTTATTTTTCAAAGAATATCATGATTTATGGCTGGGAGAGCTTATGTGTATCCAAACTGAGGGTTCATGATCTTGTTTATCTAGATTTGTTAATTGAATTCAATGAATTAGTTAGTTTCTTCAACAACTGATGGAGAGACAAGTTTTCCTTCAAGAGCTATGGAAACACCTACTCCCTTTCCTACAGTATTATTGCCAAACTGATTGAAATTTTTAATGCCCTGACCCCAGTTACCTCGATTCGGTGCATTATTATATAACATTGGCATGATCACAAGGGATCAAATCCTAAAAGACCGATCCGTTTGGTAGCCTTGGAGGTACTAGATTCATTCATAAGTATTACATTACAATATAAAATTAAATAAAACAACAACATTTTCTTTATTGTACACATTAATATTATTTAGACTATCCCTGTAGGTCAGTCATAATATACTTTTTCATATCCTGGAAAAGAAAAAAAAAGAAAGGGGTGAGCTCATATGCTCAGTAAGGATAACACTACAGCGGAAACATTCATAAATAAGAATAAATATTTAAGGCAATGTATAAGACAAAAACAAAAGCCTTTTAAACATAAACATTATAATAATATGGAAAATATAAATCTAAATAATTCCATTTACTTATTCACATGGACATTCAACAAGTTGAATAATCACATGAAATATCATTAGCCAATTTCAAAATGATGGAATGCATAATGCCAGACTTCATAACCACATAGTCAAGACCTTTTTCCAATAATAGAAATATGGTTTTGTCCAGGCCTTGTTCCAAGACACTAGTTTGTCTCATGAGACCTACCGAAGCAGCGAGGTGCTATAGTGGGCTCCACCCATCAGTTACTAATTCTAGTGCATTCCTCATATAAAAAGTTTTTAAAATAACATATAGATTTGTATTAAAACTAGAATATAAAATATAAACTCATTATTAATAAACAATGAATGGAATGAAATAACACATCCATAGTGAAACATATAACAGTTCCTTCAATGCAATATTGAAGATTTGTACCATAATAAATAACCTTCAAACAAGTTTAAAAACCATCAAATGATGCTGACAAAGATGAAATGAAAGCTATTTGAAATAAATACCTCTTTTTATATTGAAACCATTTAAAATAAAACATTTATCTTAGAAATGTTTTTATAAGCTTAAAAGGGAAGCTTCGATGATGTTATAATGGTCTAAAATATCCGCACCCACTGTATAAGTTAAAAAATTCATTATTACCTTAATTTTTTCAAAAATGTCATAAAGTACCTTATTTGGAAAAAGACGAAAATATTCCTTTAAAACATATAAGGTTGATTATTGTTATAAACTAGTACTTCGCCCGTTCATTTTCACGGCACTATAAAAAATTCATATTATCAATAATAGAATACCAATTTTGAAACATAATAAATCATATTAAAAATGGAATTGTTTAAAACAAAAAATGAGTGGTACATATAATGGAAAATAAGGAACAATGTGAAGTCATTTATTGAGATAGAAATATCAGTGTAACAATCAACATGTGAATAAAACTAAAAAATTTTCTAGAAAAAAACACAAATGTCATCGGAATGCTGCATCAACCAACACCATTCGAGGAATATGTAGAGGATAGAAAAATCTCCCGTGACAGGAAATGTGATAGTTGTTCTCTAGTGACATCATCCCAAAACCCATGACTACTGTTCTTGTATCAAATATAAAATATTTTAAAAAAATAGTTTCACTAATTGATAATTATGAGAAGAAGAGAAAAATAATAACATGTTACATAAATTATATATGAAATTGATTAATAAGGAGAAAAGTTGATCCAATAAGAATCAGTAAAACATGATGTAATAGGGTACTAGAATATCATTGTCGACGTTGTTGGGGATCCCAATAACTACAAATTTTATACCTCTATTAATTTCCTATATGTTAATTGTTGAAACACAATGAACTCACAGAACAATATTTCCTATAACATAGAAAATGTTACAAATCTGAAATTGCAATACCATAAAAATCACAAAATCTCCTCTCTAACAATAGATTAGTTACAATTATTTAAACCTGGAATACAATACAGATGTTAGCCATATGACATAATGGTCGGCCTTATATATCAATTACAAATTGAAGAAATAAACGTTACAGAAATTATGAAATCTTGAAACAAAAGTTTAGAAAAAGAGTATAGAAATATACATATTGAGAAATTTCTATTGTAATAAGATGTTGCAGAGCCCAAAACTGGATTTTGTATCATGTATACTAAAATACAGGGTGCCTATAAAACACATTATTCTTCTCTTCCTCCCCCAAGACCAACATAAAGTACATAATAAAGACATATATGTAACAGAAATACTGAATAACTGGAATAGAAGTTGAGAAATTGAGCATTTAAAGTGTCATATTCAACAACTTCTACTATTCTAAGATGTTACAGATCTGAAAAATTGTTTTTGTATCTAGTATACAAATATCCAGGGTTCCTTGGAACAACTATGGGCCTCTGATCCTATTATGGAACCATCATTTCCTGCAAGAAAATAGATTATAATAGAAAATATATCATTTTTCTTCCCTGATGGTATGATTGTATACCCCATAAAGGGTGCTATCAGAAGGTAGGTTTTTCAAAACACATATAATTTTTTCATACTCTGGAAATAAGAATAGATAGTCACACCTCTTCCCCAAGAACCGCCCTCCCCCTACCATCATCCTCCCCTCCCCTACCATCCCCTCTAACACATCATAAGAGTACCTGAATATGAAGCATAAGAATACAACATAAGAATATAAACAGCATAAGTATACAATATAAGAATACCAGAAAATGCAGAATAAGTATTAATGTCACTAAGAAATCGACATGAATGAAATATCCAACTGAAAAAGGACATTCAAATGGATATGAAGCACACAACATAAGTATATAAATCATAATATATAATTGTACATGAATGAAAAGAACATTCAATGTATCACATAGGATGGGCGGGATCACATAAAGCAGGCCCCTCCCCCTCCGCCCTCCCCTCCCCCCTCCCCCTACCCAAACTCTACCCCCAGCACCCCCTCCCCCCGGCCATCATCCTCCTCTTCCCCCCCCCCCCTCCCCTCCAACCTGTCGAACCCCTCCCCTACCCTCCCCTACCCTCCCCTACCCTCCCCTACCCTCCCCTCCCCTCCACTCCGACCTGCCCAACACCTGCCCCTCCCCTCCCCCCCGTCCCAGCCTTTTCCCCCAGCATCCCCCTCCCCACTGATATCACCCTCCCCCTGCCCAACCTCTTCCCCCAGCATCCCCTACCCCTGCCATCATCCTCCTCTCCCCTCCCCTCCCCTCCAACCTTCTCATCCCCTCCCCTCCCCTCCCCTCCCCTCCACTCTAACTTGTGCATCCCTTGCCACTCCCCCCCTCCCCCGACCCAATCTTTTCCCCCAACAGCCCCCTCCCCCTGCCATCACCCTCCCCTCCCCTTCCCTCCCCTCCAACCTGCCCAACCCCTACCCCTCCCCTCCCCTCCCCTACCCATCTTTTTCCCCCAACAGCCCCAGTACCATCATCCTCCGCTCCCATCCCCTCCCCTCAACCTGCACAACCCCTCCCCTCCCCTCCCCTCCACTCCCCTCCAACCTGCCCAGCCCTTGCCCCTCCCCTCCAACCTGCCAAATGTTTCTGACATCAATACTATTCAAGACTAGAACAGCATGTCACTCATTAAATTACATTGAATAAAGAGAACTAAAAAATTTAAATTTAACATCAATGAGATTTGGTTCTCTTACAATGATATCGTCAACTATAAAATATTCCCAAAAAATTGCAGAAATTTGATAATAAAATATATATCAATTCCTTCCCTATAGAATGGGAATCCGTGCAAACATTTCTTATGAGATGGGTGTTAACCTGTATTTAATATACATTTATTAAAATCTTGTGGTCAAATCAATTCTTCTTCTGAATCAAACAATTACAATAAAAAAATTACTCTTACATACTAAAGGGAATCCAAATGAATCAAAACCAATAAATTATGTTGGTAATATTTATTATTCCCTAATGTAAAAAAAACACATATTTGGCATGTGCTTCGACAAACATTAAAAAAGTTTTGCGTGTTTATGTTTTGAACAAAATAGATTTTCTTGTCTTCATAATTCATGTTGAGACTTAAAAATAATATCTTGAATATTGTATCAAACACCACATTAGTCTCAAAAAACTAGTTATTGAGATCCCTATACAATGTAACAGGAACACCAACATATTGAATTACAAAACCAAACAGTGGTCAGACTGTAGTACAAGAAAAAAAGAAACGCATTAAAATATAATTATTTGATGGACTGAACACCTTGGTCTAGCATTTTGCTTCAGAAAATGTTTCTGCAAGCTGATCATCACCTGTCCATCCCCTCCTCACCCATCCTCCGCCCTCCCCTGCCCAGCCCCTCCGCCCCCCCCCCCCCCCCCTCCCCCCCGCCACCCTTCCCATCTTGCCATCCCCCACCCAATTTCCCAGCACCTCCTCCTACCCCCTACCCAGCTCTACCCCTCCCCTCCCCCTATAGTTGTCTTCCACCCAATCCCAGCACCTCTACCACCCACCTCAGCCTCCCTATACCCAGCCCCTTCCCCCACCACTCCCCCCTACCCAACCTCTTCCCCCACCAGGACCATCCCCCTACCCTCATCTTCCCCTCCCCTCCCCTCCCCTCCCCTCCCCTCCCCACCCCTCCAACCTGCCCAGCTCCTCCCCTCCCCTCCCCTCCCCTGCCCACTATCCAGATGAAACAATGCCTTGCACAATGCATGAAAAATATTGAAGAGAAAAAAACACGTTCCAATGACCCACAGCTCCAAAACACATTATACAATGCTCTAAAATACATTATACGGTGCTTTAAAAATGATCCAATGATTTAATAAATCGCAAGATACTCTACTCAAAGAAATTACAAGTTTTATGACCCAAAAAAGGCATGATCCACCGGTCAAAGAGAAAACATATTCCACTACTCTAAAAAATAATGTGATACATGAAAAAATACAATACATGATCCACTACTAAATTAAAATACATTAACCACTACTAAATTGAAATACATGATCCACTGCCATAAAATATGATACACTTCTCTAAAACATGTCATGTCTGATATAGTATAAGTAACTAATAACATTTACAAGTTAAATTCATGATGACCAATATGAAAAAATTTCATGAAATTAAAGGTATTGTTTTACCTTGTTTTTTTAGTGATGAGTAGCAATAGTGGTGGAATAAGAACTAATAATCCTTGACCTGATCGCATACACAATCATGCAATATGTTTACCTACAGTTAAAGTAATATTTAAAAATTCCAGAAATGCATTGTATGTATCAATCTTAGGTAAAATGAAAATGGCATGAAACAAATGATGTTTTATTAGTTAAAATGATGTCATGAAAGTATCACTCAATGAAGCACATGATCCACTACACTAAAAGTCCTGATTTGTTTCTCTTAAAATGATACATTGGTCTAATGAAGCACATGATCCACAGCTTGAACAAATAACATGATCTAGTATTGAAAAAATGCATGATTCACATTCTCAAAATTTGTCCCGCTACTCTAAAAAAGTTTCCATTAATGAAATAAAAGACACGATCCACTAATCAAAGAAAATAGAAGACTCTATGTTGTGTAAAAATATTTACTACTTTAATACATGACAATTCAGATTTATTAAGAGTAACTATAACTACTATGATTTGGATGTTAAATACTTGATGACCAATAACAAAACATTTATAGAAAAAAAATGTGGTGTTGTACCTGGTTCTTTAGTTTTGAGGAGTTATAGTGGTCAACGAACATGTAATAAGCTAGGATCTGAGGATGTACTCATTCATCCAATATATTTACTGTCACATACATTAATGTTTAGGAAAACATACAATGTGTAACTAAAATGGAGAAGTTTAAAATTAAATTCACAAATATGTATATCATATCTGTAAAAACACCTTTTTCGCAATAGGGATGTCGTTCAATAAAAAATCCATAAATATCAATGTATAACTAAAAAGTAAACACATATATATAAATAATCTCAAATATTTTATGCTTCCACCTGTAAGAAATTCTGTAAATTTTAGTCCAAGGTAATAAGGATGCATTTCTCATGTAAACAAGATTTGGTGGTGTCATGTAAGAAGGATTTTTTATGACAAAATGTTTTGTAGTGATTTGAATTACATACCTTGTTGCTATACCAAGTCTTTCTTCATAACCATGGTGGTGAAATTAATTCAATGAATCAAACCACATGACAACATTTTGTCAAGGAAAAAATGATCCACTGCTCTAAAATAATGATATATCATAAATACACAAGAGTGTTGTGATGTTGGTTTTAAAGATCACCTGAGTAGAGACCAATAATGGGTAAGCGTAGGGGCTTACCAATTTTAATAATGAATATAAGGAAAAACAAATTCACATTGAAACTGGGGAAACAATTATAAAATAGTGAAATAAATCTGGTAATTTTTAATAATGAATGTAAGCCAAAACAAATTCATGAAATGAGGATAGAAAACCTTTTTCGTAGATCATGTTTTCTATAGGTTGAAACTAAGGAATTGACATTGAAATATGTTTTGATGTTCTGAACGTATTCATAGGCCTGGATGAAATATTTTTGTAGTCAATGATGAAATATTTATAATCATCTGTTTCATATGTTTTTAGTGCATATAAAAACAATATATAGTGGATTCAATAGTGACAAAAATTACCTTCCTTCATATGTTGGACGGAAGGGAGGTTCACTCCACGATTTTAGGAAAAATTACCTGCATTCATTTCCAATTCATGTCTATGTATTCACATGAAATGCGGAGAAAAAAATAGAAAAAAGTCAAATAAAACTACTTATACATATTCATTAATATAATTTTTTAGAAAACAAACACAACGTTATTGTAATATTCAATACAGGTTGAGAAATTGTAGGCACATCATAAACTAAGAAACATTTAGTAGAATAAATAGGTGAAATTACCTGCCTTCATTTCCAATTCCCATTTCTGTATTCACATTTACTGAGAAGACAATTAGAAAACAATAAAATAAAATATTAAATATTTAATCATGAATATAAAGAATAAAATTCACTAAAAGAGGATAGAAAAACTTCTTCATAGATCATGATTTATATATGTTTAAAGTAAGGCATTGACATTGAAGATTAAAAATCAAAACCTTTGTTGTTGAAAATAACAATAGAAATTGAACATTATTGCATAGAAAAAAACAACCAAAACAAATCAAACCTGCCCATTGAATCCAAATTCAAGTACTATCAAGTAAAACTGAAGAAGAACATGATTATTGAACCGATACCTTCCTATATAAATACATGTTTTGTTGTGAGAACCCAACTCCTGAAATCAAAAGAATCCAAACATCAAAATCCGTAAAAAGAAAACAATACCATTACTTTTATATAAGTGAGTCTGTATTGAGACACTAATCCAATTAAAAATTGAAGATATGTTTCCATTCATTTCCATTGGTGCACCTACACTGATGTATTTCTGTTGAGTAGAGTGATTCATTATAGTACTCCAGCATGAGATTTAGCTCAAACTCAATTCATAAGTCAAACTCAGTAAAATATTGGTTTTCAAAATTTAAATTTCATTTGTTTTTAAAAAGAACAAATCAAACCCCACTAGTTTAAGCACTATGATAGTATATGAAATTAAAAACATAAAACATATAAAATTTACAATATGAAGATGAGAAGAAGATTTGGCTACTGCAAATGACAGTGTAGAGGTCGACCATGAATAAATACCTGAACAATTTGTAGGAGTTCGTTTCCAGGGTTATTCTTCGTGAAGAGTATGAGAAATCGATAGAATATGTGTGGGTGATGTAGTGTAATTTTATTGTTTGTTAGAAAAATAATTTGATGTAATTACCTCAATCAAGACAGCAAATGTGATATTCGAGAGCCGTAGGAGGCAGTGATAGATAATGAAACAATTTCCTGAGGTGAAGAAGGGGTTATCAAGTTTATCCCATAACCTGATATCTGTAGTAGAGGGAGGAGAATAAACCGGTCCATGATGAGGATGACGCTGGAGTCAGGAGGAGGAAGACGCCGGAGTCGGGAGGAGGAAGACGCCAATGTTGAGGATTTGTGAGAACCCTAGGTTGCGAAGATCTGATTCCTGGCTGCGAGCGGGAGAAGGAAAACCACAGAGAGTGGACTTGAAACTGGGTGGATGAGGATGGCGCGGACCGAGGTCGATGGAGTGCGGGTTGACTGGAAGAGGTAGGACGATAGAGGTGACAGTTTGAGGGGAGTCGAGGAGCGAGGTCGCAAGGTCGTGAGGACGCGATGCACGATACATTAGCGGGGATGGTATGCCAGAGGAGATGAGTAGATTCGACCGGCGGTGTACTTATTGTAGATTTCTAAAAACCCTAAGCACGGCTAGAAGACCAGGTATATAAAGCAAGCTGAATGGAATTCTTCGAGTGGGGAGGATTGTGCGTGGATGTAGTGCACGATGGTGTGGGGGTATAATTGGGAATGCTAGTGTATTTTGTGTGACTTGGCTGAGTGTGGAGACGAAAAACCTGCTTGGAGGCACCTGGAATTAGTAGATATAGTGGATTAAATTAACCCACTTTCTAGTAAATAGTAAAAGTGTTATGATTCATATGCTCAAACTTGTTCCGCTACTCTAAAAAAATTTCAATTAATGAAATAAAATACATGATCCACTAATCAAAGAAAATAGAAGACTCTATGTTGTGTAAAAATATTTACTACTTTAATACATGACAATTCAGATTTATTAAGAGTAACTATAACTATTAATATTTGGATGTTAAATTCTTTATGACCAATAATAAAACATTTATAGAAAAAAAAATATGGTGTTGTACCTGGTTTTTAGTTGTGAGGAGTTATAGTGGTCAAAGAACATGTAATAAGCTTGGAGCTGTGGACGTACACATTTATCCAATATATTTACCTATACATACATTAATGATTATGAAAACATACTATTTGTGACTAAAATGGAGAAATTTAATAAGAAATTCACAAATATGTATATCATATCTATAAGAACACTTTTTCGCAATAGGGATACAGTTCAATAAGAAATCCATAAATATTAATGTATAACTAATTAGTAAACTCATACATATAAATAATCTTGAATATTTTATTCTTCCACCTGTAAGAAATTGTGTAAATTTCAGTCCAAGGAAATAAGGATGCATTTCTCATGAAAACAGGATTTGGTTGTGTCATGTAAGTAGGATTTGTTTATGACAGAATGTTTTGTAGTGATTTTAATTACATAGCTTGTCACAGTACCAAGTCTTTCTTCATGACCATGGTGGTGCAAGTAAGTCACTGAATCAAGCCACATAACAAAATTTTCTCAAGGAAAAAATGATCCACTGCTCTAAAATAATGATATATCATTAATACACAAGTGTTTTGTGATGTTGGTTTTAAAGATCACCTGAGTAGAGACCAATAATGGGTAAGCGTAGGGGATTAGCAATTTTATTAATGAATATAAGGAAAAACAAATTCACATTCAAACTGAGGAAACAATTAGAAAATATTGAAATAAAACTGGTAATATTTAATAATGAATGTAATCCAAACAAATTCATGAAATAAGGATAGAACACCTTTTTCGCAGATCATGTTTTCTATAGGTTGAAACTAAGGCATTGACATTGATATATGTTTTGATGTTCTGAACATATTCATAAGCCTGGATGAAATATTTTTGTAGTCAAGGATGAAAGCTTTATAATCATCTATTTCATATGTTTTTAGTGCATATAAAAACAATATATAGTGGATTCAATAGTGAAAAAAATTACCTTCTTTCAAATGTTGGACTGAAGGGAGTTTAACTCCACGATTATTGGAAAAATTACCTGCATTCATTTCAAATTCGTGTTTTTTTATTCATATGCACTGCGGAGAAAAAAATTAGAAAATAGTCAAATAAAACTACTTATACTTATTCATTAATATAATTTTTTAGAAAACAAACGCAACATTATTGTAATATTCAATATAGGTTGAGAAATTGTAGTCACATCATAAAATAAGAAACATTTAGTATAATCAATATGTGAAATTACCTGCCTTCATTTCCAATTCATGTTTCTGTATTCACATGCACTGAGAAAACAATTAGAAAATAATAAAATAAAACTATAAATATTTAATCATGAATATAAAGAAAAAATTCACAAAATGAGTATATAAAACCTTCTTCGCAGATCTTGATTTATATATTTTGAAAGTAAGCCATTGAAATTGAAGATTAACAATCAAAACCTTGGTTGTTGAACAAAACAATAGAAATTGAACATTATTGCACAGAAAAAAACAGCCAAAACAAATCAAACCTACCCATTGAATCCAAATTCAAGTACTATCAAGAAAAACTAAATAAGAACATGATTATTTAACCGATACCTTCCTATATAAATACATGTTTTTTGATGCGAACCCAACTCCTCAAATCAAAAGAATCCACACATCAAAATCCATAAGAAGAAAACAATACCATTACTTTTATATAAGTGAGTCTGCATTGAGACAATAATTTAATTAAAAATTGAAGATATGTTTCCATTCATTTCCATTGGCGCACCTACACTGATGTATTTCTATTGAGTAGAGTGATTCATTATAGTACTCTAGCTTGAGCTTTAGCTCAAGCTCAATTCACAAGTCAAACTTAGTAAAATATTGGTTTTCAAAATTTAAATTTCATTTGTTTTTTAAAATGAACAAATCAAACCCACCAGTTTAAGCACTATGATAGTATATGAAATTAAAAATAGAAAACATATAATATTTACAATATGAAGATGAGAAAAAGATTTAGAAACAGCAAATGACAGTGTACAGGTCGACCATGAAGAAATACCTGAACATTTTGCGGGAGTTTGTCGCCAGGGATATTTTGAGGGAAGAGTAAGAGAAATAGATAGAATATGTCAGGGTAATGTAGTGTAGTTGTATTGTTTGTTAGAAAAATAATTTAATGTAATTACCTTGAGCAAGACACCAGCTGTGATATTCGGGAGCCGTAGGAGGCAGTGATAGATGATGAAACAATAGCCGGAGGCGATGAAGGGGTTATCAAGATTATCCCATAACATTAGATCTGTAGTAGAGGGAGGAGAATAAACTTGTCCATGATGAGGATGACGCCCGAGTCGGGAGGAGGAAGACGCTGGAGTCGGGAGGAGGAAGATGCCAGTGTCGAGGATTTGTGAGAACCCTAGGTTGCGATGATCTGATTCCCGACCGCGAGCGGGATAAGGAAAATCATGGAGAGTGGACTTGAAACTGGGTAGATGAGGATGGTGCGGACCGAGGTAGATGGAGTGTGGGTTGACTGGAAGAGGTAGGACGATAGAGGTGACAGTTTGAGGGGAGTTGAGGCGCGAGGTCGTGAGGTAGTGAGGAAGCGATACGCGATACGTAAGGGGGGACGGTATGCCGGAGGAGATGAGAAGATTCGACCGGCGGTATACTGATTGTATATTTCTGGAAACCCTAAACGCGGCTAGAAGACCAGGTATAGAAAAAAAGCTGAATGGAATGCTTCGAGCGGTGAGGATTGTGTGAAGATGTATCGCGCGATGGTGTGCGGTTATAATCAGGAATGCAAGTGTAGTTTGTGTGACTTTGCTGAGTGTGGAGACGAAAAATCATCTTGGAGACACCCAACATTAGTAGATGTAACACCCCGAGATTTTTTGAAAAATATTCATTTAATTTTATTAATGTCTTGTTCTACACCAAGATTACCTTGCGCTATACGCAACTCCGTATTAGCTTGCAGTATACGCAACACTATTCTTGGATCGTGTTACACACAATTTTGATAATAGTTATTCTATGCAACATTGAGTATATATATAAATATATATTCAATGTATAAATGAAATATGGTTGGATTATGTTATACGAAACAACGAAGGATTCTTTCACAACACGCAACCCTGACTTGGCTTGCATTACACGCAATCACGACCTTCCTCGATAGCGTGTGTTGTACGCAATACTGGGTTTTTCTAAATAACGATATATTATTATAATATTATTATGAACTAGCCGTTATGAATAGTATTAACTAAAATTTTAATTTTATAACATTATTATTCATCTTACACATTTTCTAGAACATGGTATAAGAAAAAAATAAATTTTTCGGGTAAAATAAGTATTTTTCAAACAATGCAGGTTTGCCGCCTTTTGATGGCGTACCCACTTTAAATTTTGTTTTTGACATGTTTATAAGTTTATTTTACAAAATAAAATTCTTCTTTGGAATCAAGAAATAAAAAGTTACTTTGGATAAATTTTTCGTATTATTCTGATGACTTTCATATTTTAATGAATAGTAAAAACACGCTATATTTTAATTAAAAACAACATTTTCATCGTAATATCTTATGTTTTTAAATTATAATATTGAATGGTTTTAAAGTATAAATAGAATATATTTTTACCATTTAATATAATGTATGTCATTATCATTTATTCTACCTTGAATTCATAGGATAAATCAATTCAATCTTTTGCAATGTTTTAAAGAAAAACCCGTTTTCTTTCGACAACGGGATTAATTTTAATTTAATTTCTGCAACTTTTTTGTATTGAATTTGGAAAATGGATTCCATATTATGAATCAGTGGATACAAATTATGTTAATAAGCTACTTTTTATTTTTGGGAATTATGAATAGTAACTACGGTAAATTTTATTTACCATAGATAAAGGTAAATCGGGTAATTAAGGGAAAATATAATATTTTAAAATTACCCTAACACATGTCAAAATCCTATTGGATGACTACAGGTAGACCCATATCACCTAAGGGTCGGAGTAGATTCATTTAATGGACTTTTTCCCATGAAAATAATTTAATTATTATTAAAACCAAAGAATGTGACAACATGTCACTTTCTTAAATCTTATAAGTATAAAAACTTTAATTTAGTGTTACACTTCATGAAACATCAAACATGAATATTCTCCAAAAATAAAATACAATTATCTACATCATAGGAATTTATTTAGAATTTTTTGGGATTAAATAATTATCATTTATTATGACACAAAGATAATGCAGTAATTATCTTATTAATGAAATATTGACATAATTGATGTTATAAATACCCAAATAAATGTAATTTAAGACTTTTAATGAATTCCACTAATTTCCTAGGTTAATACGACATGTTGGTATTTATTTAATTAACTTTGTTCTAACTAATAATTCTGGTATGATTTTTACAAAAATCAATTACTAAATAGTGTCAAAATTGACATAAAATAGTCTTTAAAACAAATATTATATTATTAATTGTTATTTTATTCCTAAAAATCTATGGTTCGGACAAATGACTTATATAAGGTTATATATATTAATACTAAACAAGTTGGGGTTCATTTTGCTTGATATAGTAAGTTTATTAACCTTATAGTATAAGAACACAAGAAGACACGGTAAAAGTAAAATTATTTAACTTAATGTTAAATCTAAATGATATGGTTAAAATAGGAACCTAAACTTGTCTAAATTCTTTTGGATGAGAGGATTTCTACCCATCCCCACCTTAGCCTCGAAATAAATCAATTTGGAGCTATTTAAAACCGAATATGACTTTATAATAAAATAATATTTTAAGATTTCCAAAGGAGCCCCTCTCCTCCCTTATAAAAGGGAACCTCCTCCCTCTCCTCCTCACACAACTTTGAGCCTTCAATCTCGGCCAAACCCTGCCATATTATCTTATCCACTTCCCTAGAAACATCCTAGAGGTTCTGGTCTTCCTAAAAGAACAATTTTAGTGCCCTAAAAGGAGGTCTCAAAAAAACACTTCAAAGAAGAGGTAATGTCTGTTACTGATTCTTTCATCTTTATTTCTTCTTCCACTTCTTCTTCATTAGTTGTTTCATTATGAAGTAATAACATCAGTATCACTCATATACTAATATTTTTTTATATGTATGAAACAACCCTATTTCACCATCTATCCATTCTACGGAAAAAGAAATCACCGTGCGTGCGTACGTACGGAATACCATCTCCACGCCGTGGTGTAATCTATTTTCTACCACCACCTTACTTGGATGGGTATAATGGTGTAAATAATAACTATATATGATTATTTTAAAGTGATATTGATTCTGAAATAGTATACATACACTCCAATACAGTCCCACGATCATGAGAATGATATCATCGCTCGTGCGTACGTACAGACTACCGTCTCCACGACGCGATGAGATTCGTTCTCCACTTTAACCATTCATGAATGATTATAAAGTACATATAATAAGTAGTAATGAAATATAAGACTTAATAATGATACTGGATTTATGTATATATATATATTTATGTCATCTACTTAATTTCACTCAATTCAATAAGGAAACGAAAACAGCGTTCATGCGTACGTACGACCTACCATCTCCAGGAATGGTGTATTTCTTTCCATTTATCGATCCATTATATATATGTATATTCTGAATATATATTATATATAAATCATTTTTTACATTCTGGATTTAAGTAATCATGATCTATGTAATCATATGAATAATTACAAGTTAAAACACGAATGACAAATGAGACGATTTTACCCAAAACGCTACTTTAACACGAATTTACAAAAGGACGGGTAATATAAAGTCATATGTGAACCATATATGATATAATAACAATGAATATGATTCTTTAATAAGTCAATGACATTATTTAAATCATTATACAGGAGGTTCGGACACTTACGAAGCAAAACAGACCTAAGGTAAGGGAAATATCACAATCTCATTTTTATCCGAGATTGTTTATACTTTGGCATTTACTGGGGTATATTTTATCATCCAAATACATGTTTCCTCAATATGTAATATTATTTCCATCCACCTACAATTTTTTAAATCCTATTTTACCCTTCGGTGAGTTTTTAGTAAATGATATGAAAGGAATATTTTGTCGTTTTTCGTACGAGGTAGTTTTTGACTTTTCCGAAAGAAGTACGAGAAGAATGTTTTTTAACTTATACAGCATGAATGGATTTTTAAAACATTATTTCCAAGAATCTTCCTTTAAATTTTTTCATGTTTATTTTTAATCAACTTCTTTTAGTTTAGAATTGTATGACATGTTAAGAAAGGAAAAGTGTTTTTGAAGAAGACAGGATATTTTCCTCAAGAATGGAGTTCAAGTGTTTTATCAAAATTATTTTCCATCTAAGATAATAAAGGGTTCTGTTTTTATCCCTATTATTACATAGATTTGATTATGTTGTGATGGAATTATTTGTATGAATTCCTTTATCTTATATGAATTTTTTTATGATGTCACTATGTTTAAGATTCCCATTTTTATTACATGGGTTATGAAATGATGTATGATTTATGATTTTATGGAACACATAATAATGGTATCATTATGAGATGGGTGGGACCTATATCTCCCTCTAATGCATTGGGTAAAGATTTTATATCTCATGAGATAGAAATGGCTGGAACGGTAGGTTATACCGGTTCAGTGAAACAGGACTGAAACAAGGGTGACTTGGTTCAGAAATGGACTTTGTCCACTACGATAGTCTTGGAAATGAGTATGGACTAATAAGATATGATTCTCTATGATTATGTGTGTATGCCAAAAAGTTTCATGTTTTATGTTATGATTATTGGGATTTCATTTCACTACTATGATTTATCCCATGTTATGAAATTATGCTCTCTTTTGCAGGTTAAGATTTCCAAAATGTTATGTTCTTATGAATATGATGTGATTGATATTTCTTTTGTTTACCCTTACTGAGCATTCAAGCTCACCCTTTTATGTTTTCCTTTCCTCAGGATATGAGGGAAGGTTTTAGGTATAAAAAAAGGAAGATCTTTATGGGAGATGTTGAAGATATTTCACCACGATTAGAAGATTATATTCGGAGTTTCCAAAGACACTAAACTATTACGATCCTTGTGTGTGTGTTTTTGTTATGTACTAAGTATTCCGAAAAAGTAATGTAATGTCCATGTACGTCTAGAATCTGGTCTCTACAGTTGGTATCAGAGCCAGGTTTAGTCAATCTTTGGAAACTAGGATGCGAAAACATTAGTGAGATCCCTAAACATATTTCTAAGGTTTGTCTAGGGATGTCCCTAAGGTTAAGTATACATATAGGTTATAGTACTAGAATTACGCTAACGATCATAGAATTAATCCTAAGATGTTAGATTTTAAAGGTACTCCCCCTTTATTATGTTGTTTTCCCTAGCATGTTTTTTTTCCTCTCACACTATTCTTTTTGGGTTTTAGAAAATGGCTGGAAACAAGATGATTCACGATAATGGAGGATATGATGGACAATGGAATGATATGCTTCATGAGCAACCAAATGAAATAGGATTTGGAAGTCCAAAAATCATTATTATACCGAATCAGAAATCTCATAATATGATCAATAAAGTAAAATTTGGTAAGTTTCCTGACTCGTCTAATAACAGAAAGATGGAGTTTCATGATGATCATAGAGGAAAGAAAGTTCAATTTCACCTATGTAAATCGCGTGGGAAGAGGCATCAAGGAGAATGTTTCAAAGGAACTGGAAGATTCTTTGGGTGTGGAAAAGAAGGACACAAATCCAGTAAGTGCAAAGGAAAAGGTTCAGTTAACACCATGAATGAGGATAATGGTATTGCTACGACATCAACAATGGTTAAATGTTTTAAATGTGGAATGTACGGGCATTATGCAAACCAATTCCCTAAGGGAAAGTCTCATGAAGAGAATCAGTATTGTCGTATGGGTAGTATTTATGTGGATGATGATGATGAGACTACAAATGATATGTGAGATGAAAGAATTTTTGAAGCTCGGTCAATGGTTTAAGAATTTAGTGGAATGATTACAGATTTATCATGTGTAATGTTGTATAAGTCATCTCATGGTACTATGGAATAAAGGGACATCTATGGATTGTTACACTTTTGCCTTTCCTTGAGTTTTGAAAGTGTATGATTAATGTTACCGGTATCCATGAAAGATTATTCATATATTTTTGGAATGTGGATGATATGCGCATAATGAAAGGGATAAGGAGAAAATTAAATGTTTGATAGTATTCATGAGCTCATGACTGATATAAGGAGAAGGTTATATCATGGTTTGAGTATATAGAATTTTTGGATTTTGGTATGTGGAAAGAGTTAACTTTTAACAGCATTCATGTTTTCAATAAGGTTCAATGGGTATTTATTATTCAAGGGAATACATGATTAAGGTATTCACATGTTTGTAATTTGACCAACAAGATATATCTTATGATATATGGGGGATAAATGATGGCATTCACATGATCATTTTCTTTATAATATGAGCTTGGACCGAAGTATTTTAGATAAGCCTAAAGATTGGAATGGATTATGTTGGACATAAGTTAGTATTGTTTAAGGATAAAACTTTTTTGATATTATTGATGGGATGTTATAGTGATATAGCTTTAGAAAAAGGACAACATGCAGAACAGGCGACAGCCCATCGCGTCGGACAAGGCTATGGGAATCGAACCAACAACCGAAGTGCGACTGGCCTTTATCGCCTACCACTGGCCTATAGGAAGTCCCTGGTTAGTATAAACTACTTTTATTTTATTAAGCGGTGTGATATATGAAGTATAAGTTCATTTTTGGAACCATATACGATTAATCTAACAATAAGATGGACTTATAACTTTTGCTAACCTTTTGTTTGAAAGAGATGGAATGACCCATCATTTTATCAAATGATCTTCTAACACATCACGAATAACAAATTCAACTTCATTTCTTTAAGGGATGAAGTGGAAATTGTTCAATTCACGAAAAACAGTGAGATTGTACCAAAATCATGCAAGTATTTTTTTTAATTCATCATCTTTAGGGAAATGATCTTGAAAACCAAAAATGTTATCCTAGTTCCCTTATATCGGATTAATCAGATGGTACCTTAGATCATCACAAATCAATAGCTTTGTGATTGTTTCCTTTTTCATAGCAATGTTCTCTACCACTCTCCATCAGAACTTGATGGTTATATTTTTCTTCCATATCCATATTTTCACCTATGTTCTCCTATAAGGAAACCTAGTGATTAGTTTATTTGGGTAACCATTAAGTTTCATACTTTTCTTTTTAAAGATTGGTTTTGGTATTCCTTTTTACGATGTGGGTTTTTATTAATCAAACTTTCGAGTAGTAAACCATTTATAACCCCCGACGAATTTCGAGGGCGAAATTCATTTTAAGGGGGGTAGAATGTAACACCCCGAGAGTTTATGAAAAATATTCTTTTAATTTTATTAATGTCTTGTGCTACACCAAGATTACCTTGCGCTATACGCAACACCGTATTAGCTTGCTGTATACGCAACACTATTCATGGATCGTGTTACACACAATTTTGATAATAGTTATTCTACGAAAAATTGAGTATATATATATATATATATATATATTCAATGTATAAATGAAATATGGTTGGATTATGTTATACGAAACAACGAAGGATTCTTTCACAACACGCAACCCTGACTTGGCTTACATTACACGCAATCGCGACCTTCCTCGATAGCATGTGTTGTACGCAATATCGGGTTTTACTAAACAACAATATATTATTATAATATTATTATGAACTAGCCGTTATGAATAGTATTAACTAAAATTTTAATTTTATAACATTATTATTCATCTTACGCATTTTCTAGAACATGGTATAAGAACAAAATAAATTTTTCGGGTAAAATAAGTATTTTTCAAAAAATGCAGTTTTGCCGCCTTTTGATGGTGTACCCACTTTAAATTTAGTTTTTAACATGTTTATAAGTTAATTTGACAAAATAAAATTCTTATTTGGAATCAATAAATAAAAATTTACTTTGGATAAATTTTTCGTATTATTCTGATGACTTTCATATTTTAATGAATAGTAAAAACACGCTATATTTTAATTAAAAACAACTTTTTTCATCATAATATCTTATGTGTTTAAATTATAATATTGAATGGTTTTAAAGTATAAATAGAATATATTTTTACCATTTAATATAATGTATGTAATTAGCAGTTATTCTACCTTGATTCATAGGATAAATCAATTCAATCTTTTGCAATGTTTTAAAGAAAAACTTGTTTTCTTTCAACAACGAGATTAATTTTAATTTAATTTCTGCAACTTTTGTGTATTGAATTTGGAAAAATGGATTCCATATTAGGAATCAGTGGATCCAAATTATGTTAATAAGCTACTTTTTATTTTTGGGAATTATGAATAGTAACTACGATCAATTTTATTTACCATA
Organism: Viscum album; assembly: GCA_963277665.1. Taxonomy (NCBI): domain Eukaryota; kingdom Viridiplantae; phylum Streptophyta; class Magnoliopsida; order Santalales; family Viscaceae; genus Viscum; species Viscum album. The sequence continues at coordinate 687,544,239 of OY728167.1, forward strand.
GTTAAAGGTAAATCAGGTCATTAAGGGTAAATATAATATTATAAAATTACCCTAACACATGTCAAAATCCTATTGGATGACTAAAAGTCCACCCATATCACCTAAGTGTCGGAGTCGATTCATCTAATGGACTTTTTTCCATGAAAAAAATTTAATTATTGTTAAAACCAAAGAATGAGACAACATGTCACTTTCTTAAATATTATAAGTATAATAACTTTAATTTAGTGTTACACTTCATTAAACATCGAACATGAATACTCTCCAGAAATCTAATACAATTATCTACATCATAGGAATTTATTTAGAATTTTTAGGGATTAAATATTTATCATTTATTATGACACAAAGATAATGCAGTAATTATCTTATTAATGAAATATTGACATAATTCATGTTATAAATACCCAAATAAATGTAATTTGAGACTTTTTATTAATTACCCTAATTTCCTAGGTTAATATGACATGTTTGTATTTATTTAATTAACTTTTTTCTAACTAATAATTCTGCTATGATTTTCACAAAAATCAATTACTAAATAGTGTCAAAATTGACATAAAATAGTCTTTAAAACAAATATTATATTATTAATTGTTATTTTATTCCTAAAAATCTATGGTTCGGACAAATGACTTAGATAAGGTTATATATATTAATACTAAACAACTTGGGGTTCGTTTGGCTTGATATAGTAAGTTTATTAACCTTATAGTATAAGAACACAAGAAGACACGGTAAAAGTAAAATTATTTAACTTAATGTTAAATCTAAATGATAAGGTTAAAATAGGAACCTAAACTTGTCTAAATTCTATTGGATTAGAGTTTTTAGAACCATCCCCACATTTGCCTCGAAATAAATCAATTTCGAACTATTTAAAACCAAATATGTCTTTATAATAAAATAATATTTTTAGATTTCCAAAGGAGCCCCTCTCCTCCCTTATAAAAGGGAACCTCCTCCCTCTCTTCCTCACACAACTTGGAGCCTTCAAGATCGGCCAAACCCTGCTAAATTATCTTCTCCACTTCCCTAGAAACATCCTAGAGGTTATGGTCTTCCTCAAAGACCAATTTTAGTGCCCTAAAAGGAGGTCTCAAAGAAACACTTCAAAGAAGAGGTAATGTCTGTTACCGATTCTTTCATCTTAATTTCTTCTTCCAATTATTCTTCATTAGTTGTTTCATTATGAAGTAATAACATCAGTATCACTCATATACTGATATGTTATTATAAGTATGAAACATCCCTATTTCACCATCTATCCATTCTACAGAAAAAGAAATCACCGCGCGTGCGTACGTACGGAATATCGTCTCCATGCCGTGGTGTAATCTATTTTCCACCACCACCTTACTTGGATGGGTATAATGGTGTAAATAGCAACTATATATGATTATTTTAAAGTTATATTGATTCTGAAATAGTATACATACACTCCAATACAGTCCCACGATCATGAGAATGATATCATCGCTCGTGCGTACGTACGGACTACCGTCTCCACGACGCGATGAGATTCGTTCTCCACTTTAACCATTCATGAATGATTATAAAGTACATATAATAAGTAATCATGAAATATATGACATAATAATGATACTGGATTTATGTATATATATATTTATGTCATCTACTTAATTTCACTCAATTCAATAAGGAAACGAAAACAGCGTTCATGCGTACGTACGACCTACCGTCTCCATGAACGGTGTATTTCATTCCATTTATAGATCCATTATATATATGTATATTCTGAATATATATTATATATAAATCATGTTTTACATTCTGTATTTAAGTAATCATGATCTAAGTAATCATATGAATAATTACAGGTTAAAACACGAACGACAAATGAGACGATTTTACCCAAAACACCACTTTAACTTGAATTTACAAAAGAACGGGTAATATAAAGTCATAAGTGAACCATATATTATATAATAACAATGAATATGATTCTTTAAAAAGTCAATGACATTATTTAAATCATTATACAGGAGGTTCGGACACTTACGAAGCAAAACGGACCTAAGGTAAGGGAAATATCACAATCTCATTTTTATCTGAGATTGTTTATACTTTGGCATTTATTGGGGTGTATTTTATCATCCACATCCATGTTTCCTAAATATGTAATATTATTTCCATCCACCTACATTTTTTTAAATCCTATTTTACCCTTCGGTGAGTTTTTAGTAAAATATATGAAATGAATCTTTTGTCGTTTTTCGTACGAGGTACTTTTTGACTTTTCCGACAAAAGTACGAGAAGAATGTTCTTTTTAACTTATACAACATGAATTGATTTTTAAAACATTATTTCCAAGAATCTTACTTTACAAGTTTTCAAATTTATTTTTAATCAACTTCTTTTAGTTTAGAATTGTACGACATGTTAAGAAAGGAAAAGTGTTTTTGAAGAAGAAAGGATATTTTCCTCAAGAATGGAGTTCAAGTGTTTTATAAAAATTATTTTCCATCTAAGATAATAAAGGGTTCTGTTTTAATCCCTATTATTTCATTGATTTGATTATGTTGTGATGGAATTATTTTTATTAATTCCTTTATCTTATATGAATTGTTTTATGATGTCACGATGTTTAAGATTCCCATTTTTATTACATGGGTTATAAAATGATGTATGATTTATGATTTTGTGGCACACATAAGAATAGTATCATTATGGGATGGGTGGGACCTATATCTCCCTCCAATTAATTGGGTAAAGATTTTATATCTCATGAGATAGACATGGCTGGAACGGTAGGTTATACCGGTTCAGTGAAGCAGGACTGAAACGAGGGTGAATCGGTTCAGAAATGGACTTTGTCCACTAAGATAGTCTTGGCAATGAGTCTGGACTAATAAGATATGATTCTCTATGATTATGTGTGTATGCCAAAAAGTTTCATGTTTTATGTTATGATTATTTGGATTTCATTTCACTACTATGATTTATCCCATGTTATGAAATTATGCTCTCTTTTGCAGGTTAAGATTTCCAAAATGTTATGTTCTTATGAATATGATGTGATTGATATTTCTTTTGTTTACACTTACTGAGCATTCGAGCACATCATTTTATGTTTTCTTTTCATCAGGATATAAAGAAAGGTTTTATGTATAAAAAAAGGAAGATCTTTATGGGAGATGTTGAATATCTTTCACCACGATTAGAAGATTATATTCTGAGTTTCCAAAGACACTAAACTATTACGATCCTTGTGTGTGTGTTTTTGTTATGTACTATGTATTCCGCAAAAGTAATGTAATGTCCATGTACGTCTAGATTCGGGTCTCTACAGTAGATATATTGGATTACATTAACCCATTGTCTAGTAAATAGTGCAAATGTTTTGAAAAACATTTTTTAGAAAACACGAATGTGGATGATAAAGAGGTCCCATTAGATGCTTACATACAAACAACCTCAGATAAGTAATGAGATTCCGAAATTAACCCTTACCTTTTACTTTTCCTTTTTTGAGGGTAATTTGACCTCCTATATAATAGTTAAATCATTGTTATTAAATAATAAAGGATCCATATAAATAAATATGATATCATATATGATCATCTAATATTGCTATGTTAATAACATTTTAGTGTTATCGTCGTTTTGGGTCTTAACTGATTTGTTATCCCTTATAAGTTTTGTTATGTAAGTCATATTGGATATATAAAGGATGTATTTGATTCATATCCTAAATGATATTTATTTCATTAAACATTATTTTTAATCATCAAATGAAAATTATTCTTTAATGGTTATGATGGGGAAATGAATCTCATCTCGTTCGTGGAGACGGTAATCCATACGTACGCACGAGCGACAATATCATTCTTTTGATTTTAAAATTGTATGTAAATAGATGTTATATCATCAATAAATAATAATTAACATGTTATATTTATTATTTAAATTAATTATACATCATTATTATACCCATCCAAAAAATAATGTATTGAATAACAACTACTCCACTACGTGGAGACGGTAAGCCGTACGTCCACATGTGTGGTGACATTGTCATTCATATGATTGATAGAATAATAAATATGGTGGTATCAATTTTATAAAAACATCACAGTATATGTAAGATACTAGAGTTATTATTTTACAATGGAGACATCAAAGAAAGAGGAAGTGGATGAAGAAAAGAACGTGAAAAAGGTGATGAAATATTTACCTCTTCTTCGGGTTCGTTCTTTCGAGTTGATCAAAAGGGCTCATTAGGATGGATTTATTACCAATGGAAGGCCTCTAGATGATGGAAGGATATTTGAGGAGATATTTGGGAAGGTTTTGGACGAACAAAATGTTTTTTATTGTGTGAATTTGAGATAAGGGGGAGTGCCCTTTTATAAGAGGGGTGAGGGGAACCTTGGGAAAATATTGGAATATTATTTTATAATAAAATTATTTCCTGTTTTGAATGGATCCAAAATGATTTCATTCGAGTATAAGGTGGGGATGGGTCGCAAAACTCTCATCACATAGGTTTCATATAGGTTTATTTCGCCATATTAACCTTATCTTTTAGATTTAACTCTTAGTTAAATTGTGTGACATTTACCATGTCTCTTTTATTTTTATATTATATGGTTAATAAACATAATATAAACATAAAAAATAACCCCATGCGGTTCATTATTGATATGTATAACCATATATAATTCCTTTTTCTGATCCTTATATTTTTAGAAGTTTTATTTCAATTAATAATATAGTATTGGTTTCTAAAACTCATTTTTCTCAATTTTAACACTATTTTGTAATTGATTTTTGTTAAAGTACAAAAATCTTTATTACATCAAACTAAATTCATTTAATCACCCAAAACATGTCATATTAACCTAAAAAATTCTTTTAATTCATCAAAAGTTTCAATTCACATTTATTTTGGTATTTATAATATCAATTATTTTAATATTTCATTAATAAGGTAATTATGACATCATCATTGTGTCATAAATAAATTAAATTATTTAAAATCTAAAAAATAGAAATAAAATATCATTATTTATCAAATATTTTTATCTTTATAAAGAATATTTATAGTTGAATTTATCTTATGTATTACCTGATATTAAAATTTTATGTGTTATTAAAATTTGAATTTAACACCTTTAACTATTCTTTAAATAAAATAATAAAAATGTCTTAATCTAATTCAAGTTGACCTAAAGGATAATATTGAATTCCTAAGGTTTTTTTGGTCGAATTACACTTATCCAATAGAATTAGGACATGTGTTAGGGTAATAATATTATTATTTGTTCCTTTAATTACACTATTTACTTTTAACCCTGGTAAATAAAAGTCAAAAGTTACTATTGAACAAAAATTATTTTCAGCTTATTGATCCACATTTTACTTACTGATATCAACTGTATCTCTTAGATTTTTGAAATTTAACTCAAAAAAAGCAATAAAATTGTGTTTTAAGCAAATTTTCAAATGCTCCTATGAGCTGGGTAAAAGACGGTAAATAGTTCAATAGAATTTTATATATCTAGTATTATTATAAAATGACTCAAACGAATTACATTGAAAATATATAAGTATTAAGTATCTATTAGACCTATATTTTTTATAAAAAAATAAGTAATTTTTTAAATAAAAAGTCAGTTTTAACCAATAACGCAATGTTTTTTACTATTCACCAAAAATTGAATGTATTCAGAAAAATACCATGAAATTAAACCTAAGAAAATTTAGATATTCTGAATTGAAAAATGATTTCCATTCTAAAAAAATATATAATATTTCAAAAAATGGGTATTAATATTCATAACGGCTAGTTTGATTGGTCGCGGTGTGTTAGAATCTCGAAGTTGTGTACAATTCAGGCTATTGCATTATTCAAAGGGAAATTTACAATGGAAGCTTGGGGTCTTACATTATTCCCTCCTTCAAATAATTTTGTCCTAGAAATTTCAATAATATTATTGTATAAAAATATTTGGGTGGTTCTTCATCATATGTTCCTCAAGTTCCCATGTTACTTCTTCCATCTTATAATTTTTCCATAGAAATTTTACCAGATGAGTCATCCAGTTTCTGAACACTTGTTCTCTAGTATCAAGAATCCTGATAGACTTTTCACAATAAGATAGATTGGGTTCCAGTTCAATTTCATCCTAGGTGAGTACATGTGTTGGGTCAGGTATGTAATTTCTCCACAGCGATATGTGGAACACATCACAAACATTGGAGAGTCTTGGCTGCACAAGAAAATGATAAGGTACAACCCCAATTCGTTCTAGAATTTAGAAAGGTCTGATGTACCTGGGACTCAATTTACCCTTCTTACCGAAACGTATAACACCCTTCCATGGAAATACTTTCATGAAAACATGGTATCCTACTTGAAATTCCAAATCAATACTTCGGTTATCGGCCAAGCTCTATTTCCTACATTGAGATGATTTGATGTGGGTTTTATAACCTTCATCTTTTCCATTGTTTCCTCAACAAGTTTTGGGCCTACATGTTTTCTTTCACCAAAAACATCCAAAAATATTGGTGTGCGACATCTCTTTCCATATAATGCTTCATATAATTCCATCTGAATACTTGAATGGAAGCTATTGTTATCAGAAAATTCTACCTTAGGTAAATATTGATCCCACATACCTTGAAAGTCATGTGAGCAAGATCTGAACATGTCTTATAAGGTTTGAATAGTCTGTTCTAATTGTCCATTAGTTTGAGGGTTGTAGGAATTTCTAAAATGAATTTCAGTATCCTGGGCTTTCTGATGACTTTTCCATAATCTTGAGGTAAAATGGGGATCACAATCAGAAACAATTGATAGGGGTACTCCATGATGTCTTACAACATTATTAATATATAGTCTTTCTAGACATTCAAGGGGTAAATCATCCCTTATAGTAAGAAAATGTGTTGACTTTGTATGAAGATCAATAATGACTCATATTTCATCAATCTTTCTAGGATTCATTGGTAGCCCCATGATAAAGTCCACTGTAATATCATCCCATTTACAATGAGGTGTGGGAAGAGGATGTATGACTCATCTAGGATGTTGACTTCCATATTTTACTTGTTGAAAAACCATGCATCTTGTCACGTATTCAGAAATCTCTCTCTTCGTGTTGTCCTGCCAATAATGTTCCTTCAAATCTCTATACATCATGTTTCTACCACGGTGCATATAGAATTTGGAGCTATGAGAATAATCCAACAATTCACATTTTAGATCAAGCATATTAGGAACACAAAGTCTCTTTCCAAATTTCAAAATTCCATCTTCATTTACGAAGTCACTCAATCAACCATCGTTCACAGCTTTAATCTTCTTTTGAAACTCTTAATCATAATCTTGAGAACTTTTTATCCTTTCTAGTAAAGATGATTTGGAAACCATTTGAAAAATTATTGATGTTTCACCATCCATGGTTATTCTCATATCCATCTTTACTAGATCCATGAAAATAGGATCTCTTTCAACTTTCATCTTGTTCAAAACTACATGATCCATTCTACTTAAAGCATCTGCCACCTTATTTTCCTTCCCCGAGTGATAGAGTATAGTGCAATCATAATCTGTGAGTAGTTCAAGCCATTGTCTTTTCCTCATGTTGAGTTCTTTCTGAGAGAAAATGTACTTCAAACTCTTTCGATCATTATAAATCACACATTTATCACCATATAGATAGTGTATCCATATTTTTAGAGAAAATATTACAGTTGTTTACTCAAGATAATGAGAGGGATAGATTTTCTCATGAATTATTAGATGTCTTCATGCATAGGCAATAAACCTATCATTCTGCATAATGACACAACCAAGTCCTTTCTTTTAAGCATCATTATAAATAACAAACCCAGCATTCCCTGATGGTAGATTCAAGATAAGATCATTGAATAATCTCATCATTAGTTCTTCAAAACATTCTTCACACTCTTTTGTCCAAAAAATTTTAACCCCTTTACATGTGAGCTTGGTTAATGGGTTATCCAATTAGGAAAAATTCTGGACAAAACGTCGATAATAACCTGCTAAACCAATAAAACTTTGTACCTCAGTTATACTCGTCGGTGTTGTCCATTCGTGGATTGCCTTCGGCTTATAAGGATCAACAGATATTCTATCTTTAGGGACAATATGACAATAAAATAAATCTTCTAAAGCCATAATTCATACTTTCTAAACATCCCATATAATTCATTTCTTTTAAGAGTCTTTAGGATAATGCGCAAGTGATTTTCATGAAGTTAGTAGCTTTTGTATTATACGAATATATCATCAATAAATACCACTAAAAATTCATCAAGATATTCCTTGAAAACACGGTTCCTTAGATCCATGAAAATAGAGGGTTCATTAGTCAGCCCAAAAGGCATTACTGTAAACTCGTAATGACCATACCTGGTTCAAAATGCTGTATTTGGAATGTCTTCCTTCTTCACACACAATTTATGATATCCAAATCGAAGGCCAATATTTTAAAAATATTGAGCTCCATGATGTTGCTCGAATAAATCATCAACGTGTGGTAGGGGATACTTGTTATTTATTATTATAGCATTGATCTCCCTGTAGTCGATGAACAACCTCAAAGATCCATCAGTCTTCTTAACAAAAAGAGCAAGGTATCCCTATGGAGACACACTAGGTTGAATAATTACCTTATTACTCAATTCCTGTATTTTTTTTGTTAGTTACACTAATTTCACATCAGTCATTCGATAAGGGGTCTTCGGTATGGGCCTTAACCAAGAATTAAATCAATGGACAACTAAATTTATCATTCTAGAGGATGTCTAGGTAAATCCTCTGGAAACATATCAACATATTATAGCAAAATAAGTACGTCCTCTATTTGAATATTCTTTTCCTCTCCCACAGTTATTTCATTCTCTTCCACCCCAATAATTGAATTTAGTTGAGCTACTAGTGGTGGATCTAGATAAGAATCAAATGGTGACGTTTCTTCTCTAAAGATAAGGTACTACTTATCATCATCAAGAATTGTAACCACGTTATTATTATAATAAATCTTTGTATCATGGTCCAAAATCCAATCCATACCATGGATTATATCAAATTCAATCAAGGTTATGACGATGAGATCACCAGATACAGAACATTTATATTACCTAATGGGAACTGATTCACAAAACATTGTTGCTATTATAATTCCCAAAAAAAAAATTTCTAACAACTCCTTTGTTAAATAAAATTGTAAATATCTAATTTTCATAGAAAACTGGGAAGAAATGAAGCAGTTCGAGGAACCAAAATCAAATAATGAATTTAACAAACATGTGTAAACCATTTAATTACCTGCCACCATGTCCTTCGATGCTTTAACCTCAGCTGTAATGATATCATAATCTTGGCCTTGATCCCTTGGCCTTATCTGGGGTATGTTTCCTTGGATATTGGTACATTCATTTGCATAATGCCCCCTTTCTCTAAAATTGCCATATTAGACATTAACAGCCTCTTTCTTCCCTTTGAAATCACGAGCCTGGTGGCCTTTTTCACCACGCATGTAATAGACTCCCATTCCCTTCAGGCATGTACCAGGGCATTTCTTCCCCCATTTACTATTGGATGTATATTAAACTTTTCCCTTCATACCCTTATTTCCATTTCTACAGTGTTTAGTGGATCTCTTATTAATTTATTTTCTTTAAATTCGTAAGACATAGAGAAGTCATTTTCTTTCTTGATAGCACATAATATAATATCTTCGTACAACGAGAAGGATTGTGAGACTAATTCTCAACAGATAAATGTTTTAACACATCAAATAATAGATTAATATTTCTCATTGGGTTATGTATATAATCTTCAACATGCATTGATAACCTTGTAATGTTAGCTTCATACTTTGAGACATTATCATCCTCTTTTTTCCTCAGACTCATAAATTTCCTTTCCATATCCACTCGATGATCATGAGGAACAAATTTTTCTAAAAAATGTTATTTTAAATCCCTCTATTAAATATTTGATACTTCTTCATCTACCTTTGTGTTTTTAATTATTGACCACCATTGATCTGTATCTCCCGTGAGGTGATAAACTGCCATGACAACTTTTTCCCTTTCACTACTTCCGGAAGCATGAAATATATTCTCTAAAAAACTTATCCATTGCTCAGCTACAAATGTATTTTTAGTCCCATTGAATGTTGGTGGTTGTTGCCTCATAAAGCAGTCTAACATTGGTCCTCCACATTGTGGATCAGGGTTCTCCATACAGGTATGGTTATTATTCATAACCCGAGTGAGTTGTCCCAGTATGATGATAAGCTGATCAGCACTAGTTGCATCACCATCTCCACTATAATTATCTTGAGTAGGAGGTAAATCCCTACATGGATTACATGCGTTGATACGATTTCCATTCCTTACACTAGGCACCATTTCTAAACAATGTCATACACTAGATTAGTTTATGAATTGCAATACATAATCTAAAACTTGTAAAACACATAACCTAAATAGAACAGTTTATGGATATAATCCATAATCATATACATGTTTTCTTTGAGGAGGTATATACTCATAAATCCTTCATTTAGTATTGTAATGAAAATGAGAAATATCCTAAGCATATCCTTTGTGAGTGTCGTAACCAAGAGTATAGCAAGGCCTGTTGTCATGCACCAGTTCCCGTTCGAGTCTAGCTCAAAGCGGTTTTTTCTGGTTTTACCCCTAGGTACATATGTGCCAGATCTGCCTCTACAGGCTCATATCTATACAGTGATGTATTCATTGGAAAAATAAAAAATCTCTGCATTACCAAAATTTTAGGAAGTTCTTCTATACCAATCCTCAAAGTCTATCTTAGTGTAACGTTATCTAATAAGAGTTTTTCTAAATATTGTTTCCACGGTTCGTTCTAAAATTCCTATGATAAAAATTTTAATTCCACGACCCAAGTTACCTAGAGTCGGTGCATTATTACTTAACATTGTCAGGATCACAAGGGATAAAATCATGAATGACCGATTAGTTTAGTAGCCTTGTAAGTACTAGATACATTCATATGTTTTACATTACTTTATAAAATAAAATACAACAACAAAATTGTCTCCATTGGCCACATTCATATTCCTTAGACTATCCATGAATGTTAGTCATAATATACTTCTTCACATACTAGTAAAAATAAAACATAGAATGGGGTGAGCTCAGATGCTCATTAAGGATAACAATATAGCAGAAACATTCATAAATAAGCATAAACATTTAAGGAAATGTATAAGACTAAAACAAAAGACTTTTAAACTAAAACATCATCATAATATAGAAAATATAAATCTAAATAATTCCATTTACTTATTCACATGGATATTATACTAGTCTAATAATCACATGAAATATCAATATCCAATTTCATAATGATGGAATGCATAATGACAGACTTCATAACCACGTTCTCCAGGCCCTGTGCCATGAATAAAAATAAGATGTTGACAAGGCCGTGTGCTAAGATGCTAGTTTGTCTCCTGATACCTACTAATGCATAGAGGAGCTATAGCGGGCTCCACCCATCACTTACTAAGTCCAATGAATTTCTTATATGAAAAGGTTTAACCGTAGAATATATATTCGTATTAAAACAACCATACAAAATGTCAATACCTTATCCATGAACCATGAATTTTATGAAATAACACATCCATTGTCTTACATATCACAAAATCATCAATACAATATGGATGATCTGTACCATAATAAATCAACTTCAAACAAGTTTAATATCTATCAAAAATGTTGACATAGATGAAATGAAAAATATTTGAAGGAATATTTCTTTCTATTTTGAAACCATTTAAAAGAAAACATTAATAGTAAAAATATTGTTATAATCTTATAAGGGATGCTTCGTTGATTTTATAGTGGCATAAAATAGCCGCACCCGCCGTATAAGTTAAAAAAGACATTCATATTTAATTTTGTTGAAAAGGTCATAAAGTACCTTGTTTGGAAAATGAGAGAAAGAATACTTTCCAAAAATATATGGTCAAACAAGGGTATAAATTAATTTAAACCATTTTCTAGTAAATATTATGAATTTTTGAAATACAGTTTTATGAAAACACAAATGTGGACGATAAAGACATCCTAGTAGATACTTACGTAAAAACAGCCACGTATAACTAAAGAGATTGTGAGATTAACCCTTAACTTGTACTTTTCCTTGGTTGAGGGTATGTTAACCTCCTATATAATTATTAAATCACTGTTATTAAATTATAAAATACCCTATACATAAATATGATTTCATATCTGAACTTCTAATATTTCTTTGTTAATGATATTTTAGTAGTATCGTCATTTCAGGTGTTAACTGATTCATTTTCCATTATATGTTTTGTTATATAAGTCATGTTGGTTATGGATAGGATGTCTATGATTCATATCCAGAATTATATTATGTTCTTTAAACATAATTTTTAATCGTCAAATGAAAATTATTCTTTAATAGTTACGATGGGGAAATGAATCTCATCACGTTCATGGAGACGGTAATCTATACGTACATATGAATGAAAATATCATTATTTTGTTATTAAATTTTGATGTAAAGAGATGTTATATCATATATAAATAATAATTAACATGTTATATTTATTATTTACATCACTATACACCATTATTATCCCATCCAAAAAATAATGTATTGAATAACAACGACACCACGACGTGTAGACGGTAAGCCGTATGTACGCATGTATGGTCACATTATCATTCATATGGTGGATAGAATAATGAATATGGTTGTACCATTTTTATAATAACATCACATTTTATAGATTATACTGGAGTTATTATTTTAGAATGGAAACAAAAAAGGGGATGTGGAAGAAGAAAACAACTTGAAAGAGGTGATGAAATATTTACCTCTTCTTTGGGTTCTTCATTTTGATTTTATCAAAAGGAAACTTTAGGATGGATTTTTGATAAAAGGAATGCCTATAGAATTAAGTAAGGATAGTTGAGAGGATATATGGGTAGGGGTTGGCTGAGCCATATGGCTTTGAAGGTGTGAATTTGAGAGAAGCGGGAGTGCCCTTTTACAAGAGGGGTGAGGGGCACCCGAGGAAAATATTGAAATATTATTTTATAATAAAATCATTTTCGGTTTCTAATGGCTCCAAAATGATTTTTTTCGAGGATAAGGTGGTTATTGGTATAAAGCGTCTCAACTAATAGGTTTATACTGGTTTATGTCACCATATTAACCGTATCTTTAATATTTAACTATTAGATAAATAGTTTGACATTTACCATGTCTCTTTGTTTTTTTATATTATATAGATAATAAACCTACTATAAACATACAATAGAACCCCAAGTTGTTCATTATTGATATATATATCCTTATATAAGTCCTTTGTATGAACCTTATATTTTTAAGAATATTATATCAATAAATAATATAGTATTTGTTTTAAAAACTCATTTATATCAATTTTTACCCTATTTAGTAATTAATTTTTGATAAAGTCGTAACTACTTTATTACTTCTAAATAAATTCCTTTAATAAACCCTAACATGTCATATGATCCTATAAAATTCGTGGAATTAATCAACAGTCTCAATTTACTTTAATTTGGGTATTTAAAATATCAATTATTTTAATATTTAATTAATAAGTTAATTACTGCATCATCATTACGTCATAAATAAATTTAATTATTTTTTGTCTAAAATTTATAAATAAATTACCATTATGTAGGAAATATTTGTATCCTTATAATTAATATTTATAGTCGAAGTTACATTATGTTTAACCCTATATTAAAAATGGTTTACTTATTAAAATTTTAATTTAACACTTTTAACTCTTCTTTAAATAAAATAATAATTAATGTACTAATCTAATAAAATTGGACCTAAAGGATCATATTTTAATCCTGAGGTTTTTTTTGTAGAATTAAACTTATCCAATAGAATTAGTACATGTGTTATTCTAATAATTATACCATTTTTACCTTTAATTACCATATTTACTTTTAACAGTGGTATATAAAATTTAAAAGTTACTATTCCCAAAAAATTATTTTCATCCTATCGAACCACATTTTACTTACTAATATCAACCGTGTCTCTTGGAGTTTTTAAATTAAACTCACAAAAGTGGTAAAATTACGTTTTATGCAAATTTTCAAATTCTCCTATGAGGTGGGTAAAAGACAGTAAAATGATCAATAAAATATTATATATCTAATATTATTATAAAATGACTCATATGAATTACATTGAACCTATATAGGTATTATGTGTCTCTTTTGACCTAAAATAAATTGAAATAAAAAAAACTAATTATTTATGTAAAAATTCGGTTTTAACAAAAAACACAGTGTTTTTCACTATTCATCAAATATTGAATGTTTTCAAAAATTTCAAAAAAGTCATCTTAAGTTAATTTAGATATTCCGAATTCAAAAATGAAGTCCATTTTGAAAAATAAAATAAATAAATTTCAAAACGTGGGTATTACTATTCATAATGACTGTTTTGATTTGTCATGGTGTGTTAGAATATCGAAGCAGATTATAATGCAAGATATTTCATTATTCAAAGGGAAATGTGTCGTGGATGCTTTGGGTGTTACAGAACTCCCTATGAGGGTGAAGCAGAATTTGTCACCCACACACTATAATATGTAGAAGAATATTTTGGTAAAGAAAATGATTTAGAGTGCCTTCTCTTGAAAGAGGTCAAGACTCCGAAGATTATTTACCTCTCTACAAATATCTGGATTCTTGAATTATGGGTTCAAGGTTTTATTATTATGAGAGAAGGAGATAAAGAAACCATGAAAAAATGTTATATTTATATTCTGGAATTCTTTGTGAATCTCAGGATGATAAACTTGGTCAAGTATATCTCGGTCACAATTTAGAACATAAAAAAGTAACTCTCTAATAAAAAATTATTATGTATCCGACTACTCTTTAAGAAATCATAGTTCTTTGTCAAGAATCACCAAAAATCAAATGTAGTTCCATGCCATGAAATTACAAGGTAATGTTTCTTAGCGATGATACTCTGAGAAGGATGAAGGTTGGCTTCTCTAATTATTCTGGAGAATTTTATGACTTATCTGAATCTGAAATCGAATCTCTATCAAATAAATCTGAAGTGGCTGAAACTTCCATGAAGGTTGGAAGGAAGAGGAAGGTAAAGGAACTAGAAGGGAATGAAAAAATCCCTGGGGTTAAGGAAACTTAATCAGCACCACCTAAGCCAAAGAAGCAAAAGACCTACCATGATGAAGTGGTTTCCTACTGGAGAGAGGGTAAGAAGAATAGAAAGGAAGGGGAGCCTAGGTTTGGCATGGTCCCTACTGAGGCAGATGATTTGAAAATGAAGGCCGGTGAAGATCTTTAGAACCAAGAGAATGAAAAGAAGAAGAGAAAGAAGATGTCAGAGGTTCAAATCGTTCAATCCCTTCTCAAAGCTGCTGAGAAAGCCTTTGAACAACACTGGGTACAAGAATAATTTTTTCAAGAATCACACCCAGTGACTCTGGGAAAGAAGATGGTTATTATTGAACCAGAACAAGATCAATAAATAGTGAAAAGAGGAATAAGTGGAAGAAGAATAATAATAATGAAGTGCTGATATAAATGACATGATAAAATAAGTGGAGGATTATCATGAGAAGGCCAAAAATTTGAAGCCAAATCATCAAAACATACTAATCAAGGAAAAGAATAAAAGGGTGAGGAATAAGTGAATAAACTATCTAAAGAAGAGGGTAGAAAATATGACTTCATTCAGAAAGAGGATCTTGTGGAAAATGTCAAGAAATACAACCTTAAGGAAGACATGATTGTTCAGTTATCAGATAGTGAGCATGAATCACCCAAATCAGAAGAGATCATTCTGATAGATGAAAAGGTAAAAAACTTGTTGGTCAATACACCTAGGAAATCTATAGTGAAAAATAAAGTTATTGTTGGATCGTCGAAGAGAAAAGCTGAAGAGTAAGAAAAATAATCCTCACCAACCAAACAGTCTGATTCAGAATCGTCCTCTCTTGAAAATGATTTTGTGGTCCAATATTTGAATAATTTGGTTAACACCATTCCTTTATTTCCGAGTATTGACTTGAGGTGCCAGATGCTTCATCATTCGATAAATCAAAAATAAAATTCAATTTCCATTCCTATGGATAAATTTTTCAGACTTTAGGATGATTTCAAATCATTCTTCATTATTTATCATGCTCATAAAAGATCATGTTGAATGATTACAAATTGGTCATGGAAGAAAATCAAAGACCTGAGAGTCTTTGAGAAATTTCATGATAATTTAAAGGATGGTTTAGACACAGAAGATGTGATCTTTAAAGATCTTACTATGAGTTTTGAGGAAATGCACACACTCGAACAGACAAATCGGAAGCAAGAATTCAAGGATTTGAATGGGAAGATTAATTCAGTGGCTATGAACTGGAAGAGGGAAAGGGGTCTGAGAATAGAATTTGATGAAAATATTTCTAAGAAAAATGATATTTTGAAGGCTCAGGAAGATATTCTTAAGGATTAAGAAGAGAATATCAGAGCCTTAGAGAACAAAAATTAAGACCAGGATCAGCTGCTCAAGCGTGTGGAAGAAAATCACAAAGATATAAAGAAGCTAAAAACCATCGTAAATAATTTAATGCCGAAGGAGAAAGAAGGATGATTTTTCCAAAATCCGATCTTTTGTTCTATTTCATTCTTTGTATAAATTTTTTTCATTCATAATGAAATTTTAGTTATTCATCATATGTTTTGTTATATAGTACTAATATTTCAGGTACCACTTTCTCCATTCTCTTTATTCCTTTTTTGAAATCACTAATGGGGAGAAAGGAATGATAAAAATAATACTACATAATGAAGTTAATTCCCTAAGTAATGGGGTGTCTATCTAAGGGGGATTTTCATTAAATAAGGTTTCCTTATACAGTAAAAAGAAAAATCTTTTTAAGGAAGACAAGAATACGATCCTAATGGAGTTGAAAACCTAAAGGGGAGTTAGTTGTATTCACTATGATTCATAAGTAAAGGGAGATATGTTTTTATTTTCTAGTCCATAAAAATTATAATTCCTTATATTCTTTTTCGTAAGGATGTTTGTGATTTCCAAAAAGGGGGATATTATTGTGTCAATAAAGTTTCATTATGACTTTTCCATTCCTGTATGTTTTTAAAATCACAAACAAACTATCTTAAGGAAAATTATATTTTCCCTAAAAATTATCTTAATATGTAAAGTTTTCCTTCCCCATGTAAATTTTATCTATACCTTTGTTTTCATTATTGATTTTATGGTTTCTATAAATGTAAATATTTTTTTATTCCTAAGTGTAAAATTTATTTTCACATCTAAAACCTTGGAATCCTATAATTACATAGATATATATTATTTTGTTTTTTGGTTCTGAATTCAGACTCTGAATTCTCTAAAATTCAGACTTTGAATTCTCCGAAATTCAAAATTTGAATTCACTGAAATTCAGAGTCTGAATTCTCTAAAATTAATACTCTGAATTCCTCATAATTAAGACTATGAATTCCTCCAAATTCAGACTCTGAATTGATTAGAATTCATATTCCGAATTTATTGAAATTCTAACTCCTAAATCTATATAATTCAGGTTTTGAATTCCGTGAAAAATAGAACCCGAATATTCTTATTTTATTGTCTCCAAATGATTATATTCTTAGACTCTAAACTTTAATTTTACATAGACAATAACAAATAAATCTGGTTAAGAAACCTTATTTTTCTAACTCATATTATAATTATGAAATGATGTCGTACTATCTTTTCTAACTAACCATTGTTTGACTGACATGAGTACAGGTCCCTTCGAGATTCAAGGAAAACTATGACAGATGGATTAGGGAGTGGACCATTTGAGAAGTGCCTATAAATAGGATATCATTTGAACAATCTCAAATAAATGAGAAAATCAGTTTATCACTCTAGATATTGCATGCTATTGAGTTGATTTTTAGAGATAGAGACTCTCATGCTTTATGCGTACTAAACGTCTTATTCAGATTGCTTCGTGCGACTCTCATTGTTGCTGAGTACAATCAAGGGATTCCGAGGATAGGAAGTCATAGGTACTGACTACCTTCATGTTAGTGGACTTCCATGGATAGGAAGATAGTGGTTCTGACTACATTAGTGTTCGAGGGATTTCGGGGATAACAAGACAAATTTCGAAATTTCTATCGAGGGCTTACCCTTCTATGGGTAAAACAGATTATATTGAAAGTATAAATCATGGGATGTTTATCCATGGTTGTTAGGTACCCTTCTGTATGGGTTAAAAGATTTTGTACTTGTTACATGTTTTGTTTCAAGTTTATTTCCACTGTATTTTTGTAAAGGAATAAAGTATAAAAATTTTATACTTTCTTGTTCTCTTATGTACTCTAATAAGTAAGATTATATACACTTTAAGGTATAATCCTTTACTTGTAAAATTTCCTTATGTTTTATTTCTCGAACCATATTTCCTGAAACTAGAAGGTCTATAGAACTAAATGTGGTCTTCTGAATTAACCTTGTTTAACTCTGTTAAACACAGTTTTTCTTTAAGGTTAAAAAAGAATGTTTTTAGACATACAATTACCCCCCCCCCCCCACCTCTTGTAATTGAGCATATACATCATCATTTAGGTCCTACACAGTCGAACATACTGTAGGTATAAATCTATGGATAATTTTATTCGAGGTTTTCTGACTACCTTATATCTTATGGTTAAATATTAAATTTATTTATTAAGATTGTAATTCATTCTTACTTTGATAAGTTTCATATTTTAATTTTACTGGAAATTTAATTTTTACAATTTCCATGTATATTTGGATGTATGTCTTTATAATTATATTTTTTGAAAAAAACTATTTTATTAGTGTGTCTATAAAACTGATAAATGTAATATGATATAATAATACAGCTTTTTTTTTTATTAAAACTCTCTGATAATCGGATAACATCAGTTTCTGATATTTATATTTAAAGGAGAAGTTTTTTGTATTAATTTGATTTTTAAAACTACAATTCACCATCACCTTCTTTTAGCCATTCTAACTATTTCAATCAAAATTTTTCTCGTATCAACTATCCTTTTTTTTCCTTACATAAGATAATCCATGGGAACCAGTCTACTCCATGACCCACCTAGTTCAATAATTGACGTATTTACCATGTATGATTTTGGATGAATCTAAAACATAGTATTTGAGTGTATTTAATCTCACCATCTGATTTCACATTATTCTTTTTCTTAATGAATTCTTCTAATAATTTTATTTTGGAATATTATTCCCTCCACCAAATCATTGTGTTCAAAAAATATAGATGTGTAACTCTCTGTATGACCCACAAGTTTGTGTTACCCATAAAAAAGGGATAAGTACAATCTTAAATATCCAAATTGTAATGACCCAAACTCTTATAAATTAAATTTCTCATTTTACTTAATTAAATGTATTATTTTTTAAAATAGATTTATAAAACACATGAACTCCATTTATTTTATTATATCCAATTGTATCTAAATGATTCTTATGTATCTTTACTATTGATAATATAGTTGTTGAATAGTGATCACAATACTAATATAAATATAGGGTTTTAACAAATCCTTTCGACATAGACAAAAGTGGTCATGGCCTCAACCAGTAGGATCATTCCATTTAAAGACCATTTATCAGAGCATCTGAGGGAGATAGAATTTATGGGATTTTTCCTAGACCAATCCCAAATCGAGATCCAACAACTTAAGTATGAGAGAAACCATTTAACATAAATTTTGAGCTCATTGAGATCACAGACCAAACCATCTTCACTGAACGACCCCATGAAAGCCCCACCATCGCATAAATTACTTTTAAGGAGTATTATCATTTAATCAATGAATAAGCATAAATAATCTAGAATTCTGATTATGTACATTATTTTTCTATAGAATAATGAATATATATTATTTATATTATTTTTACTTTTTAAATGATTTTTAAGGAACAAATATTATCTTTGGTTAATATTCAAATTCAAATTAAATACCTATTTTGGTAAATTAATGAATACATTAAATAATTAAGATTTTAATAAACTATTATCATTAAATTAATTTTATTAAATATAAATGATCATAAATTTTTTATGAATTCAAAGGTAATCTTTATTAGGGTTTGAAAACTATTTTTTTCAAAACCAATTATTTTTCAATAAATGTTAGTTTTCTTTTTAAAAGTGAAAATTCACATATTTAGAAATTTATTTAGATAAAATTAATAATTTTTTGAAACAGGATGTATAAATTATCTAACAAAGAATTTTTGATAATTTTCTGAGACAGTCGAATATTAAGGTAAAAAGTAAAATATATAGTGGGTTTTATGACATCATAATGGCCCAATGGTGATGTAATAAACTCATTAAAAGGCATATTAGTCCAAATATATGTTTTAACTTTAAATTAATGTGATTTTATATTTTTTTACTTATTTTATGAAGCCTTAGTGGATCATCCAAAATGATAAATATGTTTTAGGAATTTAAATTCATTTATTCAATAATGTGACTCACCTCCACAATAACAGGGATACTATTTTAATATATTCATCACTAGGAATTATGAAATATATTTGTAAAATCTTATCTATAAAACCCCATGGGAAAAACAAAAGGGAGGTTTTCCATTTTAATGTTTACTTATATAGCTTCCAAAACCTATATTTTTGAAATATTAAGGAATTCCCCTATCATTTCCTTTTTAAAACCACCGAAGCGACCACTTCACTTCACTAAAAATACTTTTAGAACAACCTAAATATTTTCTCCCCTCTATATAATCCTCCTAATGTTCCTAAATCTTCAATAATCCCCCCTTCATGTTTTTGTAGTCACACACTCAAGTACGAGTTCCTTCCTTTCCCATTTTTTATCCATGTTTCCTTATATTGTTACACAATTTTATTTTCAATTAAAAATGATGGAGTATGTTTTTGAAACTCCCCCATACATACTTTATTAGTTTTTATTGTTGAGAGACCCATTTATCTCACATTATTCCCTCTAATTTACACCCATTAACATGGCAAAATTTCATAAGAGTAATTCCATTTCTCCTCTTTATTTAAGTTTCTTTACTGTGTTACATCTTTTATTTCCAATTTTTTTTTAACATGTATTTATATGCACCTATTACATTCCATTTCATGTATATATTATGAGACACCCCATTTTCTCTCATTAAAACTTTATATGAATTTTTATTCATGTATTTAGGCATCCAAAATTGCAACAAGAAATTCAATTTGAAAATAATTGTGTAGTGAATACCATACACATTATATATCAAGGGTGTTCACTTTTAAGAACATATAACTTTATATTAAGGACTAAAATGTATTTATTCTAAACCCCTTTATATTTTAATAAATTATGATGATGAAGGATTCCATTTTTTATGATCTATGTGGCACACTTAAGCATGGGAATGGAATAGAAGTGACAGGTGCAGCCGAAATTATATATCGCTCCAATGCATTGGGTGATTTTTAGTATCATGATATGTCATGTTTGTAAATGGGTTTACCAGATTCCATTGTGTTAATTTCTCCACTATAATGTCTTGGAATGTTATCCTTGTCCTATGATGTAGTGTTTTAAGTTGATGTAACATTTCCATGTTATTAACATCATGTTATATCATGATTTTTTATTCATGTTCATTGATACCTCATTGATATTCCTTGCATAACATGTATTATTATCTTCAAAATATTACATATTTACTCCCTTACTAGGATTTATAGCTTTCCCCTTTATTATGTACATCCTCATGTTATCGAATGTGATGTTATGTATGAAGGCATGTTTTGGTCTTGTAAACGATGTTTTCAATAAATATATTGTACATCAAGTTTTAAGATGTTATGTAATATTCGTAATTTAATAAGACACTATACTTATCTATCTTTTTAGTTGTATTAGGTTTAATTTTATGAAATTAAATTATGTATGAATGTAATATCAATAATGACGTTGTTATAGTTGGTCTTAGAGTAATGTTTAGTTATTTTTGGTATTAGGATTAAAGTACTCTATTGAATTCCATAGGGATAAGAATAAGTATAATAAAACAACCCTATATATTGGAGAGTTTATAGTAAGTTGTTTATCAAGAAAATAAATCCATTTCTGGATTCAAAATTGTGTATGTCACTTTGGCATAGATTCATCTAGGTGTAAAACCCCAAAACATCACATTGATCTAGACTCAAACAAAAACTGGTGCACGAAAATAGGCCTTAATGCACTCCTGGTTTGACACTCCTCAGGTATATTATATGGTAAATTCATAATCTTAGTATAAATGTATATTAATGGAACAAAAAAATCCCATAATAATATATATTAGGAAATAAATTGTGGATAATATAGATTGAATCCTTCAAATACTTGAGTTGAGAAAATATATGTAATTTATAAGTTATCCCTTTAATTTATTAGGATTACCCATTATAATTTTAAAAGATTAAAATACATACCCATAATTTCTTGTTAATTCTTGAAAATGGCTGATAATCGAAAGAATTGTGCTAACAAACAATGTTAATATCAATGTAATGATTATCCTAATGATATTCCCAATGTGATGGGATTGGTAATCACAAACATTTCCATTATACTATCTTAGTAAACATATGTTTTCAATAGAAACATTGATCAAGAGGAAATTCCACCCCCTCATAAATGACAAGTCACTATTGATATCTTCATGATACAAAGACCTCCTACTTTAAATGGACCATCTAATCCCTAGTTCTCCAAACTATGGATTAAATATATTGATAAGATTTGATACACCATTTATGTATCTGAGCAAGAGAAGGTTATTTTGGCTGGTTATCATATGGAGTGTGAAACTGATCAATGGTGGAAATTGATCAGAAATATAAAACCTGAGGATGCGATCAAGGTGATGGGATGGAAGGATTTTCGATAAATATTTCTCGATAAATATTTTCCTCACAACCTTCGACTTAATATTTAAAAGGGAATTTATTTCCGTCAACGAAAAAGATAAAGAATCCATTGGAGTGTAAGTGAAAAATTTCCCAAGGCATGAATGATACACCTCTAAATTTTTAATTACTCCTAAATTCAAGGTTGACCACTTCTTTTGTGGGATAAAACCTAGCCTTAAAAAAGACATGGTGATTCATAACTTTGATATCTATGAGGAAATTCTATGATTTTCTCTCAAAGTTGAAATAATGATCAGTGAATCTCATGTGTATCATGTTGATAAGAAGCAGAAGTTGGATTCAAATTCTTGCAGTCCGATAGAGAGATTTAACGGTGCCATGAAATTTCAGCATCCCACTTTCCAATGTTGAAGAAAGAAGAACACTAGAAACTTCATGAATAGCGCAATTAAATGATTTATGTGTGAGTAGGAAGGGCACTGTTCTATAAATTTTGAGTATGAAAATAATACTAATTCGATAGAGGAAAGAAATGCCCCGGTAAACCCTCAACACATTGTTCATTTCTACAACTACAAGGAACTAGGGAATTTCTCCTTTCAACTCACTAAGACAAGTTTTTTTGAAGGAAACCAAGAACCACCAATGCTGTAAGGGAGAGATTTAACCATCACAATTTCCAAAGTGAATCCTAAAAACTAAGGGGTGAAAGGTTCACTAGTTATTCATTCAATAATTGTGAACATAGTTTTTTATTTTTGTTATAAACATTCATTTATATAATTAATGTTTAGTAGAACAATCCAAACACCACCAAAAATCATGTATGTATAGATGTTGGTGAAAAAGGAAAGTGGGAAAATTATAGAATCCCATGTATATAACTCCTCCCATATCACAATTTGGGGATTTAACTTTCCGAAGAACCTTATAATACATACCTTGATGCAATTTTATGTAATTATTTTCAAGAATTTTTGTTCCCTATAGTGAGCCAACATAAATTACTATCAAAGGGAAATCACTCTCTATATGTAAAGTAAACCCATGATTCTATACAAGTTCAACGATGGGGAGGAATCTTATTTAGAACCATCATACCACACATGGATATTACTACAATATGAGCATGAATATCTTTATCATATTATCGAGTCTATGGATGGATCAATCCTCGAATATATTCTTACTGTGATAGAATTTACTGATGTATTTCCCGAGTAATTTCTTGGTCTTCCTCCTTGCAGAGATGTTGAATTCTCAATCGATCATATACCTATGGTGTTTCCAATATCCAAGAATCTGTATAGTATGGTTGTTGTTGAACTTTAGGAGATGAAGATACAACAATAATATAATCTAGATAAAGGGTTTATATGGCCTAGTACTTCACCATGGGGTGCACAAGTCCTCTTCATCAAGAAGAAGGATGGGACAATGTGATTTTTCATTGATTATCATGAGCTCAACAAAATCATGAAAAAGAACAAGTATAATTTTCCATGAATTGGTCACTTTTTTGATCAACTACATGGAGCATAATACTTCTCCAACTTGGATCTACGGTTGGGATATTACCAAGTATTTGTGAATAAGGAGGATATCCCCATGACTACTTTTCGTACAAGGTACGAGAATTATGAGTTCCTAGTGATTCCATTAAGATTCACTAATGCTCCAGAAATATTAATGAAATTGATGAATAGAGTCTTTAGAGATTACCTAATCAAATTTCGGGTAGTCTATTTTGATGATATTTTAATATACTACAAAAATAAGAATGAGCATGAGGAGAATTTATTTACTATGTTGAAGACCATTCAAAAGGAATAACTTTATGAAAAGTACAGAAAATGTGAGTTATATGAGAAGGAATTATCTTTCTTGGAGAATATCATTACATGAAATAGGATATATATGGACACTTCAATGACAGTGGCAATTTAAGGTTAGATAAGGCCAACATATGTGGAAGATATCCATAGTTTCCTTGGATTAGCTGGGTATTATCGTCGATTTGTGTGAAACTTTCCATGATTTTTGAACCCTCTAACCATGATAACTTGAATGGTGGTCAAGTTTACATGGAATGATGAATGTGAAGTGTTCTTAAATGATTTTAAAATGAGGTTTATCACTACGTTCATGCTCATACTACCCTTAAGCGGTGATATTTTCATGGTATTTAGTAATGCTTTGAAGAATGTCTTGGGATGTGTGTTGTTAAAAAATGACAAATTCATTGCCTATGCATCAAGGAAGTTGAATGTTCATGATCATAACTATCCAACACATGATCTGAAGTTTGCTATAAGGATAATAAATTTGAAAAAATTTCAACATTACCTCTTTGGGGAGAAGTATGAAATATAGAAGAATCACATAAGCTTCAAGTATATATTAAAATAGACAAAGATTAATATGCATCAATGAGGATGGTTAGAGCTGATCAAAGACTATGACTGCTCAATTCAATACCATCTAGGAAAAGTGAATAAATTTGATGACGCTCTATGTAGAAATGATCTAGACACTATTTCATTAATGATAATTGAGAATGATTTGATATTCTTAGACATGAAGAGTATGTACATGGGAATTACAAAGGAAGGAACATCATAAATCCTTTCACAAATTATTGCTCAAAATTCTCTTTTCCAAAAGATAATGGATTCTCAACAAGATGATGTGGGAATTCAGAAGAAAGTGGAAACAATTAGAAAAGCTAAATCCACAGAGTTAAATGTTAATGAAGAAGGTAATGTCAGATTTGGGTCAAGACTATGTGTACCATTAAATACTAATTTAATAATGGATCTATTGGATGATTCACATTGCTCAACATTATTTATCCACCCGAGAAGCACAAATTGGTATTGAGATATCTTGGAACACTATTGGTGGGACAATATGAAGATGGAGATCACTTAATATACATCAAGATGTCTTGTGTGTGAATAGGTGAACGAGAAAAGGAAAAAATCAAAGGGGATGATGCAACCATTACCCATACCTTCATGGAAATGGGAAAACATCACCGTGGACTTTGTAACAAAGTTTTATAAGAAATATTAAGTAAAAAATTATATAAGGGTTGTTTTGGACAGTATTACAATGATTTTACACCTCATTGTGATTTGAGAGGATTTATCCTTGGATCAAATCGACGGGATATGCATCATAGAAGTTGTGAGGTTCCGGGTTGTACCATTATCGACTGTATCTGATTGAGATCCAAAATTCACCACTATGTTCTATAATAATCTCCAACATGTTCTGAATAATGAGTCGAACATCATCACATCATATCACACTCAAATTGATGGCCAATATGAGTATACTATCCAAACACTTGAGAACACGTTTAAGGCATTCTCGATGGAATTCAAAGGAGTATGGGATCAACATCTTCCTCTGGTTCAGTTCTTTTAAAATAAAATTGTCCACTCAATCATCCAAATGAAACCTTAAGAATTACATTATGGGAAGAGGTGTAGAACACTTTAATTCTAGGATGAAGTTTGGGAAGAAAAACAACTAGGTTCTAAAATGGTTGAGGATATGGTGGGGAAGGTAAAGACCATTTAGAAGCACATCAAGGCTGCTAAGAGTAGATAGAAAAGCTATAATGATAATCATCGACAAGACCTACTGTTTGATATTAGTGGCATAGTATTCCTCTACATATCTCCATGGAAGAAAGTGATGATATTTTGTTGTAAGGGAAATATTAGTCTAGGATACATCGGCAGTTTCGATATACTTGATCGCAGCAGAGTGAACTTTCTCATGTATATGATGCATTCTATGTATCCCTCTTGATAAAATACATACCAAAACCCTCTCATTTACTAAATCTAGAGGTGGTACCATTGGATAATGACCTCTCTTATGAGGAGAAACTGATAAAGTTATTAGATTGTGGAGGTAAATTTCTATAGAATAAGCCAGTGCAGCTGGTTAAATTGTTATAGAGAAACCAAAAGTCTGAAGAGGCCATGTCGGAACCAGATGAGGTGATGAAACATAGTAACCCTCAATTTTTTAATGTGGGAAATGAAGATTTTGACAGAAAAATTTCATAGAGGGGAAATATTGTAATGACCAAAAGTTTTATAAATGAAATTTCCCTTTTGACATAATTATATGACTTATTTTGTAAAATTTATATAGAAAACACATGAACTATGTTTGTTTTATTATATCCATTTGGATTTAAATGACTATTAATAATCATTATATTTGATAATATATTCATTGAACAGTGATCACATTACTATTATAGATATAGGGTTTTAAGAAATCCGTTTGACGTATAAAAAGGAGTTGATGGCCTCAACGAGTAGGATTGTTCCCTTTGAAGCCCATTTATCGAAGCTTTTGGAGGACATAGAATTTCTGGGTTTTTCCCTGGACCAAGCCCATGTTCAGATCCAATTACTTAAGCATGACAGAAACTATTTACGGTATAAGTTAAAGCTCATTGAGATCACAACCCAAACCTTGTTCACCGAATGACCCCATGAAAGACCCACCATCACACACCTTACTATTAGGGAATATGATGGTGTAATAAAGGGATATGTATCAAGTCCCTTGAATTATTATTATGTACATTATTTTTTTATAGAATAACGAATATAGTTTTATTCTATTGTTGTTACTTTGTAAATGATTTTTAAATCACAAATAGTATCTTTGGTTTATATTAAAAAAAAATTAAGAAAACTATTTTGGTGAATTAATGGATTTTTGAAATAATTAATATTTTAATAAAATATTATCATTAAATTAATTTTATTAAATATAAATGATAATATAAAATTTACGACGTAAAATGTAATCTTTATTATGGTTTGAAAACAATTTTTGTCAAAACAAGTCAAATTTCAATAAATACTGTTTTTCATTTTAAAAGTGTAAATTCACATATTCAAAAAATTATTTAGATAAAATGAATATTATTTTTTGAATTAGGACATAAAAATTACTCAATAGTGAATTTTTCATACTTTTCTGAAATAGTCGAATTTTGTGGTAAAAAATATGTACCATATAAATATATAGTGAGATTTGTGACATCATAACGGCCCAATTGTGATGAAATAAACACTATAGAAGGGATATTTGGAAAAATATATGTTTTAAATTTAAAATAATGTGATTATATATATTTTTAATTATTTTATTAGGCCATAGTGATTCCACAAATATGTATAGTATATTTTATGATTTAAATTCATTTCTTTAATAATGTGACACACCTACACAAAAGAAAGGATAATATTTTAATATCTTCAGACCTTGGACATATAAGATATATTTTTCTAATCCTATTTATAAAAACCCTTGAGAATAAATCATGGTAATGTTTTTTTTTGAATATTTAATTATATAGATTCCAAAACCTAATTTTTGAAATATTAAAGAATTTCCCTCTCATTTCCTATATAAACCCACCAAAAATCCCACTTATCATAACTAAAAAATCATGGACCACATCCTAACCCTGTACTCCCCTCACTCGAATCCTTCCAAGGAACCCCAAGCTCTCTAGAAGCACCTCTTCATGCTTTGGAAGTCATACGCCCAAGTAAGGATTCCTTTCTTTTTCATTTTTATCCATGTTTCCTTATATTGATACAACCATTTATTTTCATATTAAAAATGATGGGGTATGATTAAAAACTCCCCCGTAGTACCCTTATTATGTTTTAATGATGACATAACCCTTTCTCTCTCATTATTCCCCCCCATGTACACCTGTTACCATGCTGAAATTTTTTAAGAGTTATTATATTTATCCTCATTCTTCAAGTTTTTTTATTTGGTTGCGCCTTTTATTTCCAAGTTCCTTATATTGGGAAATTTTTTTATATAACCCTATGAATTTCCATTTTATGTATATTTTATGAAAAACCACATTCTCTCTCATCATCCCTTTTTATTAATTTTTATGTCACGCTGTTAGGCTGTTGAAATTGCATCATGAATTTCCATTCCAAAACAATTGTGTAGTGAATACTGTACCCATTACCGATCATGGGTGTTCACTTTTCCTCACATATACCTTTTTATATATGACATAAATGTATTTATTCCACTTACCTTGATAATGGAATAATTTATTATGACGAATGAATCCATATTTTATGGTCTATGTGGCACACTTAAGA
Organism: Viscum album; assembly: GCA_963277665.1. Classification (NCBI taxonomy): domain Eukaryota; kingdom Viridiplantae; phylum Streptophyta; class Magnoliopsida; order Santalales; family Viscaceae; genus Viscum; species Viscum album. The sequence goes on from OY728167.1 coordinate 687,573,439, forward strand.
ATGGGAATGAAATTGAAGTGACAGGTGCGCTTGGAATTATATAGCACTACAATTCCTTGGGTAATGATTAGTATCATTATATTTCATGATGGTATGTGGGTTTACATGATTCATTTATGGGAATTTTTCCACTATTCTTTCAAGGTAGTTTAGTCTTGACCTATGATGTAATGTTTTAAGTTTTTTTACCATTCCCATGTTATGAATATCATGTTATATCATGATTTATGATTCATGTTTCTTTATGCCTCTTATATATTCTTTTCCTAACATGAATTATTATATTCATGTTTTGACATTTTTACGCCATTTATGGGTTTTATAATGGACCCCTTTCTTCTGTACATCATCAGGTTATCTCATGTAATGATAAATATAAAGTAATGTTGTTGTCATGAAAAGGAAGTTTTCAATAATGATTTTTTACTTCATGTTTTATTATGTTATGTAATGTTATTAATTTCAAAATACACTATAAGTATCGATCATTAGGGATGTATTATGTGTAATTTTATGTAATTAAATCATGTATAAATGTAAAAAAATACAGAGGCTGTTATACAAATGCATTATATGCATAAGATACATAAACATTTCATGTAAAGGTGTATAGATATATGAAATTGACAATATCTACATGATTAACTACAAAGAGATAGATTTAAAACCCCTTTAAACATTATAAACAAGGTATGAGCCTCCTATCTGATGGGTATTCTACCCCCAAGTACCTCAACTTAGGGAGACATTACTCAAGAGAGAATTCAATTAATCATAACTCTAGAACCTAGTATGGATAAAATATATTCAATGACTGAATTCAAGTTCAAAACTTCAATTTAAAATTGAGTTCGTGGTAAAAAAACATTAAATTCATTTTTATATCTATTATATAATGAAATGATGAATTTCCTAAAGTAATTGAACATTTAAACTAGAGTATAAATGATTCATAATATAAATTAGGGAATGACCTTTAAAAAAATGAATAATTCAAATATTTAAACAGGATATAACCATTTTCAAATAATTCAATAATAAAATATAATTATAAAATTTTATAATTTCACATTTATTCATTATAGAGATCCCATAATTATTAATATTAAAACTTATATTAAATTTCAATAAGGACATTTCATATTCAACATTATTTTGAATTTTATTTTAGATATATTGTATTTTCTGATTTATACATATTTTATGTGACAATTTCTATTATGTAAAAATTTAACATTATCAAATATTTTATTCTTAACATTATTTAAACCATGATCAAATCAAAAATCAAAAATCAATTGATTTAGTTTAAATAATATCCAAAGAATTCCATTTTAATTTGAACAATTTAAAATTATGTATTTATGAATAATTAATTAATAAAATATTAAAAGCATTGTATTTTAGCTTTAGCTATGGTATTTATAAACAGTTTATAAATTTCATTTATGATTTTTTAATACAAAATTTTATTCATAGATCATAATAATTCTCATATAAATTGTTTAAAATTTATTTTCAATATTAACATTTAATATTTAAGTAATATTTAATAAAAAATGTTTCAAAAATAATTAATAATTAATTTTAAACACATTATAGAAAATAAATTAATTAACTAACAATCTATTAAATAATAAATATAATAAAAATACATTTTCTTAATTTATAATCCATTTATAAATTATTAATTGAAATCAAAATTGAAAAATTGGACAACCTGTTTTTCTTCTACACCACGACTTTCGTTGGGCTATGGTGGTGGCCATGGACACCTAGCATTTCGCATTATAAATATGTAATGGTAATAAATTCCACACTAGATTAAACTATTTCAGGGTTCTATTTTTAATTTATTCTTAAAAAATTCATTTGTGTAAGATAAACCATCCTAAAATGGATACCACCACATTGTGGTGAAGCTCTTGTGGTCATTTTGAAAAATCCATTACACCTACATAAAATGGAATTCACACCATTCCTTAGTGAAAATAAGATGAATTTTTGTATTCATTAATGCGTAATGCATGGAAATAAATTTTTGTCCTTATGAAGTGGATATAGGTTAGGAAATTGTTTTGGTGTTTGTTGTGGGTTTATGCTACTCGGTGTAGTTTATTAATCAAACAAAATTTTATAAACTATGATAATGGATTTCTCTGATTCCATTGTTAGGTTTTATTATGGTTTATTAACACTGAATCATTGTAGTATATGAAAAATAAACCACAAATACAAGATCACCATAGATGAAATTTGAAATCTCATGAAAACTGGAAAATGAATAATAACCATTAAACATGTATCACTCATTGAAGCTTTCACTGCAACCTTATTGATCATTTTATGATGTGTTTTATGATGGTCAAAAAAGTGGAAGACAAAAACCTCTAACCTATGGAGGTATACATAGTCTAAATGAATCCTTAATCATAAAAATTGGACTCCTCACCCTCCTAGTTATGCTAGTATCTCATGATTTAAAGGATTAGCAATATCATAGCTTCAGGTTGTGAGGAATTCTACCAAAGGTTTAAGAAAGTAAGATCACACTCACCAATTAACTATCATTGAATGAAAGTGATTTATATAACATCATAAGATGATCCTTGTAAAAACCCAATACTTCAATATGTAATTCTACCATAAAAAATATAATTTCCAAATTTGTGTACCACATGCATCATTGGCCTTAAACGAACCCCAATATACTACATAAATATTATTATTTAAATAGGAATATTATATATTAGTCATTGGTTTAGTGGTTATGATTTGTAATAATCATATTATGAAATATATGTAGACATTTTCTACTTAATGAAATGAATTATCAATAGTAAATTGATTATGAAATAGTTATAAATAAGAATAAAATATTTTTTTGGAAAAAGATATATTTTTTTAAAATCTATTTTATGTGTGCAATGAATTTTTATCTCATTATATTAAATAAATTACTATTAATAAATGATTATAATGATTTTTTTTATTATAAATCTAATCAGTTTAATTTACTTCCATTTAATTGTGGTTATTATGAATGGAATGAGGATAAATTCATTTTATTCATTAAGAATACAGGTTCTTTAAAAATGGTTTCTATTTCATTTTGTACATGAATGTTACAAATAATTTCTATCAAAATAATTTTTTTTGAAAATTTGACATATTTTTGTAAATCAACATGTCATTATAGTCTTATTATATTTAATGGGATTTTTCTAAAAAGTATTTTTATGCGAATATTGAAAAATGAAGATTTTTGCAAAAAATTCATTTCATTCCATTAAATCAAGTAATTTAGAATAATAATAATGTTTTATATTTTTTAATAATTTAAAATAATTATCTTGTAATTATAAATAATATAATTTATTGAATAATAATCAGAATCATACTTACTTTTTTTTATATCATAATTTTTAATCGGAAAAACAATTTTTTTTCTAAAAAATGTCTTTCATTTCATTTTACACATTTATATTAAATATAATTTTTACGACTTCTAAAAATTTCATCTTAAAATATATATTTAATATTTTTAATCATTATGTTCAAAAAAAATTAATATTTCCTTGTTTTCATTATTAATAGAAACCTTGGTAAAACCATTGTCACATTGGTAAGGGTAAAATGTCTAAAAGTATAAAACTATGATATAATGCATAAAAATATACCAAAATCTTGTATTTATTTAATTGTACAGTTTTTTAACATAAAAATATATTATTATAATCCATTTTAATTTGTTTCCAGTTTCTTTTCATTATAAACTTTTTATTATTTTTTGTAAAATATAATTACAAAAATATCACTCTATTGCAATTAACTTCTCTTATAAGTTTTTATTGGGATAAAATTATATTATCAATTAATATTTTAAACAAAAATATGTAAATTGTTTCTTAATATAACTTTAATTTTTTGTGATAGTATAATTAGCTTAAATTCTTATGCAATGCTCACACGTTTCAGGAGAAAACAGTGAAAAAATCAATGTAAATGACATTAAAAAAATTAACAGAAACATTTTGGATGAATTTTATTATTCCATAAATGTTATGGTAAATGATAACTTATAACATAAAATTAAATATTTAATATTATAAATATATTTTTATCTTTATATGTTTAGAGTTAAATTTTTTTAATAGTCCCAACATTGAATTTAATGATATTTTATGTTGATGATTTTTTATTAAATTTTTTAAATGTCACAAAAATATTGAAAGTTGAAAAGTTGATTTTTAAATGGTAAAAAATTCCATCCAATTAATATTTAGTTAATTTACACTTTATAATTAAATTTTTAACCCTTATTCATTGAATAAATTGTTACTATGGCTAAAGATAAAAAGGGTTAATGTGGGGGTAAACCAAACAATTAGTTGTAAAATGCACCTTAAACTTGTCCAAATTTTATTGTTCGTAGATATTTTGATATTTAAATATCTTATATTATAAATTATGTCTATTTTGTTCAAATTTACATTATTGTGATAATTTTTATATTTTAATGTTCATAAAAAATACAACTGTGTCCCTACCCCTCTTATAAAAGGGAACCACCTCTCCTCTCTTCCTCGCAATTCATGAGCCATTTAGTTCGCCCAGGATCTACCCAAATACCTTCCTATATTACTTATCCACTTTATAAAGATTATTTTATTCCCCTAGTACCATACTATTAATGATTAATGATTAATATAAACGATGATTTCCAAAGTATATGTGTTAGAGAACATAATAAATGAGATAGGGCTCAAGGTAAGGGATTTTCCTTTAAAAACATTTTTAAAGGTTTTTATTTCAAAATATTCCTTATTTTTGTCCATATTCATCAAAGTTTTCAAGAATATTATTATTTATGTTTAAAATATTTTTAAAAATTATTTTAAACTACATTGGACCTTCATTACAAATAATTAAAAGGAATCATTTTCAAATGTTTTCTATATGAACCAGTTTTGACTTTTTATAATTGTGTGAAAATAATATTCTCTTTTAATATATATTTCCTGAATGGATTTTCCCACAATCATGGTGATTATTTTGCTTGACGATTCTTTTATATGTTCTTGTGGTTATTTTTAATTATATTCATTTTCTCAATATTCAGTAAAATTTTATTTAAAATGTTACCCTAATAAAAGATATTTTCTCATGATTTAAAAGAATGGATTGAATGTACTTTTAAAATTATTATAATCTATATAGACATGATTTTAGGAAACATTTTCTATAAAGGGGATATAGTCTGATAATACCATCTGCCATATTAGTCTATACATCTTATGATCATGTTGTTCTAGTTATTTATTGGGAAAAATATTAAGTTTTCATATGCTAGTTTTTAAATATTATGGTTTATAATGATTGTGTATTGAATTTTAATTATTTTATTTAATGTGATGAAATAATTAGAATTATTAAGTGACAATAGGGGACCGTTATATTTTCTCCATTCATCAATATGCATCTTCAGAAAAAATCGCCTATGTATTTGGTGTATACATGCCCAATTATTTATAATATCTTGACATAAGGACTTAATGGTATAATTTTAATTTCAGTAATTATGAACACCATCATTATGATATTAGTTATTTTTTCCATGTCATTATTTTTCCCTGGGATATATTTCATTTTCTAGTTGGTGGTGGTTTTTATGGAAATATTTTGATTTCATATGATAAGAAAATGAACTATGATTTAAATGAATGTTTATTATCCCCTACGGATAAAAGTAATATTTTCAAGGAAAATATTTCATGTTTTTTCATGAAACCCTCATGAATTATAATTTTTACATTATGATTTATTATGAATTGTTTTAAGAACAACATTAGGGAAAAAGTTGATTTCAAGATCAAGTAAGTGGATTTTTTAACACAATGTTTATTATGATGAAAGTAAAACCACCATTTTGGTTTAGTTAATTTCAAATGGATTAATGTGTTTTCTTTTTTATATCCCTTTTTATGATTTTTTTATCATCCCATGTTTTCAAAAAAAATAGGGCTTAGTGATTAGTGGGAACTAGATAAAAGGCTATCTTTCCATTTTAGGGATCAATCATAAAATATGCGTATGGATTTTGAATGAAACATGAGTCTTAATTTAAGAATTATAATTTTTCTTAATAAATAGAAATTGAGTGTATGTTTCCACTTGGTATTTTCATATTTTTATATGCAAAATTGTTTTAAATTTTTTTAAACTGTAAACTGAAATGATCTTCGAAATGTAATAAAGTAAAACCCTTGTTATAAATCATGTAATTATGGGTTGTTCAACATTCAGGGTGTTACAGTTGTTATAAAAGGAAATGTTTAGATAACATAAGGGGTTGTGTGGATTCATATGAAGATAATTTAAGAGTTATAGATTCCATTACAAGTTTAAAATTCTATGGTTGATCATAAGTTTAAATGAAAAAATAAAACATTGATGTTTTATGTGATGGGAGTTTAGGATGATTAAGGATATTTTTGAGACATTTATAAGAATATAACCCTTCGGATTAGTATGTGTTTTACTGATATATTTATTTGGTGAAAAATTATTATATAATTTTTGGACATAATTTTAAATATATTGATAACCTTCAGAGTTAATATGACCTTTTATGTTATGGTAATTATGATTAAATGGGAAGAGGTGTTATTACATTTTGGGAACGTATGTGTTATTATATAGATAACCATTGGATTTAGAAGTGAGTTTCTTACTATTTTTTATAGTTATTTATGAATAATTCCACTATATTTCAAACTTTATATGATTAAGGTAAATGTAAATATGTTTTTATAATATGGGATTTCATTATTAGAATAAAGTTTGAGTTTTATTCGGAAGAATCTATGATTTTATTGTGGAATTGTTGTTATTCATGCTATTTATTTAAAATATTACTATACTTTAGAGATTCAATGAGTAGGGAATATAAATTTTTGTTATGTTACTTTTTGATTGATTAATTTTTTTATAGATAAATGTTAAATTGGTCTCACAATAATATGTGATCACATATTTTTGATTTTTGAGTTATCATCTTGGTCAAAACTATTTTGATGAGTTTTAAGGCTAGAGAAACATGGAATTATTTATGTTTGAATTTATTCTTTATTGTTGAGAAATTATAGATTAATTTAGTATTTATTCATATTATGTTTTATTCATATTGGATATTACATTATCTAGTGAAAACTATGTTTTCTTTCTTACCATATGGAACATTATAAATAAATTTTCATCCATTTATGGATCATGTGATACATCAGAGGTTGAACATAAAGCATCATGCATGTAAAAATCATTAGGATAATTATGATGAACATAAATGGATGAAATCATTCTTTTAGAATGGGATGAAATCATGTATGTGAATTTTACCATATTTTCTATCCTAATGGTAAAATAATTACGCAAACTCAATAAAATAGAAGAAAAATTTGTGGAGTCTTATATGGAATATAATGAACATCTACCATGGTAAAATTTTGAAACTAATTATCAATAATTAATACTTTAGGGGAACATGCATAATAATTTTCTGGATTATGACCAAAAAATCACAAAAAAATATATATATTTCATTTTGTTACTAAGTTTTGATAATATAAATTAATAGAATTAAATTAAAATTATGTGGAAAAAATATTTTTATGAGGGGAATAATTTAAAATCTCAATATTTAAATATGAAACTATCCCTTAAATAATATTAATTCTAATAGAATGTACAACATGAAATATCAAGCTTAAAATAACCCCAATATACTATATAAATATTATTATTTAAATATGATTGTAATAACAAAGTCATTGGTTTGGAGGCTATAAATAGGAATAACTATAATATGAAACATATATAGAAATTTCTTCTAAAATAAAATTAATACACAATCATAAATTTATTATCAATTGGTTTGAAATTAATATAAAATCTTTTGTAGGTAAAATATATATTTTTCTAAAAATAGTTTTTATGTGTGAAATTTTTTTTATCATTATATGTTAAATGAATAAATATTGATAAATTATTTAAATGAAATTATTATATTATATATCAAACAAATTTAATTAACATTCATTTATTTGTGTTTTTTAGGAATGGAAAGTTGATAAGTCATTTTGTTGTTTAAAAAACAATTTCTTCAAAAATGGTTTTCATTGCACTTCATGCAATGATATTACAGTTTATTTTTTCCAATTTTAGAAAAAAATAAAAAAATGGAAATTATATTTGAAATCATAATTTCATAATAGGATTAATTTTATTTTTTGAGACTTTTCTAAAAAGATTGATTTTTATGTGAATGTTGAAAAATATTTTTTTGTAAAAGTTTCATTTTTTCCATAAATCAGGTAATTTAAAATTAATTTACTTTTTGTATTTGGTAATAAATTAAAATAATAATACTTTAATTATTAAATATCTAATTAGTTACAAAATAATTATCATCATATTTAATTTAGATATAAGCTCATTTTAAGACTTCATAACATTTTTTCTTGAAATTGCTTTCGTTGTGTTGTAAAAATTTATATTAAATTTTATTTCATCTAATTGAATAAATTTAATTTTGAAAAATGGGTTCCATATTTCTAATTATGAGGTTCAAAGTTTGAAAATATATTTTTTGATTTTTTTTATTTTGAATTGTAACAATGGTAAAATTTTTGTCATCACGGTATGGATAAAAAGTGTAAAACAGAGTAATAACTATGATTTAGGTCCTAAATATCTCCATCAAACTTGTATTTATTTTATTGAATGATTTTTTATACCATACCCATCCAATATTCCAAAATTTGAAAATTTCATTCTTGTTTTATATTTTTAAAATATTTATATTATTTTAAGTATTGTTACAAAAATTTCACTCTTTTAATTTCTTTTATGTGTTATAATTGGGATAAAAATATGTTATGTAACGACCCAAACATTCATCAATGATAATTCTTCTTGGTCATTTTAAATGTCTTATTTTGTAAAATGGATATGTAAAACATATGCACTTCCTTGGTTTTATGTTTTTCAATTTTAAACTACTATTTTGAATTCTGATCATTACTGATATAATCGTTGAACAGTGATCACATGATTAGTATAAATATTGGGGTTTAACAATTTAATTTACTTAGAAAAAGGAATATATGGCCTCATCAAGTTGAATTCATCCATACGAAGCCTGTATATCAAAGCTCAGAAAAGAGTTGGAGTCATTGGGCTTCGTTTTGACCAATCCCAAGCTGAGCTTCAACATGTTAAGCTCAAACAGAACCGTCTACAAGAGAAGTGGAAGTTGATAGAGATCCCCACGCATGCAATGTTATCCGAGCCACCCCAAGAGTTTTTCACCATCACTCACCTTACCCTTAGTACTTATGTAGTTATATTAAGGAGTTATTTAACAAATATCTAGCATTATGATTATGTGAATGACTTTTTTATAGAATAAATAACAGACATTTATTTTTATTATTGTTACGTTATAAATAATTTTTAAAAGAACAAATTGAATTTTAGTAAGTATTCAACTAAGAAATAAATTTTTATGATTTAATGGATTTTTTAATTAAATAATATATTAATAAAATATTATTATTATTATTAATAAATAAATTTTCATTAATTATAAATTATTTCATAATTTAAAATATGCAATTGTAATTTCTATTATGGTTTGAAAGCTATTTTTGTAAAAACCGATGAATATTTGATAAATGTCGGTTTTTATTTTAAAATTGAGAATTAACATATCTAGAAAATTATTTAGATAAATAGAATATTTTTTTGGAATTAGGGCATCGAAATTATCCAACGGTGAATTTCTCATAATTTTCTAAGACAACAGAATTTTTTGGTAAAAATTAAATACTTTTTAAATGAATAATGTGTTTTATGACATCATAATGGCCAAAAAGTGATGTAATAAAATACTATTAAAAATATTATGTAACACCCCGAGATATTATGAGATATATTCTTTTTAATTTTTTTGATATCTTTTATTGTACGCTACACCAAGATTGTCTTGCGCTATAAGCAACACTGTATTAGCTTGAAGTATGTGCAACACCATTCTTGGCTCGTGTTACACACAGTTTCATGTTTGTTTGGTAGAAATTATTCTATGCAACATTGAGTTTAGATTTTGTTCAAAGTATAATTAATTTTTTTTATTGTTATACGCAACACCAAAGAGATCTTTCACAACACGCAATACTGACTTGGCTTGCGTTACACGCAAGAGAGACCTTCCTCGATAGCTTGTGTGGTACGCAGTATTGATTTTCACTAAACAATGATATATTATTATAATATTATTATAAACTAGCTCTTATTAATAGTATTAACCTAATTTTGAATTTTATAACATTATAATTTATCTTACACATTTTCTAGAATGAGGTATGAAAACAAAATCCATTTTTTGGATAAAAAATGTATTTTTCAAAAAATGTAGTTTTGCTGTCTTTTGATGGCGAACCCATTTTAAATATTTTTTTTGATATGATTATAAGTTCAATTTGACAAATTAAATTTATTCCTTGGAGTTATGATATAAAAAATTACTTTGGCTAATTTTTTTATATTTTTCTAATAACTTTCATATTTTAATGAATAGTAAAAACACACTAAATTTTAATTAAAAAAACTTTTTTCATCAAGATAATTTATATGGTAAAGTTATAATATTTAATGGTTTTAAATTATAAATATTATATATTTTTAACATTTAATATAATTTATGTCATTAGCATTAATTTGACATTGAATTAATTGGTAAAATCATTTTAATCATTTGCAATGTTTTAAACAAAAACCCATTTTTTAAAAATTGGGATTAATTTTAAATTAATTACTACATATTTTGTGTTTTGAATTTGTAAAAATGGATTTCATATTTTGAAACAGGAGGTTTATTTTTTTTTAAATAGATAACTTTGATTTTTAGGCATTATGAATAGTAACTACGGTAAATTTTATTTACAATAGTTAAAGGTAAATCAGGTAATTAATGGTAAAAATAATATTATAAAATTACCCAAACAGTTGTCTTGATATCATTGGCTGATTATATTTCAACCTAAAACATACTTTGGTCTAAATTTAATATATTATAACCCACTTGGATGTGACTAAGACCATTAATTTACTTTATTTTAGGGAATGTGAAATATGTCTCACTCAATCATTAATAATTAAAGTATATTTAATATAAAGTTATACAAAATATAAATTCAATTATAAAATCTCATTTTAAAGATAAAATATTTTTCCTTATTATGGTAATTTATTTGTAATTTTTAAGAAATATATAATTACCTTAATAGCTTATACATTAATGATGCCGAAATTATTTATTTAGTGAATAATAAATAATATAGTATTTATTCAAATAATAATACCCATAAAAGACCCAAAAACCTGACCAAAACTTATTGGTCGTGTATATATAAACCATAATCATCCAATGGTAGAACGTTTTACCATTTGGGGCCTTATAAAAGTAATTATGGCACTTATATATTTTTATTTTAAATGATGTCAAAGTTGCCACCTTCATAATTTTATAAATATAAAAATTTAAATGTTGTGATTTTAAGATGGAAAATTTGAGTAAAAGTATTGTTATAAATTCTATTAGATTTATCTTCATCATGTTATTTTTTTTAATATTTATTCAACGAATAAGTATATTAAATAATTATACATAAATGTTGTAATAATTATTTTATTAAGAGAAATATAAATTAAATGTTATTAAAAATATAAAAATAAATATTATATGAACAAATTAATGTTATACATTAATTTTTAGATAAATTTGACATTTTAGAAACTATATAAAATAGTTTGGTTCGAATATATCTTATGTGGGGATTTTATTTAAATTCAAATAATTGAATAGTGTCAAAATTGACACTATTGATATTTTATAAAAATAACATATTATTAAATTCTTTATAAATAACAAAAATATTTAAAAATTACAAATTGAATATTATATGGTAGAATATGTAATAATATATATAATTATGGAAAATTCACAACACATAAGTAACTATTTATAAAAATTTAAAGATTATTATATTATTACCACAAATAAAATTAAATATATTAAATAAGGATAAATTAAAATGATAAGGATTAAAATAAACATAAAACATGTATAAGTTTAATTGTATGATGATATTAATACCCTATCTCATCTCATATTATAATTGAGAAAATTTTGGAGGATTTTAAGTGGGGTTTGATTTTATTATTAATTAAAATTTTGGAGGTTTCAAAAGTGCCCCTCTCTTCTCTTATAAAAGGACACGTCATCCCTCTCCACTTCACACCATTTTGAGCATTAAATCTCGGCCAAACACTACCCATTACTCTTCTAAACATCTCTAGTAACATCCTGGAGGTTATGGCCTTCTCAAAAGACCAACTCTAGTCCCCTAAGAGGAAGTTTAAAGGAGGTGCGTCGAGAAAGAGGTAATCTCTTCTACCAATTCTTTCAAGTTATTTTGTTCATCTACAAACTCATATTTAGTTGTTTCATTAAAATGTAATGACATAATTATAAATAATATACTGATATGTTACTATGAAACAACCCTATTTCATCTTCTATCCATCAAACAAAAAATGAAATCACCGCGCGTGCGTACGTATGGCTTACCGTCTCTACGCCGTGGTGTAATCATTTATTCCAGCACCACCTTACTTGGATGGGTATAATGGTGAAAATAATAACTATATATGATTATTATAACATCATAATAATTCTGAGTTATTATATCATCCACTCCAATCCAATTAAATAATTATCGGAATGATATAATCGCTCGTGCGTACGTACGAATTACCGTCTCCAGGACGCGATGAGATTCACTCTCCATGTTAACCATTCAAGATTTATTATAATGTACATATAATAAATAATAATGAAATATATGACATTATAATGATACATTATTTTTGTATATATATATGTAATTTACTTACTTCCATTCAATTCAATAAGGAAAGGAAAACACTGTTCACGCATATGTACGGCCTACCGTCTCCATGAACGGTGTATTTCATTCCATTTATCGATATATTATATATATTTATATGATGAATATATATAATATATAAATAATTTTTTTACATTATGGAAGTAATTAATAATTATATAAGTAAACATAGGAATAATTATAAGTCAAAACATGTATGATAAATGAAACGATTTTACCCAAAAAGCTAATTTAACATGGAATTGACAAATGAACAGTTAAAATAAAGATGTAAGTGAATCATATATGATATCATAAATATTATTATGGTTCTGTTACATGTTAATAATATGTTTAATCCCACTGTACTAGAGTTTTGGACACATACGGACGAAATTGGACCTAAGGTAAGGGATAATTATTCCAATCTCATTGTTATCCGAGATTGTTTATTCGTAAGTATTAACCGGGGTTATATTTATCATCCATTTAGATTTTTTATAAAAATGTTTTCATAATGTATTTAATATTCTTCCATGTTTGTTTAAAGTCATGTTTACCACCTTATAACTTTTACTATGTGTTATGGAAGGAATATTTCTTTTGTTTACCATACGAGGTACTTTTTAAATTTTCCAGAAAAAAGTAAGAGAAGAATGTTTTTTTAATGATACGACATGAAAAGATTTTTACAATTTCATGAAACCATATTTCCATAAAGTTTCATCGACAATATTTCATGCTTATTTTCTACAAAATTCATTCCTTTTAAAATTTCACAACATTTTGACAAAAGATCATGATTTTGAAGAAGAAATGATATTTTCCTCAAGAATTCATTTCAAGAGTTTTATCAAAACTATTTTCCATATAAGATATCATTCTTTAATAAGGTTATGTTTCATGTATGATGTCTCTATCATTAATGTGGTCGGATTTTTTTTATGATGAAATGATATCTATTTATTTCATATCGATTATGTTATGATGGAATGATGTTTATGAATCCCATTTTATTCGTTGGGTTATGATGAATGAATTATGTTTAATTTTTGTCACACATAATAATGATTACATTACGAGATGGTAGGGACCTATATCTCCCTCCAATGCATTGGGTAAAGATTTATATCTCATGATATAGACATGGCTGGAAAGGTATTTAAATCTGGTTCAGTAATATAGGGCTAGAACGACAAGTAAACCTGGTTCAGTAATGGACTTTTTCCACTATGATGGTCCTGACAGTGATTCCTTAGATACTATGAAAATCATATCATGTGCTTAATTCTTTTCCACAATTACAAGTTTTATTCCCATGCTATTTTATCATGATTTATGTTTTTTTGTGATATATTCCTTACGTACTGCCAAGATTTATTTCACGAATCAAGATTTTGATGTATAAACATTATGTTCATGTTTTTAAGTTCAAATGTATATGTTTTTTATGTTCTCAATATTTATCCTTACTGATCATTTGAACTCACCCTTTTTATGTTTTCTTTTTCCCCGGATATGAAGGAAGGTTTTAGGTAAGAAAAAATCAAGATCTTTATGGGAGATGTTGAAGATCTTTCACAATGATTTGAACATTATCTTCAGTGTTTCCAAAGACACTAAACTAGTACGGTCATTGGGCATTTGTTTTTTTTATGCATTATATATTCCGTAAATGTAATGATATTTCCATGTACGCCAAGCTTGGGTATCAATAGTTGGTATTAGATCGAAGGTTTAGTTAACCATTGGAAAATAGGATGCGAAAACATTAGTTAGATCCCTAGAGATATTTCTAAGGTATTTTTAAGCATGTCCCTAAGGATAAGTGTATGTATAGGTTATAGTCCTAGAATTATGATAACAATCATGAATAACCTAGGATTAAATCTAAGATGTTAGAGATTGAATGTAATCCCAGTTGATTATGTTTTTTTCCTAGTATGATTTTTCCCTCTCACACTATTCTTTTTGGGTTTTAGAAAAAAGCTAGAAATAGGAAGATTCATGTTAATGGGGAATATGATGGATAATGGAATGATATTCTACATGAAGAAAGCAAATGAAATGGGATATGGAAGGTGAAACATTGTTATTATGCCTAATCAGAAATATCATAACATGATCTATAATATCAACATTGGTATGTTTCCGGACTCAGTTAATAAGAGAAAGATGGAGTTTCATTATGATCATAGAGGAAAGAAAGTTCAGCTTCCCTCGTGTAAATCATGTGGGAAGAGGCATCAAGGAGAATTATTCAAAGGAACTGGAAGATAGTTTTGGTGTGGAAAGAAGGACAAAAATCTATTAATTGAAAAGTAAAAGGTTCAGTTAACACAATGTACAAGGATAATGGTATTTCTAAGACATCAACAAATGTTAAATGTTTTAAATTTGGGATGTACAATTATTATGAAAACCAACTCCCTAAGGGAAAATATAATGTAGAGAACCAGCTTGGTCGTATGGGTAGTATTTATGTTGATGATGATGAAGAGACTACAAATGATATATGAGATGAAATAAGTCTTGAGGGATAAAATTATGAATCTCAATCAATGGTTTAAGAAGGTAATGGAATTATTTCATGTTTATCATGAATATTGTATGGTACTATGGAATAAAGAAAAATATTTTGATTATTACACTATTTTTTTCCATTGATTATTTGAATGTATATGATGAATGGTACCAGTAACCATGAAAAGTGATTAAAATATTTTTGGAAAGCATATGATATGATAATAATGAAGGGATAAGAAGAAAATAATATGTTTGATAGTATTATGGATATCATGATTGATATAAGGAAAAAGTGATATCATGGTTTGAGTATATAGAATTTTTGGGATTTTGGAATGTTGACAGAGTTAACTTTTAACACCATCCATGTTTTCTCTATGGTTCTCTGGTAGTTCATGTTTTAAGAGAATATGTGATTAAGGTATTCACATGTTTCAAATGTGACCAACAAGATATATCTTATAATATATGGGGGATAAATGATGGTATTCACATGCTTGTTATATGACCTTTCTAGTAATTGTTTTCTTTATACATTGATTTTGGATAGAAGTATTTTGGATAAGCCTAATTGTTGGAATGGATTAAGTTTGACATTAGATAGTATTATTTAAGGCAAGAACATTTTCTTGATATTATATCTGGAATGTTATAATTGTATTGTTTTATAAAAAGGAAAACATGTAGGACGAGCAAAAACTCATCGTGTCGGACAAGGAAGCAAGAATTGAACCCAAAATTGATTTGTGACATGCCTTTATCACCTACCAATGGCCTACAGGATGTCCCCGGTTAGTAGAAATTAATTTTATTTTATTAATCGGTATGATAGATGATGTATAAGTCCATTTTAGTAACCATATATGATTCATCTCACCATATATGGACTTATGTATATTTAATAAATTGTGTTATCAGTTTTGTGATAGAGACGTATGGAATGACCTATCATTCTATCGCATGATTTGCTAACATTCCAAGAATGAAAAATTCAACTTCATTTCTTTAAATAAGAGATGAAGTGTAGATTTTTCATGGAATGACCAACAATGATATTACACTGAAATCATGTAAGTATTTCTCCATATGAAAAAAATAATAAACTTTAAGGAAATTATCTTGAAATCCAAAAAAAAATTCTTAGTACACTCATATCCAATGATTCCGATGATACCTGAGATCATCACAGATTTATGGCTTTTTTATTGTTGCCTTTTTCATAGACATGTTCTCTACCACTCTCCATCAGAACATTATGGGTAGATTTCTCTTCCATATCCATGTTTTTACATATTTTCTCCTATATTGAAACCCAGTGATGAGTTACATTGGGTATCCATTATGTTTCTAATGTTCCTTTTTTGAAAATCATGTTTTAGTATTCCTTTTTAAGATGTGGGTTTCTATGAAAGAAACATTCAATTAGTGAACCATTTATAACCCAGATGAATTTCGAGGGGGAAATTCATTTTAAGGGGGGTAGAATGTAACACCCTGAGATTTTATGGGATATATTATTTTTAATATCTTTGATAACTTTTTTTTACACTACACCTATATTATCTTGTGATATGTGCAACATCATATTAGCTGAATTTTATGCAACACTATTCCTGGATTGTGTTACACACAATTTCAGGTTCGTTTGGTACAAATTATTCAATCCTAGAATTAGTATAGATTTTTTTTCAAAGTATAATTAAAATTTGTTTTTATTATTTTATATGCAAAACTAAATAAATCTTTCACTACACGCAACACTGGCTTGTCTTGCGTTACACGCAAGAGCGACCTTCCTCGATAGCTTATGTGGTACTCAATACTGAGTTTCACTAAACAATGATATATTATTATTATATTATTATGAACTAGCTGTTATGAAGAGTATTAACCAAATTTTAAATTTTATAACATTATAATTCATCTTACACATTTTCTATATTTAGTTATGATAACATAATCAATTTTTCAGATAAAAGAAATATTTTTTAAAAAATGCAGTTTTTCCACCTTTTGATTGCACACCGATTTTAAATCTTGATTTTGACATGTTAATAAGTTAAATTTTACAAATTATATTTCATCCATGGAATAAAAATATATAAATTTTCTTTGGACAAATTTTTTATATTTTTCTGATAACATTCATATTTTAATGAATAGTAAAAACACGCTAAATTTTAATTAAAAACAACTTTTTCATTGAGATAATTTATATGGTTAAATAATAATATTTAATGGTTTTAAATTATAAATAGAATATATTTTTACCATTTAATATAATTTATGTCATTATCATTAATTTTACATTGAATTCATAGGTGAAATCATTTTAATCATTTACTATGTTTTAAACAAAAACTCGTTTATTTTCGACAACGAGATTAATTTTAAATTAATTAATGCATCTTCTGTGTTTTGAATTTGGAAAAATGGGATCCTTATTTGGAATCAGAAGGTTAAAAATGTGTAAATGGAGAACTTTAATTTTTAGGCATTATGAATAGTAACTACGGTAAATATTATTTACCACAGTTAAAGGTAAATCAGATAATTAATGGTAAAAATAATATTATAAAATTACCCTAACACTTACCATGATATAATTGGTTGATTATATTTCTCCATAAAATATAATTTGGTCGAAATGGAATTTATTGGAACCCACTTGGATGTGATTAAGAACTTTAATTTATTTTATTTAAAGGAATGTTAAATATGTCCCACTCAATCTTTAATAATTATTGTATTTTTAATATAAGGTTATATAGAATATAAATTCAATTATAAATACTCATTTTAAAGAATTTTTTTCTTTATTAGGGTAATTTATTTTTAATTTCTAAGAAATATTTAATTACCATAATAGCTTATACATTAGTGATGCAAAAATTATTTATTTAGTGAATAATCAATAATATTGTTTTTATTCAAATAATAATACCCAAAATGGCCCAAACACCTGACCTACACTTATTGGTCATGTATATCTAAACCATAATCATCCAACGGTAGATGTTTTGTCCATTTGGAACCTTAAAAAATATATTATGACACTTATATTATTTTATTTTAAATGATGTCAAAGTTGTGACCTTCATAATTTAATAAATAGACCAATTTAAATGTTGTGATTTTAAGATGATAAATTCTAGTAAAAGTATTATAATTAAATATATTAGATTTATATTCATGATAGTATTTTATTTTTAATTTTTATGAAAAAAAATTATATTAAATAATTATACAAAAATGTTATAATAATTATTTTTTAAGAGAAATATCAAATAAATGGTTTTAAATATATTAAAATAAATATTATATGAACAAATTACTTTTCTTCGTGAATTTTTTATATTAAAATGACATGTTTGGAATTTATTAAATATTTTTGTTCGAATATATCTTCTTTGTGGATTTTATTTAAATTCAAATAATTGAATAGTGTCAAAATTGACACTATTGATATTTTATAAACATAACATATTATTAATTTTTTTTAAAATTCCAAAAATATTTAAAATTTAAAAATTTAAAATTAAAAGGTCGAAAATGTAATAATGTATCTAATTATGTAAAATTCACAACTCATAAGTAACTATTTATAACAATTTAATGATTATAATATTATTACCACAAATAAAATTAAATAGATTACATAAGGATAAATCAAAATTATATGATATAAAATAAACTTAAAAAATGTCTAAATTTTATTGGTTGATGATATTACAACCCTATATCACTTCATATTACAATTGAGTCATTTTTGGATGTTTTTAATTGGTTTTTTATTTTATTATTAATTAATATTTTTGAGGTTTCCAAAAGTGCCCCTCTCTTCTCTTATAAAAGGGCACCTCATCCCTCTCATATTCACACCATTTTGAGCCTTCAATATTGGCCAACCAATGCCTATTACTCTTATAAAGTTAAATAGTAACATTCTGGAGGTTATGGTCTTCTCAAAATACCATCTCTAGTAGATTAAGAGGAAGTTTAAAGGAGGTACGTCGAGGAAAGGGAAACTCTTCTACTGATTCATCCAAGTTTCTTTATTCTACTACTACCTATTATTTAGTTGTTTCATTATAAATTAATATAATCATTAAAACTAATATACTGATATTTTATTATGAAAACCCCCTATTTCACCTTCTATCTATTCTGTGAAAAACTAAATCACCGGGTGTGCGTACGTACGGCTTACCGTCTCCACACCGTGTCGTAATATGGATTTCCACCACCACCTTACTTGGATGGGTATATTGGGGGAAATAATAACTATAAATTATTATTATAACATCATACTAATTCTGAGTTATTATATCATCCACTCCAATTCCATTCAGTAATTATGGAAATGATGTCATCACTCGTGCGTATGTACGGATTGCGTCTCCATGACGCAATGAGATTAACTCTCCGTGTTAATGATTAAAGAATGCTTATAAAGTATATACAATGAATAATAATGAAATATATGACATAATAATTCTAATATATTTATGTGTGTGTATATATTTCATTTACTTACTTCCATTAAATTCCATTAGGATAGGAAAATAGTGTTCATTCATACGTACGACCAACCGTCTCAATGAACAGTGTATTTCATTCCATTTATCGATCTATTATATATATTTTTATGCTAAATATATATTATCTATAAATCATGTTTTACATTATGTAAGTATGTAATCATTTTCTAAGTAATCATATGAATAATTACATGTCAAAATACGTATGATAAATGAAACGATTTTACACAAAACGCTACTTTAACATGGAATTGTCAAATGAACGTGTAATATAAAGTCGTAAGTGAATAAAATATGATATCATAAATATTATTATGGTTCTATTAAAAGTTAATAATATGTTTAAACCCACTATATAGGAGTTTCGGACACATACATACAGAATTGGACCTAAGGTAAGGGATAATTATTCAAATCTCGTTGTTAACAAAAAAAATTTATTCGTATGTATTTACTGGGGTTATATTTATCATTCATTTCCATGTTTAATAAAAAAATCATAAATTATTTAATATTCTCCCATGTATGTTTAATGTCAATTTTACCCCTTTTTGACTTTTTCTATGTGTTATGGATGGAATATTTCTTTTGTTTACCATACGAGGTACTTTTTGACATTTCCGGGAAAAGTAAGAGAAGAAAGATTGTTTTACTGATACGGGATGAACTGATTTTTACGGTTTCATAAAAACATATTTCCATAAAGCTTATACTACAATATTTCAGGATTATTTTGAACAAAAAAATTTTCTTCTAAAATTTCATAGCACTTTGAGAAAATAATATGATTTTGAAGAAGAAATGACATTTTCCTCAAAAATTCATTTCAAGTGTTTTATCAAAACTATTTTCCATATAATATTACATTCACTAATAAGCTTCTGTTTCAAGTATAATGTCTCTATTATTTATATGGTTTGATTTTTTTATGATGAAATTATTTCCATTTATTTTATATGGGTTATTTTAGGATGGGATGATGTTAATGAAACCCATTTTATTCGTTGGCTTATGATGAATTATTTATGTTTAATTTGTGGAACACATAAGAATGATTTCATTATGAGATGGGTGGGACCTATATCTCCCCCCAATGCATTGGGTAAAGATTAATATATCCTGAGATATACATGGCTATAATAGATAGTAAATCTAGTTTAGTAATACAGGGTTGGAACGGCAAGTAGACTTTATTCAGTGATGGACTTTTGTCCACTATGATGGTCTTGGAAGTCATGTCATGGATACTATTGAAATAATATCATGTGATTAATGATTTTCCACAATTAAATATTTTTTTCCCATGCTATTTTATCATGATTGATGTTCATTTGTTATCTATTCCTTACATACTGCCAAGATTTATTTCACGACACAAGATTTTGATGTTAAAACTTTATGTTCATGTTTTTAAGTTCAAATGTATATATTTTTTTTATGTTCTCTATGTTTAACCTTACTGAGCATTTGAGCTCACACTTTTTATGTTTTCTTTTCCTCAAGATATAAAGGAAGCTTTTAGGTATGGGAAAATGATCATCTTTATGAGAGATGTTAAAGATATTTCACCATGATTAGAAGATTATCTTCAAAGTTTCCATGACACTAAACTAATACGGTCACTGGGAGTTTGTTTTTGTTATGTATTAAGTATTCTGCAAATGGAATGAAATGTCCATGTACATCATGTTTGGGTATCTATAGTTGGTATCAGAGCAATGGTTTAGTTATCTTTTTGAAACTAGGATGCGAAAACATTAGTGAGATCCATAGAGATATTTCTATGGTATGTCTAAGGATGTCCCTAAGGATTTGTATAAGTATACGATACAGTATTTGAATTATTATAATGATCATGAATAACCTATGATTAAACCTAAGATGTTAGAGAATGAAAATACTCCCCATTGATTTTTTTTCCAAGTATGATTTTTTCTTCTCACACTATTATTTTAGGGTTTTAGAATATAGCTAGAAACATGAGTATTCATGTTAATGGAGAATATTATAGAAAATGGAATGATATTCTTCATGAGAAACCAAATAAAATGGGATTTAGAAGGCGAAACACTGTTATTATTCTAAATCATATATATAAAA
This sequence comes from Viscum album, assembly GCA_963277665.1. Taxonomy (NCBI): domain Eukaryota; kingdom Viridiplantae; phylum Streptophyta; class Magnoliopsida; order Santalales; family Viscaceae; genus Viscum; species Viscum album. The sequence continues at coordinate 687,595,616 of OY728167.1, forward strand.
ATATGATCAATAATATCAACAATGGTAAGTTTTCTGACTCAGCTAATAAGAGAAAGATGGAGTTTCATGATGATCATAATGGAATGAATGTTCTATTTCCCTCATTTAAATCATGTGGGAAGAGGCATCAAGGAGGATATTTCAAATGAATTTGATGATACTTTGGGTGTGGAAAATAAGTACAAAAAGATAGTAATTATAATGGAAAAGGTTCAGTTAACACAATGGACAACGATAATGGTATTTCTAAGACATCAACGAAGGATAAATGTTTTAAATGTGTAATGTATGGGCATTATTCAAACCAATACCCTAAGGAAAAATATCATTAAGAGAATCTTCATGGTCGTATGAGTAGTTTTTATGTTTTTGATGATGAAAGGACTAAAAATGATATATGAGATGAAAGAAGTGTTGAGGAATAATATGATGAAGCTCAGTAAATGGTTTAACAAGGTAGTGGAATGATTGAATGTTTATCAAGAATATTGTATGGTACTGTGAAATAAAGAGAAATCTAATGATTGTAACACTATTGGTTTTCCTTGAGTATTTGAATATTTGATAAATGGTACCTGTAACCATGAAACGAGATTAAAAATATTTTTGGAATGAAAATTCTATGAGCATAATGAAGGTATAAAGAGAAAATAATATGTTTGATAATATTGAGGATCTCATTATTGATATAAGGACAAAGTGATATTATGGTTTGAGTATATAGAATTTTTTGGATTTTGGTATGTGGAAAGAGTTAACTTTTGAAAGCATTCGCTTTTTCACTAAGTTTCTATGGTAATTCATCATTCAAGAGAATACATGATTAATGTATTCACATGTTTCGAATGTGACCAACAATATATATCTTATGATATAAGGGGGTAGATGATGATATTCACATTCTTGTTATAGGACCTTTCTAGTAATCATTTTCTTTATACTGTTAGTTTGGACATAAGTATTTTGGATAAGCCTAAAGGTTGTAATGGATTTAGTTGGACATCATTTAGTATTGTTTAAGTCTAGAAAAAATTTTCGATATTATTTCTGGAATGTTATAATAGTACAGTTTTAGAAAAAGGAAAAATTAAAGGATGAGCGACAACCCATCGCGTCAGACAATACTGTGTAAATCGACCCCACAACCGAAGTGTGATAGGCCTTTATCTCTTACCACTGGCCTACAAGAAGTCCCTGGTTAGTATAAATTTGTTTTGTTTTATTAATCGGTATGATAGATAAATTATAAGTAAATTTTAGGAACCATATATGATAAATCTAACCATAGATGGACTAATCTATATTTATTTACTTTTTTATCCTTTTTGTGATAGAGACATATGGAATGACCTATCATTCTATCGCATGTTCTGCTAACACTTCAGGATTGAAAAATTCAACTTCATTTATTTAAATAAGAGAGGAAGTGTAAATTGTTCATGGAATGACCAAAAATGATATTACACTGAAATCAAGTAAGTATTTCTCCATATGAAAAAAATTCATAACCTTTATGGAAAGGATCTTGAAATCCAAAAATGTTGTCCTAGTACCCTCATATCTAATGATTCTGATTCTACCTTAGATCATCACAATTTTTTGGCTTTGTAATTGTTGTCTTTTTCATAGACATGTTCTCTAACACTCTCCATCAGAACATGATGGTTAGATTTATCTTCTATATCCATGATTTCACATATGTTCTCCTATGTGGAAACACAGTGGTGAGTTACATTGGGTATCCATTATGTTTCTAATGTTCCTTTTTTGAAAATGAAGTTTTGGTATTCCTTTTTACGATGTGGGTTTCTATGAAAGAAACTTTCAGTTATTGAACCATTTATAACAACGACGAATTTCAAGGGAGAAATTAATTTTAAGGGGGGTGGAATGTTACTCCAGGAGATTTTATGAGATATATTATTTTTAATTTCTTTGATATCTTCTATTGTACACTATAACATGATTATCTTGTGCTATACACAACCCCATATAATCTTGAAGTATATGCAATGCTATTCTTGGCTCGTGTTACACACAATTTCAAGTTCGTTTGTTAGAAATTATTCTACGCAACGTTGAGTACATATTTTTTTCAAAGTATAACTAAAATTTGTTTTGATTATCTTATACACAACACCAATTGAATCTTTCACTACACGCAACACTATCTTGGCTTGCGTTGCACGCAAGAGAGACCTTCCTCGATAGCTTGTGTGGTATGCAATACTGAATTTCACTAAAAAATGATATATTATTATAATATTATTATGAACTTTCCTTTATGAATATTATTAACTGAATTTTTAATTTTAAAACATTATAATTCATCTTACACATTTTCTAGATTGACGTATGGGAACAAAATCAATTTTTCATATAAAAGATTTATTTTTCAAAAAATATTGTTTTGCCGCCTTTTGATGGCGTACCCATTTTAAATCTATTTTTTGACATCTTTATAAGTTCAATTTGACAATTTAAATTTCTTTCATGGAATCAGGATATAAAAATTTACATTGGATATATTTTTGATATTTTTCTGATAAATTTCATATTTTAATGAATAGTAAAAACATGCAAAATTTTAATTAAAAACAACTTTTTTATCGAGGAAATTTATATGGATAAATTATAATATTTAATGGTTTTAAAATAAATATAGAAAATATTTTTACCATTTAATATAATTTATGTCATTATCATTAATTTTACATTGAATTCATAGGTAAAATCATTTTATTTTTTTGCAATATTTAAAACAAAAACCTATTTTTTTCGACAACGGGATTAATTATAATTTAATTATATCATATTCCGTGTTTTTAATTTTTTAAACTGGATTCCATATTTGGAATTAGGAGGTTCAAAATTTTTAAATAGATAGCTTATATTTTTAGGCATTATGTATAGTTACTACAGTAAATTTTATTTGCTAGAGTTAAAGGTAAATTAGGTAATTAAGGGTTGAAATAATATTATAAAATTACCTTTACTGTTGTCTTGATATCATTGGATGATTATATTTCTCCAAAAAACATACTTCGGTCGAAATGGAATCTATCGGAACCCACTTGGATGTTATTAAGACCTTTAATTTAATTTATTTAAAGGGATGTGAAATATGTCTCACTCAAACATTAATAATTAAAGTATTTTTAATATAAGGATATACAGAATATAAATTAGATTATAAATACCCATTTGAAATTTAAAATGTTTTTCTTTATTATGGTAATTTATTTGTAATCTTTAAGAAATATTTAATTACCTTTATAGCTTATACATTAAGGATAAATAAATTCTTTATTTAGTGAGTAATCAATAATATAGTTTTTATTCAAATAATAATACCCATAAAAGCTGATACACCTGACCAAAACATATTGGTAATTTATATATAAACCATAATCATAAAATTTTCAAATGTTTTACCATTTGGGTCATTATAAAAGTGATTATGACACTTATATTATTTTATTTTAAATTATGTCAAAGTTGTCACCTACATAATTTAATAAATATAAAAACTCCAAGGATGTGATTTTAAGATGATAAATTCTAGTAAAAGTATTATTATAAAATATATTATATTTTTATTCATAATAGTATTTTATTTTCAGTTTTTATACAACAAATAATTATATTAAATAATTATACATAAATGTTGTAATAATTATTTTATTTAGTGAAATATCAAATAAATGGTTTTAAAAATATAAAAATAAATATTATATTTACAAATTAATGTGGTCAATGATTTTTTTATATGAATATGATATTACCGAAATCTATTAAATATTTCGGTTCGAATATATATTCTGTGAATATTTTATTTAAATTCATATAATTGAAAGTGTCAAAATTGACACTATTGATATTTTATAAAAATAACATATTATTAAAATATTTAAATAGCACAAAAATATTTAAAATTTAAAAATTGAAAATTATATAGTCTAAAATGTAATAATGTATCTAATTAAGGAAATTTCACAACACTTATGTAACTTTAAATAACCATTTAATGATTATGATAATATTACCACAAATAGAATTAAATTTATTAGATAAGGATAAATCAAAATGATAAGGTTTAAAATAAACATAAAACTTGTATAAATTTAATTGGATGATTATATTACAACCCCGTATCATCTCATATTATTATTGAATAATTATCTGAGGTTTTTATGTGGGTTTTTATTTTATTATTAATTAATATTTTTGAGGTTTCCAAAAGTGCACCTCACTTCTCTTATAAAAGGGCTCATCATCCCTCTCCTCTTCACACCATTATGAGCCTTAAATCTCGTCAAAAGCCATCTCATTACTCTTCTCAACATCCCTAGTAACATTCTAGAGGTGTTGTTCTTCTCAAAATACCAACTCTAGTCACATAAGAGGATGTTTAAATGAGGTGTGTCGAGGAAGAGGTAATCGCGTGTACCAATTCTTTCAAATTTCTTTATTTTTCCACTACCTATTCTTTAGTTGTTTGATTATAAATTAATATCATCAGTATAAACAATATACTGATATTTTATTATGAAACAACCCTATTTCTCCTTCTATCCATCGAACCAAAAATGAAATCACTGCGTGTGCATACGTACGGCTTACCGTCTCCACCACGTGGTGTAATATTTTTTTTCCACCACCACCTTACTTAGATGGGTATAATGGTTGTAAATAATAACTATATATTATTATTATAACATAATACAAATTATGAGTTATTATATCATCCACTCCAATTCCATTCAATAATTATTGGAATGATATCATCGCTCGTGCGTACGTATGGATTACCGTCTCCACGACGTGATGACATTCACTCTCCATGTTTATCATTATAGAAGGATTATAAACTATATATAATCAAAAATAACGAAATATATGACATACTAATGCTATTTTATTTATGTTTGTATATATATATGGCATTTACTAACTTTGATTCAATTCAATAAAGAATGGAAAAGAGTGTTGATGTGTACGTACGGCCTACCGTCTCCATGAATGCTGTATTTCATTCCATTTATCGATCTATTATATATATTTATATTATAAATATATATTATATGTAAATAATGTTTTACTTTATGGATTTATGTAATCATGATCTATGTAATCATATTAATAATTACAAGTCAAGACACATACAATAAATGAAACGATTTTACCCAAAATGCTAATTTAACATGGAATTGACAAATGATTGGATAATATAAAGTCGTAAGTGAATCAAATATGATATCATAAATATTATTATGGTTCTGTTACATTATAATAATATGTTTAAACCCACTATGCTAATTTTTCGAACACATACATAAGAAATTGGACCTAAGGTAAGGGATAATTATTCCAATCTCATTGTTATCCAAGTTTGTTTATTCGTAAGTATGTACTGGGGTTATATTTATCATCCATTTCCATGTTTTATAAAAATGTTTTCATAAATTATTTACTATTATTCCATGTTTGGTAAAAGTCATGTTTACCCCTTCTTGACTTTTACTATGTGGTGTGGAAGGAATATTTTTTTTGTTTACCATATAAGGTACTTTTTGACTTTTTCGGAAAAAGTAAGAGGAGAATGTTTTTTTACTAATACTACATGAAAAAAAATTTACGGTTTCATAAAACCTTCTTTCCATAATGCTTCCTATACAATATTTTAGGATTATTTCCAGCAAAATTATTTTCCTTTAAAATTTCAGATCATTTTGAGAAAAGAACATGATTTTGAAGATGAAATGATATTTTCCTCAAGAATTAATTTCAAGTGTTTTATCAAAACTATTTTCCATCTAAGATGATAATCTTTAATAAGGTTATGTTTGAAGTATAATTTTTTTATTATTTATATGGATTTATTTTTTTTATGAAATGATATCCATTTATTTTATATGAATTATGTTATGATGGGATGATGTTTATGAAACCCATTATATTCGTTAGGTTATGATGAATGATATATATTTAATTTGTGGAACATGTAAGAATTATTTCATTATGAGATTGCTGGTACATATATCACCCTAAAATTAATTGGGTAACAATTTATATCTCATGATATAGAAATGTATGGAATAGAAAGTAAATTCGGTTTAGTAATACAGGGATGGAACGACAAGTAATCCCGGTTTAGTAATGGACTCTGTCCACTATGATGGTCTTGGAAGAAATTACGAGGATACTATGGAAATCATATCATGTGATTAATGTTTTTCCATAAGTCCATGTTTTATTTCCATTCTATTTTATCATGATTGATGTTCCTTTATGATCTATTCCTTACGTACTTCAATGATTTATTTCACGACTCAAGATTTTGATGTTTAAACATTATGTTCATGTTTTTGAGTTCAAATGTATATGGTTTTTATGTTCTCTATGTTTAAAATTAATAAGAATTTTATCTCACCCTTTTTATTTTTTCTTTTCCCCTGGGATATAAAGGAAGGTTTTCGGTAGGAAAAAAAGGAAGATCTTTATGGGAGATGTTGAAAATCATTCACCATGATTAGAAGATTATCTTCCGAGTTTCCAAAGACACTAAACTAATACAGTCATTGGGAGTTTTTTTATTTAATAAGTATTCCGAGAAAGTAATGTAATGGACATGTACATCAAGCTTTGGTCTCTACATTTTATTTGGACAATATTTGTTTTACCATTAATATAATGTTATTTTGGATTTGGTTGATTTATTTTAGCACACTTTAGTGGACCCTCCAAGACATATAAACATTGTTTCTTTTTATATTCTTTTCCTTGAGAGTGTGACTCACCTCCATAGAATAAAATCTATTATTTTAAGAATTTCAGCCCTTGGACTTATAAAATATTTTTTCCACTCCCCATTGGAAAAAACCATGGGAAAAACCCATGGGTTGGTTTCTGGTTTTGATTAGTTTAATGTGAGGTGTCCCAAATATAAATAATAAATAATTCCCCCTCCTTTCCTATATAAACCCACCCAAGATCCCAATATCTCTTCACTAATAGCCTTTATAGTGCATCCAACCCCTGTCATAATCTCTTTATGTTCCTCCCAAGTTACCCCAAGCTCCCAAGAAGCCTCTCTCAAGCCTCTCCCATGCCATTGGGATCACACATCCAAGTAAAGGATTTCTTCTTTTCTCATTTTTTTCCAATTTTCTTTATGTTGTTATGCCCTTATATTTTCAATTGTAAATTTGGGCGTATTATTATGCACCAACCCCATACATCCCTCTTAATGTTTGAATCATAACAGGCCCAATTTCTCTCTCATTAATTACTCCCATGTATGCTTTTTACCATGCTGAAATTGCGTAAGGAATTTCTCTCTCCTCATTTACATTTATTAAATTCGTTTGTATTATGAATCCAAATTCCATTATTTATCTTGGGAAATGTATCTATATGACCCCCTTATAGTCCATTAAATTTATACATGATGATACACCTACATTCTCTCTCGTCACCATTTTTATTAGTTCTTATGTCACGGCTTTACGCTGCCGAAATTACACCATGATTTTCCTAGGAAAATTCATTGTGTAGTAAATACCATTACCATGTCTCTGTCAAGGGTATTCACCTTTATGCACATATACATATTGAATGGAAATCTATTGTATTTATTACACATTCTTGAATCATGTAATAACTTATGATGTTGAATAATCACATGTTATATGATCTATGTGTCACACATATGCATGAAATGAAATGTTTAAGAAGGTTGTACCCTGAGAGCACTTCAATGCATTGGGTAATATTTAAGAAGGGGAAAATGAGTGTTGAATCATGATAATTCAAGTTAAATGAGGTTTTACTCGTGCTTTATTTGCAATAAGCCTTTTCTCATGTTAATTCCAAGTTAAGTGTCGTTGCCACATTTCCATGTTTTGATAGTCATGCTATATCATTACTATATGTTAATGTTTCTATTGTGCTACATTTATGTGCCTATTTACTAACATGTATTGTAATATTTATGTTATACCATGTTTAATACCTTACTGGGATTTATAGTTCACCTTTTTCTTATGCATGTCCTCAAGTTATCCCAAGCAATGCTAAGTACGAGATAATTCAGTGGTCACGTAAAGGAAGTTTTCAATAAATATATTGTGTTTTATGTCTAAATATTTATGTAATTTTCCTAATCCCCAATGAAACTAGACCTCTAAGTCATCTATGTTTTATCTAGTGAAGTTTCTTATGTAATAAATCATTTTTAAGTTTGTAAAAAAAGATCAGGGTTGACATAGTTGGTATCAGAGGATAGGTTTAGTTATTTTTGGGATTAGGATTAGAAAAACCTATTGAAATCCTTAGGGACAACACTAAGTATAATAAAAGAATGACTAAAATTTGGTGAGTGTTGATTCAGTGGTTTAGCAAGAAAATACACCCCTGTCTGAATACAAGCAGGTAGAGGCGGCTCTGGCACAAATGTTACCTAGGGGTGAAACCCGAAAACACCACTTTGAACTATACTCAAATGGTAACTGGTGCATGAAAATGGGATATTCTGTACTTTGGATTACGAGACTCCAGTGGGGATATTCTTCAGTAAATTCATAATCTTATTATGAACCATTATTGAGGGAATAAAAAATTGTCCTAAGAATAAATGTTAGGAAGTATATCAATGATAACATAGATTGAAACCTATAGATGCATAATTTAAGGAATAAAAGTAATTAATAAGTCATCAGTTTGTTTTTTCTTTGTATTACCCTTTATGTGTTACCCCTAACATTATTTTTATTCCATAAAATGGCCGGTAATATGAGGACTCGGGATAACAACTTATGTGAAGATCAATGTAGTGATTGTTCTAATGAGATCCCAAATCCAATGGGATTGGGAATCGTGATATTTGTCACGATACTCTCCCAGTGAACTCAATATGTGAATAGAAAAATGGGTCAAGTGTAACGTTCAACCACCTCTAAGAAAGAACAAGTCACTATTGAGTGCTTCATGATACAAAGGCCTCATACTTTTAATGGATCATCTGATCCCTCATTCACTTAACAATGGTTCAACTCCATTAAAAATATCGTCTCCATCCTTTAATATTCTGAATAAGAGACGATTCCCATAAATTCTTATTATCTAGAGGGTGAATTCGATCAATGGTGGACATTGATAAAAAAAATACGCAGCCTAAGGATAAGATCGAGGTGTTGGGATGGAAGGATTTCTGAAAATCATTTTTTGATAAAAACAATTCCTCACACCATTCAGATTAAAATGGAAAGGGACTTCCATGACCTCATGAAAAAGGATGATGAATCTGTAAGAGTGTATGAGGAAAAATTAACCAGGCTTGCATTATACGCCTCTGGCATTGTCGTTACCCCTGAATGTAAGGTATACCTCTTCTTTGGTGGGCTGAAACCTAGCCAGCGGAAACCCCTAGTGATCTGTGACTTTGAAAATGATGGGGAAATTTTCCGATGTTACCTTAATGTCAAAATGGAGATCATATAATCTAAGGGGTATCATGGGGATAAGAAACATAAGGTGGAGTTTAATACTGGCGGTCCAATGGATAAATCCAACGGTGCTAAGAAAATCCAACACCCCACATGCCAAAAGTGTAGAAATAAGCACCCTTGAAATTGCCTGATGGGGATGAGGAAATGCTTTAGGTGTCTAAGATGAGGGAACCTAGCTATTAAATGTCCGCCATAAAAACCCACAGCTATGAAAGAGGAGAGTAATGCTTCTCTTAACCCTCAATACGTTGTTCATTACTTCAACTGCCAAGAACCAGGGAACTTTGCAAACCAATGACCTAAGAAAACAATTTTCGGAGGCAACCAACAACCTCCAAGTCAGCAAGGGCGAGCTCTTTCCATCACTTCCACCGAAGTGAACCCTGAAAACGATGTGGTGAAAGGTACTCTAGTTATTCATCCATGAATAGAGAATATACTTTTTTTCTGGTTATACACATTCATTTATATCCTGAATGTTTAGTAGAACAATCCCAACACCACCACAAATCATTGAAGTAAATATGTCGGTGAGTGTGGAAAATCGGTCAATCATTGCATCCCATTAATATTACTCCTCCCCTGTCATAATATGTGTATTGAACTTCCTAGTGGACAATGAAATACTCCATCTTGTGGAATTTTATCCAATTCTTGTTAGGGATGGTATTTCCATATATGGATCCAACATAAATTACCATGAGAGGGAAATCACTCTCCATAACGCTAATTGATCTATGATTCTATAAAATTGAAAGGATGAAGATGAATCTTCTTTAGCTGCATCATCTCAAGCGTGGATATTACTGTCCTATGTGCATGCGTATCTGGCTCATACTATTGAGACCAAAGAATAATCCATCCATGTAGACATGCTTATTGTGAGTGAATTCGTTGAAGTGTTTCCCATGGAATTGTCTGGTCTTCCTCCTTGAAGAGATGTTGAATTCTCAATTTATCTTATACCTGCGGAGTTACCAATGTCCAAGACTCCATATATAGTGGATGTTGTGGATATTGAGGAGCTGAAGAAACAACTACCATAGAATCTAGATAAATGGTTTCTAAGCCCAAGTGATTCACAATGGGGTTCACCAGTTCTCTTCGTCAAGAAGAAGGATGGGTCAATGCGTCTTTGCATCGATTATCATGATCTTAACAAAGTCACGATAAATAACAAATATCCTCCCCCGTGAATTTATGACTTGTTCGATCAGATGTGTGGAGCATAATACTACTCCAATGTATATTTTCAGTCGGGATATTATCATGTAAGGGTGAAAAATTATGATATACCCAAGACTTCTTTTCGTACAACATACGAGCACTATGAAATCATAGGAATTCGTTTCAGACTCACTAATTCTCTAGATATCTTCATGGACTTAATTAATAGAGTCTTTATAGATTACCTCAACAAACTTGTGTTAGTCTTTATAGAGGATATTATAATAGACCCCAAAACAATGGAGGATCACAAGGAGCATCTATGAACTATACTAGAGACCTTTCGAAAGGATAATCTCTATGGAATGTATAGAAAGTGTGAGTTCTAGTTGAAGGAGGTCTCATTCATGGGCCATATCATCACAAGAAATGGGATATCTGTGGATCCATCCATGATTATTTCAATAGAGGGATGGTCGAGGCCAACATCGGTAATGGATATCCGTAGGTTCTTAGGGTTAGCTGGATATTGTCGATGATTTGTGACAAATTTATCATGATTTTCCAACACTCTTACCAAGATAACTCAAAAGATAGTAAAGTTTTCTTGGAGTGAAGAATGAGAATAAAGATTCAAGAAGTTAAAAAGATGGATTTTCACTGCACACGTGCTCACATTACCCTCAATTGGAAATTGTTTTGTTGTATTCAGTGATGCTTCGAAGAAGGTACTTGGCTATGCGTTGATGGAGAATGAAAAATTCCCTTCCTATGCTTCAATGAAATTGAAGGTTCATGAGTATAATTATCAAACACATGATCTGGAGTTGGCTGCGGTGATCTTTTCTTTAAAAATATGGTGTCGTTATCTCTTTGGAGAGAAGTGTGAAATATATACGGACCAAAAAACCCTCAAGTATATAGTCACACAGAATGAGTTGAACATGCTCCAATGAATATGGTTAGAAATGATCAAAGAATATGACTTCTCAACCCATTACCACCCTGGGAAAGAGAACAAAGTGGCAAATTCTCTAAGTAGGAAGGACCCATCTATTATATCATTGATGAGAATTTAAAAGGATCCAATCTTCTTATATTTGATGAAGATGGACATGGGACTCATAAAGAAGGGAACATCACCAATCTTGTCACAAATGATTACACAACCATCTCTTTTCGAAAAGTTAAAGGATGTTCAAAAGGATGATGTGGTAATTTAGCAGAAAGTAGAAGATATCAAAAAATGGAAATCCTCATAGTTAAATGATAATGAATAAGGAATTGTGAGATTTGGGAAAGGACTATGTGTTCCATCATGTCTGGATCTGTATATTGATGTTTTGGATGATGCAAATAGTTCGATTTTCTCTATTCACCCAAGAAACACAAAGATGAATCGAGATCTCTGAGAGCATTATTAGTGGGATAATATATTGAAGGAGATCACTGAGTGTACATCAAAGTGCCTAATGTGTCAGAAAGTGATGGAAGAGAGGCATAAGTCTAAGGGGATGATGGAACCATTTCCTATACCATAATGGAAATGGGAGAAAATCACCATAGACTTCGTCATCAGACTTCCGAAGAAATCCAAAGGAAACAATGAAATCTGGGTTGTTTTGGATCATGTTACAAAGTCATCACACATCATTGCAATTTGAGAGGACTTCTCATTGGATCAACTTGAAAAGTTTTACATCAAGGAAGTGGTATGGCTGCATGGAGTATCACTATCTATTATATATGATCGAGAACCAAGATTCACCTCTATGTTTTGTAAAAGTATTCAACATGCTATGGATACTTAGCTAATCTTTAGTATGACTTATCATGCTCTAACTAATGGACAATTTGAGAAGACTATCAAAACACTTGCGGAAATGTTGAGAGCATGCTCAATAGAATTTAAAGGGGGATGAGATCAACATCTTCCTTTGGTTGAGTTCTCTTACAATAAAAGCTTTCACTCAAGCATCTAAATGGAACCTTATGAAACCCGGTATGGGAATAGTTTCTGAACATCAGCATGTTGTGATGAAGTCGGTGAGTGTACGCTGCTAGGACAAAAAATGGTAAAAGAAATGGTGGAGAACGTGAAAACCGTTCAACAACATATCATGGAAGCCCAAAGTTGACAGAAGAGTTATGTAGATAACTGTTGGCAGGACCTTGAGTTCAAAGATGGATATAAGCTATATCTATTCATATCACCATGGAATAAGGTCATGAGGCTTGGAAATAAAGGGAAGTTAAGTCCTAGGTACATTGACCCCTTAGAGATTCTTGATCGTGTTGAGGTTGTGGCCTATTGACTGGCACTTATACCTACCATGGCTAAAGTATATTATGTAATTCATTTATCCCTCTTAAGGTAGTATATACCAGGCCCTTCACATGTACTCTCTTTAGAGGTAGTACAATAATAGGATGATCATTCTAATTAGGAGCAACCAGTGAAGATATTAGATCATAGAGAAAATGTTCTATGAAAAAAGACAATGCCACTTGTCAAGGTGTTGTGGCTAAACCACAGGTTTGAAGAAGTGGCGTGGGAATCATAGGAAGTGATTAAGAAGAGTTACCCACGTCTATTTCAGTGTGAGAAAAGGATATTTAGAGGACAATATTTTTCAACGGAAAAATATTGTAACGACCTAAACATTCATCAATGAAAATTCAAGTGGTTCTTTTTAAATGTATTATTATGTCAAATTCTTATGTAAAACATATTCACTTCCATGGTTTTGTGATTTTTGATTTTAAAATATTTTATGAATTATGACCGCTTCTAATATATCCATTGAACAGTTATCACATGATTAGTATAAATATAGGTCTTTAACAATCTAATATATTCAGAAAAAGTAAGTGATGGCCTCATCTAATAGAATTTCTCCATAAAAAGCCCATTTTTCGGAGCTCGGAAAATAGGTGGCGTCATTGGTCTTCCCTCTTGACCAAGCCCAATCCGATCTTCAATACGTTAATCATGATCCAAACCATCTACGATAGAAGTGTATGTTGATAGAGATCACCACGCTTTCAATGTTATCTGAGCCACCCCAAGAGTTTTTCACCATTGCACTCCTTACCCTTAGGTCATATGTGGCTGTTTTAAGGGGTTATGTAACAAATCCATAGCACTATGATTATTTTAATGACTTTTCTATACAATAAAGAATAGATAATTATTTTTATTATTGTTATGTTATAAATAGTTTTTAAAAGTGAAAATGGACATTTTAGTTAGTATTCAAATAAAAATCTATTTTTATAAATTAATGAAATTTTTAATTAAATAATATTTTAAAAAAATATTATTATTATTATTATTAAATTAATTTTTATTAAATATAAATGATCATATTATTTTAAGAATGAAATTGTAATTTTTATTATGGTTTGAAATCTATTTTTGTCAAAACCCATGAATTTCTGATCAATGTCGGTTTTTATTTTAAAAGTAAAAAATTAAAATATTTAGAAAATTATTTAGATAAAATGAATATTATTTTGGGAATCACAGCATCTAAATTATACAATGGTTAATTTTTCCCAATTTTTTGAGACAGTCGAATTTTTGGTTAAAAATTAAATACTATTTAAATAAATATTGTGTTTTATGAAATCATAATGAACCAATAGTGATGTAATAAAATACTATAAACATTATATTCGTCCAATATATGTCTTATCATTAAAATAATGTTATTTCTTATTTGTTTGATTTATTTTACCAAGCTTTAGTGGACCCTCCAAGACTTATAAAACATTTTGTCTTTTTAAATTGTTTTCCTTGAGAGTGTTACCCACCTCCACATAATCAACCCTATTATTTTAAGGCGTTTTTCCATTGGCCTTATAAAATATCTTTTTCCACTCCCATTTGGTAAAAAACCGTGGGCAAAAATGATGGGCTTGTTTGTGGTTTTGATTAGTTTAATGCGAGGTGTCCCAAACCTAAATAATAAAAAATTCCTCCTCCTTTCTTATACAATCCCACCCAAGCTCCAACTTCCTCTTCCCTAGAAGCCTTTTGAGATCGTTCAACCTCTTCCGTACTCTCTCTAGAATCCTCCCAAGGTTCCCCAAGCTCCCATGAATTCTCTCTCAAGCCTCTTCTATGCCTTTGGGATCACACTTCCAAGTAAGGGATTTCTCCATTTCTCATTTTTTCGAATATTCTTTAGATATTATACCATTTTATTTTCAATTATAAATTTTGGAGAATGATTACATACCTCCCCCATACATCCATATTTATGTTGCAAATCATGAGTGACCCCATTTCTCTCTCATTACTGCCTCCCATGTATGCTTGTTACCATACCGAAATTCCATAAATAATTTTTATCTCTTCATTTACATTCAAGAAATTATTTTATATTATGAATACAAATTCCATTATTTATCTTGGGACATGTATATATATGAACCCCTTACTGTCCATTTCATGTAAACATGATGAGACACCCCCTTTCACTCCCATCAACCATTTTTATCAGTTATTATGTCACGCTGTTATGCTGCCGAAATTACACTACGATTTTCCAAGCCAAAGTCATTGTGTAGAGAATGCCATTTCCATGTATCTATCAAGTGTATTCATATTTTTGAACATATACATATTTAATTGTACTTTAAGGTATGTATTCCACATTACTTAATCTTTGCATAAATTATGATCTTGAATAATCTCATGTTATATGATCCATGTGGCACACTTATGCAAGAAATTAAATGTTTAAGAATGGTGTGCCCTAATAGTGCTCTAATGCATTTCGTAATGTATAGTATCATGATACATCATATTCAATGAGTGTTGAATCACGATAATTCAAGTGAAATTTGGGTTTACTCATGCATCATGTGCAATGAGACTTGGCTCATGCTAATTCCATGTTAAGTGTGGTTGCCACATTTCCATGTTATGATAATCATGCTATACCATGCCTTTACGTTAATGTTTATCATGTGCTCAATTTATTTTCCTATTTCCTAACATTTATTGTAATATTTATTTTATACCTTTTTTACTCCCTTACTGGGCTTTATAACTCACCCATTTCTTTTTAATGTCCTCAGGTTATCGCATAAAATGCTATGTGTGAGGGAATGTAGTGGTCATGTAAAGGATGTTTTCCATTAAGATATTGTGTTTTATGTCTAATTTGTTATGTAATGTTTCTATGCCCCAAAGAAACTAGACCTCTCGATCTTATATGTTGTATCAAGTGAAGGTTCTTATGTAATAAATCATGTTTATGTTTGTTATAAATGATTAAGGATTTCATATGTTATAAAAGAATATAAAATTTTAATTTTAATATATATAAGTTCTTTTAAGATCGTATTGTAATTTTAATTTTTTTATCAATTTAAAAACATACACAATGTTGACATTTTTCTTGTGAAATTAGTAGAAAATTCAATGTAAATGACTTTAGAAACATTAAAAGTAGTATTTTTGGATTAATTATGATGTTAAATAAATTTATGGTTAATAATAATAAATATTTAATGGTTAAATAGTTTATATTTTAATTTTATCCTTATCTTTATGACTTTAAATATAAATTTTTTAATAGACCCAAAAAGTGACTTTAATGATATTTCAGGTTAAATAATATTTTATTAAATGATTTAAAAATAAGATAAATATTTCAAAAAGAAAATTGGAATAGAAAATGGTCTAAAATTCCATCCATGTACCATTTTGGATTAATTTTCCACAGTATAAGTGAATTTATAACACTTAATGATGAAAGAATTTATTACCAATACTAAAGTCAAAATGTGTTTATGTGGACATTAAAAAAAGGGTTAAGTTTTAAAATGTATCTCAAACCTATCCAAATTTTATTGGTTGATGGTATTTTTATATTTTCATATCCTATATTAAAACATTTTTCAATTTTTCCCACTTGACGTGATTGTGATATTTATTATATTTTCAAGTGCATAAAAATTAAAAGTGTGTATTTTCCCCCTCTAATAATAGAGTACCTCCTCTCCTCTCTTCCTCACACTTTATGAGCCATTTTGTTGTCAATATCTACCCAAATAGATTGGTATATTGTTTATAAACTACATAGATCTTATTTCATTCCCTTATATACCATTCTAATAATTCTTATGGTGTTTGTGAAAGGATGATTTTAAAATTAGAGGAGTAAGAGAATGTAAAAAACAAGTTGGGACTCATGGTAAGGGATTTCCCATAAAATCATGTTTTAATGTTTTCTTTAAAAATATTTATTCTCCATGTAAATTTTCATCAAATGTTCCAATTACCATCCAATTTATGTTTTAAATATTGTAAAAGTTTCTTTTTAAACTACTTTTGACCTTCTTTAAAAATGTTTAAAAAGAATATTTTCAAATGTTTTCTATACAAACCACTTTTTCATTTTCAAAAAAGCATTAAAATATTTTCATTTTTCAATTTATAGAAAAGGAACATATTTTAACACCAACATTAATATTATTTTCTTTTAAAATTACATAATTCAATTTGATGTTTATTTTAAAGTAAATACATTTTTGTAAATTTTCTATTAACTTTTATTTAAAATGTTTCCAAATGAAAATGATATACTATCATATTTTCAATGAAAAGTAAAAATGGTGATTTAAAAATATTTTCAACTATTTAAATATACATTGATGATTATATTTCTTCACTAGGGATATGCTATAATGGTACAATCCACTATATTACTCTGAATGGTTTATAATCATGTTTTTCTAGTTATTGAATGGTTAAAATATTTACATTTTGTATGATAGTTTTTCAATATGATTTTTCATATCGATTATATATTGAATGTATATTCATTTATTTCATATGATTATATAATTTGAATTATTAAGTGTGGGGAGGGGATTTTTATAGAACCTATATGCATCAATAGGTCTCATGAAATAAACTATAATTTTTATTTAGTGTTTTTCTGCTAAATTATTTATAATGTATTATCATATAGACATGATGGTATGATTTTGATGTTCAGAATTATGAATTTAATCATTCTAAAATTATTTAATGTTATCCATTTTATTATTTATATTTTTATCCTTTTATATTTTTCATGTTTTAGTTATTGATTATTTAAATGGGATTTTGTTTATTTCATAAGATAAAAAAATAATCATTGATTTAAAATAATGTTTATGATCTCTAATAGAGAAAAGGTTTGTATTCAAGGAAAATATTTCATGTTTTTCATGAAACCCACATGAATTATAATTTTCATTTATTCTTTCTTATGAAATGTTTTCTGAAATACATTTTGTATAAATTTTTCTTCTAGAGTAAATAAGTGATTATTTTAAACTCAAATTTTATTATGAGGAAAGGAAAAAATCCTAATGAAATTTTATGATTTTTAAATGTATTAATGGGTTTTATTTTTTTATATCCATTACTGAGATAAAATTTTCAAATCCTATATTTTCAAATGTATTTTAAAGAGATTAAGGTTGAATAGGAACAATATCAAGGGATATATTTTGGTTATGGGGATCCATCATAAAATAATTTAATGTGTTTTTAAACAAGAGTTTTAATTTATGAATCCTTTTAGGGGAATAAATGGAAATTTAGTTGAAGTGTCCACATTGTATTGTTTGGGTTTGATATCAAAAATATCTTCTTATAATTCATTAAAAGACTAATAATAAAATATTCTCAAACTGTATTAATGTAAAACCTTTGTTATAAATCATGTAATTGTGTGTTGTTTAAGAGTCATTGTGTTACACTCCATGGGAATTATCACATGAACTCATGCGTTAAAACTCATGAGTTGATGCCTTGGATAGTTCATGCATTGTATTCAGGAATGTAATTCCCGTAAAATTCATCTTAATAAATGGTCCCATAAAAGATATATTAGATGGATTATTACTCAAGTCTACAACCATGTCACCAAGGAAAGAGGTGTAATATTCCATGCAATATTAATTTCTATTCATATTATGAAGGTTGTGGATTTAGGGCATATATCTTCATCACATTTATCCTAACATACACACTTTTACATATTATTCTAAAATATTTCACCCAGAAGTCACGTATTATTTTCAAGTTGTTTTGTCACGACCCGTCCTCGGGGCCCGTTCCGTGACTACCCCAATCCCGCCTTCCATAGGCCAGGGCTGGCGACTAGAACCAAAGGTGTAAAATCCCGATAACTGGGAAGGAATTGCCTTTATAAAAGAAAACAAGCACCACAGAGTACAAGCGGAAGAAAAATATTAAGTAAAAATGAAATGCTGAAAAGTAAATGGGCCAGAATACAAACCCAAAAGAAAGTACGACTACAACTGAACAAGGTACAACAGCAAAAAGACAAACAGCTGGAAGAAGGAAGCAGCTCCTGGGTTATCCTCCTCAGATCCTACCTGAAGGGTAGGTACAGATAGCGCAGCTCCTGGTCGTCCACCACGGATCCTACCTGAAGGGTAGTTACAGATAGCCTCCTCCACGCTCTCGTCCTTCAACCTCCTCTGTGAGTCGTCACGTCGTGTAGTCCACCTCCAGGTACTGACTCGTCGTGTAGTCCACCTCCGGGTACCGTCCAGTCCTCGAACACTCGGCCTCCGTCAGCACTGCCCGTCGTCTGCAACCAACACAACGAGGTGAGGGCATAGCCCGTACAGGGGTGAGTATAAAGATACTCAGTAGGGACCCCGAGACCCTCAAGGTCTCACTAAAATCAACAAGGATAACCACAAAGAAGATATCAACAGATAACCTCTACTTAGGTATATGCACATACATATACCTAAGTTATCAAGTAACCCATCTCAATCATGAGGAAACAGAAGGATTGTGAAATCAACGGATAACCACTACCCAGGTATATGCCCATACATATACCTAAGTTATCAAGTGACCCATCTCAATAATGAGGTAAACACAAGGTCAAAAGTCTCAGCTCAAACCAGGATTTTCATTATCGAAACCGTAACTGCTGAAGAGCTCCGTCTCTGGAGTGTACAGTGGTCCTGTCATGACTCTGAGGTACTGCTCACTAACCTAAGACTACTGAGGTACTCATCCTGTCGAGTACCGCGGGCCTGCCACCTCACACAGTAGTGCTTCCTGCCGGGGTCTTCCACTCAAACACAGTAGTGGTCCCCCCTCATAGCCTACAGAGGTACTCCTCCTGTCAAGTACCGCGGGTCTGCCACCACACATAGTAGTGCTCCTCCGCTATGGGTCTTCCACCTAGCAAAGTAGTTCTCCCCACTGGGCTACATAAGTCACTCCGAATCGAATCGGACAACCAGTCTTCAGGTCTCTGCCGGCTACACGGTCTTCATACGCCATACGCTCGTCTCTAGGAGGGTCCGCTCCACGAACTACAAGTTGATACACCAAGTATATCAAAGTCCCACGAAGAAGTATTTCAAAGGACTGCCTCGTCATAGGGGTCTCAACGCAACAGACGGCGGGTCAATCGGACGCCCGGTCTGTGAGTTGTTAGCCTTTTCGTCCCAGGGGCCCGGTTTGTTTCGTAAGCAAACCAAACCCGGCCTTATCTCAACTATACCCCGAACTCTCATAGGGTATACTCAAAGGGACCGTTTCTCAACGAGATCACCAACGCCGCTGACGGTTCGTCAAACGGACGTTCTGTCAGAAAGGTATCAGCTTTTCCGTTCCAGGGGCCCAGTTGGATTTCGGTGCGATCCAACCCGGCCACTATCCATCTGCATCCAAATCTCGGGCGGAGGATGCATAAAGATCCGTATCATCAACAGGAACTCAACGCAACAGACGGCGCGTCAATCGGACGCCCGGTCTGATAGTTATTGGCTTTTTCGTTCCAGGGGGCCCGGTTTGTTTTTAAGGCAAAACCAACCCGACTCTACTCCACCTGTGTCCAAACCTCAGGAGGAGTATTCCAAAAGATCCGTCTCACCAAGAGGAACTCAAAACAGCTGACAGCACGTCATTCGGACGTCCGTAGATCAAGATATGAGCGTTTCCGCTCCGAGGGCCCGGTTGGTTTCGTGTACGAACCAACCCGGCCGAACTCAAATTAATCCGAAGATTGAGTGCGATATACCGAAACGACCGTCTCGATCCAAGGATCGCGTCTCCACTGACGGTATGTCGTTTGGAGGTCTGTAGCCCAAGTTATGGGCATTTGAATCCAAACCACTCGGTAACGGGGGTTTCGGGCCTGGGCCGTCCCGGCCCGAGACCCCCCGGTTGGCCCGAACCGGGTCGACCCGCCCCGGACAGGGTCGGCCCGGCCCGGCAAGGCCCGGCCTGGCTAGGAAAGGCTCGGCCTGGCCTGGCCTGGCAGACCGACCGGGCGCGCCGGTTCGACGCAAGGCAGCGCGCTGGGCGCGTTGCCAGCTCGGCCTTCGGCCGAGCTGATTGAGAAAGGGGGGCGCCGGCCCCCCTTTTGTGAAATCGTGACCCCCCCCCCCTCATTATGGGGGGTCGTTTTGTGCTGGCCCGGGGAATTTAATTCCCCCGATTCCCCATTTCTGGCCGGCTCCTCCTCAACGGGACCGGCAAGGGCCGGTCCCCTTCCGGCTTCCGACACCGGCGGCCCGGCTGGCCGCCGGTCACCTTGTTCCGCCGCGGCCCGGAACCGACCGCGGCCTATGCCGTCCGGCGCGGTGCGACGGCACCGCTCCCCTCCGCCGTGGCCCCGCTCCGGCCGCGGCGCCTTCGACTACCTTTGACGCGACGCGACGACATCACGTTCTAGGATTTCTTTCCACGGCGCGGCGCGACGGAGCCGCGCAATACTTGCCGTAGGATACCCGCGTGGTGCGACGGCACCACGCCATCCCGTTCCATCCGCAAGAAACAATCATGAACAAAGGAGGGGGGTTCGGCCGTGTTTGTGCAGTCCGGCCCCCTCTCGTTAAATGATATCATTTATTCGATTATCCACGACGTTCGACATGTTAGAATCAAGAACAGAATAATTAAATAAATAACAAAATTCCCCTACCTCGGCTTCAAGAGCGGTGTTCGTCAACAACCCGCGGAAGACGAGCATCGCGGAGGTCGGGCGTCACGGGGAAAGAACGTCGACGTCATGAAGCGAGGATTCGAAGTTCTTTGACGGCGATTCTGTCGCGGAAAACCATCGCGGAAAAGAAGACGGTGAAGAAGTATGTCGCGTCGCGGATACGGCGTCGCGGAAGGACCGTGTTCTTCGGCGGAGAAGTTCTTCGTTGAAGAATGGTGTTCTTCGCGTTCTTCGTTGAGTTTGAAGAAGACGAAGAAGATTTCCCAACTCTCTCAAGGAGACAAAGCTCTAACCAAAAATAAAATAAGTCTAAGGCTTATTTTATTTACACAACTAAACCACTTTGAATTTCGAAAGTTTGAAATTAAGTCACTCAACTTAATTAATAACACAAGTTGTCAAAAAATTAAATAGAGGAGGAGTTATTGGGAGTTTAAAGGGTAGTTGAAGAGTTAGGGTTCATTTGGGCCCCACCACACTTAATCCTCTCAAGGGAGGTTAAGTGGATGTGGGTCCCACCCCTAACTCCCTTTGGGAGGACATAACCAACATGGTTTAAAAAAAGAATAAAATAAATTGTGTTCACAATTTATTTAACTTCTTCAAATTTTCCCCAAAACTAACTTTCATTCTGCATAAAACACAACCTCAGAAAAGGTCTCCTTAAGCAAATATCAGCGCTGCGAGTTCATTGGTTCCCTCAGAATTCGATTTCGGGCACCGGTTCAAAAGTTAGAAAAAACCCGCTCGTTCGTTCACTGAACGTACCCAAGCCCAAATTTGGAAATTGATTCCGGGCACACCGGGCCTCGGAATCAGGTGCCGTCAGAAACAGCGTTCTTGTAAAATTCCAAAGAAAATTAAGAAAAAATTTCCCTTGAATTTTACGGGTCTTTACATTACTCCCACCACAGGGCTTTACGTCCCCGTAAAGCTTCACCACAAACTTAGGGAAACAAAGGCGGTACTGAGCACGCATCTGAGCCTTCCACTCCCATGTGCTTACCTGGAGGTTCATGTACTGCCAAAGAAAGCTCACCCGAGGAATCGATCGTCCTCATAGGATCCACTCCTGTCGATCCTCGATCCCCACTAGAACCTCCGTGAAAGACACCCCATCGCCATCGTCCAGCTCCTCATGGTCGATGATATGCAGAGGGTCGAGCACGTATCTCCTCGGTTGAGATACGTGGAAAACGTCGTGCACCTAGTGCAACTGAAGTGGATGGGCCAAGCGGTAAACCACCTCGCCTACCCAGCTGAGGACCTAGAAAGGTCCATTGATCCTCGGAGATAACTTGCCTCCCTGGCCACATCTCCGTAAACCTCGTCGAGGTGAGACTCGTATAAGGACATGATGGTCATCCTCGAACTCTAGAGGCATCCAAGTCCTGTCAGCATAAGGCTTCTGTCGGCCCTTTTCCGTCCTCATCCGCTCTTGGATGACCTGGACCTTCTCTAGTCTCACAAGAGCTTCTATGATTTCTTCTTTGCCGAAAAAGAGAAATCTGGTCTCATCCCCTGGATGAACCACATTCGTTGCCTAATACAGTCAATCCTGACATGAATGATGCATTCATGCCATGGATGACGTCGTAAGGCCTCGACGTAACTATAAAGAGATCCAACTGTCACTCTCACCTCCAAGGGTCGAGTCACACTGTCGACATTAGTGTGTGGTCACTAGGTCTCCTTCAGTAGGAAACTCGAAAGTGAGGGTCAAGTCAACAGTCTTAACAGGGACCACTCAGTATCAACCAAACAAAAGGACATGAAAGAAAACAAAGATAAGTGTCTTTTTATTATTACAGCTCATAGTACAAGACACAAAGCAACTACAGACAAACATCAACAAAACCAGAAGCAACAGGGTCAATAGCCTCCAGGTGGTGGTGTCAACATCCCGAAGCGTCGTCCACCTCCAGCTGCCCGGCCAGCTCCTCTTCCATGGCCGCCCTGATCGAACCTCTGCCTCTGCCTAGGAGGTTCTTCATTTAACTGTTGGTCATCTACATGGCGGGTCGGACAGTCACGTGCTATGTGACCAATTCCGTCGTAGGAGTAACACCTCATGGCAGGTCTGGCTCTATCACTTCCCTTGGTGCCCCGCACTACCGACCCTGAGTCACGCGCTTGACCACCTGTAGGTATGGCCCTCTTGGACCCCTGCGTCATCTGTCTACTACCCACTACAGAAGACTCTGCCACATGCCGGCTAGTGGTGAGTCCTGCTGCTGGAGACTGCTCAGCAAGGAAACTCTCCACTAAGAGGGCTCGCTCCAACACTCTTATCTGCGTCGGAATGTTGTGCGATACAACTGAAGCTCTGATCTCCCTCCTGATCCCCTGCTCGAAGGGTCAGGCCCTAAAGAACGGGTCCAGTACCATATCTGTGGAGTAGCGCTAGAGGTCTGTGAATCTCGCTGAGTACTACGCCACTGACATGCTGCCCTACGGTAGCTGAAGTAGCTTCTGTTTACGCACCGCTTGAAGGGTGGCTGGTACAAACTCTGCCCGGAACAGGCTCTCGAAGTCTGCCCATAGAAGTGTCGCCTCGTCATGCATCTAGAGCATCAGGCTCCACCATATGCCTACTGCTGCCTGAAGAAGGCTGGAAGCAAGGATCACCATGAAATCTGTCAGCATCCCCACTAGCCTGAAGACTCTCACCACAGCCTCCAGCCAATCCTAAGCCGCCTGCGGGTCCGTCCCTCCCTGGAACCTGGGTGGCCTCTGGCACTGGAACTCATGCAGTGCGCTCAAGCGACGTGCATCCTCTGCTGCTGGGGCTGGTGGCATCGGTGGCCCAACGGGTAGTAGTACTGCTGGTGCCTCCGCTAGTGCCTCAACTGGGATATGGCCTTGTACTGAGGCCTCGTCGCTCGGCGGGTTGTCAGTACGCACCACTCTCGGGGCTCTAGCTGGTCGTCCACGGGGAGGCATCCTGAAAGAAACAACGTGACACGGTCAAAAGATTATACCTGGTGAGCTGACCTGGTTTGAGATGACATTTAAATAAAACTTCTATAAAACACACACGCAATCAGTGTTTTCATGCACAAAGTCGGAAATCAGTTGTCAGGGTCCTGGTGTATGGATACGTTGGCCGCCCGCACCAACACTGGACTCCCTGAACTGAAAACCACACTCGGTACTCTTAACACTATTGCTTCACAGAAAGAAACATCATAGTTATAAGTTCTGCGGTAGAACCGAACTCCTCTGATACCAATTTGTCACGACCCGTCCTCGGGGCCCGTGCCATGACTACCCCAAGCCCGCCTTCCATAGGCCAGGGGCTGGCAACTAGCACCAAAGGCGTAAAATCCCAATAACTGGGAAGGCATTGCCTTTATAAAAGAAAACAAGCACCACAGAGTACAAGCAGAAGCAAAAAACTATGTACAAAAGAAATAATGAAAAGTAAATGGGCCAAAATACAAACCGAAAAGAAAGTACGACTACAACTGAACAAGGTACAACAGCAAAAAGACAAACAGCTAGAAGAAAGAAGCAGCTCCTGGGTCGTCCTCCTCGGATCCTACCTGAAGGGTAGGTACAGCTAGCACAGCTCCTGGTCATCCACCACGGATCCTACCTGAAGGGTAGGTACAGATAGCCTCCTCCACGCTCTCGTCCGTTAACCTCCTCTGGGAGTTGTCACGTCGTGTAGTCCACCTCCGGGAATTGACTCGTCGTGTAGTCCACCTCTGGGTACCGTCCTGTCCTCGAACACTCGGCCTCCGTCAGCACTGCCCGTCGTCTGCAACAAACACAACGAGGTGCGGGCATAGCCCGTGCAGGGGTGAGTATAACAATACTCAGTAGGGACCCCGAGACCCTCAATGTCTCACTTAAACCAACAAGGATAACCACAAATAAGATCTCAACAGATAACCTCTACTTAGGTATATTCCCATACATATACCTAAGTTATCAAGTAACCCATCTCAATCATGAGGAAACACAAGGATTGTGAAATCAATGGATAACCACTACCCGGGTATATGCCCATACATATACCTAAGTTATCAAGTGACCCATCTCAATCATGAGGTAAACACAAGGTCAAAAGACTCAACTCAAACCAGGATTTTCATTATCGAAACCGTAACTGCTGAAGAGCTCTGTCTCTGGAGTGTACAGTGGCCCTGTCACAACTCCGAGGTACTGCTCACTAACCTAAGACTGTTGAGGTACTCCTCCTGTCGAGTATCGCGGGCCTGCCACCTCACACAGTAGTGCTTCCCGCCGGGGTCTGCCACTCAAACACAGTAGTGCTCCCCCCTCATAGCCTACAGAGGTACTCCTCCTATCAAGTACCGCGGGTCTGCCACCTCACATAGTAGTGCTCCTCCGCTATGGGTCTGCCACCTCACAAAGTAGTGCTCCCCACTGGGCTACGTAAGTCACTCCGAATCGAATCGGACAAGCAGTCTTCTGGTCTCTGCCGGCTACACGGTCTCCGTACTCCGTACGCTCATCTCTGGGAGGGTCCGCTCCACGAGCTACAAGTCGATACTCCAAGTATCTCAATGTCCCACGAAGAAGTATTTCAAAGGACCGCCTCGTCATAGGGGTCTCAACGCAACAGACGGCGCATCAATCGGACGCCTGGTCTGTGAGTTGTTAGCCTTTTCATCCCAGGGGCCGGGTTTGTTTCGTGAGAGAACCAAACCCGGTCGTATATCAACTGTACCTCGGACTCTCATAGGGTATACTCAAAGGGACCGTTTCTCAACGAGATCACCAACGTCGCTGACGGTTCGTCAAACAGACGTTCTGTCAGAAAGGTATCAGCTTTTCCGTTCCAGGGGCCCGGTTGGATTTCGGTGCGATCCAACCCGGCCACTATCCATCTGCATCCAAATCTCGGGCGGAGGATGCCAAAGGTTCCGTATCGTCAACAGGAACTCAACGCAACAGACGGCGTGTCAATCGGACGCCCGGTCTGAGAGTTATTGGCTTTTTCGTTCCAGGGGGGTCGGTTGGTTTTTAAGGCAAAACCAAACTACATGTACTCCACCTACGTCCAAACCTCAGTCGGAGTATTCCAAAAGATCGGTTTCACCAAGAGGAACTCAACAAAGCTGACGGCACGTCATTCGGACGTCCATAGCTCAAGATATGAGTGTTTCCGCTCCGAGGGCCCGGTTGGTTTCGTGTACGAACCAACCCGGCCGAACTCAAAGTAATCCGAAACCTTGAGTGCGATATACCGAAATGACCGCCTCGATCCAAGGATCTTATCTCCACTGACAGCGCGTCGTTTGGAGTTCTGTAGCCCATGTTATGGGAATTTGAATCCAAACGGCTCGGTAACGGGGGTTTCGGGCCCGGACCGTCCCGGCCAGAGACCCCCCGGTTGGCCCGAACCGGGTCGACCCGCCCCAGACAGGGTCGACCCGGCCCGGCCCGGCCCGGCGCAGCTTGGCGTGGCGCGGCGCGGCCCGGCCTGGCCTGGTGGACCAGCCAGGCGCGCCGGTTCGGCGTAAGGCAGCGCGCTGGGCGCGCTGCCAGCTCGGTCTTCGGCCGAGCTGATTGAGAACGGGGGGCGCCTGCCCCCCTTTTGTGAACCCCCCCCCCCCCCCCCCCCTCATTATGGGGGGCCGTTTTGTGCTGGCCGGGGGAATTTAATTCCCCCGGCTTCCCCATTTCCGGCCGGCTCCTCCTCAACGGGACCGGCAAGGGCCGGTCCCCTTCAGGCTTCCGACACCGGCGGCCCGGCTAGCCGCCGGTCACCTTGTTCCGCCGCGGCCCGGAACCGGCCGTGGCCTATGCCGTCTGGTGCGGTGCGACGGCACCACTCCCCTCTTCAGCGGCCCCGCTCCGGCCGCAGCGCCTTCGACTACCTTCGACACAACGCGACGGCGTCGCATTCTTGGATTTCATTCCACGGCGCGGCACAACGGTGCCGCGCAATACTTTCTATAGGATACCCGCGTGGTGCGACGGCACCACGCCATCTCGTTCCATCAGCAAGAAACAATCATGAACAAAGGAGGGGGGGTTCGGCCGTGTTTGTGCGGTCCGGCCCCCTCTCATTAAATGATAGCATTTATTCGATTATCCAAGAAGTTCGACATGCTAGAATCAAGAACAGAATAATTAAATAAATAACAAAATTCCCTTACCTCAGCTTCAAGAGCGGTGTTCATCAGCAACCCACCGAAGACGAGCATCGCGGAGGTCGGGCGTCGCGGGGAAAGAATATCGACGTCGTGAAGCGAGGATTCGAAGTTCTTTGACGGCGATTCCGTCACGGAAAACCGTCGCGGAAAAGACAACGCGGAAGAAGTACGTCACGTCGCGGATACGGCGTCGCGGAAGGACCGTGTTTTTCGGTGGAGAAGTTCTTCGTTGAAGAACGATGTTCTTCGCATTCTTCATTGAGTTTGAAGAAGACGAAGAAGACTTCCCAACACTCTCAAGGAGACAAAGCTCTAACCAAACATAAAATAAGTCTAATGCTTATTTTATTTACAAAACTAAACCACTTTGAATTTCGAAAGTTTGAAATTAAGTCACTCAACTTAATTAATAACACAAGTTGTCAAAAAATTAAATAGAGGTGGAGTTATTGGGAGTTTAAAGGGGAGTTGAAGAGTTAGGGTTCGTGTGGGCCCCACCACAATTAATCCTATCAAGGGAGGTTAAGTGGATGTGGGTCCCACCCCTAGCTCCCTTTAGGAGGAAATAACCAACATGGTTTAAAAAAAGAATAAAATAAATTGTGTTCACAATTTATTTAACTTCTTCAAATTTTCCCCAAAACTAACTTTCATTCTGCATAAAACGCAACCTCGGAAAAGGTCTCCTTAAGCGAATATCGATGCTGCGAGTTCATTGGTGCCCTCAGAATTCGATTCTGGGCACCGGTTCAAAAGTTAGAAAAAACCCGCTCATTCGTTCATTGAACGTACCCGAGCCCAAATTTGGAAATTGATTCCGGGCACACTGGGCCTCGGAATCTGGTGCCATCAGAAACCGCGTTCTTGTAAAATTCCAAAGAAAATTAAGAAAAACATTTCCTTGAATTGTACGGGTCTTTACATGTTTTTTGACACTTATAAGTTCATAAAGGTTCCACCATAGGCTTTATTAACTTAATCTTATCTATCTAATGATTTGAGTATTTTTGAATGTTATGAGTTATTTTTCGTGGTTGTTCTGAGTCATAAGGTCCGTAGTACTAATTATAAAAACTTATAAGTTATATTTAGGAGGTTTGGATCTATCTTGAAGGAAAATTAATGTATTTTATTTTAATTAAATAATATAATTCACCTTCCCTCATTCCTCTATTTCATAATCAATCCTTTGAATTCTGAAAATCCATATCACACCATTTAAAATTTCAATTGTAGCTACCATTCATCTCAGTATTTCATTCCACATTATTTAAAAATAATAATTCCCTTGAAGTCAGAGAGAAATATTTTGATTTATTATTATTGGTGTACATTCTAACTTCACCTAAATTAGAATGTATCTCTCATCATTATGTTGTTTTATATCGAACTTATTATATATATTTATCACTTTTTTCTCAAACATCTACTATTATAAATCACCTACACATAAGATTTCATGAAAAAATTATAACTTTAATACCTCTATAGTGGTCCTATCAACTCCCCTCTAACATATTGGGTAGTCTACCCTCAGAACAAATGATATATTTCTTGTCTTATTTATCCTTTGTAGCATTATATCATCTAGAAATCAAATATGGAATTTCGTGTTGAATTGATTTTTCAATGGGAAAACGAGGTAATTGTTAAATCAAATAATAGTTTACATCCAAGCACCTGATTAGATGATTTCTTGGTGATTTTATCATCTTTAATAGAATTATTTTCTTATTAAACATAGTCATTATATTTTTATTAATTCATTTCGTTAGCTCAATAAAATATGCTTCTTCAATATAACTTTATCCTTTTCCCCAGACTTGAATTCAACCATGATCATGAATTAAATTATAATGAAAGTCATATAGGGATATTTAGATTGTGATGTGGCTACCTAAAAAAGTAATTAAAGGATAATATGGGCTACAAGGATTAAATTTCAATGTATAATTGAAAATAGTGATTAATGTAAAAGGGTCTTTCATTCAAAAAAAATTCCTCAATCATTTATTGCATAAGATCCTTGAATAATTCAAGGAATTAAAAATATTGTTTATGAATTTATAGTTATTCATGAAATCCTTGTTTCTATCAATAAATCAGGAATTTTAAATAAGATGTCAATGATCATTCAGAAACCTCTCAATTAAGTGAATAATTTTTTAAACTCTATATCGTAACATGAGATTTAGAAATTGGGGGTCTTTGAATGAATTTTTATCACTTATAATATGAAAAAAGTTCATTTCATCACTCATGTAAGGTGAGTAAAGATTCAAATCAATATCTAAAAATATTTATAGAATCAAAATTCTAAAGGGAATTCAAACGAGTCTCCAAAGAGTTCAAAAACACACAAGAAATGAAAAATAAGCACACAAAAAAGTTTCAAAAGTATATAAAATTTTGAAAATTCAAAAAATTTAAAAGACCTAAACTAGAAATATTTCCTCACCCAAAATTAAATGACGAACTATCATCAATGTATGTAAACAAAGATAACATCTAATAATATTTTAATTAGAGTCAAACTTGAAAATTATTGTTCTTGAGAGGTACAACTTGATGCGTTTCGATGATAAATAGGTTGGAAGAGAGTGATATACTCTACCTGTTAATGGGGAAGGTTCCCGTGGAATATCTTTAGTAAGTTAATATTAACAGTGATTGGTTTATTGTCTCTTTCTCTCATAACTTAAATAGCATCCAAATGAATGATATGAGTGACTAGGAATAGACTATCCAATATGGAATAAATCATACCAACCACCATGTTTTATATTCAGTTCTATAACATTACATGATCTCCTAGATGGAGGTCGTTTGGTTGAATTAGTTTTTCAATATCTATTATTGTCCATTATTTGTAAATTATATAATTTAAAAATCATTTTTTCTAATTTACTCTAGTTATTATGGATATACTCTCTTATATTTTCCTTCTTATTACTTCTATATATTGATTTAATTCATTGTCCAATAGGCCTTATGCTTCAGTTCCATAGTTAAGTTAAATCTATTTCCATAATTTAACCAGTATGGACTTCTTCAAATTAGGGTTTTGTAAGTTATCCTATATTCCCATAATATATCTTCTGGGATTCTTATCTGGCCCTTCTTGGATGTATTAATAGTTTTCTCTAAAATTTCATTTATCTCCATATTGGACACTTCATCTTGTACATTTGTCAATGGATGGTTGTGTGTTCATGGTTTGTGATGAATACCATTCTTCTGATTTAGGGAATCCGTTATAGTATTGAAAAAAGTTATTCCCTTAATCAATTATGATGGATTTGGGAACTCAAAAGCTACAAAAAATGTTATCTCTAGAAAATGAATACTCAACATTAGCATCATTAGTTTTGGTGGATCTTCTTCCATTAATTTTTATGAATGATCTCCTAAAAGAAATTTATGTGAACATACAATTTATTTGGGAAAGAATTCCTTAAATTTTATTCCCCAAACATTATTAATTTCTTAAAAAAATTTATTCATTATGGAATTTTTTTCTCTTTGAAAATTTTCAAGTGAATTGATATCTTTCATAAAAATTATGCGCATATCAAAATAAGTTAGGCAAAAAATTCTATATTTTAAAACTTTTCTTTTTTCATTTATGTTAAAAAATTTCCTCTATAATATATTGTGTGATAAAATTCAATAATGTATTCAATGTAACATATGGGAAAAAATTATCTTATCATTTTGTAATTATAAATTTTCTAGAGATATGGATCTTCCCAAATGTAAATTTTAGTTGTAGATTTAATTATATTTAATTTATTGTGAAAAAAGTGATATAGAACATGAGAAGATAAAATCTAGTTGAACATATCTTATAATTAGGTAACTCCTCATAAAAAAAAATTTTTGTCCTATAATGTGTTTATTTGGTGGATTTTGGTATGAAACATCTACTTCAACAGTGTTTGGTATCCTTCTCATGTGAATGACCAATTGGTTATCATATCCTTCATTATTCTTAATCTCTATGTTAAAATATTGAAGTAGTAGTATCCCTCCGACATGTAATGGCTTTTCATATTCCTTCTTCGTCAAATATATATTGGATACATGGTCAAAAAATGAAATAACTTTAGTTCTAACAAAATAAGGTCATGATTTATCTATGACAAAAAACATCTAGAAATTCATTTTTGGTGGTCAAGTGTTTTCGATAAGAATAATTAAATGTTAAAGAGGCATATGAAATGGAATGAGGGTTTCCATATACTCTTTGGGATTACATAACCAACATATATTGGTTATAATAGTAACACAAACTGTATCTCTTTGTTTGGTGGTTTTATCACTGGTGGTGTTATCAATCACATATTTAACTCATAAAAAGTTATTCTAAGCACAACATCCGTAGCATAGTTTGTAAGGACTCAGTAAGTGCATCCAAGATACCTGAGTTCAAAACTATGTAGGGATAGAATTTCAAGGAGTACTTCAGTAGTCTTTTAGTAGTACTGTAGTAGGTACGGTGGTGGGAACTATAGAATTTACTGTAGCAGGTAGTAAAACAGGCATTGTTCAGTACTGTAGTAGCCTAAACTATTCATCTGTTTGGGCGTTCGGGACACCGGTTTATGTCTTGGGACCTTCAAGGCCTTCAAGCCACCTCAAGGCCTTTAGGGAACCTGAAATTGTGCTTAATGACTAAAGAGACTATACAAGGAGAAGAATCCATATGAGGATTCAGAGCAGGTTCATTCACAAGATCAGAAGCTATGTGGATTTTTCAGAAAGAGAGGGTATGTAATTTTCCATTGGGACCAGCCTGTGCATGCATGGGAATCCTAGCCGAACAATCCATGCGAAGGTGGAGATCTAACATCGTGATAAAGATGATAGGTAGGAGTAGTTACATGTAGTTATGGCTTGTATATTTCCCAACGACCTACGAGCCACATAATATCTAAACCTACGGGTCATGTAAAGGTTCCCCATCATCCCTTGAAAAGAGGGGTTATCAAAAATAAATAAAAAAGAAGGACTTCATACAATTAAAGGAAAGTTATACTAATATCATAATTAAAATTAAAATTAATATCTATTAAAATTAATTTGAAAATATTGTTAGTAATCCTATTAAATTACATGATGAATCTTTTATAAAATTCTAAATATCCTATAAAATATTTAACATGTTTCACATAGGTTAGTTAAGGAAAATTATTTATCACTTCAATTTTTGAGTAAACAAACTCAATGTATTTTTATGAAATGATATTCCCAAGGAAAATACTATTTACAATATGAATTTATACCTTTCAAAGTTCAAAATAAATTTCTTTTCAGTACATATTTTGAAAACATTTTTAAAATTTTTTAAAAACGATAAAAAAATCTCTAAAGATAGTGAAATCATTTAAAATATATATATTGGTATTCTTAAATGTGAAATGAATAAATACTTACCATACACCAATAAAATGTTCCAGGATTATTATTTATCAAAATGGAATCTAATTAGTAGATAAATCATCAAATGGGAATGTAGATATTGTATTCTCATTTTCATCTAGAGTAATGGGAAGTTAAAAATATACTGAAAATCACTTCTAAGTATATTAGTGATTCATCCCACCAATATCTCTAGAAAATGGTCAATAAAAATTATTAGGGAATGATCTTTCCTAGTAGCTTGGTTCAACATACTACTGTTTTTTAAAACGCTCCAAGTTTGGCACTACCTCCCCGGCAACGGCGCCAAGTTTGGCGCACGCCTGTCGTGGGGCGTGGCAAAACAATTATTTCCTAAGTTAAAATGTAGTAATGTGGTTGACCTAGGATGTCTCCCGAAGAGGAGTGCACACAAAATGGGTTGTCACTTTAAAACGGGGGTAAAAATGTTGTGAACGGAAATTTGAAATTCAAATGATTGAAAAACAATGAAATTTAAAAAGGGTGATTAGGTCGGGGTCGGTTTCCTAATTATAATGCTATCCTTGTTCAATTTAATTCAAACCTCTTCTTCTTAGTTGATTAAAGTGAGTTTCCACAATCGTTTCCTCTCACTTCCTTGGTGAAATTATTATTGTGAGAGAAAACCTTACCAAGATCTCGGTTTGGTCAACTCTCCTTCCATGTGTAAAATAGTTGTATTGAATATCCTTAATTGAAATGGGAAATTCCCGATCGGGTTTTGTTTATCCCAAACAATCAAGAACATTCACTACACCTTTTACACGTACTGACGATCGTCGAGTACTTCACCACTAATTCCTAGTTTATTCCATCGTATATAAACCAGAAATTAATGGAGGGAGATATTGATTATTTTACCAAGGCAAAAATAAATAACAGAATTAATATTCAAGAACGATCGCACTTGATTATAAAATCCGCTATAAGAATTTGAAAACAACTTTGAAGAAGAAAGAAATTTATTCAATTGTGTCCAAGAACTCAAGCATTACAATGTAGAAAACCAACCCTTCCCCAATCACTCCAAATGTTTACCCCACCATGGTAAGGGTAATCGAGTTGAATGGGGAAGAAGAAGGCATTAAAAAACTATGAAAAAGAAAATAAATAAAAGAGAAAGCCGAAAAGTTCTCCTTCTTGGTGTCCCGGAAGGAATGGGATGGAGAATGGATGGAGAATGGATGGAGAATGGATGCTTTGAGAGGGTGGAGCTCTCCTCCTTTTATAGCCAGAATTCTTCCCCCGAATGTCGACGCGTTTTAACCCCATTAAATGACATCTTCACGCGTTGAGCCCTTCATTAATGTTGTTCATAATTCCCTTGGCCGTGTCCCCTCAAAATTTTAGCGTATTTGGACATGTATTCCGAGAGTTATGACCGTTTTACTATGTGCATTTATTCTGTCCAGTCAGACTCTCCAAAACGAAATCCTCCGGATTAAGGTGCTTTAATGGCCCCATAAACGGCCAATTCACTCGGTGCTTCCTTCATAAAAGATGCTCCAAAACTCCTTTTGCGTCCACCCACCGAATTTCACAAGCTCTGGGCCCACAGTGGTTGAGTTATGGATCCCACATCAAAACTAGGCAGAACTGAAAACAGTTTTCTTGATCCAACTTGTGATCTTCTTTTGAGCTTCCATATGGCCGATTCAGATTTTGGTCCAAATATATTAAATGAAGCCCTGGATGTTTAGAATCTGAAAAAGAAAGAATTTCGCAATTTGGATCAGTGTAGATAATGTTATGGCCAATATACCGAAATAATTTAAAACTGTTAAAAAAATCCAAAATGGCCAATTTTTACAATTCAGCTCAAAATAACACCATTATCATAAAAATGAAACAATTCATCTTAGAAGAACAATTTTGTGGGTTTAAAACAATGATATTCAATATAAATTAATTGAAAATATTTGCTCTATCAATTCCCCCATACTTAGCACTTGGACTCCTGGACAAGTAAAAATCAAATCAAATCAAAATCAAAACACATATCAATGAGATCAATCAAATCAATTTCAAGAAACAAAAAGATATCATGCCTCATCAAAAACTGTTATTTCAAGTTCTCCATTTAAGATTTTAATATATTTCCACTTCATTTCTTATCCCATGCACACAAAAAACCTACCTCACGTGAATTTTCTCTCATCTCACAAATGTAAAGGCTGAACAAGGCTTTTCTCATCCAAACTCACACAAGAGTCACCATAGGTTTGATAAATTCCTACTTCTACACCCGATGTGAGTCAAGGACATGTGTTTCTCATGAGGACTTTTCAGGGTTGTTCTGTGGCTTCCGGTTGGTAGGATTTAGATGTTAAAAGTTCTGAGGCCGAAAAAGGAAGGCTTGGCTCTTATTGAAGCAAAATTGCAAGATTCTAGTTTTCACTCAAATATGGTCTCCTTCACTTCCCCTTTGTTGAAAATAGGCTCCATCATCATTCAATCAGCTCAGCAGAAAATATTTCAATCTTTTCAAACATGATTTTTTTAAAGCTCCAGATAGGCACAACTTTCTTTTTACATTGGAAGCTCCAGAAAGGCACAGCTTCTCTTGTCATAAAAGCTCCAGAAAAGGCACAGCTTTCAACAGAATAATTTTTCAGCATCACACACATCTCTTCCACAATTTATTTTCCACCCAAAGTATAACCAAATGAGGTAGTACACCACAAGACATCTTCCCCCACACTTAAGTTCAACAAGATCATGCAATTTTACTTCAAGAGCAGGTATGATAGGGAAAATTGGCTTGTAATGTGGCTAACCTAACAGGAAATTCATGGATACTAGGGGCTACAATGAAGGATAAATGTAAAGGTGGGCCATAATGAAAAGGATTATTTTTAAAAGGGAGATTCAAACAACATAAGTGCCTCAATCATTTAAAACACATGTACCCCAACCCTCAAGTTTTGAAAGGAATAAATCGAATTCTGGTTAAAGCAAGCATGGTCTGGTTCTCTCAAGAAATGAGGTGAATGAAAAGAATATGACAAAAATGGTTCAGAAGCCTCACAGGAAAGTTATTTCAAAGATATTGACAGTGAAATATGGCATGAGATTCAAAAATCAGTGTACTTTTCATGAATTTCCAAAAGATTTGAACTTGAAACAAAGTTATTTCAGCATTCATTTAAGATCAGTTTCATGAAATAGACTGGTTCACTCATTGACATGGGTTTCAAAAATGGTATTGATAATCATTTAAGCTCAAAAGTTTTAGAAACACAAAAAAAAACACACAAAAATTTGAAAACACACATTTTTTTTATTTTTTATTTTTATTTTTGAAAACAAACATCAAATAAAAATCCTATACTAAAAAGGTTCCCTCCCCCACACTTAAATGATGCAGTGTCCTCGATGCATTTAAGTGGATTTAACATGTATGAAGAATTCTGATTGAATCGCAACAGCAAGAAAATGTGAAGGAGAGGTACAACCTGATTTATTCATAGTGCAACATTGAGTTAAGCTTCTAAGTGTTTCACTTTGAAAACCTACAAATAAAAGAAGAAAAGTAAACATAAGATATTTATTGAAAGAAATAAAATTAGAAGTAGGATGAGAATAGAAGGATAAAACTTGGTTTAATCCCCCAAGTGGGCCCTGGGTTTTGACTGCCTCCAGAGGGGCAGTTGTAATTGGTTATCCCCAATCTGATGGTGGGTGAAGTTTCTTGCTCATGAACCAAAAAAAACTTTTCTTTCCAGGATGAACTTCTTCCTTTTTCTTTAGGGTTCCATCGATAAAATGCACCAAGTACACCCCCATTGTAATGAGATACAACATGCATGGTGGGGGTAGGACAATGAATGAGTCCACATCTTTCTTGGGTTCCGCATGAACAACATCTTCTTTATTCTCTTGTGGTTGATGAAGGTATGATACATCTGGGGAAAAATCAAAGGGAATGTCAGAGTTTAATTCTATTTGAAAAAAAATTAAAGCATGAAGAATCAATATCAAATTCTTCCCTTTCAATGTAAGTATCTTGTGTCTCATTTTCCACCAGAAAATCCACTTTGATCTTCTCTTGTACTCCCTCCATTAAATGTTCAACAGGTTTGGGGAGCTCTAGATGTTCCTCTTCAGATGAATATTCTCCCTCCAAGGAAATACAAGTGTTTGATGAATCTGAAAAATTAAAACAAGGGGAGGTAATACTCAATTTAGTTTCAACAAAATCAAAAGATAATGAGTTTATGAAAAGATTAACTCCCTGATCTTGTTTGGCTTCAATTTGTTCTTCAATGGGAGGTGGCTCTTGAAGTTGAATTTCCGTAGATAGAGGTAGGTAGTCAGACTCCTCTATCTTCTCTTCAAATTCCACTGATTGGTTGGTTTCTTCCTTCAATGTTGCTGAATCATCTACATTATGAGGAATAGTTGGCTCAAGAAGTTCCTCGCACTCATTCCAGAAGTTATCCAGATCCTTTTGATCTCCCATATGTATTTCAATTGCTAAATCTTCTTCGTCAATCTTATCCAACATTGATTGAGATGGGCTCAATGGATCTTCTTTTAATTTCATCAAGGCCTCCATGGGTTCTTCAACTTGAAGGATTTGTGAGGATAATTCTTCCATCAATTGTTCTGGTTCTGGTTCTGGTTCTTGTTCTGGCTCCAGTTGTGGATCCTGGGATGCATGTACTTGTTCCGCTATCCACTGTATTGAGGTCTCTAGGTTTTGAAGTTTTTGACTAATTCTTTCAAATTGGGATTCAATATCCTTGTGAACTTCTTCTTCTTGGTGTTGTACATTGATCATTTCTGGATAAAAATCTGGAAAATACTCCTGAAGTTCAATTAATTCTCTTGACAAACCCTCCAACACTGGGTATTCGAGGTTCTCTTTAAGGTTTTCAATGAGATCCTTGAATTCTTCCTCTATGATGATTTTGATTCGAGCTCCTCGAATTTGTCTGGCCAAGAAAGAAACTTTATAATCTATAGACCAAGGTGACTCAATAATTGGTTCTCGCACTGGTGGGTAATTTTTCCATGAATTAAAGAAATAATCGTTTGAAAACAACATGGTAAAAGATTTTTTTTAATTGAAAAAGTCAAATATTAACAATTAGTTTGTGGCACTACCTCCCCGGCAACGGCGCCAAGTTTGGCGCACGCCTGTCGTGGGGCGTGGCAAAACAATTATTTCCTAAGTTAAAATGTAGTAATGTGGTTGACCTAGGATGTCTCCCGAAGAGGAGTGCACACAAAATGGGTTGTCACTTTAAAACGGGGGTAAAAATGTTGTGAACGGAAATTTGAAATTCAAATGATTGAAAAACAATGAAATTTAAAAAGGGTGATTAGGTCGGGGTCGGTTTCCTAATTATAATGCTATCCTTGTTCAATTTAATTCAAACCTCTTCTTCTTAGTTGATTAAAGTGAGTTTCCACAATCGTTTCCTCTCACTTCCTTGGTGAAATTATTATTGTGAGAGAAAACCTTACCAAGATCTCGGTTTGGTCAACTCTCCTTCCATGTGTAAAATAGTTGTATTGAATATCCTTAATTGAAATGGGCAATTCCCGATCGGGTTTTGTTTATCCCAAACAATCAAGAACATTCACTACACCTTTTACACGTACTGACGATCGTCGAGTACTTCACCACTAATTCCTAGTTTATTCCATCGTATAT
Organism: Viscum album; assembly: GCA_963277665.1. Classification (NCBI taxonomy): domain Eukaryota; kingdom Viridiplantae; phylum Streptophyta; class Magnoliopsida; order Santalales; family Viscaceae; genus Viscum; species Viscum album. Next base: position 687,634,536 of record OY728167.1, read on the forward strand.
AAACCAGAAATTAATGGAGGGAGATATTGATTATTTTACCAAGGCAAAAATAAATAACGGAATTAATATTCAAGAACGATCGCACTTGATTATAAAATCCGCTATAAGAATTTGAAAACAACTTTGAAGAAGAAAGAAATTTATTCAATTGTGTCCAAGAACTCAAGCATTACAATGTAGAAAACCAACCCTTCCCCAATCACTCCAAATGTTTACCCCACCATGGTAAGGGTAATCGAGTTGAATGGGGAAGAAGAAGGCATTACAAAACTATGAAAAAGAAAATAAATAAAAGAGAAAGCCGAAAAGTTCTCCTTCTTGGTGTCCCGGAAGGAATGGGATGGAGAATGGATGGAGAATGGATGGAGAATGGATGCTTTGAGAGGGTGGAGCTCTCCTCCTTTTATAGCCAGAATTCTTCCCCCGAATGTCGACGCGTTTTAACCCCATTAAATGACATCTTCACGCGTTGAGCCCTTCATTAATGTTGTTCATAATTCCCTTGGCCGTGTCCCCTCAAAATTTTAGCGTATTTGGACATTTATTCTGAGAGTTATGACCGTTTTACTATGTGCATTTATTCTGTCCAGTCAGACTCTCCAAAACGAAATCCTCCGGATTAAGGTGCTTTAATGGCCCCATAAACGGCCAATTCACTCGGTGATTCCTTCATAAAAGATGCTCCAAAACTCCTTGCGCGTCCACCCACAGAATTTCACAAGCTCTGGGCCCACAGTGGTTGAGTTATGGATCCCACATCAAAACTAGGCAGAACTGAAAACAGTTTTCTTGATCCAACTTGTGATCTTCTTTTGAGCTTCCATATGGCCGATTCAGATTTTGGTCCAAATATATTAAATGAAGCCCTGGATGTTTAGAATCTGAAAAAGAAAGAATTTCGCAATTTGGATCAGTGTAGATAATGTTATGGCCAATATACCGAAATAATTTAAAACTGTTAAAAAAATCCAAAATGGCCAATTTTTACAATTCAGCTCAAAATAACACCATTATCATAAAAATGAAACAATTCATCTTAGAAGAACAATTTTGTGGGTTTAAAACAATGATATTCAATATAAATTAATTGAAAATATTTGCTCTATCAATGGTCAATAAAAATTATTAGGGAATGATCTTTCCTAGTAGCTTGGTTCAACATACTACTGTTTTTTAAAACGCTCCAACTATTCTGAATTCTCATATCGATTCACTGGTTTTTTATTTCTCACAATGGTTAGGCGATTTTTATGGGTAACTATGTAGATGGGTCTGACCCATTGTGAGTCTAAAACAGGATAGATGATACCCTCTTATAAGATATTATATATATCCTTATTCACTACCTCAATAAAGGCAGTATTTAAAATCATTTTTGGTTGGATAACAAGTTTGGAATCTCCTTCAAAAAAAATTATGTGTGGGAATATTACTGGATTAATGCATGAAATGTCACCTAAAATTTACCTCATTTATCAAATGTTCTCTTTCTAATGATAAATTAGTTCTTATTATATATTATTTGGTTGATCTAGAGATGAGAATAAATTTATTCTAATCACTTATATATACTGAAAATCCTACACAAAGTATGATATATCAGATTATTCATTATTCGGTAAACAATCATATTCCTAAAAAAAATCATAAATTACCTCTTCCAATAATCTAATAAAATATTTTCCAAAAATCATGAAAAAATTATCATCCATATAAAATTATAAGAAAAATAAGTTCATAAGGCTAAATATTCATGTAACATACCTAAATCTTTAATGGGTTCAACCACTTCGGGAAAGTGTAAGAAGAGAATGGTTATCTGAAGTGCTCTCCATAGAGTCAATGATTTTGAAGTGAAAATTTATGGATCCAAACTAAATGGTGAGATTTAATTCATGTACATTGTTTATCGTCTTGTATTTATTAGAGAAAGGTTTTCCAAAAAAGATGTTTGAGGATAATAGGCTCTAATATTCCTCTATATTCATCATAAATAGTTCTGCTGGGAAAATTAGATCTTGGACTCTAATAAATAAATATTCAAAGACTATGTCTAGAAAATAAAAGGACCTATTTTCTAGATACACCACCACTATAATGGGATTTAGTTCTACAGTATGCAGGGAAGAGAAAATAAGTGAGTTATTGAAGAACATAAATCACAAAAAGTATCTGAAAAATTTAGGAAACCAAGAGTAAAGGGATAGAAAATTCCCCTAGATTATTAAATTCGGTGGGTATTTGAGGTGTGAACAGAGATGAAACATTTATTCATAAATTTATCCTATATTAAATTGAATAATTTTATTATTGCGGATGATTTGTTTAAGTAATTTAGAATACTTATGTATTTGGTTGAGTGTGTAGATCCAAATGGATCATGTAGAAACTTGAGAAGTGAGGTGAATCAGGTGTCTACTTTTTTACAACATTATATATTCTTCTAAATTATCCCCTATTATAAATAAAACACATCCTTAAATTAATATATATTTATCTAGTAACTCATATATGACCCTCACCGAATTATGTAATAAAAAATAATAAACTAAATAATTTCCAAGGGTTTTGTGAGGCTTAGATCTTTTCAGAAAACCTAATCTTTTCTATGTTGGAGTCATATCAAGACACATATTTTATTATCTGTATATATTTTTAATGATCATGTGTAGTTATAAGTCACTCACAATGTTAAGGAAGTTATCATCCACTTCCCATATATGGAATTTCACCATCTTTAGATTCTGATGTGTATGAATTTTTTTTATACTAGAACCACCATTTCATGGAATCACATTGAACCAATGAGCCAGTTTTTAAATACTATAATATGATTAAGAATAATTCATGCATGTTGTACTAGTTATTCAGATGGTCTCATTGTGATTTAAAATCACAATGGATCTCAATATTCAACTGAATTGATATAATTATATAAATAGTAGTAGAAACATTAGTCTCTTATCCTTATCAATATTCTTGTTAAGCTTCAATGCATTGGAACTCCTGAATTCACTGGGATCTCCCTTTCTTCAACTAGTTTTTGTTTCTATATAATTTGCAGTGTCTATTAGTAGGTAGGGAACTTCTGAGTGTTTAAACTTCAATATCATTCAAACATGAGATAATATCTCCATTGAAACTCATAATTATATGTCTGAAAAATCATGATATATTTGAATATCCATTTAGTCATTAATTTAATAAATCTTGTGGAATTAATATATTTTTAAATATTTATTTAATTCAGGATTTATAACTCCACAAATAACTATAATTATGTAATTACATGCCTAAAATCATGCATGTTTTGCAGTTATGGCTTTATTTCATGAGTCTCGCAAATTTTTCATCCTTATTGAATCTTATAATTCTTCCTCAATTTCACATAGGATATATTTCATCCATTTTCATAGATAATGATAACTCAATATTTTGATGTATATAACATTGAATATCTATTCACTTTGCAGTGGCTGGTATTTAAGTGATATTTAAATATCACATCACATGGCATTTAAACCCATTTGATTTTACCCAAATTCACTACATCATTTTTTTATACATGGTTTCCTTAATTAAACTCTTTCAATATTAATTCATAAAAATAGGCTTTAATATCACATGAATCAAGTTATTGTCTTTCATGTGATTCTATCCTCTCATTCATTGGTGCAGATTTGAATAAATATCAAATGCCGTATTTTTTTGTACTAATTTTCCCCTGAGTTATGGATACCTTGTTTATTCTAGATCAACACCCAAAGATCATATTATTTGTAAGTGATGTATATTTTCATTTATCTTTCTATGCGTATATTCTCTTATTGTATTCTTAAAATGAGAAATATCATGTATTTATATTATTGATCCATTCATTTCACAATGTTGATATCATGCACACCAAAAATACATATGGTGCCTTGAATCTCAACATGTGTGGAAACTAGATCTCCTCACGACAAGTTATTTATATGGTAATCTTGGAAAACATAGCATCATCTCATGGTTTCTCATGAATTGTAGCTCCAGAAAGAATATTTTCTACCTCATGGTAAGTTGATTCTTTCATGGAAGGTTGTGAATATACCCATGGTAAGTCAAACTATAATGAAGGAAAATGATGTGGTGGATCATGTGATCATGTGGCCTCTTCATCATTTTTCTTGTGGTAGATCATATTTTCATGGTTGATCTAAGAATGTACATCCATTCACTCAAACAATTCCTCGTATGGAAGAATTTTTAGATCATGGTAAATCATACTCTACTCATGTGGTAGTTTACATTTGCTTCCTAGAGTAGGTTGAATTATCTTCATGTGGTAGGTTGAATTCTATTCATGTGGTTAGTACAACAATTGTGGTCTCCTCATCCAGTCACACACATGGTAGCTTATTTATATCAAACAGTAGGTGTGAATCATCACAGTCACTTTGTTTTCAATCACGGAAGGTTGAAATAAATATTTTTATTCACTCAGACAACAATATTATGGTCGAGCTCTTTCATACATTAAATAAGTTGAATATACATAAAGTAGGTCCTTCATAATAATGAATTAATTTCATCAACCTATAATAAGATGGAATCTCATTGTATTCTAATACCTTGAAAATGTGAAAATAGAATCCAAGATAAATATTATGAGGGTTAAAGATGATAACGACTTTATTGAATAGTATAGATCAACTCAATAAAACGATATAAAATTAAAATATATAATAAAATATATAGTAACAGTACCCACACATCTTACATTAACATATCAGTCTATTACTCATTTGACCTCCTCTTAATAATCCTTAATGAATACAACACCAATTATCCAAGACATCAGGGTCATCGTTTGAAACACTCACACACATACCACATGTTGTAGTGCCACACCCATGCATGGTGGCGCATGCACCCCATGTGCTTATGCGAACCCTTATTGTCTTATTCTAATGTTATTCATACACTATAAATCCACTATTCACCAATTGTATGTTGGATCTCACTATTCAGAATCTCGATTCCTATAATGACAACTACTGGGCTAGCTTTGGTTTACTAGGAACCCACCTAAGAAATATATGGGAGTGGTCCTATGGATGGTCCACGTAAGTCCATTTTTTAAAAACACTCTCATTACATAGTAATACACTAAGTGTGTTACTTAGGTTGCCTCTCTTCTACAAATAATATATATGTACATATATATATATATATATATCTGTGTCTTCTCAAACTTATCTTCATGCAATGAAAAAACATTTCATGTTATTTTCATGGACTTATCTATGTCTTGATCATCATGTAATAGAAATTGTAAACATATCAATTACCATGGACCATGTATTTGATCATTAAGAATATTTCAACATTCATCACATTTATTAAGGTATCATGAATTTGTTACCACAAATTATTAAAGAAACATCTCTAGCTCATTATTTTATTTTTTATATATATATTCAAAATATATCATTCAAAATCCAAAAAATAATGATTTTTTTATTGACAAAAAATAAAATAAACACATGGGGACTTAAATATCCACCATTTGTTTCAATAACTACGAATCTATGTGTCAATTTGTGTTTTGTTTATTATGCCCCTTATTATTAATCAAATGAAATGTTCATGTAGGCGATGAATCTCATTATCTTGTTCCTAATTATATTTTTGAGAAAAGGGGTCTTACATTTTCACATATTCTCATCTCATATCAGATTTTTATTGCATCGTATATCACTAGTTATGAGAATGATGAAACTGCATCTGAATTTTAGAAATGATTAATGGGGTAATGACTCTATGTTTTCATGGGGAAACTCGGTGTAGAAAACAATATATCATAACCTTCACATTAAAATTTGTCCATAATCAATTAATTGTTATACCAGTCTTATGGTTTTCAAAATAGTGGTTGTTCATCTCCTACATGAATTATTCATAAAATAAAACATTAATTCCAAAATAATTTTAATTAACTCCCCCTTTATCACATTAACCAACACTCAACCTTAAAAAAATACATTTATCAAAATAAAATGGATTGAAAAGTGTGATTGTGGTTAACTGATACATAAAACTATTATGATTGATGGTAAATTCTATATTTTTATAATGAAATACAATTTGGAAACCAACACTTAATTTTATCCCCCTCAAAGGGGTGAACTCAGTTTTTCCACATCATGGTTGGTTGTGTTTTTTAATACACCAATATGTAAATCCTTTCATTTTTTTCCAGCAATGAGAGTCAAATCTAAAACCTCCTATTGGGTTACTTTAATTCCATAAATATCAGTCTGCATAAAAAGAAAGGGAATAAGGAGGGAGATAATTTCAATTATATTTTGTAAGAGCATCAGGGATGAGATTTTGATCTCAACTCAGATAAATTCTTTGTCGCACTAAAATTATTAGAGCTCTTCAAGATTTCATCCTCATTGGGTTTCCAAAAAATTTCCACTTTGGATAGAATGACTATCATATTTTTCTATCCTTCTATATTCTTGGAATAGATCTTTGTACTTATGAAATAATATTAGTTTTATTATTTTCTTCATTCTCTATCATCCTATCCACTTCCAATTGTTTAGAAATAATTACTATTCATTCCCTTTTAACATATTCATCCTTCCATGGGTGTGTAGACTCTTTTACAACTTCTTTCTTCGAACTTTGATTCATTCATTATTTATATTTATTATTAAATTTTTTAACATGATATTCATGTATTTAATTACCACATGAACTACCTACTATCTCATTTTATACATACCTTCATTAATTTTTGGTTTTCTATTGTTAGTCACTTTCCCAATCTCTACATAGGGTGTCTCGACAACAATATTAATCATACTACCTATTTCATTTATTGAATTCTCTCTTTGATCCATATTTTTACTTTTATTATTAGTTTTCAAGTTCCGTTTGAAATGATACATGATACAACCTCTATTTCCATAGTAAAATAATATTCTTTTCATTGGTGTGACATCCATTTTTTTAGGATTTATATTTGTCTTAATGTATTATTTTCAAATAGAATCTAGAATCATTGTTATTCACCTATTTCATTATCTATTAGTATGGTATCATTTTTTCATTAGAATATTATTTATGATGTGTTGGAAAATTCTAGAATTACTCATAATAATGACAATGATAATTAAGAAAATCATAGAAATTTCTAATGAATCCATATTTTCATTTACAACATAGATTCTATATTTTTTTTGAATTCTGCCTTTGTACAGCAGGTATTTACATTATTTTAGCTGTATTCACCCAAAATTGGAGCCTTTAATAATATTATATAATTCATATAGTATTCCAATAATCAAAAACCTTATTCCCAAACCTCACGCAACACTAATACTGTTCCACAAATCTTATTTTTCATTTTAATTATAGGGTTTCCAGATTAACTTGTTTTTTGGCCTTTTTAATTTTGGGATAGAAACCAAATATTTTTGGATCTATTTGGGGAGAATTATTTCAGGATATTCTTATATCCACTATTAGTTATTTAGTGAATTTATTTAAATTTTTATCTACCAATATTTTCAAATTTTCATTTTAGATCATGCACTTTCACACAAGAATCTATTAGGGAAATCAACATTACTATTACATTGGGTTAAATATTTCAAATATCATGACATAGATGAATCTCATGAAGATATTAGTCTCACTTTTAAATCATTCAGTATCTATTTGGAGACATTGTTTTCATATATATCCTATATGGTATCATCTCTCTTCTCAATAGTTTGGGAACTTCTAGCTTGTGTGGATTCCAAATTTCTCAATTTTATTCCAAGATCAAGACACATTATATTAAAGGAATATTTTACTTCCTAAAAGGTTCTCATATTGTATACCCATTATTTTTTTATTAGTTTAATATTACCTTCATGAATCTTTCTTGATTCTTGTAAAGTGTTATTATGTTCTTTAATTCTTTTTTTTGACCTCATTTTGATCATCTTTTACAAATATAGCATTTTTATGAAATTTATCCAATTCATGGATTACCTCTTAAAGAAATATTTTTTTCCTTATATATTTACAAATATTCTTTTTAACTTCCACATAAACTATATAATTTTTTTTAAAATAGAAACTAATTCCTCTTTTTCTTCCATGAGTTGTGTAACAATTTTGTATATTTGGTACATCTTAGATAAAGTCATCTCTAGTACACTAACTTTTTTTCTATGTTTTTTCATCCCATAGTTCCTTGATAAAACCAAGTAAATATTTGATAACATTAATAGGAATATTATTCTCATACCATTCAATTTGAGATTATAATTTTTGAATAGTTTTGAAAGGTCCATCATCTTCTACTCCTTACACCAATTTTTTCCTTCTTCAAAAAGAACACATTAAATATATTTAGAAGTTGAATTGTTACCAATGTGATAATCTTCAAATAATTTTATATCATTTAATTAATTATTAAAAATAATTTTCAATTTCATTTCCTCTTTTATCTTTATATTCTTCATAGATTTGGAGGAAACCTCACCTTTAATTTTAAAAGCGATTGAGTCTGAATTCTCTATTTAAGGACCATTAGTATTTTATTCAAATATTCACTTCATGTAAGATTTTAAAAATAATTGGGACTTGTTTAGATCCAACCAGACGAAAACCTACATTAGATTTTATAATAATTATAGAGCCCAATGGGTTTTTTATACACATGATAATAGGGGTAAATCAGGTATCCCCTTTTATGATATTTTATCTTCCTTTAAATTATCCCATATATTAGCATTTCTTACCTTCATGTAGTGGGTTCAATTAACTCCATGTGGTTGGTATAATAATCTTCATGTCATATTTCTAAACATGCAGTAAATTCATTTGGTGACACACACTGTAGCTTTGGTAGATCATGTGGTATGCCAAGGATCCTCACAGTCACTCTGTTTTCAGTGGAAAAAAGTTAAAATGAAAGCTAGTGGTCACATGGAAAATACTTTGTCATCAATATCATTCACACATTTTGTAGGTTGAATATACTTATAGTAGGTCCTTCACAATAGTGTATTTTATTCATCAACTTCTGATAAGTTGGAAACTCAACGTAGATAAATTCCTACATTATATGAAACCATGGGCCTGGAAAAACCCTAAAATGGTTGAAGATGATGGTGGCTTGATCGAATAGTGAATATTAACTCAATAAAATAGACTACATTATAAACATATCATAAATCATGTTGTAACATTACCCTCACCCAATTTCAAACTCATTCATGCTCCTATAAAAAATCCACAATGCTCGGAACACTAATCATCCAAGACCCCAACTTTAGCTCCCAGCACACTCGCACACACGCCAGACTTTTCCATGCCAAACCATTACATGATGGTAGCAACGCCTTGTTTGATAATCCACTACCTACTTGTCTTATTTCAATTTTATTCATAAACTATGCATCCCATGTGATCCAATCACACGATTTATCTCATTATTATTGGTCTCGATTCCTCTAATTCCCACTATTGGGATGGATATGGTTGACTAGGTGCCCACTTATGTAGTTTAGGGGCCTGGTCCTATGACTGGAACAAGGAGGATAGTATTTATAAGTCTCCCCCATTACATAAAAAACAATATGTTTCCTCCACAGGTATCCTAGGTTCATAAAATAATATATATATATATATATATATATTCTCAAACACATCTTTATTCAATAATGAAATATTTCATGGACATAACATATTCTTCACTAAGTCTTCTCCAACATCATATAGATAATGTGAAATTCTAAAAAAACTAAGCACATGTCTTTTATCATTAAGAATAATTAAACAATAATTACATTTATTAAGGTTTATTGAATTTATTTCTAAATGTTATCTAAGAAAAAGTTCCAACTCGTTCTTTTATTATATTCCATATATAATTCCAGTATCTTTTTCATAATTCAATATATATTTACTTATTTAGTGAAACAAATACAGTCAACACATGTTCACATTCACGTGTTCGAAGTGAGAGATATTAATATACACTTTCTAGAAACTTTTTGTAATTTATTTTGAAATTTCCTCCTCTGAAATCTTATTTGATTGCATTATTCTTTATGGGAATGAGAGTGGTAGGTTTTTCTTTTACCTTTATTTAATTTGAAATGGTGTTTCTTAGTTATTTATATTGAGTTTATCTTTCTCCTATTCCAATTTATTCTCTCATTATGGTGGATGAATGTCAGGAAAATTCTCATAATTTCAATCATTGTTTTATTAAAAATCTCTCATAGCATGTTCTTTATGTTACAGTTGTGTTCGTAATGTTTGGGTCATTGATCTCATTCTTCTTCACTTCTCGGTTGGTTTTGTTCCAACTCTTGTTTGGTTATAGAGTGAATTTCCCAAACACTTCATGCGGTTATCATACTCACATTCTCATTCGGGTTAGGCACTATTTATGATGGAATCTTGCCTTGTTTTTTAGAGACAAGATAAAAAATACTACAGATATGGATTCTCAACTCTCATAAGATTCTAAACATTAGGTATTTTTTTTGTTGTACTAGGGATTGTGTACTAGTGGATGGTTATACATGGGTTCTATTCTATTATAAAGGAGCGGTTTCTGGAAAGGGGGGATGTTATATGTTTTCTTGTATGGTTGATGGAAGGTGGGGGGTTTTGGTATTGGTGGTTTTTCTACTGGAATGGGGGTCCATTTTCCCTTTGGTGATTTCCAAATCCATGCTAAACATGCGTATTGATCCTCTATACTTGATTTTATTATTTAAATTTCCATTTTATAGAAATCTAAGAACTTTTTAGTTCCTTTCACCTCATAGTACTCAATACTACATCCACGATGGGATGAATATATACCACATACCTTGGCAAGGTTTTATTTTTCAAAAAAAAATACATCTATTGGTCTCACAAGGCATGTTAGATATTAAAATCTATATTTTAATAAATTAAATGAATCAGAATTTGTTACCTCATGTATTCTTCTTGTATCAATACCTTTTGTGTCAAATTATTGTGAGTTTATTGTAATATTATCAATAAGTTTCATGGTATATGATGGTAATTTTTTTATCAATATACCTTTAAATGATACATCCACCAAATTCCGTTCATTTCACATCTTTCCATGATAGGATAAGACTATAATATGTTACACCTCTATATATTTATGTTAGAAACTAGAAGATATATTCTTAAATCTATACCAGTTCTTGTAGAGAGTCTCTCCAGTAACCTTTCTGATGGAATACATCAAATTCTTTATGGTTGTCCTCTGGGAGGTGTGGGAAAATATTTTCATGGTTCTCCATTGTAGATCATCCAAGTATTCAATTTATATTGTGTTATAGGTTGTACAACCATTATTTTTATACACCTTCATGTTAAAAGGACAATTACCCCTAGTGTGCATGCTTATCAGCCAATCTTTAGGGTTTTAGTGGATAACATCTGATAACTTATTTATGTGCCTGTTAATGTCTGTACCTACTAAGCCATGAAATTGAGTTAATAATTGGATTAAAGAAAAATTCTTTTCATAATAAATTTTAAGGGTCGGTATTGAAATATGATTATTCTAATGAATGAACTATGGGGAACAAAAATATCTCATGGTCTAGTCGGGATTAACTGTCATTACGGAAAGGTCAATTTTATCACTAGAAGTCTCACATAAGACTTTCAAGGAAACTTCCAAATATTCAGACTATAAATTAATATTTATAATTATGTCCCATAAATTTATTTCAATTTTAGGATCAATGTAAAATGGGTTGTTTTTGAAAGATATATCGATGAAAAGAAAATGTTTGGTTTAAAAAAACTGGCACTATCTCCCCAACAATAGTTAGATGTTTTGATACTAGACCTATAATGAGGTGTGGAAAAGGAAATTGTTCCTAGGGTATAATAAAAAACGAGTGGTAAACTAAAGTTTTCATTAAGATAAGAGTGATTAAAAATTGGCTGCCACATGTTGATTAGAGAAAAGGGGGTATATTTTGAGCTTGGTTTTGAAACTAATGAATTAATGAAACAACCATCTGAAAATAACTATAATAAAAAGGGTGATCAATATAGGGTTGGATATCATATTTCAATATTCTCCTAGTTATGAAATTATTCCTCTCTTCCTCTAGTAGATCAGTAAGTGAGAGGATTCAGAAACACATATCCTCTCACCCCTGGTTGAATGGTGACGATGAGAATATACCTAACTGAAATCTCCTCATGGTATAACCTCATTTCTATGTGTGTAAGTGTTAAATTAAACCCACTTAGTTAACATAGATAATTCCAAATAGCTTCTAGTTCATTCAAGAAATTTAATATTTCCCACTACATCTTCGACACATCCTAATTGTATCTAATCAATTAACCACTAAAATCCATCATATTACATCATATATAAACCAAAAATAAATGGAGAAGATTTTAGATCATAAAAAAAGTAATAATAAATAATAAAAGACTAAATAAAATCACACTTGAAAATAAAAACTGTTATTAAGTATCGAAACCAATTAATAAAGATAGATAATTTATTCATTCATGTGTGGGACTAAAGTATTACGAAATATCTATACTCCCCTAGCTCAATCACTCAAAATTTAGTCATCCATGTGAAAGGCAGTATATTTGAAATGTTGGGAATAAATTATTCCACAACTAAACGAAATAGAAAAAAAAACAGAAATCCCTTGCATGAACTAACATTGAATGAACTCAAATTATTTTCATCCTCATGCTTCTTTTTATATACATGGGGATTCACTATCCTTTCCTCTAATAAAACCTTTATGATATTTTCTCTTTTAGATTTTATAAATTTTCCTTATTTTTTGGGTCTTCGAATGTATTTGAGATCCACATTTAATAATTTTGTTTTTTATGTCTTCATAGATGAAATTTCATAAAACATAATTCACATGGAATCCTCTTATTAAATTCATTCATGATAACATTGTTTTCCACTAGCTCAGATCATGTCCCAAAAAATCCTCCAAATTATTCTTGTTTCTATCCTTCATCTGAATTTTGAAAAGGCATGAATGACAAATGTGATAGAAAATTTACACATACACGGGTGAATGTTACCCTTGAATTGGTCTAAACGTCTTTCACATTGCACCTAAACCTTAATGAAACATTCATTTCACCCATATGAATCCTCTATAATAATAATAAGTACCCTAACAAGACATGCATATTTTCCCATTGGGATGTATTTATATCATGGAACTAACATGTATGTAGAGGATGATCACAACTACACTGGGAAAATGAAACCAATTTCCATACAGTTGGAACATACGTTGGGAAAAAAATAAACATACACTCAACTTCCTTTATTGTTTTTCTTCCTACAGGTACTACATAATGATACATACACAGACCAGGATGACACATTTGATGGTGAAATTGACACATATTCCCTGCTTCTTTTTCCATTTTCTACCTCATGTTGTACCAATTTCAGAATCTTGGACCAAAACCCATTGATATTTTTAAAATCACTTCCATACACCTAAAATAATAATTTAAATAACAAAGATTAAATTGATAATTTATTTTATTAATTCAAAAGATAATAAAAAAATTAAAAATTAAATTTAAATAATTTCAAGAATTAAATAAAAAATACTATTATATACCAAATATGTTATAATGACCCATTAATTGGTAAATTGGTGGTATTTAAAAAAATAATATACCAACCAAAATTAATAAAAATATTAGCTCTATCAATTCCCCCACACATAATCTTTTGACTCTTGTAAAATTGAACTCTATAAATATTACTGAGGAAAAATCCAAACACTAGCCAATGTGAGTTCCTTATTAACACTATTATCCTCATTTTATCATTCCTCTTCAATGAAATTAATTAAATTTTATTTATTTAGTAAATTAAATTAATTGAAACTTATTTTATCCTATCATACACCCTTATACCAAGTGTTCTGAAGATATTATACCCATCGCCCAAGTACGCCTTCAGGTTTTTTTATAATTCCATGTTCATGGAATTGCTGCCATGGGTTTGCTGGATTTGTTCATATCTACCCAATGAGTCATGTAATTTTGAATATAATGTCGGAATTTTTAAGGTTGTTATATGTTTTCATATTGGTGATTCTTATAGAAAAAAACAACGTATGTTTTGGATTTTGAGATCTAAGTTGAAGCACATTACATGATATTCAGTTTCCTTCAAGATGAAATTCCTACTTACCTTGTTCCACAATTTTCGATTCCCTAATTTTAGTTTTCAAATGTAAGGTTGCACCATTATATATTTTAATAGTATTAAAAATACCTCTCCATATATCCCTCAAAAGGTTTTAGAAAAAAATGTTCTACAGCAGAAGGTAGATTGGTACATTGAGATTTATTTTTCTAAGTGTGAGACATAAGATTCCCCATATTATGAACTATTTACCTTCTTTATGTTGTTTTTAGGGCCCTAATTCTACATATTCAACAATTTTTCCCAACCATATACCACTTTACATCACCTACATTATAGATTTCATGGCATATTTCTCCTTAAATAACACTTTGGTTCGGGTTACAACTCTGATACAACTTCTATGTTGGTATACACTTGGAGAAATTTAGAATCAATTATATATTTCTTCCCTCATTCCCGATATGTAACATTTTTTATGTATGAATTAATATCTAAAATTGTGTGTAAAATATATTTTTTAGAGGGAAAGTGACATACTTTTTTACTTCAAACATTAGTAATCTTCCTTGCCTAGGATTGGATGATATGTAGTCCAGAACCCCATCCTTTATAAAATGATTTTCCCATAAAACATTATCACTAATGTTGTAGCGCATATTTTCTTAATCTCAATTAGATCAATCAAATTAGATTTTTTTTCAACTCACTTTCTCTCTCCCACCACACTTGAATTCAACCTAGATCAATTATTTGTTTTTAGAGTATGGTAGATAGTGATTTTTGTAATGTAATGTGGCAGAATAAAAAATTAGTTAATTTATTTAAAGGCATATGAAGATAAAATTTCAATATGATCTTGAAAAAATGGTTCATTCTAAAGGTGGTTTTCATTAAAAATAATTCCTTAATCATTTATTTCATAGTATCTATGAATTATCCAAGGTTTTGACTAAATTATTTAGAAACTTTTATTTATTTTAGAAAACCATTGTTATCTATGGAAATATATAGTTGTAAAGAACATTTTGAGAGTTGTTCTAGAAAACTGTTGGGTATTTGTTTGAAATTATGGAAAATATATCATGTAATGAGATTCAGAAATATATAGTCCTTCCATGAATTTTCCTCACATAGAATATGAAATATAGTATATTCCATCACTCATCTAATATGAGTAAATGATTCAATTAGTTTCCCAACATTGGAGTCGATTTAAAATTAATAATTTAATTCAAATAAATCTCAATGTGTTTTAAAAACACAAAAAAATGAAAATAAAACACACTAAAAGTTTGAAAAAGAAACAAAATTTTAAAAAGAAGATTATTTTATAGGTTTGAAACTATAAATATTTCATACACCATAATTAAATTATACTATGTTCACAATGAATTCAAAAAAATTTATCATGAAATAAAATTTCAAATGGAATAAAAAAATTAATTAAATGGTCATGATAGGTATAAACTGATGGTTTCCACTGATAAAAAGATTGGAGGAGTTTTATCTCGTCTACTAGTTATTGGGGAAATATCCCATGGAATATCTTCATCTTGTTCCTATTAATAGTGTATTGATACTTCATCTTCATCCCCACCAATATTAATATCCCAAAAAAGAATTATATGATTGAATAGTAATGGACCTTCCGATATGGAATTATTTTTCCAGGATCAGTTTTAATCATGAGTTGTACAATTTTATTTGATCTCATAGATGTAATTTATTTGGTTTAATTAGTTTTTTATAAGGCACTATTGTCCTTTGTAAATTCCAGAATTTTGAAAATTCACTTTTTTGACATACTCCAATTCTTATAATTTCAATATCCACTATTTTCTAGCATTTTACAAGTGAATTTTGACTTCTTTCACAACTCATTTGGCCTTATGCTCTAACACCACAAGTGAGAGACATATCTTTTAAAAAATATGTTGGAATGGACTCCATAAATGGGGGTTTTTTAATTTTTACTATTATCCAAAAAGGATTATTCCATCCATTATCTCTAGTCCTTTTGTTTTAGATTAATAGTTTTCTCCCAAATTCCCATTATCTTCATATTGGACACTTCATCTTGTCCATTGGTATGTGGATGATGGGGTGCTAATTTTTTACGATGTACTAAATACTTCCTCATTAGAGACTCTATTATCCTATTTAAAATTTGAGTTCCTTGATCACTGACAATGGTTATGGGCATTATAAACATACCAAATATGTCATATATTACCAGGGAACACAAAAAATTAACATCATCAGTTTCAGTGGCTTTGTATTACATCCTTTTTAAAACATAATAAATTGAAATAATGATATATGAATTTATAAATTTTATGATAAAGGGTCTGATAAATTATATTCCTCACACATTAATATTTTTTCTAAAACCCATGGATTGTTTAGTTTTTTCTTATCTCTTTGATATACTACAATAGATTTGAAATTTGTCACATTTTTATCATATTTAATGTGAATCTCTATGAAAATTAGACCAATAAATTATAGATTTGTAATATTTTATTATTTTCCATTGAGTTCTATATTTTCCACCATAATAAATTGTGTGAAAAAAATTTCAAAAATAGATTCAATATCACTTATGGGAAAGCATCCTCTTATCATTTGGTCATTAACAATTTTCCAAAGATATGGATATTCAAACACCAAAAGTATGGATTTGTATTTATGTTAATTAATTTATTGGGGATGGAATTAATATGGGACATGAGAAATTAACAAATATTATATCATAACTTCATACTACTTCACTTCTCCTTTACCAAATATTTCTTCTCTCTTGGAGTGTGTTCATTTGTTTGGTTTTTATAAGGATTTTCTGCGTCTTGTGTGTTAGGTATGCTAATAATGTGAAAATACACTTATATCTGAGATCCATTATTTTCTTTAATCTCCATGCTGAACTCATAAAGTTGTATAATACATTTTATAAGTTAAGTGTCTACATATACCTTCTTTATCTAATATCTATGGCCAATAAGGTCTGAAAATTCAATTACATTAATCCCAAGTAAATATTATCTAAATTTATCCATGGAAAAGAACTACTATAAATTTTATTATATTGATTTGAAGTTGATATTGTAAGAATCCAATGGTCTAAAGGAATATGCAATGTCCTGAATTTTTGTTTCTACTCTTGGTGATAGAATAACCACAACAAATTGGCAGGAATCATCTCATAGAAACTCAAAAGGTATCTATGAAATTTTTGGCTTCATCGTGGTGATGTTATAGATCTCTTCATTAAATCATAAAAAGTTATTATTCAATCATTATTAAAATCAAAATTAGCATCCCTTAAAATTAATCTAGAATGATGGATATAAATTGTACTAAATCCTTTTCTGATCCATTAGGGAAATCGTTGAAGCCCTAAAAAAATATCCATCATGCTTTACACAATTTGGTTAATGAAAATGATTTATCACATCTATTTTTTAATTATCAACATAAATGAATTTTTTAGAAAATATATTCCCAAGGAGTTTCCATCTATTATCTATGAATCCACACTTTTCATAGTTCAAAACCAAGTCCTTTTCAATACAATTTTTAAAACCATTTAAAAAATGGAAATAATCAAAATAATTTACAAACTATAGTGAAACCATTTAAAAATACCTCTAAAAAGTATTAAATGTGAATTAATAATAATTTACATAAATATTTGAAATGTATTAGATCATCGAAAAGTCCAAACGGTTTCCTCCTATAATAAAATTTTACAAAGGGATATGTAAAGTCTGTATGATCCTACTCCTCCAAGGTAATGGGTAACTAAACATTATTAATGCCCATCCAAGAAATAGTAGTGGGTATTCTATTGAAATATCACCGGTATATAGAAAAACAAATAATAGATAAATGAACTTTTGAGTCTATTGGTTTATCTTCTTATAGTCTATAAAAAATCTTCAAATATTTTGAATTCTTATAGGTATTAACACATTTTATTCATTTCTGGCAATGGTTATGCTAGTTTTCTTGGTAACTACATGAATGGGGTTGATCCATTGTGAGTATAAAATAATATATATTATCCCAAAATCTACGAATTTATCTATAACCTTCTTCACTACCTCTATAAATATGGTATTTTAACTCCTTTGGGGATGCCTAATTAGTTTGAAGTCTCCCTCAAGAAATTTGTTTGTGGTAAATTTTATGGAATAATACCCAGAATATCACGTAAACACTAACCTATTAATTTCAAATTATCTTTAAAAAAATAAATTAATTCATATTTATGAATTAGGGATAAGTTTTAAATAATTATTACTCGTATTTTCTCTCCATAGATCAATTATGCATACTTCAAATCATTTGGGAGATGTTTTAATTATATCTTTTCTTACTGTTCTACTAATGTTATTAAATTGAGGATCCTCACTTCTAAATCCTGAAATTACTACACCAAAAGATAATATATTTCATTACAATATATTATTTAAATAATAAAATTCATTAAAAAACTAATATGTTTCCTCTTCCTTGAATATGAGAATATAATTTCTGCAAATCATGATAGCTTCATCATCCATGGAAATTTAAATTAATAAATGTTTGACTAAGACCAAATATCCATATTACATACCTATATCCTCTATTGGTTCATCATTTTAAAGGATTAAAAGTAGAATTATTTATTTTTCTTCTAAAGGGTGATTTAGAGTGTCAAATATGTTTAAGTGTGATGTGTTTTCTTCAAAACATGTGATGAGGTTTCCTTCATGAACATTGATTATTTTATATGATGTATTAATGAAAAGACTCCCCAAAATTATGTGTGAGGGTTATTTTCTCTAATATTCTTAAATATCCATCATATAAAGAAATACTGGGAAATCTTATATTAGAATCTGACCAACACATCTTACATAACTCCATCTGCAAAAGTAATGGACCTGTTTACAAGTTATAGCCCCACTCTTATCAGATCCAACTCACTCATCTACACGGAAGTGAAAAATAAGTGAATTAAGAAAGTACCTAAATCAAATAAGTATCTAAAAAGATTTTGAACTGATAGTGACAATCATATAATATTTCAATTGATGCTGACATTTTGTGTAAAACTAAGGTGTGTTCAGAGCTGATACACTTTCCCTAAATTGATCCGCTCATTTCTTTGAAGAATCGTATTCTTTGTGAAAAGTTTATTGAGGAACTAGGAATACTCCCGAATTTTTTTGAGTGCTTATAATAGCAGAATATTAATCTCCACATTCTTGAAATTTGTTATTATTACTTTTTGAACTACTTCTCTTAAATATTCTTTGACAGCATCAATCTTAAATGGAATGGGAGTTGTCAAATTTCATCACCCTTTGTTTCCATTTCAATGGTGTTTCTATTTTTCTTTCTCTTGGGTTTAAAATTATCCTTTTACTCTTTATTCTCTTGATTAAGTGGTTTGATATCAAGAATCTACCTAGAATTTTCATCCTGGGTTTTTCATCCTTTCTCACAACATTCTCATCAAGTTAGTGTTGTGATTATTTAGTTTTAGGTATTTAATATACTTCTTCTTAACTTCGTGGTTATTTTTCTTCCAATCCGGGTCTGGTAATGTGGTAAATTTCCTTACCACTTTTGATAGTTATCATTACCACATTCTACATTCGGTTAGGAACTATTTTAGCAAGAATATGTCCATGATTTTTTTGGAAAAAATATCAGCAAGTCCATTGATATGGAATCTCAACTCTCCCACTTATTTCCTATGATTCTCAACTTCATCTCTTTCATACTGTTGTAAAGGGGATAGTTTACTGGTGGATAGATGTTCATAGGTTCTCTAATACTTGAAAAATGGTTATATTGGTAAGGGGTTTGGTTATAAGGTTACTTGTAAGGTTGTTGGCAGATTGGTGGGTGTTGGTATGGTTGATTTTTATGTTTGAATGGTGGATTTATTTTCTCTTATATATTTCCAAATCCATACTAGAATTGAGGTTTTATCCGCTATTTTTATTTTTTTCTAAAATTTCCATTATTGTTATAATATTTATCCCTTTTAAGTTCCATACACCTCATAGTACTGAAATGTAAAATGGTGAGTGGGTGAATATAAAGCACATACCTTGGCTAGATTTTGTAGTTCCCTAGTTTGTTTTAGATCTATCTATATTAGAAGGTTTTTTATCACTTCATGTCTACATTATTATAATAGAGATAAATCATGATTTATTATCATATACATGCCACTTGTATCAATACATCTTGTGGAAAATTTCATGTTATATTTGTGGAATAATCTAGAAAAGTCCCTTGGATTCTACTGGTTATTTTTCTATCAATGTTCCACCAAATAATGAATTCAAAAAGTTCCTATCATTGTCCACCAAGAATTTATATAAGAAGACATTAATTTTTTTGTGACCCTATATATAGATATTGGAAATTAGAATAAGGATTCTCAATCCTCTCCAAGTACTAATAGAGAGTTTCTCCAATATCATGTCTAATGGAAGGAATCACATTCTTAATAGTTATGCTCTAGGTGTTGGGGAAAAATATTTTCATTAAGATCCTTCTCAGATAATCTCATCCATTAATATATCCTTGTTATAAGTTGTAAAACCATTATTTTACTATTCATTAAAATTAGAAAGAGAATTACCTATACATTAATTTCTCCCTATCCACTTCTTTGGGTTTTAGTGTGGAGAAGACATGTGAAAAATCTATTATGTGATTGTTCAGGTCATCACCTAGTAAGCCATGAAATTTTTGTAGTAGTTGTATTAAACTTATTTTCAATTAAAAAAATTTGTAATGGTTGGCATATAAATTTTATTATTCTAAATATTTAATTATGGTGTGCACAAATATCTGGGACTGGATGGGATTACTTGTCATGATGGGAGGATCCATGTGGTCACTATAAGTATTAATTAAGTCTTTCAAGGAAAATTACTCAAAATATTATTAATAATTATGTCTTATAAGTATTTTCTGTAAAGTTATCTCAATTTTAGAATTAAATTCAATTAATTTTTTATTGGAATATTTTCTCATGAAAAGAAAAGGTAATATTTTTTTTCAATTTTTATCATTTTATCCCTGGAAATGGTGTGTAGTTTTTATATGGGAACTATCTTGTGGTTTGGGAAAAGAAGTTATTTGTTGGTTAAAATGATGTAATAGTGGTAACCTATGGTTTATTGAAGCGAGGAGTTCCCAAAAAAAAATTTTATAATATTGATTAGAGAAAATGGGGGTTTCATGGTTTGGTTATGAAAATAAAAAACGCAATGATACAATAATTTGATTAAAAAATATAATAAAATGGTGGTCTTGTCAAGGTTGGTTTTCCTATTTCAGTGATATACTATTCTCAAAATTTTACCTCACCTCTTATAGATGACTGATAAGTGATAGGATTTACAATTGCATACCCTATCACCTCAGGTTGGATGGTGATTGTAGAGACCCAAAGCTTGAGGTACATGGACATTACATTACTTTAGCAGAATACTTAATACATAACAAAAACAAACACACAAGGACCGTAATAGAATAGTGTCTTTGGAAACATAGAACGTAATCTTCTAATCGTGGTGAAAGATCTTCAAAATCTCCCATAAAGATCTTCCCTTTTTTTCTTTCCTAAAACCATTCTTTATATCCTGGGGAAAAGAAAACATAAAAAGGGTGAGCTCAAATGCTCAGTAAGGTTAAGCATGGATAAAATAAAACATACCATATACATTTGAACTTAAAAGCATGAACATAATGTTTAAACATCAAGAGCTTGAGAAATGACATAAAACATTGAAGTACGTAAGGCATAGATCATAAAGAAACATTAAGAATGATAAAATAGCATGGGAATAAAACATGTAATTTGGGAAACCATTAAGAACCTGATATGATTTCTATAGTATCCAAGGCATTGCTGCCAAGACCATCTTAGTGGACAAAGTCCCTTTCTGAATCGAGTTCACTCCTTGTTACAGTCCTGTATTACTGAACTGGTTTAACTTACCGTTCCAGCCATGTCTATCTCATGAGATATAAATCTTTACCCAATTCATTGGAGGGAGATATAGGTCTCACCCATCTCATAATCAAATCATTCTTACTTGTGCCACAAAATATACATACATCATTCATAATAACCCAATAAATAAAATGGGTTTCATAAACATCATCCCATCATCACATAATCCATATATAAAAAATGGAAATCATTTCATCATAAGAAAAGTGAAACCATATAAATCATAGATACATGATACTTGAAACATACAAATGTGAAATAATGTCATCTTAGATGAAAAATGGTTTTGATAAAACACTTGAAATGAATTCTTGAGGAAAATATCGTTTTTTCTTCAAAATCATTTTCTTTTCACAAAATGTCATGCAATTTTTAAAAAAAGGATTTTTTTGAAAATATTCATGAAATATTTTGGAGGAATATTCATGAAAATAAGGCTTTATAAAACCGAAAAAAATCTTTTCATGACGTATAAGTTAAAAAAACTTTCTTCTCATACTTTTGCCGGAAAAGTCAAAAAGTACCTTGTAGGGTAAATAAAAGAAAGATTCCTTCCATACCATGGGGTAAAAGTCAAAATGAGTAAAAAGGACTTTAAACATACATGAATACACTTTTATAAAACATGGACATGGACGATAGCAATAACCCCCAGTAAATACTTACGAATAAGCAATCTCGGATAAAAATGAGATTTGCAAAATTAACCCTTACCTTAGGTCCGATATGCATCGTACGTATCCGAACCTCCTGTATAATGATTTAAATAATGTTATTGACGTATTAAAGAATCATTATAATTTTTATGATATCATATATGGTTCACTTATGACTTTATATTACCCGTTCTTTTGTAAATTCCATGTTAAAGAGCATTTTGGGTAAAATAGTTTCATTTGTCGTCCGTGTTTTGACTTGTAATTATTCATATGATTACTTAGATCATGATTACTTACATCCAGAATGTAAAACATGATTTATATATAATATATATTCAGAATATACATATATATAATAGATCTATAAATGGAAAGAAATACACCGTTCATGGAGATGGTAGGCCGTACGTACGTATGAACGTTGTTTTCGTTTCCTCATTGAATTGAATGAAATTAATTGGATGACATATATATATATATATATAGAAAATTAAAGTATCATTATTATGTCATATATTTCATGATTACTTATTATATATAATTTATAATCATTTATTAATGGTTAATCATTGAGAATGAATCTCATCACGTCATGGAGACGGTATTCCGTACGTACGCACGAGCGATGATATCGTTCCCATGATTGTGGAATTTTATTGGAGTGTATGTATACTATTAAAGAATCTATATAACTTTACAATAATCATATATATTTATTATTTACACCATTATACCCATCCAAATAAGGTGGTGGTGGAAAATAAATTACACCACGGCGTGGAGACGGTATTTCATACGTACGCACGCGCGGTGATTTTGTTTTTCGTAGGATGGATAGATGGTGAAATAGGGTTGTTTTATAATTATAATAACATATCAGTATATGAGTGATACTGATGTTATTACTTCATGATGAAACAACCTAAGAAGAAGAAGTGGAAGAAGAAATAAAGGTGAAAGAATCAGTAACGGAAATTACCTCTTCTTTGAAGCGTCTCTTTGAGACCTCCTCTTAGGGCACTAAAATTGGTCTTTGAAGAATACCAGGACCTCTAGGATGTTTCTAAGGAAGTGGATAAGATAATTGTGCAAGGGTTGGCGGAGCTTTAAGGCTCAAAGTGGTGTGTGGAAGAGAGGGAGGAGGTGCCCTTTTATAAGGGAGGAGAGGGGCACCTTTGGAATTCTTAAAAATATTAATTTATAATAAATCTAACCCCACTTAAAAACCACCAAAAATTACTCATATTATAATATTAGATGATATAGGGTTGTAATATCATCATCCAATCAAATTTAGACATGTTTGGAGCTTATTTTAGACCTTATCATTTTAATTTATCCTTATTTAATCTATTTAAGTTTATTTGTGGTAATAAAATTCTAAATTTTAAATTATAACAAATAATTACTTATTTGTTGTGAATTTTCCATAATTGTTTTCTATATAACATTATAGAACATATAAATTTAAATTTAGAATTTTTAAATATTTTTTTGATTTTTAAACAATTTTATAATATGTTATTTTTATAAAATAACAATAGTGTCAATTTTGACACTATTCATTTATTTGAATTTATATAAAATATATACAGAAGATATGTTCGAAAAAAAAGATTTAATAGATTCATAAAAGGTCATATGTATCAATAAAATCAGTGGATAACATTAAATAGTTCATATAATATTTATTTTATTATTTTTAAAACCATTTATTTGGTTTATCTCTTAATAAAATAATTACTACAACCTTTTTGTATAATTATTTAATATCATGATTTTTGTATAAAAATTAAAAATAAAATCCTATGATGAAGATATATCTATTAAATTTCACAATAATACTTTTAATCGAATTTATCATCTTAAAATCACAATATTTAAATTTTTATGATTATAAAATTAAGAAGGTGAAAACTTTGGCATCATTTAAAATAAAATAATATAAGTGTCATAATCTCTTTTATAAGGCTTCAAACGGTTATATATTAGGTAATTGGATGATTAAGGTGTATATATAAACTACCAATAAGTTTTTGTCAGGTTTGTGGGCCTTTTAATGGGTATTATTATTTCAATAAAAACTATATTACTTATTTTCCACTTAATAAATAATTTCTCTATCATTAATGTATCACCATTAATGACAATTTTTTAATCCCTAAAAAATCTAAATAAACTATCATGATGTAGATAATTTTATTAGATTTTTTTAGACTATTCATGTTCTAAGTTTTATGATGTTTATCAGTAAATTAAAATTATTATACTTATAAGATTTTAGAGAGTGACATGTTGTCACTTTCTTTGGTTTTAATAATAATTAAATTATTTTCATGGTCAAAAGTCCATAAAATGAATCTAATCCGACCAATAGGTTTTCTGGGTCTACTTTTAACCATCCAATAGAATTTTGGCATGTGTTAGGGTAATTTTATAATATTATATTTACCCTTAATTACCTGATTTACCTTCAACTATGGTAAATAAAATTTACCGTAGTTACTATTCATAATTCCCAAAAATAAAAAGTAGCATATTAACATAATTTGGACCCACTGATTCAAAATATGGAATCCATTTTTCCAAATTCAATACACAAAAGTTTCAAAAATTAAATTAAAATTAATCCCGTTGTCGAAAGGAAATGGATTTTTCATTAAAACATTGCAAAAGATTGAATTGATTTAACCTACGAATTTAATGTAAAATCAATGCTAATGACATGCATTATATTAAATTGTAAAAATATATTCTATTTATACTTTAAAACAATTCAATATTATAATTTAACCATATAAATTATTGCGATGAAAAATGTTGTTTTTAATTAAAATATAGCGTGTTTTTACTATTAATCAAAATATGAAAGTTACCAGAATAATATGAAACTTTTATCAAAAGTAAATCATTATTTATTGATTCCAATGAATAATTTTATTTTGTCAATTTGAAAATATAAACATGTCAAAAAATATATTTAAAGTGGGTGCGCCTTCAAAAGGCGGCAAAACTGCATTTTTTGAAAAATACTTATTTTACCCGAAAAATTTATTTTGTTCTTATACAATGTTCTAGAAAATGTGTAAGATGAATAATAATGTTATAAAATTAAAAATTTAGTTAATATTATTCATAACGGCTAGTTCATAGTAATATTATAATAATATATCATTGTTTAGTAAAACCCAGTATTGGGTACAACACACGCTATCGAGGAAGGTCGTGATTGCGTGTAATGCAAGCCAAGTCAGGGTTACGTGTTGTGCAAGAGTCCTACATTGTTTCATATAACATAATACAACCATATTTCATTTATAAATTTAATATATATATATATATATACTCAATGTTTCATAGAATAACTATTATCAAAATTGTGTGTAACACGATCCAAGAATAGTGTTGCGTATACTGCAAGCTAATACGGTGTTGCGTATAGCGCAAGGTAATCTTGGTGTAGTATAAAACACAAGACATTAATGAAATTAAAATAATATTATTCATAAAATCTTGGAGTGTTACATTCTACCCCCTGTAAAATGAATTTCTCCCTCGAAATTCGTCGGGGTTATAAATGGTTTACTACTCGAAAGTTTGTTTAATAGAAACCCACATCATAAAAAGGAATACCAAAACATGGATTTAAAAACTAAAGTATGAAATGTAACCGTTACCCAAATTAACTCATCACTAGGTTTCCACGTAGGATAACATAGGTGAAAATATGGATATGGAAGAAAAATCTAACCATCAATTTCTGATGGAGAGTGGTAGAGAACATGGCTATGAAAAAGCCAACAATCACAAAGCTATTGATTTGTGATGATCTAAGGTACCATCTGATTCATCGGATATAAGAGAACTATGACATCATTTTTGGTTTTCTAGATCATTTCCCTAAAGTTGATGAATTAAATGAAATACTTGCAAGATTTTGGTACAATCTCACTGTTGTTCGTGAATTAAACAATTTCCACTTCATCCATTAAAGAAATGAAGTGGAATTTTTTATTCGTGATATGTTAGCAGATCATTTGATAGAATGATGGGTTATTCCATCTCTTTCAAACAAAAGGTTAGAAAAAGTTATAAGTCCATCTTATGGTTAGATTAATCGTATATGGTTCCAAAAATGAACTTATACTTCATATATCATACCGCTTAATAAAATAAAACTGGTTTCTACTAACCAGGGTCTTCATGTAGGCTAGTGGTAGGCGATAAAGGCTAGTCACACTTCGGTTGTGGGTTCGATTCCCACAGCCTTGTCCGGTGTGATGGGCTATCTCCCGTCCTGCAGGTTGTCCTTTTTCTAAAACTATATTACTATAACATCCCATCAATAATATCAAAAAAATTCTATCCTTAAACAATAATATCTTATGTCCAACATAATCCATTCTAATCTTTATCTAAAATACTTCGGTCCAAGCTCATAATATAAAGAAAACAATTACTTGAAATGTCATCAACCAACCATCATTTATCCCCCATTATCTTGTTGGTCACCTTCCAATCATGTGAATACCTTAATCATGTATTATCTTGAAAAATGAATATCCATTAAACCATAGTGAAAACATGAATGTTGTCACAAGTTAACTCTTTCCACATACCAAAATCCAAAAATTATATATACTCAAACCCTGATATAACCTTCTCCTTATATCATTCATGAGCTCATTAATACTATCAAACATTTAATTTTCTCCTTATCTCTTCATTATGCGCATATCATCTACTTTCCAAAAATACTGGTACCATTCATCACACACTTTCAAAACTTAAGGAAAGACAATAGTGTAACAATCCTTAGATGTATCTTTATTCCGTAGTACCATGAGATTACTTATACAACATTACACTTGATAAACATATAATCATTCCACTACCTTCTTAAACCATTGACCGAGCTTCATCAATTCTTTCATCTCACATATTATTTGTAGTCTCTTCATCATCATCAGCATAAATACTACCTATACGACCATACTGATTCTCTTCATGAGACTTTCCCTTAGAGCATTGGTTATCATAATGCTCGTACATTCAACATTTAAAACATTTAACCATTGTTGATGTCCTAGCAATACCATTATCCATGTCCATGGTGTTAACTGATCCTTTTCCTTTGCACTTACTAGCTTTGTGTCCTTCTTTTCCACACCCAAAGAATCTTCCAGTTCCTTTGAAACATTCTCCTTCATTCCTCTTCCCACATGATTTACATAGGGGAAAATGAACATTCTTTCCTCTATGATCATCATGAAACTCCATCTTTCTCTTATTAGTCGCGTCAGGCAACTTACCAAATTTGAGTTTATTGATCATATAATGAGATTGATGATTCGGCATAATAATTATTTTTGGACTTCCAAATCCCATTTCATTTGGTTGTTCATGAATAAAATCATTCCATTGTCCATCATATCCTCCATTATTATGAATCATCTTGTTTCCAGCCATTTTTTAAAACCCAAAAAGAATAGTGTGAGAGGAAAAAATCATGCTAGGGAGAACAACATAGTAACGGGGAAGTACCCTCAATATTTAACATATTAGGTTAAATTCTAAGATCGTTACCGTAGTTCTAGGACTATATCCTATACGTATACTTGTTCTTAGGGACATCCCTAGACATACATTAGAAATATCTCTAGGGATATCACTAACGTTTTCACATCCTAGTTTCCAAAGGTTAACTAAACCTTTCCTCTGATACCAACTGTAGAGACCCAAATCTTGACGTACATGGGAATTACATTACTTTAACGGAATACTTAATACATCACAAAAACAGACACACAAGGACCATTATAGTTTAGTGTCTTTGGAAACATGGAACGTAATCTTCTAATCGTGGTGAAAGATCTTCAACATCTCCCATAAAGATCTTCCCCTTTTTTTTCTTACCCAAAACCTTTATTTATATCCTGGGGAAAAGAAAACATAAAAAGTAAGAGCTCAAATTCTCAGCAAGGGTACGCATGGATAAAATAAAACATAACATATACATTTGAACTTAAAAACATGAACATAATGTTTAAACATCAAGAGCTTGAGAAATGACATAAAACATGGAAGTACGTAAGGCATAGATCATAAAGAAACCTTAAGAATGATAAAATATCATGGGAATAAAACATGTAATTATGGAAACCATTAAGCACATGATATGATTTCCATAGTATCCAAGGCATTTCTGCCAAGACCATCTTAGTGGACAAAGTCCCTTTCTGAATTGAGTTCACTCCTCGTTCCAATACTGTATTACTTAACCGTTTTAACTTGCCGTTCCAGCCAAGTCTATCTCATGAGATATATATCTTTACCCAATTCATTGGAGGGATATATAGGTCCCACCCAACTCATAATCAAATCATTCTTACTTGTGCCACAAAATAAACATACATCATTCATAATAACCCAATAAATAAAATGGGTTTCATAAACATCATCCCATCATCACATAATCCATATTTAAAAAATGTATATCATTTCATCATAAGAAAAGTGAAACCATATGAATCATATATACATGATACTTGAAACATACATATGTGAAACAATGTAATCTTAGATGAAAAATGGTTTTGATAAAACACTTGAAATGAATTCTTGAAGAAAATATCCTTTTTTCATCAAAATCATTTTCTTTTCACAAAATGTCATGCAATTTTAAAAGGAAAGGATTTTGTTGAAAATATTAATGAAATATTTTGTAGGAAGCTTCAAGAAAATAAGGCTTTATAAAACCGTAAAAGTCCTTTCATGACGTATAAGTTAAAAAAACATTCTTCTTGTACTTTTGCCGGAAAAGTCAAAAAGTACCTTGTAGGGTAAATAAAAGAAAGATTCATTCCATACCATGGGGTAAAAGTAAAAATGGGTAAAAATGACTTTAAACATACATGGATACAATTTTATAAAACATGGACATGGATGATAGTAATAACCCCCAGTAAATACTTATGAATAAGCAATCTCGGATAAAAATGAGATTTGTAAAATTATCCCTTACCTTAGGTCTGATATGCTTCGTACGTATCCAAACCTCCTTTATAATGTTTTAAATAATGTTATTGACTTATTACAGAATCATATTAATTGTTATTATACCATATATGGTTCACTTATGACTTTATATTACCCGTTATTTTTTAAATTCCATGTTAAAGAGCGTTTTGGGTAAAATCGTTTCATTTGTCGTCCGTGTTTTGACTTGTAATTATTCATATGATTACATAGATCATGATTACTTACATCCAGAATGTAAAACATGATTTATATTTAATATATATTCAGAATATACATATATATAATAGATCGATAAATGGAACGAAATACACCGTTCATGGAGACGGTAGGTCGTACGTACGTATGAACGTTGTTTTCGTTTTCTCATTGAATTGAATGAAATCAATTGGATGACATATATATATGTGTGTGTACATAAATTCAGTATCGTTGTTATGTCATATATTTCATGATTACTTATTATATATACTTTATAATAATTTATGAATGGTTAATCATTGAGAATGAATCTCATCGCGTCGTGGAGACTGTATTCCGTACGTACGCACGAGCGATGATATCGTTCCCATGATCTTGGAATTTTATTGGAGTGTATGTATACTATTACAGAATAAATATAACTTTACAAAAATCATATATAGTTATTATTTACACCATTATACCCATCCAAGTAATGTGGTGGTGGAAAGTAGATTACACCACGGTGTGGAGACGGTATTCCGTACGTACGCATGTGCGGTGATTTCGTTTTCCGTAGGATGGATAGATGGTGAAATAGGGTTGTTTCATAATTATAATAACATATCAGTGTATGAGTGATACTTATGTTATTACTTCATAATGAAACAACCTAAGAAGAAAAATTGGAAGAAGAAATAAAGGTGAAAGAATCGGTAACGGAAATTACCTCTTCTTTGAAGCGCCTCTTTGAGACCTCCTCTTAGGGCACTAAAATTGGTCTTTGAAGAAGACCAGGACCTCTAGGATGTTTCTAGGGAAGTGGAGAAGAGAATTGGGCAGGGGTTGGACGAGATTTAATGCTCAAAGTGGATTGTGGAAGAGAGGGAGGAGGTGCCCTTTTATAAGGGAGGAGAGGGGCACCTTTGGAATTCTTAAAAATATTAATTTATAATAAATCTAACCCCACTAAAAAACCTCCAAAAATGACCCATATTCTAAGATTAGATGAGATAGGGTTTTAATATCACCAAACAATAAAATTTATACATGTTTGGATCTTATTTTAAACCTTATCATTTTGATTTATCCTTATTTAATCTATTTAAGTTTATTTGTGGTAATAAAATTCTAAATTTTAAATTATAACAAATAATTACTTATTTGTTGTGAATTTTCCATAATTGTTTAATTTATAAAATTATAGAACATATAAATTAAAATTTATAATTTTTAAATATTTTTGTGATTTTTAAACAATTTTATAATATGTTATTTTTATAAAATAACAATAGTGTCAATTTTGACACTATTCATTTATTTGAATTTAAATAAACTATATACAGAAGATATGTTCGAAATAAGAGCGTAAATAGATTCATAAAAGGTCATATGTATCTATAAAAGTAGTGGATCACATTAAATAGTTCATATAATATTTATTTTATTATTTTTAAAACCATTTATTTGGTTTATCTCTTAATAAAATAATTACTACATCATTTTTGTATAATTATTTAATATACTGATTTGTTGCATAAAAATTAAAAATAAAATCCTATGATGAAGATATATCTATTAAATTTTACAATAATACTTTTACTTGAATTTATCATCTTAAAATCACAATATGTAAATTGTTATATTTATTAAATTATGAAGGTGACAACTTTGGCATCATTTAAAATAAAATAATATAATTCTCATAATCACTTTTATAAGGCTCCAAACGGTTATATATTAGGTCATTGGATTTTTAAGGTGTATATATACACTACCAATAAGTTTTGGTCAGGTTTAGGCCTTTTAATGGGTATTATTATTTCAATAAAAACTATATTACTTATTTTCCACTTAATAAATGATTTCTGTATCATTAATGTATCACCATTAATGACAATTATTTAATCCCTAAAAATTCTAAATAAATTATCATGATGTAGATAATTTTATTAGATTTATGTAGACTATTCATGTTCTAAGTTTTATGATTTTTATCACTAAATTAAAATTATTATACTTATAAGATTTAAAAGAGTGACATGTTGTCACTTTCTTTGGTTTTAATAATAATTAAATTATTTTCATGGTCAAAAGTCCATAAAATTAATCTAATCCGACCCTTAGGTTATATGGGTATACTTTTATCCATCCAATAGAATTTTGGAATGTGTTAGGGTAATTTTATAATATTATATTTACCATTAATTACCTGATTTACCTTTAACTGTGGTAAATAAAATTTACCGTAGTTACTATTCATAATTCCCAAAAATAAAAGGTAGATTATTCACATAATTTGGACCCACTGATTCCAAATATGGAATCCATTTTTCCAAATTCAATAAATAAATGTTTCAGAACTTAAATTTAAATTAATACCACTTTCGAAAGAAAACGGGTTTTTCTTTAAAACATTGCAAAATATTGAATTGATTTAACCTACGAATTTAATGTAAAATCAATGCTAATGATATACATTATATTCAATGGTAAAAATATATTATATTTATACTTTAAACCCATTAAATATTATAATTTAACCATATAAATTATTGTGTTGAAAAAAAAGTTGTTTTTAATTAAAATATGGCGTGTTTTTACTATTCATCAAAATATGAAAGTTACCAGAATAATATGAAAAATTTATCCAAAGTAAATTTTTATTTCTTGATTCCAAAGAATAATTTTATTTTGTCAAATTGAACTTATAAACATGTAAAAACTATATTTAATGTGGTTGCGCCATCAAAAGGCGTCAAAACTGCATTTTTTGAAAAATACTTATTTTACCTGAAAAATTTATTTTTGTTATTATACAATGTTCAATAAAATGTGTAAGATGAATAATAATGTTATAAAATTAAAATTTTAGTTAATACTATTCATAACGTCTAGTTCATAATAATATTATAATAATATATCGTTGTTTAGTAAAACCCGGTATTGCGTACAACACACGCTATCGAGGAAGGTCGCGATTACGTGTAATGCAAGCCAAGTCTGGGTTGTGTGTTGTGCAAGAATCCTTCATTGTTTCGTATAAGATAATCCAACCATATTTCATTTATACATTGAATATATATATATATACTCAATGTTGCGTAGAATAACTATTATCAAAATTATGTGTAACACGATCCAAGAATAGTGTTGCGTATACTGCAAGCTAATACGGTGTTGCGTATAGCGCAAGGTAATCTTGGTGTAGCATACAACACAGGACATTAATGAAATTAAAAGAATATTTTTCATAAAATATTGGGGTGTTACAGTGATGGTGAGACTATTCCTAACTGAAACATCAACTTGGTTTACTGTCTTTCTTAGGTGTGTAAGTTTTGTAGTGAACCCTCATAGGTTACTTAGGTGATTTACAATTGGGACTTTTTCTTCCTAAAAAATCTACATATCCTACTACAACTTCTACATGTGTTGTATATTTACAAGCACATAACCACTGAACTCTATCATATTTCATCGTATATTGACCGCAACTAAGTGGTGGTAGATTATAAATCATCAAATAAAACAAATAATAATTAAAAAATTTAAAAACCAAATGCAATAACACATTATAATAATCATTATTACTGATCATCAAAAACAATTAACAATATAGATATAATTTATCCATTCATGATTTGGACTCAATCATTATAAAAGGTGCATCCTTTTTTCCATAATCACTTGGAATTTACCCCTCTATGTGAAGGGTGAAATACGTGAAAGGGGAGTGACAGAGTATTATAAAAATAAGGGAAATAAAAACAATGAAAACATTAAAAGTAGTAGCAATATTCCCTAGTATTATCTCATGACCAATAAACCATCTTTCTATTCGGCCCTATTCTTACCTCATAAACACGCAGTTTCAACCACTTTTCCTTTGGTGAAACATCATCCATCTTATCCATTTTATATTTTAGATAGTTTATTTATTTATCAGGTATTTAAATCACCTTGATATCTATATTATTTATTTTTACATTTCATTTTTCTTGAGAAATTATTTAATTAAACATAATCCACAGGGAATCCAATTATTTGTTATATGCATGCTAATAAGGAATCCCAAAACCTCATCTCAAGTCCTTGTGAATCCTTTAATGTTTGTTGATTTTTATCCTTTGGATGAATTTTTAAAATACATAAATGATAAATTTATTAGAAGATTCATATGTATTTATGTGAATGTTTCCTTTGTATAGACATAATAACATTTACACCTCACATATACCTTCACACATCATTCATATCACCCATATGACACCTATGGGATTAGCAGAGGTAACCTTATGAAACATGAAGAATATGCCACATGGATACATTTATATAGTGGAATTGAGTTGTATATAGAGGTAGATCACCCCTACGCTAGAAATATGACACATATTCCCATGAAATTTGCACATATGTAGTGCCAAAAAGACACCTACACTCATCTTACCTTTTTATTTGTCTTCCCACTTGTGATTCCATATGACACATATGATGACTGGGATAACACATTCACTAGGGAAATTGACACATACGCACAACTTCATTTATCGTTTCCTATCTCATATTGTATATATTCTATATTCTATGACCCAACCTATTTCATCCTTAATAAATACCTCCCATCCACCAAAAAAATCATCTAAACAACCAAGATTAAATCAAAGCTTTATTCTATTAATTCCAAATATATAAAAAATCATTCAAACTAAAAAATTAATACTTTTCAAAAATTAAATCTAATATAATCCTATATACCAAATATGTGATAATTTACTACTAAATGTTAAATTAGTTTGATAAAAACATTAAAATACTAAAACAAATTAATGGAAATATTGACTTTGATATATTTCAACTAGAATTTTATTTTCATTAATATAGAGAATGTTTAAAACTTTGATACATAGAATGTTCATTATTTGATATGGAATTTTTATATTTCTTAAATATAAATCATGTGTATTCCTTTATACTGAGAATTTTTGTATCCTAGATATAAAGAATATGGAATGCTTTACATATACTCTTGTTATATACTAGTTTAGAAGGTATGTTGGCCAACAATGATTTTATGTGGGCTTTCAATTCCCTCACTCATTATACACATTCCCCTTTACCTGGGGAAGGGATGTAATATTTCTCTGACTTATTGTACACTATTCTATTTTCCTTGAGATGGTTATTTCACCTAAACTACTTTATAATCATTTCACTGGGGTGACCCGTAATATTTCCTGACCTAGTTCATCTCAAATTATGAGAATTATCTCTAAGTAGGTAGTACATGTATAGACCCTCTCAATATAGAGAATTACTTATTAATTCTAGTATATTTACTACTTCATTAATGACAATTGGTATACCTTAATTATTGAATAACTAAATTATTTCACTATATATGTATATTAATATATATATATATATATATACATATCAATCCATACACCATTTTATTAATCACTGAGTTGAGACACTACATATGGCTCCCTACTAAATGTTTATGCTCACACCCTACATGGACACAACAGTAGATATACAGTTCCACTTATTGAATTTTATGTACTGAAAGACTAAATTTTCAAGTTTGGATGTTCATGTTTCTATTGATCACATATTTTATATGATCTAGTGGGGTATTATGTGATTTTAATTATAGAAGCTATGTTTGGATATAGATTTTATGTTGGAAAAACATTTATTTGTGGATGGTGTTTTGAGTTTTCATATTTGTACATGACTCTGATCAGGTGGCATATTTGGCCTAGTTTTATATTTTTTTTCACTCATACAAAGTTTTTACATTCCTTTTATATTGTTATTTTATAATTACATGTTGGGTGTATGTCTAGTAGAATATCATATACATGTAAAAGGCACACCATACTTGTTACAAATTTTTTTCATGAATTAAATTTTTATCTTAAGAGGGTAAATCATTCCATAAATATGCGCTATAACCCAAAAAACAATCACCAAAACCATAGGAATTGGGAAATGAATTTAGGGTCAATGAAGACTTCATTCAGATACCGCATGTGTGGCGAACCAACTTAAAATTCACTAAGTGGTTCCCCGAAACGGTAGACACATGTCTTCAAGAATTCCTCCCCATTCACCAGAGGCAGAAGACTAGCATCAAGGGCCAAGGTTGTTTCTATAGAGAGACAATTACCACATAAATAATAGTACATCATGGCGGAAAATAATATTGTAATGTAGTTGAAACAAAAATAAATA
The DNA here is from genome assembly GCA_963277665.1 of Viscum album. Lineage (NCBI taxonomy): Eukaryota > Viridiplantae > Streptophyta > Magnoliopsida > Santalales > Viscaceae > Viscum > Viscum album. Next base: position 687,670,888 of record OY728167.1, read on the forward strand.
AGTAGTATTGGAATAATATATCATCAAAATAAATAAATAGGCAGAAGATAAATCATTAATTGATAAAATTTGATGATGATGATTTCAGGTAGTTATAAAAAGTAAGTCTATTGGATACAGTGGAAACAAGCATATACCAAATTCATTACAAAATAAAAAAAGGCCAAAATATTCTACTACTAGTGTTATGAACATGGTCTTGGTCCTATCCTCCTATAATCCATTCCAGAATGTAGAATCAAGCATCAAAATCTGGTCAATTCCCTTTATCTATATCTTAAATAATGATGTTATCTTGGGTGCCAAGGGAATCCCAAATAGTGTGTGAGATATACTCAGTAGACCACCACAAAAAGTGTCTAAATCAATTCACTCAATGAATATTAAATGATCATTGTAATAATGATAACAAATTAAAGGAATTAAATAACTAAATACATCGCACCAGGTTCCTCATGGGATACCCAACTGACACCACCCATTTCAACCTAAGCCACGTGTCTCTCAACCAAGGTGACCAGTATAATTTTTATGTAATTTATAAGTGATTCATCATAAATAATGTATTAATATGTGGAATTAACCCATGCATGTGATTTTTCATGGAGGATTCATCCTTTAAATAGAAGACAAATATTTATGGGATTTATATAAGAAGGAATATAATGAATTTAATTAAGTTTCATCCTTATCCTATTCAAGGGGAAACATATTAAGGAACCAAAGTATGACACTAAGAGACCAATAAATACTAGATTTTATAGGATTCCATTCAAGGCGATCCTTAAATAGAATCCAAAGTATCACTCAAAGATGGGTATAAAGACAACCCTCCAATGTCATCCGGGGAATCTCACCTAGGGGACCAAGTATCACTTATGGCCTAGTATAACCATCTAGACACCAAGATCAACCACAATGTCACCCCTAGGGAACTGGTATCACTCATACAGAGGTAAGGGAAATGCATTATGAGATCGTCTAAGGAATACCAAGTATCACTCCTAAAATTTATACAATCCATATACAAAAAACTAATTATAAATCATTAAGATCCCATCCAAATAAATCCATAAATGGAAACCCATGTATTGCTCTCATCTTGATTGGAATGTTTAGCTATAAATGGCCCATATCATTCATCAAGAATTATAATCATTACATTTTAATCATTTTTACCAACTCATTTAACTAAGACATGGAAATATATGGCAATAAGAATAGGTCTTATCACATGGGATCTCTTTTCTCTTAATTCATTTTAAATTTCATTATTGTCATTTATCACATGGAATCACACACCTCAAGAGGAATTTTAAAAAAAAATATGGAAAGGGTAAAATAGGCCCTTAAGGAATGTAACACTCATGGGGGGGTTCGTATAAAGGAAGACATCATACATCTTTATTATTTATGTATATAGGGTCCCATTATATATGTAAATCCAATAAATTTAATTTATTAAACCATTTAGACGAATCACAAGAGCATTATGGAAGGTGAAAAAATGCAACATAATTTAAATAAAATGAAAATTATGGAAATGAACTAGACCACCTACCTAAGGGTTATAGATGAACACTCTTTTGTTTTCATCATTTGATTTGATAAAAAATGGGAGAAAATGAATGAACGGATCAATTCCTTGAAAATATGTCAAAATACCTCATACAAAAACAGCACAAGTGGTAGTAAGATAAATTAGTAATATAAGGACGATGAGTAGAGATACTTTTTATTAGAATCCAAAGAAATCAAAAATGATGTGAATGGAGTCTCAATGGGGGAGGAATAAGTATCCCTAGCTTAGGCTTGGAGGGAATTTCGTGTGTGGATCCTCTCCTATGTGAATGAAGAAAATAATCCTCATGTCGAAAAAGAAGGGGTTCTTCCCCTTTTTTTAAAAACTACATCAAGAATTTACACTATGTATAAATGAATTGAACAACATGTATTGCTAAGTATTTCCCTCTGAGGGAACACCTATACATAATGTAAATATAGTATGGATAGCCAAATACACATCTTGTAATTAATGAATGTTGTGTATTTAAATACATTCCATGTAATTTGTTCTGTAGCCCAGTTATATCCCACCAACATCCTTTCCCTCCAAAAGAGAATGGACCGGCCTAAGGTCCCAATCACTAGGGACTAAGAAAAAAATAAGGACACAATAATTCCTAGCCAAAAACTAAAAGTAAATTTACATCATTGAATCTTCAATATGTTACAACCTCCCCTACATAAAACAACCCATCCCCTTGTTTCCCATTAGAGGGTAGTAATACATTGTCTAAGAAAAGATCGCGTCACTGAGCACATACATCATCCTCTCTCTCCATGGTCTCATCAAGAAAATGATCGTTCTTCCCCAGAACCCATACTAGAGTAACTGACCTTCCATAAATAGCCTTTGTTCACCAATCAACAATACGAATCAAATTCTCCACAAAGGACGAATCTTCCTCCAACTCAATATACTTAGGTTCAAATGAATGAGACCATCTAGAATGATAATAGAGAAGCTATGATATGTAGAAGGCATCATTCATGGATTGTTACCTCTAAGGTAATTGCAACTGATAGGATATTGTCCTAACCCTCTCCACAGCCTCAAAAGGCATTATACATTAAAAAGAAAACATTCTATGTATCTGAATCTGTTTAGGAATTAGTCTTGGAAAAACTCATATGAAGACTCAATGTCCCAATGTGAACTCCAAAGGTCATGTTGATGATCTATATAATGAATATTCATGGAGTGACCTGTAGAAATATGCTTCTAATCAGTTGTACATGCTCTGAAGTATCATAAATTAGAAAAGGACCTCATAGTGTCTCTTAACCTACCTCTAATGAGTACAGGAGTGAATGACATAGATTACCATGAAGGAAATAATAAATAACCATCTAAATTGTTTCTTGGAAAGTGTTATTTTTGGGAAACATGATGAGTGGTATATGAATCTCCCAAAAACCTCTGAAATCAATGAAAAAATATTAAATCAAGTCCACTAATACCCATGTCATACGATCAGATTTACCATTAGTATTAGGATGATATGTTGTACTCAAGAAAACCAATGAACTTAGTTACTTTTTTACACCTTTCTAGAACTATGATGTAATATGTGAAGATCTATCTAATATGATGGAAAGGGGAACACTATGAAGGCACACAATCTACCAAATATAATGCCTCCCTAGAATATCAACTAAGAAGGTCTCCCAGATTGGAAGAAAGTGTTCGAACTTGGTAATCCTATCGTTGATCACCAATACTACATCACTACCATGAGGGGATATCGAAAACCCTTTACGAAGTCCATATATACATCACTATATTTCCACTAAAGAATGGATATAGACTATAAAATCCTATCTAGTCATTGGTGATTTGCCTTCACCTGCGGATAGGTGGATCTCTGAGTGGTAGATCCTACAATCTAACTCATCATACCTATCCCCAAATACCAATTATGAATGTCTCAGAACATCTTGGTAATCCTATTGTCAAATTACCCAACTGAGGCATGATATTCATGCATCAACTCTTCCCATATGTTAGCAGGAACCCCCACACACACGCATAAATGAAAGATCTCTTTGCCATCCATAGGAAAACTAGGAGGTGTTTTCTCACCTGAGACATTCTCCCTCAGGACAATTTCCTCATAATATAATTGTTGTATCATTCTCATACATTCTATAAGGGAGGATGTCACGACTAAGGTAACTAAAATAGGTTACCCATGATATTCCTTAAAATCCTAGTGAATCATAGAAAATAGATCCATCAACATCCACTCACTACTAGACTCCTGGATGGCATGAGTCTGAGTCTTTTGGATTAGGGTTTCATCCAATGAATTTACACTCTTGGGTTTATGTCACACCCCAACCTCAGAAACTCTTTTAATTTATTCTTTTCTCGATCTTGTATCTTTTGGATGAAGTTGGATTTGAGGTCCAGTTTGAAATTTTTGTAACTAGGACATATTGATGGGTTTCAAACTGGTGCATGGGCATCACACAGTTTTCTGTAACCGTAAAGTCAACCCAGGTGCTCGTACGTTTGTCTAATGTTTAAAATAAATAACATTTAATGAAAATAAAACAGTAGTAAATTTTTATAAAACAGTAGTAGTAATATAATTTCGACAAATGATAATATTATTATTACCAAAAAAACCATTAATATTTTTATTATTAAATTGTTATGAAAATAATTCGTAATATTTTTAGGTTTAAAATATTATTAATGTTCTTAGTATTTAAAAATTATGGTAATATTATTAATATTAAGTTTATTATTTCTATTATTAATATGGTTATTATTATTAATCAAAATAAATACTATTATTATTTTAATTATTATTATTATATCACTGGTATTATTATTATTTGTATTATTATTATTGATATAATAATAATTATTATAGATTTCTCTTTTTTATTCCATTTTAAGTAGCTTTTTTATTTTAATTAGAGGAAACCCTACTTAGAGACTCCCCATATTATACTCCCACATAACATGTACACCCTCTCCCGATTCACCCTTGTGCATGTGTGACCCCCTAGCTCGGACCCCTCCTTCCCTCGTCGGTGCTCTGGATAGCTTCCTACATGGCCACCCTAACTCCTCACAATACACCCTCTTCGATCTTCAACACCCCCTCCCGCTCGACCTGACCTGTGGCAGCGCCCCTCTCCCAGTGGACCCATCCTCCAGCCACCCTCCAGTATGTTTTTGGTATAGAAAACCACATTATCCCTTGCTTCTTCAGTCACACCACTGGTTTGTCCATGATTTACCCATGAAATATGTTTAAAGTGGTCACTTGTAGTACATCATGTGTTATTGAATCCACATGGACTAAAGAAGTAACCTTAAGACACTCGGATTAGTTGGGATGTTTGGATTTGAAGTGGATAACTATGGTGTTAATTGATTTGAATAAATAGTGGTTTTATTTAATGAACAAAAAAACAAAATTACTTGGAATAAAGAAATTATGTAATATGAGTCGATCCTAGGTTGAATCTTGTGGTGGATTGGATGTATTTGTTTTCATAGAAATTTAAAGATCCCTAATTCAATAAGTATCCATTAAATGATATAATTCAACAACATCATTCACCAATTTAATCCCTACACTATTCTAAGGTTAATCACCAATTCGCTTACAAGATCACTTAAATGATCACTCAAAGGCATTGGATAATACAAGCACTCATAATGTGCTGTTATTAAAGTTGGCAAAGATGAAGAAAAAAATAAATCATTGAATGGAAATACTAAAATAATAAACTAAATTTAAATATTAAATAACATCAAATAACATCAAATTCATACCCTTTATACTCTCTTTTTTCAACCCATAAGATTTTATCCCTCCATTTATTCTATTCTACCAATGGAAGTGGGAAGAAGTCTTATGGTGGCAGAATTGAAGAAGAAAAACATTGAAATAAGAGAACATTCAACCATTGTATGAATGAATTGACAAGTGTTGGGGTGAATAAATTCACAAATATGTTCAACGTAATATATTAGAAATGAAATAAATAAATAAATAAGAAGAATAAGAACTTTTATTATTAAATCAATGTGAATGAAAAACTTACATGAGAATAATTGACATTGTGATTACAAAATGAAAGCATGAAATTACAAATGAATGAAAAACATTTGATAGAAATGAAAAACCTAGATCATCATTCACATCACCACCATATCCTTATATAAGCATATTAGGAACCTTAGGTTCACCCCCAACAATCAATTTTATCCCCATTAATTGGGAGAGTCAAAACAACATGAGAAAATCAAGGGAATTCTAACTTTTCAAAGATGATAAGAAAATCATCCAGATTAATCCGCCTTTTTATATTTTAATTTTTATCTGAATATAGTCAGATATAGAGGGTTCTTATTTGAAAAATATCTTAGTACCAGTTTCCTGTAACATATTACAAAATTTTATGCCAATTGGATAATATTTTTGTAGGTTAAGCTTGAAATGATGGGATGAATTTATGGGCGTTCAAATCTATCCCATCATTTAAATGTAAACTTGGTTTCCCATTATCTTCATGAAAAATTCATAATTATATCTAGAAATAGTTCAACAAAATGAATTCCAAAAATATATTATTGATTGGGCACAATTTTTCATTTTAAACATGAATTGTGCTTGATATGAGAAATGAAGTTCAATTTCTGCAATACACTAAAAATGTTGTTGATGGGCTCAGAAAAAAATGAATAATAAGATATTAACATTGAATATTATCCTCTTTTAGTATATATTCAAAAACACTTTTCTAGTGCAAGCCCTTCACCTATCGTATATCTCTCCTTCAATTTTTGGGGTTTTTATTCATCTTGGCCCAACCCTAGTCATCGGGGTGTTTATTTATGCTTTTTCATTTTGATTTTATTATGTGTGAAGGGACCATGTGGCTCAGTTATTAATTCTATTGAAGTAGAGTCACGTATTCCCATCACTGATCTAGGTGAATCTAAGTTTTTACTTTCTGGTTAGATAAATTTAATTCTTGAGTGTTTTTAATTACATTTTAGACTTGATACACACCTTTATAATACACTTAGTTAAATTAATATGGTGTTTTCATAGTATTTTAATTTGTTAAAAATAGTATTTTAGGAAAGTTTTTGTTTATGCCTATGTGTTTATGCACCCTTTTTATTTGATAAAATATTTTGTGTTCTTTAAAAGTGAAATCAGTCCTTGTTATAGTATTTTGCCATGATATTTTTTGTGTTTCTGAAAGGATAGTAATTATTTTAAAGGTGATTGTCTGTTTTTTTAATTAAATGGGTTTGTGAGTTTTGTTGATTTAAAATGATGTTTTTTGTAAAAATGATTCTTCTGAGTGTTTTCATGGATATTATTATGTGTTGTTTGATGTTGGCACATCATTGGGTGCACTAGATGCACACATGGATGTGCATTCAAATGAAGAGGGTACTTTAAAAGTACTGGTTTCATTTAATAGTGCTCTTCTTCAATATTTCATTGTTTTTTTAATCGTATATTGATTTATTTTTTGCTTAATTTTTTTTAAGGAATTATGATGTTTTTGAGTCTCGGGGATTTATCATAGGGAGTTTTAGTTGGTTTCAAATGGGTGCACACAAATTTCTATATTTGGATGTGTATAAATATATATATCTTTTGTGTGCATGTTCCCTCGTGGCATGGGGAACACATGAATCATATATATATATATATATATATATATATACGTGCATGTGAGTAGGTTGCTTCCTGAGTTATAAATCATTGTCTTGGCCATCTTTTGAGGTAAGATCTCTATTAATTTACCATTAATTTTAAAAATAATTTATTTATTACATTTATCACCTAGTTTTTATATTAATTATTGATATATAATTGTTGGTAAAGTTGATTTCCTTGAATTGGAGAGGTTTTTTCTTATAATGTATTGCAATAAATGGTTTAATTTTGTTTTTCACATCAAATGCATGACAATATTCTCCATTGGCCTTTATAATTTATTTTTGGATTTAAAATGGTGGTTAGGATTCTCAAATGGGTTTCTATGAATGTTTCTATTTTTAAAAGTGGTGTGTTCTTGGTTTTTTAAACAAATTTTTTACCATGTGATGATTTTGTGATGCCTATTTGGCACTTTAAAAATGGTTTCATTAGAAAACCCTCCTCGGAATGGGACCCCACCTTTTTGGTTAATGAATGAAGGGAGTTTCTTTGGTTTGGGGATTCCCTTATGTTGTGATTGTTTTAGGGTGAGAAAATTCTTCCTTGGGGTGACTTAGGTGTGACCTTGTGGTGTGTGTTGATTGTGTATTCTAAATGTACATGTGACTAGATACTTTTTTGAAATTAATGTCTCACCCCCTTTTTAGAGGAACATTTGAACAATGTGTAGCCAGTGAATTTGTTGTGAACGATTGTTGAAATAGTTTATTTTAATCCTTGGTTAGTGGCTTATATTATGGGGTTATTTTGTTATCTTTGTTATGGGATTGGCCCACTCGGTCATGCTACTTAGTGTAAAGATTGAGTATTTGGGTGTTATGACATCATTGAGTTGGGAATACCATTGGGATGAGTCACATGTATAGTATGATCTAGATTATTCATGACCTCCTGGGATTCCGCATGAATTTTGACACTCAGTTATCTATGTTGGATGATTGAGGTGCATTGTTTGGTCAGTATCTCTTTTGAATTCTTCCCATTTCCCTTATTGTATGATTTTTGAGATTTCTTCTGAAATAGAGTGGACTATTGACTAAAATGATAAATTGTTTTAAAATGGTTATGTGAAAAGGAATTTGGAAATGTTTTATACCCACTCTCTCCTTTATAACTAAAATGGAATCTCTCTTTTAAAATTCATATGGTTCATCCTTGGGAAGGAATGTAGTTTTGACTGGTAAAAAGGGAAGTGGAAAGTGATCAACATTAAAGGGAAAATGTTTGAAAAACATATTTTATATATTGTATTTCAAACATAAAATTAATGTTTCATTTTTTAAATTATGTGAATTGAGAATAGGTTATTGTGCTATCCTACTGAGTTTTAATACTCATGCCTACTATTTATCTTTATTTTTAGCTTTGGGAGCTACTTCTTGCTTGGTTTTGGTCGCCATGGTGTGATATTGGTTTGAGGTCTATGGTGACCCATAGAGTCACATGAAGGTATGTGAAATTTAATTTTTATTTCCAATGCTAGTTTTCATTTTCATTATCAGTCTTTATTTATTTGGTTTCCTTTTATTTATGGGATAAATTGTTCCCAATTGTTTAGTTTTGATGACCATCACTATTTTTCAACCTGTGGGGATAAGGAATTCCCTTCGGTCCATACCGTGGAGAGTATACGGTGACTAGTTCAAGGTCGACATGGGTTGGTTCATGAGAGTTTGTAATCAAGCTCAACATTGAATGATTGTAGGTACTCTACCCACCTTCACTACAAAAAAAAATCTAGTAAAACTATGTGAAAATATTTTTGAGACTTTTTATCCATGTAAACAATGAACCGCTCACCCAATAGATAATTCCATTAATTTCATAGTTCATGAACCATGGTCGTTAGCTCAAGTTTATGTGTAGGTTAATTCTGCTCAAGAGGTATTATTCAGATGGATCCGTACACTACAACCTTATCCCCCAACATCAGAACATACACTATACCAATACATGATGCATTATAGTAAACAATATAGTTTCTAAATAACTCTAGAAGAATCTAGAGTGATTTTGAAGTCAGTATCCCTTTCAAATCCTAAATGGTTTTATCAAAATATTCAGACCAAAATAACATCACACATTTTTCAGTAATCACATAATTGGTTACTGTAGGCATGAAAATTAAAAAATTAATTTCATGTAACAACCAGATAACACCAAAATTATATGTATGTAAAATACACTATTAGAATACACTAAGAACACCAGAGATATCACCTTATCTTGGTCAATAGACACTAATTAATTTGTAATTATATGACCTAGGAAGTGAACCTTATCGATCCAAAAGTGGAATTTTCTGAGGTTAGTATATATCTGATGTTATATCAGTGTATTCAAAAATATATCAATATAGTTGGCATGGTCCTGTATAGTGAGAGAATACACCAAGATCTATTATATAAATACCTCAAAAATGAATTTAGATACAATTGGAAAACTTGATTCATCAGATCCATAATGATTTTTGGAATATTTGTAAGGCCATATGGAATAACCAGGTATAATATGTACTGATTTTAGAAGGTTTTATATAGTATGTACAATGGTCTCACTTGAACATGATGGTAACTCAAACTCAAATTGTTTTTAGAGAAAAAATATCCTTGGATTTGGTCAAAGGGGTCATCTATAAAAGGTAGTTGATACTGGTTCTTCAAAATGAATTGGTTCAACTGTTGATAATCCACACAAAAGCTAAGGGTATTAGCCACCTTCTTGGTGAAAATTATAGTTTAACTCTATGGATAGGTACTAATTCATATAAATAAAATTCCTCTTTTTATTCCAACTAATTCTTGAGTTCCTGGAGCTCTATAGGTGACATCCTATAAAGAGGAATGGACACTGGTTCCGCACTTGGTACGAGATCAAAAATGAACTCCACCTCTCTAATTAGAGGTAAACAAAAGAAATTTCTAGGGAATACATCATTAAAATGATCCAAAATATTAGTTAATTCTACAAGATTCATTCCGTGGTCACTAGTAAAGAGAATAACCATATTTGTTGTCACTCTTCCCAGACCATGATGCTCGGTTCCATCTCATCTTTACTATATATATAATTCAACATTTTTAACATAATAATTTCCCTTAGGTAATGTGTAAGACACCCTTTAGTGATAGTAACCAACATTGGATCTACAAGGATGAATCCAATCCTTGCTAATAAGGAAGTTGAAACTATTCATCTTGCGGAAAAGGATGTTCCAAAAGAATCTTTACCCACTAATCACAAGGGGAACTCCTTGCACTGGCGTACATTCTTTGATCAAACACTTCTTGATGTTTCAAGATTCATAATTTGACAATATTACTCTATCTATTGGACCAGATTATCAATAATTGTAGCAGATATAAAGGAGTGTAATGAACCTATATAAAATAGGTAACAACCCCAAGTAAAGGCTACAAAATTCTACCTTAGGTCACATATATCCCGAAAATCAGATCCTCATGTGTATTCTACAATGTAGATCCATGGACCTATGATCAAACCAAACTAACCTAGATAGTTCTTCTCTAAGGTAATTGAACCTATTAGCTATGAATTCCATGTCCACGACCACCTACTCTGCTTGATCGGATGGTAGTAGATCAACTCTTAGCCTGAGCTGATTCTATGGATCTTGTACGGTAATGTGGTGTTATCATAGATCCATTTTCACTAGTTACGTGAGGGATATTTTAGAAGAAAATTATATAGGTGGCTCATCATGCCACAATCATCGAACTTTAGTAGGTTCCTCTTACAATGGGGATTCATATGGCCTTCTCTACCATACTGGTGACACATCAAAAAGCTATCAGTGTGTGTCATCTGGATAGAACATCCCATGCGTGCTCTCATGAGGTGAATTTTCCTACCACAATTTATAATATCTCCATGATTGGAAGCTGAACCACACTCACTCTCATTTCCACATTCCCTAAGGTTCCAATTTTTAACGGGGGATTGGTTTACTATCTGTAAAATGGTGTTCATCCTGATAAAATTCACATATAATTGGATGGCATATGCAAGCCCATCCTAAAATTGTCTCGCATTCATCTTCTCATCACCAGTCAATGTCTATGAAAAATGCAAAATCAGTGTGAAAGAAGCTGAATATTTCATCACAAACATGGAACACTGCTGTCAGTGTTCTAAAATATCTTGTGTAGTCTACTCTCAATTTTTGGAGAATTATGTAATCATAGAAGGAAATTTGAAAGGTTGTCTTGACCATATCCCAAATATATATATCATAGGTAATGGAATCCCACCAAAATTTAGAAGAATAACTAGGCATATATGTATCAATCATGACCCTCTACTCTGGAGGAATCACTAAATTCTCCATGATAGATAATGTGACCTCCATCTATGACTCAATAGCCTGAGGGCTGCCATCCCCTAAAAAGGTGGGAGGATGATGCTGTTGGAATTCCCTCATCAACTCTTCCATAAGAGGGGAACGTTAGGGAGAGCCGTATTATACTACATGAAGTGGAAGAAACTGTCATGAGACTGAGGATCATTACCAAGTGGAAGATCTATAGGAGGTTCCTCGAGTGGAACTATAGGATATAATACAGGTGGCACGGATCACACCATCTTCCATGAATTTTAATCACCACCATCCTAGAATACGACTCAAAGAAGTATTATCTTAATAGGTAAACATTTTCTAGTTCATGCCACATATAAGATTTAATAGTAGATAGATAAGAAATAATGAATGCAAGAAAGGACAAGTGCAGATCCTTCCTATAATAAGTCAAACCTCTCATATTTTCCCTTATACTTAGTCAAGGTGACAATAATATTACAAAATTCTTAAGAGACACTTCCTACTTCTCACTAATAAGTTCATATTAGGGTCAAGGTCTAACATAAGTATGTGTTTCAGTATATAGAGTGTCATTTAAATGGTAATGAGTAAAACACCCATTACTTTTCAATTATAATCCCTATTTAGTAGAAACATTTTAAAATAAATTTAATATTTATTTCATGTTCATTATAATTTATATGGATATACATATCTCAATCCAATTAATTATTTCACTATTACCAAATTAAAAGGGCCCATACACCTTATAAATTGTAGTCAGAATGTGAAGTAATTGATAATTGACATATACATCTGGTATTTGGATTTGACGAGTTATGTATGGTAATTTTATTGATTGAAATACCATTCCTAATTTATAGAAGTACATTATTCATTCATTATAATTTTTTTCCACAATCAAATCAACTAATATTTCATTCCATAGAACTGGTAAGTTGTCATCATCAATATATATTAGAAAACATGATTTAGATTAATATAGGAATCATAATTAATATAATAATGTTATACATTCAAGAAACATTATGATATTTATATATGTAGAAAACAAGTCAATCACAATAACCACATGAAAATACATGAAATTTACAAATAAATTTAAATATGGTATGGCATAATGCATGATATTTATTTCCAAAATTTCCTAGTATGATGCATGATATGTTACATCCTTTCCATAACTAGACAAGAAAAATTAACCCATAATAATAACAAAAATACTAATAATAAGGTGACAAGACATGTGAATCACCCAATGGTTAAATCAGTACAACTATAATAGGTGCAACCAATAACAACAATATCCCATCTCAAGTATTTTGGGTTTCCACTATAAATGGATTAACCCCTCTCAAGATGAAGACCATTACCAAATTTAGATACATCATAGTCTCCTATAAAATATCAAAATAGTATGATAAAATGGGAAAAATGAGATCTATTACAACTTGATAGTGTTCAGAATCGAAATCCACTATGCGGTTCCTTGAAACGGTTGGACCCATCACCTCAAATGTGCCTCCCTGTACACCAAATGCTTCCAAAAAGTAGTGAGGGATAGGGTGTTTTCATGGGAAGAAAATTCCATTATATATCTGAGTGCATCATTGTGGTAAATAATATTATTATTCATTTGAAATAAAAATAAATAAGCGGTAGAGTATTAACAAATAATCTATATAAATAAATAGTTATAAGTTGAATCATAAATAGATATAATGTGATGATAGTGATGTCTTATACTTATAGAGTATGAGTACATGGGAATATAGGGAAAATGAATATACCACATAATATAAAAAAATCCAAAAGATTCCACTACTATCATCTTGAGCATATGCTTAGTCCTTTTCTATCCTACTCCATCCTAGAACTCAAAATCAAGAATTAGAAGATGGATGCTTCCCATTATATGCAGTTGTAATCATGAAGTATTCTAATGTACCAATGGAAGCCCATGAAGGGTATGAGATGTACTGAGTATTCCACCAGCAATGGTTTCTAGAACAATCAATTCTGTGAATATTACATGAGCAATTTACGAATGATAATAAACTCAAGGTAGTAAATAAATAAATACATTGAATCGGGTTGATCATGGGATACCTGATCAACACCACCTACTTCATCCAATCCTGGTTGTCTCAAAACCAGGGTAAACTATACAAGTGTGATGTAATTTATAAGTGAGTCATCATAAATAAAGTATCAATATATGTACCAAACCCAATAATGTGGTTTGGATTGGCATTCACATACTTTAGTTAGAAGAAAAAGAATTCATGGATTTATATAAGAATAAATTTATTGAATTTAATAATGTTTCATCATGGGCCCATCTAAGGAGAACCATATCAAGGAACCCAAGTATCACACCATGAGAGAAATAAAAACTCATTTTCATAGGAATCCTTCCTAGGTGATATATAAATGGAATCATGAGTATCACTCCCAGCCTAGTGTGACGAAAAACCTCCAAGACCTTCCCAAGTATCTCACATAAGGGACCGAGTTTCGCTCGTGTCTTAATATAACCATTTAACCACTAATCCCATCAATGGTGTCTCCTATTGGGAACCAGTGTTTCTCACAATGAGGAAATGAAAATTCATGGAAATCCTATTCATGGTCTTATAATAATATCTCTGAGCATATTTACAATCCATATACAAAAAACAAATTATAAAACATGAAGAGCCCATTCAAGGAAATACAAAAAAGTAATCCCATGTATCACTCTCATATTGATAGGAATATTTAGATATCAAAATCTCATATAAATCATCGTGGAATTATAATAATGACATTTGAATCGATTTGATCCATTCATTTAATTAAAACACATAAGTTTATTGAAATATGAAAAGGGCATATCACATGGAATCCCTTTTATATTAATTTATTTTACATTTCATATGTATCATTAATTACAAGTAATCAAAAACCTCAAAACATTGTTTAAAAATCTATGGGAATGGGGAAAATAGGACATTAATAAAGGGAACACCAATTAGGGTGTCTCACATCAATGAAGATACCCAACGATACTATTTTATAGGTTCTTAAGGTCTCGTTATACATGAAAAAACATTCAATTTAATTTATTAAACCTTTAAAAGGCATCTATGGAGTAGTATGGAGCACATAATAGTGGTACATAATGTAAAAGTAATGAAACTCTGGGAAATTAACAAGATGTCCCACTAAGAACATTATTTTCATAGTTTGTTACAGTTTATCTTTTGGATCTTTGTGTTTCTCTTGACTTTTAACTGTGAAGAATTTAAATTTTTAGTCTCAGGATGTTGTTCTTCGGTTTATTTTTTTTCTTGAATTTGTCCCTTGGTTTTCCCATGGGGGTTTTTGAGAAAAATTCATGTTTTGTTCTTGATTGTAAGTGGTGTACAGTTGGAGCATGTTTTGGGAAACCATGCGCCCTTTCCCAAGAAACTGTATGGATTAATTGTGTGGCCTATCGAGGAGTATTAAATGAATTATTTTCCCACTCTACCCTCTTCAGATTTTAACCCCAAAACTCCAATTTTACTCTTATCCTAGTTTGTGTGACCCATTTGTGCACCTATCTTCCTCTCAAATCCTCTACATTCTTCCCAATGCTATATCTAAGGGTTTTATCCAAGTTTTAAGGATTGATATTGAAGGTATTATCCTTCTCTCTTCTCCCTCACAATCTTTTTTTCCTTTTTTTTGAGATAATCTTCTCCCTTTGCCATGTGGGTCTTGGTTAGAAGTTTCATTGGGTTTTATTTAGGGTTTTTATTTGGTTAATGTTCCTCATGGTTGTTCTTGCTTCTTTGAACCCTTGCTAGTTTGTTTTGGCTAGGTTTTGTTGAAGCGTCATGAGTTTGAGTAAGGTTACCATTTGAACATATCCTTTAAATTAAATAATCATTGGTTTGTTAATTTTCACACCTTCCTTGTATATTAATTAGTGTTGCATGTTTTTCAGAATATTTTTTTAGCATGAAATGTGTTTATTTACTTATTGTTTTAGAGAATAAGGATTTGTTTTGTAAAGCTATGCAACCAATTGTTCAATAAAATTATTAGTTTTTAATTTTGATTTATTATTTTTAATGATTTTTTTGGATTATGAAAGGAATTTGGATTCTAATAGTATGGTTTGAGTTTCTTAAAATTGGTTTTTCTCAAATGATTTTGTATTTTAAAAAGGTGTGTGTTTGGTGTTTTTGAAAATGGTTTGACATGTGAAGATGGTGTGTAGCCCATTTTTAATTATGATAAAAGTGGTTTGGTTTTTATAATGTGGTTTGAGTACTTAATTTGAATATTATAAGTGGTTTTGGAATGAAAAATGGTGTGTTTCGACATTTTTGATAGGAGGGTTTTGTTCCATGGAAATGGGTGATTTTTTTGATGGGTGTTTCAGTCCCATTTGGGTATTTTGTTAAAATGGATGACTTAAAAACTCTATTTGGGTAATCATCTTTCCTTGGATATGTTGACTATGTTGGGAGGTCCACACTAAGAGACTCACTTGTGTTAAAATGGTTTAAAGGAAAAATATTGTTCATTGGGGTGGC
Source organism: Viscum album (assembly GCA_963277665.1). Classification (NCBI taxonomy): domain Eukaryota; kingdom Viridiplantae; phylum Streptophyta; class Magnoliopsida; order Santalales; family Viscaceae; genus Viscum; species Viscum album. Next base: position 687,687,066 of record OY728167.1, read on the forward strand.
TCAAGGAGACTTATTATATGTTTCTTGTATATGATATATGTTCTCATGATTGGATACTATATTTTCATTGGTTGGCTCACCCCCACTTTAGTATTGACAGGGGAACCTATCATAGCTAGTGGATTTTCATTTAATGATTAATGTACTATATTAGGACTTTTCTCTATTTAGCGGCCCATAGTAGGGGTATTGATTTGTTTTATTTATTATGGGATATTTCCCCTCAGTCGAATCATGTAGGGTGTGATAGAACATGTGGAAGATAATTATTTCATCTGTTGAGGAATTCCTTTAGGATGATTCAATTAGTATAGTATTTTTGAGTTTATTCCCCTCAGCTCCTAGGTTCTTCAAATTTTTTAACTCAATTGAATGTGTAATATGATTGAGAATATTGTTGTTTGTTTACTCATTTTTTTCTATATACCATTTCCCTTGTTTTTTTATTGTTGTTACATTTTTCTTCTATGATGCACTTTTTTCAAAAAGTTTATGTGGTGGTTTCCAAAAAAAAGTATAACATTTTTTAATAAAAATTTACACTCCCCTTATCCTTTTAGATAATTAAAACATCATATTTTCTATTTCATACTGTTAATGGTATATTCAAGGAAAGAAAGTGGGTTTAAAATAGAAAAATTGCAATGGGAAGTGTTTTTTTAAAGAGTAAATGGTGTGAAAGAGATTATTTTCATCTGTTTTATTTCAAACCTGATGTTGATGTTCCTTTTACATAAAGTAATTACATTAGGAATATATTTTTTGGGAATGCCTACTGAGTTATAATACTCACACCTATATTTCTTTATTGATTTTTTCTTTTTATGATGGTTCCATATCAGTTTCGATTTTCGTGGGAGATGGTTGGTATTAGTATCAGAGAGTGGCCCTTAGGGTCAAATGGAGACATTGTGGTCATCATGCTTAGTTTGAATTTCGTTGTTTGGAATGGGTTGTATTTTTGTTTTATGTATAAATGATGTTAAAATTGGTAATTGTGTTTATTGTTTTGGGTTTCTCATCTTGTTTCTACTATTTCATTAATTTTATTAGGAGATTTTTTCCCTTTATTTCTCTGTTGATTCCCTAGAACTAGTTGCTAGTCCATGGGGATCAGGAACGCCCTTTGAGCCTTGTCTAGGATTGACATGGGTATCCGGTCTTGGGTCGAATCTGGTTGGTTCATTAAAAAATGGTTTTAAATCCTATGTTGTTTTGAGGACCTAGCTTTTAAAGTCCCCATTATTATTTGGTGTCTCAAGCTAGATGGAGTAGAACTGTTTGAGCATGGGTTGTAGGTTTAAGGAAGTGTTTGGCCAACACATTTCATTATGAACCTTGAGTTTCAATGGAAATTCAGGTTTTGGTCATTTTTTCATGGCACTTGTTGTTTGTCTGGTGTTTTGGAAACAAAAAGGGAGTTGGTATAATAGTCTTAGGGAGCTTGTTGGGCCTAGAAATCCTTGGAAAACATGGTACATGGTCCTAAAGGACTCTCCATGATGGTGGTGTGATTTTCATATGGCCACCAACCATATGGCCATGTCACCAATCGATACTATTTTACACTTTTGAATTTCATTGAGTTTCTCATTATCTTGGAATTTTTTTAAAAACCATTTTTTTCGAATTGTGATAATTTCATTTTTAGTGGAAATTTTTTGAAAATTTTGGACGATATAAAAACATATCTTTAAATTTATTTTAATATGTTTTTTGGAAATATTTTTTAAATGGGAACAAATAATTTTTTGATGAAACTATTTGTGATGAAATGGGATTTGTTTTGTTGATGTACTTTTTTGAATTATTTTTATTGGGTTCATAGGTGGAATTTATGGGATTTTATTTTGAACGGATTGAAATGTATTGAAGTGTAGAGTTTTAAAATGTATTTTAACTGGGCGGTTAGTTAGTTTTTAAAATGTATTTTGAAATTTGAAGGGAAAATTGAATTGAGAATATGAAATATTGGTTGAATGATTTATTTTGGAATTTTAAATGCCTTTTTATGACCTTTTTTATTCTTGTGTGTGCTCGCATGCCTAGATATGTGCTTTAGGAAGTGGATTGTTTATGGCATTGGAAGATGAGTACGTAGATTGGAATGAATGGATGGGGGCCTGGATTGGATAAGGAATGTTCGTGGGTGTGGATATGTGGAATTCCATTGGTGCAGGTACAATTTCCATTGTTTTCTTTATTTTCAAAAGTAATTTTAAGAGAAAAATTTATGATTTTTTGATAAAATATGGGGTTTTGATGAATTTTTTGGTGATTTGGTAATTTTGTTTAAGTAGTGTTTTGTTTTTCAGATCTTGATTGTGAGTTAGTTTTAAATAGGTTCTTGGTTTTATTATTTCATAGTGTATCCATCCAAATTTTTTAATGGATATTAAATATATAACTCTATGTGACTCACCATTAGTAGACCCTATAGTTGGTCTACCCATAGACATCTTTCATGGTTTTGGAAATTTGAATCTTCTTCTATTTTATGGTCAACAGGATCCTCTAGCATCGGATGTGTGGATGCGGAAAATTGGGAGATACTTTTGTTTCCTCATGTTATCGGAGTCTTTAAAGGTGAATTTTAAAATATTTATTCTTGAAGGACCATCTTGGATGTGGTGGATATCTATCTCTCGAAACAATACTCATGAATATCTTACCTGGGAGTTCTTCATGGCTTCGTTCATCCAAAGGTCTTTCTCTGAGATAGTGATGGTGTAGAAGGGTAAGGAAATGTGTTGTTTTTAGTATGGTGATGGGTCATTTTTGGAGTTCTTTGGTTAGTTTTTAGACATATTTACATATCTATCGGAGTTTCTTGTAGATGATTCTTTGAAGGATCAACATTTTGAGAGAGGGCTTTATCCTAAACATCAGTAGAATGTACCAGACATTGTTCTAACTTCCATTGCTGATGTTTTCAGGCAATCTTTTCTTGTCGAAGTTTTTATATAAACAGTGGTTGAGGCAGGCATCTTTCCTCCATTTTTTGGAAGCGGTGAAGGGAACTGTAGTAATTATATGGAAAACAACCTAAAGTTATTGGTTCTGGTCATATAATTAAAAGGCATTTATATCATTCCCCAACTTCTTCTGGGTGTAAGATCATTATGTGTCTTCAATTCAATAATCATGGTCATAATAATCCATCATTTCCAAGTGCTCGAAAGACCTTATGTACCTGTGGAAACCTAGGTCACTTGAAATGGGTTTTTAGGTTATTATCATGGACAAGCATGGGGAAAGATCGATTATATGGACCTAGCCTTAAAACATTACTTAATCATGAATTAAATGAATAATTCACAGTGAGGATATTTTCAGGTTTAGTGTTTTATAGAATTAGGGCATAACTATTACATTACATCTCAAAAATACAAAGTAGACACTCCTACTCAGTTTCAATTTTTTTTACAAAATAAAAACTCTTGAAAAAAAGTCATGTCTAATTCAATGTTTAAGATAGAATTTCTTTTCCTTGGTCCCATCCTTGACCCTATTCCAGTTTATGTCTTGTGAAAAACATTTCAAAAACATGGGATGAGCATAAAAAGCTCAGTGAGGGATACACAAATAAGGAAAACTTTTAGTTTTTCAAAACAAAAAGTAAACCATGAACACTTTATCATAAGTAATACTTTTCACCTTTATGAAGTAGTAAATACTCTTCACTGAATAAAACATCATTACATACCCTTTTTTAACCAACATATTACCATAAAACCCATATATAGAACACATAATATATAAGGTAACTTGGGACATAAACAAATTTAAATAGAATAACCATACGGTCGACTTCCACACATATCACTAAATGGAATAGCCATACAGACGACCTCCAAACCCAATGCATTGGAGGTTATAACATAACCACCCATCCTGGTATTCATGGAACCACCCGTTATTTTGTTTATCACGTATCCACCCGTCAAATGTCCATGTACCCTTATAAAATCATAACACATAAAATAATTATAGGAAAGAAAACTTTTCCAAATTTCAACCACAATATATCACTTAAATATATTGACATAAAAAATTCATTATCAAAACCATTTTTAATACCAAAATACATAAAAGATTATATGGTATTTATTTTCTTTTAAAAAAACATTACGGCTTGTTGAGGAATCCAAAGATCAAATAATACTCGCGGTAGCGGAATGTTCGTTGTAACAGCAAACGTTAAAAGAAACATTCCTTTTTTCATTTAATTAAAAGCATTGTAGAAAAAAATTCCCTTTGAATGAAATGAAAATTCAAATGTGTCTATATAGCGTATAAAATATAGTCTTGTATTAAGACAAAATATGACTCAATGAAAGGAGATTGAAACAAAGTCCCTTACCTCATTTGTGACTTGAATCGATCGTTATTTAATCTCCTGAATAACGAACTATAGTTAATATCTTATTTATTAAGAACCTTTTTCAAGTTCATTATTCCTTTTATATCACTTATTACCATGTTATGAACATTATGTAATCATTTATGCTAATAATGGTCGTTTTTTCCATCTTTGGTACTTGAGTCAACAATAAAATTCTTATAATTACAAGCTGTTCATGTGGTAAAATATCCATTATCTTCAGAATTATATTCATGATCTAGATATCATATATATCGAATATATCCAGTATATACATGCATTTATAATATTACATATCATTTAGAGGTAAGAAATGAAATTCACCATTCATGGAGATGGTAAGTTGTACGTACGCATGAACGCTACTTATAATTATATTTCATATTTAATGGAATGAAATAATAATGATATAAAGGTAAATTATAATTCCAATATAATATCATATATAATATCATTAACTCCATCCTTTATACATCCCACATATGGCATTAATGATTCAAATCACTTTGAGGGTCCAGAAGTCCGCACTTCCAAAAATGAAATTATCGCGTTTACCCATAATGGAAACCATAAAGGTATGACATAAATGAAAAATACAGATGCATAAGGAAAACATAAACATAATATATATCATATATAAATATACTAACATCTTAATGGCCACTGTTAAAGGTGTTAAAAGAATATTTAACAATCATCATTTCGTGAGGTAGTAATTCGCCACCCACAGAAAAAGTTTGTTCTTTAACCATTAGATGGAGGTGTGTGTAAGTGTAAATCACATACATCTCATAAAAACACCCTATTATATTGAGGATACAGATGTTGTTATGGAATAAATTTATAATAATTTTATGGGGAGTGAATATGGAGAATAAAAGAAAGAAACTCGAGAGAAGACATTACCTCCAAATTGGGTAACTCTTTTCGATTTGAGCCAATGATTTCTTTGGGAAGACGTCTGCCCAATAGGAGGCATATTGGATTGAGAGAGAGATGTGGAGAGATAATATGAGCAGAGTTAGGTCGAGCCAAAGTCTTGGGAGGTGTGGGTAAGGGGGTAGAGGTAGGGGCCTTTTATAAGAGGGAGGAGGGTTACTTTTGGAAAGTCTTGAAATGTTACTTTATTATAAAATGATTTTCGGATTTTAAAGGTCCCAAAATGATATATTTATAGGATAAGGTGGTAAGGATTCGAAATAAACCCATAAAATAGGTTATAGAAAATTTTATGTCTTATATTTTACCTTATCTTTTGATTTTATTTAAATCGTTCATTAATGAGGTAATCACTGCAACATCATGGTGTCAAAAATAAATTTATTTATTTAATGTCTAAAATTTATAAAACAAATACAATGATGTTGGAAATATTATAATATTTATAATGAATATTTATATCCAATAATATAACTTTCATAACCCCATGTAAAAATTGTTTTAGTAAAACAGTACGTGTTTGTGACATTTTAATTTTTACTTTAAATAAAAGGTATTAATGTCATTATCTTACCCAAGTGGCTCCATGGGGTCCCACAAATCGAACCATGGATTGTAATGGTCGACCCTGACTCATCCAATAAGTGTAGGACATGTGTAAAGGTAATTTCATATTATTATAACATTATATTTACCTTAAATTACACTAATTACCTTTAATTGCGATTAATAAAACTTAAAAGTTACTATTCACCAACAATTATTTTCATCCCATTGAACCACATTTTACATACTAATGACAACCATATATGTCGGATTTTTTAAATTAAATTCACAGAAGTGGTAAAGATTCATTTAAACGAAAAATTAGTTTTTAAGCTACCACTTAGTGGTTTCACTATTCATCAAAAATTGAACTTTTTCCGAAAAAATAGCAAAAATTTACCCTAGACTATATTTGATATTCTGAATTCAAAAATGATTTTTAATTTAAAAAATTAAAAATATATAAGTTTCATTAGTTAATTTAATAATTATTTCCCGTTGTCAAAACACATAGCATGTTTTTAAGAAACAATATATATCAAAAAATTGACACTTGTTTATGTCCAATTTAAATGTGAAATTAATTCCAATGTCCACCATTGGATTAAATTGTTAAAATATATTCTAATTTCAATTTAGAACCAATTTAAAAAGATAATCTAAACATATAAATAAAATATATTAAAATGAGTTTTTTAATTAAAATACAACATTTTTTACTATTCATTAAAAAAATGAACATTATCAGAAAAATACCAGAAATTTATCCAAAGTAAATTTCAAGGTCCCAGTTCTAAGGAATATGTTTATTTAGACAAATATAGATTATAAAATTGTCAATATTTATATTTAAAAATGTTTTCCATCAAAAGGCGTTAAAACAATCTTTTAAAAATATTAGAGTATTATATGCATGAGATTGGATTTAATCTCATTTTTAGCCTCTAAAACACTATCTAATTCATAAATAGATGTAGATATGAAAAACTATTTTTATTTACTTACTTGAGATTTTACATCCTTCCCCCCTTTTGGGAATTGTTTCCTCGTAATTTTATTCACTTATCAAATAACTGGTGGTATTTATCCCTCATAACATTTTCAGATTCCCACGTTGCCTCTTCACCCATATGGTTTTTCAAAAAATCCTTTACCTATTGAATTACCTTATCCCACAACACTTGATCTCTACGGTCAAGAATATGGACATGTTTTTCCTCATAAGAGAGATTCTCTTCAAACTAAACTATGTCTGGGCTCAAAACATGAGATGGATCTAGCAGATACTTTCTCAACATTAAAACATGAAAAACATTATTTACCATAGATAAACTCGGAGGTAAAGCCACTCGGTATGCAACTGATCCAACTCCCTCCAGAATTTCATAGGTTCTAATGAACCTTGGACTCAACTTTTCTTTCTTACCAAACCACATCACACTTTTCCATGGTGAATCTTTGGGGACGACATGATCACCTACCTAAAAAGAGAGATCCTTCCTCCTGTTGTCTGCATAACTTTTCTGCCTGCTCTGAGCTGTTCTCATGTGTTTCTGTATCAACTGAACTTTTTCTTCCATCCCTTCTACCAATTCTGGTCCCATCATCTTTCTTTCAGCCACTTCATCCCAAAAAGAAGGATTTCGACACCGCTTCCCATATAATGCCTCAAATGGTGCCATCTGTATACTGGAATGAAAACTGTTAATATAAGAAAACTCAACCAATGAATGATGTTTGTCCCAAATTCCCTGATAATCCATTGAACAAGCACGTAGCATATCCTCCAATATCTGAATTGTTTGTTCTGACTGCCCATCTGATTGAGGATGAAAAGATGTTCTAAAATTTAATTCAGTCCCCAACAACTTCTGAAGGCCTTTCCAAAATTTAGAAGTGACCCTGGGATCACGATCAGATACAAGGAGAGGGGAACTCCATGTAACATGACTATCACTTTATGATACAATCGAGAAATTTGATCTAGGGAGAAAGTATCTTGTGTAGCTAGGAAATGAGAAGATTTAGTCAAGCGATCAAAAATAACCTAGATTTCATTATTACCTCGAGGTGTCTTCGATAATACCACAACGAAGTCCATAGATATATTCTCCCATTTCCACTCTCGCACTAGTAATGGATGAATCATCCATTTCGGTAACGGGAGCTCTGCTTTAACATGTTGACAAGTAAAACACTTCATAGTAAAAACAACACTATCTCTTTTCATTCCATCACACCAGTAATACTCCCGAAGATCTCTATACATCTTAGTACTGCATGAATGAACTGAAAATGGAGAACTATGAGCTTCACATAACAACTCTCTCTTCAACTATGAATCATAGACCACACACAATCTATTCCCAAATCTCAATACACAATCATCATCAATGTTAAATTCAGGCAAATTACCATTCTGAAACAACTCTACCTTTTTCTGCAACTCCCAGTCTTCCTTCTGCGCTTGGTTAATTATTTTTGATAGAGAAGTTTTCACTGATACTTGAAACAAAACATAAGAAATTCTTGCACCAACAACTTCTATGCCAAAGTTCAACAAATCGAAAATCAAAGGATCTCTTTTCAAATGATTCATGGTTAACAAAGCATTACTTTTTTGACTCAAAGCATCATCCACTTTATTTTCTTTTCCCAGATGGTAATGAATTGTACAATCATAATCCTTGATTAATTCTACCCTTCTCCTCTATATCATGTTCTATTATTTCTGAGTGAATATATACTTTAAACATTTGTGATCGGTATATATTTCACACTTTACTCATTAAAAATGATTCCTTTAAATTTTTAAAGAAAAAAACAACAGCCACTAATTCCAAATCATGTGTGGGGTAATTTAACTCATGATTCTTCAACTGACGTGAAGCATAATCAATTACCTAATCATTATGCATAAGGACACAACCAAGTCCTTTCAACGAAGTATCACTGTAGATAACAAACTCACCATTTCTAGAAGGCAGTGCCAAAACTGGAGCATTCACAAATCTTCTCTTCAATCCATGAAAACAATCATACCACTCTTTTTTATAGATAATATTAACACCTTTTTGAGTTAACTTAGTCATTGGACAAGATAACCGTGAAAAGTTATCAACAAACCTCATGTAATAACCTAAGTCAATGGAGCCATCACTGCAACAATTTGTTCAATTCTGATTCTGACCATCTCAGGTTGCTGATTTAGAAGGTCATTTCCCTTTGTATTCCTTTACTACACAACTGCCATGTTTCCTCTAAGAAAAACAATTCTGATCACATAAATATCTTAGGCAAAGAAACATGGTAATCTGTAAATGCTATATCATTAAAATAAATTAATTTATGGATATTAATTTAACAATAACCTAACTCCTAAAGTTGTCTAAACCGACCTCTGATACCAACTATAAAGACCCAGCCTTAAAACATTACTTAATCATGAATTAAATGAATAATTCAAATTGAGGATCTTTTAAGGTTTAGAGTTTTAGAAAATTAGGCAATAACTGATACATTACTTCTAAAAAAACAAATTAGACACTTTTATTCAGTTTCCATTTTTTCACAAAATAGAAACTATTGAAAAAAAGTGTCATGTCTAATTCCATGTTTAAGAGAGCATGAAATTTCCATGATCCCATCCTTGACCCTATTCCAGTTTATGTCCTGTGAAAAACATTTCAAAAACATGGGATGAGCATAAATAAGTCAGTAAGGGATGCACAAAGAAGGAAAACTGTTATTTTTTCAAAACAATAAGTAAGACATGAACACTTTATCATAAGTAATACTTTTCACCTTTATGAAGTAGTAAATACTCTTCACTAAATAAAAGATCATTACTTACAATGTTTTAATCAACAGATTACCCTTAAACCTATATAAAGAACACATAACATATAAGGTAACTTGGGACATAAACATACTTAAATAGAATAACCATACGGTCGACTTCCACACATATCACTAAATAGAATATCCATACATCTGACTTATATACCCAGTGCATTATAGGTTATAACGTAACCACCCTTCCTGGTATTCACGGAACCACCCGTCATTTGTTTTATCATGTAACCACCCGTCAAATGTCCAACTACATTATAAAGTCATAACACATAAAACAATTTTAGGAAAGAAAAAAAATTTCACATTTCAATCACAATATATCACTTAAATAAATTTACATAACAAATTCATTATCAAATCCATTTTCAACAACAAAATACATAAAATATTATATGGTATTTATTTTCTTTTAAAATAACATTACGGCTTGTTGTGGAAGCCAAAGATCAAATAATACTCACGGTGGTGGAAAGGTCGTTATCACCACATATATTAAAAGAAACATTCCTTTTTTTCATTTTGTAAAATGCTTTGTAGAAAAAGATTCAATTTGAATGAAATGAAAAGTCAAAGGTGTTTATACAGCGTATAAAAGATAGTCTTGTATTAAAACAAAATATGCCTCAATAAAAGGAGATTGAGACGAAGTCCCTTACCTCGTGTCTGACTTGACTCGATCGTTCTTTAATCTCCTGAATAATAAACTAGAGTTAATATCTACCTTCTTAAGAACCTTTTTCAGGTACATTGTTACTTTTATATCACTTATTACCATGTTATGAACGTTATGTAATCATTTATGTTAAAAACTTTCGTTTTTTCGATCTTTGGTACTTGAGTCAACAATAAACATCTTATTATTACAAGTTGTTAATGTGGTAAAATATCCATTATCTATAGAATTATATTCATGATCTAGATATCATATATATCATATATATCTAGTATATACATGTTTTTATAATCTTACATAACATTTAGAGGTAAGAAATGAAATGCATCGTTCATGGAGACAGTAAGCCGTACGTACGCATGAATGCTACTTTCATTTCTATTTCATATTTAATGGAATGAAATCATAATGATATAAAGGTAATTTATAACTCCAATATAATATAATATATAATATCATTAACTCTATCCATTATACATCCCAAATATGGAATTAACGATTCAAATCACTTTGTGGGGGCGGTAGTCTGCACTTCCTAAGATGAAATTGTCGCGTTTACCCAAAATTGAAATCATAAAGTTATGCCATAAATTAAAAAATCCGAAGCATAAGGAAAAAATAAAAATAATATATATCATATATAAATATAGTTACATCTTAATGGACACCATGAAAGGTGTTAAAATAATATTGAACAATCATCATTTCGTGAGGCAGTAATTCACCACCCACAGAAACAGTATGTTCTTTGACCATTAAGCGGAGGTGTGTGTAAGTGTAAATCAAATAATTCTCATAACAACATCCTAGTATATTTATGATACTGGTGTTCTTTTGTATTCAAAGATTAATAATATTAGGGGGAGTGAATAAGGAAAATATGAAAAAGAAACTCGAGAGAAGACATTACCTCTAAATCGGGTAACTATTTTTGATTTGAGCCAAAGGCTTCCTTGGGAAGACTTCTGCCCAAAGTGAAGCTTATTTGAGTAATAGAGAGATGTGGAGAGATATTATGAGCAGAGTTTGGTCGATCCAAAGGCTTGGGAGGTGTGGGTATGGGGGTAGAGTTGGGGGCCATTTATAAGAGGGAGGAGGGTAACTTTTGGACAGTCCTGAAATGTTACTTTATTATAAAATGATTTTATGATTTTAAAGGTCCCATAATGATATATTTCTAGGATAAGGTGATAAGTGTTCTAAATCCACACATCCAATAGGTTTTATACAAGTAGTCTTATATTTTACCATATCTTTTCATTTTATTTAAATCGTTCATTAATGAAGTTATCACTGCATCATCATGGTGTCATAAATAAATTTATTTAATGTATAAAAATTATAAAACAAAATACCATGATATAGGAAATAGTTTTATGTTTATAATGAATATTTATAGTCAAAAATATAACTTTTATAACCCATTGTAAAAAAATTAGTAAAACAATACATGTTTGTGGAATTTTTACTTTTACTTTAAATAAAAGGTATTAATGTCATTATCTTACCCAAGTGGCTTCATGGGGTCTCAAAAATAGACCCATGGATTGTAATGGTCGGTCATGACTCATCCAATAAGTGTTGGACAAGTGTAAATTTAATTTCATATTATTACAACATTTTATTTACATTAAATTACACTAATTACCTTTCATTGCGATTAATAAAACTTAAAAGTTACTATTCACCAAAAATTATTTTCATCCCATTGAACCGCATTTTACTTACTAATGAAAACCATGTATGTCGGATTTTTCAAATTCAATTCACAGAAGTGGTAATGTTTCATTTAAAGAAAAAATCAGTTTTTTAACTACCACTTAGTGGTTTCACTATTCATCAAAAAATGACGTTTTTCCGAAAAAAAAATACCAATAATTCACCTTAAGCTATATATGATATTCCAAATTCAAAAATAATGTCTATTTTAGAAAAAATCAAAACATAAAAGTGTCATTAATTAATTTAATAATTAATTCTCGTTGTCAAAACAAATATCATGTTTTTAAGAAACAATATATATCAAACAAATTGACACTTGTTTATGTCCAATTTCAAAATGAAATTAATTCCAATTTCCACCATTAGATTAAATGGTCAAAATATATTATAATTGCACTTTAAAACAAATTAAAATGATCATATAAAAATATAAAAAAATAGATTAAAATGAGGTTTTGAATTAAAATACAACATTTGTCACTATTCATTAAAAGAATGAACATTATCAGAAAAATACCAAAAATTTATCCAAATTAAATTTCAATGTCCCAGTTCTAAGGAATGCGTTTATTTTGACAAATAGAGCTTATAAAATTGTCAAAAGTTATATTTAAAAATGATTTTCCATCAAAAGATGGTAAAACAATCTTTTAAAAATATTAGAGTATTCTATGGTTGAGATTAGATTTATTCTCAATTTAAGCCTCTAAAACACTATCTAATTCAAAAATATACATATATATGAAAAACTATTATTCATTACTTACTTGGGATGTTACATCCATCCTTTCAGAGAAAACCCAAACCCATTTGTAGGATTAAGGTGCTATTGTGGGCTTTGTTTAAATACTTTTTCTATTCAATACTCTTTGTGTTCTCATGTTTTTGTTTTTTAGTGTTCTCCTTTCCATGTGGCGATGGAATAATGTGGGGTTTTCTTTTTGATTAAAGTGTAAAAGTGGATGTTTTGGATCATCTAATAAATTTTTGTTTTTGAATTTGTGTCTTTTTGAAATCTTGAAATTTTACATTTTGAGTAGAGGTGTTCTTTTTACTTATTTTCTCTTCTATCTATTGTTTGGTGTGAAATATGATGATGGAGTATCTATTAATTCCCTATCTCAATGGAAGTGTGTTTTAGAGGGAGTTAGGTTCAGGGATTTTCATATTCTAAATATGAGGAAATGGATGCTCTATACATTAGGGCACTATCTACAGGCCTTGGAGTAAATCTTTCTCATAGTTAGGATTCACAGGGGTGTGGAGGACCTTGGCCTAGATTTTGTCTCTTGTGATGGAGTGAGACCATTTAAGTTTCACATTTCTAGTTTCATCATCTTTGAAGGTTCAATTTTTTTAAAAGGTATAGAGTTCTTGTTTACTCAATGGGGTTTTTGGTTCCTATTTGATTGCAATAAATCTTAGTGGTATTGGTTTCCTGTATTCCCAGTGGTTGTGCCTTTTCATATTCAAATTTAGGATTGGTTTCCCTTATGTGTCTCACCTAAGTGGGTCATTTTTTCTTTTGGTTTCTCTCATTTAGAGATGCATGAGCCTTATGAAGTTGATTTATTTTGCTTTTGTTTTAGTTCCTGGTAATGAGTTTATTTCAATGGGGGCCCCTTGTGTTGGGTTTTTGGTATATACGAGATTTCTCATGTCGATTTGCATTGGTTGGTTTAAGATGGTTTATTGTTAAGGTTCGTGAGACCCACCAAGAATCTTGTTATGGTCTATTATAGATTTTTTCGGTGCTAAAAAATTTCTAATTGTGGAGATTCAATTCTATACTCTCATGTCGATAATCTGCATAAGTTTATGATGTTGGTTCGACAATGAGTGGTTCTATTTTAATTTTTCATATTTATTTTTATTTTAGGTATGGTTTATTGTAGATATTTTTTTGAGTATTCCCAATGGTCTTATTTGAAACAAGGTTATAGTGGTTTCAACTTGAGTTTTCCTTCATCTCTTAACATGTTTTTTCTGTTCGTTGAATCGTTCCTGATGAAAATTGAAAGATTTTTCATAGTGATAGTGTGTATATCCTTTGATTTGTGCATTTAGAACGTTCGAGTGTGTGAAAATGTTTCTTGATTGATCAACTTAATATATTGTGTATTTCTAGAGGAATAATGTGTAATGGTGGGGAGAATTTTTACCCCCAGATTTTTATTTTCATCTTTTGTTCCGGTTTATATTTTAGCTCTCAGTTTTTTCTTGAGATTTTGGTGTGACAGATTTAAATTTTAATCTTGGGTTGATGATCTTCTATTTATTTTTTTTCTTTCATTTATCTCTTGGTTTTCCCTTGGGATTTTGGTGAAAATGTAAATTTTGGGCTTGATGGTAGGTGGTGCATGGTTGGAGATATATTTGTAAAGCATGATCACATTCCCAAGAAAGCATGAAGTCATATTTCTCCCATACAGTTGCGAACTACATAGTTGTTGAAAAATTTGGAAAACCATATGGGCTAACCATGTGTGCTATATAGGTGGATTTAAAGTATGATTTTCTCATTCTACCCTCTTCGTATTTTAACCCCAAGTTACCATTTTCCTTCCCTCAAGGGTTTTGCAACCCAAATTGAGCCCCTACCTTCCTCTAAACCACCTCTTCCTCCCATGGATAGATATAAGGATTTTTTTCATGTTATGGGATCAGATATTCATGTTATTCTCCTCATCTCTTCTCCCTCTACCTCTTTCTTTCTTTTTTATTTGAATTATCACTTTTCTCTAGGTCATGTGGGTATATGTTTCATGTGTTTCTGGGTTTTAATTAGGGGTTATGTTTGTTGAAGGTTCCTCTTGGATGTTATTGCTTCTTGGAATCCTTGAAAGGTTGTTTCTAGTGGGTGTTGTTGATGTTTCATGAATTTTAAGTAGGTTTCCATTTTCACTTCACCTTTAATTTTAATAATCATTGTTTTCTTTCTTTTAGAACCTTCCTTGGATGTTAATTAGTGATGTATGATTTTTTGAATAATTTTTTTATTATGAATTGTGGTGATTTCCTTCTTCATTTGATGCATATGGATTTTTTTAATTTATGCACACGATCTGTTTGATAAAATTCCCAATATGATTCTGTAATTGATTTGTGATTTTTAAAGCATGGTTTTGCATATTAAAGTCATTTTTCTTCTAAAAATATGATTTTATATTCTGAAATGTGTTTTACCCATATTATTATGGATTTTAAAGTGGTGTACGTTTGGTATTTTGAAAAAACAATTTGACATGTGATTTTGGTGTGTGGCCCATTTGACATTTTGGGGAAAGTGGTTTGGTTTTGAAAATGTGATGTGAGTGATTAAGTGGAATTTTATAAGTGGTTGTGGAATTAAAAATAATGTGTTTTCTTATTTTTGGGAAAGGTGGGATTAGTTCCTTGGAAATGGGTGATTTTCTTAATAGGTTTTTCACACCCGTTTGGAACATTTGTGAAAATGGATGACTTCAAAACACTCATTGGGTAATCATCTTGCCTTGGTTATGTTGAATTTTTGGGGAGGTCCATGCTGAGAGACTCCCTTGTGTTTGAATGGTAGAAAGGCAATAGATATTTCCTTGGGTTTTCTTGGAGGTGAGTTTTTTTGTGTTTCTTATATATTATATATGTGCTTGTGGTTGGATTCTCGGTTTGTATTGGTTACCTTATCCCTTCTTTAGTATTGACATGGGAACCTGGTGTAGCTAGATGATTTTCATTGAACAGTTGATGCACTATCATCATATTTCTCTCTGGCTAGAGTCACATACCGTGGGTATTTTTTGTTACTATGGTATAGTTCCCTTTGGTCATACCATGTAGGGTGAAATTGAGCGTCTTGGAGAGAATGGTGTCATCGGGTGAGGCATGCCTTTGGGATGATTCAAGATGTATTATATGGTCAAGATTATTCTTATGGGATCATAGGTTCGCGTATGTTCTTTGGAACTATGTTGTCTATGGAAGATGATCGGGACTATTATTGGTCATCAACACATTTGTTCTATATACCATTGCCCTTGTTTTGTGATCATTCTTACTTCCTTCATTTATGAATGAATTCATGGCTAAAATTTATTTGGTCTTTTTCAAAAGTCTATGGAAAATGATTTCCAAATATTCCACACTTCCCTTTTCCATTTAGAGAATGAAAAAATCATCTTTTCTCTTTGGTAATGTTAATGGTATCTTCATGTCAAATAATGTGATTTTTAAATAGAAAATGTGTAATAGATCCTTTTTTTAAATAGATTAAAATTTTAATGATATTATTTGTATATATTTTATTTTAAAAGTGATGTTTTTGTTTCATAAAATAAAATAATTTCATTGGGAATAGATCTGTTCAGAAATTCCTATAGAGTTTTAATATTTATTCATATATTTCTTTGTTTTTTTATCTTGTGATGTTGGTTTAAATTTAGTTTCAATCTTTGTGGGTGATGTTTGGTCCTTGTATTGAATAGTGACCCTTAGGGTCACATGGACACATTGTTGTCATTAGGATAAGTTTTTATTTTATTTTTCTTATTTGGGTGTATTTTTAATTTATTTATAAATGTTAGTCAAATTTTTAATTGTATTTATTCATTTTGGATACTCTATTTGTTTCTATTTATTAATTATTTTTTTCATGAAAATTCATTAACATTTTTTCTGTACTAAGTCCCAAGAAAGAGTTTTCCTCCTTTAAGTATCTAGAACATCCTTCAATCCTTGTCCAGGACTGATTCAGGTGACTAGTTCTTGGTATACCCTAGTTGGTTCATGGCACTAGACCAACTACAGTAGGTTTATAGATGTCAAATCGTCTTGTTTAGGCCTTTGATTCAATCTAAAACATAAGAAAATGGAAGAATAGATCAATGCCCTGCAAACCGGGGAAATAAACTCATGCCAAAATAGTGTAATATGTAGAAAGATAAAGTAAAAATTGATGGAAGATGAATTGAGATATTACTAAGAGAAATCTAATGCACCTGAAAATTATTGAAACATTGTCCAGATGAAGGAGGAAGAAGGATACCAAGCTTAGTCCTGGAGGGACTCCCATGCACAGCTCCTCTCCTATGCGGATGAAGAAGGTAATACCCTTATCTAAAAACAAGGGGGTATTCCCCCTTTTAATAGAATGGAATTTCAAATTTACACAGTGTGTAAATGAATTACATTTCATGAAATTCTTAGGCTTTCTCTCCCATGGAAAACCACTACATGACGTGAAAGAGGGTGGGCCATCCAAATACAAGTTGTGTATTTAATACATGTCGTGTAATTTTTTCTACATCCAATTTGCATCCAACAAGCACCCTTTCCCTCCAAAATAGAATGGACTGACCTATGTTCCCCTCACCATGGTTCAATAAAAAAAGGTTACTCAACAAGGTCTGACTAAAAATTGAAAGGAAACATACCTTATTAATAATCAAGGATGTTACATTCTGGGTATTCTGGGATAGGGTCATTACACATGACCACCGATATTTCCTATAAATATAATGATATATATTTTTTACTCCAACATGTACTACAAAATTGTAAGAGTTATAATCTCCTAGTAATTATTCCCTCATACTTTTAGGAATCAAAATTTGTCTATGGACAAGTAGTCATTAGTCAAAATCTTAGGACCATCTCTCAAAGATCTCCCCACCATCAATTCTCGCTTAAATTATGATATAATCAAGATCTAAAATTGTGAAAATACTTTGGATTCTCTATAAAATATTATTTGAGGTTGATATGATATAAACACATTCCATTTCAATTATTAGTAACATCCAAGTATTGTTTAGCTAGTAATGAAATCAACTTCCACTCTCATTATGGATGATTAAAGTCAATAATGTGTCATTAATAAAGATAAAAATTAGTGGTTCTCATAAAATGAAGAGGTTCTCAACAAGATAAAGACCATACATCAAAATAATAGTCATGAAACCCATAATTATAGTTATTTTTAAATTAAATGATCAATATATTTTAAATATTATAATGGAATGTGGATGAAATTGATGATCATTAAAATAGTTTTCAATGCATCAGTGGTCATGATTAAATTGAATTAGACGGTTAAGTGGCGGTCTATTTTTTTATTCTTTTTATATATGAAACAAAATTAGAATTTGATGATAAAATGGTAAACTAATGTTGAAATAATTTATTTATGTGATGTTATAAGGCTGACATGACATCGTATACGAAGGTAATTATATTATTAATGAATTGAATATATTTAATTAGGTGTTGGATAAAGGTTAAAAATTTATTTGATGAATGATTATTTATTGAGTGATAAAAATTATAGTGGAAGTGTTGAGACAAAATTTTGGTGCATATTATTGGAATATGTTTCTATAATAGATAAGGGTCCAGTCATTTTACTGGCAATATTAGACAAAACCCGAATTTGGTTTCATGATTTGGAACTCAAAAAATATCACAAAATAGGGTGAATTTAATTAAATAATTATTAGTTGTATTTAGAGTAGTTCATATGTCATGAGAGATTAATATCCCATGAAGTCCATTCTAATAATGAAAAATATTTTTTTTTTAAAAATAACTATAGTTTTAATATTTAATGAGATGGGGTAAATAATTTTTCTTATCATTGTTTAATGATAATGAAATTAAAATTTGTAAATGACTATTACCTCTTTATTATATTTGGGGTGATGAAAATATATAATTTACCTAATAATTAAGTTAAAATTGGTAAGATCCTATAGATTTAGATAATTTTCTGTTAGCCTCTTCATAAATGGGTGTTTTAACTCTATTTTTTTAGATTTATTATGGTCTAGGGTTAGAATAATTAAGCATATGGATCTCAAAAACGTAAAATAATTTCATTATTTTGAAAAAATACATTTCATGATAATAATTAATAATATATTAACAATTTAATTAAAAAAATAATTAATAATAACTAATAATTAATAATTATTCATCACAAAAATCATGAATCATGGGTGTGAAAATCCAATCCCATGGTCCGGAAAATTTATTAATAACCCATAGACATATACAAAATACAAGAGAGAGATACAATAAAAACATGACCAAATACATCAAAGAAACAAATTTTATTCCAATAAGTGAATAGGGTTCATCCTCGAGCCCAGAGAATGGATTCTAGATACATCAACTCCATACCTATTCTCCATGCTTCATGGAAATACACCCAACATCTTGGAGTTTTACCCAAAATAGAATTATATCTCGATCACCTATTGAGGTAATCAGGTATCATGAATCACCATAACAAGGTTATTCTCTATAGGAACCCATAATTTTCTCCATAAACCATCAAAAAAAATTAAAGATAGAAAGAAAAGGAACCACTACTCAAATAGTATTTCAAAATCTTACCATTCTAAAGCATTATATTATTTGAGATATATTTCCCATATTATGTGAAGTACCCCAATCCTAAGGGTTTTGGTATCATAACCATTTATGTTTATTCCCTGGAATATATGATATTCCAAATATTCCTCCTATATAGAGCAGAGATCATAATATTTCATATTTTTTACAGCCTCACCAGTAACATCTTGAGTCCTAGATTCCCTTATTTCATAGATATTCATGCACTTCTATTTAGTTTTAGGGGTTTAAGTCTTAATTTTCCAGGCATACCGATAATTATCAACCTTTAACCTAAAATAACATACTTAATTCATATCAATGTGGTCATCAATATATAGTTGGGTATAATATTTATCAAGGTCTTCATTCAGAGTATTATTCTGTAATACGTAAACTTGATTTGTAGTACCCACCCCCTGTTCTTAATTTTCCAGATCCATAGATGGATTAATTTGAATTAATCCATGATCCTTATCACATTCCTCAATGAACGATACCATGTTATAATAATAAATAAGAGAGTATATCATGATAATGCAGATTACATTCTGACTTATTGATGATGTTTACTTACTATATTTCTTATCAAATTCCTCATTCACAACCATTGTTTTTGAAACCATTGTTTAGTTCATTGGTCCTTCCCCATATATTTATATTACATGGAATTTATATCTATAAGATGGAATATTACTCCAATAATTTATAGGATGAACCAAATTCACGAGAATTATTTCCAGCAGGTAGATCAAAAATTACAGAATCCATCAATATAGACATCTCTATAATAGCATAATTGATTTTTTAAAGGGTTGGTTTCATCCTTTTTATCCTTAAATAGGAGGAGTATAGGTCCGACCAGTTTTATTTAATTGGAACATGATTGTACAAGACTTCTTTTTTAGAAAGGGAATTGGGCATGCACACAAAAAAGTGTTGGCATTTTTACCTTTTATCTTTCTAGAGTGTAGATATTTTTCTCCTTAATGGTCTATAAAGTACACTTCATATTCACTCCTAGAGTAGAACTAATTTTCATTTTCCTTATATTTATTTGACTAGGTCTAATAAATGGGTTTTCCACTATAGAAATATCAGATATCTTTCCTTTTGTAGGAATGAGTGGCCCTTATTCAGAAGAAAATTTATCAAAGGGCTATTTATTTAAGGCCCATATAATCCAAAAAGAATATGTTTCCCTTCAAACTAGAATAATAACAACCTCCTAGTGATATATTGGGTTATATATAAGAAACAACCTTTGAATTACCTACACAACCCCAATCATTATTATTTGGATCAAAGAGATTCCCAGAAGGGGCTCTATTAGTCACTAAAGTCCCATCCTATATATGATCTTCCTCAGCCCTAGTAATTTGTTCAACAACTACCAGGTTGAATTATTTATGACCTAGGGTGATTAAATCCTTATCCAAGTGAAACTATGATTTATTATAGATCACCTAACCCTCTCTACCCATAATATAAATTTGATCCATAATAGCATCAATATTTTTATTCTTCATGTCACTTCTACAATTATAAGAGGTGTTTCCAATCAAACCATGGTTAACATGGACAATTTTACTATAGAAGTGGTCCATGATTTGACCATTGTTAAATCATCCATTATACAAGTAAAGGAAATTCTCATACTCAACCACTATATTAATGTGATGATCATTTTTAGTTAGTATAATAGATCCAATTAGAGGTTAGCTAAGATAAAAAACCACTACTATTTGTTAAATGTTACCATATTTTCCATTACACTTTCTTTATCCATTTTAATAGGTACTAAACCCCCATAAGTTATGTCCCATAAGATCTATGGAAAATAAAAAAAACATATCAGGCCTTATATTCAATCCGAAACATGAGTGATTGAATTATTCACTTTTAAGGGGTTGAATATGGGATCACAATCTTAGATTCTAAGTGTTACAGGTATTAGATTAAAAAAACCAACCCCCCAAGATTTTTATTTCAACTATCTAGAAGAAAAACCAACATAGAAGAAACCTCTTATTAATAATGTCATTTACTGACCATAAAATCCCAAAATCACCAACAGATGTTTAATAATTTCTAAAAGACCTAAATAATTTTCATCTGGCTATAAATAAAAATGAGAAATGATTGGTTCTTACAATATTGATTTCTATAAATGAGAAGGAAAAGTTTTAATTGAAAAAATTTGTATTACCTTTCTTTTTAATCCTCTGGGTGATAGAATTACGATTACAAAATTCATCTAAACTCATAGTATCGATAGAATAGGAACCACCATGCTGAATCCCATGGATTGAATCATATATCATATTGCACTTTGATTCTTCCACAATTATATATGATTATGTAATTCTTAATTCTTGAATGAAAACTATAGTCATTTCATATAACACATCATTTTCATTCATGATTCTATCAGAAACCCTATGAGTCAAAGGGTCAAACTTCCTCTTACTATTTACATCCGAAAAAATGTAATCAAGTGGGGAACTTATAGATATGACTTCAAAAATGACTTCCATTATATAATCCATTGGATTTAGTCCATTGGATTTAATCTAGAAGACTCCATATTATTGAATAATCAAGGGGGGCTTCATAGTCACCTTGGAATTGCACGACCACCACACCCTAAATCCACTCCAACCTCCTCTTAAAATAATTAATAATAATTTTAATAATGATGATGATGATATAATTAATAATAATATACTAAGACTACATAATTAATAGTAATTAATAACCAATAAAGGCATAAAACAAAATATTACAATTGTTTTCAAATAATAATGTAACTAATAATAAATAATTGTATACTTAATATTAATTAATTAATTATAATTAAAAATAATTAATAAATTTATTTATTATATTTTATAATGATGATGTAATAAATCATAATTAATAATTTTATTAATAATATATTTAGTAATTTTTAATAAATAAAACTATAATATTTATTAATATAATTAATGAAAATTAATTAACAACAATTTAATTTATAATAATTAATAATTTGACTGATTATAGTTAATAATAATGATGTAATTATTGATAATTAATAATACATAATATAATTAATAATGACATTAATAAGGAATTTAATAATAACTAATAACTAATAATTATTATTACTTATATTATTATTATTTCATTATTGTAAATTAAATTATTAATTATTGTAAAATATATAATTAGTAATTACATTAGTATGATTTACTATAATAAACTGTTTCATCATCATTATTATTTTTATTATTAATTACAAAAAATAATAATTATTAATTAATATTTACTAAAAATTATATTACTAATTGAATTATTATTTAAGTTGTTAATTATTCTTAATTATTGTATAGATTGCAATATAAATTATATTATCAATTATTAGTAATTATTTTATTATTTATTATTATTAATTTCATTGTTAATAATTATATAATCAGTTGTTATTGATTATTATTGTAGTGGTTATAGTAGACCTTGGGTTTGAGCCCCCTTGGATGCATGAATTGTTATTCCCCATACCTGTACTCTCAGATCTGGTGTCACAAACACATACTTTACATATCATCTTCAATACCATATATAGATTCCCAGACATAACTCTATCATAATTTCTTAACGTAACTAAAATTTTAAATTACATGGATTCTCATGTCCTTTTAGGTTTATATCATTATGAAATTATAAAAAATCATAAACTAATAAATCCCATTTTATTCTCAACCAAAGGAAATTTTTTCCACTATAAGAAACCACTTAATCCATAATAATTCTTCATCATCCCCCACAAATTATCAACATAATCTATCATGATAGACATATCATGTGTAATTATTTTCTTCATAAACTTGGGAAATGGAAACATAAGAAGGGGTGAGCTCAAATTCTCTATAAGGGAAAACATAAAACTGAGGAAATCAGGGACTAAACAAGGAATAAATATTATTGTAGGAGTAATTATTCATCGTAATTTCATAATTAGATGAAACTGAGAGCATAATATATCCCTGGATAAGTATGAAAATAAATAGATTGCATGGATAACAAAAATATAATTTCTGTGATGGGATATTTAATGTCCGATATATTTATCTTATCATCAAGGCCATAGGAAAGGCATAATTATTTTCATCAAGCTTATAGCCAAAAAATTATTTCTATAATCAAGGACACAGTCATGAAATCATGATGAATTCGGTAGGTATACACAAAAGACACAAACATATTTTTCTCATTAGACCTACCAATTCATCTAGTTGATATATAATATCAGGCCCCACTTATCACTTGTTTATGTCCAATGCATTTTTCATATGAGATAATGACTACATAATAAAAATATATATTTTCCAAAAATCATCCATATTTTAGTAACAATATAATGAATAACAATAATTTTCTCCTTGTCATTAAAAGGTAATAAATGATAATAACCCATCCAGAGAAAGAAGGAGGATGGCCAAACAATACATAGTTCACTTGCCAATAATAATACATATTTGAATAAAAACATAAGAAATTCTAATACTATTACCCATAGAAATAAATGTGATAACATGATCATAACCCATGTAGAGTAAGAAGTTTTTTGTTTAAGAAACACATAGTTAGTTTTCAAATAATCATTTATATGGAAATTACAACATACAGATTTTTAATAGTTCCCCAATCAATAAATGGAATAGATTTCAATGTAATAAACCATAAAAATATCATTTCATAGATTAAGGGGTACATGTTTAAGTTAATAATTTCCCTAATAAATCTATAAATCAAATTTAGGTGAACACACTTAAATAAAAGGAATGGGTAATAAGGAAGTTGAATAGAAAAGGAAATGGATGAAAAGTTATTCATATTCATAGTGGTTGGTTATGAAAGATAAAGGTACAAATGAAAAAAATATTTGATATAAAATAATATTACATAATAAATATAGAGAAATAAGGTTGTTGGTTTCAAAATAACATATCCCCCATGTAAATAATTAAACTTGGAAGGATGTTGACATAGTTTAAAAACAACCGTGCAAAATAATTATTCGAATGGTATCAGAAAAAAATATATTAAAGAAAACATTTAATGATACTATGAGTTCAATACCAAAAATTATAAATATATTTATTTATTTGAGGATAAATCATGTAACATAAATCCTATAACGTTAAAACATTTAACATATAAAATAGAAAATGGAGGTGAGAACATAAAATTTATTTTAAAAAACATTTGTAACATTGATATATTTTACTTTTAAACATAATATCCAATAATATAGAATTGAAAATGACATATATTTTTATAAAGGAATTGTAGAACCAAAGGTAATCATTTTATAATTAAAGGAAGTGAACCTTTTTAATACATTGAAAATACATTTATTTTAAACCCACATAATAAAACATTATTTCCAATTAAAACATTATTTAAAAGTTAGGAATAGGAAATACCTTATAGTAAAATATTGAGGTGGAATAACCCAAAAAAATTAACATGTAACATTATAACTCAATGAATGAAAATTGAGTTACGAAATGGTATTATAATTGAAGAAAAAATTGAATCAAATCCTATTTACGGAAAAGGAACAGATTTTGATTGGTATTTTGCATAAATAACACATATATTTGATAAATATATTATTCATGGGAATTAAATACAATATTCATTAGAAAACATAATTTATAACAAAAACATTTCTCAAGAAGTTAATGATTGAGATAAAGAACCTTTATGGAATGTGTATAATTTTAATCATAAACCCATGAAAGAGATGTCTTTTAATTGAACATAAAATAGAATGACTAAAATATAATTCATGTTATGATATATCAAATAGTTAGTATGAGCACCAAAGAAATCAAATTAGGTTCATAACACAAACATATCTCAAAGGAAGGAATTTGAGACAAAAACACCCTTACATTATTAAAGATTCATTCTACACATAATTATTCCATAGATACTTTCATAGGTTCCTTATTATTATCTATTTAATTTAATATGAACCATTTATTCTCATAATATAATTTTTTATTATACATTTTTTCCTTATGTTTCATGAAAATTAATCAGTGTTGGTATATTTTGGTAATTTTATCAATGAAAGAATATATTTTAATAATATGTTTAATGCGTAATATAACCCCTATAGAACCAAAAAAACCAATATATAATAAATTATTAAATTATAATGATATTATTATTTAATTTATAACAGTCATCTATGATAATTTTTTATATCATTATTCAGGTAAGTGGATAACCCAACCCAAACATGAACATGTTATATCTCAATGGGTGAGTATGGTTAAGGAAGTGTGTCATATCATTCTAATAGGATAATAATTACGATTTTTAATTGTTTTTAATTTTCTGATTCATATTTTTAGTGGTTTTTATAATGAAATTAAATCATTATGATAAATGAAAACTATTAACTCATATAGGCGGAGGTCCTCAAAATACGTGGTTAACATTATTTTGTTTTTCTAAATGGATTATCGTCTGAATGACCTGAAGGCCTTATTTTATATTGATTTTTGATAACCCCCCTTTCAAGGGATGAGGGGGAACCCTTACAAGGCCCATAGGCTCAGATATTACATGGCCCGTAGACTTTGGATATTACATGACCCGGAGGACTTAGGGAATTCAACCAGACTATCTACAAGGAACTGCCCCTCCCCAACATCTGCATCATGATAGTAGCTCTCCTCCTTCGCATGGCCGTTTGGCTAGGCTTACCGTGTGATGATGACACTAATTTTTTCATATTAATATATTAAGTATTATTTTAGAATATAAATATTTAGAATAAAATGTTATGTATTATGTAATACTCACTTTGGATCTCTGAACTTTTTCTTGAAAGTCACCTTACAAATGAAGGCCTTAGGATAACTAATTATGACTAGAGTTTTATAAACATTCGAGAGGATTGTATTAGGTAGAAAATAGTATAGTTTCATGAACTAATTTCAATTAATTATTTTTTTTCATGAAGTGGTAGAGGCTTCCCCTTTTATAAGTGGAAAAAGTGTCCCCTTTTATAAGTGAAAAAAACGGTACTATTTTGGATACCTCGTTACTTTTTAATGATATCAATATGCTATTCATGGTTGAAAGACACAAGAAGTATATAAATAATGTAATTTTATGTTGATATTGGGTCTATAAATATTCACGACATTATTTCCACACGTGATTTGAACAAGTTTTATTTCATTTGTTTTTATGTTTTTACTTTTACCTTTTTTGTTTTAACCATGTCAACATGTTTTTAACTAAGTAATTTATGTTTTAAAAAAAATATAAAATAACCCTTCTTATAAATATATATTATTATGAACCTAATTAAAATATCCATATAGTCATATTCAATTTATAAATAATATAAAATTTATTTTTACATTAAAACATTTCATATATAAAAAAAATTTATAGAAAAATAGTGTTTTAACTATTATGTGGTATTAATATTATTTATAATTAATTACCAATTAAATTTGTGTTCATAAGATAATATATGTTTTTAAAAATCATATTATATTCACAATTTAGAATATATTAATTTAATATATTAGATAAATATTATATGATATTAATAAAACAATTCTTTGAAAATAACAGTTTTACAGTTATCATGGTCATTAAATTAAATCATATTAAACATAAGTTTATGCCAAAAATTGATATTGGAATTATTACATAATATGTTTAAATTTATGTAAAATATGACATAAATTTTGATAGATTTAATTTTTACAAGTGATGAAAATTAATTTTCAATATATGCAAATAATAACAATTTTTTAAAATAAAATGTTATTTCTTTTTCCAAAATGATAAACATGGGTTTTATAAAAAAAATAGGTATTTTGAATATTTTATTTTACCTATAAGTATAAATAATTTATATAAAATTTATTCAAAAATACTTAAGCCATTATTTCATTATGATAATGTCATAAAAGTGAAATTTTTTTGAAAAATTGGTATTTTTTCTCTATTCACCTATAAACTAATTATTTCTGAAAAATATAAAAAATATATCTTAAGTTAATATTATTATTATCGATATTTTTTTCATTTTTTAAATTAAAATTTATAATTTTATACAATTAATTTTTCAATAAAATTATAAAATATAATGAAAATTTATTTTTTTGGAAAATGACATTTGAAATTATTAACTTTTACTATTCTTATTTCATATAATTTACCAACAAAATTTATCTTAACCAATTATTTATATCCAAAATAACTTTTCATTATTAAACATATGTTTCTCAAAAAAATCATATCAAATAAAAATAGAAATTTTTAGAAAACAAAACTTTTTTAAACAATAAATAGTCTTATTAGTCATTTTAGATAAACTAATTGAATATAATTCATATTAAAAGTAATTTTTATTTTATTTTTATAAATATTTTATAAAATAGTTAATCTTATTCATTCCCACAAATTCAGTGATTATGATTTAATGGTCATACAAAAATATTTATATTTTATACTAATATATTATGGTTTGATTTATGTTCGTTATTTCTTGTGGGGAAAGAAATCGAACACATTGACGTATTTAAAGGTAAAAATAAATTAAAATATTAAGGTTCTACATGCGTTTTTTATTGTATTTATCCCATTCCCATGACTGGTTTTATTAATTGTTATTGATTATTATAAAAATGATTAATTATTATAGACTAATTATTAAATACATTATTATTAATTACATTGTTGTTTTTTTTGTTTCGTCTATTCTTGATAGTTTTCTTGTTGTGTTATGATTAATTATTAATAATGTATTATCATGAATAATGAATTGTTATTAACATTTTATTATTATTAATGTGTTATTATTAATAATGTGTTATTGTTTCTAATATTTCATAGTTCCAATGATGGAATTTCAAAATGAATAAAACAATATTAAAATATAAGTGTGGTATAAATGATAATTTTATTAATATTTTTGTATTTCATAATAAAAATAATTCCATATATAATTTTAAATTATACTAATATAAAATAAAATAATATGAAAAAATTAAAATAAAATAAAACTTTAAAAATGTCTCAAGATTTCAAGGCCAATATCCATAATTATATTTTACATATTCTTAAAAATAACATGTTTGAAAATTCACCCCTTCCCAAATTATGGGCTTCACATAGTTTATGGTTTTTCTTTTACTTTCCCTCTAACCTCATTTCATAGGATGTAAAAAGTTTTGATTGAAATAGAAAATAAAAGGTGAGGAATGGATTTTCCCCATGAATATTGTCTTGTGCGGCATGGAATCTAATGGAAAGATTTTCTCCAGCGGGATAACTTTTTCCAACTAAAAAATTTTGGGCATGGGGAAATATGAAATTGTCATACCTCGCAGGGAAATGAAATAATAGAAAAATATTTTCATCATCATTTTTAAAATTGATATATATATTAAAAACATTTATCATCTTGAAACATTATAAAAAATACTTTTATATTATTTTTTGAATTAAAAAAATAAATTTCAAACTACTATAACGATTTTTTATTCAAAAATTTATGTATCTTAATTCATGCCTTATCCATCAATGCATAGATAGTATTATATCTATTAACATATTTTTATTAACAATAAATGGGAATAATTTTATTCAACAATATATATAATCAGTAAGAAAATCCCTAATAAAGATCAATAGATTGGGGATTTATTTTGAATACTGAAACCCAAGATAAATCACTCTCGCTGTCTTGAAACCATCATTGTATGATTCCCCAAGATCTAAAGATGCCCCTTTTAAAACTAATTTTTCATGTTTTCACCTACCAAAATCTACCCATTCCAAACACACATCATAGATCAATGTCCAAGAAGACACAACAAACAATGAAAATAGGGGAGACTATCACCAAATCGACTACCACAGAAACCAATCACTATAAAGAAACAACCACACAAGAAAGGATCATGGTGATAAAACCTCCACCTATAAAGGACTGGGGTTGAAGTCTTGCACGAAGATAGAGAACGTGATGGATAAATACTGTGTGGAGATAAATGAATGGAGCTCCCCATTCAAGGGTCAGGAGCCGAACTAAAGACTAAAGTTATGTAAAAAGTTGAATTTCTATGATCGGAAGAATGGGTTGGAGAGGCCAAAACCATTATGAGATTTAATTGAGTCAAAATATATATGATTCCAAAAATCTAAAAATAATTTACATCGGTAAAGGAGAACATAAGGAATATGAAATATATAAAATTAGAGTACAAAAATAGTCTAAAAACATGATAACCACAAATAATGAGATCCAAAACTGGTAAAAAGTATCATACTATGAATAAGGAAACAACCTACACAAAAGGGAAAAGAATAATCCCTATAAAATTGAGAATTTGTGCATAGGTAGGGGTGTTTATCAAGTGTAATTGGGGAAACATAGGCCAATCCCACTAGGACTAGGAAGAAAAATGGTTTATTTAGATGCACATTTAATATGGGCTCTAAAAATTCATTTTGGTCTGGTCCATGACCCATTTTAAGCGGACCATTCTATGATCTTTCCTTAATTTGTAATTAATATTAAATTTTTTAAAAAAATGTATAAAACACTTATTATTTAGTATTATTAAATATGAAGTATGTGATAGTTATCACATAAATTTTAATTTATATATATATTTATATTCATGATATTCTTAAAAAAAAGTATATGTATTTCATTAAAAATACGACATTAAATAGACATAATTTTAACAAAATAAAAAACTAAACCTGACCCACATGATGGGATGCATTTTTTGATATTGGCATGCTTAATGCTGTGGGATTTTTTCCCGAACCAATTTATGATAAATTAATCGGCGAGTCATTTTTGTAAGTATATCATTCCAATAAATGTGGGTTAGTAGGGATCACACATGATCCCAAGTCTCGTTAATAACCCCTATACAGAAGAAAGATTGATGGATGATAAAAGTGAGGAGGGATGAACACAACAAATGGGAACTTCGTTGCCACCATAAGAAAAGTCTCCCCCATGAGAAAACCAAGGATGACTCAAGATGGGAGCCCTTTTAGATGAACACAGTACCATTCCATGATTCCATCCCCTAGTTATTTCTATATATACAATATGAATAATTTAAAATATTTTATTCATGTAGTAATTTATTCTTGATTTTAATCCTTATATATTTAATTTTTTATTGAATCATTTATCAATTTAACACTTTATTATAAAAATTATTAATTTTTATGAATATTTTGTACTTTACACTTGAATAATTATTTGGTGGTATGCTAGTGGTTGGTTAATTGTTTCGTTACAATAATAATATATTTTTAGTTTTAAACTAGTTATTTTTTTGAAAAAATATTTTCTTTTTCATTTATTAAAATTACTGAATATTGATATGGTGCGCATATACCTAGTAGATCACGAGACAGGTCAATGAGTTGCCCTGAAATCAAGATAAGATTCAATTTTGAGGAATATTGTTCCACAAGCGGCTGGTGTAATATCATTATGATCTATTACTACCCCACCTGGTTGACATCCCTAATTTGAATCTAGGATAATAATGAATCATTTAACCAAATTTGTTTTGGTGGAAAACAAATTATTTGGAGCAATGGTAATTAATTTCCCTTCATTATAATGGTCATACTCCATAGATATAAATATTCATCAATGAAATGAGGATTTACTTCCACTATCTTGCTTCAGTCTCCCCACAATATCCTGCTTTTATTCCCTCTTCAGTATTAACTTTTCAGATGTCCTAATGCATCTTCACCTGTCATCATTTTGACTTCACCTATCATCATCCCCATTCAAACTTGTGCATTGTTGTTTTCAATAATTCATTTTTCTTCATTTTCAATTTTTATATTTTCGTTTCTATTAATATATCGATTTTTCATTATTAGATTTGTAAATTATTTATTTTTAATTGTATATTGATTTTTATTACAGTACAAAATTATTTTTTATTTATAAACAATTTTTTTGTTATTATTTCCTGTAATCCACATATAATTAGTTATATATTGATTTTTATGTTTTTTATGGGACGTAGAAACAATTAACAATGAATTGTAATGCACAAATTGTAATTATTTCATTGTTTTTTGCCCTTATTAATTTATATATTCATTAAAAATTTCATATTTCTTGACAATATAATATTTTTATTAATTATTGTTTGTTATACATTATATTTTTCCTGGGTTTGTCTTAACTAATATATTTATATATTTTTTGGAAATTATAATTTATATATTTATTATTATATTAGATTGAAAATTTTATTTATTAGAATAATAAGAAAGATTATTCAAAATATTAATTATTAATATAATTATTAATGACTAATATTTTGGATTATCTATATTGTGGCGAAATTCCTTCAATTCACCGCTTTGTTTTTTTGAATTTCAAATTTGGTTTTTTGAATTTTGATATAGTGTGTAATGTGAGTTGTTTTGAATTGGAATTATTTTGAAGATGTGAGGGTTGAAGGTTCTGTGGTACATCATAAGCAGTAAGGTCCATGCCCAAAAATGGTTTTTCATCAAGTGCTTTGGATTTATCCACAACACTTGATAAAATAGTAACTACAAAATCTACAGGCCATGATTATTAAAAAACATTTATACATAATTTGAATCAAAATAAGGAATTATCACTCATTGGAATTATTTATTTGTTGATGATTTAGTTTGAACTTTTTTTCATATCATCATTGTGTCAAATGATTCAAGTTTTTATTCCCTCGATCAGTTATCCACACATGCTCTATGAACCTCTGATCATCAATATATAATTCTCCAGGTTCTATCCCAAAGGGTCCTAATTATTGAATCAATATTTTTCTATCACAACATAGTCCTTTTAGATTAGATAGAATCATTCTGGTGATGGGGAAGGATCACTCCCAATTCATGAAGGTGTTTTATAGTAATATCACTCTAGTTCATGAGATGATTATTTCAATAATTCATTTAATGTATCAATTATAATGGTTAGGATTAGCTATGATTAGAGAATTATATAACCACATATTTATGGACCTAGTGTTAGAGAATAAATAATTACACATGGGCATTTATTATTATCCTAATCTCGTACAAACCCCATTTCTAAATATTATTTCTATTATTTAGTTAGCATGCACTAAACTCAAATAAAAGTAAATATTATATCTTTGATTAAAAAAATAAATATTTATTCAAATAAAATTAAATATTTTATTTCTCGTGAGACCATTAAACTATGTCTGCCAATCCACCCCAATATTTATTTGACCTTGAATAATGGCTATTAAAATAAATAAATATCACTACATTATTCAAGGATAAATAAATAAACATTCAAATGAATATTTTCTATCAACTAAACATGAATAATTATTAAACCATGTGTAATTATAATATTTATAAAATATTTTAAATTGATTTCGAATTTAACAAAGGATCCTAATAAATTAAGTGTGTGACTGTCTAGGTCCCCTTCTTAGTGGAATTAGGCAGAAATGCCAAAAGTTCAAGGCTAGAATCTAACAACATTTCAAGACACCCATATGGGAATGTGTTATTTTTGTAATGTAAAAAAACATCATTCAAAATAACATTATTAAATGTAACCTATTCGTCTTGACATCCCCAGTAAAGAAAGTTTCATACTAGTGTCATCAACATATGTGACCAATGTGTATTTCTTTGACATTCCAAAAATAAAATTGTTGTAAAAACACTATGGACATAGACATAATCATCTAGTTCCATTCCCATCAAAGTTACTATGATATCTAGTTCTATTAAATAAATGAATGGAAAAATTTATTTTATATTATTCATTCATTGGATATCAATAATGATTCACCCAATGTATCCTACCTCATCGTGAAAATATGTGTAACATCCCAGGTAAATAATAAATATGAATTTTTCATATATATTAATATTTTCAAATAAAATATTAATATTACTTTAAATGGGATGATATGCTCAATGTCGTACCCAATACGCAACAACGAATTTCTTTGAAATCTTACGTTGCACACTAATAATAAAATATTATTATTTTAAATGGTATTAAATACCTAACCGTTTTAATGGTGGGAATGAAAAAAATAACTAAAAATTGATTATATATGTTTGTCAAATATTTTTACATTTATCTAATAAATGTTAGAGGCATAAAATGCGAATGAATCCAATTTTAAGCATAAATACTCTAATATTCTTTAAAAGGTCGATTAACCGCTTTTTGAGGAATAACCATTTATAAATCTACTTTTTGTCACATTTATATGTTATATTTGAGAAAATAAAATCCTTTTTTAGAATCAAGGAATCAAAATTTACTTTGTGTATGTTTTTGTTATTTTTTTGATAAAGTTCATTTTTTAATGAATAGTGGAAAATGTTGTATTTTAATTCAAAACCTCCTTTTAATCTAATTTATTTATATGGTTAGATTATCTTTTTAATTGGGTTTAAAGTGTAATTAAAATATATTTTTATAATTTAATCTAATGGTGGTCATTCTACTTAATTTCATTTTGAAATTCGACATAAACAAGTTTCAATCTTTTGATAGATATTGTTTCTTAAAAACACGCTATTTGTTTTGACTGCAGGAATTAATTATAAAATTTATTAATGAAATTTCTATGTTTTAAATTTGGTAAAATGGAAATAATTTTTGAATTTGGAATATCAAATATAACTTAGGGTGAATTTTTGGTATTTTTCTGAAAAACATCAATTTTTGAAGAATAGTGAAACCACTAAGTGGTAGTTAAAAAACTGTTTTTTCGTTTAAATGAAATTTTACTGCTTCTGTCAATTGAATTTCAAAAATATGACATACATGGTTGACATTAGTAAGAAAAATGTGGTTCATTGGGATGAAAATAATTTTTGGTGAATAGTAACTTTTGAGTTTTATTAACCGCGATTAAAGGTAACTAGGGTAATTTAAGGTAAAAATAAAATTATAAAAATATAAAAATATGTTGAAACATGTCCTAACCTTATTGGATGAGTCATGGCCGACCCAGAAAATCCATGGGTCAATTTGGGGACCCCATAGATCCACTTGGTTAAGAAAATGACATTATTTAATTTTTATTTAAAGTAAAAATAAAAATGTCGAAAACATGTATTATTTTACTAAAACAATTATTACATGGGTTTATATAAGATATATTTTTTACTATAAAAATTAATTATAAATATAAAAA
Organism: Viscum album; assembly: GCA_963277665.1. Lineage (NCBI taxonomy): Eukaryota > Viridiplantae > Streptophyta > Magnoliopsida > Santalales > Viscaceae > Viscum > Viscum album. Next base: position 687,721,831 of record OY728167.1, read on the forward strand.
TATTTCCTACATCATGGTAATTTTTTTATAATTTTTAGACATCATATAAATAAAATTATTTATGACCCAATGACGATGCAATGTTTACCTCATTAATGAATGATTTAAATAAAATGAAATGATAAGGTAAAATCTAAAACTAAAACTTGTCTAAAACCAATTGGATGGGTGTATTTCTAAACCTTATCACATTATTCTATAAATATATCTTTGTGGGACCTTTAAAATCCGAAACTCATTTTATAATAAAGTAACATTTCATGACATTCCAAGAGTGCCCCTCCTCCCTCTTATAAAAGGCCCCCACCTCAACCCTCTTACCCACACCTCTCAAGCACTTGGATCATCAAACCTCTACTCATATTATCTCTATAAATCCCTCTATTACTCCTAGAATCCTCACATTGGGCATAAGTCTTACCAAGGAAGCCTTTGGCTCAAATCAAAAAGACTTACCCGAATTGGAGGTAATGTATTCTATCGAGTTTCTTCTTTTATTTTCCTTCTTAACTACCCCTTACAGTATTATTATTTGATTACATAACATAACCAGTATCCCCAATATACAAGGATGTTTTTATGAGAAGGATTTTATTAACACTTACACACACCCCCGTCTAATGGTTAAAGAACATACTGTTTTTGTGGGTGGCGAATTACTACCTCACGAAACGATGATTGTTCAATCTTCTTTTAACACCTTTCATGGTGGCCATTATGATTTCACTATATTTATATATGATATATATTATATTTATTTACTCTCTATGATTCTTTATTTTATATTTAAAACATACCTTTAGGCTTTGTATGTGGTGGAACTGCGTTAATTTCATCTAAGGAAGTGCGGGCTACCGCCCCCTCAAGTGATGTGACCCGTTAATGCCATACATGGAACGTATAAATAATGGGATAAATGAAATTATATTACCTATATAACATATATATATTACAATAGAATTATAATATATATATATATATATATATATATCCAATTTAGTTTTAATTCAATTAATATGACAAAGAAATAAAAGTAGTGTTCATGCGTACGTACGACCTACCATCTCCATGAATGGTGAATTTCATTTTTTATCTCCAAATATTATGGAATAGTATAAAATGAATATATAATAGTTATATATTATATTTAAATAATTAATACTATTCTGGAGATGATGTACTTATAACTACATGGACAATTCTCTTTAAACAAGTTCATTTTTGACTCATGTACCGAACATCGACAAAAACGTCTGATATGAACTAACATAATAATATAATTATTATAACATGATAATATGTGATATGAACTGAATAATAAACTTTAATGGATTTTATTAAGAAATAATAAATTGACCAATGTTTATTATTCAGGAATATAACAAAACGAACAAGACAAGTTGGACTCGAGGTAAGGGGTCTGACCTCTCTCTTTATTTTTAAGTACTCTCTTTTATGTCACTTATTTTAAGATCCCATTCCTTATGTTGGGGTATGTTATTTTATATTCCTCATATTGTACTTTTTATGTTCATATGATGAGAGGCCCTATTTGATCTCATCAATCCATTTTTGGAATGCTTAAGTGGTGTTGTTAGGCTGCCGATTTTTCGTAAGGGATTTCTTATGTCACTTTCAATTCCGTGAGATTTCCATTGTTCGCCACGTATTTATTACATGTGTTGTATTGTGTACTTCCATTATATATATATATATGTATATATATATATATATTATCATGATTCTATTTATATTCATGGTATTTTGTGATTCATTTGGTTCGTATTATCTTTTGTTCATACGACTCGATTGACTACAATGACGTAATGGGTTTTTCTTCTCACTTTTATTCCTGTGAGATTCATGCTACATTTTCCACTATTTACTTCTATGTGGTATTTTTACTTCCCATGATTGTATTATTTGTGTAGTATAATTTAATTAATGGGTATTTACATCTTCATTGTATGATCCTTCTTCCATGGGGTGTACATTTCGAAGGTTATTCAAATCCTTAAGGGAACATTTCACCCTCATCGTTTAAAAAAGTCTTCTTTTTGTTATGTCATTTAATTAACAAGTTATTATGTTGGAATATTTTTTTATATATCCTTGTTGATGTAAATTTTATGTCCAAGTGATTAGATACCATTTTCTCTCTCATCAACTCATTTTCTGAATTTTAAAGTGACGTTGTTAGGCTATCGATTTTTTGCAGGGGAACTTCTTAAAACAATTTGAATTATTTGGGTTAAACTTGTACTCCATGAATATGTCGTTCTGTGAATATGTTTGAATGGCCTCTAATTGTTTTACACTTAATATCCACTTAAATTTGTTGTATTCTTTTGTCACACATTATTATGTAATTGATTTATCCTTAATCAAAGGATACCGTCTTTATAAGGGACTTCGTATCAATTTCTTTTCATTGAGGCATATTTTCATTTATACACAATATTCTTTTATACAGTGTATAAACACCTTTGAATTTTCATTTCATTTAGGGGGAATCATTTTCTATAAAGCATTTTACTAAACGACAAAAATGAATGTTTCTTTTAACGTACGCGATTACAATGACATTTCCACCACCGCGAGTATTATTTGAACTTTGGCTTCATCAACAAGCCGTAATGTTTTTTTAAAATAAAATAAATACCATATAATCATTTATGTATTTTGGTTTTGAAAATGGTTTTGAAAATGGATTTGTTATGTGAATATATTTAAGTGATATATTGTGATTGAAAAGTGGAAATGTTTTCTTTCCTATAATTTCTTTATGTGTTATGATTTTATAATGTTGGTTGGACATTTTATGGGTGGTTATGTGATAAACCAAATGACGGGTGGCTCCATTAATACTAGGATGGGTGGTTACATTATAACCTCCAATGTATTGGGTATGGAAGTCGGCCGTATGGCTATTCCATTTAGTGATATGTGTGGAAGTTGACCGTATGGTTATTCCATTTATGTATGTTTATGTCCCATGTTACATTTATATGTTATGTGTTCTTTATAAGGGTTTTATGGTAATATTTTGGTTACAAAAGGATAAGTAATGATCTTTTATTCAGGGAAGAGGATTTACTACTTCCTAAAGGTGAAATTTATTACATATGATAAATTATTCATGATTTACTTCTTGTTTTGAAAAAAATAATTGTTTTCCTTCATTGTGTATCTCTTAGTGAGCTTTTTATGCTCATCTCAAGTTTTTGAAATGTTTCCATAGGACTTAAATATGAATAGGGTCAAGGATGGGATTAAGAAAATACATGCTATCTAAAACATGGAACTAGACATGTTTCTTTTTAAGAGTTTTTATTTTATGAAAAAATGGAAACTGAGTAGAAGTGTCTACTTTTTAATCTTTTGAGATGCAATAGTTATGTCCTAATTCTCTAAAACCCTAAACCTGAAAAGATCCTCGATGTTAATTATTCATTTAATTCACGATTATGTAATGTTTTAAGGCCGGGTCCTTATAGTTGGTATCAAAGGTCGGTTTAGATAACTTTAGAGGTTTGAGTGTTGTTTAATAATAAGTGACAAGTTGTGTATAACAACAATGGTTAGTATATTAGATGGAGTCATTGTTATTTTTTTGAAAGTTGGAATGTGTTTGAGATAACATGGATAAGTATATCTTAGTGTTTATCTTCCTCATTAGTACGTGATGATTTTTTTGATATACTCACATTGACAACTTTTGTTTTAGTAATTGGATGGATCTACCAGGAACTAAAGTGACAATGGGTTTGAAGGAAACTATTATGGTTCTTTGATTTAGAGACTAGGTGAAATGGATGACTCAATGAGGAATCTCTTGGATTTTCTAAACCAACTATTAAGAGTCATTATTAACCACTTGAACCTTGGTGAGTTCACTAATGCATAATGTACGAGAGAAACAACTCGATGTGGAAGTTCATGTAATAATTATAAAGGTAAACATTAGGGTTTATATGATCCTTAATTTTCAGATAATTATGGGTTAAAATATGTTATGATGGAAAATAAAAGTCATGAGATAAACATGAGGTTAAATTATGTTACGGTTATTTTTTAAGATTTTATCTCTTTTTGGGGAATCTTTTAAGAATTATATTGTCTTGGAAAAAGGACAACATGTAGACCGTGTGACAACCCATCGCGTCGGACAAAGCTGTGGGAATCGAACCCACAACCAAAGTGCGACTAGTATTTATCGCCTACCACTGGACTTCGTGAAGTCCCTGGTTAGTTTGAATAATTCTTTTTAGTTAGATGGTTTTATGAATCAAGAATAAGTTGATTTTGGGTTATCTAAAGAAATCATTAACCGATCATGGATTATATGTTATTAGGTTAATTACTTTTCAATACGAGAGTAACTAATGTTATTTGTAGATAAATGTTAAGATTTACCTTTGAAGACTGTGTGATTAAAGCCTTCAGAAATTTGGGTTCCAATCTTAGTTTGGATTACTTTGAAGAATTTAATGGAAAACTATTTATTGAATGGTCTTTGTTGAACTTTGGATATTGTTTGACAAATTTTGGAGATTAAGAGTACTTTTTCATGTTGTGAAAGATTATACATTTAGGGTATTATCTGATCTTGTACTAGCCTTTTTGGTTTTGGATAAGGTATAAGGACATGAAAGATATATAGTTCTATTTTGTGGATTAGGTGATTCTCTAGAAGATTATTATAGCACTCTTAATGTGAACAAATCTTCCTAAATACTCATCTTTTGGAGAATATATTAGTTTGTGTAAGAAATATAGTAAGATATGAAATTATACATGACAAGTAAGTAGGTTTACTTATGTTTTAGTCAAAGATCATAAAACAATTCCTCAATGAAAAGTAACTTAAAACAAAAATGTTGTCTGTTATCTTTTCCTACTGGGTAATCAAATACCGTTTAACCCAACACAAGTTTGTGGATTTCAGATTGTTTACTTTCTCCTGATCATGTTTTCTATCACTCTCCATCAGAACTTGACACTTAGTTTCTCCTCTATATCAAAGTTTTCATGGAATACTAGTATGGGTTATCTCGGGTGACCTTTGTACTTTTCTTTCATTATTTTAATGTGATAGTTTTATTGACTCTATTTTTTATGTGGGGCTTTTAATAATGTTTCTATGACCTATTTTAAAATTGCGAGGGTGCAACTCACAAAAGGGGGGAAGGATTTAACATCCCAGGTAAATAATGAATATGAAATGTGCATATATATTAATATTTTAAAATAAAATATTAATATTACTTTGAAGGGGATGATATGTTCGATGGCATACCCAATACGCAACAATGAGTTTCTTTGAAATCTTACGTTTTACACTAATAATATAATAATATTATTTTAAATGGTAGTTAATTCCTAGACGTTTTAATGGTGGGAATGAACAAAAATAACTACAAAATGATTATATATGTTTGTAAAATATTTTTACATTTATCTAATAAATGTTAGAGGCTTAAAATGTGAATGAATCCAATTTTAAGCATAAATACTCTAATATTCTTTAAAAGGTCGATTAACAGCCTTTTGATGGAGAAACCTTTTTAAATCTACTTTTTGTCAGTTTTATACATTATATTTCACAAAAATAAAATACTTCTTTAGAATCAAGGAATCAAAATTTACTTTGTGTATGTTTTTGTTATTTTTCTGATAAAGTTCATTTTTTAATGAATAGTGACAAATGTTGTATTTTAATTCAAAACATCCTTTTAATCAAATTTATTTATATGGTTAGAATATCTTTTTAATTGTGTTTAATGTTTAATTAAAATATATTGTTACCATTTCATCCAATGGTGGTCATTGTAATTAATTTCACCTTAAAATTGGACATAAACAAGTGTCAATAATTTGATAGATATTGTTTCTTAAAAACACGCTATTTGTTTTCACAACAAGAATTAATTTTAAAATTAATTAATGCAACTTATATTTTTTTCTATTTGGTAAAATGTACTTCATTTTTTAATTTGGAATAACAAATATAACTTAGGGTGATGTTTTGGTATTTTTCTGAAAAACAACAATTTTTAAAGAATAGTGAAACAACTAAGTGGTAGTTAAAAACTATTTTTTTCATTTAAATAAAATTTTACCATTTTTTTGAATTGAATTTATAAAATCCGACATATATGGTTGTCATTAGTAATTAAAATTTGGTTCATTTGGATGAAAATGTTTTTTTCTGGATAGTAACTTTTGAGTTTTATTAACCGCCATTAAAGAAATTAGGGTAATTTAAGGTAAAGAAAATATTATAAAAATATAAAACTACCTTTAAACATGTTCTATACTTATTTTATGAGTCATGGACGACCAAGTAAATCTATGGGTCAATTTGGGGACCCCATGGAGCCACTTGGGTAAGAAAATGTCATTAATAAATTTTTATTTAAAGTAAAAATAAAAATGTCACAAACATGTATTGTTTTAAAAAAACAATTATTACATGGGGTTATATAAGTTATATTTTTCACTATAAATATTAATTAAAAATATAAAAAGATTTTTTACATCATGGTAATTGTTTTATAATTTTTGGACATCAAATAAATAAAATTATTTATGACACAATGATTATGTAGTGTTTACCTCATTAATGAATGATTTAAATAAAATGAAAATATAAGGTAAAATCTATGACATACACTTGTATAAAACGAATTGGATGGGTGGATTTATAACCCTTATCACATTATCCTCGAAATAAATTTTTTTGGGACCTTTAAAATCCAAAACATGTTTTATAATAAAGTAACATTTCATGACATTCCAAGAATGCCCCTCCTCCCTCTTATAAAAGGACACCACCTCTACCCTCTTACCCACACCTCTCAAGCCATTGGATCATCCAAAATCTACTCTTATTATCTATCCACATACCTCTTTTACTCCTAGATGCCTAACTTTGTTCAGAATTCTTCCCAAGGATGCCTTTGGCTCAAATCAAAAAGTGTTACCTGATTTAGAGGCAAAGTCTTCTCTCAAGTTTCTTTATTTTATTTTCCTTATTCACTCCCCCTAAAAGTATTATTCATTGATTACATAAAAACAACAGTATAATCAATATACTATGATTTTTCTATTAAAAGTATTTTATTAAAACTTACACACACCTCCATCTAATATTTAAAGAACACACTGTTTCTGTGGGTGGCGAATTACTGCCTCACAAAACGATGATTGTTCAATCTTCTTTTAACACCTTTCATGGTGGACATTATGATTTCACTATATTTATACATGTTATATATTATATTTATGTCCTCTCTATGATTCCATATTTTATATTTAAAACATACCTTTATGCTTTTCATGTTGTGGAACTGTGTTAATTTTATCTGAGGAAGTGCGGACTACCGCCCCCTCAAGTGATGTGACTCGTTAATTCCATACATGGAACGTATAAATAATGGAATAAATGATCATATATGTCCTATATAACAATTATATTACACTAGAATTATAATACATATATCTTATTTAGTTTTATTTCCAATAATATGACAAAGAAAGGAAAGTAGCGTTCATGCGTATGTACAGCCTACCGTCTCCATGAATGGTGCATTTTATTTTTTATCTCCCAATGTTACGGAATAGTATTAAATGAATGTATACTGGTTATATATGATATTTAAATCATTAATACTATTCTAGAGATGATTTACTTATAACTACATGGACAATTCTCTTCAAACAAGTTCATTTTTGACTCATGCACCGAACATCGACAAAAACGTCTCATATATACAAACATAATAATATAATTATTATAACATGATAATATGTGATAAAAATTGAATAATAAACTTTAAACTATTTTCATAAGATATTATAAATTGACCAGAGTTTATTATTCAGTAATATAATGAAACGTACAAGAAAAGTTGGACTCGAGGTAAGGGATCCTACCTCTCTCTTTCTTTTTAAGTACTCTCTTTTATGTCACTTCTTGTAAGATCCTCTCCCTTGTGTTGGGGGATGTTCTTTTATATTAATCTTTCTGTACATTTTAATTTCATATGATTATAGACCTTATTTGATCTCATCAATCCATTTTTGGAAGGCTTAAGTGGCGTCGTTAGGCTGTCGAATTTTTGTAAGGGATTTCTTATCTCACTTTTAATTTCGTGAGATTTCCATTGTTCGCCACTTATTTATTACATCTGGTTTATTTTGTACTAACATTTGATATATATTTTATCATGATTATATTTAAATTCATAGTATTATAGGATTCATTTGGTTCTTATTATCTTTTGTTCATACGACTCGATAGATTACAACGTGGTAAGGGGTTTTTCGTCTCACTTTTATTCGAGTGAGATTCTTGCTACATTTTCCACTATTTAATTTTTTGTGGTGTGTGTACATCCCATGATTGTATTATTTGTGTAATATAATTTAATTTAAGGGTATTTACATCTTCATTTTATGATCCTTTATCCTTGGGTTGTACGTTTCAAAAGTTACCAAAATCGGTAAGGGAACCTTTCACCCTCCTATTTTTAAAAGATTTATTTTTGTTATGTATTTTAATTTACATATTGTTATGTTGGGATATGTTCTTATATATACTTATTGATGTAAATTTTATGTCCAAGTGATGATATACAATTTTCTCTCTCATCAACTCTTTTTCTAAATTTTAATGTGACGCCGTAAGGCTATTGAATTTTTGCAAGGGAACTTCTTAACGCAATTTGAATTATTTGGGTTAAACTTATACTCCTTGAATATGTCGTTCTATGAATATATGTGAATGACCTATAATTTATTTACACTTAATATCAACTTATATTTGGTATATTATTTTGTTACACATAATTATGTAATTTATTTATCCTTAATCAAAGGACATTATCTTTATAAGGGACTTCGTCTCAATATCTTTTTATTGAGGAATATTATCATTTATACACAACATTATTTTATACAGTTTATAAACACCTTTTATTATCATTTAATTCAAAGTGAATCCTTTTTTACGAAGATTTTTACAAAACGAAAAAAGGAATGTTTCTTTAAACGTATGTGGTGACAACGACCTTTCCGCCGCCACGAGTATTATTTGATCTTTCGCTTCCTCAACAAGGCATAATGTTTTTTTAAAAGATAATAAATACCATAAAATATTTTATGTATTTTGGTATTGAAAATTGTTTTGATAATGGATTTTTATGTACATATATTTAAGTGATATATTGTGATTTGAATGTGGAAATGTTTTCATTCCTATAATTGTTTTATGTGTTGTGATTTTATATTGGTACTTTGACATTTGACGAGTGGTTATGTGATAAACCAAATGACGGGTGGTGCTGTGAATACCAGGATGGGTGGTAATGTTATAACCTCCAATGCATTGGTTATAGAAGTCGGTCGTATGGCTATTCTATTTAGTGATATGTGTGGAAGATGACCGTATGGTTATTCAATTTAAGTATGTTTATGTCCCAAGTTAACTTTATATGTTATGTGTTGTTTATATGGGTTTTATGGTTATCTTTTGGTTACAAATGGGTAAGTAATCATATTTTATTCTATGAATAGTTTTTACTACTTCATAAAGGTGAAAATTATTACTTATGATAAATTATTCATGATTTACTTATTGTTTTGAAAAACTATTAGTTTTCCTTCTTTGTATATCTCCTACTAAGATTTTTATTCTCATCCCAATTTTTTGAAATGTTTTCCACAGGACTTAAAGATGAATATGGTCATGGATGGGATCAAATAAATACATGCTATCTAAAACATGGAACTAGAAATGTTTATTTTTAAGTGTTTTTATTTTATGTAAAGATGGAAACTGAGTAGAAGTGTCTAATTTTTAATCTTTTGAGATGCAATGGTTATGTTCTAATTCTCTAAAACTCTAAACCAGAAAAGATCCCCAATGTGAACTATTCATTTAATTCATTATTATGTAATGTTTTATGGTCGGGTCCTTATAATATGTCATCACAGTTTTCATCAATACATCAATATATGTGAATAATGATATAAATTATTAATAATATTAAAGTCTAAAGAACATTAAACATATCCTCAAATAGGAATATCCAATTACATGTACAAATTGGAATTTTCTCCTAGTGGGTCAAGTTCTTATAAACTTATTTCTAGATATTACCAATGCTAATCTTCGTGAGAATAAATATAAATACCTTATGATCCTCATACCTCTAATAACCTAGTTCATATATATCTCATCAGATGATATCATATAGACATATATCATGTAATTAAGAATACTATCATATCACTTCATGGTTATCATCAGAGCAGAGAGCTCTTATGACCTTTCTATGTGACAAGTACTCTAAGGACATTATCACATTCATTGTCATGACTAAGAATGATCAAGACATGATAAGATATTAATAGGTATTCAACACTAAGAATATTCCAATAATAAAATCTATATATTAGTTGTTTCTAAGTCATTAACCCCAACAAGGGTTACCACATTGACCATAAAATTAATTTTTTGATAATTTAAAATTATTATTTAATTAAATATTAACTTTAATATAATTTCCTGAATAATACTTGACTCTGATATTGAAAATTTATTGTAATAAATTTATAAATGAAATATTATATTCTACTTAATATAGTGTATTGATATTTTAAATATAGTTTGAGAAATAATATAAAATTAAAAAATTACATTGAAAGGTTATATGAATTGTTTTTATATTAAATTTTAGTTATTAATCTTCGATATGTATCCCTATGTTATTTTTTTAATTATCAATTATATGTTAGATAAATCAATTACTAGTAAACATATATAAATATGATATTAGAATTTTATATAACACATTAATTAATATATATTTTAATAGTTGTTAAATGGTGATTACAATTATTAAAAGTGAGATATGAATTGTATAAATAATGATACTGGATTTATATTTTATGTAATATATTTTATAGAATTAATATCAGGTTATATTATAAATTTTATGATTTATATACATAAGTGAAATTAGGAAAATATTAATGATTTATTTAATAAAATATTAATATAGATTGTTAAATACTATAAAATATTTAGATTAGACAATTGTTACCAAAAATTAAAAAAGAAATGTTTTTTTATTTAATATAAAATATTATTATTGTAAATATAATTTTATAAATAATATCATGTAAAAAAAATACATTAAAATGATTTAATAAAATTTCTTATATAAAATGTTATTATTAATTTTTTATATGATGTACTCTTTTATTTTTTTAACTCTCAATTATTCATTTGATAAATCAACTATAAATAACCCTATATAAATATTATATTTTGAGATTAATTTAATTCACAAGGAAAAAAACAAACTTCTCTAGGAATAAACGTTAAATGAATACTGAAATCACGTTAAATAAATAATCTTACAAAAAAGTTTATTTTATTTTTTATTACCAAAACATTTGGTTTTATTTCATTATTAACAAGTAATTTTATATTTTTAAATGAATTTTTATTGTTTAATAATTTAATGTGGATTATTTTAGGTTAAATTACCCCTAAATTCTTTTTAATGAAAAGTTTGATATTAAAAAATGAACATATATTTATATGCATTCATTAAAAAATTTATATTAAATTATTTTTTATAAAAGTTATAGGTATAATGGATCAATGGGATGGGGAATGGAACAATAATTTGATTAAATGATGTGTAAACTAGAAGATAGTTGTCATTAAACTTATTTATCTTCTAGTAGTATATTGATTTTAATTTAAAATTTAACACTGGAAATAATAGATAGACCGCACCAAATATTAAATGAAATAAAAAAAATTTCAAGTTGAAGTGTTTATGTAGGATGTGTGAACCCCGTTCAAGCATAAATCATGATACGGGTGTAACTTCGCAAATGATTCCGGAATAGGGTTCACGAATCTTTCAGTGTTCCTAAGATACGTAAACCTTGTTCCCAAATCTTCCAGGAATTAGAGATGTGTGAATGGGGTTCACACATCTTGGGATCCATTTTCAAAAATACTGGTAAACCTACCCCATTTTGCAAAAAAAATCTCTAAAACCCATTTTTCTTCATGAAAGTCCTAATGCAAGATACGTTACACCTCACATGAATAGATGCTAGACTCTCTTTTGTTCATTAAATTGTAGATCTCTCAAATCCTTCGCTAACTGAATAAGGATCATATATTCTTCCGTTACACCAGTGAAGGAACAAGTACTCTCCTAGAATTCACATAACATAATGAATTTGAGGATAAAAAATAGCATGTTATGGGATATTCTCTACTTTACATGTCCAAGAAAAGTTAAAGAAATATTCTATACATCACATAAATGGAAGCACGGAGATGATCTATTTTTATTCTAAAAATTGTAAGACTGAAAAATCCTAAATTATAGCCAATGAATTCCTTGGTAAGGCCTTCATATTTAAAGAGAGGTTGAACGACCTTATCCCTAAGGATTCACCAACGCTAATTCTTTTTTTATTTTTATATTCACCTCCAATGTCCTGAAGGCCTTCATTTTATTATTTATTTTTGATAATCATCCTTTCAAGGGTTGTGCTGGAACCCTTAAAAGGCCGGTAGGCGTAAGTATTACATGGCACGTAGGCCATAGGGTAAAACTACTATTTAATTTTTGATAAATATAATGTCACTATGTACATTCAAATGGAGGGGGTTATCTCGAGAGTTCTGTATGGTTTCATAGTGTTGGGTTGTCAAGCGTAGATGGAAGGTTCTCCAGCATCGAGATTTAATGGAGACGATGAAGGTTCTCGGCAAGCATAGGGTTTTTTTGGTGCTTATAATGAATCTCATCTGGGATTCATTGTGGTGGAGGGTTTTCTACGGAAGATATCTTTGAGGGTTCAGCGGCATCGGTTGTTTTCAGTTGGGGATCTTTCAGCATGGAAGAGTTGTGTTCTCGGCTTGGCTTGGGTATTCAGGCGATGGTGTCATGTTCCTCGTCTTGACTTTTTCATTTAAGTGGTGCAAGGTGGAAGGTTTATGTAATAGGATGGCCTAAATTGCCTTCTTTCAGTGGTGATGCCTCTTTGATATTTCTCCATGCAGCAGTTGTGGGCTTCCAACTCTTGTTTTAGACTCGTTATATAATCTAGATTGATTATTAGCCAATGAATATTTTTTTAGCGAATACAAATATGAATTTTTGATCTAGACCCTTGGTGTACATGAAGAAGGTTATGGATGAATCCATTTATATTTTCATATCATCTATTCTTGTCCACCGGGACTGGTTGTTTTAAAATTTCAGGTTTTCTTTTGGTTTCACATTGCTTATTTGTGTTATGTTGTTTTTTCTCGAAGGACCCGATTCTGAAACCAGTTCGAATACTGGAAGAGTGTAATGATCCAACAGAATGTCCTGCCCTGGTTTGATGTTTATTTCTCAGGATGGTGATTATCTAGTTGTTGTGATTATGGTGAACATGATGCCATGTTGCCGAGTCGGGGTATTGATGGTGATTCTTCCTAGCTCTATTTTATTTTTTCTCTACTCTAGTGAAAGGATTAATTTATTCTCTCTGACATGGAGCAGCATGGTGGCATTCTTGGTCCTTTGAGACATGAGTTCAAGTGGCCAGTTCAGGGAAATCAATGACAATTATCCATTTATTGCATTTTGCTGACTTTTTGGATTTCAAATTAGGATTATTCTCATTGGAGGTTTCTGGAAATATGATATGGGTGGTATTTGAGGTAGTTTTTGGATTTTGGGGTTTACATTTGAATTTTGATGGTTGAAGAAACAAACAATCTACATGTATCAGCTCTAGATGAGGATTCAGAGCAGTAATCATTCATATGGCATGGCCGTTTGGGTTTGGATGAATGAGAGGGTGTGGATTTTCTATCAGTACCAAGACTGTGCAACTCTAGGTGGGATATCCTGTCGAGTTGTCATGGGAGGTGGAGGCTTGACATAACAGTATAGTTGTTGGGGAGGGGCAATTCCTAATGGTCTTTATCTAGGTTAAATCTTATATGGTTTTATCTCCAGTTTCCCACGTTTTCCTCAAACGTTCTTTTGAAAAAAAATTAGTTTTCAGGCATGATGTATTTTCATGGAGCCAAAAATATCACTTGATTATTCGGATTTTCAAATGTTTGAAATTGTGGCGTAAAATATACATGTGGTTACCTTATTATTTTTTGATGATTTCTCAAGTTCTTATGATTATAATCATGTTCCTAATCAATTTTTAGAAGATCAATATCATTCTTACATCTATATTTAGGAATGCCTCTCTGTAACATTGTATAATTGTCAGAAAGTATATCATTCATTGAATAATTTCATGTATTCATATAGAAGATCTCATGGATGAATGTTTGATGTGTTATCATCACATGATTATCTACTATCACAATCGACATTCCCATGTTAGTCTTATGTTTTATCAAGCATGGTTCAACAAGAATTATGGTGTGCACAAAAATCCTTCACAACTCAAAGGAATGAGATGACAATATTGAGGCTTAAGATGAATCAGATTTCCTTCAATCAAACATCCCTATTATATCTATAACATCTTAAATAACATGATGATTTCAATGATCAAATTATCCTATATTTACATTCTTCTTGTATGATCACTACGTAATAATACTTCTTGCTTCATCAACCTCTCGATTTGGCAGTAGGGTCAGAAAACAGATACACTTCACAGAATCCCACCATGGGAAATGACGCACCACTATGCAATCCACTTAGAATCCCACTTTTTTCATGTTCATATGATATACTCCTTATGTTCATTATTTTCATTCTATATCTAACCATTTAGGCCCTCTGACTCTTCAATGCCTCCCTAGGGTGGCCAGATTGACTAGCCTCCAACATAGTAGACATGGGTCCCACATGCGTTTTTTAAGTAGGTCCTTGGTTGGCCAAGGGTTGTCCAATATCTTAATAATGTCCCAAAAAATACTTAGAATAATTCAAAGTATATATTACAATACCAATCTATTCTAAAATATAATTCTCAATATCAAATTCTTCTTTCTCTCACAACTATTCAATAAAATATCCTTTCATTTACCTCACTATTATTTCATAAAATCCCATATTATTCGTTTAAAATTGTTTTATAAAATGTTTCATTCTTCTCATCACAATTGAAACATGTTTTTGAGGATTAATAAACATAAAAAAATGTCATAATTTTTTTCACTATATCTTGAACTTCACTTGAATTATTGAAGATAGTAGCCTCATGGTTTTCCATTACCATGATATCCAACTTATGTACATTCATGAATCCATAAAAATTATATAATCATAGTTATATAATCATTTAGGAATAAAATATTTATTTAATTTATGATACCCTGAAATCAAATGTAGCATTATTTCTTCTTTTCACGTGGGGGCTCTTCAATCACCCCCTTTGAATTTTTTGTCAATACTGCTTCACTTTATAAATTCAATTTTTCTCTACCCATTATTGATAATAAATGTAATGGTATAACTAGGGACTTATCATCTATCCATTTAAAACCTTATCCTAAAACACTTGTGTGAGACGGATGGAATCATATATTTTTCCTTAGAAATGTTCCTTTATCTAGGAAAATCTATGTCTACATTGGAACCCCCTTTATAAAAAAAATATTGTATGACCATGGTGATTAATGTTAATCATAAATTATGAATTATGTGATACCAATCATTGAAAAATAAAATATTTATGACTTGGGTCTGCTCAATATATATTCATTAATGAATACATTAAATCATGCACATATCTCAACAAACACATCTAAAATTTCATGAGGAAAGAGATATATCTCCCCCTTTTTATATCAATATTAACTCCCTTGTGGTAATAATTATAAATTCATTCAAATTAGGTATATAGGAGTGATTCTCATAAATCATTGTGTAATTTAATGAAGTAGTTCTAATGATCATAATACACTATGTAGGGGAGATTCAGTAGCTTTAACTCATCAATGCTCCCCCTCAAGGGATACATCTATCTCCATAAATTCTATGTGGGTTAGTATAAAATAATATAGATAACGAAATATGGATTGATCTTTTTGTTCCTCATAAATAGAACTTTGTTTGAGAGTTTCCTCTCATCATTTTCTATTCTTTGTTTATTTATATCTTATGTTCAAAATTTAATTTTATTCCTATTGTCATTCTTCTCTTATTCCATTATTAAATTATTCTCATGAATTTCTTCCTCATGTGGAGTAGTTTTATCATCTCATATTTCAACGTAATTTCTTTTTATTTTTCTTACATCATCATTTTCATACTTTATTCTTATACTGGTAAGATTAACATACAATTATTTATTTCTTTCCCAGTTTTTCAATAGAATTTAGGCAAATTATCTTTAATATTTAATTAACTACTTATTATATATTCCTCATGTTTTATTTTATGTTTATCATATATCTATTATTTTTCTATTCTCATGTCTATCTATAACTAATATTGATAAATCTAGAAGAATTATATCATGACCCGCTCAGCTTCATTAGGGTTCTAATATGCCATTTTTGAAGGGATTAATATTCCTTGAATCCAATTTTTTAGATTTCTAAATTTTCTTCCCTTTCCCAGCATAGGGAATCTTTCATGATTTTCTTATATTTTTGACTCACCTTATATTATCTACCAAAAATATCTTCTAATTATTCATATATGTTTTCTATTAATAGTTTTAGTGGATTTTTGGTCAGAACATTCTTTGTTTGAGAATATATTCTCATATGATCACCATAACCCCCCTAATTCCTGCCTCTTTTCCAAAAATGACATGTTATACCAATAAGAGATGACTTTATGTCCATACCTTCCACAAAACTATTATATACCTCTAAATATGTATCTTCCATAGTCATGACCACCTCCCTTAGAAGATACTGCAATGATGGTAAAGAGGTAATGACCCTTGAATCCCACATTTAGTAGGCCTTGGGTTGGAGACTATAACCGAGGGTACAAAAATATATTGAATGGGAGTAATTACCTTCAATAATATAAATAGGATTTAGAGATAAGATGATTCTTCCAAAAGAAAATCTACGACCTAAAATAAAAAGAAACCAGAATCACCCCAAAATTCATGAATAAATAAAACTAATATAGGTAAAAATATCCTATGTAAATACCCAAAACAATTCATAAGAGGAAACACAACAATTTTCCAAAGGATCAAGTTACTAATGTCTAGAAAAATTCATGACGTCCTCCTATAAACTTTATCATAGCTTTATATATTTAGTTTGAGCATAAAGGTATAATTTATAGGAAAACAATAGTCTCTTGTGCAAATGTGAAAAGAGAATACTAATCCACCCATGATAAAATAGTATAACCAAAAAAGACCAAAATAATTGTACTAACAAGAGTAAAACTGAATGCATGATACATGGAAGGGGGAAATGAGGGACCCCCTACATAGAAGAAATATGTTTTACACCAATTTGCTACACCAAAATAAGGGGTAAGAAGAAACCACTTTGGTGGAACTTGAATCAACTACATGAATATGGTTCCACAACTCCAAGGGAAGAAGGATTTTGAACATTCTATCTCAATTGAATGTTATCTCGAATGAATGAAGAAATATCCTCACTTTTTTAAGATTATATCCCTAACCAATAAGATTTTATAAGGTTTAAATTGGACATTAAAGTACGATTTTATTAAATACACATGGTTTAAATATTTATAATGTCTTCTAAAATTTTATAAATTTAAAATATCTTTAATCACCATTGAAACAGATTTAAATTACAATAAATAAGGCATCAAAACCATTTTTATTCGAAAAGGACATCAAAATAGAAAAATAGAAATTTCGAAAAACAGGATTCACTATTCAAAATGATCCACCAATGGTGATTCAACATTAGTTCACAATGAGCCACCATTGGTAAACCAACATTAATTCAAAATGAGCCACCATTGGTGATCTACCATTAGATCAAAATTATCCACCATTTGTGATCCAATACTAGTTCAAAATGATCCACCATTAGTGATCCACCATTCGTTAAAAATGTTTCCCCATTTATGATCCTCCATTAGTTCAAAATGATCCCCCATTGGTGATCCACATCCATCTTATAAAACACCCCATTTTCCTCTAAAACACCTCAAACAGCTTATTTACATCAATTTAATGGGTTGGATGGTCTGGTCCATTACATCAGATACCTCTCCAATAATTCTCACCCTCGAAAATGCAAAAATAACACAAATGAAAGGAGATAAAATCTCTGAACAACCATCCCTTGAGATACTTATCAAGGATATCATTACACATGAAATTCCTCTAACAACTGAACCTGCTAACCCAAACATCCACAATAGCTGTGCAAAACGTACTTCCATTAACATAGTAATTAGGTAATTACATCCTCTATGTCAAGGTAATATCTGCTCTTGGAGTAAATGACTCAACTGAATAGGTTTATTCGCATCAGAGTATAATGCATGTCAATTTGGAATCAGTTCCTCCATTTTTTATATGTCAGAAATTTATCACACATCACACATCAAATCATGGGGAAACAATATCTAATAAAACATAAATGTCCATAAATTATATCCCAAAAAATAAGGCATGTCAAAACTTAAAACAACACTAGGTACTGAGCACACATCTATGTATCACACACCCAAGTACTCTCCTCTAGGACACCATGCCTCCATAGTACACAAACCAAGGGAATGGTCCATACATTTATCACGTTGTCTTGATGATCTTTGATACCCATTGGCCACTCTACAAACTTCATTTCATCCTTGATATATAACTCTCCATAATCAATGACAGGGGATCCATCATGAAGATATCGACATAACTGATGGATGTGGAAGACATCATGGATCCTCTCTAGCTGTTGTGGTAGCACCAACAAATAAACCAACATTTCAATGCACCCCAACACCTCAAAGGGACAAAAAAATAGGGGATAAATCTTACTACCCCAACCAAACCTTAACTTCCCATGTCTAGGGAAGAATCTCAAGAACACATGGTCTTCAACCTCAGACAACAGGGTCCTATGTCTACAATTATCATAAGAATTATACCAATTCTATGTTGCTTTCGTACTCTCTCAAACCAATTGAACCTTCCCAGTTGTGATCTGCACCACTTCAAGACAATGAATTGATGACTGTCTAGCACGAAAGATAATGACATAGCCTCCCATATAATGTCTCAAATAGGTACATGCTAATGGATGAGTCATAGTTGTTATTATAAGAAAAATCAACCATAGGAAGGTGTTATTCACATGATCCGCATAAGTTCAGGACACATGCCTACCACATTACCTCTAGCATATGGAAATTCCACTCTATATGTTCATCCTTCTAAGGGTTGAAATTAGTTCTGAGGTGTAAATATGTCCCAATATAATTTTGTAATCTCCTCAAACCTACAATATAAAATGTGCATCTCGATCTGAGAAAATGGACCTTAGTACTCCATGAAACCACACCACCTCATCCACATACCTCTTAACCATAAATCCACTGGACCTAACTCCTTGATCACTGAGAAGTGGGCCGATTTCATCAACTGATCCACAATTACTCATATAGCATCACATCCACCAAGAGATGAGGGTAACCCTATGATGAAGTCCATTAATATTTTCTCCCATTTCAATTAATAATATCCAAGATCTATATAAAACTTCATGGAACATGATGCTCAACCTTTACCTACTAGAAAACATGACACTAACCCACAAACTCTTCTGCTTATTATTTTATCTTGGGCCACCAAAAATGCGTCCTCAAGACGTGGTACATCTTAGAAACTCTTGGATATACCACTATATGTGAGTTATTAAACTCCTTAAAGACTCCCTCATGCATCACTAAAAAAATAATAAATCACCCCTAAAACACCATCTGGTTCCAACCATCCTTTTACCATCCCTCTAGAATATAAACATAACCAACATGATCGCAAATCAAATCTCACTCTGAGTCACCCCATTGAAACCCCATACTTCTGCATCAGGGAAGAATTCACTAACATATAAAAAAGTAACCTCCTTCACCAATAACCCAAGAATGTATGTGAAATGCTTCCAACGCCTTCATCACACTCTAATCATCTACAGAGTCGTGACCAACATCCCTTCGTGACTCCCTGGTCAATGAATTGGCCACCACATTCCCCTTTCTTATGGTGTAGGAGATATAAATATCATATTTATGAAGAAACTACATCCACAATTTTTTTGTAGATTTGTATCATGGTTAGAAATTACATACCTCAAAATCTTGTTATCTGTGAAGACCACAAAGAAATGTCCATGATAATAACACCACAACAGCAGCACAAACATATCCACTGATAGTTCCAGGTCATGGGAGGAACTGTTACGATCATTTGGAAATAAATTCATATAACCATATGAGATCACCGCCCTGTGATGAATCACCAAACATCTCAATCCCATAGGGGAAGTGTAACAAAACACCTCAAACATTATCCCTCCTTTTGGAAACCAGAGCACTGGAGCACTGACCAACATCCCCTTTAGGTAACCGAACACTTCCTTCCACTAGTCAATCCACACAAAATCTTTGTCGTTCCTAGTCAATCCTATCAATAGGTATGTAGATTGAGAGAAATTGGGTAATAACATATTATAATAGCCTATATGTCCTAGAAAACTATGGAAATATACATCTTTCTTGGGTACTTCTCAAGAAAAAACTACCTCAACCTTTTTCAGGTCCACTACCACACCCTACTAAGACACACTTGTCTGAGGAAATCTGCCTCTTTTTTATAACACATACACTTGGGAAACATTCTATAAATATTATGGAGTCTGGGAACCTAAAGGATGGATCTAACATAGTTATCATTCTCCTCATTCTACATTGATTATATCAATATATAATCAGTGGATATGATGAAAAATTATCCCTTGAACTCATGGAGTATAGAGTTCATGATCCCCAAGAACATGGTTGGTGCGTTCATAACACTGAATGGAATGACTAAAAACTCAAATTTCCCATACCTACATATGAATAAATCATTTAGTATATCAACCTTCTTCACCATCAACATGTGATATCTAGACCAAAGATAGATCATAGAAAACCAATTGGACCCTCTTAAATGGTCAAAGAGATTATCTATCCTTGGAAGAAGACAACGATTCTCAACATCCACCATATTAAACCTTCAGTAGACTATACTTATCCTCAGACTACCATATTCCTTTTTTATGAACAAAACTCGATCACCCCACGGTGACACAATTGTATGGATAAAAACTATAAGAATTAGATCATCTAACAAAATCCTCAACTCCCTAAACTCATTGGGTTCCATCCAATAATAATTCATTGATATCGTAGAAGAACTAGTCTAATAATCTATCTAAGACTCAACATCACCTCAATGGGGTAGCACCATAAACTCATTAAGAAAAACATATATGATATCCCTAATGACCATAGGAATCTCCATTATCCATATGTCTACTGATTCCACAGACATCATATCCATCAAAGAAAGATGGGACCCCACACATCTACTACCCACCTAACAACCCCTCTCACCAATGAAGGCCACACATTGTCCATCCACATCTAAGAACACAACTCTCCTATAAAATTAATTGATAACATGACACATAAAATTCAACCATTAAATGCTGAGAATGAAATTTTATGGTATAATATGAAGAAAGAAAATTTCTCAATGGGACTGATGTGGTCCCATAATCATTCTATGGCATCAAAAAACATCAAACAATAGAGTCTAGCCTCCAATTAGTGTAGTAAACACCAAGGGAATGAGAAGCATCTCTATGTCCATTATAAAATCAAAAACTAGTGTGGTTTTAGAAATGGAGTGAATATTCCCTAAATCAAAAAAACAAATACAAGGGTAGATGAAAAATTGATCGTATATCAAACAACGCATGACTCTTCTGGTGGTACTAACTCTAATGAGTGCATCTGACCATGCCCATATCCTCTTCATATTTGATGTTGGACTCCATGTTCATGCCCTGGTTGAGGTCCCTAAGCATGTTAACAACCTAAATCTAGCCTCTACATGACCCATCCACTCAATCTGAAGAATAATCACGCTACCCCCATTGCTGGAACGACCTCACTTGTAACTGTTGTTGAGGCTGATGATGAACTTGTCCACCCCTTCCAAACTGAGTTCGAGTAACCAATGGAAAATGACCTTGATGATTTCCATGAACCCCACGGATGAAACACAGTAGTCTAAATTCCCTAGGAAGAAAATAGAAACCATTATCCCTAAAATTCCATATGGGGTGGCTAAGGTCAACTCCCTGTAGTAAAAACCTCAAATTACCTAGAATATGAGACCTATCACTGACAACTATACTCATTGAGGAACCCTATTGGTTCCCATACTATGGTAAACTATTTTTGAGTAAATTAAATAGGTAACATCTTCCTTATTCTTAACCTCTAGTTACATTGGAAATGTAAAAGGAATGATTAGATACCATATTTAACGATGGAGTGCCTCATCAAGACACCTTTCATGGATCTCCTCATATGGGAAAAGATCTTGGGGAAAGAAGAGAAGGTCCTTGAACGTTATCTAATGCTCACACATAGACATACCCCAAGGATTAATTTTGATTACCTCATGTATTTTCACAGACTACATGGTCAATGAAAGGAACTCTACTCAAAATTCCATCTGGATGTTGACCCATGAACTTATTCCATTAACCAAGGTATAACATCCACCGCTGACACAATGATACAAAATTATGACTAACTAAAAAGGGTAACCAGTAATCAATTGGGTCCTAGATTGATCTGAATGTGATCGCTCAAATTCTTTATCTTCCTCTCTATATCAACATTAGAAATGTATCCCACATACTTCTCGAAATCCTACCACTAAAAAGATTGAAATTCACCCCACTAGTGGTCAAAATCCCCAAGTAGATCAACCCTACATCGATCAAATATTTTATACTTTTTAACCTTCACTTCTTGATCTACATGCAAACAAATCCCAGGATCCATATCTAAAAAGGGAAACAAATATTTCCTAAGCTTGGTAGTATGAAATTTTATTTAGTTTTTTTAATTCATTATTACATACTACAAGATTCCCAAATCCAAAACTACCAAATTCAAATAATAACCCATGTCAACATGATGCATGTACCTCTACTAAGTCTTTACCATGTATGTGGTTCCACCTCACATGGTCATTCAATAATCTTAGAGTTCGTACAAATGGTCATGGAGGGCCCTCAAATCTCATTTTATAACAGGTTTTACCAGTGTCTATAATGCACCAAGGTCAATTGGAAACATTTACATACTAACCCATGAAATCATCCTTGTAAATAGCTCAAAAATCCATCAAACATCTCAACTATAACATTTGATACCGCTCTGTTATGACACCCACTCTCAAAAGATACCTCAATGAGGGGAGAAAGATAAGGACGCCTAAGTCCCGCCACTAGAAGGCCCCGAGTTGGTGACTAGAACCATGGGTATAAAAAAAATCATGTATGTGAGGTATTTCCCTCAATACTATAAATAGGAAAATGAGATAAGATGAATCATCCACAAATAACTCCAAGACATAATATAAACAGAAACCAAAATCATCTTACAAAGATTTAAAAAATAAAACTGATACAATTAAATGCCTCCAATTTAAATTCCCAAAAAAAATTAAATTAGTAACAATATAAATATATAAAGGTCTTAGCTAGTAATTCTCATAACATTGTATAATGTCTTTCTAGAAACATGAAAGAAACTTTTTATGCATATGGTGACCACATAGGTAACTTGGTAAGAAAGGAATAGTGTCTCATGCACATGTGAAAATAGAATACTAATGGACCCCATAGAAAATAGTATAACCAAACAAGGACTACATAGGTGTATATTCCAAACCCATCCTCAACAAAGAAAACCCACTAAATAACACGTCAGAGTATAATAATGTAATATGAAGCATATTGATAAAGGGTACCCCACACCACTTTACCACATATTTTCCACTCTCAGACCACAATGATGTACATATTAGTGCTCCCACCTCTTCAAAATAACACGACATAGCATCAAATACTTCCTAAAGAACCCTGGGACATCACATCACATCACATATCAACTACAGACACTCGGTCCATATCATTACATCACATCTAATAACTAGTGTAATGGGGTATCGTGAACATGTTGGAAATCAACCCCATGTCCACCTCCTACCATGAATGATCCCTTCCATAGGAAATCACATAAAGTCACTCTCGGAGACACCTAGTCCATAACATCTCATCACATCACATTTAAAAAGTGACGCTTATTATTTTTGGACATCACAACATGTGAATATCACCAATGCATGGAAAATAGAACTGGGAAGTGAAAGTAGCCATCCATCCATCCTCATATTGAGATGTTGGAAAAAACACCCCCCCCCCAAAACATATAAATACACATTATAATATATATATATGGGTTTCAACACATGGATCTCATCATGGGTGGGGAAAGAAATGAAGTCACAATTAAATACAATATATATAATAGTTATAGACATTCCCATCCTATGGGTTAACAATAAAAGTACCAATAAACTCACAAGTTTACTTCACTTTTTTTTCTCTAAATGCATAAAACCCCATAATAATCCATAATCTAAAAACCATATTCATTTAATAAAAATTTAAATATTATCTTTTTTCAACCCATTTCAATTAAAATATCTAGTTCTTTAAACACTCTCCATACAATTCATTTATATTTAACTTCCCAAAATTTAATCATCATAAAATGTTATAATTTATTATTCCATTATAAATTCCATTGTAATTCCAGTACTACTCAAGAAACTATCACAACACATAACAAGAATTACAACTCAGTATCCCAAAAAACACATACAACATACACCTTCCATCATATCAAAACAACTACAAAACCACACCACTACCACCATCACAACCCTACTTCACAACCAAATCACATCCATTACCCCCCCCCCCCCACACACACATCACAATAAATCCACATCCCATGAATCTCATCAACACAAACATGCCGCAATAAAAAAATTGTATCAATAAACATGTTACGTCACACACGTCCATTTTTTCATAATTGGTATTGGGGATTTCATTCAATTTCACTTCTTTATTTAAGGTCATTATCACTAAATCCATATATCTCGATGCATCTAAATCTTTAGCCGAGTATATGTTGTTAACCATTTATTTACGGTGGTGTCAAAAAAATTACACAAAACAGCCATAACAATATTTATCAAAACTAAAAAAACTAGGAATACATATGGCCATGGTTTTTGTAGATAAAAAAAACTTATATAATCTCATTATCATAATATCAAAAATATATAAAATAATTTAATCAATTCCCTTACCCCTTTCATTTCATTTAAACTGGTTAATTATCTTTGTTAAGATGGATGTATCTATCTTCCCAATAGATAAAAAGATTTACCCATCCAACATGATACAAAAAAGAAAAAATGAGGGACCCCATACCTGAAACAATTAATCTTTATACCAACTTGCTACACCGAAATATGTGGTGCACATACAAAAATAAACATCTTTCATGGAATTCAAAAAAACTTCAACAACAATGTTCCAAAACTCCAAGGGAGTATAACCTCTCGTATCAAGACAATGTAATCCCAAAATAATGAAAAAAATATCTTCTCTTATGAAATATTTGATCTTGAACCTGTGGGACTAGATATGGTTTTAATTATCAATTAAATTCGTATGTTATTAAATATGCATAGTTTAAATATTTAAAATATCTCTATAAATTTTAGAAATTGAATATATGATTAATAACCTTTGAAACCCCTTTAAATTTCATTAATTAAGGAATTAAATCCAATTTCCATTAAAGAGGATATAAAAAGGGAACGATTGGAAATTTTAGAGAACTGGATTCACTGTTCAAAATGATCCACTATTGGTAATCAACTTTTAGTTAAAAATGAGCCTCTTTTGGTTATCCAATGTTAGTTAAAAATGAATCATCATTTTTGATCCACCAGTAGTTCAAAATGAACCACCATTGGTGATCCATAATTATTTGAAAATGAGCCACCATTGGTGATCCCCCATTATATCAAAATGATCCCCCATTGATGATCCACCATTGGTTAAAAATGATCCACCATTGGTGATCCATTTTTAGTTCAAAATGACCCATTGTTGATGATCCACCATAACTTCAAAATGATCCACCATTGGTGTTTCACTATTAGTTCAAAATGAGACATGGTTGGTGATCCACGGTTAGTTCAAAATGATAAACTGTTAGTGATCGACTATTTATTCAATATGATCCAGAAGTAGTCAAAAATGATCCACCATTGATGATCCAATATTATTTCCTAATAATACACTATTGGTGATCCACCTCTATCCACTAAAAATCCGATTTTCCATAAAATATATCTAAAAAATATATTTCCTCCAATGTAATGGGCAGAAAGGTATATGCTGCTATATCTACCATAATAATTATCATATATATACACATGTTTATGTTGTACTTATTCAAACTGAGTCTTATTTTACCTAAAGGGAAGAGAATTTATTCACTTGTTTTTATCTTTATTTTATGTAAGAGATGGTCTATAACTGATCTTCTTTTTCCATGAAGCATCAAATTAATTTTTTTCTCTTACACAATAAGTAAGAGATATATTACTTTGAGAAAGATAAGGTGCATATTATGTTCTCATGGTTAGACCATACATATCACTAACATGATAAGGGCATCCTTTATGTTCAATAGACTTACTAAAGTTTTCTCTAAAAAATTTAGGTCGTCCTGAATAACAAGGAATAGTTATTATGTCTCCTTAGATTCTTCTTCACTTATAGCTAGATTCTCTTTAAGATCACTGATAATGTTTTTTTGTTCAGCTTCTCTAAGCTTGTGATTCTTGATCTCATAAAAATATGATTCTTATTTCTTGATCAGTTCTTCCTTTTCTTTATCATCCTCATTCTTCTTTTTAAGTTATGTATTCTTTTATTTTTTTCATTCTAATATCCTCAATAAATGCTTCCAACTCACCTTTCAACTATTATTCACACTCAATACTTTCTTTTCCATCACCTAAAATACTTGGTGAATCAGATCATTCATTAACATTATCAATAAAATTAACATTTTCATATAAAGATACACTTGACAATGAATATAATTTCTCATTCTTTCTCAAAATATTTCTTCTCCAATGGCTGAAATAATTATTTTTATTCATATTTGTTTATTTTTTTATATTTCTCATCTTATTCATTAGGTTCAAATTAAACAGCCTTCTTTTTTTGAAATTCATAATAATAGATTCTAAAGCCATAAAAATTATAGAAGTTTTAGGATTGTTTTCCTTTTCCTTTTCCATTCAATTTTAAATTGTTTAAACCTCTTTGTATAAGAGAAATTATTTCACTAAGATCTTAATATCTCTCAACATCTAAATCACTTGGTTCTTAAATAACTTCTTACTTCACTTTTCTATTTCAAATTACATCAAAGTCCATTTTATCTTTTTACTTATTTTTGATAGATCAATTTTTCCTCATCTCATAATTTTTTAAAATTTTGTGTAACTCATCTAGTATCAAATATTCTATTTCCTCCATAACTAATATTTTTCAATAAAATCAATCTCAAATAGTCCTCAAAATAATTTTGATAATGATATAGTCATTATACTTCACACTAAATACTCTAATGTTGATGACTATTTCATTCACTATAGTGAAATATTCATCAACATTTTATTCATCATACATTTTGATATCCACAATCTTGCTCCACGAAAATTTCTATTTGGATTCCATAAAATTAATATTACCATCATAACAGCTTCTCAATTTTTCCCAGATCTCCTTGGTGTTTAATAGACCCATGAACATCATGTAAACCTTATCTGATAAAGAAATCAATATGTCATCTTGAGACCTTCCATTCAATTACTTATTTCAATTATCATCTGGAGTAATATCATAATTTTCAGTAACTGGTGGAAACCCAAATATTCTAGTATCTCTCACTTCTAGGCCTGTTGATAGGAGGTAGGGTATCATCTTATTCAATTAACAATGATAATTATTTCCATAAAATGTGGGAACAACTCAACTGTTGATTGGGATAATATTTTCTATGTCTCTGAATTATTCATGGATCAATAAAGGGGATATTCCCTCTAACACCATCTATAGAGCCCCAGGTCGGATTGACCACTTGGACGGGGGGTGAATCTATGGTTCATTTTTAAAAATTATTTTCTTCTAATTAAACCTTTAGAACATTCTAAGCTTCTAGATCCTATAAATAATATCTCACAGGCTCATGTCATATGAAAAATAATAATAGAAATTAGAGAATGTGATATTTACAAGGTTTGGTACTAAGACACACTCCTTTCTATGTTGGTTAAATATCCCAACATGTATTATCTAATATATCCAAAATTGATAAAACCAGTTGTTGGATAGAAAACTAAACGGAAATTCCATATAAATTGGTTATACACCCCAGCTGGGATCTCTTCTTTAGAAACTAGTTAGACACCCTAATCACACACACTTTTTCATATTTTGATCTAATGATAGTAAGATCTTTGTCTGCTCCTAGTTTCTTATATACCACTTGAAATATATATTCTGCCATGACCTCTCTAAATCAACTAGAATTTTTCATGTACATATATCGAAGAACATCAATAGTAATCATGAATCTCAGTATTTTTAATTAACTTCACATATTTAATTAATGATTAGGTCTTCCTCCGTTAATCAATGCTCGTGAAAAAGTTCTTCCTATAAAGGATGAAGACTTGGACTTTTTTATTCTATCTTCTAATTCTATTTCATGCAAGACTAAACATTCACATACTTAAGGTACTTTATTATTTCATTCACAACATGGTTTATTCAATATTACTTCATTCATAAATTATGATATATGTGTTATGAATAAACATTATCATATATATAAATTCCAATTATTATTTTATGTCCATAATATCTTACTCACAATTTCTCTTATATTATAATTTAATTAAGTGTATTGGTTAAATAAATGTCTCATTAACCCTTAATATTTTTATTAGCATTACCTTCCAAGTTGATGATGTGTTTCAATGGAGACATGTAATGTGCAAGGCATGCACATACTGCATCTATTGTAAGTAATGTTTTAAATGTTTACATCTTTTTAAATCTTGTTTAATCCGTCACACAAAATTAAAAATGTCATATATCCTTTCATTATTTTTTCAAGTTAATATTACATGGATATATATTCTTCTTTTCATTAGTAGAAATAAGTGGGTTATATATCAATTCATTTGTGTATAATAAAAATTTGTGTTTATTCTTCTTCGTGAAATTTCTGACGTCAAATACCATAAGATTTATGTAGATGGGAACTATAATCTCTATTTTTCATTGTTAAATAGGTTATCTCTCAAATCCTTCATGATCCCAAGTAGGCTCATGTATTTTGTATCTATTCATGTATTGTTATGAGGAATCTCTCAAACTTCATGTAACACACTAAATGTGAGGATCACAATCATTGTGTCACAATATCTTCTCTCTTTCAAATAGAGAAAAAATGATTATAGAATATTCTATTTTCCACATAAATGGATGTGTAAAGATTCTCTATTTTTTAGTTAAAAATGAGATCTCTCAAAAATCTAATTCTATGGAGACTGAATGCCTAATGAGGGACTTGGTTTTTATAGTGTGGTTGCACCACCTTATCATTTATGTTTCACCATTTATGGTCTTATTTTAATTCCAAGACTCACTACCTTTTAATCTATGATAAATACCACGTCAACCTATTTTTTCCAAGATTAAAATATCTCATACGATTCTTATAATATGCAAAAATCCAATATTATGGTGACAAGTCATTTCATGGTTCCCTTAATCTTTTGGGACAAATCCATACATGAATATGAGAATAATTTCATGATTCATAATTTTTTAGAAGATCAAACTCAACTATGCTTATAATCACACGAATATATCAATATAACATCATATAATTCTCTAATATTAGATAATTATTAAAATTATCACATGTATAAAAAATTAATATTGCATGTAAGAGGCTTCGATAAATGACCATCACATGACCATGTCCACTCAATCTTGAAATGACCACACCAATATCATCATTGATTAAACATGGTGCGGCATGAATAATAGTTCCTATAGAAATCCTTCATAAGTCAAATGAAGGATTCGATATTATAGAAGATTAAGATGTATTAGATTTATTTTAATATGAAAACCTTGTAACAACATAGCATTTTGAAATTTTTGAATAGTGACACTAATGTGTTGTCCCATATAAAGAATCCACTTGAATGAGAAATTATTAATAATACATATCACTTCATCAACCTCTCAAACTGGAACTAAGGTCAAAACTAAAATACACTTCATATACACCCATCATATGTCACACCACACCATTTCATGGTCCGCCAAGGATCTCATTTATGTTCCATGTGTGAACTCTATAATCTATGTGCATGTTGTGTGCAAGATATGCCTACCTATGTAGGTGATCTAGACATAAATTACACCCTAGGAATTCAATGATGACTAGCCTCCCATGTAGTAGTCCTAGGTCTCATATCTGTGGTTGGGGTGGGGCCTTGTCTGAAAAATGTCTGAATAATTTTTTTTAAAAGGCACGCAAAAAAATACATAGAAACATTCTATGTATAGAATAAAATACCAATCCATTCTCAAATATAATTATCAGTAAAAAATTATTCTTCCTCTCATAAATACTAAATCATATATTATTTGATTTACCTAAAAAATATTTCATCAAATATTATATTATTCACTAGTTATTTTTTAGACAAAGTGTCATTATTCTCATCACAATTGAAACATGTTTCAAGAATTAATAACAGTAAAAAATCTCTATAATTTTTCTTGACACTATGTCTTGAAATTATATGGAATTTTTAAAGCTAATATACTCATAATTTAATAGTTCTATAATATCCAACTTGTAGACCTTCATGGATCCATAAAAATCCTCGAAGAATCATCATTTCCTCGTTTATGACTTCCTAATACATTGTATTTGTGATAAAAAACACTACATTCATTCTTATATTTAGTGGGGGGATATTCAATCTCTCCCTTTATATTTTTTGTCAATAAATCTTCACATTATAATGTCAATTTTCTTCTCCCCCAAATTGAAAATAAATTAATATTTAAAGTAGGGATTTTCTCATCTATCAATTTAAATATTTATCCTTACAACTTGTGATAGAAGGATGCCATCGCATGTTTTATCCATAACAAATATCCTTTAGCTAGAAAGGTATATGTATACAAGGGTATCACTTTTTTATAAACAATATTGTACATCAAAGGTGATCAGTTTTGTCCATAAATTATGTATCATGTTATAAAAAGCTCAGATAACTCAATTCATCATGTTTTATGGATTCTCAAAAGATATATATCAATAAATGAATTATATCTTTCACATATCTCAACAAACATATCAAAACGGTCAAGTGAAAACATATATATGCCCCCATTATTATCTCAATATCAACTCCCTCATGATAATAATTATCAATTCATAATGAGTAGGGATATATGAGTGATTTTTATACCTCAATGTCCAATTTCAAAAATCTATTCAAAAGTTCCACATTCAGTGGGTAATGATGATTTAATATATTTAACTCATTAATGCTCTTCGTCAAGGGATAGATAAATCTACTTAAATCCATTATACGTTTTTATAAAACATATACATAAGGGAATAAGGAGGTAACTTTTTTCCCACATAAGTAGCACTCAGGCTGAGAGTTTCATCTTACCCTTATCTATTTATTCTGTCTTTTTTTCATAGATTTCAAAGTACATTAATTCTTGTTATCATTATTCACTACTTTCATGATTAAATTCATCTCATGAACATATTCCCCTTGTGGAGTAGTTTTTTTCATATCAAATATCAAGGAAATTTCTTTCCCTTTTTCTTGAATCATCCCATTAACACACTCTTATTAGAGTTTTATCATTGAAAACCATCATTCCTAATTTGTACCCACTATTCATACTAATTATTTTGAGTTTTTTTTCAAAAAAAGTTTATGATTACAACTATTTTAATTTAGATTTATTATCTATCTCTTATTTATATATTCCCTTGGAATTATCCAACTAATCCATACAGATCTCCAAGTATTCTTTAATGACTTTCTCTACTTCTTTGGGCTTCTCATATGCCCTTCTGAATGGATTAATATTTCATAAATATTCCTTGTTATATTTCTAAATTGTCTTGCCTTTCCTAATATAGGAAATATATCCTACAATTATTTTCATACATATATTAAATTTATGACCCTCCTACTCACATCTTCCATAAATGTCCTCCATTTATACATACATGTTTTTTGTTGGTATATTTGGTGTATTTTTTCACAAATTCCTTTCTTTGATAACTTGTTCTCATGTGGTCACCATAAATCCCCCTTGATTCATGCCTCATTTCCGGTAATGATATGTTATACTGGTAATATTAGGATTTATTTCCATACCATCAATAGCATCGGCAGATACCTCTAAACATAGGTCTAATAGCTTGAAAATTATTCTATCTAAACACTTATTGATGTCTTACTTCCTCAATCCATACCTAATTTTTCCTTATAAGAATATATTCTAATTACATTTTAATATCTTCGTTTTCTGAAAAAATTATTTCTCACTGATATTCATGGTACATGAATGCTCAAAAAAATTACCCTTCACTACAGGAAATAGAAATTTTACTTTGAGACAAATTAGGTGAATATAGAGATTTTCCGGTTACTCCCTTTATATCATTAACATGGGATTATCCTTCTTTATCTTTAATAGGCTTGATTAATTCCTCTCTATATTTTTTATGTTAATTTTAAATAAAGAATCACATTTAGTGTGCCTCACTCGGTTCTTCTTCCCTTATAGATATATTATTTTCAAGACCATTGATATTATTTTACTGTTCATATTTTCTAAGATTGGGATTTTTTACCTCAACAACATATGATTCTTATTTCTTGATCAGTTATTCCTTTTCTTTAGGATCATAATTCCTCACTTTTAGAATTGTCTTCCTTTCTTCTCTATTATTTTTAATCTCCTAAATAAATGCATCTGACTCACCATTAAACTTCCTTTATTGTTTTTTTCCATTCTTCTCCATCATCATCACTGATTTATGAATTATATCCTTCTTCATCATTAGTAAGAAAATTAATCTCATCATATAAATAGATGTTTAATGATGAATAGAATTTATCATGATTGTTCATCAAATTTTCATCTCCTATTTCTAGATTACTTATATTTATTCTTATCATTTTTCTTCTTCTGGTATTTCTCATATATCTCATTATATTTAGATTCATCATCCTTCTTATTTTTATAATCATAGGAAAAATGACCAAATTCCTCACAATTATAGATGTTTTGTGGTTTTTAGTATTTAATTTAAATTTTTACTGTTTTATTCCTCTTTATATAAGACAAATTATTTCAACAAGATCATAATCTATATCGAGATCTAAATTACTTGGTTTTTAATATCTTTTCCCTTCACTTTTCATTTTCGCATGGCATCAATGGTTATTTAATCTTTTTTCCTTTGTTTTAAAGGATGGAGTTTCCCACATCTAGTAAGAAATGTTAATATTGTGCAACTAATATATTTTAAGCTCTTCCCTTTCTTATATAGATTGTATTTTTAAATTAAACTGATCTAGAAAAATTCTCACCAATTATTTGATAATTCTAGATTCATCCAGATTCTCACTGAATCCTTGATTATTTATTTCTATCTCATTCACTATAGTGAAATAGACAAAAATATTTTCTTCATCATTCATTTTGATGTCCCCAAACTAGTTCCTCTAAACATTCAGTTTGGATTTCTTTACATTGAAATTACATTTGTAGTTGATTCTCCATTGATACCAAATATCCTTGGTAGTCTAGAGAATAATGAACTTCATGTAAACCTTATCAGATAAAGACACAAAGATGGAATTTTGATCCTTGTAATATAATTACATATTCTTATTATCATATTAAGTCATAAAATAATTATCATTAATCGGTGTAAACCCAAATATTGATGCATCTCTCAATTTCGGACCATGTGATAGGAGGTAGGGTAACATAATATTCCTTCAACTGTGATAATTATTCCAATCGAATATGGAGACACCTAGGTTTTTTAATGAGTGAATATTATTCATGTCCCATGATTATTCATGGATATTTAGTGGGGTTCTTCCCTTTAATACCACTTGTATAAATCTATACTATATTTATCACTGAGAGGGGGCAAATCAAGGGTTTATTTTTAGAAAACTTTTTCTTTGAATTCAACCTCTCAAAATTTGTATGGTTCTCTATTATCTTAGTATCATCTCAAAAGATCTATTAATATATAAAAATAATAATTGAGATCATAGAACATGATATTTATAAGGTTTGGTACTGAGAAAAACTCATTTCCATGTTAGTTAGACACCTCAACATGGATCATCCACTATATCCACATGTGATAAAAAGGGTGGTTGGTTATACGCCCCAACTACATTTCCCTAACAATTGGTTGCAAAAACCAAATCTAATATCTTTTTTAGTGACATTTTAGACACCTAGATCACAAAAACCTTTGAAGTTTTGTGTCTAATGATAGTTAGATCTATTAATGATCCCTGTTTTGTTTACACCACTTGAAATAGTTCTTCCTCTATTAGTTCACAAGAAAAACTAGCTTTATCATGTAAACATATTCATTAAAATTAATAGTTACTAGGTCTATAAATCATTCCCAATAAATTATTGAGAATAATTTCTTCGTACTAATGATGAACCATTTACCTCTGTTATTCCATCTTATGATATTATTTTATTCATGATTACCCATTTTCATCCCCAAGGAATTTTCTTATAGAATTATCAAATTACTTTATTCAAGATCACTTCATGCATAAAAAATGATACATGTGTTATGAATAAACCATATCACATATATTAATTCTTGTTTTTATTTCAAGTTCTTAATATCTTATTCATAGTTAATATGAAGTTTTTTTAATGTGGATCCGTTAAATCAATGTTTCAGGAACCCTCAATATTTTTATTTGATTTACCTTCATATTAATTGAAGTGTTTCAGTGCTGACCATAGGGTCCATGACATGCATATACTATATAAAGCGCATGAATCATTTTCAACATCATAAAATATTGTATCCTCATTCATGTAATAGTGAACAAGAGATATCTCATTTCCTTATTCATCATGAAAGTTAATAGTATACCAAAATCTATTCTCATTTCATTAGTGAAAATATATGGGTTTCCTATCAGTACCTTCATGCAAACCAAAAATGTGATCTGATTCTTCTTTGTGCTAGTACTAACATAAAATTTCTCAAGATTCGCCTAAATGGGCATTGTACTCTCTATTTTTATTTATCAAATAGAAGATATTTAAAGTCATTTTAAAACCCGATGATTCTTTTAGATTCATCATCCATGTAGGTGAATGTGTGAGGACTCCATATACCTTAGTCTAACATAATTAATGTTAGGATCACATATAGTGTGTCACATGATCTTACTCCCTATAATTTCCAAGGAAGGCTAGAAAAATCTTATTTAATTTATGTAAAGGGGAAAATGAAGATTTTTTGTTTTTTTAATAGATAGATCTCAAAAATAACGAATGAAAACAACTAAATTCCTCTTCAATTCCTTGTTATTTATAGAGAGGTTCCAAAAACTTATTCCTAACGTTTTATAAACTATGATCTGATTTTTTGTCTAATATTCATTGACATTTAATGTGTGATAAATACCAATTCAAGGGGTACTTAAAATTATTCAAATATATTTTTCGATTGTCATTATATTCAAACACAAAATATTATGGTTCCAAAGACCCAAGTTCTTCACTTATTTGGTGATGAGGTCTGTCATTCATATGAAAATAATTGTGTGCTTCATCATTTTTAGAATCGAAAACTCAACCATGATTCCATATGCATGAAATTGTCTCTACAACTTCGTATCATGATTATAATGTAGATAACTCTTCATATTATCCCATCTGTGCACATTGAGGATCTCATGCATTATGTTTCAATGCCTGATCATTACACAACCATATCCTCTCAATAACAGCATGCCCCAGTAGTCTCACCTTTGACCAATAATAACATTGAGTGAAGAATGGATTGCACAGAAATCCTTCATAAGAATAATGAAGGGGATGATTATGTGGAGGCTTAAGAGGAGTCAGATTGATTTTGATTAAATTACCCAATTAAACCCCTAACATTTTTAAATGTTTGAAAAGTGAAACTAATTCTTTTTCCCCCATCTAATTTGAACGTTTATGATCTCTACTTAATAATATATCCTTCTTCATCGATATATCAAGATTGATCCAAGGCTGGTACCTGGATACACTTGACACACAACTATCATTGGCTGTCCTACACCATTGAATGTTCCACTTGTGCACTCACATATATTACCCCTACACATGTCATGATCCTTGTGTGCAATGTTTTCATGAAATTCCTGCCTATTAAAGAACTCTATATCTTCAATTCCACATTATGTTATATTTTTGACCTTCCTCCCATGTGGTGGGATTTGATCCCCCATGTGTGGTTGTGGTGGGTCCTTGTTTGGCCAATGGTTGGATAATTTTTTAATAAATTCCCACCAAAAAAATTCTTTGAATAATACATAGAATATTATACAACCAAATTCCTTTCTAAAATAAAATTTTCAATATCAATTTTTTCTTCCTATGACAAATATTCAAACAAATTTCATTTGATTTACCTCACCAATATTTCAAAACATCCCATATTCATAACTAAATAATTTTGTAGATAATGTGCCATTCTTCTCATAATAATTAACACATTTCATCAAGAATTAAAAATAGACCAAAAATAATCGCAACGTTTACCACCACTATGTGTTGAACTTCTCTTCAATTATCAAAACTAGTAACCTCAAACATTTCTAGTTCCATGATATCTAACTTATAGATTTTCATAAAACCCTAAAAATCCTCCAAGAATTATAAGATCTTAAATTAAGGATTCATTATACATTGACAGTATGATACTCTAATAATAAATACAACATTCATTCTTATTTTCACTTTAGAGGATCTTCATATTGAACAGTTGAAGAATCAACTTTCAAAATAACTTTATATTCTTTCACATAATGTGAAAATTGAAATTTTTCCACTTTATTCCTTGATTCAATGAAACCAAAAAATAGGTATTTTCATAGTTTTAAGAGTTATGGTATCATTATATGTTTAATTTAAATTTAAACCAAATAAATCTGATGTTTCTCCTATGGTACTCAATAGTGGAAGATATCACCCATATTTTAATTTATATTTCAAATAATGTAGTTTTTTTCATTTTTATTTTTAATTTTTTGACATAAATAATAAATTTATCACATATTTTATTTATGATAGAATTATATTGGAACATTAGATAAATCACATGTTCATATCACAGTCTCTATCAATGACACACAAGGATATTGTGGTATAAATGGATATCCCACACTGTGTGTACCATGTGTATAATAGTTTGATCTAGAGTTCACCTATGTGTTACATGGATTTGATGGGACCACAAAAGACTCAATAATTATTACTAATGAACTATCTAGGGATAAAAAACTGAAAACACAAAAAATTAAATTATATTGAACTAGATTTTTTTGATAATACTATTTATATAAAATTAAATTATATACCTACATGATTTATTTTAAATAGATTACTTTTATCACATTAATATTGGATGTGTGTTACATATTTGAATTATAAAACCATATATAGGTGTGTGGTATCATTTGAAAGATTTATCTAATAATCCTTCAAAAAACCCTAGATAGTTATTTGATGATCAATGTGTTTCCTCACACAATGATATTATGAGAACTCTTATCATTTTCAAGAGATGATTATAAATAAAAAAAATGTATGTACTCTAATAAGATACAATCTAATATAATATTATTCTATTGAAGACAACAATAAATTATAATGGGAGTATATCCAAATTAAAATACTATTACTAAGGGAGAAAATTCCTAGAAAATCATTGTGAATTTGATGAACCAGCAGGTGAGTTAACAGGCACTAGTGAAGATTAAAATAGGGAACAACTTGGTGATTAAATTTCATCTCATATGTGGTTTTATTATGTAAAAAAATCAAGTATTTTATTTGTTTTAATGGGATTTTGGGGTTTATCATATGAAATTGATAGTGTAAAAACATAGATTCGGTTATTTTCTATCTATGAATAAATCAACATGAAATGGAAATAATAAACATGAACATGTTGTACTTTAAATGTTGTGTATTATTTATTTTACTCTTTATTTAATGCTTGATAAAGACCACCATTATAATTATACCTAATCCTCGTACCTCTAAGGGTATTTATCTATAATAAATGTACTAGAACATTTCTAGAGGATCTCTAAATGTATAAGTGGTAATGGAACCTTCACCATGTGATAAATTACATCTTAAGAGTGAGGTTCCCAAACTAGTTTGACCATTGAGAGAGGGGTGAAAATTGGTCCTCTTTTTACAAACCCTTCTTCTTGAACTCATCATATTGGACATGTTAAGGTATAGATACACATTATATTATCTAATATCCACACATCATGTGTAGTAGTAATAAAAGAGAAAGAATCATATTGGATTTACAAGGTTTGAACTTAAAAACATAAACCATTCCATGTTGGTGAGATTCCCCACCATGGATAAACTACTATAGACACAAGGGATTACAACACCAGTTGTGTGGACATCCTAAATACAATTCTATATGAACCGTTTATAACCACTATAAAAAATATCCTCTTTAATAATTTTTTTTTCACCCTAATTGAAAAATCCAATTTAGTGACTGCTTAGACACCCCAATAACTGGCTCCATAAATTTTTATCTAGTGAAAGAAAGACCTCGTTATTATTGAAGGATTAATTTTTACCTTCTTGATATGGTCATTATCCATGATCCTATAGGATCAGGTTTTATCATGTAGAGTTTCTCTATGATCATTCATAATAGATATTAGTAATAATGTATTTTGGTCTTGAGACTTTCTCCATATCCTGTGAGGTCTGAATCTTCCTCAGCTATCATGAATACATAAGTTATCCCAGTATCCTTATCTTTAGAACCTCCATGTATTAAAATATCTTTTCTTCCTTCGATTCAATTATGTTATAGGTCTCTTATATCTTCTCTTGATCCATCTCATACGTTTTTCTTTTATGCATAACTTATACTCACAGAAAATATCATGTGAACTCAATTTGAATATTATTTCCAAAATGATATTGGAAACTCCATGATAATTACCATTATTTCCTCTACATTGAATTTAAATCATTCAAGAAGAAATGTTTATTTTAATCATGTATTCAATCATGTTTGAATCTCAGTCACCAACAAATATTTAATCTATAAAAGGCTAAGGATTTTATTCATCCATGGGATATTAAGAAATCACGTCTTTTTCTTTTCAAATAATTAATTTCATTTTAAATCCCTATAAAAGCCACCACATGTATGAAAACATTCTCAGTTTCCATGTGGACATCATGTTTTTAGTGTGGATCTCATCTTAGAAAAAATGGCTTCTCTTCAGCTAGTTCTTCCTTCATATCAACTTGAATCATGATAAATATATGATTATGGTGTTTAACTCATAAATATTGTATTAAAAATATCATCTAAGTTATATTATATATATTTCATTAGAATATAAATTTTTGATTCTCAACATTCCTATACATAGGTCCTGACCCTTAGTTTGACCTTTATATAGTTAATTGATTACATTTATGTAGATAATTGTAAACTAAGGTTATCTTTACAAAAAATATAAAGTACCACTACATACAAAAAGAATACCCTTATATATCCTTTAATATTTTTGAGTTACCCTTTTGTATGTTCAGAACACCTTTTAATAACTTGTTTTTTCGATGTGACCTATACACAACTAGTAAAATTATAAGGATATCATTATATAAGAGGTAGAAACTTGAGACATGGTCTCTCCTTTCTGTGGGTATCAAGTTAACTTTACATATGTTTTAGAGTTCATAAATTACAAATATATATTTAGTGGTAATTCCATATTTGTACAACTTCTTCGAGAACTGTTTTAAAATATCTCAAGGCCTTCTCAGCCACTCAAAATCAACTAAAAAAATTCATTAAGTAGGTCTTTAACAGCTAATAATAGTAGCTTCAATAATAATTGTTCAATTGATAATTAATCACAGTTGTAATATATCATTTCCTATAATCATCATGTATGAACCTTCATATTCAGTCATCAACATAAAAACCCAAAATAACCTATTTTAATTTATGTCTCCTTAATTGAACAATTCAAATAGTCCATAGAATTAATAAAATGAAATATGTATATCCTGATCAAATTTAGTAAATAACCCAAGAATTTTTATGATTAATTATTCATTATCCAACCCAAGTAACTCTTGATCTAGGCACCCAATCCAAATCATGACA
This sequence comes from Viscum album, assembly GCA_963277665.1. NCBI lineage: Eukaryota > Viridiplantae > Streptophyta > Magnoliopsida > Santalales > Viscaceae > Viscum > Viscum album. The sequence goes on from OY728167.1 coordinate 687,762,612, forward strand.
TACTCAAGGAACCATCCCAATCACCTTGGGATGGAATATATAAAAAGGGTATTAAAATTATTTAAGTGGAAATGATTTCACTATAAAAAGTTAAATAATCACATAATGGTTTCCACCTAGAAATCATGCATGTCTCATTCATACATTAGATACCCATGCACTAAAGAAGAAGGTCAATAATAGTAAAAATACAACATATAGTATGCAACATAAATGATTAAAAACAAAACATAAAATTACCAAAAATATAAATGAAATCACATAAAATGAATAGTAAAATAATAAGAATTATGATTCAAGTATATTAAAATAAAATCCTAATTCGATAAGGTAGATACCGGAACATCCCTTGAAAAAATACATAAAATGAAACTATATTTAACCATCTTCATTTGACCCTTGTCCAAACTCAATATACCATATCAACCATCCTTAACAACCAAAACACCCAAAACCTTAAAGAACATACAGTTATGGAACTATAAAAGAAAACCATAAGAGCTACATAAACTGAATTGTGTATGCTGGGTGTAAGAAAAACCATGTTTGTTAGGATATCACTAAAGTTTTTGTGTTATTTATTTCAAATGAAAATCGATCCATTATCGTTTGAAATAAATTTAAGAAATATATTTTTATAGGTAAGTATAATAAAACCAAATATCACATCATGACAATTTCATAAACATTCATCGAATGAAAATTTTAACTTTGAATAAATTACCTGGGCATTTGCCTCTATTTTTAAAATTCTCATTTTAAATCCACTTTCAGAAGACCCATTATAAATAAACATTCTCATTGATCTTTTAAAACACTTCAATAAGACATGTTAAATGAAATAATGATTAAACCAAACATCAAGGAAGCACATAACTAATGAAATTGAATAATAAAACATAAATCACAGTACCATAGATGAAAATAGAGCTATAGAACACAAAAAAAATGATGAATAAGGATTCATCTATTATCATAGAAAATAGAATAGGTTATAACATAATATATTCCTATAATTTACTAAATATGGGACCACCTAACGACATATTTTTCATCCAAGATAACACAATACAAATAACTAGCCCACACCAACCTCATAGGGATAGAACCCCCCCCCCCCCATCCCCCCCACCACCAATCCCTTGACCATGATAAAGGGAACAATAACAGTATATGTACCAACTATTGTAGCATAAATCTATAACTCACTATTAAAAAAAATGGTTCTCAATATCAGTTTTTTTTTTGTTTTTATCACTAATTAACTATTGACTTCATAATATCTAATGTTGTAAAAGTGTTTTTATATAAATTATAAATAATTTAAATGATAAATAGTCTTTCATGATTTTTATCAATTAAACCATCATGGGAAATATGAGAAAATTATTTAATAGCAATGGGTTTTTTCGGTTATTGTATAACCAATGTGGAAGACACTTTATCACATCTGTTATTGAAAATAACTTATATAAAAAAATATTTTTCATGATGGGTTTTTAATAATTAAGAAGAAGGATAATTTTATTCGATTCTTAATGTCATTTAATAATTCTATTTCAAATAAATTACCCTATAAGTATATCAGCAATAAAAAAACAAGAAAATAATTCAAAAAACCCATAAAATAGCAGAAACATTTTAATTCCACTATAACAAATCACATCTCACCTTTATTCAAACAATTTTAGCTTTAAAATATTAATTTTAAACATTAAAATATATATTATAAATAAAATAAATCCTAGTAAAACCTATGAAATATTCTGCACATGCTACTTGCAAGTGATTTGTCAATTTTTTAGAAAAAGTCGGACGGTCACAAAATAGATAAAAATTAAAAGGAAAGAATTTTACATGAATTATCAATATAATTATAGGATGAATTAAAGGGAAATTATAATAAAATATAACCTTGTGTAATTTTTTAATTTTCCCAGTTGAATTTATTTCAAACATAATATCCACTATCCTTTACTCCTTTTTGATGATAAAATTTCTGTTTCAAAAGAAATTTTCAATTCATAGAAACATTTTAAGTGGTTTTATCCAAAATATAGTAATTTAAAATGATAATCTACCTTTGAGAACACATTGTTGATATTTTATTTCCACTTTCATGTTGAAAATCTAAAGTAATTCCATTCCCAGTTTGAAAATGATATGTATAAAAAATCATTATAATATATAAATTTTTAAATAATCAAACTTATGTGTTCAATACTCCTCTAATGGTTTCCTGAACACAACTATATTTAGAGCATAAATAGTTAGTTGAATTCTCTCTTGAAAAAAATAAACAACCACCAATGAAAAGTAAAATACAGAAATTATGATGTGACTGATTATTATTTTAAGTGTAATGGAACATTAAATACTATATTATCCATACCCATTAAGATAATGATGAATTAAACACTGGATTTTATTATTTTAAAGTCTTTCTAAAATATATAATATTATTTCTGTATCTTTTATTTGGTTCATTATTGGTGACATAAATTATGTTTCAAAAAATCCATTTGTTATTATTGTATCATACTAGATACAAAGTGTTTAAATACACATAATACAAACAAATATATGTATTTATTTTAATTAAATTAAAATAATTGAAATAAATATGATAATCTAATAACATGAAATAGACTTTCATCACATTGATGCCTAAAAAATATATAATTACAAGCTCTCTGATATCTATCATTGAAATCACCATAGTTATTTCCTAACCAAAAATGTTATCATCCATTGGAAGCTCAAAAATTTATAAATCAAAAGAATAGTATATTGATAATCTAATAATTTCAGAAGAAATTGTATCTGAAGTCATAGTGTCTTGTACTTATTGTTATCAATATTAAATTTATTTACCTTTAAAGTAATCATATAAAAAATATTTATAAATATATGTGTGTGTGTGTATATATTAAATTATGAAAAATAATTTATACACAATGTGAAAAGCGAAATATATTCTATACATATGTCAGTAGTAATTTGGAAGAAAATTTTAGATAGAAAAAGTAAAAATGGTCAACACATTTTCCAACAGTTGTGACCACATCTGAAAGAAATGATACTCTTAATAATCTATCTATAATATCATGTAACGTTACCCTAAGATGATCCATATCCATATTCTAATGATGTATGGTACCCCCAAATATAATATATAATCTAATATGAAACAATGTGATTCTGGGGGACCATAGTAAGTAACTCAGATTAGATGGGAAACTATGTAGGAGGAGTTACAGGGGTTTGATATGTATGCAGAGGTGGAGAAGTGTGATATGTTGAAAAAGATAGAGTAATGACATCCTAAAACTATCACTACCTTCCTATAAAAAACTATTCTTAATTTCTAATCCTTTCCTATATTTTCTCACTCATAACCTAACTTTTATCTTCTAGTGATTCTATTTTCCATTTATATATATCCTCCTTTGAATAATATCCAGAGAAACCAAACACATTTTTAACAAATACACCTACCTTGTATACTCATATGTGACCCATGTGTTCATTATTTCCCGATGTAATAGCTAAAATATCCATCTTATACTAATTTATAAAGGTCTCATGTGTGGTATTCTTATCAATGTATTCCTTTATAAAATATTTGAGAAATTATTAGTGAATATTAAAAAATAAAGAGTTGAAATAACTTAAATAAGTCCTTAAAATCCTCTGAGATACAACCCTATAATCTTATATTGGATATGTTCATTTTTTTTGTCATTCAGTCCCTATATAAATTTTCATGTCTAAATTTGGGGAAGGTTCAACCTACGTGGATCTTGAAGACACATCTATCATTTTTAAAAAAAATGACCATCTCTTTTCCAACAAATAATGTATACCCTTAATGAGACTATTTATGAGAGTATATGATTCTTGATTGGATCGCCTGATTATATATCCTCGTTTTATTCAAATTAAGCGGAAAATCATTAATAAGATAATTATTTTACCAACATAATATTAAAACTAACATTTCACTAATCAAAAGAGATTCATGACATCTGATTTATATAGGCCAATTCTATATATTTTAAACTAGAAAATGATATATATCATAATTATTTTCATTCTATCATTCTCCAAAAATGAAATCAAATGTGAAGGTGTATTTAAAATAATTTCATCCCTTAGAATCAAAATATTAATATTATAACGACCCAAAAATTAAATACATGGTTATTAAATAAAAATTGAAGCATAGTTTTTACAAAATATAACAAATCCATGATAGGATTGTATCGGTATAGTGTCTTTAGAAACTAGGAAACATAAACAGCTGGTTCATAAATCATCTTCATTGTCTCCCGTTTATTTCATCATATCTAGAGTCCCTTTTGGCATATCCTCCTTAGTACCATTCTTCTTATCCTGGGGAAAAGAAAACATACAAAAGGGTGAGCTCAAATGCTTAGTAATGGTAAACAATGGAAATATCAGTCATAACATATTCATAAGAACATAACATTTTGAAAATATTAACCTGCAAAAGATATTATAATATCATGACATGGGAAAAATCATATTAGTGAAATGTATCCTAATAATCATAACATAAAACATGAAACATTGTGACATACACACATAATCATAGAAAATAATTTCATATTTAGTCAAGACTCATTGCCAAGACCATCATAGCTGAGAAAGTCCATTACTGAACCGAGTTCACTCCTCGTTCCAGTCCTATATCACTGAACCAGATTAACATGTTGTTCTAGCCATGTCTATATCATGAGATATAAATTTTTACCCAATTAATTGGAGGGAGATATAGGTCCCACCCATCTCATAATGAAACCATTCTTATGTGTGCCACAAAATCATAAACCATACATCATAGCATAACCCATGTAAAAAAATGGGATTCTTAAACATCATGCCATCATAGCATAATCCATATAAGATAAAAAGATTTCATAAAATTAATTAAATCATAACATAATCAAATCAATTTAATTATAGGGAAAGAAACAAAGCCCTATATTATCTTATATGGAAAATAATTTTGATAAAACACTTGATCTCCATTCTTGAGGAAAATATCATTTCTTCATCAAAAATATTTATCCTTTCTCAACTTGTAAAAAAATTTTAAACTAAAAGATGATAATTGAAAATAAACATGAAAAATTATAATTTAATATTCATGTAAATAATGTTCTATGAAATCATAAAAATCCATTCATTTTGTATAAGATAAATATAAACATTCTTCTCGTACTTTGTCCGAAAAAGTCAAAAAGTATCTCGTACTGAAAACGACAAAATATCCCTTTCATATCATTTACAAAAAATTATTCAATTGGTAAAATTTTATTTAAACAATTTTTGGGGGATAATATTACATATTGAGGAAACATGGATGTGGATGATAAATATGCCCCAGTAAATACAGAAGTATAAACAATCTCCGAGAAAAATTAGATTGTGATATTTTCCCTTACCTTAGGTCTGATATGATTTGTACATATCTGAACCTCTTGTATAATGATTTAAACAATGTCATTGACTTATTAAATAATCATATTAATTGTTATGATATCATATATGGTCATATTTGTATATTTTTATTAGTAATATTTCATGCTACTTGTTATTTCGGGTGTTTATTGCTTTATGATCTTATGCGTGTTTTGTCGAATAAATTTTTATTCATCTTTTTAGGTTATAGATACATCATTTACATAATGGTATTAGTAAAATATATATCATATTATTTCATTCAATTCGTTTATATAATCATGGTTTAATGAAGATCGTGTAGAACGAATCACATCGCACCGTGGAGACGGTATGTCGTACGTACGCACGAGTGACGATATCTTTCCCATAATTATTGAATGGTATTGGAGTGGATGATAGAATATATCATAATTAGTATCATGTTATAATTATCATATATAGTTATTCTTTAAACCATTATAACCATCCATGTAAAGTGGTGGTGGGAAAACAGATTACACCACAGCGTTGAGACAGTATTCTGTACGTACGCACGTGCAGTGATTTCATTTTCTGTAGGATGGATAGAAGGTGAAATAGGGTTGTTTGAAAGTTATAATAACATATCCGTATATGATTGATAATTATTTCATTAATTTATTATGAAAAAAATAATTAATAAGAAGTAGAAGAAGAAATAAATTTGAAAGGATTGGAAAAGGATATTACCTCTTCTTCGACGCGCCTCTTCTGAACCCCCTCTTAGGGCAGTAAAGATGGTCTTTGAAGAATTACATTACCTCTAGTATGTTTCAAGGGATGTGGAAAATGGAAATTGGTAGGGGTTGGCCAATCATGAAGGCTCCAAATGGTTAGAAAATGAGAGGTACGGGGTTCCCTTTTATAAGGGATGAGAGGGGCACCTTTAGAAACAACGGAAATATTAATTTATAATAAATTCAAAACCCCACATAAAAACCGCCAAAAATGACTCAAATACGAAGATTAGATGATATATGGTTGTAATCACATCACCCAATAAAATTTAGACATGTTGAGAAATTAGTTTAAACCTTATCAACATTATTTATCCTTATTTAATCTATTTAATTTTATTTGTCGTAATAATATTCTAAATTTTAAATTGTTATAAATAATTACTTATGTGTTGTGAATTTTCCATAATTGTATACATTATTAAATTTTATATCATATATATTTCAATTTATAATTTTTAAATATTTTCGTGATTTTTAATCAATTTTATAATATGTTATATTTATAATATAACAATAGTGTCAATTTTGACACTAGTTATTAATTTGAATTTAAATAAAATCTAAAGAGAAGCTATGTTAGAACTAAAAAATTTAATAGATTCATAACATGTCATATTTATCAATAAAATTCTTGGAGAACATTAATCATATCATATAATATTTATTATAATATTTATTATAATATTTTTAAAAACATTTATTTGATATTTCAATCAATAAAATAGTTTCAACATCACCATTGTGTCATAATTAATTATAATTATTTAATCAATAAAATTTATAAATAAAATTAAATGATACATATAATTTTAATATATTTCTGGAGAATATTCATGTTCTATGTTTTATGAAGTTTATCACTAACTTAAAATTATTACACATATAAGATATAAGAGAGTGACATATTGTCACTTTCTTTGGTTTTAATACTAATTATATCATTTTCATTTTAAAAGGTCCATGAAATGAGTTTATTCAGACCCTTAAGTGATATGGGTTGACTTGTATTCATCCAATAGAATTTTGGAAAGTGTTAGGGTAATTTTACAATATTATTTTTACCCTTAATTACCTGATTTACCTTTATCTATAGTAAATAAAAACTACCGTAGTTACTATTCATAATACCAAAAAAATTAAAAGTAACCTATTAACATAATTTGGACCCACTAAATAGAAATATGTATTCTATTTTTCAATGTTAAAAACACAGAAGTTTCAGTAATTAATTTAAAATTAATCCCATTGCTAAGAAAATGGGTTTTAAAAGTTAAAACATTGCCAAATATTGAAATGTTTTTACCTTTGAATTCAATGTAAAATCAATGTTAATGACATACATTATATTAAATGGTATAAATATAATCTATTTATACTTTAAAACCATTCTATAATATATTTTAACCATATAATTTATTTTGATGAAAAAAGTTTCTTTCAATTAAAAATTAGTGTATTTTTACTATTCATCAAAATATGAATGTTATCAGAAAAGTATCAAAACTTTATCCAATGTAAATTTTTATATCCTGATTCAAATGAAGTAGTTTAATTTTTCATATTGAAGTCATAAACATTTCAAAAATTTTAGTTAAAATTGGTGCTCCATCAAAAGGCGGAAAATTGCATTTTTGAAAAAAATAAATATTTTATCCGAAAAATTGATTCTTTTCTCATTTAATTTGTAAAATGAATTATAATGTTATATAAAATTAAAATTTTGGTTAATAATATTTATAACAGCCAGTTCATATAATATTTTAATAACATATCATTGTTTAATGAAACTCGGTATGGCGTACAACACACGCTATCGAGGAAGGTCTCTATTGCGTGTAATGCAAGCCAAGTCAGTGTTGTGTGTAGTGAAAGATTCCTTTGGTGTTGTGTATAACATAAGTCATAAAAAATATTTCACATAAAATATCAGGGTGTTACATACCCCCCTTAAAATGAATTTCTCCCTCGAAATTCGTCACTTCGTAACAAACAAATGAGGATACCTCTCCCTCATCATATCCTTAAGCACCCATGTAGCTTCTTATAATTTTTGGTTCCTCCATAAAACGTTAACCCATCGAGTGTTCTTGTTTGGTAGAACTTTTTCCCTACCATCTAGAATCTCTATCAGCTGTTCTTCAAAAGAAAGATCTTGTTCTAGTGGTATATCTTCTGAGCATAGTACATGTGAATGATTGGGTATGTACTTTCTCAGGAGAGATATATGGAACACATCATGAACTTTAGAGAGATTCGTTGGAAGCGTCAATCAATAAGTTACCTTACCAACACAATCTAGTATTTCTAAAAGACTGACATACCTAGGGCTCAACTTTCTCTTCTTTCCAAATCTCATTATTCTCTTCCAAGGATATATTCGTAAAAACACTTTATCACACACATCAAACTCTAGGTCTTTTCTTTGGTTGTCGGCATAACTTTTTTGTCGACACTGAGATGCTCTTATGTGTTGTTGAATAGATCTAACCTTTTTGGTCATCACATCATCATGATCAGGTCCTATTAGATTACATTCCCCAACTTCATCCCAGCAAGTTGGAGTTCTGCATTTCATTCCATAGAGAGATTCATAAGGAGCAATCAAAATACTGGATTGAAAGCTATTATTATAAGAAAATTACACCAACAGTAGGTGTTGATCCCAAACACCTTTTAAATCCATATAGAAATCTCTTAACATGTCTTCTAGAGTTTTAATTGTTCTCTCAGACTGACCAACAGTAGGTGTTGATCCCAAATACCTTTTAGGGATTTTAGGAACATAAACATGATTCCTGAACCTTATTTTTTCATCATAATAAATGTGGAATTCAGGAACATTTCTCACCTTATTTTGTAACTCTAAATCTTCTTTCTGTGCCTCTTTAATCTTCACATGTATAGATGGTTGAACATTCATTTGAGAAAGATAAGATTTTCCCCTTCCATTATAATTCCAAGGTCCATCCTTTGTAAATCCATAAATATTGTATCTTTTGTGATCCTCATCATGGATAAGCTAGAATTGTCTTGTCGACTTAATGAATTTTCCAACTTGTTTGCTTTCCCAGGGTTGTAATGAATTGAGCAGTCATAATCCTTAATCATCTAGAACCATATTTTTGGAACATATTGAGTTCCTTTTGTTTGAAAATAAACTTTAAACGATTATGATCATTATAAATATCACACCTTTCACCATAAAGATAATTCCTCCAAATCTTTAATGCAAAGATTACCGCAGATAACTCCAAATCATGATTTGGGTAATTTTCCTCATTTATTTTCAACTCTCGTGAGTCATAAGCTATCACCATATCATTTTTCATGATAACACACCACAATCCCTTCTTGGATGCATCACTATAGATCAAAAACCTTTCTCTACTACAAGGCAGTGTGAGTATAGGTGCACTGGATAACCATCTTTTTAACTCCTTGAAATTATCTTCACAATCCTCCATAAAAATGAACATAACTCCTTTTTTAGTCAACCTGGTGAGTGGATTACATAGTCATGAAAAATCTTTCACAAATCGTCGATAATATCTAGCCAAACCAAGAAAACTTCAGATCTCTGTTACTGTTTTCAGTTTCGACCGTCTTTTGATAACCTCTGTTTTTTATGGATCCACAAATATCCCCTCTTTTGAGATTATGTGAACCAAAAATGAAACTTTTTGAAGCCAAAATTTACACTTGGAAAATTTGGCATAAAGATTCTCCTTTATCAGGGTCTTCAATTCAATTTTTAAGTTATCTTCATGTTCTTCCTTGCTCGTTGAATAGACAAGAATATCATCTATAAAGACTACCACAAACTGATCAAGATAGTATCTAAAGACTCTATTCATTAGATCCATGAAGATAGTAGGGGAATTAGTAAGACCAAATGGCATCACTATAAATTCATAGTGTCCATACATTGTACGGAAAGCTATCTTTGGTATATCCTCCCTTTTGACCCTTAATAGATGATTCCCGGAACAAAGATCAATCTTGGAAAAGTATTTAGCTTTGCTCAGTTGGTCAAATAGTCATCAATGCATGGGAGAGGATATTTGTTCTTGATAATGATCTTGTTAAGTTCTCTATAATAATGAAAAGTCTCATTGATCCATATTTCTTCTTATCAAAGAGAACATGTCCTCCCCAAGGTGACGCACTATGGAGTATGAATCCTTTATCAAGATTCTCTTGGAGTTTCTTATTAAATTCCTACAACTCATTTGGGGCCATTCAATATGGTTTCTTTGAAATGGGCATAGCACCCGGTATGAGTTCTATTGAAAACTCAACTTCAGAATTTGGTGGAAGAATTGGAAATTCCTCTGGAAAGACATCATCAAAATCCCGTAATATGGGAATATTATTACTCATGAGATTATCTCCAACCATTTGAGATAAATAACCTTCATTTATTGGAATCAAACCCCATAAGATGGAATAAATTTCCAATGGATGGTTAAATTCATCCTTGCATCGATAGATGATTGTAGATTGATCTAGAATATGAAATGTGACTTCCCATCTTTTGAAATTGATATGAGCTCTACATAAAGAAATCCAATCCATGCCAAGAATCACATCAAATTTTACTATTGGAAGGATCACAAGATTAGTAGGAATCACCTTCCCACAAACTTCAATCGGAGAAGAATTGTAAACTTTTGTTGTGACTGTTGTGCCATTAAGGGTTGTCACAGCTAACTCAATATCTAAATTTTGAGGTAATATGGAGATACCCTTAAAAAATTCTGCATTAATTAAAGAGTGGGTGGATCCAGAATCAAATAAAACATTTGATACTTTAGATTGGATGGTAAGTGTAGCTTTCACCACATTGTTATCGTACTCCACATCACTGACAGTAATTTCATGTGACTTTCTTTGTCATTGGCCATAAGATTTTTTTGACATCGGTCATCATCAACAACCCTTGGATTAGGTAATTTATTGGCATAATGCCCCATTTTCATGCACTTGTAACATTGATGTGTAAGAGGTACATTCTGTGTATCCCTTTCTTTGTTCGTATCATTATACATCTTCTTCCCATTATTTCAACATTCAATTGTCTGATGACCGTCTTTTCCCCAATTAAAACATTTACATGTCCCTTTAAGACAATTCCCTCCTTGTTTCTTTCCACACTTTGAGCATACGGGAAAACTCAGCTTCTTTTCAATGCGGTCTTTAGATTTTCTTTTGAATTCCATTTTCCTATTCTTATCAAAACCATATGACTGATAGGTTACTCCCATCTCTATCTCAACCTTTAGAGAACATCGAACAATTTCTTCATAGCTATTGAAGTCCCTTATGGATAACACCCTTCGAAGACTGGGTTTTAATCCACTAAAGAATTGATCGATCTTACAGTCATGTTGGATAATAATTCCGAAAGCATGCCATGAAAGTCTTATAAAATTTTCTTCAAAGGTACCAACTAATTCATCATCCTTTTCCATTAGTTCAAGAAACTCCTTCTCCATATTTGTTCGAAGAATACTAGGGAAGTACTTATTGAAAAATAAGTTCTTCAAATCGTCCCATTTCATGGACTCAATTTCATCTCTTCGCCTCATATTCTAGATAAGATTCCACCAGTGATCATCTTCAGCTTCCAAACGATATACTAAAAAGATGACTTTATCATGTTCAGAACATTATAGAACTGAAAATATCTTTTCAATGGTTCTAATCCATTTTTCAGCAACTAATAGATTAGAAGACCTGTTGAATGAAGGTGGATGCTGCCTCATGAAGGATTCAACAGAATGTTTCTCCTTCCTTTGCTCGTTTGGAAGTCTTACACGATTCATAGCATGAGAATGTTGTGTGAGCATGGCTATATGATTTTTCATTCTAGCTCCCATAATATTTGGTTGCTCAGGGGGACAATCATTGCATTTCCCGTCGCATTTAGTATTGACACAATTCCTTCGGGTTCCAGCCATTGACTATAACCAAGAAGCATAGTGTGAGAAACACTAATTAAAATAGGAATACCACAATATAAGTAATCAAATTTCACACTTTAGGTCTTATCGTAGGTTATTCATGGCCATTTCTATAACACTAATATTTTGTTCTTTTCTTAAACATATCCTTAGGGTTCTTACGAAGTCTTTCTCATCCTAGTTTCTTATGGTTGGCTATACCTTTCCTCTGATACCAACTATAACGACCCAAAATCTACATACATGGTTATTACTTCAGAATTGAAGCATACTTATTACAACATATAACAAAACCATGATAAGACTGTATAGGTATACTGTCTTTAGAATCTAGGAAACATAAACAACTGGTTCATAAATCATCTACATTGTCTCCTATTTATTTCATCATATCTAGAGTCCCTTTTGACATATCCTACTTAATACCCTTCTTCCTGACCTGGGTAAAAGAAAACATGCCAAAGGGTGTTCTCAAATTCTTTTTAAGGGTAAAAAATGGAAATATCAATCATATCATATTCATAAGAACATAACATTTTTAAAATCTTAACCTGCAAAAAAGATCATAATATCATGACATGGGATAAATCATAGTACTAAAATGTATCCCAATAATCATAACATAAAACATGAAACTTTGTGAAATACATACATAATCATAGAAAATCATTTCATATTTAGTCAAGACTCATTGCCAAGACCATCATAGCAGAAAAATTCCATTACTAAACTGAGTTCACTCCTCGTTCCAGTCATGTATCACTGAACCAGATTAACATGTCGTTCCAGCCATGTCTATCTTGTGAGATATAAATCTTTACCCAATGAATTGGAGGTAGATATAGGTCCCACCCATCTCATAATGAAACCATTCTTATGTGTGCCACAAAATCATAAACCATACATCATATCATAACCCATGTAAAAAAATGGGATTCTTAAACATCTTGCCATCATAACATAATCCATATAAGATAAAAGGATTTCATAAAAATAATTCAATCATTACAAAATCAAATCAATGTAATAATAGGGAAAGAGACAGAACATTATATTATCTTAGATGGAAAATAATTTTGATAAAACACTTGAACTCCATTCCTGAGGAAAATATCCTTTCTTCTTCAAAAACAGTTTTCCTTTCTCAACATGTAATACAATTTCAAACTAAAACAAGTTAATTGAAAATAAACCAGAAAAATTATAAAGTAAGATTCATTGAAATAATGTTCTATGAAATCATAAAAATCCATTCACGTCGTATAAGTTAAAAATAAACATTCTTCTCATACTTTGGTCGAAAAAGTCAAAAAGTATCTCGTACGGAAAATGACCAAAGATTCCTTTCATATATTTTACTAAAAATTCCCCAATAGGTAAAATTGGATTTAGAAAATTATAGGGGGATAATATTACCTATTGAGGAAACATGGATTTCAATGATAAATATTCCCTAGTAAATACCGAAGTATAAACAATCTCAGATAAAAATGAGATTGCGATATTTTGCCTTACCTTAGGTTAGATATGCTTTGTACGCATCCAAACCTCTTATATAATGATTTAAACAATGTCATTTACTTATTCCGAAATCATATTCATTGTTATGATATCATATATGGTCATATTCTTTTCTAATTATTAATAATATTTCATTGCTACTTGTTATTTTGGGTGTTTATAGCTTTAGGTTCTTATCCATGTTTTGTCGAATAAATTCGTATTCCTCTTTTTAGGTTATAGATAAATAATTTATAGAATGTTATTAGTATAATATCTATCATATTTATTCAGTAAATTCGTATATATAATCATGGTTTAATGAAGATCATGTATAACGAATCACATCACACCGTGGAGACGGTAAGCCGTACGTACGCACGAGCGACGATGTCTTTCCCATAATTATTGAATGGTATTGCAGTAGATGATATAATACATAAGAATTTTTATCATGTTATAATAATCATATATAGTTAATCTTTACACCATTATACCAATCCAATTAAGGTGGTGGTGGGAAAACATATTACACCACGGCGTGGAGACGGTATTCCCTACGTACGCACGCGCGGTGATTTCGTTTTCCGTAGGATGGATAGAAGGTGAAATAGGGTTGTTTCATAGTTATAATAACATATAAGAATATTAGTGATAGTAATGTTATTAATTTATCATGAAAAAAATAACGAAAAATAAGTATAAGAATAAATAAATTTGAAAGGATCGGTAAAGGATATTACATCTTCTTCGACACGCCTCTTCTAGACCTCCTCTTATGGCACTAAAGATGGTCTTTGAAAAAAACCATGACCTCTAGTATGTTTCTAGGGAAGTGGAGGAGATAAATTGGTAGGGTTTTTCTGAGCTTCATGGCTCAAAATGGTGTGAGTATGAGAGGGAGGAGGTTCCCTTTTATAAGTGAGGAGAGGGGCACCTTTGGAAAAATAAGAAATATTAATTTTTAATAAATTCATACCCCAATTAAAAACCACCAAAAATGACTCTAATCTAAATATTAGATGAGATAGGGTTGTAATCTAATCAAACAGTAAAATTTATACATGTTGATAAATTATATTAAACCTTATCAACTAGATTTATCCTTATTTAATCTATTTAATTTTATTTGTGGTAATAATATTATAAGTTTTAAACTATTATAAATAATTAATTATGTGTTGTGAATTGTCCATAATTGTATACATAATGACATTTTAGACCATATAAATTTCAATTTATTATTTTTAAATATTTTTGTGAGTTTTAAACAATTTTATAATATGTTTTTTTTATAAAATATCAATAGTGTCAATTTTGACACTATTCATTTCATTGAATTTAAATAAATTATACACACGAGATATGTTCAAAATAAAAGATTTAATAGATTTATAACATGTCATATTTATCTATAAAATTCTTTTAGAACATTAATTAGTTCTTATAATATTTATTTGAATATTTTTAAAACCATTTAATTGATATTTCAATCAATAAAATAATTTCAACATCACTATTGTTTCATAATTAATGATAATTATTTAAAACCTAAAAATTATAAATAAAATTACATGATGTAGATAATTTTATTATATTTATGGAAACTATTCATTTTCAATGTTTTATGATGTTTATCACTAAATTAAAATTATTACACATCTAAGATATAAAAGAGTGACATATTGTCACTTTCTTTGGTTTTAATAATAATTATATCCTTTTCATGGTCAAAGGTCCATGAAATTAGTTTATTCTGACCCTTAGGTGATATGGGTCTAATTTTATTAATCCAAAAGAATTTTGGCAAGTTTTAGAGTAATTTTACATTCTTATTTTTACCCTTAATTTCTTGATTTTCATTTAACTGTAGTAAATAAAAATTACCCTATTTACTCTTCCTAATAACAAAAAAATAAAAGTAACCTATTAACATTATTTAGAAAAACTGAATCAAAATATTGAATCCATTTTTCAAAATTGAAAACACAGAATATTCAATAAATAATTTAAAATTAATCTCATTGTTAATAAAATTATTTTTTAATGATGAAACGTTGCCAAAGATTGAAATGTTTTTACCAATGAATTCAATGTAAAATAAATTATTATGACATAAATTATATTAAATGGTAAAAATATATTCTATTTATACTTTATAATCCTTCAATAATATATTTTAACCATATAAATTTTTTTTATGAAAAAAGTTGTTTTCAATTAAAAATTAAGGTATTTTTACCATTCATCAAAATATGAAAGTTATCAGAAAAGTATCAAAAATTTATCCAATGTAAATTTTTATATCCTTATTCAAAAGAATAAGTTTATTTAGTAAAATTGAACTCATAAAATTTACAAAAATTATATTTAAAATGGGTGTGCCATCAAAAGGCGGAAATATGCATTTTTGAAAAAAATAATTCTTTTATCCAAAAAATTGATTTTTTCTCGTATCATATGTAAAACAAATCCTAATGTTATATAAAATTCAAAATGTGGTTAATACTATTTATAATGGCTAGTTTATATAATATTTTAATAACGTATCGTTGTTTAGTGAAACATGGTATTGCGTGCAACACATGCTCTCGTGGAAGGTCGCTATTGCGTGTAATGCAAGCCAAGTGAGTGTTGTGTGTAGTGAAAGATTCCTTTGGTGTTGCGTATAATATAAGACATAAAACAATATTTCTCATAAAATCTCAGGGTGTTACAAATATTCCATCCTAAATTATTAACTATTAGGTATATCATATGTCTTTTGATAAAAATGGAAAAACTTATATTAGTCAAAACATATCATGATAAGTAAAATAATAATAAATGATCATACCAAAGTTTTATTTCATATCTAAGATATTTTTACTTTTTGACACTTTTCAATCAAAAATCAAAATGTTAACTTTCCTATGAGATTTCAATGCAAAAAAATTCTTAAATTGTTTTCAATTAGTACCCGTATGATTATCACTTTCATCAAACTAAATGTATATCCTCTGTCCCTAGATATGGGAAACTAATAATTTTTTTATATGTTTTTTTACCACATTTAACATCCATAAAATCCATCATAGCCCCCAGATAAGTAGACAGATCTTATGTAGAAGGATGTGAATGATCCTCAATAGATGTTTGTGTATGGTCATCCAAAGAAGCATGAGGTGACACTATTTTTTGATCTGAAATTATCATAAAAATCAAATTACTAATAAAATAGTATAGAAATAAACAAATCCAATTTATATATATATATATATATATAACATAAAAATGAAAAATTATCCAAAAACATAAACTAAACGAAACAAATTTTTATTTATATTTGATATTTTAGTTAACTAAAATTATCATAACATTAATGATATATGAAATGATATAAACAAAGTGGAGAATTATGTAAAATATTATAAAAATAAAACTATTTTATAAAAATTTGAATAATAATTTCAAAATGGTTAAAATAAACCAAATAAAATAAAAACAATCCACTATTTGTCATATTCATTAGAGTATTTAACAATAATGTTTGAAAAATACTGAAACATTTATGTGACACCATATAAAATAGTCAAAAGAAATGAAAATGGTCAAAAATTATATAATTCCAACTGTTACATATAAATTTATATAATAATTTGAAAATTATTTAAAAAAGTAAAATAAAATAAACAAACACTTTATCATATTTGTTAGTAGTTAAAAATGTTAAATGGATAATGAAAATATTTATGAAACATACAATGATGTATAAAAATTGAAAAAAATCTAAAGTAAAAGATTATACAAATATAATTGTTACATATAAAGTTAAATAATTTAAAAATGATAAATGAAACTAAACTAATCTGAAAAAAAATATAATATTGGTAAAAATATGTGTTTTAATTAAAAACATATAACTAATACATCTAAAATTTTATGAAATTTCAAAATGTAAATAAGAAATAAATAGATGTCACTATAATATTATAAAATCACTAATGGATAGTTTTCTCATATTCCATTCTAATTACTGTTCTATATGGAATAAATCACATCTATGACTTGGTTGTCAATATTCTATGATAACGTTTCCATGGAAGTTAGGAACTCATATAAATCATCATCATCATGTTTTTCATAACAAAAACAATATTTTTTCCCCATGAAAATGATAGACCACTACACTTGTGATGGATCAAGAACATATAAAGTTTGTTTTATTTGTGTTTCCATGATAAAAGGATCAGTTGTGTATTATAATCTATTCAGATGAACCAGTTTCATATTGTGTTCATCATGTTTTACATTGTTGTTAACAATAACCAATTTCCATTTTAATTTTAGATCTCTAAATTTGTTTTGATAAATATCACATATTTCATCAATAAATCAATAATACACACTTGATGCAGAGATTGGGTTTTTTATTTTTCACACAAAAAATTCATTACTTCTATGAACAACAATACACTAGTATTGTAAACTCAATTTTGTCATCCTGATATTTGGTATCAAATTTATAGCCATTAATTTCATATCTCTATTGTGTTATAAAATTTTAAACTTGGTTGCCTTGATAACCATCTCAATTTTTATGATGCATCTGATCTACCATGCATGGTACCTTTAAACAATGCCAAAAAACTGTTAGGCTCATTAAATATCCACATATCATTATTCTTTAGATAACGGTTTTTAACACCTCAATATTAAATTTTATATTTAGTTGAGTATTATGTATGTTATTCAATATGTATAACTATACCTTATTTTTTCACCGATTAGTGATTTTAACTTCAATCCATGAATCCAGTTTCCTCTAAAACTGAATTTTTCATGGTGAGATATAGGAAACCTGATGCACTCCATTGTATACAAGGGGTTCTTAAAAAACTCTGAATGGTCCTTATAAATACACTTCTCAATAATGGTGGCTTCTATTTGATATGGATTCTTAATACATCCATTTAATATTTCATATACCTTTCAAAAGGATACATCAAATATAGATATATAGGGAAAATAATTATTCATCACAATAAATGAACCCTTAAATTCACCATGATTTCAAAATATATGGTATAAATTACATTTTTAGTTTACAAAGTATAGAAAATATGTGGTTGTAACACCGTGAAAATTCTAAAAGGGTAACTTTTATTCGATAGAGTGTATGACACGCAACACCAAACATAAAATGGAATATAACCACTTGAGACTTCATGGTATATTTAAAATTTTATATAATTTTAATATATTCTATATCTTGCAATAAATGACATACATAATTATTTTTTATCGCGCGCAGTAAGAAGTTTCTTCGATAGCTTGTGTTACACGCAAGACCAAGTTTTACCAATATATTTTTAAAATATTATTATTTAATATAATAAGATTTAACATAGACAATAAATTGGATTATATAAATAGGATTAACTAAATTATAAGAACATATGGTTGAATTCATTGGTTAAAAATAAATTTGAAATGAATATTTAAAACAATTGAATATAAATGAAATGTTTTTATAAAAACCATTTTTATGTACCCAAAGATGTTTTAAACTAATAAATTAAACTAATTATTATTATTCAATGATATAAATGAAATTTATACATTATATTTTCAATAAAATATTTTTTACATTCATCCAATAGATTTTATATGTATAAGATAAGAACAGTCCCAATATTAAACATAAAAACTATATTTTTATAAAGGATGTTTTCCCGCCTTTTAATGGCGTACCTATTTTAAAAGTGATTTGTAAAAAATTTATAAATTTTATTATAAAAAATAAATTTCATTTTTGAAATAATAAAATAAAAAATAGGTTAAGGTGAATTTTTTTTATTTTTCTACAAAGTTTCATTTTTTGATGAATAGTGAAAAAATACTAAATTTTAATTAAAAACATCTTTTTTCATGTAAATAATTTATATGGTATAATTTATATTTTAAATTGGTTTTCATGTAAAATTAGACTAATTATAAATCAATTGATACAATTTAGTTCATTGGAATTGATTTTAATTTTAAATTTCGTATAAAAACATAGACATCTTCTCAACATTTTCACTTTAAATACCTACATTATTCGCCTCAAAGAGATTAGGATTAATTAATTTCTACCACTTGTGTGTTTGAAATTTGTAAAAATTGATTAAATAATTATAATCATAATAATTTATAATATCTAGTTAGGTAAATATGGGTTTTTTATCAAAACTATTAGCGAATATGATTAAAATTAATTACTGCGATTGAGAGATAAATCAGAATAACAAGAGAGTAACCATAAACTTATTGGCCAAAATGCCCTAGAAACTTTGTCAAAATCCATTTTATAGACATTTATATATGATATACTCCCTTTTAACTTTTTTTACAATTATTTTAAAATCATTACATGGGAAAAATATGGGTGGAATTCCCTCTTTCAAAAATTTACAAGAATGTCACTCCTCCCCCACTATAAAAAGGCAATCACCCTCCCACTTATTAAAACCTCTAAAGCCCTTTGTATCATCAAAAATATGACCAAATAATCTTATAAAATCCATAAAATCATCTTATAATAACCCCTTTAGTCATAAAACAATCCAAAGGAAGTCTTTTGGTGTAAACCAAAAATGAGTTACCCGAATCAGAGGTAATGTTCTTCAACGATCATTTTTGTTTCATTTACTTCTCCTAATGTTATATTTTTGTTATATAATTATTATATAATAACTTCATTAAAATAAATATAATGATAGTATTTTCTCTAATATTTTTACCTATACTTCCTCACACATCCATCAAATAGGATACTCAATCATCATTCGTGTGTACGGCAGATTACCTTCTCACAAACCGATGTCATCAGTTCTTCCATTACTACATTTCGATGATGCAAATAATGATGTATTTATAGTTTATATATAATATATATGATATTTATTATGTATTTATTTTTTAAAAAAAATATATAACACATTCCTTTATTCTATCCATTTTTTGGAATACGATAACTTCGTTTGTGGACGTGTAGACTATTGTCTCCTCAAAGTGATGTGATTAATTCATGCTATACATGAAATTAATTAAGAATGTTTTTACTAAAAATATGTTACATATATGAAATAAATATTATAATTTAATGATAATATACATATAAATATATATATCATTAACTTTTTAAATATGACAATGAAATGGAAGTAGCATTTATGCATACGTACGACATACCGTCTCCATGAATGATTCATTTCATTTCATATCTCCAAATTGTATGGATTAAAATAAATACATATATATTAATATATATGATATTTATTTCATGTTTTAAATAATTTTTATGATTAAATCATCATCTACACAGTAAGATAAAAAACAAGTAAAAAATACTCATACAAACATGACAATTAGCACCTGAAACGATGAAAATAATGATAGATTGATAAAAAAAAGATATTATAATAAACTAATATACAATATAATAAACATTATTATTGATATTTTGTATGTTAATAACATATTTAAAACCATTATATATAATTTTAAAGGATGTTAACCCAGAAGGAAATGCATGGTAAGGGGTTTTTATCTCACTTTTTACATCCATGAGATAAATTTCATATCCATCACATACATATTTTTTGGGGTGTATCTACACCCAATTTTTACATATTATATCATTTTTTACTTTATATTCATTTTATTTAAATTTTTCTTTTTATGACTATTATTTTTGTGGTTTTTATGGAAATGTTTAGACAATTGTAAGGGACTCCGTGTCAATTTCCATTCTTTAAGGAACAATTTATTGTTGTGCACCTAATTTATTATATATTGTATAAATAAGGAAAAATTTACATGTAATATCAAGATTCATTCATTATTAATTACATTTTTAGTTTAAATTTTAATTATTTTATCTAATTGTATTTACACTTAATGTTACCAAGTGATAATGAAATTTCATAGCCCAATTTTTTTCATTGTGTTATATTACATCCTCATTATCATAAATATTATATGATTATGTGTATAATGAGCCTGACCATATATTTATTTATTTATACTTCCCATATTTGGATTTATAGTTGATACACATAATCAATTCATTTATTAATTCTCACTTCAATGTTATGTACATTTTATGGTCTTATTTCATAATCTAATTCTAATCAAGACTATTTTTTATTAAAATTACATTAGTGGAATTTACATTATGATTATTAAACCAAACATTTAATTATCTTCTACTCTTGTTATTAATGACCTTTTATCAAGTAATATTTTTATTTTCCACTCTTTAGTTCTTAAAATGTTTTAGAAAATGTTTTTAAGAAAACCCGACTTTATTTCACTCTTTATTCGAAGAACTATTTTCTTCTAAAACCCTCATTTTATAAAAAGGTTTTAAAAATATTTCTAACCTTTAAAAAATTATTTATTATATAATGTATTTCCCTTTTCTATTTTAATTTTTTTCATAGTAATGTTTTTATATTTTTTTGAATAATAAACTATTATATCATTTTTAATTAGCAAAAGATATGTTTTTTACCTTATAAGACATGTAGGGAATTACATGTCATAATATCATTGATACTCCATTTCCATGTTTAAAAGTTTTATTTTTAAATAAAATGTTTTTTAAATGTGATTTTAAAATTAAATTATTTCAAAAAAAATTCAAATAGAAAATTATTATTTTCTTCAATATTGTTTTAGAAATATCTTTCTATAGTATTTACATTTATCAAAAAAATATATATTTTTACTCTACATGGGATATTTTTTATTGATAACATCCTAATTCTTCCTCTGTTTTTTCTGATTTATTTTTCTAATGATAGTATTGAAATTAACTTCTGTGATTCATTTTTATAGTCCCCTTGAAATATTAACTTTCATGGGATTATTGTAAATTACATTTCCCCTAATTATCCATAACACTTATCGTAGATATGTCCATTTCCAAAACTCTATACTATTTTTACATACATTATTTACTTAGATATTTATTTGTTTATCTGGGGATATATTGTAAATCTGTATTCTTCACTCAATATGAATATTTAATAAGGTACATTGTTCATGAATTAAATTGATTACTCGATATATGAGGAATGATTTTGAACTGTATGACATGGGTTGGGGACTGTTTAATGTAATCCCCTAGATGCATTGTTTGTCTCATGAGTTGAAATCTGTTTGGAATAAACCCTTTGAATTTTTAACCTATAATTTTCTAAACTATCTTGTGAAAGTTCTTAATAGTATTATGATAAACTGACTTGTGAAATGTCTAGATGGTAATGTTTTCATGTACCACATAATCATAGAATCCAATAACTAATAATTACTTTCATTTACAATCATTTAATATTATCCAGGATATTTTTTATTTGATTTTATCTATGGATTCATTTCATTCATAGTTCATTGATAAAATGGTATATCTTTCAGTTATTTTCCTATCCATATTGATTATGTGTTATCTAGTTATTTCAATGGAATGTTCTATTAGTTATAACCTTTCCCTATTGATTCTTCTCATTGATTCATTATTTATTCCACTATATTTTACCCTTACTAAGAATTTGATCGCACCTTTATTCTGTTTCCTTTCCCTATGATTCTGTGAATTGAACTAATAAAGATATGCATGGATATACTAGATGGAATAAATTTATTATCTTCAAAAAAATTAAGGTATAATTTTTGTATTCATTTGTAATAAATGACTTGGGTATGTATATGGTTTACTGAGTATACTAAATGGATAGGTCCTCTAGGCTATATTTCATTATAATCATGACAATGTAACGGTAGTAGACACTATCTTTTGGATTATTGGCTTCAGGTCTCTACAGTTGGTATCAAAAGATGTTTATTAGAAAAACTAGAAACTAGATTCATGAAAACATATATTAGGGAGCATAGACCTAAGTTAAACTTTAAAAAAAATTTATAGAATTAAAATTGTGAATTAGGATAATGTATATAATATGTGTTTATTCCTAGAAATATATCCATATCTAGATACTACATGTTGATGTGGTTCTGGAATAGGTGTATGTAGGGGTAATAACTCTAAAGAGGTGTGTCAGTAGTGACTCGAGCACAACATAGTACACAAATATGGGCTTAAAGTTGACCTAGTTTAACACTATCTTGGTATATTCTTTGGATAATTCAAATTTTATTGACAAAACATTATGAAGGATTTAAATAAATAATGATAATAAATAACCTAGGATAAACAGAAGGTCTTTTAGATAAAAAATAATGTATCAATATTTAGACACCCTAAAAATGATTGTATGGTTTTTCCACTGTGATAATTTCTTATCACACTATGCTTTTGGTTTTAGTCAATGGCTGCAACCTGAAGTAATCGTGTTAAAATTAAAAATGCAGGAAAATGTGGTGGAAATGAGAAACCAAATGTGATGTTGGTAAGATTGAAAGATATTGGGTTCATGCCTAATCAGTTTTCCAAACATATGATTAAAAATACATATGTTAACTAACTCCAGGACTCACAAAATAAGACAAGGATGGAGTTTTCAAAGTGATCGATTATTGGAGACCAAAGAGAAAAAAGGGATCGATTTCTATCATGTGAGAAATGTGGAAGGAGACACTCAAGATAGTGTCTCATTAGAATGGGGAAAATAATTATGCGTATGAAATAAGGGAATAAAAAATGAATTATTGAGAAAAATTAAGACTATGATGGAAGTAAATAAATATCATCCTAAGGATCCATTTGTAGTTAATTTCATTATATGTGGGGAATGGGGGAATTACCTGAATCAATTACCTATTCTATATGATGAAATCTAGACCATGTAAGCACCTATGCAGAAAAATATTTATTTAATATTTTAGTATTTGGGTTGTATTGAAATCCTTTTTTAAAAGGATATTTAATGATTAGATTTGAAGTATTTCAATGTTATTTAATATAGAAACTATGTTAATATGTTTCTAGAAAAATGATAGCCTGTATTATAGGTGACAATTCATAGAATCTTGTGAGGCATTGGGGATTGAACCCATTACTGAATTATGACAAGGGTGTCACGCCTACCAATATCTTATGCGATGTATTGGTTAATGTATTATTTCTTTTAGTTATACAATTTTCTGAATAAAAATTAATTATGAATAGGTCGTGTTACTTTTTAGGTTTAAGATATTAATATATTTACCATATTGGATTTGGAGAATGTTCAGAGAAAATTTTAAACAAATTTCAATCTTTTATAGGCCTTATGATCCATTATAAGCGTATTTTAGTGCACGAGACGACAATGTTAATTTTTGGATATCCTTTTCCTACTGTAATGGATGGATTATAAATTTATAAAAAAAGGGATTAAAATTTTGAAATATAAATATGTCAGGTATGTATATTTCCTTATATTATTAGGTAGTAATATAATTACTCAGCATTAGGAAAATTATCAAAAAGCATTTTGTCCTAATACCATAATTTTTGTATTAACCGATGGTCTATTAAATCGTCACATATTAATGGCTTTGAGGAACTCAAATTTTGATTTATTATTCACTTTTTTATGATCAGTGACCTGAATACCTCCTTATAATTCATTATGCTTTTCCTCCAGGTCTGTATCATGATTTTCCACCGATGTTCTCTTACATGGAAACGTTGATAACTCTTTACCTGTGTACTTTACATTATCTCCTTACAATAGGATGTTTTACCAACCCTTATCACTATATGGGAATTAAATAAATATATTTTCAAATATCAAAACCTATATTTCCATTATCTAGTTTTAATTTTAAGGATGTAATTTATTTAAGGTGGGGATAATGTAACACCATGAGAATTATAAGAGAGTACCCTTTATTCGATAGTGTATATGACATGCTACACCAAACATAGAAAGGAATAAAACCTCTCAAGAATTTATGGTAAATTTATAATTGAAAATAATTTTAATATATTATATATATTGAAATGAACTCAATACTATGTTAGCTTAAATCACACAAAACAACAAGTTTCTTCGATAGATTGCATTACAGGAAAGATCGAGTTTTACCAAACAATATACTTTATTAAAATAATATTATTTAATATAATAATATATAAAACAGCTATTAAATTCGATGTTATGAATAATATTTACTAAATAACAATAATATTTGGTTGAATTCATTGGTTACTAAGTAATTAAGAAGAAATGTAAAAAAATCAAATATAATGGAAATGTCTTTACAAAAATCTATTTTTAGCACCGAAAGGTGTTTTATTATTATAAATTTAATTCCTTAATATTAATGAATTATATTATTGATATATATATATATATTATATTTTAAATAAAATATTTTTTATATTAATCTAATATATTTAATATGCACGATATAAGAATAAAACAATTATTACGCATAGAAAATCTATATTTTTATAAAGGCAGTTTTTCCAAATTTTAATGAAGAACATATTTTTAAAATGAAATTTTAAAATTTTATAAATTTTATTTCAAAAAATAAAATTTATTTTTTAATTTGAAACATAAAAATTATGGTAGGTTGAGTTTTTGTAATTTTTCTATAAAGTTTCATTTATTGATGAACGCTAAAAAATACTGAATTTTAATGGAAAACTATTTTTTCTTCTAAATAATTTATGACTTTAAATTATATTTTAAATTAGTTTTATTGTAAAATTTGATCAATTATACATAAATTAATATAATTTTGTTGATTGTAATCAATTTCACTTCGAAATTGGATAAAAAACATAGAAATCTTTTGAACATTTTTACTTTAAAAACTCACATTGTCATCCCATCTGCGGGATTTATTTTAAAACATTTATGCCACTTATGTGATTGGAATTTGGAAAATTTGATTATGTATTTTTTATAATAATAATTTAAAATATATGATAATTTCAACTTTGTTTTCTACCAAAAATATTAGTGCTTGTAATTGAAATTAATTGTAGCAATTAAGTGAAAAATTAACTTCACAAATGATTTAACCTTAAACATAAGATCCGAAATGGACTATAAAATATTCCATCAACCATTTTATGGTAATATTTAGAACATATAATCCCTTTTATCTAATATTTACCATTATTTCTGCCACATGAGATGTGAAAAATGTGGACAGAGTGCCCTCTTTTAAAAATTTACAAGAATGATACTCCTCCTCCACTATAAAAAGGCACTCACACCTCCAACTTATTCAAACCTCTCATTAAATATATATCATCCAACCTCTATAAAAATAATCTCAAAAAAATACTAAACTAATATAAAAAATCCTTATTTTGGGAATAAATCCAACCAAGTAAGTATTTTGGTATAAACCAAAAAGGAGTTACCCATATAAGAGGTAACGTTATTCAACAATCACTTTTGTTTAAATTACACCTCCACCACTTAAATTACCATTTTATAATTATTATAAAATAAAATCATTATATTTTTACAATATTAATTTTTATGCTAGTATTTCGACCTAAACATTCATAAAAATCCATCGAATGAGATATGCAATCATTGTTCATGTGTACTACAGACTTCCTCCTCGCGAACCGATGTCGTTTATCCTTCCATTACCACAATTAAATGTTTGAAATAATGATCAATTTATAGTTTATATATGATATAATTGATATTTTATATGTATATTTTAATTTTTAATATTTATATAACACATTCCTTTATGCTTTCTATTATGTGGGAATATAATAACTTTGTTTGTGGACGTGTGGATAATGTCTCCTCAAAGAAATGTGATTCATTCACACTATACATAGAATGTATTAATGATGGTTTTAATAAAATTTTTGAAATATATGAAATAAATATGATATTATAATTATTATATATATATATATAATTTAATTTTTAAATACAATAAATAAATGGATGTAGCGCTCAGTCTTACGTACAACCTATCCTCTCCATAAATAGTGCATTTCTTTTCTATTATCCAAATGTTATGTATTATTATCAATACATATATACTAAATATATATGATACTTAAATAATGGTTTAAATTAGTTAGATTATGAAATCATTATAAATGTATGAAGAACAAAATTAACATGTCAAAACATACTCAGAAAATGTTAATTAACACCCAAAACGATGTCAATAATGAATGATTGCTAACGAATGGGAAATTAGATATTATAAGTAATGAATATATGATATTATGAATATTATTATGGATATTTTATAAGTTAATAAAAATTTTAAAACTATTATACAATAAGTTAAAGTATGTTCACCAAAAAGGAAACACAATGTGATGGATTTTCATCTCTCTTTTTACATCTGGGAGGTAAATTTCATATTCATCACTTATTTTTTGTTGTGTATCTTCTACCCATTTTGATATATTATATAATTATTTATTTTATATTAATGGTATTTAAAATTTTCATTTTATGGATATTATTTCATGGCATTCTGATTCAAATGTTACCATAGTTTTCAGGGAATTCGTCTAAATTTCCATTAATTGAGGAAGGCTTTATTATTATGCACATAATTTTATATATATGGAGTCCAAACATCAAAATTGACATCCAATATCAAGATTAATTAAATATTAATGATATATAGAGTTTATGTTTTAATTATTTAATCTAATTGGATTTACACTTAAAGTTACCAAGTGGTAAATAAATTTCATAACCAAATTCTTTTTCATTGGGTTATATTACTTCCACATTGTCATTAATATTATACGATTATGTCTATAATGAGTCTAAATTTAAATTGATGTATTTTAATTTCCCTTATATGGATTTATATTTGATACACCTAATAAATTCATCAATTAATTCTCACTTCAACTTTATGATCTTTTTAAAAAATTTTTTGAAAATCTCATTCTAATCGAGATTTATTATTATTGATATTATTTTAAAGGAATTTATATGATAATTTTTCAATAAACCATTTAGTAATATTATCCTATGGTTATTCATGAAATGTTTCGAGTAATTGTACCATTTTTTCACACTATGGTACTCAATGTTTTTTAAAAATGTTTTTATGAAAACCTATCTTCATTTCTCTCATTAGTCGGAGAACCTGTTTTCTTAAAAAAGTCACGTTGTCTTAAAAAAAAATTCATGTGTATTTATCCATTCCAAAATGATTTATTAAATAATTTATTTTCCCTTTTTCTTTTAAAAATGTTTTTAAAGGAACCTTCTTGTTTCTTTTCATATAAGGGACTTTTCTAACCATTTCACATTTCAAAAGGAATGTTTTTTTACCTTGTACGTCATGAATTGAATTACCCACAATTATTTATTTGAATCATACTTCGAATGTTTAAAAGCCTAATTTTTTTAGAAAATTTTTTTAAAAATTTATTTTCAAAGAAAATTATTTCAAAATAAAATGGATATTTTCATCAAGAATGTTATTAAAATATATTTTTATAGTATTTCCATTCATCATTGACAACAATACATTATTTTTAATCGCCTTTTGATATGTTTTATCAATACCATTATTATTATTAATCTGGATGGTTTATGATTTGTTTGGAATAGGATAGTATTTAAATTCACTTTCTGGATTCATTTTGGTAGTCCCCTTGACATATTAACTTTCCTAAAATTATTGGACATTAAATTTTCGATAATTATACATATCACTTAACTTGGATAAGTTTATTTCATAAAAAATATATAATGTTCACATATGGTAATTACATTGATAGTTATTTAATTATCTAGGGAAATATTAATAAATCCATATTTTTTACACAATACATATATTAGATAAGGCATAATGTTCATGAATTAAATAAATTACTCAATATATGAGGAATTTATTAGGCATGAATGACATGTGTTGGTGACCATTTAAAGTAATCCCCTCGATGCATCAGTTGTCTCATAAGACAAAATCATTTGGGAATATATGCTTTGAGTTCTTAACCATGAACATTCTAAAAATTCTTGTGAAAGGTCTTAAAAGGGTTATGTTAAACCGTATGGTGAAATTTCTTGATGGTAAAGGTACTATGTACCTAGGAAACATGGAATCTAATAATTAAACATTTACTTTAATTAGAAAATTTATTATTATACATGATATATTTTCATTGAAATTATTTATGGATATATTTCATTATTATATCATTGATTAAATGGAATGTGTTTCAATTATTTGGCATTGCATTTTTATTTTTCTTTATATTGTTATTTTAAGGGAACAAGTTTTCACTTATTACCTTTCTATATAGATTCTTATCCTTGATTCATTATTTATTCTATTTTATTTTACCCTTATAGATCATTTTAGATCACCCTTATTCAGTTTCCATTCCCTAGGATTCCATGAAGTGTACTAAGAAATATATGGAGAGATATACGAGATAGAATAATTTTATTATCCTCAAAAAAATTATGTTGTATTTTGTGTGAAAATTTGTAATAAAAGAATCAATTTTGTATGTTTTTACCCTGACTACTAAAATGATCAGTCTTTTAGGGTGTATTTCCTTCTAATCATTCTAATGTAATTATATCAGACACTAGCTTCGGGTTTATTGGGGTCAGGTCACTATAGTGGTTCTCTGAATTGTTCAATGAAGTTATATCAATCACTTTGTGACAAATAGAATTAAAAAAATAATTCTCCTTCATGATATTTATTTTTACATAGATGGGAAATATTCCATGCAATGAAACTGGTTGGATTTATTGCATCATGACATGATGAACATGATATTTCATTTCATTTAACATCAAATATTTTACTGACACAAACTTTTTTAAATCTAAATAATAAACCAAGGAAACTGTGTTTCCAAGTAGGATTTAGAAAAATCTAATTTTCTCCCCCATGGATAATGCATGATTAGCTGGGGCAGGTATATTTATCATCTATAAGAGAGGGAGATAACACCAAATGTAGTTCCATTTAAATCAAGTCTAATATTTCATTAAACCCATTCTTATTTTTTCCATTAATATATAACAATGTTATAATAAGACTATCATATATATTCTTCTAAACATTAATAGAATCAATGTTATTATTGATTCTATTATATCTAAAATATGGAATCTTAAAAAATATTGATTATTTATATCATATATTTTTTTAATTAAAATATTATTGTGTCTTTAAAAATGTGACATAAACGTTTTCTACCCGTTGAAAATACTGATTTATGTAAAAATGTTTTAGAAAAATTTAAAATTAAAGTAAACTATTTAATGTGGCTTTTAATCCTTAGTTAGAGTGATTCGTAGATAAAAAACTTTGATAACTCATGTATACTATTTTTCCCCCATTTTGTAGTTGATAATATAAAGTCCCTTATTTTAAATTAAATAATCTTCATACCTTCCATTGATCGATGGTTCAAATATCAATTAACGGTGATAAGAAAACATCAATATCATTTTTAGACAGTTTGGGACAAGGAATCCATAAACTCAAAATTATATACTTCCACTTCATGAAAAAGTCAAGATATTAGTTATTAATTACAAATAAAAAATTCTATGAACTGTTGTTTCTAATAAAGCTTCGATATAGGCTCATTTCATGCATGCTCAATCCAAGTGTGATATTTTCAAATTTATTTCTAAAGGTATAAAATATTTGAGGATTTTTCTTCCACATTTGATAATATGCTAGATGATGAAATCTTCCATCATACATTCTCTATTATATATGTCTTCATAACATTTCTCATCATTTTATTTTTCAAATAAACAATTCAAATGATGAATTATAATAAGAAACAAATTCCTTAGTAGGAGTCTTGGTATGTCCTAAATCAACATGTAATTTTTCTTTCAACTTATATCGAGATGTCCCACATTTCGGACACTCTCACAGACATTCATATTCATTATTATATAGTGCATAATCATTCTGGTAGTCATATATCTTCTTCTACCCCAAAACCATTAGTCATAATATTTTCATGACATTATAATGTGGATCTGGAAGATCATTATCTTTAGGAAACATGTCTTTCAATGGTTATAGAAACTCAATATGACTCTTGTCACTCCATATAATTTTTTCCTTCAAGTTAATAATTCTCAAAGACACCAATTAAACAATAAATTTTACACAACATGGATATAATGTTTTTTCATATTTACTATATAAACACTCGATCATCGGGGCTTTCTCAATTTCAACTAATTCAACATCATGAATAATTTCTTAAATTTGATCAAACTTATCATCTTAAAAATAATTATCATAAATATGTTTTGAATTTATCCCAGTTTCACCAGGTAAAATATGAGGACTATAACTCAAATTAAAACCATGAAAAATTAAATGATCTTTGAGTTTTATACTTTTTAGATTTTTAACATTTAAAAATTTCAAACATTTGGATATAAAAATATTATTTTTTTGAAAAATTTGTTTGGATAATCCCAAAAATGTTTCAACTCTTTCCTCATATTCATAATTGGTTATCCATGCATTAATCTAACTAGGAATCATTATCTCCTGTAATAATTTCCAAATACTGAATATAAGTTACTATATATTAAAATTAAATTTAATACTTATTTTTATAAATAATAAAACAAATAAGGAAAGATTAAAAATTTACAAATAAAATAAAACAAACTAAATTTCATAAATAAAAAAAAATTATTAAAAAGAATGGTATAAAATTAAATTATTATCAGGTACTTTAAAAGGTTTCCCACTAAAAAGTAAAAAAAATCATTATTTTTATTACATAGTTTTATAATTACATATCTAGTTTTTTCGAAATATTTATGTAAATATCACAAAATAAATGGTCAAATGAGTTTTGATCGTCAAAAAAATTATTGTTTTAACATATTCAAAATGTATCTACACAGATGTTTTAGAATTAAAATACAATTACTAATGATTAATTTTTTATGTACTTATGAAAATATAAAATAGGATTGTGATAATTTAATGAAATAAAAGAAATAGTTTTTACAATGTTTCATATAGAAGGGTTATACTATATAACAAAAGAAGGCCAATGATGGTCCCATTCCTATTATTTTATTTACATATAAAAAATATAAGGCCAATATTTTTCAATGTTCAATATAATAATGTTTCATAGTTACAATACGATGAAAAATATTTTCTTCACACGTTTCATAGAAAAATATTCAACCATATAATGTTTGACACATAATGAAATAGAATTAAGACATATGAACTCTATAAGTAAAGGATACCTTGACTATCACGAAACATTTGAAATACGGAGAGAATAAAATTCCATGGAATACATAAATCATATAAAGGAAACAGATGAAGATGATTGCAGAGTATCATAGTGATGAAGGGGATAAGGGGATTTTGATTTTGACAGTGATAGTGATATTGGTGTAGAGAATGGTCGATGACAAGAATGGTGATGGGGAGGAAGAAGAAGAGATATTGGAGGCCAAAGGTTTTGGAGAAGAGTGATTATGGTTTCTATCATGGGAGAAATCAAGAGAGTAAACTAAAATTAAACATCCATCTAGAATAATTATTTTTTAAAAAGTTTTTCTATACAAGTTACTTTAGACCTAAAATTATAAATAGATATAAAAAACATTATTGATTTTTCTTATATTGAAACTGATATAACAAATTAAATTTCTAAATTGGTTATTCTTATACTTTTGACGAACTAAAGAATGATAAATTTATATTCCAGTTATATTATAACTGACATTAAAAATACATCATATTAAAAAAAAATTACACTAGAACCTCTCTCTCTTACTGTATATTGTACCCATGAATGTATAAATTATATGTGATTAATCAAAAAATTCACAAGATTAATATAGAATAATAATATAAATATCACCTCACCACTAACTCCCTTGCAAGAAACAACCACAACAATGTCCTCCACATCATAATGAAAAATGACATTCCTCTCAGGCGTTACAATCCATATAAAAATAGGAGGTAAAGTGGGGATCATATACATTCCAACTAAAAGAAGTTCAAATTTACAAACATGCCATGCTAAAATTAGACTCGGGTATCCAAGAAACAGTATCTCTTCATTGATATCCCTTTTTGAAACCATTATTTAAGAAAAATCATTGAAAACCACATTCATGCCATCTTAAACACCATCCCTCTTTAATTTAATAACATTTAAGAGATAAATATCATCCTTTTACCCAATTCATAACCAAAATTAAGTCAAATACCTTTGAAACACCAATTTCATTCAAAACAACCCATTGAATCCTTTTTAAAAATAATTTGATTTCAAATAACTTTTTACAAATGAAAACCACTTAAAATACTCCATTATTCCAAATTATGTACCAATCCATAACAATTATAAAATATGGTTTACTATAACATATAGGAATATCTTCATAAATTAAACATTTATAAAGAAAAATCAACAAATTTTTGGGAAAATAAATGAAATGCACAAAGGAACCTAACTTGATCAAGTATAAATCAATATGGGAGTCATCATCATCGATAGTGAATGATTATACAAGTAATAAAACATCCCATACAATAATTAATAATAAAAACACCCAAAATTAAACCACAAATATCCACAAATCTACCCATTAGATCTCTTAGGGTTTGCATAATAGGAAAAAATTAAGTGATAAAGGGGAAGGGGAATAATGGGGATGAAACATGGAGAATTAAGTGTATTTCCTAGAAAATATTATTATAATATGGTAGGAGGAGCTTTGAAACCAAAGGAAAGGGAGGTATAACTCCCTTGGATAATTCCAAGGTTAGTTCTAATGATAGAAGGAGGATTAAGAGATGGGTAAAAGAATTATAAATTTGAAGGGTTCATTTTTGAAAGAAACATGTTTTTTAAAATTGGGTAGCACACACGGTTTCATAATCTATGCACCAACCAAAAATGATTCACTAGAGAACCACATCACAATATCTTGTTTTGGAAACATTATTCGGAGAACTATGTTCCCACCCTGTAAAACTTCAATACAATAATCTTAAGTAATTTTTTATGATTACTGTGTTATTTATGAAGTTCTAAACGATCGAATAACAACTTAAAGGGGGTGAATCATTTTCTAACATTTTATAAGTTTCAAAAAAAATAAACATAACCCCATCAACCTATTAATATTAATTTCCTTATCATTTTTTAGAAAATAAGCATTCCTAAAAAAGTAGTAAAACAAGTAATGAACATAATTTTTACAAGGTTGTGCCTCACTACGAAAACAAACATCCTTACTATATCCACTCTATTGGGTTTATGAAATTTTAAAATAATGAGGAAGTGAATACAGATTTTTCTAATATCTATTATACATCTTATATCTCCAAATATAAATGATTATACTGAATCCCATAAGTTTAAAATTTTTCTTACAAAAATGTTCCAAAATAAAAGAATAAATACGTTTTTCAAAATGATCCACAAAAACAGTTGTCTGAAATACTTTTTCTAATACGGTTAGATCTGATTATCTCAATACAATGAGGTTGGGTCCAACGAATTTGATACGATGAATTAAGTTTAATGAACTCAGTATGATGAACCCATTATCAATCTTCATTACTCAAATTCTACTCAAATTATAAATACAATCTATATCATTAAAATCTTTCTCAATAGGCTATTGATTAGTTCGGTAAAAAAACATTCAGTTATCTGATCTTCCTTACGAGATCTGAGTCCAGAATAAATTACTTTCACATGAATTACTCATTGATTTTCCTTTTCTTCTCAACCCAAAATGTTACAATATGTGAATTTTTTGTGCCTATATTTATAAGAGACTCAGAAAAACAAAAGTGATAAATATGAAAACATTCCACACTTACACAAATTTTAAAACACTGAATATCACTTTCACTTAAACATTAGCATTGACTTATTCAAATATCCTCAGATTTCTCCAATATTTACACACAATTAAAGAAACTAAATTTTCTTTAATCTGATGAATCTTCCTCATATTATTACGATGTAACCACCCTAGATTCATTGTGATGTACTTCCCTTAGGTTCAACTTCCTCTTCTCATTATGATCTTCTTTTCATTCCCAGCTCATTATGAGCTTCCTTTAATTCTCATCTCACTATGATCTAACTTTCTTGCTTATATAATTGTGATCTATATTTATTTCTTAGCTCATTATGATATTTTTTTCTTTCTTATCTCATTATGATCAACATTTCTTTCTAATCTCCTTACGATCTTCCTTTCATTCTCAGCACATTAAGAACTTCCTTTCTTTCTCTTCTCATTATGATGAAACATCTTCAAATCCTTCCATAATTTAATTTCCTCTTTATATTTATTCTATTTATATTTCCTCCTCAAATTCAGTATAATTTAATTCTCATAACAATTTAATTCCCATGATAATGGATTTATAATAATGGTGGAATTCCTATTATGGTGGAATTCTCATTACAATGGAATTTTCATTGTAATGGAAAATCCACTCTTCACCTTTGTAATTATGCAAACCTCATCGGCTATTACACGCTAAAACTTTTGAAAATTTTGTATCTGGTACTTTTGGATACGATGAAATCTCTTTCATGATTTATGGAATAGAGGAAATCATTACGATTTTTCTATCTCTTAAGAATCTTTTATTAGGATAGTTTTCATGACTGGTGATGACCACTTAATCAGTAATGAATCTTCTAACATTGTTTAGAAATTATGAAAACATTATAACTAGAAACATAACTATATTTTTTCAATTACTCTTCAGAAATAACATAAATTATTTACTCAACAACTTATGAATTTCTAACAAAAACTACATCCAATGGATCTGGAACTTCATACAGATGGACATGAGACTGATGGGGCATCCAGTCATTAACTTCATCTTTCTATCCACCTATGCATCCAATTTTTCTTTATTCAATACTCGGAGTGTGGTTCTTCTCAGTCCAATACTATATATCTATAAACTTATGTCTGAATGACTACTTTCATGAAGACAAAATATTTTCTCCCCCTTTATGTTTGGGTTTGAACTTTCAGCAACTTTCAACTTTCTCACAAAGATCATTATGATTGACTATGTCTAATCCTGAATAATGAAAAAATTCTTATATAGAAAATATTAGTTGTCAAAAAAATAAAACAAATCATCACAGAGGCTATTTAATATCCCCCTTTGGATTTTTTAAAACACTTGATGACATCTTTTTGAACTCTCAAAAAAAATTAAAAACCTTAGCTTTTGTAAACAACTCATGATTTTTGACTTTTACCAAAACCTGGCCTTTCTTAAACCAAACTAATAGATAACGTATTGTTTTTTAATTAATTTATTCCTTCAATAGTAAGAAAATTTTTATTTCATGTAATGATAAACTCCACCACACTTTTACAATTCCCTATTACATTTATTTTTCACTCCGCCCATTTTATGATAACCATAGCTTGAGATTTTTTTATGATAGATAAGTAAAAATAGCTTAAAATTAAAAAAAATTTAATTTATATCCCCCTTTGTAAACATAATCCAAAAAATTATGTGGGTATTACTTATGATATTTAGGAATTTATTCGAGGAGGATGAACAGGACGTTTCAAACCCAATTTCATAAACCTTTCTTTTGGCATTACTTTTGTAATGATATTAGCAATCAGATTCTTTGTTGAAATTTATTCCAAAAAAATATCTCTATCAGAAAAATTCACTTTTATAATGTGAAAATTTATATCAATTTGGTTTGATCTTGAATATTTAACATGTTTTTTAGAAATATCAATTCCACTATTATTATCACAAATTATCTTTAATGGTTTAGAAAAAAATTTAAATATTCCACCTAAACATTCATCAACAACATTTGAGTACATGATTGAGAAGATTACAATTATTCATATTTTACTATGTTAAAAGTTACTAAACATTGTTTCCTACTATGCCAACTCACCCAACATTCACCCCAGAATATTTCTCCTCCTTAGGTTGATTTTCTATTATACAATATCAATCCCAATCGGCAATAGTATAACAAAGAAACATAATTTCCCAATTTCTTTTGTATAACAACTCATGTAAGTTTAGTCCTTTAAAATATCTCATAATTATATTTTCTTCCAACATATGGGATTCTATTAGATTACTTTGACACCTCATAAAAAAAGTCATGACATAAAAAATATCAATCCTTGAGGCTGTAAGTTAAAGTAGACTTCTTATAAGATTCCAAAAGTCTTTTTGATTCCAACTTTTTTTTGGATTCATTTTTACTCAACTTTGTGCTCACTGAAATAAGAGTATAAATTATTTAGATTTTGGCATCCCAAATTTCTTTAACAATTCTCTGTCATACAGTTCTTGAGATAATAAAATTTAATTTTTTTTGAACTTATAACCCAATGAAGAAAGAAAATTCTCACAACATTAGAATTTAAAAAATATTCTTAATTTCTACAAAAACATTATTACAAAATTATTCTTCATCCACAGTAAAAAATATAGCATCCACATTAACAATTAAAAGTAGTGTTTCATATTGAACATATTTCACATATAAATTTCTATCAACTTTTCCATTGATGAATTTCAATAGTGTCAAAAAATTTCTAGGTTTATAATAACATGAATGTGGATCTTGTTTTATCCTATAAAAATCATTCTTCAATCTATAATCTTTCTTCTCATACTCAAGAAGTAGAAACCAACAAGTTTATTCAATGTGAACTTCATCCTAAATATCACCATTTAAGAATGTTTACTTTACATCCATCTAATAAACATTGTAATTTCAATGTGAAAACACTGATATAATCATTATAATAGTTTCTAATCATGAAATTTGGGGAAATTTTTCTTTAAAACCCACACCTTAAACCTATGCATTTCTTTAATAAACATGACATTCTTTGTTTCTAGAAACATCTCCTTGATCATTCTATTTTTTCTATAAAACCAATTCATTATAATAAAATATTTATTTCATGGTCATGGAAAAAGTTTCCATCTTTCATTTTTCTCAATCTGGTCAACATCATCATTCATCGTTTCCATCCATTCATTTTGTTGAATAGCTTTTGAAACCGATTCTTGATTAACATTTGGGATATGTGAAGTCGGATTTTCTAATCTCGACTTTCTTATAGTCTGAACCGGAGCCTTTTGATTTCCAAAAATGTTTTTTGACTCAATGTGATTTTGTAAGGTAGGAAATTTTAAGGTTTCCATTTCATCTGAACATTCCTCATCACACGATTCTACTGAATCTTGATACAGATGTTTTGAATTACTTTTACTATTATTGGAAATATCTAGTTTGTCCTCCTCTGAATTCCTAGAAACCTTTTTTTCTGCAAGTTGTATTTTCAATAAAATTCATAAAATATGAGTCCACTATCTTTTGTAAACATTTTTTCTAACATTTTTGACTTCTTCCATTGGGTAAATAACCCATAAATGTTCCTTCATCATCTTCCTCATCAAAATTTCCCAGATCTAGTTTTTTGATATTATGTAAATATGGACGTCCAAAAACATTAGATTACATTGATTAATTATTTTTTTGTAATAAATTTCATAATTAGTCCTTTTGGATTCTGGTCTCAAAAAAATCTATTTTGAACATGTAAAACTGTACTAACATCTTATTTATAGTAAAACATTGAACGTTTTTTTTTCTTAATATACTTATTCCCATTTACACCGAACTTCTATTCATTATTTCTAAAAATTCAATTTTTTGGAGTATAGGGATCAATATACCGATTTTTGATAGCATGCTTTCCCAGATAAGTTTCAAAATTATTTCTTCTAAATTTGGTTTTATTATCTATCCTCAACTTCTTTATATAAACCCCATTTTTTCAACATATTTTCTGAAAAATATAAACATTTCCATAGGAATTTACATATGTTTCATAAACATGATTTTTATCAACTGAGTGAAGTCATCAATAAAAGTGATAAAATATAAATATCCTTTTGTTGATTGATGTCTCATCAGCCCACATAAATCAGAATTAATATATTCAGGAGGTCTGGTAGATATAATCTCAAATCTATTATGACTTTTTTAGTCATCATTCCTTTTTGGAAAGTATTATAAAAATCTTAATCTCAAAATTTCAATTCTAGAAAATTTCATAAAGAATCAAATTAATAAATTTTATTTATGTTTTTCTACCCAAGGTCTTCAAGTCTTTGGTGTCGCGATTTGAATCATATTTAACTCTCAAGTAACATGAGTTATTAAAATATCCTATTTAGAAGATATTCCCACTGGTTCTTTCTCCTTTTGTAATCACTTTTACATATTTCACAATTTTTATAACACAAGAATATTTTATGAAAATAATTTATTTTCCATCATCTCAAAGTTGACTTACACTAGGTATGTCATGTTTTATCCCTTAAAATATATTAATTACTTAGGTTTCAACTTTTCTACTTCAATGTAATCTATTCTGATTCCTCTTATTTTTAAAGAACTATAATTAACAAAGGTGATAGCACCTCCAACATTATTTTTGACATGTTTCAAAATTTTCAAATCACCTATCATGTTTTATGAACAACCACTATCATTTATCCATGGTTTTTTATTTTTACTTACTATCATGGGAGACTCAACAAAAAAAATATCATTCTTCAACATTCTTCTTTACAACTTCATTTTCTTTTTTATTATAAGAAACATGTTCTGGAAGGAGTGTCATACTTTTTCACAATAATAAACATCCATATCATATCTTCCAACAAATTATTCAATACATTAAAATTGATTTTCCATTTCAATGTTTCTATCATCTTGAGAATTCACCTTTTCAACTTTCTGTAAGTTAGGAAAGATAGTCATTCTACTTTCACTATTTCTTCCACTTTCCTAAAACCTTTATCATGGTATTGATAATTCATTCCATAAATAATATGATGTGTGCCCATATATTCCACATCTCTAACAATAACCATAAAAGATTGATTTTATATTATAGTAGGACCTTTTTTGGTAGAAAATTTATTGAGGTTGATAACTTCTTTCCCATTGAACATCCTCTTGGCATGAGATATATTTCCTTATGAAAGAGTTTTTATATATTATAGATGAAATAGGTTTCTCACAACCATTTTTCCCCATGATTTCCCAATTAATTTTATAGAACATAAAATGTTATAAGGATCATATAAAACATTATTTTTTTTACGTGAGTATTTCACCTGATTCTTGATTTGAGCTTTCATGAAAAAATTAAAGTCTCGTATTTTACATAAGAATAATTATTCCAGTTTTCTTTTATCTTCCTCAAGGTTATTTTTGAATAAATAAAATTTGATTGAAATCTTTTACCTTCTTATTACTTAGTAACCAATTTGGTATTGAGAACTTCAACCATCATTCCATTTTCAAAAATTATATGTTTGTAACAAAAGATCTCTTGAATATATTCTCCCACCAACTTGATGACATCTTTTATTCCTTCAGAAACCTACTCAAAATCATTATTTATCATTTTTATTTCATTCTTAATATATATTTTTTTCAATACAAGCATTAATTTATGTTCTGAGCTGATATTGTATGTAAGATTCTTTTCCTCCCTCTTCTTCACTATTTAAGGAGTCTTCAACTTTCTCAACTTTTTCAAAGAATGTTATATTCTTTTCAGAAATATCTTCTTCTGAAGAATTTTTGTCATCAATGTATGATTCATATTTTTTACATAACATACTTATTTTGTTTCCAGCAAACTTGTTCTTATATTTTTTGGAATAATTTTCTTCATTATAACTTTTGTTCCACTTCTTCAATTATGGTTTTTCATCAGAATCATCTCTAAATTCTCAAACATTATTCTTGGGTAAATTCATAGACAAGTGTCTGATTCCACCACACTTAAAACATTTTAGAGTATTTTTACCTCAATACTTTACTCTTACTATTAAATAGTATTTGGATATAAGAGATATTATTTTTTCATTCATATCATCACCCTTTTTATCTTAAGAGTAATAAGAATCAAAATTTTCATCTTTATGAATTTTCATCTTCCTCATAGATTCCAAATTCATTTAATTTTTCATCATATTCATAAAAATTAGAGATTTCATCATTTCATTAGCAACACAGAAGTTATGATACTCATAAAGAGTAAAATCATACTTCTATTATAAAGAATAAATTTTTGAATCAAACTTGTATGAAAAGTTTTTAACAATTTTATCCACAATTATAGAGTCCTCTAGGACATCTCGGAATCATATGATGTTTCAAATAGTTTCATTTACCCTAGTGTAGTATTCATCAATAATTTATTCATCTCTCATTCTTATGTATCCATACTTATTATTCCATATTTTTAGCTTTTCTTCATTACCTTTAGTATTCCCTTTGAAAATACTTTCTTGATTTTCCCACATACTTTTGAAAGTTTTGGGCCTCATCACCTTCATATTAACATTTTTTTATAAGGACATAAGGATAAAATTTTGATTATTTCCATTAAATTTAATATTTCTCTTATCTGAAAAAAATCATTGGGGCATCCTTCTCAATAGGTGGGAACCCTATTGTAGCATCATCGAAATCTTTTGGGCCAAGATATAGAAGGTATGTAATCATCATATTTTTTTAATCCATAATAATGTTTTCTACTAATTGTAGGAATCCTTATACTATTTACAAAATTGAGATTATCCATGATAAGTATTAAACAATGTAACATGGATCTGATACCTATTGATGTTCATAAGGATCAAATAACAACTGAGATGAGGGGTTGAATCAATTTTTAACTTTTAATATGTATCAAAACATTTTAAAATTTACCCCTAAAACATATTAAGATCAATTTTAATATCATCTTTTATTAAATAATAATCCATAAAAATATTTAAAAGAAATTAATGTAAACATGAGTTTCAAGTTCGAGCCTTAGTGTGAGAACATACATCTTTTCCATATCCACTCTCATGGGTCTACAGAAATTCACTATTATGAGGAAGAGAATAAAAATTGTCCCAACTCCTATTAGACACCTTCTAACTCATAATGTGAATTATTATAATGAATCATATTAGTTTAAAAAGTTTCTTACAAAAAATTAGCCAAAGAATAAGAATAAAGACTTCTTTCAAACTGATCCATAAAAACACTATCCATAATTCTTAGTCTAAAATGGATGGCCATTATTCTCTCAATACGATGAAGCTGGGTCTGATGAATTCGGTATGATGAAATCCGTATGATGATGCCATTGTAAATATGAGTTACTCAAACTCTACTCAAATTCTCAATATTATATTTCTATATAAAATCATGATCAATATGTTGTTGGTCAGCTTAGTTGAAAAACATTCAAGTGTTTGATATTCCTTATGAGATCTCTTTTCTGAATGAATAACTTTTACATGAATTATTCAGCGCTATGCATTTTATGTTTACCTCAAAAAGATACAAAATTTGAAACAAGTGTGCCTATATTTATATGAAACATAGAAAAACAAAATCATGAAACATGAAAACACTCCACACTTCCTCAAATTTAAAATCCTTGAAAACAACTATCATTTAAAGTCCTGCATTGTCTTCTTCAAACCTACACAAATATCTTACAGATTTATACACAATTGAATAAACTAACTTTTATTTGGTCTGATGAAACATCCTCAAATTCATTATGATGAAACCACTTTAGATTCATTATGACATACTTCCCTTAACATCATCTTCCTCTTCTCATTACGGTCCTCCTTCCTTTCTCAACTCATTATGATCTACCTTTCTTTATCAACTCATTACGATCTGTCTTTCCTTCTTAGATCCTTCTGATATTCCTTTAATTCTCATATTGTTACGATCTACATTTATTTATTATATTATGATTATCTATTTTTATTTCTTAGATCATTATAAACATCCATTGTTTATCATATCAATATGATATGCCTTTATTTCTTTTACCATTATGATGTAACTTCATCAACTCATTCCAAAATTGAATTTCCTCTTCAAAGTTAGTCATATTATATTTCCTCCTCATATTCATTCTAAAAGAATCCTTATAATGATGGAATTCCCATTACGATGGATTTATAATAATGTTTTAATTCTCATTATAATGGAATTATCATTCTGATGGAATTCTCAATATGATAGACACACTACTCTACATCTTTGAAATTATTCAAACCATATTATATATGACTCACTCAAACTTTTGAAAACTTATATATCTAGTACATATAGATATGATGATAACTTTTTCCTAATTTATAGAACTAAGGAAATCATTACGGTTCCTCCATTTATTCAACAACGTTTACCATGATAGTTTTCATGATTTATGATAACTTATTGATCAGAAAATCATTTTCTGAAATTTTTTAGAAAGTATGAAAACTTTATAACTCATAAACTCACAATCTTTTTTAAAAAAATCTTCATCAATAATATGAAATTTTCACTCAGTAACTTCTAAATTTATAATAAACACAGATTCTGATAGATTTTGAACTTTATACCAATAAACTTATGACTAATGGTGCACTTGATCATAAAATTCATTATTTTTACCACCTCTGCATCTAATAATACATGATCTGATACTATGAGTTTGGGGTTTCTTAG
Source organism: Viscum album (assembly GCA_963277665.1). Classification (NCBI taxonomy): domain Eukaryota; kingdom Viridiplantae; phylum Streptophyta; class Magnoliopsida; order Santalales; family Viscaceae; genus Viscum; species Viscum album. The sequence goes on from OY728167.1 coordinate 687,806,903, forward strand.
TATGTCCCTCTATGTCGAAAAACATGTTTCTGAAAAAAAACATTCAAATAGAAAAAAATTTCTCCCCATTTTTTGTTTTGTTTTGAAGATTCAGAAACATTCAACATTCTTACAAAACTCATTACGATGGACTTGGTCTGATCCTAAATAATAAATAATTTCTTATATAGAAAATCTTATTTTCCAATAACTAAAAATACTTTGTTAAAACAAATCATCACTATGGTTATTCAATATCCCCTTATTGATTTGTTGAAAATAATTGTTAACCGCATTTTCAACTCTATAATTTTTTCAAAAACTAAACTTTGGTAAACAACTCATGTTTTTTGAATTTTACCAAAACTTGTCCTTTCTCAATAAAGAGTTCATTGACTCCACACTCCTAGATAATGTAGTTTTTTAAGGTATTCCATCCCTCGGTGGAAATAAAATTTTGTGCCCATGTAAATATAATATCCCCATCAATTTTACCTTTCCGTCTAACTTTTATTCATCTCTCCCCCAATTTATGATAACCATAACTTTCGATTAATTTATGAATGATAAGTAAAAACATCTTATAAGGTAAAAATTTGTTACTTTCTATCCCCCTTTTTAAATATAATCCAAATCATGGTGGGGAAAATCCTTATGAGATTTAGAAAGTCATTAGAGGAGGATGCACATGATGTTTCAACCACAATTCCACCAACATTTCAATCGACATTACTTTTATAACGATATCGGCAATCTGATACTTTATTGAAATGTATTCCATTAAAACAAATCTAATAGAAAATTTATCTTATATAATGTGAAAATTTATATAAATGTGTTTTCATATTTAATACTAAACAAGATTTTTAGAAAGATCAATCGAACTCTCATTATCACAATGTATCTTCAATGTGTGGTTGTTCCATTAACATATCACAGAATTGTTTTTTCTTCCAACATATGTGATTGTTTAACAATAATTTGATACATATCAAACAAAGTCACTACATAAACAATATTTGGCCTATAGACTGTGAGGTAAATTATACTTCCTCTCAGATTCCAAAAGACCTTTTGATTCATACTTTTTCCAGATTCGGGTTTTATCATCTTTGTGCTCACTGGAATAAGAGTAGAAACTTATTTGGATTCTACTATCCCATACTTATTTAACAATTTCCTAGAATATTTTCATGAGATAAGAAAATGTATTTTGTAAAATTGTAATCCAAGAACGAAATTTATTTATCCAAAAAGTGAAAATTCAAAATTATTCTTCATTTCTTATAAAAATAAATTACAAAATTTTTCTTAATCCCCCAAAAAAATTATATCGTCCACAGAAAAAATTACAATTAGAGTTATTGATTAAACATAACTGAAATATAAGTTTCTATTAACATTTCATTAAGATAATTTCGACATTTTCAAAAAAAATAACATTTAAAATACCATGAATGTGAGGCTTCTTTCATCCCATACAAATATTTATTCAATCTAAAAACATTATTTTCATCCTCAGAAATTAAAAACCCATAATGTATTTCAATGTAAACTTCTTCCTCAGTCTCCCAATTCTAGAAAGATGAATTTTCATCTATCTGATAAACATTGTAATTTCGATTTGCAACCACTGATAGAAACATTCTAATAGTTTCTAATATTATAACTAGGGGAAAATTATTCAAATTCTTCACCTTTAACATGTGCACAGTCTTTACAAACAAGTATTCTATTGATTCTTGAAAAATATCTATGAACATTCAATTTTTTTTTTAAACCTACTTCATTCTGATCAAATTTCTATTTGTTTGTCATGGAACATGATGTCATGTTACATTTTTCTCAATCTGGTCCAAATATTCATTAATTACATCTATCCAATATTTATGTTGAACAGATTCTAAAACCGATTCTGTTTCAACTTTTAAGATAACTGAATAATTGTAAAGTCACGTAAATTCCATGTAATTTGTTTTAATTAAATAGAAATTTTACGAGTCAGTGAAAATTGACGGTGCATGATTCCAAGGCTTGGAGTTCCCGAAATGAATTTCTGAACTTTTGTTTTGGGTACGTTCAGTAAACGCGCGAGTGGATTTTTTCTAAATTTTGAACCGGTGCTTAGAATTTAAATTTGAGGGCACTATTGAACTCGCAGTGCTTGTAGTCTCTAAAGGAGACCTTCACCTCGACTAATGTAGGTTGAGGGTGGATGTTAGTTTTTCACTTATTCGTGAAATATTAAAATAAAATAAAATTGTGTAATATTTTATTTTAATTTGAATCTTCCATGTGGATGTTAAGAGGTGTAGAACACTGGAACTAAACATCCCATTTGAGTGTTGAGAGCTAGGGACCTCCATAACTAAACCTCTCATGTGAGGTTATCAAAGTGGGGACCACCGAACCTAAAACCCCCCATTTGAATTTAAGGTTGGGGACCACTCGAACACTCCTAATGTGAGAAACATCTTGAAATCCATCTTTAATAAGGGAGGTGACCATTATGTTTCCCCCAAATTTATTATTCTAACCTAAATGTAATAATGAGGCCAATTAAATTTGTGAAAAAAAATTAAATTGGGGAAACATATCATATTTTCTACCTCTTCTTTTGGGTGGAATTGGGGGAAGTGTAGGAAAAAGAAAATTGGGAGAGATCCTTGGTGGAATTCTACTCCTCCAATGAATAATCCTGATGCAGGAATTTGAATTCTTCCTCGTGACATCCTCCAACGGTGGAGATCTTCAACAATGAATAACCACCTCCATCGAAGAGTGTTTGTACGATGAATGATCTCGGGATTGCAGGCATGTGGTGGGCGTGACAAACGACGACATCTTCAAATTCTTTCTCACGCCATCATCAAATAACCTTTGGGGTAGGGTGGTTGTTTGAATTTCTCTCCATACCCGTTATTTTCAACTCATCATTAATCAAGAAGAGATTATAGCTGATTGCTACTGCTCTAATGCGGAGAGTGAGGGCCAAACAAACATGGCATGACCTCTAGGAAATTCTTGTGATAAATTGTGGTGTTCTTCGCGGTGGAGGAGGATGGATACCAACCTCGGTGTGGCTTGAGAATGACAGCCAGCACCACCACTGGCCGCGACAAAGGTGACAGTGCGACGGAGCCGCCCCGTGGCCCCCGCACCGTTAGTGGCCTCCACTGCCGCCTCGCGTCCTCTCACTTCTCGTGGCACATGCACCGCCGGCGGCCTCGTGCCACTCGATGCCACCTTTATGCCCCTAGCCTATGCCGCCCCACGGCCTCCGCCGCCTCCTGCCGTCGCGCAGCCCATGGCCGCTGCCGCCACATGGCCTTACACAGCCTGCGGCCTCACGCTGCCCGCATCCTCCGCCACCCTGCGCCCTCTGCCCCTCTGAGGCCTCATTCCACCCGTGGCCTCCCACTACCCATATAGTTTTCCCAGTGGACCAGCCCAGCCTACTGGTCGGGCCGCCAATCAGGTTGGGCCGGACCCAACAGGTTGGGCAGGGTCGACCCGAAATGGGTCGACACATTTTCGCTCTAACGACAATAACATTGGCATCATATGTCCATCTAAGGAACTGTCTGTACATCCAGGAACCTTGGAGTGAGATGGTCCCTTTGGTATATTCCCACTGGAGTTTTGGGTATATTTGGGGTATGGTCAGTTTGGATCGAGGACAAATCCAACTGGTGCCTCGGGACTAAAATGCAAATAACATACAGACCAGGAATCTGATTGACACACCGTCTATTGCATTGAGACCCCTATGACGTGGAGGTCTATTGAGATAATTATTCATTGGACTTCATGGCAGTTGGAGTATCAACCATTGTATTGAGGAGCGGACCCTCCTGGAGATGAGCAAGCTCACTACAGGAACCCAGTAGTTGGCTGTAATGAGAAGAATGAATATCGTTCATGTGCAGGTTGGCACCGAGCTATCTTTTCTGGGTTAGCACCGATTGATCCTGTCTAGGTCCGTACCGATCGTCCATGTGTAAGTCAACCCTTAGTGATCCTGTGTGGGTCATCACCAAGATATCTGGTCTGCGTCAACACTGAGCGATCATGTGGTGGTCAGCACGTAGAGATCCTGTGTGGGTCATGTAACACCCTGAGATTTTATGAAAAATATTCTTTTAATTTCATTAATGTCTTGTGTTGTATGCTACACCAATATTACCTTGCTCTATACGCAACATCGTATTAGCTTGCAGTATAAGAAACACTATTCTTGGATCGTGTTACACACAATTTTGATAATAGTTATTCTACGCAACATTGAGTATATATATATATATATATAATGTATAACTGAAATATGGTAGGATTATGTTATACGAAACAATGAAGGATTCTTTCACAACACTCAACCCTGACTTGGCTTGCATTACACGCAATCGCGGCCTTCCTCGATAGCGTGTGTTATACGCAATACTGGGTTTACTAAACAACGATATATTATTATAATATTACTATGAACTATCCATTATGAATAGTATTAACTAAATTTTGAATTTTATAACATTATTATTCATCTTACACATTTTCTAGAACATGGTATAAGAACAAAATAAATTTTTCGGGTAAAATAAGTATTTTTCAAAAAATGCAGTTTTGCCGCCTTTTGATGGCGCACCGACATTAAATATAGTTTTTTCCATGTTTATAAGTTCAATTTGACAAAATAAAATTATTCTTTGGAATAAAGAAATAAAAATTTACTTTGGATAATTTTTTCATATTATTCTGGTAACTTTCATATTTTGATGAATAGTAAAAACATGCTATATTTTAATTAAAAACAACTTTTTTCATCACAATAATTTATATGGTTAAATTATAATATTTAATGGTTTTAAATTATAAATAGAATATATTTTTACCATTTAATATAATGTATGTCATTAGCATTGATTTTACATTAAATTCGTAGGTTAAATCAATTCAATCTTTTGCAATATTTTAAAGAAAAACCATGTTTTCTTTCGACAACGGGATTAATTTTAATTTAATTTCTGCAACCATTGTGTATTTAATTTGGAAAAATGGATTCCATATTTGGAATCAGTGGGTCCAAATTATGTTAATAAGCTACTTTTCATTTTTGGGAATTATGAATAGTAACTACGGTATATTTTATTTACCGTAGTTAAAGGTAAATCGGGTAATAGATGGTAAATATAATATTATAAAATTACCCTAACACATGCCAAAATTCTATTTTATGGCTAAAAGTATACCCATATAACCTAAGGGTCGGATATATTCATTTAATGGACTTTTGACCATGAAAATAATTTAATTATTATTAAAACCAAAGAAAGTGACAACATGTCACTCTCTTAAATCTTATAAGTATAATAATTTTAATTTAGTGATAAACATCATAAAACTTAGAACATGAATAGTATACAGAAAGCTAATAAAATTATCTACATCATGATAATTTATTTATAATTTTTAGGGATTAAATAATTGTCATTAATGGTGATACATTAATGATACAGAAATTATTTATTAAGTGGAAAATAAGTAATATAGTATTAATTGAAATAATAATACCCACTAAAAGCCCCACAAACCTGACCAAAACTTATTGGTAGTGTATATATACACCTTAATCATCCAATTACCTAATATATAACCGTTTGGAGCCTTATAAAAGTTATTATGACACTTATATTATTTTATTTTAAATGATGCCAAAGTTTTCACCTTCATAATTTAATAAATATATCAATTTAAATATTGTGATTTTAAGATGATAAATTCTAGGAAATGTATTATTGTGAAATTTAATAGATATATCTTCATCAGAGGATTTTAGTTTTAATTTTTATGCAACAAATCAGTATATTAAATAATTATACAAAAATGTTGTAGTAATTATTTTAATAAGAGATAAACCAAATAAATGTTTTTAAAAATAATAAAACAAATATTATATAAAATATTTAATGTGATCCAATAATTTTATAGATACATATTACCTTTTATGAATCTATTAAATCTTTTAGTTCGAACATATCTTCTATATATATTTTATTTAAATTCAAATAAATGAATAGTGTCATAATTGACACTATTGTTATTTTATAAAAATAACATATCATAAAATTGTTTAAAAATCACAAAAATATTTAAAAATTATAAATTTAAATTTATATGTTCTATAATGTTATAAAGTAAATAATGATGTAAAATTCACAACAAATAAGTAATTATTTGTTATATTGTAAAATTTAGAATTTTATTACCACAAATAAACTTAAATAGATTAAATAAGGATAAATCAAAATGATAAGGATTAAAATAAGATCCAAAGATGTCTAAATTTGATTTTTTGATGATATTACAACCCTATATCATCTAATCTTAGAATATGAGTCATTTTTGGAGGTTTTTAAGTGGGGTTAGATTTATTATAAATTAATATTTTAAGAATTCCAAAGGTGCCCCTCTCATCCCTTATAAAAGGGCACCTCCTCCCCCTCTTCCACACACCACTTTGAGCCTTAAAGTTCGGCCAAACCCTGCCCAATTCTCTTATCCACTTACCTAGAAACATCCTAGAGGTCCTGGTATTCTTCAAACACCAATTTTAGTGCCCTAAGAGGAGGTCTCAAAGAGGCGCTTCAAAGAAGAGGTAATTTCCGTTACCGATTATTTCACCTTTATTTCTTCTTCCACTTCTTCTTCTTAGGTTGTTTCATTATGAAGTAATAACATAAGTATCACCCATACACTGATATGTTATTATAAGTATGAAACAACCCTATTTCACCATCTATCCATCCTACGGAAAACGAAATCACCGCGCGTGCGTACGTACGGAATACCGTCTCCACGCCGTGGTGTAATCTATTTTCCACCACCACATTACTTGGATGGGTATAATGGTGTAAATAATAACTATATATGATTATTTTAATGTGATATTGATTCTGTAATAGTATACATACAATCCAATAAAATTCCACGATCATGGTAACGATATCATCGCTCATGCGTACGTACGGAATACCGTCTCCACGACGCGATTAGATTCATTCTCAATGATTAACCATTCATAAATGATTATAATGTATATATAATAAGTAATCAAGAAATATATGACATAATAATGATACTGGATTTATTTATATATATATATATATGTCATCCAATTAATTCCATTCAATTCAATGAGGAAACGAAAACAACGTTCATACGTACGTATGGCCTACCGTCTCCATGAACGGTGTATTTCTTTCCATTTATCGATCTATTATATATATGTATATTCTAAATATATATTATATATAAATAATATTTTACATTCTAGATGTAATTAATCATGATCTAAGTAATCATATGAATAATTACAAGTCAAAACACGGACGACAAATGAAACGATTTTACCCAAAACGCTCTTTAACATGGAATTTACAAAAGAACGGGTAATATAAAGTCATAAGTGAACCATATATGATATCATAACAATTAATATGATTCTTTAATAAGTCAATAACATTATTTAAATCTTTATATTGGAGGTTCGGATATGTACGAAGCATATCGGACCTAAGGTAAGGGATAATTTTGCAAATCTCATTTTTATCCGAGATTGCTTATTCGTAAGTATTTACTGGGGGTTATTGATATCATCCATGTCCATGTTTTATAAAAGTGTATTCATGTATGTTTAAAGTCCTTTTACCCATTATGACTTTTACCCCATGGTATGGAAGAAATCTTTCTTTTATTTACCCTACAAGGTACTTTTTGACTTTTCTGGAAAAAGTACGAGAATAATGTTTTTTTAACTTATACGTCATGAAAGGATTTTTACGGTTTTATAAAGCCTTATTTTCATAAAGCTTCCTCCAAAATATTTCATGAATATTTTCAAAAAAATCCTTTTCTTTTAAAATTGCATGACATTTTGTGAAAATAAAATGATTTTTAAGAAAAAAGGATATTTTCCTCAAAAATTATTTTCAAGTGTTTTATCAAAACCATTTTTCATCTAAGATGACATTATTTCACATTTGTATGTTTAAAGTATCATGTATCTATGATTTACATGGTTTCACTTTTCTTATGATGAAATGATATCCATTTTTTATATATGGATTATGTGATGATGGGATGATGTTTATGAAACCCATTTTATTTATTGGGTTATTATGAATGATGTATGTTTATTTTGTGGCACAAGTAAGAATGATTTTATTATGATATGGGTGGGACCTATATCTCCCTCCAATGAATTGGGTAAAGATTTATATCTCATGAGATAGACATGGATGGAACAGTAAGTTAAACCGGTTCAGTAATACAGGACTGGAACGAGGAGTGAACTCGATTCAGAAAGGGACTTTGTCCACTAAGATGGTCTTGGCAGCAATGCCTTGGCTACTATGGAAATCATATCATGTGCTTAATGGTTGCCACAATTACATGTTTTATTCCCATGCTATTTTATCATTCTTAATATTTCTTTATGATCTATGCCTTACGTACTTCCACGTTTTATGTCATTTCTCAAGCTCTTTATGTTTAAACATTATGTTCCTGTTTTTATGTTCAAATGTATATGGTATGTTTTATTTTATCCATGCTTACCCTTACTGAGCATTTTAGCTCACCCTTTTTATGTTTTCTTTTACCCGGGATATAAAGAAAGGTTTTAGGTAAGAAAAAAAGGGGAAGATCTTTATGGGAGATGTTGAAGATCTTTCACCCGGATTAGAAGATTACGTTCCAAGTTTCCAAAGACACTAAACTATTATGGCCCTTTTGTGTCTGTTTTTGTTATGTATTAAGTATTCTGCTAAAGTAATGTAATGTCCATGTACGTCAAGCTTTGGGTCTCTACAGTTGGTATCAGGGGAAAAGGAGGTAGGAATGTATCTGATCCTTGGGAACTCTCACATGTGATCGTTGGACGAAGCATGGCTCTCCGCCCAAGGGCTTCATGAGGAAATGGATGTCACTGGGGATGGTGGTGTGTCCCGCCCAGGGGGTGTAGCCGCCCATGGAGTTCCCTGATAGGTATCAACTATAGTCCACTGGAAGTAATTCCAGACCGCTACAGTTGGTATCAGAGGAAAGGTTTAGTTATCTTTTGGAAACTAGGATGTGAAAACGTTAGTGAGATCCCTAGAGATATTTCTAAGGTATGTCTAGGGATGTCCCTAAGGATAAGTATACGTATAGGATATAGTCCTAGAACTACGGTAACGATCTTAGAATTTAACCTAAGATGTTAGATATTGAGTGTACTCCCCCTTTACTATGTTATTTTCCCTAGCATGACTTTTGCCTCTCACACTATTCTCTTTGGGTTTTAGAAAATGGCTGGAAACCGGAAGATTCACGATAATGGAGGATATAATAGACAATGGAATGATTTTATTCATGAGAAACCAAATGAAACGAGATCTGGAAGTCCAAACATCGTTATTATGCCTAATCAGCAATCTCATAATATGATCAATAATCTCAACTTTGGTAAGTTTCCTGACTCAGATAATAAGAGAAAGATGGAGTTTCATGATGATCATAGAGGAAAGAAAGTTCAATTTCCCTCATGTAAATCATGTGGGAAGAGGCATCAGGGAGATTGTTTCAAAGGAACTGGAATATGATTTGGGTGTGGAAAAGAAGGACACAAAGCCAGTAATTGCCAAGGAAAAGGTTCATTTAACACCATGGCTAAGGATAATGGTATTGCTACGACATCAACAATGACTAGATGTTTTAAATGTGGAATGTACGGGCATTATGCAAACTAATGCCCTAATGGAAAATCTCATGAAGAGAATCAGCATGGTCATATGGGTAGTATTTATGTATAATATGATGAGGAGACTACAAATGATATATGAGCTGAAAGAAGTGTTGAAGCTCAGTCGGTTGTTTTAGAAGGTAGTGGAAGGATTGTATGTTTATCGAGAGTTATGTTGTATAATTAATTGTAATATGGAATAAAGAATCAACTAAGGATTGTTACACTATTGTTTTTCCTAAATGTATTTGAAAGTATATGTTGAGTGGTACCAGTAACCATTGAAGGATATTCAGATATTTTTTTAAAGTAGATGATATGCGCATAATGAAGGAATAAGAAGATAATGAGATGTTTGATTGTATTCATGAGCTCGTGATTGATATAAGGACTAAGTGATATCATGGTTTGAGTATATTTAATTTTGAGGATTTTGGTTTGTGGAAAGTGTTAACTTTTAACTGCATTCATGTTTTCACTAAGGTTCAATGGGTATTCATTTTTCAAGAGAATACATGATTAAGGCCTTCGAATGTTTGGAATGTGACCAAAAAGACATATCTTATGATATTTGGGGATCAATGATGGTATTAAATCTCTTGTAATCATTTTCACTATGTTATGAGAGTGGATAGCAGTATTATGGATAAGCCTACATATTGGAATGGATTATGTTGGACATAAGTTAGTATTGTTTAAGGATAGAAGTTTTTTCGATATTATTGATGGGATGTTATAGTAATATAGTTTTAGAAAAAGGACAACCTGCAGGACGGGCGACAACCCATCGCGTCGGACAAGGCTGTGGGAATCGAACCCACAACCGAAGTGTGACTGGCCTTTATTGCCTACCACTGGCCAACAGGAAGTCCCTGGTTAGTAGAAACTAGTCTTATTTTATTAAACGGTATGATATATGAAGTATAAGTTCATTTTTGGAACCATATATGATTAATCTAACCATAAGATGGACTTATAACTTTTCCTAACCTTTTGTTTGAAAGAGATGAAATGACCCATCATTCTATCACATGATCTGCTAACACATCACGAATAACAAATTCAACTTCATTTCTTTAAGGGGTGAAGTGGAAATTGTTCAATTCACGAACAACAATGAAATTGTACCAAAATCATGCATGTATTTCTTTTAATTCGTCAACTTTAGGGAAATGATATTGAAAACCAAAAAAAATTTCCTAGTTCCCTTATATCCGATTAATCATATGGTACCTTAGATCATCACAAATCAATAGCTTTGTGATAGTTGGCTTTTTCATAGCCATGTTCTCTACCACTCTCCATCATAACTTGATAGTTAGATTTTTCTTCCATATCCATATTTTCACCTATGTTCTCCTACATGGAAACCCCGTGATGAGTTAATTTGGGTAACCGTTACATTTCATACTTTAGTTTTTAAAAGCAATGTTTTGGTATTCCTTTTTATGATATGGGTTTATATTAAACAAACTTTCGAGTAGTAACCCATTTATAACCCCGACGAATTTCGAGGGCGAAATTAATTTTAAGGGGGGTAGAATGTAACACCCTGAGATTTTATGAAAAATATTCTTTTAATTTCATTAATGTCTTGTGTTGTATGCTACACCAAGATTACCTTGCACTATACGCAACACCGTATTAGCTTGCAGTATACGCAACACTATTCTTGGATCGTGTTACACACAATTTTGATAATAGTTATTCTACGAATCATTGAGTATATATATATATATTCAATGTATAAATGAAATATGGTTGGATTATGTTATATGAAACAACGAAGGATTCTTGCACAACACGCAACCCTAACTTGGCTTGTATTACACGCAATCGCGACCTTCCTCGATAGCGTGTGTTGTACGCAATACCGGGTCTTACTAAACAACGATATATTATTATAATATTAATATGAACTAGCCGTTATGAATAGTATTAACTAAATTTTTAATTTTATAACAATATTATTCATCTTACACATTTTCTATAACATGGTATAAGAACAAAATAAATTTTTCGGGTAAAATATTTATTTTTCAAAAAATGCAGTTTTGCCACCTTTTGATGGCGCACCCACATTAAATATTGTTTTTGACAAGTTTATAAGTTCAATTTGACAAAATAAAATTGTTTTTTGGAATCAAGAAATAAAAATTTTACTTTGGATAAATTTTCCATATTATTCTGGTAACTTTCATATTTTGATGAATAGTAAAAACACGCTATATTTTAATTAAAAACAACTTTTTTCATCGCAATAATTTATATGGTTAAATTATAATATTGAATGTTTTTAAAGTATTAATAGAATATTTTTTTACCATTTAATATAATGTATGTCCTTATCATTGATTTTACATTAAATTCGTAGGTTAAATCAATTTAATCTTTTGCAATGTTTTAAAGAAAAAACTCGTTTTCTTTCGACAACGGGATTAATTTTAATTTAATTTCTGCAACCTTTATGTATTGAATTTGAAAAAATGGATTCCATATTCCGAATCAGTGGGTACAAATTGTGTTAATAAGCTACTTTTCATTTTTGGGAATTATGAATAGTAACTACGGTAAATTTTATTTACCATAGTTAAAGGTAAATCAGGTAATTAAGGGTAAATATAATATTATAAAATTACCCTAACACATGCCAAAATTATATTTGATGGCTAAAAGTATACCCATATAACCTAAGGGTCATATTAGATTCATTTTATGGACTTTTTACCATGAAAATAATTTAATTATTATTAAAACCAAAGAAAGTGACAACATGTCACTCTCTTAAATCTTATAAGTATAATAATTTTAATTTAGTGATAAACATCATAAAACTTCGAACATGAATAGTTTCCAGAAAGCTAATTAAATTATCTACATCATGATAATTTATTTAGAATTTTTAGGGATTAAATAATTGTCATTAATGGTGATACATTAATGATACAGAAATTATTTATTATGTGGAAAATAAGTAATATAGTTTTTATTGAAATAATAATACACATTAAAAGGCCCACAAACCCGACCAAAACTTATTGGTAGTGCATATATACACCTTAATCATCCAATGACCTAATATATAACCGTTTTAAGCCTTATAAAAGTGATTATGACACTTATATTATTTTATTTTAAATGATGCCAAAGTTGTCACCTTCATAATTTAATAAATATAACAATTTAAATATTGTGATTTTAAGATGATAAATTCGAGTAAAAGTATTATTGTGAACTTTAATAGATATATTTTCATCATAGGATTTTATTTTAAATTTTTATGCAAAAAATCAGACTATTAAATAATTATACAAAAATGTTGTAGTAATTATTTTATTAAGAGATAAACCAAATAAATGGTTTTAAAAATAATAAAATAAATATTATATGAACTATTTAATGTGATCCACTAATTTTATAGATACATATGACATTATATGAATCTATTAAAGCTTTTATTTTGAACATATCTTCTATATATATTTTATTTAAATTCAAATAAATGAATAGTGTCAAAATTGACACTATTGTTATTTTATAAAAATAACATATTATAAAATTGTTTAAAAATCACAAAAAATATTTAAAAATTATAAATTAAAATTTATATGTTCTATAATGTTATAAAGTAAACAATTATGGAAAATTAACAACTAATAAGAAATTATTTTATTAAAATTTAAAATTTACAATTTTATTACCACAAATAAACGTAAATAGATTAAATAAGGATAAATCAAAATGATAGGGTTTAAAATAAGCTCCAAACATATCTAAATTTTATTTTATGATGATATTACAACCCTATCTCATCTAATATTCGAATATGAGTCATTTTTGGAGGTTTTTAAGTGGGTTTCAATTTATTATAAATTAATATTTTTAAGAATTCCAAAGGTGCCCCTCTCCTCCCTTATAAAAGGGAACCTCCTCCCTCTCTTCCTCACACCACTTTGATCCTTAAAGCTCGGCCAAACCCTGCCCAATTCTCTTCTCCACTTCCCTAGAAACATCCTAGAAGTCCTGGTCTTCTTCAAAGACCAATTTTAGTGCCCTAAGAGGAGGTCTCAAAGAGGCGCTTCAAAGAAGACGTAATTTCCGTTACCGATTCTCTAACCTTTATTTCTTCTTCCACTTCTTCTTCTTAGGTTTTTTCATTGTGAAGTAATAACATCAGTATCACCCATATACTGATATGTTATTATAAGTATGAAACAACCCTATTTCACCATCTATCCATCCTACGGAAAACGAAATCACCGCGCGTGCGTACGTACGGAATACCGTCTCCACGCCGTGGTGTAATCTATTTTCCACCACCACCTTACTTGGATGGGTATAATGGTGTAAATAATAACTATATATGATTATTGTAAATTGATATTTATTCTGTAATAGTATACATACACTCTAATAAAATTCAACGATCATGGGAACGATATCATCGATCGTGCGTACGTACGGAATACCGTCTCCACGACGCGATGAGATTCATTCTCAATGATTAACCATTCATAAATGATTATAAAGTATATATAATAAGTAATCATGAAATATATGAAATAATAATGATACTGGATTTATTTATATATATATATATATGTCATCCAATTAATTCCATTCAATTCAATGAGGAAATGAAAACAACGTTCATACGTACGTACGGCCTACCATCTCCATGAACAGTGTATTTCTTTCCATTTATCGATCTATTATATATATGTATATTCCTAATATATATTATATATAAATCATGTTTTACATTCTGGATGTAATTAATCATGATCTAAGTAATCATATGAATAATTACAAGTCAAAACACGGACGACAAATGAAATGATTTAACACAAAACGATCTTTAACATGGAATTTACAAAAGAACAGGTAATATAAAGTCATAAGTGAACCATATATTATATCATAACAACTAATATGATTCTGTATTAAGTCAATAACATTATTTAAATCATTATACAAGAGGTTCGGATACGTACGAAGCATATCGAACCTAAGGTAATGGATAATTTTTCAAATCTCATTTTTATCCGAGATTGCTTATTCGTAAGTATTTACTGGGGGTTATTGCTATCATCCATGTCTATGTTTTATAAAAGTGTATTCATGTATGTTTAAGGTCCTTTTTACCCATTTTTACTTTTCTCCATGGTATAGAAGGAATATTTATTTTATTTACCCTACAAGGTACTTTTTGACTTTTCCATCAAAAGTACGAGAAGATTGTTTTTTTAACTTATACGTCATGAAAGGATTTTTACGGTTTTATAAAGCCTTATTTTCATGAAGATTCCTCCAAAATATTTCAAGAATATTTTCAACAAAATCCTTTTATTTTAAAATTGCATGACATTTAGTGAAAAGAAAATGATTTTGAAGAAAAAAGGATATTTTCCTCAAGAATTCATTTCAAGTGTTTTATCAAAACCATTTTTCATATAAGATGACATTATTTCACATTTGTATGTTTCAAGTATCATGTATCTATGATTTACATGGTTTCACTTTTCTTATGATGAAATGATATCCATTTTTTATATATGGATTATGTGATGATGGGATGATGTTTATGAAACCCATTTTATTTATTGGGTTATTATGAATGATGTATGTTTATTTTGTGGCACAAGTAAGAATGATTTGATTATGAGATGGGTGGTACATATATCTCCCACCAATGCATTGGGTAAAGATTTATATCTCATGAGATAGACATGGCTGGAATGGCAAGTTAAACTGGTTCAGTAATACAGGACTGGAACGAGGATTGAACTCGATTCAGAAAGGAACTTTGTCAACTAAGATGGTCTTGGCAGCAATTCATTGGCTACTATGGAAATCATATCATGTGGTTAATGGTTTCCACAATTACATGTTTTATTCCCATTCTATTTTATCATTCTTAATGTTTCTTTATGATCTATGCCTTACGTACTTCCATGTTTTATGTCATTTCTCAAGATCTTGATGTTTAAACATTATGTTCATGTTTTTAAGTTCAAATGTATATGGTATGTTTTATTTTATCCATTCTTACCCTTACTGAGCATTTGATCTCACCATTTTTATGTTTTCTTTTCCCCAGGATATAAAGAAAGGTTTTGGGTAAGAAAAAAAGGGGAAGATCTTTATGGGAGATGTTGAAGATCATTCACCACGATTAGAAGATTACGTTCCAAGTTTCCAAAGACACTAAACTATTACGGTCCTTGTGAGTCTTTTTTTGTTATGTATTAAGTATTCCGCTATAGTAATGTGCTGTCCATGTACGTCAAGCTTTGGGTCTCTACAGGTCAGCACCGAGAAATCATGTGTCGGTCAGCACAGAGCGATCTTGTGTGGGTCAGCACCAAGCGATCTTATGTGAGTCAGCACATAGTGATCATATGTGATTCATCACCTAGATATCCTGTGTGGGTCAGCACCTAACAATCCTACGTGGGTCAGCACCATACGAACCTATGTCGGTCTATGATTTAGGATCCTTCATGGGTCTACCTCATAACAGAGTAAGATGATTCAATAGTTACAACTAATCATCTCTGCTATTGTACCTAGGATATACCTAGAGTGAGATGAGTTCATACCTGTGTGGTACTTTCCTTCGTGGTAATACCTTGGTGGTATTCTTCAGCGTTGTGTACCTGTGTGGTACTTACCTTCATGGTATTCCTTCCTTTATGGAACAGTTCAGCTTTGGGCTAATGAGTTGGGCCTTGTGTTTCCTCGTGTTTGAGATGTGTATACATGATAACATAGGTATAAGTATGGGAATATACCTAAGTAGTTTTTTCACTGGATTACATGCTTTGTGGATTATCCTTGATGGATTTTGTGAGACCTTGAGGGTCTCAAGGTCCCTACTGAGTATCGTTATACTCACCCCCAACACAGTCTATGCCCGCACCTTGTTGTGTTTTGTGCAGATGACAGACAACGCTAACTGAGGATGACAGTACCATGACTGGAGGTATATAAGAGGTAGAACTAGATGAGGCATACTACAGAGACAACCATTCGAGAGCTGTACCTATCCTTCAGGTAGGATATTTGGAGGGTGTTCACAGGAGCTGATCTAGTTTACATGTACTTTCAGTTTCTTGTACATTCACGTTGGGCTTGTATTCTGGCCCATTTTTCTTACCGTACTCACTATATTTACTATATAGGTTTATTTTTTTCATATCTTTATGTGTTCTTGGTTGCATGAGTTTAGTGGTTATAAAGGCAATGTCTTCCCAGCTTTAGGGAAAACGCCTTCTGTGCTAGTCTCTAGCCCCTGGCCTATGGAAGGCGGGATTGGGGTATCACTAAATGGGCCCCGGGGGACGGGTCGTGACAATAATTATTTTCTAATCTCAATTTACATATAATATTAACAATATATTTATGATTCCTAAGAATGTTTTTTGGACTAAACATGTTTTTGTAAGTAGTAAATTTAAAATTTTCTCTATTAGTTGAACATTTCTCATCACATGGTTCTAATAAATATTGAAAAGGTTTTTTTTACTTAATTTCACTATTGTGGGAAATATCCAGTTTATCATCCTCATAATTCCACAAAACAATTATTAACGATGATGAATTTTAAAAAAAATCACATAATTTGATTCCACCATCTTTTGTAAATGATTGTTCCAAAATTTGTAACTTCTTCCATTGGGTGAATAACCTATAAATGTTCCTTCCTCGTCTTTCTCATACAATATTCCCAAATCAGAATTTTTTATCTTAACTAAACATGGTCTTCTAAAAAAATTCAATTACCTCAATGGCTTTTTTTGTTATACCACATTTCATAAAGATTCATGTTGGATTCTGCCCTCAACAAACATCTATTCTGAACATGTAGAGCAGTACTAACATCTCATTTCCAGTAAAACATTGAATGTTTTTAATCTGTTAACATACTTCTTCCCATTTCCACTAAATCTATATTATATCTCTCTATTACTCCATTTTTTATGTATTATAGGGAGCACTATACTGATGTTTGATTCCATGCTTTCTTAGATAAGTTTTGAAAGTTTTTCTTGTGAATTTGATACTGTTATCTATTATCAACATCTTTATATAAGCCCATGTTTTCTTCTTAACTTCTTTTCTAAAAAACAATAATATTTCCATAGCCTTTAAATTATGTTTCATAAATATGATGTTTGATATCCAGGTGAAATCATCAATAAAGGTGAAAAATAATAAATATTCTTTTATTAATTGATGTCTCACCAGCCGACATAATTCAGAATGAATAAGGTCAAGAGATATAGAAGATTGAATATCGACTCTCTTATGACTTTTGTTAGTTATATTTCTTTTATGAAAAGTAATAAAAATATCTCCATCTCTTCTTTTCAATTCAAGGAAATGTTTAACAACATCAACATTAGAAATTTTATTCTTTTTTTATACCTTAGGTTCCCAAGTCATCAATGCCCTGATTTGTTTTCATCATTAGCACTGGAATAGCATGATTTGTTAAATTCTCTTATTTTGGAAAGATTTCCACTAGTTCATTATCCTATTGTTATCACTTTTCAATCTTTCACACTTTTTATAACACAAGAATATTTTTTGAGAATCACTTATTTTCTATCATCACAAAGTTGACTTTCACTATGTAATTTGTGATTTATCTAATCAACAAATAGATATTCCTTATATTTAATCTTTTCCATTTCAATATCAGTCATTTTGATTCCTCTATTTTTTAATTAACTATCATTAGAAAAGGTGAAAACATATCCATCATGATTTTAAACATGATACATGATTTTAAAAACACATGTTGAGTCTGATTAACAAAAACTATCATGTATCAATGTTTTTTTCTTTTTTACTTGATTTCAAGGAAGTCTCAACAAAAAAATCTATTTCTTAAACATTCTTATTTCCAACATCCTCATTTTTAAATTTAAAGAATATTTTTCAATAAGGAGTGTCATAAATCTTACAACATGATGGTCATCATTATCGCATCTTCCACAAACATCTTCAATACATTTAAATTGATTTTTTGTTGGGATGTGTCTAAAATCATCAGAATTCACCTTTTCAACTTTTTGTATGTTTGGAAAGTTACTCATTCAAATTTAAAAATGTATTCCACGTTATTCTTTGTATAGATAAGTTGTTAGAATAATTATTTTACCTCTTCCCAAAGATTCCACAACACCAAAAAATCCAATCAAATCATTATTTTCTATTTAAGTAATATCTTTATCTATAGAAACATTGTTGAGGTTGATAAATTCATTATATTTGAACATACTGTAGTCAGGGGCCTCTATCCTTCTAGGAGAGTTTATATCTTTTTTATATGAAATAGATTTCTCACAACCACTTTCCAAGCAATCTTTCACAATTATTTTTCTGGAACCAAAAATGTTATAAGGATAAGCTAAAGAAGTATGTTTATTAAGTGAGTATTTCCCTCTGATTCATTATTTAAGCTTTCTCAAAAACTTTAAAAGTATAAAATTTTAATTTCAATGATTTTTTGATGTTTTCATCCATCTTCCTCAAGGTAATTTCAAACCCAAAAGATTTTTATTGAAACATGTTAACTTATTATTCCTTGGAAACCAATTTCTTATTGATATCTTCAACCATCATTCCGTATTAAATAATTAAAAATTTGTAACTCAGGATCTATTGAATATATTCTTCCTTATTCTCGATGAAACCTTTTCATCCTTCAACAACTTCCTCACAATCTTTCTTTGTCATCCATATTTCTTTCTTAAGAGAATTTTTTTCTCAAGGCATGCATGAAGTTCTATTATGAGCTGATACACTGTAATATTCTTCACCTACTTCATCAATATATGAGGAGTCTTAAACATTGTCAACTTTTGCAATGAAGGTTCTAATATTTTCTCAACTCTCTTCTTCTGAAAAATTGTTTTCATCTAATTATGATTCAACTTTCTTATTTAACATACTTATTTTTTCCATTCAAATTGTTCTTATATTTATTGAAAGAATTTTCTTCTTTATTAAATTTGTTCCACTTCGTCCATTGAGGGTTATCATTAGAATAATCTCTAAATTCTCTTACTTTAATCTTGGTGAAATTCATATAAAGGTGTCTGATTCTAACATAATCAAAATATTTTAGGGGAATTTTACCTCTATACTATCATCTTACTCTTTGATAGGTTTTGGATATAAGAGACATGATTTTTTTCATGCATCTCATCATCCACTTTATATTTGGAGTCATTGGGATCAACAATTTCATCTTCTACAATTATCATATTCCACATAACAACAAAATCCATTTAATCTTTCATATTATTCTTGAACATTTTAGATTTCATCATTTCATAATCAACAAGAATGTTATTCAATTCTTCAAGAGATAAATTATCCTTATATTATAAAGAATAATGTTTGGAATCAAACATTCCATATTGTTAATCATAAGTTTCTTCAGAGTTTTATAATCATTTAGGACATCTATAAATAGTATAATGTTGTAAAAAAATTATTTGCCATGTTAAAGGATTGATCAATACTTTATTTGGATCTAATTATTTTGTCTTCATACTTTCTACATCATATCTGTATCTTTGCTTACTTCACTATAGTATTTCATTCAAAAATGCTTTTTGGCTAATCCCACATAATTATTGATGTTTTGAGTCGCATCACCTTTATATACACATTTTCATATAAGGACATAAGGATAGAATTTCTGGACTTTACATCAACTTTTATATTTATATTATATACAAAAGACATTGGGGAATCCTTATCAAAAGGTAAGAACCATATTGTAGCAGCATCAACATCTTACAGGACAAGAGATAAGAGACTAGGTACCATCTTATTTTTCTATCATTAATAATTTTTTCAATAAAATTTTTCAATCTCTCTACTGTTGAAAGAATATAGATTTTCCATAATAAGGATTCCACAAGGGATCTTGAATCAGATACTAATTGAAATTATAAAGGATCAAATAACATCTGATAAGGGGAGGGGTTGAATAGATTGCTAACTTTTTATATATTTCAAACCTTTTTAAACATAACCCCTGTAACCTATTAAGATATATTTCCATAAAATATTTGAGTAAATACTCATTCATGTAAAAGTGGTAATAAAAGTAAATCACATAAGATTTACAAGGTCTGACCTCCATACGAGAACCTATATCCCTATCATATCCACTCTCCTGGGTCTATGAAAATCCACTATTATGTAGATGTGAATATAACTTCTTCCAACTCCCCATAAACACCTTCTATCTCTAGATAAGAATGATTATACTAACTCATATCGGTTTACAATGTTTCTTACTAATAAATAATCCAGAACAAAAGAATAAAAACTATTTTAAAATAGCTCCATAAAAAAACTATTTTCGAATCCTCTGTCTGATATGGTTAGATTTGATTCTATCAATATGATAAGTCTATGTACGATAAACTCGATATAATGAATTCTGTATAATGAAATCAGTACGATGAACCCATTCTCATTCAGCATTACTGAAACTATGCTCAAATTCTCAATAAGATATTTCTTAATAAAATCTTTCTAAATATGATGTTGATTAGTCCAGTAAGAAAACATTAAACTGTTTGATCTCCCTTACAAGATATCTATCTAGAATGAATAACATTTGCATGAATTATCCAGTTCTCCACCTTTTCCATTCACCTCACAAGGTAACAAAATGATAATTAAGTGTGCCTCTATTTATAGGCGACTCAGAAAAAAAACATGAAACATGAAAACATTCCCTTCTTCCTCAAATTTCAAAACACAAAAAATATCTCTCATTTAATATTCATCATTGACTTCTTAAAACCTCCTTAGATTTTTCAAATATTTACACTGAATAATATTAATTTTTTTCAGTTGAATGAAACTTCCTCATCTTCATTATGATGTAACCACCTCATATTAATTACAATGTACTTCTCTCAGATTCAAATTCCACTTTTCATTATGATATTCCCTTACTTATCAACTCATTACGATCTAGATTTCTTTCTCATATCATTACAATCTACCTTTATTTCTCAGCTAATTATGATTTCCCATTCTTTCTCAACTCCTTACAATATATATTTCTTTCTTATCACATTATGACTTGTGTTTCTTTCTTAACTCATTATTATCTTACTTTATTTCTCAGCTCATTAGGATATGCCTTTATTTTTCTACTCAGTGTGATGAAACTTCCTCAAATCATTACAGAATGTACTATCCTTGTCAATGGTAGTATGATTCACTTTCCTCCTTAGATTAAATCTAATGTAATCCTCATAATGGTGAAGTTAATATTGTTATGGATTCCTTAATATGTTGTAATTTACATTATAATGGAATTCTCATTATGATTTAATTCTCATTATGATAGAAACTCCACTCAACTATAACTCACTCCCACTAAGGGGTTATAGTTAGTATTAAAATAGTATCTCATGATGGTATCATATAAATTCCAAGTAAAACCATATCAAAGATCCATACAGGCCTTACTAAAAAATTCACTCAGTTTCCTAAGCCACTTTATCACTTCTTTAAAGTCCCATTTCTAAAACATACTTTAAGAAAACCCATATAAAAGCACATTCAAACCAGTTTAAATACATACCCCATTTCATTTAAAATTATTTAAGATACTATGATATTCCCTTTTTCCCAATTAACAAACTAAATGTGGTCAAATTCCATTTAAATGTCAATATTATTCAAAACAAACCATTGAAACATTTAAAAAAAACATGAAATTGAAAAATTGTTTTAGAAACCAAATCCTCTTGAAATACTCCTTTAGTAAATTGAATAACAAATCAAAAACAATTGTAAAATTCATCTGACTATCACATATAATAATAACTTCACAATAAAATATTTATAAATCTCCAGCAATAAATGACATGCAAAATAATGGAAGTGAAAATAATCACCTACCTTAATCATGTGGAAATCAATACAAGATTCATTTACTTTGATAGTGAATGATTAAACAAGCAATTAAATATCACATAAAATCCCAAAAACCCAAAAACTAAAAGATTAAACCTCCATGAAATTGAAATTTTACAATGCTAGCCCCAATGATTTTAGGTAGGTGCAGAAACAAAGTGATAAATGGGGTAGAAAGAGAAATAAATAATGTGTACTGAGGGTTTATCCTTGATAAATCCACTTTAAATGATATGGGAGTATATTAGAAGATAGAGGGAAGGGATTTAGAACACACTTGTAGTGCTCCATGTCTAGGTATAACGAGAGGAGTAGGATAAGGGTAAAACCCTTAAAAATTCAAAGAGGGTATTTGTGAATTTTTTTTATGAAACTAATAAGCTAGCATTGTTTGGAAACATGGTTTGGTAAACCATGAACCAACTATGAAGGTTGACCCATAGCACACTAACATGGTTTAGACTGATAGATAGGTGAATCATGTGCATACTATGGGAAATTCCTTTACGATAAGATGTAACACTACTTCACACTTGCTATATCGTTTCTACTAATTATGCACAAGTCATGTCCTATTACCCATACACATAAACTACTTTCATAAATTCTACTATGTTTTTTAATAGTTTAGTCAAAATTCTTGCACTAATCATGTGGACTAAAACATTCAATAACCAAATGAACTGAGAAATGTTTTTTCATATAAGTGGTGCAAGTTTCATAACATGGTTTCTCTTAAATCATATACATTAAATGTGAAACATAGGAAAACTACCCAAAACTCTAAATTCAAACATGAAAATTTTGAAACTTTAATCCAATAGTAAAAATGAATAAAATATTAATTAAATAAAGTGTTTATTTATGAAACATAGTGTCACACCCTGAAATTAATTACCTATATTATTTTAATTTATTTTGAGTCATTTTTTATCTCTCCTTCGGGGTAGAATTCCATTGAAATGCAGATTTTTGGGAGTGAAGTTCATGTTTAATGGTTTGTAAAAATATTTTGGAATCCATGAAATGAGAACTATAATTTTTATAGTATAAAATTTCATGATTGGTATACAATTATTTTAACCATGCATCCTACCTATGTACATTGGTCTAGGTGATCAGTAGGAGATGAACAGTTGGTTCATGGTTTAACCAACTAGGATGTGTTCCAATATCTTTAAATTTTTGGAATTATTTAACCCTTAAGGTTATCACTTCTCCCTCATTAGACTCTCTTGGATTGAAAACATCTCTTCACATGATTTCCTTCTTCTGAGGTCATCATGATGGACCTTACTCAAGGTTTTGGACTAATTCTTCAAATTAAACTCTTCATACCTCAAACCTATCCATTTTCCCTTTATTTTCCTTATTTATTTATCATCTTTTAATTTTCATGTAAATTGTTGTTTTACATGGATAATTTTATATATATTTTTTAGGTTTTTTGGGTTGCTTTTGGTCTTCAAGGATTCTTATTTACCCCTGAAGGTGGTTTAGCAATGCTGTGTGTGGAGGTTGAACATTTAAAGTCATGTGGTCACTATCATGACTCATTAAATATATAACAATGATTTCTTGTGATTTATAATCTATTTTTTATATAACTTTATTCCCTACATAGTATATTTAATGGGTTTTTTAAAGTAAAACAATTTTAAATTATAGTTAAACTGAAATGAATGGTGTTTGACTTTGAAACATGGTAATTAGTTATATTTCAAACTCAAGTATACCAAGTGTTCAATAAATTTCACATTTGTATTTTCCAATGAAAATTATTTAATAAATAATTTGTTTTATATTCCAATAAAACTCAATGGGGGTTTACCCCAATAATATAGGT
Source organism: Viscum album (assembly GCA_963277665.1). Classification (NCBI taxonomy): domain Eukaryota; kingdom Viridiplantae; phylum Streptophyta; class Magnoliopsida; order Santalales; family Viscaceae; genus Viscum; species Viscum album. The sequence goes on from OY728167.1 coordinate 687,831,472, forward strand.
GTGCATGGATCTTTAAATGGTGTGGACCTTCTTTGAAGTGTTGATATTTTGTGAGGGTTGTGAGATTTGGTATTAGAATCCATTTTTAATAAACCACTTCCTTTTAGAATTTCTTATGTCCTGGTTGGAACATTAAAATGGATTCTTTTATAAAAATAATAAGCACATGAAACATGTCCCATGTGTTTTAAAAAATTAATTTTCTTTTACATTATGTATGTGATGGTTCTTCGAGAAGGTACTTATACACTCATATATATTATTGAAGGAATTGGAGTTTTTCTTGTGATATCATCAGTGGTCAGGGTTTGAATGGTTGTGATTCATATCATATAATAATATGTTATGATTTCATGGATTCACCTATATTTTATCATATAATGTTTTATTGTAATGGGAATCCATGGGTAGTTAGGTGGGAAGTCTAGAGACACATTCGGTAGTAGCTAATGATCACTCTCTAGATCATTCCCCTAAGATAGGTTTCTTACTATTCCTTGTATTATTCCCATTAGTTATGCAAGATATGGAAATAACATCTGTTAGGGTAGGATACTGGGTATACAGAACTAGTAATCATTTATAGTAGTTTTGTTAGATTCATCCTAGATTTTCCCATAATATTCTAGGGTCCATTGATGAATATTTCTTACGTATCATATTTATTATTACCATGTATCTATATTTTAAAAAATGGATTTTAGTGTTACAATTTCATTTCATTTAATGGTTACATCACTCAGCATGTCTATTTTCATTAAAAATAGTTTCACAATGGTCATTAAAAAAGTGTTGTTTTGATATTAAAAAGGTGGAATGTTTTTTAAATTATTTTAGAATGTTACTTATTTAGGGACTAAATGGAAATACAATTTTATATATGGATATCATGAAATGGTTTTATCATTAAAGGGTATGTGTGGGATGTGGGTAAGATATATATTAGGAAATAATTGTCATTATTATCATTAGTTTCGGTTTATCAAGTTCATTTGAGTTTCATTGGATGACATTTGGGTTCTAATTCAGGTATAGGGTGGTGACTAGTGAATGTGTTTCACTAGATGCATGTAGATAGTGGTTGAGGCAATTTTCCCTTTATTTTGTTATGGTATCATTATTTTATTTTCCTTTCCATATTTTTTAATTGTACTTTATACCTTGTTTTATTTTATATATTGTTCTTTTGTTCCTATTCACATTGGCTAGTGTTATATTTATTTGTTGGTTCTCATCATTGTCATGATTTTCAATTACATATTAAAATTTTGTTTGGGATGAATTTATTTTTGTAATTTATTATTCGGTGATGAATCCATAAAACATAAAGATTGTTCATGGTGGGATTCTAGGTGGAAATTATTTAATTTATTTTTATTTTTCTATAGAAATAATTCTTTTTGGTGGTTATGTGATTCCCTGGAGTTTTTTTTCAGCCTAAGGGGATTGGGAACTCCCATTGGGTGTGTCATAGGCTAGCTAGGGTTCCCTATCACGTGTTGATCGAATTTGGCTCATGAAAATATAGTATCAAAACCTAGGTTCTTAATAGGTTCTAGTTTTTTAATACACCCTTCCAATTAGGGATGTATGGTATATTAGAGGTGGGATCATTAGAATTCAAGTGGAGGGTCATGAGTAGGTTCCTAGTCACCACCTTTCATGATAAAACATGAGTACTAGTGAATAATTATATAGTTATGTCTTGAATTCAATACTGAATACAAGCTCTATTCTTGTTTTTTAGGTTTTTAGCCACTATTTGAGTGATTCATTATTTTTTTTATAGTTTATGAGTTATTTTGATAAGCTCTATGGGTCATGTTGGGAAGGAATCTAGAGGCACGTGATTACTATTCATTATTTGGAAAACCATGCATAGACCATTTAATCTAGTATTGGAATAATTTTAGTGGTGCCTATATGTTTATCTCATATTTTACCAGGGCATGCGGCCAAACTATGCACAATTGTTGTTTTTCATGAAATTTTCATTCAGGGACCATTGGGTTATGGGTGTCACTTATTTCTTTATATTATTGATTTTGGATAACTTTGAATGTGTGTGTTATGTATTTTTTATGGTTTATTAATTTATTTAATATTTATTTCCATATTTAATATTTGGGTTTTACTTAATAAGGAATTGGACTTCATGAAAGAAAAGTGCGATTTTTTAAGTGTTTTTAAATTTAAATGAAAAATGATTTAAAAAATGTTATCATTGGATAAAAAGGTGATTGAGAAAAGTATTTTAATATTTTTCACTTGAGGTTTTATGAGATGTTTTAGTGTATTTCTTTTTAAAAATGGATAGTTTATGAAATATTTTTAAATCGAAGTTAAAGAAGTTTTTAAATATGTTATAAAAATTTCTAAAATTATAAATTAAAAAATGATAATTAATTTAAAATGATTTTTTATAAAATCTATCTGGATTTTTGACTCTTTTCTGTATTTTGAGATTCATTTATTGATGTATGTTTGAATTTATGAGGCTATGAATTCATTTATTTTCTAATTTAGATTATGTAAATAATTAACTTTTAATAATCCACCATCAGTATTAGTGGATTCCTTTTAGGGGCCTATGGGTGGTTCACCATTGGAATACCTTTAGTTGATCAAGACCTATCATAGGAAGATGTTCCATTTTCTCATGTTATGGATCCTAGTTGTCTTCCCCTTTTATCTCAGCATCTTGATTTAATTTGGGAGTTCCAAAATTTAATCCTCGTCATTTCCTCAAATAAAAAGACATTGAGGGATATTAGGATTGGTTGTGGGATATTGAGGTTATCCTCCTTAAACTTGAGATTCTCAAGTCCCACAATCTTAATCTTGTGACCATTTTGTTGGATGCTCAATGTTGGAATTTTTGGAAGCCTATTATTATGACTAGGACATATAAGGGAATTTCATGGGAAGGAATAAGGGAATTTTTAATTCCAAAATACTTCCCCAAATATGTGAATGTGCCAAGTGTAATGAAATTTTATTTCCTTATATAGGGTAGTTTATCATTATTTGAGTATGGTCATTGTTTTTTTGACCTCATTTTGTATATTCTACATATATCCATGGATGAATACTTGAATGATTTTTACTTCAAAAGTGGTCTTCAACCATACCTTCTATCAGAAGCATCTCCTCTAGTCCTTAACACTTTTTAAGATATAGATAATAGTTTCATGACGTCTTAGGTTGGTTTAACTGGGATTCCAAAAGTGATTGGTGTATCCTCAGTTTTGAGGAGTAGTGGTGAAAGATCCAATAAAGGAAAGGGGAAGCGATCCAATTCTGTGTTGTTGTGTAGTGGTATTAAGAGGTTATCATGCTTTTTCAAATCGAATTCATATGGGAATGAGTTCATGGTGTGAAAAAATTTCTAGAAGGTTTTACGTAATAAATATTTAGGTTAGGTGACTCATAATATTTCACGACCCGTCCCCCAGGGCCCGTGCCATGACTGCCTCAAGCCCTCCATCCATAGGCTAGGGGATGGAGACTATCACAGAAGGCGTATTCCCTAAAACTGGGAAGGCATTTCCATTATAATTTGTAAGAACACGCAATCTAGCACACTGCAAGATACGAAATCAAGTAAACTAAATAGTAAATAAGTGAGTACAGTAAGTAAAAAGGGGTCCAGAATACAAGCCCAACTAGAAACTACAAAGAAAACTGGAAAGTACAAGACAATTGATAGGTGAAAAGCAGCTCCTGGATCGTCCACAACTATTCCTACATGATGGATCAGTACAGATCATGAATGGTCATCTTTGCCATTCGCCTCATATAACATCCACCTCCGAGTTACCTCCAGTCCAGGTAATCACATCCTCAGTCAGCGCTATCTATTGTCTACATCCAACACAATGAGGTGTGGGCATTGCCCGTGCAGGGGTGAGTATAACGATACACAGTAGGGACCCCAATACCCTCAAGGTCTCACAAATTCCACAAAGGATAACCACAAAGAGTGAAAAAAACTGATAACCCTACATATGTATATTCCCATACATATAACTGAGTTATCAAGTAAACCCCTCTCAATTGTGAGGAAAACATAGAGTGCAACTCTAAATCCCCAAGATCAAATGTTCCACAAAGGAAGAAATACCACAAAGGAAAGTACCACATAGGTACACCACACGGAAGAATACCACTAAGGTATTACTATGAAGGAAAATACCACAGATGTACAAACTCATCACAAAATATTTATAACTTACATATGATAGTAAAGATGATTAGTTATAACTACAGAATCATCTTACTCCATTAAAAAGTAGACCAACACATGATTGCTAGGTGATGACCAACACCGGATCTCTAGGTGCTGCCCACATAGGATTGCAAGGTCCTGTCCCATACAGGACTGCTAGATGCTGACCCACATAGGATCACAAGGTGCTTATCCACACAGGATCACAAGGTGATGACCCACACATGATCGCAAGTTGCGTACCCACAAAGGATCGCTCTTCATTCTTCTCGTCACAGCCAGCTACTGAATTCACTCACTACACTTTCTCATCTCTGGGAGGGTCCTCTCCCCAAGCCACTAGTCAATACTCCAACATCCATGAAGTCCCACGAAGAAGTATCTCAAAGTACTGCCACATCATAGGGGTCTTAATGTAACAGACGGTGCGCCCATCGGACGCACGGTCTGTGAGTTATTATCCTTTTAGCCCCGCGAGCCCGGTTGGATTCGTGCTCAATCCAACCCAATAGTTCCTGCACCTTATCCAAAACTATAGTGGTTTATACCAAAGGGGGATCCTCTCTACAAGTTTTCCAGATCCACTGACGATTCTTTAAATCGACGCCATGTGCCAAAGATATGGCTGAAAGAGAGTAAATGGGTCATAGTGGGTCAGGGTCCGGTCCGACCCAGTCGGACCGACCCGAACAGACCCATTTTGTATGGCCTGGCCCTCGCTGGGAGGCCCTGCCCGCGAGGGCCGCGATGGGGCTGCAGAGGCCGCATGGGGAACGAAGGCTGTGAGGGGGTCCGCAGAGGGTCGCTGGCAGTGCAACAGGCTGCGGGGCGGCGCGGCAAGGACGATGGGCGGCACGGCAGGCTGCAGTGCGGCGGGTGGTCATGGGGGCCACTAGGCGGTGGAGGCCGCAGCGTCATGGTGGCCATGGATGGTGGTGCCACGGGCGGCGGGGGCTGTGGATTGTGGAGTATGCAGGGTGGCAGTCTATCGTGGTTGGTCGTGTGGCGTGGTCACGCGCCGTGTCATCACTGGCGGTCGACTTGACTAGTAGCCCTCCATTCTCACCTTCGTTGAGGTCCTCTAATTCCACCGGTACCAACCTCTGACACTAGTCGCTGACACCATCGCAAATATCACACACAAAATAAGAATGGTGGAGAGTTCGATCAATGTTTGATTGGCCCACACCCTCCTCTTTAGTGCGGTAGCAAGTGGTTGACAAAATTGAATCATGAATGTGTATGGAAGATATTTAAAAACATCAATCAGCACAACCCTCGTCAATCTCTATTCCCAATCCCGCAAAAAAATTAGAAGGGGAAAACATGGGAAGTGATAATCATATTGAAATAAACCCCTACCTCATTTGATTTGTCGATAGAGGTTGTGAGGAAGGAGATAATGTCGTTGGGGATAGACGGATGTCGGTGACGTCGGCATTCCCTTGATCATCGGTTCATTGACTTTGAAGATGTTCCTCATCAACGATTGTCCTGAGGAAGAACTCGAAGTCGAAGTCGGCGTTCTTCGTTGGTTTTCTTTGTTGGGGAGATTACTCCCAATTCTCCATGTTTCTCCCTTTTTCCAAGATTATCCCCTAATTCCACCAAAAAATGAATTAACCAACATTATAGAATATGTTGGCATAATTTCAAATTGGAATAAATAATTAAAGGGGTGTGGAATAATTAATTAAGGGGTGTGTCGTAATTAATCAAGGTGAAGTTCAAGATACTTCCCCTCATTTAAGTTGGAGTTCAAGGGATTTTAGCCTCGGGTGGTCTCCACAATCATAACCTCTCATGGGAGGTTAGTTCAGGTGGTCCCCACCACCATAACCTCTCATGGGAAGTTTAGTTTAGATGGTCCCAACCTCTGAAACATCCACATGGAAGTTTCAAAATGAAATAATAATAAAATGCTACACCATTTTATTTTATTTTATTCTTTCATGAATATGTGAAAAGCAAATTTCCACCCCCGACCTACTGCAGTCGAGGTGAAGGACTCCATAAGTGAATATCGGTGTTGTGAGTTCAACGGTGCCCTAAGATTTCAATTTTGATCACCAGTTCAAAAGTTAGAGAATCCTGCTCCCATGTTTACTGAATGTAGCCGAATAAAAGTTCATAAATTCATTCTGAGCATACCGTGTCTCGGAATCACGCGCTGTCATTTTTCTCGGACTCATAAAATTCCCATATATTTGAAAAAAAAATACTTGGAAATTATATGTCTTTACATTCTCCCCACCTCAGGCCTTTACATCCCCGTATGCCACAACTCAAAACTAGGGAAACAAGTAGTGGTACTGAGCATGAATCTAAGCCTCTTGCTCCCATGTGCTTTCCTTGAAGTTCCTGAGCTACCTACGTATGCGCACCAGAGATCTCGACCTCCCGCGAAGGACCCACTCATGTCGATCCTCAATCTCAACAGGAACCTCCGTAAAAGTCGCCCATCGTCGATGTCCATCTCTCTTTCATCGATGATGTGGGATGGGTCGTGCACATATCTCCTCAGATGGGATAGGTGGAAGAAATCGTGTAGCCTATTCAACTGAGGCAGAAGGGTTATCCGGTAAGCCACCTCGCCAACTCTGCTGAGGTCCTCAAAAGGTCTGATGATCCTCGGATATAACTTGTCGCCTCTGCCAAATCTCTGCAAACCTCATCGAGGTGTGACCCATATAAAGATGTGGTTGCCATCCTCGAACTCCATAGGTCTCTATCTTCTATCATCATATGACTTATGCATACTTTGTGTAGTCTTCATCCACTCCTGGATGATCTGCACCTTCATTGTGGTAGCTCATACCATCTATGGTCCCACTGGTGCAGACTCCCCTGGATCAGTATAGTACAAAGGTGATCTGCAAGTTCGTCTGTACAACACTTCAAAAGGTTCCTTCCCAATGGGGGAGTGATAGCTGTTTTTGTATGCAAAATCGATCAAATTTAAGTGATCCTCCCAGCTATGTCTGAACTTGAGGACACAAGAACGTTTCATGTCCCCAAGAATCTGAATGGTCTTCTCATTATGACCATCTGTCTGAGGATGGAAGGCAGTTCTCAAGCGAAGCTGCGTCTCAAAATCCTCCTACAACCCCTTCTATAGCGTGGAAGTAAAATGTGCATCACGATCAGAAACAATAATCATGGGTACTTTATGTAAACGTGCAATCTTCTGCACATAGAGGTTTCCCAAGATCTCTATTAAACCCTACTCTCTGATTGGTTGGATGTGGGCCAACATGGTGAGTCGGTCGACGATCACCAAAATAGAGTCATGTCCTTTGGATGTATGTGGATGACCCATATTGAAGTCCATGGATATCCCAACCCTCTTTCACTCTGGGACCACTAAAGGAAAAAACAATCCTTCTGGTACATGATGCTTCTCTTTCACTTGCTAACATGTAGGGCACTGAGAGACAAACTCTGATACAGTTTTCTTCATTCCCGGCCACCAATTCTATTGTCGGATATCCTGGTACATCTTCACCACTCCAGGATGTACTGCTAGAGGGGATGTGTGCAACTCCCTCAACATATCCTCTTGAAGTGACACTGGTAGCATGGTATTTCCTCTGAAGAGGATGACGTGCTCCCCACCTTCAGAAAATCCATCAAGTGCTTGTCCTTTGGATATTTGAGCATGTTGTGTCTCGCAGTCAGTGTACCCATGTTGCGCCTCCCTGACTCACTGAAGATGTGGGGGAGTGACTGTAAGAGACTGTAGAAAATCTAATCCATCCTGATCCACAAAGGATATCTGCAAGGTTCTAGCTACTCTGTCGCATCACCTAGCAGCTTTATACCAGATCTTCTACTGAGTGAATCTGCTACAACGTTCCCCTTCCTATTATTATAGGCTCTTTAGAATTCATTTCCCTGGAGGAACTCAAGATGAAGTCGTTGTCTGAGGTTCAGGTCTTTCTGAGGAAGATATACGAGACACTCTAGTGATCCTAGTAGACTGTAAATTGCTCGCCCATCAAGTAATGTCACCACATATTCAAGGTGAAGACCAATGCTACTAACTCAAGGTCATGGGTAGCGTAGTTCTACTCATGTTGTCTCAGCTGTTGAGAACCATATGCGATCACTGTTCACTCCTGCATCAGGACACATCTGAGCCTAGTCCCTGATGTGTCGCAGTAGACTACGTACCCTACACCCTCCTCTAGAAGCCTCGAGATGGGGGCACTAGTTAGCCTCTACCTTAGCTCCTGAATACTCTGTTGTCATCTATACGACAACACTAAGGTATTCCCCTTCTTCATCAATGCTGATAGTGGTGTGGAAACTTTGGAGAAATCTGGTATAAACCTCGAGTAGTATCCAGCCAAATCTAGGAAATGTTGTACCTCCATCGCACTCCTGGGGGGGCTCCCAAGAAAGTACTACCTCAATCTTTGCTGGATCCACTGGAACTCTAGCCTTCAATATGAAATTTCCAAAAAAGTGAACCTCTCGGATCTAGAATTGGCACTTCGAGAGCTTACCATAAATTTGGTGCTCTCAGAGTGTCCAGTACTACCCAAAAATGATAGGCATGATCCTCCTCAGTAGTCGAGTAGATCAGAATATCGTTGAAGATGACTACTACAAAGTGATAGAGGTATGGTTGAAATATATTGTTCATGAGTCCCATGAACACTACTGGAGCATTTTTCATGATGAATGGAATAACCAAGAACTTGTAATGGTTGTACTGAAATATGAAATCCATCTTTTGCACATCCTTATCTCACATTTTGAGCTTCTGATAACCTGATCTGAGGCTTTCTTTGAAAATCACTATTCTCCCTTCAGCTGATCGAAGAGATCATCAATCCTCAGGAGTGGGTAATTATTCTTCATGGTCACCTGGTTCAGGCTCTAATAGTCAACACAAAGTCTCAAGCTCACATCTGACTTCATCGAGAAAAAAAATCGGAGCTGGACAAGGAGATACACTAGGCTGAATGAATCCCTTCCCCTACAAGTCCTCTAGCTGTACCTTCAGCTCACTAAGCTCTGCAGGAGACATCTGATACGCTGGTGTATATATCGGTGCCATCTTGGGGTAGAAGTCAATGTAAAATTCCACCTCTCTGTGAGGAGGGAGACATAGAACATCATCAGGGAGGACATCCGTATACTATTTCACCACTACTGGATAACTCGGACTCTCCACATCAACCACTCCGTGGGTGAGTCTATCCAACTGATGTGTAATCGGTCGCACCCTCCTCCGGGTATGTCCATCTTGTGCGAAAAAGGCTCCCTTATCGCCGGTGATGGTAAACCTGATCCCATATATGCAGACACACCTCACTTTGTGCCTAATACAGTCAATCAGAGCATGGACTGTAGATAACCAGTCCATACCCATGATGATGTTGTAATGCCTTGACGCTGCTACTAGGAGATCCCATCCGAAGCTCTCGCCTCCTAGACTACACTCACAGTGCCGGTAACAGTGCGTAATTGTCAAATCCGCTCCCGTAAGAGTCTCTAGACACAAGGATCGATCCAATGGATCCTTCAGAATCTCTGATTTCTAAACGAAGGTAGTGGCAATAAAATAATGATTGGAACCTGTGTCTATAGGTACTGCAACTAAGGTGGAGTAGACACATATCGTACCTCATATCATCTCCAGAGATCCGTGACCATAGGCCTCAGTTGCCTGGAGCTGAGCTTTCCCCTATCCACCTGCTCCCTATGGTCAGGGTGCACCACCTGGTGGTGGTGGAGATAACATCTCGAATCTTCTCCCACCACCATCTGCACGACCAGCTCCTTTGTCATGTCTGCCTGCTCCATGCGGACCACCTCAGTCGAACATCTGTCTCTGCCTGGGTAGTCCCTATACCTTTTTCTGATCATCTATATAGTGGGTTAGAACATTCACGAGCCATTTTACCATGCCCACCTCATGTGTAACACTGCCTACTCCTAGTATGACTGGCTATGCCTCGGGTGCCCCGCACAACCGACTCTGAATCCTGCGGTCGTCCTCCTGTAGGTCTGGTCCTCTTCGACCTCTACGACATCTGTCTGTTGCCAGCTGCAGAAGACTCCGCTAAGTGACGTCTGGTGGTGGGTCTCGCTACTGGTGACTACTCAGTAAGGAAACTCCCCACTATGAGGGCTTTCTCTAACACCCCTGCATGCATCGGGATGTTGAGTGAGATAATCGAAGCACTGATCTCTCGTATGAGCCCCTGCTCGAAGGTCTAGGCCCTGAAGAATGGGTCCCGCACCATATCTGTGGAGTAGCATGAGAGGTCAGTGAACCTCACTGAGTACTGATCTACAGTCATGCTTCCCTGCTGTAGATGAAGAAGTTCCTGTTTGCGCACTGCACGAAGAGTCGCTGGGATAAACTCTGCCCGAAACAGGCTCTCGAAGTCTTCCCAGAGAAGCATCACCTAGTCATGAACCTAGAGCATCAAGCTCCACAATCTTCCTGATTCTGCATGTAGAAGTTTGACTGCAAGTATTACCAAGAGGTCGGCTAGTATCCCTACTAGTCGGAAAACACTCACTACGGCATCCAACCACTCCTCAGATGCATGTGGGTACGTCTCTCCCATGAACTTGGGTGGCCTCTGGCACTAGAACTCAGGCAACGCGCCCAAGCGGCATGCACTCTCTGCTACTGGGGCTTGAGGAATCAGTGGCCCAATGGTTAATGGTACCAATGGTGTGTCTACTAGAAGAGGACCATTCACCGAGGCCTCGTTACTCAGTGGGATATCAGTGCGTACAACTCTCAGAACCCTAGATGTTTGTCTTCATGGAGGCATCCTGAAAAGAAATATGTCCACCACAGTCAATAAGTTATACCTAGTGAGCTGACATAAGTTATCACAAATAAAACTCTTGGAAACACACGAGCGATCAGTGTTTTCATGCATTGATTTAGAAATCAGTTGTCAAGGGCCTAGTGTATGGATACATTGGTCTCTCCACCTACATTGGATTCCCCAATCTGAAAACCACACTCACTACCCTTAACACTATTTCCATTTAAAATTATCAGAGTCCTATTTTCAATGGCATAACTGACTCCATTGATACCAATTTTTCACAACCCATCCCCTAGGGCCCGTTTCGTGACTACCCAAGCTCGTCTTCCATAGGCAAGGGGCTGCTAACTAGCATCGAAGGCGTATTTTCTAAAACTGGGAAGGAATTGCCTTTATTACCTGCAAGCACATGTAACCAATCACACCATAATATACAAACTCAAGTAAACTGAATAGTAATCAAGTGAGTACGGTAAGTAAAAAGGGGCTAGAATAAAATCCCAACTGGAAAGTACAAATAAAAATGGAAAGTACAAGACAACTGATAGGTAAAAATAATCTCCTGGATGATCCACCAAGATTCCTACCTAAAGGGTAGGTACAGATCACGAACGACCGTCTCTGTGGTTCGCCTCGTCTAACGTCCACCTCTGAGCTACCTCTAGTCTTGGTAATCTCATCCTTAGTCAGCGTTTTCCGTCGTCTGAATCCAACACAATGAGGTGTGGGCATAGCCCGTGCAGGGGTGAGTATAACAATGCTCAGTAGGGACCTCAAGACCCTCAAGGTCTCACAAATTGCACAAAGGATAACCATAAAGAGTGAAAACAACTAATAACCCTACTAAGGTATATTCCCATACATATAACTAAGTTATCATGTAAACCCATCTCAATCAAGAGGAAAACACAAAGTCCAACTCTAAATCCCCACCTCAAATTTTCAACAAAGAGGTAAATACCACGAAGGAAAGTACCACACAGGTACGCCACACCGAATAAACCACTAAGGTATTACCATGAAAGAAAGTACCACATAGGTATAGACTCAACTCACACCAGGTATAACGTAAGAACGGTAGTAAATATGATTAGTTATAACTAATGAATCATCTTACTCCCTTAAGAAAAATACCCACACAGGATCGCTTGGTGTCGACCCGCACAGGATTGCTAGGTGCTGACTCCCAGAGTATCGCAAGGTGCTGACCCACACAGGATCTCTTGGTGCTGACCCACAAAGGATCGCAAGATAATGTCCCACATAGGATCTCTAGGTGCGGACTCACACAAGATCGCAAGGTGCTGACCCGCATAGGATCGCTCGTCATTCTTCTCGCCACAGCCAACTATTGGGTTCCCGGACTAGGCTTGCTCGTCTCTGGGAGTGTTCTCTCCCCAAGCCACTGTTCGATACTTCAACTACCATTAATTCCCACCAATAAGTATCTCAAAGGGATGTCACGTCATAGGTGTCTCAACGTAACAGACGGCGCGTCAATCAAACACTCGTTCTGTGAGTTATTAGCCTTTTAATCCCGAGGGCCCGGTTGGATTCTTGCTCGATCCAACACGCCTATTCCCCAACCATATCCAAAACTCCAGTGGAGTATACCAACTATACCTTATCACTCCATGTTTTATGGTCCCACTTAGGATTCGTCAAGTGGATGTCTGGTGCCAAAGATATGGCCGAAAGAGAGTAAATGGGTCACAGTGGGTCTGGGTCTGGTCCGATCCAGCCTAGGCCGACCCGGTTCGGGTTCGACCAGCCCACGAGGGTCGCGAGGGGGCTTCGGAGGCCGCGTAAGGCACAGAGGCTACGTGGGGGGCCACTGGCAGCACGGTGGGCCACGGCGTGGCGTGGAGGGTCGTGTGGAAGTGCGGCGGGCCACGGGGCGGCGCAGCGAGGCCGCTGAGTGGGGCGGAAGGCCACGGGGTGGCGCAGCGAGGCTGCTAGGAGGGGCAGCGCAGCAAGGCTATAGGGCAGTGTGACGAGGCTTTAGGGTGGCATGGTGAGGTCGCAGGGCGATGGGGCAGGCCGTGGGGAGGCGCGTGGCCACAGGTGCCGCTGGGTGGCGGTGGTCATCGGTGCCGCGCTGTCGGTGCAGAGGGCCGCGATGGTGCGGTGGCCGCGGACGGGGGAGCCATGGGTGGCAGGGGTTGCGGACGGCGGAGGCTACAGAGTGGCGGTCTGCCATGGCTGGCCATGCATCTTGGTCGCGCACCATGTCTTCGCAGTGGCCGGCTTGACTGGCCGCCCTCCGTTGTCACCTTCGTCACAGTTCTATAATTCCACTGGTGCCAACTACCGGCACCGGTAGCCGACACCATTGCAAAGATCACACACAAAATAAGAACTGTGGAGGGGTCGGGCCATGTTTGTTTATCCCACACCCTCCGCCTTAGTGTAGTATCAAGTGGTTCACAAAATTGAATCATGAACGTGTATGGAAGATATTTAAAAACATCAATCCCCACAACCCTCTTCAATCTCTTTTCCCAATCCCGCAAAAGATTTACAAGGGGATAACATGGGAAGTGATAATCATATAGAAATAAACCCCTACCTTGTTTGATGCATTGATGGAGGTCGCAATAAAGGTGACAACTTCGTTGTGGATAGACAGACTTTGGTGACATTGGCGTACTCCTGATCGTCGGTTCGTGGACATTGAAGAAGTTCTTCGTCAACGATTGTCCCGAGGAAGAAGTTGAAGTCGAAGTCGGCATTCTTCATTGGCGTTCTTCATTGGAGATATTTCTCCCAGTTCTCCAAGATTATCCCTTTTTCCAAGAGTATCCCCCAATTCCACCTAAAAATGAATTAGCCAACATTATAGAATATGTTGGAATAATTTGAAATTGAAATAATTAATTAAAGGGGTGGAATAATTAATTATGGGTGTGGCATAATTAATCAAAAGGATGTTCAAGATACTTCACCTCATTTAAGTGGGAGTTCAAGGGGTTTTGGCCTCGGGTGGTCCCCACCACCATAACCTCTCATGGGAGTTTAGTTTAGGTGGACCCCACCACCATAACCTCTCATGGAATGTTTAGTTCAGGTGGTCCCCTCCATAGAAACATCCACATGGATGTTTCAAAATAAAATAAATATAAAATGTTACACCATTTTATTTTATTTTATTCATTCATGAATATGTGAAAAGCTAACATCCACCCTCGACCTACTGTGGTCGAGGTGACGGTCTCCTTAAGAAAATAGTGGCGCTGCAAGTTCAACGGTGCCCTCATATTTAAATTCTGAGCACTGGTTCAAAAGTTACAAAATCTCACTCTCACGTTTACTGAATGTACCTGAATAAAAGTTCATAAACTCATTACGGGCACACAGGGATTCAGAATCACGCGCCGCCAATTTTTGCGGACTTGTAAATTTCCATATATTTCGAAACAATTACATGGAAATTCTAGGTGTTTAAATAATACATGTCATGGCTAATTCCATATGGGTCACCTAAAATGGTTTTTTAGAGGCATTACTCATAAGAGGGGTGGATCAATATATGATCCCTCCAAATATATCTAGGTCTATCCTGATAAACTCAGTGCTGATATGGTGACTGATTAAGTGTTTCCATATTTTTTCTATTTCTCCTAATTTTCCTCCTAATTATGTTTTGTTTTGGGAGATGATCACTTATAGATATATGGGAATTTTTAGGGTGGGAATCCTTTATAGTCAATTCTTAACCAGGATGATGATTTGTAGTGGTTTTTGGATATTTTTTCTCTTTCCCTTAGGTTCCTTGGTTCATTTGATTTTTATAATATAGTTCTGGTCTTAATTTTTGGGTTCCAATGAGAATTAAAAATATAGTGGGTGGACCACCATTGAGGACCCCCTTCATGAGCCAAATGTGAGCAACACTTGGTCCGTCCTTTTGAAATTATTGTACCTACTGGTTGGGTTAGTCCCTTATCCCCACTGAACCCAACCTCACTCTTACTATCTTGTCTATTTCCAATCTATGGTATGTGTTATGGGTGCCCTTAGAGATTTTGAGCATCTAGTAACTAAAATCATTCATATTATCCATGCCCAGGTCATGGTGATATTTGTTTTTGAAACCTTATTAGGGAGATAAAAGTTCTTTTTCGTAGATCGCTGTCTCAATAGATTTTCATCCTTCAATGTGTTGGTCTCCAGGTTTTCATGATGGGCCTTGTGTTGGAAATTGGGATCATATGTAAACATAATTATCCTCTGTTTACTGGTTAAATCATCTTCTTAATGATAATTTTTCGGTCCTGTAATCTCTGATATCTCGATTTTCCTCTTTGTGTGGAAATTGAACATGAAGTCTCTATCTAGAAAAACCAATTATATTGGAAATTTTGGGGAGTATAAAGTCTTATGCTGGGGATAATTTTCACACCACAACCATGATAACATTAATTATTTTATTTATTTTTTATAAATTTTTTTTATCTCTCCCTCCAGGTTGAATTCACTTGAAATATAGTGTTTTGCGGCATGCAGTGTATGTTACATGATGAGCACATGATTAGTGAAAACCATAAAGAAACCATGAAACATGCATTATGGTTTTGATAGATCCAAATTTCATAGATGTTTCATGGTTATTATAACCATGTATCCTACCTTTGAACAATGTTGTTGGTTCCCAGTAGGAGTTGCATGGTTTGGTCAATTGTGTGGTTAAACTGTCTGCAATTCCCATGTATTTAAAAAAGTTGTATTTAACTTTTCTCCCCTTGTTGGATTTAACCCTTAGTGGTATCTCTTCTACCCCATTTTGTTCCCACGGTCTACATTCCTATAATCCTTTTATTTTCCCTCTTTAGATGGATTCAGCATGGAATTTCTTCAAGGTTTGGGGATGATTTATCACAGTATACTCTCAAGACCACCCCCTTGTCCCTATTTTCTTAATCTTACATCTTTCTTTCTAACCCTAGAATGGTCCGGTGACCTAGATTTTTTTTAGATCATTTTTAATTTAGTTTTTTTTTTGTGTTATTATTTCATTGGGTCCTTGAAGGTTCTTTTCCCCCCTTGAGGTGGTTTGGAACCATAGTGATTGAAAACAATATATTTAAAGGCAGTTTTTCCCTTTCATGAATTATTAAATATAGAACTATGATTTATAATTCTTTATAACCCATGTTTTCAATTTTGTAATCCCAAACTCGTGTGTTTAATAAGTTTTTAATGTAATTAGTTTCACTTGATTTGAAAATGGAAGTGAAGGGTTTTTTCCTCTGAAACAAGATGATCAAATCAATTTTCAAACTCAAGCATAATAAGAGTTTAATAAATTTCCCGCATGGATTTTCTAATGAAACTTCTTTGGTAATGAAAATTTTTTAGATTCTAAATAAATTTTTATAAAATTTTACCCATGTAATTAATGTTTTTTTTCTCTTTATGGGATGGGGGACTACTTTGAAGTGTTGATATTTTATGATGGTTGTGTGAGTTGATATTTAGGGTTTTTTTGAATAAACTGATTCCTCAAAGAATGTCTAAAGATCTGGTTAAACAATTAAAATAGTTTCCTATCTAAAACAAATACTCCCATGAAACATTCCCCATATATTGTGGAAAATAAATGTTCTTTTATTCTATGTATCTGATAGTCCCCAGAGAGGGGTCTTATGAACTTTTATATTTATATTCATGTTGGAATTGGAGTTTTTTCTTGTAAGGGACTTAGAGATGAGTGTGCGAATTATTTTTATTCGTGTTATATAATAATACATGATCATTTCCTAGAATCAAATCAATTTTTATGTCATGGGGAGCCAAGGGTAATTAGGTTTGAACTCTAGACACATTTTTTTGTGCTAGTTTGCAATAACACTCAAGTTATTAACCCTACGATAGGTTTTACACTACGTATGAGATTATGCTCCTTGGTTAGGCCAATGAGAGTAATATCAAGTGTTCGGAAATGTTATTTGGTATCTAGAGCCATTAATTATTTATAGTACTTATTTTATCATTGTACTATATTTTCACTAAAACTTCTAGGTTCCCATGATGAATTCTTTTATATGTATCATATTTCTAATTAACACATTGCATTAATTTCAAAAATAATTTGTATTGTTAAAATTTATTTTCCATTAAGGGTTTTCAATTCCCCTAGAGTCTATTTTCATTAAAAATAGGTTCATAATGGTCCTTAAAAAATATTATTGTTTTGATATTAAAAATGGGGAATGGTTTTCACTGATATCAATATGTTAATTATTTTGGGAAGAAATAAAAGGCATACTTTTCCTATATATTTTCAAACTATCATAAATTATTTTTATCTTCAAAGGATATACATGAGATGCGGGGTGGTTATCTATTTATAAATTATGCTCACACCTATCATCATTATTGGTTTATCAGTATTCACTAAGTTTCACTGGATGACCTTTGGGTTCCAGTTCGAGAATAGGGTGGAAACACGTAAATGTATTTCACTTGATGCATGGAGATAGTGGTAGAGGATTTGGTTGATTTATTTTATTGTGGTGTAATTTTTTATCAGCCTTTTTGGCTTTCTACTTATTACTACATAACTTGTTTTATTTTAGTTTTTTTTTCAATTTCTTTTTTTCATCATCCAATGTTGTCATTATTTGCTGATTTTAATCATTTTCATTATTTTCATTTGCTTATTTATGTTTCATTAGGGTAGAATTTAATTTTTAATTGCTTATTCGATGGTACATACATCAAATGAATAGAATCTTCATTTTGGTATTATGGGTGTAAAACAGTTTATTTATATTTATTCTTCATGACTAATCATTAACTTTGGTATTCATGTTATTCCCTGGTGCTTATCGCCAGCCCGATGGATTTGGAAATCCCATAATTTATGCCATGTGATGACTTGGGTTCCTCATTCAATGTTGGGTCAGAGTTGGTTCATGACTCAATGACTCAACAGCAAATAGTTCCATTGAATTTGTATGATCTTCTAGGACTCCAATTTCCCTAATAGCTTCTAAATACTCCAGATCTTCCTCAACCCATATACAAGCCTTCTCATGATCCTAAAATATTTATACACAACAAGAAAAATTTCTCCATAATTATTAAAGAATTTTCTCTAATATCCATCAGTAATTATCATATATTCATTAATATCATCTCTATAATCATCACATATGAATGTCATCCCCCCTTGGACATGTCCATCCATGATATCCAATATAGAATCTGAGAATTCTTCATTCTCTTTTCCATATAGTATGGAAGAAAATTAAACTCCTCTCAAAATATCACCATCACATATCGACGTCCTTCTAACTACCTTGTTGAAAAAAAATTACAACTCATCATATGGGTACTTCAATGTCACAATTTTTTTTATTGTCAATACCACTAAAACATTATTAGTCAATATGTGTTCTCTTAACCTCATTTTCTATACCCCTATTAATAATAATGAAAATGAAAATGGGTGGATTTTCATATATTATTATTCTTTTAAATATCCAAATGAAAACCATTACACTCTCGAGAGAATGCTTATACAATGTGGTTCTATTAAAAAAGAGAATTTACTTAATCTACTCTAAGTCCACATGGGCTAAATAGGTGTATAGAATATGATATTTATTACAAAGGTTGCCTATGTTGTATATAAAATCCAATACATGTGATATCAACATAGATAAACTCCAAAAAATAATATCAGGGGTCGTATAAACTTTTGTATAATGAAGAATATGTAACTTACATGTATATCAGCAAACCCATCAAAACAGGTCATGTGAATGTCATAAATATCTCCCTCTTTTATCATGTTATCATCAACCAACACTCCATATTAATATACATTTTTTATATAAAATATAAGGGATGAATGAGTGATTATCATACCAATTTCTCTAATTTTTTAAAACTATCTATAATTTCCTTATTCATTGCATGATAACATCATCTCTTTTTTTCTCCCCCTTAAAGAATGAACATAATACTTAATCTCTATGGTAGTCATAAAACATCATGAATAATGCCTCCATTATTGTCCAATATGAACAACACTAAATTCACTCATTAAATTCCATACATGTTAAAACAATTAAAAAATAGTTTAACAGAATAAATAGGGTCCACTTAGATTACATAGAAGTAGAACTAAGGCTGAGAGTTTCCCTTAAAATTGATCCTTTCTTTTCTTCCTACGTCAAAACTTCTCTTCTTGTAAAATATCTTAACAAAATGATTACTCGTCATCTTCCCTTGTAATGTTTCCTCTTATAGTGATATTTTTTATACCTCAGATATTAAGTGAACATCATTTTATTTTACTTGAAACATATTTCTCGTGCTCTCTTCTTGGTCTGGTAGGATATTCATACAATATTTTCAATCCATTCCCATGCTGACAATAATTTTAACATAATTTTTAATCCATTTTCATATATTCATTTATAAATTTTTTATTATAAAAACCATCATTTTCATGTAAAATAACTTTTTTCCTTTGGACTTAGTATCCATTAGTCACTTTTAATTTTTTAGCTATTTTTAATTAATTTGGGAAAACTCTCAAGCATCCTCTCTTGACCTTCACAATCTCCTAGGACTACTCATATGGTTTCATAACACTTTAAACTTTTCATGACTTCTCATTGTGTGTCTTCTAAAACTTCTTCACCTTTTATTCATATAGAACTTATCTATTTAATATAGTTATACACTTCCCAGATTTTTGACCGTTCATATTTTTTCTTAGTCACAAATCTATAATATTTCAAAATTATTTTTCAGTGGAAAAACTACCTGATTTTCTAGTCAGTGCTTGATTCCTTTAATTCATATCAATTTTAACACTTTATAAAATTAAATTGGTTCATGGAAATTTTTTAATAGAGATGTATTAGGGCATACAGATTAGTAGTTGTTCCCATACCTTCAACAGTTCTAGTAATATCCTCTGAATTTTGATCTTCTATTTTGAGCATAAATATGTCTAATGTTTCGTTGGGGTTGTCTTCCATCATATTGATCCTTCTTTTACAAAGGAAATAGTGGTATTATTTCTAAGTTTTCACTTCATTTTATTGGGAATAATTTATAACTACCCAATTCATGACGTACATGTACATTACATTACTTTTGCGTAAAACATAATACATGACACGAAAAGACGCCCAAAGACTGTGTTAGTTTAGTGTCTTTGGAAACTCGGAACATAATCTTCTAATACTGGTAAAAGATCTTCAACATCTCCCATAAATATCTTCCCCTTTTGTTTTAAAACCTAAAACCATTCATTATATCCTGGGAAAAAGGAAACATAAAAAGGGTGAGCTCAAATGCTCATTATGGGTAAACATGGATAAAATAAAAACAATCCATAAACATTTGAATGTAAAAACATGAACATAAAACATAAAAATCAGGAGCAATGACATGAATATTGGAAGTACATAAGGAATAGATCATAAAGGAACATTAATAATGATAAAAAAGCATGGTAATAAAACATGGAATTGTGGAAAACCATAAATCACATGATATGATTTCCATAGCAGCCAAGGCATTGTTTCCAAGATCATCATAGAGGACAAAGTCCATTATAGAACCAGTTTTACTTTCCGTTCCAACCCTATATTACTAAACCAGATTAACTTGTCATTCCAGACATGTCTATATCATGAGATATAAATCTTTACCCAATGCATTGGAGGGAGATATAGGTCCCACCCATCTCATATTGAAATCATTTTGACGTGTGCCACAAAATAATCATAAATCATTCATCACAACCCAAAAAATAAAATGGGTTTCATAAACATCATTCCATAATAACATAATCCATATAAAACAAATGGGTATCATTTAATCATAAGAAAAATCAAACCATGTAAATAATAGAGACACTATACTTGAAACATAGACATACCAAATAATGTCATCTTAGATGGAAAACAGTTTTGATAAAACACTTGAAATGAATTCTTGAAGAAAATATCCATTCTCCTTCAAAATCATTTTCTTTTCACAACATGTTAAAAGAAAATGATTTTATTCAAAATAATCATTAAATATTTTAGAGTAGTATTCATGTAAAAAATTCATTATGAAACCGTAAAAATCTGGTCATGCTGTATAAGTAAAAAAATATTTTCCTCGTACTTTTGTCGGAAAAGTCAAAAAGTTCCTCATATGGTAATAAAAAGAAAGATTCCTTCCATAACATGTGTTAAAAGTCAAAAATGGGTAAAAAGGAATTTAAAGATACATGAAAATAGTTTTAGAAAACATGGACATGGATGATAAATATAACTCCAGTAAATACTTATGAATAAACAATCTCGGTTAAGAACGAGATTGAAATAATTATCCCTTACCTTATGTACAATTTCTTCTGTATGTGTCCAAGACTCCTGTATAGTGGGTTTAAACATATTATTAACTTTTAACATACCCATAATAATATTTATGATGTCATATATGATTCACTTATGACTTTATATTACCCATTCATTTGTCAATTCCATGTTAATGGATCGTTTTGGGTAAAATCATTTCATTTGTCGTACATGTTTTGACATGTAATTATTTATATGATTACATAGATCATGATTAATTACTTCCTGAATATAAAACATTATTTATATATAAAATATATTCAGAATATAAATATATGTAATAGATCGATAAATGGAACGAAATACACCAATCATGGAGACGGTAGACCGTATGTATGCTTGAACGTTGTTTTCATTTCCTTATTAAATTGAATGGATGTAAGTAAATAACATATAAATAAATCCAGTATCATTATTATGTCATATATATCATTATTATTCATTATATATACTTTATACTCATTCTGGAATGGTTAACATTGGGAATTAATGTCATCGCATCGTGGAGATGGTAATCCGTACGTATGCACGAGCGATGATATTGTTCCCATAATTATTGAATGTAATTGGAGTGGATTATAGAATATATAACTATTAGTATCATTTATAATAATCATATATAGTTACTATTTACACCCTTGTACCCATCCATGTACGGTGGTGGTGGAAAAATATATTACACTACGGCATGGAGACGGTATTCTGTACGTACACAGACGCGGTGATTTCATTTTCCGTAGGATGGATAGAAGGTGAAATAGGGTTGTTTAATATTTATAATAATATATAAGTATATAATTAATACTTATGTTATTACTTTATAATGAAATAACTAAATAATAATAAGTAGAATAAGAAATAAACTTGAAATAATCGGTAGAAGAGATTACCTCTTCCTCGATGTGCTTCTTTTAAACATTCTATTAGGGCACTAGAGTTGGTCTTTTGAGAAGACCAGAACCTCTATGATATAACTAGATAGGTTTAAAAGAGGAATTTTCAGGGTTTTTCTAAGTTTGAAAGCTCAAAATGGTGTGAAGAGAAGAGGTAGGAGGTGCCCTTTCATAAGGAAGGAGAGGGGCACTTTTGGAAACCTCTAAAATATTAATTTCTAATAAACTTAAAACCCACATAAAAACATCCAAAATGACTCAAATTATAATATGAGACGAGATAGGGTTGTAATCTCGTCAACCAATAAAATTTATACATGTTTGAAATTTATATTAAACCATATCAATTTGATTTATCTTTATTTAATATATTTAAATTTATTTGTGGTAATAAAATTCTAATTTTTAAATTGTTATAAATACTTACTTATGTGTTGTGAACTTTACATAATTAGATACATTATTACATTTTATACAATAAAACTTTAAATTTGTAATTTTAAAATATTTTTGTTATTTTTAAATGTGTTATTTTTATAAAACATCAATAGTGTCAATTTTTAACCTATTCAATTATTTGAATTTAAATAAAATCCACACAGTAGATATAATCGAACAAAAATATTTAACAGATTCAAAAAAATGTCATATTATTCTAAAAAATTATTTTATAACATTAATTTATTCATATAATATTTATTTTAATATTTTTAAAACCATTAATTTGATATTTCTCTTAATAAAATAATTACTACATCATTTTTGTTTAACTATTTAATATACTTATATGTATAATAAAAATTAAAAATAAAATCCTATGATGAATATATATATATAATATATTTCATAATAATACTTTTACTCAAATTTATCATCTGAAAAACAGAACAGTTAAATTGTTATATTTATTAAATTATGTAGGTGACAACTTTGACATTATTAAAAATAACATAATATAAATGTCATAATCTCTTTTATAAGGCTGAAAATGGTCCATCAGTCGAAAAATGGATGGTTAGGGTATATATATACTCTACCAATAAGGTTTTCTCATGTTTCTGGTCCTTTGGATAGGTATTATTATTTTAATAAAAAAAATAAATTATTGATTATTCACTAAATAAATAATTTCTGCATCATTAATGTATAAGCTAATAAAGTAATTATATATTTCTTAAAAATAACAAATAAAATACCATGATTAAGAAAAACAATTATCTTTCAAATGATTATTTATAATCTAATTTATATTATGTATAACCTTATATTAAAAATACATTAATTATTAAAGTTTGAGTGAGACATATTTCACTTTCCTTTAAATAAAATAAACTAAAGGACTTAATCACATCCACGTGGGTTCCAAAAGTTACCATTTCGACCTCAGTATATTTTAGGACGAAATATAATTATCCAATTATATTAAGACAAGTTTTATTGTAATTTTTTAATATAATTTATACCCTTAATTACATAATTCACCTTTAACTATGGTAAAAAAAATTACCGTAGTTACTATTCATAATGCCCAAAAATTAAAAGTATCCTATTAACATAATTTTGGCCTACTGATTCCAAAAATGGAATCCATTTCTCCAAATTCAAAACATATAAGTTACAGTAATTAATTTATAATTAATCATGTCGTTGAAAAAAAACGTGTTTTTGTTTAAAACATTGCAATAGATTGAATTGATTTAAACTACGAATTCAATGTAAAATCAATAATAATGAAATACATTATATTAAATGATAAAAATATATTCTATTTATAATTTAAAAACATTCAATATTATAATTTATCCATATAAATTATCTAGATGAAAAAAAAATTAATTAAAATTTTGCGTGATTTTATTATTCATTAATATATGAAAGTTATCAGAAAAATATAAAAAACTTATCCAAAGTAAATTTTTAAATCTGGATTCAATATAATTAGTTTATTTTGTCAAATTGACCTTATAAACATGTCAAAACGTATATTTAAAATGGGTGCGCCATCAAAATGCGGCAAAACTGCATTTTTTTTAAAATACTTATTTTACCCGAAAAAATTATTTTACTCTCACACCATGTTCTAGAAATTTTTTAAGATGAATTATAATGTTATAAAATAAAAAATTAGTTTAATACTATTCATAATGGCTAGTTCATTATAATATTATAACAATATATCGTTTCTTTGTGAAACTCGGTATTGTGTATAACACACGATGTCGAGGAAGGTCGCTCATGCATGTAATGAAAGCCAAGTTAGGGTTGCTTATAGGGAAACCTTCCTTTGGTGTTTCATATATCATAATAAAAATATAGTTCAGTTACACATTTATCAAAATGAATACTTGATGTTGTGTAAAATGAATTTTATTCAAAATAACTTAAAATTGTGTGCAACACCAGCCAAGAATAGTGTTGTGTATACTACAAGATAATACAGTGTTGCGTATAGAGCAAGATAATCTTGGTTAAGTGTATAAAAAAAGACATCATATAAATTAAAAAAAAATATTTCTTATAAAATCTTGGGGTGTTTCATTCTACAACCCTTTAAATGAATTTCTCCCTTGAAATTCGTCAGGGATATAAATGGATTACTACTTGAATGTTTCTTTCATAAAAACCCACATTCTAAAAAAGAATACTAAAATGTAATTTTAAAAAGGAATGTTTGGAACATAATGAATACCCAAAGTAACTCAGCACTATGTTCCCACATAGGAGAATATAGGTGAAAATATGGATATGGAAGAGAAATCTAACAATCAAGTTCTGATGGAGAGTGGTAGAGAACATGGATATGAAAAAGACAACAATCACAAAGCCATAAATTTGTGATGATAAAAGGTAACATCTGATTCATCATATATGAGAGAATAAGGAAAAGATTTTTAGTTTTCAAGTTCATTTCCCTAAATTTGATGAATTAAAAGAAATAATTACATGATTTTGATACAATCTCACCATTGTTCGTTCCTTGAATGATTTCCACTTCATCTCATAAAGAAATGAAGTTGAATTTGATCATTCATGAAGTGTTAGAAGATCATGCGATAGAATGATAGGTAATTCCATCTATCTCTAACATAAAGTTATAAAATGATATTAAATATACATAAGTCCATCTATGGTGAGATTAATCGTATATGGTTCCAAAAATTTACTTGTACTTCATATATCATACCGATTAATAAAATAAAACTAATTTCTACTAACCAGGGGCTTCCTGTAGGCCAGTGGTAGTCGATAAAGGCACGTCTCACTTCGGTTGTGGGTTCGATTCCCACAACCTTGTCTAACGTGGCGGGTCATCGCCCATCTTGCAGGTTTTCCTTATTCTAAAACTAAACTATTAAAACATTATAGAAATAATATCAAAAAAATGTTCTAGCCTTAAAACACTACTATCTGATTTCCAACATAATACATTCCAATATTTAGGCTTATCCAAAATACATCTGTCCAATCTCATAGTCTAAAGAAAGAGTTTACTAGAGAGGTCATCTAGAAAGCATGTGAATATCATCATTTATTCCCCATATATCATAAGATATATCTTGTTGATCGCATTCCAAACACGTGAATACCTTAATATTGTATTCTCTTGCAACATGAATTACCATAGAACCTTGGTGAAAACATGAATGTTGTAAAAAGTTATCTCTTTCCTCCTACCAAAATCCCAAAAATTCAATATGATATCACATTGTCCTTATATTAGTCATGAAATATTGAATACTATCAAACATCTCCTTATCTCCATATCCTTTAATTATGTTCATATAGTCTACTTTCCAAAAATATATAAATAACCTTTCATGGTTACCCATACCATTCAACATATACATTCAAATACTTTAGGAAAAAAAATCGTGTGACAATCTATAGATGTTTATTTATTCCATAGTAACATTAAATTACCTATACAACATTACTCTTGATAAAAATACAATAATTCCACAACCTTCATAAACTATTGAACGAGCTTCATAATTTTATTCCTTAACACTTGTTTCATCTCATATATCATTTTTAGTCTCTTCATAATCAACAACATAAATACTACCCATATGACCATGATGATTCTCTTCATGAGATTTTCCCTTATGGAATTGGTTTGCATAATTCTCGTACATTCCACATTTAAAAAAATTAACTTTTGTTCATGTCTTAGCAATGCCATCGTCCTTGTCTATTGTGTTAACTGAACCTTTTCCTTTGCAATTACTAGATTTCTGTCCCTCTCTTCCACACCCAAAGCATCTTCCAGTTCCTTTGAAACAGTGTCCTTGATTCATCATTCCACATTATTTACATGAGGGAAATTGAACTTTCTTTCCTCTATGATCATCAGGATACTCCATCTTTCTTTTATTAGTAGAGTCAGGAAACTTACCAAAGTTGAGATTATTGATCATATTATGATATTTCTGATTAGGCATAATAACGATGTTTTTCCTTCCAAATACTATTTCATTTGGTTTCTCATGAATAATGTCATTCCATTGTCCATCATATTCTCCATTAACATGAATCTTCTTGTTTCCATCCATTTTATAAAACACAAAAAGAATAGTGTGGGAGGCAAAATCATGCTAGGAAAACAACATAATAAAGGGATAGTACTTTCAATCTCTAACATATTATGTTTAATCCTAGGTTATTCATGACCATTATCATAATTCTAGGTTATAATATATACTTAACCTTACAAACATCCCTAGAAATACCTTAGAAATATCTCTAGGTATCTCACTAAAGTTTTCACATCCTAGTTTCCAAAGGTTAACTAATCCTTCGCTCTTATACCAACTATAATGACCCAAAGTGTGACATACAAGTACATTACATTACATTTTCGGAAAACTTAATACATGACATGAAATGACGCCCAAATATTGTTTTAGTTTAGTGTCTTTGTAAAATTAGAACATAATCTTCTAATCCAGGTGAAAGATCTTAAACATCTCCAATAAAGATCATCCCCTTTTGTTTTCATACCTAAAACCATTCTTTATTTCTTGGGGAAAAGAAAATATAAAAAGGGTGAGCTCAAATGCTCTGTAAGGGTAAACATGGAGAACATTAAAACTATCCATAAACATTTGAACGTAAAAACATGAACATAAAACATCAAAATCATAAGCAATGACAGGAATCTTGGCATTACATAAGGAATAGATCATAAAGGAATATTAATCATGATAAAATAAAATTTTAATAAAACATGGAATTGTGGAAAATCATAATTCACATGATATGATTTCCATAGAAGCCAAGACATTGTTGTCAAGACCATCATAGTGGACAAAGTCCATTACTGAACCGGGTTTACTTGCTGTTCCAGCCCTATATTACTGAACCAGATTCACGTTCCTATCCAACCATGTCTATCTCATGAGATATAAATCTTTACCCAATGCATTGGAGGGAGATATAGTTCTCACCCATCTCATATTGAAATCATTCTTACATGTGCCACAAAATAATCATAAATCATTCATCATAACCCAAAGAATAAAATGGGTTTCATAAACATCATTCCATAATAACATAACCCATATAAAACAAATGGATATAATTTCATCATAAGAAAAATCAAACCATGTAAATAATAGAGACATTATACATGAAACATAAACATACTAAATAATGTCATCTTAGATGGAAAATAGTTTTGATAAAACACTTGAAAATAATTCTTGAGGAAAATATCCATTCTTTTTCAAAATCATTTTCTTTTCAAAAAATGCCACCCAATTTTAAAATAAAAGGATTTTATTGAAAATAATCATTAAATCTGTTAGAGGAAGCTTCATTAAAATAAGGCGTTATGAAACCGTAAAAATCTGTTCATGCCGTAGAAGTAAAAAAATATTTTCCTTGTACTTTTTTCGAAAAAGTAAAAAAGTTCCTCGTATGGTAAACCAAATAAAAATTCCTTCCATACCATTTGGTAAAAGAAAAAAATGGGTAAATATGACTTTAAAAAAATGAAAACATTTTTAGAAAACTTGTAAATGGTTGATAAATATTACCCCAGTAAATACATACGAATAAACAATCTCGTTTAAGAACGAGATTGAAATAATTATCCCTTACCTTATGTCCAATTTCTTATGTATGTGTATGGGACTCCTATATAGTGGGTTTAAACGTGTTATTAAATTGTAACAGAACCATAATAATATTTATTATATCATATATTATTCACTTGCGACTCTATATTACCCGTTCATTTGTCAATTCCTTGTTAATGCATCGTTTTGGGTAAAATCATTTCATTTTTCATACATGTTTTGACTTGTACTTATTCATATAATTAATTGGATCATGATTAATTACGTTCAGAATGTAAAAAATTAGTTATATATAATATATATTCAGAATATAAATATATATAATAGAATGATAAATGGAATGAAATTCATCGTTCATGGAGACGGTAGACCGTACGTACGCATGAACGATGTTTTCGTTTTTCTTATTAAATTGAATGGATGTAAGTAAATAAAATATACATAAATAAAGTGTCATTATTATGTCATATGTCTCATTATTATTCATTATATATACTTTATAATCATTCTTGAATGGTTAACATGGAGAATGAATGTCACCGCGTCGTGGAGACGGTAATCCGTACGTATGCACGAGCGATGACATTGTTCCCATAATTATTGAATGGAATTTGAGGGGATGATAGAATATATTATAATTAGTATCATTTTATTATAATCATATATATTTATTTTTTACACCCTTATACCCATCCATGTAAGCTTGTGGTGGAAAAACAGATTACACCACGTCGTGGAGACGGTATTCCTTACGTACGCACGCGCTGTGATTTCTTTTTCCGTAGGATGGATATAAGGTTAAATAGTGTAGTTTCATATTTATAATACCATATAAGTTTATAATTAACACTAATATTATTACTTTATAGTGAAATAATAAAAGAAGATAAAGTAAAATAAAAAAAGAAACGTCAAAGAATCGGTAGAAGATATTACCTCTTCCTCGACGAGTTTCTTTTAAACATCCTCTTAGGGCACTAGAGTTGGTCTTTTGAGAAAAACAGAACCTCTATGATATAACTAGAGAGGATTAGAAGAGTAATTGTAAGGTTTTGGCAGAGCTTGAATGCTCAAAATGGTTTGAAGGGAAGAGGGAGGAGGTGCCCTTTTATAAGGGAGGAGAGGGGCACTTTTGGAAACCTCTAAAATATTAATTTATAATAAACTCAAACCCAATGTAAAAACATCCAAAATGACTCAAATTATAATATGATATGGGATAGGGTTGTAATATCATCAAACAATAAAATTTATACATGTTTGGAATTTATTTTAAACCATATCAATTTGATTTATCCTTATTTAGTCTATTTAAATTTATTTGTGGTAATAAAATTCTAATTTTTAAATTGTTATATATAATTACTTATGTGTTGGTAATTATTAATAATTAGATACATTATTAAATTTTAGACCATATAATTTTCAATTTGTAATTTTTAAATATTTCTGTGATATTTAAATATGTTATTTTTATAAAATATCAATAGTGTCAATTTTGACATTATTTAATTATTTGAATTTAAATAAAATACACACAGTAGATATATTTTATCCAAGAGATTTAATGTATTCCTAAAAATTCATATTCATCAAAAAAATTAGTGGAGAACATTAATTAGTACATATAATATTTATTTTAATATTTTTAAACCCATTTATTTGAAACTTCTCTTAATAAAATAATTACTACAAAATTTTTGTTTAACTATTTAATATACTTATTTGTTTTATTAAAATAAAAAATAAAATACTATGATTAATATATATATTATATTTCATAAAAATAATTTTACTCGAATTTATCATCTTAAAATCAGAACATTTAAATTGTTACATTTTTTAAATTCTGAAGGTGACAACATTGACATTATTAAAATATATATATAAATGTCATAATCGCTTTTATAAGACTCCAAATGGTCCAAAAATGGAAACTTGGATGATTAGGGTGTATATAAACTCGACCAATAAGTTTTGGTCATGTTTCTAGTCCTTTGGACAGGTATTATTATTTTAATAAAAACAATGTTATTGATTTTTCAATAAATAAATAATTTCTGCATCATTAATGTATAAGCTATTAGGGTAATTATATATTTCATAAAAATCACAAATAAATCTCATGATGAAGAAAAAAATTTTGTCTTTCAAATGATTATTTATAATTGAATTTATATTCTATATAACCTTATATTGAAAATACATTAATTATTAACGTTTGAGTGAGACATATTTCACTTTCCTTTAAATTAAATAAACTAATTGTCTTAATCACATCCAAGTGGATTAAAAAAGATACCATTTCTACCCAAGTATATTTTAGGACGAAATATAATCATCCAATTATATTAAGACAAGTGTTGGGGTAATTTTATAATATTATTTTTACCCTTAATTACCTAATTTACCTATAATTGTGGTAAATAAAATTTACCGTAGTTACTATTCATAATGCCCAAAAATAAAAAGTTTCCTATTTACATAATTTTTACCACCTTATTCCAAATATGGAATCCATTTTTCAAAATTCAAAACACAGAAGATGCAGTAATTAGTTTAAAAATAATCCCATTGTCGAAAAAAATGGGTTTTTGTATAAAACATTGCAAAAGATTAAATTGATTTAACCTAAGAATTCAATATGAAATCAATGATAATGAAATAAATTATATTAAATGGTAAAAATATATTCTATTTATACTTTAAAACTATTCATCTTTAAAATTTAACAATATAAATTATCTCGAGGAAAAAAGTTGTTTATAATTAAAATTTAGCGTGTTTTTACTATTCATTAAAATATGAAGGTTATCAGAAAAATATCAAAAACATATCCAAAGTAAATTCTTATAACTTTATTCAAAATAATTGGTTTATTTTGTCAAATTTATCTTAAAAACAAGTCAAAAATAAGATTTAAAATGGGTGTTCCATCAAAAGGCGGCAAAACTGCTTTTTTTAAAAAAAAAATACTTATTTTACCCGAAATATTTATTTCATTCTCATACCATGTTCTAGAAAATGTTTAAGATAAATTATAAGGTTATAAAATTAAAAATTCGGTTAATACTATTCATAACTTCTAGTTCATAATAATATTATAACAATATATCGTTGTTTAGTGAAACTTGATATTACGTACAACACACGCTATCGAGGAAGGTCTCTCTTCCATGTAATGCAAGCCAAGTCAGGGTTGCGTATAGGAAAAGCTTCCATTTGTGTTTTATATAACATAATCAAAATATAGTTCAGTTATACATTGATCAAAATCTATACTTGGTGTTATGTAAAATGAATTTTATTCGAAAGAACTTGAAATTGTGTGCAACACAAGCCAAGAATAGTGGTGCATATAATACAAGCTAATACGGGGTTGCATATAGTGCAAGAAAATCTTGGTGAAGTGTACAACAGAATACATCAAAGAAATTAAAAAAAATATTTCTCATAAAATCTCGTGGTGTTACATAATTTCTATCAAATTTATTATTACTCCGAACTAATTCTGTTTGATTTATAATCCTATACTATAAGGAATAACATATCTATTTTGAGACATATTAAGGATAGATTTAAATTTAATGATGGGGTTCTTCTTATCACCAGAATGAGAATATTCACCTTTAACCTCCACCATCTTTTTAAATTGTTAATTCAATTTGTTAAAATAATTTTGAATAACAAGTCATATTGATTTGGTCTCATCCAAATTCTCTAATTTAGTAGTTAATTGTTTTCAATATTAACCATTATCTTTTCTTATGATACCACATTTTGCTTTTTTCACTTGGTATCATCAATATATATTACTTCATTATTGAAAATCTCTTCTTTCTCAGTAGTTTTATTTTTATTTTCTTTTACTATCTTTATCTTTTATTTCTCAAGATATGTAATCTATTCAAGAAAATAATGTAGTTCATATTTCAGTTATTACTCAAGTTTTTTTCTTTGTTCTCTATCATAATCATTGCTTTATGAATCAATATTCTTCTCAATGTGAGTAAAGAAATTGCCTTCATCACCAGAATTGATACTTGATGGTGATGATTCTACCTTTTCTAATTTTCTCATCATGTTTTTTTATCATGGACTCATTATTGTTCTTCCCTTTTTTGAGTTTTTTATATTCCATGTCTAATTCAGTATCAACATTCCACTTCTTTGTAAAATTATTGGAAAAGTTTAAAATTTCATTAAAATTATACCACATTCGTTCTTGTTTACCTTTTCCATTCCACTTTACTTTTATGAGTCTATTTTAAATTAGAGAGAAAATCTTTTTGATGTGTTCATAACTATTCTCTTCAACATAATCACTTGATTTTGTAGCCTCATATTCTCTTATTTTTCCTGTTATCACGTCCTAGAAAATAATCTCCCCTTTTACCTTCATCTTCAAAGTTTATGTATTTATAATTTCACATGTTATGAGAATATTATGAATATCATATGAGTATGGTTCATCCCTATCTTACAAATCTAAAACATTGGAATCAAATCTATTTGAGAAATCTCTCATAAACATCTTCACAATGATGGAGTCTTTTAGTTTCTCATCAATCCCTCGTATTTTATTCACAATATCATTAAATCATGTAAAATATTCATCAATGTTATCATCATCATCCATTTTAACATCTTCAAAACTACTCCACCGTACAAGGAGTTTTACTTCCATTACCTTGATATTTTCTTCATAGATGTTTTTCAATTTTTCCTAAATATCCTTAGATTCCTAAACACACATAAATTTGATGTACACATTTTATAATAGATATATAAAGATGGAATTTTGATCTTTCTAATCTGTTAGCTCGATTAGGTTAAATACCCTAAGAGGGTGTGAATTTTTGTATGATTAATTAAAACAACTATCGCTTTGGATTTTTTTCACACTTAAACAAAACACTCTTCTCTCTCTTTCCTATAGTATAGACTTAAATGAGAATTAGAAAATGATTTGGAAATAGGAATTTTACTTTCTTACTCATCATTGATCTATTTCCAAGGATTATAAAAATGTAATGTGGTTATTTAGAAAATACACTAAAGCACACTACTTCTACAAGGTTGGGATCAGAATCACTATCCATCCTGGTTTACAACCAATCAAAATTTGAAATCTCACAACTCTCCCAACTAAAGTGTGATATCTGCATCATCAGATGATTATTTTGTTGATCTGAATCATCTCAGAATATTTTTACACTAAGTTTTCTAGGTAGCTCCATTTTCACCCAGGAGATGACATACATTTCATCACATAGAATTTTCATTACAGAGAGTCCTTTCACAGTTTTTTTTCTTTTTATAATCAAGAATAATCCCTTTATGAAAACCTATATTCCGCATAGCGTGAGTGATACGTGGAATTCATTTCACCAAATAGAGATAGTGATTTAAATAATTTATTTTTAGAAAAACTCATTCGTGACCCTTTATCACAAGCCTCCTTCATGAACTACCTCGGTTGGAAACTCGACACCTTTATGAGCTTAACTACTTCATAGACAACACTGAATTCACTAAAATCTCCAAATGATGATCATATCTAATAAATTTTCCTCTAATTAATGATGATATTGGGGTCCTTTATATAAGAAAATAAATATCTGAAAATCTTCTAATCACAATTACCATTAACTCCTATTTGTGACCTCTAAAACATCACCTTTATCTGCAAACAAAACACCAATTGTGGCACCCTACAAACTCCATCTAATTTCAACACCATTATCCAAAAACAATAGTGTCCTTTTCGATTCCGTATAATTATTTTGTAGACCACATAGTGTAGTTTCTTTATGAAATTTTTGCCTTTGTCGATAAACCAAAATCCTGGTTTTGAGGCACTAAAATTTGGAAAATACTAGGAAACATTTCCGCATTCAAAACATCTACTTTGATAGCAACCTTGATATAATTTTTTCAATCATCGTTCTCAACAAATACAAACAACACCAAAACACTGAAATGACACACTGATGGATTTTTTTTCAACAATTCCCCCCTTTGGGTTTGTTGACAACTCTTCACCATTTGATACAACTTTATATATTCTTCTATATTCTACCAAAAATTAACTTCTTACTATTATTGATAGAAATAAATAATTTACCCTATAGACACTCTAAGCCCACATGATCCATGATCAGTGTGAGAAACAAGAGTAGCATGAAAATTTCATAAATGAATCAATTCATTTCCAAAATAGCCAATTGATATCATCATTAACACTACTTGTAATAATATATAACCTTTAATTGATTGTATTTATCATCGTAATAATTAATCCCCCATACTTAGCTACTCCCCTTATCAGATTCTCCCTTATATTGATCAAGTTATTTTTTCCCATTTTTCAATAAACTCAATGGACACTCCTTTTTGGCTGCAACATTATAAAGAAAACATATCATCACATAAGTGAAAAACACACCATACCTCGGGGAGAGGTCATCCCCCATCCAAAAAATTTTAATTCTATGGAGTCTACTAAAATCCAAGATCCACTCTATGCCACCAAAATGCCTTTTTAGATAAGTCCATCATCAAAATATCTGAAAACTGTTGTTATGTAGGAACATACTCCAGTTTCAGAAGACAATTATCCACCTTATCCTTGATAAAATCATACTTGATTTAAATGTGATTTTTTATTCAGTGATAAAATGAATTTTTATAAGGTTTATATAACTTTAATTAACATAATGCATTCTTTTTGGAGACTTCACTTCAACTCATATATCATCAAGTTGATACTTCATCCACAACAATTGTGTTAATTATTGAGTAGTTGTACTATATATTTCTTCTGTGGTGCTCAATGAAATGAAATATTTTTTCTTAAGTAGCCATGAAATACACAATCCTCCAAGATAGAATGCACCACCTGAGGTTTATTTTCTATCACCTGCTAAACCAGACCAATATGCATCTGTACATCCCAATAACTATTGTTATGATTTTTCATTGTACAGAAAACCAAAATACACCACTACCTTAATATATCAACATATTATTTTTTGATAAAATTAATTGGATTTCTTTTATATGACTTTGATATGGTTCTTCTTTACAAGTGGAATAACAATATAAAGTCATTTTGTTGTTAAGTGCAATAGACTAGAAATGATATTCTTGTATTTTGTGATATTAACTTCTTTGTCATCATAATTTCATAATATTTCTATCCATGTATCCATTAGAGTCATCATATACTTTTAATTATGCACTCAATATCTTCTTATAACCTCCATGGAAAATTTTTATTATGAAATAAATATGTCATTATTTCCTTGTGTAACCTGTCAACCATGGGAAAATGTTAGTTCCCCAATTATTGACATTTCAAACTCACTTTCCATGAATTATATGAATAGTTTTCATTGTTCCTCATTTGATCCCCAAAAGATTATGTCATTGAAATACACCAGCACCATCATCATTGGATTAATATTATTTTTATATAGATATTGTAATCAAATCCACCACACTAAAAACAATGTTTTTTAAGAAATGACCAAATCATGAATAACATGCTCTCAATTCTTGTTTCAATCCATACTGTGACTTCATCAGTTAAAAAACAATTTTTTCGTCTTCATGAATGAAAACACCATATGGATACTAGATATACACTTATTATTTTAGAACCCCATTCAGAAATTCTGACTTGTCACCTATCTAGAAAAATATTAATTTCTTTTTTACTGTTATGTACAAGAATGGGTGAATAGTATCAAGCCTTCCAATATGTGAAATTGTTTCATCAACATTGATTCCTTATATTTGAGAGTATCCCTTTCACACTTTTCATGATTTGAATCAAATAACCAATCAATATTCATTTATTTTATTCTGGAATACCAATTTCATCCCTATGAGATTCTTATTTTTTTAGTCTTGAAAAATTCTCACATGTCTGTTTATTTTCTATTTTTTTAAGTTCTTCATTCATTTCTTGAAACCAAATCTCATTTATTGGTGCCTATCAAAAACTATTTGGCTCTATCTATTATAAGAATTATTCTTGTTGTAGAATCTTAATCATCCTTATTTGAATTGGAACTATTTGATCACTGATTATGTTCGGCCTGTCAATTTCATCTCTACTCTTCAGTATCTATGTAAGTACATGTTTGTGTTCATCCTTTTCATTATCTGAATATTCTTCTAAATATTACTTATGAACTAGAAATACCCCTGGGCTACTTATCTCTTTATCACTATCCTCCTAAAAAATTTCATGTATTTGCTGATGATTCTACTCATTTTCTATCACAACCACAACATTAATTTCTACAACATTTCCCATCCTCTTGCTGAATAATTTATATTATTTTATTTTTTTTATTAGCCAATAAATATCCCTTTATCTCTACAAGATTCAAACTTATTATGTTTCCCCATATTGGGAATGAATCACTTACTTATGAAGACTCAAAATTAATTCAACGTTGGCTTATTTCCATACCATAGATTGTATGTATTCTTCTCTTTATTTGAACATAATATGGCCCTTTTTTATATATATACTGATTTCATCACTACTTCATTCAAAACCATTTCAAAACGGTATTTCTCATGGATTACTTTTCTAGACATGTTGCTGATAAAATGATTTATTCTCTCAAATAATCTATTTTGATGTGGTGATATTACTATAGAAACTTGTTCCCTTATCATATGTTCCTTGATATAATACTCCACTTGGTTTTTTGTTAACTCTATTCTATTATCTCTTCAAAACAACTATATTTTTCGACCAAGAATCTTTTCAACATCCCTTTTACAATGTGTTATGCAACTGAATGCCCCAAACTTGTGGGTGATTATGAAAACCCTTTTCATTCTACTAAACTAATCAACAAAGATAGTATAATATCTCCTCCCACCAATTTCTCTTGGTGAAATAGGTTTTCACCCATCAATATGAACAAACATGAGCACTTCTGTAGATCTTTCTATTTTTCCTTATATGACTTCAGAATATTCTTACATTGTTTACAATCATCTCACATATGTGTACAATCATGTGATAAACTAGGGATATCACAAGCAACATCACATTTTACCGAATCATCCAAGGACGTTTGGATCAAATAACCATGATTCTTATTCCATAACCAATTTTCTTGTTCATTAGATAGAATGAACATATCTTCTTCTCTAATCACATGGAATATTTTTTCCCTCGTGTGTTTTCCCTATAAACCAACTACAACATATTTTACCATGATGTTACATAATATCTTGTAAAATTTTTTGGCATGTCATGAGTCACACAATTTCCTGACACAAAGAAAGTTGTGACTGATACCTTAAACAACCAAGACATCTTCATGTCTCTTGAATTTTCTCCCAAAAATGGAATCTTAATAAGAAAATAATCTTCAGGACTCCATTATTACAAAATTAAATAATAACTTCCTTATCATAGCTAATTCATGTCACAAAATACTTATTT
The DNA here is from genome assembly GCA_963277665.1 of Viscum album. Taxonomy (NCBI): domain Eukaryota; kingdom Viridiplantae; phylum Streptophyta; class Magnoliopsida; order Santalales; family Viscaceae; genus Viscum; species Viscum album. The sequence goes on from OY728167.1 coordinate 687,869,330, forward strand.
ATTATCATATGGGAGGTGAATCTAATATTAATGATCCATATTCCAATGTGATCTAATGATTCGAAAATAATCTCTTCAACCACTACATGTTCATCTCTTTTATTTCCAATCCATGACATTGACTATAAGGCCCGGCCTTAAAAATTATTTAATATTGAATTAAATGAATAATTCACATTGAGGATCTTTTCAGGTTTAGAGTTTTAGTGAATTAGAACATAACTATTACATCTCAAAAGTTTACAAAGTAGACACTTCTACATAGTTTCCCTTTTTTTACAAAACATGAACTCTTAAAAAAGAGTCATGTATAGTTCCATGTTAAAGATAGCATGACTTTTCTTTGATCCCATCCTTGACCCTATTACACATTATTTCCTATGAATAACATTTCAAAAAAACATGGGATGAGCCTAAAAAGCTCAGTAAGGGATACATAAAGAAGGAAAACTCTTAGTTTTTCAAAACAACAAGTAAACCATGAATACTTTATCAAAGTAATATGTTTCACCTTTATAAAGTAGTAAAAACTCTTCACTGAATAAAATATCATTACATACCCTTTTGTAACCAAAATATTACCATAAAACCCATATAAAGAACACATAACATATAAAGGTAACATGGGACATAAACATACTTAAATGGAATAACCATACGGTTGACTTCCACACATATCAGTTAATGGAATATCCATACGACCGACTTCCATACCCAATGCATTGGAGGTTATAATGTAACCACCCGTCCTGGTATTCATGGTACCACTCGTCATATGGCTTATCACGTAACCACCAGTCAAATTTCCATGTACCATTATAAAATCATAAGACATAAAATAAATATAATGGAAGGAAAACATTTTCACATTTTGATCACAATATATCACTTAAATATATTGACATAACAAATCCATTATAAAAACCATTTTCAATACCAAAATACATAAAAGATTATATGGTATTTATTTCATTTTAAAACATTACGGCTTGTTGAGGATGCCAAAGACTAAATAATACTCGTGGTGGCGGAAAATCTCATTGTCACCGCATACATTAAAAGAAACATTCCATTTTTTCGTTTAGTAAAATACTTCGAAGAAAAATATTTCTTTTTGAAAAAAAGTAAAATTCAAAGGGGTTTATACACCATATAAAAGAAAGTTGTGTATAAAACAATATATGCCTCAATGAAAGGAGATTGAGACGAAGTCCTTACCTCGTGTCCGACGTGACTCGATTGCTCTTTAATCTCCTGAATAATAAACTAAAGTTAGGTTATACTTTCTTAAGAACCTTTTTAAAGCTTATTATTTCTTTTATATCACTTATTTCCATGTTATAAACATTATGTAATCATTTATGTTAATGATGTTCATTTTGTCGATATTTGGTACTTAAGTCAAAAATGGACTTCTTACAATTACATGTTGTTCATGTGGTCAAAGGTTCACTATATCCAGAGTGATATTCATGATTTGGATATCATATATATCATATATATCCAGAATATACATGTATTTATAATTGTACATAACATTTAGAGGTAAGAAATGAAATGCACCGTTCATGGAGACGGTAAGTCGTACGTACGCATGAACGCTACTTTCATTTTTATTTCATATTTAATGGAGTGAAATCATAATGATATAAATGTATATTATAAATCCAGTATAATATCATATATAATATCATTAACTCCATCCTTTATACGTCTCACATATGGCAGTAATGAATCAAATCACTTTGAGGGTGCGGTAGTCCGCACTTCCTAAAATAAAATTATAGTGTTTACCCATAATGGAAACCATAAAGGTATGCCACAAATGAAAAATACAGAAGCATAAGGAAAACATAAAAATAATATATATCATATATAAATAGAGTGACATATTAATGGCCACCATTAAAGGTGTTAAAAGAAGATTGAACAATCATCGCTTCGTGAGGCAGAAATTTGCCAACCACATAAACAGTATGTTCTTTAACCATTAGATGGAGGTGTGTGTAAGTGTAGCTCTAATCCTTCTCATAAAAACATCCTAGTATATTGAACATACTAGTTTTGTTAAAAAAGAAAGTAATAAAAATCATTTAGGGGGTTGGAGAAGAAAAATAAAACAAAAGAACACAAGTGAAGACATTGCCTTTAAATCGGGTAACTCCTCTTGGATTGAACCAAAAGGGTTTTTTTAAAGAGATTTCTGCATAAGGTAAGGCTTCTAGGATGAGTATGGGGATGTGGAGAGTTAAAACTATCATATCTTGGTCGAGCCAAAGGCTTGAGAGGTGTGGGTAAGGGGGTAGAGGTGGGGGCCTTTTATAAGAGGAGAGGAGGGGCACTCTTGGAAAGTTAAGAAAAGATACTTTATTATAAAATTATTTTTGGATAATAAAGGTACCACAATTATATATTTCATTTATAAGGTGATAAGGGTTCTAAATCCACCCATCCAATAGGTTTTTGACAAGTGTAAGTCTTAGATTTTACATTATCTTTTCATTTTATTTAAATCGTTAAATAATGAGGTACTCGCTGCATCATTATAGTGTCATAAATAATTTAATTTATTTAATTTCTAAAAATTATAAAAAAAATATTATGATTTAGTTAATCTTTTTAAATTTCTAATGAATTTTTATAGTCAAAAATTTGACTTGTATAACCCCATGTAAAAATTGTTTTAGTAAAATAATACATGTTTGTAACATTTTTATTTTAACTTTAAATAATAAGTTATTAATGCCATTTTCTTACCAAAGTGGCTACATGGGGTCCCCAAGTTGACCCATGGATTTTATTGGTCGGTCATGACTCATCAAATATGGTTAGGACATGTGTCAAGGTCATTTCATATTATTATAACATTATCTTAACCTTAAATTACACTAATTACCTTTAATCGTGATTAATAAAACATAAAAGTTACTATTCACCAAAAAATATTTTCATCCCATTGAACCACATTTTACATCCTAATGAAAACCATGTATGTCGGATTTTTTAAATTCAAAACAAAGAGGTTGTGAAATTTCATTTAAACAAAAAATCAGTTTTTTAACTACCACTTAGTGGTTTCACTGTTGATCAAAAATTGAAGTTTTTCAGAAAAATACCAAAAATTCACCCTAAGAATTATTCAATATTCCGAATTCAAAAATGATTTCTATTTTACAATATTCAAAAAATATAAGTTGCATTAATTAAATTAATAATTAATTCCCACTGTCAAAACAAATAGTGTGCTTTTACGAAACAATATATATCAAAAGATTGACACTAGTTTAAGTCCAGTTTCAAAGTGAAATTAATTCCAATGACCACCATTGGATTAAATGGTAAAAATATATTCTAATTTCACTTTAAACCCAATTAAAAAGATAATATAATCATATAAATAAAATATATTAAAAAGAGGTTTTGAATTAAAATACAACATTTTTCACTATTAATTAGAAAATGAACTTTATCGGAAAAATACCAAAAATTTACACAATGTAAATTTTGATGTCCCTATTCTAAAAAACAATTATTTGGTCCAATAGAATTTATAAGAGTGACCAAAACTATATTTAAAGAGGGTTCGACATTGAAAGGCGATAAGTCAATCTTTTTGTGAATATTGGAGTATCTATGCCTAAAATTGAATTCTTTTCTTATTTTAAGACTTTATATTTTTTTGGATAAATGTAAAAAACATTTAAAAAACATATATAATCATATTTTAGTTATTTCTATTCATTCCCACCAATACAACGGCCACGTTTTAACTACCATTTGAAATAATATTATTATAGTAAAAGTGTGCAACATAATATTTCAAAGAAACTCTTTGTTGCGTATCGGGTACGCTATCGAACATAGCAACCCCTTTAATGTAAAATTAATATTTAATTCGAAAATGTTAATAAATATAAAACTGTATTTATTCGTTATTTACCTGGGATGTTACATCCTTCCCCCCTTTTGGAAATTGCGTCCTCGCAATTTTATTCAGTTATCAAAATTAGTGGGGGTATTTATTCCTCATAGCATTTTCAGATTCCCACGTTGCCTCTTCAACCATATGGTTTTTCCACAAAACCTTTACCTGGTGAATTACCTTATTCCGCAACACATGCTCTCTATGGTCAAGAATATGGACTGGTTGTTCTTCATAAGTGAGATTCTCTTCCAACTGAACTACCTCTGGGCTAAAAACATGAGATGGATCTGGCATATACTTTCTCAACATCGAAACATAAAAAACATTGTGTACCTGAGATAAACTCAGAGGTAAATCCACTCGATAAGAAACTGATCCAAATCTCTCTAGAATTTCATATGGTTCAATGAACCTTGTACTTAGTTTTTTTTTCTTACCAAATCTCATCACACTTTTCCATGGTGAAGCTTTAAGAAAACATGATCACCAACCTCGAAAGATAAATCCTTCCTCCGGTTATCGGCATAACTTTTCTGTCTCCTCTGAGCTATTCTCATGTGTTTCTGAATCAACTAAAGTTTTTATTCCATCTCTTCTACCAATTCTGGTCCCATCAGCTTCATTTCCCATAATTCATCCGAAAAATCTGGAGTTCGACACCATTTTCCATATAATGCTTCAAACATAGCCATCTGTATACTGGAATGAAAACAGTTATTATATTAAAACTCAACCAAAGAAACATATTGGTCCCAACTTCCCTGATGATCCATTGAAAAAGAACGTATCATATCCTCCAAAGTCTGAATTGTTCATTCTGACTGCCCATCTGATTGGGGATGAAAAGTAGTATTAAAATTTAATTCAGTACCCAACGACTTCTGAAGGAATTTCCAAAAGTTAGAAGTTAACCTGGGATCACGATCAGATACAATGGAGAGGGGAACTCCATGTAACCTTACTATCTATTTAAGATACAAATGAGAAAGTTGATCAATGGAAAAAGTATCTCGTATAGCAGAGAAATGAGCAGATTTTGTCAAGCGATCAACAATAACCCAGATTGCATTATTACCTCGAGGTGTCTTCAGCAATCCCACAATGAAGTCAATGGTTATATTTTCCCATTTCCACTCTGGAACTGGTAAGGGCTGGAGCATCCCTTTCAGTAACTGTTGCTCTTCTTTAACAAGTTGACAAGTCAAACACTTCATAGTAAAATCAGCAATATCTCTTTTCATTCCATCCCACCAGTAATACTCCCGCAGATCTCTGTACATCTTAGTACTACAAGGATGAACTGAAAACGGGGAACTATAAGCCTCACATAACAACTCATTCTTCAACTGCTAATCACAAGGCACACATAATCTCTTCCAAAACCTCAAAACTCAATCATTATCAATGTTAAATTTAGGCAACTTACCCGTCTGAACCAGCTCTACCTTTTTCTGCAACCCACTGTTTTTCTTCTACGCTTGCTTAATTCCGTCTGATAGAGATGATCTCACTTACACCTGAAACAATACAGAAGAACTTCGTGTGCCAACAAATTCTATGCCGATGTTCATCAAATAAAAAATTAAAGGATCTTGTTCCAAACGTATCATGGTTAATGAAGCATTACTTTTTTGACTCAAAGCATCATCCACTTTATTTGCTTTTCCCGAATGGTAATAAATTGTACAATCATAATCCATGAATAATTCTAGCCATCTCCTCTATCTCATGTTCAATTATTTCTGAGTGAATATATACTTTAAACTTTTGTGATCAGTATATATTTCACACTTTACTCCATACAAATGATGACTCTAAATATTTAGAGCAAAAACAACAGCAGCTAATTCCAAATCATGTATAGGGTAATTTACCTCACTAGTTTTCAACTGACGTGAAGCATAAGCAATTACCTGATCATTCTGAATAAGGACACAACCAAGTCCCTTCAACGAAGCATCACTGGAGATAACAAACTCACCATTCCTCGAAGGAAGTGCCAAAACTGGAGCATTCATCAATATTCTTTTCAACTCCTGAAAACAATCATCACATTCTTTTGTCCAGATAAACATAACACCCTTCCGAGTTAGCTTAGTCAATGGACTAGATAACCGTGAAAAATTTTCAACAAACATTTGGTAGTAACCTTCCAAACCAAGAAAACTACGAATCTCAGTTACATTTGTGGGTCTTGGCCATTCTTCAACAACTTTTTTTTAACAGGATCAAAATTTATTCCATTTTTTGAAACAATGTGACCAAGGAAAGAAATTTGTTGTTACCAAAACTCACACTTACTGAATTTTCCATACAGTTTCTTTTCATTTAAGGTTTTCAAGATAGCCCTTAAATGTATTTCATGATCCTCTTTACTTTTATAAAACAGCAAAATATCATCAATGAAAACAACCACAAACTTATCCTAGAACACATGGAAAATTATATTCATAATGTCCATGAATACAGAAGGTGCATTGGTTAACCCAAAAGGCATAACTACAAATTCATAATGTCCATATCTAGTATGGAACGCAGTATTTGGAACATCTTCTTCTTTTACATTCAACTGATGGTACCCCGACCTCAAGTCAATCTTCGAAAAATACTGAGCTCCCTGGAGCTGATCAAACAAATCATCGATATTAGGCAAAGGATACTTGTTCTTAACAGTGATGTTATTCAAGGATCTATAATCAATGAAAAGTCTCATTGAACAATCTTTCTTTTTAACAAACAAGACAGGAGCACCCCATGGTGATGTGCTAGTTCAAATGAAACCTTTATCTAATAACTCCAGAAATTGCTTCTTTAACACTAAAAGTTCAACTTGAGCCATTTGATAAGGGGGTTTTGAAATTGACATAGAATCAGGAACAAAGTCAACAGTAAATTCAACTTCCTGATCATGAATAATACCAAGAAACTCATCAAGAAAAACATCAAGATACTCATTTACCACTGGAATATCATTAATATGAACAATTCCTTTATTTTCAGCAATATTTTCAAGGTAACATTCATTTCTATCTTTTACTAGTTTCCCAAATTCCTGATATATTATCAAAAGCAAGGGTTCATTATTGTACACAAACTGAAAAATTTTCTGAAAAGAAACCATTTTAGCTCTGCATTCAATCTTATCATGATAAACAGAAATCCAATCTATGCCCAAAATAACATCAAACTCTACTAGAGGAAAAAAAAATAAGGTTTTCAAGTATATTCTTTCCGCACTAAAGGATAGGATGGTTCTTATAATTTATTTTTGTCTCAACGTTACTTCTGGGTGTCTTTACCATAAGTTCAGGATTAATATTTTGATATGGAATTCCCAATTTACTAGAAAACTTCTCAGAAATGAATGAATGTGTAGACCCTGAATCAAAAAACACATTGGCATAATCTGAACAAACAAATAGTGTACCTGATACTACTTCGTTCGATAGCCCAACATCTACTGAAGTAGTTGCAAAGGATTTCACCACCCCTTTCTGCTTGTAGTCTGGATGCTTTCCCTCAGTTTAGATCTTCATTAGACACTCATTTGCATAATGACCATTTCATTACACTTAAAATATCTTACTGATGTCTTTTCATTTCTTTCTTGATCAACTTCCTTAAAGTTACGAGCAATATGACCAGACTTACCACACATAAATCGCTTTCCAGACTTGGATAAACATTCTCCAGGATTCATTTTACCACCCTTCTCACAGGATGGATATTTTGTTTTCTTAACTCCTTGCTTCTTTGATGAATTCCTCCCATTTTCCTGCCAACTGGACCTCTTATTATGTTGTTTTTTAAAGAACACCTGATCATTGGCAAACTCCATTTCCACCTTCTCCGCACATCGAAAAAGTTTTTCATAACTTTTGAACTCACAAGAAGCTAAATCCCTTCGATACGTTGGTTTTAACCCTAAGTAAAAATGGTTGATTTTACTATCAAGATCTCGTATGAAATTTAGAGCATACCTTGCTAGTCGAGTGAAATTTGCTTCATAAGCAGCCACTGATTCATCCTCCTGCCTCAATTCTATGATTTTTTTTTCCATCATAAGACGAACCACCTTAGGAAAATATTTCTCAAGAAACATACCTTTGAATTCGTCCCAGTGAAGATCATAAATCTCATCACTATCCCTGATATTTTTCATCATTGACCACCACTGATCAGCTTCACCTTCAAAACAGTAAACATCAAGACTAACCTTTCGATGTTCTAAAAACCCCATGACATCAAAAATCTTCTCCAATGATTTAGTACACCCTTCAGCTAGCACAGGGTCAGATTATCCTATAAATGATGGGGGATGTTCCCTCATGAAATGTTCCACCATTGACATGTTCCTCTGCAGTTGATCTGGCTGATCTCATGCATAGATACCACCACCATATATAGCCTAAGTCAACTGTGCCATCACTACAACAAACTGTTCAGTTCTGATTCTGACCATCTCAGGTTACTGATTTGGAAGGTTGTATTCCTCTTGATGTCTTCTCAACATAACTACCTTGTTTCCTCTATAGAAAACAATTCTGAACACAGAAACATCTTAGGCAAAGCAACATGGTAATCATTAAATTCTATATCATTTCAATCATACCATAAATTAATTTATAATTTAACAATTTTCTAACTCCTAAAGCTGTCTAAACCGACCTTTGATACCAACTATAAGGTCCGGGACTTAAACATTACTTAATATTGAATTAAATTAATAATTCTCATTGAGGATCTTTTCAGGTTTAGAGTTTTAGAGAATTAGGACATAACTATTACATCTCAAAATTTTACAAAGTGTACACTTCTACATTATTTCCCTTTTTTACAAAATATGAACTCTTGAAAAAATAGAGTCATGTATAGTTCCATGTTTAAGATAGCATGTCTTTTCCTTGATCCCATCCTTGACCCTATTCCACATTATTTCCTGTGAAAAACATTTCAAAAAAAACATGGGATGAGCATAAAAAGCTCATTAAGGGATACAAAAAGAAGGAAAATTGTTAGTTTTTCAAAACAACAAGTAAACCACGAATACTTTATCAAAGTAATAATTTTCACCTTTATGATGTAGTAAAAACTCTTCACTAAATAAAAGATCATTACTTACCCTTTTGTAACCAAAATATTACCATAAAATCCATATAAATAACACATAACATATAAAGGTAACTTGGGACATAAACATAATTAAATGGAATAACCATATGGTCGACTTCCACACATATCACTTAATGTAATAGCCATACGGAAGATTTCATACCCAATGCATTGGAGGTTATAACGTAACCACCCATCCTGGTATTCACGGAACCACCCGTCATATGTTTTATCATGTAACCACCCGTCAAATTTCCAAGTACCATTATAAAATCATATGACATAAAACAAATATAATGGAAGGAAAACATTTCCACATTTCGATCACCATATAACACTTAAATATATTGACATAACAAATCAATTATAAAATCCATTTTCAATACCAAAATACATAAAAGATTATATGGTATTTATTTCATTTTAAAACATTATGGCTTTTTGAGGAATCCAAAGACCAAATAATACTCGCGGCGGTGGAAAAGGTCGTTGTCACCGCGTACGTTAAAAGAAACATTCCTTTTTGTCATTTAGTAAAATGATTCATATAAAAAGATTCCTTTCGAATAAAATTAAAAGTCAAAGGGTTTTATACACCATATAAAATAATGTTTTGTATAAAACAAAATATGACTTAATGAAAAGAGATTGATATGAAGTACCTTACCTCGTGTCCGACGTGACTCGATTGCGCTTTAATCTCCTGAATAATAAACTAAAGTTAATTTATACTTGCTTAAGATCATTTTTAAAGCTTATTATTCCTTTTATATCACTTATTTTCATGTTATAAACATTATTTAATCATTTAAGTTAATAATGTTCGTTTTTTCGTTATTTGGTACTTAAGTCAAAAAATGGACTTCTTACAATTACATGTTGTTCATATGGTCAAAGGTTCATTATATCCAGAATTATATTCATGATTTTTATATCATATATATCATATATATCCATCATGTACATGTATTTATAATATTACATAACATTTAGAGGTAAGAAATGAAATGCACCGTTCATGGAGACGATAAGTCGTACGTATGCATGAACGCTACTTTCATTTCTATTTGGTATTTAATGTAGTGAAATAATAATTATATAAAGGTATATTATAATTACAGTATAATATCATATATAATATCCTTAAATCCATCCTTTATACATCCCACATATGGCAGCAACGAATCAAATCACTTTGAGGGGGCGGTAGTCCGCACTTTCTAAAATGAAATTATCGTGTTTACCCATAATGGAAACCATAAAGGTATGCCACAAATGAAAAATACAGAAGAATAAGTAAAACCTAAACATAATATATGTCATATATAAATATAGTTACATCTTAATGGCCACCATGAAAGGTGTTAAAAAATATTGAACAATCATCATTTCGTGAGGCAGAAATTCACCAACCACAGAAACAGTATGTTCTTTGACCATTAGACAGAGGTGTGTGTAAGTGTAGTCGATTCCTTCTCATAAAAACAACCTATTATATTGATTATATGGGTTTTGTTACAAAATAAAGGAATAAAAAGAGTTTAGGGGTTGGAGAAGAAAAATAAAACTAAAGAACACAAGTGAATACATTACCATTAAATCGGGTAACTCCTCTTGGATTGAACCAAAAGGGTTTCTTGAAGAGATTTATCCCCAAGGAAAGGCTTCGAAGATGAGGAGAGGGATGTGGAGAGATAAAATGAGTAGATCATGGTCTATACAAAGGCTTGAGAGGTGTGGGTAAGGTGGTAGAGGTGGGGGCCTTTTAAAAGAGGAGAGGAGGGGCACTCTTGGAATGTAAAGAAAAGAAACTTTATTATAAAATTATTTTGGGATAATAGTGGTCCCACCGTTATATATTTCAAGGATAAGGTGATAAGGGTTCTAAATTAATCCATCCAATTGGTTTTTGACAAGTCTATGTCTTAGATTTTACATTATCTTTTCATTTTATTTAAATCATTAAATAATGAGGTAATCGCTGCATCATTATAGTGTCATAAATAATTTAATTTATTTAATGTCTAAAAATTATAAAAAAATATCATTATTTAGGAAATATTTTTATCTTTCTAATTAATATTTATAGTCAAAAATATGACTTGTATAACCCCATGTAAAAATTGTTTTATTAAAACAATACATGTTTGTGACATTTTTATTTTAACTTTAAATAAAAAAGTTATTAATGTCATTTTCTTACCCAAGTGGCTCCATGGGGTACCCAAGATGACCCATGGATTGTATTGGACGTCCATGACTCATAAAATAATGGTAGGACATGTTTCATGGTCATTTCATATTATTATAACATTATCTTTACCTTAAATTACACTAATTACCTTTAATCGCGATTAATAAAACTTAAAAGTTACTGTTCAACAAAAAATCTTTTCATCCCATTGAACCAAATTTTACATAAAAATGACAACCATGTATGTCAGATTTTTGAAATTAAAAACACAGAGGTGGTAAATTTTCATTTAAACGAAAAAATAGTTTTTTAACTACCAATTAGTGGTTTCACTATTCATCAATAATTGAAGTTTTGTAGAAAAATACCAAAAATTCACCCTAAGCTATATTTGATATTCTTAATTCAAAAATGATGTATATTTTACAAAATTCAAAACATATAAGTTTCATTAATTAATTTAATAATTAATTCCCGCTGTCAAAACAAATAGCGTGTTTTTATAAAACAATATATATCAAAAGATTGACACTAGTTTAAGTCCAATTTCAAAGTGAAATAAATTCCAATGACCACCATTGGATTAAATGGTAAAAATATATTATAATTTCACATTAAAACCAATTAAAAATATAATCTTATCATATAAATAAATTAGATTAAAAAGAGGATTTTAATTAAAATACAACATTTTTCACTATTCGTTAAAAAATGAACTTTATCGAAAAAATACCAAAAATTTACACAAAGTAAATTATGATGTCCCAATTCTAAAAAAGAATTTTATTTGGTCCAATAAAATTTATAAGAGTGATAAATACTATATTTAAAGAGGGTTCACCATCAAAAGGCGATAATTCAACCTTTTTGTGAATATTAGAATATCTATGCCTAAAATTGAATTCTTTTCAAATTTTAAGACTTTATCTTTTATTGGATAAATGTAAAAACTTTTAAAAAACATATACAATCATATCTTAGTTATTTATATTCCTTCCCACCAATACAACGGCTACGTGTTAACTACCATTTGAATTAATATTATTATATTACTAGTGGGCAACATAAGATTTCAAAGAAACTATTTGTTGCGTATTGGGTACGCTATCGAACATAGCAACCCCTTTAAAGTTAAATTAAAATTTAATTAGAAAATATTAATAAATATGAAAATGTATTTATTCTTTATTTACCTTGGATGTTACATTGACTGATATTATTGATCATGATTAGAGTATAATAGAATACTTTAATCATGTAATAATACAAATAGATTTCAATTTTTTAGATCATTTGATCATTACCTGAGTTTTTCATACAACCGATTTAAGTCTATTTTTGATGATTCCTTTATATTGTTGATGTAAAATATCTAGCCATTCATCTAAATACTCCACACCAAAAAATTTCCCTCAAATGATATCCCAGAATATTGAGCTCTTTTTGGCTACCTATGTTTAACTTGTTCCCATTGCTACCTTTTGGATATGGAACATATATTTTTTGAGTGTCCCAAATATCCAAAAAAATAACACATGATTCAGGGTGAATTCATGCATGTCACTTATACATAAATGATTTTCCCTTGGGTTCTCTGAATCTTTTATTTTTTCTTTTTACCCAAATCAATCTTCATCCTCGAAGAGGGTACTTGTGGTCTGACATCAATCATATCTGCTTTATGTTTGAATTCAATCTGCATACTAGATTTATTGCTATGATCTATCATTTTCTTCTCCTGGTATTAATTTTTTTTTCTGTTAGAACTATGAACTATACTTTTTCATTATCTATCACATAAGTGCCATGATTTTCTAGAGTCAAGAGTTTCTCCAAATATTTTACCTATTTTTATGCTGAAAACATCCTCCTCAATATCATAAATGTTATTTACTAAATTTTTTAATGTGTTGGTCAAACTACCTATAATCCTGGTCTTTTAATCAACTTTTAACTTTTAATCAATTAATTTCTCTATGTTTTTTTGTTTTTCATATTTTATATTTTCAATTTCAACCTCCATCTCAGACTGCCCTTCATCCTATTGTATTATATAGAGTTTCTCATCATTAAACACCATGTTGGATTTCATTGTTTTGGACCTCATAATTTCAACCTCCTCAAGCACAACTTATAATTCGATCTAAAGGTTAAATCTTTCTTTGAATTATCCATCATCATTTTCACTTTTTTCCCTTGTTTGGGAATTTTTGAAAACTACCCCCATAACATTTTCGTCATATTCCTTGCAGTCCCCCAACCCTTCTATCATATATTATTCTAAACAGCCATCTTATTTTGAAATAATATTCTTCTTATGGAAGAAATTTCTCTTAGTATTTCATCTACCTTTCACAATTTCTAAAGACATAAACCATAAAATTTCATCATTATCCTCATTGTCATCATGAATCTTTTTAGGACACTTTGTTGGAAGATGTCCAATACTTCCACATTGAAATCATAAAAGTGGACGTTTCCCTTTGAAATTTACTATTCCTCTTTACATATTTTATAGGAGTAATTACATGATCTCATCCACAATATCTTCCTCTTGAATATCTTCAATACTGAGCTTCTTCGTAGCCTTGAATTCTACTTCTTTAGACTTACCCTTTTCCACATCATTATAATCATAATTTCTCATGCAGTATCTGATAAGAGTACTATGTAAGCTATCCAATATCAGTTCTGTAGGATCTTTATCCTCTAGTATGGAAACATTTTGATTGAACCATGGTGGGAGTCTTATCAGGATTCACTTAATGGTCTTCAAATATTTGATAATTTCTCCAATACCATGTATTTATTCCACAATAACATTCACCCGATCAAAGAATGCATCTACTAACTCATTGGGGTGCATTCTCAAGAGCTCATATTTGTTCCATGGAACATGAAACTTTTATTCTGTTACTTTTGAATCACCATCATATATATTTATATTACTTTCCCGCATAGCATATGATGACTTACATGACATCACCTTTTTATATATTGTGTTCTGTAAAGCTCTCCATGAGGCATTGGTTCTTTTAGAATCTGTATCTAATTCCCTATGTTCTACATTTGATGAAACATCACTATCCATACCTGAATAAATATCATGCATTGCAGCTGTAAATACATCCATTCCCAATGAAAAAGGTAAGTAATGCATCTGATTCTTCCATAGCTGAAAATTATTTCCATCGAAGATCAGAATCCCTTTGTGATTAATGGCTTCTATTTATTCTACTAGGAGAGAGAAATTATATTTCAACATTTCTCTTTAATATGGATTATTATTACAACATGGCTAAATACCATAAGAGTGTTGTGAATCGGGTAATGTTATATTAAAACAACTATATAGACACTGGTAATTTCATATTTATTTAAATTATTTAAGGACCATTTCAACATATATTTAGGTCTTATCAACAACTCAAAATCAACTCAAAAACACCAGTAAGTAAGTATTCAAAACCTGATCATAATAGCTTCAATAATCATCATTCATTTACTCACAGATACAAGATTCAAGTATCTTTAATATTTTGGTAGGTACCTTCTTATTCACTATACAGCACTAAAACCCACAAAAACCTATAAATGAGTGTGTCTCCTTTATTGGCATAAGTTTTATAGCCTAACAATGTTTTATTTTGTAGTATGACAGTCTGTCTCAAAGTAATATGATTAACCATGATGTTTTATGACAATTAATATGATCATGTGGAGTAACATACTAAGACTCAAATTATTACAATTCCATTACATTCATTTTTTCTATTGGAACTAAAAATTTCCAAAATTATTTTAAATGGACCCAGAGTTTCCTTTAACCAACTCGAAGACTTATATGACTCCTAAAAACATTATACATAATAGCCAAAAATTATATACACTTATTGAATGTAGTTATATAAACTCCATAAACACTTTTTATATATCCATAAATATAAGTTCTATAATCATCACATATAATGGTTTCCCTTATTAAACCTATTCATCCATGATATCCAATACAAGAGTTGATAATTCTTAAAACCCTTTTCCATATAGTATGGAAGTATATAAAAATCCTATTACCATATCTAGAAATCATATTGAAAGCCTTGTAACTATTTTATTGATAATAAATGCAACTCAACACATGGGTGCTTCAAGTAGTAAGATAGTATTCAGAGGCTTGTTTGAAATCAATCATTTCTAACATGAGGTATATCATCCCTTTACATATCCATCCTTGACAGAATTAATTTATTGAAATGTACAATAATGAATAAATATATTGACCTAATTTAATTACCATTGGACTTATGAATCATTACATTTAGTCAATTCATAATTAATTGCAACCGATGAAACTATGTGGGAATATGCATGCACCTAAAGTCATGCATATGTGGAAGATTTATGCTCTCAAACTGTAAGGTGGAAGAGGAAGAACATAGACTAAAACATTACAAGTAATATATTATATCATATGTATCATATAAATATTTTTTAGTGCATAACCAAAAATCTCCCACATTCATTAAAATCCATAAGGACTTCATGAAAAACTCTACAACTCTTTGAAAAAATCTTCCAAAACTCATATTGGACAAGGTTTCATTGAACTATCTTCATTTTAGATAAAAAACTTTGTTTAAAACTTAATCCTTATCCAAAGTTCTAATTTTTTGACCCTAAGATCTCTAGTAGTGTAGATAAAAAATAGTAATTCCATATTTCATATATTTATGAAAATATGGTTATCTATAAAAGTATCAGTAATACTCAAGATACTAATGGGTCTCACATAATCTCTATCAAACATACACATATCAATAAACAAACATGTCTTATATAAGATGCATCATTTTAATTAACTTGTCATTGGATGTGGAAAAAGCAATTATTTCCTAGCTTAAATTTATTATTAGTGGTAACACTTGGGTTATTTCTAAATAGGAGTTCTCAGAAATTGGTTGTCACTTATAAAAAATAGTTTTTTATGTTGTTTTGGTTTTTAAAAAAATGTGAATAAATGATGCACGAGTTTGAAAAAATAATAATAAAAGTTTGATTGAGTTAAGGTTGTATTTACATTTTAAATTCTATCATAGTCTTTAAAATAGTTTTACATTTCCCTATATTAATTGATAAATGAAATAATTCTTAGTTGATTTAAGAAATGCCTCGAGTTAAAGATTATTGTGGTGACCTATCTAATAGTTATTATTGATTTGTAATTCCCCCTTATTATGTGTGTGACAAGTATCAATGATATTGAAATATTAAACCGCTTATAAACTACCAAGGAAAAACCCAATCGGGTTTTGGTGTTTCTCCGCAATTCATAAGTAACTCAATACCTTTTCACATAGGTCAATTGCTCTTAAACACTCACCACCCAATTAAATATGATCCTTCATAGAAAAAATATGCTAGGTGGATGTAGATTTCAAGTTATCAACCTTATTAGTAAAAAATGAAAACTATATTGACCCACACTTCTCATACATTAACATTACATGACTTATGTAGAATACTTAATACATTACACAAATAGAATCTCATAGACCATATTAGTTTAGTTCATTTGGAAACCTGGAAACGTAAACATTGGTTCATAAGTGAGATAAATTTCTCCCATTAGGTTATCCATTACTACAATACTTATTAAACACATCATAAATAATACATATATACATAACTCAAGGAAAGGAAACACAAAAAAGGGTGACCTCGTATTCTTAGTAAGGCTGAACAAGGGATATATGTAAGCATAAACATGAGAATAAGGGAATGAGAACATGATCATAACATAAGAAGATCATACCGTGTATATAAAATATCATAAACATGAATCATGTCAAAAATAATGGTAGTTCATAAGACATGAACACTACAAAAAACTGTAATTTAGTGACGTTTTTAGTACCTTTTATTTAAAAATGTCGCTAATTTTAAATTTTAGTGAAATTTTTAGGAAACATCGCTAATTTACCATCTTTTCCAGAAAACATCACTAATTTAGAAATGTTTCGTTAAAATGGTGCTAATTTAGTGATGATTCCTAAAAACGTTGCAAATTTAGGGATGTTTACTAAAAAAATGTTGTTAATTTACCAACGTTTCTTGAAAATGTCGGTAAATTAGACATGTTTTCATAGAAGTGTCACTAAATTAGAGGAGTTTCTTTAGAATCATCACCTAATTAGAGATATTTCCTCATAAGAGTCTCTAGATTAGTGACGGTTCCTCATAATTGTCGCTAAATTAGTGATGTTTCTTCATATGCGTCGCTAAATTAGCGGCGTTTCCTGGGAATCGTCACTATATTAGGGATGTTACCTCATAAGCATCACTAAATTAGATATGTTTCCTCATAATCATTGATAATTTAGCGAGGATTACTCATAAATGTCAATAATTTAGCGACATTCCTTATAAAGCGTTGCTAAATTAGCAACGTTCCCTTCAAAGTGTCTCTAAATTAGCGACGTTTTTTCAGAAACGTCGATATATATAAATTAATATATATATATATATATATATATATATATTAATTTATATAAACACATACATATATATATATATAAACATATATATAAAAAAATATATATATTTATATATATCTCATATTCCCACATCAATGTAAATATATGTATATATATATATATTAATATGTATAAACACAAACACAAGTATATAAAAAACATATATATAAAAATATATATTTATATATATAAGCACACACAGAAATATATAAATATATACATATACACAGATATTTATATATATATATATAAACACACATATGTATTTTAAATTTAGTGACATTTTTTAGAAAATGTGTCTATTTTAGTGACAGTTTTACCAGTGTTTCGAAACGTGGCTAATTATATGTGTGTGTGTGTGTGTAAATTTAGAATTTTAATTATATATATACACATATATATTTACACACACTTATATATAATATAAATATATAAATAAACATAAAATATATATATATAAATATGTATAATATAAAACATATTCGTATATACATATATAATATAAACACAAACACACAAACACGCACCAATATATTTATAAACATAAAATATAATCATATGAAATATATATATATATATAATATAAATATATATATATATATATATATATCTGTGTGTGTGTGTGTGTATTTAGACATAAAATATAAATATAAAATATAATCATATATCTTTTTATATATTTATATATTAATATATGTATATATCATTGGGTGCGTGCACTTGTAAATTTATAATTATAATTATTTATATACACGTATGTTTATTTACACATAGAGAAACATATATAATATAATCAAGTAAATAAA
Organism: Viscum album; assembly: GCA_963277665.1. Taxonomy (NCBI): domain Eukaryota; kingdom Viridiplantae; phylum Streptophyta; class Magnoliopsida; order Santalales; family Viscaceae; genus Viscum; species Viscum album. The sequence continues at coordinate 687,887,900 of OY728167.1, forward strand.
CAAATAAAAATACTTATATATATATATATATTTATATTTAATAGAAAACATAAACATGTGAAATATAATATACACATATATATATATATATGTATTTAAAAAATAAATATAAAATTTGAACATAAAATATAAACGTATATATATTTATATATTAATATATTAATATATTAATATATTTATATTAATTTATATAAATAATATATTAATTTTTTAATACATATATATATATATATATTAGTACAGTTTCAAAACAAAAAACAATAATTGGCTAGTTGATCCGACGTACATTGTGGGAGGTGGTAGGTTTGTAGTTCGATTCTCGTTAATCTCAAAATTTTTAAGCCTTTGACCGAGATTAGGTGTGGGTATGGGAGAAGAGAGGGGAGTGGAAATGGAGAGGGAATACAGGAAACGGAAATGAAGGGGTACAGGGGTGGGGGATGGGGAGGGAATCGAGAGGGAATGGGGGGAGTGGGGCAGGGAGACTTGGAGTGAGAAAGGGAGGCAGTATGAGTGAATGGGTTGGGAGGGGTAGTGCGGTGAGAAACGAGTGGCTACCTGAGAGAGGTGGGAAGTTGGTACTGGAGAGGGAGAAGAGGGGAGGGAAAAGGAGGTTTGGATGATATTTTTAAATTGTAAACAAAATCCCATTCCTAAAAAACAAGAAAAAAATAATAATTTCAAAATAAAAAAAAATATCGACGATTTTTTAAAACATCGGTAAATGAGCGATCATTTACCGATGTTTGAAAAAAGTTTCAGTATAGAAGGTTTTTCTAAATTAGATATGTTTATAATTTTCACTAAACGGTGAAAATTTTGAAATGTTTTTTTACAAATGCTTCGTAAAAACATCAGTTAATGAGGTGTTTCTAAATAGAGACACTTATAAACGGTGCTAATTTAGAGATGCTAATAAATGTCTATAATTGGAATCGTTTCTAAATGTTCATAATTTTGTGAAGCTTATAAACGTTTCAAAATTAGAGACACCTCATTTAGTGACATTTTTTTGAATCATCGGTAAATGAATTAGCGATGTTTTAAAACGTCGCTAAAAAAGGTTGTTTGTAGTCCAATCGTAAGGGACTAAATAGCATAATCCATGAAAGAATAACAAAAGAATAAGACATGGGATTGTGGAAAACACATAAATTTATAAAATTATTTCTATATTAGTCAAGGCATTACTTACGAGTACATCTTAGTGTTATGGGTTCACTCCCCATACTATCTTAGAAGTCATGGTTCACTCCCATGACCATATAAGTGGTCAATGTTCACTCGAAAGACCATCTTAGTAGTCAAATTTCAATACTAAACTGATATTACTCCCCATTCCATCAAAGTATATCTTATAAAATAAAAATATTTTCCCAATGCATTAGAGAGAGATACATGTCCCAACTATCTCATAATGAAATCATACATACGTGTTCCACGAGATCATAATAAATTGTATAATAACCCATAAAATGAAATGGGTATAATAAAAATGTAATCATATAAAATCATGTGGAAATGAGACATGTTTCATAATAATTTCATCAAATAATATCCCATGAAAATAAGTGAGTTTCATAAGCATATAACTCGTGAAAGAGAAACCGGTTTCAAAACATAATCCATTTACATAAAGATTATGAATGGAACCATTGGATCATTTCATAGAAAGGTATTAATAACACAAAATGTTTTCATGTTAGATGTAAAATAATTTATAATGATCCTTTAAAATCATTTTTTGAGGAAAATATCATTTCTTCATTGAAATATTATTTTTAAAACATAAAACCTTTTTCAAAACCTTTTTGATTGAAAATATATTTGAAAACATATAAAGGATTATTTGAAAACCATAAAAAAGTTTAAAAACATTTTTCCTTGAAAATGATCTTATAATATCATTTTAAAAACATTTTTTGTAACATTTTTTAGTACATGTTTTTTTGAATAAAACTAATTTTTGACTCATAAGAGAGATGAGGTTAGATTTTATTAAAAATGTTTTCTTAATTATATTAAGTAACAAAGAGTGAAAATATTATGATAATACATTAATACATCAGGAATAACCAGAGTATAATAAAATTCATGAGTTTCCTTCATATATGTACCATATGATTTCAACAATTAAAAGATAGTCATAAACAATCCCAATAAATGATGAGATTGTTACAGTAAACTCTTACAATTTGGTAACTTTGAATCATATTCCCAATGTAAGGAAATGAGATTTAATAAAGCTTAATATATCATTCAAATAATGATATTAGTGAAATAAAATTTTAAATAGTAGTATATACACCTCATTAAATAATATAAGTGCATAATATAACATGTGTCTTAAAGAAGAAAAATTCAGACAAAACAACCTTACTGTTTTGATAACTTTTGAATTACAAAACTCTATGAAATAGAGATCATAAAATTTATATGTAAATACCCATAAATTTTAGTATAATAATCATAAAATACATTCATGGTAATTATATACACCACAAAAAATATATTAGTGGTGAATAAGGCATAAGTCTCATAGAAATAATAGTGTGACGAGTAATATATCCTTTTTTTCACATGAGTTTTGATTTTTCATGTATAAAATAAAAATATTCCAATATATATTACCTTATATTATTTTATTAATATGTTATATTACCAATTTATTAACAATTATATCTAAATGTTACAGTTCGGGTAATATCTCCTTTGTTTTTCTCATGAGTTTTGATTTTTCATATATTTTATCCTATCATGATTCCAACATTTCCGGAATGATATCCATGATATATAAATCATATATATTAAGTATATATATATTTATAATAATATATGAATGTTATAAATATGAAATGTAATACAATGTTCATGGAGACGGTAGGTCATATGTACACATGAACCTTCTTTCTGTTTTATTTCCGTATTGAAAGAAATAAAATAAATAACATATATGTATATTTATATATATATATATAATAATTTAGAATTATTATATCATATTTAACTTATAATTTCACTAAATCCATCCTTATTACATTCCATGTAAAGTGTGAACGAATCACAATGGTTTTTGGAGGTGATTATCCACACATCCACAAACCAAGTTATCGTAATTTCAAAAAAAATGAAGGTATGAAGGTATGTGTTATATAATAATTAAATAAGCATAAATAAATCATAAATATCATATAAAAATATTTTTTATTTCATAATTATCAACCACTATAGGTGGTAAATGAAAGAAGAACAACATCATTTCGCGAGGTGGTAGTTCAGCATACACAAGAACGGTACGTTTTTTACCAATTTAATGGAAGTCTGTGTCGGTATATGTAGAAACCTTAATATAAAAACATATAGGTATATTTATTATACATATTTTATTATTTAATCATTGGATGATAGGATTTTAGTGGTTTCTAAATGAAAATAAAACAAAAGAGCTTGAGGAAGAATGTTACCTCTTCATTGGGTAAAAACTTTTGGTTTGCACCAAATAGATTCCTTAGATGGATTTATGACCATAGGAATGATTATATGATCAAGTGATGTAATTTGTGAATATACTTGGATAGGTTTTGGACAATAAAAAAGGGCTTGATAGGTGTAAAATGTGAGGGGTGAGTTCCCTTTTATAGTGGAAGAGGAGTTCCATTCTTGTAAATATAAAAAGGGAAATAATATTTAGAGGTATCCATTACATCATAGGCCTCATATAATTGTCGAAATTCAATAATAGAGTTTACATGGTATTTATATTTCTATAAAATGTCTTTTAGACCTGTTTATAGGTCATTTGGCCTCTTAAAATTAAAGTTTAACCATTAAGTAAACTATTTATTTACCTTAATCATTATAACTAATTTTAATTACTTTCACTAATATTTATGGTAAAAAATTAAGTTTACCATATTATAAAACATAAATTATATTGATTGCAAATATTGAATCATTATTTTTCAAATTATAATCACATAACTGGTAGAAATTAATTTAAAATCAATCCTACAAACATTTATTGACAACGGGTTTTTGAATGAAAATGTTTAAATGTTTGAAATGATTTTGTATCCAACTTCAATGTCAAATTTGTTCCAATGACATAAATTATATTAATTTATGTAAAATTGATATAATTATACTTTAAAAATTTTAAAATATAATTAAAATATTTAAATAAATCAGATGAAAAAATAGATTTGAATTAAAATTTAGTACTTTTCACTAATCATCCAAAAATTAATTTTTTAGAAAAATCGCAAAAATTCATCCTTAGATAATTTTGATATTATGAATTAAAAAAATATTTTTATTTTCTAAAAATAAATTTCTATATTTTTTTTAAATTATTTTTATTATTATTCATGGAAGGACATAAAAACCAGTTCTTTTGAGAAAATAGTATTTTCAAACATATAAATACTTTACAAAAAATTATATTTTTTATTTATATAAAACAATTATAAATAATATTTGATAATTAGTTATTAATATTCATATTACAATGTTTAACATCTAGGTTATAACTATTTCATTTGAATAATTATTGAAATAAAATTGTGTTTCATTAAAACTCAATGTTGTGTGTAACGCAAGACATGTCGGTGTTACATGTAGTGCAAAATTAAATTGGGATATAATATAATGTGAGTATGAATTAGTTTATAATTCTATGAATGATATAAAATAATATTAATTTAATTGGAAAAAAATGTTCATAAAATTTTTTTGTGTTACAATAATATTCAAAAAAAAATTAAAAAAATATATTAAATTTCTCAAGAATTAACTGAGAACTGAAATCAATTAATGGATTATAGTCTTATTTATTTAGTCAAAAACTCAAAAATTAAAAATGGAAACCTTAACATCCCTAATCACTCAATTTTTACCCCTCCATTCTAAGTGTATCTAAGATAAATAGGGAATATGAAGGCATTAATGAAGATTAAAAATAAAAAATATAATATAAAACTACAAGAACAAACTCTCTAACATGAACTATCAACTAAAAACCCATTTCAAAATCATCCTCCTTTTTGAAAGATTTTTTTCCCTTTTGTCAATTGGTAAAATCCACGGATACTCATTCTTTTTTAAAAAAAAATTCCTTCTTTCATAGATTCCTTTCCCAATTGCGATCATATCTTCCCTAAAAATTAGTAGTTTCTAATCCTTGTTCATGAGAGAAATATCATGCATATAATAATATATATAGAAACCTATAACTGGTTTTATGAATATTTATGTGTAATACTAAATACTCGTCGTGAATTAAATATGATCTTTTCAAATCCCTTACAAAAAAATATTCTTCCACTAATTTTGGCAAAGGCATGATGTTTAGGAAGCAAGGAATTATGTCTATAGATATGAGATTAATGCATACAGAAAGAAGACAAGATAATTTTTATACAGAGTGTTAAATGATTATTACAAGGGCATAATAATGGTTATTTAGAAATTTATGGGACTTTTCTGACAGTTATGATGACATGTCTAGCTTGTCGGATGGTTACGGTATGGTGGATGATGGATACACAGATGTTGGATGATGATTACACAAAGGCTATATGATGGTTATGAAGACAATTCCTTCGTCATTTTTTCATGTTAACTCAAAAAAATCCTCTAATCATCACCACTTTATTTAACAATTTCCTTATCAAGAATGTCATCCAATGTCACATTCCATGATCTAAACCATTACAACAATAATATAAAGAATAATCAGCAGTAATTCATTCCAAAAATTAATTAAGTGAATAAAATGCTTAATTTGTCCCTTTAAAACATTATACACATAATCAAATAATTTTACACATTAACTCCAAAACATATTATAAAAAATTTGAGTAAATAAATATGAGGGATTTAAATGAATTGAATATCAATAAAATATCATGAATTTATGGAATATATCAATCATATAAATCATATATATACCTATATAATCACATTTTTGATGACATCAAGTGAAAACTATACATGATCAATGAAAATATATTATAGTCCACCTCATCATTTCTTAATTATTAAAAATATACCAACCAGGTCAATTAATACCTCACATGTTCCTCATCTAAGTATCCATGAACATTATATGTGTCTTTGAGGTACCTAAGATTGGATTACTCCACTAAGAAATGGGGTGACTCAATAGAGACCATTATTTTACAATTTCTTCAATTTTAAATCAACACCTACAATTGGTTAAAATTCAATTCACTCAAGTAAGGAGTCTCTAACACACTAGTGTATACAAAAAATAGTGGTAAAGAACATAAGTAATTTTTTACAAGGTTCATCTCCATTTCGGGTAACCTACTCCTTGTTGTGATTGGTTAGTCTCCACAACCATGGATTCATCATTATAAGCAATAAAAAATTACAAGACCATAGTGTTGGAACATATTCACACCATTCTAGTCAAGATTCACACTGAACTATGATGTTTTGTATAGCCTTCATAAAATATATGTAATTGGGATGAGAAATATATTCATGAGAGTTTAGTTTCTTCAGAAACAGAAAATGTAAATATCCCTCAATGAACCTTAATATATATTCAAGAATTCCGACACACTCTATGAAAAAATTATTTATAACTACTTCATCTTCTATTGAAACTCAATATGTGAACTCATACAAAATCAAATCTTCAAATGAATGTTTCTACAGTTCTAGGTACTCATACTATCTTCAATTATTCACACTACCCCGCACACTACTATAGAAAAACACACCTCAATTATCTTTTTGATCATTAAAATATTCAAAGAATTTATCTAATCAAAAGGAATTCCATTTGATATCATTAAATATCTTCTATAAAACTTAGTATCTATAAAATTAAAACCAATAAGCCTTGAATTGTTTTAATAAAATATACCATTGCATAATTCCAACTTTTGGATTCTTGCATCATTATTTTCATTTCATGATAAAGTAAATAATATTAAGTATCTATTCACACTTCATAGAAAATATTTCCAAAATTTTCATACAAGTATATATTTAGTGAAATAGATTCTTCTTCATGCCCTATATACAACAACACTAGCTGAAAAAATCATCTTCTTCAGTTGAAAATTCTTAACTCAACTGGATCAGCCTCAATATTCCATTTAATATCAAATAGATCTCAATAAAAATAATATTTCACATATTTTATTTTAAAACATAAACCAAAAACTCATCTTGCATTACTTAATTTGTAATAGGTGATTCGGGATCTTAAGATCAATACAACATCATCACAAAAACATTCCATATGTAATATCTAGTGATTCTTTCTTGAATAGGTTCAACTTCAAGAAACAAAATTTCTTTATAGATATTCCAGCACTAATCATCAAATAGATATCAATAATAATCATAACTAAATATCTCTTCTTAAATCATCAGGTGTATTTTCTTCAGAATATTTGAGTTTTCTAATCCAATATTTTTTACTCGCAGAATCTCATAATTTCACTAAGTGTGTTAGTCTTAATCTATGTATTACAATGAAATATTCTCAGTGAAGTATTATGTTTAACAAAAAAAATTATTTCACTCTTGAAAAAATATTTTTCTCATGTCATATGATGAATCAATATATTATATTGGATACATACAACAAATATCAATGTCTTCTTCTCAGACATGAAGACTTACATTCCGTGAAAATATCATACACATAGCCTAATAATTGTAATGCCCCAATACCATAAACATTTCATTTATATTTTCTTTAATTTTGGAGGTGTCAAGGGTGTTTATTGGGTTTTCTTTTCCAAGAAATTATCATGTTTGGTCTTGGTCTCACTGTAGAAAGTTGGATCATAGTAGTGGGAGGGCTCATGGTAGCAGTTGTGTCTCACGATAGCATCTTGGATCGTAGAAGTAGATGGGATCATTGTAGTAGGTTGGTATCACATTATTATGTTGGTCTTATGGTAGCCTATTCATGTCACAATATCATGTTGGTCTCATAGTAGAATTTTGGCCACCACAATAGTAGGTGGACTAACTATATCAGATTAGTATCATGGTACTAGGTTAGTCTCATGGTAGTAGGTTGGTATCACGGTAGTAGGTTGGCTCAGGGTAACAGGTAAACCTCAGGTTTTTAATTTTGGTCTCATGGGAGCAAGTCGGTGCACGGCCTAGTATTTCCAAAATTCTAGTTTTGCCAATAATTTTGTAAATATGACATTGTATCTTAAAAATGGTTTTAAATCCTTAAATAAGGGAAAATAAGGGTAATTTCAAAGAGGATATTTATATCCTTGGTTTCATAAAAGGTTGAAACTTTTAATGTAGAACTTTCCAAATGAATTAAACGAGATCCACATTAATGTCTAATTAATGTTTGATCTGTTAAAAACCATAATGGTCTCATATAATTAACTATAAAATGAATAACTTTCCATTATTAGAATGTTTTATTGTTTTATACATGTTTGGATGAACCAATATCTTGTTATTTGACATCGAAGCATAATCTACATCCATAGGAGACACCTTGTTCATGTTTTGGGTGTGTTCAATAATTTGGTTCACACATTGTTTTTCTATATCAGTGAGTCATGTGTGAGGTAGCATCTTGTTTCTCCAGGGTTTTATTTCTTCCCTATAAAATTTAAAGGTTGTTAAATCCCTTATCATTGTGACATTCAGGTACTGACACCATTATATTCTATTTCCCCTATTTTCATTGCAATGTGTTTGTGAGCTTTATGGAAAGGTAGAGGATTTATTTCTTATCCTATTTTTGTGAAACAATAATGTTATCATAATTTATGTCTTTGGGTGATTGTGGAATTAACCTCGATAATGATTAAAATGGATGAAATAATGAACCTTGGTTTTGGTTATAATGATTTTATAAGTTTTACACCATGATAATGGTTTTCCTATTTATTTTTCTAAATATTGTGCTATCTATGTTTATGTTATGTTTTATCATGTTATTAGGCATTGAAATTGAAAAACAATTTAAAGTTGGTAATGCTTATAGGATAAACAAAAAAGTCTCATGTTTAAATGAAATTGTTCTTCCTTATAGTTTAATGAAACTATAAGTTATGTTTGGAGCATGTTTAAATTATTCATAGTCATTGATATTTGATTTCATAGACATCCTATGTTTGTAACCCATGAAAAATGAATTACTTCTTTCAATACTGTAATGAACCATTTTTCTGATAATGATAAATGTTTGGGACCGAGCGAGCTCATTTGATTATAAAGGATGGATGCCTTGGATTTTAGGGCCTACATTCCTTTTTGAATACTTTTTTTTCTTGTTAACATGTGTAATATCTCTAGAGGTTGTCCTTCCCATGCGATATGATGTTATTTGAGACTGGTATGCATGAAAATTTAGTGATATTTGGACGAGGAGGCTGGGGTTTATGAAAATACATAACACATGAGATAGTGGGTTTCATAGTGATATGCATGGTTGTTTTAGGGGTGGGAGTCAGACTAATGGAGTGGGTTGGAGACCAGCTTTCCTATTTTTTGTTCTGAAATCTAGGATGCTCACTTGACAATAAATCTTTTTAATGGCTGGGTGGCTGATTTGTTTGTTACTACATTACATACCCCATTACTTGACACAGTTTGTTGTTATTTTCTTATATATCTTTTATTATATCATTTGATGAGTCCAAAAGTACCTAGAAGTATGGAATTATAATTCTTAATATATAATTTATCCCATGGGGTTGGGGCTTATTGGAATGTTGTATAATGATGAATCTTGAGAAACTATAGAATCTTGGGGATTATGCCTAGAGGATGTGGACTTGGATGGTAATTAATGTATTATGTAATGTTAAATGGTTAATATAATTAATTAATGTAATGTGTAATGTTTAATAGAAATAAATAAATTATTTTTTTTTGAAATGTTTCTATTCATATAGGTTACCAAGTCCTTAGCAGTGGTAGTCGGGTGTTTGAGAGAAGATAGTTGTAGTTGATCCTAATCCTAGTTAGATTCCCATATTGTGTTTTGATCAATACATATCATATATGTTATGTGAATTTATATAGTAACAACCCATATTGGTAGGGGTACTAACACCCAGTGGACTCTGGGTGGGTGTTTTTTCCAATATTCAGGTTATAGAAGAACAGATGGCTGACTAACCCCTCTTTCCCTGCTCTCTTATCCTGATAGTATTATGTACTAGTATACAAAGTGTTTTCTTTATCAAACATGTGTATAGTGGGTTGTAATGGTTTTTTGTTATTACACACACATGTATCATCAAATATAGTATCCTAAGTATTATTATAGGTTTGATTTATATGGGTTGTGATGGCTTGAGTTACAATACATAATATAAGGGCTATGGTGGCTCTCAAAAAACACTCATATACTATCTAGATATGTGGATGGTGTGATGAATGACGTCCTTCATATGTGGTTATTATGAGATTTTTTGATGTACAGGATTCATGATATGATACAATTTCCTAAGTGTCTTGGGCATGGCTTAATTTTGGAGAGATGTGGTTCAAGTACTGCGACATTGGGGTATAGCAGAAAAATAGTAGAGAAGTGGTATTGGGGTAACTTTTTTGATATATATTAGATGTTATATGATTAAGTTTAAGTGATATTTGGTGATATATCCATGGTGTGGATGGGAATTTAGTAAACCTAGTTAGGTGAAAATTTATTTTCACTTGTTGTTCAATGGGATTTTGTATGTTTTCTCTATCTTTTACATGGGAGGCAATGGGGATGATCTTACTAAGTATAATTGTTTTGATCACCATATGTATATATAATGTATTTTCAAGAACATGTGAGATGGTTCATGGTTAGGATGCAATTTACTAGCTCATGGTGTTGTTCAAGAGCTATTTCGTATTTGAGGTTACTGTTGAGGATTTACTTTTGGTACGTAAATTTACTTATGTAGCAATTTTAGTCTATATTATATTACATGAATTTGTTTAGGATATTTTATTTTATCATTAGATAGAGATATATGGTGGTTTTATCTTTTATTTTTTTCCTCATGTTCCTATTAGAGGGTAATGTCTCTTATATGTGTGTGTGATATACCCTTGGTGGATATCACCAAACTATGGAATATTTGAGGTAGGCTCCAGGAATCATTATCTCCCTTCAATCACAGCTGACCTAGGAGGGGATACTTTTGTTTTAGTGGGTCATTATATAGTGGTATGAGAGGTTTAGGTTAAGGGACAAGATGGAGTTGCAGGTAGTAATTGTTTAGGACTACAAGGGTTGTTAGTCCAATGATATCATCTATGTTTATTATGCAATGTAAATAAGGGAGACCGACTTGGACATGGGTTTTAAAGGCCCATTGTGATCTGATATCAGGACCATTAATTTTACTATGCCTATTAAATTAAGTGGTATTGGTTGTAGGTTCATATCTAAGAGAGGATCATTCATTATACTTCTTTGAGCTAGTAATTGAAATTGGTAGACCTTGGGATTAGGATAAATATTAAATAATTAAAAAATCATAAATATTCAATATTATAGGTTTTTTAGTTATTAACCATTATTCCTTTTATAGGTACTACTCTAGTTCAATGTCCTGATCAAAGTGAAACTGAATATGTTTAGTTGGATCTTTCATTATATCTCTCTAGGATTGATGTCTACGATTACATTACGTGAAGTAAGACATTCTGAGAGTTCAATGCTAGAGTCTAAGAAAGTATGAGGGCTCCGTTTTGAACTCAATAACAGGGGACTATTTATATTAGTTGTAGGTATCCTTTAGTTAAATCCATGATTGGAAGGAGTATTGTGTTTTTTTTTTTGCGGTGATGATTCTATTTAGGGAATACATGAAGTGGTGGTACTTATTCCTCATGGATCATGAAGAGTCATCTACTTTGTTTGAAAATTTCTAGGAACAATTATATGTAGAGTTTCATTCTTCGAAAACAAAATCAACCTGTCACCAAGAGCTTCATACCCTTTAAAAAGGTAACTTCAGTATTTGGTAGTTTGGGATTCATTATAGGACCCTTCTCTTATATGCTTTGGACCTATTTCTAAATGAGGAGGATAGGGTGATTAATTTTGATGAGGCTTTGCATCCATCTATTCATCACTAGGTCACCACATTAATGTTACTGGAATATATCAAGGGGCTTGAGAGAGAAGAGGATGTTGGAGAGGATGTTGGAGAGGACTACATCATTATGACAGGGGAGTCGTCCGGATTCCCCACATAACAGATATATGATCTAGGGCTCCTAGTATCTCAAACATGAGACTTTTGTAATTTCCAGGGTAGGTCATAGCCCTCTTCATCCAGTTAATCTAGAGGTAGTGGATCTCAATCCCCTACCATGTGATCAAACAAATTTGTTTATTTTGGAGAACATGGTTATGAGGGGTGTGAGTGTTCGTCCATTCCGAGCAGGTAGTGTGCAGCATGTGCTCCACTTTAGGTTCTATTATTGTGGCAGTTTCAATAATAGAAGTAGTATTAGGGAGATTAATCGTTGTATTAGTACAATGAAGACATTTTAATATGAGGATGGCCCCATGACACTCCTCATTCATAATCAGTAGAGTATGGTTGTGTAGGTAGTCTTCATCGGGGTCATAGAGGTTGTGGAACAGGTCATGGTCAGTTGAATGCTTTGGTGTTTATATCACAAGGTGAGTCAGATGTTGTCTGAGGTACCATTTTTCTTGTTTTCTACTTGGTTGAATTCCTTGTTTGATTCAGTATATATGAAATCCTTCATAACACCTACCCTATTTTGTGATTTGTGACCTGAAGTGGGGATAATTCCAATTCCCTTTGATCTAACTATGCCAGTTGAGAGTTGATCATGTCTATATAATGTATGTAGAGAATGTGAGTTAATGTTGTGGTAGCACCACTCTAGGGGAGACTTCCTATATTTTGGGATTCATACATATGACACCATCCTCATCATAGTTTAATGACGTGAAATTTTAAAATTAAATCCCCATTTGAATGAATAAATTCCATATAGTAATAATGTTTTATAAAATACATTCCCTAATTCAGTTATTTTGGACTGCTATAAAATATATAGATTTGTATTTAAATTATTATTAATTATATTAACCAATGATAATATATTCTTTGTATATTTTCCATTAATATTAGTATATATTAAGGGTTACGAAAAATTTCAATTGAAACAGATGGAAGAAGTGATGGCCTCGACCAATACGATCATACCCTATGAAGCCTATTAATTGGATATTCTAAGAGAGATAGAATCAATTGGTTTTTCCTGGACCAAGTCTAACATAAGATTCAATAGTTAAATCTCAAGTTAATTACTTTACAATATATGTTTAAGCTTCTCGATATCACATCACAACCCTTGTTTTCAAAACCACCCCAAGAAAGAACCGGTATCACACACCATACCTTTAGAGAATACACTGGTTTAATAAGGGGTTATGTATCTATACCCTAGTAGTATGAATTTTTTTTCATTCTAATTAAATATTGATTATAATTATCCAATTTTATTACTTTATAAATGATTATATAATGAGTTTATAAAAAATTAGGTTTTGATAGGAAGAAATCAAAACTGTATTTTTCATAAATATATAGTCTTAATTAAGACTAACATTTGATAAATACAATAATTTTTTAAATAAATATTATTTTAATAAAAAAAGTTTATTGAATAATATTTATTTAAATATAAATTATAATTTAATTTAATGTAGTAAAATGTAATTTTTATATGGGTTAGAAAGTGTTTAATATCATAAAACTAGTATTATCGGGTAAATAGGAATTTTTATTTACAAATTTAATTTATCATGTTTAGAAAAATATTTTTGTAAAATAAATATTGTTTTAAAAATAAATACCTTGAAATATTCCAGTGGTAAAATTTTCCTGATTTTTCTTTGATAGTTTTTTTGGTAAAATTTTAATATTGTATAAATATACAGTCTATATTATGAAATCATAATAGCCTAAAAGTGATGTAATAAATGATTTAAATGGCATACATAACCAACTATATATTTATCTTTTAAAAAAATTATGTTGTTTTATTAATTTTATAAACCCTTAAGGAATCCCCAAAAACATATATTATATTTTATGGTCTTAAAAATCAATTCTTTATGAACATGGATCACTTCCACATCACCAAGGGTATTATTTGTTGTATGTTATATTCATGGACTTATAAGATATTTAAAACCAATAAACATTGGAAAAAACCATGGGGAAAATGGTAATGTTTGTAGTTTTGGTTATTTTATCATATATAGTCCAAACCTACGTTAAAATTAATAATGAATTCCCCTCACTTTTTCTATAAATACCCACCAAACCTCCCACTCCTATTAATTAAAACCCAATTGAGAATGATGTTCTTATCCCTATCCCTCCCCCATATTAACTCCCTGCCATGGTGTTCCCAATATCTTAAGATATCCACCTACGATTTGAGAAGTTCCCTCTCAAGGTAAGGGGTTCTCTCATCCTCTTTATTCAAGAAATTTATTTGTATTATTCCATTTGATTTCCAATTATTCATGTTGGAACATGTTTTTTTCATCCCTTTTACTTTACTTATGATGTAAAAGTAACTATAGACCACATTTAACTTTCATTAAATCCTTCCATGAATCTTTATGTACACCTGTTATGCTATTGAAATTATCCTGCAATTTTCTATGCCAATAATTTATGTAGTGAAAACCCATACCCATTTATACTCAAGGGTATTCACCTAGATATTCCTATACTTCATTGATTGGGTACTTTTGTGTATCTAACACACACTACATAATATGTAGTTTAAAATTGATTAAATATATCCTTGTGTTGTATGACCTATGTGGAACATGGATGCTTGTATATGAAATGAATATTGTGGGTGGGCCTGGAATTACACACCCCACCAATACATTGGAAATATTTTTATCCCAAGGGATGCCATTTATTTTTCATGGGAGGTTATTCTAAGGACACTATATTATGATTTATTGGTGTTTATACTTGACTTATCCTTATGATTTCATGGTTTCTTTTTTTCCCACATTGTTATATTTCCTTGATGTTGTCATCTTATATCATACATTGACGTTCATTTTTATGATTATCACTCATTTTATATGAAATTGATATGTCTCTTGACTAAAATTTATTACATTCATCATGTTATTCTTTGATTATAATCTTACTCTGATTTATTACTTTCCCCATTCTTATGTACATCCCTAGGTTATCCTATAGAGTATTAGATGATGAAGGGAACTTAAGGACATGTTATGGTGTTTTTAAATAATGTTATTATTTACCTACTTCAATTTATTATGTTATGTATCTAATTACCCAAATACATTAGTCCTTTTGATATTTTTGGGATTTTATTAAGTGTTCCTTTATGTAATAAATAATGAATTGTGGTGTATTAATGATATATGTTTTCATTGTTGGTATCAGAGAAAGGTCGAGTTATTTTTTGGGATTAGGATTTGAAAAACATAGTGAAATAATTGGAGATAATACTAAACATAGTAAAACATCCTTATGTTTTGGGAAATTATAGAGTGATTGGTTTCCAAGATACAAAATCCCTATTTGGATACTATAAGTGGGTGTGGATCTAGCATAGATATACCTAGGGTAATAACCTAAAAAATGTAACATTGGGTATTAACTCGATCATTACATGCTTCAAAACAAAGAGGCCTTACTGGACACCTAGTTTGACACTCCAAGGGGATATTATTTGTTAAATTCACATCCAATTTATGAAAAATTATGAAGGGAAAAAATTCCTAATAAATTTAATGTTAGGAAACATCCCATATATAACTTAGATTAAAAACTAAAAATTCATAGGTTAAAGAATTTATGTAATTTAGGAGTTATCCCTTCAATGTTCATGGTCTCCCGTTTATGTGTCTAATAGTGTAAAAATTATCATCCCAAAGTATATTTTTTGATGAACTAAATTATTTAACCAGAATCAAACAGTTAATGTTGGGATTATAGTCAAAGGTTCTATACATTATTTAATATCATGAATGTTTACTATAAGTATTCAAAATCCACCAAAAAACATAGAAATAGAGATATTAGTGAAAATGTAAAATGGGAAAATTATTTCATCCCAAACATATAACTTATCCCCTATAAATATTTTTGAGTTAAGCATCTCTGTAAAAAATATAATACTCCATTTAGAAAAATCCAATGTAATTCTAGGTATGGATTGGATTTACTTTTATAGAGAGAACAAAAATTTTTGAGAGAAGATTGTTTGGTCCACATGGTGAGATACCATGAGAGGGGGGTGATTCAGGTTATGAAAGATTAAAATAAATGCCCGTATTGATCTTGTTACGTTTTTAGAAAAAACCCTATTCTCTCACATTTCTCATTGAAGAGTATAAACAAATCATAAAGAAAGAATAGGACAAAGAAATTTTACTTTGTTCAATCTCACTGGGCTACATCCAAGGAGCATACACCGGTAATGTTTCGATGTAACGAATCCACTAAAAGCACACTATTGTTTACAAAGATTGGAGTGGACTCACTATCCCTCCTGGTTTACAACCAATGACAATTTGAAAGATCACTACTCTCTCAACTGAAGAGAGCTCACTAATACTTTAGAAGACTCACTCACAGTTTAATGATTAATAGTTCCTTTCATTATCTCTAATAAATTCATCCTCCCCTATGTGTAGATGATATATTGAAGTACAATTTTAAACCACTAATGAATACCCATTTTCTACAGGTGTACTGGGTGAATTCAACCTTTCACTTAACCCTAGGGTGACTTGTGTGCCCCTTTAACTAGTGCATCGCATCTGCCTTTGTTGTGGGAAAACCAACTTACAAACCAATTTTATACTTGTGTGCCACTGCTTATGTGTCACTACTTGTGTGCCACTGCTTGCGCACCACTTCTTGGGATCCACTACTTGCGTTCCACCCCTTGCGCGCCACTCCTTGTGCGCTACTATTTGTGTGCCTCCATACTTGCATGCTACAATACTTGCGTCCCACAAAACATTGGCGCCACTGACTGTGCAAATCACTACATGCGCGCCACTCTGAACATTCACGCCACTTCCTATTGCGTGATAAGATCTTGGATTTTCACTGTGTGTTGAGCTTCATTACAAATAAGGATGGGTATCCCTCTATTTATAGGCATTTTTTGGTCCCTGCACGTGAGGGGAACCGCTCACCGTGCATGCCACTTCGTGACTTGTGCGTCGCTCCATAACATGTGCACCCAATATTGACATGCACACCCCTTGTTAATGTGCATGCCCCTTTCATTCCTTTGTCATATTTTGGGGTGATGAAATTGAAATATGACATGTGCTCCCCTTATTAACATTCACACCAATTCTTAACATGTGCACCACTTAATGACTTGCATGTCGCTTCTTCACTTGTGCACCACTTCATGACTTTCACGCCCCTTTATATCCATTGTCATATTTTTATGTGATGATTTTGAAATGGGACTTTAACACCCCTTCATGACTTGCACACCACTTTATGACTTGCGCTCCACTTGAGGAATTTCTCACCACTTAATGACTTGCACGCCAATTCATCACATGCATGGCACTTTCTTTCCTTTATCATATTTTGATGTATGATTTTAAAATATGACTTGTGTGGCACATTAATACTTGCGCGCCACTTGAGGACATGCGCACCAGATAATGACTTTCGTGCCAATTCTTAACATCCATTCCACTTTCATTCCTTTGTCAAATTTTGAGGTTTTATTTTGAAATAGTCTTGGTGCATATTATTCTAAACGTCTTCTTTGTCAACAAACATAATCACCTCAAAAATGCTTCAGTGATACCTGGAGGGATTTTTCCCAAAAATCATTCCCTTTGGGTTTTTTGACAACACTTTCATAATTCGAATCCTCGTTAAATATTCTTCCGCTAGAAACCACCATTCGCGTCTTATGGTTCTAATTGAGATAAATTATTTAATCAACATATACTCTAATCCCAAATGTGCAGTACGTGGCATGAGAAAAAAGTGTATAATGAAATGTTCATAAATGAATTAATTCATTCCAGACACTAGTTCTTGAAATCAATTAACTTCTTTCATCACAAACCTCAGTTGTTGTGATATATCTTCTTTGGTCAATCACTTCAATCATCGTCAGATTTAAAAATACTACTCCCTCTATCTTGTTTCTCCCCCTATCTCGCTAATACATCTATCAGCTTCTCCCCATGTCTTTGACTAATACATGTTCTCCCATAAAAATCCACACATTCACCCGCTTAAACAGGCACATTTTCCCCTCAAACAGGAACAATTTCCCCCTTTTTCAATGAACCCAAAGGTAACTCCTTTGCTATTTGTAACAGGGTAAAAACGCATATAAGTTGTAACGCCCCAGTTCCAGAAGCCACCCCGAGGCGCCCCGTACCTGGTTGGTCACATGGCCTCAAGCGCATTTCCCCAAATTCCAGAGGCTGTCGACTAGCAGAGAGGTACTTTGGTGTGATAGTGTGGAAACTATGCCCTCATTGGAAAAGTACACAACAGAAGAAAAATTAACATGCAATAGCAGAAGTAGTGATAACCAACAATATAAATAGCATAAGGCTAAATCATCAAACTGGATGACATATTTATATATATGAAATTATGCATAATACATAACTAGGAAAGAAGCCAAACAAGTCACAATGCTGGAAAACACTACAGTACCAAGACAAGTACAAAAGAAAAGTAACCAGCTCCTCAGCATCACAATCCAAAGCTTGGTCCCATGCTCACCTATTCCAAGCAATCAAGTTCCAGAAGATGAAGGGTGCTTTCCCTTGTCTATATCTGCAACAACATAGTCTGCTTGGGCCCAAAAGCATGGCCCAAATAGGGTGTGAGATAAAATCCCAGTAGGCATTCACCCGAAGATATGTGCCTAATAGTCAATGAGTATATGGAAGTGAAAAGTACAATAAGAAGTAAACAGCAACAACAAGAAATAGGCAGTAATAGTATGTAGTAAGGAAGGATGATACAACAGCAATCAAACCACAACCAACAACAGTAGTGAAGCACAAAGCTAAAAAACAGGAAACCCTGTGGGAAGTACTCGCAGCCATCCCCTCTGGTCCTATCCAAGAAGTACCGCAACCCTCTGGGCAGTGCACTTAGCCTAACCCCTTTGGCTTGGTCATACGCATTTATGAGACTCTCTGGGGAATCCCACTCGGTCAATTTCCCTTATAATCTAAGGTAGTCAAAGAATCTCTTGAGGAAGATCACACGGTCTAACCCTCTTAGCCCCAAGGTCTAGAGACTCTCTGAGGAAGCTATCTCGGTCAATTCCTCCTATAGCCTCGGGTATACCACATACTCTCTGAGAAATCTCACTCGGTCAATTCCCCTTCTAGCATGGGAAGGTTCATAAAGAGATTCAAATAAGGTAAGACTCTTTTAGGAAGCACACTCGGTCTATCCTCATGTAGTCTATAAAAACCAAGACTCTCTGGGATCTCACTCTATCCATCCCCTTTGTAGACTGTAATGTCTAAGAGTCTCTGGGAATCTCACTCGGTCTATCCCATATAGTCTATAGCACCGGGTTCTCTCAGACTCATGCTGTTCTGTGCATAATAATGCTATAAGGCGAAAGTACACCTATAGAGTTACTTTGATAACCGAAGTAAACCTATAGAGCTACTTCGCTAGACAGTCTACAATGTAACAATCATATCATGAACTCCACTTCAACCTATAATCGCAAGACATGGAAACAGGTAAGACAGCCAAAGGCCAACGAAACCCAAAGGTCATAAACTGAACAAGGTAAAGGCAAAAAAATCCAAGCACAACAAAAATATCCCCTAACATGATCAAATTACATCTACACAAGCATACAGTCAAGGTAGGAAAACAACACGGGAAAAAAGGTAAACAGGCGATACACCGTTCACAAGTATCAGTGGAAATTCGCACATAAACTCAAATACTTTGAACGGTAAGGCACAAACCACCTACCTCGATCCTAATATATCGATATACATGAACCACGATGGCTGATTCTCCCTAGAACTTCGTAGATATGAGAAAACGCACAAAACGTTCAACCTTATATATCTTGAGAAGGAGGAAGAATGGGAAAACAAGGTTCAAGCAGAAGGAAGAACTCACCGCTGCGCTTCCAACACAATCGACCGTGCTCGAATCGGAGATCGGACGAAGAGGCGGGAGATCGGGGATGATTTGGTTATACGAGTCACTCTCAGACGAACCAGACCTAGAAGAAGGAAAATAACGTGATGAGGCGTGACCCCGGTCCGTTTAGTGAAAAAAAAGTACATGACGTGTATTTTTAAAGTACACGGCGTGTAGTGGGTGTTTCCGTACTCTGCCAAAATCGGCATCCACTTCACCCCTACACACCGTGTGTGTGGCTCGGGCACCGCCAGCACACGGCTTCGAGCCGGAGAAGAGTACACGGCGTGTACTCAAAAAGTACACGGCGTGTACATTGAAATTTTCCAGAAACTCCAAAAAATTTCAAAACTCCAGAAAAGGAAACACATACCTGAAACAAAGATCCGGGTTCTTAAAAACTTCCCACATTAATGAAATCCATCCCCGAATTTCCCTAGATGGGCATAGAGGAAGGATCCTCGAACAGTTCTGGCCACTGTGATTGATCCTCGGTCTCCCTCTCCCAAGTCTCGTCATGTACTCACCCATGCTGCCATAACACCCATACCAGAGGAACAGACCAGCCTCAGAGAGAACCTTCGTGCTGCGATCGACAATCCGGATAGGATGCTCCTCAAACGACGCATCCACTTCCAGCTCAACCTCCTTAGGTTGGAATACATGAGATGGATCTGAGAAATAAAGTCGGAGCTAAGAGATGTGGAAGACATCTTGCATAGCCTGGTACCTCCGAGGTAGTTGCAACCGATATGCAACCTGCCCAACTCTCTCAAATACCTCAAACGGCCCGATGTACCATGGTGAAAGCTTACCCTGTCTCCAAATCCTCTTGTGTCCCAACCTCGGTGCGACACGCAGGAAAACCTGATCTGTGACCTCAAACTCCAGAGGTCATCTCTATTGATCATCATAAGACGTCTATTGAGACTGTTCTGTAGCCATCCTCTTCCGAATAAACTCTAGCTGCTCTGAGGTCTCCTAAACAAGACTAGGTCGTAGAAAAGTTTCCTTTCCTGCCTCCTGTCAGCATAAGGGTGATCGACATGGCCTACCGTACAGAGCCTCGTATGGTGCCATCTGAATGGTCTCCTGAAAACTATTGTTGTTGGCGAACTCCACCAGAGGGATATTATTCTCCCAAGAACCGCCAAAGTCTAGAATGAAAGATCGGAGCATATCCTCAAGCACCTAGATCGTGCACTCGGACTGTCCATTAGTCTGGGGATGGTATGTTGTACTTAAAAGTACATGTGTACCCAAAGCCTTCTAAAGTATCTGCCAGAACCGAGAGGTAAAGCACACTTCCCTTTCTAAAACAATGGAGTGTGGAACTCCATGTAGACGTACAATCTCTCGGATGTACAGTCATCCCATATCATCAACACTGAAGGTTTCCTCGATTGGCAGGAAGTGTGCCACCTTCGTAAGTTTGTCAACGATAACCCAAACAGCATCACTTTCCCATGGTGACCTCGGAAACTCGGTCATGAAGTCCATCTCGACATCGTACCACTTCCACTCCGGAATGGGTAACTGCTGTAAAAGCAATGTTGGTCGCTGATGCTCTACTTTCACCTGCAAACAAGTAGAACATATCATGACAACCCCAGCAAAATCTCTCTTCATACCTGGCCACCAGTACTGGCGATGAAGTTCCCGATACATCTTGGTGACGCCAGGATGAACTTCCCAAATAGAGGAATGAAAACCCCGCATCAGCTCCTCCCGTATGTCTGTTGGCACCCATACGCGTCCCTGAAAATGAAAGATCTCATCCTCACCCACTATCCATCCAGGAAGAGGGTCCCCTCCCTACACACTCTCCAATAGGACCAAGACCTCTGAGTCTGATAGCTGCCTCATTCGTACCCGATCAAGAAGTGTAGAGGTAACAGTTGCAGATGAAAGGAAAGTCTATCCCTGCCTTTCGCACACCTCTAGATGCATCTCAGAAAATAGATCCATAAGCTGCCACTCACTACTGGCCTCCTGAACTGCCTGAATCTGAGTTCGTCTGCTCAACACATCTGCCACTACATTTCCCTTTCCCGGCTTATAGGTGAGCTCGAAGTCAAAGGGATGAAGATACTTGAACCACCTGTGCTATCTCAGATTGAGATCACGATGAGTGAAGATATACTTGAGACTCTTATGGTCAGTGAAAACCACAATGTTCTCTCCCAGAAGATAGTGTCTCCAACAGCGTAAGGCATGAACAACTGCTGCCAACTCCAAATCATGTGTCGGGTAGTTCCTCTCATGTGGCCTCAACTGCTGAGACCCGTAAGCAACGACTCCTCCCCCTAGCATAAGCATGGCTCCTAGCCCGATACCCGAAGCATCACAGTAAACAGTGTAGGTCTTGCTTGGCTCTTGCAAGACTAGTATCGGTGCTGACATCAACCTCCCCTTCAGCTCCTGAAAGGCTGACTCACAAAAATCTGACCATAAAAACTTCTCCCCCTTCTTGGTCAGAACTATCAACAGTGCTTCTAGGCGCGAAAATTCTTGAATGAAGCATCTGTAGTACCCGGCCAGCCCTATAAAACTCTGTAACTCAAATATGTTCTTCGGCTACTCCTAGGAAACTACGGCTCACACTTTCTCTAGGTCCACAGATACTCTAGCCTCTGAGATGATGTGACCCATGAAGTGGATCTGATTCATCCAAAAGTGGTACTTTGAGAGTTTAGCATACAGTATATGCTCTCTCAGTGTACTAAGAACTATCTCCATATGTGTGGCATGGTCGTGTCGAGTGTGAGAGTACACCAAGATATCCTCCATGAAGACCATGACAAAAGAGGCCAAGTACAGATGGAAAACTCGGTTCATTAGTGCCATGAAAACTGCAGCTGCATTCGTAAGACCAAACGGCATGACTGTATATTCATAAAGACCATACCTTCTCTTGAAAGTTGTCAGAGGTATATCTGATGGTCTAACGCACAACTAATGACAACTGGACCTCAAGTGGATCATCGAGAACACCCAGGCTCCTCGAAGCTGATCCAAGAGGTCATCGAACCCCAGAAAGGGATATCGTTTCTTGACCATAAACTGTTTTAGCTTCCGATAATCCACACAAAGATGAAGGGTACCATCATCCTTCGTTGAAAACAGGATAGGCGAACCCCAAGGAGAAGTTTTGGGTCAGATGAAACCCTTCGCCTGCAACTCCTCCAACTGCTTCTTGAGCTCCTACAACTCAGTTGTAGCCATCCTATAAGGAGGAATGGACACCAGTGCCACTACTGGCATGAGATCAATCGAGAAGTCTACCTCACGCTCCAGAAGTAAACCTGAAAAGTCTTCTGGAAAGACATCCCTGAAACGTTCCACCACTGGAGGAAAGTCTAACTGTGAAGTCCCCTGGTTATCCAGGTAAAGACTGGAAATCTGGGCTATAACTTTCCCTAGCCCATGATGCTCTGGTCTAGCTCTACCCTCCTAGACAACCCACTCGCCTCTATGAAGGAAAGAACCGCCCTCTGGTGATGTGAAACTCACCCAGCGACAATAGCAATCAACGACTTCCTTAAAAGGAACCAACCGGTCTATCCCGAGAATGATGTCATTGCCCGTCATCTCCAGGACATAGAGGTCCCATATAAAATGACACCCAGCAACCTCAAGAGGGCACTCTCTGTACTGTCATACGCTAGATGTCTGTTTTCCCAACGGTGTGTCAAGAGTCTACAAATCGGCAGACGAAAAGATAGAGAGCTCAAGGCTCTCCACAACCGCAACAGAGATAAAGTTATGGGAAGCACCAGTATCGAAAAGAGCTGACGATAAAACTAAGTCTACTAAGATAGTACCTCGAACCGTAGAAGGGTCGGGATCCTGCTCCTGATAGGTCTGCTCCACGGTGAAATATTGGCCTGCACCGCGGCCCTGCGCCCCTGGATGACCGCTCTGAGCTGATCCACTCTGCTGTTGCTGATGACCTGGTGACTGACCACCACGACCACGACCTCCACCTTAGCCTAAACGGCCGGAAGAACTCCAGTTCCCTGAATGGTGGGAAACTGGTGAAGCATCTCCAGAACGCGGGGTCATAGAGGAACCCCGACCACCAGCTGAAGGAGATAAGATGTGATAGAAACGCTGAAGATGGCCCATATTTCCGCAAGACCGGCACTCCATCGGATCCCTCTGGAACTGAGGCCTAGTATGCCCACTCCTACTGCACTGTTAGCATACAGCATGGCTGCCAGATGATGGATCCTGCGAACCTCGATCTCTTCAAGAAGACTCTCTGCGACGCTTCCTACTGTCCATGGGAGGAACACCAGCTCTAGATATCGAACCGCCCTGGCTCATTGCTCCAGAATCCCTCAGATTGCACTCAGTGATCAGTGCCTAGTTGATGATGGGGGATATCGAAGTCAACTTGAAGATATTCACCTGGGAACGGATCTCCTACCTGAGACAATCCTCGATCTTCCTATCAAGGAACAACTCATCATTTGCTAGGATCGGTGTGAAACGCAGCAGATCAGTGAAACGAGATGAGTACTCCATAAAAGAGAGTGTACCCTATTGTAGACTCATGAACTCTCAGGCTCGATCATCCCTCATGGTCTCTGGATAGAATTAGTCATAGAAGGTGCGGTGGAACTCGTCCAAAGACATATCCTGGTGACGTCCTGACCGTGAGATCACCTCCCACCACCTCTTGGTGGTGTCCCATAGTATATAAGTAGCCAGCATTACCCTTTTCTCTGGAGGGATATCTAGGTGCTCCAAGATGGTCAGTATGGCCTCTATCCATGACTCTACAGCCTGAGGTCCTCCATCCCCTGAAAAAGTAGGAGGATGCTGCTGCTGGAAAACCTGCGTCAACTCATCCATCGACGGGGCAGGAGGCGGCACTCCTTGGAAGGTCAGCATCATCCCCAGGAAGTCCTCCCGGAACTGCATAACGGCGCATGCGACGGGTATGAAAAATGGTGCCAAGGATGGATCGACTGGAGGATCGGCAGGAAGTCCTTGATCAGCCATATCTGGTGTCTGATCACTGCATGACGCTAGACGTACAACCAGGGGACGTCTCAGAGGCATAGCTCTGAAAGATCAAAAGTACACCTTAGATCAGAAAATAGGGATAGAGAACACAAGTGTACAAAACAGGAATAGGGAAAAGAAACTATCATGTTTTACAAAACCCGACTAAATGGCGTGTATAAAAACTACACGGCGTGTCTACTTCAGCCAATTACATGGGCGTGTACCCCTGCCCGACAGGTCGTGTAACACCCCAAACTACACGGCGTGTTGACCAAACACACTGGGTGTACTTAAAGACTATTCCCCTGCCCGATTCACTTACACAGCTAACTCACACGGTGAAACAAACCTCATACTACATGGTGTGTTCCCTAGGGACATGGCGTGTACTAGACATTGACTCGGAGGCCCGTGTTGTTAGTTACACGGTCGTCTACACTGTTGGAATTTACATGGAGTCTTTCAAACAAACACGGCTTGTATAGGTGAAGGTGACACCGTCCTGTGTTGTTCGTGACACGGCTGGGTATCTAGGGCAGACTGCATGGCGTGTTCCGAAGGCAACACGGCGTGTCTACTCGAGCTTCCCAGACCCTTGTTGTTGGTGACACGACCAGGTACACTGCTCTAAATACACAGTGTCTACCTGTCGTACACGGCCTTTTCCTGAAGATATTTCTACAACACCATGTTCCTGCACACACAGTCAGTAACACAGCCTGAAAACTACACGGCATGTAACCAGAAAGTACACGCCGTGTATTCTGGGTTTTTCTGGGCAGTAACTCAGAAACTGCACAGAATACCCAAAAACACAGAAAACTAAGCAAAGAGGTGCCAAATTCCAATCTATGGGGGGCCATACTCCCCGCGAATCAAATATTTCCCTCTCCAACAGTCTTTTATAAGAGAAAACGGGATCATGATCCACCAACTTTCGATCCAAGAGGTTCCACAACACCTCAAAAATCAAAATTTGGCATTCATTTAAGAAAAGTGCAATACAAACAATTCTCTAACAAAGAAATAGAGATTCTATCAAGCATCAATCACAACAGCAAGCATAATCTACACAAATTCTATCACAACAGCATGAAATCGCTAATGCACCCTAGATGGCATGGAAAGAATGCATGACATGTGATTTCTATAAGTGCCTAGATGATGCATGAGATGGAATACCCTCATCTCATCGGGTTGCGATAGAAATAGAACCGTTATATCAAAACAATAACATTACAAAGCATGTGAATCACTCCAGGTGAAATCGTGTCAACCGTAAAATCACAAAACCAGAAACTGCAATAAACGAGGTTGTATGGTTTTTCCCTTTACACGGGTTAGCTACTCCCGGGCACAGCTTATTACCAAGTACCGAATTCTTCCTATCCCAGAATAATGTCTCCAAACCATAAAGCAAGTGAAAATAATCCCTTTGATACCACTTTGTAACGTCCCGGTTCCGGAAGCCACCCAGAGGTGCCCCGTACCCGGTTGGTCACATGTCCTCAAAAGCATTTCCCCAAATGCCAGAGGCGGCCGACTAGCAGCGAGGGCCTTGGTTGTGATAGTGGGGAAACTATGCCCTCATTGGAAGAGTACACAGCGGAAGAAAAATAAACATGCAATAGCAGAAGCAGTGATAACCAACAATATATACAGCGGAAGGCTAAATCATCAAACTGGAGCACATATGTATATATATGTAATGATGCATAATATATAACTAGGAAAGCATCCAAACAAGTCACAATACTGGAAAACACTATAGTACCAAGACAAGTACAAAAGAAAAGTAACCAGCTCCTCAGCATCGTAAGCCAATGCTTGGTCCCATGCTCCCCTGCACCAAGAAATCAAGTTCCAAAACTCGAAGGGCGCTTTCCCTTGTCTATAAAAGCAGCAACATAGTCTGCTTGGGCCCAAAAGCATGGCCCAAATAGGGTGTGAGATAAAATCCCAGTATTCATTCACCCGAAGATCTATGTCTAACATTCAGTGAGTATATGGAAGGTAAAAGAATAATAAGCAGTAAACAGCAACAGCAAGCAATAGGCAGTAACAGTAAGCAGTAAGGCAGGATGATACAACAGCAATCAAACCACAACCAGCAATAGCAGTGAATCACAAAGCTAACAAATAGAAAACTGTATGGGAAGTACTCGCAGCCATCCCTTTTGGTCCTATCCAAGAAGTACCACAACCCTCTAGGCAGTGCACTCATCCTAACCCCTCTGGCTTGGTCATACGCATTTATGAGACTCTCTGGGGAAGATCAATCGGTCAATTCCCCTTATAGTTTATGGTAGTCAGGGACTCTCTTGAGGAAGATCACATGGTCTAACCCTCTTAGCCCCAAGGTATAGAGACTCTCTGAGGAAGATATCTCAGTCAATTCCTCCTATAGCCTCAGGTATACCACAGACCCTCTGTGGAAGCTCTCTCGGTCAATTTTCCCTCTAGCCTGGGAAGGTTCTTAAAGAGATTGAAACAAGGTAAGACTCTCTGAGGAAGCACACTCAGGCTATCCTCTTGTATTCTATAAAAACCAAGAATCTCTAGGAACTCACTCGGTCTATCCCCTATGTATTCTGTAATGTCTAAGACTCTGGGAAGCTCACTCGGTCTATCCCTTATAGTCTATATCACCGGGTTCTCTCAGCCTCGTGTTGTTCAAAGCATAATAATGCTATAAGTCCAAAGTACACCTATAGAGCTACATGGATAACCAAAGTACACCTATAGAGATACTTTTCTCGACACTCTATAAGGAAAAAAGCATATCATGAACTCCACTTCAACCTATAACCACAAGGCATCGAAACAGGTAAGACATCCAAAGTCAAATGAGACCCAAAAGTCGTAAAATGAACAAACCAAAGGAAAAAACATCCATGCACAACAAAAATATCCCCTAACATGGTCAAATTACCTCTACACAAGCATACAGGCAAGGCAGGAAAACAACAAGGGAAAAAAGGTAAACACGCGATACCCTGTTCACGGGTATCGGTGGAAATTCGCACATAAACTCCAAGACTTTGAACGGTAAGGCACAAACCACCTACCTTGATCCTAAGAGATCGATATACTTGAACCAAGAGGGATGATTCTCCCTAGAACGTCATAGATCTGAGAAAAAAGCACAAAATGTTCAACCTTAGATATCTTCAGAAGGAGGAAGAATTGGAAAACAAGGTTCAAGCAGAAGGAAGAATGCACCGCTGCGCTTCCAACGCAATCAACCATGCTCGAATCGGAGATTGGACGGAGAGGCGGGAGATCGGGGATGATTCAGCCATACAGGTTGGTCTCGAACGAACCAAACCTAGAAGAAGGCAAATAACATGATGAGGTGCGTCCCCGGTCCGTTTAGTGAAAAAAAAAGTACACGGCGTGTAGTGGGTTTTTCCATACTCTGCCAAAATCGACCTCCACGTCACCCCAACACACCGTGTGTGTGGCCCGGGCACCACCAGAACACGGCTTCGAGCCGAAGAAGAGTACACGGCGTGTACTCAGAAAGTACACAGCGTGTACTTTGAAAATTTCCCGAAACTCCAAAAATTCTCAAAACTCCAGAAAAGGAAAGACATACCTGAAATGAAGATTCGGGTTGTTACATAAGTGCATTAGGGAAAAACAAAACATACCTTGGGGAGAGGGGGATTCCACATCCACGCTCTTCTATGTGTGGTGAGTCAACTAAACTTCCATATCTAGTCGATGCATCTCGAATACTTACTTGTGTAAGGCCTTTTTCAGAATATCAGCAACTTGTAGCTCTATACGTACATATTCCAAAAACACTAGCCCTTGATACACCATCTCATTAATAACATGATATTTTATTTCAATGTGCTTGGTCCTCTAATGATGGACAATATTTTTGATAATATTTATAGAACATGAGTTATCACACTGAAT
Source organism: Viscum album (assembly GCA_963277665.1). Taxonomy (NCBI): domain Eukaryota; kingdom Viridiplantae; phylum Streptophyta; class Magnoliopsida; order Santalales; family Viscaceae; genus Viscum; species Viscum album. The sequence goes on from OY728167.1 coordinate 687,917,056, forward strand.
TCTAATCTGATATTGCATGGTCACGCCCATGTCATCAAGCTGCTACTTCATCCACAATAACTGCGTGCATTCTTGTGTGGCTGCAATATACTCATCTTCTATAGTGTTCAATGAAATTAAATCTTGTTTCATTCTTAACCAATAAATACACAATACACCAATAAAAAAAGTTCTTGTAAACATTGATTTCTTTCATCTGCTGAATTGGCCCAATCTGCATCTGTATAACCCAAAAGCTCTGGTTGATATTTTTCACTATACATTAAGCTGAAATAAATAATTCCCATGAAATTCAGAATTATTCTTTTAACTGAAAGCATGTGTATTTCCTTGTTATTAATTTGATATCTCACTGCTTGGCATGTGGTGAATACAATGTCAATCCTTGTTGTGGTCAAGTAAAGTAAACAACTAATAATTTTCCTGTATTCTGTGAAAATAACTGCCCTGCCTTAATCATCTTTTGACAGTTTCATCTAGGTAGAAACCATAGTATTTATTTACATAGAATTATCCATCCCAAATCTCTTCAAAACCTCCTTGTAATATTTTTATTGAGATATAAACGTGGCATTCCTTCCATGTGTTACCTGTAAACCAAGGATAAATGTCATCTCACCAATCATAGACATTTCAAACTCATTATTCATGAATTTTAAGAACTATCTACACTATGCTTCATATGAATTTACAATGATTATATCATCAAAATATACCAGCACCATCATCCTTTGAATACTATCCTTGTTCCCATATAAATTGTAATCAAATCCACTATGCTGGAAAATGAGTTTCTTCAAAAATTGATCTAGCCTTGAATACCATGGTCTGGGTGCTAGATTTAACATATAAAAAGCCTTATTCACCTGAAAAAACTTTTTTCTCATCTTAATGAATGATAAAACCGTCTATCTTCTCAATATACACTTCTTCTTCCAGAACCCCATTCAAAAATTCTGACTTGACATCCATATGGAACACTTTGATCTTCTATTTCACTACATTTACTAAGAATAATTTGATTGTTTCTAGACTTTACATAGGTGAAAATGTCTCATCAACATCTATACCCTCTATGTGGTAGTATTATTTTTACAAGATATGTTCTTTGTTTCGGATCACAACACCATATTCATTCATTTTTTTTTCAAAAGACCCATTTTCCCCCGATGACATTCTTATCTCCCAGCCTCAAGACAGTCTACCAAGTCTGATTCTTCTCAATTTGGTCTAGTTCTTCATTCATCGCATGAACCTAATTTTCATCTTCAAATGCATCAACAAAACATTTAGGTTCAAATTGAGATAAAATTGATGTCTGCTTGAGTGACTTGATTCTTCTTGTCCAAACTTGCACTATCTGATCACCAATGATATTATTCCTTCCATTTTTTGCTCGACTCTATGTCTTCTTTGTAGATACAGACTTTAATTCTTCTTGTTCATCATCAATATCTTCTTCTGAGTCAGAATTTGAGACTTCTTCCCATCTTGTGTTACTTTCCTCTGCATCACTTAGATCAAGAAAATATTCAGTATGTTGTTGAGTATTCTCTTCATTTTCCAAAATAGTGACATCATTTCTCTCAACTACATTTCTCATCCTCTTGTTAAGGCATTTGTATTCTTTTCATTTTCATGAGTAAACAAGGAATATCCCCTCTTCTTCACATCACTCAAATTTCCTATGTTTTTCTTTTTTGATAAAGAAGAACTTACTTCCAGAGATTCGAAAGTATTTCACTGTTGGATTATTTCCATACCACATCTCATACATAGAATTCCCTTCCTACGGACACAACATATACCTATTAGAAATATAGACTGATGTCAATACTGCTTTCTTCCAAAATATCTCTGGTAGCTATTTTTCTATAAGCATCGCTCTGGCCATGTGGTCGATGATCTGATTTATCCTTTCAACCACTCCATTCTGTTGGGGATTTCTTACTAAAGAAACATGATGCATTATACTGTATTTCTCAAGGTATTATTTCACCTGAATATTTGTGAATTCTATACCATTTTCAGTATGAATCTTTATAATTTTCTTCCGAAGAATCCTTTCATAGTTACTCCGATAGTGTTTTAGGAATCTAAACACATCAGACTTATGGACAATGAGAAATACCCTTTCCATTATTCTAAAATCATCAATAAAAATTACATGATATATCTTTCCGCCAATGGATCTTGGTGAGATAGGTCCACAAACATCATCATGCACTAATTCAAGAACTTTGGTTGACATATTTTCCTTTTCATTGTACATCTTTCTGATGATCTTACCCTATTTACAAGAACTTCTTGTATGTGTTTGATCACATGATAGCTTGAGGAGACCTCTATATGCATCACACTATACTAGATATTCCAGGGAATGTTGGCATATATGAACAAGTCATTTATGCCATAACTAGTTTTCCTCCTATCTGGATAAAAAGAACACATCTTCATCACCACTTACATGGTAAATATTTCCATTTTTTCCTTTTTCCTTATAGAAAAACTGTACCATCTCTTCCATTGATGATAAACGACTTTTTAGTAAACCTTATAAAATTCCCGGAGTCACACAGTTGACTGGTGGTGAGAAAATTGTGAATGAGACCTTCAACTACTAAGACATTAGCATGTATTATTTCTTTTCCCCCAAACCAAGCCTTTCCCAAGCCAATAATCTTCATTCCTTCATCATTTCGAAACTTGATGACTCGATCTTTGTTATATTTTATGCACGTGACAAGATCCATAATACCCACCATGTGAGATGTGTAACCGCTATCAAGGATCCATAGAGCAGAGCGGTTTGATGCTTTAAGGTCAATTTCTACAAACATTTCCTTCTCATATCTTTTATTCTTGATCCATGTCTTTGAATTCATACTCGGAATGGGTTGAAAATAATGAGATTACTCGGAGAATGATGGACCAGCTTCATCATGAAGAGCTACAAATCTATTATGTGCATAACTTTAAGACATGCGCGTTACTTGAGGACTTGCGCACTAGTTAATGACTTTCACGCCAATTCATCACTTACACACTGCTTTCTTTCCTTTTTCATATTTTGATGTTTGATTTTGAAACATTCCTAGTGCACAATATTCCAAACATCGTCTTTATCAAAAACCCCAATCACCTCATAAATGATTCAATGATACATTAAGGGATTTTTTTCCCAACAGAAATCACCCTCTATATCATCAATTTCCGTCTGATTATATTCAATTGTAAGGAGGGGCGAATCACTTATATAATAATCAACCAGTGAAAGGATATTATTTCCATAAGAGAAATAATATCCAGCTAAAATGATTGAGACTAAGGAAAATGTCATCCTTCATAACAAGACCGTTTTAAGAGAATATTTTGATGTTTTTCCTAAATAATTGTCTAGTCTTCCTTCTAACCAAGTGTTTATGTTCTCAATGGAACTTATACCCCATTATTTTACAATTTCCAAAACTCCATATAGACTGTTCATTGTTGAACATGAAGAGCTAAAGAAAAAACTGTAAGAGATTCTAGATAAAGGATTTATATACCCATGTACTTCACCATGGGGTTTGTTAGTCCTCTTCATCAAAAGAAGGATGGTTAAATGTATCAATTGCATAGAGCCTTGTACTTCTCTAAGGTGGATCTTTGGTCAAGATATTATCAAGTAATGTTGAAGAAGGAGGATATCTCCAAGTTTCATTTTCATATATGGTACGTGATCTATGAGTTCCTAGTGATTCCATTTAGACTCACTAATTCCCCAACTATCTTCATGGACTTAATTTATAGTGTTTTAGGGATTACCTCAAAAAAATTTGTATTAGTCCTTATAGATGATATTCTTATCTACACCAAATGTAAAGAGGAATATGAGGATCATTTTGATATTGTACTAAAGAACATGCAAAAGTAAAAGTTATATGTGAATTATATTAAATGAGTGTTTTGGAAGGATAATTCAATATTTATAAAGAATGTTATCACCAATAAATAGATATATATGAATCCTTCAAGAATTGTAGAAATTGAAGGATAGAACATACAAAAATTTTTGATAGAGATACAAAGTTTACTTGGTTTAGTTTGGTACTATCATCAATTTGTAAGAAACTTATCATTATTATAAATCCCACTAACGAGGATAACTTGTAAGAGAGTGATGTTTTTTTTGAATGATGAATATGAGGAGAGATTTGAAGAGTTAAATAATATGTTAATTACGACACATGTGATCACATTACCCAAAATTGGGAAGGATATTTTATCTATAATGATTCATCAAAAAATATCTTAGGTTGTACTATCATTCATGATAACAAATTTGTAGCATATTCCTCCTACCAATTAAATATCCATGAGTAGAACTACCCAATGCATGTTCTGGAATTGGTTGTAATGATATTTTCATTGATGATTTGAAAACATTATCACTATGGGGGGAATTATAACATATATATGAATCATAAAAACCTCAGGTATATATTTACACAAAAACATCTCAATATTTTCTAATGAAGGTGGTTAGATATGATTCGAGATTGTCATTTTTCAATGTATTACGATCCTTGGAAGGTGAATGAATTGGAAGATTCTCTAAGTAGAAAGGGTCCTATAACCATATCCTTGATGTGGATTTAAAGTAATCCAATCTTCTTGGACATATAAAGGATCGAGATGGGATTAATAAAAGGATCTTCATCTTACCTTTCTCAAATAAATACTCAACCATACAATCTTGAGAAGTTAAAGGAGACAAAAAAAGAAAATAAGGAGTTTTAGAGAAAGGTATTGAATATTCTAAAGATTAAATTTTCTAAATATGGAGATATGAGTTTTAGAAAATTGATATGTGCCCTATAAAAACCAAATATAAAGTGGGATCTTATGGATGATTCTTATAGATCATCATTCTCTATTTATCTAGAAACCACTAAGATGTGTAGAGATTTGAAGAAAAAATTCATGTGGGAAAGAATGAATAAGGAGATTTCATAATTTGTATCTTGATGCTTGGTATTCCAATAAGCCAACATTGAAAAGAATTATTAGGGTATAATGAAACCATTTCCCATTCCAGTATGGAAATGGGAAAACATAACCAAGGATTTCATCATTGGACTCCCCAAGAAATCTAAAGGCAATAAAGTCATCTAGGTGGTAGCGGGTCGCCTAATAAAATTGGTGCATTTCATTAATATTAAGGAAGATTTATCTATTAAAAAACTCACCAAGATATAAATAAGTTAAATGGTAAGATTGTATAGAGTGACACTCTTCATTGTATTTGATGGATATCAGAGGTTTACCTAAAGGTTTTATAGAATCATTCAGTAAGCATTGGATACAGAGCTGAGTTTCAATACTATTTATCACCCTTAAATGGATGGTCAGTTTGAGAGAACCATTCAAACTCTAGAGGATATATTTATATCATCTTAAATATATTAAAAAGTATATTGGGATGAGTAGCTTCTCTTAGTGGATTTCTCATATAATAGAAGTTTCTATTCTAGTATTCAAATGGAACCCTATGAGGCTCTATATGGGAAGAGGTTTTGGACTCCAACATGCTGGAATGAGGTTAGATAGTAATAGATTATGGGACCAGATCATATACAATAGATATTATAGAGGGTTCAAACCATTAAACAACATAATAAATTAGTGCAAATTCAATTTAAAATCTATGCATAAAATTGTCAATGAGGCATGGAGTTTGAGATCCAAGATAAATTATTCCTTCGTATATCACCATGGAAGAAATTTATGAGGTTTGGGAAGAAGAGGTATCATAGTCCTAGATACATCACCCCCATTGAGATCCTTGATTACATTATATTTGGGACCTATCGAGAAGCACTCCCACCTATCATATATGTGGTACATCATGTGTTCCTTGTATCCATCTTGAGGAAGTACATACCATACCATTCACATGTATTGAATCCATAGTTTGTACCCTTGGATAATTATATTACATATTAGGATAATTTAGTGAAGATATTATATAATAGATACATGGTTATAATAAACAGGACAACCCACATGGACAATGTTTTGTGGAAAACCCCCAAGTATGATGAAGCGACATAGGAACTAAAAGTGGTGATAAAACATAAGTAATCTCATCTATTTTTGTGTAAAAACTAAATTTCAATGGAAAAATTAATTGAAGGTGGAATAATTCCGCAAACATAATTTTTATAAATTAATTTCGTTTTTGAATGACTAAATTAGTTGTTAAGAAATATAGTTATAAAAAACACATGCACTAGTTTGGTTATTTTGGAACCTTATAAAATATAACTTTAAATATTTTGATGATTTTTAAGAATCATAACCATTGATGATATATCCATCGAATAGATACTATTAATATTAAGATATATTAATTATTAAGGTAAATTATAATTGACATAGATGGAAGAAGCGGTGGACTTGACCTTTACAATTGTACCTAATGAAGACCATTTATCAGATCTTCCTGGGGAGGTACAATCACTAGGATTTTCCATTAACCAATAATAAGTCAATATTCAACAATTGAAGCTCAAGATAAAAAATTTACTGGATATGTTAAAGCTTATTGACATCATGGCCCAAATCATGGTCGTCAAACCACCCCAAGAAGACATCACCATCACAAACCTTTTTGGAAAATACTATTATTTATGATATTAACCACTTTATGACCCTTATAAAATTACTTTTGTAAAATAAATTTTATTTTTTAAATCAGTACATAGAAATTATCCAATGGTGATTTTTTCATGATTTTCTGAAATAGCCGAATTTTTGGGTAACAATTAAATAAGATATAAATATAGAGTGTGTATTATAACAACATAATAGCCCATATGTGATGTAATAAATTATATAAAATAAATACATGATGAAATATATATTTCCCCTTTAAGAAATGTGTTTTTGAAGTTATTTTTTTAATTTTATAAACTCTTAAGGAATCCACCAAAACCTATAATATATTTTAAGGTTTTAAAATCAATCTTTTATGAACATGAATATCTTATGTATCAAGAAGTGTATTATTTTAATATTTTCAATTATTGGCCATATAAAATATTTAATCCCAATTATATTTTGTAGAAAAAAATAGTCAAAAACCATGGGTTGGTTTTTTTAATCTTATTTTATCATATAGAGTCAAAAACCTGTATTTAGAAATTAATAAAGTATTCCACTCACTTTTTCTAAAAATGCCATCCCAACCACCCATTAATTTTCACAGAAACCCAGTTTAGTATGAATTTAATCTTCTTATAACTCTCTATATCCCTCCCCAATTATTCCCATGATCTTAAAAAATCCTCCTAAGCTTTTATAAACACACTCTCAAGGTAAGGGATTCTCTCCTCCATTTTATTCAACCAATTTCTTTGTATTATTGCATTTTATTTCCAATTTTTCATGTAGGAACATGTTTTTACACATACATCTTTACATTCCTTCCAAATTACAAGAACGTATATACCACTTTTAACTCTCAGTATACTCTTCCAAGAATTTTTATGCATACCCATTATTGTGTCCAAATTATCTTGTGATTTTCCATGCCAAACATTTGTGTAAGGAACAAGCATCCCCATTTATACTCAAGGTTATTCACATATATATAAATATACTTCATTGATTGAGGAATCTAATGTATCTGACACACTCTATTTAATAGTTTTATTAAAATTTATAAAATTCATCATGATGTTGGATCATCTTTGTGGCATGCAAATGAATGTACATAATATGAATGTAACGGGTGGGAATTGAATTATATATCCCTCTAATTTATTCGGTAGTAATTTTATCTTGTGTTATAAAATGTATGGTGAATTATAGGTTGTTATAAGAATTCTATGTTATGATATCTTAGTGATTATGTTTGACTTATGCTTATGATGTCATGTTTTATGTAGTTTCCACATTCCTATTTTCCATTTCTATTATCATCTTATATCATGATTTGATGTTACTATTTATTATTATAAACACTTTTATGTCACATTTAAAAATGTATTGGCAAAGATAAATTACTTTAATCATGTTATTATTTGATTATTCCTTCCTTGAGATTTATATATCACACCTTTCTTATATACACCCATAGGTTTTCTCAATCAGTATTGAAGATCATGGAAACATAAGGAAATGTTCTGGGGTTTTTAAATAATATCATTGTATCCATGATTCAAATTATTATGTTATGTATATAATTTCATAAATAAACTAGACCATTCTATCATTTAGGATTGTATAACGTGTAACATTATGTAATAAATTGGGAACTAAGGTGTATTAAAGTTATGGGTTTTCATACATGGACAAGTTATATTCAGTGTAGGGTATCATGGATTGATTCAGGATGAAGATTCTATTATTTTATTTTTATAGAGAGCATATTGTGTTTTTTTGGTGGGAAATACCATCGGATAGGTTGGAGGCATGTTCCCTCCTTGTCTTCCTTCATATATGAGTTAATGATGAGTTCATGAGAGGTTCATCCAATTTTGTTTCTCAGGGTTTTTGAAGAATACCCTGATATTTTTCCTGGGGAGGATGTGGCTTTACCCCCTAAATAGAAGATCAATTTAATAATAGAGCTATAGTAGACTGCTTCTCTGATATTTTTGTCTCCATATAGGATATCACCTTCTGAGTTATAAGAGATGTGGGTACATATCAATGTTATTTTATAGTGAGGTGTTGTTCAGTTGAGCATGTAACCTTGTGGTGTAGAACCCCAAATCTAGTGACCCATATCTTTTGTATAATTTATTACATTAGTATAAGATACAAGGGATCACATCACTAGGGATCAATTATTTTAGTAGTCTTAATGAACTATATAAATACATGATTCCCATATTAAATTGAATATATAAAAACATATCAAATAAACATTCTTTAGTCCCTTATATCATTCATAATATCCTTATTCCGATCCTGGGGAATGGAAAAGAAATTAAGGGTGATATTAGATGCTCGGTAAGGGATGTACAGTGAATGTTATAATAAGTAAATGAGGCATAATCAACATGGAGTATATGATAATCAAAAAACGTGTTATTCAATAAATAATATGAGTTTAATGAGAATCCTTGACAAATATAAAAATATAAAACTCATAAATAATGAAAAAAATATTAATAAAGGAAATACAGAATTCTAAACATCATGATCAAGGACTCTCAACCCAAGATATCTTGAGTATTACCGTCAAGGCCTCTGAACCAATACATCATTCATAATAAATGAGTTAATGTAAACCAAATAATATGTGGCTACCAATTTTTCCTCATGAGACCTTTTGATTCATCGAGGGGATATCTATAACAAGACCCCACTCTTTACTTTCACATCTTATTCATTACTAATATTTTGAATGATAAATAAATTTTATTCACAAAATTCCTTATTAGTCAAAAATTATCAATATTGAATCAATAATATAAAACTTTAATATTTCATAATTATAAACCATCTAAATAAATAGAAAAGATAATATCATTGGATTATATCCCTAGTAACATCAATTGGTATCTTTATAGATGAAAATACCTTTCAAAGTTTACTAGAACGTTTCATGAGAAAAATATCATATTCATTTTGAAATAAATTAATTAAAATATAAAAAATACAAAATATTAGTGAAAATTTAATTTTAAAATAACAATTGAAAATTATAATGGAATATTTAAATCAAATATTAGTCATGATAGTAAGAAAAATCATTTTTTTGGTGTACATTATAACAATGTTTATATTCATGCTTTTGGTAAAAAGATCCTCACTTAGAAAATAATAAGAAGATTACTTTTAAATTATATTATTTAAATTAAAACATGAGTAAAAATAAAATTATTAAATATTTGAACCATATTTATAATATTCCCGAAAATATTTTAAATAAAGTATGGACCTGGAAGAAAAAAATCTTGACCAAAGAGAAAATAGTGTCTACTTTTCTTTAAAATATTTTCTAAATTATTTTATGTAACAAAAATAGAAAATGGTAATATTAATTTAATGATACATGAATAAACATGGGATATGAAAATTAATATTATTTGATAAAGATAGGTCATATGATTTTATAATCTGAGTTTTATGTATAAATAATTCCTGTAAAAATGAGATTGTAACAATAACCCCTTATATCTTTCTTAAATTTTGAATAAAAACCACCATGAAATAATTAAATTCAAATTAAACATTAAATACAATGAATATAAATATATTCATGATATAACATACAAAAAAGTGGTAGTATATACACCAAATGAAATAAATAAGTGGTAAAATGACATGTGTCTCATAGAAACAGAAGTTAGATGGTATAACCTTACCTTAGGTAAGAATTGATTTGAAAGTAGTTTTAACCGAATATATAAAAACTATAAATTTACTATAATTATATACCATCCACATATAATATTTCAACACACTTTTATTAATAATTATTTATTAAAAACTTCCCTTATGAATGTTAACTATTTCATTTTTTATGTATGATTCAATTCGGTAGTTTTCGTATATGAATATTTCTCATTGTTTGATCGTCTTCATATTGTTAATAATGGTATAAATATCATATATATTAATTATATAGATAATTATAATTATCCATGAAATTCAAACATGAAAAATTAATCACATCCCTTCGTGGATATAGTACACTACACGTATGCATGAGTGACATTGTCATTTTTAATGTAACAACCCACCACAAGTCATTGGTTTGAGTAGATAGAGAGTTATAATAACCTTAGGTGACATCCCCAATCCAAAAAAAATCAGAAATAAATTCCAAGGACTACATAAAAACATTGTTTTGTGATTTTACCTTTAATGTTAAAAGAACCTGACAACATAAAACAATAAATATCTAATCATCCTATATGATTCATGATTAAAATTAATACAGTACAAAGTAAAATATAATAACAACAATATTAGAGTGAAAATGTAATGTGATAAATCAACCAAAAAATTAAAGGACTACATGTCTCAAAGTTTCTAAAGATACAATCCCAAGTACCAATCAACCAACCCCAACTCCACCTTCCATGCCCAAGGTAACAAGTTGTATTGATCAAGAAATTTGATATATTTTCTGTTCTTGTGTATTAGTATAATAAATTTGAAAATACACCTAATTTCCTAAGAAGTAGGTGAGTATAAACTCCATTGTAATTACCCAAATACATCCCATCATACACCACTTAGACAAAAACTAATTAGCACATTTAAATAAAATAGTTGAAAAATAGGGAAAATAGTTTATATAAATCATGAAAATAAATCCAAGTGAGAAAACCATAAATGAATTATTTCCATTCATTCATAATTGGCACAAAATTCCCAATGATCACATATACACACCCATCCACATACACAATACTATACACTGAAGCTCTGTGATACTGTTAATAGTGGTACTCCTTGGCCATGATCCGTTTAACGTTAACGGTGGAACTTCTGACATTACCGGTATTCTTAAATGTACTCCAACCCAATTAATATAAAATTTATGTTAATAAATTTCATAAAAAAATACTTCCCTTGAAATAATTTCATCAAACACTTTTAATCATCAAAAAAATTTCATAATTTCAAAATCATCATTTTGAAATTATAAGCCAAGGTATTTTTCTAAAAGCCATAAAATTTTCCATATTTATAAAAAATAAATAAAAGGGTTTTATTCATGAAAAAACACAACATTTATATATAAAATCCATGAAAAGATATTTAATAAATCTATAATATCAATTTATAAAATGGTGGATCTGATAGAGAATTCGCATACCTCTCAATTAATACAAAAAACGAAAAAAACACTTTTTTCAAGATCCTCCATTGGATTTTCTTCCCTTAACTAGATCTAATAAAATATCATCATGATTCAAATCCTAGAATATAGACTAATCTATAACAGACGAGATATACAGATCTGATAGGTAGTATAGAATTAAATCAAAGAATAATGAAAGTGAACTAGGACTTACCATTGAATTCAGATCTCCAACGCACTTTAATCAGTATGAAAGTCTCTTTTAGGTCGAAGGGAATTGTCACTCAAGATTAGGGAAGGAGAGGATTTTGATATCTTAAATATTAGGGGACTAGTGAGTCTTTTATGACTTAATTATGATTAAAAATAAAATTTTGGGGCATTAATTTTGTGATTCATGGTTTGGTTAAACGTTTTTTCAAATCATGCACTAACTGCCCTTGTGCTACTAGAAATGATCTAGAGAGAAAAATTGTTAGGCTAGATGGTTTGGAAAATTATATCTCAACAATTCTATGCTAGTATCTAAAGTCCAAAGGATTTTATGGTTTCCTCTAGTCACTCACACGATTTGGGAAAACCATACAGTTTCCTAGTATCCCCCAAAACATATTTCAAGATTTCATGGAGGTGAGGCATAGTTTTTACTAACTATTCTCAAACCACTCACATCCAAAAACACTTCGGAATCATTTCAAAACCATCCCAAATCTAGTGAAAAAAAACCCAAGAATAATATAACCTTAAAATATAAAAAACAATGGTAAAGTACCTGAAAATGTGGGTGTTAATTATCTCCACCATTGGTCTTTCAATATCTAAAAGGTAGAAGTCTAGAATATTTTTTGAATATCAATGGTCGTCGTTCAAACATCTACTTTTCCCACTACCATGTTTCTTCTTGAATCTGAAAATGATTCCATAAAACCCATCCTAAATCAATTATTTTCCACATAATATCTTCTCTTACCTATCTATAACTTGTATGAGAACATTCATCAATGTTACATCTGGTTCAAGATCAAAATAGTCCCATCGAATTATGTGGTTAGGATTAGGTTTGTACTCACTCATCCAAGTATCTGAAAATGGATAATGTACCATGGTGAAAACATTCCATGCTTTCTAAAATGACGATGCCCTAGCCATTGAGATATTATCTAGAAAACATGACCATCCCCCTCCAATGATAATAGTCATTGAAAATTATCAACATACTATTTTTGATGACTCTATGATATCACCACACTCATTATGATTATTTTAATCTTATTTTTTATTTCCTGAATAATTCATGGTCCAATTAGTGAAGTCTAACATATTTCCACCCAAAAAGTGTAAATAAAAAATTATTACCATAAAATTATTCAAAATGAGTGATATTTATTGAGTCCTAATAACTGTTAATGAATGAGAAATCCACTAATAGTATATAATCCTAAAATGATCACACAAAATCCATTACATAATTTTATAACATTTCTTCGAGTATTGGGATCATCCACAAAGATTTTCCATCCATTTGAGGATGATAAACATTACTCATGGTCATTTTTGTTCCAAGGTCTTGGTGCAAGTATTTCAAAAATAAAGAATTTAACATTAAGTCCCGAGTAGACACAATAAAAATTATAACACAATGCATCTTTAAAAAATTTGGAATATAGATTTTGGAAAAATCTTCCACCATATTGTACTCATGAATTGGGGCGAAGTGATTTAAATTCATGAGACAATCCAAAATAACCCATATGGAATTATGTTTTCAAACCATTCATTGTAGACCTATCTCAAAATCCATTTCTATCTAATCCCATTTCCATATGGGAATTGGGAATGAGTGAAACATACTAGTTGGACGTTGGCAATCCAATTTGACTTTCTAATAGGTTATGCATATTGAGACAAACTTTTCCAATTTCCTCTTCATTCCATCCTGACATGATGGTGCTCTTGGTAATTTATACATATTTTAAATTACTTGATGAATGTACCATCTTGAGTGGTGTTATATTGAAATAAGTTGTTCCTGATAATAAAATGGTACCATGATCTGATCTCTAAAATATAGAAAAGTTATTCCATCTAGGGTACATCCCTCAATGGTATACCCACCATTGATTTTTGAACTCATGGTTAAAAAATTAGGATCAGATATCTAAGAATCTCAAACATGTTCAACCAAATCACAAACTAGAGAAACTGGAAATAAAACTACAACATCACCTTTTCCCACACAATCTAGATGTATATCGGCTATAACTGACATTATCTTCCGTTTATTTGAAACCTATTTAGCCAACTGATTATATGATTTCCTACTTAATGTATCTTCTATCAATGTTCCTTTTCGTATTGTATATATCAAGTCAGATTCAAACATTTATAGTTATTCCACCCATCTATGTTGCCTCAGATTCTGATCCCTCTGTGATAAATTGTGTTTCAAGATCATCTAATCTATAAACACAGTAAATTTCCCACCAAAAAGATACAAATTCTATGTCATTAAGGGATGAAATATGACTACCAATTCCAAATCAGTTTTTGGGTAGTTCTTATCATGAACCATTAACTATATGTATCCTTAAGTGATAACATGATATACTTGTATGATAACACAACCCAACCCATATCTCGATGCATCACAATAAACTACATAACCCTGTCCTGATTCTAACAACATAAGGATAAGTGATGATGTAAGTAAAACCTTAAGCTCCTGAAAAGATTTATGGAATTCCTAATTCCATTGGAAATGAACATTATTCCTTATAACATATTTTCTCAACGACTCATGTCATTAAGAATTATGATCAAAGAATTAGTATTATTCGGTTGAGCCAAAGATACTGAATATCTCAAAAATATTATTCAGTAGTTTCCAAAAGATAAGTTCCAATAACGTTTCAGGATCTATGAATACACCTTTTTTCATAAATTACCTGACCTAAGAAATATACCACTTGTATCCTAAAATCAAACGTGGAAAGGTTCACATAAAAGTTGTAATCTCCCAAGATACCCAACACTATAGCCAAGTGTTTGTCATGATCAGTTTTAGTCCTTGAACTCACCAAAATATCATCAATGAACACCACAACAAATGAATCAAGATACCTACAAAATATTCAACTCATTTATGATATATAACTTTTCAATAAATTCATAAGACCAAAGGGAATAACCACATATTCAAAATGTACATATCAACATTAGAAATCATTTTCAGTATATCCACCTATAAAACTCATAGTTGGTGATACAATGATTGTAAATCAATCTTAGAGAACCTTGTGTATCCCCTCCATTAACCAAATTGATCATCAATTCAAGTAATAGGATATCAATTCTTTATCATAACTTGATTAATCTTATGATAATACAAATAAATCATTTGGAGTCCATCCTATTTCTTTACAAAAAGAACTAGTGCTGGCCATAAGGATGTACTCGATCTAATGAACCATTTGATTTAAAACTCTTACAACTTTACTTCCAATTCCATTATTTTTTTAGTGTCATCCTATAATATGGAAGTCAAATAATAATGGTACCTGGTAGAAAATAAATCATAAAATCTACTTCCATTTTAGGTGGAAACCCATAGAAATTGTCTCGAAAAACATGAGTAACTTGGTCAACTATGTTCAGAAAGTCTCTATTCCCAATATTAACAACTGAGGTCATAGTAAATTATACCAAATGATAAGAGTCCATTCCAACACTGGTACCAAAGGTCCAACTCTACTTTTATTCACAATCTAATCTCCTTTAAAGAGATGTTTAACCCTATAAGAAGATGTGAAAATAACATATCAGGCATAACAGTACATGTGTTCCTTAAATTATATCTACCAATCCATTCCTAAAATCAGTTCATAGACATCATTATCTAAAATAGAGAGGTCTCAAACCAAATCAACCCCATAAATTGTTATTTAACATGTTTCGCACTTTAAGGCGTGACTCTCCTGTTGTCCCAATGGTATTTTATGTTTCAAAACAGAAGGAATTATCTCAATATAAAAACACATATGACCAACCACATGAAAAAAAATAAGGGAGTCGGATGCGCATATATCAAAAATAAATTACATAAGGGTTGAATTCAAAATAATCATACCTCATACTATCACAGGTCTCGAATAATCATCCATGATCACCTTCTCAGTACCATAAAGTTTTTTAATAGTCATTTATTGATCCTTTATTCTTTAATGAGGTTGAAAAACCTGAGGAGTCATGTTGTTCCTAGAACCAATTTTTCTTTCTCAGTTCAATGGATGATAATTATTATGATGAGGTCAACCTGTTGAAGCAGATGATTTATAATAAACATGGGATGTATCTCTCGAACCATACTATAGAGCGTTATGAAAATAATACTGAAGATGTCCCATATAATTATAGTATTTACATCCTTTAGTAGGTTTCAAAAACTCTCACTTATTATGGGAAGTAGAGCCACATTTGAAATATATAGACTCTATGTTAGGTTGAGGAGGGAAGTTAAGTAATCATGTTTTCTGATTCTGACATGCTTTACTGCCTTGAAAGTAGGTTCCCCTCTTATTCTCATTCCCAACATTTGAGTTCCAACTTAATCCAATGGAGATAAACATACTCAATATATCTTGATTTCCAGAAATATATTTTTACCCTACCATTGCTTTATTCACCATCTTTGTGTAGTCCTTAATACACAAAATAACTATCTTAGTATGAATCTTCATTCATATCCCAGATTAAAGTATGAATTCCTTCATGGATGAACCAGTGAAAAAATATAGTGAAAAGTGCACCAAATTCATAAACATAGTATAATAATAAATGATAGATAGATTATGTAATTTAAATATAAATAAATCAGTTGTTCTTTCAATTCTGAACATCTTTGGATAAAATTTTTTGCTAAAAAATTATTAAAAATCCTATCATATCATGCCATGGTTGAATTTAGTCAGGGTAGATAAATACATCCATTTTTTTGTAATATCATGAAATATATATGTTTCCAACTTGAATTTTAACTCATGCAGTGTTCATGATAGTTTAAACATTTGATTCATCTAATTCCTCCACACTTCTGCTTTTTTAGGCTTGAAATCATCCTTCAAAATGTGTGGATTCTAATTTTGAAACTAAACCAAGTGGTCTACCTATTGAGGTTCATCATTACTCATTCCTCTATATATATCTTGAAAATACTAAATGATGCTTTTGGGTAATTTCTGATTCACTTGTGGCTCAGGTGAATCCATGTTCTATACTACCACTTCTGGCTAATTTCAGTAGCATCTACCTCGTACCATTTTCTATACCAAAAAAAAACATCATTTAGATAATTTTGTATAAAAATGAAGGATTATAAAAAATCCAAATCACCAATTTCAACAATTAGTAACCATTCCTTCCAATAATAGACCATTTTAATCATTTTCAAAAATCATTGCATGATGAATGAGCAATGCAGTTCTGTTGGGATGTCTCGCTACAATGCATAGAATGAAAAACTCATTTGTTAAACCAATGATGATAATGTGATAACCCACATAAAATTGTATTAGAACACTTGTGTAGTATGGAACTTAAGAAACATTATGTTCAACATAAAAATGTTCGCTATATATTTTTAAGTTATACATTTCTAGTTCTGATAGACCTACCACTATCATACTATCCCAAAAGATAGATTGACCAACCCAGACTCGTATTATTTGTAACATCCTTCCTTATATCATTATATTTAGGTGATATGTAGTTCCACAAACCTTATGTAACATCCCCAAGACACCAAATCACAATAATAAATACCAAGATATTTATAAAATTATTTGGTGGTGATTTTCCTTTTAAAGGTAAAACAACCTAACAATAAACATCAAATCCTCTTATATGATGTGTATTAAAAGTAATACGATCCAAATTCAAACATCATAGCAACAATATTAGATTTATTATATAAAATTTTAAATCAACCAAAAAAATAAAAAGGACCTCATGACTCAAATACATCAAAATGAAAAATCCCAAGCTCCACCCAATCGGCTCCTGGCTCCAACTCTACCCTCCATGGACAAGGTATAAAGTTGTATAACTTGAGAAATATGATTCCATTCCCATTCATGTGTGCCTATATATGTCGTCTATAAATTAACCAAAGAACCCAAGAAGGGGGTGAGTATAAACTCAATAGGAATTCCCCAAATACTTCCCATAACACACCACTAGGACAAGTGATGGTTATAACATTTAAATAAAACAGTTGAAGAGTAGGAAAAATTATTTATATAAATCTAGAAAATAAATCCATGTGAGAAAACCATAAATAAACATATTTCCATCTATTCATAATTGGTGTAAATTTTTTCATGTCCACAAACTCACAACCATCCACATACACATGACTATAAACTCAATATGGGTGTTAGTATTAATAGTGGTAATCCATGACCATGTTCTATCCAAACATGATAGTGACACTTTTGACCATACCTATCTTTTCAAATGCATTCAAAAGTATTCATTCCAATTTCATACCCAATAAGTTTCACATAAAATAATCCTTCACTTGAAATAATTTCATCTTACACATTTCAAGTATCAAAACCATTTTAAAATTTTAAAATCATCGTCTTAAAATATCAAACCAAAAGAGTTTTCCAAAATCCATGAAAAACTATGATTTTCAAAAAAAACAAAAAATGTTTACATCTTGAAATTACAAAATAATTTTTATATAAATTCCATAAAATCCATTTAAAAACTAATCCTTCAATTTCAAGAATAGTGGACGTGAGAGATAATCCATGTACATCTCAATGAATGTTGAAAATAAAGAACGGAACATAGAACTTCTAGATCTAGGCTTGGGTCTTCTTCCATTCACTAGATCCAACAAAACCTCATCATCATTATAATCCTAGTACATATATCTATCCATAAAAGAATAGATTTATGGTTAAAATAGAGAGGAGATAACTATATCTATTAATAATGAGTTATAATTGATTCATTAGTATGTCTTCCAACATTTGGATCATCTCCTTGGATTATCCATCCATTTTAGGATGATAAGAAATGCTCATGGTAATTTGTGTTTGAAGCGCTTACTATAGGGATTTCCAAAACTGATATGTAGACCACAGATCTTGGACATACACAATCAAAAAATAAAACCATGAATATTTAAGCTTTATCAAATATATATTTTGGATAAATCTTCCGCCGTATTGGATTCACAAATTGGGATGAATTGGTCCAACATCATTAGTATATCCACAATCACCCATATGGAATCATAGTTTCTAACTATTATTAGTATACCTATAAAAAATCCATTGATATCTTCTCTCATTAGCATATGGGAATAGGTAAATAGTAAAATTTACCATTTGTTCATTGGTTCTCTTCTTTGACATGTTGAAAAGTGAGGCAACTCAACAAAAACTCTACCACATTCCTTTTTATGGAAACTCACCAAAAATGTAATCTCATTTATTTATACATATTTTGTAAGTTAGGATTAATGGGCCATATCAAGTGGTTATAGGATTAAATAATTTATTATTAATAATCCAAATGTATCATGTTTTGATCTCTAAAATGTAACATAGATATTCCATCTTACATCCATCCCTCAATGGTATGCACACTATTGAGTTTTTACCTCATGGTTAAACATTTTGGATCATATGTTTGAGTATCTCTAACCTACTCAACAAAATTAGGAATAAGAGTAACTAGGACTAAAACAACAACATCACATTTTTTCAAACAATCAGATTCATATCATTTATAACCAACATTAGCTTCCATTGATCTAAATCCTCTTTTTCAATCTGATTATATGACTTCCTTTTCAATGTAACTGCAATATAATTTCTTTTACCCAATGTAAATACCATGTCAAATTCAAAAATTTATTGGTATTTCATCGATCTGTGTTGCATCAAATTCAAATTCCTCTATGAGAATTTTTTTTTCTATTGTGATCTGTGAACACCATAATTCTCTCACCAAAGATTTAATGACAATATGTTTTTAAGGAATAAAAAATGTTACCCAATTCCGAATCATATGTTGGGTAGTTATTCTCACGCACCAATAATTTTCATGATCCATAAACAAAAACATGATCTCTCTACATGAGAATACAACCAAAACCATATCTCATTGCATCACAATAAACTATATACTCTTGTCTAGATTTTAGAAACATAAAGATATGTGTTGATGTAAGCCAAAAAATAAGATCTTTAAAATATTTATGGAATTCATAATTCCATTGAAATGTAATATCATTCCTTTTCAGTGATTTAATAAGTGATTCAAGGTGTGAAAAATCCTGAAAAAAGCCCAGGTAGTATCCTATTAATCCAAATAAACAACATATCTCGAAAACATTCTTTGGTGGTTGTGAATAGATAAACACCATTAACTTTTTAGCATCTCTGGAAACCTCTTTTTTAGAAATGAAATGACCAAGTAAATTCACCTCTTATATCCATAATTCACACATGAAAATATTTTCATAAATGTAATGATCCATCAATATACCCATAACTATATCATATTGTTTCCTGATATTAGTCTTAGTCATAGAATACACTAGAATATCATCAATGAACACCACCACAGAGGAATAAAGATACCTATAAAATAAATGATTCATCAATTCCATAAATATTTTGGGTAAATTACTAAGACTAAAGGTAATAACCATGAATTCATAATATCCATATCAAATATGGAAAGCTATTTTCATATTACCATCCTTCAGAAATCCCAGTTAGTGATTCTCCAATCATAAATAAATCATATAAAACCATGAAACTCCCCTTAATTGATTAGAAAGATAATAAATTTTTGGAAGAGGATAATGATTTTTTATCATAGCTTGATTGATCTTATGATAATATACACGATGACTTAGAGTTCCATATTCTTTCATTAAAAAAGGGTAGTGTTTCCCATGGGGACATACTCGGTATAATGAACTCTTTTATTTATATCTCTCCAAACTAGAATTTCATTTCCCTTAATTCCTTTGGTTCCATTCTATATTATTGAAGTAAAATAGGATTATTCCTTGGTAGGAGATAAATTGTAAACTCTAATTCTCTTTTAGGTGTAAACCCAGAAAAATTTTATGGAAAAACATCAGGATATTGGTCAACTATGGTTAGAAAGAATATATTCTAAATATCATCAGCTAATTCCAAAGTAACCACTACTAACTTATGAGAGATCATTCCAAGAAGTGGTATCAATGGTCCTACTCTACATTATTTCATAACTAAATCTCCTTTAAATAGGTGTTTAACCCCATTAGAAGACATGAAACTGACCTACCATGCATAAAAGTTGTTGTGTGCCTTAAATGATGTCAACCAATCCATTCCCAAAATCAGATCATAGACCTCCATCTCTAAAATTTATAGATACCAAGCCAACTTGTACCCATCGATTGTTATCGAACAACCTACACACTTTGAGTCTTGACACTCCTATTTTCCCAACGGTGTTTGATGTTTCAAAATAGAGGGCATTATATCAACATGTAAACCCATATGATTGAGAACATGAGAATAAATAAAGGATTGTAATGCAACTATATCAAACAAATTATTAAAAGGGTTGAATTTAAAAGAATTTTACCTCACACCATTGAATGTCCCAACAAATCATCCATGATCACATACTCAGTACCATAAATTACTTTAATAGTCATTCCCTAATCCTTGATTCCTTGCTTATATTTCGTAACATAAAGATTAATTGCGTTCATGTAATCACCTTTGTTAACATGGTTCATAAGATGATAATTATTTTAATGAGATTTCCCCAATAAATCATAGGAGTTTTAAGAAACATGGGATGAATCTCCCATACTGGACTTTGGAGCATAATGACAATAATAATGAAGATTTCCCACATCTTCTAATTCCTAGTGTTTGAGTTCGCACTTGTTACCATAGTGATAAAAATATTCCCTCCCTCTATATTTCTAGAAATTTATCTTTCTATTAGCATTTCCCTATTTACCATCTATGTGTAGTCCATAAGACAAAGAACATCTAACTTAGAGAAAATCAATGGTTGTGGCCCAAATTCAAAGATGTGTTCCTTCAAGGATGCACTAGTAGAAACTTCCGATACAAATTGAACCAAATTCATAAAATTATCCACATAGTCTATAATGTAAATATTATCCTATTTGAAGATAAATAAATCACATTTTCATTCACTTATGAATGGTTGAGTATAAAATGTTTTGTTAAAAAATTCTTCAACATCCTCCCATGTCAATCCCAGGACAACTATAGCTTTAGAGGATAAATCCAACCATTGGAGTGAAATATATTCTATCATATATGTTTCCAACTGGACTTTCAACCCATCCAATGTTTCTGAGAATTTAAAAATTCGGATCATTTAATTTAGTCTCAATTCTGGTCTTTCAATATTAGAATCACCCTAGAAAATGCATGGATTCTATTTTTGAAACTGAACCAAGTGGTCCACCATTCAATGTTCATCATTACTATTTCCTTTTTATATGGATTAGAAATCATTATTGATGATTTCAAAAAAATTCTAGTTCACCTGTGGCTTAGGTGAAATGATTTTCTCTAAAACCTCTTCTTTCTGATTTTTATGGCATCTACCAGGTGCCATTTTCTATACCCATAAAATACATCATTTAGATCATTCTATCTAGAAATAGAAGTGTTAGAAAATTCCAAATCTCCATTTTCAACAAGTAATAACTATTATTTTCATAACTAAATCATTTTAATCATTTTAAAAAATCATTTCATGATTGATGTAAAATATAGTCCTGGTATAAATTCTCACTACAATGCATCAAATAAAACACTCATTTATTAAGCCCATGATAATGAGGTTAGAACACACATTAAAATAATTAAGAATACATTTTTACTCGGACACCCTGGTAACTATATGCTTAAAATAAAATGGTTAGATACGTCTTCTAAATCTATACATTTAATGTTCTAATGGCCCTAACTCATTGCTACCATCCCCAAATACCAATAGACCGACAAATACTGATTCTATTTGTAACATCCTTCCCTAAATCAATCCATTTAGGAGATACAAAGTGCCACATACCATAGGTGACATCCCTAACACAAAAAATTCAGATGCTATAGTATTAAAATAATCATTAGAGGATGAATTTTAATTTAAAGGTAAAAAACCAAAAAAAATATAAGACAATAAACTTCCAATCCTCTTATATGATGCATGATAAAAAGTAATTCAATCCAAATTCAAAAAATTAACAACAATATCATAGTGAAAATGGAACATGGTAAATCAATTGATAAAAGAAAAGGACTACAAGACTAAAAGATGTCAAACGGTAAAATATCGAGTACCACCCAACCATCTCTAAGCTCCAACTCCACCTTCCACGCCCAAGGTATCAATTTTCATCACTCAAGACACATGGTTCCTTTAAATTTTCTTTGTATCAGTATATGAAATATACAAACACAAAAAAAATTACCAATAATGTGTGTGTATAAACATAGTAGGCATTACACAATCACATCCCATCACACACCACTAGGACAAAAATTGGTTAGCACATTTAAATAAAACAATTTAAAGGTAAGAAAACCATTCATATAAATCTAGAAAATAAATCAATGTGAGAAAACCATAAATAGTATCATTTCCATCCATTAATACATGGCTTAATGTTTCCCATTTTTCACACACACACCCATCCATATACACTCGGTATTGATGTTATCATTAATAATGGTACTCTATAACCAATATCCATAAAACCTTGATGGTGGAACCTCCAACCTTACCCGTCCGTTCAAAGGTATGACAAACCAATTATTCTAAATTTTGTGCCAAGATATTTCTCTTAAAACATTCCATACCCTTATAATTTCAACAAAATAATTTTATCCAAGTCTTTTCAAGCATAAAACCATTTTTTAATTGTAACATAATCAATTTATAATTATAAACTGACAGAGTGTTCAGAAATCTATGTAATTTTAAATTTTTACAAATAAGTAAAAAAAAGGTTTCATTCATGAAATAACAAAACATTTATATAGAAAATCCATGAAATCCCATTTAACAAAACTAATCATTTATGTATTAGAATAGTGGATATGAGAGAGATACCACCTACCACTCAGTCAATGGAAAAAACAATGAAAAATACATAGATTTTTTGTATCTATCCTTGGATATTCTTACCTTCTAAATATCCAACAAAATATAATCATTATTAACATCTTATCAAATATATCTATCCATAATAGGCTAGATATACGTATTTGAGATAGAGGGTGACTGAAAATTTCTTTTTTATTTGCAAAAACACATTTTAAAGGAAAAGTGAGAAACCATAAAACCAAAATACAATAACAAAACACCAAAACATAAACAAAACTAGAAAAAACAACCAGGTCTTCCCCAGCCTAGGAAATATGTCATGACCCCAAGCCTTCACCAAAACACGACCCTTTGGTTCCCGTGCAGACGTGCATGGGCATAGAACCGATGGTGAATCCATATACTCCCAAGTTCTAAAAGTCCATTAATGGTGAAGGATTTATGCTCTAATCCCTTTCCTGAGAAGATCCAAGTAGTATGATGAAAACCAAACATCACAACAAAAACAAACAACGTGATGATTCAAACCTTGAAAAACATTCCCAAGCAATCCTTTCTATAAAACTACCCAACCACCAACTTAAACATAGTGATTAAAAGTAAAATAGATATCACCTGATTCTGTATCCCTGAATAATATCCATGATAAGGATGAAACTTGTCAGTCAGGTACCTCCAAAAACAGCCTCTCAAACCCAGCCGCTAGCTGATCCCAGACCTAAATGTATTCCTCAATGGAGAGCTTCCCTTTTGTTGAAACCTACTACCAGGATTAGGTTGTGTTTTTCAATCCATGCATATTTCTATTCAATGATTGACTCCTCCAGAGATCTTCCAATCATCTAAGCAGCCTCTTACTCATATGCATTGAGAAAAAATACATGTTTGGTTCCTTCAGCTTTAGAGGTTAGAAGAAAACCAAGGGGTTTCCTTCATTCCTTAACTTCTGATGGATTTGGGATCCTGTAACCATCCCCTTTACAGTTTTCTTCTTTGAAAAGTGAGTCACCAAACGTGGATGTAGAGAGGAATAGTACTTACTCCCCATACTCCTCTTGGATCCCCTATTTCTCTTTGGGTTTGGATCATTGTCAGCCTAGTGCCTGCGATCATTCCCCTTGGCCACATCAACACTAGACCCCACTCCCTCTCCTAAAACATTAGAATCTGAACCCATATCTTCCTCTGAGTGGCTGTCAAACCTGTTGAACAAAAAAACTAAGCTTTGCACCAGTTTCAGACCAATACGCTTTAATCCATCGAAAACATGCTTCTATATCAAATATAAGTTCATTTCAAACCTAGTGAGGGAGATTTTTTGACACCCTATAAGATTACAAGAATAATGAGTCTTTTAGGCCTTAATTCAGATTAAAACCAAACACATCAGGGCATTAACTATATTTTTCACAGTTTATGAAACTACGAGCCGACCATTAATGTGATACTAGAAAATATCTTTATAGCCACACAGTTAGACCATATATTTTTTAAAACCATGCACTAACCATTCTGTGCTACCGTCTCATGGATGATGGCTTGCACGTTTTCCCTTAGTCAATTAAACGGTTTGGCCAAATCGTGCGTGAACTGTGCACTTTCCCAGTGACCCCAAAACAGGATGCACAATTTTCTATAGGTGAAAAATGTTTTCTACTAAGAATTCTAAAATATTTCACCTCCATAAACACTTTCAAAACACATAAAAACCTTCCTGAACCTCCCAAAACATAACCCAATCATAATATAACTTGAAAATATTATAAACTATGGTAACGTACTTAAAACCTGAGGTTTTAGATCTTACAGGTGGAAGGGTAAGATGGTAAATGAAATATTATATTTATATAACTATAATTATATCATAAATATCATAAATATTCATTATTCATATCATTATAACTAACCATGTAAAATGGTCATAAAAATGAATAACACAGTTATGTGGAGATAGTAAGTCATATGTATGCATGAGCGATGTTTTTACGTTCCATAGGATAGAAAATAGAAGGAAAATGGTTATACAATAATCATAATAAAATCTCAATATATTGGTTATATTTGGAATAATTATTCTATAATGGTAAAAATATATTTATAGGATGTATAATAAATAAAAAATTAGAAAAGTTTCGTAAAGATGATTACATCTTCTTCGATAGACCTCCTTTAGATACGTTCTTATAGACCATTGTAATTGTATTTTAGGAAGGATATAGAATATAATTCATGTATATGGATTTTTATAAGATAATTTATTCATGTTTTTTCATGCAATGCTGTCTAAGGTGGGTTAAATAAGTTAGGGGAGGGGTTTGCCTTTATAAGTGGAATAAATGACACAAATGGAATTAATAAAAATATTTAAATATAATAATTTCATTTTCATCTAAAAGTTGAATAATTTGGTCATAATTTATAATCTAAGATAATATATGGTTTAATTACAATCTACAAATAAACTTTTGATAGGGTTATGTGATATTTTAAAAAATTTCTTTTGGTTTAACCCCTTTGTTAACTAATTTTAACCTTAAACCCGGTAAATAATTTGTCAATATTTAAGGGTTATAATTTTATTTGAAAGTAAAAAATTTGATCATAAATGGAAAGGGATGAAATTTTAGAAAGTTTATCTTCCTAATTGTCCTATTTTATTTATTTTATTTGGAAATAATTTAATAAAATATGTTTTAACCTAAAATACAATTAAAATTGTTTTAATAACTATTCACATAATTTGAATTTAAAGACATCAAGACAAAAATGGAATTAAAATATAATAAATTATACCAAAAATAATACATTATTATTAACTATAAAAAAAATTAACCATATGTCATCCAAAATACATTACTTTTAATGTTTTTAAAATTATTTACTTTCATTTTTCCACTCCTTGCACAAGCATTGTGTTAGCATTGAATAAGTGTTTAAGGTAATTATATAAGAAATAAAAACTATAAATTAATTAACATTATAAAAATAAATTTATTATTCTAGAAATTATATAAATATTAATTCCAATTTTTTTTATCCAATTGTGAACATATAATAGAAATTTATAAGCAAGAGAGTGATGTTTTGTATTTTTCATTTCAGAAAATATTATATAGGTAATTATCAAAGAAAAACAGTCCCAAGTGGCCATAAATTCCAAAATTATATGAGGATGGATGAACTCCACTAATAAAATTTGTTAAAAGATATTTTTAAGTAGATTTTAAATCCTTTTCACATTAGTTTTAACCTTAATTTACCTGTTTTACCCTTTTTATTGAGGTGGTGGTATTTTTACCGTAGTTACTCTTCTTAATAAAAAAAATTAAATAAGACTAATTAATAAATTTGAAAATTATTATTTTAAAAATGGATTCCATTTTTTAATATTATGTTACTATAAATGGAAGAAATAAATTTAATAAAAAAACACAAAACACAACAGAAAATGGTTTTTTTTTAAATGCCTTTTTAAATTTAAAAGTATTTTAATAAAAAGATCAATAATAATATCAGTCCAAAACGTGTAAATTAAATTTTTTAAAAAAATATGAAACTAATTATTTATAAACCCAATTAAAATAAAAATGTGGCTTTTAAAGTTTTATAAATGAAAATATATTTTTCTTTAAAAATCAGCATTTTCACTATTTACCCAAAAATATATTTTTTTGGAGAATTCTTAAAAATTCACCCTAAGATAATTTTTAAATGATGATTTAAAAAATAATATAATTTTTATAAAATTTAATTAATAAACTGGGAGGAATTATTTATAATATCCACACATAAATTGAAATAAACCCAATTTTTTAAGAAAACATATTTTCGAGGCATAAAATGACATCACAAGAAGTTGAGTGATTATTTCCTAAGAATTATTAAATAAATTTGTGTTGATTAATAACATTTTATATATATTTTATAATTTGGTTACTCATATTAAAACCCTCCAATTCTATAGATATGTTATAATAGTCACATTTAAATAATAATTTTTATATTATATCACAATTTTCTTAAGGCTCAGGGTTACATGTTAAGAAAGATATAAAGAATGGTATTATTTTCGAATAACTTTTTGGGGTGTTACATGGGGTGCTCCAATTATTTTCATAAAAATTATCGATGAAATTTTCCTTCTTTATATCAATTATCAACACTTGAATCTGGTGACAGTAAAGAAATATTATCCTATTCCATAAATTGATGATCTATTTGGTTCTCAAATATTGATCTATGATCAGTATATAATTAGATATTAGTAAAGGATTAGGATATTATAAAGTATACTTTTTTACATCAATATGGACATTACAAGTTCATTCTGATGAACACTTCTTCTATGTTCATGATTTTGATGAATGTAGTGTTCCAAGAATTCTTAGATCTGTTCCTAGTGGTTTTAATCAATGATATAGTTGGGTAATATACATCTAAGGAGTATCACACTTATCTTTTTCAATTAATTTTGGGAGTTATTTATCATTCTAAAATTATCTTGAATTTATCAAATTGTGATTTCTAGGATTGTAAAGTTTGTTTCTTGTTGAATGTCATGACCCATTATGGGGTAGCCATGGATCCTTAAAATACCATTAAAGTTGATTATAAAGAATAACCTAGGACTGTTTCCAAGGTTCAATGTTTTCTTGATCTTGAAGGACACTATATACAGTTTCTACCCAACTTCTCTTAGATTATGAATCTTCTAATAGATTTTTCTAAGAAATATTTAGCATCCATATAGACTAATTAGTGTCCGATAGATTTAGATTATCTAAATGAGAAACTATTCAATGATCATGTTCTTCATTTCTCAGAATAGGGAGTTTAGTTTAAAGTTTTTAAGGATTCTTTTAATTATTAATTAGGCAGTTTTGTAATGAAATGGATGGTGGTTTTTTATTATGGTTATTAGAAGGTGAACCTCCATGATTATAATTATGCAACCCATGATATCATTTTTGAAGTATTTATGTTTTCCTTTATGTTTTTGTGACATTAACTCATTGATAAATGATTTTTGGTTTTCATCAATCACAAGATTCCAAGGTATGTATTCTCCCAGTGTGACCGAAAATCGCAATAATTATAGTGGATGGAATTCATTTATGGATGTGACTTCTAGATTTTATATACACCGAGAAAGGGTAATATTGTAGTTTGTGCATTGAGAAATAAATCATGTCGTGATGCTGTGTGTGAGTCTATGGATTTATTAAATCTAATGGAAGATCTATCTATGGTGCATATTGATATGGGGGAGTTTAGTGGAAGATGATTCATTTTTTATAGGATAATGTTGTATTAATTGGTAAGGATAGTGGTGGATTCCCAGTTAGGGGGTTTCAAGGAATATTTTTTGTATCATCGAGTTGTTTATGGTGATTCCCCTAAGGAATGGTATGAGGATGATCAGCATCGAGTGTTGTTCCAGGGGAAGCTTTTCATTCCTTCAATGATGCATAAGGTGGTTATCTAGAAGCTCCAAAACTCACCTTTATCAATATATCCTAGCATAAAAATGTGTATCATTCCATAAAATGTTAATTTTAGTGTGTTGGGCAGAATTATTCAGTTATAGAGTTTGTGTCCGGATGTTTAGTCTTCCAAAAGGTGAACATTGAACATCATGATCCCGATGGGTTTCTCTAGTAGTTATATGTTCCTTAGTGGAAGAGTGAGGACATTTTTATGGGCTTTTTCATTTCTTTTCCTTGAGATTATGGATTCTTTGATGATATATTGGTGATATTGGATAATTTTTTTGAAATCATCTCACTTAATAACAATCATGGGGTATATATCAGTTAATAATTTTTCATGATAGTATCTAGAAGAGGTGGTGAGGCTCCACAGGGTCTCGATAATGATCATATCTGGTCATTATTTTCATTTCACCTCCTAGATGTGGAGACTTCTTCATCATGATTTTGGATCTTATTTGTGCCTTAGTACTTCTGTGAAATCATAAATAGACAGATAGGCAAAGAAAACTATCCAGACTCTTGAGGATTTGTTTTCCCAATTGTGTCATATATTTTGGAGGTTCATAGTTAAATAACCTACCATTGTTTGATTGTACATATTGTAATAATTTTCATTATACCATTGGTATAGCCCTATTTTAATCATTTTACATTAAAACTTTTCAATCTTTATTTTCTGGAATGTGGTTGGAGAGTTGGTAATTTTTGGCTAGAACTAGTATGAAGAACATGAGATATGGTTCGTGTGCTTTTCAAGAGGATGAAGGTAGCATAATATTTGTATATGTCTTATGAATACCATAGAAAGAGAACTCATACAGTCAATTTTGGAGATCATTTTTTCTTGAAGGTTAGTCATCTTCAGGTTCATAGATGGTTTGGTCATGTGAGTAGGCTTTATCCCAATTTTATTGGCACTTTTGATGTGTTTAATTGTATTGGAGTTATTGTGTGTCAGATATATATTCCCCTACAGATGATTCAGATACATCATTCTTCCATTGTATCTCATATTCTTCATTATATTTATGGTTATTCTCATGTCATCGACTAGGGATATATCAGTGTTCATGATGATATGAACATTGAGGATTAGTCTATGTAGATCGATGATAGTTAGGAGAAGGTGTTATGTGGGTCTGTTATTCCCTTATTTTTTGTTCTTTGGAAACACAATGGTGTGGAGGAGAGAACCATGGAATGTGAGTCAAAAATTCTTGATTTCCCCCTATTTGAGAGGTAACCCCCACACCCCGCCTCAGGAGATGGTTACACAGTTTTGGTCCTTGTTCCTCTAAGTTGATAGTTCTGCTCTGGTGATGGTAAGATGGGATCTTTCTCCTAGATGATAATGTTTCCTGGTTATATATTTTTCCCTTCCACAATTTTTTTATTAATAAAGTAATATCCCCAATTTCTATCTCATAGGTGATTTTTCAAACCACCTTTTTCCTTCTTTATTTAGGTTTTGTTTCAATTCTTGACGTAAAGAATGGTTTGAGAGGTATCTAATGTAGTTCCCTGGTTCCTGAAACCTTTCCCTTGTTCTTTCCCTAGGAATATGGGTGTTAAGGGGGTGTGTGGGTTCTTAATTTCCCTAAAATTTTCAATTTTATTATTGATCTTATAATATAAGGTTGGATCATGGACAGAGGACGGCTCACGGTAGCTAGTTGGTCTCACGATAGAAGGTTAGATCACGGGAGAAAGTTGGATCATGATAGCGAGTTGGTATCATGGTAGAATTTTGGTCTCATGATAATATGTTGGTCTCATGGTAGTACGTTAGTCTCATGGTAGTAGGTTAGTTCATGGTAGTAGGTGGTATCATGGTAGCATGTTGGTCTCTCTTTAGCAGTCTGGTCTCATGGTAGCAGGTTGGTCTCATGATAGCTGTTTAGCTCATTGTACCACGGGTTTACAGTAGTGGTTCAGTCTCATAGTGGCAATATGGTCTTGTGGTAGTAGGTTGTTCATACTATATCAGGTTGGTCTCATGGTAATAGGTTAGTCTCGTGGTCTAGTTTTTTGAAATTTCCATTTTTTCTTAGAATTTCATAAATACAATATTTTATCATTAATATAGTTTTAAATCCTAAAATAAAAGATATTAAGGGATTTTAAAAAGACTATATTTATATCTATGGTTTCATTAAAGATATAATATTTTAATAAGTCTCTTTTCACATGAATTAAATGATATCCACATTGATGTTTATCCTATTGGAAATCATGATGCTTTCATATCCTTAAGAGTAAAAAAGAATATCTTCCCTTTTCTAAAATATTTGATTGTTTTCATCTTGTTTGGATGAATCATTATCTTATTTTTGGACCATGAAGATTCATCTTCATCCACAGGATCCACATTTTTTATATTCTAGGCATGATCAACAGTTTGGTTCACACACTATTTTTAAATAGTAGTGAGTCATGAATGAGGTAGGATATGGATTTTACTCGGTTTTCCTTCTTATCTAGAAAATTTAAATTTTGTTAAAGCCCTTATCTTAAGATATCTAGTAAATGAAATCATACTCTCCTTTTTCCCTTATTTTTGGTGTAGTATATTTGGGAGATTGGTATAAAGATAGGGGATTCATTGTTTCTATTGTTTTATCTGAAATTGTAAAGTTATCATGTTTTATCTCTTTGAGTGGTGATGTAATTAACCATAATAAATATTAAATTTTATTAAAGAATGAACCTTGGTTTCGGTTATAGTGATCGTATGAGTTTTCCACCAAATAATAATTTGCCTATTATTTTTTGTAGATATAATGCTATCTATTTTTATTTTAATGTTTATCATGTTATAAGGATTGGAAATTGAAAAATATAATAGAGTTGGTAATGATTGTTATAAATATAAAAGTTGAATGTTTAAATGAAATCATTCGACCTTATATATTGATGAAACTGGAAGTTAAGTTGTGAGTATGATTAAATAATTTACAATTGTTGATAGCTGATGGATTAGGTTGAAAGTGGTTATAACCTATGATAAATGAATTAGTTATTTCAAAATGGTAATAAGACGATTGTATAATAAATATAATTTTTAAGGGTCGAGTGAGCCCATTTTATTGTGAAGGATGGATGCCTTGGTTTTTAGGGCCTAGATACCTTGTTGAATACTTTTTATTTCCTTTATTCCTTATATTATTGATATGGATATGGTATGTTCCATGTGATACGATGTGATCCAGCGATAGTTGATGGTTTGGAGATATATGGAAGGGGAGGCCTGGATATATGGAAGTAGTTAATACCTGAGATGGCGTGATTCATAGTGATATGCATGGTGGTGTCAGGGATGGAAACAAGACTAATGTAAAAGGTTAAATCTGGGCATTACCATTGTTGTTATGATTAAAAATAGGCTTCTTTCCTGATAATAAATCTATTTAAAGGTTATATGGACATGTTATTTTTTCTATATTTTATTCCACATTGCATGACACATATAGTTTTTCTTATCTTATGAATCTTGTATTGTAGATTAGTAATAATCCTATAGTACCTATAATTGTTTAATTATAGTGATTAATAAATAATTTAACCCATGGGGTTGGTTCTTTCTGGAATGCTAGATAATGATGAATCGTGGGAAACCGTGGAATCGGTTGGATTGTGTTTGTAGGTTATGGACATTTATGGTAATTTATATATTAAATAATGTTTAATAGATAATATAAATAACTTATTTAATGTGACATATTTAGCAGAAACAATTAAAAGATAGTATTTTTGAAATGTTTATATGCATATATGTTACCTAGTCCATAACAGTTGCATACGGGTTTCCAAGAGATGACAACTACAGTTAATCCTTTGAATATGTAGATTACCATAGTGTCATGTGAGCTATATATATATTTTATGTCATGTGATTTCATAAACTACCCCACTAATTTCAGTAGGGAGACTGACACCCAATTGACTCTAGGATTGTGTTTTCCCAATATCTAGGTTGGTGAATAATAGATGGCTAACTATGCCCTCTTTTCAAACTAAATTCTCATAGTAGTAATATGTGATGGTATGCAAGGTGGTTATCATTACAATATATGGTTGTAGAGGTTTATAATGTATTGTGGTTATTTTATAAAAAAAATATATCTGAATATAGTATCCTAAGGATTATTGTTGGTGTGATGTGTATGGGATTTGATAACTTGAGGTATAATACACGGCATATGGGCTGTGGTGGCTCTCAGAAACTACATGGTTGCTATCTTGATATATGGATGAAATGATTCATGGGTTTCATGATATTTTTTGATGATTAAATGTTGTGATGTATAGGATTCATGATATGATACAGTTTCCTTGGTGTCTTTACACATGTTTACTTTTTGATTGAGATGGATCAAGATATGCATTGTTGGGTTAGAGAGGGAAATCAGTCAAGAAGTGGTAGTGGGGTACCTTATTTGATATATGTTGGATATTATATTTTTACATGTATGGGATACTTGGATATATATTCATGGTGTGGATAGGAACTTATTATACTTGACTAGGTGATGAGTTACATTCACTTGTCTATCCCTAGGCTTCAGTATGTTTTCTTTATCTTTTGCATGAGAGGCTCTGAGTAGGATCCTACTAATTATACATGTTTTGATCACCCTATATTTATATAAACTATTTTTCAAGACCATAGGATATGGTTGGTAATAATGCTAGACTTTACAAGATTTTGGTATTATTGAGGAATTGTTTGGGATCCGAGGCTATTTCCATGGATTTAATTTTTGCACTTATTGTTTATTTTTCAACTGTCTTTGTCTATATGAAATTACATGAATGTAATTGGGAAATTTTATTATATATTTTACAAGATTTATAAGGTATTTTTATATTATATCTCTTTCCTAATATTCATTTTAGAGGATAATTCCTCCCATCTCTATGTACAATATACTGTCGGTGTTTGTCACCAACCCATGGCATATTGGAGGTAGGTTTTAGGAGTCATTATCTATCTGCTCTCACTGTCGACCTAATAGGGGTTCATTTCTAGATATGTGTTTATGACACTAAGAATTAAACTCAATGCACAATTACTTATTCTTAGACATGAAGTCTTATATTCAGTGCGTAGATCCTTAAATATTATACTTTTTATATTTCTCAAGGTGGAAATAATATTCAGAATTTTAGAACATCTTCGGAACATATTCGAACTTCATAAAACCATTCTCAATAACATTAAAAACATCTCAAATACATATAAACATCATGAAATTAAAATCAATAAATCATCTCAAAAACAATTCAAAGGGATGGTTGAGAAAAAATAAAACTTTTTAGTAATTCCAAAATACATAGGGTTCTTCAATATCCCCCTCTGTATTTTTTAGAAACCATCATATCAACTCTTTCACAATTTTTTTAACATAAATATCTCAAGAATCATCAAACCACAACTTATATTAAAGAGATGTTTCTTTACAACACACCAAAAGAAAATTTAATTTTTTTAGATAACTTTATCCCTTAGTGATATGAATATTTCTTCAAGTGATTTAAATCCCCCCAAATTCATACATTAAATCAAATTTATACAATTCCCCCATTTATCTTTATTTACAACTTCAATTATCAAGGAAGTGATTAATCCTACTTTTAACAAGAATTCTATTTCCCATTAGAAAATAAGTGTTTCACATCTTCTCCCCTTTTATTAACACAATCCAAAGACCGTGTAGGGGTCTTAGTTCCATAAATACTCAAGTGTTGGGTGAAGGTTGAGCATGTAGTTTCATCCTTAACTCCACAAATCATTTTCTTGGAATAGATTTAGTAAATATATTGGTAAGATTATATTTTTTTCCAATATATTCAATTATGATCTCACCAATAGACACCTTATAGCAACCCAAGACTTTTACACATAACAATACATGATTTTAATTATAATTATACATCAGAGTACAATCTAAAGATCCTAAATTCTAGTTTCTTGGAAGACTACATACATAAAAAAACATTATAAAAAACAACTTTTTATTTAAACACCATAATGAGCCCCAATATTACATTGTGCTCATACATCTTCATTGGATAAGATGGGGATAACATGATCAAAGGGATGATCTATAATCCTAGAAAGGGAATAACCATAAAAACAAAGCATGAGCACATGGGATAGAAGTCATGACATGATGATATAAAAAAAGACATGTAACATTTGGAATCATAACATATAAATATGTAATCTTATTAATAAGGAGTAATAGTATTGTGGAATAAGCATAAAATATGGATTTTGTACGACTCATGGCTAATCACCAAGACCATTTCCCATAGCAGCACATGCCAAGGCTATCATCCAAGACCGTTTCACATAGTAGCATAAGACAATGCTAACCACCAGGACCATCGCACATAATATCTCATGAGACTCAAATTTACCCAATGAATTGGGTCACTATTTGGATACATCCATCTTAACGTTTAATTCCTATTTTTTCCACATAAAGAATCATACATAATAAATCGTACATAAACATAAGGGTTACCCATGGAAATAATTGGGTACCACGATCATGTCATAAAGCATAAAAAATGGTTGTATCATAAAAGTTTCCATGATATAATGGAACTAAAATATACATGGACATTAATAATGGGAAATAGTAATTTATCATGTTAATTAATGTCATGTAGAAGTGAAAACATGAAAAAAACTATTTTATAAATTAAAACAGTTTTGTGCAATTCTAAGGAATATATTATAGAGCATTTAAAATAGAAAAGGGAAAATACTTTATATAAAACAAGAAGTGAACCAAAAAGGTTTTAATAATAAAAATACTGATTTTTTAAATACAATGGTGGATTATAAAAAGATATAGTGCACTTGAAATTGGGTAATAATTCCAGAAGTTCCCTCAAACATAGGATTTCTTATCCGAAAGTGTTGATGAGGGAATTACTTAAAAGCATGTACATCCATGAAAGATAATGATGGAAGGGTATTGATAAATTAATTTTGTGCATGAAAATAGTATTTAGGATATGCACATATATATATAAGGGAAATTTATTTTTGTAGAAAGAAAGATAAGGAACGCGGAGGAATAAAGGAGACTCTGGTAGAGTTCCATACAGATTATCAGCATGGTATCAGGTGTACTTAAAAGGTCTTAATGTGGGAGAAGTGGATTTATATTATTTTATAAATCATTAGGGAATTATGGGTAAGGTTATAAATCATACTCCATCATTAGTAATTATACTTAAAATGTCATAGTATAGAGGATATTCATGAATAAAACTGAAACAGAGAGGATCCATTACCTTAAGTCTCATGGTGTTCTCCAATTGTTATTAGTGACAAGAATAAAAAAATTTGGTATATTAATTAATAATTACATAACCTATTATATATATAAAATATTAATTTTAACCTTTTTAATTTCATTCAAGACCTTTTGATTGGTTATATGTTTCAATTTCATTGTCCGGGTCAGTTTGCTTCCTTTGTTTTAAGGATCAGTTTACTTATATTCATGTTTGGAAACATGTATGATGAGATTGGTTGTCCATAATTGGATTTATAATTTATTATTGAACATACAGAAGTTTAAATTGTTGTAAATTTCATTTTGTTACTTGGAGTGATGATTAATCATTATGTAAAACTTTAGTGATAACCTTTTGGGTTAATTGGTGGTTTTTTACTACAATGAACACGTTTTGTTTTATAAATCAAAAACATGTGTACAAAAAGATTTCATAACCATAAATGAGAAATAATACGTATATTATGGATTGATTCAACCATGAAAATGGTTGAATTACTATAATTGAAGATCGTAATGGAAATTGAAAACTCATCGTCCTTGAATGTGGTAAATTAACACAACATGGATGGTATCTTTACTACTAAAATAAAAGAATGGTAAAGTAGAGATGATAATAAACTATTCAATTATCTCAAAAAATTATAGTACATGTCAATCACTAGATTTTTCATAACATTTGGATGAGTAGAGGTAAGGATTGAGAAGAAAACAAATTAACTTGAAAGAAAA
The DNA here is from genome assembly GCA_963277665.1 of Viscum album. Taxonomy (NCBI): domain Eukaryota; kingdom Viridiplantae; phylum Streptophyta; class Magnoliopsida; order Santalales; family Viscaceae; genus Viscum; species Viscum album. The sequence goes on from OY728167.1 coordinate 687,954,585, forward strand.
GTAAAAGAATTGAAAAGAGGATTTTACCTGTTAAATCATTATTCCTTGAGAGCCTCTTAAGGGGAGAAGATTTTGTCTTTTGAAGAGACTAAGGGCTGTTGGACATAGGGGATGAGCATGGAGTGAGATTTGGGTATAATTTAAGCAAGGAACATGGCTTGAGAGGAGTTAATAGAATAGGTAAGGAGGGGTGGTATTTATAGTGTAGGAGAGGAGGTTTTTCCTAATATTATAATCATTAGTTTATTTTTTTCCATTAGACATGAAATAGTGATGACTCCATGACCATTAATAGTATCAAGTGAATGTGAGTTTTATTTTTTGGTGCTTAGAAAAATTATGATCTCATTAATAGTTTATTTAAATTATAATGTATTTTTATGGTAAATTAATGTATTTTACAATTCGCCCAAAAATAAAGTATTTTAGAAAAAACCCAATAATTCACCCTGACCATTTATCGACATATATTATCCAAAAATTAACTCCATTATAAATATGATTATTTTAATTTTTTATCAAAATCACAATTTACTCGAAAAACAACGATTTTAAAACATGTATTTATTATTCACAAATGTATGTATATCGTACATCCACTTGAATCATATTTATATACTATCATAGGTAAGGTTACTAGTCATTAGGGTATGTAATTATTCATAAGGTTAAAATTACTACTCATAAGGGTATGTTACTATTCACCAAAAATTATGTAGGTCACATTAGACTCAAAATAACTTACCGATTGCAATGGAGTATGTTAGATTTTCAAAATTCAAATAAAAAAAGTGACAAACTTATGTTTAATGGTCACATAGTACATTGTAGTTCATTTTGTTGCGATTTCATGTGATTATATAACATATTTATAAGAGATAAATTTCTATTGAAAACATTTAGTTTTTACACACCTTCTCTTTGATAAAGTGATATCAAATGTCGACGTGTTTAAAATGTGATTCCTGGTCTGGATTTTTGGAGAGATTGATATCACTCAATTCATCATAGAGAATTATTAAAGTATTTTTAATGGAAACTCTAAAATTAGTCATATGTATCTATATTCCTAAAACATGTATAACTTTATATGTAGTTTCCACATGTTCATATTTAGTTGTACTCAATTTTGTTGTGTTTTTATTCTTAATATACCAACTTACATATTCATCTCCATGAAATAAAACACCACCTGAATTGGATATCCGATTGGTACTGTCACTAACCAAATTTGAATCAGTGTAACTATAGAATTCCATTTCTATACTATATATAAACAAATACATGGTCTATTTTACTTTTAAAATACCTTATGATCTACTTTTTTGAAGTCATGTGTGATTCTCTTAGGTTACTTTTATATTGAGAACATAAGGTCAAAAAATATGCAATGTATGTTCTGAAAGTTGTCAAATAAAACAAGCTACTGACAACACTTCTAAATTCCTTATAATTAAACTTGTATCCTTTTTCATCTTTTATCAATTTTGTACCAACTATAATATGAGTGGAAATCTCACTAGACTCATTCATCCCAATCTTCTTCAATAATTCCCTGGAAAATTTTTATTATGATAAAATGATATAGTCATATTTTTTATAAATCTGTAATCGTGGAAAATAATTTAGATCCCCCAACATAGAAATTTCAAAATACTACTACATCTATATATATAATTCTTCATATAATAATTTTTTCACTAGAAAAAATGATGTCATATGCATACATAGTTACTATAAAGGTACCTATGAAAATATACATTATATAAAAATTGTAGTGAACAATGCCTTTACAAAATCCCATATATCTCAAGTAATAATAAAGTTTGGAGTATCATGATCTTGGAGCCTATTTACGACCATACAATGCTTTCTTGAGTCTAGAGACCATACCCCCATCATCATCAATAATTAATTATTCTATTTGATCAATAAATACTTCCTCCTCACGTTCCCCATTCCAAAGTGATGACTCCACACCCATATTATAAACATTGTATTGATTCTGTATATTCAATACCAAAAAATTTATTATAGTTTCAATACTAGAAAATATAGAAAATTTTTATTCAAAATAAATTCCTTCCAACCATGAGTAACCTTCATAAACTAGTTTTTCATTTTCCATTATTACTTCACCTTTCACATTCTGTTTATTCCTAAAAACTCATTTTGTTCCAATTAAATATTTACCTTTTATTCTTGGAACAAGCTCCCATATGGATTTATTCCCAATATAATTATGCTTTTCATTAATATATTTAACAAAATATTCAAGTTAAATATATTTTTATACTATTCTTGGTTCAACGTGTTATATAAGAGCTACTTGACTCTCAACTCTTAATCTTCTTCTTGTACAAACTGGGGAATTCAAATTTCCAACTATATTTTTAGTTTCTATATGTTTTTATTCACTAAAATCGACTTCTAACATAACTATTAGTTTCATCATCATCACTAGTATTTTATGATTCAACTTAATCAATTTCTAGTGTGATTTAACCATATTTATGAGCCATGATTTCTAAAATCTTCTCCTTATCTTGTATAGAAATGTCAAAAACATACTTTTATGGATTTTCCAATTTTCCTATATTTTTAACAATCTTCACATCATAACTCTAAACTATTTTTTTAACATTTTTCGAACAACAAATAAATTTCCACTTCATTGATATCCTATAAAGACACCCTCATCATATTTTCTTAAATATTCCTAAATTACTATCTTTTGTTTTTATGTAACATGGACTGCCAAAAACATTGAAGTATCTCATTGTAGGCTTCTTCTGGTTCTACATTTCATATAGTGTAACTTGTGTATCCATAATCAAAAGTAATATGTTCTGAATGTGTACATTAGTGCAAACATATTCTCTCAATTATGTAATTAGAGATTTTACATTCAACATGCCTAATGCTAACCATTTCCATTATGATTCTATTCTTTCATTCTATAAAACCATTTTTTGTAGGTGCATATAATGTGATATATTTTTCTTGATTTCATGGTTGTAAAGTCACTCCTCAAATGTATCACATGTGTATTCCTTACAATTACTAGATCTCAACTTCTTAATACACATCCCCAATTCCTTTTTGACCGATCTTCTATACATTTTTAACATATCAATTTCCTTCTTATTATACTTAATGAAAAGAAAATTGTCCATCTGAGTGTAATCATTTATGAATGTCTTGAAGTAAATATCACCTTAAGTTGAATTTTTCCTCATTATACTATAATTATCATTATTAACTAACTACAATTATCTTATAGAATTAATTCCTACTTTCTTGGGAGAGTTCTATGACAATCATCCCTTTTAACATGTTCTAGAAACACATTAATCATTTCATGTTATATTTTGACGATCTCTCACAAACTCCTACTTAAAAATATTACCTAAAATTATTTGGCCAATATGACCAACCCTATGATGCTATAACATGTTCTCATCACTCACACCCATGTAACATGTATTGGTTGGATCACTATCTAAAAATAAGATTCTACTTTTTCTATTTCCGTGAGTTATTTTCCTTCCCTCTTTTGATCTCCCGATAAGATGTGAGTCTTTATTGAAGATCACCTCATTTCGATCATCAAAAATTTAGATAAAATTCATCAAACGTTACATTATTCCCTACATATAAAAATTATGATTAAATTTTAATGTTTGATTTTAAAATTGAGCGGATCCAATGCCTTTGATTTTTAAGGAACATTCATTTTCAAAAATCACAACACCTATTTCATGTTTATCAATATTTTTATAGAGTTTAGAATAATTTTTTATAGGAGGAACACCCACTATCATGTATTCATGACTTTTTCATCCTATTTTATTTAAAAACAAATTTTAATAACAAATAATTGTCATCTTTTTACAACTATTAACCCTTTCCTTTTTCAATAAGAAGTATCTAAAATGGAATATGTGTCATGCATTTTTTAGCTCTTTGAACTTTTTGGTCACATTTTCAACACACTTATTAAAGGAACTAAAATTGGTTTTACATTTCCAGATTTGAAATAGTATTCATATCTATAGTCTTTCTTCTTGTATCTGCTTTCTTTTCATAAGGAATGCTTCCAATGACTTCTAGCATCATCCTAAGCAGTGAAATTGTAACACACCGAGATTTTATGAGATATATTATTTTTAATTTCGTTGATGTCTTCTATTATACACTACACCAAGATTATCTTGTACTATACGCAACACCGTATTATCTTGCAGTATACGCAACACTATTCTTGGCTCGTGTTACACTCAATTTGAAGTTCGTTTTGTGGAAATTATTCTTCGCAACATTAAGTATAGATTTTTTTTAATGTATAAATGAAATAAGTTTTTATTATGTTATACGCAACACCAAATAGATATTTCACTACACGCATCCCTAACTAGGCTTGCATTACACATAATCAAGACCTTCCTTGATAGCGTGTGTAGTACGCAATACTGATCTTCACTAAACAAGATATTATTATAATTATGAACTAGTCGTTATGAAGTGTAATAGCAACTTTTTGAAATTTTATAAATTCTATAATTCAAAATGGACTTCATTTTTGGATTCAAAAAATCTAAATTAGCCTAAGGAGAATTTTTGGTATTTTTCTGAAAACATTCAATTTTGTATGAATAGTGAAAACACTAGGTTACTATTTAAAAACCAACTTTTTATTTGAATAATTATTTATTTTATTTAAATTTATTTTAGGTAAAAATTGATACATAATAGCTATATAAATTCAATGTAATTCATTGGAGTAATTTTATAATAATTTTAGATATATAAAAATTTTATTGAACTTTTCACCGTCTTTTACCCACCTCCTAGGAGAATTTGAAAATTTACATAAAACATAATTTTACCGCTTCTGTGAGTGGAATTTAAAAAATCTTAGAGACATGATTAATATCAAGAAGTAAAATTTAGTTCAATAACATAAAAATAATTTTTGGTGAATAGTAACTTTTTACTTTTATTTACAACAGTTAAAAGTAAATAGGGTAATTAAAGGTAAAAATTATATTATTATTACCATAACACATGTCCTAATTCTATTGGATAAGTGTAATTCGACCAAAAACAACCTTATGAGTAAAATACTATCCTTTAGGTCCACTTGGATTAGATTAGGACAGTTATTATTATTTTATATAAAGAATAGTTAAAAGAGTTAAAATCAATGTTTAATAACTAAAATATTAGTAATATAGGGTTATACATAAGATAAATTCAACTATAAATATTAATTAGAAATATAAAAATATTTCCTACATAATTATATTTTATTTATAATATTTAGACATTAAATAATTTAATTTATTTATGACACAATGATGATGTAGTAATTACATTATTAATGAAATATTAACATAATTGATGTTATAAATACCCAAATAAATGTAATTTGAGACTTTTTATGAATTCAACTAATTTTATACGTTAATATGACATGTTATTATTTATTCAATAAACTTTTATAGAACTAATCATGCTGTTATGATTTTCACAAAAATCAATTACCAAATAGTGTCAAAATTGACATAAAATAGTTTTTAAAATAAATATTATATTATTAATTGTTATTTTATTACTAAAAATATAAGGTTCGGCCAAATGACTTAGATAAGATTATATATATTTATAATTAACCACTTGGGATTCTTTTGGATTGTTATAGTTTGTTTCTTAACCATATAGTGTAAGAAAACAAGAAGACAGAGTAAAAGTTAAATTATTTAACTTAGTGTTAAATCGAAATGATAAGGTTAAAATAGTAACCTAAACTTGTCTAAAACCTATTTGATGAGAGGATTTGGACCCATCCCCACATTAGCTTCGAAATAATTCACTTTTGAGCCATTATAAACCGAATATGACTTTATTATAAAATAATTTTTTATGTTTTTCCAAAGGTGCCCCTCTCCTCCCTTATAAAAAGGGCACCCCTTCCCTCTTCTCTTAACACCCTTTTGAGCCTTGAAGCTCGGCCAACCCCTAACAATTCCACTTATCAACCTATATAGCTATATCATAGAGGTTCTGGTCTTCTCAATAGACTAACTCTAGTTCCCTAATAATAATTTTAAAGGAGATGCGTCGAGGAAGATGTAATCTCTTCTACCGACTCTTTCAAGTTTCTTTCTTCTTCTACTTCCTCTAAATTAGTTTTTTAATTATAAAGTAATAACATCAGTATTAATTATATACTGATATGTTATTATAAATATTCAACAACCCTATTTAACCTTCTATCCATCCTACAGACAATGAAAACACCGCGCGTGCGTATGTACGGAATACCGTCTCCACACCGTGGTGTAATCAGTTTTTCCACCACCACCTTACTTGGATGGGTATAATGGTGTAAAGTATAACTATATATGATAAAATCATACTGATTATAATATATTATATCATCCACTCCATTTGCATTCAATAAATATGGGAACGATATCATCGTTCGTGCATACGTACGGATTACCATCTCCACGACGCGATGAGATTCATTTTCCATGTTAACAATTCAGGAATGATTATAAAGTATATATAATAAGTAATCATGAAATATATGAAATAATAATGCTACTGGATTTATGTATATATATGTATGTCATCTACTAAATTTCATTCAATTCAATAAGGAAACGAAAATAGCATTCATGCGTACGTACGGCCTACCGTCCCCATGAACGGTGTATTTCTTTCCATTTATCGATCTATTATATATAGGTATATTCTGAATATATATTATATATTAATCATGTATTATATTCTGTAATTAATTAATCATGATCTATGTTATCATATTAATAATTACAAGTCAATACCCAGACGATAAATGAAACGATTTTACCCAAAACACTGCTTTAACATGGAATTGACTGATAAACGTATAATATAAAGTTGTGAGTGAATCATATATGATATCATAAATATTATTATGGTTTTTTAAAAGTTAATAATAGGTCTATACCCACTATACAGGAGTCTTGGACACATATGGAAGAAATTGGACATAAAGTAAGGGATAATTATTCCAATCTCGTTCTTATCCGAGATTGTTTATTCGTAAGTATTTACTAGAGTTATTGTTATCATACATGTTCATGTTTTCTAAAAGTGTTTTAATGTATGTTTAAAGTCCTTTTTACCCATTTTTGACCCTTACTACATGGAATGTAAAGAATCTTTCTTTTTTTTATGTTACGAGGTACTTTTTTGACTTATCTGGAAAAAGTATTAGTAGAATGTTTTTTTACTTATACGGCATCAATGGATTTTTATGTTTTCATAACGCCTTATTTTCATGAAGCTTACTCTACATGATTTAATGATTATTTTCAAAAAAATAATTTTGATCTAAAATTTCAAGGCATTTTGTGAAAAGAAAATGATTTTGAAGAAGAAAGGATATTTTCCCAAAGAATTCATTTGAAGTGTTTTATCAAAACCATTTTCCATCTAAGATGACATTATTTTCATATGTGTATGTTTCAAGTATAATGTCTCTATGATTTACATGGTTTCACTTTTCTTATGATGAAATGATATCCATTTGATTTATATGGATTATTTTATGATGGGATGATGTTTATGAAACACATTTTATTCTTTGGGTTATGATGAATGATTTATGTTTATGTTGTGGCACACGTAAGAATGATTTCATTATGAGATGGGTGGGACATATATCTCCCTCCAATGCATTGGATAAAGATTTACATCTCATGAGATATACATGGATAGAACAGAAAGTTAATCTGGTTCAGTGATACAGGACTGGAATAAGGAGTGAACTCGGTTCAGTAAGGGACTTTGTCCACTAAGATGGTCTTGGCAGAAATGCCTTGGCTATTATAGAAATCATATCATGTGCTTAATGTTTTTCAACAATTAACAGTTTTATTTCCAAGATATTTTATCATGATTGATGTTCCATTATGATCTATGCCTTACGTACTGCCAAGATTTATTTCGCAACTCATGATTTTGATGTGTAAATATTATGTTCATGTTTTGAAGCTCAAATGTTTATATTTTTGTTTTATTTTCAACATGTTTACCCTTACTGAGAAATTGAGCTCACCCTTTATATTTTTTCTTTTCACCAGGATATAAACAAAGGTTTTAGGTAAGAAAAAAAATATCATTATGGGAGATGTTGAAGATCTTTCACCAATATTAGATGATTATATTCTGAGTTTCCAAAGACACTAAACAATTACGGTCCTTGTGTGTCTGTTTTTATTATGTATTAAGTAATCCACAAAAGTAATTTAATGCCCATGTACGTCAAGCTTTGGGTCTCTACAGTTGGTATCAGAGGAAATGTTTAGTTAACCTTTGAAAACAAGGATGCGAAAATGTTTGTGAGATCCATAGAGATATTTCTATGGTATATCTAGAGATGTCCCTAAGGATAAGTATAAGTATAGGTTATAGTCCTAGAATTACGGTAACAATCCTAGAATTAGCCCTAATATGTTATATATTGAAGGTACTCCCCCTTTATTATGTTGTTTTCCCTAGCATGTTTTTTTCCTCTCACACTATTCTTTTTGGGTTTTAGACGATGGATGGAACCCGAAAGAACCATGTTGATAAATGTAATGGACAATGAAATGATTTTCCTCCTGAACAAACCAATGTAATGGGAGATGGAGTAAAAAATCTAATTTCTATACTTACACAAGATAGGAATCATTCTAGACTTCCAAATGATTAGAGAAGGGAACAATATTCTATTGAGTCCTTCATGAGGCAACATCTACCTTCTTACAGTGGGTATTCTGATCCACTTGTTGCTGAACAATGGATTAGTACCATTGAAAATATATTTTCCATACTTCATTGTACAGAACATGAAAAAGTTATTCTGGATATTTACCTTTTAGAAGGCAAAGTGGATCAATGGTGGACACTAATTAAGAATACGAGGCCCCGAGATGAAATTGAATCCATGGAATGGAATGAGTTCAAGATCTTATTTTTCAATAAGTACTTCCCTCGTATTCTTATAACAAATATGGAAAAGGATATCCTTGAGCTTAAGAAAATGGATGATGAATCTGTTGATATATATGAAGCGAATTTTACAAGGTTTGAAAGGTATGCATATGGATTTATAATCCAACATGAAAGTGAAGTTGATCGATTCTTCAGTGGCTTAAAACCAAGTCTTCGAAGGAAATTATCTATAAGAGACTTCAGTAGCTAAGAAGAAATTGTGCGTTGTGCTATCAAGTTAGAAATGGAAGTTTGTGTTACATATCCATCTCATGGTTTTGACAAGAAACTAAAGATGGAGTTCAAGGATAAATCGCAGAATAATGGAGAAAAGAAGATGAATGTTTCTTTATGCTCAATGTGTGGAAAGAAGCACGGTGGGGATTGTCTTAAATTGACTAGAAAATGTTTTAAGTGTGTAAAAGAAGTTCATCAAGCATCTGAGTGTAGAATTAATGAAAAAAGGGTAGATAATGATATGAATAAAGAAAAGACTATAGAGAATGCACCACCAACACTTCAATGCTTCATGTGTAAGGAAATGGGGCATTATGCTAATCAATGCCCTAATCTAAGGGTTAATGATGATCAACGTGAGAAACATCTTAAGGAAAAGGACAAAGGGAAGTCACATGCGATCACTACTTGTGATGTTGAGTATGACAATGATGTTGTGGACTGATTATGTGTTTATGTAATGGGATTTCAAAATAGTATCATTGAATCTCATTTATAGTATCATGTAATTTTGGAATATCTATGTATTGTTTTTCAATAATTGTTTGGTACTGGTAACCATGAAAAGTGATTGAAATATTTTTAGGAAAGCAGATGATATTCTCATAATGAATGGATAATGAGAAAATGGAATGTTTGATAATATTCATGAGCTCATGACTAATATAAGGACAATGTTATATCATGGTTTGAGTATATAGAAATTTTGGGATTTTGGTATGTGGAAAGAGTTAACTTTTGACAGCATTCCTATTTTCACTAAGGTTTAATGGGTATTAATTTTTCAAGAGAATACATGATTAAGGTGTTCACATGTTTGAAATGTGATCAACAAGATATGTCTTATGATATATGGGGGATTAATGATGGTATTCACATGCTTGTTATGTGACCATTCAAGTAATCGTTTCTTTATACTATGAGATTGGGAAGATGTATTTTGGATAAGCCTAAATATTGGAATGGATTATGTTGGACATCAAATAGTACTATTTAAGGATGAACTTGTTTTTTTATATTAATTATGGAATGTTATAATAGTATAGTTTTAGAATATGGGACAACCTGCAGGACGGGCGACAACCCGTCATGTCGGACAAGGATGCGGGAATCGAACCCACTACCGAAGTGCGACAGGCCTTTATCGCCTACCTCTGGCTGACAAGAAGTCCTTGGTTAGTATAAACTAGTTTTATTTTATTAAGCATTGTGACAGATGAAGTATAAGTCCATTTTAGCAACCATATATGATTAATCTTAGCTTGGGTGTACTTATGTATATTTATTAAATTGTGCTAACCTTTTTGCGATAGAAATAGATGGAATGACCTATCATTCTATCGCATGATCTGCTAACACTTCCTGAATGAAAAATTCAACTTCATTTCTTTAAGATATGAATTGAAAATTGTTCAAGGCACGAACAACGGTGAGATTGTACCAAAATCAAGTAAGTATTTCTTTTTAATTCAACAATTCATCAACTTTAGGAAAATGTTATTGAAAACAAAAAATGTTGTCCTAGTGTCCTTATATTCGATGAATCTGATGGTACCTTAAATCATCACAAATTTATAGCTATGTGATTGTTGGTTTTTTCATAGCCATGTCCTCTACCACTCTCCATCAGAACTTGATGGTTAGATTTTTCTTCCATATCCATATTTCCACCTATATTCTCCTATGTGGAATCCCAGTGATGAATTAATCTAGGTTACTGTTAAATTTCTTACTTTACTTTTTAAAATTAAGTTTTAGTATGCCTTTTACGATGTGGGTTTCTATGAACAAAACTATCAAGTAGTAAACGAGTTATAACCCCTACGAATTTTGAGGGCGAAATTCATTTTAATGAGGGTAGAATGTAACACCCTTGAGATTTTATGAGATATATTATTTTTTATTTCATTGATGTCTTCTATTATACACTACCCCAATATTATCTTGTACTATACGCAACACCGTATTAGCTTGTAGTATATGCAACTCTATTCTTGGCTCGTGTTACACTCAATTTCAAGTTCGTTTTGTAGAAATTGTTCTACGCAACATTTAAGTATAGATTTTTTTAATGTATAAATGAAATAAGTTTTAATTATGTTATATGCAACACCAAACAGATATTTCACTACACAAAGACCTGACTAGGCTTGCATTACACGTAATCAACACCTTCCTCGATAGCATGTGTAGTACGCAATACCGAGTTTCACTAAACGAGATATTATTATAATTATGAACTAGTCGTTATGAACAGTAATTCCCACTTTTTGAAATTTTATAAATTTTATCTTTCAAAATGGACTTCATTTTTGGATTTGGAATATCGGAATTAGCCTAGGGTGAATTTTTACTATTTTTCTGAAAACTTTCAATTTTTGATGAATAGTGAAAACACTGGGTTACTATTTAAAAACTAAATTTTTATTTAAATAATTATTTATTTTATTTAAATTTATTTTAGGTAAAAATTGATACATAATAACTATATAAGTTCAATGTAATTCATTGGAGTCATTTTATAATAATTTTAGATATATAAAAATTTTATTGAACATTTCACCGTCTTTTACCCACCTCCTATGAGAATTTGAAAATTTACATAAAACATAATTTTACCACTTTTGTGAGTGGAATTTCTAAAATCCGAGAGACATGGTTAATATCAAGGAGTAAAATGTGGTTCAATAAGATAAAAATATTTTTTATTGAATAGTAACTTTGTACTTTTACTTACCACGGTTAAAAGTAAATAGGGTAATTAAAGGTAAAAATGATATTATTATTACTCTAAAACATGTCCTAATTCTATTGGATAAGTGTAATTCGACAAAAACAAACCTTAGGAATAAAATATTACACATTAGGTACACTTGTATTAGATTAGGACATTTATTGTTATTTTATTTAAAGAATAGTTAAAAGAGTTAAAATCAAAGTTTAATAACTATAATATTTTTAATATAGGGTTATACATAAGATAAATTCACTATTAATATTAATTATAAAAATAAAATTATTTCCTACATAATGGTATTTTACTTATAATTTTTAGACATTAAATAATTTAATTTATATATGACACAATGATGATGTAGTAATCACCTTATTAACAAAATATTAACATAATTGATGTTATAAATACCCAAATAAATGTAATTTGAGACTTTTTATAACTTACAATAATTTTATAGGTTAATATGACATGTTAGTATTGATTCAATTAACTGTTTTTGAGCTAATAATGCTGTTATGATTTTCACAAAAATCAATTACTAAATACTGTCAAAATTGACATAAAATAGTATTTAAAACAAATATTATATTATTAATTGTTATTTTATTCCTAAAAATATAAGGTTCGGCCAAATGAATTAGATAAAGTTATATATATTAATAATGAACCACTTGGGATTCGTTTGGATTTTTATAGTAAGTTTCTTAACCATATAGTGTAAGAAAACAAGAAGACACGATAAAAGTTAAATTATTTAACTTAGTGTTAAATCTAAATGATAAGGTTAAAATAGTAACCTAAACATGTCTAAAACCTATTTTTTGAGATTATTTCTACCCATACCCACATTAAATTCTAAATAAGTCACTTTCGAGCCATTATAAATAGAATATGACTTTATTAGAAAATAATATTTTAACTTTTTCCAAAGGTTCCCCTCTCCTCCCTTATAAAAAGGGAACCCCTTCCCACTTCTCTTCACACCCTTTTGAGCATTTAAGATCATCCAACCCCTGAAAATTCCTATTTTTAACCTATCTAGCTATATCATAGAGGTTATTGTCTTCTCAAAAGACCAACTCTAGTGCCCTAAGAAGAAGTTTAAAGGAGGTGCGTCGAGGAAGAGGTAATCTCTTCTACCGACTCTTTTAAGTTTCATTCTTCTTCTACATCCCATTATTTAGTTGTTTCATTATAAAGTAATAACATCAGTATTAATTATATACTGATATGTTATTATAAATATGAAACAACCCTATTTCACCTTCTATCCATCCTACGGAAAACGAAAACACCGCGAGTGCGTACGCACGGAATACCGTCTTCACGCCGTGGTGTAATCAGTTTTTCCACCAGCATCTTACTTGGATGGGTATAATGGTGTAAATAATAACTATATATGATAACATCATACTGATTATAATATATTATATCATCCAATCCATTTCCATTCAATAAATATGGGAACAATATCATCGCTCGTGCGTACATACGGATTATCGTCTCCACGACGCGATGAGATTCATTTTTCATGTTAACAATTCAAGAATGATTATAAAGTATATATAATAAGTAATCATGAAATATATGAAATAATAATGCTACTGTATTTATGTATATATATATGTATGTTATCTACTTATTTCCATTCAATTCAACAGGGAAACGAAAACAGCATTCATGCGTACGTACGGCCTACCGTCTCCATGAACGGTGTATTTCTTTCCATTTATCGATCTATTATATAAATGTATATTCTGAATATATATTATATATAAATCATGTTTTATATTCTGGAATTAATTAATCATTATCTAAGTAATCATATTAATAATTACAAGTCAAAAAACAGACAATAAATGAAACGATTTTACCCAAAACGCTGCTTTAACATGGAATTGACAAATGAACGGATAATATAAAGTCGTAAGTGAATCATATATGATATCATAAATATTATTATGGTTCTTTTACATGTTAATAATATGTTTAAACACACTATACAAGAGTCTCGGACACATATTTAAGAAATTGGACATAAGGTAAGGGATAATTATTCCAATCTCGTTCTTATCTGAGATTGTTTATTCGTAATCACCCATGACCCAGTTTTCTAAAAGTGTTTCTATGTATGTTTAAAGTCCTTTTTAACCATTTTTGAATTTTACTACATGGTGTTTAAGGAATCTTTCTTTTGTTTATGTTACGAGTTACTTTTTTTACTTTTCTGGCAAAAGTACGAGTAGAATGTTTTTTTAACTTATATGGCATGAATGGATTTTTACGTTTTCACAATGCATTATTTTCATGAAGGTTACTCTACATGATTTAATAAATATTTTCAAAAAAATCCTTTTCTTTTAAAATTTCATGGAATATTGTGAAAAGAAAATGATTTTGAAGAGGAAATGATATTTTACCTAAGAATTCATTTCAAGTGTTTTATCAAAACCATTTTCCATCTAAGATGACATTATTTTAATATGTGTATGTTTCAAGTATAATGTCTCTGTGATTTACATGGTTTCACATTTTATATGATGAAATGATATCCATTTCTTTATATGGATTATATTATGATGGGATGATGTTTATAAACCCCATTTTATTCTTTGGCTTATGATGAATGATTTATGTTTATGTTGTGGAACAGGTAAGAATGATTTCATTATGAGATAGGTGGGACCTATATCTTCCTACAGTGCATTGGGTAAAGATTTATATCTCATGAGATAGACATGGCTGGAACGACAAGTTAATCTGGTTCAGTGATACAAGACTGGAATTAGGAGTGAACTCAGTTCAGTAAGGGAGTTTTTCCACTAAGATGGTCTTGGCAGCAATGCCTTGGCTAATATAGAAATCATATCATGTGATTAATGTTTTTCCACAATTAAAAGTTTTATTTAAAATCTATTTTATCATTATTGTTGTTCCATTATGATATATGCCTTACGTACTACTAAGATTTATTTCACAACTCAAGATTTTGATGTGTAAACTTTATGTTCATGTTTTGATGTTCAAATGTGTATGGTTTTGTTTTATTTTCTCCATGCTAACCCTTACTGAGAAATTAATCTCACCCTTTATATGTTTTCATTTCCCAAGGATATAAAAAAAGGTTTTAGGTAAGAAAAAAAGAATATATTTATGGGAGATGTTGAAGATCATTCACCAATATTAGAATATTATATTCTTAGTTTCCAAAGAAACTAAACTATTATGGTCCTTCTGTGTCTGCTTTTGTTATGTATTAAGTATTCCGAAAAATTAATTTAATGCCCATGTATGTCAAGCTTTGGGTCTCTACAGAAATGGTGTACCAGAATGTATAGGATTTGTTCCCAAACACTCCACAACACTAGTATTACTATTAAAACCTGAATCTCCTCAGTTTATAAAAATTATTTTTGTAAAATTTTCCCTATTTTGGTCCCTTCTAATAATTTTCAATCAAAATTTTCTTTTTTTTGGGAGAATAAGAGCTTCCAGAGTTTTTCCTTTCTTTTAATAAATTGGGAGAGTATTTCTACTCATTTTCCTGTTTCAACTCTTGAATATAATTTTTATTTAGAACCTGAAATGTTAGTGAAAGTGGTATTACAAACAAATTTACTAGGTGCATATGTAACATGGTTTTCTTGAAAATTATCTCAGCTCATCTAGAGGATTTATCCTTGAATTAAATAGAGTTTTTAAAGTTATCCTTTACCTTCTTTAATTTATTCACAGTTTCAATACACTTTCATTATGTCTTAGATAGTACTTCCTCATTCAATGAACATTTATCTTCAAGATCCTTTATCATTTTCTCATTTCCAACTGCTTCTAACCTAAATTTTTCACCTCATCAATGAGAAATACCTATTTATTTTAAAAATAAATATTTAATTCAATTGTATTATTATTTTCGTTCTCCAACTTTTTATATTATTTCTTGATAATGGTGTTCTACTCAAGAAAAGATTCAATATCATCCTTAAACATGTTTTCAAACATAGTTGTATTTGAACCATATTCATCACTATATGAAGTGTCAACCCATTTTTCAATATGATACATAAAATTGGTGATTTTATCAAGAAAATAAATTTTATGTTCACTGTAAGATGATTGGATATATTCTTCCTCTTTTCTAATCATGTTTCTTATCTTGACTCAAGAAGAAAATTTCATTCCTTTTTTTCATCGGATTAATTTATTGAAATTTAATTCCACTTTTTTTAAGGTTTTCCATGTCCTTCAGATTTAGAATATATTTTTTTCATATTAGGGTAGTTAAAGACAATGATATATACATCTTGATTTTATAACATTGATGAGGCTACTTTAATTTCCCTTTAATTTTTACCTTAGGGAATATATATGAGAAAAGTGCAATGATTCAATGAAATTATCCACCATTCTATTCATTTCTAGAGTAACATGAATCTGATTTTTCAATTTGTTCTTTAATTAATAACTTTATCATGGGGAAAAATTCCATTTCATATTTATCCTTTTTCTTAGAGGTTGTACTTTTTTTTCATTTCATAATCTATGAGATTTTTATGGAATTCATACAATGAAAGTTTATCTCTATCTTCTAGATTTGAGATAATAGGATCAAACATATCTAGAAAATTCTTCATGAGAATCTTGAAAATTCAATTTTCATCATGTTTTTTAACAAATCCTAGGATATTACTTACAACATCATTCACCTGATTGATATAATCATAAATGTTTTTTTAATGACTCTAGTTTCATTGGTTTAGTCCTTTGAATATTTCTATATACATCTCTAGATTTTTCTTCATAGTTGGCAATGTTTTTGGGTGTCGTAGTACTCTATAATTAATATATTAAAATATTAATATATATTAAAGCACATGCATGCATATTTTCATAGTAAATGGGTTCCCATTGATAGGGACCTCATATGGGAAATCTGGTACCATGGTTTTTTTTCAGAATTTGGGGTTTACCCTAGGTGTGAGATACATTTGGTCAGCATCAGGCATTCGGTTAAGGGTAGATGGTGGTGGGTCTATTAAGTGAATTAAATAATTTATTTATTTAATTTATTTAATAACTAAAACCCTAACCATACTCTATAAATACATCTTTATGAGTAATTATCATGGTAAGCCACATTACCCTGATAGATTATAGAGGAGGATGAGATATTCATTGGAGTTAGTAGATAGAGAATGAGGATCGATGATGAATGATTTATGATAATCCTGAGAAATATGAAAAAACAAAAAAAATATCATCTTATTCTACCCTAGTGGATACATTATAATTCATCTATTTATTTTTTCCATGATGTAGGGAACGATATTTTATGGATTTATTCTCTTTCATTAATTTTTTAAACATGGATTTTATATATTCTTTTATTTTATGGAAATTTTTATTCTATGTATGAACCCAATTTTAAATTGAATTCTTGGACCTATATTATTGGTATCTTCTGTGCACATGAATACATCCATGTTTTCAACCATATTTTTGATAAACCGTGATCATTATATAGGATCACACTAAACAATGGTGATCTTACATTGTTCTTGTGTTTTTATCCCAATCGTTCATCGCATTCTTCAGCATTAGACCATGGGGTCACCAATTCGAAAAAGTTGTGTCATATTTGAGCATGATCGAACCCCCAGATTCATGGAAGATATATGAATCAGTTATATTTTGTAATTTTTTGGATGGATCTAGGTGTGGTGTGGTGGGTGATAGTATCAGGGATCCAGACATCATGCAGATATGGTAGGTCCACTGACTACCCTACAGATAATTGATATATTTATTTCTAGATTTTACTGGCTGGGAATCAATGATCGGAGGTCCCCCCTTCGATTTCTGTGTATTTTCAGTTGTCAAATGGGAGGAATGTGGGTGTAAAGCTGGATCTAGAGTCTGAATGAAGGAACATCGGTTTATAGGAAATCCCAAGATAGACAACATGTTGTCTAGATGAACACACGTCATGTAGTCCCTCTATTTCGATGACTAGTGTTTTTTGTGATACAAATATCACACACTGTGTGGCTGGACCCACAAATCCTGTGACCCTACTCAAACATCTAATCCATGTGATGAAATCACACAACCAGGACCAGGTTTATTTATACATGTTATATACCCTTAGGGACACACCGTGTAGAGGTAAATGGATAGCTATGTTGTGTACCATGTGTACAGTCCCATAGCACCCCATCATAGCCATAGTATATGGTCATGGTCTAGAGTACTTGAGAACATGATAGAGTAAACATGAATGGTTTAGAGGACACGGGCATACCCTGGGACCAATACACACTCTTTACTCCATATACATATCATGTAGAGCCACATGGATTTCCAATCCATATCTAGGGGAGGACACACCTAGGTTTCTGGGAGAGGCCACATGTCATGTGGCCCTATGTAAATGTCTTGTACCTTTTACAAAAACTTACACCATGGGTATATCCTTCTTTGAGACTCAAATTTAGGCCCATGAGTAGTCTATCTTGATCAATTTTACATGTAGAACATGATGGTGGCCTTTTTTGAATTAGAGATATGATGTTTGGTGATGATAATGGGAAACTTCTCTTAGTGATGCTTATCTAATGGTAGTGATCAGGTATGTTTATCGAAGTATTATAGGGGTTGGCACTCCCCTATTTCTCTCTAGGTGTTGGGTCCCCTATATAATTAATATAGGTAATTATGGAACCCCCCATATGATAGAGGTTTTATATCCTCTATTTTTGGTGAATAATCAAAATCGTTGATCTCTGTCATTGTGTGGTTCTTCAATATTAGTAGTGCTCCCATGGTTTTTATATGAAATGGTGAGGTTTGAAACCTCCATACTAATTCTAGAGATTTTACATGAGATGATGTCCTAGGAAATAGTTCTCTATCATCTATGATACATAGTAGTGAGGAGTGGTCCTTCCACTTTTCATTTTATGTGGTTACAAAGGTTTTTTGTCACCAATGACAGAACCATTGGAGCTATGGGTATGATCTTATTTATTAAATGGATTGGATGATGGTTATCAACATTCTCTCTTTGATTGGGTTTCTTTGTGAATTTCTAATGTTCGGTTTTATTTACCCTCTTTCTTATGGGTTCATCTGACTATGTAATGTCTAGTGCTTCTCTTTTGGTTTTCAAGTCATTCTACTAGGTATGTATATACTCACACCTGTATTGGATTTTCCCACATGTGTTGTGTCTTATAAAGATTATACATATATTGGGGTGACCTTGGCGGACCTAGTATCAGTAGATTATTGTGGTTCTTATATCTGACCATGCTCAATGGTTCGCCTTGGAGATTGTGATTCGGGTTATCTTTATTTTTTCCATTTTTCATTTTTTGTATCGTTGGGACCTAATTTGTAGTTAAGAATTTATATTTTCTCTTTTTATTTATAATATTATCATGTTTTCTGTGATTCTTTGGCAGTGTTTTCTGTATATATGGTTTACAGTCTACATTTTGTATTCTATTATTTTATCTCTACATTGTTGCATGGATTTGGTCGAGTGCATGCATATAGGTACATTAGGATAGGACTTCCATTTTAGTATTTTTCAAAATCATAACTTTTTGAAAGCCCCTAGAATATCAATGGTGGGATTGGGCTGTTACAAACGTCTTACCATCATAAATGTTGACCCTAGTGGGTGGGGTCTTAATAGAGTGGTATAAAAGGTGATTCATCTTTTAGGTTGGTGTTTGGAGTTGTACTTTTTGTGAGGTTTTCTTTGGAAAGATATATAAATGATATCAAAGTGTCTTGAGTTTAAATCTTAGGCCAAGGAACCATGTGATAGTGTGGGGGCCAACCTATCCATTATCAAGGACTCTAAACACCTATTTATTAACTCCTCACATAGAGACATCGGTTATAGGGAAACAAATGGTACAAGGATTATATAGGATTTGAACATTTTATTTTCATGTCCTTCTAGAGTCATCTACCCAGATATTCTCATTTAACCATGGTACATCTTGCCAACTTTTAGGATGTATTCGTGATGATATCCATCTAGGATAAAGATACAAGGTTGTGATGATGAATAGTTGAGTGAGGATGCCCCAGTTTAGGGTCACCATAATATCCAGCACTATAACGCCCCGACCCCAGTTACCCAGAGTCGGTGAATTATTACGTATCATTGGCATGATCACAAAAGATCATGTCTCGAAAGATCGAAAATTCTAGTAGCCTTGGAAACACTATATATATTTATAAGTCTTACATTACATCATAAAGTGAAAAAACTACAAAAACATATTTTCTTCATAACCCCTCATACTATCCCTGCAGGTCATTCATAAAATACTTCTTCACATCCTGGGAAAAATAAAACATTGAAAGGGGTGACCTTAGATGCTCAGTAAGGATAACAATATAGCGGAAACTTTCATAAATAAACATAATCATTCAAGGAAATGCATAACTAAAACAAAATCATTTTAAACATGAAGTTCAGCATAATATGGAAAAAATAAAATGAAATAATTCCAATTACTTATTCACATGGGTATTCTTCTAATCGAATAATCACATGAAATATCAATAACCACTTTCATAATGATGGAATGCATAATTACAGATTATCATAACCACATATTCAAGGCCTTGTTCCAGGACTACAAATATGATTTTAGAAATGCCCTGTGCCAAGACACTAATTTGTCTCATGAGACCTACTGATGCATCGAGGAGCTATAGCGGGCTCCACCCGTCACTTACAAAGTCCAATGTATTCCTCATATGAATAGGCTTAAAAGTATCCTAAATATTCGTATTAAAACCAGCATATGAAATATCAATACTTTCTCCATAAACCATGAAAATAACACATCTATAGTCAAACATATCAAAAAACCATCAATACAATATGGATGTTTTTTATCATAATAAATCAACTTCAAATAAGCTTAAAATCCATCAAACGATGTTGATATAGATGAAATTGATGTGTAAAACTCTTTGAGAGAAATATAACTTTTTTATAAAAACATTTAAAAGTCACACAATTTATAAATGAAGAAATTTAAAGACATTTTTGAATAAAATTTTCCCATACCACTCTGATACTTTTGAATGGAATTAACATTTTAGAAACATTCGTGTCCATATAAATAAATCCTTAAAAACCATTTTCAAAACATGGACATTAATGATAATGATTTAGAAGAATTAATATTTAAAACATTTAAAATGATGTTTTAGTAAAAAATTACCTTAAAAATAATCCCTTTGAAAACTATTTTATGAAACATGGACATGGATAATAAATATGTCCTAGTAGAAACTTACATAAAAACAACCTCAGATAACAAAGAGATTGTGAAATTAACCCTTACCTTGCACTTTTCCATGGTCAAGGGTATGTTAAACTCCTGTATAATAGTTAAATAATTGTTATTAAATTATACAATAATCATATACATAAATATGATATCATATATGATCTTTTAACATTTCTTTGTTAATAATATTTTAGTATTATCATCGTTTCGGGTGTTAACTGATTCGGTTTCCTCTATATGCTTTGTTATGTAAGCTGTGTTTGTTATGGATATGTTGTATCTTATTAATATATAGAATGATATCAAGTCCATAAACATTATTTTTAATCATCATATGAAAATTATTCTAGAATGGATACGATGGGGAATGAATCTCACCGCGTTCGTGGAGACGGTATTCCGTACGTACGCACGAGTGACAATATCATTCTTTTGATATTAAAATCATATATAACTGTATGGTATATCATATATGCAGATTCATTGTAATTTTATATTTATTATTTACTTCAATTACACATCATTTTCATACCCATCCAAATAATAAAGTTTTTAATAACAATTACACCATGACGTGGAGACGGTAAGCCGCACGTACACATGTATGGTGACATGTCATTAAAAGGATGGATAGAATAGTGAATATGGTTGTACCATATTTATAATAAAATCACAGTATATAGAATATATTGTAGTTATTATTTTAGAAAGGAAATAACAAAGAAAGAAGAAGTGTAAGAAGAAAAGAACTTTAAAGAGGGTGCTGAAATCATTACCTCTTCTTCGGGTTCTTCATTTTGATTTGATCAAAAGGGCTCCATAGGATGTCTTTCTGTTCAAACTAAGGCCTCTATGATGAAGGGAGGATAGTTGAGAGAGTATTTGGGCAGGGTTTGGCCGATCCAAAAGGCTTTTAAGGTGTAAAATAAAGATATGGGGGAGAGCCCTTTTATATGAGGGGTGAGGGGAACCTTAGGAAAAGCTAGAAATATTATTTTATAATAAAATTATTTTCGGTTTATAATGGCTCCAAACTGATTTATTTAAAGTAAAAGGTGGGTATGGGTCGAAAATAACTCATCCTATAGGTTTTATAAATGTTTGGGTCACTATATTAACCTTATCGTTAAGTTTTAACTCATAGTTAATTAGTTTGACATTTACCCTGTCTCTTTGTATTTTTATATTATATGGTTAATAAATTTATTATATACTTCCAAGAGAACCCCAAGTGGTTCATTAATGATACACTTATCATTATATAATTCTCTAGGCCAAACCTTTTATTTCTATGAAGAGAATATCAATTAATAATATAATATTTGTTTTAAAAACTCTTTTTATGTCAAATTTTGACACTATTTGGAAATTGATTTTTCTGAAAATCATAACAGAATGATTACTTCTAATAGAGTTAATTAAATCATTTATAACATGTCATGTTAACCTAGAAAATTAGTTTAATTCATAAAAAGTCTCAAATTATATTTATTTGGGTATTTATAATATCAATTATTTTAATATTTCATTAAAAAGGTAATCACTGCATCACCATTGTGTCATAAATAAATTAAATTATTTAATTTTTAAAAATTATAAGTAAAGTATCATTATGTATGAACTCTTTTTATCTTTATAATGAATATTTAAAATCGAATTTATTTTAAGTATAACCCTATATTAAAAATGTATTAGTTATCAAACATTGATTTTAACTCTTTTAACTCTTCTTTGAATTAAATAATAATAAATGTCCTAATCTAATCCAAGTGGAACAAAGAGGTTCATATTTTATTCCTAAGGTTTTTTTGGTCGAATTATACTTATCCAATAGAATTATTACAAGTTTTAGGGTAATAATAATATCATTTTTACCTTTAATTACCCTATTTACTTTTAACCGTGGCAAATAAAAGTAAAAAAGTTACTATTCACAAAAAATTATTTTCATCGTATTGAACCACATTTTACATAGTGATATCAACCGTGTCTCTTGGATTTTTTAGATTCCACTCACAGAAGCAGTAAAATAATGTTTTGTGAAAATTTGCAAAATCTTCTAGGAGGTGGGTAAACGACAATAAAAAGTCAAATAAAATTTTATATATCTAAACGTAATATAAATTGACTCCAATGAATTAAATTGAACTTATATAGGTATTATGTATCTATTTTAACCTAAAATAAATTTAAATAAAATAAATAATTATTTAAACAAAAAGTCAGTTTTAACCAATAACTCAGTGTTTTTCACTATTCATAAAAAATTGAATATTTTCATAAAAATACCAAAAAATCAACCTAGGCTAATTTCGATATTCCAAATCCAAAAATGAAGTCCATTTTTAAAAATAAAATTTATAAAATTTCAAAAAGTGGGTATTACTATTCATAATGGCTAGTTTGATTGGTTTTGGTGAGTTGGAACTCGAAGTTGCGTACAACACACGCTATTGTATTAATCAAAGGGAAGTGTACCGTGGAAGCTTAGGGTGTTACATTCTCCCCTCATTAAAATAATTTCTTCCTAGAAATTTCTAGAGTATTACAGCATAAAAAGACTCAGGTGGTTCTTCATCATTATTTTCTCGGGTTCCCACGTTGCCTATTCCATCTTATGGTTTCTCCATAGAAATTTTACCAGACGAGTCATCCAGTTTCTCAGCACTTTTTCTCAGGTATCATGAATCCTGACGGGCTCTTCACAATAAGATAGATTGGGTTATAGTTCTAATTCCTCATAGGTGAGTACATGCATTGGTTCAGGAATGTATTTTCTCAACAGTGATACATGGAACACATCGTGAACTTTAGAGAGACTTGGCGGCATTGCAAAATGGTATGCCACAACCCCAATTCGTTCTAGAATTTCAAAAGGTCTGATGTACCTAGGACTCAATTTACCCATCTTACCGAAACGTATAACTCCCTTCCATGGAGATATCTTCAGGAAAATATTATCACCGACTTGAAATTTCAAATCCTTACTTCGATTATCAGCATAGTTCTTCTGCATACTTTGACCTGCTTTGATGTGGGTTTGGATTTCCTTCACCTTTTCCATCGTTTCCTCCACATGTTCTGGGCCTACGAGTTTTCGTTCACCAACATCATCCCAACAGGTTGGTGAGCGACATCTCTTTCTGTATAACGCTTTATATGGTGTCATCTGAATACTTTAATGGAAGCTATTGTTATAGGAAAATTCTACCAGAGGTAATTATTGATCCCACATACCCTGAAAGTCAAATGAGAAGGATCTCAACATGTCTTCTAAGGATTGAGTAGTTCGTTCTGATTGTCCATCAGTTTGAGGGTGGTAGGCAGTGCTCAAATAAAGTTCAGTATCCAGGGCTTTCAGAAAACTTTTCCAGAATCTTGATGTAAAATGTGGATCACGATCAGAAACAATTGATAGGGTTGCACCATGGAGTCTCAAAACTTCATTAATATATAGTCTTTCTAGACATTCAAGGGTTAGATCTTCTCTTATAGCAAGTAAATGTGTTGACATGGTAAGACGATCAACAATGACCCATATTTCATCATTCCTTCTAGGATTCCTGGGTAATCCCATGACAAAGTCCATCGTAATATTATCCAATTTCCACTCTGGTATGGGAAGAGGTTGCATGACTCCTCCATGTTGTTTCCTTCCAAATTTCGCTTGTTGAAAAACCATACATCTTGAAACAAAATCAGAAGTCTCCCTCTTCATGTTGTCCAATCAAAAATGTTCCTTCAAATCTCTATACCTCTTAGTGCTTCTAGGGTGTATAGAGAAATTGGAACTATGAGCATCATCCAACAATTCCATTTTTAGATTAGGTGTGTCGAGGACACAAAGTCTCTTCCCAATTTTCAAAATTCCATCATCATATAAAAAGTCACTCAATCTCCCATCATTCATATCTTTATTCTTCTTTTTAATCTCTTCATCACCGGTCTCAGAACTCTTTATTCTTTTAGTAAAGATGGTTTGGCAATGATTTGAAAAATAATTGATGTTTCACCTTCTATGGTTATTCCCATATCCATCTTTACTAGATCCATGTATATGGGATCCCTTTCAACTCTCATATTGTTCAAAAATCCATGATCCTTTCTACAGAAAGCATCTAGAACCTTATTTTCCGTCCCCGGGTGGTAGTGTTTAGTGCAATCATAATCCTTGAGTAACTCAAGCCATCTCCTTTGCATCATGTTGAGTTAATTATGTGAGAAAATATACTTCAAACTCTTGTGATCAGTATATATCTCACATTTTCACCATAGAGATAGTGTCTCCATATCTTCAAAGAAAAGATTAAAGCTGATAACTCAAGATCATGATTGGGATAGTTTTTCTCATGAATTTTTAGTTTTCGTGATGCATAGGTAATTACCCTATCATTCTGCATAAGGACACAACCATGTCCTTTCTTTGAAGCATCACTATAAATAACAAACCCATCATTCCCCGATGGTAGAGTCAAGATAGAAGCATTGACTAATCTTCTCTTCAATTCTTCGAAACATTATTCACACTCTTTTGTCCAAACAAATTTAACCCCTTTACGTGTGAGCTTTGTTAATGGGTTAGCCAATCGGAAAAAATTCTGGATGAAATGTCGATAATAACCTGCTAAACTAATAAAACTGCATACCTCCTTTATACCCATTGGTGCTGGAAATTATTGGATTTCTCTTGTCTTAGAAGGATCAATAGAGATTCCATCATTAGAGACAATAAGGCCAAGAAAATAAATCTCTTGAATCTATAATCCACACTTGCTAAACTTCCCATATAATTCATGTCTTCTAATAGTCTTTAGAATAATGCGCAAGTGATTTTCATGATCATCGTAGCTTTTAGAATATACCAAGATATCATCAATAAATACCACTAAAATGTCATCAAAATATTCCTTGAAAACTCTATTCATTAGATCCATTAAGATAGAGGGTGCATTATTCAATCCAAAAGGCATTACTGTAAACTCGTAATGCCCGTACCTGGTTCGAAACGCTGATTTTTGAATGTCTTTCTTCCTCGCACACACTGATGATATCCAGATCGAAGGTCAATATTTGAAAATTATTGAGCTCCATGAAGTTGGTCAAATAATTTATCAATACGAGGAAGGGGATTCTTGTTCGTTAATGTTATAGCATTGATCTCCCTATAGTCAATGCACAACCTCATAGATCCATCATTCTTCTTAACAAAAAGAACAGGGGCTCTCCATGGAGAAACAATAGGGAGAATAAATCCCTTATTACTCAATTCCTCTAGTTGTTTCTTTAGTTCCACTAATTCCATAGTGGCCATTCTATAAGGGGTCTTCGATATGGACCTTGAACCAGAAATTAGGTCAATAGAAAACTCAATTTCTCATTCTGGAGGATGTCCAGGTAAATCCTCTAGAAAAACATCAACATATTCTGGAAGAATAGGTACATCCTATATTCGAACATTACTTTCCTCTTCCATAGTAATTTCATTTTCTTCCTCCCCAATAATTGAATTTAGTTGAGATACTAGGGGTGGATCTAGATAAGAATTATGTGGTGATGTTTCTACTTTAAAGATAAGGTACTCCTTATCATCATCAAAAATTGTTACCTCCTTCTTCTTACAATAAATTTTCGCATCATGGTCCGAAATCCAATCCATACCGAGGATTATATCAAATTCACTCATGGGTATAACGATGAGATCAGCAGATAAAGAACATTTATATGCTCTAGTGGGAACTGATTCACAAAAACTTGTTGCAATGATACTTCCTTTAGGAGTTTTGACTGACAAATCCCTAGTTAAATCAAATTGGAAATATCTAATTTTCTTAGCAAACTGGGAAGATATGAAACAATGTGATTATCCATAATCAAATAAAGTATTGCATAAACTTGAGGAAACCATTAAATTTCCTGCCACTAAATTACCTACTATTAAATTCCCTGATTATTAGGAAATTCATTTGCATAATGTCCCATCTCCCTGCAATTGTAGCACTAAAGATCGGAATCTTCTTTCTCCCCCTTGTAATCTCGAGCTGGGTGGCCTTTTCAACCACACTTATAACAGACTCCCATTCCCTTAAAGCAAGTACCGGGGTGTTTCTTCCCACATTTACTGTAGGATGGATATTCAACATTTCCCTTCTTCCCTTTATTTCCATTTCCAGAGAGATCAACAGATCTCTTCTAATCTTGCTTTACTTTAAAGTCGTAAGACATAGATAATTCCTTTTCCATATTGAAAGCACATGAGATAACGTCTTCATACGTTGAGAAAGATTTTGATAATAATGCTCGATGGATAAATGGTTTTTACCCATCAATGGAATGATCAATATTACTCCTCGGGTTATGTATATAATATGTTTCATGCCTCGCTAAACTTGTAAAGTTAGCTTCATACTTTATGAAATTCTCATCTTCCTTTTGCCTCAGACTAAGAAATTGACTTTCCATATCTGGTTGATGGTCATGAGGAATATATATTTCAAAGAAAATTACTTTAAACTCCCCCCATTCCATACTTGATACTTCTTCATATTCCTTTGTATTTTGAATCAAGGACCACCATTGATTAGCATCTCCAGGGAGGTGGTAAACTTCCATGAAAACTTTTTCCCTTTCACAACTCCCCAAGCCATTGAATATTTTCTCTAAGGAATTGATCTGTTTCTCAGCTACTAGTGGATTTATACCCCCATTAATTGTTGGTGGTTTTTGCTTCATGAAGCGATCTAACATTGATCCTCCACAATGCAGATCAAGGTGCTCCATGGGGTTAAGATTATTATTCATAACCTGAGTGAGTTTTCCCAGTATAGTGATAAGCTGATCAACACTAGTTGTATCACCAGCTCCACTATAATTATCTTGAGCAAGAGGGAAATCCCTACATGGAGTCTGTGCATTGATACAGTTTCCATTTCTTCCACTAGGCGCCATTTCTAATCAATGGAATAAACTACATTAGTTTATGAATCTAAATACATTATTCCATACTTGTAAAACACTTCACATAAATTGAATATTTTATGGATATAATCCATAATCATAAAAATGTTTTCTTTGAGGATGTATATACTCATAAACCCTTCATAATGGTTTGTAAAGAAAATGAGAATTATCCTAATCATATCCACTAGGAGTGTAGTAACCAAGAGTGCAGCAAGGCCCATTGTCATGCACCAGTTCCCATTCGAGTCTAGCTCAGAGATGTGTTTTCGGGTTTTACCCCTAGGTACATCTGTGCTAGTGCCTCCTTTACCTGCTCTTATCCAGACAGAGATGAATTGCACGAAAAACTCACAAAATCATTACAATACCAATATTATATGAAGTTATTCTATACTAATCCTCAAAATCTATCATAGGCCTATGTGCTCTAATAAGAGCTTTCCTAAATATAGCTTCCAAGGTTTATTACTAAACTTCCTCTAATACCAACTGTAATGCCCGGACCACAGTTACCCAGATTCGGTGCATCATTACGTATCATTGGCATGATCACAAAAGATCAAGTCTCGAAAGATCAATCAGTTTAGTAGCCTTGGAAACACTAGATGTATTCATAAGTCTTACATTACATCATAAAGTAAAAAAACTACAACAACATATTTTCTTCAAAACCCCTCATACTATCCCTACAGGACATTCATAAAATACTTCTTCACATCCTGGGAAAAATAAAACATTGAAAGGGGTGTGATCAGATTCTCAGTAAGGATAACAATATAGCAGAAACTTTCATAAATAAATATAAACATTTAAGGAAATGTATAACTAAAAAAATCCTTTTAAACTTTAACTTCAGCATAATATGGAAAAAATAAAATTAAATAATTCAATTAATTATTCACATGGTTATTCTACTAATCGAATAATCACATGCAATATCAATAACAACATTCATAATGATAGAATGCATAATGCCAGACTATTATAACCACATAGTCAAGGCCTTGTGCCAAGAATAGAAATAAGATTTTGTCAAGGCCTTGTGCCAAGACACTAATTTGTCTCATGAGACCTACCGATGCATCAAGGAGATATAGTGGGCTCCACCAGTCACCTACTATGTCCAATGAATTCCTCATATGAACAGGTTTAAAAATAAAATAAACATTCATATCAAAACAAGCATACGAAATGTCAATACTTTTTCCATAATCCATGAAAATAACACATCGAAAGTCAAACATATCACAAAACCATCAATACAATATTGATGTTTTGTATCATAATAAATCAACTTCAAATAATCTTAAAATCCATCAAAGGATGTTGATATTGATGAAAATGATTTGTAAAACTCTTTTAGAGAAATATCCTTTTTTCATAAAAACATTTAAAAGTCACACAATTTATAAAGGAAGACATTTTTGAATCAAAGTGTCACATACCACTTTGATACTTTTGAAAGGAATTAACATTTTAAAAACATTCACGTCCATATAAATAAATCCTTAAAATAAATTTTCAAAAAATGGATATTAATGAGAATGATTTAGAATAATAAATATTTAAAATATTTAAAATGATGTTTTAGTAAAAAATTACCTTGAAAATAATCCCTTTGAAAACTATTTAATGAAACATGGACATGGATAATAAATATTTCCCCGTAGATACTTACGTAAAAACAACCTTGGATAACAAAGAGATTGTGAAATTAACCCTTAACTTGCACTTTTCCATGGTCTAGGGTAGGTTCACCTCCTGTATAATAGTTAAATAATTGTTATTAAATTATAAAAGAATCATATACATTAATATGATATCATATATGATCTTTTAACAATGCTTTGTTAATAATATTTTACTATTATCGTCGTTTTAGGTGTTAACTGATTCGTTTTCTTTATAAGCATTGATATGTAAGTTGTGTTTTTTATGGATAGGTCGTATCTTATTCATATAAATAATGATATCAAGTCCTTAAACATTATTTTTAATCATCAAATGAAAAGTATTCTTGAATGGATATGATGGGGAATGAATCTCATCGTGTTCGTGGAGACGGTATTCCGTACGTACGCAAGAGCGAAAATATCATTATTTTGATATTAAAATCATATATAATTGGATGGTATATCATATATAAAAAATTATTATAATGTTATATTTATTATTTACTTTAATTACACATCATTATCATACCCATCCAAATAATAAAGTTTCGAATAACAATTACACCATGACGTGGAGACGGTAAGCCGTACGTACGCACGTATGGTGACATGTCATTCAAAGGATAGATAGAATAGTGAATATGGTTGTACCATATTTATAATAACATCACAGTATATATAAGATACTGGATTTATTATTTTATAATGGAAATAACAAATAAAGAATAAGTGGAAGATGAAAAGAACTTGAAAGAGGGTGGTGAAATCATTACCTCTTCTTCGGGTTCTTCCTTTTGATTAGATCAAAAGGGCTCCATAGGTTTTCTTTATTATCAAACTAAGGACTCTATGATGAAGTTATGATAGATGATAGAGAATTTGGGCAGGTTTTGGCCAAGCAAAAAGGCTTAGAAGGTGTGAAATAAAGAGAATGGGGAGTTCCCTTTTATAAGAGGGGTGAGGGGCACCATAGGAAAAGCTAGAAATATTATTTTATAATAAAATCCTTTTCGGTTTCTAATGGCTCAAAAATGATTTATAAAGAGTATAAGGTGGTTATGGGTATAAAAAAACTCAACCATTAGGTTTTAGACTGGTTTGGGTCACTAGATTAACCTTATCTTTATGTTTTAACTCTTAGTTAATTAGTTTGACATTTACCATGTCTCTTTGTATTTTTATATTATATGGTTAATAAAATTATTATATACTTCCAAGCAAACCCAAAGTGGTTCAATAATGATATAAATATCATTATACAAGTCTCTTGGTTGAACCATATATTTTTAGAAATATAATATCAATTAATAATATAATATTTGTTTTAAAAACTCTTTTATGTCATATTTTGATACTATTTGGAAATTGATTTTTGTGAAAATCATAACAGAATTATTTCGTCCAAAAAAGTTAATTAAATAAATACTAACATGTCATATTAACCTATAAAATCAGTGTAATCAATAAAAAGTCTCAAGTTATATTTATTTGGGTATTTATAATATCAATTATTTTAATATTTCATTTAAAAGGTAATTACTGGATCACTATTGTGTCATAAATAAATTAATTTATTTAATGTCTAAAAATTATAAATAATATATTATTATGTATTGAATATTTATATATTTCTAATGAATATCTATAATCGAATTTATCTTATGTATAACCCTATATTAAAAATGTTTTAGTTATTAAACTTTGATTTTATCTCTTTTAACTCTTCTTTGAATTAAATAATAATAAATGTCCTAATCTAATCCAAGTGGACCAAAGAGGTTCTTATTTTATTCCTAAGGTTGTTTTTGGTCTTATTATACTTATCCAATGTAATTAATACATGTTTTAGGGTAAAAATATTATCATTTTTACCTTTAATTACCCAATTTACTTTTAACCGTGGTAAACAAAAGTAAAAAGTTACTTTTCACCAAAAATTATTTTCATCTCATTGAACCACATTTTACTTACTGATATCAACCGTTCCTATTGGATTTTGGAAATTACACTCACAGAAGCGGTAAAATTATTTTTTGTGAAAATTTGCAAAATCTCCTAGGAGGAGGGTAAAAGACAATAAAAAGTCAAATAAAATTTTATATATCTAAACTTAATATAAATTTACTCCAATGAATTAAATTGAACATATATAGGTATTATGTATCTATTTTTAACGAAAATAAATTTAAACAAAATAACTAATTATTTAAATAAAAAGTTGGTTTTAACCAATAACTTAGTGTTTTTCACTATTCATCAAAAATTGAAATTTTTCAGAAAAATACCAAAAATTCAACCTAGCCTAATTTTGATATTATGAATCCAAAAATGATGTCCATTTTTAAAAATAAAATTTATAAAATTTCAAAAAGTGGGTATTACTATTCATAACGGCTAATTTGATTGGTATTGGTGTGTTAGAACTCGAAGTTGCGTACAACACACGCTATTGTATTATTCAAAGGGAAGTGTACCATGGATGCTTGGGGTGTTACAATAACGGTATTAAGTCTTTTGTTTAGGATCCAATTTGTGATTTTTTTCACCAATCGAGAAGTGAGTAGTGCTTCTATCCCTCAAGTGGTGAAAGGTTCCACCACCAGTGGATCAGTTTTATGTTTCACATTATATGTAGTATCCATTCATTATTAATATTTAGAATGACTATGTGCATAGAATGAGAATGTTTCTAGAGGTCATGGATTGGGTGATACCAAGATTCTGGAATGAGAACGTCTCTCAGGCGGTAGAGGTTTGGTTCATGTTTTTAGTTTAAGCTTTCAGTTTTATGTGAACGCCACTCAATATGATAGTCATGTTTTCAAATATCCCCTTCCATGGGGTAATGATAAGTTTGTGGGGTTTGATTACCAAATAAAAATATGATGCAAATATTTCTTTGGAAGAGTTTGATCACTTGCTCCAAAGTGAATTTTATCCATCTACCAGGCCAGCAGATTAGGTTCAAGAACTTGTTGAGCATGGTTGAGATATAGAGAGCTTCCTAGGAATAGAATACTATGAATCAAGAGCTATTAGAGGATATCATGGGATTGAGGCATCTATAGTGGATATAAGGCATCAATCTCCAGGGTCTCAGTGTAGAAGGCATGCTCATGCTTGAACTCAAAAGCGGGGATCAAAAATGCAACATAAGCATTGTGGACTCAGTCAACATGAATGTTCATTAGCTTGAAATAATTGTATATGATTTAGACATCACAAGCATTGGAGATGTTATGATTGTGATGGTAATGATCATTATAAATGGGGTTGCTTGACCCATCTTGCTAGAGTCGGATGACATAGAATATAGACTTCTGGTCCAAGGGAATCAAACACAGTATGATTTATAATTTATGTTCCTCTCCCATTTTTATCCAACTACTTTTCTTTATCACCACCTCTTTGTTCGATTTTTTATACCTATTTTGGTGATTTATGATGTCACTTCGAGCATGCAAGGAAGAGGGATGCTTACCCCGCTAATACGCGTTATCTTGTGACATGATTTAAATACATGCGGACAAGTTAGTACCACTCAAAGCGAAAAATATCAAGTTGTAGTGGATGAGTTCATTTGATGTGTACGTATTAGGATGACTTGAATGTGCTACGGTGTCAGTATGAACCATGTTTGTGGGGAATTGATAGGAAAATGTAAGGATAGCTTCAACCAGTGGAAGCTTACGCCCTAAAGGAATCATAGAGATAATTTTTACAACCTTTGACTTCTCTACATTATATAGATGATTGAATAGGTCACTCCTTTATTTTTTTCATCCCATTTTTATGACCTGGAGTTTTTAGTGGACCCTTTAGATCAACCCTTGCATCAAGATACTTTTGTTGAATCAGTGTCAAAGATTTCACTTCATTTTTAGTAGTGTGGTATGACTCATTGAGGAGAGAGATTCTTGTGGGATATTTCCATAGTGGCAGTTAGACCCTATGATGTTTTACAGCATGTTCAAATGTGGGGAACAAGTTTTTAATTCATTGGAAAAATGAAATATCAGATTGGGTAGGATGATATTGTATGTTGAAGAATACCACCGACATCCCTATAGTTGTCTAGTATGACCCTCAAAGTAGTATATTCTATGAGAAGGGTTCTTTTAGAACTATTTTCCCCCAGGAAGCTCTTGTATTGTTCATTAAAAAAAGATAATGGGGTTTTTAGGCTTCTTTTTCACCATTTCCTAAATTAGGTGAAAATCAAAGACAAGTACCCCTTTCTGAGGATTGACAACCATTTTGACAAGTTGAAATATGCGAGTTCATTTTCAGAGATCAATATCAGGTTCAGATACCATAATTTTATATTTCACAAGGATGATATTCCAATGATGGAATTCTAATTCCACTATAGACACTATGAGTTCATGGTGATGCTTTTTAGTGTTACTAATTCCCCCACTATTTTCATGTATCTTATGAACTAAATCATCCAGCCATACATGGAATGATTCTTAGTTTTTTTTATCAATGGAATATTCATAAACTATGCATCATAGGAGGAGTGTTAAGATATGTTGATGGTGGTCCTAGACTTACTTTGGGATCACCATCCATATAGTAAGCTCTCAAAGTTTCAGTTTTAGGACCTGGGAGGTTCATATTATAGGGCATTTCATCTATAATCATGGTGTAGATATGGATCTAGCAAAGAACGATGTAGTCCTTTATTGGGGTCCACCCATTAATATTTCATAGGTGTAGATTTTTATCTATTTTTTGTAGTACTATCGATGCTTTATGTTAGATTCCCTTAGTAATAAATATTTTTCTCACTTTATGGAGGAGGATTCAGAGTAGTTGGCCTCATTATAGCTAACCCTGATGGAGGACAGGGGTGAAACTTATCTTCATTTGATGGTGGTCAATCCTTATCTTATTTAGCATCTGATATAGGATCAACATGAAAATGTTGACTATGATGTTCTATGTGACCACATATCCTCAAGAGATACACTAGATGGATTTTTTTAAAGGCGGGGAGTAAATCATCATTTTCTAAGGAAAAATGGTGGCTTCAATCACGTTACAAGTATAGGTGTTTGGAAAGTTTCTTATTACCCCTTAGTGTGTACATCATGGTGCGTAAAATATGTACAAGGACCTCTGGTGATAATTTTGGTCATCTAACTTGAGGAAGGCTGTTTTCAATTTTGTTTTATGATTCCTCACATGTCATCAAGTAAAGGGTGAACGTTGGGTTCTGGAATATATGCCTCAACCTCTTGAGTTTTCTGAATGATAGTATGATTGCATTTAATTTTATATTTCGAAAAGGATTCCAAATTAATTGGGATTTTGAAATTCTATTTGGGTGATTTTTTACCAACTTACCAAGTCGACACACTTCCTTTTCAATTGAGTCCAGATCTCGTTTGAGAATCTAGAGTCATTGTATTTATAAGAGACATTTTGGCATCATAGGTACCCAAAAATGTTCATTTCCAACTATGATTATCGATATACATCATTGTTTTGGAGGGGATAATAGGAGTCTTTCAGGACCCAGTCACGAATGAGAAAAATATTCAACCACTAGGTGGATGTCTAGACTAATCTGACCTTCCAGGTTTTAGAGAATGTGGTGTGATCCAATGTGTAGGTTTCGACCAAAGGTGTGTGGATCAGTTCTCATAGGTGGATATTGATTATAATATAATCTAACACTCCACTATTGGCACAAAACCATGTGAGGAATTGTACTGGAGACCCTATAGGTCTTTCTTATGATAGAACGAGTTTAGAGGGACCTCTATTGTTTGGCCATAAATAGTGCAGGGAACATCAAAGAAGGGTTTAAGTGGTCCACGAGTGTTTATGATAGCTTAGAGTTGACATAAATATTATGAAAACTAAAATCATAGACATTTTTAGTTTGAAAAGAGAGACCATGCCTTACTTGGAGTATCCCCATGATGTGGATGGAATATTTTTGGTTATAGAGTAATCTTTTCCCCAATATGATTCGGGTTGTGGAAGTCTCTATATAGGTTTGGATAGGTTACATGTCACTTAAACATACCCCTTTGGTGGGACCGAGTGTCTCACATATTCTATGTGTCACAACTAATTTGATATATTCTCAACTCGTACCATGTCATTGACTATGGAAAGATGAACATTGAGGATAGATTCACCTTCTTAGATTAAATAGTGGAAATCAAGGACTAAGAAGAGAAGATACAACATGTTTAGGCCATTCCATTATTTTCAGTGTTTTGGCAGTACATAATAATGAAGGATTCCTCTTAGGAGTATGAGAGTCAGATGTGGAATCAGTACCCCCACCATTATGTGTAGCTTGTTATTTTTAGGATGAAAACCCTTCAAGGTGGGTAGAATGTAACAAGTATGATTCCATTTTTTTAGTCCTTTTAATATTTATATATACTTATATGACTTTTTTTAATGATTTGCGGCTATCTTTGGGTATCACAGGACCCTAGAATTAAAATATTAAAAATATTAATATTTATTAAATCACACACAAACGTATTTTAAGAGTAAATAGTTTTCCAATTGATCGGGACCTCATATGGGAAATCTGAGACCACAGTTGTTTCCAAAACATAGGGTTTACCCTAGGCACAACATAAAATTGGTCGGTGTTAGGTGTTTGGTTAAGGGAAACCAGTGGCGGGTTCTTTAGGTTAATTAAATAATTTATTTATCTATTTATTTTATTTTATAACACAAATCCTAATCATAATAAATATTCTTTATGATGTATTCTAAGGGTTAGATGCATAACCTTGGGAAATTATAGGGGATGATGAGAGATTTTTTGGTGTTGAAAGATTGGGAATGAGGATCGATTATGAACGATGAAGGAGAATCATGAGACAGATGATGAATGTGGATGGATCATCTTATTCATCACTAGAAAATCTATTATTCAACAATGATCAGTCCATTATTAATTTATGGAATTATATTTTTTGGCTTTATACCATTTTAGTAATTTGTTAATCATGGATTTTCTATCTTATTTTTTTAAAGTGACTTTCTCTCTTCACATGAGTCCAATTTTAAATAGAATTATTAATCATATTTTATTGATATCTTCTTCACACAAGAATCTTTCCTTTATTTCACCCGTAGTTTCTACAAATCATAGTGATTGGTCGAGATCACACCGGAAAATGGTGATCTTACCTTGTTATTGTCCCTCTCTCCCCATTGTTCTTCACATTCATCATCATTGGCCCGTGGAGTTTGCGATTCAACATTTTTGGGTTGGATTCAGGCATGATCAGACCCCCAGATTCATGGAAGATGCATAAAAAAGTTGTAGATTAGTGTTTTATAGATGTATTGATTCATATTGTAGGTTTCAGTTAATATAATTAGGTATCGGTACCCCATGTCGCAAAACGATGCATTTTGACTACCCAATAAATGATTAATGTTCCAATTTCTAGATATTGGAGTCCATAAATCTATGATTAGAGTTCCCCCTTCGATTTTATTATATTTCATGTGGTCAAATGGAAATGAATTTTGTGGTAAAGGTGGATCTAACATTAACATGAAGGGGATTCAATTTCTGGAAAATCCTGAGTTACATGACATGAAGATAGGATGAACACATGCCTTGTAGTACCCTTGATATAGTGGTTAGAGTTTTGGGTGAGATAAATATCACATGTCATGTGGCTGATCCAACATGTATCATGGACCTATTCTGGTAGCCAATCAATGTTCTGAAGGAATACACCAAACACCCATTGAATGTATACGTGTCGGATACCCTTAGGAATATTCCGTGTAGAGATACCTGGATATCCAAGCCATGTACTATGTGTAAACACCTAAAGCACCCAGTAAAAGCCAGAGTACACTTTAATGGGATACAGTACATGGGCATAGGCTAGTGTAAATGGGCTTGGGCCGGAGGACACAGGATTACCCCATCCTACTAAGACATGTTGTGTACATAATGTACACATTATTTAGAGCCACACAACAATCCAATCTGTATCTAGGGGATTAAACATCTTGGTTTTGAGGAAAGGTCTCACACTATGTCACCATATGTGCATGTTGTATAATTTTTATATAACTTTTACCTTGAAATTATACTTCTTAGAGATTTGGATTTGGGACAATGAGTAGCCTATCCTGATTATTTTTCCATGTATAATGTGATGGTAGCCATTGTTTTGGTTATAGAGTTATGAAATGAGGTGATTCAAGTAAGATAACTCTCTTAGTAGTGCATTTTTTTGTACTGATCAGCTGTGTTTATTAGAGTATTATTTGGTTTTTTACTCCCCTATCTCTCTAGGTGGAGGGTCCCCCATATCATTTATATAGGTAGAGATGTAACTTCATCGCATTATAAAGGGTATGGGTTCTCTATCTACGGAGTGGACTCCTCATCATTGGGCTCTGTCAGCGTGTGGGTCCTCTATTAGAGTAGTTTTCTTCATCATTGTTATACAGTGGTGAGGTGTGAGACCTCCATGCTCATTCTAGAGAGGTTATGTGAGATGATAGTATATGAGATAATGATTCCTTAGTTTTGATTTGTGGTAGTTAATATAGGGCCCTCCAATTTATATCTTATGTGGTTGCATGGGTTTTTGGTATCAGTGATGGTACATTTTGATTTGTCGGAAGACTCTTTGTTTTTAGTTGTCCTGGATGATAGATATATCCTTTCACTATTTCATTGGTTTTCTTTGAGCATATCTAATATTAAGTTTTCTTTAACCTCTTTCTTATGGGTTGAGATGACTATTTTTATTTCTATTACTTTACATTTGGTTTTCAGGGTGTCCTAATAGGTATGTATATTATCACCCCTATAAGGGATTTTCCCACACTTGTTGTGTCTTAGGTAGATGATAGTTTGATCATTAGTGACCTTTGAGGACTTGGTTTTGGTGGAGCATAGTGGTTCATTGTGCTTTCCATGTTAGGTGGTCATACATAGATATTATGAGTTGGTCTCTCTTTAGTTTTCCCTTTTTTAGTTATTGTGTTGGGAACTCATTTCTACTTTAGCATGTATTTTTTCCTTTTCATGTTTTGTATTATCCTTCAATACATGATACTTTTATAGAGGTTGATTCATGCATGGTTTTCACTCTATATGTTTTAGACTTCAATAATATATCTACACTATTTCATTGATCTAGTTGTGTGCATGAGTATAAGTACATTGGGATAAGGCCTCCCACTTAGTGCATGTAACCATACCTTAGACTATTAGAGGTAGTATTGGGGTGTCATACACAACTTAACATTAGTCATACAAGCCACAATAGGTCAATTTGTGATATTTTTCTTCCTCATCCATCTTGATGTATTCAAACAAGCTTCTTGAAATTTGTTATTTAGATTCATTGACATTAAAATTTCCTTTATAGATACTTTCAATATTATCCCAAATTTCATTTACTATTTAAAGTCTAATCAATATTCTCTAGATCTTTTCTAACAAGGAAGAATATGATTTTGTTTTTCCCATCATTATCCATATTTATTTTCTCATTCAGGTTCATTGGATAATTACCTTCAATGGGTGAAGAACCAATGATAGAAACTTATCTACATTCTAATACAAGATATTGAAGATAATGTAACATTTTTTTCTTCCAACTATGAAAATTTCTTCCATAATATTTTCCCATGACCCTATTATTTTACATTATTGGAACTTGGATGAAACAAGTAAAGGGATTGGGCTCTGATAATTATTGAAGTTCTTAATATTGGATTACTCCTCTGATAAGGGGAGATGAATTAGTATAAGATAGTTTTTAAAATTCTCATTAATTTTAAATCAACACCTACAACCTATTAAGATTCAATTCACTCAATTATGGAGTTTCTACGTCACTCATGCATATAGAAAACAATAAGATAATAAACATGAGGAATTTTTTATATATTCCAACCCCATCACAAGTAACCTAATTAATACTATGATTTGTTAATCTCCCCAACCACAGATTATCCACTACATGAAAAAAATCACAAGCTTATAGTATTGAAATAAAGTCACACTATTATAGTCTAGAGTCACACTAGACTATACAGTTTCACACTACATTCATACAATATTTGTAACTGGGATGAGAACGGTCTTATTTAAGGTTTGGTTGTTTTAGAAATAGAAGATGTAGATCTCCGTGAATGAGCTTTCATAAATATTTAATAATAGTTACTCACTCCACGAAATACCGATGTATAATTTCATATTATTTTTCTCTTGAAAATAATCATTGGTAACTTGGAAAACACTAGATAATTGAATGAGTGCTACCATAGTTATAGGTACTCACACTATCTTTAGTTGTTCACGCTAACGCACTAACTACTGGAGAAACACACATAACTATTATTTTTCTTTCCAATATTCACAAAAACAATCTTCTCAAAGGCATTCGATTTAATATCATTAAATGGATTCTATTGAAATAAATATACATAAAAGGAAAATTAGGAATATGTTAAGGTTGTTAAAAAACACCATTGTATAATTCTTACTTTTGGAATCCTACTACTTTATTTTCACAACCTCATAAACTAAATCATCGGAATTCACCTTTCACAATAAATAAAATGATATGACCAAAATTCTCTTACATGTAGATATTTAGTGCATAAAATTATTCTTCCTAATCTATACATAAATTCACTAGTTATCCAACTCATCTTCTTTAGTAGACACTTCATGATTCAATTGGATTGGTCTCAATATTCCATTTTCTTTTAAATAGATCATTTCATAAACAATATTTCATGGATTTTCTTTTAAAACTCAACTCAATAACTCAAAATGCATTAAATATTTAGTAGAAGGAGATTGGGGATCTTATGATCAACATATAATTGGAACAAACCCTTGAAGATGTAATATATAGAGCTCTTTTCCCAAATAGGTTCAACATTGAGCAATACGGGGACTTTTTAGATATTCCAACTCAGGTGTTAAAAAAGATATAAAAAATAATCATCGATTCCTAAATCTCACATGAATAATCATGAATCACATATTACATATGATTGTTTCACTTTAAAGATCAGTTCTTGTATCATATTTTTTTACTTTGGATTATTAAAATTCTAGAATCTCATGTTTTCACCCTGTAGAAACTCATAATTTTTCTAAGTATAAAAGTATTACACTGGGGTGATCAAATTAATATGCTCAAAAAATACTTAAGTTAAATAAAAAATGGTTCTAACTCATGAAAAATTATTACAGTCATTACATATGATGAATCTAAGCCTTATGTTGAAGAATTAAAATCTGGATCAAAGACATCTTCTCAGACATGAATACTTATGTTAAGCAGAAAAGTCTTACACTCAACCTACTGATCCTTACACTAAGTGATAAAATTATTATCCTAAAGCATTAAGTATTATGTTTAGTAATTATAGCCTTATTCAAGATTATTTATAAATTGATTAAGATGGATAGAATCCTATGATTTTTATATTAACTTACGCACTTCTTCAAACTACCTCCAACCATTCTAAAATGCATTCCAAACATCTCAAAATCATCTAAAAATCAAGAACTTCAACTTACCAAAGCTTCTAAAACACACTTGAAGGGTCTGGTTGATAAAATATAAAAATTCCCATCACATCAAAAAATACAATGGTTTCTTCAAACCTAATTGATCATGGTCATATATTTCCTCATCCAAATTAAATAGAGGTCTAGATTTCTTAATTGGTCATACAATTCAACAAATCCCATCTTATTTGTGCTCTAACTAATGACATGATTAGAAACATACACAACCACCCAATGATTTTCTAAGTCCCTTTTGACTTTTATATATAAGGTATAAATGTATGAAGTCCCCCATGTTAGGTATCATTCCAACCATTGGTAAGAAGAATTAATAATTTGAACATTCCCCAAAGTATATTGATGAGCATATGGTATTCCCGGAGATATAATTTGATGGGTCAATCCAAGTAATATGTATCTACTTATTACCTCATGAATTCATTATTAATTTCGCATATACAAACCTTTGTAATAATTATAAGATTCTATTCATTCTAATATTTACATATCATCACAACTCATAATACTCTATGATGGTCATCAATTATGGACAAATCAAAGTTTTACTTTAAGGGTACATCATCATTTTACCATCCATGTAAAGTGAATCACATGAATTAATGATAAATATAAATTTAATTTATTATAATAACATGATACATTATATATCCATTATATTAATATATTATGTATTGAATTCTTATATACCTAACATGACCCTCATGTTGTTGTTATGGTAATATATTTGTCAATGGATCTATTATATTTTCCCTTGTATCCACTCAATATATCATTACATTTACCCTCTCAATGATCTCCCATATGACATGGTATTTTCAAATAATGTGTTTAGTCCTTTGGTGAGACTAGGGTCTCTTAGACTGATTTATGGCTCCATTGTTGTCATAGTAAGGTTTTATTGATCTTTTAATGTGAGGAATAACCTCAAGTTTAAAGAAAAACTTCCTAATAAAAATGGTTTCCTTCACAGCATCTACTGTAGTGATTTACTCTACCTATATTATTAATTTCAAAATGGAGACTTATTTTGAACTCCTCCAACTAATAGATCCACTATTTAGGAAAAACATGTAACTATCTTGAAACTCATGACATCTCTATCAGATTGGGAACTAGCATATATGTAACCTTTTAAATAGAGCACACCTACTCCTCTAGAGATCAAGAACATATCCTTAGTCCTTCTCCGATACATAAAGATGTTATTTACATAAATATAGTGACTCTCACCATGATTGGATTAATATATACTTGTCATGTTAAGGTAATAGTTTACATTAAGTAAGGTACATAACAAGGAATACATGATGAAAACTATAGATAACACATGGGAAATTATAACCATATTTTCGACATCTTTAGAAGGATATGAAATCTTCTTATTTTTTATACCATGTAACATTTGTAAACACCACTTCCTGATGTTCTCTAGTATAGACTCCTTCATCACTTTAACAATATATGTATCATGACTGAGTCCATGTAGCGTCTTAGATTTATCTATATAAATCTTCATACATATTACGCAGATCGCTTCACCCTTTAATTTCATTAAGAATCATTTACCAAACCACATTTTACAAAGTAAAGAGTCGTGATATTATTTACAATTAGAATTTGTAATCAACACACAATATATGAAATTTTATTATACTTCATTTAATCTTCATATATAAACAGGAATCATAAGTGTTTTTTATGAAATCAAACTATTTGTTTTAATCATCAAACCGTATTTTCCAACTCCATGAGGCTTGTTTTAGTCTGTAAATGGAGCTTTACAATATGAATTTTTAATTATTCTCATATAGAACTTGAAAACCTTTGGGTTGTATCATATACACATCCTCAACTAATTTATCACCATTAAAAGTGGCTTTAACATCCATGTAATATATCCCATAATCAAAATAGTTGTTATATAGAGAAATATATGAATTTAATTTATCATTCTTATAAATGAAAAGGTTTATTCATTGTTAATACCTTGAAATTTTTTATAAACTTTTACCACCATATGTGATTTATATATAGACAATCTTCATTCCATGTAGATTTTCTAATGAAAAATCCTTGTGTCCCTTATGTTTCATACCCCATCATGTGAATTCACCAAGTTCCATACTTGGTTAATATACATGGAGTTCATTTTAGATTCCCTAACCATTTCTCAAAATAAGAACCCTCAATGAATTCTCATTAGATTCTAAGTTCATAATCTATGAACAAGACTCCATCATCATTTTCTATGATTAATTCATATCTCTAGAGTTTCAAAATAATCCTACCAACCAATTGAGTTTATTATGTAACATGAGTCAGTTCATCTTCCATAAAAATTTATAGAACAAACTCAACTTCCATCTCAGGAAAGCATCATATTTATTAGTCTTCAAATTCTTTAATTTTAACTTTCCTCCCATTGGCTCCATTATTGATAAATTTATTCTCAAATAATATAGAAAATCTAGACACAAACACTTTTTTCTTGGTAATATTATAGAAGTAATTTCCTTTAGTTTCATTGGGTTATCCAAAAACCAAGAATTTGTTAGATTTAGATTTAAGCTTATTGGAATCTAATCATCATAATAATTCTTCACATCCTTAGTTTCCCATGTCTAGTGGGGTGTGATTCCACCTTTTAGACACACATTCCATTTTGGTGTTCTAGGTGGAGTGATTTGTAAAATAATTTCACAATCTCTAAAATTATCTATGAATTCCTGGATCATGTATTCACCTCCCAGATCGGGTTAGAGTATCGTAATACTCATTCCTAGTTGATTACAAACCTCTTTATGAAAATTTGTAAACATTAGAAAAGTTTCATACTTGTGTTTTATCATAAACACATATTCATACCAACTAAATTCATTAGTAAAAGTGATGAAGTAATTTAAAACATCACTTTATAGAGTACCAATTAGTCTACATACATCACTATGTATGAGATCCAACAACCCACTACCCATTCCACCTTTTCTCACAAAATGTTCCATGGTCATTTTACTTAACAAAAAATATTTTTCATTCTCAAATGATTAATAATAAAATGAGTCCAATAATCTATCTATATAGAGTCTTTGCATGTGTTTCTCATTTATATGTCCAATGTGACAATTACAAAGTGATGTGCTATTAGAATCAATGTTGATATTCTTATTGTGAATATAAGAAATAGAATTACCCATGTCTAGAATGTATATACCATTTATTATATTTCGATTGTCAGGAGCTAACCCATTGAGGCCTACATGTCCTGTGAATAGCTAAGATTCAACTACCCTAAGCCTGACTATAGAGGCCAGGGGCTGTTGACAAGAACTATGAAG
This sequence comes from Viscum album, assembly GCA_963277665.1. NCBI lineage: Eukaryota > Viridiplantae > Streptophyta > Magnoliopsida > Santalales > Viscaceae > Viscum > Viscum album. Next base: position 687,999,458 of record OY728167.1, read on the forward strand.
TTACAGCTAAAATAGGAGGCTTTTTCCTAGAGTTATTGTACACACAAACCAAATCATCTCCATGTAGAAGTGCAATGGAATAAAAAATAAAATATAGTGACATCGAGAGTAAAAACTATGCATGTAATAATCAATGGGGAATAAAAAATATTACAACACCATAATCTAAAATTAATATGGAAAAATACATACCCATATATAAAAAGATGCCCCAATTTGACAAAAACAAGAAAAGAAATGTTGTAAGAGAGATCTTGGGTCTATATCTCCATGCCTCAACCACTGTACATAGTCAAATGCACCCAAATATCCCTAATCTCCACTGATTACACTGTCGATTTGTTTATCATATTCATAAGACACTACATATATGGGTAAATCCCATGCAAGGATGAGTATATTAATACCCAATAGGATTCCTTGAAAATAGAAGACACAAAATAAGTTATCAGCTCATCCCTAAGTAAGAGGGAAAGAAAACTCAAAATCACATATGTATATATATATATACTCATATAAGAAAACCAGATGATTAATAAAGGGGATCTCCATCTCATATCTCAACACAGGTTGATGACTCTATCTACAGTTCCAAAGGTCCACCATGAATATCTAGAATCTTATGTGTCTGTCCGAAGAAGTCCTGAAGAGTGTTCACATCTCTCCACTTCACCACACCTTGATGAGGCATAATCTCTAAAATATATGAGACTCATTCCCTGATATGGTAGGGAAGAACTTTCCCGATATATGTGTACCGTATATGGAGAATCCATGACCTAATATGGTAGGGGAGTACTATCTTTATGGATATAGGACTCACGCCCTGGTAATACAGGGAAGTGTCACCTTTGTATTTGTACAATGAGTATGGAGGACCTGCACCCTGGGGAAATATGGGAGTATTGTTTCCATGGATAGAGGAATAATTCCATGGTGGGATAGGGTAGTGTCGCCTCTATAACTGCACAATGAGTATGGATGACCTTCACCCTGGTGCGATAGGGTAGTATCGTCTTTTTGGATAGAACAATCATGCCCCAATATGGTAGTAGAGTGTTGCCTCTATATTTTTACAATGAGTATGGAGGACCCCCAACTTAGTGCGACAATGGAGTACCATCTCCGTGGATAGATTACTAATTACCTAGTTTAATAAGGGAGTTTTTACTTTGTATCCAAAAAATGAGTATGGAGGACACACAACCTAGTATGATAATGGATTATCATCTCCATGGATAGGGGACTCATGCTCTGTTATGATAGGGGAGTGCCTCCTCTGTCTGAAATGTCTGATGATCATTCCTGATCAATTACACCACTGATCATTGCCTAAATAAGAATCATTTTCATAATATCTCACATCATAACTCAAAATCCACTATAAATTCTACCGTCACGTTCTATGTGGAAAAACACACAGGATAGGCCACATGTGGACCAAAATCCAAATCTGGCCAAAAGTCTGACAAACGCACATGGATCGTTTTTGTTCTATCAGGCTAAAACATCATATCATTGATATGTTATCACAAATTTCCATGAATGAAAAAATATATCATATTATTGTGATCTTCATCAAAAAAATCTTAGTATAGGCTATTCACTTTCCAAAATCATAGACCTGATAAAAAACACATTTCCTCATAACACGCATGTACGTTGCATCGTGGTCCCAAGACATGAGTTTGAATTAAACACCTGATATTGGTCTTGAAATTTTATCCTCAATATCAAGGTCAAAGTGCTACAGAATCTTCATCATTCCAACATAGTATGAATATGTTTTGTCAAATACTAGATTCTGCAATAATAATAATAATATTATTATAATTATTATTATTATTACTATTATTATTATTATGCACTTCGTAGACCAAACAAAAAGTTATAAAAAGGTATCAAATATTGGTCTTGAATTGACCACCTCACTTTTATGGTCACAATTCCACATACGGTTCATTAATCTAAAATTGTATAGGGATGTTACATTAAAAAAATATTTAATAATAATGAAATAATATTAATAATATATTATAATATTATTATAAATCATTATTCTAAGGTTTAATGGGAGGGGAAAACCACACTTGAATCATCCTTTTCCATGCTATACATGCCACCAACCCCCCATTTAAATCCTTTTTATTTTCATCATTTTATACTATCATTATTATATTTTATAATAATAATAATTATAATAATGGTAATAATAATGATGTAACAAAAATGAGATTGAATACTCTCATATCCTCCCCCATTTAAAATTATATTGTGAACATCTCCATGGGTTTCCACTTTATATATTTTTTTCCAATTTTTTTATTTAACATTATTATAATTAATAATATTAAATAACAAATCTTCATCCAAATGTTATAATTATTGAAAATAATAATAACTATAAATGTTAATATTATAAAAATAATAATTATAATTATCAAAAATTATTATTAATAAAAATAAAAATAACACACGCTTCCCACCACAGCAAGCTAGAAATTAGATTCCGACTATTCTTTGTCGAAAAACAATTTATCATACAAATCAATAGAGACCACAAATCCTAGGTCACGGGAATCTGTCTAAACAAAACAACACTAGACACCATCATTTCTTGTGGCTGAATTCTAGCTACCCTTTCATCAGAAACAATTCCATTGCACCGCATGTTGTCACCGTGCATCAACCGGGAAATTTGGGATCACTAATCCGACCTCAAACCACCTCTATTCATCTATCTTCCTTGTTGCATGCCAATCACATCCTTGGTCGCAAACCTGCACCCGTTGTACGAATCTGATCTATTCCCAAATCCGAATCTGGCACATTGTTCACATAATCATTATGAATTTGGCAGCTTGGCCACACTCAAACCCACCCCAGCAATGTCAAACTATGACCCCATGGGCCAACGATGAATAATGCCAAGAATAGTGGGGATATATGCATATGAACGAAGTAAAATACACCATTGTCCATGAATTATTAGACAGTGATTATACAATGTTATATCCTAGGGTTAAATAAGAAATAACATATAAAATTATATCAAAATTTCAACTTATCATAATTGGGATCATGCGAAGGGAAGATAAATCACAGATCAAAAGGAAATTTGTTAATCCATGCTCAGTATTTTAATCAAAAAGGGTAAATTCATAATTGATGATTCCTGCCTTCATTATGGATATATCTTTGGTGAAGAATTCATTTTCCAGTGATGATGTTAGGATCCCACTACATTCTTCATTTATCTCACAATTATCCTCGATTCGATCATTGTTTATTATTCAATTTTGATCCACCACTGAATAATGTTATCCTCTTAGATCCAAAAAAGGTTATGTAGCTAACCCTTGGTCAACCATCATAAGATGGAATTTATAGATGAATTTAATTTGTTCGTTTATTAAAATAGATAAATTTATTATTTATTTATTTTAATTAAATGTACCCTCCTACGGATACCTTAATCGAACATCCGGCATCGAACAACCTTATCTCGAGCATAGTTTAAAACTCACATTCTGGACTCATCCATGGTCTTGGATTTCTGATCTATGGATTTTTTCAACCTTAATTCTACTATTTCAATAAAACTATGCATGAATGACATTAATAAATTTATTATTTTTATAATATTTATTCTAAGCTCATCAGTCCTCATAATATTCTATCATCACAGTTCTTGGATCTGAAAATATTTTTAGGAATATTAGAACACCTTAAAAGGATAAAATCAACACATTAAATTATTCTACTATACATGGTTTTTCCTACAAAAAAATTAAATAAAAAGGTGGGGATATTGATCTCTAAACTGGGTTTCCCACTCCCATGATATCCCTAAATAGTTTTCTTTACTACCAAAAAACATAAACCTAAGGAAACAATTTCCCATAAAAGGGCCTTTCTCTACCAATTCTCAATATCGTCGGCTCCTTAAAAAGGGAAACACCACTCTCATGGCCCATCTTACCATGGTCAATAACATACATTGAGTCGTGAACTTACCTATTTATCTATGATGTGTAGATTAATCAACTAACCAAAACTATTGTGGTAGTGAACTTAAGTGGTACACCACCTCGCTAACTGAATGTAATAGCACGAAAAGGGCCAATTATCCATAGAGATAGTCAGTCATCCTGCAAAATATTCTAGATCCTCGATATGGTGAGATGTCTTTGAATATATGATCTCCTCATCAAACTCTAAAGGCCACCATCATCAGTCCACAAAGTACTCCTGATATTTTTTGGTATGTCCTCATCCAACCCTGGATTAACTGAACCCCTTTCACAACCATCACTTGCACCAACATCATGTTTCTATCATGATCCAACTCTTAAACCTTTAACATGAGGGTACCATCACAAAATAATACCATTAACTAACCCAAGAAATGTTAATAATCCATATCATAATTCTTGTGAACTTTGTTGTGGTGTTCAACACACCAAAGGGTATCAACAATAATCCAAAGTAAATGTAGAAGATCTAGGAATCCACACTCTGTACTTCCACATCTTGAACCTCGATATGGATCATACCTCGAAACACTCTTGGAGCCTCTAGGTAAAGAACCTATTGTGCATGGGGATATCCAAGATTCTATCCACCTTGGAGTTGTGGTGGTATAATCAAACCAATTTTCTAGCCACATCTTAATATTTCTTCAACTCCTCTGTCATGTTTTTCACCTTGCAGATCTCCTTTCTCCAGTCACTGTCTCTGCCTAGGCGGTCCATCGACTATCTCTATAAATGTATCATGATTGGTAGGAAAATCCCACATAAGATGAAATGCCCATAAAAATCATAGAAATGTATCAACCTAGGAGAACTATGGTTCCCTCAAGGTATCTGATGATGCATCAGGTTTCATCACATGTGTCACACCTATGTTGTCAGAGGGTCCTACTGACCTGACATCCTAGGATATCTCTACCTGAAAAGCTCATGATATACACTCGAACCCTATACATCCTCATCTAGCACAAAAATATCCATCCATGACTCATTTGGACATATTGTATCAACCTAAACCACTGGAGGTGGGAAAATAAACTGATAAAAAGGAGAAAGCACCACCTATTAACCATCCTAAAGAAGAATCACCTCATAACTAAGCCCCTTAATATAGGCATAATAACTCATCAGTTCATAATCTATACTCTACTATGGAAACGTAAATAGATTTGATTTTGTATATGTCCTAAAAATAAATCAATATGTACCACGGTCAGGTGAGAATATATATATGGGGAGCTGACTCAAGAAGGACGGTCAAAGGACTCAATGCTATATGATGCATGTACCAATGTTCCATGTAACCAATTTCATGGTATTAGAAGATGAAAATATGTTATTTCAAGTCTTACTGAAGGGATATGTCAGTCATCGCACCAAAATGGTGTTCCCTAGACTGAAATCAACACTCGATAAAATTTGACATTGTTTCCCTAATTTCCCAAACAAACCTCATAAGTAGAAAAACTCCAAACACCGTCCCAAGTTCGAACCACCTCTAATACCAAATCTATCATAATCTATACCACTAGGGATTACCAGGCTAGCATAAGGCTATGTATCAACTACCCCAAATCCAAATCCAAAGTCTAGGGGCTAGAAACAAGTGTTGAGAAGGCATAACTAAAATAGGAGGCCTTCTCCTAGAGTACCTATACGCACGTACCAAACCATCTACTTACAAATGTGTATAGGAATCAAAAATAAAACATAGTAACATAGAGTAAATACCATGAATATAATAACCTTTAGGGAATAAATAATTATAATCCCCTATAATACAAAAAGAAAATGGAAAAATAAATTACCACAAAGAGAAGATGTCCCATATGAAAAAAACTAGAAAAAAATGATGAGACAGTGATCTTAACTCAATATCTCCAGGACCTAACCCCCATATGCTGTCAAATACACCCATGTATCCCTAAGCTCTACCGATTCCATTGTCGATCTATCCATTGTCTATATAAGACACGAATCATGTGGTAAAATCCCATTTAGGGATGAGTATATAGGGTTTGGGTGAAATGGAAGTGCGGATAAACGATACCCAACTTTTATATTAGACATTATTGATAATCAATCAGAGCTCTATTCCAACAAAGAACGTTGTAACCAATGGAATTGAATCAATTAAAAATAAAGGGATAGCGAACTTGAAACCAAGAAAGAGTAGATCAACACATGTTATTTAATATTAATTTAATTAAATAAGAATTACCTCTAAGTTAATTTTTTCTTCACTTATGCATCTGACCACAGATATGCAGTGTTCCACCGTTGTGTTGTAGAATCTATTTGTAGTATTCCTCTATTAGTGAACCACCCAATTTCCATGAATCTCTAGACATCGTTGAAGGATTCTCTAGGTTCTATCACGGAAGATCCATGTGCATTCGTTGTCCACCTTCGATCTCCTTGAGAACCACCTCCAAAGAATAATCCATGATCTGGTGGAAGAGGATCCCTATTGTTCTTGAGAGTGTTCATGGAGAAAAAATAAATCTGTAGGATTGAGAGGTTTTCTCCAAATTTTGTGAACAACTGAATTAGTGTCTCTTGGCTTGCCCTTGGCTAATGAGAGAATAATATAACCATGCATTTATTTCACTGTGGTAATAATAATATAATTTTCACTAGTGCGTTTAATTATTTCATTAATCCGAGCGAAACCCCATGTAAAATAATAACAACACTATTATTATATCCTGACATGTGCATAACATGTGAGTTATAATTATATATTATTTAATCAAATAATATTCACTATTATTATTTCACACGGGAACCTTAAACAATGCCTTCCAATCCTCATCAATATTTAATACATCATGAATAATTAATATTTATTTATTAAATAAATATCACATCATTATTCACAGATAAATAAATACATATTATATCCACAAAATAGAAAATAAATATTTATTAATTATTCTACCCATGGTATATTCTCTCGAATAACTAGTGACAGAATAAATGTGATCAGGAATATATAAATAATTATTAAACCATGAATGGGAATAGTATTTATTCAACTTGATAAATAATAAATTATTTAACTATGATTGTGAATACACTTAGTGAGTTTCCCTCAAGGCCTCTTTCTCAATGGCATTAGGCAGGGTAGCCTAAAGTCCAAGGATGACATCTAGAAACACACCAAGGCAGCCATAGAGAAAGAAGTTAATTCTACAAAGCAATTCCATTCCATACAAATTATTTACATGTAATATAATCCCTTTATCACAATATCTCTAATCATGAAGGTTGCATGCTAGTTCAATCAACCTATATTCTCGATGCCTCTTTCTTTGACTTTTCAGAAACAGAACATTCCTATAGAATAGCATGGCCATGGATTTATTTAGTCTATATAATTTCCATCAAAGGGCATGATATATTAACTTTAGTTGGTGAATGGAAAGGATAAATCCTTTATCTTATTATTCATTAATGGAATATTACTCATGAAGCACCCAATATATCCTAACTTTCTGCGAACATTTGTTGTAACTATTTTTGTCAATATATCAATGTACGCAACTCATAATATCCATTAATAATAATATTAAATTATAAGGACCAGTACACATGTATGCATATAGGAACATCCAATGACACTTATAATGTGTATTTCCTATTGGCAGGTCTTCTAATCATAATATCTGACTTGGTATCACCAAGGGCGTACACAATGAGAAGGTTCCTTAAAGTCCTATGAGTATCCACCCCTGATAACCTTTATCATTTTTGTCACATAAAATGATATCATTCGTCCATAGAACATATACTCAATACTAGATTCATAGCACTTATGGGTTCTGATCATAGTGGGGAACAACTATGACCTTTTAGTGTGACAGATACTCTTGGAACATTATCACATAAAATGTTACATAGAAGAACAATCATGATATGATAAGTAATTTATTAATATTTAAACCCATAAATATATGTTATCATAAAGTACAAAATAATTTGGTTATAGGTAAACCACTCCAAAATACTCCCACTTGCATTAGAGTCAACTACTAACGACATTCATTCCACTAGCTCTCACATGATACTCATGATTCTGGTGAGATTCGCTAGATTTTAGTCAAGGGATCCACCATGTTCTCTTCTGTGGAAACTCTTCTCACTACAAATTCACCCCTTTGATAAAAATCCCTCATGAGTTGATAATTCTGGAGTATGTTATTTGTTTTCTATGTGACCTTTTCTCTATTATAAGATCCACCACTGTAGTATTATCACGATAAAATGTGATAAGGTCTTTACTTCTAGGTACCACATCATGCTCCTTGAAAAAAATTAATCAAAATGGATTCCTTGGATACATAGGAAGCTTTTATATACTCGGACTCCACTGTAGAATCAATGACTACTAGTTTATTTGAAATCTTCTAACTCACAACTCCTCCATTGAGACAGAAACCATATCCTGATTATGACTTCATATCATTATGATTATTATGAAAACTAGAATCATCATTCCATATGATGAAATGTTTCTCTACTCCTCCATACACCAAGAACATATCCTTCTTTCTTCTCAGATACTAAAGGATAGCCCTAACAGTGGTCCAATTATCTTCTCCTAGATCTTCTTGATATCTTCCTTCTATGATCATTGCAAATGGAAAATCAATTCTATTAAATAACTTGGATTACATGATTGATCCTATCGCTGATGTGTATGGGATATTACTCATTCTCTATTTCTCCTATTGTGTCTGGGGACACATTTTCAAATAAATATGTAAACCATGTGACACTAGAACCAATCCTCTCTTGGATTGTTCCATACTAAATCTCTTTATTTTCTGGTCAATATATGTACTTTGTCTTAGTCCAAGTATCCTCTTGGGTCTATCAGGAATAATGTTCATCCCTAGAATGTAGGTTGTTTCACTTATGTCATCTATGGAGAATCACTTTTTCAACTAGTCCTTAATAGACAGTAGGGCTGTAATTTCATTTCCAATATGTAATATTTCATCAACATATACTACTAGGATAACAATCGCATTCCCACTAAACCTTTTGCAAACACGCGACTCACATTCATTTATAATGAAACCAAATTCTTTTATGGATTCCTAAAATCGAATGTATCATGGTTAAGATGCTTACTTCAATCCCTAAATTGATCTCTGCAACTGGAAAATACTTTTTTCATCACCTGGTGTCACAAACCCTTTTGTTTGTGTCATATATACTTCTTCCTAAAGGTTCCCATTAAGGAATGCATTTTTGACATCCATATGCCAAATCTCATAGTCATGGTAATCTGCTATTATGGATTTAAACATTGAAACTAGAAAAATGGTTTCATCTAAGTCATTTCATTGTTGTTTTTTAAACCCTTTAGCCACTATCCTTGATTTATAGGTACTTACTTTTCCATCCATATCTAGTTTCTTCTTGAATACCCATTTATTAACAACATGATTTACATCAACTGGCACATAGACTAGAACCCAAACATGGTTCTGATGCATGGAATCCATTTAATAATTCATATCTTCTATCCATATTGCATCTTATGAGCTTCATACTTCCTTCTTGTAAGAGATATGTTCATCATTGTCCAAAAATAATGATTCACCATCCTCGGTGACTAGAAAAACATATCCCTCTAGTTCCCTTACCTCTCTTGAGATCCTACACAATACTTGTGTTTGAGGAACTGCTTCTTACATGGGGACCTATGGAACTTGTTCCTATACCAACTCATGTGTATCTTGATAATCAACTTCATCAAAGTCAACCATTCTCCCACTATCCTTTTTGATAATGTTCTCCCTCTCATTAAGACAACTTGTCTGGAAACAATCAATTTTTATATATGAGGGTTGTATAGGTAGTATCCCATTGTTTCCATGGGATACCCTATAAAGATACACTTTAGGCACCAGGGTTCTAGTTTGTTTCCTGAGAAAGCCTTAACAAATTCCTTGCATCCCCATACATTTGTATGCGATAAAATGGATTTTTTTCCACTCTATAGCTTTAAGGGAATTCCATTTTTACCATTAGTTGGTACTCGGTTAAATGTGTATATCCTAGTTTGTAATTAATATCCCCAAAAGGATAATGGAATATCTGCATGATTCATCGTTGACCTTACCATGTCCAACATGGTACAATTCCTCTATTCACTAACACCATTCCATTGTGGTGTATTAGGTGGAGTGATTTGATATAGAATCTAGAACTCCTGTAGAAAGTCGATGAATTATAGGTTAAGATATTCCCCAACTCAATCCGATCGAATCTTCTTTATCTTCTTACCAAGATTATTCTCTACTTCATTCATGAATTCCTTAAATTTCTTAAAGGACATTGAGCTATACATCATCAATTTAATATATCCATATCTACTCAAGTAATTTTTAAAAGTTATAATTTAAGAATATTCACCTCTACATTATACAAGAAATGGTCAACACGCATCAGTGTGTACTAGTCCTAGAAGCTATGTGGACCATTCACCATGTCCACCAAATGGTGGTTTAGTCACTTTCCTGTATAACCAGTCATGATATCTATCAAGTGGTCTTATCCCAGAAGGGTATAAATAACCATCTTGACATTTCTTTTCCAATTGATTCTCATTTACATGACCAATATGGTTATTCCAAAGTTGGGTGTTATATGAGATATGTGAACTTGATTTGTTATCAATTTCCAACAATTAGTTTTTATATTTTAATACATACATACTTTTATTTAAATGTGCCATACCATAACATATGTTTTCCCTATAAAATAAACAACTTTTATTTATGAACATGAAAATAAACCCATATATATCATAACATGATAAAGAAATTATGTTTTTGTAAATACTAGGTACCTAATAACAATCATGTAAAACCAAAATCATTCCTGTTGGTAATGAAAGGTGGTAGTCATCAATCGTAAGAGAATCCATCCTCGCACCATTTGAAGATCGTATATCCACCTATCCTAGGGAAATTTTCCAAAATCTACTTGGTTCCTACATTTGGAAATTGATTTGAGCAGCATAATCAATATATAATAACCATTGTGTAAAAATGGAATGACTACACACAATAACAAACACACCTTTGGATTCCCCTTGCCTTTGGGTTCAGTACCTATTCCACTAGCCTGACTTGCCACATGGAATACATATTCCCTAATTTTCCTTACCATGTATTTGGATCTTCTTCTTCTTTTTCCGATGGTTCTCAGGGTATTTATATTGTTTATAAGTCTTAAGACACTTTTCCTTGCCATTCCTCTTCCTATTCACTATAAGGATTGTGGTTCTGTCACTCCCTGCATCCTTATCCCCTTAGAAAATTATGGTCAAATGTTCTGATAGACTATTCTCACTACTATTCATATTATAATTCAAAATAAAACTAGGGAAGGTCATGGGAAGTGATGAAAGTATGGTATCTTTATGCAAGTCATCTAGGAATTTAATCCCTACGTCATCTAGATGCTCAATGTAGCTGATAATATTGACTAAATGAGGACCAGTTTGCGCAGACTCTCTATGATTATTCATGAAAAAATAATTGGAGATCTCATACCTCTCTTGTCTCGCCTTCTCTTGATAGAGACCCTGATGGTGAGAAATCATTCAATAAGCATCCATTTCCTCATGTTTTTCAAGAGATCATTGGACATGGATTATCCCATGAAGCAATGAACATCTGCAACATCATTCAAATGTATCTCGTACATAAAGAGCTCTTCATCACATTCCTCATTTCCAGATGAAACTGTAAAGTTTTTTCCAGCATATACATTTTTCTTTCATAGAAAAGGATGACCCGTATGCACCTTTACCACTCCTGGAAATTAGTGTCACTGAGAAGGTTTTCCTTATTGAGTATGGATTGCAACAATATTTTTTATGTCGTTTCTACAAATAAGATAAATAGATTTTTAGTACTTTATCTAGTAAAATTTAGACAAATAAATAAATATTATATTTGTTAGTCTCCCACTATTTTATCAAAACCCAAAATACCTTATCATTGGCTTCAGAATATCATATTGATTATATATTCTAGTGGCAAGGATCAATATTTCATTCTCATTACCCCACCTTTGGATACTCAAGAAACTCAAATAGTTTTAGGTTGTTATTCCAAATGCCAACTACATTAACTCATAGTTCCTTGATCCATTGACTGGACTCCCCAATCCTGAAATCATTAATATATATTTCCTCAACCTTTTCCCCTTAATTACACAAATTCCTGGTTTAGAAATAATCCCTTGATGTCAACCAATTTATGTCAGCCCAAAACCTCATATTAGAATGCCCTAATAATTGAAAGCACCCCAAATTTGGCTAGTCATGATCTTTGAACTATGGTTTAGTTATAACTTCTGTAATGGAAAGTTATACTGACTTAACATTTTATTGACTGATTTTATCCTTTATTCATAAATTTCCAATTATTATCTTTTCACATTCTTGTTAATATTAAGTGGGATTAATTACGTGATTAAACATGTCTTTAGATAATATTTATTCATAATCAAATTTATTTTAATTCCATCATTGTGTTCTTGTTAATTCATTAATTATGTGATCGTGAAAAAACATCCATAATGAAATAACCATGAAACTGAAAGAATGAAAATGAATGGTATGATCATGGTATTGTTCTAAGGGTTAGTTTATCTAGCGGTTTCTAAACTAACCATTGACCTAAGGGAGAAATACATTGAACCATTTAAGGTTTGTGTTTATAGATTTTCCACCTTTCCACCATTATATCTCCATGGATTGGTTTTACCTCAGCTCAAAACTTGAACCAACTCCACTAGCTGGGGAGCTCTATCCATTACATATGATTTTACTCACACTTGGGTGAAGGGGGAAAGGGGATTTACATAAAAGAAACCATGGGCACCCAGCCCCTATATATTAATGAGGAGAGAAGGCACACATGCCAACAATATAATTTAATAATTAAAAGGAGACCAATCGCATAAAAGGTATGGTCTAGCTCATGATCAGTCAAATTAATGAAACGAATTAAAAATTTAATAAAACTAGTATTTAATTATTTAATCATTCTTATTCAAGATGAATCATGCTTGAATTGATTAATTATTATATTTAATTAATCAGTCCTTTTATCTTAAACCTTTCCTAAATTTCCTTGAGAGTATCATCCATTATAATTTTAAATAAATTAATATATTTATTTAAAATTAGCTATATACATTACTTGTACCTTGGATGTAACATGATGAATACCCATCCAAAATTAATCAACATCTATTATACTTGTATACACTTTATTCTTTGTGTATATTGTACTGACATAGAATAATAACTGTAATAAAACTCATACAAGATGTGAAGATCTTGAATATTATGTAGATGGTAATAAGACACACACACACACAAAAACACATACACACACACACACACACACACATATATATATATATATATATATATATTAAATACTATCATATGGCGTGTCCCAGATTTACTTCGAAACACAGATACAAGTATAAAGGGTTACATACTATAATAAAATTTAAATTTGTGTAACTGGTTAAAGTACACGATGTGTACATTCTTCATTTTGTTTCTGAAGTACAAGCCTAGAGACATGGAATGTGAGGAATACTTTGTAAATATTATAGTATGACATTTCTAGTGGACCACACACCATGTTGACTCTATATTACAGTCACCGGTCAGGTAGGCCTTGTAAGGAATACACAGCCTGGTCCTGACCTGAAGGGACTACACCCCATGTTCAATGGGCCACATAGCATGTAGTCTAGATGACCGTGTGCCATTCTATCCTGGTCAACATGTGGTGTATGAATTAACTACATCATATGTCATTAATAAACATGGTTTGTGCAATTTATGAATTAAATCATGGTGCATTGAACACGAGTACACAGTGTGTAATTCTGATTACACAATGTTTACTTCTATGTTATCCAGTCAGAATCCTTATCACCTCTGAATGAGTTCCTTGATTTTATTTTAATCATAAAATTAATAATTTCTATTAGATCAATTAGAATCTATGGAGGAAGAAATATATCTCGCAATTTAGATTTAAATAAAAATTAACTTGAATTGAAAAACTAAATAATAAATGTTTAAATCATCAAGGAAACTAAATAATTATAAAAAATGATGGGACCACATTGATACCATTTTTATGTTCTGTGCATAGTGGAATCATGGATGTACAATTCCCAAATTTTATTTTTTTCTTTATTGATAACCAATTTTAGGCCTATTCCGATGAAGAACGTCGTGACCAATGGAATTGAATCAAAGATCACGAAAGGGATAGAAACCCTGGAACCAAGAGAGAGTAGATCAAAACATGTTTTTTACAATTAATTTAATTAAATAATAATTACTTCCAGGGTTATCCTTTCTATATTGATGTGTCCGGCCATAGATCTGCAGTATGCTGCCATTGCATTGTTGAATCCAAGTGTATGATTCCTCAAGCGGTAATCCAAACGTGTTCCATGAATCGCCAGGTATTATCGAAGCATTATTCAGCTTCTACCACCGAATATCCTTTCTCTTGCATCATTCACCTTTTATCGCTATGAGAACCTCTTACAAATCATTCTCCTTGATCCGGTGGAGGTGGATCGCTCTTGTTCTTTAGAAAATTCTTATAGAAGAAATAACTCTATAGGCTTGAGAGGTTTTCTCTAAATGTTGTGCACTAATGAATTAATTTTTCTTGGATTTCCCTTAGTTAATGAGAAAATAATATAATTGGGGATTTTTTTCACTAGGATAATAATAAAATAATTTTCACAAGTTCCTTTTATTATTTCATTAATCCTAGAGAAACCCCCATGTCAAATAATAACAACAATATTATTATTTCTTGACATGTGCTTAACTTGTGGGTTATAAATAAATATTATTATATAAAATAATATTAAATATTATTATTTCTCAATATAACCATAATCTTGATTCACTGATCCTCCCCAATATTTATCACACCTTGAATAATAAATATTTATTTATTAAATAAATATCACTCTTCATTGATAAATAAATAAATATTATATTCACCAAATAGAAAATAAATAAATATTAATTATTCCACCCACAATATATTCACTCGAATAACTAGTGATCGATTAAATGTGATTAGGCATACATGAATAATTATTAAACCATGATAGAGAATAATATATATTCAAATTGTAAAAAAAATAAATTATTTATCTGATATTTTGGATAAACATTGTGTGTGACCCTCTGTGCCTATTTCTCAGTGGAATTAGGAAGAGAATCCTAAATTCCAAGGCTATCATCTAAAAACATTCCAAAGAACACATATAGAAATAAGTTAATGTCAAAATGACGTGTCAGCTCATACGAACACTTACCGTGTAATATAATCCCTTTAACTAAATATCTCTAATCTGGTAGGTTGTGTGTTAGTGCCATCAACCTATATGCACGATATCTCATTCTTTGAATTTACATAAAAAGAACCTACATATAGAACATCATGTCCATGGATTTATTTGAGCTATATCATTTCCATCAAAAGTCCTAAGATAAGAAGATTTTTTAGTGAATAGAAGGGATAAATCCTTTCTTTCACTATTCATTAATGCAATATTACCCATGAAGAACCCAATGTATCCTACTTTTCCACAAACATCTAACATCACAGATTTCATCAATACATCAACATATGTGACTCATAATATATATTAATAATAATATATATTAATTAAAATATTAAATTATAATGAACAATACACACATCCATGGATGTGAATATCAAATGACACTTATAATACAGATTTCCTACTGCCAGGTCTTGTTCTCGTAATATCCTACTTGATATCACCAAGGACGTACACCATCAGAAGGCGCCTCAATGTCCAATGAGTCTTCAACCCTGATAGAATGTATCATTTTTTTCCCTTTAAATTATATCATCCTATAATAGAACTTATTTTCCAGAATAGTGTCATAACATTTATGGGTTCTCATTATAGTGGTGAACTGCTATGACCTTTTAGTGCGACAGCTACTCTTGGGACATTATCACATACAATGTTATGTAAGTGATCAATCATGATGTGGTAAGGAATTTATTAATATTTAAAAACATGAATTTAATTTTTCATAATGTACAAAAGAATTTTTTTCTAGGGCATCAACTCCAACTGAGTATATACATGTCCAATATGATGCCTCAAAAACAGAAGAGGGGGAAATATAAGACATGATAGAAGTAGTAATATCATTCCAATGTAAGAGGGAAATGAAACCCAACACCGCATTTGTATATATATATATATTCATAAATCAAACCGAGATGGGAATGAAAGGGGATCTCCATCTCACAGACAAACCCAGGCTGATTATTCTGCCTATAGCTCTAAAGGTCCATCATCAATGGCCAATATCTCATATGTCTATCCAAGTAAGTCATGAATAGGGTCCATACCTCACCACTACATCAAAAATTTATGGGTCGTGCTCTTAAAATAATATAGGACCCATGCCCCTGTATGATAGGGATGTACCGTCTCTATATTTTTTCACAGAATATAGAGGACTCGCACCCTAGTGTGAAAGGGTAGTACGGAATTTATGTATAGAGTATTTCTTCCCTGGTGAAATAGGGGGAGTTCCACCTCTATATCTATATGATTAGTATGGAGGACCCACACCCTTGTGAGACAAGGGAGTACCATCACTGTGAATATAGGACCTACGCCCTCATGTGATAGGGGAGTACCGCCTCTGTATCTCCACAATGAGTATAGAGGACCTACACCCAACTGCTATATGGGAGTACTATCTCCATGGATATAGGACTCGTGACCTGGTATGATAGAGGAGTATCACCATTATATCTGAACAATGTTTATAGAGGACCCTCACCCTGGTGTGATATGGTAGTACTATCTCCATGGATAGAGGAACCATGATCTGGTGCGATAAGGGAGTCCCATATCTGTATCTACCCAATGAGTATGGAGGACTCATGCCCTACTGTTATGAGGGAGTACAATCTACATGGATAGAGGAACTGCGCCTCAATACGACAGTGGAGTTTTTCCTCTGTATGAATTTTCTGATTATCCAACTTGATCATTATCATCGTCAATCATCACCTAAAGAAGAATAATACTTATAACATATCATATCATAACTCAAAATCCACTAGGAAGTCTACCATAATGTTCTATGTGGAAAAACACTCAGGATAGGCTACTCATGGCACAAAATCTGATCATGAACAAAATCCTGATGAGTGTTGAGGATCAGCATTGGTCCATCATGATAAAACATCAAATCACCAATATGTCATCACAAACATACATGAATTTTTAAATAGATTACAACATTTTTATCCTCATTGAAAAAGACCCAGGATAGGCTATTCACTAGCCCAAATCAAAAATATGATGAAAAATTCATTTCGTCATAACGCACACATGCATTTCTTTGTGGTCCCCAAATACAAGTCTGAATTAAATACTCAATATTGGTCATGAAACATATTCCTCAATTTCAAGGTCTCAATTTTGTAGATGGTTCATCATTATAACACTGTATGAATAAGTTGGATCAGCTACTAGGTTCTGTAACAATAAAAATAGTAGTAGAAGTAATAGTAATAATATTATTATTATTTATTATTATTATTATTTATTATAATTATTATTATTGGTCGCATCATGGTCCATGAGTCAAAAAAAGGTATACAACACCGGTCTTGAATTATAAACCTTAATTTCAACGGCATGATTCCACACACTGTTTTTCAATCCAACATTGTATGGGAAGTTACATAAAAAACACGTTTTCATAACAATGAAATAATACTAATGATATTTTATATTATTATTATTATAAAACATTATTCTAAGGAATAATGGAAGGGGAAATCCATTCTCAAATCATCCCTCTTCACGTGGTACATGCCACCAACTCCCCTTTTAAATCCATTTTATTTTCTTTATTTTATATTTTCATTAGTATATTATATAATAATAATAAAAATAATAATGTAACTTAAAGGATAATGAATCCCCCAATATCCTCTCACATTCAAAACAATGTTACATGCACCACCATGGGTTTTCCCTTTTTAATATTTTGTTTCCACATTTGTTTTATTTAACATTATTATCAAGAATAATATTAAATAAAAAATCTTCACCCATATTTTATAATTATTCAAAATAAATATAAATATAAATGTAATTATTAATAAAAAACTTATAATTATCAAATAATTTTGTTAGAAATAATAATAACACATACCAACCACCATGGCCGGCTGAAAAACAGATTCCTATAGTTCTTCACCAAAAAGCTGTCCATCATAATTATCCATAGAAATCATACATCCTAGGTTTTAGGAATCTCACCATATGCACCAACACTAGATGAAATCATTGTTGGGGATAAATGATATCCACTCATTACATAGAAAAAATCTAATCACATTGTATGTCATTGATGCACACCAACTGAGAAAATCAGGATCATCGATCTGACCCCGAACCACCTATGATCATTCGTTGTCCTTATCATACCACAATAGCATCCTCTATCGTGAACCCACATATGTGGAAATGATCCGATTTATTCAAAAAATAACCATACCACCCATTTTTCACATAACCATCCTTAATATGTGGGTTCGATCGCATAGGAACCCACATAAGAAATGTTGAATCACAACCCTATGGATAAACGATGAAAAACCCGAAGAATGGTGGGTATATATGCATAATAATGAATTAAAATCCACCATTGGACAAGATGTATTGAAAAAAAATTATATAATGGGACATCCATGGTTGAAACATGGTATAATAGATGAAAATAAATTTATTAGAATAGGGTCATACAAATGGAAGAGGAATCACAGATCAAAATAAAATTAATAAATCTATGCTCAATATTTTAATCAAAAGTTTGAAATCCAAAATTGAAGATTCATACCTTTACTATTGGTAAATCATTAGTTAAGAATGTATGTTCTAGAGATTAAGGTAATGATCCCACTTTGTTCGTTTTTAATCTCATGATTATCCTCAAGTTGATCACTATTTTTCATTCGATATCGATCTTCCAATGAAGAATGATATCCTACTCCTCTTATATCTAAAAATGGTTATGCATCTAACCCTTTAAAACCCATCATAAGAGGGTATTTAAATATTATTTTAATTAGTTATTTAATAAAAAAAATATTTTTTATTTTTTTTAATTAAAAGTACCCACCAACGGCTGCCTTAACAGGACATCAGGTGCTGACTTAGCTTAGGTTGTAGCTAGGGTAAACCTCGTGTTTCAGACTCAATTGTGGTCACAGATTTCCAATCCAATGCTCTATTCATTATTTTTTCCAATATTTCAAGAAAAATAAATGTTCATAATATTAATATTTAATATTTTTATACCATTAATTATGATCTCACTAGGCCTCAGAATCTCGCACCCTCTCAGCACATGGATATGAAAATATTGCTAGTAATATTTTAAAGTCTCAAATGAAAAAATCAAGATACTATACAAAATTCTATAAAACATTTGATTCATATATATAAAAAACTATTATTCTTTATAGTAAATTAAAATGCCTTCTTTTTCCAACAAGATATTAAAATAAATTTTTTTTATAGAGGGATTATAATTTTTTCCCAATTTAAATATTAATCAACTAGGTAAAATTAGATTATAATTTTTGACCTATAATATATCAATTATTTCTCCATTACTGACATTAATTTCTAATTCAACCTTTTTTAATTATTTTCTATTTCTAATTTTGTGTTTCTAAGCACAAATGTGTGACACACCTGATATCCAATATCCATTATTCGAAGTTACTGAAATTATTCTTTATAACATTCACATTTTGATTCTCAAAATTATTCTCTTTGAGGATACTTCCCAACCCTCGATACCAATTTTTAACAATTATATAGTCCATTTTTATAAGTGTTCTTAATATTATTATCATGAAGTATTCCATAATCTACAACAAGGAAATATCAGTTGGTGGGTATCATGTTTTATTTATTTTCATCAAGTACTTTCAATTAAATTTATCCCACTAAAATTTATGTCCCCAAACATCATATCCATTTATTAATCCAATATCCTCATTTTTATAAGCAGTGATTTTTAGGGTGTTCCTCTCGCTACATAGTTACATAGGTATGGAAATATCCCAATCCTAATAGTTTTGATTCATAGATAGTTGAGTGGATAACTTTTTACCCAATCCATCATATGGATAAACCCAACTCTATTCCTCGGTAATCCTTCCTATAATTTTCCCAACTATGTGTAATCTAAATAAAATTTCAAGAACATTATAACAAAAGGCAACTAAGGGTAACCCTTCTATGGAAGAACTTACCCAAGGATGATCCAATGTCACCCATTACTTATTTGTCTTACATAAGATAATCCAGGGGAAAACTGATATGATATAACCTACCCGGTTAAACGATCATGGTCTTGATATGTTCTTCTTTGTAAGTAATGTCAAACATTTTATTTGCATGAATTTTATTTTAAAATTATAATCAATTTAATACATATCAAATGAATATAAATTTTTTTACTTTTTCATCCTATGAAATATTTATCTTATCATGTTATATTCCTTCATGTATGCATACTTCTGATGATTTAGTTTTGCAATCCCTATTCCATTCACCAAATTAATGTGTTCGCGTGACATTAATATGTAACTCTTTACACAACCCAAAAGTTTTTGTTACTCGACCAAAATAGAAGACAAATATATTCATACATATCTGAATGAATATTATGAATAAGGTGCATGAAATTTTCATGAAAAGGCATGGAGTTATACGAAATCAACAATATCCCCATGAGTAATCCCAGGGTGATAATATCCAACCCCTTGACATTCTAGAATAAGTCCTAAGCCTCAAGGATGATGGGTAGTCTAACCCTAAGTCCCTCTCCCAGTGGATACTATAATCACGATATAATTCAATTCATGATATCTATAACACTTAATATGCACAAACTATATTCAATAACTATTCTCAAACTCATGACTCGGATAAACAATTGTGGTTAAGGTAGATGAAATAAAAAACTAAATTTTATGGAGTCACGCCAAACATGTAATGAAATTATATATCTCTTAAAAAAATGAATCACATAAATAAAACATACACATTATTCGTATTCTATAAAAAATATATAAATTAAAATAATATAATGGAATAAATAATTATGTAAATAATTTATTTAACATGAGAAATGAATATGAATTTTCATATTTAACAAAAATAATATTAAAATTCAATAAAAAAATTATAAATATGAATAATACTAAGGAGTAAAAAATTAAATAAACATTTAATTTAATCAAGAGAAAATAATGTGAATTTCTACATTAGACATTGGATTATAAAACCAATTTTATAAAGCCTAACACTTATCATTCATAACTTGTTTATAAACTATAATTATAGTTCATAAGATAATTAAACACTCTATTTCAAGATTTCAAGTCATTCAATATAATTTGGTCAAAGGTAAAGTACATTTTACTATGATTTATAAACCGTATAAGTTTTAAAAGGAAATTATTAATGTTAAATCTTTATTATTAACGGAATATTTTTATTAATATCTTTAAATACATTAAAACAATTAACCATAAGTATTTTATTGTTAATAAGTTTATAAAAAAATTAAATATTCTATAAATATTACAAAATATAAGATTCTATTATTTATAAACAATTAATAAATAACCTAAAACCCTAATTCTATGGTTCCCTAAGAAATTGATACAAACTAAGTTAACTGATTAACGTAAACCATTCCTTCCACTCTATATTTCATTAACATCTTAACATAATGTTGAGTGGTTCTCCAGAAATTACGTTATCATATAACGTAACATCAAGAGGAAGAAACCCAATTATAATTTCAAAAAAAAATATTCATTTAACATTGAAAGAAACGCATTCATTCGATGAAGAAAAAGGATCTAATGCCAAATATGGTTTATAGAGGATTGTTGTATGAACTTATTAGTGGAAGAAACCTATATATATATATATATGCTTGATCTATCCTCAAAAAAACATATAATGAAAATAAATAACCTAAAAAAATCATACCTAAAGTGATGTTTATTTTATTGTTTACTTTTATTATATTCTTGATAAATACCACCTTTATAATAAAATAATATCCTCCTACCTCTAAGGGTATTAGACCAACCAAAAGATCCCATAAAATTTATTTAGGATCCCTAAACACAAAAGGGGTGATAATATCTTTTCAAAATGATAAATTATGTTTCAGGAGGGAGATAGTATCAGGAGTATTGAATATAATCAGTCGTTTCCATCATGAGGGTTCTCATCCTTTTATTTATCCATCCTCTATATGTAAGAGATATAAAGGAAAGAGGGGGTGAGATTCCATTAATTATAATATTAAAATAATGCTATAAAACAAAAGTGATTATCATAAAAGTAATCGATTTAAATATAAAACAATAAATTTAAAGGTAAGTGTAATAGAAATTAATAACATTAAGTATATTGGAAAATTGATATTGAAAATTTAGAAGGAGAACATTGAAAAATTAGTTTTATAATTCCCTATGTCCATACAGGTATTAAAATTCTATAATGAATTTATATATTAGAATTTGAAGGATGGGTCAAATTTTGAACATGGATTTCGAATAAATTTCAAGAGAATGAATATTATAAAATACATATTTTGGATGGGGAATGTGGTTCGAGTGATGTCTCAGGGGCTTTGGAGGGACCCAAAATTCACCAGGGTGGTTGCTGCAATGTATATTTTTGTAAAAAACTAGAAATATGACGGCTTATAGATACAATCCATGTTGGATTCTGTCTCCATAGGCTTGAAAGTGGACCTGTATAACCTATATGGTGCTCCATAAAGATCAACCTCCATTCTCTATGATGTTATCTGCTAGTTGATGGCATTCACTGTCTAGCCAGTGCCCTTTAAAATTGGTAAATTAGTTTTTTTCCACTCAAATTTTTAGAGGGGTCATCCCTCCTCTTCTTATCCCATTTTTTCATGTGAGAAGCGGTCCCCCCTATTTTCCCATTAAAACCTCACTAAGGAGGTGTTTTGGGCAGTGATCTTTGGTGATTTATGGTACGTATCAACCCCAATCATCCTATATTTATCTAATGTTCTTTCTATTTTAATTATCCACTTATCTATTGAGGGTTTTCAATTATAATTCCATCGGAGAAGGGTGGAATCGTCAATTCTTGATAGGGATTTAAATCATCCTAGGAAGTGGATGTCCTGAGATATTGTTCGCCCCTCTCTTATTTCTGTTTTGATGAGTTATAATATCTTGGTGAATTTATTAATTTTTTCCCTTAAACTAAATTTTTTTTATGCTGAATGTTGGAGATTTTTTCTAGGATAGGGATGGGGGATGTGATGGACCATTAAGGTGTCTTTGGCTGCAGCTTCAGTGTGATGAGGACATTCTGTGAGCTTTTCAGTTTTGATTCTTTGTTAAATTAAGTTGATTAAGTAATAATAAATTTTATAATTGATTAATGTGGCCTGTTCGGTGCGGATTAGGGGCCTCGGGTGAGTTACTAATGGTTGGTGGAAAATGTGTGGGCTTAGGCAAGTCTTGGATGGGCTTAGGTAGAATATGATAAGCATTGAGTTAAATGGTAAAGATTCTAAAAATTATTAGTGTTCTGCATACTTACCTTCTAGTTTTATAATTTTTTTATGGTTCATGTGATGTATATCTCTCTATTGAATGAATTGGAATATTTAATTAATTGTGTTTTTAATTAAAAATGTAATGTAAATTTCAACATAAAATGGAATTCCTTGGATCGAGTAAAGTTCCAAGGGCCATTGAGGATCCTTAAGAACTATCTTGTTTGCCCCGATTTCCAATGGTTGAGGTTGTGACTATTTTAGTGATCCCCTACAGTATAAAAACCTTTTTAGGGATGTGACTTGATTATGTATGACCGGGTGGAATTGGGTATAAACCTTTGATTTCCTCTATGTGGAGGTGTGTCATGACTTGAGTGGAGTGACATGATTAAACCATATGAACACCCTTGAGATACCATAAACTCATTGGATAATTTAGAATGGGTTAGGTAGGTGTGATACCCTAAGTGGTGGGTTGAACCTATATGGAATTTGATTAGTAAGTGACTGAAGAAAGGTTTCTTTTCTATGATAGAATTAGAGTAACCCATGTTGGGTGTTGTGTTGGGTAGGAACCTAGGAAACCTATGGAGGGGTTTCTTTTTCATGTTTTAACAGAGAGGACTGAATGGCTTTCTTAGGGATATTTTTACACTATTTAGAGGGTGTTCTTTTTCACGTAGGAATTTTGGTTTTAAGTGTTCATTCAACCCCCATTTATTTTATTTTAATGATCGGTGCGGAAAACATCCCAGGGGGAGGTCTTTTTATTATTTGACTCGGTATACATCATTGGGAAAGTCTATCGGTTATGTATGGAAAACACCTAAGGGTTTGTGTTTATTTATGTTATGAAATTGGTTATGAATAATAATATAGGGGATTTATATGATACTTATGGGTTATTCCCTTGGATAAGAAAACATTTTTAGTGGAGTTCTGTGATACCTGGTTGAGAAATATCCCATAGAGTTGGTATGTGATACTATTGGTGGGGTTTCCATGGATATAGGGTTAGGTCTATTATGGTAGATTAGGATAGAGATTTATAGGATCATTCCATAGGTCTATGATACATATAATATTATGCTCGGAATGAAGATACTCTCATAAGGGAGGTATTTGATACTTATTTGTATACTGAGGAGACTTGAGTCTGTTGTATTAGGAGGCATAGTCCTGGATACATTCTTAGAGACACTCCAACACTAGTATAAAAAGGTATGTTTTACCATGGTCAAATACCTAAGGATCAACACCAAGGTAGGACTTCTTCCACCTGTGAGATTATAGTGGTTGGAATGGTCCATGTAAAGTGCTCAGACACATTTCATCATCGATCTGAAGCAAGTATTGTTAGTGGTTTTGTTTATTTATTTCTAGTAGTTGTTTATTTATTCTGATCATATCATGTGTGTATATTACTAAATTGTTTTTTAGTATGAGAATGTGTTGTTGGTTCCCTACTAAGTTTTTTTCTAACACTCTGCTTAGGCCGCCATTTTACATGGGTACCAAAGAAGCTCTCACATGGTTATTGTAGGAACAAGTTGGGTCGAGACCAGGTATTAGCATAGTCAATCAAGAGAGCTTGGATAATGTCCAAAGCTTCGAATGAGGTATGGAATTATTCTTTAGTAGAGCCATTTATTTTATTTCTTTTGTTTACTCTTTATATGTGATCAAATATTTAGATGATCGATATTGAATTTCATTATGTCCTTCATTTCATGTTATTATTATTTGGTGCTTATTTATTAATTTGTACTTTGATTATTTCTTGTTTTGGATCATGTCTGGTTTATTAATTATTACTACACACTCTAATAGTGTGGTTATAACCTCCCCATGGTACCTCCTTAGACCCCCACTACTGGTCAGCAACCTCTAGCATCCTAGGATGCATGCCTAAAGTCATATGGTGCCACCGTCCCAGTTACTATTTAGAGTGAGATGGGATGGGATGTTATAAGTGGTATTAGAGTATTGAAATTATTTTTTATAACTGTTTTGGGATATGGAAGATATTAGATTCTATATTTTTTTGATGTTTGTGATGAGACTCGGTCTAGTGAATTGAAAACATCTTTCTCAGGGTAATTCTAGGTTACCAGAGTTATGGGATTGATGTTCATGTCCTGTACTATTACAGTAATTTTTATTTTCACCTAATGTGGTACACATGAAATGTGATATTTATGATTTATTAGTTCATGGACTTTTGACTCTTTTCCTATAAAGGAAAGAGGTGTATCATGCGTCATTTCAATAACATAGGGTTTATATGATATATAGATGCCTTCAAGTTTGATCATTTTCACTAAAGACTAAGGATCGCATATTTACAGTGTTAAAAATTACTCATATAGTGCTTCCCATATAATTACATGATGAAATTATACTCATTTGGACTTCCATGTATATGTATTTTTTTCTGATGTTTGGTCATGTGGATCTATGATGAGATTCCCAATGATGAGGATAATGATTCAGTCCATGTGCATAGGAAGTGTAGTGACCCTAGTATGTTGAAGTAGGTATTTGATGCATTTAAAATGAACCCATCATTTGTGATTTTTTATTAGGTTTGGTTCTTTAAATTTCCCATGATGGTATATGTGGTTTTTTTCCCGTATATCTGGGAATGGAATTTTACTTAACTGAACTATGTGGCACACATTTTCAAAATACATATCATCTTGGATAATGGTGCTGGTGGTGGTGGGGACATATGAGGTTTTGATTCTCTAGGGAAAAGTCTCATAGGTAGATTCTCTGTGAGAATCAGTGTCTGGTAGTTTAGTATGTTGGTTGGTGATACATGTGTGCTATAGATCTTGGTGGTGGCCTTTTAAACATGATGTCTGGGATATATTTGAGGCTTGTAGGGGATAGTTGGAATGTTTTTTTCCTAGTATTTTGAGATATATGTTTCGATGACATCCAGTGAGTTGTGACTTTGAAATATTTTTGGATTTCGGGCCAGTTGGGAGACCTAGGTGCCCTTATATTGGACTCGAACCATAGTTGGTTGTTGATAGTGATGCTGGAGGGCATCCCATGAAAGGGTTTAAACTAATCCATGTAGTGTATTTGAGGCATAAATCATGGGTATGTGTTGGATTTTGAGATTTATTAATGAGAGGCTCCATCAATATTATTGTTTAGCATGTTAATGCCTTGCAATTTCTTGATATAGGGAACCTTGAGTGCTAGCTTTCTAGTATCAATTCTATTTCAAAGGTTTGGAACATTCGAGTTCCTAACACTACTAATTATGGATGAACTTTTCATGTGAAGTCAGATATTGGGTGGTCATGTGATAATTTTGATACATGTGAAGTGACTGATTTTAAATGTGGAGTTCCAAGGGAGATTAGGGATTGATAAAACTGGAATGCTTGAAGAGCATGGTCAGTGGGTAAGAAATTTATCCCAGTCTATGTGATGTATGACTCGTGGTAAGATTATTAGGGGTAGGAGACTGGTAGGTACAAGAGAGTACACCCATTTCTTTTGGTAACACCCTAGGATTTCATAATATGTTATCTCTTTAAAATAATTCCATATCTTGCGCCACACGCAACACCGAGTTCGAGCGCACCACGACTTACCAAACTAAACGTTTAAAAGACGGTTATGAATAGTATTAACTAAATTTTTAATTTTATATACTCCATATAATTTTAACATCCATATTATGTGTTTTTAGGCATAATATAATAACAAATCCTTTTTTTCAGATAAAATAAGTTTTTGTCAAAAAAAATGCAATTTTACCTCCTTTTAATAGAGAACCATTTTCAAATCCAATATTTGACACTTTTATATATTCAATTGGAAAAAATAAATTTTTCATTTAGAATAGGGACATAAAAATTTATTTTGGGTAAATTTTTGGTGTTTTTCTGATGACTTTCAAATTTTGATGAATACTGAAAAATGGTAAATTTTAATTGAAAACAACTTTTTTAATCAAAATAATTTATATTGATAAATTATACATTTGAAATAATTTTAATTATATTTTTATTATATTTTTATCATTTAATTCAATGTTGGACATTGGAAGTGATTTTACATTTGAATTGTACATAAACACATATCAATCTTTTGATAGTTTTTTACTTCTCAAAAACCCAATTTCTGGTTTTGACAACATGAATTAATTTTAAATTAATTAATGCAAATTTAATGTTTTTAATTTGGTAAAATAGACAAAAATTTTGAATTTGGTATATCAGAATTATCTTAGGGTGAATTTTTGGTATTTTCCTAAAAACATTCAATTTCTGATGAATAGTGAAAAATACTACATAGTACATTAAAACTAACTTTTTCATCTAAATAATTATTTTTAATTTAAAATTTATCTTAAAAAAGATACATAATAAATATATTAGTAATATTTAAGTCATTGGAGTCATTTTATAATAATATTAGATATATAAAATTTTATTGAACCATTTTAATGTCTTTTTACCCACCTTCTAAGCAAATTTGCAAATTTGCATAAAACAAAATTTAATGCTTTTATGAATTGAATATTAAATATCTGAGAGACACAGTTGACCATAGTAAGTAAAATTTGGATCAATAGGAAGGAAATAATTTTGGGTGAATAATAACTTTTGAATTTTATTTACCATGGTTAAATGTAAGTAAGGTAATTAAAGGTAAAAATAATATTAAAATTGTCCCAACACATGTCAAAATTCTATTTTATAATTTTATTTCGACCAAAATCAACATTATGACAAAACTAATATCATTTATATCAATTTGGGTAAGATTAGGACATTTATTATATTTAATTTAAAGATGAGTTCAGTGTTAAATTCAAAGTTTAATAACAAAATTATTTTTAATATAGGGTTATACATAAGATAAATTCGACAATAATTATTCCTTAGAAACATAAGAATATTTCCTATATCATGGTATTTTATTTATAATTTTTAGAAATTAAATAAATAAATTTATTTTTGACACAATAATGATGTAGTAATTACCTCATTAATGGAAGATTAAAAAAATTGATATTATAAATATCACAATATATGTAAATTGAAATTTTTGATGCCATCCACGAATTATTTAGGTTAATATGAAATGTTAGGGTTTATTTAGTGTATTTTTTTTATGTAATCAACTTTTTATGACATTCACAAAAACCAAATACTATATAATTTTAAAAATTGACATAAATTTGTTTTTTAAACAAATAATAAATTATTAAATGGTATAATATTCCTAAAAATATAAGGATCAGACAAAGGACTTATATAATGATATAAATGTAATTAATTAACTACTTTAGTTTCTCTTGTAATTTTATAGTAATTTTTTAACCATGTACAATAATAATACAAGAAGACATTGTAAAAGTGAAACTATTTAACTAAGGGTTAAATCTAAAAGATAAGGTAAATATTGTGACCTAAACTTGTCTAAAACCTATTGGTTGAGAGGATTTAGAACCTTCCCCACATTAGACTCTAAATAAACCCATTTGTAGCTATTATAAATAGTAAATTAGTTTAGAATAAATTAATATTTCAATCATTTCCTAAAGTGCCCCTCACCTCTATTATAAAAGGGTATTTCCCCTTCTCTTAAAATCACACATCCAAAGCCTTTTGTCTCGATTCAACCCTAATAAAATATCCTTCCAACTACCCTAAATTCATCCTAGAGGCCTTACGTTGATCATAAATCCATCCTAAAGAGCCCTTTTGTTAAAATCAAAAGGAATAACCCGAAGAAGAGATAATTATTTCATCACCTCTTTCAAAGTTCTTTTCTTCTTCCACTTACCTTTCTTTGTTGTTTCGATATAAAAATAATAAATCCAGTAACTTCTACATGAAATAATGTAATTATAAATATGGTACAACCATATTCATTATTCTATCTATCATATTAATGAAAAAGTCACAATACGTGCGTACGTACAGCTTACCGTATCCATGTCGTGGTGTAGTTTGTTATTCAGCACTTCATTATTTGGATGGATATTATAATAAGTATAATTGATGTAAATAATAAATATAAAATTTTAATGTTTCTTTATATATAATATACCATCCAATTACATACTATTTCAATATCAATAAAATGATATCATTGCTCGTGTGTACGTACGGCTTACCGTCTCCACGATGCGATGAGATTCATTTCCACGTTCACCATTCAATGATGATTATAAATATTCATATAATTAATAAATAAGTAATGTATAACATAATAATTCCACTGTAAATATATATATTTGTGTGTGTGTGTGTGAGTGTTTGTTTTTACATATATCTCATTCACCTACTTCCATTTAATACGATATGAAAACAGAAATGGCATTCATGCGTACCTACGACCTATCGTCCCGTAAACGGTGTTTTACATTTCATTTATCAATCTATTACACATATTTATATTATGAATATATATGATACATAAATAATTTTTTATATTCTGTAATAATTAAATCATTATATAAGTGATACGATCAATAATTACATGTTAAAACACGTATAATAAAGAAATCGATTATTACCTGAAATGTTATTTTAACATATAAATTATTATTAAATGGCTAGTATAAAGCCATAAATGAATTAATTATGATATAATAAATATAAATATGGTTCTGGTATAATTAAATAACATACTATGGTCATTATATAGGAGGTTAAATATACCCTCGACCAAAGGAATGTACAAGGTATGGGTTAATTCCTCGATCTCATTATTATTCTTGATTGTTATTGTGTAATTATTTAATGGGTCATTTTTATAATCCATGTCCATGTTTCATAAAAATGTTTTCAAAATGAATATTTAATGGTTTTGTGGAAGGTTATCTTAATCCAAATCATCATTTTAAAAGTTTTAATGATTTATTTTTCTAAATATATTTAATTAATGTCCATGTTTAAAAAATGATTTTAGGCATTTATTTACATAGACATGATTGTTTTAAAATGTTAATTAATTTAAAAAGTTTCAAAGTGGAATGGGAAACTTCCATTGAAAAATCTCTTTTAAATTACTTCCTTTATAAATGTGTGACTTTTAAATGATTTCACAAAAAAGGGATATTTCTCTCAAAGAGTATTACTGATCATTTTAAACTATGTCAACATCCTTTACTGTATATTATTCATGATTGAGGTTGATTTATTATAATACAATCTTTCATATTTTATTGAATGAGTTATGATATGTTTGACTGTGGTTGTTCTATTTTTATACTATTTATTATTTATGGTTAATGTTTTGGAAATTCGTATGCAAGTTAAAATAAGAATGTTTATGTTATATTTCAACATTTTCATATGAGGAATGAATTGGACATGGTAAGTAACGTGTGGAGTCCGCTATAGCTCCTAGATGCATTGGTAGGTTTCATGAGACAAATTAGTGTCTTGGTACTGGGCCTTGACAAAAAATTTATTTGTATTTTTGGCACGAGGCCTTCAATATGTGGTTATGATGTCTGGAATTATGCATTCCATCATTATAAAATTATCTATTGATATTACATGTGATTATTCGACTAGTAGAATATCCTTTTGAATAAGTAAATGGAATTAACTTATTTATCTTTTCCATATTATGATGAAGTTTATGATTAAAAAGATTTTGTTTTAGTCTTATACATTGGCTTCTATGTTTATACTTAATTATGATAGTTTCCACTATATTGTTATTCTTATTGAGCATCTGAGCTCACCCCTTTCTTATGTTTTATTTTTTTCAGGATGCGAAGAAGTGTATAATGATTGATATGAATGGTTAAGCTAAGGGAATAATGGTTTTCTAAAAGGATTATTTAAGTTGTGTTTTATTTTAGAAATTGTAATTTAACATTCATATAAGTAATATATTTTACAAGACTACTAAACTAATCGGTCCTTCACGACATGATTCCTTGTAATCATTCCAATGAATTAAAATAATGCACCAACACTTGATAAATGCGGTTGTGGGTTTACAGTTGGTATCAGAGAAAGTTTAGCAACAAACATGAAAATATATTTAGATAAAATATGAATTTGAAACATTACCCTAAAATAGACTTTGAGGATTAGTATAGAAGAACATCCGAAAATTTTGGTAATGTAGATATTACTTTGGTTTTCCAAGAAATACATCCCCGTATGGATACTACAAGTGGGCGTGGTTCTGGAACAGATGTACCTAGGAGTGAATAATCCACCTTTGAGTTTCAGGATTGACCCAGGGTATCCTGGTACACGACAACAGGCCCTACTGCTCACCTGGTTTGATACTCCCAAGGGATGTGCTTAGGATAATTCACATTTTCTTTACAAAACATTATGAAGGATTTATGAGTAAATATGTCCTCAAGAAACCAATGTTATGATTATCAGACTAGATGTGTGAAAATATTCAATGAATGTTGATAATTTTTCATTTTTTTGGATTATACATTATGATATGATCTAACCTATTGTATTTTTCCATTTAAAATTGGCACCCATTATAAGGAATGATAACTCCATAAATACGCATGATACAAAGAGTAAGAAGGATCATATCTTTCATGGTTTTAAGCCAGCACATATAAGGGAAATAGTCTCCCACATATTCTCATCATATAAAGAAATAGTATCATGTGTTAATAAGATAAGTAAATAATTTTCTTAGTCATATGGCTTGGAAGGGAAGCCATAGAAGAAGAGGATGGTAGAGAAAATGATGGATAAAGGGAAGTAGGGAAAGAATGATTTTCAAATATGTGATAACTGTGGAAAGAATCACCATGGGATGTGCTTGAAAGGAATGGGTGTTCGTTATAAGTGATGATAAAAAGGACACCAAGTTCTTGATTGCAAGGGTAGGAAAATGGCTTCACATTTAGAATGCTTTATCTATAAGGAGTTGGAACACTACACAAGTCAATGTCCCAGTCATCAGAGTATACCCCAAATGATGATATTGGATACTAGTCAAGTTATGAATGGAGTAAGTTGAGCACTTGATATTTTGTATAAGGTTAAAGTATAATTTACTGGATACTCTGACCTAACCTATTGGATTTCAGTAAACATATAGACAGTTTATGAAATAATTGTTGACCTTATTATTTATAAAATGTGAATTAGTTGTAAAAAATCATTTTTGAACATTCATTTCCAAGTGTAAGGGGTTGAGTAAAAATAGATCGAAGCACAACCAAATGACGAGATTATAATTAAGACAGGTAATGAAATCAAGTATTTTTTCTTGAGTTATTATAAAGATATTAAATTAATACATCCTCTTCAAAAAAAAGTGTATCAAAAACATATGTTATCCTAATACCTTATGTTTTTTTGAACCCATGATACTTTAAATCATCATAGATTGATGGCTTTAAGGTCCTCAATTTTACATTTATTCTTCACTTGTTTGTGATTGATGAACTCAATCACTACCTATAAATATTTAAGTTTTACTCTAAATATGTGTCTTTAATTTTCACCAATGTTATCCTATTCAAAATCCTAATTAAGTGGGGACTTTTTCATCTCCCTTTCCCTCTTATTAAGACTAAAATTTTAGTAACCCTATTTCCGATGTGAGTTTTCCAGAAAGGTATTTTTTGTTTTCAACCTTTTATTTTCGAAGAACAATTTCAAATAGTGAGGAGTCAATTTATTGAAGGAGGGTAGAATGTAACACCCTAGTATTTCATAATATGTTATCTCTTTAAAGTAATTCAATAGCTTTCAGCACACACAACACCGAGTTCAAGCCAACCACGACATACCAAACTAGCCGTTTAAAAAGCAGTTATGAATAGTAATAACTTAATTTTGAATTTTATATAATCTATATAATTTTAATATCCATATTATTTGTTTTTATTAATAATATAAGAACCAATCAAATTTTTCAAATAAATGATGTGTTTTTCAAAAAATTGTAATTTTACCTCATTTTAATGGAAAACCCTTTTTCAATCCAATATTTGAATCTTTTATATATTATATTGGAAAAAATAAGCTTATTATTTCGAATTGGGACATAAATATTTATTTTGGATAAATATTTGGTGTTTTTTGATAACGTTCATATTTTCATGAATAGTGAAAAATACTAAATTTTAATTGAAAACAACTTTTTTAATCCAAATAATTTATATTGTTAAATTATAAATTTTTATGGTTTTGAACTATAAATATATTATATTTTTATCATTTAATCTAATTTTTTTCATTTTAAGTAATTTTAAATTTAAATTGGAAAAAAACACATATCAATCTTTTGATAGTTTTTACTTATCAAAAACCAGCTTTTTTGTTTTGACAACGAGAATTATTTTTAAATTAATTAATGAAAATTATATTTTTTAATTTGGTAAAATAGATATCATATTTTAATTTGTAATATCATAATTATCTTAGGGAGAATTTTTGGAATTTTTCTGAAAACTTTCAATTTTTGATGAATAGTGAAAATATTGCATATTACATAAAAGAGACCTTTTTCATTTGAATAATTATTTTTAATTTCAAAATTTATCTTAAAATAGATACATAATACATATATTAGTAAGATTTATGTCATTGGAGTCATTTTATAATAATATTAGATATATAAAATTTTATGGAACCATTTTAACGTCTTTTTACCCAACTTCTTAGCACATTTATCCCCCTTCTAGGCACATTTGAAAATTTGCATAAAATGTAATTTTACTGCTTCTATAAATCGAATTTAAAAAGTTTGAGAGATAAAATTGACATAAATAAGTAAAATATGCTTCAAGATGATGAAAATAATTTTTTGTGAATAGTGACTTTTAAATTTTATTTAACACGGCTAAAAGTGAATAAGGTAATTAAAGGTAAAAATAATATTAATATTACCCCAACACATGTCCTAATTCTATTGGATAAGTTTATTTCGAACAAAATAAACCTTAGGACAAAAACAAGATCCTTTTGATCCATTTGGTTTAGATTAGGACATTTATTAAATTTTATTTAAAGAAGAGTTAAGTGTTAAATTCAATGTTTAATAACTAACATATTTTTAATATAGGGTTAAAGATAAGATAAATTTGACTATAAATATTAATTAGAAATATAAAATTATTTCCTACATCATGATATTTTATTTATAATTTCTTAGACATTAAATAGTTAAATTTATTTATGACACAATGATGATGCAGTAATTACCTCATTAATGAATGATTAAAAAAATTGATATTATAAATATCAAAATAAATGTAAATTGAGACTTTTGATGACATACCTAAATATTATAGGTGAATAGTACATTTTAGGGTTTATTTAATGAATTTTTTTTCAAAGTAATCAACTTTTTATGACTTTCACAAAATCATAATACTAAATAGTGTCCAATTTGTCAACAATGAGGTTTTAAAACAAATTCTATATTATTAAATGATATTATAATCATATAAATCTAAGGATCTGAAAAAGGACTTATATAATGATAGATATATCAATACTTAACCACTTAATATTCTCTTGGTATTTTATAGTATGTTTATTAACCATGTATTATGATAGTACAAGAAGACATGGTAAAAGTTAAACTATTTAACTAAGGGTTAAATCTAAAAAATAAGGTTAATATAGTAAACAAAACATTTCTAAAACTGATTGGCTGAGAGGATTTAGAACCATAACCACCTTATACTATAAATAAATCCATTTTTATTTATTATAAATCCAAAATTATTTTATAATAAATTAATATTTCGACCTTTTTTGAAAGTGCCCCTCACCTCTCTTATAAAAGGGTACTTACCCTTCTCTTAAATTGACTACTCAAAAAACTTTTGTCTTAGCCAAACCCAACTTAAATCTTTTCCCGACTACCCTCACTTCATCCTAGAGGCCTTAGATTTTAAAGCCAGCCTATGGAGCCCTTTTGTTCAAATCAAAAGGAAGAGCCCGAAGAAGAGGTAATTATTTCATCACCTCTTTCAAAGTTCTTTTCTTCTTCCACTTACTCTTTCCTTGTTGTTTCCAAACCAAAATAATAAATCCAGTACATTCTACATATTTTGATTTTATTATAAATATGTTACAACCATATTCATTATTCTATTGATCCTATAAATGACATTGTCACTATACGTGTATATGTACGGCTTATCGTCTCCACGTCATGGTGTAGTTTGTTAGTCAACAATTTATTATTTGGATGGATATAATAATGAGTATAATTGATGTAAAGTATAAATATAACATGTTAATGATACTGTATATATAATATTCCACCCAATTACATACGATTTCACCATCAATAGAATGATATCAGCGCTCATGCGTACGTACGGCTTACCGTCTCCACGATGCAATTAGATTCATTTCAATGTTCACCATTCAATGATGATTATAAATATATATTATTAATAAGTACATAATATATGACATAATAATGCTACTGTAAATATATATATATATATATATATATATATCTCATTCACTTACTTCAGTTCAATTCTATATGTAAACGGAAATGACTTTTATGCGTACATACGGCCTACCGTCCCATAAATGGTGTTTTCCATTTCATGTATCAAACTATTATACATATTTATATTATGAATATATATGATACATAAATAGTGCTTTATATTTTGGGAGAATGTAAATCATGATATAAGTGATACGATCAAGAATAACAAGTTAAAACACCTACGATAAAGAATTAATGGAAAACCCTTTTTCAATCCAATATTTGAATCTTTTATATATTAAACTGGAAAAAATAAGCTTATTATTTAGAATTGGGACATAAATATTTAGTTTGGATAAATATTTGTTGTTTTTTGATAACGTTCATATTTTGATGAATAGTGAAAAATACTAAATTTTAATTGAAAAAAAAATTTAATCCAAATAATTTATATTGTTAAATTATAAATTTTTATGGTTTTGAAGTATAAATATATTATATTTTTATCAGTTAATCTAAGGTTTTTCATTGTAAGTAATTTTAAATTTAAATTGGAAATAAACACATATCAATCTTTTGATAGTTTTTACTTATCAAAAACCAGCTTTTTTGTTTTGACAATGAGAATTATTTTTAAATTAATTAATGAAAATTATATTTTTTAATTTGGTAAAATAGATATCATATTTGAATTTTTAATATCATAATTATATTAGGGTAAATTTTTGGTATTTTTCTGAAAACTTTCAATTTTTGATGAATAGTGAAAATATTGCATAGTACATAAAAGACACCTTTTTCATTTAAATAATTATTTTTAATTAAAAATTTATCTTAAAATAGATACATAATACATATATTAGTAAACTTTATGTCATTGGAGTCATTTTATAATAATATTATATATATAAAATTTTATGGAACCATTTTAACGTCTTTTTACCCAACTTCTTAACACATTTATCCACCTTCTAGGCACATTTGAAAATTTGCATAAAATGTAATTAAAATGCTTCTATAAATCGAATTTAAAATTTTTGAGAGATAAAATTGACATAAATAAGTAAAATATGCTTCAAGATGATGAAAATAATTTTTGGTGAATAGTAACTTTTAAATTTTATTTAACGCGGCTAAAAGTGAATAAGGTAATTAAATGTAAAAATAATATTAAAATTACCCCAACACATGTCCTAATTCTATTGGATAATTTTATTTCGAACAAAATAAACCTTAGGACAAAAACAAGATCTTTTTGATCCATTTGGTTTAGATTAGGACATTTATTAAATTTTATTTAAAGAAGAGTTAAGTGTTAAATTCAATGTTTAATAACTAACACATTTTTAGTACAGGGTTAAAGATAAGATAAATTAGAATACAAATATTAATTAGAAATATAAAATTATTTCCGACATCATGATATTTTATTTATAATTTTTAGACATTAAATAGTTAAATTTATTTATGACACAATGATGATGCAGTAATTACCTCATTAATGAATGATTAAAAAAATTGATATTATAAATATCAAAATAAATGTAAATTGAGACTTTTGATTCCATACACAAATATTATAGGTGGATAGTACATGTTAGGGTTTATTTAATGATTTTTTTTTGAAGTAATCAACTTTTTATGACTTTCACAAAATGAAAATACTAAATAGTGTCCAATTTGTAAACAATGAGTTTTTAAAACAAATGCTATATTATTAAATGATATTATAATCATAGAAATATAAGGTTCTGAAAAGGGACTTATATAATGATAGATATATCATTAATTAACCACTTAATATTCTCTTGGTATTTTATAGTATGTTTATTAACCATGTATTATGATAGTACAAGAAGACATGGTAAAAGTTAAACTATTTAACTGAGGGTTAAATCTAAAAAATAAGGTTAATATAGTAAACAAAACATTCCTAAAACTGATTGGATGAGAGTATTTAGAACCATAACCACCTTTTACTATAAATAAATCCATTTTTAATTATTATAAATCGAAAATTATTTTATAATAAATTAATATTTCAACCTTTTTTGAAAGTGCCCCTCACCTCTCTTATAAAAGGTCACTTAACCTTCTCTTAAATTGAATACTCAAGACTTTTTTCTCAGCCAAACCCTACTAAAATCTTCTCCCGACTACCCTCACTTCATCCTAGAGGCCTTAGATTTTAAAGCCAGCCTATGGAGCCCTTTTATTCAAATCAAAAGGAAGAGCCCGAAGAAGAGGTAATTATTTCATCACCGCTTTCAAAGTTCTTTTCTTATTACACTTACTCTTTCCTTGTTGTTTCCAAACAAAAATAATAAATCCAGTTCCTTCTACATATTTTGATGTTATTATAAATATTTTACAACCATATTCATTATTCTATCGATTCTATAAATGACATTGTCACTATACATGTATATGTACGGCTTACCGTCTCCACGTCATGGTGTAGTTTGTTAGTCAACACTTAATTATTTGGATGGGTATAATAATGAGTATAATTGATGTAAAGTATAAATATAAGATGTTAATGATTCTGTATATATAATATTCCATCCAATTACATATGATTTCACCATCAATAGAATGATATCAGCGCTCATGCGTACGTACAGCTTATTGTCTCCACGACGCGATGAGATTCATTTCCATGTTCACCATTCAATGATGATTATAAATATATATTATTAATAAGTACATAATATAAGAAATAATAATGCTACTGGAAATATATATATATTTATTTATTTATATATATATATCTCATTCACTTACTTCGGTTCAATACTATATGTAAACGGAAATGACTTTTATGCGTACATACGGCCTATCGTCCCACAAATGGTGTTTTCCATTTCATGTATCAAACTATTATACATATTTATATTATTAATATATATGATACATAAATATTTCTTTATATTTTGGGAGAATTTAAATCATGATATAAGTTATACGATCAAGAATAACAAGTTAAAACACCTACGATAAAGAAATCGATTATTACCTGAAATGTTATTTGATCATAGAAATTATTATTAAATGGGTAGTATAAAGACATAAATGAATCATTTATTATATAATAAATATGAATGTGGTTATATTATAATTTAATAACATACTATGGTAATTATACAGGAGGTTAAACGTACCCTCGACCAATGGAATGTACAAGGTAAGGGTTAATTCCTCAATATCATTATTATCTGAAATTGATTATGTGTAAGTATTTAGTGGAAAATTTTATCATCCATATCCATGATTCATAAAAATGTTTTTAAAATGAATATTTAATGGTTTTTTGTAATGTAATATATATAAAGATCATATTTTTAAATGTTTTAATGATTTATTTTTCTAAATCTTTTTAATTAATGTCCTTGCTTTAAAAATGATTTCAAGGATTTATTTATATGGGCTTGATTGTTTTAAAATGTTAATTATTTTCAAAAGTTTTAAATTGGTATGGGAAAACATGATTCAAAAATATATTTTAAATGAATTCCTTTATAAATTCATGAATTTTAAATGATTTCAAAAAAAGAGATATTTCTCTCAAAGAGTTTTACAAATCATTTTCAACTATGTCAACATCCTTTACTGGATATTATTCTTGATTGAGGTTGATTTATTATCATACAATCTTCCATTTTGTATTGAATGAGTTATGATATGCTTTAATATGGATGTGCTATTTTAATACCATTCATGTATTATGGTTAAATTATTTACATTTCTTATGGATTTTTTAATAAAAATGATTATGATATGATTCTACATTTTCATATAAGGAATTCATTGGACTTAGTAATTGACGGGTGGAGACTTCTATTTCTCCTCGATGCATAGGTATGTCTCATGAAATAAATTAGTGTATTTTCACAAGTTATTTACAAAAAAATTATTTTTAGTCTTGGCATGAGGCCTTGTCTATGTTTTTATGATGTCCGACATTATGCATTCCATCATTCTGAAATTAGCTACTGATATTACATGTGATTATTCGACAAGTAGAAAATCCATTTGAATAATTAAATGGAATTACATGATTTATCTTTTATATATTATGCTGAATTTTATGTTTAAAAGGCTTGTGTTTTAGTCTTATACATTGCCTTAAATTTTTATGATTATTTATGATAGTTTTCGCTATATTGTTATCCTTGCTGGGCATCTGAGCTCACCCCTTTATTATGTTTTAGTTTTAACAAGATGTGAATAAGTGTATTATTATTGATATATAGGTTTAATCTAGAGTAATAATTGAGTTCTCAAAGGATTATTTATTATTTGTTTTATTTTAGAAATTGTAATGTAACGTTCATATATGTAATCTATTTTCAAAGACTGGTAAACTGATTGTTGCTTTCAGACTTTATTCCTTGTAATCTTGCCAATGTAAATTCACTGACTCTAGGTAACTTTGGTTAGAGAATTTCACTTTTTATGGGGATCAAGCAACACATATAAGGTATACATCGGATCATTATGTTGCGAGTTGATGTGTCGTGTCTGGGATGAGGACTGATGGGATTTAGTGATTCCCCAATGGTCCTAGAAGCTCAATTATTTGGTAAGTATGGAAATGTTTCCCTTTTAGGGATACTGACATGAGGAATTATGTGATATCAAGAGTTTATTTTGATCGACATGATTTCGATGAGAAATATGTATATGTTGATTGCATGACTCATTTGGGTCAGTGCTTAGGAGTGGTGTAACATAAGTCAAATGGTGGGGAGTGTAATATCTGTAATTTTAAGGATATTCTCATATTATATATTGAATACTTTTAAATTTTGTGGAATGCATTCTCACAATGTGAGGGAAGGTGGTAAATAATTTTTCTTATCATCGCTCAAGTTAAAGCAAGATAGCCTCTCCCATTCATCTTATTTAGTGATAGATGGGGTGTGGGTTGAAATAATAGGTAATTAGGTTTAATGGAGAGACAACAAGGAAACTACTATGGTAGGGATTTTCCTATAAAATGTGGGTGATGTGACCTCATTTGGGTAGTTTCATTGTTCTATGTGACCATTCGATAAACAAACAAGATGGAAAATAGATATCAATCAGTAGAAGAATGCCTGGTGTAAATTTAGTTTTTATGAAGGTTGGATTCTAGGTATATGTATTGGTAATTGGATGGTTCATAAAGATATGAATTTTATGGATTTGGAATGTTTTGGTTATAATGGAAATCGTGACGTTTTTTAAATCAACTGATGTTCCAATCAATGAAATTTCATTGGGTGTCGGGTGTAGACATCAATGTTGGTGCTTGGATGATCACATTATGCCTCTGGACTTAAAGGTGTCGTGATTAGGTATTTTGGTAATGTGTTAATAGTGGAAGATAATCATTTTTTATAAGGGTTATCCAAGGGAATTTTAACTACTGTATTTCATGTGATGTTACATGCTAAGTTATAAAAAACATTCAGAATGTCATTTTGGACATGACAGACATGTTTTATAAATCAAATAGGATTTTCATGAAAAATTCAGTATATTCATAGATTATGTATGAACAATAATTATGAATCCACCTATGTTTGTAATTTGGTAATGAGGACGGGTACCAGAATTATCATGTATGTTTATGTGTAGTGATATGGGAACCACATCGATCCCGTCATTTTGGATACAACAAGTACGTTTCAAAATTTTGGTCGAGGATTTGTGAGAAGAAGTTTGTGTGTTTGTGTTGTTATTGGATGGTGGAGGAATTTCTCTTTTGGTTTGGAATGGAATGTGAGAGTTGGTACTGGAATTGGACTTGTGGTTTCATATGTATTTAGGTGCGGTATTGGAAACCACATCATGGGTGTTGTTGGAACATCAAAATCATGATTCGATGGGAAATCCTAAAGGTAGAGGGTGTTATAGCTCGGAATTGGCCTCTTTGGGATAAGACTTATGGAAGGGGAACCACAGGTTGGATGATTAATCGGATGAAAATTATATGATCATGTCTCAAATTTGATGGGCTAAACAAAACACAATCATGGTCACTTGATGATGATTGTGAGTGTTGTGTTGAGTTTTGGCAGGTTATGTAATGACCTGAGGTTTTTCTCTTTAATTAAATATTGTGTTCAATGAATTTATCCACACGCAACATCAAAACCAAAAAACATACTAATCATCATATGGAATCTGTAAAATTATAAGGTATTAATAGTAGAAACAGAATTATGAAATATATATGAATAAATATATTTTTAAAAACAAAAAAAAAATTAAATAAAATTCATATTAAATTTAAACACAATTATTACATATAATTAAATGATAAAATCATTTCTTAATAATACAATTTGTATTATAAAATTTTTATTTTTCAGGTATGATATATTTATGATTATCACTAATTATAAAAAAATATTTAATATGCAAAAAAAATGATTTCTTAAAATAAATTATTCTTCATGATTTTTATGATTTTATTTTCATGTTAATTTTATAAATGGTAGGATTTGA
Source organism: Viscum album (assembly GCA_963277665.1). Taxonomy (NCBI): domain Eukaryota; kingdom Viridiplantae; phylum Streptophyta; class Magnoliopsida; order Santalales; family Viscaceae; genus Viscum; species Viscum album. The sequence goes on from OY728167.1 coordinate 688,042,181, forward strand.
ATTTAAACAAATTCATATCATTTTTATATTTTTTGTATTCATATTATCTTAAAATTATTTTTTGTGGATTTTTTGAAAATAATTAATTTTTAGGTGAATAGTGATGATATTAATTTTATTAATGCCTTCACTTTTATGATATTATATTATTAAATACATACATTGAAAGATTTTTAAATTTTTTAAGATTAAATTATATATTATAAAGTATATTTAATCATTTTATACTACTATTTTGAATTTATAAACACATTCTCAACATTTTGAAAAATTATGTAGCATTTTAATGAAAACTATATTTTGAATTTTTTATTTAATTAATTATTACATGATGAAATAAGGTTTTTGATTTATTTTATTTTTAACTAAATACTATTTGAATAATAATAATTATTTTAAATTCATTTGAATAAATATAATTGATATTTCTTCCCTAATAATAAATCTTCTTTCTTAAAAATACACTTTTTAGAAAAAAACGATTTTTTGTGAGATTATGCTAAAATCAATCGTACACAAACATATTATTTTTATTTGATAAATTATATTTCATATTAATTACTAGTTTAATTAAATTATTTAATATGTATTTTTTTATTATTAGGATTAATGTATAAATTACCTAGGTAAAAGCTAGTTACAGTGGTGAAAACTAAAATGGTAAAAGTGAGTAACCTTAGATGTAAATGGAATAACATGAGTAAAAAATGTTTTTTCAATCTTGAAGGTTTTTATCAACCTTATATTCGCTACACTAAATTATTTATCATTTTTTCACTTTTGTTGAGAGTGACATCCCATTATTGAATAGTTTTGAGTATTTACAAAAAAATCACCATTTTCACTTATAAAAGGTGACTCCTCTATTAAATTCACCTCACTCAAAAAACCCAAAATATCATCCCATTATCTATCAAACACTATTATATATACTCTTAAACACCTCAAATATTTTATTTTATTCCTCATAGGTAACCCCTCAGTGGTTTAATCCCTTTTACAAAGGAGATAATTCATGAAGTGTGGTTTAAGTTCTTAGACCTCTCTTTCTTTTTCTATTTCTGTATACACTTTTACTATTCCTAAAATTTAATTTAACCATATTAAAATGATAAAAAAATATTTTGATACTATAATTTTAATATAATTATGATAAAATCAATAATCACCATACCTTCTCTATTAATACAAATGAAAACATGAATTGTGTGTTGTGCAGACTACCTCTTAATGAATAAACATGTTTCATTTTTTCCTTCACTTACAAAAATGGATCGTTTTAGTTTATATTTTATAATTATTTGTTATTTTTATAATAAATATTTATCATTGATATTTTTATTTCTTCATAAAACAAAAATTAGTGATCTTTATAAGGAAATCCATCTATATTAGTAAAAAACCAGAAACTAGTTCTTCACAGTTTTTGTTTTCACAAAACGCAACTAAAAATTCTATTTAATTGAATAATAAATTTATAATTATTTATAAAATATAAATTATAGAACATTTAATAATTTTTAAATGATTATATTATTGAGGTAAGGGATGATCAAGACCGCTTTTACAAACCTAGTTCAAAACGGTTAAGACTGTTAACACCCGATGTTGAAAAGAGACTACAATAATCTAATAAATGAGGATAAATGTTATTACTGAAGAGTATATATATAAGTATATATGAAAAATTTTAGTTAATAATTAACTAATATTTTTTTCTATATGATATAGGAGGTTGATACATTTTTTGGAAATCATGGGTAAAGGTAAGGGACTTAGTAACTCAAAATCCTTTCATTGAATTACACAATTTATTTTTGAACATAATATTTTAAATACATTCCATTTTGATTTATTTTATTTTCATATTTATTGGGGAAAAGTTTTTTCAGACCAAAATAAATTTCATTTAAGTTATTATTATCATTTCTCTTAAAAACAAAGGGGACTTTTTAAAAGGGACTCATAACTATGACTTTTAAAATGATGAATTGAAAAATGTTTTCAAAAACTCTTTTCCTAATTTGTTTCCCATTATATAAAAATTATTCATATGTCATTAATTTATTTTTTATAATTTATTATGATGTCAACCCTTTTTTATAATGATATTTTGATGTCCTAATATTTCCTATGTTTATGTTATATGATATATTTAATAACCCCATTATTTTTTCATCGGTTATTTATGATATGATGATGATTGTTTTTAAGTGGTACAAATATGTATAGATAATGATTGGTTAGTTCCTATATATCACTATAATTCATTTTTATATGCTTATTTCTCATGATATGTTCTGTAATGGATATAATGGGCTTTCTCACATGGGTTTCAGCATGATGGTTTTGCTCACATTTCAAGGCGTGGACATAATGAGTTTCTTCTCCTAAACGTGGGAATAATGGGGTTTCTCACACATGTTATAATATTCTTATAGATGAGGAACATTTTCATGTGTATCAGGTTATAATACATTTCCATTTTGATTATCAATTTATTCCAAGTTTCAAGATGCATTTTATTTCTAATAAATTCCATGTTTTCTTGATTATAAATTTTCAAGTATCATGCAACTTAGGTCATGTTAACATGATATATGTTTTATCTTTTATGTTTATTTAACAATATTTTTATGATATTATAAATCTCCATCATGTTTTTTAATTATTATATATAGTATGATGATATCTTTTTTAGATATTTATGTTTTCCGCATATTCTCCTCATTCTTATTATCTAATACATTATGATATTTGTTTCCCTTATGGGGAATTTTATATCACCACATTATTATTTTTCCATAACAAACGTTTTAAATATAATTACATCATGTTAGATATCTAGTAAAAATACTAGAGGATCATAATTATGGAAAATTTTATGCACGTGTTATAGAATAATATCTTAATGTAACTAATTTCCAAAACACTAAACCTTTTGGCCCTTATATTTTGTGACCATTGTGTTATGTTTTTTAATCCATGAGATTAATTTATTATTTATGTTACGTTTATCATGGGTAATTATTCTTGTCATCATAGGGAGGTTTAGTTTTTTTATATTAGTTTAGTTATTTTTAGAGATTATTTTAGAGAACATTAGTAAAAATATAATTTAAAGTATAATGGGTGATTCTAAGTATATGATAACATCCTAATTCTTAGATAAAGTGTGGATTATATGGTTTTACTAGTAATAAATCCTTATATAGATACTACAAGTGAAAAAGGTTTTGGAATATATGCATCTTTGGGTAACATCCCTAAAAATAGTTGGTCAAGCATATCTAGACCATCATTCTAGTGAATAGTAAATAGGATCTTACTGTGCACTTGGCATGACACTCCTAAGAGATGTACTTTGGTTAATCACATTATATTTATAAATCATTGAAAAGGTTTGAATATATATATATATAACTAGGGAATTTATAAAACCAATCATGGATAACCTGGATTAAAACCTAATGATTCAAAAGCTAAAATATGCGTGAAATTTATTAAATCCTTATTCTAATTTTATAGTTTCCTTTTATATAATATCATTAATTTAAGTATACTCATTCATAGTTTTCCATTATTCATGTAAATGGAGGGAAACCAAAATAACTGAGTTCACAATAGGTGAAATGGATGATGTGGATATTTTCTCAATGGGTAACCTAATGAAATTGGGACAAGAATGAATGTTATCCTGGAAATGATCACTCAGATATCTCATGTTGTGGGAAATAACCTAAATCACGTTGACCTCCCAAATTCACTAAGGGGGGAGAATCTTCTTATTGATTCATTTATGAGGCAATGTTCACCCTCTTTTAGTGGGTCTTATAATCCAATTGCTGCAAAGTTGTGGGTCGATGAAATGGAAAATATATTTTTCATTCTCTAGTGCTCAAACCATGTAAAGGTTATTTTTTACTATAGTTTAAAAGGAGATGTTTACCAGTAGTGGAATCTTATTAAGAACAACACAGAAAGGTATGGAATATACTCTATGTAATGGGAATATTTTAAGAATATATTTTTCACTAAGTATTTTACACAAAATCGTCACACAGGAATGGAATGGGAATTCATAGAATTGATGTAAAATAGATGCTTACTATATTGGGTCATATAAATAAAATTTCACAAGACTTGTGAGGTATGCCTCCATTTAATCTATGATACCAAGATTAAAAATGATCTCTTATTTAATTTCTTAATGCTAGGTCTTCAAATAGCGTTATCCATAGGAGAATTTACAATCTATGAAGAGATTGTTCAATATTCTATTAAGGTTGGGAAAGAAACTAGATCCTCTAAATATTATAAGGAAAATAAAAGTTATGTGGAGTATCATGTAAGAACAAATTATAAGACACCTGGTGGGAAGAAAGCTCAATTTCCTTCATTTAATAAATGTGGGACTGATCACCTAGTTAATTATCTCAATGGATTGAGGATGTGTTTTATGTGTGGTAAATTAGGACACCAAACCCACAACTACTTAACCAAGGCTAATAGGCCGATTAACACCATAGATGAGAAGAAGGTCCCTGATAATTATATACCCACACTAAAATTCATCAAGTGAAAGGTGTTTGAACAATATGAGAATCAATGCCCTAGCCTTCAATTCAATGAATAAAATTGGAACCTAAAACCTCCCATAACAATAGAACATGGAAGGGCATTCACAATCACTAACGATGGGGTATATCATTATAATTAAGTGATGAAATGTAAACTTGATCTCTTTTATAGATATGATAATACCTTATTGGATTATGGTTCATCATATTCTACTTTATCACACATGTCTTTTTAGAATTTTAAATCATCCCCCCAAGTAATGGATATTGAACTATCAGTGGAAACCCCTTGTGGTACAATTATCACGTCTAAGAATTACAAATATAATCTGAATTAGGTTTTTGGGAGGATACTTCCTCACATATAATTTTTCTTCCTTCATTTGAATTTTACATAATATTTTGTATGTATTTTCCTTCCCTGCGTAAGCACGTATCAACTATCAAGATAAGGAAGTCTCATTTCATATCGCAAATCACCTTACTATCATGTATCGATGAAAGGGTTATTATGAGATCGATATGGAAGAAACTTATATAATGTGGTTTATGTTACCCAACAATGAGAGAATATTTGATCAAATGATTATGGAGGAAGTAAACATTGATAAAATGTCTATTATATTAGAATATACTAATGTATTTCTAGATAAATTTCCCAATCTTCCCCCAAAGAATGAGGTTGAGTTTTCAATCAAACTCACGCCTAGATCCTTGACTATCTTAAAGATCATGTATATAATGGATCTCATTGGATTCAAGGAGTTGAATAAGTAACAATATGAAAATTTGGGCAAGTTTTATCTAGACCCTAGTGCTTCACCTTGGCGTGTGCCAGTCCTATTTTCCAAAAATAATGGTGGATCAATATGTTTTTACATTGATTATCATGAACTTAATGAAATCACAATAAAAAATTATATTTTACCCTGTATTGATGATCTATTAAATATAGTATTATGATATCAATACTTCTTAAAGATCAACCTTGGATCTGGATACCACCAATTAAGGGTCAAAAGGGAGGATATATCAATGATGGATTTCTGTACAAGGTATAGACACTATGAGTTTATACTGATATAATTTGGACTTACCAATTCCCCTGTTATCTTCATGGATATAATTAATATAGTCTTTAGATTCTAACTTGATCAATTTTTGGTTGTCTTTATAGATAACATTTTTTATATTCAAAGAGAGAGGAATATCATGAATATCATTTGTGAAATGTGTTAAATTACTAGATATATGAGTGGTTGTATTCAAAGTTTAGAAAATATGAATTCTTACTATAAAAGGTTTCATTATTGAGTCATGTAATCATAATAAAAGGTATATCAATAGATCTATCAAAGATGGAAATTATCCATTAACGGCACATACCAACCACTATAACTGAGATTTGGGTAAATGAGATATTACTAACACTTTGTGAGAAATATATCATGGCTATAAAATCCAATACATAAGTTGACATGGAAGGAACAAAAGTTCCTTTTGATAGAGGGATGTGAATAATTCGTTAAGGAACTTAATAAGAGGTTAGTCACTACTCCTCTGCTTATATTTCCCTAAATCGAGGAAGATTTTGTGGTATATACCGATGATTTGAAACTGGTTTTGGGTTGAATCATCATGTAGAATGATAAGGTAATTAATTATTGTTCATTCCAATTAAATTATCATGATAAAAATTACCCAACACATAGTTTAGAGCTAGATCCAGTGATCTATGCATTGAATATTTTGCGACATAATATCTATAGATAAAATTATACTTATCAAAATAGCTTGAAATGTATATTCACATAGAATGAATTTAATATGTGTCAAAAGGAGATGGGTGGAGTTTATAAAATATTATGATTGTTCAATACATGACCACCTAGGGATGGAAAATAATATGTTCAATGCTATGAGGAGTAAAGATCATGATACTTTGTCCATGATGAGGAATGAAAAAGACCCAACACTCATGGATTTGTAAAGGATGAGTCATGAAGTCATAATGCGGGGAGGTAAATCTTATCTCTCCCCACTAACTACTCAAATTACTATTAATGTAGATATCAAACAATCCTATAAATATTATGTAGAGCTATAAAAAAATATAGAGAATATTCTAGAGTTAAACTTTGATGAAGATGGAGTTATATGGTTTAAAACCCAGATGTGTGCCACATCAAAACTGAAATTAAAGAAGGGGATTTTAGATTATTCTCATAGATCATCCTTATCTATCCATACCTGAATCACAAATATGTATATAGATCTGAATAAAATCATTGAGTGGGATAGTATGAAGAGATAGATTGTACAATACATATCCCAATGCTTTTTATGCCAAAAAGTTTAGGTTGGATGATGAAATTCAAAGGTAATGTTACAACCATTGTAATACTGGTATGGAAATTGGAAAATATCAAAATGGTCATCACCATAGGACTCCCCAAAACACTTAAATTCCATAATTCTATTTAGGTTTTAGTCGATATACATACAAATTCATCTAATTTTATTTCCAATAAATAAGATTTTTCCCTTGACCAAATTACCACGATATACAAAAGGGAAGTGGTGTGGCTATATGGAGTACCACTATTCATTGTATCTGATCAAGATTAAGGGATTACCATGAGATTATAGAGAAGTCTTAAAAAACCTTGAAGACAAAGCTGAGCATTAGCACTTCATATCATCCTTAGAAATATGGTCAGTCTGAGATGGTAATTCCAACTCTAGAGGATATGAAGAGATATTTTTCAATGGATTTAAAAGAATATTTGGATCAACACCTTCCCCTGGTAGAGTTCTTATTTAACAATGATTTCCATTCTACTATTCATATGGAACCATATGAGGCTATATATGGGAGGATTTGTAGGACTCGAACATGATTGGATGATGTTGGGGAGAGAAAGTTGATAGGTCCTAACTTTTACAAAGAGATGACGGAGAAGGATCAATCCATCTAGTGGAAAAAATTTGTTAGAAGAGTTATGTAGATAATTGTTCATGATATCTAGAGTTTTAAGTTGGTGACTTGGTGTTCATTCAAATATCTCCATTGAAGAGTTATGGATTTATGAAGAAAGAGAAGTTGATCCCTATAAATTATTGATCATGTTGGGGTTATATCATATCACTTATAAAACCCTCCACTCATCTCCTAAGTACACAATGTGGTCTAGGTATCATTTTGGAGAAAGTACATACCAAAACCGTCACATGTGCTAAGCTCAAAATTTGTAAACTAAAACATGATCTATCATATAAGAAAAAAACACTGAAAATTAGGGATTATATAGATAAGGTGGTATAGAAAAATATAACTCATCTTGTCAAATTTATATGGATAAATCATAAGATTGAGGAGGCCATGTGGGAACCTAAATATGTGATGAGAGAAAATTAACCTCACTTGTTTTTTCATGTAATAAAATTTTGAGGACAAATTTATTTTATGGGGGAAAATGTAATGACCCAATTTTTTCCACCTTAATTAAATATTGTGTTTGATGAAACATGCAACAATAAAAAGAAAAAAAAATTAAACTATTATAAGTCAGCCGTAAAATTAGAATGTATAAATAGTAGTAACAAAATTATGAAATATATAAAAATAAATTATTTATTTAGAAAAAAATAGAAACTTATCATTAAATATCAATATAATTATCATAGAAAATCAACCAATAAAATATTATCTTATGTAAAAATTAATATATATTTATGATTATCACTAATCTTAATAGAACAGTGATTATGTAAAAAACTATTTCTTATAAAAAGTTTTTTTCACAATATTTTATGATTTTATTTTAATATAAAGTGTATAAATTTTTGGATGTTGATTTTAAAAAAAATTCAGATTTTTTTAATTTATCATAGTCATATTATATTAACATGAATTTTAGGTATTTTTCAAAAAATAATTAATTTTAAGGTGAATAGTGAAAATATCGATTTTATTAATGTCGTCACTTTAATGATATTATTTTATAACATAAATACATTGAATTTTTCTGAAAAAATTTCAAATTAAATTATATACTATAAACTATAATATATTATTTTTAAATATTATTTTTATATTATTAATACAAACTCAACATTTTGAAGATTTATGTAGTGTTTTACTGAAAAAATTTTATTCGGTTGTATTAGTTAATTAATTATATCATGATGAAATTAATTATTTGAATTATTTTATTTTTAAATAAATAATTATTTAATATTAATTATTTGAAATTCATTTAAATAAATATCACTTATAATTATACTGTAATCATAAATAATTTTACATAAAAATAATCTTATTCAAAAAATGGGGTTTTTTGCGATTTTTTGTTCCCAATAATTTTCCATACACATAGGATTTTTATTTGATAAATAATATTTCATATTTAGATCATTTTTTATAAATTTTTTAATAATTATAATTTCATTTTCATATTTAAAGGATAAATTACAAAGGTAAAAACTAGTTATAGTGGTGAAAACTAAAATGGTAAAATTGAATAATCTTAAAGGTAAAAGTAATAACAAGTTTTAAACGTGTTTTTTTTTTGAATTTTATAGGTTTTTATATACCTTATATTCCATACAATCCATTATTTGTCAATTTTTAGGAACTTTTCTTTAGTGTAACTTCACATTATTGAATAGTTTTGAGTACATAGAAACAAGTTACTCTTTTTACTTATAAAAGTGGCACTCCTCTCCTCAATCTTCTCACTCTAAAAACCATAATTCCATCCCATAATATTCCCAATAATATTTTATAAAATCTTATCCACCTTAATGAGGTTATTTTATTCTTAAAAGACCACCCCTTAAAGGTTGAATCCCCTTCATAAAGGTGATAATCCTAGAAGAGTGGTATAAGTTCTTAAACCTCTTATTATTTATATTTCTTCATAGGATTTTTTTCTTATCAAATTTAATTTCAACAAAATCAAATTATAACATAAATATCATTATTATAATATTATTTTTTTATAATTATGGTATATTCATTAATCACTCTCCCCTTTTCCATTGATAAAAATTAAAATGTAAATCGTGTGTTTTGCGAACAACTGCCTCCCTGAATAAACGTGTTTCATATTTCCTTCACTTAAAAACATGTATGGTGTTGGTTTATATTTTATAATTATATATTATATTTATAAGTAATATATATCAATGATATGGTTCTTTTTTAATGATATAAATAGTAAGAATCATTATAAGGTATTCCATCGATATTAGTAAAAAACCTGCAACTAGTTCTTCATGATTTTTTTGCATGAAAAATGACTAAATATCCCAGGTAATGTAATTAAAAAATTATAAATATTTATAATAAAAACAATTATAGAACCTTTAATGGGTTTTAAATGGTTATATTGTAGAAAAATTAATATGAAGACCGCTTTTACAAACCAAGATCCAAATGTTTATGATTGTTAACACTTGATGTTGAAGATAGATGACAAGAATCTAATACATGATAATTATTATTATTAATAGAGATTATAAATATAATTATATAATAATATGGTTTTAAAATAAGTAATTAAGGTTTTTATTTTTATGATACATGTGTTTAAATTATTCCATGGAAATAAAGGGTAATGGTATGGGACTCTGTAACTCAAAATCCATTCTTTGAATAAAGTTATTTAATATTGAACATCATTTTCCAAAGATTTACAGTTTTATTGATGATATTTCCTTATTTCTAGGGTAAAATATATTTTAAACCAAAATCTATTTCATGTAAGATATTATTTTCAGATCTTTTAAAAATAAATGGGATTTTTGAAAAGGAAATTGTGACATTGACTTTTACAATTATGAATGGGAAATGATTTCAAAAAACTATTTTCATTACTTGGTTCTCATTATATGAAAATGATATATATCTAATGAAGTCATATTTTATATTTTTTTACATTATGAACCCTTTTTGATAATGATATTTTGATATCCTAAGATTTCTTAAGTTCATGTTATGTGATATATTTTATAAACCCATTATATTTCTATGGGTTATTTAAGTTATGTTAATGATTTCTTTTTACTGAAAAACATATGTAAGGATGATGATGTGTATGGTCCTATATAACCCTTAAAGGCATTAGTATAATCCTATATGTCATGATATATTTATTCATATAAATAATGGGTTTGTTCCCATAAGTGTGGGTATTATGGGTTTGTTCACTTCTTCAGGCATTGGAATAATGATTTTGTTCAAATAGGTGTGGTCATAATGGTTTTTCTCACACATGTTTTCATATGATTATGGATGTGAAACTACTTAAATTTTATCATGTTATTAAACATTTCCAATTTTTTTATTATGTTATTCCAAGATTCAATATCCATTTGATTTCTAATAAATTCCATGTTTTTATGATTATTCCTTTTCAAGTTTCCTGTAACTTAAACCATGTTCAAATGTTATATGTTTTATATTTTATATTTATTTAATGATATTTTTATGATCTTATATGTCTCCATCATGATTTTTATTATCATATATTGTTTTATTATCTCTTATTTAGATATTTATGTTTTCCTAATATTCTATTCATGCTTATAATCTAATACTTTATGATGTATGTTTTCCCTTACTGAGAATTTGAACTCACCCCTTCTTCTGTTTACATTATTCAAGTTATGAAGATGGTTACATTGTGTGAGATGTTTAGGAAATGACCTTGAGGAGAAAATTTATAGAAAAATGGTTTCATGTTTTATAAAATAAGATGTTTATACAACTAATTCCCAAGATACTAAACATTTTGGTCATTGTATTATGTGACTATTGTGTGATATTTTTTTAAATCATGAGATTAATGTATTATTTAAGTTATTTATAGCTTGGGTCTTTATAGGTTGAGTTCCTAGAATTTTTAATATCTGTTTGGGACCATTATTAACATTTGAAATAGAATGAGGTTATTTGAATGAGAATTAATGAATATGACAATTCTGGACGGGTGATTGGATGTCCATTTGGACTAATAGAGGGTGACCGGTGTTATAGTGGAGAGTTTTTAATTCCCAATATCCATATATTTAGGAAAATTACAAAAGGAATTTGATTATTTGAATTTGGTGGATAGATAATATTTTGAACTAAGATTCAAAATTGAATTCTGAGAGATTGAATGTCTTAAAAGAAGTTTTTTTGATGGGTAATGATGTTCTTATGATGTAGTAGGGGATTGGGGGTTGGGAGTGTCGATGGTAGTTGTTTTAATATAGACTATTGAAAACCACCGGCCAGTCAGTGGATTAAAGACAACATCCTTGTTTGCTGCTATCACCACTGGATCATCAGTGGCCCTATATCAGCTAGCTAATACACCATCTAGAGCCCCACACATTCCTTAAGTGGAATGTAAAAACTATTCAATGTCCATTAAAGAGGGAAAATTTCTTTTTCCCTCACAAATTTTTAGATGGGTGGCCCTCTTCATCCTCACTCATTTTTTTGTGTGATCTGGGGTCTCCCCCCTATTTTATTTCCTTCAAGACTCACTATGAAGGTGTTTTTTATGGTGATATTTGACGATTTTATGTACATCTAAACCTCTATCATCCTATATTTATCTTCTCCTTCCTACATTATAATTATACACTTATCATGTTAGCGTTTTTGGTTCTTCTTCTAATGGATCATAGTGGAATCTGATGACCATGACATGTCTACCATTTTTTTAGGAAGAGGACTTCAAAAGACATCATCTTCATGAAACCGCTTTTCCTTTTGATGTGGTATGATTCCATGGAGAATTTAATAATGTTTCTTCCATAAATTAAATTATTTTTCATGTCGTTATTATGGAATGGGTTGGGGATTTAGCATAGGTTGGGGTTAGTGGATGAGAAATACTATCCTAGTTTCATTTTGTGTGTCATCCACTTGATGAGGATATATTATGAGCTTTTTATTTTTAATCCATTATTAAAAAAAATTATTTATTGATTTTAAATGCTATATTTTGTTAATGTGGTTTTTTTGATGTGGGTTAGGGGATTCATATGAGTTTTTTATAGATGGTGGAACATGTGCAGGCTTGGATGAGGCTTTGATGGAATTATTAAGTAGATGTAAAAAATAATGTTAAATGTGAATGATTATAAAAATGGAAGGTTTTATACATTCTTAACATATGGTTTTATACTTTTGTTTATAGTACATGTGATGTGTAGCCACACCACCAATCGTCTTGTCCTGATGAATTAATTAGGTTATTAATTATAATATAATTAACCACTTAATTTAAAATAGAATTCATTGGACCTAGTAAAGTTACAATGACCATGGAGGACCCTTGGGTACTATAATGATTACATTGACCATCTATGGCCATTTTTGTGACTATTTTAATGATTCTTTATGGAATATGTACCTTTTGAGGGGTGTGACAGAGTTGAGTATAACCCAGAAGACTTGGGTATAATCTTCTGGTTGCCTCCATGTAGAGGCATGGAATGAATTTATTGGAGCATCTCAATAAGAAATTAAGGGGTCCATTGAGATACCTTAGATTAATTGGATCGCTGAGATTGGGTTGGGGAGGTGTATTTGGATGTGACCTAGAAAACCCATGGAGGGGTGTCTTATAACTGATAGCACTAGCTAAGATAACTCTTGTAGGGGAGGTTCACGATTCGTATGTGCCATACCCTTGGCTGAGAAAACTCCCATAGGGTTGGTCTATGATATCTAGCTGAGAAAACTCTCTTAAGAGAAGTTTATGATACTTTTAATGAGTATTTAATGGATATAGAGGCATAGTTGATCTACCATGTAGTGATGGTGCTTTCTAGGATCATTCCTTATGTAATTCATAATAATAGGATTTTTTTATTAAAAAACTATAGCAGGGGAGGTCTTTGATGATTATATGTATACTTGGCAGACCATGGTCTATTATATTGGGAGGCATGGTCATTTCGGCATTCTCGAAGACACCCTAATATTATCTGGAGTAGGTATGGTCGAACAAGGTTAATGACCTATGTTTTAACACTAGGGTTAGTCATGCTCCCCCTTTGAGGTTATGGTGGTTAGCACAGTCCATGTGACATTCCTAGAGACATCCAGACCTTAGGATGAACATGTTTTGTTAGTGGTCTTGATTATTTATTTCCAGATATTTGTTATTTATTTTGAACATGTCATGCACACATATCACAACATTGCTGGTTAGTATGGGACCACATTGGTGGTTCCCTATTGAGTTTTTTACTCACATCCTACTAAGTCCACCATTGTACATGGGTACCCAAGTAGTTATCAAATGATTATTGTAGCACAAATTAGGTTGAGACCCAGTATTAGCATGGTCTAGTGGGATAGATTAAAAGAGGTTAGAAGTTTGGGATGAGGTATGGATCAGAGTTTCAATGGAACCTTATATTTTATTTATTTTTCTTACTCTTTATATGTGATGGTCCATCTGGGTGATTGGTCTTCTATACTATCACAATATAAATATCATGTTGTAATTATTGGATATTTATTTATTCCTATGTAATCAGATTATGTGTTAAAGTGCATGATGTTTGGTTTATTTCTCATAATTTCACACTTAGATACTAAGGGTATATCCTCCCTATGGTACCTCCTTAAACCATCACTATTAGTTAGTGGCCTATGGAATTTAGGTAGTTTAATCTGAGGCCACATGGTGCCACCGGTCCAGTTACTATTTGCAGTGAACTAGGTTGGGACGTTACATATTTGTAAATAACTCAAGAATGATCCCCTATGTATCCTCCCCTCAAGAATGATTGAGAGGGTATTATTTCTATATTTGTTTTAACAAAAACCTATAACAAAAAGTTGAAGAAAATACTATATTTTTAATTGAAACTAAGAAACCAAATAGGAATTGAATCCATTGGTTTTAGCAATGACCAATAAAACATAAATACATCACATTAATAGTTAGGAGCACCTTAAGAATAATATTTAGAAGAGAGGGGATTTTTTTTTAAAACCCGTTACAAATAACTAAACTCTCTTTAAAATAAATGAAGAATAAGAAAGATGGATAGAGATATAGAGAGAGATGATAGAACAAGACACTTATGAAATAAAATAATGTAGAAATGGGATAAAAGTGAAGAGGTAAGAAAGGATTGTAGAAGATGATGATCAATTGTGAACTGACCTAGGAAACAATCACTACTGGAAATCCAGCATTTCCCAATGGTTTAGAATCGTTGGGAAAGGCTGCAGAACCGTTGGTATATGTTATGACAATGGTCCCAACGGTTTACAGAGAACCGTTGGGATAGGTTAGAAAAAATAAAACTATCCCAACAGTTCTGCCAAACCGTTGGGAAAGGCCTTTCCCAACGGTTTGGCCCATTGGGAAATCAACAGAGAAATTCTTTCCCAACGGTTTACAAACTGTTGGGAAAGGTTTTTACCAACGGTTCATAGAACCGTTGGTAAAAATAACCATTCACCAGGATATCCCAACGGTTCCAAACCGTTGGGATAGGTTGTTTTTACCAACGGTTCCTTGAACCGTTGGTAAAAACAGCTACATAGAGCCTATGCCAACGGTTTTCAAACCGTTGGCATAGGCTTTGTTGTGAAAATTGCACAGCATCCTACAATTTGCACAGCAGGTCTCGGTTTCAATTCAATTTTCAATCCAATTATGCCCTCGTTTTCAATACATTTTTCAATCCAATTATTGTACCTGTAACACATATAATGCATACATATAGAGAACAAACCAACACATACAAATAATGCAAACCAACCAACCAACACATATAATGCATCCTGAAAATATACACATCCATAATTAAAGTAGAATTCATAACATAATTATAAACATAAATAATTCATTTAGAATTCATTTTAAAATTTAGATGACAATCATATGTAGAATCCAGAATTCAATTCATAATTTGATTGGTTTTTCATATACCATATATTTTTAATAGAAATGATATCCATTTTAAACAAAATACATACATCTGGATTGATACCGGTCACACTGTGCCTCGGATTGAGGAAAGGTTAACTCGTACACGTCACAAATGACTCACTGATCGTTGTCCTAAAGTATCAACATATTCTGAAATCATTTGGTCGGTTTTCCATATGTCAGTTGTTATTTTCACTTAAAATGAAGTGTTTTTTAAATAAAAGAGAGACACTTTGAATGGTGTCGGCCACACCGCGCCTCGTATTAAGGCGGGGTTAACTCGTACACATCAGAAATGACCCATGGATTGTTGTGCTAAAATATAAACACAATCAGAATGCGTTTGGTTGGTTTTCCGTATGAATTTAAAATGTAGTCTATTTTAAAGAAAAGAGATACACTTAGAGTGGTCTCGGCCAAACCGCGACTCGGATTGAGGCGTGGTTGACTCATACACGTAACATATGACCCATGAATCGTTGTCCTAAATTTTCAACAGATTACGAATGCGTTTGGTTATTTTTTCATATGTCAGTTGTTTATTTCACTTATAATCTTGTCCATTTTAAACAAAAGAGACACAGTCAGAGTGGTACCGGCCACACCGCGTCTCGGATTTAGACGGTGTTTACTCTTACACGTCTCAAATGACCCATGGATCATTTTCCTAAAGTATCAACACAATCCGAATGCGTTTGGCCGGTTTTCCGTATGTCAGTTGATGTTTTTCACTTAAAATGATGTCCTTTTGAAACAAAAGACATACACTTTGAGTTGTGCCGGCCACACCATGCCTCGGATTGAGTTGGCGTTGACTCGTACACATCACATATAACCCATGGATCGTTCTCCTAAAGTTTCAATGGAAACCGAATGTGTTTGGTCAGTTTTCTGTATGTACTTAAAATGTTGTCCATTTTAAACAACAAAAAGTCACTTAGAGTGGTCCCGACCACACTTAGATGACAATTAAATTAGAATTCATAACGTAATTATAAACGTACATAATTCATATAGAATTCAATTTAAAATTTAGATGACAATTATATGTGGAATCCGAAATTCAATTCATAATTTGATCGGTTTTTTCTATACCATATATTTTTACCTCAAATGATGTCCATTTTAAACAAAATACATACACCTGAAGTGATACCGGCCACACCGCACCTCAGATTGAGGCGAGGTTGACTCGTACACATCACATTTGACCCATGGATCGTTGTACTAAAGTATCGACACAATCCAAATGCGTTTGTTTGGTTTTCCGTATGTCAGTTGATGTTTTTCACTTAAAATGACGTTCTTTTGAAACAAAAGACGGACACTATGAGTGGTGCCGACCACACCGCGTCTCCAATTGAGGCGGGGTTGATTCTTACACGTCACATATGACCCATGGATCGTTCTCCTAAAGTTTAAATGGAAACCGAATGCGTTTGGTCAGTTTTCCGTATGTACTTAAAATGTTGTCCATTTTAAACAAAAGAGTGACACTTAGACTAATCCTGACCACACCGCGACTCAGATTCATCCCGGGTTGGCTTGTACATGTCACATATGACCCATGGATCGTTGTGATAAATTAACAAAAGATTACAAATGCGTTTGGTCGGTTTTGCGTATGCCAGTTGTTCTTTTCATTTATAATCATGTCCATTTTAAACAAAAGAGACAGAGTTAGAGCGGTGTCGGCCACACCACGTCTCGGATTAAGACGGGGT
Organism: Viscum album; assembly: GCA_963277665.1. Classification (NCBI taxonomy): domain Eukaryota; kingdom Viridiplantae; phylum Streptophyta; class Magnoliopsida; order Santalales; family Viscaceae; genus Viscum; species Viscum album. The sequence continues at coordinate 688,059,443 of OY728167.1, forward strand.
TGACTTGTACACGTCACATATGACTCATGGATCGTTGTGCTAAAGTATCGATAGAATCCGAATGCGTTTGGTCGTTCTTCCGTATGTCAGTTGATGCCTTTCACTTAAAATGACGTCCTTTTGAAACAAAAGATGGACACTTTGAGTGGTGTCAGCCGCACCGCATGTCGTATTGAGGCAGAGATGATTCTTACACGTCACATATGACCCATGGATCTTTCTCCTAAAGTTTCAACGGAAACTGAATCCGTTTGGTCATTTTTCCGTATGTACTTAAAATGGTGTCCATTTTAAACAAAAGAGAGTCACTTAGACTTATCCTGGCCACACCGCGACTCAGATTCATCCCGGGTTGGCTCGTACATGTCACATATGACCCATGGATTGTTGGGATAAATTATCAACAGATTCGGAATGCGTTTGGTCGGTTTTTCGTATGTCAGTTGATGCTTTTCACTTAAAATGGCGTCATTTTGAAACAAAATACGGACACTTTGAGTGGTTCCGGCCACACCACGTCTCCGGATTGAGCTGAAACCACCGTGAAACATTCTAATTATTATTTGTGACGTGTACGCGCAGACAGCACGTCAATCGGACGTGCGGTTTGCGCGGTACGCCTCAATATTCGTGTTTTAAGTGATGCGCGCGCTTCGTAAACGCGCGTGAGGGGGGTCCAAATGGGCCGAACGAAGTCGGAATGGCCTGAAATAAGACGACAAATACGGGAGAGTGATTTATGAAGTGGTCGAGCAGACGGCATGTCAATCGGACATGCCGTGTGCCCACGGTGACTGACAACGCAGTTCTGGTGTCATAAACGGCCAAAACGGGCGTCCAACGGTCAAATTCATAGAGGACGACCTCATATTGAGCTGAAACCACCGTGAAACATTATAATTATTATTCGTGATGTGTACGCGTAGACGGCACATCAATCGGACGTGCGGTTTGCGTGGTACGCCTCAATATTCGTATTTTAAGTGATGTGCGCGCTTCGTAAACGCGCGTGAGGGGGGTCCAAATGGGCCGAAAAAAGTCGGAATGGCCTGAAATCAGACTACAAATACGGGTGAGTTAATTATGAAGTGTTCGAGCAGACGGCACATCAATTGGACGTGCCATGTGCCCGCGGTGACCGACAACGCAGTTCTTGTGTCACAAACGGCCAAAACGGGCGTCAAACGGTCAAATTCATAGCGGACGACCTCGGATTGAGCTGAAACCACCGTGAAACATTCTAATTATTATTCGTGATGAGTACGCGCAGACGGCACGTTAATCGGACGTGCGGTTTGCACGGTACGGCTCAATATTCGTGTTTTAAGTGATGCGCGCGCTTCGTAAACGCGCGTGAGGGTGGTCCAAACGGGCCGAATGATTTCTAAATGGCCTGAAATCAGACAAAAAATACGGGTGAGTGATTTATGAATTGGTCAAGCAGACGGCACATCAATCGGACGTGCCGTGTGCCCGCGGTGACCGACAACGCAGTTCTGGTGTCATAAACGGCCAAAACGGGCGTCCAACGGTCAAATTCATAGAGGATGACCTCGGATTGACCTGAAACCACCGTGAAACATTCTAATTATTATTCGTGATGTGTACGCGCAAACGGAACGTCAATCGGACGTGCGGTTTGCGCGGTACGGCTCAATATTCGTGTTTTAAGTGATGCGCGCGCTTCGTAAACGCGTGTGAGGGGGGTCCAAACAGGCCGAACGAAGTCGGAATGGCCTGAAATCAGACGAAAAATACGGGAGAGTGATTTATGAAGTGGTCGAGCTGACGGCACGTCAATCGGACGTGCCGTGTGCCCGCGGTGACCGACAACGCAGTTCTGGTGTCATAAACGGCCTAAACGGGCGTCCAACGGTCAAATTCATAGCGGACGACCTCGGATTGACCTGAAACCACTGTGAAACATTCTAATTATTATTTGTGACATGTACGCGCAGACTTCATGTCAATCGGACGTGCGGTTTGCGCGGTACGGCTCAATATTCGTGTTTTAAGTGATGCACGCGCTTTGTAAACGCAAGTGAAGGGGGTCCAAACGGGCTGAACGAAGTCGGAATGGCCTGAAATCAGACGAAAAATACGGGAGAGTGATTTATGAAGTGGTCGAGCAGACGGCACCTCAATCGGACGTGCCGTGTGCCCGCGGTGACCGACAACGCAGTTCTGGTGTCATAAACGGCCAAAACGGGCGTCCAACGGTCAAATTCATAGCGGACGACCTCAGATTGACCTGAAACCACCGTGAAACATTCTAATTATTATTCGTGACGTGTACGCGCAGACGGAACGTAAATCGGACGTGCGGTTTGCGCGGTACGGCTCAATATTCGTGTTTTAAGGGATGCGCACGCTTCGTAAACGCGCGTGAGGGTGGTCCAAACGGGCCGAACGATTTAGGAATGTCCTGAAATCAGACGACAAATACGGGTGAGTGATTTATAAAGTGTTCGAGCAGACGGCACGTCAATCGGACGTGCCGTGTGCCCGCGGTGACCGACAACGCAGTTCTGGTGTCACAAACGGCCAAAACGGGCGTCCAACGGTCATATTCATAGAGGACGACCTCGGATTGACCTTAAACCACCGTGCAACATTCTAATTATTATTAGTGACATGTACGCGCAGACGGCACATCAATCGCACGTGCGGTTTGCGCGGTACGGCTCAATATTCGTGTTTTAAGTGATGCGCGCGCTTCGTAAACGCGCGTGAGGGCGGTTCAAATGGTCCGAATGAAGTAGGAATGGCCTGAAATCAGACGAAAAATACGGGAGAGTGATTTATGAAGTGTTCGAGCAGACGGCACGTCAATCGGACGTGTCGTGTGCCCGCGGTGACCGACAACGCAGTTCTGGTGTCATAAACGGCCAAAACGGGCGTCCAACGGTCAAATTCATAGCGAACGACCTCAGATTGAGCTGAAAAAACCGTGAAACATTCTAATTATTATTCGTGATGTGTACGCGTAGACGGCACGTCAATCGGACGTGCGGTTTGCGCGGTACGCCTCAATATTCGTATTTTAAGTGATGCGCGCGCTTCGTAAACGCGCGTGAGGGGGGTCCAAAAGGGCCAAACGAAGTCGGAATGGCCTGAATTCAAATTAAAAATACGGGTGAGTGATTTCTGAAGTGGTCGAGTAGACGGCACGTCAATTGGACGTGCCCTGTGCCCGCGGTGACCGACAACGCGGTTCTGGTGTCATAAACGGCCAAAACGGGCGTCAAACCGTCAAATTCATAGCGGACGACCTTGGATTGAGCTGAAACCACCGTGAAACATTCTAATTATTATTCGTGACGTGTACGAACAGACGGAACGTCAATCAGACGTGCGGTTTGCGCGGTACGGCTCAATATTCGTGTTTTAAGTGATGTGCGCGCTTCGTAAACGCGCGTGAGGGTGGTCGAAACGGGCCGAACGATTTCGGAATGGCCTGAAATCAGACGAAAAATACGGGTGAGTGATTTATGAAGTGGTCGAGCAGACGGCACGTCAATCGAACGTGTCGTCTGCCCGCGGTGACCGACAACGCAGTTCTGGTGTCATAAACGGCCAAAACGGGCGTCCAACGGTCAAATTCATAGCGGACGACCTCGAATTGACCTGAAACCACCGTGCAACATTCTAATTATTATTCGTGACGTGTACGCACAGACGGCACGTCAATCGGACGTGCGGTGTGCGCGGTACGGCTCAATATTCGTGTTTTAAGTGATGCGTGCGCTTTGTAAACGCGCGTGAGGGGGGTCCAAACGGGCCGAACGAAGTCGGAATGGCCTGAAATCATACGACAAATACGGGAGAGTGATTTATGAAGTGGTCGAGCAGACGGCACGTCAATCGGACGTGCCGTGTGCCCGCGGTGACCGACAACGCAGTTCTGGTGTCATAAACGGCCAAAACGGGCGTCCAACGGTCAAATTCATAGCGGACGACCTCATATTGACCTGAAGCCACTGTGCAACATTCTAATTATTATTCTTGACATGTACGCGCAGACGGCACGTCAATCGGACGTGCGGTTTGCGCGGTACGGCTCAATATTCGTGTTTTAAGTGATGCGCGCGCTTCATAAACGCGCGTGAGGGGGGTCCAAACGGGCCGAACGAAGTCGGAATGGCCTAAAATCAGACGACAAATACGGGAGAGTGATTTATGAAGTGGTCGAGCAGACGGCACGTCAATCAGATGAGCCGTGAGCCCGCGGTGACCGACAACGCAGTTCTGGTGTCATAAATGGCCAAAACGGGCGTCCAACGGTCAAATTCATAGAGGACGACCTCGGATTGACCTGAAACCACTGCAAAACATTCTAATTATTATTCATGATGTGTACGCGCAGACGGCACGTCAATCGGACGTGCGGTTTGCGCGGTACGGCTCAATATTCGTGTTTTAAGTGATGCGCGCGCTTCGTAAACGCGCGTGAGGGTGGTCCAAACGGGCCGAACGATTTTGGAATGGCATGAAATCAGACGACAAATACGGGTGAGTGATTTATGAATTGGTCGAGCAGACGGCATGTCAATCGGACGTGCCGTGTGCCCGCGGTGACTGAAAACGCAGTTCTGGTGTCATAAACGGCCAAAACAGGCGTCCAATGGTCATATTCATAGCGGACGACCTCAGATTGACCTGAAACCACCGTGAAACATTCTAATTATTATTCGTGACATGTACGCGCAGACGGCACGTCAATCGGATGTGCGGTTTGCGCGGTACGGCTCAATATTCGTGTTTTAAGTGATGCGCGCGCTTCGTAAACGCGCGTGAGGGGGGTCCAAACGGGGCAAACGAAGTTGGAATGGCTTGAAATCAGACGAAAAATATGGGAGGGTGATTTATGAAGTGGTCGAGCAGACGGCACGTCAATCGGACGTTCCGTGTGCCCGCGGTGACCGACAACGCTGTTCTGGTGTCATAAACGGCCAAAACGGGCGTCCAACGGTCAAATTCATAGAGGACGACCTCGGATTGACCTGAAACCACCGTGCAACATTCTAATTATTATTCGTGATGTGTACGCGTAGACGGAACGTCAATCGGATGTGCCATGTGCCCGCGGTGACCGACAATGCAGTTCTGGTCTCATTAACGGCCAAAATACTGTCCATTTTAAACAAAATAGAGACACTTTGAGTGGTGTCGGCCACACCGCGCCTCGGATTGAGGTGGCGTTGACTCGTACACGTCACATATGACCCATGGATCGTTCTCCTAAAGTTTCAACAGAAACCGAATGCGTTTGGTCAGTTTTCCATATGTCATTTTTTGTTTTCACTAAAAATGAAGTCCATTTTAAACAAAATAGAGACAATTTGAGTGGTGTCGGCCACACCGCGCCTCGGATTGAGGCGGGGTTGATTCGTACACATCACATATGACCCTTGGATCGTTTTCCTAAAGCATCAACACATTTCGAATGCGTTTGGTCAGTTTTTCGTATGTCACTTTTTGTTTTCACTTAAAATCTTATGGAAATTCATATAGAATATTTTTATATCATATTTAGTATGGATTAGATTTTAGTTGATCGTGCTATGAAACATTTCAGAGCTAATGAAATTAAGGAAGGTGGAGGGGCTGTCCGGGGGGCTGTTCGGGGGGGCTGTCCGGTGGGTGTCCGGGGGGCTGTCCGGGGACCAAGGAGGAGGGTGGGGGGGCTGTGCGGGGTCTGTCCGGGGGGTGTTTGGGGGTTGTTCAAGGGGTTGTCTGGGGTTGTTTAGGGGGCTGTCCGGGGGTTGTTCAGGGGGTTGTTCCGGGGTTGTTTAGGGGTTGTTCAGGGGTTGTTCAGGGGGTTGTCCGGGGTTGTTCAGGGGGTTGTCCGGGGGGTGTTTGGGGGGTTGTCTGGGGTCCAAAGGGGAGGGTGGGGGGGTTGTCTGGGGGGCTGTCCGGGGGGCTATCCGGGGTACAGGGTGGAGGGTTGGGGGCTGTCCAGGGGGCTGTCCACGGGGGCTGTCCGAGGGGGCTGTCCGGTGGGTGTCCGGGGGGCTGTCCGGGGACCAAGGAGGAGGGTGGGGGGGCTGTGCGGGGTCTGTCCGGGGGGTGTTTGGGGGTTGTTCAGGGGGTTGTCCGGGGTTGTTCAGGGGGCTTTCCGGGAGTTGTTCAGGGGGTTGTTCAGGGGTTGTTTAGGGGTTGTTCAGGGGTTGTTCAGGGGTTGTTCAGGGGGTTGTCCGGGGTTGTTCAGGGGGCTGTCCGGGGGGTGTTTGGGGGGTTGTATGGGGTCCAAGGGGGAGGGTGGGGGGTTGTCCGGGGGGCTGTCCGGGGTCCAGGGTGGAGGTTTGGGGGCTGTACGGGGGGCTGTCTAGGGGGCTGTCCGCGGGGCTGTTCGGGGGGTGTTTGGGGGGTGTTCGGGGTCCAAGGGGGAGGGGGGGTTGTCCAGGGTCCAAGAATGAGGGGGGTTGTCCAGGGAGTTCTCAAACACACAACCACTAAAAGACAACAACATCCATAAAAACAGACAATATATAAAAATAACTCAACTCCAATACTATACTACGAGTCTAGATAAAACCAACAACTAGAATAGATTAAACATCAAATCTCAGTAATATAAGTCAAAAATGTAACGGATCAATATGTCCCACATCAGCATCACCATCACCATCATCATCATCATCATCACCCTCGTCATCGTCCTCACCCTCCACAGCGCCTTCCTCCTCGCCTTCACCCTCCTCCTCGCCCTCCTCATCTCCCTCCTATTCCGCATTAGACTCCTCGCCATCATCATCTTCAAGCTGGACATTGGCCTGACCACCACTGGAACTTCCACCTAGTGCACCATATATAGAATGTATCGACGACATGTATTCATCAATCGCTGGGATGGCCTCTGCTGGAAGTGTTGGACGTAGAACTTCAATAAATTTCATAAATGCACTATTTGCCCTAGCAGACTGTTCTGCCGTCTCTGTGGCCCTTTTCTCATCCTGTTCTGCATGTGCCCTAACTTTCTGCAGCTCGGTGGCACTACAACTCGTACCTGAGGCAGGCCAATACCTCATAGGGGCTATCCTAGGTCGGCAGCGTACTCTGCCAGAATGATCCTCTCCCAACACCTGATGTAAGTGATCAGATGGCCCAAAATTGTCTGCTTCTTGGGCATCGAGGGCCTCTAAAGCATCCTGTTACAAATATAAATATATTATTAAGTTACTAAATAGATATTAAAATATAAAATCAACAGATTAAAACTTACAATCTGCTGTTGAGTCGCTTCGTTGACAGCACTTCCATCCTTTTTTCGTCTACTCGAGCAAAACAGTTTTTCTCGAGGCACACGTCCTTCAATATTTTGTACTTGTCTCTACAATGACATTGAAAACAAAAGTTATATAAAAACTTTAGCAAATGATTAAATAATTGAGGAAACAAAAGAAAATGTATGTCGTAAAGAAAACTTATAAACAATTGTCATACCTGCTGCCTCTCATGATCCGGCATCGTCGTACGTCCAAGTGTATGGAGGTATTTTTTTGCATCAATGTTTTTTTTATTTTTTCCAGATGATTCCTAAATAAAATTTTATAATGCAAAGGATAATATTAATGCAAAACTTGAAAATTATTATTTAAATACCTCAAATGTAATTCATACCTTAAACTGGGTACTCGTCCAATGAGTAATCATCTGACGATACTGCTCTATAGGACAATCATCCACGACTGGTACCGCCTCTAACTCAGTTCCAACTCTAGCACGCCAACCAATATACAGATCATGCTTATAGGCTCTCCAAAGCTCGCCTAAATCCTTTAGACGTTCCAGTCGTGCACCCTCACCATCAGGAAAATTAAATCGGAGCTGAAATCAAAATATTAATTCATATAAATACAAAAATAATTCATGGCATTAAATACAACATATTTTTTTACCCATATCTCTGCCCAATCTCTATCTTTGACCTCATGTGGCAAATGTCTCCATGACAGCGGGCTGACGGGAATGATGTCGGAGTATTTGGCAAGCGTCGCCAGAAAACTCCGACATTGCTGCCCTGTTTTCTCAACCATCTGATTGTCTTCATTATATTCCACCATAACCTGTGTGCGACGGTTCCACACCGAACGCATGCGTGTACGGCCCCGCCCCCGCTTCCTATCAGTAGATGTATCTGTCATGAATGAAAAACAAATATTTTATCAAAACATGTTATAATGAAAATAAATATTGCTATAAAAGTTTTTTAGGTTTTTATAAATATATTTGCGCTAGTCTGATCAATGAGTGGCGCCGGATCCACAAAACCTGATGGAACACCCTATGGTGGAACAGGAGTCGAAGACGATGGAATATAAAAGCTCGGAGAGACAGAAGTAGAAGGAAAAGAAGATGGAACAGCTGTATGACCTGATGCTGACTGGGGAGTGGGAATCATCATGGGATGTGAAAATGATGGGGCAGAAGATGCAGAAGGTAGCGAAAACATGGGAGGCCTAAATACCCCGTGTGTCCCTAACGACACACCGGGATCAGAATGTGGGAAGGCTGAAATGTCAGTGGGAGGGGCAGGGTCTAGTCAGGAACGCGCAGCTCTACGTCCACCTCTGGTACGAACCCTCCTCGTACCACCGGCCTGAGTACTAGGACCAGTACTAGGCTCCTCGTCGAATAACTATCGACGTAATGGTGGATCCTACAAAAAAGTTTACAAAAAAAATTAATCACATGACATTATATATTCTGTAAATATATATATATATATATATATATATATATTTGAAATAAAGTACTCACTGTAGGCACTAATGGTGGAATGCCCATCTCCTCCATCCGACGATTATTCTCCGCAATTTTTTTTCTTCGTCTCTCTTCAATTGGCTGCATTTCCAGCATTTGAAAAAAATATGTAATTAATTAGAAAAAGAAAATTAATGTGTAAACCAAAAAACTAAATATATGAGGGAATGAGGGGATTCATTGGTAATTTAGCTATCAATTGTTTTAGAAGAGCTTGAATGAATTTAATAAAACATACAAGTTGTAATGTTCACCAAGTTAGAAATATTGTTTGATTTGGTTTGAATACAGTTCAATTCCAAATTAGAAAATGCAATTCAAATAAAACAGCAACCAATAAACATTGAAAATTCACATAACGGTCAAGTCAGCTAAAACATATTTGTGATCAATACTAAATAAATATGAATATTACCAACCTTAACAACCCAACTCAAGGTAAACCAAAAGAATTCAGAACATGGATGAATGATTCGATATATTTCCAACCACAACTTCAGGTTCAAAATCAACTCTGACAATTGAGCTATTGGAGTCATCAAAAGAAATAAATGGATTGGTTCCAATGGCAATAGGGACAGTGTCAATTCCATCATCAGCATCATCAAAAATATGTCTTGGAATTACTTCAACTATGACACCAAATTCATGTTGAAGTTGATCTTTGACATAAAAAACTTTTTTAGCCATTGATGCCAACACATATGGTTCTTCGGTAGCAAGAGTGCGGGTCATATTAATTACTCGAAATCCACAATCATCAATAAATGTGCCATGTCTCGTCATCGAATCAAACCAATGGCATTTCATCATTGTAACTCGTCCCTGAGAGTAATAATCCAATATTATTATTTTCTCAACGACTCCATAATAACCCACATTTTCAAGTCGCGGTCTACTATCTGATGCACTGGCATAACAATCTGTTGTGGCGGTAACCATAATACCATCATGTTGTGTTCTCATGTTTTTGGCTCGTTCAGTGACAATAAATCTGTACCCATTGATAACAATTGATTTACAGTCACGAACCACGGTATTAGGACCAAAATACAAAGCTCTTATTTCCTTAGAGACAGAGTCAGCAGACAAACTCAATACCTGCAATATAAATGACAGTTAAACTTAAGTAAATATTGAAATAATTAATTTAAATAGTAATATTTTTACCTTCAATTTTAACCAAGTAGAAAACTCTTTGCTATGCAAAGTCTCTCTCCTTCTCAAAGATAAAGAACGATTCTTCCTATTTATCATTGTTTTATGTTCCCTGTAGATAAAAAAATATGAATAGTTTAACAGATATATATGTAAGATATACATATTCAATTTTGTTACCTGATATAGTCATCGAACAAATCACAGTTGAACAAAACTGTGCGATGTGCCATCTCCCGCTCTTCATGGCTTAATGTATTCAATGTATATGATCCAGGAATTCCTCCTGTTTGAGGAAGTGATGGAAAACTGGGTTCAATTTGCTCATATTGTTCTTCTTCATTTCTCATTGGTCTGTTCATTCTTATAGTAAGATCAGACAAATACATTGAAAAGAAATCCATACATTCTTGAGCTAAGTAACCGTTCACGATAGAACCTTCGGGATGATTCTTGTTTCGAACATAAGACTTTAATGTGAACATATTTCTTTCAGTTGGATACATCCAACGAAAAGAAACAGGTCCTCCGAGAAGTATTTCAGTTGGAATATGGACAGTCAGATGCAGCATGCATGTAAAAAATGATGGGGGAAATATTTTCTCCAACTCACACAAAATTAATGGGGCATCTGTCAACATTTTTTGCAAGAAAGACTTGGACAACTTCTTAGCACAAAGATCTCTAAACAAATGGCACAACCGAATAACACCCACTCTTACATTATTGTACAAAAGATGACGGATTGCTATTGGAAGCAACTCATGCAGTAGAACGTGATAATCATGAGTCTTCAAAGATTTTAGCTTCAACTCTCTTCTGTTGACCCGTTTAGATATGTTGCTTGAATATCCATCAGGAACTATAATAGTCTCTAATACTTCCAAAAATTGTTTTTTTTTTCAGTAGGTGTCATCACATAAGAAGCACATGGAAGTTGCCATTTATTTTCACTGATACGCACAGGATGCAATTCTGGTCTGATGCCCCAATCCACCAAGTCACGTCGAGATCATAAATCATCTTTTGTCTTCCCCTTGACATTTAGAAGAACTGAAAGCAACATTTCACATATATTCTTTTCAATATGCATTACGTCTAAGCAATGACGTATCAAATTGGTTGACCAATAAGGAAAATCAAAAAAGATACTCCTCTTCCTCCAATTGTAACAGGTTTCTGTGGAAACATTCTTTCTCTTTCCAGATTTCATTTGACCCTTCCCGAACGAAAAACTGAAATCTTTCAATTCATTAAGCACATCAGTTCCAGACATACTCTGAGGTGGATCATCGGTCTCTATAGTATTATCAAATCTTCGACGATTCATTCTATATGGATGATCCTTTGGCAAAAATCGTCGATGTCCCATAAAACTGAAACTACAACGATGTTTCAGTCTTCTGGATCGTGTATTCTTCATACAAACTGGACATGACAGTTTTCCCTTCGTGCTCCATCCAAACATCACTGCATAAGCCGGAAAATCATTGATCATCCACATAAGCGCAGCACGCATCTGAAATATGTCTTTAGAACATGCATCGTATGTGCACACACCCACATCCCAAAGAAGTTTCAACTATTTTATTAAAGGTTGCATGTATACATCAATATCAATGCTGGGATCAGAAGGACCAGATATGAGTATACTCATGAAAGTGAAAGATTTTTTCATACACAACCATGGGGGAAGATTATAAATGTGTATAAAAACTGGCCATGTGCTATGCGAAGTAAGAATCTTCCCAAACGGATTAAAACCGTCGCATGAAAGACCCAGCCTCACATTACGCACGTCAGCTGCAAAATCAAGATGTCGAGCATCAAATCTCTGCCATGAAAATCCATCTGCAGGATGAACCAACTCATCATTAGTCTTCTTTCTCTCGGTATCATGCCATCTCATTTTTATTGATATGTCATCAGACATAAAATGATTCTGGAGTCTGGGGATCAATGGAAAGTGCCACATTACTTTCTGTGGAACGCGGGATGGTGTTCTATCAGATTTTGACTTCCAACGGGATGTGCCACATTTTATACATTCATTTCGTTTAGCGGTTTCTTCCCAGAATAAACTGCAATCTTTCGGGCAAGCAAGAATTTTGTTTCTGGAAAATCCAAGTTCTTTAACTAAATTCCATGCCATATAGTGGTTTGAGGGAATATCTGCATCATCTGGAAGTAAATCCTTCAAGAGGGTAAGAATGTAATCGATTTCTATATTAGAAATCCCATACATAGTTTTTCCATGAAACAATCGGATTAAAAATTCCAGATTTTTCATTTTATCGCATTGTCGATATACTGGAGTCGTGGCAGCATCATTCAATTTTTTCACCCTATCAATATCATCATTTTCACTAGATGCATCAGTTGTCCTCATATCGACGTCTTCTTGAGTTGAAATCCTTTCTTTTTCATGATGACGAATAAACGGAAACTGATCATCTAACAAATTCTCCATTCCAGTCCTTTCATTTCGATCATCACCAATTTGAGATTTCATTTTCTCCCCATTGTGATACCACACAAAGTAGTTTGCTTGAAAACCATTTTTGGTTATGTGGTAGCTGACTTCTTCACGACTCAACCAAGGTCTACCAACACAATTGGAACATGGGCAGTGTATGCGACCACTATCTGAAGCATTGTGAAATGAAAAATCTATAAATCTCTCCAAATTGTTTTGAAAATCGCTAGAGATATGATCGGTTTCATACATCCAACTTCTGTCCATTCTGTAAAAAGAATTCATATAAGTCATTTTGTCATAAACAATTCAATAGGATTGAACTTTAATAAAAATTACATTTAAGTAAACGATAAAGGAAGAAAATAATCATGGTATCAACTACACATGTGAAAAAAACATACTAATGTGTTATTGAAAAAATGTAAAACCAATAAGAACTTAATGTGTTATCACATCAGAGCATGCCTCATCCCATAACCATATTAGTAGGGTATCCTCATATGCGATTTACCTTTTTGAATTAATATGCACTTCCTCACCAGGTACTTGAGTAGATTTCATAGATATAATCATCTCACATCCTGTAAGGCTTCCATTATGTATGATCTGCAGAATAATTTGAGTGATCATGAATCATGCATGGGATCTTCCCATGATCACTATAGATTATGAGAAGGAATTATGATAGGTCACGTGAAGAACATCAAACACATATTTTAGATAATTTGAGACATAATATAATAAAATAATGTATAAATCTATGGAATTTGGGATAAAAGGTGGGTTGTCCATGGGGGTCGATGATGTTCAGACGGGGGGTTCGCGAGAGCACGGCCACCCCCTGTGGCCAGCCCACCCAACCCCCCTGGACAGCCCGCCCACCCCTCCTTGACAGCCCGACCACCCCCGTGGACAGCCCGTCCACCCTTGTGGACAGCCCGCCCACCCCCGTACCCCCCTGGACACCCCGTACCCGCCTGGGATAGCCACGCCCACCCTCCCAAACAGCCCACACCCCCCTCCCCTGCAACCCCACCACCACCACCTAGACATACCAACCCCCCCTGGACACCCCACACACCCCTCCCCCACCAGGACACCCCACCCAGACCCCCAGGACAGCCCACACCCCCTGGACAGCCCTGCCCACCCCCGTGGACAGCCTTTCCCACCCTCGTGGACAGCCCCGCCCACCCCCATGGACAACCCACCCACCCCCGTGGACGCCCCCTACCCCCTAGACAGCCCAACCACCCCCGTGGACAGCCCACCCACCCCCCTCAACACCTCTTCTCCCTATGGACATCCCCCCACCACCTTGGATAGCCCGCCCACCCCCCTGGACACCCCTACCCCCTGTGGCCAGCCCACCCACCCCCCCTGGACAGCCCGCCCAACCCTCCTTGACAGCCCGGCCACCCCCGTGGACAGCCCGTCCACCCTTGTGGATAGCCCACCCACCCCCGTACCCCCCTGGACACCCCGTACCCCCCTGGATAGCCCCGCCCACCCTCCCAAACAGCCCACACCCCCCTCCCCTGCAACCCCACCAACACCACCTAGACATACCAACCCCCCTGGACACCCCACACACCCCTCCCCCACCAGGACACCCCACTCAGACCCCCAAGACAGCCCACACCCCCTGGACAGCCCCTCCCACCCCCGTGGACAGCCTTTCCCACCCCCGTGGACAGCCCCTCCCACCCACGTGGACAACCCACCCACCCCTGTGGACGCCCCCTACCCCCTAGACAGCCCAACCACCCCCGTGGACAGCCCACCCACCCCCCTCGACACCCCTTCTCCCTATGGACAGCCCCCCACCCCCTTGGATAGCCCGCCCACCCCCCTGGACACCCCGACCCCCTGTGGCCAGCCCACCCACCCCCCCCCCCCTGGAAAGCCCTCCCACGCCTCCTTGACAGCCCGTCCACCCCCGTGGACAGCCCGTCCACCCTTGTGGACAGCCCGACCACCCCCGTACCCCCCCTGGATAGCCCTGCCCACCCTCCCAGACAGACCACACCCCCCTTCCCTACAACCCCACAACCACCACCTAGACATACCACCCCACCTGGACACCCCACACACCCCTCCCCCACCAGGACACCCCACCCAGACCCCCAGGACAGCCCACACCCCCTGGACAGCCCCGCCCACCCCCATGGACACCCCCTACCCCCTAGACACCCCAACCACCCCCGTGGACAGCCCACCCACCCCCCTCGACACCCCTTCTCCCTATGGATAGCCCCCCACCCCCTTGGATAGCCCACCCACCCCCCTAGACACCCCTACCCCTCGTGGCCAGCCCACCCACCCCCCCTGGACAGCCCGCCCACCCCTCCTTGACAGCCCGGCCACCCCCGTGGACAACCCGCCCACCCCCGTACCCCCCTGGACACCCCGTACCCCCCCTGGATAGCCCCGCCCACCCTCCCAAACAGCCCACACCCCCCTCCCCTGCAACCCCACCACCACCACCTAGACATACCACCCCCCCTGGACACCCCACACACCCCTCCCCCACCAGGACACCCCACCCAGACCCCCAGGACAGCCCACACCCCCTAGACAGCACCGCCCACCCCGTGGACAGCCTTTCCCACCCCCGTGGACACCCCCGCCCACCCCCGTGGACAACCCACCCACCCCCGTGGACACCCCCTACCCCCACAATCCATTATCCAAAACATATCAAATTGGTTTGAACACAATCCATAATTCCCACAATCCATTATCCAAAACATGTAAACGTCCCAACTCTGATTTACATGTTTTGAACACTCTCCTTCCAAACATAGAATACAAAAACATTAAATAAGTCTTCACAAACACAAACAATATCCTATTTAGATATTAATTTCAATAATCAATTAAACCACCAACACCTGGAAAAAATATATTCATTAAAACAACTACAAAAATATGGTTGAGATCAAATTTTACCTATTCGTATGGGGGTGTACCTGTTGGGATGGGGGGTGCTGGTGTTCCGATTCGCGAGAGCAGTGGAGTCGGATGGGGTTCGCGAGAGCACCGGAGCGAATAGATTAGGGCTCTGTCTGAATGGGGAGAGGAGATCGCGATCTGCAATTTGGGGGAAACCTTTGCCAACGGTTTATAAAAACCGTTGGCAAAGGCACACATTTCCCAACGGTTCACTGGAACCGTTGGGAAATGTGTGAGTTTAGCACCCCTTTCCCAACGGTTCCAGTGAACCGTTGGGAAAGGTGTGAGTTTTTCCCAACGTTTTCACTGAACCGTTGGGAAATGTGTGATTTTAGCACCCTTTCCCAACGGTTCCAGTGAACCGTTGGGAAAGGGTCCACCGAAATTCTCTTTGCCAACGGTTTTCTTAAACTGTTGGCAAAGGCTCACTATACCAACGGTTTAAGCAAACCGTTGGTATACTGCCATTGGGAAAAGACTAAATTCCATTACTGAAACTTAAACGGTACCCAAATAAATTATGACATGGATTGATGGTCGTTCTTGATCCCCAAGGGATGACTAAAAGAACCTGAGAATCACATACAATCAAGAGTGAGTGATTTCACCACGATAATAACTCATCAGGACTAACAAAAAATAAGAATCAATAAATAGCTGATATTCCATAAATTCCCAAAGATAGAAAAAAATGTAGATAGAAAGAAGTCTTGAAATGGTACGTCAATCAAATTTTTCACATCATACATCAAAGATAACATCACATGTTCTCTGTGTAATAAGTAGACCACATGCTCTACCGGTCACCACCAAATACTAACATCCTACTAATCAAGAATATCCACTACCTCCAAGAAGTTTCTATACTTTCCCTGAACCTAGAAGACAAAAGTCTAAAATTGCCTAAAGGTAAATGTAGGGTGTAAGAATAAATACAAGTAGGATCTCATGAAGTATTACATAAGCAATCCATATCAAGTAAATTAAACATTCTAAATTTCATATAAAACAAGTCATGGAAATATTTTTACAATTAATATTAAAAAATTATTTTCAAAACATTTAATTGATAGAGTAAAATAGGGACAATAATTCAATGTAATAAAAATGGGTATGAATGGGAATTTTCTATAAAAAATAGACATGAGTAAAACATTTCATAACAATGAAATTTTTAAATCATTTTAATTTTCCATTATCAATCATAGCACCATGGTTAAGAGACCCTGGGATAGTTTTGTACTAGTTTTCTCATGAATCTAGGTAAATTATGGCTCCTAGTGTGGAAACATTATTGGATCCCAAACCAATGGGGAATATGATAAAATCTTAAAGAATAGACTCTTTTCCCTCAAGTAGTTTTTAGTATAATTTTCAATATTAAATCATTTCTATGTAGAGATAATATGTTTCTACCATTTAATCTTCCCACCTAACTACACAGGCTCAAATGTGCTTCAAGGAAAACAGACAAATAAGGGGTTATCATTAATTTCAACCATTGTCAAATCATATCAAAAAAATCAAACATTTCATCAGTGTATGTTCGATATTCAAAAACATTTAGCCACATTTCAAAAACCAACATCGAATGGTTTTCATAAAAACTCATGTCATTCAAAAAAACTCATTTCATTTAAATTTCATAAATCATTTAATGCTATCATTTCATAATTTCATTCATAAAATCATTCTTTTACTTCAAATCCATTTTCTTGAAATCAATTCTTTGTTTGAAATGATATACCCAAACGGTTCAACACAAACACACACACCATTCCACATAGGTTTCATTACCAATAATCACAAATCAGTCTTTCTAGATCAATTATAAACTAATTTCAAAATCATAAAGCATTAAAGGATTTAATTAATGGGAATTTCCTTGTGAAACATCCTACATCAAATAATGATCAACAATCACTCCAAACCTGGATCCACTAATAGAGAGTGAAATGTTATAACGATTAAAATGAGATCCTAGAATCACAATTCCAAAATCAAAATCAAAATCCAATAAAAAATCAATATATCACATCCCACGGTGAGGAAGAAACATGAGAGGGAATGGAATTCATCGATAGATCTAGGATACACTTACCAAGAGAGACTCAACACATCAAACAACACTTGCATCCATAGAAAAACAAGGTCGGAAGATCTAGATTGTTCTCTAGAGACCCCCCATGATGTTTAGGGTCAAATGAAATTTGAGGGAGAGGATTAGTCTTTAAAATGGATATTAAATGATGATAAAAGAAAAAACTACCCTGTTTTTTATCATCCATATTGGTGTCAATAGCTGGTCGGTGAAACCTGGAAGAATTCTTAGACCACTACAATTACCACCAATTGGTCAGTGGAGTTCCTATAAGAACTCCCTATAGACACCCCTCCACTGGCTTCCTATTGGCCCTCACCATCTCGTTGGTGAAACATTTATAGCCATTTTGGATATAGGCTCAAGTCCACATCCATGATAAATTCACCGACTAGATCCTCACCTATAAAATGAGAATCAAAACTCCAATTCGCACCACTATAAAAGATAAAACAAGGGGAAAACAACCAATAAAAAAATTATAACTTAGAAAAGATAGAATGAACAATATATAAACATGTAAACAAATAGGAACATGAAAAAAATATGTTTCATACCAAAATTATTATAATATAATGAAATAACCTTCCCACCATAAATGCTTTCCAACACTATAAATCTTGTCAAAAAGACTACATTAATATAAGGTGAGGAAACATCTCTCCCATTAATGTCTCACACTCCCAAGTCTCATGAAATTTATAATTATATTATTAAAAACCCAAAATTGAGGGGATATATTTTACCTAGACGACCTTTACTTGTGAATCAACAATCTGAACTGGCTGCTCAGTCATGGAAAAATCTGGTTCCACATCCTGGTTCCCCTAGCTGAATACATGATATGATTAAGAAAGGTACTTATTGAGTTGAAACATGTGAAAAACTTCATGGATAGATGTCACTTATGGTGGAACGATCAGATGGCATGCCACCATTCTAGTCCACTTCATAACCTAAAATGGTCCCATGTATCTCAGTGTTATCTTTTCTTATTTTCTAATCCGTAAATTACCCAAATGTTTTGAGACTCCTAAAAACTATCGGTCACAAATTGAGAAGTAAAATTTGTTTTAGAAGTGATATATATAAGACTTATACCAACTCAGTTCTATAAAGATTCTATAACAATTCAACTGAATCTTTATCATCATCTCTTGGACCAAACTAGGTTTGACCCGGGAAGCTTCACTAATCTCCAACCAACAGAGCAAAGTTTTATATAAATGACCATAAAAGGCCTAAAATGTTCCTAACTTTATGGATGATTGGTAAATATCATTATAGGAAAATTTAAACATCCCTAAAGGGTTATCCAAAGATCCTCCAAATTTAAGGACACAATATTAATCAATTCCCTAACAATTTCTATAGCTTGTTCCTTTTAACCATCTATCTGAGGATGATATGACATGATCAACAGTGCTTGGGATCTCATCTCCTATTAGAGGCCTTTCAAAAAATGAAAAGTGAAATGAGGATTCCTATGAGCCGTAATGTAAGATATAACTCCATGAAATATGATGATCTATTATATATATAGATGTCCCAGGTCTTCAACTTTTTTCATATCATAAATGGGAATAAACATATCTAATTTGTCCAATTGATCATTCTCCACCCAAACCATATTATTTTATAATGGTGTACAGGAAAACCCAACCAAAAAGACTATCAATATGTCTTCCCACTTCCAAGTCATCAATGGAAGGGGATAAAGTAATCCTAAAGAATTTTTATGCTCAAACATAATCATATAACAATTATAAGAACAAGAACCAAATTCAATAATTCCTTATTTTATACATAGACACTAGAAATGATTCCCCATATCATAAAGAATTTTCATCATTCCTGAGTGTACCACCCACTGAAAATAATGAAAATACCCCATCCCATCCTTCCTCATAGATAACGAAAAAAAAAAATTATGATGAAAATGACACCCTAATGAGATGGAGACCATTCATCAACATTCTCCCCAACATTTAAAGAATTTATAATACATTAGAACTCATCATAAAGTTTTTATTCCTAGGGAATCATCGCAATAAGAGAGGATTTCAATTGAGCACTCATAAAAACAACAACGGTATTATCCTCTTGGAATCGCAAATTCATATATGCAAAGAGAGACATTAGATTCCATTCCTTAGAAGATTATTTCATGGATTGGGAAAAAATTTCTTAATAAGAGAATAAAAAATGTCATTACTCTTATTATGGTTGTAGGAAATATTAATTTAAAAAGGATTTCAGTGCTCCACCCATTCTATATACCAAAGTATCAAGTCTTTTTCCAATAATATTTGACTCAAAATTTTGTTTTCAGAGTAAATAGTAAAACTTTTTATGAAAAGGTAATTTCTTTCAACTCTATGGATCATGCATCACAGCTGAAAGTTCAAGATATTTTGTGAGATAGTTATTCTCATGTGGATAATGTTGAAAATAAACATAAGTCACCATCTAATAACCCAACCTAAAAACATATCCTAAATCCAAACTCAATGCATCATAGAAGACTTCATATCCATGCCCATTATCTGGAAGGATCAACACTAGATTTGAAGTTAAATGACACTTTAACATATTGAAATAAGTCTGACATTTTAGATCCCATATGAACTTTACTCCCTTCCCAATGAGAGCGGTCAATAGAGAAGCCAACTTAGTGAAATATTTCACAAAATGGTTGTAATACACTACCATGCACAAGAAGATCCAAATCCAAAAGATGTTTTGTGGTTCCTTCCATGTCATAATAACTTTCAACTTCTCATGATCAATTGAAATGTCATGTTTGGAAACCATGTGTCCCAAGAACATTACCACTAAAATTCAGAAATTACATTTCAAAATATTGGAATAAATATAGTTATTTTTCAACATATCTGAAACTAATATCAAAAGATGCAGATTTTCCTCCTTTATTTTAAAGTAAACCAAGATGTCATCCAAAAATACCACGATGAAAAAAATCAGAAAATATTGTTTATCAATACCATAAACCCAACATCAGCATTTGTCATACCAAAAGATATTACAATATAATCATGTTGGTCATACCCTCTCCTGAAAGAAGTATTAGGGATATTAGACTCCTTATTAATAAACTGTTGTTAACCAAATCAAAGACCAATTTTCAAGAACCAAATCACCCATTTCAGAGAGACAAAAAAATCATCAATACGGGGCAACATATACTTATTCTTGAACATAACATGATTGATCTTTTTATATTCATGAAATTGGTGAAGAGATTTATCATATTTCTTGGAAAAATAACGTTGACACTACACAAGGAAAAACACTAGTTTAGATAAATCCTTTGGACATAAAGTCCTCCAACTAAGTCTTTAAATATTTTAGTTCAACCAGTTTCATTGGGTAAAAGGGAATATAAATAGGTTAGGTACCTACTACCATGTTGATAGAAAACAACACCTCCCTCATAAATGGAAGAAAAATTATTCAAATGGAAAAACATTATAAAACTCAACCTCTATAGGAGGAATATTAGAAATTTAATATTAAAACTCTAGTTCAAAGGTGAACATGGATATTATCCTACCCAAATCTAGAAGATTAGGTCTTGCCTGAATTGACCTCTGGAAGGGTCGGCCCAGGGGAAAGCCTAGAGAGCCCCTGGAATTGATCAATATTACGAGAAAGGGAAACCCTCCACCCCTCCTTCAATTTCACCATTCCTTTATCTGACCCTTCCTTACATTCCACCGCTCCACACAAAACTGTTCTTCACACGTGATAAATATGCAACACTTCCATTCTCTTTTTAGTGTGTTCCCTTTACCCCATAATCTCCTACTTCACTGCACTGATGTCACCCCCCCCCCCCACCCTATTTCCCTACTCTACACATCTCCTCCCTGACATACTGGTCTTGGCTCATTTTACAGATCCTGATGGCTGGAGGCATTTCGTCTCACACCTCACAAATCCTACCTACCTGAGTTGGTGTCGGTGTGCCCTCATTATGGAGCCCCCTCCCCTACTATCACTGACCCCCTAGTATGTGGGTATTTTTTATAATAATTTTTTTTAATTAGGATTACTAATTTTCTATTTTTTATTTTTTAAAATAATTTTGATTAATTTTTGAAAATTATATGTATCACGATTGTCGGTCTAATTTTTAATTTTCTATTTTTTCATATAATATGAATTTATAATTTATATTTAATTTATTTTATTATTAACTAATAATGGTTAGGTTAATTGGTTTATCAATTTCTAAAATAATCATTTTTTATTTACAATCTATTTAATATTCTTCCTAATCATCTATACAATTTTTATTTTATATCAATTTTTAGTTTTTAATGATTTTATGTATTAAATTGAAAAGTCATAATGTATTTGTAAAAATATAGATTATTATTAAAAAAAGTTATAGTTTTTATTTCGTTTTAGAAACTCGTTTTTAACACTAACTAATATGTTTGGTTGATTGGTATGTTTTTTCGCTATTTAGAAGTGTTTTTTTAATTCAATTAATATGTTATTTTAAATCTGTTCGTTAAAATTTTTATAGGTTTGAAATAAGAATAGGGAGATGAAGATGATGATGATACTATGAAGGATTCTAATTATATTTGAATTGGTCTACACAATAATGGAAAAATATATTTTTGTTTAAATATTTATCATTAAATGAAAAAGAAAAAAATATATTTTTCATTCATATGTTATGATTTCTTATTTAAACTTTTCTTCCATTTCCCATTGTGGAGTTTTGGATAACACATAAAAAGGTTCTTTGAATTTATTTTATTATACATGTTAGTTAAATTTTAATCTCTTATTTTAAAAATAATTTTTGTGTCACTAATTTTGACTTTATTTAGTTTGAGTGGTTATTTCACCTTATTTGTATTATTTTCTATTTAGCATATAAATATATAGAGACATTGAACATTATAATGTGACGTTTATCGGAGTTAAATTGATTATCTATGGTGTTAAAAATGGTTTCTTTAATCCTACTATGTCATTTGTGTTGGATTTAACAGTGGTTTAAATACTTATTATTAAAATTAGTCTTTTTAGTTTGACAATGTATTTATTAGATTATATGGTTTAGTATTTTAAATTGTACAAAATAGTTTTTAATATGGTTTTTTAGATTTTTAAGATATTTTTTGACTTTCATTATGTGCAAAAAGAGTTCATTTTTTAATATAAAACATTATTTGGCTATGTTTAGAACACAATTTTCAAAAATGAAAAAGATCAAATTTTAATTAATTAAATCATTTTTAACATGTATTAAAGATGAAATTGTATACATACTATATTTGTTTTTAAAAAGGGTTGTTAAAATTTATATAAGGTAAATTTACATATATAGAATAACGATGTTTTCATATGATTTAAACTCTTGTTTGACATTATTTTTTATTTTTTTTCAAGCCTTATGAGTGCATTTTTAAACATTTATATATTTTTGAATTATTTTATAAAAAATTAATATTTTACAGTTTTCTTGTGGGTTAGTTCGATTTGGTGTAAACCATATTTTTTTAATCCCATATATAATTTGGGTTTAAATGTATTTATAAATTTAGGCCCACCAAATACAAGATCTTATTTTTCTCCAATCCAACTTGTATTATCTCTTAAAAGGGAAAATTTTCTATAATTTGTCTCGGGCAACAAGGGTCCCCGGGTCAGTCCTGACCTGAAGTCTCATTCTCCTTGAAAGACATGACACTCCCCGTTGGGGGGAAGTAAAGGAGACCCAATGAAGATAACATTCGATACAAGATTTATGTTTGATCAGCCAATCCATCCTAAGAATGACATCCATAAGTTTTATATATATACCAAAAAAATTCTTAAACAAGCTCAACTTCTAATAATGAAAAACTAAAAGAGGGGAATCTGATTCCCTTATCGTTATTTATCCTGAGAGGCATATAAATCTATATTACACAAGGAATGAGCTATGTATGAATATTGAACAGTTCCACAATATGGGTATATATGAAGGAAATATAGGCTCCAATACGAAATAAAGAATCCACTAAAAATGAAGAAATGGTAATGGTACATCTCATTATCATAGGACCCATAATAGTTTTACATGGAGACTTATCCACTACATGAAGAATATTTTCTCTAGATGTCTGTGGACAGAGCCCATTTTTCTTGAAGCATATGACAATATCGTAGAGCCTCCTCATTTTAACTAGACCAAAATACTATTCTGAGTGGTGAAAACATGGAATAACGTCTGAAACATTCATGAATGTATGAATGAGCTACAAATATTTGTTGATTCTATGTAGTATGATTCATGTTCCCAACCGTAAAAATTGAAAGTGGGTGAATGTGAATTTTTTGGACAATGTGGATGATTTAGAAGATGTCTAAGGTCATGATACACCACCAAAATATCCTTTATGTGACTCATCCAACTTTTTCTTCTCCTTAAAGGGACCACCACAATTGTAGCTGGGGGTGGGAGGAACTCCCATCAACCCTGACTTACCAACAAAGTTAAGTTCTTCCATAAAAAATCTATAGAGAATATTAGCATATTAGTTGATACTTAAAAAGAAAACCTAATATCAAATATATTATTAATGACCCACATCAAACATTCTAGATTTAGAATCTCATTTAATACAACCTTAGGTGATAAATAAACAATTTTGGTAAAGTAGTTGGAAAATTGGGTCATTTTCCATTTTCTTTAATTGAGTTTAAGGAACTCCATGGATTTAGAAAAACTATCAATTTTGAATAGAACTTATCTATGGAAATTTCCCTCAATACATTCCAGTATATGATGAAATTTTTCCTCATCGTGACTAAATAATCCCACCACCTTCTGTTGTCCCCTTAGAGTTTGAAGAAGGTGAATTTCACCTAATAGAGTCTGGAATCCCAAAGAACTCAATAAGTTCCTATATTTATTTCAACTAATATTATTACTCTTTAGGATAATTAGTACCCTATAAAGATGGTTTCTTTAGATGAATATTTTCCTAGTTATGGTCTCTATTACCATACCTCTAAGGTAAAATCATTGTAACCTGAACAAGAATAAATGTAGCTACCTAGCCTAGAGCTTGGACAGCATGCAAAACAACCTCTACAATGTTCTGATCAATTGGAGGGTTTTTATATTGTAGTTCATCAGCATATCCCTCATAATTTCTATTCAAACGACTTATTGGGGTAATGGTACTACAGAACATCAATATACACCAAGAGGAAATCAATAAAGTGATTCAATATCATCAAATCTATCAAGAATAATTCAACTGGGAAAGGAAAATCTCTTATCAATTCTTTGTAAAAAATTATAGAATTAGAACAACCCACTCCCCAAATAATAATTTTCACAACAACCCATCATAATATAAAGATCAATACGATGAGAGTTGTCCAATAACATGTTTGTAACCTACACCTTATGTGATGAAAATATTTCCTCATATCTACTAATACATCTCAAACTATATACCAACATCAAGAGAGGACATGACCACTGTTGATAATAATTTGCCACAAATTGACCTAGATAACCCACCTAAATGATACCCAAATCAATTATTACATTTCTTGAAGTGTTTTCCCAATCCTCAAGGACTAGAGACTAGCATATGGACATCACATGAAATCAAGAGGGAAATATTTCACTACATGAATAACTCATCAAGGAAAAAAATGAATATTAATTATTAAATAATTGATATTCCAAACACTCCATAAGATAAAAAACCATACGTGGACATTTATAATTCCTAATATGTTATTTTACCATAGTAATCACATCAACCATCTATAAAAACCCATACTTTACATACATTGTTAATACTTCAAAATTGAAGCACACTTATTACAACATATAACAAAACCATGAAAGGACCGTATAGGTATAGAGTCTTTAGAAACTGGGAAACATAAACAACTGGTTCATAAAGCATATACTTTTCCTCCCATTTATTTCATCATATCTAGAGTCCCTTTTTGGTATATCCTACTTAATAACCTTATTCCTGACCTGGGGAAATAAAACATACAAAAGGGTAAGCTCAAATTCTTAGTAAGGGTAAACAAAAGAAATATCAATCACATCATATACATAAGAACATAACTTTTGGAAATCTTAACCTGCAAAAGAGATCATAATTTCATTACATGAGATAAATCATAGTAGTAAAATGTAATCCCAATAATAATAACTTAAAACATTAAACTTTTTTTTATACACACATAATCATAGATAATCATTTCTTGTTAGTCAAGACTCATTTCCAAGACTATCTTAGTGGACAAAGTCCATTTCTGAACTGAGTTCACTCCTTGTTTCAGTCCTGTTTCATTGAACCGGTTTAACCTGTCATTCCAGCCATGTCTATCTCATGAGATATAAAATCTTTACCCAATGCATTGGAGGGAGATATAGGTCCCACCCATCTCATAATGATATCATTCTTATGTGTGCCACAAAATCATAAATCATACATCATTGCATAACCCATGTAATAAAAATGGGAATCTTAAACATCGTGACATCATAAAACAATTCATATAAGATAAAGGAATTCATAAATATAATTCTATCACAACATAATCAAATCAATGTAATAATAGGGATAGAAACAGAACCCTTTATTATCTTAGATGGAAAATAATTTTGATAAAACACTTGAACTCCATTCTTGAGGAAAATATCCTTTATGCTTCAAAAACACTTTTCTTTTCTTAACATGTCGTACAATTATAAACTAAAAGAAGTTGATTAAAAATAAACCTGAAAACTTGTAAAGGAATATTCTTGTAAATAATGTTTTAAAAATCCATTCATGTCGTATAAGTTAAAAAAATATTCTTCGTACTTTTTTCAGAAAAGTCAAAAAGTACCTCGTACGAAAAATGACAAAAGATTCCTTTCATATCCTTTACTAAAAACTCAAAGAATGGTAAAATTGGATTTAAAAAATTGTAGGTGGATGGAAATAATATTACATATTGAGGAAACATGGATGTGGATGATAAATTACACCCCAGTAAATACCAAAGTATAAACAATCTCGGATAAAAATGAGATTGTGATATTTCCCTTACCTTAGGTCTGATATGCCTCGTAAGTGTCCGAACCTCCTTTATAATGATTTAAATAATGTTATTGACTTATTCTAGAATCATAATTATTGTTATGATATCATATATGGTCATATTCCTAGCTTCTTAGTAGTAATATTTCATTGCTACTTGTTATTCAGGTGTTTATAACTTTTTATTCTTATGCGTGTTTTGTCGAATAAATTATTATTCTTCTCTTTAGGTTATAGATACATCATTTCCAGAATGGTATTAATGTACAATATATCATATTTATTCATTAAATTTATTTATATAATCATTATGCACTGAAGATCATGTAGAACGAATCGCATCATATCGTGGAGATGGTATTCCGTACGTACGCACGAGCGATGATATCATTCCCATGATCGTGGAATTTTATTGGGGTGTATGTATATTATTTCAGAATCAATATCACTTTAAAATAATCATATATAGTAATTATTTACACCATTATACCCATCCAAGTAAGGTGGTGGGGGAAAATAGATTACACCACGGCGTGGAGACGGTATTCCGTACGTACGCACGCGCGGTGATTTCGTTTTCCATAGGATGGATAGATGTTGAAATAGGGTTGTTTCATAATTATAATAACATATAATTATATGAGTGATACTGATGTTACTACTTCATATTGAAACAACTAAAGAAGAATAAGTTGAAGAAGAAATAATTTGGAAAGGATCGGTAATGGATATTACCTCTTTTTGACGCGCCTCTTCTTAACCTCCTCTTAGGGCACTAGGGTTGGTCTTTGAACAAGACCAGAACCTCTAATATGATTCTAGGGAAGTGGGGAAGTGAAATGGTCAGGGTTTGGACGAGCTTGAAGGCTCAAATTGGTGTGAGGAGGAGAGGGAGGAGGTGCCCTTTTATAAGGGAGGAGAGGAGCACCTTTGGAAATATAAGAAATATTAGTTTATATTAAATCCCAACCCCACTTAAAAACTTCCAAAATGACTCATATCCAGAACTTAGATGCGATAGGGTTGTAATCTCATCAACCAATAAAATTTAGACATGTTAAGAATTTATTTTAAACATTATCAACTTGATTTATTCTTATTTATCAATTTAATTTTATTTGTGGTAATAATATTATAAATTTTAAATTATTAATAATAATTACATATGTTTTGTGAATTTTCCATAATTTTACACTTTATGACATTTTAGACCATATAAATTTTAATTTATAATTTTTAAATATTTTTGTGATTTTTAAACAATTTTATAATATGTTATTTTTATAAAATAACAATAGTGTCAATTTTGACACTATTCATTTATTTGAATTTAAATAACATATATACTGAGGATATGTTCGAACTAAAAGATTTAATAGATTAATAAAATGTCATATGTATCTAGAAAATTAGTGGAGCACATTAAATAGTGCATATAATAATTATTTTAATATTTTAAAACCATTTATTTGATATTTTAATTAATAAAATAATTTCAACATCACTATTGTGTCATAATTAATGATAATTATTTAATCCATAAAAATTCTAAATAAATTCCTATGAAGTATATAATTGTATTATCTTTCTGGATACTATTCATGTTCGAAGTTTCATTAAGTTTATCACCAAATTAAAATTATTATACTTGTAAGATTTAAGAAAGTGACATGTTGTCACATTCTTTGGTTTTAATAATAATTAAATTAGTTTCATGGAAAAAAGTATATTAAATGAATCTAATCCGACCCTTAGGTGATATGGGTCGACGTTTAGTCATTCAATAGGATTTTGGCAGGTGTTAGGGTAATTTTATAATCTTATATTTACCCTTAATTACCCGATTTACCTTTAACTATGGTAAATAAAATTTACCGTAGTTACTATTCATAATGCCCAAAAATAAAAAGTAGTCTATTAACATAATTTGGACCCAATGATTCTGAATATGGAATCCATTTTTCAAAATTGAAAACATATAAGTTGCAGTAATTAATTTAAATAAAATCTCGTTGTTAAGAAAACAGGTTTTAGAAGTTAAAACATTGCCAAAGATTGAAATGTTTTTACCTATGAATTCAATGTGAAATTAATGCTAATGACATACATTATATTAAATGGTAAAAATATATTATATCTATACTTTAAAACCATTCAATATTATAATTTAACCATATAAATTATCTCATTGAAAAAAGTTTTTTTAATTAAAAATTAGCGTATTTTTACTATTCATCAAAATATGAAAGTTATCATAAAAATATCAAAAATTTATCCAAAGTAAATTTTTATATCCTGATTCAAAAGAAGAATATTATTTTGTCAAATTAAACTTATAAATGTGTCAAAACTAGATTTAATGTGGGTGTGCCATCAAAAGGCGGCAAAACTGCATTTTTTGATAAATACTTATTTTACCCAAAAAAATATTATTTTGTACTCTTACCATGTTCTAGAAAATGTATAAGATGAATAATAATGTTGTGAAATTTAAAATTCAGTTATTACTATTCGTAACTGATAGTTTATAATATTATAATAATATATTGTTGTTTAGTGGAACTCGGTATTGCGTACTACACCCGCTATCGAGGAAGGTCGCGATTGCGTGCAGCGAAAGATTCCTTTGATGATTTATATAACATAAAAACAAAATATTTCTCATAAAAGTATCTGGTGTTACATTCTACCCCCCTTAAAATGAATTTCGCCCTCGAAATTCGTCACTTTGTAACAAACAGATGAGGATACCTCTCCCTCATCATATCCTCAAGCTCCCATGTAGCTTCTTCTAATTGGTGGTTCCTCCATAAAACATTCACCAAGCGAGTGGTCTTGTTTCGTAGGACTTTTTCACTACGATCCAGAATCTCTATCGGTTGTTCTTCGTAAGAAAGATCTTGCTCCAGCGGTACAACTTCTGAGGTGAGTACATGTGAAGGATCAGGTATGTACTTTCTAAGGAGAGATACATGGAACACATCGTGAACTTGAGAGAGATTCGGTGGAAGCTCCAATCGGTAAGCTACCTTCCCAACACGATCCAGTATTTCGGAAGGACCGATATATCTAGGGCTCAACTTCCCCTTCTATCCAAATGTCATGAACCTCTTCCAGGGAGATATTCGTAAGAACACTTTATCACCCACTTCAAACTCTAGGTCTTTTCTTCGGTTGTCGGAATAAATTTTCTGTCAACTCTGAGCTGCTCTTATGTGTTATTGAATAGATCGGACCTTTTCTACCATCTCATCAACAATATCAGGTCCTAATAGATTTCTTTCCCCAACTTCATCCCAGCAAGTTGGAGTCCTGCATTTATTTCCATAGAGTGCTTCATAAGGAGCCATCTGAATACTGGAGTGAAAGCTATTATTATAAGAAAATTCCACCAAAGGTAGGTGTTGATCCCAACCACCTTTGAAATCCATAGATCAAGCTCTCAACATATCTTCTAGAGTTTGAATTGTTCTCTCAGACTGACTGTCTGTCTAAGGATGATAAGCAGTGCTGAAACTCAACTCTGTATCCAGAGTATGCTGAAGACTTCTCTAGAACTTTGAGGTAAACCTCGGATCCCGATCAGATATAATAGAAAGTGGTACTCCATGCAATATTACCACTTCCTTTAGATATATCCTGGCAAGATGATCCAGAGAGAAATCCTCTCTAATAGCGATGAAGTGTGTAGACTTTGTAAGACGATCAACTATGACCCAGATAGCATTATTGCCTTTGGATGTTTTAGGAAGTCCTGTGACAAAGTCCATAGTGATGTTTTCCCATTTCCATTCGGGTATGGGTAATGGTTGTAACATCCCCTTAGACTTCTGTCTCACAGCTTTAACTTGCTGACAAACCAAGCATCGAGAGACATATTCAGCAACATCTCTTTTCATGCCATCCCATCAGAAGTACTCTTTCAGGTCCCTATACATCTTCGTGCTTCCAGGATGAATAGAGAATGAAGAACTATGAGCCTCATCCAGCAGCTCCTTCTTTAATTCGAGGATGGGAGGAACACAAACCTGATTCCTGAACTATATTATCCCATCACAATCAAGGTTGAATTCAGGAACATTTCTCACCTTCTTTTGTAACTCGACATATTCTTTATGTGCCTCTTTAATCTTCACATGTATAGATGGTTGAACATTCATTTGAGAAAGATACGATTTTCCCCCTTCCATTATAATTCCAAGATCCATCCTTTGTAAATCCATAAATATTGGATCTTTTGTGATCCTCATCATGGATAAACTGGCATGGTCTTGTCGACTTAATGCATCTGCCACCTTGTTTGCTTTCCCAGGGTGGTAATGAATTGAGCAGTCGTAATCCTTAATCAGCTCCAACCATCTTCTTTGGCGCATATTCAGCTCCTTTTGTGTGAAAATATACTTTAAACTTTTATGATCAGTATAAATATCACACCTTTCACCATAAAGGTAATGCCTCTAAATATTTAATGCAAAGATTACCGTAGCTAACTCCAAATCATGAGTTGGGTAATTTTTCTAATGTATTTTCAACTGTCATGAGGCATAAGGTATCACCATATCATTTTGCATAAGAACACACCCCAAACCCTTCTTGGATGCATCACTGTATATCAGAAACCTTTCTCCACTACAAGGCAGTGTGAGCACAGGTGCACTGGATAACATTCTTTTCAACTCCTTGAAATTCTCTTCACATTCCTCCGTCCAAACAAACTTAACTCCTTTCCGAGTCAACTTGGTGAGTGGAATAGATAATCGTGAAAAATATTTCACAAAACGTCGATCATATCCAGCCAAACCAAGAAAACTTCAGATCTCAGTCACTGTTGTTGGTCTCGACCATCTTTTGATAGCCTCTTTTTTTGCTGGATCCACAGATATCCCCTCTTTTGAGATTATGTGACCCAAAAATGAAACTCTTTGAAGCCAAAATTCACACTTGGTAAATTTGGCATAAAGCTTCTCCTTTCTCAGGGTCTTCAATATAATTCTCAAGTGATCTTCATGTTCTTCCTTTCTCTTTGAATATACAAGAATATCGTCTATAAAGACTACCACAAACTGATCAAGATAGTCTCTAAAGACTCTATTCATCAGATCCATGAAGATAGCAGGGGCATTAGTAAGACCAAATGGCATCACTATAAATTCATAGTGTCCATACCTCGTACGGAAAGTCGTCCTTGGTATATCCTCCCTTTTGACCCTTAATTGGTGATACCCTGAACGAAGATCAATCTTGGAAAAGTATTGATCTCCTCGTAGTTGGTAAAATAAGTCATCAATGCGTGGGAGAGGATATTTTTTCTTGATAGTGATCTTGTTAAGTTCTTGATAATCAATGCAGAGTCTCATTGATCCATCTTTCTTCTTAACAAAAAGAACATGTGCTCTCCAAGGTGACGCACTAGGGCGTATGAACCCCTTATCAAGATTCTCTTGGAGTTTCTTCTTCAATTCCTAAAACTCAATTGGGGCCATTCTATAAGGTGTCTTTGAAATAGGCAAAGCATCTGGTACGAGTTCTATTGAAAACTCAACTTCACGATTCGGTGGAAGACCCAGTAATTCCTCTGGAAAGACATCATCAAACTCCCGTACAATGGGCATATTCTTAATCGTGAGTTTCTCACCAACCATTTGAGATAAATAACCTTCATTTAGTGGAATCAATACCCATAAAATGGAATAAATTTTCACTGGAAGGTTATGTTCATCCTTGCATCGATAGACGATCACAGATTGATCTGGAATATGAAATGTGACTTCCCTTCTTTGGCAATTGATATGAGATCCATGTAGAGAAATCCAATCCATGCCAAGAATCACATCAAATTCCACTATAGGAAGGATCACAAGATTTGCAGGAAGCACTTTCCCACAAACTTCAATCGGAGAAGAATTATAAACTTTTGATGTGACTGTTGTGCCATTAGGGGTTGTCACAGCTAACTCAATGTCTAATTGTTGAGGTAATACGGTGATATCCTTAGAAAATTCTTCAGAAATAAAGGAGTGGGTGGATCCAGAATCAAATAAAACATTTGCTACTTTAGAGTGGATGGTAAGTGTACCTTTCACCACATCGTTATCGTACTCCACATCGCTGATAGAAATTGCATGTGACTTTCCTTTGTCATTAGCCTTAAGAGTTTGTTGATGTCGACCATCATCATCAACCCTTGGATTTGGGCATTGATTGGCATAATGCCCCATCTCCTTGCACTTGAAACATTGAAGTGTAGTAGGTTCATTCTGTGTGTCCCTTCCTTTGTTTGCATCATTAGACATCTTCTTCCCATCATTGCAGCATTCAAATGCCCGATGACCTTCCATTCCACATTTGAAACATTTAGTTGTCCCTTTAAGACAACTCCCTCCATGTTTCTTTCCACACATTGAGCATAAGGGAAAGCTCATCTTCTTTTCAGTGTGCTCTTTAGATTTTCCTTTGAATTCCATTTTCCTCTTCTTATCAAACCCATATGACTGATGGGTTACTCCAATCTCCATCTCGACTTTGAGAGCACATCGAACAATTTCCTCGTAGCTATTGAAGTCCCTTATGGCTAACGCCCTTCAAAGACTTGGTTTTAAGCCACTAAAGAATCGATCGATCTTACTCTCAGGTTGGATAATAATACCCTAAGCATACCTTGAAAGTCTTGTAAAATTTGCTTCATAGGTACCAAAAGATTCATCATCCTTTTACTTCAGTTCAAGAAACTCTTTCTCCATCTTTGTTCGGAGAATACAAGGGAAGTACTTATTGAAAAATAAGTTCTTGAACTCGTCCCATTCCATGGACTCAATTTCATCCCTTTGCCTCATATTCTTAATAAGATTCCAGCATTGATCAGCATCTCCTTCCAAACGATACACTCCTAGGATGACTTTATCATGTTCAGAACATTGAAGAACCGAAAATATCTTTTCAGTAGTACTAATCCATTGTTCAGAAACTAATGGATTAGTAGACCCGCTGAAAGAAGGTGGACGCTGCCTCATGAAGGATTCAACATAATTTTTCTCCTTCCTTTGCTCGTTTGGAAGTCATGCATGATTCATAGCTTCAGAAAGTTGTGTGAGCATGGATACAAGATTTTTCATTCCAGCTCCCATAATGTTTGGTTGCT
Source organism: Viscum album (assembly GCA_963277665.1). Lineage (NCBI taxonomy): Eukaryota > Viridiplantae > Streptophyta > Magnoliopsida > Santalales > Viscaceae > Viscum > Viscum album. The sequence continues at coordinate 688,093,132 of OY728167.1, forward strand.
CAGGGGGACAATCATTGCATTTTCCGTCGCATTCCGCATTAACACAGTTCCTTCGGGTTCCAGCCATTGACTAAAACCAAGAATAATAGTGTGAGAAACACTAATTATAATAGGAAAACCACATAATCAAGAATAAAATTTCACACTTAAGGTTTTATCATAGGTTGTTCATGGCCATTTCTAAAACACTAAGATTGTGTTCTATTCTTAGACTTATCCTTAGGATTCTTACTAAGGCTTTCACACCCTAGTTTCCAAAGGATGACTATACCTTTCCTCTGATACCAACTATAATAACCCATACTTTACATACATTTTTAATACTTAAAAATTGAAGCACACTTATTACAACATATAACAAAACCATGAAAGGACCGTATAGGTATAGATTCTTCAGAAACTGGGAAACATAAACAACTGGTTCATAAAGCATCTACTTTGCCTCCCATTCATTTCATCATATCTAGAGTTCCTTTTTGGTATATCCTACGTAATAACCTTCTTCCTGACCTGGGGAAATAAAACATACAAAAGGGTGAGCTCAAGTGCTCAGTAAGGGTAGACAAAATAAATATCGATCACATCATATACATAAGAACATAACTTTTGGAAATCTTAACCTGCAAAAGAGATCATAATTTCATAACATGGGATAAATCATAGTAGTGAAATGTAATCCCAATAATCATAACATAAAACATGAAACTTTTTGGTATACACACATAATCATAGAGAATCATTTCTTGTTAGTCAAGACTCATTTCCAAGACTATCTTAGTGGACAAAGTCTATTTCTGAACTGAGTTCACTCCTCGTTTCAGTCCTGTTTCACTGAACCGGTTTAACCTGCCGTTCTAGCCATGTCTATCTCATGAGATATAAAATCTTTACCCAATGCATTGGAGGGAGATATAGGTACCACCAATCTCATAATGATACCATTCTTATGTGTGCCACAAAATCATAAATCATACATCATTGCATAACCCATGTAATAAAAATGGGAATCTTAAACATCATGACATCATAAAACAATTCATATAAGATAAAGGAATTCATAAATATAATTCCATCACAACATAATCAAATCAATGTAATAATGGGGATAGAAACAGAACCCTTTATTATCTTATATGGAAAATAATTTTGATAAAACACTTGAACTCCATTCTTGAGGAAAATATCCTTTCTTCTTCAAAAACACTTTTCATTTCTTAACATGTCATACAATTCTAAACTAAAAGAATTTGATTAAAAATAAACTTGAAAAATTGTAAAGGAAGATTCTTGGAAATAATGTTTTAAAAATCCATTCATGCCGTATAAGTTAAAAAAACATTCTTCGTACTTTTGTCGGAAAAGTCAAAAAGTACCTCGTATGAAAAACGACAAAAGATTCCTTTCATATCCTTTACTAAAAACTCACCAAAGGGTAAAATTGGATTTAAACAATTGTATGTGGATGGAAATAATATTACATATTGATGAAACATGGATGTGGATGATAAAATACACCCCAGTAAATACAAAAGTATAAACAATCTCGGATAAAAATGATATTGTGATATTTCCCTTACCTTAGGTCCGATTTTCCTCATAAGTGTCTGAACCTCCTGTATAATGATTTAAATAAGGTTATTGAATTATTCCAGAATCATAATTGTTGTTATGATATCATATATGGTAATATTCTTAGCTTCTTAGTAGTAATATTTCATTGCTACTTGTTATTTGGGCGTTTATAACTTTTTGTTCTTATGCGTGTTTTGTCGAATAAATTCTTATTCTTCTCTTTAGGTTATAGATACATCATTTCAAGAATGGTATTAATGTACTATATATCATATTTATTCATTAAATTCATTTATATAATCATTATGAAATGAAGATCATGTAGAACGAATCGCATCACATTGTGGAGACGGTATTCCGTACGTACGCACGAGCGATGATATCGTTCCAATGATCATGGAATTGTATTGGAGTGTATGTATATTATTTCAGAACCAATATCACTTTACAATAATCATATATAGTAATTATTTACAACATTATTCCCATCCAAGTAAGGTGGTGGGGGAAAATAGATTACACCAAGGCGTGGAGACGGTATTCCATACGTACGCACGCGCGGTGATTTCGTTTTCCATAGGATGGATAGATGTTGAAATAGAGTTGTTTCACAATTATAATAACATATCAGTATATGAGTGATACTGATGTTATTACTTCATAATGAAACAACTAAATAAGAAGAAGTTGAAGAAGAAAGAATTTGGAAAGGATCGGTAATGGATATTACCTCTTTTTGACGCGCCTATTCTTAACCTCCTCTTAGGGCACTAGGGTTGGTCTTTGAAGAAGACCAGAACCTCTAGGATGATTCTAGGGAAGTGGGGAAGTGAAATGGTCAGGGTTTGGCCGAGCTTTAAGGCTCAAATTGGTGTGAGGAGGAGAGGGAGGAGGTGCCCTTTTATAAGGGAGGAGAGGGGCACCTTTGGAAATATAAGAAATATTAGTTTATATTAAATCCCAACCCCACTTAAAAACTTCCAAAATGACTCATATCCGAAGATTAGATGAGATAGGGTTGTAATATCATCAAAATATTAAATTTAGACATGTTAGGAATTTATTTTAAACATTATCAACTTGATTTATCCTTATTTATCAATTTAATTTTATTTGTGGAAATAATATTCTAAATTTTAAATTATTATTAATAATTACATATGTGTTATGAATTTTCCATAATTTTACACTTTATGACATTTTAGACCATATAAATTTTAATTTATAATTTATAAAAAAATTTGTGATTTTTAAACAATTTTATAATATGTTATTTTTATAAAATAACAATAGTGTAAATTTTGAAACTATTCATTTGTTTGAATATAAATAAAATATAGACAGAGGATATGTTAGAACTAAAAGATTTAATAGATTAATAAAATGTCATATGTATCTATAAAATTAGTGGAGCACATTAAATTGTGGATATAATAATTATTTTAATATTTTAAAACCATTTATTTGATATTTTAATTAATAAAATAATTTCAACATCACTATTGTGTCATAATTAATTATACTTATTTAATCCCTAAAAATTCTAAATAAATTACTATGATGTAGATAATTGTATTATCTTTCTGGAGACTATTCATGTTCAAAGTTTCATTAAGTTTATCACCAAATTAAAATTATTATACTTATAAGATTTAAGAAAGTGACATGTTGTCACATTCTATGGTTTTACTAATAATTAACTTATTTTCATTGAAAAAAGTCTATTAAATGAATCTAATCTAATAATGAGGTGATATGGGTCGACTTTTAGTCATCCAATAGGATTTTGGCAGGTGTTAGGGTAATTTTATAATCTTATATTTACCCTTAATTACCTGATTTAACTTTAACTACGGTAAATAAAATTTACCGTAGTTATTATTCATAATGCCCATAAATATAAAGTATCCTATTAACATGATTTGGACCCACTTATTCTGAATATGGAATCCATTTTTCAAAATTCAAAACATATAAGTTGCAGTAATTAATTTAAAATAAATCCCGTTGTTAAGAAAACAGGTTTTAGAAGTTAAAACATTGCCAAAGATTGAAATGCTTTTACCTATGAATTCAATGTGAAATTAATGCTAATGACATACATTATATTAAATGGTAAAAATATATTCTATATATAGTTTAAAACCATCCAATATTATAATTTAACCATATAAATTATCTCAATGAAAAAAGTTGCTTTTAATTAAAAATTAGAGTATTTTTACTATTCATCAAAATATGAAAGTTATCAGAAAAATATCAAAAATTTATCCAAAGTAAATTTTTATATCCTTATTCAAAAGAAGAATTTTATTTTGTCAAATTTAAATTATAAATGTGTCAAAAACTAGATTTAATGTGGGTGCGCCATCAAAAGGCGGCAAAACTGCATTTTTCGATAAATACTTATTTTACCCAAAAAAATATTATTTTGTTCTCCTACCATGTTCTAGAAAATGTGTAAGATGAATAATAATGTTGTAAAATTTAAAATTCCGTTAATACTATTCGTAACGGCTAGTTTATAATATTATAATAATATATCGTTGTTTAGTGGAACTCATTATTACGTACTACACACACTATCGAGGAAGGTCGCGATTGCGTGCAGCGAAAGATTCCTTTGATGATTTATATAACATAAAAACAAAATATTTCTCATAAAAGCCTCGGGTGTTACTCCATCAATCAAAATATCATAGGATCTACATAAAACAAGTGGATCACATGATCAACTAGTCACCAAAAACTTCCAACCCTCTAATCAAGAAAATCCATCATCTCAATGTGATGTCTTTCGTTTCAATAGACCTAGAATAAGAATGTATACAGACTTAAAAAAGAAAACGTATGGTGTGAGAAACAAATTCATTTAATATCTCACCAAGTATTCCATAATCAATCCATATCAAGTAAACCAAACATACTAAATTTCAAATAAAAAAGGCATGTAAAATTTTTCAGAGTTCATATCAAAACACGATTTTTAAAACATTTAATTGGTAGATTAAAAATGATATATTAGCTTATTGTCATAAAAAACGGTCTGAATGAGTATTTTCCATCAAAAATAGAGATTATTAAAAAATTTCATAACATTTTCATGTTTAAATAATTTCAAATTTCCATTATCAGTCATATAACTATGGTTAAGAGGCCTAGGGATGGCAGGTACATTCGAGTGTGATTAATCCCAAAGTTGAAAATGTGATTAGAAGGTTAAATCACAATATAGATGGTTTAGGAAAACAAGATTCGTTCTTTTTAGGGGGGAAGAGTGATCATATGCCTCTGGTCCTCCTACCGCATCCAATGTTACCACCTATATTGAGGCCTTGAGGGATGGTAGTGGTACCATGCACAAGGATCGACTGTAAGGGAATTTGTTAGTGTGTCTCATCTCCAACCCTATTTAGGATGTGGTTATCCATCCAAAAATTGGAAATTTTGCAAAGGATTACCCAATTCTATGTTTGTAGGCCATAAGGGGTGATGTTTCTTATGATAAATGGTCAGGTCCAATGATAAAACCATCGATTCATCTTGGAAATCGATTTGAAGGATTGGATATTGAAGGATCTGATCAGGTTAGACCCGAACCAATATGGGTTGAGGGTGTAGAGACTAGGTTTTTTTGAATAAGACATTGAAATATTTTTAAATATTATTCTAGAGCTGGGTGCTGAGACGGCATGCAATTATGAAGCCCAGTGTTCCAGGAATTAAATTCATAAAAATATTAAATATATTATTTATTATTCAGGTGCAGTTAATTAAAGAAAATGTTATAACAATAAAATGGTTGATCAATCGGAAATCTGATACCATTTTTGGGCCTGGAACATGGTGTTTATCCTATGCACGACATAAAATAAGTCATCACAGGACGTTCAGATCCCTCTCTTATTTGAAGATAATTTTAAGTGGTTTATTTAATTAATTAAATTAATTAAATTAAACCTCTTTAACCTAATTTATGGACATAAAATCATGTTTTTTTATTTTTTCTCAAAATTATCTTTTTCAAATTATGTAAAACCTTTTCTTCATCTCCTCTCCTTCCCATTTATGAACAACACGTGAAGAATGACGACAAACACATGGATCAAGATGGATCAAAGTGTAGTAGATCTTCCTCCTTCGTCGACGAACACATCCTTCATCAAAAGTATATGATCCAATCCATGTAGAAATAATTCATGGTGTTATTATTCAATTAATTAAACTTTGATCATTTTTTAGTTAATTCTTTAACTTGCACCTTTGATCAAACCTTTTCATGAGCCCAAGTACCAATTTATAATTTTTTTCACATGTTCTAACCCCTGTGCTTTATTCTCAATCGTCTGCGAAGAACGTTGGGATGGTAATGATTACAACCTTTTCTATTGTTCCCCCCCTTCTTCTTCGCATTTGTCTCCATGGAATCCCCATGGATTGAAGTTTGACGACTGTCAGGTTACCCGAGCTCAGTCGGGCACCCGAAACGAGATGGATTCATGTCAGAATCATGCAATGGAAACACAATCATGAACAGAGACTGGATCTACATAGATCATGACCCAAGGATCGCATATCTAATATTGATTCAATGTTTTGGGTTCGAATAAAGGTTTGGTGGCTAGAGGAAGGTGTTGACAGTGTGTTTTGGCCAGGACGACGGGCTAGCGTGATTCCGGTGAGGCGAGCAGGCAACTCCGGCAATTTGAGGCAGCTCCAGTGGTTTGAGTAGGTGCGGTAGAGTGTCTTGGTGATAGTAGGGTAGTTCAGTGGAGCAAGTTCAGCATAGCGGTAGGCTGAGGTGGTGCGGTCTAGTGGAGGCGGTTGTAGAGGTGGTTCAGCGAAGGCGTTGGTGGCGGCTGGCTTGCGGTAGTCCAGGCAGGTGGCCCGAGAGGGGGTGTCTGGTGGAGGCTGGAGTTGGCAAAGGGGAAGTGGATGCATGTGAAACGGGGGAAGGGAAGGGGGGAACCCTAAGGGGTGATCAAAAAAATAATTAAAAACTAAAATTATTATTATTATTATTATTATTATTATTATTATTATTTATTTATTTATTTATTTAAACTCTCGTAACTCCCCCGTGCGGTGTCCAATTGACGCGACGTCAGCGACGACATGACCCCATTTACGATACAGTTATTTTAAGACTATTTTGGATTCATTTATTTGACCCATGACATGGGCCCACAAAATGCTCATGAAACATTAGATTTAATAATGTTATTAAATATTTGACCCTCCCTAACACCAACGTGTGACGTTCGATCGACGTGATGTCTGCAGTGTTATGGTCCTCACTTTAAGGTGGACTTTTCATGACCATTTTTAGTTGTTTAAACTGGTGACAAGGTGTGGGGTATATGTGGCCCAGTTCACGCACATTTTTGTTCAATAAAACCTTCTCCCTGGGTATCTGTTTTAGATAAATGAGTAGTCTATCTCATGTGTTTTTTCGTGAGGATCTCAATGTCGTAATCCATATAATATTTTTGGGACTGGGGAATGGGACCCATGTGATTCCTCTTGAGATTATTATGGTGGAATATTAAGTTTTCATTAGATGTCTATTTGGGGTGAATAATTAGTCATTATTGTGTGTTTTTTTGTAAGGATTGTAAATTCATGATCTATCTAGATGTGAGGATCCTTATTAGTGATATTATTAAATGTGTAAACCTGAAAGTAATATCGGTGTAATATCATTTTCGAGGTGTTCTATGCTTGATTCTCCTCTAGAGGAGTTTGATGACGTTGGTGATGGCAGTGATCATTTCAGAATAATCGGTTTTGTACTGGGTAGTTGCGTTCGCCAATGAATCTTTAGGGCTTACCCTCCAGCATATTACCCATTAGTGGGGATGGGAAGTGGAATTTGATGATGAATCCTTAGGTCTTACCCTCAATCATATCAACCTTTAGCGGGGTTGGTCAGTGGTGTTTGCCGATTACTCTTCAGGGATTACCCTCCATCGTATCACCCTTCAGCGGGGCTGGGAAGTGGCATTTGCTGATGAATCTTCCGGGCATACCCTACATCATATCACCCTACAATAGAGTTGGGCAGTGTTTTTCTCCATTTAATCTTCAGGGCTTACCATCCAGTGGGGCTCGGTAGTGGCGTTTGTCGATTACTCTTTTGGGCTTACCCTCCAATGGGGTTGTGGAGTGGTGTTTGTCAAATAATGATGAAGAGGCATGTTTTTACGTAATTTTTGGACTCAGAAGAAGAGGGATGATTTTCCCACTAAGATATGTCCTTGTGACGCGACCTAAAATCATTAGGGTGAGATAGTTCCACCAAAAACGAATAGTAGTAGGGTACGGTGATTGAGTCCCTTTAACTTGCAGTTCAGAGTAGATGTGTGGGATACTAGGTATCGATGGATACATCTGAGACTATTATCTACTCACTTTCTTGGGATGAGCTATGAGATGGAGATCATTTTACTCTCTCATTTTGGGTTTTCACTGAGTATATATATATATATATATATATATCCTGTTTCAGTACACACTCCTTTGGTTTTGAATACTCATCTTCCAGGAGAGGCGAAGATGTGTGGGGTATGCCACATGATTTCCGTGTCTAGATTCTCGTGGTTGGATGAGTCTACTCTATTACTATATGTAGTAAATACTAAATTATAAGTTCATCTTCTCACAATTTCTAGCTCCTTGTGTTTGGATTAGATACTTCACTCTCTTTTTGGGTTGAGCTACACTACTTTTATTTTACTTTTTCTTATCTACTACATTTCTATGTCTAAGTAACTCTTACGGATCCCCCTTCTCCCTTTCGTGGCATCCTACTAATTTTTTTTATACACACCCCGGCATGGGATTTTCCCACACATGTCATGCCTTATGGAGATGACAAAAATGTTGAGCGTGACTTCAAAGGAGCATTGGGGTATAGTTTCTTAGACCACGTATAGTGGTTGTATCTTGGGTTCCAGTAGAGAGTCTCTATCAGCTATTTTACTTTTCAGTTACTACCAAGTTGTAGAAATTTTCTGGTTGGGTGTGTATTTTTCCCTTTTTTCTTTATGTTTACTCCATTGTAGTTGTACTATTTACTGGTAAATGCATGATTGGTTTATTTATTTCATTGTTTCATCTTTTTTTTCCCTCTGTAATTTTTTGTTGAGTTGGTTGTGTGTTTGTACAGGTTATTAGGAAAAGATCTCCCCAATTTTGTTCTTCCTTTGGTTCCAGTCTCTAGCCCCTAGGCTATTGTAGAAGGATTTGGTAGTTTCGGCTAGAGGCCCGATGAAAGAGCGTTGTCGCACGCGCTCTCAAAAGAACTTCAAAAGTGAGTTACGTTGGATAAAACTCCAAGCACAACACTCTATGAAGCTAATGTTTAGTTTACTTGGTGTAGCATAGGGGGCTAACCAAGGTCGTCTCTCAAAGGAGGAAGTGAATTAAAACATCTTATTAGAGGTATTCTAAAAATAAAATAAAAGAGAATAAAAACACTACTAGAAAAGGATGGGGGTTGTTTATAGTTTATGAATCTAGAAGAAGTTTGCTGGAAGAAGATTGTATTTTTTTTGTTTTTTGTTTTGAAATGAATTCCGATTAAAATAACACAACAAGAAGATGTTTTTTTTAGAAAATATTTTAAAAGGCGTAATCGATCTAACTCTACCTCTTCATTTACATATTAATCATTATCATTTAAATGAATATCCACTTAATTATGATCCTCTAATTTGTTAACCCTCGAACCCTACAAGAGTTAACTTAACCACAAAGATGGAATTACTTAAACCCTAGGCTAGCTTCGGAACATGCAATCGCAGAACCCTGCTTTGATTGTTGTTCTAAGGTTAGCTTATGGTCAGTGGTTAATTAGAGCACAAATCCATTCTGGAAATGAGGATGAGTTGTGTTTAGGGATTATATTTGAACTCTACAAATTTATCCCAAGTGGTCTTGTATTACCGATTAAACTCGCACTCTCACAATTTACACAAAATCTCGACCTCGCGTGTTTTTGTATTAATTGTTCAATTGCTTGCTTAGTTTCTTAAAATTTAAAAACATAATTCATGGATCATATTAAGTGAATTACAGTAGGCTCAATGATTCAAAATAATTAAATGAAGAGGGTAGAAGATAGATCGATCACTAAAAATTACTCTTCCATGGGTGGCGTAATCATCGTAGAAGCGTTTTGCATGTGCAAAGGTTTATAATGGGTATAACCCAATATCGCTTCTACTCAAGAATTCCAGCCCCAAGAGAAAGATTAAGAGAAGAATAAATTTAAATAAAACAGAGGAAAAGAGAAGAAATAAAAGAAGAACAAAGAATTTTATTACACAAACAAAACAATTACAACATGAAGGAGAGAAGGAGGCTTCGATGAGAGGATCCTTGCTTCAAGAGCTACCTCTCTTACAATGGTTGGAGAATTTGGTTGAAACCAATTCTCCTCTGCCTCCAATCTCCCAATGCACGAACCAGCCTCTCCAAATGAAAAAATCACTAATTTATAGAGTGGAGGGGAGGCTAGGTTTAAAGTGGTTTCAAGTGTGAATGAAAAATCTCGGCCAAATATTTTAATGAAACTTTCACCGCCCATTTGACCTCCAAAACGCGTGAATTGACCGGCCTTCCAGAAGGATGGTTTGTGCCACATCATGTCCCCGAGAGTTCCTAAAAATTTGGGCTCAATCCAAGCCCGTATGTAGAGGATATGGCCCAAATACAGAACCTTCTCCATTCTGGCGAGCCCAGCCCAACTTTGACTTCATGGCCCAATTTCAATAACCAAATTAACTCTTTAGCTTTAGTGTCCTGAATAAAAGTTGTAGATAATTAAGTTAGGAACACTGTTACAAAATTTCAAATTCAAATAATAAATATAAAAATATTTATCTTCGAAATAATACAGTGCACTATTAAGGGTAAAACTGGAATTTTCACCAAATTTTCAAATGAATGATCAAATCCCAAATATTTTATAAATAAACATATTTAACACAATGTGAGGAAATTATATCATTTATTATCAATAAAATATTCAATAAAATAGTGTTTTATCAACTCCCCCACACTTACCCTTTTGCACACCTGGGAAAAACCTCATATCAAGTAAACATCAATATCAAATCAAAACCAATTTTAAAACACATATCTTTAAGATCAATCAATTTCACACCAAGAATAAAAAAGATATCATGCCTCATAAAAAACCTTATTTCAGGTTCTCCATTTATATCATTCAATATATTTCCACTTCATTTATCCACCCATGCACAAAACACTTACCTCGCTTGAATTTTCTCTCATCACTCAAATATCAATTTTTTTGAAATGTCTTTCTCATCCAAACTCATACAACGGTCACCATAGGCTTGATAGATTCCTACATCGCTACCCGATGTGAGTCAAGGACATATGTTTATCATGAGGACTTTTCAGGGTTGTTCTGTGGCTTTCGGTTGGTAGGATTAAGATGTGAAAAACTCTGAGGCTGAATGAGGAGGGCTTGACTCTTTTAAAGCAAAATTGCATTAATCTAATTTTCACTTAAATATGGTCTTCTCTTCAATCCCCATAGTATCAATTCAGCTCCATCATCGTGAAAAGTCATGAAAGGTTTACACCATTCATCATTTCAGCATAAAAAATGTCAATCTTCTAAAACATGATTTTCTTGAAAGCTCCAGATGGGCACAGCTTTCCACCTCAATTAGAAGCTCCAGAAAAGGCACAGCTTCACTTGTCATGAAAGCTCCAGAAAAGGCACAGCTTTCAATATAATGACTTTCTTTAGCAGCAAACACATCTCTTCAGAATTTAATTTTCCACCCAAAGTATCACATAATGTGGTGGCACAACACAAGACAGCTTCCCCCACACTTAAGCTCAACTAGATTATGCAATTTCACTTCAAGAGTTGGTTGGATAGGGAAAATTGGCTTGTAATGTGGCTTAACCTAACAGGATGTGCATGGCTTCTAAGGGCTACAAGGATTAAATATTCAAGGTAGGCCATTATAAAAAAGGATTATTTGAAATAGGGGTTTGAATACCAAACAAATGCCTCAATCATTTAAACACAAGTACCTCAAACCCTCAAGTTTTGACAGGAATAGATCAAATTCTGGTTAAATCAAGTATGGTTTGGCTCTCTCAAGAAGTGAGGTGAATGTAAAGAATATGAAAATAATGGTTTAGAAGCCTCACAGGAAAGTGATTTCAAATATAAAGACAGTGAGATTGGCATGGGATTCAAAATTCAGCGTACTTTGCATGAAATTACTAAATATTTGAACTTGAAACAAAGTCATTTCAGCATTCATTTAAGCTTAGTTTCAAGGGGTAAATTGTTTCACTTATTGATATGGATTTAAAAATGGTGATGAGAATCATTTCAGCTCAAAAGTTTCAAAAACACACAGAAAATTGTAAAATAAACACACAAATTTTGAAAAACACACAATTTTTGTTTTTTGGTTTTTTTTTAACAGGAAAACAATTGAAATTACTAAACTAAAAGGTTCCCTCCCCCACACTTAAAATATTGCATTGTCCTCAATGTGAACCCGTGAGATGATATATGCACATGAAATGCAGAATTTTTAAATAGGACAAATAATATAAAAGTGAAAGGGTTAGGAACAGCCTGATGTGATCAAGTGATGATGGGGTCATGCAGTGTGATAAAATCCACTGCATCAGTAGGATGTCCCTCAATGTATCTCTTCAAACGTTGCTCATTGACTGTAAAGCTCCTTCCAGTGTCCTCTTGTGTGATCTCCACTGCACCATAAGGAAAAACATTAGACACAATATAAGGACCTAACCATCTGGAACGCAACTTACCAGGCATCAACTTCAGTCGTGAACTATAGAGAAGGACTTTCTCTCCAATATGAAACTCCCTTTGTTGGATCATTTTGTCATGAGCTGCTTTTGATCTTTCCTTGTAGAGCCTTGAGTTCTCATATGATGACAGGCGAATCTCCTCAAGCTCTTGAATTTGCAACTTCCTTTGAATTCCAGCTTGGGCCAAATCCATGTTACATTTCTTTATAGCCCAATATTCCCGATGCTCGACTTCCACGGGGAGATGACACGCTTTCCCAAAAACAATCCGAAATGGGGACATACCAATGGGGGTCTTGTATGTTGTCCTATAAGCCCACAATGCATCATCCAAGCGCTTGCTCCAATCCTTCCTATTTGGCTGCACGGTTTTCTCCAAGATTTGTTTCAACTCACGATTTGAAACCTCAGCCTAGCCATTTGTTTGGGGGTGGTATGGTGTTGATGTTTTGTGTGTCACCCCATACATCCGAAGGAGGGAAGAAAAATTACTATTGCAAAAGTGTGTCCCTTGGTCACTGATGATGGCCTTTGGTACTCCAAACCTGCAAAAAATCTGTGCTTTGATAAAATCCACAACAATATGAGAATCGTCAGTCCTGGTGGCCTTGGCCTCCACCCATTTACTCACATAATCGACAGCAACAAGGATATACAAGAAACCAAATGAACTAGGAAAAGGTCCCATAAAATCAATTCCCCAAACGTCAAAAATCTCACAGAATAAAATGGGTTGTTGGGGCATCTCGTGTCTTCTTGAAATGTTTCCAGTGTGTTGGCAACGAGAGCATGACTTACAAAATACATGGGAATCATGGAATAAACTAGGCCAATATAATCCTGAGTCTAAAACCTTCCTAGCTGTCCGTTGGGGTCCAAAGTGTCCACCACAAGCAATTGTATGACAGAAATGCAAAACAGACTCAAACTCATGATCGGGAACACACCTCCTAATGACTTGGTCACTACACATGCGCCAGAGGTATGGATCATCCCACACATAATACCTAGACTCACTTTTTAATTTTTGGACTTGATGCTTCTTCAAATTTACTGGGATTTCAGAGCCAACAATGTAATTAACTAAATCAGCATACCAAGGATGCTTACCTGAGATGGTATAGAGATGCTCATCGGGGAAAGTGTCCCGAAGTGGTACCTGGTCCAAGGTGTCACCCTCTAGTGTGTGAGTAAGCCTACTCATGTGGTCTGCCACCAAATTCTCTGACCCCTTCTTGTCCTTTATCTCAAGGTCAAACTCTTGAAGAAGTAGCATCCAACGGATAAGTCGTGGCTTTGCATCTGGCTTCTTTAGGAGGTACCTCAAAGCTGCATGGTCAGAAAAAACAACTACTTTAGAGCCCAATAAATATGAACGAAATTTATCTAAAGCAAATATAACAGCAAGAAACTCCTTTTCTGTTGTGGTGTAGTTTGATTGGGCTGAATCTAGTGTCCTCGATGCATAGGCGATCACATGTGAACGTCCCTCCACCCTCTGAGATAAGACAGCTCCAACCGCGAAGTTGGAGGCGTCACACATAAGCTCAAAAGGAATCTCCCACCGTGGGGGCTGTATGATCGGTGGAGTGGTCAGACACTTCTTTATCTCATCAAATGATACCCTGCATGAATCATCAAAATTGAAGTCAATATCTTTTTGAAGCAATCGAGATAAGGGTAGAGCGATCTTACTAAAATCTCTGATGAAGCGTCGATAAAATCCAGCATGTCCAAGGAATGATCGAACATCACGCACACATGAAGGGTAGGGTAAGGATGAAATGATGTCTACATTAGATCTATCAACCTCTATCCCATGTTTTGACACTACATGCCCTAAGACAATGCCATGCTCTACCATGAAATGACACTTTTCAAAGTTCAGGACTAGATTCTTCTCAATACAACGATTCAACACATTTTCCAAACTACTTAGACATTCATCAAATGAAGATCCATACACTGTAAAATCATCCATAAATACCTCCATGCAGGTCTCAATAAAATCAGAAAAAATACTCACCATGCATCTCTGGAAGGTACCTGGGGAATTGCAAAGTCCAAATGGCATCCTCCGATAGGCAAATGTCCCAAAGGGACAGGTGAATGTAGTCTTCTCCTGATCCTCCAGAGCTATAGGAACCTGAAAATATCCAGAAAATCCATCCAAGAAACAATAGTGTGTCTTCCCAGCTAGTCTCTCAAGCATCTGATCAATAAATGGGAGGGGGAAATGATCTTTGCGAGTGGAATGATTTAGTTTCCTATAATCAATACACATGCGCCAACTGTTTTGTACCCTCATTGGAACTAACTCATCTTTCTCATTTTTAACAACAGTAACACCACTTTTCTTAGGCACAACCTGAATAGGACTTACCCACTGAGAATCTGAAATGGGATAGATTATACCTGCCTCGAGCAATTTTTCAACCTCTTTTTTAACAACCTCCAGAAGGGTTGGATTGAGTCTCCTTTGTGGTTGCCTCACCGGTTTAGCTCCATCTTCCAAAAGAATCCTATGCATGCAAATGGAGGGGATAATACCTGATATGTCAGCCAAGGTCCACCCGATTGCCCTGATGTTCTCCCTCAAAAGATTCAAAAGTTTTTCTTCATGTTCAAAAGAGAGATTGTTAGCAATGATAACAGGTAATTTTTCACCACTTAACAAGTATGAGTATTTGAGATTTGGTGGAAATGGCTTTAGTTCCAGTGATGGTGGCTGCTGAATGGATGGAAGCATGAGTGGCGTAGACATCTGTGCACAATCATACATATCATCTGAATGAGAGAACAATGCATCAAATCCATCAGAAAAATTAGCAGCCATATCATAATCAGAGTATACATGCTCAGAATTCGAATATGATTGGACAAATGAACCAATCCCAAGATCAGAAAGATCATGAATTAAAGGGGATGAAGTAGAATGAGACATCAAGTTGGACCCAATACTCATTATTTCATTAAGAAGTGAATAGTCCCCAAGAGATTGGGAATCAAAAATAGAGGGACTATCACATGGAGACTCAGAATGAGAGAGAAAGAATGCTGAGTGTTCCTCTGGTGGGTACTTCATAGAATCCAGGATTTTAAACCTCACGATTTCATCCCCGAATTCCATGGAAAGAGTACCCTCATGAACATTGATAATGGTCTTAGCAGTTTTGAGGAAGGGTCTACCAAGAATGATAGGGGCATGAGAACTTACCTGGTCATCTTCCATGTTTAGTACATAGAAATCAGCAGGGAAGATCATGTCCTTTACCTTTACCAACACATCTTCAAGGACACCAGCCGGATATGCTGTAGCTCTATTCGCTAGCTGCACCACTACCCTTGTAGGCTTGAGCTCACCAATCTGCAATGAAGAGAAAACAGAGTGAGGCATCACATTTATTGAAGCTCCTAAATCACAAAGAGCATCAGAGAAGTGAAACTCCCCTATGGTGCATGGGATGGTGAATGTCCCGGGATCCTTGCACTTTGTTGGCATTGCTAGATTTGGTGTAATGAGTGCTGAGACATTCCTTCCAAGGTTGATCCTCTCATTTCCCTTGAGCCCTCTTCGATTGGTACAAAGTTCTTTTAAGAATTTGGCATACCTTGGGATTTGCTTAATGGATTCGAGTAGAGGAATGTTGATCTCCACACGCTTGAATGTGTCCAAAACCTCCTTTTGCATTGCTTCTTCAGCCATCTTCTTGGTTTGAACAACCATGTTTGGAAAAGGAAGTGGTTTAGGAGGAACATCATCAATCTTTTTCTTACCTTTATCTTTCTCCTTGGATTGTTCATCAGTTGGTATGGAATGTGGCTTCTCTGAAGTTGAGGTGAATCCCGGTGGAATGGTAGGTACAGCTGTATCGTTCATTTGCTTCCCACTTCTCAATGTTATGGCACTAACATTCCCCTTTGGATTTGGAGTGGGTTGGGAAGGTAGATTTCCAGAATTCTTACTTACAAGTTCATGGAGGGCGGTGGCAATCTGGCTCATTTGAGTCTTCAACTCCCTCAGCTCCGAACCTTGACTTTTCAGCTCATTCTGTTGATTAAGAACAATTTGTTTCAAAAGATCATAAGTGTTAGAGTCTACCTTGGGTTGGAGATTCCCTTGTTGCTAACTTGTTGATGTTTGAGCTTCAAATCTCCTTTGGGGTTGTTGGAAACCCTGTTGGTAAGGTGGAGGCTGCTGGAAGTTTTGTTGAAAGGGGGGCCTTTGTTGTTGTCCAGAGCCATACCTCATGTCCAGATGATCTTTCCACCCTTGGTTGAATGTTGGATCGAACTTCTTCTGGGGATATGGTTGTTGCTGCTGCTGCTGATATGGTCTCCCAGGGAACACTGCTGCACAATCTTCTGTTTCTTGGAGTTGTGGGCAACAGTCAGTTGGGTGGCTTGTCTCAGTGCAAATACCACAAGTCCTTGAAGGAGGAGGTAAAGATGTCTTTTGTGCCAAAGCAATCTGCCTTACCATAGTTGTCAATTCTTCTAACTTGGTATCAATCAAATGACTCTCAAGAGAAGAAGGACTTACCTGATGTACTCCCCTGACATGTAGTGTACCTCTATCGCCAAATTGTTGGGAGTTTTGGGCCATCTTGTCAATCAATGCACGTGCGGCTATTGGTGTCTTGTCCACCAATGCCCCTCCAGCTGCGGCATCCACCATGCTTCTCTCCATAGCTGTGAGTCCTTCATAGAAGTACTGAATGAGGAGTTGCTCACTGATTTGGTGATGTGGACAGCTTGCACACAACTTCTTGAATCGCTCCCAATACTCATACATGGACTCCCCTTGTGCTTTCTTGATCCCCGAGATCTCCTTACGAATGGAAGTGGTCCTCGATGCTGGAAAAAATCTCTGCAAGAAAAGTCGTTTCAAATCGTTCCAACAAGTTACATCTTCAGGTTGTAAATAATACATCCAATCTTTTGCAGCTCCATCAAGTGAGAATGGGAATGCTCTTAGTTTGATTTGATCTTCAGAGACATTTTTAGGTTTTAGGGTTGAGCAAACCACATTAAATTCTTTCAAATGTTTATTCGGATCCTCACCAGAGAGGCCATGAAACTTTGGAAGTAAGTGAATTAACCCTGATTTTAGTTCAAAGTCCGATTCGAGATTTGGGTATGCAATACAATTTGGTTGATAGTTAATATCAGGTGCAGCCAATTCTCGAATGGTTCTATTAAGTTCATTTCCATTATTATCAGCCATTGGTTCCTCTTTTATGTTTGAATTTGAATTGCTTCCAATTTCAATGTTCTGATATTGGAGTAATTCTCCAACTGGTTGAATGTTGAAACTTCCCGTAGACTGAGAATGTCTGATTCGTGCCCTAAGGCTACGTTCAATCTCAGGGTCAAGATCTAAGAGATCTTCGGGATTAGTTCGTGTCATAGATCAAATAAAAATGAAAATAAAGAAGGTGGACCATAGTAAAATAAAAATGAGAAGTTTGAGTTGATGGTCCACAAAGAAGTAGGAGAAAATAAAAGAAGAGGATGAAAAATCAGATTGGGTAAAGAAGGAAGAAAGAAGAGAGGAAAATAATAAAATGTAAAATAAAATAAATACCTCTAGTTGGTTGAAATAATTACTTGCCTCCCCGGCAACGGCGCCAATTTGAAAGAGCGTTGTCGCACGCGCTCTCAAAAGAACTTCAAAAGTGAGTTACGTTGGATAAAACTCCAAGCACAACACTCTATGAAGCTAATGTTTAGTTTACTTGGTGTAGCATAGGGGGCTAACCAAGGTCGTCTCTCAAAGGAGGAAGTGAATTAAAACATCTTATTAGAGGTATTCTAAAAATAAAATAAAAGAGAATAAAAACACTACTAGAAAAGGATGGGGGTTGTTTATAGTTTATGAATCTAGAAGAAGTTTGCTGGAAGAAGATTGTATTTTTTTTGTTTTTAGTTTTGAAATGAATTCCGATTAAAATAACACAACAAGAAGATGTTTTTTTTTTAGAAAATATTTTAAAAGGCGTAATCGATCTAACTCTACCTCTTCATTTACATATTAATCATTATCATTTAAATGAATATCCACTTAATTATGATCCTCTAATTTGTTAACCCTCGAACCCTACAAGAGTTAACTTAACCACAAAGATGGAATTACTTAAACCCTAGGCTAGCTTCGGAACATGCAATCGCAGAACCCTGCTTTGATTGTTGTTCTAAGGTTAGCTTATGGTCAGTGGTTAATTAGAGCACAAATCCATTCTGGAAATGAGGATGAGTTGTGTTTAGGGATTATATTTGAACTCTACAAATTTATCCCAAGTGGTCTTGTATTACCGATTAAACTCGCACTCTCACAATTTACACAAAATCTCGACCTCGCGTGTTTTTGTATTAATTGTTCAATTGCTTGCTTAGTTTCTTAAAATTTAAAAACATAATTCATGGATCATATTAAGTGAATTACAGTAGGCTCAATGATTCAAAATAATTAAATGAAGAGGGTAGAAGATAGATCGATCACTAAAAATTACTCTTCCATGGGTGGCGTAATCATCGTAGAAGCGTTTTGCATGTGCAAAGGTTTATAATGGGTATAACCCAATATCGCTTCTACTCAAGAATTCCAGACCCAAGAGGAAGATTAAGAGAAGAATAAATTTAAATAAAACAGAGGAAAAGAGAAGAAATAAAAGAAGAACAAAGAAGTTTATTACACAAACAAAACAATTACAACATGAAGGAGAGAAGGAGGCTTCGATGAGAGGATCCTTGCTTCAAGAGCTACCTCTCTTACAATGGTTGGAGAATTTGGTTGAAACCAATTCTCCTCTGCGTCCAATCTCCCAATGCACGAACCAGCCTCTCCAAATGAGAAAATCACTAATTTATAGAGTGGAGGGGAGGCTAGGTTTAAAGTGGTTTCAAGTGTGAATGCAAAATCTCGGTCAAATATTTTAATGAAACTTGCACCGCCCATTTGACCTCCAAAACGCGTGAATCGACCGGCCTTCCAGAAGGATGATTTGTGCCACATCATGTCCCCGAGCTTTCCTCAAAATTTGGGCTCAATCCAAGCCCGTATGTAGAGGATATGGCCCAAATACAGAACCTTCTCCATTCTGGCGAGCCCAGCCCAACTTTGACTTCATGGCCCAATTTCAACAACCAAATTAACTCTTTAGCTTTAGTGTCCTGAATAAAAGTTGTATATAATTAAGTTAGGAACACTGTTACAAAATTTCAAATTTCAAATAATAAATATAAAAATATTTATCTTCGAAAAAATACAGTGCACTATTAAGGGTAAAACTGGAATTTTCACCAAATTTTCAAATGAATGATCAAATCCCAAATATTTTATAAATAAAAATATTTAACACAATGTGAGGAAATTATATCATTTATTATCAATAAAATATTCAATAAAATAGTGTTTTATCACCCGACAAGAGTCAGGTCGTGAAATTTTTTTATAAAAGGTGGTTCAGCCCTTGGGATGTTTTTTCTACATTAACCTAAAAAGGTATTGGTTGGGTTTAGGTCAATAGTGTCAAAATTATTTTAGAGGCTCTTAGGCCCAGGAGTCCAGTGATGGTACGGGCGACCAATGTTTCCATTCACCAGGACCCTGATTACCTTCTTGTAAATTCGGAACCCTGAGACACTTGTTTCAATGAAAAATGGTAAATGGATCATATAGGATTGAGTATTTTGATGTACTTCTTGATTCATATCCATAGTGTTTATGCTATATACATATTCTCGCCTGACCGTTTTACTCCTTGACAACGTTCAATACGTCTCTGCGATGATATCCAACTAGGATACCAGCTCTGGTTCATAACAAAAATACCGTGAGAAAGGAGGCCACATTTCAGGACCCATCATGTGATCCCCTTCTTCCAGGTGGGCAGGTAGTATCACCTCTACCTATTGAGTAGCATACAACCCTTGCAGGACTGGGTGAGGATGTGTGCCGGCTGAGAATGCTCCCTGAGTTCTAGCAACATAGACCACTGAAGATCTGTGGCGATTCAGACCCTCAGGCAGTAGAGGTTTGGTTAGAGTTAGTGGTCCACCACTTCAATATTTCACGGATACAAAAATATCATATGGTGTCTTTGGTAGCCAGGATTTTTCAACAAAACCGTTGGGTGTTGGTGGAGCTTGGTTACTCAGATTCTCGATGAGTCGGCACTCTCCTAGGATGATTTACAGCAGCTATTTCTTGAGGAGTACTACCCCTCGTGATTTCAATCTGTTATAATTCAATAGATCATCCAATTTCAATAGAGGGGGGTGATGGTGAATGAGTACATGACTAGGTTCACAGACACTGCAGGCTACTCTCTGGACATGATCCATGATGTCTACTTCCGATAACGGATATTTTAGCAGGGACTCCGTAGAGAGATTTGTGCTATCATAGTAACCTTTTCAATACCCACCTATACAGGGGTGCTGGAGCAGGTTCTGGTGACATAGAAATTTCAGTTCGAGAGATTCCATACATCTGGTTATGGAAGAGGGTGAAACAGAGATGAGGAATCTACCGCAGCTAGCAGACATCAATTGATAAGATCTCAGTGTAGTAAATCATCAAATGATCATACTCGGTCATGTGTTCAGGAAACATTGGGTCAACTCAGAGAAGTCTATTTCTATTCTTATGATGGGAAAGGTCACATGGCATGAGACTTCCTGACCAGATGTGTTGATAACACCGACATGGAATCAGGTGGACCACCATGCTAGAGATAGCGATGCGATCATGGTGGTCCCCAGGGAGATGGTTCTGGAAGAGGAGAAGAAGGAGCTGGAAGTGGGTGAAAATGTTATGAGTTCATTCCACCACTACTATGTAACACCCTAAGATTTCATAGTATGTTATTTCTTCAATGTAATTCAATAACTTGCACTACACGCAACACCGAGTTCAAGCGCACCATGACTTATCAAACTAGTCATTCAAAAGTGGTTATGAATAGTATTAACTAAATTTTGAACATTATATAATCCATATAATTTTAGAATCTATATTATGAGTTTCTTAGACATAATGTAAGAACAAGTTCATTTTTTCAGATAAACGAAGTATTTTTCAAAAAATGCAATTATACCGCATTTTTTGGACAACCCTTTTTAAATCCAATATTTGAAACATTTATATATATAATTTGAAAAAATAATCTTATTCTTTAGAATCGGGAAATAAAAAGTTAGTTTCAATAAAGTTTTGGTATTTTTCTGATAACTTCCATATTTGGGTGAATAGTGAAAAATACTATATTTTAACTGAAAACAACTTTTTGAATAAAAATAATTTATAGTGTTAAATTATACATTTTAATGGGTTTTAACTATAATTGGATTATATTTTTACCATTTAATCTAATTCTGGTCATTGGAAGTAATTTCACTTTAAAATTCGACATAAACAAGTGTCAATCTTTTGATAGTTATTATTTCTTAGAAATACGCTTTTTTGGTTTTGACGATGGGAATTAATTTTAAATTAATAATTTCAACTTCTATGTTTTTAATTTGATAAAATAGACTTCATTTCATAATTCAGAATATCAAAATTATCTTAGGGTGAATTTTTGGTATTTTTCTAAAAACTTTCAATTTTAGATGAATAGTGAAAAACAATGTGTTATTGGTTAAAACCGACTTTTTATTTAAATAATTAGTTATTTTATTTAAATTTATATTAGGTAAAAATCGATATATAATACCTATATAAGTTCAATGTAATTAATTGGAGTCATTTTATAATATGTTTAGATATACAAAATTTTATTGAACTTTTTACCGTCTTTTACCCATCTCCTGGGAGCTTTTGAAAATTTTCATAAAACATAATTTTACCATCACTGTGAATTGAATTTAAAAAATTCGATAGACATGGTTGATATCAATAAGTAAAATTCGGTTCAATGAGATGAAAATATTTTTTTGGTGAATAGTAACTTTTAACTTTTATTTACCACGGTTAAAAGTAAATAGGGTAATTAAAGGTAAAAATGATATTATTTTTACCTTGAAACATGTCCAAATTCTATTGGATATGTATAATTCGACCAAAAACAGCCTTAGGAATAAAATATGAACCTCTTTGTTCAACATTGACTAGATTAGGACATTTATTGTTATTTAATTCAAAGAAGATTTAAAAGAGTTAAAATCAATGTTTAATAACTAAAACATTTTTAATATAGGGTCATACTTAAGATAAATTCGATTATAAATATTCATTATAAAGCTAAAAATATTTTTTACATAATTATATATTATTTATAATTTTTAGATATTAAATAATATTATTTATTTATGACACAATGGTGATGCAGTAATTACCTTATTAATGAAATATTAAAATAATTGATATTATAAATATCCAAATAAATATAATTTGAGACTTTTTATGAATTCATATAATTTTATAGGTTAATATGATATGTTATTATTTTTTTAATTAACTTTTTTTAATTAATATTTCTTTTATGATTTACACAAAAATTAATTTTCAAATAGTGTCAAAATTGACATAAAAGAGTTTTTAAAACAAATATTATATTATTAATTGATATTCTATTCCTGAAAATATATGGTTTGGCCAAGAGACTTATATAATGAAAGTTGAATCCTTAATTAGCCACTTTGGATTATCTTGTAAGTATATAGTAATTTTATTAACCATATAATTTAAAAATACAAAGAGACATGGTAAATGTGAAAATAATTAACTAAGAGTTAAAACTAAAAGATAAGGTTAATATAGTGATTCAAACTTGTATAAAACCTATTCGTTGGGTGGTTTTTGACCCATCCCCACCTTATCCTCGAAATAAATCAGTTTTGAGCCATTAGAAACCGAATATGAATTTATTATAAATTAATATTTCTAGCTTTTCCTATGGTGCCCCTCACCCCTCTTATAAAAGGGCACTCCACATTCTCTCAATTTCATACCTTGAAAGCCTTTTGTCACGGACAAACCCTACCCAAATATCCTATAAACTTCCCTCACTTCATATTAGAGGCATTAGTTTGATTAGAAATCCAACCTAATGAGCCCTTTTGATCAAATCAAAAGGATGAACCCGAAGAAGAGGTAATGTTTTCACCACCCTCTTTCAAGTTCCTTTCTTCCTCCACTTCTTATTTCATTGTTATTTCCATTATAAAATAATAAATCTATTATCTTATGTATAATTTGATGTTATTATAAATTTGGTAAAACCATATTCATTATTCTATCCATCCTTTAAATGACATGTCACCATACGTGCGTACGTACGGCTTACCGTCTCCACGTCGTGGTGTAATTGTTATTCAAAAATTTATTATTTGGATAGATAAAATAATGAGTATAACTTATGTAAATAATAAATAAAACATAATAATGATTCTGTATATATATTATATACCATCCAATTATATACGATTTTAATATCAAAAGAATGATATTGTCACTCGTGCGTACGTACGGAATACCGTCTCCACGAACGCGATGAGATTCATTCCCCATGGTATCTATTCAAGACTAATTTTCATTTGAGGATTAAAAATAATGTTTACCAACTTGATATAATTTTGGATATGAATAATATACAACCTATCCATAACAAACATGGCTTGCGTAACAAATCATATAAAGGAAAATGAATCAGTTAACACCCGAAACAACGATAATACTAAGATATTATTAACAAAGCAATGTTAAAAGATCATATATGATATCATATTAATGTATATGATTCTTTTATATTATTTAACCATTATATAGGAGTTTAACCTACCCTAGAACAAACAAAATTACTAGGTAAGGGTTAATTTCACAATCTCTTTATTATTCGAGATTGTTTTTACATAAGTATCTACTGGGACCTCTTTATCATCCACATCCTTGTTTCTTAAAAATGCATTTCAAAACATTTTTACTATTTAATAGACAATAGGTTAAAGTCATTTATACCCTTATTTGACCTTATATGTTTTTGAATGGAATATTTCCGTCATTTTCCAAACAAGGTACTTTTTGACCTTTTCGACAAATTTAAGGTAAGAATGTTTTTTTAACTTGTACGGAGGGTGCGGCTATTTTCCACCATTATAAAATCTTCGAAGCTTGACTTACAAGCTTAAAATATTATTTTCAAAATAAAGGTTTTATTTTATAATTATGTGAGTTTTAAATGATTTCAAAATAGGAGATATTTCTCTCAAATAGATTTGATTTTATCTATGTCAACATCCTTTGCTGGATTTTAAGCTTATTTGAAGTAGATTTATTATGTTACAAAACTTCTATATTTTATTGAAGGTTTTGTGATATGTTTGACTGTGGATGTGTTATTTTTATACCATTCAATATTTATGGATAAAGTATTGACATTTCATATGCTAGTTTTAATACGAATGTTTATGTTATGTTTAAACCTTTTCATATGAGGAATGCAATGGAATTAGTAAGTGACGAGTGAACCCCGCTATAGCTCCTCGATGCATCAGTATGTCTCATGATACAAACTAGTTTCTTGGCACAAGGCATTGAAAAAATCTTATTGGTAGTCTTGGCACAAGGCCTTGACTATGTGGTTATGATAGTCTGACATAATGCATTCCATTATTATGAAAGTGGTTGTTGATATTTCATGAGATTATACGATTAGTAGAATACCCATGTGAATAAGTAAATGGAATTATTTCATTTTATCTTTTCCATATTATGCTGAAGTTAAAGTTTAAAAGTCTTTTTTTTAGTTATACATTGTCTTAAATGTTTATGCTTGTTTATGAAAGTTTCCGCTATATTGTTATCCTTACTGAGCATCTGAGCTCACCACTTTATATGTTTTATTTTTACCAAGATGTGAAGAAGTATTTTATGAATGACCTACGGGGATAGTATGAGGAGATATGAGTGTGGGCTACGGAGACTATGTTGTTGTAGTTTTTCACTTTATTATGTAATGTAAGTCTTATGAATGCATCTAGTGTTTCCAATGCTACTAAACTAATGGGTCTTTCGAGACTTGATCTTTTGTGATCATGCCAATGTTATGTATAATGCACCGACTTTGGGTAACTGGGGTCGGGGAGTTACAGTTGGTATTAGTGGAAGTTTAGTACCAACCTTGGACACTATATTTAGATAAACTCGTATTAGAGAACATTACCCTATGATATAATTTGAGGATTAGTATAGAAGAAATTCCTAGAATTTTGGTGTTGTAGAGATTTTGTTAGTTTTCCGAGCAATACATCCCTATCTGGATACGAGCAGGTAGAGGCGGATCTGGCATAGATGTACCTAGTGGTAGAACCCGAAAACATCAATTTGAGCTAGACTCAAATGAGAACTGGTGCACGACAACGGGCCTTGCTGCACTCTTGGTTACGACACTCCTTGGGGATATGCTTAGGATAATTCTCATTTTCATTACAAGCCATTATGAAGGATTTAGGAGTAAATACTTCCTCAAAGAGAACCTTTTTATGATTATGGATTATATCCATAAACTGTTCAATTTACATTAGGTATTTTCGAGTTTTGAATTATGAATTTCGATTCAAAAACTGACCAAATGTATGTCATTGTTCAGAAATGGCGCCCAATAGAAGGAATGAGAACTATAGCAATACACATGATTGAAAGATTAAGAAGGATCACATATTTCATGGTATTAAGCCAACATTTATGAGGGAAATATTCTTTCACGTATTCTCATCATATGAATAAATAGTATCATGTGTTAATAAGATAAGTAAATTATTCTCCGAGTCCTACGGCTTTGAAGGGAAGAAAGTGAAACAAAGAATGGAAGAGAGAAACATGGATAAAAGGAAGAGGGGAAAGAATAATTTCCCCATATGTGATAAATGTGGGAAGAAACACCCTAGAACTTTCTTGAAGGGGATGAGAGTATGTTATAATTGTGGAGAAAAAGGACACCATGTACGTGAATTGAAGGTTAAGAAAAAGGTTTCAAATGTACAAAGCTTCATCTGCAAGGAATTGGGACACTATGCGAACCAATTTCCAAATCATCAGAGTGTAGACCAAATGATGCTATTAGATAATAATCAAGTTTTGATACTACCAAAGATTAAGAGGAATGATTAGTGTTCTTGTGTTGTTATTAAATAATTATGTCATTTCAGTGTTGTATCGATGATGTACCAGTTATATGAATTATGGAAATAAATAAGGATTGTACTGCAGTATTATTTCATTGAGGATTTGAGATTATATAGTACTATGAAAAGTGACTCAACAGCAAGTTAATCTTTTTTTTCAAAATACATGGTTTAAGGAAAGTTAATCCTTAATATGGTCTTTATACTGTGGTAGTAATTTTGGAATAATAGATGGTTGATTTGGATAAATTATATTTGATATTCTTGACTACCTTGGCATTGATTAATGGTTTGTTTATTTCATCATTGTTGGAGTATTCAAAGTTTTTGGATATAAGGAATATATCTAGTATTCTATATGGAATAAGGTATCATAAATGTAATTAATAATGTTTTATGGTAATTCAGGGTGTTATTGTGTTTTAAAAGAATACGTGATGAAGGTATTCACATGTTATTATGCGGAAAAAAGGATCATCATTATGTTTACCTTCCATATAAATTTTGGACTGAGAATTTGTACAGAAGTATTTTGGATAAGTCTAATGGTTGGAATGTATTATATTTCACATTGGATACTATTGTTAATGTTAATTCATTTCTTAAGATTATTTTTTTGGGATTGTTATAAAAAGGACATTCTGGAAGTCGGGCGACAACCTGTTGTGTCTGGAAAAGCCGCGAGACTTGAACCCGCAACTGGAGGGCGACAAGGGTGCATCACCTACCACTGGCCTACGTGATGTCCTAGTTTGTATAATATATTTTTTTTAATATTCTGACAAATGAATTATAAATTCATTATTTTGGAACCCAATACAATTAGAATAAATAGAATATTTTTAAAATCTTTTGGAATGAAATATGAACTTGTGGTAGGAATTAGTTGAAGGATGAAACTACAATTGTTAGGTATATATATTTGTTTTCTTATTATATTCATAAAATTTAGGGAAGGAATGATACAACCAAAAATATTTTATCCTAATACCTTATGTTTAACTGACGATATTTTAAATCATCATAGATTGATGGCTTCGAGGCCCTCAATTTTACACTTGTTTGTGATTGATGACCTCAATAAATCCCAATAAATATTTATGTTTTTTATATTATTATGTGTCTTTAATTTCCAAAAATGTTCTCCTAATCGAGATCATAATTTGATGGTGACCCTTTCATTTCTCTTTCCCTCTTGTTAAGACAAAATTTTATTAACCCAATTTTTGATGTTGGTTTTCTACAAAGGTATATTCTATTTTCAACCTTTTATAATCGAAGAACAATTTCAAATTGTGAGGACAAAATTTATTGAAGGAGGGGAGAATGTAACACCCCAATATTTCATAGTATGTTATTTCTTCAAAGTAATTCAATAATTTTCACTACACGCAACACCGAGTTCAAGCGCACCATGACTTATCAAACTAGCCATTCAAAAGCGGTTATGAATAGTATTAACTGAATTTCGAACATTATATAATCCTTATAATTTTTGAATCCATATTAAGAGTTTCTTAGACATAATGTAAGAACAAGTTCATTGTTTTCAGATAAAAGAAGTATTTTTCCAAAAATACAATTTTACCGTCTTTTTATGGAAAACCCTTTTTAAATCCAATATTTGAAACTTTTATATGTACAATTTTACAAAATAAACTTCTTCTTTAGAATCGGGACATAAAAATTTATTTTCAAAATTTTTTTGTATTTTTCTGATAACTTTCATATTTGGGTGAATAGTAAAAAATACTATATTTTAACTGAAAACAACTTTTTTAATAAAAATAATTTATAGTGTTAAATTATACATTATAATGGGTTGTAAGTATAATTGGATTATATTTTTACCATTTAATATAATGTTGGTCATTGAAGTAATTTAACTTAAAAATTTGACATAAACAAATGTCAATCTTTTGATAGTTATTATTTCTTAAAAATACGCTTTTATTGTTTTGATGACGGAAATTAATTTTAAATTAATATATGAAACTTATATGTTATGAATTTTATAAAATATACTTCATTTTTGAATTCAGAATATTAGAATTTTCTTAGGGTGAATTTTTCTGCAAACTTTCAATTTTTGATGAATAGTGAAAAAGACAGCATTATTGGTTAAAACTAACTTTTTATTTTAAAAATTAGTTATTTTATTTAAATTTATATTAGGTAAAAATAGATATATAATACCTATATAAGTTCACTGTAATTTATTGGAGTCATTTTATAATAAGTTTAGATATATAATATTTTATTGAACGTTTTACTGTCTTTTACCCATCTCCTATGAGCTTTTGCAAATTTTCATAAAACGTAATTTTACCTCATCTGTGAATTGAATTTCAAAAATCTGAGAGACACAGTTGATATCAGTAAGTAAAAATTGGTTCAATGAGATGGAAATAATTTTTTGTGAATAGTAACTTTTTACTTTTATTTACCACGGTTAAAAGTAAATTGGGTAATTAAAGGTAAAAATGATATTATTTTTACCCTCACACATGTCCTAATTATATTGGATAAGTATATAATTAGACCAAAAACAACCTTAGGAATAAAATATGAACCTATTTGGTCTACATGTATAAGATTAGAACATTTATTATTATTTATTTCAAAGAAGAGTTAAAAGTGTTAAAATCAACATTTAATAACTAAAACATTTTTAATATAGGGTTATACATAATATAAATTCGATTATAAATATTCATTATAAATATAAATCAATTTCCTACATAATGATATTTTATTTATAATTTTTAGACATTAAATAATTTAACATATATATGACACAATGGTGATGCAGTAATTACCTTATTAATGAAATGTTAAAATAATTTATATTATAAATACCCAAATAAATATAATTTGAGACTTTTTATGAATTAAATTAATTTTAAAGGTTAATATGACATGTTATTATTGATTTAATTAACTTTTTTCGAAGTAATATTTCTGTTATGATTTTCACAAAAATCAATTTCCAAATAGTGTCAAATTTGACATAAAAGAGTTTTTAAAACAAATATTATATTATTAATTGATATTATATTCCTAAAAATCTACGGTTCATCCAAGAGACTTATATAATGATATTTTTATTATTAATGAGCAACTTGGGGTTCGACTGAAAGTATATAGTAAGTTTATTAACCATATAATATAAAAATAGAAAGATTCATGGTAAATGTGAAACTAATTAACTATTAGTTAAAACTAAAAGATAAGGTTAATATAGTGACCCAACCCTGTCTAAAACCTATTGGTTGGGTGTTTTTAGACCCCTCCCCACCTTATCCTCAAAATAAATCAGTTTTATTCCATTAGAAACCGAATATGAATTTATTATAAATTAATATTTCTAGCTTTTCCTAAGGTGCCCATCACCCCTCATATAAAAGGGCACTCACCCTTATCTCAATTTCATACCATGAAAGCCTTTTAGCCTGGAAAAAACCTAGCCAAATATCCTCTAATATTACCTCACTTTAACCTAGAGGACTTAGTTTGATCAGAAATCCAACCTAAGGAGACCTTTTGATCAAATCAAAAGGAAGAACCCGAATAAGAGGTAATGTTTTCACCACCCTCTTTCATGTTCCTTTCTTCTTCCACTTATTCTTTTATTGTTATTTCCATTATAAATTAATAACTCTAGTATATTCTATATAATATGATGTTATTATAAATATGGTACAACCATATTTAGTATTCTATCCTTACTTTGAATGAAATGTCACCATACGTGTGTACGTACGGCTTACCATCTCCACGTCGTGGTGTAATTGTTATTCAATACATTATTATTTGGATGGTTATAATAATGATTATAACTTGTGTAAATAATAAATATAACATAATAATGATTCGGTATATATGATATACCATCCAATTATATATTATTTTAATATCAAAAGAATGATATTGTCACTCGTGCGTGCGTACGGAATACCATCTCCACGAACGCGATGAGATTCATTCCCCATCGTATCCATTCAAGACTAATATTAATTTGAGGATTAAAAATAATGTTTAAGGACTTGATATAATTCTGGATATGAATAAGATACAACCTATCCATAAAAAACATGTTTTACGTAACAAAGCATATAAAGGAAAACGAATCAGTTAACACCCGAAACAATGATAATACTAAGATATTATTAACAATGAAATGTTAAAAGATCATATATTATTTCATATTAAGGTATATTACTATTGAATAATTTAATAACAATTATTTCACCATTATACAGGAGGTTAATCTACCCTCGACCAAAGAAAAGTACAAGGTAAGGGTTAATTTCACAATCTCTTTATTATCCGAGATTATTTTTACATAAGTATCTACTGGGACCTCTTTATCATCCACTTCCATGTTTCTTAAAAATGCCTTTCAAAACATTTTTAATATTTAATAGACAATGATTTAAAGTCATTTATACCCTTATTTGACCTTATACGTTTTGAATGGAATCTTTCCATCGTTTTCCAAACAAGGTACTTTTTGACCTTTTCGACAAATTTATGGTAAGAATGTTTTTTTAACTTATACGACGGGTTCAGATATTTTCCACCATTATAAAATCTTTGAAGATTACCTTACAAGATTATAATAGTATTTTCAAAATAAGGGTTTTATTTTATAATTATGTGACTTTTAAATTATTTAAAAAAAGGAGATATTTCTCTCAAATAGTTTTGATTTCATCTATGTCAACATCCTTTGCTGGATTTTAAGCTTATTTGATGTTTATTTATTATGAAACAAAACTTCCATATTTTATCGAAGTTTTTTTGATATGATTGAATGTGGATGTTTTATTTTTATACCATTAATGGTTTATGGATAAAGTATTGACATTTTATATGCCAGTTTTAATACGAATGTTTATGTTATGTTTAAACCTTTTCATATGAGGAATGCATTGGACTTAGTAAGTGACGGGTGGAGCCCACTATATCTCCTCAATGCATCTGTAGGTATCATGATAAAAACTAGTGTCTTGACATAAGGCCTTGACAAAATCCTTTTTGTAGTCTTGTAACAAGGCCTTGACTATGTGGTTATGATAGTCTGGCATTATGCATTCCCTTATTATGAAAGTGGTTATTGATGTTTCATGTGATTATTAGATTAGTAGAATATCCATGTGAATAAGTAAATGGAATTATTTCATTTTATAATTTCCATAATATGCTGAAGTTCAAGTTTAAAATTCTTTTGTTTTAGTTATACATTGCCTTAAATGTTTATGCTTATTTATGAAAGTTTCTGCTATATTGTTATCCTTACTGAGCATCTGAGCTCACCCCTTTTTATGTTTTATTTTTCCTAGGATGTGAAGAAGTATTTTATGAATGACTTGCAGGGATAGTATGAGGGGATATGAGTGTGGTCTATAGATACTATGTTGTAGTTTTTCGCTTTATGATGTAATGTAAGTCTTATGAATGTATCCAGTGTTTCAAAGGATACTAAAATAATCGGTCTTTCGAGACTTGATCTTTTCTGATCATGCCAATGTTATGTAATAATGCACCGACTCTGGGTAACTGCGCTCAGGGCGTTACATACTAGGTGTCCCACATTAGGCTCAGGAAGCTGGAATCTGGGTCCACTAACAGCCGCAATATTTGGATTTCTACGATCCTGTAGAGCATGAGACGATAAGAGGTACACCTTGAATCATTTCTAATTTTTGTAGTCAAACTCATTAGAAACCTTGTGAGGTACTCTTTTCTCTATGTTCCTTGCTTGAGGTTCTACCAGGGTGCCTCGAGGTTTTAGTGTAACCCTGTTTCGGTGTCGTTCGACATAACCTTAAATGCAAAAAAGTGTGTTCCTTCCCCCATAGATATGTGTTTTTGTGAAGCGGGAAAAACTGTGAGGGAGAGTCAGTGCCTCCCAATATAGATAGTATCAAGGTGTGGTGGGAGATTCACTCTGACTTGTGTATTAAGGTTGAAGTTTTGTAGTTGAGTGTCGAATAAGGTCCTGGAATTTCTAGTGGAGTTTTTTTTTTCTTGACCATTTTTGCTTCGAATTCCACTAATGGGTTTGTAAGAGTGTCTGGTTCGGGGATCACTGTCATTCTAAGGTGGGCGAAGACATGAAAGGCATGAAACATGATTTCCATGAATATCTTCTTGTGGTTGGATGAGTTTACTCACCTTCCCTTTTCATTGGTACCATTGTGTACTCAACTTCATCCTTGATACAACATTTATCAGGTACAAGTCAAGGAGATGGAGACCCCATGAAAAAAAATGGGACACACTATCTAGTGTTTGAAACAATATTATTCTCCATGAGAATGTGGACATTCCATTTTCTGGGAGAGTGCTTTGTGGTTTGTTCAGACCACCCAAGTTTTGGGTATGTGTTTACCCAAAGATACTTCAACGAGAGGTGGTGATGCTGGTCAAAATTCTTACAGGATAATGACTTCGAGATAGCCTATACTCCAGAAAAAGGCAATTTTGTAGAAATACCTTTAGAAGGAAGTCCTAGGATATCCTAGTTTGGGAGGTTTGAGAGTAGTTAGCTTCCCTTCTACTGACCTTGGTGAAGAATGAGGGTAATGTTTTTTTATTCAGTCAATGGTGTTGAATCCTTCGCTTCCCGAACGTGTTGGAGATTCTCGATTGTAATACATCAACTGTGAAATCGTGTGTGACCAGATATCCCTGGGTTTTTCACCAGATGGATATTCTGAAGGAGGAAATATGAAGACCATGTTCCAGGGAAAAATAGTGATTCTCGTCGCAACAAGGGATGATGAGGTTTCTTAGTGCCTTGTCCTACCCCAAATAGCTGGAGAGGGTGTATGATGCCTCCCAAGGGTCGTAGCTAGTGAGATACGTGCATGATCCATCATACTTAATCAAAAGGAGAAGACCTTATAAAGAAAAACCATCCTTTCTGTTGGCATGTTTTGTAAGAACGGAAATGTGTAGGTTTTCCTGGGAAAGAGAGAGCCAGATACGGGCTCAGTATCCCAAGTTTTTGTTTAGTTTTTCTTGGGATGAAAATATTGATGGAGGGAATGCTATAGATACCATGTTTATTGCTAATAAAACTTTGAAATATTTCTAAATATTATTCCAGAGCTGGGTGCTGAGACGACATCCAATTCTAAGGCCTGATGTTCCCAGAATTATTTTTATAAATATAATAAATATATTTTATACTACACATGTGTAGTTAATTAATGAAAACAAGATAAATCTAAAATTATTGATTGGGTTGAAATTTTGAGACCATAGTTGGGTCTGAAATTTGGATTTTACCCTAGGTGTGATATAAATAAGTCGGCGTTGGATTTTTGGATCTGTCACTCATTGGTAGAGCATTTTAAGTGGTTTATTTAATAAATTTAATTAAATAAAATGAAGCCCTTTAACCTAATTTATGGATACAAATTCATATTTTATAGAGTTTGGATCATAATTCTCTTTTTATAATGATGAAAACCCATCTCTTCCTCTCCTATATTTCTTGTTGACGAACGAAAAATGTGGAACGATGACGAACCCCTATATCTAGATAGATCAAAGCGTAGTGGAACCTCCTCCTTCTTTGACAAACGCATCCTTCATCAACAGTGCGTGATCAATTCCAGGTAGAACTCATTATTGGTGTTCTTATGCCTTGAATTAAACATTGATCATGTTATTAGTTAATTATTCAACCTATATCTTTGATCAAACCTCTGCATGATACCAAGTACCAATTTAAATTTTTTATAACATGTTCTAAAACCGGTTCCATATTCTCAATCATCGTTCAAAACATCGGGCTGCAAATAATTAAAACCATTGTTATGGTGCCTCCCCCCCCCCTACATCTTCGCTTTTGTACATATGGAATCCCTATGGATTTCAGTTTGATTATTGTTGGGAGACCTGAGCTCGATTGGGCGCCCAGAATGAGATGGATTCATGTCAGAATCATGCAACGACAACAGAATCACGAGCAGAGACTAGTTATGCATAAATCGTTTCCCGAGGATCACATATATAAGATTGTTTCATTATTTCCAGTTGGATTGAAGGAACGGTGTCTTGTTCAATGTGTTAGAGGCACGTTTTGACAAGGGTAACGGCCTGAGACAGTTTCAGTTAGGTGAGGAGGTGGCTCTACCAGTTTGAGGCGGCTTCAAAACTTCAAGACAGCATGGTAATGCGGGTCGGTGTGAGCAGGGGGGGCCTGTGGGGAAAGGTTGACACAATGGTAGGGTGAGGATGTGTGGTTGATCAGAGGTGGCTGGAGAGGTGGTCCAGTGGAGGCGCAGGTGGCGGTCGGCGTGCGGCAATCCAGGCAGAGAGCCCAAGTGGGGGTGGCCGGTGAAGGAGGCCAGAGGTGGTGTAGGGGCGGCGGCCACATGGGAAATGGGAGATGTGAAGGGATAACCATAAGGGGTGATAAAAAAATGAAATAAATAATAAAAAAGAAAATAATTATTATTATTATTATTATTATTATTAATTTTATTATTACTATTATTTATTTATTTAAACACTCGATACTTCCCTAGGTGGTGTCCAATTGACACGCTATCAGTGATGGTGTGAACCCGTTAAGGATAAATTCATATTAATATTATTTTAGATAATTTTCTCCAACCCATAACATGGGCCCATGAAAATATTGTGAAAAAATAGATTTAATAATATTATTAAATCTTTGACCCACCCTAACTCCTACGTGTGACGTCTGATCAACGTGCCATAAGCGGTATTGTGATCCTCACTTTGAGGAGGAATTTTCAAGACCAATTTTAGGTGTTTAAACTAAATATTAAGCGTGGGACCCATGAGTCCCGATTCAGGTGTGTTGTTGTGCAATGGAACCTTTTCACTGGGTATCTGTTTTGGATGAATGAGTAGTCTATCTGGTGTGTTTTTCTGTGAGGATTGTAATGGAATGATCCATATAATTCGTTTTGGGACCAAGGTGTGGGCCCCATGGTATTCCTCTCAAGTTTATTGTGGTGGAATGTGAATTTTCCATCCGATGTCCATTTGGGGTGAGTAAGTAGTCGATATTGCATATTTTTTCACAAGGATCTCAACGTTGTGATCCATCTTGATGTCCATAGCCTTATTCGTTATCTAATGAAATGTGAAAATAGGGATGTAAAATCATTGTAAGATCCTTTTTGAAGTGTTCTATTATTGATTCTCATCTAGCAGCGTTTGATGATGGTTGTGATAGAAGTGATATTTTTAGAATCACTGGGTTAGTACCGTCTTACCCTCCAGCATATCACCCTTCCACGAGCCTGGGTAGTGGAATTCACCAATGACACTTTAGGTATTACCCTCATGAATATCACCCTTCAGTGGGGCTAGGTAGTGTCAATCACCATTTACTCTTCAGGAATTACCCTCTACTGGGGCGGGGCAGTGGCGTTCACTGTTTACTCTTTTGGGCTTATCCTATAGTGGGGATGGGTACTCGTGTTCACCAAAAATTCATGAAAAGACATTTTTGACATACCCTTGGACTCATGTGAAATAGGGGTAGTTTTCCCACCAAGATGAATCCTTATGATGTGACCTAAACCCATGAGGGTGACACAGTGTCGCCCAAAGAAGATAGTATCAAGGTGTGGTGATTTAGTCCCTTTGACTTGCAGTTCAGAGTAGAGATGTGGGATTCTAGGAACCGATGGTTACTTCTAGGACTATTGGTGACTCAATTTCATAGGATGATCTGTGAGATGGATATCCCCTTACTCTCTTGTTTGGGTTTCTTTGACTGATTATATATATATATATATCTTATTTCAATACCCACTCCTTGAGTTTTGGATACTCTTTTTCCAGGAGAGGTGAAGATGTGCAAGGTATACCACGTGATTTCCCTGTCTAGATTCTCATGGTTGGATGAATCTACCTTCTTATTATAGGTATAAAAGACTCGACAATTAGTTCATATTCTCACCATTTCTATCTCCATGGGTTTTTAGGAGCTTACATTACTCTCTTACTGGGTCGAGCAGCACTACTTTTATTATACCCTATCTATTCTACTTATTTCTCATTTCTATGTATCTCTTATAGCTCCCCATTCGCCTTTTCAGGGAATCCAACTGAGTATTTTTATATTCATCCCTACATGGGCTTGGCACGCATGTGTCGTACCTTAAACAGAGAACAGATAGGTTGAATGTGACATAGAAGATCCTAGGGATATGAGTGCATGGATTGTGTATGGTGGACGTAGCATGGGTTATAGGTGGAGGGATCTCTCATTCTGTTTACTTTTTTGTTACTTCCAGGCTAAAGAAATTATCTAGTTAGGAATATTTTTTTCCCTTTTATTCATTTTAGTTTACTCTACAGTACATGTACTGTTTAGCGGTTCATGCATGCTTGGTTTATTTATAGCATTTTTTAATCTTTTATTTCTTTCCCTCAGCACTTTTTCATTGAGTTGGTTGCGTGTGTGTGTGTATTGGGTGTTAGGAAAAGGTCTCCACAAAATTTTTGTTACTTTGGTTCTATTCTCCAACCCCTAGCCTATGGAGGGAGACTTGGGGTTGTTTTGGATCGAGCCTCAGCATGTGTCGGGTCGTGATAGGGGGTTCTGATGAAGGTCAATGAATCATTAGGGTTGTGTCTAATGATGGGATCTCTATATATTTATCAGATGACATTGTGGAGGGTAACCATTGAAGAGGGATCTAAAATTTAGTGAGTAATAAGGTTAGGAAAGAAAACAGTGATTTAGGCAGCTGCATTCTAGTAAAAAAACACAAACCTAAAGGACATAAAGACTACTTATAGCTATATAAAAAAAATGGAGACATTGTCTGCCAAGAATTCAATCCCTAAGAAGACTAACCTAAAAAATTGTGATAAGGAGAAGGATCAGAAACTGAGTTCAATGGCTCAATGTGGAATCCAATTGACTAAAATCATTAAATAATATGTTGGAGGTGTGATGGGAGAAACATGTTTGATTAAGGAAGCCTTGGTAGTGGTGGTTGAGAACACTATTTCTCGAGTTTATCTAATTAAGGGTGATCCTAATAACTATCAGAGGATGTATTGAAAAGGGGTTCCAAATAGTGTCAAACATTGGGAGTTGATTGTAAAATATAAGGAAGAAATGATAGTGGAATCACTTTTGATTAATGCCACGCAATAGGATGTGGATAATATGACTGAGCGACTACTACGTTTAGATATTAATAAGGAGTAGACAAAGTGGATCAATAAGCATGAACTTATTATAGTAAGAGGTTTTAGTGTAGGGAAATTAAAAATGGAGGAGTACATTCAAACGTGGGAAAATATGGTGTATTTTTTCAAAGATCTTATCAAATATGACCCTTCTAGAGTGGTAAAAAATATTCACTTGAAATTATTTATGGATAATGTGTCAAATAGTTTTAAAATCGACATTAATGGTTCATCCAAATAGAATGGTTTTTGATGGTTTGTATTTTTTTCTTTCATGGGTTCTCAATTTTCCCTTAAATGTGTTTACAAAATAAAAATAATATTTTTTAGTTAGAAAAATCAAGATTTATAAATAAATCAAAAGTTCATTTCAAAATCAACAAGCATTAAGGGGTTTAATTTATGGGAATTGTTTTACAAAACCACCTACCTCAAATCATGATCATTAATCACCCCAAAACATGATCTGATAATAGAGAGTCTAATGAAATAATAATCAAGAAGGGATCCTAGAATCCTAATTCCCAAATCACAATCTGAATCCAATAACAAATCAAGATATCACAACTCTTTATGAAGAAGGAGCTTGAGGGAGAGGGTAATTCATCAAAAGATCTAGGATACACATACCAAGAGATAATCAACAAATCAAATGAAAGTAAAATACATGAAGGAACAACATTGGAAGAGCCAAATTCATCTCTTGAAAGCCTCTAAGAAGTTTAGGGTTGAATGGAGTTTTATGGGTGGGAATAATATTTAAAATATAGATTAAAAGAAACAAAAATAAAACCTAGCCTGCAATTTCATGACTTGGAAGGAATCACTGGTGAGTTTATGGCCTCCACTAGTTGGTCGGTAGTTCCTAGAAGAATTTCAAGACCACTGGAATTCCCGACGACTAGCTAGTGGAGTTCCTATAGGAACCCTCTACTATTATCCCTCCATCATATGTTCAGTGGCCCGCACTATCCAGGTAGTGGACCTTATATAGCCATTTTGGATATATGATCATGTCCACATCCATTATAAATTCCCAATACACCTCTAATCCTATAAAACTAGAAATAAATCTCCCCCAAACCCCTCTAAATGATAAAAAAGGGGGAAATAACTAGGTAACAATAGTTATAACCAATAAATGATTGAAACAACTAGATATAAAAAAGAAAAAAACCAATAAAAACATTATACCTAAAATCCACTAATGAGATGTTAAAATCTCTCCATGATAAATGCTTTATGCCTGCAAAAATGCTTTCATAAAGATTTCTCCAAGAAAAGGTGAGGCTACTGCTCTCTCATCAATGCCTCATGCTACCATGTCTCATGTGAATCAGAATCATGATTACAATGCACCAGAACCAAGGGTGTAGAATTTCCATGATGGTCCATTTTCTATGAATCAATAATCTGAATCAGATACTCATCCAAAGACAAATAAGGATCCACATCATCCTCCTTTTAACCCGAGACATTAGATAGATCTGAAAGTTACTTCTTATGTTGTGATACATGACAAAAATCTTGGATTGATGTCAACTATGGGGGTAAGGCTTGATGGAATGCCACTTCTCTAATCCACTCCATAACCTCAAATATTCCAACATTTCATGTTTTTAACTTTTCATATTTTATAAGTATTTAACGACCCAAATGAGGTGAGACTCTCAAAAGTACTCGGTCACAAATTGAGAACTTAAATATGTGTTGGTGATGATCGGTATAATAATTACACCAACTTGGTGTCATTACCATTCTCTAATGAATCAACTAAATCATTGTCATCATATCTTGGACCAAACTAGATCTAAACATGGAAAATGCATCAATCATCAACCAACATAAGGAAGATTTACATGGATGACCAAAAAAGGCATAGAAGGGTTCCATCATCATGGATGAATGGTAAATATTATTATAGGAAAACTCAACCATCCCCAAATGGAAATCCAATGGTCCTCTAATTTTAAGGAATCAAGATCGAAGTATATCCTCTAGAGACCATTTTATATGGACATCTATTTTTTGATGGTATGTCATGATCATCTTTACCTGGGATCCCATCACCTCCTAGAGGTCTTTCCAAAAATGAGAATTGAACTGAGGATCCCTATTGGAAACTATGGAAGATGAAACTCCATGTAATCTGATGATCTCCTATATATACATATTTCCTAAGACCACCACTTTGGTTGTATCATTAATAGTAATAAAGTGATATAGTTTGGTCAATCAGGCATTCAACACCCAAATCACACTATCTCCTCAAGGTGTACATGATAACCCAACCATAAAGTCCATTGATATCTCATCCCACATCCAAGTCACCACTAAAAGGGGTTGAAGCAGACTCGTATAATTCTAATGCTAAACCATAATTTTTTGAAAAGTATAAAAACATGAAAAAAATCAAAAATATCTCATTTCATACATATTCAAGAAAAATGAAACCATATATCATAAAAAATTGTTGTGGCTGGGTGTACTATCCACTGAGAATGAAGAAAATACCCCATCACAATCTTCCTCATAGATAACAGTACAAAAAAACAGAATCTAAAGAAAATTATAAACTCCGAATATATATACCATTCACCAATAGTCTCCCCACCATATAAAAAATATCTAATTACTTCTAAATCATCATCAAGATTACGCAACTAGAGAATTATCTTGAGAAGAGAGGATTCCAAATGAACACTGGTCAAAACAACATCAGTATCATCCTCCCGGACCCCCAAATGCATTTGAGTAAAGAGATCCATACAATTTCATTCCTTGGAAGATTATTTCATGAATTCGGATGAAAGTTTCATGATT
This sequence comes from Viscum album, assembly GCA_963277665.1. Taxonomy (NCBI): domain Eukaryota; kingdom Viridiplantae; phylum Streptophyta; class Magnoliopsida; order Santalales; family Viscaceae; genus Viscum; species Viscum album. The sequence continues at coordinate 688,133,698 of OY728167.1, forward strand.
GGAATATTAATAAAAACAGTAACCTTACTAGTGTAATTGGAATTGAAAAATTCAAAAGATTGTCGTTACTTCACCCATCGACTTTGTTGAAGGTTGAGATCTTTTAATGACATGATATTACTCAATATGTTGAGATCAGATTAAATGTAAATCCTTTATCCAAAAGCATGATGTATCCAAATATTTAGAGAATGAATCATAATTGAATGTTAAAGATCATGTTTGGTATAATTCTTCTCATGACGATGAAGTTAACAAGAACCATAAGCCACCATATGAGCATGCTGCATGAGAAATCATCCCAAACCTAAAACTGAAGCATCTCAAAAGACCACATAACCCTAACAATCTTCTGGAAGAGTCAACACTGGATATAACATAAAATGATGTTTCAACTCATCAAAATAAGCCTGAAATTATAGATCCCATATGAACTTTAATCCCATTTGAGTTAGAGTGGTAAAAATATAATACATATTATAGAAATCATTCACAAACCATTGGTAATACCCTATCAAACCCAAAAAACATTAAATCTCAAAGATATTCTATGTTTCTTCCCATTTCATAATAATTCCTTATTTGGTTCAACTAGAATTCCCTATTTGGAAACAATTTGTCCCAAGAACATTACCTCCTGAATCCAAAAATTACATTTAGAAATATCGGTATAAATTCAGTGATTTCTCATGATGTCCATAAATGTTCTCAAATGAAGCACATGGTCCTCCTTGATTTTAGAGTGAACCAAGATTTAATCCATAAATACCGAAATAAAATAATCATGGTACGGATGGAAAATCATGTTCATCAATTCCGTAAACATAGTAAGAGAAATGGTCATACCAAAAGGCCAAACAAGGTACTCCTAGTGGCCATACTAACTACATAATGTGGACTTAGGGATAAAAAATTCCATGATCCTAAGTTGTTGATAACCATATCGAAGATCAATTTTCATGAAACACTTCACCCCTTTCCTTTGGTCAAACAAATCATCAATACGGGGCAATGGATGCTTATTATTGATTGTAACCTGATTGATCTGTCGATAGTAAACACATTTGAAAAGAGTTCTTTCATCCTTCTTGGTGGAAATAATCTTTGTTACCCAAGGTGACACATTGGGTTACATAATTACTTTAGATATCAAGTCATCCAACTATCTCTATAAGTATTTTAGTTTTGTTTTCACCATTATATAATATAGAATATAATTAGGTTGGGTACCTGGTACTAGGTGAATAGAAAACTCCACCTCCCTCACTAATGGAAAGCCAAAAAATTCATAATGAATCACATTGGGAAACTAATTAGCTACTAGGGGAAGATATGAACATTAATATTCATGCTCTGATTCAAAAGAAAACATGGACATCATCCTACCTAACTCTGGAAGATGAGGTTCGGCTCGACTCGGGCTCAGGTACCATTCTCCATGGCGCTTTCTATCGAAGGAAGTAAAGGGGACCCACAAAATATAATAGTCAATAAAATATTAATGATTTATTTTCAATCCATATTGAGAATAAAATCCAGAGGATTCATATCCAGAACCAAAAAGTCCCAAACAGGCTCAACTTCCGATAAAGAAAAGTTATAAGAGGTGTATTGTAGACCCTACTATTTATTCAACCTAAGTGGCATAGAAACCTCCATTATATAAGTCATGATCCTTATAAAACGATTCAATTATTCCAAAATATTTTAAATGTGAAGGAATTAGAGGTTACAATATCAAATAAATAAGTCAATAAAGATGAAGCAACGATATGGTACCTATGATTGTCACAGGACCCACATTAGCTTCCCCTAGAGACTCGTCCAATGTTTGATAATGATTAATTCATGATTCTTGTGGATACAACCCCTTTTATATTGAATAATTTGAATATTTCATAGAGTCTCTTGGTACTGATTATCCTATACCACTATTTGAAGCAGTAAAAACATGGAATAACCTATGCAAGTGGCCAAAATTTACACATAAGCTACTAATCTTTGGTGCTTCATTCCAGTGTGATTCGTATACCTAACCTTTCCACAATGAAAGTGGATTAATGGGACTTTTCTAGATAATGTATATGGTTTAAAAGATTTATTCTATCGAGATCCACAACCATGGTCTCCACCACAATACTCAACCCACTTTATCCTCCCCTTAAAGGGACCACCAAAACCACCACTAGGAGTATGAGGAACTCCCGTCAACCCTGACAAACCAACCAAGTCAAGCTCCACCATCGAAGCTCTATCCAAAACATCATTATAGGAGGCATTATTCAACAACAAAACTTGAGAATATATATATTCTCAAAGACCATATCAAACCTATAATATTTTTTTGTTTCTCATTCGATACCACCTCATGTGAGAAATGAACATGTTTGGAAAATTGGATGGCATACTGAGTCACTATACATTCTCGTTGATAATGTTTAAGGAACTATATAGACTTAGCTAAAATCATCATGTCCATATATAATTTAACTTTGATAAGAGACTTGAAGCCTTTCCACTTCAATATCGCATTTTTCTTGCTGCGACTAAATAATTCCACCACCTTATGTTGGGATCTAAAAGTTGGAAGAAAGCTCATTTCACCAAAATAAAGTCTAGAATCATGAAGAACTCAAAGACCATGTAAAAATATTTCAACCAATCATCTCCCTCTTAAGGATCATTGGTTCCCTAGAATGATGGTGTCTTTAAGAGAATAAATTCCTAGTCATGATCTCTATTATCATCCCTCCAAGGTATAACCGCTACAGCCTGAATAGAAACAGGTGCAACTACCTTTCCAAGATCTTTTATTACATGCACAATAACCTCTCTAAGTTCTGGATCAACAGTAGGGTTCCGTTGTTTTGGTTCATCAGTAGCTCCCACATGAGGTTTGTTCAAACATATTCGTGGGGGGTATGGTACTACACACCATCAACAAACATGAAGAGAACATTAGTCAAGATATTCAAGGAAATACACTCTATTGAATATAACTCATCTGGGAAAGATAAATCTCAGATCAAAGGGTTGGAAAAAATTTGGAACTCGATCAAACGACTCCTCAAAGATACTTTTTTCCAACAGCTCATGGTAACATTAGGATCATTATGATGATAGATGGTCAGAAACTCACTCGTAACCTAACCCTTAAGTTTGGATAATAATGTCTCATTTCTACTAAGATATCTAAAATTGTGTACCAACTTCAAGAAAGGACATTACCACTATTGATACCAATTTTCCATGAACTGATTTGGGAAACCCACATAAATAGTAATTGAATTAATTCTGCAATGGTTTGAAGGGTGTTTCTAATCCCCACAAGTTAACAACTAGTACCTAGGAATTTCATGCAATCAAGATGGAATGGTTTAACATTAAGAATAAATCATCAAGATAAACAACGAATAAGAATCAATAAATAGTTGATATGTCAACCACTCCACAAGAGGGAAAAAATAATGGTAGTTAGTTACAATTCATAAAATGATACATAAACCATAGTCGTCAAATCAACCATCAAAGATAACATTCTATGAAGACTGTGAAACAAGTGGATCACAAGATCCACTGGTGACTGGCAAATCTCAAGGTCGTACTAATCAAAAACAATTCCCACATCCTAGTGGTGTCTTTCCATTCCCTGGACCTACGAGAAGAAAGTCGGAAAATATCCAATGGAAAAATTGTGGTGTGAGAAACAAATCCAATTATGATTTCACAAAGTATTTTATAAGAAATCTATATCAAGTAAACCAAATATTCTCAATTTCTAAAAGAACAAGGCATATAAATTTTTTCCTAGTTTATCTAAAAACATGATTTTCAAAAAAATTAATGGATAGAGTAAAATGGGTACTGTAGTGAATTATCACCAAAAAATCATGAATGAGAATTTTCCATTCAAAATAGACATTAGAAAAATATTTCATAACATTGGCATGTTTAAATAATTTCAATTCTCCAATATAAATAACAGAACCATGGTTAAGAAACCTAATGATAGGTTTGTACAAGTATTATCACACATCTCGGTGAAGTAAAACTCCTGATGTGCACACATTCCTAGGTTCCAAGTCAAGGTGGATATGACAAAATACTAAATAATATACTCCCTATCCTCAAGTACTTTTAGTATCATTTTCATCATCAAATCATTATCGGGTAGAACTAATATGTTCATTGTGTGTGTTCTTCCCACCTAAAAACTTAGGATCCCATATGATTCGAGGAAAAGAATCATATTAGGGGATATCATTTGTTTCAACCATTATCAAATAATTTCAAACAATAAATTATTTCATCAACCCCAATTTGAAGTTTCAAAAACATGCCATCACATTTTAAAAACCAACATCAAATGAGTTTTCATCAAAAATCATGTCATTAAAAACAAATCATTTCATACCATAATTTCATAAATTATTTCATCAAATCATTATTTTAATTCAAAGCCATTTTTCAGAAAATCAATACATTGTTTGAAAATCCATACCCAAAGGGTTCAACACACACACCATACCATATATAAATCATTATCAATAATCACAAATTATAATTTCAAAATCAATTTTAATTAATTTCAAAATCATCAATAATTAAAGGCCTTAATTAATGGTAATTACCCTATAAAACCACCTACATAAAATCATGATCAATAGTCATCCTAATACCAGATCCACTAATGGAGAAAGTTGTTTTGACATTTAACTATTCTATATAAAAATATAAATGGAAATAAATGAAAGAAGAATTCATATAGAAGAATGTTTCATTAGAGAAGAAAAAAATTCTGAGTAATCGATTCCTTCCCTTCGAAGGAATCCTTTTGCTACAAGCCTAGCTTTGTATTTAATTTTATTCCTTGCATTATTGTCTTCTTTCGTTTTGTAAATCCATTTACAGCCAATCACCTTGGATGTATGTGGTTTATTTACTATGTACCAAGTATGGTTCTTTCATAGGGATTTCATCTCTTCTTCCATAGCCAAAATACAATGATTAGAGTTGTTTTCATTGACAGCTTGATTGTAGCATTGGGGATATTCTGCACCAAGATCCGTCGTCACATTGAAGGCAGACGCAACCATGTCAGTATGGATGTACATAGGAGGAGGTCTAATGGCTCTCATATGCCTATACCTAGTGAGATGATAACCCCTATGGTCACTAGAAGCTCCACCATCAGGAGCATCATCGGAATAAGACCCAAATTTTGGCTCAGGCTGAGAAAGGGTCACCTAAGAGGTAGAGGAAGTCTCAATAGGAGACTAACTAACACTGGGAGTATCAACCTCAAGATCCCTCTTCTGAGAAGGACCCTCCCTGTCATCATTGGGAGGCTGTACTCTAGAAAGAATAGATTCTTGAAATACCACATCCTTGCTAATGATGCACATTTTAAAGTCGAGTTTATCTACCCAAATTTTATATCCCTTCACCCTAGTAGGATATCCTATGAAGATGCACTTGATGGCTCGGGGATCAAGCTTATCATCCTTGACATGAGCATAGGCAGTGCACCCAAACACTCTAAGATGTCCATAGGATGGGGGGTGATTGATCCACAATTCAATAGGAGTCTTAAAGTCATTGGATAATTATGGGAACCTGTTTATTTAGTAAAATTCTGTTTTGATAGCTTCTTCCCAAAAGTCTTTGGGTAGGCCTGAGCATGCAAGCATGCTACGATCCCACTCAAGAATGGTACGGCTCATATGCTCAACTAAACCATTCTATTGAGGAGTATGTATCACGGCTCGGTGTCCCAAAATTCCCTCATTCTCACAATACTTGATAAATTTAGTAGATATGTATTCAAGACCATTGTCGGTATTGAAAGCTTTCAACATTTTTCGAGATTGATTTTCAATAAATGATTTCCAAGTTTTAAACAACTCGAAGACTTCATATTTATTTTTCAAAATATAGACCCGGACATTCTATGAAAATTCATCTATAAAAGTGACAAAGTAGGAGACTCCACCATGGTAGGTAGTCCAAGCAGGTGCCCAGAAATCAAGGTTAACATACTCAAGTGGGAGTCCATCTTTAAAGATGGACCTATGAAAACTTACTCGTTTAGACTTACCCATTACACATTCTTCACAAAAGGGAAATTTACTCGATGTAACTTGAGTGAGCGGGCCATGCTTGCTCAATTCCTCTATGCCTTTAGCACTTACATGCCCTAGAAGCTTATGCCAAATAATATTGTTGTTATTATTAGTGACATAGGTGTTTCCCAGATGCTTGATGTGTGATTTTCCATCCAACACATACAACACATTCAATAAGGAGCCTCTAAGCACCGTATGAGCTCCCTTGGGGATTCTAAGACAACCAGAATCAGACATAAAGGAAAATCCTCTCTAATCTAGAAAACCTAATGAGATGAGATTCCGGTGTAAATCGGGAACCCTTCTCACATCCAACAAGGTGAAAAGAGAATGGTCTGAGAGCTCTGGCATATCAGAGCATCTACCAATGACGCAACATCTCTAATTGTTACCTTGAACAACCTTTCCTTCAACTCCCTAGGTCAAACTAGAAAAAGAACTCATATCTGGGCACATATGGAAGGAACATCCCAAGTCTAACACCCACTCGACATCAAGAGTTTCACGGGACACACACAACACCTAAGAACTTTCATAGCCTTAGTCGACAAGAGATAATGATCAGTAGATTCATTAGAAGGATTACTAGATTTCAATTCAGGGAATTTGGGTTTTATATTCCTAGGTTTCCCATAGTGGACACAGGTAACCCACATTTTTTTGGATTTAAACCGGTGTTCATGAGACTGTCTACGATTTTTTCTACCTTTCCTACCTTTACCTTTCATCTTCCCTAAAAACTCTGAATGACCCCTCACATTCAGACCATCGGAACCAGGCTTAACCTTATCCTTTCTATGCAACTCAGGTGAAAGAAAGGCATAATGGACTTCATATAAAGTCAAGGAGTCTCTGATATACATCATAGCATTAGTAAGGTGTTCATATGAACTCTCTAGGGAAATTAAAAGTATAATGGCTTGGTCCTCATCTTCAAAATTGACATTTATATTGGATATTTCTAATAAGATTTTATTGAATTCGTCAAGGGGTGTCTGGATGGCCATTCCATGACGCGTCTTGAAAGTGTAAAATTTGAGATTCTTATGTAAATGACCAATTCAAGAGGTTTTCATATAATGTTTTTAAATCTTGGAACAAATATTGGATGTGGAAGTCTCATATACGACTTCTCTCATAACTTTATCACCTAAAGACAAGGTCAAAGAGGTGTGTGATTTCAAAAAAATGTTAGGAGGGATGTCTGAAAAGGTCGTCACAGTCTGTCCATTAGTAGACAGAATCACATGGGGTTTCTTAGGTTCAAAAAGGGTGTCATCCCACCTTTGTTGGGCTAACAAGGCTCTCATTTTTAACCACCGCCAATTAAAGTCATTATTTCCATCAAATTTTTCTATTTATTATTTTTCAGATGCCACGGTTTATTCGGAGGCTTTGATACCACTTTGTGGTGGGGGAAATTGTGGAAAAAAACCCCCAACCAATGATCTAAGGATCACCAAATAAATGGATAGGTGAAAATAATTTTTACAACAGAAAATTAATTTTTAAAACACTAAAATTAATAAAAATTAAAATTTGGCAGTAGGGAAAAGGTCAAAACAGTGGAAAACAATGTCGTAGAAAGTAAAATGGGAAAAAGAAACCAAGATTTACATGGATCGGAACCCTTTTGGACCCTACTCCAGGGCAAGAACACCACCACACGCATTTTTATTATTTATACTCAAATGAAAACACATTAAAATGGGCTTTGAAACAATGGAAGAATCTTCCAGCAGATAACAACTAGGCTCTAACCAAAATTGCGCAAAAACAACGCAAGAAAGGTGAAATATTCACAACGCCGGATCCAATGTTGTCTGGCTATCCATATCACTTCAAGCAGTTGAGGCGGAGTCATACAAAGATGGAAATCATGGGATATGGAGGCACGCTGGACCAAAGAACGCCAAATCTGGATATAGAGCTGTTGGGGAATGCCATACTGAAAACCATCTCGAGCAGAAATCCTATGCTCTTGAACCGTCGCAGCCAGAGGATTTCGGAAATGGACCTAAATAATTCCGAAACGACTGGATCACCAGCAGTACACTCGGATTACTCCTCTAGCGGCGGAAGGGAATGTCCAGCAATGAAAACCAACAGTGCGAAAGGGTTCTCCAACAATGAGACCAGCTACACGATGAGGCCTTTCCAACGATGAAAACCAACGACATGAATTGATGTGTAAATTAGTGTTTGGGTGTATGGTTTATTTATTTCATATGTATTTATGTTCACATTAGTGCCTTTTTTATGATTTAATTTTTTAATGATGTGTTTGTTTTATGAATTCATATTGAATGTTTAGGAAAATTAATTATGTCATGTCTAAAATGTTGTATGAATTCATATTGAATGTTTATGAAAATTAAATATTTCATAAAAAATGTTATTTTGAAAGTAATAATAATTTAAATTATAATATTTTATACACTAGTAATATAATTTGTGACTAATATATTAGTTATATGTATCATATTTAAATTTATTAAATAATATATAGGATTATTTTTTTGTTAATGTTAAAAATACAGTTTTGTATAAATAAAAATTTAAAATTATATAAGTTATAATTAAATTTATTAAATATAAAATATATGTAGATATTTAATATGTATCTAATCTAGTAATACATTTAATAAGTATAACAAAAAACATGGTAAGTTGTGTGATGACTGATCTTGAGATGACTGAACAATGCATAATTGATAATTGCATGTCTTGTTTTTTGAATGTGGTTATTTAATTTGTAATAATTGCATTTATTTTTATGCATTGATGATATGTGAGTCATCCTTGACTAAGTATGTAAGGACCCACGTGTCCACATAAAAAAAGATATGTTTTTCATACCCCTATACCCCCTCACATGCATGTGAGTAAATTTGTATTTAAAAGCCAATCAACAAGAGGTGTCCCCGAAGAGGCGTCCCAGAAGAGGTGTCCCTGAAGAGGCGTTCGAGAACAAGCATTCTACAGGAGGCATTTCTGTTTGAAAGGAGATTGACGATTGCTGAAATATTTGATAACATAGACTCCATGAGTCTACCCATAGGTTTTGGTTAGTTTATCAAATAATGATACACTTATCGTAAGTCTCAACATCAAGTCGTGATTATTTATTCATAAGTAATTAAAATATATAACTTTATATTAAATTTTCATTGTTAATAATTCCATCATCACTATAACTCAATAGTGAAAAATCAATAGATAAAAAGTCTCGTGATAAAGTCAATTATTCAAAACCAATTTAAAAAATGTAAAATATTGATATAGTATATAATATTTGATTAATTATTTTTTATAGGTATTAATGTATGTTTAAATATATTGAAATGGTGAGACCATTTATACAGAGTATGTATTTAGCTATAGTGTGCCACCTTTCAGAGTAGTAAATCATCATGGTTGTATGACATTGGATGCAGTTCGCAATAAGATTTATAATTGTTTATAATTGAGAACGTTTCTGGCACACCGAGTACCCTTTGGTCGATGATGATTGGATGAATGCATCTTCCTTATTTAGACAGCAGTGTGCTAATAGTTTGATTGAATTCTATTTGGTGATTTCTAATATAGATGTGCTGCAGCTGAATACTATAGAACCGTGTTTTGTGAGCTCTGTAGAAGTTGGTCATTTACATCAGTCTTTTTCAATGACTCCTAATATGAATCCAGTAATAGAATAAAATTATGAATATGATGATCAAAATTTGGAAGGAAATGTAGATGACATCCCTTTGTGTGCTGATATAGTGAATGAAATTTTATCTAAGGAAGAAGAATCTGGGGAGCCATGAGGAGATTATGCGGGTGAGGGTGATGTAGGAAATGAACCTTATGAGGTTCCTTTGAGAGATGTGGGTGAGGGAGGTGTTGGAAATGAACCTTTTGAGTTTCCAATGAGAGACATACATCCACAACATGCACCAGTTAGTGGTAATCAACCTTCAGTATTGACTTCCATAGTTAAAGGAATGTCTCTTGAACATCCTTTTGATTGGGATGTCATTACATCGGCTTCTTAATTTCCTGGCATTATAGGGAATAGGTCTGTATCAAATTATAACGCCATCTATGTCGGGAAAGAGTTTGAAAGTAAATTTTCCTAGAAAAATGTGATAACGCCATACCACATTGAGCGAAATTTCACATTTTTGGTTGATGAGTCAAAGAAGAAAAAATATATCAGTCGATGTGAAAAATATGGGCCAGAATATAAATTTTGATTAAGGGAAATGTTTGATAAATTTGTTTCATCTTTGAGGATAACCAAAATAGAATGGCCACACAGTTGTTTGCATCCAAGCTTGTCTCAAGATCACTCATCCCTAGATTCAGAGTTTATATCAAATGTTATTTGTGATATGATACGAAAATGTCAGGATGTTCCCGTTTCCCTTATTCAGGAAGGAATTCAATAGTTGTATAACTATAAGATATCATATACCAAATCATGGAATGAAAAATAAAAGGCATTTGTAAAAGTGGATGTTGATTGGGATGAATATTATGATATGTTGCCACAACTTATGGAATTGTTGTCTCTCAAAAAATAGATTATTTATCAATTGGACAATGTTGATTATGTATCTCCCAATCACTAAGTTGATCGAACAAAGGTGATGTTCAATAGGATTTTTTAGGCATTCAGGCCATGCATTGCTGCCTTTACCTATTGTAAAAAATTTATTCAGGTTGATGGAACTTTTCTATATGGCATGTGTACAGGTGTTCTACTCATTACTACCACACATGATGGTAATTGTTCTCCTTTGCCACTTGCCTTTTCTATTGTTTAAAAGGAGAATTTTGAATGTTAGAGCTGGTTTTTGGAATATGTACATGTTCATGTCACACAAAACCATGGCTTGTGTCTAATATCTGATCACCATCGAGCGATTATAGTGGTCATGGTTAGTGATGGGGTTTCATGGACTGAGCTGAATGCTTATCATCATTATGGCATTAGACATATTTCAAATAATGTGGAAAATCATTTCAGATATGATTCCATAAAGAAGGATATCTTCAATTTGGGTATGTTTTTCTAAACTAACTTTATTTAAACAAATTTTATTCTCCATTTTAATACATTATTCTCTTATGTTTTCAGCATATGAGCCCCAAAAATAAAGGTTTGATCGATTCCTTGAAGAGATTCGAACCACTAATGATGATGTGTATGAATATATGATGCAGATTTTGAAGGAAAATGGTCATTAGCATATGATGGTGGTAGACGATGTGGCCATATGACCACCAATGTAGTGGAGTGCATAAATGGGATCCTCAGGAGTGTGAGAAAACTCCCGATCGAAGGGTCAGTGAAAGAGACATTTTATAGATGTGTTCACTACTTTGTTGACCGGTCCCAAAAGGCCTATCATAGTATGGAAAACGGAATGCGTTTTACATAGTATTTCCAAAGTGATATTGATCAGATACTGAATGAGGCTTCAGGATGGACTATTCTAGCCTTTGACAGGGAAAATTTGAGCTTTTAGGTAAGACTGTTCTATGACCTGGCTACATGCACTAGTGGTCGAGTGTTTGTAGTGATGTTAGATTACATATACTATGATTGTGGCAACTTTCAGGCATTTAGATATCCATGGGCACATTTTATCGCATCTTGTGATTCAGTAAATATATCATGAGAGCCATATGTTGACCTTCTGTATCACATGAGCACATTGGTTAAATGTTATAATGCAGTTTTGATGCATGTTGATGACTTTCACTCTATCTAATTGCATGCTAATTAGCCGACCATCATCCCTGATATTTCTGGGTTTCATAATTTGGTTTTGTTTTCGTTTAGGACTTTTTTCAATGTCTATCTTTTTTTAAATTATTGGCTTCGTACTACTAGTTTACGACCCCAAGGAAGACCAAAATAAAGTCGAATCATAAATGAAATGGATTGGCCTCGACAACGGGGAGGGAGAATACGATGCAGTATTTGTCACACAGAAGGACATACTCGTAAGAGATGTCCCCAAGTGGCATAATTGAGCTCCACATCTCGTAATCCATGATCGAGTTTGTGTATTGTGTCACGAATATGTATATTTTTTATGTGGATGTTTCAATATTGAATCATTTTATTTCTGACTTGATCCATTTCTAACATGTTTCAATTTTGGATTGCCTCGTTTTTTGATTCTATAATAAAGAATATTGTGATAATCAAACTATTTAGAAAAACAACATAGAACAAAATTGAATATATCATGACTCCACATATAACAAATACACTAATCGACACAAAACAAATCAAGTATAAATGGAAAATATTAACACAAAAAAATTTCATTTGATTTTTCTTGATTTAATTAAATAAAAGATTCAAATTTTTATTGAAACTCTCATACCACATGCACCAATTCATACTACCTTGAGATTATATGAGAAAAGTGACATATCTCTAATATTATCCATAGTATTATCATCCCTATGCATTCAAGTATCTTATGACCCACACAATAGAACTAGCTCATGGAAGCCCTCATGAAATGCTAAGAACACCTCAATAAGTTTTAATTAATGAAGTCCTCATAAATATTGAATCTCAAAATTAGGTAATAGGGTCCTTTATTTGTTGAGGGAATTGGTCAAGTAACAAAAACAGTAATCCAAACACAAAAAATCAAGTATGAATCGAAAATATTGACACAATAATTTTTCAATTGATTGTTCTAGATTTATTTAAAAAAATGTTGAAGATTTTTATTGAATTCACTATAAAAAAGTAATGATGATATCATTTCTACAGATGGAATATTTTCCATTGCTGACATATCAGGCTACTCATGTATCATGGATTCTTTTAGAGGGACGTCCAGTGCCTCCGTTGAGTGTACGCAGATCTCACCATTTCCATCATACCGCACCACCTCCCGCTATCATCCCTCATCTTCGTCGCGCTGGATTCTATGGAATAGCGATGTGCGACTATACCTTTCTCGATCATCATCTCATTGGTTCACTTGTAGAGAGATGGAGGCCAAAGTCACATACATTTAATTTTAGAGAGGGGGATATGACTATTGGCCTGTAGGATGTGGCCATTATGTTGGGCCTCCCCATCGATGGTGCGACTCTAACATGCCGAGTTGGAGCTGATTTTCCAGAGCTTGTTCAAAGACTACTGGTCATAGAGGTCCCTAAGGATGGAAAGACCATCGTTGGTGTTATATTACACATGCATTGGTTAGACCAGCATTTCACACAGTTAGTAGAGGATTCTGATGAGATCATCGTGCTGCGATTTGAATGTGCATATATTTTGAGGCTGATCGATGGCACGCTTTTTGTTGATCACTCCACTACTTTTGTACATTTGATGTATTTATCTTTTTTGGAGGATTTGGACAAGGAAGACCGGTATAGCGGAGGTTCTTCTTGTCTAGCATACACAAACAGGGCACTATGCAGCACATGTCACATCGATAAGATGCAGATCACGGGATGCATGGTCCTTCTACAGATGTGGGTATGTGAGCACATCTCTCATTTAGCTCCACAGGCTCGTGTGCCATTGCCAGCAGATATTGTAGAGAGGCTCTGCGTGGACGTTGGTATGTTATTCTTTCCTTATATTGTCTAACTTAATTGTATAACTTTCTATTATGAAATGTAAATATAACAATATTATATATAGGTTGAGTTACGCACATCGACATTCAGATTCCCCCCAGACACGACGTCCACGGCTACAGACTTAAGTTGGACATCATTCGACAACACGATGTAAGTGATTATTATTTATATTGTCAAATATTTTTTCTTTATTATACATGTATTCATTTAATAGTGGATTATTTTTTTCTTTTAGATTTTATGGATTCCATATACAGATTCTGTTATTTAGATTCTTCCACCGTACTGTATGACGATGCATGATATCGGCTCCTACAGAGTTCCATTGATTCATTTTCATATAGTCGAGTGGCATTAGAACGATAGAGTTAGGAGGCAGTTTGGATTCTTTCAACATGTTCTTGACCCGCCCAGTCAGTTAGATTCACTACATTCCCTGATGATGTCAAGGAAGAGATATTTTGATTGGAGGATATACCACGCCAGATATATTGATTTGTGGGACAGACGACAGGACTTCTAGTTGTGAGGGGTGAGGATAGTGCGTTTTCATTTGGTGAATCAGATGGATTATGCATCTTGGTACTACAGGTCCCCAATCAGATTTCTTACATGACACAGATGAGGCTTTCATGAGATGGTATACATAGTTCCTTCCACAATTGTGTAGAATTTTTATTCATATTACATAACAATGGAATTTTATTTTGTAGGATGCTCGTATCTTTCTTATACATAACATTTATAATCCAGTACAACGCACTGTATTTGACCCAGCATATTTTCACACCCTTGTATCACAGTTGCTTCCTTCGATGGATGAGATTTATCATGACATTTTCATTGATCCACGACATGCTGAGGAGGATGAGGAGCCTGCTGAGCCTTTTGTGGCTCATATAGATGTATTAGGGGTGATGAACATATTATGGATCTTGATTTTCCATGTGAGGATTATGTTCATCTTGATCATTTAGATGTTGGTCTTCCACAGGAGGAGGGCATTCAGCATGATCAGTCATATGCTCCTCCAGCTTCTTAGGCTCAGCCACAAGTAGATACAAACATTGAGTGGGTTGAACAAGATTCTTTATTACATAAATCCACAGCACATCAACCATCTTCTTTCCATGTTGGTGAGAGTTCCAGCTAGCCTCCAATATCATTAGATGCATGATAGGGTATAGACGGTGAGACTGTACATCCACTTCTTTTCACACAAGAGGATGTGGAGGTGGATGTTGAGGATGATGTGCAGCATACGCCAGAGCACAGACAGAGATGGACACGACGTGGACGCGTCCAGTATACACCTGGTTGTGGGATAGAGGAGCATCCACTCCATAGGCATAGATTAGGTTCATTTTTGATTTACGATACATTATGTAAATGCATTACTATTATCATTTATAATGTTCTACTTTTTTTAATAAGTGTCTTACTGTCATAAAATTATCTTCCAAAATTAATAATTTATATTAGTTATTCATTAATAAATATTAATACTCTTGATGAAAAGTTCCATGAACATCATGAAATCTTGAAAAAAATTATTGATCTCGATGATTTGAATCCAAAAATCATCGAACATGATTTTTTAAATAAAAAAAATTAAATTTCATTAAGAATAATTTCAATGAATAATGAATAATTGTGAAGAGTAGATGATTATGATTGAAGATAAAAAAAACATAATATGTGATGTATGGAATTAGAAGTTCATTTGCACAATTTTGAGAATATGCATATTCAATCTTTATAAAAGGACACGTGTTCTACTGGTACACAATCTTCACTGGAGGATTTTACTGTTAAAATACCTCTATCATGTGATAAAATTATGGACATTATGAAAAATATTGATTTCATATTCTTCTAAAATAATAAAAAATCTTTATGAGGGTTAAAAATTTGTTACCATATCCAAGAATAAGTATTGAAGAACATCATCTGTGGTGAAGTTATACAATTTTTCAAAACTGATGTTTATGAGTGTTTCTATTTAAGGGGAGGTAAATGAAGAAATATTAAATTACTACCAGAATTAGTATATCAATTAGAATCAAATATAATTACTGCAGAACATTCAGGAAGATCATGTTATTAACAGATAAATGTTTTTCTAAATATCTCTTCCTTTGTTAACAAAAAAATACTGAAAAGAAAGGGGTGGTAATTGAATTAATCAAATACATAAAAAAAATTGCTTCTAAAAAAATAATGATTTTTTAAACCTTTCTATAGGATGCATGAACGGGGTTCACACATCCTTTATAAACATCATAAAGGATGTGTGAATCCCATTTACACATCCTAGCGATGGTAGATGCTTGAACGGGGTTCACACATCCTTTATGCATGAATGGGGTTCACACATCCTTTATGCATGAATGGGGATCACGCATTGTTTATCGAATCTGCATAGGATGCGTGAATCCCGCCCACGCATCACTCCGCGCCAAAGATGCGTGAACGGGGTTCACGTATCTTGAGACCCATTTAAAAAAAATCAAACCCTATCCCTATTTTATAAAAAAAATTAAAACCCATAAATTATGGAAATAAAAAATTAACACTTACTCTTGGTCGTCGGGTGATCAGTTCCCAACGCCCCCGCATCCTCCTTGGATGGGACTAGTCTCATGGATGAGTTAGTGGGTGAGGAGACAAACTCCTCTGTGCAGATACCGAGTCCAACACTAAAGTCGTCGACGATCAGCTCCCATGGTCTGCCATCTAGGCGAAATGTAACATGCGCCACGTCGAGCTCGAGTGTGGCTTAGAACTCGTGGAAGAGCTCCCTGAAGGACTCATCTTTGACCTATGTGATACTGGAGAGGTGCATTCAATCAAGGAGATTAAGAACCTCCTTGTGGACATGAATGTGCTTGATCACGACCAAGTCCAAGGTCTTGTTAGACCTCATTGGCTTGGCCTGGAGATGGGCCAACAGAATATGATGTTGCGGGTCGGGAAAACAAAGGCACGAGTGAAGGTTCGAACGCGGGGCGGCACCATCAGATGAGCTTGAAGTGTACTCGGACTCGTTGGAGGTTGGCGGGGTGGTAGAAGATGAAGCGAAGGGTGAAAGGGCGGGATTTGCGGGCAGAAGAGGGGGCACACCGACATGGCGTTTGGGTAGCGGAGGACCGCCACCCCGGGACGCACGTTTGGTGTGTGCGCCACCTCTGAAGCAGGCCCCTGAAACCCCTTCTACAATACACCACTAACCGACCCTAGCAACTCAGCCGAATTATTCTCCTCGCCATCCGCTATCTGCACCACAGCCTCATGACTTCCAGTCTCCTACATTACCAGTTGAACCATATCCTTCTGAACCCGACTATTCTACTTCACACCCAATAAAGATGGATGTTTTTCCTAGACTAACATCACTCTTCTTAAAACATGAGAAACTGTCGGATTGTCTTGACGATCCAAGGCCTTCTTCAGGCTAGAACCTGCATCAATTTGAACCTTGCGAGTCACTGGACTGCCAACAAACGTCTCCTCAATTTGAAAACATCCAAAGGGAACCCCTCCCCCACCTTGTCTTCCACCATAGTAGACTTCTGCTCCGATATCGCTACCTCCCCCTGCACCCTATGTTTCTTTCTTCGTTCATCGCCCCTTCTCCAAGAAAACCAACCCCTACGATAGTAGTCTAGCGAGTGACCCAAGAGCTCACATCCAGAACATAAATCCGTCCAATTTTCACATACCAAAGGTTTCTTGAAGAGGTATTCCCCACCCACCGTGATCCACACATATTCAAATGGAACCCTTGACACATCCAATTCGACACAGACACGCGGTTTGATAGGGTAGCAAAGATCTTATGTTCGACTATCCGAACACATGTACTTGTCGATCAAATTCCATATCATACGCATAACTGAAGGATTTTGAAATGGAAGGGGGAGATTAGGAAAGCATACCCAAGTTTCCATAGTTGGAGGATCACACTTCATATGACAATCGAAGGACCATCGAAATAGGAAGAATCTGAAACCGTTGAAGCTGCGAGATGCACTTAATTAAGCATTGATTAGATCAGCCTCCGAGGAGAAGCGTATAATAATATGTCGATTATCCAATAACCCCACTATCGCCTTGTCCTTCAAATCCCAAGCGCCAAGGACGTGCCTGTTGAACAAGTCCACTGAAGGTCGTAGCTGATAAAACCTAGAAACTAAGGTATTCTTCAGAAGATATGAAGATTCCGAGAACTCTGTCGATGATAAATGAAGGTTAGGGAACCCATCGATCAGCTCTAACATTTTTGGTCCAAGAGAAACTTGAGGGAATGGAGGAAGTAAATCAGGCATCTTAAAGGGGATGAAGGAAGAAGCCGCCTTTTTGTTGGACGATGAGGGTCCCCCCGCCCCATCAGTGGGGGAGGAGCCGACGCAGAGGCTGCCGCCGTCTCGGAGAGGAGAGATCCTGACTAGGGTTCCACACTAGTGTAATATCAACCAATGGATGTCGAAAAATTCTTATTGCTTACATAATTATATTTCTTTTCACTAAGAGAGATGAATTTACAATTTAACGAATCATCGCTTTTCTTAGCAGCCTACAGTAAATCGTACACAACCTATTCTTCACCATCTCTAAAAATCAATATTCCTCAGTTAACATCAATTAACGCCTTTCCAATGGTGAGAAATGGTCATCCCAAATAAGGGGGATATCTCCTTCATTCATATCTATGATGAGAAAATCTGTAGGGAAAATTAATTTACCTTCTTTTACTAAGACGTTATCGAGCAATCCTTGAGGATTTTGGACTGAGTGGCCAACAAGTTAGAGTGTCACCATTGTTGTTTTTAATTCACAAAGCCCCAGATTCATGGAGAACATACAGGAATGAGATTGTGGGGACCACTCCCATTTTGGGAGTCATCTTTGTCGGCAGCAGCCTGCAGCGGGTTCATCTTTGGTGGGCAGCATGGTGGGTAGCAGCCATCGTTGAAGCTGCTAATATTGAAGCAGCCGGCGGGAGGAACTCAAGGGTAGATGAGCTACCCTCCAACAACCTAGTTTTCCTTCTCTATTTAAACGGGATGAAAATCCCATTGTTTGTAAGGGAAGAGTGTGTGATTCTGTGTTCTGTAATCCTCCGTGATTATCTGGAGAGAAAAGAATAGAGAAGCGGCAGTGTTTCTCCCGTGGATGTAGGCTGGACGGCCGAACCACGTAAAAATCCTTGTGTTGCTCCGTTTGATCCTCGTTCTATGTGTTTGAGTTACCACGCACCTCCGCTGCGCCCCAACAAGTGGTATCAGAGGTGAGTCGGAGCGAACAGAGGTGAACCGGCGAGGTGACGGAAAATTTTCCGGTAGCCGGAAAATTGAAAGTGGTCGGAAAATTTTTACGAGGGCATATTCGGGAAGAGGAGGGCGAGACGATTCCAACGGCACAAGCGGCGAAGAAAACGGAGTTTAAACGAAGGAGATATGGCCGGTCAAAGTTCGGTCAAACCCGCGGGTGAACAGTAACCCCGTGCCGGAGAAGACGGTACTGTTCATGCCGCCGGCGACAATTCCGGCGAGCTTCCGGCAAGAGCTCCGGCGTGCCACGTCAGCGCCACTTCAGCGAGCGATCTGGACTGTTGAACGTGTGTTGACCATATCTCGGTCAATTGGTGTCCGATTTCGACGATCCAGAAGTCGATTCCGACTATTTCGACCGTTCCGGACACATCCGTACGGTTAGTTTTTGAAAATTCGCACTCTATCAGGTGGTGATTAAAGGGTGTGACATCGACGGTGGTGATCGCGTTTTGCGACGACGACGATGGCTGGTGGCGGAGCACTACCAAAATTTGACATCGAGAAGTTCGATGGTCAAAACAATTTCGGCTTGTGGCAGAGCACGGTGAAGGATCTTTTGGTGCAGCAGGGCATGATCAGACCGTTGATCGGAGAAAAGCCCGAGACAACCAGTGCCAATGATTGGGAAGAGCTCGAGATGCGGGTCGTCAGCACAATTCGACTGTGTTTGGCGAATGAGGTAAAGTACTCGGTGTTGGATGAGACATCACCGAAGGAGATCTGGAAGAAGTTGGAGTAGCGATATATGGCGAAATCGCTCACCAACAAGTTGTTTCTGAAGAAGAAACTGTACCAATTGCGCATGGACGATGGAGCGAATTTGTTGGATCATACCAATGAATTCAACAAGATCCTGACACAGTTACTGGGGCTCGATGTGAAGGTTGAAGAGGAAGACAAAGCACTTTTGCTTTTGTCATCACTACCAAGCTCATTTGATGGGCTTGTGACTGCATTGCTCGTGGGGAAGGAGACATTGAAGTTGGACGATGTGATGGCGTCGCTTCAAGATTCAGAAGCATTTCGAAGACCCACGACGAATTCAGGTGATCAAATCATGGCGATGCGAGATGCTCAGCGTGGGAGGAGCCGACATCGACAGTCAGGAGGTAAAGAATGGCGGCCAAAATCCAGGGGACGTGATCCGAGCGAAATCACGTGTTTCTGGTGCGAGAAGAAGGGTCACTATAAAAGTGACTGCCCAGAGCGCAAACGGTACGTTGCTGGGAAGAAGAAATTTGAAGAGGAGGATGTGAACATCACAGGATTATATGCAGATGATGAAATCTGCGTGACAACGGGAAGCTCATACTCAGATGAGCGAGTTGAACGGGAAGAAGTGCAGTGTCATTACTGCAAAAGATATGGGCACATGAAGCGGGAATGTCGTTTTCTAAGAAGGAAGAACGAGCGGGCTCAAAATCCAAAAGAAGACGGATGGGTTCTGGATTCGGGGATCTCGACACACATATGTACGACGAGAGGTACATTTGATACTTTTCAGCAGGTGCGAGACTCGGTGCGACTTGGTGATGGGTCAACATGCGAGGTTCGAGGAGTCGGGACAGTGAAATTGAAGACACCTGATGGAGGAGTCCGTAAACTGGCTGATGTGAAATTTGTTCCGAGGATGAGGCGGAACTTGATATCATTGGGTAGGCTCGATGCGAGAGGGTTCAAGATTTCCATAGCAGGTGGAGCGTTGGAAGTCTCACGTGGGGATGCAACGATGTTTACTGGGAAGGAGTCCCAAGGGTTGTATCATTTGATGGAGACTGCAGTCAGCCCGAGATTGACTGAAGATGACGGAAGTGCCACATCATCTGGTGTGAAGAAGCGTGTTTGATTTTCCGATGAAGTGTTCAACACCTGTAAGGAGACTGCAGGTCTGGTTTCTACCCCAAATTGGTCGTGAGGGGGAGATTTGTGGGGACCACTCCCATTTTGGGATTCATCTTTGTCGGCAGCAGCCTGCAGCGGGTTCATCTTTGGTGGGCAGCATGGTGGGTAGCAGCCATCGTTGAAGCTGCCAATATTGAAGCAGCCGGCGGGAGGAACTCAAGGGTAGATGAGCTACCCTCCAACAACCTAGTTTTCCTTCTCTATTTAAACGGGATGAAAATACCATTGTTTGTAAGGGAAGAGTGTGTGATTCTGTGTGTTGTAATCCTCCGTGATTATCTGGAGAGAAAGGAATAGAGAAGCGGCAGTGTTTCTCCCGTGGATGTAGGCTGGACGACCGAACCACGTAAAAATCCTTGTGTTGCTCCGTTTGATCCTCGTTCTGTGTGTTTGAGTTACCACGCACCTCCGCTACGCCCCAACAGAGATTTATACATTCACTTAGAACGCTCCAGTCTCTTTCAAAGTAGCATGTCCCTATAGTGCAAGAGATTGAGGAACATCTGGGGTCTCACATTTTTGTCAGGAGCTTCTGCTAGAAAAGAGAAGAACATTTTTCATTTAGTGAGATGACTCCTAAATCCTCCATCTTCATTTTACATTAGAGAAAGTCTATAAATAATCTTTCATATGTAGGTACTCGAGCAATTACCTTTACAAAGAGGATTTTGATGTGCAGTTGTTTAAATATCACAATAAATTTTTTATGCTGTCCGTATTTCATAGCTTGTTTATTCCTTTCAGGAAAGATGAGAGTTGAATTTTATAGTGGCATTTCCACATATAAATTTTCCTTTTTTGGATGATCCTTAATGGGAACTCTGTCAGTTGTTTTATCTCCCGAGTTCTCTCTTGACCAACATTATCAAAGTCTTTTAACTTCTTTTTCTCAACTCCGCACGACTGTTGAAAGTTCAACTTATTTCCACTTCCAAGAACTATTGCTTTAGCCTCCTCCCATGGATGAGCTTCGGTTTTACCAAACAAAGTTCTCCATAGCCAATCAGATGAATTCTTATAGATCTACTCCACTTGATGCTCAAGGTTGCGTAAGGCGGTCTTGTGGTTTTTCATTTCAGTCTCTTCGGTTTTCATCCTTTGGTTTACTTTTTGCACGAAAGTAGTAAGCAGTTTTCAAGATTTGATTGGATAGGTTGGGATTATTGTAACCGTCTTAGCGAAGCTTGTTTGAATTGCTACTTCTGAGCTGGTGGAAAATGCTAATCTCAAGGAAATGGTTGTTGGAATTGTTTTTGTTATTGAGGAGTTGCACCTTGTCGTGGGTACCCAGGTGGTCACTCATTACTTGGTGTCACCTCTCTACTCCTTTGCTGAAAATAACCTTTGTTTTGTTGTTGCGGCTACTGAGCCGGTATTTGTTGAATGTTTTTTTTTATATTTTTGGGGTTGTCAGTACTGCTAATTTTGTTGATTTTAATTTACGCAATTACAATCTTTGAATTTATGCAATTACAATCGTGAAATTGATGCAATTACAATTTTGGAATTGGGGTTCCTCTAAAACCACCCTACAGTGTTGGTACGCATGTGGACCTCTGAACATTTTACATGATTGAATTTCCATCTCTGGAGTAAGAAGGGGTGGTTCTGCAGTAGGTAATTGGAATTACATGAGCTTCTTTGTAATAGCATCCACTTGGGGAGCGAGGTGGGTACTCTCCTCTACTTGGTGGATTCCACATCGGGGCAATCCTCGATTGCTCTGTCATAGACTGACATTGTGGGTGACTTCATCTAAACTTTATTTCCCCCCTTCAGGCATCTTAAACATGAGTCCTCCATCAGTAGTGGCATCTAATACAGTACGTGAAGCCGATTGAAGTCCTTGATAGAATGTTTGCAATTGTATCCACACACCTAGGATGTGATGTGTGCATTTTTTTTGTGATCTCCTCAAATCGGTGCCATGCCTCCCAACCTGATTCTCCATACACCTGGGAAAAGTTCCGAATGTCATTTCTTAACATCCACATTCGGATGGGTGAAAATATTAATCGAACAATTTCTTGGCCAGATTGTCCCAAGTCCTAATGGACTCGGGCACTTGACATTTTAGCCAATCATTGGCTATGTCACGCAAGGGGAATGTGAAAACTCTCAGTCGAATAACGTCTGATGATATACCTTGGTTGTGAAAAGTATTGTAAAACTTAATAAATTTGGAATGTGCTCATGGGGTCTTCGCTTTGAAGCCCACTGAATTACCCTATGTTTTGGATCATATGAATGAGTCCAAGTTTGATCTCAAAAGTGTGAACCTGAATGGGAGGGCATACAGTGCTAGACACAAAACCACTAATGGATGGAAAGCCTGGTCCATTATGGTGCTCTCCTACAGAAAGTGTGTCTCCTATATTGTCATGTGGAATAAATTGCATATTTTGTGGGTTGGGATGTTCATGATTGTTGAAATTAGCCATTACAAAGCGGCGACATGATGTTAAAGATAGATCGATCTTGCGATAGAATGGAAGATGTTCTTAACTGTCAAGGTTATTTGAATGAGTCAGAGGCCCCTGACATATGAACTAGACAAGAAAAAGAAATAGAGGGTGCAGGTGCATCTAAAGGAGAAAAATATAAAAAGAAAAAGGGGAAGAAAAATGAAGAAAGTGAGAGAGGGTAAGGTATTATTAGGTTTGATCTGAAGGCTACAGTGCATAGGAAACAGTGATCCCTGGAAAAGACATCCAAATTTGATGCACCCGCACG
The DNA here is from genome assembly GCA_963277665.1 of Viscum album. Taxonomy (NCBI): domain Eukaryota; kingdom Viridiplantae; phylum Streptophyta; class Magnoliopsida; order Santalales; family Viscaceae; genus Viscum; species Viscum album. Next base: position 688,157,411 of record OY728167.1, read on the forward strand.
AGTAGTTTAATACACACTAGTGTTGATCAAATTAGAAATTTATATTCCAAAACTACACTTACTACTAGTGCGTAGTAAAACGGCATTGCGGGGTCAAACCCACAGGGGTCACTAGAAATAAAGAAACTATTAAAACAAAAACATTTGAAGGGATTCCTCGCGTTCACTCCTCAATATTTGTTTTTTCTAAAACTAGTTTTTTTGGATTTAATTCATATAAATAAAAAGAGATCAATGTCAATTTCAGGGATCTTGGTAGAAGATACTCCTACATCTAGCTTGGAATAGTCCTATGACTTAGGATACTAAGCAGTGCAAGATTCACCAATTGGTTTTGGTCAAACCAATTGGATCTATCTATGATGAAACGATCCCTTGGTTCAGGTATAACTATCAACTTAGATTCATTATGCTTATATTTTATGTAGAAAATGTCACAGGCTAATGGTCATAGTCTAATCAACTCCAACTAGGTTAGGTTCATTCAATTTCACCTTCCATGGTCAAGGGTGTGCAAGAGAATGTGATGAAAAATTATTTTAAACCTAATTACTAGTTGTAGGGTTACCAAAGTTCAATTTATAGATTCATTATGATCAGAAATTCCCCTACTATCGACCGCAACCCTATGAGGTTTAACATGACTGTATTGATCATAAACAAAGGAATATAAAACATGCTTTGAATAATCATTATACAGTTGAGAAATAAGCAATCCAAAATTTAGAACAACCAAGAATCAAGATAAATAGTTAGAAATAAATGTAAATACAATCAGTCCCTCGGAATGAAGAAACATAAAAGGAATGAAAAGTGTTGATGAAGAACGATGAATGGTTTTGAAATCAAGTTTCGAAACAAAAGTAGAATCTCAACGGATGAATAATGGTAAAAGATCAGAAGGATTTGATGAAATAACAAAAGGAATGAATTAAAACTGAATTGGAAGGGAAAATTAGGAAAAATAGAAAGAAAATGTACCATATTTCAAACCTTTTTGCACTGCAGCGCATCAAAAACATAAATAGGCCGAAAGATACAAGACATATAAAGAATTCATGTCATGTATTTCCTTTAAGTGGCTTTCTATCTCGAATTTTTCATGACATTTAAGGATTACACTTGCCTCATTTCCAGGAATAACTGTTAAAGGTTCTTCCATCACATACAATTTCCTTTTATGGCGAAGGATGACACATAACCTTTGACACTCTTGGAAATTTGTGCTGCTGAGAAGGTTTTCCTTCTCAAATATGGATTGCAATGATATGTTTCTTGTCATTTTAAAGTCGTTTCCAAAAATAATATGAGCAAAGTTTTAGTACTCTATCTGTTAAAATTTAGAAACATAAATAAATATAATATTTATTAGTCTCCCACTATTTTATCAAAACCCAATAGCCCAAACCATTGGTTTCAGAATATCATGTTTTCTTGGACATTATAGTGGAATGAATCCATGTTCCCCTTCAAATTACCCCAACATTGGTTGTTCAATAAACACGAATGGTTTTAGGTAGAAATTAAAAATGCCAACTTCAAAAAATCACAGTTACTTGATCCATTGAGCAGAATCCCCAATCCTGAAATCTGTCAATGGATTTCCTCAACCTTTGTATCTCAGTTACACGAAGACCTTCTTTGGAAGTCAACCCTTGATGTGAACTATGATATGTCAACACAAAACTTGATGTTATAATTTCCTGATAATTGAAGCACCCAAATTTAGCAGGTCAAACACTTTGAACTATGGTTCGGTTTTAACTGAAGTAGTGGAAGGCTATACCGATTTAATATATAATTGAGGCATTTTATGCTTTATACATAAATTGAGAATTATTATCTTTATTAAATAGTTGTAAATATTAAGTGGATTGACTTTAGTGATTAACAACGTCTTAGATTATATTTACGCATAAACCAATTTCTTTTAGTTATATCTTGCCTGATCATTAATTCATTAATTATGTGATCGTGACAAGACATCCACAATGAAATAACCATGCAACTGAAAGAAGTAAAATAATAAAGGGGTATGATCATGAGATTATACTAATGGTTAGTTTATCTAGTAGTTGATAAACTTACCATTGACCTAGGGTAAAAACACCTTAAACCAATTAATGTTAATGTTGCAGCTTTCCATCTGTCCACCTATGTATCTCCTTCGATTGGTTTCACCTCGACTCTGAACATGAACTGCCTCCACTATCGTGGGAGCTACATCCATTACAGATGACTTTTACTCAAAATCAGTTGAGGGGAAAAGGGCTTTACATAAAAGAAACGATGGGAATGCATGCCCTACATAATAAGAGGAGAGAAGACACGCAGACCTTACATGATCATCCATAGACACGAAACGAATTACACATTTAATAAAACTGTCATTCAATTATTAATTGTTCTTATTTAAGATAAATCACACTCAAATCAATTAATTATTATCTTTAATTAATCAATTATTTTATCTTAATTCCTATCAGAATTTCCTTGAGATTCCAGTCAATAATAATTTAAAAAAAATTCTTATAAAATTAACTCTGTACATACATGTACCTTGGAGGAAATAAGGAGAATACCCGTCAAAATTTACTCACCATGTATTATACTCGTATATTGTTTACTCTTGTGACATTCGAATACATGACATATCACTTACTTTCACGATGTGTATTATAAAATTAATGATTACCCGAATTACATGATTTTTTTGGCCACATGTTATGCTTCAATGCACGTAGAGTAACAAGTTTAATACAACTCATACATGATATACATATCTGAGTATTATGCAGATATTAATTAAGAATTTATATATAACAATATTAAAACCCATAACATGGAGTGTCCTATCAACTTAATAATCACACACAAGAACATGTATCAAGATTTACATAATATAATTAATAAATTTTAAATCTACATAATTTGGTATAAGTACACAATGTGTACATCTGATAACACAGCGTGTACAGCTCTCATCGTCTATCTGAGGTACATGCCTGGAGACTCGGAAAGTACATCGTACCTTGGAAATTGGAGTGCACAACGTGTCCAAGTGGCTACACACTGTTTGATCTCAAAATTACAAGGTCGCTAGTTAGGTAGGCCATGTACTATAATACGCGACCCGTATTTGACTCAAAGAGGCTACATGCTATGTACATGGGCTACACGGCATGTACTTTGGTTGAATGTGCTCCAGTTTATTCTGGTCAACACGTAGTGCATTTAAAGCATATAATTAATGCATACGATCTTGAATTAATTTCTAAATCAATTATGATGTATTGAAAATGAATACATAGCGTGTAACACCAATTACATGGGGTGTTTTCCTGTGTTTTCCGGCCAGAAACCTTAGGATCTCCGGATGAGTTCATCCATTTTATTTTGATAATAAAATTAATCGTTTCTATTAGATCAATCATAAAGGATGGATGAAGAATAATATCCCTCAATTCAGATTAAAAAAATGATTAAACATGAATTTAAAAACTAAATTCCCAATGCATAAATCACCAAAAATATTTAAATATTTATAAATAATTATGTGACCCCTCTGATACCACTTGAAGATTTTGGGCGCATCGGAAGCGTGCGATAGGTGGTGCCAAACTTTCCTTTTTTCAATAATAGATCATCAATCTGAGATATATATGATGATGAGTGCTGTGATCAATGAAATTAATTCAAAGAAATAGGAAATGGATAATTACACCAGAACTGATAGAGATGATCATCACATATTATTTATAATTAATTTCATTAACTAAAGATTTGCCTTTGTTGGAATTTATTTCATCATTGATGAATCCAGTGACAGATCTATGGTCCACCATCGCAGCATTGTAGAACCCAATGGTATATTTTCTTTATTGGTGATCCACACATGTTTCAAAAATCACCAGACATCACTGGAGCCTTCTTCGGCTGGAAGCACAATAGATCTTTGTGCTTGCATCATCCGCCTTTGATCACTTTGAGAACCGCTTCAAAAGCATTCTCCACGATCTGGTGGAGGAGGATTGCTCTCCATTATTTGGAGCATTCTTAAAGAAGGTAGCTCTCTAGTTTTGAGACAATTCTCCAAATCAGTTGCACACAACCAAGACAAATGAATTGGGTTATTGAGAAAATTACATAACTAAGTTTATTTATCACTAGTGTTAAAATAAAATAAATTCATAAGTGCCCTTAATTATTTATTTTACCCTAGAAAAACCCCCATGTCAAATAATAATCATATTATTATTATTTCTCAAAATTCGCAAAATTTGATGATTAAAATTAAATAATATTTAATCAAATAATATTCAATATTAATTATTTTGTCACTGTACCATTTAATTCTGTCTGACATTGCTCCAAAATATTTATTGGGCATTGAATAATGAATATTTATTTACTAAATAAATATCACTGCATTATTCTCCAATAAATATATAAATATTATATTCACTAAATAGTAAATAAATATTCATTAAATATTCTACTCACATTATATTCTCTCGAATAATTGGTGACAAAAATATATACGATCAATCAAACCTGAATAAATTTTAAACCACATGCAGGGATAACATTTATTCAACTTGTTAAATAATAAATAATAATATATTATTTAAATTAGATTCTAGATACAGTTAGTGTGACACTATAGGCCTCTTTCTCAATGGCATTAGGCTATGTAACCTAAAGTCCATGGTTAGCGTCTAGCAACATGCCATGAAACTCTAAGAGAAAGAAGTTAATTCCTCAATGACATGTTACCTCATAAGTATGCTTAATGTGTAATATAAACCCTTTATCACAATATCTAAAATCAAGCAGGTCATATGTTGTTTCTATCAACCTATGTGATCGATGTCTCTTTCTTTGAATTTTCAGAAATATAACATTCCTATATAACACCATGGCCATGGATTTATTTAGGATATATCATTTCCATTAAAGGTCCTGAGATATTTACTTATTTTAAAGAGTAAAAGGGAAAAATCCTTTCTCGTATTACTAATTAATGCAATATTACTCGTGACAGCCCCAACGTATCCTACCTCACTGTGAACATATGTCGTTACAGTTTTCATTAATACATCAATGTACGTGACTCATAATACTCAATAATAATAATAATCCCAAATTCTGAGGACCAATATACATATTTTCAGATAGGAACATCCAATGACACATATAAATGTGAATTTCTAACTAACGGGTCTCATTCTCATAATATTCTATTGGATATTACCACGGGAACACACCATGAAAAGTGTCTCAAATTCCTTTGTGTCTCCACCCCTAATATTATGTATTAATTGTGTCCCTCAAATGATATCATTCAGCTATAGAACATATATTCAAAAATAGTTTTGTATCACTTCTGGATTTCATTATAGCAGAGAAATGCTATGACCTTTTATTACGTCAACTACTATTAGGACATTATCATATACCATGTCATAATGATGAAAAATAATTATGTGAAAAGTAATTTATTAATATTAAAAACTATGAATATAGGTTTATCATAGAGTACACAAAAGTTGGATCTAGGGAACCATATCCAACAGTAGAAACACCCCAAAGAATCACTGGGTAAATCCATCTTGTAGACATTGTTTCCCACTCATTCAAGTACTTTGAATGAATTTTATCTCATGGTTCCAAATTTCTCTTTCTTTTGTTTGAGAATCTCTTTTTTTGATGGTGAATGAACACTTTGTCTCTTGGTTTGGAAATGGGATGCCTCGGATTCTTGTTATCTCACCTCTTGTATGCTTCATTTGACATATCTATTTTAACATGAATAGATTCATGAAGCTTCTTCATCCGCTTTTACTTCTTATACACATCAATATTCTCTTGAAAATCAAGAGGTAACAAGAAAAATTTTATAGGAGTGATTGAATTGATTCCATAAACCACTTCAAATGGAGAATGTTAAGTGGCAGCACTTGGATATCTGTTGTATGGAAATTCTTCTTGTGAATGATGTAAATCCCAATCTCTCATATTCTTGTTCTCCAATGTTCATAGAATATTTCCCAAAGTATGATTGATAACTTATATTTTCCCATCAGTATGTGGGTGATGGGAAGTATTGAAAATAAGTTTCCTACTGAATTTTCCAGATAATGTCTTCCAAAAATGGTTGAGAAATTTATATCCTTTTTTGAAACAATGCTATAAGGAATTCCACAAATGCAAAAAATCTCTTTGAAAAATAATTTTTCCACTTTCACTGTATATTCACTCTTATTTCAAGTTATGATATTAGTCATCTTAGAAAATCATTCAACAAACATTTTTGAATCTTTACCTCACTGAGTATTTGGTAAAGCCGTAATGAAATCAATTCTGAGATCTTCCCATGGTTGTTCCATAATAGGTAATCGAGTGTATAAACTAGGTTTGAAATGAATATTTTTTCTTTGACATTTCATAAATCTCGATATAATTACTTGGAAATATGATTGCATCTTTGTCTAGTATAAATTCTCCTTTAGTATCTCTAAGGTTTTTTGGATGCCAAAATGACCATCAAGTTGTCCTTTATGTGTCTCCCAGATGTGAATGTCCTTATAATTACCCTTTGGAATGAACAACTTGTTTCTCTTGAATAGAAACACATCATGCACAAAATAATCCTCCAAAAATCCCTTTTTTACATTGGATTAAAATAGAATTTAACTCTAAGTGTTGAGGTTGATGCCTCAGTTTATTCGAGGAAGGGACTACAATAAAATGAAAATCATGACACATGCTGTAAAATAGAATTTAACTCTATATCATGCTGATAATGTTCCTTCATAAGTTGAATCCAAGAATTAGAGAATCTAAAATGGGAAGTAATTTATACCATCGAGATAAAGCACCTTCCACCAGGTTATCTTTCCCCTTCTTGTATTTTGATACAAATGAGAATGATTATAAAATTTCTCCCCAGTTCACATTCCTCGAACTCAGATTGTGTTTACCATTGATATATCTAAATTTTGTTGAACATTGGAAAATCTCAATGCATAATGGTCAGAATAAAGAAAAAACTATTTTGGATTCAAATAACAAGACCAATGATCTAGGGATTTCACAATCACATAATCATAGGTGCTGTAATTCCTCCTCAAATCATTCAACTTATCACTAAAATATGCAATGAGACGCTTGCTTTAGATGAGAAAAACACCAATCGCCACTCCACTTTCATCACACTCTACTTCAAAAACTTAATGATTCCCAAAAAAATTTCTTAATGATTTCAAATGTTTCATTTTCTACATCTGATAAGTCAAATTTACCATTTTTCAATAATTCGGTGATGGGTTCCATGATAATACTGAAATTGGAAACAAAATGACAATAAAAAGATGCCAAATAATGATTTTTTTTACTTATGTGATGGATCCTAGTGGTGGCTAGGAATTTCGCTTCCACTATTGATTGATCCACTATGATGCCTTCTTTGGATACCACATATCCCAAAAACACCACTTGTGTTGAAAAGAACTTTCACATTTCCATCTTTCTATATAGCTTTTTTTCCCGTAGAATTCCAACTACCCGCTAAAGATGATCCACATGGCTCTCCACATCTTTACTGTAAATAAAAATATCATCCTGATAAACACCAACAAATTTACCAATAAAGGGTTTCATAACATCATTCATGAGTCACATGAATCTACTGGGATAGTTTGAGAGGCTGAATGACATGACAAAAATACACCTTTGGTTTTGAATGTTGTTTTCCAACCATCCCTATCATTTGAATCTAGTGATATCCACTCTGAATATTAACCATCAAAAAGATTGATGGACTATGTAATTCATTGAGCTTATCATCGAGCTGAGGAATGAGATACCTATATTTGAGGATAACATTATTGATACCTCTACTATCAATACACATGCGTTACTTACCATCTTTCTTCAGCACCAATAACACTGAAGATGATCCATAAGGCTATCCACATCTGTGTTGTAAATCAAAATATCATACAGATAAACAGTAATAAATTTACCAATAAATGGTTTCAAAACTTCATTCATGAGTTTCATGAATATAATCGGATCATTTGAGAGGCCAAATGACATGATAATAATCCATCTTTGGTTTTTTATTTTGTTTTCCACTCATCCATTTCATTTGAATCTAGTGTTATCCAATCTGAATATCATCCTTTGAAAAGATTGATGACCTGTGTAATTCATAAATCATATCATCGAGCTATGGAATGAGATATCTGTCTTTGATGGTAATATTATTTTTAACTATATTATCAATATTCATGTGATACTTACCTTATTTCTTTAGTTCCAATAATTCTAAAACAAAACACGAACTCACGCTTGGCCTTATAAATAATTGATCCATCAATTCATCAAATTTCTTCATCAATTACTTTGATTCCTCAGGATTACATCGATATGATGGTTTATTAAAAAATTTCACACCTGGTACAAGATCAATTTGGTGTTTAATGCCTATAAATGTGTTAATCCACTTGTAAGATCATTATAAAAAATATCCTGATATTTTTTTATCAATGAACAAGCTCACTGATGGTTATTACTCTTCTCTTCATGGTATGAATTTTTCATCATCTATAAAAAAATAGGCTTTTGTTTATGGATTTTTTTCGCTTGATCTTTATTGATAAAGGATACATTTGTATTATTATGGTACAAATTTTCTCAATGATTATGAGTTGGATTCAAAGGACCATGTGTAATATTGTTTCCCCATATCAGAACTAGTATGTGTTCCTCCTTTCATATTTTACTTCCCTGTCAAACTACTAAATAATTCCCAACAACTGATAAGATTCCATAGTAATAAAATCACACAATAACTCATCAATATAGTTCTTACCAATGAAAAATGAAATCAGAACCTATTTGTTGACTTGGAGTGTAGTCAAGTTGTTCAACCATTGCTGTTTGTATGGATAATGATGATTCTGAGTTGGAAGCTTCAATTTCTCTTCTAGAATTATTGAAACAAAATTTTTACAACTCCCACTATAAATAATCACTGTGAAAACACACTTATTTAAATTGAAGTGTGTTTGGAAAAAGTTTTCCCGTTAATCTTTTTCAGGGAAGATATGAGTTTACAAAACTCTTTGTAACACAAGCTTGTTTCCCATATCCTTTTCTTGCACAACATGATCTTTAATTTTAGATTCGTTACCACCATGTTCATCCTCTTCAATTTCCTTAAATATCTTAATTCTACATTATATTGATAATTTGGTTTTTGGGTGGTTGGACGAGAAATGATCATACCCGAACATTTGAAACACTTTTGATTCCCACACTCAAAGGAGTTGGATTTTCCTTTTGGTAGTCTCGTAAACTTATCTTCACCTTTATCTGTCATCTTGTTCCTTCCAAATTCCTTTTCAGTAACATTAGATTTATAAAAATAAATACCTTCATGAAAAGACGTTCCTCTATTGTAGTTCTTGAAAATCAGTGGTTTTGAGGCCTACTTTTTCTTTTCCTCCATGATAGCCTGCTTACAAACATCATCAAGTGAATAAAATGGTTGTAACTCCTTTGAAAGTAAAATTTATTCATTTAATCCACTCAAAAGCCTTGAAATCATTTTTTATTTGTATTCTAGAACATCACTTCACATTAATAAATGATCAAATTACCAAATGTACTCTTCAATGAATTTATCTTCTTTTCGCAAGCTATGCATTTAGAAATAAAGATTCTTCTTATAATTCATGGGAAAAAATCATCTTCTCAAAATATTTTTCAACTTATTTGATGAGCATAATTTGTCTTTCCCATCAAGTTCTTGTTGTTTTTTCAGCTTCTCCCACTACAGAGATGTAATCATTAAATTTCAGAATTTCTATCCTTCACTTCTTATCAGAACAATTCTTAATTTCGAAGAATCGTTCAATTTCTTGCTTCCAATCTAGAAAATCATTCAGATTCATACTTCCATCAAAATCTGGAATATCAATGTTCAATCCTATTTAAATATATTCATTTTATATTCTTCACATATCCAACTTTAAATCGTTGGAATCATTTCCATTTTTATAATATTCATAAAATGGTGCCAGATTGCACTTGTTATGTGGAGAAGGACATCGGGGTTGCCTCTGCGGTAGAGGGGAATCATGTCATCATGCTCTCAATAGTTAAACAATTTGCTCACTTATTTGAGTAACATGAGATCGATTTTGTGCACTGGATAGTTCCTATGGATAAGAAGTAAATGATCCACTATTTTGAGACATGGGGGATTTTTTTTTGGTGGAGAGGTATAAGAAGAATGTGAAAAAACCTACTTGTAAAAACCCCAACTTTGATACCAAATTGATGCATCTCCAGAAGCATGAAACAAGTAAGTGATGATGAGGCTATGAAATGTTTCAAATTTACCATGTCTTAAACACAACACCACCCAATAAGGTTTCTCTGAGCATAAAGACTAAGTCACCAGAAATGGTGATGCACCAACAATTTTGGACAAAGGGAAGAGACTAAAGAAATAAATATGCAAGGAAACCATAAAATTTGTATGATTTAATTCTAACAATTACAAAAGAGTAAAAATACATTATGAAGAAAAAATAAATAGAGAGTAATGACCGAAATAGAATTAAAAAACATCAGGGAACTCAAAGGTCAAATAAAAAACATAAAAATAACTTCTCCATGCTAATTAATGACTCCACTAACTAAAGTAGATAAATTCCTTCTTAAGGATGTTTTTCTCCATGATTTGTGTAACGTCCTGCCATGAACAGCCACCCGAACAGCACTACGCATGACATGTTTCACTAACCTTAGGCGCACCTCTCCAAATTCCAAAGGCTATCAACTAGAAACGAGGGTGTAATCAACTTTAGTGGGGAGGCTATACCCTCTGGGAATAGGAAATGGTACTAGTTCGAGCATAATAATATAAAATGTCCAAAAACTAAAATGAATCAGTATAATCAATCTAGAACCGCAATGTATAAGCATATCCAATTATAAGTAAATAGTGGTAGAAATATAGAAACAACTGCAGTGGAAAGTAAATAGAGCATCATGATAAACACCACCTATAACTACTACTGAATAAAACAATACATGAATACCTAATAGGTTATATAGGTTAATATAAGAGGGTGCTTATGGATAACCGCTACGACTAAATTTAAGAATAAGCATTCTGATATAGGAATGAAATCTAAATAAAAGTAAAACTCTAGCTATGAATGACCTTAAGGTCAAAACCAATCTCCATGCCAAATAGCTCTATGATCCAGTACCTAAGGCTGATCCTTTCACTATACGTAATACCATAAAGTCTACAGGCATCCCAAAGGGCCCGTGTTGGGTGTAATATGAATCTCAGTAGGATACCACCCAATGGGGTGTATATATTATAAGTGTTTAAGTGAGAAATTACACCAATCAAGGTAATTAGTTCAATGCAATAACAAATACCACCTCCACTGGTGCTCAGTAGCCACCAGGGAGTGTCACCTACTTCGGCAAATGCCAGAATATTAGAATCAAGGAGAGTCCTTGGCCCATGGACCAAGCTACTCCTATAGTAACAAAGTCCCGATGAACCCTCAGGTTCCACCTTAATCACAGAGCTCGACACCATGGGCCTCCTAACACCACATGTCTCAAAATACTGATGTCCTGAAGGCAAGCCAATCAATTGTATCCCGTTCCCAAGGACCCCTGATCGTAAGCTCATTTCGGCCCATGGCACGATAACCAGAGGAGAAATGATGTCTGTAGTCAAATAAATATCCAGGCTCATGGCCTTAATCTCAGAGAGCCTCAGCCCCCAACCCGATAGCATCATCACTATCAACCGAAGGCTCCTCACATTCCACTGGATTTCAATAAAAAGCACCCCCAAACCATAAATACCTAAACCACAACTATCGGGGGCCTCTACCAACATGATTGGTAAAAACCACCTCATCACAGAGTCTACCCATGTACGCATAACTCAATCGTCACTTTGGCCATCACGGGTGGGCGACAATCACCAAAAAGAACCTAAGACACAAAATCTATGGAAACATGTGCCCCTACAACCATGTCACTCAAATGCGATGGCCATGTCATCATAGTATCATGTACTATGACCAACCTGACAGTCACACTGCTTCAACTGACATCCACGATGCCCAATTTCATGGTCAAAACCACCCATGAAAATATTGGCCGAGCCTATCCCCAAGTCAAGCCCGTCACAACCCCAAGGGTATCAGCACATGAAATACCAAAAATTAAATATATATATATATATAATCACATTAATAACTTTAAAAAGTTAATTCAATCAAAGAATATTAAATTACACTATATAATAGCTATACCATAGAAGCACTGAGATCTTGATTGGCTCTAAATAGTTTAATCAACCTTAAATGATTTAAACATACCAGTTTAAAACAAAAAAAAATCATTTAAAACAATATACGCACCCCCATCCAAAAATACCACAATGACCAACGAACTCTTGCCCGAAATCTCTCAATACATTTAGGTAGATGGGATTCCAAATGGAATCCCATGGGTCTAACAATCAGTTAAAAATGTAATAGAAGTTATAATGGGGTCTCGCTCAAAACACCTGAAGACGCGCCAAAGGCCGCACCACCCAAAATTCCACCAAAACAAAAAACAAGGTATGCACCACCTATCTCATGCACATACGACACTTCACATCCAACGTAGTCCTCTAATTCGGCCTAAAACAGTATAGATCTACAAAACGAGCATAATGACTCAAGGTACAATAACTAGTTTGAGAAGAGAAATAAAAAATAACGGATCAAGAGGAATTGAGAGCTTACCGATTGGGTTCCAACACATCCTACAAGGATTAAATCAAACTTAAGATGAAGAATTGGGATCCAAAATGAGGTTTAGCTGGCTGGTTTGCAGGTGTTCTGTCCAAAACCAGAAAATGAGGCAACTGCCCATTTTATGAAAAAATTACAATGTATAAGACGTCTACTTAGGACCACACACTGTGTAGGTTCTTTTACTGTTCCAAAGACGGTCAAATTTCATCAACATACTTTCTAGGTCTTTCGGACATGACTACACAGTGTGTACTAGGGAGTACATGTCGTGTACACGATTTGTGTTGAATCGGAAGAAAAGCGGAATGATGGCAAGAGGGGGGTGAATTGCATTTTAAAAAATGATTAACAAATTAAAATCAAAGTAAAGAATGCAGCGGAAATAAAAGAGGCAAGACACACGAAATTGATAACGGAGTTCGGCCAAAACCCGGCCTACGTCTCCGCTCCCAACTCAACCGTTGAGAGATTCCTACCGCTTGCTTTTCAATGGTTTTAGCAAGAAACCCACTAGGCTTTGAGGTAGCACTAGGACCTATTACAGCTTGCTTTTTGTGGTTTAGCAAGAACCCACTTGCTTTTGATGGTTTAGCAAGAACCCACTAGCCTTTTTAACGGGTGAAGGCTAGCTCACCGAAAACTCAAGCCTTTTAAAAGGAAAGGCTTGAAGAAACCTCTTCACACCTTAATGGTGGTGTGAAACCCAAAAGAAAGGGGGATGAGAAAAGGTTTTGGGGTTTGTAGGCACAAACCCAATTTTAAGCTCAAAATAAATAAAACAATAAAACCGTATATGAGGAGAAGCCTTGGGCGCCTTTGATGATTGGAGATGTTGAAGGCTGCTTCCAAGCTTCTTTGAGGGAGCTCCTTGGATGTGAAATTGGATGGAGCTAGGAGGGTTCCTTTGAGGAAGTCCGCCGGAGGTACGCCAAATGATCAACAAGGTGTCCGTAGGCTTCCGTATAGTTCCGGTAGGTGTCCGGGGCTTCCTTGGCCTTTATTTATAGGCATGGAACCCATTGGGGGCCTTCGGAGCCGTTGGAGAAGTCCTCGGAGCCGTTGGAGGCCAAAAGATGGTTGACTGGTCAAACCCAACGGCTAGTTTGACTGGGCTACCGGCTGGCCGGTGCAGGGCCACCGGCTGGCCGGTGCCTTGGCAGAGGAGAAGGCCTTTGGTCCAGGCTCTACCGGCTGACCGGTGGAGGAGCCACTGGTCGACCGGTGGGGAGACAGTAGCAGTCCAATTGAACTGGGTGCCACCGGCTGGCCGGTGACAGAGCCACCGGTCGACCGGTGGGACCTGGCAGTGGGCAATGCCTCTGCCAGGTCCACCGGCTGGCCGGTGACATCACACCGGTTGGCCGGTGGACTGCAATTCAGTCCATTTGCCAGCTTTCTTGGGCCAATTCTTTGGCAATCCTTGTGCCTATCATACAAAAACACTTCAAACAAAGTTAGATAAGAAAGAGGGTGATTGTGATCATGAAAATCAAACAACGAGGGGAACGAGATGTACAACAATTTGGTCCTCTAATCCCCTATTGACATCCCTACACACCATGTATACCCCTTACACAGAAAATAAGTACATGGAGTGTACTTGGGATTACATGGCCTAAAACCCTATGTCAGGATGTGTGAAAGTCTAACTTCAGTACTTGCCTAGTTTTCTCCTATTTTCTCCAAAACAACTCAAAAAAAAGAAAACCATACCTCTAAGGAAAAACTGAGTTCTTACAAAATTCCCCCTTAAAGAAATTCATCCCCGAATATCACTTCTAAGGGTGTTGAAGAATCAATCTTGAATAACTCCAACCCAAAGATCAAATCAAACAATGGTCGAAAGACCTGTTTTTGGACCCATGGTCCTCCCATGACATATCGTCACCCCTTCACCTCATCAGGTGATCTTGTGTCACTTCTACCACCCAATCACACCCCACACCATATTGGTGCCTGCCTCGATCCCATTGCACCGATGACACAATGAGGTCCCGCATCGCATGGATGATCAAAACAATATGGTGCCTTCCACATCAATCACAACCACATCCCCAATGCCCCGATTCCTAAGGAACCTCATGTAACCCGCATCTCATGGATTCCCTGATGCCTAAGTCACCTCAAAACATGAATTTAATGATGCTCCTGATTCCAATAATCTCATACATACATTCATATATATATATATATATATATATAATCACGCACCCGAAATAGTTCCAACCTACTGATCAACATCTAGTCAGTACAAAAACATCATGTGCACCTTGTTCACTGAAAATGGACATGCCTCAATAGGAAATTCCAAAAAAAGTAAAAACAACTACGGACACGCCCATAGAGTAGCTCTGACCATCATCGGCTAACCAGTCTGCTTATCCCTTAGCAGCTCCATGGCATGCTCCTGACCTGACACAGGACTGACTGAAGCCTATCCTCCCTGTAGTGGTGCACTAATAACTAGCCACTAGACCCTCTAATGGGTCCCAATATATCTACCACGTTCTCTGCATTAAGCCGAACCTCGATTACCCTCACCTAGTACTGATCCTAAATCGACCTCTAAAGCCTGCACCTGCCTTAGTCCCTGCCACCCGACTATCTGAGAAGGCTTCCTACAGAACCTCTCAAGATGCCTAAATTATCGATATGCTCGGAACTCCTTTGGAGGCCTATAACACTGAGTCCAAACATTCATTGGCTGCCCATATTGAAAGAAAACCACTGCTGAACTTCCATGAGGTGGTCTATCTGAGTCCTTGGCCTAACTTCCCCACTCTAAATCATCCCATCCTTGTTTCCTACCATCTGAACCACCACCTGAAGCCTTCACCGAGCCTAATTGATACCTATATGTTAGGTTTCCCTTGGATATGAGTGCCTGATTCATGGAATCTGAGAACGAGGTCATCCTAAAGATGTTCACCTGCACCCGAACAGCTTGTCATAATCCATCCTCGAAGCACCTCAACCTTGATGTGTCATCACTTACTATACCTGTTGCAAAGTGATACAACTCAGTGAAAGTAGCTACACAGTCCATGATAGACATGTCACCCTTCTAAAGGATTATAAACTCATGAGATCACTCCTCCCTCAACGTCTCCAAGAAAAATTCCTCAAAGAATCTATCCTCGAAGCCTTTCTATGCCATTCCCTTGTGTCTGTGAGTCAGAACCTTCACATCCCACTATCGCTTCTTCTATCCTCTCAACATGTACATCGCCATCTTTACCCTTTTCCTTGGAGGTGTCTCGAGATACTTGATGATCATCTACAAGCCCTCTATCCAGTTCTCAGCCGCTTGTGGACGATCCTCACCCTGAAAAATCGTTGGGTGCTACGATTGGAACTCCCGAGTTAGGTAAGCCATATAGGGATCTGTTCACTGTGCACCTCAATCGATCCCCTACAAAACATGTACCAGACTAGATCAGAGTTGTTCGTCAAGCCAAAACCCAAACACTGCCAAACCTAAATTCTCCTCTATCTGCACTGGATCATGAACTTGATAATGTCCTTAAGCCTATACTTGCATCTCATGCTGTTCCGGACCCTCAGGGGTCTAAACCTTATCATGCTCATGTGAAACTGTATCATCGCCCTCCTGATGTTACATTGAGCCATATAGAAGGAACCCACTAAGTACCATAAATGTTCGGATAGACCACAAATATAACAATATATATATATATATATTGTATAAAGTTAATGTATTAAAGAGGTAGTGCATAATAACTACTCTCACTCTCCCCCATAGATACATTTCCCCACAACACTCTGGCCTCATGGCCTCTTTATCTGCCCTTAACAGAGCCTAGTATCAAAAGTACCTCAGCAAATCTCGTACTGACGATCATCATTTCCTCAAATTGATGATCAAGTCACCCAATCTTGGTGATCATTATAACCTCAATCATAAAACCTACCTGCTCGAATAGGAGTCAGGTCCAAATCCCCTACCACATACAATTCTACAGATATATAAAGCATGAAATATAACATTGCATAAAATAAGAAATTATATCACATCCTAGAATTTTATATTATTCACATGGTATTAGAACATCACAAGGCATACGTGCATATATTAAATTGAAATACCCTAAAAATTTTCCTATCAAAAGCCAAGAAACCATGCCTTGTCTTACCGGGCCAAGGTCCCATTCTTCCCATAACACAATGAGTCAATGGTCACATATCACAACCAATAACATCTTAGACCAAGTGATCCACCAAGGTGGAAAACATGGGAACTATAATCTGAGTAAAAAAACAGTAATTCCTAACCAAGGAAACTCGGTCCATCCCTCGTACCTAGGCCTACAGGCACCCAAAAAAAAGCTAAAAACCCAGTTCCAAACCTATCTCTAGTATACCATATCCCAAATAGTAAACCAAAATAAAATAAAGGCATTATCAATCTCTTTAGTATCCAGTGAATCACTACTACCAAATCCCAATCAAGAACAACCTCCTCTAATACCACTTTGTAACATCCTGACCTGAACACCAACCCGAACAGTGCTAAACGGGCTGGGTTACACTGACCTTAGGCGCAACATCCCAAATGCCAATGTATTATGACTATAAGTGAGTGTGTAATCAGGTATAGTGGGGAGGCTATACCCTCTGGGAATAGGAAATAGTACCTATACAATCATAATAATATAACATTCAACGAAAATAAAATGACTCAGAAGACTCAAACCAGACACACAGAGCGGAAGCAAATCCAATTATAAATAAACAAAGAAAGCAATATATATACAACCTCAGTGGAAAGTAAACATAGAGTCATTCTAAACAACACTTGTAACTACTACTGAAACAAAAAAGACATGCATCCCTAACATATGACAACCCTACTTTTTTTATTACACACTTAAACACGATTTATTAAATAAAAAACCTCACTTTGTACAACATAGAAGATCGAGAGGTCTAGTGTCTTTGGGGTTTAGGAACATTACATAACAACTTAAAACATAGAACACAACATATTATTGAATACTTCCTATACATGAACACTACATTCCCTCATACTTAGCATTTCAAGGGATAACCTGAGGGTATGCATAATAAAAGGGTGAGAAATAAAGCCCATTAAGGGAGTAAGACAGGTATAACGTGAATAATACAATACAGGTTAGGAAATAGTAATATCAAAGGAGAGCAAGAGAAACATGAACATAAAGGCATGATATAGCATGATTATCATAACATGGAAATGTGGAAACAACATTTAACACTGAATTAGCATTAGCCAAGGCTCATTGCACATGGAGCATGAGTAAACCCTCATTTCACATGAAGAATCCCTTATTGAACATGAATTATCATGAGTCAACACTAATTCCACATGATGTATCATGATACTATATTTACCTAATGCATTGAAGCACTATCAGGGAACACCATTCTTAAATATTTCATTTCATGCAAAAGTGTGCCACATAGATCATACAACATGGAATCATTCAACAACACATTTATTCCATGATAAAGGAATGTGAAATACATACATGAGGATATTTAAACAATAAGTAAATGTGCATAAAGATGAATACCTTGGATATTGAGTTGGGCATGGTATTCACTACACAATGACTTTGGCTTGGAAAACGCGGTGCAATTTCGGTAGGGTAACAACGTGATATAAGAACTCATAAAAATGGTTGATGGGAGAGAAAGGGGTGTCTCATCATATTTACATGAAATGGACATTAATGGGGGTAATATAGATTTATGTACCATGATAAATAATGGAATTTGGATTCATAATAATAAAATAATTTCTTGAATGTAAAAGAGGAGAGAGAAATTCCTTACGGAATTTCAGCATGGTAATGGGTGTACATGGGAGGCATTAATAAGACAGAAAGGGGTCTATATCATTAAAATATAATGACGGTGGTATGGGGGAGGTGATAAATAATACCCCAACATTTATTATTGAAAATAAAAGGGTGTAACAATATAAGGAATCTATGACATAAATAAGGAAAGTGAGAATCCCTTACTTGGAAGTATGGTCCCAAAGGATTGGGAGAGCCTTGAGAGAGGCTTCTTGGAAGCTTGGGGAACCTTGGGAGGATTCTAGATAGACGTGGGAACAAGTTTGACGAACTCAAAAGGATTTGAGTGAAGAGTAAGTGGGATCTTGGGCGGGTTTATATAGGAAATGAGAAGGAATTTTTTATTATTTTGATTTGGGACACCTCACATTAAACTAATCAAAACCACAAAACAAACCACGGTTTGTTCCCTTGGTTTTTTCCAAAGGTGAGTGGAAAAGAATATTTTATAAGTCCAATGTCCTAACTTTTTAAAATAATAGGGTTTCTTATATGGAGGTGAGTCACACTCTCAAGGAATACAATTTAAAAAGACGAAATGTTTTATAAATCTTGGAGGGTCCAAAAAAGCTTTGTAAAATAAATAAAACAAATCTAAAATCACATTATTTTAATGGTGAAAAATATATTTTCCTAACATAATGTTTATAGTATTTTATTAAATCACCATTGGGTCATTATGATGTCATAAAACATATTATATACTTAAATGGTATTTAATTTTTACCCAAAACTTTAACTATCTCATACAACTATGAAAAATTCACCGTTGGATAATTTCGACGTTCTGATTCCAAAAATAATATTCATTTTACCTAAATAATTTTCTAAATATTTGATTTTTCACCTTCAAAATAAAAACCCACATTTATCAAAAATTTATGGGTTTTGACAAAAATAGCTTTCGAACCATAATAAAAATTAAAATTGAATTCATAAAAATTAAATGATAATTTTTATAAAAAATAATTTAATAATAATAATTAATTAAAATATTATTTAATTCAAAAATCCATCAATTTATCAAAATAGATTTCTTTGTTGAATATTAACTAAAAATACTATTTGTGCTTTAAAAACTATTTACAAAGTAACAATAATAAAATGAATGTATATTATTTATACAAAAATAATGTACAAAGTTAGAGTGATAGGGTCTTCTTACATAACCCCTTAAAACACCCGCATAAGACCTTAGGGTAAGGTGTACAATTGTAACAGACTCTTGGGGTGGATCGGATAACATCGCTCAAGTGGTAATCTCTATCAACTTCCACTTCTCCCGTAGGCAGTTTCGCTCAATATTAACATATTCAATCTCATCATGGTCTTGGTAATGATCAAAGCCCAAATATGCCAACTCCATTCCAAGCTCCAACAAATTGGCTTTGTACAGGGTAGGTCTACTAGATGAGGCCATCGCTTCCTTTGTCTGAGTAAATTGGATTTGTTAAAGCTCTATATCTATACTAATCATGTGATCAATGTTCAAAGACTTTATTAGCAAAGATCACAATTCTTAATGGTATTTTAAAATCAAAAAACATAAAACCAAGGAAGTGAATACGTTTTACATGATAATTATACATAATAAGACATTTAATTTGATCAAGAAAGATTTTCATTTGATAAAAGTTTGGCTCATTAAAATATTCCCCCCTTAAGAAATTTTTCCCTCGAAATATTATTTTCCCACACTAAAACCGATGTGGGTAACTCTACTTCATCGCTTCCTCTGATTCCCACGTCGCTTTTTCAAACTTTTGGTTTCTCCAAAACACCTTGATGAGGGGAATTGTCTTATTTAGTAAAACATTTTCTCTACGATCTATGATCTTAACTGGTTTATCCTCATAAGAATGATAATCCTCTAACAGTACTACCTATAAAGTGAGTACATGTGAAGGGTCTGGTATGTAATTCGTTAAGAGGGATACATGGAAGACATCATGTACTTTGGACATGGTAGATAGAAGTGCTAGTCTATAGGCCATAGCCCCGACACAATCAAGAATCTCAAAGGGGATGATGTACCTAGGACTTAACTTCCATTTCTTTCCAAACCTCATGAGCTTCTTCGATGGAGATATACATAGAAACACCATGTCTACAAATTTGAACTCATGGTCTCACTGATGATTATCTGCATAACTCTTCTTTCAACTTTGGGCGGCCTTGATATGCTGCTAAATGTTTTTCACCTACTCCACCATTTCTTCGACCATTTCAGGGCCTAGAAGCTTACACTCACTGACTTCATCCCCACATGCAGGTGTTTTTCACCTTTTCCCATAAACAGATTCAAGTGGTGCCATTCGGATTCTCGAGTAGACACTTTTATTCTAGTATAATTCAACCAGGGGAAGATGTAGGAACCATCCTCCATTGAAGTCCATAGAAAATGATCATAACATATCTTCCAGTTTCTGAATAGTTCACTCATATTGGCCATCAGTCTGAGGGTGATATGTCATACTGAATATCAGTTCAGTTCTTAGAGCATGTTGGAGACATTTCTAGAACTTTGAGGTAAATCTAGGATCACGATCAGATACAATAGACAGTTGTACTCCATGAAACCATACCAATTAATTAATTTAAATCTGTGCAAGTTGATCCAATGAGAATTCCTCTAAAATTGAAACAATCTGAGCTGTCTTCGTAAGACAATCCACAATAACCCATATATCATTGTTTCCTATGGATGTCCTTGGAAGTCCAGTTACAAAGTCCATGGTATTGTTTTCCCACTTCCATGTTGTAATGTGTAGTGGTTGCATCATCCCCTCATAATTTTTCCTCTCATCCTTCAATTGCTGACATACCAGACACTTTGATATATATTCACCAATCTACCTTTTCATATTGTCCCACAAAAAGGTTTCTTGGAGATCTTGATATATATTTGTGCTCCCTGAGTTAATAGAGAAGGTCGAGTTATGTGTGTCATTAATAATCTACTTCTTTATCTCTAGATCAGATGGTACACATAATAGTGACCCAAATCTCACAATACCATCCTTGTCAACCACAAACTCTGAGGATTTACCATTTCTAATAGCTTCCACCCTTTTCAGAAATTCCACATCATTTCAATGATCATTGTTTAACCTTTCCAATGATATGGTTGAGCAATCATTTGTGAAAGGATTGATGATGTTCCCTTCTTTATGATTCACATGTCCATATTCATCAAATACAAGAAGATTGGATCATCTTCAATTCTCATTAATGATAGAATTCCTAGATCTTATCTACATAGAGAATCTGCCACCTTGTTCTCTTTCCTAGGGTGGTAATGGATTGAGAAATCATAGTCTTTGATTAGCTCTAACCATCTTCTTTGGTGCATATTCAACTCTTTCTGTGTGAATATATACTTGAGGCTTTTGTGGTGTGTATATATTTCACACTTCTCCTCAAAGAGATAATTCTGCTGAAATTTCATATCGAATATCACTGTATCCAACTCGAGGTCATGTTTTGGATAGTTTTTCTCATGAACAATCAATTGCCTTGAATCATAGGAAATGACTTTTTCATTTTGCATCAACACACATCCCTGTCCCTTATTCAAAGCATCACTAAATACCACAAAACTTTCTCCACTTGTGGGTAGTGTGAGCACAAGAACAATGATAAGCCTCCTTTTAAACTCCTTGAATCTTTCTTCGCATTCATTACTCCAAGAAACCGTTACTACCTTTCAAGTTATCTTGGTAAGAGGGTTGGAAAATCATGAGAAATATCTCACAAATCATCGATAATATCCAACTAACCCCAAGAATCTATGGATATCTGTTACCTATGACGGCCTTGGCCATCCATCTATTGCAGTTGTCTTGGAGGGATCCACAGATATCCCAATACTTGTGATGATATGGACCAATAATGATACCTCCTTCAACCGTAAATCACACTTGTTGTACTTTTCCTAGAGATTATCCTTTTACAAGGTCTCTAGTATAGTTCTTAGATACTCCTCATGCTCCTCCTTGGTTTTGGAGTATATTAGAATGTCATATATAAAGACAACCACAAATTTTTCAAGGTAATATTTGAAGACTCTATTCATCAAGTCCGTGAATATTTCTAGAGCATTAGTGAGTCCTAAATTCATTACTATGAATTCATAGTGCATGTATCTTGTACAAATAGAAGTCTTGGGGATATCTTCTTTCTTCACCCTTACTTGATAATATATCATCTACAAATCCACCTTGGTGAATTATTGGGCTCCACACAGCTAATCGAACAAGTCATCAATTCATGGGAGAGGATACTTGTTCTTTATCTTGATTTTGTTAAGCTCATGATAATCGATGCAAAGATGCATTGACCCATCCTTCTTCTTGACGAAGTGTACAGGTGCACCCCATGGTGAAGCACTTGGGTATATAAACCCTTTATCCAGATTCTCCTGTAGTTGTTTCTTCAGCTCCTCAAACTCCAAAACAACCATCATATACTGAGTATTGAATATTGGCAATGCTCCAGGTAATAGATCAATTGAGAATTCAACATCTCTTGTAGGAGGAAGACCAGGCAATTCCTCAGGAAACACTTCACCGAATTCCATCACAATAGTCATTTATTCAAGGATGGTTGCTTCCTTGGACTCAATCATCTGAGCCAGATACACATGCTCATAGGGTAGTAATATCCATTCTTGATATGATTGAGATAAATAAGATTTATCCTCCTCCTTGCACTAGTACAAAATCGGGGGTCGATTCTCCACATTGAGAGTGATTTCCCTCTCATGAAAATTTATGTTGGATCTATATAAGGAAAGATAATCAATGCCAATAATTGCATAAAATTTCACCAGAGGGGGTATGATGAGGTTCTCTGGGAAGTTCAATCCACAAATTAGGCTAGGAGAGGAGTTATATTCATGGGATGCAATGATTTCCCCATTTTCCGTACTCATCGAAATCTTTACTTCCATGATTTATGGAGGTGTTGGGATTGTTCTACTAAAATTTTGGGATATAAAAAAATGTGTAGAACTAGAATCAAAAAGTACATTTTCTATTCTTGAATGAATAATTAGCGTAACTTTCACCACTTCGTTTTCGGGGTTCACTTCGGTGGTAGTGATTGAGAAATATCTCCCTTGCTGCCTTGGAGGTTGTTGGTTTCCTCAAAAAACCCTTGACTTAGGGAACTGATTTTCAATATGCCCAGTTTATTTTCAGTTGAATATATGAACAAAGGAATTGAGAGTCTAACGGAGAATTCCTCTCCACTATCGCAGGGGCGGGTTTTTCTTTCCGATAATTAATAGCTAGGTTCCTTTCTCTTCCACACCTAAAGAATTTCCTCGTCCCCTTCAGGAAATTTTGGGGGTGATTCTTTCCGCACCTTTGGCATGTGTGGTACTGGATCTTCTTAGAACCATTGGATTTATCAATCGGACCACCAGAATTGAAGTCCACATTACACTTCTTATCCCCATGATACCCCTGAGATTCCCTGATCTCAATTTTGACCTTGAGGGCACATTGGACAATTTCCTCATAGTTGTCGAAGTCACGGATCACTAGGGATTTCCACAGGCTAGGATTCAGCCCACCAAAGAAGTGGCTAGCCTTACATTTGGGGGTAACAAAAAATCCGGTGGCATATCATTGAAGCCTTGTGAAGTTTTCCTCATACACTCTAACAGATTCGTTCACTTTTTTCTGGAGGGAAAGGAAGTCACTTTCCATCTTAAGTCGGAGGGTGCATGAAAAATATTTATCGAAAAACATCTTCTGGAAATCCTTCAATTCCAACACCTTGATATCCTCCTCAGGCTTTGTATTTTTTATCAACGTCCACCATTGATTATAATCACCCTCCATATGATAAGAATCCAGGAAAACCATCTCTTGTTCAGAAAATTGAAGTATAGAGAAGATCTTTTCAATGTAGTTGATCCATTGTTCACCGACTGAGGGATCGAATGATCCATTAAAAGTAAGTGGCTTTTCTCTCATGAAGCCCTTGATATCGACTTGTTTATTATTGGGGGGGAGGGGGGGTTAAACGTTCCTCTTGACCCATGTTTCTATTCAAAAAATGAGTTAATTGAGAGAGTATTGTGACAACATTCACGATTCCCACTCCCATTATTGGGGGATCTTATTAGAACAATCATCGCATTGATCTTAACATCGGTTGTTCACTCGAGTCCTCCTATTACTATCCATTGGCTGGAATAAAAAGAATATTAGGGGTAACACATAAAGGATAATCCAAAGACAAAAATGGATGACTTATAAATTAATTTTATTTCCTTAATTTATGAATCTATAGTCTTAAATCGATGTTATCCATGATCTAGTTTGTAACATATATTCCTTGGGGAATTTTTTATTTCTTTTATAATGGTCCATACAAAGCTTATGAATTTACCAAATCATATCCCTTGAGAGTGTCGCAACCAAAAGTGAAGAAAGGCCCATTGTCATGTACCAGGATACCCCAGGTCAAGCCTGAAATTCCTTTTCAGAGTTTTCACTCCTAGGTACATCTCTTACAGAGCCGCCTCTACCTACTCGTATCCAGACATGGATGTATTTGCTTAATAAACCACTTACTAATTTCTCACCAAAATTTGGGGATGTTTTTATTATACATAGACATATACATAAGGCATCACTATGATTTTCTAATCCTAATCCAAAAAATGACTAAACCTCTCTCTGATACCAACCATGACCACCCTGATTTTTTATTACACACTTAAACATGATTTATTAAATAAAAACCTTCACTTGTTACAACATATATGATCGATTGGTATTGTGTCTTTGGGGATTAGGAACATTACATAACGACTTAAAACATATAACAAAACATTTTATTGAAAAATTATTTTACATTACCACTACATTCCCTTGTACTTAGCATTCCATAGGATAACCTAAGGACACACATAAGAAAAGGGTGAGCTATAAAGCCCTGTAAGGGAGTAAACAAGGTATAACATGAAAAATACAATACAGGTATTGCAATAGGAATATTAATAGTGCACAAGAGATACATGAACATAATGTCATGATATAGCATGATTATCATAACATGGAATTGTGGCAATAACACTTAACATGAAATTACCATGATCTGAGGCTCATTGCACATGGAGCATGAGTAATCCCTCATTGCACATGAAGCATGAGTAAACCCTTGTTTATATTGAATTATCATGAGTCAACACTCAATACATATGATGTATCATGATACTATACTTTAACCAATGCATTGGAGCACTATCTGGGCACACCCTTCTTAAACATTTCATTTCATGCATAAGTGTGCCACATGGATCATACAACATGGAATCATTCAAAATCACCATTTATTCCATGATAAATGAATTTTGAATACATAAATGAGTCTCATTAAATAATAATTAATGTACATAAAGTTGAATACCCATGATAAAGAATTGGTCATGGTATTCACTACACAATGACTTTGTCTTGGAAAAACGCGGTGCAATTTCGGCAGCGTAACAACGTGACATAAGAACCCATAAAAACGGTTGATGAGAGAGAAAGGGGTGTATCATAATATTTAAATGAAATGGATAGTAATGGGGGTCATGTAGATACATTTCCAAATATATATAATGGAATTTGGATTCATAATATAAAATAATTTCTTGAATGTAAAAGAGGAGAGAGAAATTCCTTACCGAATTTCGGCATGGTAACGGGTGTACGTGGGAGCCATTAATAAGGTATAAAGTGGTATAGAATCATTAAAACATAAATAGGGGAGTATGGGGGAGGTGATAAATCATAACCCAACATTTATAATTGAAAATAAAAGGGCATAACAATATAAATAAACTAGGACATACAGAAAGAAAGTGAGAATCCCTTAATTGGAAGTGTAATCCCAAAGTACTGGGAGAGGCTTGAGAGTGGATTCTTTGGAGATTGGGGAATGTTGGGAGGATTATAGAGAGATGATGGAATAGTATGGATGAACTAAAAATTCATTGTGTGAATAGGAAGTGGGATCTTGTGTGGGTTTATATAGAAAATTAGAGGGAATTATTTATTATTTAGGTTTGGGACACCTCACATTAAACTAATCAAATCCACAAAACAACCCATGGTTTTTGCCTATGGTTTTTTAAAAAGGGGAGTGTATTAAAATATTTTTTAAGTCCAATGGAAGAATATCTTAAAATAATAGGGATGCTTATTTGGAGGTGAGTCACACTCTTAGGGAAAACAATTTAAAAATAAAAAATGTTTTATAAGTTTTGGAGGGTCCACTAAAGATTATAAAATAAATGAAACAAATCTAAAATAAAAATATTTAAATGTTAAAACATATTTTGGAGGAAAATAATTTTTATATTATTTAATTACATCACTATTGGGTCATTATGATGTCATAAAACACATTATATATTTAAACGGTATATAATTTTTACCCAAAAATTTTACGGGCTTAGAAAATTATAAAAAATTCACCGATGTATAATTTAAACATCCTGATTCCATAAATAATAATAATTTTATATAAGTAATTTTCTAAATATTTGAATTTTCACTTTTAAAATAAAAACCTACATTTATAAAAAATTCATGGGTTTTGACAAAAATAGCATTCAAACCATAATAAAAATTACAATTGTATTCATAAAAATTATAGTATCATTTTAATAAAAATAAATTTAATAACAATATTTTATTAAAATATTATTTAATTCAAAAATCAATCAATTTATCAAAATATATTTCTTAGTTGAATATTAATAAAAAATACTATTTGTGATTTAAAAACTATTTACAAAGTAACAATAATAGAATGAATGTATATGATTTATACAAAAATAATGTACATAGTCATAGTGCTAGGTTATTATTACATAACCCCTTAAAACACCTGCCTATGACCTTAGGGTAAGGTGTACGATGGTAACTGACTCTTGGGGTGGCTCGGAGAACATCACTTGAGTGGTAATCTCTATCAACTTACACTTCTCCTGTAGGCGGTTCTCCTCGATCTTATCATATTCAAGATCAGGTTTTTCTTGGTCAAGAGAGAAGCCCAAAGACTCCACCTCCTTTACAAGCTCCGACAAATGGGATTTGTATGGGGTAAGTCTACTGGATGAGCCCATCGCTTCCTTTATCTCAGTAAATTGGATTTGTTAAAGCCCTATATTTATACTAATCATGTGATCATTTTTCAAAGACTATATTAGCAAAGATCATAATTCTTAATAGTATTTTAAATTCAGAAAATATAAAACCAAGGAAGTTCATACGTTTTATGTGATCATTCTACATAATAAGATATTTAATTGGATCAAGAGATATTTTAATTTGATAAAATTTTGGGTCGTTACATAACAGGTCATACACGTTAATATAAAAGGGAACACATGGCTAACCTGTAAGAACCCGGATCTTCTTTTCAGGTACGTTTTTCCTTTTTTTGAAGTTTTTAAGAATAATGAATTTTCTGGAAATTTTTGAAGTACATGCCGTGTACTTTCTAAGTACACACTGTGTACTCTTCTCCGGCTCGAAGCCGTGTGCTGGCCATGCCCGGGCCACACACACAGTGTGTAGGGGGTGATGTGGAGGCTGTTTTTAGCGGAGTACGAAAAAACCCACTACACGCCGTGTACTTTAAAAACACACGCCGTGTACTTTTATTTTTTTCATTAAATGGACCGGGGTCATGCCTAACCCCCAAATTCATCTTCTTCTCCAGATTCCGTCCACCTGAGATTGACCGTACGACTGGATCTTCGACGAGCTCCCGCCTCTTCGTCCGTTCTCCGATTCGGGCGTAGTCGATTACGTTGGAATTGCAGCGGTGATCTCTCCCTTCTACTTGAGTCTTGTATCTTGATTCCTCATGGTTTTCATGTTATCGTAAGATGATATTTTCGTGAATTTTCTCAGATCTACATCGTTTTAAGGGGAATCTTTCGTCGTCGTTCACGTATATCGATCTCCTAGGATCTAGGTAGGTGGTTTTTCTCTTTCTGTAGAAAGTTGATGGATATTTTGTGCAAATTCAACCAATACCCTTGAACGGGGTATTGCGTGTTCCTGTTTTTCCCTTGTTGTATTGTCGGCTTTGCTTGATTTCTAGAGTAGATGTTTTTCCTATGATTATAGTAGCATTACTATACCTTGGATGTTTGTTATGCTTGTTCTGCCTGTTTGGCGTTTTTTCAATTTCCATGCATAGTCATAGGACAGTGGAACTGCCACCTTTTTTTACTACTGAGCCTTAGTTTATAGACAAGTAGTTCTTGAGGTTTACTTGGATGATGCACACGTGCTGAGCATGTTTTACCTTTCACTCAGGACTGTGAGAACCTAGAGTAGTAGACCAAAATGGAGAATTAATGGAAGGGCTTCTCCAGAGTGTTTTTTAATTACGATGTGATACCACAGGGGAAATTGACGTTGAGTGCTTCCTTAGAGAGTCTATAGTTCCTCAACATGGTCCATAGGAGGAATAGACATTGAGTGCTTCCCCAGAGAGCCTTTATCATGATACGAGACTCTCGGGGGAATTGATGGTGAGTGCTTCCCCAGATAGTCTATTAATTTCATAGCTGAACCAGAGGGGTGAGACTGTGTGTGAATCCTAGAGGGTTGATAGTACTTATAGGTTGAACCATAGGGGTTAGGCTGTGAGAGCTACCCAGTGGGTTACCTATTTTCTTCTTGTTGCTGGCTATTTTCTTGTGTACTTCATTCGTTAGAACTGTGGATTGCAGCTGTCTCTGCTTTCCTGTTTACTGCATCTTGTTTTATTTCTTGCCTTGTATTCATTGACTATTAGGCACAAATCTTTGGGTGATTTCCTACTGGGATTGTATCTCACACCCTGTTTGGGCCATGCTTTTGGGCCCAAAAAGACTATGTTGTTGAAGGTATAGATAAGGGCAAGCACCCTTCTACTTCAGGTTCATGATTACACTGGAGCTGGGGAGCATGGGACCGAGCCGTGGCTCGCGATGCTGAGGAGTTTATTTTGTCTTTCCTTTGCACTTTGTTTTCAGTTTTATTCCAGCACGTTGTTGTGTTTGCTGTTTTCCATAGATACTTGTACTTGATGCATCATTGTCATCATTGCTATATAAATTCATTACTTCCGCTGTTTGGTTTCAGTTGTTGCATATTGTTTACTTCTTCCGCTGTTTATTGTTGTTTTTCATAACTTGTATGCCTTAACTAATGTGGGCATAGTTTCCCCAATAACTTACCAGGGCCCTCACTTCTAGTCGGCAGCCTCTGGCGTTCAGGGAAATGCACTTGAGGTCTTGTGGAGAACCGGGTACGGGGCACCAGTGGAGGGGCTCTGGACTCGGGTCATTACAAAGTGGTATCAGAGGAGTTCTTTTCTCTTGCTTTACTATTTGGAGATTTATCCAGGGATAGGATGGACTTGGTACTTGGTATTAAGCTATGCTCGGGAGTAGCTAACCTGTGTATAGGGAAAAGCCATACTACCTCTTTAATTTCAGTTCTGGTTTTGAGATTTTATGGTATATTTGATTTCACCTAGAGTGATTCACATGACTTGTGCTATTATTGTTTTTATATTTTAGTTCTATTTCTGTCGCAACCCGATGAGATGAGGGTATGCCATATCATGCATCATATAGGAACTTGTAGAAATCACATGCCAGGCATTCTTTCCATGCCATCTAGGGTGCATTAGCGATTGCATTCTGTTGTGATATACTTCGTGTAGATTATCCATGTTGTTGTGATAGATGCTTGATAGAATCCATACTGTTATGTCATAGGGGTGTTCATTTTCCCTTGTATGTGACTGTAGGAGATGCCAAGCTTTGATTCACATGGAGTATGAGACCTCACTGATTGGAATTTGGCACCTCTGTGCCTTGTTTTTAGTGTTTTTGGGATTCTGTGCAGTTTCTGAGCTATTGCCATGAAAAACCCGGAATACACGGCGTGTACTTTTTGGATACACACCATGTAGTTTTCAGACCGTGTCACTGACCATGTGAGCAGAACACGGTGTCATGAAAGTAACTTTAGTAACACGCTGTGTATAGTAGGTACACGCCGTGTAGTAATGAGCCGTGTACCTCACCGTGTCACTAACAACATGGGTCGGGGAAGCTTGGGTAGAACACACCGTGTCTAAAGAGAACACGTCGTGTGGTCTTGTCCAGGTACCCAGCCATGTCACGAACAACACGGGCCGACGTTACCTTATTTTCCACACGCCGTGTTTGTTCGGAACACGCCGTGTAGCCTTGTTCAGGTTCCCGGCCGTGTCGCGAACAACACGAGATGGTGTCACCTCCACCTATACACGCCGTGTTTGTTTGGAACATGCCATGTGAGGTTCAGCCATGTAGACGGTCGTGTGTTTAACAACACGGGCCACCGAAGCCTTGTCCACTACATGCCGTGTTTTCAGGGAACACACCATGTAGTATCAGTTTAAGAAAACCGTGTGGGTCAGCCATGTAAGAGACTCAGGCAGGGGAATAGTTTTCAGGTACACCCCGTGTGTTGGGGTCAACACGCCGTGTAGTTGAGATGTCACACGACTTGTAGGGAAGGAGCACACACCCATGTTAGTGGCTTAAGAAGACACACCGTGTAGTCAGGTTTTGTAAAACTGTGTGTTTTTCTTCCCCTATTTCCGTTTTTTACTCGTGTGTTCTCTGTCCTTGTTTTCCTGATCTAAGGCATGATTTTCATCTTTCAGAGATATGCCTCCGAGATGTCCTCCGTTCATACGTCTGTCATCAGGCAGTGATCAGATGCCAGACAGGGCTGATCAGGGACTTCCTGCCGATCCTCCAGTCGGGCCAGCCTTGGCACCGGCTGTTATACCAGTTTCAGGCACTGATGCGCAGTTCATGGAAGGTTTCATGAGGATGATACAGGCCTTCCAGGGAGCTCCGCCTCCTGGAAGCTATGCTGACCATCTTCGAGCATCTGGAAACGCCTCAAGAGAGGCAGGTCAATCTCACCACCTACATGCTTCGAGACTCTTCCAAGAGGTGGTTGGACGTGATCTCACAGGAAGGTCAGTAGCAGGATATGGCTTGGGAGGAGTTCCAACACGTGTTCTATGACTAATTCTACCCGGAGACCCTGAGGGCCGACCAATACCTGGAGTTCATGAGCTTAGAGAAAGGTACTCTTTCTGTCATGGATTATTCCGCTCGTTTCACCGAGCTGCAGCGCTTCACACCCCTCTGGGATGGGAGCGGGGTGTTCTTAGCAAGGAAGTTTGAGGATGGTCTCAGGCGGGAGATCCACTCACAGGTGAACATCTTCCAGCTGACTTCCATTACTTCCATCATCAACCAGGCACTGATTGCGGAGCACAATATGAGAGACTCTGGAGCTGTGAGATAGGGCGGTTCTGCTTCCAGAGCCAGTTTTCCTCCAGATGACAGCATGAAGCGCCGTAGAGAGCCTACATGCGGTGATCCGATGAAGTGAGATGCATCGTCAGGCAGCCAGGTGATATTCTACCAGTGTGGCCGGTCAGGGAAAACAAGACCGCAGTGCCAGAGGGACATCGTGGAGTGACGATCTTGCGGCAAGATGGGTCACCATCAGAGTTTCTATCACGTTTTCTCACCAGGAGCTGGTGACCAGGGTTCTTCAATGACCCCTCATTTAGGAGAAACACCACCAGTTTCTCACCAGTCGGGGAACTGGAGTTCTTCCGGTCGTTCAGGCCGAGGTAGAGGTCGAGCCAATAGTGGTCATCCACCAGTCCCTCAGCATCAACAAGGTGAATCAGATCAGAGTGGTCAGCCAGGGGTGCAGGGCCATGGTGCAGGCCAGTCTTTTGCCATGGAGCAGATCTATCAAGAGCAGGATCCCGACCCTTCTACAGTTCGAGTTACGATTTTAGTAGCCTCACTTTTATCTTCATCCATTTTCAATACTGGTGCTACACATAGATTTATCTATATTTCTGTTGTGGAGAGACTTGGACTCTATATCTTTTCTTCTGCAGACTCGTTGACACTAGAAACACCTTTGGGAACGAGGAAATCTAGTGTACGTTAGTGTAGAGAGTGCCCTATCGAGGTTGCAGGGTATCGTTTCTTATGGGATCTCTATGTCCTAGAGATGATAGGCTATGATGTCGTCCTCGGGATAGACTGGTTGGTTTCTTTCTAGGCAGTCGTCGACTGTTATCGCCGCAGAGTGAGTTTCGTTTCACCAGAGGGTGAATCATTTCTTCATAGAGGCAAACATGACATTCTGACGAGTCGAGTAGGACTCGAACATCATGGGCTAGGATAGGTGACAGCCCAGATTTCTAGTCTTTATCTGGATGATCAGGGGAATTCATAGTTGGACTTTCCTCTAGTGGTGGATCGTTTTAGGGATGTCTTTACAGAGGACTTTTCACGTTTGCCTCTGGAGCGTGAGGTAGACTTGTCTATTGAGCTCGTTCCAGGAGCGGAACTGGTGTCCATTCCTCCTTATAGGATGGCCACACCTGAGTTGCAAGAGCTCAAGAAGAAATTAGAGGAGTTGCAGGCTAAGGGTTTCATCCGACCTAGTACTTCTACATGGGGTTCGCATGTCCTGTTTGCGAAGAAGGCATACGGTACCCTTTAGCTTTGCATGGATTATTGGAAGATGAGCCAGTTGACGGTCAAGAACCGATATCCCTTGCCGAGGATCGATGACCTCTTTGATCAGCTTCAAGGAGCCCAGGTGTTCTCAAAGATCAAGTTGAGGTCCGGTTATCATCAGTTGCGCATTAGACCATCAGATATACCTTTGACAGCCTTTAGGAGCAGGTATGGTTTATACGAGTATACAGTCATGCCATTCGGTCTCATGAACATGCCTGCAGTTTTCATGGCATTGATGAACCGAGTGTTCCATCTTTACTTGGACTCTTTCATCGTGGTCTTCATGTACGATATCTTGGTGTACTCTCACACTCGACACAACCATACCACACATCTTGATATCGTTTTGAGTACACTGAGAGAGAATCAGATTTATGCTAAACTCTCAATGTACCACTACTGGATAGATCAGATTCACTTCTTGGGTCACGTCATCTCAGAGGCAGGAGTATCTATAGACCCAGAGAAAGTGAGAGCTGTAGTTTCTTGGGAGCAGCCGAAGAACGTATTTGAGGTATGGAGCTTCCTAGGGTTGGCTGGATACTACATGTGCTTCATTCATGAATTTTCTCATCTAGCAGCACCCTTGACAGGTCTAACCAAGAAGGGGGAAAAGTTCTTATGTTCAGATTCTTGTGATTCAGCCTTTCAGGTGCTGAAAGGGAGGTTGACGTCAGCACCGATATTAGTCTTGCTAGAGCCAGGAAAGACCTACACTGTTTACTGGGATGCTTCAGGTATCAGGATGAGTGTTGTTCTTATGAAGGGGGATGGAGTCATTGTGTACGGGTCTCGGAAGTTGAGGCCACATGAGAGGAACTACCCGATGCACGATCTGGAGTTGGCAGCTGTTGTTCATGCCTTACGCTGTTGGAGACACTATCTCTTTGGGGAGCACTTTTTGGTCTTCACTGACCACAAGAGTCTCAAGTGTATCTTCACTCAGCGTGATCTGAATCTGAGGCAGCGTAGGTAGGTTGAGTATCTACAGTCTTTTGACTTCGAGCTTACCTATACGCTGGGTAAGGGCAACGCAGTGGCTGATGTGTTGAGCATGATAACTCAGATTTAGGCAGTTCAAGAGGCCAACAGTGAGTGGCAGCTGATGGCTCTGTTCTCTGAGATGCATCTAGAGGTTCATGACAGAAAGGGACAGGCCTTCCTATCTTCTATAGTTGTTACCTCTACACTACTTGATCGGGTATATATGAGGTAGCTATCAGACTCAGAAGGCCTAGTCCTGCGGGAGGGTGTATCAGGAGAGGACCCTCTTCCCGGATGGACTGTGGGCGAGGATAAGATCTTTTGTTTTCTAGGGATGTGTATGGGTGCCAGCAGACATACGCGAGGAGCTGATGCAGGATTTTCATTCCTCAGTTTGGGCAGTCTATCCTGGAGTCAGCAAGATGTATCGGGATCTTCATCGCCAATACTGGTGGTCAGGTATGAAAAAGGATGTTGCTGGTTTCTTCATGAGATGTTTTACTTGTCATCAGTTGAAGGCAGAGCATCAGCGACCAATAGAACTTTTACAGAATTTACCCATTCTGTAGAGGAAGTGGAACGATGTTGCGATGGAATTCGTGACCGGGTTGCCGAGGTCTCCTCGAGGGAACGATGTTGTCTGGGTTGTCGTCGACAGGCTTATGAAGGTTGCTCCCTTCTTGCCGATCAAGGAGACCTTGAGTGTTGATGATCTTGGACAACTTTAAATCCAAGAGATTGTTCGTATGCATGGAGTTCCACACTCCATTTTTTCAAATAGGGATGCGCGCTTTACCTCTCAGTTCTGGCAAGGACTTCAAAAGGCCTTGGGTACACAGGTACTTTTGAGTACAACATACCATCCCCAGACTGATGGTCAGTCCAAGCGCACAATCTAGGTGCTTGAGGATATGCTCTGAGCTTGCATCCTAGACTTTGGAAGTTCTTGAGAGAAGCATATTCCTCTGGTGGAGTTCGCCTACAACATCTGTTTCCATGTGACCATTCAGATGGTGCCATATGAGGCTTTTTACGGTAGGCCATGCCGATCACCCTTATGATGGCTGGAGGCAAGAGAGGCAGCTTTACTGGGACCTCATCTTGTTCAGGAGACCTCAGAACAAATAGAGCTAATTCAGAAGAGGATGGCTACAACACAGTCTCGACAGAAGTCTTATGCTGATCAGCGGAGACAACCTCTGGAGTTCAAGGTCGGGGATCAGGTTTTCCTGCGTGTCGCACCGAGGTTGGGACACAAGAGGATTCAGAGACAAGGTAAGCTTTCACCATGGTACGTCAGGCCATTTGAGGTCTTGGAGAGAGTTGGGTCATTCACCTATTGGTTACATCAACCTCAGAGGTATCGGGCTATGCACGACGTCTTCTACGTCTCTCAGCTTCGATTCAACTTTTCAGACCCATCTCACATCTTTCAGCCTGAGGAAGTTGAGATTGAAGCAGATTTGTCATTCGAAGATCATCCTATCCAGATTGTCGATCGCAGTACGAAGGTTCTCCACAGACGGTCTGTTACTCTGGTACGAGTGCTATGGCAGCACGGATGAGTATAGGAGGAGACCTGGGAGAGGGAGGCCGATGTACAATCACAATGGCCAGAGCTGTTTGGAATTTATTCTTCTCCGCATCGTTAGGGAAATTCGGGGATTAATTTCTTTAAGGTGGGAAGTTTGTAAGAACTCGAATCTTCTTTCTAGGTATGTTTTTCCTTTTTCTGGAGTTTTTATGAAAAATGAATTTTCTGTAAATTTTTGAAGTACACGCCATGTACTTTCTAAGTACACATCGTGTACTCTTCTCTAGCTCGAAGCCGTGTGCTGGCCATGCACGGGCCACACACACGGTGTGTAGGGGTGACGTGGAGGCCGTTTTTAGCGGATTACGGAAAAACCCACTACACGTCGTGTAATTTAAAAATACACGCCGTGTGCTTTTCGTTTTTTCATTAAATGGACCAGGGTCACGCCTAACCCCTGAATTCATCTTCTTCTCTAGATTCCGTCCGCCCGAGAGTGACCGTACGGCCGGATCTTCGATGAGATCCTGCCTCTTCGTCCGTTCTCCGATTTGGGCGTGGTCAATTGCATTGGAATCATAGCAGTGAGCTCTCCCTTCTACTTGAGTCTTGTTTCATGATTCCTCTTGGTTTTCAAGTTATCATAGGTTGAGCGTTTTGTGCGTTTTCTCATATATACGTCGTTATAAGGGGAATCCTTCGTCGTCGTTCACTTATATCGATATCCTAGGATTGAGGTAGGTGGTTTGTGCCTTTCTGTAGAAAGTTGATGGATATTTTGTGCAAATTCCACCAATACCATTGAACGAGGTATTCCGTGTTCCTATTTTTCCCTTGTTGTATTGCCGGCTTTGCTTGATTTCTAAAGAAGATGTTTTGCCTGTGATTATGGTAGCTTTACTGTACCTTGGATGTTTTCTATTCTTGTTCTGCATGTTCATCATTTTTCCAGCTACCATGCTTAGTCATAGGACATTGGAACTGCTACCATGTTTTGCTAATGAGCCTTAGTTGATAGCCAAGTAGTTCATGAGGTTTACTTGGACGATGCACACGCGCTGAGCATGTTTTACCTTTCACTCAGGACTGTGAGAACCTAGAGCAGTAGACCAGAGGGAGAATTGATGGAAGGGATTCTCCAGAGTGTATTTTAATTACAATGCGAGACTACAGGGGGAATTTGACATTGAGTACTTCCTCAGAGAGTCTGTAGTTCCTTGACACGGGCCACAGGGGGAATAGACGTTGAGTGCTTCCCCAGAGAGCCTTTAGCACGATACGAGACTATAGGGGGAATTGACAGTGAGTGATTCCCCAGAGAGTGTATTAATTTCATAGCTGAACCAGAGGGATGAGACTGTGTGTGCCTCCTAGAGGGTTGCTAGTACTTATAGTTTGAACCAAAGGGGTTAGGCTGTGAGAGCTACCCAGAGGGTTACCTATTATCTTCTTGTTTCTAGCTGTTTGCTTGTGTATTTCATTCGTTAGAACTGTGGATTATAGCTGTTTGTGCTTTCCTGTTTACTGCTTCTTGTTTTATTGCTTTCCTTGTATTCATTGACTGTTAGGCACAAATCTTTGGGTGATTGCCTACTAGGATTGTATCTCACACCCTGTTTGGGCCATGCTTTTGGGCCCAAACAAACTATGTTGTTGTAGGTATAGATAAGGGAAAGCTCCCTTCTACTTCAGGTTCTTGATTGTGCTAGAGCTGGGGAGCATGGGACCGAGCCATGGCTCACGATGCTGAGAAGTTTATTTTGTCTTTCCTTTGCACTTTGTTTTCAGTTGTATTCCAGCACGTTTTTGTGTTTGCTGTTTTCCATAGATACTTGTACCTTCTACATCATTGTCATCATTTCTATATATATTCATTGCTTCCGCTATTTGGTTTTAGTTTTTGCATATTGTTTACTGCTTCCGCTGTTTATTGTTGTTTTTCTTACCTTGTATACCTTACCGAATTAGGGCATTGTTTCCCCAATAACTTACCAGGGCCTTCGCTACTAGTCGGCAGCCTCTGGCATTCGGGGAAACGCGCTTGAGGTCATGTGGCGAACCGGGTACGGGGCACTGGTGGAGGGGCTTCGGACTCAGGTCATTACATAACCATTGTATCTACATATAAGAATATGCTTATTGATATAGGAATAAAATATAAGAAAATGAAAAACTCCATCTAAGCATGACCTCATGGTCCCTACCAATCTCCATTCCAAACTACACTATGATATATCTCTTGAGGCTTGTCCTTTACATGTACGTAAAACCATAAAGTCTACATGCATACCGTAGGTCCCGTGTAGGGTGTGAGATGAATCTTAGAAGGATACCACCCAATGGTTCATACCTAGTATAAGTGATTAAGGAGATAATAACACCAAGAAAATTAATCTGTTCAATGCAATAATAAATAACACCCCCACTGGTGCTCAGCAGCCATTAGGGAGCGTCACCTGCTTCATCCAACGTCAGAATCATAGAAGAAAGGAGAGTCTTTGGCTCGTGTCCCATGGTACTCTTATATTCACAAAGTCCTGGTTGACCCTCAGGTTCTAGCTTAATCACATAGTTTGGCACCGTGTTCCTCCTGAAACCGCGTGTCTCAAAGTACTAAAGTCCCCAAGGCATGTCAATCAACAGTATCCTGGTCCCAAGGACCCCTACATGTAAGCTCAAGCTAGACCATGACACAAAATCTGGAGTAACAATGATGTTTGTCCCCAAATAAATATCCAGTCTCACGGCCTAATTCACGGAGAGCCTCATCCCCCAACCTGATAGCATTATCCCTATCAACCGAAGGCTCCTCACCTTCAAATGGATCTCTATGGAAAGAACCCCCAAACCAAAAATACTTAAACCGAAACTATCGGGGGATCAATCCACATGAGTATTCAAAACCACCTCATCACATAGTCTACTTGTCTACACGTAACTCAATCATTCCTTTGGCCATCACGGGTGAGCAGAAATCACCAAAAAGAACCTAATCCACAAAATCTATGGCACCTTGTGCACCTACAACCATGTCACTCAAATATGATGGCCATGTCATCCAAGTATCCCAAGCCATTCCCAACCTGATAGTCACACTGCCTCAAACGACATCCAAATTTTCAAATACCATGGTCAAAACCACCCAATCAAATTCAAACAAATCCTAACCCCAGGTCAAGCCCGTCACAACCCCAAGGGTCTCAGCACATGTAATCCCAAAAATTATATATATATAATCACATTAATAACCTTAAAAAAGAAATTCAAATTAAGAATATTTAATTACACTATCTAAATCTATAACATAGAAGCATTCAGGTCTTGAATGCCTCTAAATAGTTTAATCAAACTTAAAAGATTTAAACATACTGGTTTAAAACATTCAAATCGTTTAAAATATTTTTTTCACCCCGACCAAAATATCCCAATGAAAAACGACCTATCGCCCAACCTCGCTTACACAATTCAGTTAGAGGGAGTCCCAATGACATCCTACGGGTCTAATAATCATATCAAAATGCAAAAACAGGTATAACAAGGTCTCACTCAAAATACCCAAAGACGCGCCAAAGGCTGCTCTACCCAAAAATCCTCAAAAACACAAAACAATGTATGCATCACCTACCCCATATATGTAAGAAAATCCTCCTCCAGCATCGGCCTATAATTCTCCCTAGAATTGGATAGATCTATAAAATGATCATAAATTCCAAATGTCCTATAACTTGTTCGAATAAGATAAATCACAAAGAACGGCTCAATAGGAATCATGATCTTACCAATTGAGTTCCAATGACTCTGATAGTGTTTAATTCGGACTTAATAAAAATAATTTGCATCCAAAATGAGGTTCGGCCAGCAGGTTTCCAAGGGCTCTGCCCAAAACCAAAAAACGAGACTACTTCCCATTTTAAGAAAAAATTACAAAGTATACGATGTTTGCTCGGGATGACACACCATGCAGGTTATTTTCCATTTCCAAAGATGGTCAAATTTTTTCAACTTCATTTCCATGTCTTGCCGACATAAATACATGGTGTGTACTAGGAAGTAAATGGTATGTACATGGTTTGGTCCTATAATCCCCTACCAACATCCCTATATTCCATGTATACCACTAACATGGCCAATGAGTACACGACATGTACTTGGGATTACACGCTGTGTGACCCGATGTCTAGACACGTGACAGTCTAATTCTAATACTTTCTGAGTATTCCCCTATTTTATCGAAAACAATAGAAAAAAAAGAAACTTGTACCTCAACGGAAGAACTGAGTTCTTACAAACTTCCCCACTTAAATAAATTCTTCCCAGAGTTTCCCTTCCGTGGGATGTGAGGAAAAACTCCAAAATAACTCTGGCCCAAAGATCAAATCAAAAAAGGTCCATAGACATGTTTCTAGACCCAGGGTCCTCCCATGAAACATCGTCACCCCTTCACCTCATAATGTGATCCCATGTCGATTCTGAAACCTAATCGCATCCCTCACCACATCGACACCCGCCTCTATCCCATGGAACCCATGACACCATGAGGTCCCACATCACTTGGTTTCTCAAAACAACCCAGTGCCTTGAACCTCAATCACAACACATCCTTGATTCCTCAATTCCCAAGGAACCTCATGTAACCTACATCCCATGGATTCCCCGATGTCCAAGGCACCTCAAAACATGCATCCAATGATTCTCCTGATGCCAAGAATCTCACACACACACAGATATATATATATATATAATCATGCACCTGGAATGGTGCCAACCCACTGACCAACATCTAGTCAGTCCAAAAACATCTTGTTCACCTCATGCACTCAAAATGGACATTCCTCAACAGGCCATGCCAAGAAAAAGTAAAAACAACTACATCCATGCCTATGGCGTACCTTTGACTGTCGTCGGATCACCAGTATGCTCAACCACTAGCATCTCCACGGTGTGTACCTGGTCTGACACACTGCTACCTAATTCTTGTCCTCCCTACAGTGCTACACTAGTCACCATCCATTTACCCCTCATTTGGGTCCCACTGTCTCTGGCATGTCCTCTGCGTGCAGAAAAGACTCGACCACCCTCACCTGGTACCGATCCTGAATCGACCTATGAAGTATGCGCCTACCTCGGTCCCTGATTGCCGGCTATCTGAGAAGGATGATTGTAGAACCTATCGAGATTCTCGAACTTTCCACATGCCTGACATTCCTTTGGAGTCCTATTGCACTGAGTCATGACATTCCTCGGCTGCCCACACTGAAAAAAAACCACTGCTTAACATCCATGAGGTGGCCTAGTTGAGTCCTTGGCCTGAAAATCCTACTGAAACTCATTCTGATCTCGTTTCCTACCATATGAACCATCACCTAAAGTCATGAGCTGACCCAAGTGAGACCTGTCTGTAAGGTTTACCCCGGATATGAGTTCCTTATTCAGTGCCTCTGAGAATGAGGTCAACCGAAAGATGTTCACATGTACTCAAATGACATTTCGCAAGCCATACATGAAGCATCTCACCCTTTAGGTGTCATCTCTTACCATAACAGGTGTAAAGCGAGACAAATCAATGAAAATAGCTATATAGTATATGATAGACATGTCACCCTAATTAAGTCCCATGAACTCCCGAGCCCTCTCCACCCTCAGCATCTCCGGGAAAATTTTCTCGAAGAATGTGTCCTTGAACTCCTTCCAAGCTAGTCCCTCATGTTTGCGAGCCTGAACCTACACATCCCACCAGCACTTCTTCAATCCTCTCAACATGTACATCACCAACTTGACCATCCTCCCTAGAGGCATCTCGAGTTACTCGAAGATCATCTGAAAGGTCTCTATCTAGTTCTCATCCACCGGTGGACCACACTCACCCTAATAAAAAGTATATGGTGTTGCGACTAGAACTCCCGAGTATAGTAATCCATAGAGGGATTCATTCCCAATGTGCCTCTATCGATCCCCTGCAAAACACTTACCAGAATAGATCAGAGATGCTCGGCAATCCATGGAACAAATGCTGTCAAACCTAGATAATGCTCTTCTTACACTGGATCCTGATCCTAATCATGTATCTAAGCCTATACATGGGGCTCATGCTCTGCTTTCCCCTCATGGATCTGAACGTGATCATGCACCTACGACAATATACCATCACCCGCCCGACATTCCATCGATCAGACTAGAAGTATCCCACTGAGTACCACAAATGGTCAGAAATCCAAAATATATAACAATATATATATAACACAGACATGGAAAGTAGTAAAGAGGCAGTGCATAACAACTACCATTACTCTCCCCCATTACAACCATTCCCCATAGCATCCCGAACTCATCTCCTCCTCACCTTACCTTAACAGAGCCAAGTATCAAAAGTACCTTGGGCCACACCCATCATGACAACCATATTTTCCTTAAACCGATGACTGAATCACCCAATCCTGATGATCAACATCACCTCAACCATAAAAACAGCCTGCTCGAATAAGAGTTAGTCCAAATCCCCTACCACATGCAATTCTAAAAATATATAAATAAGGGAAGATCACATTGCACAAAACAAGAAATTATATTACTTCATGGAATTTGATATTATTCAGAAGTTATTATCCATTCACAAGGAATACATTCATATATGAAATTGAAATACCCTAAAAACATGCCTATCAAAAGACATGAAACCACAACTTGCCTTACCGTGACAAGGGCCAATTTTCCCTTACCACACCAAGGCAAGGGTCACATATCACAACCAATAACATCTCATACCAAGTGATCCCCCAAGATGGAAACCATATAAACAGTAATCTAAGAAAAATCAAAACAACAATTCCCACCCAAGGCAACATGTTCCATCCCTTAAAGATGGGGCTACAGACACCCAAACACAAGCTATAAAACTAGTTCCAATTACAACCAATATCTAGTTTACCATATCCTAAATAGTAAACCAACATAATAGAAAGGAAATCTCAGACTCATTACTAACCAGTGAATCACTACTACTAAATCACTTCTCTTAAATCACAGTAAATAACAATAAACTCTGATACCACTTTGTAACTTGATGACCGAATAGCCACTTAAACCGTTCTAAACGGGCTTGGTGTCATGGACCTTAGGATCACCTCCCCAAATGTTAGAGGCTTCCAACAAGTATTGAGGGTGTATTAAGATATACTGGGGAGGCTATAACCTTTGGGAATAGGAAATGGTACCAGTTCGAGCATAATAATATAGCATGCATCTGAAATAAAATGACTCAGGAGACTCGAACTAGACCCACAGAGCAAAATCATATCCAATTATAAATAAATAGTGGAAGAAATATAGAAACAAGTGCAATGAAAAGTAAATATAGAAGCATTCTAAATACCACTTGTATCTAATACTAAAAAAAGAAATGCATCCCTAACATGTCATACTAGTTAATATAATAGGGTTCCCATGGATAACCAATGTAGCTACATATAAGAATAAGCATGCTGATACATTAATGAAAGATAAAAAAAAGTAAAACTCAAGCTAGGCATGAACTCATGGTCAATACCAATCCACATTCCCAACAACACTATGATCAAGCTCTTGAGGATGATCCTTTACATGTTTGTAAAACAATAAAGTCTACACACATCCCAAAGGGCAGTGTAGAGTGAGAATAATCTCAGTAGGATATCACCCAACGGTGCATACTCGGTATAAGTGTTTAAGCATATAATAACACTAGTAAAGGTAATCAGTTCAATGAAATAATAAATACCACCTCCACTGGTGGTCATCGGCCACCAGGGAGCGTCACCTTCTTCAGCCGATGCCAGAATCTTTGAAGCGAGGAGAGTCCTTAGACTATGGCCCAAGATACTCCTTTAGTTACAAATTCATAGTGAACCCTTAGGTTCCACCTTAATTACATAGCCCGACACCGTGTTCCTCCTGAAACCATGTGTATAAAAGTACCGACGTATTGAAGGCATGCCAATCAATAGTATCCCAGTACTAAGGACCCCTTCTCCTAATCTCACCTCAGACCATGGTATGAAAACTAGAGGAAAAACGATGTTTGTCATCAAATATATATCCAGGCTCACAGCTTCAATCTCTGTGAGCCTCATCCCCCAACCCGATAGCATCATTGCTATCAACCAAATACTCCTCACTTTCCACTGGATTTCGACAGAAAGCACCCCCAAACCACAAAAACCTAAACCAAAACTATCGGGGGCCTATACCTAGATGAGTGGTCAAAACGACCACATCACAGAGTCTATTTGTGTACACATAACTCAATCGGCACTTTGGCCATCACGGGTGATCGAAAATCACCAAAAATAACCAAAGACGCAACATCTCTGGTAGCTCGTGCCCCTAAGACCATGTCACTATAATCCGATGGCCATGTCATCCATATATCCCAGGCCATGCCCAACCTAATAGTCACACTGCCTCAACCGACATCCATAATGACCAATCATGGGGTCAAAACCACAGAAGAATATCTAGGCCAAGCCTAACCCCATGTCAATCTTGTTACAACCCCAAGGGTATCATCACATGTAATCCCAAAAATTATATATATATATATATATATTATGACATTAAGAACATTAAACCAGCAATTCAATTTAAAAAGATTGAATTACACTAGATAATATCTATAACATAGCATCACTGAGGACTTGAATGCCTCTAAATAGTTTAATCAAACTTATAAAATGTAAACATACTAGTTTAAAGAAAACAAATCATTTAAAACCATTTTGGAACCCCAAGACAAGATATCGCAATGAGAAATGGCCTCTCGCCCAACCTCGCTCATTAAATTCAGGTATAGGGAATGCCCAATGGCTTCCCACAGGTCTAAAAATCAATTCAAAATTCAACATTAATTATAACGGGGTCTCACTCAAAAAACCCGAAGACACTCCAAAGGTCGCACAACCCAAAATTCCACAAAAAAAACAAGGCATGAACCAACCTACCTCCTATATGTACGACACTCTTCATCCAATGTCAGTCTCTAATTCAGCCTAGAACATGATAGATCTATTAAACGAGGATAAACGATCAAGGTCTGATAACTAGGTCAAGAAGATAAATCACAAAGAACTT
The DNA here is from genome assembly GCA_963277665.1 of Viscum album. NCBI lineage: Eukaryota > Viridiplantae > Streptophyta > Magnoliopsida > Santalales > Viscaceae > Viscum > Viscum album. The sequence continues at coordinate 688,202,384 of OY728167.1, forward strand.
CCCAAGAGGAATAAAGAGCTTACCGATTGGGTTCCAACACCTTCGAAGGAGTTTAAATTGGGCATAAGATGAAGAATCAAGAGCCAAAACGAGGTTCAGCTCACTTGTTTGCGAGGGTTCTATCCAGAACCTGAAAATGAGGGTACTTCCCGTTTTAAGAAAAATTTAAAAAGTACACAGTGTGTACTTGGGACTACATATCGTGTCAGTTCATTTTTTGTTCCAACAGCTTTCAAATGTTGCCAAGATACTTTCCAGGTCTTGCCAACATGAAAACACGGTGTGTACTAGGTAGTACGTGACATGTACATGGATTGGTCCTCTAATCACCTATGAACATCCCTATATGCCATGTGTACCCCTTACATGTCCAGTGAGTACACGACGCGTACTTGGGATTACACAGCGTGTAACCCTAGGTCAGGTCGTGTGATGGTCTAATTTAAGTACTTTCCCAATTTTCCCCTATTTTCTCAAAAACAAATAAAAAAAAGAAACTCGTACCTCAAAGGAAGAACCGAGTTATTACAAAAATTCCCCTTAAATTAATTCCTCCCCGAATTTCCCTTCCAAGGGTGGTGAAGAAACATTCCTTAATAACTTTGGACCAACGATCAAAACAATAAAAGGTTCAAAGACATTTTTCCAGACCCATGGCTCTCCCATGACACATTGTCACCCCTACGCCTTATTAGGTGGTTCTGTGTCACTTCAAACACCCAATCACATCCTGCACCACATCGACACCTACCTTGGGCACATGGAACTAATGACACTATGAGGTCCCGCAACCCATGGATGCTTAAAACTACCCAGTGCCTTGCACCTCAGTCACAACCACATCCTCGATGCCTCAATTTCCAAGGCACCTCAAGTAACTGACATCCCATGGATGCCCCGATGCCCAAGGGACCTCAAAACACGCATCCAACAATGCTACCAATTCCAAGAATCTCATACATATATATATAATCACAAAACCGAAATCGTTCCAAATCACTTACAAAGATCTAGTCAGTCCAAAAACATCACGTGCACATCATGCACTCAAAATGGACATTCCTCAACAGGCCATGCTAATCAAAATTAAAAACAACTACGACCACACCTGTGGCGTACCTCTGACCATTGTTGGCTCACCATTTTACTCAGTCCCTGGAAGCTCCATGGATTTCACCTTGCCTGACACATGGATTATTGAAGCCTTTCCTCCCTACGATGATGCACCAGTCACTAGCCATTGTCCCCTCATATGGGTCCGACTTTCTCTTTCATGTCCCCTGTGTGTAGCTGAGCCTCAAATACCCTCACCTATCACTGATCTTGAATAAACCTCTGAAGCCTTCACCTGCCTTAGTCCCTACCTGTCAGCTATCTGAGAAGGCTACCTGTATAACCTATTGAGATTCCCGAACTATCCACATGCATGGAACTCCTTTGAAGGTGTAACTCACTAAGTCTGGACATATGCTAACTTCCCACAATAAAATAAAACCACTGCTGAACTGCCATGAGTTGGTCTAGCTATGTCCTTATCCTAACTGCCCTATTGGAACTCATCCTAACCTCGTTTCTTACAATCCGAACCTCACCTAAAGTCGCAGCCTGAACTAAATGAGACATGTATGTCAGGTTACCCTCAGTTATGAGTGCCTGATTCACAGCCTCTAATAACGAGGTTGGCCTAAAGCTTATCACCTTCACCCAAATGGCGTGTTGTAATCCATCCTCAAAGTGCCTCACCCTCGAGGTGTCATCACTTACCATACCTAGTGCAAAGCGAGAAAACTCAGTGAATGTATCTACATAGTCCATGATAGACATGTCACCCCACTGAAGGCTCAAGAACTCCCAATCTCTCTCAGCCCTTAGTGTCTCCAGGAAAAATTTCCCGAATAATAAATCCTTGATGTCTTTCCATGCCAGCCTCTCATTTCTGGGAGCCTGAACCTGAACATACCACTATCACTTCTCCAGTCCTCTTAGCATGTACGTCGCCAGCTTGACCCTTCTCCTTGGAGGCATCTCGAGCTACTTGAATATCATATTCATGCTATCTATTCAGTTCTCAACTACCTATGGACCACCCTCACCCTGAAATAGCAATGAGTGCTGGAATGGAACTCCCAAGTAAGGTGGGACATAGAGGTATCTGTTCCTTGTGCGCCTCTGTCGATCCCCTGAAAAACACATACCAGACTAGATAGGAGATTCTCATCGAGCCATAAATCGAAGGTGGCCAAAACCAACTGTTTCTCTACATGAAATGGATCCTAAACCTGATCATGTCCCTGAGTCTGTACCTACAGCTCATGCTCTTCCTACCCCTCTGTAGTCTGAACTTGACAGTGCTCCTGCAGTATTGTACCATCACCCGCCTTACATTCCATCAATCCGTCTAAAAGGAACCCTCTAAGTACCATAAATGGCCAGAAAACCAACATATATAACAATATATATATATATAATTTAGGTAGGGAAAGTAGCAAAGAGGTAGAACATAACAACTACCCTTACTCTCCCCCATCGTAACCATGCCCCACAACATCCCGGCCTCATGGTCTCCTTATCCACCCTTAGAAGAGCCAAGTATCAAAAGTACCTCGGGCCAAGCCCTTCCTAACAAACATCATTGCATCAAACCAATGACCGAGTCACCCAATCCTGGTGATCGACATCACCTCAACCATAAAACCTGGTATCTCGAATAGGATTCAGGCCCAAATTCCATTCCACATGCAACTTTACAAATATATAAATCATGGAAAATCACATTTCATAAAACATGGAATTCTATGACATCCTAGAATTTGATATTGTTCTCATGGTATTATCACTTCACAAGGAATACATGCATATATGAAATTGAAATACCCAAAAAAATGTTCCTATAAAAAGACAAGGAACCACACCTTGCTTTACCGGGCTAAGGTCCAATTCTTCCCTTACCACATCGGGTCAAGGGTCACATAACACAACCAATAACATCTAATACAAAGTGAGCCAACAAGGTGGAAGCCATATAAATTGTAATTTGAGAAAAAAAACATAAATTCAAACCCAAGGAAACTTGTTCCTTCCCTCGTACCTCGGGCTATAGGCACACAAGCTCAAACTAGAAACCCAGTTCCAATTACAACCTATCTCCAGTCGACCTTATCTCAAATAGTAAACCAATAGAAAATTAAGGCAGTCTCGATATCATTAGTATCCAAAAAATCATTCCTACTAAATCCTAGTCAAGAACAACCTCCTCTGATACAACTTTGGAATGACCAGACCCGAACAACCACCCAAATAGTGCTAAATGGGCTGGGTGTCACTGAACATAGGTGAAACTCCCCCAACGTCAAAGGATACCGACTATAAGTGAGGGTGCACTCAAGTATAGTGGGGAGGCTATACCCTCTAGGAATAAGAAATAGTACATGTTCGAGAATAATAATATAACATGCAATATAAATAAAATGACTCAGTAGACTCGAAGAAGACCCATAGAGTGGAAGCATATCCAATTATAAATAAACTATGGAAGTAATATAGAAACAACTACAGTTGAAAGTAAATAGAGCAGCATGCTAAACACCACTTGTAACTACTACTAAAACAAACAAGACATGCATCCCTAATAGGTCATACAGGTTAATATAAAAGGGTTCCCATGGCTATACATTATAGCTACATATAATAATAAGCATGATAATATAGGAATGAAAGCTAAAAAAACTAAAAAATTATCTAAGAATGACCTCAAGGTCTATACTAATCTCCATGCCAAACAACACTATGATCTAACACCTGAGGATAATCCTTTACCTGTATGTAAAACCATAAAGTCTACACACATCCCAAAGGGCCCGTGTAGGGTGTGAGATGAATCTCTGTAGGATACCGCCCAATGATGCGTACCTAGTATAAATTTTTAATAATAAAATAAAACTAATCAAGGTAATCACTTTAATTCAATAAAAAATAACACCTCCACTGGTGCTCCACAGCCCCCAGGGATCGTCACATGTTGCGGCCAATGCCGGAATCATAGATGAAAGGAGTGTCATTATCCCATGGTCCAAGGTAATCCTGTAGTCACAAAGTCTCAGTGAACCCTCAGGTTCCACCTTAATCACATAGCCCAACACCATGTGCCTCCTGACAGCGCATGACTCAAAGTACCGACGTCCCTAAGACACACCAATCAATAGTATCCCGGTCCCAATGACCCCTTCTTGTATGTTCAATTTGGCCAATGGCACGAAAACCATAGGAACAATGATTTCTGTCCACAAATAAATATCCAAGCTCACGACCTCAATCTCAGCGAGCCTCAGACCCCAACCCAATAACATCATCACTATCAATCGAAGTATCCTAACCATTCACTACCATTCTATAGAAAGCACCCTTAAACTAAAAATACCTAAACTGAAACTATTAGGTTCTTCTACCCACATGATTGGTCAGAACCACCTCATCACAGAGTCTATCTGTGTACACAAAACTCAATTCGCGCTTTGGCTATCACATGTGAGCAACAGTCACAAAACATATAACATAAGAAACAAAATCACTAATACCTCATACCCTTGCGACTATGAATCTCAAATTCGATGGCCATTCCATCTATGTATCATGGTCCATGACCAACCTGATAGTCACAATGCCTCATCCAACATCAATGACGCCTGATCCCATGGTCAAAACCACCCAAGAAAATCCAGGCCAAGCCCAACCCCGGGTCAAGGCCGTCACAACCCCAAGGGTCTCAGCACCTCTAATCCCAAAAATTACATATATATAATCACATTAAGCACTTTAAGTAAGTAATTAAATTTAAGAAGATTGAATTGCACTATCAAACACCTATAATATAGCAGGACTTAGGTCTTGAATGCCTCTAAAAATTTTAATCAAACATAAATTATTTGAACATACCAGTTTAATACTAAAAAATAATTTAAAACCATTTTGGCACCCCTGATCAAAATATCCAAATGAGAAATGACCTCTCGGCTAGCCTTTCTCAAACAATTTAGGTATAAGGCTTGTCTAATTGCATCCCATGGGTCTAACAATCAATTCAAAATGAAACAGCAGTTATAACGGGGTCTCTCTGAAAATATATGAAGATGCGCCAAAGGTCACGCCACCCAAAGGTCCGAAAAAACACAAAACAAGGTATGCATATCCTACCTTATATACGTATATCACTCCTTATCCAAGTCGGCCACTAATTCGGCCTAGAACGGGATAGATCTACAAAACGAGAATAAACACTCATGGTCTGATAACTTGGTCAAGAAGCAAAATCAGGATGAATGGCTCAACAGGAATTGAGATATTATAGATTGGGTTCCAAGGCCTCCAATGGTGTTTAAATCGGACAAAAGATGAAGAATTGGGAGCCAAAATGAGGTTCATTGGTGGGTTTACGAGTGTTCTATTCAGATGCAGAAAACGAGGCTACTACCCATTTTAAGAGAAATTTAAAAAGTACACAACATGTACTTGGGACTAAAAGTCATGTAGGTTCTTTTACTGTTTCAATGACCACTGAATTTTTCCAACTTACTTTCCAGGTCTTGCTGAAATGAATACACAGTGTGTACTAGGAAGTACACAGTTGGAACATGGTATGGTCCTCTAATCTACTGCAAACATCCCAATACACCATGTACACCCCTTACATGACCAGTGATTACACGACATGTACTTGGTTTTACAAGAAATGTAACCCTATGTCAGACCATTTGACAGTCTAATTCTAGTACTTGCCTATTTTTCCACAGTTTTCTCCAAAACAACTCAAAAAAAGGAAACTCGTACCTCAAAGGAAGAACCACATTCTTATATTTTTTATCCTATTTAATTTACTTCTAAGAATATTATTTTTTTTCCTATGGATATTTTATTTTGGTCCTCAAATAAGTGTGCTGTGACCCATCAATATGTGGGATGTCAAAAAGTGTGTGCCGATCCAATTCAGAAAACAATTGAGATTAAAATTTTTTCAAGCCCAAATTTATTTTACATAGGTTGATTCTAATCTATATGAGAATTTTGATCCTTGCCTTGTTATGTAATCTCCTCTCAATGACACACCCATAGTGTAAGTTTTTTATGGAATTCCTCTTCACATCCGTGACGATCCCATGTCCACACATTTTCTAGTCATGACACATTTTAGGAGTGGAGTGTTGACCACCACATTATTTAGTGGAGTCCCCTTGATCACCATGCCTACTTCTGGAGAGTAGATTTGGCAGCACGTGTCACCTCCATGTGAATTCCTTGTATGGTGCAGTTTGTACGGTGGAGATGAAAACCACTAGTGTCTGCCTCCCCGGTAAATGATCCAATGGTGTGTGACTTCTGGTAACAATGAAAGAAGGATGTCAAATGGGACCAAATGATAGAAATAGAGGAATTAATTATTTTTATAGAAATATAAGGAAATTTATAAAACAAATTAAGATATGGAAGGAAGAAGATAGATGGAAGGAGAAGAAATGATATGAGAGGAAGGAGAAACTAGATGGGCATCTTGAACTCTCTCCCAAGCCTCAAGGAGAAATCCCAATCCTCAGATGCTAAACTGCTCCAATAGACTACTATCCACTGTACTACCTCCTACCTTCCCCTATCCCCCCCAAGTGGTCTAACAACTTCCCCATGGTATGACTATTGTATCCCTTCCAAAGAATTATTTCCAGGCTTTAAAAATAGTGCAGTGGTCCCATTTTCCCTTTTCTGGAATATGACTTCCAGACTGTCCCAGCTACTCCCCAATGTCCTGGTCTCCCATTGTGTTTGATAACCCAACCCTGGTTTGGAAATGTATGGTCGGTAACAAAGATATCGCACTTTAGAAATAGGGATAATTTAATACCCCAGGGATGAGAGACTTAAAATATTTGATGATATTACTCATGTAAATAAATTTTGAATGTGGATAGATTTTACTCGGTGGGAAAGTGCTCCATTTTTTATAGATCTCAAGATAGATAATAAGTTGTACAAAGATGTAATAAGTTCAATATAGCTACAATTCAATGGATGGTCAATATATTAAAGTAATATTCATTTCATGATCATGATCAAGACTTTTAGACATAAAAAATATTTATGGAGAAGAATCTGGAAATGGGGTATTGAGTTGGTCAACTCAGTGTTCCAATGACTGGATCCTCATTTGTTACTTATGATATTTCCCATACCTGAGGCTATCTTAGAAAGGATTTATCTTTTGAAAATTTTAGTTTTTTTTCAACTGTATTGGTTTAATGTGTTTTTTTAAACCCAGTTTTTTATAATGGGTATTTCCGAGTCCCACATCGGAATACACCACCACACAATCCTTTTTAATCATTTATAAAATAATGGACCCACCTCACATTTGGGTAAGGGGGAATTCTCACTCTACATGGTAATAGATGAGTTTATGTAAACCCTACCCCTCCCTATCTATTACTTCCACGACATTTTTTGACCCCGCTTCCTACAACTCTCTCAGTGCCTAGCCCCTCTCCTTCCCTATCCCATCACCCCTATTGCACACAGATTCCTCCCAGTGGCCCTCCCTCCTTCTGCATGATCGGCTCACCCTCCTGATCAGCCCCACCCTCCATGTAATGGCCCACCTCCTTGGCGATCTCGGTCTCTACCTCATTCACACGGAATTCCAGTCCCCTTACCTCTAGGAGGCACCCTCTGCTCTGCCACCTTCGGCGACGTCCTAGCCTACCTTCACCATGGCTCTCTACCACTGCCCCTCCCATGATGGTCTCTCGACCCCGCCATACGCACATCTTCCCTGTGACAACCATCATTTCACTCCCACAACGATTTCCCTACCTCACCCACTCATCGCCACATAATCGAAGCAGCCTCCTGTCGCCCTTGTTGTGCATGGCGTCGTCCTGACCAGCTGAGACCCACCCTACCGAGGTCCTCCCTCTGTGCATCACATACATGGTCCTCCTTCTTGATCATCATTGGGTGACCAACCTCTACCTCTCCCACAACATTTCCCAGACTTCTTCCACAGAAGAAGACTAGCACCACTCTGTAGGTGGACCCCTCCCGCGACACTCTTCTGGTTCCGACGCGGTCTCCCGGAGGGCGCAGAAGGCAGTGCTCCGACGAGTCCTCTATATGGCACTGCCCATTTTCCACCATCTCTAATAAGGATGAACCACCCTACCTCCCTTTACATCCCATCATCCCAGCCCTGACATCCTTGGAGCTCCCTGGCCCACGTCTGATGATACATCCCAACCATTCCCTACATAGCACTCACGGCCCACCGCTCGAGGTCCCCCAGACCCACCTCACTTGTGGTTTTCTAACCCAACTCCTGCAGAAACATCTTGAACTTCCCACATGGCAGCCCCATGATTCTTTTGTACCTCTGTGCGTCTACCTAAGAAGCTATGCCATGCTCTATCATTAGCTCTCCCACAAGGCGTATCCCTTCATCCGGTACCCATTACAGAATAGCGCTCTCGATGGAGGAGGATTAATTGATTGAATCTTATCATGATTTTGTGTCACCGTCCTCTTCTCCAACCCCCATTTCTCAGACTAAAAGCTCTACTTCCTATCTATCTCATCGACCGACAACTTGGATGCTTGACTCTGGTGCGTCAGAATATCTCATAGGGGACTCCAGTATGTTTACTACCTATCATCTGTACACTGTTTCCTCACAATTACTATTGATAATGGGTCTATAATTCCCATTACCAGATTTTTAACATTCCCCTTAACACCTTCTATTCACTTGGATTCAATCAATCATGTTCCTCACAGTCCATTTAATCTTAACTCCTTAAGAAAACTCATCAGAGACTTTAATCATGTTGCTATTTTTACTTCCTCTAGTGTTTTTTGGGAGAAGACGACGAATTGGGATCTTGGTTGAGGTCACCTTTGGAATGGTATTTATGTGTTTGTAACCCACCATCACATTCTTTCTCATCCACCTTATCTTGTTCCCTTGACCTACATTCTCTCATGAGTCATCTTCTGGCTTCCATCCTACATAAGTTTTCCCCCAAATTGTTTCTCTATTTTTCCTTCCATTATAAACCCTACATGTTTGATAAACATCATCAGGTGATGTATGTTCCTTAACTGGAAACACGTGCAGCGAGTCCATTCGACTTTATTCATTTTAATGTATGGGGTTCTTATAGGGTTCCTAGCCAGTCTGGGTATAGTTATTATATATCCTTTATTGATGAATACTCGCACATGACGTGACTTTACCTTCCTCGTGATTCATTCTGAGTATTTTCTACTATTCATCCATTTTATAATGAAATTAATTCCCGATTATCTACCTCCATTAAATGTCTATACTCCAAAAAATGGATGATAATATCTATCCAATTCCTTTTAGCAGTTTCCCAAGGATAAATGCATCATTCATCACACATCTTTCCCCTCGATACAGCTCAGTAGAATGGAGTGGATGAGCGTAAGAATCTCCATATTCTGGTAAATTCTTGTGCCCTCCTATTACACATGAAGTTACCTTTCATTTTTCTTGTCTGATGCCATCCTGGATGCTATATACCTCCGAATCCGACTCGCCTATTTTATCCTTGAGGGGGATACTCCTTTTCGGGATCTTTTCTCCTCTCTCCATCCTCACTCTCTTCCACTATGTGTGTTTGGGTGTCTGTGTTATGTTCAAAAACTCTCCCCAACTGATTTTATTAATATTTTCATGACTTATTATATACTCCCTTTACTTATTTTATATGAAATGTGCATAATTTGTGTTAAATATTAATTTTTTAATACTAAGTATAATTTTTGAGCATTTTTAGAAGTAGTCCAATTGAGTCAGTTTACTATTTTATTTATAACTATCACCCTACTACTCCTAATTGTGTGGTTATTGTTTTTTAGGATTTATAATTCATTATGCTATATTTAATTAGAAGGGATCATGGGTCAATTCTTCCATCTGAAGTCTCATATTGACCACACAAGAGGGTTTACATAATCTGTGAAGAAACTGGACCAACCATAAAGATTGAACTACTAGGCTCACTCCAGAAGCTTGTAGGACCCCGGGACACCCTGAGAGGGGAGGGGTGAATCAGGGTGGCAACTTTTTCTTCTTTTAGTTGTGGATCTTGTTCCCACGTTGGTAGGAACTACTTAAACCTGTATAATGGATATGATCAGCAATTAAACATTCACATGCAGAGAGATGACACGACTATTTTTACTTGGTTCACCACTAAGGGCTACGTCCAAGGAGCATACGCCGACAGGTTGTCGGTCGTACCTAAATCCACTATGCTTCACAAGCTGTGGATTATAAATGTTCGGGTACAGACACTCTGTCCCAGGCTCCCTGCCTTTACAATTGTTCAGGGACAGCTCACTGCGTCCCTCGGGTCACTCCCGTTGACTCCCCCTGGCTCACTGCCGTTGGTGAAGTCTCACTCAGTTTATAGACGTGACGGTCTCTTCAATAGGTGTTCATTGAAGTTCTTCGTCTCCTGTTCATCATGAGACATTTCTTTCATCAGGGTTCAGATTTGATTCTCCTTTTAGTTCAATCCTTCTTCTTTAGTGCAATGAATGAATGCACTAGATCCCCTTGTCTTTGTTTGCCTGAATCACAATCACTGATGTGATTTCTTACTTAATGAAGCTCAGCTTACTCGGCGTTGTCAGAATTAGTTCTCCATGCATTCATGAGATCATGCATGTATCATTTAGATTTCTTCTTCAATCTCACTATGCACCAGAAGTATCAGGCAATATTTCATCTCTTGTGCAGCTCTAGAAAGGAGGGCGTGCTTTAACAATATCTGGCTCTTCTTTTCAAGCCCGGCACGCAAGTCTCCCCCGGCGCGCAAGTCTTAGGCGCGCAAGTATAACCTGGCGCGCAAGTGTCTCCAAAGCACCTGCGCGACTCTGCCTTCTTGAACTTCAAACCTGCGCGACTCACTTCCTTCCTTGCCCAAATCACCTGGGGCGCTCAACCATCAGTTGGCGCGCAACCTCTACTTGCGCGACCAAACTACCACTTGCGCGGCTCAACCACCTGCACGACGAGAGCTCGAACAATCTCAAAGTCTTGAGCTCCGTAAGAAATGAGGAGGGGGTGGTCCAGTATTTATAGGCAAACTGGACCCCCTGCGCGGCGGCGCGCAAGTCATCCATCGGCGCGCAAGTCTTGTCTCCAGTAACCTCTGTCGCGCAACTCACTTGCGCGACCCAACCAACACTTGCGCGACCTTCTTTCCTTAGCCAAATTTTGATGTTCTGATCCTCAAAAACATATGGAGCGCAAGTTTCCTATCCTCCAAGAGTATGGCGCGCAAGTCCCTTTTCCAAAATCACTCTTCTTCATTTGTTGATTTTGAGGCCCTGAAATTTGGCAGACACTAGAAAACGGCGCCACCTTGTATCTTCTCTTTTTGTACCGCCTCTAGATCATCCATTCCTCTGTCGATGTTCTTGAATCAAACATAGATCATTGACCACAACTCTTGAACTCGACATGTCACCATGGAATCTACTTTGTCAACAAATTTGTATGTCGTTTGTTTGCTTTGTCGACAAGCACGATCACCTCAACAACACTTCTTCTTGGTGATCTGTATCCTTCAGCAACTCTTTTGCTTTTATCACAAACTCCACCATTTTGATATGTATTCTTTGAAAGAACAGCTTTAGTACCATCATCTTCTATGAAAGTGTGATGTGCATGGCCATTTCATAAGTCAACTCATTGGCACATTGCCTCCCTCATCAACCGTCATGATCAACTTCATGCAAACCATGTGATTCAATCCATCAAGAAGTCTCTAGCATGGTTCTCAGGCAATCATGAGTAATTGCATGGTCTTCATCAAAACCCATTGTTCTCATGCAATAATGAGGAATTGCATGGTCTTCATCAAAGCCCATGGTTCTTATGCAATAAGGAGGAATTGCATGGTCTTCATCCAAAAACACCATCCTGATTTAATCATCCTTGGATGGATTACTCCTCACATTCTTCATTGTTGTAAACAATGTATCACCTTTGACACGTGTTCTTTGAACTTACGATCAGCACAACAATCGTCTGAATCACTACTCCTCTACTTCATCGGAGTACTTCATGATCTCCAACATTATGAGCTTCCATTCCTCCATTTTATTGGAGTACTTCTTGATCTCTTTCATTTGGGTATTCTATTGACAACTATTTACAACAAATACAATACTATACACAAAGTGGTTACAACAATCTCCCCCTTTGTATTTTGTTGTCAATACCGTATACATCTTCTGAAATGAATTTTTCAATGTCAAAATGAGAATCTTCTATTCAATCAACATTTCTTTTCAAACGTTCACTTCACTTTCTCTCCTCCCTTATTGACAAGAAATAAAAAGCACATGGTAGGGAGGGTATCAGTCCACACTTAAGCAATGTTTCATTAACCATTTCACTCTAAGTCTACTTGAGCAATGCTCGATGTAGAAAACAAGAGGATTTGATTAAGTCAACAAGGCTGTCCATTATCCACAGATCATGATACCAACATGAGATGATAACTCATGTATCTTGTCTTCAAGGGTTTACCACTTTAATTCGAGGTAGAAGAAGATCAACTATGATAGGGAATAATCAACCTGAAACTCCTGCACTCACATCAGCGAATAGATCAAAAACATTCAAGTGCAATCGGCAGGATAAGTGACCTTGGGGCACTTCCATTCTCTTTATGTCACTGATCAATTCAGTTACTCCCCCTTTGTAGAATAATATTTGATCTGAGTAACCAAGGGATAGAGATTGAGAAATGACATACCTTCTCCATTGGCGTGTTCTTCAAGAAATTCACAGAGTTACTGCTTTTGATTCCAGCTGGAGTTGATATTGATTGAAACAGTGATTATAGAAGCTTCTTCATTCTTCTCCCCCTCAAGGGAAACACTCCTCATCATCTTCATCAAGAGTGATCCTTCATCATCATAATCTATGAATATCAATTGAAGAATCTACTAATGATGGAAACTTCTTCAGCTTGGCTATCAAGAGTTGACAACATTCACTACTTCTCAGGTTCTCCCCCTGAGAGCATGCTTCACCTTCATTTCCCTGCATTATTAGCACAAATACAATACACAAATGATTACGGGAATAAGGTGGTTCCTACTTGCTTCATCACGAAGACTTGCTTGGTTGAGGTTCTTTTCTCAACCAAGTTCCTCTGTTCACTCCAGTCTTCATGCCTGCACATTTGAATATATGTTCTGACATCTGTCGGTGTGGCATGGCTCTGTTCACATTCTCTTCTGCTTTGTGTGGAGAATTGTTCTGCTTAGCAGCCATCATGAATGATACATTCTTACTCCTCTTAAGGACTACCTCTTGCTCTGGTATTAAGGTTAGATAACCTTTTGCAATGTGACCAAACTTCTTGCATCTCTCACACAGAACTTCTTTGACACGTGTGTTTCTCTTTTTTTGCAATCTCTACTGCACTGTGTCTGCATCATGTGAAAGTTTTCCTTTTCCTTTTTCACCAGCCTTGGCCTTCTCATCTTCAAGTTTCCTTATTCTTTTCAAATCTTCTGGCCAAATGACCAATATGTCATTTGGAACTTTTGCAGCTGGTTTAGGTCTTCCACATGGGTTCATCCGGGATTCATCCCACTTAGTGTTTCTTTTGGATGAATGACCCTTCAATTTCATGGATCTAAAATCCTGGGTCTTCTCAGCTTCCCTACTTGAGATCTTCTTGGGGAAGTGTGTGTTCACAACATTATTATGATTTCTCCCCAAGGTAGCTACTTCATTCTTTGACGACATCAGAGGTCTTCTTTTCTTTTTGACAGTGAAAGCATGTTGATGTGGACATGTGCCTACATTGTGACCGCTGTCGTTGCATACATCACAGATGTTATCAAGAATTCCAAATCTGTTTGCAGTAAACAGATGCTTCTGGACCTGCGGATGTTGCTTCTTCTTCTCTGGCTTCCTCCCCTTTGATATAGGCTTTCCCTGTGCTTTTCCATGAAAGGGATTATAAAAACAATCCAGTGCACAGTGCCCAAATCTATTGCAGCACCAACATTGGCCCACAAATCTTTTCTTCTTTGTTTCTTCAGTATTAAGTTGTTGGGCCATCTGCTTAATCGTTTGTGCTCTATTTGAGGAAGAAGCTTCCTCCTTTTTCTTCCTATCCACCCTAGTCATGGTGGTAGGTTTCTTATTCTCACCTTTCCCCATCCATACTTGTTTAGAACTTTTCTTCCCACCTGCACTGATTGTAGGAGTGTATTTAGAAATATGAGTACAAGATGGTTTGGATGGTACCTTCACTTTCTCAGTTGCTTGTGATAGATCAAAGAGTGAAGTCATGATCTTCTTACCACATGTTGGAGGTCTTTTGACAATAGAATCCTCTAGTGAGCATTGAGTACCAGCAGCAACTGATTCTTGATGTGGATAGTCAAGATTGTTCATAATCTTCTTGCCACATGTTGGAGGCTTTTCAGCTTTAGAATCCTCCAACGAACATTGAGTGCAAGCATCACTAATTTCATTCTTTTTTGAAGTCTCAATATGTGTGTTCTCAATCTTGGTCAACTGAGCTTCCAATATTTGACCCACAATATTGAGGATGATCTTCTGATCTTCAAACGTGATCATCTTCTCTTCACAAGTCTTCTTCAACCTTTCAACCTCATCTTCATGCATCTTAACTTTGTTTTGTAACAAAGAGTCAAGTTCCCTGAATTTAATGGAAGATTCTTCCAAAAAAAAAATTCTTGACTTCATTTCTCTTCTTCACCTCAGCTTCAAGTGCATGGATCCTTTCTTTTAAAGTCTTATTGACTTCCTCTTCTTCTTCAAAGACTTTCACCCGTTTTATGAGCTTCATACTTTCCATAACTTTTCTTTCCAACCCCTTTTCCATATTATTAGCTTCCCTTTCTAATAGATTGATCTCAACCTGCATAGATTGGAATAGGCTACAAATAATAGCAACCCTTTCTTCTGGAATATCATGAAAATATGTTCTGAGTTTTTCCTGAAAGCTTGAATTAGGGGTATCATCCATTCCTCTGGATGAGTTCTGAGCCACCTGCTTGATACTTTCCAAGCCTAATGTTTCTTCATTATTGGAATGGAATGGAGAACAATACACTGCATCTTCTTTGGATGTGGGGGACTTCTTCATAATCTTCTTCTCTTTCTTTTTCCTATTTGTCAACGTCTTGGTGGATATAGATTTCTGCTCAGAAATGACTGCGTCATTATCAAGACTACTCTTCATTGTTGACTCTAGGAAAGAAACTCAAATCCTATTCTCAATAGAATTACTGGAGAATATCCAACATACGTTAACCTTTCCCTCTGATACCACTTGTAGGACCCCGGGACACCCTGAGAGGGGAGGGGTGAATCAGGGTGGAAACTTTTTCTTCTTTTAGTTGTGGATCTTTTTCCCACGTTGGTAGGAACTACTTAAACCTGTATAATGGATATGATCAGCAATTAAAAATTCACATGCAGAGAGATGACACAGCTATTTTTACTTGGTTCACCACTAAGGGCTACGTCCAAGAAGCATACGCCGACATGTTGTCGGTTGTACCTAAATCCACTATGCTTCACTAGCTGCGGATTATAAATGTTCGGGTACAGACACTCTGTCCCATGCTCACTGCCTTTACAATTGTTGAGGGATAGCTCACTGCGTCCCTCGGGTCACTCCCGTTGACTCCCCCTGGCTCACTGTCGTTGGTGAAGTCTCACTTAGTTTATAGACGTGAAGGTCTCTTCAATAGGTGTGCATTGAAGTTCTTCGTCTCCTGTTCCGCATGAGACATTGCTTGCATCAGGGTTCAGATTTGATGCTCCTTTTAGTTCAATCCTTATTCTTTAGTGCAATGAATGAATGCACTAGATCCCCTTGTCTTCGTTTGCCTGAATCACAATCACTGATGTGATTTCTTACTTAATGAAGCTCAGCTTACTCGGCGTTGTCAGAATCAGTTCTCCATGCATGCATGAGATCATGCATGTATCATTTAGATTTCTTCTTCAATCTCACTATGCACCAGAAGTATCAGGCAATATTTCATCTCTTGTGCAGCTCCAGAAAGGCGGGCGTGCTTTAACAATATCTGGATCTTCTTTTCAAGCCCGGCGCGCAAGTCTCCCCTGGCGCGCAAGTCTTAGGCGCGCAAGTATAACCTGGCGTGCAAGTGTCTCCAAAGCACCTGCGCGACTCTGCCTTCTTGAACTTCAAACCTACGCGACTCACTTCCTTCCTTGCCCAAATCACCCGGGGCGCTCAACCATCAGTTGGCGCGCAACCTCTACTTGCGCGACCAAACTACCACTTGCGCGGCTCAACCACCTGCACGACGAGAGCTCGAACAATCTCAAAGTCTTGAGCTCCGTAAGAAATGAGGAGGGGTGGTCCAGTATTTATAGGCAATCTGGACCCCCTGCGCGGCGGCGCGCAAGTCATCCATCGGCGCGCAAGTCTTGTCTCCAGTAACCTCTGTCGCGCAACTCACTTGTGCGACCCAACCAACACTTGCGTGACCTTCTGTCCTTAGCCAAATTTTGATGTTCTGATCCTCAAAAACATATGGAGTGCAAGTTTCCTATCCTCCAAGAGTATGGAGCACAAGTCCCTTTTCCAAAATCACTCTTCTTCATTTGTTGATTTTGAGGCCCTGAAATTTGGCAAACACTGGAAAACGGCACCACCCTGTATCTGCTCTTTTTGTACCGCCTCCAGATCATCCATTCCTCTGTCGATGTTCTTGAATCAAACATAGATCGTTGACCACAACTCTTGAACTCGACATGTCACCATGGAATCTACTTCGTCAACAAATTTTTATGTCATTTGTTTGCTTTGTCGACAAGCACGATCACCTCAACAACACTTCTTCTTGGTGATCTGTATCCTTCAGCAACTCTTTTTATTTTATCACAAACTCCACCATTGTGATATGTATTCTTTGAAGGAACATCTTTAGTACCATCATCTTCTATGATAGTGTGATGTGCATGGCCATTTCATAAGTCAACTAATTGGCACATTGCCTCCTTCATCAACCGTCATGATCAACTTCATGCAAACCATGTGATTCAATCCATCAAGAAGTCTCTAGCATGGTTCTCACGCAATCATGAGTAATTGCATAGTCTTCATCAAAACCCATTGTTCTCATGCAATAATGAGGAATTGCATGGTCTTCATCAAAGCCCATGGTTCTTATGCAATAAGGAGGAATTGCATTGTCTTCATCCAAAAACACCATCCTGCTTTAATCATCCTTGGATGGATTACTCCTCACATTCTTCATTGTTGTAAACAATGTGTCACCTTTGACACATGTTCTTTGAACTTACGATCAGAACAACAATCATCTGAATCACTACTCCTCTACTTCATCAGAGTACTTCATGATCTCCAACATTGTGAGCTTCCATTCCTCCATTTTATTGGAGTACTTCTTGATCTCTTTCATTTTGGTATTCTATTGACAACTATTGACAACAAATACAATCATATACACAAAGTGGTTCCAACAAAGTTAAAATTCCTTCATTTTACTCAAAGGTTCTTGGAAAATTCTAAGGAGTATTGGATAAAATTTCTTGGCCCAAATCCAATTACAAGGGGCCCAACTGATTCACTTAAACTAAGCCCACCATTATGTACGGGAATTAAAACCAGTACAGTATTTATGACATGTCTCCTGATCTAGTGCTCAAATTTAGCTGATATTTTTCAGTGTGAAATAGGAGATATAGGTGGCCTACGTTTTTGAAGAAAGAATTTGGATATTAAGGCATATTACTATTCTAAAATCCATTTTCATTTTGGCCATTGAAAAAGCATGGTTTGTAATGGACAATTTAACTTTGTTTAATAAAACTGCCATAACATTGGCTCCATAGGTCCAAATGACTCCAAATTTTGAGAGAAGTAATCAAACATTATTATATAAAACTTTTAATAAGGTGATATTACGAGATCCAGCTTTCTAGATGTTCAAATTCTTGAGCCAAGTGGAAGGACAGATTGGGAATTCCAACAGTCCACTTCCTTGGGCTATAAATACATCCCCCTACTCCCCTTGCAAGGGGTTGGAATTTCATAAAATAAGAGATCATATTGGCATGAAAAAATCCTTGAAAAAGTCTTGGGAGGACCTTCCATACTCAAGTTTTCACTTGAGATACCTTTCCTCCTATCTTTGTTTTCATTTACTTTTATGTTCTTCATTGTTGTAATTTGGTAAGTCCTTTCTTTTGTAATTCTGTTTTAATGCAAGTTTCTTCTTAAATATCTATTATTCTCATCCAAATTATGTATTTTAATATTAATGTTCTTAAATTAGTTTAAATATAGTTGAATCCCCTTCCCTTATTTTTCTTTCTCATTCAATCTTAACTTCGTTATTAATTATCATCATCGTTTGTGTGTGTGTTCTACGCACCAATCTTTTCTTATCCCTTTATTTTTCTTATATTCTTAATTTATCATCATAATAATTATAAACAGATTATTAATAATTAAAATTTATGAGTAAATATCTCATTGGGGTGAGTTATAATTTAGGTATGTTAAGTTATTGAGAGCTTTTCCTCGATTAATATTCTTCAAATTAACATTGTGTATGTTGAACATATCATGTCATAGATTAATGACTTGTTTTGTTTAACATATGGATTCCATGGATTATTGAACCATAAATACACTACCACAATCAAGTACTGATTGAGATTAGAATCCTAGTTATGTTAAGGCTTGGATTAAAGCTTTAACACTTAGGAATTCTAATCAACATCAACTTGTGACATGGGTGTTAATTTAATGCAATATAAAGAAAAGCTAAAGGATATCACAAGAATAACTACCTAATGATGAACTCACCCCAATATTTATCAATTTTTTAAATCAAACATAATACATAAATTATTTCATAATCTCTACAAACAAACCACCCCATCAGAATACAATCAACTAAAAACAATCGACTATTTAAAAAGTTTCATCACTGAGGATTCGACCAGAGTGCTTCTATACACATTATCAGAACATAAAAACTTTGACCATTCGATAGGTGACAATTGGCCACGCGTTTCAAAAAACTATACGATATTTCTCCCAAATCCCTTTTTTGAACTTTCCTTGGATATTCCCGCACTCAGCGTAAATACCAGTGCTTCTCTCTCGGCTTATGACGATATTTTCTCTCTTCTGATGTGTTTTTATTGATATATTAGCTTTAACTCTTCCCTCTACCCATATAGAACCCACCATTAATGATTTCCTTCCACTCATCATACACCCAACTCTAGTGCCCCCACTCTGATGGTCACCGATTTGGTATTGTCTACCCCCACCGCCTGCCGACTGTATCCCCCATCCAGTCTGAGGACACCATCATCCCATACTCATCTGATACTCCTGCTTCAGCTCTGGATGAAGTTCTCATTACACTAAGAAAAGGTACTCATTAATTCTAGGATACTCCTTTGTAAACATCCTTATACGTGGGTCTTTTCATTATGGAGACGATATCTATTCCCCACATGGTTCACAATGCCAAATCTCACACGGGTTGGCTACAAGAGATGCAAGTTCAAAAAAAAGATCTGGATGACAACCATACATGGGATCTCGTTCCCCTTCCAGAAGGCAAAAAAGTGGTCGGTAACAAATGAATTTATATGGTTTGTCTCAATGCAGATGAAACTCTCCATCAACTCAAACCTGAGTGGTTGAAAAGAGATTTTCTCAAATATATGAAATTAACTATTTTGATACCTTATCTATAGTTTCCAAGAAGGTATCAGTTTGATTATCCATCTCTCTGATCGCTTCATCAATTGGATGTCAAGAATGCCTTTCTGCATGAATTTCTTGAAGAAGAGGTGTATCTGTAGCAGCCCCCCAGATTTCGTTCCTCAGGAGCCGACTCCCATGTCTTCCAACCTTTTCACTCTCTATATGGTCTCAAGTAGTATTTTCATGCTTGGTTTGGTTGATTTAGAAAATTTTTCACCACATTTGGGCTATGTCACAGTATGAATGACCACACTATCTTCCACCATACAATGTTCAATGGATTCATCCTGCTGGTGGTATATGTTGATGATATCATCACTGGGAGACACTCCACCATAATTTCCCAACTCAAGGGGCATCTTCAACACCACATCCACACCAAATATCTCGATCCTCTCAAATACATCCTTGACATCGACATCTCGCATTATACGGACACCATCTTTATCTTCCAACATAAATATGTCATGGATATCTTACAATATGGGGGGTTTGAATCAGGAAACTACTATTGAAACTACTCTCGAGATTTAGGAACGTTCTATCGTTGATGTCACAACACCCTTTTATCACTTATAGAGCTATTTTCATTTCGCGTGAAAACTCAATTACCTCACCATAACATGACCGGACATTGCCTACATTGTTGGAAAATAAGCCAATTCATGGAGCATCCAACCAACTCTCAGTGGAATGATGTCATCCATATTGACAAATACACCAATAAATAACTTGCCCATGGTCTTCGGTACTCGCATCATGCTCATATGAATGTTGAGACTTTCTGTGATGTCGACTGTGCTGGTTTCCTTTCTACCTGAAAGTCTACTTCCGAGTTTTCCATTTTCATGAAAGGTATCCTCATCTCTTAGTGCATCAATAAGTAGATCTTTGTCTCTCAGTCTAGTGCGGAGTCTGAATACTGTACCATGACCACAGTCATTACTGAGATACTTTGACTTCATCTTCTACACCATGAGTTTGGATTCCCACAGCAGATGTATGCTTATATCTAGTGGGACAATTAAGAAGCCATAATTATTGCTTATAATCATATCTTACATGAACGAATGAAGTATATCATGGTGGACTGCCACTTTATTTTTCATCACCTTGATTAGAACCATATCAGTTTTCAGGCACATTTTGACTCCAGATTAGCTTGTTGAAATCTTCACTATAGGCCTCCCAGGAGCTCGTTTGGACTCACTCAGTACCATGCTGGGTATCCACAACATCATCGAACAAGTTTGAAGGGGAGTGTGTGTATGGTCTAGTTCACTGTTGTATTTCTTTTGTGGGACTCTTGGTCCATGTTGGGAATGTCTAGCTTGAGGGAGAGTGTTAAACCTAGTTTTATTATAATGGGTATTTACGTGTCCCACATCAGAATACATCCAAGATGGGAATGTCTATCTTGAGGGGGAGTGTGAAACCCAGTTTTTTTATAATGGTTATCCCGAGTCCCACAATGGAATAAACCACCATTTAATCCTTTTTTACTTAATTAAAAAAGAATTTCCCCACCTCACATTGAGCTAAGGGGAAATTTTCACTCTACATGTTTTACAATACATTTAAAAACATGTCATATACATTAAAATGAAATCAAATATCTTAGGAAACAATTTCCATTTTTTTGAGCATGTTGTGTAAATTTAACAGACACGATCAAATTTCAAAAATGTAAATTTGTTTTCGACAAATAAATGGGAATCATATTTTCTTATTTTATTTATTTAAAATAAAAATTGGAATCCATTATTATTTTTTCACTTTGAATGTTATTTTTCTAATGAATAAGTTCACCAATGATTTAGCAGGTGTTAAAGTTCTTAATGGCCTCAGCAAAGTTGCTGAAGGTGGGGAGTTGTTTTGACAGAAATGATCAAAACATTATTGTTGATGGTTACATTAATGAATGTCTACTTTTGATATAATTTTGGTATAATTTTGGTTAGTGTTCAATGATGTATCCATTTTTATGGAAAGGGTTGATATGCTTGAAAATTTTGAAATTGGAAATAAAAAATAGAGGGATGACGTTTATGGTGCTGTAAAGAAGAAATAAAAACCCTATGTGGACAAGTATGCTCATCACTGCTCTAAGGGGCGATTTAAAAACACTTATTGAAAACTTCTTATAGAATATTTCACTTGTAATATGAATTTTTTAAAAATTCTATAAAAAAAATTACATTTTAATTCTACAAGAAAACTTCTTAAATATACTACATGAAAATACTATTCAATAAGCAATTTGGAAACACTTATATAATAAACTTTCAGTAAGTGTTACCAAATTGATCCTAACTTACTATGACATGAACATGCTTTTTTGCTTGATTTTTTGTTCATTCCAATGCTAGGTTTGGTGATGAATTTTAATTTGAAAAATAATACTTCCACAATATGATGATTCAGTTGTAGATGAGGTTACATTATGTTATTCCCTTTATTTATTCATGTTAAGTTCGATGTTGAGTCTGTGACCGATTTTATGTGTTCAGGTGGTTACCTTGGATGAAAGAGGGAAATTATCTAGGGAAGAAAAGAAGAAACATGAAGATGTGTCTTGTTAGTCAATTTATTAATTTAAGATCCTATATTATATATATGATAGAAATTTAATTTAATTTTATATGTTTTTGAAACCCCATTTGCATCTTCGTAGAAGGATTCACATTGTTCCTTTAAAAATAATCTATGAAGATATGAACTCATTTGGGAGGATCTATTCAGAATATTATAAATAGGAAGAATTGATTCGATTCAATAAACCAAAGAAAACCAAATCATTTTAAAAGAAAGACATGTTGGATATTGATTCCCCTGAAGTAGAGACTATCACTTTTAGTTTTGATGCTGGTGACATGGGCTCTCAAAGAGATGTGAGGAGATTAGGCATCCAAGAGGAGAAAGAAATAATAGAGGATGACATGAGAAACATTGTCTACCATTCAGCATATGCTAAAGCAGATCAAGCATCCCAAGAACTCCCTAAAGAAAAACTCTTTACCATTAAATTGGAAGATGAGAATAATGTCTTTGGAAATGATGATGATGATCTATCCAAATCATTAGAAATGACTGTGAGATGAGTTCTTGAAAAAAAAATGAAGAAGAAACATATAGTCCAAAAGCCATCATATTTATCGAATCTGTTACTGGCAACAAGAAGAATAAAAATGATCTGAGTTCTACCTCTGGTGAAACTCCCAAAAACAAGGTCATATTCATAGGGATGGAGGAATTTTTCTGGGCCTTCAACTTGATCAAGGTATTTTCTCTTGTGTTGGAGTCTACATCCCACATCAGACTTGTATTCTGATTTGTTCTTTATTATTCCATATAAAATATCCTCAAGGAATCCTTTAGAGAGGACCTTGGGTATTGGGTTCTCCTCTATATCATTCTACATGGTATCAGAGGAGACTTTTTAAACCCGAGCCTTCCCTCCCATTTTTCCTATCTAGGGTTTCCATCAATTTTACCAGTGGGGGAAGCAGCCTCCATATCCAGTAAGCCTCATTTCCCACTACCCCTCCAGGCTCATTTCCCTCGGTGGCCCTCCACACCATCCCCTCCAGCAGCTGACCTCTCCTTACTCATAGGATCCCTCCCAACATCTCCCTCCTATGTGGCCTACACTCCATGCGGCTCCCTCTTCTCGTAGAGAGCCCAAACTCCGCCCCGTATGTAGCCTTTCCCTGCACCACATCTGATGCACCACATCCGTTGTGACCCATCTCGCCAACCCCTCCCATCAACCCTGCCTCTTCTTGTGACAAATCATATCTCTCGCAGACATATCACTTCATCCAGCAACCCCTTCTGACAGATATGTCCTCTTTGTGCATTGGACCTCGCTATGGGAAAATCCATACTACGACATTTTCTGCTTCCTTGCTTCCACACCTCCTTGTGAACCAACTCCATATACGGCAGACCATCCTGACGCCCCTCCTCTATCATCTTCCTCACCTGGAGATTGCATCACCTTCCACATGTGAGCTTCCTCACATTCGGCCAGATCCAGTTGACCATAACTAGATCTACTCTCTGAATCTCCTCGTTACGCTACTCCTCTACAAGGTTTACCTCCTCACCAGTTTCATTAGTGTCCACCATTTCTGACCTCCCCTCTGGAAGTGGCTCGTATATGCGGCTTTCCCAGTGCATCAATTACCTGGTCGCCAATGTGGCTTTCACAGCGCTCTGAATTCCAGCACCACTAGTGTGGAATTATCAATGCCTCTGATGACCGACCCTCATGTGAGACTTTCCTGGCACTCTGTTGATCGGTCTTCTTTTCCAACTTAGAAACCATTTTTTAGCATCATCATCATCCATATTCATGAGGGGGAGCACCAGCTATAGTAATTTATCTTTTCCTTATTTTTTGTTAATTTTTAATCATGCTGGACATATCCTGCTTGAGGGGGAGTGTCTGTAGTGTATATTTATTGATTTGTTTTTTTCTTTATGTGTTCACACATGTTACACCTAGCTTGAGGGGGAGTGTTGGAATCTGCACCCCACATCGGACTTGTTGTCTGATGTGGACTTTATTATTCCTTATAAAATAACCTCAAGGCCTCTTTTGGAGAGGTCCTTAGGTATTTTGTTCTCCTCCATATCATTCTACATCTTGATTCACCATAAAAATTTAGGTATAACAAAAATTCATAATAATTGAGGTTTTAGAAAGATTTTTTTGATATTCTCCTTTTTATGATTTTGGTTTAAACTAATCCTTCAATGAGTATTAAGAAATAAACTTGACCACCATGAATCCTAGTCAGTGTTTCTGATGTTTTTCACCTTTTCATTTTTTTTTCATTCTATAGAATTGAGGCATTTGTTGCCTTTAAGCACTTTCATTACTTGCTTTACTACTTTTCATGCCAATGTATTGTAATGTTTTTTCTATTTAGGTTTCATTTGAAATTAATTACTGGAACGTTTTTATAAAGGTCTGTTAGGTTAAACTTATTGAGAACTACTTATAACACTTATTAATTATGATAGGTGCATCTATATCAATCATAGACCGCTTATTGAAAATGTTATTTTTAAAATAAATTAATTTTCTTCTGAAATTTAAGTACATGTGTTTTTTCAGAAATAGAAAAAAATCACATACTTTTCAAAATGGTTAACATATGTGATATGTTCTATAATATGTGAATTCAAAATGATCAATTTAACTTGTAACATATGATAAGTGAATATGTTATAACGTTTTTTTATTGTTTATTGAAAAAAAATGTTTTCTATCACTTTATTAGGTTTTTCATGAATTTAAATTTAGAAATGAAACAAGAACTTCTTATTTCACTATCATCATTATTCAATAAGGGTTTTTTAACACCGCAAACTTAGAAGATCTGTGGTGGAATGTAATATTTGGATCATTTAGTTTTGTTTTTATATTCTTTCAATTGGGTTCAAAAAACAATTTAATTTTTAACAGATTAATTATGTATATTTTTTTTATTTTTTTATTTTATTTTTTTGAAATATTTCATTGGATTAATTGAATACTTAGGTTTGTGAATTTGACATTTTCTATTATTTAGGGTTTTTAATCTTCTCATGTTATATTTTTTTTGAATTTATTATCATCAAATGTGTTGTGGTAAATTTTTATTCATTTAATGAAGACAACTTACTTCCCTATAAGCATTTTCCATCAAGGTTTTTCAAACAATAACATATCTATGTTGGAAACTAAGAGTCGGTTGTCTTTTATTTTTATTTCTAGTTTCTTTAAATAATTTTGAGAAATCATTTTTATTTCTTATCTTTGTCTTACATATGGCTCTTTGATTTTATTTTTTATTTTTTGAGAGATTTTATTGGATTAATTGAATACTGGGCTGTGTAACTTTGGAATTTTACGTGATTTATAATTTTTTTATCTTGTAATATTATATATCCCTTTTGAACATATTTTGAGTATTTCCTCATCAAAAGTATTTGTCCGATGAGAAATTAATTTTAATGAAAACTTTTTTATATTATTTGTTAGATCATTGTATTGATCAGAATTTGGATTGTTTAATTGTTCTTTAATGCTTTTACTTTTTTAGAAATAAAGAATCCTGATAGTGAAAATGTTTTCATGGAAGAAGACATGGTGCCAAAGGTTTTTGAACAAGAATTTGAAAGTGAGGATGGTGGTTGGAATGAGATAAATGATTCTAAGAAAGATGACGCCCCTAAAAATGAACCCTATGAGGAGATACTTCTAGGTGAAACCATTCATAAACCAGAAGTGGGGAAAGGATTATCAGGGGCACTTGATCTGGTTGAAGAGCAAGGAGCACTTAAGGACAGTGTTGATTGGGGTGGAAAAAACATAGATAAAAAAGGGAAATCTGGTTGGTTTTTATAATAATGATAAAAAAAGAAATATGCATTGAGAGGATAGATATGTTTGGATGGATTGTGAGTAATTTTATTTCCTTGTTCATATTAACTCAATTAGTGCATTGGTTTATTTTCTGTTACAAAAATAGCATTACAGTCCATTTTATGGTAGTTATTGAAATATTCTTATAGTATTCATAACATATGATAAGTGGTTTGAAAAAATATGTTTTTTTTATATTTATGGAAAAACTCTTGAAATTATACTGTAAATGAAAATCACTTGAATAAGTGGAGGATAATTACCTTTTAAACAAGTGTCTGTTTGAAAACATTTATTAAAAACTGCCAATAGCACTTCTCCCTTACCTTAAAAAATTTGATATAATATGTGGTTTTTGTTCTGATTCTGATAAAACACTCAACACTTTGAGGGTGTTGGTACACTGCATGTAAAGTGATTACAGTGTAAAGTGATTTTTGGTCAAGTAAATTTATAGTGTTTTGTGGGTACAATGAAAATTTATATATTTAAAATGCATTTTTTGGTGTACATTCACTTTCCTGGTAATGTTATGTCAAATTTTAAAAATGTTATTCAATAAAAAGTGTAAATTAATTCAAATTAATTAATTAAAAATAATAAAAATGGACCATGAGTTTGAGAATTGATGGTGGAGGGATTGCATTAGATAAAAAATTTGGCTATCCATTATATTTATGCTTCTAATTCATAAGTAAGGATATTTTTTGTATTTTATAATTACTTTGTACCATTATCTAACATTTCAAAGGAAACAACATCAATATTTTTTGTAGGAATGGACTTATAATCACTTTTTAGTTGTTATGTGATATTGAGGTCACATATATCGTAGAAAATATTTTAAAATTATGGGATTTTATTAAATTACACTACACAGTGATGAAAATATCTATACTAGACACCTACTTATATTTCAGAATAAAACCCCGTAAATAATTGGTGATAGAGGAAAACCACATAAATAATTATTCTCGAAACACTTGGCACTTACGATAAGTGATCAGAGCAATAATAATTTGTCAATAATTTTTTTCAAACATACCCTTGGATCCTCTGAAGAGTATAGTGAATGTTCTTTATCGAATTTCATTTATTATATTTGATATTTTATTGGATAGAATTTGATTCAAACAAACCAATAGGAATTGGAATTGGACCCTTCTTGTGATTTTTTCTGTGTGCATCCAAACCTGAGAGGTTGAATCATTCAGTTTACTACTATCATAGGTTTTTAGTGCCACACCCTTTTCTAGGTGTTACTGTTGATTCTAAAAGGGAGATGAAGATAATTTGTTTGACTATACTTCTTAAATCCTTCATAGAACACTAAGCACTTATGATTATTCAGTTTGAAAAAATAAGATGTGTTTTCTCTATTTCTAAAACACTTGCACTTAGATATCAGATGAAATCTACTTAAATAAGTGGTAAGAAACACACTTTCAATGAGTATCTTGGAAACTTCTACTAAAAAGATATTATAACAAGTAACACATGTGATGGATTAGTTTGAAAAGACTTATTAAAATCTTACCATAACACTTATCACTCGCTATGTAAGAAAACCACTTTTCAATAAAAAACCTGGAAAAAACAATACTCAAGTGATACTGTCAAATAGATCCAATAAACAATTTTAATAAGTTTTTTTAAATAGACCCATCTAGTGGAAATGGCACAGTGTGCAGTTAGGCTGATGAATTTATTGGTTAAGCTTGTGTTTTGAAGCAGTTCCAACAATTTGGTACTAAAATACATCCTAAGTTTTCAGTGATGAACATATATTAGACTTAAAAAATCTATTTTAAGTCTTATGTTTATTATACATGCTTTTTGGTTGAGCTTGTGCTTGGAAGCAGTGACAAAAATTTGGTACTAAAATACTTCCCAAGTTGTCCGCGATACAATTGTAATAGACTTAAAAATTATATTTGAAGTCTTCTGTTTATTATACATGCTATATAGTGTTTTTGTGGAGTCTACATCCCACGTCAGACTTGTGGTCTGATGTGGTCTTTATATTTCATTATAAAATAACCTCCAGGTCTCCCGTAGAGAGGAAACTAGTGTATTGGGTCCACCTATCTTATCATTCTATATGGTATCAAAGGGGGTTCTTTAACTCTAATGCTACCATCTTTTTTTCCCAGTGGAAACCTAGGATGCATATTTAAATGATTAGAGATGTGTCTATCTAGGTTTATTCTATTTTAATAGGTCTATTTTATCCACCTATCCCTCTTTTTTGATTTTTTTTCACACTTATCTTGCGTTTATCTTCACAACTCCCTATATAAACATTGTTCCAACCCTATTCAAGAGGTTTCACTTTTGGGTCTACTCTTTCTACCCTTTGCTGACACCACATGTTTTCTAATTCCAAAGCTGCATTAGCTTTATTGATAATGTTAAACCCTATTTTTATTATTCTATGTATTTTCAAGTCCCACATTGTAATACTCCATCAACTATTCCTTTTTTTCAATCTAAAAAAGAAGGCATCCGCTTCACCTTGAGGTAAGGAGAATTCATCCTCTACATCATATCAGAGGGAAAATGTTGTTAATGTTTTCCTTCGATTGACTCCCAAACTGGCTCCCCTCCTGGATCCTACTCGATGTTTCCCCCTATTGGCTTCTTCCCTATGAAGCGCCCCTCCCAGCTTCTGCCCTTTTCACCTCCCTCCCAGCTCCCCTCCCGAATCCCTCCCTACACAACTCCCCTCCCAGCGCCACTCCCGGATCCCACCCTACGTGACTCCCCTCTCGGTGATCCTTCCAGATACTGCCCGACGCAGTACATCGCCTCTATCATGCATCTCACCTCCTCAACTCCAGTGGCCCTATGGCCCTCAATGACTCCCGCTGCACATCCTGGAAACCGCCTCTTCCTGGCTCCCGCCTCACCCATGACACCCCTCCTCGATCGAACCTCACCCAATGACCCTACTCTCCCATTTCATCCCTCTCTCAATGGCACTCCCAACTCAAGGTGCCTAGCCTGACCTCCCACCTGCTCATCCTGACACCCTGCTCATCCCTGTTCCCTCCTCTTCTAGGAGAGACCGACCTCCTGCTCTCCATCCCAGCAGCATCCCTTCATGTGGATGACCTCTCTCCATGCCAGACTCCCCGTATGACGACCCAACATGCATCCCTCCCAGCGCAGATCTACTCCTAGTAATGGCTCCCATTGTGGCTCTATCTTCGGCGGACCTCCAATGCCAGCACTTGTCCATCTCCCTCTTCAATACATGACACCCTCTAGCTTCCAACCAACGGCCTCTCCCTCCATCCTCCTGGAATCAACTGGCCCGACCTCCTTGCAACCTCTCACCATGATCTCCATTCCCCCGCAGGTTCTCCTGATTGGTGAACAAACCATCTCTCTAGGAATCTCACATTCTCTACGACCTCTCGCAATCCAGCCGGCTTCCCGGAAGACTCCTAGACACTTCCCCCGATGTGGTCTCATGGACTCCCCTACCTCCTAATCACTCCCCAACCCACCTTCTACGAGGTAACCTATCTCCCCCACCCTCCTTTGTGATTCTCGGCCCGCCTATAACATGGTATCCCAGCTCTCGCCCTCCTCGGTGGTCTCTCGGCCCACCTTTCGTGGTTTCCCGACCCCCACACGAGCAACCATCCTCTTCTCCGACCACCATTGCTCATATTGGTGGCTCTAATTCCAGTCTATCTCATTGACTGCCATCCTGGATGCTCAAATCTAGTGCGTCTGAAAATCTCATAGGGTATTCTGTTATGTTCACTACTTACCAACCATCTACTAGTGCTTCTATAACCACTATTTACAATGTATTAGTAATCCCCATTGTGGTAATTTTAACATGCCTTTTTACCCTTTATTTTAGCCTACCTTCAGTCGATCATGTTCCTCACAACCCGTTTAATCTTCTCTCCATCAGCAAAATCAGAAAAGGCTTAAACTGTGCCACTATTTTTACATCATCTAGTGTTGTTTTTCAAGAGCGGTCGACGAATCAAGAACTTGGTCGAGGTTATCTTAGGGATGGGGTATACATACATTATATCCCACCACATATTGCTTGAAAATACATCTTAGCACATTCCCTTGACCTTCATTCTCAACTTGGTCATATGTCGGCTTCCATTCTACAAATTATTTTCCCCCAATCCCCCCACCATTCCTTCAATTGGAAACCCTGCATGTTTTCTAAACATCATCGGGTGACATATGTTCCTCGATTGGACCCACATGCAGATAATCCTTTCATCCTTGTTCATTCTAATGTATTGTACCCTATAGGGTTCCTAGAAAGTCTTCATACCATTATTATATATCCTTTATCGATGACTACTCTCTTATGAACTAGCTCAACCTTCTTCGTGATCGGTCTGAATTATTTTCTACCTTACAGAACTTTTATAATGAGATTCATACTCAATTACATATCTCCCTAACATGTCTCTGCTCCGAAAATGGATGAGAATATTTATCCACTCCCTTTCAGCTGTTTTTCAAGGATAATGGCACTATTAACCAGACATCCTGCCCTGATACACCTTAGCAGAGCGGAGTGGCTGAGTAGAAACATCACCATATTCTGGAGACTACCCATGACCTCCTATTCCACATGAACCTGCCTCTCAATTTTTTAGAGTGATTTCATCATGACTGCTACCTACCTCCTAAACCACCCCCTTCTTCTATCCTTTAGGGGGACACTACTTTTCAGACACAGTTATCTTCTCTTCCTCTTCACTCACATCAACTCTGTGTGTTTGGATGTCTCTTTTATGTCCATGAAACTCATCCTGGTATCTCCAAGAACTCTCCTAAATCCCTCAGCTGCATATTCCGTGGCTATTCCCACACTCAGTGTCGATATCGATGCTTCTCTCCAGACCTATAATGGTATATCATCTCTACCGACGTCTTGTTTATTGAGAGCTCCCCGTTTTCAATTTCCTATCCCCATACCAACACTAACATTGATGATTTAATTCCTCTCATCATCCACCCTCCACTAGTGTCTTCCCGAGGTAATCACCATTGTGGTATGGTCTACTCTCGTCATCCATCGACTATATCCCCCGTCCAGGCTGAGTACACCATCATTCACGCTTCGTCTGATGCTCCAGCCTCGGCCCCAGACAACTTTTCCATTGCACTTTGGAAAGGTACTCGCTCTTTCCAGAGTACTCCTCTATTTACATATTCATACAACGATATGTCAGCTCTAGAGAGAGTATCTATTCCACACACATTTGGCGATGAGAAATCGAACATGTAGTGGCTATATGAAATGAGAGATGAATTACAGGCTATGAAAGACAACTAAACATGGGATCTCATCCCCTTTATGGCGGGAAAATAGGTGGTTGGAAGAAAATGGATTTTTACAGTTTTCCTTAATACCGATGGCACTCTCCATCGCCTCAAAGTCCACCTTCCGGAAAAGGGCTTTTCATAGACATATGGTATTAACTATTTTGAAACCTTCTCTCTAGTTTCCAAGATGGCCACCATTTTACTATCCATCTCTCGGGCCGCTCATCATCATTGGCCCCTTCATTAATTGGATTTCAAGAAATCCTTCCTCCATGGATTTCATTAGGAATAGGTATATCTATAGTAGCCCCTGTATTTTGTGATTTTGGAGATGACTCCCATGTCTGTCAACTTTTCCACTCTCTATATGGTCTCAAGAAGTCTCATCGTGCTTGGTTTGGATGATTCGGTACCATCGTCACTATGTTTGGCCTCTATTAAAGTATGAAGGACCACACCATATTCTACAGGATAAAATCCATCGGCTTCATCATCTTGGTAATACATGTGGATGATATCATTATCCTCGGGAGCGACTCCACTAGAATCACCCACCTGAAGGGGAATCTTCATCATCAGTTGCACTCCAAAGATCTCGGCCCTCTCACATACTTACTTAGCATCGAGGTCTCCTATTCTATAGAAACCATCTTCCTATTCCAATGGAGATATGCATTGGACATTTTTCATGATGTTGGGATAACATAGGACAACACCATTGAAACTCATCTTGAGTCTGGGGAACAGTCTCTTTATGACCCCTGAAAATCGTATTCACACCCATTGAGGTATCATCAACTGGTGGGAAAACTAAATTGTCTCACAATGACTTGTCCATACATTGTCTGTTATGTTGGTAAAGTGATCCAATTAATAGAGCATCTGACCACCTCTCAGTGGGATTTTATCCTCCGCATCACCAAATACATCAAGAGAGACCATGCTTGTGGTCTTCGCTACTCCCACTACAATCATCTGAATATTGAGTTCTTTAGTGATGATGACTATGCCAGTTTCCTTGCTACCCAAAAGTATAATTTTGGGTTTTCCATTTTCTTGGCAGGAAACATCATCTCTTAGAAGAGCAAGAAACAATATTTCATCTCCAAATCTAGTGCAGATTCTGAGTACCATGCCATGGACACCATCACTACAAGGATCCTTGGTCTTCATTATCTTCTCTAGGAGCTTGGATTTATTCCGCAGACATCTGCTCATATCTAGTGTGACAATCAAGAATCCACATAGATTTCTTCAAATCCCATCTTACATGAATGCATGAAGCATATTGAGGTGGACTTCCACTTTCTTTTCCACCACCTCGAGCACAAACATGTCCGCTTCAACCACATACCGACGACAGATCAGCTTTCCGACATATTCACCAATGGCCTCCTAGGGACTCGCCTAACCTTGATAAATTCTATGCTGGGAATCCACAACATCTATGACCCATCATGAGCGGGAGTGTGTCAGGTCATTTCTGGTTTCATCTTTCTTTTGTGGGACTCGTGGTCCAAGCTGGTCATGTCCAGCTTGAGGGGGAGTGTTAATCCTTGTTTTTATTATTCTGGGCATTTTGGAGTCCCACATCTGAATACTCCATCATGTATTCCTTTTTCTCAATCTATAAAAGAATGCCTCCTCCTCACCTTCAGGTAAGGATATTTCCTTCACTACAGATAACTTGTGAACATGATATTTTTTAATTCATAGAGGTGATTTGGTTCTTTGTATTAGTTGAATCCAAAGGAATCCTTTCAGATATTTTCTCACAAATTCCATGGAAAGGGGCCTGGAAAATTGAAGTAAGTAAATATATTATAAATAATTTAATCTAAAGAAAATGAAAAATTCTGGCAAGTCATTCTTATCTGTTGAGAGGAAGAGAGATGATCAAGCATGGATGAAGACACCCTATCATATTCTCAATGGGAAAGTAAAACCTGAGTATGTGTTCTCGTTCATTCTATTTATGACATGCTATATGAATCATGGATTTATTTAACATAAATATCAGGAATTTATAACTTCAACATAGAATTATATCTTAATTTTATTCATTTTTTATATTTTTATATATTTTGAAACTGTTATAATGCTCTAGTAAATTCACTTTTATATAATGTTGGTCTCAAATATTTCACTCCACTTACAGAACTTATCATTGTGAAATTAATATCATGTGATATAAATAAAATGTTAATGTGTTTTTAAATGTAATAGAAAATTTTAATGTGTTTTAACTTGCGTGAAATTTTTAATATATCTATGAATTTTCATTGGTGTATTTGTAGACTAAGTAGTGACGCTAAAAGTGGTTTTACTACGGCTGAAAAAGAGTTGTATGCTAGTTTGTCCAACATACTTGGCCATAGGAAGGTATGGTTTTTTTCTTATACAAGTATTATAAACAGTTGTAAGTGAAAGAAAAATGGATGTCTGTTTTCAGGTGGATCATTTTCTTGGGATAAAGCAGAATAGTTTTGGGTGGGGGTATGGATCTGCCAAAAATACCAATAAACTTGGAAAGGTGGAAGCTATTTTTATCTATCTTTTACACCCTTGAATTTATGTTTATTAAAATCTACCACACTTGACCAGATAGGTGCAAGTAGTGTACATAGAGGACTCCTGTTTTAAATTTTTTCCCTGTAAATGGTAAAAAAACTAGAAAGTATAATTAAAAATTATTTAAATAATATATCTTCTTTCCTTGCATCAGATAAATTATATCTTTAGCTGATACAATTCTAAGAGAAGATACCAAAGATATATTCATTAGGTGAGTATAATTATCATACATGGTTTCAATTTTTGATGTATTTTTTATTATGTTTGTTGAAAATCTATTGAAATAATTTTATGGTCCTGATTGAAATGATGATATAACTTAAATATGTTTGAAGTTTATTGAAAAAGTCATTCCATTGTCACAAGTGAAATCCATTCTACTGTCACAAGTGATGAAGTCGTGGTTCTAGTTATACATTTTCATCCATGTGGTGGCATTTGAGAGGTTTTTGTTTTGAGCCACCTTGCATGCATTTATAGAATATTTTGATTCCCCCCCCCTCTGCATCGATGTAATAATTTGATAAGATATTTTCGCGATGCCTACTAGAGGGAGTTCTTGATGGGTCACAGTTCATGGGGTAATTGTTTTACAAATCTCGTTTCAATAATGAATTCATAGTGAAGGTCAAATCACATGGTTTTGAAGTTTTTATTAATAATAAAATTTTGGTAATACCCATTTTACTAATTTAATGTTTGAAATTTCGATAATATTTCATAGTGATAGACCTTAATGCTTATTCAAAATTAGTATTTTGAAACCTAGCCATTATTTTCAAGATATTATTCAAATTAATAAAACATTTCCCATGGTTTATAACCATACCATGGAAGAAGTTAAATTTTTTAATTTTTTTGTTATATCATTGAAAACATTGGCTATTATAATTTTCTTTAATCACCATGTTATTATTTTATGGATTTTTTTAGATTTTTCCATGTTATTTGTTCAGAAACTTGACATCATTTAAGAGAAATATTAAATTAATGATATGGTGATATGATCTATTAAAATCATAGAGAAGTGGTCACACAACTTTAGACTTTTTTTGAAACATAGTGATGAAAATGATATGTAATTTCACAAAGATCAATTGAAGAATTGATTAACTAAAATTGTCTCAAGCTTATTAAAATTTGAATGACCATATCAAATTGAAAACAACCACAATAGTTTGACTATCCACTTAATCCAAGAATAGATATAAAGCAACCAACTACCCCGTCATAACTCCTTGCTAAACTCCCAAGCCACTTCTTATAAGATTTCTGACACCAGGTATACACTATTTCATTACATTACCATTCTAAAGAGTATATGTGATATTAAAAGTACAATCCCAAAGGAACGTGATTATTCTCCTCTATATCATGTTTATTCCCACATGAGAAATATTTCAGTGCAATCTCCACCTTCTTATAAATATTTCAAATTGGTCACCCAAGGGATAATGTCTTTCCCATCCCAGTTTAAAAATCATCGCTGCTAACATCAAGTCATCATTTGCATAGTTACACTCATGAGAGTGAAAATTTATAAAAACTTAATTAATAATTACGTTATCTTTCATTAAAACTTATCCCAACCTCTAGTGTGACGTGTCAAAATATGATTCATGAGAAATTCCCTCAAAACCAACATATTGTTCATTCTCTCTTTCAGGAAATCAAATGTTATCTGGAATTTCTTTGTCCAATGAATTCTGTGATCCTTTCTAGATATAATACAAAAGGGATTAAAAATTTGAGAGAATTAATATACAAGCCTTTTATGATCGCTTTCCAAGCCAATAAAACTGCTCACCTTCGAAACATTCCCGTGAAAATCCTAAGCAATGACTGCTTTTAACTTCACTGAATTAATAACACCTAGAAAATTGTTATCATACATCAAATTGCGAAACTTCAACAAAGTCCCATATAACTTTTTCTATGATAAAAAATCCATGACAATCCTTGTATGAAATTCACACCCCCTCCACCCTGAATACACCAATATATCATCAATGAATACTGCGACAAACTAATTGAGATAAGGTTTTATGTTTTGGTGCATCCATGTCATAAACATTTCTGGTACATTTCCTAGGATTAATGACATTAACAAATACTCATATTGTCTAAAACTGCAATGGTAATTCATCATAAAAATGTTCTCCTCCCAAATACTCAAATGATGATAGTCAAAATGTAGATCAATTTTTGAAAACCAATACACACACTTAAGTCAAACATAGAGATCCACAATCCTTAATATAGGATCACAATCCTTCACTATTACATTGGTCAACCAATGATAATAAATACACAACATTATGTTTTCATTATACTCCTTGCAGAAAAAGAGCGTTTCATTTAATAGTGACCCACGAGTTCGAAGACAACTCTATTAAAACCATTCATCAATATAAAATATCAATTGACAGGGATCAAAAGGGTTTATTTGGAATGAATCTAAGAAACTAGATTACTACTCAGATATAACTCAATATATAATTTAGTATTTAATTTTTGTTTAAAAATCTTAACCTCTTAAGAAAAAACATTTTTTTGAAAAAACGAGAGATCCAAAAAAATGAATATAGAAAATAATAGAAAATTATTGAAAAATAAATAAAGAAAAGTAACACACAACAATTTTGTGTGGTTTGGGAATAATCCCTAGATACATGAATAAGGAGAATGATTTCAATATTTTTGATAGAAAATTTTAGGGAAAACACACAATAAAGAAACCCTAGATCAAAATGAGCTCATTACATAATGAGATTCTAGAATAATCTATGTTTTATCAATTCCCAAATCTACACAATGGTCCATGGTGCTAATGTACCCTATATCATAACGGTTTATGTTTCTATAATATCCATTGTCGATGTCGCTGGTCAACATTTCTATTATTGGAATTTCTTCAATGCCTCCCAAATTTGGACCAGTGCCTCTGTCCCTTAGTCCCCTAGCTAGGAGGAGTGTTTCCTATAGGAACCCCCGCAAACCTCACTATGAAGTCCAAACCATGAAAATTACTAATCTGCTGTAAGGACACGACCTTAAACATAACATACTCTAGGTTTTTTTGAACTATAATTCACATTTGAAGATATTTTCAGTTTAGAGTTTTATAAAATTAGGATATAATCTTACAAATTAACTCATACATTACAGATGTAAACTTATACTAAGTATCCATTTTTTCCACACAAATAAACCCTTAATAATAACATGACTTCTTTTTTAGACATAACTTAAATTATTTAATCATGACATATTATTTTCCCTTACGAATATTAAGACCTGTGAAAAACATTTTAAAACATTTGATGAACGCAAAATATCATTAAGGGAGATCAATAAATAAAACCATTAGTCTAGTAAAAACTCATAAAAAATTTCCTTAAAATAAAACATATCTTTTTTTCCATAAAAATTATATCATTATTTCAAAAATATCATTATATTACCTTTTTAAAATCAATGATTTTCATGAAAAACCATAACAAAACATATAATATATATGTAGGTAACTTGGAACATAATTATACTAAAATGGAATAACCATACATCTGATTTTGAAACATTCCACTCTTACAAATGGAGTAGCCATACAGTTAAATTCCATACATTTCACTCTTATAAATGGAATAGCCATACCATACCCAATGCATTGGAGGTTATAATGTAACCACCGCTCTTTAGTTTGTCACGTTACCACCTGTCAAATGTCCAAGTACCATTATATAATCATAACACATAAAAGATTTAAATTTTCAACAATTCAATAATCAAATTTCTTTTTTTCACATAATAAAACATTTCAAGATATTGAAATAAGCTATCCATTTTCAAAAACCAATTTAAAACATTTTTAAAAGTGATTTTTGAATCAAAGTTTCCTATACCACTTTGAATAATTTGATTGAAATTATAAAATTAACATTTTAAAACATTAAATCCCATATAAATAGATTCATAAAAAACCATTTTGACAACATGGACATTAAATAGAAGGATTTATAATAATAATTCTTTAAATCATTTGAAACGATATTTTAGTTAAAGAGTCCCTTACCTTGAGTCTGAATCATCACACACATTATTTATATTCCCAAATATAAATATAGGTTAATTATTTACATAATTTTGAACATTTTCAAGAGTATTATTCCTTTTATACCAAATATTATCTTTTTATCACAATTAATTAATTATTTTAGTTCATGTCGGATGTTTTGATGATATTCGGTAAATGAGTCCAAAATGAATTTGGTATGATGTGAATAGTAAAAGTAGTCATTAGTATATCATATCCAGAATAATATTCATGACATAATATTCAGTTTTATACATAAATTATACTTTTATATCCATCCATTAAATATGAATATGAAAAATGAACTATGTCATAACCATAGAGATGGAAATTAATACATACACATGAGTAATGTTTCCAATTTTCAATGAGCATTTTGGAAAGAAGGTATGTATTATTTTATCTTTATAAAATGATCAATACATCATTAATATCATATTAATCATCTAAATATACTTATATATATC
Organism: Viscum album; assembly: GCA_963277665.1. Lineage (NCBI taxonomy): Eukaryota > Viridiplantae > Streptophyta > Magnoliopsida > Santalales > Viscaceae > Viscum > Viscum album. The sequence goes on from OY728167.1 coordinate 688,241,108, forward strand.
ATCCATGTTGTGTGGTGCTGAAAAGTTAATCACATTGCTTCGTGGAGCTGATAGTTCACACTTACAAACAAATGACATTATCAATTTTTATGTGCATGAAATGTAAGAAAATAATTGATATATTATTCTATTATAATGATCAATATGTAATTAATATATTATATAAACATTTAATTCCATAATTATAACCAGTATTCAGAGAAGGTAAAGGAAAACAAATTATATCAGTTCATGGAGGTGATAGTTCCCACATACACACAAGCAGTTAGTTCTTTCCCATCTGATGGAAGTGGAGATGGATTTATGGGATGAAATTAACATAATAACACCTTAGTATATTGATTATACTAGATTTATTATTTCATGATGGATGAATAATATTTTAAGGAAGTAGAAGAAGAAATAAAATACAAACACTTAATTAAAAATAATACCTCTTATTCGGATGGTCTCCTTTGATTATCACCTTAACACCTCTAAGGAACGTGTTCTACCAAAACTAAGGCATTTATAATGGATATAGGTATTATAGTAACTAAATTGGGTTGAACACGACCAATCCAAAATTGTTTTTAAGTGTGACGAAAAGAGAATAATTAGTGCCCTTTTATAAGAGAGGTGAGGGGCACTCTTGGAATTCCTAAAAATATTAAATTAATATAAATTAATATTCAATTTCAAATGGAACCAAATTGATTTATTTATAATATAGGATGTGGATCAGTTAAAGTATATTCATCCAATAAAAATTATACATGATTTGATTATTTTTTAATCCTTATCATTTTTAACACTTATTTTACCCTTTTAACTCTTACCGTTATATCATGTAATTTACACTTTGTGGGTTACTATAATTACTATATGATTTCAAAAGACCAAATAATAAGTAATTTATGATATTTAAATAATTATACCAATCATTTGGTTAATTTTTTAATTTTTATGAATTTTATATCATTTAATTCTAAATATTGAATACATTATCACATTTTAAAATACATAATTGGCATAAATTAATTAAAAATTAATCCTCTTGATGGAATGAAAAAATTTGTTTTTAATATAGAAATCATCCCGATGTTCACAATGTTTTTATATCAAAATTTAATGTGAAATTGATTCCAATGAACTAAATTTAATTAAATTATAAAAAAATTATTTAATTATACTTTAAAATCAATTAAAAATATAATTTAATTATATAAATAATTTATATGAAAAAACAGTTTTGAGCTAATATTTTGAATTATTCACTATTCATCAAAATATGAAAGTGTTTAGAAAAATATCAAAAAATTCAATCAATGTTTATTTTGATACTCATATTATAAATAACAAGTATATTTTTTCAAATATAACTCATAAAGGTTTCAAAAATAAGATTTCAAACAAGTGCTCCATCAAAAGGGGCAAAATTTTATTTTTACAAAAATACTTCTTTTATGTTTAAAACTGGATTTGTTCTTTTATCATGTATTGAAAACACATATTATGAATATTAAATATTATTTTGAATATATTATATATAAATTTCATTAATATAATCCAAAAAGATTTATTTGTTTATACATTGCTATAAACCACACTTTTTCACATTTAACTTGTTTTTTCAAAAAAACACTTCCTTTTATTTTAAAAAGTGAATTATTTTCAGTTATAATTAATTGATCACCAAATAATTAATTATATATACATGTGTAAACATGATTTTTACAATTATTGTTATCATTTTCATTCCCTCCATTTTAACGACTATACAATAACTACCATATTAAATAATAATATTTAGGTGGCTTTTTATGCTTGATGTGGCATTTCATGTACTCTATTGAACATAGTGTTTCATTTTAAAAACTCATGAGGTTCAATTATACCCCCTTTAATAAATTTCATCCTCAAAATTTGATCTTTGGATAAAAAACTAGAGTTTTTACTTTTCTAAATATCTTTATTTGAATCCCACATTGGAAAAAGGGTCAATGAAACTTCCACATTAAAATAAAGAAAGCGAAGTAATAAGGTCACCCTAGATAACACATACTAGGGATACTTGTAATAAAACATGTATGTTTAAGAGAAAACTTACAACCATGTTCTGATGGAGAGATATATAGAACATGGTCATGAGAAAGTTAACAATCACAAAACCATAAAATTTTTCCATGTGTTAAAAGGTCATTGATTTCTTAGAAAGAAAAGTAAACTGAAAATATTTTTGTTTCAAAATAATATTCATATATTTGAGGAATTATTCTACCACATGGACTAATAACATAAGGAAATATACTTACTTTATAATTATATCTTCATTCATTAATCAAATTCCACCACAAACTCATCTTTTTCTCTAAATGATGAGAATTGAAGATGAATTTTTCACGCCTGAAGCACTAGAATCAACTTATATAGAATCACATAGTCTATAAAATATTAACTACATATTTCTCCTTTCTTTAAACATTAATCAAAACCAATATGGTTAAAATATTATTAAATAATTCACCAAAAGGAATAAACTATATATGCCGAAAAACTACTTCAATTTCCAAAATTCAACAGTAATACCCCAAGTTCAACATAGAACATTAAACAAATAAATATCCTTAAAATTACTCAAAAATAATTCAAACTAATATTTAAACCCAAAAATTATTTTACCACATAGCCTTCTAAGGTTATTTTTAAGAATTGTCTCCAAATAATATCAATTATGCTTGAAGTCTCATACCAAAAAAGTAATTTCCCATGTAATCTCTAAGACACGATAACCATTTCTATAAATAACCCAAATAATAGAAAATCATATTTTCTTCTAAAATATAATTCAGCATTTATTTTCCCAATAAAATATCATGATATTCTATTTTCCTTAATCAATTTTTTTTCTTCAAAATAGTGAACCCCTTCCTAAACAACTTTAATCACATAATCACCAAATCAGTTTCCAATATGATAAAAATATTATTCCCAAAGTCAATATATTCTTATTCCATAAAATATTTTATCTAAAATGAAAAATTCATACTAACCTGAGGCTTCACGTAGGCCAGTGGTAGGTGATGCACCCTTGTTTCCCTTTGGTCGCGGGTTTGAAACTTGTGGCCTTTCTAGATGCAATGGGTTGTCACCCATCATGATGGTTGTCCTTTTACTAATACTATATAATAATAATTATGATGTGTAAGATTTGGTGAATTGTTTTCTAATAAATAGGAAAGGTTTTGATTTATGAAATGGTGGAAATGAATTTTCTGAATACTTTTGAAATGGAAAATGGTGTGTTTGTACCTATTTTGAAAGAATGAAATTAGGTTAATGTTTATATCGAAAAAGTGTTCCTAATATAGTTTTATAAATTATTTAAAGGTGTTTTAATGGGATGAGATGTTTTGAAATTAATGTGTATGACTTGAATGTGAGTTCTTATTTGAATGGATTTTTATTTCTAAAATGTTTTGTAAGATGTAAATTGGGTTTGATTTCGTGGTTAGCGGTCTTGAGAAAGATGAAGTATTGGTCGATTATTATGGTTCTGAAAAGTGGAAAGAGATTTTGTTTTAACCTTTGGTATTCCAGTGAGCGACCACATGCATTGGATTATATGGGCTGATTGATGGTCGATGGAATGGCTGGATGAGTGTTGGGGTGGATATGAGGAGGGTGCCCAGTGTGGCACATAAACATGCATGTGAGAGGCCCATGGGGTACCATTGGGGGATACGCTAACCTCTAAACCATTTATTTTCATAGAAATATTTTTAATGGAATACATGATGTCTTGATTACTAGTTTGGGATGGTGTGTATTAGGTGTTTTTGAAAATTTTGATGTTGTGGGATGTTTTATGTCCAAGAACCCCTCTTATTTGAACCGTGTTTTGGGTTTGTGTTTGGTCGGTAATCTAGATTGAAGGGAGAGTTACTTGTCTCTTCTGAGAAAAGTTTAGGAAGCTTTTATGGTGGTTCCCTTCTTGTGTCTGGATCTGATTGAGGTATTTCATGACCAATAGACCAGGTTGGTTGGTTCCTTGAGTTTTCTCATTGGATAAGGTAGACCCCCATTAAGGGTTAATGCACAACTATAGTGAATCCTGGATTGTTTCGCCATTGGAAAATCCTCCAGTTGATAAATATAAGGAATATTTTTTCAACATTTTTTGATTTAGTCTACACCATTCCTCTCTTATTTTGGTGGATCCTCTTGTGGTGGGAGAGTCCTCATAGAAGGTTTCAACAATCCTTAGTATCTTAAGTTACCTGATTTGATTAAGGTGGAAGTGTTCTGGGGTTGTCAATGTGGATGGTGTCTAAGAGGGCCTTTGGGTCCTTCATAGTCTCTTTGAAGAAGTGGTTTATATTAAAACACAAGTGTGGGAAATCTTGTTATTAGAGGCTATTATGGCCACTTTCCAGAATCGTGTTCTCTTTGGGACTTGGCATAAGATACCTTTCCTTGTATTGTTTATATCGGTCGCAGTGGTCATGTTCAGTGAAACCGTGTTATGTCATGTGCTCATTTGACTATAAAAGTGAAATTCGTTAAATACTTTGAGAGTCTCTATTATGTTGGGAGTATTTATCCCTTGTAAGAAATTCAAAATCTTCTATTTTAGAGGAAGGTGAGTATATGTGTCCTTTCCATATGTTGTTTCTAACCAGAAGAAACAAGGTGTGATGCGTGTCAATCTTCTAATCCCTTGTTTCAGTGAAATGTCGGTTTAGGGTAAAGTGAGTTTTGGAATGTGTTATGTCTTGGTAAAACCATTGGGGGTTGTGCTGTGGCTGTTTGTAGCACCATAAGTGGAAGTTCCATATAGGGGATTCCAAAGCCTAACTGCGAGCCTGAAGATGCCTCAATCATTTGAGCTCCAGCCATAGGTCCCAGAGAGAAGCTAGCACTTAGTCAAGGGAAATCCCAGGGTTTTTAAACCCCTGCACGAATTCCTTTCCTTAGTATGAAAGATGGGAATAGTTTAAACCTCTAGTTTCATCACAGATGATCACATGGTTTGTGAACAGTTAGTAGTGACCATTCCCTAGGAAACCATGCAAGTAGAAAGGTCAACACATTTAGCACATGGTTTCCTGTAACACCCGAGACTTTTATGTTATATAAATCATCAAAGGAATCTTTTTCTACACAACACTTTCTTGGATTGCTTTACACGAAATCGCGAGTTTCCTCGATAGCTTGCGTCGTACGCAATACCGAGTTTCACTAAACAATGATATACTATTAAAATATTATTAAAACTAGCTGTTATGAATAGTAATAACCACTTTTTGAAATTTTATATATTTTATTTTTCAAAATGGACTTCATTTTTGGATTCGGAATATTGAAATTATCCTAGGGTGAAATTTTGGTATTTTTCTGAAAACTTTCAATTTTTGATGAATAGTGAAACCACTAAGTGGTAGTTAAAAAAACTGAATTTTTCATAAAACTTAATTTTACCGCTTCTGTGAGTGGAATTTCGAAAATCCGAGAGACATGGTTGATGTTAGTAAGTAAAATGTGGTTCAATGAGATGAAAATAATTTTTTGGTGAATAGTAACTTTTTACTTTTTTTTACCACGGTTAAAAGTAAATAGGGTAATTAAGGGTAAAGATGATATTATTATCACCCTAACACATGTCCTTATTCTATTGTATAAGTGTAATTCGACCAAAAACAAACTTAGGAATAAAATATGACCATTTAGGCCCACTTGGATTAGATTAGGACATTTATTATTAATTTATTTAAAGAAGGGTTAAAATAGTTAAAACCAAAGTTTAATAAGTAAATAATTTTTAATATGGGGTTATACATAAGATAAATTCGACTATAAATATTAATTAGAAAGCTAAAAATATTTCCTACATAATGGTATTTTATTTGTAATTTTTAGACATTAAATAATTTAATTTATTTATGACACAATGATGATGCAGTAATTATCTTATTAATGAAATATTGACATAATTGATGTTATAAACACCAAAATAAATGTAATTTGAGACTTTTTATGAATCCCACTAATTTTTTAGGTTAATATGACATGTTAGTATTTATTTAATTAACTTTTTTCGAACTAATAATTCTGTTATAAGTTTCACAAAAATGAATTACTAAATAGTGTCAAAATTGACATAAAATAGTTTTTAAAACAAATATTATATTATTAATTGTTATTTTATTCCTAAAAATCTAAGGTTCGGCCAAATGACTTAGATAATGTTATATATATTAATAATAAACAACTTGGGGTCCGTTTGGCTGCTTATAGTAAGTTTATTAACCTTATAGTATAAGAATACAAGATGACATGGTAAAAGTAAAATTATTTAATTTAATGTTAAATATAAATGATAAGGTTAAAATAGGAACCTAAACTTGTCTAAATTCTATTGGATTAGAGGATTTCAACCCATACCCACCTTAGCCTCGAAATAAATCAATTTGGAGCTATTTAAAACCGAACTTGACTTTATAATAAAATAATATTTTTAGTTATTCCAAAGGTGCCCCTCTCCTCCCTTATAAAAGGGAACCTCCTCCCCCTCTTCCTCACACCACATTGAGCCTTCAAGCTCGTCCAACCCGTGCCACTTTCTCCTCTCAACTTCCCTAGAGACATCCTAGAGGTTCTGGTCTTCCTCAAAGCCCAATTTTAGTGCCCTAAAAGCAGGTCTCAAAGAAGCACTTCAAAGAAGAGGTAATGTCCGTTACCGATTCTTTCATCTTTATTTCTTCTTCCACTTCTTCTTCTTTAGTTGTTTAATTATGAAGTAATAAAATCAGTATCACTCATATAATTATATGTTATTATAAGTATGAAACAACCCTATTTCACCATCTATCCATCCTACGGAAAAAGAAATCACCGCGCGTGCGTACGTACGGAATATCGTCTCCACGCCGTGGTGTAATCTATTTTCCCCCACCACCTTACTTGGATGGGTATAATGGTGTAAATAATGACTATATATGACTATTATAAAGTGATTTTGATTCTGAAGTAGTATACATACACTCCAATACAATTCCACAATCATAGGAACAATATCATCACTCGTGCGTACGTACGGAATACCGTCTCCACGATGTGATGCGACTCGTTCTACATGATATTCATTTCATAATGATTATATAAATGAATTGAATGAATGAATATGATATATATTACACTAATAACATTCTGGAAATGAGGTATCTATAACCTAAAGAGAAGAATAAGAATTTATTCGACAAAACACGCATAAGAAAAAAAAGTTATAAACACCCGAATAACAAGTAGCAATGAAATATTACTACTAAGAAGCTAAGAATATGAACATATATGATATCATAAAAATAAGTATGATTCTAGAATAAGTCAATAACATTATTTAAATCATTATACAGGAGGTTCGGACACTTACAAAGCAAGTTGGACCTAAGGTAAGGTAAAATATCAGAATCTCATTTTTATCCGAGATTGTTTATACTTTGGTATTTACTGGGGTGTATTTTATCATCCACATCCATGTTCCCTCAATATGTAATATTGTTTCCATCCACTTACAATAGTTTAAATCCAATTTTACCCTTCAGTGAGTTTTTAGTAAAGAATATGAAAGGAATCTTTTGTCGTTTTTTTGTATGAGGTACTTTTTTGACTTTTCCGACAAAAGTACGAAGAATGTTTTTTTAACTTATACGACATGAATGGATTTTTAAAACATTATTTCGAAGAAGATTCCTTTACAAGTTTTCAAGTTTATTTTTAATCAACTTCTTATTGTTTAAAATTGTATGGCATGTTATGAAAGGATAAATGTTTTTAAAGTAGAAAGGATATTTTCCTCAAGAATGGAGTTCAAGAGTTTTATCAAAATTATTTTCCATCTAAGACAATATAGGGTTCTGTTTCTATCCCTATTATTACATGGATTTGATTATGTTGTGATGGAAATATTTTTATGAATTCCTTTATCTTATATGAATTGTTTTATGATGTCACGATGTTTAAGATTCCCATTTTTATTACATGGGTTATGCAATGATGTATGATTTAAGATTTTGTGGCACACATAAGAATGGTATCATTATGAGATGGGTGGGACCTATATCTCCCTCCAATGCATTGGTTAAAGATTTTATATCTCATGAGATAGACATGGCTGGAACGGTAGGTTATACCGGTTCAGTGAAACAGGACTGAAACGAGGGTGACTCGGTTCAAAAAGGGACTTTGTCCACTAAGATAGTCTTGGAAATGAGTCTTGACTAACAAGAAATGATTTTCTATGATTATGTGTGTATGCCACAAAGTTTCATGTTTTTTGTTATGATTATTGTGATTACATTTCACTGCCATGATTTATCCCATGTTATGAAATTATGATCTCTTTTGCAGGTTAAGATTTCCAAAAGTTATGTGCCTGTGTATAAGATGTGATTGATATTTCTTTTGTTTACCCTTACTGAGCATTTGAGCTCACCCTTTTGTATGTTTTCTTTCCCCAGGTCAGGAAGAAGGTTATTAAGTAGGATATTCCAAAAAGGGACCCTAGATATGATGAAATAAGTGGGAGGCAAAGTTGATGCTTTATGAACCAGTTGTTTATGTTTCCCAGTTTCTAAAGACACTATACCTATACTGTCCTTTCGTGGTTTTGTTATATGTTGTAATAAGTATGCTTCAATTTTGAAGTATTAACAATGTATGTAAAGTATGGGTGGTTATAGTTGGTATCAGAGGAAAAGTATAGCCAACCTTTGGAAAATAGGATGTGAAAGCCTTAGTAAGAACCCTAAGGATACGTCTAAGCATAGAACACAATATTAGTGTTTTATAAATGGCCATGAATAACCTAGGATAAGACCTTAAGTGTGAAATTTTATTATTGAGTATGTGGTTTTCCTATTATAATTAGTGTTGCTCACACTATTCTTCTTAGTTTTAGTCAATGGCTGGAACCCGAAGGAATCGTGTTAATGCGGAATGCGAAGGGAAATGCAATGATTGTCCCCCTGAGCAACGAAACGTTATGGGAGCTGGAATGCAAAATCTTGTAGCCATGCTCACACAACTTTCTCAAGCTATGAATCATGCAGGACTTCCAAATGAGCAAAGGAAGGAGCAACATTCTGTTGAATCCTTCATGAGGCAGCGTCCACTTTCTTTCAGTGGGTCTACTGATCCATTAGTTGCTGAACAATGGATTAGTACTACTGAAAAGATATTTTCAGTTCTTCAATGTTCTGAACATGATAAAGTCATCCTAGCAGTGTATCGTTTGGAAGGAGATTCTGATCAATGGTGGAATCTTATTAAGAATACGAGGCAAAGGGATGAAATTGAGTCCATGGAATGGGACGAGTTCAAGAACTTGTTTTTCAATAAGTACTTCCCTCGTATTCTCTGAAAAAAGTTGGAGAAAGAGTTTCTTGAACTGAAGCAAAAGGATGATGAATCTGTTGGTACCTATGAAGCAAATTTTACAAGACTTGCAAGGTACGCTTCTGGTATTATTATCCAACCTGAGAGTAAGATCGATCGATTCTTTAGTGGCTTAAAACCAAGTCTTCGAAGGGCGTTAGCCATATGGGACTTCAATAGCTACGAGGAAATCGTTCGATGTGCTCTCAAAGTCGAAATGGAGATTGGAGTAACCCATCAGTCATATGGGTTTGATAAGAAGAGGAAAATGGAATTCAAAGGAAAATCTAAAGAGCACACTGAAAAGAAGATGAGCTTTCCCTTATGCTCAAAGTGTGGAAAGAAACATGGAGGGAGTTGTCTTAAAGGGACAAGTAAATGTTTCAAATGTGGAAAGGAAGGTCATCGGGCATTTGAATGCCACGATGATGGGAAGAAGATGTCTAATGATTAAAACAAAGGAAGGGATACACAGAATGAACCTACTACACTTCAATGTTTCAAGTGCAAGGAGATGGGGCATTATGCCAATAAATGCCCTAATCCAAGGGTTGATGACGATGGTCGACGTCAACAAACTCTTAAGGCTAAAGACAAAGAAAATTCACATGCAATTTCTATCAGCGATGTGGAGTACGATAACGATGTGGTGAAAGGTACACATACCATACACTCTAAAGTAGCAAATGTTTTATTTGATTCTAGATCCACCCACTCTTTTATTTCTGAAGAATTTTCTAAGGGTATCACCGTATTACCTCAACAATTATATGTTGAGTTAGCTGTGACAACACCTAATGGCACAACAGTCGCATCAAAATTTTATAATTCTTCTCCGATCGAAGTTTGTGGGAAAGTGCTTCCTGCAAATCTTGTGATCCTTCCTATAGTGGAATTTGATGTGATTCTTGGCATGGATTGGATTTCTTTATATGGAGCTCAGATCAATTGCCAAAGAAGGGAAGTCACATTTCATATTCCAGATCAATCTATGATCGTCTATCAATGCAAGGATGAACATAACCTTCCAGTGGAAATTTCTTCCATTTTATGGGTATTGATTCCACTAAATGAAGGTTATTTATCTCAAATGGTTGGTGAGAAACTCACGATTAAGAATATTCCCATCGTACGGGAGTTTGATGATGTCTTTCCGGAGGAATTACTGGGTCTTCCACCAAATCGTGAAGTTGAGTTTTCAATAGAACTCGTACCGGGTGCTTTGCCTATTTTAAAGAAACCTTATAGAATGGCCCCAATTGAGTTGCAGGAATTGAAGAAGCAACTCCAAGAGAATCTTGATAAGGGATTCATACGCCCTAGTGCGTCACCTTGGGGAGCACCTGTTCTATTTGTTAAGAAGAAAGATGGATCAATGAGACTCTGTATTGATTATCGAGAACTTAACAAGATCACTATCAAGAACAAATATCCTCTCCCACGCATTGATGACTTATTTGACCAACTACGCGGAGCTCAATACTTTTCCAAGATTGATCTACGTTCAGGGTATCATCAATTAAGGGTCAAAATGGAGGATATACCAAAGACGGATTTCTTTACAAGGTATGGACACTATGAATTTATAGTGATTCCATTTGGTCTTACTAATGCCCCTGCAATCTTCATGGATCTAATGAATAGAGTCTTTAGAGACTATCTTGATCAATTTGTCGTAGTCTTTATAGACGATATTCTTGTCTATTCAAAGAGTAAGGAAGAACATGAAGATCACTTGAGAATTATATTGAAGACCCTGAGAAAGGAAAAGCTTTATGCCAAATTTACCAAGTGTGAATTTTGGCTTCAAAAAGTTGCATTTTTGGGTCACATAATCTTAAAAGAGGGGATATCTGTGGATCCAGCAAAAACAGAGGTTATCAAAAGATGGTCGAGACCAACAACAGTAACTGAGATCCGAAGTTTTCTTGGTTTGGCTGGATATTATCAACGTTTTGTGAAAGATTTTTCACGATTATCTAATCCACTCACCAAGTTGACTCGGAAAGGAGTTAAGTTTGTCTGGACGGAGGAATGTGAAGAGAATTTCAAGGAGTTGAAAAGAAGGTTATCCAGTGCACCTGTGCTCACATTGCCTTGTAGTGGAGAAAGGTTTGTGATCTACAGTGATGCATCCAAGAAGGGATTGGGGTGTGTTCTTATGCAAAATGATATGGTGATAGCTTATGCCTCACGACAGTTGAAAATCCATGAGCAAAATTACCCAACACATGATTTGGAGTTAGCTGCGGTAATCTTTGCATTAAAGATTTGAAGGCATTACCTTTATGGTGAAAGGTGTGATATTTATACTGATCATAAAAGTTTAATGTATATTTTCACACAAAATGAGCTGAATATGCGCCAAAGAAGATGGTTGGAGCTGATTAAGGATTATGACTGCTCAATCCATTACCACCCTGGGAAAGCAAACAAGGTGGCAGATGCATTAAGTCGACAAGACCATGCCAGTTTATCAATGATGAGGATCACAAAAGATCCAATATTTATGGATTTACAAAGAATGGATCTTGGAATTATAATGGAAGGGGAAAAATCTTATCTTTCTCAAATGAATGTTCAACCATCTATACATGTGAAGATTAAAGAGGCATAGAAAGAAGATGTCGAGTTACAAAAGAAGGTGAGAAATGTTCCTGAATTCAACCTTGATTGTGATGGGATAATAAAGTTCAGGAATCGGGTTTGTGTTCCTCCCATACCCGAATTAAAGAAGGAACTGCTGGATGAGGCTCATAGATCTTCATTCTCTATTCATCTTGGAAGCACGAAGATGTATAGGGACCTGAAAGAGTACTTCTGGTGGGATGGAATGAAAAGAGATGTTGCTGAATATGTCTCTCGATGCTTGGTTTGTCAACAAGTTAAAGCTGAGAGACAGAAGTCTAAGGGGATGTTACAACCATTACCCATACCCGAATGGAAATGGGAAAACATCACTATGGACTTTGTCACAGGACTTCCTAAAACATCCAAAGGCAATAATGCTATCTGGGTCATAGTTGATCGTCTTACAAAGTTTGCACACTTCATTGCTATTAGAGAGGATTTCTCTCTGGATCAGCTTGCCAGGATATAGGTAAAGGAAGTGGTAAGATTGCATGGAGTACCACTTTCTATTATATCTGATCGGGATCCGAGATTTACCTCGAAGTTCTGGCGAAGTCTTCAGCATACTCTGGATACAGAGTTGAGTTTCAGCACTGCTTATCATCCTCAGACAGACAGTCAGTCTGAGAGAACAATTCAAACTCTAGAAGATATATTGAGAGCTTGCTCTATGGATTTCAAAGGTGGTTGGGATCAACACCTACCTTTGGTGGAATTTTCTTATAATAATAGCTTTCACTCCAGTATTCATATGGCTCCTTATGAAGCTCTCTATGGAAAGAAATGCAGGACTCCAACTTGCTGGGATGAAGTTGGGGAAAGAAAGATATTAGGACCTGATCTCGTTGATGAAATGGTAGAAAAGGTCAGATCTATTCAACAAAACATAAGAGCAGCTCAGAGTCGACAGAAAAGTTATGCCGACAACCGAGGAAAAGAACTAGAGTTTGAAGTGGGTGATAAAGTGTTCTTACGAATATCTCCCTGGAAGAGGGTTATGAGATTTGGAAAGAAGGGGAAGTTGAGCCCTTGATATATCGGTCCTTTCGAAATACTGGATCATGTTGGGAAGGTAGCTTACCGATTGACGCTTCCACCGAATCTCTCTCAAGTTCACGATGTGTTCCATGTATCTCTCCTGAGAAAGTACATACCTGATCCTTCACATGTACTCAGCTCAAAAGTTGTACCACTAGAGCAAGATCTTTCTTATGAAGAACAACCGATAGAGATTCTGGATCGTAGCGAAAAAGTCCTACGAAACAAGACCACTCGCTTGGTGAAAGTTTTATGGAGGAACCACCAATTAGAAGAAGCTACTTGGGAGCTTGAGGATATGATGAGGGAGAGGTATCCTCATCTGTTTGTTACAAAGTGACGAATTTCGAGGGCGAAATTCATTTTAAGGGGGTAGAATGTAACACCCGAGACTTTTATGTTATATAAATCATCAAAGGAATCTTTTTCTACACAACACATGCTTGGCTTGCTTTACACGAAATCGCGAGTTTCCTCGATAGCTTGCGTCGTACGCAATACCGAGTTTCACTAAACAATGATATACTATTAAAATATTATTAAAACTAGCCGTTATGAATAGTAATAACCACTTTTTGAAATTTTATAAATTTTATTTTTCAAAATGGACTTCATTTTTGGATTCGGAATATCGAAATTAGCCTAGGGTGAAATTTTGGTATTTTTCTGAAAACTTTCAATTTTTGATGAATAGTGAAACCACTAAGTGGTAGTTAAAAAAACTGAATTTTTCATAAAACTTAATTTTACCGCTTCTGTGAGTGGAATTTCGAAAATCCGAGAGACACGGTTGATGTCAGTAAGTAAAATGTGGTTCAATGAGATGAAAATAATTTTTTGGTAAATAGTAACTTTTTACTTTTTTTTACCACGGTTAAAAGTAAATAGGGTAATTAAGGGTAAAGATGATATTATTATTACCCTAAAACATGTCATAATTCTATTGGATAAGTGTAATTAGACCAAAAACAAACTTAGGAATAAAATATGACCATTTAGGCCCACTTGGATTAGATTAGGACATTTATTATTAATTTATTTAAAGAAGGGTTAAAATAGTTAAAACCAAAGTTTAATAAGTAAATAATATTTAATATGGGGTTATACATAAGATAAATTCGACTATAAATATTCATTAGAATTCTAAAAAGATTTCCTACATAATAGTATTTTATTTGTAATTTTTAGACATTAAATAATTTAATTTATTTATGACACAATGATGATGCAGTAATTATCTTATTAATGAAATATTGACATAATTGATGTTATAAAAACCAAACTAAATGTAATTTGAGACTTTTTATGAATCCCACTAATTTTATAGGTTAATATGAAATTTTAGTATTGATTTAATTAACTTTTTTCGAACTAATAATTCTGTTATGAGTTTCACAAAAATGAATTACTAAATAGTGTCAAAATTGACATAAAATAGTTTCTAAAACCAATATTATATTATTAATTGTTATTTTATTCCTAAAAATCTAAGGTTCGGCCAAATGAATTATATAAGGTTATATATATTAATAATAAACAACTTGGGGTCCGTTTGGCTGCTTATAGTAAGTTTATTAACCTTATAGTATAAGAACACAAGAAGACATGGTAAAACTAAAATTATTTAATTTAATGTTAAATCTAAATGATAAGGTTAAAATAGGAACCTAAACTTGTCTAAATTCTATTGGATGAGATTATTTCGACCCATCCCCACCTTATCCTTGAAATAAATCAATTTGGAGCTATTTAAAACCGAACTTGACTTTATAATAAAATAATATTTCTAGTTATTCCAAAGGTGCCCCTCTCCTCCCTTATAAAAGGGCACCTCCTCCCCCTCTTCCTCACACCACATTGAGCCTTCATGCTCGGCCAACCCCTGCCACTTTATCCTCTCCACTTCCCTAGAGACATCCTAGAGGTTTTGGTCTTCCTCAAAGACCAATTTTAGTGCCCTAAAAGAAGGTCTCAAAGAAGCACTTCAAAGAAGAGGTAATGTCTGTTACCGATTCTTTCATCTTTATTTCTTCTTCCACTTATTCTTCTTTAGTTGTTTCATTATGAAGTAATAACATCAGTATCACTAATATACGGATATGTTATTATAAGTATGAAACAACCCTATTTCACCATCTATCCATCCTACGGAAAAAGAAATCACCGCGCGTGCGTACGTACGGAATACCGTCTCCACGCCGTGGTGTAATCTATTTTCCACCACCACCTTACTTGGATGGGTATAATGGTGTAAATAATGACTATATATGACTATTATAAAGTGATTTTAATTATGAAGTAGTATACATACACTCCAATACAATTCCACAATCATAGGAACGATATCATCACTCGTGCGTACGTACGGAATACCGTCTCCACGATGTGATGCGACTCGTTCTACATGATCTTCATTTCATAATGATTATATAAATGAATTTAATGAATGAATATGATATATATTACACTAATAAAATTCTGGAAATGAGGTATCTATAACCTAAAGAGAAGAATAAGAATTTATTCGACAAAACACGCATAAGAACAAAAAGTTATAAACACCCGAATAACAAGTAGCAATGAAATATTACTACTAAGAAGCTAAGAATATGACCATATATGATATCATAAAAATAAGTATGATTCTGTAATAAGTCAATAAAATTATTTAAATCATTATACAGGAGGTTTGGACACTTACAAAGCAAGTTGGACCTAAGGTAAGGTAAAATATCACAATCTCATTTTTATCCGAGATTGTTTATACTTTGGTATTTACTGGGGTGTATTTTATCATCCACATCCATGTTCCCTCAATATGTAATATTGTTTCCATCCACTTAAAATATTTTAAATCCAATTTTACCCTTCGGTGAGTTTTTAGTAAAGAATATGAAAGGAATCTTTTGTCGTTTTTTTGTACGAGGTACTTTTTTGACTTTTCCGACAAAAGTACGAAGAATGTTTTTTTTAAATTATACGGCATGAATGGATTTTTGAAACATTATTTCCAAGAAGATTCCTTTACAAGTTTTCATGTTTATTTTTAATCAAATTCTTTTTGTTTAAAATTGTATGGCATGTTATGAAAGGACAAATTTTTTTGAAGTAGAAAGGATATTTTCCTCAAGAATGGAGTTCAAGAGTTTTATCAAAATTATTTTCCATCTAAGACAATATAGGGTTCTGTTTCTATCCCTATTATTAGATGGATTTGATTGTGTTGTGATGGAAATATTTTTATGAATTCCTTTATCTTATATGAATTGTTTTATGATGTCATGATGTTTAAGATTCCCATTTTTATTACATGTGTTATGCAATGATGTATGATTTAAGATTTTGTGGCACACATAAGAATGGTATCATTATGAGATGGGTGGGACCTATATCTCACTCCAATTCATTGGGTAAAGATTTTATATCTCATGATATAGACATGGCTGGAATGGTAGGTTATACCGGTTCAGTGAAACATGACTGAAACGAGGGTGACTTGGTTCAGAAAGGGACTTTGTCTACTAAGATAGTCTTGGAAATGAGTCTTGACTAACAAGAAATGATTTTCTATGATTATGTGTGTACACCACAAAGTTTCATGTTTTAAGTTATGATTATTGTGATTACATTTCACTGCCATGATTTATCCCATGTTATGAAATTATGATCTCTTTTGTAGGTTAAGATTTCCAAAAGTTATGTGCTTGTGTATACGATGTGATTGATATTTCTTTTGTTTACCCTTACTGAGCATTTGAGCTCACCCTTTTGTATGTTTTCTTTCCCCAGGTCAGGAAGAAGGTTATTAAGTAGGATATGCCAAAAAGGGACCCTAGATATGATGAAATAAGTGGGAGGAAAAGTTGATGCCTTATGAACCAGTTGTTTATGTTTCCCAGTTTCTAAAGACACTATACCTATACGGTCCTTTCGTGGTTTTGTTATATGTTGTAATAAGTATGCTTCAATTTTGAAGTATTAACAATGTATGTAAAGTATGGGTCGTTATATTTCCCAAACTGTGCAGACTAACCATGTGACCATACCAACTCTTTATGTTTGGGGATCTTTCTATGTTGGCCCATGCTGGTCAGTTAAGATGGTTGGTTCTTATGGTGGGGAGACTATCCATGATTATCATGTATGTTCCTTTGTAAATTTCGAATGGAATTCTACCCCTCGTATCGGGGAGTTCGTTCGGGCCTCCCCTTATTAGTGTCCCGATCCTGCATCGGGAACGTTTATGTTGTCTTTTATTGTGGGGAGCCCGTTTGTGTCTCCTCATACCAGTAACTCAGTTTTTTCCTTGGTCTTGGCTTAGAAGTGGGTAGTCTCATTCATAGATATCTAACTACCTATATCTTACTTGGGTAAACATTGGGATTGGAGAGTGCCCAATGGTTTAGTCATATCAAGGTAAATGTAATCTTGTTTGACGTTGTGGTTTGTTTGGGTAAATTGCATGAGCTTTGTTCAGATAGTGTTTGAGGATTTTTCTTTTGCGATCAATCCTAATTTTCTTGATCATTTCAGTAAAGTGGTTTATGTTTTGTTTGTGAATTATTCCTTCCTTAATTGATCACTAGAGGTGTTTTGGCCTTTGGGGGATAATCTTGGCAAATGAGTCCATTTCAGCCTTTCGG
This sequence comes from Viscum album, assembly GCA_963277665.1. NCBI lineage: Eukaryota > Viridiplantae > Streptophyta > Magnoliopsida > Santalales > Viscaceae > Viscum > Viscum album. The sequence goes on from OY728167.1 coordinate 688,258,834, forward strand.
TTGGGTTTGGTTATTGATTTTGGCCTTTCTGTGGATTTATGAGGGTGGAAAGTTTTATGGTGGAGATATTTTTCACATACATTACTTTTTTAATGTCATTTTTCATCTAATTTTCATTCCTGATTTGTTTGGGGGGTTTACCACTTATTTTTGTGGTAACGGTGGGTTTTGAAAATTTGGGCAAAACCGTGTACCCATTTCCTGTTTCAAAAACCAATTTTGTTTCTTTTATAAATCCATCATTTTCAACATGTTCCATCCTTTCCAATTCATACATGGTCTCCCCTTACCTATTAACACCACCATATCTATTTGGATCCTTTATAAATCCATAATCATGGTGTATTTGTGTTTTTATTTAAGGTATTGGGCATGCCCGTAAACCAATTTTATACTTATTTTTTTTATTCTTTAATATCTCCTTCATTTTATATTTTGTTTCAGTGATTCCACCTCCCCCTAGAATCCAATATCCCTAGGATTATCCCCATTATCAGTTTCTCATTTTTTGAGGTCATTTAAACTGAGAATTAGTGTGAATCTTTTCAAGGTTTCTCAAACCGTCTATATTTGAGAAGGTAACATGATTCCTTCATAAATCATTCATTGTCACTATTTCCCCCCCATTTCAGTCACCACATGACCTCCTCGGCCTCATTAAATCCTCACTATCAGGTTTTGTTACATGGAGATTCAACATTTGGTTAATTTAGGTAGATTTCTCCAAGATTCCATCAAGTAAGCGTTCATCCCTTCCATTTCATACCTTTCCTTAGGTTTTCATCACTCATTATTGATGTTCCAAAGTTCGCAGAAGTAAGGTTTATAACCTGGGGTTTGAAATTGTGTATTTTTGTTGTAATATTGAGATTTTAGGGTTCGTTTCACTTCTATGTGGTGCGGCAGTGGTGCGCTTGATGTTTCGCACTAATATTTGAGGGTTTAGACTCAAAAGGTATGTGATTCCATGGTTAACCATTTCATGATGAGTTAGTTTTATTTTTTTAATGGTTTTTCATGTTCCCCATATGTTGTGTGTGGTGAATTTTTTTTTGAGGGATTTGGTTGAGCGTTTAATTTCATAATTGCATTTTTGTTGAAGTTGTGAACTTTTCGAATGTAACACATGTGGTATCTTTTGTGATAGTTTTATAAAATATGAAACAGATTTATTATTTGTTGAAAGGGGCTAAAAATTCTGTTTTGTAAATTCCTCAGTGTCATGTTGGCCTTGGAAGGGGTTTTTTGGAATAGGTTTGGTGTGTAAAACTTTGTTATACTTTTTAAGATCATTTTATTTAAATGGGTGTTTTCATTTGTATCTTTCATGGAATTATTCAAGGTTATTTTATAACACTTGAAATTGGTTTTATAAATATCTCTAGGGCTGAGAATTATACTTTAGTAGCGTTTTTGTGTGATTTTTCCTTGAAATATGTTTTTAAAATGGGTTTTATGGGCAAAGTTTGGGTATACTCTTTAGAATTGTTTTATGATAGATTTAAATGATTTAATGATTTATGTAAGAGGTGAAATCATGTTAGAAAACTGTTTTGGAGTGTGTATATTTTGAAATGGTACATTTTAAATGTAAAAGGGGTTGTTTTGTGATGTGTTCCATCTTGGAAATGTTTTATAAAAATGTTTGAAGGATTTAATAAATTGTGTAAGAGATGTTAAAGTGATGTGAGATATTTTTTGTGAGTGTAATGTGAAAAATGGATTTTGGTCATGAAAATGGTATGAGGTAACATGTGAGTGGGATGTTATGTGAGTTGAAATATCTTTTAATGGTTTTATAAATGTTTTTAATGTATTTTTGGAAGTGTTAGAGAAATGTGAAAGGTTTTGTGGGCTATTTTGGTGTGAGTCGGATTTCAAAATCAATTTGAATGAAAAGTGGACTTTTGTGACTTGTGTGGTATACATGTGGTATTTTTGGTGAATTTGTGATGTGGAAATGATATTTTCATGTGAAAAGTATATTTCTTGACTTTATAAACTTGTTTTATCTCAAGGGGAAATCTGGGGTATCTTGGGGGGTGGACATGTGCTCGTATACTAGTGAATCTGTCAGGTTTGGCCTCAGTTTCACTTAGCATGATTGGTGCTTACAACTCTAACTAAACTATGAAGATGATGATTGGGGACCACTAGGTTTTGGAATATTCCCTACTAGTGGCTCATGCATGAGAATAGATATTTTTTATGGTTACTCTCACCGAGATACGGAGTACCTGGGACACACAGCTAGCTAGTGCCTAGGGGTTATTTCCTATTGCTTGTGCTCGTTAGATACTTTACAATTATCATAGGCCTATAATATATTTGGATGTAAAATTCAGAATCTTTGGAATTTATTTTAAAATTTTTTATTCTTTAAATTATCCCACTTGAAAATTGTTTTCAATTATAGTTGTATTCTTTTGAAAAATTGTAACAAGCATTTCTTATTTTCAAAACATGAAATGCTTTTTTTAGAAATGATTATCACATGGAATATCTTAGTGGTTATATCCTACTAGGATTTTGATCACACCCTAATTACACCATTGGGTATAAGTAGACATGGTTATTTTTGTCACAGGATGGGGTATAGTTTTTAGTGCCAGTGGTTTGGGTTTCTAGCAGTTCATCATGTTTTTGTTTTGTGGAGTTGAATGGAGGGTGATTCCCCCTTAAGTTGAGGCGGTTCTCGACTATCAATTTTTGGTTTTTTGACTTTGTAATATTAATTTAATTTTTTTAAAATTATGTAAATCAGTTCTGAAATTTTGTAAAAGATGGTTTTAGTTAAAAAGTCCATATTTGTTTTATAGAGTTTGTTTGTTGTTTAATGTTTATAAAATCAGGTAAATCATTACCAAACATAATTTTATGTTACTCGGGAACATGTTCCATACCATGGGGATTGGGAAAGTCCTTTGGGCCTTATTGCAGGCTTGGTTTGGTGCTGATTTTGATGGCTATTAGATTCAGTTCGTGACAAAATGGTATCATAGGAGGTTGAAGTTAACTCTCTGGGTCCTGTTATTTGGGGAACAATCAAGAAAATATAGAGTTATGATTTTCGAGACTTCGTATTACAGTTATGGGTATTGTGCCTGATCAACAAACTCATGATGGGATTCAAGTATAAAGGGAATTTTGGGACTTATCCGTGTCCTTTGGTTTTCTTGGTTGATGATGATTAGGGGAAAAGAAAATAGAGTTTGGTTAATAGTCTCAATGACCTCATAGGGCCTAGAAAGCCATTTGGATCCGGGGATATTTCCCTATAAAACTCTCTATGATGGTGAATTTTTTGGAGTATGGCCGCCAAACATATTTCCATGTCACCCACAAAAACTAGTTTCTTATCGTATTAACTTGTGTCTTTTAGTTTAGAAATATTGGAAGTTTAGTTTTAAAGAAAAAATTACCTTGTTTTATGAAGCGTATGATTTTGGTGAAATTTTTTTCTAATAAATATGTAAGGTTTTGATTTATGAAATGGTGGATCTGAATTTTCGGAATACTTTTGAAATGGAAAATGGCGTGTTTTCACCTCTTTTGAAAGATGGAAATTATGTTAATGTTGGTATCGAAAAATTGTCCCTAATATTGTTTTCTAAACTATTGAAAGTTGTTTTAATGGGATGAGATGTTTTGAAATTAATGTGTTTGACTTGAATGTGAATTATTATTTGAATGGATGTGTATTTATAAAATGTTTTGTAAGATGTAAATTGGGTTTGATTTCATGGTTAGTGGTATTGAGAAAGATGATGTATTGGTTGACTGTTCTGGTTTTGAAAAGTGGAAAGAGATTTTCTTTTAACCTTTGGTATTTCCATGAGCGACCACATGCATTGGATTATATGGGATGATGGATGGTTGATGGAATGTCTGGATGATTTTTGGGGTGGATATGAGGAGGGTGCCTGGTGTGGCATAGAAACATGTATGTGAGAGGCCCATGGGGTACCATTGGTGGATATGCTAACCGCTGAACCGTTTGTTTTCAAAGAAATATTTTTAATGGAAAACCTGATGTCTTGATAACTAGTTTGGGATGGTGTGTAGTATGTGTTTTTGGAAATGTTGATGTTTTGGGATGTTTTGAGTCCAAGAACCCCTCCAGTTTAAACCATGTATTGGGGTTGTGTTTGGTCGGAAAGCTAGACTAAAGGGACAATTAGTTGTCTCTTCTGAGAAAAGTTCAGGAAGCCTTTATTGTGGTTCCATTATTGTGTCTGGAACTGGTTGAGGTATTTCATGACCAATGGACCAGGATGGTTGGGTCCTTGAGTTTTCTCATTGGATAAGGTACACCCCCATCAAGGGTTAACACACAACTGAAGTGCAACTTGGATTGTTTCGCTATTAGAAAATAATCCAGTTGATAAATATAAGGAATCTTCTTTCGACCTTTGTTGATTTAGTCTACACCATTCCTCTCTTCTTTTTTGGATCCTCTTGTTGTGGGAGAGTCCTCATGGAAGGATTATATAAACCTTAGTATCTTAAGTAACATGATTTGTTGAAGGTGGAAGCGGTCTGGGGTTGTCAATGTGGATGGTGTCTAAGAGGGCCTCTGGGTCCTTCATAGTTTCCTTGAAGAAGTGGTTTATGTTAAACCACCAGTGTGTGAAATATGGTCATTAGAGGCTGTTATGGACACTTTTGAGAACCATGTTCTATTTGCGACATGTCATAAGATCCATTTCCTTGTATTGTTTATATCGGTCACAATGGTCATATTCAGTGACACCTTGTGATTTCGTGTGCTCATTTGACTACAAAAGTGAATGTCTTGAAATCCTCTAAGATTCTCTGTTATTTTGGGAGTATGTATCCCTTTTAAGAACTTCAAAATCCTCCATTTTAGAGTAAGGTGGGTATATGTGTCCTTTCCTTCTGTTGTTTATCACCCGAAGAAACAATTTGTGATGTGTGTGAATCTTCTAAGCCCTTGTTTCAGTGAAATGTCGGTTTAGGGTAATGTGAGTTTTGGAATTTGTAATGTCTTGGTACACCCATTAGGGTTGCAGTGTGGTTGTTTGTAGCACCATAAGGGGAAGTTCCATATAGGGGTTTCCAAAGATTTACTGTGAAGGAGAAGATGCTTCAATCATTAGTGCTCCGGCCATAGGTCCTAGGGAGAAGATGGCGCGTAGTCAAGGGAAATACCAGGGTCATTTATACCCCTATATAAATTCCTTTCCTTAGTATAAAATATGGGAATAGTTTAATCCTCCATTTTTATCATGGTTGAGAAAATTGTTTGTGAACGCTTAGTAGTGACCATGCCCTATGAAACCATGCAAGTAGAAGGGTCTACACAGTTAGTGCACAATATCCCAAACTATGCAGACTAACCCTGTGACCATCCCAACACATTATGTTTGGGGATCTTTCATTGTCGGACCGTGCTGGTGAGTTAATATGGTTGGTTCTTATGGTGGGGAGAATCACCATGATTCTCATGTATGTTCCTTTGAAAATTTCTAATGGAATTCTACCCCTTGTACCATGGAGTTCATTCGGGCCTCCCTCTGTTAGTGTCCCGGTCCGGTATCAAGAATGTTTATGTTTTCTTTTATGGTGCGGAGCCCATTTGTTTCTCCTCATACCAGTAACTCAGTTCTGTCCTTAGTCTTGGTTTGGAATTGGGTAGTCTCACTCAATGATATCTAACTACCTACATATTCTTTGGTTAAAAATTAGGATTGGATAGTGTCCAATGGTCTAGTTATATCAAGGTAAATGTAACCTTTTTCAATGTTGTTATTTTTTTGGGTAAATTTCATGAGCCTTTATCAGATAATGTTTGAGGATTTTTCTTTGGGGATAAATCCTGAATGTTCTTGATCGATTCAATAAAGTGGTGTATGTTTTGGTTGTGAAGTATTCCTTCTTTAATTTATCATTGGAGGTGTTTTTCCCTTTGGGGGAAAAGCATGGAATCCATTTAATTTAACATAAATGAATTTTTTTAAAGTAATTTTTCATTTAATTTCCAATAATTATTTTTTTGGGGTTTACCATGGATTTTTGTGGAAATGGTGGGTTTTAAAAATTTGGGACAAACCGTCATCCCATTTCCTAATTTAAAAACCAATTTTTTTTCTTTTATAAATCCATCATTTTCAAAAATTTTCATCCATTCCAATTCATACATGGCCTCCCTTTACCTATTAACACCACCATGTCAATTTGGTGCCTTTAGAAATCTGTAATCATGGTGTATTTGGGTTTTTATTTAAGGTATTGTGCATGCCCGTAAGCCCATTTTCTGCATTAAATGTTTTTTTAATTCTTTAATATCTACTTCATTTTTTATTTTGTTTCGGTGATTCCACCTCCATCTAGAATACAATATCCCTAGGATCATCCCCATTATCGTTTTAGAATTTTTAGAGCTCATTTGAACCGCAAATTAGAGAGAATATTTTCAGGGTTTTTCAAACCATCCATATTTGAGATGGTAACTTTATTCCTTCCTAAATCATTCATTTTCACTCTTTTCCCCCCATTTTAGTCCCCACATGATCTCCTCAGCCTTAGTCGATCCTTACTATCAGTTTTTGTTTCTGGAATATTCTAAATTTGGTTAATTTAGGGAGATTTCTCCAAGATTAAATCAAGTAACTGTTCTTCCATTTCATTTCTTCCATTTCCTTAAGTATCATCCCACATTATTGATTTTCCAAAGTTTCCAAAAGTTCGGGTTCAGAACCAGGGTTTTACATTGTGTCTTTTTGTTGTGAGGTTGAGATTTTAGGTTTATTTTAACTTCCTTGTGGTGCGGCGGGGATGAGCTTCATGTTTCACACCAATATTTGAGGGTTTCGACTCAAAAGGTAGGTTATTCCATGGTTAAAAATTCCTTGATTAGTTATTTTTCTTGATTTACTGGCTTTTAATTTTCCCCATATGTTGTGTGTGGTCAAAACCTCGTTTTTGAGGGATTTGGTTAAGCATTTAATTTTATAATTTCTTTTTTGTGAGGTTGTTAAATATTCGAATGTAACACATGTGGTATCTTTTGTGGTAGTTTTATAAAATATGAAATTTATTTATTATTTGTTAAAAGGGGATAAATATTCAGTTTTGTTAATTCCTTAGTGTCATGTGGGCCTTGGAAAGGTGTTTTTGGAATATTTTTGTTGTGTAAAACTTTGTTATACTTCTTGAGAGAATTTTATGTAAATGGGTGTTTTCATTTGAATCTTTCGTGGTATTATTGAAGGTGATTTTATAACAATTGAAAGTGTTTTTATAAATGTCTCTAGGGCTTCCAATTCTACTTTGGTAGTGTTTTGGTGTGGTTTTGTCCTTGAAATATGGTTTTGAAATGGGTTTTATGAGAAATGTTTGAGTATAATTTTTAGAATTGTTTTATGTAAAATTTAAATGATTTTAATGATTTATGTAAGAGGTGAAACCTTATTGGAAAACTATATTGAAGTGTTTATATTTTTAAATGGTACATTTTAAATGCTAGATGTTCTATTTTGTGATGTCTTCCATCTTGGAAATGTTTTATAAAAATGTTTTAAGGATTTACAAAAGTGTGTAAGAGATGTGAACGTGATGTGGGATATTTTGTGTGAGTGTGATGTGAAAAATAGAATTTGGTAATGAAAAGGTTATTATGTAACATGTGAGTGGGATGTTTTTAATGGTTTTATAAAATTGTTTAATGGATTTGTGGAAGTGTTAAATAAATGTGAAAGGTGTTGTGGGCTATTTTGGTACGAGTCAGATTGTAAAATCAATTTGAATGAAAAGTGGAATTTTGTGACCCTTGTGGTATACATGTGGGATGTTTGGTAAATTTTTGATTTGGAAATGATATTTTCACGTGCAAAGTATATTTCTTGACTTGTTGAGCTTGTTTGACCACAAGGGGAAAACCCGAGTATCTAGGTGGGTGAACGTGTACTTGTATGCATGTGAATACGTGGTTCTTGGCCTCAATTTCACTTATCAATATTTATGCATACAACTCTAAAAAAACTATTATGATGATGATTAGGGACCAATAGGTTATGGGTATGTTCCCTACTAGTGGGTCGTGGATGAGAACATATATTTGTGATGGTTACTCTCACCGAGATATAAGGTACCGGGGACCCACAACTAGCTAGTTCCTAGGGGTTTTTTCCTATTTCTTGTGCTCATTAGATCCTTTATACTTACCGTAGGCATAAAATATATTCGCCTGAAAATTTCATAATATTTGGACTTTATTTTGAAATTGTAGATTCTTTAAATTAGCCCACTTGAACACTGTTTTCAATTATATTTTCATTCATTAGAAAAATTGTAACAAAAATTTATTATTTTCAAAACATGCAATCATTTTTTTCATGAAATGTTTATCACATGGAATCTCTTAGTGCTGATATCCTACTGGGATTTGGATCACACCCCACTTACACCTTTAGGTGTAAGTATACTTGGTTATTTTTGTCACAGGTTGCGGTACATCTTTTAGTGCCAGTGTTTCGGGATTCTAGTGGTTCATCGTGGTGCTATTTTGTGAAGTTAGATTGAGGGTTATTCCCCCTTGCCATGAGGTGGTTCTTGGATATCCATTTTTTGTTTTTTACCTTTGTAATGATCATTTAAATTGATTTAATTTATGTAATTCAGTTCAGAAATTTTGTAAAAGATGGATTTAGTTGAAAAATCCTGATTTGTTTTATTGAGTTTGTTTGTTGTTTAATGTTTATAACATCTGATAAATCATTCCAGAACATAATTTTATGATACATTGGAACTTGTACCAGCCCATGGGGATTAGTAACGCCCTTCAGGACTTGTCATGGGCTGGGTTTGGTGCTGGTTTTGATAGTGATCAGATTTGGTTCGTGACATATAGAATTTTGAAAAACTCTTACAAAGTAACCCATACATTACAAATGGACACCTATACATATTATCCATTTTTCTACCAAAATAAACCCTTAAGAAAACATGACTAATTTTTGAGACACATCTTCAATTATTTTATCATGACATATTCTTTTCCCTTACCAATCTTAAGACCCGTGAAAAAATTTTTAAAACATGGGATGACCACAAAAATATTAGTAATAGAGACAAATAAATAAAACCATTATTCCAATAAAAACCCATAAAAAATTTCCTTAAAATAAATAATACCTTTTTACCTGGAAAAGATAAAATCATTTCAATCATATCATAATATTAGCTTTAGAAAACAAATTATTTTCATGAAAACTCCTATGAAAACATATAATATATAATTAGGTAACCTGGGACATAAAAATACTAAAATGCAATTACCACATGGTTGATTTCCATACATTCCACTCTTAAAAAAGGAACATATATACAACCGACTTCCATACATATCACTCTTAAAAATGGAATAACCATACAACTAACTTCCATACCCAATGCATTGGAGATTATAATGTAACCACCCATCCTTGGTTTAACACGTAAAACCCTTCAAATGTACGAGTACCATTATATAACCATAAAACATAATAAATTTCAATTTTTGACATTTAACTCATTAAATTTCATTTTCACACATAAAATTTTTTTCTAGTTTTTAAAATAACAAATCCATTTTCATACACCAATTTAAAACATTTATAAAAGTGATTTTTAAATCAAAGTGTCCCCTAACACTTTGAAACATTTGATTGAAATTATAAAACCAACATTTTAAAACATTCGTTTTTATATGAATACATTAATAAAACACATTTTGATAAAACATACATGGTATATAAGTATTTAGAAGAATAAATTTTTAAAACAATTAAACCAATGTTTTAGTTAAAGAGTCCCTTACCTTGAGTCCAACTCATCAAATACAATATTTATATTACTGAATAATAAACGTAAGTTAATTATTTACATAATGTAGAACCATTTTCATGTTTATTATTCCCTTTTTATCATTTTTTATCTTGTTATAACCAATACTTAATTATTTTACTTCACATCTGATGTTTTGATGATATTCAGTATATGAGTCCCAAATGACTTTGGCATGATGTAAATGATAAAAGTAGTAATTAACCCATCATATCCAAAATAATATTCATGAAATAATAATCACATTTATAAAAAATTATATTTTTAAATCCATCCATTACATATGGATATGAAAAATGAACTACATTACAATAATGGAGACGGTATGCCATATATACGCATGAGTAACATTTCTATTTTTAAATTATCATTATGGAAGGAAGGAAAGTATTATTTTAACTTTAAAAATGTTAATATTATCATTAATATAATATTAATAATTTAAATATATTTATATATATCATCCATGTGATTTGATTATGAAAAATGAATCTCATTGCTTTGCCGAGGTGATAGTTCACACGTACACATAAACGATGTTATCCTATTTATGTGCTTGAAAATTAATGATGTAATCGATATATTATTCCCTTATAATGATAAATATTTCACGAATATCATATATAAAAATTTAATTCCATCATTATAACCAGTATTGAGAGATGGTAATGGAAAACAAAGTATATGAGTTCGTGGAGGTGATAGTTCACATGTACACACAAATGGTTAATTTTTTCCCATTTGATAGAAGTGGAGATGGATTTAGGGGATGATGATAAAATAATAACATATTAGAATATTTAAGATACTAGTGTTATTATTTCAACATGTATGATGAATATTTGAAGGAAGTGGAAGAATAAATAAAATAGAAACACTTAATAAAAAATAATACATCTTATTTGGATGGTCTCCTTTGATTATCACTTTATCACCTCTAAAGAGAGTGTTATGCCTATAATAAGGAATATATAATGTCTAGAGGTATTATAGGAAGGTATTTGGTTATAATTGTTAAGAAAAAATGGTTTTTATGTGTTAATAAAAGTGAAGCATGGGTGGCATTTTATAGGAGAGGAGAGGGGCACTCTTGGAATTCTTCAAAATATAAAATTAATATAAATGAATATTCAAATTTAAATGGATAAAAATTGTTTTATTTATAATATAGGATTATTTTGGGTCTAAATACATTAATAAAATAATAATTATACATGTTTTTATTATTTTCTAATCTTTATCTTCTTGTTTTAACCATTATTTTACCCTTTTAACTCTTACAATTATCATGTAATTTAAATTTTATGAGTTAATATAATTAATATAAAATGAAAAAGTCCAATTAATGAGTGATTTATGAAATTTTAATAATTATACAATCATTTGGTTTAATTTTTTTATTTTATTTTTAATTTTATATCATTTAATAAAATATCATTTATTTTAAAATATAATTAATGTCAATTATGATACTATTCATTATTGGACTTTTAAAAAACATCATAACAACACGATAAGTTAGTTAAAATTAGTTTAATTCATAACTAACATGTATAATTATTTCATTAATGACATCAATTATATCAAAATATATTTATTTTAATATTTTCAATATCATTTAATTGATTTTTTCATTAATTAAGGAATGATTGCATCATCATTGTGTCAAAGTTTAATTAAATTATCTATTTCCTAAAAATTATAAATAATTTAAAATGGTAAGGAAAAAAAATTATATTTATAAATAATATTTATAGTCAAACATATCCCTTAAATATCCCCCATATTAAAAATATTTTACTTATTAAAAAGAAGAGTGTGAGAAAATTGACTTTTCTTTAAATATAAATGTCATAATCAAACCCAAGTGGCTTCCAAAAGTTATAATATCAAATAAAGGTTTATTTTGGTCAAAAAAACCAATCCAATTAAATTAGGATAAGTTTTAGGGTTATTTTATATTAGTTATAATGTTATTTTTACCTTTAATTACCTGATTTACCCATAATCGTGGTAATAAAAATACTAATAAGGTAACTATTCATAATGTCAAAAAATAAAAGGGATCTATTTACATAATTTTGGAATTATTATTCCAAACATGGAATCAATTTTTCAAATTCAAAGCACAAAATTGGAAAAAATTAATAAAAAATTAATCCCATTGATGGAATGAGAAAACAAGTTTTAAAGTAAAAAACATTCAAAAGTTCACAAAGTTTTTATATCCAATTTCAATATGAAATGGGTACCAATGAACTAAATTGGATTAAATGATAAAAAATTATTTAATTATACTTTAAAACCAATTAAAAACATAATTTTACTATATCAATAAATTGAAAAAAAAGCAGTTTTAAAAAAATATTTAGAATTATTCACTATCAATCAAAATATGATATTATTTAGAAAAATACCAAAGAATAAACAAAAGTAAATTTTAATAATACTATTCTAAATAATTATTTTATTTTCTCAAATATAATTTTTAAAAGTTAAAAAAACCATATTTAGAACAAGCGCACCATCAAAAGTTGGCAAAATTGACTTTTTAGAAAAACACTTCTTTTATATTTAAAACTTGATTTGTTCCCATATCATGTCATGAAAAGACATAACATTAATGTTAAAAACTACTTTGAATATTTTACAAATTTATTTCATTAATATATTCCAAATATATTTTTTTATTTATTAGTATAAACCACACTTTTGTACATTTAAATTGTTTTTCAGAAGAAAAAAAATTTATTTTCATTTTAGAAATGGATTTTTTTCATTTATAATTAATTAGTCACCAAAGAATTATATATTTATATATATTTCTATACAATATTTCCATAATTTAATTAATTTTTCTCATTCCCACCATTCTAATGGATATGCAATAACTACCATAATAAATAATAATAATAAGTTTGTTTAAGTTCAATGTGAAGATTCATGTATACTATAGTACATAGTGTTTCCTTTTAAAAACATGGGATGTTACATATGGTATTCGATATGGACCACTATCACATATCCCAACATTATCCGATGAATCAAGAACTGCCATTATAATAAAAACATCGATGATATATCTAATTATAACTGGACACTCTTCTGCCATAACCATCACTATTCACAATTCCAAACTCACTAGTTATGAAAAAATGAACTGAGATTGGAAGTGGTATGTACTATCTAGATGACCACATTGTTCTTTAAAAATGGAAATATCTTTTTATTGGATTATAGAACACGATTCTTCAATGATAACAACTATAAATTCTCAAACTGAGAATAACCAATTTATCACATGGGTAATATCATAAGTTTGTTCTTGAAGTAAGATTATGATCGCAAGATAAAAAAACTTCCACAATGAAATCTCTCTGTAATGAACTATGTATTTTTTTAAAAATAAGAACATGTTTTAATGAAATTTCAAGGGTATTTTTTTAAATTTTAAATTTATATTAGGAGTACAAAGGTCAAAGATGAATTCGGAAGGGATTTATAGAGGTGTTATTGTTTTAGTGTTCTATATAGTGCCATCAGGTTTCTCACAGTGGTGTACCAGGTACCTTGTGTGTTGTGTATGGGTTATAGAGTGATATTTTCTAACTACTAAGTACCTAATGAATGTGTATTGGGTGCCTAGTGAGCCGATGGGCTCATGGTGGCATCCACCGAGTACCCGGTAGCATGATATCACAAACATGTACATATATGTGATTTAAATTGTTGAATTTTATATCATCTTCATCATCATTTATTATGATAATGATTATTATTGTTGTTATTAGAGATGATGATAACGTTGATGGTGTTGAATTTGGTTTTGTTTATGGTGGTGGAGCTATTGGTTTTGGTGGTGATATTGATCATGTTACTAATAGTTATTAGTATTAGTGTTATTATTCTTATGTGGATCTTATGAGAAAAAATTATCAGGGGGATGAGGAATGGGGAAATTTTTTTTGGATCCTCAAGGGTTTAAGGGATGATGTGATGTTATTTTTATCATTTGAATACTAAGGGCCAAGGAAACATTATTATTATTACCAAGGGTCAACGATTGATGAACAAGAGTTGGAGTGATGAATTATTCCTGCCAAGGGATAAGAGAAAATGAGTCAGATCTAGTGAAATGGGTTATTTCTTCCAAGGGATAGGGTATGATGAATTGGAGTCATAGTGATGATTTCCAAAGTATAGGGATGATGAGTCATAGTTTCACTGATGAACTATTATCACCATGGGGTAAAAGATGATAAATTTTAGTTGGAGTGATGGGTTAGTATCTCTAAGGATCTAGGGTTGATGACCTGGAGCTAAAGTGATGAGATTTCATTATTAGTGTCTAGAGGATAATGACCCAGACCCAGAGTCAGGATTTATTATTTATTGGTGTTGTGGGTAATTGAATAATGATATAAATAAGAGGTATTTATGTGATGTGAAAAATTATATATCTATTGGAAATACGATAATTATAATAGTAACCCAACGGTTAGAATAACAACTTGACCATTGGAATAGTTAAATGACAATTAAGTCAAATGATAAATTAAAATTCTAAATAATATTTACCATAAACTAAATATAAGTATCCAAATACCATGAAATAATTAATCAATGTGATACAATTTAAATATAAGAGTACATTTTTAGTAAAACATGTTTTACATTATTTAATAAAATAATATTTTTTATACTATAATTTAATAATAAAATGTAGTAATTTAGAAATTAATTTTGGATAAATGAATATAATATTTGAAATGTGAATATTGAAATTAGTTAAGGGTTATTTTTTGTATTTTTCATGAATACTGAAATATATCGGTGCATAGAAAATACCATATAAATACAATATTTCTTAATAGTGATGTATGGATGAATTTTTAGGTTTTAATTAGTGAGATAAATAGTATAATACCCCATTTACTATAAAACCACTAGACCCTTATTATTTAAAGACAATATTGATCATTATTTTGAGAAATAACATTTTATTATAATATTTTATTCAAAACCCCCACTCTCCCCCTCCCATAAATACCAACCCTCACCACCCCAGTTTTACTCTCACATTAAGTGTATCATCCATTCAAATTCATCCAAAATTATATCCTTAAGATTTATTAAACATGTCGGGGAGGTATTTATTTCATAAAAATACACCCTTTGATGGATGAAGTCGATTAACAAAGGAGTTGTCCCAAAGAGTATGGTAAAAGCTCGTAATCATGTTATTTTCCTTTCCCTTCCTTTAGCTATTATTCTTCAACTTTATAATATGATAAAATGTTACATATCAAAAAATAAATAATATTATTCCACTGTGATATGAATGGTTAAATCATATACTGTACAGAATAGTTTTTTAGAAAACATATATTCATTGTCGGTATAACCACTTATAAGGATGTTTCTATTAAGAAACTATTAACACCCATATTGATGGCTATAATAAATAATTTTATGGTTATACATAATCTTAATACTAATATAATATTATGAATTATATTCTGGAATAGTGAAACAATCATAAAATCAAATATAAAAAATTAAGTCCATCATGGGTGGTAAAACCACCTAATTGAACACACCATTATATGATAACACTTATAATAATTGAACTATGCTTACATTGGAACAAATTTTTGATATTTTGAACCATATGAACTTCTAGAAATACATTAACTCAAAATCATTACATTTATAGATTTATGGACTCTTTGAACATGAAATTTGACCAATATCGATATATTGATGTGATCATAGAAACGTGAAACAAATATCCCCTGGGCGATAGACCTAAAAACATATTTTAATAAGGTTATTATAATGAACATAAAAGAATAATATTAAGTGAAATAAACATAAATAAGGTTTTGAAAAAAGTATTTCATAAATTTAATATTATTATTTAAGACTCGAGGTAAGGGGTTCTTTCTACTCACCCTCTTTCTTTTAGATATGCTCTTTATTTATTTCCATACTCTATGATTTAGATAAATTGTTTTATAATGTTATATATTTAATTAGTCATTCTTTATAATGGGGTAAAAATATCTCACATCCCCTCCTAATTAAATATTTATTCTAAACCCATGATATTGATTTATGGACTTTACCTTCAAAATAATCTTACTTGTGAATCAATGTTTCTTTACTTATCATCTTATTTTATGTGTATTTTCTTTCAATCCATGAGAATATCCTTCATAATTTTCCCATAATTTTTGGGTATTTCTTATCTTATCAACTCTATAAAATATTAATAATTTATATATTATCATGTGTGTACTTGAAAACTTTATCTTTAATTTATTATGATTCATGATTTATCCATCATACCAACATTTTTTTAAATTATTTATATTTAAGTATTTAAATGTTTACATTAATGGTTTCCCTTTTTTTATTTTGTGTACTAACATGCCCCTTTCTCATATACACAATTATTGGATCATAAGATTTTATGATGGATATAATAGGGGGGTTAAATATAGTTTAAGAAAATTAAACTAAGATAAAAAACCAAAACCTATTTTGTTAAAAAGATCAAACATAGAAATTGTAAAATGGTCAGAGTATAGGTATCTGAATCATATGTTGTCTGATAAAATAGTGTTACTAAATGGAATTACAAACAGTCTGATTAAAAAATGTTATAAAGGTTTAGTAGAACTAACTTTCTAATATAAATTGTACAACATAATATAACACTTTTTGAAACAAGTATTATGAAATCTTAGAGTAATGTAATAATGAATTATAAGTTTTATAAAATATATTCTACTCTTTAACCTTAAGAGATAAAACTATTAGAAATCCTAAATTAATATATCCATATTTTTCAACCTAACTATAAGGTCTATCTTTTTGCACCAAGAATGCCCTCAATATGAATATTTTAATAGCTCTGTATTCCAAACACAATGAGTCCCTAGATATGAAGATCAGTATAAGCTTTGTCTTTCAATCCTGTAGATTCCCTCGACCAGTATGGTTGGTATCACCGGTATTCTAATCATCAGAAGCCCTTGATATAAATATTGATTAGAAAAAGTGAATATAAAATCAAAAATTTTCTAAGGATATTACAATTCCTCACATAAAATACTTAGAAAAAAAATATGAAATACTACAAAGAGTAAGAATGAGTTATTCATGCAGAAAAATATTTAGATGCATTGAGTTGGAAAATTCATCATCTCCATGTTCCTCGAATTCAATCATATTTATAGGAATCCCTACAACAGTCATATTTTCCATGATTCTCAAAGTTGGTTGCAACTAACACATATGTCATTCACTAGATAGCTCATCAAATCATCTCCATTTGATGTTATTTTGAAAGCACCATTACAATGTTTTAATAAATTCCATCTGATAGAAATAATTCCAATACTCAAATTATAAATTTTTTATATCCTAATGACTAAAATTTTGTTAATATGATGAACAAAAATATGGTTATTCTGATGGATCTAAACTATAATCAATCTGATGGAAATGAATTTATTCTGTCTGATGGACAAAACATTAGTCAATATAATGCATAGAAAACTAGTCAGTCCAATACACCAAACTCTTAGTCATCCCAATGTATTAGATAAAAGAATATAAATTTATATTCTTTTAGTTAGAAACAATATCTACATTCAATATAAAAGGATATTTTATACAAAAACATTCTAAAAAATATGGGATATACAATGTCAAAAAAATATATTTTTTATATTTTTTGTGATTTTCAAAACTATGTAAATAAAAATTAAAAAGTATACAATTTTGACTCAAAAATCTCCCCCTTTATGGAAATCACAAACGAAAACAATTAAAATGAAATAATATTAACTTTGAAAAACATATATACCTTTATACGCTTATGAACATCAAAGAAATCATTTATAAGAAATATCTCCCATTTTCATATCTTATCTCCCCCGGTGTTGATAACATCTTTTTGATCAACATTCTTCATCTGATATGAAATTTTATTACTTTTTAAATATTCATGATAATATCCCCCCATTAAATAATTTGTCTCTATTTAACAATTTATCCCCATTGATAATTTATTCCCCTTTGATAATTTCTCCCCCATTGACAATTTCTCCACCTTTGTGATTTTCAAAAAGGAATAAGGAAAGTAGTATAATATCCTAAAATGTTAGAAATTGAAATATGAAACATTTCTTTTTGAATAAATATAATCTACGATAAAAATAAAGAACATTCATCGATAAAAAATTGAAAATCATTGAAACAAAATGTATTTGGAGAATAATTCATTCAAAGAAGATGTCACTTAAAAATTTTTGATTAAAAAATATATCAAGGGTTCAGAAATAAAAATTTTATACTTTAATGTAGAGGTTCTTTACTATTTCTTTTATCTTACAAAAATCCCCTTGGTTATTCTCAGTCTATTCAATTATAGACTCATGCTTTTAAATCTTCTCTCTATTGAATGAGAAATTATAATTATATGAT
This sequence comes from Viscum album, assembly GCA_963277665.1. Classification (NCBI taxonomy): domain Eukaryota; kingdom Viridiplantae; phylum Streptophyta; class Magnoliopsida; order Santalales; family Viscaceae; genus Viscum; species Viscum album. The sequence goes on from OY728167.1 coordinate 688,277,176, forward strand.
TTCAATGAAACTACCTCTTCTTCAAGAATACTGATATTTTTTTCATCTTTCGTCCTCTAGAAGTATTCTTCAAAAGATAAGATTTTAAAATTCTCATATATCATCAATTTAATATCTTCTTTGATTTTGGATATTTCATGATTCTGAGAGTTTGAAATATATTTGAACTGTTCCAAAAAATTTAGTCTATTAGAGATATATGATAATAACTTCTCAAAGGACTCACCAGTATTAAAATATAATTTATTAACATCCACAAATAGTTCATCATTGTCTATAAAATCCCTATCCACTTATATTGACTATTTTACAATTTGGAAAAACCTTATTTTATATGAATTTGTTATATTTTTGAAGCATTTCATTTTAACAGAATTCTAATAAATACATTTAGTCAATAATTTTAAAGACTCATATTTTTCATTCAGAAGATTCTAGATATACTTGCACCAGGTTTCAATGTTTGGTATATAAGGAATTGAATATATTATCTATTTAAATGTTTGAAAAATATAATAAAATATATTCCTATATTTAGTTATTGAAGTATTAGATGAATCCAATGAAGCCATAAAAATATGTTGGTGACATGGTCCAACATATGACTTTTATTTTCATTTGAAATTTGCATCATATGAAACATTCATCACATCAACCTCCCTATAGGTTGCTACCTTGTATGATAATTTTCTATGAGAATGTTGTGATTACTCTTACTTATGTGATGAAAAATTTTCATTCATAGAAACATCTAAAGCTGGATTCTTATCAGACTAGGTTAATAAGGATGTAGAGGATGATGAAGACGAATCTGAAGATATTTCTTATTTGTTTTCATATTCTTCTCCCTCTAGATCTTTCTCCAACTACCTCACTATTCATAAAACTCTAATTTTTAAATTTTAAAAATATTTTTGAACTTTGTTCTGCTATAAATTCTTAACTGATCTTTTAATTGATTTATCAACTGGATTTTCTATGTGAGTTTCAATTTTTACAAAATTTTCCTTATTCTTTTGATCAATAAATCGAACAAGAGGTGTTTCAACAATTTCAAAATATGTAGATATTGATGGATCTGAAAATTTATAATTGGTAGTAGAATGTGTTCTAGAAGCAGGAACTAGTTGGACTACTAATAACATAGATATTGATAAAGGTAAATTGGTCAATGATTTATATAGACATTTAATTATGTTTTCCATTACTATTTCTTCAGTAAGTCTTTTCTCATGTTTTTTCTTCTTCTATGATGCTTTCATTGAATCAACTATTTTCTATTTTACATATAAAGACTCATCTTTATCAAGTCTAAAACTTGGATCTCCTGGATTTTTTGATCCTTTACAACCATCAACTTTTTAAAGTCCTCATAAGACATACCTTTCTATTTCTTTTGAATCTTTGGAGGAGGGGAGTCTGCTTTCCTTTTCTCTTTTACCGATTCTTTCTCTTTGAAAACTTCAGTATCAGACCCTGCCTTTTTCGATTTGTCTGAAAAAAAATTCCAGCATCATATTAAAGACTCGTTTCATTCTTTCCATGATTTCTTCTCCAATTACTGAAACCTTTTCTTGAACCTTATAATTTTGATTCATTATATGATACAATTCAATATAATTGACCAAATGTTTATTTGTAAAACATGAGTATATAAGAATCCTTGAAATCATGGATGGTTTTTATATCTTCAATTGATAAAATCATTAACATAACCAAGTTTACCTACCTTATATTTATAGGAAATCCAATATTAAAATGTCAATAACTTTTACTGTATTTCTATCTCCTTTTCTCAGAATAAGATAGTATTGCATTCATAAAGAGACTACTCTAGAATACAAATTTAGATGATATAACTTTCTAACCTTCTCATAATAAGATAATAGAGATGATTCTACTTTTGATTTCTCAAAATATCGATGCTTCTCTGGAAGATTATGAGATTGAAGGCAAGCCTCTATATCAAATGGAACTTCACCTAAATCGTCCACTTGATGAATAGTAAGTTTATAAATATCACCAAAAATAATGAAAATAATCACATTAAAATCATCTTGAAAATTTAATACTACCAATGAATAGAATCACTTAATAATTTATAATAATTTAAATGAAAATCATATTTTTATATGAAAATATTTTCCCATACTTGAAACTATATAATTCTTTTCAAAAGATAATCCTATTTATCATACAAAATTTTTCATCAGTATTTCCTTTACCAATTCTCATTTATAAACCTCTTTAATAGATTACATCATACTATGAATGATGTCAAGGTAGACCGATCAGACTGAAGAAGTGAATCAAATGAAATCCAAACATTCCGAATTGAGATTAAAAAGAGATCCTAGAATTGGAATCGACCTCTGAGAATCGATGTGCGATAAGGTTACCCAATCCTTTATATATAGTCTCAATTAATAACCCTTTAAATTCTAATGTTCTAGTAACTCAGATTGAAACACCGTATTTTGATATGATTTTTGAGATTCATCCTTTAATTATTTAGAAAATACTCTAAACTCTTTATGTTTTTTAAGAAAACCATTCATCATATTATAGTATTATCCGATTACATAAGATTTAATATTTTTAACAAATTTAATTTTTTTAAAAAATATAGAATATATAAAACCAAATATAAAAAAATTAATTGATAATTTCAAAAAAATAATATATTATAAGAATAGCTCTTGGAGTAAAAATTAACTTTTGGAATGAATATTTTATCCAATAACCTAAAATACACAGTTTTTCAAAAGAAATTAAATCGATGATATTTTTAATAAATTGATTTCATAAAAAAATTTATTAAAAAATATTGATTTGAAATTTTTTTAGTAAATATTTGTATACTGAAAAAATAGAAAATACAAAAATAAAAATTTATAAAAACTAAAAACTTTGGAAAACAAATTTTTTTTAGAGAAACAAATAATTTGTACTCTAAATTTGAGAAGGAGTTAATTAATTTAAGGAGAATGGTAAAAAAAAGTTGACATGAATGATCAATCAGTATTGATCATTTCTACCTTTTTAATATATTTATATCTATTTGAACTAAGGGGTTTAATAAAAATATCTGCATGTTAATCTTGCATTCTGATTAATTTTAAAATGATATCTCCTTTATCTGTGTGATGCAGAATGAAATAGTTTCTAATATATATGTTATTTTCTCATGAGTGATGCGATGGATTTTAGTTAATGAAACGGAACTTGTGTTATCACACAATATTTTAGTTTTACTAAAACTCTTTCCATAATCAGTGAGTGTATGTTGCATCCACAACACTTGAGAACAACAAAATTCAGATGCTACATATTTTTCTTTACTAGTGGAAAGTGTTACTCAGTATTATTTCTTACAATACCAAGACACTAAATCTTCTCCAAAAAATGTAAAGTACTGGAAGTACTTTTTCATTCCATTAAACAACCACCAAAGTCTACATCTAAAAAAACATTGACTTCGAAATATTTTGTAGAAGAGTAAGACAATACTAACTAAATAGTTCCATTAAGATAATGAAAAATTAATTTTATACCTTTACAGTGGGACACTTTTATATTTTTTTGATATCTATCACATAAGAATGCACAAAACATTACATTTAGACAACTAGGTTTGGAGTATAGTAAACTTACAATCAATTTTTTAAAAATATTTTGAATAACTGGTTTCCTAGATTCATCAATATATAAAGTATTTGAGGTTCCTATAAGAGTAATAATAATTTTATATTTTCATATTCTAATTTCTTATTAATATTAATATTGTGATATAAAATTTCCTTTTGGTTTTTGGGAAATTTAAAAAAATTATAAATTATGTAATTTCTTCCATCATGCTCATTTTAAAATCGTATTTCAAAAGATCTATAAAGGAATCTATTAAATATTTTTGATGTTAACCAAATATAATTTCATAGACCTAAATTTGAACAATGATCATGTTTTTAGAAACTTATTTTATAAAAATATTTAGATCTACAACTCTATTAGCAAAATTGTTTTTTAACAGAAATCATGTAAATCTATCATAACAGTCTCCCAGGGCTTTTTAAAGTTCATAAAATGACATAGTATATTTAAAAACATGTGTTATATGTTTTTTATTTTCAAAACCATATGGTTGTTTTAAATAAACATCCTTCTGATAAAATATATTAAGAAATGCACACTTCACATCCATTTGAAATTTTTTGAAATTTAAGAATGTTGTATATGATATAAGTATATGAATATCTTTAAATCTAGATACTAGAGAATAAGTTTCTTAATAATCTATTCCATATTATTTATTTTATGAATTAGCAAAAAATTCTAGAAAAATTTCTAAATATTATTCAATTTTCATCACATTTGTTCCGAGAAACCCATTTTACTCCAATTAGAAAAGTACCTTTATGTTTTTCAACCAAAGTCCAAACATGATTTCTTTAAAATTCATTGTCTTCATATTTCATTTATTTTATCAAATCATAATCACCTAGAGACACATTATGAGTCTTATGTTTGAATTGAGATAAAAATGAGGAAAATTCAATCTCATTCCTCAAAGAAATTCTAATTCTTACTATATTATCTACATCAGTAATGATATTATCACTAGGATGATTCATAAGAAACAATTTATTTCATGTGTTTAAAAAACTCTATTCTTCAACAAATTTTTTAAATTCTTCTTAAGGTAAAACATTAGAAACATATTCTTTAGTTGTTCTCTCATGAGAAGAATTTTCCAACATAGGTTGAAAATTAGTTTTAGAAACAACATCCAAATATGTAGGTTGGGGTTTTTTGAAAACAAAAGTATTAGTTTCATCAAACATAAAATGTATTATTTCATCATCAATACATTTAATTTTATTAAAAACCATATATTTTTTACAAGTTGTAGAATAATCAAAAAATATTTATTCATCAAATTTTGGATCGATTTAGGTATGTTATCTTTAGAATTAAAAATGAATAATTTTCATCCAGAAACATTGAAGTAAGAAACTTTGGGTTTCCTTATGATCCATAACATAAAGTATTTTCTTAATAAAAGTTATTATAACAAAACAATTTATAGTATAGAATGTATTACTAACTGTTCCATCCCAAAAATGCCGAAAAATTGAGTATTCACATAGCATGGTTCTAGTAATCTCTTAAAAAATTATATTTCTTCTTTCTAATACAAAATTTTTTAGGGAGTTAGTGTTGTCAAAAAGTTATGTATAATCTATTTTTTTAACAAAAAGTTTCAAAATCATAATTTACCAATTATCCACCTTGATCACTAGGAATTATTATCAAGGAGAGGTTTTTCACATTTTGAACTCAGGCGAATAAGGTTCTAAAACAAAAAATGATTCAAACATATAATATAGAAAATACTTTCAAGTATATCTACTATAATTATCAACTAAAACATATACACTGTATTTTACACTGATAATTACAGTTTTTGTAGGTCCAAAAAAGTCCATGTGCGCTAACTGTAAAGAATCATAAGTTGATACTTCACTAATAAACTCAAAACCTGACTTATATTTTTTTTCAAACTGATAAGGGTCACAAACTTTTGAATTATGAAACCTATGTTCTAATATATTCTTAAATATCCCCTTCATAGAAAACATAACTATAATTTTAACATAATAATATCCCAATATTCTATTCCATAAGAAAATTTTTTCTTCGATTTCACTAAGGAAAGGTAGACATTGTCTCATAAGGTCTTCTATGTTTAGTGTGAAAACAATCTCATGCTGATTAGAAGAAATAATAAATTCATTTTTAGAACTATGAACAATACATTTTTCACACAAGAAGTTCACAAGATATGCCTCATCACAAAATTTTATTATGCTAATAAGGTTTATCTCAAGTGTGACAAAAAATAAAACATTTGAAATTAAGGATTTTCCAAGAAGAACAATGTTACCTATTCAAATAATCTCTCTTTGAGAATTATCCTTAAAGGTTACATTACCACCATTCAACTTTAAAATATTCTTAAAGAATTATTTTTTTTCCAATCATGTGTTTGGAGAAACCACTATCCATGTACCATATATTTTTATTATTGGTATATTCCTTATTTTCCTCAAAACAAGTACAATAGCATTTCAGAAGCCAAGCCTTCTTGGGTATGGTATTATCAGAAATTAAGATTTTTTGAAATCAAAATTTTTCAAACTCTACTTCATTGATAATTTGTTAATTATTTTAAAAAATAATCTTCATAAAATCTTAAGGATTAAATTCTATTCAAAGAACAATTTTTTTCAATGACCACCACATTGAAATTTTGTGAAAAATGGAATATTTTTTTGGTATAAAGTAGTTATTATTAAAAAAAGGCTTTCTATTAGAATAAACGATTATAAAAACATATTAATGTGGTCTAATCTGATTAAAAATTTATCCAAAATTTTCATTTCCTATGGTAAACATTGAAAAAATCATTTTCAAACGTGAAATTTTAGAATTTATTTTTAGAACTATATTTTTATCCTTAGTAGAATTTATATTCGAACTAAGTTTTTCTATATCAATTAGTAAACTAGTTTTTTCAAAATTAGAATTTTCAGGTTCTTTAAAATTATTATTTTTCTTAGAATTATATTTATCTAAATATTTATAAATAATTGATATCTCATTATTTAAAGTCGAAATCCTTGAATTTTCATTAAAACGTTTTCCTTGATATGTTTCTTGTTTTTTTAGAAATTGTAAAATTTTCAATTTATTATAATTTTAAAAATCTACAAACTTATTTAAAACATGGTAAATTATTTTTCATATCTAATAAATAATATTATCTCTCAGAATATATAGAACTATTATTATCATTAATATCATTATAATTCACATTTAAATTTATATTTTTAATATATTATTCAGTTACCTTAGCCATGAAGCATTTGTTAACCATTGAAATTTCCACATAGAATACAATGCTCTTTTATTCTAAACTTTTGTTATCTAATGAATTCTTAGATGAACTGCCTCCTCCACTAGAACTCCAGCTATCTGAACCTTTATGACTTTTCTTGTTCTTGTGATCGTCATACTTCTTGGAATTCCTATTGGAATTCATTTCCAAATTATCCATTCTGTTAAGCTTAGGAAAATCCACTCTAATATGTACATCTTTCGTACATTGATAACATATCACTTCTGAAGAATCATTTTTATCACTTCTTTCTTTTTTATTCTTTTTATATCTATATTGGCAATGGTTTTTCCCAACTATATTATCCATCCTCTTTACAAGATTAGCCAATTATTTTCCAAATTGTTTTGATGTACTACTATCTGAGTCAACAATAACTTTATTCTTTTTAAAATAATTTATAACTTTCTCAGCAGATTTAACTTTATAAGAACATTTGAAGTTTTTGAAAAAACAACTTCTCCATTATTAATTTTCATTTTTTCTATATCTCTTTTCAATCTATCCTCATACTATATAAGAATTACAATCAAATAATCAAGAGGTAGATGAGTAATCCTTATTGTATCATCCAAAGAAGTTCTTTTTGGTCCTCATTCATCAGAAATTATCTCAATAATCTTTTACACTAAGATTCAATATATATAAGTTCCTTCTCACCAAGAGATAGTAAGTTTATTAAAATAGTTATAAATATTTGATACATTTTAGCAAAAATTTCTTGAGGTAGAAGATAAAAATATTGATAATCCCCTTGATGAATAATTATTTTAGTCTCAATGAGTTTAGAAGTTCGAAAATTTGATACCTATACCTTTTCCATATGATATTTGGAGCATCACAATATGATATTTGACTATAAATTTTTCTTTTCATAGAACATAATAATGTACTCCTTACCCTGTAATTAAACCGATACTCCTACATTTCATGATTATTAAAAGAAGTAACACATTTCTCTAGAATCATATAATTACCAGTCAAAATCACAAAGAATTCATCACCAGTATTTAAAAAAAAATGTTTTTACACAATCTCTCCAATATTCATAATTAATATCAGCAAATACTGGTGGTCTTCTAGGATTTAGATTCTCGAGAGTACCAACATTCAAACCTTCCATATTATAGAAAAAAATATTTCTATAACCTATATGTAAATTTAATAATATTTTATAAACAAACAAATTATAAAAACATTAATTACATTTAGTAAATAAAAAAAATAAATTCTCAGCATGTAAATTAGTAGAACATGCTCTGATACTAAGTGTTGAATTTTAATTGTATATGACAGCTACAAGAGGGGGGGTGAATTGCAGTTTAAAAAATTAAACTAACATAAAATACCAAAACCTATTTTGTTAAAATAAAATAATCAGTAATCATTCCATGGTTAGAGTATAGGTATTAGAATCAGATGTCGTCTAAAAAGATAGAGTTACTAAACTGACTTACAAATAGTCTAATTAAATGGATATTTGATTGGTTTAATAAAAAAAATATGATATAAATTTAAAAGAGGAATATAAAACTTGTAAAACATGTAATATGAAATCTTATAGTAAAGTTATAATTAATTAAAAAATTTATAAAATATATTATACTCTTTAACATTAAGAGTTAATGAAGTCCTAAATCCTGAAATAAGATATAAAATGTTCTCAAACTAACTATATGATCCATTTTTTCACACTAGTAAATCCCTCGATATGAATATTGGAATAGATCTGTCTTCCAGAACCCTAGAATCCCTCGATAAAAATATTGGTATAAGCTCTATCTCCCAATCCCCGAGAAGCCATCGATCAACAAGATCTGTATCACCTATCTTTCTATCTATGAAATCCCTTGATCTAAACATCTATAAGAGAAAAAAATAAAAAATAAATATTGTTCTAAGGATTTTACAATTAATCACTCAATATCCTTAGAACACAACTCTCTAAAAGATTACAAATGGTAGGAATGAGATGTTCAGGAAGAGTGATCTTCAACATGTTGAGTTGAAAAATGTATCAGCTCCTAGATCCTCTAATTCACTATTATTTATAAGCATCCCTATAATGGCCATATTTTCAATGATTCTCTTAGTTGGTTTTAATGGACTCATATTTCCTTCACTAGAAAGCTCAGTAAAATGTTTCTATCCAATGGCGATTTGATAGTACCATTACAATACTATAATAAATTCCTTATGATATAAATAATTCCAATACTCTAATTAAAACAATTTTTTATTCCAAAATACTAAAATATTTTAAATCCAATGAACAAAACTATGGTTAATCTGATGTATTTTAACTTAGTCGTTCTGACGGATATGACATTGGACTGTCTGATGGATTAAAAATTAGTCAATCCGATGAAATAAACCCTAGTCAATCCTATGTACTAGACTCTTAGTTAGTCTGATGTATCATACTAAATAATATAAAGTATAAATTTGTTTTGTTAAAAAATATTTCTACATTTAGTAAAAAAGTATGTTTTATTAAAAACAATCTAAAAAACATTGGATATGAAAAGTCAACAAAATAAGGTTTTAAGAAAGTCCCATCATGAGGTGTGCTGGCTAGACAAACTACTCATAATCAGAATGTCAAGTCCTGAAAATCCTAGATCCAGTCTACCTAAACTCTTCCCCAAGGAAGAAAACCCCAAATAGTGTAACCTTATCTGATACCATTTTTGTCATGAACCAATCCAGGTCGTCATCCAACACGGTTCCCGACCAAGTTCGTGTCAAGTCTCAAAGGGTGTTCCTAATCCCCACGGGCTGGAATAAGTTATTGAGTATCAAATAAAACATGTGGGAATTATTTACCTTTAGTCATAATAATAAATGAAAAAAATTATTAATAAATCCAAATATAAGATATACAACCAAACAAAACAAATAAACCACAACTGAAATGATCAAAAAAAACAATCCTTAATTGTTTTTCCATATTTGAGTATATAAGGTTTACAAAAAACTAGAATGGATACAACAAAAAAGAAACCAAAATCCAACTCAAACCACCACATGTCATATGGTAAAAACTCCATAATCCATATCCACAAAACCTCACCATGATGATTGCTAGCAACCCGAACCTTCTTCTCAAAAATCATTACGCTTACCTATATCAAACATTATCAAGTCTTCTTACGCCCAAGGGTGTAAGCAGGGTGTGAGCTCTTGCCCAGTAGGATTTCACCCAACCAGGATTCCATGCTATAAACATTAAATGACAAATAACATTTAAAATTTATAAATAAAAGAAATTGTAGATACAATTTTAATGTGAACATATTTTAAGAAAAAAATATTGAATGAAAGAAACTTTAAGTGAATTTTTTTTAAGGAATGAAATATTAAAGAAGGTGTATTTTTTTTTTGAAATTACCAACCCAACATATCATATGCCGATAGTAAATGTGATATAGCCAATGAGCACGAGTAATGGGAAAAAACCCCTATGCACTAGCTACCAATGAGAACCTAGGAACAACATATCTCAGTTAAAATAAGGTATAGAAACCATGACAATCAGCATTCTCATGCACGAGAAACTAGTAGGGAACATACCCATAACCTAGTGGTATCCAATAATCATGCATATTTAGTTAGTGTTGTCATTATCAATCCCGCTATGTGAAACCGGGCGGTAGCCACATTGGAATCACTATCATACTAGTCCTAGTCCATCCATCTAGATACCGAGGCTTCCCTTTTCTGCTCAATCATGTTTTGCATGTCACATAACACCACTTACACATTTCATTAATAAAACAAAACATTGCATGACACAAGCCACCACTTGCACACACAAAATCCTCTATAAAAAAATGCATACCCAAACCATTTCAAGACATGGTTTTCATCATTTACATTATTTAATAAATAATTTAAAAAATTTATAAAAACATTTACAATTCATTACACATCACAAGTATACACCTACACCTCCAAATTCCATTTTAGACTCATACACACACCAAAACATTTCCCAAATATGATCCAAACCTCTCTCATAATTTAATAAACCATTAAAACAGTTTATAACATAATTTTGAGAAACACCACAAGGATTTTTCAAAAAAGAATTCACTCAAAATAATCTTAAAAATCATTGACATACCAAAACTATATCAATATATTATTCAAATAACTCACTCAATTTAGTAAAACTTTTGAACTATTTATAAATCACTCCAAACTAGCACAAAAAAAATTTACACGAAAAACACACCAGACATCATATAGAAATTCCACCTTAAAACCAAATGAACAACATAACCATATAAAAAGGTGATTCATTCCAATTATAAAATTTAATGAATTATTTAAAAAATTTATCAGATGGCTCCAAGAATTACAACAACCTTACACACAAAATATACCCAATTTCACATGGAAATTAATTTTCAAACCAAATGCACATCAAAACTTTCCAAAAACCACTTTTTCACCTCACATATAAATTATATTACATCTAAAAATAACCATTCATGAAATATAAATTTTTTAACTAACATTTAAGCATGGAATCACTTACCTCGGGTGGAGAAATTATCAGAAAAGGATGTGAAACAGCAACTGAACATCAACCGCACCACAAGAAACCAAAATCAAACCATATTCAACATGATCGAACCCAAAATATTGAGATACCACCATAATAATGAAACCCTACCCTCTCTAGAAACCAAATAATCAATGTAAGAAATTAAAACCCTAAAAAAGGAAGGAGATGCTTACCCAGATGGGTGACTATTGGAGGAAAGGGCGCTGGTGGGGTCACGCACCGCAGAAGGAACCTGCTGTGGTCACGCGTTGGAGGAGGCTATCGGTCGGTGGGGGGAGGGGGTTGCACGCGGGAGAGTGGGGTGCAAACAAGGTAGAGTGAAAGAGAGCGGGATGCCGGTGTGGTCGCTAGAAGAAGGGCTGCCAGTAGGGGGTCACACGATGGGGAGGGGGAAGGGGGTGATGGGGTGAATGAGGTAGAGGGGGAAAGAGGGAGGAGGTTTAACCCTAACCACTAAAAAATAAAAAATTTAATAAATTAAAAATTATAATAATAATGATAATAATAATATTAACAATAATGATAATTTAATAATAATTATAATAATAAATTAATAATCATACTAACAATAATAATAATCATAATAACAATATTATTATTTTTAAATCAAATTTTTGATTTTTGTAGTATTTCATTTTTCATATTTTATATTATATTCATTTTATTACTCATTTAATAATTTTTTTATTTTTCAAAGACGGGAAGACCACATGGTTTCCTGGATGAATCCGCATGGTATCTAAATCGTGCTATGCCCGTGCACCAGATGTCCTCAAGCCCAAAATGTGAAATTTTCAATAAAAACCCAAAAAATTTAAACTGGGACTCAACCTAAACCCTGATAAGAAAATCTCGAAACATCAAACCCATCACACATGATTTCCGAGAAAAAAATTGATAACTTGAACCGATCCAGAACCAAGGACAAATTAATACTCAGGTGTCACAGTTTATATTACTAATACCAAATATTCTTTGGAAAAATATTATTCAATATTAGATAATGTTATTTTTTAGGATATTCCAATTTGATAAAGGCATATAGAGTTTTAAAAAAACATTATTTATCGAAGGATAAATACATGTCAAATTTTATTAAAATCATTTAAAAGAAATAAAATTTTATTCAGACTATGTTAAATAATTTTTTGTGATTTTAAATTGTGTGAACCTAAAAATTCAAATTTTTATGCATCAATTTAGGGGAAATGTTTCTCTTATGAAGAAACATTAAAAGTATATAAATATTATCTAGTTGAAAAAATAATTTTTGAAGTAACTGCTAGTGTTAAAACTAGAAATTCTTTAAGAATTTTTTGTGCTCATAAATATTACATTTATGATTTTGTACCTAAAAATATTGATGAATATTTATTTGATTAAAAATGGATTATGAAAATTCATTAAGAGTTAAATCTATTTGATATAAATACATTAGCGGTATTAGCTTAACCCCCTTAGGATAAGAATATTATTGAAACCAAATTTGAAGTAAGTTAGATGAATATGGTCAAATAATTAAAAAAAGGTAAGATTATTGGGTTAATTTTATAATCAAGAATAAGTAATTTATTTTAAATAATTTCTTTCAAAAATTAAAATATTAGAATACATAATAATTATTTTGTAATATTCTTGTTATTTTAGAATAAAAATTTTTCAAATAGATGTCAAAAGTGAATTTTTAAATGGATATATTTATGAATTTTATATAAAAAAACCATATGTTTTGAAAATTAATCTAAAATTAATAATGTTTTAATGATTTAAAAATATATTTTTTTTCTAAAATAAGATCCTTGATCATGGTATGAAATTTTATGTACTTTTATAGTACATAATGGTTTTGAAAATCAAAATGTGGATTCAAGTTTTTTATTAAAAGGAGTTCTAAAGATATTTTTATTGTTTAAATATATTTTGATGACATTATATTTTGATCTTTATGTGAAAAAATTTTAATCATTTTTTAGGTTTTATGAAAAGTGAATTTTCTATGATTTTAATGGGAGAACTCAAATTCGTTCTTGGTCTTAAAATTTTTCAATGTAATGATCGTATTTTCTAAATCAAACTATGAATGCTAAAATGATATTTAAATGATTTTGTTTATACAATTATAAAAATAGGTAAAATATAAGGATGACACCATATAAACTTGATAAGGTTGAATTTTGAAAATCTATTGATGTTAAAATATTTAGTGGCATGATTTTAAGCTTGTTGTACATAATTCATTATAAAATGATTTAATGTTTAGTGTTTTCATGTGTGTTGGAATTTAATGTTATCCTAAAGAAAGTAATTTAAAGGCTATTAAAATGATTATAAAAAATGTTAATAGATATGTCAATCTTGGTCTATTTTAACACATTAGAAGTTATTTTGATTTAATCAGTTATACAGATTACAGTTTTAGTGGTTTCAAAATTTATATAAAGAGTACAATTTGTGTGTGTCATTTTTTTGATAAACACTTAGTGTTAGGGAGCTCTAATGCACAAAATTTAACAGCTCTATCAACCATAGAATGTGAGTATGTTAATTCTGCATCTTTTTGTTCATACTCATTATAGATTCTGAAAAATCATTCTGATTTTGGTTTCAATTTTGAAAAGATCCCAATTTAATGTGATAATATGACTAGAATTCATATTTCTAAAAATCCCTCACAACATTCAAGAATTAATCATATTGATGTTATATTATACTTTCATAGAAATCACTGTTCAAATAGGGAATATAAACATATAATCTGTTTCTATTGAAAATTATTTTGATATAATCTTTATTAAGCATATGGATTTAGCCAAGTATGATAAAATCAAATTTTAACTTACTATATTGAACATTTAATTTTATAACATATTTTAAAGGGGTGTTTTTATTCTATTTTAAGATAACTCTTTAAATCTATTTTTTATTCCTAATGAGTGTTAATGTTAATTTTATTATATGGTTCACTAGAGTGTTATTTAACATTTGGTTTTTATTTAATGCCTTGAATATCAGTATATTTTATTCCTTGAATATCTTAAAATATTTTCATGGTTCCTTGAGGCCTCTAATGTATTTTCTAGAAGGAGTTTATACAGATATATACAAAAAAAATTTTATATACATACACACAATTTTAATTTTTTTAGATGGTTCAAGGGAAGAAAAATATTATTTAAAGAGGAATTACTTATTAATTTTATATTCCATATCCCAACATTACTAATTTTCAGTTGATTTTGTACTTGAAATTCATGAATTTTGGGGGTTCTTTTAGTTGTTTAAAATTTAATTCGATGCTTATATTATAAAAGTTAGTTTCTTTTCCAGTAATGCTTGCTTAATTTTGGTAGATATTAATTCTATATTTGATGTAACTTTTATAAGAGTTAGTTTAATTACCTTTATTTTTTTCTATATTAGAGGGTGAATGATTTCAAATAAAATGTTGATACATTAAGGGGGGGATATTTGTTAATTTAATAATTTTGATCAATTTTAAAAAGGAGAATAAATTTTTAAATTTACATTTGTTTTGTAATTATCAAAAAGTGGGAGAATGCCAAAGTGGTACTTTTACACTACTTTTTTCTAATTTAATAATCACAATATATCAATTTTCCATATTCGGATATTAATAATTCCTTAAAGATATTTTAATCCCTTTTACCTATAACATGAGTGAAGAAAAGTGTTTTATGCTTTTAATTATTATTAATGAAATAATATAGTTAACATTTATTACTAATTTGCAGTTCATAATTTTTATGATTTTTTTAAATGATTTCAGATAAAAATATATCCTTGTATGAGTTGAGTTAATTCTCATATATCAATGTTTTATAAACTGGGTCATTATATTTTATAGCCTTATTTTTGAGAACTATATTGTTTTTGATATTGAATCCTTTTTCATTGATTATTCATTACCTAATAAATCCTTAATTTTTTATTACCTATTTTTTATTTTATTTTGTTTAGCATTTATTTTTGGGTATTTCAATTAGTCTTAATATTTTGATTTCAAAATATATTTAAGTCTAAAATATATATTAAATAGTATTTGAAATATGCTTTCTATGAAATTTGGCTAAGTGTAAAAGACTTATGTTTTAAAAATGGCATACATTAAAGTCTTACGATTTAGAAAACAAATATGATTAAAGTATTACGTTTTGAGAAAAATAATGATTCGAGACTTATTTTTTTTAAATTACTATGACTAAATACTTTCATTTATAAATGAATTATGTTTAAAGTATTATTATATATAAAGTATTATGATATACACAGACATATGTTTTTACACTTTTTTCTTTAAAACCATAAAAAGTGACATGTTTCCCTATTCTTTTTATAAATTGATTTTATTCAAGTTTATATCAACCTTATTCATTGAATTATTTATTCTATAATTAAATAATAATCATTTAGATGCTAATAAAAATCATTGGATAATATTTCATATATATTTAAATGGTTTTCATTTAATTTTATATTTTAGTGATGATTTCCTGTAAAATCACGAGTTTCAAATTTGAAATGTTTGGAATATGAAAATATTTTTTTCCATGCTTTGTGGGAGTATCAAAAATAACATCCATATTTGTTATTATTATTTTTCTATAAATTTTAATTATTTTAAATATTTTTTCTGTATAACTATTTTTTAATTTTACTGATTGAAAAAACAACTCCAAACTCTGAATTACTTTGTTGAGATCACATGTGGGACTATCATGGGAATAGAACAAAAAACAATAACTAAAATAGTTAAAGTGTTGTATATGTTAGGTTAATATTGATCATTGTTGTGTATAAAAGGAACCCTATATATTGGGTTATATAGAACCAGTGTATAATTCCATAGGTAGATGGAATTTTTAAGCTGTACTATGAAATATAATTTTGTGACCTTTCATTAGAACACTCTTAGATGGACTAAATTATTTTGAACTTCCACAGTTAAAGAGTTACATATTTCCTCTAAAATCTTGCTCAAATTTTATAACATGTTTTTTTGGTAATTAATTTGTTCTATTCCTTTCGTACTGATAATTTTACTGATTTATACCACCCTTATAATGTAGTATTATTAGGTTAAACAACCCTAAACAAAAGTTATGAATGAGTTGTAACTAATTTCTAAAACAAATGGTAATTTGGTTTTTCTTTGGTCTGGATAAAATAGGTGTGGTTGCTACCAGCACTTAAAAAAATCTAGTTGATTTTTGACTCAATGTGTGGAAAATCCAATCTTGGGTTATGCCTATGGGTTTTAAAAAGGTAGTTGCAATGTTTTGAGACTCCCTATCAAAGTTTAGATATTTCTTTATAGTGGGTTCAATTTCTCTCTATGTTTGAGAGTATTTAATAGTATTTAGTGCACCATTTAGATCCAAACTATTATAAAAATCATCATCTTCATATTATTTTTATTTCCATAGTAAAAATTATCATAACTTTGATAAGTGTTTATAATGTTTTAAGAGGTCAATTCACCTCTATATTTACCATTTTTCCATTCTATTATTGGTTCTTAAAAAAATACCAAAGTTCAAAATTGAAAAATATAGAGCTATAATATTTTAATATATATATGTATATCATCTAAGCATTCTATAAATAAGGATATATTAGATTATGATCCTAACTCAGCATTCACATTCCACCCTTGAAGCAAAAATATGTATAAAGATCTCAGATAACACTTATAGTTGGACAATATAAATAAGTATGTTACTAAATATTCATAAATGTGCTTGGTATGATAGTATGTTTAGTTAGAATGAAAAAATTCCAAGGAGATGATAAAACCATTACGTATACCAACATGTAAACAAGATAACATCAACATTAATTTTATCAAAGGTCTTCTAAAGTCATATAATGAAAAAAAATCCATATGGGTTGTGGTGGATCTTCATAAAAATATTTCTAAAATAATCTCTATTTAAGAATAATTTTCACTCAATCAAATTTCAATGATATATATCCAAGAAGTAGTTAGGCTTCATGGAACACCACTATATATTTTGTTTGATTGAGATTTTAGGTTCACATTCAAGTTCTGAAGGAGTCTTTAATATGAATTGAACACAGAGATAAATTTTTGTATGAAATATCAACCTAAGATAGTTGTTAAATTTGAATATACCATTAAAACCCTAAAAGATATTATGAATTACTTTATGAAATTTAAAGGTGGATTGGATCAATATATTTCTTTTTTTCTGAGTTCTCATACGACAATAACTTCCACTCAATCATTTAGGTGGATCCTCTTGAATCACTAAATGAGAATAAGTGTAGAACTCAAACATGCTAATATGAGGTTGGGAATTATAATCTATTGGGACTAGAAATGTTTAAAGAGTTGTAAAAGAATGTGAAATACATTTAACAACACATCAATACAGTAAAAATATGAAAAAAATATATGTTTAAATTCCTCAATGGGGTATAGAGTTTGAGGTTTGAGATAATGTTATGAATTATATATATTCATGGAAGAGAATAATTAGGTTTATGAAGAATGGAAATATATGTCCCATATATATTGAACCCTTTAACATTCTCGATTACATTGTTGTTGCGGCATATTGACTAACACTCCCATGAAAACGGTATCAATTACATGATGTGTTATATGTATCCCTCTTGACGAAGTACATACCAGATACCGAAAATATACTAAATCCAAAGGCACTGCAACTGGTGAATGATATATCATACAAGGAGTAGTCAATGATGATCTTGTATCATAGAGACCAAGTTACAAAAAATAAGAAAACTCAACTTATTAAAGTACTATGGAGAAACCATATGCATGAAGAGGCAATATGGGAACCTAAGGATGTAATGAAACATAAGAAACCTCAACTACTTTTCTCATAAATTATGAATTGAAATTTTGATGTCAAATTTTATAAAGGGATGAAAATATAATGACCCAGTCTTTTCTAAATGAAATTTTATTTCTTAATACATCTGTAAATGCTATTGTATAAATTAATCACATGCACTCTATAAAAAATGAACACTATTTTATTTCATAAATAAATAAAGTTATATTTGAGGGATAAATACACTCTATAAATTTGAAAATAATACAACGGGGCAATAATTAAAGACTATAAGTTGGAATTACAAAGGGTTATAGCCTCCTAGAAATATTAAACCCGTAAAAAAACATGTGTAAAATTAAAAAAAATTAGAAATATGATTTTATTTTATAAATTATTTATAAATAACCTTGAGAGAAAATTTAAAAAATGAAGAATGATGGAAATGTAACATATTTATAAGACATGTAAAAGTATACAACCATTAGAAATTTCGCTGTTAGAATAGTAACCCAGCCATTAGAATAGTAACCTGATCATTGGAATAGTAAAATGACTTCTAGGGTAAATGACAAATTAAACCTATAAATAATTTTCACCATCAAGTAAATATTATTATCAAAATACCATGGAAAAGTCACTTAATCAATATAACATAATATAAGTATAAGTGTACATTTTTAGTAAAACGTGTTTTATATTATTTATTAAACCAATAATTTTTGTACTATAATTTAATTTTAATATTACCTAATTTATAAATTTATTTTTGTTAAATGGATATCGTTTTTTGAATAAATACTTTGAAATTAGGTAAGGGTTATGTTTCAGTATTTTCAATGAATATTAAAATATGTAGGTAAATAGTAAAATACCATATTTTTTTATATTGATGCATGAATGAATTTTTGGGTTTCTAGAATTTAAATGAATATTATAAAACCCCATTTACAATAAATTCACACAATCCTTACAATTTAACAACAAGTTTGAACACTATTTGGAGAAATGATATTTTATAATAATATTTTATTCAAAAACGCACTTCTTCTCATCCTATAAATACAACCACAATTCTTATTGAAAATTAAGATTCTTAACTTTTAAAATTTCAACCAAATTTTCTCTAATAACTCTTAATCATGATGGGGAGGTTATGGTCTCATAAAAAATCCACCCTTTGATGGCCTAAGTCGATTACAAAATAAGTCACCCCAAAGAGTTATGTAAGAAAACCAAACCATGCTCTTTCATTTCCATTCGTTTATTTATTCTTTTTTAATTTTGTTTAAAATTATAACCATGTTAAATATCATAAAATAAATTATATTAGGATACAATAATATGAATGGTAAAATCATATATGAACTTAATTTTTATTTTTTTAACAAAATTACATTCATGGTCGATATAACTACCTATAAGGATGTTGTTGTTATGAAAATATTACTAACCTCAAGGATTGTTATAATAAATCATTTTATGGTTAAATATGTACTTAGTAATAACATTATATTATTATTTATATTTTATAATGTCTAAACAATCATAAAATCAAATAAAAAATTAAATTTCATCGTGGGTAGAAAAACCGCTTAAATGAACACACCATTACTCAATAAAACATATAATAATTGAATTGTGCTTAAATTGGGAATTTTTTATTGATATTTAGAGCCATATGAAATTTTTTAAAGGCATGAAATCTATAGCGTCACACTTTTAGAGTTATGGACTCTTTGAACATGAAATTGACCATTATAGATATATCAATGCGACCTTGGAACTATGAATCAAAAATCCTCAAGATGACGGTCATGAACATGATGTTTTAATAAAGTGATTATAATGTACATAAAATACTAATAATAAATTAAATAAACATGAATATGGTTAAAAAAGTATTTAATAAATTTAATTTCATTATTCATGAGTTTATGTGCATGTACTAAGCCTGTTCGAGACATGAGGTATGTTATTCCTTTTACTCACACTATTTCTTTTAGATTACACTACTTTCTTCAATATTTTTTTATGATATGAATAAATTATTTTATAATTTCATATATTTCATTATAAAACATTTATTCTGGTGTAAAAAATTCTCTCACCCTCAATTAGTTCTTTATTCTTAACCCATGTGAAAAATTTATGGAGATTACATTCTAAATATCCTTAGTTTTCATGTGGTATTACATTACTTACCATCTAATATCATGAGTCTTATCCCTTAAAAGATAAAAAAGTATAACACTATTTATCCTTTTATTTCAAGAAATTTATTATCTTATTACCTTCTTAAAATATTCATAATTCATACCTTATCAAGTGTTCAATTAAAAACTTTCTCTTTAATTTATATGGATTCATAATTTCTCTACCTTACCCATATTATTATAAATTATGTATATTTAATTTTTTTAATTAATAATAAACTAGATTCTATTTTTTATTCTAGGAACTTAAAATTTTCTTTATAATATATACAATTACCATGAATAGTTCTTAACACATTATATTAATAATATAGTTCATACCAAAGTACCTATCATCCTCAACATATAATTTTATATCACTCCTATGAACTTGTGATATGATATTTTTACATGGATTATATAATCCATTAATGCCTATTCTAAAATTTATCCTTGTTTATTATTTATTCATTTTATTACCCACATTTTATTTGTATTATTTCATCCAAATGACATTAATTATTTAACTCATTCCTTATCATGGGTTTCTCCTAATTATGATGTATTAATGATTTCTAATATGTATGGAACTGATATACAAGAAATTTTATGATGTGATGTGTGAGTAAAAGATTATATATCCCCCTAATCAATTAGGATATTATTACATCAAATGAGATATTATGTATATTTTATGGGAAACGATCCTAAAACATTATGTTATGATGTCTTGGTAGTGATCCTGGACTTATGTTATGATGAAATATTTTATGTTTGTGCAACATTATTATGTTATGACTCATTATTTTCTTATACTCATGTTACTATGTACATTTTTTCTCCATAAATGATATTTTCTTTTTCTATATAATTTTTACATACAATGACTCTTATACCATGTGATATGATCTTATAATTGTTACCTAATGTTATTCCCACATTTCCCAATATTTCACATGTTTTTATTCTAAAAAATTCCCCCATTTATTTTATTAATAAGTTTATCTAAAGTTATTTCAGGTTAATAAATTATATTTTCTTGAGTTTTAATTCTTTTGGATTCCTTTTAGTTCAGATATGTTTTATTAAAGAGTTTGAATAAATTTCATTAGGGTATTTATTTTACATGACTCTCATGTTTGAAGAAATTATTCTAAGTAATTTATCCTCCACACTAACTAAATTATCTTACGGTCACTAGAATTAAATATCTATAAAGGGAATAATCTTATGAACAAGAAAAATAATTTGATCCAAAAGATATTATTTGACAAAGGAATTTATCTTATGGGAGTCTTCGTAACGAAATTATCTTAGGACGTAAGTAAATTCTCTTAGGAAAGGAGAAAATTATATTATGAGGGGAATTCATATGTATTTTATCCTATAAATTCAAAAAGGCTAATTCACCTAACAATTTTAAAGTATATTATCTTATGATCTCACAAAGAGGAAGTGATAATATTTTTCAGTCAATTTTCTTACATACTTCATAAATATTATAATCATAACTAAATTATTTTACATGCACACGATTTATCATATTGTATAAAAATTATCTTACAGGAATAATGTTTCTAGAAAACTGATTTTATAGAGACAAAATTATCATGCAAGGAGTTTATATTTCATATATAGTTTAGTATATTCATGGAAAATGCTTCTTTCTAAGGAGAACAATACTTCACAAAAATCAGTAAATCTAGTCATTCAAAGGACTTAATAAATAAAGTCGTTCGTCGAATAATTCTTAATGGTGAATATTATTTTCAATATTTCTATTTTTAGAATATTATTAATATTATAGTATTCTTAGAAAATTCCACAGATACCATTTGTTTTATTGGAACTAGTGACGTCTGAATAAGGAGAGATCAAATAAAATAAAGTGCCTTTTTAAAAGAAAGTGTATAACTCGAAGGGATACAATGGACACTCTAAACAGATACCTATGTTTTTTCCATTTTCAAATAAGGACACATACAAGAAAAATATTTTCTTTTCAGATTAATTTTTTTCTTTGATAATTGACATATATTTACAAGAGGTATAATTAGAATATTAGTGAGTAATAAAAAAACCCACTAAAAAAGATGATGTGAATATTAAATAACACAAAAAAACACATACTCTATTTTCAATATTATTTTCACTACAGAAATATGTGAAGACTAGATACTACTTATAAGCATCAAATAATACACTATAGTATAAGAATATTATGGATCTACACATCAAAGTTATATTATTTCTTTAGAAGCATTCCTTATTAATAGTTAGTTGCTTCTTATAACTGTTTATTGAATTTTTTTTCTTTTCATTATCACTTTCTTATTTCTATAAGTGAGAAATCACTGTACATAGTTTGTGATAGCTATAAATAGGTATTGTAAATGGGAAATACCAATTAAAAGCTCTTTACACATTTTTTTATAAGTTACAATATCCTGCACTCAACTGTAAAGGTTCCCAGGAAAAGGAAAATTATAGTGAAAACACAAAATCAAAGGGAGAGTGTTGGTAGAGAATAATAAATGATCTTTATACCCCAAAATATTATAAATATCTTGTATCCTCTTTCTTCCATATGATTTACTATTTTTTATTGCGTATATATTTTAGAATATTAACACATGTTCCGATAGATATTAAAAGGGTGGTTTTAAGTGGGTGAAAATTTCAAGAAATAAATTCACACCTATATATTATTTATGAAAATAGCTAGAAAAAATGGTATCAAATATAATGACATTAATGTTATAAAATTTTACTAGTTGAAGTATAAAGATATTTCTTTTATCTATAATGGTTAATTAAAAAGAATGAATTTTTATGATCTAAGCACCATACTTCAATAGTGAAAATTATGGTTTCTAGAAAGAGAAGATGATTACTTATTTTAATAAATTTGAATTAAAAGTTTAATTAAAATTTTTCAATCCACATGAAATTCCTAAAAGTGAATAAAAACATGGGATCGTACAAAAAATGTTTACTATGAACTAAAATTCAAATCTATGAATGCTATTATCTATGGATTTGGACCTAATGAGTTTAATTGAGTCTCATAATATAATAATTCTCATGAAATGCAGACAAGGATTTCAATTTCCTATGAAGAAACTTGTAATATTAGGAAACTATGGTGAAATACTGTTATGTTAATGTTTGATACATTCAGAATGGTGGAAGGCAAAAAAATCACTAAATTAATTAGAAAAATCTTTGAAATTGTCAATGATGTTGCTGACATAAGAACTTTTATTCCTAAATCAAATCAAACACTAAAAGTCCTCATAATTTTTCCATAAAGGTGTAGTGGAATAATTACTACAATAATACAATCCACCCTTATAAAGGATATAAAAATAATGGACATAAGTAGACATCTTATTATGTATTAGGTAGATATATAAGTAGAAGATGATGAACATAGGATGATAAACAAGGGTAATTTTAACATGACAGTTTCTACTTCAACGGATGAGAATAAACTCAATAAAAAGTTATTATCTGACCCATCTACTGAAGAAGATCCAAGCTTCTCAGAATCTGATGGTGAACATGCTCAATTTTCCATGAAATTCCTAAAATGGTACAATAATAGAATATTATTCAAGAAATACTTTACACGAATATAAATTATAATGTACGATAAAAATAATAAATATACTCTTAATGTAAGATGTTTGTTAACATTAATTCTAATTTCCATCAATTGAATAAAAATAAGAAATCATAGAAAAAGAATTATAAAAAATCAAATTATAAGGAGGAGAAAATGGATATAGAGGCCACATGGATTTAGTTCAAAGAATAAAATGGTAATTAAATTTCTGATTAAAATGATGGAAAATCAAACCAAAAGGAAAACATGTGCGTCATAGATCAAAAAAAGAGTTACAACCTAATTACTATTCTTACAATGAATATAATTTTGAAAAATGAATGAGGAATTAAATGAATACCACAATATAATGGAAGAAAAATTTGAGTCTCTTAAAAATAATTCTAAGATACATTAATAATCACTTGATTTTGTTAGTTTGGAAAAAATATTAATCCAAAAATGTTTTAAAATTAAAATATAATGTATAAAAATATTCTTCTAGTTATTCAATCAAATAAAACAAAATAATATAATTATTGGACTATGTTAAATATATAAAATTATTTTCTAGTTTCTTTAATAAGGGGGATAATTAACTCAAAAAAACCTTGGTAAAAAATACAATAATGGTAAAGAAGGAATTTAAACTAATGGAGAAAAAAATAATCTATCGAAGATTTATTTGGTGCCTTATTTTAATAAAGGAAATATATCTAATATTACATGTTTTAACTATTGTATAAATGGTAATTATGCTAATTCTCATTTTTAATATATCCTAAATTTTGGTTTGTAAATGATTCTTTTATTTTTAGAAACATATCAAATTTTATTTCAAGAAATTATAGATATTATACAATGTGTACATAGATTTTATTTTACAAATATTTAATAGCTAACATTGCTGGAACCAAGAGAATTTGGGTACCAAAAATTATTCTTTCTGGATTTTTTTGTAGGAACATATTCATAGGAATGATAAATGGGTTTTCAATAGTCGATATTTGAGATAATGAGTAAATATTTTTTCAACTTCCACTCACTTTTTGAAATTAATTGAGGCTATTCCACATTTTGTGATAGTTATAAGGACAATTTATTGAAGTTGGATATATTGGAGATCCACATTCAGTCCTCATTAACAAATTTATTTATTTTCAAGGCTTAAATAATAATTTTATATGAATTTACTATCCTTTTGATGATGTATTATCTATTTATTTTTCCATTAATTCATGTTCTGCTTTTAAATGTAAATTTATTAAACTTAGTACAACTAGAAATTACAATGTTTACACTATATATATATATTATTTATGTAAATAGAATGTGAATTGTTTAAATGATGAAATTAATGAATCTTGCATTTTCAATAGAAGTATTAGAAATCGAAATATTTTTTCATTGAGAAAATTTTCTAAGAAAATTTTGCCTTTTGATTTTCAAGAACATAAATTTGAAAAAAAGAAACTATGTGATGCATGCTAAATGGGCAATTAAAACAATTCATATTTCAAAACAATAAAATAGGTTTGTAATTATAGACCATTATATCCTATCAACATGGATTTTTTGGACCATATATAACAAAAGCATAGGTGGAAAATAATTTTTTATGTTTCGTTGCATTTTTCATGATTTACTTGGGTTCATTTATTAATTCTTAAGAGTGAATAATGTGAAATTTTTATAAACCATTTTGGTTAATACAAAATTAAAAGGACTATAAAATTTCACCTTTGATAATTGAAAATGGGGGAGAGTTTTAGAATCATGAATTTGATTTAGTTTTCCCAAAACATGTCATTAAACATACATTCTCTTACCTGAGAACACATCAATAGAATTGTATCATTTTGAAGAGGAATAAGACAATGTAATAAATTGTTAGAACTATGGTGTGTGAATATAATGTGCCTGTTCAATTTTGGGATGAGGGTATTAAAACAACATACTATTTCATTAACAATGTTTTAATAAGGGCTATTTTTGAGAAAAAACTATTTTAGTTATAGAATAATATAAAAACAATAATTCAAGAATTTTTGAAGAATATACCGATGTGAAATTTTACTAAATTGTTCCTTTTGATAAAAAACAATCTCAAATTGATTATATAAGTGATGAATTTGATAAATTACGAATTTAACCTCTCTTTTATGAAAAAAGGATGACACTGATGAACTTGATCATAAAGAACCTAGTCCTAAAAGGCTGAAAACCATTAAACACGAAAGTGTGCCACCTAGATTTACTAGAACCCTTAAAATCCATCCCATAGAGACTATTATAGGAATATTATATGAGGTAGTTTGGAATATAAGAACTGTGAGTAACCTTGATAAATTTTCATTTATCTTATCCATGTCAGAACTTAAAACTATAAAAGAAGATTTAATCGAAGAGTGTTTGGTTTCAAAGATACATGATCAGTTAAACCATTTCGATATAAACATGATATGAGTATTACTTGATAGACCATTTGTTTATCCTGTTATTGTAACTAAATGGGTATTTTGAATTATAAAAGATGATCATGGTGTGATTACTAGATATAAGTATAGGTTAGTATCCAATGTTTATAAATAAGTTGTGGGAATAGATTATGAAAAAATATTTTCCATTATAGTTATATTAGAATACATTAGAATTATTTTAGCATATGACTCGTATATGAACATTAAATTATTTTACATGGATGTAAAATATAAATTTTTAAATAGATTTATAATGGATGAAATTTATGTTGAACAACCTCTATGTTATAAAACCCATGAATTTAAAAATCCAATTTTAAATATTACTAAATCTCTTTATAGTCTTAAACAAGCACGCATGGCTTGTTATAAAATTTTGAGTTTATTTATTTTGTCAAATGGTTTTACTATATGATTGAAAGACCCTACACTATTTTAGAAAACTTTAACATAATATATATTATTTGTTCAAATTTATGTTGAGGATGTTTTTTTTGCATCCAAAACTAAAAATTTGTGTAATGAATTTTCAAAAAACATGAAAAAATCATTTTAAATGAGAATGATGGGTGAGTTTAATTTCTTTCTTGGATTTCATATTTATCAAACAGATTTTTGAAATTTTTGTTATCTAATCAAATACATACATGGTTTTCTGAAGATATTTTTACATGAAATTGTAAAATTCATTCAACTCCTATGAGTTCTAATATTAAATACTATTTGAATAAAGCTAGAAAACTCATTGAAATCAATTTGTAGAGATTAATTATTTGAAGCACGATCTATCTAATTTCTAGTAGACCAAATGTCACATTTTCATTATGTTTATGTGAAAGATTTCTAGAAAATAATAGAGTCAACTTTAATAGCTGCCGAAAGAAATTAAGATATTTGAAAGGAACTTTTCTTTATCACAACTATTTATATATTTTTTGATTTTAATCAACCTTCATATTCTGATACCGACTTTAGTTGTTATATATTTGATAGATTGAGTACATCAAAAACCTATCTCTAACACCCTGATATTTTAAAATAGTAACATCATATTTAATACTATATATTCCAAACAACACCAAACTTCAAAGAGAATGTAACACCCTGAGACTTTATGATATATATTTTTAAAATAAATTCAATCTATTTGATAGCTTACAATTCCCTCAACACCAGATTTGAAGATACTATATTAAAATATAATTATTTAAACATGACCATCAAAACCTAGCTGTTATGATTGAGGGTATAAATAGAAATAAACAAATTATGAAAAATTATATGTTTTATAAATTTTTATAATAAATTTAGTTGTCATATATTTTTTAAAAATAAAATAAGGACCATTTGAAAGAGAAATAAATGTATTATGAAAAAAATGTTTTTTTTGAAAGGAATATTAGTCCCACTTTACGTAAAAAAATTAAAATTAATTTCAACAAATTTTAGAATATTTATTTGAAAAAATAAAATTTATTTTTCAAATGTAAATTTAAAATTTATCAGTTAGTGAATTTTAGATAATTCTATGAAGATATTAATTTTTTATGAATAGTGAAAAATACAAATTTTTATTGAGAAATGATTTTTCATTTAAATTATTTAAAAGTTAAATTATATTTTAAATATATACTAAAGTAAAATTAGTTCAATTATATTATATTTTGACTAATTTTGGAAATTTTAATTAATTCCAAATTGAATTTTGATATTAAAAAATTTTATACTTATGAGATTTTCTCTTTGGAAAACCTCTCTTTCGCCCTGTTTATGGTTTAATAATAAATTTAATTCTAACAGTTATATAAATTGAATTTGAAAAAAATGGATTCCGTATTTAGTATCAACATAATTTATATTATCTAATAAGGTCAACATAGTTTTTGACTATAATGAATAGTTAAATTAGTAAACATTAATTACCACTATTAAGGTATAAAATGGTTTATTGGGGGGAGGGGGTTAAACTAAAAATATAAGGGTTAGAATAACCTAATAACTTGTAAAAAACATATTTTTGTAAATATTTATTCCTTATCAACTCTAGGGTTCTTGAAATAACCATTTTTATTCTTGTGACATTAGAAAAACATGGGTATCACTTTATCTTTTAAAAACTTCTATGTATCCTCTACCTCACTTATAAAAGGCCACCCCATACCCTGCCCTCTTTACACTTACAAAAAACATTAGTTCCATAAATAAATTCCCAAATCCATTAATTTCATCGATACAGATGTCTTATAGGTCTTATTTTTATTATGAATCCCTCCTAATAAGTATTCATGAATAAACCAAAATAGGCTCTTCAAAGAAGAGGTAAAATCTTAAACACGTGTGTTTGTTTCATTTATTCTTCCACATCCTTAAAAAATTATTCAAATATACTAATTTAATAAAAATGGTATATAATATATAAATATATTTTATTATGTTAGTGTAATAAACCCCATCCATCTCCACTCCCATTCAATGGGAAATTAAACCCTTGATCGCGTGTATGGAGGATTACCGCCTCATGAACCGATATAATTAGTTTTCCATAACCACCTTTCAAGGCTAGATATAATGGTGTATTTAACATATTTATAATATATTTATGAAATTATTACAGTTATGTAATTTTTATATCACATATACCTTCTTACTCAAATTCCATGGGCGATACGATAATGTCGCTCGTGTGTACGGAAGACTACTTCCCCACGAAGTAATGTGATTCTTTTTTAGTTTATGTTTACATGAAATGTAGTAAGGTTAATCTTAAGGAATATATGTGATATCTATTATCTAAAAATGTTTTTCAATTATATTTTTTCAACTAAACTCTTACCTTCCAATCCGTTGGAAAACGATAACATCGCTCATGCATACGCATGTACTACCGCCTCCACATAGTGATGTGAAATGTTTTTTTTTATTTTTACATGGATGGTAATAAGAATGTATTTTAATAATAAAAATTATATATATAATATAATAATTATTATTTAAATCTAAATTAATATTTATTTTCTTTTCTTTCCATCCATCAAGAAAAATAGAAACGGGTTCATGTATATGTATGGTGTATCGTCTCCATGAATGGTGTAATCTATTTTATATATCTTACTTTTATAGATTACTATAAATACTTATATAATGAATTTTTGTGATATATATAACTTGATTAAAATTATTAAAATTATTTATGAATAATAAAATTAAAATTACTACAATTACAAAACTAAAAGATACATGAAAAATGAAGCAATTATCGACAAAACAGTGATTTAACAAAGAGTTGTTAACAACAAGGTGTTAAAAGACTATAATTAAATGATATATGGAATTATATATATGAGTATGGTTATTTAAAATATCTTTAATAAACATTTATTTATTATACAAGATGTTTGGAATCATACAAAGGAAGTCGAACCTGAGTTAAGGGCTTGTCGTCTCACTTTTACCTCTATGAGACCTACATCGTATTCACAACTTATTCCATTTTATGGTGTATATAATACCAATTTTTTAAATGTTATATCTTGAATATATTTCTATTCATGGTTTTAAATGTTTACTTTTATCATATTTATTTCATGTGTCTTATGATTCAATGGTTACTAAAGTTTTAAGTGTTTATTTCACAATCTCATCATAATTCGAGATTATTTATGTTTAAGTCTCCCTTAAGAGAATTATTAGATATTTATAGATTAAAATTTAACTATTTAATTATAATATGGGAATTTATGAACTTTTTCTAGTAATATTACCATTTTCTACACTTTGGTATATACAATTATTATTAAAATGCTTTTAATAAAATATGACTTTATTTCTTTCTTCAGTTTAAAATCCATTTTCATCAAAATCCATGTTTTCTAAAAATGTTTAAAAAAAGGTTTTCAAATTTTCCAAATTATATATTAAATATATTTTTATGCATGTTTACTTTTACAATTTTTTAAAGTAATCTTCATATCATTTTCAAAATAATTACCGTTTAGCTTTTACAGAAAATATTAAAGGAATAATTATTTTAACATTTATGACATGAATATAAATTTCCACGATCATGAACAAATTTTTTTAAAATATTATTTTATAGGTCTAAAATATCATTTTAAAAGAAAAGTATTTCCAATTTTTTTTTTTGTAAATTTTTAGTTTTAAAAGGTGATTTTCAAAATGAAAAAGTTATTTTCTTCAATAATGTCTTAACAGATCTTTTTATGGAATTTATATGAATCAATGAAAAAAAACCTTATTCAACTTATTATCTACTAGGAATATTTTGTATTTATACCATCCTTATTATTTATCTAGATGGTTTAGGGTCATTTTGAATTTGGATGTACAGTTTTATTACCATTCACCATTTTACTCTAGATGGTTTATGATTATATTTATATGATTAAGGTAAGTATTAATAGTCCTCTTGTTTGTTTTTCAATATAAATGTTTATGTTTATAGTGTTTCACTCCATTCATATGAATAATTCGTTATAATTAATAATTCAATTGTGTATTGAGGTTATAGATAGCCCATCAATGCATCAACAGGTCTCATGAGACATATTAGTTGGCCAGATAAAATTAGTTTCTACCCACAAATTTAAAATGTCTTCTAAAAGTTCTTGAAAGCATGTTTTAGATGTCAAAAATTAAGAATTCCCACATTATGAGATCAATTATTATTTTACAAGTTATTATTTTATGAGTATAATATCCACTAATAAGTTTCAAGATTATTTGATTATCTATATGGATTTATTTTATTATCATTTACTTCTTCCATATTTTGTTTAAATGGAATGTGTTTTAGTTATTTACCTTAAAATATTATTTATTCGTATTTTTTCTTGATAGATTCGACTATATTATTACCCTTATCGAGTATCTTATATTATCCAATTATTATATTTTTTTACCATCGATAACTAGAAGTGTTTTGGGATTGATATGTATTGATACCCTATACAAAATAATGGTGTTCTAAAAAAACTATGTATTTATTATTTTTAACTATAATGTGAATTTCAAGTATGTATCTGGTTTTACAAGACTTCTTAACTATTAATTTATTCAGGATGTGATTCCTTTTATCATATAACAATGTAATAAACTAACCACCAACTCTAGGCTATGGGGTCAGGGTCTTTTCAGTTGGTATGAGATGAAGTTTAGTAGAAACTTAGAGAACTATATTTAAGAAAATATAGATTAGAGAACATAACCCTATGATATAAATTTAGTCTGTGTAACATCCCAGGTTTTAAAAAGGAAAAATAATATTAAATAGCATACATGATATGCCACATCGAGATTAAATGAACAACTAAATATCATTATTTAAAATTATAGTTATTGTAATGACTCAATATTTTTGTTAGATTTATTTTTATAAATAAATTTCAAAAATTCCGAGACCAGGCAATGAGAAGGTGTGAGATTCTGAGGCCCGGTGTTCCTGGAATGATATGATGAAAAATGTTTTGTTTTTAATAAAGTGCATGGGTGGTTTTCTTGAAAAAGTTTAATATCTCCTAAAAAGGTTCTTGGATTAGAAATTAAATGGTATTGTTTTGTTCGAAGCAGCAAATATACCTTAGGATGGGACTAACATTGACCATCATGGGTTGACTGTGAAAGTTAGAAATTGTATGTAACCATCATTAAAATATTTTACAAAAATATTTCACTTGAAACTACGTTGGTTTCTTTAAATTAAATCCTATTTTTTGGAATCCAACTTTATCTCCACAACCCTCGGAATTCCTCTCTGTCAAAGAGATAGAAACCTCTCTGATGAATGATGATGAATGATGGACAATCAAGGATTGGGGATGACACAATCCACATTTCTTCATCAATGACTGACCTAACCATGATGTAGGATGTTAATCTCTTCATGATTTCCATTCCACTATTAGATTCAAATGATGGACATGGACCAACCCACAGATAGGTTCATCTGTGGTTCCTTTGTTCCTACGGGATGGATAACTACTTCTAGGGTTTTGAAAGGTTATTAGATCTTTGAGGGAATGGTTATTCATAAAAATTTTAACATGAATGGATCAAGGCTGACACAAACAAGGCCAAGATCCATTCATTGGGTGTTCATGTGCCTTCTCTCTCCCCCTCAATCTATTTTTCCACCATATGTTATCATCCCTTGAAACCTCTACATGAAAAATCAACTCTTGCACCCCAATCCATGGTGAAATGGTTAGTGATCTTTGATGTGGCATCAAAATGGAATAAAATAGGTTCATTGGAGGTGTGGTACGGTTTGGGAGAGGTAACAACATACGATAGTGCAAGAGAGACCACCGGTGTGGTATCCGGTGGTGAGGGAAGAATGTGGTTGACATGGACAGTCCAAAGGGAACATGAGGTGGATGAAATCCACTAGTACACCAACCAGTGGCGGAGGTAGCAACGGATCGACGGGGGTCGGGCCAGGAGGAGCATGGTAGGACGAGCCACCAGTAGGGCGGCCAGTGCTGGCCGCAGGACATGGTCCAGGCAGGACCGGGTCAAAGGGAGCCCATGGTGGTGTGGTCCATGGATGGACAATGGGGGGCCACAACAGTGAAAACCACATGAATGCTGCTCGAATGTGTTGAAGTCCCACGATGGTGTTATGTCACAAGAGGATGGGGCATGGATGTGGAGGCCTTGTGGTTGGGGTAGACCGCATGGACCAACAGGGGATGCGGTCGGGGCAGGCCGCTCAAGAGGCCTAGTGGGCCGAGACCAATGGGTTGAGCCAGACCAAATAGGGTTGGACGTGGTTGGGTCATCCAAACCGGGTTTGGTCGGGTCGGTCGAATCGGGTTAGGTCATGTCAGGCTGGTCAGATTAGATCTAGGTCAGACTTTATCATAAAAACAACTATAACATTAAACTATGTGTCTGTTTGATGAGCCGTTTACAGAATTGAGACCCTTGTGATGAGGTAGTACTTTTAATATAATTTATTTGAGTTTTGGTGGAAGTTGGAATGTGACATAATTACTTTAGGTGTAGTTTCTCCTGGAAGAAGCGTGCAATGAGTGGAATCCTATGGCTAGTTGTGACATATTGGCTATACGACATGGGGGCTATATGAACCATCAACCCTCCATACACCATCAATGTTCCATATGAAATCTATACTCCATGAACCATCAACACTCCAGGAGAAATCTATTCTCCAGGCACCTTCGATGCTTCGTGCACCATCAACGCTCGATGCGCCAATGATGCTTCATGGTCCATCGATACTTCGTCCATCGTCGACACTCCATGTGTCATGGGAACTAAGAGATCTATAGACTACAATTGAAAATAATTCTCTTCGTGATTTAGACTTATACATGTTTGAGATAACTCAAGAAGTACCATAGAACACGCTCAAAATCCTATATGATGCATGTACAATTTATTTTCCTTGCAACAATTATTTTCATGTAACGAGTCGGAAAATAGAATTCATAGTCCTTGTGTATGGATACGTTGCCCCCCCACACGAACACTATAGTCCCTTGTCTGAAATCTGAACTCGAAAAACATAACACTATTTCTCCAAACCAATCTCACAGACTCTTAGTCATTTAAGTAAAACTGAACCCCTATGATACCACTCTGTCATGACCCATCCCAGATGGACCAGTGTTGTGACTACCCCATGACCGCCTCTAAAAGGATAGGGGATGAAGACTAGCATCGAGTAGGCATATCCCAAAATTGGGATGCATTTTCCCAAGTACCTGCACACACACACACACTCATCTCCAAGCCAAAAAATATAAAATGTAAAAACACTAAGTAAACAATGGATTAATACACTAAGACACCAACCATAGAATAAATAAGTAGGGAAACTTGAAAGTAAATATGGCCATAATACAAGCCCACCAAAAGAAAGAGTCTGTCAAGTGAATGCACAAGTTCATGAATCCTGTCTGCTAAAAAACATACCTAAAAGTAGTTTTAAGACCATAGTCTAAAGCTACAGTAACACCACACGTCCATTTGAAAAATCTAAAAACCTCCTAGCCCTAGTCCACCTACGACACCATCAATGCATCGATCATCTAAAAAATAAACAACACATGTGGTAAAATACCGTGCATGGGTGAGTAAAAAATACTTAGTAGGATACCTCAAAATCACAAATAAAACACTACTAAAAAGTAAAAAAAGTATACCGCAAAGGAAAAACAAGAACAACACCACAAAGGAAACTCACGAAGTACAACCCAAAGGAAACACATGATGTAAATTCATTAAGAAGATACATTGTAACGCCCCGACCCCAGTTACCCAAAGTCGGTGCATTATTATATAACATTGGCATGATCAAAAGAAAGATCAAATCTTGAAAGACCGATTAGTTTAGTATCCTTGGAAACACTAGATATATTCATAAAGTTTTACATTACATCATAAAAATTAAAACTACAACCACATAGTCTCCATATTCTACAGTCTTATCTCCTCATACTATCCCTGCAGGACATTCATAATTTACTTCTTCACATCCTGGGAAAAATAAAATATAGAAAAGGGGTGAGCTCAAATGCCCAGTAAGAATAACAATATAGCAGAAACTTTCAAAAATAAGAATAAACATTTAAGGAAATGTATAACTAAAAAAACCCTTTTAAAATTGAACTTCAACATAGTATGGCAAAAATAAAATGAAATAATTCCATTTACTTATTCACATGGATATTCTACTAATCAAATAATCACATGCAATATCAATAACCACTTTCATAATGATGGAATGCATAATGTCAGACTATCATAACCACATAGCCAAGGCCTCGTGACAAGACTAAAAATATTATTTTGTCAAGGCCTTGTGCCAAGACACTAGTTTGTCTCGTGAGACCTACCGATGCATCGGGGAGCTATAGCAGGCTCCACCCGTCACATATTAAGTCCAATGTATTCCCATATGAAAAGGTTTAAACATAACATAAACATTAGTATTAAAACTAGCATACGAAATGTAAATACTTCATCCATAAACCATGAATGGTATAAAAATAAAACATCCACATTCAAACATATCACGAAACCTTCAATACAATATAGAAGTTTTGTATCATAATAAATCAACTTCAAATAAGCGTAAAATCCATCAAATGATGTTGACATAGATGAAATCAAAACTCTTTTTAGATAAATATCTCTTTTTATTTTGAAATAATTTAAGAGTCATATATTTATAAAATAAAACATTTTATTTGAAAATATTCTTATAAGGTTGTAAGGGAATCTTCGACAATTTTATTACGGCAGAAAATAGCCGCTCCCACCGTATAAGTTAAAAAAACATTCTTACCTTCATTCTGCCGAAAAGGTTAAAAAGCACCTTCTTTGGAAAATGAAGGAAATATTCCATTAAAAACACATAAGGGTATAAATGACTTTAA
Organism: Viscum album; assembly: GCA_963277665.1. NCBI lineage: Eukaryota > Viridiplantae > Streptophyta > Magnoliopsida > Santalales > Viscaceae > Viscum > Viscum album. Next base: position 688,313,253 of record OY728167.1, read on the forward strand.
CCCATTGTCTAGTAAATAGTAAAAATGTTTTTAAATACATTTTTAATGAACATTGATGTGGATGAAAAAGAGATCCCAGTAGATAATTACGTATAAACAACTTCAGATAATGAAAAGATTGAAAAATAAACCCTTACCTTGTACTTTTCCTTGGTTGGGGGTAGTTTAACCTCCTGTATAATGGTGAAATAATTGTTATTAAATTATACAAGAATAATATACATTAATATGATATCATATATGATATTTTAACATTGATTTGTTAATAATATCTTAGTATTATCATTGTTTCGGGTGTTAACTTACTCATTTTCTTTTATATGTTTTGTTACTTAAGCTGTGTTTTTCATGGATAGGTTGTATCTTAATCATATCCAAAATGATATAAATACCTTATATACTATTATTAATCATCAAATGAGAATTATACTTGAATGGATACGATGGAGAATGAATCTCATCGCGTTCGTGGAGACGGTAGTCCGTACGTACGCACGAGCGACAATATCATTCTTTTGATATTAAAATAATATATAATTGGATGGTATATCATATATATACAGAATCATTATCATGTTATATTTATTATTTACATGAGTTACACATCATTATTATACCCATCCAAATAATAATTTATTGAATAACAATTACACCACGACGTGGAGACGATAAGCCGTACGTACGCATGTATGGTGACATGTTATTCAAAGGATGGATAGAATACTGAATATGGTTGTACCATATTTATAATAACATCACAGTATATATAAGATACTGGAGTTATTATTTTAGAATGGTAATAACAAAGAAGGAAGAAGTGGAAGAAGAAAGGAACTTGGAAAAGGGTGGTGAAATCATTATCTCTTCTTCGGGTTCTTCCTTTTGATTTGATCAAAAGGGCTCTTAGGTTGGATTTCTGACTAAAGGAAGGACTCTAGGATAAAGTGAAGGAAGTTTAGAGAGTATTTGGGCAGAGGTTGGACGAACCAAAAGGCTTTGAAGGTGTTAATTAATGAGAAGGAGGAGTGTCCTTTTATAAGAGGGGTGAGGGGCACCTTTGGAAAAGCTAGAAATATTATTTTATAATAAATTAATATTCGGTTTATAATGGCTAAAAAGTGTATTATTTAAAGTTTAAGGTGGGTATGGGTCTAAAAACTCTCAACCAATATAATTTAGACAGGTTTGGGTTACTATATTAACCTTATCTTTAAGTATTAACTCTTAGTTAATTAGTTTCACTTTTACAATGTCTCTTTGTATTTTTATATTATATAGTTAATAAACAGACTATATACATCCAAGTGACCCCCAAGTGTTCCATTAATTATACACCTATCATGATATAAGTCTATTTTCCAAACCTTATATTTTTAAGAATTTAATATCAATTAATAATATAATATTTGTTTTAAAAACTCTTTTATGTCAATTTTGACACTATTCAATAATTGATTTTTGTGAAACTCATAACAGAATTATTACTTCGAACTAAGTTACTTAATTCAATCCTAACATGTCATATTATCCTGTAAATTAGTGTAATTCATTAAAAATATCAAATTATATTTATTTGGGTATTTATAATATCAATTACTTTAATTTTTCACTATTATGGTAATTACTGCATCATCATTGTGTCATGAATAAATTAAATTATTTAATGTCTAAAAATTATAACTAAATTATCATTATGTGGAAAATCTTTTTAGATTTCTAATTAATATTTACAATCGAATTTATCTTATGTATAAACCTATATTAAAATTTTTTTAGTAAATAAACTTTGATTTTAACTCTTTTAACTCTTCTTTGAATTAAATAATAATAAATGTCCTAATCTAATCCAAGTAGACCTAAATGATAATATTTTATTCCTAAGGTTTTTTTGGTCGAGATACACTTGTCCAATAGAATTAGGACATGTGTTAGTGTAATATTAATATAATTTTTACCCTTAATTACCTTATTTACTTTTAACCGTGGTAAATAAAAGTAAAAAGCTACTATTCACCAAAAATTATTTTCATCTCATTGAACCACATTTTACTACTTTATATTAACCTTGTCTCTTGGATTTTCGAAATTCCATTCACAGAAATGGTAAAATTATGTTTTATGAAAAATTCAAATTTTTAACTACCACTTAGTGGTTTCACTATTCATCAATAATTGAAGTTTTTCTGAATAATGCCAAAATTTCACCCTAAGATATATTGATATTACGAATTCAAAAATGATGTATATTTTACAAAATTCCAAACATATAAGGTGCATTAATTAATTTTATAATTAATTCCCACTGTTACAACAAATAGCGTGTTTTTAAGAAACAATATATATCAAAAGATTGACAATTGTTTTTGTCCAATTTCAAAGTGAAATTAATTCTAATGAGCACCATTGGATTAAATGGTAAAAATATATTCTAATTATACTTTAAAATAACTAAATAATATAATTTATCACTATAAATTATTTTGATTTAAATTTTTTTTTTAAGTATTTTTCACTATTCATAAAAATTGGAAGTTCTCAGAAAAATACCAAAAATTCATCTTAGGATAATTTCGATATTATGAATCAAAAAATGAAGTCCATTTTGAAATATAAAATATATATAATTTTAAAAAGTAGGTATTACTATTCATAACGGCTAGTTTGATTGGTTGTGGTGTGTTAGAACTCGATGTTGCGTACAACACACACTATCACATCATTCAAAGAGAAGCGTACCGTAGAAGACTGGGGTGTTACATACATAGTCGTCTCACACAATTATAAGTCTAAAGAAAGAAGATAAGTATTTTTAGTTTTTGTCCATAGATCTCGTAGTTCCCATGACACATGATGTGTTGATGATGAAAAAAGCATCGATGGCGCACAGAGTGTTGTTGGTGCACAGAGCGTCGATGAAGCACAAAGCGTTGATGATTCCAAGAGCATTGATGGATCCCGAAGCATCGAAGGTGCATAGAGTGTTGATGGAACATAGAGATTCTATGGGGAATGGAGCATTGATGGTGCATAGAGCTTCTATGGGTCATAAAGACCCCAAGTCACATAGTCACTAAGTCACAACCATTCATAGGATTCTGCTCATAGGGCTCTTGTCTCAGGAGAATGTACTCCTCAAACCATTAGGTCACATGAAAAATTCTACAAAAACTCACTTAGAATATCTCAAAATATGACAACCCTGCTTTTATTACAAACTTAAACATGAGTTATTACATAAACTGTTCACTTGATACAACATGGAAGATTGAGAGGTCTAGTGTCTTTGGGGATTAGGATCATTACATAACAACATAAAACATGAAATACTACATCTTTATTGAAAACATCCTTTACATGACCACTACATTCTATTGTACTTAGCATTGCATGGGATAACCCAAGGACATGCATAAGGAAAAGGGTGAGCTATAAAGCCCAGTAAGGGAATAAACATGGAATAAATGAGGAGTAAAATACATGTTAGACAATAGGTATATCAATAGAGAACAAGAGAAATAGGAACATAAATGCATGATAAAGAATGATAATCATATCATGGAAATGTGGAAACAACACTTAACATGGAATTAGCATGAGCCAAGGATCATTGCACGTGGAGAATGATTAAATCCTCATTACACATGAAGAACGAGTAAACACTCATTGCATTTGAATTAGAATGAGTCAACACTCATTGAACATGATGTATCATGATAGTATACTTTACCCAATGCATTGAAGCGCTATAAGGGCGCACCCTTCTTAAACATTTCATTTCATGCATAAGTGTGCCGCATGGATCATAAAACATTAAATCATTCTACATAATAATTTATTCCACGATAAAGGAATGTGGAATAAATACATGAAACTAATTAAACAATAAGTAATGTGCATAAAGGTGAATACCCTTGATAGAGAAATGGGCATGGTATTCACTACACAATGACTTTGGCTTGGAAAATCGCGGTGCAATTTCGTCAGCATAACGACATGACATAAGAACTCATAAAAAAGGTTGATGAGAGAGAAAGGGGTGTATCATCATATATAAATGTCATGTACAGTAAGATGGTCATATATATACATGCCCAACAAATTTAATGGAATTTAGATTCACGATACAAAATAATTTCTTGAATGTAAATGAGGAGAGGGAAATTCCTTTCGGAATTTCGGCATAGTAACGGGTGTACATGGGAGGCATTTAATGAGAGAGAAAGGGGTCTCCCATGATTCAAACATAAATAGTGCAGTATGAGGGAGGTGAAAAACCATACCCCAATATTAAAAATTGAAATTAAAAGGGCAAAACAACTTAATGAAAATTGGACAAAAATGGGAAAGGAAGAAAAAACCCTTACTTGGAAGTGTGCTTCCAAAGGCTTGAGAGAGGTTTGAGAGAGGCTTCTTGGGAGCTTGGGGAACCTTGGTAGGATTCTAGAGAGATTAGGGCAGAGGTTGGAATAACTCCAAAGGATTTGAGAGAGGAGGAAGTAGGAGATTGGGTGGGTTTATATAGGAAAGGTGAGTGAATTCTTTATTATTTAGGTTTGGGACCCCTTACATTAAACTAATCCAAACCACAAATAAGGTCATGGTATTTGCGCATGGTTTTTTGAAAATGGAAGAGGAAAACAATAATTTATAAGTCTGAAGTCCTAAATTCTTAAAATAATTGGGTTTCTTATGTGGAGGGGAGTCACAATCCCATGGAAAATAATTTAAAATGACAAGATGTTTAATAAGTCCTGAGGGGTTGATTAATGCAAGTAAGTCAAACAAACCCAAAATCACATTATTTTAATGTTAAAACATATATTGGATGAACATAAAGCTTATAGTATTTTATTACATCACTATTGGATCATTATGATGTCATAAAACACATTATATATTTAAACGGTATTTAATTTTTACCCAAAAATTTGACTGTCTCGGAAAATTATGAAAAATTCACCGTTTGATAATTTCAAAGTCCTGATTCCAGAAATATAATTTATTTTATCTAAATAATTTTATAAATATGTTAATTTTCACTTTTAAAATAAAAACCGACATTTATAAAAAATTCACTGGTTTTAACAGAAATGGCTTTCAAACCTTAATAAAAATTATAATTGCATTCATACAATTATATGATAATTTATATATATAATAAAATTAATTTAATAATAATAATAATATTTTATTAAAATATTATTTAATTCAAAAATCCCTTATTTTATACAATATATTTCTTTATTAAATAATAACTAAAAACACTATTTGTACTTTAAAAAAAATTTACAATGTATCAATAATGACAAGAAAGTATATTAATTATTATATACAAAAAATAATGTACATGAACATAGTACTAAAGATTTGTTACATAACCCCTTAAAACAACCAAATAAGACATATGGGTAAGGTGTGTGATGATGACAGACTCTTGGGGTGGCTCGGATAACATCGCTCGAGTGGTAATCTCTATCAACTTCCACTTTTCCCATAGACGGTCTCGTTCGATCTTGACATGATGAAGCTCAGCTTGGGCTTGGTAAAGAGCGAAGCCCAAGGACACCAACTATTTTCCGAGCTCCGAAAAATGGGCTTCATATGGAGCAATTCTACTGGATGAGGCCATCGCTTCTTTTGTCTGTGTAAATTGGATTTGTTAAAGTCCTATATTTATACTAATCATGTGATCACTGTTCAATGGCTATAAAAACAACGGTCAAAATTCTTAACATAAAACCACAGAAGTTGACATTTTATATAAACATTTTACATAAAGGGACATTTAATTAGATCACGTTGGATTTCCATTAATGAAATTTTGGGTCGTTACAATATTCCCCCTTAAGAAATTTTGCCCTCGAAATTTCCTTTTCCCACACTAAAATAGATGTGGGTAACTCCGATTCATCATTTCCTCCAATTCCCAAGTCGATTCTTTAAACATGTGGTTTCACCACAACACCTTGATGAGGGGAATTTTCTTATTTTTTATAACTTTTTCTCTGTGATCTAAGATCTTCACTGGGTGATCCTCATAAGAAAGAGCATCCTCCAACTGAACCACCTTAGAAGAGAGTACATGTGAAGGGTCCGGTATGTACTTTCTTAAGAGGGATACATGAAAGAAATCATGTACTTTGGGCATGGTAGGTGGAAGTGCTAGTCGATTGGCCACGTCCCTGACACGATCAAGAATCTAGATGGGGTCGGTGTACCTTGGACTTAAATTACCTTTCTTTCCAAACCTCAAGACCTTTTTCCATGGAGATATGCGTAGAAAAAACATGTATCCAACTTTAAACTCAAGGTCTTGTTGACGATTATCTGCATAACTCTTCTGTTGACTCTGGGATGCCTTGATATGGTGCTGAATGGTTTTCAACTTCTCCACCATTTCCTCAACCATTTCCGATCCAAGCAGCTTAGGTTCACTGAACTCATCCCAACACACCGGTGTTCTGCACCTTTTCCTATAATGGGTATCATATGGTTCCATTTGGATGCTCAAGTGGAAACTATTTTTATAAGAGAACTCAACCAGAAGAAGATGTTGATCCCATCCTCCTTTATATTCCATTTAGAATGCTCTCCACATGTCCTAAAGTGTTTGGATAGTCCGCTCAGATTGGCCATCAGTTTGAGGATGATAGGCCGTACTGAAGTTCATTTCAGTATTCAGAGATTGTTTAAGACTCTTCCAAAACATAGAGGTGAATCTAGGATCTCGGTCAGACACAATAGATATTGGTACTCCATACAGCCTTACTACTTCCTTGATATATATCTGTGCGAGTTGATCCAATGAGAAGTCCTCCCAAATAGCAATGAAGTGTGCAGTCTTTGTAAGACGATCCACCACAACCCAGATTTCATTTGTACCTTTATATGTCCTCGGAAGTCCAGTGACAAAGTCCATGGTGATGTTCTCCCATTTCCATTTTGGTATGGGAAATCGCTGCATCATCCCCTTAGACTTCTGCCTCTCTGCCTTCACTTGCTGGCACACCAGACACTTTGATGTATATTCAACGATCTCCTTCTTCATAATATCCCACCAAAAGTTTTCTCAGAGATCTCGATACATCTTTGTGCTCCCTGGGTGAATAGGGAAATTTGAACTATGTACATCATCCAAAAGTTCCTTCTTCAGCTCCAGACATGATGGAATAGATAGTCTTTTCCCAAATCGCACAATTCCTTCTTCATTAACATTAAAATCCGAGGATTTCCATTTTTTGATAGCTTCTACTTTTTCCTGAATTCCCACATCATCCTTTTGAGCATCCTTTAACCTTTCCAAAAGAGATGGTTGAGCAATCATTTGTGAAAGGATTGATGATGTTCCCTTCTTTATGATTCCCAAGTCCATCTTCATCAAGTCTATGAATATTGGATCCTTCTCAATTATCATCATTTATAGAATCGTTGGGTCCTTTCTACTTAGGGAATCTACCACCTTGTTTGATTTCCCATGGAGGTAATGTATTGAACAGTCATAATCCTTGATGAGCTCTATCCATCTTCTCTGGAACATATTAAGCTCTTTCTGTGCGAATATGCATTTAAGACTCTTGTGGTCAGTATATATCTCACATTTCTCCCAATAGAGATAATGCCGCCAGATTTTTAAAGAAAAGATCACCGCCGCCAACTCCAAATCATGCGTTGGATAGTTTTACTCATAGATTTTCAACTATCTTGAGGCATAGGATATCACTTTATCATTCTGCTTCAGCACACAACCTAATCCCTTCTTTGAAGCATCACTGAATACCAAAAAAGTTTCGCCACCTGTGGGTAAAGTGACCACAGGCACAGTGATGATCCTCCTTTTCAGCTCCTTGAAGCTTTCTTCGCATTAATCACTAGAAGAAAACTTTACTCCCGTTCGAGTTAGATTGGAAAGAGGGTTGGACAGTCGTGAGAAATTTCTCACCTATCATCGATAATATCCAGCTAACCCCAAGAATCTACGGATATCTATTACCGATATTGGCCTCAGCCATCCTTCAATTGCATCTGTTTTGGAGGGATCCACAGATACCCCATTGCTTGTGATGATATGGCCCAAGAATGAGACCTCCTTCAACCAAAACTCACACATCATGTACTTTTCATAGAGCTTCTCCTTGAGCAAAGGCTCTAGTACAGTTCGTAGATGATCCTCATGATCCTCCTTGGTTTTGGAGTATATTAGAATATCATCTATAAATACTACCACAAATTTGTCAAGGTAATCTCTAAAGACTCTATTAATCAAGTCCATGAATATTTCTGGAGCATTAGTGAGTCCGAAAGGCATTACTATGAATTCATAGTGCCCGTATCTTTTACGAAAAGCAGTCTTGGGGACATCTTCTCTCTTCACCCTTACTTGATAATGTATTGACCACAAATCTAACTTGGAGAAGTATTGTGCTCTACGCAACTAATCGAACAAGTCATCGATCCGTGGCAGATGATACTTGAACTTTATCGTGATTTTGTTGAGTTCACGATAATTGATGCAAAGCCACATTGACCCAACCTTCTTCTTGACTAAGAGGACAGGTGCACCCCATGGTGAAGCACTTGGGCATATAAACACTTTATCCCGATTCTCCTGTAGTTGTTTCTTCAGCTATTCAAGCTCCATGATAGTGATTTTATATGGAGTCTAGGATATTAGTAGCGCCCCTGGTATATGTTTAATTGAGAATTCAGCATCTCTTCTAGGAGGAAGACCAGGAAGTTCCTGGGGAAACACTTCAGCGAATTCCCTCCCAATAGGCATTTCTTCCAGGATGGTTTATTCCTTGGAATCAATAATCTGAGCCAGATACGCATGCTCATAGGGCAATAATATCCATTCTTGAGATGATGGTGCTAAAGGAGATTCATCTTCCTCTTTACACTTGTAAAGAATCAGGGGTCGATTCTCCATATGGAGTGTGATTTCCCTCTCCCGACAATTTATGTTGCCTCTATATATGGAAAGTCAATCCATGCCAGGAATTGCATCAAATTCCAACAGAGGGACTATGATGAGGTTCTCCGGGAAATTCAATCCACATATTATAACATGGGGGGACTTATATTCATGGGATGCAATGATTGAACCATTTTCCGTACTCACCAACATCTTCACTTCCATGACATGTGGTGGTGCTGGGATAGTTCAACTAAACTTTTGAGATATAAAATAATGAGTAGAACCTAAATCAAAAAGTATGTTTGCTATTCTTGAATGAATAACTAGCATACCTGACACCACTTCGTTGTTGGGGTTCACTTCGGCAGAAGTGGTGACAAAAGCTCTTCCTTGCTTCCTTGGAAGTTGTTGGTTGCCTCCGAAAACCCTTAGATTAGGGAACTGAATTGAAAAATGCCCTGGTTCTTTGCATTTGTAGCAATGAACAATGCGTTGAGGTTCGAACGGAGTGTTCCTCTCCTCTATCGCAGCCGCGGGTCTCTCATGCCGGCAGTTAATAGCTAGGTGCCCTTCTCTTCCACACCTAAATCATTTCCTCATCCCCATTAGGCAATTTCTAGGGTGCTTCTTTCCGCACTTTTGGAAGGTGGGTGTTGGATCTTCTTAGCACCGTTGGATTTATCCACCGGACTGCCAGCATTGAAGTCCACCTTACGCTTCTTGTCCCCATGATACCCCTATGATCCCCCGATCTCCATTTCGACCTTGAGGGAACATCGGACAATTTCCTCATAGCTTTCGAAGTCACGGATCTCTAATAATTTCTGTAGACTAGGCTTCATCCCACCAAAGAAGTAGTCAACTTTGCATTCAAGGGTAACGACAAATCCGGAAGCGTATCGTTCAAGCCTTGTAAAGTTTTCCTCATATGCTCCAATAGATTTAACATCTTTTTTCTTGATGGAAAGGAAGTCCCTTTCCATCTTAAGCTGGAGGGTGTGTGGAAAATATTTATCGAAAAACGTCTTCCAGAAATCCTTCCATTCCAAAGCCTTGATCTCCTCCTCAGGATTCATATTTTTGATCAACGTCCACCATTGATCAGTTTCACCATCCATATGATAAGTCGCTAGGAAAACCTTATCTTTTTCAGAACATTGAAGGATGGAGAAGATATTTTCAATGGAGTTGATCCATTGTTCAGTGATTGTGGGATCAGATGATCCACTAAAAGTAGGAGGCCTTTGTCTCATGAAGCTCTCAATAGAGACTTTTTCTTTCTTAGGGGGGGGGGGGGGGTTGAACGTTCCTCCTGACCCATTTTTCTATTCAAATATTGAGTTTGCTGAGAGAGAAGCATGAAAAAGTTTGCAATTCCCGCTCCCATTGGATTGGGCATCTCATTAGTACAGTCATCACACTGATCTTTACATCGGTTGTTAGATCTAGTCCTCTTATTTTCGGCCATTGGCTGGAATAAAAGGAAAGTTAGGGGGTAACACATAAAGGGTAATCCAAAGGAAAAATTTGATGACTTATAAATAAACTTTTATTTCCTTAACTCATGAGTCTATAGGCTTCAATCTAGGCTTTTCATGATCTACTTTCTAACATATATGCTTAGGGGCATTTTTTTAATTCCCTTAATAAGTGTTCATACTAAGATTGTGAATTTATCAAAACATATCCCCCAGGAGTGTCATAACCAAGAGTGCAGTAAGGCCCATTGTCGTGCACCGGTTCCTGTTTGAGTCTAGCTCAAAGTGGTGTTTTCAGGTTTTACCCCTAGGATACATCTATGCCAGAGATGCCTCTACCTGCTCGTATCAAGACAAGGATTTATTTGTTAGATAAACAACTTATCTCAATACATACCAAAACTTAGGGATTTTCTTATTATACTTAGTCTTGTCTCTAAGGCTTTACTAGGGTTTTCTAATCCTAATCCCAAAAATAACTAAACCTATCCTATGATACCAAATATGACAACCCTTCTTTTATTACAAACTTAAACTTGATTTATTACATAAACTATTAACTTGATACAACATGGAATATCAAGAGGTATAGTGTATTTGGGGATTAGGATCATTACATAACAACTTAAAACAAGAAATTCAACATCTTTATTGAAAACTTCCTTTACATGACCAATACATTCCCTCGTACTTAGCATTGCATGGGATAACCTGAGGACTTGCATAGACAATAGGGTGAGCTATAAAGCCCATAGAGGGAATAAACATGGAATAAATGAGGAGTAAAATACATGTTATACAATAGGCATATCAATAGAGAACAAGAGAAACATGAACATAAAGTCATGATAAAGCATGATAATCATATCATGGAAATGTGGCAACAACACTTAACATGGAATTAGCATGATCCAAGGCTCATTGCACATGGAGCATGAGTAAATCCTCATTGCACATGAAGCACAAGTAAACCCTCATTTCACTTGAATTTTCATGCATCAACACTCATTGCACATGACATATCATGATACAATACATTACCCAATGCATTGGCGCGCTATAAGGGCACACCCTTCTTAAACATTTCATTTCAAGCATTAGTGTGCCACATGGATCATAAAACATTAAATAATTAAACATAATAATTTATTCCATGATAAAGGAATGTGGAATAAATACATGAAACTAATTAAACAATAAGTAAATGTGCATAAAGGTGAATACCCTTGATAGAGAAATGGGCACGATATTCACTACACAATGACGTTGTCTTGGAAAATCACGTTGCAATTTCGGCAGCATAACGACGTGACATAAGAACTCATAAAAAAGGTTGATGAGAGAGAAAGGGTTTTCTCATCATATTTAAATGACATGGATAGTAAGATGGTCATATATATACATGTCCCATCAAATTTAATGTAATTTAGATTCATGATACAAAACAATTGCTTGAATGTAAATGAGGAGAGGGAAATTCCTTTCGGAATTTCGGCATAGTAACATGTGTACATGGGAGGAATTTAATGGGAGAGAAAGGGGTCTCACATAATTCAAAAATAAAGAGGGAAGTATGAGGGAGTTGATAAACCATACCCCAAAATTCATAATTGAAATTAAAATGGAAAAACAACTTAAAGAAAATTGGACAAAAATGAGAAGGGAAGAAAAAACCATTATTTGGAAGTGTGCTTTCGAAGGCTTGAGAGAGGCTTGAGAGAGGCTTCTTGAGAGCTTGGGGATCCTTGGGAGGATTCTAGAGAGATTAGGGCAGAGGTTTTATGAAATCCAAAGGCTTTTACTGAGGAGGAAGTGGGATCTTGGGTGGGTTTATATAGGAAAGGTGAGTGAATTCTTTATTATTTAGGTTTGGGACCCCTTACATTAAACTAATCCAAACGACAAATAATCACATTGTTTTTGCCCATGTTTTTTGCCAAAGGAAAGAGGAAAACCATATTTTATAAGGCCAAAGTCCAAATGTCTTAAAATAATGGGCTTGCTTATGTGGAGGTGAGTCACACTCCGATGGAAAATAATTTAAAAAGACAAGATGTTTAATAAGTCTTGAAGGGGTTCATTAATGCATTGAAAAGAAATTAAAACAAATCCAAAATCATATTAATTTATTGTTAAAACATATATTGGAAGAACATAAAGCATATGGTGTTTTATTACATCACTATTGGGTCATTATGATGTCATAAAACACATTATATATTTAAACGGTATTTAATTTTTTCCCAAAAATTTGATTATCTCAGAAAATTATAAAAAGTTCACCGTTGGATAATTTTGACGTCCTGATTCCAGAAATATCATTTATTTTAACTAAATAATTTTCTAAATATGTTAATTTTCACTTTTTAAATAAAAACCTACATTTATCAAAAATTCACGGGTTTTGACAGAAATGGCTTTCAAACCTTAATAAAAATTATAATTGCATTCATACAATTATATGATCATTTATATATATAATAAAATTTATTTAATAATAATACTAATATTTTATTGAAATATTATTTAATTCAAAAATCCATTAATTTAATAAAATATATTTCTCAATTAAATAATAACTAAAAACACTATTTGTACTTTAAAAACTATTTACAATGTATCAATAATGACATGAAAGTATATTCATTATTAAATACAAAAATAATGTACATGAACATAGTACTAGCGATTTGTTACATAACCCCTTAAAATAGCCGCATAAGACCTAAGGGTAAGGTGTGTGATGGTGACCGACTCTTGGGGTGGCACAGATAACATCGCTCGAGTGGTAATCCCTATCAGCTTCCACTTTTCCCGTAGATAGTCCCGTTCGAGCTTGACATGATGAAGCTCGGCTTGGGCTTGGTCATGATCAAAGCCCAAGGAGGCCCCCTCATTTTCGAGCTCTGACAAATGGGCTTCACATGGAGCAATTCTACTGGATGAGGTCATCGCTTCTTTTGTCTGAGTAAATTGGATTTGTTAAAGTCCTATATTTATACTAATCATGTGATCACTGTTCAACGACTATAAAAGCAACAGTCACAATTCTTAACATAAAACCAAATTAGTTGACATTTTATATAAAAAATTTTCATAAAGAGACATTTAATTAGATCATGTGGGATTTCCATTAATGAAACTTTGGGTCATTACACAAAAGGACCACCTTATCGTAGGGGTCCTAACATCGCAAGAAAATTGTAAAACAAACACCCGATTTGAAATTTATGTTTGTTTTTATGAAAAGGTCTAACCCGAGTCCGGTCTGGGTCTGATCCGACCCGCCAGACCCGACCTGTCAAGACCCGACCCTACCGGTCCCGAGCTACAACTACCTCAAGCCCACCTCCATAGGCTAGAGGCTGACGACCAGCGCCAAAGGCGTAAGAATCTCAGGGAGGCCTTCTCCTAAGTACCTGTGCTCACGCGTACACAACCCACAAGATGCAGTAGTGCAAAGAAGAAAGGAAACCAAAAGACAGGAAACTATATCCAAACCATAGTCATACAAAAACAAATAAAAAGAGGAAGTAATGTGTTGGAAGTAATGACAAGTAATCTGAAAAGTAAACAGGGTAAACACACGCCCAAAAACAAAGATGCCACAACCCTGCTACATGTGAACAAAAGAAGACAACTGGATAAACTCCCACCTGAATGCTCTAGCACGACCGTGGTATGCTGCTTCAACTGCCGTGACCTCTAAGCCCCTCCGTAGTCACGATCGACCTGTCCGTCGTTTGCAAGGGCACACCAGGTACGTGCAAAGCCCAAGCAGGGGTGAGTATAAGGATACTCAGTAGGATGCCCCGAAAGCTCAAGGGAGCAACAAAGAAGGCACTAAATAGGTGAGCAGTAAACTAATCAAGAACAGAAGAAAAGTTTAGTAAGGAGAGTGCATCTCAACCTAATAGAAATATGTAGGCACTGACCCCAGAGGGTAGAAACAGAAGTAGGGACCAATTTGTATGTATATATAATATTGTCAAACGGAACGCCAAACGAGTGCGTAAGGGGATCTCCGCCTCCAGGCTCAGCACAAGGTAAGTCGCCATCAACTACAAAAGACTCCATCCTCAACCCAGCATTTTGTCCCGTCCACCTAGGAAACCCAAGTCAGAGGGGCTCGATCGCCACACTTCAATACTATCCACTTTGGGAGGCACTGACTCACCCACACGGTTTTGGGGCGCGTCTCAAGGATGCCTCTCAGTGGGAAAAATTACCCCTCTTCCTTGTAGGTCCTTAGGTAATGTTAGAACTGTCACAACACTGATCCGCACAACTAGGATCCCGCTCCGGTAATCACAGAGGAAAAATTCCCCGACTAGCCTCAGGAGAAGGGCTAAGTCCAAATCGTCAACGGGTGACCCACTGCCAAGCCCGGCTGGAGGGTAAATCCTATTACATTGTCCGGCGACCCACTGCCTAGCCCTGCTGGAGGGTAGACCTAGAATAAATGAATGGGTGACCCACTGCCCAGCCCCGCTGGAGGGTAGAACCGAAACACGTTGACAGGTGACCCACTGCCCAGCCCTGCTGAAGGGTAGACCTGGAATAAATCAACGGGTGACCCACTAACCAGCCCCGCTGGAGGGTAGACCCGGAACACATCGATAGGTGACCCACTGCCCAGCTCTCCTAGAGGGTAGACCCAGAATCAGACGACGGGTGACCCACTGCCCAACCCCGCTAGAGGGTAGACCCTAAGGTGTCGTCGGGTGACCCACTACCCAGCCCTGCTGGAGGGTAGACCCTAAATCATTCTGATAGCTCTGCACTACCATTGACATCACCAGGTGACACTAACAATGCCACCGTGCATTGGTTCGGATCGCGTAAAAGAAGACCTCCACTTCACATTAGTACGATCTCAAAGGAGGTTCCACATGCCCCAACGGGCTGCACCGTTGCAGTTATCACGGAAAAACACGCGAAATAGGCTACTCACTCGCCTGAAACGGACAACCGGTAGATATGGTACTATTCACCGTAGTCGGCCCGTGAGGCCCCACACCCCAGCTCCGATAATTGTCGGGCGAACTGCGCCATTGCGATGCCCTCAGAAAGAAACGCAGAACCGACTACTCATGAGCCCTGAATGGACATCTGGTGAAAAATGCTGCAAAACGCTGCACACAGCTCAAAGGTGGCTCGTGGGTCCCATGTCTCAATTCCCACTTCAATGCCCGAAAACATACTGGAAACCTCCGCCTCGATGCCAGGGTCGTATCGCCGCTGACGGTGCTCAAATCGGACACTGGATGTGTCCGAGCCAACCCAAACAAGAATTTCCGGCGTAGCACTTAACGCGCGTGACGCACCACCGAGCTCCTGTTCCGGGGATTAAAATTCCCCGAAGCCACCCCAGAATATACTCCTCGAGACGAGGATCTTTCTTCCATAGAGGGTATGTAAAACGGACACCCGTAGTGATATTTACGGGTGTCCGAAGCCGGAAGGGACAACCTCTGGTGCTGGACCGGCCTAGCTGGTCGGTCCACCCGGCCTGGGCCGGCCCGAGCCGGCCGGCCCGGCTTGCTGCGCCGGTCCACAGCTTTTCCGCGTGGGCCGGCTATGGACCCGCGGTCCCCTCACGGTTCCCGCTTTAGCTGACCAGCTGCGAGGCCGGTCTTCGGTCATCGAGGAGACCCGCAGGAAGCGGGTCTCGGTTCCTCGCGAGGGGTCGTGCCGCGACCCCTGCCTTCCCGGACGACCACGCCCCGCCGCCCGTCCAAAGCGCTGCGCCGACGCCCGCAAGACGCGCTGCGGCCTGGAGCCGGAGCCACCACCTGGAACCAGAGCCTCCGCCTGCGAGCCTCCGTGCCGGAGGTCGCCACCGCCGCTGGAACGCGCCGCACTGCCGCCTGGCTTGCCGGACCACCGCCTGGAACCGGAAATGTGGGGTATTTGGCCGAAAAAAGTTCCCAGGGCCCCCCCGGGCGCCCCGTGACACCGAAAATTTATCCTAAAGGATAGTTGTGAAGAAAAATTCAAGCCCTACAAAACCAGAGGCTTCGCTCGATGACCAGACAACAAATTCAACGCGAAGAAGACTAAATTGAAGAAATTTGCGAGAAAGGAAAATATAAAACACGAGCCTACCTCGAGGGCTTTGCCCGACGCTTCACGATCGGGATGTTGGAGCCGCCTTTCCTTGCTGGAATGATGGAGGGGAGTATAGAAGCTTGTTGAGATCCCTTGAACCATGGATGAATATCCAAGTAGGGTGAAGAGGGTGGTTAGTGTGTTTAAATAGAAAAACACACTTAATCACCCGCTCATCGGCCCTTTCCCGAACTTTCGTCGAGGCCGGGATTAAGCCTCCCTTAGGGCAAACGCTATGCCCCGAACGCAATGGAGTCCTCAAAATTTTAAACTGAGCCTTCTTTCAAGAGTTATAAAAAAAATTTGACGCCCGCGACCACCAAATTACGAAAATGCCCCCGGGGGCGTTTTCACAGTTAGTCCGCGCCCGCGAGAAACATACCCCTCCTAGGGTAAACAGCTCATTCTGGACTCAATGGCGCCCTCGGTTTTCCCGTCCAGGCTACCGTTCAGGAGTTATTAAATTTATTTAGCCCGCCCAGTGTGAACGCACGTCAAAACTAATTTCCGGCCACACCGGGGCTCGGTTTCGTACGCCATCAGAACTCCCTGCTCTAGAATTATATCAAGAGAATTTCAAAGTCTCGCAGGCTCAAAATTGGGGTTCTTACATCATTCCCTCCTTCAAATTTTTCGTCCCCGAAAAACAAAACTACAAAAATACCTCGGGGTACTGGGCCTGCATCTGGCTCTCCCGCTCCCAGGTGCTCTCCTGCACCCTCCCATGCTGCCATAGCACACGAACTAGAGGAATGGCCCGTCCGCGCAGAGTCTAATCCTGCCGGTCCTCAATCGCCACCGGGTACTCCGCAAAGGTGGCTCCGTCCTCAATGTCCAGCTCTCCCCAGTCGATGACATGCGTGGGGTCATGCACATATTTCCTCAGCTGCGACACGTGGAAGACGTCATGCACTCTCTCCAGCTGCAGGGGTAGAGCGACACGGTAGGCAACCTCACCAACCCGGCACACGATCTCAAAGGGCCCAATGAACCTAGGGGATAGCTTGCCTCCTCGGTCGAACCTCCATGTTCCATGCCGTGGGGAGACTCTCAAAAAGACATGGTCTCCCTGCTCAAACTCCAAGGGCCTACGACGTCGGTCTGCATAGGACTTCTGTCTGCTATGAGCTGTCCTCATCCGCTCACGAATGACCTGCACCTTCTCTGCCGTTGGCTGCACTAATTCTGGGCCCACGAGGGAGGTCTCCCCAACCTCCATCCAGCACAAGGGTGACCTGCAGGGCCTCCCGTAGAGTGCCTCAAAAGGTTCCATGCCAATAGTAGAGTGGTAACTGTTGTTATAGGAAAACTCTACCAAGGGCAGGTGATCCTCCCAGCTTCGGCCAAAGTCTAACATGCACGCCCTGAGCATATCCTCCAACACCTGGATAGTGCACTCGGTCTACCCATCAGTCTGGGGGTGGAAAGTTGTACTCATCCTCAACTGAGTCCCAAATGCCTCTTGCAGGCCTCACCATAACCGTGATGTAAACCGTGCATCACGGTCGGAGACGATCGTCGAGGGTACTCCATGAAGACGGATGATCTCTCGAACATATAACTGTCCCATACTCTCCACCAAGCTCTACTCCCTGATAGCAAGGAAGTGTGCTGACTTCGTGAGCCGGTCCACTATCACCCAAATGGAGTCATGTCTCTTCGCCGTGCGCGGAAGCCCCGTGACGAAATCCATAGATACACCGTCCCACTTCCACTCCAGGATATCAAGGGTCTGCAACAACCCTGCCGGAACCTGGTTCTCTTCCTTCACCTGTTGACAGGTAAGACACCGAGAAACGAACTCAGCTACGCTCCGCCTCATGCCAGACCACCAAAACTGCTGCCAAAGGTCTCGGTACATCTTTCCCACACCGGGATGTACGGCCAAGGGAGAAGTGTGGAACTCCCGCATCACCTCCTCACGCATCTCCACCGGTACTACAACTCGGCCCTGAAACAGGATCTCATGATTCCCTCCTTCAGAATACCCATCAGGTACGTTGCCCGTGGATATCTGATCACGCAGTACCTGGCTATCAACATCTCCCAGATGCGACTCTCTCACACGCTCAAGGAGCGAAGGAGTCAACACTATCGACTGTAGAAAAGATGTACCCTCCTTCTCCACCAAGGTCAGCCGAAGGGAAGCCAACTGCTCTGAAGATTCCTACACTAGGTGAGCCTGGGACTTCCTGCTAAGGGCATCTGGTACTACGTTGCCCTTCCCTGGAGTGTAGACTATCTTGAAGTCATAGTCCTGTAGAAACTCCAGCCAGCGCCTCTACCTCAGGTTTAAATCCCTCTGAGTGAAGATATATTTGAGGCTCTTGTGATCTGAGTAGACTACAAAACGCTCACCCAAAAGGTAATGTCTCCATAGCCTCAAGTCGAAGACTACCACTGCCAGCTCCAAATCGTGAGTCACATAATTCTGCTCGTAGGGCCTCAATTGTCTCGACCCATATGCAATTACTGCCTGCTGCTGCATCAGCACACACCCGAGCCTAGCTCCTGAAGCGTCGCAATATACGATGAACTCAACACCCTCCTCTGGTAGCCTCAACACCGGCGCACTAGTCAGTCTCTGCCTCAACTCTTCAAAGGCCTGCTGGCACTGATCAGTCCAGGTAAACGGTCGCCCCTTCCGTGTCAAAGCGGTCAAAGAGGCGGCAATCCTGGAGAATTCCTCCACAAACCTCCTGTATTACCCTACCAACCCAAGGAAACTCCGCACCTCGAACCCGTTCTTGGGTGGCTCCCAAGCAAACACCACTTATAGCTTTGCGGGATCCACAGCCAATCCATGTTCTGTAATGACATGCCCCAAAAAGTGAACCTTGTGAATCCAGAACTGGCACTTCGAGAGCTTCCCGTACAGCTGGTGCTCTCGATGTAAGTCTAGGACCATCCTCAAATGCTATGTGTGCTCCTCCTCTGTCGCTGAGTAAATGAGTATATCGTCAATAAAGACAACTACAAACTGGTCCAAATACGGCTGGAAAATCTGGTTCATCAAATCCATGAAGACGACAGGGGAATTTGTCACACCAAAGGGCATCACCAGAAACTCGTAGTGCCCATATCGACAACGGAAGGACAGCTTCGGAATATCAGCCTCACGAACCCGCAACTGATGGTAGCCAGATCAAAGATCGATCTTCAAGAACCACTTCGCACCTCGCAACTGGTCAAAGAGGTCATCGATCCTCGGCAAAGGGTACTTGTTCTTTATCGTGTCCTGATTCAGGCGACGATAATCCACACAAAGCCATAGACTCCCATCTTCCTTTTTCACAAATAGAACTCGATCCGCCTAGGGGGACACACTGGGCTTCATGAATCCCTTCTCACGAAGGTCATCCAACTGAATTCGTAGCTCCCGAAGCTCTGTGGGTGCCATTCGATATGCTACACAAGATATTGAAGCAGTCCCTGGCTGCAAGTCAATGCAGAACTCCATCTCCCGCCTCGGAGGTTGTCCCAGAACATCTTCGGGAAAGACGTCCATGTAATCCTCTACCACGGTAGGGATCCAGGTACCTGTAGCGTCCGCTACTCCGAGAGCCATGCTCGCCAGCTGGTGCGAAAAAAGGTCGGGGTCTCTTGCTCAGAGTACCCATCTGCTCTGCCACGAGGTCTCGTTCACCAAGGATGGTGAACCTCGTCCCATCAGAAAACTCCCCTCTGACTTGTCTGTGACGACATTCGATCTGACCGTGAACCATAGAAAGCCAATCCATGCCCTGGATGACGTCGTAAGGTTCCATCGTGATGACGAGCAGGTCCCATGTGAAACTCCTTCCCCCAAACGACAGTTCGCACTGCCTGCAGATAAAAGTCACCAATGAGGAACTTCCTGTAGGAACCTCAAGGCTAAGTGCAGGTCTCAGCGCCTCTACTGGAAGCCCCAACTCTCGCACCAACAGAAGTGATAAAAAGCAATGGCTGGCGCCCGTGTCTACTAGTACTGAAGCAAGGGTGGAGGAAACACAAAGCGTAGCTCAGACCATCTCGTGTGCTGGAGGATCTCGAACTCCCATGGCCTAAAGCTACCTGCGGCCCCTACCGCCAGCTCCCTGAGCCTAGCGTGGGCCGCCAGGAGGTGGGGGAGGGGGGATCTCAAAACGTCGTCCCCCACCTCCTGGTCCTGCTGCTCTTCCTGCGCCGCCTCCCTGAGGACCGCCGGGTCCCCGCCTAGGTGACCCCTGGTCGCGGTGCTGCCTCTGCCTCTCCGGTGCTCCAGCTGCCTGCCACGGCTCATCCACACGCCTGTTCGGGCAATCCCATGCTAGGTGACCCAGTCCATCACAAGCATAGAATCGGACCTCCCCTGTCTACCCCGGCGCCCTACGGCGCCACTGTGGTGTGCGACCCTATCCCTGGGTTTGCTCACGAAAGGGCCTCCTCGGCTGAGGCCCAGCCCTTTGTCGCCTGCCTGCTGAAGACTCTGCTCTAAAACGGCCACTTCTAGGTCCTGCTACCTGGCGCCCTTCGTCTAGGAAGTTCTCGGTCACAAGAGCCCTCTCTAACACCCCGACGTAAGTGGGGATGCACAAGGGCACCACGCTTGCTCGGATCTCCCTGCGAAGACCCTGCTCGAACTTCCGTGCCCAAAAGTAGCTGTCGCGGATTATGTCCTGTGAGTAGCACGTAAGATCAGTGAACCGGGCCGAGTACTGGGACACGGACATCCCACCCTGCTTCGGCTCCATAAGCTCCTGGATCCGGACAGAGCGCAAACACAAGGGGGAGTACTCCTCCCGAAAAAGCTGCTGGAAGCTATCCCATGTGAGGGATGACTCGTCATGGGTCTACGTCACCAAATCCCACCATCGCCCGGCTGTACCAGGGAAAAGACTGGTGGCTAGTGCCACCATCTGGTCCACTGGGGTCTGTACCAGCCTGAAGAGTCGTGCCACTGACTCAAGCCAATCCTCTGCCACCTGGGGATCCGGGTCCCCATGGAACCTCGGCGGCCTATGTCGCTGGAAGTCTCGAAGCGCGCTTAGTCTGCGCGTGACCTCGGCCTGAACTGCCGGTACTAACTGCCGCTCCTCAGGTTCAAGGGCTACTGCTGAAGCGTTGGGTGGGAGGGGATCATGGGAGGGTCCCTGAACCGATGCCTCGTCACTCGCCAGACTGTCATCAAGAGCTGTAGAGGGTAACCTGGATGGCTGCTGTCGTGGGGGCATCATGAAAATTATCAAGGGATACCACGATCAGATGAGCATATATATATACATAACAGTAATAACAAAGAGGAGATGACTCAAACAAAGGATGGTCAAGGACTCATTCCTATGTGATGCATGTTTCAAAATTCCCTGCAACAAGTCTCAGCATGCCAAGTCATCAAGAAGGTTATCAGGGTCCTGGTAAATGGATACGTCAGTCGCCCGTACCATTACTGGACTCCCTGGTCTGAGAGCCGCTCTCCAGACACGTCAACATCATTTCCCTGAAAACCCAACCAGTTCCTTTTTTTTGGGACGTCCGAACAACATTCCGAGGAACGAACCACCTTTGATGCCACTTTATCACGACCCGACCCTACCGGTACCAAGCCGCAACTACCTCAAGCCTGCCTCCATAGGCTAGAGGCTGGCGACCAGCACCGAAGGTGTAAGAGTCTCGGGGAGGCCTTCTCCTATGAACCTGTGCTCACGCGTACACAACCCATAAGACGCAGTAGTGCAAAGAAGAAAGGAAACCAAAAGACAGGCAACTATATCCAAACCATAGTCATACAACAACAACTAAAAAGCGGAAGTAACATGCTGGAATTACTGACAAGTAATTTGAAAAGTAAACAGGGCAAACACGCACCCAAACACAAAGATGACACAAACCGGCTATAGGTGAACAAAAGAAGACAACTGGATAGACTCCCACATGAATGCTCTGGCACGACCGCGATATGCTGCTTCAACTGCCGTGACCTCTACGCCCCTCTGTAGTCACGATCGACCTATCCGTCGTCTACAAGGGCACACCAGGTACGGGCAAAGCCCAAGAAGGGGTGAGTACAACGATACTCAGTAGGATTCCCCGAAAGCTCAAGGGAGAAACAAAGAAGTCACTAAAGAGGTGAGCAGTAAACTAATCAAGAAAAAAAGAAAAGTTTAGTAAGGAGAGTGCATCTAAACCCAACAGAAATATGTAGGCACTGACCCCAGAGGGCGGAAATAGAAGTAGGGACCAATTTGTATGTATATATATATATATATATATATATATATATGCTCAAAAGGAACCCCAAACGAGTGCGTAAGGGGATCTCCGCCTCTAGGCTCATCCCAGGGTAAGTCGCCATCTACTCCAAAAGACTCCATCCTCAACCCAGCATTTTGTCCCCTCCACCTAGGAAACCCAAGTCAGAGGGGCTCGATCGCCACACTTCAATACTATCCGCTTTGGGCGGCACTGACTCGCCCGCATGGTTTTGGGGTGCGTCTCAAGGACGCGTCTCAGTGGAAAAATGCACCCCTCTTCCTTGTGGGTCCATTGGTAATGTTAGAACTGTCACACCACTGATCTACACAACTAGGATCCCGCTCCGGTAATCATGGAGGAAAAAGTCCCCGACTAGCCTCAGGAGAAGGGCTAAGTCCAAATCGTCAACGGATGACCCACTGCTCAGCCTGGCTGGAGGGTAAATCCTATTACACCGTCCGGAGACCCACTGCCCAGCCCTACTGGAGGGTAGACCTGGAATAAATCAACGGGTGACCCACTGCCCAGCCCCACTGGAGGGTAGACCCGGAACACGTCGACATGTGACCCACTACCTAGCCCTGCTGGAGGGTAGACCTGGAATAAATCAACGGGTGACCCACTGCCCAGCCCCTCTGGAGGGTAGACCCAGAACACGTCGACATGTGACCCACTACCCAGCTCTGCTGGAGGGTAGACCCGGAATCAGACGACGGGTGACCCACTGCCCAGCCCTGCTGGAGGGTAGACCCTAAATCATTCTGATAGCTCCGCACTACCACTGACATCACAAAGTGACACTAACAATACCACCGTGCATTGGTTCGGATCGCGTAAAAGAAGACCTCCACTTCACATTAGTACGATCTCAAAGGATGTTCCACATTCCCCAACGGGCTGCACCATTGCAGTTATCACGGAAAAACACGCGAAATAGGCTACTCACTCACCTGATACGGACAACCGGTTGATATGGTACTATTCACTGTAGTCGGCCCGTGAGGGCCTGCACCCCGGCTCCGATACTCGTTGGGTGTACTGCGCCATTGCGATGCCCTCGGAAAGAAACGCAGAACCGACTACTCATGTGCCCTGAACGGACATCTGGTGAAAAATGCCGCAAAACGCTGCACACAGCTCGAAGGTGGCTCGTGGGGCCCACATCCCAATTCCCACTTCAATGCCCAAAAACATACTGGAAACCTAAGCCTCGACGTCAGGGTCGTATCGCCGCTGATGGCGCTCAAATCGGACATTGGATGTGTCTGAGCCAACCCAAACAAGAATTTCCAGCGTAGCACATAACACGCGTGACGTGCCACCGAGCTCCTGTTACAAGGATTAAAATTCCCCGAAGCCACCCCAAAACATACTCCTCGAGACGAGGATCATACTTCCGCATATGGCGTGTAAAACGGACACCCGTAGCGATATTTACGGGTGTCCGAAGCCGGAAGGGACAACCTCTGGGGCTGGACCGGCCTAGCTGGCCGGTCTACCTGGCCTTGGCCGGCCCGCGGCTTTGCCGCGTGGGCCGGCCGTGGACCCGCGGTCCCCTCGCGGTTCCCGCTTCAGCTGACTGGCCGCGAGGCCGGTCTTCGGTCATCGAGGAGACCCGCAGGAAGCGGGTCTTGGTTCCTCTCGAGGGGTCGCGCCGCGACCCCTATCTTCCTGGACGACAATGCCCCGCCGCCCGTCCGAAGCGCCGCGCTACCGCCCTCACGCCGCGCCGCCTCCTAGAACCGGAGTCACCGCCTAGAACCGGAGCCGCCTCTTGCGAGCCACCGTGCCGGAGGTCTCCTCCGCCGATGGAACGCGCCGCACCGCCACCCGGCTTGCCGGACCACCGCCTCGAACCGGAAATGTGGGGTATTTGGCCGGAAAAATTTCCTGGGCCCCCCCCGGGTGCCCCGTGACACCAAAAATTGATCCGAAAGGATCATTGTGAAGACAAATTCAATCCCTACGAAACCAGAGTCTTCGCTCGATGATCGGACAACAAATTTGACGCGAAGAATACTAAATTGAGAAATTTGCGAGAAAGGAAAATATAAAACATGAGCCTACCTCGTGGCCTTTGCCCGACGCTTCACGATCGGGATGCCAGAGCCGCCTTGCCTTTACAGAGTGATGGAGGGGAGGATAGAAGCTTGTTGAGAGCCCTTGCGCTAGGGAGGAATATCCAAGGAGGGTGAAGAGGGTGGTTAGTGTGTTTAAATAGAAAAACACACTTAATCACCCGCTCATCAGCCCGTTCCCGAACTTTCGTCGGGACCGGGATTAAAACTCCCTTAGGGAAAACGCTATGCCTCGAATGCAATGGAGTCCTAAAAATTTTAAACTGAGCCTTCGTTCAATAATTATAAAAAAAATTCGACGCCCGCGACCGTCAAATTACGAAAATGCCCCCGGGGGCGTTTTTCACAGTTAGTCCGTGCCCACGAAAAACATACCACTCCTAGGGTAAACGACTCGTTATAGACTCAACGGTGCCATCAGTTTTCCCTTATGAGATACCGTTCCGGAGTTATTAAATTTATTTATCCCACCCAGTGTGAACGCACGTCAAAACTAATTTCTGGCCACACCGGGGCTCGGTTTCATACGCCATCAGAATGCCCTGCTCTAGAATTATATCAAGAGAATTTCAATGTCTCACAGGCTCAAAATCGGGGTTCTTACACGACCCAACCCAATTTGGATAACCCGTACCAACTCGAACTGGTTTGGTCCAGCCCGAACCGACTCATCCTGTTGGGCCAGCTAGACCCAACCCAATGGGTCCAGCCCGCTGGGTCGCTGGAGTGGCCCAACTTATCTGTTCCAGACCGTGATGTGGGCTGTCCTTTGTGCCTGACAAGGCCTGCCCTAGCTGCATCCATTTCTCATCTACATGGTTCGCCTCGACTATGTGGCCTTCGTGTATGCACCCCATCTTTTATTGGCATGCTGTTATTGTGGGCCTTCAACATGGCTACTGCCACCGCAGCCTCGTGCCGCAACACCCAGGATGCCACCCACAGCCCCTGACATCGAGGGATCCATATAATGTAGTCTTGCCTGGTCCACATCTTCTGTCCTCCCATCCAGTGTCCCATCATACTACACTCCACCTGGCCCGACCCCCACCAAGCTGATGCTGCCTCCACCACTAGCCGCCCTACCGGTGGCCAGTCGCCACCTCACACTCCTTTTGGATCAGCCACAACAGATGTGTCCTACCCTCGCTACCGGCCTCCCCTTTGGTGGCCTACCTTGAACCTTTGTAAGTTTCCACCTCACCCAAACCATACCACACATTCGATAATCCTATGTTATTCCATCGCTAATCAAAACCGTTGATCACAGACTGTTCCACCATATATCAGTGTCGCAACGGTCGATAATTCACATAGGGGTTTCAAGGGTGAAGAATGTACGAAGAACACAATAGATTGAGGGGGAGAGATAAGAAACAAGAACTCATAATGAATGGATCTTGGCCTTGTTCCTGTCGGTATTGATCTATTCATGTTAGAAGGATATTGATGAAACATTCACACACATATATAATCCCCATTCAAAACCCCGCATGTATTTATCCATCACACAAGAAGAAAGGAACAACATATAAATATGTTCATACATTAGTCCGTGTTTGTCATTTGAATCTATGAGCGGAAAAGAAATAACAATGGGATTAACATCCTAACTCATGTTTGGATCAATATTTCATGAATAATGGAGGTCCATGTGATCGTCGATCCCTGATCTACCGACGTTCATCATCATTCGTTTGATAGGTTTCTGTTTCCTTGCCTCATTGGAATTTCCCAGGTTATGGTGATAACCCTAGATTCCTAACGATAAGAATCAATTAAAATAAACCAATGCAGCATAAAATAAATTATTTTTATTAAAATATTTTAATGATAGTTATATCAAATTTATAAATTCCAAATTCAACCCGTACCGATTGATGTTAGGCATCATGTTAGGTAAAGTCACTTCTCCGAACTCAATGGTGTCCTAATATTTTTGATCTGATAAACTGTTTAGGAGTTATTCCATTTTTTTAGGAAAACTCCATATATTCTTTATTAAAACCACAACATTTTTCATCATATCATTCTGGTCACACTGGGCTTCAGAATCTCACGCGCGTCTCAGCACCATGCCTCAAAATTTTCCCAATTAATTTTAAAAAATAAAACTAGAGTTGCGAATGAGTAACATATTCTATCCTTCAGTTAACCTGATCTACCCTAGGAGCCTTACACCACTGATCCTGTATCCTAGGATTATCTCCTAGAGTTCCTGACCCACTTGGGTCCCTGTGTCTATTTTCAGCTACCTATCACAAAAGACTCAGCTACATGGTGTGTGCGGGTAGCTCCCACTGCTGGCATCTGCTCCGCTATAAATTTATGCACTAACATGGATCGATCCATTACCCTATCATATGTAGGGTTACTAAGGATATCATTAATGATCTAATCTCTTAGATTAACCCATTCTCGAAGGTCCGAGCCCTGATGAACGGGTCCCACACCATATTTTTAGTGTAGTGAGAAAGATCAATAAATATTT
Source organism: Viscum album (assembly GCA_963277665.1). Taxonomy (NCBI): domain Eukaryota; kingdom Viridiplantae; phylum Streptophyta; class Magnoliopsida; order Santalales; family Viscaceae; genus Viscum; species Viscum album. The sequence continues at coordinate 688,340,538 of OY728167.1, forward strand.
ATGAGTAATCTATTACTGTCTGACTGCCCTTCTGCTAATGCAGGCGCTATTTTATGCGCACTAAGCATAACATCATTGGAAAACACTCCTCCATAAATAGGCACTCAAATTATTCCCAAGAGAGAGTCATCTCGTCATGTGTCTAGATCACTAAGCTCCACCATCACCCCATTGAGCCATGATGAAGCCTCACGACTTGAACTTCCATCTAGTCGTAAGGTTTATTCAAAATGTGGAAGACACATGTAACTCCCTCCAGCCAATCCTTAGCTAATTGGGGGTTTGGATCACCCCTAAACCTTGGAGGTCTCTAACACTGCAACTCATGTAATGAACTCATTTTATGTGCATCCACTATAAGTAGAACTGGTATTAACTTCAACTCTTGAGGTGGTGGTATCACCGGTATACCACCTGGAGGTTCTATCTTCATTATTGGCGCCTGTACTGATTCCTCATCACTATGAGGATCATCCTCATGATCACACATTAGAATCCTGGCTGGCTGTCTTGGTGGAGGAATCCTGAAATAGATCACGATGTACCACAATCAAGAGATTATACCTGGTGATCTGACTCAGGAAAGACATTAGAACTCACTCAAATTCTTATATGGTGCATGTACCATTTATTTTCCCTTCAAGTAGTGTATTCATGTACCAAGTAAAAAAGAATAATTCATAGTCCTGGTGTATGGATACATCAGCCACCGTATCAACACTGGTGTCTTTGGTTTGAAATCTGAACTCAAAACAGTTAACACTGCTTCCCAAACCAATATCATAGACTCTTGTTCCTTTAGGTAGAACCAACCTCCCTCTGATACCACTCAACCATGACTCGTCTCATAGGGGACCATGCTGTGACTAACCCAAGACAACCTCCCATAGGCTAGGGGATGGAAACTAGCACAAAGTAGGCATATCCCACATATGGGAGGCATTTTCCTAAGTACCTATAGACACAGAAACACATATCTATTTCCAAAATAATGAAATTTAAAATCACTAAATAAACATTGCATGAGTACAGTAGGATACCAAACTCATATTACAATAGTAGAAAAACTGGAAAGTAAACAGGGCCAGAAAACTCGCCCACAAAAGGAAAGAGTTTGTCATGTGAATGAAAAAGTTCCTAAATCTCATCCGAAGAGAACTCTACCTAAATGGTAGGTGTAGGAAAACTATCTAAATCCATAGAATCACCAAATATCTGATTGATCACTCTATGAACCACCTGGTCCAGGTCCACCTTGGAATCCATTAAAGTTTTGATTGTCTCTACAAGAAACGACACCTGTAGGAAAGGCCCATGTAGGGGTGAGTAAAACAATACTTAGTAGGACACCATAAAACCACAATGGAAATACCGCTAAGAAATATATTAATTATACCACACAGGAAGGACACAAAGTACACCATAAAGGAAACACATGATGTTCACCAAAAAGGAAACACATGAAGTATAGTCAATAAGAAGACAAGTAGTAAAACGAAAAAGATGTATGTATAAATAATGAAGATAATGATTTAATGATTTAGTCCATAGTTCTCCCAATTCCCATGAAACATGGAGTGTCATTGATTTACAGAGCATCGATGGCGCACAGAGCGTTGTTGGTGCATGGAGCATTGATGGTACACGAAGCATCGATGGATCTCGAAGCGTCGATAGTGCCTGGAGCATCGATGGTGCATGGAGCATCGATGGAGCATAGGGAATTGATGGAGCATGGAGTGTCAGTGGTGAATACATCCCCCAAGTCACATAGTTACTTAGTCACAACCACCTGTAGGATTTCACTCATAGCACACTTGTTTTGGGAGAACATTCTCTTTAAGACATTATGTTGTAAACCAACTTTCAAAAAAACTAACATAGAGTATCTCAAAAGGAAAAACTCATTGCAAGGGTCCCAACTCCGCAAAAAAATCATCAAAAGAACACACGTTTTAAAAGTAACAGCTGTTTTTTCTGAAAAGGATCGACCTGTTCCAGCCGACCTGACTCGACCCGACATGGTTCAACCAACCCGACTCAGCCCAAATAGAACCATCTTGTCCCATTGGGCTTGTCCCATGTGGCCGGCTGAACTTGGCCCAATGGGATGCAGGGTCTAGCTTGTTGGGCCACTATAGCGTCCTAACTTATCCAGTTCGACCTGCCCCAACCACGTCCCCTGATCGTCCACATGGTCTTCCCCAGATGCATGGACTCTGCGTTCAAGCCTCATATACCTATATCATGCATCCACTGCAGGACTTCAATGTTGTAAAGCTGCGTTCACACTCCCTGCACCAACAAAACCTCCATCCGTGACCCCCTAGTCACTGCACGTGGCCCCCACCACTGTGGGATCCCTCCGACGCGGTCTTGTATAGACCTTGTCATGCGGCCACCACTAGTCACCTTGATGGTGGCCCATATTGCCTCACTCTTCTGGGCTGTTGTTGCCTCCATCACTGGTCTCCCTATCGGTGGTCTGACGCCGCCTCATGCTCCCCCTGGACCGGCCACGTCGGCTGGCTCATGCCCTCGCCTTTGGCCACCCCGCTGACGGTCTTCCTTGCACCATCATAAGCCTCTGCCTTACATGAACCATAACACTCTTCTGTTGTGGATCTTCTATTCTATCATACGGCCAAACCTTTGATCACAGACCGTTGTGCCATGGATCAGGGGCGCAACAGTCCATTGTTCGCATAGGATTTTCAATGACGAATACATAGAACACAATAGATTTAGGGGCGGGAGATAAGGTACATGAATGCCTAATGAATAGATATTGGCCTTGTTTGTGTCATCCTTGATCCATTCATTTTAGAAGGTTTAACGAAGAACAAACTGACACACAGATCAAAATCCCCATTCAAAAACCCGCAAGCATTTAACCATCCTGCAAGAAAAAACTAACCAGGGATCAACCTGTTCGTAGGTTGGTCCATGGTCAATGTTTGAATCTAAGAGGGGAAAGGAAATAAAAGAGAAATTAATATCCTAACTTCTGATTGGATCAGTCGTTGATGAAGAACGGAGGTTCGTTTTGTCGCCGATCCTTGGTCCGTTGGCATTCGTCGTCCTTCATCGTAGTGGTTTCCAATTCCATTCCTTAATGGAATTTCAATGGTTATGGTGATAACCCCAGATTCCTAAGAATATGCATTTATTAAAAGAAATCAATGCAGGGTCAAATAATTTTTTTTATTAAAGTATTTTAATGATCTTTACGTCCAATTTATAACTTTCATAGTCGACTCTCACTAGTCGAGTCAGCTCCCAACTAAGGTAAATTCACGACTCCAAACGAAACGGTTCCCTTAACTTTTTGATCCAGAAACCTATTTAGGTGTTATTCCCCTTTTTAAGAAAACCACCAACAAACATTATTAAAAACATAACATTTTTCATCATATCGTTCCGAGCACTCTGGACCTCAGATTCTCACTCCTTCTCAGCGCTTGGACTTGGAATTTTCTAAATTAATTTATAAAAATAAAACCAGGGAAAATATGAGTCATTACATTCTCCCCACTTTAGGGATTTAGGTCCCTGAAATCCAAAACAAGGGCTACTCAACAAAAAGATGAGGGTACTGAGCATGAATCTGAGCCACCCACTCCCAATTTCTCTTTTGGAGAATCCTATGCTTCCACCGAATGTGAACTAGAGGAATCGACTACCCATAAAGGATCCACTATTCTTATGACAACTCAGTCCCAGTGACAGCACAACCACCCCGCCTTAACATGGTCGTCGGGTCCTGGCCCACCTGGTACCACCTGTTTCCCTACAGACACGTGGGGCCCACCCCAGGGTCCACCCACGTGCCTGAACAGGTCATCTGACTAATGATATTCCCCACAGGCCAACAAATGTCCTTTCCAGTGTGCTTTGTCCTCACTCACACATACCCTGGGAGACTTCCCAGAAGGTCACCCATCCTGATTACTACTCCTAGCCAAGCATGCTTAACTGTGGAGTTCAAATCAGACATGCTCCCGAAAAGGAAGGTTCACCTTGTTGACATGAGTCATATCATTTAGTCATTTAACCCTTTATCATTTGAGGATGTTACAATCACCCCCCCTTTAGAGCACAACGTCCTCATTGTGGGCCCTACAACACAACCCAGGCAGTGCCCTTCACTTAAGGCTGGGTTCCTCCTCTGATACCAAATGTGACAATTGGGTCCCGGTGATAGCACAACCACCCCGCCTTAACATGGTCGTCGGGTCCTGGCCCACCTGGTACCACCAGTTGCCCTACAGACATGTGGGGCCAACCCCAGGGTCCACCCACGTGCCTGAACGGGTTATCTGACTAATGATAGTCCCCACAGGCCAACACATGTCCTTTCTAGTGTGCTTTTTCCTCACTCACACACACCCTGGGAGACTTCCCAGAAGGTCACCCATCCTGATTACTACTCCAGGCCAAACACGCTTAACTGTGGAGTTCTAATCAGACAGGCTCCCGAAAAGGAATGTGCACCTTGTTGACATGAGTCATATCATAAAGTCGTTTAATCCTTTATCATTTGGGGATGTTACACTTCTCGATCCTCGATCTCCACCGGGTACTCTACAATGGTAACACCATCATCAATGTCCATCTCACCCCAGTTGATGATGTGCGATGGATCATGCACAAACAACCTCAGCTGTGACACATGGAAGGCATCATGAACCCGGTGCAACTGCAGGGGTATATCTAGGCGGTACGACACCTCGACAACTCTACTCAGAATTAAAAAGGGGATGATGTATCGTGGAGATAACTTGAATCCAACCCAAATATCCACAATCCTTGTTGATGTGAGACTCAAAGGAACACATGGTATATCTCCTAAAACTCCAGGGGACTCCTTCTCTAGTTAGCATACGGCTTAGTACAACTCTGTGCAGCCCTCATCCACTCTTGGATGATCTTCACCTTCTTGGTGGTAGCCTGCACCAACTCTGGAACCATGAGTGCTTACTCTCCTAGGATAGTCCATCAATTTTGTTACCTATAGGGTCGCCCGTACATGGCCTCGAATGGTGCCATACCAATGGTATAGTGATAGCTATTTTTTTACATAAACTCCACCAGTGTTAGGTGATCCTCCCTACTACGACCAAAGTCTAGGATGTAAGAATGTATCATTTCCTCAAAAACCTAGATGGTAAACTCTATATTTCCGTCCATCAAAGGATGAAATGTTGTGCTCAAGCACAGTTTAGTCCCAAAACCCTCCAACAATACCTTCCACAACTAGGATGTGAAAGGAACATCATGATCTGAGACGATCACTGATGCCACTCTATGAATCCAAACTATCTCTTACACGTAGAGGCGTCCAAGGCTCTCTATTGAACTTTTCTCATGGATCAGTAGTATGTTGGCCAATTTTGTGAGTCGATAAATGATCACACATATGGTATCATGTATCCTAGAAATTCATGGTTAACTAGTAATGAAGTACATTGATATCCCATAACACTTTCACACTGGAACCTTTAGTGGTTGGGTCAAGACCGTTAGAACCTGGTGCTCTGCCTTCATTTAATGACAAGTCAGGCATCGAGAAACCAACTATGCCACCTCTTTCTTCATCCTCGACTACCATAACTGATGTCTAAGTTCCTGATACATCTTTCAAACTTCTAGATGTACTGCCAAAGGGGATGTATGGAACTCAATCAAGACCTCCTCCAATAACTTCACTAGTACTATTGTGCGTACTTTGAGGAGAATGGTGTGCTCCCCACCATTCGAATATCCATCAGGGGAATTCCCTGTGGACATCTGAGAATGTAAAGTCTCATAGTTGGTGTCTCCAAAAAGTGTCTACCTGACTCAATGTAAGAGTAGAGGGGTGACAACCATCGAATGGATGTAATCTGCTCCATATCCATTCACAATAGATATCTGTATGATGGGCTCTAATGCCTCACTTTGGAACTACAAGAAATATCTTTTTCTAACAGTGTATTCCCCAACATTTCTCTTCCAAAGAGTATAGACAATCATAAAGTCGTAGTCTTGGAGGAGCTGTAGTCATCATCTCTATCTCAAGTTTAGTTTCTTCTGAGAGAATATATAATTCAGACTCTTATGTTCAGAGTAGATGGTAAACCTCTCACCCATCAGGCAGTATCACTAAATATTCAATGAAAAGACTACCATTGATAGATCAATATCACGAGTCGCATAGTTCTGCTCAAACTACCTCAACTGGGAAAACCATAGACAATCACTACATTCCCCTACATTAGGACACAACCAAACCCAGTCCCTGATGCACCACATAACACCACGTACTTGACACCCTCATCTAGTAATCTCAAGATGGTAGCACTCGTTAACCTCTTCCTCATCTCCTGAAAGCACTACTGGCACTTCTCTATCCACACAAAAGGATGCCACTTCTTTTTCAAGTCCATTAAGGGTGTTTCTACCTTGGAAAAGTTATTTGCAAACCTATTATAGTACCCAAACAAACCTATGAATCTCAACACCTTGGTAACACTCTTGGGTGGATACCAAGAAAGTACTAATTAAATCTTTGATGGATCAAGTACAACTATAGCCTCTGAAATGATGTGTCCCATAAAGTGGATCTCCCATTTTCAGAACTAACAAATCGATAGGTTCCCATAAAGCTAGTTCTCTCATAGTGTTTTTGGGACCATCCTAAAGTGTATATCTTGCTCCTCCTCGGACTTTGAGTACACTAGGATGTCATCAATGAAGACCACAATAAAATGATCTAAGTAGGGATGAAATATTCTATTCATGAGTTCCATGAACACTAACAGGGTATTCCTCATGCAAAACAGCATCATTAAGTTATTGTAGTGGCCATACTGACATCTTAATGCTGTCTTTTGTACTTCCTCATCCCATACACGAATATGGTGATATCCAAATCTAAGGTCTATAATTGAGAACCACCTCGCTCCCTTCAGCTGATCGAAGAGGTCATCTATCCTCGGTAGTGGATACTTATTCTTAACGGTCACCTTGTTCAGGCACTAGAAGACTACACATAATCTTAGGGTCCCTTTTTCCTAATATTAAAACAAAACTGGGATTGACCAAGGTGAAACATTGGGTCTCACGAAGCCCTTCCTCTACAAGTTCTCTAGTTATACCCTCAACTCACGAACTTCACGGGAGCCATCCGATATGAAGTTGATGATATCGGTGCTGTCATGGGGTAAACTTCAATGCATATGTCTAACTCCATATGAAGAGGAAATCTAGGGATATCATTAGTAAAGACATCCTTATACTCTGCCACCACCGTAGGAAACTACATACTCATATCATCCACTATACCAAGGGAAAGTCTAGCCAACTTGTGAGTAATTGGATGAATCCTCATATGAGTAAGTTTTTCCTGTGTTATATGTGTTTCCTTCAAAAAAGGAAAACTTGGTCACATATCCATGGACACACTGCACTCTACTCCTACCTCTTCCTCTTCCTTGGAAGTACCGTCACCATCTAATTATCATCCACAAGGTGAGTCAGGAAATCATGTTCCAGATGTCCATGACCACCATACGAGTAACATAGTTTGTCCTTTAGCTAAGCCACTCTTCCCTAGGATCCATACACCACTGATCGAATTTCCAGGGATCTCCCCTTGGACAAATTGACTTGCATGGGTCCCTACATCTACTGTCGGCCACCTACCACTGAAGACTCAGCTGCTTGGTGCCTTCTGGTAGCTCCCACTTTTGGCATCTACTCTGCCAGTAATATATCCACCATCAGGGCTCTCTCCAGTACCGCAAAATATATAGGGATGCTATGGTATATCATGTATTCCTTGATCTACCAGCATAGACCATGATCGAATGTCCAGTCCCAGAATAACAGGTCCCACACCATATCTGTGGAGTAGGGAGAAAGATCTGTATATATTGTCGATTACTCCGCTACTATCTGACTTCCCTGCTGTAGATACATGACATCCTATAGGCACACCGAGTGTAACTTCACCAAAAATAACTCCTCCCTAAATAGGTTCTCAAAGTCTTCCCAAGAGAGAGTCGTCTCGTCATGTGTCTGGATCAATAAGCTCCACCATCGCCCCGATGAGGCCTGAAGATGGCTCACGACTAGAACTTCTATCTGGTCAGAAGGTGTGCTCACAAGGAAGAAGACAAATATAGCGAACTCCATCCAATCCTCATCTACCTAGGGGTCGAGATCACCCCTAAACCCAGGAAGTCACTTCTTCCAGAAATCATGAAATACACTCATCCCTCATACATCCTCTACTAGTAGAACTGGTAGTAAGTGCTCTTCTCCGAGTGGAGGTATCACTGGTACACCACCCAAATATGTTATCTCCTATACTAGTCCATGTACCGATGCCTCATCACTAGGTGGATCATCCTCCTAATGACACATAGGAATCCTGGATGGGTGTCTGTGTGGAGGCATCCTGAAATAGATCAACATGTACCGCCGTCAATAGAGTATACCTGGTGAGCTGACTCAAGAAGGACATGCAGACACACTCAAAATACAATATGATGCATGTAACATTTATTTTCACCACAGCTAGTGTTTTCATGTATCAAGTTGAAAAGATGAATTCAGAGTCCTGGTGTATGGATATTTCAGCCGCAACACCAACATTAGAGTCCATGGTCTGAAATCCGAACACAAAACACTTAGCAATATTTCCACAAACTATTCTCATAGAACCTTAGTCGATTAGGTAGAACCAACCTCCCTATGATACCACTGATTCATGACCCCTCCCAGATGGTCCCATGCTGTTACTACCCCATTCCCGCCTTTGATAGTCTAGGGGTTGGAGACTTGCACTGAGTAGGAATATCCCACAAATGGGAGGCATTTTACTAAGTACCTGTACAAAAAAACACATATCCAAGACAAAAAATGCTCAAATATACAAACACTAAGTGAAAAACACATGTATACACAAAGCTACCAAACATGGAGTATGATAGTAGGAAAAATGGAAAGTAAATATGGCCAGAATACAAGACCACCAAAATAAAGAGTCTTTCAAGTGAATGTACAAGTTCCTGAATCACGTCCTAAAAAAACCCTACCTAAAGGGTACGTGTAGGATAGATGTCTGAAGCCATAAGAGCAACACACGTCCGTCTTATAACACTAATATTAACCTACTCTTGGTCCACCAAGGACTCCATTAATGCATTGATCGTCTGCACAAGACACGACACGTGTGGGAAAAGCTCGTGCAGGGTTGAGTAAAACAATACTCAGTAGGACACCATAAAACCACAAAGGAAATACCCATAAGAAATAAAATAAGTATACCACAAACGAAACAAATTAAGTGCACCACAAAGGAAGCACAAAAATTACACCATAAAGGAATCACACAAAATACAATCACTAAGAAGATACATAGTCTTTTCACATTGGTATAAGTCTAAAGTACGATGAGAAGGATTTTCAGTTGTAGTCCAACGATCTCCTAGTTACAACGACACATGGAGTGTCGATGATGCACGGATCTTGGATGACACACAGAGCGTAGTTGGAACCCATAACGTTTATGGAACATAGAACGTCAATGGTGGTTAGAGCATCAATGGTTCACAGAGCATTGATGGGGCACAAAGCATCGATGATGCACATAGGGTCGATGAAGCACAGAGTGTCGATGGAGGAAAGAGCATCGATGGTGCATGGAGCATCAATTGAGCATAGAGTATCGATGGAGCATGAAGCATCAATGGTTCATGGAGTGTCCATGGCGCATGGGGAGTTGATGGCGCATAGAGCAATGGTGGGTCATATAGCTCCCAAGTCACGTAGTCACTAAGTCATAGCCAGCTACATGATTTCTCCCTTAGCGTGCTTATATTTAGTAAACCTACTACTTAAGACATTAGGTTGTAAAAAAATCCAAAAAACTCACTTAGATTATCTCAAAAGAACTACCTCATTAAAAGGGTCCCAATTCTGCAAATGAATCATGAAATGGACATATGGTTTGAAAGTTACAACTGTTTTTCTGAAATGGTATGACCGAGCTCAGTTTGACTGACCCGACCTAGCCTGAACTGGTTCGGCCTAACCCGAAAAGGCTGGACCTGGCCCAATGGGCCACTAGGTCTAGCTCGTCGGGCCACTGGAGTGTCCCATCTTATCCGGTCTAACCCGCACTATAGGACGGTCTGTGTGCCTGACACAGAGCACCCTAGCTGCGTCCCCTGCTGATCCACATGGTTCACCCCCAACCACCTGTCCTCTATGTCCTCCCCCCATCCGCTTGAGGTATTCCGCCGCCATGTGCTCCCTCCGACATGGTCTCGACTGAACCACCTCCTACGAACACCATGCTTGTGGCCCGTCTTGCCATACTCCACCTAGCCCTGCCCCCCTGGGCTGCTGCTGCCTCTATCACTGGATGCCTTGTCATCCACCTATTTTATACTCGTGGTCCCCTTGTACTGTCCACTCCAGCCGCATCATGTCCTCGCTACTGGACACCTTTCCGGTGGTCTACCTTACACCATTGTATGCTTCCTACTCACTCGAACCATAACATGCTTCAATAGTGGATTTTCTATGCCATTGTGAGGCCAGACCTTCGATCTCGGACCGTTACCCCTTTGATCAGGGGAGCTTTGGTTGATTGTTCATGTAGGGTTTTCAATAGAGAAGAATGTATGAAGAATGCAATAGATTTAGGGGGGAGAGATAAATCACATGAACACATAATGAAAATATCTTGTCCATGTTCGTGTCGGCCTTGATCCGTTCATATTATAAGGCTTAACGATGAAGAAATCAACACACAGACCTAATTCCCTATTGAAAATACTACAAGAAATTATCCATCCCGCAAGATATAATGAACAACGGATAAAAATGTTTGTGGGTTGGTCCATGATCATCATAGTATTTTAAGAGGGGAAATTAAATCCTGAAGATATTAACATCCTACCTTATGGTTGGATCATTCGTTGAAGAAGAACATAGGTCTGTTTCATCGCCAATCCTTCATCCACCGAACATCATCGTCATTTGTCAGTTTGGTTTCCATCTACTTATAATAGGGGAATTTCTAGGGTTATGGTGAAAAACTTGGATTCCTGACAATATGCCTTAATTAAATGAAACCAATGTAGTTTCAAATAAAATATTTTTATTAAAATATTTTAATGATTGTTATGTAGAATTTCTAACATTCACAGTCAACCTGTACTGGTCGATGTTAGGCACCGCATAAGGTAAAGTCACTACTCTAAATGCAATGGTTCCCTATGATTTCTTATCTGTGAACGCTTGGAGGATTTATTATATTTTTTAAGGAAAATCCCACAATGAGGTGGGAAACCTCGAGCTAGATGTACCCGATCACTTCCCGAGTTACACAACCTGTCCTTCAGCTAACCCACTCTGCCCTAGGACCCCCAAACTGCTGATCCATTATCTTGGGATCATCCCATAGTGTTATTGATGTTCTTGGGTCCCTACATATACTTTCAGCTAACTACTGCCAAAAGATCAGCTGCCTAGTGCCTTCTAGTAGCTCCCAATGCTGGTTTCTGCTCCACGAGAAAGAACTCTACTAGTAGGGCTCACTCCAGTATCCCAACTTATGATGGGATGCTAAGGGGTTTCATGGATTCTCTGATCTCCCAGTGTATCCCCTGATCAATGATCCAGGACCTAAATAGGGAAGTTGCAAAGTTTGTTTCTCGATGCCTCACTTGTCAGCAAATGAAGGCTGAGCACCAAGTTCTAATGGGCATGACCCAACCACTTGAGGTGTGAGAGTGGAAGTGGGATGGGATATCAATGTAATTAATTATGGGTTTACCACATACCTATAGCAGGAACGATACCATATGGGTGATCATTGATTGACTCACCAGGTCATCCCAATTCCTACTGATCCACGAGTAGATTTTAGTAGAGATCTTCGGACGACTCTGCACAGGAGATAGTTCAGCTTCACAGAGTGCCATCAACAATCATCTCAGATAATGATGTGGGTTTCACATCCCAGTTTTGGAAGGGATTATTGGAGTCATTTGGGTCTTAGATGCACTTGAGAACAGTGTTTCATCCCCATATGGATGGACAGATGGAGAAGACCATCGATGTTCTTTAGGACATGCTACGTGCATGCATCCTAGAATTTTGTCGCATTTGGGAGGATCACCTACCACTGGTATAGTTTGCATAAAACAAAAATATATCACTCCACCATTGGTATGGAATCATTCGAGTCCATGTACGAGTGACCATGTAGGTTACCAATTTGCTGGAAAGACCCAAGAGAGTCAGCACTCATGGGTCCAGAGTTGGTGCGGGATACCCCTAAGAAGGTGTTGAACGTTCGAGAGCTGATGAAGACTTAAATAGATATAAGAAGTCATACGATGAACGGTTATGGAGTCCCTTGGAGTTAAAGGAGGTAGACCATGTGTTCCTTCGAGCCTCAACGTGATGGGGATTACATATATTTGGCCGGGGCGATAAGTTATCTCTGAGATAAATTATCCCTTTTTAGATTCAGAGTAGAGTTACCGTGTTGGAGTACAACCTAGCTCTACCCCCACAGTTTCATGGGGTACATGATGTCTTCCAAATGTCACAGTTGAGGAGGTATATTCATGATCAATCGCACATCTTTGACTGGGGTGATCTGGACATTGATGATGGGCGACTTTTTCAGAGTAATCAGCGGAGATCAAGGATCAATAGGAGTGAATCCTTTGTGGGCGGGCGATTCCCCAAGTGTGTGTCCGGTTGTACCAAGGGAATATCCAGGAGTGTACTTGGTAGCAGGAGGCTCAGATTCATTCCTAGTACCCTCATATTTTTTTTGATTAGCCCTTTTTTTGGATTTCAGTTATGTAAATCACTAAGGTGAGGAGAATTAAATTACTCGAATTTTCTCTGGTTTTATTTTTATAAATTAATTTGGAAAATTACAAGAATAGGCTCTAATATGGAATGATATTCCAGGGCCCAGTGTTCCCAAAACTATACGATGAAATTATTTTATGGTTTTAATAAAGCACACGAGATGTTTTCTTAAAAGAGTGGTATAACTCCTAAATGGGTTCCCAAATCAAAAATCTGTAGGAACCATTGTGTTTAGAACATTGACCTTACCATAGGAGGGGCCTAACATCAAATGGTGTGGGTCAAATGTGAATGTTAGAAATTGGATGTAACCATCATTAAAATATTTTAATGAAAATTTTTTATTTGATGCTGCATTGGTTTCTTTTAATTAAGTACTATTGTCAGGAATCCAAGGATATCTCCATAACCCTATAAATTCCTTTGAGGAGAGGATATAGAAACCACTCTGAATAATGAAGACAAATGCTGGTAGATCAAGGATCAATTATGACACAAACCTCTATTCTTCATCAATAACTATTCAAACCAAGAGGTAGGATTTTTATCTCATCATTATTTCCTTTCCCCTATTTGATTCAAAAGACAAATAAAGACCAACCCATGAACATGTTGATCCATGGTTTATTCGTTCTTGTGGGATGGATAACTACTTGCAGGGTTTTGAATGGGGATTAGATATGTGCGTGAATGTTTCTTTATAATCCTTCTAACATGAACAAATCAAGGCCAACATGAACAAGTCCAATATCCATTCATTGGGATTTCATGTTCCTTATCCAACCCTAAATCTATTTTGTTTTTCATACATTCTTCACCCTTGAAACCCCTATATGAACGATCAACTATTGTGCCCCCAATGCAAGGTGAAATGTTATGAAATTGAATGTTTGGGTCCACGCTGGAATAACAGAGTTATAGTAGATGCATGGTATGGTTTGGGTGAGGCACCGTCTTACAAAATCCCAATGTAGACCACCGTCGAGGAGACCGATGGCGAGGGAAGGACGTGGATGACATGGCCAGTCCACGGGGAGCGTGAGGCAGCAACATGCCGCCGTCAGGGTGGCCGGTGGTGGAGGCAGCAGCGGCCCAATGAGGGATGGTCTAGTTGGAGTGTGATAGGATTGGCCGGTGGTAGGGTGATCGCATGATGTGGTCCGGGTCAGATAGCGTCGGAGGGAGCTCGCGGTGGTGGGGGCCATGGGTGGTGACCAAGGGGTGGTGGCGGCGACAACTTCTTGAACGTGGCTCATCCATGTTGAAGGACCTCAGTAGAAGCATGGTGAGGGTGGACGGGGCGCAGACACATAGGCCATGAGGTCGAGGTGGACCACATGTACCAACAAGAGATGTGTCCAGGGAAGGCCATGTCGGGGGCACAGGCCAGCCTATGGTTCATGCCATACCAGAAAATCCAGACTGCTACAACGACCTACACCCAACAGACTAGTGGGTCGAGTCCAACGGGCCGTGCCCAATGGGCCGAGCATGTTTGTACTGGACCGAACCAGTTAAGGCCATGCTGGTCAAAAAGACTGGGTCGTGTCTATTTGGATGGATCGGGTTGGGTCATATGACAGGTCGGGTATAGTGGGTTGGATCAGACCTGGGTTAGACCTTTTATAAAAAACAGTTGTAACTTTCAAACAGTGTGTCCGTATGACGAGCCATTTTTGTGGATTAGGCACTTGTGATGAGGAGGTCCTTTTAAGATACTCTAAGTGTGTTCTTCTGAAATTTTTCATGTGATATAATGGTTTTAGGAGTAGGTTCTCCTGAAAAAATAATGCTATGAGTGGAATCCTACGGTTGGCTGGGACTTAGTGACTATGTGAGTTAGGGGCTTTATGACCCATCAACGGTCCATGCACCATTGAAACTCTATTCTCTATCGATTCATGCTATGTACGCCATCAACACTTCATACTCCATCAATGCTCTAGGCTCCATCGATGCTCTGTGTTCCATCGATGCTCTGTGTTCCATCGACGCTCTGGGTGTCGTCGATGCTCCAGGATCCATCGATGCTCTGGGATCCATCGAAACTCTTTGTTCCATTGACGTTTCGTGGGAGATTGAAGCTTCGTGCACTAATGATGCTCCCTACTCCATCGAAGCTCTGTATTACAGTGACACTTCATACGCCATCAACACTTTGTAAATCATCGAATATCCACAGGTCAACACTCCATGCATCGACATTCCATGCACCATCAACACTTTGGGATCCATCGAGGCTCCGGGCGCTGTTGACGATCTGGGTTCCATCGACGCTCCATTATCCATCAACGCTCCGTGCTACAATGAAACTCCATGCTCTAACAATGCTCCATGCCTCATCAAAACTCCCTGTGTCATGAGAACTGGGAGATTTTTTGACTACAACTAAAAATCTTTATATTCATGCTTTATACTTATACCTATGTGATATGACTATGTATCTTCTTAGTGACCGTACTTCATGTGTTTCCTTTGTGGAGTACATTGTGTGTTTCTGTTGTAGTGTAATTCATGTGTTTCCTTTGTGGTATAATTCATGTATTCCTTAGTGGTATTTCATTTTAGTTTTCGGTTTGTCATATGTAGTATTGGTTTACTCACCGATGTAGGAGTTATTCATGCATCTGTCATGTTTTGTGCAGAAGATCTATGCTTTAATGGAGTCTTAGGTGGATCTGGACCAAGTGTTGCTTAGAGTGATCAGATAGACATGTGGTTATTCTACAGCTTCAAAAAAATGTTCTACACCCACCCTTCAGGTAGGATATTCTATAGACGAGATTTTGGAACTTGCGCATTCACTTGACAAAATCTTTCTTTTGGTGGGCTTTATTTTGTTCATGATTACTTTCTAGTTTCCTACTTTCGTACTCTATGGTTGGTATCTTAGTGTATGGTTGCATTATTTACTTAGTGTATTTATATTTAAGCTTTATACACTTGGAGATGTGTGTGTCTGTGTATAGGTACTTAGGAAAATGCCTCCCATTTGTGGGATATTCCTACTATTTGCTAGTCACCAGCCCCTAGCCTATCCAAGGCGGGCTTGGGGTAGTCATGACATGTGGCCCTTCGGAATAGTCGTGATAGTTTTCTCCTCGACATTAGAATTGAAGGAATGAACAATGTCAACTAAATTATGAAAAAAAATTACACATGTTTATATAATGATTCATTGGTTACCAAATTAACTATAAATGAAATTAAAAACCAATTGAATATAAATGATGCATTTTTATGAAAAACTGTTTAAATGTGAATAATTTTTTTTATAAAATAATTAAATCACACATGTTGGATTATATTAATGAAATATAAATTCAATCTAATGTTTAAAATTCATCATATTTCATTTCAATACATTATATAAGAACAAATAAAATATTATTAATAAAACAAGTGTTTTTCTAAAAATGAAGTTTTCCCATATTTTGATGGAACACATAGTTTAAATCTATTTTGACACTTTTATATAATATATTTTTCAAAAAAAAACTCATTTTTAAAACTGGAATATCAAAATTAGTTTAGGGATAATTTTTTGTATTTTTCTAAAAAGTTTTATTTTTTGATGAATAATGAAAAATACTACATTGTAGTTAAACACTGCGTTTTTCATTTAAATAGTTTTTATATTTTAAATTTATTTTAAAGGAAAAATAGACCAATTATAAATATATTAATCCAATTTAGGTTATTGGAATAATTTTTTATGTTTAAAATAGATATAAAAAGTTATTGAACAATTGTATGATCTTTTTAAATGGATTTTTACCATGTCTGTGGGATTAACATTAAACATAATTTTATCGATCATATGAATTGAATTTTGAAAATTCATATTACAAGGTTGTAATTATTATGAAAGTTATGGTCTAATAGGAACAACTTAATTTTTTTTGAATAATAAATTTGGTATTTTTTTACCATGGTTAAAGGTAAATCAGTAAAATAAGGGTAAAAAAATATTATAGACATTATAAAAATACCCTAAAATTTATCCTAATTTAATTATATTAGTGTTTTTTGACTAAAATAATCTATGGGTCTAGTTTAGGACCACATGGAGCCACTTGTATGACTTTAATAAATTTATAATATTATATTTAATGAAATTCCAATTTTGTTACACTTTTGTTTTTAACAATTAAAATCTTTTTAGTATGTGGTTATATATGTGATATGGTAGAATATAAATAGTAATTAAAAACAAAAAGGTTTTTATTATTCATTTTATTTTATTTAAAAAATTTAGAAAATAAATAATTAAATTAAATGGTGACACAATGGTGATGCAATAATTGATTTATTAAAGGAAGAATGAAATAAATGATAATAATAACATTAAAAGAAATATAATTTGAATGGTTTATACCATAAAATAATTTTATAAATGAATTTGAAATTTTAGGTATGATTTAAGGTATACGTATTTGAAGGAATACAATTGTTATGAAATTTAAAAAAAACAAATATTGAATAGTGTCAAAATTGATACTTATGAAATTTTAAAATAAATTATATTTTGTTAAATGATATAAAATTTATAAAAATATAAGATTAAGAAAAATAGGTGGTTAAAGACATATAATGTAATAAATTACTCATTTATTTGTTGTTATATATGTTATAGAAAATATATTAACCTTCAATTAAATATTGCATGATATCAAAGTAAGAATTAAAAATGACAAATATGGGTTAAAACAAAAAAGATATGATTTAAAATAAAATCAAAACAGGTCTAAAAATTATTTTTTAAGAGGATTTTAGAACCCTCGTCATATTATATTATATATAACATAATTTGGAGTCATTTGGAGTTAACAATTAATTGATATTAATTTAATATGTTAAGGGTTTCAAAGGGCGGCCTCCCCTCTCCTAAAAAAGGATCCCGTTCGTCTCTTAATCACAATTCAAAAACCATTTTTTCAGAAAATATATTACCGAAACTCTTAAAACAATCCCTAAAAACATTCTTGAGGCCTTAGTTTATGAATAAATACTACCTTTATAGGAATTAAAGTGTTAATATAGGTGAACATCCGAAGGAAAGGTAATGTTTTTATTTAATTATTTCTATTATGTTGCTTCTTCTACTTCTTTCAAATCTCATTATACCATGATGAAATAATAAATAAATTATAATCAATATAATGATATTTTATTATATTAAAATTATCACCCAAATCCTTATCCAATTTCATCAAATGGGAAATTAACATTTCGTTCGTTTGTATGGAGGACTACAGCCTCGCGAAATGATATAGTTTGTTTTTCATCATCATCTTTCAATACAGGTTATAATGATGAGATTTGTATTTATATATGATATTAATGACATATATAAAATTATTAAATATTAATATATCATTAAATTTATTACCACTCCATGCTCATAAAAACGATAAGTTCATTAGTGCGTACCTGTGAACTATCACATCCATGAAACGATGTGATTCATTTTTATTCACCACATCACTTGTATTATATATATATAAGTATATTTAAATGATTAATATTATTTTAATTATATTTTTCTCATTATATAAATATAAAATGATATTTAATTTCATTTTATAACGATCATTGAAAAATGGAAATGTTACTCATGTGTACGTACAGATTACTGTCTCCATGACTATAACATTATTAATTTTTATTAACCATAAATAAATGGTTTGATTTAAAATTATAATTAATGTGTAAGTGTGATTAATATGTAATGAATGTTATTATGGATATGATATAATCTTGACCATATTGACTTTTGACATCATACCAATGTAATTTTTTACTCAATTACCGAATATCATCAAACCGTCCAACATTAACATAAAAAATTATGTAATTATTATAACATGGTAATTAATGATATATAAGGAATAATAAACATAAAAATGTTTTTAATAAATTATAAATTATCATAGGTTTATTATTTAGAATGATTAAGAACATACCTGATCAATTAGAATCAAGGTAAGGGACTTCATCTCAATCTCCTTTCATTGAGGCATTTCTTGAAAATATACACCTTTATTCTTTTATAAGATGTATATATATCAAATACAATGTTTGATATCCATATATTATTTATATAAATTTATCTATTACAATGTTATTTAGTTTTTTTAAATCTATTAATTCACATTGATTAATATTTAAATGTTTAAAGTGGTATGGGAAACCGTGAATGTTTAAAGATTTAATTATAAAATATTTTTCTCCATGATATTAATCTACATATTTAATTATATAGATATAAAATGATTATACAGGATATTTAATTTCTATTTTTAATTTAATTCAAAGGTTTTATGAAGGATTCTTTCTATATAGATCTTCGAATATCTTTTTAAATGATAAGAGGATTGTTTTGCTTTAACATATACAATGACAATGACATTTCCACTACCATAACCATTATTTGATATTTGGATTCCTCTAAAAGGTTTAAAAATTTAAATGAAAAATAAACCCCTTATTAACTTTTTTTGGGTATTTTCATATTGAAAATGTTTTTTAAAATGGATTAATTAGTTAAATATCTTGAAATGATTTCTTGTGATTGAAAATTAAATTTTATGAGTGAAATGCTAAAAATTGAAATCTTTTATGTGTTATGATTATATAATTTTACTTTGAAATTTGATGGTTGGTTACATGGTAAACCAAGGAAGGGTTGTTCTGGGAAAAATCAAGGCTGGGTGGTTACATTATAACCTCCAATGCATTGGGTATGGATGTTTGTCGTATGACCATTCCATTTGTAAGACTGATATGCATGGACGTTGACCGCATGGTTATTCCATTTAAGTATGATTATGTCCCAAGTTACCTTCATATGATATTTATTTTTTATATGTTTTTATGGTAATATTACAATTTCAACAAGGGTAAGAAATGAACTTATTTTCAAAGGAAAGTATTTACTACTTCTTAAGGGTGGAATGTATGAATTTATGATAAAGTATCCATGGGTGTTCATGTTTTCACCAGACTAACATTTTTCATTATTTGTTAATCCATTAATGAAATTTTTGTACTCATACCATGTTTTAAAATGTTTTTAATAGGTCTTATAATTAGTAAAGACAAACAAAATTTCATGATGTAAGTATTGAAGATATGTTATGAAAATATGTCATGTCTAATTTTAAAAGGGATTCCTTTTGTAAAAAAATGGATACTGAGTATAAGTGTCCACGTATTATTTATGGGTTTAATTTTTATTATTTTTTCCTAATTCTATAATAATATAAACTGAAAAGATCATCTAATGTGATTTCTAGTTAAAAACACATGAATAAGTTATGTTTAAGGTCATTCCCTTATAGTTTGTATAAAAGGATGGTTTAGAAAATATTAATGATTAAGATGATTTTTTAAGAGTTAAGGATATCATAATGGGTTTATAAATTTGTTTATCATAAGTTTAATGTCTTATAAAACTGTTTTAAGGATTTATGTTCTGAAATTTTAAGGTGATTAACAGTATTTTTAGAGAAATTTATTTTTGAGTAATTTATGGGTTATTACTTTTGGGGATACAAATTTAAAGGTATGAAATACAATTAGAGGTTAAAACATGTTATGGTTATTTTTTTAGTATTTTATCTCTTATTGGGAATGTTATAATAATTATATAGTTTTAGAAAAAGAAAAATTGTAATTCCGCGACACTAAAATCCAGGAGTCGGTTCATTATTTTAATACATTGGCCGGATTACAAGGAATCAAGTCCCAATGAAAAGATTAGTTTAGTAGTCTTGGAAACAAGATACATACATAAGATCAAAATTAAAACTTGAAAAGAAAAACAAGACTAATTTATTTCATTAGAATCATCGAAGCTTCCTAGATTATTCCTACAAATAACACATAACAAACTTCTTCATATCCTAAGAAAATGAAACATAAAAAGGGGGTGATCTCAAATTCTTAGTAAGAGTATGAAATACAGCGGAAGATAACATAAATATTAGGCATGGTGAATAATTGAAAACTCGTGCCTTTACAAATAATAAACAAGAACACTTTATGGTAAAAATATGAGCTGAGTAAATAATTCCATAATAAAACATAATCATGGGTATCCTACTAGTCAAATAACCACATGAAATTTCAATATATAATCTCATAATTATGGGATGCAAAATTCCAGACATCATAACCACATATTCAAGGTCACGTGCCAAGACTACAAATAAGATTTTGTCATGGCCTTGTTCCAAAACACTAGTTTGTATCATGAGACCTACCGATGCATTGAGGAGCTATATCGGGCTCCAACCATCACTTACTAAGTCCAATTAATTCCTCATATGAAAAGGTTTGAACATGACATAAACATTCGTATTAAAACTAGCATACGAAATGTCAATACATTATCCATAAACCGTGAATGGTATAAACATATCACATCCACAGTCAAACATAACTCATTCGATACAATATGAAATATTGTATTATAATAGAATAACCTCAGTCGATAATAATGAAGGTTATTGACATAGATGAAAATAATCATCAAATCTATTTGAGAGAAATATCCCCCCCTTTTTCTTGAAAACCTTTAAAAGGCTCATATTTATCAAGAATCTACTTAAAATAGATTTTTGAATCAAAGTGTCCCATACCACTTTGAAACTATTAAAAGGAATTTTAATTTTAAAAAATTAATTTCCATATAAATAAAACCTTAGACCCATTTTTAAAACATGTACATTAATGAGAATGATTTAAAAGAATAAATCTTAAAAAAAAATAAAATGATATTTTAGTTAGAGTTTATAACCAAATGAGAGATGCTTGAATACAAAAACTTGAGGTAATAAAAACGTTATAATATAATTATAATAAATTATTTCATGATATACTATGTCAAAGGATAGTATATACAAAATATAAAAGTGAATTGGTGCATAATAACTCAGTATTCTCAATGGAATGTAAATTGAGAAAAAGTCCCTTATAAAACATTTATCCTTACGTTAAGGATAAATCAATGAAATAATTATGTGTGAAAAATATAAATACACTCAATATGATTGGATATTCAATGTAATTAAATCATAGGACATTCACACATATTATTGTAAAAACAACGCCAATGAATTGGATAGTTAACTCAATGAATGGATATTGAGATACAATTACTCTTATCAATCGATGACTTGAGAATTTATCAATGAAGCGATTATGTGTATAAAAAGTATATCCACAGAATGGTGAGTGTAAATTACTACAAAAATTATAAATAGTTATTCCACACATAATCATGGAGTCAAATAATCAATTAAGTATGTGTAAAACCCAATGAGTGGAAATCGAAACTTGAAATTCCCATACCGATTTGGTGACTTAAGAAACATACCCCCATGAAAGAATGATCATAAAATGATGATGTAAATACCCATAAATTATTTTATATTACACAAGGAATAACATCACGGGTAGTACACACACACCACATGCAATAAATAAGTGGTCAACAACAGTAATCTCAAGAAATTAAGAGTGAGATAAGAAACCCCTTACCTCAAGTCCGACTTGTCTTGTATGTTCCTTGTTCTTCCTGAATAATAAATTAAGTAATTTTATTCTTGATTTAAATTTTTTTTCAAGTTTATTATTACTTTTATATCACTTATTACCTTTCTATAACAAATAGTTAATTATTTGAGTTTGTATTGGATATTTTATCGATGTTCGGATCCTGAGTAAAAAATAAACTTGTTATAATTACAAAATTTCCATGTGGTCAAAAGTCCATTATCTCCAGAATGATATAAATTATTTATATATCATATATATATATATATTATATATTCAGTATATATATTTAGTTATAACAATGCATAACATTTTGAGATAATAAATGAAATGTACCGTTCATGGAGACGGTACGCCATACGTACTCATGAACGCTACATCCTTTTTTATTTTGTATTTTAATGGAATTAAAACATAAGGATACATAGGTATATTATAATTCCAGTATAATATCATATATAATATCATTAAATACCTCCTTCATACGTCCCACATAAGGCATTAACGAGTTATATCATTTTGAGGGGGCGGTAGTCCGCACACCCTCAAATGAAATTATCGCCTTTTACCCATAATGGAAACCATAAAATAATGATATAAATGGAAAATACAGAAAAATAAAAAAAAATAAACAAAATATATATATATCATATATAAATACAGTTTCACTTTAATGGCCACCATGAGAGGTGGTAGGAGATAATCGAACAATCATCGTTTCGTGAGGCGTTAGTTTGCCATCCACAGAAATAGTATGTTATTCACCAATTAGATGGAGGTGTGTGTATGTTTAGTTTGAATCCTATTCATAAAAACATCCTATTATATTTAGGATACTGGTTTTTTTATATAATAAAGGAATAAAAAGAGTTTATGGGGTTGGAGACGTAAAAGAAAACAAAATAAAACAAAAGAATTTAAGAGAAAGTGTTACCTTTCATTTGGGTAACATCCTTTGGTTTGAACCAAAAGGACTTCTTGAAGTGACTAAGGCCTAAGTTAAGTCCTCTTGGTGGAAGAGAGGGATCTTGAGAGATTATTTGGGCAGGGTTTGGATGAGCCAAGGGGCTTGAGAGGGGTGAGGAATGGGTTTGAAGTGGTGTTCTTTTATAAGGAAGAGGATGGGCTCTTTAGAAAAGTGAGAAAATATTATTTTATTATATAGTTTTATTCACATTATAAATGCCCAAAACTAATTAAATTCGAAGATAAGATGACTCATGGTTGAAATAAAATCATCCAATAAGAATTTTATTGGTTTTGGATATTTTTTTAATATTAATAATCTTATTTATTTAAATCATTTATTAATGGGGTAAATATTACATCATTATTATGTCATAAATAATTTAATTTATTTGATGTCTAAAATATATAAAAACTACCATAATGTATGAAATAGTTTTATATTTCCAATTAATAATTATATTCGAAAATATAACTTATATAACCCTATGTAAAAATTGATTTACTAAAAGATATTTGTTTGTGTCATTTTTGCCTTTACTTTAAATTAATTAATCTAAAGTGTCATATTCACTCCCAAGTGGCTCCATGGGGTCCCAAAATCGACCCAAGGATGACCTTGGTATGAAATGAGTCATCCAATAAGGTTAGGAAATGTTTTAATGTAATTTTGTATTATTATAATATTCTATTTACCTTTAATTACCCTATTTACCTTTAACCGTGGTAAATAAAAGTCAAAAGTTACTATTCAACAAAAATTATTTTCATCATATTAAACTACATATTACTTACTGATAACAACCATGTTTGTAGGATTTTTGAAATTCAATTCGCAGAAGCGGTAAAATTTAATTTAAATGAAAAAGTCAGTTTTTTAACTACTACTAAGTGGTTTTACTATTCATAAAAAATTGAAGTTTTTCAGAGAAATACAAAAAATTCAGTTCAAGTTATATTTGATATTCCGAATTCAAAAGTCATCTTTATTCTACCAAATTAAAAACATAGATGTTGCATTAATTAATTTAAAATTAATTCCCGTTGTCAAAACAAATAGCGGGTTTTTAAGAAACAATATCTGTCAAAAGATTGACACTAGTTTATGCCCAATTTCAAAGTGAAATTTCTTCCAATGACCAGCATTGGATTAAATGGTAAAAATATAATATAATTAAAATTTAAAATCATTTAAAAATATAATATATCCATATAAATAAATTATATTAAAAGGAAGATTTGAATTAAAATAATGTATTTTTCACTATTCATCAAAAAAATGATTTTTATTAGAAAAATACCAAAATTTTACCCAAAGTAAATTTTGATACATCAGTTCTAAAGAAGAATTTTATTTTTTCAAAATGAACATATAAAAGTGACCAAAACTAGATTTAAAGAGGTTTCGCCATTAATAGGCGGTAAATCAACCTTTTAAAGTAAATTATGCTTAAAATTAGATTCATTCACATTTTGAGCCTCTAAATTTTATTGGATAAATGTAAGAACATTTAAAAAACATGTATAATGATTTTTTAGTTAGTTTTGTTCATTCCTACCATTACAACGGCTAGGCATTAACTACCATTTAAAAAAATAATATTATATTATTAGTGTGCAATGTAAGATTTCAAAGAAACCCATTGTAGTGTATTGGGTATGTCATCGAACATAGTGTCGTCCCCTTTAAAGTAGAATTAATATTAAGTTCACAAATATATGAAAAATTTCATGTTCTTTATTTATCTGGGATGTTACATCCGTCCCCCAATTTGGGAATTGCATCTTCGCAATTTTAAAACTAGGCTTGGAAACTTCATTGAAAGTACCACATCGGAAAAAAGTCAGTAAAACTATCACTTTAAAAGAAATAAAGAGAAGTAAAAAGGTCACCTGAGATAACCCATACTAGTATTACATGTAGGAAAACATGGATATGGAGGAGAAAACAAACTGTCAAGTTCCGATGGAGAGTGATAGAAAACATGATTAGGAGAAAGTTAACCACCAAAAAATCACAAAATTATGATGTGTTAAACGATCATTGATTACCATGTCGGAAACGAAAAAAAACAACATTTTTTTATGTTCCTTTTCATAATTTGAGGAATTAATTTACTACATCAAATAGGCACATAAGGAAATATACTTACCTTCATGTAGAGTTTCATCCTTTAATAAGTTTCTACTAAAAACTAATCTTTTCTCCAAACAATGAGAATTCAAAAAGACTTGGTTACATCAAAAGAAAGAGAATCATCTTCTAATGAATCACATAATCCACAAATGAAGAACTATATATATTTCCCTTGCCTTTAGACATCAACTAAAACCAAAATTGTTAGTACAAGATTATATAATCCCCAAAAGGATAATCGTTTGCAAAAATAAAAACAACTCTTAATCTCCAAAATATGTCAAACTATACCCAAAGTTCAACAAAGACTATTTAAAAAACAAAAATCTATAAAATTCTTCAAATTAATCCAAACTAAGATTGAAACACAAATCTTAAAAGGATTTAATCCAATAGTCTTCCAATATAAATCTAAACTTTTATCACTTAATAACCAAATCCTTTTCATATACTAAGGATATCCATTTGATAAGATATAAGATCCCAAATCAACATATTATTGATCAATAAAATCATTTAACTAAAAAGAATTAGTCACACTAACCAGGGAATTCACGTAGTCCAGTGGTAGGTGATAAATCCTAATCACACTATGGTTGTGGGTTCGATTCCTGCAGCTTTTTTCGACGCGATGGGTTGTCACATGGTTTGCGTGTTGTCCTTTTTCAAAAACTATATTTTATAACATTCCCAAAATTAGATAAGTTCCTGAAAATAAGCATAACATAATTTAACCACAAATTTTTCTCATACCTCACATTTTCATCCCAAAAATTAATAACTTGTAATTGCCTGAAATTCAAGGATCATATAAACCCAAATGGTTATTTATAACTATATCCATAATTGAAAAGATAATTCTTCATAAAATAGAATTTTCACATAACAAACTGTAGGGTTACACACACAAGAGAAAATTCTTCCACAGTAATCCCATCAATAAAGAGCACTAATACTTTTAAACATTTCACCATCCATTTATTTCCACATAGGTTCTTCATCATATGTTCCTCGGGCTCCCACATTTCCTCTTCCATCTTATGATTTCTCTATAGAATATTTACCAGACATGTCGTCCGGTTTCCCAACACTTGATCTTTGGTATGAAGAATTATGATAGCCTCTTCGCAATAAGATAGATCGAGTTCCAGTTCAAATTCATCATAGGTGA
Organism: Viscum album; assembly: GCA_963277665.1. Lineage (NCBI taxonomy): Eukaryota > Viridiplantae > Streptophyta > Magnoliopsida > Santalales > Viscaceae > Viscum > Viscum album. The sequence continues at coordinate 688,367,261 of OY728167.1, forward strand.
GTACATGCATTGGGTTAGGCATGTATTTTATCACTCGTGATATGTGGAACACATCATGAATTCTGGAGAGAATGGGTGGAATTTCCTTTGGTAGAAAGTGTTCATGTGTCACAATGGTACCTCAATATTTTTTTCAAAATAATCTACTTCCTTTTCCCAAAAACTCCTCATCCATATTGGATTATATCTATGGAAGCATCGATGCATCATAATAAATAGGTGTTTCTTATATATAATTTTGAGACATCGTCTTTAACATGTTTTTTTTCAAAAATTTGTACTGGTTCATCTTCAAATATTTCAAAATAAGGTTTTGGTAAATTAGTTTTCGTATATCCCAAAAGACATAAATATATAATTTGATACATATAGGCTTATCGGAGGTCTCCCTCTTCTGTAGTATCTAGAAAATCATTTAGTGCATCGTAATTTTGAGATATATTGAGGAATTTGAAAAGACCCTGATGGTACATCCCACACATAGCATGGTAAGAATGTTGAGAGTGCAAGATTATCCCATAGTCAGTACTTGATCCTTGAAATAATCAGGAAATTCTAGAGGTATTGGATTTATCATTATGTTGTTTTTGTGTAACTTGGAAATTTGAAAAAGATTCAACGTTATCTATGCATGACTTCTGGATTGTAACGACCCAAAGTTTCATTAATTAAAATACCTCTTGATATAATTAAATGTCTCTTTATGTTTATATAAAATGTCAACTTAATTGGTTTTATGATATGAATTTTTACCATTACTAATATAGTCATTGAACAGTGATCACATGATTAGTATAAATATAGGGCTTTAACAAATCCAAATTTACTCAGACAAAGGAAGTGATGACCTCATCCAGTAGAATTTTCCCATACGAAGCCCATTTGTCAGAGCTTGGAAAAGAGGTGGAATCCTTGGGATTCTCTCTTGACAAAGCCCAAGATGAGCTTCATCATGTCAAGCTCAAACGGGACCGTCTACGGGAAAAGTAGAAGTTGATAGTAATTACCACTCGAGCGATGTTATCCGAGCCACCCCAAGAGTCTGTCACCATCGCACACCTTACCCTTAGGTCTTATGCAGCTATTTTAAGGGGCTATGTAACAAATCGATAGTACTATGTTCATGTAAATTATTTTTTTATATAATAATGTTTATACTTTCTTGTCATTATTGATACAATGTAAATAGTTTTTACAGTACAAATAGTGTTTTTAGTAAATATTTAATTAAGAATTCTATTTTATTAAATTAAGGGATTTTAGAATTAAATAATATTTTAATAAAATAATAATACTATTATTAAATTATTTTTTATTAAATATAAATGATCTTATTATTTTATGAATGCAATTATAATTTTGTTTAAGTTTTAAAAAGCCATTTCTGTCAAAACCCGTGAATTTTCGATAAATGTCGGTTTTTATTTTAAAAGTGAAAATTAAAATATTTAGAAAATTATTAATATAAAATAAATGTTATTTCTGGAATCAGGATGTCGAAATTATCCAATGGTGAAATTTTCATAATTTTCTGAGACAGTCAAATTTTTGAGTAAAAATTAAATACCATTTAAATATATAATGTGTTTTATGACATCATAATGACCCAATAGTGATGTAATAAAATACTATACTAATTATTTTCGGCCAATATATGTTTTACAATTAAAATAATGTAATTTTGGGTTTGTTTGAATTACTTTTCAAAGCATTAATGGACCCCTCAAGAATTATTAAACACCTTGTCTTTTTAAATTAATTTCCATGGGAGTGTGACTCACCTCCACATAAGCAACCTTATTATTTTAAGAAGTTCGGACTTTGGATGTATAAAATATTGTTTTCATATTCCCTTTTCCAAAAACTATGGGTAAAAACCATGGGATGGTTTGTGGTTTGGATTAATTTAATATAAGGGGTCCAAAACCTAAATAATAAAGAATTCTCTCACCTTTCCTATATAAACCCACCCAATCTCCCACTTCCTCCTCACTAGAACCCTTTTTAGTTCGTCCAACCTCTTACCTACTCTCTCTAGAATCCTCTCAAGGTTCCCCAAGCTCCCAAGAAGCCTCTCACAAGCCTTTCTCTAGCCTTTGGAAGCACACATCCAAGTAAGGGTTTTTTCTTCCTTTCTCATTTTTGTCCAATTTTATTTAAGTTGATTTTCCCTTTTAATTTCAATTATGAATCTTGGGGTATGGTTTCAAACCTCCATAATACTGACCTCTTTATGTTTTAATGATGGTAGACCACTTTTTCTCTCATTAAATGCCTCCCATGTACACCCGTTACTATGCCGAAATTCTGATGGGAACTTCTCTCTCCTCATTTACATTAAAGCAATACTTTTGTATCATGAATCTAAATTCCATTAAAATTGTTGGGACATGTATCTATATGACCTCCTTACTATAAATTACATGTAAATTTGATGAGTAACCTCTTTCTCTCTCATCAACCTTTTTTATGAATTCTTATGTCACGTCGTTACGCTGCTGAAATCGCACCGACTTTCTAAGTCAATGCCATTGTGTAGTGAATACCATGCCCATTTATCCATCAAGGGTATTAACCTTTATGCACATTTAATTATTGATTACAAAGTTTCATGTATGAATTCCACAGTCCTTTATCGTGGAATTAATGATTATGTTCAATGAATCCATGTTTTATGATCCATGTGGCACACTTATGCATGAAATGAAATGTTTAAGAAGGGTGTGCCCTTATAGAGCTCCAATGCATTGGGTAAAGTATAGTATCATGATACGTCATGTGCAATTACTGTTGACTCATGCTAATTAAAGTGAAATGAGGGTTTACTCGTGCTTCATGTGCAATGAGTATTTACTCATGCTCCATGTGCATTGGGCCTTGGCTCATGCTAATTCTATGTTAAGTGTTGTTGCCACATTTCCATGTTATGATTAACATGATTTATCATGCCTTTATGTTCATGTTTCTTTTGTACTCTATTGATATGCCTAATGTCTAACATGTATTGTACTCCTCATGTTATTCCATTTGTATTCCCTTACTGGGCTTTATAGGTCACCCTTTTCTTTTTCATGTCCTCAGGTTATCCCATGCAATGCTAAGTATGAGGGAATATAGTGGTCATGTAAAGGAAGTTTTCAATAAAGATGTTGTATTTCATGTTTTAGGTTTTTATGTAATTATCCTAAGCCCCAAAAACACTAAACCTCTCGATCTTCTTTATTGTATCAAGTGATGTTTTATGAAATAAATCATGTTTAAGTTTGTAATAAAAGCAGGGTTGTCATAGTTGGTATCAGAGGCATAGGTTTAGTTATTTTTGAGATTAGGATTAGAAAATCCTAGTAAAGCCTTAGATACAAGACTAATTACAATAAAGACTTCCCTAAGTTTTGGTGAGTATTGAGTAAGTGGGTTATCGAGAAAATACATCCCTGTCTGGATACGAGTAGGTAGACGCGGCTCTGGCACAGATGTATCCTAGGGTTAAAACCCAAAAACACCGCTTTGAGCTAGACTCGAACGGGAACTGGTGCACGAAAATGGGTATTGCTGCACTCTTGGTTACGACACTCCCGCGGGATATGATTTGGTAAATTCAAAATCTTAGTATGAACCCTTATTAAGGGAATTAAAAAAAATGCCCCTAAGAATATATGTTAGAAAGTAGATCATGAAAAGCCTAGATTGAAGCCTATAGACTCATGAGTTATGGAAATACAAGTTTATTTATAAGTCATCAACTTTTGTCTTTGGATTACCCTTTATGTGTTACCCCTAACTTTCCTTTTATTCTAGCCAATGGCTGGTAATAGCAGGAATCGGGCTAACAACTGTTGTGAAGATCAGTGTGATGATTGTACTAATGAGATGCCCAATCCAATGAGAACGGGAATCGCGAACTTTGTCATGCTTCTCTCTCATCTAACTCAAGTTTTGAATAGAAACACGGTTCAAGAGGAACGTTCAAACCCCCTAAGATAGAACAAGTCGCTATCGAGAGCTTCGAGAGACAAAGGCCTCCTAATTTTAGTGGATCATCCGTTCCCACGATCGCTAAACAATGGATCAAATCCATTGAAAAGATCTTCTCCGTCCTTTAATGTTCTGAACAAGAGAAGGTTCTCCTGGAAGCTTATCATATGGAGGGTGAAGCTGATCAATGGTGGACGTTGATCAAAAATACGAAGCCTGAGGAGGAGATCGAGGTGTTGGAATGGAAGGATTTCCGGAAGATGTTTTTCGATAAATATTTTCCACGCACCCTCCAGCTTAATATAAAAAAGGACTTACTTTCCCTCAAGAAAAAATATGAAGAATCGGTTGGAGCATACGAGGAAAACTTCACAAGGAATGCATGATACACTACCGACTTTGTCGTTACCCCCGAATGCAAAGTTGACCGCTTCTTTGGGGGGCTGAATCCTAGCCTGCGGAAAGCATTGGAGATCTATGACTTCGACAGCTATGAGGAAATTGTCTGATGTGCCCTCAAGGTTGAAATAGAGATCGTGGAATCACAAGGGTATCATGGGGACAAGAAGAGTAAGGTGGAATTAAATTTTGGTGGTCTGATGGATAAATCCAACGGTGCTAAGAAGATTCAGCACCCCACTTTCCAAAAGTGCAGAAAGAAGCACCTTGGAAATTGCCTTAAGGGGACAAGGAAATGCTTCAGGTGTGGAAGAGAAGGGAACCTAGCTGTTAATTATCGGAAAGAAAGACCCACGGTTGCGACAGAGGAGAGAAATGTTCCATTCAAACTTCAACGTGTTGTTCAATGCTACAAATGAAAAATACCGGGTCATTTTGCAAATCAGTGCCCTAATCTAAGGGTTTTCGGAGGCAAACAACAACCTCCAAGGCAACATGAAAGATCTTTTTCCATCACTTCTGCCGAAGTGAACCCCGAAAGTGAAGTGGTTACAGGTATGATAGTTATTCATTAAAGAATAGAAAATGTAATTTTTGATTCAGGTTCTACGCATTCTTTTATATCTCGAAAGTTTATTAGAAAAATCCCAGCACCACCACAAATCATGGAAGAGAAGATGTCAGTGAGTACGGAAAATGGGGCAATCATTGCATCCCATGAATATCAGTCCTCCCCTGTTATAATCTGTGGATTGGATTTCCTGACGAACCTCATCATACTCCCTCTGGTGGAATTTTATGCAATTCTTGGCATGGATTGACTTTCCTTATATAGAGCCAACATAAATTTTCGGGAGAGGGAAATCACACTCCATATGGAGAATCGACCTCCGATTCTTTATAAGTGTTGGGAGGAAGATGAATCTCCTTTAGCTCCATCATCTCAAGAATGGATATTACTGCCTTATGAGAACGCATATCTGGATTAGATGATTGAGTCCAAGGAAGAAATCATCCATGAAGAAATGCCTATTGTGATGGAATTCGTGGAAGTGTTTCCTGAGGAACTGCCTGGTCTTCCTCCTAGAAGAGATGTTGAATTCTCAATTGAAATTATACCCTGGGATTTACCAATATCCAAGAATCCATATAGAATGGATGTTGTAGAGCTTGAAGAGCTGAAGAAACAACTACAAGAGAATCTGGATAAAGGGTTTATAAGCCCAAGTGCTTCACCATGGGGTGCACCAGTCCTCTTCGTCAAGAAGAAGGATGGGTCAATGCGGCTTTTCATTGATTATCGTGAACTTAACAAAATCACGATAAAGAACAAGTATCCTCTCCCAAGAATTGATGACTTTTTTGATCAGCTGCGTGGAGCACAATACTTGTCCAAGGTGGACTTGCGGTCGGGATATTATCAAGTAAGGGTGAAGAAGGAAGATATCCCCAAGAATGCTTTTCGCACAAGATACGGGCACTATGAATTCATATTAATGCCTTTCGGACTCACTAATGCTCTAGAAATTTTCATGTACTTAATGAATAGAGTCTTTAGAGATCACCTAGACAAATTTGAAGTAGTCTTTATAGATGATATTCTAATATACTCCAAAACCATGGAGGATCATGAGGAGCATTTAAGAATTGTACTAGAGACTTTGCGCAAGGAGAAGATCTATGAAAAGTATATCAAGTGTGAGTTCCAGTTGAAGGAGGTCTCATTCTTGGGCCATATCATCACAAGCAATGGTATATCTGTGGACCCCTCAAAATAGATGCAATTGAGGGATGGATGAGGCCAACATCGGTAACGGATATCCGTAGCTTCATGGGGTTAGCTGGATATTATCAAAGATTTGTGAGGAATTTCTCATGATTGTCCAACCCTCTTACCACGATAACACGGAAGGGAGTAAAGTTTTCTTGAAGTGATGAATGCGAAGAAAGCTTCAAGGAGTTGAAAAGGAGGCTTATCACTATGCCCGTGTTCACATTACCCACAAGTGGGGAACTTTTTGTGGTATTTAGTGATGCTTAAAAGAAGGGCTTAGGCTGTGTGCTGATGAATAATGATAAAGTGATATCCTATGCCTCAAGGGAATTTAAAATCGATGAGAGAAACTATCCAACACATGATATAGAGTTGGCGGCTGTGATCTTTACCTTGAAAATCTGGCGGCATTATCTCTATAGAGAGAAATGTGAGATATATACTGACCAAAAGAGTCTTAAATATATATTCACACAGAAAGAGCTTAATAAGCGCTAGATAAGATGGATAGAGATCATTAAGGATTATGACTGTTCAATACATTACCACCCTAGGAAAATGAACAAGGTGGCAGATGCCCTAAGTAGAAAGGACCCAGCGATTCTATCAATGATGAGAATTGAGAAGGATCCAATATTCTTAGAAATGATTAAGATATACATGGGAATCATAGAGAAGGGAACATCATCAATCCTTTCACAACTGATTTCTCAACCGTCTCTTTTGGAAAGGTTAAAGGATGCTAAAAAGGATGATGTGGGAATTCAGGAAAAAGTGAAAGCTATCGAAAAAGGGAAATCCTCGGAGAATAATGTTAATGAAGAAGGAATTGTGCGGTTTGGGAAAAGACTATGTGTTCCATCAAGTCTGGAGGTGAAGAAGGAACTTTTGGATGACACACATAGTTCAAATTTCTCTATTCACCTAGGAAGCACAAAAATGTATCGATATCTCTGAGAAAAATTTTGGTGGGATAATATGAAGAAGGAGTTCGCTGAATATACATCAAAGTGCCTGGTGTGTTAGAAAGTGAAGGAAGAGAGGCATAAGTCTAAGGGGATGATGCAACCATTGCCCATAACAGAATGGAAATGGGAGAACATCACCATGGACTTTGTCACTGGACTTCCAAGGACATATAAAGGCAACAATGCAATCTGGGTTGTTGTGGATCGTCTTACAAAGACTGCACACTTCATTGTTATTCAGGAGGATTTCTCTTTGGATCAACTGGCATAGATATATATCAGGGAATTGGTAAGGTTGCATGGAGTACCACTATCTATTGTGTCTGACTGAGATCCAAGATTCACCTCTATGTTTTGGAAGAGTCTTTAAAATGCTCTGAAACTTGAACTGAACATTAGTATGGCTTATCATCCTCAAACTGAAGGACAATCCGAGCAGACTATCCAAACACATGAGGACGTGTTGAGAGCATGCTTAATGGACTTTAAAGGAGGGTGGGATCAACATCTTCCTCGGGTTGAGTTCTCTTATAATAATAGTTTCCACTCGAGCATCCAAATGGCACCATATGAAGCCCTGTATGGGAAACAGTGCAGAAAAATGGTATGCTGGGATGATGTCGGTGAACGTAAGCTGCTTGGACCAGAAATGGTTGAGGAAATAGTGGAGAAGATGAAAACCATTCAGCAGCATATCAAGGCACCTTAGAGTCGATAGAAGAGTTATGCAGATAATCGTCAATGAGAACTTGAGTTTAATATTGGAGACATGGTGTTTCTACCCATATCTCCATAGAATAAAGTCATGAGGTTTGGAAAGAAAGGGATGTTAAGTCTAAGGTACATTGGCCCCTTCGAGATTCTTGATCGTTTCAGGGCTGTGGCCTATCGACTAGCACTTCCACCTACTATGGCCAAATTATATGATGTCTTTCATGTATGCCTCTTAAGGAAGTACATACCGAACCCTTCACACGTGCTCTCTTCTGAGGTGGTACAATTGTATGATGATCTTTCTTATGAGGAGCAACCAGTGAAGATCTTAGATCGTAGAGAAAAAGTTCTATGAAATAAGACAATTCCCATCGTCATGGTTTTGTGGAGAAACCACATGTTTGAAGAAGCGACTTGGGAATCAGAGGAAATGATGAAGCTGAGTTACCCACATCTGTTTTAGTGTGGGGAAAGAAAAATTTCGAGGGTGAAATTTCTTAAGGGGGGAATATTGTAACGACCCAGAGTTTCATTAATGGAAATACCTCTTGATCTAATTAAATGCCTATTTATATTTATATAAAATGTCAACTTAATTGGTTTTATGTTAAGAATTTTGACCGTTGCTAATATAGTCTTTGAAGAGTGGCCACATGATTAGTATAAATATAGGGCTTTAACAAATCCAAATTTACTCAGACAAAGGAAGTGATGGCCTCATCTGGTAGAATTTCCCCATATGAAGCCCATTTGTCGGAGCTCAGAAAAGAGGTGGCATCCTTGGGCTTTGCTCTTGACCAAGCCCAAGCTGAGCTTCATCATTTCAAGCTCGACCGGGACCGTCTATGGGAAAAGTGGAAGTTGATAGAGATTACCACTCGAGCGATGTTATCTGAGCCACCCCAATAGTCTGTCACCATCACACACCTTACCCTTAGGTCTTATGTGGATGTTTTCAGGGGTTATGTAACAAATCGATAGTACTATTTTCATGTACATTATTATTTTTATATAATAATGTATATACTTTCTTGTCATTATTGATACATTGTAAATAGTTTTTAAAGTACAAATAGTGTTTTTAGTTATTATTTAATTAAGAATTCTATTTTATTAAATTAAGGGATTTTTGAATTAAATAATATTTTAATAAAATAATAATATTATTATTAAATTAATTTTTATTAAATATAAATGATCTTATAATTTTATGAACGCAATTATAATTTTTATTAAGTTTTGAAAGCCATTTCTGTCAAAACCCGTGAATTTTCGATAAATGTCAGTTTTTATTTTAAAAGTAAAAATTAACATATTTAGAAAAAAATTTAGATAAAATAAATTTTATTTCTGGAATCAGGACATCAAAATTCTCCAATGGGTAATTTTACATAATTTTCTGAGAGTCAAATTTTTGGGTAAAAATTAAATACCGTTTAAATATATAATGTGTTTTATGACATGATAATGACCCAATAGTGATGTAATAAAATACTAAAGTATTTATTTTCGGCCAATATATGTTTTACCATTAAAATAATGTGATTTAGGGTTTGTTTGACTTACTTTTCAAAGCATTAATGGACCCCTCAAGACTTATTAAACACCCTGTCTTTTTAAATTAATTTCCATGAGAGTGTGACTCAACTCCACATAAGAAACCCTATTATTTTAAGAATTTAGGACTTTGGCCTTATAAAATATTGTTTTCCTCTTCCCTTTTCCAAAAACCAGGGGCAAAAACCATGAGATGGTTTGTGGTTTGGATTAATTTAATATAAGGGGTCTCAAACCTAAATAATAAAGAATTCCCTCACCTTTCCTATATAAACTCACCCAATCTCCCACTTCCTCCTCACTCAAAGCCTTTGGAGTTCGTCCAAACTCTTCCATACTCTCTCTCGAACCCTCCCAAGGTTCCCCAAGCTCCCAAGAAGCCTCTCACAAGCCACTCTCTAGCCTTTGGAAGCAGACTTCCAATTAAGGGTTTTTCCTTCCTTTCTCATTTTTGTCCAATTTTCTTTAAATTGTTTTGCCCTCTTAATTTCAATTATGAATATTGGGGAATGGTTTCACACCTCCCTAATACTTCCCTCTTTCTGTTTTAATGATGGGAGACCCCTTTCTCCCTCATTAAATGCCTCCCATGTACACCTGTTACTATGCCGAAATTCCGAAAAAAACTTTTCTCTCCTCATTTACATTCATGCAATACTTTTGTATCATGAATCTAAATTCCATTAAAATTGTTGGGACATGTATCAATATGACCTCCTTACTATCCATTACATTTAAATATGATGAGTAAACCCTTTCTCTCTCATCAACCTTTTTTTATGAATTCTTATGTCACGTCGTTACGCTGCCGAAATCGCACCGACTTTCTATGCCAATGCCATTGTGTAGTGAATACCACACCCATTTCACCATCAAGGGTATTCAATTTTATGAACATTTACTTATTGATTATAAAGTTTCATGTATGAATTACACATTCCTTTATCATGGAATAAATGATTATGTTTAATGAATCCATGTTTTATGATCCCTGTGGCACACTTATGCATGAAATGAAATCTTTAAGAAGGGTGCGCCCTTATAGTGCTCCAAAGTATAATATTCTGATACGTCATGTGCAATGAGTGTTGACACGTGCTAATTCAAGTGCAATGAGGGGTTACTCGTGCTTCATGTGCTATGAGGATTTACTCATGCTCCATATGCAATGGGCCTTGGCTCATGCTAATTCCATGTTAAGTGTTGTTGCCACATTTCCATGTTATGATTATCATGCTTTATCATGCCTTTATGTTCATGTTTCTATGGTGCTCTATTGATATGCCTAATGTCTAACATGTATTTTACTCCTCATTTTATTCCATGTTTATTCCCTTACTAGGCTTTATAGCTCACAGAAGTGGCTGGAGATCATCACGTCCCTCAAAATTACATTTATTAACCTACAATAGTATAGCAGTGCAGGGTCGATCCACAGAGAAAGCAAATGAGAATTCTAGGTTTTATTCAAAGATAAACTCCACTGTTGTCAGTAGTGAAGCGAGTGTGCATATTTTACTTTATATATTTTTTATTAAAATTAAGTTGAAACAGGATACGAAACAACTATTTATTATATAAACTAAAATTTACACTAAGTAAGACAAACTAAAAAATTACAGTATACTAGTATTAAGAAACAAGGCAAGGAATAATGATGAATTTTGAAACACTCGAGAAATCCAAAATATTGGTTTAAAAGATATCTTCTCCACTACACATTAGTGAACCAAACCTCAAGAAATAAAAGTGAAAAGCCTTGCTCACCAGGAAACTCAACACACAGAAGACCAACTTAAGGAGTTCGCCACTCCAAAATCAGACAAACTGCTTGACAATTATTAAATGATAACATCTAGAAATAAACTCGCCATTAATTTCTAGATGTAAAACATTAACGCTATGAAAAAAGGTATTCAAGAACTACCTCTCCAGTAGAACTTGAATTAATTCATTTAGAAAACAACTGAGGTGTGAAGCAACTAAACAGATAATCATTAATCAATCTCACCAATTGATTATGATTATGAAAAATGGAAGTGAATGAAGATTTTTAAAAGAATAACCAAAAAGAATTGAATTCTTGAGCTAAGAAAATTCAACCTTTGATCATATTGATTTAAGAAATGAAAAACAACCGAAAATAGAGTACAAAATTATAGACAGAGGGAAGGTAAACTCCCCTTGAAAAGCTTTGCCTTCAGGCTCCTTAGCCTCCTGCTCATCTCCAGTGCTGCTCTCGGATAGATGTGGTCATGGAATCTCAAATGAGAGAGACCGAATGAGGGTCCCCCGCCCTAAAGAATGATGCTTTCTCTGCTTAAGTATCATCTGTCACTTGCTTCTTGTCACCACTCAATCTCCACCGACCTCATGTGTTCTTCACCCACGCACTGCACACGTGCGTTTAACCCGTGACAGGCATGTCGGGCGAATTTATCCCTCGTAACTAACTCTGGATGAGTTAGTTGGATGAACCTGGACGTGTTTAAGTCCCTTGAATGAACCTGCCATGTAAAATAGAATAAATAAATGAGAGAGAAAAGGAAGAAAATTAGTAAATTTTTAATTTAAGTGTTATTTTTACAAAGTTAACAGAAATTGATTTATAATTATTTTTATATTTTATAAAATTATTCACTTAATAATACTAAGGCGATACATAAATTTATTAAAAAGTTAATAATTTAATTAGGTTTATAGATATCATTACTAAGTTATTAATTTTATACATTTCTTAAACTATGTTATTAAAAATTAAGAACATAAATAAATAAATAATTAAGAAAATAATTTAGATTGAATTAATAATTTAATTATTACTATTAATGAAATTAAATTTCTCAATTAATTTATTATTTTATTATTATAATTAGAATTTAATACTTAGATTTTAAATATTATTAAGTATATTTCATAGATTATTTATAATTATTATAAATTATATATTTACACTATTAATGGTGTATTGATTTATTATTAAATTTATTATTAATTTAGTTTAATATTTTAAATTTATAATTAATCTATTTGTTAAAATTTTATTTGTTTTAATTCATGACATTGACACATTAAATTATAATCATTTAAATTATTATAGTTTTCTTTTACTTTTAACTTTAACTTTTTTACTTTACTTTTTTTTACATTCTATTTTGAATTTACTTTTATTATTATATGTTTTTTTGTTTATTACTATTATTTATTATTATTTCTTTAAATCCTCTCTTCTCCTCCCCCAATTCCGGCGCACAGGGGGAGGGTTTTTATTCTTTGGCGCAGCTCCACAGTGCAGCGGTGGCTTCAGCAGATGGCGCAACAGATTCCTCTTCTCCCACAGCAGCGCAACATCAGCTTCTCGACTTCTCACACGGATTCTCTGGCTTCCCTCAGCTCCAGCACAGTGCGGCGTGGCTGCAACCTGCTCTGCAGCAGTGGTGCGCCATCAGCTGGACCAGCATAGCCCTCGGCTCCTACAAGATCCCGGCGGTACATCCCTCCTGCTCCGCAATGCAGCGGCTTCGACTTCCCTTGGCTACCCAGCAAAAGAACTCAGCCCCGATCCTCTTCAACAATGTGACGGCCTCCCCCAGTAGACCAGAGGCATAGGTTCCTTCTACTCAGCGGTGGTGCAACCTCCTGCCCACGACCTCCTCTCAACAGCAGCGTGAAAAGTTCCTCCTCCCGACGACCTCACACCCAGCCCAGTGTCGGCCTTGCGCATTAGCGGACACCCACGGCGGATGCAGTGTGGACAAAGGATAGAAGCAGTAGAGGCTTGACGGTGGACCTCCATGCAAGTCCAGGCGAAGGACACCACCAGCAGCACAGCGCGGCGGGTTCTTCTCCGAGCAGGGCTGCGGGGGCAGCGCTTCTTTTATTTGAACTTTGCATCTGATCTTGTTTCAATTTACTGCTACTATAAGTGAGGTAAGGCGGAATTGAGGTCTACCGGTAGCAGGAGAGGGGGTATTGGTGAGGGATATGAAAAAGGCAGGCTATCAGTGAGGTGCAAGGACTAGAGGTGGAGAATGGAATTAGAGTGGGGATCATGGAAGATGAGTACAACCGGTGAGAGAGAGCTACCGATAGAGGGTATCAGTAGCTGAATAGGGAAGATAATAAATGCTGGCAATCAGTGGGGAAAAAGAAAAGAAAGCGGTCATTTATTGGTAGCTAAGCTACCGATAGGGTGATAGGGTGCAATAAGAGATCAACATTGAGCTACCGGTAGCTTCAAATACACAAAACACCACCGGTAATTAAAACTCTTATAAAGAATTAATTAAACTAATAAATAAATGGTAAAACCACTAAATTAATTAAAACAAATAAAATTTCAACAAAACTAAAAAAATACTAAAATATTAACTAATTAATTTATTAGCAAGATTACAAAATTAAAGAAATAATTTAAACAACAGAATTTAAAAGAATTAATAGATACAAAAAATTTAAACAGCATAAAACATAGTTTATTTTAAAAGTTTAAAACATTAGAATTAACTAATTATATTGCACTAAAAATGATCATTATGTTATATTAACAACTAACCTAAATCTTTTAAGTGGAAAACAAAACTATTAAATTAATGAAGTTAATTTATATTAATGGATGAAAATAAAATTAAATTAATAACTAAATTTTATCATTACAATTAGAGTTTGGAAAATGGTAACGGTAACAAGGTCACTGATAAATCAAGGTCACGGATACACTGCATTATGAGTCAGTGAGGTGTGGATCAGTAGCAGGGCTACCGATAGAAAGGGAATTAAAAATAAAACAAGAATTCACCGGTAGGCTCGTATACCTCACCGGTAGGCTAAAAAAATAAAATTGAATTAAAACTCAATCTGCTTACATAAAATAATATAATTAAAGTTTAAAAACTCTTAATTAATTAATTAATTAACTATTTGAACTAATAAAATTAAGGGCGAACCAATTTAATTAATTTAAAAGCACAGATAACTTACTTAAATGACGAGCAGGAAGACTAAACCCATAAAATAACAAAATTAACCTATTCTAATGTAACTTAATTAAAAGATTAATTAATAAAATAATGTATAAGAAAACTAAATAAAATTACAACGATTAAATAATTATTTAAAATAAAAAATAACTTATTAAAAAGAAAGCAAGGAGAACTATTTTAAACTAGTTACTCATTGTTTTTATTTTTATAAAATTAAAAGGCTTACCGCTACTGATAAATAAGAGCTACATGTAGTTTAAATTAAAAGCTATCGGTAAGACAAAAAATAATGCTATCATTAGATTTAGAAAAGAGATACCGGTGGGAAAGAGTATCAGTGACGAGAGTCACCGATAGAGGAAATGTCACCGATAGAGGCAAAGTCACCGATAGACAGTACCGGTAACATGCTATCGGTAGCTAAGCTACCGGTAGTCTGGCAAGCCGAACAAAGTTACATAAACTTTAAAAATTAAAAGTAAATGAAATAGAGAACTCAATAATTATTAAAAATGTAAAATTAAATAAAATAAACAAATATATATTTAATTAAACAAAATGAAAATTAATTATATTTAAAACAAAGAAGGAATAAATCAACTAATTAAGGGTGCATAATTACATAAAATGTTATAAAAAATGAATATTTGACAAATTTAATTATAAAAATACAAAGGTGTAAATATTTAGCATAAAGAGATTAAATAATTAATTAAATCATTAAAAATTAAGTAAAAAGATGTGGCAAAACTATGCAAAAATAAAGCCAAATCAAATTCTTCCACACTTAATCATTGTTTGTCCTCAAACAATCCCATGTTTTATTTACCCTCAAAACAGAAAAGTGTTTATCATTTTTTCTCAAGATGTAACATGTAAAACACTCAAATCATAGGACAATACATAATGGTAGGCTTTAAGAAAATAAGTTACTCAACGAATCTTGCATAAAATAATTAATCCCTGGTAATTAAGAACAAAAAGACCATCTATCAAAGAATATGTCATGCATCATATGTGATACAACTTAATGAATCACTTCAATCCAAACTCAGGTTCGAAGTCCAAGAATGACAGGAGATAAAATATCAATAGAATTAAGACCTTAACCAAGGAGCTCTACACTTTGACTATTTCACCTAGGTTCCAAAAATAAATATTTTTTTTGAATCACTTCAATGAAAAAACCTAAATGATTTCCATATAAACCATTTGATCCCTTCTTCATCTGAATGAGCTCATTTTTAACCCCAGACACTTTATTTTATTTTTCCTAACCATGTATCATTGTGCTAAGCACTGTGGAGTATGAAATTATTCAAAGTGTACAAAGGGCTTATAGTAAACAGAAATGCACCCAGTATCTAGGGTCTCAGAGACTCACCGTGGGATCCTAGATGCCCAAATTACTCCAGTTTCAAAAGATTTATATAAAATTCATTTACATTGGCTCATTAAATCAATTACTTTTAATAATTAAAAGAAAACGAAAGAGGCCCCTAGAATCAAAATCAAATTTTCAATTCCAAGGGGTATGACCATAACTCTACAAACATGTAACCCAAATCACTTCCAGAAGTAGGTCATAAACCGAATTTGCATCAAATAACTAAGAAAGACCACTTAGAAATCAACCATTATCATCAATTTCAGACTTTAAGCAGTTCTTAATTTCCAGCAACGATCTTTTCCTAAGGCAAGACCAAATTGAGTACAATGTAAAGCCCAAAATTATGCAAGAATTTTGAAAAAATTTAACCATTTACTACAAAAAGTATTAAGTTGCAGTGGGAAATGATGGGATTTCAATTAAGCACAGTTTAGCACAATAAAAAATTGACCCCCTCCCCCACACTTAAAACCCAACTTTGTCCCCAAAGTTGAGATCTAAATATGGAGAAGAACAATTAATCAATTAAGGTTCAAAACAGATTTTCAATTAAGTAGATTCATAAGAAGTTTTAAGGGTCTCATTGAAATTCAAAAACATTGTTTTCCATAATGAATAAATTAACAATAGGTTCAAATACAAGTATTTGCATAAACATTTATGTCCAGTAATAAAAAACATTAATGAAGTTCAAAAAATTTCATGTATCTCTTGAGGGTAAATATGACAAGGGTGTAGGAAGTTAACAGATATGGGTTCAAATGGGTTTTCAATAAAGCAGAAGGATGCATGCTACACACCCATAAGCCAAAACAATTTCAATGAAACTAAATTTACACTCTACATGTATCCCCCCACACATAAATTCAAATAGTGGAATGATTTTATCAATGAGCTACAGATTCTAAAAATGAGGTACAAGAAGATTTTTTTTCTCCCTCTAATACAGTGACATGTAGCAGAATTTTTTAAAACAAACAGAATTTACTAATTCACACAGAAGTAGAAAATAAATGCAGAGAGTGAATACTTCACTGGAATTAAGTGTCTTCATTAATCCTCCAGCATGGGAATTCCACTCTTTAGATGACAGCAGCAGCATTCCTAGAAACATAGAGTATATAAACCAGGAACAAGTATCCAGCAAAAACATAACATATATAAGCATGCAAAGCATCACTTTATTCAAAGTAAAATAAGAACATAACAAAAGTAAACACAAAGAAAGAGCATGGGTTGACTCCCATGAAGCACTGAATTTAAAGTCTTTAGTTAGACTTTATTTAATTACAATTTTATTATTGCAAACAAAAGAAAAAGCATGGGTTTCCTCCCATGCAGCGCTAGGTTTAAAGTCACCAGCCAGAATCACATAGAAACTAACCATAGTCACTAGATGGATGCGGTTTCCTCAGTAGGAACCACCACTAGTGTTTGGCCCAATTATTTTTAACAGAGAGATGAAATTCATGGGAAACAAGACTCAATACAACAATAACTAAATTACCATAGCCTAAAATAATCCCTATGTTGCACTCATTAACAGAAATGGGTATAGTGCTGTCCACTTCCAGAATTATTTCAGAGTTATCAAGATTTGAGTTCACATGACTGGACAACACAGTACAAGGTGCTTCAAAGGGTGTAGCATTATTTTCATGGCTATCTCTCTCAACTTCAACACTAACAGATTCAAATTCAAGGGTGCTTGTGGGTGGGTTCTGATTAGAAGGCTCAAAAGGAAATTCAATTAAGTGCTGAAATGAATCATGAACAATGGAAGACAAGTGTTATTCCCCCTCTGGACTACTATCAGTATCATGAAAATCCTCAGCACCCTTCACAGTTGAGGATGTAAGTGACAGACATGGAAGAGAATTTATTTTATCACATACAGATTCAGGTCTAACAATGTTATAAATCTCTTCCAAAAGTTCCTCATCAGGGAATGAACAATCAATATCTACTGCTTCAAACAAATCAATTATGCAACCATCATCTAATGTGTGTTCAAGCTCCACTTTATGTTCAAGTTCAAAAGGCTCACTTTCTAAAACAATGTCTATAGTGTCTTCGAGAAAGTTCAATTCAAGAGAAGAAATATTGAATTCAGCTTCAATGAAGTCATGTTCATGATTGATCAAATTAAAACAATTTTCCCCAGAAATGACAACACTATTTTCAATTTCCTTGCACAATGTTTCAGATAATTGATCACTATAAGAATAGGGAATAGGAAACTCATCAATTAGTTTTTCTTCAAAAATAATTCCCTCGGCTTCATTATCCAACAATATTTCAGTGATTTTTGGGTTTACAGGTTCAAAATATGAAAGAGAAGTGTTCAGTTTAGGTTCAAAGATTTGAGACTCTGTGATTTCCAACTTAATGTTCACTTCCAAAGTGTACCCAATATCAATTTCAAGATCATTGTTCACAAGTTCAGAAAAGTTGGGTGAAGGTTTTTTAACATTCAAGTTTTCAGTTTCAATTTTCTCTTCTACTCGAGTGACTTCTTTTCAAAAACTCCTAAATAAATTATTTTTCTCCAGTGTAGGAATTATGAAGAGAAATGGAATTTCATTTTCAATCTGTTTCAATTCATCTTCAAAATTATCCAACTCAACTCCATTAAAGTTCTTTATTGGATTTTCAATGTTCTGTTCTTTATTTAATGAGTTGGTTATTTCTAAATTAGGTTTAACAGTATCAGATTCTTCAAAGTGAATGTTTTGTTGCCCTGCTTCATAGTCACTCTCTTCTTCAATTTGATTTTCAATTCTTTTCTAAACAATTTCATTTTCATTTTCTTAAAATTCTTTTTGTTCTTTAACCCTTTGTTGAAATTCCAAGAGCATGGTTTCAAATCTTTTCATTCTATGATCTTTCTCTTGAGAATATCTAAGTTGAATCTCATGGGTTTTAGTAAAAAAATTATTCCAATTATTCTCCCTAGAATCCAGTTTGATTTCAATTAATTCTAGTTTAGCTAGGAATTCAGGATTAGATTCAAACTCTTCATCTTATTCAATATAAACATCATGTTGTGGCTGATTATAAACAAAATGCCAAGAAGTGTGTCCGAAACAGCCACAACAGACACAATGTGGCCCTAATTCATCCATTTTTTTAAACTAAAAATAATTGAGTTTAAACACACTAAGATGCACAGTTGAGAAGATTTTTTTTGTTCAACAAAAGTAGTGGGTTCCAGTTCACAGTTTTTTTAAAACCGTTTTTTAAGATTTATTTATGTTTTTTTAATTGTTTTTTTCCAAACCCTAGACTCTCAGTGCGTGCCTTCCCCGGAAACGGTGCCAAATTTTGAAGTGGTCGAAGGTCTTCACGTCCCTCAAAATTAAATTTATTAAACTACACTAGTATAACAGTGCATGGTCGATCCACAGAGAAGGCAGATGAGAATTCTCGGTTTTATTCAAAGATGAACTCCAGTGTTGTCAAGAGTGAAGCGAGTGTGCATTTTTTACTTTTTATATTTTTTATTAAAATGAAGTTGAAACAGGATACAAAACAACTATTTATTATAGAAACTAAAATTTACACTAAGTAAGAAAAACTAAAAAATTACAGTATACTAGTATTAAGCAACAAGGAAAGGAACAATGATCAATTTGTAACACTCGAGAACTCCAAACTATTGGTTTAAAAGATATCTTATCCACTACAAATTAGTGAACCAAACCTCAAGAAATAAAGGTGGAAAGCCTCCCTCGCCAGGAAACTCAACACAGAGAAGACCGACTTAAGGAGTTCGCCACTCCAAAATCATACAAACTTCTTGACAATTATTAAATGATAACATCTGGAAATAAACTCCCCATAAATTTCTTGATGTAAAACATTAACGCTCTAAAAAAAGTATTCAAGAACTACCTCGCCAGTAGAACTTGAATCAATTCATTTAGAAAACAACTGAGGTGTGAAGCAACTAAACAGATAATCATTAATCAACATCGCCAATTGATTATGATTATGAAAAATGGATGTGAATGAAGAAGTTTAAAATATTAACCAAAAAGAATTGAATTCTCGAGCTAAGAAAATTCAACCTTTGATCATATTGATTTAAGAAATGAAAAAAAAACCGAAAAGAGAGTAGACAATTATAGACAGAGGGAAGGTAAACTCCGCTTGCAAAGCTCTGCCTTCAGGCTCCTTAGCCTCCTGCTCATCTCCAGCGCTGCTCTCGGATAGATGTGGTTGTGGAATATCAAATGAGATAGAGTGAATGAGGGTCCCCCACCCTAAAGAATGTTGCTTGCTCTGCTTAAGTATCATCTATCACTTGCTTCTTGTCACCGCTCGATCTCCACCGACCTCATGTGTTCTTCACCCATGCACTGCACACGTGCATTTAACCCGCGACAAGCATGTCGCGCAAAATTTTCCCGTAACTAACTCCAGATGAGGTAGTTGGATGAACCTGGACATGTTTAAGTCCCTTTAATGAACCTGGCATGTAAAATAGAATAAATAAATGACAGCGCAGAGGAAGAAAATTAGTTAATTTTTATGTTAAGTGTTATTTTTACAAAGTTAACAGAAATTTATTGATAATTATTTTTATATTTTATAAAATTATTCAGTGAATAATACTAAGGAGATATATAAATTTATTAAAAAGTTATTAAATTAAGTAGGTTTATTGATATCATTACTAAGTTATTAATTTTATCCATTTTTAAACTACGTTATTAAAAATTAAGAACATAAATAAATAATTAATTAAGAAAATAATTTATATTGAATTAATAATTTAATTATTACTATTAAAGAAATTAAATTGCTCAATTAATTTATTATTTTAATTTAATAATTATAATTTAATACTTAGATTTTAAATATTATTAAGTATATTTGATAGTTTATTTATAATTATTATAAATTATATATTTAAAATATTAATGGTGTATTGATTTATTATTTACATTTATTATTAATTTAGTTTAATATTTTAAATTTTTAATTAATCTATTTGTTAAAATTTTATTTGTTTTAATTCATGACATTAACACATTAAATTATAATCATTTAAATTATTATAGTTTACTTTTACTTTTAACTTTACCTTTTTTACTTTACTTTTTTTTACTTTCTCTTTCGACTTTACTTTTAATATTATATGTTTTTTTGTTTATTATTATTTATTATTTTTATTTTTTTAAATCCTCTCTTCTCCTCCCACAATTCCGGCGCACAGGGGGATGGTTTGTATTCTTCGACGCAGCTCCACAGTGCAGCGGTGGCTTCAGCATATGGCGCAACAATGGATTCCTCTTCTCCCACAAAAGCACAACATCGGCTTCTTGACTTCTCACACGGCGTCTCCGGCTTCCCTCAACTCTAGCATGGTGCGGCGTGGCTGCATCCTGCTCTACAGCAGCGGTGCGCCATCACCAGGTCCAGCATAGCCCTCAGCTCCTGCAAGATCCCGGCGGTACATCCCTCCTGCTCTGCAGCGCAGCTGCTTCGACTTCCATTGGCAACCCTGCAAAAGAACTCAGCCCGTCTCCTCTTCAACAGTGCAGCGACCTCCCTGTTGGGGGAGATTGTTGAGATTCATCACATTTATTGATTAGAGAAAAATTCTTAATGGAGGGATTCATCACATTTATTGATGAGAGATGAAAATTATTAATGGGGAGATTCATATCACCATTAATTGAAGATTTTCTCCCAACATTAATGGATATTTAATTCTCAATATTAATGGATGGAATAATGGATGTTGACTTCATTAATTGATTATTATGGACTTGGTGTCTATATAAGGAGGATGTAGAAACATATTTTGAAAGAAAAAAAGAAAGGGTGTGCCAGCAAGATGTAGCCGGCAAGGGAGACCCGGGAAGGGGTTGCCGCGTTTGCGGTGGCCCGTGTGGCACGACGACGATGGCGCGTCGGCGTTTGACAGGTGCAGAGCAGCGGATACGAAATTGATGATCGGGGCCGCGTATCGAAAGTCTGCCTGATAGCGGTGATCAGGTGGCGTGTCCCGATTGGAGATCGGCGGTACATCATGATGGCGAGATCATTCGGGTGTCGCGAGCTGGTGCGAGGTTGACGCATGTTCGGGTGAAGATCTCCGAGGTAGTGACGTTTCGTCGACAGAAGGGTGGAATTTTGTCACAGATTGATCTTCCGATACATGGCGTCCGCGGGACGTTTATCAGAGAGATGGCAGGGGCGTATCGAGGTGTGGTTTTCACACAGGTTTTCTACGCTCTCTTATTTGTAATTCAAGTTTGGGCCTTACTTGGATTCTTTGTACTCTCTGATTCATAGTGGATATTTTGGGAATTGCCCCGTGGATTTTTAATCCTCCGCATGGGAGGGTTTTTCCATGTTAAAAAAACCTGCGTGTTGATTTCTTCATTCTGCTTATATCGCTTTGGGTTTCTCACGATATTTTTTGGCAAGCAATTTTCGGCCCGGATTCGGGATTCTCCCCCAACAAGTGGTATCAGAGGAGGTTGGTTTGTGCTTGCAATTTAACGTGAGGATTTTGGAAGCTTCGAAGAGGATCGCAGATGCGTGCGTGGAGCAAAATAAAGTTTGGAAATTAAAGCAGGTTGAGATAGGTGATACACATATCCGCTTATAGGATGTTGAGCAGGGGGAGAAAGTTTTTCCTGCATGTGCTCCAGATTATGTGGCAATCACAATTATGGGGGATCCAGATGTTTCTGGTTCTGGTCTTGTTCAGCAGGACGATGCAGATACAAATGTGACGAAGATTTCGGTGTTTGATTTTCTTTTTGCAGGGGGGGCTGATATTTTTTTATCAGAAGTGCAAAAGGACGTCGTAATATTTTCTGCAGTTGATGATGGTCGGTGTGATACCAACATATTTTCTTTCCAACTATGTTTGTTGGATGGTTCCATTCATTAATGTGATGGAGGGGGAGATTGTTGAGATTCATCACATTTATTGATGAGAGAAAAATTCTTAATAGAGGGATTCATCACATTTATTGATGAGAGATGAAAATTATTAATGGGGAGATTCATGTCACCATTAATTGAAGATTTTCTCCCAACATTAATGGATATTTAATTCTCAATATTAATGGATGGAATAATGGATGTTGACTGCATTAATAGATTATTATGGACTTGTTGTCTATATAAGGAGGATGCAGAAACATATTTTGAAAGAAAAAAAGAAAGGGTGTGCCAGCAAGATGTAGCCGGCAAGGGAGACCCGGGAAGGGGTTGCCGCGTTTGCAGTGGCCCGTGTGGCACGACGACGATGGCGCGTCGGCGTTTGACAGGTGCAGAGCAGCGGCTACGAAATTGATGATCGGGGCCGCGTATCGAAAGTCTGCCTGATAGCGGTGATCAGGTGGCGTGTCCCGATTGGAGATCAGCGGTACATCATGATGGCGAGATCATTCGGGTGTCGCGAGCTGGTGCGAGGTTGACGCATGTTCGGGTGAAGATCTCCGAGGTAGTGACGTTTCGTCGACAGAAGGGTGGAATTTTGTCACAGATTGATCTTCCGATACATGGCGTCAGCAGGACGTTTATCAGAGAGATGGCAGGGGCGTATTGAGGTGTGGTTTTCACACAGGTTTTCTACGCTCTCTTATTTGTAATTCAAGTTTGGGAATTACTTGAATTCTTTGTACTCTCTGATTCATAGTGGATATTTTGGGAATTGCCCCGTGGTTTTTTAATCCTCCGCATGGGAGGGTTTTTCCACGTTAAAAAAACCTGCGTGTTGATTTCTTCATTCTGCTTATATCGCTTTGGGTTTCTCACGATATTCTTTGGCAAGAAATTTTCGGCCCAGATTCGGGATTCTCCCCCAACACTCCCCCAGTAGACCGGTGGCGCAGGTTCCTTCTACTCAGCGGTGGCGCAACCTCCTGCTCACGGCCTCCTCTCAACAGCAGCGTGAAAAGTTCTTCCTCCCGACGACCTCACACCCATCCCAGCGTCGGCCTTGCGTATCAGCGGACACCCACATCGGATGCAGTGCGGACAAAGGATAACAGCAGTAGCGGCTTGACGACGGACCTCCCTGCAAGTCCCGGCAATGGACACCACCAGCAGCACGGCGCGGCGGGTTCTTCTCCGACCAGGGCTACGGGGGCAACGCTTCTTTTATTTGAACTTTGCATCTGATCTTGTTTCAATTTACTGCTACTGTCGGTGAGGTAAGGTGGAATTGCGGTCTACCGGTAGCAGGAGAGGGGCTATTGGTGAGGGATATGAAAAAGGATGGCTATCAGTGAGGTGCAAGAACTAGAGGTGGAGAAAGGAATTAGAGCTGGGATCGGGGAAGATGAGTACAACCGGTGAGAGAGATCTACCGATAGAGGGTATGAGTAGCTAAATAGGGAATATAATAAATGCTGGCAATCGGTGAGGAAAAAGAAAAGAAAGTGGTCATTTATCGGTAGCTAAGCTACCGATAGGGTGCAACAGGAGATCAACGTTGAGCTACCGGTAGCTTCAAATACACAAAACACCACCGTTAATTAAAACTCATATAAAGAATTAATTAAACTAATAAATAAATGGTAAAAAAACTAAATTAATTAAAACAAATAAAATTTCAACAAAACTAAAAACATACTAAAATATTAACTAATTAATTTATTAGCAAGATTACAAAATTAAAGAAAGAATTTAAACAACATAATTTAAAATAATTAATAGAGATAAAAAATTTAAACTCCATAAAACTTAGTTTATTTTAAAAGTTTAAAACATCAAAATTAACTAATTATATTACACTAAAAATGATCATTATGTTATACTAACAACTAACCTAAATCTTTTAAGTGGAAAACTAAACTATTAAAATAATGAAGTTAATTTATATTAATGGATGAAAATAAAATAAAATTAATAACTAAATTTTATCATTACAATTAGAGTTTGGAAAAAGGTAACAGTGACAAGGTCACCGATAAAGCAAGGTCACCGATACATTGCATTAAGAGTCAGTGAGGTGTGGATCGGTACCAGGGCTACCGATAGAAAGAGAATTAAAAATAAAACAAGAATTCCCCGGTAGGCTCGTATACCTCACCGGTAAGCTAAAACAAAATAAAATTGAATTAAAACCCAATCTGCATACATAAAATAATATAATTAAAGTGTAAAAACACTTAATTAATTAATTAACTATTTTAACTAATAAAAATAAGGGCGAACCAATTTAATTAATTTAAAAGCACACATAACTTACTTAAATGACGAGCATGAAGACTAAACACATAAAATAATAAAATTAACCTATTCTAATGCAACATAAATAAAAGATTAATTAATAAAATAAAGTCTAAGAAAATTAAATAAAATTACAACGATTAAATAATTATTTAAAATAAAAAATAACTTAGTAAAAAGAAAGCATGGATAACTAATTTAAACTAGTTACTCATCGTTTTTCTTTTTATAAAATTAAAGGGCTTACCGCTACTGATAAATAAGAGCTACCAGTAGTTTAAATTAAAAGCTACCGGTAAGACACAAAATAAATCTATCGTTAGATTTAGAAAAGAGCTACTGGTAGGAAAGAGTATCAGTGACGAGGGTCACCGATAGAGGCAAGGTCACCGATAGAGTCAAAGTCACCGATAGATAGTACTGGTAACATGCTATCGGTAGCTAAGCTACCGGTAGTCTGGAAAGCCGATCTAAGTTATATAAACTTTAAAAATTAAAAGTAAATTAAATAGAGAACTCAATAATTATTAAAAATGTAAAATAAAATAAAATAAACAAATATATATTTAATTAAACAAAATTAAAATTAATTATATTTAAAACAATGAAGGAATAAATCAACTAATTAAGGGTGCATAATTACATAAAATGTTATAAAAAATAAATATTTGACAAATTTAATTATAAAAATACAAAGGTTTAAATATTTAGCATAAAGTTATTAAATAATTAATTAAATCATTAAAAATTATGTAAAAATATGTGGCAAAACTATGCAAAAATAGAGCCACATCACTCATCCTTTTCTTATGCATGTCCTCAGGTTATCCCATGCAATGCTAAGTACGAGGGAATGTAGTGGTCATGTAAAGGAAGTTTTAAATAAAGATGTTGTATTTCATGTTTTAAGTTTTTATGAAATGATCCTAAGCCCCAAAGACACTAAACCTCTCGATATTCTTTGTTGTATTAAGTGAAGTTTTATGTAATAAATCATGTTTAAGTTTGTAATAAAAGCAGGGCTGTCATATGGATAATCATTGCAAGTAGTTCTTCGGGAAGAGAGAGAAGAGTTGTTCGTGATCTTCCTCCCTCTATGTTTTATCAAACAAAAAGAAAACAAAATTAGGGTGTTCGAATACTCATCTAATTAGAATGTAAAATAAAAAATAAAATAAAAAAATGGACATAGTAGGATAATATTGTAATTAAAAAATATATCCTAACTTGGGGTACCCTATGTTTAAATCTAGGTTATCCACGATCTATTTCCCAACATATATTATGAGTGGAATTTTTTATTCACTTTATAATGGTTCATACTAAGCTTGTGAATTTACAAAAGTATATCCCCTAGGAGTGTCGTAACCAAGAGTGCAGCAAGGCTCGTTGTCATGTACCAGTTCTCGTTCGAGTCTAGCTCAAAGCGGTGTTTTTGGGTTTTACCCCTAGGTACATCTGTGCCCGAGCCGCCTCTACCTGCTCGTATCCATACATGGATTTATTTCTTAGAAAACTCACGTAATATTTAAATTACCATTTTTTTTATTTTCTTCTATTCTAATCTTTAAAGTCTATCTTAGGGTTGTGTTTTCTAATGAGAGTATTTCTCAATCTAGCTTATAAAGTTTTTACTAAACTTCTTCTGATACCAACTGTAATGCCCAGACCCTAGAATCCAAGAGCCGGTGCATTATTTTAATACATTGGAATGATTACAAGGAATCAAGTCCTGATGAACCAATTAGTTTACTAGTCTTGGAATCAATATACATACTTAAGTTCAACATTACAACTTGAAAAGAAAAACAACACTAATTTATTCCATTAGAATCATCCATGATTCCAAGATTATTTCTACAATTCACTCATAACGAACTTCTTCATATCCTGAGAAAATGTAACATAAAAATGGGGTGAGCTCAAAGGCTCAGTAAGAGTAAGAAATATAACGGAAGATAACATAAACATTAGGCATGGTGAATAATTGAAAACTCATGCCTTTATAAATAATAAACATGAAAACTTTATGGAAGGAATATGAGCTGAGTAAATAATGCCAAAAAAACATAGTCATGGGTATTCTACTAGTCAAATAACCACATGAAATATAAATATCTAATCTCATAATTATGGAATGCATAATGTTAGACACCATAACCACATAGTTAGGTCCTCATTCCAAGACTACAAATAAGATTTATTCAAGGCCTTGTACCAAAAAACTAGTTTGTCTCATGAGACCTACCGATGCATCAGGGAGCTATAGTGGGCTCCACTCGTCACATACTAAGTACAATTCATTCCTACTATGAAAAGGTTTGAACATAACATAAACATTCGTATTAAAACTAGCATACAAAATTCCAATACTTTATCCATAAACCATGAATGGTATACACATATCACATCCACAGTCAAACATAACTCATTCAATACAATATGGAAGATTGTATTATAATAGATTAACCTCAATCAAGAATAATGAAGGATATTGACATAGATGAAAATAATCATCAAATCTATTTGAGAGAAATATCCCCCCATTTTATTGAAAACATTTTAAAGTATCACTATTTATCAAGAATCTGTTTAAAATAGATTTTTGAATCAATATATCCCATACCACTTTGAAAATTTTAAAAGGAATTTTATTTTTCAAACATTAATGTCCATATAAATAAAACCCTAAAACCATTTTTAAAACATGGACATTAATGAGACAGATTTAGAAGAATAAACCTTAAAAAAATTAAAATGATATTTTAGTTAGAGTTTCTAACCAATTGGGAGATGCTTGAATACAAATAATTGAGGTAATAAAAACATTATAATATCCTGAAAATAAAGGATTTCATGATATACTATGTCAAAGGATAGTATATACACCATATAAAAGTTAATTGGTGCATAATAACAAAGAAGTCTCAATGGAATGTAAATTGAGATAAAGTACCTTATAAAGAATGTATCCTTAGGTTAAGGATAAACAAATGACATAATTTTGAATGAAAAATATAAATACACTCAATATGATTGGATATTTAGTGTAATTCAATCAGAGGACAATCACACATATTCTTGTAAAAACAACGCCAATGAATTGGATGGTTAACTCAATTAATGGAGATTGAGATACGATTACTCTTATCAAGTTCATATCGATGACTTGAGAATTTATCAATTAAGTGATTATGTGCATCAAAAGTATATCCACAGAAAGGGGAGTGGAAATTAATACAAAAATAATAAATAGTTATTCCACACATAATCCTGGAGTAAAATAATCAATTAAGTATGTGTAAAACCCAATGAGTTGAAATCGAAACTTGAAATCCCCTTACCGATTTGGTGACTTAAGAAACATACCGACATGAAAGAATGATCATACAATGATGATGTAAATACCCATAAATTAAATTATATTACACAAGGAATACCATCATGGGATGTACACACACACTACATGCAATAAATAAGTGGTGAACAATGGAAATCTCACGAAATTAAGAGTGAGATAAGAAACCCCTTACCTCAAGTCCGACTTGTCTTGTATGTTCCTTGTTCTTCCTGAATAATAACTTAAGTTAATTTCTACATGATTAAGAACATTTTTCAAGTTTATTATTTTGTTTATATCAGTTATTACCTTTCTATAACAAATAGTAAATTATTTGAGTTTGTGTTGGATATTTTATCGATGTTCGGAACTTGAGTCAAAAATGAACTTAATATAATTACAAATTTTCCATGTGGTCAAAATTCCATATCGCCAGAATGATATAAATAATTTATTTATCATATATATATATATATATATATTATATTCATTATATATATGTAGTTATAACAGTACATAACATTTCGAGATAAGAAATGAAATGTATCGTTCATGGCACTACTACAAACATTGATTTTATCAGCGCTAGAAAAGCACATTAACAGTGCTAAAAAAAGATCGATTAATAGAGGAGAAGTTAATGGGGGGGGGGGGTCCCTTTTATCAGTGCTCAGAAAATAGATGACAAAAACCCATTTTATTAGTGCTTTTAAAAAACGTTGATAAAAGTCAAAAATAATAATTTATATTCGGGGGGGTGGGGGGTGCTTTTAACAGTGCTTGACCCCCCATCTTATCAGCTCTAGGTGGCCCCCTCCCACTCCCGCGCGCTACCCTTTCCCCTTGCCTGCGCATCCTACACTTTCCCCCGCACTCCCCTCCTTGCTTCCACCCGGATTCGAACCCGCAACCTCCCCCTTGCGCGCCTGCACCTTTACTACTAAGCCATTTTGTTTTTTATCGATTGTATGATACATCTATATATATAGTTTTATTTATTTGTATATTAATATAGATTCATATTAATATAAATATATTTATTTATATGAATACATATATATTTATTCATATAAATATATATATATATTTATTCGTATATTAATATATATAAATATTAATTTATATATATATTGTTATATTTACTCATATATTAATATAGATTCATATTAATATAAATATATTTAGTTATATTAATACATATATGTTTATTCATATATTATTATATATATATATATATATATTCATTTTTATATTAATATATATTTATATCTATTTATATATATATTTGTAGTTACAATTTTTTATCCGTATATTTGTTTGTATATTAATATATATTTATAAGATTAGTTTTAAATACATTTATAAAAGTTTATTATGTGTGTTTATAAATAAATAAATACATATATACATACATATATAAAACACACACACACACACTGACAAACACATATATATTTACGAATAAATACAAATATATGTGTATTTGAAAAGCCATAGAATGATAAAAGGAACATAACTTATAATCCAGAAGCCTGTTTCAACTATACAACCAGTCAAATTGAAGAAAATGAAACAATCATAGATATGATATGTGGTACAGGGCTAACAGAAATCCGGATCAGAAGTTATATCTGTTTTAATGTTAACAAATCGGGGTATGCCGACTAAAAACTCAGTTTTGGAGGCCTTATGAGCATTTTTTGGCCTTTTAAAATCTAACAGAGGCCTTTCCTTAGTCACCAGTGCATAGATCTCGTCGCAGGATTCAATTTGATATGCTGTAGAGCTCAAACGGACACCCGGATAAAATGTTATGGCCGTTTGAAGTTTGAGTTACATTTTCAACATATTTTAGATCTTTTATTATGTTTTTTGATTTTTGCCTCTTCAAATTGTTATTAAATGATTATTAATCGATGATAATCAGTATATTATTAATTAATAATTTTTTTTAAAAAAATTTAAATCCATTTCACTAATTTTTTTTATATTAAATGTAGTAGTCCATTTTTAATTTTCTAAAACATATTTAAAAAATATATATTATATTTATATCAATATAAATATAATTATATAAAAATATATTATTTTTCCAGATTTTTTTTGAAATATAAATTTTTTTAGCCCTAGTAAAAGCACGAATAAATCCCCTCTTTATCAGCTCTACTAAAAAAAGCACTGATAAAGGGGTCCCCTTTATCAGCGCTAAAAAAATCGCTGATAAGGGGGGGGGGGGGCTTTATTAGCATTAAAAAAAGCACTGTTAAAAGGTCACTTTAAACAGCGCTTTTTTTCGCGTTGTTAAAAGTGCCCCTTTATCAATGATTTTTTTAGCGCTGATAAAGGCCCCCCTTTATCATCACTTTTTTTAGCGCTGTTAAAGGGTGGTGCTGCCGAAACCCATTTTTGTGGTAGTGTGGAGATGGTAAGCCGTACGTACTCATGAACGCTACTTCCATTTCTATTTTGTATTTTAATGGAATTAAAACATAATGATACACAGTTATATTATAATTCCAGTATAATATCATATATAATATCATTAAATACATCCTTTATACATCCCACATTAGGCATTAACGAGTCATATCATTTTGAGGGGGCGGTAGTCCGCACTCCCTCAAATGAAATTATCGCATTTTACCCCTAATGGTAGCCATAAAATAATGATATAAATGGAAAATAAAGAAACATAAAGAAAACATAAACATAATATATATATCATATATAAATACAGTTTCATCTTAATGGAAACCATGAGAGATGATAGGAGATAATCGAACAATCATCGTTTTGTGAGGCGTTAGTTTGCCATCCACAGAAGCAGTATGTTCTTCACCAATTAGATGGAGGTGTGTGTACATGTAGTTTGAATCCCTTCCATAACAACATCCTAGTATATTGAGGATATTGGTGTTGTGATAAATGAAACGAATAAAATGAGTTTAGGTTGTTGGATAAGTAAAATGAAACAAAATAAAACAATAGAATTTATGAGAAAGTGTTACCTTTAATTTGGGAAACTTCCTTTGGTTTGAACCAAAAGGACTTCTTGAAGTGACTACTGCCTAAAGTAATCCATCTAAGTGGAAGAGAGGGATCTTGAGAGATTATTTGGGCAGGGTTTGGATGAGCCATGGGGCTTGAGAGGAGTGAGGAATGGGTTATAAGTAGTGTTCTTTTATATAGGAGAGGAAGGGCTCTTTAGGAAAGTGTGAAAATATTATATTATTATATAGTGTTATTTGGTTTCTAAAGGTCCAAAACTAATTAAAGTCAAAGATAAGATGACTCATGGTCAAAATAAAATTATCAAATAAGAATTGGACAGGTTTGGTTATTGTTTTAATATTAATAATCTTATTTATTTAAATCATTTATTAATGAGGTAAATACTACATCATTATTTTGTCATAAAAAATTTAATTTATTTGATGTCTAAAAAATATAAAAAAATTCAAAAATTTAGAAAATCGTTTTAGCTTTCCAATTAATATTTATAGTCAAAAATATAACTTAGATAACTCTATGTAAAAATTGATTTACTAAAAGATATTTTTTTTGTCATTTTTGCCTTTACTTTAAATTAATTAATCTAATGTGTCATAGTCCCTCCCAAGTGGCTCCATGGTGTCCCAAAATCAACCCAAAGATTCCCTTGGTCTGAAATTACTCATCCAATAAGGTTAGGACAAGTGTTAAGGTAATTGTTTCTTATTATAATATTCTTTTTACTTTTCATTATCCTATTTACCTATAACCGTGGTAAATAAAAGTCAAAAGTTACTATTCACCAAAAATTATTTTCATCTTATTGAACCACATTTTACTTACTAATATCAACCATGTTTGTCGGATTTTCGAAATTCAATTCACAGAAGCAGTAAAATTTAATTTAAATGAAAAATTTAGTTTTTTAACTACTACTAAGTGGTTTTACAATTCATCCAAAATTGAAGTTTTTTAGAAAAATACCAAAAATTCAGTTCAAGTTATATTTGATATTCCGAATGAAAAAATGATCTTTATTTTACCTAATTAAAAACATAGAAGTTTCATTAATTAATTTAAAATTAATTCCTGTTGTCGAAACAAATAGCATGTTTCTAAGAAACAATATTTGTCAAAAGATTGACACTTGTTTATCCCAATTTCAAAGTGAAATTTCTTCTAATTACCAGAATTGGATTAAATGGTAAAAATATAATCTAATTACACTTTAAAACCATTTAAAAAGATAATATAACCATATAAATAAATTATATTAAAAGGCAGTTTTGAATTAAAATAATGTATTTTTCACTATTCATCAAAAAATAAATTTTATCATAAAAATACCAAAATTTTACCCAAAGTAAATTTTGATATCCCAATTCTAATGTAGAATTTTATTTTATCAAAAGGTACATATAAGAATGAAAAAAACTGGATTTAAAGAGGTTTTTCCATTAAAAGGCGGAAAACCAACCCTTTAAAGTAAATTATGCTTAAAATAAGATTCATTCACATTTTAAGCATCTAACTTTTATTGGATAAATGTAAAAACATTTAACAAACATGTATAATGGTTTTGTAGTTAGTTTTATTCATTCCTTCCATTACAATGGCTAGGCGTTAACTACCATTTAAAATAATATTATTATACTATTAGTGTGCAATGTAAAATTTTAAAGAAACCCATTGTTGCATATCAGGTACACCATCGAACATAGTGTCCCCTTTAAAGTAGAATTAATAATTAGTTCATAAATATTTGAAAAGGTTCATGTTCTTTATTTATCCGGGATGTTACAACAACCCATGGGATGGGGGGAAACTCGTCGCGTCCGACAAGGCCACAATAACCGATCCCAAAACTGAAGGGTGACAAGGGTGCATCGCCTACCAATGGACTATATGAAGTCCTGGTTAGTATGGATTTTTACTATCAGTTAAATGATTTTATGGGTGAAAAATAATATGATTTTGTGAATATAAATATTATCTAATAGATAAAAATGGAATTGGAAAATGATATGATGATTAAGTGATTGATGTTATTTTGGAAGATGTTTGCTATTTTTGGAATCCTATATGATCAAGTTAAATAAAATACTATGATATTTTATTTAAGTAATATAGGTTGAATAGATTTTGGAAGTATCTATGATTTTATTATGGACCTGGGTGATTCATATTATTTATGGATATGGATAGAATATATAGAGATTATGTACGTAGGGTAATTAATTTAGGTGTTCTACTTCTAGAGTAATTGATTTCAATTAGAGATAAATCTAAAACTTTATCTTGCAATATTATGTAATCAAATAAAATTAAATTTTGGGTTTCAATTTTAGTTTGGATTATTGAGGGATTTTAAGGACAATTATTTACTGAATGGTCTGTGTTGAATTTTGGGTATTGTTGTTGAATTTTAATGATTAAAAGTATTTTTTCATCATAAAATGGTTTATTATTTTTGGGGAAGTATCATATATTGTAATAAAAATTTTGATTTTTTTAATGTCTAAATATAGTATAAATATATATTTAACCTTTTTTGGATTATGTGATTCTCTAGAAGTTGATTCTAGTGCTTCATGTGTGAAAAGTTCATCTTAAATTCTCATAATTTTGAGAAAAATATGATTCTATGGTGGAAATTTATTAAAGGATGAAATTATACTTGTAAATTAAATATGTTTCTTTATGATCTTAGTCCACATAATAATATAATTCCTTAACACTATGAAAAATATATTAAAACAAAAAATATTTTCTGTTTACTTTTCCTACTATGAAATCAAAAACCATTTAACCCCTAAAACAATTATAGTCTTCTAATTGTTAAATTTCTCCTGAAAATGTTCTATATCACTCTCTATAAGAACATTATGGTTAGTTTTATATTCTATGTCCATGTTTTTCTACATGGAACCCTAGTATGTGTTATCCCATGTGACCTTCATACTTCCCTTTATTTCTTTTAATATAGAGGTTTTGTTAATACTTTTTCCAATGTGGGATTTTAAAAAAGGTATTTTGAAAAGTAAAACCCTAGTTTTCGATCTCAAGTTAAAATTGTGAGGAAGAATTTTTTTAAATGGGTGGAGAATGTAACATTCCATGTTTTTAAAAGGAAACTCAATGTTTAATAGCATACATGATACACCACATAAAGCTAAAAAGAAAAACAAAATATTTTTATTTAATATGGTAGTTATCACATAGTTGTTAGAATGGTGGTAATGAACAATGATAACTAAATTATTAAAATGTTTTTTACACATGTTTATATAATGATTCTTTGGTTATCAAATTAACATGAAATGAAACTAAAAACCAAATGAATATAAAGGATGTATTTTTAGGAAAAACTAATTAAATGTGAATAATTGTGTTTATAAAATAATAAAATCACTATTTTTAGATTATATTAGTGAAATATAAATTCAATATAATGTTTAAAATTCATCTTATGTGTTTTCAAGACATTATATAAGAACAAATACAATTTTACGGATAAAATGAGTGTTTTTCTAAAAATAAATTTTTCCACCTTTTGATGATGAACCTATTTTAAATCTAGTTCTTGACACTTTTGATATAACAATTTTCTTATGGTGAATTTCTGGTATTTTTCTAAAATGGTTCAATTTTTAATGAATAGTTAAAATACTGCATTGTAGTTAAACTCTACGTTTTTTGTTTAAATAACTATTATATTTTAAATTTATTTTAAAGTAAAAATAGTTCTATTATTCATATATTAATACATTTTAGGTCATTGGAATAATTTTTAGGTTGAAATTAGATATAAAAATTTATTAAACTTTTGAACGTTTTTTTACCAGCATTCTCACCACATTTGTGTGATTAACATTAAACATAATTTTCACACTTATATGAATTGAAGTTTTGAAGATGGAAAAACATGGTCATAATTAGTATGAAATTTTTCATCTAATAGGAACAACTTAATTTTTGGTGAACAATAACTTTAGTATTTTCTTTACCATGGTTAAGGGTAAATCACATAATTAAGGGTAAAAAAATATATTATAGGCATTATAAAATTACACTAAATTTTTTATTGATTTAATTAGAGGATATTTTTTTGCCCAAAATGTTCCATGGGTTGATTTTGGGGCCACATTGACCCAATTAGATGATTTTAATACATTTATAATTTTATATTTAATGAAAATCCTATTTTGTTATACATTTGTTTTTAACAAGTAAATTGTTTTTAATATGGGGTTATATAAGTGGTTTGATAGACTATAAATAGTTATTTGAAATATAAATGTTTTTTTACATCCTAGTGTTTGGTTTATAATTTTTATAAAATAAAGAATTAAATTAAATGGTGACACAATCATGATTCCATAATTGATTTACTAAAAGAAGAAAAAAATAAAAGACATTAATAATGTTAAATTAAATATAATTTGGAATGTTTTATGACATATGAGGATTTTATGAATGACTTGTAAATATTAGGGATGGGTTAATGTATCTTGTTTAAATGAATCATGTTGTTATGATATTTTTTAAAAAACAAATAGCGAATCATGTCAAAATTGACACTTATGAGATTTTAAAATAAATTATATTTTATTAAATGATATGAAATTATTAAAAATACAAGATTCATCCAAATAGTTTTTATAAGACATTTTAAATAAAAAATGACTCATTTAAGGGTCTTTTGGAATTTTATAATAAATATAGTAACTCAAATAAATATTACAGGATATCACGATAAGAATTAAAAAGGTTACATAAGTTTAAAAAATAAGGTTTAAAATAAAATAAATAAATGTATAAAAAATATTGGTTAAGAAGAATGAGAAACCTACTCTTATTATCTTATAAATAATGGAATTTGGAGTCATTTGGAATTAAAAATTAATTTATATTAAGTTAATATGTTAAGGGTTTTCAAGGGTGCCCTTCCCCTCTCATATAAAGAGGCACCCATTCCTATCTATTACTGGACTGAAAATTAATTTATTATTAAGGATAATACACTTTTTAGGAGAAAGTGAGAAACCACAACAGTTAACAGAATAACCAAGAAGCCTCCACAGAAATCAACCGGTCCTGCCCCACCCAAGCAAATGTGTCAAGATAAAAAGCCTCTAACGATGCAGACCCTCAGCAGACAGTCTCGTGAAAATGCACAAGCACAGAACCAATGGCAATGCCATACCCTCTCAACATTCCAATCCAAAGGTCTGCCTCGATAAAGACTTCTTGCTCTGGTCCTCATCCGGAGCAGGTCCAAGCCGAATGCGAGGCATGAGAACAACCAAACAGCCGATCCAAACAACAAGGGACCCCAAAAAAACAAATCTCACCAGACCATTGCCCTGAATCCATCCACCCGAGGCCAATAACTTAAGCAGAAATTTTAAAAATAAACTTGATGTTACCTGAATCAGTTTCCCTAAGTAGATTCCACGCTAGGGATGCCAACTTTACATCAGCTCCTTTCAATATCAGCTTCTCAAACTCAAAGACCAGCTGGTCCCAAGACTGAATATACTCATCTAAACTGATCTTTCCTTGATTGAAGCCACCAACCAAGATTGAATCTTGTTTGTCAATCCATATATATTGGTCCTCATTGAGAGACACCTCAAGAGACCTCCCCATCATTTTAGCAGCCTCCTCCTTAGTTGCGTTGAGCAATAAAGGTTGTTCTATCACATAGTCATCGGAGATTAACAGCAAGACCTTGGGATGATCATCCCGCACCTCATGCTTTTAGTGTCTCAGAACCTCCTTGTCTATCTTCATCTTGTTCAATTTATGTGCAGAGCGGGTCTCAAGAGGAGGAGGTAGAGAGGAGTATTCCTTCCTCCCCTTCCTTCTCCTGTCGCCCCTATCACATCTTAGGCTTGAGTCCTCATCTGCCGAGTGAACTGGTTCATGAACTTTGGTAGCCTTTCCATTGATCCTAACATCCTCACCTAGAGAAAAAGAATCAGAACTCAAATCGGCCTCAGTTAGACCTTCGAACCTGTTTCACAAGGGGACTACCTAAAAACCATTGATCCTAACATCCTCAAATTTATATAATTAATGTATAAATGTTATTAATATTTAATGAATATTATTCTGGAGATAAAGGACTCATGAACATATTGAATTTTAACATCATATAAATTTATTTTTTGGATGAAGTACCGAATTTCGTCAAATCGTCTGACGTGAAATAAAATAACTAAGTAATTATTATAACATGGTAATATAAAAGGAATAATAAAAATAAATTTGTTTTGAAGAAATAATAAAATTAACATAGTTTTATTATTCAGGAAGAAAACGAACATATGTGATGAAACAGATTCAAGGTAATGGACTTCATCTCAATCTCCTTTAATTGAGGTATTTATTTATAATATGCACATTTATTATTTTATAAGGTGTATATACAGCCAATGAAAAATTTCATAACTATATTCTATCTATAATAATTTATCTATAATAATTTTATTTGATTTTTAGTTAATTTATTCATTCACAGATATTAGGATTTAAATGTTCAAAGTGGTATGAGACACCTTGAATGT
The DNA here is from genome assembly GCA_963277665.1 of Viscum album. Lineage (NCBI taxonomy): Eukaryota > Viridiplantae > Streptophyta > Magnoliopsida > Santalales > Viscaceae > Viscum > Viscum album. The sequence goes on from OY728167.1 coordinate 688,405,127, forward strand.
TTAAAGATTTAATTATCAAATATTTCTTCAATGATATTAATTTACATATTTAATTATATGGATATAAAAGGATTATAAAAAAAATATTATGTATATTTTTAATTTCATTCAAATGTTTTGAAAATGAGTATTTCTATATAGATCTTGATTTTTTTTTTAAAAAAATGATAAAATGAATGTTTTTTAACATATACGACGATAATGACTTCTTTGTCACTGTAATCATTATTTGATATTTGGATTCCTCTACAAGAATTAACAATTTTTAAAATGAAAAATATATCCCTTATTCAATTTTTTGGTATTTTGGTATTGAAAATGGTTTAATTATTTAAATATATTGAAATAATTTATTGTGATTTCAAATGAAATTTTATGAGTGAAATGCCGAAAATTGAAATATTTTATTTGTTATGATTATATAATGGTACATCTATATTTAATGGGTGGTTATGTGATAAAACAATGATGACTGGTTCCGTGATAAACCTATGAAATGTGTTTACATTATAACCTCTAATTCATTTGGTATAGAAGTTAGTCGTAAAACTATTCTATTTATAAGAGTGACACGTATTGAAGTTGACCGCATGGTTATTCTATTTAAGTATGATTATGTCCCAAGTTACCTTATATGATATATGTCCTTTCAATGGTTTTGTGGTGATATTTTTATTTCAAAAAGGTCAATTAATGATACTATTTTAAAATGAAAGTATTTAATACTTCTTAAGGGTGGGATGTATTACATTATAATAAAGTATCCATGGGTTTTCATGTTTTGACAAGATTAAAAGTTTTATTTTTTTTGTGAATCCCATAAAGATCTTTTTATGATCATCCCATGATTTAAAATTATTTTCATAGGTCTTAATATTTGTAAAGATAAAAATATTTCATGATGTACATATTGAAGATATGCTGTAAAACGAAGTCATTTTTTATTTTAAAATGGATTCCTTTGGTGAAAAAATAGATACTGAGTATAAGTTTACACTTGTAATGTATGGGTTTATGTTGTAATATTTTTTTACTAATTATATAAAACTCAAACATGAAATGATCATCTAATGTAAATTCTACTTCAAAACCACTTTAATAAGTTATATTTAAGGATGGGTCCTTACAATATAAGTATATTAGAATATCATATAGTTTTTCTAAGGTATTTATTATGTGGTTTACATAGAAATAATTCCAACATTGGATAATATAGGTGGATGTGGTTTTATCCCAAATGTACCTATGGGAAATAACTATAAAAAAGGCACGTTGGGCTTGACTCCAGCATTACATTGTACATGAAAACAAGCATTATTTCATACTTGTTTTGACACTCCTGTGTGATATTATTGGGTCAATTCACGTTTTATTTTCAAACCATTTTGAAGGGTTTTTAAGTATTTATATGATTTGAAAATATTCTCAAATAAATCGTGTTTATGATTATGAGATAATCAATATATATATATATATTTCAATTTATGATAAGTGATTAATTAGTTTTATGATTATACATTATACTTCATAATTTTATGATCTAATCAAGTGCATGACATTGTTTAGAAATGGAGACTGGTGGAAGGAATGCTAATTTTATCAATTCATGTAACCCAAATAGAAAGATTTATTATTTCATTAATGGGATTAAGCCTATAATTTGAAGGGAACTAGTCTTATAAACGTTCTCATCATACGAGTACATAATATCATGTGAAATGAAGATATAGAAATAATTATCTATGTATAAAGTATTTGTATAGATGTAAGAGAATAAGATGATGATAGAACAAAAAATAGATAAGAGTAATAAGGAAAAGAAGGATTTATCCCATATGATAATTGGGGAAAGAAACATTCCAGTACTTTCTTGAAGGGAATGGGATTTTTCTACAAGTGTGGAGATAAATACCACCATAATTATGATTTTAAGGGAATGAAATAAATTTCTACTGTTCAATGATTTAACTGTAAATGAATGGGGAACTACCCCAAGTTTTAAGAGAATATACCTCAACAGTAGCTAAGGGATTATAGTCAAACATATGATATTATAATAGAAGAAGTGTATTTATCAATGTACTTGTGTTTGGATTCAATAATTATGTTATAGGAGTATTTTATCAATGATATTATCATTATAAGAAACCTGAAATGTGTAAGGATTATAATGTAGTACTATTTATTAATTGATTTGAGAGAATATGTTGAATGGTACCAATTTCCTAGAAAATAGGTTCAATTACAATTCTAATATCATGGAAAACACATGATTATGGGAGGATAACCCTTAATATGTGCATGATTTTCAGATAATAATGAGATTTTTATGGGATAGTATTGGTGACAATGAAATTTGTTAGAGGATTGATTGCTTATGTCATATTTACTGGAGTTTACTATAAGTATTGATTTATAGAATATATTCAATGACCATAGATTTTATTTTTGGAAGCATGTATGTTTTCATTAAGGTTTTATGGTGATCAAGGTCTTCACATATTTGGAATGTGATCAAGGAAGCCACATATTTGGAAGCATGCATGTTTTGATTGAAATTTGGGCCATGTGATGGGTTTCAGGACCACTGGGCCTTAGGGCCATGTAATGAATAATTAGCACTAGATGGATGGGATACATTTCTAGCCTATGTATGTGGTGTGTGTCTATTTAATGTAATTTTACCCCCAAGAATCTAATATATATATATATATATATGTTGAATATAGTAAGATGAACATTCTGTGTTATTGGATAAATTTTTCTAAACATTTTGTTTTTGAAAAATATATAGAGAAATGAGGAAAGACATTTCATTTTAATGATCTGTTAAACATGCTCCAAGCATAAAAATTCAGTTTTGATATTTATTTCTTAGAGTAATAAATGAAGTGGGAATTGATCGAATCATAACAAAAGGATTAAATTGTTCCTATCAAATAGAAAGATAACATGTAAGTTAATTTTATATGTTCTCCATATATATAGTAAAGGAATTACTCAACTCATGAAAAAAGATCTTGAAATAAATGTGTTATCCTAGTACTATCATTTATCCTGGATAAAATAATCCCTTAAATCATCACAGATTTATGGTTTTTTTGTTGTTGAATTTTTCTTGATCATAAAAAATATTGTGATAAATGACCTCTATCACCCTCCATCATTATTTAGGCTTTACACTTTTCATTAATGTCCACATCTTCACTCCTAACCTATGTTCTCCTACTTAGAAACCTAATGATGTGATTATTCTAGATATCCTTCATACTTCCCTTTCTCTGTTATCAAGAGGAAGTATTTTAACCATTTTTACAATGTGGGTTTCCAAAAAAGGTGTTTTCAAATTTAAAACCACTGATTATTGGGATGTAGATTGTATTTTGAGGATACAATTTATTTAATGGGTAGAATATAACCCCCCGAGATTTTAAAAGCGGGACATCATATTTGATAGCGTATATGACACAAAACACCAAGATTATAAGAGAACGTTACACCATAAGACATTGTGATATATTTATTTTTAAATAAATTCAATCTCTTTGATAGTTTTAAATTCATAAAACATTGCGTATGAATGAAACAAGATACTCTTTTAAAATATTTTTATTTAAACATGACCATTATAACCCAACCGTTAAGATGATAGGTATGAATATTAATAACCAAAATTTAATACTTATATGGTTTAGACTTGTATAATATAAATTCAATGGTAATATTTTGATTATAAATGAAATAATAACCATTTGGAAGAGAAAGAAATATATTCAGAAAAATGTATATTTATGAAAGGTAGATTAGTTGCAATTTGTGAACATAATTTATAATTATTTTTTTTATCAATTTTAAAAAAATTATTTTAAAAAATAAAAATTAATTTTTTAGTAATAATTCAAAAATTATATTTTGGTGAATTTATTCTCATTTTCTAAAAATATTAATTTTTATGAATAGTGGAAAACACTCATTTTAATTGAAAACTACCATTTGTTTTAGATTATTCAAAAATTAAAAATTTATTTTGAATTGGGTTTAAAGTAAAATTAGTTAAATTAAATTATAATTTAACTAATTTAGTTTATTGGAATTAATTTCATGCTGAACATTGATATTATGAAACTCTTCACTTACAAGAATTTTCTCTTTGGAAAACCGCCATTTAATCACATTTATGGTTTAATTTTAAATTAAATTCTGTGACTTCTATGAATCAAATTTGGAAAAATGGAATCAATATATGGAATTATTATAATTTATATTATCTAATTAGTTCAAATTAATTTTTAACCATCATGAATAATGAATGTTTTTAAAACAAATTACCATGTTTAAGGTAAAAATATGATTATGGGGGGGATAAACTACAAAGATAATGGTTGAAATTATAATAACCATAAACACAGTAACCTGGATCTAGATCATTATATTATTACATTACCATTATGAAAATGGTAAGATACTGAATGATCGATAATTTTCATAGTTTTAGAGAACTGAATGCAGACAAGATACCCATTTCACATTGGGAATATAAAATAAAACAAAATTCATAACAACAACAAATAAACTTTATCCTTGAGAACTCATTCAAGTATCTATTCTTCATATCTTGGGGAAATGAAACAAATGTGTTTGAGATAAAATGATTAGTGAGGGTTAAGTAATAAATATAATTTCATTGATCCATAAAGAATAATCAAATCAAAATGGTAAATAACTAAACACAAATGGAAGTTAAATAAATTTACTACATGAATAGATAATTCATACTCAATAAGGAAAGATAAATAACTGAAACTCATTTCATCTGATCAATAAAATTTATATGAAATTCATCCAGAGATAATATCACTATGATAGTATCATCAATAATAATAACTTAATTTTTAATTATTGTAATGCTTAATTATTAGAAACCATGATATCAGGAATCATGATACCTCTAGGGTAGGTACCTTTCATAGGATAGTTAAAATACCATAGGTAGAAAACCATTTAATTTAGACAACTTAATTTGTCTCATGATACCTACTTATGCATTAAGGGGATATATTATACCAGCCCCCACCCATCATTGTAGGTCCACAAAATTCATCATATATCAAATAATTTATTTAATTCATGAATCAATATAACTTATCATCAAATATCCATACTGACTAAAAGATATAGATTTATCAATATTTCAATAAATAATAAAATAAAATTCAAATTAAACCATATATGTAAAAAAGGTATATAGTTTAGTCAATAATCATATTAATCATTCAACAATATGGATATTTAAAAGAAATTAAATTTATAATGAAAAATAATAACAGGAAAGTGATTGCTTCAAGAGAAAGTTAACAATCCCAAAATGAAGTGATCTTGTAAAATAACTTTACAACTACGTAAATTTAAAGTCAAATAACCTTTGAGGAAATGATTCTAAGTGAAACTTAAAATAGAAATATTTTTTAATGAATCTTTATATTACATGTCAAAATGGGTAGAACATACACCACATAAAAGTGAATTGGTGAATAAAAACGTTTAAGTCTCAAAGGAATGTAAATTGAGACAAAATACCTTACCTCAAACATTCTTTTGATTAATAAGGATATAAACACCTATATAGTATTTTTAAAAATTTAATTTACTTACACTATAAATATATTAATATTTATAATATCATATATGATGATTTTATAACATTTTACGGCCTATTTGATAATAATCTGTCATTATTTTCTTGATTTCGGCTGTTAATTTCCCTGTTTTATCTTGCATGTTTTGACTTTAATGATCAATTTATTTAAAATATTTTATAGTTTTATCATATAAAAAATAATTTTCATGACATAATTATCATAAATTATAATTTTAAAACTAATCATGAATGATTATTATGAAAACTGATGTACATTACGGATGAGTAACATTTTCATTTCCAAATGATCATTATAAAGAGAAGGTAATAAATATATAATATATCCATAATTATCATAATATCATATATATATTTATATCATGTTATATACTTATATATATCATCAAAGTGGTTTTGTTATAAAAAGAGAGTCACATCACTTCGCAAATGCGGTAGTCCACACATACACAAATGATGTTATCATCTTTAAGTGAGTGAAAATATATGAAAGAAAATGTTATAAATTATTTTTATAGAATTATAATTATGTTATTAATATAATAATTATTTCCTGTATATCACATATAATCATTAACTTTATCTTTATCACCTTCCATGGTAAGCGTTAGTGAAACACGAATCACATCTCTTTGACAGGCGGTAGTTTGCCGTACACATGAGTGGCATTATCATATATCCTACAGAATGGAAGGTAAACTGATATATATATATATATATGATATAGTGACTCCATATGTATAAATATGTTATAAATATCATATATATAGTTTATATCCATCATCATACCTAACCTTGATAGGTGGAAATGAAAAAACGAATGACATCGCTTTGTGAGGGAGTAGTCCACCGCACACATGAAGTATGATTTCATAACCCTTTTGATATATGTTGATATGGTAATAGGTAATAAAATTATTATAAAAACATCCTACTATATTGCAGATACTTAGGTTATTTTATCATAATTTATTAATAAGAATTGAAGGACGTGGATAAAGAAATAAAATAAAGATTCTCGTTGAAGAACATTACCTTTTCTTTGGGTATTCTCTTTATGATTGAGATAATTTTTTCCTAGGTTGGATTTAAGATAAAACTAATACTTATATTATTTTGTAAGGGAATTTTAGAATTTATTCGAGTAGGACTTTTCCGAACTAAATAGTTGTGATGTTGTGAATAGGAGAGAGGAGTGACTACCCTTTGTATAACTGAAGAGGAGTGACATTTTTTTGTAAATTCCCAAATGTATTCCCTACTTGGAGGTCTCTCTTACCCCAAGTGGATCCAAAATGTATAATTAAAGGTATTTAGAGATGACATGGTTTATCCAAACAACCAAAACACAATTAAATACACGTATTAATCTTTTCCCCTTAACATCTATATTTCTATACTTTGACAATTTTGGTTTTTTTCACTTCATTAACTAGTTTTCTAACCAAGATAATTTATCCTTTAAAAACAAAATTAAAAGATAATTTTTATTTAATTTTTACCCATGGATTATAAATATTATATATAATTTTTAAAATATAAATCCAATGTGCGTTGGAAATTAATTTAAACACAAGCAGATGCAATGTGGAATAATATTGCTTTGACCTTAACCGAGCTAATAATGTTTTTACAATTTAGGGGTCAATATAATTATTATAAAAGAAAAATTGATGTATGAATGGAAAATATTTAATATTTACTAACATATATAAATTATTTTTTAGAAGATAGTATTTTATTAATTTTAAATTATTTAATAAAATATCATTTATAATAAAAAACATTACTGTCAATTTTGACATTATTCATTAAATTTGAATTAAAAAAATATCAATAAAAATATGGAATTGGAATATATTATGTTCAAAATTGTGAAATATTATATATTAATATAAAAAATTAATGTAAAATAATAACTCATTCAATTTTTTTAACTTTTAATATTTTTAGTGTCATTTATTTTATTTAATCATTAACTAAACCATTACTACGTTGGAGTTTTTTAATATTTTAAAATAATTATTTCATCTCCAAAAAATAAAATAAGTTATCATTATCAAATAAATAATTTATATTTTAAAATAATACTTTTTCCCAAACATGTGTTATTTCTCCCTTGTCCCAAATCTTGATAGATATTAAAATGAAGGAAGGCATTTTTTTTATTTTTATTTACACAACTTATTATATTGTTCAAATTCAAAGGAATGTGGAAATAAATTTCCATATTATAAATATTTTTATGTCAAATTACTAGATGAAATCATAACATGAAATTAATATAATATTTTAGGTCATTTTCACACTTATCTAATTAATATAACCCCATAATAAACTCATTTTTAGCTTAACTGCAGTAATAAATTTTTATTAGATTCACTATTAATTTTGATCCAAAATTTAGTTGAAATTATTATAAATTATAAATTACTATGATTAAAAATATGTTATAAATTTTCCCAAATTCATTTCATTAAAGTGACAGAATTTAAATTAATATTAATCCCTCACAAGAACTCTCTGTAGACTCGCATTTGTTAGAATCATCCATCCATTGATGCCTTCGACCGCTTTGTCTCTTAGTCGTGGGGTTTGAATCCCCACAATATGGTTGGGCTTCTGGATCCTCAAAACCTTCTAATTTACATCACGACTAAATATGACCATTTCACTTCCTAGACAGGAAACAAGCATTCCTGTAATAGTGCTCACCCTTTCCTCTTCCGATGGTCCTTCGATTTCCATTTGAGGCGTGATCCTTCGATGAATATGATTTGGGTATGTTTCCATAGTCTTCCAATTCTGTTACAAAACCCCAGTATTATTTAGATTCTTGGTAATATGGTGGGTAGGTTCTTAGGTTTTGATGACCGGTTGCAATCCCTATTCCACCCAATTTCTCTATGGATCTGTGTGGAGATTGATGTTTCTAAACAGCCAGTTGATTTTGTGTGGATTGAGATTGAGAATGAGTACCAAATAAAACAAAGGTTTTGTTTTAATTATTGGATCAATTTATTTTCTTTCTCTGTTCGTTTGGGTCACCTCCAACAAGATTGTAGGTGTGGGAAAGGAGGTGATCCCCCATTAATCTTTAGCAAAGATTGTGAAATGAGTACTTCTCATGTTAAATCTTATGCGGATGCGTTATCTCCCCCCTTGAGTAGTAGTTTGTATGCGTCTGGTGCTAATGGAGGCCACACCATCTCATTCCTAGTACATGTGAATGCATCCTCATGGTCTATTTTAAGATTCCCTAGATCGGTTTCTCTGAGGCCTCGAGGAATCTCTCTCTTGTATCCATTCAACCATTATCTGTATCAGGGTGTGGATGGGGCCGTATATAAAGGAGGATGGAGCAAAGTGACTCACAGGAAGGCCAAGAATAGGAGTCCATCCCCTACTAATCAGCCTTCCGGCAATGAAAAGCCCTTATATGATACCACCCAGTCCCCCTGTACTATGAAGAAGATGATAAACCCAAGAGGATCACACATGATAGGATATCAAAAGGTAAAATAAAGCTCATTGATGTTGGGTACTATTTAGTTTAAACTGGGAGGAAGACCTAGACTTGAAGAGATTACTCGTACCTCCCATGAATGATGAATACTCAATCAGCTGGGAAGGGTATAAATTTTAGGGAGCCTGACCAACCTCACATCCATTACAAGGCTGTGGAGTCTAAAGGTGGCAATCTTGAGTATCCAAACCGGCTAAAGGATAAGGTGGCATCAGATGATGTCCAGAAGAATGCATGAAAGGAGAACACTGACCTGAAGATTCTTCAACATTCTGATGAAGAGATAGTGGATAATCATTATTATATTAATGTTACTATGGAGGAAGATGATTGTATGTATGCTAGATCATTCCATTTTGACCATAATGAAGAGAAAGATGATTGGATTGGAAGGAATGCCCATATTATGGCCCGTGGAATTAATGACAAGAAAGTAAACCTAGATGAATACATTCAGACTTGGGATAGGATGGCCGACCACTTCGAGGATCTCATCAAATACGACCCAGATTCAACGGTAACTTTAATATCATGGATATTTCATAGGGTGTTTAATTCAAAACTTTTAATGTTTATTGGGAACAACTCAGTAAACTCTTATGAGGATTGACTTGAGTATGGCTTGTAATCTATTTGGTTTTTTCACTTTCCCTCAAAATGACCACTTTAATAAAAATATAAATTGGAATGAAGGATTAATATTTATAAAATTGACCTAATTTACATTAAAAACAATTAAAAATATAGTGTAATATTATATACAATTTAAAAAAAACAACAGTTTTGAATTAAAATCAAGTATTTAAAAATTTATTAGAAAATGAATCTTTTTAGAAAAATATCAAAAATTCACCATAAGATAATTTTGGTATTCTGATTTTAAAAATTAACTTTAAATTTTAAAATTAATTTTTTAAAATTTGCAAAAATTAATTTAAAATTAAGCATGGAAAGTATTATTAAACCATGTTTTGTTTAATCCTGATATTAAGTGTATTTCAAGCAATCGATAAAATTAAATTTATTCTAAAAGAGATATATTGTAAAGTCTTGTCTTGCTAAAAATGACCTACCAAAATTTAAAAAACCCATTTTGGATATATTTCTACCTTATAACCACTATGGTTTGATAATGACCCATTTTGGAGGATTGTGACATGATATAAACATGTGTATCAATTTATCCTTTCGAAAATTCCATATGTTTCCTCTCCCACAATTGTAAAAAGAAACCCCATATCCTCCCCTATTTACACATCCAAAAAAATTTGTTCTAGAAAATACCTACCCAAATACATTCTTTAATTCCCTCCTATATCCTAGAGGCCTTTTTATATAAGTAATACCTCCCAAGAATACTTTAGGCACAAACCCAGATAGTATCTATGAAGAAGAGGTAAAATTATTTAACGTGTCTTTTTTATTTATTTTCAAAATCCTTCGAAAATTATTAAAAAATTATAATATAATAACACCAATATATGATATATACTGATATGTTATGATGTAAATGGAATAACCCAAATTTATCTCCACTTCCATTAAATAGGGAACAAAACCACCGATCATGTGTCTGGAAAACTACCTCCTCACGAACATATGTAGTTCATTTTCCGTAACCACCATTCAATTCTACATATAATCATGTATTTAAAAATATTTATATGAAATTTATGAAATTATTATTTATATTTAATTATAATATCACATATAACTTATTACTTTCCATTCCACTGGGGGTAAGATAATGTCGCTGCTGTGTACGGTGGACTATCGCCTCACGAAATGATGTGATTCTTTTTTCACTTAAAATTTACATGAAAGGTATTAAGGTATAATTTAATGAATATATATGATATTTAATATCCATAAATATATTTTTAAATATAATACAATACTTAACTTCTTACCTTCTAATCCGTTTAAAAAAAATAACACCGCTCGTGTGTACTTCTGGACTACCGCATCCACATAACGGTGTGATGTTTTTAATTTTATTCTTAAATGGATGGTAATATAGATTTATTTTATTAATATACATGATATAAATAAAATAGTAACGTTTATTTAAAGTTAAATTAATAAAATTTTTTCATTCCATCGAGAAAAATGGAAAGAATGTTCATGTGTACGTATGACCTACCGTCTCCATGAACAGTGTAATCCATTTTCCAACTCTAACATTTATATAATACTCTAAATACACATATAAATAATTTATATGATATTTATATCATTTTTATCATTATTTATATTATTTAACCATGATCAAATTAAAAGTACCAACATTAGCAAACTAAAACACAAACGAAAAACGAAGTAATTATCATCCGAAATAGTGATATTAACAATGAGTGGTTAATAAAAATATGATAAAATACTATAAGTAAATAATATATGGAATATATATATGATAATGGTTATTTAATAGATTTATTATAATACTATATTTATTATACATGTGGTAAGGATGAATACAAATGAATTCAATCATGAGGTTAGACTTTCTCATCTCACTTTTACCTCTTTGAGACATACACTATATTCACCACTTATTCCTTTATATGATGCATATATTTCCCCTTTTTATACATTATATCAATAATATATATATATATATTAATGGAATTTAAAGTTTAATTTTATTTTATTTCCTTTAAGCGTATTATGATTCGAAAGATACCAATGTGGTAAGGGTTTATTTCACAATCTCATAATTATTTGAGATTATTTATTTTTAAGTCTCCATTGGGAAAATTATTTTGTATTTATATTTTAAAATAACTATATTTTCTTCTCCTATTGTTATTCATGAAATTTTTCAAGTAATATTACCATTTCCCACTCTCTGTTTACATAAAATTATTGAGAAATTTTTTTTAATAACATGTGACTTTATTTCTATTTTCATTTGAAAATCATTTTCAACAAAAATAAATGTTATCTAAAAACATTTTCAATTTTTTTTTTAATTTTTAAAAATGATTTATTAAGTGAATTTTCACCCATTTTTAATTTTTTAAAAATGTTTTGAAAATAATCTTTATGTCATTTTCAAAACACGTCCTCTTTGGATTTTGTCGAAAATTTAAAACAAATATCTATTTAAATATATAAAAAATGAATGAAATTTCTCACTGTAATATCCAATAAATGTATTAAATATTATTCTATAGGTTTTTTTGGATATTTTTAATAAAATTTATTTTCAATTTGTTTGTGAAATTTTAATTTTAAAAGGTTATTTTCAATGTGAAAATTTTATTTTCCTCAATAATGTTTTAAAGAATACTTTCAAGAAATCTATATTCATTAATGAAAAAAAATCCTTATTATAATTATGTTTCATAGGTGATATGTTGTATTGATACCATCCTTATTATTTCTCTGTATTGTTTATGATCAGTTTAACTTGGGATGTACAATTATATTACAATTAAAAATTTACATTGGATGGTTTATGATTATTTTTATTTGATTAGGGTATGTATTTTAATTTTGTATATTAATTTTTTAATATGAATGATTATTTTTAATTATGTTTTGACCATTTTAATATGAGTAATTCATTGGGATTAGTAAGTTACAGATGGGAATCGATTATAGTTAAATCCTCAATGCATCAACAGGTCTCATGAAACAAATCTGCTAGCCAAATTAGACAGGTTTCTATCCACTGATTTAAATTTTCATATGAAAGGTCTTTACAGTATGTTATATATGTATAAAATCACGAAATCCCTCATTATAAGATTAGTTATTTATGTCCATGTTATTATTCTATTAGCTAGAATATTCATGGATAACTTTCAAGATAATGTGATTATTTATATAGATTTATTTGATTGTCATTTATTTTTTCCATATATTTTTCTGTTTTTTGATAAAATGACATGTGTTTCATTTATTTACCTTACCATATTGATTATTATTATTTATTCATGATAGATTCTATTTTATTCTTACCCTTACAAAGCATCTGAGCTCACACCTTTATTTTGTTTTATTTTCTATAGGATACCAGTAAGTGTTTATAATATATATTTTGGGATATTCTATGATGAATAATGTCATTATAAAAAAACACTTTTCTCACTTTAAATTTTCAATTATAATGTGAATTTCAAGAATGTATCTGGTTTACCAAGACTAATATATGATTAGGTCCTTAGAGATGTGATACCTTGTATCTTATGCCAATGTAATAATGAAACCATTAACTCTAGGATACTGGGGTTGGGGTTTTCATAGTTGAAATTAGATGAATTTTAGTAGAAACCATGGGAACTGTATTTAAGAAAGCATATATTAGGGAACATTACCCTATGACATACATTGAGTATAAGTATAGAATAACATCCTAAAGTTTTTTAAGGTAGAGATTATATGGTTTACCAAGGAATACATCCCTATTTGCATACTATAAGTGGATGTGGATCTGAAAATATGTACCTAGTTGTAATAAATTTAAAAAATCCATGTCGAGCTTGACTCATGCATTGCCTGTTAAAAAAAATGGGCCTTACTGTGCACTTGGTTTGACACTCCTGGGGGATATGCTTGTGTTAATTAATATATTATTTACAAAACATTATGAATATTTTAAAACATTTTTATTATTTGAGAACTTTTTTAAAGAAACCATGTTTATGATTATGATATAATCCATGCATATAGTTTTCAATTTATGTTAAGTGTTTCACTAATTTTGGAATTATACATTATGTTTCATAATGTTTCTATATAATCTAGTGCATGTCATTATTTAGAAACGACACCTAGTGGAAGGTATGTGAACCCTATCAAAGCATGTAATCCAAAGAGTAATAATGATTGTTTCATTGAAATAATTAAGACAATATTTCAATATAAACTAATCTCCCAAACATTCCCATTATACCAAGATATAATAACATGTTCTATCAAGAGAGTGAAATAATTCTCTATGTATTATGGATTCATAGGGAAGAAAGAGAAGAATAGGACGACATAGTAAAAAATGGATAAGGGGTAGAAGTGAAAGAAGGATTTACCCATGTGATAATTGTGGAAATAAAAACATTGGTACTTACTTGACACGAATGGGAGTTTTATACAAGTGTGGAGATAAATTCCACCATGATCACGATTTTTGGGGAATGAAAGAAATTTATAAAGTTCAATACATCTATTTTAATGATATGGGGAACTATGAAAATGAATTCCCAAGTGTTAAGGAAATATACCTCAAAAGAAGACAAGAGATCATGGTAAAACATATGATATTACCATTGGGAATGATTAATGTTCTTGAGTTTGGATTAATGAATTATGTTATAGGAGTGGTTTATCATTTATATTCTGGTTATAAGAATCATGAAATTCTTAAGGATTTTACTTTAGTACTATTTCATAATGGATTTGAGATCATATGTGGAATGGTACTGATCACCTGAAAAAGTAATTTAGTGAAAAGTAAAAAATTTTAGAAAACACATGATTAAGGTATTATAGCACTTAATATGTACCTGATGTTGAGATAATAATGATATTTTTATTGGGTGGTATTAGTGACCTTGAAATTGGCTATAGGTTTTATTGTTTAGGTTATAGTTGTTAGTGTTTACTGTAAGTAATGATTTATGGAATATATTTGATAACTTTAGATTTCATTTTGAAAGTATGCACATTTTCATTTTGGATTTATGTAGGCCAAGGTATTCACATATTTGGAAAGTGACATTATGATACACTTCATATTGTCTGAGGAATATATTATTGTCAAGTGAACTTACTTCCAAATTTTTAGAATTTTATTTTGGGTAGAAATATTTTGGATGAGTCCTAATTTTAAATATATATTTAATGGATTAATTTTAACATTGGTTGTTAATAGAAAACTTGTGCTAACCATTTTGGTTTTGGGAAAAAATATAGATATAGGAGGAATGAATTTTTATTCTAATGATTTTTCAGATGTTATTCATGCGTAAACATCAATTTGGATTTTCATTTCATGGAGTAATAAATAATGTGGGAATTGATCAAAGTACAACCAAATGATAAAATTGTGCCTATGAAAAATAAAGATATCATGTATGTATATTTTCATATGTTCAGAGTCAATATGGTAATGGGATTACTTAAATCTAGGAATAGGATCATGAAACAAAAATGGTATCCTAGTAACTTAACTTCTGATGAATCAAATGGTCCCTTAACTCCTAGAAAATTTATGGTTTTTTGGTTTTTAAATTTCTCTTGATAATTTAATTTATTGTGATCAATGACCTCTATCACCCTCTATCATTATTTGTGAATGAAACTTTTTATCCATGTCCATATTATTATTTCCCACCTAAGTTCTCCAACTTAGAAACCTAGTTATGTTATAATTATAGGTTCTTTTTGTACTTATCTTTATTTATTATCAATAAGATGTTTTATTAACCCTTTTTATAATGTTTTTTGATAACAAAGGTATTTTCATATTTCAAACCATTGATTATTATGATCAAGATTAAATTGCGAGGACACAATTTAATTATTTGGGTAGAATGTTACACCTAGAGATTCTAAAAAGGGGAACATCAAATTTGATAGAGTATATGAAACACAACAACCTGATTAGAAGAGAATTTGGAACCCAATAAATTATGATATATTTATTTTCAAATAAATTAAACCTCTTTGATAGTGTGCATTCATGCAACATCGTATTTGAATGAAACACCATACTCTATTAAAATGTTAATTTTTAAACAAGACCATTATAACCAAGCTGTTAAGATGGAAGGTATGAATAGTAATAAATAAATTATGAAAATTATATGTTTTACACATTTATAAAATAAATACAATGTTTATATATTTATTATAAATAAAATAAGAACCATTTCAAAGAGAAGTAATTGTTTTCTAAAAAACTTTATTTTTCTGAATGAAGGATTAGTCGTTCTTTACACACATAATTTAAAATGAAATTATACCAATTTTAAAAAATTTATTTGAAAAAATAAAATTGTTTTTTAAAATATAAATTTAAAAAATATATTCACATGGGTTTTTTAAATTTTATGAGATTTTTATTTTGTTGATGAATAGTGGAAAATATATATTTTATTGAAAAATGCCTTTTTTTTAAATAAATTAAAATTTTATATTATATTTTAAGGTGTTTTTAAAGTAAAAATATTTCAAATATATTATAATTTACATAATTTGGGTTTTTTCTTCAATTCAATATTGAAATATTATATAAAATCATTCTATACTTATTATATTTTTCCCTTAGGGAAACCACTCATTCATCACGTATGTGGTTTAATTTAAAATTAACTTATGCTAGTTTATTGAATTAAATTTTGAGAAATAGATTCCATAATTTTAATTATTGGAATTTATATTGTCTAATAAGGTCAAAAAACTTTTTTACAATAATGAATAATGAAAACAAAAAAAATTAATTGCTATAGTTAAGCTGAAAATGGTTTTACTGGGGGGTTAAACTAAGAAGATAAGGGTTAAAATGACATAAAAACTTGTCCAAAACCCATTGGATGGAAATATATCAAAATTATAACCTATATGGTTTGATAATTACCCATATTTTAGGATTTGTTTCATGATTTATATATGGGTATCACATTATCTTTTCAAAAAATTCGACGTATGTCCTCTCCCCCACTTATAAAAGGCCACCACACTCCTCCCATATTCATAATTCCAAAACCATTTGGTTTAGAAAAAGCCTATTAAAATAGATTTTTTAATTATATAACAAAATATTAGAGTCATTATGTTTATTATAAATCCCTCCTAATAAGGCTTTTGTAATAAAACTAAAAAGGCTCTTCGAAGAAGAGGTAAAATTATTAAACATGCGTATTTATTTTATTTATTCTTCTAATTCCTTAAAACCATATTAAAATATGGTAATATTATAAAACCATCATATAATATATATTTATGTTTTATTTTGTTATTTTAATTAACTATATCCATCTCTATTTCAATCAAATGGGAAACAAAACTGTCGATTGTGTGTACGGTGGACTACCACCTCACGAACCGATGTAATTTTTTCCCATCACCACATTTGAAGGATGGATATCATATTTGATTTAAGATATATATATAATATATTTTGAAATTATTATACTTTTTTAATTATGATATAATATATACCTTATTACTTTCCATTCTGTGGAGGATACAATATTGTTGCTTGTGTGTACGACGGACTACCCCGCGAAGCGATGCGATTCATTTTTCACTAACAATTTAAATAAATGGTAGTATGGGTAATGTGAGTGAATATATATGATTTTTATGATCTAAAATTACTTATGGAAATATAATTTCACATCTAAATTATTAATTCTAATGTGTTGTAAAATAATAACATCGCTCGTGCGCACATGTGGACTAGCGCCTCCACACAATGATGTGAAATGTTTTTCATTTTATTTTATCTTGGATGGTAATAAGGATGGATGTTATTTGAATAAAAAATATATATAAAATAATAATGATTCTAGAAATGTAAATTAGTATTTATTTTTGTTTTATTCCATCCTTCGATAGAAATGGAAACAATGTTCATGCATACGTACGACCTACCGTCTACATGAATGGTGTAATTTATATTGTATCTCTAAAATTTATAGATTAATATATATAAAAATATATTATATTTATAGTATATTTATATCATTTTTATCAGTTTTGATATGATTTAACAATTATAAAATTAATAGGACCAAATTTACCAAACTAAATCATATATGAAAAATGAAGCAATTATCACCCAAAATAGTGATTTTAACAGAGTTGTTAATAAACCTGTGATAAAAGACTATAAGTAAATCATATATGGAAGGGGATATGTGAATTTTATTATGTCATATATTTATAATAAACCTATATTTATTATATATGATTCTAGGAAACAAACAAAGGAAGTCAAACCGGAGGTAAGGGTTTCTTATCTCACTTCTACCTTCGTGAGTCATACACAATATTAACCACTTATTCCTTTGTGTTGTGTATATATTTCCCCATTTTAAATTTTATATCATGAATATATTTCTATTAATGTCATTTGATGTTTCATTTTTTGTTATTTCATTCATTGTTCTTATGATTCAAAATTCACCAAAGAGGAAATGGTTTATTTCACAATCTCATCATTATTCAGGATTGTTTATGTTTAAGTATCCCTTAGGGAAATTATTTTATATTTAAATATTAGAATAAATCTATTTTATTATAATATGTTTATTCATAAAAATTTTCAATTAATAATTCCATTTTCAACTCATTGGTACTTAAAATTATGGATATTTTTTTATAAAAATACAATATTATTTCTCTCTATGGTTGAAAAACATTTTTCATTAAAATCCTTGTTTTAAAAACAAGGCCCATTTGGATTTTACTAAAAATGTGAACCAAATATTTATTTTAACCATATGTAATGAATGTAATTTCCCACCATCATGACCACTCAATATTTTAAATAATATATTATATGTTTTTTTTGTTATTTTCAAAAAGAATTATTTTCATTTTTTTGTTATCTTTTAGTTTTAAAAGGTGATTTTCAATGTTCTATGTTTACTTTCCAAAAGAATATTGTAAAATAAATTTTCATGTCATTTTTATTTATCAATGAAAAAACATTATTATAAATATTCTCCAATAGGGTTTTGTTGCATTGATACCATACTTATTATTTTTCTGGATGGTTTATGATAAGTTTAACTTGTGATGTACAATATTATTATGATTCACAATTTTACTTTGGATGGTTTATGAATATATTAATTTGATTTGGGTAACTGTTATCATTTTTTATGATAAATTTTCAACAATAATTTTATTTGACTTTTTTTCACCACTTTCATACAAGGAATGAATTGTATTAGTAAGTGATGGGTGAGATTCGGTTATAGATATACCCTCAATGCATCTTCAGGTATTATTAAACAAATTAGTTGGCCAAATTATATTGGTTTCTACCCACAGATTTAAATTGTTTTGTGAAAGGTCTTCAGAATATGTTTTAGATGTTTGGAATTATTTATTAACTCATTATGAGATCAAATATTGATGTCTATTTCAATAATAAATTAGTTATAATATCCATGGATAAGTTTCAAACTCATGTGATTATTTATATGGATTTATTTGATCATTATTTATTTATCCCATATTATTCTCTGTTTATTGATTAAATGACATGTGTTTTAGTTATTTAACATTTCATATTGATTTTTATTATTTATTCAAGATAGCTTTTATTGTACGCTTACCCTTACCAAGTATCAGAGCTTACCCCTTTCTTATTTTTTATTTTTTCCAAGATACCAAGAAGTGTTTTTGGATTGATATGTAGGGATACACCATGAGGAATAATGGAATTCTCTTGAAAAACACTTTATTTATTTTATGTTTTCAATTTTAATGTGAATTTAAAGTATGTATCTAGTTTACCAATACTACCAAACTATTTGGTCCTTTGGGATGTGATTCATTATATATATTGAAAATTTAATAAAGTAACCACCAGTTTTGGGCTATTGGGGTTGGGGTCTTTATGCTATCACTTCTCATAAAAATCATTACTTTCTTGGTCTAGTAGGAATAAACACTCAGATGTATTATCAACTACTGAAGTTCTATACATTGCAGTTTATGGATTTTGTTCACATGTGTTAGGGATGAAACACAACATGATGGATTTTGGATTTAATCATGAGAATGTATCATTCAAATATGATAAAAATTATTCTATAAAAATTTAAAAAAATCCAATAATCCATTCAATGAACAAAAACACTGATCTACCGAATAATTTCTTTAGGGATAACTCATAAAAGGGTGACATAAATTTAGATTTCATTTTTACTAAATATAATTTATTAGTTATTTTTATTAAGAAATTGAATATATTTATTTGACTTTATTAAAAATGAGTTGGGATTTTTTTATTATAAATTATTTTATTCTAATTAATAATTTTTTTTTCATTTTACTAAGTATTATAATTTTTGTAATTTTCATTTTTACTTTTGTGTTGTTTTAACTTTCTCAATTTAAGAGCCTCCATGCTCATTTTTCTCAAAAAAACTATTTTCTCTACTTAAATTAATATTTATTTACTGAATTTTTTTTCCTATAAAAATGTGAATTGAAACCCTATTTATTTTTATAATTTTATTTACTTTAATCTTATCATTTTATTATTTATGACTCTTCATATTCCCCATAGTAGAATATATCAATTTTTTCTCATCCTCAAGATTTTACAAACCTGAGAGTCTCTTATTTCCTAAATCGAAATTATCTCACTCTAAATGTAATAATTGAAACATAAAAAATATATATATATCATTTATAATGGAGAAGATGAAAAATATATATACTAATATTGGAACATTAATGAGATTTAAGGTGTTGTGTAAGGTTCTAAGTGAAAAAGGTGTGGATTTTAACTAGTTGAAATAGAAAGATATGTTTCTGAAGAAATTTATCAACATCCAAGTATGAGATCTCATATTATAAGAGAAAAATAGTTTATTTTTTCTTTGATAAGGATTTTAGAGAGATTTATGAAAATATAGAGCTTATTTTAAATGATGTTGAAGAATTGGTAATGTAAAATGTGAACAATAATAACTTCTCAATCTCGTTAATCATGATAGGAAAAGTATTTCATTTCTCTAAAAATGGGAGTTTAGAGTTTAATAACTCTCTAGTGAGTATCAAGGATGTTATCCCCACTAATATAATGATATCTCTATTTGGAGTACCAATTCTTGAAAAGAATTATGTGAAAGACCTCAATACATGAATGTAGTTTCTATTAAAGTTCATTCAGAATGTTATAGCATAGTACATAGGATAATTTAAAAAATTTCTTTTTTATGATGTCTATTTTATTTATATTCTATTTATTTAAAATAATACAAATCAACTGAGGTAAATTTTGAGATATATTTACCATGTTAAAAATAAAGATTTAATTTTTTACCCTTTTGGATGGATTTTAACTCTTGTGTTTAAAAGAGTTGAAATTAAGATGAGTAAATTAATGTCCACTAAGTAACATGGATTGAATAATCTATGTGCCAGAGTATAAAAAAGAAGTTGGGTTTTCTGGACTCCTTCCATTAAGAAGCTTTTGATTATTGGAATCGATGAAGATGTATAAGTTAAACATGATCTTATTGAGGTGGATAATTTCTTAGTAGTTGATGTTGTTGTTAGAAATACCAGTGCTACTAAAACTTCTATGGTCCCTAATAGAAATGAAATAGAATAATACATGGAAAATGAACATATTAATATGATAATAATAGGAATACAAGTAATATCCAATGATATTCCCCCCCTTACTATTGCAGTTTCAGGGGTTTAAGATGAACATAAGGATGAAGTCAGATCTGGAGAAGAAGAAACATTTTCTCTATAGGAGAATGTTGTTTATAAAATTATTTAGCCTCAAATTTCTATTTTTAATGATTCTAATTACATGGAGTTTTAGAATATATCTATTCCCATTAATACTCAGATATATCCAGTTAGATTAGACTGTAGTGATGTAATTAGAAGATTTGTTACTATGGATAATGGTGGGAAAATGATTCTAACCATTATAAATGGAGCCTATACCAATGTTAAAATTCCTAAAGTGAGGATAATTTTGGATATGATATTATGACCAATTGAAAAAGTGGATGTTAAAAAATGTTTCTCTCTTATAATCGATATTATTGGTACAAAAGTATAAGGTAATAATTCAATACATCTATCATTGAAGGCCAAAGGATGAGGAGTTGAGGTAGAAAATTATCACTGAATAGAATAAGAAAAAGGATTTGGATATCTAGTGGTTCAAGAGATATAAATAAATAAATTATAAAATCAACTTTACTTTTTTTAAGAATATTATTTGTGAAGTCAATTCTATGAAAGTATATTTTTACTTTTTGAAAGATCATGTATCTGAAATAATAAAGAAATTAGTTCATAAGTACGAGTTTTATGAGTTGTAAGATGTGTTTAGGTCTCAAACTAAAATGATAAAAAACATGAATATTTTATAATGAGTTGTTTCTTCTATATCCTTAGATGATACTAATCTAGTTACATAATAAATCAAATAATACATTTATTATTTTAATAAGATGATGATATATCCTTTTGAGTATATCCAAAGGATCCCAACTAATCAACCAGCACATATTCAACTTGCCCATCTAGGTGATATAGGACATTTTTCTATACCATGTTATATGCTTGAAAAATTGATAGATATTTCACCAGCCATGGATACACAAAATGAATGAGTAGCTTCAATATAGTGTGACTCTTGTGAAAGGTATTGAGGACGTGGATAACCATATTTAGTGTAACATTAATGTATTGAACACTATGTTGATCAAGCTTTAGGATACTCTTTAGTAATATTTTTCTACTGATTCCATGACATCATCTAAAAAGGAAGCTAAGACAGACACCTGGGTTCAATAGGATAATTTTAAGTGTAAATTAATACTTTTTCCTAGTGAACGAAAACCTAAGATCATAACTTCTACATATATTAAGATATTTTTTGAATACCATTTTGAAGTTCCATGGACTCTACTGACTTTTTATAATATAAAGAATGATATTAAAGAAGAATAGATGATTTTTTCTCCCATTCTCAGAAAGGACACATAGTCATTATTTATTTTTTCATATCGTGAATCATCAAAATAAAATATTTTTTTTGCATATTATATATTTCAGTTAAGAGGTAGATTGTCTTTCGGTATCGCCTTACCGTATAGTTATCCAAAATCAAATAAGATGTTAAAGGTTTATTTTGATCCCTCTACCTTCTATCAACAATTGAATTAGAGGTTTTCTTAGCTAGACTGACCGGTCTCTCCATCAACATTCTCTGTTAAAATATCTCTCACGAATTACACTAAGTATTATTAAGAATAGGATAAGTACATCTAATAAAACATTACATTTAGAATATGAAATATTTCTAAAGGTGATAGTTTAATATCGCATCACTTACTATCAGGTATTTCATGACTATTTCTTTATTTCCTATATGTCAGTTCTTATTTTAGGGGTTGTTATGGGATAATTTGGAACTTTTTAGAATCCCAAGGGGATGAACATGGTTGGAACAAGGTTAGGTAAAACAATGCAATTTGGCCTAGAAAACTATGAACCATGATGTGAGCCACTAGAATGGTGGTGCATGATTTGTCCCAAATTGTGTGACCAGCCCCTCCAAACCATGTACCCCATGAATAAGGGGGAACGTACAGTTGGAGAAAGGTTAGTTTAACTGTGTGGCCAAACCGTACACCCCAAATAAAGGACCAGTAGGGGCACATAGTTAGGGTGAACAATTTTTCTAACTACATGCCCTTACCCAAAAAACCATGTGTGTGAGTTTTAATTCCTCTTAAAATTAATTTAAAAACCCCACACCTTAGTTTTATTTTTCTAATCACAACCATTCGACCATAAAATATTTTCATCATCCTTGGAGGCTCCCAAGAGTAAATTTTGGATCCTATAAACCCTTTTCTTTGTGTATCAAAGTAGTATTGATCTCATTCGACCTCCTTGGGGTTAATGGATCTCCTATCATATTATTTCTTACGCTCTCTCTTTATCTCCTCATGAGAGTTTGATATATAATCATGTAATTAATGGATTTAAACTCCATTTTTTGGATCATGATTCTAGGATGTGTTCCTAAATATCCTTCACCTAATTCTTCATTGAAATTATTTATTGTGGGTGTTGTGCATTGGAATCCCTTGATCTAAATGTAGGTGGTTCCATAATTCTTTACCCTACAATTTAAATATTGAATTTATTGATTAAATTGAAATGATTTTTTAAGTAATTTTAAAACATGGATTTGTGATGATTTGACTTTTGGTTTGAAATGGGCATGAGATATGATAAAAAAACCCAATTTTGATGGAATTGAAATTGTTTGCTAATTTTTTTAAAAATGGTGGCTTGATTTAAAAATAGTTTATATGAAATGATATGATGTTGATCTTGAGAAAATGGATTAAATTGAATGATTATTTGAAATGTAATGAAATTGTGAAAATCTATGATGTGTATTTTAAATGAGAAAGGAATGTTGAAAATTGAAATTGGGTAATTGTATTTTGAAAAGACTAGAAATGATTGATTGAAAATTTTATTGATTTATTGATTGACTGGAGAACATGAATTCCAAGACAGTTAGAAGGTAAATGGGACTAGAAAACTAAGATCTTGATCCCATAGAACTAGATTTATGATAACAACGCTAACTAAAACAAGTTCATCTTAACTTCTTGTAGTGGCTCCCTAAATTAGATGCATATTGATTTCTCATAGTGGATCATAGAATGGGGTGTTTATTTGAGTGAATACACATATCTAGATATATGTTGATAAATGAGAAGTGTGAGGATCCTATTACTAAGAAATAAGTACCTCAAGGCTATTTTCCTAGTGCATGATTTAATTGATTTGATTATACATACCACTGATTTATTGAACTCTTTTAATCATTCCAACTAATTTATATAAAGCATTTTAAATAAAATTCTCATTGAAGTCTCTTTGAAAGATACTTTTATACATCACCCTTCCATTTGAATGAAAGAATGTTTTTTTGAAATATACAAAGGTGATGCAGTTCATTTTTTAATTTAAATTGATATAATAACTTGTTTATTGTATCGGTGTTGATTATTGAACAGTTGGTGAGATCCTAGTAGGCTTTATTTCATATACCCTAGCTTTTCCTTTGGAAATTTTTAGACATTATTATTCTTGGTATAAGAAAAGGGAAAGTTCCACTTTGAGGTGGTGGATGTTCTTGATACTTGGGATCATGGAATTATTATTGGGACCAATGGATCTATTATACACTTGTTACACTAGATATTTGAGAACTTTTCTATTAGGATTGATCTTATCATCTTTGGACTATGATTCATTTGGGATGTTTTCTTCATGTTGGGTACATTTATACATTTTTTGTTCCAGTATTTTCTCCCTTTAGTGTATTGAGCATACTAAATTGTAATATTTTATCTTCATTTTTGTGGGAAATTTATTCCCTCGTTGATCATGTATAATTCAAGGTGTTATTAGCCATCCCATGGGTATTGGGAACAACATTCAAGAAATGTTTGTGACAGCATGTGAATTAGGGTATCAGGGTATTCGTGTTAGTTTTTAACAAATTGGTGTCAATGGTGTAGGTTTGACCGTCATTACTTGATGTTAATATACAGTTTGGGATGTATTGATTGGACTTATCAAGTAGTTATGAGTGAGTTCCTATACATATATCATCGTAATTAGCCTTAAGTCACCATGGGTGTTTGAGAAAAGTGTATTTGAGGAATATTTTGACGTGATTCTAGTATTCAATTTACTTTTTGATTTGGTTATCCTGAAATCCAAATCCTGAAATCTTGTCTGATGGGATTTATATTCCCCTTTCTCATGTTTGAGTTGTTGATATGAGTAATCTTTTGAAGTTCTAGTGTTGTTTTTTGATGTTGTGTAGTATCGTGCCTATGAGAATATATTTGAATAGGCCCTAGGAGGAATCTAATAGTGATCTAAAGTTATCAGATCCTTCCATGTGCTAGAATATTATTGATATTGTTGTGCATGATGACCATGCTCTGGGATATGCACCAACATACATTCCCTTTCAGGCTCTAGTTGTGGAACCTCAAAGGGATGAATCTTGAAATCATTATCAAGAGTTTATTCACTATAAGACACCTGATTTCCATGAAAATAATTATCCTTAAGAGGTTGAGGATTGGTTAGAAAAGATAGGGTGAATTTTAGATTTTGTAGAGATGCCTGATCTGATTAATTTGAAGTGTTCTTCCATCAATCTAGAAGGGCCAAGAAAGTGATTGTGGGATTTGATGGTAACAACAAAGAAGCATGAGGAATTGGAGTCAATGGACTTTATAAATCTTTTCAGAGATCAGTTATTTATAGAATATATTGTAATAG
This sequence comes from Viscum album, assembly GCA_963277665.1. Classification (NCBI taxonomy): domain Eukaryota; kingdom Viridiplantae; phylum Streptophyta; class Magnoliopsida; order Santalales; family Viscaceae; genus Viscum; species Viscum album. Next base: position 688,431,361 of record OY728167.1, read on the forward strand.
CTATGGTTATAGAGTTTTTCTACCTCGATCAGGTTGATAGGACCGTGACATATTATGTAAACAAGTTTACCAAACTTTTACAGTTTTCAACTGAGATTGCATCGAATGAGAAAACAAAGGCTTGGTGGTTTCAGATGGGTCTCTTACCACACATCTGTTAACATGTTTTATTACTGAAGATAACTTCATATGTTGATGTACTCGATAAGGTGTTGATATTTAATGTAACACCCTGATATTTTATGGTATGTTGCTTTTTAACGTTTGTCTTTTTGAAATATTATGTTTCACGCAATACCCATCATAAATGAACAAAGTAATATTATTATAAACTAACCGTTAAATTGGAAAGAATGAATAATATTAACCAAATTATGATATTTATATATTTAATATAATGTTTTTAAATTCATCTAAATGATTTTATAGGCATATGATTATAATGAATCTAATTTTACACATTAAAAACCTATATTTTTCTAAATGCAGTTTTAACCTCTTTTAATAGAGAACCTATTTTAAATAAAATTTATGAAAATTTAACATAACTTATTTGAAAAAATAAACTCCATATTTTGAATTAGAATAAATTAATTTACTTTTGTCTAATTTTTGGTATTTTACTAATAAATTTCATGTTTTGATGAATAGTTATAAAATATTGTATTTGAATTGAAAATTACTTTATCATTAAATTTATTTATATAGTTAAATTATTCAATTTAAAGTTTTTAATGTGTTATTAGATTTTATTTTATCATTTAATCCAATTTATGTCATTGGAATAAATTTCAATTTGAATTTGGATATAAAAACATTTCAATTTTTTGAACGTTTTCACTTAAGAACATTTCTTCTCGTTTATTTAACATGATTAATATTAAATTATTTTTATTTAATTAAGTGTTTTTAATTTTGAAAAATGGATTAAATATTTTTAATCATAAGGTCCAAATTTATTAAATACGTCCCTTTTATTTTTGAAAAAAATTTGAATAGTAAATTTAGATAGATTCTTATTACCACGGTTAAGAGTAAATCGGGTAATTAAGTGTAAAAATAATAATATAAATATTATAAAATTACCTTAAGACTCATAATAATTTTTTTGGATGAATATTTTTTTCCATAATAATTAAGTGATCGGTTATGAGACCATTTATTACATTTTTTGAGGATATAACCATTATAATATTATTTTCAAAGGAAATCCAATTTTGTCACACTTGTTTTTAAAAAGTGAAATATTTTTAATATGGGGTTATATAGGTGGATATTCTCAACTATAAATTGTATTTGAAAAGATGTAATATTTTTATACATGTTGATAATTTATTTTAAATTTTTAGAGAAGAAATTATTAAATTAATGGCTTGTACAATGATGATACAATAATTTCTTAATTAAATGAAATATTAAATAAATGATATTAAAAAAAAGAAATAAATTTAATTTCATATAATTAATTCCATACAATAATTTAATATATTACTTTAAAATTTTAGGGATATTTTAATATAATTGGTTAGAATATATCATGTTGTTATGATATTTTCAAAAATCAAGTAATGAATAATGTCAAAATTGGCATTATTGATATTTTAAAATAAATAATATATTATTAAATGATATAAAATTCATAAAAATATAATAATTATAAAAAAATGATGCAAGTCATAAAAGTTCATAAATTACTCATTTATTGGTTTTGTTTTGGAATTTTATAGTAATTATATAATCCTTTAAATTGTAAAAACAAATGTTGTCATATAAAGAGTTAAAGAGTTTAAATAAGGGCTAAAACAAAAATATGTGGTTATAAACATGACATAAACTTGTATAAAATAATTTAATGTAGTGATTTCAATAATTATAACATTATAATCGAATTATTGTTATTTAATGGACACATATATATGAAAATAATGTATATATAATTTTAAAAAAAGATAGTTACAAAATGTCACTCTCTTTGTATTTAATATGATTTATGTGTCAAAATAATGAAAAAACGAAGATACGAATGAAAATAAATGGCTATATTAATCATACTAAAAATAGGTTTTTCATAGGAATTAATATTTATTTTTATGAAATTATATATTAACCTTAAAATCCTATTCAATACTAAAATAGTATTTATTTAATTAATAGAAAAATAAAATAATTGATTTTAAAAGTATTACTTTTGATATATTTTCGACGATTTATTGGGTCTAATTAATTTTTTAGATCAATAAGATACATTAGAGATGTGTGAAAGTGTTACATTTGAATTACAACTTGGTATTGAGGTATTTAAAGTCAAATTAAATGAATAATATAAAATCTGACAATAATGATATTTTATTGAATTATTATTTTATTAATTTAATTAAAAATCATAAAAATATTAAATAACTAAAAATGTTAAGATATATGGTCTGGAATTGTTTCCCCTATTTATTTAAAGTAAATTTTAAATTATTTGTCTCTATAATATCCTTATTATATTTTAGTATTTTGAGAATTTCGAAAGTGCCCCTCACCTCAATTATAAAAGGACACATCTTCCCTCACTTCCACACTCCAATTTGAGCCATCTATCCCGACCAAATACTAAAAATTTCTTTCCCAAACATCCTTATCCAATTTATAGAGGTTATGGTAATTCCAAAAGATCAAATCTAGATCCCTTAAGAAGATATCTAAAGGAAGTCCGTCAAAGAAGAGGTAATCATTTTTACTAACTTGTTCAAGTTCATTTCTTCTTCTACATACTTTTTATGTGTTGTTTATATTTTAAAATAATCAATTTTTTATAATCTACATTATAATATGTTATTATGATTATGGTATAACCATATTTCACCTTTTATCCATCCTAAAAAAATGAATGCACTGTACATACATACATATGGGTTACCATCTCCACACCATGATGTAATCTATTTTTCATCACCACCTTGCATGGATTAGTATAATGATGGAAATAATAGACCTATATGATAATTATAAAGTCATATTGACTGTGAAAAAACTAATATACCATGAACATACTTACCCTATAACCAATAAGGGAATGATACCATCACTCATGCATACATACAACATACAATCTCAAGGAAATGATGCGATTTTTTTTCCATGTTAACCATTCAAGAATTATTATAAAAATGTTTATAATGATTAAATATAATATCTATGAAATTAATATCATTCTGGACATGAAATAAATATATACCTTGCATAATAAATAGGAATTACACAACAAAACATGCATGGGATAATAAAGCATTTAACAACTAAATCAAGGGTAATAATGAAATATTACTAAAAAGAAGGTGATAAATGTTAGAGTATCCTATAAGATATCATAAATATGATTATTTTTATATATTAATAAAAATATTTTAACCATTATAAATGATTTTTAAGCACATATAACCAATGAAGTGTGAGGTAAGGGCCTTCATCTCAATATCATTTAATTGAGGCATAATTTGATGTTATTCACCCACCGTCTTTTCAAAGGTGTATATAAAACCCCTTTGACTTATAATTTTATTAATTTATTTGATATCATGTTATGTAATTTTTATTAAATTCAATTCCTTCACGTGGATTTTTTACAAAAATGTTCAGAGTGGTATGAGACACCTTGAATGTTTAATGATTTATTTGTGAAATCTTTTTCTCCATGTCAATATTATTGATATTATTTTATATATTTATTTATATGTATATAAAATTATTATAAAATAAATTTTATGTATATTTTTAATTTCATACAATTTTTTTCAAAGGTAATCTTCATATCATTTTCCGAAACCAGGCACTCTATGAATTTTCATTCAAAATTAAAATCAATGTTTTTTAACTTATACAACATTAATGGAATTTCACACCATCATTATGCCCTAATGTTTTGAATATTCCATTAAATTTTTAGTAGATTATTTTTGAAATAATATTTTTTATTTTATTATTACATAGTTTTTTATATAAATAATTTCAAGCTAAAATGGTTATTCCTTTCCAAACGTTTTAATGGTTTTATTAGATTATTTTCATCTATACTAAAACCCTTTATTAAAGATTATACTTAATTTAATTTTATCTCATAACATATCATTTTTTTGAATTTTCTGAGAAATTTTTCCATGGATGTTCTATTTTGATACCATTTATGATTTATTTTAAAAAGTATTCAAAATACACATGAAAGTTTTTGATACGGATTTTTATATTGTTTATGCTTAACCCTTTTCAAATGAGGAATGAATTAGACTTAGTACGTGATGGTTGGAGCCCAATATATCCCCTATATGTATTATTAGGTATCATGAGACAAACTAGTGTGGGTTTTGGATTATGACTTACCATTTTATGTATGGTTTCTTGGACGAAGCCTTTAAATTGAGTTTCAGGCATCTCACATTATGAATTTCCTCATTATGAGATTAGTTTTTCTTTTTCCAAGTGATTAGCCAACTTGTTGAGTATCCATGGATAATTTTCCTAGATCATGTGATTATTTAAATTTAATGTGTTTTAGTTATTTACCTTTACATTTGTTTTTTTTCGTATTTTCTAGTAGCTTTCATTGAATGATTACCCTTAATGAGAATTTGATCTCACTCCTTTCATATGTTTCATTTATCTTATGATTCCATGATATATATTATGAATGATATCTAGGGTTAGATAAGGGATGAATAATGGAGGACTCAATGAAATTATTTATTTATTTTATGTTTTTAAAATGTAATGTGTTTTTCAAGGAGGTATCTAGTTTACCAAGACTACTAAACTATTTCGCCCTTTGGGATTTGATTCCTTCTGATCATGCTAATATAATAAAGTAATGAAATTAATCAGGGATTTTGGGGTTGGGGTGTTATATTTTCCATAAAGTATGTTTAGTATAAACCTTGGAAACTAGATTTATAAAATCATGGAATTGGAATCTCAACACTATGACTAAATTTGAGGATAATACTAAGTATAGAATATCATCCTACTAATTTCGTAACGAAAAATGATAACCTAGGTTAAACCTATGAACTCATAGATTGAGAAAAATATTTCTTGATTTATACAACCTATAAACAATTTTTCAATAATATATTACTATGATTTGAGTTTCTCAATTTGTTCCTTGGGTTTTGGTTAATGGTTATAATCAACAAGTTTATAAAAGCAATTGTTATTCTACTAATGATAATGAGAATAAAAAATAAAAAATAAAAGGAAGGATGTATTACAGAATAAGATTATAAAGCATTGTTAATGGTTTAACCATGAGATATAATTGTTAAATTTCTTGTTTATTTGGATTCATGAATTATTTCATCAATGGTGCTCGGATTATAAGAATCATGAGATATATAAGGATTGTACTATGACACTTCTTTTTTAAAGATTTGTAAGCGTGGATGTTTTTATTAAGGTTTTTATGGTGGTAAAATTTTTGTTATGTGAATATAAGTGATACATTAAATTTTTTGGGGAATACAATGTTAATATTAATTTTAGGAAATTTATTGACATTTTTGGATAGTGAATCTGGACAGAAGTATTTTGGTTGTGTCTTAAGGACAGACTGGGTTAAGTAGAATATTGTATTTTATTGTTTGATGTTATTTCATTACCTGTTGGATACCATGTTTTGAAGTTTTTTGTTTTAGTAAACTTTTAGAGAATGAAGGAAATACTTATGGAACATATGATTTGTTAAAATTAATTCATGAATAAAATTCATTCGGGATATCCATCATTAGGTGTATGAAATAAAGTGAAAATAGATCGAAGCATGAACAAAGGATGATATTATGTTTATGAAATTGAAATTAATCATGAAATATTATTTCTCTACTAATTATATAGATATTAAAGGAATCAATAATCTCTAATAAAAATATTCTGGAATAGAAACAGTATATGTTTATTTTTTATACTTTGAAATCAATAGCCTCTTTATCCCATCACAGATTTACGGTTTTGTGATGGTAGACTTTATGATGACTATGATATCTATAAAAATCTATCAGAACCGGAATGATTTATTTTTATTTAATATCCATGTTTGTACCAAAATTATTCTAACCAAAATCTTGATTTTGTGATGAACTTCTCATATCACATTCCCTCTTATTAATGAGAGGTTTTAGTAATCCTATTTCCAATGTGGGTTTCCCACAATAGAATTTACAAGTATAAAACGTCAAATTTTGTAGTGCAATTTCAAATTTCAAGGAATAAATTTATTAAAGTATGGGAGAAATTAACACCCAAAATTTTATGGTATGTATCATTTTAAAGTTAATCTTGTTGAAATATTACATTTCACGTAATTCCAAGCTTAAACGAACTGTGAAATATTATTACAACCTAGTCATTAAATTGGAGAAAATTAATATTATTAACCATATTATGAAATTTATATATTATATATTTAATAAAATGTTTTTATATTCATACAAATTATTTTATGAGCATGAGATATGAATGAATCCAAATTTACGCATTAAAAACCGATATTTTTATAAAGGTAGTTTTACCACCTTTTAATGAAGAACCTATTTTAAATCCAATTAAGATAATTTTATATGAATTATTTGAAAAAAAATTAATATTATAAATAGGAATTTTAAAATGTTAATTTGTTTAATTTTTTGTATTTTTCTAATAAATTTCAGTTTTAGATGAATAGTGATAAAATATTACATTTTAAGTGAAAACTGGTTTGTTATCAAATTTACTTATAGTGATAAATTATATATTTAAATATTTTTAAATTATAATTAGATTAATTTTCTACCATTTAGTAAAATTTACATCATTGGAATCAATTTCACTTTTAATTTGTGATATAAAAAATTTCAATCTTTTTAAATTTTTCACTTAAAAACACGCCTTCTTGTTTCATCAAAGAGATTAATTTTAAATTAATTTTATCTAATTATTTATCTTGAATTTTGAAAAAAGGATTAAATATTTGGAATAATAAGGTCCAAATTTAGTAAAAATATCCCTTTTATTTTTTTCCAAAATATGAATAGTAAAGTTAGTAATATTTTTATTACGACTGTTAAGAATAAATCAGGAAATGTATGATAAAAATAATATTATAAATATTATAAAATAACCTCAACGCTTGAAATAATTTTATTTTATGAATATTATTCATCCATAAGAATTAAAGAATCAGTTATGAGACTATTTATGTCATTTTCAATGAGAATATAACATTTGTAATGTTTTATTCAAAGGAAAGTCAATTTTGTAAAACTTTTGTTTTTAATAAGTGGTATATTTTTAATATGGGGTTATATAGGGGATATTATCAAATATAAATATTATTTGTAATGCTAAAATCTTTACCTACATAATTATAATTTATTTTTAGTTTTTATCGAAGAAATAATTAAATTAATGGATTTCATAATGATGATGCAGTGATTGTTCAATTAATGGAAATATCAAATTAATGATATTAAAAATATTTAAATAAATATAATTTGATATAATTAATGTCATAAGAAATTTATTGATGAATTAGACAATCTGGGGATGCGTTAAATTAATTGGTTTGAATAAATCATGTTGTTATGATATTTTTAAAAAGTCATGTAATGAATTGTATCAAAATTGAAATTATTGATATCTTAAAATAAAAAATATTTTATTAAATGATATGAAATTAATAAAAATAAAAAATTAATAAAAGTGAATTTTATAAGTCATAAAATTTCATATATGACTCATTTATTGGTATTTTGGAATTTGATTTTAATTATATTAACCTTTAAATAGTAAAAATTCATGTTGTCACGATAAGATTTAAAGGGTTTTAATAAGAGTTAAAACAAAACTAAAATGTTATAAAAATGAAATAAACTTGTATAATAAATATTTAATGAATATTATCCAAACCTTTTCACCTTAGGACTTAATTGGTGTTTTTTATACACATTTATCTATGAAAATAAATTATATATTATTAAAATCAATGATAGTTACAAAATGTCACTCTCTTTGTATTCAATACCATTTATGTGTCCACATAGTTACAAAACTAAGATACTAATGAAAATAAATTCATGTAATGATACTAATTAAAATATTTTTAATATATTAATTTATTTTTAATTTTTATAAATCATATAATTACCTTATAAGCTTCTTCAATAAAAAATAGCATTTATATAATTAACAAAATAAAATAAAATAATTGATTTTAAATGTATTTCTTTTGATATATTTGGGGTGATTAAATGTTTATAATCAATATTATAGATATATAATATATATTGTATACATTTGAAAGCATTATATTCTAATTAAAACAATGTATTGATGCATTTAACATCAAATAAAATGAATAGTATAAAATTTTAAAATAGTGAAATTTTATTGAATTATTATTTTTGTAAATTAATTAAAAAATTAAAAAGGGTATAATATATGGACGAAAATTTCTTACCCTATTCATTTATAGGTCATTTTATAGTATTTGGATCTATAAAATCCTTATTATATTTTTGTATTTTGAAGATATATGAAAGTGCCCCTCATCTCAATTATAAATGGGAACCTCATCCCTCAATTCCTCACACCAATTTTTGCCATATAGCTCTACAAAACTCTAACCATTTATCTCCACAACATCCTTATCCACGTTCTAGAGGATCTAGTCCTTCTAAAATAAAATCCCTAGATCCCCTAAGAAAATATCTATATAAAGTCTGGTGAAGAAGAGGTAATCGTTTTTACTAACCCATTCAAGTTCATTTCTTCTTCTACATCCTATTTATGTGTTGTTTAAATTATAAAGACATAAATATAGTATAATATGTATGATTATATATTATTATTATGTTATATTTATATTCCATCATTTATCCATACTATGAAAAATGAAATCACTAAACGTGTGTACGTACGAGTTACTATCTCCACGTCGCGGTGTAATCTATTTTTCATCACCACCTTACCTGGATGGGTATAATTATATAATTATAGATATATATTATAATTAAAAAATTATACAAATTTTGAAAAAAATTAATATACCATGCACTTCTTTACACTTTCACCAATAAGGGAATGACATCATTTCTCAGGCGTATGTACGACCTACCGTCTCCATGATGTGATGTGATTCATTTTTCATGTCAACCATTCAATAATGATTATAAAAATGTGTAAAATGAGTAAATATAGTATATATTAACTTAATATAATTCTTTATATGTTTTAAATATATCATATAAATAATAAATAGGACTCACACAATAAAACGTGCGTAGGAAAATGAAGTAGTTAACACCCGAAACAATGGTCATAATGAAATATTACTCAAAATCAGGTGATAAAATGATAAAAGAAGATTGTATACTATATCATAAATATGAATCCTTTTTTGGTATAAATTAATATCATGAATTATTCCAATATACAGGATTTTATATTATGTACACTCAAAAGGAAGTGTTTGGTAAGGGACATCGTCTCAATCTCCTTTCATTGAGGCATAGTTTGATGTCAAAAATCACCTTATTTTAGAAGGTGTATATAAATCCCCTTTGAAATATCATGTAATTAATTAATTTATTATCATGTTATCTAATGTTTTGTTAAATATTATTCTTTCATGGGGATTATGATTTAAATTTTCATAGATATTTAGACACGTTTAATGTTTAAATATTTAAATATTAATTATTTTTCTCCATGTCAATATTCAAGATATTATTTTAAAAGATTATTTATATAGATATAAAAGGATTATAAAGGACATTTTATGTCTATTTTTAATTCTATTCAATGGTTTTGTAAATGAATTTTACTATCGTTTTCCAAAACAAGGTACTTTATAACTTTTCATACAAAAGTAAAAGGAATAATTTTTAAACATATACAACATGAAGATAATTTAATTCCCTAAAAATTAATTAATGTTTAAAACCATCCCTTAAATTTTTATAAGATTCATTCCAACCAGAATATTTTTTTTATAATTAATAACCTTTTTAAATTAATAATTTTAAAGTTAAAATGGTATTCTTATCAAAAAGTTTTATTGATTTTATTATAGTATTTTCATCTATACCGACACCCTTTGTTGGATATTATGCATAATTGAGTTTCATCTCTTAGAATATCATTTATCATATTTTATTGAATTTTTTATGATCAATTTGACTATGGATATGCTATTTTAATTCCATTCATTATTTATTATTAAAGAATTAAAAATTTATATGATAGTTTTTAATATGAATGTTTTTGTTGTTTATATTTCACCCTTTTTATATGAGGAATGCAGTGGTATTAGTAATTGATGGGCGGGCCTGTTTATCCCTTTGATGCATTGGTAGGTCTCATGAGACAAAATAGTCATGTTTTTTTCTTATTTCTTACCTATTTTTGTATGATGTATTGGCTGAAGCCTTGATAGTGAGTTTTAGACATTGGATATTATGCATTCCCTCATTATGAGATTATTTATTGAAATTCCATGAGATTATTCTACTAGAAGAATATCCATGGTTATGTTTCCTAGATCATTTGATTATTTAAGGGGCATGTGTTTCAGTTATATACCTTTCTATATTGTTTATTCTATATTTACTCATAGATCCCATTATATGTTTACGCTTACTGAGCATTGGAGCTAACCCATTTCATATGTTTCATTTTTCCTCAGGATTCCATGATGTATATTATGAGTGATATTCAGGTTTACATATAGGAATAATGGGGGAATCAATGAAATTATTTGTGTATTTTATATTTTAAAATGTAATGTGGTTTTCATGTTTGTATCTAGTTTACCAAGACTACTAAACTATTTGGTCCTTAATGATTTTATTCAGTTTAATCATGCTAATGTAACAGGGTAATGCACTAGATCTGAGATTATTAGGATGGGGAGTTATAGTTAATCTTGATATGGATGGTATGTTAGGGTTGATGGGAGTTCCTTTTACTCCTTTTAGATTTTTTGAGAGTTCCTTCCAAGGAAAGAAGAAGCGTGAGAGTCTTGCACTGGTTCTCGATAGTATAAATCCTATAGCATTCCAGCAGTTCCTGTCAGAGGCCGTTTAAATTTATTCCAGTGTGGAAAGGTTGGATATCTGAAAATAATTTTCTCTAGGTCAACTAAGACATATAGTTCATGTGGTCTCTCAGTCCACCTAAAAAATTTCTTCCACGTGATTTCCTTTACACGTAGGGAAATTATCTTATATATTCCTAAAAGTAATGTGGTGTAATAATGTGATTCATAAAATAAGGGGTTCGTGACACATTCATCTAGAATTAATATTCATTATGAAATAAGGGGTTCATGAAAAATATATTGTAGCAGGTACTGTAGAATGTAATATTCAGTACTGTGCAGCTAGACTATTCACCTGATTTGGGCCTTCGGGCCACCAGTTTGGGCCTCAGGTCTCATAGGGACCCCGAGTCCTCAAAGGAATCTTGGCCCATAGGGATTTCAGGCCACAAAGACCATGGATTAGCCCAGTTCACACAGAGGAGACCCCAGAAGAGCATCAGAGCAACAATAGCAGCCACCAGATGCAGAGCTAACCGGATTGTCAAAATGAGAGGGTATGGCAACCGCCATCCAGACCAGGCACCATGCAGCTTAGTACGAGGCAATTCTAGCTGATCAGAAATGAAAGGTGGGGAGCTAAAGGCTATCAATGATGCAGACACTGGGGAGGGGCAGTTCTAGTGGGCTGAGCCTATAGGTCATGTATTGGGATTAGTATGCCTCTGGGCCTTCGGGTCATGTATTACGGGTCATGTTGGGCCTTGTGCCTTGGGCCTACGGTTCATGTACGAGTTCCCCTTCATCCCTTAAAAGGGGATTATCTATAATAAAAATAAAAATGAAGGCCTTCGGGCCATTCGAGCTTGGGAATTGGGGGGATATCTTTAAATGGGCCCCACCTGTCACATTGGCATCCCATGTATTCTTCATATATTGAATGATCAATACAATTTATTTGAAAAATTCCTTATAAGTCAACAATTGTTTATATTAAATCAAGAATATGGAACATAAATATTTAATGATCACAAAACATATAGAAATAAAATAAATTTGGTATCATTATATTATATAAATAGTAACATCAATGGGTGTCTCCATTGATGAAAACACCTTTAAATGACCATTGAAACATTTTTTGAGAAAAATACAATTTTCATTTTGAAATAAATTAAATTAAAATATAATTTTTTATATACTAATAGGGGAAAAATTTTACTTGGAAATTTACCGTGGAAAACATATAAAGGTTGCTTCAAATTAAAGATTACCATGGATATGGGAAAATCAGTATGTCTTGTGTATGTTAAAATAAAGCTTTCATTCATACGTTATGTAAAAAATACATCATTAGAAAAATGAAAAGAAGATAAATTTTAGACCATTTTATAGAATGTAAAACATGGGTGAAAATGAATTTAATAAATCTTTTTGGAGTATTAAAACCATTATTGAAAATATTTTAAAGAAAATATGGACATGAAAGAAAAATATTCAGAATAAGAGGAAATAAAGACCATTTTTCCTAAAAACATTTCTAAATAATTTTAAGTACCAAAGAGAGGAAAATATAATTATTACTTGAAAATTATATTAATAACCATATTATAATAAATTAAATATGATTTTTGAGGCATTGATCATATAATTTCATCATCTCAATTTTGAGAATAAATAATACCAGTAAAAATGAGAGTGTAACGTAAAACCCTTATCGCTTTTAAAGAATTTGAATAATAACCCCCATGAAAGAAATAACTTCAAATAAAACATTAAATAAAATTATTTGTCACGACCCATACCCTGGGGCCCATTCCTTGACTACCCCAAGACCGCCTTCCATAGGCTAGGGCTGGTGACTAGCACCAAAGGTGTATTCCCTAAAACTTGGAAGGCATTGCCTTTACAACCTGTAAACACACGGAACCAAACACTCAGCAAGATACAAATGCAAGTCAACTAAAAATTAAACAAGTGAGTACAGAGAGTAAAAGGGGGCCACAATACAAGACCAACTCAAAAGTAAAAGTACAACTGGGATGCAATACAACTAAAGAAAGAGAAATAAAACTACTGGATATTCCTCCGGGGTTCCTACCTGAATTGTAGGTACATATCACCTCCTCATCACAACACATATGTCCGTCTCCACTGTGTACCGACTTGTCATAAGGTCCTCCTACGAGCACTATCCAGTCCTGGTACTCTCAGCCCCAGTCAGCGTTGTCTGTCGTCTGCATGAAACACAACAAGGTGCAGGAATTTCCCATGCAGGGGTGAGTATAACGATACCTAGTAGGGACCCCGAGACCCTCAAAGTCTCACAAAATCCACCAAGGATAAACCAAAAAGTATGAAATCAACAGATAACTATTCTTAGGTATATTCCCATACATATACCTAAGATATAAAGTAATCCATCTCAATCATGAGGAAAACACAAAGTTAATTACTCATATCATTCCAGGATTTATTCTAGGGGTAGTAACAAGTAACATTACGAACCCTCAGCTGCTGGAGAAATCCTCCTATATCGAGTACAGTGGGCCTTCCATGTCACATAGAGGGGCTACCCACAAACCTTGGACTACTGAGGTACTCCTCCTATCAAGTACCGTGGGTCTGCTGCGTCACATAGAGGCACTCCACACCATGGTTCGACCGCGTCACACAAAGGCTCTCCCCCTCGGGGAATGTTGAGGTACTCCTCCTGTCATGTACTATGGGTATGCGTGGTCACCAAGATTCTCCACACCATGGGTCTTCTGCATCACCAAGGTGCTCCCCACTAGGCCAGTCGAGTCACCCCGAGTCGAAACGGTCAACATTCGTTAAGTATTATCCAGCTACTAGGTTCTTGTACTATGCACACTCATCCCCAGGATGATCCGCTCCACAAGATACTGATCTATACACCAACTTCCACATAGACCCATGAAGAAGTATCTCAAAGGTCTGCCATATCATAGGGGTCTCAACGCAACAGACGATGCGTCAATCAGACGCCTAGTCTGTGAGTTATTTGCCTTTTGATCCAAGAGGCCCAGTTGGATTTGTGCTCAACCCAACCCGACCATACCTCAACTATACCCAAAACTCCAGTAGGGTATACTTAAAGGTACCGTCTTGCTCCAATACTTCTAGCACCACTGATGGTTTTTCAAATGGACGTCTGGTGCCAATGTTATGGCCAAAAGAAGTAAATGGGTCGTATTAGTCCAGGGTCCGGTCCGACCCGGCCCTGCCCGAGTGCGGTCCGGCCCGTTGGGTTTGGCCCAGCCCGCGAGGGCCATGAGGGACCACGGAAGCTATGAAGGCCGCGAGGCGGCTCGGCTCGACTCGGCTCGGCATGACCGTGAAGGCTGTAGGGGGAGGCGGTCCGGCCGTGGGGCGGCGGACCGGCCGCGAGTAGCGCCACGAGGGTGGTTCGGCCCTGAGGGAAATGTGATGGCAGCTCAGCCCGAAGGCCACCGCAAGGGGCGTGGGGCCGGTTCAGCTGAGGCTCTACGGGGGTCGGTTCTTCCGGGGCACCGTAGGGGGCCCGGTGTTGGTTTGGTTGCGGCGTCGTGGGGGGAGAAGGCGTCTCAGACCAGGGCAGCGGCTCAGTACGATGGCGGTTCGGGGGTGGTGTAGAGTGGCGGGGGACACATGGCCATGTGGGGACGAGGTAAGGCCACATGTGGCGGTGGCTGTGGGTGGCCGAGCACCATTGCCTTTGTCGCCTTCCTTCTTTTCGAAGAACACCATAAAGAAGAAAGATGGAGGGGATGTTCCATGTTAGTTTATCCCTCACCCTCTGCGTTTAGAGTGGTAGTGAGCGGTTCACAAAGAACGAAGCAATGAACGTCAGACCATAATCTTCTGCAATGTTTGTTCCTATCCCGCACAAGAAAATAAGGGAGTACATGGAAAGTGATAAACATTTTGGAATAAACCCCCACCTCATTCGCTTGATGATGTTGATGGAAGAAAGTAGTACGGTTATTGATTTGACGTAGATGAGGATGTCCCACATCGGAAGAAGTCCCAAGGAAGAAGGTTGAAGGAGGTTGGCATTTTTCTTTGGCAAAGCATTCTTCATTGGAGAGATTTATCCCACGTTCTCCCAATCCTCCCTTGCCAGTACTTTTCTAACTAATGAATAGCCAACCAAAATAATATTTTATGTGGTATATTATGTTCATTATAATAAATTCAAATCGAACCATTTAATTAATTGAGATGGCTTAATTAATTAAATGGGGAGGGTAGGCACCATTAATTAAGGGGGTTGGTGGCACCATTATGTGGGGAGCTCAAGAGGTTTCCCCCACTTAATAGAGAGTTCATGAGGTTTTAACAAATGGTGGTCCCTACCACCTTAACCTCTCATGGGAGGTTAATTCGGGCGGTCCCCACCATCAAAACCTCTCATGGGAGGTTTAGTTCTGGTGGTCCCCAACTTAAATATCCATATGGTAGTTCAAAATAAAATACAATGAAGTTTATTTTATTTTATTATTTCCATGAAAAACCCAAAAATTATCTTTCACCCCCGACCAACTATCGTCGAGGTGAAAATTTTCTTAAGTGAATACCTGTGCTACAATTTCAACAGTGCCCTCAGATTTCAATTCCAAGCACCAGTTCAAATGTTTGAAAAACCCACTCGCACTTTTACGGAACGTACATGAACAAAAGTTCAGAAATTCATTCAGGGCACTCCGGGCCTCAGAATCATGTGCTGTCAATTTTTGCGGACTAAAAAATTCCCATATATTAAAAAAAATACACGTAATTTCTGGGTCTTTACATTCTCCCCACCTCAAGGATTTACATCCCCGTTAGCCACAAATAAACTAAGGGAACAAGTGGGGGTACTGAGTACGCATCTGAGCCTCCCTCTCCCATGTGCTCTAATAGAGGTTCACATGCTGTCAGTGAACGTGCACCAGAGGTATTGTTCGTCCATGAAGGACCCGCTCCTATCGATCCTCAATCTCTACTGGAACCTCCGTAAAAGTTTCTCCATCGTCGACATCCATCTCTCCACGGTCAATGATGTGAGAAGGGTCGTGCACGTATCTCTTCACCTGGGATACGTGGAAGACATCGTGCACCCGGTACAACTGAGGTGGAAGATATAAGAGGTATGCCAACTTTCCAAATCTGCAAAGGACCTGAAAAGGTCCGATGAATCTCAGAGATAATTTGCCACCTCGGCCAAATCTCCACAAACCTTGTCTAGGTGAGACCCGTAGAAAGACGTGGTCTCCATCCTCGAACTCCAGAGGTCTTCATCTCATGTTGGAATACGACATTTTTCTGCTCTATACAGTCTCCATCCACTCTTGGATGATATGAACCTTCTCTGTGGTAGCTGGTACCATCTCTGGTCCCACTAGTGCTGACTCCCCTGGGTCAGTTCATCACAAAGGTGATCAGAAAGGTCACTCGTACAATGACTTGAAAGGTGCCATCCCAATGGTGGAGTGGTAGCTGTTGGTGTATGAAAACTCTACTAAAGCAAAGTGATCCTCCCAGCTACGATCGAAGTCGAGGACACAAGCACACGGCTTGTCCTCGAGAGTCTGAATGGTCTGCTCAGTCTGGCCATCCTTCTGAGGTTGGAAGGCAGTGCTCAAATGAAGCTGCGCCCCAAAATCCTCCTATAACCCCTTCCATAGCTGGGAAGTAAATCACACATCACGATCGGAGACAATCGTCGACGTTAATCCATGTAGCCATACAATCTCATTCACATAGTGGCATCCCAAGCTCTCTACTGAACCCTGCTCTCTAATTGGTAGAAAGTGGGCTAACTTGGTGAGTCATTCGATGATCACGCAAATCGAGTTGTTTCCCCTGGATGTACGTGGAAGACCCTTCACTAAGTCCATGGATATCCCATCCCACTTCCACTCTAGGACCTGTAAATACTGAACGAAGCCTGTTGGTACCTGATGCTCCGCCTTCACTTGCTGACAAGTGAGGCATCAAGAGACAATCTCTATGACTAATTTCTTCATTCTCGGCCACCAATGCTGTCTTCGGAGATCTTGGTACATATTCTCCACTCCTGGATGTACTACTAGAGGGGATGTATGGAACTCACTCAACACTTCCTCTCAAAGTGACATTGGTACCATGGTGTGTCCTCTGAAGAGGATGGCGTGCTCCCTACCTTCATAAAATCCATCAGGTGCTTGTCCTGTGGATATCTGAGCACGTCGTATCTCGCAATCAGTGTCCCCATGCTGCGCCTCCCTGACTCACTGAAGAAGTGGGGTAGTGACTGCAAGAGACTGTAAAAAGTATTCTCCATCCTGATCCACAAAGGATATCTGCAATGCGGCCAACTACTCTATCGCCTCGCCTAGCAGCTGTATTCTAAACCTCCTGCAGAGTGCATCTTCTACAACGTTTCCCTTCCCAGGAGTATAGACTATCTAAAAGTCATAGTCCTGGAGGCACTCAAGCCAACATCATTGTCTCAGGTTCTGGTCCTTTTGAGAGAAGATATACAAGAGACTCTTGTGATTATAGTACACGGTAAAACACTCGGCCATCAGAAAGTGTCGCCACATATTCAAGGTGAAGACCACTGATACTAACTCCAGGTCATGGGTAGAGTAGTTCTTCTCATGTTATCATAGCTGTCAAGAACCATATGTGATCACTGCTCTCTCCTACATCAGGACACATCCGAGTTCGGTCCCTGATGCATCCTAGTAGACTACGTACCCTATGCCTTCCTCTGGAAGCCTCAAGATAGGGGCACTAGTCAGCCTCTGACTCAGCTACTGAAAGCTCTGTTGGCATATCTCTAACCATAAAAATGGTTTCCCCTTTTTCGTCAACACTGAATGTGGTGCTAAAACTCTGGAGAAATCTGGCACAAATCACTGATAGTGTCCTGCCAAACCAAAGAAATTCCATACCTCCATCACACTCCTGGGTGGATCCCAAGCAAGTACCGCCTCAATCATCGCTGGATCTACTTAAAATCCACCTTTCGAGATGACATGTCCCAGAAAGTGAACCTCTTAGATCAATAACTGGCACTTTGAGAGCTTACCATAAAGCTGGTGGTCTCTGAGTGTGTCCAGTACTACCCGAATATGGTTGACATGATCCTTCTCAGTAACCGAGTAGATCATAATGTCATCGATGAAGACTACTACAAATAGATCAAGGTACAGCTGAGGGATCATGTTCATGAGTCCCATGAACACTTATGGAGCATCGGTTACACCGAATGGAATAACCAAGAACTCGTAATGGCCATACCAACATCTGAAAGCCTTCTTCTGCACATCCTCTTCTCATACTCTGAGCTGGTGATAGCCTAATCTATGTTCTATCTTTGAGAACCACCATTCTACCTTTAGCTGATCGAAGAGGTTGTCAATCCTTGGGAGTGGGTACTTGTTATTCACGTTCACCTGGTTCATGCGCCGATAGTCAACACAAAGTCTTAAGCTCCTATCCTCCTTCTTAGAGAAAAAAATCGGGGCTGCCCAGGGAGAAACACTGGGCCGGATGAATCCCTTCCCCTGAAAGTCCTCTAGCTGTACCTGAAGCTCACAAAGCTCCTCAGGAGACATCTGATACACTGGTGTAGATATCTGTGTCATCCTGGGGTTCAAGTCAATGTAAAAGTCCACCTCTCTGTGAGGAGGTAGGATCAGAACATCATCAGGGAAGATATCCGCATACTATTCCACAACTACAGGATAACTCAGACTCTCCACATCAACAACACTGAGGGTAAGGCTATCCAACGGATGAGTGATCAGCTGCACTCTCCTTCGGGTAAGTCCATCTTGCACTGCAAAGGCTCCCTTCTCGCTAGTGAAGGTAAACCTGGTCCCATCCGTGAAGAAACACCACACTTTGCACCTAATACAGCCTATCTGAGCATTGGACTATTGATAACCAGTCCATACCCAAGATGACGTCCAAAGGCCATAACACCGCTACTAGGATATCCCAGCCGAAGCTATCACCTCTAAGAGTAAGCTCGCACTACCGACACCAGTGCGTAATTGTCGCATCTACTCTAGTAGAATTCTCTATCCGTAAGGATCGATCCAATGTCTCCATCAGAATCTCTAAGCTCCAATCGAGGGCAGTGGAAATGAAAGAATGACTGGAACCTGTGTCAATAAGTACTACATCTAAGGTGTAGTAGGCTCAGATCTTACCTCATATCATATCCGGAGTGCCATGATCGTAGGCTTCAGCTGCCTGAAGCTGAGCTCTCCCATGTCCACCCACTCCCTGTAGTCGGGGTGGACCTCTAGGTGGTGGTGCCGATAACATCTCGAATAGTCTCCCACCACCAGCTGCATGACCAGCTCCTCTACCATGTCCGCCTGCTCCCTGCGGACCTCCTTGGTCAAACATATATCTCTGCATGGGAGGTCTATCGACTGTATGCTGGTCATCCGTATGGCGGGTCGGATAGTCACGATCCATGTGACCCTGCCCGCCGCATACGTAACACTACCCACTCCTGGAATGTCTGTCTCTGCCTCAGGTGCCCTGCACAACCGACTCTGAATCCTACGGTTTTCCACCCGTAGGTCTGGTCCTCTTTGACCTCTGTGACTTCTGTCTACTACCAGCTGTAGACGACTCCACTACGTGATGATTGGTAGTGGGTCTCACTGCTGGTGACTACTCAGAAAGGAATCTCTTCACCAATAGGGCTCTCTCTAACACCCCCTCCTGCGTCGGGATGCTGAGTGAGATCATAGAAGCTCTAATATCCCACATGAGTCCCTTCTTGAAGGTCCGGTCCCTATAGAATGGGTCCCGCACTATATTGCTGGACTAATGTGAGTGGTCAGTGAACCTCGCTGAGTACTGATCTATAGTCATGCTACCCAACTTCAGATGAAGTACCTCATGAATGCGCACTACATGAAGATTCGTTGGAACAAACACTGCCCGAAATAGGCTCTCGAAGTCTGCCTAGAGAAGCATCACCTCATCATGAACCTGGAGCATCAAGCTCCACCATCTGCCTGTTTCTGCCTATAGAGGGCTGGCGGCAAGGATTACCATGAGATCGACAGGTGTCCCTACAAGTCGTAAGTCTCTCAACATAGCCTCCAGCCAATCCTCAGCCGCCTATGGGTTCGTATCTCCCCTGAACCAGGGTGGCCTCTGGCACTGGAACTCGTGTAATGAGCTCAAGTGCCCTACACCGTCTACTTCTAGGGCTGGTGTCATCGGTGGCCCAATGGGTAGTGGTACAACTGGTGCCTCTACTAGAAAAGGGACCTGCACTGAGGCCTCGTGGCTCAGTGGGCTATCAGTGCGTACAATTCTCAGAACTCTAGCTGGATGTCTTCGTGAAGGCATCCTAAAAAGAAAAAGGTGTTCCATAGTCAAAAGGTATACCTAGTGAGATGACCTGGTGATCTGACTTAAAGAGTTCACAAAGAAGAATCTGGAAAACACACACACAATCAGTGTTTTCGTGCACTGAGTCAGAAAAAAGAATTCAGGGTCCTGGCGTATGGATACGTTGGCGGCCGCACCAAGAGAGGACTCCCTGAACTGAAAACCACACTCACTACACTTAACACTATTGCCGTTAAAAAGAAATATTAGAGTCTTATGTTCTGCAGTAGAACCGACTCCTCTGATACCAATTTGTCACGACCCATCCCTCGGGGCCTGTGCCATGACTACCCCAAGCCCTCCTTCTATAGGCTAAGGGATAGCGACTAGCACCAAAGACGTATTCCCTAAAACTGGGAAGGCATTGCCTTTATAAACTGTAAACACACGCAACCAAACACTCATCAAGATACGAACTCATGTCAACTGTATAGCAAACAAGTGAGTACAGAAAGTAAAAGGGGGCCATAATACAAGCCCAACAGGAAAGTACAAGTACAACTAAGATGTAATACAACTAAAGAAAGAGAATCACAGCTACCAGATCATTCTCTGATGTTTTTACCTGAAGGGTAGGTATAGATCACCTCCTCAGCACACCACGTTCGTCCGTCTCCACCATGTACCGACTCATCGTAAGGTCCTCCTCTGGGCACCATCTAGTCCTGGTACTCTCAGCCCCAGTCAGCGTTGTCCGTCATCTGCATTCAAAACAACGAGGTGCGAGCATAGCCCATGTAGGGGTGAGTATAACAATACTCAGTATGGACCCTAAGACCCTCAAGGTCTCATAAAATCTATCATGGATGAACCAAAAAGTATGAAATCAACAGATAAACCTTCTTAGGTATATGGCCATTCATATACCTAAGATATCCAATAATCCATCTCAATCATGAGGAAAACACATAGATACTGACTCAGCTCAGACCAGGATTTATTCTAGGGGTAGTAACAAGTAACATTCTAAACCCTCAGCTGCGGGAGAACTCTTCTTATATCATGTGCAGTGGGTCTGTCGCGTCACACATAGGCGCTACCCACTAACCTTGGACTGCAGAGGTACTCCTCCTATCGAGTATCGTGGGTCTGCCACATCACAGAGAGCCACCTCCCACCATGGGTATGCTGCATCACACCATGGAACTCCCTCTCGTGGCCTGTTGAGGTAATCCTCCTGTCGAGTACCATGGGTCTGCCACGTCCCAAAGGTGCTCCCAAACATGGGTCTTCTGTATCACCAAGGTGCTCCCCACTGGGCCAGTCAAGTCACTCCGAGTCGAAATGGTCAGCAGTCATCAAGTCTCAGCCAACTACTAGATTCATGCACTATGCACGCTCGTCTCTAGGAGGATCTGCTTCACAAGCTACTGGTTGATACTCCAAATTCGACGAAGTCCAAAAAATAAGTATCCCAATGGTCTGCCACATCCTAGGGGTCTCAACGCAAAAGACGGTGTGTCAATCAGATGCTCAGTCTGTGAGTTATTAGCCTTTTAGTTCCGGGGGCCCGGTTGGGTTCGTGCTCGATCTGACCTGACCATACCTCAACTATACCAAAAACTCCAGTAGGTTATACTCAAAGGGACCGCCTCATTCCAAGACTTCCAGCGCCACTGAAGGTTTATCAAACGGATGTCCGATGCCAATGTTATGGCCAAAAAAGTAAATGGGTCGTAGTGGGCCTGTGTCCAGTCCGACACGGTTGGACCGACCCGACCTGACCTGGAATGGGTCGACCCGGTTTGGGTCAACCCAGCCCGAACCGCTAGGTCAGGCCTAGCCAGCGGAAGCCATGAGGCGGCTCGGCTTAGCTCGGTTCGACACAGCCGCAAAGGCCGCAGGGGGAGGCGGTCCGGCCGCGGGGCGGCAGACGGGCCACGAGTGGCACCGCGAGGGTGGTTCGGCCCAGAGTTCGTCGCGAGGGAGGCTCGGCCCGAAGGGCGCTATAGGGGTGGCCCGACCCAGAGGGATCTGTGAGGTCGGATCAGCCCGGAGGGCGCTGCGAGGGGCGTGTGGCTGGTTCGACACGGGTGTCGTGGGTGGCGAGGTGTCTGGTTCGGTCGGGGTGCCGCAGGGGCCACGGGGCTGGTTCGGTTGGGGTGACGTGGGGGGAGAAGGCGGCTCGGCCCAGGGCGGCGTCTCGGCTTGATGGCTCGGCACGGCAGAGATTCGGCGACAACATGGAGAGGCGGGGGCCGTGGGTGCCACATGGTGACACGGCGAGGCAGCGGGCGGTGGTGCCCGTGGGTGGTGGAGTTCCGTTTCATTTGTCGCCTTCCTCCTTTTCAAAAACCACCACTGAGAAGAACAGTAGAGGAGTGAGGCCATGTTAGTTTGTCCCGCACCCTCCACTTTTAGAGTGGTAGCAAGCGGTTTGCAAATAACAAAGCAATGGACGTCAAGCCATAATCTTCGGCAATGTTTTTTCCCAACCCTCTCAAGAAAATAAGGGAGTACATGGAAAGTGATAAACATTTAAGAATATACCCCTACCTCATTCTCTTGATGACGTTGGCGCAAGAAGGTAGTAAGGTCATTGTTTTGCGGTATATGAGGACGTCCCACTTTGGAAGAAGTCTCGAGGATGAAGTTCGAAGGAGGTTTGTTTTCTTCATTAGCGAAGTGTTCTTCTTTGGAGAGCTTTCTCCCAAGTTCTCCAAATCCACATTTTCTAATAATTTTCCAAAAAATGAATAGCGAACCAAAAATATATATTATGTGGTCTATTATGTTCATTGGCATAAATACAAATTGAATTATTTAATTAATTGATATGGATTAATTAATTAAAGGGGGAGTTTTGGCCCCATTATTTAAGGGGGTGGGGCACCATTAAGTGGGGAAATCAAGAGGGTTCTCCCCACTAAATAGGGAGTTTAAGAGGTTTTAACCTCGAGTGGTCCCCACCACCTTAACCTCTCATGGGAGGTTAATTCGGGTGGTCCCCACCATCATAACCTCTCATGGGAGGTTTAGGTCTGGTGGTCCCCACCTAAAATATCAACATGGGAGCTCAAAATAAAATAAAATGAAGTTTATTTTATTTTATTATTTCCACTATAAACCCAAAAATTATCCTTCACCCTCGAACAACTTCCGTCTAGGTGAAAGTCTTCTTAAGGGAATACTGGCGCTGTGAGTTCAACGGTGCCCTCAGATTTCAATTATGAGCACCGGTTGAAAATTTATAAAAACACGCTCCCATGTTTACTGAACGTACCCAAACAAAAGTTCAGAAATTCATTACGGGCACTTCGGGCCTCAGAATCATGTGCCATCAATTTTCGCGGACTCATAAAATTCCCATATATTTAAAAAATGTCACAGAATTTCAGGGTATTTACATTAATATATATATATATATATATTAATGATATAAAATTTAAAAACACTCATTATATACCCCACATGAAAGAAAAAAGTGGTGAAAATGAAATATGTCTCACAAACAAAAGTGAGACGGGAAACCCATAACTCATATCTGACTACCTATTTAAATCATTTTATCCTCTTGTATAATAAATTTAAATTTATAATAATTCTATAAAAAACCATATAAATGATTATAATATCATATATGATCCACTTATAACACTTCGATACCCTTTTATCAGTAATTCTTTATTAAAAATGTCGTTTCTGAGTGTTAACGGTTTTGTTTTTCATGTATGTTTTGGTTCAAAAGTTTTTTTACCTTAATATTTCTCAAGGTTACATCATATATAAAATTTTAATTATGATATAAATATCATATATATTCATTGTATAGATCTTTTTAGTCATCCCTGAAACAAAAACATGAAATATGAATCACATCACTTCATGGAAATGGTAGTCCACATGTACACACGAGTGATATTATAATTTTTAATGAGTGTATGGGTAAGAAGGTAAATGATGTATTATATTTAAATTATCATAAATATTTCATAAATATAATATATATTCATTAGTTCCATCTTCATAACCGTCCAATTAAAATGGTGATGAAAAATGAAAGACACCGCTATGTGGAGAGGGTAATCTGTACGTACATATGAGCAATGTTTTCTCTTTATGTATGATAGAAAAGAGGGAAAAAATGGTTGTACTATAATAAAAATAACATATAAGTACATTTATGATTCTAAAGTAATGTTTTTAGTATGTTTACAATATATTTACATGAATTACAAGAATAAATAAATATGAAAGTGTCGGTAAAGACCATTACATATTATTCAATATACCTCTTTTATATACCATATTAAATACCCTTGTAATTTTATTTTAAAAATACTAGAACTTGTAGTCTTTTTTCTAGGGAATTTGTGAGAGAATTAGGTAGGGCTTGGTATAGAAAGCAGGCTCAATGTGGTATAAATAATAGAGGGGAGGGGTGTCCTTTTATAATTGGAAGAAAGGGTACACATGTGACCATAATTTTGAACATAATATAGGATATTGTTGAAAAATAGTCAACTAATAAAATTTTTATAGGTTTAAGTCATATTTTAAACCTTATCTTTTGGTTGAACCCATTTGTTATCAAATTTTAACCTTAACCGTATTAATAAAATTTTCAATCTTAAAGAGTATAATATTATTTATATATTAACAAAATGGGTCATAAATTGAAAAGGATGAAATTTTACACCATTTATAATACTTTATTCCATATTTCATGATTTTAATTATTTTTAAATAATATAATAAAAGATTTGATTAGCCAATCAAAGAGACTAATATTCATTGTTTATATTATAATATTCATTTTCTTCATTATTCATAAACACATTATAAGTGGAATTTAAAATTTTGAGAATTAATTAACATTATTATATTAATTACTTCTTAAAATTCACTATTTCATGGTACATTTTTGAACACCTAATAAAACACAGAATGGCTTGGATTTTATAACATTCTGGGCGAAGTGAATTGGACAATAGCACAATAAAAGAAATGTATAGGCCAATCCACCAGCCCAATGACTCTCAAAATTTAAATGGAGATATAAGAAATAAAGGGGAAAAATTCATTCAATAGTGTCCAAGATAATTCAGATTTTTTAATGGAGTTCCAGGCAGCCCAAGTTGAAGATATAATTCTGACCTAGGTTCTATGGACCCAAAAAACATCCCACCATTCCATTCATATCTCGAAAAAATTGGGATGAAATTTTACATGCTATCAGGGGACATACAAATCTTCATTTTTAGCTTCAACGTACCACCAAAATTCTTCCATATATAAGCTCATTTAGGCACCTCTTTTTGGTGGATGCAAGATGTATTTCATTTTGAGGCAAGGGTGGAAAAGTCCAAATTCCACAAGATTTCCACCACCCAAGGACTACCATAATAATGTGGGAATACATGTACCATTGGGGGGTAGACTCATGCCTCTTTAAATTCTTATTTAAGACATTTGTGGTGAATTAGGTAATTACATATTTGGTTATATTATATGGATACATTTGCCTAATGTTGTGAATTCATTCACACCAAACCCTGTTAAACATATCACATAATGGTGGATTGATTGTTATTTCATTATTTTTCACTTCTTCATTTCCATACTTATGAGTCTATTTCCTACTTCCATTGAGATCATGGAATCAATGGAGGGAGAATCCACTTATGGGTTGATCCAAGGGAGTATCAATGGGCTGGATTGGATGTTATTTCTCACTATTTTAATGTATAATAACTTCTTTTAATTGAGAATTTCAATTATCATTTTTAAAACATCTTCTTCCTTATTGAATTTTATGGTCTCACACCTCAAGTGCTAATATGAAACTTTTCCTTAGAGTGCTCACAAATATGATCCTGCTAGTATATAGGTGATTAGTATTATGGTGTGTAGGTATTAGAATAGTAACAGATGGAGATGTTTGATATTCGTGAATAAACCCATCTAAAATATAAGAAATTAAAATAGTAGGAAAATGATTTCATACAATCCACCCCAAGTGATATCCTATGATCAACTAATTATATTTAATTTAATTCACTTAATTCAATTAGGGTTTACTTTGTCCTATCTAAAATAAAACCAAATTTTTCCACTACATGTCCAAAAACCAATCCATAGGATGTACGTGTCTATAGGTTCCTTTTTTAGGTCTCTGATGATTTAGAAACCAAAGATACATTAAAAGAAACCAATTAACGCTAAAACATTGGGTAAATTTGGGTGAGACCAAATTTTGGTGTTGTTTTCGAGGACCTAAGTAATTTATCTTATACCCTATCATACTTTTCTCACTCCACTTCTCTATTCTCATCTTCAATTTCACTCCTATGGGAATCCATTTTGAAAAATAAAAACATGGGGAACCACACCATCCATTGACTACCCCCAAAAAAGTGTGATATAAAATGACCAACAAAGTTTATATTGGTGGGATAATCAACAACATAGTAAACCAAAACTTTTGAGCTCATATTATGCCAAAAACATTCCAACAAATAATGAGTATAAATCCCCACAAATCCAATCTAAACATAATCCTATAAAATTACAAAAACATAATTACCATCCTAGAATAGAACATTTGGATCAAACCCTTTTCCCGAATAACCCACCACCATTACTTGGGAAAACATGTCAAAAAATGGAGAGAATTACTTCTGAGGTTTCATCCTTGAGAGTATGACTACAAAATATTGAAGCGGGTTTGGAACCCATTCCCACTCAAGTTATCCCTTCCTCATATTTGATAGAATAATTATGTAACATAAAATCCTCTCATGAATTTTATAAATAACCAACCATTAAATTAGGCTTATATAAAGTTGATCGAGGAATTGTTTAAGGGTCATTAAATCAATAGGAAACTAATTTTTTGTATTCACATGATGGAAATTTGACATCATGGACTGAGTGTCCTGATTTTAGCTCCATTGATGATATTTCAAAAAAAAATCACTAAAACATTGGGAGAAATCACAAACATAGAGTACATACCCATTTGTAGCACTAAAATTTCCAATTTAGTGGTTTCATTTACTATCCAAAGGGAACCAATTATATTGAGAGATTTTCAAAATGAAATTGAGTTCAATTCAATGTCTCGACCTCTGTATAAAAATGTTAGCCAACCTGAGCACAAATTCAACGTTATCACATCATCTCTCAATTCTTAATTTATATTTGATAATCAAAATCATTCTATCATAATTTCATCCTCTCTTTATGATAATAATGATAATGTTGTACTTGATATCTTAATAAAGATTATCAAGACAATTGCATAGACCCTTATCAATATTCATTCGATTAGCCCATTCATTGGGACCTATATAGTTTTTTAATCAATTTAAAAATCTTTTTGTCAACACCATTGGAGACTCAATCACAATATAATTGTAGTGGTGAAAAATTTAATCATTAAAATTTAAAAATTTGATGTCGGATAAGTTGGGGGGTCCATGTCGAGCTAACGACATTAAACTAATCACTTTCCAAGAGTCAACCTATCTTATGAATTGATTTTATTTTATTTTATTTTTGTGTCTTTTTATGTATTAAAAAAAGTAAAAAAAAATTAAAATGAAATATTATTATTTTTTTTCAAAAGGAAACACTATAGGTTATGGGGATAACACCGTCGTGGTCAGTGAATCCGCGAGACGGTAACCCCTGATGGAAGGGATATATGGGCGTGTTCCTTCCACTAACCTAAAACATATAATGATTCCTTAATCTATTTTCTTTATATATATACTTGTATTAGATATATATATATTTAATTTTTTTAATTGTTCCTAGTATCAGTGTTTGGTATGCTAAAATAATTAGGTACATTTTTCCTTACTTTTTTTCTTTGATTGGTTTTATTTAAGGGAACCTCAAGGGGTTTCCATTGTATTATAACTGTGTAGGTTTGAAAGATTCATGGGATGCTGATATTGATGGGTTTTTTAGTCTATTAATATTTTCTTCTAGGTATACAAACCAAAACTGTCATCAATAATGAGGTTTCTAGGAGTGGCATGGAGATCAAAGGAGTAACCAGGAGCATTAAGAACTTCAACTTCAACCACCAGGTGACTTTTTCCATGTTTATGATTCAATTTTTTTTAGAAATCTTATCATCTACCTCTATCCCATTCTATATTTTATTTTCTTTAAACACTAGGGATAATTATATTTTAAGTTTAGGGGGATGTGAAATAAAAATTTGCTTTTGTGTTCAGAAAAAAATAAAATAAAATTAATTTTTTTAAATAAATTTTTTTTGGAAGGAAACATTATTTTAACCTTGAACATGATAATACACATTAAACACTTTAAAATTTAATATAATACAATTTTTCATGGCTTTATCCTGATTTAAATTAACATTTATGTTCATGAGAATAGATTTTAGAATGTGTTGTTTTCCAATGTGATTTTTCACCGTTTATATTTTCATCTATTAAAAAAACAAAGTGCACGTCTTTTGGATTATGGGGTATTAGGTTTAATTCATAGTGTCCCATAATATATGGAATTGGTTGGGATATTTTTTAAATTTTATCATGATTATTCATTAAAAAATAAAAAAACTCAAACAAAAATCAAACAAAAAACAAAAAATACAAAAATAGTACAACTGCATGTAGGGCAATGGACTGATCTAATGTGTGGATTTTATCACTTGGGAATGTGTCTCTATAGTTTTCTAGGCAAGATTTGGGAATTTAATCTCTATTTTTGGTAATTTGAATTTGTTATTGATTTAGTTATCTCAAGTGATACCTGGGTTTATGAGCTTCACTTGGTTCCCTAAGGTATTTAAGCATGGGAGTCATCAGCAATGTCTCTCTCTAGAGGTTATCTTGATTGAGTGAAATTTTAATTACCATAAAAAAATTGAAAAAAATAATATTCATATTAATATTAAAATGTGATTCCACCTATCACTTCCATCATTTCCCCCTAGAAGAAAAATAAACCCCCATTTCTATTGTGACACACAACACGTCATCATGTTGAATTGAAATTGGATGAAATGTGGTGATGAATTTGAACAAAGTAATGGGCATGGTCTTCGAATATGGTTGTGAACCTACGTTTTAATAAATTATTTTTATGGGTTTCAATTTTTTTTGGTATGAGTCCTTTTGGTGATCATTGTGTATTAAAATGTGTTTGGAAAAGGGAATTTGAATTTCATATTCTTGAGATATATTTTACTTAGGACTAGAAAAAACCAAGGTGGGGGTGTGATTAACCACTAAAAGTGGATAATATTAATTTTCTATATTATAATATTCATGTGATTCATTTTTCATAATCACCATTGTTAGTCCATTTTACAAATTGAACATTAATTCACATTATGATTGTAATTCCTTCATAAAATGAACTATTGCATGGTACATTTTTGAACACCTCATAAAACAAAAAATGGTCTTGATTTTATATTCATATTTTATATTTAGGTCCCCTATTATATAAGTAAAAATTTATTCCCCTGTAACATTGGATGACTCCCATTGGAAGATCACCAAAATGGGCCTTGAACCAATAACATTCTATGAGAAGTGAACTAGACAATAACCCAATAAAAGTACTATATCAGCCATTCTTCTTGCCAAATGATTATAAAAATTGAACAGGATATAGAATAAATAATGGGGAAAATTTCATTCCTTAGCTTCCCAAGATAATTATGATTCTTAATGGAGTTCCAAGTGGACCAAGATGAAGATACAATTTTTGGATAGATTTTGCAGCCCAGAAAAAATCCAACCATTTAACTCATATCTCAAAAAAATCATTTTGGGATGAAATTTTATATTCTATCATGAGAGATTTGAATATAAATTTTTGGATTCTATGGACCACCAAAATTTGGCCATCTATAGGATCATTTAGGTGCCTCTGTTTGGTCAATGCATGCTAGATTCCATTTTGGGTCAAGGGTGGAAAAGTCAAAATTCCACAAGCCTTCCACCACCATAGTCATACCATACTCAGATGGGAAGACATGGAATGATAGGGTATCTAAAAATTCCTCTTGAAATTACTATTTAAGGTAGTGGTGGTGAATTATTTAATGAAATATTTGGGTTTTTTTCATTTTAATGTTATGCCGGCACTCTCTGTTGGTAATCGCATTCCTTTATCACATAGGTTGTTCAATTCACCATAGTTTCTTAATAAAAGTTCACCTTATCCTATTATTATGTTATTATTCATATCATGTTATAATTTTTCCTTATGGTATGAATTTATTGACACAAAAACTTGTGAAATTTATCACACAATGGTGGGGTGATTGTTATTTCATTATTTTTCACTTCTTCAATTCCACCCTTATGAGTATATTTCCCACTTCCATTGAGAACATATAATCAATGGAGGGATACTAATATTATTGTTTGATCCAAGGGAGTAGAAAGGTGATAGATTGGATGTTATTTCTCACTCTTTTAAATTATAATCACTTCTTTTAATTTATAATTACATTTAACAAATTTAAAACATCTTGATCCTTATTGAATTTTAAGGCCACACACTTTAAGTGGTAATATGAAACTTTACCTTAGAGTGCTCACAAATATTATCCTCTAAGTGTATAGTTCTTTATGATTTGGTTATTTATCTATTAGACCATTAAGTGATGAATTTTTTTGATCTTACTGTATAAATGAATTTCAAATATAAGAAATTAAAATAGTTAGAAAAGGAATGCATCCAATCCACCCCAAGTGATAACTGAGGATCAAATAATTATATTAAATTGTATTCACTTAACTGAATTATATTTTATTTAGTCCTATATAAAATGAACCTACTTTTGTCAAATTCATATCAAAAAACAATCCATAGGATGCACATATCTATAGGTTCCTTCTTAGGTTTCCGAGGATTCAACAATTCAAGCTACACTCCAAGCGACTTCTTAACCCTAAAAACATAGGTAAATTTGGGCGAGACCAATATTATTTAATATAATTTTAAAATAAAGTCATTTTAAGAACTATTCACATAATGTTACTTTAAATACATCGAGACAACAATGAAATTATAATATAATCCATTTCACCCATTATAATACACTATTATTAACTACAAAATTCTTTCGTAATTATAATTATATTGACAGTATATTATACATATCCAAATTATGTATGTAATTTAAATAACATTACATGTATACAATTTGATATATACATGTTTTTATCTTACCAAAATAGTGTTGATAATTCTGTATCCACTATATTTATGTGAATGTCCATAGATTACATGTTGCATCAAATGGTAATACCAATTCCCACACTATAATTAGAACCTATAGATACCATGATAGTAATATTAAAGACATCTCATATGGTTGAGATACATCATATTTATAGGAATTATAAGATGTGAAACAATCAGGTGCTGGGGGATTAGAGGCACTGATACTTCTTCTCATAAATTTCTCACATGCTGATCTTGAGTAGATGATACCATGAGGATAAAACCACCAATAGGAACACCACATTTTTCTGGTGTCATTGGTTGATCCTATCAATAGACATGTGTATTAGTCTTGTGATTTGGAATCATTATCAACATTGAAATTTTATCGAATACTTTGATGAAAGAGAAAAATGATGACATTAAATTCATGGAAAGGTAGCTTGTGTTGGGTGGATCATTGGTGCTATGAAATTTGTTGAATGGTCAAGATATAATTCTTTACTTCTGAGTCAAGGAAGTGATTTCTCAAGCACAATTGATCAGTATGGTAGTAAAATTATAAATCCATAGCCATGATATTCTGATGTATGTCTATCCAGTTTGATCAACAAATAATATAGAATGAATGGATGATAAAACAAGCTACGTATAATTCTTTATGAGATATTGTAAGAAAAACGGATTATATTACACAATGTGTGTTCATAGGAAAGGTTTTAATTACTATAAACATTCCTTATCTCTTTAGGGACCATGATGAGTTTCTATATTTCAATCTTGGCCTATGAATACTATTCACTGCTATCGAGATTAGGGTATAGAGGGCTAGACATGATAGTGAATTCAATATTATTCCCTATTACGGTTAACATGTATATAGGATATTGTGGGCCTTCCATGAGGTCTAAGAGTTTTTCAACTATCATCGACCTTCAAAGAATAAATAAATTTATTATTATCCAAGTAAAGAATAAATGGTTTGAGTTTTTTTATTAAAATTATATACAAGTGTTTAAGTATATAAGTGGAATAATATTATATGAATGAATATTAATTTAACAGTCATGGTTCGATTAATATTATGGAAATTATGAGTAAAGTTAATGACATGGTTTTATAATGTAAATTATTTGATATATATTACAAGTATGTGAGAAAATATAAATAATATTTATGATGAATATATTTATTCATAATTACTCATTTATTTCTTATTTAGTTGATGTCAAATATACGGGGGTTGGGGAACCTTAACTGGGGGTTTTGGACACCAACTATATATGTAGGGGAGGAGCTCTATTCTAGAGTCCATTCATTCTAATGGATTGAGAGATCATATATATTTTTTCATCCCAGTGAGATAAATTCAAAATCTAAGTAATAAATCTAAGAATTACTTCATGGATTGAAGACATTGGATCAAGTTAATTATCACGAGATCGAATAAATAATCAGAGCTCCGCACTAACACCCATACCTATATGATCAGTTTATGAATAGATTCTTGAATCATGTGTGGACAATAAGAGGTGTTCGACATTAGATTCATTGAGATATGATCACCAGAAAATATCTGAAATTGAATGCACTAACATTATGAACGAGGTGTCTATTATGTATTGATTTTAGTGCTTTGATAATTCTTATGAGATCCTAGGACCTTACCAGGGCCTGGATCACCAGTTATGATGATGTTTTGTCTCTCCAATGATTAAATATTTTAAATCCCAAGCTCACCTGCTATGTGCCCCGATGCCAGAAATTGTTATCAAAGTGACCACATGAATTTTCTGAGACAGCAAAATTAAAATTTTCTTGAATTAAATTCAATCCCAACAAAAAAACCACACATTTACCCGATATCATATGGTCAAATTATGACCATCCAAATTTTTATTACAGAGCAAAATCATTTTTTTGGGGTATTAAAAATTGAAGAACAAATATTATATATATGTTATTTTATAACATTACTATGAGGAATCATCGGGGAAAAGTTATTTTAGGCCACCTGAGAAACTTATGACCAGGTTCTGGCTGGAATCCATTGGTCATAACCCCTTTGATCGGTGGCCCAAATCATTCCAAACAACTATGGAAATTCAAAAAATTAAAAACAATCGAATTTTAGGATGTTTTAAAAACTGGATAATAAGAAAAAAAAATTACTAAAGAGGGTTTCCAAAATGTGGGGGGTAGCATGACCCCAATAGAAAAAATAAAAGAATTGTTGGGTGGCTGAATATAAAATAAAAAAGGGAGGAATTATAAGAAAAACCTATGCCTGAATAGAAATTTTCTATATAAAAAACCATTAGAAGTGTTTCTTCATCCCATAGAAACCTCTTACGTGAGCCCTCCCCCTTGACACAAGGCACCAACATGCTACCATAAGCCCTTGTACAACTTGTCGAAACCATCTCATCCCAAAACCACCTAGTCACCGGATACTACCCCTCCTGTGGTTGAGACCCCCACCCTGCCACCTACTCCAGTCCACCACCGCTGCCAGTTCCCACAAGAACCCATCCTAATTCAACTATTGGATCTTCCTTGTTGACCCCTGTCATAATAAAACTGACCATCGTCATCGCTATACCCCGCTGACGTCGTCCTCAAGCCCTTCTTTGGTGACCTAAACCAACCCTTCCGTGACGGGTTTGGCCTCCCTTGGGTCCTAATAGAACCGACCCACCCTGAAATGGGTCAGGGTGGCTCTGTTCGACCTGGAACGTGTCACAGATGGTATTCCTGGCCAAGATCAACCCATAATGGGGTCTACTTGGCCCAAAACAGGAGTGCAATATTTCTTCCCGTCCCAAAATGGGCTTGGTCAGGGTTTCAGGGCTTGAAATTGTTTTAATACCACAAAAAATCATGTTATTAGTTTTTTTATTAAAATAATTATTTTATTATTTGAAAAATTTATTTAATTATGGTATTATATTAAATTAATTTGTTATTTTAATTTTTAGACAAAAAAAATTAATTAATATTGGGACCAAATGAAAGTAAATTATTTCAATTTAAATAAATAATTTAATTAATTAAGTTCCCTCATCTTGAAATTCATTTCAATTTAATTTTATAACATTTTTATTTTACCATTTTATTGTTCTTAAATTGTGATAGAACTGGCGTTTGTCTGAGTTAATTTTATTTAATTATTTATTAACTACTTGTTATGCTTGTAATATTTAATTAGGATAATTAATAGTTTGTGTATCATCCACTTTTATTCAATATGTATAAGAGACTGCATGTTAAATATTATCTATATGTATGTGCTTCTTGATACCCCTTTCCTACATGAAAGTATTCATGTACTATTAACAATGATGTTGTAAGGCATGCACCATACCAAAATGACGCAGGATGCTAGTTGAAAAGTGACAACATTGGGTTGGGGAAGATCTATGATATGAGTGAGGAATCAATATACATAAATACCCATATGTCACAGTCGATCCATTAAGTTTAAATGGATCAACCAATATTAGATTCTCAAGACTAGTCAGTTAATTTATTTCCATTATTCATTGTTCATTATTCTATTCATGTGTATGTTTACTACAGAAACACATAAAATAATTAACATAAAAAATACATAATGATGCGATGAATGTTTTTATATTAATGTATGTTCAGTTTTGAGTGTGACAACATAGAATGAATAAATTTAATATAAATGGATTACATTCAAAATGAAAAATTAAAAACCCATAAATTATATATTTAGGCATGCACACATTTTGTTGTTTACATTTCAGAAAAATTATGTGTATGGGGTGCTCGTCATCCGTAGTAGAGGGTTCCTTTTACTATAGTGGAGTTCTTATGTAATTGATGGGTTGAATTAATAAATTTTGGTATCAATGAAGTATCCACAACAATCTTCCTATAACTTCAGTGGAGAAGCACTGATGGAATCAAGGATATGATTTCAATAAACTCGTACTTTATGCAATAAATAAAATAACTGTGAGTTAATGTGGTAGGAGCACCAATTTACTACATTGGAACTCTCCGATTACTAGCATTGAAATATTTTATTGACTATGATGAGAGTTTTTAAGGATCCTTTCCACTGGGATACTCAAGAGAGAGAGTATTCCGAATCTTGCAGTGAGAGCTATTAGATTTTGATAAAATAGTGGAATATATTTAACGAATTAATTATTTAATCAATAATGTCTAAATTAGTAATCAATATAATTTAATATATACTAAATTTTATGTTTTTCCATAAAAATGGAATTCAACAACACTGTCGTAGCATTATCACCACAATCTATACTTGATAATGAAAATATATTATCAAACGATAACATCCAAGAGTGGTACAAGTTGTTATGTATAAAAATATTCCTAGAAAATAAGTTTTATGTTATAGAGTCGTCACTTAATTTTGATCCCCATTAGTGATAAATAATGGAAGATAAATATAAGTATAATAATAATATAGGTGATGTAATATATGTACAATGTATCATGTTGTCATTGATGTCCAGTAATCTATTAAAAATGAATAAGGACGAAGATGCCTATAAGATTATAACTCATATCAAGTAATTATACTAGTTTAGATATATGAAAGAATGGTATGAGATATACCATACACTATATAAGTGCAGGATAGAATATGGGAATCAATAATGACCTCATGTACACAATATTATTGGGTATATTGTGAGACTTGAAGCCCTTGGGTTCAAGATAAACCAATAAATAGAGACTGATCCCATTTTTTCTTCATTATTGCTAATATTATCAAATTTTAGTATTTATTAAAATATGAATAACAAGAAAATTTATATTCTATAATTTTTGGATTTATTTTTCGATGCTTATATGGATATGAAGTATAGTAATTCTTTAGTCCTTATGGTGAATGAGAGGAGGAAGAGAAAGTCTAAGAGGTCTAAGGCTATGTCCAAGATGAAGACCCAGATTCAACATCATTACAAAAATACAAAGATATAAATATATCAACCCTAGACATTTTCATATAACATTACACGATTTTAGGCATAATTATACATTAGAGTACAAGCCAAGGATCGTAATGTCTAGCGTATTGGAAGACTAGATACACAATGAAACATTATGAAAACAAATTTTTATTTAAACGCCATATTGAGATCTTATCTTCCATTATTCTCATACATATTCATAGGATAAACTGAGGATAACATGAAAAAAGGGATGAGTTGAAATAATAGTAGGGTAATAACTGTATGAAAAAATCATTAACATATGGGATAGAAGGCATGACATGATGATATAAAAAAAAGGAATGTAACATAACGATTAATAACATATAAAAATTAAGCCATATAAATATAGAGTCATAGTAATGTGGAAGTAACATAAAATATGAATTTAGTATGATTTAAGGCTACCCTCCAAGACCGTCTCCCATAGTATCATGAGACAAATCTAACTACCATGACTGTTGCACATAGTAGAACAAGCCAAGGCTAACCGCCCAGACCGTCGCACATAACGTCTCATGAGACTCAAATTTACCCAATGCATTGGAGTTATATATGGGAACACCCATATTAACTATCAATGAATATGTTTTCCACATAATCAATCATACATAATCAATCATATATAAATGTAATGGTTACACATGGAATGGATTGGGTTGCATAATCCTCACATAAAGCATAAAAAATGGGCATATCATAAAAGTTTCCATGAAAGAAAGGAACTAAAATATACATGGAAATTTATAAGTTAAAATATCCTTTTATCATGGTATGTTATGTAAATTAGATGTTACAACATTTATGAATTGTATTTATGAAATTTTAGCATTAAAATATTTTTGAGAGTTTTTAAGGAAAATACTAAAGAAACTTTTAAATAGAAAAGGGAAAAATACATTAAAATAAACCATAAGTGAACCCAGAAGGTTTTAATAATAAAATGGACTGAATTTATAAAGACAATTGAGGCTTAAACCAGAAGATATAGTGCACTTGAAGTCAGGAAATAATTCTGGTAGTTCATTTAAAACAGGTTTTCTTATCGGGAAGCCTTGAGGAGGGAATCACGTAAAAACATGTATATAAAAAAATAGAATGATGGAAGGGTCTTGATAAATGAATGTTGTACATGTAAACATAATTTAGAAGATGCACATAAGTAGATAATATAACTTCATTTTTGTAGAAATAAAGATAAGGAAACTGGAAGGAATAAAGGATATTCAGGCAGAATTCCGTATGGAATATCAGCATGGTATTAGGTGTACTTAAGGGGATTCATGAGATATAAAGGGGGTTATAATCACATATAAATCATGAGGTATGTATGGGTTAGGTCCTAAATCATACCCCGTAATGAGGTATTACACATAAAATGTCATAGCATAGAGGACATTGTTGAGTAAAAGTGAAGTAGAGAGGATCCCTTACCTTAAATACGATGGTGATATTTGTTGTAATTAATCACCTGGATAATCAAATTAGTTTCATTAATTAATAATTCCATAACTTATTATATATTTAATTGATTTATTATACCAATTTAAGTTAATTCATGACCTTTGTAATGGGTTATGTGGTTTAATTTCATTGTTTGGGTCCGTTCGTTTTCTTTGTTTTTATGATTTGTTTACTTATGTTCATGAATGGAGAATCATGTGAAATGATAATGTTTGTCAATAATTCAAGTTATATGTTGTTAGTTAACATCCATAAGATTACATGGTTAAAATATAGTGTGGTTACATGGAATTAAGTTGAATCATTTTATAAAACATTCGTGACAACCTTTTGTGTTAATTGGCGGTTTTTGTCCACAATGAACGTGTTTGGTTTTATAAACCAAAAACATGTGTACCAAAGGATTATTGAACCATATATGAGGAATAATAAATATATTATGGTCTAGTTAAACCATGAAAATTGTTTCATGACCATATTTGAATATGATAATGGAAATTGAAAACCCATCGTCCTTGAATGTGGTAAATTAACACATCTAAGATAGTGTCTTTACTACTAAAATAAAAGAAGAGTAAAGGAGAGATGATAATAAATTATTCCATTATCATAAAAAAATTCAATTACATGTATGGTACTAGAGTTTTCATATCATTTGGACGAATATAGGTATGGATAGAAAAAAACAAATGAACGTGGAAAGAAAATGAAAGAAAATAAAATAGGAATTGACATCTTGATTCAATATTCCTTGAGAGCCATTTAAAGGGGTAGGATTTGGTATTTTGAGGACACAAAGGGCTGTCGGACGTGGGGGAGGATATTAGGGAGTGATTTTTGGGGAATATATGCAAGCCACAAGTCTTGGTATGAGTGAATATAAGAGGTAAGGATGGGTGGTATTTATAGTGGAGGAGAGGTGGGTTTTCATAATATTATTATCATTAGTTTATTATTTTTACATAAGACAAGTAATAGTGATAATTCTATATCCAAATATAGTAATAAGTTCATGCGAGTTCTATATTTGGGTTCTTACATCACTTATGATGTCAGTAATAGTGGATTCAAATTATAATGTATTCATATGGTAAATTAATGTATTTTACTATTCACAAAAATTCAAGTATTTCCGAAAAATCCAAAAAATTCACCCTAACCATTTATTAATGTGTAGAATCCAAAAATAAATTCCATTTTTCAAAAATAATTTTCTAAATATTATTAATTTAATTTTTATTAAAATTAATAGTTTACTTGAAAACCAACAATTTTAAAAAAATTATTTTCTTATTCCAAGGTATATCATACTTCCACTTGAATCTTATTTATATACTATCATAGGTAAGGTTACTTTTAATTAGGGTATATAACTATTCATAAGGGTAACATTAATATTCATAAGTATATAATACTATTCACTAAAAATTAATTTGGTCATATTAGACACCAAATAACTTACTGATCGCACACGTGTATGTTAGATTTTTGAAATTCAAAACACAGAAGTGACAAACATATGATTAATGGTCAAATAGTACATATTAGTTCATTGTTTTTTGTTTTATGTGATTATATGACATAATTATAATAAGGAAATTTCTGTTGGAAACTTTGGGTCTTTACATTATTCCCCCTTATGAAATTTCTCCCTCTAAATTTCATTTTACACTTAATCCATAAATAGGTGCGGGTACTTTTCCTTCATTTCTTCCTCTAGTTCCCATGTTGCCTCTTCTTACTTATGGTTCCTCCACAATAATTTGACCATGTGAGTAGTCTTGTTATGTAGAAATTTATCTCTACCATCCAAGATCTTCACTGGATGATCCTCATAAGAAATATCATTCTCTAACTGTACCACCTATGAAGAGAGTCCATGTGATGGATCAGCTATGTACTTCCTTAAGAGGGATACATGGAAGACATTGCGTAATTTGGACATGGTAGGAAGAGGTTCCAATAGAAATTCCACAACCCCAATATGATCAAGAATCATGAAGGGGCCGATGTACCTAGGACTTAGCTTACTTTTTTTCCCAAATATCATGACCTTCTTCCAGGAGATATGCAGAGAACTATCATGTCTCCAAATTTGAGCCCAATGTCTCGTTGATGGTTGTCCGTATAACTCTTTTTTCGACTTTGGGATGACTTTATGTGATACTAATTTTTTTCACCTTCTCCACCATTTCATAGACCATTTCAGGTCCTAGCAGCATACACTCACCGACTTCATCCTAACACATTGGTGTTCTGCACCTTTTCCCATAAAGGGCTTTTTATGGTTCCATTCGGATGCTCGAGAAGAAACTGTTTTGTAGGAGAATTAAACCAGTGGAATATGTTGGTCTATACTCTTTTGAAGTCCATATGACACAATCTCAACAAATCTTCTACTATCTGAATAGGCTCTCAGATTGGCCATTAGGTTGAAGATGATAGGCTGGATTGAAGTTCTGTTCAGTGCTGAGAAGATGTTGGAGACTTTTCCATAACATTGAGGTGAATCACAGATCTCATTCAGATACAACAGAGAGAAGTACCCCATGTAGCCTTACCATGTCTTTGATATATATCCATGCATGTTTATCCAATTAGATTTCATCTCGAATCGATATAAAGTGAGTTTTCTTTGTAAGATGATCCACAATGACCCATATAGCACTGTTTCCTCTAGATGTCCTTGGAAGTCTAGTGAAAATGTCCATGGTGATATTCTACCTCTTCCACGTTGGTATGGGTCATGGTTTCATAATCTCTTTAGAATTTTTCCTCTCATACTTCACTTTTTGACATACTAAGCACTTTTATGTATATTCTGCAATCTCCCATTTCATATTATCCCCCAAAAAATTTTCTTAGAGATCTCGATACATCTTTGTGATCCCTATGTAAATAGAGAAGGTTGAGCTATTAGATTCATTCAAAATCTCCTTCTTTATCTTTGGATTGGATGGTACGCATAATAGTGACCCAAATATTACAACTCCATCCTGGTCAATCAAGAACTCAGAGGTTTTCCCATTTCTAATAGCTTCCTACCTTTTCCAAATTTACACATCTTTTATTTTAGAATACTTTATTTTCAACATGAGGGATGGTTGAGAAATCGTTTGAGAAAGTTTTTATGATGTTCCTCTCTTAATTATTCCCATTCCCATCCCCTAAAAATCTAAGAAGATTGGATCCTTTTCGATTCTTATCATTGATAAAGATGCATGATACTTTCTAATTAGAGCATTTGCCACATTGTTTTCCTTACTGGGATAGTAGTGTATTAAGAAGTCATAATCCTTGGTGATATATAACCATATTCACAGATTTATATTAATCTCTTTCTATGTTAATATATATTTGAGACTCTTGTGATTGGTATATATCTCTAACTTCTCCACATAGAGATATTGATGCTCTATTTTCAATACAAAGATCACAACTGCTAACTCAAGATCTTGCATGGGATAGTTTTTATCATTGATCTTTAGCTTCCTTGAATCATATGTTATCAATTTTTCATTTTTCATTAGAAAAAAACCTAGTCCCTTATTTGAAGCATCACTATACACCACAAAGATTTCTGCACTTGTTGGGTGTGTGGGTACTGGCATAGTGATTGGCCTTTTTTCAACTCCTTAAAATAGTCTTCACATTTCTATGTCCAAACAATATTTACTCCTTTCTGTGTCATCTTGGTCATTGGTTTTGAAAATCATGAATTTGTTTTCACAAATAATTGATAATACAATGTTAGACCCAGAAAGCTACGGATCTCTATTACAGATGTTGGCCTAGGCAACTCTTTAATTGCCTTTGTCTTGGAAGGGCCCACATATATCCTTTTTCTGGTGATAACAATCCCCATGAATGATAATTCATCTATACAAACTCTAATTTATTGTACTCTGTATATAGTTTCTCCCTTCACAAAGTATTTCACATAGTATTCAAATGCTCCTCATGTTCATCTTTACTCATGGAGTATATCAGAATATCATCGATAAAGACTACCACAAATTTTTCTAGGTAATTCCTAAAGACTCTATTCATTAAATACATGAAAATTTCTGGAGAATTAGTGAGTCTGAAGAGAGTCACTATGAAATTATAGTGTCCATACTTCGTTTGGAATGTGGTCTTGGGAATATCTGACTTTATAAAATTTAATTGGTGATATCCTAACTAAAGGTTCACCTTATAGAAATAATTGGTCTGACGAAGTTGATCAATGAATTAATATCTCTGTGGAAGGTGTTACTTGTTCTTAATCATTATTTTATTGTGCTCACAATAATCAATGAAGATGAGCATTGATTAATCCTTCTTATTGATGAAGAGGACTGGAGCACCTCATGGTGAATCACTCAGTCATATAAAACCCTTCTCAAAATTCTCCATTAATTGATTCTTCATCTCCTCCAGCTCTACGGTGTCAATTTTATAAGGCGTGTCTGATATATGCAGAGAAAAAAGAGTGTGTTGAATTGATAACTCAACATTCAGATCAGAAGAAAGTCTAGGGAATTATTTGGGGAATACATTAATGTAGTTTCTCATGATGGGAATGTCTTCGAGTATGATTTTATCATTTGTCTCAATCATTTGAGGTAGATATGATTTCTTATAAGGAATTGATATCCACACATGAGACAATGATTCTAAAGGATATTCATCTTCCTCCTTACACTTGTAAATAATTGGAGGATGCATTGGGATGTGAAGAGAGATTTACCTTTATATATAGTTATTGTTGGATTTGTATAAGGATAGCCAGTCCATTCCCAAAATAGAATTGAACTCCACTATGGGATGTATGAAAAGATTTTACGGTAAGTTCA
The DNA here is from genome assembly GCA_963277665.1 of Viscum album. Lineage (NCBI taxonomy): Eukaryota > Viridiplantae > Streptophyta > Magnoliopsida > Santalales > Viscaceae > Viscum > Viscum album. Next base: position 688,474,269 of record OY728167.1, read on the forward strand.
GTCCACAAACCTTAACCAGGGAGGATTTGTAAACATTGGACGCAATGATTTCCCCATTATCTGATCTAATAGATAACTTTTCCTCCAAATTTTGAGGTGGTTCTTGAACAGTTCTACTAAACATTCAAGATATGAATGAATACATATAACCAAAATCAAATAATATGTTCTCCATTATTAAATGAATAACTAGCATACCTATCACTACTTCACTATCCGACTGCACCTCAGTGGTAGTGATAACATAATACCTTCCTTTTCACCTTGGATATTGTTGCTGATTTCCTCTTACAACCCTTGTCATAGGGAAATTGTTTTCATAATTCCCATGGTCCATGTAACTGTAACACTGCACTTCAGGCTCAGTGTTGATCTAAACCTTACTTTCTTCTTCCACATTATAGAGATTCTTTATATCCCTTCAGTAGTTTTTGTCCATATTCCCCATTCTTACTCATTTGAATAAATTCCTGGTTCCCTTTAGATAGTTACCAAGATTCTTCTTCCCACAACTTTTACAAGTGGTATATTCGGTCTTATTTCAATTAGGGGATTTGTTTGTCGAACCACCCAGGTTGTTCTACATTTTCCTCTTCTTTTCACTGGGCTAATGAGACCACTGAGAGTCTCGAATATTCATTTCAACCATCAGGGAACAACAGAAAATATCCTAATAACATTCAAAGTCTCTAATTTCCAATTATTTTTGTAGACTTGGCTTTAGTACGCAAAAGAAGCAATCCACCTTACATTAGGTGTTCACGAAAAATCCAGAGTGGTACCATGTAATCCATGAAATGTTTTATTCATATTCCCCAATGGAATAATCTTCCTTCTTCTTGAGTACAAGGAACTCTCTTTATATCTTGAGACAGAGGGTTTTAGGAGAATATTTATTGAGAAACATTCTCTTGAATTCCTCCCAATCAATGGAATCGATTTCCACTTAGGAATTTGTATTCTTCATCAGTTTCCTCCAATGACCAGCTTCCCCATCAAAACAATATTCCACCAATACAACATTCTCTTCTTACAAGAACTAGAGGATATAGAAAATATTTTCAATGGAGTTAATCCATATTTCACAAGGAGGGGATTAGAAGATCCTCTAAACATGGGAGGCCTTTCCCGATTGAAGGATTCTACAAAAATTGTTCTTTCCTTGGAGTAGGAGGGTGTTCCCCATGATTCAAGTTATTATTCATAACAAGAGCCTCCTGGGAAAGTACTGTCATGATGTTTTGAGCACCCATTCCCATCATATTAGTCATATCATTAGGTCAATATTCACATTTCCTATCACACTATTTGTTGGAACATGTTCTACTATTTCCCACCATTAACTATGAAAAAGAATTTAAAATTATAGGGCTTGAGTACATAGTTATTTAACATAAAAGGATAAACATGTAAATGATAAATATATCAAAACTTGGGATTCCTAAGGTTTAATAAAGGTTTTCCTAAATCTATTTCTTAATTTATATTCTTGTGGGATTTTTTATTCCTTTAATAATGCTTTTTACTAAGCTCCTTAATTTACCAAATAATATCCATCGGGGGTGTCAAACAAAGAGTACAACAAGCTCCATTGTCATGTACCAAGATGCCCCGGGTTAGGCCCGAAACTCCTTGTTGGAGTTTTAACTCCTAGGTACATATGTGACAGATCTACCTCTACCTATTTGTATCTAGACATGGGTGTATTTTCTTGATAAACCACTTACTCTATACTTACCAAATTTTAGGGATGTTTTCTTATACTTAGTCTCATCCTTAAGGTTTTAACTAAGGTTCTCTATTCCTAATCTCCAAAAATAACTAAACCTGCTTCTGATACCAACTATAGTGACCCTATACTTTTACGTATAACATCACATGATTTTAATCATAATTATACATCATAGTACAATACAGCAATCATAAAGTCTAGTGTCTTGGAAGACTAGGTACATAATCAAAGATTATAAAAACAAATTTTTATTTAAACACCATAATGAGATCCTATATTCCATTATTCTCATACATATGAATAGGATAACCTCAGGATAACATAAAAAAAAGAATGTGATAAAAGTCAAGTAAAAGAATAACCATATGAACAAATCATTATCACATGGGATAGAAGGCATGTCATGATGATATAAAAAAGGCATGTGACATATGGAATCATAACATATAAACATGGAATCATATTAAAATAGAGTCATATTAATGTAGAAGGAACATAAAATATTAATTTAGTATGATTCAAGGCTAACCACCAAGTCATTTCCCATAGTAGCACAATCTAAGGCTAACCGCCAAGACCGTTGTACATAGTAGCACAAACCGTGGCTAACCGCCATGACAGTCGCACATAAAGACTCATGAGACACAACTTTACCCAATTCATTAGAGTGAAATCTAGGAACACCCAACTTATCTTTCCATGAATATGTTTTCCACATAAGGAATCATAAATAATTAATCATGTATAAACATAATGGTTACCCATGGAAAGGACTGGGTACTATAATAATAACATAAAGCATACCTAATGGGAGTATCATAAAATTGTCCCAGAAAGAAAGGAACTAAAATGTAAATGGGCATTCATAAGGTAAAATAGGAATGTATCATGTGATCTGATTTCAATTATAATTTACAACATGTACGAAAAGTATTTATGAAATTTTATCATTAAATCATTTTTAGAGGTTTTAAGGAAAATACTATAGAGCCTTTAAAATATAAAAGGGAACCATAATTTATAAAAAACCCAAAGTGAAACCACATGGTTTTCATGATAAAAAGGACTGATTTTATAAATATAATGATGGATTAAAATATAATATAGAGTGAACTTGAGATCTGGTAATAAGTTAGGAAATTCCATTAAAATGGGTTTCCTTATCGGGATGTATTGAGGAGGGGATCACATAAAAACATGAACCTCACAAAAAGAGAACAATGGAAGCGTCTTGAAAAATGAATTTTGTACATGTACACAGAATTTAGAATATTAATATAAGTAGATAATATATAATTATTTTGGTAGAAAGAATGATAAGGCAACCCGAAGGATTAAAGGATATTCGGGTTGAATTCCTTACAGATTATTAGTGTGGCATCAAATGTACTTAAGAGGGATTCATGAGATAAAAAGGGGTTTCTAATCACTTATAAATCATTAGGAATTGAAAAAAAATGGAATAGAATTGAATACAATAATGAATAAATGTGAAGTAGAGAGGATCCCTTACCTTAAATATGATAGTGATCTTTTATTGAACTTAATGACCTGAATAATCAAATTAGGTTCATTAATTAATAATTAAAGAAACACATGTATATGTAATTAATTTTTATACCCATTTTATGTTAATTAATTTCCTTTTTAATGTATTAAGTGGTTCAATTTCTTTGTTTAGGTCTGTTCGTTTTCATGGTTTTTATGACTGGTTTACTTATGTTCACGAACAGAGAAACATGTGAAATGAGAATGTTTTCCAGAATTTAAGTTATATATTGGTTGTAGACATCGATAATATTACATGGTTAAAATTGTAATTTGGTAACATGGATTTATGTTGATTCATTATATAAAACTATAGTTACAACCATTTGGGTTAATTAGCGGTTTTTGACCACAAAGAACATGTTTTGTTTTATAAACATAAACCACGTGTACAAAAGGATTACAAAACCATATATGAGGAAAAATACATATATTATGGTCTATTTAAACCATTAAAATGGTTTCATGACTAGAATTGAATATTATAACTGAAATTGAAAACCTACCATCCTTGAATGTGGAAAATTAACACTTCTCAGGTGGTGTCTTTACTACTAAAGCAAAATAAGAGTATAGGAGAATTGATAATAAATTATTACAATATTGTAAAAACATTCCAGTAAATGTAAGGTACCAGATTTTTCATAACATTTGGATTAGTAGAGGTAAAGAGAGAAAAGAAAACAAATAAACTTGAAAAGAAAAAGAATGAAAATAAAAGAGAAATTTACATCTTGATTCAATCTTCCTTGAGAGCCACTTAAGGAGAGAGGATTTGGTATTTTGAGGAGACCAAGGGCTGTTGGTTGTGGGGGAGGTGCTTGGGGAGTGATTTCATCATAATATAGGAAAGTCACAAGTCTTGGAAGGAGTGAAGAGAAGAGGTAAGGATGGGTGGTATTTAAAGTGGAGGAGAGGAGGGTTTTCATAATATTATAATCATTATTTTATTATTTTTCCATAAGATAATAAATAGTGATGATTCCATGAAACAAAATTGCAATAAGTGCATGTAGGTTCTATATTTGGGTTCTTACATCAATTATTATGTTAGTAATAGTGTATTTAAATTATAATTCATTTATTCGGTAAATTAATGTATATTACTATTCACCAAAAATTCCAGTATTTTCGAAAAATCCCAAAAACACACCCTAACCATTTGACAACATGTAGAATCCAAAAATAAACACCATTTTTCTTAAATAATTCTATAAATATGATTAATTAAATTTTTAATCAAAATCATAATTTACTCAAAAAACAACAATTTTAAAACATTTATTTTCTTATTCCCAGATATAGGTATGTCGTACATCAACTTGAATCTTATTTATATACTATCATAGGTAAGGTTATTATTTATTAATGTATGTCCCTATTCATAGGAGTAACATTCCTATTTATAATGGTATGTTGCTATTCAACAAAAATTAAGTTGGTCATATTAGACTCCAAATAACTTACTGATCGAAACCATGTATGTAAGATTTTATAAATTCAAAAAAAATAAGCGAAAAACTTATTTTTAAATGTCATACAGTACTTAGTAGTTCATTGTGATGTGATTTCATGTGATTATATGACATAATTATAATAATGAAATTTATTTTGAAAACATTGGATCGTTACAATAGAGGGATGGGAATGAGAAAGAGGTTGTATTATTTTATTTTAGCAAGAAAGGATATTGAAAGAATAATTACAGATCTAGAAAAAAATCGATGATTCTACTTCAGGAGTTTTTATCATTTAATGTTATATTTATTTCTATATAATTTGGTTAATGGACACATAATGTATCAAACACATTTTATTCAAATACACGAACCATCTATATTCCAAAATATTTCAAATTATGAGGTAGATCTATGATCTCTAAATGGTGTGATACTAGTAACCTTAGAAGTGGGAGATTGCCTCTTAAAATTACATATTATTTAGCACTGGTATTAAATAACTATTATTATATTTCTTCAACTACTAGAAACATAATATCATTATTGATATTGGTGTCAATGGGATTTAATTTATTTTATGGAATTAATATTTTATCTTTTATAAGGATATCATGTGTTATGGTATGGTGAATCTTAACAATGGTTTATATATAATTGAACTAAAAAACCCTATAATGTCAATCAATAATAAAACTAGTGAACATGATTAATTTAACAATATCCTATGGAACTTCAAGCTTGGTTATGTAAATGATAAGAATATACATAAATTAATTCATGTAGGATTTTTATACATATCAATTTTAAAACCCCTGGATGTATTTCACACTTGTTTACATGGGAAAATGACCAAATCATGCTTTTCTGGGAAGAGAGAAAGAGGCACTGAATTACTAAAATTAATTCATACTGATGTCTGTGGTCTATTTCTAATAGATAAAAGGGGTATTTTTTTTACATAATTAATTTTACTAATGACTATAGTAGATATTTTTATACCTACGTAATCCTATATAAGTCATAATCATTTTAGATGTTAATGTAATACAAACATGAAGTAGAAAACAAGCATGGTTAGAAGATTAATGCCCTCCACTCAGACTGAGGGAGAGTGTGTCTTAACAAAGAATTCATTGATTACATAAAGGATTGTGGGATATTATCCCAAATCACTCCACTTTATATGCTATAGTGGAATGATGTTAGTTAAAGGTGGAATTAGTCCCTCATAGACATAGTCAAATCAATGATGAGTCAAGACAATCTTCCATCATCATTTTGGGGATAAGCTTTGGATACAATGATATATAACTTTAATTGAGTACCACCTAATGTTAAAATGGGACTCCATATGATTTATTGAATGTAAAGAAACCCATTCTATAACACATATATGAATGGGGATAAAATATTTTTTTCAAGACTATACCTAGTGAAATATTAGTATCCGGAAGCACAAAGAGCATATTTATAGGTCATCCAAAAAACTAAAGGATATTACCTATATAACCCATCATATAATAAATTTATTGTGGTGATCCATTCCATGTTTCTAGAAAGAGAAAAAAATTCCAATGGAAAAAGACACAAGTTCTGAATAGGTCAACTCGAGAGGTTAGAGAAAAATATAATTATGGGTTTCTAATCACCAAGTCAAGTGAAACGTTACACATTGATTATGATGAACCTCTAACCTATAAGGAAGTTGTATAAGGAATGGATGTTGATAAATGGTAAGATTACAAGCATTTTTAGATGGAGTAAATCTATCAAAATCATGTTTGGATCTTGGTATTCCTTCTAAATAATGTAAAACCCATTGGATTTGATGGTTTATTTAAGTAAAAACTATACATGGATGGTATGGTCAATACCTACAAGGAAATATAGGAAGTATAGGGTTTTAGGCAATGTCAAGTCATAGACTATGATGAAACCTTATCACCAGTAGCAATTATATGATCCATATGAATATTAATTTCAATAATTTATATGATTATTAGATTTGGAAAATGGATGACAAAATTTATTTTCTATATGTAATGTTGTTTAAATACATCTATATGACTCACCTTGAAGGTTTTATGAAGTAAAAGAATGTTAATAAATTGTGTAAGCTGCAGATAACAAATTATGGGTTGAAGAGGCATCATAATCAATGAATATTCATTTTTATGATTCTATAAGAAAATTTTCTTTTTTTTAAATAATTATTGTTCTCCATGTATCTATAAAAAGGTTAATGTGAATTCCATCATTTTCTTAGTATTTTATGTTGATGAAATATTAATTATGGGAAACAAAGTGCAAGTATCATTATCTATTAAGAATTGGTTTAATAAATGATTATCCATAAAATACATAGGTTAAAAAACCTATATTCTAGGTATCACGATCAGTCAAGATAGATCTTAGAGTCTTTATGGTCTATATCCGAGTATATATATTTATAAGGTACTTAAAAGGTATAATATGGAACAATCCAAGAGGGGGTTGTTTCTAATGTCACATGGTATCAATATCTACAAGAAAATTGTGAAAAAAACATAGGAGGAGATTGATAGAATGAGTATAATCCCTTATTCTTTAGTAGTGGGATCTATCAAGTATGACATGATATTTACATGGTTTGATGTTTGATTCAATTTAATCCTAGTGGAAAGATATCAAGATAATCCAGGTGAGTTGCATTGGGAATATTTAAAAAAAATCATAATGTACTCAAGACATATAAGGAATATGTTCATAGTGTATATGGGAGATGATGAAGGTGTAGTGATAGGATATAATTATGCTAGTTTCTAGATAGATCATGACGATCTGAAATCACGGTTTTTCCATCTATTTTTCCTGAATGGTGGTGTAGTGAGCTATAGAAACTCGAAAAAACCAATGGTCACCGATTCTATAGTTGAATGTGAGTATATAATGGCTTCCGATGTAGCTAAGGAAGTAGTCTAGATACACATATGTTTCTCAGACATTGGTGTTATTCCTAGAAATGCGGACCCTATTTGAGTTTATTGTGATAATACTAAAGTAGTGGTTCTTTCCAAGGAGACCCTGTCATAGTTGAGGAAAAATCATATACTTCATAAGTCTTATCTCAAAAGTATTTTACTCAAGGAAAGAAGCGTAGGTAGTAGAGTACCCATAGAGGATAACATGGTACACCCCTGGACTAAATCCATATCTCAGTATAAGCATGATCCTCATGTGATAACTAGAAGATTGAGACTTGTTAGGAGTTGGATCTAGTGTATGTGAGAGTGTTGAAAGTGGGGCCCCTAGACCAAATTTATGTATGTACATTTATTACCATAAAATGTATAAATATTGATATATACATGTGTTTATCTTACCATAATAGATTTGATACTTTAGAATCCACTATATTTATAGTCATGTCCTTATATTACATTTCATATCAAAATCTTAATGAAGTTCCTAGGATATAATGAGAACCTAGATATACTATAAATTAAATATTAAATATATGTCATATGTTCTAGATACATCATATTTATAGGAAACATATGATGTGAGACTATAAGGTGATGGGGGATCATAATCATCAATACTTTTTATCATGAAGTTTTCACTTTGTGATATCAAGTAGATGAGATCATGAGGACCGACCCACCAATAAGAATATCACATTTTCAGGTGTCATTGGTTATTACTATCTATAGACATGCATCTTGACCTCCTGAATTGAGATCATTATTAATATGTTTCATTTGATCGTGAACTATAATACCACGAAAACCCCATTAAATTGAAGTTGTGGTGAGGTAGTTTGTGTTTGGTGTGTCATTGGTGGTACACAATTGGTTGAATGATCAAGATAGTATTTTTTATTCTGAGTTGAGGAAGTGATATCTATGTCCTAGTTGAAAATTTGGAAATACCATCATAAATACATGACCATGGTAGTTGAAGGTAATCCCATAAAGTTAGTGAAAAAATAATAATGAAAGGATGGATGATGTCATAAGCAATGCATCCTTCTATGTGAGATATCGTAAGACAAATAGATATATTACATATTGTGTGTTTTTAGGAAAATTTGTCAATGCTATAAATATTAATATTCTCCTTAGGGGACTTTATTGGTTTCTAGAATCTGCTATTTATCTATGAATACTATTCACTACTATCAAGATGAGGTCTTAAAGGGTCACACATAATAGAACCTTCATGATTCTATACTATTATGGTGAATAGCGATATTGTACATGGTAAGACCCGCCATTGGGTCTGAGTGTTGTATAAATCTTATCACTTAATTAAGAATAAATAAATTCATTATTATTCGATTATAATATACTTCGGTTGATTTTATTTATTAAAGGTATTTATAGCTGTTTAATTAAATACATGGAAAAATATTATATGAATGAATTTTATTTTAATATTCAATGTTGTTTTAGAATTAGCTGTAATTAGTAGTTGAATTAATGAATCAGGTTAACACATAATATATTTAATATATATTAAAAGATGGTGAGAAAATATGAGTAATATATATGTTGTAGTCAATTCATCATAACTATTTATTTATAGCATATTTAGTGGATTCCAAATATTCTGAGGCTAGGTAACCCTGACCAGGTATGTTGGACACACACTATATAAGTAAGGTAGGAGATCTATTCTATATATGATTCATTAAAATGGACTGCGAGCTCCTATATCCCCTGATATCCTGGTGAGATAAAGGCTCAGTACATGCAATCAATCTAATAACACCTTCACGAATCGATCATCACAATGTTAAAGAAATCATTGAAACTCTGATGTAGCACCCAATCATAGATGATCATTGTAGGCATATATTCTTAGAGCATGTGTGGATGATCTATAGGGGTTCAACATCAGATCGTTTGAGAAATGATCACCATTGATGAGTTGTAGTCGAACATGCTAATGTTGTGAATGAGGTATCTGTTCTATATTAATTTTTGTGCATTGATAATTCATGTGAGTTCCTTGAACCTTACCCAATATTATATCACAATATATTATAATGTTTCATCACGCTGGTGATGAAATATATTAAATCCCTATCCGATAAACTTCCACTTCATGCCCTGATACCAACAAATACATCCCAAATACATTTCTATTAATGCTTTTAAAATTATTTACTATGAATTTTCCACTTCTTGAAAAAACATTATTTAAGCATTGTACAAGATTTCAAGGTAATTATATAATCACTAAAAATTATAAATAAATTAACATCATGAAAATAATATCATTATTCTGAAAATAACATTTAAGATTCATTAAAAACATATTTTTATCCCTATCTAAAAATATAAGATAAATTTAAAAGGAGTGGAGTGATATTTTGTATTATTATTTATGGAAAATATTATATTGGTCATTATAAATATTAAAAGAATCCACGCGGTCGTAAATTAGAAACATAAATGTGGATATATGAACTAAAATCATCCAATAGGGTAATGGAAAATGTTAGGTATATTTTAAATCCTTTTCACATTACTTTCAACCTTAATGCACCATTTTCATTAAGTTAGTAATATTTTTACAATAGTTTTTGGTCTAAAAAAGATCAAAAATAATTTTAGGAAATAATTATGAACATGGGAAATCTAGAATCAGTTTAAAAGTGGAAAAGTGTGTATATTTATAAATTAGACAGCTTCTTCATACATAGAACCTCACACTATGTGGGATCACCGATTCAGATGGTATCCCCAGAAAAAAAACCATTTGTGAGGAGATGTGGAAATATCACAACCCCTGAAAAAATAGTTGTTCAAGGTGCTTATATCACACCCCCGCAAATTATTTTCATGTGTGAATGATGAAGTAACATATCTCCCCCCATAAATAAATTATGTTTTCCGTGTGAGGCAATAATATATTACCCATAAAAATAATTATCATTTTCTTTGTGAGTTTATAATATATCTCCCATGAAAATGATTTCATTTTTTTGCATGAGGTGTCAATATAATTCCATAAACAAATAAAAATCCCATTGTGGATAAGGCAGAATTTTATTTCCCATCATATAGTGCCGTGTATGCCATGAAGATGACTAAACATTTCAGAAAAAGGGTTATTCTTATTCCTTATAAATAATTGATGTCATTTTCAAAAGACAAGAGTGAGTAAAAGATATATGAGGAATAAAATATAGAGAGAATGGAGGAAAATATGATAAGACTAAATTATAGACTTTCATTTTGGCAGGTAATTCATTTACTACATACTGTAAATGGAGAATGGGATCTTGCAAAGGGATGTCCTTCACAAAAAACGGTAACACATAGTCATACACAAAGGAAAAAAAAATTTATCTGTGAAATAATCCTCTCACAAAGGGATACCATTTTGTAGAATATCCCCTTCATGATGCCCCATCCCATATAGTGAGAAAAGAATATTGAAGGGGGTATCCTTAGTGTATTGTACCTTTCTTCTCTCAATGACCTACTTATAAATAGAATTTGTATTTTTCATAGACAATGTGATAACTATCAAAATTAATCTCTCTAAAAAATAAAAAAACTGATAATGCTATCACTAAGACGTCCCCCCCGGCCACCAGATCCATCTGACCTGAGGACATGACACATCAACATGTCCCTATCATGATCATGAAATCCCATAGTTAAGGAAGTACAAAATTTTACCTACCAAATAGTTGGGGTCCTCATAATAATCACAATCATTAATTCTTATGGTTACAATGATCTAGCCTTAGGGATAGTAGAAGAAATATAGGCATCGTCATTTATTGCACATGCTTCCTGAAAGTTGAAGCAAATCAGACCATATCAATATCGATATGTAAGTCTGTGACATGGGTTTTATAAATAGTTAATAAGATACTAATGGATAATCCTTAAATTTTCCACTAACAACCCCTCCATATCCTCACCCTTATCTATCTATAAATGATGACAAAGTCACTCCCATGGGAATCTCTCATGGAGTATTCCCCTAGCCTTTCTTATAGGACATCATAATTCTCATGCCTTAGATATCAATACCCTCATCCACCAGTGGATGAGAAATAATGGTTCACTTGAGATTCCAATCCATCTATAATTCCCTCACCAAATATGATTGCGTAAAATGAAGATCTTATACTGTCACTTGTTTCTCACACCAATCATGAATCATGTGGGATTTGAGATCAACAATGATCATAACACTAGCATGGTCAAAAATCATAAATAGATTTACCTCATAGATATAATTCCCATCATTTTTAACTATATAGTCATTGACTCCTATCTCAATGGGATATGTAGGAAGCATCCATGAGGCATAAACCAAACACATTAAATCCACCATGCTACACATTAAGAAATATTCCCAGTAGGACCAAATCCCCACATAGGTAGACATATTCTTTTTGGGACTAATTATCTCATCCTAATCAATCTATATTCTTAGGGATAGTTTTCTTCATAGGGCCACAGTCCTGGTAAGATCAATCCATTACCATTATTCCATGTTCCCCATAGGTTCAACCATCAAGGGAGATTCATGGGTAAGTCCCCCACTAACATTTTCTGGTAACCTTTATCCTACATTTCCATACAACATTAAATTAAAATTCAGGTTTTCTTTATTATCACCTGATCCTAAAATGAATTATGTTACCCATTAAGTGGAACCAAACTATATGGGTTCTGATTCCGTTCAAAAGGATATATTGGAAGCTCTTCTCATGGGCCCGATCCAAACTTCAAATCTCTAACATCTTCCCTAGACTATGGAAAATTTTAGAGTACCCAATCATGAGGCCTTAAATCAAAATACTTATAAGTAAATCACGCAAAAGTAAATAACGAGATGATATAGAGAACCTATGATACATACAGATGGATCTCTCAATAGAGAACCTCATATAGATACATCTGATTGCATTGATGTAAAACCTTTGATACATACCGATGGATACTTATGTATGTATGTGTGATTGATTAAAAATATAAATGGTTGATTTAATTATATTAGGTTTTATAAATTATTCAAAAATTTGACTTAAATCTATAATAGGGTCCTAGAGTAGGCAATAATTCCCCCCCCCAAAAGGGTGTAAGGAGCCCGAAATCCATTCCTCTCGATCAATGTGAGGCCCTAAGCATCATTAGGAAATTTTTTGTTGATCACCTACCTTTGGAAAGAAGATCCATTTATGGATAAGGGAACCATTGGATATTTTAAGTTATGTTATCAAACCATATTGGAAATTGACCTGAATACGGGTGAGAAAAAAATGGTCAACCTATCGTGAATAATTGTGCAACCATACTCAACCTACCCAATCCAGTTTTGCGCTCTATTTTAATTGGATAAAATGGTGAACCTGAGTGAATCCTTCATTAACCATAATTAACTATGTGCACCTCATTTTAGGCCATTTTATCTCACATATTTACATGAAAATAAAAAAAGGTTCCCTATATTTAGATTTGAAAACAATCAATTATCATGTGATTATCTACATATGAATCTACTTTGATGAGTTTCTTTTCATATGTTTGCTTACCTGGATGCAGAAACTTTCACTCAAACTCCCTTCTATCCAAAATGGCATCATACTAATTGAAAAGGTCTTATACATCTGTGGTCATTGAGTATTTATCCTCATCCTCTTAAAATATTTTATTTCTTAATCAACACCATAAGCAATGGGTGGAGAATGCCCCGATCAAGGAGTAACACCTTAATAGTTCTATCCCAACATTTTAGGATTCATGTGAAGCCCTCTAGGACATGAAACCATACTAAATTTCCACTTGAATATATCCAGGGAAATGAAAAAGTGGATCCCATAAACTTTTCAAACCATTTTTGTGATCCTATCCATAGAACACAATAATAAGTTCCTCCCTTATCCGAGGGAGGAGAATGCATAGTTCAACAAAATCATCATCACTTAAACATAAGAGTTCCCCTGAAGGGATCCTGATATATGTCACCTCCCCCAATGCCATGTGGTGCAAATTCCTATATATACTGAGGATGAACTATGTGGGACCCAAACAAGGTAACCTAGTCTTGAGTTTATAGGGTAGCGCACCAAGTGTAGGAAACAATCAATGTAGAAAAAAATCAACAAAGAGTGATTACATGAACACATTCCAACCACAGAAGCCAGAAAATATACAAATAAAACTTGTGAAAATGAATATATCCCACCTCGTACCCAGTGGACCTTCTAACAAAATCTAATAGCACCTACAGATGGTCTTTATCATATTATGATGAAAAATATGGGGGATCCCATGATTCTAGCCCCATACAAGACTCTTTCCAGCATGTTCTAGTAGGAATTAGAGCATAAGAGCAAGAGTATAGCCCTGCTCCAACCATGGAATGAGCATATATCCCCGTTAAATATATAAATGAAAATCATTATATCTTGTTAGAAATGGAAGGTCAAACATCCATCCCTACCCACATTTTATTATACTTCAATGACATAATGATAAGAAATAAAGTGGTTAAGGGGTGGAAAAACAACCCCACCCTCATAATTGAGGTATCCCATCAGCATAATTTGAAGGTTACTCAATAGTGGGCACATATTCCTTCCCTCATCCATGATGTTCATAAGCAAATTACCATTATAAATGTATAATAGTATCAGCCACACATAAATGATCTAACTATGGATTATAATTCCATTTTAATAGGTACACTTGGGAAGGTATATATTCCTTTAAAAACCCCAAAAGTTTATGATTATATTCCAACAGTAGCATGAGAGTCGCTCAGACGAACTCCCACATTTGAAAGTCAATTTCTACAACATGTGACTCTGATATCCTGATAGAAAACATATAATAATAAATTTCACTAAAATAAATTGGAAATCCATAAGTAGGCCCATAACCCTACTCCACCCAGTACTAGTGTTCTTGAGGCCCTTAAACATCTATCAAAAGAATCCCAAGACCCTGTTGACTTATCAAAAATTTACGGATGTAGAACATTCAATTAATATGGTACTCTCTATAACTTTACTAGGAACATAGTTAGAGGTCCTCCTCAGAGTATTATCTATGAATGCCTCCATTGTGGCCACACCAAGATCGATCATGATAGATTTTTCTCTTGATGAGTATCGCAAAAACCATCCTCATGGATAGAAGATGAAATGAATGAAGGGCCTCCCTTTCCCAATTTCCACCTTAAAGATCCTCCCCAGGTTATATTACACAGGACCCCTCCCTATGGCAGGACATTTATTGATAATGGTAGTCCTCCTCACGATGGTTTTCAAAGAGAATGTCCTCCCTATAGCATTGATTTATTTTTGAGAAGTTGGTCCTCATATTTCCAAATGAATTATTAGAAATCCCTCATATCATGAGTCACTTGGGAAGATGAGTCTAGTAATTCCTAAATCATTTTCATTTAAAAGTGATATTCTTTATCAATCAAAAAACATCCCAAGGTAATAGACATTCTTTGAATCATCCTTGGTTCTCATGACTTCCAGAACATTAGAGAAGATTCCTCACAATACAGAAACTTATAATAAGGTAATTGTGAAGAATCCACTTTGGTTAGATCAATTAGAGCAATCACCTGTAGAATATGAATAGAATATTTCACTCATGAGGAAAAAACTTTTGAAGGATAATGTAACTATCAGGTTTTGGACAATGACCACTCCTCACTATCATATTATGAAAAAACTATTAGGAGGATACATACATGATATTCATATAAACCTATGGAATGATATTCACTAATTAAAACAAATTTATTACCTTTGGAAGCATATAATGATCAAGTCAAGGAAATAGAAGAACTACATTTCTAGATTGACTCAGTGGTCTTTTCAGTTCTATAACACATTAAATTATAAATGTATCATGATATATTACAACAAACATTTTTGAATAATTTTTTCATGTTTCATAAATTGATTTCTAATGCCCCACTTAGTGTCTATATTAGTGGATGGGGTGATCATGTAACTATTCATTTAAATTTTCTCTCTAATCAAAAAATCCCACCAGAAGTCTATTTGTGAAATATAATTTCTTTATGTCAACTATCGGAAGTGGGATCAACCTATAATAGAGGTCATAATTAGTAATAGTCAACAATGACTAAATCTCATAAGCATAAGGATCAGTGAGGGTAGGCCATAAAAATAATCTTCCATGGGGAATATAAAAATATTGATCAATCCTATCACTTGAGAAAATATAATCATTGAGTAATAATTATGTTTTCAGAAACATGTATATCATGTGAAAATATAATGTGGAACACAGATCATGCTTGAAAATTAGTTCAAAAAATTAAAAATAAGATATCATAGCCATAGCCACAACAATTACAGAGTATCCATATCCCCCAGAAAGGAGGGTATTTTTTCCTCAATATCCCCCATCAATATGACTAATTCTATTGTTAAGTGATCAAAAAGTGGTTCTGAGGAAACCCTATCCCATAGGTATGGAGCAATTATTATCCCAATCACCTCCATCAAAGTGGTTAGTCTTCTCCTGATTGAGAGTAATTCCACAAACGAGGTCATCAAGGAATTCCTCAAAGGGTTCCCCACCTCTCTAAGGGTAACACATACAAAAAATCACTTGGGGATTCTCTCTAGGTCCCCCTTTATAAGAGAGCCTCAGAAGAACCTTCACAAGAAAGGATGGGACCCTAAAAGGCCAAAAACCAAAATGATTTTCCAATGCCATAACCACTTTTGGTGCTCATGGATTCTCCTAAGGTTTCCCTTAATGTAATCAACCATCCAATTATCCCAATAGTGATTCAATACCCCCAAAACTTTATACGTTGGTAAACATCATTATCACTGACCCTATGACTGCTATTGAGTGTGAAACCAATGTAAGAGAATATGAGGGGGATGTTTCTGTTCATAACACACACCACTCCAAAAATCAAAAATAAGGCATTTATACGAGAAATAAATGGATTGATAAAAACATAGGGACACCTGCATATTACCCAATACCACCCCATTGGAATGCTTCAGCCAAATAAAAGAGTAAGGGTCTAACCATTTCTAACCCTTTACCCGAAGAAGTTGAATCACTGACAGTTGAGGAATTATTTTTTCATTATGAAGCTGAGATGAAGTATTTGAAAAGACACAAAACCACTCATATGAAATATTCCCACCGGGTATGTTCTTCATGAAGACAATCGTCATACTCTCCTAACTGACATCCCAATATAAGAGGGGTTTTTCAAGCCAATGAATGATGGTACACGACATCCACTCAACTTGGGAACCAGGAATCCAATTTATTTAGACCTAATGATAGTGTGATATTAGGATTTCCATTCATTAGGGGAAAACTATACCCCTTTTAGCCAAATTATCACTATTTTGCCTATGAAGGTTGTTATCTAAAAGTATAGGTAAAGATGCCACATCATGACCTACTTGTCACTTTCCTTGTTCAACTTACAGTTCAACCCACCACCCCCATATATTGTTGAAACTATTGAGTCATTTAATGATCAATTAGAAGACATTGAAAGATTAAGTTCACTAGTATAGATAGAGAGGAAACCTTACCCAAAATGGTTAGATGAAACTCTTCCTCCACCAAACATCCAAAACTCAATGATTCCAACATTTAATGGTTCAGGGGATCTAGAGAAGCATCTGAAACATTTTTTTTATCTTTATGAATTCCCATGATGAGTACTGGTGAATATAAATAAATGGAAGACTGAGGTGCTTTGTAAAAATCTTGGAAGGACTGATATTTGATTGTTACACCATTTTACTATCCTGACCAATCAAACAATAGGATGATCTCCAATGAAAATTCATGTGAAATATGCAGGAAGGATTCATGACCATTTTTTCATTTAAAAAATATTTTAAGACTCCATTGTGTGAAGTAAATCAAAGTATCAACCTATCCCAACAAATCGTGGAATGAGAATGGGTAAAGTAGAAATTGTGATAACTACTCTTTAGTCGAATCCTACATCAACCTTGAGTCCAAAACCTACACCCTATCATGTGGAACCACCTCTCGAGAAGTGAAAAAAATGACCCCATTAGGCTTAGAAAAGGAAATAATTATAAAATAAATTTGAGGAATAGAAGAATAAGTTTCATTATTTTTGAGATGAAAAATATCCAGACTACATTATATCATCTATGGAATAAATGATACTAGAATTTCCAGTTATCGGGATGGATAATCAGGTTGGTCTTGGTGACTATAAAACTATTACCCCTTTCACAAAACATTTGTTCATACCATTAAATATTTATTTTTCTTTATGTAAATTCTTATAAATATGATTTATTCTACATTATTAAAATAAGTAACTCCACATGCACAAGTTACATGTGTTTCTAATATCATTCAATGGAAGAAAGGTAAATTTCAAGAGGTTTCAAGCAAGGGTTTATATAATTTTAGTGATTATATGACAAGAAAGATGATAAATTGGACTCATTACAATATCAAGGCATAGTTGAACCAAATAATTGTGCCCCTGGTATCCTCTTATATAGTGTGACCATCTTGATAGGCACTATAATCCTCTAAGAACCAATTCTTTAAGAAATAAAATTATGAGGAAAATATAAATAAATCATATAATGATTATTTGGTATGGACACCAAAGTTATTTTTGACCCTATCAATATTCATTCCCCTAGTCTTTAGGAAACATGCGTTTTCCTATCAAATGGTGCATTGAGCACCACCCCACCAAACAGAATTTTCATTACACAAATATTTAATATCCAGTTCCATTAAAATCATACATCTAATGGAAATGTTATCCAATCATGACTATGAATTTGAATATCAGTCACACATGAATGATCTAATAACTAGAGTCAAAGTACATTGGATCCAAGGTGATATGGGAATGAACAATCATAGTCGAAACCAATATTCTGGTCACATCCCCATAAATGACTTTTATGATACTTAAAATCATGGTAATGACCTTCAAAGTGAATATAAATAGTAGGATAATGAACCTAAATTCACTAGGAATCATCTAGACCCAATTTTTTTTAATGAAGATCATATGGAGGTGGTGCATCTGTTTAGACAACCCAAGCGAGTGGCTAGACCAAGTTAGCCTAACCCACTAGGGATAGTGGAACCCTCAACCCCTATTCCAGGGCACAACCTAAGTACCTTAAAATCATTGGATACTAAGGATTATGCTATGTAACAACCTTATTCTAGGAAATGTATACCTTTATCTTTATATAATGACATCTTGAAATAATTGTCCCTTGTGTTAGCCATGGTGTAAATCTTGGATGCTCTCAATTTATTGAAAGACCTCCAAGAAGCTCTCATAGGGGCCTTGATAATCCCTTAAGAGTTCAAATATAGTTGTAAAACTACCAAATTTTATCATGTAGTGATCATTCTTGTGAAATGACACATGATTATCTCTTTCCCAGAACATGAAAAGAATTCCTATATATAGGGAAATATCATAACCTTGTTATGTTTAGTAGGATATATGATATTGACATTTGATATGATTTTATTGATAAGGGATCATGAGTCAAACTTATTCTAGTCTAAATGTTTCTTTGATTGGGTTATAGTGAAGCTGATTTGTCCTCATCCCCTCTAATACTCAAGGTTTATAACAAGAGTGTATAGATTCCCCATGGATGAATAATGATTAGGACCCAATTCAGGGACCTTGAATCTAAATCTAAATTCATGTTCATTCAGTAGTATACTACATTAATCATCCTTCAAGGAACTCATTGGTTGCATAAACATGCAATGATCCCTTTATCATAACATAATGTCTCAAATACTATATAAATAGGCATATCAGAAAATTTCATGGTGATAAATCTCTATTTTATTCATGTGAAACTGAATATATAGATGTATGATTTTTTTTGGGGGAAGGGAATCAACCCATTACTGATGATGTTTCTTTGGTTTCTATCTAAAATATCCTCTAAATGATCACATATAACCAATTTATCGATATTTGTGATGAATATATATTTCACATCATCCAAATTGAATGTATGAGTTCATATTTGGGTATGTGCACATCGACTCTAATGATATCAGTTACCTAAAATGAGATGGAAAATATCGGAGAAGTCTCTATCCTATACAGTGATGGAAACACCCAAAGTGAGAAAGCCCTTGTTTTCCACCTAGTGCTTCATAAGACCCTATCATTTTCTGTTGGGTTAGAAGAATATTTTGTATCATTGGTTGGGACATAGAATCCCCCTATCCCTTCTTTCGAATGATGAAATGATGATTCATATCCAAGATTTGAGTACCACCTTCATCACTCACTCCCTTTGGTATTTTTATATAGGAATAAGTGGAAGAATAATAGAAGACCCTAAAATATTCCCCTACAACATTCAAGGGAGGAATTTTTACCACCACCAACGAACTTTGACAGATCAATTTGGGTATAGAAGAAGATTCATGACCCAGACTGATCAACATGACCATGTACCCTGATGAACATGAATCATACACCTCCTTCTAGAGTATAACTAGGATGTGTTATCCTAAAAATACATAAAAATGTTAAGACTTGATCCTAATGTGTCCATCCACCATTAGGGTTTCCAAAATATCATCATGATTACAAGAAAGCTTCTATAAGAATACATCTAAATAATGATGCCAATGTTTATGTTGAGGTTGATAAAAATCCTCAAGGACATATTCATTTAGGAAGCCCAATATTAGAAATGGACAGACAATATAACCCCATTCAAAAAGAATAATGGGAATATCAAGGTTTTCATCGACTTTAGAGATCTCAACCATCATTTTCTAAATGATTATTTACCTGTTCTGATTATAGAACTCATGATAGAAACAATGGATAACTATTAAGATCTCTCCTTTATAGATGTATATTCCGGATACAAACAAATCTATTAGGACCATAATGATGAAGATTCCATTTAATTTAGGACACCTCTTGGAATGTACTGTTACAAGGTGAATCTTTCTGGTTTGAATATTGTCAATCCTACATAAAAATGTTACATGCAACATATTTTCAAACACTTCATAGGAAATTCCACTAAATTCTATGTCAACTTATTGGTGGTAAAATCCAGATAGTTCTATGACCATATCACTGATATCGGGAACTTTTTTTTATCAAGCTACAATAACATAGCTTAAAATGAATCACTTTAAATTTGATTTAGGACTTAACTCAGGAAAGTTTCTTGGATTCATGGTAATCCATTACAAAATTTATTCTGACCCAAAGAATACTGAGGCTATCATCAATAGGTCACCTCCTTGAAACCTCAAAGTGTTCCACAGACTATAAGGGAGTCTAGCCTACGTTCGATTATTTATAGTGAAAAAGGTGGTAAAATATATACCTTTCACAAAACTACTAAATAAAGGAGAAATTTATTAGTGGACCAATGAATGTCAAGAATCATTTGATAGTCTCAAGAAGTATACATTGAGTGTACAAGTGTTAATGACCCATGTCAAATTAAATCCAATAATTTTGTATCTGAATACATTATAGAAATTACCAAGCACATTACTCATGTATAATAATTATATCAGAAGTGATAATAACCTATATTATCTCATGAAAACCATGATCGATACAAAGACTCAGTATTAAGACATCGAGAAGATTTTCCGTAGACTATTTTTTGGGGTAAAAAAACTAAGACACTACTTGCCATATCAAATGATACATTTGATCTCCCATAATAGGTCTCTCAAATACGTCCTCAAATAACCAATGATAAAAATTAACTTGTCATGGTGGGATGTTATATTATAGTATTTTTACATTTGGTTCACAACAAATAAGGTGATAAAAGGATAAACACTAATAGATTTATTTACAAAAAAAACCCTCTATAGAAACAATTCCATTTTAATTATGAATTACCAGATGAATAGATATTATCTATTCAATGTGTCCCCCATACAAGAAGGTTGTACTTTGATGGTGAGTCTCGAATCCCAATAGTAATGGGAATGGAAGACCCCAAGATTAATAAATTCATTTTAGGAGTCATTAATATCTCTTAGGTAAAGTATGTTCTAAATTACTATGTTCTATCGTTGGAAGGATGGACCAACAATTAGGTGGAGTAACAATCCCTAATCGGTGGTCTAGAACTATCTTTTCAAATTCTAACAGACCACCTGAGGATCAATGGAAATTCAGAGTTACTGATCAAATAGATAAATGGAGATTATTCTATCATAAAGGAAGAGATGATCCTCCCAAATTCATTATGTGAGATGGTTGATTATATAATTAGCTTAAGAATTAACATTAACTCATGTACCATGATTACCGAATTTCTAGGAAGATGACTTGGAAAATGAGGGCACAAGTTTAGAAGATCAAGACTGGGATATAATTGTCATCAACATTATGCACTGTAGAATCGTATGACCATTTAATTGTGACAACATGGAAGAGATAAATAAGTTAAATTCCATCCCTAAACTATAAGGTCTTTAATGTGTTTTGATGATTCCAATAATGTAATACATAAAAAATTTGGTTCTTCTTTTTCATATACAAATAAAATAGAAAATGAGATGATGGACAATCAACTTCACCCTTTATGACATCCCAAATCATCATAAGATCCTCTATAAATGGGTATTTGATGGAGTGATCCCTAGGTGAATTTATGGATAACGGAGTATTTTCATTATAAAATAATTACATATCCGTGCCTTTGGTTTCCACCAGTCATGTATCAATATTTCTATTCAAACCAGGAGGCTTTAGTATTTTAGGCCTTCAATGATGCAAGATTGTATCAAATTCACCAAAGAGTTTCATTCCTTTCAAGTGAATTCCAACTCCATCAATCAACCCCTTTATTTTTTTCACACTACCAAATACTCTTAGTCATTTTTTATATGGGGATAGATGTGGTGGGACCGTACCCTACCACTATAGTTAATCAGTTCATGTACATACTTACTCCTACCAAATTGTTTTCCAAATGAGACATGGTAATCCCCCTCAAGGAATTTGGGATAAATAACATAATCAATTTCATTAATTCCAATATCATAAACATATTTGGTGTCCCACAAAAAAATATTGATAGAAAATGACACCAATTTCTACTCTTCTAAATTGATAATATTATAGCAAAAGTATATCCTTGATTCTAATCATTCATCCCACTATCATGTAATGATGAATGGATAGATAGTGTATTTCCATAAAGCTCTATCAATCACACTCATGAATACGGTGGATAAAGATATGAAATATTTACTTAATAAACCTTTTCAGGCATTGTAGGCTTACTATACTATAACTCATTCTTCCTTGAAAGGCACCATATATTCACTACAATATGAGATAGAATAATCCCCTATCGTCATGGCCAGATTTCCTTAACTTCTTATTTTCATCTACGATCAGTTATCTGTAGATGAGAAATATCAAAAGTGACTTGATGAACTACAATGGATAGATGAGAAAAGACTACATAACTTGCATTATTTAGAGAACCCCAATGATAATTGGGAAGAAACATCCAAATCTAGAACCCAAATGGGAAGGTCCTTATGTTATTCATTAGGTCTACTCTAATGGTACATACTCATTGATCACCATGGATGGGAGCACATATAACCTCCCACAATTGCTGGGTTTCTTATGTGTTAATTCACTTGAATGTATAGTCTGATATATATTAATTTAAACTACAAATCCTAATATCCTCAACACTTGACATTAAACTATAGCCTTACCCTATGTGATAAAAATGGGATTCTTCATATGATTAATGTGAGATGGTCCAAAACCAACATCCTAGTCGTATGAATCTAAACTATAGGAAAACATTCATTCCATAAGATATTAAACTATATGACACCTCATCCTTATCATATGAAATTAAACTACCTGGTTAATATCCATTTCTTACAATGTAAATCTACGTTATTACCCTTGATTAAGAGTTCCTCTTATCTCAATGATGAATTCTCACCGCACCGAACTTTTATCTCGAAACTACATGTGTCTTGATTCTCACTTAAATTACATACATAGTGATTCATAGATATCTAATTCTTGGCCTCACCCCAAAATAAAAAATGTCTCCTCTCTGCATATGGGATAAGCATTTATAGGGAACCTTTTCCAGAACTATGTGTAGCTTTATACTTATTTCCACAGGTTATGTAGTGAAACCAAAATCTAAAATCATGGGCCCACCCAAAACATAAAAAATATTCCCCATTATTCTAAATAATACTTTGATCTATATTGGAGATTCTGACATGGGTTCCCTCAATCACAATCTCATGGTTGAGATGAAATGATTCATACTTTTCATATGAGTCATATTTGTGAATGGAACATTCCACCCATTCATGATCAATGCTAATTTAAATATTTTTTTTCTTTCTCGGACATCCCCCTTTCAAAAACCACACACTATGTATCAGGATATTCGAGTCCCCATAAGAATTACCTAGACATTAGTGACAAATGTATCTAAATCCAAAGGAAACATTTGTTTTAACTTTGTATACTATACGGAATATGGGTCTACATAATATGTTCCCCCAATGTGTCCCAGCAACCATAGGAATATTCTACCTTAAGAGAATGTTCTCTTGTCCCTATATACCATAAAAAATCATAATGGAAACCATTTTCAAACATCTTCCAAGGTTGTCCCTTACATACTTATCCCATATCAATTTTTAGATCTGAGATCCCTAATAAAATGGTTTACAATATAAACTATTGATGTTAAAAAAATGTCATATTATTCTTAGCAAGACCACTATGGAGTAAAAAATCATGAGGCATGAATTGGAAACAACACTTAATTGATGTTTTGGAAAAACTTGGATAATTTCATTACTTATCTTGTTTCACACATCAATCATGACTCACATGGTCTTATTTATTTTATAATATTATTCCAATTTACATGGTTATGTAATGCCACAATAATAATTGACCATCGCTCAGTGACACATGACCTTAAAAATCATGACTGGTCCTAGATGTACGAACGTAAAAGGAATTCCATTGGTCAAAGTTGAATGACCTTAATCTCTACCCAACTTGATTTCTATGAACTATTTCATTATACTAATTTTACATATTTGTGGTATCACACATACTAGAACTTGAGTTCTTTACTCACAGTGGATTTTCTATATCCCCTTAATGGATAGACCACATCATCGACCAATTTTTATTGATGGTAAACTACCTTAAATTGCAAAAATCCTACATCCTAGTCACATTATTTAAAAAAAATACAAAATTCAGGTAATAAGATGTTAATATATATAAAAACTCATCTTTTCCATAAGTCGTTGAACTACATGGTTGACATCCCTTTCTCACGATGTAAAACTACATGGTAAATTGGCTATTACTTGAAAGGCCCTGCCTATTTTTAGTGTTGTTATCCTATCACAGTAGTTCAAATTTCAGGAATCGAATGTGGATTGATTCTTATCTTTATTATATATTAAGTGATTACCAAATCCTATCTCCTATCCCAACCACCATAAAATAAAAATTCCTCTTCCACATTTGAGAAATTTATTAGTGTGGGGAACATCATCCTAGAACTATCTGTGGATTGATTATCACTCTAACGAGATATGTAATGATGTTTGTATCTCTCGTTATTGGCCAAAAAAACTATCCTACATTAGTCCTTCACCAGTGAAAGAGATTACAATATTTGTTATTTCATTTATGATCCCATGATTGAAGAAAACTACCCTTCCTTATATTTGAATCAGATATATGCAGATAATTTCTTATCCATGGACAACCCCAGTCTAAATGCCTCTATATTATATGGATGACTCCCTTTCACAAACCACACTAAAAATATTGAGAAAATTGGATTCCCATAAACCTTCTGTAACTATAAAAAATAACATCACCTTACCCCAAATAACACCTTTGTTTTGACTATACATACTACACCAAATAAGGCTATGGATAATGTGTTCCCCTAAGGTATCCCATCAACTATAGGATTCTTGATCCTTAGGAGAAATTCCTCTTTTCTCCATGTTCCATGACAACCACTACAAAAAAATAGTCCTTTAACAAATATAGAAAAAAATGTTGATAAATATGCCCTTTATCAACTCTTTATTTTTAGAATTAGTAAAGGTCCAATGTAAAATGAAATAATTAAACAAATAAAAATTAAAAATGAGTAAATTTAAAAAAATTATAAATTTAAAAAATTAAATATTTATTGATAAAAATGAATAAATATAATATACTTATATATAAATTATAAATATTAATGAATACTATATATTAAAAATATAGAAATTAAAAACGAATAGAAATAAATAGTTAAACAAATAAAAATTAAAAATGTGTAAATTAAGAAAAATATTAAACATTAAATTAATTAAATAATTATAGATAAAAATGAATAAATTTAATATACATATATATTCATTATAAATAATAATAGAAACTATATATTAAATATGTGGTAGGAGGTGATAGTTTCTCTCTTTGGTTCATGTTGCTGAATAGGGTTTGCTACTTCGATCTTACTTTGTGTCATCTTATGGTTATGTGTTTTTTCATAAAGGATATATTTGACTCCCATAGGTCTTCTCATGTTAATATGGAGTCCTAGAATCCCATATGTGGTGAAGAAACAATTATAGACGAATTTGCGACCAAATATTCCTTCTACATCTAAAAATAATCTGCTGCGACTACCATTCACCAAAAGGGAAATGTGACCCATGTAAATGCAGACCCGATCATATCCTTAGAATGCTTTAAAATAGTTGAGCATTCTATTATCACTCACCTTGTTTTACCTAGGGGTTATAGTCTAAGAAATATTGTGGATATATTTGAGTGGATATCGACTATTTGGGGGGTTACTTATTCGAAATAAATGTCACTATGCCACATATTCTACAACATGATCTTCCCTTATAAGGAATTGAACATGCTGGAATGGTTTTTTGAGTCAATATCTCTTTAACTAGGTTTGATTCACATCAAAGAATGGGATAAGAAATTTATTCCGTTTGATGTCATAAAACATTCTATGAAAATATAGGTGAGGGTATATTGTCTTAACTAGATACTCTACCACCCTAAAATTCATTATAATATTGCAATGCCAATTGGTGTATCAATAAAAATAGACAAAGAAATAGGGATGGAATTATTTGGGAATTTTTCCTGGTTTTTCGTTAAAGTTGATCTAGGTTCTGCTTTAGTTGATTGCGTTCTGCATTCTACTAATAATGAAAAACGTGAATTATGAATTATGTATGAGAAAATACAAAAGTTCTATATAGAATGAATAGTTTTTTGAATTCAACGTTCAAATTGGCGTACATATTTTATTTGTGACAACTATTCTATGTGAGGATATGGGGCAACTAAATGTCTTATAAAGTATAATAATTTAAATGTGCTCAATTGTTCTGATGAAACTTCATAGGAGAAGCCTTTATTTAGAGGATATTAAGGCCAAAAAATTTGTTAGAATAATTTAACTGATATTTCTATGAATGGATATTTAAATAATGGAAAAAATAACATTGCTGGTGTTAAGGAATAGAAAAATTCATCAATACCGATGGTTGTTTCTCCTCAAGAAGAAAGAAAGTAAGTGTTGAGAAATAATTCCTCTACAATGATGGTGATTCCCAACAGTGGTACCGATGAGGTGATACAGGATAAAAATTTTAAGGATATTTCTGATTCTAAGAAGAAAACCTAGGATGATATATTTGTTGAAGTGGAAAATGCACATGATTCCGGTGACAATTCAAATGGTATGTATTCTAATGCAAGATAAAAACATTTGGTGGGATGAAATAATCATCAAACATCTATGGTTACTTATCAAAATTTATTAAATGAGTACGTTATTCAAGAGGTATTTGACAAAAAAATATTTCTTGAATAGGTGCTTTCTTCTATCAATCACAAAGGTATGTTAAAAACAAGTGTTGATTCTCAAATGAAGGTTAATAAAAAAATTCATAAACTGTTATCCAACCTAATGTTAGCCAATAAAATTCCTTGGAATCTAAAAAATTAAAGGATGTAGAAATCTATGTGGATGGTGGAGTCTTGATATATTATTTTCAATTACATGAAGTGCAAGTGAGAACCTAAAATTCCTTTTATATGCATCAATCTCACTAAGAAATTGTAGGGAAAGAAGGAGGATATTATGATGATGTTAACCTTACTTGGGTGGTCAGTTCACAAGGTCCATAGGGGGGGTTTTGTTACAATCTTTCAGAGAAGGACCATCCAGAAAGAAATAGACATTAGAGGGAAATACTTCTAAATTTATTTCTCCGACAAGAAATATAAATAGGGATGATGACTCCACAATAGACACATCGAACGTCAAAGATAAGGAGTTGACCACTATGAGGAATAGAATATCTAAAATGGAGGATGATGAACTGGAAGGGACTTGAGAACAAGCTATGTCATGGAAGCGGGGCTTCCATCCAAGATGCCATGTCAGAGGATGTGGCCGTGATGATTGGGATGCTAAGGAAGAATTATAATCATTGGATCCTAATTTTGATGTTGATATTCAAAATATACTCAATGGAGTTGAAAGATTAATCGAGCATTACTCTAGGGGTTGTAGCAGGTGTTGAGGATGAGGTCTGAAAATCAATTTGAATGACTTTTCGGAAGAAGAACGCAAAATTGTGATAATGATTAGGAAAAAACTAGGACTTGACTATTGAGTAGTGTATTTCTCTTTGACTCTATCTCCCCATTTATATATTTTTCATTCTTTTCTCCAATAAAAGGGACGTTGTCCCTACCATATTTTTAAAAAATAAATAGTATATATTAAATATAGGTATATAAAATGAATAAATTTAAATAATTAACCATTAAAATAAAAAATGAGATTTTTCTAATAAATAAACAAATCAATTAAAAAGTAATAAATTAAAAAATAATTAAAAAATTTAGTAATGAAAAGATTATTAATCAAAATGAATAAGTTTAACAGATATATATAATAATTTCAAATATTATTAAATAATAATTTTTAAATATAAATATAGAAAATGAATAAAATGTAATAATTAAAAACATATTAAGGTATTTTTCATTTTCAATGTTTTTTATACGTAATTATTCATTAATACATTTAATATATAAATATATTCATATATATATATATATATATATGAATGTATATGATATTTCTCAAACTATAATTTATGTAATACAAAATATTTATGCATTACATTAAATAATTCATATATTTAGTGAAGAATGGTTTATAATTAAAAATTGATATTAATTAAAAATAATAACTAATTGCATAGAGTAATTGAGATGATTGAATATCATTTTATTTTTCTATTTAACATATATCAAATGTGTGTTACATTGATATTATAAACATATATGTAATTAATTTATTTTTATATACAACACATAAACACACACATTTTTTTTAATTAATGAAATATTATATAGTAAAACAAAAAACTAATATTTATGTAATTTATGTTAATTTTAGTATTCATTTTAGAATTTAATTATGTTTTTAATAATAATTTTTTATTTATTTATTTTTTAAATTCTTAATGTTAGGTATTAATTCATTTTTAATATTTTATATTTTTTTTTTGTGAATTTAATCATTTTCTACTAGTTGTTTATATATATATATATTTACTTTTTTTAATATTTTCAATATGTATTCATCATTATTTAAATATATATCAATATTTTTTAATAATTTATATTTAAATAATAAAACATATCACTTTTTTTAATATTTGTAAAGTGTAATCATTTTTAATTATTCAATTTAACTCATTTTTAACATGCATGAATTTAAGATTATATATTCATTAATAATGTTGAAAATATATTTTTAAATATATATTTATAAATAAATATATTTATAAATGTATATTTACTATATTTAAAAATTTCAAAAATTATAATATAAACAAATAAATATTATTATTTTTAAATATTCATATAATTATAAATAAATAATTATATATATTCAGATAATTATAAAATTATATAAAATTTACTTAAATTGTGAATATATTTACTATATTTATATTTAAATTTATATTTATATATATCGACTGTATATATAATTATATAAATATATATAATGATATAAATATATAAACATTATTTTTTTAAGAAATATTTATATAATTTTAAATAATTATATATATATTTAAATAATTATAAAATTTTAATAAATATATTTAAAAAATTAATATATTATTATATTTATATTTATATTTATATATATTTATACAAATATGTATAATGATATAAATATATTTATAATTATAAAATTATAATAAACATATTTTATTATTTAATATTTTTACAATATTTATATTTATATATACTTATTATGTATATAACTAGTACTCGCCCGTGCTATTGCACGACATATTCGTTTACTGGTTTTTATTTTAATAAAAATTTTATATTTATAAATGGTCAGAAGAAAAAATAATGTTGATTAAATTTTAATTAGAAAGTAATATTTTATGATAATGGAATAAGAGTGCATAATATATGAAGAGACCATTTAAATTGTTGAAAACGAAAAATGATAGATTAAAAGCATGTGAATTTGTAAATTTTGAGGATGGAAATTTGATTTAATTTTCAAATCCAATCACAATAATAGTAATGTGTTCACTGAAATAATAAGTGAGAGAAAAATCAAAGATAAGAAAGTGATTGTAATAATAAAAATGAGAAATGAGAAAATCGTTGAATTAAATATCGACTGGTAGAAAGTAAATAATTGCTGCATAATTTTTAATGTATAAATTTATAGAAGATTTTAAGCAACATGAAGTTATACACTCATGCATTAAAAAACTTTTTTTCCAAGATGTCTTCATCATGAAAAAACCTCCAACAGGTACATTCTGTAGATACAAAATATATAATGTTTTGAATAAAACAATAAAAATGAAGTGATTGGGATGTTACATTGGATCTGCATCATTATCCGATCATTCCCACCATATATCTATTCCAATTTATTTCACATGACCTCTACATGACCTCTTTAAGGAAGTTGCATTGGAGATTTCAAGCATACATCTGAAAAAATGTCAAGAAAATTAAAATGCGGACATGAGTTGCATCAATGAAGGAATGGAAGGTGCTTCAAAAGAAATACCAAATTTATCATGCTCTATAGAATTATATAGTAGTGTCATTTCCACTTCATTTGAATGTCTTCCTCACTAAATGTCAAGATCGTTGGTTTGTTGGTTTTATGTGTATGTGAATTAGTCTATACACATATCATTGTATTGTTATGATTTTTTTTGATAAATAGGAGGAATATCAACTGAGTAATGTTTTTATTACATTAGGGCGGATGAAGAGAATAATTAATGTATTAGTCGGTAAAAAAAATCATCTTTCCTTAAATATTTTCATAAGACAATCCACACACATGCATATTACAGTATAACATTCAAAGTTTCACTCTTGAGTAAGAAAATTGAAAATAAAAACATAGGGAAGTGGAAATATACAATTAATAATTGTAAGTAAACAGGTGTAAGAGGAAAATTATAGTTGCTTAGAATTATAATAGAAAAAATAATTATTCTTTACAGCTTGAGAGAATTTTTCCATACATGGACTGTGACACTATTTTCATCACAGGAAGAACATCCTGCAATAAGAAATTAAATGATTAAGGATATTATATAGTGATTAGAGAACTCATTTGAAGATAAATAAATAGTCATTGTAAAAAATTAATGTTTTCCTTCATTAGCATAAGAAAGACATCAAATCACCACTAAAATTAATGAGAAGCATGAAATCATATTTTATCATCATAACGAACACTTTTTTCTTCCAAAAATTAATAGCGTGAACAATGGAATGGTGCACTAAAGTATTCATGCCCTATATGAACCCTATTAATCCTTCAACATTGAGTTATTCAATAGAGAGAAAGGTATTAAAATGTAAAAGAGATTTTGAAGAAAAAAATGCAATCCATGTTGGATAGGTATGGGTCGAAAATAATGAAATATATCAATAAGTTTACTTGTATTTATAATCTCTATACAGAAATTTTAAATGAGGTGTTGAAAGAATAATAATCTTGTGGAAAGAATCACTACAAAATAGTAGTTCCGTATAATTAACCAGTTTCCAATGTCTCTCTTGGAAGAAATTCCCTTCTAACAACAAAGAGGAATTCAAAAAATATACATAAAGACCATAAAATTTTATCCCCCCATACTGAATATCACATTAATTTTAATTTTTGTCTCATTGGCTGTCAACAAAATAGTTTGGGTCTCTATAATGTTATCCTCATTATTTTCTAATTACCTCATATTTAGAGGTCTATTGCGAACCGAAATCCGCAGTCATGAGGATATAAACACTTTGACTGAAATGAAATTATATCAAGAAAAGGCTAATAATACTAAATTTAAATAGGGTGGTACTTACCACAACATTGATTTTTGCGACATAATTTTCCTTCTCCATATCAATAGTATTGTTTTTTGTCAAATTGTTTCCAGGCACACTACCATCTGGGAGGATTACCGTTTTCATCTTCCATTTCCTTATGCCTTAAAATTTCATTGGACTGTTGTCACTTTCTCTTCACCTGCAACCATTCCATAACAATCTAAAATCATATTTAAGATATGTTTTATTTCTTGCAACATACAAATAGGGATAAGAACCCACTGCAAATCTGTTGCAAATTGCAAGATAAATACCGTTTTCCAGACAACCAATATCATTTCTTAAACACATTTGAAGTCATACTATGTGCTTGTGTTTGTAATCTTTCTCTGCAGAACACACAAAAGCCCCACTACAAGCACGAATAGATATGCTATGAACCCTTATTTCATATTTAAACATATAACTTATAGCTACTGAAGTTTAATTCATCAATTTGATTGAAACTCTTCACCAGATGTTCTATTCAAAGATCTGTCACCCTGAATTTGAATTTAGATTCAGAGACCCATCATCCATTACAAAGAATACAGAATAATCATCTAATAAAAACACCATAAAAGAAATCAAATACATTGATACATTAAGATCTTTGACACTGGTTTATACATTTGACACTGTTTTATACCAGTGCTTACTCGGTGCATACTCGAGGCCACTGGAACCCTAAGTGGAGGCACAACTGTATAGGAATAGAAAAAAATGTACTGGATTCTAGGGGTGGTTATTAGAAAGAGAAGGATGAGGTGAGGTGAAATGATACCTAAAACCCTAGGTGAAATCATGTAATAGCGCAAGCTGGTCCATGAATTAAAGGAGGATACAAAGGTGGATATGCAGATTCTGAAGTAGGGAGGTCAGTGGGTACCCTATGATGATGCTGAGGTGGATAAAATGGAGTCCGAGCATGCAGAGGCAGAGCAGGTGGAGACAATGGTACCCGGAGGTGGAGTAGGCAGAGGCGGTGGTACCCGGAGGTGCAGGCGGTGGTACCTGGTGGCGGAGGCACGGCTGGAGCAGAGATTCGAAAATGGGAGTGGGATAGGGGAGTCGGGTAGGGCAGTGGGTACTGAGCGGACACAATTCCCGATCGTCACATAAAATAGGGAGTCGAAATGCAAGGGCTATTATGGGAGTGCGATCAGAAAGCGTAGGGTGAAATGGTAATTGGATATGTGAGAAAGGTGACGTGGTGTATTGTGGAGTTCACATGTAAGCATGGAAGTACCCTGGTTTAGTAGATATAGTAGATTCTCTCTATAGAATACAGATCATGACACTTTATTTACTATTGTAACATGTGTGTGCCATATCTGTAATGATACGATAGGTGTGAATTAAAAGATCATGTATGAAGAAGAGAAAATGAAAGTAATATGTTTGCATAAATGAACCTGCAAATTCGTTACTGCTGATCATCAACATTTCATGATTACTGTAAAATAATTTTCAGAAACAGTTTAATAAAAATGGAAAAGAAACACCTAAAATGAATACATTCAAACCAAAAATAGAAATCTGTATACATATTCATCATAGAGACTAAGATGAATTCGGAAAAAAATTATTCCAAATGAACCAATTGTAATGAATATCAATGTGCAGAACCATAAAGAAATTAATATAAGTTTCAAGGCATAACCTAAAACTTACTGCAGTTGAAGTTTATAAATGGGAACTTCCTGCAAAGGCTACAGCTTAAACATCACCTGTAATTCCTCATGGGTCACAAATGAAGGGAAAATGGAAGTCGTAATGCCCTGATGTTGGGATAACAGGGAATGTGACGAGAATAGAATTTCAAATCTCCAAGGGATACACATATCAGAACTCTCAAACAATTGGATCAAGCATTATGCTGATTCATGTTTTGTACCTATAACAGGTTTGATCCAGCAATAAAAACTATATAAAATACTATTATAACATCTTATGTTTCAGGTTTTCTATGTTTTTTGAAAATTAAAAGTGAAACATTTTCGAAAACCAAACAGAGACCTATATATGAGAAACAAATCATTATAACATATTATAAAATAATGATTCCTCTTCTAAGTATTCAAGGTGGATCATCAATTTATACCCGTCTTAATAAAGTCAGAAAGACCATATATTTAATAAAGTCAGAAAGGCCAAAATCAATGAGCTTCATATCATCTTATATATTTATAGATGTGAATATGAAGTTCTTTTAAACAAAAAATACAATGGTTTTAGAAAGAAAATATATGACTAATAAAAAATAAGAGTTTCATTACCGCTGGTCATCCCCATTGCATAATCGCTGTAAACTCATTTTCAGAAAGACTAATAAAGTGGCAGAAAAACCCCTCAAATGAATACAGTTAAACCAATACAGAAATATGAACACATATTCATCATAGAGACTCAGAAGAATTTGGAAAAAAAATCATTCCAAATTAACCAATTGAAATGCATATCAATGTGCATGACCACAATGATATTAATATAATTTGCAAAGAATAACCAAAAACTTACCATAGTTAAAGTTTATCAGTGGGTAGTTCATGCAAAATCTACAGCTTAAACATCACTTGAAATTCCTCATGCGTCACAACTGAAGGGAAAATTGAAGCCATAATGCCCTGATGTTTGGATAGTAGGGCATTAGATGAGATGAACATGTCCAACCTCCAAGTGATACACATACCAGAACTCTAAAACCATTGGATCAAGAATTGTGATGATACATGTTCTCTACCTATAACTGGTTTGATCCGGTAATAGAAACTGAGTAAAATACGATAAAAAATTCATTATAACAACTTATGTTTCTTCTTTCCTATGTTTTATGAAAATGAAAGGTGAACCATTTTCCAAAACAAAACACATAACAATAAATGAGAAACAAATATTTATAACATCCTATAACATAATGATGCCTCATCCAATAATTATAGGTGGATCACCAATTCATAACTATATTAATAAAGTACGAAAGGCCAAAATGAATGATCTTCATATATGCTTATTCATTTATATATGTGAAAATTAAGTTATGTTAAACAAAAAATAAAATAGTAACAATAAATAAAATATAAAACTAAATAAAAAATCAGCATTTTGGTTTCATCAATTATTATCTTTGGATTTAGTTCACAGTGCAAAACACATAAAATCTTCAGAACAATGGATCGAGAGAAGGATGGGAAGATGAGATATGTCACTATATTTAATGAAGAAGTGTAAATTGACACATGTCAAGTATGAAGAAGAAAAAATGAAACAAATATGTTTACAGGAATGAAATTGAAAATTCTTTACCCCTGATCATCCCCATAGCATGATCGTTGTAAAATCATCATCAGAAATACAATAATAAAAATGGAAGGCAAACCCCTCAAATGAATACAATCAAAATGGACACACCATTAATTAAATAAGAAATTTTTATTCTCAGTATTGAAATGAATATCAAAATTTAAAAGTCTTCTAAAATTGAACAATCGTAAATTATAATGTAACAATTTAAGGTCCTAATAATTCCTCATTATATCAATGTTCTGTAGGTCAGTAAACCAAAGAAAAAAGGATTTTTCATCATTTTATGGATTTTTCAATTTGTGATAATCTATAACATGGAAAATCTAGTTCAATGCGCAAGGTGAGACATACTGCACTGTTTCCTCACCTATAGAAGAAAAAGATGTTGCAGGATATGAATGGATAATCAAAGTATAAAATTTACCCAGACTAACCTTCACAAGTCAATTGTCAACCCAAGATGCCCATATATGGGGATTTTTGAGTCATGAATGTACAAAAATGGCAAATCGTTCATGTGAAACATTGAAAAACTATTTATGAACATAGAAGTTGTAAAGGGATAGCTAAAAATTGACAAAAGTCAACGATGGCACAAGAATGATTGAATTTTCATTAAAATGTTTATAAAAAAATTGTGAATCTATCATAACTATTGGTAACCTTTACAACTGTTACCTTAGATCTGCATTTCCCTTCCTCTACATTATCTTCATCAATATCGTATAGAAATCCCAAGTGATATTAGAATCATATTTCCACTGAACCAATGAAAAGATAGAAATATAGAACAAAAACATGTGAGTGATGAATGTATATGAATGACAAATCATTCATGTGAAACCATGAAAAACTATTTAGGTGCATAGTAGTTGTAAAGATATACCTAATTGTTAACAGAAGGAAATGATGACACAAGAATGATATAATTGGATTGAAATGTAAATAAATAAATTGTGAATCAATCAAAACAAAACGTAACCTGCACAACTGGGGTTTGAGATCTGTACTGCTCTTCCTCTTCGTCACCATCATCACTGTCATCGAGATATCCAATGTGAAATTTGAAACATATTTCTATTGAATCAATGAAAATACAATAATATAGAACAAAAACAAGAAATATTTTGAAAAGATTGGTTGACTAATCTATTTACAGAAATCAACATCAATTAAATAATTTTTAATGTTATACTAGTTATACGAATTTACACGTATCAAATTAAAAAATGTATATGACATATGAAATCTCTCATGTTAAAAAATTTGTATTTTTTAAAACTCAGCTCCTAAAGCACAGCTGGATGCTCTTGTCACAAATGTCAAAGAAACCCGGTATGTTTGAGGAGATAAATTTGTGATCCTACCATTCACATAGATACTAATATACCAATGTTTAAAAAGGGAAATCATTTTACTGATTTACTATCCCTAATATGATAAGAAACATTAGTGCATCCATTTTTCTATTTATTTAGAGATATCTATGGAAGTGGGGTGCAATGAAATTCATCTGCATTTTTCTAAGACATAATGCCATTGATAATTTATATTTTCATTATTAAAATGAATATGAAAACATAAAAGTGTCATATATTTTAACAGACAGTTCCTCATAAAATAAATGTACTACGGGTTAGTAAACCCAATAAAAATAGATTTATTTTAATTTTCATGATTTTTCCATTTGGGATAATTTATAAAATAGATGGAAACAAAGTTTCAGGATATGAAAGGTTGTTCAATGTTTAGAATTTATCAAGACTAACTTGAACAATTCCACTGTCAGCCTAGGATGCACATATATGGGGACTTTGAGTCATAAACGTTTACGATTGACACATCCTTCATGTGAAACCATGAGAAACTGGACATGAACATAGTAGCAGTAAATATATAGAGTATAGTTGACACAAGGCAACATTGACAGAAGAAAGATATTATTTGGATTTAAATGTAAAAAAAAAAATTGTGAATCCATCAAAGAAAAAGTTAACAGGAAATACCAGGGTCTGGGATCTGCGATGCTCCTATTCCTCATATTCATCACATCCATAGCTACAAATTTCAGAGTCGTTAGCTATAGATATATTTTTCACAACTTCACGCCTTTTCCAAGAAATGTTTGATATCTTAAATAGCCCAGCTATGTGAGGGTCCTTCTTTCTATCAGATGTTGATTTTAATGCTAAGGATGAAAAAATTCCATTCTCCGTGTTTGTACACAGATTTTGAACTGGGAAACACATACCGTAGATGATGGAAATCAGAAAATGAAAATCAGAGCATGGAAAATGGAAAAATATTACCCTATAAAATTTAAATCTTAGGGAGACTGAGCAAGCAGAGCAGGGAGAGGAGCATGCTGAGGGTTAATAATGCAGAGCAGGCAGATTCGAAGAAACATGATTCGGAGTAGGTGGAGGTGAATGAGCCGAAGGCCGGCTAGCTTGACGTGAAGTATCTGGAGGTCGAGCACCAAAGGCGGAGGATCCAGAGGAGGAGTAGTCGGAGACACATCAACCGCAAGTGGACGAGCATGACATGGAGCAGATGGAGGCAGAGGAGCCGGACGCTGAGCATACGGGGGAAGAGAAGGTGGAGACGAAGAAGGGGGAGGAAAGTGTAGTGGTTGAGGCACCAAAAGAGGGAACCCTAGGAGGAATCTGGTGGTGCTCTGCAGGTAGCATTGGAGGATTGGAGAGAAACTGGGAGAGGCACGACGCAGGTGGTGGTCTGCGGAAAACCATGGTCGATGTGGGGTCGGAGGTTTTGCGTATGTTGGAGACGGAAAGGGAGTGGTGATACACGACTGGGAGCGGATATTTGAGGGTTTAATGGTAAATGGATATGCGATTTTCATGACGTGGTGTATTGAGGAGGTGACACATAAGTCCAATGTGAAATTTGAAACATATTTCCATTGAATCAATGAAAATACATTAATATAGAACAAAAACATGCAATATTGTGTAAATATTGGTTGACTAATCTCTTAATAGAAAACAAAATCCGTTAAAGAATTTTCAATGTTATACCAGTTATACAAATTTACACGTATCAAATTAAAAAAATGTAAATAACATATAAAATGTCTCATGTTAAAAAATTTGTATTTTTTAAAACTCAGCTACTAAAGCATAGTTGGATGCTCTTGTCACAAATGTCAAAGAAACCCGGTATGTTTGAGGAGATAAACTGGTGATCCTACCATTCACATAGATACTAATATACCAATGTTTAAAAAGGGAAATCAATTTGAATGGTTTCTTATCCCTAAAATGATAAGAAACATCAGTGCATCCGTTTTCCTATTTATTTAGAGATATCTATGGAAGTGGGGTGCAATGAAATTCGTCTGCATTTTTCTAAGACATAATGCCACTGAAAATTTATATTTTCATTATTGAAATGAATATGAAAACATAAAAGTGTCATATATTTTAACAGACAGTTCCTCATAAAATAAATGTTCTACAGGTCAGTAAACCCAATAAATATAGATTAATTTTCATTTTCTTGATTTTTCCATTTGGGATAATTTATAACATAGACAGAAAAGAAGTTTTAGGATATTAAAGGTTGTTAAATGTTTAGAATTTCTCAAGACTAACTTGAACAATTCCACTATCAT
Organism: Viscum album; assembly: GCA_963277665.1. Lineage (NCBI taxonomy): Eukaryota > Viridiplantae > Streptophyta > Magnoliopsida > Santalales > Viscaceae > Viscum > Viscum album. The sequence continues at coordinate 688,513,474 of OY728167.1, forward strand.
CCTAGAATGCACATATATGGGGACTTTGAGTCATAAACATATATGATTGAGACATCCTTCATGTGAAGCCTTGAGAAACTAGACATGCACATAGTAGCAGTAAATATATAGACTATAGTTGACACAAGGAAACATTTATAGAAGAAAGATATTATTTGGATTGAAATGTAAAGAAAAAAATTGTGAATACATCAAAGAAAAAGTTAACATGCAATACCGGGGTATGGGATCTGCGATGCTCCTATTACTCATCTTCATCACCTCCATAGCTACACATTTCAGAGCCTTTAGCTATAGATATATTTTTCACAACTTCACACCTTTTCCAAGAAATGTTTGATATCATAAATATCCCAGCTATGTGAGGCTCTTTATTCCTGTTAGATGATGATTTTAATGCTAAGGATGAAAAAAATTGCATTCTCCTTGTTTTCACACATATTTATAACTGGGAAACTCATATCGTATATGATGGAAATCAGATAATGAAAATCAGAGCATGGACAATGGAAAAATAATACCCTATAAAACTGAAATCTTAGGGAGACTGAGCAAGGGGAGTAGGGAGGGAAGAATGCTGAGGGTTAGTGATGTAGAGCAGGCAGATTCGAAGAAACAGGAGTCAGAGTAGGCGGAGGTTAAGGAGCCAAAGGGGGGCCAGCTTGAGGCGAAGTATCTAGAGGTGGAGCACAGAAGGTGGAGGATCCAGATGCGGAGTAGTCAGAGACACATTAACCGCAGGCGGACAAGCATGACATGGAGCAGATAGAGGCAGAGGAGCCAGATGCTGAGCATATGAAGGAAGAGAAGGTGGAGATGAAGAAGGGGGAGGAAAGGGTAGTGGATGAGGGACCAAAAGAGGGAACCCTAGGAGGAATACGATGGTGCTCTACGGGTAGCATTGGAGGATTGGAGGGAAACCGGGAGAGGCACGACGCAGGTGGTGGTCTGCAGAAAACCTAGGTCGATGCGGGGTCGGGGGTTTTTCATATGTTGGAGATGGAAAGCGAGCAGTGATGCGCAATTGGGAGTGGATATTTGAGGGTTTAATGGTAATTAGATATGATATTTTGGTGATGTGGTGTATTGAGGAGGTGACACATAAGCAAGGAGATACCCAGGTTTAGTAGATATAGTGGATATAGTGGATATATAAATATATATAATTATATAAATATATTTATAATTGTTTATTTACTATAATTATAATATTATATATTTATAATTATAAATAATTTTTTTAAAAGAGTATTTAAATAATTATAAATTTAAAATTATATATTTAAATAATTATAAAATTATAATAAATAATTATATAAATATATTAATATATTTACAAATATCTGTATTTATAATTGTAATTATAAATCCTTTATTAGCATTGATGTTTTAGCACTGATAAATATAACTTCTATCAGTGTTGATTAATTTAGCACTGATAAAATGTATCTTTTTCAATGCTTTTTTCGAAGAACTTAATAATGTCCCCTTGAAATATTTAAGTAACCCCAAACACGATTGAATCAGTCATGATATCTTAAGATTCTGTCGAACTCCCTTACTACTGTCACTCCCCTCCTCGAATCAATGACTCGAATCAAGGATCTAATCAAGTGTCAAACGAATCCAATGCTTGAATCCAAGGCTTGAATAAATCCATGATTACATGATATCTTTACTCTTTCTCAGACGAATCAACGATTGAATCCAACATATGTTATTTTCTGCCCCTCCTTAGTCATTAATTTCTGGTTTGGGTTCCATTGAAAGTGCTTTTGACTATATATTTTCCATAGATACTTTCACATATTCATCAAGCCTTCCACTCATTGTTGCTGATGGGCTTGTATCATCTACGATATCCTTAGGTAAGTTTATTGAAGAATTATTTTTTCCCTAATTTGTTTCATGAACTTGGGTGTTTGAAATTGGTTTCATTAAAATGATAATTGTTTTTTGGGTTTAATTGGAGTTAAATATTCTTGTTGCTCAAGGTTATTAAGGGATTTTAATTTATTTCCAATTGGGTTATTGTGAATTTGGAATTTTTTTTTCTGTAACCATAGGATAAATTATATTTTTTGTAATAAAATTTTTATGATCGTTTTCATAAAATAATTTTGTGTTTTAAAATTATATTATATTGTTTATGAAATGTCTTTGGGTAATACATGAGTTCATGACATTGATTAATTGGTGTTTTTTGTTGAGTGGTTTTCTTATTTTTTATTTTTTCTAGAGTTAGATATTTATGTCCAGGGTTATGGATTCCTATTTACATTTTTGTATACATATATATTGGAATATATATATATATATATATATTAGACACATGCACGTATTCACATTAAAATATGTAAATATTTGTATTGAGAGATTTTTAGATACGTATGTGTGTAATTTCAAATGTTTATAACATTTAAATAGAAGTATTCAAATTTAAAAACATATATTAAATTTGGTTTCTAATATATGTTTTTAAATTTCGGGTTTAAGTTTTTTTATTTCTAACTTGTTATGATCTTAATAATTTCTTTCTAAATGGCCTGAAGATAAATGATTGATTTTCTTGTGAGCTTTAAAATGGGGTTTCAAAAAGAGGCATGGTTTCAATTATGTTCTTAATTATGGGTTGTTGTTGTTAATGGAAAGGATGATTTCTATGTGGATAATTTGTGATTTTCAAATGGGTGACCGTAGATGGGATGGAAAATTGATGGGTTCAACTCTAGATTAATTGATGTATTATCTAGGAGTCATTTTTAGTTTCCTTGAGAGTCCTGAGTCGCATTACTTTTTTCGGTCACATAGCCGACTAGTATAATATGAGCGAGTCAGTTACCTTTAGAACCATTTGGTGAGAGATTATCCCCATGTTTTTTGTCTTATACTTGTGCTATTATATATATATTATTTTGCACCCACATTCACTTTTATTAATGTTTTTCATCACCTCCCTTATTTAATTTTGTTGTTTACACCTTCTACACTTTAGTTTCTTATTTGGATTTTTATTATTTATTTATTTCATTTTAGTTACGTTTTTATATTGGTTTTTCCATTTAAATTTTATTTATTTAAAAAAATCTAAAAATAAACGTCAAAATGTGTGTTTTTAATAAATAAGGATTGGGCCAAGGAAAATGATTTTCAATCGATTATTTTCATTTAAAAGGAAAAATCAAATAGTTTAATAAAGGAGTCTAAATTATTTTTTAAAATATTATTCATTTTTAATGATTTATGTAAAGAAAAGAACATTTTTTTATTTTCTTAAAATAATAAAAAATATTCTCCTTATGTATTTCAAACTATATTTCTTGGTAATTGATAAATAAAATCCTTAGTTTATAACAAGGATGGTTTTTGACAATATTTTCACCCATTTTAGGTTATTATATTTAGTTAAAAAAGGGAATACTTAACTAAGTACATTAATGAGATTTAAACTCATATTTAAAATGAAATTCTGATTTAATAAATGTACTCCAGATATCAGAACATAAATATGTATCAAATTGTAATTTACTTTCTTGAACAATGTTCTAATACACATGAATATTATGGTTACCTTGTCAAAATAAATTACGGTAACATAACAAATTCATATGATATCTACATTACTTTAGGGATCATAAAATGTTCTGTATCTTAGATAATTTCTAAGCATGAACTTATATAAATGAAAGAATTTAAATAATTACAGAACAAATGTACAAATTTTAATTTCATATATTAAATAATTTTAAAATAAGTAAACATGTTTAAAAAATACACAATATACCATGCATAAATATATAATTTGAACAACATGCATGATTTGGATTACATATCATCCCAACCAATATCATGAAAAAAATGTTATTCGTTCATACTTGGATAATTTTTCACAGAAAATTCTTAGTTGCACCCATCAGTGCACTATATCATCAGTTGGTCACAATTTCAAAACAACTAAAATCATCCCATGATCTTCTAAACACCCACAAAAATTTACATACTCAAAACATGGTATAACTTCATGGTTGGTTCTTTTCCAAACAAAAACCAATTTATCTATATTTCTCTCACCCCAGGTACTATAGAACCTCAAATTTGACTCACACATAGATAAATTCAAATAAATCCTAAGCCTGATATCACACATTGACTACATCTAACACCTCATGATATTTTGGAAAATATTTTTCATTGTCATGAATATTTTTAAATTTTAATGTTAGTTTTGAAATAAAAAAATGTTTTTTCACAAAAAATTAACGAAAATGGATTCGGAGTTTTGAAACACATGAAGTGATTTAAAAGTAAACCAATAACTTTTTAAATATTTCAAAGTTTACATCTTTCAATGAAAACCGTTTAAAACTTTTAATTTATTATTAATGGTTTTTGAATATGATTTCAACATTTTTCACTTGATTCTAATATTTTTTATATAAAATGGGGTTCATATCCCATTATGTGTTTTGAAAAAAATTGGTCAATTTTCATGTGGAATTTTAAAAAAATGGATTTCAAGTGGGGTTTTAAAAGTTTAAGAAGATTTTTTTTAATATTATAAGTTTTTTGTGATGATATTTGAGATTTTAAATTAATATGTGGTGATTTAAAAAGATTTAAGGAGAGAGAATTCATCCTCATAATTTTCATATCATTAATACTTATTATTTAATTTTTATTCTTGCGATTCATTCCCCATATCTTATAGACATTCACCTATGTTTCTTGAACTACTCTGAGAAGTAGTCATACCATAACGAGTATTGAAGATCATTTTGGATGAATTAAGAGGATAAAACTAATCATAGTGAAGTAATTTTTTTCTTAAATTCAATTACCCATTTCCTTCAAAGTATATTGAAATTATTTAAAATAATCAAATGTTGGGTTCCCCTTATTAGAAATATCTTAAACATTCTCCTTTGATAATGAATATATTATTTTAATTTATTTATTTATTATATAAAATAAATATTTTATGGACTTAATAAGATGAATATTATTTGAAAATTGATTCTTGATAATCATTTGTGAAGAGTATGTAGTTGGAGTTAAATACTTCAGCATGTTTTCAATATATCATGCATATGACCCTTCTCAAATCATTTTAACATGTTTACATTGTTGTAATTCATGAAAAATTAACCCGAAAGAGTTGGAATAACATATGATTTTTCCTGGAATAGATCATAACTATAAATGTTGGACTAAACACATGGGAAAATAGAACATTCACATCGATTTTGATGAAAAAATAGTTTATGGATCACCTGATATAAGTACTAGTGTAAATAATGATGGAGATCACATAGATGAAATGAAAATAGAAATTAAATATGAACTTTGTAATTGTACAAAGTTGTTCTAAAAGTTAAATATATGTGATAAGAGACTATTATATACCTGTTTTACTAAATACACAACATTTTCAACTGTATTAGAAGGTATATTATTTTAAATCTTGAAGTTAATGGAGAGACACCGACTTTAGAGAACTACTTGGTCTCCTTAATGATATATTACCAAAAGAAAATAAAATTTCAGGTTGACCATATGATACTAAATGAATTCTATATTCAATGGGAATCCTCTCTAAAAATATACATGCTAGTACAACTGATTGCATATTTCTTTGTAAGAACCATGGATAACTCATAAACTCCCCCAAGTGTAGAACATATTGATAATAGAAAAATTAATCATGTCCATCAAAATATTAATTGTACTTTACTATCATTCAATTAGATATAATAAAATATGAATTTTTCGGAATTGTGGTAAAATTGACATGCAATATAGATATAGAATTAATAATGGGTACCTATGTCATTCAAAGGATTCTCCTTAGTGGATGGTAATTGATTACGAGTATCGTTAATTTGGAAATGAGTAGAGAAACATTTTTCTTGAATAATCTATAGATTAAATAAATAATTTTTGTGTATATAGTGGTACTCACAGTAAATTTCCCATCATTTCAGTAAATTATAACTTGCCTCTGTGGTTATTCATGAAGTGAAAATACATTATGTTTTCTATGATTATATCTATACCGAAGTGACCCGATAATGATATTATTGTCTATTTGGATCCATTGATTAAAGAACTGAAATTGACATGGAATACAAGAGTTATAATGTATGATACTCATAGAATTTATGAATTCACATTGAGGGAAATTTTTTTTGGGATGAAAAATGAAATTCCTGCTTATGGAAATTTGTCATGCTATAGCATTAAAGGAATGTTGGGGGTGCCCCATTTGTGAAGAATGCACACAATTTGTTTGGTTAAAAAATTCCATGAAGACTATATGTTTAGGGCATCTAAAATGTTTACCTTGATGAAATAAATACTGATCCTGGATGGAATCATTCGATGGGAATATTGAACATGGTACAACACTGCCTCCATTAATGGGTGATCAATTTTTTGATAAATTAAAATATATTGACACTGTTTTCAGTATACCATTTTTTTAAAAACTTTTGAAATTCGATTGAAAGAATATGTCAATTTTATTTTAATTACCATATTGTAATTCTTTGTACGTTAGAAATTTTCCTAATTTAATTATTGTTGAAAAAAATATTTTTGAAAGTTTTATTGACACATTACAAAATGTTCCTAGAAAAAAGAAATATGGAGTCAAGGCTAAGTTGGAAATGATTGGATTGGAGAGAAGGGAATAGTTGTAATTGGTGAAGGGTAAAGGGAATACTTTTATTCCTCTATCATCTTATTCTCTGTCTAGATAGGAAAATTTCAACTTTTATCTTCCTTAATGTTGTAAAAGATTCAGAGGGGTATTCATCAAATTTCTAAAAATGTCATTCTAATGAAATTTTTTAAGTTACGTGTACTAATATCACATGACTATCATGTTTTTATGAAATATTTAATTCCCATTTATTACATTTTATTCTACCTCAAAATGTACAACATAAATTAACCATGCAATGTTTCTTTTTCAAATCCATATGCAGTAATGTTATAGACCCAACGACTTTTCCTATGATGAATAAAGATGATTTTGTCATATTATTTGAATTAGATATGTTCTTCCCACCATAATTATTTGATATAATGATCCACCTGGTGGTCCACTTGGTTAGAGAGGTTTAACTATGTGGTTATTTCCATTACAGATAGATATACCCCATTGAATGGTATATGATGAATTTTAAAGTGTATTTCAAGAATCAAAGATGAACATAAAGTTTTATTGCATAATAATACATTTTTAATGAAGAAATTGAAGTCTATATTGATTACCTATCATATGATAAAAACATCATCCTCCCAATGTCTCTTCACAGAGGATGTCTTATGGGAAAATATATTTCAGGAATAGATGTTGTTCTAATTACCATTAAAGAGAAAGAGAAGGAAGACCATTAAATTTTACATAATAGTGAAGATGATGATCCAGACATTGAATCCAAAAAAATTCTTAGAGCTTCCGATCCATCAAGTATTGAATGATTTATATCAAATACATATAATCAAAAGTTTATAAAATGTTTTTGAGATTAAATTTACAATGAGTTATATGAAAATAGGAATTTCATTACTGAACAACTTTGATGGCTAGATGGGGGACCAAATGGAAATGTTACATCTTACCCAGGTTTCACAACAAATGGTTATATTCTATATATAAATGGACATGATGGCTGCATTATGATGAAAAATAGCGGAGTTACACTTGTTCCGGAGGGACGAACGTATATAGTTCCAAGGATAGATATCCAATATATGTGAATATGTTATATCTCAAAATTATTGAATAGATATATGAGTTGTATTATAGAAGAGTTTTTGTACTGATTTTCCATTGAAAAAGGGTTAACAATTGGAGTGAAGTGAATGTTGATGAAACAGGCTTCATGAAGGTGAATTTTAGTATGGAAGAGGGAAAAGGATGATCCATTCATAATAGAATCACATGATGTGAAAGTATTTCATGTCTCATATCCAACAAACAAGAAGTGGTTGATTGTCATTTTGGTAAGTAAAACAACTATAGTGACAAATGAAATTTCAATTGATAATGGCACTTTCATTGGGAGATCAAAATTAATTAATACTATTCCAAACATATACATCGTATTGTACATTATAGGGGACCACTGTAACATCTCGGTTCTGGGTACCACTCAAAGGTGTCCTGTACCCGATTGGTCACATAACATCAAGATAACTTCTCCAAATGCCAGAGGCTACCAACTAGAAGAGAGGACAAAGGTAAGACACTGGGGAAACTATTTCCTCATTGGCTGAGTATAAATAGTGGAATCTAATTATAAAGAAATAGCAGAAGCGGTAATACCATTAAATAAGACTAAATAGCGGAATACATATAGTAATAAAATAGTTGGAGTGCATATATAAAATATGCATGTCACATGTGTCTAAGAAAGCATACAAACAAGTCACAATGCTGGAAATACAATACTAAAACCAAAGTACAGAAAATCTATAAACTCCTACAGCATTTCAAGCCTCATTTTGGTCCCATGCGGTCCAACTCTAGCCGCAATCAAGTAATAGATGAAGAAGGGTGCTTTCCCTTATCTATATATTAATCTATATAATATGTTTGGGTCCAAAAGAAAGACCCAAAAATGGTGTGATACAAATCCCAGTTGGAAACCACCAAAATATTTGTGCCTAACTGTCACTGAAAATATATAATAGGTAATATGTAGAAATGAATAAATAGACTAGGAAGTACTAAAAAGTAAACCATACTACAATTTTAAATTACATTCATTTTCATTTATAAATTATTCCAAACATAGAAGATTGTAACATCAGGATCTAGCCTAAGCTCTATATCCCCCGGTAAAATATAACAAATATATGTCTCAAAAGACCATCTAAACAATCAAGTAAGACCGAGTCCAAGCTTGTGCATTGGATTGGAAGACCTGTCACAATATATCAACCATTTAAAAGAAAATATATGGGAAAATTATCATAGTTTGACCCCTCTTGATCAATATATCATCAATTCAATAAATAATAACCCTATAGGAAAGGTCACACAGTCTGACCCACTTTTGTCCCACATAAAACTAATCATTTATAAATGACCACCTGGGTAGATCTCACAGTCAATACCACCTCGGTCTTCATAGTAACGATAAATTCTAATGACCTGTTGGCAGCTCTCAAAGTCAATGACCAATGATCCAACATTAATTTAATAATAACCCTCTGATTAGATCTCATGGTCTAACCCCGATGGTCTATAACCACCCAACAGATCTCACAGTCGATACCTCTAGGTCAACGTAAAAACAATTATACATAAATGAACCTACCTCTGGGAACCGTCAGAGTAAATTCCCCTTGTTCAAACTTTCACAATGCGAAACACTTTCATCTCAAATAAACAATAACCCCATCCTAACAACATGAGGCATGGGAAAAAAGAAATACTAACAGTCAATTCTAGACCAAAAGACCATAAAAAATCAATAAAGGGAACATACCATGGTGTGTCCCATAACATGGAATAAAAACTTATGAATAAGTAATCACCCCTTTCTCAATAAAACAAACAATAACAGGTATTAAACAGGCTTAAATTCCAAAAAAAACACACAATACCCAAACATTGGTATTCAATAATTTATACATATATAATCCAAATATAATGAGATAAATGCACAAACCACCTACCTTGATGTTGTATGTTGAACACTCTTTAATGGATATCCTTGAATCGACCTAGAACAACGTAGATTGAAAAAAGATAAAAATGATCAACCTTGAAATACTTACGAGAGAGGAGTAATCCGGATGAAAGGCACAAGGGGAAGAGAGAACTCACCAGCGGGAATCCAATGCACCCAGTGGCATATCAATCGAAGCTTGGATGTAGGAATGGGAGGAGCTCAAAGTTATTTGGCCATTTGTCATAGTCTTGTATGAACTAAGGGGAGAAGAAAGTATTATGGGGGATGAGACGCGACCCCACTCCGATTAATCAATTAAAAATAAAAGTACATGGCATGTTCGTTTAAGTACATGCTCTGTACTAGCTTCAACTGTATCTCGCTTTAGGTGGTATTCCAGGTCACCTATATAGCCATGTACTCAGCTAGTACATAGCTACACGTGGCAACGGGGTACACGATGTGTACGTAGAATGTTTCTAATTTCATCCCTTTTTCTAAATAACAACCCGAAATAAAAATACCTAATTGAAATGAAGATATGGTTTGTTACAAACTCTTACCTTAAAGAAATTTGCCGCCAAATCTCCCTTCTAAGGGTGGTGAAGAAGAAACATCAAACATCTCTGGCCACTGTGATAGTACATTGGCCACCCTCTCCCAATTCTCATCATTTACTCTCTCGTGCTTCCATTACACATATACCAGAGGAATAGACCGGCCAAGGAGAACCTTTTTTATGCGATCCACAATCCAAATAGGGTGATTCTAAAAGGATTCATCCACCACCAACTAAACCTCTATTGGTTGAAAAATGGGAGACGGGACTAAAAACTAACATCGTATATGAGAAACATGAAAGACGTGGTGCCCAGCCCGAAACATCTGACGCAACTGCAACCGATAGGCAACCGGAACGACTCTCTCCAAAACCTCAAACGACCCAATGTACCTCGGTGAAAGCATCCCATGTCTTTTAATCCTCTTGTTCCCCAAAAATGGTGTGACATGTAAGAAAACCTGATCTCCTACCTTGAACTCCAGAGGCCATCTCCATCGATCAACAAAATATTTCTGGCAAGACTATATAATAGAAGTCCTCTTACAAATAAACTCCACCTCCTCTGTGGTCTCCTAGACAAAATGAGTTCCCAGCATAGCTGCCTCTCCTTCCTCTAGCAAACATAGGGGTTATTGGCATGGCCTATTGTACAAAGCCTCATAGGGTACCATTTGAATCATCACCAAAATACTATTATTGTTGGAAAACTCTAGTATGAGTATATGTCTCTCCCAAGATACCCCAAAATCCAAGAATCATTCTCAAGGCATGTCCTCCAAAACCTGAATTGTTCACTCGGTCTTTCCATCTATCTGGGGATGGTAAACTGTACTCAGAAGTACCTGTATACCCAAATCCCTCTGTTGTCCCTGCCAGACATGATAAGTAAATCGGGTGTCCCTGTCTGAAACGATAGAGTTAAAAACACCATGTAGACGTACAATCTCTCGTATGTACAACCTTCTAAGATCATCAACACTAAAGATGTACTTGATTATAAATAAATGTTAAACCTTTGTGAATCTATCAACAACAACCCAAACTGCATCATTCCCTTAAGGCAACTATGGTAAACCCTTCATGAAATCCATCGTGAAATCATTCAACTTGCACTTGGGAATGGGTAACTGTTGTAAATTCCCTACTGGTTTCTGATTCTCATCCATCACCTACTAATAAGTGGAAAATATCATAACAAAACCAAATACACCCCTCTAAATACCTAGCCACCAATACTAACAATGTAGATATCGATACATCTTGGTAATAGGAGGATGAACTTCCGAAACTAAGGAATGAAAATCACACATCAACACCTCATGTATATCTAATGACACACATACACGTCCATGAAAACGCGAAACCTCATCATCAACTATGGTCCACCCAGGAGTAGGGTCCTCTCCTGAAACACTCTCCCATAGGACCAGGCCTTCAGAATCTGATAGCCGCATCATTCGGTCTCGATCCAGTAGAGTAGAGGTAAAAACTATAGAAGAAATAAATGTCTACCCCTATCTGTCATGCACCTCCAAATTCATCTTAGAGAATAGATCCATGAGCTTCCTCTCACTACTGGCCTCCTGAAATACTAGTACCGATTCCACCTACTCAACACATCAGCCAATGCTTTGCCTCTCCCAGGCGTGAAGCCAAGCTCAAAGTAAAAAGATAGAAGTTACTCAACCCACCATTTATATCTCAAATTTATATTACTCTGAGTAAAGATATACTTGATACGTTTTTGGTCAATGTATACCACATAATTATCTCCCAAAAGACAGCATCTCCAATAGCGTAAATCATGCACAACTGTAGCTAATTCGAGATAATGCGTTGGGTAATTCATCTCATGTAGCCTCAAATACCAAGACCCACATGCAAAAACTCCTCCCCCCTATATAATCACCGCTCCTAGCCCGAAACATGATGCATCAATGTAAATGGTTTAACTCTTTCCCGACTCCGAAAAAATTAAAATTTGTCCTGATGTCAACCTCTCCTTCATTTATTGAAAGGCTGAATCACATGATTTTTTCCACATGTACTTTTCACCCTTCTTAGTCAAGAATTTCAATGGTGCTTCTAAGAATGGAAATTCTTATATAAATCGCCTTTAGTAACTAGTCAGCCCTAGAAAACTTCGTACCACAATGACGTTCTTCGGCTGCTCCCAAGAAACTACTTCCCTAACATTCTTTGTGTCTACTGAAACTCCTATCTCTGAGATAACCTGACCCAAGAAGCGAACTTGGTCCATCCAAGAGAGGCATTTTGAGATCTTGTCATATAATTGATACTCTCTTAGTGTACTCAAAATGATATCAATATGTGTGTAACAGTCATGTTTAGTGTGAGAGTACACCAAGATATGATCCACAAAGACTACCACAACAGAATCCAAGTAAGGATGAAACACTTGGTTCATCAGTTCCATCAAAAATACCAGCACATTCATGAGACTGAATGACATAACCACATACCTATACAGACCATACCTACCCCAAAAGACTGTAGGAGGTAAATTTGATGGTCTAACACACAACTGTTGATAACCGAATCTGATGTCAATATTCTATGACACTCAGGCTCCTCGAAAATGATCAAATATATCATCAATCCTCAGTAGGGGATATTAGTTCTTGAACACCAGCTGGTTTATCTTCTGATAATCCACACAAATTCTAAGGGTACCATCTGCCCTCTTTGCAAATAGGACATGAAACCCCCAAGGAGAAGTACTGGGTCGGATGAAACCCTTTTACTGCAACTCCTATAACTACTTCTTGATATCCTGTAACTATGGTTTAGACATACAATATGGAGGAATGAACACTGGTGCCTCTCCTAGAACATGAAAAATAGAGAAATCTACCTCTCATTCTGGAGGTAAACCTGGAAAGATGACTGGGAGGAGATCTCTGAAATGTTCCACCACTGGAGAAAATTCAATATGTGAAGTCCCCTGGTCAACAAGATATAAACTGTATTTTTGAGATGTAATTCATACCAACCCATGATGTTCGGGTCCTACTCTACTCTCTTGGACATCCTATTCACCCATGTATAGGAAAGAACTTCCCTCTAGTGATGTGAAACTCACCCTAGAAAGATAGTAGACAACAATGTCCTGTAAAAAGACCAACCAGTCCATTTGGAGAATGACATCTAAGCCTTTAATCTCTAATATATATAGGTCACATTAGAAGTGACACCCTCCAATATCAATAGGGAACTACTTGCACTAACGTACACTAGCATCCCTAATCCCTAATAGTGTGTCTAGTGTCATAACATCCTCCAATGTAAAAGTGCAATGACCAAGTCTCTCCACAATGGAAAAAAATATAACTATGAGAATACCCTGTATCAAAAAGAGTAGAAGCTAAAAATGAGGTAACTAGACTCATAACTCTAACCGTAGAGGGTCTGAGATCCTACTCCAGTTGGTTATACTCCACTGAAACAGATTGAACGATACAGTAGCCCTATGACCCTTCCGGACTACACTAAGCTGATCCACCATCCAATCGTTGAGAACCTGTAGCCTAATTAACATGGCCATGACTACCCCCTCGGCCTTAATGTCCTGAAAAAATCTAGTTCACTAACTGATGAGAAACCGGTGGTTTTTCTCCGGAACATGGAGTTATAACAGAATCTATATCACTCATTGTTGGTGGGAACACCAAAAAAACGCTGTAGGTGACCCATCTTTCCACAAAACCAGCACTCAATTGGGTCCTTTGTCCGATGTGGTCTTGTATGACAACTCTTCCCACACCAGTATCATACCACCTAGCTACCTGAATAAATATCACATGAAAGCTCCTTGCAGTGATTCTCGCTGTCTTTCAAAGGAGTACCAGCCCTATATGCTAAACTCTCTTGACTCACAGCTCCCAACTCCCTTAGATTATGCTCGGTAATCAGCATCTGATTTAATATAGAAGTCACTGAAGTCATCCTAATGACATTCACCTTAGATTTGATGTCATACATTAGACCATCCTCAAATCGCCTAGCCAAAGATATGTCGTCACCTCCCAGAATAGGTGTGAATCATTGAAGTTCTGTAAATTGAGATGAGTAATCAATCATTGAAAGAGCACCCTGCTCTAAATGCATGAAGACTCTGGCTCGATTGGCCCACAATGTCTCGGGGTAGATGTTATCATAGAAGGTCCTATTAAACTCATCCCAAGACATATCCTGATGATATCCCACCTGTGAGATAACGTCCCACCATCTCTTGGTGGAATCATGTAGCATGTATGTAGCAAGCTTCACCCTCATCTCTGAAGGCGTCTCCAGATGCTCAAAGATAACGAGCATAGCCTCCAACCATGACTCTATATCTTGTGTTCCTCCATACCCAAAAAAAGGCGGAAGGATGCTACTACTGGAACACCCGTGTCAACTCTTCCATAGTCGGGGTAGAATACGGTGCTCCACGAAAACTTTTTAACATCCCTAAAAAACCTTCATGGAACTGTGCATCAATACCGGTCTATCCTATAATAGCTAGTCCCAAGATGGGAAGGAAAGGAGGATCTACTGGTAGTCCCTGATCTATCCTCTTCGGTGTCTGGTCATCGCCCAAAACATATCATATAACCCGAGGTCGTCTTGGAGGCATAAATCTGTAGGGTCAAGTGCACACCTCATTTAAAGATTATTAGGGACTGAAATTTATAATTGAAATAATGGAACATGAGAAGGAGAGCATTCATGTTTTACAAAATAGGGTTACATAGCATGTATAACTATCACATGACATGTTCCCTTCAAGCCTTAACATGGGAATGTACCTCTTCAAAACCTGGTCATGTAACACCCCTACAGACAACGTGTTCATCCTAATACACGATGTGTACTTGAATTTTTCTTCCTGCCCAGGCTCTTCTACACTTCTCGAACCACATGGTTCTCTCTTGGGAATATTAAATGGCATGTTTACACCTGACATAGTGTGTACCATTTTTGTTCAATCCACCCATGTCATTAGTCACATGGCCAGATACATGGTCTCTTTAGCATGACATGTACTTTCAGTACATGGTGTGTTCTACCAAACATTTATCAACCCTGTTTTTCTACTCACACAGTCTGTCAGATGTTCAATGACTACACTGGGTGTACATACGGTACACGGTGTGTACTTAAGAGAAGTTGTTTTTTCTAGAATACAAGAACACCGGGCATGTGTTCATAACACGACATGTCATGTTTTCTGGGTTTCTGGATAGTAAGCCTGTAAAACTTCTCCAGAACCCCAGAAAACATAGAATTTTTTTCTATGGGATGAAAAATTATGAACCATAAGATCCCATACTCCCCATGAATCAATGTTTGGAATCCAAATTCATGTCATATAATAACATAATTAAATTAATGTTCAAATATGATCCACAAAATTCCGATCCAAAAGGGTCCATAACACCTCACAGAGAAAATTTTGGCATCTATCCAAATTATGATTTACATATATCAATACCCTATCCAAAATAGCAGGTATACTATCACAAAATATATCATAAAAACATGCATATCTTGAAAAACATCTATCAAAACAACATGAAATCAATAATGCACCCTAAAGGGCATGATGAGTATGTATGAAATGTGAGCTCTAGAAAGTGACTATATTGTGCATCAGATGAAAGACCCTAATCTCATTAGGTTGGAATAGAAAAATAACCACAGTGATATAAATAATAACATCTCAAAACAAGTGCATCACCAAATCGTGAAATCAAATTAACTGTAACAATTGAAAAACCAGAAAAATTACAATATTCAAGGTAACTTGGCTTTTTCCCTGTTCATGGGTTAGCTACTCCAAAGAAAAACTTATTACCAAATAATTATTCCTTATTAACCCTATCTATTGGATATAAATAGTAATCCAATGAAGAAAGGAAACCCCATATTATACCACTTTCTAACGTCCCGGTTTCGGGTGTAGCCCAAAAGTGCCTTGTGCCCGGTTTGTCACAAAACCTCATGTTCATTTCCCAAAATGACGAAGGATTCAGACTAGCAGGGAGGTAAAAGTTATGAAATTGGGGAAACTATGCCCTCATTGGCAGTGTATTCACTAAACAATCTAAGTATAAAGCAATAGCAGAAGAAGTAATATCATGAAACAAGAGTAAACAATGGAAGACTGATAGTAATAAATCAACAAGATGATATATTTAAAATATGCGCGTCACATGTGTCTATGAAAGAATCCAAACAATTAAAAATGGTGTAAATACAATAATAAAACCAAATTATAGAAATGAATTAAACTTCAACTGCATCGCAAGCCTTAGCTTGGTCCCAGGCTCCCCAGCTCCAGCATCAGTCAAGTACCTGATGAAGAAGGGTGCTTTCCCTTATCTATATGTACAACCATATAATCTGCATAGGTCCAAAAGTATGAACCAAACATGGTGTGAGATGAATCCTAGTATGAAACCAAAAAAATTTCTATAAATAACTATCTAGAAAATATATATAATAGGTAATATTTAGAAATGATGTAATAAATTAGGAAGTACTCAGAAGTAAACAATCCTACAATTTTCAATTACATTCATTTTCATTAATAAATAATTCAAACTATTGAAGAATGTATCCTCGGGATATAGCATAAGATCTATATCCCCTTGTATAATATTATAAAGAGACATCTCAGAAGACCATTTGAACAATCAAGTAAGACCGATTCCAAGATTGTTCTTTGCCTTGCCAAACTCGTCACAATCATTCAATCATTTTAGTGAAACCCTCTGGGAATGTTCTCAAAGTCTGAAACCTATGGTTCCACATATCATCAATTAAATAAATAATGACCAACTAGAAAATCTCACACTGTTTGACCCCTTTTGGTCCCACATAGCATTAATCATTTACAAATGACCACCTGGGTAGCTCTCACGGTCAATACCCCCTCGGTCTTCATAGTAACTATAAATTACAATACCCCCCAAGAAGCTCTCATAGTCAATGCCCTATGGTCCAAAATTTATTTAATAAAAACCCTCTGTGTAGCTCTCATGGTCTAACCCCTCTATTCTATTACCACCTGACAACTCTTATAGTTAATACCTCTAGGTCAACATAACAATAATTATACATAAATGAACCTACCTCAAGAAACTCTAATTGTCAATTCTCCTTGGTCAAACATTCACAATGCGAAACACATGCATCTCAAATAAATAGTAACTCTATACAAACAACATGAGGTATTTAAAAAAATAAAGCCTAACAGGAAATTCTTGACCAAACGACTATAAACAACCAATCAAGGGAACACACCCTTGGGGTGTCCCATAACAAGCTATAAAACATTACGCCAAATAAATCACCCCTTTCTTAATCAAAATAAGCATAGTAGGAATTAAACAGAGTTAAATTAAAAAAAACGCAATACCCTAACATGGGTAATGGGAACTTTATGCATATATAATCGAAATACAATCAAATTAAGGCACAAACCAACTACCATGATGTTATACAATGAACACTCCTGAACTTTGTCCTTGAAATCAGCCTAAAATGATGTAGATAGATAAAAGGTTTAAAAACGATAAGCCTTTAAATAGTCATGAGAGAGGAGGAATCAGGAAGAGAGGCTCAAGGGGAAGAGAGAACTCATCGGTGGGAATCCAATGCACCTAACAACATCTTAATCGTAGCTCAAATGGAGTAACAAGAGGAGCTCGAAGTTCTTCGGCTGTTTACTGCTCTATTGTTTGAACAGATGAATGAATACTGTATTTCTGGGGATGATACATGACCCCACTATGATTAGTCGATTAAAAAAGAAAAGTACATTGTGTGTTCATTTAAGTGCACGTTGTGTACTAGTCTCAACCAGCTCCCACTTTGGAGGTCTACCAGGTCACCTACAAGGCCATGTACTCGGCCATTACACGGCCAATACATGGCTACACATGACAACTGGGTACATGGTGTATACTCAAGATTACATGACGTGTACTTAGAAAATTTCCCATTTCTATCTTTTTCCTTAAAAACAACATGAAATAAAGATCCATACCTAAAATGAACATTCGAGTTCTTATAACCACAAAGATGGGATTTGGATTCTTGATAGAGAATCCAAATCCCTTAAATCTTTAGAAAAATAATTAGAGTTCAATGGTAAGGTTAATGTGTTTTTTAGTATACAATTTTTTTCCTCATAATATTACATATTTTATACTATATTAACATAATTTAAAATATATGTATGATTAAACATGTAGAAAAATGATGTCTTCTGCACATGATGATGTTACCAATCCTAGGGTAGAACAAACTATTGATGTCAAAACTGTAGAATTAATTGGGGATCAACAACATGTTGGTAAAAAAAATAAGAATGAAGCATCATTATAGTGTTGACTAAAATTAACAAGGGAATATGTAAGGGTATAAAATTTGAGGTTGGATGGAATCAATATGGATAACCTTTTAACCCCAACAAGTCAATGTTCATTACTTATGTTGGATTCAAAATTAAGATGAATGTACCAATTTATATA
Organism: Viscum album; assembly: GCA_963277665.1. Taxonomy (NCBI): domain Eukaryota; kingdom Viridiplantae; phylum Streptophyta; class Magnoliopsida; order Santalales; family Viscaceae; genus Viscum; species Viscum album. Next base: position 688,532,265 of record OY728167.1, read on the forward strand.
GATTCATGGTTCCACATCCAGCCTATAATAAAACAAACCCTTTGGGAAAATTTAATAGTAATGTTATGATATACTTTATCTATTTTACCAAAAAAATATATAATAAAATATTGATTTAATTTTAATTATTCCTTGAAAAAAAATTTATTATAGAATATTTATGTAAGAAATATATGTTAATGGCCACTAAAAAATCTAAGAGAGGATTCCAGAATCTTCTTACCATGATACATCTTAGGTATGCTGAGGGGAATGTAAAGCTCCCCCAACCAATTAGTTATGCAAACATTATAAAGAATAAAATATGGAATTATTCAATCATTCATCATTATGAGAAATAATTTCTGATGAATTTTAGTTGATAATATGTTTTTGAAAATTATTTATTTAATATAATTTAACTTGAAACTGTTAATTTATTAAACAATAAATGTGTTTCCAAAATAAAGAATTTGCATCAAAACTAATGTTCCCTTATCACAAAGAAAGGATGGGGTACACTTCACAAGAGAAGAAATGGGTATGTATTTTAAATAAAAAATAAATGTTTTATGTGATATGAAAATACATATTATTCTTTGTTTCTATGTAGAATGATGATTAAAAATTTGAAGTCACTTCCATCCCACATTATGTGCTATAGAAGGAGACTTGCATAAATAAAAATGGTAAACTAGTTAATCAAAACACAAAATCATTATGAGAAACAAGTGTAAGTTTGACATAATAGTAATTCATTATGATTTATAGTAGTATTACATAATGATATAAATTTATGTTCGTATGTTTTGTATATGTTTTAGACATAAGAATCAATAGTGACTATACAGGGAGAAAAACTACTTTCAGTAGCATTGAAGCTGTCAGAATAATATAATCATGTTTTTCAGAGTTGGGTTTTGAGTGACTCCTCGAACATATTTCGAGATGAAAAAACCACATGAAGATACATATAAAAAGGTTAATGGATTTCAGGGAAAATTAGATGATTTTCAATATATTATTTTCCAGCATAGTTTAGACGACCGATATATTTAAAATGATCAAATAGAAATTGATATAGAAAAAATATCCACACATGGAGAACTGAATGACCCCAATAGATGTGAGGCTATACATTCCCCTAAACTGCATACATTACCTGAGGTAATCATTTTATTCATTACTATTTCTCCTGAAAGTGAATCAAATAACTTCTGATAACAATATTTTACTAAAATTATGTAGGTTAAAGTTTTTTTGTGATTTCTATCTTTTGAAACACATGCATCACGTTTTTGTGAGGGGTAAAATGTTTAATATCTCAGGAGACAATCTAGAAATTAAATAACTCCCAAAATATCACATTGGAGTGGGGACTGAGGTAGCAGAGGAGCTAACCACTGAGATCCATGTTACACTTGATTATCCGAATATTAAAATGGTATATGATGCTATTGGAACTTTTTTAGCATGGATGTCTAATATTATAAAGATAGATTAGGTATTTCTTTAGAAAAAAATATGTTATGAAAAACCTATAACATTTTCAGAGAAAAGGTCCAATGAGAGGTATGGTATTACAGACGGATAAAGAGGTAGTGAAATGAATGTTTGAATCAAGACAATTTGGTAAATCAACCGTGGAATCAAAAGTACCTACTCACCATTAGTTCCACATAAATAATTATTATCATTAAAAATTCATGTAGAAACTATATTTAAAGATAAAAATTTCTTAAATTCCATATAAATAAGAAATATTTGGATCTTTTGTTACAAATGTAGTTGGTCTGGAGATTATCAAAAAGATTCTCAATTTGGAATGGTTGGGAGCTTGAGTTGTGAATACATAAATAAGATTAATTTTTATAATACATATGTACCAAGAGTGATCTAATAAGTTCATTCATTTTAATAAATATTAAAATTTTCTACCAGAATTTATATTTCAATTTTATATGTGAAAATATTTTTGAATCATGATTTGGACTCATAAATCCTTGTATAATTTCGATGCAAAAAACCTTATTTAGAGTAGGAAGAAATTGATAAGATGAAAAATGATCTATACAATTCAAATGATAAAATAATAATAGAAAACATGTTATTTTTTATCCCTATAATACAAGGTTAAAATTATATAATCTAATAACACAAAAAAAAATTACTTCCTGGATTACTTTTTTTTGTTTTTTATGCAGAACAGAATGCTGATCATAATCAATGTGGATACAAAAAATAATTATTTTTCCCGATCCAATGCATGGATATCCAATAAAATGACCACACATGATGTATACTATGAATTTTTAATGCACTATAATCAATATTATATATATATAATTCTAATAATATGTTTCATTTTGTGTTTTAATTAGAATTTTTCTATGATAAAACAATTTCTAAATGTTGTCTAGTTCAAGGCATGTAGTCGGTGAATAAATATAAAAATCCAATGAATTACTTTAAATGGAAAAAATTAAGGTATATATATAATGAATTAAATGTCCAAACATATTTCAAAACAATTTACTTATTTTTTTCAATGTTTATGCAGTGTCTGAAGTAAGATAATCGTAATGATTTTGGAAATTAAGTTTACAAATTTATGAGAGAGATCATAGACCATAAAAAGGACAGCATCCCTAAAGAGGTAATTTCTAAAGGTAATTAAAATTTGATTAAAATATTTCTTAATAATGTTTTTCTATATTTTCTCATTTATAATAGGATTTCCTAAAACCTTCTTACTCCATATAATAAGTAAATATGTTTTCAGTTGAGTGAGAAACATACATTTTGTAGGGATTTTTGTTGAAAACAAACTTAGGTGATTACATGTTATGTTTGTGATATACTATGGGATATGACCTTAGAAATATGTATGTGGTGTGAAGCATTATTATCATAATTATTATATATTATTTTTGTTCTATTTCTTAAGGAGAAGAATAATAGAGGAAATAATTTTTTTAGAAGCACAGGCCTGCAAATTATAATATTATTGTGCAATGGTGGAGGTGGAGATAGAGTCAAAGGTGTAGGAGAAGGCAAAGGTGGTGTCAGAGACCGAAGTGGAGGAGGATAAAGAGGCGGAGACCGGGGTGGAGGAGGACACAATGTGATGGTTTAAAATAATAAAATTGTTGTGCCATGTGTGGAATATGGATCATACAAAGGTTTTGTTAGAGGAAAATTGTTCAAAAGTCAGTATAAAACTTTTCAATTAATATAAGATCAATTTTAAAAGTGTTTATTATTTCTTATTGAAAAAATATTTTTTTAAAACATTCTTAAGTTATTTTTTAACAAATATTTAAGCGAGGAAATTTTTTATAGAAACAAAACTAAAAGAACATATATTTTAAAAAATTATTATCATAGGCTAAAATTTCTATTTTCACATTCCAAGTGCAATCAAATATTACTGATGTCTAAAATAAATCCCTCATAGAAAACTACACAACAAGAAATAAAATGGAGTTGCTTCCCTATGGATATTCTGCACTATAATCAAAGGTTCTTAATAGAATACAATAAACAAAATAAGAACTTATTTAATATTCTTATATAGAAATTATAATTAATAAAATATTGATTAAAAATATATAAATTACATAATTGAGGTAACTTTAATTTTTTTTAGAAATTATAAAAGTTTAATCTTAGTAAAAAAACACATGCAGATTAATGTATTCATATAAGAAACCACAAATGGAATGGGGGTTATTACACCATTCCAAAATCCTTTTATTTTATTGAGGAGAATTTGTTATCATAGGCATTAAAATGTTCACACTTTGTAGCTATGATAAATATAAATGTAAATAAAACCAATAATGGAGGATTACAACCATATGAAATTCAAAAGTATTACATACACCTACCATATAAAAACCAACAACATATCAATTAGTGGATTCAGTATTCATTTGAGAGTCATAAAACACCAATCCATTCATTAAACACGTATATAATCCAACTCAAATGACTTAATAAATATGTGTGTAATTAACCACCAAAGGTGGCATGTACACATTCATTATGTAAAATGATCCATGTTCACAACATCATTAATAAAAAACACATCATTCTTCTCAATAAAAAATAGGTAAGAATAGGGATATTCCCTTGTTTTGAAAAAATAATGATGATATTATGTTAGAGTTTATCATCACCTAGAATATTGAAAATGATATACTAATCTATAGCACAATAGATGAAGACTAAATGGATTCACTAGATTTTTGTGTCATTTGGAATCTATAAAGGCCTATACTTATGTTTAAAGATAACAAAAGGGGTAAAAATTTATTAATGGAGCTTAGTGTCTTTTAAAAATACATAATGGGTCAAATTGTTTTTTCCCATAAAAGTGGGTAAATGGTTTATCATGGATGTTTTCCACTCTATAATGGTGAATGGTAAAGATATATTTTATTATATTCTATAAAAAATGAAATGTAAATAGTTATTTTAGTCCATTAAATGAATTCCAACAGGTTTACACTAATGGTTAATGTTTTCTAGGCATAAATAAAGGGATACATTAATGTTTAGTATATGACATGAATATATAATGTGTTATGCTAGTTTTTGTAGAAAATAAGATGAAAAGTTTTTTTATATGAGTTTTACACCAACACTAAAGGATAAAATATTTTGGGGAATTTTGTGTAATACTTGAATGTAATGTTATTATAAGGTGGTTATATATATCATGTTGTTGATATTGGTCCTATAAAATTATTTTTCTATGTTAATGTAAGATTGAATAGATTCCTTTATTTTTAGTTTTATATGATCAAGAAAAATTATAATATAGTTTAATGATATATAACTAGAAAAAATTTCCTTTTAGTTGATTTTATCATCATTTTATCTACTTTATTTAGTCATTTTCCTCATTATTTTTATCTAATAATTATTTTATTAATTTTCACAATGATCACGAAGAAATTAATTCATCAACATGGATGATTCACCCCTTTACTACAATCATGTAATGGTGATTTTATACTACTTATTTCGTTAATTTTTTCACTATTTTATCTATAATTTTATGTTAATTTCCTTATCAATTTGATCTACTAATTATTTTTTCTCACACATCTTTTGGGAAGTCATATTTTTTCTTCAATAATCTGCAATCATTTGGAAAATATATAACTTGTTTCTTTTGGATGAGGTATTTTAGGTAGCATGGGGTTCCCTCTTCCATCCTAGAAGGACATTTTTTTTATTTTCTAGCTTTTTATAGACGTTTGAAATAAGAACACACATCACATACCCAATTAGCCACACCTCAATCTCCTATATAGTGTGCTTGGTACGAATCAAACAGTACGATTTTAGTTTATAATTTATATTTTAGTTCAAAACAGAATTCACATAATCAAAACTGAGAAACCACATTCCCTAAGATCCAAACTACATTCACATATATCTATATTTTATCAAATAAATTTACTAAGTTAAAATATGACTTGGTTGGTTAGTTATTTTTTAATATTTCAAAAACATATTCTATTGCATAGGCTTTCCAATCATGATGTTTTCAGAGTAAAATAATTATTCATATAAGTAATTTAATGTTTCATATTTATGTTTAAATTATTTATTTTTATTATTACTAACCTAATAATTTCATTCTTATAAAGGTGGATTTTTTGTTCGATTTGGGGTGGTTTTTGTGAATCTGTTCATACTTATGAGAGATTGGAATTCAAGGATACAATTGAGATAATAATAATAAGTAAATGGTCCGTGAATGTATATAACTATCATGAAAAGGTGAATTATTATAACTTATTTAAATAATTCTTTAATCTCGTTATCTACCATTTTTATGTCAATTTCCTTATAATTTTTATATAATACTTATTTAGTTTTTTCAAATATCTTTTAAGAAGTCATATTTTTCTTTCAACTATCTTCAATAAACTAGAAAATTGAGAGCATGTTCCTTTATAATGGAAGAGGAAACCATATGATGCCTGAAACGTGAAGTGTTTGAGGCTGCATGAGGTTTCCTCATCCATAATAATGAAACATTTTATCTCTTTTATGTATTTTTATAGATAGTTAAAAGAAAAAATATCATATACTAAATGTGCTACACCTCAATCCAATACACAATGTGATGGGTTTGAATCAGAATGTATTTTTCAGTTTCAAAATTTACAATTTAGTTAAAAACACACATCACACACTCAAAACTAAGAAAACTTATTAATATTGTTTTGATATTTTAGGATAATAATCAATAATCCATTTTTATGTGTAATAATTTCCACACCTAAATCGGATGCACGTTGTGCCCGGTATGACTCCAACAATGTCTTTATTTCAAAATGACATTAATTTTATTAAAATTAAAAAGTTACATATTGAAATCTAATAAAAAAACATATTATATTTAAAATTTAGGAAAATTATTGACAAGTCATTTTTTATTTATAGGAATTAGTCACATGTCAAATAGACACACGATGGGACCGATATAACTCAAAGTGTGTGTTTCCAGTTTAAAATGCCATTTTAGTAAAAAAAAAATGTTATACTCCAAACTGATATAAAAAAATTTATTTTATTTTTATACTTTAGGATTATAATCCATAAGTCATTTAGGACAAGTTGGAATCATATTAACCTCAATAAAACACACGATGTGATCGGTATGACTCCAAGTGTGTCTTTTTAATTAAAATTGAAATTAATTTTAGTATAAAATACAACTAACATACCCAAAATCTATTAAACACATTCATATTATTTTGATACTTTATGAAAATGATAAATAATTCATTTGTGAAGTGTTTTAATCAGAATCACTTTAGTCTAATACACGGTGTTCTTGATGTGACTCAAAGTGTCCATTATCAGTTTAAAATTGAAATTTTATTTCAGAAAGCGTCACTCACTAAAAAAACTACGAAAACTTTCTTAGGTTTTATTGATAATTTTTTAAAACTACTCTTAATTCATCTTTTTTGTGTAATATTCAGTCTCACATCATAATTACACACTATATTTCTTGTATGAGTCAAAGCGAGTGTTTCTAGTTTAAAATGTCATTTTAGTAGAAAAAGTGACGTAATCAAAGTCAAGAAAAATAATTCATTTTATTTTCGTACATTAGGAAAAAAATACATAGGTATTTGGGTTGTGTAAGACTTATATGCACCTCAATCTGATGCGCGGTGTGACTGGTATGACTCTAATTGTGTCTTTTAATTTAAAATTTACATTAATTTTAATAAAAAAGACAACATACTTACTCAAAATCAATAAAACACATTAAAACTGTTCTTATAAATTTTAAAAATGATCCATAATTAATTTTTGATGTGTAGGAATTAGCATAACCTTAATTAGATATGTGACGTTCCCAGTATGATTCAAAGTTCCCGTTATCAGTTTTAAATTGACATTTTAGTTAATGAACTGTCAGTTAATAAAAAATGAGAAAACACGCTTGGATTGTATTTATAATTTAGGAAAACAATTCATAAGTCATTTTTGATGTGTATTAGTCAATATAACATCAAAATAACAAATGATGTAATCAGTATTATTCAATGTCTGTGATTCTAGTTTAAAATGAAATTTTACTAAAAAAAGGAAAGTGACAAACTAAAAACCAATAAAACACATTTCTATTGTTTTAATACATTAGTAAAATGATCCATATGTAATTTTGGAAGTTTTAGAATCAGATTAACCTCAATCTGATGCGTAGAGTGATCTATATGACTCAAAGTATGTCTTTTTATTTAAAATTGAAATTTTGTTAGTAAAAAAGAGAACTGACGTACTCAGAACTATGAAAAAACATTTGGATTATTTTGATACTTTATAATAAAGATCAATAAGTCCTTTGGTATGCGTATAAATCAATATTACCTCAATTAGATACATAATTTGACTGCTATGGCTCAATGTGTCCGTTATTAGTTTAAAATTGATATTTTTCTTAAAAAAGTGTCAATCACTAAAAACTGAGAACATCCACTCGGATTGTCTTGATAATTTAGGAAAACAAATTATAAGTCATTTTTGTTGTGTAGGATTCATTCTCACTTCAAACAAACATACAATGTGGCCGGTATGAATCAAAGTGCGCATTTCGATTTTAAAATGGCATTATAATAAAAAGGAAACGTGACATTATCAAAACAGAGAAAAAGAACTCAAATTATTTTGATACTTTAGGAAAATGATCCATAAGTTATTTTGGACACGTAAAATTCAACCACACCTCTATCCAATGCATGGTGTGACCAGTATGACTCAAACTGTTTCTTTTTTATTTTAAATTGACATTACTTTTAGTAAAAAACAAAAAATACCTACTCAAAACCAATAAAAACATCCATATTGTTTTTATTCTTTAGAAAAAAGATCCAAAATTCATTTTTGATGTTCACTAATTATCAACACCTTGATCTGATACATGATGTGCCTGATATGACTCAAAGTGTCCGTTATCTGTTTAAAATTAAAATTTTAGTTTAAAAAGTCTCACTAACTAAAAACCAAGAAAAATTACTTAGATTGTATTTATAATTTTTTAAATGACTCATAAGTAATATTCTGTGTGGAAAAATCAGTGTCACATCAAAAAGACCTGTGATTTGTCTAGTATGACTCAAAGTGTGCCTTTTTAATTTAAAATGTAATTTTATTAAAAAAGGTAACTGATGTACCCAAAACCAAGAAAACAAATTAATAATATTTTTATAATTTATAATAATTATCCATAAATAATTTTGGGCTTGTAGGAATCAGCTACCCATAAAACCAATGAATGATGTGATCGGTATAACTACAAGAGTGTCAATTTATTTTAGATTAACATTACTTTTAGTAAAAACAATATCTGACCTACACAAATCCATGAAAACACTTTCAGATTTTTTATACTTTAGGGAAATGATCCATATGAAATTATTGATGTGTAAGAATAATCCACACCTCAATATAATACAATATGGACTTGGTATGACTCAATGTGTCAATTATCAATTTAAAATTGATATTTTTGTTCAAAAAGTGATACTCATTGAAAAACGAGTTAATGCACTCAAATTATCTTCATAATTTTATGAAAATGATTCACATGTCATTTTTGATGTGTTGGAATCAACCTTATGTCAAACTGACACACGATGCAACCTATATGACTAAATGTGTGTGTTTCAAGTTTAAAATTAAATTTTGGTAAAAAAGAACAGTGATGTACCCAAAATGAAGAAAAAAAATCATATTATTTTGATACTTGAGGAAAATGATACATTATTCAGTTGGGATATATAGGAATCAACTGAACCTCAATATGACACACAGTGTGACCGGTATGACTCTAAGTGTGGCATTTTATTTAAAATTGAAATTAATATTAGTTAAAAGGCATCTCAAAAACTCAAAAGTAAGAAAATACATTTATATTGTTTTGATACTTTAGTAAAATGATGAATTAGTCATTTATGATGTATATAAATTATACAAACCTCAATCAGATACACGATGTACTCAGTATGACTCAATGTTTTCATTATCTGTTTAAATTATACGTTTTAGTTAAAAAAATTCACACACTAAAAACTTAGAAAACACACTAAACACACTTGTATTTTCTTGATAATTTCAGAAAATGATCCATAATTCATTTTTGACATGATAGAATTATTACCACATCAAAATGACACACTATATGATCAGTATGACTTAAAGTTCATATTTTAAGTTTAAAATTTCATTTTAGTAAAAAATGAATGTTACATACTCAAAATTAAGAAAACAAAATATTATTTTTTTGATACATTAAGAAAAGATCCATAAGTCATTTAAGATGTGTAAGGATCATCCACACCTCAATATGATGCATGATGTGACCAATATGACTCCATGTGTGTCTTTTTATTTTAAATTGACACTAATTTTAGTAAAAAAGACAAATGACATACTGGAAAACTAAGAAAACGCATTTGAATTATTTTGATACATTATAAAAATTACCCATAAGTCATTTTTGATGTGTAGGAATTAGGTTCACCAAAATCTGATACATGATGTGATCGTTATTACTCAATGTTTCCTTTATCAGTTTTAAATTGACATTTTAGTTCAAAATGGGTCACTCACTAAAAACCAATAAAATGAAATCATGTTGTAATAATCATTCATGAAAAAGATTCATAAGTATTTTTTAAAATGTAGAAATTAGTCTCACTCACATCTGACACATGATGTGACCATTTTCAATCAACGTGTGTGTTTCCAGTTAAAAATGACATTTTAGTAAAAAACACATGTGATGAACTCAAAATAGAGAAAACACATTCATATTGTTTTAATACTTTATAAAAATATTTAATAAGTCATTTGGGACACGTAAGAATCATACAAAACTCAATCTAATGTTTGATGAGACCAATATGACTAAAATTGCGTGTTTTTAATTTAAAAAGTTCATTTTAGTCGAAAACATGCATCACATCAACAAAAATAAGAAAACGAGCCTAGATTGTTTTATCACCATTCTATATTCTATTAAATAAATAATTTCCTTATCATTTTTATCTTACACTTATTTAGTTAACATTTATAGATATAATTTGTGAAGGAAAACAAGAAATTATGTGACGTGAAATAATCAACCCCAACTAAATCTGATACACAATGTTTATAGTATGAATCAAATTTTAGTTTAAAATTAACACTTTCTATTTAATTTATTTCTTTATATTATTACTAATATAATAATTTTTTTATTATATAGGTGCATTATTTTTCTCGAGCTCGGTTGGTTTTTTCAGTAGTCACATGAGTTAGGGCTAAGGAAAAAATACAAAGAACATTGATATTTTTTAAGGTATTTCATAATTTTTACTTACTCATAAAATTGTATAACCCAATATTTGAAATAACTATAATATAGTGTTTTTTATTTGTGTTGTATGTTTTATTTCTTTTAAAATATTATTTGTAACTAATTTTTCTACTTTATGGTGATGTAGTGTTCTATTACCACACACTGCAGTATGTACCTTTATCATTACTATTAAATGCGTTGATAAAGGAAACATTTATCAATGCTTCTAAGAGCACCGATAAAGTTTCCCTTTATTTTCACTGTTAAAAGTGATCGTAAATGAACCCTTTATCACCACTAAATAAAATAATTGAGAAATGGGACACTTTATGAGTGATTTTCTAGCACAGATAAAGGCCTATGTATTTTGACCGCTCTCTGATAGTTAGCAGTTTTCTAGTGCTGATAAAGGAAAATTTCAGCATTTTTAAAATCATGTTATTTCATAGTGAATGTCTTAATGATAACCATTTTTTGAAAATGGTTCGAAGTCATTTCTTATATACTTCTACCATATAATTTTCTCAAACTCGAGAGCCCCAATATTATGGTGTACAACTTATCCCCTTATATATAGAAGACGCTGGTGGATTCTTGACCGGACTACCATGGAATAAAAAATTAACTTTTTCATGCCAAAACCACCCTTGATTGGAATTCATAGTAAAATTTAGATAATCCTTCAATTTAATCTTGTTTCTCACATCTATAATGACTCACATGAGCTTATATATTTTGTTTTATTATTCAAATCTCTATAATTGAACCCTTCCATGAGTGAAGGTTACAATCAGTTCGTCCTACATGACGCTAAACTATTTACAATGGCCCCCCCTAATGTGGTCTTTCCTTCTTTATATATGATCCATGTTTTTGTAAGGAACTTTGTTAGTAGTAAGTATGGAATGATTATCGCTCTTATGGGATAAACTGGGACACCCAAATCTTATATTCTAACCCAACCTCGATGAAATGAAAATTCCCTTTCACCCTTACATTGGAGCAAGATTCAGGCAATGAAATACGTATATGAGACATGAAAAATATAGTCTCAGGATCCTAATAGGATTAGAGACACCCTATCATGGTGTACTCAATTCTTAATTCTCCCATCATGATTATAGAATAACATTTTTCCATTAATCATACAATTTTTTTAAAAAAGTCAGATACTCACAAATATTAATTGGTTGTCGGAAATAATATAATCTAAATCAGGAGGATACCATTGTTTTGACTACACATACTATGCCCAGTATAGATTTGAAGAATGTGTGCCCCCAATTTGGCCCATCAATGAGAGACAACTTCGTCCATAGGAGAGAGTTATATTTTCTATGTATGACTTGAAATAATCATAATAGAATCCTTATTTAGAATACGGTTTATTGTCATGCCTTATGTACTTTCCCCATGTCACAGTCTTTGATCTGAGAATCCTAAGGCAGTTGTTTAAAATGTTTCTCCACCACACTAAAAAGATTCGGAAAGAATCATCACCCATTGTTTTATCTGAATCCCAAAAAGGAAATGTTTGGGATAAAAATAGAAAATAAGAAAAAACATGTGGGGTCCACAATAAGGCCCTAAAAAAAGTCATGATATGATCGTTAGGCACCTCATCCTACGAAAAAGTGAGAGCACAACATATATCCATTTATCATATTTTATTTTAGATATTCATAAAACACATTTAAATATGTGACATGATATTATTCATTCAAACAGGACAACTCTAGGGTTATAGTGATGGATATGCGTATACTCATATGTGATATATGGTTGAAGATAAAATAAATCACTTCATATTGTATATTTATAATTACTACTAAGATTACTATTTGGTTGTCAAATTATTTGGAATATCTATAAGTCACCTTTTAAACATTGAAAGTTATTATGAGATGAGGATAAAATATAGATGAAATAAAAAGAACTGAAATTGAGAAAATTTTCATTCATTAATAAAAAATGGATAAAGGATAAACATCCACAACCCAGATTCTATCCTTGATTATAATGAGAAAAAATATATAAAATAGCTACAATTATCATTGATACGTTTTTTAACAAATTTTATAGGGCCTAATAAGAAGTGTTGAGGGACTTCTCATGTTTGGATATGAGATTAGCTTTCACTTCATCCAATAGGCATGTTTACATAACATAACAATCTAGATCTCATATTTTTTGTTTAATGGATTCTAGACCTGTGTTTTATGATTACAACTGTAACTTCACTATGGCTACATAAGCCACATATTCTCAATTCTAGACATCTTATAAGATTATCCAATCATTTATTTTATCTTTTTTAGATATTAAATGATGAATCTTTACAAAAATATATTTTAAAGATCCTACATGCTGGTTGGAAATATTAAATTTTATAATATCACATTCTAGAGACTCCAACTCCCCACGAGTGATAATAAATTGATGGTTAAAGATATGAAAATGATGGTAGTCAAGATGACCAATTCCCAATTTAAGGAATAGTTGATAAAGACCATCCACCGTATCAAAAATATTCTATAATGGAGTCTCTAAGATGATAGTGAAAAATTACAAACAATGCCATTTCACATAAGATAATTCTATAGAGAAGCATTTGGATCAAAATATTGTTCACATACAACTCTAGGTATATAATTTGGAATTAGGTTCACTAAATATGGGATCAATCTAATTAGTGACATAGTTTCTTGAAATCCTTTAATCGCCGTTTCTCGTTTATTTTTAGGGATTGATTTGGTATTCCAGATGTTTACCAATGAAGTTCCTGGTGACATTTTTTTAAGACTAAAACTAATGAAACAACCAAAATTGTTATACAATGATGTTGGGTCTACACCGCTACCAATATGAAGGAAACATGGATCCAAATTTACCCAAAAATTCTTGGAACATTTATGCATGTGATTTTCTACATCATAAATAAGTGTCGTAAGAATGATAGTCCATGAAATCAAAGAATTAAAATGGATTGTAAACCCATTATATCTATTTCCTCAACATTCCATCCAAATAATACTACACTCACATTTTGGTATAATTCCATGACATGTTGGTTGGATCATTAGTGAAAAAAAATGATATCCATGTCAGAATCCTCATGCATTAGCATCATCCAAATTTTGCAGAGTATAGATGGACGTGATTCCCTGTAACCCTTGTGAGAGTTATGAACGTAGTCAATTATATTAATCACAAATTCATTGGAAACCTATAAGGGGTTTATGGATCACAAATGGGTGCTCTGTCCACTTGATATGTTAGAATCCCATCTTGAAATGAGATCACATAAGAGCGTTCTTCCATGGTTCCCACACAATTTCACATCACCACTCTTGAATAACCAATTACGGAATGAATGAAAAGTGGAGGGGCTGATTTAGTTAGTTCAAATAACACTATCAAATTATAGGGATGTTGGGAAAATATGGGGTTTTCTAGTTTGGGGTGAAAAACAGAATGAGGAATCATTATAGTGTGTTGATACTCATTGCATCAAAAGTGTTCTGTTATCTAACCATATGAAAATTTCAGTCGACCACTTAGGTGATGCAGAGTCTTTCCCTCCAACACATGAACAAAAAACGGAAAATCCGAGTAAGGGTGGTAACAAATGTTTGATGGTATATCACTATGAAAACACATCCACTATCATCAATGTGATAACCCTAACACTAGAGTAATCATCATATGAAGGGAATATCCATAAACTTAAGAACATGGTGAACAATCCTGAGAGCTGAATGTCTTATGAAATATCTAGCTAGATCATTTATCCCCATTTCATGTGTTACAACACCTCGTGGTTAGCCCAATACGAGCCAATAACATATCATGATTTTTGAGTTGGGTGATTCCTAGGACGCCAAACCTTTTACCTTGGACCACCGCGTTTCATGATGATTTTTATCAAAATAATAAATAGAATAAGTTAGTATAAGTGAATGTTATGAACCAATGAATTTTCCACCAAACTAAATAATAATTTTACTAGGATGGAGTTCAATTGATATCATCCCTTGTGTTAATCATAGAGTAACTCATCATAAATCATTCCAAGGATCTAGATTCCCCCCAGTTGATAGATATACCAAAAATCAATCCCAACTCTACCATGTAGTGGGTGAAACATGTTAGTACTTGAACTCAAACAACTAATAAATTTGGGTAAGATCCTAGATGATATATACTTAGAAAATTTAGAAAATCCACACCACTTGGTTTAAACAGGTAGCCTCCCTGAATTCAAGAAAATCTATACAATTCTGACGCAACTATAAATATGAGGCCCATTCATTAGAGAAACTACCTCCAAAACAAAAAATCCACATTAACCTCCACCCCAATTTGAATCACCCCACGAAAAGATTAAAATGGATGGATAGTCTTGAATAGTGGATTGAAATGATACATTTTTATTTTATTAATTTTTTAGAGTCCATAAGGAAAAATTTAAAATAAAGAAATTTCCTTCACTACATTTAGGAATTATATGACCCGCAATAGATATTTTTACATGAACATAGTCTGAGGGAACATTGAAATAAGCAAGTGGAAGTCAAATTAACCATTAGAATCATGGTATCATCTTATATCCAAAAGTCATAAAGAGGTGTGATATCAAATAATTGATAATATTGAAAATATGTTAGAAGACGATTCTTTAGGAAACCATTATGAGGATTAAAATGGTGTTAGGGGTCCGAATGAATATTCCAAAAAATAGCCATTCTCTTTTCAAATACAATCATTGAACTAGTTAATAACCACTCCTTAAATGGAACCAATAGGGAAAATCTTAATAACCATTATATAATATAACAAATATGACAAAACAAACCATATAACTTGCTATGAAAATCACATAATAACCAAAATTACTATGAAGACTCTGTGATTTCTATAGAAAGATAATTCTTTCATGAAGTGAAACATTTATTTCCAGGAAATACCAATTTTCAGATGAAAAAAAATTAGCATGAGAAAGAGGTTGATCACCAAGGGAAGTTTCTATGCAGGAAGGGTTGATGGTTGAGATATCACAACAATAGAAAAATAACCCATCACAACGTGAAAAATGAGTTTTGACTAAATTTTCTTTATAGGAGTGATCCCTCCTATGGGTCCACAGGAACACCAAAAATCATTCAACTGAGCCAAATTATTCATTGGAATGTACCCCTCTTCTTGATGATCAGACCCCATTTCGTAAGGGGCATTTTATTGGCCTAAAAAAGTTCCCAATGAATTCCAGGAATTTATTATAAATTCTAAAAATCCCAAATCACGTCTAGAAAGTGATTCATGAAGTTAAAAAAGGAATATTATGTAGAACAACAAATAACCATATCCTTCCAAAATAGCCGCTCATGTTACGTGAGATCTATTCATTACATGGTGTCCATTCAATAAAAACTCATTTATGGGTTGATAAGGTAATATCACACCACTTGTAAAATATTTTAATTTTCAGTGTGAGGTAGTTATATCAAACCCCCTACAAAATATTTTCATTTGGGGTGTGAGGAAATAATATCACACCCCCCAAAATCATTTTTTTGTGGAATGTGGTGTTAATATATCGCCCCTTTTAAATACGTAACATTTTTTAAGTGAGATTCTAATATCATGCCCCCCACAATTAGAAATCCCTTTACTAATAGGGTGATAGTTTTTTTCCTATCGCACAAGTCCATGCATGCTCTACAGCTAGGCATCCATGCTTGGGTAACAATTATTATTTTTCCCCATAAATACATGATATTATAATTAGAAATAAAGGGAGAGTGATAGATAAAATGGGATGATATGATAGGGAGAAAAGATTATATGACAAGAAGACTAATTGAGACTCATCCATTTTGGATTGTAATTTATTTTCCATATACCAAAAAGGGAAAAGGGGATCTTGCCAATAGATTTCCATCATATTGAAAAAGAACCCACCTTAACATCCATAAATAAAATACCCTTTTATTTCCAAAGGTTTTCTATCATGATGGAATCCCATTTTGCAGATGAACCCCATCACGATGCCTCATATTTTATAGAAAAAAATAGAAAAAATAGGACATCCTTAGGGTATTTTACTTTTATGATCTTAGTTCACTCCTTCATAGAATTTAAAATATTTTTATACACTCCATGAACTGTAAAAATTAATCTCTATAACTAATAAAAGACCACGAATTTTATCACAAAGACCTCATCCATAGCCACCAGATCCATCCAGAAAAGGGATGAGACACATCGACATGTCCCTCTCAGGATCATGCATTTTTATGGAAAATGAATTCCCGCATTTAATAACCCCGATATCTAGGGTCCTCAAAATTCTCACAATAAAGAATTATCATGGAAATAGAGATCCCAGTTTTAGTGATGGAAGAAGGAGTTTAGGAAGAAACAATAATTCTACATGTTACCTAAAATATGAAGAGAATCGGGTCATATCTTTTGGATATATAATACCCTGACCTAGGGTTTAAAAATTGATAGGAAGATGACAATGGAAAATTACTAAATTTCTCTCTATCTACCCCACTATGGCCTCACCCTCATTCATCAATAGATGAGAAGAAAGTCCCTCCCTTTGGAATCCCTCATAGAGTATGCCCCTATACTTTCTTATAGGACATCATACTTCTCCTTCTTTCCATATCCACAGCCTCATCCACTAGAAGATGAGGAAAAATGTTTCACTTGGAATTTTAATCTATGTGAAAGTCCCTCACAAGACATTATTATGTGATGTCTATTTATTATACATTCTCTAATCTCTCACATTGAGAATGAATCATGTGGGAGTAGAGATCAATAATGATCATAAGACTAGCACAATCAAAACTCTAAAATGGTCATCCCTCATAGGTGTAAACCCCATCCATCTAAACTATGCGGGATTTGATTAATGTACCAATATAATATATAAGAACCCCCCTGATTTTTCGTCCCAACACATTTAATCCACCATCCTCCTCACTAGGAAGTATTACTAGTATGACCAAATCTCTTCCTTGAGGGACATATTCCTTATTTGAACAATTATCACATCCTCATT
This sequence comes from Viscum album, assembly GCA_963277665.1. Classification (NCBI taxonomy): domain Eukaryota; kingdom Viridiplantae; phylum Streptophyta; class Magnoliopsida; order Santalales; family Viscaceae; genus Viscum; species Viscum album. The sequence continues at coordinate 688,550,198 of OY728167.1, forward strand.
GGACAATATTTTCAATGAGAGACGTATTCATAGAGACACATTACCTATAAGATCAATCCATTACTATTAGGTCATGATCCTCTTGGGGTCAACCATCAATGGTGACTTATGTGTAATCCTCCCACCAACCTTTGATGGGAACCTTTAACCTATACAGACTTACCACATGATGTCAACCTTCATGGTATGGTCTTTTTCACAAGACCCTAAAATGTATGTTGTGTCCAATTAAGTGGCACTGAAATACATGGGTTCTAATTGTTGTCACAAGGATATATAGCAATCTCTTCTGATAGGCCTGATCCAGACATCAGAATTCCAACTACCACCCTAGACAGCGATAAATTCCAGAGTGTCCAATTATGAGGCTTTAAATCATAATACATGAATGTAAAGCATAAAGAAGTAAATAATTATATGGTATAGAGCACCCATGTATTTTCCCAGAAATTCCATATTTTTTTAAGTATATAGAATTATTTCAAGACCGTAAAATCAGACGGCGTGTGATTCCGAGGCCAGGAGTACCCGGAATGATCCGTTGATGTTTTATTTTTATTTAATTAGCGCCAGTAACCATTTTTCCTAAAAAAGTAGAATAAATCGTAAAATGTTACTCAAATAGGAAATTCAAGGTTACCGTTGTGCTCAGGATGGCAGGTTTACCGTAGGTGCGACTTATGTTTAGCCGACGCGGGCCTCCTGTAAGAAAACCCAAAAATGGCATAACCGTAAATAAAATAATAAAATAATGTTATTTTATTTTTCAAATTCTTATAACTCTCAAATGGTAACATGGATTAAAAATTCGATAGCACCACTAAAATCATGAGCGTATGGTTTTTTTAGGCAGTTACTAACATTGGTCGGCGCATGCCACCAGTGAAAGTTAGTTTTTTTCCGTAAATAAAATAATAAAGTGACAGTTATTTTATTGTAAAATTACTAACTTTTAAATGGTAACTCAGATTGAAAATCTGAGATTACATTTGGATTTTTTGGGTTGTGTTTCACTTATTTAGAGCCTAACCTTCACTGGCGTGGGTCAAGGGTGACTGCTATAATTTTTCTGAGCATTTTTTCGGGTACGTTTAGTAAACGCGCGAGCGACGTTATATATCTTTTGAACCAGTGCTCGAAATTGAAATCTGAGGGCCCATTTGAACATGTTGCATCGATATTCAATTAAGGAGACCTTTAACTCGACCACAGTAGGTCAAGGGTGGAAGGTAGTTTTCGTATTTTTTTTGGAGGGTTGGAAAAATAATAAAATCAAAAAATTAACTTCAATTTTATTTATTTGAAACCTCCCATTTGAATTCTGGGGGTGGGGACCACCCAGACATGAACTCCACTCTCATTGTGATATAAATCTTGAAATCCCCCCCGCCCATTAGTGAAGAAAAATTAATTGATTAATTAATTAAGAAATCTTAATTGAGACAGGATCCTCACCTCTCATGGGGTTGGGGGAAAATTGTTGGTGAACCTATTTGGTGAAGAACTCTCGATGGAAGAGTTTTCTCAAATGAAGAAGATCCTCCAACGAAGAGCAACCTTCGAACGAGGAATGGAGAACCAATGTTCGAGAAGCACTGATGCTTCATCTTCCTCCCCAAGCTACCTCCAACGGACGATCGAGGTAGGGGGTTTATTTTAAAGTATGATAAATATCAATTTTTTGATTCCTCATATTCTTGATTCTTAACGAATATGGCTAAATAGACATGACCATCGATCAGCACATATACCATGTTCCTTTCTATTTATTTCTTCACGTGTTCTTTGTCTCAAATAATTAAGCACACTAAAAACTCAATATTTCATTATGTGTGACATATGGACGTGGAGATCTCGACCCCAGAATCGCAAATGTGCGATCGTCACTTGTTTCGGGCTTAGAACAAAGATACATCGGCCCATAGAAGGGGCGATGTGGTGGTTCATTTCTGATGTGTCTTTGGGGTGCGACTCCAGGTGAAATAGGCGGTGAAACATACTACTACTGTCCGACATGGCTGGTACAGGTGGTATGGCGGCGTGAGTGGGATGCCAAGACAACGATAGGCCGAAGGGACGTGGCTCTCGAGTGGTGTGGCGGCCATGCGGACAGCAGGGTGCAGTTTTTACGATGTGCGTACAGGGTGGTGCGAGTAGGTCCGTGTTCATCGTAGCAGAAGCGTGGTCGATGGCGGGAAGATGAATGTTTACATTGCCAATCGTGTGCAGTAGGGCATGGTGGTGGGGAAAAAATCATGAAAGGGATTATTTGGAGAAAGAAAGAGTTGAAAAAAGATAAGTTAAAAATTTAAAGTAATTAAAGATGAAATCTGTTGAATAAGGGGAGGCACACTGAATTGGAGAGGTGTGGTTATGCGTGGAATGAGTTTTTGGAATTGATGGAAATAAAATGGTTAAATAAAAATAATAAAAATATAATAATGATATTATTATTTTTGGTTGAAAACCCATAATTTGTCCATAACTTATCCATACGAACCCAGTTTCACAAACTGTCAGTGACAGCGTGAACCTGACTTCGAGACGGAAATTAAGAGTCCAATATTTGATATTTTTTTCTGGTTTTTTGATCAGGTACCCGAAATGCTCAAATAATAATAATATATTATTATTATTAAATCTTCGACCCTCCATAACTCCTACGTGCGACATCCGATTGACTTTCTGTCAGTGGTGATGTGATCCTATCATTGTTACAATCGATTAAATTATAATGTTGGATACTAATTTCTGGTTTGTGGATCGAGTCCAGGAAACACCCATTATTATTATTATTATTACTAAATCTGGTATCCGACATATCTTCCTCATACAATGTTTGAATGATGAACCGTCTGTGACGTTGCGACCCTAAAATTAAGATGGATGTTTCAAGACTAATTTTGGATATTTAAGTCGAGGTTGAGGCGCACACTCCCACGAGGCCCGATTCTCACATGTTGCAGTGAAATGCAAACTTTTCAATGGGTATTTGTTTTGGACAAATGCGTAGTCCATCTCGTGTGTTTTTTCCTTGTGAATCGTAACGATGTGACCCATTTGGTTATCTGGTGCCGTTTGGAGTACAATTGGGTTAGATCGAACATGAATCCAACCGGGCCCTTAGCACTAAAATGCCTATAGCATAGAGGCCGGGTGCCCATTTGACGAAATGCAGTGGCACCATAATCCATGGATCAAGATAGTCTATTTGGTATACTCCACATGAGTTTTGGATAATGTTGGAGTACAGCCGGGTTGGATCGAACCCCGAATCAAACCGGGCCCTTGGAGCAGAAACGATAATAACATATAGATTGAGCGTCCGATTGACGCACCGTCAATTGTGTTGGGTTCATTATGACATGACATACCTTTGGAATACTTCTTTGTGGGACTTTAGGGTAGTTGAAATATTCGACATGTGGCTTGAGGAGCGGATCCTCCTAGAATCAAGCAAGCTTAGTGAGGGAACCTTGTAGCTGGCTGTGACATGAGAAAGGGATCCTCTGTGGGTCTGTGATTGAGGGACCCACATGGATCCCCTATATGAATCCATGTGCTATTAATCTAGGATACTTCTTGGGTCTTTTTTACTAGGATCCTATGTGGGTCTGATTATGTACTAGGATCCGGTGTGGGTCTGATGATGTACTGAGATCCTGTGTGGGTCTGATGCTGTACTAGGATCATGTGTGGGTCTGTTGAATTACTGGGATCTAGTGTGGGTCTGATGATGATATAGGATAATATGTGGGTATTCCTATTAACAAAGTAAGATTACTCAGTAGTTACATCTAATCATCTCTACTATTGTATATAAGATATACCTGGAGTGAGATTAGTCTGTACGTTGTGGTCTTTACCTTCATGGTGATACCTTGGTGGTATTATTCTATGTGGCGTACCTGTGTGGTATATTCCTTCATGGTAATACCTTGGTGGTATTATTCTGTGTGGCATACATGTGTGGTACTTTCATTTTTGGTAATACCATGTTGGTATTCTTCTGTGTGGTGTACCTGTGTGGTACTTACCTTCATGGTATTCCTTCCTTTGTGGAACGGAAGAGCTTTGGGCTTTTGAGTTGGACCCTGTGTTTCCTCATGATTGAGATTGGCATACATGATAACATAGGTATATCTATGGGCATATACCTAATTAGGGTTGTCAGTTGATTTCATGATATGTGGTTTATCCTTTAAGGATTTTGTGAGACCTTGAGGGTCTCGGGGTCCCTAATGAGTATCTTTATACTCACCTGTGAATGGAAAATGCTTACACCTTGTTGTGTTTGATGCAGAAGATGGAAATTGTTTACTGAGGACAAGAGTACCAGGACTGGAGGTAGCTCGGAGGTGGACCTTATATGAGGGGTACCGTAGAGACTATTGTTCGAGATATGTACCTACCCTTCATGTAGGATCCTTGGCGAGTATTCACAGGAGCTATTCGGTTTACTTGTACTTTCCAGTTTTCTCGTACTTTCAAGTTGGGCTTGTATTCTGGCCCCATTTTCTTACTGTACGCACTCTTTTTACTATACAGTTTACTTATGTTCGTATCATGATGTGTGATTGGTTGCATGTTTTTACAGGTTATAAAGTAAATGCCTTTCTAGTTTTAGGGAATACTCCTTTTGGTGCTACTCGCCAGCCCCTGGCCTATGCAAGGAGGGCTTGGGGTAGTCACGACATGAGCCCCAGGTGACAGGTCATGAAAAATTGGTATCAAAGGAGTCAGTTACACCGTAGAAAAATGGACTCTAATATTTTTAACAAAAATAGTGTTAATTGTAGTGAGTGTGGTTATCAGTTTAGGGAATCCACTGTTGTTGCGGCGGACGACGTATCCATACACCAGGACCGCGATTTCTGATGTCTGACTCAGTGCACAAAAACACTGATTGTGTTTGTGTTTTGAATATTTTTATTGTGTTTTCTTGAGTCAGCTCACTAGGAATCACTTAATGACTATGTTGAACCTGTTCCTTATTAGTATGTCATTGCGTAGACAGCAAGCTAGGAATCCAAAGATAGTGCATGATGACGGCCCACCGAGCAATGAGGTTCTGGTGTAGGGCCCTCTTAATATGTTGGAACCTTTGGGTGGTGTACCAGCAGCACCACCACCCATTGGGTAGCAGATACCACCAGCCACAATGGGGGATGGTGCACGCCGACTGAGTGAGTTTCACGGGTTCCAACAGTATAGGCCTCTTAGGTTTCGAGGTGAGACTATTTCCCATGTATCTGAGGGCTGGCTGGAGGCGGTTTCTAGTGCTTTCTTCCTAGTTGAGACACCAGTAGAGGAGATGGTGATCTTAGCTACTAGTATTTTTCAGTGAGTCACAATGACGATGGTCTGCATAGTGATGAGGCTTTGGTATAGGGACCATTATCCGAGATAGTACATTCGGGTAGTGTGTTAGCTATATCACTGCCCATTGGTCAGCAGTTACAACAGGCAGTACCGGTAGAGGACACGTATAGGTTTAGTGCCTTATGCATGATTCAACATTAGATACCCCCCAGGTTCCGAGGCGAGCCCGACTCACAAGCTGCTGAGGATTGGATTGAGGAGGTGGTTTAGAGTTCTCTAGAGCTTCTACAGCTTCGGTAGGACGACATGTCAGTAGCTGAGTATTCATCAAGGTGTACCGATCATTCCGGGTACTCGATGAATATGATACGATCAGTGCTTCAGGGCTCTGACTTTCGAGCGCAGTCTGTTTAAGGAAATCTGAGCCATCACTATTTATCTTTTCATTCCTACTTATGTTGGGGTGCTAGAGAGTACCATTTTGGTTGAATGTTCTTTGGCTGAAGGGATACATCCGGTGAATGTTCGTAGTGGGAAACCATGAAACTAGCACCAGTCTCAGAGACATGGGCGTGTAAAAATGTTTTGGGATGAGTAAGTGTTAGGGATAGATGAATCTGCAGGGATATAGATGTGGAAGAAGAGCTAGGGGAGTAGCATGAGGTGGTTTATATTTTGACATATTACAACCACCCCCCTTTGTGCACCCATCCAGGCTCAAGGAGCTGGAGGACAGGGGAATGGAGTAGCTGCATGCGGTCAAGGAGTGCAACCCTAGGGCTTTAGGAATGATTCGAGGTATGGTCTATGTCTACTACTAGCTGTCGTATCAATAAACATAGGTATAAATCATTAATTCCTTCCACAAATCTTGTCCAAGACCTAGAGTTTCCGGTTAAACGATTGACATGACCCTCACGTCTGGAGATACATTCAGGAGAAGACTCGATAATCACACTTATGCCGATGGTGTGATATAACCCTCGAGGTGGGAGTTTTGGTTAGAACCTGTTGGTGGTAGCATCGAGGCCTTACGACGTTTTTTTAGGTATGGAATGGACATCCACAGATCATACTTAGATTGACAGTATTAGGCAAAAATGGTTCTGGTTTATCTACAATGTTGGAATGGGGATTTCCATAGTTTGTGTAAAACAAAACCCAAAAAGCATAGGATAAACTCATCCATAGGAGGGTGCAGCCGATCACTCTTGAGTCATCCAACCTTAACCTTATGGTAGTAGAAGTTTTGAGTTTTTAGTTCCAAACATGATTGGATAGAGTTCCACCAAGACTATGACTCTGAGATAGTCTGTACAACTAGGAAGGGGAATGTTGTAGCAGATGAACTCAGTAGGAGACTTGGTATATAGCTGCTAGGTGAAGTGACAGAGCAGCTAGCCCCTTTCCAGATATGCTTCGTGGATCAAGATAGAGCCACTTTTCATCAGTATCTTACAGTCACTCCCCCACTTCTACAACGAGTCAGGGAGGTGCAGCGTCGTGATGCTGTCTGCGAGGCTCGATGTGCTCAAATATCTTTAGTACAGTCTCTTGAATGAATTTTCAAAAGGTAGGGGATCACGTCATCCTTTTCATATAATGTACCATGGTACCAATGACACTTTAGGAGGAAGTGTTGAGGGCGTTCCATGCATCCGCTTTAAGTGGTACATGCTAGAGTGGTGAAGGTGTACCAGGACTTCCGACGTCAGTTCTAATTTCCAAGGATGAAGAAATAAGTCGCATAAGACTTATTCCACAAGAGAAGTGGAACCTTGGAGTTCGAGGAGGGAGACCATGTCTTCCTACGAGTATCACCCCGACGAGGATTTCAGAGGTTTTGATGGGGAAACAAACTATCTCCGAGGTTCATCAGAAATTTCTAGATTATAAGCAGAGTAGGCGAGGTGGATTACCGCTTGGAACTTCCATCGTAGTTAGAAAAGGTGCACGACATATTCCATGTATCACAACTGATGAGATACATGCACGACCCATCTCACGTCATCGACCATGACGAGATGGACTTAGACAATGGGGTGACATTTACAGAGGTTCTAGTAGAGATTGAGGATCAAAAAGAGTGGGTCCTTCTTGGGAGGTCGATACCTCTAGTGCATGTATGCTGGATGAATGGGAACCTCCAGGAGAGCGATGGGAGAAGGAGGCTCAGATTCGTGCTTAGTACAATTTTTGGTTGTTTTTCTTATGTTGTGGCTTTTGGGGATGTAAATCCCTAAGGTGGGTAGAATGTAATGTCTCAGAAATTTTGTATAATTTTTTTAATTATATGAAATTATTTCAAGACCATAAAATCTGACAACGCGCGATTCTGAGGCCCGGAGTGCCCGGAATGATCCGTCGATGTTTTTTTAAGATTTAATTAGCATTCATAAGCAGTTTTCCTAAAAAATTGGAATAACTCTTAAATGGTTACTCAGATCAGAAATATGAGGGCACTATTATGCTCAGGATGGTGGGTTTACCCTAGGCGCGACTTAAGTTTCGTTGGCGCGGGTACCCTGTGAGAAAACCCGAAAATGGCATAACCGTAAATAAAATAATTAAATAAAGTCATTTTATTTTTAAAATTCTTATAACTCACAAATGGTAACTCAGATTTAAAATCTGTGACAACCGCTAAACTCACGAGGGTATGCTTACTTTAGGCAGATACTAACATTGGTCAGTGCGAGCCACCAATGAATGTTAGTTTTTTGCCGTAAATAAAATAAGTAAGTGAAAATTATATTATTGTAAAATTAATAAATTCTAAATGGTAACTCCGATTAAAAATCCGAGAGTACCGTTGGGTTTTTTGGGCGTGTTTCAATTAGGAAGAGCCTAAACTCAACCATTGTGGGTCAAGGGTGACTGTTATATTTTTTACGACCTTTTTTCAGGTACGTTCAGTAAACGAGCGAGTGGCATTATATAACTCTTGAACCGGTGCTTGAAATTGAAATCTAAGGGCACCGTTAAACTCGTAGCATCGATATTCACTTAATGAGACCATTACCACAACTGTAGTAGTTTTAGGGTGGAAGTTAGTTTTTGGATTTTTGTGGGAGGTTAGGAAAAATAATAAAATAAAATAATCAACTTTTATTTTATTTTTTCGAAACCTCCCATTTGAATTCTGGTGGTGGGGACCACCTGTACTTGAGCTCCTCTCTTAATGAGAGAGAACTCATGAAATTACCCGCAATTAATTAAGCAACATTAATTGATTAATTAATTATGTAAACTTAAATGAGAGGGGCTCCTCACCTCTCGTGGTGTTGGTGGAAAATTGTTGGTGAACCTATTTGGTGGAGAAATCTCGAAGGAAGAGTTTTATCTAACGAAGAAGATCCTCCAATGAAGAACAACCTCAAAATGAGGAATAGGTAACCAATGTTTGAGAAGTTCCAATGCATCATCTTCCACCCCACACTACCTCCAACAGATGATCGAGGTAGGGGGTTTATTTTGAAGTATGATAAATATCAATTTTTTGATTCTTCATATTCTTGATTCTTAACGATGATGGCCAAACAAACACAACAATTGATCCGCACATATACCATGATCTTTTCTATTTCATTCTTCACGAGTTCTTTATCACCAAATAATTAAGCGTGCTAAAATTCATCGCTTCGTTGAGCACGACATATGGACGCAGAGATCTCGACCCGAGAATCTAAAATGTGGGATTGTCACATTTTTCAGGCTTAGAAGCAAGATAGAGTGGCCCGCGAAAGGGGTGATGAGGTGGTGCATTTCTGGCATGTCTTTGGGGCACGAATCCATGCGAGATAGGCAGTGCGACATACTACGGTGGTCTTGCAGGGCTAGTACAGGCAGTACGACAACATGAGCAGGAGGCTGAGACGGTGGTTGGCCAAAGGGGCATGCCTACCGAGCGGTGCGGCGGCCAGGAGGACAGCATGGTGCAGTTTTTATGGTGCACGTATAGGGTGGTGCGAGCAGGTCCGTGTTCATCACAGCGAAAGCGTGATCGATGGATGGAAGTTGAATGTTTAAATTGCCAAGCATGTGTAGCAGGGCATGGAGCTGGGAAAAAATTGTGAAAGGGATTAATTGGAGAGAGAAAGAGTTGACAAATGATAAGTTAAGAATTTAAAGCAATTAAAGATGAAATTCGTTGAATAAGGGGATTTGAACCAAATTGGAGAGGTGTGGTTGTGCATGGAATGAGTTTTGGAATTGAAGGAAAATAAAATGGTTAAATAAATATAATAATAATATAATAATGATATTATTAATTTTCGTTGAAAAACCATAATTTGTCCATAAATTATATGTTTAAACTTGGTTTCAGGAAACGTTAGTGACAGTGTGACCCAGACATCGAGAAGGAAATTATGAGTCCAATATTGCATGTCTTTTTTGGGTTTTTGGATGGGGTACTTGAAACAGTCAAATAATAATAATATATTTTTATTATTAAATCTTCAACCCACCATAACTCCTGTATGTAATGTCCGATTTACTTTCCGTCAGTGGCAGTGTGATCCTGTAATTGATACGGTCGATTCAAGTCTATTTTTGAATACTAAATTATGGTTTGTGGCTCGGGTCCAGGAAACAACCAATAATAATAATAATAATAATAATAATGGATCTTTTATCTGACATATCTCCCTCATACGGTGTCGGAATGATGATTTGTCTGTGACATTATGACCCTGAAATTAAGAAGGATCTTTCAAGACCAATTTTTGATATTTACGTCGAGGTCGAGGCGCAGACCCCATGATGCCCTGTTCATGTGTGTTGCGGTGAAATGAAACTTTTTCACTGGGTATCTGTTTGGACAAATGGTTATTCCATATCTTGTTTTTATTCATGTGAATCATAACGATGTGACCCGTTTGGTTATCTGGTGTCGTTTCGAGTATGACCGGGTTGGATCAAACATGAATCCAACTGGGCCCTCAGTAGTAAAATGCCTATAGGTTACAGACAGGGTGCCCGTTTGATGAACCGTCAGTGGCACCAGAATCCTTGGATGGGGATGGTCCTTTTGGTATACTCCAATTAGGTTTTGTATAATGTTTGAGTACGTCTAGTTTGGATAAAACCCTGAATCCAACCAGGCACTCGGAGTGGAAAAGCTAATAACATACATACGGAGCGTCCTATTGACACGCCGTCTATTGTGTTGGGTTCCTTATGACTTGACGGTCCTTTGGAATACTTCGTTGTTGGAATTCATTGATGTTGGGGTATTCGACTTGTGTATTTTGTATTGGATCCTCCCGGAATCAAGAAATCATAGTGCGGGAACCTTGGACCTGGTTGAGACATGAGAAAGGGATCCTCTGTGGGTCCGTGATTGTGGGTCCCACATGGATCTGCTCTAGGAATCCATGTGGGATTACTCTTGGATCATTCATTGGTCTGTTGTACTAGGATCCTGTCTGGGTCTGATGATGTACTATGATACTGTGTGGGTAGATGATGTACTAGGATCCTGTGTGGGTCTGATACTGTACTAGGATCCTACGTGGGTCTGATGATGTACTAGGATCCTGTGTGGGTCTTATGATGATTTAGGATCCCATGTGGGTCTTCCACTTAACATAGTAAGATGATTCAGTAGCTACATCTAATTATCTCTACTATTGTACCTATGATATACCTGGTGTAAGCTGAGTTTGTACCTTGTGGTCTTTACCATAGTGGTCTTTACCATAGTGGTGATACCTTGGTGGTATTATTTTGTGTGGTGTACCTGTTTGGTAATTTCCTTCATGGTAATACCTTGGTGGTATTCCTCTCTGTCGCATACTTGTGTGTTACATTCCTTTATGGTAATACCTTGGTGGTATTCTTCTCTGTGTCATACATATGGGGTACTTTCCTTCATGGTATTCCTTCCTTTGTGGAATAGAAGAGCTTTGGGCTTTTGAGTTGGACACTGTGTTTCCTCATGATTGAGAAGGGTGTACTTGATAACATAGGTATATTTATGGTCATATGCCTAAGTAGGGTTTTCAGTTGATTTCATGTTGTGTGGTTTATCCTTTGTGGATTTTATGAAACCTTGAGGGTCTCGGGGTCCCTAATGAGTATCGTAATACTCAACCCTGTCCGGGCTATGCCCGCACATTGTTTTGTTTGATTCAGACCACGGACAACGCTGACTGAGTACTCGAGGTAGCTTGGAGGTGGACCTTAGACAAGGTGTATCGTAGAAACGACCGTTCGAGAGTTGTACATACCCTTGACGTAGGATCTTTGGCGGGTGTTCACAAGAGCTGTTCAGTATACTTGTACTTTCTATTTTTCTTGTAGTTTACATATTTCTTGTACTTTTCAGTTGGGCTTGTATTCTGGACCTGTTTGCTTACTATACGTACTCTTTTTACTATACAGTTTACTTGTGTTCATATCTTGATGTGTTCTTTGTTGCGTTTGTTTACAGGTTATAAGGGAAATGCCTTCCCGGTTTTAGGGAATACGCCTTTCAGTGCTTGTCACCATCCCCTGGCCTGTGAAGGCGGGCTTGGGGTAGTTACGACACGGGTCCTGGGGGATGGGCCGTGACAACCTATGACACATACAGATGGGTCTCTCAATGGATAACCTCATATACATATAGATAGTTCCATTTATGGAGACACGTTGATACAAATAGACGGTTACTCCCGTATGTATACATGATTGGCTGTAGATATAAAGGTTGGTTAAAATTATATTAGGTTTTATAAAGCACTAATGAATATGAATTAAATCTATAATAGTATCCTAGATTAGGTAATAATTCTCCCCAAAATGGTTTTATGATACCATACTTTCATCCTATCGACCAATGTGAGTCCCTAAGTGTCATTGGAAAAATTATTGGTGATCACATTCCCTTGGAATGTATTCCCTAAGTGTAATTGGGAAACTTTTATTTAATTTTTTTGTTATTTTCACCATTCACACAAAAATCATCTTTTTTAAAAAAAATTGATACTAAGATAATTTGATATAATGATTTAAAAAATGATATATTTGTTATAAAATTAAATTTAAAAAATTGGTTGAAATTAATTATTATATCCATCCACAAAATATAATAAAAACGTTTTTTAAGAAAACACATTTTTAAAGAATAAAATAACTTCATTAAATAATTGAGTGCATATTTCTTAATAAATAATCACTACATTTGTATTGAGTAGGACCAGAATTCAAATATTTCCTAAAGTGGTTACTCATATTCATTCATGAAAATTGAAGAAATAGGTCATACTGATCACATTTACATAATAATAGTTTTTTAGCATATTACACATCACATAAATCTCAGTGTTACGGGTTAAGAAACATATAAAGAATAAAATTATATTAAACACAATTTTTGGGGTATTACCTTCTCCCACCATAAATAAATTTCATCCCCAAAATTTTATCTTGGTCAAAATAGGTTCAATATTTGAAAATACTATTATTGAAACCCAACAACTATCAAAGAGATAATAAAACTTCCTTCAAAAAAAGAGAAATGGGAAACCTAATGGTTACATGAAATAACACAAAATTGGATTCACGGATAAGGATAACATTGGAATGATGTTAAAATATATACATGGAGGAGAAAAATAAAATTCTAGGACTAATAGAGGGTAATGGAGAAATGGTCATGATAAAGTCAATGACAACAAAACCATAAATTAGCGAGGAGTGGAAAGACCATAAATAAATCATAAATGAAGGTAAAATAAGAGATTTTTCTTTCGAGATAATTTTCCTAAATTTTGGGGACTGTTTTACTATCGAGATAGAGAGAATGTTAAAATATAAATACTTTATTTCATTCCATTTAATAACCAAAATTTTATCATTTGATTGTGTTTCAATAAATTTTCAATTCATTGCTTAATGAAATAAAATTAAAGATGAATTTTTCATGCTCGAAGCACTAAAATTAAATTTAAATGGATCATAATACAATTAAAATAAATAAATTTCATTATTTATGTTGCTAAATATTTACCAAAACCAATATGGTCATCATAAGTTATCCGATATATTTAAATATAACACATTAATCTATATAACATCAATAATATAACCCGAAGTTCATATTAATCCATTCAAAAAATAGTTAACTTTAATAATACTATAAAATATGTCTAATGAAATCCAAATCCTAAAAATACAAAGGATGTGGTCACATATTTTTTTTCCTTGATCAACTTTTACATTTATCACTAGGAAACATGAAGTAGATCATAATGTCAAATATGAAAAATGTGAAATCCTTGATCATATATTCGCGAAAAGCATGATAATAACCAGGATCACCATAAAAACTCATTGAAAATATATATGCATCCAAAAATTAACTCCTTCCATATTCTTTAAATAAAATCACATATTATCATATATATTCTATAAATCCAAAATTGAAATAAAATTCATCATAAATCAATTTAATACTTGATCAATACCATTCAATATATATATATAATTCCCTACGAAATAATGATACATAAAAATCCTTATATTTTTATTATTCTTATAACAATAATAACATTGATGGAAAACATATACAACAAAATCATTCAATCCCAATTCAAAAATAATTCATTAATACAACATTAATGATCAAAAAAAGATAGGTTCCTCCTTGGTCTTGGATTTAACCCTAATATTAGGGCATTGAATCTTATAATTCCAATGTTACCCACAGATAAGCCATAAAATTAATTAGAAATTTGTTACCCTATACCCTCTATTTCCACAAAAAAACATCACACACTTATTTTGAGACATTATCTTAGTTTCTTCCCCCAAAATTATTGACATGAAGGAAGTTGAAATTTATTTCCTTCATGATCATTGCAACATGAACATCCATAAAAGTCTTTTCTCTTCTTATTTAACTTTTTATGTGACCCACCTATGTATATGTTTGTGATAATATATCATGCTAAATGATTAGTCATACAAAAATGGTTTCTCCTTCTAGATCGCATGTCATTTAGTTGATTAGGAAAATAATTTCATTATCTGTCATATTATTTTTAAACTCAATTTTTCATGGTTACATCTATCAACTAAAAACATAAATCATTTTTTGAGAAAAAATAATTCTTGTGAAAAATAATATAATAATTAAAAATAAATTATAGTGTGTCTAAATCATGACACATTATTTTCAATATATGACACCTTAGGTATAAACTTTTCCATTCATGGTCATTATCTTTTCACATTAATTAGATTTGATTCATAAAGAATATTTGAATTATCATAAAAATATCCCCTGATGGTGTATATCCATGTGTGAAGTCTTATACCCACTCATAGTGCTCCAACGATGATCGAGATAATACCCAATATTCCCCTTTTAGAATTATTACCCTCAGGTTAATCTATGACATATCTGTATCCACATTATAGTACCCATAAAAGGATGTATTTTCTTGTAAAATAGTAGTAATTTATTAACCATAATGTAGGATTTTATTCTTGTACATAGACTTATCCTCACAGTCTCTCATCAGTTTATATTCACTAATCTATATTTTCCTAAATCTATTTCCCAAAATTTATACTAAACTTGCTCTGACACCAAATGTCGATCCCCCAATATAGTAGCCCATACTGATTTCTACATTATTAAATTGTTATAATATACATGGCATATCATCAACAAAGATCAATTAGTATAGTAGTATTGAAGAAGAAAATACATACATTATTCCAATATTACATTGTAAATATAAGAAAACATCCCATAAGAAACAATATTACATCCTTGATATCATTTATAATATCCTTATTCATATTATAAGTAAATAAAACAAAAAATGTTATCTTAGAGTATTATTAAGGGTTGTATACATCATAAGATATCATTAGTAAATTAGGCATAATCAGCATGTCAGAGTGGATAATAAGAATACATGTCATTTAATAAAGAACATGAGTTCAATGAGAATACATGGTCAATATAAAAATAGAAAAACATGGAAAATGGAAAATAAATTTATAATAATTGAAATTCGTAATTTTGGATATTCATGAACTTCCTATCAAGGCCTCTAAACCAAGATATCAAAAATAATACCATTAAAGCCTCTTAGATAAGACATCATTATTAGTAAATGGCTAGGTGTAAACTATATAACCATCTAATGTACCCACCTATTTTGTCTCATGATACTTATTGATGCATCGAGGGGTTATCTATAACATGGCCTCACCCTTCACTTTCAAATCCTATACACTCCTTATATTTTGAAGGAACAATTCAATTGATTCTCCAAATTCATTATGAGACAACAATTATCCGTATTGAATAAAGAATATGAAACATCAATATTTCATCATCATGAAAAATCCAAATAAATAGTAAATATTGATCACATCCCTAGTAACATTAATGGGAGTCTTCATGAATGAATAAGCCTTTTATAAATCATTGAAATATTTAATGAAGAAAACACCATTACCATTTAGAAATCACTAATTTAAAATCTAAAAAATTTCAAAATATTATTTTTTTTTGAAAACAAACATGTAAGCTTGTAAATTAATCTTCAAAATAATGATTATTCATGATAGTGAGAAAATCCATTTGTATTGTGTCTATTAAAACAAATATTACATTCACCCTTTTGGTAAAAAGTACCTCATTTGGAAAATGACAAGATGATTCTCTTCATGGGTAAAAATACTTTAATAATTATTTGAATAATATTAAAAAAATTCAATATCTTTTATAAATAAAATATAGACATGGAATAAAAATATTTCCAACCAAAGAAAAAATATAGAATGGTTTTCTTAAAAAAATATAAATCAGTTGTAGCACCAAAGCTAGGAAAATGGAAATATTAATTCAAAATTATATGAATAAATACATGATAATAAAATAATTATTATTTTGTATAGATAGATCGTAAAATTTCATCCTCCAAATTTTAATCATAAATAATCTTCGTAAAAATTAAATTGTAATTTTAAACCCATACTAATTTGGTAAAATTTGAATCATAACCACCATGAGAAAATAAATTCAAATTAAAAATTAAATAACATGAATACTAAGATATTAATGACATAAAATATAAAAATTCTCATTATACACACCACAAGATAGAAAAAAGTGGGGAAATTGACACTCTTATCACATAAAAAAAAGTGAGATGAGAAACCCTTACCTTGAGTCTGAAGTTCATTCTAAATGATTTTATATTCTTTATAATAAATATAATTTTTTATAATTTTATAATTCAACTAGATAAATACTTATAATATCATATATTATCCACTTAAAAAACATAAATTCGAATTTCTTAATAATTATTTAATAAAAATGCCATTTATGAGTGTTTTTTAATTTATTTTTCATGTTTTTTTTGTTTTGGAATTTTCTTACCATGAATAATTGTAACAGTTTCATAATATAATTTTTTTTAATGATGATATGAATATCATATATATTAATTTTATATATATTTATAATCATCCATGAAATGTGAATATTAAAAAAGAATCACATCGCTTTGAGGAGATGATTGTCCACATGTACGCACGAGCGACATTATCATTTTTAACGGGTTTAAGAGAAAGAAGGTAAATGATATATTATGTTGATAGAAACATAATTTTTTAATACATATAATTTATATTAATTATTTATATCTTTATTATCTTCCACATAAAATGTTGATGATAAAAAATTACACCACTTTTTGGAGACGGTAATTCATACAAACACACAAACTATTTTTCCGCTTTCTGTAGAATGGAAAGGAAGTGTAAAATGGTTTTAAAACAATCATAATAAAATATAACTATATTTATGATACTATATTTTTAATTTTATTTTGGTTACAATATGATTATAGGAAGTTTAAGTAGAAATAAAATTGAAATAGTTTTTAAATATATTTGCCTTCTCTTCGACAGACCTCTTTTATATCCATTATTAAGGACCCTTATAATGGTATTTAAAGAATAAAAAAATAATTAATTCATTTATGTAGAATAATATAAGTTAATATTTAGTATTTTTTTGAGATAGGTTACTCAAGGTGGTGTAAAGAAGAGAGAGGAGGGGTGTCCTTTTATAAGTATAGGAATGGGTACACATTATATTAATAAAATGATTTAAATATAATAAATTCATTTTCATATGAAGGTGGAACCATGTGGAAAAAGTATAGAATATGTGATATGGTTGAAATCCCATAATCCAATTATATTTTTATAGGTTTATGTGGTATTTTAAACATTATCTTTTGGTTTAACCCCATAGTTTACCACTTTTAACCTTAACCAAGGTATCAACATTTTCAATCTTAATGATTTATAATTATTCATATAAGTTAAAAATTCGCTCATAAATACACAATGGGTGACATTTTAGACAATTTATCATCATTATTCTCATATTTAAATATTTTTATGATTTTAAAATAATGTAATAAAATATTTATAAAAAAAAATACTATTAAATACATTTGGATAACTATTCACATAATTTGAATTTAAAGACATGATGACAGAAATGTAAATAAAACATGATCCACTAAACCCTAAATAAAAATTATTATAAACTATAAAATTATTTTTGATCCATAATTGATCCCAAATACATTACTTTTAATTTTTTTTTAAATTATTTACTTTGACTTTTTCACTGTTTTCAAATGCATTATGTCAGCATTGTATAAGAATTTAAGGTAATCATAAAGTCATAAAAAATTACAAATAAATTTAAACCATGGAAATAAATTCATTATTACGAAAATAAAACTTAATATTCATTCAGAACATATTTTTATACCTATGTGATCATATAGAAGAAATTTAAAATTTATAGAGTGACATTTTTAATTTTTATTTACATAATATATTATATAATTCATTATCAAAGAACAACGAATAAAATAAAAAAACAATTAGAAAATAAAATGATTATGGAAAAAAATAAATAATAAATTAGGGTAAATTCAAGTTTTAGGTATATTTTAAAGCCTTTTCTCTTTAGTTTTGTCCTTAATTTACCATTTTTACTAAATAAGTAATATTTTACCGTAATTACTATTCATAATGATACAAAATGAAATTGGATTCCTTAATAAATTTAAATATCATGATTCCAAATATTGAATAAATTTTTTATGATTCAATCATTACAAATGGGGTTAATTATTTTAATATAAAAACAAAAAATCAACTATAAACAGTTTTATGGGAAATGACTTTTTATGTTTTAAAGTATTATTATACAATATCAATAATTATATTGTCTAAAAATATATGAAATGATTATTTTTTACAAAAATATATTAAAATTAATCTAATTAAAAATGGAGCATTGAAAATACTAGAAAATAAAATATAGTTTTTTTAATAAAATCGTTATTTTCTGTATTGATCTAAAAATCAACATCTTTAGAAAATTCCCAAAAATCAATTGTATGATAATTTTGATATAAAATATTTAAATTGATATCATTTTAATAAAACTAAATTTCAAAAATTTGAATAAATTAATTATAATATCCTTTCACAAAATACAATAAAAACCACTTTTGAAGAAAATATATTTTTGAAGAATAATACGAATGCACTAAATAATTGAGTGCTTATTTCATAAAATGTAATAAATAATTTTGTATCGAGTATAACCATTATACATATATTTCATAATTTGGTTACTCATACTCATACCTTGAAATTCAATTATTAGGTTATAAAGGTCACATTTAGATAATATTTTTTATATTATATGATAATTCCTTTAATGTTCAGTGTTGTGTGTTAAGAATGATATGAGGAACAGGATTATTTTAAACTAATATCTTTGTGAGTTACACTAAAACATTATATTTATGGGTTTTTATGGATATTTAAATTTAAAATTATATAATAACATATTTATAATATATGAGTCATTATAATATATTTACAGGGTGGAAAAATTATGCCATATGTCATAATAACATCATATGTATACTCTATATCACTATAACTTAGTAATTATTAAGGAATTTGAGAAAAAATATTTCGTGTCATTATTACTCAACCTTCATATGAATGAAATGGGATCTATAAATGTATCAATAAACATGGTATGATGTTGGGGATTCATTTAAATATACCTAATGTGGAGACTATACTTGTTGAATTGATCATTTTTTTGTGGGCTAAGTGATTTAGTAGGTGTTATTGTATACCTAGGTCATAGGCATGACACTATTGTGATAGCCAATGTGAGCTCTATAAAATTTTCCTATATTTTTCCTATAGTAGTGGGATTAGGTTTTTTTTATTTCTATAGTTTTTTCACTCTCATTTTCAGTGTGGGTTGGTGTCATTATTTTCATAACAAATTCCTTGGCCAATTTCATCACCATTGATTTATGCATTTTCAAGTATACATATCATACAATACATGTTTATTATTTTTCTTGTATATTTATGTGTGAATTTATAAATTTATATAGTGGTATTTTGTCATTTTATATACTAATATATAAATACACCTAATTATGGGTCCCATTTTTATATTAAAATTTAATACGTGCAAGGGATGTTCCCAATGAATGAGTGAACCAATGATAGAGGGAGGTATCAGTAGTGTTGATATTGTATAATTAATTTTTATTTGAAATAACACTTTGTTACTGGTTTATAAATAATCCACTGAATAAATTAACTCACCCTTAGTGGAATGGAGTATAAATGAAAAACAGAGATGGAACAAAAAATTTTTACATGGTGTGATCATAGTCTGGGTACTAACTCCTTAGTTCATTAAATAGCTATCATGGTATACATATTTTCCACTAAAAATTAATTACAAATTACAAATGGGTAGGTAAAGTATCATCTTACAGCCTTGTGTTTCCCAACACGTACAGAACATCCTACTACAGTTACAAAATCCCATTTCTTACAATATGACCTGAATAGTTTGAGTAAGATCACTTGAGAGTCTAGGTTTATTCTATATCTATTGATGATCTTCTTAATAAATCCTTCATTAATATTATAATAGCATCTGCTAACCTCTTTCATCTCTTCAAGCATTGATATTAAATAATTAAATAAGATCGATTGGGATTTCTCTCTGAATGTAGATCATTGGATGATCTACTTATCAATACGAAATCCTTGAATAATTTGGATCTTTTTACTTTCATCATTCTCTAAGAATCTCATCTTCATGCTACATTTTTATATCCATTTTTTATTCTTACACATTTTACTATTCTCATTAAATTTATCCTCCGAAATCATATATTCTCAAAATTCATTAATTAATTTTAATTCGATGAAATCAATTCTAGACCATGTTTTATATATTTCTCATAACCGAATGGTATAATGAGATCCTTGATTAATTCCCCAATAAACATTTTCAAATGAGCATATTCTCATGATCATCAAATATTCCCTTATTTTTTTAACTATTGTCTTCATTTTATAATGATAATTACCCTTCTTCATTTTCATTTCAATTAACGTAAATATTCAACACTAATCATCAATAAAACTATTTCACAAATATATTTATTTGTGAATTATAAAAGTTTATTATAGTTTTATCCTCTTCATTCCATTGAATCAGCTATGGTTTACCACTTCTTAAATGTGCAGAGGGAATGAATAATCTATTCAAAACACAATCGATCATGATAACTCAAAAACATAAAAACCCATATTTAATCAGCATAATATGATTCTCATGTGATTTACAAATTTAAGATCATAACTATATAATCCTAATCAATTTACTAAAAATTCTTCCATCTTCGATCAGCATTATTATTTTAGAAATAAATTTATATTAAAGATTCAAACAATTTTAGTACGGATCATCCTTTTTACATCCCACATTAATAAGCTTGAATCACATTCTTAATTGTGATGGTTAATCCATTAATGTTCATATTGATCATCATTAGGTTTTTTTCATCAAAATATCTTATTATGGAAATATTAGTGTTAAAAAAACTCAAAATTTCACAAATTTATTACTATTATGAGTCCTTGAATAGTTTATATCATAATATTTAATGAATAATACGAAATAACTCTTATAGAGTCAATATAACATGATAAATGACTCTTATAATGAGAATTTAATGCACAAATGACTCATACATGGTCCTATTCACACTAATAAAAAACTATGACTCTTACGAACTCATGAAATGATCTGCATAATGGTACAAATGAATATTATGGATTGTTTAAAATGACTCTTATGGAGAACTCATTAACTCTTCTAATTTTCTATTTTTGAGTGTAATAAATCTTATAAATAAAATTACTCTTAAAAAATGACTTATTTAATATCAAAGAAATTTGGAGAACCACTTATAGTCATTCCAAAACCACTTTTAATGATATTTATTCTTCTCAAATCATCAAAAAAAATAAAAAATATTTAATAACATCTCAATAACATTTAATTATTCATAGACATCATTGAAAACAAATATAATCCTTTAATATTTCTATAGGGAACTTCAATATCCATATTTAGATTTATTTTCAACATAATTATACAAATTGTTATCCTCTCAGTTCTATTCATTAATTCAATTATTTATTCTAGAATCATAAAAACAAAACTTTTTTCTAGTAAATAATGTATGGACACTACACTACCAGGTAAGGTAATGTTTTTGAGAGAATTACATATCTCCGTGAAAAGTAATTTGGCAAAACGTTTATTAGATATCCCCATATCAATTCACACATTCATTTATAACCCACTTAAAAATAAAAAAATGGTGAATTATAAATATAAAATTAAATACCATAATCCCCATCTAACTAAAAAACACTACCCTTTTGATAGAGAAGAGCACTGCCAATTTTTACTCAAGTGTTTTTTACTTTTTATCCCACTTATATAATATAATCCAAAGATTTATAGGGGTAAATTACATGCTTTATCAATTTATAGGGGAAGGATAAACATTAATTCTCAACCTAAAATTCTTAAATCTCTCTCTTGGAATTACCTTCATAAAAATATTTTCAATATGATATTTTTTGTGAATGTATTCAGCTTTCACATCACTATTTTACACTCTTTAATAATGAAATTAAATATAATAAAAATATTATTTGATATATATTGTTATATAGGATTATATTATAGATAAATAAAAATATGATTGTCAAAAGAAATTGTTAGTGTCATCTCAATAGTTACTTTCAGATCTTTTAACAGCACTTTCATCCATAACATTTGAGTAGAAGCTTGTGTATATGTAATATTCTCAATCTAAGATATACCTAAGGAAATTAAGTTCATATTATTTCCATGCACACTTACAACTCTCTCACCATGAAATATTTCTCCAATAAATTTAAAATTCCTGTAAGTATAATATCCTTCATAGTCAATATTTATATATCCCTGCAAGTTGAAGTCTTATATTTTTCTGTACAGCATGCCACAATCTAGAGTACCTTTGATATAACTCATGAATGTTTTGGATTCTATCATATTATAATATTTATCATCACATAAAAACCATATACAAAGTGTTAAAACATATACAATATCTGGCCATAATGTAGTTATGTAGAGGAATCTAGCACAGATTCTTATAATATTTTTTTGATTAACATCAATTCTTTCCTCTTCTTTTCCTAGCTAACTACCAACTTCAAGGGGAGATTTTTATATTTAGAACCTTACTTGAAAATTTCATTAATTTTTTTTAGAAAATTTATATTTTTATAAGAAAATATACGAATATGTTTTGGTTAACATAAAATCCTAAAAAATTGTTTATCTCACCCAATATAGAAATCACAAAGTGCCTTTTTTATCTTCTTAGAAAATTCTTCACAAAGTTACTCTTTTTACCTAGAAAATATAATTTCAGAACTATAGACTATGACTATGTTAGTACTTATTGGTATTTATTTTACATAAAGATTTCTACCAACTATTCCATTATTTAATTATATTTGTTTTAGGAATCCATAAAACATGGAATAACGAGCTATAAGAGGTTGTTTAAATCCATACAATGAATTTTAGTCTAGAAACCATGAAGTCATCCCTATCCAAAATGAAACCCTTAGGGTTTCCAATGAAAATTTATTATTATAGATCATAGAGTTTGATTTAAAATATATTTAATGAACATTTTAATGTCTATGTGTGTCCAATTCCATCAAAATTTTATTTGATTCTATCTTTTATTCTATTTTAAATATTTATTTAATATTTGTCCCTTCAATTTGAGAGTATCCTTTTTATACTAGTCAAAATTTGTGTCATACCACATCACCTATATCATTCGAATTGTTTCTAAAAAAACATAGCGAAAATTATATTTGAATTCTAATGTATTTACACAAGATCCAAGGTAATGTTCTTTTCAATTTCATAAATCTTTTCATTCATGAAATTGATCCATTACTCATTTTCAACTGATCTAAAAATATTTGTGGTTCAACTTGAGAAATGAGAGTAGTTTGGGTTTCTAGTTTCAATATATTTCTCATTTTATCCTGTGCTTCTTGATTTCCTGTAATATTTTCAGAACCAAATTTATTATTCAATATATGGTGCCTCAATCTATAATTATTTGTGATCTCATCTTCATCACTGGGTTGATCATAATCAATATCAACATATTTTTTCACCTTTCTAGCTTCTTCATCGATCCGGTTTTTAGATATATGCATGCTACCATCATAGATATTATCATCTTCTAATTAAACCAATACTATATTTTTGTAATCATTTTCAATAATTTTCACATCAATGAAATCAAAAAAATTTAAAAAACATTTATTTGAAAATTTATAAGAACTTACATTGGGAAATTATCCTGTGAATATTCCTTCTACATTTTATTAAAACTTATCTAGATTGGTGGTTTTGATCTTCATATAATAGGGGATGCTAGAAAATATAAATTTATTAATAGTTGGATTTTTTGTACTATATTTAATAAGGATTAATGTGTATCTCATGTCTTCATAAAAATTTGTTTTGAATATGGAAAAAAAACTTTTATCAAGAAAAATTTATCTAGAATTATTCTACCCATATCAACTAAACTCCCAATATTCATCTCTTTTAATCAATTATATTATGGAGTGTAGGGTTAAATTAATTAGTGCTTGATCCTATACTTTTTGAGATAAGTTTTAAAGGAATTACAATTATATCAATTACTATTATCTGATTTCAGCTTCAGTATGTAAATTCATATATCCTTCTCAACATGTCTTCTATGGATTTTGTAAATTTTATTTTATTCACACTTATGTTTCATAAATATAATAGTATTCATCCAATTTTAATAATAAATCAATATAATGATTTATAGATCAACTATATAAGGTTATCTGTTCATAATAATTTTAAAATCTATATGAATTACCTCTAATGTATTCAAGGATTGAAACTCCTCTATTTTTTTTGTCCTTTTGACCATATTACCCTTTTGGCATGTTTCAAAAATAGTATATATACCTCTTTTGATTTTGTGAAGGTATGTCAGAACACAATGTTTGTGAATTTTTTAAGTTTATTTGATCATAGTTTATATGTGTTTTGTGCCACAATTTATCCTCATACTTGGACCTTAATTATAGTGAATTGGTTAGACAAAAAATTTGAAATAGACTTCCACTTGTTCTGTCTCCTTTGGTGATGAAACTTATGTATTTTTAATTTATGATGATGAATTCATTTTTTAAACACAATTTCATTACCATAATCACATAATTATCTCACCCTTAAAATATTGTATTTAATACCTTTAACATATATTTGTTTATTTGGGTTTCCAGGTTGCAATCTGAACTGTACGATCACCCATAATTCTAAAGAATCTTATTCTAAAATGTCAATACACATCCACCACATTTATCTATATTTTTTAGTGTTGTTGTATATCTATACATGTGTGGGGAAAAATCATTATAAATATCCAAGAATTTCCATTATTTCATGATTTTAATGTAATTATAACAATCAATGATCTTCTCCCTCACTTAACATTTGAAGTCATTTCCCTTTTTCAATGGAAGAAATTTTTCTAGGAATATTTTCCATGAATTACTCAAAATTGTGACCTTGTTGGTCACATATACCACATATTTTATACAAACAATCAAATTTGTTTTGTGTGAATAGATTTGAAGCATTACTACTCAAAAATTTATTGTTTTGTAAATCTATTCTTATCTTCACATAACAAATATCCCTTTATTCATGCCTTCTCCATATTAGAGACATATTTTACCAATATAAATAGTAATTATGTCCCAAAATCACATAATACCATTTATATCGACAAAATTAGGTTCTTCCTTAATAAATGAAATTATATTTATAATTTTGATATTGTTTTACAACCATATATTGTGCTTTCTTCAACCTTTTTGAAGATTATTCTTGAAAAACTACTTCATTTATTTGATTTAGAAGAGTGTTTCTTACAATTTTTCTTAGAATACACATGAACGGATTTTTGACGTTAACCTACACTATTATTAAAGCTAATTTTATTTTGAGAATATATAGATAATGATTTAACATGATCTTTTGGGATCTCATTATTAACTGTTAATGATGTTCAAAATTTTACTTTACAACTCTATTAAATTCATATCTCATCTTCTTCAAAGATTTTTCAGCTTTAATAAATTTGGATTTTTGTTTTCCTTGATTATCCTTCTTTATGTATGAGATTCTATTCAATATCATTCACCATCTATCCTTGATCCGCAAATTTCAACTTGAAATTTTTTATTTTATCAATGTGGTTTTCTTTATTATGGATTAGATATTTCTTAACTATAGTTATGTATCGATATTATTTTATCAATACTTTTATCTATTTCTTGATTTTAGAGTTTTTCTCACGACATTATTCATGTTATGATTTCACTATATACTCCATGTTAGTTATCTCACCTTTTTCATCCTCATTTATTGTGGATTATTCATGTTTCACCACATGAGCTATAAAAGTTTGTGAATTTATCAATATATTCTTAATATTATTTTCTACCTGATGATAGGAAATCCTATTCTTATTTAATCATAAAATTATTCCTTTTATACCAAGAGACATATTCTTATTCTGACTAATGTTTGAATAATCTCTTGATATTTTATCAATTTTTTCATTTGAGGTTTCTCATCTTGTTCATCAGCCTCATATCCACCATTCTATTTCTTTGGATAGTTCATTACCAAGGGTTCAATTACACAACAATTAAATCACTCATGTGGAAGTATCCCTTTGTATTTTGCCTTTTATTTTTTGAAGTCTCTTTATATAAGAGACATAACTCTATTAAACTCTATATTTTCTTTCTCCTCCTCACATTCACTTAAATATTTGGCTTATTCATATTTAAACATCAGTATTCTAATGTCTTCAAAATCAATTTCATTTTTGAAATTATTTTTGAATGATGTACTTTTTCTCATTTCACAAGGAATTAGAATGTTGTGTGATTCATCAAGGTTAATACACTCTCTTATCTTCCAATGGAGAAATATTAGGAATAAACATGTACGGAAAATCACTCATCACCTCGTTCATAATTTTAGAACCTTATATCATTTATTTAAATCCACAAATACATCTAAAAATCTCATTGAGACTTATAATTTTGTCTTAAATGGTTTCTTCCTCTTCCATATTAATATCATCAAATATACAACTCCATATCCTAATTTTGAATTATTTTACTTTTACATTACCATTATAGTTTCTTTTAAATATTTCCTATATTTATTTATATATTTTAACCCAGTATATATTTTTTTTGTAATTAATTCCTAATAGTGACCCATGAATTGTATTTTCAACCATTCCATCGACATCTAACTTTATATTATCAGTAAAAAACATAGGTAAACTTCCCTCAATGGAGGAAATACCATTGTTGTTGTTTCTTTTAATTGTAGGGAAAATATATAAGGCTGGGAGACATCCCATTCTTCTAGAAATGATAGTTTTTTCCATAAAAATTGGAACACACCTACTATTTACTAAGATTATAATATAAATATCCATATACACAAAGATCTAATAGAGGTAACTTATATTCCCTGATACCTATTGATTTCCCAAAAGATTGAGTGAACCATTGATGGGAGGGGGGATGAATCAGTGGTACTCATAATTTAAAATTTATATTTCATTAAAATAATATCTACCTCTAGTTATGATATTATGCACTCAAGAAATAAAATCATCATTATCCAATTGAAGTAGAAATTAGAATCCAACCAGAAACACATAATTTTTATAAGGTTTAGTCCTAGTGTGGGTAACTAATCATTTCTACATCTTATTTCTATCCCAGTATTTAGATTTTACACTAATGATGAATGGATGATTTTAAGTGGGTATGAAATTAATCATACTATATCACTATGTTTCTCAACACATACACAACATAGTGATGGTTACAATATGATTATAATGGTTTATGTAAGATCACTTGAGAATCAGGGTTTCTTCATAAACTTTTGATGATCTTACTCTTGATCCTTCTATAATATCATAATAACATGTTCTAGCCTCTTTAATATTTAATCAATGATATCAAATTACAAACATAGACCATTCATGCTTGATAATTTCATATAGAATTAGTTAATAATCTACATCTGAATTTAAAATTAATGAATACGTAGTCTCTTTAAGTTTTAATCTCTATATAAGAATCCAAAATTTAGGACATATTTTTCTCTATTTTTATAAATCTCAATCATTACACTATTATCATGGAACTTTTCCCCCTTCATTAACCATTCCCATTTTCTTGAAATAATTTTATTTTATATATTTTAATTCCATATTAGCTTCTAGATAATTATCATAACCAAATAGTATAATTAGATGCTCGGTGCATTTTCTCAATCCAATTTTTTAGATGAGAACATTTCCAAAATCAGAAAATATTCACTACTTCGTTTAATCACTTTTATCATTATTATTCCTGTAATACTCTTCTTAGTTTTATTTTCATTATAGGTATTTGTTTTCATAAACCACCCATAAAAATAATTCATAAATATATATATTTTAGAATTATATAAGGTTCTTGTTGTGATATACTCATCATTTAACTAGATTAAATGTAGTGGATATCTTCTTCAACATATTCATGTAATAAAACATCTCTTCACAACTCAACAACACATGATAATTCAAACACTTCAAAACATAGCTTAAATCAATACATAATTATTTTCATGTGATTTATGAAATAAAGATCAATAAAAAATAATCCCACTCAATGTCCCAATAATTAATCTAACTTCAATCACCATTGATATTTATTAAATACATGTATATGAAATCTTCAAATATTTTGAGAAATGAACACACTTTTTCAATTCTCAAAACAATTAAAATGAATAAATTTATTAATTTTGATGTTTAATCTATTGATGTTCTACTAAAAAATTATCATTTTTTTCAGAATACTTAATTTTGGAAGTATTAGCCTTCATATAACTCAAAATACCACGAATGGATGATTCTAATGAGTCCACGAATAGTTCATATCATAAGAGTAAATGACTCTTTTAAAATGACTCTTATGGAGTGAATCATATGCATAAAATAAATCTTATAAAATGATCCCTATGTGTGGAATAGATCATACATGATCTTTCTCCATCTTATGAAATCATCATACTCTTATAATCTCTTTAATTGATTATTTTGAATTTTAAATGAATCATTAATAGACTCTAGTATTACTCTTATGAAGTCCCCATTTACTATTAAAAAGTTTAATTTTTGAGCCAAATGACTCTTATGAAGTGAATGAATCTTATAGAATGCATCTTATTAAATGTCTCTTATTCTTGTATAATATCAAATAGAATTTTAGGAATACTTCATGTCATTTCAGAACTAATTTAAATGATCATAGGTATTTAAAATCATTTAAAACCATTTTAAAAAGATTAAAAAATATCTCACCAACAACCAATGATTCTAAATAATCATTGAAAAAAATAAAATATTTCAATAATTGCATAGTGAACTTCATGGAGTTACTTGATTGATTCCATATTTTTAATAGAAATTCATGGTCTACTTAGGGTGACTTAAAAATAGGAAATCATTTCCCAATGATTCATAATTACTCTCAATTCATGTTTTCAGATTTTGGTGGTTATGGAACACACTGGAGGTAAATTAATATACAATACAAGGGTAAGGAACTCTAGGTCAAGTTATCATAATAATTAAGAATTATCAAAAACATTTCTATAAAATAATGAAATTTAGGAAT
The DNA here is from genome assembly GCA_963277665.1 of Viscum album. Taxonomy (NCBI): domain Eukaryota; kingdom Viridiplantae; phylum Streptophyta; class Magnoliopsida; order Santalales; family Viscaceae; genus Viscum; species Viscum album. The sequence goes on from OY728167.1 coordinate 688,579,811, forward strand.
GATGTGGCTTTAAAATGGATATAGAAAATAATTTTTGGGTGGAATTTATATTTAAAAAAATAATTATTTTTTTATATAAGTTGTAATACACGATAGTTTTTTTGTGATTCAGCTTTTTGAATCTCTACAAGAAATTTATTTTATAAAAAATATATATTTCATCAAAGTTATATACAAGGATTTTATAATTAAATTAAATAAAATGTATCTTTTATTATTTCAATAGATATAGAGACATATGTTTTATCACAAAATAAGATGATAGAATTTTGTGGAATTGAATACATAAGAACATAAATCAATATACCATGGGGAATTTGATAAGATATAAGGATAATAAATATATACCCACTTTGAATAGAGATTAATATATTACTTTTGGAGAATCTCAATAATAAAAGATCACAATAAATGTATAAAAATCAAATAAAAATGAAAATGAGATGCATTAGTCACATTATGGTTAATGTTTATAGACTAATAAATACCAAAAAAATATATAATGATGGGTAATATGTTTTATCATTGATTATTTTAGTAGAATGGGACTAATGATATACACATAACACAATACCATTATACCTTAATGAATTATTAGACATAAAATATTGGTGGAAAAAATTTTGAAATTGAAATAATCACTCTGAGATTCAAAAATTTGAGGATATCATTAATCTAAAACGATAGGTTTATCTAGAGAATCAAAGTTTATTTTATGTAGTATTAGTTATGTGAAATCAAATATGGAGGCCCATTTTTTTGATTTTTGGAGATCATAAAACATTACAAACAAAAAGGGGATAAATAAAAGATAAGTGGATTTCTAAAGAATAAGAAAGTATTATTTATTTATTTAATCATTTTTAGGGTTTTTAAAATAAATTAAAATATATTTTATTTTATTACTTATTATTTTTTAATGTAAATATGGATTTTATGTTGGTAAATTTTATTTTTTAATGTATGACATGAAATCTTGTCATATGGGTTATGAGGTGAATTAAATGTAGGTATTATATATTTGAACATGGAATTAGAGGAATGTATTTGAAAAATCAATGGTGGAAAGTCTACTGTCTAATGGTGGATTTTTTGTGTTAAATTTGTCATGGTGGTTGGTGAATTCTTTGTATAGGTTGAAAATATCTCTATAAAAATAAACATTGAACATGATATTTTTAATTCATTCAATACATTATATGTTATCTTCTTTTTAAGTTGGTTTTTGAGTTATTTTTATATTAATGGTTTAGTAGAATAATAATAAAGAAGAAAGGATGGGGAATGAAGAATGGACAATGAATGAAGAATGTAAAATATATGGTGAATAATAATGGTAGGTGAATATATATCTTCACTCTTTTTATTCTCAATGGATATAATAAGTCGATTTTTTTAATTAATAGAGGGAAATATTAATAAGATAAATAAATTAATATTTATATTTAGTGGATATAATTAATTGAGTCAGTAAATTATAGGATATTATTATTGATTTTATAAATTTTAAATGGAAGGAGGTTTGTGGATTGAAAGATATTTTAAAGCACATAATGTGTTTATTATAGATTTTATACAAAAACTACGAAAATTATGGATATTAATGGTCAAATGTACTGATATGAATAGTGATGTGTTGATGTTTTAAAATGGCATGCCATGCTATTAGACATGCATTTTGTTTTGAGAAAATCAATTATGAGTGGTAATTTTTTATGAATTTTTTTCATAGGGGCTTCTATTTTTACATGGGGAATTTCAACACATTAGTGGGTCAAATTTTGAAGGCATTTATTTTATAGATCAAGGAAATAAATTATAGGGTGGGAATGTGACTTTTACATCGTGGATGTGTGACTTTGGAAAATGGCTATGCCACATAATGAAATTTTAAACCTTTTTATCCAGGTACATACACATGGACGGAAAAGAATATATATATAATTAGTGAGATATTGGCATGGAATCATGATTAATATTATATGGGAGTCATGATACTTATTATTTTCATTCATTTTCCTTAATCTTTGACATTCGTGGTATGAATTAACTTAGAGGTTCTAATGTAGAAGTTATGAGATATGATGATAAAATTTTAATTAGGGTAATTAATAGTGTAATATAATTACCAATGCTTCCAAATAATTTTTGGTATTTATAAGGGGTTATATTCATCGAAGATGCTTTAATTCTGGTTAATTCCTATATAAATAGAGTTAATAATAATTTATATAAAATTGAAAAAAATGTGCAATGAGAAAAAATATGGTTTTGAACATGGATATAAACATGGATGAGGATGTCTAATGGGGATAATTTATTGGTAGTGTGATTGAATTCTAATTCCATGTAGTTATGAATTGTGCATTTAGATAGTTATCAATGATTCATAGTGATAAATTTCAGGGAATTGAAATATTATTTGATTAATTATTGATGGTTCTTGATGATAAAATCTTGGAAATCGTAATAACATTATAATTATCAATGATACTAATTTTAGGTAGATAATTATACCTATGGTTCTTTATGAATGAGAATATAGAATGATTTTTATGGAGATATTGTGATGATAGTGTGCGTATACTTGTATATTCATGTTATTTTAGCGGTAATGCACACCCATCATCCACCACTTTACCAACTCCTCAGATTTGAGGCTAGACATGGATAAAATCGTGTGGGAGATTAATATTACATGATTACCAACAAATATATTTATTGTTTCCACTCTCCCATAAATAAACTAAAAAAATAGATTCGGTATTTTTAGATATGAAATGAGATGTTGGAAGAGACATTGATATGATTTGTTGTAATTGGTATTTGAGTGACCTTATCTTTTCTGGAATTTAACATTGTGAGAGTTACACAAACACACATAAATTCATGCAGGTGCACAAAAAAACAATGTAAAACACACACACACACACACACACACATTTTTTTGGATATGGTACTTGTGGTGATATATAGGTAGAATTTATGAATCTTATTTATAGTTGTTATGTTTTATCTTAACATATCATGGATTCATTAATATACTCTATAAACACTAAAATGTGTTGGTTTATAGGATAAAACAACTAAGTATGTTTATACTCATCCATATTCTATTTATACTTTTTTCTAAATTTATTGGAGCATGTTAATAGATGCATTGATTATTTATATCTTAGACTTATGGAGCTTTTACAGGATTCTAGCAGAATTTTTTTCTTTTGAGGTATATATTTTAAGTTTTTTATAGTTGAATCAATACAATTTTTTATATAGTCTTATAATCTATTGTAACAACCCCTAACCTAGTAGCATATATCTTGTGGTTAATTTATCACATTGGAACTAGTTATGAATGATTAAATCCTGAGTGACTGAATAGTATAATAGTCAATTAAAAAAATACATGCTTAAATATCACATTATATTTGAAAACATATAAAATAAAACATAGTATTTTCATTGAAAAAATATTATTCCGTATAGCATATACATTCATATCAATCATATAAAACTTCTTGTAATCTTAGGGAAATGAAATGAAATAAATGGGTGAGATTATATGCTCAGTAATGGGATTCTTACAATAGAAGGTATCATAGAAAAAATAAGGCATGGATAATATGATAGGAGGAAATGATGATAAAATAATGAAATATAAATAATCACATGAGCTTGAAACATAACAAAGGATAAAATAACAATTTTAAAAATGAAATGGACATCAATAACTAATTAATAATGACGTAATGAATAATTCAGGTCATCTTAAAAATAACATTGAGTCCTCATGATAAGACATATTACATAAATGGGCAAGGAATATAAAAATTAAAAAAAACTATTTTGTCTCATGAGACCTACCAATACATCTAGGGGATATGTAATTCTATACCACATCCATCACATAATAATTCTAATGCATTCGTTATATGAATTAACAATACAACTGAATCAACATTCCTTAATAATCAATAACAATCCATACAGAAAGAACTAGCATACAGAGTGTTAATACTTTCCCCATGTAAAAATTATCATAAGATTTACTGAGAAATATAGTGGTTGGTATCATCATATTATAACCTCATTAAATCATAAGATTCATCAAATGATGTTGATATAGATGAAAATACTTTAAAAATATCAATTGAACATTTCTCGAGGAAAATAACCATTTTATTTTGAAATAAATTATTTAGTCTCTAATTATTTAAAAATATTATGAAAAAATAATTTATTTGGAAATAAACATGGAAATTTTAAAATTAATCATTAAATTAAATAATTTCTATGATGGTGGGAAAAGTTGTTTGTGTAGTGTGCGTTAAAATGAATATTACAATCACACATTCATTAAAAAACACCTCATCCAGAAAATAAAAAGAATATTCTTTTCAAAACATTTTATTGTATATAAAAAGTATAAATAAATGAATTTAATAAATTATCTAATAATGTATAAAACATTACTGATACTATTTTTAAAAAAAATATGGACATGGATTAAAAGGATTTTTGACTGAATAGAAAAACAAATTCATTTTTTCTTAATTTTTTTTATACTTTTAAATTCCTAGAGAGAGGAAAATGAAAGTATTTTTTTTTTAATTTTTAAAATTAACATAATATGATAGAATATATTGTCATTAACATAGATAAGTTATATAATTTCTCCAATGGAAACTTAATCATAAATAATCCCGATTTAGGACAAGAGATTTAAATAAACGCTTACTTCAGGACAGACTTACTTCGTAAGTGATTTTGACATATTATATAATAAATTTAAATTTATTATAATTATATTAAAAAAATATTTATATATTTATATTATCATATTTTATCCAATTATAAAATTTTAACACCCATTTATTAATAATTATTTATTAAAATAGTCCTTTTCTTGTGTTTATTATTTCAATTTTAATGTATGTTTTGGATTGGTAGTTTCCATCCTTGAATATTTTTCAGGGTTATATCATCTAAAAATTTTTAATCCTGATTTAAATATAATATATTTGAATTATATACATATTTACAATCATTATTGATTTTTGTATATGAAAAAAAATAAAATTACTTCGTAGATGTGGTGGTCCACACACACGGATGAGCAACATTATAAATTATTAATGAGTAGATGGGTAAGAAGATAAATGATTTATTATATTTAAAGAATCATAATTATTTCATAAATATCATATATATTCCTTATTTATATCTTTATAACCATCTATGTAAAGTGGTGATGAAAAATAAATTACACCGTTATATAGAGATGATAAGTTGTACATCTTCACGAAATATATTTCCTTCTTCTGTATCATGGAAAGAAGATGAATATGGGGTTTTAAACATTAATAATAACATTTAATTATATATAAAATACTTATGTAATTATATGATCATGGTTATAAAATATTTTAAGGATGTATAAGTGGAAATAAAATGAAAATACTCAGTTAAAAGTTATACCTCTTATTCGGAAAACCCCCTTTAGCTTACACCTTAAGCCTTATAGATTAATGATTTTATAATAAAATATCTTATTGGTTATAGGAATGAATTATGGGTAGATATTTTTATAGATATAGGTCAATATACATGGATCATTATGTGTGAGGAAGAGAGAAGGGGTGGAGTCCTTATATAAGAGAGGAGAGTGCCACCATTGGAATTACATAAAGGCTTAAATTAATATAAATTAATTTTCATGTTAAATTGAAAACAATTAATAAAATTATAATATATAGTGAATATATTTATAAATAATTTCATAAAATTAAATTTAGATGATCTTAGGTGATTTTTTGACCATTATATCTATGTTTTATCTTCATGTTGGCCCTTTTAATGATCACCTGGAGAATAATGTCTTTTTTACCATTTAGTGGTCATGAAAGTTAAAATAAAAGTGAAAGTGACCCATAAGAAGATAACTATTGGTATTATTTATGATATACCATTATTTTTTAAAAATATTTTATTTTTATGAATTTTTAATCATTTTAGAAAAATATAATTTAACATATAACACCATTAAATTCATTTTCAAGACTATTCGCATAATTGAATAAATAAATATAAATATAGTAAATTAGAAAGAATATAAAATTTTAAAACATAAATAATATATTATATTTATCTAAAAAACTAGAGAAACACCATAACACACTAGAAAAATATTAATTTTAATGTTTTAATATCATATACTTGTTTTTTCAACAATTTGAAAAACGACTATGTCATCATTGCATAAACATTTAAGTTAATTATTTTATCCTTAAAAATTATAAATAAATTAAGGGACTAATTTTTATTTCATATTAAAAATAAATTTTTTGAACCACCCATATCTTATTTTTATCCTTTTGTAACAATATGAGAGATATTAAAATCAAGAAAGATACCTTTTGGAATAATTCTTTACTTAAAATAATATAATGGTATTTATCAATGGAAAATGGAACTGAAATTCCATATTTTCAAATAATAAATGTGTATGGTCATAATAAATTATAAAATATATTAAATTAATGTTTCTAGGTGATTTTAAATCATTTTCACATTAGTTTTAACCCAATTAAATCCAATTTACCCTTTACTTTAGTGATAAATCATTACGAGGGTAACTATTCTAAATAACCCAAAATAAAAGGGAATTTTTTTTTCCAAATTTGAACATAATGATGAAAAATATGGAATAAATGTTTAAATATTAAATTTATTAAATTTTTACAAATAAAATTTAATATAAATTCATATAACACATTGAAAACAACTTTTAAAATAAAAATGATTTTAAAGGAAAAAAATATAATGTTGAATCCAAAGTAATTAATTGGATTATGTTAAAAAAAGGGGAACTATTTTTCTTTATAACCAAACCAAAACTTAAATTAAACCATTAAATACTTGATTTAGAGAAAATAATGAAAATAATTCTTTTTGAAAAAATGACATAAATTTCAAAATGTTATGCATATATTTTTAAGTTCAAAATTATATATTTATAGGAGATTTATAAATTCATAAATGTATAAATGTTTTATAAAAAAGGTTTCGTTATATTTATAGTTATTATTATATCATTATAATGTCCAAAAAGTGAAAGTTTTTGTAAAATTAGAATTTTTTTACTATTCACTCAAAAATCATCGTTTTCAAAAAAATATCAAAATTTCGTCCTAATTATATTGTAAAATACATATTTCAAAAAATAGATTTATTCCATAAAATAATTTTTTTAATAATGGTAGAAATTAATTAGAATTTCCATGCAAAAAATTAAATAAAAAGCAATTTTGAGGAAAACATATTTTTGAAGCATAAAATGACTTTACTGAAAATTGAGTGCATATTTATACTGTTAATTTAACGAATATGTTACATAGACACATTTAAATAACAATATTTTTTTGTATATCATAGTTCACTTAAACCTCAGTGTTTCATGTTTAGTAAGCTATCGAGAATAACATTGATTTAATCTAAATTTTCTAGGTGCTACATTATCCCCCCATTCAATGAATTACAACATCTCAATTTTTATCGTAGAAATAATGGGTTAAATATTTTAAAATAACTATGTTTAAAAACCACATCATTGAAAGGAAAATAACACATCCTTTGAAAATGGAAACTAGGAAACAAAATTGTTTTTTGGAATGACACATAATCTTGTTCCTAGAAAAGAAAACAAATAAAAGGATGTGAAGGTATGGGCTTGGAGGAGAAATATAATGTCCAAATAAAAATTTATAGTGATATGGAACATGGTAATGATAAAGTTAATTACTACAAAAACCTAAATCGTTAAGGGAAAATGATCACCATAAATTCATAAAAAATGAATGTAACGGGATAACATTTTTATTTCCAGACCCCTTTTCGAGATTTGAGGGATTATTTTACCATCAAGACAGAGAATAAAAAATATAAATACTTTATTTCTATCCATGATATAATCAGAATTTTATATTTTGGGTTTTTCAATCAATTTCAACTTATATCTCATATATTACTCTATGAAATGAATATTGAAGATCAAATTTTCACACCTAATGCACTAAAAGTAACATTCAGTGAATTATAAAATCCATTAAAGGATAACAAGTTGTTCCTCCTATATCTAGAAAAAATGGTTATAAAAATATAAGATAATATAAAATATAAATAAAAATTAATATGGATAAATACTACCTTAATCTAAAAATCCTCAATAATAATAGACAAAGTTCATCTTAAATCATTCAAAAAATATGTAGCCTTAAAACGATTCAAAATATACTAGACTAACGGGAAACTATATGATTGGAATGATTTCATCACATATTATTCGAAGATGAACTTAATATTTATCACCAAACAAAATTAGTAACATTAAAAAATGTATATAACCTAATCATATATTCTCCAAAACATTCTATTTTTTCCTAAATTCCTATAGAACTTCAAAAAACATATATTCACCCATAAATTGACTCAAACTTTATTTATCTAATGAAATATCATCCTAGAAAATAATATTTTGTTTACCTTAATCATATCATTTTTCCAAAAAATACAGTAAACATATTCTGATATAAATTTGATCAATTAGTCAACAAATCACTTATAAATACCATGGTTGTCTACACAATAATACATATGTTCCCAAAATGTAATAACAATTTTTTCTCTATTTTTCATATCAACATCCAAGATCATATTAAACCTAAATGTTATATATACCATTCAAGTTATGTACAAAAAATATAAATAATTCTTCCTAAAATATCCTTTTCACTAAAAAATATACTAAACCAAGAGTTGTATTCTATTAATATATCTGAATATATCTTCAATAATCTTAAAATCATATCACATAAAATCTAAATAGGGTATCTATGAGTTTATACATATGATCAACCTTATACATATCAACCCATGACACATTAGGTTAATCTTGTAACACTATTACATATCATAGGTTTCCCCAAGTTTTATCCAATGATTCATCATAATGGTTTATAAATAAATTGTGAATTGAACTAAGAATATCCCCTGAGAGTGTCTTGACAGGTGTGCAGTCTTATGCCCACTCATCATGCACATGTGACGATCGAGTCAAAATCAAATCCGCCCGTTTCGAAGTTATATCCAAAGGTTCATCTATGACACAACCACATCCACTTCCAATTATCCAGAAAAGGATTTTTTCTCTAATAAAACCACTAAATCTATATTTTACCTATGATTCTTGATATGACCCTATTCTTTGAATTATGAATAGAATTTATCATAGGGATATATTTTTAATCTATATTTTCGTAAATATACATCCCAAGGATCCTACTAGACATCCTCTCTTTCCAAATATAACAACCTTGACTATACTATCTTGGATATTGTGGTATGTCTATTACATTGTCAATAGATAAACACAATGACTTCTAGAGGGATTTAATAGTTTAGTAGTCTTAGAAAAATGGATACATTCTTGAATCTCACATTACATCTGAAAACATAAAATGACACATAGTATTTTCATTAATAATTTTATTATCCCCTATATAATATCCTTTCATATTAATCATAGTATACTTTCTAGCATCATGGAGAAATGAAACAAAATAAAAGGGTTTTATAACATACTAAGTACCGGACTACGTATAGGATATGATATCATAGAAAAAATATGGTTGAATAATATGGTTGTAATAAATGATGATAAAATAATGACATATAAATAAAAACATGAGATTTAAACTTATCCATGGATAACATAATTATTCTAATAATAACATAGACATTAATAACTAATTTTATAATGATGGAATGGGTAATTCTGGGAATCTTAAAATTACCCGCATGGCCTTGTGGTAATAAATCATACAAAAAATGGTTAAGTACTATGCTAAATACTAAAACTATTTTCTCTAATGAGACTTATAATGAATTAAGGGGCCATGTAATTTCAGTCCCCACTATCCACTTTATAATTCCAATGCATTTATCATATGAATTAACAATACAAATTAATCAACATGCCTTAATAATCAATAACCATCAATAATGGAAGAAATATCAATCAAAATTTAAATACTTTCCTCATGTAAAAATGATCATTATACATCCCCAAAAATATGGTGGATGGTATAATTAAAATTTAATTTCAGTAAAACAAAATATACATCAAAGGATGTTGACATAAATAAATATACATTTAAATGTTAATTGGATTTTTTCTTGAGGAAAATATTGTTTTCATTTTTAAATCACTTATTTAAAATATAAAAATATTAAAAATAGTAGAAGAAATAATTTAATTTTGAAATTAACATGGATACATTTAAAATAAGATTTAATGAAAAGATTAGTCCTGATGAATGGAAAATAGGTTTCTATGATGTATATTGAAATAAAGATTCTCTTCACACCTTTGGTAAAATGAACATTTTTTGGAAAATGATATAGACACTCCTTATAGTATTTTTCATAGAATGTAACAAATTGGTTAAACTGACTTTGTTAAATCATTTTATAAGTGTAATACATTCATGAAAACATTTTAAAGAAAATATGGATAAATAAGAAATAGATTCTTGACTGAAAAGAAAAATAATGTTGGTTTTACAAAAAAAATATTATTTGAGAATTTCAAATACTTAGATTAAGGGAAAAAAATTATAAATTGTAATTTCAAAAAATAAATATAAGAGAGTAAAATATATTTGGTTTGATAGAGAATGGTCATATAATTGCATCAATAGAAACATAAACATAAACAATCTCTAATAAGGCCGAGGTTGTGAAATAAACCCTCACCTCAGGCCCAACTTGTTTCGTAAGTGATTTTAAACTCAATTAAAATAATTTTAAATTTATTCTAAATCTATAATAGAAGCATAGTCATAATTATAATATCATATCTGATCCAATTATAAAATTTTAACACGTGTTTATTAATAATTCTTTATTAAAATTGTCTTTTTTGAGTGTTAACTATTTTGTTTTTCATGTACGTTTTAGATTGGTAGTTTCGATTATTTTATCTTGATAATGTTTCAATCACATATATAATTTATTTAATACTATAAATATCAAATATATTCATTTTATACATATTTATAGTCATTATTTAAAGCTGTACATTAAAAATGAATCACATCACTTCGAGGAGGTGTTAGTCCAAACATACAGACAAGCGACGTTTTGATTTTTAATGTGAAAGGGTAAGATGGTAAAAGATATATTATATTTAAACAATCCGAATTATGTCATAAATAACATATATATTCATTATTTCCATATTTATTACCATCCATGTAAAGTTATGATGAAAAAAAAATTACAGAGCTTTGTGGAGATGGTACGTCACAAGTACACACATGTAATGTTTTTTTTCCATTGGATGAAAAAGAAATTAATATGGATTATACCAAAAAAATAATAAAATTTAGTTATTTTTATGATAAATATTTTATTACAAGAGAAATTTTTTAGATTATTTGATTGAGGTATAAGAGGAAATAAAATGAAAACACTTGGTTAAAATTTATATCTCTTATTTCAAACACCAACATTGGTTTACACCTAAATCCCTCTAAGTTAGTAATTTGATGAGACTAGAGCTTCTATTTCATGGCTAAAAAGTTTTTGAAGATATTATTTAATATATTTTACAATTTATAAGGCTTATAAAGTGTTAGAAAGAGAGGATAGGTGGTTTACTTATATAAAAGAGGATAAGAGGACCCTTGAAATCACTTAAAGTATTAAATTAATATAAATTAGTTATCATGTTAATGTATAAAAAATTGATATATTTAAAATAAATGGTGAATATAAATATAAATACATTCATACAATAAAATTTATAAACTTTAGTTGATTTTTTAACCCTTATCTATAAGCTTTAATCTCCCATTTATCCTTTTAACTATTACTGTGATAACAATATTGTTTTTCACACTTTAAGGGTAGAGAAAGTTAAAATAAAAGGAAAATTGACCCATAAGTGAAACAATGTTGACATTATAGATCACACTACATTGAATTTTCCATGTATAATTTTTTTTTGAATTTTAAATCATTTAATAAAATATTATTTAAGATAAAATATTCTTAATGTCATTTTTAGGACTATTCACATACTTAAATTCAATAAAGATAAATAAAGTGAATTATTTATAATTTAATCTTTTAAAAGATAAATAATATTTTATATTTATCCAAAAAATTTATGTAACTTCATTATACAACAAAAAAAATATTACTTTTAAATTATTTTAAATCATTTACTTTATTTTTCTACTGTTTTCACAAGCACTGTGTGAGGATTGCATGAGCATTTCAGGTAATTATTTCATCACTGAAAATTAAAAATAAGAAAAAATAATAAAAAAATTATTCATTTTAAAAATAATATTTGAAAATCATTCATGAATTGTTTTTATCATTGTGAAAATATATCATAGATATTAAAATCATAAAAGTGTGATTTTGGAATTATTCTTGACTTAAAATAGTATAAAGGTATTTATCAAGGGAAAAAGGAAAAAATTACATATTTTAAAATATTTTTGGGTTATGGTAATTATATACTCATAATATAGATTAATTTCATGATTTAGGGTAATTTTCAATCCTTTTAGAATTAGTTTTAACAATAGTTAATCCAATATACCCTTTACCAAAGGGATAAATCATTACCATGGTTATTATTTTGAATGATAAAAAATAAAAGGGAATTATATTAAAAATTAAACATCACGATTACAAATATTAAATCCATTTCTATATATTATTTTTATATAATTGGTATAAATAAATTTTAATATCATGTCTTAAAATGCACCAAAAACAGTTTTTTGAAAAATGTTTGTTTTAAGGAAAAAAATTATTTTTAACGAAAAATAAATTATAATTTTGAACCAAAATGAATTAATAGTATAATGTTAAATTAAATCATACTAATTTCTATTAAAAACCAAAACATAATTTAATGTACCATTGAAAATATGGATTAAGAGAATAGAAAAAAACAGTTTTATTAGGATAAAACATTACATAGATTTCAAAATGTTAAGCATATATTTTTATGTTCCACATTATATATTTAAATAAATTATATTACTTATTAATTATATGATTTTTCAATAATAATTGTTTAATAATATTCCATGTTATTCATATATCATTATAATGGCATAGAAGTGACAGTTTTTGTAAAATGTATATTCGTTTCACTATTCAGTAAAAAATATGCCTCTGGAAAAATCCAAAAAATTCATCATAATCCTATTTTTGAATTTTCATTTAAATAATTAAAATAATTCCATAAAATAATGAATATATATATATGATAGATATTAATTATAATTCGCATCCCGAAAATGAAATAAAAACCATTTTTTAGGAAAAAATATTTTTGATGCAAAAAAAGACTTTACGAAAAATTAATTAAATATTTATTATGAATTAATAAATATATTTTCATTATATTAATCCTTTATAAATATATTTAATAATTTTTTCATTCAAATTCCCACCACCAATTAAAATACTAGGTTATAATAGTCACATTTAAATATTAATGTTTTATAGTATATCACATTTTTCTTATAGCTTGGTGTTGCGTGTTAAGAAACCTATCAAGAATAACATTATATTAGAAACAAATTAATGGGTTATACATTATCCACCCATTAAATAAATTTCACCCTTATAATTTATATCTCAGTATTAAAGGCTTTAATATTTTAAAAAAACCTGTGTTGAAAAACTACATCATTCAAATGGATAAAAAAACTTCCCTTGAAAATGGAAAGTGGGAAACATAAAGGTTATCTAAAACTAAACATAATCAGGTTCCCAGATAAGAGTAATAATAACAGGGAGTGAAAAAATGGACTTATAAGAGATATATAATGTACAAAGAATAATGGATAGTAATAGAGAACATGGTCATGATAATGTTAATGAACACAAAACCATTAATAATTAAGCAATAAAGTTTACCATAAATTCATCATATATTTAGTTAATAGGATAGTTTTTTTATTTCAAGATCCTTTTACTATATATTAGGTATTATTTTACCATCAAGATAGAGAACATAAGAAAATATATGTACTTAATCTCTTTTAATGTTATAAGAACAATTTTATACTTTGGTTTTTCTTTGATCAATTTCAACTTCTATATAATATATTACTCTATGAAATGAATATTCATGATGGTTTTTTCATTCCCAAATATCAAGAATTAAATTTTATTGAAATATGATATACATTAAAGGATAACAAGTTATTCATCAAATATCTTGACAAAAATAAATGTTGTAATATGATATTATAATATCCAATATAAATAGACCTTCATATACAGAAATAGTACATTAATCTCCAAAGCCTCAAAAATAACAACCAACGTTCAACATAAATAATTCCATAAATAAGTAATCTTATAAGTATAAAAAATCTACTTGAAATAATTGTAACTCAAAAATTAGAATTATTTTATCACATATTATTCCATGATCAATATAACATTTATCACAAAATAAAATTAGTCACATAGAAAAATGTATATATCCTAACCATATATTCTCCAAATCATGTTACCATTTTATTAAATAACAAAAAAACAATTTAAAAAAACATATTCCTCCATAAGTAAACTCAGTCTTTATTCCTATAACGAAATCCCTTACATGAAAATAATATTATATTTTCCTTAATCGTAATTGTTTTTTAAAAATAGAGTGAATTTATTTAGAAATAACTTGTATCACTTAGTCACCAAATTAATTTTCAAACCCATGGTTATCTATGTTATAATACATATGTTCCAAAACATTAATAACCATTTTATCCATATTAACCATATTAACATCAAAGATCTTATTAAAAATAAAATTTATCTATACCTTTCTACTTATGTATGCAAAATATAAAATAATTCTTCCTGAAATAAATTTTTCACTAAAACACATACTAAAACAAAAGATTGTATCCCATAAATATCTCCAAAAATATCTTTAATCATCTTAATCACCTATTATATAAAATTTCAGATTGTATATATATGGATTTAAACTTATGATCAACCATATACTTCTCAACCCATGACACATCAGGTTTATCCAGCACCACTATTAAATATAATTGGGTTTCATAGGTTTTATCATCTCATTAATCAAAATGGTTCATAATTTTAATGTGATTAAACCCTAGAATATCCTTGGAAAGTGTCTAGAGAGTGTTGGAAACATAGGACTACTCATCTTGTAATATTGATGGTCAATTTAATACCCAATCCACCCGTTTCAGAGTTGTTACCCAAAGGTTCATCTATTCCACAACCACATCCACTTCCCAATATGTAGAAATGGATGTATTTTATTGGAAAACCACACATTCTCTACATTATACATGATTTATGTTATTATCCTAAACTTATAATTATCCATCAAAGTTATTATCGTGTTATTTACTTTAGTCTCTGTTTTCCTAATTATAGTTTCCAAGGACCCCAGTAAACATTTTCTAATACCAACTATAATAACTCTTCATCTAGTAGCCTATATATGGAGGTAAATTTATTACATCATTAATAGATAAAAATAATCACATCCTGCGTTATTGAATAATTTAATAGTCCTAAAAAATGGATACATCCTTTAATATTATATTAAATTCTCAAACATTAAATAAACAATAGTATTTTATTTGAGAAAATTATTCTCTCTAGAATATACTTGAATATAAATCATATAACTCTTGATGGAATCAAGGGTATTTGAAAAAAAATAAAGGGTGACCTTAGATTCATAGAATGGGAATGCATACAATTGAAGTTTTCACAAAATAAATAAGGAATGGATGATATGGTAGGAATAAATTATGATCAAATAATCAATATAAATAATCACATGAGGATGAAATTTATCCATAGATAAAAAACTATTAAAATAATCACATTGAAATTAATTACTAATTTCATAATGATTGAATGAATAATGTTATACATTTTAAACATACCAGTAGGTAATCATCCTAATATATGTCAGATAAATTGGTATGTACTTTGGAAAATACACAACCTATTTTTTCTCATGAGAACTACAAATTCATTAAAGGGATATGTAATTTTGATCCCCATTGGTCACATAATAATTAAAATGAATTCATCATATAAATTAATAATTCATATTAATTGACATGACTTAGTAATCAATAACTATTAATACTGATAGAACTAGAATTTAGAATTTAAATAATTTCATGTTGTCAAAATGGTTACATGTCATCCAAATAAATATTTTAGATGGGATCATTAGATTATAAACTAATTAAATCATATGATCCATCAATGGATGGAGACATTGATGGAAAAAATTTAAAAGATCACCAGAACGTTTCTTGAAGGAAATTCAATTTTCAATTTCCAATCACTTATATAAAATTTAAAAAGTTCCAAAATATTTGAAAAATTAATTTTTATTGGAAATAACCATATAAAGTTTTAATGAAATCTTCAAGGAATAGAGTAGTCATGACATCATGAAAATATGTTCGTGTACTATATGTTATAACGAAGATTCCATTCGTACCTTCGATAAATTGTGCGTCCTTTAGAAAATTATAAGAGGATTCCACTTACAACAATTTCTAGAAAGTAATACATGAAGGTAAATGAATTTAATAAATCATTGGAGAATATTAAAACATTACAGAAAATCAATTTAATGAAAATATTGATATGGATGAAAAATATTCCTGACCGAAGAGAAAAGCAATGTCAGTTTTCTTTAAAAGAATTATTTCAAAATATTGAACACATAGAGAGAGGATAACTAAAGGAAAAATTTTAATTTAAAAAAAATAGAATAAATTAAATTATATGTGTTTGAAGATAGAAAGATCATATAATTACCTCAACATAAAATTAAATATTAACAATCCTGAATAAGCATGAAATTGTGAAATAAACCCTCACATTCTGCCCAACTTACAATATAAGTGTTTTTAAAATTCTATATACTAAATCTAAATATATTATAATTCTATACGAGAACCATATACATACTTATAATATCATATATGATCCATTTAAAAACGTTTCAACAATATTTTATTAATAATTATTTATTAAAATCTTCATTTTTGAGTGTTAACTATTTCAATTTTCATAAACGTTTTAGATTGATAGTTTTGGTCCCTGTATCATTATAACTGTTCCATCAACTCAAAAATTTAAATTATGATATAAATATCATATATATTAATTTTATAAATATTTTGAATCATTATTGAAAGGAATACATGAAAAATTAGTCACATCGTTAAGTTGAAGTTGTAGTCCACATGTACGCATGACGACGTTATCATATTTTCACGAGTGGATTGTTAAGATGGTAAATGATATATTATATTTTCAAAAGATTTTTTTTCATAAATATGCATTATTTAAATCATTATAATCGTACAAAAAATTGTTTATGAGAAACAAATTATACCGCTACATGGATTGGGAAAGACATAAGTACGTACAAATGATGTTTTCATTTTCCAAAGGATGGAAAAAGAAATTAATATGGGTAGGGAAACTAGAATAATAAAATTTAATTATATTTATGATAATTATGTTATTAAATGATATATTTTATAGAATATTTTAAGGAGTTAGAAGAGTAATTTAAATGAAAACACTTAGTTAAAATTTAAACCTCGTCTTCAGAAAACCACATTTTCATTACACCTTAAGCCTTCTATGTTGGTCCTTTGACGAGACCACAACCTATATAACCTGGTTATTATAGTTTAGAAGGTATTTATTCATATTTTTTTTGATATATATGGTTTATTAAGTGTGAATAAGAGAGGAGGGGTTGTGTCTTTATATAAAAGATGAGAGGGGAACCTTTGGAATTACATAAAATATTAATTTAATATAAATTAATTATCATGTTAAAATGGAAAAATTGATATATTTAGAATATATGGTGAATATAATTATAAATAGTATTTTTCAATAATATTTATACCAGTTCGTGTGATGTTTTAACCCTTATCACTAAGCATCAACCACTTATTAACCCTTTTTACTATTACCGTCATAACAATGTTTTTTACTCTTTAGGGGTTAAGAAAGTATCCCTTAAAAGGAAAAGCGACTCATAATTAGAAAATTGTTGATATTATTGACCATATAAAATTAATTTTTCAAATTATAATGTTTATTTGAATTTTAAAACATTTTATAAAATATTATTTAACATAGAATACCCTTAAAGTTATCTCCAGGACTATTCATACAATTGAATTTCAAAAAAGAACAAGATAATAAATTAGTTTTAATAAAAAAAATTAACAAGAAATTAATACATTATCTTTATTTAAAAAATTCACCTAATACTAAAAATCACCTATAAAATATTACTTTCAATTTTTCTAAAATTATTTACATTATTTTTCTACAGTTTTCACATGCACACTGTCATCATTGTGTAATAATTTAAGGAAATTATTTAATAACTAAAAATTGAAAAAAAATTAACATCATAAATTTTTTAATTAATATTAAAAATAACCTTTTATTACCATTTATTAAATTTTTTTATACTTTTGAAGATATATTAGAGATCTTTAAATCTAGAATGTGACATTTGGAATTATTCTTTACTCAAAAAAATATAAATGTCTTTATCAAGGTAAAATGCTAAAAATATCATTTTTTAAAATATTGGATGGGGGTGATTGAAAAAAACTCATTCAATACATTAAATTCAAGTGTTAAGTTCATTTTAATGAATTTTCATATGAGTATTTACCATAGTAAACCCAATTTACCCTTTACTATGGTGATAAATATTTTCCATAGTTACTGTTCTTAATGAATTAAAACAAAAGGGTACTATTTATCAAATTTTAACCTATTTATTCAATATATGAAATAAATTTTTCATTATTAAATTTGTAGATGTGGCATAAATCTATTGTATTACAATTACACAAAATTTAATGAAATTGTTTTTTAGAAAATTAATTATTTTAATCATATAAATGATTCTTAATGTAAAATAATGTATAATGTAGATTAAAAATGAATTAATTTTATTATATTAAATAATATATGACATATTTTTCATTAAAATCAATGCATAACCTAAAAAATACTTTCAAATACATTATTAATAGAAAAGAATAAAAAACTCTTTTTATTTGGATAAAAACATTACTTAGATATATGAAATGTTATGAATTTATTTATATGTTCAAAATTAAATTTATATATGAATTATATTACTTATTATGTATATTTTTTCAATAGAAATTATTTAATGAACATTCAAGTAATTCTTGTATCATTATAATGTAATAGAAGTGATAGTTTTTTTTGTAAAATCAGCATTTTCTTAATTATTGACTAAAAAATAATCCTTTTTAGAAAACATTAAAAATTCATCCTAAGCTTATTATGAAATAATTATTTATAAAATTATATTCCTTATCTAAATTAAAATGTATAAAAATGGAAGAAATTAATTATAAATTTCTGGTACAAAATGCTATAAAAACATTTTTGAGGTAAACTTATTTTTGAAGCATAAAATGACTTTTATTAAAATTTACTACATATTTAGTAGGAATAAATAATAAATTTTCATTATATGAAAAATTTGTACATATTTCTCATAATTTGTTATTTCGATTCATAACACTAATTTAATGTCTATGTTATGATGGATATATTTAAACACTAATATTTTTTAGTATATCACAATTTGTTTAAAGATCGGTGTTGCGTGTTAAGAATGATATTGAACATATTATTCTTTTTTACTAATTTTTTGGTGATATATATATGAAATTTACTTTAAATTTTTATATATAATTCTCTCAGTTCATTATGGTTTTCATTTAATGGTGGATGATGATTTTATTATAGATGGTAAAGACTCCTATTTGCGAGTTTTACACAATCAAAACTATCGATCAACCTAGTTCATATTGGATATATGGATAAAGGGTTATACTCAGTATAATTTATGGTCCAAAAAGATTCTGAATAGGGTTTGGTAGTGATATATCTAAAAAATATTGTAATATAAAAAAACCATACCATCAATAATAAGTAACCAGAACAATATCGATTGCATGTTACTTTAAACAAATATTTAGAATAAATCTATTATGATAATGAATTATATTAAAAATCAAGGATTTCTAATCCTAGTGAATAATTAGAAATATCTGAACATTTATTTGAGAAATTAGTTTCTTAAATTACCTTTTAATTTTTATAAAATAATATTAAACATTAAAAAATTAAATTGAAACATGTTTTGAAGCATGTGTGGTGAAAAAATATTTCTTGAATTTTCCTTTAAGATTAAATCTTATTGACACCATAATGATAATATTATTAATATATTAGATAAACACCATGTCACTGTAATTTAATATTTAATCAATAATCATCTAAATAAAACTAAAATATTTGAATATAATAAAGAATATGATAGTTTTCCTTGAAAAAAATAAATGAAAGATGTTGATTCAGAAGATAATATAAGGTATATATGATCCAATCACCTAAATGTATTATCAAATATATCAAAAAATTGAATTATAAGATTTTGGTGAAATAAATGAATGGATATTTTGATCAAATAAAAATAAATATAACCTAAAACCTTTTATCAAATCTATATAGAAAAGTAATATCATTTGAATTAAATTATGTTTTTTAAATAATATAAATTATCATAGTAAGTTGTTTTAAAAAAACAATACTCTTTCGAATGTCATATTAAAAAAATTAATGTAGTAAATTTTCATGTTATTTCTCTCCTTGTTTCAATGTTTAAGGTGATTAAAATGTTTTTTTTTGAAATTTACTTCATAAGATATTCATAATATTCTAAAGGATTCTAGAATATTCAAACAAAATGTGTTTCTAAAAGTGGAAGTATTTATGGAATGGTAAAATGGGTTTGAGCATGGTCAAAATAGAAGAAAATTTTATAGGATTAACAAGAATTTATATAGATCAATATAAATCATTAGGTATGCTACTCTCACCTAGAAATGTTTTTGAAGAAATTTATATTTAAATAAGGAAGACCTAATCACTATCTACATTTAACAAGATGTTACAATATAATTAATAGTGGTGTTATTTTATGTGTATGATATCATATTTTGAGTATATAAAGATAAAATTTATAAAAACATTTCTAAAATGATGAAAATTGATATTAAAATGTCATTAATTGGTGAAACAATAATTTCATTATTGGTTTAAAGGTTATAAAAAATCAATGTGGAATTATTATCTTCAAATTTAAAGATAAAAACTTTTAAAGAGGTTAAATATGGAATATAATGTAATAGTATCCACATGTATTGTAACCAGAACTTGGATAATAAATATTGATGCAAAAAAATTAGTTAATGTCATGTAAAATAATAAAATCACTGGATTTTTATTGTAATCGATGACAAAAAGATCAAATATTATATTTGATACCTTCTGAACATTGAGGTACCAAATTTTTCCAATAGATATTCATTTATTGGCTGCAAAGAACTCACAAAAATACATTAAACGGATAATAAATTATAGATATTATTATTTTTTAAGTGATAAAAAATGATGAAAATACCAATAAAAATTATACTAGATCAATGAATGCAATAAATCCAAATCATAAGTTTATTTAAGCTTGATAGACTATTCATATCATGGTTGAGGAAGATGTTAAATTGTATATCACTAATAATAGGGAAATTTAACTAAATTTATATCACTCAAACTTATACATAATTGATGTGTCTTGAAAAGTGGATTATATTTGTGAAATAGTTTATAAACCTATCTTATTTTGGGAAAAAATAAAAGTGTTTGAAATATTGAGATGAATTTAGATCATTACATGAGGAAAAATAACATTATAATAAAATATCACATCACATAAGAAAAAATGATGAATTATATAGTTAAATTTAATTATCTACCCACAAAAGACCAAGTTGACAATGTTATACTAAACTCGGTAAATAGAAATATCTTTTAAAAAATATTTATTGAAGCATGAAACTAAACCCCCTCCTTCCACTCAAGTAATGGAGAAAATCCCATCACCCTACTGTGTTTATTTCACTAATTGTGAGTGATTATTATTGATATTGGGGTTCATTTTTTGGGGATGAGTAGGGGGCTTATAGAGGAAGATAAATTTTAAAAAATTTAATTAAATAGAAAAACCCATTTGAGCTGAAGATGAAACAGAGAGATACAAATCTAGGGTAATTATCAAGTATTTGTGTGTGTTTGGGGGGGGGGGCAGTATTTGGTTACTCATATAATTTTTTTTAAATATAGGGGAGTAATGGTCATTTAATTTAAAAGAATTTTTGTATTTTAAAATTTTATTAGAATATTATTAGAATCTTTTCTATCACTCTTGTTTCATTCATTGATCTTGAATCATGTATGCTTAGACGTGATGACTTATGTTTCTTATATAATAAATGTCTTTGGAATATGAATTTATCATGACATATTTCAAAAAAACATTATGAAATGGGGATTATGGAATTTTTTTTTATTTTGGGATGTTTTTCATGAAAATATGCTAAAATTTAAATATTTGAGGTTTTTATTAATGTTATGATGGAATCTGAAAGTTTTTAGAGTTTATTTTAAGAATATTTAGGAATTTTGAACTACGAAAAAAACCATTTTTTGGACATAAGTGATAATGTCAAGTATTTTAGTACATATTTTAAGAAGATGAAATAGATCCTAATGTACATAGATCATAATTCCATGATTATCAACCATATTTAAAGGTATATCTATTTAAAAAAGTTCATTTTAATGATAGATGTATATGGTTTTATCATGGACCTACAAGTGTTTCTATATTTTATGAATGAATATTTAATTAATTCTATTATGATTATAATAACATGATGAACATGAAGAAGGTTAAACCAATTCTTGTAGAATTTTCAGTTTATATTCCATTTTTTATATGGATGAAGATAATATTCTAGTAATAAAATAATTTCACACCATTATACTTACCCAATTGTGGTGGTTATAGAACATATAATTTCATGAGGGAAAATAAATCTTGTATATTTTAGGTGTTTTTTTATTGATTAGATAAAAGGTAAAGGATAATAATTTAAGATAATAATATAGTTTTTAAGGAGAAAAAATATTGTTTTTGAAGTATTTTATTAATAACACTATGTTGGTGAATTAATTTTTTGGATGAAATATTCAATCCATTACAATTTTTAATATGGAAAACCCTATCATGGTGATGGATCTTAACAAAATTGTGTTCAAAATTAGTATATGGAAGATTATTTATGATTTTGGTCATCTTTTTTGGATGAATAAAATCATATCCATGATCTAGAAACATTTTGGTGGGTCTATGATCATGTTAGGATGGAAGTTAAATATTATCAAATTTATTTATTTTTATTTACCCTTTCGATTCTAATAACACATATTTGGTGAACCATTATTACAAGAAATAAAATTCTTAAGATCACACATAGTATGTTTAATGACCCACCTCAGAATACATTGAACTGGATCCTTTTGATGGTGAAACACATGGCATCAAGAACACCTCCCTGTATGATAAAGTCCACTAACTATTGTTAGGGGCCTATGTGATTGTTGTGGGGATACTATTCCCTCACTATCAGAGTCTCCAAAGCCTCATAAGACAAAAAAAATCATATAAAAATTATGAATATCCATTGCATATTAGATTTACAAACACCAATATATTAGTTCAACATCACATGATAAAAAAACTAGGTATGTCATAGAACACTAAGATCCATCACAAAAAATCACATACATAAAGTAAAATAAATACCCAAATATAAATAGAAAATAATAACACATCCCCTATTATTCTTGAGTCCTACCCAATACCATCATCCATACCCTACTCTATAATTACAAGAAATACATCAATCTATATGCCTTTACCCTAAACATGTAACCTAAAAATAAATATCCTTATGCATAGTTACCCAAGAACAATGGAATTACAAGAAGTGTGTGAGTAAAACTCATATGGACACTACTAACTGTGTCCCTAAAAAACCATTACATATAGAAATCGAATGAAAAAGTGAAACTGATAACATATTTCCACAGAATTAAATACAAAAATATATAAATAAAAACACATCCTCTGATCCAAATATCCTTGGTGAGACTTGAGGTTAGACCTAACCGATATGGTTAGTACCAGTAATCATTGAATTGTGAAATAGGTCTAATAAGATGTAGTTGATTCCATGGTGTGTAACCATGGAAAACGTAACCATGAAACAAAAGGGTGACCATAGTATAAAAAAATCGCAATTGGTTCCAAGGTATACCAGTAATGAAATAACCACCATGAAAGTACATGATAATATGTGCGGGATCCACCAAGAATTTACTTCTAACCAAGTCATCAAGAATCCATGGAAATCATCCATGTATTTTATATTTGTTCAATCGATGTGAGTAAAAGGAATCCAACATTGGAATTATCTAAATTTAATCCATGTAACCATGAGTCCAAGGAATTTTATATATCAAGGATTCACTGGAATCTAGGTCTACACCCATGGAATCCCATATAATATAATTAAGATAAATCCAGGGCAATCATCCCTTGAAATTATCAAGGGCGCCACTTAAGAATTGACAATATTAATATGTTTAATTAAGTATATAATACATCACCCAAATTTAAGGGCGATCCACCCTGAGGAATTCATATTGATAAATTAGTGAGAATTCAAAGGCATCTCATAGAATTCAATATATTTGGACATCCTTTAATCAATTATGGCACCCTACATTGGAATTCAAGTGAGTTACATTATAGAGTACATGCTCACTCAAGGAACTCTACTCATTTCATATCCAAAAATGAATCTAACGGATGAAACCGAAGGATACCCATCCAAAATAACCTTTTATAAAAAAGGAAATATTTACTAAATCATTATTCACAAAACATGCATTAACAATAAAAAATAATTTATAGAGCCCATTCTATTATTAAATTTTACTCTACATTTCAAAAAATGTTTATCATTTTCTTAATTCCTGATTAAATAAAGTTCCATTCACCAGATATAATAGAAAACACATTTTTGGTTATTTATTAACACCTTATTTAATAAACACCACCATTAAAAAATTCCCATTATGACATTAAATATCCATTTCATTACCACACTTCACAATTTTAATTCATTACAATGTCATTCCTTAATCCTATATTCAGTTCACAAAAAATCATTTCAAACAGAATTAACCATTCCTACAAACAATTGTCACAATTACCAAAGATTCGTCTCAAAGGAAAATCCATTTTAAATTCAACATTCACAATCTTAAAGGTTCAATTAAAAGGCCCAACCCATTCTCGAAATATTGATGGTTGTGAAATTCCATTTCATATCTATCTATTCTAATTATGGGTACTCTATTAAGATCTAAATTATGATAACCATTTCTCACCTAATCCCATTCATGTTCAAAACCCAAAAAAGGAAATACATTATGTAAATAATATTTTTTATTATTTAAGTCATACAAAAGGAGACATTAAACTATGAAACCCTAAAAAACTCTTAATTTTTCTGGTTTCACTAACACACGACAACGTTGATATGGCCGCACAATGAAATCGCTGGTGAGAAATAAAAATATTATGTGTTATTCATTAGGATTACATAACTTATTCTAATATAATCATACAGATCCCATGCCAGCCATTAGTTTTTCTTAAATTCTAAGAAATTGAGAAACCATATAGACACCCTAAAATAGGAAAAATTAGCTAAAACAAATAGAAAACCATTGAATAGTGAAAGAAACCCAAAATAGAGGGAATAGAATTCATAGCTATATTTATAGCTACATAACACTTGTAAAAATGATCCAAATAGATAAGAATCACGGGATATGAACTTTTGAGAAGGAGTGTGAGAAGAAGTATGTGGGGGGGGGGGTGGGGGGTTTGCTGGCCTCTAAATGATCAAATCACATATAAGAAGAAAAAATGTGTATCTAGTAAAATTATGGGGTTGAACCTCATTATGTATAGTCCAATAGGTCATTGGATATCTGATAGCCTCCCCTGGATATCTAGTGCAACACTCGGTGGCCAGTGGCCCTAGACAATATCGTCTTCTACTACCTTGGCCACTATCCAATTGGTGGCTTTACAACTCCCTAGTCTCATTCCATCACTTCCTTGAGACCCTCTGATATTAAATTGATCTCTCCATGTAATATTTTGATCCACATCCCACTAGTAATTATATATTTATATGTGTTAATACCTTAAAATTATCCTCTAGAATCCTAATTCAAAAATCAACCCCCCACCAAACAAAAATTCAGGTTCATTTTCAGAATCCCAAATTCTTGAATGAACAAGGGAATTACAAACTCTCCACAATGGAACTTATCATCCTCACGAATTCATGGGGGATATTCTTCCATGTCATATAACCCATGTTGGTTGTCACATGATACCAAAGGACAAGGTTCCAACCCTAAACACCCATTGCGATGTCAAAAATCATCCCCCCAAACCCCATAACGCTATTATTAAAACACAATTCAACACTTCCCTTTAATTCCTAAATACCAATATGTTTCTCACCTGAGGCCGACTATCTCAGTACATGAACACATTTCCATCAAAATAAACAACAATCCTATGATTTTTCCCATCGTAGGGTGTAACTCACAATAGTAGATTATGATTCATGATGAATCCCACTGATAGAATTCCTTATCAGAACACCATATTCATGTTTTTAACATCACACATGGTGTCTCTTGAAATTCACTACACCTATCTACACATGAAATTTCTATTTTAACACTACTCCTCATCTTCATCTCAAACTTAGATCCCCAATGGATATACCTCCATCTCCCAATCATAAACTGAACATGCGAGATCTTACTATAAAATCCATGAACAACTCTTTAAAAGTTTGCTTTCATCTTCTTGGATGTTTTCAATATAGTTCCAAAGCCACTACCCAGAATTCCACACAAACATTTATTCAGACATCCTTTGGATAACCTTCTACAAGAGTCTTCAATTTACCCTAGTGACACACCTTTAATCATCTAAAGTGTGATTCCTTAATCACCATAGGCATCCTAGGATCATACATTTACACTAAATTAAAACTATACCCCTATTGTGATTCCATGGTCAAATTACCAATCACTCACACAATCCACCTTTCTTTCACTCGATCACTAACATGTTATCACATTGAACCAACCTTAGATCACACCATTCATTACTAATACAAAAAACACTTGAATTACATCCATAATAACAAGGGTATTATCCTTTGGAATTCCCTATAGAATACAGACTATATTGAAATCCTACACACACCATCATCTAGTGTTATCACGATCACATAAAGAGTAGTCCCACTTGTCAAAAACCCTTATAAAATGAGGGAAACATGCCAAAGACTCACATGATTCTACCCACTATAAGAGTTTCCATATCATCACTCTACTGGGTCAATACCCCAAGAAAACATGACACATCCCATTCATCACTGAACATAATGGTTATATGGGGCCAAAATCACTCACACCCTAGCACTAATCCAAAAGTCAAACTCTATCAACTTCCCAATCACATAATAAGATCCTCAACACTTTTTGAAAAGAAAAAAAAAGTGAGGGTCACACCCTCCACATATTATGATGTTATCCCAAAAATATTAATTTCCCCACACTTCTACTAGTGTCCTAATTCCAACAGGTCATGTCATTAGTGCACACAAATAACTCCTCCCAACCCATGCCCACCATTATCTCAATACATGACTAGGATCTATTTATTGGATCGACCATGTCACAACACTCTTGTATAATCTGATTCCACCCCTCAGAAGATATTATATATTCATTTTCTATCTAAATGTCAAGAATCACTACCTGCCAGGCCTTATCAAGGCCATCGACCACCAAATTACACACAACCAATCCCTGAATGAAACTTTGGTGGGAATCGACTTAGTAGTTCACACAACCTTGACCATTTGAATCGAAATTGGAACACACTCCAATACCACATGATCAGGTATCCTATATCATGCACCCAAGAGTTGTGTTACGTCCAATCTTGGATCAAAAGTCTTCTGCAAATACCATTCTCATGTTTAGGTCCACCATACATAACTAGGAGAACGCTCAATACTCCTTTTTAAATTGGTCACTTAAATTATGACAATGTCCACCATATAATAACACATAACTCAGAACTGTTTCAAAACTACTAGTATTTATCATCGTTCTCACTAAGTGGTTGGAACCATATCCTAAACTCGATTGTTCTTGTAACGTGAATGGTCCTTCCATATAGCCCCATCTCTGATACCGAGCACTGGAACCTCAGGTGATGTAATGTTTAAAATCATCAAAGGCATCACCATGCCTACACTATACACCTAGAAAAACCACACGCACATTGATCCAACCCCATACAAACCACCTTCATTCCATCCAAATGATGGGTTGTCACTCATATATCCTCAAATATCATAAAAATATAGAGGCCACATATCCCCTATGACTAGTTCACAGAACCTGACTCATCATCCCATGATTTGAGCATCACCAATCCTATGCTCTCATGTCTAACAATGAGACAAAAAAAATTTAGGTCATGTCACCCTAACCAACCCAAGGAATACTGGATGCCTTTAAAAAAATCTTAATACCTAAAACATATCAATTATAAATTCATGACCACCCATTATATTGAGTCTCATTTCCATTATTGAAAATTATTTACATATGTGTCCATCACATAGTAAAAGCACAACCCAAAAAATGATAGGGTTAGAAATCCGAACTATCTTTCCTTTCAAAAATAACATAACAAAAGGAACTATTACATCTTGTGCTCATATAGAAACATTAGACACTTGAATTATTTCATCAAAAAAAGAACCCTCTAAGGGTGTTAATATACATTGTCCATATAATGCCCGATCAAAAACAAATCACCCATGGCACTTCCCACCTCAATGTTACTCACAGAACTGGATCAATACCTATCACAGGTTACCCGCACACATCACAAAACAATGCCTCTCTGAACTCAATACAATTTTAATGGTCACTAATCCCTAAAAATTATCCCGTAACACATGGTTCAAAAATTATATATTTACTCACGCATGGCCAACACCCCACTACTCCAATCACAAGTTAACCAATCAACCGACATACAAAACATCTAACTCATGTTCTCAAGACACCACTACACATCATAGATGTCCCAAAATCCAAGGATCTCTATCTTGAATCACTTCCAAAACTATGGTCACTTCCACATTTACTAGATCAAACTACCCCCAATAGGTCTATATCAAAACATATCACAAAATCCTCATAACTGGGGTACTCTCAATAGCCCAAAAAACTCACACATTGAGTCTAAACAAAAACACATATCCTCTATGTAACCTCATCCATTTGGTGTTCATACCATTAAAAAGGACAATATTAATCCTTTATCATTCCATAAATTTTACATCCTATGGTTGTTTAAATAAAATACCATCCACAAGTTATGAGGGAAGACTCTTGATTTGTTTCTTTCTCACATTTTCAATAAAACAACCTTCATTTTGCATAGAACTCATAATTCCATGTGATTTCGATTACCACAAATCCACAAGGATCATATTTTAATAGGATTCACATTTATTTAATTCCATTATTCATATCTATTATTTCCAGGGTTCATCAATATTTTCCATCAATCCTTAAGTATTGATTAAATGAAGTTGCATTCATAATAAATGAGGGAATAAACCATATAGATTGTTTATTGTAACATTATTTTATCAAGGAATTTATTTTAAATATATATTATATCTTTCTATTAATTAAATAACCATTCAACGAATTGGTTAAGTAATATTCCACTATATTATTATATGAAAAAACGCCATATAAAACACTATAGAAAATCTAAATTACTAGCCCATTTTTTACCAGTAATAGTAAAAATCCATAGGTAGAAATTAATATAATAAATAAATACATAGAATAACATAAATATTAGGAAATAGATATATCAATCATGTGTAATATTCAAATGATACAAAAAAATTATATTCCAAACATGATTCTTGAATACACACACCCCATCATGAAATACTGGAGGAATAGATGGAATCACATAAATCTAAACATCATAAAGAATGTGTGTCACTCAAGGTTGGAATAAAAGAAAACTATAACAAAAAAAAAATATAAAAAATAGTCTTATCTCAGGGAGACCTGGGTTATCCCCTTTACATGGTTTGATCACTCCCATAGACGAGCTCCTTATAATGTTCTGACACACACCTAGTATCCTCCCTACCATGAAAAAAAATTTAAATAAATGAAAAAACTCTCATACAATCTTGTAATGACCCTTCCTATAAGACATTGAAAAAATTCCATGATCTAGTGTTCGACATGTCCTCAAGCATGCATCCCCATATGTTATAGGCTATTAATTAGTGGTGAGGCCTATGTGATTATCATAGGGAAACTATTATCTTATTATCAAAGTATCAAAAGTAGTAGAAAATAATATCCAACATATAACCTGAAAAAATATATATCACATATTATATATGAATGCTCTGAATAACAAGTACAACATTACATGATATAAAAATGGTTATGTCATAAAACACCAATATCCCCTGTGGAGGATCACATACATGAAGGAAAATAAATACCCAATCATAAATGGAATCTATTGAATCATCCTAAAATGGTCTCGAGTCATACCTTTCCTCATATTCCACACACCCATCTTCAATTCCAATCAAAAAATCAATCTATAAGCATTTTACCTAAACATGTAACCTGAAAACAGAAAGTCTTCTACTCAAGCACCCAATTTCTATGTTGGATCGAGTAGGGTGTTAGTAAAACTCATCATTCCACCACCAATAGAATATCTAAAATAACTAGTCCATATGAAAATCACATTTCAAGGTGATAATGACAAAAAATTACCATATTATCAAATAAAAAAATATATAAATAAAAACATAGCCTCTAATATTGAGCTATATGGTGACACTCAATGTCGAACCAACCCTCTTTAACCATCACTGATTATCTATGAATAGTGTGATTGGTATCATAACCATAGGTATGTTCCAAGGTTCAAAACCAAGGAAACTAAACACATAAAACATAATGGTAACCATGGTATAAGAAAGGTACAACTTGTTTCAAGTTATATCACTAAGGAAACCATCATCATGAAAGCACAAGGGAATATACAGGTGGTCCACTGGACATTCCCTTCTAAATAAGTAATATTGAATCCATTTAAATCAGCAATTGAATTATTCCCATCACAATATACGATAATATAAGTATACAAAATTGGAATTATCTAAAATAAATCGAAGGAACCATGAGTCTATAGAATTCAGAGTATTAAGGATTGGCCAGAATATAGGTCTACACCCATGAAATTCAATCTCATAAATTCAATCTGAATCCGAGGAGATCATCTTATGACATTAAAAATGGTACCATGATAGAATCCATGAATTTAATACATGGAATTCAATACATAATAAATCATTTGAATACATGGGGGAGATTCCTTGAGGCATTCATAATAAGGAATCAGTGAGGAATCCAAAGAATCTCATGGAATTACTTAACTTTGGACATCCTTAGGTGTAATGAGGCATCATTTTATGGAGCTCAAGCGAGTACCCTAATGGAATACACACTAACTCAAGGAATTCCACCTATTTTATATAAAAATTATAATATAAGGGATGAGACCTAAGGAATTCCACCAATAATAACTATTTACACAAGAAAATCACAATTAACCAATCATTATTCACCAAATAAGATTTTCCAATCAAGAAACATCATTCTTTAAGCTCGTGTAATTATGAAATTTCACTAACCATTTCATAAAAGACTTATATATTTTAATAATTCTTGAATAAATAATGATCCACTCACAATATAATATAGAAAAAACCTTTTATATTTCCTATTGGAACCATATTTAACCAAAACCTTTATTTAATAATTCACTTTATCATATTAAAAAACCAATTTCAATACCAAAATTAACAATTTTAATCCATAACATGTTCATTAAATAATACCATGTTATTTTCAAAAAATTCAATTTCAATCTTAGTTAATCATTTCTACAAACCACACTCATCATTACATTAGACTCATCTCAAGGGAAAAATCTATTTTACAATTCAATGCTCATAATATAATAGGTTCAATTAAAAGTTCAAACCATTCTCAAAATATTGATAGTTGTGAAATTCGATTTCATAACCATCAATTATAATTATGTAAATCTTATCTTGTATCCTTTAAATTGATATATTAATTAATCACCCCAATCCAATTTATATTCAACACCCAACTAAGGGTTTCCCCCATAGAACTAACATTTTCCTATAGATCAAGTAATAATAAATGAAGAATTAAACTAATAAACCCCCAAAAACTATTAATATTAAAGGATACAATAACATATGGATGGATGACATCGACACACAATTACATTACTTGAGAAAAATAAAAAGAATATTTGTTAGGATAAGGGACCACCTTCCTCATATGAAAAGAAGCCTACACATCCAATATCAGCTATCTATTTAACATGAATGAAAATAAAATGGGAAACTAGACCAACACTATAAAAATAGGTAATATTATCTAAAACTATAATAATACCATTGAAAAAGGAAGAATAATAAAAAATAGGGAAGAGGATGTGTGAATTAACCTCTAGATCCAAATCACAAGTGAAAGACCACCAAATAGTAAAGAACCAAGGAGGATCCAACATGGAGACAGAAAAACAGAGGATGTGCATGGAGGGTGGAATACTTTCCTCAAAGGGGACAAAATCCCATATAAGAAGAATATGTGTATACCCTAGTGAAATTAAATGGATTCCGGTCATTAAAAATATTCCAAGAGAACTCTAGAGATTTGGTATCCTCCCATTGGCTAGATGGTGGCCTCAAGGAGTAGTTTCTATTTCTTCTATTCCCACCACTAATAAAATGACACTACAACTCCATGGATACATGAAACCACCTCTATTGAACCCTATGATATTCACATGAGACCTATTGGATACCTCTTGAGACCCATTAAGCTTTTAATTACAATAATTTAAAATTTTCCAACCATCTAATTATTCTCCTGAAACCCAACTAAGAAATAAACCCCTCCATTAAACCAAAATTCATGTTCTTTCTCAAAATAGCAATTTATCATATGGACAAGGGAATTAAATGATGGTTAAAATTGTGTTCTTGTATCATTGTAGAAAATTATATGGGTTAAATTACATGCGCGTGGATTTTAAAATTATTTCATTAACTTTTTATTTTTTAGAAAAGAGTGTTTGGAAAGATATTTGTCAAATGTTTTTAAATATAGATTAAATCCCATTAAAATTGTAAGAAATAATATAATGGAAGTGGAGAAACCCAAAACAAAAAAAAAATCAATATCAATAGAATTAAAAAATCACCTGTTCATTTCAACATTGGTCCCCTCATCTTCAAAAAAAAACATGTAGTTATTAAAAAACCCCATCAATATCAATTAAAGGAATGTGACTTAATATTTGTATTAAAATAATTTTAAATAATATTTTATATTTTAATAAAACAATTATCATTGACAAGAAGGTAATAATAAAACAATAGTTTCTCTATCTTAATCTATGTAAAAAAATTGATTCTATTGTCAATTATTCTATATTTGGTTTCAATATTTAAATATTAAAATTCCTATGTTTTTGAAAATTTTAATATTATATATCCTTTAAAAATTCATTTATCACCTAAAAAATATTCATCTATAAGATTAACAAATGATTTATAGGATTTCACCATCATAGGAGAAAATTACCACTCTCGAATATTAAATAACTGTTATTTATATTAAAGAACCACTCATATAATGTTTTATAACCAGTACCACTCAAACTAATCATAAAAATTCTCTTTTTCAAAGAATAATAATTTCTTGGTCAATGTTTCTTCTCTATAATAAGATAAAATAATTATTCTTCAGTAATTGGAAACTAACCTTCATTCCCCTATCTTATTATAAGTTAGAAAATATATAGCGGACACCCGAGCATCCATACAACTCAAAATTTCATTTATTTTATTATCCTTAATCCTTGCTCTACCATTTACATACATAATTATATTTTTACCTTTTCAAACTAATGTAACCAATTATATAATAAATAATTTTTCATTTGGTCAATGTTTATACAAATATATCTTCTTATGTTGAATATATTTTACAATGTTGTGATAGTTGTGGCTGGCCTGCTAGAATCATTGAGTTCGAATGATTTTCATCCTTAACCAGATAGAGGAAAAATTCCTCTTAGTGTATCGATTAGTAAGCACAATGAATTTTATAAAAGTGAAAAATATAAGTGTTCTATGCTTTTTAGTTTACGCCATGGAAGGCGTATACCTATGAATTAACAATATGAAATTTCAAATCATGTGAATTATAACTATATTGATCCACCAAAACCATGTTATCTGTTTAAAAGGATTAAAAAATTTCAATGTTTCTCATAAATTTTCTTGGAAACTTGGTACTTGAGCATACAACATGAAATAAGGATCAGGGATTACATTTGAGAAAAATAAATAGGCTAAATATAAATCCTATGCTAGGATATAAAAAACACTTAGCAAGGGGAGATACATTAGACTTATTAAAATAGAGGATATGACATTGTAGTGAGGTTTACACTAGACGAGTCTAAGTATGGGCCCATCACTGTAAAAGGTACCGTATTGATTTTTTCTTTTTTAATCACTAGATTGTTTTATACGTGTGTATCTTATTCATTCAAATTTTTATTAGTGGTATATTAACTTGGGATTCATGTTCAATTAGTTTGTTATTCAATAATAATTCTAATAACCTTATGAGAAAGAAATTATCATGGATTGAAAAGTCAATTATGTTTAATTATAAATGAAATGTGAAAATATTATTGGAATTTTTTATACTTTAGATAAACATGTATGAACTAATCATTGTAATGAGTGTATTTTTTAGATATATGGATCGTATTAAATTATAGTCATAGAATTTATCTTGTCTCACATTATAGAAGTTTGAACACTTTTCAAGGATATAATAATATCAATTCAAGTCAGGAATGAATCATTATTTGAGCCTAATATATTTATCTTTTCAATTATATAGGCCATTTATTAGATTTATAAAATCAAAAGATCAACCCAGTTTTCCAGTTTTGATGAATATGTATCTGAATGTATTTATTAGTTTTTTTGGATAATAGTTTTAGGACTACCATCAAATAGAGATGGATAACATTCTATTGAATTGGATCCTATAATGAATATGACTTCTTCACTTTCTTATCAAATTGAACAATTTTTTTAATAAATAAATGTAATAATTTAATGATTTATAGAATTATGGATTCAATAAATAATTTTTTAACATAAAAACCATTAATTTTGACACCCCCGATATGATAAGTATGTTTCCATTTTGGTTTGGAGTTTTTGGGTAAAAATTTAGATTTTTTGGAGGAATAGGGAGGTAAGAATATTTGTTTGATTTTCATGGTAATTCTAACCTTTCATATTTACCATTAATGAATAAAAAATTATATAGTGTCTCTAAAAGGTTTAATTCATGGTTATCCAAACCATGTGATGTGTTTTTTGACCGATAAATGGGGGTATAGTTAGGTTAAAAGTAATACTAACCATGCATACTAAATATTATTTTTCATTATTTAATTTTTATAATTATTTATGTCCACTAATCTCAATTATTAGGCACCTTAATCCATTGTAGATTTTAGGGAATATTGGGGGAAGATATAATGTTGTTCAACCTATGAAAAACTAATTTCATTAAAGGATTGATCAAATAAATAAAGAATCAAATTTTTGGTTTTGATGAATTATTTTATTATTTGATATCTTTTTGTTTCTCCCTTGAAACCATTAATTAGTCTTATGTTTGGACATATTCATGATGGATTATTTAAACTATATATATTGATAGAGAAATTTTATGAATCATATTATTGAATTGAAGGGTTTATTCCATTGATTTGATTCATGGATCTATAAATTTAGCAAATATCAGGAGTGATGTGACTAGTTTAATGTCCCACATAACTAACATTTAATGAAACTAAGGAGAAATTTGAACTTTTTTCATTTTAGGGAAAAGTTTGAGATATGGGTCTCATATTTCGATTAAAGAGTTCAAATGTCACTAAAAGGTGTTTTTGGAAGTTTGTTTGAGGATCAGAAGATGTCTTAGGTCATTTGATGGGGGTGGGAGTAGGTTTAAGGTTCCCCAATCATAATATTTTTCTACATACTTCTCATCACATCACAATAGGCCTGGGTCACAACATAATAAAGGTTGAGTAGGTGGCCATCATTCGACACCATGGAAAGGATACACTATGACATGTTATAGTGTATGAATGAGACTCCTTTATGTTAGGAATACTTATTCCATGGACTAGGGAATTACAATACTATGAGCCTTACATATGACTAGTTTTGTTACATGTAAAGGTTAAGTCTTTGGTGGGAGGACCACACCATGAAATGAGGGAATCATGAAATGTTTATAAATCCATATGTATTATCTTGATAAAATTTATACATGCACTTGAAAATAGTTTATGGGGTGAGAAGATCATGTTTTGGTGGAGGGTATTAGAAAATGATGAAAATAATTAATTCTGAGGATCATTCCATGCTTCAGGCATCATTACATCATATAAATTTCATACATATTTAATTTTTTAGAAACTAAATACCTTATATATTCCATTTGAGATATGTAAAATCTCATGTTTCATTGGTTTAGTCATTTAAATATATATGTATATATATATATATCTGGATTTTTCCTTGAAGTCATCACTATGATTGGGTGTCATAAGACCTTGAAATTAATACATAAGGAATATTAATATATATTAAATAATACACATGTATATTGTAAAAAAAATTGGGTTTCCCATTTGGTTGAGACCTCATATGGGAAATCTGAGACTATGGTTGTTTCTAAAACATAGGTTTTTCCCATGTTGTGACACAATGTTGGCCAGTGACCGGGGTTTTGTAGATGGATGTCACTGATGGTGCATTATGTAAAATAATAATTTTTTTTTATTTAATTGCTAAAACTAATTCCCCCACTCTATAAATATATCATTATGATAAATAACTAGTGTTACCCACATAAAATTGGGAAATTAGAGAGGATTAGGAGAGCATTGACATTATCGATAATTGATCACAGAGCGATGATCATTTTGAAAATTAATTGAGTCCACCAATGAAGTTTCTGGATCTCACCAATGAAAGTGGAATAGACCCATCATTAATCAGTGATCAATCCAAACGTGAGTTAGGGCATTTTATTTCATGAATTTCCACCATTGTATAAATTTCATAGGTATATCTTTTTATTTTTATCTATTCCCCATTCTTCACATAATCTCGATTATATTACATAATTCTTAATCTGGTTTATTCTTTTTTGGGACCATATTACACCCTAGTTAATATTTATTTAATATTTGGTTGAGAACATGTCAAATAATGATGGTTTTACTATGTTCATGTGATTTCCCCCCACCTCTCTTCATGATCTTCATCATTGGCCCATGGGGTTCATGGTTCAATATTTTGGGCCATCTTCGCGTGTGATAAAACCCACAAATTAATGGAGGATACATGAACGAGATGGATATTGGGGGTTTAGATTTTAATTGATACATGTTGTGGGTTGTAGGTGACAAGTTTATGGATTTATATTCCAGAAAGAGGAATAAAAATTCATATTTTCTAGCTACTAGAGGCTGGGAAAAATGATTGGCCATGGAATCCTTCGTGATTTTTAATTTTTTGTGAAGTCCAATGGTAGAGGAACTGATGCGAAATAAGGATCCAAAATCCATGTGAAGAACATATCAACTTTTTGCGAAATCCATGACTATATTTCTTGTATCATTATGGAACACACAACTTATAATATGAGTTTACGCAGTGTATATGGATTCAAATGAGTTAAAATATCACACTCCATGTGGACAAGCCTATATGTCGTGTCATCTTATTCTGGTAGTTAAACAGTGTGTTGAAGACATACGTCAAAGGAACCAATGTGGTCAGATATGCCATGCACCATGAGAGGCATAGAGTGTATATGTTCATGGATAGTCGAGTCGTGTACCGTGTGTACATTCCCAGGACCCAGGGATAACGTACATGATTTTTCACCCCATCTATATGCCATGTATTATAACAAGGCTTCCCAATCCATTTCCAGGCGAGGAAACGACTATGTGTCTGGGTGAGGCCACACACAGTGTGCTCCGTTGTGCATGTCACATAGTTTTTCTATAAGTTCGTACCTTGTACATATCATTTTTCAAGACATGAAATTAGGCCTGTGAGTAGCCTATCCTATGTAGTTTTTTCTGTGGAACCTGATGGGGGCATTAATTTCAGTTGCTGAGAACGACATGAG
This sequence comes from Viscum album, assembly GCA_963277665.1. Taxonomy (NCBI): domain Eukaryota; kingdom Viridiplantae; phylum Streptophyta; class Magnoliopsida; order Santalales; family Viscaceae; genus Viscum; species Viscum album. The sequence continues at coordinate 688,618,514 of OY728167.1, forward strand.
AAGATTCTAGAGAAATGCTTCTCTTAGCGACTATTATTAGATGATAGTGATATGGTGTGATATTCAAAGTGTTAACATTGTCTGTACTAACCTATATTTCCAGCATTTGGATACCCCTTATCCAATATATAGTTATAGACATAAATCCCACACATTACATAGGGTTTGGGTCCTCTATATGGAGAGTGGACTTACCGTTATTGAGCTTTGGCAGTATGGCAGTCCTCTATTGATTTAGTGCTCCCTAAGAATTTCTATATAGTGTTGTGGTGTAGGAACTCCATAATAATTCATGAAATTCACATGATATTCTTGACTAAGAGATATCACTCCCTCAACAATGACATAAATTAGTGAGGATACAACCCTCAACCTAGTTTCTTAGGTGGTTACACATGTTTTTTGGAATACGTGATGATTCCTTTTGAGCCATGGGAAGAATATTCATTCTTAGCTAGAATAGATATTGAGATCCCCTTTATCTCTTCAATTTGGCATCTTCTTAAGAATATAAGATATTAGTTTTTCAATACCCTATTGATTTATGGGTTGAGTTTACAGTTGTTATTTCTATCACTCCCTTTTTTGTTTTTTGGGATGACATATAGGGTATGCATATAATAACCCCTAAAATGGATTTGACTACATGTTTTGTGTCTTATACAGTTAATAGGAAGATTGGAGATCACTTTGTGAGAACAATTTTTGGAGGATCATAGTGTTAATTTCTATTGTAGGTAGTGTTCGGTGGTCAGTATTAGAGATCATGAGTCATAATCGCTTCGATATTTCACATTTTCTAGTCATTTTTAGGATGGGTCTTCATTTCTAGTTGGGAATGTATTTATAACCTTTGTATCTTTTTCTATATGATATTATACTTCTATGTTTTTCATAGTGGGTTTTTCATGCATGGTTTATACTCTTGATGTTTTATATTTTTCCTACATATTGGCAGTGTTACATGAATATTTTCATGTGTTTTCATATAGATACTTTTGGATAAGGGTTTCAATTTCAGTTATATTCTAACCAACACTTTTCACCAACCCCTGTCCTATAGGAGGTAGGATTGGGGTGCCACACATGTCTTACTACCATCCTAGGAGGAGTCCTGGTGGGTTGGGTTGCGATAAAGTCATATCAAAGGTGGATCATCAATTAGGATGGTGTTTTGAGTTGTAAATGTCATGAATTATTGTTTGGGAAATTAGGGAAATGATGTCGCTGTGTCTTGGGTTCAGATATCAGGCCAGGAAACCCAGTGTTGGCATGATGGATAACATATCCATATATAAGGATTCTAACTTCATGCTTGTTGACTAGGCATACACATGCATCTAATATAGGGAAACAAATAGTACATGAATCATATATCATTGGTTTTTCTTCAAGCCTTTCTAGAGTCATATCCCTATATATTCTAATATATTTATAGTATATCGTGTCAACTTGTAAGATGATTCCATGATTAAAGTTAGATGGGATAATGATATTGGGTGATGAAGATGGCCAATTGGGTGAGGATGCCCTAGTTTAGGGTCACTATGTTAGCCATAGTATTATCAATTCTTCAGTTTGAGAGATATTTTGTGAGGTTGTTTCTCAAGTAAAGTAGTAGGAAACAATTCAACCATTGGAAGTGATAGGACCCACCCCTGGTGGGTCAGTCTGATTTTTCATGATAGATGTAGTAGCAGTACTTTCCATACATTTAGAAAGACTATGAAAATAGTCTAGGATTTCATCTAGAGTTCGAGGATCTGGTACCGCCTATATTCAAGGGTGAGTAGACCCTCAGGCATTAGAGGTTTTTCATGAGTCCATATTTTAGATTTTATATTTTATGAGGACACTACCTATGTTGATGGTTGAATTTACAACTTGCCTCTTCCATAGAGGGTTGAGAAGTTAGTGGGGTTTGGATACCCAGGCGTATGATGAGTCAAACCATTATTGGATAGATTTTGAGAACCTATTTCATAGTGTGTTTTAATACGCTTCTAGATCAATAGTTTAGGTTCAAATTATTCTTTAAGTAGGCCTGGGCTATAGAGATATTCTTGGGAAGGGATAATTGGGAATCTAGAGAAAGTAGTGGAAATATGGGTGTCAAGATGTCTACAGTATTTAAAAGTTTTCATTCTCTAGGGGAATTTCGTTGGAGGAATGATAATGCTTAGACACAAACACAAGTACCTACACCACAATAGATGTATAGTGGACTTTGTTGGATTGAAGGTTATTTGGCTTTGAATCCTTGTAGAATACTCAGATATCATAATATTTGGATTTTCATTTATTATGATGGGAAGGGTCATTATACTAGGGACTCCCTAACCCATCATGTTATAGTGGGAGGATGGAAAACAGAGGCTTCTAATCATGGGACTCTGGACATTGTATGAGGTATTATCTATGCCCATTTTCCTTTTTTACTTAAATTATTTTTCATTATAATCACTTTCTTATTCTATTTGTTATTCCCATGTTAGTTTTATTGGTTATTTTAATTCTATCATATAAGAAAAATGGCTACAATATGTATTATCTTATGATGAAATTTAAATCTATGTTGACAAATCCATTTCTATTAATGTGGACAGTGTTGTGGTGTGGTAGATGAGTTACTTTTATTTGTTAATTTGAGTCAGTTTTGATGGTGTTGAAGTGTTAGTTTGAACCTTAGTTATGGGATATCTATTGGTAAGTGAAAGGATATCTTTAGGAAATGGAGACCTATGACCCATAGAAATTGGAGTGATCCAGGGAACATCCTATGAATAATATAATTTATTGATAAATGTCACATTTCTACCCCTTCCATGTTGAATTCCTTGTTTGATAATTAGGGATTTGAGTGTTGAATTTAGCATGAACCCTGTATCTAGATACACATACTGAGGAAATGTTGAAGATCACACTTTACTTTATCAGTTTGTCTTGACTTGTTGAGGAGATATATTCTCATGGGATCATTTCATAGTGGAAATAAGACTATAAGATTCTTTTAAATGTGTTCTATTAGGAAGAATGTGGTTATCATTTATTGGAAAAGGAAATCTCATCCAGGATAGGTTGGTCTTGTATGTCAGATAATACAACTGACTTCTCCTTAGTTGGGTCGTATGAACCTTGGAGTAGTAGACACTATGATAAGGGTTCTTTTAGATATAGTGTATCCCCCCCCAAGTGTGTCCATTATTGTTTGTGAAAATGGAATATGATATATTGAATATTTTCATTGTTTATCATCACCTAAATCAGATAATGAATAATGAAAAGTACACCATGCCAAGGAATAACAACTTGTTCGACTAGTTGAAAGGTGTTAGTTGGCATTAAAATATAAATTTCAGGTCCAAATACTATTAGTTGTGTGTTTATAAGGATCATATTTTGAATATGGAATTAGGATGTTGCTACAAATACTATGTGTTTTTGGTGGATCCCTTTTATGTGACTAGTTCCCCTAATGTGTTCATGGAATTTATAAACCAAATCATCTGAACTTATTGGGATCAGTTTGTTATTACCTTTGTTAATGAAATTCTCATTTACTATATGTCTATGGTGGATCAAAAATGTCATTTGAGGATAGTACAAGACTAACTATGGGAGCACCAATTATGGTGGGATTTGTAACTGTTAAATTTGGATTTAGGATGTTCAATTTTTAGGGAATGACATCTATAAGGACCCAGCCTTAAACATACATTATTCTAGTGTTTTTAAGTTGAATTAACATTAGAAGATATTTTCAGTTTATAGTTTTAGAGAACTACAAAAAACTCATACAAAGTAGACCCATACATTACGTGGGGATAGTTTTGCTCGGTATCAAAATTTTCCTCCAAAGGAAACCATTTTAAAATAAACCATGACTTATCTTCAAGAAACATCATCAATTAATTCATCATGACATCTTCATTTTCCATAAAAATCTTAGGACCTATGAAAAACACTCTAAACCATTTTATGATCATAAAAATCTCTATAAGGGATACAAAAAGAAGAAAAAATGATAGTATTTTGAAATCATGTAAACCATGAATAATTTATCATATAGTAATATTTTTCACCTATAAAAAGTAGTAAATAATTTCCTTATAAAAAATTTTGTACCATATTTTAAATCGTAATATTACCATAAAACCCATAGCAATAATATATAAAACTAAAAGGTAACTTGGGACATAATCATACTTAAATGGAATAACCATACAGTCAACATCAATACATATCAGTCCTATAAATGGAATATACATATGATAGACATGTATTCTCAATTAATTGGAGATCTATAAATGGGATCACCCTTCACATAATCTATACTGTGCTCACCCATGAGCTATAATGGGGCTCAATCCTTCATATAAGTTGTATCAGGCTCACCTGTGAGCTATAATGGGGCTCAAACCTTCGTATAAGCTGGATCGGGAATACTCATGAAATGTCCAAGTACCATTATACAATCATAACACATAAAGGATTAAAATTTCCAACATGTCACTCATAAAATTTCATTTTCACTCATAAGAAAACATTTCATGTTATTGAAATAACCAATACATTTTCAAAAACTAATTTACACAATTTTAAAAGAGATTTTGAATCAAAGTGCACCATACCTCTTTGAAACATTTAAAATAAATTCAAGAATTAATATTTTAAAAAATTTATGTGTATATAAATAAATCCAAAAAATCATTTTGAAAACATGGACATGAATGAGAAATATTTTCAAGAATAAATCATTAAAACACTTAAAATATTGTTTTAGTTAAAGATTAACTTATGACTTTGAGCATTTAAATTATAATCCACATGAAAATATAACATTTTAAAAACATTAAATAACATGATTATAGAAAAAATATGGATATATAAACTCAAAGGGGCTATATATAGATGCTATAAAAAAATAAAGGTGTATGTCATCAAGAAATGTCTCAATGAAAAGAGATTGAGAGAAAATCCATTACATTGAGTCTGTCTCATCACATATAATATTTATCTTCATGAATAATAAAATTAGGCTATGTATTTAATTTCTCAATACCCTTAATAATTTTTATTATTCCATTTAAATTACTATTATCATTACATAACAATTAATTAATTATTTATGTCCACATTAGGAATTTTTTTGATATTCGATACCCCAGTCAAAAAATGAACATGGTATGATGTTAACAGTCCATGAGGTCATAAGAAAATCATTTATAGAATAATATTCATCCCATAATAATCAATACTATATTTAAATTATACTTTTAAATCCATTAATTATATATGGATATGAAAAATTGGAAAACATTACAATCATTGAGACTCTAAGTCGTACACACACATGATAAATGTTTTCCATTTTTCATTGATCATTATGGAAAGAAGTTATGTATTATATTATCTTTCCATAATGATAATAAAATCGATAATATCATATTAATAATTTAAATATACCTATATATATTATCCAAATTCTGTCCTGATTAAAAATGAATCACATTTCTTTGTGGAGGTGAGAGTTCACACGTACGCATGAATGAAGTTATCATTTTTATGTACATGGAAAGGGAGAAAATAAATGATATATTAAAATATTATAATAATAAATATGTCATTAATATCATATATTAACACTAATTCCATCTTTATAACCAGTCTTGAGAGATTGAAATATGAACAATATTGGTTCGCGAGGCGGTAGGTCACCATACACACGAATGAAAAGTTCACTTCAATTTTTTTGAAATTATAGAGGAATTTAGGTGATGATATTAAAATAATAACATCTAAGTATATTGAGTATACTATAGTTATTATCTCATCATGGTTGGAGTATATTTTATGGAATTGGAAGAAGAAATGAAATAGAAACCCTTAAATAAAAATACTACATTTCCTTCAGATGATCACCACTCTTAACAACATAACACCTGAAAGGAGGATGTTCTGACTACTAAAAGGCCTCAAGAATATGGGTAGGGATTATAGTAAGGTTTTTTGAGTAGATATTTTCTGAAAGAAAAGGTTTTGGAAGTTTTATTAATATAGAGGAATAGGTGAACTTTTATAGGATAGGGGAGGGGCAATCTTGGAATTTTTAAAAGTATTAAATTAATATAAATTTATTTTCAATTTAAAAAGGGTCCAAAATAATTTAGTTAGAAATATAGTATAATTATGGGTCAAAATATATTCATCCATCTAAAATTAAAATATTTTTAGTATTTTTTTTAATCTTCATCTTTTTGGTTTAACAACTTTTAACTCTAACCATTTTATCATGTAATTTAAATTTTGTGAGTTAAAATAATTACCCAATCATTCCAAATGACCAATGAATGAGTCATTCATGATTTTTTTTTAATTATATAATTTTTTTTCCAAAACATATATTTTTAAAAAATTTATATCATTTAATTAAATATTTTATATTTTAAAATAAGAATTATATCAATTTTGACACAATTCATTACATGAGTTTTTTTAAAAAAGCATAACACCATTATTCCTTAAAAAACTACATTAACTCAATCCTAAAATGTCATAGTTATCAAGAAAATTCATGTATGGAACAAAATATTTCAAATTATATTTATTTTAATACTATTAATATCATTTAATTGATTCTTTATTTAATAAATATATTACTACATAATCATTTTCTCATAATTAAATTTAATAATTTAATTACTAAAAATAAAAAATAAATTAAAATTATTTAGGTAATATTTTTATATTTTGAATTAATATTCATAATATAATGTATCACTAATATAACCCCATATTAAAATTATTTTAGTAAGAAGAAACTTATTTATGACATATTTTTCTTTACATTAAATTGAATATTATAAATGTCATAATCACACCTAAATGGATTCCAAATGTCACAATTTCGGACCAAGGATGTTTATGGTATGTAATAACTCAAAAAATAAGATTAGGAAATGTTTTTGGGTAATTTGATGATTTTATAATATTAATTTTACCTTCAATTGCCCTATTTAGCTTTAACTGTGGTAAATTAAATACCAATGTTACTATTCACAAAAAAATTAATTTGATCATATTGGAACATACATTTAATATTGAGTTAATACATTCATGTACTTTTCTTAAAATTCAATTCACATAAGTAGTTAATTTTTTTTAACACTAATCATATTGAAAGATCGAGAAAACAAGTTTCTTAAGTAAAACATTCAAAAGCTCACATTGTTTTTCTATTTAATTTTAATTCAAAAAATAATCCTATGATATAAATTTATTTAAATGATAAAAATATCATAGAATTATATCTTAAAACAAGGTAAAATTATAATTTAACAATATAACTAAATTGGATGAAAAAGTAGTTTTGAAGTAAAATGTAGTGTTTCTCATTATTCATTAAAATATGAATTTTATATAAATAATCCCAAAAATTCATGAAAAGTAAATTTTTATGTCCCAAATACAACTAAGAAGGTTAATTTTTTAATAGAACATATAAAATTTAATGAAACTAGTTTCAAAATGGTTCTCCATCAAAAGGTGGTAAAAATGCCTTTTTTTTGACAAATACTCATTTTATTTGTAAAATTGAATTTGTTCCTATATAATTCTTGTAAAACATATAAGATCAATTTTAAACATTAAATTTAATTTATATTTAATTAATATAATCCAACAAGGATTATTTATTTATTTTATAAACACAATTATCAACAATTCAATATTTTTTCAAAAAAATACATCCTTTATAATCAATTGGTTTTTAGTTTCATTTAAAGATAATTTGGTAACTAATGAATCATTATATAAAATTTTTTAAAATATATTTTCGTTCATTTTAACACTATTCATTCATTCCAATCAAACAGATTGGTTATAATGGTAACATTTAAATAATAATATTTAATTTTCTGTTAAAGCCCGATATGGCGTATCATGTAGTCCATCGAACAAAGTATTTCTTTTTTTTTAAATTATGATGTTACTTCATATATGATCATTTTGTATCTATGGATACAATAAGTATTGATGAATGTTTTTAATGGGGACCTACCAAGAGTGAGCCAATGGTATGTAATTTTCTTGGTTTGGAGGGATACTATGGAAGGCTCATGGAAGATTATCTTAGTAGGAAATCCAATTAACACTTGATGATGAATTCTTCTAGGAAGTTAGATTCGTTCCAGGTGACCCTGGTGGAGGATTGGGCTGTAACATATCTATATTTAATAGTAATTACTCCACTACTTCTTCAGTGTGTGGGATATTTTTAGTTTGGAGATGTCAACTATAATGTTTTTTGTGACCATATATCCTTAAGAGATACACGAGATGAATTTTATGAAGGAGAGGACCATGTCATGTCATGACCTGTCCCCCAAGGATCAGGCTATGAAAAACCACAATCCCACCTTCCAAGGGCTAGGCGATAAAGACTTTAACCAAGAAGACATGTCCCAAAAATGGAAGGCATTTGCCTTTAAACCTGTACACACGCATGCAACACAAACTGAAAGTACAAAGGGGCCAGATTACAAGCCCAAAACCACAAAAGAAAGTAAAAAAGGGTCCAAAATACAATCCCAAAACCATAAAAAAGTACAAATACCCTGGTCCATCCACTCAAGACCCTACCTGAAGGGTAGGTGAAGGGTAGCTTCCTGTAGCTTTAGTAATACACCTGTTCGTCCCATATCACTGAGCACCACCTGGTCCCGGAACACCAAGGTCTCCATCGAAGCACATGTCTATCCTGTCTCATTAAGAACCACCTAGTCCAGGACCACCAAGTTCTCCATTGAAGAGTCAAAAACCTACATGGGACACGACACGTGCAAACCCATCCTGTGTAGGGGTGAATAACACAATATTCAGAAGGGACCCAAAACCACAAAGTAAAGGCTACAAAGGAGAGTATACACAAGGTACTGTCAGTACTCCACTGAGGAGATTACACTAAGTACACTATGTACACCACTAAGGTGAGTACGCCATGTAAACTAAGCACACCTCTGGATATTCTACCTAAATACACTAAGTACACCACGGATGAGAGTACGCCAAGTACACTAAGTACACCACTGAGGAGAGTACGCCTAGTACTCTAAGTACCCTAATAAGGAGAGTAAGACAAGTACACTAAGATTCACCTCACACAGGTATAATATATATTATAGAAAGAAAGACCATCAGTCGCAACACTAAACACCATGGGCTTCTGGGGCACTCCAATCTGATAAGCACCATGGGTATGCAGGGTCACACAGAGTCGCTCCCCTCTTTGGGCATGTCTGGTTACACAGAGTCGACTCCCACTAGCCTTGTACCACTATGTTACTCATCCCTGACGAGTACAGTGGGTATGCTGGGTCACACAGAGCTGATCCCCACCGTGGGCATGCAGGGTCACGTAAAGACATGTCCCACATTGTCCGTCGTACTTAGGTACACCTTCCCGATGAGTACCATTGGTCTTCTAGGTCACACAGAGCCACTCCACACCTTGGGACTTCCAGGTCACATGGAGCACCTTACAACTACACCATTGTAGCTGATCCACACAGGGTCGCTTGTTATCAGTATTCAGGTCTCAGTAAGTCGTAGGATCGCCACACGCAGTGAGATTGATTCATGGAGAAATTTCCACTCAAGCCATTCTTCATATTCCAACATCCACAAAATCCTTATTAGATAATTAAAAATGATCTTCCTCACCACAAGGGTTCAATAGCCGCAAATGGATGGTCAATCAGACACCCAGTTTGAGTGATATTGGTGTTTTAGTAAGCATGGGCTGGTTGCATCTATGCCCAGTCCAACTTTGTTAGACAGAGCCGACCAACCCAACTAGTGCCTCCCAATACCCTATACTGGTACAACTGATCTGAACTGACCTAGTTTGGGTCTGAGCCAGATCGGACCAGCTTGGGCACTGGACAAGGCCGATTGGGCTTTTCTGGAGCTAGCCCGGTTGGGCCAGGGGTCTAGCCCGTCGGGCCGCCCAGCGACTTGATACCATCAGGCCCAGTCCGAAACTGGTGGGCTAGTTTTTCCCCCACTAGGTTGTGAAACTTCTTGATTTTATCCTGTGGTTCAAGCCAACAATAAAGGGTTAGATTTATTTCTATACCAGGCCGCATAGAGGGCTGAAATTTTCACCCGGTCCGACCCACCCTGCGGGCTGGACCCTTCTAGCCCGGACACCATGTGGTGTCCGGTTCAACACACCACGGCCTGCTTCACATAGAAAGCTAGTATTCTCCATCCAAGATTTCTCTGTGACCCGGTTCGGCTGCATGCGGCCGACAAGAGCCGCCCGCCCTTCCTCCCGCACAAGTTCCCTGCTGGACTGTGTACTAGTGCACCGCGGCCCGCGCGTTGCGGGCTACCCTTCCAATACGGCCAGATGGATGCATCCCACCTACGCCAGTCACCGACCTAAGATCTGATGTCTTCTACTACTCCACCATGGCTCGAGCCTGTCTTGACACCTCCTACAACATGCCTCAGTGGTATGACACCACCAATCTATGGCCTGAACCGGTCGACAGTGCCGAAGAAGACTTCCACAGACCACTGGGACCGCTCTAGTGGTCTGTTCCTCATGCTGCTTACACCTACGGCTTCCATAGGATGCCACATTCCTTTTAAAGGACTCAAAACATCCTTTACTCCATTTTGAAAACATGTGAGGAGATGATTGTGATTAAAACAATAGTCAAATACTATTGCAGTCCCTGAGATATAACAATACCTTCCTACAAGATCAAGTGACCTACGGAAAAACTTGTTGGTGGGTTGATCCTCATTCGTTGTTTTAGAATAAACAATGGGGAATTTAACATCAAAAAGAAAACCGCTACCTATTGAAGATTTGTCGTTGGTGTCAATCTATTCAAATCCATTGGAGATCATCAATATCTGGTCCTAGATCCATTATTCATGAAATTTTCACCACTTTTTTCTTCATTGAAATTCTTTATTGGAGATAAATTCTTCATCGTTCATCAGAGAAATTCCATCTCTAATTATCAAACCCATTATCTCATTAAAAGATAAACACATCACAGTGTTTCTGTTATGCTGGGTCATCATGTGGATATGTTGTTCCATTTATGAAAACTATTATCCGTTAATATTTAGTAAAAGAGTCTATAATCTATTTCATTTTTCAAATGAAACAGTCGGATCAACGCTGCATTGTAGGGAAACAATTCTTTTGAATAAAATAAAATTTCTATGTTTATTTTTTTCATAAAACATCTGAAAATTAAATTTTTTCCTCAACCCACACCAGTAAAGGTCTGGTCCATTATTAGTTAATTCCATTATTCTAGACACAACTGTGCCCTTATATTTTCAAACTAGGAACTTATTTAGAAGATTCCAAAACCGGACACGCGCACCATTTTAATTCGCTTAATAAAATTTCAAAAACTATCTTTCACCCTCGTCCCGCACCAGTCATGGTTAAGCTCCTCCAAAGGGTAAAACACCCTCACCTGCTCAACAGTACTCTCGGATTTCCAATCCGAGTTACCATTTATTAGATATAAATTTTTTAAAATAAAATAATTATTACTTAATTGTTTTATTTACGGTGAAAAACTAACTTCCACTGTTGGCCTCCACCATCCATCTTTAGGCTATGAATAAGGAAAGAATACCCTCATGAGCCCCACAATGGTCTCAGATTTTCCAATACAAGTCATCAGTCATGAGTTATAATCAGTTGGAAAATAATAAAATTTTATTTAATACTTTTGTTTACGATTATTTAATTTTTGGGGTTTCTCACTAGAGGATAGCGCCGACTAAACTTATGTAACGCAAAAGATAAAACCACCATTTTGAATGGAATTGTTCCCTTAAATTTTTGATAGAGGAATCCTTTTATGATTTATTCCAATTTTTCAAAAAAACCACTCATGTGGGATATCTTAAACTCAACCATTTTAAATAGATCATTCCAGGAACTCCGGGCCTTAGAATCACACGTCGTCTCAACACCTGGTCTCGAAATAATACCATTTATTTTTTAAAAAATTATTGAATTACGAGGTATGACATTACTCCCCCCCTTAGGGATTTAAATCCTCATAAGAAAAAACGTGGGTTAATAGAACAAAATGGGTTACTGGGCACAAATATGAGCCTCCCACTCCCATGTTCTCTCTTGGAGATTTACATACTGCCAACGAACATGCACTATAGGAATCGACCGCCCACGAAGGATCTTCCCTTTTCGATCCTTGATCTCTACTGGAAACTCCCCAAAAGTCTCCCTATTGTCAAAAATCTAGCACGTAGAGGAATCTCGATCCCTCAACTAAACTCTTCTCTTGGGTAGTTAGGAAGTGGGCTGAGTTTGTGAGTCGGTCAGGGATAACCCTTATGGTATTGTGTCTCCTGGGAGTACTTGGTAAACCATTCAAAAATTCTGTCAATATTCTATCCCACATCCACTCCAAAACCTCGATGGGTTGTGTCAAGCTTTCTATATCCTGGTTCCCACCCTTTACTTGTTGAAAACTGAGGCATCTAGAAACAAAGACTCTCATTGACTTCTTAATACCCGACCACCAATACGGATGTCGAAGGTCCAGGTAAATCATCACTACAACTAGATCCACCACCAAAGGGTATGTATGGAAATCCCTCAAACCCTACTCTTGAAACTCCATTGGTACTATGGTGCGTCCTATAAAAATCTTGATATCCTCCCCACATTTCGAATAACCATCAGGGGAACACTTTGTGGACATCTGGGCATGTATGGTCTCACAGCTGGCATCTTTGAGTTGCGCCTCCCTTATTCATTGTAAGAGTTTAGGGGAAAACACCATTAACTAAATATAAGCTTCATCATATCTATCCACAAAGGATATTTGATTTTTGAAAAATTGGTCAGAGTCCCCATTCAGTATCATTGAACATGATCTTTTAAAGAGGGAATATACCACCATGTTCCCATTACCAAGAGTATAAACTATCTCAAAGTCATAGTCCTAGAGGAACACTATCCAACACCGATGTCTCATATTCAGATCCTTTTGAGAAAATAAATAATTCAGACTCTTGTGGTTAGATTAAACGATGAATCGTTCACCCCTAATGTAGTTTCTTTACATGTTTAGTTTGAAGACCACCACTTCCAACTCTAGGTCATGAGTTGCATAGTTCTTCTCAAGTGGTCTCAATTGTCCCGATCCATATGTAATTACTACTTTCCCCTATATCAGGACACAACCAAGCCCGATTCCTGTTGCCTCAATGAACACCATGTTGTTGGTGCCCTCTTCTGGAATCCTCATTATAGGAGCACTCATCAAGCTATAACTAAGCTAATGAAAGCTCTTATAGAATCTTGTTTTCTGCAAGAAGGGTTCTCCCTTCATTTTCATTGTCTTCATGGGTGATGCTACTCTAGATAAATCAAGTAAATACCTCAGATAGAACCCAAACATCCCAAGGAAACTCTGCACCTCAGTAACACACTTGGGTGGATCCCAAGAATGAAACACCTATATCTTTTTAGGATCTACCATAACTCCAGATTCTGAGATGACATGTCTAAGGAAGTGGACCTTTCATTTTTAGAACCTGCACTTTGACAGCTTCTCATAGTGCTGGTTCTCTCAGAGTTTTTCCAGAACCATCCTTAGGTTTTTCATTTTATCCCCCTCTAACGTTGAATACACTATGATTCCCTTAAGGTTGAACACTACAAAATGGTCTTTGTATGGTTGGAAGATCATATTAAGGATTCCCATGAACACAGTTGGGGAGTTCGTCTTAATAAACAACATCAATATGTACATGTAGTTTCCATAGAAACATTTGAAATCCATCTTCAAGATGTACTCATCTCGCAATCAAAGATGGTGATAGCCAGGTCTGAGGTCCATATTTGAGAACCATCCCATTCCACTCAGTTGATCTAATGGGTTAATCAACCCTTGGTAGATGATACTTGTTATTCACGGTCACTTGGTTCAGGTTCCAGAAGTCCAAATATAGCCTCAAGATGTCATCTTCCTTCTTGGAGAACAACACTGGGGTTGCCCATGGGGAAATGATGGGCCATACGAATCCCTTCCTCCGCAATTCCTCAAACTGTACCATCATCTACTAGAGCTCTAGGGGATCTATCTCATATACTAGTTTTGATATTGATGTCATCCCAGGATACATAACAAATAATAAATCTACCTCTCTCTAAGGAGGTAGTAGTGGAACATCATATGGAAATACATCCTCATTCTTTTCCAGGTCTCTGAGATTGACGTCGGTTTCATGCTTTCCAACTACTGAAATCCACTGGCTATACTTGATCAGCCAAATATATTTCAAATATAATGGTTTTCTTTAGTAATCTAGCATCAGTAGGAATGTACAAAGGAAATGTGATGTCTCAGATGTCCCTAAACACATCTCCCTCAGAGGTCCAAGACCCGAAGCACTGATTGTATCGTATTCATCGAGTACCTAGAAATGTCATTTTTTCTTCGATCAATACTCATCTACTAACATGTCACCCTATCAAAGCTGTAGAAGCTCTTGGGAACACATAACCATGTTCTCTTATGGAAAGATCCCCTTCTCGGAGAGAGGTTCTCAAGCTATGTCCCTGGAAAATTCACCTCATTGTAAGATCGGTTAATCCAAACCCATTCATCACCATGTTGATCCATGTAGAAGGCTCACTACCAAGACTACCATTTTATCTAATGGTGCCCTGACTGGATGGAAAACTCAGTCTCCACCTCAAGCCTGTCCTTAGCCGCCTATGAGTCGGTATCACCTCAAAACCTGAGGGGTATCTTTATCTGAAGCTTGTATAAGGCACTGAGCCTACATGAGTCCTCTATTGATAGCGCCAGTAGTAACTTCTTACCAAAAGATGGTGCCAAATACATGACACCTTCCAAATAATCCATCTCAGGCAATAATCCATATACCAAAGCCTCATCACTCTATTGACCATTCTCATGGTCATGCACTGGAATCCTAGATGGCTGTCTGCATGGAGGAATCTTGAAGGGGAATAAAGATGAACCACAATCAATTTATTATACTTGGTGATCTGACTCCGACTCAAAAAGATTGTGAGAAAACATTTATTGATGGATGCAACCCATTTTTTCATGTATCGAGTTGGAAAATGGATTTTAGGGTCCTGGTGTATGGATACGTCGCCCGCCACACTAACATTGGAATCCATGGCCACAATTCCAGACTCAAAACCCTTTACACTATTTCCCCATAACAATTTATAGACTCTTAGTTATTCTGGTATAACAGACCATCTCTAATACCTAATTTTCATGAACTATCCCCTAGGGACCATTCTGTGACTAACCCCAAGCCCACCTTTAAAAGGCCAGTGGTTGGCGACTAGCACCAAGATGAAATATTCCAAAAAGGGAAGGAATTTTCCATTAAACCTATACACACACACAACAAAAACTGAATGTAAAAAGTGGCCATAACGTAAGTCTAAAACCACAATGGAATGAACATCTACCACATTCCATCTGCTCGAGACCCTACCAAAAGGGTAGGTGAAGGGTAGTAATTGGTAGCCGTTGTAGTTGTACCATCCATCCCGTCTCACTGAGCACCTACTGGTCCTGGACCACAAATGTCATTGTTGAAGCATCCATCTATCATGTCTCATTGAGCACAACCTAGTCCTTAACTACAATGTTTTATGGTGAAGCATCGATCACCTGCACATGAAATGACATGGGCGGGCGAAGCCCATGCAGGGGTGAGTAACACAATACCCAGTAGGGACCCCAACCCACAATGGAAATACCACAAAGGAGAGTATACAAAAGGCCCTGTTAGTACACCACTAAATAGAACACACTAATTACAGTAATTACACCAATGAGGAGAGTACCCCATGTACACTATGTATACCCTGATGAGATTATGCCTAGTATAATAAGTACACCACTGAGGAGAGTATAGAAAGTACACTAAGTTCACCACTAATGAGATTACACCAAGTAAACAAAGTAAACCACTAAGGAGAGTATTCCAAGTACACTAAGTGTCATCTCATGCAGGTATAATATAGTGTTAGAAAGAAATTCCATTAGTCAAAACACTTAACACCTTGGGTTGCTGGGGTATTCCTCTCTAATGAGTATCATGGGTACGTTAGGTCAAACAGAGCCCTCCCCACTGTGGGCCTACTATGTAACACAAATCCTCTTTTCACTAGCCTTGGACTATTGTGGTACTCATCCCTAATGAGTAATATGGGTATGTTGGGTCACACAGATCTGCTCCACATTGTGGTCTTGCCGGGTCACATAGAGACGCTTCCCACTTTGGCCATCATACCGAGGTACTCCTTTCCGATGATTGTTGTGGGTTTTCCAGGTCACACATATCCACTCCCAACCATGTGCCTTCTAGGTCACACAGATCCTCTTCCCATTTGGCCATCATAGCTGATCCACATAGGGTGGCTTGTCACAAGTCTTCGGGTCTCAGTCAACCGTAGGTTCTCCGCATGTAGTGCACTTATTTCCGAGAGAAACTGATCCTCACAACACTAATAGTATTCCAAATTCCATGAAATCCTATTTAGATCATTTCATAAGGCTCCCCATACTATGAGTGGACTAGCACCACAAATGGCTCATCAATTAGACACCCGGTTTGAGAGATTTTGGCATTTTAGTAAACAGGGGCTGGTTGCGTCCGGGCCTAGTCCGACCTTGTCGGACCACGCCATCCAACCCAGCCCATGTGTCCTGTAGGCCCCATCCCGGTTCGATTGATCCTAAATTCCTTGTTCGGTTTTTATTTGGCTCGGTCTAGCCTGGCCGCTGGGCCAGACCCATTGGGCCTTGATGGACCCGTCCTGATTCAGTTGGGGATCCAACCCACCGGGTCGCCCAAGGACCCGGTTCCATCTATCCCGAACCACAACCGGCTGTCCGATTTGTTCCCACCCCAGGCCACCCAACGGCCCGGTTTTATCTCATCATCCTGGCCCACAATATCAGGTCTACTTTATTTCCAAACCAGGACAAGTATCGACCCAGTTTCCACACCCCAGTTCGGCCCATTTGGCATGTCATTCCCCTCAAGACCAGTTGAACTGTGGAATCCAGTTCGGCGCCCCACGGCCCAATTTGGCTGCACATGGCCGAAAGAAGCCGGCCACCCTTCCTCTCACGTGGGGTCCCAGCTGGACTGCATGCCAGTGCACCTCGGAAATCACAGTGGGTCCCCCCCTTCCGATGTTGCCGGATGGATGCGTCCCAGCTCCTCCAACCACCGACCCGAGTGCCCGAGTCTCCCGCTACTCTTCTACGTCCCATTCCAGCCACTTAACCTCCTTCGACACACTGGCACGGTGAGTTTCTACCCATCTATGGAAGCGCTTGTGTCAACACGTCGATAGAGCCTTCTTCGGACCACTAGGTCAGCTCTGGTGGTTCGTTCCTCATTCCATCGGTTTCTATGGCTTCCATACGATGAAAACTTCTTTTCTAATGCATTGAAATATCTTTGTCTCCATTTTTAAGGGTTTTCCATGAAAAACATTAAATAATACACAAATTCAGAGGGGACTGACCCTTTTTCATATCGGCCCACACCCTCCACGTTATAGGTTTTGATAATACGCGAGGAGATGTTAGTTATCCGAATAACATTAAAATCCCTATGAAATCCCTGAGATAGAATAATACCCTCCCACAAGAATAAGCGACCCACAGATCAACATGTTCATGGTTTGATCCACATTTCTTGTTTCAGAAAGAAGAACAAGGAATTTAAACTTCAAAAAGCAAACCTATACCTGAAGAACATTCGTCATTGGTGTCGATCTATTCGAAGCCATTAGCGTTCATAAATATTTGCTCCTAGATCCATTCTCCAATGCATCTTCACTGATTTCTGATTCTCCAATGTTATTCATTGGAGAGAAACCCTTCTCCACCCATTATTGAAATTCCATCTCTGATTCTCCAACCCGTTATATAAGTAAAACATAAACGCGTCGTAGCGTTTATGTTACGCTGTATCCTCACATTGTTGCATTGTTTCTTTTATTAAACAAAGTATCTGTTATGATTTAGTTAATGAGTCACTACATTGTTTAATTTATGTAATGAAACAGTCATCTCATCACTGCGTTGTAGCAAAATAATTCTTTTGAATAAAATAAACTTTTTATGTTTATTTTTTTAAAAATGTCTGCAAATTAACTTTTTCGTTGACCCACACCGGCCATGGATAAGTCCATTATTAGTTAATGTCATCATTCCAGATGCAATGATTCCATTTTATTTTAAATTCGGGTACTCGTTTAGATGTTTCAAAAACCAGACATGCATGCCATTTCATTAAATTAAAAAAAGATCAAAAACTATCTTTCACCCTCAAACCAAACTGATCGAGGCTAAGATCTGCCTAAGGGTAACATACCCTCACGAGCTCAAAGGTACTCTCAAATTTCCAATATGAGTTACCATTTAGGATATATAAGTATTTTAAAATAATAAAATGGTTACTTAATTGTTTTATTTATGGTAAAAAACTAACTTCCACTGTTGGCCGGTGCCAGCCAACATTAGGCTCTGACTAACGAAATAATACCATCATGAGCTCTAAAGTGGTCTCATATTTTTCAATCTAAGTCACCATTCATGAGATATAATCATTTTAAAATTAAATTAAATTTATTTAATTATTTTATTTATTGTTATTCCATTTTTGGGTTTTCTCACTGGAGTCCTACGCCGACTAAACTTAAGTCGCACAAATGGTAAACCCACCATCATAAACGCAACGGTGCCCTCAGATTTATGATTCGGGAATCCATTTATTAGTTATTCCACTTTTTCATAAAAACTGCTCAAGTGCACTATTTAAAACAAAACATTTTTCAATGGATCATTCTGGGCACTCTGGGCCTCAGAATCTCATTTCATTTCAGTTCATGGTATCAAAATAATCCCATTTAATTTAACAAAATCATAGACTTCCAGGATATTTCATTTCATCCATTTCTAGTGATGGATAGTGGTTCCGAAAACATTACGTGTGCAAGTTTTATGGTTGTTTTATACCTATCCCATGTCTATACATCATGGTATGATAAATATTTAAAATGTCCTTAAGTATCAGTTTTAGAGGGCTCACATGAGGTGTAACATTGCTGAGTTTGTCTCTTTGTGACTCACTTATTATTAAGTAAAGGCCAAACATTACGTTCTAGTTGTTTTTCCTCATCCTATTGTGTTTTTTTAATGGGAGTGGGATGATATATCAACATATTTTTATGATGGGACCTCCACATACAATTAGACCCCATGACACCGTCTAGGTGATTTTTACCAACATACTAATGTTAATACATTCCCAAGATATCCAAGGATAAATACAGTTTGAGAGTTTAGATCATTTATTCATGCATGATATTGTAAAAATTATGGGGACCCATGACAACATATCCAACCTTGATTCTTTTTATACACCATGGTTTTGGAGTGGATAACAGGAGGATTTTGGGACCCAGATACATATGATAACTATATTCCACCCCTTCATGGATGGCCATTCCATGTATAGAATCTAGGTTTTGGAGAATGTGTTTCAGGATAGCATGTTGGTTTTATGGCTGAGCTATGTGGATAACCTACCATTGGTAGGGATTTATTATAATGGCATATATCACTCCAATCTCAACATGACACTATGGGAGGAATTATAAGAGAGACCCTATAGGTCATCTTGGTGATGGAATGAGGTTGGATTTGACTCTATTGTTGGGACAGAAATGGTACTTGAAATTTTAGGGAAATGTTCTGGTGATCAACGAGAATTTTATGATAGATCATGATAGATAATAATCATATATAGAATAACATTGAACTTTAGAGTTTAAGAAGGGATACTATATCTTCTTGGGATTCTCTCCATGATGTGGATTGCAGAGTTTTGGTTTTTGAGTATGATTTTCTATGTGGTTCTTCAAGCTATAAGGGTTTCTTTTTGGGTTTGGTGATGTCTATTACCACATGGACTTACCCTCATAGTGAGATTAAGTGCACTAAGTCTTCCTTATATTTATGTTGAGTAGACACATTCTCAACCTGTATCATGTTATCAACTGTGAAGAGACATACATTATGGAATAATTCACCTTCATATAATACTCAATGGAAGTTGTGGACCAAAAGGAGAAGATATAATATGGATATACCACTATATTTTTTTAGTTCTTGGGACACATGGGAGAATGTATGAGAGCTCCTAGGAACAGAAGAGTCTGATGCAATAACAATACCCCAACCATTTTGTATAGATTGTTCTTTTTGGGTAGAAAATACTTAAAGTATGGGAGAATGTAATGAATTTGGTATTGTTCGTTAATTATTTTGAATATATATATATATGGATCTTTCCTATGATTCAACATTATGTTTGGGTGTTATAGGACCCTAAAATTAATATATTACAAATATAAATTTATATTAAAGCACGCACATCCATATTTTTGGAATACATTTTTTTCTCATTGATATGTACATTAGATAAGAAATTTGAATCCATGTTTGTTTCTAAAATGTGAATTTTACCCATGGTACGACGTAATGTTGGTCGATGTCGGCCGTTCTATTGAAGGTTCCCATTGGAAGTGTATCAAGTAGAATAAATATTTTATTTTATTTTATTATTAACCTATTTACAACCCTCTATAAATAAATCATTATGAAAACTCAATAGGGCTATCCACATAACCACATGATATTTGAGAGGAGTAGGAGAGATTAGGAATTGGTGACAGTGGATCGTGGGGTTATTATCGTTTTGTAAAGGATTAGACTCCACCAATGAAGTCCGTAGATATCGCCAATGAAAACGAAATCAAACCATATTTGTTAGAATCTAATCTAAATTCAATTTAGGGAATGTTATTTCATTAATTTACACCAATATTTAATTTTTTAAGCATGGATTTCTAATTTGATTCTATTTATATATTCCCCATTCTTCACATGAACCTAATTATATTTTGGAATTCATGGTCCAATTTATTCTTTTTATTGTACCCTAATTCCACACCCAATCTTATTTATGGATCATTGGTTGATATACCATTGGAAAAAAATGGTTTCACCTTGTTTGTTAGATTTCCCCACACCACTATTATATTTATTAAATGTTGGCCTATGGGGTCATGGTTTGATAATTCCATGTAATATTTGAGCATGATTGAACCCCTGGATTTTTGGTGGATGTGTGAATGATATGAAAATTAGTGTTTTGTGGATGAATTGAGGCATATTTCTTGTTTCGAGTGACAAATTCATGGATATGACAACAGATGATGTGATGAATTTCGATTGGGTAATCATATTTTTGTCTTCTGTCCATTGAAGTCCAGGAAATGATGATTGGAGATGCAATCCTTCTAATTTAGAATTTTTGAGTGAGTCTAATAATGGAGGAATATGTAAGGAATACAGGTACAACATCAATGTAAAGGCTATATTGAAATCCGTGAGTACACATCAGGTATCTTGGAGTAATACATTCCATAAACTTCAATTCTCTACAATGGGTAGGGTTTCAGTCGAGTTAAATATCACAGGCTGTGTGCACGGGGCCACATGTCATGTGACCTTACTCGAGTATCCAAACCATGTTCCAAAGGAACATAACCATGGACCCTATATTTCTAGAAATTCTTTGTACCCTAAGATACACATCATGTATATGTGAATAAAAACATGAGTCATGTATAATGTATACATTCCTAAGACCCCGAGTGTTGACAAGGCATGATGTAATTGAAAGGCCACATGTCGTGATCACCCTTGTACATGCCATTAAATTTCTCAAAACTTATTAATATATGTATATCCTCCTTCATGATTCGAATTCGAGTTTGTGAGTACTGATCCTGAGTATTTTTTCACATGAAACATGATGGTGGACATCATTTTAGTATTAGGATTGTGACCTGAGGTGATTCTAATGAGACACTTCTATTACCTATGCTTTTCTAGTGGTAGTGATTGGGTGTGATCTTTGGGGTGTTACTGGGGTCGATACTCCCTTGTCTCTCTAGTGTTTGGTCCCTCCATATCAAATATACATGTAGATATTGGAATACAACACATTATAGAGGACACATGTCCTCTATCTATGGAGTGGACACTCCATCAATAAGCTCTAGCAGTGATCAGGTCCTCTATTATAATAGTGTTACCTCAGCTATTCTATGTAGTGGAAAGTTGTGAGGCCTCCATACTCATTCTAGAGAGGTTACATGAGATACTTGGATAGAGGATAATTCTCACATATTCATGAATCACAATAACAAGGATCAATCCGTCTACCGTGTTTCTTTTGTGGTTACATGGGATTACTGGCATCAATGATGACACCATTAGAGCTATGGGAAGACTCTGCATTCTTAGATAGTGTTGAGATAGAGATCCCCATTCCCTTTTTCATGGGATTGATTTAGAGTATACTTTATTTTGAGTTTTTGTTACCCTATTACATTATGGTTTGAGATTACTATTTTTATTACTATTACTCTAGTTTTGGTTTTTCGGGGAATCCCATTGGGTATATATATACTCACCCTTGATGGAATTTTACCACATGTGTTATGTATTATGAATTCAATATATATATTTGTGGTGGATTTATTGTACCCGATATTGGAGAAGCAAAGTGGTACATAGTGTTTATAGTCATGTTTGGTTGTTAGTTTCAGAGATAATGAGTCAGTCTCTCTTTAGTCATTCCCTTTTTCTAGTTATTGTTAGGTTGAGACTTCATTTCTGGTAGGGCATGTATTTATTCCCATCACATTGTTTTCTATACACTTCTATACTTGATGTATTTCACAAATGTTTTTGCATTCATGGTTTATACTCTACATGTTTCAGTTTATTTGTATATATATGCACCGTTTCACGGACATTAACATGACCATGCATACAAGTACATTAGGCTATGTCTTACAATTTCAAATATATTCCAATTAAGTACTTTTCTACCACCCATGGACTATTGAAGGTGGGATTGGGGATTCACTCTCAATTTACTTCTGCTAAGATAGTGTCCTGGTGGGTTATTTCAGGACATTCTATATCCAATGGATTATGTTGTGAATCTTAAGGAGGGATCACACCATGTAAAGGGTTCTATGACATGAATAAAGGCTTATAAGGAGTGTTTTCACAATGATGGTGGGATTCTAGACCATGAAGTCCTTGGCTATGAGAGTTCTAGTTCTTCCAAGATAAAGGGTGTAACTCCATGACACCCAGGTTACAACATGATGAGGGTATTCTGAGATTTAAAATTCTATGAGGATTAGTTTCACACAATAGAGGTTGGATATTGGGAGGTCATATCACTATAAAGGGAAGGTTCATTCCATGATGTGACCCTAGGTAGTTGTTTTGGGTTTTTAGTTCTAACTAAGGATATATTTTTCATGCTATGAACTGAAATACCATGTCATGAGTAATGTCTAGAGGAGTAATCATACCGTGAGATATTGGGGTCATTCTATGATAGGAAATTTTCATGTTTTTTTATGAATGTTAAGTATAATATTATTTTTAATTTAAATATTATAACACCTTGATGATCGTTTTTTTGATATGCAATCAAGGGGACGCCAATCTCGTATTCCCTTCCTCTTCATTCTTTCAGCCTCCTTGGTCTATATAAATTGAAGGATTTCTTCCTCATCATTTAAGGTATGTTTCTCTTATTTACCCTATTTTATTCCTTCTTTTGGTTTTCTACTATTTTTTGGTGGTTTATGTTCAGGTTTAATGCTGATCCCACCAGTGCATGGTTGAATTAGGCCCCTGATGATGGGGGTTTAGTTTTACAAGGATAAAGGGGATCCATAAAGATGAATGAACATGTTTTTATATGGAATTATTGAGTTAAGTCACTCTGTTAAGTTATTTACATATTTTATTCAGTTTAAGTGATATTTATGGTTGATTTGAAATGATAAATTAAGTATTTCTTGTGTTAGATATCTAGGTGGTTAGTGAGGGTGGTGCACACTGCGTTTCTCGAGGGGTTTCCAAAAAATATTTTCTAATGATATTTCATTTTATTATGACCATGTTATTGGTTATGGAATTAATATTAGACTATGATTAATTTAATTTTATGTTTTTTATTGTGTAATTTTAATTAGGGACACATGAAGTTGGTCGATGGATTGTTGGGCTTGGAAAATCATATTTTAGGGTGGCCCATCATTTCATAATGAATGTATCATTGATTTATGTTATGTGGTTCTTAATATATCCAAAATTTCAAATATCATTTTATATGTATGTAGGATGTGTGTCCATACTGAACTAATGCGAACATCATAGAAAAGAAAATTAAAGGGTATATGATTCTATTTTATATGGGAATCACATTATCTAAACCATGAGCATACCAATAATAAATAAACTACATAATAATTTAGATTCCATGTACGGTTTTCCTAGAACTAGATAAATGGAAAACATTTTAAGAAAACCTAGGGGTTTCAGAAATATATTTCAATGTAACATTATAAATGTAGAGGAGTTAAGATAATCCCCAGTTTGAGAATTCATGATGAATAATGGATATAAAATTGGAATCCCTTGGTGAATATGGTTTTTTAACCTGGGATAGTTAAGTTATATCCTCTTTAAAATAAAATTAAAATGTTATCATAGGAAATGAGATGTTGTGCATGATACAAAAACTATGAAATTAATTTAACTCTGTTATGTTTAAATTGTTAAATGAATATGGTATATTTTATTGATTGTGAAAACTAGTATGAATACATATGGAATTTTTTTGGTGTGGGGAAATATTACCTCCTAGTTGGTGATGATATATGAGGTGGTTCTGTGGTAGGGAACTATTCTGCCTAGGTGGTGGTGTGACATTTTAGTTTTCGGAAAGGGCGTTATTCAGCAATAGGTGGTGATGATATTTATGATGGTTCTAGAGGAAAATGTTATTAATACCTAGGAAATGATGAGATATGGGAGTGTTATGGGGTGAGGCTCTATTACCCTTAGTAGGTTATGGGATATGTTATGGTTATGGGTAAGGGTGACATTTCTCTCTATGTGGTGATGAGATATGGGATAGTTTTGGTGTGGGGTGCTACCCCGGGGTGATTAGATACGTGAGATGGTTTTGGGGAAGGTTACCATTCAATATAGGTGGTTATATAACATGTTTAGACACATCTAACTCTAGTCAAAGAAGGAATGGGAAATTATGGGTGTCACCATGTAACTCAATTATCAACAATGATTTATTTTACTTGAATTTATTTAGTTATTATGGCACATTATCATGAACACTATTTTGACTATATATATTTAGGACACAATTGGTGGTGTCCTAATGATTTTTTCTCACACCCTACTCAATAGACCCTAAAATACTGGTAATAGAGTGGACCTCATGGCCATAGTTATAGGTAGAAAAGTGGCCAAGTGTTTAATGATTATACTTGATGTCTTTGATGAATATAAGAGATATGAATGGTCTGCGTGTCAGGAATATGTTTTGGTTATTTTATTATATATCATAGGTTGTATATGATCAACCTTGTTGGTATATTCCTAACTTATGTGATATTTCATGTAATTCATTCAGTTATAGAATGTTATCTGTTATTGTTTCTTACAGGCTTAGTTATGATGTTTCTTTTAATATTTTGTGTATTATGGTGATCTATTTTATTAAATTTTATCTATTTTCTTAACTATAATGTGATTGTATAATCTCCCCCCAATATCACCATATACCCCATATACTTGTCGGTAGCCTTTGGTGTACATCGAGGCACACCTATGGTTATATGGTGCTGTAATCCAATTACTATAGAGTGATTTGGATCGAGACATTACAAATTTGTATGATATATTTATTTATTTTATCATTCTATTTAGGATAGAGTATATAAGAGATAAATCTAGTTAAAATATAATATTTAGGCTATGTTTATGCCTAGAAAACACTTTCATGGGCTGAAGCCTAATCTTTCAGAAGACTGGGATTACTGTATTGATTTTTTATGGTGAATTTGAGTTGATTATTATTAAGAATGATATATTGTATTTATTGATTTTTTTCCATTATACCAAGGATGTAGGAAGTGTGAATCCATTTATTATATTAGACAAGTATTTTCACATGATATGTGAACAATGTTTGGTTATTTTGATAATAGTTTTGAAAATAAAAATGATTTGATTATTAAAAGTGTCAAAAGTTTCTTACATGGTGTTTTCTAAAATAAATTATTGGTGGAATTATACATAATTTATCCACATGGTTATGATTTTCCTTATATATCATCATATAGATATTTCATTTATATTCATGTGGATGTGACCTATGTCCTCAAGAGGGTAGTATTGGTATAGATGACTAGTGAGGGTTAGTACCATGGAGTCAGATGTTGACTTGATTATGTGATACCTAAGGTGAATATATAAATATGATACCCCAAGAGTGGGTGATGAGCTGGGATTTTCTTGATGGTAATTGAGATGGGAGTGAGGATGCTGATTCATAATCTATGACTTATATGGGATGTGGCATATGGGATATGTGGGAGAGCATAGTTACATCGGTATGTTGCTCAAGAAATTGATGCATTTGATGTTTTCATGTTGCTATTATTGATGAGGTATATTGTATGAGGTATCCCGAGAGAGGGTTATCCCAATATTATGATTGGATTCAAAAATATGAAGAATTTATAAATTATTCTTATTTTTCATTTTGTTCATGAGAGGTGGTATCAAGTATGTTTTAATGGTTTTTAGATGCCTTAGGAATTAAATAGGTGAAATCATGGATATGGCTTGTGTTGTGGCAGGTCTGATATTCATGGAAGGAATGGAAAATGAGTTAATTATATTATAGGGTCTATATTAGATGAGATGAAAATGTTTCTGAAGTGTGATTAACTATTGGACTATGTGCATGAACCTATAACTAATGGGATATGAGTCGATATGGTTGGTGTAAGATGGTATGGGAGGATAGAACATGGGTTTATTCTAGACTGGTTGTTATTTTTCTTCGAAACATTGGTCATTAGACACTGTTATGAGTTTGGTATGATGAATACTCCCATTATATAAGTTTATGGATTTATCTATTGATTAACCTACATGGTAAGTGTATTTTTACAACCTATGGTTAGGCCAAGGGAGGTGATCTTATTATTCCAGATTAGCGTAACTAGCCATGGAAGATATAAAAGACATGATGATGAGTGGATTTTGTGTAATATTTGGGATAGATAGAAAAATTGGTGAGAGCTAAGTGACTCCCATTGTGAGATCATCATAATGAATAAAAATATATATTTATTAGTTTTAATTTCATCATAGTGCATGGATAAGTCATTTCAGAATGAATGTGTTTACTCCTTTTAGATGACTTTTTTGGTAGAACCTTAAGCGACATCAACATGTTCTGATGAGATCTATGACTCCTTAGTTCCCTGACTATATGGAGTTAGGTAGTTGGTCATTAGTGGTAATTGTGTAAGATCACATATGGATAGTGATCAATTATTATATAATGGTGGAATTGTATTAGATGCCTTGTTTTGATCAAGGAATAGAGGAAAATATGTGTTGGCCCTTGATGTTATGACATGAATTAGATATAGCATGGGTTTATCTTAGGTATTGTCATTTGTGATTTGATAGTGGAAATTAGTTCATCAAGATATGTCGGATGTATGTAAGGATGTCTCTGTAGATTAGTATTAAAATGAATGGGGGCGGGGGTTTATGACATGGTGGATATTCTAGTATGATCAACTCATATAAGAGATTATCCATGTCATTTTGGGAGATGTTTAATAAAATATGATGGATTTTGGTTCTTATAAAACACTATGGGGTTGGGTTTCTTAGTGATATGGATAAGGAATCAATATAATACCTTTGTTTTAGTGATTGGGGTTCCATGGGGATTGTGAGTCACTAATGGGACATGGTATGTCTTATACAAATATGGATCACAAGGTCTATTTGATATTTATAATGGTTTTGAATCTTGAGATAGATCTATCTGAACTAGGCATACATATTTTTATTATTGATTGTATTTTACCATAGTTGTGTAGATTTCTGTAATATCCTTAGAAACTAGAGTAGGGTTCGATTCATGTTACTCCTAAAAAAACATGAGTGGGGATAATGAGTATAATTGCTTGGATAGTAGTGGATGTTTATTTGGTTCATGCTCATGGATTAGTGATGAGAAGTTTCCTATGGTGGGAAGGACACCATATATTTTCTAAACACATAATGTTCACTTTGATTAGTTTTTTGAAAATATAAAGGATGGCTTATTCTTAAAACCATACCATATGTGGTTATAGTTTTGTGATTGTTCTTGGAATTCATGTGGATGGGTTATGTATGGTAGTAAAAATACCCTGATATGGGTGTCAACCAATATGAATCAGGTTTAGTTAGAACATTGAGTAACTAATATCCATTGGATTCAGGAAAGAATCCAGGTCACATGACTCACAGTGAATTTTAAGAAAAATACCAATAGGGTGAATGAGTATGTGGAGTCTCAGTAATCACAAATAAGTACGATGGTTGGTTCATTGGAGTGGGTTTTTTATAGATATATTCTCTTATGTGAGATGTATGATTTTGATGAAGATGGTTCGGTGATTCGCTAGACTGATTCCAAGTGAGTAATAATCTTCTATAGTTTGGTGACATAAAATGAGGGTGTATGAGATATATGATTGGATAATTCTATAAGTAATTCATGACTATGGAATCATTATAGATTTTTTTAGAAATAATTAGCATCATAACATGATGACTGGATGATTTTTAGGAATAGTCAATGCATTGGGGTACTGGATAGAGCATTTTCATGGGCCTTAGTCCACTAGTTTTGAGAGATTTGAAACATGATGTTCTGGGAATGAATAACATTGTGATGGACTGGAAAAAGAGGATTCAAGGGCTTTGAGTGGGGAATCTGATTTGGGTGATGTGTCAGAATGACCATAACTGGCGAGTGATATAGAATTTAGATCGTACATTGGGGTTTAGTTATCATGATAGTTTATAGAGGATGAATGAAGAGACTTCTTAGGTATGAGATGATTTACGGGGGGTTTAAAAACTTAAAACATTTTGAGTTGTAATATTTTAAGAAAAATTTTAATTTTTGGTTCCATAGTATATATTTTTTGAGAATTGAGTTTCAGATTGGGATTATGGGAGTCTGAAAATTCTCAATATGTGTTTTTTGAAGTTCTTAGTGGACCAGGAAATGTATATGCAGATTAGATAAGGGTTGTAGCATGGTCAGGGTGACCATTTCCTATATTTTTTCTATAGGTTTTTCTTCGCACTATAGTAGGTAAGGGTAATAATATGATGAGGTATAAGAAGTTGACCATCACACTACAACATAGCAAGGATACATGTGATAGGTTTTTTCATGAGAATGAAAATTCTTGAGTTAATAAGAACTTATTTCATGGATAAGGAATTATGACCTGGTGAGGCTTGTGTAAGAGTAGTTTGGTTCAATTTCATGGTTAAATATGATGTATGAGGATCATTACATGATAGGGGGCATCACACAAGGATGATAAATCCTTAAAAATTATCTATAAAAATTTTAAATATATTATTGTAAATTTTCTTTGGGGTGGGAATATAATTCGATGATGAAAATCCACATGTATGAGGAATAAACTATGGTGTGGGTGTCATTTAATGATGAAATATTATTACATATTGAATTTATTATTTACTAGAATACTTATGTATTCTTTTTATGAATTTGACATGGGAGAGACTATTAATGATATGACCAATGAGAGTTTTGGTTCTACTTAGAGTTAGGGTGTCACACCATATCACTATGTTTTCACTATAATGAGGGTAATAGTGAGATGTGTTATGTCGTTATGATGGGGGATATATTTTTACATGACCCTAGATAGTGATGTTAAGTGTTTGGGTTGGTCTTGTGGAATTGTTCCATGTTAGGACATAAAGGTCCATGTTATATTGGTTGTGTAGAAGAGGAATCATATTATAATCCATAAGGGCCACACGATGATGGTGAGTTTTTTATATTTTTATATAATGGAAGGAAAGACTTTTGGGATTTGAAAATTTTGACTCCATTTAGGATTATTGATTTTTATGATGTGAAATCATGGAAAGGGCAAGATTGTATCCCCTTTATCTAATTTATTTTAACCTTTTTAATCCACAGAGTTTGAAGGTGGGTTTTGTAATTGTTTAAGGTGATTTTGTCCTCCTCCTCCTCATTTTTTCTTCCTATTTAGTTAAAATTGTTTTTTTTAAAGTTAGTGGTTGATGATTATACCACCAGTTCATAGTGAAATCAGTCCAGATATGATGGGGAGTTTATTTGAAATGGATAAAGGGGATTCGAAGAGGACCAATCCACTCAGTTTCATGAAGTTTCATTGATGTAAGTACTTGATTTGATTTATTTATTAATTGTCATTGGTCTGTGAGAAATTATTGGTTGATTTGTAATGATTTGTTAAGGGTTTTTGTGTTAGAGTTTTGAGTTGAACCATTGGTGGTTCCCACCTCATTTCTCACGGTTTAATCGTGGAAGATCACCAAGTTATTCATCTATGGATTATACCATTTGTATTGATTGTGGAATTAATTTTATTATTATTTGTAAATTAAATATAATTTTTTATAAATTAATTGAAATTAATTTGAAATAATTAAGGCCTTATGCAGTTGGTCGTGGATCAGATTAAGAGATTATGACCGATATTTGATTAATGTAAGTAATTATAGTTTATATAAAATAGTACTTATGATATCTTTATGGTCTAATAACTTTTTCTACATGTGCATGATGTGTGGTCATTCTAGTCTAAGGTATGGTTGACCTATAAATATGTTAAATAGTATGTGATTTCATTTCATGTTAGAATAACATTAATCGGACTATTAGTGGTTCAATAATAAATTTAGATCCAAAAAAAGTTGGTCTTCATGTGAGGAGTGTCATGAAATAGTGAAATGATAAAAAATTGATGGAAATTTGAGGGGTTCCATAAATTTATTGTTACCTAATAGGCTAAAAATAGAGGATATATAATTATACATTGGTTAATAATGAATGATGAATGTGGAATATAAAATTGTTTTTATTTAGTGAATAAGGTCATAGAAAACGGTTGGGTGAATTAAATACTATTAAAAATAACATTAAAATATTAACCTAGAAATTGAGTACTTGGGAATGATAATAAAAAATGAAATCAATATATCTAAATTATATTTAATTTCCAAAATGATTATGGTATTTCTTATTAACGCTGAAAAATATTATGATTACATATGATATAGTTATAGGGTGGTTCATTTCCCCCTCTATGTGGTGATGATATATTAGGTAGTTCTATAGTGGGATTACATTCCCTTGGGTGATGATGAGTTATATGATGGTTTTCAGGTGGGGTGATATTCACCCATGGGTTGTGATGACATATGAGGTGGTTTTAGGGTGTTTTTATATTCCCCCATGGGTGGTGATGAGACATGATATAGTTATGGAACAAGATTCTATTCACCTATTTTATGATTATATTTAGAATGGTTCTAGGGTGGTCCACAAAACATGTAGTGAACTGGACCGAGCTGGCATGATACGTCACCCAGGTCAACCATCCATAATGCATAAGGCATGTTATCGATCACCTTGGGATTGTGACAAGTACCAAGGTATCATAAGAAATAACATGGTGATGATTTCAACCTAATTTAATCCATGATAAAAAAATATTTCAAATTGGAAGCCTGGTAAGAGTTATGCTTGCATTGGATGACCATTCCAAAATATATAAGAAAAACTAAAACAACACCATCCAAATAAGGAATGTGCATAAATAATAACCAAATTTTTAAGAAAAAATCTTCTATAAATGAAAAAAATTATAAAACATTAAAATTTCAAAGAAAATGATATCAAAACTAAATTGAAAAGAAATAAGAGTATAAAATTCCAATATGACACATGATCCAAGTGGTTGAACCAAATAGGAAAACAACCCCAGTAGCTTCATGTGACTCTCAAGTCACCACCATAATCATCACCACACTCACATATCAATCAAGAGTGATAGGAAAACATACTACAGTAAATCACTTGGGTGCCTTTAGAAAACATGAATAATAAATACCCACCAATGTGATTATATAGGGTGTGATCTACTAGATAGTATGATACATCCATGATTCCATTACATTCCATTTATAAATAAAACAAGTCCAATAGATTGAAAATAAATAATAACAATATAAGTTTCTATTTCATTTATAAATAATAGAAATAAAAAAATTATACCATTTATAATTTCTCAATAAACTCCATTTTTATAACATGATGTAAGGATGATTTATGGGAATAAATCTGTTATAAGAACCCTACCATTAATATATAAAAATCTAAATTTTAAAGAAATAGGTTAAAATATTTATATTAATTTGAAGCATAAATTTTTAAAGACAAACCATCACATGTTATGAATAATATTAAAATACATTTTAATAATTTCGTGAATTTGAAAACCACCACATCTTTCCCAATATAAAACTCCAAGTCCCACACACTTCTAAAAATAAGTTCAAGGAACCAAGAAAAATTCATAACAAAAATAAAATCCATAATTTTATAAATGAATGAAAATAATCACACAACGAATGACCCACCCCCACGATGCACAATCCCAAATACTCAAGGCATAAGAGTAGGCATATAAAAAGTTATGTAAAATCATATGAAAATAACAATTAATAAGAAAAATATAGAATAAAAATCATGAGGTATCACTCTTGGTAATAATGATGCATGTTTCTCAAAATTTAAAGGTGGAAACAAATGCCGATAGGTTAATGGTAGAACAACTCATCTCCCAAATCAATCTATTAATGGGATCATTGGAGATACACCCCAAGATATAAATTTTACTCAACTTGGGGTTACCAGATATGGCATCACACTCAACTAGAAAGGAAACAACCCAAAACATCCCACCTAGTAACCTATGTTCCTCATGTCATGGGTAAAAGAGGTTCTTAACATCAAGATAATCTCATAGTGTGACAAGAACACCATCCTAAGGAATTATATTTAAAAATAAAATAAATATATAACCCCTAACATGACCTATTAAATAATTATTCCCAACAAAACATATATACATGAATCAAAATTCATATAAAAAATCACATTCCCTTAATAATGAAAAACATGTGGTAATGGGATCAACTAGCATGGGAGTAATAGTAAGAAAAATAAAATCACATAATGTTCCAATCAATAATTTTCTTTATACATTCATTTTATATTATTTGGAAATATTCTTTCAAAAAATTCATTTAAAACAACGTAAATTATGAAAAATCACAAACCACCACAAATAATCAACATGATAAATCAAAGAAAAGATTAATAAAAAATAAAAAAAACAAAAAATAAATCACACCCCCTTTTTAAAACATGGGATTTTTTTTTAAAACAACACACTCATACATAAGATCAAGTTAAAATAAACATAATAAATTCCAAATGGTTCAAAACACCATGAACCAATAATTTTTATTGTGCAAAACCATCAATAATATTTTATCAAACACATTGAACGCATAAAAAACCACTTAAAATTAATGATCTATTGATGTAATAATTTCACCGAATTTATCAAAAAGAAAAACCATGAATAATTTTTCATATAAAAAACCATTAATGGAATTTTATCAAACACATTGAATGAGTAAAGTACCACTAAAAATTAATATTTCATTGAACAAATAATTTCACAAAATTTTTCTTAAGGGAACACCAATAAAACACGGATCCTTTGATAACACAAAACTAGATACATATAATTCATTTATTTATTTTTAGAACACTTTTAAAACAACAATAAATCAGGGAATTATTTACAAAACCTAAATATAATGGAAATGCTTATAGAAAATTGTGGAAATATGTCACCTTTAATGAAAGCCACCAAAATAGGAATTAAGAGATCACAATATTAGGAAATAAAACCCAAAATTTAAAAATTAACCTAATAAAAAATCACTGACATGTATATTAGGGTTATAGGAAAAGATGGGGAAAAGGAGAAACCCAGAGAGGGAGTGATATGATGCCCTTAACTTCCAATTATAATGAAGAACCACTAAGAATCCACTCCAAATACAGATAGAGGCTCTTGGAAGAATGACTGAGATATTTTGAGGAGACCTACGCCAGAGGAAGATGAATATGTAAGGTTAAGTTGAAATCACAATTTTTAAAGATCTAAAAAGGAATAAATACCCCAACTCAAGTAGGTCACATGGTATTCTCACATGGCTTTATAACTGTGTGTAGACCGTTCAACAACTACTACCTCAAAATCCAAGAGGTCTCATGGTTGTATCACATAGTTTACCAAATCATGATTTGATAATGAAATTTTATCTATAAGAAACTAAATATTGTTCATGGTTTCTACTATAAAATTTCCAAATTCTGTGCGTAACTTTTTAACCTAGGAAAAGTTTACAAAAAGTCAAATTTTTCCTCGGGACACCCTATACCCAAGGGAGAAATCGATCATATCAACAAAATTAATTATGTGATATTTTGGGGTGTCACATTTCCCCCACCATTCCAATTTATACCACTATAATGTAAACTCCTAGAATATGGTCGATACCTTAAGTTGAAATAATGGTTAATATTAGATCACCAAGTAGAAGGATCAATAATGAAAGGCCAACTCCCAAATAGCCATCCTCTAAGAAAGACCCAAAAAATAAGATATTTCCTAACAATTGAAGCAGTATGGATCCTAATAATGGTTTCCTTAAATAATGAAACATTTGTATTTTCCACTTCTATGGTCTACTTTGAGTTCATGACCTCCACTAAAAAGAGAAATAGAAACCTCTAAGTTATTTTGATGTCCTGAACCAGACCAAATGAAAAAAACAACACCTTAGAACCTTAACATAAAGATAAGGAAACAATGTTACCTTCATACCCAAAAGGATCTTAGGGAAAATGTATTTCAAATTGAGGAAAAAACATCCCCATTATTAATAATGTATCTAAAATTGTGAAACATTAACCAACCACACTAAGATAGTGGACATCTTCAAGAAACACATTACATTAAACCTTGAGAAATAACCCAAAAGAAAACATGACCCAATAAGGAGTTGTATGCCATTGAATTTGGGTCATGAGACTACATACAGGATGACTCAGTACAGATCATATAGAATACCTACCCACAATAACTCTAGAATAAAATCTCATCTTAGTAGATTTTATTTTTGACCTAGCAAACAAAATCATATCCTTGATACCCTAGACGACACCCTTGTCATTCCAATTTAATTCATCAAATGACCCTAAAAAACATTGTAAAGACCCTGAATAGAGTCTATAAGAAGAAAAAACAATTAATTATCAACTAAAATATTATAATATAAGTTAAAATACATTTCATTTAATAAATAAAGGGATATAGTTTACAAAAGATATCGGAAAAATTCCAAAAAAACATGATTATAATGAAAACATCTTCAAAAACAAAAAATAGATCATGACTCTCTAGGTGGAAGTAACATCGTAGATCATTTGTCAAACCAATTATATATCTGAGACTTCTTCTTCTAACCCCACTCAGCTTATAGAACCTATTATGGTAACCCACATGGGAAAAATAATTATAAGTCTTTATATTCATTAGACACGATGTTTTGACATACCCTCACATGCTACATTGGTAGTACACCACTAGATAATGCTTCATAATAGCCATATCACTATTTCCAATAGCTAATAGAGTCACAAAATCATCTACTATAGGTTTTCTGATTAAAAAAGACTTGGAAACTTAGGACTTGAAGATTAATTCATTAAATTTTGTGAGGATATAATAAAACACCACATATCTGTAATCTAGATGAAGGCCCATAGAAAATTACCACACCTTCTTTTAACCATCTTCAACTTAATCAAGAGAGGAATGAACATTATTAGAGACCCATTTCATATAAACCTTCTCTAACTGATCTCCCTAGAGGAAACTCAATACTTCCATAACCTTATAAATACCCACCTATTTGAGATAAAATTCTTGGATAAAGGATACCTCAAAGCATTATCAAGAAAACCATTCAAACAGTTGGGTATATGTAGTGTTACTCCACTAATATGATCCCAATCCTTCAACCATAGGGGTGGTTCACCACACCCTAGTAGATTATAGAGTTTTTAGATACTCAATGATCTCTTTTATCTTAGAGAGAATCTCTATCACTTCATGAGATCCATGATCACCACTAAATATTGGTGTTTTTTGATTCAGAACCATTCACATGTGATCCAAAGGATGAGATGAACTAGACCCTCCACTATATAATGAGTCTTGGAAGAGTCTACAGTTGGAAACACTACATCTTATTCACCATGACAACTACATGAAATATTTAAATCTTGATATGTCAATTACTTTATGGGGGTCACATTTTACAATACCACAAAAGTACAATGCTTTATCAAATCACTACAAATCCCAACATAAGAGAAACATGAACAAATCTAATGAAACAAGATTAAAAAAAATTATTTGGAACATCATTCTAAAAATATGTAACATAGACTTATTTCCATTTAAAAACACCACACAAGCTCAAAGACATAAATAATTTCAAACCCAATAATAAAATAACTCATTTCATGAAAACCAAATTCCCTTTAAACCACACATTCCAAATCATTTTATGAATTTCATTACTCAAAACCCATGAAATCCCTTTCTTGAAAACCTACCAAACTGAAAAAAAATAGTTAAAATACTTTTTCTCAAATAACCTCAAGAAACATAAAATTAGGTTTTCAAAACAAACTTTAATAACAAATCCTAATGATTTTCTTTAATTCATCATTAAAATAGTTTCAAAATCCCCAAAGAACTACTTAAACACTCACAAAATACCCCTATCAAACAAAAAAGAGGATAAAAGAAACAAATTAGGGGAAATGATAATATTGCTCACCTCTCTCCACTAAATATGATTTAGTCCTATGGTTTTTTATGCCATGAAAAAACTATGAAAGTGGAACTAGAGTTTTCTAGAATTTTTTACATTTGATGTACATGGTTTAAATGAGTGTTCATCTTAGATGTTCCCCTTTTACATCCTATAATTTGACTGTGAAATGGGGATTTTCCCAAGAATTCTCTTAGAATCATCCTAAAAAATAGAGTATAATCAAATAGAAAAATATCAAGAACAAACAAACATAAAACCCAAATTCATGGAAAAACTCCCAAACAACCATGGAAAATAAATATCGAACACAACAAAGAGCTTTTCGAGCACTTATTTGTACCTACCACAAAACTTATGATGTCCTAACTCATTTCTACCATCAACCCCAACTAAGAATAGGTATCTAATTCCATTTTTAGTGAATCCATTAGGAATAACCTAATGTGTTACCTAGGTCAATCCACCACAATCTTAATACATGTTTCCAATCACCAACAGCTAGTGAAATGCACCAGGGTATCACATTAATAAATATGGGAATGATTTCATCATAATTAAAACATGTATCAGGAATGGTTCCAACTTGAAACATGATATGATGTATCCTCACATTGGAAAACCACGCCAAAATAAATAAGTGGAACTAAAACAACTCTAACAAAACAACGAATAAGGAAAAAATAAAAAAATTATTTTACAAATTTTTTTCCATAAATGAAACTATTTTTATATAATCATTTCAATTCGAAAACATGCAATCAGAACTAAATTAAAAAGAAATACATTGCCTAAAATGATGATACAACAATAAACCATACTTGTCAAACCAAATAGGGTGGCAACCCAAATATCACTATGAGGATCTTTAGTCACCAGCATAACCCACACCACAATTGATTTCCAATAAAGAGAAGTAGAAAACTAGCCTAAAATTATTATCCTAGAAACCTTTAGGAAATATGATTACTAAATACCCCCTAATGTGAGTGTGTAAGGTGTAATTCAATGGTTATTATGGTAACACCATGATTCTATTACATTCCATTTAAATATAATCCAAGTTCACTAGTTTCAAAATAAATTATAGAATCAGATGTTTTATTTATTTTATATAATTTGAAAATAAAAATATGTATACCACATAAACTTTATCAAAGGAAACAATTTTTAAAACATGAAATTGGGATGATTTATGGATACAAATCCATCAGAATAACTCAATAATTTATCTTTGAAAATTTTAATTCTAAAAAAGTAGGATAAACCAAATATTTTCATTTAAATAGTCAATTTTGAAAAACAATCAATCATATGGTTTAATAAGTTTTCAATGAAATATTAAAAATGAATTTAATTTGAAAATTGACCCCTCTTTCCCATTTTCAAACTATTACTCACACAAAATTCTCAAAATAAGTGCAATGAACTAAGGAAAATAAAAAAAATACAAATTCAGAAATTAATAAATTAATAACAATAATCTTATAAGGCATGCCCCAATCCCAGGATGGTTAATCACAAATAATAAAGGAGTTGATGTGGGAAAATAAAAATATATGAAAAATAATATTCCAACAATAATGAATATAAAAAAATATAATACATATCTTGAGGAAAAACTCTAGGGACTAATTGAACATGTTTATTAACTTGCAAAGTTGGAACCAACAAGTGGTAAGTTAATGTTTTCACAACACATATCCTAATTCTCTCTCATAATAGCCTCATCAGAAACTCACCCCCTAGATAGGTATTACATTAAACTAGGTGTTACTATATTAGGTATCATACTCAACTAGAAAGGAATCATCGCTAAACACTCTACATAGTAACCTAGGTTCTTCATGTCATGGACACAAGTGTTGATTACCATCAAGATAACATTATCATGTGACCGGGACACCAACCTAAGACATGATACATAGTATTAAAATAAACATATCACATATAACACTCCATATTTGATAATTATACCCAACCCAAACATATAAATATGAATAAAAATTCATATAAAAAACACACACTCTTAATCATAAGTAATGGTTGGTGACATTCTCAACTAGGTTGTCAATAATAGCGAGACAAATAGAACCACATAAACCTCCAACTAAGCCTTTTATTTATACATAGAGATTATATTCTTTGTAAATACCTTTTTAAAACCATTATTCACTAAAATGAAACTTAAGGTAGAAACATAAAAAAAATCATAACCAAACATTGATATTTCAAAAACTAACCTTTAAAACAAAGTAAATTATAGAAACCCACAATCTGAAACAAAGAATCATCATGATAAATCAACCAAAGGATTAATATAAAACAAAAAAAACTAAAAATGAATCGCATCCCCTTTTTAATACATGTATATCCATTTCTAAAATAATACACTCATACATACAAGAAAAGGAAAACACTTTCAAAACAAGGAATTTAATTTAAAAAAAAACAGGAACTTCAAAAAATAAGGAAACCCCTTTTCTAAAAAAATATTTACTTAATAAATTCCAATTATTTCAAAAAATCAAGATCCATTCATTTTTCTTATAAAAAATATTTTTTTTAGATTTTATCAATCATATTGAATGAATAAAACACTATATAAAATAAATCTTCCCTTGAACCAAGAATGTTACAAAATTTTTCCAAAGAAAAAACAAATAAAACATGGGAAACCATTGATAATACAAAATGAGGTAACATATAAGGCATTAATTTAGATTTATAATACTCTTAAAACATCAATAAAACAATGAATTATTTAAAAAATGGAAATGGAACAATAACATACCACAATTGGTGGAAATAGGTCAATATTTATGAAATCCATTGAAATGGTCTTTAAGAGAATACTCCGAGAATTAATAAATAAAACCCTAAATTTAGAATGTTCCTAACCAAAAATTATACCATCATGGCCATTAGGGATATATTAAAAGAGGGTATATAAGGAAAACCAAGAAGGGGGAGATTATAGAACACCTTACCACTTGGTTGGGATGAAGAACCACTAACAATTCACTCCCAATCCACTTGTAGGAGCTTAGAGGTGAGAAAGAAATCGTTTGAAGGTTTCATGAATGGAGGAAGTTTAATGGGGTAACCTATGGTGAAATACCCAATTAAAAGGACCTAAAAGGGAAAAACACCCCAATTAGAGTAGTCCATCTAGTTGTATCACACA
Organism: Viscum album; assembly: GCA_963277665.1. Taxonomy (NCBI): domain Eukaryota; kingdom Viridiplantae; phylum Streptophyta; class Magnoliopsida; order Santalales; family Viscaceae; genus Viscum; species Viscum album. The sequence goes on from OY728167.1 coordinate 688,658,864, forward strand.
TTATACTAAAGCCTAAATATAACATGTGAAAACCAGTAAATCAAACCCACATATATCATAGAGTTATCTCTCATGGTTTATAAAACTGTGCATAGACCTTGTGATCACCCATGCCAAAAATTTCAGTTGGTCCATGATTTTCAATACACATTTTTCAAACCATGTGCCGAATCATGAAGTCCAATAACTTGAAATATCAACCCTGGGAAACCTTGGATCCAAGATTGAAATCAACCAGATCAAAATAAATAATTATAGTGACTTTTATGGTGTCACAATTCCACCTATGTGATAATGAGACATGTGATAGATTCGGTGTGGTGCACTATCCCCCATGGGCGGTGATGAGATATGAGTATGTTCTAGGGTGGAGATCAACTCTCCATTGGGTAGTGATGAGATGTATGTTGGTTCAGGTGTGGGTAGATATCACACTTGAGTGGTGATGTGATATGGTATGGTTCCAGGGTGGGTCACTATTATCCCTTTGGTGATGATGAGATATGGGATGGTTTTGGTGCGGGGCACTATTCCCCCAAGACGGTGATGATATATGTGATTGTTCTAGGGAAGGGTGATATTCACCCATGGTGGTTATGAAACATGAAGTAGTTCTGGGGAAGGGTACTATTCACCCTAGGTGATGATGAGACATGGGATGGTTCTATAGTGGGGGTTCTATTCCACCTTAGGCGGTGATGAGATATTGGGTAGTTCCGGGGTAGGTAACTATTCCCCAATGGGTGGTAGTTAGATTTGGGACGGTTCTAGGGTGGGGTGCCTTTCCCCCTTTGGTGGTTGTGTAACATGTACAGATACATCTAACACATGAATAATAAGGTATGATTAATTTTAGTTTTTACCATGGATCCTGAGGATTGATGATGATTTATCTCATTGTATTTAATTTTTATATTGTATCACTATAGGATGTAAACTATTTATATTGAATATATTTAGGGACATAAGTGGTGGTGTCCCATTCAGTTATACTCATACCATGATCTAGAGGCCATGACACAATGGTACCTAAGGTGACCTCATGGATATAGGTATAGGTATTGTAAGGGCCCCCTTTATTACGATTTTACTAGATTAATTTGATATAGTTAGGATATGGTACTAGGTGGGGAATCAATAATTTTTTGTGGTTAATTTTAACTATATATATTGGTTTTTATATGATTATCCCTTGGGATATATTATTAGAGTTTTCCTGTAATGATCCAACCTGGGTTAACTAGACTTGCCACCTAAGCCCTCTCATCAGGATGGTGATTCACAGGAAGAAAATAGAAACAAGTATCATATAAACCAAAAATAATACATACATCCAGAGAATAATTTAGAAGAAAAATAGATAACACAAAAACCATAAAAACATGAAAAATAGTCCAAACCATAATGTATTCCAACTATAGATCAACAAGACTTTGTATGACTAACCATAACCTCCAAACCATCCCACTATAAAGTAAATAACAACATGATAAGCCAACATACTAGAATATTCAGTTCCCTTTACATGGATCTTGCAATATAACATTTAAAACTTCCTAAAGGAAAACGTTGGTTGTGAGTAAAAATACTAGTAAGATACTACAACTGATTCTATACAATTTATAATAGTAATATATAAATATTTCATTCTTTTAAACAAAATATTTTCTACAAATCATTTTCATAAATTCAAACCCATTTTTAAAATCAATTTCCTTTGGGGTTTCATAAAATCCTTTTACACACAAAAATCCAATAATATGACAATTATAAGAGATAAAATAGGAAATCATATCCACAAAATAGTAGTCAAGTAAGTAAATACACATACATGACACAATCCATCATTTGAAACCAAGTGATAAAACCTTATGTGAGAAACATGTGATAAAAAATCCATGAAATTATCCATGATTTGATAAATAATCCATAAATGAAAAAGCACACCCTATTGGGAACTAGTTTATGGGAATACGTACAAGAAATAAAAGAGCCTAATATTTTTATATGTTGGTACCAACTAATATCAAGTCCTGCTACATTCCATTGATATCCCAAAATTATCCCCTAGTGATGCAACATACACTAGGGTCACCTATGTCCCTTTCTCGATGCGCCCAAGGTTCCCAATGTGGAAAGATTGTAAAAAACCATTTCAAAAACCATGATCACAATTTAAAAAAACTCTATGTCAATTCAATCAAATTTATTGTTTGAAAACTTATTTCTTAATGAAAACCACCTTTCATGAATTTAATCAAACACTTGGTGTGAGAAAACTTGTTTTTAAAGAAAACCCCTTTAAAAAGATTTTATTTAAATGAAATCCATTGAAACCAAAATTCAATTCATTTCAATGAAAAACCCAAATAAAATTTACATGATCTTTAATTAATTCATATAATTAACCCATTTTATATAACAAATTACCTCAAAATTAAGGTGTAACAAAATTTCTTTAACAACGATGACCGGGGAAGTGTAGATTGGGACCTCACGATAATAGATCCGTAAGAAACACCATAAATAATTCATCAAACCCATTATATCCATAATCTCATACCATTTGGTTTCTAATAATATTAGAGGAAAATAGATATAGAATAGACCTATGAAATATAGGGGAAACCGTATCAGAACTGCAACTTACCTAATTGTGATCCATTAATAAATATGGGGAACCCCTTATAATCCATGTGGAGAGACCTCCAAATCAGTGGGGAAGGGTTTGGATGAGAGAAAATGATATTAGAGTATGATTATTATTTTAAACCACTATTGGAAAAGGTTAAAATTACACTTTTTAACAGTTTAGAAGGGGTCACATGGTTTCCTAGGGTAGGACACATTGTGAAACTAACTGTTCACTTTAATAATGCACACCTACTATCAGATCTATTGGGGGGGTGAATGGTTTTCAATAAGTCCATATGGTTAAAAAATAGTGTTCCTTAATAGTGTTTTCCAACCATCATTCACTGAGGGTGCCTTGTTTTCACTAGGGGCCACACAGTTTGTGAAAACAATGAAAAAATCATCTGGCATTGCTAAAAACACCCAACACTCTAAAAGTTTCACCGGGTATGTTGAAGAGTTTGAATAACCATGATCAAATAATAAAAACACCATTGGAACCTCATAGAGGCATACCACTTGGCCATCATAATGTTAAACTAACAGTGTTCCTTTACCATGATTCTTTATAGTTTCTCTCAAAATAAATTATTTTCAACATATGATCCTTGAATATTTCTAGACCCGAAAAGAGAATAACCAAACCTCAACTAAGGTGTACCTGTGACTCGATGGGTGTCATAACTATCCCCACCATAAGGGATTTCTATCACCAAAAAATTATCAAGATATTGTAACAACAAATAGTGAAGTCCACTACTACCCCATCAATGATTCATACTCCCAAATCTCATTGTTATCTCGTCCACACACCCATATTAACATGACCAAGGGAATTTTTTTTCTGCACAATACATTATCATAACGATCCATAATCTGAATTGGTAACTGAAGAAAGGTGGTGTCAAGATCAAGATCAATATCCTTCCATCCAATCACATGTGAAGGATATGGGTGATACCTTTTTAGGTGAGAAATACGAAAGATGTCCTGGATCGTTTTCAAGTGATATGGTATGTCTATATGATATTACACCTTTCTGAGACTCTCCACAATCTCAAAGGGGCCAACAAACCTCAGTTCCAACTGACCCTTCTTACCCAACTGATGATTTCCCAAGTGAGCTATTAATCTGAGGAAAATATGATCACCAACCAAAAACAATAGCGACTAACAATGATAGTCTCGATAAATGTTTTGATAGCTCTTTTTTTGAACCTGTTTTGGATAAACTACATCTTTTCCTTCATCTCTGGAATGCAACTTTTCATAAATAGGGACCACTCTCCCACATCTTCCCTACATGAGGTAGATAGACATGGTCACCCATAAGATGCTTCAAAGGGAGTCAAATTTATCAATGCATGATAAATTATTTTATAGGAAAATTATACTAGAGAAAAATTCTTTTCCCATGATCAACGAAAACTAAGAACAAAATCCTGATGCATATCCTCAAGAACCTGAATAACTCTCTATATCCACCCATATATATTTGTATGGTAAGAAGTGATTAATTTTTTTTGATAAACTATCCCCTATTGTAAACTTTTCTATAAACTATATGTGAATATTGGGTCCCTATCAGAGAAAATCACATTGGGAACTCCAAAAATTCTCAAAATCTCTTGAAATTTTTTGTCTTAGAGATATTCCATAGTCATAGACTCATTTTTAGTTATGAAATGGGAAAATTTTAGAATTCAATCAATGATAATCCAAATCCCATACATCCCACTAAGAGTCCTTGGTAAGCCAATGATGAAGCCCGTGGAAATTTCATCCCACTTTATACTTAAATGGGTAAGTGTTGAAAAAAACTAGTATGTCTCACCTGTTTTTCGTTAATTCTATTAAAAGTGAGACATTGTGAAAAAACCCTGAAATCTCTTTCCACATCCCAATACACCAATACTAACACCTCAATATGTGATACATATTGGTACCCCCAGGGTGTATAGACTAACATGACCGGTGTCCACTCTCTTTGAACTCATTACTTAGAGAAAACAGAATAACCAACCTATTATAATATAACAAATATCAATTGGGATATTTCATCCACTCACTCAATGTATCCCCATTATAAAGGCTTTTAAAAATGTTGTAGGACTTGGTGCCTTTCACATTCTCAAGCTTAACCCACTCGTTAAAATATGATTCAGCTTTCATTGAATACAAGAACACCTTTCCACCAACCTCATCCACTCCTATGCTTATCCCATAAAATAAATTAATCAATGAACACTCCTCAATCGATTCCTTTATGGATTGTGTCGATAATTTTATAATCAATGGATCAAAAACCACATTGCCTTTCCTAGGATTTTATGTAATGTAAATATCAATTTTCTAATGATACTCAACCAATAATCTCTATCACAAGTTCAGATCCATTTGAGTAAAATTATATTTATGCTCTTATGAATAGAGTACACCATAAGCCACTCCCAAAAGAGATAATGATGCCTTGTTTTGAGTGCATGTATAACTATGTCCATCTCAAGATCAGGGTTAGGGTAGTTTTTAACATGAGGGAATAACTAGAGATAGCCATAAGCCACCATCTATTTCATCTAAATAAACGCACATCCTGACCCCATATCTAAAGCACCACAGAATACATCATAAATTGAACCATGTTTTGAATGAATAAAATCTAGTGATGAATTCAACCTCACCTTCAAATCCTCAAATGATCATGTAAATTTTTCATTCCATTCAAACATTACACCTTTATGGGTAAAATATATAATCAAATATGCAATTTTAGAGAAATATTGAAAGAACCATATATATTAATCAGACAAACCCAAGATTATTTGGATCTCAATCTCTTTTATGAGATGCTCCCAGGGTATAACAACCTATATTTTCTCAGGATCCACTAATACACCCATCTCACATATCACATGCCCAAAAAATTCACTTTATATATCCATAACTCACATTTGTAAAGCTTACCACAAATAATATGTTCTTTCACGTTTTGAATAATGATATTTAAATGGTCCATATACTCCACCTACGTCTTGGAGTACACTAAAGTATCATCCATGAACACAATAACCAAAGTATCCAAGAACTAGTGAATTATTTTCTTAATTAAATCCATAAATACCACATGAGCATTATTGAGACCGAATGGAATAACCATAAACTAAAAATTCAAATATCATCTCCTAAAATCTATCTTAGGCATATTATATTCTCATAATATCTATTGGTGGTACCCTGACAAAAGATAAATCTCTGAAAACCAACATGACACTATAAGGAGGTTAAAAAGATCATCAACCCTAAGAAAATTATATTTTTTGTTAACAGTCAACCAATTTGACTTTTTATATTCTATGAAAAGATTGAGGCTCCCATATGAATTCTTAGAAATTAGAACAAGTGAAGGTGACAATGACATTCTAGGATGAATAAATCCATTATCCTTGAGATATATAAGCTGGACATTATGTTACAACAACTCAATAGGTTCCATTTGATAAGATGGAATGGAAATGGGTATCATACTCAGGATCATGTAAATAGAAAACCCGACCTCTATATAAGGTGGTAAACTATTGAAATCATCTAGAAATTCCTCAGGGTACACACAAACCACCAAAGAAAGTTTACTACCAAATAAACGGTCAACAACATCATGAAACATCTCCAACAATTTGCACAAGATTACTTCAGAATAAGGGACAATTGGCCTCTCCATTACCTAACAAGAGTCCCAATCACACTAATAAATTTCAGTGACCCAATCATATGATAAAATATTAACCCAATAATGATTGCATTCTATCTGGTCTTCAACAATAATAATCATATCCATGCTATGTATCAGGTCAAAGATGTCAATATTGGGAACTAAAAAGTCCCACACCACCTCAAAGTTGTTATTCATCACCCGACACATGAAACACTTAAAACCTTGTTTGTACCTCCTTCATAAAGGATTGTAAATATCCAATAAGTATGGTTTATGTTCTAAAAAAAATCTAAATATGTTTACTAACATTTATGTTATAAATTAATGAGTAACACCTGTATCAAACAAATCTTGCACTATAAAAGATGAAATACATGTAGTATCTATAACAGTAGATAGACCTGCCTGAAATTTCACGGATCCATACTCAGTTTCATAAATATATAAGATATTATCCACATGAACACCCCCCATGGGATTGGGGTTAGATCCATGACCCTTGGAAGTATCAATATGAACTTCCAAACCCATGGGGAGAGTGGATCCTGCCTTGCATCATTGGGATATCATTAAAGAAACATCAGATGGACTGATACTATGAAATGATAAAGTGCACTATGTTTCATAATATATATAGGAATGGTATGAACAAACCATCCACATTGATATAAAACAAAAAAATTATTGTACCAATTAATCCCCTGCAACTGGTCCTGGAGAAAATTTAACACTCTTACGCTTCCTTTTCTATATAAAAGACATACCTTGGATTACAACTACATCAACCAAAGCTCCACTAAAACCTTTATTCACATCAATGTATTCCTTATCCAAATATTCATTATTGAATACCTCCAAAAAATTTTTAAGACACGTGAGAATAATCAATGAAACAATATACAACCTCAATCACATCTCAAACTTTCGATCCTTTAGGTAGTCACTGGTGACTAGTTTCGGTTCCAGATACACCAATTTATGAAAATAGGTAGAATAATCTGAACTAGTATGATCCTATTAGTTTAGGTTAAAAAAAACCTTGGTCTTTACTGCATGTAATATCTCGGGGAAAAACTCTTGATTTTTTATTTTATTGAAATATGTCTAGGTGAAGTCCTTAGGAAACTTAACTTGTATGATAGTGCCTAGATAAATCCTTCCCGGTCTTTCAAGCATATACATAGAGAAACCCACCTTATATTCCTTATGAGTCTTCACGAAGTTGATGATAATGTAAATACTCTTAAGAAACACCTCATATTCTTGGGTACCCTTGTCAAAATTGAATATGGGTGGATGTTTCATAGTAAATTTAGATCCATGAACCCCCACAATTCCCAGGTTCCCAATACCCACATGACTGAAATCTTGAATTGTATGAATTAAAACATAGACAAAAGAAGGTTCTATTAGTGGATTCAACTTCAAATCCTCTATATCAGCTTCCTATATTTTATTTGGAAGATCTCTACATGGAGGAATTGTCTGCAAAGATTAATAAAATGAAAAATAAACTTTAGAGAATATTCCAAAATCTTATTACCATTTTTAGTAATTCACATAAGTGCTTCAAAACATAAAAAATTTAATGAAATAATTAATTATATGAATGAATAAATAATTTAAGAAGGAATAGATCCATTTCAATAAGCTCCCCATTCAGTTCCTTCAAATGAAATCAAACAATCAGTCTAAAACTAGGTAAAAGTTTCCCAACCACCCATGGTAACTTGAGTTTAGAGATAGAAGTGAGATGGTTGGGCACCCTCCCACACTTACTACCTAAATTACAATGGTCCGAAATTCTGTATACATAAGACAAAGAACCAATCTCTACCATTTTTTACACACATCAGGGTGAGAATCCCTTTGATACCATTCTATAACGAACCAACCCATATAAATTGGAAAAGACACCTGAGGTGGCCCATCATTGTGGTGAGGTGAAATAAGAAAATAGAAACAAGTATTGTTTAAACCAAAAAAAATCAAAAAACAAGAGTAAAATGCATAATAATGGAAGATACAATAAAAATAATAAAATACAAGACAAACCCACCAAATCATAAAGTTTGACATGTTTAGACCAACAAGTCTCCATGTGACTCACCGTCACCTCCAAACTGTCCCGCTACAAAGGTAACGACAATAAGAGAATCCTACACGCAACCAGATACCCTTACTTTTACCAAGATCCTTCAATATAAAATCTAAAAATTATCTAAGTAAAAAGTATGGTGTGAACATAATTTACAGTACTATAACACTATATAGTTTATACAAGATCCAATAATAAAAATGTAATAGTTTTAGATTTTAAAACAAATACAGTGTTATTAAGAATTTTCATAAATCCAAACCACTTGTAAATAATTTTTCGGTGGTTTTCCATAAAATATTTTCTACTCACAATTTCAGGTGTATAAAAAGTATAAGTGAAAATAATTGAAATTATATCCACACACCATAAGGTAAGTAAGTAAATACACATCCATGACATCATCTATAATTAAAAACCATGTGATACAACCTCATGTGAGAAACTTGTGAGAAAAAATCCATGACATAATCCATCATGAGATAAATAAAACATAAAAGAAAAATCACTCTTTATTGGGACCTAGCCTATAGGCATACATACTAGGCATAAAATGTCATAAACCAGGCCTATGATGGTACTGGCCAATATTGAGTCCTGCCATAGTCCATCAATATCCCAAAAGTGTCCCCTAGTGGTTCCACACATACTAGGGTTACCTATGTCCCTTTCCTGACACACCCAAGTTTCCCAATGTGTCATGTTTCTAAATAAACCTTTCAAAAACCATGATAAAAATATTTATTAAAGATTCAAATAAAATCCAATTCACTTTGGTGTTTCAAATCCATTTTCAAACCAACCCCACCTTTAAAGCATTTAATCAATAAATTGTTTTGAAAATCCTATTTTTAATGAAATCCCCATAAAAAGATTTATGTTTACCTAAAATACCACTAAAACAAAAATAACATCAATTAAATGAACAAAAAAAATTAATATTAGAATAATGATAATAAAATCATATAATTATCCCATTTTATAAAAAGAACTACTTAAAATGGAGGTAGAAAAAATAACCTCTAACAACAAAGACCGAGGAAGAGAAGATCAGGTCCTCAATATCCACGATCTATAAGAAACAATGTAAATCCTCCATTAAACCCATTATATTTGATTTCACAACCCAATTTAGTTCCAACAAGATGAGAGGATAAGAGATCTATTATTGATATATGAAGAAGAGATGGAACTAGATCAAAACTGCAACATTCGTTGATGTGATCTATTAAGAAGAGAGGAAAACTGCCTAGAATACCAGGGTATATACCTTCAAATAATTGTTAAAGTGATAGGATGATAAAGAAAATGATATTAGGGGGATAATTAGATATAAAATCACCAAGGAAAAATGGTAAAATCTCACATTTTAATAGTTCAGAAGGGGGTTGTATGGTTTTTGGGGGAAAGTTGTCTGGTTGAACTAACCATGAAGATTAACCATCAGCCCATACTGTCTGATTTGTTGAGTGGGGGTGAATATTTTTCACTAAGACATCATGGTTAAATAATCTATGAACCTTAACTATGTTCCATTACCATCCATTCTGTCATGGGGTGGTGGTGTACAGTTTGCATTGGGGGATGGATGTTTTGGGGAAACCATTCTCAAACTAGGTGACACCCATGGGAAACCACCAGAAACCCCAGAGAGTTCAATAGGCATGTCTCAAAGTTTGACTAACCATACTAAAAACATGAAAACACCCATATAACTTCATATAGTTATAATATATTGTTATCTAATTGTTAAACTAAATGTGCGCCTTCCTAGTTTCTCAAAAAATAATACATTGTTCTAAACCTACGATCCCCCAAAAAATTACAGACCCCTCAAGAAAAAACAATAGATTTAAAATGGTTTACCTATTACCTGTAGGGTGTTTCAATTCCTACATCATGTGAGATTTTATATAGTTCATTTAGTAATATAATATAATATGTTATTGTATTTAGAAGTCTTGGTTAGGGTGTTTTATTATTCATTTGGAAATTTTGATGATCCATTTTATTATATATTAGCTACTTTTTTCTACTCGAATATGAGGAATTAGTGTACCCTAAAAATCATTGAAACCCTTATTACTAGTTAGAAGCTTCTAAAAGACTGGGAGGCATTATTGAGGTCATGCAGTACTCTGATTTGGTTACTGTAGAGTGATCTGAGTCATAATTTTAAAACTACGTAGGACGATCCAAACACTTATATGAATTGAATAATTTATTTTTTGATATTAATTTAATATGGATTATCGAGGATTAAAATTGAATAAATTATGTGAATTTTAAAAAATTTAGAAAATATAGATTTTTTATTTTGATATTCTTCAGAATTCCATGGGTCTGAATCTTGTTTTTGGGGAAATGGGAATTTTCCACTATATTTCCAGGAAAATTGGAATTTTTTTTGGATATTGAGATAATGGGGATTCCATTGAATTGAAAGGAAAATATATTTTCATGGATTTTGGGAAAAATTGTGTTTCATACGATATGTGTTTTTGGGGAGATGAGGTAGTTTTATAATATTATATATAATTTTATTTTGATGAAATATATTGGTAAATAATCATTCATTTCGAAGAATTTATTGGTTGTTAATTTTTTTGTATTAATTTTTTTTGTTTTAAAATTATTTGTGTTTTATCATGGTTTATTATAATTTCATAATGAAATTTCTATTGTATGGGAATGTATTAGACTCATGAGGTAAAAACTAATGAGGTTATATTTTCCCCATATATGTGAAATTTGATGGGGATCTATACATGATTGGATATGATGTAGGTATAAGGAAGACAACATTCTTTATTAGTAGTGAGCTGTAGATATATGTTGGAGTTATAATAATAGGGATTATTTTTCTAGTGATGTCAAATGTAACACATTGTTTCATTCAATTTATTGGTTTTGTGATGTTTTTTAAAAGAAATTTCTATTTTCAAAATTTAAAATTTTTTACTTAGTTTTTAAATAAATTAATCTTTACAAGGACATGAACTATTTTTAGTGTTATTATCAAGGTAATATCATTCTCGATAGTTACTTTTTTGTTTAAATATATTGAAAGGCATTTTTTGAAATGGATTTTTAGACTTCATGGAGTTTTGAAGTCTGTCGTCCTAGAAGAAGATCCTCTATTTACATCAAGATTATATAGGGAACTATATAAATCATGGGGAACACAACTAATGATGATCAAAATGCATCATTTCAATATAAATAGGAATAAAAAGCATATTAGTCTTCTTTTGGAGGATATTCTCTATGTATGTGTTCTTGATTTAATATGACCTTTGTAGGATTTTCTTTCAGTAGTGCAGTTTGTATATAATTCAAGTTACAAGTCAATATTTTCTATAAAGCCATTTGATGAATTTTATGGACAGCCATTTCAGATGCCATTTTTTTGTAATGATATAGTTTATACGTATATCATTGGATCTATTTTTTATATTATCATAAAAAGTAATTAAAATTTATCCAAAAACATATGATTTCAACTTAGAGAGTGTAGAATTCATACACCAATCATCATTGATAACCATTGAGATTTAATTTTATAGATTTTGGGTTCTTAAAAGTAATTCCATTATTATGGAACAAGTATCTTAGAAAACATTGAAAATTTACTACATTGTTTATGGGGTCATTTTATATCATTTAATGGATTGGTAAATTCACTTATAGATTTACTTTTTCACAACATTATTTTTTGGTTCATAAATTTTTCCTTTTTTCTAAATTAAATAAGTATCTACTGGACCCAGTACATGTTTTTGAGGTGGAATGACATTGTGTTGGAACATGATGATTCTTATTTAAAGACGCTAATTTGAATTATTGATTTTATAGAGATTAACAATTATGTAATGGATATTCCTTTGGTATGGGTGTTGTGATAGAATAGAACAATGTAAGAGGTGAAATAGGAGAGAGGGTCAAAGAAATGATAATAATTTCTAGATTTATTTTAAAAAAGATGATCTTAATAAATTTTTGATGATGAAAGTTTTTATTTTGGGAGTAATTGTGACACCCCAGATTTGATTGTTATGTTTACACTTTGGTTTGGAGGGTATTTTATAAAAAAATTCAATTTTTAGAGGATTTTTATAGAAATCATGGTTAATTGCATAGTTATCATAACTATTTATATCAATCATTCATGAACAATGAATTAGGCACAATCTCTACATATTAAACCAAATTATGGGAGCTAACCATGGATAATTTTTTACCTAGAAATGGGAGCTTGGTTAAACACACCATTGGCCCAACCATGTTTGATAGCCATTTTTATTATTTATTATTACACAAAATAATGTTTTAATACCCATTTGAATACACTAAACCCTATTATAACTATCCTATGACCTTGGGTTATTTTAGGGTATCTTAGGGAAAAATTTATGACTTCTCCAGTATTTAAAAATCAATTTAATTCAGGTATTGATCATATCAAAAGTATATAAAAAGTTATGTTTTGAATAATTCATTTATTCTTATATCTCCTACTATCTTTCACTTGCAATAATTTAATCTACCTAATTCATTATAGTATTGTGATATATTTTTGATACCTAGGATATGTATTGAGGAATTTTTATCATCATGTTTAGGGATTTTACGATTCATTATTTTTTTGTTATTCATGGATTTGTGGATTCAAAAAATTTCATGAGAAATATAAATAGGTATTTGTATCCTATATCTTATATATATTGGATAATTTTTTGTGTTTTATTGATCGATCATCATTTACCATGGAATAGTTTTTTAAGGTTTTTAAAATTTTAGAAATATAGAAAACATATATTTTTATTTATATTTTGATAAATTATTATTTCTAAGAAACTATGAGGATAATGAATTTTCATAGATTTAGGGGGAAATCAAGTTTTCACGATATGGGGGTTTTGAGAAAAAACATAGTTTTGATGAAATATTTTTATAATTGTGAATTATTTTCAATAATTGTTTTAGTTTTCATAAATTTTGGATAAACTAAATTATCTGATTTTTAACGTTTTTTGATTTATTATTGTTTGTTGGCATTGAATAATGAAATTAATATTGTGTGGAAATGCATTAGAGTCTTAAAGAAAACATATAAAGTTTATAGTCACCCCCACATGCACACTTTTATTGACATTAGATATGATAGGATAAAATATAGGTAAATGGAAGAAATCATTCTCCATCAATGGAATATTGTAGTTCCACAGCTGAATTATGTTGATGGAGATCATTTATATAGTGACATAATCATGTGTCCCATTTTTAATTTATTTTATTAGTTTTGTGTTGGATTTAACACAAAAATTTTGACTCCGCTATTTGAAATTATTTACTTGGTTTTTAATTCAAATATGTTTTACGTGGGATTGGAATGTTTTTGGTAGTATACTCGAGGGAAAATATTTCACCATAGTTTCTTTAATCCATCACCAATTCTCAGTATCCTTTTATGATTAGGGTATATGATTGAGGACTTTTGTTGATTATAAAAAGTTTAACAATATAACTATCAAGAATAAATTTCATTTGACTCACATCATTGATTTATTTGATCAATTAGTGGTAGAACTGTTATTTTCTAAAATTGATTTATGATTATGATATCCCCATTCAAGAATATAGAGGAAATATATTCCATGGATAAATTTTATAATTGAACAAGGGTATTATGAATTTTTATTAGTTTTCCCGGTATTTACTAATTCTCTAGTACTATTTATAATTTTGAAAAAATATATTTTCCATAAAAATCTTGGAAACATTTAATATGGTATTTGTATAAAATATTTCAGTTTATTTATGATCAGAGGTAAACCATAAGAAACATCAAAATGTTTTCTTAGTATTTTTATATGAATATATTTGTTGTACTAAATTATTTAACATTCACTTATGTAATTAAGAAGTGAAATTAAGGGTCATATTGTTTCTAAAAAATGGATTTCTATTATCCCAATGAGTTAAAGTGGTGTTGCAATGGTAAAACCCCAATAATGATTTTGTTATTTAATTTTATCTTGTATTGAATATATATTAATGTATTTTTATTAAATATTTTTTTAAATTATGATATTCTGTAATATTTTTTACATGGAAAGGCTTAAATTTTAAATAGAATGGATATTTTTAGGATGATTTTATAGAATTGAAAATAAAACTTTTCTCAAATATAGTCTTAATGTAATTTATTTTGTGCACTGTGATGAAGCTATAGTATGTTTTGAGTGTATGGTTATGAAAGGGGATAATGTGGTTACTTATGAGTTAAAGAAATTAAGAACTCATGAAAATAATTATCCTACACAATACTTTCAGTGGGATCTAGTTGTGAATTATTTTTTTACAAATAAATTCATCAACTATTTTTTAAAAAAATTGTGATTTATTATAATGATAAAAGTTGAATGTATATAATTTCATTACAATATTTTTAATGAAGTAAAAAATATGGGATGATTAACTAGAGATTTTTACCATTGTAAATTTATACACACTAGGAAAATATAATGTTTTATCTAATTATTTGAGTTGAAAATAATATACTAAAGTTCTAAAATGTGTATAATATCAATGGATATAGATGATAATACTTTTATAGTTTAATTTAGAGGTAGAATATTTGGATTAGATAAACATAACTTATATTCTTGTAGACCAGGTAGTGTTGGGGAGAATATTTGATTCTAACTGCATTTTTATATATGGAAGTTTAAATACTTGAGAGAACATTTTTTTGATTGTTTTTAGAAACTTAACTTAATATCTATTTCAAAAATAGAGTAGTGTTTCCCATCGATTTAAGAGAAATGATTATGAAATATTTTCATCATTACAGTTGGAATTTTCATCTTGGTGTAACAAATGTTGACCATGATATTAAAAGATAATTATTATGGAATGGGATAAAGAGAGCCATACAATGTTTTTAGTTTCAATATTTTTATTTTTATCACTTTAAATTTTATCATCAATAGCTAACATGTTTATTTCATCCTTTTTCTTTTCTGAAATGTACGTGGGAAAATATATTCATGGAATTTTTTACTCATACCCTAATATCACCATAAAATCTTGATATTATTTGGATAGTTGTTTAATGAATTATTGATATAGATAATTTTCCCCATTTATGAGATACTTTGCATTAGAGACCTTATTAATATATAAAGGAATAATGGATCATATTTTATCTTGTTTTTATTTATAATACTTCAAATCAAGATCTATATTTTACATAAAGATTTTGGAATGGATTTTAAACTATTATCTGTAAAAAATTGATGTTGAGTTTGATTTATCATCCAAAAATCAATGGTTATATATAGATAAAGACACAAATCCAATGCGAAGTACTTATGGGTTATTTTTTAAAAATTAGTGTACCATGAGAGGATCATATTCCATTAATAAAATTTTATATACTAATAGTTTTTAATATTTAATCTATATGGAACCAGTTGAATCATTGTTTTGAATAACATTTTTATTACCACCATATTATATTGAAACAAGAGATAAGGATAACTTATGGACTTGTTTTTTATAATAGTTAAGAAATATAATTATTTGGTTATAAAAATAATGAAATAAACTCAAATTTAAAATAAATCATATGAAGATCATTGTTGAAAACCTTTTGAATTTTTGGTTAGAGGTCAAGTATTTGTAACATTTTTCCCTCAGTTGGGGAACTATAAAATTGATAATTATGGGAATTTTATATCGAAATACATGGGTCCTTTAAGAATCATAAAAAAAAATTATATAACTAATTTCTTAGAATTTTGACCTCAATGTAATGTAATTTGTGATTTTTTATAGGTTTCTTATGTATGTATGTATCATTTGGATTGAACATAAGTGATATATTGTTTTATAATTGATCTTCAGCATGATAAAACATATGTAGAAATGATTATTTTTATCACTGACTAAAAAGTTAATTCACCGAGAGGGAAGACTATTCAATTGTATATTGTGTTTTTGGAAATGAGACTGAGTTTATAAAGATACATGGGAAATGAAATCTCGTATGTGACATCAATGTAAATTTATTTTTCAAAATAATAATCATCGGGAATTTTTAGAGGTATAAATTCATATGGTAGAGTGAATTATGAATGCATTATTTCGGTATATGATAGATTATTTAAGATATTTTCTGATTTTGGGTTGAAAATTAATGTTTAATAGAGATTTAAACTAATCCATTATTTAAAAAAATGTTGACTAACATAAAGAAATAAAAATTTTATGTATTTTATAAACATACATTGGGTTTAAAATTTATAAACTATACTAGAAAACCATGCAGAGCATGTATTTTTGGGTAGAGGTTGTGCGTGAATAATGTACATGCTATGAAAAACTAGTAATTCATATTTTTTCAATTTAAAACACACACACTCCTTCATTTAACCACATAAATACTTATATATTCTTTGTTTGATGTTTAGGATTTACATTGTGATATTTTGGTATTTATTATCTATATATTGATGATTCTCTCCCACCTTTTGGGTCATTGAATATTGAATATAAGGTGATTTAATATTCACCTATCCTGTCATCTCATTTTTATCCTTTCCTCATTTTAAGAAACCCTATCATGGGGACTTTTACCATGTGGGATAATTTTTTTGAATATTATTTGGAGATTTTTATGTGAGTACATGATGGATTATTAATAACTAGGATATGTATTTTGACCAATCCAATAATTTCTAGAAACTAATATATGGTATGAATGTTCAATATTTTATTTTTTATAACAATAAATGATTTCATTTGGTTGATATGATTTTATATTAATTATGAATTGATAAAATTTAATCTATAACTATTATTTCATTAATTTTTAAAAATTATTGATTTAATGGATTAGCATAGGTTTTAAGGGGGAGTTTTTTTACCATCATTGATTTTAGAAATTTTATATTTATTTATGACACATGATTTGTATTTTAAATGATGTATTTCCATGAAAGTTATTTTTTGTTTGAATGTTTATATTTAAATAATTATTTTTCTAAAACAATGATAAATTTGTATTTAATTATAAAGTTTTTAGTTTTTCAAAAAATATATAAACTAGGGACTAATTTTTTTAAATGAGTTTTAATGAGAAGAAATAAAATTGGCATTGAAAATTATTTAAAGATATTATCTTGAGAAACATGTAAGAAGTAAAAAATGAGGAGAAAAAGTATTTTAATATATACACTATGTACCATGACTCCATATAAAAGCATCAGAGTAAAATTATTTTATTATATGATGATCCATTTTATATGGGTCTATGAGAATTTATGAATGTGATTATTTTTAATATTATCACTTTATTCATATGTACTTGTTGGTATTTGATGAAAATGATAAGATATGATTAATTTATTGTTTATATATTTCTAATATAAAAAATTTTGATCTTTATTTGGGTTAATTGGTTTGGTTTACATTATGAATTAATATCTATGGGTGATTGTTTTTACATCTTGAATTATTATGATTATATTTTTGAGTTTTTAGATTTAATATATTTATTTCAAAGGATTTATATAATATTTTTTGTTTTTAATAATCATAAAATTCACAAAAACATATTTATTTTTCACCCTCTACATGAACAACTTGGTGATCATGTATATTTTATGTGTTGTGATGATGATAAATGGAATGATACATTATATATTAGTGTTGAACAATAATAACTTATTTAGAGTAATGAAAGTGTATTTTGAGGATGATGTGCAGAGTTTATAATATATCCTTCTAGGTAGATCATGGTAAATTGTTCATGATGTATATTGTATTGGTTTTATTTAATTGAATTTAATACATTGAGAATCATTTGGTTTTAATAAAAATTTTAGATCATTTAAACATAGATTTATTTGTGGGTATATAATTTCCTACTAGTTTTTTTGTAACTTAAAATTATTTTTCTTTTTTTATGATCAAGGATGACACTTGAGGCCTTGTATTGTATATTACAAGGTAATTGTGTTGTGTATTTGATTTAGATAATTAGAGTGTAATATGATGGGGTTAGAGTTAAATAATTATAGGATTTTTGGTAAAAAAATCATGGATCATATTCTTATTTGTATTTTTTGGATGGTTTTACTGATGTTAATTGGGGAATAGGATGTAAAATAAATGAAGGGTATTTATAAAAATTACATAGTATGGAAAATAGAGATATACAATTAATATAGATACTTATATCATAACATAAGGGTATAATGATTCCTCTCCCAAAGGGTGAGGATGTATTGTGAAAAAGTTAATTTTTTGTAGTAATGGAGGGATAAAACATATAGTTGAAGGGATAATATTTTAACTATTAAGGATCAATGTCCTGGTACCATGTATCCCTACATTATATACTCACAGGACCAACTATTTTTATAATGTGTCATCACATAAATCATCCTTGAATAAGGGTAATTTAAAAAAAGCACCCATGCAAAAGCCCTTAGACATTTTATTATGGCCCATAAGCCTATGCTTGTTGGCATCGCTAAACCAAAATTTCCTTTTGAAAATTGGAAAGGATTCAAATGGGACTCCATGGGGTACGATATTGTGTCACATGATTTTCATGAAGCTGAGATGGACCATTTGTGAGTGTTTCAGAATGAATCCATTCGTATTAACTCCTACTTGGATAAGTCTTAGAGTATTATGCTATGTTGTGCCATAGATGAATATGAATTTTTAGTTTCTGTTTTGTATATATATAATTATTATATTATGATATTGGAATTATGGGTGGAGATCAACAATATTTCTGGGTGGATGGATAAGGAATGGTTATCTATTGGAGATTTTAACATGGTGTTGAGGCCTAAGGAAAAAACAAGTTGTAATTTTAATAGGATTTCTGCTTCTGACTTCCCTATATGAATTGACTAGTGAAATATTCTTAAAGTTCCTATTTTTGGAGTTGATTTTACATGGTGTATATACACCTAGAATGGGAGGAAATCAAGGAAAATAGATAGTTGTTTTGTTCATATGAATGATCAAGATGCTTCTCATTAAATCACTGGCTTCAAACTCCCTAAACACCACTATGATCCCTACCCGATTTTTGCAGACATCAATGCACATTTGACAAGGTCAGGACCTTTGCCATTTTGGTTTAATAATGGGTGGAATATGTATCCTGGATATAGGTAAATGGTGTTGCAAGCTTGGAGGATCCAACCGATTTGGATCCCTTTTCAAAGGTTGTCTACAAAATTTTTCAAGTCACTTCTAATGAAATGGAGTATAAAATCTCTATAATTGATTGTGACATTAAGGCTGCTGAGGGGGAGACTTCCGATGTTCAGATCTGAAATCAGCACTAGGGTATCCCATCCTAATAGAAAGTAATGGCCCATAATAAGTTTGATGACCTACTAATGATCAAAGATAGGTTGGTTAAAAATCAACTGAATTTTAGATGGATAAAATATGTATTGGATGTACTTGAAAGATATGAATTTTCCAATGTGTTCATAATCCTAATCAGTACCATTATTTTTTCATCAACACTGTTTTTTCTCATTAATGGTACTCCTAGTGGATTTTTCCCTTATACTAGAGGTGTATGACAAGGTAAACCACTCTCTAGCCTCTTATTTACTATTGTTGAAGATTATCTTATCAGATGTATAACTAACCTTGCACACATGGGTATTTATAAGAAAATTAGGGCTGTTAAGAATGATTTTCTCCATCTCATTTATTATATGCTAATGACATCCTCTTATTAGAGAATGATTCAAGGAGAACTAACTCTTCTATCAAGGCCCTCTTTAAACATTATGAAGACATGGCTGGTCAAGAAATAACTTGGGAAAATTATTTCATTATCTTTGGCAATGGAGTACATATTGGGAAAACAGAACCGGATAACTAGATACCATCGGGTAAAGAGTGGATCTTTTTTCATTACAATACCTTGGTGTTCCATTATTCTGGGGAAAGGTGAAGAGGAAATATATAGAAGGACATTACTATGGTATCATAAATCAACTTACTAGTTTTAAAGGGAAGGTGATGTTCATGGATGGGAGTGTGTACCGTGTTAACTCTGTGATAACATCTATGTTTGTTTGTTGATTTTCTATTTATCGGTGGCCTAGGGGTCTCATCGAGGATCTTCAAAACAAGGTACGAAACATTATTTGGACAGGGTCAATACATGAACGCAAGCATATCATTTTTCCTGGAAAAATGCATCATGTCGATTGAACTAGGGGGTCTTGGAGTCAAGGACCTCAAGGCTTTTAATGATTGTTTTATTGATGTGTTTTCATGGGGATTGATTTCCAAGGACAATCCAAGTGATTTTTTAATTAACCTGTTCAAAGGAAAGTTACATAATTGATAAAAATACTATCTTGAATCTTCTTTCTGGGCATCTCTCATGTATTCTTTCATTTGAATCATTAAGGATACAAAGTGGTATGTTTGTAGGGACTCTCACCTTAACTGTTGGAGCACGCCATGGCTTGAGTGGCCTCTCCAGGATAACATTGATAATCTTTCTGGTGTAATCCATTTTTACATTAATGATGTTTTATCTCACATACACATATTTGACAGCATGGTCCCCTATCAGGTGGAGCTGTAAATATAATCCTATAATTTCATGGACTGTGATATGATGATATGAAATCATAATAGGAATGTTCTGTTTAATAATAGGGATTACTATCCGATGGTTTTTGTGGGGCTCTATTCATTCACCTTCCTGGATCATAAAGTACATCTCTTTGTTCATTTGTACCTCTGGATTTTCTTTAATCTGAAAAATCTATAAAAATCGTGTACCCACTGATGATCAGCTCAAGTGGTCTGGTTTTAATTTTTCATCAGCTTTTTACATATGTATGTGCACAGAGGAGAATGTTCAGAACCTATTTATGGATTGTGTCTATTATCATTAGGTGTGGGATTATATTGTCGTACTGATCGGGCTGGACCTGACTCAAAATTGGCTGCTTCTTGACCTACTGGCAGGGCTGCTCTATGTTGGTTATAGCGACTAGGTTCATAACATTCTAATCGTGTCTTTTGCGACTGTGATTTCAGACATATGGGCTACTCAAAATTCTTCCTGCAATGACTGTCAGTAGGTCCATATCTGATGTGGAATTAATATGATTCCCCAAGAGGATTATACTGCTTCGAAGGTACAGTCAGGTGAGATGCACAACAACGTCTCAGACTTGCAGATTCTTCAGCTACTCAGTAGTTATGGGAATCCACGAAAGCCTCAGATGCTTATGTGCATTCATTGGAATCCATCGATCAATCCATGGATCAAAGTATTTGTTTTTGGAGCTACATTTAGTGAACTAGGCCCATCTGGGTGTGGTGGTGTTTTTCTCAATTATTATGGTTTTGTGAAATGATATTTTTATCATTTTACTGGTATTCGAGTTGCTTTTGATGCTGAGTTATGGGATAAAATACATGCAATCAGTTATGTTTTCTATTGTAATTAGAATCTGCTATCGGTTGAATCAGACTCTCAACTTTTGGTCCAAGACTTGGAAACCAAAACATGGAATGTGCCTTGGAGAGTGCTCCCTGAATGGGTTGATTGTCTCAATAAGGCAACTCATTTAAATTTGATAGTCTCACATGATTATAGGGAGGCCAATCATGTGGCAGATTCTTTGTCCAAGAAATAAATCCTGGTGATGGATACAACATGGTCTTCTACGACCCCTGAATACTACTCCTCGCTGGTGTAGGTGGGTATGCGTGGTTTCATGTACTCTCGATTTGGTAATAATCCATTATTTTTCTGACACATTTTTCTTTGCTTAATAAATTATTTTTAGGACCAGTTCTGACTGGATCCTGGACTTTTTGGGTATAAAATCACCCATGGAAAACATACACATGAATCAATAATAAGATCTAAATTAGTTTTTCATAATGATATTTTATGAAATATAAAATAGCTACTATCATAATGTTTCATTAGAAATATTACTTATGTTGTATTCACATTTCTTTTTTATAGATATATTTGTATACTAATGAGTTGGTATGAAATATTTATTATTAATATTATCAGATATTTTTAGTCAATAACTTGTTTATTGTATAAAAATATCTTTTATAATAATTTATGTATTGTTTATTGTTTCTTGGAAAATGATTACCCTGACACAAGGGATTACTTCCTATATAACTCACCATTTGTAAAGATTCAGGGTAAATCACTATTATTATTTTCACAAAATTATTATATAATTTTTATTTAACCCTAACGTGATGTGTCACACATGTAATGTTTTATTATCTACACAACAACATGGTCATGGTTTTCCATAACTACGCCCTTGAAAAAAGGGAATTACACATACATTTACATGTCCCCTACTAAAACAAGGTAATTTTTTAACCATTAATTAAAATAGTAATCTAAGTAGAAATTATAATCATATCTAGAATAATAATAATTTGGTTTATTATAATCCAAATAATTTGTTTATGTAAATCATGTTAACTTTCCTAGATCTGAATTGAATTATGCTGGGTATAATGCTCATTTTTATGCCAAATTCTCATGGGTATATGATTGGAAATAATGATTGAAGATGTAGTTGTATTTGGAAAAATATTACTTTCTATATGGAATTGGAGAACATCTTAACATGATATTTTTAAAATATCAATAATATACTCAATACACTTTCCTCATATTAATTATGTAGAAGAAATTCGTCACATGAGGACCTAACTTGAATAACGATCACGAATACAATGAATTGTTCCTCAATCCCAATAGGAAATATATAAAAAATATCCTTATGTTAAAAATATTTAGTGATTTTTTTATCTATAAAGAGAGTAAAGTTGTTATGAATCTCACTCACTTACCTAATATGGTATCTGATATATAATTATCAATAAATATAATTTCTATTAAATGTAATTTTATTAATTTTTTTATTATCCGTAATCATGAAAAAATACAATTCCTCACTAAGAATAAATTGAAAAAAATGGCCTTTGACTTCTAAGACTGTAATATGGTGATACTAGAAATGTACTAGTAGAACTTCCAATGTGCCTCTATATATTCTAACCCATTTGACATAATCCAATTATTGGTACATGTGTTTTTTTGGATATATTACATCAATTTTTTAAATTTCTCAACTAATCTCATGATGAAGGTCCCTAATTATTTTTTTGAGGTCTTTTTAAATGGATAGATACATTAATAACATTAATTTATAGAGTAATGTAACTCACCATTATTATTTTATCCTATTTTTATCTCTTCATCTAATGTTAACACTATTTATTCTTTGGTTCATATTCAAGAGAGAAGATACATTCAAAAACATAATCATACCTAAATTTTATATTTTATTTTTTGTTAATTATCATAATACTCACCTTCATATTATAAAAATCCATTAGGAAATTACTTTTCATTCTATAGATGTAACAAAACATTAATTTTTAAGCACTACTCTAATATTTCCTTCTAAATAACTTCCATACTTTTTTAATTATTCTATTACCAAAAAAAGGGTATGAATACTTTATAGTATAAGTTTGAATTTAATTTTTCATCATGTTCATGAAGGATCCTTTAAAAATTTAATCTTTAATTTACGAAGATCATAATAAAAAAAATATTTTTTATTTTATGCCATTGTTTTAAATAATTTTATATGGGTTAAAAAATCATATAAACTTATAACTAAGGGAATGAACAATTATTTAATGAAAATATCTCCCAGTTTCATTTTCTTTAATTTTATTAATGATATAATCTTGGATCCAAAAATATAATGTAAAAAAGTTTAGATAATATGTCTTGATATGAATGTCATCAATAACACTTAGAGAATAATAAACTTTAGACATTAGATTATAATGGTTCTAGTGATCCTTCATTTTAAATAAATAAAAATTAATCCCAAGAAACCCCTCCATGATCTGTAATGTTTAATGATTCCAAATTTCTAGTAAATATTTATAAATATCCATGTTTAGTGCATTAATATTAGTAAGATCCTTTATTTTAAGTTAATTATATTCATAAAGTGAGATCTTCCATAGTTGAAGTCAACCTTACAACATCATCACAAAAAATTTGATAACCGAGGTAAAAATTTCCTTTGGTTATAGGTGGAAAATATTTGAACTAAATCCATATTATAGTTATTAATAATTTAGATATCACAACCTATGATATACATGTAAATATTTCGATATGTGATATCACATTACTATTCATTGTGTGTTTTTATACCTTCCACATTAATATCATGTATATGGGTTTAATTTTCAAATGATTACTATATTTCATCTATTTTTTTAATATTTAAATAATAAAAAGAAGAATATTTAAGTCATGTTGTTGAATATATAAATTAAAAAAATCAAAATATCATTATATCATTATGAAATTCCTATTATAAAAGAGGATGCTTCCTTAAGTGAAGGAATATATAATTGGTTCTATACCTATAATCAATACATCCATCTACTCACTTAATAGGCTAAATATTTCTCTCACACTATCTCTTTCTCTTCCTCAAACTTCATTCTCTATATTTATATATGGTGGAGGTACTCTCAAACCCTAGGATAATGATGATTACATCAAAGAGTAAGAGGCACATTGATTGAAGACAAAAATTCTATGAAATATATTTTTTAATTATATTATTGGTAGATAACCTAAAGAGGTAAGTATATGTTGATTGTTAGACATTAAACATGTTAATTATACAGAAGAAATAAAACTCAGACATCAATGTCAACAAAAAGAAGAATAAATAGAATATTACATTTAATATTATTGAAAACATATCTCACTATAATGTTTCAATATTCAAATTATTTTTGTATTTATAAAAAACATAATGAAATAACCAATGGTTTATTGCCTCCTCAGGTGATCCATAAACCCTAGAATTACATACCACATTTTGCATGATTTATCTCTTCAATAATCATATTCAAGTACCACCACTGTAATGAAAGTGATAGAGGGAGATTCAACATACATGGTGATGTGAGGAATTCATTATTCTGGGTTATGTATCAAATTATATATCCCTACTCAATTCAATTAAGGACACTCTTTGAGCCTAGTAATTCTATTATTCCCAAAAAATATTAGTCTATATTTATTCCATATGTTATAAAAGTTAAATTAAATATTAATCTTTTAATAATTAAATTCACTAAAAACATACTAGAATATATAATAATCATATGAAATGGAAATTAAAACACATTATAGTGATATGAAAGGTATTTAAAACATATAGGTAGTAGTAATGTGAAATCACATATTGTAATAAATATATGTATATGAAAAAAAAATCCTACCTATCATAATCTATAATGTATCATTTTAGTCCATATATCTTTCAGTACCACACTTTCATTAAATACTCAAATACATTACACTTATTTCACAATATCTTGTGAAATCAAATATAATCTTCTATAGATTAAACTATCAAGTAAAATCTCTGCAAAATTAGACCAGAAGGTCAAGCTAAAATAAATCCTCATTCATTTAACATTATGTGTAACCATATGGGAAATTTGGGTGTGGTTAATGATTATTAATTTATAATTCATAATAAAAAGAAAAGGGAAATATCTAGAAAATCATTATTACTACTTAATATACAAGGGATTTGAAGTGATCTCCAAAAAAACATATATCTTTATATAAATATATCCAACACATACATCTACGTAGATTAGTGTATACTCAAACAATCTATTTATCAAGTACATAGAGTATAAAAATGAGACATTAACCATAGAAATATCATATTTTAAAACTCATATATTTTAGATTCTATGAAGTATAATAACTAATTTTGATAAATAAACCCCACATTATTCTTCCATGTAGATAATCACATCACAAAATACTTATCTAATAATGAAAATGGATTTCCTAAATATAACTCAATTGAGGGACCATATATCATAATGGTCATATAGAAGGATAAATCCTATCATGATTAATGAAAAACAACTTCATGGTTAACATAATATCCAATCATCATTGATTAACTCATTATTTAAAACTAACATTTTAAAAGTATCAATGTTTGAACATTCACATGTATGGTACATTATTATCCTAAAATATTCAATTTTACCATGAATTAAACAACCAAATTATAAATATGATATATATATATATATATGAAATTCCATGTTTTATACTCAAATAGGGTTATTCTCAAAATAAATTCGTAATTTTATCTCTTGATTGAACTTTTTATTTCAATTCATGCTTCCATACATAGTAAACATAATATATTATCGCTAACCTTGAATTCACATGTAGATCAATGATTATGGAAAAAAAGATATTACCTATAAGGGTTATTTATCAATTATCACTCATGTATTAAATTAAACACACAAAAATGAATTACAGTTTGAAAATTTCTATTAACATTAAAACCATGATTCAAAATAAAAATATTTAGATCATATGAAATAACTTTAATATAATGATAAAACATAATACATTCATTTCAAATCGTAATTTTAATAACACCTAAGATAATTACATTACCATTTTATTTGTATGTAATAATGTTTTTTAAAAGGGTTGACAACATTATCATTTTTAGCCACTCATTTTTACACCATTATTACCACTAAAATATTTAATTAAATTATCTCATGAAGATTTTTTATATCCTTAACGATACCCAGATTTAAAATATTCCTTTAATGTATTATTCAAATCAGTTTTTATTTTAATGATCTAAAAAATAATAAATTGAAAACATCTATATCCTATTTTATATGAATCACAAAAAACATTAAGTGATAAATAGAAACATTTTATCAATATAAATTAAAATATAACTACATATAAGATGCTTTCATATTTAAAAATATCATGACCATATATTTAATAGTTCTTATGAATGTTAGAGTATAACTAATATAACTTCACTATAAAAACCATTATTCCAATAACTCATAGTTGATGTCCATTGATTATAATGGTAATAGAATGTATAAGATAAAAATATACAAGATTTAAAAGTTTAGTTGTCTCGGGAGATTAGATACATATATGATCATTAAATTACATTAGAAACGTAAAGTAAATCACAAAAATGAATTAATATTTATTATTACTCAATTATTATCATTATATTATATGAAATATTATTTTTATTTTCCTACTAAAATAGGGAAATAATATAAATGGTGAGCATAGACACTCAATAAGTGGTAGCATACAATAGAAGCTAACATAGCATAATCACAGAACAAATAATATAATTGGAATATATAAATATATATACCATATAAATGAATAAATAATAATTTTATAATCCATGTATTTCATATAAATGAAAATAACTAATCAAATATATAAAAATAAATTATCTCATAGTGATGAAATTCATAATTCCAGACAGCTTAACCATACAATTGAGTCCCTGTAGTAAGACATCACAAATAAAGGGTAATGATTCTTCCACTAACATATGATAGTTTACTTCATGAAAGCTACTGATATATAAAGGGAATATATAATTATTTTCCCCCACCAATCATATAATTTATCTAAAAGATCCTTTATAGAAAAAGTGTGGCTAATAATACAAAACATTATTTTCCTTAAGGAACCACATATATAAACATTGAAAATTAATTAGTAATTTTTTTTAGAAATATTGAATATGTGGATTATCAATGTTTACTCAGTCAATCAAATAATATTCTTATCTATGTGAATATTTGTTAGGGTATGGATCCTCTAATATCTTTCCTTTTAATGTTTCCAAAGGCTGAGGTTCTTGGAAGAGGTGAAAAATAAGATAAATGGTGTTTAGGAGTTGTAATATGTAAGTATGAGTAACTCATGATATAAAATCTATTTCAAGTCATGAAAGTAGGTTTCATGGACTGTGTAGGAGTTTGGTTCAAAACCTAAGTGCAATTCATGTATTGGATAAGGGAGATTCCCAAGGTCAATGCATGTTGTGTAAATAATTCATGATGTGAATTGCATAGGTTTTTCTCATAGTGAATTCGATCAAGAAACATTCACATTGCGAATATGAGAATCATAATGTGAATTAATTTAAGCTCAAATGACTAGAGGCGACATGTTTTTTAGTGGGACATAAAATGTGGGACATTTTGGATGTGAGTGGACTATTCATGTCGTGAATCTTTGTTGGTAAGTGCACTAATAAAACACATGGTACCTCACCCCCTTCTAAACACTAAGATTTTCTACCAAAACAGCTGGTAGCTAGCAGTGTTCCCTTAAGTTGTTTTGGAATCATTCCAATAGGTATTATTCCATGGTTTCCAATGTTGTATCAATGTATATCCAAGGTGAGTTCTTCCTCTTTTTTCTTGGAGTTTCTTTATGGATCATCCCTATTTCCTCCCATTCTTCTTAACATTATAAGGATAATGTTTTCTTTTTTTCTCAGTAATTTTATTTTTTTATTATTATCATGTTTTTGGGTCAATTTTCTTAGTGGGATATTGTTTTCATGTAGGAGAGGTGATCAAGATAAACTTTTTTTTTTCTATTATCTTTCAAATAATTTGGAATCCTTGATATGGGGGATTCATTTCTTATCCTCTTATTTTTATGTACAATCATAAATTAATCATTTTTTAGCTCCTTGGATGGTGATGTAATTAAAAAAATAATGAAAAAATTAAATTAAGTACGGGTTTATGGTTGTAGTGATCATATGTTTTCCAAGATGATGATAGTTTTCCAATTTATTTCCTATATATTTTTCTATCTATGTTTATGATTTGAATAGAATGTATTTATTCTTGGGTTTAACATGTAAAATTGAACAAAAATTGTTAAATAACATAGATCCAATAATTATTGCTTCTCTAAATTAATGTAAGGATGAATGTTTAATAAAACAAATGATTCATATAATTTTATGAAAATCAAATAATGCCTGTAAATTTTCTAAAATGTTCTTCCATATGTTAATGTAAAAGGATAAAGAACTTAAATATGTAATTATTGCTATGTATAATGTTAAAAGTCACGTTAATTGATAATTGCTCTTATAATAGTTTTTCAAACAAGAATTTATTATAGAGAGAATGATTAGATAATATTAATATCCTTTAATAGCTTATGATTTAGGTTAAAAATAGTTGTAACCTATGATAAATGAATTAGTTAATTTATGATGAAATAAAACTGGTTGTTTGATAAATATTTTTTTGCGGTTTTGTGTGACCATTTTCAAGTAAAGGCTAAATACCTTGTTTTTAGGACCTTGTTTCCCTATTGACATTGTTTGGGGTTTTCTTCCTAATGTGTTTCTTTGGACATGATCCCTATTATAGATTGTAATTTGAGCCTAGGATGGCTATTGGATGATGAGATATGGTATGGGAGGCTTAAAGTTTGTGGAAATAGTTAACATATATGATGACAACATGCATGGTGATATGCATGATGTTAAAAGGGATGAAACTAGGATTAATATAATCAGTTGAAGTTTGGATTACCCATTGTTATTTTGGAAGCAGATATAATTTTTATTAATGTTTATACATATGGTCTGGTTGGACATGAAAATTATTATTTTATTACTTCCTCTATTTTCTGAGGTAGATGGTTGATCTTGGTTATGCATCTCTTTTGTGGTAGATTAAGTTATTTCTGAGAGTACCATGAGTTTTGGAATAATTATAATAATGTTTAATAAATGATTTAAACCTTGGGGTTTATGTTTGTTGGAATGATAAAAGGGTTTTAATCTTGAGAAACTATGGATTTAGTTTTATTATACCTAGTGAAAATTGACATTACATATGTGGTTAAATAAATGTAACCTGAATAATGTTAATTAATGGATAATTAATTATTTTAAGGTAATGTTACACAATAAAAAGTATAAAATTAATTTGATGAAATACTTCTTCATTTTTTGTCTTCTTAGAGGATATGCGGTTTCTAGTGGTGGTATCGTGGTGTCCAAGATATGATAATTTCAATTGATCCTCAGACTAGGTTAATTCCCATAGTGTTTTGGGAAGATATATTATATCATTTATATTTTGTGATTTAATATGCTACTCCACTATTGTCGGTCTGGAAACTAACACCCAGTAGACTATGGGAGGATGTTTTCCCCAACATTTAGGATGGAAATGGATATATGGTTGATACCGCATCTATATCTTCTCTCTTCTCTTGGTAGTATTATGTGCTGTTATAATGGGTGGTTAGTTTTCCCCATATATTTTTGTAGAGGATATAAGGTATCATGGTTATTTCACACCCATATATCCCTAAATATATTTTCTAGATGATAATAATAATTGTGTTGTGTATAGACTGTGATGAATTGAGGTATAATACTCAATGTATGGATCTGATGTCTTGAGGTACAATAATAAATGTCTAATACACAACACATGAGTTGTGGTGGATTTTAGAAACTACTCAGTTTCTATATAGTGATGTGGATGGGAATATGAGATGATGTGATGCACACGATCCATGATATAATTCATATAACATGTGTCATTGGGGTGGATTCTTTTGCAGAGTGATGGATTAGTACATTTGAAGTTGGGTAGGGATGAAAACCTGTGACCTAGAGGTAGAACGGTACCCATGTTTTATTTTAATAATATATTATCATTTTTATGTAATAATTTGTGAGATATATCCATAGTCAGACTGGGAACTTTTTTTACCTATTTAGGTGATGAGTTAGTTCCACTTGTGTTTTACCAGGATTTAACATGTTTTATTTATCTTTTGTATGAGAGGCTTTGGGGAGGATCCTAATGAGTATACCTATTATGGTCACCCTATATATATGTATATATATATATATATTATCTCAACATGATATGGGTGGATACTGTGATGGGTATTATAATCTTGTGATTGTTTGTGATATATTTGGGCTTCATACCCACTACAAAGTTTACTTTTAGTTACCTGTAGTTCCATTTTCAGTAGTATTAGTTTTTCATGAAATTACATGCATGTAGTTGGGATATTTATTATATTTTTATCTTGATAAGGAGTCAATATATGTACTTGTCTTATATTTATTTCCCCATTTTATCATAGAGGGTGATGCCTCCCATTTGTATGTGTATTATACCCTCGGTGCTTGTATCCAACTCGTGGCCCATTGGAGGTGGGATTTGGGTGGTCACTGTCCCACTTATATCATTATAGATTCAAGAGGGGTACCTTTTGGGGGAGGGGTTCATGAAGAAGTCATATGAATGTTTCAAATTGATGGATATGATGAAGTTAGAGTTTGGAACACATGAGGATTGCATGGGTTAGTAAGTGAACAATGTCAGTAAAGCTTAACAAACAATGTAAACAAGAGAGACCATACTATACATTGGGATTTAGGCCCCATGTAATCTGATTCTTGGACCATTAAATTTATCTAGGATACTAAGTTATGTGATACCAGTTGTGGGATAGAAACCTAATAAAGGATCATGCATAATTTTTCATTGTTCCAGTGTTTTAAATGCATAATCCTTGGTTTTTTGTTAAAACATAAATAAATAAAATAATTAATTAATCTTATAAATTCCATATTCTACATTTAGGAGTACCAGGCCAGTTTTTCTTATTTAGGCGTGGATCTAGGTCAATGTCATCATCAGGTTTGTGCCAAAGATGCTTAGTAGGAGGTTCCATAAACTAATCGGATAGTTGAGGATGAAAATTATAAATCTTAGAGGATGAAACACTGAGAGTTTTAGTGCCAATGTCTATATAATAATTAGGGATTAATTTCACACTCACTAACAGGGTACTAGATAGAGCACTAGAATATATCTTTCTGTTTGATCTATGTGCAGAAAGAGCATTGGGTTTTGTTAGCTGTAAGTATACTAACTGGAGAAGTGAGGTAGTGGATGGTTTTATTCTTTATGGATTAAGAGGAGTTTGAGGTCTTGTGGTAGATGTTTAGGGATCAGTTCTGAGTAGAGTTTCTTTTTTCAACTGAACAGGTATCCAATCACCAATATTAGTTTACCCATCAACATGGAAGATTCATCATATAGGAGTTTGGGATCCATTTCGGAATCATTCTTCACTATGAATCATGGCTATTTCTAGATTAGGAGGCTAGGGTGACTCATTTATATGAGGTATTATATCTAGATACCCAGTTCCATGTCACCCCATTTATTCTAGAGACATATATCAATGTTCTGGAATGATCTAATGTAGTTGATAGAATACAAAACAGAATCATATCATCACAAGATGAGAGTCTCTAGGAATCACCATGAATAAGATATGTGGTATAGTGTTCCTAAATTCCATGATATATGAGATTTCAAAAATCGAAGGATAGTTCCTAAACCTCATAATCTCATTTCTCAAGGGGTGGGGTCTCTTATGACTTTTCGAAAGGATCAGATGATTGTTTCTAATGTGGAGGCCATGTTAAACATCATATACCCAAACAAAAATCTGAACAGTGCTTTCAGGTCGGGTGTTACTACCTTAAGAACACCTCCCCGAACACAAAAGTTTTCCAACTATAAGTGAGGGTCTGAATAGGTACAGTGGGGAGGCTATACCCTCTTTGAGGATAATAATGGTACTGGTATGATTAATAATATATAACATTCACCATAAATAAATAACTCACCAGACTCAAACTAGATCCACAAAGCGGAAGCAAAACAATATCAAATATACAATGGAACCGATAAACAAACATAAATATTAGAATGTAACCCAATAGGATACTAAAACCACTTGTAAAAACAACTAGAACAGACAACTTATGCATGAAAAACATGTCAAGATATAAAGAGGGTGTGTAACACCCCGATATTTTATGAGAGATATTATTTTTAATTTCTTTCATATCTTTTGTTGTACGCTACACTAAGATTATCTTGCGTTATACACAACACCGTATTATCTTGCAGTATATGCAACACTATTCTTGGATCGTGTTACACACAATTTCAAGTTCGTTTGATAGTAGTTATTCTACGCAACATTTAGTGTATATATATATATATTCAATGTATAAATGAAATATTGTTGGATTCTGTTATATGAAACAACAAAGGAGTCTTTCACTACACGCAACCCTTACTTGGCTTGCATTACACACAATCGTGACCTTCCTCGATAACGTGTGTTGTACGCAATACCAGGTTTCACTAAACAACAATATATGAGTATAATATTATTATGAACTAGACGTTATGAATAATATTAACTAAATTTTGAATTTTATAATATTATTATTCATCTTACACATTTTCTAGAACATGGTATGTGAACAAAATAATTTTTTTGGGTAAAATAAGTATTTTTAAAAAAATGCAGTTTTGCCGCCTTTTGATGGCGTACCCACTTTAAATCTAGTTTTTGAAATTTTTATATGTTAAATTTGACAAAATAAAATTATTATTTCGAATCAAGATATAAAAATTTACTTTTGAAAAAAATTTCATATTAATCTGATAACGTTTATATTTTAGTGAATAGTAAAAACACGCTATATTTTAATTAAAAAAAACTTTTTTCATCTTAATAATTTATATGGATAAATTATAATATTCAATGGTTTTAATGTATAAATAGAATATAATTTTACCATTTAATATAATGTATGTCATTATCATTTATTTTATATTGAATTCACAAGTAAAATCATTTCAATCTTTTACAATGTTTTAACTTGTAAAACTCGTTTTCTTTACAATGGGGTTAATTTTAAATTATTTTCTGAAACTTCTGTGATTTTAATTTGGAAAAATAGATTCCATATTTTTAATAATTAGTACAAAATTATGTTAATAGGATACTTTTTATTTTTTGGCACTATGAATAGTAACTATGGTAAATTTTATTTACCATAGTTAAAGGTGTATCGTGTAATTAAGGGAAAATAAAATATTATAATATTACCATAACACTTATCTTAATATTAATTTATGATTATAGTTAATACTAAGGCATATTTGGGTCGAAATTGAATCCATTGGAACCCACTTGGATGTCATTAACACCTTTAATTTATTTCATTTTAACGAAAGTGAAATATGTCTCACTCGAACTTTAATAATTAAAGTATTTTTAATATAAGGTTATACAAAATATAAATTCTATTACAAATACTCATTTGAAAACTAAAATGTTTTTCTTTGTTATTGTAATTTATTTTTCATCTTTAAGAGATATTTAATTACCTTAATAGCTTATACATTAATGATGCAGAAATAAGTTATTTAGTGAAACATCAATAAAATAGTTTTTATTAAAATAATAATACCCATTAAAAGGGCCAGAAACCTGAACAAAACATATTGGTCGTATATATATAAACCATAACCATACAATGGTCTAATGTTTGACAATTTTAGCCTTATAAAATAGATTATGACACTTATATTAT
The DNA here is from genome assembly GCA_963277665.1 of Viscum album. Lineage (NCBI taxonomy): Eukaryota > Viridiplantae > Streptophyta > Magnoliopsida > Santalales > Viscaceae > Viscum > Viscum album. Next base: position 688,693,785 of record OY728167.1, read on the forward strand.
TTTATTATAAATGATGTCAAAATTGTCACCTTCATAATTTAATAAATATAACAATTTACATGTTTTGATTTTGAGATGATAAATTCGATTAAAAGTATTATTTTTAAATATATTAGATTTATCATCATTATAGTATATTTTTAATTGTTATGCAAATAATAAGTATATTAATTGATTATACAAAAATTATGTAAAAATTGTTTTATTAAGAGAAATATCAAATAAATGGTTTTATAAATATTAAAATAAATATTATATGAACTAATTAATATTCTACAAAAAATTTATAGATTAATATGACATGTTAGGAATATATTAATAATTTTGGTTCGAATATATCCTCTGTGTGGATTTTATTTAAATTCAAATAAATAAATAGTGTCAAAATTAACACTATTGTTATTTTATAAAAATAACAAATTATAAACTTTTTTAAAAATAACAAAAATATTTAAAAATTATAAATTGAAATTTATATGGTCTAAAATTTCATAAAGTATCCAATTATGGACAATTCACAACACATAATTAATTATTTATAACAATTTAAAATTTAAAATATTATTACGATAGATAAAATTAAATAGATTAAATAAGGATAAATCAAGTTGATAATTTTTAAAATAAATTCCCTACATGTCTAAATTTTATTGTTTGATGATATTACAGCCCTTTCTCATCTAATATTCAAATTTTAGTAATTTTGGAAGTTTTTAACCTGGGTTTGAGTTTATTATAAATTAATATTTTTGAGGATTCCAAAAGTTCCCCTCTCCTCCCTTATAAAAGGGAGCCTCCTCCCTTTACTCTTCACAACATTTTGAGCCTTCAATCTCGGACAAACCCTGAAAATTACTCTTCTAAAAATCCATATTTATATCATAGAGGTTATTTTCTTTTCGAAAGACCAACTATAGTGGCCTAAAAGGAGGATTAAAAGAGGCACATCGAGGAAGAGGTAATCTCTTCTACCGATTCATTGAAGTTTCTTTCTTCTAAAACGTCCTCTTCATTAGTTGTTTCATTATGAAGTAACAAAATCAGTATCACTCATATAATGATATGTTATTATAAATATTAAACAACCATATTTCACCTTCTATCCATCCTACGGAAAACGAAATCACTGTGCGTACGTACGTATGGAATACCGTCTCCACGCCGTGGTGTAATCTATTTTCCACCCCACCATATTTGAATGGGTATAATGATGGAAATAATAACTATATATGATTATTATAAAATCATAATGATTCTGATAAATTATATTATCCACTCCAATTCCATGCAATGATTATGGGAATGATATCATCGCTTGTGCGTACGTTCGGATTACCGTCTCCACGACGCGATGAGATTCATTCTCCATGATTAACAATTAAAGTATGAGTATAAATTATATATAATAAATAATCATGAAAGATATGAAATAATAATGATATTGTATTTATTCACATATATGCTTCATTTACTTAATTCCATTCAATTCAATAAGGAAATGAAAACAGCGTTCATGCGTACTTACGGCCTACCGTCTCCATGAACGGTGTATTTCATTTCATTTATCGAAATATAATATATATTTATATGCTGAATATATGTTAAATATAAATCATGTTTTACATTCTAGAATTAAGCAAATCAGGATATAACTAATACAATCAAGAACAACAAGTCGAAACACGTACGATAAATGAAATGATTTTACCCAAAACGCTGCTTTAACATGGAATTGACAAAAGAACAGGTAATATAAAGTCCTAAGTGAATCATATATGATATCATAAATATTATTATGGCTCTATTACAAGTTAATAATATGTTTAAACCCACTATACAGTAGTTTCGGACACGTACGAACGAAATTGGACCTAAGGTAAGGGATAATTATTCCAATCTTGTTCTTAACCAAGATTGTTAAATCGTAAAAATTTACTAGGGTTATATTTATCATCCATTTCCATGTTTTATAAAAAAATCATATATTTTTAAAGTCATTTTTACCCATTTTTTTATTTTACTACATTGTATGTAAGGAATCATTCTTTTGTTTACCATACGAGGTACTTTTTGACTTTTTCGGCAATGTATGAGGAGAAGGTTTTTTTAACTTATACAGAATGAACAGATTTTTCTATGGTTTCTTAACAATTTATTTCCATGAATCTTCCTCTACATGATTTCATGAATGTTTTCAACATAATTATTTTCTTTTAAAATTGCATGGCATTTCGTGAAAAGAAAATGCTTTGGAAGAAGAAAGGATATTTTCCTCAGGAATTCATTTCATGTGTTTTATCAAAACTATTTTCCATCTAAGATGAAATTATTTAATATTTATGTGTTTCAATTATAGTGTCTCAATTATTTTAATGGTTTAATTTTCCTTATGATTAAATTATATCCATTTTTTATATGGATAATGTTATTATGGGATGATGTTTATGAAACCCATTTTATTCTTTTGGATATGATGATTGATTTATGATTATTTTGTGGAACACGTAAAAGTGATTTCAATATCAGATGGGTGGGACCTATATCTCCCTCAAATTCATTGGGTAAAGATTTATAACTCATGAGATAGACTTTGCTGGAACGTAAAGTAAATCTAGTTGAGTAATACAGGGTTGGAACGGTATGTAATCTCGGTTCAGTAATGGACTTTGTCCACTATGATGGTCTTGAAAACGATGCCTTGGTTACTATGGAAATCATATCATGTGCTTAATGGTTTTCCACAATTACATGTTTTATTCCCATGCTATTTTATCATGATAAATGTTCTTTTATGATCTATTCGTTATGTACTGCTAAGATTTATGTCATGTTCATGTTTTTATGTACAAATGTTAATGGTTTGATTTATGTTCACTATGTTTAAGCTTACTGAGAATTTGAGCTCACCCTTTCTATGTTTTCTTTTCCCTGGGATATAAAAATGGTTTTAGGTTAGAAAACAAAATGGGAAGATCTTTATGGGAGATGTTAAAGATCTTTCACCATGATTAGAAGATTATGTTCTGAGTTTCCAAAGACACTAAACTAATACAGTCCTTGGGCGTATGTTTTTGTTATGTATTAAGTATTCCACACAAGTAATGTAATGTCTATGTACGTCAAGATTTGGGTCTCTAAGGTTGGTATCAGATCGAAGGATTAGTTAAACTCAGGAATCTAGGATGTGAAAACATTTGTGAGATCCCTAGAGATATTTCTAAGGTATGTCTAGGGATGTCCCTAAGGTTAAGTATATGTATAGGTTACAATATTAGAATTATGATAACAATCATGAATAACCTAGTATTAAACCTAATATGTTAGATATTGAAAGTAATCCCCCTTGATTATGTTTTTTTTTCTAGTACGATTTTTGCCTCTCATACTTTCCTTTTGGGTTTTAAGAAATGGAAGGAAACAGGTGGATTCATATTAATGGAGAATATGATGTACAATGGAATGATATTCTTCATGAGAAAAAAAATGAAATGGGATTTGGAATTCCAAAAAATTTTATTATGCCTAACCAGAAATCTCATAATATGATCAACAATCTCAACTTTGGTAAGTTTCATGACTCAGCTAATAAGAGAAAGATGGAGTTTCTGGATGATCATAGAGGAAAGAATGTTCAATTCCCCTCATGTAAATCATGTGGGAAGAGGCATCAAGGAGAATGTTTCAAGGGAACAAAAAGATGCTTTGGGTGAGGAAAATAAGGACACAAAGCTAGTAATTTCAAAGAAAAAGGATCAGTTAACACAATGGAAAAGGATAAGGTTATTGCTAAGACATGAACAATGGTTAAATGTTTTAAATGTGGAATGTACGTGAATTATGAAAATAGATGCCCTAAAGGAAAATCTCATGAAGAGAATCAGCATGGTCATATGGGTAGTATTTATGTTGATGATGATGAGGAGACTACAAATGATATATGAGATGAAAGAAGTGTTGAGGAATAAAACGATGAAGCTCGGTTAATGGTTTAAGAAGGTAGTGGAATGATTGCATGTTTATCAATAATAATGTACATTACTATGGAATAAAGAAACATCAATGGATTGTTACACTATTGTGTTTCCTAAAGTATTTGAAAGTATATGTTTAATAGTACTAGTAACCTTGAAAAGTTATTGAAATATTTTTGGAAAGCAGATGATATGCGAATAATGAAGGGATGAGGAGAAAATAATATGTTTGATATAATTAATGAGCTTATGACTGATATAAGGACAAAGTGATATCATGGATTGAGTATATAGAATTTTTGGGATTTTGGTAGGTGAAAAGAGATATTTTTTGACAGCAGTCATGTTTTCACTAATGTTCTATGGTAATTTATGTTTCAAAAGAATACATGATTAAGGTATTCACATGTTTGATATGCGATCAAAAATATATATCTGGGATAAATGATGGTATTCATGTGCTTTTTATGTGGCCTTTCCAGTAATCGTTTTCATTATAATATGAGATTGGAAATATGTATTTTGGATAAGTTTAAATATTGGAATGGATTATATTAGACATTAGATAGTATTGTTTAAGGCTTGAACTTTTTTTGATATTATTTCTGTAATTGTGTAATAGTATAGTTTTACGAAAAGGGACAACCTGCATAACGGAAGACAACCCATCGCATCAGACAATGTTGTGGGAATCGAACCCACAACCGAAGTGTGACAGGCCTTTATCACCTACCACTGCCCTACTGGAAGTCCCTGGTTAGTATAAATTTGTTTTATTTTATTAAGAGGTATGCTATATTAAGTATAAGTCCATTTTTGAAACCATATACAATTAATCTCTCTATAGATGGACTTATGTATACAAATTTTGCTAACCTTATGTTTGAGATAGATGGAATGACCTATCATTTTATCGCATGATCTGGTCACACTTCATGAATGACATATTCATCGTCATTTTATTAAGAGATGAAGTGAAAATTGTTCGAGGAATGAACAACTATGAGATTGTACCAAAATCAAGTAGCTATTTCTTTTAATTAAAAAAGTCTTCAACATTAGGGAAATGATCGTGAAAAAAAATGTTGTCCTAGTTCCCTCATATCTGATGAATTATATAGTACCTTAGATCATCACAAATTTATGGCTTTGTGACTGTTGGCTTTTTTATAGCCTTGTTCTCTACCACTCTACATCAGAACTTGACGGTTAGATTTCTCTTCCATATCCATATTTTCACCTAAATTATCCTATGTGGGAACCCAAGTGATGAGTAACTTTGGGTATCTGTTTTGTTTCTAATGTTCCTTTTTAAAATTATGTTTTAGTATTCCTTTTTACGATGTGGTTTTCTATGAATAAAACTCTCAAGTAGTAAACCATTTATAACCCAGACGAATTTCGAGGGTGAAATTCATTTTAAGGGGGGTAGAATGTAACACTCTGAGATTTTATGAGATATATTCTTTTTAATTTCTTTCATATATTCTGTTGTACGCTACATCAAGATTATCTTGGGCTATATGCAACATCGTATTAGCTTGCAGTTACGTAACACTATTCTTGGATCGTGTAACACACAATTTCATGTTCGTTTGATAGTATTTATTCTAAGCAACATTGAGTCTATATATATATCTATATATATATTCAATGTATAAATAAAATATGTTTGGATTCTGTTATACAAAAAAAAGGAGTCTTGAACTACACGCAATCCTGACTTGGCTTTCTTTACACGCAATCATGACCTTCCTCGATAGCGTGTGTTGTACGCAATACCAGGTTTCACTAAACACCGATATATGGTTATAATATTATTTCGAAATAGATATTATGAATAATATTAACTAAATTTTGAATTTTATAACATTATTATTCATCTTAAAAATGTTCTATAACATGGTATGAGAACAAAATAAATTTTTCGTGAAAAATAAGTATTTATCCAAAAAATACAGTTTTTCCACCTTTTGATGGTGCAGCCACTTTAAATATAGTTTTTGACATGTTTATAAGTTCAATTTGACAAAATATAATTCTTATTTGGAATAATGATATAAAAATTTACTTTGGATAAATTTTTCATATTATTCTGATATCTTTAATATTTTAATGAATAGTAAAAACACGATATATTTTAATTAAAAAAAACTTATTTCATCATAACAATTTATATGGTTAAATTATAATATTGAATGGTTTTACAGTATAAATATAATATATTTTTTACCATTTAAAAAAATTTATGTCATTAGCATTGATTTTACATTGAATTCATAGGTAAAATCATTTCAATCATTTGCAATATTTTAAATTTTAAAACTCGTTCTCTTAACGACGAGATTAATTTAATATTAATTTCTGCAACTTCTGTGATTCGAATTTGGAAAAATGGATTCCATATTTGGAATCAGTAGTTCCAAATTTTGTTAATATGATACTTTTAATTTTTGGGCACTATGAATAGTAACCACGGTAAATTTTAATTACCATAGTTAATGGTAAATCGGGTATTTAAGGGTAAATATAATATTATAAAATTACACTAACACGTGTATTAATATAATTGGATGATTATATTTCTTCCTATGTAATATTGGGGTCTAAATGGAATCCATTGGAACCCACTTGAACGTGATTAACACCTTTAATTTATTTTATTTCAAAGAAAGTGAAATATGTCTCACTCAAACATTAATAATTAAAGTATTTTTAATATAAGGTTATACATAATATAAATTAGATTATAAATACTCATTTGAAAGGTAAAATGTTTTTCTTTGTTATGGAAATTTATTTGTAATTTTTTAGAGATATTTAATTACCTTAATATCTTATACATTAATGATGAAGAAATTATTTATTTAGTAAAAAAATAATAATATAGTTTTTATTAAAATAATAATACCAATTGAAAGGGCCAAAAACCTGGCTAAAACTTATTTTTCATATATATTTAAACCTTAACCATCCAACCGTTGAATTATTTACCATTTGGAGCTTTATAAAAGTGATTATGACTCTTATATTATTTTATTATAAATGATGTCAAAGTGGTCACCTTCATAATTTAATAAATATAACAATTTTCATGTTGTGATTTTAAGATGATAAATTCGAGTAAAAGTATTTTTTTGAAATATATAATATTTATCATCATCATAGTATTTTAATTTTAATATTAATGCAACTAATATGTATATGAAATGATTATATAAAAATGATGTACTAATTGTTTTATTAAGAGAAATATCAAATAAAAGGTTTTAGAAATATTAAAATAAATATTATATGAACAAATTAATATTCCACACAAATTTTATACATGAATATGACATTTTATGAATCTATTAAACTTTCTTTTTCGAATATATATTCTTTGTGTATTTTATTTAAATTCAAATAAATAAATCGTGTCAAAATTAACCCTATTGTTATTTTATAAAAATAACATATTATAAAATTGTTTAAAAATCACAAAAAATATTTAAAAATTATAAATTTAAATATATATGGTCTAAAATGTCATAAATATCTAATTATGGACAATTCACAACACATAAGTAATTATTTTTTACAATTTAAAATTTAGAATATTATTACCACAAATAAAATTAAATATATTAAATAAGGATAAATCAAGTTGATAATGTTTAAAATAAATTCCCTAAATGTCTACATTTTATTGGATGATGATATTACAAACCTATCTCATCTAATATTATAATTTGAGTAATTTTGGAAGTGTTTATGTGGGGTTTGTGTTTATTATAAATTAATATTTTTGAGGATTCCAAAAGTGCCCCTCTCCCCCCTTATAAAAGGGCACCTCCTCCCTCTCATATTCACAACATTTTGAGAATTAAATATCTACAAAACCCTGTAAATTCCTCTTCTCAACATCCCTAGTAATATCATATAGGTTCTCGTCTTTTCAAAAGACAAACTCTAGTGCCCTAAGAGGAGGATTAAAAGAGGCCCGTCGAGGAAGAGGTAATCTCTTCTACCGATTCTTTCAAGTTTCTTTCTTCTTCTACTTCCTATTATTTAGTTGTTTCATTATGAAGTAATAACATCAGTATCAATAATATATCTATATGTCATTATAAATATGAAACAACCCTATTTCACCTTCTACCCATCCTATGGAAAACGAAATCACCACACATGCGTACGTACGGAATACCGTCTCTACACTGTGGTGTAATCTGTTTTCCCCCACCACCTTACATGGATGGGTATAATGGTGGAAATTATAACTATATATGATTATTATAACATCATACTGATTCTGATAAATTATATCATCCACTCTAATTCCATTCAATATTTATGGGAATGATATCATCGCTCGTGCGTACGTACGGATTACCGTCTCCATGACGCGATGAGATTCATTCTCCATGATTAACCATTCAAGTATGATTATAAAGTATATATAATAAATAATAATGAAAGATATTACATATTAATGATACTGGATTTATGCACATTTATGTTTCATTTACTTAATTCTATTCAATTAAATAAGGAAACGAAAACAGCGTTCATGCGTACATTCGGTCTACCGTCTCCATGAACGGTGTATTTAATTTCATTTATCGAACTATCATTTATATTTATATGATGAATATATATTATATATAAATCATGTTTTACATTTTGGAATGAAGTAAATCAGGATATAAGTAATAAAATCAAGAACAACAAGTTGAAACACGTACGATAAATGAAATGATTTTTACCCAAAACGCTGTTTTGACAAGAAATTGACAAAAGAATGGGTAATATAAAGTCCTAAGTGAATCATATTTGATATAATAAATATTATTATTGTTATGTTACAAGTTAATAATATGTTTAGAACCACTATACATGTGTTTCAGACACATACGGAAGAAATTGGACCTAAGGTAAGGGATACTTATTTCAATCTCATTCTTAACCTAGATTTTTTATTCATAAGTATTTACTAGGGTTATATTTATCATCCGTTTCCATGTTTTCTAAAAATGTTTTCATGCATGTTTAAAGTCATTTTTACCCATTTTGAATTTTACAACATGGTATTTAAGGAATCTTTCTTTTTTTTACCATATGGGGTACTTTTTGACTTTTTTGGAAAAGTACGAGGAGAATGTTTTTTTATCTTATACGGCATGAACTAATTTTTTTTACTATTTCTTAACACATTATTTCCATGAATCTTCCTCTACAAGATTTCATGAATATTTTCAACAGAATTATTTTCTTTGAAAATTGCATGGCATTTTGGGAAAATAAAATGTTTTCGAAGAAGAAAGGATATTTTACTCAGGAATTCATTTCAAGTGTTTTATCAAAACTATTTTCCTTCTAAGATGCCATTATTTAATATGTTTATGTTTCAAGTATAATGTCTCTATTATGTTCATGGTTTGATTTTTGTTATGATGAAATGATATCCCTTTTTTATATGGATAATGTTATGATTGGATGATGTTTATGAAACCCATTTTATTCTTTGGGTTATGATGAATGATTTATTATTGCTTTGTGGAACATGAAAGAATGATTTCAATATGAGATGTGTGGGACCTATATCTCCATCCAATGCATTGGGTAAAGATTTATATCTCATGAGATAGACATGGCTCGAATGAAAAGTAAATCTGGTTCAGTAATACAAGGATGGAACGACAAGTAAACCTGGTTCTGTAATGGACTTTGTACACTATGATGGTCTTGGAAACAATGTCTTGGATACTATGGAAATCATATCATGTTCTTAATGGTTTTCCACAATTACATGTTTTATTCCCATGCTATTTTATCATGATTAATGTTCTTCTATGATCTATTACTTATGTGCTTCTAAGATTTATGTCATGTTCATGTTTTTACGTACTAATGTTTATGGTTTGTTTTATGTTCACTATATTTACCCTTACTGATCATTTGAGCTCACCCTTTCTATTTTTTCTTTTCCCAAGGATATAAAAAAAGGTTTTAGGAAAGAAAACAAAAGGGTTAGATCATTATGGGAGATGTTGAAGATCTTTCACCATGATTTGAAGATTGTGTTCTGAGTTTCCAAAGATAGAAAACTAATACAGTCATTGGGCGTCTGTTTTTGTAATGTATTAAGTATTCCGCACAAGTAATGTAATGTCCATGTACATCAAGATTTGTGTATCTATAGGGTGATAATGGCTAACCAACAGTATCTATAATAATCAAGGTAAGCATTATTAAGCAAGCAAGAAAGAAAAACAAAGTAAACTCTAGTAAGGCTTGAACTTGAGGTCCATACCATCTCCATGCCAAACAGAACTACAATCCATATACTGAGGCTAATCACTTACCTATACATAGAACCATAAAGTATATATACATCCCGAAGGGCAGGTGCAGGGTGTGGAATGAATCTCAGTATAATACCAAACAATGGTGCATACTATTATAATTGTTTTGGAAGGCATGCAATTATAAGTAAATAAATAAACAGTATAATGTACAAATAAACCTAAACTTTGTTCGTGCTCAACATCGACCGTGGAGTGTCACCTGATTCGGCCAACGCCAGAATCTTTGTCATGTAACCTGACACAATGTTCCTTCGGACACCTCGTGTCTCAAGTACTAACGTCCTGAAGGAAGGACCAAACAATAGTAAACATGCTTGAAGACCAATCCTGAGGGACAATGATGTCTTCCCTCAAATAAGTAACCAGAGGGACATTGATCTATTCCCTCAAATCTGTAACTGGAGGGACAACGATGCCTTCCCTCAAATATTGGTAAGCCACTACCCCCAAACCGATATCCTCAACGCTATCCCATGAAGTCTCCTAACCTTACAAATTTATTCCTATTGTAATCATACCAAACCAATTATACCTAACATCATCTATCGAGAGCCTCTACCCAATGAGTGGTCAAAACCACATCATCACGGAGTCAACCAGTCTGTACACTACTCAATGTTTCGGGTGACTAATAATCACGAAAATAAGTTCCCAAGCCACAACATCTCTAAAACCTCATGTCCTACTATCATGTCTCTCATGTTTGATGAACTTTCCATCCATGTAACTTAGGTCATGCCCAACCTGATAGTCACACTACTTCAAGCCAACGTCTATGACTCCCAATCTCATGGTCAGATCCATGCAATGTAATCTGGGCCAATCCCAACCTATGATCAAGATCTCTCAACAATACCTAGGCCATTCCCAACACAACCCAAAGGTTACAATATATGAAATATCTCACATCACATATATATAAATAAAATAAATTCTTCAAATAGGAAAAAAACTAAACAGTTGAATTGCACTAGCCATGTGTTGTCCCATTCCAGCACCGAGGTCTTGAAAGCCTCTAACAAACATAATCATTCTTAACAATTCAAAGTTAGCAGTTTAATTCATTTCAATTAAATTATAACCATTTTGGAACCCCCGACCAAAATTCCCCAAATGATCAGTGGCCTCTAACCCAGCCTCACTCAAGCATAACATGATAAGGGAATACCTAACGACATCCCACAATGCACATGATCATTTTAATATAATTAATCAAGGGTATCGCTCAATACCCGATGTCATGAAAAAAAATAAACCCCAAAATGTCCAAAAAAACACAAAAGAAGATATGCACCACCTACTAGAGACTCATAGATGCAATCATGTCTAATATCGAGCTCTAATTCGAAGCAGATCTTCATAGATCTAAGTTTTCGTCAAATCCCAGAAATTATGCATGGATGGAAACTCTAGTGTGTGAGGTAAGGAAACTAGAATGAAAGAGGGGGTATGGGTTTAGACTTCCCGATGTGATCCCACATCCACTGATAGATTGATGAACGGATATCAGATGAAGCATCTTTGAGAAGAAAAGTTATCGGCCTCCCAGAGTGATGTAGTCCAAAATTGGAGAAGAAGAAGATAGTTCCCGAAATTAGATGCACGCTATCCCATATAAGCGAATAAAAATAAAATTACATGGCATGTATGAAAGAGTACACGCTATGTAGTATCTTTTCTCGCACTCCTACATAAGCGGAGGTATCCACATGGCTTGGACACACCATAATGGTCAACACACGACTAAGATTCAGCCAATACACGGAATGAAGATACATGGTTTGTCAAGTAACACTAGACGTTGTGTAGTAAGAAATTCTTACATAGTCACCCCACAACATGTACTTTGTTAGCACAAGTATAATACATGCCCGACCCACAAACGACATGTAATTTGGAGTATATGGCGTGTAATATGAAAATTATCATAACTTCCCCTTTTTTCCCAGTTTTCTCAGGAACATGTCAAAAATCCAAACAGGGTTAGGATTTTGACCCATTCTAAAAACCCTGGTTATTAAAATCTCCCCAACATAACATAGCTCATCACCAAGATAGAAAAAAACACCAGATATGTACCGAACATACCCATCTCCAAGGAACTCCCCACCTTATGAATTTCATATTTCATTCTCAAACCAACCAAAACTAAAATCAAGTGAAGGTCCTATAACCTATTTCATATACCCATGGTCCTCCTGTGACACGTCATCACCCTTGCACTTCAATGGTGCTTCTGTGTCACTTCCAACAGCCAAACATATCCCACATCACATGGTGTTCGCCTCTATGAGGTCCTGCATCCCATGGATTCTCAAAGCTGAACCATGTTCCATGCACCTCCAGTAACCTGCATCCTCAATGCTCCTAATTCCACACATCTCATAGATATAAAACATATATCACGCACTAAAAATGGTTCCAAACTGACTGACCAGCATCTAGTAATCCCAAATAAATCCCGTTCACCTCGTTCACTCAATCCAGACATGCCTTAACAGGCCTTGTCAAAAGAAAACATGAAAATCAAGGCCACTGCTACGACGTACCTTTGACCGTCATCGGCTCACCAGCATGATCAGCCTATGAAAGATCTACGGTGTGCACCTGGAATGAGGTATGAAATTCCGATGCCTGAACTCCCTACGGTGCTACTCTAGTCACCGGCCATTGACCCCTCAGCTTGGTCCTGCTTTCTCTATCATGTCCTTTGCATGCAGCTGATCCTTAGTTATTGTCACCAGGTACTAACCATTATCTGACCCATAATGCCACAGTATATCTTGGTACCTACCTTATATCTATCTGAGAAGGCTTCTTATAGAACCTCTCTAGATTACTCACCTTTCCATATGCCCCACACTCATTTGGAGGCATATCGCACTGAGTCCAGACATGCCATGGCTGTCCACACTGAAGGAAACCCACTGATGAACTACTATGAGGTGGTCTAGCTGAGTCATTGGACCGACTTCCCTATTTGAACTCATCCTGAACTCATTTCCTATTATCTAACCCATCGCCTGAAGTCATCATTCATCCTATGTGAGACATCGATTTCTCATTTCCCTATGCTATGAGCACCTGATTCACCTCCTCTGAGAATGAAACTAGCCTAATGATATTTTATTGGATCCAAATGGCATTTTTTAATCCATAATAAATGTTACAAAACCTTTCTGGGTCATCGTTTCCCATACTAGGTGCAAAGCGAGACAAATCAATGAATGTTGCTTCATAGTCTATGATAGACATGACTCCCTACTGAAGGCTCAAGAACTCTCGAGATCTATTTTCCTTCAGTGTATCTGGGTAAAAGTTCTCGAATAACACTTCCTTGAAGTCATTTCATGCCAGTCCTTCATGTATGTAATCCCGAACCTTCACATCCCACCAATGCTTCACCGGTCCTCTCAACATGTATGTCGCTAGTTTGACCCTCCACCTAGGAGGTGTCTCTAGCTACTCGAAGATCATCTTCATTCTCTTTATCCAGTTCTCAACTACTTTTGGACCATCCTCACCCTGAAAGAGTGTTGGGTGTTGTGATTGGAACTCTCATGTGATATACTCCATAGATGGCTCTGTATCCCACACACCTCAGTTGATCCCCTTCCAGACACATACCAGGATTGTTCGGAGCTGCTCATTGAGCCACAACCTGAACGCTTCCAAACACAGCTGTTGTCCTACCTACACTGGATCCTGAACCTGATCATGTCCATGATCCTGTACATGCGGCTCATGCTCTGCCTGCACCAGATCATGAACCTGATCCTGGTCATGTGGAACTGTATCATCTCCCAACTGACACTCCATCTGAGTCATCTAGAAGGAACCCATTGAATACCATAAATAGTCTGACCCCCCACACATATATATATATATAATATTCAAAATAGATAAGTAAAGTAGTAAAGACGAATCATATAACAACTACCCTTACTCTCCCTTATCACAACCCATGCCCATGGCATCCTGTCCTCATGGCCTCCTTACCCTCACACAACAGAGAAAATTATCAAAAGTAAACCGGGTTGTGCCCATCCTGACAACCAATGTTTCCTCAAACCGACGACTCAGTCACCCAATCCTGATGATCAAAATCACCTCAACCATAGTACTTGACTACTCATACAAGGTCCAAAGAAAAATACCCTACCACATGGAATTATACAAATATATATAGTGGATGAAATATTGCATCTCAATAAACATTAAATTCTACGAGGATTTTCACCCTTCACATTTCAAAAGCATTAATAGCATGGAAATTTATATTATTCAAAAGGTATTATCACTTCACAAAGAATACATGATTTTACAAAATTGATATACCATAAAAATGTTCCAATCAAAAGACAAAAACTCACACATTTCCATACCGAGGCAAGGTGCAATTCTCCCATACTACACCAGGTCAAGGGTCACATATCACAATCCATAACATCACACACCAAGTGAGTCACCGAGGTGGAAATCATAAAAACTATAATATGAGAAAAAATAATAATTTCCACCCAAGGAAACATGGTTCATATCTCATATCTAGGGCTACAGTCACCCAAGAATAAGCTAAAAACCCAGTTCTAATTACAACCTATCTCTAGTCTACAATATCCCAAATAGTAAACTAGTAGAAATAAAAAAAGAAGTCTCAATTTCATTAGTATCCAGCAAAACATGACTAATATATATTTATCAAGAACCCCTTTGACACCACTTGGTAACATCCAAGACCCGAATAGCCACCCGAACAGTGCTATTAAGTTAGGCGTTACTACATTAAGGATAGCTCCCTGAATGCCAAAAGATGATGACTAGAAGCGAGGATCTAGATAGATATAGTTGGGAGGCTATGCCCTCTAAGAGGATAATAATGGTACTGGTCCGAGTAATAATATATAACATGTAGCGGAGATAAAGGACTCAGCAGATTCGAAATAGACCAGAAGAGCAGAAGCTCAACAATATCAATTAAACAATTGAAGCGATAAACAAATAGATTCAATATAATGTTACAATACAGCATGCTGAAACCACTTGTAACAACTACTAGAATAGACAATTCATTCATCCATATCAATTAGAGATATAAAGAGGGTGTCAATGGCTAACCACTAGTACCAAAAATAAATGAAGGTGGGCATGCTGATACAAGAAAGAAATAAAAACAAGGTAAACTCTATCTAGGCCTAACCTCAAGTTTCATACCATCTTCATGCCAAATAGCACTATAACCCATCTCATGAAGCTTATCCCTTACCTATGCGTAAAACCATAATGTCTACACGCATCCCAAAGGGCCCATGCAGGGTGTGAGATGAATCTTAGTAGGATACCACCTAATGGTTCATACCTAGTATATGTTTTTAAGAAGGAATGCATTTATATGAAAATCAGTAAATAGTATGACTCACAGAAAAACATAAACTTCACTGGTGATCAGAAGCCACCATGGAGTGTTTCCTGATTCAGCCAACGCTGGAATCTCTGTCTTATAACTAGGAACCATGTGCATCCAAAAACCTCATGTCTCAAGTACTAACATCCTGAAGGCACGCCCAAACAATAGTAACCCTACTCGAAAGCCCATTCCTGAGGGATAGCGTTTTTTCCCTCAAATCTGTAACCTAAGGGACATCGATGTCTGCCCTCAAATCTATAACCATAAGGACAACGATGTCTGACCTCAAATATCGGAGAGCCTTTCCCCAAACCCGATATCCTAAACACTATCTCATGAAGGATCCTCACCTTAAATGTGAATTCATAAGGAAAGAACACCCACACCAATTATACCTAACCACATCTATTGGGGGCCTCTACCCAACAAGTGGTCAAACTCACCTCATCACAGTTCCTATATATGTGCACCCTACTCAAAATTTCTAGTGATCAGTAATCTCCAAAATAAGTTCCCAAGATACAATATCTCTGACACCTCATTTCCCTGCAACCATGCCACTCATGTCTGATTGCCTCACTATACATGTAACTCAGGCCATGTCTAACCTGAGAGTCACACCGCCTTAAGAAAACATCCATGACGACCAATCCCATGGTCAGAACCACCCAATGTAATCCGGGCCAAGCCCAACATGTGATCAGCATCCCTCAACAATACCCAATCCATGCCCAACACAACCCGAAGGTTCCATAATTTTCAATATCACACATCATATATATATAATGAAAATAAATACTTCAAACAGGAAAAAAAACTAAATAGTTGAATTTCACTAGCCATGTGATACCCCATTCCAACATCGAGGTCTTGAAAGTATCTATCAAACATAATAATGCTTAACAATTAAAACTCAGTAGTTTAATTCACATCAATTAAATTATAACCATTTTGAAACCCCCGACAAAAATTCCCCAAATGACCAGTGGCTTTCAACCCAGCCTTGCTCAAGCATAACAACATAAGGGAATAACCAACGACATCCCACAATGCACACAATCATTTCAATATAATTAATCAAGGGGCTCTCTCAATACACGATGTCGTGCTAAAAATACACAACCCCCAATTGACCAAAAAAACATGATAGAAGATATGAAACACACACCTGAGGCTTGTAGATGCAGGAACGCCTGATATCAAGCTCTAATTCGAAGTCGATCTTTATAGATCTATGTTTCCATCAAATCCTGACAATTATGCATGGATGTACATTTCCGTGTGTGAGTAAAAGAAACTAGAAAAAATTATGTTTTATGGGTTTATCCTTCCTGATGTTATCCCCCAACCACCGAAAGATAGAAGAACATATATTGGATTGAGTGAGGCTGGGTTAGAGGCCTCTGCTCATTTGGGGCATTTTGTCACCCCCAGCCAAAAGGCCCCAAATGAGCAGCGACCTCTAAACCATCCTATCTCAAGAATAAGAGGATAATGGAATACCCAATGACATACCAAAATGGAAAAATCATTTTAATATAATTAATAAAGGGTCTCTCTGAATACCCGACATCGCGCTAGAAATCCATAACCCCCAAATGACCATAAAAACATGAAAGAATATATGCACAACCTACCTGAGACTTGTAGATATAGGGATGTCCGATATCAAGCTCCAATTTGAAGCTGATATTCATTGATATATGTTTCTATCAAATCTCACCAATTCTACTTGGATGTAAATTGTAGTGTATGAGGCAAAGAAATTGAAACAAAAGAGGGTGTGTGGGTTTAGCCTTCCCGATGCGATCCCACATCCCCTGATGGGTTGAAGCACAAATTTTGGATTGAGATTATTGGACATGAAACGTTCCTGGCCTCCCTGAGCGTCAATTTCTGAAATAGGGGAAGAAGAAGATAGTCCTAGAAATTAGACGTGACACTCTCCCATATAAGAAAATAAAAATAAAAGTACAAGGTGTGTATGAAGGACTACATGTCATGTAGTAGCATTTTTCTTACTCCGACTTTAGAGAAGGTAGCCACACATCTTGGACATGGAACATGGGTCAGCACACAACCAAGATTCAGCTGGTACGTAGTAGGAAGATACACAGCATGTCAAGTAACACTACACGCCGTGCTGTAGAAAATTCATACACGGTCACCACATCACATGTACATGGACAACATATAGATAATACACACCTAACCCACAAAAAAGGTGTAATTTGTATTACATGGAATTTAATATAGAAATTTCTAGAACATCCCATATTTTTTCCATTTATCTCACAAACTAGTCAAAAATTCAAATAGGGTCGGGATTTTGACCCATTCTAAAAACTCGGGTTCTTACCCCAAGGTCATCAACAGTGGGAGTGTCTAACTTTTCTATGTAGGAATGATGCATGAGTTATTCCACTTAAGGTTCCTCCATTGAGGTCAACCCATATGAGGATATAATTGTAGGGTGATCTAGCAAGGGATCAACATAGGGGATATGGATTGGGTATAGGAAATCACAAAGATGCTACTGAACATTAAAGATAATAGAAATACCATGAAGGTGGTCATCATCAGTGTTAGAGAAATCATGGAGTAGGTCATGGTTAGTTTCATTCTTTGTAATTATCATGGACTGATGAGTCAGAAGTCATTTGAGTTACCCCTTTTTTCCTACATGGGTTCATTCCTAGTTTGATTTAAGAGAACCATACTTCTTTATATCACCTTCCATAGTCCATTCTTTGGGACTTGAGGTGGAGAGGCATCCGGTTCCCTTGGCATTGACTATTCCATTAAGAGGTTGAGATTATCAATATTATGTATGCAGATATTTTTAATTAGTTCTAGGGAAGCATGAATTTTGAAGAGACATATTATGTTTAAGGATACAACCATACAACTTAATCTTTGTCGTGGATTGGATATATTTGTTGTATTCTATTGTGGATTTAATCATGAAGTATTTTTCTTCTTCGTTGATAATAGAGTGTTTTCTATTTTCATTGGAGAACAAGACCCTCATATGGGTTGGTGGTGTGTTCTATATTTTCCCCCCTTATGGAAAAGATGATAATATTTTGTTAGAGATTCAACTATCGATGTTTCCTAGGGTTATGGAGGAGTAACCTAATATATCTCATGTAGGAGTTTTTGGCATTAACCCCTTGATGAGAGGCCAAGTATGGGTTGTGGAAATAGAAAAGAACTTCTGTAATCTTGATATATTCATATTGGATGCTGATATATGAGTATCAAATAGTTGTGAATACAACTCAATGATCTTTCACAGTGAGGTTTGATTTTTCCAAGTGTTTCACCTTGGGTAGAACTAGTTTTTCTCATTAAGAAGGTTGATGATAGTATGCTTTTCACTGTCAATAATTGTTTCTTGATTCATGTGACAATGAAGAACTACTATAAACTTTTTTTGATTGATGATTTATTAGATAAGATAAAAGGAGCTAGTTGGTTCTCAAAGATTGGTCTATAATCAGTATATGATTAGATGAAGTTGAAAGATAAGGATGTTTTGAAGACCGATTTCTAATTCCGATATGGGCATTACAAATTTTTTTATTCCATTCGGTATAAAAAATGCATCATTAGTGTAGATGGATTTTATGAAAACTATTTTAGGTACTTTTTGGATCATTTCATGGCGGTTTTCATCGATGAAATCCTTGTGTACTCCCTGACTGAGGAAGATTAATAGGAGAATCTACATTCCAATTTTAGAGATGTTCATTATAAACTACTATTTAGAAGGTTTTCATTGTGTAATTTATAGGACTTTGAAGATTGTTTCTGGGGGCATGTCATGTAATAGAAAGGATTATATATGGATCCTTTGAAGATCGAGGAAGCATTTTCATGGGAATCACATAAGATAATATCAGAGGTGAAAAGATCCTTTAGTATTGTGGGATATTGTAGGAGGATTATAAATGATTTATATTGGGTTGAGAATCCTAATAAAACATTATATAGAAAGGTTCATGTGTTCTTGTGGACTGATTAGTTTCCGGTATCTTTTCAGTACTTAAAAAAGATTTTTTTATCACTTCAGTTATATGATTTCTAGAAGAGAGAGTTTAGTTTGAGGTTTTCTATAACACTTCAAATATTGGGGTGAGATATTTTATAATGAAGCAGAGATCATATATTTATTATGGTTCTCAAAATTTATTTACCCATGAGAATAATTATTCCATCCATGATGTTGTGATGGATTCAATTTTGTATTCCTTGAAGGTGTGGTGAGAATACCTCCTTATTGAGTGTTTTTTGGTTTTTACCAATCATAATAGCTTGAGGAATGTCTTCTCCCTGCATGAAATGGACATACAATAGTGGCGGTGGATAAAATTACAATATGATTAAAAAATCATGATTTTATATACACCAATAAAGAATAATGTCGTAGCTAATATGCCGAGAATGAAGTCATGTATTAATTCCATGTGTGAACATAGATATTTCTATAAAGTGGTATTATATCTCAGAGATACTTCTTGATATGGGAGAGTTTGGTGGTAGAGGTTGTCTTCATCAGATTATTGTACAATCACCATTGGTGCAATGGGTGGAGGAGTCTCATCCAGGGGATTTTTTGGTGGAGATATGGAGAGACTGAGTTATATTTAGTAACACCCCTGATGGTTTTTATGGTGTTGGAAAACAGAAGGTGTTGTTCAAGTGGAGGATTATCATATCTTTGGTGATGTGTGAGGTAGTTCTCCATGAGTTACATAACTCACAATTAGTGGTACATCCGAGCATGATAGATATTTACCTTTCTATGAGAGAGTAGTTTTGTGTCATAGGTTAAATATTACTATTGTAGAGTTTGTGTCTTGATGTTTGGTATTATATAAGGTGAATTCTGAGAACCTTGTTTTGGTTGGTTTTCTCTAGCCGTTTTATGTTCCTCAGTGGATGTCTTAGGAAATATTTATTGAATTTTTTACTAGTTTTCCTTGATATCAATGATTCTATAATGCTATATGGGTGATAGTGGACCATTTGGAGAAATTATCTCAATTTATAATGGTCAAGGAGTTGATCTTGGTGGATGTTTTCTTGAGGATGCACATAGAGGATGTGGTGAGACTCCACATGTTTCCACAGACAATCATATATGATTTTGATCCTTACCTAGAGGGTTTAGAGAGGTCTCCAACACGATTTGGTCTCTTAATTATGCCATAACACAAAATATTATCCATATAAGGATGATCAAACATGGAAGAATATCCAAACTCTTGAGGTCATGTTTCATTATTGGGTTCTAGATTTTGGAGGTATGTGGATTAGATATATGACTTTGTCTATGTTTTCTTACAGTAATAGTTCTCACTCAAATATTGGCATGAAACCATTTGAATCCCTATACATTTGACCATTCCATCCTCCATTATGCTTGACTGGGTTTAGAGAGTCATCATTTCTTAATTTGGAGTTAGTGGAGAGTACAATATAGATGGTTCATGTGATTCGTGATAGAATGAAGGTAGTGTAGGATTTTCATAATTCATATTCGAAATAGAGGTAGAGAAGTTTGATGTTTCATGTTGGTTATCATTTTTTCTAAAAGGTAACTCCTCATTAATGGAAATGGAGGATCATTCAGGGGAGTAATATTTCTCCCCAGTTTTTTTCGATTAGAGGCATTGTCTCATGTTGGAGTTGTGGCTTATTAGGTAACAATTCCCCCATAGATGAGTATGACACATGATTTATTCCATACTTCACAACTTCTCCATTATCATCATAATGACTCTCACATTATTGATTGGGTTTATATTGATGTTAATGATGATACAACCTTCAATCAGTGGCCTGTGGAGATCTAGGACTACTAGGAGAATTTTTTTCACAAGATTTATATTCCTATGGTTTGTGTGTGGTGGTAACATGGTGGAGTATAGGAGAGTACATAGGAACACGAGTCATAGATTCACACATAGTAAATGGACCTCTTTTAAATTTAATTCTTCTCATAAATAATACTTATTTTCTAGTTTATGATATTTATTTGGTTTATGAGACAGTTTCCTCTTATTGAGTTTTTTATTGTGGAATTTATTTTGTTTAAGATAGATCTTCCTTTGGATAGTGTTTCAGAGATATTTTGTTGTGTTCTGTAATTTTTAACTTTGATCCTTTAACTGAGGAGGTTGAGGGAGAGATTCTTGAGAGGTATCTCATTAGGAGGTTGTTTAGATGACCCATTTTCCTTCAATCCTTCTAGGTTTGGTTTTAAATTCTCAAGGATAAGAAATATTCGATATGTTTCTAATGTAAGGGGCCAAGTCCTCTTTGTCCATTCCATTATGTGTTTTAGAAGGCTGAGGTTCTAAAAAAGGTGAACAATAAATTTGGTGGTGTTTGGGAGTTTTAATCTAGAAACAGGATGAAATCATGATATGAAAGGTAGTTCATGTCATGAAAAGGCAGTTTATGGATTATTTGGGTGTTTGGTATATTAAAAGTGTGTAATTCATGGTTAATTTGGAAAGTTAAAATCTTAGGGTCTATTTAATAATTGAACATAACTCATAATGTGAATGGAATAGGTTTCCCGCTAATGAATCTGACCACGAAAAACTCACATCATGAACATTGGATTCACAATGTGAATTAATTTTAGGAAAAATGGTTTGTGGAAAAAAATTCATTGTGAATCAAAATGTGGTACATTCATGATGTGAATGTCTACTCACACCATGAATCTATACCAAGTAGTGCACCTATAAAACATGTAGTTCCTAGATCCCTAAAAAACATGATTATTTTCACTCAAAACTCATGTCATATGTCAGTGTTCTGTGTAAGAATTTTGGAAGAATTTTGATATGGATTAATCCCAAGATTCCCATGTTTGATTCATAGTGATCCAATATGAGTTATTCCTTCCTTTATTGTATTTTTGTGGGGGTAATTATTATTTTTCTCTTGTTCTTCCTTTACATTCTATGGCAGTTGTCTCCTATGATCTCAATAAGTTTATTTATAGTTTGTTTTTGCGGTTGTGGAATGATGTTCTTAGTGGGATGTGGTTTTCTTATAGGAGAAGTGATCGATATCCATGTTTTCATTCTTCTCTCATTCAAATAGAGAAGAATCCATGTGGTAGAGTTTTCAATTATTTTCCCTGTATTTTTACATGAAATCATAAATTAATCATTATTAGTCTCCTTGTTTGGTAGTGTAATGATCCTGAATAATGAATGAACTATATTTAATTAAGAATTAGTTTATGGTTTTAGTGATCCTTGGTTTTCCACTATGATGATAATTACCTATTGATTTATTATATAGTGTGGTATCAATGGTTATTCATTTTTTATCATTTTTTTCTTGTGTTTAACATGTTAAATTATTGAAAATGGTCAAATAATGTAAATATGTTAATTATTGGTTGACTAAATAATTGTAAAGTGCCATGTTTAATGAATTTGTTATTTCTTATAATTTAATGTAAGTAAAATTTTTCTTGGTTCATGACTAAATTTTTATTCCATATGTTAATGGAAATAGGTAAATAACCTAAAACTATTCCACATGTTGTGGATAATAATAAAAGGAATATTAACAGAGAATTCTTCTTCTCACAGTTTTTGAAACTTGAATTAATTCTATTGAAATTTGTGTGTTCCCTAGACCCATCTATTAAGTGGTTTTGATTACAATATCGTGTATATAGTTATCTATACATGATGTCATCTTACCCTTATAAGGTTTATTTTTTTTCATCCACTATTGAAATGGTAATTTCGAAAGGTTAATTGTCCTATCAAGAGGTTATAGGAGGACCCAGACTATAATGAGAACATCAAGATACTATGAGATTAATCTTAAATACATGTTCTATCATCTAGATACATCTTACTGATTGGATACAATATATTTTTTTCCATCAGGTGTTAGGGGCTCATAAGTATTGAGACTTCATCTCATAATGTTCACACTTGGTGATCTCTAGTAGCGAGATCATGAGGGCTTACCAGCCAATTGAAACACCACATGTTTTGGGTGTCGCTGGATGTTCCTATTTAATATCATGTGTAATGGTCTCCTAACATGAGATCATTACCATTGTATTTCATTTTATTACTTACTTTGATGCTTGATTAAAACCATGGCAATGAAGTAGTGGCGAGGTAGTTTGTGTTGCGTGTTCCTTTGGCGGCATGGCATTGGTTGAATGGTCAAGAAACTATTTTTTTCTTCCATGTTATGCAAGTAATATGTCTCATGCCATGTTGATATGGATGAAAGAACCATTATAAGACCATGGCCATGGAATTCAAGGGTAAATCCATATTATTTGGGGCCTAAGCTACATACCTGGTTCCAATAAGTGGTATCATAGGGAGGCGTGTTGATTAAGTAAAATAAATTAAATTTTCATATAATATAATCAAGGGAGTCGACATGATCTCAATGATGCAGATTGTGTATTAATCCGACATCGGATGACCCTTCTACGGTTATCTGATGTTTTAGTTTTCATTTAACACTTATAAATATATGAGGTTTTAGATCTATGAACCTCAATTTAATTCTATAAATACCTTGTTTACACTAGAGTATTGTTTTCTGCTGAGTTTTGATAATAATTATTATAATTAAATTTTATTATAATAATAATTGTTCTATTATAATAAAAATATCATTATTATAATATTGGTATAATATTTTAATATTATAATAATATTATGATTTTCCTAAACCTATATAGGTTTTAGGAAAAAATTTAGAATGGGGGGATGAAACACTTTTGTGTGTCAAGTTTTTTTAAAAAAAGAAAAAAACGAAGTAAAAAAATTGACCTTTAGAGTAGGTCAAGAATAAGGGGGGGGGGGGCGGTCGGACCATTCAGTCCTGAAAAATAACAGAGGATAGGGTAGGGGGCCGGGTGCCCCCACCCCCCCTCAGGTCTTCTCCCTCTCCGCATTGCGCGACATATAGGACATCACCATGGGCAGCGAAAACTGCCCCTCTCTCCACCATCCTCCGCACGCAGCTCCGCACGAGGCCGGAAAATAGGTAGCAGCGGCACCGAGACCGGACCCGACCTCCTCCTCACCCAACGAAAACACCCCGCACCCTGTCTATGTTAGTTGACTGCCTCCTCCCTACTGCAGCGGGAACTGCCACACATGCCTCATCGGATCGGGAGCCTCCCTTCAAGTCTCACGCTGCCCTCTTGCCGTGACGCAACAACCTCCCAAAGTGCCCCTTCTCTCACCTTATCAACCGCCTCCCGTACTGATCCCGTACTGGCCAACCACCTCATGAGGTTCCCCACTCCCAGCTAGAACTCCTCTGTGAGGTGGTTCTCTGCTCGGACCGCCTCGGTCCGAGCTCCTCCTAATGTCAGAGCCCCTTGCCTCCACCCAGTAGTGCAATGGCCAACCTCTACTTTGCCGACATCCCTTCACCAGCCGACGAGAGCCCCCCGCCAAAACCCTCAGACTTCCAAAACCCTGTCTGACGACCTCCTACTATGGCGGGTTCCCTCTAGGTGCATCTACCACACTGCAACGACCAGAAGACAATCTCCCCATCAGTGCACCTCGTGGTGCTGCCCAATCCAGCTGGAGACCCACCAGCCGCACCTCCCATGTGGGTTCTCTTTAACGACGACACACCATTCCGCCCAGTGGCAGTCGTTCAGTCATTGATGAAACCACAACACAAGGTACCTTTGGTGTCTTGTTTGGTATGTGTAGACCATCTTTTCCCCAAAAGAGGTTCGGGCGGGTCGACACAGCCCGAAATGGGCTTGGGAGGACCGGCCCGGCCTAGAACGCCCCTGTACAGGGACGTTACCACCTGGATTGGGCATGCGCAGATTCACCCTAACCCGCAGAGGCCATGCCTGATGTTTTATGGGCCTGAGTGATTTAATTTAAGCAAAATATTATTAATTTAATTAATTTAATTTCAGTAGATAATTAAATTTATTAAATATTAATTTTTGGTTATTAAAATTTAATGTGGCGTAATTTATTTATTTTTTATTTTTAATATTAAATTAATTAAATGGGACCGAACAATGTAAAATATTTATTTAAAATTAGATTAAAATTTAATTCAATAAATAATGTCCTCAGAAATTATTTTAATGCATGTTTAATATTTTATTCTACATTTATTTACTATACACGAGTTTACTGCCTATATTGATCATGTGTTAGAGACCAACCAGTGTGTGTATGGTGTATTTATTTATTTATTTAATTTATTTAATTATTGCATACCGGTTTGTAATAATTAGTTTAATTTAATTAAAAGGCAATCTTTATGTCGTCTCAGAGTCGTTATATGTATAAGGGTCTGCGTGCCCATTCTCAGAGTTGTAATTTTACTTCCTAAAATACCCTTTCTTGCGTGCGAGTAATGTTGTATAATGACAAAACAACAAATGACGCACTACGTGCCAAGTAATGGTGACACACAAGATGGGATGTGAAGCATCAGAGGGGCGCACACTACAATTCGAGTCGCAAGTGATGCGACTCAAGGTATGACCACCTAGGGTTTAGGTT
This sequence comes from Viscum album, assembly GCA_963277665.1. Classification (NCBI taxonomy): domain Eukaryota; kingdom Viridiplantae; phylum Streptophyta; class Magnoliopsida; order Santalales; family Viscaceae; genus Viscum; species Viscum album. Next base: position 688,720,078 of record OY728167.1, read on the forward strand.
GGTCTGTTATTCACTCAAAGGATCAACCATTAGAATCATCTCTTGATCTAGCTTTTCATTTTATTTCCTAATGTTTTATTATTTTGTAAATTTGTATTTAAAAAACGGTCACATAGAATAATAATAAACAAGAATGCAAGATAAAATCAACATGCGACGTGATATATTTTTCTATTTCATGCATGGCCAGTTGTGGGTGAGATCACATAGTACGTTCTTATTACAATAAAAAATTATTTATTTCGTCACATTAATAATAAGAAAACCCTCAAAGATATATTAAGTCATCACAGCCTTCTGCCCCTTCAAATTTGGAAAAAATTGGTTGTTTGAGGTGCTAGTCATTCCATAGTTGAGGGTACCTCTTACTATCGTGGAGTCCTTATAAGAATGATGGGTTGAATTAACTAAAATTTCTTCAAAGAAATAGCGATATATAGCTTGTTATAATTTTAGTTGTAAGTGTTTAGTAAAAAAAATTATAATTTTATGAAGCTTGGAATTCACTCAACAGATTGAGGAGCCGTATGTTAAAGTAGTCGGCTAGCCGAAAGGCCACCTAGAACCCTCCATTTAGTGGCGTAGCCAAAGCATGTAGACAATGAGGGGTGGTTCCGAGATCCTTTCCACTAGAATAATAAATTGATAGAGTATTCTGATTCTAGAATATATGGTTCCTAAAATCCGTTAAAATAGTGGGAGACTGGTTGCGCCCAAATTTACCCTACTAGTAAAAGCAGTCGTTTAAGTACAAGTGGGGATCGAATCCATAGGGACTGAAGAAGAAACCATGAGACAATCAAATTTGTTGATGGATTGGCTATGAAGTGGCCAACATTGAGGTAGATTTTAATTGGAAAACTGATGATATAATTTAAATAACAGATAAGAAAAATTATGTGAACAAAACAATTATTGATGATGGGTTGATCTTAGGGTTTCTCTTTGGGTGGATTTGATAAATTTCATTTCTTAAAAATTTCATGTCATTAATTGAAGATGTATCCAAACAACAAGATAATTCTCCCAAATCATTCCCCAATTTAATCCCTACACAATTCCAAGGCCAATCCCTAATTAAATTTGAGGATCACTTTATTGGGCACTCAAAGGAAATAGATCATACTAGCACTCAAAATGTGTATTTGTTAAACTTGGCAAAGACACAGAAGAACATAACTCATAGAATGGAAATCTTAAAATAACAAACAGATTTAAAAATTAATTTACATGAAATAACATCCAATCCCTGACCTTGCTACTCCCTTGGATCAACCATTAAGTGGTGAGCCCTCCATTGATGTTATTCTACCAATGGAAGCAGGATGTAGACTAATGGGTGTGGAATTGAAGAATAAGAAAATTATTAAAAGAACAAACACTCCACTATTGTGTAATTGAATTCACATGTGATAGTGTGAATAAATTCACACCTTGATTCGACAGTATCAACATGTGAATAAAAGGAAAATAATATTTGAAGAAGAAGGATAAAATTTATTAAAATAACAAATGTTAAAGAAAAACTTACATGGGAAAACATGACGATGCGATTACAAATTGAAACCAGGAAATTACAATTGAAATAAATACAATGGATGAAAGAAAAAACATGGATTCAAAGAAAAATGTTAGATCATAATTTCATTCACCACAAGCTCCTTAAATAGGAATATTAGAAGCCATAGATCCTACCCCCCACAATCAATTCACCGTACAACAATTAATAGAGTCAAAAGGAGGCTGAATAATGAAAAAGAAATTGATGTTTCGAAGCTGACCCGGAAAATTGTACAGATTCATCCACCATATTTACGTATGAATTCATAAATGAAGAATGCCGAATCCGGAGGGGCCGTAGAAGAAAAATAACTTCTTCCATCTATCCTATATGATCTATAAAATGTTTAGGAAATATGGCTCACCCGTTTGGATGTTATGGTCGAAATGGTGGGACAACTTTATGTGCATTAATGTCGGGTCCACCATTTAAATCTCAACTTCAGATCCCTTTATCGTCATAGAAACATCACAATTAGCTTCGGAAATAGTTGAATAAAATTATCCTCATATTTTTATCTTTCTACTGTATAAATTTGAGTTTCATTGGGCTTGTTTTTTGGGCCCCACATTTTTTTGATGGGCCTTAGGCCCATTATGCTTTTTCTAGCAAGTTTCTGCATTCAGGTGCAAAAATCTCCATCATCCCTTGTGATTCATCCATCAGACCTAGAAGAAAAAAATATTCCAAATAAAGTGATGAATCATATACCAAAATATAAAATTAAAATGATGAATATTGTAATTTCCACAAGAAAATTATTGAGTGGGCCCAAATTGACACTTTAAGCATGAATTTCACAATGATGGGAAATGAAGTTCAATTTCTGAGTTGGACTAAAATTTATGTTTATGTACTTTTAAACACATTAATATTAAGATATTAACAATGAATATTAGCCACTTTTAGTGACTAATCACACCCCCAAACTTATGTTTTTCTAGTCCCAAGAAAAATATATTACAAATATGAAATTCAAATCCATTTTTCCAAAAAAAAATTAATACACATTACTCACACAAATATCTCATACCAAAACAATTATGAAACCCATCAAAATCATTTAAAACAAGATAGGTCCATAAGCATATCCCATGCCCAAGCCCATTCCTTTATTCAAATTCATCGCCACATTTCATCCAATTCCAATTAAGCATGATAAACTGTTGTGCATCACAAAAGATATGGGGCCCATTTTATTGTTCAAGGGGAAAATGGAAGCACTAGGTGGGAATCACATTAAACCTTAATATGAGTATCCAATTTTTTTTATTTTTTTTATTTGTTTAACCAAAATAGATATGAAAAGACTAACTCTAGGCAAGACAACTATGGAGTCACACTCCCCAAGTGCCAGACGCCACACATTTGCTCAATTCAATGATCTAAAATAGAGATATAAAGCCTAACCCTAGGCAAGAAAACTATGGAGTCATGATCCCAAAGTGCCGGAAGCCACGAATTTGGACAAAACATTGCTCTATGTGGTCATTATTTTATTCCTTTTTTTTTTGTTTTATTTTTTTTTGTTTTTTTGTTTGTTTTTTTATACTCAAATTAAACTAAAAGTGACCCCAGAACCCTATGCTATAATGAAAGGGACCCAAGAACTCAAATTTACACCCACGATCCAGTAGACGTGCATTGTGGCATTTTAATTAAGATTATGAAAATTAAAACTTTGAAAAATCACATCAGACAACCACACTTTCCAAAAACTAGGCTCATGAACTTAAACGTGCATTAAAATCAGAATCAAGGCATACAAAATTATTTGATATCCAATTTCAGAGTTTTCAATGTGTGTTATAATGTTCATGGTTAATTGAATTTTTCTTTTCATGCATGTTTTCAGTCACAAAATAAAATCATTTTTTATCATTCCCCAAATTATAATAACATTGTCCCCAGTGTTTAAAGGAAAAAAAATTTATAAGGGGGATAGGAGAGGAGTTCAAAGAGGAAATTGAAAATGATAAACATGGAACAAATTCACCTGGTTTTTGAAGTTGAAGTTCATGATGCTCTAGATTACTCCTTTGATCTCTTAGGGGATGTAGGCACCTCCTATATTGAACATGTATCACCCAAAATAGTTCCTAAACCATAAAAAGAAGAACAAAGCTGACAAAACAAACAACCCAATGATTTATTTAATTCCAAGTATCATCATTTTTATGATTTTCCCTTTTTTATATTTTAAAATCAAACTAATGATTCATTGTATTCTTTTAAATTTCTGGGTATGGTATTACTCAGGGATCACACCGCATGACACAGATGAATATAGTGCTCCCCTTTCATACCCATCCATACTCATAAAAGAAGAACATGCCAAGAGTCTAATTTTTTTTAACCTACAATAACATAAATAAAATAAAATAAACTGATGATACATTGTCTTCTTTTAAATTTCTGTGTGAGGTATTACTCAGGGATCACACCGCATGACACAGATGAATATAGTGCTCCCCTTTAATACACATCCTTACTCATAAAATAAGAACAGTTCAACAGTCTATGGTAATTTATTATATGAAAAATGATTCAAAATGATTGGAAACTTGAAAACAATGGGTTGCCTCCCATGCAGCGCTTTTTTTAATGTCGTTAGCTCGACTTGAACCCCCCAACTTATCCAATTCTAACCTTCAAAATTTTAATGAATCCATATTTCTCCACTTCAAGTTGATTGAGATTGATTTTTTTTCAGAATATTTTCCTTGTATAAATCCATGTTAAAAAATAAATTTGAAGATACAAGGAATGTCAGAAATAGTTGATCTAGTTGCATTTTTTGTCTTGAATAAGACGTCAAGGTTCAATCTAACATTATTTCTTTCATGAGAGGAATGAATGACTAAATTATGGTTGTGGGTATCACCTATGATGTAATTATTTTGTGGGGAATGAAGGATAAATATTTTGAGTTATGGTTGATTGCAATTTCCTAATCAAGATTGGAAATTTGAATGAAATTCGGTTTCTTCTCCAAAACATTTAGAAAGAATTGGTTCCATTTGAAAATATGATTCATCTCCAAAAGTGTATAGTTGAATTTCAGGAGTGTGTGTGGGCTCAATTTTTGGTATTTCTCCCAATTTTTCAGTGATTGGTGTTTGTGAAAAATCATCAATAGGGAAATATTCTGGACTCTCCATCCACAATGTCAAATTTCCCTCTTGTGAATACCAAAAATCAGTTTCCTCTTGATTTAAACACCCATCAACAATTCCTTGATTATCATCAACTATCCCTAATTCAATGGTTATTTCATCAATAAATTCATGTGAGGTTTTTGGGATACAATATTCTTGTATTAGTAATGAGGAAGGGACAACCTAAGTGGAATGGGTTCCACAACCATTTCAATGCTTTGTAGTTCTACTCTTAAAGATAAAACCTCTGAATTCATTTTATCCATTTTTTCACACAAATGTTCAAGAATGTTTTCGGAATTAGGATTGATAGATTTTTGGACATCATAAATTTCATTATGTTTTATCTCTTCAATCATCCTCAATAGGTATGAAAATTGATCCTTTAAACAATCAGCATCCCATTGATTGTACATCTCATCTGGTGTGGTGTATTCAATCATGGTCTGGGAAATGAAATTTTCTATGTGAGGTGATTCAAAATATTGATTTTACAGATTATTATAGCCTTGTTATATTAATGGGTATTGTTGAATATAATCCATTGGAGTTGATTGAAATTTGTTTTTGGGATTCATTGGACACGCAGAAATAGAAAGGGGAATAGAGAAGAGAAATTAGGGTGAGAATCGAGAATTTGGGGTGAGAAATAAGGATGAGTGTCTAAGGTACTTACTTGGGTCCCCGATAATGGCGCAAAATTTGGTTGTGCCCAAATTTACCCTATGGATAAAAGAGGTTGTTTAAGTACAAGTAGGAATCGAATCCACAGGGACCAAAGAAGAAACCATGAGACAATCAAATTTGTTGATGGATTGGCTATGAAGTGGCCAACATTGAGGTAGATTTTAATTGGATAACTGATGATATAATTTAAATAACATATTAGAAAAATTATGTGAACAAGACAATTATTGATGATGGGTTGATCTTAGGGTTTCTCTTGGGGTGGATTTGATAAATTTCATTTCTTAAAAATTTCATGTCATTAATTGAAGACATATCCAAAAAACAATAAAATTCTCCCAAATCATTAACCAATTTAATCCCTACACAATTCAAATGGAAATAACTAATTCAATTTGAGGATCACTTTACCGATCACTCAAAGTAAATAGATCGTACTAGCACTCAAAATGTGTCATCGTTAAACTTGGAAAAGACACAGAAGAATATAACTCATCGAATGGAAATCTTAAAATAAGAAACAAATTTAAAAATTAAAGTACATGAAATAACATGCAATCCCTGACCTTGGTACTCCCTTGGATCAACCATTATGTGGTTATCCCTCCATTGATGCTATTCTACCAATGGATTCGGGATGTAGACTTATGAGGGATGAATTGAAGAAGAATAAAATTATTAAAAGAACGAACACCCCACCGTTGTGTGATTGAATTCAGAAGCGATGGTGTGAATAAATTCACACCTTGATTCAATGGTATCAACGTGTGAAGAAAAGGAAAAGAATATGTGAATAAGAAGAATAAAATTTATTAAAATAATAAACATGAAAGAAAAACTTACATGGGAAAACATGATGATTCGATTACAAATTGAATGCAGGAAATTACAATTGAATGAAATACAATGGATGAATGAAAAAACATGGATTCAAAGAAAAATTTTAGATCATAATTCCATTCACCACCATCTCCTTATATAGAAAAATTAGGATATTTATATCCCCCCCCCCTCCACAATCAATTCACCCCCCAACAATTAATAGAGTCAAAAGGAGGGTGAATAATCAAAAGGAAATTGACGTTTCGAAGTTGACCCGGAAAACTGTCCAGATTCGTCCACCATATTGACGTCTGAATTAATAATTGAAGAATGCAGAATATAGATGGGTCATAGAAGAGAAATATCTTCTTCCATCTGTCCTATATGGTCTGTAAAAATGTCAGGAAATTTGACTTAGCCGTTTGGATGTTATGGTCCAAATGGTGAGACGGCTTTATGTGCATTAATGTCTGGTCCACCATTTAAATCTCAACTTCAGATCCCTTTATCATCATAAAAACATCAGAATTATCTGTGAACACAGTTGAATAAAATGATCCTAATATTTTTATCTTTCTAATTTATAAATTTGAGCTTCATTGGTTTTGGTTTGTGGGCCCCACATTTGTTTGATGGGCCTTAGGCCCATTATGCTTTTTCCAGGAAGTTTCTGCATTTAGGTTAAAAAATATCCATCTTCTCTTGCTATTCATCCATCAGACCTAAAAGAAAAAATATTCCAAATAAAGTTATTAATCATATACCAAAATATAAAATTAAAATGATAAATATTGTAATTTCCACAAGAAAATTATTGAGTGGGTCCAAATTGACACTTTAAGCACGAATTGCACAACGATGGGAAATGAAGTTCAATTTCTAAGTTGGACTAAAATTGATGTTTATGTACTTTTAAACACATTAATATAAAGATCTTAACAATGAATATTAGCCACATTCAGTGACCAATCACACCCCCAACTTATTTTTTTCTAGTCCCGAGCAAAATATATTACAAATATGAAATTCAAATCCACTTTTCCAAAAACATTTTAATACACATTACTCACCCAAATATATCATTCCAAAAAAATTATGAAACCCATCAAAATCATTTAAAACAAGCTAGGTCCATAAGATTATCCCAAACCCAAGCCCATTCCTTTGTTCCAATTCATCACCACATTTCATCCAATTCCAATTAAGCATGATAAAGTGTTGTGCATCTCAAAAGAAATGGGGCCCATTTTATTGTTCAAGGGAAAAAAATGGAAGCGCTAGGTGGGAATCACATTAAACCTTAATATGAGTATCCAATATATTTTTTTTAACCACAATAGATATGAAAAGACTAACTCTGGGCAAGACAACTATGGAGTCACGATCCCCAAGTGTCTGACGCCACACATATTGTCAATTCCATGATCTAAAATAGAGATATAAAGCCTAACCCTAGGAAAGACAACTATGGAGTCACGATCCCCAAGTGCCGGACTCCACGCATTTAGACAAAACATTGCTATATGTGGTCATTATTTTATTCAATTTTTTTTGTTTCATTTTTTTTTTGTTTTTTTTTGTTTTTTTTATACTCAAATTAAAATAAAAGTGAACCTAGAACCCTATGCTATAATGAAAGGGACCCAAGATTTCAAATTTACACCCACGATCAAGTAGACGTGCATTTTGGAATTTTTATTAAGAGGATGAAAATGTAAACTTTGAAAAATCACATTGGACAACCGCACTTTCCAAAAACTATGCTCATGAACTTAAACATGCATTAAAATCAGAATCAAGGCATACAAAATTATTGGATATCCAATTTCAGAGTTTTCAATATGTGTTATCATGTTCATGGTTAATTGAATTTTTCTTTTCATGCATGTTTTTATTCACAAAAAAAATCATTTTTTATCTCCCCCAACTTAGAATATCACTGTCCCCAGTGTTTAAAGAAAACAAAAGTTAGATGGGGGTAGGAGAGGAGTTCAAAGAGGAAATTGAAAATGATAAACATGGAACAAATTCACCTGGTTTTTGAAGTTGATGTTCATGATGCTCTAGATACTCCTTTTATATCTTGGGGGATGTAGGCACCTCCTTGATTGAACATGTATCATCGAAAATAGTTCTTGAACCATAAAAAGAAGAACAAAGCAGACAAAACAAACAACACAATGATTTATTTAATTCAAAGTATCATCATTTTTATGATTTTCCTTTTTTTATTTTTTAAAATCAAACTAATGATACATTATATTCTTTTAAATTTCACGGTATAATATTACCTAGGGATCACACCACGTGACACGGATGAATACGGTGCTCCCCTTTCTTACCCATCCAAACACATAAAAGAAGAACAGGTCAAGAGTCTAATTTTTTTTAACCTACAAAAACATAAATAAAATAAAATAAACTGATGATACATTGTCTTCTTTTAAATTTCTGGTTAAGGTATTACTCAGGGATCACACCGTGTGACACGGAGGAATATGGTGCTCCCCTTTAATATCCATCCTTACTCATAAAATAAGAATAGGTCAATAGACTGTGGTAATTTATTATATGAAAAATGATTCAAAATGATTAGAAACTTGAAAATCATGGGTCGCCTCCCATGCATCGCTTTTGTTTAACGTCATTAGCTCGACTTGAACCCCACAACTTATCCAATTCCAACTTTCAAAATTTTAATGAACCCATATTTCTCCACATCAACTTGATTGAGGTTGATTTTTTTTCAGAATATTTTTCTTGTATAAATCCATGTTCAAAAATAAATTTGAAGATACAAGGAATGTAAGAAATGGTTGATCTAGTTGCATTTTTTGTCTTGCCTAAGACGTTAAGGTTCAATCTAACATTATTTCTTTCATGAGAAGAATGAATGACTAAATTATGGTCTGGGGTATCACCTATGATGTAATTCTTCTGAGGGGAATGAAGGATAATTATTTCGAGTTCTAGTTGATTGCAATTTCCTAATGAAGATTTGCAATTTCAATGAAGGTTAGTTTCTTCACCAAAAAATTTAGAAAGAATTGGTTCTGTTTGAAAATATGATTCATCCCCAAAAGTGTCTAGTTGAATTTCAGGAGTGTGTATGGGCTCAATGTTTGGTATTTATCCCAATTTTTCAGTGATTGGTGTTTTTGAAAAATCATCAATAGATAAACATTCCAGACTCTCCATCCACAAGGTCAAATTTCCCTATTGTGAATACAAAAAATCAGTTTCATCTTGATTTAAGCACCCATAAAAAATTCCATGATTATTTTCAACTATCCCAAATTCAATGGTTGGTTATTCAATAAATTCATGTGAGGTTTTTGGGATACAAGATTCTTGTATTAGTAATGAGGAAGAGACAACGTGAGTGGGAAAGGGTTCCACAACCATTTCAATGCATTGTTGTTCTACTCTTAAAGATGAAAACTCTGAATTCATTTTATCCATTTTTTCACACAAATGTTCAAGAATTTTTTCAGATTTAGGATTGATAGATGTTTGGACATCATGAACTTCATTATGTTTGATATCTTCAATCATCCTTGAGAGGTATGTAAATTGATCCTTTAAACAATCAGTATCCCATTGATTGCGCATCTCATCTAGTGTGGTGTATTCAATCATGGTTGGGTCAATGAAATTTTCATTGTGAGGTGATTCAAAATATTGATTTTCCAGATGATTATAGCCTTGTTATATTAATGGGTATTGTTGAAGTTAATCCATTGGAGTTGATTGAAAGTTGATTTTGGGACTCATTGGACACGCAGAAATAGAAAGGGGAATAGATAAGAGAACTTAGGGTGTGAATAGAAAATTTGGGGTGAGAAAAGAAGATGAGTGTCTAAGGTACTTAATTGGGTCCTCGGCAATGGCTCCAAAATTTGGTTGCACCAAAATTTACCCTTCTGGTAAAAGAGGTCGTTTAAGTACATCTATGGATCGAATCCACAGGGACCGAAGAAGAAACTATGAGAGAATCAAATTTGTTGATGGATTGGCTATGAAGTGTCCAACATTGAGGTAGATTTTAATTGGATAACTAATGATATAATTTAAATAACATACAAGAAAAATTATATGAACAAAACAGTTATTGCTGATGGGTTGATCTTAGGGTTTCTCTTGGGGTGGATTTGATAAATTTCATTTCTTAAAATTTTCATGTAATTAGTTGAAGACGTATCCAAACAAAAAGATAATTCTCCCCAATCATTCAACAATTTAATCCCTACACAATTCCAAGGCCAATCAATAATTCACTTTGAGGATCACTTTGCTGAGAACTCAAAGGAAATATATCAAACTAGCACTAAAAATGTGTCGTCGTTAAACATGGAAAAGACACAGAATAACATAACTCATCGAATGGAAATTTTAAAATAACAAAAAAAATTTAAAAATTATTGTACATGAAATAACATCCAATCCCTGACCTTGATACTCCATTGGATAAAACATTAAGTGGTTATCCCTCCATTGATGCTATTCTACCAATGGAAGCAGGATGTAGACTTATGGGGGTGGAATTGAAGAAGAAGAAAATTATTAAAAGAACGAACACTCCACCATTGTGTCATTGAATTCACAAGTGATGGTGTGGATAAATTCACACATTGATTTAACGGTATCAACATGTGAAGAAAAGGAAATGAATATATGAAGAAGAAGAATAAAATTTATTAAAATAATAAATGTGAAAGAAAAAAATACATGGGAAAACTTGACGATGTGATTACAAATTGAAAGCAGGAAATTACAATTGAAAGAAATACAGTGGATGAAAGAAAAAACATGGATTCAAAGAAAACTGTTAGATCATAATTCTATTCACCACCAGCTCTTTATATAGGCATATTAATGAACCTATCTTTCTACACTTAAAATTGATTGAGGTTGATATTTTTTCATAATATTTTCCATGTATAAATCCATGTTCAAAAATGAATCTGAAGATACAAGGAATGTCAGAAATGGTTAATCTAGTTGCATTTTTTGTCTTGCCTAAGATGTCAAGGTTCAATCAAACATTATTTCTTTCATGAGAAGAATGAATGACTAAATTATGGTTGTGGGTATCACCTATTATTTAATTCTTGTGTGGGGAATGAAGTATAATTATTTTGAGTTTTTGTTGATTGCAATTTCCTAATGAAGATTGTAAATTTGAATGAAAGTCAGTTTCTTCACCAAAAAATTTAGAATGAATTGGTTCTGTTTGAAAATAAGATTCATCCCCAAATGTGTCTTGTTGAATTTCAGGAGTGTGTATGGGCTCAATTTTTGGTATTTCTCCCAATTTTTAAGTGATTGGTGTTTTTGAAAAATCATCAATAGAGAAATATTCAGGACTCTCCATCCACAGCGTCAAATTTCCCTCTTGTGAATACAAAAAAATCAGTTTCCTCTTGATTTAAGAACCCATCAACAATTCCTTGATTATCTTCCACTATCCCAAATTCAATGGTTGGTTCTTCAATAAATTCATGTGAGGTTTGTGGGAGACAAGATTCGTGTATTAGTAATGAGGAAGAGACAACCTGAGTGATAATGGGTTCCACAACAATTTTAATGCTTTGTAGTTCTACTCTTAAAGATGAAACCTATGAATTCATTTTATCCTTTTTTTCACACAAATGATCAAGAATTTTTTCAGAATTAGGATTGATAGATATTTAGACATCATGAACATCATTATTTTTGATCTCTTCAATCATCCTCGAGAGGTATGGAAATTGATCCTTTAAACAATCAGCATCCCATTGATTGTACATCTCATATGGTGTGGTGTATTCAATCATGGTTTGGTAAATGAAATTTTATATGTGAGGTGATTCAAAATATTGACTTTCCAGATGATTATAGCCTTGTTATATTAATGGGTATTTTTTAAGATAATCCATTGGAGTTGATTGAATGTTGTTTTTGGGACTCATTGGACACGCAGAAATAGAAAGGGGGATAGAGAAGAGAAATTAGGGTGAGAATAGAGAATTTGGGGTGAGAAAAGAAGATGAGTGTCTAAGGTACTTACTTGGGTCCCCGGAAACGGCGCCAAAATTTGGTTGCGCCCAAATTTACACTACTGGTAAAATAGGTCGTTAAAGTACATGTAGGGATCGAATCCACAGGGACTGAAGAAGAAACCATGAGACAATCAAATTTGTTGATGGATTGGCTATGATGTGGCCAACATTGAGGTAGATTTTAATTGGATAAATGATGATATAATTTAAATAACAGACAAGACAAATTATGTGAACAAAACAATTATTGATGATGGGTTGATCTTAGGGTTTCGCTTGGGGTGGATTTGATAAATTCCATTTCTTATAAATTTCATGTCATTAACTGAAGACGTATCCAAACAACAAGATATTTCTCCCAAATCATTCACCAATTTAATCCCTACACAATTCCATGGCCAATCAATAATTCAATTTTAGGATCACTTTACGGATCACTCAAAGGAAATAGATCGTACTAGGACTCAAAATGTGTCATCGTTAAACTTGGAAAATACACAGAAGAACATAACTCATCGAATGGAAATCTTAAAATAAAAAACAGATTTAAAAATTAAAGTACATGAAATAACATCAAATCCATGACCTTGCTACTCTCTTGGATCAACCATTAAGTGGTTATCCCTCCATTGATTCTATTCGACCAATGGAAGCGAGATGTAGACTTATGGGGATAGAATTGAAGAAAAAGAAAATTATTAAAAGAACGAACACTCCACCGTTGTGTGATTGAATTCACAAGTGATGGTGTGAATAAATTCACACCTTGATTCAACGGTATCAAGTTGTGAAGAAAAGGAAAATAATATGTGAAGAATAATAATAAAATTTATTAAAATAATAAATTTGAAAGAAAAACTTACATGGGAAAACATGACGATGCGATTAAAAATTGAAAGCAGGAAATTACAATTGAAAGAAATACAATGGATGAAAGAAAAAACATGGATTCAAAGAAAAATGATAGATCATAATTCCACTCACCACCAGCTCCTTATATAGGAATATTAGGATCCTTAGATCTGCCCCCCCCCCCCCAAAATTAATCCACCCCCCAACAATTAATAGAGTCAAAAGGAGGGTGAATAATCAAAAGAAAATTGAAGTTTCGAAGTTGACCTGGAAAACTATCCAGATTCTTCTACAATATTGACGTGTGAATTCATAATTGAATAAGGCCGAATCCGTTGGGGTCGTAGAAGAGAAATATATTCTTCCTTCTCTCCTCTATGAGCTGTATAACTTTCAGAAAATTTTCCTGAGACGTTTTGATGTTATGGTCGAAATGGTGGGACGTCATTATGTGCATTAATGTCGGGTCCACCATTTAAATCTCAACTTCAGATCCCTTTATCATCATGAAAACATCAGAATTAGCTCTGGAAACAGATGAATAAAATGATCCCCATATTTCTGTATTTCTACTTTATAAATTGGAGCTTCATTGGAATTTTTTTGTGGGCCCCACATTTCTTTGATGGGCCTTAGGCCCATTATACTTTTTCAAGAATGTTTCTGCATTCATGTGCAAAAATATCCATCTTCCCTTGAGATTCATCCATCATACCTAATAGAAAAAATATTGCACATAAATTGATGAATCATATAGAAAAATATCAAATTAAAATGATTAATATTTTAATTTCCAAAAGTAAATTATTGAGTGGGTCCAAATTGACACTTTAAGCATGAATTTCACAATGATAGGAAATGAAGTTCAATTTCTGAGTTGGACTAAAATTGATGTTTATGTACTATTAAACACATTAATATCAAGATCTTAAAAATGAATATTATCCATTTTCAGGGACTAATCAGAGAAATTAAATGATTTATGTAATTAATCAAAATGTCTAAACTAGTAATTCAGATAAAAAGAAGTAATCTCCTAAAATACATTTTTGTAAAAAAATGGCACGATATACCACTTGTTTTTAAAAAAACAATAATATATTGGGAAAATTATATTTCCAAATAGACACGAGTATCCATGAATAGTACAGTCATGTGCGCATAATACTATGATATAGGAAACTCAAGGTTCTAGTATCCCCAACACTGTTAAACTACCTCAAGAGGTGAGGGTGAGATTACTTAGAAAAGACTAATGTATAAAGTATATGATATTTATATCATTATTCTTTCATCAACGTCTATTTTTAGTTGTGTTCTCTACGCCAAGACATGGATGATATAAGATGAAGTCTCATCTCTGAGATGTTTTCAAGGAGAATGCGAAGCAATGATACAAATAAGGCGACCTTTCATCGACATGTGTAAAGTGAAAGATTGATCATGATCCTTAAATTGGTCCCTTTCTCATATTATTTTCAGAACTTTACTCAAGTTTCTTTTTATGTTATAAAATGAACAAGTAATGATCAAATGCTTCATTACCATTTTGGTTATGGTTATCCAAGTGAATAAGAATAAAAGACAGTTATGTTTTAATTCTTATGGTGAATAAATTAGAATACAATGTTGAAAGGTCAAGGGAATTTAATGCCAATGGAACATTCATGATGTCCTTCAATTAATGAGGTATTAACAAAGGTTATTTTCATTGCATATTCTAAAATAATTCTATGGAAGTTTAAAGGCAATAAATTTATTTAATGAAGCAAGTTGTTGGTTCTAATTCAGGAATATTCATCAATGTAATGCATCTTTTTTAATAAATGGGTATTGAATTCTATATGGTTTTTACATATGTGTATTTAAATACAGTTACCAAGTACGTATAGAAACCTTACTTGAAGTCAGGTGTATTCTCCTAGTAGTTGTGAAAGGGTGATACATAGGATAGTTGTGAGAAGTACATGACTTCTTTAATTTCGATGTGAAATAGTTTTGGTGAACTATTATTGAGTATAACTAAAAACATGAATCCCATGTGTCCTTGGATGCAAGGAAATATTCTTTCAGGTTTTGGAATGAATTTATTTTGGGTAAACTCAATCGCTAGTTCGGTATTACATGAATCAAAGGAAATTAGTTATTAATATAAATGTAAGACTTATACCCGATTGTGACAAGGTAATTCTTTGTCAAGTAATGCTAAAATTGAACGTCATTAATATTCCATATATGGTGTTTAGGATCAGAAACACTAAATTCTTTTTCTATGATCGAAATCTTTAGTTTGGAAAAGGGAGCATTTAGAAATAAAGATATATCACAAAGATTTTGGAAAGAGTTCAATAAGTTAGCATGAACAATTCCAAGTATAAGCTAGAGGTATATATAATTCATATGATTCATTTAAGTAATTAAGGAATAATAAAGTGAAGTATATGCATGGTCAAGATATATGATTTGCTTAGGGTTGGGATACCGAAAAATATCTTTACCAAGCATTCATCAATAATGATAATGTTGAGTGGAGTAATTCTTAAACGCACATTACCATATTGACATCACGACATTTATGTTAATAAGAAGGATAGATGATAAATTATTAATATATCAACATTGATCTACAAACATGTAGCATTGAGAAATTCCTAAATGCATATGTTATACATCAAAATACCTATGTACGGAGTATCAATGTTACAACCTACAACAAATTCCATTGTATTTCATGAAATTCTTTGTATATAACAGTGATATCCAACACCCATATGCCAACTATAATGAAAAATGAATATCATATGGGTCATTTTATGATGTAAATCCATTATGTCATAAGACATGAGTTTATATTCAAATAGTTCATTTGGATACAAATAAACATGCATGAAGATAAACACATTGTGCATCTAAGGTACTTCTCCAAACGATTTCTTAGGATATTACATAAATCTATAAGATTGAAAATTTATAGCCAAGAGATAGACAACATTCTATAAGAGTTTTCACATATCTATTAGAGATAGTGGGTTCTATAATGACTGATTTTTATTCAATGCTCAAGATGCACAAATAGTTGGCATATGAACTAGTTCCACAAGCACAAGTGGAATCGAGTATGTTCTAGAGACACATACTGCGTAGGAAGGATAAAACCATGGTGATGGTGTTATATTCACCGTAGTAGGAGATATATTATTCAATGGGAATAATATTTACTACCAGTAGGTAGTCTATGGAAATTAGTGGAAATTGATAAGACCAATAAAAAATCATTTAATGGATTACATGTATCATAGTGCAAAGGGGATTATTGTTTTTAAAACTATGGTGGGGATTCAAGTGAATTAATAAAATGGTCGTACAAGCGCAGTTCCAATAAGGCTTGATTGGTTTGGCCAAGTCTTTATGCCTAAATTTGTCAGAATTTTACTTATCATAGGTAATATCTATGGTAAAAGTATTTAGCATTGAATGTCATGACCACCAATCGTGGATTTTTTCTGTATGACGCAACCAGAAAGGGATGGTCACGTCAAAAAATGATAGTAAAGGTTGAAAGTTACTAAAATACAGTTTATGATTAATGTAAGAAACATGGTCAAAGAATATAAATTTGCAAAAAATATTTTCCATGTGTATAATAGAGGTTAGTGGGAGTGACAATGTTTATCCAAGCAAAAATATGTTCAGAAACATATGGAAAAGAGATATCGGTATAATGGTTAGTTAATACCAAGATGAATTTTATTATCCAGTGATTGGTTTAAAGTATAAACCTATGTTCTAGGGATCACGATCTACTAAATTATATATATATGTTACATGGTCCTAGTAAATCATACATATAGAGACATTATATTGAAAAATAAAAGTTGGAACAATTCAAGATATGAATTTTTGCCTATATCATAGGGCATAATTGCTTCAGGTTAACATGTCCGGTACATGGGAAGAGATGAACGTGCTGAGTTGAAATCCATACATCAGAGCGATGGATCAATCAGTAATGTCATGATATGTACAAGAACTGATATTTCCAAGGTATATTGGGCAGATATTAGTTATATCCAGAATCACTACAAGGGGGGTAGTCAAAACTATCTAATTGTACTTCAGAAAGTACAAAAGATATATACCTGGTATGTGGAGAAGAAAGGATACCTGTTTTTGAGGATACAAACTAGTTTTCTATTGATCAATGTGATCTACTATCACAGTTAGGATAAAAGATGATTAGCGAGTCAAGATCATATAAGACAGTGGTAGCCACACCTATAAAGACCATGTACGTTGCAGCTTCTAAGGTAGCTAAGAAGTAGATATTCAACAATCTATTCCAGTTCCTAGAATCTCACCTGGTAAAAAAAGTATTATCATAATATAAATTTTGATATCTTTACTAGCCAAGATGTCATGTTATGGGAGTGGAAAAAAGGGATATACTAAGGATACCATTTCTTGGGAAGTTTTACTCAAGGAGATGAGGTCGCTATAGTAGAATAGCCACTTGACAGAACTATGGCAGACCTAGTTTCTAAAGCTGTTAGTAAACAGAAACATGATGTTCATCATGTGAGTAGCTAACAACTTTGGTTAGAAAGATGGATCTAGTGCAAGTGGGATTGTTGAAATAGTTGGTTCCCTAGACCCAACTATTCAGTGATTTTGATTACCATATCATGTTTACAATTAGCTATACATGATGTCATCTTACCATTATAGTGTATACTGTTTTGCGTCCACTATTGAAATGGTAATTTCCAAATGTTAATTTTCATATCAATAGGTTATAACAAATACCAGGATATAATGAGAACCATGAGATACTATGAAATTAATCATAAATATATGTTCTATAGTCTATATACATCTTACTGATTGGACACAGTAGATGTTTGACCATCAGGTGTTGGGGGCTCGTAAGTATTGACACTTATTTTCATGAAGTTTTTACTTGGGGATCTCTAGTATTGATATCATAAGGACTGACCCAATAATAGGAACACCACAAGTTTTGGGTGTCGTTGGATGTTCATATCTACAATCATGCGTAATGGTCTCCTAACTTGAGATCATTGCCAATGAATGTCATTTGATTCCGTACTTTGATTCAAGATGAAAACCATGGCAATGAAGTCGTGGAAAGGTAGTTTGTGTTGGGTACGCCATTAGTGGCATGGAATTGGTTGAATGGTCAGGAAAGGATTTGTCGCTTTTGGGTTATAGGAGTAATATATCTGAGTCCATGATGATATGGATGATAGTACATTTATAAGACCATGGTTATGGCAGTCAATGGTAAATCCATATAGTCAAATCAACAATCAATTAAGCATGAAAAGGGAGATGACACATGAGTGTGTCCTGAATTATGAGATACTAGAGACAAAGATATTTTATTACACAATGTGTGTTCATAGGTTGGTTGTCACTACTTTGACAATACTTATCTCTTTAGGGGACATGATGGGTTTCCATATCCTACTCTTGAATTGTGAATACTATTCACTACTATCGTGATAAGGGCCAAGTGGGTCACACACAATAGCGTATTCAAGAATATTCCCTATTCAGTTGAATATGAGTTTTGTACATTGTGGGCCCCACCACTGGGTTCCGATATTTTTCCAAAGAAAAGAGATCTCCAATGTAATAAATAAAGTCATATTATTCGTGTCTAGAAAAATGAGTATTGAATTTATTTATTAAATGTATTTACGAGTTTTATGTATATAAATGAATAAATATTAATTGATGAATATTAAATTATTCATGTTTCAGATAATATTTATGGGAATGACGATTTGAGTTAATTACTTAATTATTATCATGTAATATATTTTAATAAATTTCAAGTAAATGAAAATAATATTTATGTCTCAGAATAGTAGTCATAAAATGCCATTGATAGTGTGTTATGTATTCAGGGCTGGGGAGGTAATAATATGTATTTTAATTAACCACTATAAATAGAAGAGGAAGGGATTTTGATAGGTACTATTCATGGAGCTTATCTCTCTTCTATTATATCCCATGATCTAGAGAGAGAGTCCTTGGATCCAAGGATTGTGGATCAAGAACTCTCTCAGGCATCCCTTGTGAAGTGATGCGGTGATCATTAGAGCATAGAAGGCGTCGTCACAATTCAGCTCTAGCACCCAGGTTATGACAAACGGCACTCCTACAGATTTCTTGAAGCATGTGTGCACGATCTAGAGGAGTTTGATGTCAGATTATTTGAGCATTGATCCCCAACTATGAGCAGACGTCATGTGCGGCTTCAGAATTAAGAAAGGAACTTTATGGTTTTTTTTGCTTAAAATCCTTCATGCATGGTCCACGGCCATGACCTGGCTACTCTACACCGACATGAACAAGTTTACATCGATTTTCGGTGGAATTTTTTTTAAAACCCACCTTTTGGGGGCTTCCGATGTACGCCAAGTTCTAACCAATTCTAGAGTGCATGTTTAAATAAAATTTATGTGTTTTAATTAATGATGCCCAAGGTTAATTATAGTTGTAACCCATGATAAATGAATTAGTTAATTTAAGATGATATAATTCCATTTTTTTGATAAAGAAAAATATTTTGGGCTAAGTGTGCCCATTTCCAAGTAATGGCTAAAGGCCTTATTTTGAAAGATAGAGTTTACCTATTGAATTTTTTTCTGGTTTGATACCTTTTCTGTTGATCTGAAAGTGTGCCTTACTATGTGGGGTGATGTGAGACTAGTATGGATGTTTCCTGATGAGATTTGTGTGTGGAGGCCCAGAGTTTGTGGTAATAGTTGATTCCTATGTTGGAGAAATATACGATGATTTACATAATAGTGTTGAGGATAGAACAGTGATTGATGGTAAAGGTTGAATATGGGATTACTCATTATTGCGATGGAAACTAAGATGATTTATTATTATTCTTCATAATTTATAGTTGTTTGGGTTATTTGTTCATGAAATCTGTTACCCACTTCTTGATGTAGTTTGTTGTGCTTGGTTATGAATCACTTTTTTTGTAAGAATAAGATGTTTCCACGAGTACCTAGAATTGTGGAATAATTTTAATAATGTTTAATAAGTGATTTATACCTAGGGTATGGTGTTTGTTGGAGTGTTGAAAAGATTTTAATATTTTTAAATCATGGATTTAGTTTGATTATTCCTAGAGGGAATAGACGTAACCTATGTGGTTAATAAAAGATAATTGGAATAATTTTTTATTAATGGATAAAAAATTAATTTATTTTATGGGTAAATTATATAAAGGAAATAACAAATTTAATGAAATCCTTCACAATTTTTTGTGTGCTTATAATATATCTAGTTTTTAGTGGTTGAAAATGGGTGTCCAAGAGATTATAGTTGTAGTTAAGCTAGAGACTAGGTTAATGACCATAGTATAGTTGTGAGCTATATTAATCCTGTATGTTTTGTGATTTCATATGCTACCCACCCATGCATGTAGGGTTAATGAAACCTAATGGACTATTAGGGGGTTGTTTACTCAATATCCAAATTTGAGAGGGATGTATGGATGACTAGCCCCTCTTCCACCACTCTCTTTTACTAGTAGTTTTATACTCTGTTATGCATAATGGTTAGTTTTCCTCAAATATGTGTTTAGAAGTGTGTAATAAATTATTGTAATTTCACACATATATATCAAAACATATAGTATCCAAATAATAATAAATGGTATGTTTTGTATAAGATCTATTGTCTTCAGGTACAAAACATGACATATGGGATGTGATGGACTGAGGTATAATAATTGATGTAAAATACACAACATAATACCAATGGTGAATCTGAGAAACTAATTGTTTACTATATGGAGATGTCACTACTATTCCTTGAACCAATCATGAAATCACGCATAATGAGATTTTTGAATTTGATACTCAGTCGCACGATACATATCTTCTTTCATATCATTAATGTGTTTCCTGCAAATGATAATGCGATGTTTAGAAGCTCAAATTATGCAATCAAAACATGTAAAATTTAAACAATAAAAGTGATAAGACACTTACTGCATTAATGGTGCAACTGATGGAGTATTGAACAAGATATATCAATGCGCTTGTATCCACTCGATGTTATCCATATGAAATATGGTTCCTTTTATAACTGGACCATCATGAATATGAGAGGGCTTATCTAATTTTGTTTCAACATCCATAAGATATTCTGCACAAAAATTAGTATAATCATCCATGAAATAACCATTGGCTATTGATGCCTCCGGACGAGCTCTCTTGCATACAAATCATTTCAATGCACTCAAATACCGCTCAATAGGACACATCCACCTGAATTGCACTGGACCAGCAGACATTACATCATCAATTAGGTGAACTGTCAAGTGGACCCTAACATTGAAAAATGAGGGGGGAAATAGTTTCTCAAAGTGACAAATCGTACGTACGATTTGGTCCTGCAAACATTTTAAATCACTCATTTGTTGATTTATTAATCAAAGTTGTCTAAAAAAATTACTCATCTCAATCAACGGCTGAACAACATTGGGGGATAAACAATCACAAATAGTAATTCGATTCAACTGCTGATGTAGTACGTGATTGTCATGACTTATCAACCCTTGCAAAGTCATGCTCGTCAGATTCACACAATTTGAAATATTAGAAGAGTGACCATCAGGAACCTTAAGAATCTTAAAAAAGGATATAAATGACTCTTTCTCCTTTGTAGTCATCATATATAGTGAAACCGGCATATATACCTTATTTCCCTTAGCTAACTGTAAATGCAACTATTTCCTGAAACCCATTTCTTCCAAATCACGACGTTCATTAACATGGTCCTTTTATTTTCCACTGACATAAAAAATGGTCCACAATATGTTATCACAAACATTTTTTCAATGTGCATGACATCCAAATTATTCCTTAGCATATTTGTTTTCCAATACGAAAGACTATAAAAAATACTTTTTTTCCAATTGTGACTGCACTGCCTACCTGCAGCACGAATATTACGTAATGGATGAGCCACCAAATCCTAAATTTCATATACAATGCGGATGTCTTCTTCCTCAATCTGCGATAACATTTTGACTCTTGTCATGATATTTGGTGTTGGGATGAACTCTCTAGAACTATCAAATTCCACTCTGTCCTTTCTGAACCTGTACTGATGGGGGAGAAAACTTTTGTGACCCATGTAAGCCCATTTTTTGGAATATTTAAGCCATACAAATTTTTTACATTTATTGCAACATGGGAAAGAAAATTCCCCTTTCATACTCTGTCCTGATAAATTTTCATAAGTCGGGAAGTAATTGATTGTCCAAAATAAAGCAGCCTTCTTTTTGAACATTTCATTTGTTTCACAGTCATAAATCATCACACCATCGCCCCAAAATTCATTCAACTCATCAATCAATGGATGAAGGTAAACCTCAATCTTATCCCCCAGAATTTTAGGTCGATCAATAAGAGTGTAAAGTAATATAAATTGTTACTTCATAAAACGCCATGGAGGAAGATTATACTGAAATGACACCAAGGGCCATGTGTTATGAGTATCACAAACCATATACTTGAATGGATTGAAACCATCTGCTACCAACCCCAATCAGACATTACGAACATATTTAGAAAATATGGGATGTCTCTTATCAAAATTCTTCCATACATGAGAGTCTTCCGGGTGGGTTAACATATCACTTTCATGAATTCTTTCTTCATTCCATCTCATTACATTAGAAACATTAAATGAAATAAAAAATCTTTTCAAACTCAGTTTAAGGGGAAATTAATGCATTTGCTTTGCGGAAATCGGTTTCCCATGTATCGCAATATGACTTTGTTGAGTATGATTTCCCTTGTTCTCTTTCCACCTGGAAGCGACACAAACCGTACAAATATCCAAATGGGCAGTTTATTTTCTAAACAACATACAGTTGTTTGAACATGCATTTATGGTCTCATATGTAAAACCTATGTTCTATGTCAACTTACAAGCATGGTAATATTACTCAGGAATATTAGCGTCGACAGGAAGAACATTTTTCAATAACACCAACAAAATGTTGAATGATGTGTCTGACCATTGATTCAAAGTCTTCAAATGAAATAAATCCATGATAAACGACAATTTATTGTAAGAAGTACATCCAGGATATAATTCTGTTTTTGCATCATAAATTTCTTTATAAAACCTCATCGAATCACGATCTGCACCAGAGCGAAGAATTATCTCACCGGTCTCAAGATTTTGGATGTCAATGCCTTCAGGATCCAGCCCACGTACCATTTCAGTAAGAATTTCATGTATTGGATCATTCATCCTTACATCAACATCCATCTGAACTACAACCATATTTTGAAAATGAACATATTCTTCTCCATGAAGAGTACAAATCTTATAATTTTTCAGAAATACTTTAATGAATAGGTGATCCCTTATAGTATCTCGTTTTAATTGACATCTGATATCACATTTTCTACATGGAAAAATAATATAGTCATATTCAAATCCTCTAGTGAAGTCAATAAAATGCATAATTCCCTTGAAATATTCTCTAGACGTTCGATCGGGATGATCAATCCAACTCTGATCCATAATAATATCTGTATAATAGAAATTTACAAAAGACATATTACATGCATTTTTCATATAAAATATATTTAAAATAAATACTAACCAATTTCTTGTGGACCATTTATAAAATAATGAAATTATATCTTTGAATAATAAACAACAGAATAGATAATCGAATGTAAGTGAAATCCCATGTTTTACCTGATTGCACTACCAACCTGGAAGGTAGGGGAGATAAAGGCGGTGCTGTGGGGGAGATGAGAGGTAGTATAAGGGATACAGATCTGGAGACGGTGCGGCGTGGGAGGGGATGGGTGGCGGTGGCGACGACGAGCTGGAGGATAGGAGGCGGTGAGGTGGAAACGGTGCAGCGAGGGTGGGATGACGATGGAGGGGACAGAGGACAGTGGGGAGCTGGAGTGGACGGGCGACAATGGCGAGGGGAAAAGAAAATTTGTGTGGGGAGGGAGGGGAACGCGTGGCAGTGGTGCCACACAGGAGGGGATGATGAGGGAGGGTACGAGTGGAGATAGTGCCGCAAGGGAGGGGGATGAAGAGGGAGTGGATGAGGGATGGCAGAGAGCCTGAGCAGAGGGCTGTGAGGGGATGAGGGATGGGCATCGAGGGGGATGAGGTCGGAGGCTAGAGGCTAGAGTGCGGAGGGAGGAGGAAAGAGGCCATAGGGAAGAGGGGGCGGAGTTCAGAGGGGGTGGAGGGCGGAGGGTGGAGGGAGAAGGCCGGAGGGCGGAGGGCGAAGGGGGGGAAGTCCAGAGGGGGTGGAGGGAGGAGGGTGTAGGGTGGTGAGGGGATAGACGGCGAGGGGTGGAGGGTCGTGAGGGAATAGGTGGTGAGGGTGGAGGGAGATGGGGGACAAGCAATTGCGATCGAGGGGATGGGATGCACGGTTGGGTTTCATGAGGGGAGGGGGGCACCGAAGTAATTTTTTAAAGCCTCGCGATCGCCAAAGGCGGTCGCCCGTGTCAGGGGGCTTCAAAGCCCATTTCACTAGTAGTGGGTGTATGAGAAGTTTAAATGATATGAAACATGAGAAGGATGTTATGATACCTATCCCAGGTGTCATTAACATACATTATTTTATAGAGAGACGACTTAGAATGTGCAATGTTAGGGAGTGAAAAAAAACAAGTAGGGAGACAATATCGGAGTACATTTATTTTATTTCTATAATATATGATCTTTTATATGAGATACTTGGTGATAGATATCCATGGTGAGGTTAGTAACTATGTATACATGTTTAGGTGATGATTTAGTTTAACTTTTTGTTCTCGAGGCTTTAACAAGCCTTCATTATCATTTTTACGGGAGGCTTTAGAGAGGATCCTACTAAGTACACATGTTATATTCACCCTATGTGTATTTAAAATATATTTATGGTTAGTAGGTGTAGGTTGAAGATCAGACTTGATATTAGTATCTCATGGATGTTTTTGAAATTTTGGGGAATCCTGGTCACTGTCGAGTTTACATTTCAGTATGTGTAGTTCCCTTTTTAGTTGTATTAGTTTTTTAAGGCATTACAAGTATGTACCTGGGATCTTTATTTTATATTTATCTTGTAAAGAGTTGATTCGTGTAATTTTATTATCTATATTTCCTTATGTTCTCTTAGAAGATAATGCCTCTTATTTTTATTCATATTATACCCTAAGTGCTTGTCAGCAACCCATGGCCTATTAGAGATGGGCTTTGGGAAGTCACTATATCCATTATCCCGTATATGGAAAATGTGAGGTTCCTTTGGGTGGATGGGTCATGAAAATATATATTAGTAAAATTATAAACCTAGTAGGTCATTCACAATGTAGAATAAAGTAACCTTATAAGGAATGATAATTTTGTAATAAGGTAAGATACTTTCATTATATAATAATATCATTAATAATTATTCATTGAATACAATACTTTTCAATGAAAAGAGATCAAATTGATTATATAAAATACCATATAAAAATAGGATTTATCAGTCACACAGATTTTATTTACATTACATATATACAACTTCCTTGATAAAGAACTCCCAATATCAGTGACATCAATATAAAAGGTTCTCTTAGTCATAAATTTAGTTTAATCTATAATAAAACTGATAAAGTATGAACTAGATATATCTTATTCTAACATAGATAGAGTTACCATCATAGAATTTTTAATTTCCACAATACCATAAATACATGACATACCTAGGGATCTGGAAAATGAAAGTTATGACTATAGAAAAGTTTTATAATTTCACTGACTTATGAAGGTGGTAAAATCAGAGGGAATTCTAATTACTTATTTTTATTGAAATAAATGATTTTGAATAATGAATTATTAAATTATTTAATATAGAAATGTTAAATAATTTAAAAGTATTAGAAAAGCGAAATTAAGAGAAGAGATTAAAAAATATTACATTTCTAAGTAGCTTGCTAATGCTTGGGAAAGAACACTATAGAACCTTAATAGATTTTTTGAATGACTATTGATTGTAAAATTGAGATTAGAACCATGACCAGTAGTTTTGGATTGAATAATAATTGGAGTATGGGTGGGTATATGTAATGATGGTGGATTTTTCAATAGTTTTTGGACCTATGATTTAGAAATCTAGGTTGTGAAAGATTGAATAACATTGGCTTACCCATGGTTTTAGATCATGGTATTTTGAATTTAAACCATGGGGTTTTACATTTATTATATATTGAACTCAAATAAATTTATTCATATTATTTTATCCATATAAAGTAATTTATGCATAAATAATTAGTTTTAAAACCTTAAAATACATTCTAGACTTTGGAAACTTCTTTACAGGTATTAAAAATTATTTTAATATTCTAATATAATTTTATTATAAATAAACATATTTAAGGTCCTGTAATAATTTATACTATTTATTACATCATTTTGAAATCAAAATTATGTCACAGTACATACTATATACTCATACCATATTATAATTTTCACAAAAAAAATCAATAGTATTATAAAATTCTCAAAAAATCACCATTGTAAAATTTTGAGACGCTAATTATAATTTTTATGTCTTTTTTTTTGAAAAAAAGTTTCTACACATGAGAAATTTATTTATTAAGTAGTACTTATTTTTATATTTTAAAATAATTCATTTAGCATAAAAAACATATACACTATATTTTAATAAACTTTTAATGTTCATAGACATATATACCTAATAACAATATCATTCATTGATTAATACACATTCTTTATACTTATTAATCATATTCATACCATTTTATATTATGTATTTTACTAGAAACTTGTATATATAATGATCACATTACTATTGAAATGACCATATTACTATGTTTCCATTACAATGGTCACATTCCCCTCTATAATATGAAAAATTATAAATAAACCTTTTTGTAAATTCAAAAATCATTTATATTATTCAATTAGTTTGTTTATCATGACCACCCTATTTCTTATAGTTTTATTTATAAAAAGTATAAATATTTTAATTTTATTATTTTTTATAGAATACGAATCCCTAGATTCCAATATTATTGTGTTTATATATATTTTTATCTATTTTTATCTTCAATTATTGTTATTATTGTTATTTTAAATCTTTAGTTTTTATTACACTAGAATGATGAAATAAAATTGCTTGTTTTGAAACATCATGACCCAACTTACTACCCCTCAACATCACATGATTCAGGTTGGAATGCTAATAGTCCTTAAGTTCATATTCATGGTCACCAATTACTAGAAATAAATACTGAGGGTTTAGGCAATACCATTGTGGGATGGTTAACTATCACATGAACTTTATTCATCATGAAATGATTTTATGAAATTTCCATTATGAGGTGTCCATATATCGGACATTCCTAATTCATAAAATAAAAAACAATACAATGGAAAACACTATCCAATATCTTAAATTATGAATGATAAAAATATTTTTAAATAAATACATTCATTAAGAAAAACCCAATAAGTGAACAAGCGTAAAACACTGAATATTAATGTTGACAAGTCCATAGAAGGAGACACCCCAAAATGAAGTCCACGCGAGTCCACCATTATTCCCGAAAAATCCATGATTCATCCCATCATCTAAAAATCATCCAACATATCCCCTCAACCATGGATATAAACCACCAATAGTGAGGTATGATATATTTCCATTACATATTTTATCTTATGTTAAATATACCTGTACAAAAAGTGGGTTAATAGGGGTGATTAAAAGAAACATTAGGATTTATCTAAGACTTCTCCATTTACTCCATGCATGTAAAAATTATCCAAGATAAAATGAGTTTCATGAAATACTCCCTGAACCATGATAATTTATTAAACAATAATCAAACCTTTTATATTTCAACAATAAACATGATTTATCATACATCATGCTAACATGCCATAAACCCCCATTTCCAAAACCATACCCATACATATTAAAATACTAAACCAGAATCCAAGAGGACATGAAAACCAAGGTAAACAAAATTCAATAATAAATAGTATCTTATACTAATGAGTGGACCAATACCAAAATACTTTCCAAAATACTCATCAATCCTTATGAGGAAACCACACTTAATAAGGAATTAAAACCTTTTCAAACATGGAAATAAACCTGCACTCAAGATGGAATTTCTAGCCCATGTTCTTTTCCTCAGCCATCCATCCCATCAGTAAAAATTTCAATATTAAAATCCATGATGCATAATGTGGAAGACAACAACAATACCAAATTTTTGAAATTCAATATACGACCCAAAAAAATACGAACTCTATGAAACTCAATTTACAAAACAACATAAATATCCAAATTCTGAAACAAAATACATAAAAAATTGATAACCTATCCATTGAATTCAATGAAAAAATCAATGGTAATATCAAAAACACCTTTTTATTATTATCCTAAATATTCCAAACATAAAGACACCAATAAATTCATCATTTTTTAGTTTATCTAAAATACTCACACCAACAAGCATATTTCAGAAAAACATCATTATAGGAGAATTTTCATCTTAATAAAAATTTAAGGAAAGTAACACATAAAATATTAATTGTTTTCTTAAGAAATCAACCATTATAATATGCCACATACTTTAACCCTATAATTAAATCTAATCACACAACAACACTCGAGATCCAATGTATCTGTAACCTCTTCAAGTACCTACAACCAAAATAACTAAATAATTTAAACCTGACCATTAAATTACACCCAAAACCAACTATGTTAGGGTTTTACCAAATAATAATCTCAAGTGAAGGAGAGTGTAGAAGATCAAGAATAAATAACTTTATATTAAGAACCCAAGCACTCTCAGATCCATAATTAAACTGAGGAATCCATCCAAAATTACCTCCAAATTCGCCACTGGATATGAGATTGTATTAATCTAGGATAGATGAGACAGATACCCCAAAATTTGGTAAAAATAAAATATCATTATTGGTTTTTATGTTTTAATATGGGCCAACTATACAATCCTAGTGACTGTAAAATGAGTATGAACCTTTCATTGGATGAAAATTTTAGTTATAAAATATTGAAATACATATTAGTGATGATCATTACATGACCATTTATCTATATCTGTCTCCCTCAGAACCCTGTTCACAGTTACATGATATTTATGCATGGTTTCCAAGATAAGAAACACTTATGCTCCCTCCAAAACACTTACACAGAAACTAATTTCACCCCAAACCTCCACAACTAAAATATATATTAAAATTAGGTGTTAAATACCTCAAATAAGGCCCTAAAATACTCCTCAAAATTTTACTTACCATTATTTAGAATTCAGAGTCTTCAAATACTATAGAAATTCAAGGATATTACTTATATATCAACACCCCCTCTCCCATGTCACCTTATGTATAGTATCGTGTTACCAAATAATACATACCAATGAAATAGATTTTTTAAACAAAAATTTCTCTCAATGATTCACAATATGAATGGGGTCCCATATAAAACAAATGTCTGGGACTAAGTCTAATTTATACCTACTAATGGAGTGTGAATTTTTTTGTAGATATTTAAAAAAATTTGAATCATGAAACACATTATTCATAGTAATATAATAAATAGTTAATTATAACTGGTATGTATAATCATATATATGATCAATAATATTAAATAGACCTAGATATGTAGGGGTTAATTTTACCCACTACCTAATTGTCACGTCTGGGACCTAATTTCCACTCAGAGGTGCGACAAGCCTAGTGGGCCACACAACCTCAAACACATTACCCCAAATTTTAAAGGTTTTTAAATAGAATCGATGGCCTAGGGTGTGTCTATGGGGAGACTATGACATCATTAATATAGTGTATCATAATTATATAAGTATATAATGGGGGAAAAATCATAAACATTGTTAGTATAATGGAGGAAAAATAGAAGCAGATTGAAGTAATAAACAACTGATAATAATAAAAAAGATGATGATACGTGTCATATTCTAATAAGATGGAAATAAGGAATACAATGACACAAGAAGCATTAAAAACATGCTATACAAAAGTAAAAAATAGGAATCCAAAAACAATCCAAGATTCCTGATCTCTAGCTCAATCATCTTCTTCCCAAATCCATCCTAATGCATGAAATAAATATATTTTCGGAAGAAGTATGTTTCCATTTGTCAAAACCTTTATACATATATTTTTCCTAGGTACCAATTTTTTCTGTATAGGGTGTCAGATAAATCTTAGTAGGCCACCATAAATGGTGTCTATAACATCAATTCCATGTAATAAAAACTAAAACAGTGTGAAAGAAATCATATATAAAAGTAAATAAGTACTGTAACTTAAATACGAAAGTACGTACATTAGCCCTCGGCTAGTGTTTGAACATGTTACTAGATCGCTACTTAACTATGTTCCAGTTTAAATAATTAACTCAAAAGAGGTAAAACCAACACCAAAATCCTGACATGATAATAAAATTGAGGTATCCAAGAAATATAAAGGAATACTATAATGATAATAGTATTAAAGTGGTTCCAAACCTCAAGGGTCACCAAGACCGTATAAACTGTATATAGGCTATAAGGTTCAGAGTGTATTCCAAGGAGTATCATAAAAGGGAATCCAAAAATACGTAATTCTTACCAAGTCCAAGGAACACATCCAAGGTAAAATAGGATAAGGATTGGGTAGGCCCAAGGGAGTATATAATGCACCTTAAGTCTATAGAAGTCACTCTGGATCTTAGTATATCCATGGAACCATGTATTAATAAAGGGATAATCCTACAGTTTCATATTTGGAATCCAATGATAGTTGAGGATCCGATTCCAATGTGCGTCTCACCCCTAGAAATCAGAATCCTAGAACATGAATGGAGTCCATGAGTTCTCAAGGAACTACCTTGGGAATCAAAAAGCTAACCCGAATCTTACCAATCCTGTAGCAATTTCAAGGTCTATATATTAGAGGAACCTTTCATTTGATACATTTAATTAGATAATCCATATGAATTACTCAAGAAATTTAATAATCCATTTGGTTCAATACTTTTTAATTCATTAGTGTGAAAAGGATATGGGATATGCAACTATTTATTTAATTTATAAAATCCATAATCATTTAATAAGGTTCACTTTGAGACCTTCCACAATACATGGAAAGGGGTTCAACAGATGTGAGACCAAACAATTCAATATATTCAATTAAGAAAACTTAAATACATGGTATTCATGGAACATAAATTTAAGATATATTTATCAAAGTGAAGGACTTACATTGGGTGGGTAAAGTGATAAGAAAAAAGGGTACTAGCCATTTTCAATTCAAAATTCATCTAATTCAAGGGGGATACCATTACCAGGGTCATTCCACACACCAGAATTGTGTAGAAAAAGTCATAACATTCCATTAAGGAATAACTAAATAAATCACCATCCATGGAGTGGTCATATTTGAGGGAATAACCTCCAACAATAAATAACATATTTAACAGGAGTCTTAGATTACAATTCTAAGGACTAAAATAATGGCCAAAAAATCAAATAGGTTATGCCTAATGAAATCGGCTTGCACAAAAAGAAATTTATAAATTGATGAAACTTGAGGGATGACTTATATACCAACAAACATGTACTCATATGACTCTCCTCATCCAATATCACCCTCTAGTTTGGCCTGGACTGGAATATATGTGAATAATTGAACAATGATATGAAAATGGGGAATACGAGCCAACATAAAAATAATATCCTAGATTTGAAGAAGAATGATGAATGATTAAGAAAGACACAAGATCATGCCAATGTTAATCCAATGAGAGAAACTATGCTTCGATCACACTATGGATGGATGCTTTGGATGAAATCCAATGAAAGTGGATTTGGGAGATCTAAAATGGAAAGTTTGGAGGGTGTAATCCATTGGAGTGAAAAATGAGATGAGGGGATAGTTTAATATTTTTTAAGGGATTCTTATTAAAATCACCCCAAAATGGACATCACATAGTTTTCCAAACCATGTTCCAATAGTGGACCATCTATTGTAGGAAGGGGAATTTCTCACAATTAGGCCACATGGTTAGGGAAACACTTCAATGAACATGTGAAACACCTCTAAAATTTGAGATTAGTTTTTTGCATGTCTTTGCGGCCCCTAGTACATTGTTTGGGAAAACCATGAACCCTACATCACCCCACTTCCCATTCTCACATGGTTAAAACTAATCGTTTGAATTTCCATTTACAGTATCTATTAATCATGAGATGTTCCATTTTCTCCCTAAAAACGAGGTTCCAAGCTCTGAACAATCCCCAGAAACCCCCGAGACACCCATGAAATCATTAGGCATCCATATTTGGTCCAAAATAAAGAATTATAAAAAATTTAAGAAGATCCAAACCTGAGTAAAAAATTAGGTTCTTATAGTCTTCCCCCTTAAAGGAACTCATCAATGAGTTCACCTTCCAAGGGTGGAGAAACACATTATGAGAACAACTGTGGCCGATGTGCATATACATAGTCCTCCTGCTCCCATATCTCGTCCTGTAAATGACCATGATACCATATAACCCATACTTGAGGGATAGAACAACCACAGAGAGCCTTCTTTCTCTAATCAATGATCTATATTGGATACACCTCAAATTTAGCGTCAATATATTACTCCAATTCATTGGAATCAAACGTATGAGATACGTTGGAATGATCACAACAAGTCTTTGAAACATGGAAGACGTCATGCATGGAACAATAACTTTGAGGTAGTTTCAACTGATAGGCTTATGTCTTGACTCTCTCCAGTATTTGAAATGACCCTATATATTGAGGATAAAACTTCCATTTCCTCTATATATGTCTTTGACCAAGCCTGTTCGATACTCATAGGAAAATATGATCCCTGACCCCAAACTCTAGAGGTCTTCTATGGAGAACAATATATTTTTTCATTCTTAACTAAGAAGTAGTAATACATTTCATGAAGATGGAACTACCAGAAAATCAAGGAACAATTCACAGAGAATGTCCTCTAAAACTTGTATCATTCGTTCCGATTGTTCATTAGTTCAGGGGTTAATGGTAGTTTTCAGAAGAACCAATGTACCGATAGATTTCTGAAACCCCTTCCTGAAACATGATGTGAAATGAGAATCCCTATCAGAAAAAATATTATTAGTTCCCCCATGTAGTCATATAACCTCACAGATATAAAATCTTCCTATTTCATCAACTATGAAAGTATTTCAAATATGATGTAACTGGGATACTTTTGTCAATCTATCAATGAAAACACATACAATGTATCTATCTCAAGACAACCTAATTAATCCAAATACAAACTCCATGGTGACATATTACCATTTCAAATCAAGGACTAGAATCATCAATAACAATCATACATGTCTCTAGTGCTCCACCTTCACCCACTGATAAGTGAAACACATAGTGATATGGCTTTCTATATTACATTTCATTCGAAGACACCAATACTGGAATCACATATCTCGACACATATTTGAAACACCCGGAGATTTTATGAAAAATATTCTTTTAATTTCATTGATGTATTGTGTTTTAAGTGACAACAATATTATCTTGTTCTATACGCAACACCGTATTAGCTTGCAGTATACGCAACACTAGTCTTAGATTGTGTTACACACAATTTCATGTTCGTTTGATAATAGTCATTCTACGCAACATTGAGTGTATATATATATATATATTCAATTTATAAATGAAAAATAGTTGGATTCTGTTATATGAAACACTAAAAAAGTCTTGTACAACACGCAACCCTTACTTGGCTTTCATTACACGCAATCGTGACCTTCCTCGATAGCGGGTGTTATACGCAATACCAGGTTTTACTAAACAACGATATATTATTATAATATTATTATGAACTAGCTGTTATGAATACTATTAACTAAAATATGAATTTTATTACATTATTATTCATCTTACACATTTTCTAGAAATGGTATAAGAACAAAATAAATTTTTCAGGTAAAATATGTATTTTTAAAAAAATGCAGTTTGGCCGCCTTTTGATGGCGCACCCACTTTAAATCTAGTTATTGACATGTTTATAA
Organism: Viscum album; assembly: GCA_963277665.1. Taxonomy (NCBI): domain Eukaryota; kingdom Viridiplantae; phylum Streptophyta; class Magnoliopsida; order Santalales; family Viscaceae; genus Viscum; species Viscum album. The sequence goes on from OY728167.1 coordinate 688,754,351, forward strand.
GTTCAATTTTACAAAATAAAATTCTTCTCTTGAATCAGGATATAATAATTTAAATTGGATAATGTTTTGAAATTTTCTTGATAACTTTCATATTTTAATGAATAGTAAAAACACGCTATATTTTAATTAAAAACAACTTTTTTCATCATAATAATTTATATGGTTAAATTATAATATTGAATGGTTTTAAATTATAGATAGAATATATTTTTACCATTTAATATAATTTATGTCATTATCAATGATTTTACATTGAATTCGTAGGTTAAATCAATTCAATCTTTTGCAATGTTTTAAACAAAAACTCGTTTTCATTCGACAACGGGATTAATTTTAATTTAATTTCTGCAACTTCTGTGCATTGAATTTGAAAAAATGGATTCCATATTTGGAATCAGTGGGTATAAATTACGTTAATAGGCAACTTTTTATTTTTGGGAATTATGAATAGTAACTACGGTATATTTTATTTACCATAGTTAAAGGTAAATCGGGTAATTAAGGGTAAATATAATATTATAAAATTACTATAACACGTACCAAAATTCTATTGGATGGCTAAATGTATACCCATATCACCTAAGGGTCGGATTAGATTCATTTTATGGACTTTTGACCATGAAAATAATTTAATTATTATTAAAACCAAAGAAAGTGACAACATGTCACTCTCTTAAAGCTTATAAGTATAATAATTTTAATTTAGTGATAAACATCATAAAACATCGAACATGAATAATATAAAGAAATTTAATAAAATTATTTACATCATGATAATTTATTTAGGATTTTTAGGGATTAAATAATTGACATTAATGGTGATACATTAATGATGCAGAAATTATTTATTAAGTGAAAAATCAGTAATATAGTTTTTATTGAAATAATAATACCCCTTAAAAGACCCACAAACCTGACCAAAACTTATCGGTAGTGTATATATACACCATAATCATCCAATAACCTAATATATAACCGTTTGGAGTCTTATAAAAGTGATTATGACACTTATATTATTTTATTTTAAATGATGCCAAAGTTGTCACCTTCAAAATTTAATAAATATAACAATTTAAATATTGTTATTTTAAGATGATAAATTCTAGTAAAAGTATTATTGTGAATTTTAATATATTTATCTTCATAATAGGATTTTATTATTAATTTTTATGCAACAAATAAGTATATTAAATAATTATACAAAAATGTTGTAGTAATTATTTTATTAAGAGATAAACCAAATAAATGGTTTTAAAAATATTAAAATAAATATTATATGAACTATTTAATGTGCTCCACTAATTTTATAGGTACATATGACATTTTATGAATCTATTAAATCTTTTATTTAGAACATTTCTTCTGTATATATTTTATTTAAATTCAAATGAATGAATAGTGTCAAAATTGACACTATTGTTATTTTATAAAAATAACATATTATAAAATTGTTTAAAAATCACAAAAATATTTAAAAATTATAAATTAAACATTATATGGTCTAAAATGTCATAAAGTGTCAAATTATGGATAATTAACAACACATATGTAATTTATTATAATAATTTAAAATTTAGAATATTATTACCACAAATAAAATTAAATTGAAAAATAAGGATAAATCAAGTTGATAATGTTTAAAATAAATTCCTAACATGTCTAAATTTTATTGGTTGATTATATTACATCCTTATATCATCTTATATTTGGATATGAGTCGTTTTGGATGTTTTTAAGTGGGGTTGGGATTTAATATAAACTAATATTGCATATATTTCCAAAGGTTCCCCTCTCCTCCCTTATAAAAGGGCACCTCCTCTCTCTCTTCCTCACACAAATTTGAGCCTTCATGTTCGGACAACCCCTTCCCATTTCACTTCCCCACTTTCCTAGAAACATCTTAGAGATCATGGTCTTCTTCAAAGTCCAATTGTAGTGCTCTAAGAGGAGGTCTCAAAGAGGCACTTCAAAGAAGTGGTAATGTCTATTACCGGTTCTTTCAACTTTATTTCTTCTTCCACTTATTCTTATTTAGTTGTTTCATTATGAATTAATAACATCAGTATCCCTCACATACTTATATGTTATTATAATTATGAAACAACCCTATTTCACCATCTATCCATCCTACGAAAAATGAAATCACCACGCGTGTGTACGTACGGAATACCGTCTCCACGCCATGGTGTAATCTATTTTCCACCACCACCATACTTGGATGGGTATAATGGTGAAAGTAATGAATATATATGATTATGGTATAGTTATATTGATTATGTAATATTATACATACACTTTAATTCAATTCCACGATCATGGGAACGATATCATCGCTCGTGCGTACGTACGGACTACCGTCTCCACGACACGATGAGATTCACTCTCCATGTTAACCATTCAAGAATGATTATAAAGTATATATATTATGTAATCATGAAATATATGACATAATAATACTACTGTATTTATTTATATATATATATTTATGTCATCTACTTAATTCCATTCAATTCAATAAGGAAATGAAAACAGCGTTCATACGTACGTACGACCTACCGTCTACATGAACGACGTATTTCTTTCAATTTATCGATATATTATATATATGTATATTCAGAATATATATTATATATAATTCATGTTTTACATTCTGGATTTAATTAATCATGATCTATGTAATCATATGAATAATTTCAAGTTAAAACACGAACGACAAATGAAACGATTTTACACAAAACGCTACTTTAACATGAATTTACAAAATAATGGGTAATATAAAGTCATAAGTGAACCATATATGATATAATAACAATGAATATGATTATGTAATAATTCAATGACATTATTTAAATCATTATATAGGAGGTTTGGATACATAAGATGCATATCGGACCTAAGGTAAGGGATAACTATTCCAATCTCACTCTTATCCGAGATTGTTTATTCGTAAGTATTTGCTGGGGTTATATTTATTATCCATGTCCCTATTTTCTAAAAATGGTTTCATGTATGTTTAAAGTCCTTTTTACCCATTTTGACTTTTACTACATGGTATGTCATGAATCTTACTGTTACGAGGTACTTTTTGACTTTTCCAGCAAAAGTATGAGAAGAATGTTTTTTTAACTTGTACGGAACGAACAGATTTTTACGGTTTTATAAAGCCTTATTTTCAGGAAGATTCCTCCAAAATATTTCATGACTATTTTCAGAAAAATATCTTTCTTTTAAAATTGAAATACGTTTTGTGAAAAGAAATTGATTTTGAAGAAGAAAGGATATTTTCCTCAAGAATTCATTTCAAGTGTTTTATCAAAACCATTTTTCATCTAAGATGACATTTTTTTCATATGTGTATGTTTCAAGTATAATGTATCTATGATTTACATGGCTTAAATTCTCTTATTATGAAATGATATCCATTTCTTTTATATGGATTATGTGATGATGGGATGATGTTTATGAAACCCATTTTATTTATTGGGTTTTTATGAATGATGTATGTTTATTTTGTGGCACAAGTAAGAATGATTTCATTATGAGATGGGTGGGACCTATATCTCCCTCCAATGCATTGGATAAAGATTTATATCTCATGAGATAGACATGGCTGGAACGGAATGTTAAACCGGTTCAGTAATACAGGACTGGAACGAGGAGTGAACTCGATTCAGAAAGGGTCATTGTCCACTAAGATGGTCTTGGCAACAATGCCTTGGCTAATATGGAAATAATATCATGTTATTAATGGTTTCCACAATTACATGTTTTATTCCCATGCTATTTTATCATTCTTAATGTTTCTTTATGATCTATTCCTTATGTACTTCCATGTTTTATGTCATTTCTCAAGATTTTGATGTTTAAACATTATTTTCATGTTTTTAAGTTCAAATGTATATGGTATGTTTTATTATATCCATGATTACCCTTACTGAGCACTTGAGCTCACCCTTTTTATGTTTTCTTTTCCCCAGGATATAAAAAAAGGTTTTAGGTAAGAAAAAAAAGTGGAGATCATTAATGGAGATGTTGAAGATCATTCACCACGATTAGAAGATTATATTTCGAGTTTCCAAAGACAATAAACTATTACGATCCTTGTGTCTCTGTTTTTGTTATGTATTAAGTATTCCGAAAAAGTAATGTAATGTCCATGTACGCCAAGCTTCGGGTCTCTACAGTTGGTATCAGAGGAAAGGTTTAGTTAACCTTTGGAAACTAGGATGCGAAAACGTTAGTTAGATCCCTAGAGATATTTATAAGGTATGTCTAGGGATGTCCCTAAGGATAAGTATACATATAGGATATAGTCCTAGAACTACGGTAACAATCATATAATTTAACCTAAGATTTTAGATATTGACGGTACTCCCCCTTTACTATGTTGTCTTCCCTAGAATTATTTTTGCCTCTCACTGATTTTTTTTTTGTGTTTTAGTCAATGGATAGAACCAAAAGGAATTCGGTTAACATTGAATCTAATGGACAAAATGGTGACTATGAGCAACAAAATTTCGTAATTCCTAGAGAGAAAGATATTGTGATTATGCCGAATCAGTCATCGCGATATATGATTAACAAGGTGAAATTTAGTGGTATTCCTAATTCATCAAATAAGAGGAAGGTATACTTTTATACACGTTCGCATATTGAGGAGCATAATGAAAGGAAGATTGAGATTTCTAAAGAAGGGAAGAAGAACCTTGAGGAATACCTCAAATGGAGGGGAAGGTGTTATCTGTGTGGAGAAAAGGGTCATAGAGTGACAGACTGTTATGGAGTTCAATGTCTTATTTGTGGAGAACATGGGCATTACCCAACTCAATGCCCTAACCTAAAAAGTAACTTCTAAATCAGACAAGGACTTATTCCAAGACAATCCTTGAAGAGGATGGACTGAAGTTTTTATGTATTGGTATTCAAGAATAATGTTGTTGAGGTACTTTTATGGTGTATTAGAATATTTTTTGTATTAGTCTATTGTGGTTTTCAATAATTTTATGGTACCGGTAACCATGAAACGTGATTCAAATTCTTTGGAAAGTAGTTGATATTCGCATAATGAAGGGATAAGGAGAAAATGAAATGTTTGACAATATTCATGTGCTCATGATTGATATAAGGACTAAGTGATATCATGGCTTGAGTATATACAATTTTGAGGATTTTGGTAAGTGGAAAGTGTTAACTTTTAACTGCATTCATGTTTTCACTAAGGTTTAATGGGTATTCATTCTTCAAGAGAATACATGATTAAGGTATTCACATGTTCGAAATTCGACCAACAAGATATATGTTATGATATATGGGGATAAATTATGGTATTCATGTGATTGTTATGTGAAATTTCAGGTAATCATTTTCTTTATACTATGAGCTTGGACCGAAGTATTTTAGATAAGACTAAATATTGGAATGGATTATGTTGGACCTAATTTAGTATTGTATAATGATAGAATTTTTTTTGATATTATTTATGGGATGTTATAGTAATGTTGTTTTAGAGAAAAAAGACAACCTGCGGGACGAGAGACAGCCCATCACGTCGGACAAGGCTGTGGGAATCGAACCCACAACCAAAGTGCGACTGACCTTTATCGCCTACCACTGGCCTACAGGATGTCCCTGGTTAGTAGAAACTAGTTTTATTTTGTTACGTGGTATTATATATGAAGTATAAGTTCATTTTTTGGAATCGTATACGATTAACCTCACCATAGATGGACTTATGCATTTTTTATAACTTTTCTAACCTTTTGTTTGAGATAGATGGATTGAACCATAATTCTATCACATGATCTGCTAACACTTCACTAATGACAAATTCAACTTCATTTCTTTAAGAGATGAAGTGGAAATTGTCCAAAGAATGACCAACGGTGAGACTGTACCAAAATCACGAAAGTATTTCTTCTAATTCCAATTTCATCAGCTTTAGGTAAATGATCTTGAAAACCAAAAATGTTGTCCTAGTGCCCTTATATCTGATGAATCATATGGTACCTTAGATCATCACAAATCTATGGATTTGTGATTGATGGCTTTTTCATCGCCATGTTCTCTACCACTCTCCATCATAACTTGATGGTTAGATTTTTCTTCCATATCCATATTTTCACCTATGTTCTCCTATATGGAAACCCAGTGATGAGTTACTTTGGGTAATCTTTACAATTCTTACTTTAGTTTTTAAAATTAATTTTTATTATTCCTTTTTACGATGTGGGTTTCTATAAATAGTAAACGATTTATACCCCGACGAATTTCGAGGGCGAAATTCATTTTAAGGGGGGTAGAATGTAACACCCCGAGATTTTATGAAAAATATTCTTTTAATTTCATTGATGTCTTGTGTTGTAAGCTACAACAAGATTATCTTGTTCTATATGTAACACCGTATTAGCTTGCAGTATACGCAACACTATTCTTAGATTGTGTTACACGCAATTTCATGTTCGTTTGATAATAGTCATTCTACACAACATTGAGTGTATATATATATATATATATTCAATGTATAAATGAACAATGGTTGGATTCTGTTATATGAAACAACAAAGGAGTCTTGCACAACACGCAACCCTAACTTGGCTTGCATTACACGCAATCACGACCTTCCTCGATAGCGTGTGTTGTACGCAATAGCGGGTTTTACTAAACAATGATATATTATTATAATATTATTATGAACTAGCCGTTATTAATAGTATTAACTAATGTTTTAATTTTATAACATTATTATTCATCTTACACATTTTCTAGAACATGGTATAAGAACAAAATAAATTTTTCAGGTAAAAAATGTATTTTTCAAAAAATGCAGTTTTGCCGCCTTTTGATGGCGCACCCACTTTAAATCTAGTTGTTGACGTGTTTATAAGTTCAATTTTATAAAATAAAATCCTTCTTTTGAATCAGGATATAAAAATTTACATTGGATAAATTTTTGATATTTTTCTAATATCTTTCATATTTTAATGAATAGTAAAAACACGCTATATTTTAATTAAAAACAACTTTTTTCATCGTAATAATTTATATGGTTAAATTATAATATTGAAAAGTTTTAAAGTATAAATAGAATATATTTTTACCATTCAATATAATATATGTCAATAGCATTTATTTTACATTGAATTCGTAGGTTAAATCAATTCAATCTTTTGCTATGTTTTAAACAAAAACCCGTTTTCATTCGACAACGGGATTAATTTTAATTTAATTTCTGCAACTTCTGTGTATTGAATTTGAAAAAAATGATTCCATATTTGGAATCAGTGGGTCCAAATTATGTTAATAGGATACTTTTTATTTTTGGGAATTATGAATAGTAACTACGGTAAATTTTATTACCATAGTTAAAGGTAAATCGGGTAATTAAGGGTAAATATAATATTATAAAATTACCCTAACACATGCCAAAATTCTATTGGATGGCTAAAAATATACCCATATCACCTAAGGGTCGGATTAGATTCATTTTATGGACTTTTGAACATGAAAATAATTTAATTATTATTAAAACCAAAGAAAGTGACAACATGTCACTCTCTTAAAGCTTATAAGTATAATAATATTAATTTAGTGATAAACATCATAATTTTCACGACCCGCCCTCGAGGCCCGTGCCGTGACTACCCCAAGCCCGCCTTCCATAGGCCAGGGGCTGGCGACTAGCACCAAGGCGTAAATCCCAACAAAAAGGGAAGGCATTGCCTTTGAAAAGTAAAAAACCACCACAAAGTATGCAAGCGGAATAGAAAACACTAAGTAAAAACAGAGTACAACTGAAGTGCGGAAAAGTAAATGGGCCAGTATACAAACCCAAACTGAATGTAAAGTACAACTCGAAAGGGAAAACAGCAACTGTAAAGTAAAATCCGCTACACCGAGCTGTCCACTGGAGATCCCACCTAAAGGGTGAGTACAGATAGCTCCACTGCTCCTCGGGTCCCTCCGTCCGCTCCGAACACGTCACGCCTAGTGGTCCACCTCCAGGCACCGTCCTGCTCTGTAAGCCTCAGCCAAGATCAACGCTGTCTGTCGTCTACAACCAACACAACATAGTGCGGGCATAGCCCGTGCAGGGGTGAGTATAAGCTACACAGTAGGGACCCCGAGACCCCTGAAGGTCTCCCAAAATCCACAAAGGATAAACCACAAAGGTGAGATACAAACACGAAATAACAACCGACACATCTTAGGTATATACCCATACATATACCTAAGTCATCAATTCCAATACGCTCCAACCTCCGAGCCCAAGTACAACGCAGTCCACACATGAAAGTATACGTATTCCACACAGGAAAGCAAAACGAAATCCACACAGGATAACACAACACAATCTACACAGGATAGCAACAGGATTCAGCTCACACAGGTAAACTTCTTCAAAGGACGATAAATATGATCTATGATCCATCTAAGTCGTCGGACCCACGAAGGATCGATAGGTAACTAACCCCCGCAAAGACCCACACAGGATCGGGCCCACACAGGACCTGTACGCGCTGGTTCACACAGGACCGCTGAGCGCAAAGACCCACACAGGATCGGACCCACACTGGATCGGGCCCACACAGGACCTGTAGCACTGATCCATGTAGGATCGCTGAGTGTTGTAGTTGTCGTCGAATCCACACAGGATCTCTGTACTGTCGTCGTCGCAGTTACAGGGGCAGTAGCAGTAGAAGTAGTAGTCAGAGTCGCAGCCAGCACTAGGGTTCCCGCACACAGCAAGCTCGTTCAGGAGGGTCCGCTCCACGAGCCGAGAGGCTGATACATCAACTGTCACAAAGTCCAGAGTTGATGTATCCAAAAGTTCCATATCGTCAACAGGAACTCAACGCAACAGACGACGCGTCGATCGGACGCTCGGTCTGAAAGTTATTGGCTTTTTCGTCCTAGGGGCCCGGTTGGTTTTTAAGGCAAAACCAACCCGACCGTACTCCACCTGCGTCCAAACCTCGGGCGGAGTATGCCAAAAGATCCGTCTCACTAAGAGGAACACAACAAAGCTGACGACACGTCAATCGGACGTCCGTAGCTCAAGATATGAGTGTTTCCGCTCCGAGGGCCCGGTTGGTTTCGTGAACGAACCAACCCGGCCAAACTCAAAGTATTCCGAAACTTTGAGTGAGATAAACCGAATCGACCGTCTCGATCCAAGGATCGCATTGCCGCTGACGGTTCGTCAATCGGAGGTCCGTGGCTCATGTTATGGCCAAAAGACCGAAGTCGTTTCGAAAACGGGGGGTCCAGGTCCGGGCCGACCCGGCCCGGCCGGCGGTGCGGCGGCGCGGCCTGGCGCCGCACGGGTGCCATGCGCGGGGGGCAAGGCCCCCGCTTCTTCTTAGCTGGCGGCGCGGCTAAAGCCGTGCCTTTGAGAAAACCGGCCCCCCTCGTGGGGGCCTGCCTTGAGGAAAACGGGGGGCCGCCTGCCCCCCTTTATGAAACCGGCCCCCCCTCTTAATGGGGGGGGGGGGCATTCAAGGTGGCCGGGGGAATTAAATTCCCCCGGTTTTTCCTCTTCCGGCCGGCCCTGACTTGGCCGGCCGGTTCTTCTTCAACGGGACCGGCAAAGCCGGTCGCCTTCCGGCTTCCGACACCGGCGGCCCTGCTGGCCGCCGGTCCTCTCGTCCCGCCACGGCCCAGAACCGGCCGCGGCCTTGGTCGTTCGGTGCGGTGCGACGACACCGTGCCCCACCGCCGCGGCCTCGCTCCGTCCGCGGCGCCTTCAACTCTCTTCGACGCGGCGCGACGGCGTCACATCCTTGCATTATTTTACAACGCGGCGCGACGGCGCCCCGTATTTCTTGTCGTAAGATCCTGCGCGGTGCGACGACACCGCGCCTCACCCGTCTCAATCCACAACAAATCAATATAAAAAGGGGGAAGGTCGGCCGTGTTCGTACGGTCCGGACCCCTCGCGTTAATTGCTAACAATTGGATAAATTTCACGAAGAAATATTATCGGGTATAAATCATGAACAAAAGCAATAAATAAACCCCTACCTCTGTTTCAAGATCGATGATCGTCAAAGACCCGGGGAAGACAACGTCGCGGAGGTCGGGCGTCGCAGTAAACGTTCGTCAATTCCGTTTACGAAGAGGTACGTCCGAAGAGGTATGTCGTTGGTGAATATTTGTAAGCCGACGAAGGAAGTCCGAGGAGGAAGCGACGTTCCCTTTCGTTGACACGGAAGGCGTCGTCGATCTTCGGAAACAACCGGCTACAAAGAAGAGAGGAGCGGCGTTCTTCGTCAGAACTCGAAGGTTCTTCGCGTTCTTCGTCAAAGTTGATGAAGAAGAAGGAGCTCCCAAATCCTCTCAAGATGGCTAAACAAAAAAAATAAGCTAAGGCTTATTTTATTTACACAAACAACAACTTGAATTTCAAAGGTTTGAAATTCAAATCAACCCACCTTAATTAATTAAACCAAGTTGTCAAACATTAATTAAAGGGGTTATAGGGGAGTTTTGAGAGAAGATGAGGAGTTGGGGTTCATGTGGGCCCCACCACACTTAATCCTCCCAAGGGAGGTTAAGTGGATGTGGGTCCCACCTTTAACTCCCTTTGGGAGAAGATAACCAACAAAATAAAAATAAAAAGTGTTTGCACATTTTTATTTAACTTCTTATAATTTCTCCCAAAACTAACTTTCGTCCCGCATAAAACGCAACCTCGGAAAAGGTCTCCTTAAGCGAAAAACGGCGCTGCAAGTTCATCAGTGCCCTCCGATTTCAATTCCGAGCACCGGATCAAAAGTTAGAAATTCCCGCTCATTCGTTCACTGAACGTACCCGAGCCAAACTTCGGAAATTGATTCAGGGAACTCCGGGCCTCGGAATCAGGTGCCATCAGAAATTGCGTTCTTGTAAAATTCCAAAGAAAATTAAGAAAAAAATTCCCTTGAATTTTATGGGTCTTTACATTACTCCCACCTCAGGGATTTACGTCCCCGTAAAGATACATCAAAAACTAGGGAAACAAATGAGGGTACTGAGCACGCATCTGAGCCTCCCGCTCCCAAGTGCTCTCCTGGAGGTTCCCGTGCTGCCATCTGATGCGCACAAGGCAAATCGATCGCCCACGTTGGACCCGCTCCTGTCGATCCTCTATCTCCACCGGGACCTCCGTAAAAGTCGCCCCATCGTCAACGTCAAGCTCCCCATGGTCAATGATGTGCGTCGGGTCATGCACGCATCTCCTCAGCTGAGATACGTGGAAGAAGTCGCGCACCCAGTGCAACTGAGGTGGTAGAGCCAGGCGATAAGCCACCTCACCAATCCTGCAGAGGACCTGGAAGGGTCCGATGAAGCGCGGAGATAACTTACTGCCACGACCAAATCTCCGAATACCACGTCGAGGTGAGACCCGCAAGAAGACGTGGTCCAACGAACTCTGATCTTTTTTATGTGAAGCAATAATGTTTAGCGTATTGAGTGTGGTTATCAGTCCAGGGAGTCCAGTGTTGGTGCGGCGGCTGACGTATCCATACACCAGGACCCTGACTTCTGATTTCCGACTTAATGCATGAAAACATTGATTGCGTGTGTGTTTCAAAGTTTTCTTTGTGATTACTTATATCAGCTCACCAGATATATTGTTCTGACCGTGGCGCACCTGTTTCCTTTTCAGGATGGCCCCACGACGGCAGCCAGCTGGGGTTCCGAGAGTCGAGTGTGACGACAGCCCACCGAGTGACGAGGCCTCAGTGCAGGGCCCTTTGTCAGCAGTGGCCACCGGCGGTAGGTCTACCCGTCGAGCCACCGATGCTTCCAGTACCAGCCGCTGACGATGCACGTCGCCTCAGCGCACTGCATGAGTTTTAGCGCCAGCGACCGCCCCGGTTTCACGGGGAGACAGATCCCCAGGCAGCCGACGACTGGCTGGAGGCAGTTGTACGAGTTTTTAGGCTAGTGAGGTCACCTGCAGACCTCATGGTGATCCTCGCTGCGAGCCTACTGCACGCAGCAGCGGGCCGATGGTGGAGCTTGATGCTCCAGGTGCACGATGAGGCATCTCTACTTTGGACGGACTTTGAGAGCCTCTTCCGCTCGGAGTTCTTCCCAGCCACCCTTCGTGCGGTGCGTATCCAGGAGCTTCTTCAGCTGCGGAAGGGCAGCATGACGGTCGCTCAGTACTCGGCGAGATTTACTGATCTCTCGCGCTACTCGACCGACATGGTACGGGACCCATTCTTCCGGGCCCGGACCTTCGAGCAGGGTTTGAGACACGAGATCAGGGCATCACTGATCTCCCTCAACATACCGACTCAGACAGGAGTACTGGAGCGGGCCCTTTTGATCGAGAGCTTCCTTGCTGAGTCTACACCAGCGCCGAGACCCACCGCAGGAGGCGGACGAGGCAGAGGAGCTGGCCGAGCAGCAGGTGGTGGGCGACGCTTTGAGGCTCTGCCACCACCACCACCAGGAGGTCCACCCCGACCACAGGGAGCTGGCGGGCAGAGACAAGCACAGCTCCAGGCAGCAGAGGCCTACGACCACGATGCACCTGAGATGATTCGAGGTATTATCTGTGTCTATTACACCCTTGCTGCAGTACTTATAGACACAGGAGCGAGTCACTCATTCATAGCTACTGCCCTTGTTCGGAGCTCGGAGATTCCGACAGAGCCGTTGGCTCGATCCTTACGGCTAGAGACTCCTACGGGAGAAGACTCGACGATTATGCACTGGTTCCGGTAGTGTGAGCTTACTCTAGGAGGCGAGAGCTTTGGCTGGGATCTTCTTGTAGCAACGTCGAGGCCTTACGACGTCATCTTGGGCATGGATTGGCTATCTACGGTCTATGCGCAGATTGACTGTTTTAGGTGCAAGGTGCGATGTGTGCGCACCGATGGGAGAAGGTTCGCCTTCACCGACGAGAAGGGAGACTTTGCAGCACAGGATGGACTTCCGCGGAGGAGAGGACAGCCCATTACTCATCAGTTGTCTAGCCTCATCCTTGGAGCAGTTGACGTGCGGAGTCCTGGTTTTCCTGCAGTGGTGGATCAATTTGCGGACGTTTTTCCTGACGACGTTCCAGGGATACCTCCTCATAGAGAGGTATACTTTTATATTGACTTGTACCCCGGGACAGCCCCGATATCCACTCCAGCATATCGGATGGCCCCCGCCGGGCTTCGAGAGCTACGGGTACAGTTGGAGGACTTGCAGGGCAAGGGGTTCATCTGACCCAGTGTTTCACCCTGGGCTTCCCTGATATTGTTCGCCAAGAAGGTGGACGGGAGCTTGCGACTTTGTGTTGACTGTCGTCGCCTGAACCAGGTGACAGTGTGGAACAAGTATCCGCTACCAAGGATTGATGACCGCTTTGATCAGCTCAAGTGAGCACGGTGGTTCTCGAAGATAGACCTCAAGTCAGGCTATCATCAGCTCAGAGTCAGAGACGAGGACGTGTAGAAGACGACCTTCAGATGTCGGTATGACCACTATGAGTTTTTGGTTATGCCTTTGGGCATAACTAATGCTCCAGTAGTGTTCATGGCCCTCATGAACAGGATCTTTCAGCCATACCTCGATTGGTTTGTCGTGGTCTTCATCGACGACATACTGATTTACTCGACGACTGAGGAGGAACACGCCTACCACTTGCGAGTTGTACTGGACACACTCCGAGAGCACCAGCTTTATGGTAAGCTCTCGAAGTGCCAGTTCTGGATACGTGAGGTCCACTTATTAGGTCACGTCATATCTGAGGCGGGAGTTGCAGTGGATCCCGCGAAGATCGAGGCAGTGCTAGCTTGGGAGCCACCCAAGAGCGTGACAGAGGTGCAGAGTTTCTTGGGCCTAGCCGGATACTATCGGAGATTTGTGCCAGACTTCTCCAGAGTTGCGGCACCACTCATAGCTTTAACGAAGAAGGGGAAACCCTTCGTGTGGTCAGAAAGATGTCAGCAGAGCTTCCAGGAGATGAGACAGAGATTGACCAGCGCACTTATCTTGAGGTTGCCTGAGGAGGGAGTCGGGTACGTAGTCTACTGCGATGCATCAGGGACCGGACTCGGATGTGTTATGATGCAGGAGCGGGCAATGATTGCCTATGGATCACGTCAGTTGAGGCCGCATGAGAAGAACTACGCTACCCATGACCTGGAGTTAGCAGCAGTGGTCTTCCCTCTGAAGACATGGCGACATTACCTGATGAGCGAGCTCTTTACAGTCTTTTCTGATCATCAGAGTCTCAGGTATATCTTCTCGCAGAAGGACCTGAACCTGAGACATCGGCGATGGCTTGAGTTCCTCCAGGACTATGACTTTGAGATAGTCTATACTCCTGGGAAGGGGAACGTAGTAGCCGATGCCCTCAGTAGGAGGACGGGCATTCGGCTACTTGAGGAGGTGACGGAGCAGCTAGCCTCTTTGCAGATATCCTTCGTGGATAGAGATGGAGCAGCCTTCCTCCAGTCTCTCACAGTCACCCCTCCACTACTGCATCGGGTCAGAGAGGCATAGCGTGAGGACGCTGACTGTGAGACACGGCGTGCACAGATATCCTCGGGTCAGGCACCTGATGGTTTCTCCCTTGGAGCAGAGCACGAAATCCTTTTTATAGGACGTACCACGGTACCAGTCGCTTTGAGAGAGGAGGTGCTGAGAGAGTTTCACACTTCTCCCTTAGCGGTACATCCTGGAGTGGAGAAGATGTACCAGGACCTCAGACGACAGCACTGGTGGCTGGGCTTGAAGAAGGCTGTAGCAGAGTTCGTTTCACGATGCCTCACCTGCCAGCAGGTGAAGGCAGAGCATCAGGTACCAGCAGGCTTGGCACATCCCTTGAAGGTCCCTGAGTGGAAGTGGGACGACATATCTATGGACTTCGTGACTGGACTTCCACGCACTTCCAGAGGTCACGACTCCATCTGGGTGATTGTTGAACGACTCACCAAGTCGGCACACTTCTTACCCATCAGAGAGCAGGGCTCAGTGGAGAGATTGGGACGTCTCTACGTTCAGGAGATTGTGCGGCTCCACGGTGTGCCATCATCTATAGTCCCCGATCGATATGCTCGCTTTACTTCCCAGCTTTGGAAAGGGTTACAGGAGGCATTCGGGACGCAGCTACGTCTGAGCACAGCCTTTCACCCTCAGACGGATGGTCAGACGGAGAGGACCATTCAGACTCTCGAGGACATGCTCTGCGCATGTGTCCTTGACTTTGGTCGCAGATGGGAGGACCACCTACCGTTGGTGGAGTTTGCGTACAACAACAGCTACCACTCCACCATCGGGATGGCACCGTACGAGGCGCTGTACGGCCGACCTTGTAGATCTCCTTTGTTCTGGACAGACCCTGGGGAGTCAGCACTTGTGGGACCGGAGATGGTCCAGGCCACGACAGAGAAGGTCCAGGTCATCCAGGAGCGGATGAGGACAGCTCAGAGCCGGCAGAAGTCATATGCTGACCGGAGGCGGAGGCCACTAGAGTTTGAGGATGGCGACCACGTCGAGGTGAGACCCGCGAAACCAACCCGACCATACTCCACCTGCGTCCAAACCTCGGGCGGAGTATGCCAAAAGATCCGTCTCACTAAGAGGAACACAACAAAGCTGACGGAACGTCAATCGGACGTCCGTAGCTCAAGATATGAGCGTTTCTGCTCCGAGGGCCCGGTTGGTTTCGTGAACGAACCAACTTGGCTGAACTCAAAGTATTCTGAAACTTTGAGTGCGATAAACCGAATAGACCATCTCGATCCAAGGATCGCATTTCCGGTGACGGTTCGTCAATCGGAAGTCCGTGGCTCAAGTTATGGCCAAAAGACCGAAGTCGTTTCGAAAACGGGGGGTCCGGGTCCGGGCCGACCCGGCCGGCGGCGGCGCGGCCTGGCGCTGCACGGGTGCCACGCGCGGGGGGCAAGGCCCCCGCTTCTTCTTAGCTGGCGGCGCGGCTAAAGCCGCGCCTTTGAGAAAACCGGCCCCCCTCGTGGGGGCCTGCCTTGAGGAAAACGGGGGGCCGCCTACCCCCCTTTATGAAACCGGCCCCCCCTCTTAATGGGGGGGGGGCATTCAAGGTGGCTGGGGGAATTAAATTGCCCCGGTTTTTCCTCTTCCGGCCGGCCCTGACTTGGCCAGCCGGTTCTTCTTCAACGGGACCGGCAAAGCCGGTCCCCTTCCGGCTTCCGACACCGGCGGCCCGGCTGGCCGCCGGTCCTCTCGTCCCGCCGCGGCCCGGAACCAGCCGCGGCCTTCGTCGTTCGGCGCGGTGCGACGACACCATGCCCCACCGCCACGGCCCCGCTCCGGCCGCGGCGCCTTCAACTCTCTTCGACGCGGTGCGACGGCGTCGCGTCCTTGCATTATTTTACAACGCGGCGTGACGGCGCCGCGTATTTCTTATCGTAATATCCTGCACGGTGCGACGGCACCGCGCCTCACCCGTCTCAATCCATAACAAATCAATATAAAAAGGAGGAGGGTCGGCCGTGTTCGTACGGTCCGGCCCCCTCACGTTAATTGCTAACAATTGGATAAATTTCACGAAGAAATATTCTCGAGTATAAATCATGAACAAAAGCAATAAATAAACCCCTACCTCAGTTTCAAGATCGATGATCGTCAAAGACCCGCGGAAGACAACGTCGCGGAGGTCGGGCGTCGCGGTAAACGTTCGTCAATTCCGTTGACGAAGAGGTATGTCCGAAGAGGTACGTCGTTGGTGAATCTTCGTAAGCCGACGAAGGAAGTCCGAGGAGGAAGTGGTGTTCCCTTTCGTTGACACGGAAGGCGTCGTCGATCTTTGGAAACAACCGGCTACGAAGAAGAGAGGAGCGGCGTTCTTCGTCGGAACTCGAAGGTTCTTCGCGTTCTTCGTCAAAGTTGAAGAAGAAGAAGGAGCTCCCAAATCCTCTCAAGATGGCTAAACAAAATAAAATAAGCTAAGGCTTATTTTATTTACACAAACAACAACTTGAATTTCAAAGGTTTGAAATTCAAATCAACCCACCTTAATTAATTAAACCAAGTTGTCAAACATTAATTAAAGGGGTTATAGGGGAGTTTTGAGAGAAGATGAGGAGTTGGGGTTCGTGTGGGCCCCACCACACTTAATCCTCCCAAGGGAGGTTAAGTGGATGTGGGTCCCACCTTTAACTCCCTTTGGGAGAAGTTAACCAACAAAATAAAAATAAAAAGTGTTTCCACATTTTTATTTAACTTCTTATAATTTCTCCCAAAACTAACTTTCGTCCAGCATAAAACGAAACCTCGGAAAAGGTCTCCTTAAGCGAAAAACGGCGCTGCGAGTTCATCGGTGCCCTCAAATTTCAATTCCGAGCACCGGATCAAAAGTTAGAAATTCCCGCTCATTCGTTCACTGAATGTACCCGAGCCAAACTTCGGAAATTGATTCCGGGAACTCCGAGCCTCGGAATCAGGTGCCGTCAGAAACCGCGTTCTTGTAAAATTGCAAAGAAAATTAAGAAAAAATTTCCCTTGAATTTTACGGGTCTTTACAATAATACTTCGAACATGAATAGTCTCTAGAAAGCTAATAATATTATATACATCATGATAATTTATTTATAATATTTAGGGATTAAATAATTTTCATTAATGGTGATACATTAATGATTCAGAAATTATTTTTTAAGTGAAAAATCAGTAATATAGTTTTTATTAAAATAATAATATCCATTAAAATACCCACAAACCTGAACAAACCTTATTGGTAGTGTATATATACACCATAATCATCCAATAACCTAATATATAACCACTTGGAGTCTTATAAAAGTGATTATGACACTTATATTATTTTATTTTAAATGATGCCAAAGTTGTCACCTTCATAATTTAATAAATATAACAATTTTAATATTGTGATTTTAAGATGATAAATTCGATTAAAAGTATTATTGTGAAATTTAATAGATTTATCTTCATCATATGATTTTAATTTTAATTTTTATGCAAAAACACGTATATTAAATAATTATACAAAAATGTTGTAGTAATTATTTTATTAAGAGATAAACCAAATAAATGGTTTTACAAATATTAAAATAAATATTATATTAACTATTTAATGTGCTCCACTAATTTTCTAGATACATATGACATTTTATAAATCTATTAAATCTTTTAGTTTGAACATATCTTCTATATATATTTTATTTAAATTCAAATGAATGAATAGTGTCAAAATTGACACTATTGTTATTTTATAAAAATAACATATTATAAAATTGTTTAAAAATCACAAAAATATTTAAAAATTTTAAATTAAAATTTATATGGTCGAAAATGTCATAAAGTGTCAAATTATGGAAAATTCACAACACAAATGTAATTATTTATAACAATTTAAAATTTAGAATATTATTACCACAAATAAAATTAAATTGATGAATAAAGATAAATCAAGTTGATAATGTTTAAAATAAATTCCTAACATGTATAAACTTTATTGGTTGATGATATTACCACCCTATATCATCTAATCTTCGGATATGAGTCATTTTGGATGTTTTTAAGTGGGGTTGAGATTTAATATAAACTAATATTTCTTATATTTCCAAAGGTTCCCCTCTATTCCCTTATAAAAGGGCACCTCCTCCCTCTCTTTCCCACACCAATTTGAGCCTTCAAGTTCAGCCAAACCCTGCCCATTTCTCTTCCCCACTTCCCTAGAAACATCCTAGAGGTCCTGGTATTATTCAAAGACCAATTTTAGTTCCCAAAGAGGAGTTCTCAAAGAGGCGCTTCAAAGAATAGGTAATGCCTGTTACCGATTATTTCAACTTTATTTCTTCTTCCACTTATTCTTGTCTAGTTGTTTCATTTTGAATTAATAAAATCAGTATCGCTCATATACTGATATGTTATTATAATTATGAAACAACCCTATTTCACCATATATCCATCCTACGGAAAAGGAAATCACCGCGCGTGCGTACGTACGGAATACCGTCTCCACGCCGTGGTGTAATCTATTTTCCACCACCACCTTACTTGGATGGGTGTAATGGTGAAAGTAATGAATATATATGATCATTGTATAGTGATATTGATTTTTTAATATTATACATACACTTTAATAAAATTCCACGATCATGGGAACGATATCATTGCTCGTGCGTACGTACGGACTACCGTCTCCACGACACGATGAGATTCACTCTCCATGTTAACCATTCATGAATGATTATAAAGTATATATAATAAGTAATCATGAAATATATGAAATAATAATACTACTGTATTTATGTATCTATATATATATATATATTTATGTCATCTACTTAATTCCATTCAATTAAATAAGGAAACGAAAACAGCGTTCATGCGTACGTATGGCCTACCGTCTCCATGAACGGTGTATTTCATTCAATTTATCGATCTATTATATATACATATATTCTGAATATATATTATATATACGTAATTTTTTACATTCTGTATGTATGTAATCATGATCTAAGTAATCATATGAATAATTTCAATTTAAAACACGAACGACAAATGAAACGAATTTACCCAAAACACTACTTTAACCTGAATTTACAAAAGAATGGGTAATATAAAGTCATAACTGAACCATATATGATATAATAACAATGAAGATGATTCTTTAATAAGTCAATGACATTATTTAAATCATTATACAGGAGGTTTGGATATGTACGAAGCATATCGGACCTAAGGTAAGGGATAACTATTCCAATCTCACTCTTATCTGAGATTGTTTATTTGTAAGTATTCACTGGGGTTATTTTTATCATCCATGTCCCTATTTTCTAAAAATGGTTTCATTTATGTTTAAAGTCCTTTTTACCAATTTTGAGTTTTACTACATGGTATGTAATGAATCTTTCTGTTACAAGGTACTTTTTGACATTTCTGGCAAAAGTATGAGAAGAATGTTTTTTTAACTTATACGGCACGAACGGATTTTTATGGTTTTATAAAGCCGTATTTTCATGAATATTCCTCCAAAATATTTCATGAATATTTTCAAAAAAATATCTTTATTTTAAAATTTCATGACATTTTTCGAAAATAAATTGATTTTGAAGAAGAAAGGATATTTTCCACAATAATTCATTTCAAGTGTTTTATCAAAACCATTTTTCATCTAAGATGACATTTTTTTCATATGTGTATGTTTCAAGTATAATGTCTCTATGATTTACATGGTTTAACTTTTCTTATTATGAAATGATATAAATTTCTTTTATATGGATTATGTGATGATGGGATGATTTTTATGAAACCCATTTTATTTATTGGGTCTTTATGAGTGATGTATGTTTATTTTGTGGCACAAGTAAGGATGATTTCATTATGAGATGGGTGGGACCTATATCTCCCTCCAATGCATTGGGTAAAGAATTATATCTCATGAGATATACATGGATGGAACAACAAGTTAAACCGGTTCAGTAATACAGGACTGGAACGAGGAGTGAACTCGATTCAGAAAGGGACTTTGTCCACTAATATGGTCTTAGCAACAATTCCTTGGCTAATATAGAAATCATATCATCTGCTTAATGGTTTCCACAATTACATGTTTTATTCCCATGATATTTTATCATTCTTAATGTTTCTTTATGATCTATTCCTTACGTACTTCCATGTTTTATGTCATTGCTCAAGCTTTTGATGTTTAAGCATTATGTTCATGTTTTTAAGTTTAAATGTATATGGTATGTTTTATTTTATCCATGCGTAGCCTTACTGAGCATTTGAGCTCACCCTTTTTATGTTTTCGTTTCCCCAGGATATAAATAAAGGTTTTAGGTAAGAGAAAAAAAAGGGAGATCATTAATGGGGATGTTGAAGATCTTTCACCATGATGAGAAGATTATATTACGAGTTTCCCAAGACACTAAACTATTACGATACTTGTGTGTCTGTTTTTGTTATGTATTAAGTATTCCGAATAAGTAATGTAATGTCCATGTACGTCAAGCTTCGGGTCTCTACAATATTGGAGATTCCTGGATGAACTTCCCACTAAGAAGTGTGGGAATTATGCATAAACCTTTCTCTAATATTTGTACAATCCTAGACACATCCATGAATATACAAGATGTCATCTCAGTCCATAGACCAATCCAAATGTGGGTCATCTCCTAAAATACTCTCATTGTGAACCAATACTTTACGATGTGAAATTTTTATACTCTTCACCTTCCTAATTAGAGAAGATGAAACTATCAAGGATGAGAGATAAAATTTCTCTGGACCAACATAAAACTCTAGATGCAACTCAGAAAAGGGGGCCATAAATTTGCAATCATCACTGGCCTCCTATATGGTCACTTCCTGATTTTTCCAGCTCCACGTATCATCTAATACATTGCATTTTCCAAGCATATAAGAAAGATAAAAATCAAATAACTAAATATATTAAACCCACATTCACTATGGGAGATCCATTTCATGATTTTTAAAGATATATTTGATAATTTTGTGTTCCGTATTCACCAAAAAATGCTCACGCAAATGATAGTATCTCCAGAAATGCATGGAATGGGAAACTGATACTAGATCATGGTTATGGGTCAGGTAATTTCCCTCATGAGGCCTCAACTACCAAGATCTATATGTAATAAATCTATCCTCCAACATCAGCACTACTCCTTGTATGTTCCCAGATACATCACAGAACCTGGTATAACCTCTATCAAGCTATGGAAAAATCAGAATAGGTGCTTTGAAAGTCCTTCCATTCTACTCTTGAAAGGATTTACCACACTCTTCGGACCATAAGACCATGACAACCTTCTTTGTAAATCCAGTAAGATTTTTTGAAAGGAATTATTATTTCTGTATGAAATTCATGTAATATATATCTAGGCCTAAGAAAGTCCAAATATCAAACATACTGTTGGGATTCTCTAAGAAAACCACAGTACTCAACATATCTGGGTCAACAAATACTCATGATTCTATGACAATATGACATAGGATGTGAATTTTTTTGATATAGAAGTTGAACATAGAAATATTGGAATAAAGATGATGTTCTCTCAGTGTATTCAGAACGATCTCATTTTGCTTATCATTTTCACAACGAGTGTTTGAATACACCAAGATGTCATCCAAAAAATAATATGAAAAAACAATCCAGATAGGGGCGCAACACCCTATTAATAATATCAATGAAAATAGAGGGCATGATCATGATATTGAATGACATAAAAATGTACACATACATACCATAACTAATATAGAAAACTTTTGGAGGTATTTTTGAAGATTTCACTCGCACCTGATGATAGCCCAATCTCAAGATGATATTATAAAAAACCCTAGCACCTCAGATATGATCATGGAGGTCATCTATTTGAGGTAGTGGGTTCTGTTTCATGACCATAAGCTTCCCCAACCAATGATAATCTACATATAGATGGAGGCTCCCATCCAACTTATTAGAGAAAATAACGGGTGAACCCCAAGGGGATGTCCAAGGACGTATAAAAGCTTAGGCCTCTAATTACTCCAACTTCTACTTGGGCTCCTATATCATTGTAGGTGTAATCATGTATATAGTAATGGAAAATAGATATTATCATGGAGAGATATCAGTCATAAACTCAACCTCTATTTCAAGATGTAATCCTGAAAAATTGTTTGGAAGAAAATCTCTAGAATAATATAATACTACTGAGAATTCCGCAAGATACGATACTTGACCCCCATGAAGAGTTTTACCTAGACCATGATTCTCTAGTCTATCTCTACTAGCATGGAAATCCTACTCAACCATATGTTGATAACTACTTCCCTATGGTGATTTAAATATTACCCTACAGTTATAACAGTTAAAAATTTCATGGTATAGAACCAACCAATCCATCGTGAGAATGACATGAAAACCCTTTATCTCAAGAATAATGAGGTCCCGCAAGGAAGGGTAACTACCTATCTCAAGGGGGAAGTCATTGAATTGGTGTTTGACCTATGATGATAATCCCAATGATGAATCTAGGGCCATTACACCACATTAATATTGTTTTTCTAGTCAAAGACATTCCATGGTAGTTAAATAGGTGATGGAGTGTGAATCACCTATATTAAATAAAGAAGGTATTTTAGTGGAGGATACTATAATTGTACCTAATATTGTAGATATTCCTACATCATTCTCCTTAGGTATCTACTATAATGCATGTAACTGGACTGATCCATGGCCATGTGCAACATCTAGACTACCACGATCATGACCACTCTACTATCGCTATTGATAATAAGACGTTTGGATAACAACGGCATGACTTCCTCCCTATATATTTCTATTGAAGCTACACTAACTCCCCACCTAATGTGGTGTAAAAAAACCTTCCCCAAAAGGTGGAGTTGGTGTAGATCCACTTCTACTAGAAGAAGATGCAATGTTCTTAAAAAATCATTGATGATACTCCATATAAGTGTAAGCCCTACACTCCAAAGGGTATCTATAACACCAAGGATATAGGTTCCACTATCATCCAAACTGTTGAAACTCTATAGATCTACTAGTACGGGTACTCTGGATACCACCTCCCCAATGAGAAACTATAAGGACCTGGCCTTAAAACATTACATTATCATGAATTAAACGAATAATTCACATTGAGGATATTTTCAGGTTTAGAGTTTTAGAGAATTAGGACATAAAATATACATGACAACTTGAATTTTACAAGTAGACACATCTACTCAGTTTCCATTTTTTTCAAAATAAAAACTCTTAAAAAAATGATTCATGTCTCATTCCATGTTTTAGATAGCATAACATTTCTTTGATCCCGTCCTGGACCCTATTCCGCTTTATATCTTGTAAAAAACATTTCAAAACTTGGGATGAGCATAAAAAGATCAGTAAGGCGTACACAAAGAAGGAAAACTCTTAGTTTTTTCAAAACAACAAGTAAACCATGAATACTTTGTCATAAGTAATACATTTCACCATTATGAAGTAGTAAATACTCTTCATTGAATAAAAGATCATTAATTACCCTTTTGTAACCAAAATATTACCATAAAACCCATATAAATAACACATAACATATAAAGGAAACTTGGGACATAAACATTCTTAAATGGAATAACCATACGGTCGACTTCCACACATATCACTAAATTGAAAACCCATACAGACGACTTCCATACCTAATGCATTGGAGGTTATAATGTAACCACCCATCTTGGTTTTCACAGCACCACCCGTCATTTGGTTTATCACGTAACCACCCATCAAATGTCCAAGTACCATTATAAAATCATAACACATAAAACCAATATAAAGGAATGATAACATTTCCACATTTAAATCAAAATATATCATTTAAAAATATTGACATAAAATAATCCTTTATCAAAACCATTTTCAATACCAAAATATGTAAAAGAGTATATGGTATTTATTTTCTTTTAAAATCATTACACCTTGTTAAGGAAGTCAAATATCAAATAATACTTGTTGCGACGAAAAGGTTGTTGTCCTCACGCACGTTAAAAAGAAACATACTTTTGGTCATTTAATAAAACACTTCATAGAGAAAAGATTCGTTTTGAATAAAATTAAATGTCAAAGGGGTTTATACACTGTATAAAAAAATATGTGTATATAAAAAAATATGCCTCAATGAAAGGGGATTGAGATGAAGCCCCTTACCTCGTTTCCTACTAGACTCGTTCATTCTTTAACGTCCTGAATAATAAAATAAAGTTAACTTATACTTTCTTCAGAACCTTTTTCAAGTTTATTATTCCTCTTATATCACTTATTATCATGTTATAAACATTACATAGTCATTTATGTTAATAACGGTCGTTTTGTCGATATTTGGTACTTGAGTCGAAAATGGACATCTTATAATTACATGTTGTTAATTTGGTTAATAGTTCATTATATCCAGAATGATATTAATGATTTAGATATCATATATGTCATATATATCTATTATATAAATGTATTTAAAATAGTACATAACATTTATAGGTATGAAATGAGATGCATCGTTCATGGAGACGGTAAGCCGTACGTACGCATGAAGGGTATTTTCATTTATATTTCATATTTAAGGGAATTAAAACATAATGATACATAGTTATATTATAATTCCAGTATATTATCATATATAATATCATTAACTCTATCCTTTATACATACCACACATGGTATTAACGAGTCATATCACTTTTAGGGGGCGGTAGTCCGCACTTCCTCAAACGAAATTATCGCGTTTACCCATAATGGAATCCATAAAGGTATGATATAAATGGAAACTACAGAATCATAAAGAAAACATAAACATAATATATATCATATATAAATACAATTCCATCATAATGGCCACCATGATAGGCAGTAGGAGATAATTGAACAATCATCGTTTCATGATGCCTTAGTTTTCCTTCCAGAGAAACGTTATATTTTCACCCACTAGATGGAGGTGTGTGTAAGTGTAGTTCTAATAATCCTCATAAAAACTTCCTAGTATATTTGGGATACTAGTTTTTTTATAAAATGATGTAATACAACGATTTTAGGGGATGGAGAAGTAAAATAAAAGAAGAGAAGTGAAGAGAAACCATTACCTTTAATTTGGGTAACGTCCTTTGGTTTGAACCAAAAGGACTTATTGAAGTGCATTATGCCAAAGGTAAGGCTTCTAAGAAGAAGATGGGGATGTAGAGAGCATAATTTGTCCAAGGTTGGATGAGACAAAATAATTGATAGGTGTTCGGAAATGGTTTGAAGTGGTCTCTTTTTATAAGGGGGAGGAGGGGCACTTTAGGAAAGTGTGAAAACATTATTTTATTATAAACATTTATTCGGTTTCAAAAGGTCCAAAACGCATTAAAGTCTAAGATAAGATGACTCATATTATAAATAAAATCATCCAATAGGAATTGGACAGGTTTTGGATATTAATTTCGTTTTTATATTTTTATTTATTTAAATCAATTATTAATGAGGTAAAAACTGCATCATTATTGTGTCATAATTAATTTTATTTATTTGAACTCCAAATTTTTTAAAAAAATACCATGATGTAGGAAATATTTTTAGAATTACATTCAATATTTATAGTAGAAATTATAACTTATAAAACCTTATGTAAAAATTAATTTACTAAAAGATATTTGTTTATGTAATTTTTTCCATTACATTATTTTAATTAATCTAAAGTGTCATTATCACTCATAAGTGGCTCCATGGGGTATCAAATTCTACCCAAGGATTACCATGGTCATCCATGACTCATCCAATAAGGTTAGGACAAGTGTTAAGGTAATTTTTTATTATTATAATATTCTTTTTACCTTGAATTACCCTATTTACCTTTTTACCTTGGTAAATAAAAGTCAAAATTTACTATTCACCAAAAATTATTTTCATCTCATTGAACCACATTTTACTTACTAATAACAAACATGTATGTCAGATATTTGAAATTGAATTCACAAAAGTGGTAAATGTTTATTTAAATGAGAAAATTGGGGTTTTAACTACTACTAAGTGGTTTCACTGTTCATCAAAAATTAAAATTTTTCAAAAAAAATACCAAAAACTCAGCCTAAGCTATATTTGATATTCCAAATTCAAATATGATGTCTATTTTACCAAATTTAAAACATAGAAGTTTCATTATTTAATTTAAAATTAATTCTTGTTGTCAAAACAAATAGTGTGTTTTTTAAGAAACAATATCAATCAACAGATTGACACTTGTTTATGTCCAATTTCAAAATGAAATTAATTCCAATGACCACCATTGGATTAAATGGTAAAAATATATTTCAATTACACTTTAAAAATAATTAAAAATATAATCTAACCATATATATAAATTAGATTAAAAGGTAGTTTTGAATTAAAATACAATTTTTTTCCCTATTCATTAAAAAGGAATTTTATCAGAAAAATACCAAAAAATTGCCCAAAGTAAATTTCGGTGTCCTGATTATAAATAATAATTTCAGTTTTTCAAATATAACATACAATAGTGAGAAAAAATAGATTTAAAGAGGCTTCTCTATCAAAAGATTGTAAATCGACCTTTTAAAGAATATTAGAGTATTTATGCTTAAAATTAGATTCATTCACATTTTATGCCTCTAACATTTTTTGGATAAATGTAAAAACATTCAACAAACATGTATAATCATATTTTAGTTAGTTCTTTCCATTCCCGCCTATACAACAGCTAGTTGTTAACTACCAATTAAAATAATAATATTATATTATTAGTCTGCAACATAAGATTTCAAGCAAACCCGTTGTTGTGTATCTGGTATGACATCAAACATTGCAACCCCTTTAAAGAAAAATTAATATTTAAAATCAAAAATATTAATAATAATGAAAATATCATATTTATTCATTTACCTGGGATGTTATTTCTTTCCCCCCTTTTGTAAATTGTGTCCTTACAATTTTATTCACTTATCAAATAAATGGGGGTATTTATCCCTCATAGCATTTTCAGATTTCCACGTTGCCTCTTCAAGACTATTGTTTTTCCAAAAAACCATTACTTGGTGAATTACCTTATTCTGCAACACTTTCCCTCTTTGGTCAAGAATCTGAACTGGTTGTTTCTCATAAGAGAGACTCTCTTCCAACTAAACTACCTCTGGGCTCAAAACATGAGATGGATCTGTCATATACATTCTCAACATTGAAACATGAAAAACATTGTGTACCTAGGAAAAACATGGAGGTAAAGCCACTCTGTAACCAACTGATCAAACATTCTCCAAGATTTCAAAAGGTCCAACGAACCTCGGACTCAACATTCCCTTATTACCAAAATGCATCACACTTTTCCATGGATAAACATTGACAAAAACATGATCAACTACCTCAAAATAGAGATCCTTCCTTCGGTTATCCGCATAAATTTTCTGTCTTCTCTAAGCTGTTCTCATGTGCTTCTGAATCAACTGAACCTTTTCTACCATCT
The DNA here is from genome assembly GCA_963277665.1 of Viscum album. NCBI lineage: Eukaryota > Viridiplantae > Streptophyta > Magnoliopsida > Santalales > Viscaceae > Viscum > Viscum album. The sequence continues at coordinate 688,782,289 of OY728167.1, forward strand.
CTTCTACCAATTCTGGTCCCATCAGCTTCCTTTAACCTACGTCATCACAAAAAGATGTAGATAAACAATTCTTTCTATATAATGCCTCAAATGGATCCATCTGTATACTGGATGGAAAAATGTTATTATAAGAAAATTCAACCAAAGAAATATGTTGGTCCCAACTTCCCTGGTAATCCAATGAACAAGCTCGTATCATATCCTCCATGTTCTGAATTTTTTGTTGTCACTACCCATCTGATTGAGGATGAAAAGTTATACTCGAATTAAATTCAGTTCCCAATAACATCTAAAGGCTTTTCCAAAAGTTAGATGTAAACCTGGGATCACAATCAGATACAATGGAAAGGGGAACACCATGCAACCAGACTTTCTCTTTAACATACAACCGAGATATTTGATTTAGAGACAATGTTTCTCAAATAGGAAGGTAATGATCAGATTAAGTCAACTGATAAACAATAACCCAGATTGCATTGTTACCTCGAGATGTCTTCGGTAATCCTACAACAGAGTCCATGGATATATTTTCCCATTTCCACTCTGGCACCGGTAAAGACTGAAGCCTCCCTTTCGGTAACTATCGCTTTGCTTTAACCTGCTAACAAGTCAAACACTTCGTAGAAAAATCAGTAATATCTCTTTTCATTCCATCCCCCCATTAATACTCCCGAAGATCTCTATACATCTTAGTACTACCAGGATGAACTAAAAATGGGGAACTATGAGTTTCACATAGCAACTCATTCTTCAACTATGAATCACAAGGCACACATAATCGTTTCCCAAACCTTAAAACACAATCATTATCAACATTAAAATTAGGAAACATACCATTCTATACCAAATCTACCTTTTTCTACAACTCACTATCTTCCTTCTATGATTTCTTAATTCTGTATGAGAGATATGATATCACTGACACCTGAAACAAAACAGAAGAATTTCCTGCACCAAAAACCTCTATTCCAAAGTTCATCATATCAAAAACCAAAGGATCTCATTCCAAATTTATCTTTGTTAGTGAATCATTACTTTTTCAAATCAAAACATCAGCCACATTATTTTATTTTCCCTGATGGTAAAGTATCATTCAATCACAATCCATGATTAATTCCAACCATCTCCTCTATCTCATGTTCAACTCTTTCTGGGTTAATATATACTTCAAGATTTTGTGGTCAGTATATATTTCACATTTTACTCCATACAAATGATGCCTCCAAATTTATAAAGCAAAAAAAATAGCAGCTAATTCTAAATCATGTTTAGGGTAATTTAACTCATGAGGTTTCAAATGACTTGGGGCATAAGTAATTACCTGATCATTCTTCATAAGGACACAACCAAGAACTTTCAACGAAGCATCACTATAGATAAACAATTCAACATCTCTAGAAGGAAGATCCAAAACTAGATCATTCACCAGTATTCTTTTCAATTCCTAAAAACATCATCACATTATTTTGACCAAATGATCTTAACACCTTTTCATGTTAATTTTTTCATTGTACTAGATAACCATCCAAAATTCTCAACAAACCTTCGGTAATAAGATTCCAAACCAAGAAAACTACGGATCTCAGTTATATTTGTGGGTCTTGGCCATTCTTCAAAAACTTTCATTTTAGCAGGATCAACAGTAATTCCGTTTTTTAAACAATGTGACAAAGAAAGAAATTTTTTGTAACCAAAACTCACACATTATGAATTTCCCAAATAGTTTCATTTCTTTTACAGTTTGCTATACAACCCTTAAATGACTTTCATGATCCTATTTACTTTTTTAAATAGCCAAAATATTGTCAATGAACACAACCAGAAACTGATCCAATAACTCATGGAAAATTCTATTCATAAGATCCATTAATACAGCAAGTGCATTAGTTAACCCAAAATGCATAACTACAAATTCATAATGTCCATATCTAGTATGAAACAGAGTCTTAGGAATGTATTATTCCTTTACTTTCAACTGATGGTATCCCGACCTCAAGTCAATCTTCGAAAAATACTGAGCTCCCTAGAGCTAATCAAAAAAATCATCGATATGAGTCAAAGGATACTTGTTCTTAACAGTGATGTTATTCAATGCTCTATAATCAATGAAAAGTTTCTTTGAACCATATATATTTTTAACAAACAAGACTAGGGTACCCCATGGTGATGTGCTGGGTCAAATGAAACCTTTATCTAATAACTCCTTCAATTGCTTCTTTAACTCTATAAGTTCAATTTGAGCCATTTGAGAAGGGGGTTTTGAAATTGTCTTAGCATTAGAAACTAAGTCAGCAGTAAATTCAACTTGTTGATTAGGTATAACACCAGGTAACTCATCAGGAAAAACATCAGGGCACTCATTTACCACTGGCACATCATTAATCTGAATAGTTTCTTTATATTCAATAATATGTCTAAGGTAAAATTCATTTCCATATTTTACTAGTTTCTCAGCTTCCTGATATGTTATAAAAAACAAGAGTTCATTCTTGTACACAAGCTGAAAATATTTCATAAAATAAACCTCTTTAGCTCTATAGTCAATCTTAGCATGATAAACAAAAAGCCAATCCATGTCCAAAATAACATCAAACTCTACTAGAGGAAAAACAATAAGGATTACAGGTAGATTCTTTATGTACACAAGGACAGGAAGGTTCTTATAATTTATTTTTTCCTCAACATTTACTCCAGGTATTTTTACCATAAGTTCAGTATTCATATCATGAGATGGAATTCCCAATTTACTAGAAAAATTCTCAGAAATGAAAGAGTGTGTAGACCCTGAATCAAACAACACACTGGCATAATCTGAAAAAATAAACAGTGTACCTGATACTAATTCATTTGATGGCCCAACATCTAATGATGTAGTTGAAAAGGATTTCACCACCACTTTCTGCTTCTAATATGGCTTTTTTCCCTCAGTTGAGTTCTTTACTGGATACTCATATATATAATGAACCACTTCATTACACTTAAAACATCTTACCAATGACTTTTCTTTACCCGATTGATCATCATCCTTACAGGTACGAGCAATATGATCAGACTTCCCACACCAGAAGCACTTTCTAGACTTTGATAAACATTCTCCAGGATTCTTTTTACAACACTTCTCTCAAGTTGGATATTTAGTTTTCTTACATATAGGCTTCTTTGATGAATTCTATCCCTTTTCCTGCCAACTGGACATCTTATTCTGTTGTTTTTCAATGAACACCTGATCATCGACAAACACCATTTCCACCTTCTCCACACACCGAACAAGTTTTTCATAACTTTTGATCCCACTGGAGGCTAAAACTCTTAGATATCGTGGCTTCATTACTGAGTAAAATTGATTTATCTTACTATAAAGATCTTGGATGAAATTTAGTGCATACCTTGCCAGTCGAGTGAACTTTTCTTCTTAAGAAGCCACTGAGTCATCTTCCTACCTCAATTCCAAGAATAGCCATACAGTCGACTTCCACACATATTAGTAAATGGAATATCCATATGACTGACTTACATACCCCATGCATTGGATGTTATAATGTAACCCCTCATCCTAGTTTTCACAGTACCACCCATCATTTGGTTTATCACATAACCACCCATCAAATGTCCAAGTACCATTATAAAATCATAACACATAAAACCAATATAAAGGAATGATAACTTTTCCACATTTCAATAAAAAAATATAATTTAAATATATTGACATAAAATAATCCTTTATCAAAACCATTTTCAATACCAAAATAATTAAAAGAGTATATAGTATTTATTTAATTTTAAAATCATTACGACTTGCTAAGGAAGCCAAATATCAAATAGTACTCACGGTGGCGGAAAGGTCGTTATCACTGCCTACATTAAAAAGAAGCATACTTTTTTCCATTTATTAAAATGCTTCATTGAGAAAAGATTCTTTTGAATAAAATTAAATGTCAATGGTGTTTATACATCGTATAAAATAAAGTTGTGTATAAAACAAAACATGCCTCAATGAAAGGAGATTGAGACGAAGCCCCTTACCTCATTTCCGACTTGACTCATTCATTCTTTAACGTCCTAAATAATAAACTGAATCGAATTTCTACTTGATTCAGAACTATTTTCAAGTTTATTATTCCTCTTATATCACTTATTACCATGTTACAAACATTACATAGTCATTTATGTTAATAACGGTCATTTTGTCGATATTTGGTACTTGAGTCGAAAATGGACTTCTTATAATTACATGTTGTTAATGTGGTCAAAATTTCATTATATCCTAAATTATATTCATGATTTAGATATCATATATTTCATATATATCCAGTATATACATATATTAATAATAGTACATAACATTTAGAGATAAGAAATGAGATGCACCGTTCATGGAGACGGTAAGTCGTACGTACCCATGAAGGCTACTTTAATTTCTATTTAGTATTTAAAGGAATTAAAATATAATGATACATAGTTATATTATAATTACAGTATATTATCATATATAATATCATTAACGCAATCCTATATACATACCACATACGGTATGAACGAGTCATATCACCTTGAGGGGGCGGTAGCCCGCACTTCCTCAAAAGAAATTATTGCGTTTACCCATAATGGATACCATAAAGGTATGATATAAATGGAAATACAGAAGCCTAAATAAAACATAAACATAATATATATCATATATAAATACAGTACCATGATAATGGCCACCATGAGAGGCGGTAGGAGATGATTGGTCAATCATCATTTCTTGAGGCGTTATTTTTCCATCCACAGAAACATTATGTTCTTCACCCATTTAATGGAGGTTTGTGCAAGTGTGGTTAGAATCCATCTCATAACAAAATCATAGTATATTTAGGATATAGGTTTTGTTTTAAAATAAAGGAATAAAAAGATTTTAGGGGTTGGGGAAGTAAAATAAAAGAAGAGAAGTGAAGAGAAACCATTACCTTAAATTTGGGTAACATCCATTGGTTTCAACCTAAAGGACTTCCTGAAATGCCTTCTACCTAAGGTAAGGATTATAGGAGGAGGAGAGGGATTTAGGGATCTTAATTGGGTAGAGTTTTGAGGATAAAAATTGCTTGATAGGTGTGAGGAATTGGTTAGAAGTGGTCTCCATTTATAACTGGGGGAGAGGCTCTTTAGGAAAGTGTGAAAACATTATTTTATTATAAACATATATTCGGTTTAAACAGGTCCAAAACACATTAATGTCAAAGATAAGATGACTCATATTCGAATTAAAATCATCCAATAGGAATTGGACAGGTTTTGGATATTATTTTAGTCTTTATAATCTTATTTATTTAAATAATTTATTAATGAGGTAAATTATGCATCATTATTGTGTCGCGAATAATTTTATTTATTTGATGTCTAAAAATTATTAAAAAAATACCATGATGTAGGAAATATTATTATATTTCCAATGAATATTTATAGACGAAAATATAATTTATAAAAACATATGTAAAAATTAATTTACTAAAAGATATTTGTTTATGTCATTTATGCCTTTACTTTAAGTTAATTAATCTAAAGCGTCATTATCAGTCATATGTGGCTCCATGGGGTACCAAAATCGACCCAAATATTCCCATGGTCATCCATGACTCATCCAATAAGTCTAGGAGAAGTGTTAAGTTAATTTTGTATTATTATAGAATTATTTTTATCTTGAATAACCTTATTTACCTTTAACCGCAGTAAATAAAAGTCAAGATTTACTATTCACAAAAAAAATTCATCTCATTGAACCAAATTTTACATACTAATAACAACCATGTATGTTGGATTTTTGAAATTCAATTCACAGAAGCGGTAAAATTTCATTTAAATGAAAAATTCAGTTTTTTAACAACTACTAAGTGGTTTCAATATTCATCAAAAATTGACTTTTTTCGGAAAAATACCAAAAACTCAGCATAAGCTATATTTTATATTTCGAATTCAAAAATGATGTCTATTTTACCCAATTAAAAACATATAAGTTTCACAAATTAATATAAAATTAATTCCTATTGTCAAAACAAATAGCGTGTTTTTAAGAAATGATATCAATCAAAAGATTGACAGTTGTTTATGTCCAATTTCAAAGTGAAACTAATTCCAATGACCACAATTGGATTAAATGCTAAAAATAAATTTTAATTACACTTTAAAACTAATTAAAAAGATAATCTAACAATACAAATAAATTTGATTAAAAGGCAGTTTTGAATTAAAATATAATAGTTATTTCACTATTCATTAAAAAAATGATTTTTATCATAAAAATACCATAAAATTACCCAAAGTAAATTCTGGTATCCCAATTCTAAAGAAGAATTTTATTTTGTCAAATATAACATATAAGAGTGACAAAAACATAGATTTAAATCAGGTTCTCCATCAAAAGGCGGTAAATCAACCTTTTAAAGAATATTAGAGTATTTATGCTTAAAATTAGATTCATTCACATTTTAAGCCTCTATAATTTATTGGATAAATGTAAAAACAATTAAAAAACATGAAGAATAATATTCTAGTTAGTTTTGTGCATTCCTGCATATACAATGGCTAGTCGTTAACTACTATTTAATATAATAATATTATATTATTTGTGTGCAACGTAAGATTTCAAAGAAACCCATTGTTATGTATTGGGTATTCCATTGAACATAGAAATTCCTTTAAAGAAAAATTCATATTTAATTCATAAATATTAATAATTATGAAAATATAATATATCTTCATTTAATTGGGATGTTACAGAAACCTCTAAGGAATGTTTTCTGCTACAAGAAGAACCACTATCCTGCCGCATGACTTTTCCTCTATGCTATGTAATATCCACACCCCTCAGGCTACACTTAGTGATAAGAGACTGATTTATGATCTTATAAATAGTTGGTAGGAATAATAAATTCACCCATGTATGGATGGCATACTGAATCCCATCCATGAATCATCTTGAACATAAAATATCATTAGCGGTTTAAAACGATGTAAATCACTATAACTCAGTGAATGAAATCGAATATTCCATGAATAATGTAGAACCCTTCAGGAGATACCTAAAATATTTGTCTTGGAAATACCTCAGTGTCTAAGGAAACACTTAATCATAAGATATAGTTTAGAAGTTAGCCCATTTCATGCCATGATGGAGATTAGCATGGGTAATCACATCACACCATCACATGGATGAATTACACAACATTTAAGTAGAAAGATGAACCTCATCTCTGGAGGGATATTTATACACTAAAATATTTAAATAGTGGACTCTATCCAAGCCTCAGTAGCCTATGGACTATCGTCCCCTCAGAAAGCAGGATAATGCTGCTATTGGAACTCATGGGGGGTAGATCAGCTATCGAAGTTTCCGGTTGTGAAGCCCATTTTATAAACTGCATCAGATATTGGAAACTATCAAAAAGTTGATCTTAAGTTCCTAGATCAGTTATAACAGGATATGTCTCATGTGTCACTCCTAGCATTATAAATGGTGTCTTAGGGCCCACTGTTCTAGGAGAATAGTTGTCACCACCCTCCGGGTGCATGACATGAGGATTTCGTGGAGACATTGGTCTATAAATTCCATGTACATAACTTATAAAAATCCTTTAAGCATATAAATAACCATAATAGATAAATATGGACATAAATAAAGAACACACTACCCACTTTATACTACCCAAAATACTTTATTACAAGGCCATATATGGTAAGTGCTCAAGTATAAGATATTGGGTTCTAGTAGATGAAGGGTCAACAGTACCTTGTATCTTTATTTACTGGAAACATTTTCATTTCATAATTCAAGTTATAATTTTACATTTTCTTTTTTTCATATCTATAGGTTCATTTAAAATTGATTTCAATTCACAATGAATCATGTCCCATAATCCATATCACTAAATGAAAAATGCATTTAATTTTTATATAATGACTCAATTAGGTAAATTACCCATTGAACCCACAGGGGTTGATAACACCTCATGATTTGAATGTTTTAATCACCCAATCATATCCAAGTCTAATATTAATTATATATATTAAAAAATGTCTCAAAAAAATGATAAGAATATCATGGAATAAATGAAGTGAAAATGCACTTATATCGCATGGAAATATGAATGACCTATGAATTTTAGGTGCTTATGAAGATGCATGTAGCAATGCTCCATGCCCTCACATCATCAGGCCAAGGATGAAATGAAATCATCAATCAGGACAATAATAATAACCACAACACAACATTTTCATCACCCAATAGTGAAATGATATCAACTATAATAGGTAAAAGGATAACAACAATCATAATTCAGGAAACACATAATTTACCCCGAACATGGGTTAGTTATGGAAATGGATGGATTATATCCAAGTTCTAAAGTGTTTAAAATATCTGATCTATTTCCCCCAAATATTAATGAAATAAAGGAACCTCATCTAATACGACTTTGTGATGACCCGAACCTAGGTTCCACTCCGAGGTGACCTGAACTCGGTGGGCCACACAACCTCAGGCATATCTCCCTAAATGCTAAAGGCTTATAAATAATAGTGAGGTCCTAGGATTTGTCCATTGTAATACTATTACCTCATTAATGGATTTTACCAAAGTGGTATAAGTATAAAAGAAGGTAAATAGAGAAAGAAAAGTTAGTAAAAAAGAAGGCACATAAAAAGTATACTAAAGTAATAAATAACTGAAATCTTGATAATAATAAAAAATTTGTTGATACATTTCATGTTTTGATAAGCTGGAAAACCTTAATACAAGGTAGTATGAAGTATTAAAAAATATGTTATACAAAAGAAACAAAAAGGAATCCAAAAAACAATCCACGAATCAAGATCTCCAGCTTGATCATCTACTTCCATACTCTATCCTTAAGGACGAAAATAATAAAGTGCCTAAAGAAGTACACTTCCCTTTGTAAAAAAATTATAAATATAGTCTTCCAGGGTACTTATGTCTCCCCGATAGGATGTGTGATAAATATCAATATTCCACTACCAAAAACGTATTTAACATCCATTCCATGTAATATAAACTAAATGAGTGTGAAAACATGTATAGATAAAAATAAAGTTGTAGAGTAACATAAATACCCAAATACATGCTTTAGCTCTTGGATGGTGTCTAAACAAGTAACTATCCAGAAGGTTCGAGAGACAGGCAAAAGCCTGCTCCAAAAAAATTATTATAACAAAAAGTAAACAGTACAAAGCAACTCATAAACCAGGATTCTTACAAAGCCGAGACCTAACAAGGAATACTATAATGATAATAATTTTAAATAGGTTCCAAGGTAATGTCCAAGGAAACCTAGACCTCATGGGATTCCAAATCAGTAGAAACATTAGCTTAGCATATAGGGGAAAAAGTGTAATCTAAGGAACATTGTCAATGTAATTCCACATTAATGAATGTTTAACTAAGTCCAACGAATACATCCAAGGTAAAATAGGATAAGTGGTGACCTGGCCCAAGGGAGTATCTAAGACACCTAATGTGCATAGATGTCATAATGGATCTAGGGATTGTAACCAAGGCATCCCGTAATAATAAAGGATGGATCATATGGTGTCATACTTGGCATCTAGTGATAGATGATTTTCAGGTTCCAAGGTTGGTCTCACCCTTGGCAACCAATATCCTTGAATCTTAATGGAATCCATGAGTGATAAAGGAATTACTTCTAGAATCAAAAATCTAACTCACGTTTGACCAATCCTATAGTAATGTCAATGTCAAAATAAAAGAGGCACCTTTAATTTATTACATATAATTAGTTAGTCCGTATGAATTACTCAAGTTATTTAATAATCCATCTAGATCAATCCATTACCTTTCATTACATTGAAAAGTCTAAGGGACATGAAACCATTTATTTAATTCATCTAAGTCATAATAATTAAATAAGTTTCACTCTAATACCTTCCATAGTATAAGGAAATGGATCTATGGATATGAAACCAAACCATTCAATTATATTCAATTAAACCAACTCAAATACATGGTATACAATATAATTCTATTTAATATTGATTTATCAAAGTGAATCACATACCATAGGTGGGTCCAGTGATATAATAACATGGTACTATCAATTCAAAATTCACAATTCATTCAATTCAAGGGGATAACTATTAGAAAGGTAAATCCACACACCCGAATGGTTTAGAAAAAGTCATAATGGACCATTAAGTACAAAATAAGGAAGTCACCCTGCATGGGGTGGTTGTTGTTCAGGGAACCACATCCAACAATGAATAACATATTTAAGAGGAGTCTTAGAATATTGTTCTAACTACTAAAATCTAGTAATATAAATTAAACAGGTCACACATGATGAGATTGGCACAAACATATAGAAATTTATAAAAGGATGAAACTCGATGGATGAGTTATATACCACCTACCTCAAACTCAAACGAATCTCCACATCCATTATCGGTGTATAATTTTTCAAGGATTGGAAGAGATATGAAGAATAGATCAATTCCATAAAAATAGGGAATATGAGCCTACATCTAAATATATTCGTCTATAAGAAGAAGAATGGAAAAATATTAAGTAGGAATTGAAATCATACTGATTCAGATCTAGCGATTCAAACGGTTCTTTGATCAGTCTACAGATGGATGGTTGAGATCAAATCCAATGAAAGTGTCTTTGGGAGATCCAAAATGGGATATTGGGGGGTGAAATCTATAGGATAAACAAATGATAGGAGGGAAGGGTTGAATTAGATCTATAAGGGTATTTTCTTAAACTCAACCAAAAATGCACTTATAACGGTTTGGAAAACCATACGCTAACCATACACCATCTTCTGTAGGTAGTGACATTTGGCTTGGTTAGAATGCATGGTTAGGGAAACCATGAATTGACAAAAAAATACCCTTCTACAAGTTGTCTTCTATTTTTGGCACAGTTGTGAGACCCCTAGTACATGGTTATGGAAAACCATGGTCCCTACATCACCCCACTATCGAGCCTCACATGGTTAAAAATAACTATGTGACTTTCATTGTATGCTTTCTTCTAACCATGTGATAGGCCAATTTCTCCCAAAAAATATATGTTCTTCGCTATGATCTAGCCCAAAGACCCCCGAGACACCCACGAACACATTAGGAATCTATTTTTGGTAAAAAAATTAATTTTTCCAAATTTAAAATAATTCATAACTAACTCAAAAAACTAGGTTGATACATTCGTCCCCAATTAAAGGAACTTTTCCCCAAGTTCACCTTCAAAGGGAGGTGAAACACTATAGTAAAACAACTCTCACCACTAGGAATTTATATTTGCCTACCACTCCCATGTCTCATCTAGTACATGTATGTGCTCCTAGATCACCCGTACAAAAGGGATAAACTATCCCCAAATAGACTCATTTATCCAGTCAATGATGTGTAGAGGATACTCCTCAAAGGTAGAATCAACATATATATTGACTTCCTTGGAATAAAAAATTTGAGATGGGTTGGAATTATAGTGGTTAAGCTATGAAATGTTGTTGAAACTGTACACGGAACAATCACTCTGAGGTAGTATCAACCAATAGTCTAACGGTCTTACTCTCTCTAGGATATCAAATGAACCTACATAATTAGGTAACAACTTCCCTTGCATTCGTGCCATTTATTACCAGGACAGGGTAGTACCTATAGAGAAACATGATCCTCGACCCTGAAATATAGAGGACATTTGTGGAAATAGTTATTAGAAATCATTCTAGACTGAGTAGCAGTCATACATTTTTGGATCAGTTGGACCTACTCTAAAGTCTCCTACATGAGATGAGGACATAGTAGGGCTTCCTGAAATACCTCTAACCAACACATGGGTGAATTACATGACCTACCATACAAAGAATGAAGAGGATAATTCTTAATTGTCACCTAAAATCTATTATTATAGGTTAAATCAGTGAGAGGGATATGATCCTCCTATGAACCAGTGAATCCATAGATGCATGCATGGAGCATGTACTCTAAACATTGTATTTCCAATTCTGATTGTCCCTCGGTTTGGGGGTGAAAGGTTGTGATCTGAAGACCTGTTTACCCATAGATTTAATTAGTCCCTACTAGAATTACGATGTGAAAGAAGAATCCCTATCATAAATGATAGTACGAGGGATCATGTGTAGTCATATAATCTCATATACATACAATCTTCCTAGCTCATAAAATAATAATGTCTCACTAATATTATGGAAGTGGGATACTTTCTTTAACCAGTCAATGAAACACATACTATGTTTCTACCTATAGGATACCTCAATAATCCAACTATAAAGTCTATGGGAATATCTTCCCATTTAAATTACAGGCCTTGAATAGGCTGTAACGAGACTATTGGTATCTGGTGTTCTACCTTCACCTTCTGATTGCTAGGGAATTTGTGATAAATCCTTCTTTTTGATGTTCCATCCGAGCCCACAAACACTAGCATCACATATATAGATACATATTATAGATTGCTGGATGAAATTCCCATCGAGAAGTGCGGGACTCATGCATTAAATCTTATATCATATTTATAGGAACCCAAACATGTCCATGAATACGTAGGATGTCTTTTCCATCCACAAACCAATCCGAATATGGTTCATCTCCTGAACTAGTCCCATAGATAACTAAGCCTTCAAAATCTTAAAATTGGATACTCTTCACCTTCTCAAGGATGTAAGATTTAACTATCAAGGCTATGAGATAAGACTTCTCATGACCCTCAGGAAACTAAAGATGAAACTCATTAAAGAGGGCCATCAATTTACATTCATTACTTTCTTCTGGTAAAACATGTTCCTATGTTTTTTGGAATATCCCATAATCCAATACATTTTATTTTCCACGCATATAGGCAAGATCAAAATCAAATAACTAATGATATTAAACCCATTTTCAGAGTCTGAGATTCATGTCATGTGCTGAAAATATATATTTGAGGCTCTTTTGGTCCATATAAACCACATACTATAACATCCTATGTAAATAAAGAATAATATTTTTTTCATATTTATTAATATTTTTTAATTAAAGATTAATTTTACTTTGAAGGGTATGCTGTGTTCGATGGCGTACCTGATACGCAACAACGGGTTTCTTCAAAATCTTACGTTACACACTGCTAAAATAATATTATCATTTTAGTTGGCAGTTAACACCAAACCATTGTATTGTAAATAAGGAATATATATAACTTAAATATGAATATACTTTTTTGATAAATGTTTTTATATTTATACATGAAAATTTAGATTCTTAAAATGTGAATGAATCTAATTTTAAGCATAATTTTCTTTAAAAGGTCAATTTACCGCCTTTTAATGGCGAATCCTCTTTAAATATAGTTTTTTTCACTATTATATGTTCTATTTGACAAAATAAAAGTCTTCTATAGAAATGGGACATCATAATTTACTTTGGATAAAATTTTGGTATTTTTTAGATAAAATTCATTTTTCTTATGAATAATGAAAAATACTACATTTTAATTCAAAAGTGCCTTTATATCTAATTTATTAATATGTTTAGGTTATCTTTTTAATTTGTTTTAAAGTGTAATTAAAATATATTTTTACCATTTAATCTAATTTTGTTCATTGTGTGTAATTTCATTTTGAAATTGGACAAAAACAAGTGTCAATCTTTTGATAGTTATTATTTCTTAAAAAACACGCTATTTGTTTTAACAGTGGAAATTAATTTTAAATTAATTTCTACCACTTCTGGGTTTTGAATTTTGAAAAATGTATTCAATATTTTTAATTAGTAGGTCTAAATTGTGTAAATAGGTAACTTTTATTTTTAGACTTTTTAAATATTTACTTCAGTAAATATTTTATTTACCATGATTAAAAGATAAAAATAATAAATAAGGTTAAAATATAATATTATAATAATATTAAATTACCCTAACATGTGTCATAATCTTATTGGATGATACATATCCGACCATGGGAATCCTTGGGTCGAATATTGGACCCCATGGAGCCACATGGGAGTAATAATGACATTTTATATTAATTAATTTAAAGTAAAGAAAAAAATGACATAAACAAATATCTTTTAGTAAATAAGTTTTTACAAAGGGTTATATAAGTTATATTTTCGACTATAAAAATTATTTTGAAATATAAAACGGTTTTCTATATCATGATATTTTTTTTGTAATTTTTTTACATCAAATAAATTAAATTACTTATGACACAATAATGATACAATATTTACCACATTAATAAATTATTTAAATAAACAAGATTATAAATATTAAAATAATATCCAAAACTAGTAAAATTATTATTGGATTAATTTATTTCGACCATGAGTCATCTAAAATTTTATATTAAGGAATATTTGACCTTTTGAAACCATTAATGAGGTTATAATAAAATAATTGTTTCAAACATTCATAAAGAGCCCCTCCTCTCCCTTATAAAAAACCCCCACTTCTAACCCATTTATCTCACTTATAAATCCTTTGAATCATAAAATCTCTAATAAAATAAGCTTCCAATATACCTATCATAATCCTAGAAGACTTACTTTAGGCATAAAACACTTCAAGAAACCCTTTTGGTTCAAACCAAAGGGAGTTACCCGATTTAAAGGTAACATCTTCTCTTAAGTTCTTTTGTTTTATTTTACTTCTCCAACCCCCTAAACTCTTTTTATTGCTTTATTTTATAACAACAACAGTATCCTCAATATAATATGATGTTTTTATAAGAATTATTCGAACTAAAATTACACACACCTTCATCTAATGGATAAATAACATATTGTTTCTATGGATGGAAAACTAATGCCCCACGAAACGATGATTGTTCAATTAACTCCTATCGCCCCCCCAAAGTGATATGACTCGTTAATACCTTATGTGGGATGTATAAAGAATGGATTCAATGATATTATATATGATATTGTAACGTCCCGACCTTGAAGCCACTAAACCAGTGCTCCGAGCCGGTTCGCCACAAGGCCTCAAGCGCGCCTCCCCGTACGCCAGAGGCTGCCGACTAGTAGTGAGGGCCTAGGGTGTGATAGTGGGGAGACTATGCCCTCATACCATATTAAGAAAATAGTGGAAATAGATCTGTATCATACACAACAGAAAGTAAACAGAGTGCGGAAGCAGTAAACAACAGAAATAGAACTGGCTGTAATAGTAAAATGCTGTAAAAGACCGAACATCTATGAAATTCAATACAACACTGGTCACCCACAGGGCCGACAATATAGATACAAGTACCAAAGAAACTGAAAGTTAAATTATAGGAATTTTCTACAAACTCCAAGCTAAACCACGTACCTGATCTCCACACACTGTCAAACTGCAGCAGCCCAATCAGTAGTACCGCTCGAGCAGCTCCGCTCGATAATGCATCACTGGGCCTCAACCCTATCCATCATGAAACTCATGATCAACCTAAAAGGCAGACCTAAGGTCTACACATACACTGAGGTGTACGTTCAGGGGTTATAAAAAATCTCAGTATGGCACCCCGACAACAACCTATAACTGTGCTGTAAAAAGGGTATGCAACAGAAACGTGCTCAGCCTAGCTGGAACACTACAAAAAGAAGTAAACCAAACGTGAAACCGCAGTTGAACTCAGGGTATGTAATCCCTTTCAACTAGGAACGTGCCACCATGGATGTCCATATCTATATACGTACACATGTATAGTCCCATACCTATAAAAATATACGTAAATATGAATATTCATGATTAAGTGATTCAAATAACAAGGAACCACATCCACAGTCGATACATGGGACCATAAGTCCGATCTCATGGACATCCTGTGCAAGGGAATTGAGCTAGAAGTCGTGCCACTCAAGCTGTGTATCATTAAGTCGATATCTGGGTCTGTAATCCCATCGACATGTACTAGCTTCGGCCAACGCTGGAAATATATCTCTGAACAAGTCAACCAGAACCAATCCCCCAGGCTAAACAGAACTTTTCCATCAGGCTAAACAAAACCATACCCTCAGGCTAAACAAAACATTTCCCTTAGGCCTTGCCCTAAGGAGAATCTGTATCCTTTCCCTCAGGCCTTTCCCTCTGGCGAATCATTAACCTTTCCCTCAGGTCTTGCCCTTAGGAGAATCAGTAACCTTGCCCTCATGCGAAATAGAACATCACCCTCAGGCTAATACAATCACACCCTCTGGCCACAGTAAACACCGCCCTCAGGCATAAGTAAACAATCCATGCCCAACATATAAAAAATTTAATTTACACGCCATTCCTCTCGAGGAAAAAGTAATGCATAATTAAACAAGGCATACCCTCTAGTATCCTGGACAAACGGCTAAACAAAGGAACGCACCCCTCAGGATGGTCCTGGATCCAATAAGTGATCCCAAACAACAGTTTTAACTCATCATTATATTATCTATGAAATTATAGATATCTTTCAGCAAAGGCCTCAGCCATGCGACACCCCAACCATGGGTTCGTAGCACGACGATACACAAAATCAACTCAACGATTAGAAATAAACATCGGAACACCTACTAATCAGGCACACAGTGAAAAGTAGGTATCCCAATAAATAAGAAGACACCTCACGCCAGGCTCAACAGCCACCAACCAGGAAGCACCTCTGGTAACCACTACATCATCAACAAAACCAAGTCAGATATAAACAAACAGTGAGGGTGGTCAAACGCCCAACCCAACACTTAAAACATAACCCTGCAAAATTACTAGCTTGAAACGGGTTCTAGATGACACCCGAACACCTTCTATACCAAAACGTGACGCAACAACTCAGGTCGGTCAAACAACGGGCACCCGTCGGGTCCAACAAGTCAAACACCAAGGAGTCATCCTACTCCGTATCCTCTAGATAACTAGAGAGAAGGAATCCTACATAGGATCCTTAGATTATAAGAATCCCACATGGGATCCTCGAATTAATAAAAAAAGAGGCAACCCATAACAGGGGTCCTCTCAAACACAACAAGAGAGAGTTCCTAAAAGGACTCCCTAGTTTAGCACACAAGCAAGGCATCCCTCAGGGGACCCTTAGAAGCATCTGGTCTCATGGACACTTAGGCCAGAAGGGCACGTCTAACAAGGGAAACGTCCTATAAAGAAAGGTTATAAGAGATAGATCACAGATCATCTCATATTAATGGTGTCTACTAAGTTGGTCCGAACACCCAACCTAGCAACCTCACCAAGTCTCATCCTCAGGTGACGACTGGACTCGATAATTGGAGGAAGAACCCCTCCATTTTAGATAAAAAACACAAAACCCCTTTTAGATGACCTATAAAAGTCAAAAGGATTCTACCATCATGATCTACACAGAAACATGCTCATAATATACTACTCACACGCCCAATTATGACCTCCAGAGCATAAGATAACCCTAAATTACTAAACTAGAGCAGTACATGGCCAGAGTACATGGCTAGAGCCCATTGGGCCTGCCTGTGAAACAGTACACGGCATTTACTTTACTATACATCGCTTGTACTATTCAAAAAAAGTCACACCGTGTCTGTTTTCACCTGAACAGTTTCCCATGTACCACTACACAGCGTGTACTTTACTCTACATGGCGTGTACATCAAAAAAACCACTAAAACTGTGTTCTATTCCACACGGCCAGCCACACGGCCACCACTACACGGTGTGTACTCAAAGTACATGGAGTGTACTCAATGTACATGGATTGTACTAAAAAAACTCATCTTCCTTAAATGGGAATAACACACGGCGTGTTCCCCGGGAACACACGCCGTGTATATAGGGTTTTCTGACGGGAAATCCCTAAAAACGCCCGATTCGCCTGTTTTCGCCCCCGAAACAACAGATCGAGCCCCATGGGAATACCAGCAAGCAATATAAGGCTTTAAAAACTTAAAAAAAACTTTTTTTAAGGGGATCTATGGGAAAAACGTAAATGGCCCTACCTTTGGGCGGAAACCGCCGAAGCTTTGGTTGATTTCATAGCACCCGGTTTCCCTTCGCGGAATCAGCGCGTCGCGGGCTTCGAATCGGTACCACTTTAGCCTTCCTTATCTCCCATTTTCTCGATCTCTCAATTATCCCATGGGACACAGCCAAGGAGAAGCCACACATGGTGCGTTCACAAGAAGGAGGATGGAGGAAGAGAGAGAAGAGAAAAGAAAAGAAGAAAAGAAAATGAAGAAAAAGGGGCCCGGGCCGCCCTCGGTGCCTGACATGAGTTTATGCCTTCCCTAGGCTAAACTCCCCATTCGGACTCAATGGAAAAAATGGAATCTCAATCCGATGCTCCATTTAAATGTTATCACTAAAGGAACTCGCATGAATAAATTAATATTTAATTTAATAATATAAAATATTAAATATTTCGCCAAAATTTGAACAGATCAGAATTCCTCCAAACTACTATCCTAGAGTGAAAACACTATTCCGAGACCAATGGAGTTGTCAAAAAATTTATCTGAGATGAGATGGTAGGGTAAAATGACCATTTTACCCCTCACGAGCATCCAACAGCAAAAATTCAAATTTCGGCTCAAAATGATTGCCTAGAAAAACACGGGTTCTTACAAACTCCCCACCATAAACCTTGTCATCCCCGAGAAGCCCAGTGAAAGAACCAGCAACCATACTCATAACCCGAGCATCTGCAAAAACATTCTATCTAGACTTTCTGACGACCAGCCTTATAGTATTAACCACCACTTCTACACAGAATACTTTCAACTATGACTGATCTGGTACTCCCCACCAAAGGAATGCCCTTATCGTCGTCTTAAAATAAAATCTAGATCTCAAAAGCTCATGGAAAACACTGAAGTTTAACCTATACAAGTAAAACCACCTCAATGGGCCAATGGTGCAATCCGCACCATATGGATTTTCTTACACTGCTCCTAGAGAAAAACCACAACAGGTTTCATCCTCAATAGGCATGAACCTTAGAAAAGAAAAAAGGAGCTCAACATAGGGCCGAAGATCTCTCAGCATACTCAAGACGCATAAAGATAGCGCATGATCATCTCTAACAAGAGTACACTAATATTTCACTAAAGGTGTGTCCATCTCCCTCCGAGCCATGCTAGCATCCTGCCAAAACCTGACCAGGACTCAAGCACAGGTCAACCACCCTCAAACAGGTTTCTGACACATTCCTAATACTCATGTCCACCATATCTCAAATAGAAAAGACCAGGAAATAAAACTCCTCTGATACCACTTTGTAACATCCCGACCCGGAAGCCACTAATCTAGTGCTCCGAGCCGGTTCGTCACAAGGCCTCAAGAGCACCTCCCCGTACGCCAGAGGCTGTCGACTAGCAGCATGGGCCTAGGGTGTGATAGTAGGGAGACTATTCCCTCATACCAGAGTAAGAAAACAATAGAAATAAATAAGTATCATACATAGTAGAAAGTAAACAGAGTGTGGAAGCAGTAAACCTCAGAAATAGAACTAGCTGTAATAGTAAAATGTTGTAGAAGCCCGAACAGCTAATCAATACAATACAACACTGCTCACCCACAGGGCCAACCATACATATACAAGTACAAAAGAAACAGTAAGTAAAAGTATAGGGCTCCGCTACAACTCTGAGCCAAACCATGTACCCAATCTCCACACACTGTCGAACTGCAGCAGCCCGATCAGTAGTACCACTCGAGCAGCTCCTCTCTATCATGAAACACTAGGCCTAAGCCCTATTCACCATGCAACTTGTGCTTAACCTGAAAAGAAAACATAAGGTCTACACGTACACCAAGGTGTATGTGTAGGGGTGATAAACAATCTCAGTAGGGCACCCCGATAACAACCTATAACTATGCTGCTAAAAGCGTATGCAACAACAACGTGCTCAGCATAGTTGGAACACTAAAAAAGGAAGTAAACCAAATGTGCAACCGCAGTTGAACTCAGGGTATGTAATCCCTGTCAACTGGGAATGTGCCACCATGGATGTCCATATCTATATACGTACACATGTATAGTCCCATACCTATTCACATATACCTAAATATGAATATTCATGATTAAGTGA
Source organism: Viscum album (assembly GCA_963277665.1). Classification (NCBI taxonomy): domain Eukaryota; kingdom Viridiplantae; phylum Streptophyta; class Magnoliopsida; order Santalales; family Viscaceae; genus Viscum; species Viscum album. The sequence goes on from OY728167.1 coordinate 688,802,329, forward strand.
TTCAAATAACAAGAAACCACATCAGAAGTTGTTCCTTGGGACTATAACATCGATCTCTTGGACATCCTGTACAAGGGAATTGAGATGGATGTCATGCCACTCAAGCCGTGTATCATTAAGTCAATATCGAGGTCTGTTATCCCATCAACAAGTACCAGCATCGGCCAATTCCAGAAATATATCTCTGAACAAGTCAACCAGAACCAAGCCCTCAGGATAAATAGAACCTTTCCCTTAGGCTAAACAAAACCATGCCCTCAGGTTAAACAGAAACATTCCCTTCGGACTTTTCCTTAGGCGAATCAGTAACCTTTCCCTCAGTCCTTCCCCTCAGGAAAATCAGAAACCTTTTCCTCAGGCCTTGCCCTCATGAGAATCAGTAACCTTGCCCTCAGGCAAAATAGAACATTTCCCTCAGGCTAATACAGTCACGCCCTCAGGATATAGTAAACACCGGCCTCATGCATAAGTAACTGGGCCATGCCCAATATATAAACATGAAATTTACACACAATTCCTCTCAAGGAAAAAGTAATGTATAAGTAAACATGATATACCCTCAGGTATCCTGGCCAAACGGCTAAACTGAGTAATGCACCCCTCGGGATGGTCCTGGATCCAAGCAGCGATCCAAAAAAATAGTTTTAACTCATCATGATGTTATCTATGAAATTATAGATAACTTTTGGAAAAGGCCTCAGCCATGCGACAACCCAACCATGGGTTCGTAGCACAACAATACACAAAATCAACTCAACAGTTGGAAATAAACATCAAACCACCTACTACTCAGCCACACAAGGAAAATTAGGTATCCCAATAAATAAGAAGATGCCTCATGCCAGGCTCTACAACCACCAACCAGGAAGCACCTCTGGTAACCACTACAGCATCAACTAAACCAAGTTAGATATAAACAAATAGTGAGGGCGGCCGAACGCCAACCCAACACTAAAAACATAACCCCACTGAATTACTATCTTGGCAGGGGTTCTAGATGACACCCGAACACCTTCTCTACCCAAACCCGACGTAACTACTCATGTTAATCAAACAACGGGCACCCACTTGGTCCCACAAGTCAAACACCAAGGAGTCATCCTACTCGGGATCCTCCAGATAACTAGAGAGAAGGAATCCTACACATGATTCTTAGCTTAGAGGAATCCTACATGGGGTCCTCGAATGAAGAACAAAAGGGGAATCCCATAATAGGGGTCCTCTCAAAAAAACAACAGAGAGTTCCAACAAGGACTCCATAGTTCAGCACACAAGCAAGGCATCCCTCAAGGGACCCTTAGAAGCATCCGGTCTCACGGCCTCTTAGGCTAGAAGGGAACAACTCATAAGGGAAACATCCTCTAAATAAGCTTTATAGGAGATAGATCACAGATCATCTCATATGAAAGGTCTCTACTATGTTGGTCCGAACACCCAACCTAGCAACCTCACCAAGTCTCACCCTCAGGTGACGACTGGACTCGATAACTGGAGGAAGAACCCCTCCATTTAGATAAAAATCCCCAAAACCCCCTTTATATGACCTCTAAAAGTCAAATGGATTCCACCATCGTGATCTACATGGAAAAATGCTCAGAATCGACTACTCACACGCCCAATTTTGACCTCCAGACCACAAGATAACCCCAAATTACTAAACTGGAGCAGTACATGGCCAGAGTACATGGCTAGAGCCCATTGGGCCTACCTGTGTAATAGTACACGGTGTATACTTTACTGTACATGGCGTGTACTATTTACAAAAAGTCACACCATGTCCGTTTTCACCCAAACATGTGCCCATGTACCACTACACGGTGTGTACTTTACCATACACGGTGTGTACTTCAAAAAAACAACTAAAACCGTGTTCTATTCCACACGACCATCACTACACGGAGAGTACTCAAAGTACACGACATGTACTAAAAAACTCATCTTCCTTAAATGGTAAGAACACACGGTGTGTTCCCCTGGAACACACACCATGTATATAGGGTTTTCCGATGGGAAATCCCTAAAAACGCCCGATTCGCCCGTATTCGCACCTGAAACAATGATCGAGCCCCATGGGCATACCAGCAAGTAATATAAGGCTTTAAAAACATAAAACAAGTTGTTTAAAGGGGATCTATGGCAAAAACGTAAATAGACCTACCTTTGGGAGGAAACTGCCGAAGCTTCTGTTGATTTCACGGCTCCCGATTGCCCTTCGTGGAATCAGCGCGTCGAGGGCTTCGAATCGGTACCAATCTTGACTTCCTTCTCTCCCATTTTATAGATATCCCAATTTCCCCATGGGTCACGTCCAAGGAGAGGCCACACATGGTGCGTGAACAAGAAGGAGGAGGGAGGAAGATAGAGAAAAGAAAAGAAAAGAAGAAAAGAAAAGGAAGAAAAAGGGGCCCGAGCCGGCCTCGGTGCTTGACATGATTTCATGCCTTCCCTAGGCTAAAATCCCCATTATAGACTCAATGGATCAGACAAAATCTAAATCTTACACAACATTTAGATTTTATCACTAAATGAACTCGCGTGAATAAATCGATATTTAATTTAATAATATTAAATATTAAATATCCCGCCAAAATTCGAACAGATCAGAATTCCTCCAAACTCCTGTCCAAGGGTGAACACCCTATTCCAAGACCAACAGAGTTGTAAAAAAAATTATCCGAGATCAGATGGTAGGGGAAAATGACCATTTTACCCCTCACGAGCATCCACCAGCAAAAATTCAAATTTTTGCTCAAAACAACTGTCCGGAAAAACACGGGTTCTTACAAACACCCCACCATAAACCTTCTCGTCCCCAAGAAGCCCTATTAAAGAACCAGAAACCATACTCATAACCCGAGCATCTGCACAAACAAGCTATCTAGACTATCCGACGAACAACCTTATAGCGTTAACGACCACTTCTACAAATAAGACATTCAACTACGACTGATCTGGTACTCCCCACCATAGGGACACCGTTATCATCGTCTTAAAAGAAAACCCTGAGCTCAAAAGCTCCTAGAAAACACTGAAGTTTAACCTAAACAAGGAAAACCACCTCAAAGGGCCAATGGTGCACTCCCCAGCATATGGATTTCCTTACACCTCTCCAAGAGCAAAACCACAACAGGTTTCATCCTCAACAGGGATGAACCCTAGAAAAGAAAAAAGTAGCTCGACGTAGGGCTGAAGCTCTCTTAGCATACTCAAAAGGAATCAAGATAGCACATGATCATCTCTAACAGGAGTACAATAAGATTTCACCAAAGGTGTGTCCAGCTCCCTCCGTGCCACACTAGCATCCTGCCAAAACCTGACCAGGATTCATGCACGGGTCAACCACCCTCAAAAAGGTTTCCGACACATTCCTAATACTCATGTCCACCATATCCCAAATAGTAAAGACTAGGAAAGAAAAATCCTCTGATAGCACTTTGTAACGCCCTGACCCAGAAGCCACTAAACCAGTGCTCCGAGTTGGTTTGCCACAAGGCCTTAAGCGCGCCTCCACGTACGCCAGAGGATTCTGACTAGTAGCGAGGGCCTAGGGTGTGATTATGGGGAGACTATTCCCTCATACCAGAGTAAGAAAACAACGGAAATAACTATGTATCATACACAGCGGAAATTAAACAGAGTGTGGAAGCAGTAATCCTCAGAGATAGAACTAGCTGTAATAGAAAAATGTTGTAAAAGCCCGAACAGCTATGCAATACAATACAACACGAGTCACCCACATGGCTGACCATACAGACACAAGTACCAATGAAACTGAAAGTAAAAGTACAGGGCTCTGCTACTATCTCCGAGCCAAACCACATACCCGATCTCCATACATTGTTGAATTGCAGTAGCCCAATCATTAGTACCACTCGAGCAGCTCCGCTGGATCATGCAACACAGGTCCTCAACCCTATCCACAATGAAACATGTGCTCAACCTGGAAAGAAAACATAAGGTCTACACATACATCGAGGGGTATGTGCAGGGGTGAGAAACAATATCAGTAGGGCACCCCGACAACAACCTATAACTGTGCTGCTAAAAGCGTGTGCAATAGCAACGTGCTCAGCCAAGCTGGAATGCTACAAAAGGAAGTAAACCAAACACGCAACCACAGTTGAACTCAGGGTATGTAATCCCTATCAACTGGGAAAGTGCCACCATGGATGTCCATATCTATATACATACACATGTATAGTCCCATACCTATACACATATACGTAAATATGAATATTCATGATTAAGTGATTCAAATAACAAGAAACCACATCAGCAGTTGATCCTTGGGACCATGAGCCTGATATCCTGGACATCCTGTGCAAGGGAATTGAGCTGGACATTGTGCCACTCAAGCAATGTATCATTATGTCGATATCTGGGTCTGTAATCCCATCAACACGTACAAGCTTTGGCAAATTCCGGAAATATATCTCTGAACAAGTCAACCAAAACCAATCCCTCAGGCTAAATAGAACCTTTCCCTCAGGATAAACAAAACCACACCCTCAGGCTAAAAAGAACCTTTCCCTTGGGCCTTGCCCTCTAGGGAATCTGTAACCTTGCCCTCAGGCCTTGCCCTTAGGCGAATCAGTAACCTTGCCCTCAGACTATGCCCTTAGGAGAATCAATAACCTTTCCCTCAAGTGAAATAGAACATCGCCCTCGGGATAATACTGTCATGCCCTAAGGCTATAGTAAACACCGCCCTCAGGCATAAGTAACTGGGCCATGCCCAACATATAAACTTGCAATTTACACACAATTCCTCTCAAGGAAAAAGTAATGCATAATTAAACATGCCATACCCTCAGGTATCCTGGCCAAATATCCATACAGAGGAACGCACCCCTCGGGATGGTACTAGATCCAAGAAGGGATCCCAAACAACAGTTTTAACTAATCATTGTATTATCTATGAAATTCTAGAAATCTTCCAGCAAAGGCCTCATCCATGCGATACCCCAACCATGGGTTCGTAGCACGACGATACACAAAATAAACTCAATAGTTGGAAATAAACAACACACCACTTACTAATCAGGCACACAAGGAAAAGTAGGTATCCCAATAAATAAGAAGATGCCTCGCTCTAGGCTCAAGAGCTACCAACCAGGAAGCACCTCTGGTAACCACTACAGTATCAACAAAAACAAGTCAGATATAAACAAACAGTGAGGGTGGTCGGACACCCAACCCAACACTAAAAACATAACCCCACTTTATTAATAACATGGCATGGGTTATAGATGACACCCGAAGACCTTATCTACCCAAACCCAACGTTACAACTCAGGTTGGTCAAACAACGGGCGCCCGCCGGGTCCCACAGGTCAAACACCAAGGAGTCATCCTACTCGGGATCCTCCAGATAACTAGAGAGAAGGAATCCTACAAATGATCCTTATCTTATAGGAATCCTACATGGGATCCTCGAATGAAGATCAAAAGAGGCAACCCATAACAGGGGTCCTCTCAAAAAAACAAGAGAGAGTTCCTACAAGGACTCCCTAGTTCAACAACAAGCAAGGCATCCCTCAGGGGACCCTTAGAAGCATCCGATCTCACGGACTCTAAGGCCAGAAGGGCACTTCTCACAAGGGAAATTTCCTCTAAATAAAGGTTACATGAGATATATCACAGATCATCTCATATTAAAAGTGTCTACTAAGTTGGCCCGAACACCCAACATAGCAACCTCGCCAAGTCTCACCCTCAGGTGATGAGTGGACTTGATAACTGGAGGAAGAACCCATACATTTAGATAAAAACCTACAAAAAATTATTTAGATGACCTCTAAAAGTCAAAAGGATTCCACCATCACGATCTACATGAAAAAATTCTTAGAATAGACTACTCACACGCCAAATTCGAACCTCCAGATCATAAGATAACCCCAAATTACTAAACTAGAGCAGTACATGGCCAGAGTACATGGCCAGAGCCCATTGGTCCTGCCTGTGTAATAGTACACAGCATGTAATTTACTATACACGGCGTGTACTTTTCACAAAAAGTCACATCGTGTCTGTTTTCACCTGAACACATGCCCATGTACCACAACACGGCGTGTACTTTACTGCACGTGGTGTGTACTTCAAAAAAACCACTAAAACCGTGTTCTATTCCACAAGGCCACCACTACACGGCGTGTACTCAAAGTACACAACGTGTACTAAAAAAACTCATCTTCCTTAAATGGGAAGAACACACGGCGTGTTCCCCTAGAACACATGCCGTGTATACAAGGTTTTCTGATGGGAAATCCCTAAAAACACCTGATTCGCCCGTTTTCGCCCCCGAAACAACAGATCGAGCCCCATGGGCATACCAGCAGGAAATATAAGACTTTAAAATCGTAAAAAAAGTTGTTTAATGGTGACCTATGGAGAATACTTAAACGGCCCTACCTTTGGGTTGAAACCGCCGATGATTCGGTTGATTTCACGGCTCCCTGTTGCCCTTCGCGGAATCAGCACGTCGAGGGCTTTGAATCGGTACCACTCTCGCCTTACTTATCTACCGTTTTCATGATCTCCCAATTATTCCTCAGGACACAGGCCAAGTAGAATCCAAACAGGGTGCGTGCGCAAGAAGGAGGAGGGAGGAAGAGAGAGAAAAGAAAAGAAAAGAAGAAAAGAAAAGGAAGAAAAAGGGGACTGGGCCGGCCCCGACGCCTGACATGAGTTTATGCCTTCCCTAGGCTAAACACTCCATTACGGACTCAACGGCAAAGATGGAATCTCAATAGGATGCTTCATTTAAAAGTTATCACTAAACGAACTCACGTGAATAAATTAATTTTTAATTTAATAATATTAAATATTAATTATTCCGCAAAAATTCGAACAGCTCAGAATTCCTCCAAACTCCTGTCCTAGGGTGAACACGCTATTCCAGGACCAACATATTTGTTAGAAAAAATTATCCAAGATAAAATGGTAGGGGAGAATGACCATTTTACCCCTCACGAGCAACCAATAGCAAAAATTCAAATTTCTGCTCAAAACGACTGACCGAAAAAACACGGGTTCTTATAGATATTATACTATAATTATTATATACCTATTTACCATTAAGTTTTAATTCCATTAAATATTAAAAAGAAATGAATGTAGCGTTCATGCATACGTACGGCTTACCGTCTCCATGAATGGTGCATTTCATTTCTTATCTCCAAATTTTATGTACTAAACTAAATACATATATATATATATATACAAGATATATATGATATATTTGATATCTACATCATTAATATCATTCTGTAGATAATGGATTATTGACCACATGGGCAAATTTTAATTATAACATGGTCATTTTTAACTCAAATTCTAAACATCAACAAAATTTCCTATATGAACACAAATAATTAACTAACTATTATTTAAAGGTAATAAGTGATATAAAAGTAATAATAAACATTAAAAAGGTTATTAATCTAGTATAAATTAAATTAAATTTATTATTCAGGAAGAACAAGGAACATACGAGTCAAGTTGGACACAAGGTAAGGGATTTCTTATCTCACTTTTAATTCTGTGAGATTTCCATTGTTCGCCACTTTTTTATTGCATGTGGTTTATTGTGTACATAATTTTGATGTATATTATCATGATTATCATAATATTCATGGTATTATGTGATTCATTCTGTGGTTATTAACTTTTGGTCATACGACCCCATTTACTACAGCATGGTAAATGGTTTCATCTCACTTTTTATTCCTGTGAGATTCATGCTATATTTGCCAATTTTTCCTTTTATGTGGTGTATTTACTTCTCATTATTGTAATATTTGTGTAATATACTTTAATTTATAGTTATTTGCATCTTCATTGTATGATCCTTCTTTCATGTGGTGTATGTTTCAAAAGTTACCAAGTCGGTAAGGGAACTTATCAACCTCCTCTTTTAAAAAACTAATTTTTGTTATGCCTTCTAATTTACATCTTATTATGTTGGGATATGTTATTCTATGTCCGTATTGATGTAAATTTTATGTCCATGTGATGAGATACCCTTTCCTCTCTCATCAACTCATTTTCTGAATTTTAAAGTGACGTCGTTAGGTTGTTGAATTTCTATAAGGGAACTTCTTTACCCAATTTCAATTCTTTGGTTTAAACTTAGACTTCATGAATCTGTCGAGCTATGAATATGTGTGAATGAACTCTAATTGTTTTACTATTAATATTCTCTTATATTGGTTGTATTATTATTTTTCACACATAATTATGTAATTGATTTATCCTTAATCAAAGGGTACCATCTTTATAAGGGATTTCATCTCAATTTACATTTCTATTGAGACTTCATTGTTGATATGCACCAATCCAATATTATATGGTGAATGTAATGTCCTTTGGAATATTATATCATGCATACCTTTATTCTCATGATACTATTAAGTTCTGATTAAATGTTATTCCTCATTTATTTGTATGCTAGGAACTCTCATTTTGTTAAAAAAACTCTTTAACTAAATTATCGTTTTAAATGTTTTAAAGGATTATTCTTCTAAATATTTCACATTATTGTCCATGTTTTAAAAATAATTTTAAGGATTTATTCATATGGACAATAATGTTTTGAAAATGAAATTCCTTCCAAAAGATTCAAAGTGGTATAGGACACTATGACTCAAAAATCTCATTATTTAATATTTTAAATGGCTTTGAAAAATGTTTGATAAAATCTTCGACATTATCAATACATTGAAATGAAATATTGTGATTGGAATGTGGAAATGTTATATTTTCCACATTCCATTATCGTGAAATAAATTATTATGTTTTATGAATCCATGTTTTATGATCCATGTGGCACACTTGTGCATGAAATGGAATGTTTAAGAAGGGTGTGCTCTGATAGTGCTCCAATGCATTTGGTAAAGTATAGTATCATGATACATTATGTGCAATGGGTGTTGACTCATGCTAATTCAAGTGCAATGAGGGTTTACTCATGCTTCATGTGCAATGAGGTTTTACTCATGCTCTATGTGCAATGAGCCTTGGCTCATTCTAATTCCGTGTTAAGAGTTGTTGCCACATTTCCATGTCATGATTATCATGCTTTATCATGACTTTATGTTTATGATTCCCTTGTTCTCTATTGATATGCCTATTGTATAAAATGTATTTTATTCATCATGTTATTCCATGTTTATTCCCTTACTGGGCTTTATAGCTCACCCCATTTTCTTATTCATGTCCTCAGGTTATCCCATGCAATGCTAAGTACGAGTGAATTTAGTGGTCATGTAAAGGAAGATTTCAATAAGAATGTTGTATATCAAGTTTTAAGTTGTTATGTAATGTTCCTAAGCCCCAAAGAAAGTAATCATCTCGATCTTCTTTGTTGTATCAAGTGATGTTTATGTAATAAATTATTTTTAAGTGTGTAATAAAGAATCAATGTTGTCTTACATACCACTCTCCCAAAAGATAGTGTCTTCAGCAACATAAGGCATAAAAAACTATTGTTAGGTCAAGGTCGTGTGTCGAGTAATTTATATCACGAGGACTCAACTACTGAAATTCATTGGAATTGAATTTGTCCTCATACATTATAATTTCACCTAGTTTTATGTCTGATTCATCATAGAACATGGTATATCATATTACAAGCTCTGGAAGAATTAGAATAGGTTCTGAGATAGGCCTTCCTTTCTACTTCTGAAAGGATTTATCACACTCTTCTTACTATAGGAACATGACACATTTCATTGTAAGACTATTAATAGGTTTATAAAGGCATGATAAGTCAGGTATGAATCTCCTATAATATCATGTTATCCCAAGATACTCCATATAAAAAACTCGTTCTTAGGATTCTCCAATGAAACCACAACACTCAACTTCTCTGGGTCAACAGATACTCCTCATTCCGATATAATATGACCCAATTAGTGAAATTTATTATTCTAGAAGTTTCACTTAACAAGATTCTAATAGATCATATTCTCTCTTAGTGTACTCAGGATTATCTCAAGGTGCTTATCATGGTCACCATGAGTGTGATAATACACCAATATGTAATAAAAAATACCATGATAAAAAATATTCATAGGGGTGAAACACCCTATTCAACTGAGCCAGGAAAATATTGAGAATGTTCATGATACTGAATGAAAAAATAAGGTTCTCATATAGACCATAACTAAAATGGAATGTTGTATGAGATATTCCTAAAGGTATCACTCACACATGATGTTATCTCAATCTCAGGTAGATCTTAGAAAACACCATAACTCATCAAAGATGGTAAATGAGATCATCTATTCGAGTTAGGGGATACTAGTTCATGACTATAAGCTGGTTCAATCATATATAATCCACTATAAGATGGTTTAATCATATATAATCTATATATATATGAAGGTTATTATCCTCCTTCTTGGATAAAATCATAGGAGAACCCCAAGTGGAAGTTATATGATGTATAAAAAAATTAGACTTTAAATCCTTTAACTACTACTTGATCTCTTGGAGCTCTATAGGTGCCATCCTATATAAAGGAATTCACACTGGAGCTACTCCTAGAATGAGCTCGATCATAAAATCTACTTCTCTTTTATGAGGCATGACAAAAATATCAACAGAAAAAACATCCCCAGAACAATATTGTACAGGAGGGAATTCATCCTAATATAAAAACTAATCCTATATTAAGATATTAGAAATATGGGTAGTCACTCCACAAATCCCATGATTATATATTCCTTATATACTATCCTAGACATCCCACTCTCAATTACGTAGATAACTGTCTCCCCTTGGTGATGTAAATGAAACACTATTGAAATAGAAGTCTACAAAGGTGTGATACTGAACCATCCAATCCATGCCGAGAATGAAATTGAAGCCCATAATATAAAGAATAATGAGGTTCCACAAGAAATGGAAAATTAATATCTCAATATGTAATTCCATACATTGGTGTATTCCCTCTAACCATACTCCCAACAGTGTATACAGGGACATTAAACCACAATAATACTATGTTTCTAGTTTGAGTCTTTCCATGGTGAATAGCGAGACGATGGACTATGGGAAACCAGTATAATGTAAAACATATAATATAGTGTTGGATTCTAGAATAATACCTAAAACGGTAGATGGTCATAAAAAATGATCCTTGGTTATTGGATATAATTCATGAAAATAGCCTAATCCACAGGCCTATGGAATAGCTGGACTACCACGATCATTACCACTCTGCTAGTGCTAATAATAATCTAAAGTATTTGTACTAAAACCAAAATCATACTTTAATCCATTCCTTCTATTGTTACTCAAACTTCCTTCCTAACACATCATAAAAGGACCTACCCTTGAAGTGTGAGCTGGTGTGTAACCTCTTCCACTAGAAGTTGGTGGATGGATCTGATTGAATCTCTGAAGATTCCCCATACAGCTACAAGTATGACACTCCATATGGTCTCTATCACACTGAGGCTTCTGGTGACCTTGTCATCTACACTGATGGCACACCATAGTGCTATCACTATGGATACTCTAGCTTCCACTACCTTGATAAGAATCCTTTAGGGAACATTTCCTGCTACAGGAAAAACTAATTGCCTACTGTGACAATGACCCTCTATGCCGAGTACTGTCTCTGACACTCAAGTTTCCCTCGGTGATTAGATCTTGACATTTCATCTTAGATAAATTATGTAGTAATAATACATTCATAGTAATACGAATAGCATACTAAATCCTATCCTTGAAGCGTCAAGCACATGAAAGCTCATCACCAGCTAGATGTAGTGAAAAGAGTTGTAACTCAATAAAATGCACATAATAATCCATGATTCAAATTGAACCCAAATTGGGATGAATGAACTCTCTAGATCAGTCATTTATCATCATTTTAGGAAATAATTACTCATAGAAGACAATTTCATTCCCATCCCATAACATGCCCTGATGGAGACCAACCTCAGTAATCACATCAAACCAGCGCTTCGCCAAATCAAAAAACATGTATTTAGAAAGATTGAACATCCACATTGGAGGCATCTCTAGATGCTGATATATTTAAAGAGATTAATCAGTCCAAGAATCCCCATCATGTGTATTTTAATCCCCTGAGAAAGTAGGGGTATGTTACAGCAGGAACTCAGAGGTCAGATCAACCATTATAGGTGCTGGTTGTGGATCACCATAGAATAGAATTCATCAGATGTAGGACACTATCATGAAGCTGAGAATCATTTTCTAGATCAGGTATAATAGTAATTCCCTCTAGTGTAACTCCTTGTGCTAATACTGGCGGGTTAAGGACCACTAAGCCTGGAGTATAGTCGTCGCCACCCTACTGGCACATGACATGAGGACGTTGGGTTAGATTTGGTCTACAAATGCTATGAACATTCCTCAAAACAATAATGGAATAATATAGTTAGAAATACTTGTGGAAGAAGTATGGAATGAAAGGGATCACTACCAATTTTATACAAACCCAAATACCCACTTAAAAGGCCAAGTATTTCTATGTTCTCAAGTATAAGTTACTGTGGTTCTAGAAGATGAAGGGTCAATACTACCTTTCCACTTAGTTTATTGGAAGAATTTTAATTATATAAGTCAAGGTACACTTTTATAGTTTAATTTTATTATTTAAATAACTCATGGTTCCTTTAAAATGGATCACCATTCCTAGGGAATCAGGTCCCATACTCGTTATTAGTGAAGGAAACACCCATTTAATTTTAATCTAGTGCCTCAATTTGGAAAATTACACATTCTAACCAATGGGGCCATATTACACCTCATGAATTGAAACTAAGAATCACATAATCATATTCAAAGTTTAGAACAAGTATATATATATATACATTGCTCACTAAACAATCACATGCATATCAAGCAATGAAATCAGTGAAAATACACCATTATTGCATTGAAATGTGAATGGAATGTGAATTTTATGTGCCTATGATGATTCATGTAACAATTATCAACAACCTCATATCAATTGGGCAAGGATGAATGGAATTCCTTAATTAAAAAAATAATAATAACCAAAATATATCATGAGAATCACCTAATGGTGAAATGATATCAATTTTAATAGGAAAAAGAAGAACAACTATCATAATTCAGGAAACTCAACATTTATCCAAAACATGGGTTAACACAACCCAATAACTAATTATAATGATGTTTCATAGTGTTCCCAATCTAAAATATATTGCACCCAAATAGTAATGTAAGAATGGAACAGTAAGGCACTAGAAATAAACATTACATAATATTGAATTAAGATAATAATTCAAAATGAGGATCTTTTTAGGTATAGAGTTTTGGATAATTTGGCCATAACTATTACACTACATCTCAAATATTACAAATTAGACACTACTACTCTATCAAAAATTTTCACAAAAATGAAACTCCTTACTTAAAACAAGAATTATTTTCTTGATATAAATCTTATTGATTTTTTAATTTCTCTTACTCTTCCTTATACCATATGAAAAATATTTCAAAAACTTATGATGAACATAAAAATATCTCTAAGGGTTATAAAATAAGAAAAGAAAACATTATCCCATCAATAAATAAAAATCAATGAAACCATACTTTTCAATCATAACATAACTTATGAAATCATAATCTTTATGAATAACACACAATGATCATAAATCATTGTGATAAATTGTGGCATACATAGAATATTTTCATTGTAGCTTTCACAGCTACGTAGGGAGTTACATTTGGAATTCCTAGCATATTATATTCCCTAAATCTATTAGGATAAACATTAATGATTACCTATTTAACGTTACCCAATTCATTGGAGAGCTATCTCAGTATCTCCCCCCTAGTTTTATCATGGAACCATCCATATATGTAATCAATTCCCAAGAACCATAACATAATCATAACACATGAACAAGCATAAAGGAAAGATAACATTTTTACATTAAAAAAATATTTCAATATATTGAAATAATAAATCCATTATAATAACCATTTTCAATATCAAAATTTGTAAAAAGGGCATGTCATATTTATTTTCCTTTTAAAAACACTACGACTTATAGAGGAATCCAAATATCAAATAATGATCACGGCGGTGGAAAGGTCATTCTCATCACGTAAATTAAAAAGAAACATTCATTTTTTTATAATTTAGTAAAAATTTACATAGAAAAATATTCCCTTAGAATGAAATTAATATTTAAAGGCGTTTTTTCACCTTTTAAAATAAAGTCATTTATAAATCAAAATATGCCTCAATGAAAGGAGATTGAGACGAAGTCCCTTACCACTTGAGAAAATGCATGAATAAAAATAGTTAAAGAATATCATTAAAAAAATTTATAATATCATGAGAATATGGATATTCATTATATAATAAGTAAAAAGGTATGTATATACACCCTATAGTATAATAAATGTGCACAAGACCAAGATATGCCTCAAAAGAAAGGAGATTGAGACACAGTCTCTTATGAAAATTCGGCAGCCCAATGACATCACATAAAAATTAAAAAAGTTACTTGATGAGAGATAAAATGATATCTCATCACATGGAAATAATATTTAAAAAAATAAGGATATATAATAACATATACCAACATAAGAAAATAGAAGTTAAATGACATATTAGAAAATAATTCTTTGACTAAAATGGGAGGGTGAAAGGTTCCCTTACCTAGAGTTTGACATGTCTCAAATGTTCCTTTTTCTTCCGGAATAATAATCATAAGTTAATTTATACTTGCATAAGAACCTTATTCACTTTTATTATTCATTTTATATCACCTTTACCTTTCTATAACATGTATTTAATTATTTGAGTCCATATCAGGCATTTTGTCGATGTTCGGAACTTGAGTAAAAAATGAACTTGTTATAGTTACAATTTTTCCATGTGGTCAAATGTTGATTATCTCTAAGATTATATAAATGATTTAGATACAAAATATAAAATATATATCTAGTATATATGTATTTATAATATTCCATATCATTTGGATATATGAAAATGAAATGCACCGTTCATGGAGTTAGTAAGTCGTACGTGCGCATGAATGTACATTCATTTCATTTTTTTCATTTTTAAAAGAATGAAAACCAAATTATACATAGGTATATTTTTATTACATTATAATATCCTATTTCATATACATTACATAAGTTCATTAACACCATCCTTTATATGTTTCATGTATTGTATGACCAAGTCATGTCACTTTTAGGGGGCGGTAGTCCGCACTTCCTCAAATGATATTATCGTATTTATAAAACATGAAAAGCATAAAGGTATGTTATAAATGAAAATTACAGAAAAATATAGATAAAATAAAATAATAAATATAATATATACCAACAGTTCCATCATAATGGACACCATGAGATGTGGTAGGGAAAAATCAAACAATCATCATTTCGTGAGGCAACAGTTCACCATACACAGAAACAATATGTTCGTATCCATTAGAAGGTGGTGTGTGTAAATTTAGTTCAAATACATCTAATAAAAAAACCTAGTATATTGATGATACTATTTTTATTATATAAATAAATAATAATAAGAGAATAGGGAGTGGGTAATGAAAAATAATGGAATGAAACTTGAGAGAATACGTTACCTCAAATCAGATAACTTCTTTTGATTTGAGAGAAATGGATCTCTTGAATTGCATTCTCCCTAGGGGAAGGAATCTAGGTGGAAGTTAGGGATTTTGGGTGCTTATTTGGGAAGATTTTAGGTGATCCAAGGGTCCTGAGAGGTGTGAGTAATGGGTTATAGGTGGTGTCATTTTAGAAGAGGGAGGATGGTCTCTTTTGGAATGTTTGAATGTATTATTTTATTATACATCTATTTTCGGCTTCAAAACATCAAAAACTCCTTAAATTAGAATATAAGATGTATATAAGTGGAAATAAAATCATCCAATAATATTTTTACTAGTTTTGTATTTTTTTATCATTATCGTTTTAATTTAACCCTTTGTTAACTTATTTATCCTTTACCATGTTTTCTTGTATATTCATACTATATGGTTAATATAATTACAATAAAATTTCAAGAGACTCAAAATGGTTCATTAATGAAATATGTAACATGAGATATGTCAATTTCTGAATATTAGTTTTTTTAGGACTATTTTATCATTTAATAAAAAATTAATTGATTTAAAAACTCATTTATGTCACTTTTTATACTATTTATATCATGATTTTTTAAAAAATCCATAAAAACTAGATAAATCCGAAAAAAGAAATAATTAATAGATAAAAAGTCATAATCATCCATAAAATTCGTGTATGGAATAAAAAGTTTCAAAATAAGTATATTTTAATATTTATAATCTCATTTCTTTAAAACATTCATTAGTGAGGTAATCATTACATCATCATTGTGTCATTAATAAATTTACTTATTTGATGTCAAATTTTTTTAACTAAAATACCATTATATATAAAATATTATTAGATTTCTAATACATATTTATAGTCAATGATATCAATTATATAACCCCCATTAAAAATGTTTTATAAAAATAATATATGTTTACGATATTTTTATTTTTTTCATTAAATAAAAAGTTATTAATGCAATTATTTTACCCATGTGGCTTCCAAAGCCAAAAATTCTACCCATGGATTTTATTGGTCGTCCACGACACATCAAATAAGGTTAGGAAAATTTTTAAGATTAGTTTATATTATTATAATATTATTTTTACCTTGAATTACACTATTTATCTTTAACTACTTTAAATAAATATCAAAATTTACTATTCACCAAAAATTATTTTCATCTTATTGATCCAAATTTTACTTAATGATTAAAACCTTATATGTCGGATTTTTGAAATTCAATTCACAGAAGTAGTAAAATTTCATTTAAATTAAAAAGTTGGGGTTTTAACTACTATGAAGCGTTTTTCACTATTCATAAAAATTAAACATTTTCAGAAAAATATAAAAATTTCACCCAAAGATGTTTTTTATATTCTGATTTAAAAAATGATATCTATTTTACAAAATTAAAAACATAGAAGTTTCATTAATTAATTTAAAATTAATTTCTATTTTTAAAACAGGAAATATGTTTTTAAAAAGTAAAAATTACCAAAAGATTGACATGTTTTTATGTCTAATTTCAAAGTGAAATTACATAAAATGACCAAAAATGGATTAAAATATAAAAATATAATCCAATTACACTTTCAAAAAAATTAAAAATACAATCTACCTATATAAATAGATTATATTAAATGACATTTTTGACTTAAAATGCTGTATTTTTTACTATTTATTAAAAAATGATCTTTATCCAAAAAAAAATTACCCAAAGTAAATTATGATGTCCCGATTCTAAATAATAATTTTATTTTTTCAAATATATGATATAAAAGTGACAAGAACTATATTTAAAAATGATTCCCCATCAAAAGGCCTTAAAACAATCTTTAAAAAAATATTAGAGTATTTATGGTTACAATTTGATTCATTCTCACTTTGAGCCCCTATATTTTATTGGATAAATGTAAAACAAAATTCAAAACATGTTTAATCAAAATATGTTTTATTATATTCATTCCCACTCATACAATGGCTTGGTGTTAACTACCATTTAAAATAATAATATTGTAGACGCCAAAATCTACCAAAGGTCTCAAGAAATAATCCTTGGATAAAATAGAGACGTAGTTAGACTCGGCAACCGATTCCAATAATAGAAAGTAGGCTGTGTGGAAAAATAGAGAGATGCATGGAAAACCACTTTTTTTCATTGAAAATAGGCAGGGCCGGAAAGAGTTTTTGCGCGCCGATGCAAGAATTTTCGGGCCACTGACATCACAACCGTGTTTTCTTTGCAGGCCAGATTCTGTGCTCACCCACAGCCCTCGATCACCTATTAATATAAGTACACCCACCCCCACCCACCCCCCCACTTCCGGAGGCTATATAATACGAACCGTCTCCCCTGCATGGAATTCACCTCTTCTGCGTGCAATGGATGACTCCTAGGAACATGATTTTCGGCGATAGGTCTCCTAGGGGTTCGCCTTCGCGTGGGACCACTAGGGCTTGACCCTCACCCAAGTCCTTATGTTTTGGGTCCTTTGTGTGAAAAACCCTCCACATGTTCACAAAACTCTCTTCCCCCTTTGCCCGAAAGCCACTTCCATTTGTGCATGACTTCTTTTCTGGTCACCCCACCTTTTTGCGCAAAACAACCACCTAGTTGTGAACCTATTGCATGCAAACCTCCTCTTTTTTCATGAAAACCCTTCTCCTTGTGTGTTATCCCTATAGCATTTTTTCTAAGTCTCTCTCCTGGTCACCATCTTTATTCACTTCTTATGCAAAAAATTCCAGTGTTATACACTACTCTCCCGTATGACCCTCCAGGTTTATATGAAGTGATTTCAAAGTCCCTTGGGTGGTGCTTCACATTGTGGTGATTAGCCTCATGCTTCTTCGCATAGGCACACTAATGGATATTACTTCTTTGAATATCCATGCTAACATGGACCCCTCAGTGGATCACTCCATGACACCCCTACAATACGACATTGTCGGTGCCTTCCCTTCAGCAAGGGTAAAAGCGTGCCGATTATGTATGTCCTAGGGGTGCGGAGTGAACCCGCCTCCTCGATGATGTAGGTCATTAAACTGCCAATCACCATCGTCCTCAATACACGATGTTAGATTGTGGCCTCTCCCCATTAAATATACATGGGGTGCCCCATATTGGACATTCTCTACACCCGCTCGTCTTCACGGGTGTGAAATATTCCTCACATGGAATGAGATCATCTCTTTTGGAGCTGCTCTTGTCCACAAGGAAGGGAAACCATTTGGGTGTAAGCCCCTAGTATTTCATGTAGGTGTAATCACCCCTGATCCTCCTATCTTCTTCCATTCCATAGACCAGAGGTGAGAGGGGCACAACGAACTTCATTATCTTGTCCCTCTCCCTATGGGATTTTTTCAATCGGGACTCCATACTATAGTAAGCCCCAATATCCATCTCCCTGGGTCGTTAACCACACATAATCCCATGTTTCCACTTTGTGCCACTAATCGCGTGTATTCCACATTTCATTTCCCATAGACACACCTTTATAATGTTATCGTCAGGTTTTTGTTGCCTCTTGTTTCTCACACCGAGCACGAGTCACGTGGGATTAGAGTAAGCATCGACCATGATATCCTCTATGGGCCTCCCCAATCCCCATTCCCGAACTACGTGGACTTTGATCCTTTTCTCCCAAACATTGTACATTGGAAGCCTCCCTGAGGTTCAATCCCAACACCTACTAGTCCCGACCCCTTAACTTCGGTTCACCTTCGTCCTGCATGACATTAAATGGTATCCCTCATCCAGAACTATGTGGATATTTATTCTTGTCTCTTAGGCAAGGTACGTATGAAGCCTCCCTAAGGTTCAAGACCAAAACACATCCATCCCAACCACTTCACATCGGTTGACCCTCATCCATCATGGCGTTAAAATGTACTCCCCCTTTTCATCCCGAAAGATATTAAACTATACCCATTCGAACTACGTGGGATTGGATCCCTGTCTCCCAGGTAGGGTACGTAGGAAGCCTCCATCAGGTTCAACCCTATTCCGTTTAAAGTCATTGTACCCCATTCAGCGGTAAGACATTGTGATCCCAATCGATGAAAACCCATTTTAACCCAATCAATGGTATATCATTGTTCCCCATCCACTGGTAAGATGTTGGAACCCCCACCAGCGGTAAGTCTTAGTTATCCTAACCGGTGGTAAGCCATTGAAACCCCAATAAGTGGTAGGACATTTTCAAACATGAACAACGTTAATCCATTTTAGTCCCCTTCATTGGGAAACACATCTCTGATACGCCCCCATGGCGTCATACAAACCCGGGCCATGAACCATGTGTACGCCCCACCACGTCATCGAGTCACTTTCCTCTGCGCACACCCCGATTCTATGCCCCATAATGAAATACAAGGACTTTGATTCCACACCACGGGGAAACGTAGGAAGCCTCTTTGAGGTTCAATACCATCAACCATTTTATATTGTGGTCTCCCCCTCGAGCCTAAGTATTTTGGTAAGGTCATGCCCCAACCCAAAGGTTCCACTTCCTCCGGGACCCATCAATGCGCCCATTCTCACGGGATGCCTCTTAAGGTGTCCCATCGTCTCACCGAACTAAGTGGAATTTGACTCCATGACACGGGGATACGTGGGACGCCCCCTGGAGGCTCAATCCCAGCCTCATCATCATCCCTATGATTGTTCCATTACATTCTCCATCAACTTCACTCAACCATCCATATCCATTCTGATTTTTACTTGGGCTGCCACAACCCGGTGAGATCTTGTCTCCCACTTTCTCACTGCTCCTAGTAGCAATCGGGTAACTAACCACGCGTTATCCCCAGTATTAGTGCTCCCTCCTAAGGTTGCACACATCTGATCCACTATTATCAGTATTCCAATTGATCTGACCCGTCTCCGCGGAATGTTAAACTCATGGAATACCCTGTTTTAAACATGGGAATCTGAGGAAAACCTCAGAGACAAGCCTATGGAATATAATTCCCTTCATTATACGTGGGATTCCTCGGGCTTATGTGCCCTTGTGAAGACCTATCATAAGGGGAAGAAACCCAGACGCACCAGTTTTCTAGCATCCAGACACGCCAGTGATGTCCAGCATGACTACTCCCATAATCGAAGGTTGCTGCCCAGGCTGAACCCCTTAGAATGTCTCGACAAAAGCAACGTAATTAACTAAAATACATGAAAACATGGAACTGGGAAGAGTTTCAAGAACAAAATCATAATCTACGATGGAGACCTAGACTATGTAACAAGCTCTGAGGAGGAATCCTTGGAAGGAGAGACCGACAGCCCATCATCATTTTTCTATAAAGGGTCAATGGTCCCTTAACAAGCGATGTATGCCACCCGCCTTTGGAAAGTGGGACTACAGGGAAATAGACAGTTCATCCTCCGAAATAGACGAATGGTCACCCCGTAAAAATTGCTAGAAATAGAAATGGTGAACCCAGGATGAATCTATTCTCTCAAATGTGGAGATTAGTAGCATTTTAGACATCAGTGGATTAGTGTGTCACCGAATCCATGTATCTGTTGCTAGGTCCTGCCATGAAAATAGCAGGCCTAGCATGAGACTCACCAGAAGGTGGGGTAGTTGAACTTTTGTCATCCTAGTCGGCGATGTTGTCTGCTTGGATCCTCCTTACCATCCATGGAAGACATAATAGTGATGGGGCACTGGACATCGTTTTCCTTCTCTCGGCACTAATGGTTAAACTCCCTGTTTTGAAGAACCCAAGCTGCCATAACCGGATACCGATCACCACCCACCAACATAGACAGGGGCAAGGAAAACGTCAAAATTGTAATCCCACATTCCCCCATCGCTTAGGCGATAGCTTCCACACCCACAACTGCTGAGTACCCTCACCCCATCTCCCATTCTAAAATCGTTTAAATAAGGGTGATGAAGGACCTCATCCAACAATATGAGGAAGAGGGTATTATCCCAAAATAGGATATAGATCATCAAGATTTAGAGGCTTCTTTTCCTCGTCATCACTGCCACCCACAAGTGTTACGCTGGGAGCCACTACCCCCCACTCCGATGTACAATCATTTCAGGAGCCTCTCCCTAGATCCCTTCGATGACTCCCTCCCCTAAAACAATGATGTGATGTATTTTCGGGCTAGCCAGACCTGGATCCCATTCTAGGAGATCCAAAAAAGGCTACAACTAGGCCTCATCAACGTCGTCACCTGGCCCCATGGGCTGAAAAACAGGTAATCTAAGTGCCTGCACCCCCAGCCCTGGTCTGGTATACCTGATGCCAGCATTGGGTGCAGGCTGAGTAGCATGCCCGCCGAGGGGTGTCAATGTCAATGACTACCATGGCTCATGCCATCACTAACATATACCATCAGTTCCCTATCTATGTTATTAAGTGGCTTACAGACACCCGACCCAGATCGAGGCCCCAACCACCCCATGGGCAGGCTGGGTTGACTCTCCGTGTCACCGATACTGGTGGCGCCCACTGTGGGCCGACCCATAGAAATTATACCCAGTACGGAGGTCCTACCCATAACATCACCAATGAGAGCACATGTCTTTTCCTCTCCCAAGAACATTGTGGAGGTCCTCCCCATGCCTCATTCATTCTGGATGAGGGTCTTCCCCACTATAGTGACAGTTAGTATGAGAGCCTCCTTCGCACCCACGACCTTAGGTATACGAAGCTATTCCTCCGGTCACATGTCTCTGGTTTGAATATAGTACCCATACGGTCAACCTTAAGAATGGGTGTTTCCCCTGTGTCCTTGTAGCCACCGAAGAAGGTCCTCCTTATCCCAAAAACCAAAGAAACATAGGTTTTCCTCGCTTCCTAATGACACAGAATGAAGGTCCTACCCATGTTCTGCTCGATTAGTACAAGGACCCTCCTCATACTGATTTTTCTAGGGGACACAATCATGGAGGTCCTACCCATGCTTGTACAAGCTCTAGCGGAGGTCCTACCCACTCCAGAACATTCTACAAAGATCCCCTCTACACGTCAGCCAGTGGACACAAATGTCCTCCCCAGGTTCCCTTTGACATATGTCTAAGTGATCCTCGAATATCAGCTCACCAATGCCGAAATCCTCTCTAAGCCCACACCACTGAGGCCGAAAGTACTCGTCCCTGAAATCTACCCTGTCCTGAAGAGCCATCCCAGGGTAGGAGGGCAGGTCACCGCCACCATAAAAATAATGTCGAGAAAATTCAGACCAAGACTATACCAATATTCTTCTTCGATTTGGAGGCGAAATATGATCAAAAATGGATCCCTCACCTTGATGCTCTATGTTGGGGGATGGGGAAGAGAAGAGGCATATCATCCTCATACTTCCGGAATGAAATGCCCACTAGATCCCTGCCTATCTTCATAGATACATCTATGAGGATGAATATTTGTCATCTTCCCAGGGTCTGGCCATGAAATCACAACCATCATCACCAGGAGCTCTCTCTACCTCAACCAGAGATCTTAGAGATTAATTATAGGGATTGATGGCAGACGATAAATAGCATGGTCCACCGCCAGCATCCGTAGTCCCTACACTAGAAACTGTGGTCGCCTGCCTGTATTATCGCGATGTGGTGGGTAAGTCAATACACTCTTCAGAGGATAGCCCGAGATGTGTTATCTTGTTAGCCTACTCGTAGTATTCTCCACTATCTAGCCTACCATCTCAGCGGTCTTATTTAGTACCAATACTGGTTCCCCGTCCACCTCTAGTTGAGGAGTGGGGAAACCATGGGCTGGACCCTAAGTATGAGTAGAGGAGCATGTGGGACATTCTTTCGGCAGAAGATTTCCCAGAGATGTTTTGGCCAGTCGTATCCCCAAATTTTAGTGCATGGGAATCACTCATCCAGGAAGAATTTGGATGGTTTCACCAAACTCTCTGGGCGATGCACTTTTTTTCTTCGTCATCGGCGAGTGGAATTCCCCAACATTCAATCACACTTCAAAGACCATAGTCAACAATGTCGTTTGGTTGATTTGGCTTCACTCCTCGTGGTTCAATGCCCTGAGTCACCAGGCCACCATAGGACGCTCCCAAAATGATGCTTTCTGAGCTTTAAAGTGATCCATAGGATAATCATGGAGGCTTCCCCCCACATTCAGGTCCATGGTTGGGGGAAGTATGATCCCCTCAATTTTAGTTCTATCCGGAACTATCCCTATTTGCCATGTGACATTGAGGATATGCCTCCTTGAAGATTCGTGGTTTACATGGATGACCTACCAGGGGAAGAGAACGAGCTTGAGTTTCTTGGAGAAGACCTACCCCTCAAAGGAGTCTCACACCTATTGTTCCTCCAAGCTGGGATGAAGTGAATCAAGACAAAGCGCCACTATTGCATTGATATCATCAAATTTGGTTCCATGGGCCGAGGGCCTGATGGGATTGGGTCAGAAACTTTCATCGATAAGGTTTTGGTAGCACATGAGTCCCCTAATGTAGCATCTACCACCGCTTAGGCTAGCACCAATCCCCCATCAGGATCTGTTAACTCAGAGGAAGCTCCTCCTACCGAGGATTACCCCTCTATAAGTAAAGAAGGTATTTGGAGAATGCTCATTCAAAAAATGATGAGGGAATCCTCACAACGGTCGATAAGCTGGTGCAGGTAAATCTCGGTAGCGAGACGAATCTGAAACCCACATTGATCTCTTCCACTATTCCGGTCGAATAGAAAGAACAATACATTGAATTACATAAGTATCACCATGATGTGTTTTCCTGGAGTTATAATGATATTCCGAGACTAGAACCTCAGGTCGCCGTACACCACCTCAACCATCTAGCAAATCATCGTGCATTCAAACAGACTCCCCGAAAGATTCACCCTTCACACAATGCCATGGTCGAGGTCTAGGGTGATATGATCAATAGATCTAATTTCATCAAGGAGGTCCAATACACTAGATGATTGGACAACATCATGCCTATCTGGAAAAAGAACTGGAATATCAAAGTTTTCATTGTCTTCTGAGATCTCAATTGTTACTATCCGAAGGATGATTTTACCCTTATTGGGATAGAACTGTTGATTGATTTCACTACTAGGTTATAGGATCTCTCCTTCATGGAAGGTTATTTCAGGTATAACTATATTTGAATGGACCTCGATGATGAAGAGTCTACAGCCTTCAGGGCACCACAAGGTACTTTTTGTTACTAGGTCATTCCATATAGTCTAAAGAATTCAGGTGCAACTTATCAGTGTTCCATGAATGGAATATTTATGCCGATCTATGGGATATTGGTGGAATGCTATCTGCACGATCTGGTGGTCAAATATCTCCATCATCAGGACAATCTCAAAGACCTTGAGAAGGTGTTCAGCTTCCTCCATTCTCTCTATCTGAAGATGAACCCACTAAAGTGTGAATTATAGGTCACCTATGAGATGTTTCATGGATTCATTTTCATATATAGATGCATCCAGATCAACATAGAAAAGATCAATACCATTAGCTAGATTTCCCCCGAAGCAACATTCGAGATCATCAAGGCATCCAAGGCCACTTCGCCCACACACACCAATTCATTACAAATTTGGTTGGAAAGTGTAAGTCCTTTACTCATCTCCTGAATAATGACACTTTCTATCAGTGGGATGAAGAATGGAAGGCTTATTTCGAGGAAATTTTGTAGTATCTGATCCAAACACCGGTCTTAATGGAATCTGTCACTGGAAAGCCATTGGTCTGTTATGTACCGCCCTAGAACGATCACTCAGTGCCCTTCTCGCCTAGAAGGACAATGAGGGAACTGAGAATAGTCTCTACTATATCAGTCGCATGATTTTTGATAAAGAGACCTGATACACCCCTATCGAGAATAGATACCTTATGTTGGTATTCACAGTATAGAAATTGTGACATTACTTGTAGCACCATGAGGTACAGCTGGTGTCCCAAGTGGATCCACTAAAGTATATCCTGAACCACCCCATGTTGATAGGTTGTCAAGCTCAGTGGGTAGTAATTCTTCAGATGTTCGACATTAGGTTTTTTCACAAAAGGCTATTAAGGGTTAGGCATTGGAAGACTTCTTTTCCTCCCTTCCAGCTCCCATAGACCAATCCCCAGACCTTGATTTTCTCTATGAGGAAATCCTCTGGGTGGACCAAGCCATTCAGTGTTGGAAAATTCACTTTTATGGTGCTTCCCGGATCCCTACTGGAAGAAGGATCATTGACCCCAGACTCAACAGGGTAGTACTGGGTATCATTTTCATCACTCCAACACAAGCTATTTTTCCATATTCATTTCTTCTGTCAGAGGGTTGTACCAACAATGAATCAGAGTACCATGCTCTCATCAATGGCCTCATGCTAGCCCTCGAGATTGACGTTCCCCGCTTTCTTATGAAAGGGGAATATGAAAAGGTCATAATGAAGGTTAATGGTGACTATGATATCAGAAATCCAGAGTTTGTACCCCTATTAGAACACACCCTCTAGCTGATGGCCCAGTTCCCATCATTCCAAGAAATCATTCATGTCCCTCGATCCCAGAACGGTCATGCTGGTGCTTTGGCCAGCTTAGCTACATCACTTGCAAAGCCTGAACATGATGACTTGATTATCCACATGGCACACCGGAGTGTCATCGCCCCCGTCACATCAGATGACGATGATAGCCCGCAGGTAAGCCACCTTACCGTCGTAGCCTCCACGTCAAGTCCATTAGGTCCCTATGACACAATGTTGGAAGTAACTCCCGATTGGAGGACCCCATTTATCAAATACCTCCAACATGGAAATATCCTGGCAGATCGAGCCGAGCGAGAGAAAATCTGATGCCGCGCATTGTATTTTACTCTCCATAGTAGTCTTCATCTTGAGCGGATCCTCTGAAAGCGCGGGTTTGATGGGGTTATCATCTGTTGCATTCAAGGAGTTTAGATTTATTATGTTATGCAGGAGGTTCATGCCAGTTCATGCGGGGCTCCTTATATCGGGCTGAAAGAATCTCACCAGATCTGGAGACTAGGGTATTTTTGGCACTCCATTATCCGTGACTGCATCGAGTTTTCCAAGAAGTTCCATGCATTACAAATTCATGCCAACTTTGTGCATCGGCTTCCAGATCCTCTCCACTCTACCATGATCTCTTGTCCCTTTACGGTCTGGGGACACGATGTCGTGGGACCATATCCACTGGCGACATCTCGCCAGTGCCTCATCATCCTGACAGCTACAGATTTCTTTTCCAAGTGGCCATAAGCGGTTCCGCTCAAAGAGGTCAAGGCCCATTCTATCGTCGAATTTTGGAGCTCCATTATCGTCTAACAATTAGGAGTCCCTCATGACATTCTTACTGATAATCACATCAGCATACAGGAAGACGATTTGAAGAAATATTATGCCAAGTACAACATCTGTTTTAACCATAGCCCCCGCTATCACGTGAAAGAAAATGGGAAGATTGAGGCATTCAACAAAAACCTCTCTAACATTCTAAATAAAATGGTTGTTCTGAACAAGAAGAGTTGGCCGAACAAGCTCCCCAATGCCATTTGGGCTTATCAGATGACGACTAGAAATTCCACATAGGTGACCCTATACTACCTAGTGTATGTAACGAAGGTCTTCCTTACCATCGATATTCAGTTTCCTTCATTACACACAACTATGTATGATCAAAAAGCACCAGATAATGTAGCTGAAATCCTTCTGGCTGAATTGGATACCCTCGATGAGAATAGGCTTTGTTCCCTGCACAATCTGAAAAGGTATCGGAATAAGATATCTGAAGATTTCGACAAAAACTTTGCCTCCTCTCTTTCTTGAATGGTGACATGGTTTTTTCCATAAGGACACCAATGTTACCTGGATGGAAGCCTCCAAAATTGGAGCCCAAATAAGAATGAACTTAAATCATTCACAAGGATTATCCCAATGGCGCATACTCTCTGGTTACCATGGATGGTGAGCATATAACTCCTCCAACCAATTCCATGTTCCTCAAGTGGTACTTTTCCGGATAAAATGGTGTCCCACATGACCTTAAAATGTTATTTCCCGCATGAAATTCAACTGTATGGTGCCCCATAGGACGTTAAACGGTATGCGGTCCCACACGACCTTATGTTGTCACGTCCTGCATGACATTAAACTACTTTACTATCCCACATGATGATAAAATGAAAAACGGTCTCATCTCTATGACCATAAACTATGATCTATGTGGTCTCGTATGACTTTAAACTGTTCTGTCCACACCACAAGACATTAAAATGTGTGATTCGTCTAAACTGAAGGATGTAAAACTATTAAGCATTTTTCTAGAATGATGATAAAATGAGAGAGGCAGATATACCATTACTGTCATACAAGACCTTAAACTATCCGAAACAATATGACCTTAAACTATCTCATTCCTCAAGATGTTAAACCTCATCTTAAGAACTATGTATGAAATGATTCCCATTGTCATGGGATACGTAGTAATGCTAAGATGATTTGTCTTATAGTCCAGCCCCCAAATTATTCTCTTTGACTATCCCCCATGTCTGTAGTTATCTTGGAGGATCCCACATGGTTTAGTGTAGGTTTTTGGCCCCACTCATGTTTGGATTACGATGATTGCACCATGTTCCCTTACTCGTTCTTCTATTCTCCCACATCCTCACCGCATGACACTGAATTGCATGGCCCTTTTTAGATCTATGTATGGCTTGATTCCCATACTCATGGGATATGTAGGAACACCCAGACATTTTTTCTGTTGGCCCAGCCCCAAAATCCAAGATTTATCCTTAGGTATAAATTCATGGTGTGGTGCATAGACTTTCCCTCATCCGCTTCAAGTTCATCATAGTCACACAATGTATTCCCCTTCTTGGAGGTCTCTTCTTCTCTCATCGTCCTTAACAGCGTTAAGCTGCATAGGAATATTCATGCTCAGCTCATCCCACCATTTGGGTATCCATCACCTTTCACATCCGAAAGGACCACCGAATGGCATGGATTCTTGTCCTAAGGTTTCTCCTACCATTTCAGTTCAACATCCTCAAGGATCTTGAATGAAAAATTGATACAAGTCCCACATTGTGAATATTGTAAGTGGTCAATGCTTATTTGATGCTCCCATATCAGGTCAGATGGCAGGGATGTTTTGTTTCAAACATGATCAATAGTTTTCCTCCATCATCTCATCGACCCCTTAAATTCCTAAATTTTGGGTGCAGCTATTTATTTTGTGTTACTACCTATTAAAACATCTACCCACCTTAGGCTGGAGTGTTGATCTGGTCAGGATAGACCATACCTGATCTTCTTGTATCATTTTCATACTATTATGTGTTGGGGAGATCCTGACCCTATTACATGTTTCCCACACCTTGAGTTGTTCACGTGGTCTTAGGAGCTTTGGTAAGGCAGTACCCACATAAATTTTCATGTGTCTATAGTTGGGTGGGACTTCCCGTCTCATGTCCATAAAACTTTCCAGCCCCCTAGCATTAGTTCTCATTTAGGATTGTGTAGTGTAGCATGGACTCAATGTCCTTATTCTCATCGAGATATTTTTTCCATGCCGTACATATCCCCTTGAGACAACCCTTCTTCATCCATTTGTCTTTACCGCACAACGTTAAACCACGTGGAATCTCCATAAATATGTATGTCTTGGTTCCCATCCTTATGGGATATATAGGAAAACCCGAACACTCTATCTTCAAGTCCAGCCCAGGTTCATCTCCTCTTTCTCTCATCCACCTGGTCGGAATTATCTCCAGGAATTATGAATGGAATGGATTTCATGGGATTATGTCCTCATTCACACTGGGTTACTCTCCATTTCATACACATTCCTTCCATAATCATCCCACAAGACATTAAACGGAAACTTCAAAACATTGTGTGTCTTGATTCCCATACTCATGGGATATGTAGGACTTTCCAAACATCTAGTCTTTAGGTGAAACCCTATTTCTTAGAAACCTCCTCATCTGTCTGGCCCCCTAGCCTGAGTTCTTTCCAGAGAGTGGTATATGGTGTGGTATAAGCTTGTGTTTTTATTCATGTTGGGTTTTTAACAACAATTCCATGTACCCCTTTCTTATGAGATATCTTCCTTCCCCTTATTCCACAATCATCTTTTTGAGTCGGCTGCTCTTAAGTTGGGCCCCTTTACCCTCTTTGGTAATTCGCCAATGTGCTTAGGAGCACTCTGGTTTAGAACCTAGAGTCTTTGATTCTAAAAATACCTGTTATCACCCATTTTCATTCTTAATGTTTCCCTCCATTTGGGATTTCGTCATCTTTCAAATCCAAAAGGACCCAAAAATGTCATGGATGCTCATCCCAATGGATCTCCTACAATTTTAGGCCAATTTCCTAGTGGATTTTGAATGAAAAATTGATACAAGTCCCAAGTTGTAAATATGGTCAGCGGTCGATGCTTATTTCTGTTCCCATTTCAGGTCACATGATATGGATTTCGTGTTTCGAACATGGTCAATATTTGTCCTCCATAATCACGCCAACCGCATCAAGACCTAAATGTCAGTTTCATGATTCACATCATTTTCCACTCCATCATGTCCAAGTGGAATTTCAATAATCTTGGTACGATCCCTCAGTGTGCATTTCTACATTAGGGGGACCAAGCCACTGTAAGGTGTCATTCGGGGATCCCCACCAATTTAACCCTCTCATGCATTCCATGTGTTGAAAATACCTTCCCTTTCCTTGTTTCCCACATTGAGTTTATCTCAAATGGGCTTAGGGATTCGGTTGAGGATTTCACCAGTTTTGAAGTGTCTCTCTTATCTCTGGTCCGAGCTCTAAGACCATAAACTAAGATCTCTCTGCGTCCTCCCGTATGATGTAAAACTACACGACATTCCTAGAACTATGTGTGTCATGATTCCAATCATCAAGGGATACATAGGAACACCTAGACATTTCTTACACATGTCCAAACCCATATTTTATGACATTTTCTAACCCCTTGGCATGAGTTTTCTTCCCCGGAATTGCATGTGGTGTGATGTGGATCTCATCCTCATTCACATCGGGTATGCCTTATCATGTCATGTGCATTCCCCTAAAACTATGTTTCTCCTGTACATGTCAAAGCCATATGATGTTAAACATTGATTCCTGGTCCCACATGACTTTAAACTGTTGTATCTTTATTGAATGACGTTAAAGTTCATTGGTTGGTCCTATTACATGACCCTAAACAATGACATTATCGTCCTGGATGCACGACGAAAAATGACATTGCATTGTGATGTCCTCACTCGAGGGGAAACAATGTTGGGTATTGGCCATCCACCATACCATTGGTCAATGCCTAAATGTGGATTTATTCATGTTGTGACACTAGGATTCTATGTCCTAGGTTTATCGCTTCACAAAAAAACA
This sequence comes from Viscum album, assembly GCA_963277665.1. NCBI lineage: Eukaryota > Viridiplantae > Streptophyta > Magnoliopsida > Santalales > Viscaceae > Viscum > Viscum album. The sequence goes on from OY728167.1 coordinate 688,833,312, forward strand.
CACATCTATCCTAAACGATAAACAATTTCTACCAAATGTCAATTCTTTTGGTGTCTGGGTCATATCCGCACGACCTTATTATCCCGGGCACTGGTGCCTTACCATAAAATATAAAAAACAACATTTTTATTGATCCCATTCTCATGGGGTACATAGGAACGCCCATGCAGTTTTCCTTAGGCCAAGCCTGACATTAGTTTTTGGTCCCACAACCTAAAACCTTCACAAGGAACACATGGTGATATGGACTCCGGGTCCTCATTCACATTTGGATTTATAATTACCCAACCATGTGTCACCCTCATTTCATACCATCTCTGGTCCGAGCATTTAGATCTTAAACTAAGGTCTCTTGTCCAATCACTAAGACCATAAACTAATATCTCTGGTCCGAGATCTAAGAACTTGAACTAAGATCCCTCAATGTTTTATCTACATGTAGTAAGGAAAACATTTCCAGAACTACATGTGGCTTGATTCCAATCCTCATGGGATACATAGTAATGTCCAGGAATTCCATCTTTGGTTCCATACCAAGGAATCTTAAATCCTACCCCCTCTTTTTCGGCCCCTTGGCATGAACTCTTTTGGGTAACCATGTAATTGTAGCTCTACCCAGAACAAGTTTAGGATTCCCCATAATAATTATGGAATGCACCAGTTTCCTCACCAGAGAGGATTACCCCCCCCCCCCACCAGCATTGGTCTTTGATCACACTGTTCTTTAAGAACTATTTTGGCTTGATTCTCATCGGCATGGGATATGTAGCAAATTCCGGGCCTTTCAGCTCAGTCCCAGCCCCAGGGTCATTAGTCCTTCTGGCCCCTCAGCCCCAACCTCAGTCTCGGTCATATGATGTTAAAATATTCCATTCATCTTCCGCATATGTGTGATGTGTTCCGGATTACCAGCAGAGAGGTCCTATCTAGAAGTAGGTATGATCCCTGATCAGTTTGATGTGCTCACCTAATGTGTTTCCATCATGGTAGCGTAATTTCAAGAGTGTTGGGATCCATTCAAACAACCATTCACTCCACCCTCTACACTTTGCGGTCCATAAATTTGGATCTTCGTCCTATTTCACTTCTAAATGAACCCCTAAAAATATGGATGATCAGCCTATGGCTCACCTACGGTCCCAAGATAACATTCCAGAAGACCAAAGGATTCCATTTTGAGTCAGGCCCCATGTTTCGAATATGGTCAGCAGTCGGCCCTCATTTTTCATTCCCATTTCAGGATAACACAATGGGGATACTGTGTTTCAAACATGGTCGGAATTTATACTTCATTTTCACGCCACCCACATAGTGTTATTAATTTTGGGTATTGTGACTCAGAATTTCCACTACCCTATGTTTAGATTAATTCTAACTCTCTTGGTGTTACCCTGCTTGTGCGCTAGAGCACATTGGGGAACTGATAATTCGACTATCCTGAGAATTTCATTCTCTAGTTAGTCCTTCCCCCTTCTTCTTGAAATCCCGGATGGGTCAATTAAACCCCAGATTCCCAAAGTTTTATTGGAACTCCCACATTAAAATGATGTTATTATGTAACTACCCCTTGTTTCTCACATCGGCCACGACCCACATGGTCTTAGGAATGGATTTATAATCTTTTCACTATTGTTTTCGGAACACATTGAATAGAACAAGAGAGTTAATAATTAATTCATGAATGCATTTCAGAATTAGAAGCAGCAAAAGAAGGATATCTTTATGGGTTCGTCCAAAATAGGTCCCTTAAGGATCATCGTTTTGGATGGATTTCTCCAGTGTCGCTACCTTCTGGCTTGCGGCCTCGATGATGGCATCCCGCCCTATGAGATCCCTCTCTTCATCAGCAGCTACAGAGCGTAACTCATTATCCCCAGCCTGCGCTTGATCTCATTCAGATTAGAGCTCAACCATTTTGTGGCGCACCTGTACTAACTTCTCATGGGAGTCCTCCAACTGGACCTTGAACTTTTCAATGAGCTCAGAGCGGTTTACGATGAATGCCTTCCTTTATTTTTCTTGCGCTTCAAGGCATCAGACCTCATACTCCGCCTTTAGGAATTCCTGGGTATTATCTGACTCTTTTTGGTGACAAGAAATGTTGGAACATTGTCTATTCTACCATATCTTCTTAGCCATGTAATCATGGATCATTACATGAAGGCATTGAGAATCTACCCCTCCAGCGTAGAGATTGTGTATCCAGGTGTTGAGTGATCCTATACAATTTAGCCATTCGACCTATGGATGACTGATGAAGCATTTGATACACTTCCACCCCTTGAGCCGTGTCATATGGCTGTCATCAGCTGCTTCAGAATCAGAGTCATCTATCACCTCAGGGTATGCATGCCGATAGTCGGGGAAATCAGCCAAAAGATCAGTGGCAGGGTCTCCTTCGGGTATTCCTCCCAAGGTATTGGGCTCTTCAACATGTGAGGGTCCTTCCTGTCTAGCCTCAATCTCATAAATTTCTCCCCTGACTTCAGGCCCCGCCCCGATGTTGATATCGCTGGCATCCACAACCATTTTCTCACCATGTTTTGGGGCCAGCTCCGTTTGAGAAGTGTGTTATGAGTGGGTCAGTGAATTTTCCATGGAATCATCTATGGATGGTCAAGATCTGGTATCCTTCCAAGACTCTATTGTAATAATTAATTCAGAAGAAATGAATTCCATGATCAATAGAGTTCTCCGATTATGGATACAGATGTCTGAGTAAGGAATCTTACAAGAGCTCAGTGCATCATCCTCCATCGTTTAAGTCATTGTATAAGATGTCAGTACAGGATATCCTTTAGTGCTTGTCATTTTAATGATGGCTATCAGCTCCCCACCTTGTTATATGGGTCGGACATTACCCTCCTCAAATGGAGCTTCCTGACCACAAGCACCAAGATGCGCATGAACATAGCAAAAGTTCAGTTAGTGATTATGAAAGATGAAATGAGAAAATTCCAGGATAAGAATTAATGCATAACTCGATTTGCTCAGCTATGTCTGTATTAGAGTCGGAAATCCCATCACTCTCCCAACGACTCCCTTGTGGGATGTCCCTCAAGACATGTCACCCCCAAGATCCTCTTCAACTCCCCTTATTTCTTCCTCCACTTCTTATTCCTCCGCTGAATCACTTTCCTCTATCTCTTAATAGATGTCGTCAGCATCAGACGTCATTTATTCTGGATCATGCTCCTAGGTGAGCATCACTTTTAACCAAGAGAGTTGGTTCCTCACGCCACTGCCACTGGAATGAATACACATCACTGCCTGTTAGAAACGTTTGATGACGATGAAAGTTCACTATATCATCAATCCTAATGAGACCAATTTATGACAGCTGGATCCCATCCCGTACCATATTTTTTTAGAGGGATTCGATGATCATTGATTTTTGCAGGGTCAACCATGCTGACCAGAGCATATGGAAGATTGCATACTCAGAGGGTTGAAGAAGGTACCTTAACTACATCACAGGATGCTGCCTGGATGCTTTACGAGATTGTTCAGGATCCCCTCTCTCACCAGACAACGAGGGAATGGCCGCACCATGTGATGGTCCTACTGCCGAGGTCCCAAATTGTACTGAACTGGCTGATTAACATGTTCCTGGCCTCTCTTCCCATGTGGATTCTTGTCTTCTTTCTCTTTGCACAGATTCTATATTGGCCACCTTGATTTTCTGAACTCATTTCTGTCGGATTCCCTCATGGTATGCTGCCACCCAATGCTCGACATATTTCGTTGAGAGGACAACAATGACACCAGTAAGGGGAAAGGTAATTACCTCACTAGATCCATAAGTTGTGAACATCAACCACATTTGAATAAGAATGTAAGGATGTTCCTCTTCCCAAAAGTCTTTACACACCTTCTTCGGCATCTGTTGAGTGCATCCAAACTTCCTGGAGAACCATGATGGTACATAGGGATCCCAAAGGATCTTCCTGTCGACCTGGGCCAGAAGCACTCCACCTCTGAGCCTTTGTAGGTATTCCCTTTGCAACAACGAGCCTTTTATGTCATCTACCATATGGCCGGATAGGGTGGGAAACCAGATAAAGGTGAAATTGGTGTGATTCCCAATCCTAATCCCTACCCCCTAGTAATGGAGTATCAATGGAAAGGTCCTGACAATGTTTATCAAGGAGGGTCACAGACTATTTCCTAGAGGACGAATAGCATTTGGGAAAGTTTATGTTCCATTGTGAGCCATGATCCAACCATGATGGACTTGGAAAGGGTTGCATATCCTCCTCAGTGAGCCCCCTATTGAAATTCCTCCCATGATGGCATTCAATCAGTCCAACATGGGGACCCCTAGGTTGAACCTATGATTGGCCACTATAATCCCTCCCATCACCACTATTTTCAGGTGAAATCACATCCTGGTATCCCTTACTAGAAGTATCCATCCTGTCAGGAATGTTGCATGAAATCCGGTATATCAGACGTTTGGGTCCCGGGTCTCATCCACATGAAATCCCCACGATTGGTAGTCCAATGTCTCCACGATTTTCCAATATGAACCACTCTTTCTCCTTTGTTCCGTGGTTGAATACTGTTTTCCTCGACCTGACATATTCACATATGGGTCCTTCCACAGGAATAGGATGAACCACTTCGAATAATAAATGTCCTTTAGAAAGTCCTTGACCCCCAGTCTCTCCATGGCTAGGTGCAACAGATTCCCTGTCAGAATGGGGGTCCGCAACCTATCCCCCATGATATTCTTTTTTTGGAAGAAACGCTTCATATTAATTCCCTTACAAAGGGAAACCTCTAATACAGTGAACATCCCAAAGACTGATGCCAACCCCCCACCCCCACCCATGATGAAGGTGGAATGTGTTGGTATCAAGAGACCATCGACTAAACAACTCCGTCACAAGTTCTTACTGACGGTAAAAGTGGAACTGCGACATCCAACCTCCTTGAATAACCTAATATGCCGCAGTTCTACTCAGAACTGATCATATCATTGGTGTACCCTATACGCCCAAGCCCATTTTCTGGTGAAATTTCCTTCGGATCTCAGGTCCCAATATTGCAGCCAGCCTTTGCTATCGTCGGTGATTCTCTGTCGGAAGGTACTCGCATAATGTGCGGGAGAATCCTCGACGACTGGCATGCCTTGCGAGATCGTTCTGGTCCTTGGGTTGAGGATGTAAATGAGAATGTGTCTACTTTCTCTAGTGATATGGATGTTGGTTGTGAGGTTGTATCACAAAAGATCATCCTTGCACGTCACCCATGAATGCGATGTATCGACTTCAAATCCTTTCACTGGTACCTCCTCTAAAATACTGAAGTCCCACATCGGTAGATTATCAGAAAGTGGGTAATCCTTTTGGGATTGATTCAACATATTGAAGTGGTCCTGGTTATTGGATGTGAATTTCATTGCACCATAAACCTCAGGGTTAGAAATCATCTCATCCATCCTTGAGGTATGCATAGCTTCCCTTGCGACATTACTATGATCGACCATTATCCTGGGCGAAGTCTGAAAATATCAGAAAGGCGCACTCGAACCAATAAAGTTTCGTGAAAAATTGGATGGTTGTGTGGGAAACTATCAAGTGGTATGGAAAATGATAAGTGCATGGAAAATCTAGACCAAGATCTGGGAATCCCGCGCCAAGAAAAATGAATTCCGCGCAATGGCATTAGAGTTTTTCACGCCCAACAATTCCATGATTTTCGCACGAGAAATTCTGTATGGACCATGGCACCCCTAGGGGTTTTATAGGCGCAGAATTGGATTTTTGTGTGCAAAAAAATTCTTTATACGGGCCTAATATAATTTTACGCACACCGCCCCTAGGGGCCGGATATCTCAGCGTTTCCATCAGAATTGGAACTTCGTTCTCTCTTGCAGATCTGATTCCGATGGGGCAAATCTGTAGATACCAAAATCTGCCGAAGGTCTCAATAAGGAATCCTTGGATAAAATAGAGGCGTAGTTTGACTCGGAAACTGATTCTGGGAAGATCCAGTAGGCTGCATGCAAAAACAGAGACATGCGCAGAAAACCACTTTTTTTCATAGAAAACGGTCGGGGCTGGAATGATATTTAATGCACCAACACAGGAATTTCCATGCCACCGACACGAGGTAGGGATTTTCGGGGCAGGCCTAATTACTTGCGCACCCATGGCCCCTAATCTCCTATAAATAGAAGTGCACCCCCCACTTCCGGCGGCTGATGAATACGAACCTTCTACACTGCGCAGAATTCAACTCTTCCATGCGCAAAATATGACACCTAGGTACTAGATTTTCCACGACAAGTCTCCAAGGGGTCCGCCTTCATGCAGGACCACTGAGGCTTGACACTCGCCCAAGTCGTTATGTTTTGGGTCCTATGCATGCAAAACCGTCCACCTATGTGCAAAACCCTCGACCCCCTATGTGCGCAAGCTGCTTCCATTTGCGTGCACGCCTTCTTTTCCGCTCAACCTTCCCTTTTGCGCGCAATAGCCCTCTCTTTTCACACAAACCCCCTCTTTTGGGTGGATACCCTTCTCCTTGTGTGTGCTCCTTTTAGCTTGTGTTCTATTTCGCTCTCCCATGCATCATCTTTGGGAACTTCTTATGCACAAAATGCCTGTGTTATACACCCTTCTCCCATACGACATTCCAGGTTCATACGAAGTGATTTCAACATCCCTTGGGCAGTGCATCACGTTGCAGTGATTAGCCTCATTCTTCTTCACATAGGCACTCTAACGACCATTGCTTCTTTGCATACAAATGATAACTTGGACCCCCAGTGGATCACTCCATGACACCCCCACACTACAGTATTGTCGGTTCCTTCCCTTCACCAAGGGTTAAAGTGTGCCAGTTATGTAAGTCCTAGGGGTGCAGTATTAACCCGCCTTGTGTGAGCTACATGACATTAAACTGCAAAGCACCATCGTGCTCAGTACACTATGTTAAACTGTGGCCTCTCCACATGAATTATACATGGGGTGCCCTGTCATATACATTATCTACATCTGCTCCTCTTCATGAGAGTGAAATATTCCTCACATGGCATGGGGGCCTCTCTGCTGGAGCGGCGCTTATCTGTGGGGAAGGGAAACCATCTTGGTGTAAACCCCTTATCTTTCTTGCAAGAGGTAGCACCCACACTACTCCTATCTTCTTCCATGTCAATGAATAGAGGCGAGTGGGGCACAAGGACCTTCGTTATCCCGTCCCTCTCCCTCTGTTTTTGGTCTCCATCGGTCCTCTATCCCGGAGTAAGCCCCAATCTCCATCTCCCTAGGCCGCTAACCACGCATAAGCCCTTGTTTCCTCTTGGGGACACTAATCATGTGTATGCCCCATTTTATTTCTCACAGACTAAGCTTTCATAACATGATTGTCAGGACTTTTCTACCTCTGGTTTCTCACACCGAGCATTAATAATGTGGGCTTAGAGTAAGCATCGACCATGAAATCCTCTCTGGTCCATCCCAAGCCCCATTACCAAACTATGTGGACTTTTATCCTTGTATCTCAGACAAGGTATGTAGGAAGCCACTCTATGGTTCAATCCCAACACCTACTTGTCTTGACCCCTTCACGTCAGTTCACCTTCATCCCGCATGACATTAAACTATATCCATCATCCCGAACTATGCGGACATTGATCCTTGTATCTTAGGAAAGGTACATAGGGAGCCTCCATGAGGTCCATGCCCAAAACCCATGGGTCCCAACCACTTCACGCCGGTTCACCCTCGTCCTACATGACGTTAAACTGTATGCACCTTTTTCGTCCCACAATACATTTAACTGTACCTATTCGAACTATGTGGTATTTGATCCATGTCTCCATGGCTGGGTATGTAGGAATCCTCTATCAGGATCAACCCCATCCAACAGTAAGCTATTATACCCCATCCATTGGTAAGCCATTGTGATCCCAATCGACGACAAGACATTGTATCCTAATCGACGATAAGCAGTTTTACCCCATCCATTGGCAAGCCGTTGGAACCCCAACCAGCGGTAAGCCATTGGTATCCTAACCAACAGTAAGCCATCAGTACCCCAATCAGCAGTAAGCTGCTGTCAACCCCAACCAGTGTTAATGCATTGTATTCCCCTTTTTTGGACACACATCTCTGGTCCTCCCCCATGGATTCAAACCAACCCTGGCCGCTAACCATGTGTAATCCCCAGTATATCATTAGGTCGTTGTTCTCTGTGCACACTTCAATTCTATGCCCCATCCTAAACTATGTGGAATTTGATTCCCCACCATAGGGATATGTGGGAATCCTCTTTAAGGTTCAATCCCTTCACCCATGTCCTATCGTGGTCTCTACCTCATGTCTATCTGTTTCGGGAAGGTCATGCCCCAACCCAGAGGTTCCACTTCATCCAAGAACCATCCATGCACCCATTCTTATGGGCCACCTCCTCGGGTGTCCCATCACCCTACCGAACTACGTGGACATTGAATCCCTGCAATGAGGATATATGAGAAGCCTCCTCAAGGCTCTAGCCTAGCTTCATCATTATACCTACGAAGGTTCCATTACATTCTTCATCCACTCCACTCAACTATCCATATCCATCCCGATTCTTACATGGGCTGCCACATTCGGGTGAGATCATGTCACCCATTTTCTCACTGCTCCTTCCAGGAATCGGGTGACTAACCACACAGTAGCCCTAGTATCAGTGCTCCCTCTTGAGGTTACACCCATCTGATCCACTCTTATCAATGTTCTGATCGGTCGGATCAACCTTCGCTGGACCCTCAACTCGTGGAATACACTTTGTTAAACATGGTAAGCTGTGGAAATCCTCAGAGACATGCTATGGCATATAATTCCTCACATTTGGCATGGGATTCCATGGGATTATGTGCCCTCTAGAATCCCCATCACAAGGGGAATAAACCCAAATTAACCAGTGTTCCAGCATCCAAGAACGCCAGCGATGTCCAACTTGACTACTCCCATGACCGAAGCTTGCTTCCCTCACTGGACCCCTTGGAATGTCTCGAGAAAAGCAGTGTAATTAACCAGTTTCCATGAAAACATGTCACTAGGAATAGTTTCATGAATAACGTCTTAATCTATGAGAGCGACCCAGACTAGGTATCAAGATCTGAGGAGGAATACATGGAAGGATATACCAATATCCCATCATCATGTTCCAATCAAGGAGAAAACGTCCTGGAATAAGCAAATGTTGCCTCCCACCTTTGGAAAGTGGGAATGTAGGGAAACAGACAACATTTTCTCTAAAATAGATGGATTCACACCCTGAAGAAAGTGTCGGAAACAAATATTATTATATTATATTTAGATATAACATAAAAATGTGTGAAACACAATATTTTAGAGAAATCCATTTTTGCATGTTGAGTACGCTATTGAACATAGAATCCCCTTTAAAGTAAAATTAATATTTAATTCACAAATATTAATAAATATTAAAATATCATATCCTTTATTTACTAGGGATGTTACATCCATCCCCCCTTTTGGAAATTGTGTCCTCACAATTTTAAAATTAGGCATAGAAGCTTTATTGGAAGTCCCTCATCGAAAAAAGTGTCAACAAACATATCACTTTAAAAGAATGAAAGAGAAGTACAATGGTCACCCAAGAGAAAACATAACAAGTTTCCATGAAAACATGGATATAGAGGAGAATCTATGTATCATGTTATTTTGGAGAGTGATAGAAAACATGATTAAGAGAATGTTAACCACCATAAGATCACAAACTTATGATGGGATAAACAGTCTTTGATTTACATGAAGGAAAAGTAAACAGACAAAGTTTTTGGTTTAATGTACTTTTCATAAAGTCGATGAATTTTTTTATGAGCATGTCTAAGAACATAAGGAAACATACTTAATTTTATTATATAATTTCATCCTTTACTAAATATCTATCGCAAACTCATATTTTCGCCAAATGATGAGTATTCAATCTGACTTGGTCACATGAAAAGTGCTGGAATAAACTTCAAGAAAATCACATAATCCAAAAAAAAATATGAACTATATATTTCCCTTGTATTAAGAAATTTTAAAAAACAAAAATTGATTAGTTCGAGACCAGATATTCTTCGAAAGGATAATACTTTATAAAAAGAAATACTACTCTTAATCTATATAATTCAACAAACAGTACCCTAGTTCAACAAAGACCATTCAATACTCAATCTCCCTTAAAATTATTCAATATAATCCAAACTAATATTGAAACCCAAAACTCAGAAGAATTTAATCACATAGTCCTCCATATTTAATTTTAACATTTATCACCAAATAACATCGTCTACTCTTAAAATCTCATATTGAAAATAATTAACCTAATAACATATTCTCTATTATGGGATAATCATTTCCATAAATAACCCAAATTTCTATATGTCCATAATAAAAACATAGATTATACCAAAATAAAATTCTCCCATTACTCCTCAAATGAAATCCCATAGTATTCTATTTTCATTACGCATATAGTTTCCCAAAAGAACAAACCACTTATAGAATAACCTTTATCACTTAATCACAAAATAATTTTCCTATACTAAGGATATATATTTGATAAAAAAAATTCCCCAAGATCAACTTATTCTTGATCCATAAAATAATTTTACTAAAAATAATAAGTCTTACTATCCAGGGACATCATGTAGGCCAGTGGTAGGCGATAAATCCAAATCACACTTTGGTTGTGAGTTCAATTCCAACAACTTTGTCGTATGCGATAGGTTGTCACACTACCTGCATGTTGTCCTTTTTCAAAAACTATATAATTTTATAACATTCCCTAGAATGAGATAAATTCCTATAAAACAACCATAACATATTTTAACCACAAAGGTATTCTAATGCCTTTTATTTTGCAACCCAAAGTGTAATAAGCATTTATCACCTCATAAAAAGATCATATGAATCCCTAAGGTTATCCTTTATGTCACACAAGAAAAGATAATTCTTTCTTCAATACAATTTTCACATATCAAACTTCAGGGTTATACATACTAGAAAAATTCTTCCAAATTAATCCCTTCATCAAAAGATCTTTAATACTTTTAAGAATTTCAACATCCTAAAATCTGCCATAACTCTCGAATCCTTATACGTAGACTTTTTACTCATTCTACATTCTTCATGATCCATTAACAATTCTTTTCTGAATTATTATATAATACTTCTTCCCAACAAAAAAATCTTAAATTATGTTCTATGATTTTCGCAATGTCAAAACATGAGCTAAGAAATAACCCATACCCTTCATAGGTCATTTTCGGTTTCCTCAACTTCAATTGGAATGACATTAGTTATTAGTAAACATATATTTTTATGGTCCTGCTGATCCCATTCCCGAACCTTCTTTGTAGGATATCTATTTGTTTAATGACAATGCGCAACATATTTACAACATTTAATTAATCCCTAAGAAAAAACTTATTTCCCTCTCATGGATTCAATTGGACGCTTCCTTTTTCCAGGGCAGGTTATTTCTTTATGACCTTCATTTACACATCTGAAACATCTTCCCATCCCATTGAAGAATTTTCCTAGGTGTTTATTTCCACATCCTTGACACATATGATTTTGAATATAAATACCTTTATGTTTTTTACATGAACTTCCATTGAGATTCGTTTATCATATATATGATGACTTATAAAAATCACCAAGGTTCAAGTGGTCAATCATGAATCTTTGTAGTTAGTTAATAATAAAAACAATATTTCTCATTTTATCTCCCATTTTATTCAGTTTCTTATTAATACCATAATAGTTTTCTTCACATCCATTGTTACTTGGGTGCCTATTAGATCTAACCATTGACTAAAACCAAAAAGTTCAGTGTGAGTATATCAGTAAAATCATCAGATACTGTCTTACGAGGTGGGTAAATACTAAGATATACTTATTAATGTAATATTATACTCATTAAATTTATCTAAAATAACTATGACTCTTTCTAATATTATAAGCATTATGGTTATGTCACATATGCTTTAATTACACCAAAAACCTCTAATGTTATCTAAACCGACCATTGATACCAACTGTAAGGCCCCTGAATTAAACATTACATAATATTGAATTTAGTTAATAATTCACAGTTATGAGCTTTTAAGGTTTATATTTTAAGAGAATTTGGCCATAACTATTACATTATATCTCAAATATTACAATGTAGACACTTCTACTCTATCCATATTTTTCACAAAAATAAAACACTATAATTAAAACAAGAATTATTTTCATGATATAAATCTTCTTCGATTCTTAATTTCTATTTCTCTTCCTTATAACCTGTGAAATTTATTTCAAAAACATGGGATGAGCATAAAAAGATTAGTAAGGGTTATAAAATAAAGAAAGAAGACATTATCCCAAAAATAAATACAAATCAATGAAACCATACTTTTCAATCACAACATACCTTATGAAATCATAAGATTTATGAATAACACACAGAAATTATAAATCATAAAATTACATTATGGCATACATAACATACTTACATTGTAGCTTTCACAGCTACGTAGGGAGTTACATTTGGAACACCCATAATAGTATATTATATAAATATATTAATAGAAACATTAATGTTTACCTTCATCATGTTACCCAATGCATTGAAGATATATATTAGGCTACCCCACCCTAGGTTTATCACGGAACCACCCGTATATGTAAACAATATCCAAAAACCATAACATAATCCTAACACATGAACATGCATAATTGAAAGATAAAATTTCACATTAAAAAACATTTTTATATATTAATATAGTCAATCCATTCTGAAAACCATTTTCAATACCAAAATACGTAAAAAGAGTATTTGGTATTTATTTTCCTTTTATGAGCACTATGACTTGTAGAGGAAGCCAAATATCAAATAATTCTCAGGGAAGCGGAAAGGTTTTTGTCACCACGTATGTTAAAAAGAAACAATATTTTTGTCATTTTGTAAAACAATAAGTATAAAAAGATTCCCTTTTAATGAAATTAAATGTTAAAGGGGTTTTTACACCATATAAAATAATGTCATGTATAAATTAAAATATGCCTCAATGAAAGGAGATTGAGATGAAGTCCCTTATCACATGAGAAAATACCTGAATAAAAATAGTTAATGAATAACATTAATAAAACTTATAATATCATGAGAATATGGAGATTCATGATATACTAATTCAAAAGGGAAGTATATACACCCTATTGGATAATAAAGATGCATAATATCATGATATTCCTCAAATGAAAGGAGATTGATACATAGTCTCTTACGAAAATTCGGCAGCCTAAAAATGTTACATTAAAATTCAAAAAATGAGTTGATGAGAGAGAAAAGGATATATCATCACATGGAAATAAAATTTATAAAAATAAGAATATATAAGATTATATCCCAACATAAGAAAATTCAAATTAAAAGAAATTACATAAAATAAGTATTTGAATAAAAGAGGAGGGTGCAATAAACCCTTACCATGAGTCCGACTTGTCTCGAATGTTCCTTCTTCTTCATGAATAAAAAACATTAGTTAATTTATACTTGATTAAGAACCTTTTTTATGTTTCATATTACATTTATATCACTTATTATTTTTCTATAATAATTAGTTAATTATTTGAGTTAACATCGGACATTTTGTCGATGTTCGGAACTTCAATAAAAAATGAACTTGTTATAATTACCAATTGTACATGTGGTCAAAAGTCCATTATCTCCTGAATGATATTAATGATTTAGTTTTCATATATATCATATATATCTAGTATATATTTATTTATAATATTCCATATCATTTGTATATATAAAAATGAAATGCACCGTTCATGGAGACGGTAAGACGTACATACGCATGAATGCTGTTTTTGTTTCATTTTTTTTCATTTTTAACGGAATGAAAAAAATGATACATAGGTATATTATTTTTCATGTATAATATCATCTTTTATATACATTACATAAATTAATTAACATCATGCTTTATACATTCCACGTATGGAATGAACGTGTCATATCACTTTGAGGGGGCGGTAGTCCACACTTCCTTAATTGAAATTATCATTTTTATAAAACATGAAAAGCATAAAGGAATGTTCTAAATTAGAATTACAGAAGAATTGAGATAAAATATATAACATAAATATCTTATATAATTATAGTTCCATCATAATGGCCGCTATGAGAGGTGGTAGGGGAAAATCAAACAGTCATCGTTTCGTGAGGCCGTAGTTCACCGTACACAGAAACAATATGTTCATATCCATTAGATGTAGGTGTGTGTAAGTGTAGTTTGAATAATTCTCATAACAACAACCTAGTATATTAAGGATACTGGTGTGGTTATATAAACAATGAATAAGTATAGCATAGAGAGTGGAGAACAAAAAATAATGGAAAGAAACATGAGAGAAGACATTATCTCAAATCAGGTAACTTATTTTTATTTGAGCAAAAGGGATCACTTGAATTGACTTATTCCTAAGTTAATGATTCTTAGAGGAATAGAGGGATGTTGGGAGATTATTTGGGTAGATTTTGGATGAGCCAAGGGGCTTGAGATGTGTGAGTAAGGGGTTAGAGGTGGTGTCCTTTTATAGGAGGGAGGAGGGGCGCTTTAGGAATGTTTGAAAGTATTATTTTATTATTAAAATATTTTCTATTTAAAAATGTCCAAAACTGATTAATAAAGATTATAAGATTAATATAAGTAGAAATAAAATCATCGAATAAGAATTAGACAGGGTTTGGATATTTTTTAATCCTTATCTTTTTTATTTAACCCTTTGTTAACTTATTTATCTTTTACAATATTTTCTTGTATATTCATAATATATGGTTAATATATTTACAATAAAATTACAAGAGATCTAAAATTCATAATTTATGACATTTTCAACATCATAAATGTCATTTTCCTAATATTAGATTTTTAGGACTATTTTATCATTTAATAAAATATTTATTGTTTTAAAAACTCATTTATGTCTATTTTTATACAATTCATATCATGACTTTTTAAAAAATCTATAAAAACATGATAAATTTGAAAAAACTTCATTAAATAAAATATAAAAAGTCATGATCATCAATAAAATTCTTCTATGGAATAAAAAGATTCAAAATAAATTTATTTTAATATTTATAATCACATTTATTTAAAACATTCATTAATGAGCTAATCACTACATCATCATTGTGTGATAAATAAATTTATTTATGTGAGGTCTAAAAATTATAAATAAAATACCATGATGTAGGAAATATTTTTAGGTTTCAAATTACTATTTATATTCAATGATATAAATTATATAACCCCACATTAATTTTTTTTATGAAAGAAATACATGTTTCTGATATTTTTATTTTTACATTAAATAAAAAGGTATTAATGTAATTATATTACACATGTGGATTCCAAAGGAAAAAAGGTTTTACCCAAGGATTGAATTTGTTGGACATGACTCCTCTAATAAGGTTACTAAAAGTGTTAAGGTAATTTTATCTTATTATAATATTATTTTTACCTTGAATTACCCTATTTACCTTTAACCGTGGTAAATAAAAATAAAAACGTTACTATTCCCCAGTAATTATTTTCATCCTAATGAACCAAATTTTACTTACTAATGAAAACCGTGTATGTTGGATTTTTTAAATTCAATACATAGAAATGGTACGATTTCATTTAAATGAAAAAGTCGATTTTTTAACTACTATGCAGTATATTCCACTATTCATAAAAAATTGATCATTTTCAAAAAAAATACCAAAAATTTACCCAAAGCTAATTATGATATTCCAAAATCAAAAATTATGTCTATTTTACCAAATTCAAAACATATAAGTTTAATTAATTAATTTAAAATTAATTTCCGATTTCAAAATTAGAAAGCGTGTTTTTAAGAAGTAAAAACTACCAAAAGATTGACATGCATTTATGTCTAATTTCAAGGTGAAATTACATACAATGAAAAAAATTGTATTAAAATCTAATAATATAATCCAATTAAACTTTCAAAACAATTAATATTATAATCTAACAATATAAATAAATTAGATTAAATTGCAGTTCTTACTAAAAATGCAGTATTTTTCACTATTCATTAAAAAATGAACTTTATCATAAAAATACCAAAAATTTACCCAAGGTATATTTTGATATCCCACTTCAAAATAATAATTCTATTTTGTCAATTACATCTTATAAAAGTGAAAAAAACTATATTTAAAAAGGGTTCGACATCAAAAGGCGGTAAAATTATCTTTTAAAAAATATTATAGGATTTTGGCTTAAAATTGGATTCATTCTCATTTTAAGCCTCTAAATTTTTTTGGATAAATGTAAAAAAATATAAAAAATTTGTTTAGTCATAATATTGTCGGTTATTTTCATTCCCACCAATACAACGATGAGGCGTTAGCTACCATTTAAAATAATACTAATATTATATTATTTTTTGGCAGAACTCAACATTGCGTGCAACGTTAGATTTCAGAGAAATCTTATGTTGCATGTTAAGTAAGATATCAAACATAGAATCCACTTTAAAGTAAAATTAATATTTAATTCAAAAATATTAATAAATATGAAAATATCATATCATTTATTTACCTGGGATGTTACAGGAACCTTCTCTAATCCCACAATATGATGTATCAGACCTGGGTTCCACTCAGTGTTTCCCCGAACCCAGGGAGCCACATGGCCTCATGCTAATCTCCCAAATCTCAAGAGGATCCGAACTAGTAGTGGGGTCTGAGGGTGTGTCAGTGGGGGGAATATGAACTCATTAACATAGTGCATTACAATGGTTTAAATATAAAATGCAGGTAAATGGTGGAATCAACGTAAGTAAACATAATGCACAAAAGAAGTAGAATGAGGTAATAAACAACTGAAAAACTAATTATAATACAAAAGATGATGATACATGTCATTGTCTATTAAGATGGAAAACATGAATACAATAAAGAAGGTAGAATTATGAAAAATTCAATACAAAATTAGAGAAATGGAATCCCAAAAATATCCAACAATTCTGAGCTCTAGCTCGATCATCTGGTGTCGTGCTCCATCCTAATCCAATCAATCAATCAAGTGTCTGAAGAAGTATGCATCCATTTATCAACATATTTATAAATATAGTCTTCCAGGGTACCAATGGATCTTGGATTGGGTGTGGGAAAAATCTCATTATGCCACCACCAACAACATCTATAACATCCAGTCCATGTAATATAAACTGAATCATTATAAAAGAATGAATATATAAAAGTAAAGAAGTACAATAACATAAATACCCAAGTTTCTGCTTCATACCTCAGTTGGTGTCTGAAAATGTAATGGGTTCATTGATTAATTATGTTATAGTTTCAATAATTAAGTTGTGTGAGGTAAAATAAGTACTTACACCCGTACATGATAATAAAAGTGAGTGATAAATGATATAGAAATCCATCATATAATGATATTAATACTAAAGTGGTTAAAAGGTAATGAAAAAGGCATCGTAGTCCTCAAAGCATTCCAATTCAGTAGAAACTATAGCCTGACTATAGGTTTAATAGTGTAATCCCAGGAGTTTCATCCAAGGAATTCCATAATAATGATATTCTAACATAGTCGAAGGAATACATCCATGGTAAGGAGGGATAAGTAGTGACTAGGACTATGGGAGTATCCAAAGTAGATATTTTATGTAGAAGTCATGTTAGAGACAAAGATTGTATGCAAGGAATACTATAATTATAAAGTAGTGATCATATGGTGTCATAACACACATCCACTAGTAGATAAGGATATGTTTTCAAGGAGGGTCTCACCCTTGGAAGCCGGCATCCTTGAATAATAATGTCATCTATGATTGGTCAAGGTATTCCCTTAGTAATCTAAAAGCTAACTAATGTCTAAATAATTCTATATTAATGTTAAGGTATTCATATGATAGGAACCTTTCATTTATGAAATTTAATTACATAGGCCACATGAATTTCTCAATCCATTTAATAATCCATCTGGTTAAAGAAATTGCATTTAATTACTAGGTCAAGGCTATGGGACATGAAAAAATTTATATAATTCTTCTTTGTTACAATCACTTAAAAAGTTTCACTATGATGCCTTCCATAAAACATGGAAAGGGGTGATACAAACGTACAACCAAACCATTCTCTTATATTCAATTAGACCAAGAACAATTCATACTATACATTACAATTCCATTTAAGATTGATTTATCAATGTGAAGCACTTACCTTAGGTGGGAAAAGTGATAAGAAAACATGGTACTATCCATTCTCAACCCACAATTCAACTAATTCAAGGGTAATACCATTATCAGGGTCATTCCAGACACCCGAACAGTGGAGGAAAATTGATAAGATACCATTATGTCATAATTGAGGAACTCACCATATATGGGGTGTTAATATCTACTGGAATAACCTACAAAAATGAATAATATATTTAATATATGCCTTATAATGTTGTTATAACAACTATAAGAATGAAATATTATTTAAATAGGTTATGCTTGATGAAATTGGAATGCACACACAAAAATTCAATGGATGATAAAACATAAGGGATGACTTATAGACCACCCACCTCATACTCATATGCCTCTCCTCATCCAACATCTCCCTCTAGTTTGTCTTATATTTTATGATATCTAAAGAATGTATCAATGCTCTAAAAAAAGGTTATATAAACCTGTATCTAAATAGTGTCACCAATAGGAAGAAGAATAGTGAAATATTAAAAGGGAATCAATATCTATAACAACCCTACCCATGACTTAAAATTAATAAATGATTTATTACATAATATTAAACTTAATAAACCCCAAAATATCGAGGACTCTAGTGTCTTTTGGAATTTGATACATTACATTACAACTTAAAATAAGTAAATACATCATATTTATCAAAAAATTCTTTAACATTCTCATACTTAAAACTTCATGGGATAACCTTGGGAAATACATAAGAAAGGGTTAAGCTACAATAAAAACTAAGGGAATAAAAAATACATAACATTAATTGAATAATACATGTTATATAATAGATATTAATTGGGAAGAAATGGAGTTGGAATCATAAACATGAACAATGAAAGATGATATAACATGATAATCGTAATAGAAATATGGGAAATATGGGAACAACATAAAACATTTCATCATAATCATAGGTCAAGGATAAATTCAAAGAAATCATGATGGATAAATTAAAATAAATGAATCATGTTCACTCACGAACCCAATATGATATATCATGATACTAAATGCTTCCCAATCCACTGGACTGCTATATATTCCGAGCACACCAGTCACATTTATTTCATTCTCATGCTTAATTGTTCCACATAGATCATACAACATGGATTCATTCATAATAAAATTTTATTCCATGATCATGGAATGTGGATTAAGTACATATAATCCCCAATTCCAATGGGCATAAGTGTATAAATTTTAACACCATTTATAGGAAATGGGTATGGTATTCACTACACAATTGTTTTTCCATGGAAAATTGTGGTGAAATTTTAGCAGCATAACAAAGTCACATGAAAATTTACAAAAATGGGTTTATGAGAGAAAAAGTGGTCCATAATTAATTTTAAATAAAATGGTCAGTAATAGGTACATTGATTGATATATCCTAACATTAGGAATTGTAAATATATTAGCATTCAATAATGAAGAAACATTAATAAATAGTAGAAGGAAAAGATCCCTTACAATTTTTTGGCATGGTAATCGGTTTATATAAAATTTCATATGTAGGATAAATGAAATTTAAATGGGATATCATCATTTATAAATCAAATGTTAATTGAAGGTGATATGCAATAACATATCCCAATCATAATAAAATGGAAATAAAAAGTCATAACATAAAAGGAGTGCTTGATAGAAGAGGAGAGTGAAAGACCCATTAATTGAGCTTGTGAATCAAAATGATTGGGACGAGATTTAAGAGATATTGAGGTACCTTTGGAGGACTATAGAGAGTGGTGGGAATAATATGGATGTTATTAAAGGAGTTTTAGTGAAGAAAAATGGGATATTTTGTGGTTTTATATAATAATTGAGGGGGATTTCTATATTATTTAGTTTATGGACTCTTCAAAATAAAATAACCAAAAAAACATCATAACATGGTTTCTAGAAAATGGGAGTGGTTCTCATTATTTTTTAAGGCCATGGGCCAAACTTATTAAAATAATTCACTTTTTTCTGTTGAGGTGAGTCATACTCGTAAAGAAATGATTTTAATACCATAAAATATATTATATGCTTGGGAGAATTCAGAATGGAATTATAAAATAAATAAAATAAACATAAAACCAGATTATTTTAAATTAAAATATTATATTTTTTCATGGATACCTTTTATAGTATTTATTATATCACTTTTGGGTCATTATGATGTCATAACACACAAAGTATATTAATACGGTTTTTAATTTTTACAAGAAAATTTTATTATCTACGAAAATTACAAAAAATTCCCAATTTTATTATTGTTTCATTTTGATTGCCAAAGTAATGTTCATTTTCTCTAAATAATTTTTTAAATATGTGAATTTTTACTTTTATAAAATAAAATCTACATTTATTAAGAAATGTTGGGTTTTTTTTGACAATAACAGTTTCAAACCATTAAAAATAACAATTGAATTCATAAAAATTATATAATAAATTATATTTGACAAAAATTATTTAATTATAAAATTTTATTAAAAAAAATTATTTCATTAAATGAAATTACTTAATTTATTTTTAAATATTATCAAAAAAATACTATTGTGTTTTATTGTATCAAAAAAAATTTTATAAAGTAACAATAATAGAATGAAAATATATTGATTATTCTATGAAAAATAATGTACATAATCCTATTGATAGTGTCATGATACATATCCGTTTAATACACCAAAAAATGGAATAAGGGTATGGTGTGTGACAGTGAGACCATCATAGGGTGGTTTGAGAAACAGGGCTTGGGACATGATGTCGATGTTCTTGAACTTCTCTCGTAAATGGTTTCACAGATGCTTAAGTTGTTGTATCATAGCTAGGTATTGATCAAGGGAAAATCCCATTGATTCTATCTCCCTTGGAAGCTCTGATAAATGGAATTTATTGGGTTTTATTCTATAGGTCGAGGCAATCTCTTCATTTTTCTGTGTCAAATGGATTTGTTAAAACCCCATACTTATACTAATAATGTGATCACTATTCAATGGATATATTATCAATAGTGATGATACATAACAATATTTTTGATCTGATAGGATATAATAAAACAAATTATGTACATATATTTTCTACAACCATAATACAAAATAATACATTTTAATGAATCAAAAGGGGAATTTTATTTATAATTGTCTAGGTCATTACAATCTTCCCCCATTTAACCATTTCACCAATGAAATATTTATTTCCAAAACAAAAATAAATGAGGGTAACTCTATTCAATCACTTCATGTGGTTCCCAAATCACTTAATCAAACATGTGGTTTCTCCACAATACTTTTACAAGGTTCATTGTCTTATATCGTAGAACTTTGTCTCTACGATCTATGATCTTCACTAGCTACTCCTCATAGGAAAGATCAATTTCCAATGGTACCACCTCTATATTGAGAAAATGTTAGGGGTTTGGTATTTACATCCTCAATAGGGATTCATGGAATACATCATTTAATTGACATAGGTTCGTTGGGAGTTCCAGCTGATAGACCACCACTCTGATGTGATCAAGGATCTCAAATGGGTCGTTATATCTTAGACAAAGATTTACATTATTCCTAAATCTCGTCACGTTCGTCCATAGAGATATATATAGAAAGAACATGTATCTAACATCAAACTCTTGTACTCTTCAATGATTTTCAACAAATCTATTTTATCGAATCGGAGTATCCTTGATGTCCTGATGAATGGTCTTGAATTTTTACAGCATCTCCGAAAAGATTTCATGACCTACATGTTTGATCACATCCTCATTTTAAGTAAATTGAGAATGATATTAACATATCCTTAAGTGTCTAGATAGTTCACTTATATTGGCCATCATTTTCAGGGTGATAAGCTGAGATGAAGTTCAACTCAGTGTTTAGAGCATGTTGGAAGCTTTTCCAGAATGCGGAGGTGAATCTTAGATCTTGATCGAATACAATTAATAGTGGTACTCCCTAAATCCTCCCAACTTCTATAATGTATATTTATGAAAGTTGGTCCAGTGAGAAGTCCTCTCGAATCACAAAAAAGTGTCCAGTCTTTGTAATATGGTCCACCATAACCAAGATAACATTGATTCATAAAGATATCTTTAGAATCCTATGGAAAAAGTCCATGATTATGTTTACCCATTTACATTTTGGTATGGGTAATGGTTGCATCACCCCCTTAGTTTTTTTTCATTTCCTCCTTCACTTGCATACATACAAGACATCGTGATGTATATTCTGCGATCTCTTTCTTCATATTGTCCCCCCATTAGTGTAATCATAGATCTCGATATGTCTTTGTGCCTCTAAGATGTATATAGAAGGTTGAGATATGTGAATAATCCATTATCTCCTTCTTTATCTCAGGATTTGATGGTACACAGAGTCTTGACCCAAATATCACAACACCTTCTTCATTAACATTGAACTCTATGGATTTTCCATTCATTATGGTTTCCACTTTCATCTGAATTCCCACATCATCTCTTTGAGTAGACATTAAATTCTTGAAAAGGGATGGTTGAGCATATCATTTTTGAAAGTATTGATTATGTTCATTCCTTTATGATTCCCATGTCCATCCTTTCCAAATATAAGAAGATCAGATCCCTCTCAATTCTCATCAATGATAGAATTGTTAGATTCTTTCAACATATAGCATCTTCCACTTTATTCATATTACTAGGATGGTATTGAATTGATAATTCATAGTCCTTGATCATCTCTAACCATCTTTGTTGGTGCATATTCATCTCTTTTAGCGTGAATATATATTTGATGATTTTTTATCTGTATATATTTCACTATTATCCCCAAAGAGATATTTCCAACATATTTTCAATCTAAAGATCATTGAATCCAACTATAGATCATGCTTTGGGTGGTTCTATTAATAAAAATTTAAGTACCTTGAATCATAAGTTATCACTTTGTAATTTTTCATTAACGCAAAACCCAAGACCTTATTCTAAGCATCGCTGAATACTATGAAAGGTTCTACACTTGTGGGTAGTGTGAGAATAGGTTTAGTGATAATAATACTTTTAAAGTCCTTGATCCTCCCTTCAGATTCATCATTCCAATAAAAAATGACTCCATTTTGAGTTATCATTGATAGTGGTTTTGAAAATCATGAAAAAATTCTCAAAATTGATGATAATATCCAACTACTCAAAGGAAACTGCAGATATTTATCCTATATGTTGTTCTTTTCCATAAATTGGTTTTGCCTTTAAAGTGTCCAAATATATTCATTTTATTTTGATTATATTACCAAATAATGAGACAACATTCAAACAGAACTCACATTTTCTATACTTGGTGTAAAGCTTCTCCTTTAATAAGGATTTTAGGATAGTGTCTAGATGCTCCTCTTGTTCCTCCTTGATTTTGGCGCATATAATAATATCATCTATATATAATACCAAAAATTGTGTGAGGTAATGTTGAAAGACTCTATTCATCATGTCCTTGAATATTGAAAGATCATTAGTGATCTTGAATGGAATTACTATGAATTCATAGTTCCCATACATTGTATGAAAAGTAGTATGGGAAATATCATACTTCTTCACCCTAACACGGTAATATCCTTACAACAGATCAACCTTGGAGAATTATTGATCTCCGTGTAGCAGATTGAACAAGTCTTCAATTCGTAGGAGAGGATACGTTTTCTTTATCATGATATTGTTTAGATGATTATAATCAATATAAAGGCACATTGACCCATACTTCTTCTCTATGATGAGGACTGGCGCACCACATGGTGAAGCACTTGGGAATATGAAACCTCTATCCATATTCTAATTTGGTTGTTTCTTTATACCTTCATATTCCAAAACAAACATTATAAATGGAGTCATGGAAAATAGTAACTCCCCAGGTATAATATTGATTGACAATTCAGCATCTCAGCTTGGAGGAAGACCAAAAAATTCATCAAAAAACACATCAATGTATTCCCTTACAATGTAAGTGTCTTCAAGAATGATTATTTCCATAGACTCAATAACATGAGATAGATACACTTTATCATTGGGAAATAATATCAATTCTTGAGATGTTGGTGCTAAAGATGATTCATCCATATCCTAGAATTTTTATAGAATCGAATGATGATTCACAAAACTGAGATTTAATTCCATATCATGGAAATTTATAATGGATATATACAAGTTAATCCATTCCATGCCTATAATTGTGCAACATTTCACCAAAGGGAGGATCACATAATTTTTGGGGAATTTCATCCCACAATGTTTGATCAGGGAGGAGTTATATACTTGGCATAAAATAAATTCCCCATCAGTCGTTTTCCCCAACATCCCTACATCCATGATTTGTGGTGGTGTTTTAATAGTTATAATAATCTTTCACAATATGAAGAAATATGTAGAACCCAGGTAAAAAAGTATATTCACCATTCTCGAATGAATAACCAGTGTACCTATCACCAGTTCATTGTCAGGATCCACCTTGGTGGATGTGAAAGAAAATGCTTTCCCAGAGTTTCTTGGATGTTGTAGGTTGTCTAAAAAAATACTTGGCTGAGTGCATTGGTTTCAAATGTTCCCTGGTTCATTATAGTTAAAGAAGTGAACACTGTGCTCAGGGTTGACTAGAGAATTACGTTCCTTCATTTCATTAGTGGGTTTATCCTATTGGAAATTATTAGCTTGATTTACTTCCTTCCCACACCTAAAGAAATTACTCTTACCCCTTATGAAATTTATAGGGTCCTTATTTCCGCACATTTTACAAGTGTGATGTTATAATTTCTTATCACTATTAGATTTCTACCATGGACCACCAAAAAAAATTAAGTTTACACTTCTTATCCCCATGATACCCTTTAGATTGTCTGATCTCCATCTCAACATTGTGGGAACATCAAACCATTATATTATAGAAATCAAAGTCTCAGATCTCCAAGTATTATCATAGACTAGGTTATATCCAACCAAAGAACCATTCAACCTTGAATTCATGGGTAATGACAAATCTAGAGGCATATCATGTGAGTCCTGTGATTTTTCCTCATACGATCTGATAAATTCATCACATGTTTTTCATGAGGGAAAGGGAATCCCTTTCATTTTTATTATGGAGAGTGAGAGAAAGATATTTATCTGAATACATTTTCGTGAATTTCTTCCACACCATTGACTCTAAATATTCCTCAGGATTTGTATTCTCGATCAATTTCCACCAATGACAATATTTTTCCTCCATATGTTAAACAACCAATAAAAACCTATCTTATTTATAACATTGAATGATTGAGAAGATATTCTCAATGGATTTGATCCATTATTCCATATCTAAGGGATTGTATGATCCATTGAAAGTTGGAGGCCTTTGTCACATAAAGGACTCAATTGCAGCTTCTTATCTTAGGGGGATTTGGATACTCATCCTGATCAAGGTTTCTGTTTATAAATTGAGTCAGCTGACTGAGTATTGACATAAATCCAGTTATTACAACTCCCAATGAGTTGGGCATATCATTGGGTAAATCGTCACATTTCCCTTCGAATTATTTTTTACATGATTCCTCGTATTCCAGCCATTGGATGGAATAAAAGGAAAATTAGGGATACATATTTTACAAATATTAATCTCTTAATGGGGGAATCCAATGAAAATAAATGGACAAATTATAAATTAAATTTATTTATTAACTTATGAATATCTAGGCTTCAATCTATGTTATCGATGACTTATTTACTACCATATATTCTTATGTGAATTTCCCCCCCATTATAATGGTTCATAAGAAGATTAAAAATTTACCAAAGCATATCCCCCAAGAGTTTCAATCCAAAATTTTTGTAGGGCCCGTTATTGTGTCCAAGGTTACAATGAGTCAGGCCCGACACACATTTTCAGAGATTTAACACCTAAACACATTTATTCCAGAACCACATCCACTTATAGTATCGAGAAAAGGATTTATTTTCTGGATAACGCATTTACTATATACTTAACAAAATTAAGGTATGTTTTCTACTAAATAGTATTATTACTAATAATTTCTCTAGGTTTTTCTAATCCTAATCCAAAAAATAACCATACTTTTTCTCTGATACCAACTATAAAAACCGTACTCTGTATTTCAAACAAATACATGACTTATTACATAATATTACACTTAATACAACCCAAAAGATAGACAAGACTAATGTATTTAGGAATTAGGTACATTATATAACAACTTAATACAATAAAATACATCATCTTTATTGAAAACTTCTTTAACATGCTCATACATAAAATTACATGGGATAAAATGGTGAAATACTTAATAAATGGGTGAGCTATGAAGACTAGTAAGGGAATAAACATGGAATAACATGAATGCAATAATTTTTTTTATAAAATTCATATAAATTGGGTATAAAAGGAGTATAAATAATTAAAATTAACAATGAGATATGATATAGCATGATAATCCTAATGGAAACATTGGAAATGTGGCGACAATGTAAAACACTACATCATAAACATAGGTGAACGATAACTGCCAATGAATCGTGATGGAGAATTCCCCATAAAGGAATCAGGTTCAATACATATCCCAACATGACAAATCATGATGATAAACATTAACCAATTCATTTGAGCTCTATATAGTTCTGGGCGTACCCATCATATTCATTTCATTCTCATGCTTTAGTGTGACACATAGATAATACAACATTGATTTATTCATTATAATAATTCATTCCACAATTAAGGAGTGTGGAATAAATACATTTAAGTACCAATTAAATGATGTATAAATGTTTAAATGTTAACACCATTGATAAAAAATGGGTATGGTATTCATTACACAATTGTTTTAGGATGGTTAATTGAGGTGAAAATTCAGCAGCATAACAACATCACTTAAAAGATCATAAAAATGGGTTGATTAGATAAAAAGGGATATCTCATAAATTTTTTTAAAAATGGAAAGTAATAGGTCTATATAAAGAGATATACCAACATTATGAATTGAAAAAAGAAGTCATATGACAATAATGATTCTTGAATAAAGAGGAGAAGGAAAAGAAACCTTCCAAAATTTTGGCATGTTAACAGGTGTTCATGATGGTTAATATGAGTGATTAATGAGAATTAAAGGAGATATAATCATTTATAAATTAAATGGAATGTAAGAGGGATATGAAAGAACATATCCCATTAATATGAAAATGGAAATTAAAATACATACCATAAATGGTGTGCTTGATAAAATTGAGGAGTTAAAGATCTCATACATGAGTGTGTAACTCAAAATTATTGATAAGGGATTCCTGAGAGTTTGGGGGGTACTTGGGAGACTCAATAGAGTTTAGGGAAGAGTATTTATGTACTCCATAGAGTTTTAGTAATGAGAAATCGGAGGATGTGTGGGTTTATATATGAAATGAGGGGGATATCTTTATTATTTTGGTTTTGGACTCTTCAAAATAAAATAAGAATAAACAAAAAAAACCCATGTTTTATGAAAATTGGGAGTGGTTAAAATTATTTTATAATACCAAGGGCCTAATTTATTAAAATAATTCCCTTTCGTATGTGGAGGTGATTCATGCACTTAATGAAATGATTTGAAAACCTTAAAATATATTATAAGCTTTGGAGGATTCATAATGGATTTATAAAATAAATAAAATAAGCCTAAAATAAAATTTCATAAATTAAAACCATATATTTGGTCATGTATACCTTTTATAGTTTTTATTACATCCGTTTTAGGTCATTATTATGTCATAATACACAATGTATATTAATACGGTGTTTAATTTTTACCCGAAAATTTGACTATCTCAGATAATTATGAAAAAATAACCATTGGATAATTTTGACTTTATGATTTGAAAAATAATACTAATTTTATCCAAACAATTTTCTAAATATTTTAATTTTAGCTTTTAGGAATAAAATCGACATTTATTAAGAAATGATGGGGTTTTTTATAATAAGAGTTTTATAACCCTAAAAAATGACATGCGGGTTCATAAAAAATATATGATAATTTATATTTGACAAAGATTATTTAATAATATTATTTTATTAAAAAATAAATTAATTCATCAATATAAATGCCTTAATTTAATTTTAAATATTAAAAAAAAATATTATTTTTGTTTTCTTGAATCAAAATAAAAATCATTTATAAAGTTTGAATAATAGTATAAAAATTCATTAATTATTAAATAAAAAATAATGTATATACTCATATTTCTAGGATATTGATACATAACCCTTTAATATAACAACAAACACCCTAAGGTTAAGGTGTGATACAATGATACATTCATGGGGAGGTTCGGTGTACATGGTTTGGGTCATGATCTCGATGAGAACTAACTTCTCCCATAAATAGTTTCTCACATGCATAAGTTGTTGGGTCTCATCTTGGGATTGAACAAGGTAAAATTCCATGTTATGGTATATCCCTTAAAAGCTCTGATAAAAGGGATTCATAGGGTACAAGCCTACTGGTTTAGGCTATCTCTTCCTTTTTGTATGTCAAATGGATTTTTTAAAACCCAATTCATATAATAATCATGAGATCATTGTTTACGAATATATTATAAATGGTAATTATACATAATGGTACTTTAAATCCAATAGTATATAATGAAACCAATTAAGTTCATGTGTTTTATATAACCATGATACAAAATAAGACATTTGATTGAATCAAAAGGGGATTTTTTTTATAATATTTCAGGTCATTAAAAGATCTAACTGTGCAGATAAAACGAGAGGAACACTGATTCTATTAGAATCTTGATGGAATATAGAGATAAAAACCTATGAATGTGTATTTGGGATCACAATAAAGGGAAATTTGGAAGGTTCTATCCACTGGAGAAACAAATGAGAGGAGGGAGGAGTTTAAATAATTTTTAAGGTAATTTTTGTAAAATATCCCAAAAATGGCCTTCTCATGGTTTAGCCGCACAAATTTCCAAACCTTTCACCAACTGTGAAACATATACTATAGGAAGGGGGATATCTCATCGATCTACTGCATGTTTTGGGAAACTATGCACCGAAATCATAAGATTCCATTTCAATTTTTTTATAGTTTTTGTCATGGTCGTGTGGCCCCTGGTGCACGGTTAGGGAAAACTGTGCACCCTAAATCACTCCACAATATATCCTCACATAGTTAAAAATAACCATTAACATTTCCCCCCAAACAGTTTATTTTATCCATGGTAGAGGAAAATATCTCCAAAAAGATGGGTTTTATGCTTCAAAACATCCCCTAACACCCTCAAGATGCATGCGAACTCATTAAGAACCTGTATTAGGTCCATACCTGAGTCAAAAATTGGGTTCTTACACCAATACCCTATTTTCCTAATATGGACAACACCTTTACAAAAACTGTTGTAGGGAAAGAACTCCAAAGGTTTACATTAATGGTAACATATCTTATTGGCCTAATATATGTCATAAATATATTGTTCTTATATTTTAAATCATATATATTAACTTCTATATGATTATTCGTGTTGGAAAGTAAGATTCACTTACATAAACCCATTAAATAGGTGAATGATGTGGTAGCCACCAAAATACCATCAAAATAGATTAATCAAAATTATGCTTCATCAACTATCATTATATAATAATTCCACTAATAGAAGACGATTATCTTATAAAAAAATAATCTATATAATTCATGATGTAAACATATTATCCGTTATCTATATATTATACTTTTATTTCCTATAATTTTGAGTATAGTACTAAGTGAGAAACATTAATTACATTCTCATCAATTTCATTATTGTTTTTATAAAACCTAGAATGGAACCTAGGTTCCTTCTCGAAATTATTTATTTTGAAACTCCATTATGTTTGACAGCATTCCATCTAACAATCCATTTATGACCTTTGACCATCTATGGATAAGTTATTTCACAACCTATCCTAGAATATATCTATTTAAACCCAACAAGTAATGTTTCAATTTCTTAAACATGGGAATTTTATTAATATTAGGGTTAACCTCCCAACTAAAAATAACGGTGACATGAATTCAATAATTCTTCTTTAATTGAGAAAGGTAAAACAAAATATTTCCCAAAAAAATGTCAAATTCAATTATTTAGAAAATACATCTTGGATCTCCCCACTATTTAGAGAATCCCTCATAGCTACACATTTAGAGTTAAAAAATTTATATTACCTCACTCGATCTCAGAGGGCTTGAATAAAAATAATACTTAGTAATGGATGATAACAATATTGGTTTATTTCCTAAATACCACACCTATTCTATTATTAAACATAAAAAACTCATATAGTTTATAGAGGCTGATACCTATTTTGAGGATTCTCTATCTGATAAATATATATGAGCTACTACATTGTATCACTAATGTGAAACCTCAACCACTTCTTAATTAGTTCTATTATGAACATGATTACCAAAATTTATCAATATACTTTCTGAGAAGGGTAATAATCATGAGGACATAATGATTTTATCCCCATGATAGGATTTCTATCATCCTTATACAATTATTTCTAATCTATCCATATTTCATAATGACCTAGATTTCTCCACTCAGGAACCCCGATCCTTAAATGCTAATAAACCCATTATACCAGTATTGTTCTAAGGTCTATAGTCATCAAAGTTCTCCACAAAAAATTGTTGAGTTTCATCAAATAATCCCCCAACATCACACCTGATTCCTAATTAATATACTCCCCATTCAATGAAATCACTTTATATCATATGACTCTCACATAACCACTTACTTTAAAAATCACTTCACCCCAAAAAATTCCATAATTTCCACTAGTTTCCTAATAATTGTAGTTGATATAATCTAAAAAATTTCTAAAAAATAATTTGATCCCTTCAATATGTCAGTGTTCCAAATAAGTTATCAGTCACCTTATTATTTTCCATGATGATCTAGATGTTTAATCATATAATTCTCACAAGATGACCATCCTTGATTAACTAAGATCCTCATGAACCCTTTGTTCATTTTCTATTATTTCACATGATTTCAAACCTTTAACAAATTGTACCATAGTGTAACATTTTTCATTAGTCAATCCAAATATAACCATTCCAAGAGAATGTACTATAATAACTCACATAGGATATAAAATTGGAAGGGTTTTTTCACTTTTCTATATCAAAATCAAGAAAAGGTATCCCTAAACTTTCACATATCATTCCATACACCAATCATAAAAGAATTGTGATAATTTATTAATTTTCACTGAAATACCATAACCTAGCTCCATCTAGTCAAGGAAAAATCGATTACTCAACTTTGGTAAGTTCTAAATTTCCATGATATTTATTAGAAACCTCCAATAAACATTCCTCATATACCCTCCTAGGCTGATCATGCCTAAATTATCACTAAAATAACCATAAAAAGGTATATCAAAAGAAATTCTACAAAAATACCCATAATGATGTGTGGATATCAACATTTATTTCCTAATGGTAAGACAGTTCCTTTTATCCATTCTAATAATAATGAAAAACTACCACCATTGTCTATTATTCCCCATTCCTAAGTAGGCATGAACCGAAGTACTACGCTACCATCTAATGAAATTCATTCCTCCATGAGACATACCCAACTATCCTAAAATCACATGACTAATCACCTGACTATATATCCTTAGAATATTAGTCCTTTATTTTATATAAAGAATTATATGATCCATATTTTCTATATATATATATATATATTAGGCAAACAAATTACCTGAACCCATTTTAAAATTACACATCACATGTGTGTCATTGTAATCATGTAAAACATATATTAATTCATTTTATCTATAATGGAATCCTTGTGCCCAGTTTAACACAAAAAATAATATACTATCCAAAGAAAAAATAGTAAAAGAACTATGATAAAAATATTACACACTCGAATCACCACTATCTTGAGTTATGTATCATAATATCTAGTAATAATTACATATTCAGAAAACCACACACCAAAGTAGGTGACATAAGAAGAATCCACATTTATTCTCCCTCCATTTTTTTTTCTATAATACCATTTTCCACCATGAATACTTTATTCATTATCTCAAGACACAATTAATGAAAAAAATACCCCATACAAATGTATCTTGGATAAAAATTCCAAATCAATCATCTATGCCTGAAACAATTTACTAACAGCTCCCCCAGTATATACTTAGCCAAATTCATTCTTGAATTCCCCAAGAAAAACCATGAACTAAAACAAAAAATTAATTCTATATTTCTAGAAAAAAATGAATCTAACTTTCTTCTTTACCCAATAGAATCACAATAACTAGAAATTATAACACTTTATTGAAATACCCCTCCCTAAAGGGTCCATTATCTGTCAATAATTCAATGATGAATAGTAATCACAATTATAGAGGATAATATTTGCACATAGAAAAATGTTGAAAAAGACAATTTGAAAACAATTCATTTTAAAACAACTAATTTTGAAAATCAATTAACTAAAATAAAAACCAATTAATTATTTGAAATCAGGAAACCATATTGTAATTTATACCCATTAATAACTATATGATGAATGGAGACAACCTTTATCCTTCAACCCATAAAACCAGTAAAATAAATAAAAAAATAAGTTATAAGTCAGTCACAAACCAATTGGTCTACCCACACATATACATAACTCATAGTGTACTATAAATAGGTTAGATACACCTTTTTATAATACGTCATGAGTGTTAACTCAATCCTTCTACATTCCTACCATTAAGGGAAACAATAAAATGATAAAAAGTTTAATATCATGACCCTACCCACCACCCATCAACCTAATCCAACTCAGTTTATAATATTAATAATCCTTTGGTATGACCCCCTGATCACCAAGGTTAATAATACATTCTTAGGGTTTTGAAAAAAGTATTAGGGTGTGGTTTACCCTTATATAAAGTTCAATCCTCATACTAAGATTCTACCAAAATTTCAAAATTGGGTTTCTATATGTTGACATTCCAAAAATATATAGAAAAAAAATAAATCTTCTTGTGTCATTATCCAAGATTTTAAAAGATTTTTGGTAAATCTATTTTAAATAAATACATAAACTAAGCAATAATAAACACATGAAAATGTATAAACAACTCAAAATAATGGTTGGAAAATCCACAAAATGAGAAACCAAAAAATAAAATCCAAAAGAATTAACCATGTCTCCAAAAAATTACCTGATTAATCCCATCATATTGAAATCCACCACCCCCATAGCTCCTTTACCATTGCTATGTATCAGAGCTAGTGAAGTATGATGTTTTTCAGTTACCTTTTTTCTCACTAATTTTAATATACCCATCCAAAATGTAGGCAGGTAGTTGGTGTGTAAAATACCCAATAATACTTCCCAATGACATATCTATGCACCCCATGTATTTAAAAATAAATCAATCTTAAATCAAATTTATAAAAGATTACTTGACCCATGAAATTTAATAAAATCATAATCACGAATTTTATATTTCAACCATAAAAATAATTATCAAAACTCATTCTAACATATCACAAACCCCTATTTTAAAAAACACAGCCAAACATATCCAAATGATCAAATAGGACACGAGGAAACACAAAACAATTGAGAAAACACCACCAGTCACGAAGGATATATCACAATCACAACTAGATCAATACCTAACTATATTCTGATATCCTTATTTACCTCAATGAGACACCCACACTAGTGTTGGAATTGGAACCTTTTTAAACCTAACAAGTAACCTAAACTTAAGTAGGAATTTACAACTATGTCTGATCCCTCACCCAACCATCCCATAAATAATAATCACAATATTAAAATCCATATAACTCAATGTAAATGCCGTAAAAAACAAACTCTATGAAACTCAATGAAAACCCCAGAAATAATAACAACCCCAAAAAATCAATTTATAATCAATAATAATGTAATATGATGAAGCTAAATCAAAATAAATTAATAATACATTCATGGAACTCAATATATCCATTATATCAATATAAAGATATATTTATTGTATAATTTACCTTAAATTTATGGAAAACAAACACACATAAAAATTTACATTTTTGTGTTTTCTTATAATACTCCCACCAAAACCCCTTTTTTATAAAAAATAAATCTCCATCATAGAGTAATTTTCTTCAATTAAAACATTTTAATGAAATAAACACATCCATGATCAATGGATTTCTCATAAAATTGGGTGTAGAATAAGACACCTACATTAACCAAAGAACCATGTGGAATCATGAAAGAACTCTTGTGATATATGGTCACTCTAACCTCTTCAAGAACCTAATAAAATTCCTAATTCATTCAAGACTAGACATCCAATTTTAACCAAACCCTACCATTTTTGGGTTTCACCATGGAATAATCTAGAATTAAGGAGATGGTGAAAGATTTAGAATGAAATGCCGTAGATATAATAACAAAACCATGTATTATCTATGATTTTGGAGAGAAATACATTCAAAATCACGTATACTTTTTCCCTAGGTCTAGTTTCATGAGATAGAGGGGATGAATGAGACTAAAATCCAAAAACATGGGTAAAAAATAAGAAATTTTGAATAAATTTTAGGTGGTTTCATTCCTGACTTCATGATCCTAGTGACTGTTCAATAATAATGTATCCCTTATTGGATGAAAAATTTGAGCATTCATGGCACACATAGACGGTAGTAGTGACAATGACATGACCATGAATCCCTATTTGTATTCCTAATAACCCCCTTGATGATTTCCTATGAAATATTCATGGTCCCCAATTCCATGAACAAGCCATGTACCGCCTCATAGACCCTAGCAAAACACTCAATATCATGTCTAAACTTCCCAAACATCAATATTTATAAAAACTAGGTATTATATAACTCAAATGGGGCCCTAATTGTATTTTTAAACAAATATTTTAATGAAATGTCTATTTATTGTAACAGAATATTGGGTCTTACATTTCACCCCATTAAATAATTAAATCGTTGATATTTGGGTCATGCACCAATCCATTAAAATATATGGGTTGTTTTTTTATCATTGTATCCTTAGTCCCCCACATCGCTTCCTCTAATTAATATAAATTGCAATTAGTAGATGAAATATGTAATTCCAAAAAAAAAACTTTCTGATATCAAGAAATTGGGAAGGCTCTTCATTATACGATAAACCTACCTCCAGAGCTATTTATGTAGTGGTGAATACATTAATTGGGTAGGAATGTACATAATCAACATTGAGATATGGAAGATTTCTATACCATAGAGATTTTGAGTGGAATAGAAAAATAATAAACAATAACACCAATTTTATCGATGATCTCATCAGGACCAATATTGCTTACACTTTTCTTTTCCTTCTTACGAACCAATAAAACTCCATTCCCAAGTGTTACCTTCAAGAATATGTGGTTCAATATTTGAAACCGTAATATTTTCCTATAATTATCAATATATATTTTTAATCAGAGATATCTTAATAATCTTCTATATTAGTCATACTTTCTCAAATGTCTCTTAAATTAGTTATGGACCAGCTACCCTCATTTTCCTGACTTCATCCCAATAAGTATGAACATGAAATACTTTACCATAAAAAGAATTATACAATGTGGAAGTATATTCCATACCCAATGCATGTACTCAAACATACATTTGAGTTCCTCAAATCTCATAATTATATCCCTAAATTTCCTTTATAGTTCACCATTATTATTTATATCTAATTGTAAATTCCACTTCCACGTCATTATAGTAATAAATTATATGGAACTCTTTTTATATATTTTTATAGATGTTAATTTTTAGCAATATCAATAATCTTGACATATATTAAAAAATTTGTTACTTCATGTTATCCTAATAGAAGAGTTCAAAAAAATCCATATACATCTCATTGATACTATGTTATA
Source organism: Viscum album (assembly GCA_963277665.1). NCBI lineage: Eukaryota > Viridiplantae > Streptophyta > Magnoliopsida > Santalales > Viscaceae > Viscum > Viscum album. The sequence continues at coordinate 688,869,508 of OY728167.1, forward strand.
TAGTGAAATTTTAGTTTTGAGATTCATATACTAATTCCATTTTTCAAATCGAGTAGTGACGATGCACATAATCTCATTTCGAACATCAAAATTATATCTTAACATTTTAAGTGAAAAAATCCAATATTATATAGATTTAGTATTTTTTGTATAACCTTATCATCCCATATAGACTTCTTTATATTCTCTATAAAATATGGTTAAGAAATATACATGGAAATGGAATGATGTTTTCATATCCCTAATAATCTTAATGTCTATATTTACTAAGTCCATGTATATTTGATCCTTTTACATCCTCACTACGGATATTACTCTATGATTATTTTTCGTTAATGTATATACCACATTTTTTTCCTTACCAAGGTGGCAGTGTATCACAAATTCATATTCCTCGAGTAAATATAACCATATACTTTTTCTCATATTGATCTCTGTCTTTGAGAATATATTCATCAAACTTTTATGATCCATATATATGTTACATATTTTACTATACATATAGATCCTCTGTATCTTCAAGGTAAATATGACTATTTCCAAATCTAGATAATTTTTCATATAATTTTATTTATGAGTATTTAATTTCACTTATTCATAAGAAATATCTCTTTCATTTTTCATAAGTATACACCATAGTCCTTTATTCAATGAGACATTATATATAAAAAAATTATTTCTTTCCTATCAATATGGTTGATACATGAGAAATGATTGATCTATTCCTAGGTTATTTAAAAAAAATAAACATTACATTGAACATGTTAAATGAACCCATTCACATATAAACATGGCTAACCGGTTATCCAAATATGAATAATTTTTAACAAACCCCTAATAGTAAATTTCTAATCAAAGTAAACTATTTATCTCAATTATATTTTTTAGTGTTTTTTATTCTTCATACACCTTGGTATTTTAAGGGTTAATAGATATTCCATACTAAGAGATAATATGGAAAAGACCTAAAACTTGTTTAAGATTAAATAAAAACTTACTGAATAACCCATATAACTCTTTCTCTCAAGGTCTTAAGAACAATCCATAAATTATTCCCCTATGATTTATATAACATAGCATATAAAATGAAATCATTAATGAAAATATAAAAAATTTATAATGATAATCCCTAAATACTCTATTCATTATATCCATAAACACCTAGGGTGAATTTTTTAATCAGAAAAGGTATTACTGTAAACTCCTAATTCCCATACCTCATACAAAAAGTTTTCCTTTTTATACCATACTTATTAACTTTTATTTTATGATAACCATAACAAATATTTATCTTTGATATTTTTGAGCCTCATAAAGATAATCAAATAGGTCATCGATCTGTGTTAAAAGATGAATGTTCTCAATAGTAATGGAACAAATTTCTCTATAATTGAGGCATAAAATCATGAAATCATAATTATTCTCTATAAATATGATATTTGATCCCCAAGGTGAGACATAAGGTTATATTAATAGCATATCAAATTACTCTTATTGTTTATTATTCAACTACACTAATTCTATAATTTGAATTAAATAGGGTGTCTTATATATGGTTATTTTCCCAAGGATGAGGTTAATGGAGACTTCTATATCACAAACCGATGGATATCCTGGGAATTCCTTTGAAGTACCCTAATATAGAAATTCATAATTGATAAATCTTTTATTATTAGGATATACTTATATTACATTAATTCTATTTGATCATCTTCTTTAATAATTTCATTATGATGATCCAATGGATGTGGTTCCAAACAAGACGTAGGTAATGAAGTATCCCCTTAAAAAACAAGGGATTCTATTCCAACATCATAAATTGTAATATATTTAATAAGATAATAAATTATTTAATTATAATTTGATTTCCAATACATCCCATGAATTTATGGAGATATACCGTAAACCCTATATGTATATGACACATTTTGGATATATTATATGTAGTGATATAGAGATTTTATATTGAATAAAAGTTATAAAATAATGATTTTTTTCGTTGTGGGTATATAATTTCTTATGATATACTGATATCATAGCCATATAAATGGATTGTTTTGTTGTATGAAATTAGAATAAACTAATATGCTAGATTATATTATAGGTTAAAAAAGGAAATCTATGACTGAGAATGGAATTAAAAAATTAAGAATTAATTTTCAAGAATCATCCATGATGGATGTCATCAATAGCAACATTTCAAATTATGAAACAATTGGGAGAGTTGAATTTGATAATTGATATAAAGATTAATAATCACATGAATCACTTGGAAATAATGTAACATTTGAGTAAATGTATTGAAAATCATGGATCCCCCAAGGGATATATAATAAGTTAGTGGTCATTGTGATGAAGTATTTCAGCTTTCCAAAGCGCCATAATGATTCTATCACTCACTACTGAAGCTCTATTTCTACTTCCCCATAGTGACCAAGAGGTACATGAATATTGTGCTTGTAGTAGAGATTCCAACCAAAGCATTGGGTGATTTTATAATTCCTTATAGATACCTCATAGGGAATAGTTCTTTATCTATTTTGTGGTGATCTTCATCAACCATAGTGATTTAATAAGTCTCATTAATTTATAGTGATAGCTATATGTTATTCACTTAAATTATACAAGGATTTAGTTTCATGTAGTATGGTGATCTTGTGAATTGGTTTCTATATTGTGTCCATCTATACTAAATAAGTGTTATATGATCTTTATAATCGATTTAATGGTATCAAATATTTTCCATGCATCTTTATTCTTTAAATCATGTTAAAAAATAAAGAAATTTGATATCATTTTTCATATCATATTTGGTATCATAAAAACTATATAAAAATTTGACCTATTTTCTATCATATGATTTTCCATATCATCATTTGTGATATTAATACACCATACGATATGGCATATCATAGGTGGTGAGACAGTTGTATTTACTCAGTTTTTACATAATTGAATGTACGATATGGGATGTCGTATTGGGTGATAACAACTTTCCACACATGTAAAACAAAGTATCATATCACTTTAGTAAGATCATTACCAGTTATAAAATATTAATTCCAAGGAACCAAAGTACATGACATAGTTGATGATTATATGTAATAAAATATAATAGATTTTGAATCAAGACACACTTAAGGAAATTTGGTATATCATAAAATATGATAGACATGAAAATTTTGTTTTCATACTTTAAAATTATGAATTGAATTATATAATTGAAGAAATGTTTATAAAATTTGGGAAAATGTATTTTTTGATAATTTATTATTTTTAAAAAGATTTAAATAAATAAACTATTTATAAAATGATGTAGATTAATTAACTAAATGTTCATTAAACATTCAATAAATAAATTTTAATAATGTTAAATGTAATATAAAATAATTTTTTATTTTTATGTGATGATTTATTATTTTGATACATTTTTTATATATAAATTAAAATAATAATTTATAATGTATTTATAAATTATAAAATAAGAAAAATTATAACAGAATTTATGTTGAGTTAAGAATTATTCATAAAATTTTATTTTATTTTGTTATATTTAAAAATTCATTATTTTTAAAAAATATTGAAACCATATTAAATGGAATATTGATAATTTACATGATCATGGTTTAAATAATATTGAATATGTTAATTTTTGATTATGTAATTTGTTTACATAATTGAATTGGTGTATAAAGTGTTTATACTTCATTTAATATCACATTTTTAACGTAAATTATATATAAAAGGATAAAATGATGGATTTCATAATGGAAATAAAAATAAAGTGTTTATATTTATATTATTATAGAATTCCTATAATACAATTATAGAATATAATGTATTTATAAATTTTTTTAATTTAATCATAAATGTATATCCCATGTAAAATTTATGAAATATTTATTTATTCAATTTATTCCAGGATTTATTCATCAATATAAATTTTTTGTTATGGATTTTGATGCATGATTTAGTTTAAAAGTGATAAAATATTTCTTTATATTTTCATACACACATCAAAGGAGCTACATTTTAGGTATGATATTTGATCTAGTTTTAATATACCATAAATTTGTGTTATTCTAAGTAATATGAATTAATTAAGAACTAAATTATAGTATATACATATCAGGTATTAAAATTGTGATGGAATTGATGTCTCTCTTGAGTAAAGATCACAACATAGATGGAATTTGAGTCAGACTGTTCACTAGCCTGGAGGATTAGGCCTTATTTATAAATGTGGGGGGTTGGATATCTGTATCATTTTTCTTACATTGTGCTCATTATTACGTTCATTTGATTCTAATAATTTATTTTAAAGTATTTCATATAAATTCTGAATAAGATGTATATTTATATGTGAATATAGTTATAACACCTCATAACATACAACACCCATAATAATAATTTTAATAATAAGGATCTAACATTATTACATTTCCATGAACTTTTAGGTCTATTGTTTTAGAGAGTTATGAAAACCATTACATAACACAGTGGAAATTTCCACACAGTATACATTTTATCCACACAAACTAGTTCGTAGATTTAATCCCTTATTCCACTCAATTAAATTTTTATTCAGTTAAGATGATTAACTATATAAGAAATAGTTTAAATTATATAGTTTGTAAACATCCTTATATCTTTTTAAAAACATCAAAAAGGTGGAATGTGATAAAAAATCACAATAAGGGATGTAAAATTAAAGAAAACATGTTAGTATAGTTAAAAAGATGGAAACCAATAATTTTTTTCCTTTTTCACAATTAATTTTTTGTATCTAAATTAAATACTTATCACATGTTAAAATAATCCCTTTCACAAATAAAAACATTAAAAACTATATCAAACACATAATAACCATTATGGTATATTGGGAAAACATGAGAAGACATGACAATTATTTTCATGATAAAAACCATTCAATTAAAAAAAGTTTATACCTTTATATTTATATCAAAAAATTTCCATAATAACTCCTCATAATAATTTAAAAACCATTTATGTACTTTTTAGAATTATATCCATCACCCATGTTCACTAATGATTCACTCGTATAGTATAAATCATAATTAGTTAATTCCAATCATCATTTCTAAAGAGAATAAATCATTACCTGATGTATTAGAGACATATATCCCATGCTCACCCATCTACTTATAATATTTCCATGAACCATTACATGAATAAAAATTTATAACATTTAAATTTTAAATTAGATACTAAATTTAAAACATAATAAAATACAATTTTAATCATCTTATAAATATAAGGGAATATATCCCTTTCTTTAGAAAAAAATAAATTATAAAAAATCCAAGAACAGTGTGAATTTGATTTTCTTTAAAAAATTAAAATAATAGATGAATACTGATAAGGATAATATATATTATGGTAGTAAAAGGTGATCATGTGGTTTGTTTAAAAACCCCTCTTTTTCACTTTGGTAAAAAGAGTCAAAAGTGAGCTTTAAGGAAATTGTTTAAATTATTCCTTTCAAAAAATTTATAAAACAAAAATGATAGTTTTAAAATAATTTAAAAAATAATTTTCATATATATAATAAAATTATTGAAAATTTTTTATGAACGTTCATAGGTATGATAAATATTTTAAAACATTTAAAATAAGGTTGTAAAGAGAAATACCTTACCTTGAGTCTTGACTCACCACTTGTATCTTTTACATTCTTGAATAATAAAAATATATTAAATATTTACATGATGAATAAATTTCTTCATGTTCATCACATTATCATTATTACTTTTATTTCATTTATTATCAAGTTCTATTTATTTAATTAATTGATTAAGTTCATATAAGACATTTTGCAGTGGTTCGGTCCAAAACAGCTTTGGTGTGTTAATCGTTGTCTAATGGGTGATGGTTCATTCATATATAGAATTTTTAACATTTTATAATTATCATTTTCAACTTATAATTTAATTTTATAACCATTCATTCATGGAATCTGTTAAAAATGAAATACAATGTTTCATGGAGTCGTTACTTTTCATATACATAAGAGCGTCCATTTTATTTTTCTAATGGATGAAAAGTAAATAAAGAAAATAATATTGTACCTTAAAAGAATCATAATAATATTATAAATATCATATTTATTAATTAAATACATCCTTATGTACCATTAAGCATGGTATATATGAAAAATGAATTACATTGCATCGTGGATGTGGTAGTCTACACACACACATGAGTGGAATTTCAATTTTCTAATGGGAGGGTGAGAAGTTAGATAATATTTTATTTTTCAATAATCCTAATTATTTAATATATATAATATAAATCTCCATAAAATAAATATACATTACTAACATGTGAGGTATTGATGAAAAATTAAACACATCGCTTTGTGGAGGTAGTAGTCCGCATGTATGCATGAGCAACATTTTCATTTCCTATAGGATGAAAAAGATGTAGAAAATTGTTTTACTTCAACATAGTAAGATTTTAGTTTATTTAAGATACTTATTTCATTATATTAGTATTTTTAGGATATATTTTAATATTAAAAAAGAATAAATAATCTTGAAATAATTCGGGTAAGACTTATAACTCCTGTTGGGATATCTTCCTCTAACTAACACATTCATCTTGATAGGATTTGGATTTATGGTGATATAAGTACCACTAGGACATTGGTATGAGAGTTTTAGGGGTATTTTTATAAATTTTGGTCGAGTTAGTGTTTCTTAATTGTGTGGATAATTGAATATAGGAGGTTCCTTTTTTAAGTGAGCGGATTGGAGCCCTTGTAAATATTAATAACTTTAAAATATAATAAATATATATATTATAGAAAGTGGATATAATTTAGTCCAATATTTAATAGAGGATTATTTAAGGTCAGAATGAACTCAACCAAAAATATTTATAATGTATTACAAATATTTGAAACGTTATCTCATAGTCTAACCGCCCTCCTTAAACATTTTAACAATTACCATGATGAAAGAATTTCTGAATTATAACTACTCATTATGAATAAAAATTAAATTGAACTCATTAATAAATTTTAAAATTATTAATTTGAAATAAGGAATGAATTTTATAAGATTCTATTTTTAGTAGTGGTAAAAATCACTTTTGATATGTGTTCTCAAAAATTTATTGCAAGGCTATTTTTTAAAAAATTCCCCTTTATGTATAAAAATTATTTTCACCAAAATAATGTATATTGTTGATTCCCTTGAAATAAATTTTATTATTTCAAATCAAGGGTTTATAATTTTAAATTCAAAAAATCAAGAATTTAAAGTATCCTTGTGGATACTTGGTTAAGAAGAGAAGAACCAAAACTAGTTCTTATTTGAATAAAAATATTACATAGACTTTTAAAATGACAAAATTTTATTTCTAAGATCAATGTTATATTTTTAAATGAATTATATTACTTATTAAATATATATTTCTATTATAAAAAGGTTTCATTAACTTTTATTTCATTCTTATATCATGATAACACTATGAAAATGAAAATATTTCCAAAACTATTATTTTTTACTATTAACGAAAAAATGAAGTATTTCAGAAAAAAAATTATAATAAGATTATTTTTTATTAATGATATAAAAATTAATTCCATTTTATAAATTTTTAATTAAAAAATAATAAATTTAACTTTTAAATAAAATGATGTTATATAGGGGAAAAAATCAGTTAAATAAAATTATTCCTTTTTCATTTGAAATTTTAATAAATTTTTTTATAAAATTAAAATAAGTATGAATCTGTAAAATTAATATATATTAATCATAAAAAATATTTATTTTTATTATTATATGGGTTTTCACAATCTTCCCCAAAAATAATTTACATCCTCACAATTTTATTCCTTACAAAAGTAGGTGAGGATATTTTTCTCTCATTGATTTTTAAGATTCCCATGTTGCTTATTCAGTGACCCAATTCCTCCAGAAAACATAACTAGGGGAGTTAAATTATTATATAATATTTTATCTCTATGATATAAACTCTAAACATTATTTTCCTCATAATAAATTTTATCTTCCAATTTTACCACATCATGGATAAAATTATTAGTTTCATCAAGTACATATTTCCTTATCAAAGAAACATGAAACACATCATGTACTTGAGATAAATTCATAGGTAAGGACACTAAATATACAAGTGATCACTCTTTTTCAATAATTTCAGATAGACCAATTGAATATCGATTTAATTTTCCATTCCAACAAAAATTCATAGCACTAATCCAAGGAGGTTATTTTAGAAAAACATGATCACCTACATTAAATGAGAGATCTTCATGTATTTATCTACATAATAATTCTATCTAATATGATATTCCCTCATATGGTACTGAATCATCATTACCATCTCAGCCATATCTTCTACCAATTCTGGTCCTAGTAAATTTTTATCAACGACTTTATCCCAAAATGAAACAATTCAATATCATTTAACATATAATTATTCAAATGTTTCCATCATTATACTGGAACTAAAACTATTATCATAAAAAAATGACACTAAAGAAATATTCTAATACCTACATCCTTGATAATACAATGATAAATACTATATAATAGATTCTAAATTCTGATATTTTTCTTGGACTTTCCATTAAATTGAGTATGAAAATGTATATAAAAATCTAATTTAGTACCCAATAAATTCAGACGTTTTTTTGGAAAATTTAATCTGAATCTGCGATCATGATAATATAAAATAGAGAGATAAAGAGACTCCATACAACTTGAATTTATTTTTAAGATAGAGTCTATAAATATGTTATAAGGTAACACTGTCTCAAATAGAATGAAAATCCATATATTTTGTCAATCAATACAAAATTTCCCAGATCACATAATTACATAAATATGTATTTAGTTGTCTCACTACTAAATCTATGAATATATTTTATAATTTCCATTCCTGAACTAGAAAATACAGAATAATTCACTTCAACAATTGGTGCTCATTTTAGCCTATTGACAATTAAAACATTTCAGGGTAAAATTAGCAATATATTTCATTATTCCTTTCCCAAAATAATATTCCCAAAGGTCTCATATTATTCTAAGGCCTTTTTTAAATCCTTATAACACCTTATATGAAAATTTGAAACTCAAGTAACATACAATTCTTGAGAAATTTTACCATTTATTACAAGCCTTTATCTTCCTTCTGGGTATTCCTAATTATTTTTATCATAGATAAATTCAATGAAAATTGCAACAAAAGAGAACTATTTTATACATATACATCTTCTAGTCAAACATTCATTAAATAATTAATTAATGGATCGGGTTTGAAATGCAATAAAATTATTGATGGATTATCTTTTTGACTGAAGGCATCAGCTACATTGTTTTCTTTATCTAGATGATTGTGAATCAGGAAATCAGAATCCTTTATCTATTATAACCATATTCTATACCTCTTTTTTATCTCTTTTTATGTGAATTTAAACTTAAAACTATTATTATGTGTAATATACCACATTTATCAACATAAATAAGGTGCACATAAATTTTTGACATAAAAATCACCATTATATGTTGATGATCATTCATAGGATAATTATTATTATATTGTTTCAATTGACATAATTAAAAAACAATTAATTGATCATCTTGAATCAAGACATTACCAAGTCCCTTCAATGAAGCATCACGATAAATAAAATCTCAACATTTATATGTAGAACGTCTTACACAAGAGCATTAAAAAACATTTTCTTAATTATAGAAAACATGTACCCCACTCATTTATCAAAAAAAATTTAACCCCATATTGAGTTAAATTTTTTAGTGTGGTAGATAATGAAGTAAACTTTTCAACAAACCATAAGTATTAACCTTATATTTCAAGAAAGCATTGAATCTCATAGAATGTTTTTAACCTGGCCAATATTACACCACTTCAAGTTTAGTGTGGTCAACTGTTATGACATATTTAAAAATGATTTTACCAAGGAATAAAATATACTATAACCAAAATTCACTTTTGGTAAATTGATAATACAACTTTTTTGAATTTACGTTCGGAGAAAAATCCTTAGATGTTTCTCTTGATCTTCATAATTTTTAGAATATATTATGATTTCATGAATTAATACAACCAAACAATTATCTAAAAGAACATTGAAGAATTTATTCTTAAGATCTATAATTACTATGTGCACATATTTTAAAAATAAATCCATAACCATAAACTCTTATTGGACATACGAATTATTAAATGCTATCACTAGATTTTACTATTCCTTCACTTTTAGCTGATGGTATCTATATATGAGGTAAATCCTGGAAAAGTTTACAACAGACTGGAGTGGATCAATAAAATATTCTATATGTGGAAACATATACTATTTTAACATTAATATTGTTGAGTTTTAGGTAATCAATGAAAATCCTCATATAAAAATCCTTATTTTTAATAAGCAAAACTGGTGCACCCACAGGTGAAATGCGATGGCTAAGGAAACCCATATAAGATAACTCTTTTAACTACCTTTTAAACTCTATCAACCCTACTATATCCATTAAATTTGGGTTTTCTTTAATTTCTTTAGAATTATATACTAAGTCTACTAATCATCTAAAAATATATATTGAAGAGAAAATAATAAAATTATCTAGAAATACATCTAAAAATTCATTTACTATTTGCACATACTTCTTTTGAAGTATTACCTTCTTTTTAATGATATGTTCAAGATAACATTGACTACCATATTTAATCATTTTATCATCTTCTTGATATGTTATCAAAGGTACGAACTCACACTTATATATGAATCCAAAATAACTTTGATAATTGAATATAAATTATTTAGCTTCGTAATCTATCATAGCATGAAAAACTAAAAGCCAATACACACCCATATTAACAAAAAAATCTTCTAAGGGTATAAAAATAAGATTTATATGAAAAACCATTCAAAATATGATAATAATTAGGTTCTAATAAATATATATTATCCACCAGGAGTTTTTTAAAAAAGTTATACCTTCATTTAGGGAGCTGATATTTCTATTTTACATGTAAATTTCCAACAAAATAAAATAATATGTAGTTCCCGAATCAAATATGAGATTGGAATAATCAGAATATAAAAAGTAATGTATATATCAAAAAATTGTGTAATGGTCACATTTTGTGATGTAATAAGAAATAATTTTTCCACACCCTTTAATTTACAATCTTGATATTTCATTCCTTAAAGGTATTATTTGAACACATATCCACATAGTGACCTATCTCATTTAAATTAAAATATTTTATTATCGGTTTATCATTATTTTCTAGACCATTACCATTTATCATTTCTATTCAGCCACATTCCATATGTTTGTACTTACCATACTGGTAAAACATCCTGGATATCATCAAAAATTACATAAAATGACTTTTACCACATTTTGAACATATTGGAATCTTATCTCCATATTTACTTATAAAATAATTCTCTATTTATTTTAATCATGACGGTTTTTTATTTTTTATATCACATGGTACGTAAGTTTCAACAAACTACATCTCAACATTCTTAGTAAAACTAAACAATTCATCATACCATTTAATTTAACAATAGGAAAAACATATTTAATTACTTGGTTTCACACCTATGTAAAATTTATCAATTTTACTCTCATGGTCCATAATGAAATTCAGTGCATAATTTTCTAGTATAGTAAAATTCTCTTCATAAGAGGAAACCGAGTCCTCTTCCATTTTCTTCACTTCTAGAACATTCGTTTTTATTCTAAGATGAAGAACATCAGGGAAATATTTTTCAACAAAAATATACTCAACAACCATCCACTCAATGATATAAATTTTATTTTATTGATTTCTATTATTATTTAGTGAACATGGTTTATCTAATTCACCTTAAAAATGGTAAATAGAAAGAGTTAACTTATTTTTATCTTGACATACCAAAACATAAAATAAATTTTCAAATGAATTTATCAATCTTTTATCCTTCACTGGGTCTAATGATCTAAAAAATTATGGAGGGTGATGTTCGATATTTTCATTTACTATAGACATGTTACTATAAGAATAATACTGTTTTTACCTTGTGTGGGTTCCAAAATTTATATTAATTGTTAATTGAGTTAACACACCCACCTAATAATTATCTTTGAGTCGAACCATTTCAGTTTTATGGTTAAGAATGATATTATCCTATTGATACATTCCAACCCTATCCTTCCTATTTCTATATGGAAAATAATTTTTAATAAACATGGATTAGATAATGAATATGGAAATACTCAATATATATCTCATGAAAATATAATTATAATTTATAATCTCATATAAAGTTTCGTTTAACATCATACAAACCTCTAATGTTATCTAATCCATTTCTCGGAAACCAACTTTAACACTTTGTAAATTGAAAAACAAATAATAATAACTTTAAGTGATATTATTTCACATTACTGAATTACCATTATATTATAGGTTTAATTTTTTATATAATTAAGAAAAATATTATATAACATAGTGTATTTTTCATCACAATGCACATTTTCCCACAAAAATAATTTTATGGACATACACCCCAGTTTCATCGAAGAATTTTTTTCTTAATTTAAAGTGATTCATCATAAAATAAAGATTAACCTTTGTTTAGTTACAACATATCAATAGATATTGTGAAAAACATTTGAAAACAATGGATATGCACGAAAAGCTCAGAAATGGATATATATATATATATATATATAATGGAAGCTAGTTAGTCCAGTGAAAAACATGGAAATCAATATTTTAAATTTTTTTGAAGATAAACATTTAGAGTAAAAAATAAATAATAATCAGTGTTAAAATCAACCCTTGGTCAATTAAATTCCTCTTAAACCATTAAGGCATCATGGTAAAACATGAGAACCCATTAAAATAAAATTTCATTGAAAAAATATTACAATCATAAAAAACATATATAACTTATCCTTGAAAATAAAATTTTACCATTAAAACTAATCATAAGTATAATAAAATGTAGTTAAGGAGGTACATTATGTTCATCCCACATTGTCACTTGTGTTTAACTTATATGGAATAACTCATAATTAGTTAATTCTAATGATAATTTATCTAGATAATAAATCATAACCCAATTAATTAGGGAGTAGTATCCCAAGATCACCTATCACAATCTATAATTTACAATTAACATTACATTAAAAAAATATAGAGTCATGAAATTTTCCATTATAACACTAATTTATCCCATAATCAAAATCACATTCAATCATCTCATAAGAATAATGATAAATATCCATTTCTTTTGAAAACATTAAATAAAAACAAAAAAATCAACAAATAATGGGAATATAATTTTTTTCTTAAAAACAATGGAAAATTGTAGAGAAATATTGATAATTAATAATCGTTATGAGGAAGTGAAAATAGGATTATATAGAAAATGTAAAAAAACTTCTTTTTATACTTTGGTAAAAAGAGTCAAAAGTGACCCATATAGAAAATGTAACAGCGATTCATTTTTTAATATTTTTTAATAATTAATGAATAACTGAAAATGGGGATATATAATCATTGGTGTATAGATAATTAAATTATTGAATAATTTTAAAAAAATCTTGGATATAGAAGAGAACGAGTTTACAATATTTAAAAAAGGGTTTTAATTAAAAATCTCATACCTTGATTCCCGAATTACTACATATTTATTTTACATTCCATAATAATAAAAGTATATTAATCAATTACTTGTTTTAAAAAATCATGTCAATTACATTATGATTATTCACTTTATTTCATTTATTATCATTTATTTAGATACTAAATCAATTATGTTCACTTTGGACGTTTTGAGGTTGTTTGGTACAAAAAAATATTTTCTACGTTGTCTGTGTTTGAATGGTTCAGGGTTTCATCATCTCCAAAATCAAAAAAATTGATATAGTAATCATTCATGTATATGAAATATAATTTTATAATGATCATTGTAAGGTGTCCATTAAAATGAATTACACCCTTTCATAGTGGTAGTAGTTCACATGTACAAATGAGCGTTGTTTTAATTTTTTCTATGTATGGAAATAAAATACATTAGATAGTGGTTTAAATTTAAATAATCATAATATTTTTATAATATTATATTTATCCATTAAATATATCCTTATGATAAGTTTTGTGAGGTAGAAATGAAAAATGAATTACATCGATTCATGGAGGTGCATGCCCACACGTACACGAGAGCGATGTTTCAATATTCCAACACATTCTATCATAAAAATAATGTATATAACCTAAATCCATATTTATAACTAGCCATATGATTTATTGATAAAAAATTAAAAACATTGATTCATGGAGGCTTTAGTCCACACGTACACATGAGTGTTTTTTTATTTCCCTTTAGACGAAATTGAGGTAAAAAACAGATGTTACATCAACATAATAAATATTTTGTATATTAACTATTATAATGAAATTATATTAGTAATATTAGGATTGATATTAAGAAGTTATAGGATAAAATAAATTTTAATGAATTTGATTATGTCATGTTCCTCATCACTTGATATCGTCCTTAAGTTTACAACTTAAGCCTTCAAGGATTGGTATTTTGGTAAGACAAGAAAATATAGAATGTGGGTAGAATAGTTGAGGAGGTATTTTGGAATATATTTCTTGAAATAGGATTATAACAGTGTGTATATAAGTTAGTATTTTAGGTTCTATTTTATAAGTGAGAGGAGTGGAATCATATAAATATTAAAAATGTTAAAATATAATAAATCTATTTCTATTATAAAGTGGATCCAATTTATTACCATTTAAAATATATGGAATCTTAAGTTATAAATACACTCAACTAATCATCCTTATAAATGTTTTTAGATATTTTAAACATTATCTCTTAGTCTAATCCCCCACTGTAACACTTCTAACCCTTATCGGGGTGATAGACTCTTACCACGGTAACTATTTAGTATGACTACAAATGAATTTAACCTCATTGAAATATTTAGTGATTAAAATTATAAATATTTTATACATATTATAAGATTAAATTTCCTTAAGTGGTAAAAATCACTTTTAATATAATTTCACAAATCAAAAATAAAACCCCTTTTTTGGAATATGTATTTTTATGCATACTAATTATTTTACACAAAAAACAAATTATAATGTTTATTCCCATGGAATTAATGAGATTTTTTTAGTAAATAGGGACTTATTTGACTTCTAAACGAAATAAAAACTAAATTTAACATATTTAAAACTTCATTATATAGAATAATAAATAGGTTTTATTTGAATAAAAACATTACATAGATTTCAAAATTTTAAATTTTAGTTTCAATGTTTGACATTATATTTTTGAATGAATTAAATTAATTCTTATATATATATATATATATATTTCAAAATTTTCCATAAAAATTTAATTAATTCTTATACCATGATAACATCATAAAAATTATTGTATTCGCAAAATCAGTATTTTTCAATATTTATCTGAAAAGAAAATATTTAAGAAAAATAAAAAAATGTATTAAATTTATATTAAAATTATTATTTTAAAATTATTTTTATTTTATTAATTTCAATTTATAAAATTATTAAATTTTACATTTAAATAAATAAATTTAATATATAGAAAAAAAAATTATACAAATAAAACCATTCAATTTTTTGTATTAAAAATTATATAAAATTATATATAAAACTATGATGAATATAAATACTTAAAATTAATTAATATAAATAATAATAATTATTTATTTTAAAGATTACATGTGTTTTAAAAAAATTGGATATTACTTTGGATTAGTAACATAAGCTATGAGTTGTGTAAAGAGTTACACATTAATATGGTTTGAACATGTTGATTTTGGGTGAAGAATAATAATTAAAAAATAATAATTAGAATAATTCATATAAGTAATGGCATTACAAGGGACATTATGGGGAGATTAAAACACCCTTTAAAACTATTAATTTTTATATTACTTCTAAATCATCCACTTTTCAAGACCTCGATCATTCAACAAGGTATGTTTTTCAAAAGAAGTGTGCCAATGAATTATATTACGTATTAAAAGAATTATATGGGTGACCTTAATAGGATTATGATCCTATTTATGGAATTTTAATTATGTTACACTCTATTTGAAAAATATTAGGAATGATATTAAAAATAATAATTTTTTTTATCCCAATGATGAAATGGGTAAAATGTTTTTTTCTAAAATATCTATCAGTCATATATGATATGACTAAAATATAGACCAAACTAAATAACTATGTGGCGACTATAAAACTATAGTGTACTAACCACTTAGTAAAATATGGGTCTTCGTCCACTAATAGATTCTGTAAATTTAAAATGAGACATCATTTTTGTGGAATAACATTTACTAAAATTCATTATTGAATGATTCTAAAAAAAGATACTCATTTTATAAAATATTTAGTGGTATATAAAAATGGAATAATCATAATATAATTTGACATAGATATCAATATACGAAAAAGAGAAGCTAAATGGAATCCATTTCATAAAAAAGCCTAGAAATTTAAGAATAGTTCTCATACTGGAAGAGAAACTCAATATGTTAAAAAAACCAATTCCTAGGGAAACACCTTTTAAAGATTCTAGTAAATAGGATAATAATTATTATTATGAATATAGTTGGGATTCTATATGTACATATATTTTTATCTCTATGGAGTATACAATCTAAAAGTAACATGAAACCATAGATACTTATGGTATGATTGATAACCTGTAAATTTTATATCAAGAGAAAATATTAAATGAATGATACATAGTTTCTAGGCACTATTTTAGTGAAATATAATAGAATTTACTTTAGTATTTACTCATGCACTCAATATGATTTGGTATGTAAATGACATAAAGAGATAAGGGTCACCACTAGATTATGATTTAGATACTGATTTCATTTTATAAATTATTACTAAAAATGTTCTAGTAGTTTTTATTAAGTGAAATATGAATGAATTATAGAAAAGTATACCCAAGTTACTAAATATGTTGAGATAGGAGGTCCATGCTAAAGTTTAGTAAATACCCTCACTTACTATCTCGATGCCAATTGCATACATTGATATATTATTACAATGAATAATTTATCAAATCCAAAAGGACTGAATGGTTTAGTATCTATAGAAAACTGGATACATACATTATTGTTACATTAATCAAGATGGTAAAAATATAATAGAAACTTCATAAACTCCTAGATTGTCCCTAAAATTCATTTGTAAGATAAATCATTGCATCTTAGGGAAAAAATAAAACATAATAATTTGGTGAGATCAAATGCTCAGTAAGGGTAAGCAGTACATTGGAAGCTATCATAAATAATAATAAGCAATAAGGAAATGTGAATAACTAAAAAAAATTTCAATTAAAATATATTCTTGAACAAAATATGGAAGGAATAAAAAATTATTATATAATTCCGTATAAAAAATCACATGAGAATAAAATTTAACTAGGAATATTTTACTAGTTGAATAATCACATGGATTATCAATTAATAATACTTTAATGAGGGAATACATTTTTCCAGACATCATAAACATACCATAATGGCTTCATCCATGAAACCAGAAAAAAAGGGTAAAAACCTGGTCTACACTACTAGAATAGCGGGCTATATCCACAGTCAAAAAATGTGGCTAGAAGGGTTAAAACTGTGGCTATACCTCTATAAGCATGGTTTTCCAAACCGTGGATATAGCCCCTATAAGTGTCCACTGTGGCAGTTGGGCTGTAGTAATGAATTCCCATCTTGGAAATAGGGCTAATGCCATGGTTTTCAACTGTGGCTATTACCCATGTAAACCGTGGTTGTAGCCCAAAAATAATGTGCGCCCGACGAGATTTGATCTTTGTAACTCCACTATGTGCACTAGACATCTTTCCACTACACCTCAGACGCATTTGGGTATATATATATATATATATACATATATATATTTATATATTATCAAAAACCATGGTTATATCCTATAAACCAATGCTATAACCCTTCCCGCCATTTTTTGTGGGTTAATTTTTCCCCCACGCAAGGGTTGGAGACCTATAGCCACGGTTTTGTGTAATCGTGGATATATAAAATGGAAAACAAATATGAAATAGCCATGGTTATAAAAAAACCATGGCTATAGACCATGAAAAAAATATTCTATATCCACGTTTATACCTAAACTGTGGCTATATCCCTTGGAAAAATACCCTATAGCCACGGTTTTCCAAAACCGTGGCTATAGAACTTGTAAAATGAACCTATAACCATGGTTTACCCAAACTGTGGCTATAAATCCCGAAAAGAAATCATATCGCCACTGTTTAATAAAATTGTGGCTATTGAATTCAAAATTATACCCTCTATCCATAGTTATATATAATACTGTGGCTATAGCCTTGGTATAAGAACCTATTTCCATGGTTTTGGAAAACCATTGCTATAGGTATGTGGCTATATCCTAGTTTTGTAGAAGTTCTAGATAGTCTCATTAGACCTACTGATGAATTAAGGGGACATAGTGGGCCCCACCCATCTATTACTAAGTCTACTTAATTCCTCACATGAAATGGTTGAAACATAATCAACATATACATTCATATTGAACCTAGTATATGAAATGTTAAGTATATTCCCCCAAATAATAAGCACAATCATAGACCCCATAGAGTAATATGGTGAATTGTATCAAAATTGTACATACCATGTACAAATAATCATAATACATTAAATAAAACTCGATAGATGGTAAAATAATAGATCAATCCTAATTATGTATAATATTAAACATAGGGTGTTGAAATAGATGAAAACACTATAAAATCATTGAGGAATTCTTGGGAAAAATATCACTTTTTAATTTGAAAAGAAAGTACTTTTGGAAAATCAATTGTACTTCTCATATTATAAGGTTGTAAAAATTTATATCATAGAAATGTAAATGGGAGGAAAATTAAATTTTATAAGATTCATAATTTATGTTCTACTAAATTGAAAACACGTTAAAATAGTTCTAATAAACTTTAGAAATGAGCCACTTCAATACGGTTTAAAGAATAATATAGAAGAGTCTTTCAAAATGAAAAGGAATATTTGTTTGTATAAAACCAAAAATTAACCCATATAGTTTTTCATGGAAAATTGATAGATTTTAGGAAAATAATTGTAGATTAAAATAGATTTTTTATTATAATAAAAAATGGGTAAGAAATATGGAAGTTCCCTTTAATCGGGCTTTCTTCTTAGGAGGAATTAGAAGGAAACCTTATAAAAATGGTATTTCCCCATAAAAGAAAGAATAATTGAGATAAGTAGATATTTTTAAATGATAAAAATATAATTTATGAGTACACAAGAAAAATTAATAATTGCATTGGGGTAAAGAGAGAGAAAGCGCAACCCGAATGAAAAATGAAGCTTTAGGGAGAATACCTTACCACTTTGCAGACTATAGAACTGTTTCCCCATAAAATTGGTGAAGATAAAAAGAAAAAAAAATTACCATGAAGATAAATATATTCATGATATGATACATCATGTTATGTATACATGCACAACATATAATAAATATTTTGGAATAAGGCATATCTAACGAAAATAAAAGTGAGGTGAGAAAACAATTACCTTTTGTTTTAAATTGTTCTTCAATCTCATTTAATATAATAGGAAATGAAATTAGATTAATTAATAATTTAATTAATAACCAATGAAAATGTTATATAATTTATTATAATTTTATTAATTACATTTATATCATTTTTTATGAGTTATAAGATTCAATTTTTTCAATCAAGAGTGTTCATTTCCTTGGTTTTCATGATTGGTTCACATGTATACATGTATGAAAGATCATTTAAAATTGGAATAGTTATATAGAATATGAATTATATAATATTTATGAACTTATAATATATTTAATGGTCTTATATTTCATGTTTTTACATATAAGGACCATTCATTAGATATAACATTACTGATAATCGTTTAGATTATTTCGGCCGGTTTTCAACTATCTCGAACTAGTTTTGTTTTATGAATCAATACTATGTATATATACAGTTTAAAAAAATTTAATAAGTTTTATTAAATATATTAACGTCTGGTTTAATGATACAAATATTATATTACCCACCTATACGGTGGAATTGAAAAATGAAAACTCATCATCTATAATGGCGGTAAGTCGACACCTCACGAGCGATGTTTTCATTATTAGAATAAAAAGGGGAAAGATAAGATAATTGATGGTTGATATGAAATAAGCATAATTAAATTTTAGTATATAAATTAAACTAAAATTTTCATGTAACTTTGTACAAGGGAGCTTAGGGATAGATAATTAAAGAAAAGAAGTTAAAGGAAAGGTAAAAGAACGAAAGGGGATTTCAACTCTTTAATTCTTTCATCGAGAACCTCCTTAAAGAACTTCGAAATAGTGTCTTGGGTGACACTAAAAAGACCAGAACGTGGGGTAGAGATTTGGGAGTGTAATTGGTTATAAATTTTAAATAATTTGTTTCTTTGACGGTGCGGGGAGAAGAGGTGGTGAGGGATGGTATTTATAGTGGAGGAGAGGGGTATTGTTCGATTATTTTATTAACTACATATTTTTTCGCTCAAGACTATGAATTTTGATGATTATTATGACTAAATATAGTAACTATAGCATTTTATTTTGAACTAATGGTTTTGTACATCATTAATTATGTTTTAATTCATGTAATTGGCTTAAATTATGAATTGTTGTATATTTTTATACTTCACTATTCATAAAAATTTCAACTATTTTAGTAATATCCAAAAAATTCACTATAACCAATTTAAATTTATAGAATTAAAAAGATCACTCCATTTTATCAAATTAATTTTCAAAATATGAGAAATTTTGTTTTTAAATAAAACCAATATTTATTTGAAAACTATCATTTTAAAAATTAATACTGATTTTATAACACTTTGAGAAGTTAATTAAGGTTAGATAAAATTATCTTATAATCATAAGACAAAAATGTTAATTTGTGAATATATTTTAGAAATTAAATTTTCATTTAAATATTTATATAAATTATAAAATTTTAAGTGAAATTTAATATTTCACAAAAATACCAACACTTAATTTATCATTTCTAAAACATTTACTTACTAATTTAAATATATAAATATATCATATTTTCATTTATAAGGCACAAAAAATTTATTTATTATTTTATAAGTAATGTTACTCTTCTATTATTTTGACATTTAAGAAGTTTATTTTCTTAGTGTCCCATATACTTTTAGTAAAAACATTGATAATTATTAAATTAATTATTTCTATTATAATCATGACCACAATGACCTTTTTATCTACACCTTAAACAAACTAATTTTCTTTTTAAGTATGTATCAAGGTGTTTCCTTCAACAAGTATCACTTGTTAAAAAATCCTTCATTCTCTTCATTCCTTTATATATCCTTTTCCCATTTGTACTCTCGTTATCATGATTCCATCAGAAGCCAAAATATTTGGATAATTATTTCTTCGTCTTGTTATAATATGATACTATGCCTTCATATGACGGGAATGTTTGGGAGACCTGTTCCCATTGAAATATTGGAACAAGACCATAAAATATTTTACCATCCTTACTCTTTGGATTATTTACATTAGTGAGGTTCCCATTCCTTATGAGTTTTTCCATTTCTAAATGACAACATAAATAATATTATATTATATCTTTATGAAACAAAATGTATAACCCCAAAACCAGTGGAATACATACCATAAATTTAAAATTTATATATAGATAATATTATAATCATAGAGATCGTTTCTTTGGGGACATGTTTAACTTTTAAATTCTTTATAATGGTTTTTAAATAATATGTGAATTATCATATACATATCCTCTAAGAGTATCAAACTAGGTGTAAATTAAGGCCCGTTTTCTTGTACTAGTTTACATCGAGTCAGACTCGACACTACTTGTCAAATTTGTTTCCACGAGATTCATTTGTTCTATAACCACATCAACTTTTTGTATCTATATAGGGATTCATTTTTAGAAAGACCCACAAAATCTCTACATTAAATAAATTATAGGATTCTCTTATATTATTATCGTCAATGTCTATCACGGGGTTATGCTCCCTAATCAATGATTTCTAAATCCAATTTCTAAGGATTCTACTAAACCTGGAACTGATACCAACTATAAAGACCCTAAACCCAGTAGCCTGGAGTCAGAGAATTACTTTATTACATTGATACAATGAAAAAGTGATCACATCCCGAAGGAATAAATAGTTTAATGGATTCGTAAAACTAGACACATACATAATTTTTACATTAAACATGAATGGAAAAAAATCATAGAAACTCCATAAACTCCTATATTATCCCTATAAGTCATTCTTAATATACATATTTACATCCTGGGGAAAAAATAAAACATAAGAAAGGTGTGAGATCAGATGCCCTGTAAGGGTAAGAAACAAATTTTAAGCTATCATAAATAAACATAAAAAATAAGGTATGGTGAATAACTAAAAACAAATTCCATTAAAATATAATATTGATAATAATGTTGTAGGAATAAAATCTTATTAGATAATGTCATATAAATAATCACATTAGAATGAATCTTAACCAACAATATTCTACAAGTCAAATAATCACATGTATTATGAATAAATAATATCATAATGGGGGAATTTATAATTACAGACATCATAAACATACCATCAAGGACTTAACCAAGACACCATATATAAATGTGTAAAAACTCGGTCTAGTTTGTTTCATTAGACCTATCGAGGCATCAGGGGGCTATAGAAGGCACCGACAATCACTTAATAAGTATAATGAATTCCCCATATGAAATTAATGAAATATAATAAACATATAAATTCATATTGAAACTAGCATATGAAATTTTAGTAACTTTCCTTTAACAATAAGCATAATCATAAACCTTCCAAATTAATAGGGAGAATGGTATGATGATCATACAACACCAGTCAAAATAATCATAACCCATTAAATAAAATATTTTAGATAGTAAAATAATAGATCAATAATATTAAATAATAAGATTAAAAATAAGGTGTAAAAATACATGAAAACACACTACAAATCGTTAAGGAATTATTGAGAGGAATACACCTTTTTTACTTTAGAAAAAAGACTTCTTTTGGTAAATCAATTGTATTTATCATAAAATAATGTTTTAAACATGTATGTCCCAGAAAAGTAAAGGAATGGAAAATGAAATTATATTTTTTTCAAAAATTATTTTTAACTAATGTGAAAACATGTTAATATAGTTTTTAAAAAACATTAGAAATGAGCCACTTCAATACGGTTTATGGAAAAATAAAAAAGAGTATTTAAAATGAAAAACCCATATTTTTTTTATAAAACAAACAATTACTCCATATATTTTTTAATGATAAAACGAGTGATTTTAAGAAAATAATTATAGATTTAAATAGATTAATTACAATACTTTAATATGGTTAATAAATAGGGAATTTCCCTTTAATTGGGATTTCTTATTAAGAGGAGTTAAAAAGGAAACCTTATAGAACATATATTTACCCATAAAAGAAATAATAATTGAGAAAGGTACAAATGTTTATATCATAGACATAGTATTTATCAGGATTATGTAAGAATAATTAGGAATTAAATTGGGGGTAAAGAGAGAGAAATCATAGCCTGAATGAAATATCGATGTTCAGGGAGAATCCCTTAACACTTTGTAAACTGTCGAACCATATGACCCATAAAAATAATGAACATAAAAAGAAAATTCTGATTTAGAGAAGATAAATATTTTCATTATATGAAAAATCAATGGAAGTATACTTAAACCAAAAACAAGAAAGAGTGGTGAATAAGGAATATCTCATGAAAATAAAATTGCGATGAGAAAACCCTTACCTTATGTCAAAAAGTGTTCTAAACATAAAATTAATTTCCTAGATAATGAAATTAGATTCATTAATAAATTAATTCATAAGTTTTAAAAATTTATATTATTTGTTATAAATTTTTTATGTTCATTTTCAACATTCTTTATCAGTTATAAGATTCAATTTCCTCGTTCGAGAGTGTTTGTTTCCTTGGTTTTCCTGATTGGTTCACCTGTATACATTTATGAATGATAATGTAAAATGTGAATAGGTATCTAGAATTGGAATTATATGTTATTAATGTAAATACCATAGATTTAATGGTATTATGTATAATTTTTAATATATAATTATGATTCATTATATAGAACATTAATGATAATCGTATTGATTGTCTTGGCGATTTACAACCATCTCAAACTAGTTTTGGTTCATGAAATAATATTATGATATATGCAACTTAAAGAACATTAAATATGTCATATTACTTATATTAAAAAAAATTAACCATAGAAATTATTTTATGACCATCCTTCAATGCATAACTTTAAAAAAACATGTCATCCATAAAGTCACTAAATCGACACCACACAGACAATGTTTTCATTTTTACAATAAAAAGAGGAAGAGAAGAGAATTTATGGTTGATATAAGATTAAAATAAAAAAATACAGTATATTAAATATTATGTATTTGTCATTTCCCTTTTTACAGTGGAGGTGAGGGATATATTATAACATATAATAATTTGAAAGAGACTTAAATGAAGGAAAGAATATATTACCTCTTGAGTTGTTCCCCTTGAAAACCTCCTTAAGGATGTTTGAAATTGTATTTTGGGTGAGTCAAGAATGACCATAATGTTAGGGAGGGGTTTTTCCGGTGAATTAGCCAATAGGTAGAAATGATTCAAGGATTTGGAGGTGTATGGAGAAAGGCATTGATGGGTGATATTTATTGTCGAGGAGAGGGGTGTTTTTTTATTATTTTATTTATTTTTTTATTATTTCAACAAAAGCTTATGAATTGCTATGATTATTATGAATAGATATAATAAAAATAGTATGTTAGTTTTAAATAATGGTCTATTACATAATTAATTATTTTTTAATTCATGTTTTGGAAGAAAAATGGTAAATACCGTAAACTACCATATCTCACTATTCATCAAAATTTCAATTATTTTAGAAAAATACCAAAAACTAACCATAACCATTATTTATGTTCAGAATTAAAAAAGGGACTCCAGTTTAGGAAAATAATTTTTTAAATATGATAAATTTTAATTTTAATTAAAATCATCATTTATTTTAAAAATACTACTCTTAATATTATAAATGATTTTTATGACCCTTTGAAAAATTATTTAAGTTACCATAAAATTATCTTACAGTAATAAGAAAAAAAATACTAATCTATGAATCTATTTTTGAAATTAAATTTTCATTTAAATAATTTGTTTAATTATTAAATTGTAAATAAACATTTCTGATTCACAAAAATACCAACACTTAATTTATCGTTTCTAATACATTTATTTACTTATTTAGAAATATAAATATATCATATTTTAATTTATAAGATACAAAAAATTTATTCATACTTTTTTATATAATTTAAAAATCTACTGGTCATATTACTATTTCTAATGGTCACATTACTATTACAACATTCAAATTACTATTCATTAAAAATGAAACTTTTTAGAAAAATTCCAAACATTTAACCAAATTAAATTTTGATTTAATGATTTCAAAAATAATTTTTATTTTTTCAAATATAATTTCTAAAAGATTAAATGATTAGTTTTGAACAAAATTGTGCCAATATAATGATGTAAAATTTCCTTTTAGAAAAATATAGCTTTTATGGTTGAAATTCGCTTTATTCTTATATAAACCCTGTCAAACATATTACATGAATTAAAAAAAATAACGGAATATGTAGCATATATATTTCATTATGATATTTCAATAAATGAAATTAATTTAATATAAAATGTCATTATGGGAGAAAAAATAATTTTTATAAATATACAACCTTTATTTTCAATTGGTTTTCATTTTAATTAAATGATAACCAATGGACATGTAAAATATTTATTTTTTTAATTTACTTATTCTCATTGATTCACACCATTCCCAAAATCTATGAAACAACTATATTAATTGAATAATAATATTTAATTATTTTTTTAACTAGTAAGCTATCAAAAATGTAAAATTTAAAAAGAGGCATACTGTAAAATCATAGGTTGTTAAAGGTTTTGTATTGAAAATACAAGGGGGTAAGAGTTCACTATAGAAGAAAAAGAATTTTATTTGGAAATTCCAATAATGGGTCTTCCAATATCCAATCAAATTATTTTAAACCAAAAGGTGGACTTGAGTAGGAAGGTATATTTTTTGATTATATAAAAGATGGTCACTAGATAAAGAATTTCATAGTGTACCATAAGTGTTAAAATAAAACTAGTGGAGAGTCCATGTCAACTATGATGTATTATAAATCAATTATTATATTCTAAAAATGTTACATATTAATGGATTTATATTTTAAAAGTTTTATAAATATATAATATTTAAAATTTGATAAAAATTTGATGGCTGTAGCTTGAACATTGATTTCACATAATGGATCAAGGAGTAACTACAACGAGGACTTAGATGTGTGAGCCAATTCAAAGTTGGGATGAATTTTATGTGAAGGGTGTGATTTTTAGATATAATTTTCTTTTTCTCATGTGATTGCAAGTAATTTTAAACAACAATTGTTTGATGAATAAATGAGATGATTATTATAAAAATGGTTTAATATTTCTCATATTCTCTAAAATTATCGAGGGGAAAATAATGATAAAATTTGTTTAATACAAGATGAAAGAGTTTACCTAATATATTTTTTAAAATATGAGGTAATTATATTCCACCACAATTACTGGAATATTTTAATTAACAAAGTGTTAATTTAAAAATATTACCCTAAATATATTTTATAACACATACAATATAGATATTAGTGTTTATATTTTAAATATTCCCACTATACGAAATAATTTTTATTTCCATGAAAAATGAGTTTGTGTATATTAGTATTAAAATTTGAAAGAATATTGTTTTGAATAGATTATTGGGAGTATGTTTGAACATAAGTTATATCAACTACTAAAAATAAAATATTATACTAGTTAAAAATCAAAGTGAATGTCACATTTTATCCTAAAATATTTTAAGATGTTTGTAATAAAGAACTATGTAAAAATTATTATTTTGTTATAAGAATTATTTTAAGGAATTATTTGGATGGATAATTTCCATTAATGATGATGATAAGGGGCTTAGAATGTATTCTATGTAGATAAAATTTTTTTAACATCATAACATTAGATGTTCTAAAGTAAAATATTTTTGATACTTGTTAAAGTAATTGAAAATTAGGAATATGATTTCTAAATTTCACAATTATTCAAATGGATTTATTTGTAGATGTTACAAACTAATAGAGTTTATTGGGAGGATTTTATTATTTGTTCACATAGATATTTTTCAACAATTACATATAGATATAATTATTTTAACAATAATCATAAAATTTAAGTTAAAATTTTTTATAGTGGTCTATGATAAAGGAAATGATTATATGGGAACTTATATAAGGATTTATTAACATTTTCAAAGGATTTTATGAATATAAAATGATTCATGTTATAGAACAGTAAGTCTATAAATTATCATTATTTCACAATGATTGCATAAATTTCATGGATTGGAATAATGATTAAAAACTCAAATTATGATTTTGATTTATCCCTAACATATTGTTTGCATGTAGTCTTATATGTTTAGTTGAAATATTGTAGTCAGAGTGAGTAGGATTTCAGATAGAGAAATAAAATATGCTCATGAGGAGTTTCATGTGCTGGATAGCCACCCTATGTATACCATATAGAGTTTCATACAGTATGTGTTTGTTATAATATGGGGGCATGTTTGACAATATGAATTCCCCATATCTAAGGCCAAAAATAAACCAAGAATGATAAACATCATACTTGGATACATTTCTTACAAAATCATTGAAGTTTAGTAAATATATAGGGGGTTGGGAATATTGTCGATCATGTCATCAGTTGAGGCTTATGCAATATGTTGTTTTTCATTCATATGATGAATACAACATTTGGTCCCCTGATCAAGACAGAAGAAGGAGTGTAAAATCATTTCTATAAAAGGCTTGTGATACATTTATTTATTTTATTAGAGGAACACTGTTTAATTATCCAAAAATATGAATGATAGGCTATGTATTCTACAACCTAGTAAGTTGATACTTCTTGAATCAAGAATATATTTGTAGTTTTATGATATTGGAATACATGGTTTCTTGTTGTTAATTTATGTATTAGATAATGTTATCATATTAAATTATTTCATGTATATAATAGAACTGGTGGACATTATTATAAATATTCTTATTTTTGAAAGAGGCCATAGATGATATATTTATATATTGAGTAGAAA
Organism: Viscum album; assembly: GCA_963277665.1. Lineage (NCBI taxonomy): Eukaryota > Viridiplantae > Streptophyta > Magnoliopsida > Santalales > Viscaceae > Viscum > Viscum album. Next base: position 688,897,970 of record OY728167.1, read on the forward strand.
TATATTTTTATAGAGGCTATTCCTTGTTAACAATTATAAATATAGGAATTTATTTTTTTTAACATGAAAAAGGATCATAGGGCCATTCAATTGTGTTGAAAAAAGTGGATTGAGTTTTAGGAAATAGACAGTGTTTCTATAAAAATGTTTAGTGTTTATTCAGAAGTAATTTTGGTAATAAATTTTTGGTTGTATTCAATATATATACCATAATAGGTCGGAGAGTTAATTTGGGTATTTAAATTAAAAATATTAACCTCAATTATGATATTACTGTATTATTAAGAGGAAAAATCTTCTCTCTCTTCCTTACTATCTCTTTAGTGTGGAGAAAATAGTAAATAGAAGAGAAGAAATTTTACTTTGTTCACCCAATCTGGGATAATCCAAGGATCAGGAAATCAATAGTATATTGATACACATGAGACACTAATTTAACTTATTTAATCTTTGTATAAATGGTGTGGTTATGCCGAACCTTTAGATTAACTATCCACACAACACATTCTAATAACACACTATTTTTCTTCACAAACTGTCACTCAATCCACCAACTATGATGATATACTTGTCTACAGATTTTTTATAAGAAAATATAGATGATATCATATAAAACTTATAAATGGATTAACAAAACCATAAAGTGAATAAATTATAGAACACCTTCTTCATTAGTATTTATTTTCCAAATAATATCTTAATCTTATTTCTTTTTTCATGCATGATACTAGAATAATCATGTTGTTCTCTATGAGTCTTAGACATCTCGATGTGTCCCTGTGATATATATCTAACTCCGATTTTTTTTACTTCAATAAATATTTATAATAAATCAATGTTCCAAGAAGTTTTATAATGAAAATTATGTGAATTAGTTCAATGTAAAACCATAAAATTGAGAGTAAAAATTCCAAAATGAAATTCAAACTGAATTTTTAGTTATTATATATCTTGATTATTCATGTTGTGATCTTATCATTGTAGTGTTAATAACATAACACTATAATCATTTATGGTCTGACTGCATCATTCATGGTGGGATGATCAGACCCATAATTTAATACTAAATTTACTCTCATTAATGTCTTACAAGTTCTATTTACATATCAAATAATTAGGGATAGGATCTATAAATTAATTTCAATCCATGAACTCTTCAAAATGAAACCCCTTTCTTTACATTACAAGGATCACATGGATATAATTTACAAAATCCTCCAGTATACCATTTCAATGTGGCAATCATATTCATAGAGAATCCACCACTTGGGAAGAACTGCCCAAAATTGGTTCATCACCTTTACAAAATGATCTCATCCTCATAACATGAACATCTACTATATATATACATTTATATTATCTCCAAAAACCCATTATGGATCACCAAAATTATTTAGATCATGGACACATTATCTTGAATTGGTAAATTATGAAACCTTAATCACATTATAAAGAATATTATAAAGTCTTCTTCATGGAATAAATTTTTTCTTTCCGGGTTTTAAGATCCCTAAGAAGTTCCTAAAGACCCTTACATTTCTCCCTAATGATCCTTACATTGATTTCCCATTTCTAAAGAAATTTCTGTATAAACTCTAGTTCCAAGATGATTTGATGAATCACTACATGTATTTTATCTTATATTTAGAACTTATTTTGTAACATTGAAAACTTCTTAGTCTTTCTTTATCTCAGTTTAGGCCTCTTTGGGTAGTTCCCCCTTTAGTATTTTCAAAAAAAACTCAAACTAAATGTTAGCATATTTATTCAAAAAAACTATCCCACTGGGTTTGTTAAAAATTACATGACCCCTTCAAAGAAAAATTCAAAATAGATTCATTAAAAAACAACCCAATTAACCATCACCATATTCTAGGACCACTTTCCTACTAATAATGTCTCAACAATTCATTAATCACAAACTCCATAAACACATGAGCCAATATCTAAATGATATACAAGAGTTAATAATAATTTTCTCAAGAAAACACTAATAAGAACTCCATTATCATAAATATATCCATAAAACTCATCCCTCTAAATAAAAAATTAATCAATCTCCCCCATTCTCATGAATAATTATAATAATTATTTTCTTTTTTTAACATGAAATAACACTCCCATCCCATTCCACTTATCTCAACACATGTATGTATTCTAATTCCGAAGAATAAAAATATAAATTATCCCCCCCCCATTTTCAAGGAACCCAAATAGAAATTATATGATTGTTCAAAATATAGAATTATAAATTCAATCATTTAATTCAGGGGAGAAATAAAACCTTACTATAAACAGTAAAACCAAAGGGGGTGTGAGGGTTCGACCTTTGAATCATCTATGTAGATGGATTTGGCTGGACTCCATGATCCAATTGATGCCATTAAAAATCCACCATATATAGTTCCTTAATCAAGATATTAGCTATTTGATATTGTGTACATACATAATCCAACTTCACTACTCATTTCTCAAACTTCTCTTTACTGTAATGATAATCTTGATGTACTTGGATCTCGAATGAAGAAACATATTTTTAAAAATATTAATAAAACATAATTTTTATAATTTTATTTTAATAGTTTATTCCAAATTAACTCCAAAATTTTCAATTTGGTACTTCAATTAAATAAATTAAGTACGTACTTGGTTGGATGAAATATATTTATCCTCTGTCAGGCTAAAATAAATATTGTCTTATTCTTTTTGAACCATGAAATGAATGAACTTCAAATACAAATAGATCATCATAAAGGTTATTTTAAATCATACAATAACCCTAAATAATCATTATCTATAATTACAAATAATTATTGGTATTATATACAATAATAAATAGCCCATAATCCATTGTATGATTGATGTAAATTTTTTTTTTATCATATCCAACAAATGAATTTCATTGGGATAATGTTGGAAGATTGAAACATGGATTGTGGTTAAAACTATATCAGGTTGTGTATATTTGAGGTATGTACTTACTGAAAATCATTTTTTTATCTTATAAAGACGGATTCGGGGTGTCCGGTGCCCAACCAACCAAATCCAGCAAACCATTACAAAAAGCACAACTAAAGAGTACAAAATTAAAAGTCATAGTTGTAACACCCTGAAATTTTATGAGAAATATTCTTTTTAATTTTATTGATTTCTTGTGTTGTACATTACAAAAAAGGAGTCTTGCACAACACGCAACCCTAACTTGGCTGCATTGCACGCAATCACAGCCTTCCTCGATAGCTTGAATTGTACGCAATACCGAATTTCACTAAACGAGATATTATTATAATATTATTATGAACTAGCCATTATGAATAGTAATACCCACTTTTTGAAATTTTTTAAACTTCATCTCTAAAAATGGACTTCATTTTTGGATTCGGAGTATCGAATTTAGCCTAAGGTGATATTTTGGCACTTTTCAGATAACTTTAATATTTTGATGAATAGCGAAAATTACTAAATTTTAATTAAAAACAACTTTTTTAATCAAAATAATTAATAGTGATAAATTATGAATTTGAGTGGTTTTAAAGTATAATTAGAATATATTTTTACCATTTTATCCAATGGTGTTCATTAGAATTAATTTCACTTTGAAATTGGACATAAACAATTGTCAATCTTTTGATATATATTGTTTCTTAAAAGCACGCTATTTGTTGTGACAGCGGGAATTAATTATAAAATTAATTAATGAAACTTATATGTTTGGAATTTTTTAAAATAGACATCATTTTTGAATTCGGAATATCAATTATAGCTTAGGGTGAAATTTTGGCATTGTTCTGAAAAACTTCAATTTTTGATGAATAGTGAAACTACTAAGTGGTAGTTAAAAAAAACTGAATTTTTTATAAAACTTAATTTTACCACCTCTGTGATTGGAATTTTGAAAATCCGAGAGACACAGTTTATATAAAGGAGTAAAATGTGGTTCAATGAGATGCAAATAATTTTGGCGAATAGTAACTTTTTACTTTTATTTACCACGGTTAAAAGTAAATAGGGTAATTAAGGGTAAAAATGATATTATTATTACCCTAACACATGTCCTAATTCTATTGGATAAGTTTAATTCGACCAAAAACAACATTAGGAATAAAATATGACCATTTAGGCCCACTTGGATTAGATTAGGACATTTATTATTATTTAATTCAAAGAAAAGTTAAAAGAGTTAAAATCAAAGTTTATTTACTAAAACATTTTTAATATATGGTTATATATAAGATAAATTCGATTGTAAATATTCATTAGAAAGATAAAAATATTTCCTAAATAATGATATTTTATTCATAATTTTTAGACATTAAATAATTTAATTTATTTATGACACAATGATGATGCAGTAATTACCATAATATTGAAACATTAGAATAATTGATATTATAAATACCCAAATAAATATAATTTGGGACTTTTTATGAATTAAACTAATTTTCTAGGTTAATATGACATGTTAGTATTTATTTAATTAATTTTGTTCGAACTAATCATTCTGTTATGATTTTCACAAAAATCAATTACTAAATAGTGTCAAAATTGACATAAAATAGTTTTTAAAACAAATATTATATTATTAATTGTTATTTTATTCCTAAAAATCTAATGTTCGGCCAAATGACTTAGATAAGGTTTTATATATTAATTATAAACAACATGGGGTTCGTTTGTCTTGTTATAGTAAGTTTATTAACCTTATAGTGTAAGAACACAAGAAGACACGGTAAAATTAAAATTATTGGATGAGAGGATTTAGACCCATCCCCACCTTAAATTCGAAATAAATCAATTTGGAGCTAATTAATACCGAATTTGGCTTTATAATAAAATAATATTTTTAGTTATTCCAAAGGTGCCCCTCTCCTCCCTTATAAAAGGGCACCTCCTCCCTCTCTTCCTCACACCACTTTGAGCCTTCAAGCTCGGACAACCCCTTCCAATTTCTTCTCTCCACTTCCCTAGATACATCATAGAGGTCCTGGTCCTTTTCAAAGACCAATTTTAGTGCCCTAAAATGAGGTCTCAAAGAAGCACTTCATAGAAGAGGTAATGACCGTTACCGATTCTTTCATATTTATTTCTTCTTCCACTTATTCTTATTTAGTTGTTTCATCATGAAGTAATAACATCAGTATCACTCATATACTGATATGTTATTATAAGTATTAAACAACCCTATTTCACCATCTATCCATCCAACGGAAAATGAAATCACCGCACGTGCGTACGTACGGAATACCGTCTCCACGCCGTGGTGTAATTTATTTTACACCACCACCTTACTTGGATGGGTATAATGGTGTAAATAATCACTGTATATGATTATTTTAAAGTGATATTGATTCTGAAATAGTATACATACACTCTAATACATTCCCACGATCATGAGAACGATATCATTGCTCGTACGTACGTACAGACTACCGTCTCCACGACGCGATGAGATTCATTCTCCACGTTAACCATTCATGAATGATTATAATGTATATATAATAAGTAATCATGAAATATATGACATAATAATGATACTAGATTTATGTGTATATATATGTATGTCATCTACTTAATTCCAATCAACTCAATAAGGAAACGAAAACAGCGTTCATGCGTACGTACGGCCTACCGTCTCCATGAACGCTGTATTTCTTTCCATTTACTGATTTATTGTATATATGTATATTCTGAATATATATTATATATAAATTATGTTTTATATTCTGGAATTAATTAATCATGATCTAAGTAATCATATGAATAATTAGAAGTCAAAACACGGACGACAAATGAAACAATTTTACCCAAAACGCTCTTTTACATGGAATTTACAAAAGAACGGGTAATATAAAGTCATAAGTGAACCATATATGATATTATAACAATGCGTATGTTTCTGGAATAAGTAAATGACATTATTTTAATCATTATATAGGAGGTTCGGACACTTACGAAGCAAATCAGACCTAAGGTAAGGGAAAATATCACAATCTCATTTTTATCCAAGATTGTTCATACTTTGGTATTTACTGGGGTGTATTTTATCATCCACATCCATGTTTCCTAAAGATTTAATATTATTTCCATCCACCTAAAATTGTGTAAATCCAATTTTACCCTTCGGTGAGTTTTTAGTAAAAGATAAAAAAGGAATATTTTGATATTTTCGTACGAGGTACTTTTTGAATTTTCCGAAAAAAGTTAGAAAAGAATGTTTTTTAACATATACAGCATGAATGGATTTTTAGAGCATTATTTTCCAGAAGCTTACTTTACAAGTTTTCAATTTTATTTTTATTCAACTTCTTTTAGTTTAAAATTTTATGACATGTTAAGAAAGGAAAATGTTTTTGAAGTAGAAAGGATATTTTCCTCAAGAATGGAGTTCAAGTGTTTTATCAAAATTATTTTCCATCTAAGATAATAAAGGGTTATGTTTTTATCCCTATTATTACATTGATATGATTATGTTGTGATGGAAATATTTTTATGAATTCCTTTATCTTAAATGAATTGTTTTATGATGTCATGATGTTTAAGATTCCCATTTTTATTACATGGGTTATGCTATGATGTATGGTTTATGATTTTGTGGCACACATAAGAATGGTATCATTATGAGATGGGTGGGACCTATATCTCCCTCCAATGCATTGGGTAAATATTTTATATCTCATGAGATAGACATGGCTGGAACGGTAGGTTATACCGGTTCAGTGAAACAGGACTGAAACGAGGAGTGAACTCGGTTCAGAAATGGACTTTGTCCACTAAGATAGTCTTGGAAATGAGTCTAGACTAATAAGAAATGATTCTATATGATTATGTGTGTATGCCACAAAGTTTCATGTTTTAAGTTATGATTATTGGGATTAAATTTCACTACTATGATTTATACCATGCTATGAAATTATGATCTCTTCTGCAGGTTAAGTTTTCCAAAAGATATGTTGTTATGAATATGATGTGATTGATATTTCTTTTGTTTACCCTTACTGAGAATTTTAGCTCTCCCTTTTATGTTTTATTTTCCCCAGGATATAAAGAAAGGATTTAGGTTTAAAAAAAAGAAGATCGTTATGGGAGATGTTGAAGATCTTTCACCACAATTAGAAGATTGTATTCCAAGTTTCCAAAGACACTAAACTATTACGGTCCTTATGTGTGTGTTTTTGTTATGTACTAAGTATTCCGAAAAAGTAATGTAATGTCTTTGTACGTCAAGCTTAGGGTCTCTATAGTTGGTATCAGAGGAAAGGTTTAGTCACCCTTTGGAAACTAGGATGCAAGAACATTAGTGAGATCCCTAGAGATATTTCTAAGGTATGTCTAGGGATGTCCCTAAGGTTAAGTATAAGTATAAGTTATAGTCCTATAATTGCACTAACGATCTTAGAATTAAACATAAGATGTTAGATATTGAAAGTACTACCCCTTTATTATGTTGTTTTCCCTAGCATGATTTTTGCCTCTCACACTATTCTTTTTGGGTTTTATACGATGGTTGGAACTCGAAGGAACCGTGTTGATCAATGCAATGGACAATGCAATGAATGTACTCCTGAACAAACAAATGTAATGGGAGATGGAGTGAAAAATCTAATTGCTATAATTACACAAGCTATGAATCATTCTTTACTTCCATATGAGCATAGAATGGAACAATTTTCTATTGAGTCCTTCATGAGGCAACATCCACCTTCTTTCAGTGGGTCTTCTGATCCACTTGTTGCTGAACAATGGATCAGTACCACTGAAAATATATTTTCAGTTCTTCAATGTTCTGAACATGATAAAGTCATCTTAGCAGTGTATCGTTTGGAAGGTGATGCTGATCAATGGTGGAATCTTATCAAGAATACGAGGCTAAGAGATGAAATTGAGTCTGTGGAATGAGACGAGTTCAAGAACTTATTTTTCAATAAGTACTTCCCTCGTATTCTCCGAACAAAGATGGAGAAAGAATTTCTTGAACTAAAGCAAAAGGATGATGAATCTGTTGGTACCTATGAAGCAAATTTTACAAGGCTTGCAAGGTATGCATCTGGATTTATCATCCAACCTGAAAGTAAAGTTGATCAATTCTTCATTGGCTTAAAACAAAATCTTCGAAGGGAATTAGCTATAAGAGACTTCAGTAGCTATGAAGAAATTGTGCGTTGTGCTATCAAGGTAGAAATGGAAGTTGGTGTTACTTATCCATCTCATAGTTTTGACAAGAAATGAAATATGGAGTTCAAGGAGAAATCTCAGAATACTGGTGAAAAGAAGTTGAATGTTTCCTTATGCTCAAAGTGTGGAAAGAAGCATGGTGGAGATTGTCTTAAAGGGACAAGTAAATGTTTCAAATGTGGAAAGGAAGGTCATCGGTCATTTGAATGCCACAATTATGGGAAGAAGATGTCTAATTATGCAAACAAAGGAAGGGATACACAGAATGAACCTACTACACTTCAATGCTTCAAGTGCAAGGAAATGGGGCATTATGCTAATAAATGACCTAATCCAAGGGTTAGTGATGGTCAACATGAGCAACACTTAAGGCAAAGGACAAAGGGAAGTCACATGCGATCACCATTGGCAATGTTTAATATGACAACGATGTGGTGGAATAATTAAGTGTTTATGTAATGGGATTCAAAAATAATGTTGTATATAGTATCGTGGAATATTGGAATATTTATGTATTGGTCTATTCTGGTTTTCAATAATTTTATGGTGCCGGTAACCATGGAAAGTGATTGAGATATTTTAAAAAAAAAGATGATATGCACATAATGAAGGGATAAGGAAAAAATGAAATGTTTGACAGTATTCATGAGCTCATGATTGATATAAGGACTAAGTGATATCATGGTTTGAGTATATAGAATTTTGAGGATTTTGGTATGTGGAAAGAGTTAACTTTTAACAGCATTCATGTTTTCAATAAGGTTCAATGGGTATTCATTTTTTTCAAGAGAATACATTATTACGGCCTTTGAATGTTTGGAATGTGACCAACAAGACATATATCATGATATATGGGGATCAACAATGGTATTAAAATGCTAGTTGTATAAACTCTTTGGTTATCGTTTTCACTATAATATGAGATTAGACAACATTATTTTGGATAAGCCTAAAGATTAGAATGGATTATATTGGACATAAGTTAGTATTGTTTAAGGATATAAGTTTTTTTTGATATTATTTATGGGATGTTATAGTAATGTAGTTTTAGAAAAAGGACAACCTGCAGAATGGGTGACAACCCATCGCGTCGGACAAGGCTGTGGGAATCGAACCCACAAACGAAGTGCGACTGGCCTTTATCTCCTACCACTGGCCTACAGGAAGTCCATGTTTAGTAGAAACTAGTTTTATTATGATATAATAAGTATAAGTCCATTTTAGGAACTATATATGATTAATCTCACTATAGATCGACTTATGTATATTTAATAACTTTTCCTAACCTTTTGTTTGAGACAGATGGAATGACCCGTCAATCTATCACATGATCTGCTAACACTTCACGAATAAAAAATTCAACTTCATTTCTTTAAGAGATGAAGTGGAAATTGTTCAAGGAACGAAAAACAGTGAGATTGTACCAAAATAAAGTAAGTATTTATTCTAATTCAAATTCTTCAACTTTAGGTAAATGATCTTGAAAACAAAAAATGTTGTCCTAGTGCTCTTATATCTGATGAATCAGATGGTACCTTAGATCATCACAAATTTATGGCTTTGTGATTTCTAGATTTTCCATAGCCATGTTCTCTACCACTCTCCATCAGAACATGATGGATAGATTTCTCTTCCATATCTATACTTTCACCTATGTGGAAACCCAGTGATTAGTTTATTTGGGTAACCGTTACGTTTCATACTTTAGTTTTTAAAGATTGGTTTTGGTATTCCTTTTTACGATGTGGGTTTCTACTAAAAAAACTTTCGAGTAGTAAACCCTTTATAACCCCGATGAATTTCGAGGGCGAAATTCATTTTACGGGGGGTAGAACGTAACACCGTGAGATTTTATGAGAAATATTATTTTTAATTTTATTGATGTCTTGTGATGTACGTTACAAAAAAGGAGTCTTTCACAACACGCAACCCTAACTTGGCTGCATTGCACTCAATCATGACCTTCCTCGATAGCTTGCGTCGTACGCAATACCGAATTTCACTAAACGAGATATTATTATATAATTATTCTGAACTAGCCGTTATGAATAGTAATACCAATTTTTTGAATTTTTTTAAATTTAATCTTTCAAAATGGACTTCATTTTTGGATTCGGAGTATCGAATTTAGCCTAAGGTGAAATTTTGGAACTTTTCAGATAACTTTAATATTTTGATGAATAGTGAAAATTACTAAATTTTAATTAAAAAAAACTTTTTTAATCAAAATAATTAATAGTGATAAATTATAAATTTGAGTGGTTTTAAAGTATAATTATAATATATTTTTACCATTTTATCCAATGGTGTTCATTAGAATTAATTTCACTTTTAAATTGGACATAAACAATTGTCAATCTTTTGAAATATATTGTTTCTTAAAAACACGCTATTTGTTGTGACAGCGGGAATTAATTATAAAATTAATTAATGCAACTTATATGTTTGGAATCTTTTAAAATAGACATCATTTTTGAATTCGGAATATCAATTATAGATTAGGGTGAAATGTTGGCATTGTTCTGAAAAACTTCAATTTTTGATGAATAGTGAAACTACTAAGTGGTAGTTAAAAAAAACTGTATTTTTCATAAAACATAATTTTACCGCTTCTGTGATTGGAATTTCAAAAATCCGAGAGACATAGTTAATATCAAGGAGTAAAATGTGGTTTAATGAGATGAAAATAATTTTTGGTAAATAGTAACTTTTTACTTTTATTTACCACGGTTAAAAGTAAATAGGGAAATTAAGGGTAAAAATGATATTATTATTACCTTAACACATTTCCTAATTCTATTGGATAAGTTTAATTCGACCAAAAACAACCTTAGGAATAAAATATGACCATTTAGGCCCACTGGGATTAGAATAGGACATTTATTATTATTTAATTCAAAGAAAAGTTAAAAGAGATAAAATCAAAGTTTATTTACTAAAATTTGTTTAATATAGGGTTATAAATAAGATAAATTCGATTGTAAATATTCATTAGAAAGATAATAATATTTCCTACATAATTATATTTTATTTATAATTTTTATACATTAAATAATTTAATTTATTTATGACACAATGATGATGCACTAATTACCATAATAGTAAAAAATTAAAATAATTGATATTATAAGTACCCAAATAAATATAATTTGAGACTTTTTATGAATTACATTAATTTTCTAGGTTACTATGACATGTTAGTATTGATTTAATTAACTTTTTTTCGAACTAATAATTCTGTTATGATTTTCACAAAAATCAATTACTAAATAGTGTCAAAAATGACATAAAATAGTTTTTAAAACAAATATTATATTATTAATTGTTATTTTATTCCTAAAAATCTAAGGTTCGGCCAAATGACTTAGATAAGGTTATTTATATTAATAATAAACAACTTGGGGTTCTTTTGTCTTGTTATAGTAAGTTTATTAACCTTATAGTGTAAGAACATAAGAAGACACGGTAAAAGTAAAATTATTTAACTTAATGTTAAATCTAAATGATAAGGTTAAAATATGAACCTAAACTTGTCTAGATTATATTGTATGAGAGGATATCGAACCATCCCCACCTTGTCTTCTAAATAAATCAATTTGGAGTTAATTAATACCGAATTTGGCTTTATAATAAAATAATATTTTTAGTTATTCCAAAGGTGCCCCTCTCATCCCTTATAAAAGAGAACCTCCTCCCTCTGTTCCTAACACCACTTTGAGCCTTCAAACTCATCCAAACCCTGCCAATTTAATCTCTCCACTTCCGTAGATACATCCTAGAGGTCCTGGTCTTCTTCAAAGACCAAATTTAGTGCCCTAAAAGGAGGTCTCAAAGAAGCACTTCAAAGAAGAGGTAATGCCCGTTACCGATTCTTTCATATTTATTTCTTCTTCCACTTCTTCTTCTTTAGTTGTTTCATCATGAAGTAATAACATCAGTATCAATCATATACTGATATTTTATTATAAGTATGAAACAACCCTATTTCACCATCTATCGATTCTACGGAAAATGAAATCACCGCGCGTGCGTACGTACGGAATACCGTCTCCACGCGGTGGTGTAATCTATTTTCCACCACCACCTTACTTGGATGGGTATAATGGTGTAAATAATAACTATATATGATTATTTTAAAGTGATATTGATTCTGAAATAGTATACATACACTCCAATACAGTCCCACGATCATGAGAACGATATCATCGCTCGTGCATACGTACGGACTACCGTCTCCACGACGCGATGAGATTCATTCTCCACGTTAACCATTCATGAATGATTATAAAGTATATATAATAAGTAATCATGAAATATATGAAATAATAATGATACTGGATTTATGTGTATATATATGTATGTCATCTACTTAATTCCATTCAACTCAGTAAGGAAATGAAAACAACGTTCATGCGTACGTACGACCTACCATCTCAATGAACGGTGTATTTCTTTCCATTTACTGATTTATTATATATATGTATATTCTGAATATATATTATATATAAATCATGTTTTATATTCTGGAATTAAGTAATCATGATCTAAGTAATCATATGAATAATTACAAGTCAAAACACGGATGACAAATGAAACAATTTTACCCAAAACGCTCTTTAACATGGAATTTACAAAAGAACGGGTAATATAAAGTAATAAGTGAACCATATATGATATCATAACAATGCGTATGATTCTGGAATAAGTCAATGACATTATTTAAATCATTATACAAGAGTTTCGGACACTTACGAAGCAAATCAGACCTAAGGTAAGGGAAAATATCACAATCTCATTTTTATCCGAGATTGTTTATACTTTGGTATTTACTAGGGTGTATTTTATCATCCAAATCCATGTTTCCTAAATATGTAATATTATTTCCATCCACCTACAATTGTGTAAATCCAATTTTTCCCTTCGGTGAGTTTTTAGTAAAATATATAAAAGGAATCTTTTGTCATTTTTCATACGAGGTACTTTTTGACTTTTCCGACAAAAGTAAGAAAAGAATGTTTTTTTAACTTATACAGCATGAATGGATTTTTAAAACATTATTTCCAAGAAGCTTACTTTACAAGTTTTTAATTTTATTTTTAATCAACTTCTTTTAGTTTAAAATTGTATGACATGTTAAGAAAGGAAAATGTTTTTGAAGTAGAAAGGATATTTTCCTTAAGAATGGAGTTCAAGTGTTTTATCAAAATTATTTTCCATCTAAGATAATAAAGGGTTCTATTTTTATCCCTATTATTACATTAATATGATTATGTTGTGATGTAAATATTTTTATGAATTCCTTTATCTTATTTGAATTTGTTTATGAAGTCATGATGTTTAAGATTCCGATTTTTATTACATGTGTTATGCTATGATGTAAGGTTTATGATTTTGTAGCACACATAAGAATGGTATCATTATGAGATGGGTGGGACCTATATCTCCCTCTAATTCATTGGGTAAAGATTTTATATCTCGTGAGATATACATGGCTGGAACGGTAGGTTATATCAGTTCAGTGAAACAGGACTGAAACGAGGAGTGAACTTGGTTCAGAAATGGAATTTGTCCACTAAGATAGTCTTGGCAATGAGTCTTGACTAATAAGAAATGATTCTCTATGATTATGTGTGTATTCCAGAAAGTTTCATGTTTTAAGTTATTATTATTGGGATTACATTTCACTACTATGATTTATCCCATGTTATGAAATTATGATCTCTTTTGCAGGTTAAGATTTCCAAAAGATATGTTCTTATGAATATGATGTGATTGATATTTCTTTTTTTTACCCTTACTGAGCATGTGAGCTCATCCTTTTATGTTTTCTTTTCCCCAGGATACAAAGAAATGATTTAGGTTAAAAAAAAAGAAGATATTTATGGGAGATGTTGAAGATCTTTCACCACGATTAGAAGATTATATTCCGAGTTTCCAAAGACACTAAATTGTTACAGTCCTTGTGTGTGTGTTTTTGTTATGTACTAAGTATTCCGAAAAAGTAATGTAATGTCTATGTACGTCAAGATTAGGGTTTCTACAATAGTACCCGAAGTCTTCACCGCAACCCAAGCTCGATTTCTCTTCCCCAGTTGCTGATTCCCACTTCGGGCATCTCCAAAAACTGCACTATGAACGCAGTTTCTTAGATTCTCCAGAGCAGCCAAGTCTGGGGATGCCTTCTTAATCCTGCTGCCTTTCTTGACTACAATAGTCACCTGCTTCTCCCTTTTTGAAGCGGACCTGGTCCGCATTGGGCGCGGGAGGTAAGAATAATCCTTCCTTGATCACCTAGTTGTAGTTGCAGCCAACCTTTCCCCTGAAACTTCTTCCTGGGTCCCCTGTTGAACAAACTCGCTGAAGGACCGACCAGCTGGAGCACTCAGGGTCACATTACCATTACAATTTTCCTTCCCTACTCTGGGATGTTTAGAGAAGCAGTCCCTCCTTTGATCTGGATTACTATTCTCTCTCAAAGGCAAACACACCTCCTCTAATAGAGAATTCACCTCGTCCATGGCATGTGACTCCATCCCAAAGCCACCAGCCTGTGAGTTTCCCAACCTCTGGACTACTCCAACCACCAGTGAGCCGCTCATGGCCAGACTGGGGGTGTCCTGGACAACAAGACTTTGTCCCAAGACCTCCCCTGATTGAGCCACCTCCATCTCCTTACCCTGGCTAGCCTGCACAGCAACCAATACATCAGACTGCTGTTTTTCCAAAACTACCAACTCATCCTCCTTCCCTGCATTCTCCTCCTCCACCATTTCTTCAGCCAAGAACTCCTCAGACAGTCCATCAAACCTGTTACTTAATGAAATAAAGGGGGTATCCAAAGGGTCCAACCTGGTACAATTCCTATCCCTTGGCATGACACCCACTTCTTCAGAAACTGCATCTCTTTCTACCCCAGCCTGCTCTATACAAGGCTCTCCCATAACGCAAGGAGAATTTCTAACATCCTGCACTACCTCCCTACTAGGACCTGTATCATTACTGTAACATCCCAAGTATGTAATGAATACTAGATATTTTTATCTATGTCTATTAATGAACTAGATAGTGTTTTATAGGCTTAAAATGAAAATAAATCCAATCTTAAGCATGGAATACACTAATATTTTTAAAAGATTGTTTTACTTCCTTTTGAGGGAAACCCATTTTTAAATCAATATTTTGACAATTTTATAATCTATATTTGTCAAAATAAACATATTCATTATGATTGGGACATTGAATTTTACATTGGATAAATTTTTGGTATTTTTCAGACAATGTTCATTTTTTAATGAATAGTGAAAAATATTGCATTTTACATCAAAACTGATTTTTAATCTAATTTATTTATATGATTAGATTATCTTTTGAATTGGTTTTAAAGTGAAACCATAAAATATTTTTACCATTTGATTCAAAGGTGGACTTTGGAATTAATTTCACTTTGAAATTCAACATAAACAAATATCAATATTTTGATACTTATTGTTTCATAAAAACACGCTATTTGTCATGACAGCGGGAATTAATTATTAAATTATTTAATTTGAATTATATGTTTTTAATTTTTTAAAATAGACTTCATTTTTGAATTCGGAATATCAAATATAACTTAGGGTGAATTTTTGGTAATTTTCTGAAAAACTCCAATTTTTGATGAATAGTGAAACCACTAAGTGGTAATCAAGCAAACTGATTTTTCAGTTAAATGAAAGTTTACCACTAATGTGTATTGAATTTTGAAAATCCGATATACATGGTTGTCATTAGTATGTAAAATGTGGTTCAATGGGATGAAAATAATTTTTTGGTGAATAGTAACTTTTTTTCATTAATCGCGATTAGAGGTAATTAGTGTAATTTAAGGTAAAAATGATATTATAAAAATGTGAAAACACCATGACACTTGTCCTACCCCTATTAGATGAGTCATGGCCGACCAAGACAACCCATGGGTCGATTTAGGGGACCCTATGGAGCCTCTTGGGTGAGATAATGACTTTAATGCCTTTATTTTAAAATAAAGGTGAAAATGACAGTAACATAAATTGTTTTACAAAAAAAAAATTTAGAAGGGGTTATACTAATCATAATTTTGTATATAAATACTCTTTGGAAAGATAGAAATATTTCATACATCAGGATATTTTTTTTATAATTTTTAGAAATTAAATAAATTAATTTAATTATGACATCATGATGATGCAACGATGACCTCATTAATGAACAGTTTAAATAGAATGAAACGATAATATAAAATCTAAGACCTACACTTGTCCAAAAACTATTGGATGGGAATATTTCGAAGCCTTATCATCTTAGCTTCTAAATATATCAATTTGGGACCTTATAAATTCGAAACACTATTGAAAATAAAATAATAGTTTCATGATTTCCAAAAGTGCCCCTCCTCTCCTCTTATAAAAGGCCCCCACCTCTACCTCATTTCACACACTCCTCAAGCCTTTGGCTCGTCCATACCCTTCCCATTTACTCTCTACACATCCCTCTCCTCATCCTAGAGGATTCCCTTTGGGCATAATCCTTTCAAAGGAAGCCTTTAGGATCAAATTAAAAGGAGTTACAAATTTAAAGGTAATTCATTCTCTCATGTTCATTTGTTTTATTTTGCTTCTCCAACCCCCTAAACTCTTTTTATTTACTTCTTTTGTAACAACCCCTGTATCTTCAATATACTAGGATGTTGTTATAATATTTATTCGAGCTACACTCTCACACAACTACATCAAATGGTTAAAGAACATACGGTTTTCGTGGATGGAGAAATTCTGCCTCCCGAAACGATGATTGTTCAATACTCATTTACCACCTTCAAAGGTGGCCATTATGATGTAACTATTTTTATATATGATATATAATATGTTTATTATTTACTTAATCTTCTGTATTTTTCATTTATGGTATACCATTATTGTTTCCATTATGGGTAAACACGATATCTTCATTTTAGGAAGTGCGGACTACCGCCCCCTGAAAGTGGTTTGATTCGTTAATACCATATGTGGGATGTGTAAAGGATAAAGTTAATGATATTATATATGTTATTATACTGAAATTATAATATACTCTTATATCATTATGATTCCATTCCAGAAAATATGAAATAGAAATGGAAGTAGCGTTCATGCGTACGTACGGCTTACTGTCTCCATGAATGGTGCATTTCATTTCTTACCTCTAAATGTGATATAATTTTATAAATACATGTATATGATGAATATATATGATATATATGTTATCCAAATCATTAATATCATTCTGGATATTACGAACCTTTGACCAAATTAACATCATGTAAGTGTAAGAAGTCTATTTTTGACTTAAGAACCAAATACCGACAAAATGAACATTATTAACTTAAATGATTACATTATGTTCATAACATGGTATAAAAGGAATAATGAACTTTAAAAAGGTTCTTAAGAAAGAATAGATTAACTCAATTTTATTATTCAGGAGATTAAAGAACGGTCGGGTCAAGTCGGATACGAGGTATGCGACTTCATCTCAATCTCCTTTCATTGAGGCATATTTTATTTTATACACAACCTTTTTTTATATGGTGTATAAACCCCTCTGACTTTTAAATTTATTCAAAAGGAATATTTTTTATACGAAGCGTTTACTAAACAAAAAAAGTGAATGTTTTTGTCGTACGTATGCGGCGACAACGACTTCTCCGCCGTCGTGACCGTTATTTGAGTTTCAGCTTCCTCTACAAGCCATACCTTCTTTTTAAAAGAAAAATAAATACCATGTTTTACTTTTCTTTTATTTTGGTATCGAAAATGGTTTTCATAATGTTTTTATATCAATGTGTTGTATTGATATCTTGTGATTGAAAGGTGGAAATGTTATGTTTCCTTTATGAATGTTTTATGTGATACAATTATGTTGAGGTTCTTGGGCATTATTATGAAGACGGGTGGTTCTGTGATAAACTAAGGGCGGGTGAGCCCGATATAGCTCTCCAATGAATTGGGTAATGCGAAGGAGTGAAACATTAAGGTTTCTCCGAAGAGATTTAGGGAATATACTGTGATGAGTATTCCAAATGTAACCAAGAGGGTTACTCCCTACGTAAGAATGTTATGAATGCCTCAAGTTACCTTTATGTCTTATGATTTCTATGATTTATTCATGATTTGATGAGGTATGTTAAAGTGCTTATGTTTTATGGGTAATGTATGATATCATCCTTATGTATATATGTACCCATGTTTCCTTTCCATATTTTTATATCCCTTACTGAGATTTTTATGCTCATCCCAAGTTTTTTTTGAAATGTTTTTCACAGGTCAAGGGAAAGGTACATGATATGATGATAGTGTCAAGGAAGTGTCACGAAAGAATCCATATTTATTTTAAATATGTTTCCATTGATGGGAATGAAGAATACTATCTTTATGTAACCACTTTGATTATATGTGGAATGTAATGCAAGTTTTATGACCTAATTCTCTAAAACTCTAAACCCGAAAAGATCCTCAATGTGTAATCTTGTAATAACTAAAGATTAAGTAAGTTTTAAGACTGGGGCCTTATAGTTGGTATCAGAGGTCGGTTTAGATAGATTTAGGAGTTATAATTCTATTAAATGATTATCCAAAAATATTTTTTTTGAAATGATATAACATTTGAAGATTACCATGTTGCTTCATCTAAGACATGTTTGTTCAGAATGGTTTTCCGCAGAGGAAATAGAAAAGCTTTTCCAGGAAGGCGTATAGAGTATAATGACCTTTCAAATCAGCAACCAGATATGGTCAGAATCAGAATTTAGCAGTTTACTGCACTGATGGATCAGTTGAATTAGGTGATAAATAGTGGTTGTGTTTATTGATGATATTTTGGTGTTTTATAAAAGTAAAGAGGATCATGAAAGACATTTAAGGGTTATCTTGCAAACCTTAAAAGAAAAGAAACTGTATGGAAAATTCACCAAGTGTGAGTTTTGGTTGCAATAAATTTCATTCCTTGGTCATATTGTTTCTAAAGATGGGATAACTGTTGATCCTGTAAAAACAAAAGTTGTGGAAGACTGGCCAAGACCCACAAATGTAACCGAGATTCGTAGTTTTCTTGGTTTGGCAGGCTATTACCGAAGGTTTGTTAGAAATTTTTCACGGTTATCTGGTCCAATGACTAAGCTAACTTGGAAGGGTGTTATGTTTATCTGGACAAAAGAATGTGATGATTGTTTTCAGGAACTGAAAGGAAGATTGGTGAATGCTCCAGTTTTGGCACTACCTTCCAGAAAGGGTGAGTTTGTCATCTACAACGATGCTTCATTGAAAGGAATTGGTTGCGTCCTAATGCAGAATGATCAGGTAATTGCCTATGCTTCACGACAATTGAAAACAAATGAGGTAAATTACCCAACACATGATTTGGAATTAGCTGCTGGTGTTTTTGCATTGAAAATTTGGAGGCATCATTTGTATGGAGTAAAGTGTGAAATATATACTGATCACAAAAGTTTAAAGTATATATTCACTTAGAAAGAGTTAAACATGAGACATAGGAGATGGCTGGAATTAATCAAGGATTATGATTGTACAATTTATTACCATCCGGGAAAAGCAAATAAAGTGGCTGATGCTTTGAGTCGAAAAAGTAATGCTTCATTAGCAATGTTGCATTTGGAACGTGATCCTTTGGTTAAGGATTTGATGAACTTTGGCATAGAAGTTGTTGGTGCAGGATGTTCTTCTGTTTTGTTTCAGGTATCAGTGAGATCATCTCTATCAGATAGAATCAAGAAAGCAAAGAAGTAAGACAGTGAGTTGCAGAAAAAGGTAGAGCTGGTCCAGAAAGGTAAGTTTCCTGAATTCAACATTGATAATGATTGCATTTTGAGATTTGTGAAGAGATTTTGTGTGCCTTGTGATTCACAGCTGAAGAGAGAATTGTTAAGTGAAGCTCATAGTTATCCGTTTTCTGTTCATCCTGGCAGTACTAAGATGTACAGAGATCTGCGGGAGTATTACTGGTGGGATGGAACGAAAAGAGATATTGTTGATTTTACTGTGAAGTGTTTGACATGTCAACAGGTTAAAGCAGAGTGGCAGTTACCAAAAGGGATGCTTCAGCCTTTACCAGTGGCAGAGTGGAAATGGGAGAATATATCCATGGACTTTGTTGTGGGATTACCGAAGACATCTTGAGGTAATAATGCAATCCGGGTTATTGTTGATCGCTTGACCAAATCTGATCATTTCCTTGCAATACGAGATACTTTTTCCCTAGAATAACTTTCCCATTTGTATATTAAAGAGATAGTCAGGTTACCTGGAGTTCCTCTCTCCATTGTATCTGATCGTGATCCCAGGTTCACTTCTAACTTTTGGAAAGGCCTTCAGAAGTCGTTGGGTACTGAATTAAATTTTAGTATAGATTTTCATCCTCAATCAGATGGGCAGTCACAACGAACAATTCAGACCTTGGAGGATATGCTACGTTCTTGTTCTATGGATTATCAGGGAAGTTGGGACCAACATCTTTCTTTGGTTGAATTTTCATATAATAATAGTTTTCATTCCAGTATACAGATGGATCCATTTGAAGCATTATATGGAAAACGGTGTCGAACTCCAGCTTTTTCGGATGAAGTAGGGGAAAGGAAGCTGATGGGACCAGAGTTGGTAGAAGAGATGGAAGAAAAAGTTCAGTTGATTCAGAGGCACATGAGAACAACTCAGAGCAGGCAGAAGAGTTATGCAGATAACCGGAGGAAGGATCTATCTTTTGAGGTAGGTGATCATGTTTTTCTCAAGGTTTCTCCTTAGAAAAGTGTGATGAGATTTGGTAAGAAAGGAAAGCTGAGTCCAAGGATTATTGGACCATATGAAATTCTGGAGAGAGTTGGATCAGTTTCTTATCGAGGGGCTTTACCTCCGAGTTTATCTCAGGTACACAATGTTTTTCACGTTTCGATGTTGAGAAAGTATATTCCAGATCCATCTCATGTTTTGAGTCCAGAGGTAGTTCAGCTGGAAGAGAACCCATCTTATGAGGAACAGCCGGTCCAGATTCTTGACGACAGGGAGCAAGTGTTACGGAATAAGGTGATTCACCAGGTAAAGGTTTTGTGAAAAAACCACATGATTGAAGAGGCAACATGGGAATTTGAAAATGCAATGAGGGATAAGTACCCCCATTTATTTGATAAGTAAATAATATTGCGAGGACGAAATTCCCAAAAGGGGGGAAGGATGTAACATCACAAGTAAGTAATGAATAATAGATATTTTTATCTATGTCTATTAATGAACTAGATAGTGTTTTAGAGGCTTAAAATGAAAATAAATCCAATCTTAAGCATGGAATACACTAATATTTTTAAAAGATTGTTTTACTGCCTTTTGATGGCAAACCATTTTTAAATCAATCTTTTGACAATTTTATAATCTATATTTGTCAAAATAAACATATTCATTATTATTGGGACATTGAATTTTACATTGGATAAATTTTTGGTATTTTTCAGACAATGTTCATTTTTTAATGAATAGTGAAAAATACTGCATTTTACATCAAAACTGCTTTTTAATCTAATTTATTTATATGATTAGATTATCTTTTGAATTTGTTTTAAAGTGAAACTATAAAATATTTTTACCATTTGATTCAATGGTGGACTTTGTAATTAATTTCACTTTGAAATTTGACATAAACAAATATCAATCTTTTGATACTTATTATTTCATAAAAACACGCTATTTGTCATGACAGCAGGAATTAATTATTAAATTATTTAATGTGACTTATATGTTTTGAATTTTGTAAAATAGACTTCATTTTTGAATTCAGAATATCAAATATAGCATAGGGTGAATTTTTGGTAATTTTCTGAAAAACTCCAATTTTTTATGAATAGTGAAACCACTAAGTGGTAATCAAGCAAACTGATTTTTCAGTTAAATGAAAGTTTACCCCTAATGTGTATAGAATTTTGAAAATCCGACATACATGGTTGTCATTATTATGTAAAATGTGGTTCAATGAGATGAAAATAATTTTTTGGTGAATAGTAACTTTTTTTCATTACCCGCGATTAGAGGTAATTAGTGTAATTTAAGGTAAAAATGATCTTATAAAAATGTGAGAACACCATGACACTTGTCCTAACCCTATTGGATGAGTCATGGCCGACCAAGACAACCCATGGGTCGATTTAGGGGACCCTATGGAGCCTCTTGGGTGAGATAATGACTATAATGCCTTTATTTTAAAATAAAGGTGAAAATGACACTAACATAAATTGTTTTACTAAAACAATTTTTAGAAGGGTTTATACTAATCATAATTTTGTCTATAAATACTCTTTGGAAAGATAAAAAGATTTCCTACATGAGGATATTTTTTTTATAATTTTTATACATTAAATAAATTAATTTAATTATGACATCATGAGGATGCAACGATGACCTCATTAATGAACAATTTAAATAAAATGAAACGATAATATAAAATCTAAGACCTACACTTGTAAAAAAACTATTGGATGGGAATATTTAGAAGCCTTATCATCTTATCTTAGAAATATAGCAATTTGGGACCTTAGAAATTCGAAAAACTTTTGAAAATAAAATAATAGTTTCATGATTTCCAAAAGTGCCCCTCCTCTCCTCTTATAAAAGGCCCCCACCTCTACCTCATTTCACACACTCCTCAAGCCTTTGGCTCGGCCATCCCATGACCATTTACTCTCTCCACATCTCTATACTCATCCTAGGGGATTCCCTTTGGGCATAATCCTTTCAAAGGAAGCCTTTAGGCTCAAATCAAAAGGAGTTACACTTTTAAAGGTAATTCATTCTCTCATGTTCATTTGTTTTATTTTGCTTCTCCAACACGCTAAAATATTTTTATTTACTTATTTTGTAACAACACCAGTATCTTAAATATACTAGGATGTGTTTATAAGATTTATTCGAGCTACACTCTCACACAAATACATGAAATGGTTAAAGAACATACCGTTTCTGTGGATGGCGAAATTCTGCCTCCCGAAACGACAATTGTTCAATACTCATTTAACACCTTCAAAGGTGGCCATTATGATGTCACTATTTTTATATATGATATATAATATGTTTATTCTTTCCTTAATCTTCGGTATTTTTCATTTATGGTATACCATTATTGTTTCCATTATGGGTAAACACGATATCTTCATTTTAGGAAGTGCGGACTACCGCCCCCTGAAAGTGATTTGATTCGTTAATACCATATGTGTGTTGTGTAAAGGATAAAGTTAATTATATTATATATGTTATTATACTGAAATTATAATATACTCTTATATAATTATGATTCCATTCCAGAAAATATGAAATAGAAATGGATGTAGCGTTCATGCGTACGTACGGCTTACCGTCTCCATGAACGGTGCATTTCATTTCTTACCTCTAAATGTGATGTAATATTATAAATACATGTATATGATGAATATATATGATATATATGTTATCCAAATCATTAATATCATTCTGGATATAATGAACCTTTGACCAAATTAACAACATGTAAGTGTAAGAATTCTATTTTTGACTTAAGAACCAAATACCGAAAAAATGAACATTATTAACTTAAATGATTACATGATGTTCATAACATGGTATAAAAGGAATAATGAACTCGAAAAAGGTTCTTAAGCAAGAATAGATTAACTCAAGTTTATTATTCAGGAGATTAAAGAATGGTCGGGTCAAGTCGGATATGAGGTATGTGACTTCGTCTCAATCTCCTTTCATTGAGGCATATTTTGTTTTATACACGACCTTTTTTTTATATGGTGTATAAACCCCTTTGACTTTTACATTTACTCAAAAGGAATATTTTTTATACGAAGAATTTACTAAACGACAAAAGGGAATGTTTTTGTCGTACGTATGCGGTGACAACGACTTCTTCGCCGTCGTGACCGTTATTTGAGTTTCGGCTTCCTCTACAACCCATACCTTCTTTTTAAAAGAAAAATAAATACCATGTTTTAATTTTCTTTTACTTTGGTATCAAAAATGGTTTTCATAATGTTTTTATATCAATGTGTTGTATTGATATCTTGTGATGGAAAGGTGGAAATGTTATGTTTCCTTTATGCATGTTTTATGTGATACGATTATGTTGAGGTTCTTGGGCATTATTATGAAGACGGGTGGTTCCGTGATAAACTAAGGGCGGTTGAGCCCGATATAGCTCTCCAATGCATTGGGTAACGTGAAGGAGTGAAACGTTAAGGTTTCTACGAAGAGATTTAGGGAATATACTATGATGGGTATTCCAAACGTAACCAAGAGGGTTACTCCCTACGTAAGAATGTTATGAATGCCTCAAGTTACCTTTATGTCTTATGATATCTATGATTTATTCATGATTTGATGAGGTATGTTAAAGTGCTTATGTTTTATGGGTAAAGTATGATCTCATCCTTATGTATATATGTACCCATGTTTCCTTTCCATATTTTTATATCCCTTACTGAGCTTTTTATGCTCATCCCATGTTTTTTTTGAAATGTTTTTCACAGGTCAAGGGAAAGGTACATGATATGATGATAGTGTGAAGGAAGTGTCAAGAAAGAATCCATATTTATTTTAAATATGTTTCCATTGATGGGAATGAAGAATACTATCTTTATGTAACCACTTTGTTTATATGTGGAATGTAATGCAAGTTTTATGATCTAATTCTCTAAAATTCTAAACCTAAAAAGATCCTCAATGTGTAATCTTGTAATAACTCAAGATTAAGTAAGTTTTAAGGCTGAGGCCTTATAATTACTCTCCATATCCAACCTAGGCTCACACAACACCTTCTATTTTACACTAGGACCTATTAAATTCTCCTCCCTGTCCTTCTCCAGACCAGCCCCCACATTTTTGCTTCTAGAAATGACACATGAGGTCCTTGGAGATCCTTTCCTATGAAGTTCCTCCCCCAATAGTGCTGTATAACCACCTCGGCATCGGTCAACCGAGTGACCCATCCTCCTACAGGAGCCACAGAAATTAATCCAGTCCTCATAGATAACCCGTTGCTTGCAACTGTACTCCTCTCCAATCGTGATCCATACAAAATCAAATGGAATGCGCGAGGCATCAACCACAACACATACCCGTGGGTTCACTGGATGGAATATAGCCTCCGTGCGACTATCCGTACAAAGGAACCGACCAACCAGATTCCCCAACATATGAATTATCGAGGGGTTTTGAAACGGTAATGGAAGTTTCAGAAATCTTACCCAAACTGCCATTGAAGGCGAATCACGCTTCATGTGTAGATAAAAGGACCACCGAAGTAGAAGGAAACGTGAACCGTTGAAGACACGGGGAGCTCTCGCCCATGCTTGGATCAAATTCGCCACTAAATCGAACCGAACCATGATTTTCTTACTGTCCAGCAGACCTACCACCACTTGTTCCTGGAGATCCCAAGACCCGAAAACAAACCGGTCGAAGGCATCGACTGAAGGTCTCTTCTGGATGAAGCGAGCCACCAGTGTGAGAATTTAGCAAGCCTGTAGTTTCTGAAAATTATGAAGTTGAAAGTTGCAGATTAGGTGCCCCAGTGAATAGATCCACAACCTTAGGGTTTAGCGTTGCCCTTGGAAAGGGTGGGAGGAAGTCCGGGTTGCTCACATGAACTTTTAGGAAAAATGTCAGTCCCCCAATTAGAGTCATCAAGAATTTTCACATCATAAATAAAGAGAACTTATTATATTGTGTGTCTTCTGAGCCTCTAATTATTTTTCAACTAAACACATGAGAAAAAAATCATTGGATAATGTTCCATCTTGATGTAAAAATTATGATCATATTCTCCTCTATGAAATTATATCATCTTCAAATAGTATTTAAAATAAAAAACCACAATCATAGTGATTGATTTAGATCATATAATGTTTGAATCAATTGACACACTCTGTTTTTCATATCGATAAATTGGAAATCCATCTATTTGGTCAATGTTGACATCATACTCAAGTACATTTTTCAGAAAAACTTCTTTAATAGAAATATAATGTACTCTGATCCTTTTTCAAACATCTATAGAAAAAAATAATTGTATAGTTTCAAGTTGATCTATAGGGGAAATTTTTTCATACACATCGATTACTTCTATTAAGAAATAACCCTTGTATACTAAACATTATATTTTTTAATATTCCATTTCATATTAATTGAGTTTATTTCATATTACCCACAAAATATTTTGTTTTATAGGTTTTGCAACAAATTAACACATCATATTCTTCTCAATTTGGTCAACATATTCATTCAAAGAAATGAACCAGTTTTCAAACAAAGCATCATCATTAAATGTTTTTGGTTATGATCATGATAAAAAAAATTCTTCTAAGAATTCATTCATTGAGTCTAAATCAGAGATGTTTGGCAACCAATAATATCCTCATTACTAATTTTAAATATTTTGATTCATCTTTTTATAATGGATTAATAAATTTGATTTCTTATAGTTTATTTATCTTTCTCTTAATAATCATAATCCCTGTACACACCTCTTAAGAAACAAACATAACCATCACTCTATTTTTAAAAAAAGGAGATAATTTTTTTGTGAAATCTACTCACCAGTTTCTAAAACCTATTCATTTTCTACAACCATCACATCTCTGATTTTAAAAAATTTTCCAAGCCTTTTATTAAATCACCTATATTATTCAATTACGGAATAATATCTATGAAATATACATTTATATTCATTAGCATCAAACTTATTATTCTTCTTTTTTCTCAAGGATATAACGTCTATTTACTAATACTCAAAAGGAATTTAGAGTCATCGTAAGATCCTGACATTTTTTGGAGTTATATCAGGCATGATTTTAAGTAAATTTTGTTTTTACTAAAGTAAATTTTGTTGGGGATATGGATTGGGATGAGTTTCGGTGAAGTCTAAGAAAATCATGGACACTAGGGGTTGTGCATGAATGGTAGACGGTTTGGTCAAACTGTGTGGTAGATTAGTAGAAATTGTGAACCCTCATGTTTTTGAGGAACAAACTTTGGCATGGTTAAATAACAGTTTGTGAGTTCATGCGAGGTAGTAATGAAAATTGCACCTTGAATCAATGGATAACACAAGGTTAACGCACAATTTTTCTAACTGTGCAACAAAATTGTGATCAGGACAATAATGATATCCTAAAATTGAGTATCTCACTTGTTTTCATGTTTTAATGACTTATTTAACCTACTATACAACCCTATCTATGGATTTTACTTTCCTATGGTTATAGGAAGGTTCTTAGATCAACCTGGAGGGATTCCAAGGACATAAAAACACTCTTCATCATGATCTAAAGCCCAAATTGATGATCCTATCTTTTCTAGGTAAGTGGATTTTATCCCAATTCTTCTCTCATTATTTCTTCTATTTTTACATGATATTTTCATGGAATATATCCTATATTTTCTTAGATCTAAACCTATTTGGTGTGATCTTGATAGAGGATTGGAGATCTAGATATATATTTATGAGATATTTATGCCTTTGATCATGATTTCAGTTTATGGATTTAGATCTCGAAAATTTATCAACGTCGTTGTGCTGCTCAGATTTTGGGGATTTATTTTGGGAAGAAATCCATAAACGAATTAATGTAGGTGGTCTAAATATAATTGTTGTTGTCGTGGATTTGATATGTATATAAAGGATTGTATAATTTCTTCCATCCTTTATCTATTTATCTCATTTATTTGGGTTAACTAGATTTACTAATTGAGTTATTGAAGCTTTGTTGAAATAGGTGATTAGTAGTCAAGAACCATCCCATAGGGCCCGTTCTCTGACTACCCTAAGCCTGCCTTCCATAGGCCAGTGGTTCGCGACTATCACCGGAAAGGTATAACCCAAAAAATGAGAAGGATTTTCCATTAAACATGTAAAAACATATAATCCAAAAACACAACAAGATGAAACCATGATGTAAAACTCCAGTAGTAAAAGTGTGTACTGAAATTAAAGGGGTCGGAATACAATACCACCTGAAGAGATACAAAAAAAAAACAAAAAACCGCTCCTCACATCATCCACCAAGGATACTACCTGAATGGTAGGTACAAATTGTCTCCACAACTCTCCACATCATCCAGTCACCTCCGTGTACTGCCTGGTCCTAGCTCCTATAGTCTAAGCCGAGCAGCTCGTCGTCTGCACAGGACACAACAATGTGCGGGAGAAGCCCATGCAGGAGTGAGTATAACAATACCAAGTATGGACCCTAAGACCCCTGAAGGTCTCTCGGAATTCCACTAAGGAAAACCGAAAATCATGATTTCAATCACAAAGAAAAAAGAGAATGAATCAGCTCAAAACATGTATAACATAAGTACAAATGAATAGATGATTAGATGTAAAGCTATATCATCTTATTCTATCAAGGGATCTATTGCTGATCAACACTTGGTCACTCGGTGCTGATCCACACAAGATCACTTGGTGAAGATCCACACAAGATTGCTAGGTTCTGATCCACATAGGATTGCTAGATTCTTATCCACACATGATCTCTATGTGATGATCCACACATGATTGCTTTTCATTCTTCATGTCTCAGCAAGACACTAAATTCTTGTACATAGTATACATGATTCTGGGAGGATCTTCTCCTCAATCCATTGGTCGTACATCAACTGGAACTAAGTCCCATGAATATGTAACCCAATGATCTGTTATGTCCCAAGGGTTCCAACACAACAGACAATGCATCAATAAGATGCCCAGTTTGAGAGTTATAGACATTTTAATGCTGGGGGATCAGATGAATTTGGGTACGATCCAAACCAGTCATATTCCAACTTTCTAAAAAAACTCTGGTGGAGGATATTAAAAGGACCATCTCATTCCAAGGATTCCCTTGCCTCAGACAGTTCATAAAACAGATGTCCGGTTTGAAAGAAACAACATTTTAATCGTATCTGGGTCGAAATGGGTCAGGGTCCAGTCCGACCCAGCCCTGCCCGAACCGGCTAGGCCACGGCGGGCTCAGCCCACTGGGTAGTAGACCAACCTGTCCTGCTGACTAATGCAACCCACGTGAGGGGTTGTGTGGACCCTCCTTCCTAAACGACATAAAGATTCATTCGACTCTTTAACCGGTGGCACCATTTGCTATTGAGTCGCTGGCTACATAACCCACAAGGAGTGAGTCCCCCTCCGCCACAGTTTCGAAGCCACGAACTCCACATGTGGCATGAAATGGTGCACCACCCTTCTACCAACAGGTCCGGCCAATGCCAGCCACCGCCGACCCTGGTTTTCGGTCACCAGCGGATTTTCTACGGGCCACCGGGTGAGTTCCAGTTGTCTGTTTTTTCCTCCGAATCCACCTTAGGTTCTCTCGGTATGTCTTCATCACTAAATGGCTTGGGGATTCGAGTTTCCTTCAAATTGGAAATTCTTACCTGAAGAAAAAGACAAATACCGAAGCAACAGAGGGTTCAGGCCTTATTCATTTGGCTCGCACCCTCCACGTTAGCATTATATCAAGCATTTAATAAAAAATTCATCACAAATATAACTTTAATCTCGTTCAAAACTTCTGTGATTCATCATTCTTCAATAATACGACAAATAAACAATTATCATGAATCTAGAAATTAACAACACCTACCTCGTAAAAGGAGGTGATATCGCGGTCGTGGATGAAGAGGATTCCTCGCTTGATGAAGATGCCAACGTTCATCGATCCCGAATCGTTTCCATCCAAGCATCCATTCGTCATCGGTGGAATATGTCATGGTATTTTCCAGAGGTTCCTCCCAGCCAAGTAAAAAATCACACCCCAAGCCTCAATTAAATATAGGGGGAAATAGTTTAACAAAATGAGATATTGATGAGGTTCATTAATAAATGAACCTCTTAATCTCTCAACGGTGTGGTTACAAACCAAAGAGTCAATCCATTAAACGGAATGACAACCCATCGGTCCCACCACCACTACTCAATAGAATGTAGGAAAAATAAAATTACAATTTTTATGTTATTTTATTATTTCATTAAAAGTCACAAAAACTAACTTGTTCACCCGAACTAATGCGGTCGAAGTTCAGCTTCCCTTTAGTGAATCCAGGCAATTTGGATTCAATGATGCCCTCAGATTTTTAATCCGAGCAATAGTTCAAAAGATAAAAATGTTGCCCGCATGTTTACTGAATAAACCTTAAAAATGTTCAAAATTCTGTTCCGGGCACACCGGGCCTTGGAATCAAGCGCCGTCAATTTTCACAGACTCTTTATATTCCAAAATAATTTTAAAAAAAATTATATGGAATTTTTGGGTCTTTACATTCTCCCAAACTTGTGTATTTTTGTCCCTAAAATCTACAACAAAACTAAGGGATCAAATGGGGGTACTGAGCATGTATCTGAGCCTCCCACTACCAAGTTCTCTCCTGGAGGTTCCCGTGCTAGCAAAAAATTCGCACCAGAGAAATCGACCGCTAAAAAAGGACCCGCTCCTATCGATCTTCTATCTCCATTGGGAATTCCGCAAAAGTCTCCCAATAATCAATATCCAACTCACCCGAGTCAATAACGTGTGATGGATCATGCATGTACCTCCTCATCTGTGACACATGAAAAACATTATACACTCGGTGCATCTGTGATTGAAGAGATAGACACTACACCACCTCTCCTACTCTACTGATGATCTGGAAAGGTCTGATGAACCTCTTAGATAGATTTTCTCCCCAACTAAACCCCTGTAATCCTTCTCGGGGTGAAACCCTTAGGAAGAAATGGTCTCCTTCCTCAAACTCCAAGGGTCTCTGTCTCCTGTCAGCATACAACATTTTCTTGATATGTGAAATCTTCATCCACTCCTAGATATTCTACACCTTCTATGTGGTAGCCTTCACCCACTCTGGACCCATAAGTTCGGACTCCCATGAGTTTTTCCATCATAGAGATGATCTGCAAGGTCCCATGTACAAGGCCTCAAATAGAGCCATTCCGATTGTGGAGTGATAACTATTGTTGTATACGAACTCCACCAGTGCTAGGTGGTCCTCCCAACTATATCCAAAATTGAGGACACAAGCACGAAACATGTCCTCAAGTGATTGTATGGTCTGATTGGTCTAACCATCTGTCTGGGGATGAAAGGTAGTGCTCAAGCATACCTGAATTCCTCCTAAAAACCCTTCCACAAGTGGGATTTAAAACGTGCATCATGATCTGAGATGATCGCCAATGTCACCCCGTGAATCCGTACAATTTGTTGCACGTAGATGCATCCCAATCCCTCCATTGATCCCTGCACTCGGATGGGTAAGAAGTGGGAAGAATTGGTGAGTTTTTCAACAATCACCCATATGGAATCATAGACCCTTGACGTATGTTGTAGCCCCATAACGATGTCCATAGATATACCAACCCACATTCACTCTGGTACATCAATTGGTTGTGCTAAGCCTGCTGGTTCTAGATGCTCAGCCTTCACTTTCTCATAAGTGAGGCATCGTGATACAAATTCTACCAAAACTATCTTCTTCTCTAGCCACCGGTACTGACACTGAAGATCTTGGTACATCGTCTCAACACCAGGATGTACCACCAAAGGGGATGTGGGGAACTCCCTCAACACCTCCTATTGTAGCATCACTCGTACCATAGTACGTCCTCTAAATAGGATGATGTGATCCCCACCTTCAGAAAATCCATTAGGATCCTGTCCTGAGAATATCTGAGCGTGCTAGGCCTCAAATTTTACATCCCCAATCTGTGCCTACTTGACTCACAGAAAAAGTGTGGGAGTAACTGTCATAGACTAGAGGTAAGCTTCTCCATCACTATCCATAAAGGTTTACTGTGACATGGCTAGCTGCTCTGGTGCCTCACTCAACAACTGTAGACCATACCTCTTGCTGAGTGCGTCTGCTACTACATTTCCCATGCCAGGAGTATATAATATCTCAATGTCGTAATCCTGGAGGAACTATAGCCATCGTCATTGTCTCAGGATCAGGTCCTTCTGTGAAAAGATATACATGAGACTCTTATGATCAGAGTAGACTGTAAAATGTTCTCCCATAAAGTAGTGCCGCCACATTTTCAATGCAAATACCACTTCTGCTAACTCAAGGTAATGGGTATCATAGTTCTTCTTGTGTTGTCTCACCTGAAGTGAGCTGTAGGCGATCACTGCTCGCTCCTACATCAAGATACAACCAAGTTTGTTCCCTGATGTGCCGCGGTACACAATAAACCCAACATCCTCTTCTGGTAGCCTCAAGATGGGGTAACACATCAGTCTCTATCTCAGCTCTTGAAAACTCTTCTGGAATCTCTTCTTCCACATGAAGGGATGTCCCTTCTTTGTCAAATATGAAAAGTGTGCAGCAACTACGGAATGTTTAGGTATGAATCTCTTGTAGTACTCAACCATTCCCAGGATACAACGCACCTCGGTCACACTCCTAGGTGGCTCACAAGCAAGCACAACCACTATCTTCCCCGGATCCACTTCAACTCCAACCTCTGAGATAACATTACCTAAGAAGTGTACTTCCCAAATCCCGAACTAGCACTTTGAGAGATTACCATAAAGCTGGTGCTCTCAAAGTGTATTCAGAACTATCTGTAGGTGTGTGGAATGCTCCTCCTTTGATGCCGAGTATATCAAGATGTCGTCAATGAAGACCACCCAGAAGCGATTGAGGTACGGCTGGAAGATCTTGTTCATGACCCCATGAACACTACCAGAACGTTGGTCATGCCGAAGGGCATTACCAAGAACTCATAATGGTCATATCAACATCTAAAGTCTGTCTTCGGTATGTCCTCATCTCATACCCCGTGTTGATCATAGCCTGAACTGATGGCTATCTTCGAAAACAATCGAGCTCCCTTCACCTGGTCGAAGAGATCATCAATCCTCGGGAGTGGATACTTGTTCTTCATAGTCACCTGGTTCCAGCACCGATAATCCATGCAATGACTCAAAAACCCATATTTATTCTTAGCGAAGAAAATTTGGTATTACCATTGAGAAACAATAGGCCTTAATTGTGGGATTAATTATGGAATTTTGAGATTTATAATGACACAAAAATTCCATTAGTGAGCTAATGGAATAGATGTGTTTAATTAATTGTGGTATTATTATCTATTTAATTAATTGTGAGATTAATTATCGATGGTTGAGATTTATAATGACATAATTAATTCATGAAAATTAATTATGGGTTATTATTTATTATTTTGGTTAATTAATTAATGAATTAATTAATGGTTTGAAGCACATAGTTATGTTTTGAGTTATCTAATGGAATGGATGTGTTTATCTAATTGTTGAATTATTAATGAGATTAAGGTGGTTAATTAATTAGTAATTAAATTATGTGATAGAAATTGGGAACATGGTCATTCTAATGTAAAGTAAAAATGGTAACATGGTCATCATACATATGAGTAAGAGAATGTGAACATGGTCATTCTAATAGGATGTATACAATGTAATATGGTCATTATACTTATGATTAATGATAATGGGAATATGATCACTCTATTGAAGGGTAATCATGGTAACATGGTCATCATAATTATTTTTGTGATATTGGAGACTTTGTAATTGTGGCTTATAAATTTGAAAGTAAAGAAAGGAAATAATGGAGATCCGAGTTATGGACTCACACTAAAATATTCAAACTTCGGAATGAGTCACATTAAGGATTGAGATATCATAGCACCATGAATACTTCAAGATTAGGTAAGAATCATTAATTAAGATATGATATTTGTCATGAACCGTCCCTCAGGGCATGTGTCGTGACTACCCAAAGACCGCCTCCTGAAGGTCAGGGGTTGGCCACTGGCGCCGAAGGAATCAACATGTAAGTGGGAGGCATTTTCCGGAGTAACTATATGCACAAACACACCCAACCATGTCCTACAAAGTGACCAATGAAAATATAGTATACATAAACAAGACTGCGTACAATGTACATCGGAAAGCAAGTGGGCCATAATACAAACCCAATGAAAGGACTGAAAACAAAAAAGTACACATAGGAACCTTTGATAGCCATCCGCAAAAGTCCCACCAGATCGAGAGATTAGTGTAGCTACTGGAATCTGAAGTAGAATTTCATGTCCTCCCAATACTATTGGGCCCTTCCTGGTCCTAGGACACCATGTCCAACATCTGAGCATTCGTCAGTCTTGTCTCGTTGAGCACCTCTGAGTCCTGGTGTAACAACCCGATAGTTTATGATAAGTATTCCTTTTAATTTATTTGATGTCATGTGTTTTATGATACAACGAGATTATCTTGTGCTATACGACACACTGTATTATCTTGAAGTATACGCAACACTATTCTTAGGTTGTGTTACACACAATTTCAAGTTCGTTTTATAATAGTCATTCTACGCAACATTGAGTGTATATATATATATATTCAATGTATAGATGAAATATGTTCAGATTCTGTTATATGACATAATAAAGGATTCTTTCACAACACGCAACACTGACTCAGATTGCATTACACGCAATCGTGACCTTCCTCGATAGCATGTGTTGTACGCAATACCTGGTTTTACTAAACAACGATATATTATTATAATATTATTATGAACTAGCCGTTATGAATAGTATTAACTAAATTTTGAATTTTATAACATTATTACTCAACTTACACAGTTTATAGAACATGGTATAAGAACAAAATAAATTTTTCGGGTAAAATAAGTATTTTTAAAAAAATACAGTTTTGTCACCTTTTGATGGCGCACCCACTTTAAATATAGTTTTTGACATGTTTATAAGTTCAATTTTAAAAAATAAAATTATTATTTTGAATCAGGATATAAGAGTTTACCTAGGATAAAATTTTCATATTATTATGATAACTTTTATATTTTAATAAATAGTAAAAACACGCTATATTTTAATTAAAAAGAACTTTTTTCATCGTAATAACTTATGTGGTTAAATTATAATATTTATTTGTTTTAAAGTATAAATAGAATATATTTTTACCATTTAATATAATTTATTTCATTAGACTTGATTTTACACTGAATTCGTAGGTTAAATAAATTCAATCTTTTGCATTGTTTTAAAAAAAACCCGTTTTCTTTCGACAACTGGATTAATTTTAATTTAATTTCTGCAAATTTTGGGAATTGAATTTGGAAAAATGGATTCCATATTTGGAATAAGTGGGTCCAAATTATGTAAATAAGCTACTTTTTATTTTTGGGCTTTATGAATAGTAACAACAGTAAATTTTATTTACTATAGTAAAAGGTAAATTGGGTAATTAAGGGTAAATATAATATTATAAAATTATCCTAATACTTTTCCTAATAAAACTGGATGATTATAATTTGTCCTAAGTCATATTTGGGTCGAAATGGAATCCATTAGAACCCACAAGGAGGTGATTAAGACCTTTAGTTTATTTTATTTAAAGGAAAGTGAAATATGTCTCACTCAACATTAATAATTAAAGTATTTTTAATATAAGTTTATACAAAGTATAAATTCGGTTATAAATAATCATTTGAAAGAAAAAATGTTTTTCTTTGTCATGGTAATTTATTTGTAATTTTTAAGAGTTATTTAATTACCTTATTATCTTGTACATTAATGATGCCGAAATTATTTATTTAGTGAAAAATCAATAATATAGTTATTATTTAAATAGTAATACATATCAAAAGGCCCAAAAATCTGCAAAAAACGTATTATTAGTATATATAAATCATAATAATCCAATGGCCAAATTTTTGACCATTTGGATCCTTGTTAAGGCGATTATGACACTTATATTATTTTATTTTAAATGATTCCAAAGTTGTCACCTTCATAATTTAATAAATATAACAATTTACATATTGTGATTTTAAGATGATAAATAATATTAAAAGTATTATTGTAAAAGATAATAGATTTATCTTTATCATAGGATTTTATTTTTAATTTTTATGCAACAAATACGTATATTAAATAATTATACAAAAATGTTGTAGTAATTATTTTATTAAGAGATAAACCAAATAAATGGTTTTAAAAATAATAAAATAAATATTATATGAACTATTTAATGTGATCAACTAATTTTCTAGATACATATGACCCTTTATGAATCTATTAAAGATTTTAGTTTGAACATATCTTCTATATTAAGTTTATTTAAATTCAAATAAATGAATAGTGTCAAAATTCATACTATTGTTATTTTATAAAAATAACATATTATAAAATTGTTTAAAAATCACAAAAATATTTTAAAATTAGAAATTTAAATTTATATGGTCTAAAAGCTTATAAAGTATCCAATTATGGAAAATTCACAACAAATAAGTAATTATTTTTTAGAATTTAAAATTAATAAAGTTATTACCACAAAAAAATTAATTTGATTAAGTAGGGATAAATCAAGTTGATAATGTTTAAAATAAATTCCTAACATGTATAAATTTTATTTTTTGATTCTATTACAACCCTATCTCATCTAGTCTTCGGATATGTGTCATTTTGGAAGTTTTATGTGGGGTTGGAATTTAATATAAACTAATATTTCTTATATTTCCAAAGGTGCCCCTCTCATCCCTTATAAAAGGGCACCTCCTCCCTCTCTTCCTCACACAAATTTGATCCTTCAAACTCGTCCAAACCCTGCCCATTTCACTTACACACTTCCCTAGAAACATCCTAGAGGTCCTGGTATTCTTCAAAGACCAATTTTAGTGCCCTAAGTGGAGGTCTCAAAGAGGCGCTTCAAAGAAGAGGTAATGTCCGTTACTGATTCTTTCAACAATATTTCTTCTTCTACTTCTTCTTATTTAGATGTTTAATTATGAAGTAATAACATAAGTATCAATCATATACATATATGTTATTATATTTTTTAAACAACCATATTTCATCATCTATCTATTTTACGGAAAATAAAATCACCGCGCGTGCGTACGTATGGAATACCGTCTCCACGCCGTGGTGTAATCTATTTTCCACCACCACCTTACTTGGATGGGTATAATGTTGTAAATAATGAATATATATGATTATTGTAAAGTGATATTGATTCTGAAATAGTATACATACACTCCAATAAAATTCAATGGGAACGATATCATCGCTCGTGCGTACGTACAGATTACCATCTCCACGACGCGATGAGATTCATTTTCCATGTTAAAAATTAAAAAATGATTATAAAGTATATATAATAAGTAATAATGAAATATATGACATAATAATGCTACTATATTTATGTACATATATATATGTATGTCATATACTTAATTCCATTCAATTCAATAAGGAAACGAAAACAGCGTCCATGCGTACGTACGACCTAATGTCTCCATGAACAGTGTATTTCTTTCCATTTATTGATCTATTATATATATGTATATTCTGAATGTATATTATATATAAATCATGTCTTGCATTCTGGATGTAAGTAATCATGATCTAAGTAGTCATATGAATAATTACAAGTTAAAACACGAATGACAAATGAAACGATTTTACCCAAAACGCTACTTTAACATGAATTTACAGAAGAACGGGTAATATAAAGTCATAAGTGAACCATATATGATATAATAAAAATGAATATGATTATGTAATATGTCAATGACATTATTTAAATCATTATAAAGGATGTTTGGATACGTACGAAGCATATCAGACCTAAGGTAAGGGATAATTTTTCAAATATCATTTTTATCCGAGATTGCTTATTCGTAAGTATTTACTGGGGTTATTGTTATCATACATGTCCATGTTTTATAAAAGTGTTTTTATGTATCTTTAATGTCATTTCTACCCATTTTTACTTTTACTACATGATATGTAAGGAATCTTTCTTTTGTTTACGTTACGAGGTACTTTTTGACTTTTCCGACAAAAGTACGAGGAGAATGTTTTTTAACTTATACGGCATGAAAGGATTTTTAAGGTTTTATAAAGCCTTATTTTCATGAATCTTCCTCTAAAATATTTCATGAATATTTTAAAAAAAACTATTTCTTTTAAAATTTCATGACTTTTTGTGAAAAGAAATTGATTTTGAAGAAGAAAGAATATTTTCCTCAAGAATTCATTTCAAGTGTTTTATAAAAACCATTTTTCATCTAAGATGACATTATTTCATATGTGTATGTTTCAAGTATCCTGTCTCTATGATTTACATGGTTTCACTTTCCTAATTATCAAATGATATCCATTTTTTATATGGATTATGTGATGATGGGATGATGTTTATGAAACCCATTTTTTTCGTTGGGTTATTATGAATGATGTATGTTTATTTTGTGGCACAAGTAAGAATGATTTCATTATGAGATGGGTGGGACCTATATCTACCTCCAATTCATTGGGTAAAGATTTATATCTCATGAGATAGACATGGCTGGAATGGTAAGTTAATCTGGTTCAGTATTACAGGACTGGAATGAGGAGTGAACTCGATTCAGAAAGGGAATTTGTCCACTAAGATGGTCTTGGAGGCAATGCCTTGGCTACAATGGAAATCATTACATGTGCTTAATGGATGCCACAATTAAATGTTTTATTCCCACACTATTTTATCATAGGTTATGTTTCTTCATGATCTATGCCTTATGTACTTCAATGGTTTTTGTCATTGCTCAAGATTTTGATGTTTAAACATTATGTTCATGTTTTTAAGTTCAAATGTATATGGTATGTTTTATTTTATCCATGATTACCCTTACTGAGCATTTGAGCTCACCCCTTTTATGTTTTCTTTTCCC
Organism: Viscum album; assembly: GCA_963277665.1. NCBI lineage: Eukaryota > Viridiplantae > Streptophyta > Magnoliopsida > Santalales > Viscaceae > Viscum > Viscum album. The sequence continues at coordinate 688,936,936 of OY728167.1, forward strand.
CAGGATATAAATAAAGGTTTTAGGTAAGAAAAAAAGGGAAGATCTTTATTGGGAGGTGTTGAAGATCATTCACCACGATTAGAAGATTACGTTCCAAGTTTACAAAGACACTAATCTATTACAGCCCTTGTGTGTCTGTTTTTGTTATGTATTAAGTGTTCTGCAAAAGTAATGTAATGTCAATGTACGTCAGGCTTCGGGTCTCTACAGTTGGTATCAGAGGAAAGGTTTAGTTAACCTTTGGAAACTAGGATGAGAAAACTTTAGTTAGATCCCTAGATATATTTCTATGGTATGTCTATGGATGTCCCTATTGTTAAGTATAAGTATAGGTTATAGTCCTAGAATTACGGTAATGATATTAGAAATAAACCTAAGCTGTTAGATATCGAAGGTACTTACCCTTTATTATGTTGTTTTCCCTAGCATGATTTTTGAATCTCACGCTATTATTTTTTGGTTTTAGACGATGGATAGATCCCAAAGGAACCGTGTTGATCAATGTAATGGAAAATGCAATGATTGTCATCCTGAACAAACTGATGTTATGGGAGATGGAGTGAAAAATATTATTGCTATACTTACGCAAGCTATGAATCATTCTGGACTTCTGAATGAGCAGATAAGGGAACAATATTCTATTGAGTCCATCATGAGGAAACGTCCAACTTCTTTCAATGGGTCTTCTGACCCACTTTTTGTTGAACAATGGATCAGTACCATTGAAAATATATTTTCCATACTTCGTTGTTTGGAACATGATAAAGTAATTCTAGCTATTTACTGTTAGAATGTGAAGCAAACCAGTGGTGGACTCTAATTAAGAATACAAGGCCCCGAGATGAAATTGAATCCATGGAATGGGACGAGTTCAAGAACATGTTTTTCGGTAAGTACTTCCCTCATATTCTTAGAACAAAGAAGGAAAAGGAGTTCCTTGAGCTTAAGAAAAAGGATGATGAATCTATTGGTATATACGAAGAAAATTTTACAATGCTTGCAAGGTATGCATCTAGCTTTATCATCCAACCTTAAAGTAAAGTTGATCGATTATTCAGTGGCATAAAACCAAGTCTTCGAAGGGAATTAGCTATAAGAGACTTCAGTATCTATGAAGAAATTATGCGTTGTGCTATCAAGGTAGAAATGGATGTTGGTGTTACATATCCATCTCATGGTTTAGACAAGAAACGAAAGATGGAGTTCGAGGAGAAATCTCAGAACAATGGTGAAAATAATATGAATGTTTCTTTATACTCAAAGTGTGGAAGGAATCATGGTGGAGATTGTCTTAAAGGGGATAGAAAATGTTTTAAGTGTGGAAAAGAAGGTCATCGAGCAGCTGAGTGTCGAAGTAATGATAAAAGGGTTCCTAATGATGTGAATAAAGAAAATACTACAAAGAACGCACCACCAACACTTCAATGATTCAAGTGCAATGAAATGGGGCATTATGATAATCAATGCCCTAATCAAAGGGTTAATGATGGTCGACATGAGCAACCACTTAAGGAAAAGAACAAAGGGAAGTCACATGCGATCACTATTGGCGATGTTGAATACGACAATGATGTGGTGGAATGATTAAGTGTCTATGTAATGGGATTCCAAAATAATGTTGTATATAGTATCATGTAATATTGGAATATTTATGTATTGGTCTATTGTGGTTTTCAATAATTTTATGGTACCGGTAACCATGAAAAGTGAATCAAATATTTTGGAAAGTAGATGATATGCGCATAAAGAAGGGATAAAGAGAAAACGAAATGAGATGATGACTGATATAAGGACAAAGTTATATCATGGTTTGAGTATATTGAAATTTTGGGATTTTTGTATGTGGAAAGAGTTAACTTTTGACATCATTCATGTTTTCACTATGTTTCAATGGGTAATCATTTTTCAAGATAATACATGATTAAGGTATTCACATGATTGTAATGTGGCCAATAAGATATATGAGGGATAAATGATGGTAATCACATGCTTGGTTGATGACATTTCTTGTAATCATTTTCTTTATACTATAAGATTGGACAAAAGTATTTTCGATAAGCCTAAAGGTTGGAATGGACATAATATAGTATTGGTTAAGGATATAACTTTTTATTTCTGAAATGTTATGATAGTATAGTCTTGGAAAAAGGATAACCTGCAGGACGGACGACAACCCGTCGCGTCGGACAAGGATGCGGGAATCGAACCCACAACAAAATTGTGACAGGCTTTATCACCTACCACTAGCCTACAGGAGGTCCCTGGTTAGTAGAAACTAATTTTATTTTATTAAGTGCTATGATAGCTGAAGTGTGAGTCCATTTTATCAACCATATACAAATAATCTCAGCATAGATGGACTTATGTATATTTAATAAATTTTGCTAAACTTTTTGCGATAGAAATAGATGGAGTGACCTATCATTCTATCGCATAATTTTCTAACACTTCACAGAAGAAAAATTCAACTTCATTTGTTTAAGAGATGAAGTGGAAATTGTTCAAGGCACGAGAAATGGTGAGATTGTAACTAAATAAAGTAAGAATTTCTTCTAATTCAAAATTTTTTCAATATTAGGGAAATTTTCTTGAAATCCAAAAATGTTATCCTAGTAATCTTATATCCGATGAATCATATGGTACCTTAGATCATCACAAATCAATTTATTTGTGATTTTTTGGCTTTTTCATAGCCATGTTCTCTACCACTCTCCATCAGAACTTGATGGTTATAATTTTCTTCCATATCCATATTTTCACTTATGTTCTTCTACGTGGAAACCCAGTGATGAGTTAATTTGGGTAACCGTTAAGTTTCATACTTTAGTTTTTTAAAGTTAAGTTTTGGTATTTTATTTTATGATGTGTTTTGCAATTAAAGAAACTTTTAAGTAGAAAACCATGTATAACCCCGACGAATTTCGAGGGAGAAATTCATTTTATGGGGGGTAGAATGTAACAACCCGATATTTTATGATAACTATTCTTTTTTATTTATTTGATGTCATGTGTTTTATGCTACAACAAGATTATCTTGTGCTATACACCACACTATATTAGCTTGAAGTATACGCAACACTATTCATTGATTGTGTTACACGCAATTTCAAGTTCGTTTTATTATAGTCATTCTACGCAACATTGAGTGTATATATATATATATTCAATGTATAAATGAAATATGGATGGATTCTGTAATACGAAATAATAACGGATTCTTGCACAACACGCAACCCTGACTTGGCTTGCAATACACGCAATCACGACCTTCCTCGATAGCGTGTGTTGTACGCTTTACCGGGTTTTACTAAATAACGATATATTATTATAATATTATTATGAACTAGCCATTATGAATAGTATTAACTAAATTTTTAATTTTATAACATTATTATTCATCTTACACATTTTCTAGAACATAGTATAAGAACAAAATAAATTTTTTGGGTAAAATAAGTATTTTTCAAAATATACAGTTTTGCCGCCTTTTGATGGCACACTCATTTTAAATCTAGTTTTTGACATGTTTATAAGTTCAATTTTACAAAATAAAATTATTATTTGGAATCAGGATATAAAATTTTACATTGGATAAATTTTTCATATTATTCTGATAACTTTCATATTTTAATGAATAGTAAAAACACGCTATATTTTAATTAAAAACAACTTTTTTCATCGTAATAAATTATGTGGATAAATTATAATATTTAATGGTTTTAAAGTATAAATAGAATATATTTTTATCATTTAATATAATTTATGTCATTAGCCTTGATTTTACATTGAATTCGTAGGTTAAATAAATTCAATCTTTTGCAATGTTTTAAACAAAAACCCGTTTTCTTTCGACAACGAGATTAATTTTAATTTAATTTATGAAACTTTTGTGTATTGAATTTGGAAAAATGGATTCCATATTTGGAATCAGTGGGTTCAAATTATTTAAATAAGCTTCTTTTTATTTTTGGGCTTTATGAATAGTAACAATGGTAAATTTTATTTACCATAGTGAAAGATAAATTGGGTAATTAAGGGTAAATATAATATTATAAAATTATCATAATACTTGTATTAATACAATTGGATGATTATAATTTGTCCTAAGTCATATTTTCATCGAAATGGAATCCGTTAGAACCCACTTGGAGGTGACTAAGACCTTTAGTTTATTTTTTTTAAAGGAAGGTGAAATATGTCTCACTCAACTTTAATAATTAAAGTATTTTTAATATAACATTATATAGAATATAAATTCGTTTATAAATACTAATTTTAAAGAAAAAATGTTTTTATTTGTCATGTTATTTTATTTGCAATTTTTAAGAGTTATTTAATTACCTAACTATCCTATACATTAATGATGCAGAAAATATTTATTTAGTGAAAAATCAATAATATAGTTTTTATTGAAATTTTAATACATATCAAAAGGCCCAAAAATCTGCACAAAACCTATTATTAGTGTATATATAAATCATAATCATCCACTGGAAGAAATTATGACCATTTGGATCCTTTTTAAGGAGATTATGACACATATATTATTTTATTTTAAATGATGCCAAAGTTGTCACCTTCATAATTTAATAAATATAAAAATTTAAATATTGTGATTTTAAGATGATAAATTCGAGTCAAAGTATTATTGTGAATGGTAATAGATGTATCTTAATCATAGGATTTTATTTTTAATTTTTATGAAACAAATATGTATATTAAATAATTATACAAAAATGTGGTAGTAATTATTTTATTAAAAGATAAACCAAATAAATGTTTTTAAAAATAATAAAATAAATATTATACGAACTATTTAATGTTCTTCACTAATATTTTAGATACATATTTTCTTTTATGAATCTATTAATGCTTTTAGTTCGAACATATCTTCTGTATATATTTTATTTAAATTCAAATAAATGAATAGTGTCAAAATTGACACTATTGTTATTTTATAAAAATAACATATTATAAAATTGTTTAAAAATCACAAAAATATTTCAAAATTAAAAATTTAAATTTCTATTGTCTAAAATGTTATAAAGTATCCAATTATGGAAAATTCACAACAAATAAATAATTATTTGTTATAATTTAAAATTTAGAATTTTATTACCACAAATAAAATTAAATTGATTAAATAAGGATAAATCAAGTTGATAATGTTTAAAATAAATTCATAACATGTATAAATTTTATTGGTTGATGATATTACAACACTATCTCATCTAATAATCGGATATGAGTCATTTTGGGAGTTTTTAGTGGGATTTGGATATAATATAAACTAATATTTCTTAAATTTCCAAAGGTGCCCCTCTCCTCCCTTATAAAAGGGAACCTCCTCCCTCTCTTCCTCACACCAATTTGAGCCTTAAAGCTCGGCCAAACCCCGAACATTCCACTTCCCCACTTCCATAGAAAATAATAACTGTTACTTAGTTATTTTATTCATGGCCAAAAATGAACATCCATTTTTGGCCCGCACCAGCCAATGTTAGGATATTTATAAGGAAATAAGATCTTCACGATTTCATCGACGATATCAGATTTTTAATATGAGTCACCGTTCGTGAGTTATAAGCATTTGAAAAATAAAATAATTTTATTTAATAATTATATTTATGGTTATGACCTTTTCTGGTTTTCATACTGGAGTCCGAAGCTGACTAAACTTAAGTCATGCGTAGGGTAAACCCACCATCCAGAATGCAACAATTCCCTCAGATTTCAGATCTGGGAATCCATTTTGGTTTTAAAACATTTTTCCAAGAAAACTATCCTTGTGTGCTATTTAAAGATTAATTTTTTTGAGGGATCATTCCAGGCACTCCGGGCCTCAGAATAACATGCCCTCAAATTTCACAGTCTCGAAATAATTCCATTTAAATAAAAAAATTACACCGAAATTCCGGGATATTTTATTCTCCACACCTTAGGTCTTTATGTCCCTGAAAGACAAAACAAAACTAGTCAAACAGATGAGGGTACTGACCATTATTCGGAGCCTCCTGCTCCCATGTGCTCTCCTTGAGATTCTCGTACTGCCACCGAACGCCCACCGGAAAAATTGACCTCCCCCATAGGGCCCATTGCTATTGATCCTCTATCTCCAACGTGAACTCCGCAAACATCGACCCTTTGTCACCGTATGACTCTCCCATGTAGATGATGTGTGATGGATCATTCACGTACGTCCTCAGCTGTGACATGTAGAAACATCATGCACCCGGTGAATTTGTGGGGGAAGAGCTAAGTGGTACGCCACCTCACCAACTCCACTCAGGACCCTGAAAGGTCTGTTGAAACATAGAGATAGCTTTCCGCCTCATCCAAATCTCCTCAATCCTTTTTGGGGTGATACCTGAAGGAAAAAATGCCTCCTTCCCCAAACGAGAAGGGTCTCCATCTTCTGGCCACCAGTACTAATACAGGAGGTTGTGGTATATCTTCGACTCACTAGGACATACCACCAAAGGGGGTGTGTGGAACTCCCTCAACACCTCCTCTCAAAAAGTTACTGGTACTATGATGTGTCCTCTAAAAAGGATGACGTGCTCCCCACAAATTGAATATTTTTCAGGATATTTTCATGAGGATAACTGAGCACATCGAGCCTCACAGTAAACATCCATATAATGTGCCTCCATGAATATCTATAAGTGAGGGGAGTGAAAGTCATTAACTAAAGGTATGCTGCTCCATCATCATCCACAAAGGATGTCTACATCGCTGCAAGCTGCTCTGTTACCTCACTCAGAAGCTGTAAACTAGACTTCCTGCTCAGCGTGTCTACCACCACTTTCCCCTTCCCAGGAGTATATACTATCTCAGTGTCATAGTCCTTAAAGAACTATATCCATCACCACTATCAAAATTTCTGAATAGAATATGGCCACCTTTCCATCCGTGAAAAAGGCTACCCCTTTTTACTGATTTATATGCCCATCAACCATTGGGTAGTGGGTTCTTGTTATCCACGACCACTCGATTAATGTTACGGTAGACCACACATAACCTCAAACACTGGGTCTTACTAAGACCTTCCTCTACAAGTGCCCCACCTACTCCCTCTTCTTGCGATGCTCTACAAAATTCCTCTAATATAGTTATGATGATATCAGTTCCATCTCAGAGTGTAGAATGATACAGAAGTCTCTCCCCCTATGGGGAGGTAACCCTGGAAACATCTTTTAAAGAGAGTTTACCACACTCCGCCTCTACTATTGGGAAATGAAAACTCAAAACATATAATTCCATGATGGTTAGGGCGGCCGAATCAAGAGTGATCGGCTGGACCCTCTTGTCCATGAGTTTATCCCGTGCTTCATGGGTTTCCTTTTTTTCACCAACCAAGGAAAAACTAATTCCAAATATAGGAATATACCACATCATTTTTGCCCAAAACAGTCAATATAAGCATGAAATGTGGATGAACAGTCCATACCCAAACAAACATCGCAATGCCTCGACATTACCACCAATAGGTTCCAACCAAAAATCTCACATCAAGGTTCAAATCAAACTGCGGGGAAAAGTGTGATTATCAAGTCTCCTGCCACAGGTATCTCCAGATGTGAGGATCAAGTAAACAATTAAACCGGAAACTCTTGGTCCTGAACAAGATTCGTGACAAGAAGTAATGATTAGCACCTATGTCTATTAATATGGAAACCGTTTGTAGAAACATACTCTACGTCTAATCATTCAAGGATCCCTCAGGTCATACTCCTTGATGACATGAGGCTACTCGATTCCCCTGTACTATAGTTGTATCCTCAATTCGTGAATCCTTGTGGGATTCATTCAATATTATGGTGTGGATATCAGTGTCATCCTAGGGTACAGATCAAATAAGATGTTTAACACTCACTCGAGAGGTAATCATGGAACATCTTCAAGGGAGACATCCTTATACATTACTGTCACTAAATAACATGAGGACTCATTACATTAACTGCACTATGGGTCAAACTATCCAACTGAATAAGATTTTGCTACACCCTCCTTACCTGAGTCAATAAAGAGTTGCAAGGATTTCCCCTCTACCTATAATGGGATATCTGGTTCCATCTCCATAGATAAACCACATACATCGACTAATACAGTCAATCCTGGGATGAACGGTACAATTCCATACCAAGAATGATGTCATAAAGCCTCGACGCTACTACCAAGAGATCTGAACCGATACTCTCACCTACAAGATTCAAGTCACACTATTGGAAGAAATGTGTGGTCATTGGGTCTCTTATAGTAGGAGTCTCTAAATATGAGGTTTAATTCAACTCTCTTAAATGTAACCTCTAGGTATAAAACATGATGAAGTGTAAGGAAAGGGAAAATCACTAGTAAAAGTGTGTATCAATACTGCAACTAATATAGAAAGTCATTCATTGTATCTTGATTCATCCTTGGAGTCATGGGGTCATAAGCCTCGATATTCTGCAATTGTATACTCTCCTGGAGTACATTATGAATGGCGGGACAATCTTGCACGAGTTTTACCTTTTCACAACAAACATAGAAAAGCATGAAAATCTAATAACTAGCTCATTACCTCCAATGAACCCTCTGGTTTCACAACTTACTTTTCCCACCTGTAATCCATAGGTCCTAATGACCCTACATATTAGGTGATCATTGTCTTGGATGCCCGTGACACACATTTGAACCTTGTTCCTCATCTTTGAGTGCCAAAAGAGTCATCCATGACTCAGTAGGGCAAGCTTCATCCACCTGAACCACTAGAGGTGTGCCTTCTAGCTGATTAAAAGGCAGTGGTAACACTAGTATACCACTCGGCGGGGCCATCCCTAGTATTGTTCCCTGAAAAACTGCCACATAGATAGGCAGACTTTCCACACATATCGGGATCCTGGCGGGACGTCCACGTGGAGGCATCCTGAGATAGATCATGATGTGCCACGGTTAGAAGGTCACACCTGATGAGCTGACTCTTATTTAAAATAAGGAGACACTTATTAAACTATTGTTTTAATGTACTGATTCGAAATCAAAATTCAAGGTCCTGGAATATGGATTCATCGTCTGCTGCACCAACATGGGACTCCATGAATTGGAATGTCGAACTCTCAAACAACAAACTCCCAGCCTTTGTTGAAGAACCAACCACCCTTTGATACCGCTTTGTCACAACCCGTCCCCTGGGGCCCATGCCGTGACTACCCCAAGCCTACGTCCCGAAGTCTAGGCACTAGTGACTAGAACCGAAGGCATCAACCAGCAAGTGGGAGGAATTTTTCTAAGTACCTGTACGCACACACACGCCCAACCAAGTCCCACACACTGACCAAGGAAAAACCAGTATACCAAAACAAGACTGAGTACAAAGTAAGTCTAAAAGCATGTGGAGTAGAATAAAAACCCAATGAAAGGACATAAAATAGAAAATTACACAAAGGAAACCAGGATGGACATCTACAGAAAACCACACTTGATCGGGAGAGTAGTGTATCTAATGGAAGCTGAAGTAGAATTTCATGTCCATCTGATCCTACTTATCTCTGCATTATCCTAGGCCACCAAGTCCACTATCATAGCGTCCGTCAGTCCCATCTCCCTGAGCACCTTTGGGTCCTGGTCCACCAATTACCTATCAAAACATTGATCGTCTTCACAAGACACAACACATGAAGGTGAATCCCATGCAGGAGTGAGTAAAAAAATACTTAGTAGGGACCCCCAAATCAAAAAGGAAATACCCCACAACAATTTCTAAAAGTAAAGAACCAAACAAAAGATAACTCACACCAGTTATATTCTTGGGTAGTAATAGTGGAATCATCAGTCACAACTTGAAACACCTCAGTTTCTAGAGAAATCCTCCTCTAGCGAGTATAGTAGGCCTGTCAAGTCACGAAGAGGTGCTACCCACTAACCTTGGACAACTTAGGTACTCTCCCCATCACGTACTGTGGGCCTAAAAAGTTAGAGAGAGGTGATTCCCACTAGTCATGGCCTACTAAGGTACTCCTCCTCATTGCATACCATGGGACTACAAATTCAAAAAGAGGTGCTTCCTACCGTGGGCCTGAAAAGTCACAAAGAGGTGCTTACCACTCAGCCAAAAGTCAACAGTTTTCAGGTCTCAGCCAGTCCCAGGGTTCTGTACGTAGTTCACTTTAGAGAACCTCTCCTCAATCCCTTAATAACATCTCAACTTCCTCAAAATTCACTATATATAATGCCAAAAGATCCGCCTCATTGAGAGGGTCCCAACACCGCAAACAAATCATCAATCAGACAAGTAGTTTGCAAGATATGAGTGTTTTAGTAAAAAGGGCCCGGTTGGATTCGAGTCCCATCCAACCCATCCATACACCAAACCCTACCAAAAATCTTGTAGAGTATCTCAAAAGAACCACCACTTCACAAGGTTCCTCATTCCATAGACAGTGCATCAATCAGACACCTGGTATGCGAGTTATTAGCGTTTTAGTTACCAGGGGACCGGCTGCGACGAGACCCTATCCGACCTGGTTTGACCGACCCGACCAACCCAGCCCTGGGGTCCCACATACCCTGTTTCATTTAGATGGACTTGACCAGACCTGGTGTGGGTTGAGGTCAGTCTGGTCCGACTTGGCACATTGTCCAGGCCCAATGGGCCTTGCTGGACCCGACCGGGTTTGGCTGAGGGTCCTGCCTGTCGGGTTGTCCAGTGACCCGGTCTAGTATGGCCTGGCCCAAAGGGAACGAGTCCTGATCGTTGGTTGGGACCTGACATATCGGTGAAGATCTGGACATTCAGTGCGGTTTCGACCTACTGGGCGTTTGACTAGCCGACTTGGTGCGGAACCGGCTCGACCCACATGGGGCTCGGCCCGCTGGACCGACGCCCTGCCGTATGAGGCGGCTAGGGTGCGCTGTCAGACCAATACGTAGCTGTCACGCCACGTCATCCCTGCTCTGCTGTCCATACAAAAATAGGGTCCTCCTACCGTGGTCAATAGATCGCAACACATCGTCTCACAGGAGGATTGAAGGTGAGCACCCCCACCTTGTGGCACACATTGCCCACATCACCTAGTTGTCGAGGCACCCCGATGGGCGTGCCACTCCACCGAGCTACCAGCATGGGCGTTGGCCCTCCGTTCCGCTGACCGGCACTCAGATGGCACGTGCCGCCGCTGTTTCCACATGTTTCCGCTACTCCGTGCTATTGTCTTCGCCACCGCTGTGTGTTGCTGCCACTAACGACGACACAAAGTTTAGCGGGCCACCGGAGGTGCTCCGGTGGTCCGTTCTTCAAGTTGTCTGCCTCTATGACCCTTGTGGAATTCCCTCTTCACTAGGAGGATCAGAAACCTTCCTTTTTGTTCTTTCATGAGTATGACCACCAAGAACACACATGTGGGGGTGCTCAGGCCTTGTTCGTGTTGGCCTGGGGCCTCTGTCTTAGATGTTTAAAGAAGGGGAACGTCGGGGAGTTTCAGTTCAATCATTTCAGGTCAAGATTTGATCCCTGAATAAAATAACCCCAAGAATAAATCAACCTCAAAAATAACACATGAATCATGGATAAACCTGTTCATGGGTTTATCTGTGTTCATTTCTTTAGAAAAGGACGGGGAAGAACATCAAATCAAAAAACCCAACCTCCCATGTCATCTGATGTCGCAACGTTCACCCTCGAGGGATTAATATGTTGATGTACTTCCTGGATCCGATCTTGGAAAGGTGTCTAAGATGATGATGTTTCTCCAGCATTCTTCATTCTTCACTAGGGTGGAAGTCCTTCAGTGGTTCTCTAGGGAATATTCCAAATTTTTAATCCATATATCTTTCGTGTGTCGTATTATAAAAGGAGAACGTCGCAGCGTTTCCACTATGATGTTATGTCACGTAGTTATGCTGTTTCATTTATGAAATAGCTTTGCTGTTACAGTTACATTATTTCATTGGTACGCTGTGGGATACATGCCATTAATGAGTTTCAGTAATGCGACTCTTCGCCACCTAGTAATTGCACCACAACATCGCTATCCGCCATCCAATGGTGAGAAAAAAAATAATTTTTTTTAAATTTTTTTTATTATTTTTATTGACTAGTCCAAAAAATAACATTTTTTCTCCGCCCTTCCCAGCCGAAGCTAAGTCATTTCTAGGAAAATCCCATGATTTTTAATTCATCGATGCCCCTGGATTTTTGATCCAAGCACCATTTCTAATGTTAGAAAATTCCACTCTCACGTTTACTAAACATACCTTAAAAAAGATCCAAAAAAATTAACTCTCACCCTCGACCCACGTTGGTGAAGGTTAGGCTCCACCTAAGGGTAAGACCCCCCCACTAGTTCAATGGTACTCTCATATTTTCAATCCAATATACAATTTAGGAGTTATAAGGATTTTAAAATAAAATTATTATTACTTAACTATTAACAGCCAAAAACTAACATCCAATATTTTCCCAAGCCATCCAATGTTAGGATCTTCATAAGGAAAGCATATCCTCATGATTTCAGAAGTGGTATCATTTTTTTAAACTGATTCACTATTTGTGAGTCATAATCATTTGAAAAATAAAATAATCTTATTTAATTATTTTATTTGACATTATTCTATTTTAGGGGTTTCTTACTGGAGGCCTACACTGACTAGACTTAAGTTACTTCTTGGGTAAACCCACCATCCTAAATGCAATTTTGCCCCCATATTTCTAATACAGGCTCCTGTTTAGGGGTTATTACATTTTTTAATGAAAACCAACCAATCATTCTATTTAAATATTAATATTTTTTTGACGGATTAATCCAGGAACTCTAGACCTCGGAATCTCGTGCCTTTGAATTTTGGGGTCTCTAAGTAATTCCATATAAATAAGAAAAAATAGAGAGAAATTATCAGAAATTACAATATTACCAAGGGAACACTTCAGGATCCATCATGATAGGACCTTAGTATTGAGGTATGGGTCTCCTTGGGACCCTAGATTTAATTTAGGTAGATACGAATAAATGATAATGTAGCAATTGATTATATATGCATTGTACTTATTTTATATAGAGCTTCATAAACAATCTTTTGACTGGACTTTTTTTAGATTCCCTTTGTGGTGGCCTACTGGATTGTACTCACACCCTACTCGGGCTTCTTGATTGGTACCTGAATAGATTATATTTTTATAGGAATGGATACGGGAAAGGACCCCAAGATAGATTACAGAATGGGGATGGATCTTAGAGGAGGGAACTATACATGTTTTAGGACCTGTTTGGGGAGTTATAGTATATTTAATTTCAGTTTCATTATATAAACATAACACTTATACTGACATATCATGTTATCCCTTTCATCTCTCTATTGATTTCATGTTTGGTTATCTTGTGACATGAGTATTGTTTTGGATATATATCATTTCACTATTTCTTATTTACTTTCACTGCAGTTTTAATCCAATAAATAAGGTTATATTCTACCCATGAATGACTTACCAGACCCTCACAACTATTTGGAAGCTTATAGAGTATGAGGATGTGTGGTTGAGGTCTTGTGATAGACCATCATGGGGCACCGATGCACGGAACCCAGGTCGGGACGTTACAAAGAGGTATCAGAGGACCAGTTTTCGTTATTCTTCTTTTTAATTACTGTTTTGGGAAAGGTAGATAGGATACTAGGAAGGGACATGTCTTGGTAATGAGCTCATGCATGGGAGTTGAAAACCCATGCACTGGGGAAAACCAATGTACTCAGGGTGGGATTGTTGTTATTGTTGTTTTCTGTTAAAATTGAATATTATTTCACCTTGGGTGACACAGTTGTGGGGTGATGTATTTTTTGTTTCTGAGGAATTTTGATTATTGCATTATGGACCAGAATGCAATGAAAATTTAGTCTGCATTTATCATTCTAAGAAATAATGATTATTCACTGACATGCATCATCTTAGGAATGCCTGAGAAAACAAGTTTTGGGGATATTGTTGAACATGAACTATTTTCATAGTTTTGAAATTAATATGAAAATGGTGCCTAACATGATCGGGGTAGGATTGTAAAATGTTGAAAAATGATAATAATTGCGTGTCTAAATGAGAAACATGATTATGATGGGCTGTTTAACCTTTCTATCCATATCCTAGGTATAGGATGGTTAAGGGTGGTGATAGAGCCTCATTTTTGACCATGTGGTGAGGTGAGGGGAAAAGGCTTCTTGGGATTATTTCCTCTTATGTAAATTTTATAAGTTTGTGTTATTAGACTTGAGATGTGTGTTTGGATTTGTAGAGAGTATTCTTCCATGATGCTTGTTGGGGGGTGACCAAGGGACATGCCTAGGAATGTTTTTCTAGGTAGGGAACTTAAGGAACCGATTGTTCTAACTGAAGATTAAGTGGATCATTTTCGGGAGAACGCATCTCGTGTCATGCAATTTAGGAGAAGAGACCCAGGGCTGGTTTTGAAAAGAATGTCTGATTTGACAAGGGAGTTTTAGTTGTAGCACCCTCCATATTTTACTATAGAGGGTGGACCTGAGGGATCTTAATTTCTTGTAGAGTTCATAAAGAAAATACTTGACTATTTGGATACTCTAGCTAAAAATAGGTTCATGTTGGATGCTTATATGCTACGAGGATCAGCGAAGGATTGGTGAGACATTTAGGGGAGAAGTGGACAGACTACCAGTATTATATGGATGGAATTTTTCAAGAGGTTCTTAGAGAAATTCTATCCATAGATTATGAGATAAGAGAAAGCTACTTAGTTACTTCATCTGAAAAAGCGGATCATGTCGGTGATGGAATATGTTGGACACTACACAGATCATCAATTATTTTCACCAACATTAGTAGGAGATGAAGAAACAATGTAGAATAATTTTTAGGATGGAATTAATTATGAGATTAATTCTTAGGTGAATATATTCAAGATGAAGAAGTTTATGGAAGTGGTGAATCAAGCTCTTATAGTTAAAGGGAACCTAAGAGTGGCTTCCATAACTGAACATGTAGTTGTTACTAGGTGATTGGGATGTGAATCTTTTGAGATAAGGAAGCAAAATTATGACAACTCTATCTAAGTAAGTTAGAAGTAAAGTACATAGACATGAGGGTCGGTAGGACATGACCATACTGGGGTGATCTTCCATCAGTGTGGTAGACCAGTAAACTATCGTTAACAATATTCCAGACCAGCATCATAGTTTCGAACTTATAGAATGATATGACATCTACATAAGTTCTGTTGGTCACAATGAAATTAATGTTCTAAATGATCCTCTAGACAGAGTCAGAGTGTGGGAATATGATCTTCTACTCAATATCAGACTAGAAGTTGGAGTTATACTGGACAAGGTGGTAGAGGTAGTGGATGATGTGATTCTGGGTTGGAGCACCCGCATCAGCAGATTGGTGCTACTCAGGGGAGTGATACAACATCACAATGAAGAGGGGCATCACAGTTACATGAAATACAGCCTACACTTGTGGATAGAAAGGCTGGACCATCGATAGTGATATGTACAATTATAGTCGATTCTACATTAGCTAGTGTCTTGTATGATACTATTTCCTCTCATTCCTTTATATGTGAAAAACTTGTGAATGATTTTATCATAACAGTGGAGTATGCGAGCGGGGTTATGACTATAGATACACCGTAGGGAGTTGGGCAAGAGATATCTATCTATGAAAGGGTTGTTCATTAGAGATTGGGGAGTATCATTTCTTATGGTATGTCTATGTTCATAATAAGACAGGATTAGGCCTAATTATGGGTATAGACTGTGTAGTCAGATACCAAGCCCACATCGATTGTTACTATAGGAGGGTTACATTTACATCTCCTATGAGTGACTAGTATATTTATCGTGGAGATTAGAATATATAGGTAGGTTGAGAATGGTCAATTACTCTGAAACATGGAGATCTCACAACCCATGTTTATAGTCTGTTTTTGGATGATGGGGGTGTTAGGAAATATGTCCTTCCACAATTAGTAGAACTCTTTCAGGATGTCTTTTGTGAAGGCTTCTTAGGGATACCTCCTGAGAGAGATGTTGAATTCGCTATTGAGATCGTGCTGGAGGGATGAACCAATATCTATTACACCGTATAGAATAAAACCAACTGATCTTCAAGAGAACAAGACTGATTTTGAGGTATTGGAGGATAAGGGATTTATCTGTACAAGTATGTTTCCTTGTGGATCACCTATTTTGTTCATATAGTAGGTTGATGGGAGTTTACACTTTTTTTTAAAAGGATGGGGCCAAAACCTCATTTATTATATAATTAAAATACCACTTTCTATCTGGGTAGAGGTAGACCCATTACATAAAATTAAGGACCAAGACCAAGTGGTCTGAATAAAAGGCCCAAAAGCCCATTTTTTGTCCCAATGAGACCTTTGGTGGAAAAGTAATGCTACAGTACCCTGTCTGCTATAATACCACTGCCATTACAGTTCCAACTACAGTACCTTTGTCGCTACAGTGCCTCCACTTCTATAGTCCCCCACTACTATAGTGATATTTTGGACTTCTGATATACCAAGGACTACTTTTAGACTAAATTATATCATTTATGAGTTTTTTGTAATCTTGTTTGGGTTGACAAATGAAAAAGTAATGTTAATGTATCTAATGAATAGGATCATTCATCTGTATCTGGATAAGTTCATGTTGGTATTTGTGTAAAATATCTTGGTATACTCCAAGACTCATGGAAATCAATCCCATCATCTTAACATCATCCTAGGTACACTAAGAGGGCATCAACTATATGCCAAGCTATCAATGTGCCAGCTTTGGATTGAACAGTTACACTTCTTAGGGAACATCATCTCATACTATGGTGTGTCAGTGGACCCAGAAATGGTTTAGGTAATGGTTTTCAGGGATCATCCCAATAATTTTTTTCATCTGAAGCTTTATGGGATTATTTGGATATTATAGGAGATTTATCCAAGAATTTTTCCATTTGGTAGCACCACTTTCAGGATTGACCAAAAAGAGAGTAATGTTTGAATGGATAGAGACTTCTGAGAGATATTTTCATGATTTGAAGAATAATTTAACATCACCACTAATTTTGATCCTACATGAGTTACGTGAGGAAAATACAATTTATTGTGAAGCTTCTAGGATAAGTCTTAGAGTTGTGCAAATGCAGGGAGATTGAGTTGTTGCATATAGGTCTCGGTAGTTTAGGCATCATGAATAGAGTTACCCTACACAATAACTCGAGTTGGTAGAAGTTGTTTTTTCTATTAATTATTGGAAACATTATCTTTTTGGAGAAAAGTATACAGTCTATACAAATCACCAGACCATGAAGTATATATTTTCATAGTATAATTTGAATCTTCGGTCATGGAGATGGGTTGAGTACATGTAGTCTTTTTATTTTGAATTTCCATATACCCCTGAGAAAGGAAATAGTGTGGTAGAGTCCTTGGGTAGGAAAAATCAAACTCAGATGGTTCCGGGGTCTTGTTCAGAGTGGAAGATGATGACCTTGCAAGTTGAAATGCATGTAATGGTTCAAGAGGTTCTGGTACATATGGCTCTGGATTCAGTTGTAGTAGATTATTTTCTTCTAATATGGATCAAGGATAGACAATATGATTAACCATTTTTCTTATCCGTTATTGAAAGATTTCAGGGTGGAGAGACATCATTGGATTGGTTGATAGAGTAATATTATGTCATCTATGTGAGGAATGGAATTGTTATTAAAACAAGATTTGAAGGGGATATCATACAATAATTTCATTCCTCGATGTTGGAATTGAATACATGAGTGACCAAAATGTACCGTGACCTATGATGACAGTTTTGGTGGCTAGGAATGAAAAAGGATATATCATGGTTTGTGACAAGATGCTTCACTTTTTAGCAGGTGAAGGCGGAGCAGCAATGACCCAGTGGTTTTCTACTGCCATTGCCTATTCCGTAATGGAAGTGGGATGATGTGCCCATGGATTTTGTGGTGGGTCTTCGAACAAGAAATAAGAATAATTATGCTATTTGGGTCATTTTGGGTCTATTGACAAAGGTAGAACATTTCTTTCATATAAGGGAAACCTTTATAGTAGAATAGTTGGGAGAAGTGTTTTATTAGGAGATAGTTTATCAGCATGGAGGGCCACAGGCTGCAGTTTTAGATCATGATTCAAAATTTACTTCAAGATTATAGTAGGGAATTAAAAAATCACTTGGAACATATGTATTATTGAGTATGGATTTCCACCCATTAAAATATGTGATGTTTGAATGTACAATACAGGTTCTTGAGGATATGTTACACGCATGTGTGCTTGAATTCAGTGGATCTTAGGAAAAGCACTTGGCTTCAGTGGAGTTTTCCTATTACAACAGTTATCAGGACATGATATATATGGAACCATATGAGGGTATTTTTTTTAGGACATGTCGATCACTGCTCAATTAGATAGAGGGTGGTGAGTTAGAGTTTTTGTGACCGAGTCTCATTGAGGAGAAATCAGAGATGGTACAATTGATTCAAAAACGTGTAGTTACAACTCAAAGTAGATATAATTTGTATGCTGATAGAAAATTATGATCCTAATAGTTTACAGAGGGTGATCATTGTTCCTTCAGGTTTCTCCTAGGTTGGGTCAGCATGGGATAAAGATCCAGGACATGTTGGTGCCCAGGACTGTTGGACCGTTTGAGATAATGGATAGAATTGGGTTGGTGGTGTACCAATTGGATCTTCTATAGAGATACAATGTTTTGCATGTTTTTTACATTTATCAAAACTATAGAGGTATCATCCCAACCCTTCTCATCAAATCTACGTGGATGAGGGTGACCGTGAGATAGATTCATCCTTTGAGGAGCATCTGATATTTGTGTTGGATTGCAGTGATAAAGTGTTTTGTAGATATTAGGCCTCAATTTCCCGATCATCTTGGCTTGGAATATTAGTTAGGCTTGGAGGTGTAGCTCGAGGACGAGTTATTATATGGTTGGGATATTGTAAGATCCCAAAAATTTCTGGAGTTATCTCAGTCAGGATTTCCAGTAATTTTTTTCCTACGTAAGTACCATTGGTTGGAGATATGTATTCTGAGGTGTTTGGGTGAATTCAAAGAAAATCATGGAGAAAATGGGTTGTGCACGGTAGGCACACGGTTTGAACAACCCGTGTGAATGATTTGGAGAAACCATCGGCCCTCTTGTTTTTGAGGTAGTAGATTAATTATAGTTAAAGCACCGTTTGAGAGGCCATGCATGGTAGCTGTGCGAAGTGCCCCCTTGAAGAAGTGTCTAACACATTATTTTTCTATCTTTGCGACTAAATCGTGCACATGATAACAATGAGATCATAAAATTTTGGATCTCTGCCATTTTCATGTTTTAATCACTTTTTTGACCTCATATGAAACCCAAATTCAGTATTTTACATTCATATTTGTAGAGGAGGGTTATCCCATCAACCAAGAGGGATTATATGGCCATATAAACATGGTTCATTATGATTGAAATCCCAAATTAATGATAGACTCTCCTCCAGGTAAGTGGATTTCACCCCGATGCTTTTCACTCTATTTCTTCTATCCTTCCATGATCTTTTCATGGAAGATATCCTCTATTTTATTAGATGTAAACATATATGGTGAGATATAGATCTAGGATTAGGGATATGGAAATATATTTATGAGATCTTGATTCCTTTGATCTTTGTATTGGTTTAGGGATTTAGATCCAAAACTTTTATCAACGTCATTATGCTGGTCGGATTTTGGTGATTTCCATTGGAAAAAATCCATCAAAGAATTGAGGTAGGTGGTCTATATCTAATTCCCAAAATCGTTGATTTGATATGTTAATAAAATATTGTAGAATTGATAGAATCCTTTAGAAGTTTATTTCCTTCAATAAGGTTGAATTGATAGACCAACTGAGTTATTGATGATATGCTAGAATATGTGATTAATTGGGGAATTAATCATGAGACTATGGGAGGACCCTATTAGATAATTATTTTGTGGAAATTGGTTATAAGATATATGGGTTTTAATATTGATAATTAATTGAGGAATTTATTATGATATGTTTTGTTGGCTAGGTTGATATAATTACCTATGAATTAATTATCAGCATGAGATTATGATCTAGATAAATATTTTCGGGATTAATTATGGAATTTTTATAATTATAACAAGATAATTAATGATAAAAAATTAATATGGGATATGAATTGTGATATTGGTTTATTAATTAATGAATTAATTAATGACTTAAAGTCCATAGTTAATTGTTGATTTAACTAATGGAATGGATGCTTTTAACAAATTGTTGAATTAGTAATTAGATTGAGGTGGATAATTAATTGATAAATTAATTCTGTGACAATGAATGGCAACAATTTCATTATAATGTGAAGTAAATATGGTAACATGGTCATCATACTTATTAGTAAGATAATGGGAACATGGTCATTTTAATGTGACGTATACATGGTAACATGATCATTATACTTATGAATAAAGAGAATGGGAACATGGTCATTCTATTGAGGGGTAAGAATGGTTACATGGTCATGTTATGTACATTATGATATTGGTAACATTGAATTTATGGCTTATAAATGTAAATTTAAATAATTAAAATAATGGAACTCCAAGTTATGGCCTTACATGAGAAAATAAAACTCCCACATAAGGAAAATTAGGTATTGAGATATCATAGAAACATGAATATCTAGAGCTTCGACAAGAAGAAAGTAATAAGATATGATATTAGCTAGGAAAAACTTCTGAATCTGGCATGAGGCAAAGTTAGTATTGAGGTTTGGGTATCCTTGGGGACCCTAGTGTAAATGTATCACTAGTGAAGAAAACGTTTTTTACGTCACCATTTTTTACGTCGGTTATATAAAACCGACGTCATAATATGTAAAACGAGGTTTTTTACGTCGGTTATTAAATAACCGACGTAAAAACTAGTGTTTATTACACCTTTAATGTCGGTTATTTTGATAACCGACGTTATCAATCGCGCGGCTTCGTTTTTTACGTCGGTTATACATTAACCGCCGTAAAAAACAGAAGCGGGGGGGCGTTTGTTACGTCGGTTATTCAATAACCGATGTAAAAACGCGGTTTTCGAAGGCCTTTTTACGTCGGTTATAAAATAACCGACATAAAAAAAGAATCCGCAGATGTTTTTGACGTCGGTTATGGAATAACCGATGTAAAGAAACACGTATTTTGAGCCCTTTATAACATCGGTTATAAAATAACCGATGTAAAAAAAGAATCGGAGGAAGGTTTTTACGTCGGTTATTGAAATAACCGACATTATAAATGTTTTTAAAACAATTATCACGTCGGTTATTGAATAACCGATGTGATAACTCATTTAAAAATTTACCCAGACCCGTGGATTGTCATTCGCGAGTTTACCTTCGACAGTCGCGACTCGTCTCTCTCGCGCGTAAACCCGAATCGGCTCGTCCATTTCGTTGGTTTAGATTCGTTTTACGATCATCGTTTCTCATATTTAGTCTCCTCGGATCAATCATCTAAACTCGCAGCACTCAGGTAATCCTCCCACTCGTTCGTTTTTTTCGCTGATAGTATATATATATGTGTTGTGATTTTCTTTGTTGAAACTAGCTAAGATTCTTCGATTGCGAACACTTTTAACTCGTTTTGGCACCATAAACTTATTTATTATCCCTAGATCTATTTGTTCGACTTGAAATATTGGGTAATTTTATGATTTCACTAATTTTTCATCGTTTTCTATAAATCCCCGAGAGGGTTGGGGCGTGTCCATTTGGATGGGTTGCCCTTTTACAGTTGTTACTACTTTATTCACACACAACCATGGCATAGGTGCATGGATTTGGGGTCGGGGGGTGTCCAGGGGGGTTTAAAAGGGGGTGGGTGGGTGTGGGGGGCTGTCCAAGGGTGTGGGTGGGTGTTGGGGGGTGTCCAGGGGGTGTCCAAGGGGGTAGGGGTGGGGGGTGGTGTTTAGGAGGGGTGGGGGGGGGGGCTGTCCAGAGGGTTGGGGGGTGTCCAGGGGGGTGTCCAAGCAGGTCGTGGGTGGGGGGTTGTGTCCAGGAGGGGTGGGGGTGCTTTCTAGAGGGGTCGGGGGCTGTCCAGAGGGGTCGGGGGGTGTCCAGGGTGGTGTCCAAGGGGATGGGTGGGTGTGGGGGGCTGTCCAAGGGGGTGGCGGCCTGTCCAGAGGGGCTGGTGGGGTGTCCAGGGGGGTGTCCAGGGGGGTGTCCAAGGGGGTGGATGGGTGTGGGGGGCTGTCCAAGTGGGTGGCGGCCTCTCCAGAGGGTATTTGGGGTTGTCCGGGTGGGTGGGGGGGCTGTCCAGAGGGTTGGGGGATGTCCAGGGGGGTGTCCAAGGGGGTAGGGGGTGGGGGGTGGTGACCAGGAGGGGCGGGGGGCTGTCCAGAGGGGTCGGGGGGTGTCCAGGGGGGTTTACAAGGGGGTGGGTGGGTGTGGGGGGCTGTCCAAGGGTGTGGGTGGGTGTTGGGGGGTGTCCAGGGGGGTGTCCAAGGGGGTAGGGGGTGGGTGGTGGTGTTTAGGAGGGGTGGGGGGGCTGTCCAGAGGGTTGGGGGGTGTCCAGGGGGGTGTCCAAGCAGGTCGGGGGTGGGGGGTTGTGTCCAGGAGGGGTGGTGGTGCTTTCTAGAGGGGTCAGAGGCTGTCCAGAGGGGTCGGGGGGTGTCCAGGGTGGTGTCCAAGGGGATGGGTGGGTGTGGGGGGCTGTCCAAGGGGGTGGCGGCCTGTCCAGAGGGGTCGGTGGGTGTCCAGGGGGGTGTCCAAGGGGGTGGATGGGTGTGGGGGGCTGTCCAAGTGGGTGGAGGCCTCTCCAGAGGGTATTTGGGGTTTTCCGGGTGGGTGGGGGGCTGTCCAGAGGGTTGGGGGATGTCCAGGGGGGTGTCTAAGGGGGTAGGGGGTGGGGGGTGGTGACCAGGAGGGGCGGGGGGGGGGGGGGGGGGGGGGGGGGGCTGTCCAGAGGGGTCGGGGGGTGTCCAGGGGGGTTTACAAGGGGGTGGGTGGGTGTGGGTGGGTGTTGGGGGGTGTCCAAGGGGGTGTCCAAGGGGGTAGGGGGTGGGTGGTGGTGTTTAGGAGGGGTGGGGGGGGGGCTGTCCAGAGGGTTGGGGGGTGTCCAGGGGGGTGTCCAAGCAGGTCGGGGGTGGGGGGTTGTGTCCAGGAGGGGTGGGGGTGCTTTCTAGAGGGGTCGGGGGCTGTCCAGAGGGGTCGGGGGGTGTCCAGGGTGGTGTCCAAGGGGATGGGTGGGTGTGGGGGGCTGTCCAAGGGGGTGGCGGCCTGTCCAGAGGGGTCGGTGGGGTGTCCAGGGGGGTGTCCATGGGGGTGGATGGGTGTGGGGGGCTGTCCATGGGGGTGGATGGGTGTGGGGGGCTGTCCAAGTGGGTGGCGGCCTCTCCAGAGGGTATTTGGGGTTGTCCGGGTGGGTGGGGGGGCTGCCCAGAGGGTTGGGGGATGTCCAGGGGGGTGTCCAAGGGGGTAGGTGGTGGGGGGTGGTGTCCAGGAGGGGTCGGGGGCTGTCCAGAGGGGTCGGGGGGTGTCCAGGGGGGTTTACAAGGGGGTGGGTGGGTGTGGGGGGCTGTCCAAGGGTGTGGGTGGGTGTTGGGGGGGTGTCCAGGGGGGTGTCCAAGGGGGTAGGGGGTGGGGGTGGTGTTTAGGAGGGGTGGGGGGGCTGTCCAGAGGGTTGGGGGGTGTCCAGGGGGTGTCCAAGCAGGTCGGGGGTGGGGGGTTGTGTCCAGGAGGGGTGGGGGCTGTCCAGAGGGGTTGGGGGGTGTCCAGGGGGGTTTACACATCGTTTTATTTTATATTTCAAAATTGTTTACATTCAAATTATGATTTTTTTCATATAAACATATATTTGTCTTATCTAAAAAATATATATATTTATGCTATTTGTTATAGGTAATAATGAGTCGAAGTTGGATTACAGCACATCGAATGAGCAATGAATATGAGGAAGGTGTTGATGCCTTTTTGGAATTTTCTAAACGAAATGTTCCAAGTAGTGACATTTTTTTCTGTCCATGCCTGAAATGTCTGAATATGAAGAAGTTGAAAAGTAGAGAGATAAAAGATCATCTGATTTGTCATGGTTTCAATCAGAGTTACAACCCTTGGATTTGGCATGGCGAAACTGGACAGAATGTCACTGATGATAATGAATCGCAAGATGGTAACTCCGATGGAATTGAAGAAATGATTCACGATATTGTCGCAGAACAAATTGAGATAGAACCGACAGTTGCACGTCTATATGGTGATGCCGAAAAACCATTATATCCTGGTTGTACAGATTTTATGGTTTTGTCGGCGGTGTTAAGATTGATTAACCTGAAGGCGAAACATGGATTGAGTGACAGATGTTTTACAGAGCTGCTATAATTGATGAAAGACATTCTTCCAAAAGATAATGATCTTCCAGATTCACATTATAAGGACAAAAAAATATTATGCCCGATGGGATTGGGATACAGGAAAATACATGCCTGTCCGAATGACTGCATTATATATAGGAAGGAATATGAATTTCTGAAAGAGTGTCCTAAATGTGGGACATCACGGTATAAGGTGAAAGAAAAATCACAAGCTGATGTAGAGATTACAAAGCTCCCTTCAAAGGTATTTTGGTATCTTTCTATAATTCCTTGTTTCAAACGTTTATTTGCTAATTCACATGATGCAAAAAGGTTAAGATGGCATGCTGATGAGCGAGTATATGATGGAAAAATACGTCATCCAGCTGATTGTCCACAATGGAAGAAAATTGATGCCCAGTACCCTACATTTGGAAATGAAATTAGAAATCTGAGACTAGGCTTGTGCACAGATGGAATGAATCCATACCGAACCCTCAGTAGCACACATTGTTCATGGCCTGTTTTATTGGTAATTTACAACCTCTCTCCTGAAGTTTGTATGAAGCGCAAATATGTCATGTTGAGTATCATGATCTCTGGTCCAAAGCAACCCGGCAATGATATTGATGTATACTTGTCACCGCTGATTGATGATTTGAAACTGTTATGGGCTGATGGTATTAGGGTGTATGATTCTTATAAAATGGAATATTTTCAACTGCATGCAGTTCTTCTATTCACTATAAATGACTTCCCAGTATATGGAAATTTGTCTGGATACAGTGTTAAAGGTCATAAAGCATGTCCAATTTGCGAACAACAGACGTCATATTGTCAATTGCATCATGGGAGGAAAACAGTGTACATGGGTCATCGAAAGTTTTTGCCTATGGATCACCCTTATAGAAGACTAAAAAAGGCATTCAATGGCTCACAAGAATTTGATACTGCTCCAAAACCTTTATCCCCAGATTTTTATTTTGAGAGGGTGAAAAACCTTGATGTGACATTGGGAAAGACACAAAAATCTGGTAATGATAGACATATTTGGAAGAAAAGGTCAATATTTTTTGAGCTACCATATTGGAGGTATCATGAAGTCAAACATAATATTGATGTCATTCACGTGGAGAAGAATATCTGTGATTCTTTGATCGGAACATTGCTAGATATTAAAGGAAAGAAAAAAGATGGGTTGAATGCAAGGTTAGACCTACTATCAATGGGAATATGTTTGGAGTTATCTCCCACTCCTAAAGGAAGACGAACATTTCTTCCCCCGGCTTGTCATACATTATCGAAGAGGGTGAAAAGTAGCTTCTGTTAGTGTCTTCATGATATCAAAGTGCCTCAAGGTTATTCTTCAAATGTAAAAAATTTTGTCTCATTGAAAGACTTGAAGTTGATAGGTATGAAATCACATGATTGTCACGTCATGATGCAACAAATTCTACCAGTTGCACTGCGTGGAATATTGCCCATCCGTGTCAGAAAGACTATAATGAGGTTGTGTTATTTTTTCAATTCAATTTGTAACAAGGCGATTGATGTGAATGCTTTGAATATTTTGGAAAAGGATGCAATTTTTATACTTTGTCATTTGGAAATGTATTTTCCTCCAACTTTTTTTGATATGATGGTGCATTTAATGATTCATCTGGTTCGAGAAATAAAGCTTTGTGGACCTGTATATCTTCGTTGGATGTATCCTTTTGAAAGGTATATGAAAACATTAAAGGGATATGTTAAAAATCCATATCGACCTGAAGCCTCCATTATTGAAAAGTATATTTCTGAGGAGGTAGCAGAGTTTTGTACGAGCTACTTGGCTACGGCGCAACACATAGGTTTGCCTCCATCTCGCCATGAACGGGTTAATAATGAGGGAAAGGGGATTCGTGGCTTGAAAGTCAAATCACTGTCAGCTGAACATATGAAGAAGTTAGAATCATACATCTTGAATAACATAGCTGATGTTCAACCGTATATCACATTGCATATTAATGAGTTGAAACAATCTCATCCAAAGAAGAAAGAAATGTGGATTTTGAATGAGCACAACAAAACTTTTTTGCCATGGTTTAAAAAGACCTTGCTTGGTAGATCAGATGTATCAGAGAAATTAAAATGGATAGTGGGTGGTCCATCTTTAAATGTGATAACATGGTCCGCTTATGACATTAATGGCTATACATTTCATACGAAAGCTCAGGACAACAAAAGTGCAGTTCAGAATAGTGGTGTATTGGTGTTTGCAGAAGCAATGCATTTTTCGAGTGCTAAGGACAGAAACCCAATTTCGGCATCAAGTGCATATTATGGAGTGATTGAAGACATATGGGAGGCTGATTACTTTAAAATTAAAGTTCCTGTTTTTAACTGTAAATGGTTTATCGGTAACAACAGTGTCAGACATGATGAATTTGGAATGACACTTGTTAATCTGAATAGATTAGAAGACACAGCTGATTCTTTTATAATGGCAAAACATGCCAAACAAATTTTCTATGTAGTAGATCAATCAGATATGCAGTGGGCTGTTGTTTTACAAGAGAAAAAACAATATGTTGGTGAGGATGAATTTGATGAAGATGCTGATTTATGTGAGATCCCTACTTCCATGGAAAGATTAACAGAACATAATGATGAGTATGTTGAAGACATGGTTTGTGCCATAAGGAACGATCACGACGAAGGAATTTGGGAAAACAATCCAACTGTACATTCCTAAAATTACAGGTAACACATGTTTATTTCATGTTTACATTTAGTTTTTTCATATAATGTTAGATATTGTAAATTTTTTACTTATTAAAAATGTATCAAACCAAAACGATAAAACAATAAAAACCGTAAAGAGGAGAAGTCCTGGGCGCACCGGCTGGCCGGTGGTGGAGCACCGGTTGGCCGGTGGTCCAGACAGAGAGGAAGGCTCTCTGTCTGGTCCACCGGCCGGACGGTGGTGATCCAGCGGCCGACCGGTGGTCCAGACAGAGAGGAAGGCTTGCTCTGTCTGGTCCACCGGTCGGCCGGTGGTCCAGACAGAGCAAGGCTCTGGTCCACCGGCCGGCCGGTGGCACCAGGCAGTGGGCAAGTCTACTTCCTGGGTACTCCGGCTGGCCGGTGAGCTCACACCGGCTGACCGGTGGCTCAGTGAGTCCATTTTTCAGCTTTCTTGGGCCAACTCCTTGGCAACCTTTTGCCTGTGTTTACCATGTTTATCATTGTTTAACATTCTTACCATATTACCGATGTTTACTATTATGTAATTTAGTACACTTTTCTATTTTTTGATTAAGTAGTACTACAATATTTGAATTTGTATATTTGTGAACTAATGTTTGTTTTTTTGATTTGAAGGAAAATGACAGATCAATCAGTTGATCAGCCACATGATTCTGGAGATGAGCATATTGGTCATACATCTGGGGAGGAACATTCACATGCTCCTATTACGAAAAAGAGTTCAAAGGTTGGTAAGCGTGGGTGCACACGTTTACCAAAATTATCACTTGCCCATACGAAGGAGGAGAGGATAGTCGTGGAGTTTGATGATGATGATCTTCCTAGAGGTCCAAATGCTAAAGATTTTAAGGGTTTTGTAGCAACTCAGGCTAAGAGCAAAGTAAGCATTCTCTATGATGATTGGAGAAGTTTGGATAAGGCGATAATTTCTCAGCTGTGGGAGACCATTTTGGTAAGATATTTTGCTATTGTTTGACTGTTCTTTAAATGTTTCTAGTATATATAATATTTTTAACCTCTTTTTTATCAGATGACATTTGATATTCCTGACACTGGAGGAGTCAGGAAGAAATGCTTATCGTTGGATGCTAGGAGATGGAGGGATTTCAAATCAACCCTCTCATCTGATTTCATTTATGGTCATAGGAGTCGTGAGAATCCATGTTGTATATATCCTTTTATAGATGAAGACACATGGAGACAATTTTTTGAAATTAGAAGAAAAGAATCATTTTTGGTAAGGGCAATGTAAACTTTTATAAGCTTTCTTATATAAATGATCTTATTATTGTTTTGTTAATGATTACTTATTCTTAATTTACAGCAAACAAGGAAAGCTCATCAAGAGATCCAATCTAAAAATGTATACCCTCATAGTTTATCTCGGGGAGGATATGCATTATTGGAAGAACAAATGATGGCAGAAAAATTTCAACAACTAAGAGCTGAGTCTTCAAGCTCTGGAGAGGTGGCCCCTCCATCCCCTCCATCTAGACATGAGAAATGGAAAAGAGCTCGGAAGGGCAAAAAAGGACAATATATTTCGGAAGAATCGAGACTCGTAGTTGAGAGGATTGTAAGATATCTATTTTATTTATTTAAGTTTACTATTTTCGTCATATATTTCCAATCATTATATAAATGTTCAATTAATTATTACAGGACTCTCTTGAGGAGCAGAGTTCACATGGGACATTTACACCATCTGGGAGGGAAGATATTTTATCTGTGGCATTGGGAAAGCCCGAACATCCTGGCCGTGTAAGAGGATATCCGGCAGATGTATCGGTAAGAAAAGTGTTCCCACGTTCCTCAACTTCTAACGTTGAGGGAGTTTATAAAAAAAATAGAATCCTTGGAGGCTGAAGTCCATAATATTAATGCGACAAAGGAGGACAAGATTAGAGCATCGGTGCAGTTTATGTTTGCAGACTTGCAAAGTCAATTTCAGGGTGCAGCTCCCACTCCACCTCTCCCAGTAGCTCCCACTCCCCCACCTCAGCCTGCGGACCCCATTTTTGATCCTCCTCCTCCGCCGCAGCTACCTACTTATTGTGAGTTGTATGTTGATGATCCTCAACATCATATAGTTGCATATGGTATGGTATATTGTATAGGAGATACAGTTCATCATCAACAGTTAGAGGTAGAGAATCAGAGGGTCACTGTACAGGATATTATAGATAG
Organism: Viscum album; assembly: GCA_963277665.1. NCBI lineage: Eukaryota > Viridiplantae > Streptophyta > Magnoliopsida > Santalales > Viscaceae > Viscum > Viscum album. The sequence continues at coordinate 688,966,234 of OY728167.1, forward strand.
ATTAGCTCGGATACCATTACCTACAGATGAGGTGACGACAGTTGGACATAGTATTGGCCATTTTTTACTTTGGCCATCCAGACTTCTTCGACTCATTACCATAGAGGTATGGATGTTATATCTTTTATTTTATATTTTTAATAATGTTTTATCATTTGGAAACTAATATATTTTTCAATTTATTTTTACAGGAATACTTCAAAGGTAAAGAAATACTGTATAGACAACAACAAAGACAGATATCTATGACATCAGATGCAGATACTAGCAGTCTTGACAAACTGTCAAGATATTAAAATTTGTTGGCGGATCATTATGACTTTACAATGGAAGCTCATGTCTGTGGACGTGAACTAAGTGTGGGGATTATGAAAACTGATATCATGGAGTTTGTCACTGGAGATAAGTTGGGCATCAACGTGGTGCAAATTTTTATCATGTAAGTCTTAACACCTTTTCCTTGCGTTATATTTATTAAAAATGTATACTTATGTCTGCTTTGTATTAGGTATCTGTATAAAATTTGTGAGAGGAATGAGCTGACAGATGTATATAGATTCGTGGACCCACAATTGATTTCCCCTGAAGCATGTGCATTGGATGAGGAACAAAGAATGCTTTATATTGCTGATAGATTTGAAAAGAATGTAATCACACAGTGTTGGATGATGCCTTTTTGTGAGAGGTATGAAACACATACCTCTCAAAGAGTTAATTATCTTTTAACATAAAAAACCACTAACGTTAAATTTCCTTTTATCAGGGATCATTGGATGTTAGGGGTTTTTTGCCCTAGGGAGAAAACACTTTATTGGATATTCTCTCTCCATGATGATGTGCGAGAAAGTTTTAAGAATATATTGGAAACGTAAGTTTCAATTTCACAATAGTTTTATATATTATAATGAATTTTAAGTTTACCCCATTCGTATTATTTTCTAATAGGGCATGGGTCCACTTTCGAAAAATCGCAAAGAAAAGGAATTTCAAGATCAAATATGTACATGCGAAGGTAAATATCCATTTATAATTTGTACATATTGATTTATTACATAAAAATAGTATATTGAATTTACACTCATTCAAACAGAAATGTCATGAGAAACAAGGCATCATCGAATGTGGATATTACATGTTAAGATTTATGTATGAAATAATAACAACTGGGACAGTTCTGAGTTTTGACCTGGTAAGATTTCCTATTTCTCATAATATTTCAATTTGATTTATTCATTATACACGTTGACTACTATCCTTTTCCTTTGTAGCTTTTTGATGACCCTCAACCCTTTACTGCTGAAGATATCAAACACTTACAAGTGGTGTGGTCAAATTATTTTACAGGTTTGATTGACTTTTAGTTGTTTGTAATGTAAAATGTAATTTTGAATATTGTCAATGTAATTGTGTATTTCGTAGTCGTTTAGGTTGGATTTAGTTTTTTTTGAAGTTGACAGTGTAAGTTTTGAATGTTATATAAATGAATGTTTAATTTTTCTCTACTTCTTGTTTTGGTCTACTGTTGATGGTTTTTCTGGTCTGGATTTTGGTATGGGGGGAGAGGTTCCAAGGGGGTGGGTGGGTGTTTGGGGGGTGTCCAAGGGATATGGGAGGGGTGTCCAAGGTGTGTTTGGGGCTATCCTAGGGGTCGGGGGGGGGGGGGGGGTGTAAATGAGGGTGGGGGGGGGTGTCCAAGGGGTGGGGGGTGTCCAAGGTGTGTTTGGGGCTGTCCAAGGAGTCGGTTGGGTGTAAATGAGGGTGGGGGGGGGGGGCTGTCCAAGGGGTGGGGGGGTGTCCAAGTGGTGGGGGGTGTCCAATGGATATAGGAGGGGTTTCCAAGGGGTGTTTGGGGCTGTCCAAGGGGATGGGGGGGTTTCCAAGGGGTAGGGGGGTTTCCAAGGGGTCGGGGGGGGTGTCCAGGGGGTGGGGGGGGCTATCCAAGGGGTGGGGGGGGGGTGTCCAAGGGGTGGGGTGTGTCCAAGGGATATGGGAGGGGTGTCCAAGGGGTGTTTGGGGCTGTCCTAGTGTTCGGGGGGTGTAAATGAGGGTGGGGGGGGGGCTGTCGAAGGGGTGGGGGGGTGTCTAAGGGGTGGGGGGGTGTCCAAGGGATATGGGAGTGGTGTCCAAGGTGTCTGGGAGTTCTGTCCAAGGGGCCGGTTGGGTGTAAATGAGGGTGGGGGGGCTGTCCAAGGGGTGGGGGGGGGGTGTCCAAGGGATATGGGAGGGGTGTCCAAGGGGTGTTTGGGGCTGTCCAAGGGCTCGGGGGGGGGGTGTCCAGGGGTCGGGGGGGGGGGTGTCCAAGGGGTCTGGGAGGGCTGTCAAGGTGTGGGGGGGTGTCCAATGGGTGTTTGAGGCTGTATTAGGGGTCTTGGGGGTGTAAATGAGGGTGGGGGGCTGTCCAAGGGGTGGGGGGGTGTCCAAGGGGTGGGGGGTGTCCAAGGGATATGGGAGTGGTGTCCAAGGTGACTGGGAGTTCTGTCCAAGGGGCCGGTTGGGTGTAAATGAGGGTGGGGGGGCTGTCCAAGGGGTGGGGGGTGTCCAAGGGATATGGGAGGGGTGTCCAAGGGGTGTTTGGGGCTGTCCAAGGGCTCGGGGGGGGGGGGGTGTCCAGGGGTCGGGGGGGGGGGGGTGTCCAAGGGGTCTGGGAGGGCTGTCAAGGTGTGGGGGGTGTCCAATGGGTGTTTGAGGCTGTACTAGGGGTCTTGGGGGTGTAAATGAGGGTGGGGGGGCTGTCCAAGGGGTGGGGGGTGTCCAAGGGGTGGGGGGTGTCCAAGGGATATGGGAGGGGTGTCCAATGGGTGTTTGAGGCTGTACTAGGGGTCGTGGGGGTGTAAATGAGGGTGGGGGGCTGTCCAAGGGGTGGGGGGGGGGGTGTCCAAGGGTTGTGGTGGGGCTCCAATGTGGTGGGGGAGGGCTGGCCAGGTTGTTAGGTGGGTATAGATGAGGGTGGGGTTCAGTTGGGGCTTGGGGGAGGGCTGGCATGGTTATTTTTGTTTGGTTTCTGGTTGCTTTTTGGTGAGAGCAGTGCAAGTATTTTAAAAAAAAAATATCGCTTTCACGTCGGTTATTTTATAACCGACGTGGTAAATAAATCGGTAGGGGTTTATCACGTCGGTTTTTTCGAGAACCGACGTGCTAAACCGTTCCCGGGCCTTTTATCACGTCGGTTCTCCATATAACCGACGTGATAAAAGGTCTGGGAATCGATTTACCACGTCGGTTATTGGATAACCGACGTGCTAAAACGTTTCCCAGGCCTCTTTATCACGTCGGTTATTTCAGAAACCGACGTGATAATAGGCCCGGGGAAGGGTTAATCACGTCGGTTATGTCATAACCGACGTGATAAACGATATCCCAGGCGTTTTATCACGTCGGTTTAGAAAATAACCGACGTGATAAACCCCCCCCCCCCCCCCCCCGCGCATATTTATCACGTCGGTTATTAATGAACCGACGTGATAAACACCGTGATGTTAGGGATGTTATGTCGGGTTTTAAATAACCGATGTAAAAAACGTTATTTATAACGTCGTCCGTATTAACATCGCCTAAAAACCGACGTAAATAATGAAAAATAACCGACGTAAAAAATGTTTTCTGCACTAGTGTATATAGATAAGAATAAATGATAATGTAATAATTTTGTATTTATGCATTGTACTTATTTATAATAGAACTGCATACACTATCTTTTGACTAGAGTTTTTAGACACAATTGGTGGTGGCCTACTGAGTTGTACTCACAACCTACTCATGGTACCTAATCAGTACTCGAATTGATTATATTATTGTAGGGCTGGATAACAGAAAATTCCTTAAGAAAGATTTATGATTGGGGATGAATCATGGAGGAGGGAACCATACATGGTTCAAGAAAAATTTTGGGAGTCTCTGTGTCTTTACATTTAGTTTCATTATATAAACCTGACACTTATATTGGCATACAATGTTTTCCATTTATGTTGAGTACTGATTTTTTGATTTCTCTATCTTGTGACATGAGTATTGTTTTGGTTATGTATTCTTACTCTATTGCTTATTTACTTACATAGGTGTTTTACTCAGATAAGAGAGGTTATAGTCACCCCTTGAATGACTAACCAGAACCTCAATGCTATTTGAAAGCCTCTAGCGTATGAGAATGCGTGCTTGAATGTTTTCTTGTTGAACATTACTTCATGACTTGAGTCATATAATTGACTGAAGTTATGAAATTTTTGATTGATGCCTTTAATCAATAAATACTTCCATTCACCTTAGTTATTTTCCACCAATGTTTTCCTTTTTGGTGCAAATAATTTTTATATCCTCATTATGCCCAAAATAGACAACTCTGTATTTTTTATATTTAATGCTAGAGATAAGGTCTTTATTTCCCATCATGGGGAAGTACCCAAATTTTATAATATCCAGGTTCATGATCTGTCTATTTCCCTTAATGAAATTACTGTAACATTGGCCTTATAAACATTATTATTGTTGACCCATGTTAGTTTATATATTTCTTTTGATAGTGAATACCTTGTCTAACCACTAGATCTATTTCTTCTTTAACATCCTAGAAAGCCTTAAATATGTTACTTTTTTATATTTCTTGAGGATATATCTTACTGTTGATTTTTCTTCTTCTAGGTATCATTTACTACACTCTTTCATACCCATGATGTAAAATGCACTACATTATATAAAAAAACTTCACTCTAATGACAATACATGTGAAAATCATAATTGGTATAATAAAATATGCAATCCCTCCTTCTAAATTACCCCTTGTGAAATATATTTTGACAATAGATGACACCTCTCCCATATACCCCCATCTTCCCAATGTAATAAAACCATATAAACAGTATCTCCATTTATATACTTTCTACACCACTAATAGTCATATATTAATTATATGTGTCATGTAAGCCACCCATCCTATATGGTGTTGATTCTTATGTTTTAACTTCAACTAATACTAGTTTATTTTTATGATAATGTTCCAATTTTTTTTATTTTCCTTGAATTGATTTTCATTTTGAAAAACCAAAACCTTTTTAGAATTTTTCTCCATAACATTCTTAAATTCATTAATGGCCATATCACTTGAATTACATGAGGTCATCTTCAGAAATAAAAATCGTTATTAATTATCAAAATTTCATTGCAACATAATAGATTCACCTTTAAGTTCTTAGATTCTATTTACCCATTATATAAATTAATTTTTCATGCCATAAATGATTCAATAATATTATTTAATTTTTAGTATAATATCGACTTCGTTCATTATGTTTTTAAAATATCTAGATTTATATTTTGCAATCCTTATTTTTAATTTGTACTTATCCTCTTCCTGTTCTGTAAGTAGATCATGGAGTCATGAACAAATATACTAGGGTTATTTTATTTATCCATCCTAATTCTTATTACTTCAAGGAATTCCACAATTTCTATAATTACCTGATATTATAGATGTTGTAAAATATATTTTATGTTTGATATCTTACATTACATCTTAAAACCAATATAAATGAACCAATAAGGATTAGATTAAATAATTATTATGAGTTAATATTAAAAATGAATATTTTCAATAAAATCCATTTTTTGCATTAGTTATTTAATTTCAATAACTAAATTTACAAATTATCGAATATGAATTTTATCACATCAAAATTTATTTAGTATTCATTTTTTCTTTCTTTTTTTAAAAACAATGAATATAATAAAAAAATATGGGCTTTATGAAAATTATTATTTTTATAATTTTATCATTATGTAAGAATATACTAGAAGAATAAAAAAAATTATGTAATAAAATATAAATTTTAGGAATTTTTTTTTAATATTAAAATATTATTTTAACTTAAAAATACTATGGAAAATATTTTTGGAACTAAATCAAAATGATACATTAATAAAAACTTCTTTCAATATTTTCTTTTAATTAAGAGTTTTCATGGGGTGATTAGTTATTCGATTTTTTTAATTCTATATACATTTTATTATTTTTTATAACAAAAAAATATATGTTATAAAAATAAGTGTTTATGATAAACTTATATTGTATATAAATTTTTAAACATAATAAATCACTTATCATAAAAACTATTTTTTTACATGTTATGTGTTTTTATTTTAAAATAAAAATTTCAAAAACTTAAATTTTTTTTTTGTAAAATTATTTAATAATATTAAATCAGAAGTCACAAATTATGTTAAAGTTCCAATATTAAATTTTCCATTAATTTTAATTACTATGGTTAAATATTAATTACCATGGTAAATGTAAATTAGGATTAAATTTAACAATTAAAAAAGAATAATCTGAAAAATACTACAGGTTGTCTTAAAAGTGGGTGTATTAGGATAATAGTTTACAAAACACACTTAACCTCCACCTTTTACCATTTTGGATCCATTATCCTTTGAATAGTAACCTTACATTTTTGAAAATTTAATGGTTTCTTCCAAAACTACCCTTCAATTAACTTATAAAAATGAAACACATGCACTACTTCAAGGCTCAAATATCCTTATAATTTATTCAATAAAATATAAATTATTTATAATAAAGAATCATAATACCATGTTAAAAATATTATATTCACCATTATTTAGCATAAGGCCCTGATTTAAAAGGACAATTATAAGGAAAATGTATGTCCTCGATGTGATTATTTTCAACTACATTACTTTTATTCATAATTATATTAATTACAATATATTTTATCCAAAATAATTTTATGATATTAGAATAATTTATACAATTTACTTTTATTATATTAAGGTTTTTTTCATTATATATTCTTACTTCCCTTCCATTAAGATAAATTAAATTATCGTTCAAGAATACATAAAGAGTACTGCCTCCCGAAGCAAAGAAACTCATTCTTCATAACAACCAATCATTAATTATTACTATAATGAATTACATGATGATATATGATATTTATTACATGTATAATATTCTATGTATGTGACATTAACATAATCAAAATACATCCCCTTACACATTAAATCATTAAAATATGAAACCATTTGGGTCGATTTAACCACCTATTTAATTGGTGTTGTAATGATTAACTTATAAATGATTATGTGATGTCATATAATGGTAATAAAATGTAACAACGATATATTTTATATTTTTTATTGATTCTGGGATGTTTTTTCATATTTAAAATATTTATAAAAATATCATATTTTGATCGTTAAACACGTTGAAAACTATTTCATCATGATTTCACTTTTCACAAGAAATATTTTTTCTTCCAACTAATGAGAAGGGGACATATGTAATTATTGAAAAATAGTATTATTATCTATTTATATATATTTTAATGATTTGAAACCACATAGTTAGAATCTATCTTTTCTTTATGATACTTGTATGAAATAACCAACTGAAAGTTCTAACTAGTTGTAAAAAAAGTGATTACTAACTAATATATTCATAATAAATGATAATAAATGAAGTATATGATAGGTAAATTCTTATGAATAAGGATTTTAAAAATTATATTAAAATAGTTACGTCTTTTTTATTGTATTTTACATCACATTTGACTAAGGTAGAATAATGGTAAGGGGTTATTTGTCTCATATTTAATTTCATGAGACTTATTCCTTAATATACACCATGATACATTTAATATGGTGTTTATATTAACTAGTGAATTAATTTCACCACATTTATGGGGTTTGATGATCTATATATTTTACTTACTTTAAATTTCCATTGATTTAAAATATACCCAACTTGAAAGTGGTTTTGATCAAAATGATACTCAAACCATAAGGATTTTGTTTCCAATCTTATTTTCATATAAATATTGTTTTTGAAAGAAAATACATATGTGTAATTTTTATTCAGTATAAAAAATCTCATTATTTCCATTTTATATTCATGGATCCTATATTTTTACTTGATATTTCATTTCCCTTCAACTCATTTTTTACTCAAACTGTTTCATGTAAATGAAACTTACACCATCTCTTTTTTTTTCGGTATAAAAACTTCCTTTCTATATGTCACAAATCATTATTTGATTTTGAATATTTTTCTATATATACCTCCAGAATTTTTCGAGGTCAACTTATACAACATTAACTTATTCCAATAGTTTTAAATAAATGTTTGACATTTTCCATAGAGGTTTTTTCATCTAAGTATAAAACTATTTATTTTTAACATTTTCCATGTGAACACCTATTTCTACCATCATTATCGTTTTCTATGATACTTAATTTCTATGATTTAATGGTTTTATAAAATAAAATATTATTCTACATTATTTATAAAATATTTCTACATTTTAAAAAAATATCACATATGCCTTTTATTTCCAAATTGATTTTTTATAATGTTCATAAGAATTATTTCCATATAAATACACTTTATTTGACATAAATTATTGTTTTTGAAAACTATTTTTCTAATATAACCATCCACCTTATTTACCTGGATAAATTAGATAATTTCCAAAAAATTTATAGAATTAGTACATCATTTAATTTTTTTTATCAATCATCATAACTTTATTTTTTATTATAATCCGAAAATCACAATAAAGGAAAAATTAAGAATTTATTTCTCAATAATATTTAGTGTATGAACAAAATTATTCATCAAATGCATTTCCATTTTGAATAACCTATTATTGATTCTATTGTTTTAAGGGTGTTCCCCAACATTCTATTAACCAAGTAAGAGGAGAAATTATTAAACTAAATGCATACCTAATATCTATATAATTAAATTACAATATTCTATATTATCTTGATTGAATGGTATTTACCTATAAATTTACTGAATTTATTGGGATACCCATTAATTTTCCATGATTATATCATGTTATGATTATTGATATAATTATGAATGTTTTCCTAATATAATTACATTTGGAATGGATTTTAAAACCCTTTTATTTCCATGGGTTATTTTTTATATGATGATAAATTATTTCTTGGTAACCATATGGATGGATGATGATGGGTGGAGTCTTATTCACCCTATATTGCATTTTTGAAGGTTTATATCTCATAAGAAATGCAATCATGAGTGTATTTTAGTTTCTCATAACTATGGGAACTAATGGTGAGGATAATGAAAGTAATGTTCCCTATACTAATGTTTTTTCCATGTTTCTATGTTATCATGATGTTATGCTCTCATGGATCATGATTATTGGATAATGTTTCCCTGAAATTTTGATTCACGACTTTTCCTTTTGTCATGATTTATTATATATGTTTTTTTGGGTATAAATTTCTTATTTATCCTGATTATACTAATATTCTAATCTTATGCCCATTTATAATATTTGATTTTAATCACCAATATTTACCCTTATCGAGCATTTGATATCATGCCTTTCTTACGATTCACATACCTAGGATACATACAATGTGTCAAGAATGTTATATAATCCAAATAATTTGTCAATTTTGTTGAAGTATAAGTAGTTATCTATTTAATGAAAAAAATTCCAATTAGTTATAAAATATTTGAGTTTTTTGGTTAATTATTTGTACTAATTATTTAAAACTACAAATCAAAAATTTTAGGGGAATTTATTGAATTGAAATATTTTCCTTACATCATGTAATTTGATGTCATGCCTATTGAATTTCATAGTTGGTATCAAAGACGGGATTAGATAACTTTAGTGATTATAATGATATTGGTTGAGGATATATTTGTTATAAATTCCATCAATGGATTATACGTTATTGTTAATCATAATTTAAATTGTATATACAACCCTTTAGGTTAGTTGAGGTAATTATGATACAATAATATTCTTCACTAATACTAGTATCTGTATGTTAAATAATTTTTTTAAAACTAACTCATTCCATTCTAAGATATTTTTTTGACTTTAAAAATCACTAAGATGATTGTTTCTCCCGCTATCATTTCAGAAAATGTATCCCTTCTTATGTAATACAAGATATCATTTTCTATGTTTTGCTTAGGTTGACATGACCATGATTTTGGCCATTGGATCTTACAGTGTTTGAAATGATATATGATATAACTATTCTATGATATGATTAACGAATATTTTAAAAAATATAGTATTATATCTCACTAGTGATCTGGGGATATTTTGTTGAATGATATAGTCCAAACTAATCATTTGTGTTTTACTATTAAGTGTGATATAAGGTATCAAAAACTAAAAAATAAAATATATCCATCATTATATGTATATTGTGAGTTGATAATGTTAGTTCTTTATTTTACAAAATGTTACATATGATATTTGTTATTATGATATAAAGTGAAATTATAGATGATATCATGGTACCCCATCCAAGGATATACAAATGAATTATATTATAGGTATTGATATGAGATATTATTATCATGATATAGTGTAATTATGTTTAATGATTAATTTTTTACATTTTTTCGGAAAATTTAAATAATTTTTTTTAATATAATTTATTTTGGACTATATAAAAAAAGTATTAAATTACAGGATATTTGAAAAATTGTTTTACATAAAATGTTTAATATATGAACTATTTATTTATTTATATATTTTAAACATCCATGAATATGAAATGAATATTTTATTAATATTTTTTTGTTTCAATTTATATTTTTTAAATTTATTTTTATAACTTTTATTTCAATATTTAAAGATTTTGAACCTAGAAATTTTATAGGATTTAGTTTTGTCTAAAAAATAGTGATTTTTTAATTCCAATGTTGAAATTTCTTTTAATTATTATTTTATATGTGGTGTTTAATTTATTTTAAAACATTATATCAATCCTTAGTAATGATATATTAATAGTGGGAGTTTGATTTGAATTTTATAATAACCTAATAGATTTGGATCTATTTAGAAAAGAATGTGTTGAATATCTTTCTCATTATACAAACTCAAGATTTGGATTTTTGTTTCTTATGAATTTAATTAAATACCAAAAAGGATTTTGATAAACAGTTTTTGTGCGATCCATGTAGATCTTATTTGAAAAATCTATTTAAATTTTGTTAGCAAGGATTCATAACATAAATTATTAATTATGTAATAATTATACATTAATATTATTTAAAAACATTCATTTGGTTGAGGGAATGAGATACATAAATTAAATTATAATATTTCTATACCAATATAGTGAATTATATTATATGGAGAATAAATAAGAAGCATATAGAATTTTTTATATATTTTAAACCCCTCATTAATACCAAATGATATATTCCTAAAAAAGTAATAAATTTTTAGGACTTTGAAAATTTATTATGGGTGACTCTAGTTATTAGGTTACCATGGATTATATTATGTATGTTATGGATAAAATATATGACAATTAGATATTGATAAATATATATGGGAATTTTTTTGGATATTCTCTTTGTTAGATATCCCTAAAAGTTATGAAATTAGAGGATTGAACCAAGGATGATTTAATAAGTTAATATATCATATATAATGCTCAATAAACTATCTAAGAGTTATAAATGATAAAACTGATATGATTTTCTACCCAAATAACTATTAAATTATTGAAAAATAAATATATCTCACAACATAGTGAAATATAGATCTTCTTTTAAAATAGATATGGTGTAAGGTGTCATCATTTTAGCTGAATTATATTAAAAACCCGTATTGGATATTTATATAATACATGATTCCTATTAATTATTTTATTTTTTATTAGAATGGATTAGTTAATAATTTTTTTAAATGAGATATGTATAATAATGGAAAAATATGAATAATTTATCTTTCAATGACTGTTATAGAATCTTGATATCTTCTATAAATAGTTAGAAAAATATTTTGTCCTTGAATATCCTCTATTGGAAATTTCAACTACTAATGAAGTTAAAAGAAAAATATATATTTAAAATAACAATGAGTAGTATTATTTTCATGTTCATACACTTATTATTGTGACCATGGATAATAAATTAAAAAACCATCATGAAAATATAGTTGTATTTAAAATTATAACAAATTTAAAAAATTTATATTAAGAACAAGAATTACATGTGTCTTATGAGGTTTTAAATTATTTATTTTGTCATTAAATTTTCGATAGAAAATAAATTTATACTTATGAACTCAATATAATTGGGTAAATAAATATATTTGAATGATTATGTATATATTTGAAACAAGATCTCATTTTATACTTAATCTTGGAAGAATTTCATGAAATATTTTTTTTTCTAATCATCATTTATTATAATATTGTTAGGTAAAGTACCTACAATACTTTTTTTATTGATAAAAATTACTATTATTATGGATCCATTATGTTTACTTAATGTGATGAATTTTTATAAATTATTACAAGTGACTGTGAGGTTTCTGATTTGTTCATAAGTGACCATTATATTGAGTTCAAATTTTATAAAGGAAATATGTGATTCTGGAACTCCATATGTTATATTACAGAATATGTGAGTGATTCTTCATCTAATAAATTAAGTGACAATATATATATATTATAATCAAAAGGTAAACATGGTCAATATATGGGGATAAAATATTAAATGGAAATAATTGGACACGAAGAACCTATCATGTGTTTAGAATAAGTTAATATACTTTTAAAAGAGTTGGTTGTAGGTTTAAGTGACTATGAGTTACCAGTATATGTAAATATTTGATAAAGTATAAAAAATAACATATAGTTTATCAAAATAACCATGAAGAATATTTAAGTGTCCATGAGGAACAATAAATTAAATTTAAAGTTTGATCAACCTGATCGTGTCAAATAATTAAAATTATAAGTATATACAATACCCAATGGTCTCTAACACGCATAATAATGGAATTTAATGCTCAAATATCCTTTAAAAAAGGGGGATATTATTCCAACTACTCATTATTTCCAATATGAAAATTTTTAAAAAGATAGAAAAATACAAGTATAATCTATAAATATGATAATTACTCTCATATGAATTAGTTTATAGATGAATTAAAAAATAATAGAGATGAAAAAATTTATTTATATTTACGAAATTAGAATTTCATTTTTAAAAGTAATTTTTTTTAAATTAAATAGAATGAACATTATTTCTTAATACAATTTTATGAATTCATATAGGAGATAATATTTCAATTTTTTAAACCTCCACCATGATAATATATAATTACATTTTCATTCATATCCTTACTCTATTTTCATATATTTATTATAATTATTGAATGTGAGTTGTTTATATTCCATTTATCACTTCTGACTATCATGAATAGTAAATAAAGAGTGATGAAAAAAATTCTTATTTTATATCTTTCTTATTACCTTCCCTATAATAACCATGGAAAAGTTTCTTTGTTAAATGTTTTTATAGTTACACTACTGTATTGACCCCCTTCATGTTATGTACTATAAAATCACATGTAAAACTAATCCTTAACTATTAAAGATTCTTGGTAGTGAATTTAATGTCATCCAGAGAGGAATAATATCACCCCATATTTGAATGAATTGTTTATTCAACTATACTTATTTATATTATCATTGATATCGCATATTGTGAAGTTGTATGATTGACCATAACTTTAACAAATCATGTAGTGATCTTGGTTTTTCACTGATTAGTACTTTAATAATTTTTGTGCTCAAAAGTTCCAAGTCCTCTATATTGATAAAATTGTAAATATTCCCCAGTAGATGAACTTGAAAAAAACTTATGATGGTTTCACTGATATCAAGATGCAGTGTTTACCACTGGGATGGGTTTTGGTAAAATTTCAAACAAAAATAAATTATATTTTATCATATTTAATACATAAGTAAATTTTTATCTGGTATGTGTGGGAATTAATGTATCAAAATTAAAATATTATATGGAAATTATGATTTTATGGTTATGTACATTGGTGGTTATTTTTTATGGAATATATCAAATTTTTTTGGGTTTTGGGCCCAGTTTAGGAATGATCCGACACTATAAAAAAGTGGTTTGTTGGTGAAACCATAACCCTAATCCTAACCATATATTTTATTTTTCTAATCCTATTTTAATGGATTATCAAAAAATAAAAATAGATAAAGAATCCCTACAGAGGTTGGTGAGACCTATTGTTTTGGAAATGGTAGGGAAATTCTCAGAATAAGATCAGAACCTTAAAGTGATATCATTTATAAAATGTGGTAGGGATTTGATTTTAATTTATGAATCATTATTCAAGACATTACTATTGAGTTCATAATTGTTTATTATTCATCACTATGAATGAATTATCTCATGAACAAATGTAGAGACCCAAATATTGATATACATAGACATTACATAACTTTTGCGGAATACTTAATACATAAATAAAATAGATGCCCAAAGAACGTATTAGTTTAGTCTCTTTGGAAACTCAGGACCTAGTCTTCTAATCATGGTGAAAGATCTTCAACATCTCCCATAAAGATCTTCCCCTTTTTTCTTACCTAAAACCATTCTTTATATCCTGGGGAAAAGAAAACATAAAATGGGTCATCTCAAATGCTCAGTATGGGTAAACAGGGAGAACATAAAACAATCCATAAACATTTGAACGTAATAACATGAACATAAAACATCAAAATCATGAGTAATGACATAAATTGTGGTAGTTCATAAGGCATAGATCATAAAGTAACATTTATCATGATAAAATAGCATGGAAATAAACGATTTAATTGTGGAAAATCATAATACACATGATATAATTTCCATAGTTTCCAAGGCATTGCTGCCATGACCATTATAGTGGACAAAGTCCATTACTAAACCAGGTTTACCGGTCGTTCCAGCCCTATATTAATGAACTAGATTTACCTGTTGTTTTATCCATGTCCAGATCATGAGATATAAATCTTTACCCAATTTATTGGAGGTAGATATAGGTCCCAAAAATCTCATAATAGAATCATTCTTTCATTTTCCACAAAATAAACATAAATCATTCTTCATAACCCAACGAATAAAATGTGTTTCATAAACATCATCCCATCATATCATAATCCATATAAAAAATGGATATAATTTCATAATAAAAAAAATCAAGCCATCTAAATAATGGTGAAATTATACATGAAACATAACCATATTGCATAATGTCATCATATATGTAAAATAGTTTTGATAAAACACTTGAAATAAATTCCTGGGGAAAATATCCTTTCTTCTTCAGAATCATTTTATACTCTCAAAATGTCGTGAAATTTTAAAATAAAATAATTTTTTTTAAAATATTCATGAAATATTGTAGAAGAATCATCATGGAAATAAGGTGCTATGAAAATCATAAAAATCCGTTCATGTCATATAAGATAAAAAAATAATCTTATCATACTTTTTACAGAAAAGTCAATAAGTACCTCGTATGGTAAACAAAAGAAATATTCCATCCATACATCATAGTAAAATTAAAAAAGGGGGTAAACATGACTTTAAATATACACGAAAAAATAATAAATACTTTATGATTTTTTTTATAAAACATGGAAATGGATGACAAATATAACCCCAGTAAGTACTTACGAATAAACAATCTCGGATAAAAATGAGATTGGAAGAATTATCCTTTACCTTAGGTCCAATTTATTCCGTATGTGTCTGAAAATCCTATATAGTGGGTTTAAACATATTATTATCTTGTAACAGAACCATAATAATATTTATGATATCATGTATGATTCACGTACGACTTCATATTACATGTTCATTTGTCAATTCCATATTAAAGCATCATTTTGGGTAAAATCATTTCATTTATCATACGTGTTTTGACTTGTAATTTTTCATATGATTACTTAGATCATGATTAATATTGTCCAGAATTTAAAACAATATTTATATATCATATATATTCAATATATAAATATATATAATCATCGATAAATTGAATGAAATACACCGTTCCTGGAGACGGTAGGTCATATGTATGCATAAATGCTATTTTCGTTTCCTTATTAAATTGAATGAAATGAATGATATATGCATATACATAAATCAAAAAGAATTATAATGTCATATATTTCATCATTATTTATTATATATTATTTATAATCGTGATTGAATGGGTATCATGGAGAATGAATCTCATCGCGTCGTGGAGACGATAATCTGTACATAGGCACGAGCGATGATATCGTTCCTATGATTATTGAATGGAATTGGAGTGGATGATAAAATATCTCAGAATTATTATGATGTTATAATAATAATATATAGTTATTATTTTCACCATTATAACCATCCAATTAAGGTGGTGGTGGAAAAACAAATTACACCATGGCTTGTAGACGGCAAGCTGTACGTATGCACGTGCGGTGATTTTTGTTTTTCATTGGATGGATAGAAAGAGAAATAGGGTTGTTTCATATTTATAATAACATATCAGTATATTTTTTATACTTATGTTATTACATTATAATGAAAAAACTAAAGAAGAGGATGTACAAGAATAATGAAACATGAACGAATCGGTAGAAGAGATTACATCTTCCTCAACGCACCTCCTTTGAACTTCCTCATAAGGCACTAAAGATGGTATTTGAAGTAGACCAGGTCCTCTAGTATGATTCTAGGGAAGTGTATAAGGTAAATCTTCCTGGTTTGGAAAAGTTTTAAATCTAAAAAATGGTGTGAATTGGAGAGGGAGGAGGTTCCCTTTTATAAGGGAGAAGAGGAGAACTTTTGGAAATCTCCAAAATAATAATTTATAATAAATTAAACCCCACATAAAAACCTCAAAAAATGACTCAATTCTAAGATAAGATGATATAGTGTTGTAGTCACATCAACTAATAAATTTATACATGTTTTATGTTTATTTTAAACCTTATCATTTTGATTTATCCTTATTTAATATATTTAATTTTATTTGTTGAAATAATATTATAATTTCTAAATTGTTATTAATACTTACTTATGTGTTGTTAATTTTAGATAATTAGATACATTATTACATTTTAGACCAGACAATTTTCAATTTTCAATTTTTTAATAGTTTTGTGATTTTTAAACAATTTAATAATATGGTATTTTTATAAAATATAAATATTTACAATTTTGACACTATTAAATTATATGAATTTAAATAAAATCCAAACAGAATATATATTCGAAAAAAAAAATATTCAATAGATTCCTAACATGTTATATTAAACAAATAAATTAATTTAGCTCATTAATGTTTCATATAATATTTATTTTAATATTTTTAAAACCATTTATTTGATATTTCTCTTAATAAAATAATTATTACAACATTTTTGTATAATTATTTAATATACATATTTGATGCATAAAAATTAAAAATAAAATACAATGACAAATATAAATAAAATATATTTCATAAAAATACATTTACTCAAATTTATCATCTAAAATATCATATCATATAAATTTTTATATTTATTAAATTATGAAGGTCACAACTTTTCCATCATTTAAAATAATATAATATAAGTGTCATAATCACTTTTATAAGTCTCCAAATGTT
The DNA here is from genome assembly GCA_963277665.1 of Viscum album. Lineage (NCBI taxonomy): Eukaryota > Viridiplantae > Streptophyta > Magnoliopsida > Santalales > Viscaceae > Viscum > Viscum album. Next base: position 688,983,702 of record OY728167.1, read on the forward strand.
CAAAAATTAGACCATTGGATTATTATTGTCTATGTTTACATAGATAATATTTTTTGGTCAGGTTTTTGGGCATTTTAGGGGCATTATTAGTTTAATAAATACTGTATTATTGAATTTTCACTAAATAAATAATTTCGGCATCATTAATGTATTAGCTATTAAGGTAATTACATGTTTCTAATAAATTACAAATAAATTACCATAAAAACTAAAAACATTTTAAATTTCAAATGTGTAATTATAATTGAATTTATATTTGGTATAAATTTATATTAAAAATACATTAATTATTAACGCTGGAGTGAGACATATTTCACTTTCCTTTAAATAAAATAAATTAAAGTTCTTAATCACATCCAAGTGGGTTCCAATAGATTCTGTTTCGATCCAAGTATGTTTTAAGATAAATATAATCATCAAATTATATTAATACAAGTCATAGGGTAAATTTATATTATTATTTTTACCGTTAATTAATTGATTTACCTTTAACTATGATAAATAAAATTTACCGTAGTTACTATTCATAATGCCCAAAAATAAAAAAGTAGCCTATTAACATAATTTGAACCTACTGATTACAAATATGGAATCCATTTTCCCAAATTCAAGACATATAATTTGCAGAAAATAATTTATAATTAATCCTATTTTCGCAAAAAATAGGTTTTTTTTAAAACATTGCAAAAGATTAAAATGATTTTACCTATGAATTCAATGTAAAATTAATCATAATGACATAAATTATATTTAATTGTAAAAACATATGTTATTTATACTTTAAAACTATTCAATATTATAATTTAACCATATAAATTATCTCGATGAAAAAGTTTGTTTTTAATTAAAATATAGCGCGTTATTACTATTCATTAAAATTTGAAAGTTATCAGAAAAATATCAAATATTTATCCAAAGTAAATTTTAATATCCTTATTCCAAGGAATAAATTTAATTTTTTAAATTTAACTTATAAACATGTAATAAAACTAGATTTAAAATGGTTGTGTCATCAAAGGGCGGTAAAACTGCATTTTTTGAAAAATACTTCTTTTATCTGAAAAATTGATTTTGTTATAATACCTCATTCTGGAGAATTTTTAAGATGAATTATAATGTTATAAAATTACAAATTCGGTTAATACTATTCATAACGGCTAGTTCGTAATAATATTATAATAATATATCATTGTTTAGTGAAACTCAGTATTGCATACCACACTAGCTATCGAAGAAGGTCGCTTTTTCGTGTAACGCATGCCAAGTCAATGTTGCGTGTAGTGAAATATTCCTTTGGTTTTTCATATAATATAATAAAAAATAATCAATTATACTTTTAACAAAATATGTACTCAATTTTGCGTATAATAATTTCTACTAAACAATCTTGAAATTGTGTGTAACATGAGCCAAGAATAGTGTTGCATATAATTCAAGCTAATACAATGTTGCGTATAGAGAAAGATAATCTTGGTGTAGCATACAAAAGAAGATATCAAAGAAATCAAAAAGAATATATCTCATAAAATCTTGAGGTGTTACATTCTACGCCCCTTAAAATGAATTTCTCCCTTGAAATTCGTCGAGGTTATAAATGGTTCGCTAATTGATAGTTTCTTTCATAGAAACCCACTTCATAAAAAGGAATACTAAAACTTCATTTAAAAATGGAACATTGGAATCATTAAGGATACCTAAAGTAACTAATCTCTAGGTTTCCACATAGGAGAACATAGGTGAAAACATGGATATTGAAGATAAATCTAACCATCATGTTCTGATGGAGAGTGGTAGAGAACATGACTATGAAATAGCCAACAATCACAAAGCCATAAATTTATGATGATCTATGTACCATCTGAATCATCTGATATGAGGGTACTAGGATAAAATTATTGGTTTTCAAGATCACTTCACTAAAGATGATGAATTTTTACATAAGGAGAAATACTTACTTGATTTTAGTGTAATATCATTGTTGGTAATTTCATGAACAATTTCCACATCATCTATTATTTAAAGAAAGGAAGTTGAATTTGTCATTCATGAATTATTTTAAGATCATGTGATAGAATGATAGTTCATTCCATCTATCTCTATCAAAAAAAGTTTAGCACAAGCTATTAAATATACATAAGTCCATCTATGGTGATATTAATCATATACAGTTCCTAAAACAAACTTATACTTCATCTATCATACCGCTTAATAAAATAAAACTAATTTCTACTAACAAGGGGCTTACTGTAGGACAGAGGTAGGCAATAAAGGCTTGTCACACTTCAGTTGTGGGTTCTATTCCCGCAGTCTTGTCTGACACGTCAGGTTGTCGACCATCCTGCATGTTTTCTTTCTTCTAAAACCACATTATTATTACATTCCAGCAATAATATCAAAAAAAGTTCTAGCCTCAAACAATACTATCTTATTTACAACATAATCCATTCCAATATTTATTCTTATCCAAAACACTTCTATCCAAGCTCATAGTATAAAGAAAATGATTACTATAAAGTTCATCTAACAGGAATGCGAATACAAGAATTTATCCCACTTATATCATAAGATATAGCTTTTTGGTCACATTCCAAACACATGAATACCTTAATAATGTATTCTCTTGAAACATGTATTACCATAGAAACTTAGTAAAAACATGAATGCTATCAAAAGTTAACTCTTTCCACATACCAAAATCCCAAAAATTATATATACTCAATCCATGATATCCCTTTTCCCGTATATCAATAATGAGATCCTTAATACTATCAAACATATTATTTTCTCCTTATCCCTTCATTATGCGCATATCATCTGCTTTCCAAAAATATTTCAATCACTTTTCATGGTTACTGGTACCATATTCTTATGGAAAACCACAATGGACCAATACATTGATATTCCAAAATAACATAAACGTACCTAAACAAAATTATTCTTGAAATCCAATACATAAACCCTTCAATCCATCCTCTTCAATGATTGTCATGGAATAGGTACTTCCTTGATTTAGAAGAGACCTCTTAGTTCAGGGAATTGAGTTGGGGAATGCTCGTGTTCTCCAAAGATAAAACATTGAACTCCATAACAGTATGTCACTCTATGACCCTTCTCCCCACACATATACCATCTTCCCCTCCATTTGATGTATTCATCAAGCTTCTTCTTCCCTTCTTTAGAAATATTAATATTTCATTCTCTATGCTCTTCACCATTCGAACATGCATAAAAGTACATATTCCTCTTATTTGATGAACTAGTAATACCACTAATGTTCACCTTTTTAATCATATATCATGATGAATTATTCAGAATAATCAGAATATCATTCTCTCTAGGCATTATGCATATTCGTTGCTTATAGTCACCAATTTTTACATTGGATTCAACGTTAACCGAATTCCTTCTGGTTCCCTCCATTAATTAAAACCAAAACGAAATGTGTAAGAAATAGTTAAAATAACAAGGAACCACATAGTCATAAAAATTCACTTATGGGATGTATAACTTATGAAACCTTTTTTAATCCAGGACAACTTAGGTTCGCCATAGGTTATTCATGATTGTTTCCATATTTCTAGGACTATAATATATATTTAGACATACCCTTAGGGACATCCCTTAGAAATATCTCAAGGGATCTCACTAAACTGTTCATATCCTAGTTTCCAAAAGTTGACTAAAACTTCTCTCTGATACCAATTGTAGATACCCAAAGCATGACCTACATATACATTACATTACTTTTGCAGAATACATAATACATAACAAAAAAAAATTCCCAAATATTTTATTAGTTTAAAGTCTTTCAAAACTTGGGACATAATCTTCTAATCGTGGTGAAAGATCTTCAACATCTTCCATAAAGATCTTACCCTTTTTTTCATACCTAAAACATTTCTTTATATCCTGGGGAAAATAAACAATAAAAATGGTGATCAAAAATTCTCAATAAGGGTAAAACTGGAAAACATAAAACAATCCATAATCATTATAACGTAAAAACATGAACATAAAACATCAAAATCATGAGTAATGACATAAATATTGGAAGTACATAAGGCATGGATCATAAAGGAACATTTATCATGATAAAATATCAGGGAAATAAAACATAGAATTGTGAAAAACCAAAATTCAAATGAGATGATTTCCATATTTTTCCAAGGCATTTCTTCCAATACCATCATAGTGGAAAAAGTTTATTACTAAACCAGGTTTACCTGTCGTTCTAGCCCTATATTACTAAACCAGATTTATTTATTGTTCCATCCATGTCAATCCCAAGAGATATAAATCATTACCCAATTCAATAAAGAGATATATAGGTCCCACCCATCTCATAATGAAATCATTCTTTCACGTGCCACAAAATAAACATAAATCATTCATCATAACCCAACGAATAAAATGGGTTTCATAAACATCATCCTATCATAACATAATCCATATAAAAAATGGATATAATTTCATCATAATAAAATTTAACCATATAAATAATACAGAAATTATAAATGAATCATTACCATATTAAATAATGTCATCTTAGATGGAAAATAGTTTTGATATAACACTTGAAATGATTTCTTGAGGAAAATATATGTTTTTCTTCAAAATCATTTTCTTTTATCAAAATTCTGTGAAATTTTAAAAGAAAATAATTTCGTGGAAAATAATAATGAAATATTGTAGAAGAAGCTTCATGTAAATATTACTTCATGAAAACGTCAAAAACCGTTCATGCCGTATAAGTTAAAAAAACAATATTCTCATATTTTTTCCGGAAAAGTCAAAAAGTACCTTGTATGGTAAAGAAAAGAAATATTCTTTCCATACCACGTTGTAAAAGTCAAAAAGGGGTAAAAATAAAATTTTAAACACATAGAAGAATATTAAATACTATATGAAAACATTTTTATAGAACATGGAAATGGATGATAATTTTAACCCCAATAAATACTTACGAATAAACAATCTCAGATAAAAATGAGATTGGAATAATTATCCCTTACCTTATGAATAATTTCTTCCGTATGTGTCCAAAACTCCTGTATAACGAGTTTAAACATATTATTAACTTGTAAAATAACCATAATAATATATATGATATCATATATGATTCACTTATGACTTTATATTACCCGTTCATTTGCCAATTCCATGTTAAAACAGTGTTTTGGGTAAAATCGTTTCATTTATCATACGTGTTTTGACTTTTAATTTTTCATATGATTATTTAGATCATGATTAATTAAATCCTGAATGTAAAAAATGATTTATATATAAAATATATTCTATATATAAATATATATAATTGATTGATAAATGGAATGAAAAACACCGTTCAAGGAGACGGTAGGCCGTACGTACGCATGAACGTTGTTTTCGTTTCCTTATCAAATTGAATGGAAGGAAATGATATATACATATATATATACATAAATCTAGTAAAATTATTATGTCATATATTTCATTATTATTTATTTTATTTTCTTTATAATCGTTGTTGAATGGTTAACATGGAGAATGAATCTCATCGCGTCGTGGAGACGGTAATCCGTACCTATGCACAAGTGATGATATTGTTCCCATAAATATTGAATGGAATTATAGTGGATGATATAATATCTTATAATTAGTATGATGTTATAATAACAATATATAGTTATTATTTCCACCATTATACCCTTCCAAGTATAGTGGTGGTGGAAAAACAGATTACACCACGGTGTGGAGACGGTAGGTCGTACGTACACACGCACGGTGATTTTCTTTTTTGTAGGATGGATAGAAGGTGAAATAGGGTTTTTTAATATTTATAATAACATATAATTATATTATTTATACTTATGTTATTACTTTATAATGAAACAAATAAAGAAGAGGATTTAGAAGATAATGAAACTTGAATGAATCAGTAGAAGTGATTACCTCTTCGTCGACACACCTCCATTAAAATTCACCATAAGAAACTAAAGTTGGTATTTTAAGTTGACCACGACCTCTTGTATGTTTCTAAGGATGTGGATAAGTGAAATGATCAGTGATTGGAAGAGTTTTAAAGATCAAAAATGGTGTGAAGTGGAGAGGGAGGAGGTTCCCTTTTATAAGGGAGGAGAGGGGCACTTTTGGGAGCCTGAAAAAATATTAATTTATAATAAATTCAAACCCCACAAAAAAACCAAAAAATATGACTCAATTAAAATATGTGATGATATAGGGTTGTAATATCATCAACCAATAAAATTTATACTTGTTTTATGTTTATTTTAAACCTTATCATTTTGATTTATCCTTATTTAATCTATTTAATTTTATTGGTGGTAATAATATTATAATTCTTATATTGTATAAATAAATAAATATGTGTTGTGAATTTTCTAAAATTAGATACATTATTACATTTTAGACCATATAATTTTTAATTTTTAATTTTTAAATATTTTTGTTACTTTTAAACAATTTAGTAATATGTTATTTTTATAAAATATCTATAGTGTCAATTTTGACACTAATCAATTATTTGAATATAAATAAAATCCACACAAAAGATATATTATAAAAAATATTTAATAGATTCCTAACATTTAATATTCATTTATGAAATTCATGGGGAACATTAATTTCTTCATATAATATTTATTTTAATATTTTTAAGACAATTTATTTGATATATATCTTAATAAAATAATTATTACAAAATTTATGTATAATTATTTAATATACATTTATGTTGCATAATAATTAAAAATAAAATTCTATGATAAAGATAAATCTAATAGATTTTATAATAATACTTCTACTCAAATTTATCATCTTAAAATCACAACATTTAAATTGTTATTTGTTTTAAATTATGTAGGTGACATCTTTGACATCATTTAAAATAACATAATATAAGTGCCACAATCAATTTTTTAAGGCTCCAAATGGTAAACTATTCTACCTTTGTATGATTATGGTTTATATGTACATGACCAATATGTTTTGGTCAGGTTTTTGGGCTTTTTATGGGCATTGTTACTTTAATAAAAACTGTATTATTTATTTTTCTCTAAATAAATAATATCTGCATCATTAATGTATAAGCTATTAAGGTAATTATATATTTCTTAAAAATTAAAAACAAATTACCATAATAAATAAAAACATTTTATCCTTAAAATGAGTTTTTATAATCTAATTTATATTCTTTATAACCTTATATTAAAAATAATTTAATTATTAAAGTTGTAGTGAGACATATTTCACTTTCCTTATAAATTAAAGGTCTTAATCACATCCAAGTGGGTTCCAATAGATTCCATTTAGACCCAAGTATGTTTTAGGACGAAATATAACCATCCAATTATATTAGGAAATGTGTTACTGTAATTTTATAATATTATATTTACCATTAATTACCTGATTTACCTTTAATTGAGGTAAATAAAATTTACTGTAGTTACTATTCATAATGCCCAAAAATAAAAATTATCCTATTAACATAATTTGATCCTAATTATTCCAAATATGAAATCCATTTTTCCAAATTCAAGACATTGAAGTTTCAAAAGTTAATTTAAAATTAATCCTGTTGTCGAAAAAAAGGTTTTTGTTTAAAACATTTCAAAAGATTAAAATGATTTTACCTATGAATTCAATGTAAAATTAATTCTAATGACATAAATTATATGAAATGGTAAAAATATATTATATTTATAATAAAAACAACTCAATATTTTAATTCAACCACATAAATTATCTTGATGAAAAAAGTTGTTTTTAATTAAAATTTAGCGTGTTTTTACTATTGATTAAAATATGGAAGTTATCAGAAAAATATAAAAAATTTATCCAAAGTAAATTTATATATCCTAATTCCAAGGAATAAATTTAATTTGTCAAATTTAACTAATAAAAATGTCAAAAAATATATTTAAAATTGGTGCGTCATCAAAAGGTGGCAAAACTACAATTTTTTTAAAAATACTTCTTTTATCTAAAAAATTGATTTTTTTCTCATACCTCATTCTAGAAAAATGAGTAAGATGAATTATAATGTTATAAAATTAAAAATTCCGTTAATACTATTCATAAGGGCTAGTTCATAATAATATTATAATAATATATCATTGTTTAGTGAAACTCAGTATTGCGTACCACACAAGCTATCGAGGAAGGTCGCTCTTGCCTGTAACGAAAGCCAAGTCAGTGTTGCATGTAGTGAAATATTTATTTGGTGTTTCTTATAACATAATAAAAAAATTCAATTATACTTTGACCAAAATCTACACTCAATGTTACGTAGAATAATTTCTACCAAAAGAACCTGAAATTTTGTGTAACACAAGGAAAGAATAGTATTACATATACTTAAAGGTAATACGGTGTTGCGTATAGCACAAGATAATCTTGATGTAGCGTATAACAGAAGATAACAAATAAATTATAAATAATATCTCTCATTAAATCTTGGGGTGTCACATTCTACCCCATTAAAATGAATTTCTCCCTTGAAATTCATCAGGGTTATAAATGGTTCACTAATTGAAAGTTTATTTCATAGAAACCCACATCATAAAAAGGAATACTAAAACGTCATTTTAAAAAGAAACATTAGAAACATATCAGATACCCAATGTAACTCATCATTTGGGTTTCTGCATAGGAGAACATAGGTGAAAACATGGATATAGAAGAGAAATATAACCATCATGATTTGATGGAGAGTGGTAGAGAACATGGATATGAAAACGCCAACAATCACAAAGCCATAAATTTGTGATGATCTAAGGTACGATGTAAATCATCAGATATGAGGGTACTGGGATTTTTTTTGGTTTTCATGATCATTTCCCTAAATTTGATGACTTTTTGTATAAGGAGAAATAAATACTTGTTTTTAGGGTAATATCAATATTGGTCATTCCATGAAAAATTTTCACTTCATCTCTTATTTAATGAAATAAAGTTGAATTTTTCATTCTTGAAGTGTTAGGAGATCATGCGATAGAATAATAGGTCATTCCATCTTTCTCTATCACAAAAATGTGAGCACATGTTATTAAATATACAAAGGTCCATCTATGGTGAGATTAATCGTATATAGTTCCTAAAATGGACTTATAATTCATCTATCACACCGGTTAATAAAATAAAACTATTTTCTACTAACTAGGGACATCCTGTTGGCTATTGGTAGGTGATAAAGGCGTGTCACACTTCGATTGTGGGTTTGATTCTCGCAGCCTTGTCCGACGCGACGGGTTGTCGCCTGTCCTGCAGGTTGTCCTTTTTCTAAAACTACATTATTATAATATTCCAGCAATAATATGAAAAAATTTCTAGACTTAAACAATAATATCTTATGTCCAACATAATCCATTCCAATATTTAGGCTTATCCAAAATACATCTGTCCAAGCTCATGGTATAAAGAAAAATATTACTAGAAAGGTCATCTACCAAGAATTTCAATACAAGCATTTATCACACATATATTATAAGATATAGCATGTTGGTCACATTACAAACATGTGAATACCTTAAGAATGTATTCTCTTGAAACATGTATTACCAGAGAACCTTAGTGAAAACATGAATACTGTCAATAGTTAACTCCTTCCACATACCGAAATCCGAAAAATTCTATATACTCAAACCATGATATCACTTTTTCCTTATATCAATCCTGAGCTCCTGAATAAAATCAAACATATTATTTTCTCCTTATCCCTTCATCATGCCCATATCATCTACTTTCCAAAAATATTTCAATCACTTTTCATGGTTATCGGTACAATATACTTATATAAAACCACAATGGACCAATACCTAGAAATTCCAATATACCATAAAAGATCCTCAACAACATTATTCTTGAATTCCAATACATAAACCCTTCAATCCATCCTCTTCAATGATTGGCATGGAATAGGTCCTTCCCTGATTTACAAGTAACCGCTTTGTTCATGGCATTGAGTTGGGTAATTCCCATGTTCTCCACATATAATACATTGAACTCCATAACAGTTTATAACTCTATGACCCTTCTCCCCACACAGATAACATCTTCCCCACCATTTTATGTATTCATCAAGGTTATTCTTCCCTTATTTAGATATATTAATCTTTCTTTCTATATGATCCTCACCATTAGAACATGCTTAAAATTCTACCTTCCTCTAATTTTATGAGTTATGAATACCACTAACGTTCACCTTGTTAATCATATAACATGATGACTGATTCTGCATAATCAAAATATCATTCTCTCTAGGAATTACGCAATTTTGTTGCTCATAGTCACGAATTTGTCCATTGGTTTTAATGTTAACTGAATTCCTTCTGGTTCCATTCATTACCTAAAATTAGAAACCAATTTGTAATATACAATTAAAATAACAAGGAACCACATAATCATAAAAAGTCACTTTTGGTATGTCTAACTTCTGACACCTTCTTTAATCCATGACACCTTAGGCTAACCCTAGGTTATTCATGATTGTTTTCATAATTCTAGGACTATAATCTATATTTAGACATACCCTTAGGGGAATCCCTAGACATACAATTGAAAATCTCTAGGAATCTCACTAAAGTTTTTACATCATAGTTTCTAAAGGATGACTAAACTTCTCTACGATACCAATTTTATTGAACCAAAGCTTGACGTACATAGACTTTACATTACTTTTTCAGAACACTAAATCCATAACAAAAACATATTCCCAAATACAGTATTAGTTTAGTGTCTTTGGAAACTCAGGACACAATCTTCTAATCATGGTGAAAGATCTTCAAAATCTCTTATAAAGATCTTCCCCTTTTGTTTTCTTACCTAATAACTTTCATTATATCCCGGGGAAAAGAAAACATAAAAAGGGTGAGCTCAAATCCTTATTAAGGGTAAACATGGAGAATATAAAACAATCCATAAACATTTGAACCTAAAAACATGAACATAACCCATCAAAAATCATGAGTAATGACATAAATATTGGCAGTACATAAGTCATAGATCATAATGAAACATTTATCATGATAAAATAGCATGGAAATAAAACATGTAATTGTAAAAATCTATAAATCACATGACATAATTTCTATAGTTTCCAAATCATTTCTACCAAGACCATCATAGTGGACTAAGCCAATTACTAAATCTGGTTTAGCTGCCATTCAAGCCCAGTATTACTAAACTAGATTTACATGCCTTTCCATCCATTTCTATCTCATGAGATATAAATCATTACCCAATTCATTGTATGGAGATATAGGTCCCACTAATATCATAATTAAATCATTCTTTCATGTGACACAAAATAAACATAAATCATTCATCATAATCCAACCAATAAAATGGGTTTCATAAACATCGTCCCGTCATAACATAATCTATATAAAAAATGGATTTAATTTTATCATTAAAAAAATAAAACCATCTAAATAATATGGTAATTATACATGAAACATAACCATATTAAATAATGTTATCTTATATGGAAAATAGTTTTGATAAAACACTTGAAATGAATTCTTGAGGAAAATAATCTTTCTTCTTCCAAACCATTTTCTTTTCTCAAAATGCTGTAAATTTTATAAGAAACATTTTTTTTTGGAAAATAATTATGAAATCTTGTAGGGGAATATTTATGGAAATAAGGATTTATGAGACCGTAAAAATCCGTTCATGCTGTATAAGTTAAAAAAATAATCTTCTCATACTTTTGCCGGAAAAGTCAAGAAGTACCTCGTATGGTAAACAAAAGAAATATTCCTTCCATACCACATAGTAAAAGTAAAAAAGGGGTAAAAATGACATTAAAAATACATGGAATAATATTAAATACATTATGAATTTTTGTTTATAAAACATGGAAATGGAAGATAAATATAACCCCAATAAATACATACGAATAAATAATCTCAGATAAAAATGAGATTGAAATAATTATCCCTTACCTTAGGTCCAATTTCTTCTCTATGTGTCTGAAACATATATATAGTGGGTTTAAACATATTATTAACTTATAACAAAACCATAATAATATTTATGATATCATATATGATTAACTTACGAATTTATATTACCTTTTCATTTGTCAATTCGATGTTAAAGTAGCATTTTGAGTAAACTCATTTCATTTATCGTATGTGTTTTGACTTGTAATATTTCATATGATTACTTAGATCATGATTAATTACTAACATAATGTAAAACATGATTTATATATCATATATATTCTATTTATAAATATATATAATCGATCGATAAATGGAATGAAATACACCGTTAATGGAGACGGTAGGCCGTACATACGCATGAACGTTTTTTTTCCTTATTAAACTGAATGGAAGTAAATGATATATATATATACATAAATTCAGTATATTTATTATGTCATATATTTCATGATTATTTATTATATATTCTTTATAATTGTTCTCGAATGGTTAACATGGAGAATACATCTCATCACGTCGTGGAGACGGTAATCCGTACGTACGTACGAGTGATGATATCATTCCCATAATTATAGAATATAATTGGAGTGGATGATATAATATCTCAGAATTAGTATGATGTTATAATAATCATATATAGTTATTATTTCAACTATTATACCCATCCAAGTAAGGTGGTGGTGGAAAAACAGATTACACCACAGCGTGGAGACGGTAAGTCGTACGTACTCACGTGCAGTGATTTTGTTTTTCGTAGGATGGATAAAAGTTGAAATAGGGTTGTTTTATATATATATAATAATATATAATTATATTATTTATACTTACGTCATTACTTTATAATGAAACAACTAAATAATAGGAAGTAGAAGAATAATGAAACTTGAATGAATCGGTAGAAGAGATTACGTCTTCCTCGACGGACATCCTTCAAACTTCCTCTTAAGGAACAAAAGTAGGTCTTTGAAGAAGACAATGACCTCTAGTATTTTTCTAGGTAAGTTTAGAAGGTAAATGGTCTGGATTTTTAAGAGTTTGAAAGCTCAAAAATGGTGTGAAGTGGAGAGGGAGGAGGTTCCCTTTTATAAGGGAAGAGAGGAGCACTTTTGGAAACCTCAAAAATATTAATTTATAATAAATTAAAAACCCACTTAAAAACCGCCAAAAATGACTCAATTTTAAGATGATATTATATAGGGATGTAATATCATCATCCAATAATATTTTTACATGTTTTATGTTTATTTTAAACCTTATCATTTTCAGTTATCCTTATTTAATCTATTTAATTTTATTTGTGGTAATAATATTCTAATTTTTAAATTGTTATAAATAATTACATAGGTATTGTGAATTTTCCATAATTAGATACATTATTAAATTTTATACCATATAATTTTCAATTTGAAATTTTTAAATATTTTTTTGATTTGTAAAAAATTTAATAATATGTTATTTTTATAAAATATCAATAGTGTCAATTTTGACACTACTCAGTTATTTGAATTTAAATAAAATCCAAAAAAAAGACATATTCTAACAAAAATATTTAATAGAATCCTATCATTTCATATTCATCTAAAAAGATCATGGAGCACATTAATTTGTTAATATAATATTTATTTTAATATTTTTAAAACCATTTATTTGATATTTCTCTTAATAGAATAATTATTACATCATTTATGTATAATTATTTAATATACTTATTTGTTTCGTAAAAATTAAAAATAAAATACTATGATAAGTATAAATCTAATATATTTAATAATAATACTTTTAATCGAATTTATCATCTTAAAATCACAACATTTAAATTGTTGTATTTATTAAATTATGAAGGTGACAACTTTGACATCACTGAAAATAAAATAATATAAGTGTCATAATCACTTTTATAAGGATCCAGATGGTATCCAATAGTACCATTTTATGATTATGGTTTATATTTACACGACCAATAAGTTTTTGTCAGGTGTTTAGGCCTTTTATGGGCATTATTAGTTTAATAAAAACAATATTGTTGATTTTTCACTAAATAAATAATTTCTACATCATTAATGTATAAGCTATTAAAGTAATTATATATTTCCTAAAATTGAAAATAAATTACGATAATAAATAAAAATGTTTTATCTTTCATGTGAGTACTTATAATATAATTTATATTCAGTATAACCTTTTATTAAAAATACATTAATTATTAAAGTTTGAGTGAGACATATTTCACTTTACTTTAAATAAAATAAATTAATGGTCTTAATCACATTCAATTGGGTCCCAATAGATTCCATTTAGACCCCATTATGTTTTAGGAGGATATATAATCATCCAATTACATTAAGTCAAGTGTTAGGGTAAATTTATAATATTATTTTTATCATTAATTACTTGATTTACCTTTAACTGTGGTAAATAAAATTTACCGTAGTTACTATTCATAATGCCCAAAAATAAAAAGTAGCCTATTAACATAATTTTATCCAAGTGATTCCAAATATGGAATCAATTTTTTCAAATTCAAGACACATAAGTTGTATAGATTAATTTAATATTAATCTCGTTGTCAAAGAAATGAGTTTTTGTTTAAAACATTGGAAACAATTAAATTGATTTTACCTATGAATTCAATGTAAAATTAATGATAATTACATAAATTATATTAAATGGTAAAAATATATTCTATTTTTACTTTAAAACCATTCAATATTATAATTTAATCAAATAAATTATCTCGATGAAAAAAGTTGTTTTTAATTAAAATTTAGCATGTTTTTACTATTCATTAAAATATGAAAGTGATTAGAACAATATCAAAAATTTATCCAAATTAATTTTTTATATACTCATTACAAATAATAAATTTAATTTTTCAAATTGATATTATAAACATGTCAAAAACTATATTTAAAATGGTTGCGTCATTAAAAGGCGGAAAAATTACATTTTTTGAAAAATACTTCTTTTATCCAAAAAATTGATTTTGTTCTCATACCTCATTCTATAAAATGTGTAAGATGAATTATAATGTTATAAAATTCAAAATTCGGTCAATACAATTCGTAACGGCCAGTTCATAATAATATTATAATAATATATCATTGTTTAGTGAAACTCAGTATTGCGTACCACACAAGCTATCGAGGCAGGTTGCTCTTGCGTGTAACACAAGCCAAGTCAGTGTTGCATGTAGTGAAAGTTTCCATTGGTGTTGCATATAACTTAATCCAAAAAATTTCAATTATACATTGAACAAAATCTATACTCAATGTTCCATAGAATAATTTCTACCAAAAGAACATGAAATTGTGTGTAACACGAGCCACGAATAGTGTTGCGTATAATTCAGTCTAATACCGTGTTGCGTATAGTGCAAGATAAACTTGGTGTATTGTACAACAGAAGATATAAAAGAAATTAAAAATAATATATCTCATAAAATCTCTGGGTGTTATATTTTACCCCCCTTAAAATGAATTTCGCACTCAAAATTCATCGGGGTTATAAATGGTTCACTAATTGAAAGTTTCTTTCATAGAATCCAACATCATAAAAACGAATACAAAAACTTCATTTTAAGAAGGAACATTAGAAACCAAATAGATACCCAAAGTAACTCATCAATGAGTTTCTGCATAGGAGAAAGTAGGTGAAAACATCGATATGGAAGAGAAATCTAACCATAATGTTCTATTGGAGAGTGGTAGAGAACATGGCTATGAAAAAGCCAAAAATCAAAAAGTCATAAATTTGTGATGATCTAAGGTAACATCTGAATCATCGGATATGATGGTTCTAGGACAACAATTTTGGTTTTCGTTATCATTTCCCTAAATTTAATGAATTTTTTCATAAGGATAAATACATACTTGATTTTAATGTAATACCATTGTTGGTCATTCCATGAACAATTTCCAATTACTCTGTTATTTAAAGAAATGAAGTTGAATTTTTCATTTTTTTAAGTGTTATCTTATCATGCGATAAAATGATAGGTCATTCCATATGTCTCTATCACAAAAAGGTTATCAAGAGTTATTAAATATACATAAGTCCATCTATGGTGAGATTAATTGTATATAGTTCCTAAAATGGACTTATACTTCGTATATAATTCCGGTTAATAAAATAAAACTAATTTCTACTAACCAGATATTTCCTCTAGGCCAGTGGTAGGCGATAAAGGCCTATTGCACTTCAGTTTTGGGTTTGATTCCCACAGCCTTGTCTGACACGACAGGTTGTCACCCGTCATGCAAGTTGTACTTTTTCTAAAACTACATTATTATAACATTCCAGAAATAATATAAAAAAAAGTTTTAACCTTAAAAAATACTATCTTATGTCCAACATAATCCATTAAAATCGGTAGGCTTATCCAAAATACTTCTATCCAAGTTCATAGTATAAAGAAAACAATTACTAGAAAGGATATCTACAAAGAATGCGAATACAAGAATTTATCCCACATATATCATAAGATATTGCTTGTTGGTGACATTACAAACACGTCAATACCTTAATCATGTATTCTCTTTATAGACATAGACATTACATTACTTTTGTAGAATACATAATATATAACAAAAACAGATGCCCAAAGACCGTATTAGTTTAGTGTCTTTGGAAACTCAGGACATAATCATATTATCAAGGTGAAAGATCTTCAACATATCCCATAGAGATCTTCCCTTTTTTTCTTACCTAAAACCTTTATTTATATCCTAGGGAAAGTAACGCATAGAAAGGGTGAGCTAAAATACTCAGTAAGGGTAAACATGGAGAACATAAAACAATCCATAAACATTTGAACGTAAAATGATGAACATAAAACAAAAAAATCATGATTAATGACATAAATATTGGAAGTACATAAGGCATAGATCATAAAGGAACATTTATCAAGGAAAAATATCATGGAAATAAAACATGTAATTATAGAAAACCATAACGCACATGACATGATTTCCATAGTTTACAAGGCATTGTTTCCAAGACCATCATAGTGGACAAAGTACATTACTGAACCGGGTTTACCTACTGTTCCAACCTTGTATTTCTGAACCATGTTTTCTTGTCATTATAGCCACGTCTATATGATGAGATATAAATTATTACCCAATGCATTGGAGGGAGATATAGGTCCCAAAAATCTCATAATGAAATCATTCTTTCGCGTGCTACAAAATAATCATAAATCATTCATCATAACACAATGAATAAAATGGATTTCATAAACATCATCTCATCATAACATAATCCATATAAAAAATGGATATAATTTCAACATAAAAAAACCAAA
This sequence comes from Viscum album, assembly GCA_963277665.1. Lineage (NCBI taxonomy): Eukaryota > Viridiplantae > Streptophyta > Magnoliopsida > Santalales > Viscaceae > Viscum > Viscum album. Next base: position 689,000,952 of record OY728167.1, read on the forward strand.
CAATCTAAATAATAGAGACATTATACATGAAACATAACCATATTAAATAATTTAATCTTATATGGAAAATAGTTTTGATAAAACACTTGGAATCAATTCTTGTGGAAAATATCATTTCTTATTCAAAATCATTTTATTTTCTCAAAATTTTGTGACATTTTAAAATAAAAGAATTTTTCAGAAAATAATGATGAAATCTTGTAGAGTAAGCTTCATGGAAATAAGGCTTTATGAAACTGTAATAATCTGTTTATGCCGTATAAGTTAAAAAAAAATTTCTCATACTTTTTCCGGAAAAGTAAAAAAGTACCTCGTATGGTTAACAAAAGATATATTCCTTCCATACCACATTGTAAAAGTAAAAAAGGGGTAAACCTGAAATTAAACATACATGGAAGAATATTAAATACATTATGAAACATTTTTATAATACTTGAAATGGATGATAAATACAAACCCAGTAAATACTTAAGAATAATCAATCTCGGATAAAAATGTGAGAGGAATAATTATCTCTTACATTAGGTCCAATTTCTTCCATATCTGTCCAAAACTTCTGTATAGTGGGTCTAAACATATTATTAACTTGTAAAAGAACCATAATAATATTTATTATATGATGTATGATTCACTTACGGCTTTATATTACCTATTCATTTGTCAATTCCATGTTGAAGCAGTGTTTTGGGTAAAATCGTTTCATTTATCATACTTGTTTTGAATTGTAATTTTTCATATGATTACTTATATATTGATTAATTAATTCCATAATGTAAAAAATGATTTATATATCATATATATTCAATATATAAGTTTATTTAATCGATCGATAAATTGAATGAAATACACTGTTCATGGAGACGGTAGGTCGTATTTACGCAAGAACGCTGTTTTCGTTTCCTTATTAAATTGAATGGAAGTAAATGATATATATATATATATATATATATCCAGTAGAATTATTATGTCAAATATTTCATGATTGTTTATTATATATTCTTTATAATCGTTCTTGAATGGTTAACATGGATAATAATTCTAATCGCGTCGTGGAGACGGTAATCCGTACGTACGCACGAGTGATGATATCGTTCCCATAATTATGTAATGGAATTGGAGAGGATGATATAATATCTCATAATTAGTATGATGTTTTAATAATCATATATTGTTATTATTTCCACCATTATACCCATCCAAGTAAGGTGGTGGTGGAAAAACAGATTACACCACGACGTGGAAACGGTAAGTCGTACGTACGAATGCGTGGTGATTTTGTTTTTCGTAGGATGGATAGAAGGTGAAATATGGTTGTTTCATATATATAATAACATATCATTATATTATTTATACTTATTTTATTACTTTATAATGGAAAAAAATAAAAATGGAGATGCAGAAGAATAATGAAACTTGAAAGAATCGGTAGAGGAGACTACCTATTCCTCGACACACCTCCTTTAAACTTCCTCTTAAAGAACTAAAGTTAGACTTTGAATAATACCAGGACCTCTATAATGTTTCTAAGGATTTGGATAAGGGAAATTGGTAGGGTTTGTTGGTGTTTTAAAGCTCAAAAATGGTGTGAAGTGGAGAGTGAGGAGGTTCCCTTTTATAAGGGAGGAGAGGGGCACTTTTGAAAACCCCAAAAATATTAATTTATAATAAATTCAAATGCCACATGAAACCTCCAAAAATGACTCAATTCGAATATGAGATTTTATATGGTTGTAATCTCATCAAAAAATAAAATTTAGACATTTTTATGTTAATTTTAAACCTTAGCATTTTAATTTATCCTTATTTAATCTATTTAATTTTATTTGTGTTAATAATATTAGTATTTTTTAATTGTTATAAATACTTAATTATTTGTTGTTAATTTCAGATAATTGGATAAATTATTACATTTTAGGCCATATAGTTTTAAATTTGTAATTTTTAAATATTTTTGTGATTTTTAAAAAATTTAATAATATGTTATTTTTATAAAATATAAACAGTGTCAATTTTGAAACCATTCAATTATTTGAATTTAACTAAAATCCACATAGAAGATATATTCTAAAAAAAATATTTAATAGATTTATAATATGTCATATTCTCCTAAAAATTTCATGGATCGCACTAATTTGTTCATATAATATTTATTTTAATATTTTTAAAACCATTTATTTGATATTTCTCTTAATAAAATTATTATTACAACATTTATGTATAATTATTTAATATACTTATTTTTGCATAAAAATTAAAAATAAAATACTATGATAAATATAAATCTAATATATTTTATAATAATTCTTTTACTTGAATTTATCATCTTAAAATCACGTAATTTAAATTTTTTTATTTATTAAATTATGAAGGTGACAACCATGACATCATTTAAAATAAAATAATATAAGTTTCCTAATCACTTTTATAAGGCTTAAAATGGTAAAAAATTTGACCATTGGATTATTATGGTTTATAGTTACACTGAAAATATTTTTTGGTCAGGTTTTTGGGACTTTTATGGGAATTTTTATTTTAATAAAATCTATATTATTGATTTTTAACTAAATAAATAATTTATGCATCATTAATGTATAAGATATTAAGGTAATTTTATATTTCATAAAAATTACAAATACATTAACATAATAAATAAAAAAAATTTATATTTTAAATGTGTATTTATAATCTAATTTATATTCTGTATAACCTTATATTAAAAACACTTTAATTATAAAAGTTTGAGTGAGACATATTTCACTTTCCTTTAAATAAAATAAATAAAAGGTCTTCATCACATTCAATTTGTTTCCAATAGATTCCATTTCAACCTAATTATTTTTTAAGATGAAATATAATCATCCAATTATATTAAGAAAAGTGTTAGCGTAATTTTATAATATATTTTTTACCGTTAATTACATGATTTACCTTTAACTGTGGTAAATAAAATTTACCGTAGTTACTATTCATAATGCCCAAAAATAAAAAGTATCCTATTACTATAACTTGAACCTACTCATTCCAAATATTAAATCCATTTTTCCAAATTTAAAACACAGAAGTTGCAGAAATTAATTTAAAATTAATCATGTTGTCGAAAAAAATTGGTTTTTGTTTAAAACAATGCAAAAGATTAAAATGATTTTACCTATGAATTCTATGTAAAATTATTCCTAATGACACAAATTATATTAAATGGTAAAAATATATTCTATTTATACTTTAAAACCATTCAATATTATAATTTATCCATATAAATTATCTCAATGAAAAAGTTGTTTTGAAATAAAATTTAGCGTGTTTTTACTATTTATTAAAATATGAAAGTTATTAGAAAAATATCAAAAATTAATCCAAAGTAAATTTATATATCCTGAATCTAAGGAATAAATTTAATTTTTGAAATTTAACTTATAAAAATGTCAAAAACTAGATTTAAAATGGATGGGTCATTAAAAGGCGGCAAAACTGCATTTTTTGAAAAATAATTATTTTATCCAAAAAATTAATTTTTTCTCATAATTCATTCTATAAAATGTTTAAAGTGAATTATAATGTTATAAAATTAAAAATTAGGTTAATACTATTCATAATGGCTAGTTCATAATAATGTTATAATAATATATCATTGTTTAGTGAAACACTGTATTGCGTACCACACAAGCTATCGAGAAAGGCCGTTCTTGCGTGTAACGCAAGCCAAGTCAGTGTTGTGTGTAGTGAAAGATTAATTTGCTGTTGTGTATAACATAATCAAAAAAAATTTCAACCAAACTTTGAATAAAATCTATACTCAATGTTGCGTAGAATAATTTCTACAAAACGAACTTGAAATTGTGTGTAACACGAGCCAAGAATAGTGTTGCATATACTTCAAGCTAATATGGTGTTGTGTATAGTGCAAGATAATGTTGGTGCAGCGTACAACAAAATATATGAATGAAATTAAAAATAATATATCTCATGAAATATTGGGGTGTTATACCAAACACATTCTTCTATTGATTCACATATTTTCTTCTTTCACCAATGGTGATTTTGATTTTGATTTGACCTTACTAAAAATAATTGTGTAATTTCCAACCACATCATGTTTATTGATTTCATGTTCTCAATTCTCCTTTAATTTTTAAATTACTCTTTATGAATATGAGATTTGGGTGGTTTTGTTCACACCGAACAAGATACTCTCTCCTTATAATTTATTTTTTCTCATAATAAATAATCATCATCGGCCTTCACCATAGGCATCTATTTATTGAAGTTGGAATGGGATCATGAACGAAAAATGGATGATTAGAGGTGATACTAAGAGATTAACTTAATGTGTTGAGGGGTGATATTGGAATTGTATGGAAGTTGATGGTATGGTTCATGGGACCACTGATCACCTATTCAGTGTCAATTTGATGAAGATAAAATAGTTTTACAAATAGATATGGTTGGTCATTGGTGTAGCTTTATCTAGTGGTGATGGAATTAGGCTATGGTGTTGGAATATATATCGATGGTACAAAAATAAGATCTAGTTTTCGAAAAAATTTGGGAAGGAACCCTAACTCCATTATGAGTTGTCTCTTAAATAGACACCATGTATATTTACTAGAATATGGTTATATGTTTTTAGTAGTTCATAAAAATCATAAGGAATGTGGATTAGTTACACACATCATATAGGTCTAGGTTACATGACTTTGGGTGTAAATAATTGAATGAACTAAATACCATATTTTTAAAAACTTTCCTTGTGGGTTTGAGGTATACACTATGAAATACATGGACACATGACATAGTTAGTTTTTAGTAAGCACTGAGTGAGATGAGTTTCCATACATACTATGATCGCACCTCTAGAAATCCCTTGTAGTTAAATCATCAAAATAATAAAGTTTAAATTAGTACATTTTAAGGAACTTATTGGTTTCATACACTATGTACCATATTAGAAATACTTGTTATAATGATCCCATTTGGAAAGACTAGTAATAATCCATTAATCGACTAATTATATAGAGTTACATTCCATTTACCATACCATAAAAACTTTGTTCTGCCTAACTTTTGGTGTTTTGGTGATTTATTACATGATACTAAAATTTTGGCTCTTGAATAATCCATTTTGATCACGTTTTCTACATAGGGTGTGATAGTACAACCCTCATAGCCAGTATAAGATGCTTGAAATGTTTGTAGGATAGTTTTAGGATCTCGGATTCTTATTCGAGATTTTTGGGTTTGAGCGATATGATTATAGCTGGAATAGAGTGAGATACAGCCTAAATGATATTTTAATGGCATGTACTGATTTCTCCACATTATTCCAAGAATATTGTAATTCGCCCACATTCTTTTGGTGATGGTCATCCCAGTTTAGTCACGATATTAGTACTCTTTAGACACATGTTGAGGCACATGTCCACTATATGACTTTGGAGTTTGGAACTCTAGAATTGGTTGGGATATTCTTCTCCAATGATTCTAATAACACCCTCATTAAAAATGAATTCTTCAATGAGTATTGGGTCCTCCATTATGTTTCAACATTAGATTAACCACTATTGATAATTTACCGAGGAATAAGTTCCCCGTTGTATGTTCTATGAGGTTCAAGGTTTTTTGTATATAATGGAAATTATTAAAGGTATGGGTTGGAACTACCATGTCCAAAAACTATTATTATATATGGTTTGGGTTCGTTAATATTTTTATAGAATAGGGAAGTAGGAGTTATATGTAATATGTTGTGGTACTCCTTCAGATGATGCACATACCTCAGTGAGATATGAGTTCCAAACTTGGTTTAGGGAGGTAACACAGAAAGGATGAATAAAGTTAATGTTTCCAGCCTTATGAAAGAACATGAAACACATTTATTAATTTGAATTCTTATTTACATCTAAGATATTAATTAAATCCTTATGAGTTCTTTAGTATTCTTAGCATCCCTATTTTCTCTTGGGATTCAATTCCTCATGATGATGCACTACGATGATTAGAACTTCCACATGTCTAGAAGACTTATATTAATAGATCATGTTTGTTTTTTCACCTTCTCCGTGTTCCACCTATATCTCAATTATTAAATAGACTTGTGGTATCATTTTTCTTTTATAGTTTTGATGTGGACTACTAAGAATGTTTATACTCATCCTTACATGGACTTTTTTCCAACACACATTATGTCTATGAAATTAATACATAATTCATATCGTTTATGGGTATATGTGCTGATGGTTTGGTTTAGTTAGGTTTAATTCTTGGTGATTCTTGGTGTAACATTGTGGTTCATAATGGTAGTGGTGAATTTTATAGATAGAGATCAATCTAGTATTCTATGCAGTGAGGAGGATCTTTCACATGCTGTGTGATTCATTATGTTCAGATAAAATTTCAGATTTATATTTATTGTGGTTTTTTCATATGTGGGGATGTACATATCAGGTGATGTATCATGCCTATATTTTGTAATGTTAAATTTATTATTTTTATACTACTGGTGTTTCTGGTTATTTTCGATATTGGAGATATATGTATATTGCATGTTAATATATGCTAAGGTCGCCCATATATGTTATGCCTTATTGGAGTTAGTTTCCAAACTGTATCCTATTGGATATGGGATTGGGGTGGAAAATTTTACTTACCACTATCTGAAAGCGGAGATTTGGAATTTTGGGTCATGTTATAGTCGCATAAGAGTGGTTTGAGTCCTAATGAAGTTTTTTGTAGTTACTATTCTTATAAGGATTAATTTTGGAATCCAGGAAAATAATGTTCAGAATTAATTATTTCTATTATTAGACCAAGGAATACTATGTTGACGTGATGACTAACAAAAAAATAACCTTGAATTAGATAATCTATTGGACAACTTAGAACAATAAGGAACTGAGTTTCAAGTATAATCGGGATGATACGGGCATCATATAGTGTTGAATTGTGTTAAATTAGGTCTATATTATATCTGATCATCTAGATACACTATGAATTATTAGTTAATCCTTTTTAATAAAGGATTCCACATATAGGTAGCTAACATATATTCAGAGGTAGGTCCATAAAGAGACCACAACTTTACATGATCCCTTAACCACTGTTTAGTTGAGCACATTTATTCAGAGAAATGATTGAGAAGTATCCTTACCAAACTAGTAGAGGTTTCACCCCACAACTCTTGGTTAGTTAATAAATTAACATCAAAAAATGATAGTTCCCACTAATTTAGGTGATAAAACCTATAGGAAAAATGTAGTATGTGAATTCCAATGATAAAGGCCTATGGATTTATGAGATGATATAGATGCTAAGGTGAGATAGGATTGGATAGTGTCTAAAACTCATTTTTTCAAATTGTTTTTGACACAAACTGTCCATATTGTAGTTCTTCACCTAAATCTAATCATGGTGTAATTATTACTTGGTTGAGGCATAGTCAAACTCATGACAACACTGCTTTTCCCTGGTTGAATTATATAATTTTTTTCAGGTGGATTTCTTTTCAATGTCGTTATGTATGGTTTGAGTTTTAAAGATACTAGACCCTATGTATGGAAGCATTACATTGTTTGATTACATAGAAATGTTTTTAAAACTCATGAGGTTTTCTGTATAAATTATTTTTAGTAGATGTTTTTGAGTTCAATAATTCATGAAGAACCTATAGAGAGATATTTCAAGATGGGGTTTTTATTACATGAAATCCCACATAAGATAGAGTTCCGGAGAGATAATTTTTTTTGAGTATTCTTGTAATAGATTCTATTTTAAAAAAGTTATAGGTTCTACCATTGGATATCTAGAGTGTTACTATGGATGGAATTCCAGGTTTCATGTAGCATTCAAATAATATACCTTCCAATTATTGGCATAATTTTCTACCAGAGAGCAGTTCTAGTTTAGAAGATGGTGTTGTAGGAGTTTATAGATAAGAATGAAAAATCAATCTACTCCCACTAGGACCAATCACAAGTAGTTATTTCCATGTGAAAAGTGGTCATAGTTGGATCTATTAATGATTCACTCAAGGATGGATATTATCTGGGCTAACCTATTATCTTTCAATTAATGATTTCTATCACACCTTAATAGAATCTCATACTTGTAAATATAGGTGTAATATATTGTTCCTACATATTTTGTTTAGGATTTTTATAATTTAGTAGATATTATAGCTATACCTTTGTTAGAAATTGAATTTTCAAAGATGGAAACCAACATTCACTCATACATTTTGGTGAAATGAGTTTATAATTAGAATAGAAAGAGTCTTTTCATGGGATCCCCCATGGAAAATATTTTTCTTATTGGTATCAACATTGGTATTGATTTGTTAACCATCACTAGCATTGAAATTAGTATACAGTGAAGCAGATGAGGTGAGGTTGACTATAAATAGTGAATGGAACCATAACTGGTATGTAGAGTAGAGAGAAACCTTAATATGTTGAATCATAACTACATACCAGATGGTGAGTAGGTGTTTCTGTACTATGAGAGTAGTTAATGGTTTGTTTATTGTGATTTTGATGGAATACATGAATGCTTTCACATGAGTGACCCATGATTTTCCCTTAATTAGATGCCAACATATGCAACAAATTGTATCTTAGAAAATGAGTTTAGGTGTTTCTGAGTAGATTTATAAACACCCTGGTTGTGTTTATGCGACACATGGATTGAATCATTCCTTATGTTGGCTCATAGTGGCCGATAGTGATGAAAAGTTTACCTCCATTTGGAAAAAATAGCTCTTATTTATAAGTCATGGATTTCACCTATCCTTCCATGAGAGTAATAGATATATGGTAAACTCTTATTTTTTATATTTTGGATTCATAAATTTCATTCTATGGGGAATGAAAATACAACATATGGATTAGAGTTTGGCCTTTATAATGTATTAGGATTTTGTAGTTATTGATATTGGAGTGGCACAATAGCATCACGGAGGATGATTCCTTATAAAAGAAATATGTGTTTAGTTGAAAAAATATGTTATTAAACAACTATCCTAAATTTGTTTCATACTTAATAGAAAATGGATATATTTCTAATACCTAATCAATGGTGGTGGATCAAAAAAATTATTGGGTGAGTGATGACCTCATTGATAATATTGATTGAGTGGACTTTTCCGAATATATATTCACAAGTTATGGACATAATTTTTTCCCAAAGGTTTGGATTGTGTTATCCACTTCCCTTGGAAGTTAATGGGTTTTGTTTTGTATTCATATTGATTATGGAGATTGGAATTTTGAGTGAGGACAACCATAGTGGGTCATGGTCATCAATGTTTTAATTCTATCATAGATTTTTAGACATTATCAGCACACGAAATCCATATCTATTTTATGGAGGATATTTTCTACAATGGTTGTGTTTTTTTGTTTCTTGAATTTTTAGGGGTTATCTTCGGTTATGGAATTGATAGAGAAGGATAATATAATGGATATGAATTTTTACTTGAAATTTTTCCACATTGGTCCATCAATGAGACGTAGTATAATGCAAGGCAATTTGAATAGATCAGTGTTGTTTATTGATGTGATTATAAATATATTCCATTATGGAGTGATTCCCACATGATCAATTTGCTTTTAGTGGTAGATATAACCATTCTTAGAGATCAGGGTTATATTTGAGGTTCTTCCTGATGTTTGAGGAAAGGTTGATCAAAAGGAATGTACCATACTTATTATGTTTCATAGAGGAATTGGTGTTTATTCATTTTATATTAGGGATTATGTTAATATAAGTCCAAATATTAATTGAATTCAACATTAAAGATATTTTGGATTATGTGGGAAATATCCATGTTATGTTCAATAAATCAGTTTGATGCTGATAGGCATTTCTCATGAGATACTCATGATGAATGCACTTCACGGTGTAGGGTCATAACACTCCCACATGAGATAATATTGTAAATAAACTATTCCAATGTTTAAGTTAGTGTTTCATAGTTCCACTTCATCCTATATAACATGAAAAAAATTTAGGTAACATAAAATTTTGGTTATAGAATCTTTGAGAGACTTGTATATTGTGATATTATTCTTATAATTTGGGTTTTTAAGAAAAATCTAAACTGATAGGTCTTGTACCGAAGCATAATCTCATCAAAGAATGTACAAATGAGTATGTTTTAAGAGGATTTTATTAAAATGTTTTTTCATATATCCAGTTCAAATAGAACTTGGATCTCTAATGGTGAATAAATTATGCGTGGGGTAAAATTTTCATTCCAAAAAAAATAGTTTTTTGTATGATTTCTTATTTAATATTTCTAGATATCCACTTTTTAGGATGAAATATTTTAAAAGGTGAGAAGGTTTTAGTATCTTTACTTTTTCCATAGTTGGGGCTTCGCTCATTTTTTGTGCTCCAGAGTCTTGAATCTTCTATAGTGGTAAAATGGTCAATTGACCCTATCAGAGGACATCTTTTTTTATTGATTTTTTATTTATCCTCAAGAGTTGTGATTTCCCCTAAGTTGGTTTTTGGTGGTTTTATGACATGAAAAAATACTATGGTATTAATACTTTTTATTATTGAAATAAATAATAATCTCATGAATGAATGTATTTGTTTCTCCTAAATGAATTCATGGATGAAAATTTCAACCCAGAATTTATGTTCAATGAATGGAGTTTTGTATATATAAAGTAATTTTTTTGGTGTTCTGGGTATTGTTAAGGAAATATCTAACATTATAAAAAAGATTATCAAAAGCGATAACCAAACCCTGTCAGTCGTCTTATTAATTTTTCATTAATCCCCCTTTAATTAGATTACCGATCAAAGACACCAAATGAAGAAACCCACGGGAGGGTGAATATACCCGTTTTTTGCGGTGATAATGAAGACATTAATGGATGTTGATCGAATCCTTGAGGTTCTAACATTTTTCCAATGAAGTAGAGATTTGATTTTTATTTATACCTAATTATAATTTTTTATTATTATGAAGTTCATTTTTTTATTGCTCATTCTAACGAATGAATTATCTATTGACTATATATGTTCCTCAGTTTATTATAATTCATTATTATTTCACCAATGATAAATTCAATTATGATTTATACTTTATATGAAAATGTTGGACTTTAAAAACTAATCACATATTTTATTTTAAGGCACTCGATTACCCTTGTGTTTGTTAATGAAATATTTGTGAATGAGAAATTTTCATATCTAAGTTATCACTGATCTTGATACTCTCTCCTTCCTCATTTGTGTTGTTACATTAGAATAAATGATCACCATTATCCAATCCCATGGTCGATGTTTCATTAATGGTTGTGTGGGATCCTTAAGAAAAGGTTATGGGGAGAATTTTATATCAAGGGAACATGGTTGTATGGTCAAGACTAACATTTAATTGTTAAAATAGTTGTTGGGAATTCTGGGTGAACTTCAAGTAGTTATATGATATAAATTAGGGCAAGATATGATCAAATAGACCATAGTGGTGATGGGGGAGATATTTTTAAAGGATAGTCATCATTGGAGGTTTGGATGGAATCGATGGGCATGAATAGAGGTGATGGTGTAGAAACTAATTATCCAACAACAAGCCCAAATTTTGTCGTGAAATTAAAGTATAAAACCCAATTTCAGGTTGTGTATTATTTTTAACACATATATTTTCCGTCGCACATTCTATGGAGTTAGGTATTCAGTATTTAATAAATGTCACACAATATGTAGATCATTTATACACTCCATGTTGGGATATGTTATGTTGATCATGGTGAATAGAAGTACACAACTTGGGTACCCCATTTTCCCACAAATTCTAGGTGGGTTTGAGGTAAAAATGGTGTAATGAAATGCCACATGAATTCAAATATCAATAGTATATGCTGAGTGATCTAGATGGATATAAACATATTTTACCTCCACTTGGACATATTGTATAGTTAAACCATCAAATAACATGAGGTAATATATAGAATAAAATATTCTAGTCTCACACACTATGTGCCATCTCTGACACACCTTTTATATAGACCCCAAAAATGAAGTACTAGTGGTAGTTTACTACCCATATCTTACTATTGAGTCACATCCCACACCCTTTACTTTACACATCATATATTATCATACATTTTTTGGTTTCATGATTTCCTACTAGGGGATCAAATTTGGTCACATGAATAATCCTTTCTGACCAATTTTTTCACATAGTGCTTGGTGGTACAAAAATTAACACCATTATAGGTTTCATTCACCACATTTAGAGTAGTTATAGGACCTCAAATAATTAAAGTTCATGATTTTATTTGGGTTATGTGACACCCTTTTGGTCATGAATATTATTTATTTAGAGTTTGGATTATCAATGGGGTAATTCCAAAGGTTTCCACGAAGCAGGGGTAAAAAACATGAGCTTTTGGAGGAGACAAGATATGAACATGTTTAAGGAACATGGTTACTATTAACCATATTTTAAAGTACTATGACCTTCCCATGCCGTTTTTCATTGTTTGATTATAGTTAGTCAAACCGTGTGACATTCTAAGGAGACTATACATGTGTTTGGTTGGTTGTTTAGGGGTATCAAATGGCTTTATAAATATTTTTCTAGAACATTTGGATCATCTCTAGGAAACCATATATCATTTTTTAGAGGATGGAGGACAAAAATGGTTGGAACAATGTTTGTATAACCATAAAATCTAACCATGATCCTAGATCTGAACATCTAAATATTTTGAATTTTCCTTTTTTTCATTCATCAATTTAATATTTAATTACCCCCTAATATTTGTTAGGATTAAAAAACATTCTCTAATACTCTGTAGGTCTCTAAATTTCTATTCTTATTATTTTCCCATTATTATTAACAAATGAATTCAAGGCATGTTCCATTTTTTATCCAATTATCTCTCTTATTATTAGATAATTTTTATATCTCTTATCATATTTACTCATTGAAACATGAATAGGATATGGATATAAATTTAAAGGGTTTTGATAGATGATTTATGAGGATTATTATGTTTCTATTTTCTTGAGGAAATGATATTCTCAATCAAAATATCCACTTTTGAATGCGACTAGTCCCCCCCACCCCCGTTATTGAGGTAAGTGTCTCTATACAAAGGTTTTAACTCATGAATTACAAGAAGTTATTGTGAATTAATATTCATTATTTTGTTATAATTTTTTTTATAAAATATTTTTTATAAATATATTTACGTTTTTAAGGTGGGTTTTCTTAAAAAATAGTTATGTTCAGAATATATGTTCGATGAAATTATTTAAAGGAGGTTTTGGTTCTAAAATGTATTTTCATTCATGGAGGCAGTGATGATGCACTATGAACATATTTTATAAATTCATATTATTTTTGTCAATTTTTTTGAGATAATTGGACATTGGGGACATTGGGTTCCTTGATAAATGGACTATTCAAATTTGTGTGTATAATACCACGAGAGATTTTGATATCTACAGGTGGTGCCAAGACTAGATATCAGTCTGATTCACTTAATTCGTGTCTCAGTGGTTTATTTTTTTTCCAGTCCTACATTAACATAGATAATATAATAATAATAATAATATTATTTATTATAATTTTTAATGTGATAGTATATTTCATGGTTGTTCTCTCACCTGTTTATCTTATGGTGTATCCTGGATTGGTTTTTTTGAACAATCATGTTAGCGTACATTTTCTTGTCCTAATACATTCTTTTCTCACTATGAAATTATTTTATGAAAATATAAGTTTGTTTTAAAAAAATTTATCTTTTAAAAACTCAATCTGAACTATATTTTATTTTATGTTAGACCTAACATTTTCATGGTGTTAGAATTTTTGTTTATTCTATGAAGAAAACACACTGTGATTTTTTGCCTCACCCAAATTTTTTCGTTTGGATATGTCTTGATTTAGTTCTATAGGACATAGGTAAAGGTAAGTGAATATTTTAGTTTTTAGGATTATATTTAATGGAGTCTCTTTCTTAGATATATGGTTTCGGTGGTTACAGATGGTCACATGGAGTTTCGGCTTATGGATTGTCCTGTTTTACTTACAATTTTTCCACTTTTGGATTGAATTTTTATTTCTCATGGGGGTATACTATTTATTCCACTATTTACGTTGTTTTTTTACTCATTCTAGTTATACATGAGTCTTTTTTTGGTTTTATTATTTCTAATTACACTATGGAATGCCTACTCAGGCGACCGGTCAGGTTGACCCGAGCCAATTCATTATAAAATGGTATCAATAAGAATACCGAGCTGAAATTTTTACAAATCTACCATAGTGTGGTTAATGGTATTTAGTAGGACTACCAAAATTTTGGTAGTAAGTTCAAGTGGGTTATTTCCAAGATCACTTCTTTGAATGAACTTATACTATCATGGGTGATTAAGAATTTTAACCAAGACTAAGATATGGATTTGAGGTTGTTTAAATAAAATATATTTGGAGTATATTTTAAAAAACCTATATATTAATAATATTTTGACATTCATTCATATGATCCATTATTTATTTAAATTATTACTATTAAAAATCATTGAAATGAATTCCATAAATTTGTCTTTTGATTTTGGAATTTAATTTTTAGGTGATTGTTTAATGTATTATATTCATTATATAATGCCTCATTGATGAGATATTATAAATCTAAGTGAAGAATTTGTAATAAATGTTCCATAAGTAAATCCTCTAGTGGAAACGTTTTTTGTGGAAGCTATAATGTATACTATTCAGAATCCTTGCCAAGTGGGTATCGAGAACCTGAGATGATATATGGATAATGGATTGAAATTTACAGAGATGAATCAAAGATTCATTCATTGTGACAATGGATCCTAAAAATATAAGGAGTTTATTTATAGGATTGATGATATATTCTATTTTCTAAAAACTATGGCATACTCTAAGGTGGTTTTTTTCTACATACATGCTTGAGGGACTTGAAAAAAGATGGTGGGGCTCTATTATGCAAGCTATGTTGTGTGATGATCTTACCTATAATTATTTCAAGAGGATATTCAACAATTAGTTATATCATGGGTCATTGAGAGTAGTGATTTCATATGTATTTATGACCTTATATCATGGGGAGTGTTTGGTTTTATTGTATTCCGACTGTTTCACTATGTTGGTACACATAGAATGTAGGATTATTATTAATGAATACCTTAGGGATTGGAGGATTTATATGAGTTTGAGGGATGATATTAAATTGATGTTTATTTTCTTAATAATTACACCTTTTCTTGATTTTATAAATGAATACACTATGGATGATGGAGTCATATCTAAAAAATTGATTGTGGTGGAGCTTAAGTTACTATAGTTTTTAGGTAGGGTATGTCATTTGAAATAAATTGAAACACAAAGGTTCTCAGTTTTATTTAGGTATAGTTTTATGGTATTCACTAAGACATAAACATGTTGTTTTCTACTCATGCTGAAGGACTGATCACACAAAGCCAACTTGTGATGTAGTTCCCAAACTTATCACAATTGTAGACATTCCGGTCATCTCAAGAATTTATATCAAAGTATGTCCCAAGGTAGTAACGATATATTAAGTATAATTAAAGGTTAAAATGATACTTTTTATGCTTCCAAGAGTGGTGGGTATTATCTTAATTCTAATATGGATGTTTATGTAGAAAAAATGAATCAATGAAGAGTTGAGGCCAGATGTATTTGTGAAGCAGATTATGCACCAGGGGAGTCTGAAGCAAGGATGGCTACAGCTAGAGGTAAAATTTAGGTTTTCTCCTCTATAGTACTAGATTTTTAAATACAGGTGATAATAATAATTTTATATCATCAAATTTGATTAATGTGTTGGGAATAAATATAAAACTTATTTTTTTCTTGTTTGATCCTTCCACCCCTTTGGATAAGGGGTCTGAATAAGTTTTGAAATGACTCATGTGTTTGGTGACGATAGGATACTTTGATGTGGTGTGGAATTTAATAGTTATTGATCTTGATATCATCATCCTTATCATTATAATGGATTTAATGTTCATTGTTAGGTCTCAAATTGACTATTATAATCATTGAGTTCAGTTTTTATCTATCGACGAGGTCCCACAAGTCTTTCTGGGTGAGTAGGATTCTAGGTCTGGGAGGGTAGGTATAGCTATTCTTTAATTTGAAATTATCTCATTCAATTTATGGGAGATGTTCCTTGATTTTATTGATCTGTGTTAGGGAATTATACTTCCTATAGTGGTGAGTGTGTACCCTGAGGTATTTTCTAATGTTTTTATGAATTACAACCATAGAGAGATGTTGAGTTTTCTATAGAAATTCTCCCTAGTATGATACCCATTTCTATGTATCCTTATCGCATGAAACCTAATGAGTTAGAGTACATTAAGGTTCATCTTGAATACATTAAGACTAATGTATTTATTCGTCCTACCATTTCACATTGGGCATCTAATTTTATATTTTCTAAGAATGTATATGGGATCCTTAGACTTTTCAATGAATATTGAAATTAAATATGGTGACCGTCAAGAAAAAAATACCCCCTTCCAAGAATTGATGATGTTTTTGATAAAATCATAGGGTCTCATTAATTTTATAATATTTTAATCTTGTCAATGTTTCATAGGTTGATATATCAAGAAGATTATATACCTAAGATAATGTTTATGATTCTGTACGGAATTTTTTTTCTAGTTATCCCATTCGCTATCACTAGTTCTCCTTCCATATTTTTAAAATAAACAAACCAAATCATTTATCAATTATTAAAAGCATTCAAATTCTTGATCAAGGATGACATTTGGATATAGTCTAGGTCATATTATAGACACATAGATCATTTAGATATCATCATTAGGTTATGGAAATAACATTTATTGTATGGTAATATTTTCAAATGAAACTTTTTATATCCAATAATTAATGTTTAATTGGGGATGTTATATCTAATATAGGTATCTTGGTGGATCATTAATAGATAAATGTAGGAACTTCCTAGGAGAATCCCCAAAATGTGTTTGAGATCTAGAGATAATTGGGTGTGGCTAATTTTTATAGTTGGTTTTTTCAACACTTATCTAAATTGGAATGTTTTATGACAAATTTAACTTTTAAGGGTGTTAATATTACGTGAAAAGATATGATTCATAGGTATTTTTTGGAGATGAAGACAATTCTGACTTCATCTACAATTCTTATTCATTCATAATGAGGTTATGTTTAGGATGTATTCTATGATGCTTCAATAATAGGATTGGGGTGTGTCTTGATGCAAGGGAAATAGTTGGGCCCCTATGGCTCCCTCAAATTATTACCTCATTAGATAAATTTCCATAGACATGATATTGAAATGGAATTGGTTATGAAGGCTCTCAAAATATTGGATCACTAATTATTTGGTGAGCAGAACTTGGTATATTATTATAATAATATTCCAAATTATATTTTTTACTTGTAGGGATCTAATTTTACGATAGATATGTAGGGTTGAATATATTTATAAATATTATTTTGATATTTCTTATAATCTTGAGAATGGTAATATGGTCACTGACATGTTGTGCAGGAAATTTTTGACTCAAGCCTTAAAGGAATTAGTAGAGGAATGGTCTCTGATGAGGTTGTTCACTAATATGATCTTGGGAGTGGAAGATGCTAGTTGGAAGGTTTTCATAGCTTCTATAAAGGCCTAATTATCATTTAATGTTTTTTTAATAATTAATAGGTAACAGATGCAATTTTATAGTAATTTAGAGAAATTCATAATGGTTGGAAGTCCTTATGTGAGTGATCTTGGTCTCCTGTTAGAACATTGTATTCTTGAGGCAGATGGCATGTTCCTATATCTTTGTGGAAGGAATTAATGGATAGTGGTAATTGATCTTTTTGGACTATAAAACATAGGAATAACAAGATGTATCATGATCTAAGATGTTGGTATTGGTGGCTGAGGATAAGGTATTGAATTCCAGAATTCATTTCTCGCTGCCTTACTTTTTTAGAGAATTTAGGCGGAGAATAAAAAAAATGTTGGTTTTTTTCAACACATTCCCATTCTATTAAAGAAGTGAGATAATATTTCTATGGACTTCACTATTTTTTTACCACATAATCCTTTAAGGAAGGATGGATTTTGGGTGATCATTGATTGACTTATGTAATCATCTCATTTCTTCTCTATCAACAAGACGGCGAAGGTGGAGAAGCTCAGAAAAATGTATATCTTAGAGGTTATAATACTTCATGGGGGTTCCTCAATGATAATTTATAATAGTGACCCATCCATCTTATCCAGGTTTTGTAAGGATTTTCAAGTGGTTATAGGTTACCAATTGAAATTAATTAGAGAATGTCTTCTAAAAATGGATGAGAAGATTGAATGAGCAATTTAGATTCTTAATGATATGATACATTAATGTATTCTTGACATTAAAGACTTTTGGGAAAATTATATCCCCCTAGTCTAATATTATTATCATAATATTTGATAGGATTCTATTAATATGGTTCCATTTGAAGAAGGGTATGGGAATTCGTGTAAATATACATTGTAATGGGAATAGATCAGAGAGTGGTCCTTGGTTTGGATGATCCTTTTTCAGAAGATGATGGAAAATGTATAGTTAATTTTAAAGATATTGTTTATTTCACAAATTCATCAGAAATACCATTAAGACTATTGACTTTAGATGTTAGATTTTGAGGATGCTGATTGGGGATTTCTTATAGTTTCACCTCACATTGGACATAGTAAGTTGGGAAATATGGGAATGTTGGAACCAAGTTTTGTTGACCTTGTTGATATCACTGAATAAATTGGAAAGGTCATGTATTAGTTGGGATTTCAATCTCATTTTATATCGATTAAAGAAATGTTTTAAAATTTTCAACAGAGGAGGTATCAACAAGACCTGTCCCATGTGGTTCAATGGGAATATGTTGTTCTTGAGCTCAGTATCATAGTAAAACAATTCCATTGGTTCATGTACTCTAACAGTGTATAGAAGATTTCCACGAGACATGAGAATAGGATTTTTTGATGTGGTTAAAATGGATTTATATTTTTATGATTCTATTGTCTTGATCAATTTGTATGGATAAAAATATTTTAGGGTGGGGAGAATTTTGATGTCCTCCAAGTCACATGAATATATTAGTTTGAGATTGTTATATCTTTGGGGTCATTCCAGAGATTTCTAGAAAGTGAGGGTTGAAAAAATAGACTTCTAATGCAAATAAACTAGAATATAGGTTATTACTAATCATGTGAAAACCATAAATTATAGCTATGTGAGGTTCTAGTGGAATTGTTCATTGTTTGAGTCTGGTCAATGAAACTTTTCAGCTCACCAAAGAGACCATGAGGATGTATTGGTGGTTGTCTACGGGGTTTTCTCAACTTGAGAATCATTTTACAAAAAACATTAAGATCATCAATATGAAACCGTGTTCCCATTTTTCAAAGGATATAGGCTATGTATAGATGTCACATGGTTTGTATAACTATTCATCCTAACAGTGCGCCCTGATTTGAACCTCTAAAAAGATGGAATTTATCCCTTTACCTTGATTTTTTTTTCTATTATCACCCTCTATTATTCATTTTGTTTGAACAAAAACTTCCGTAGTTCCATAAAGGTCTCTCCCCTTGGAATCTTTTTGGTTATGCTTTGTCCTTGATGGATCTTTTCCCTGGATATTCCATTTATGATCCAATTTTCGTCATTTTCCGTAGATCCTCACTTGGTATTTTCTCCACTTTTCTCATTGGAACCCTAATGGGGTATGGATGATGGATATAAGGTATTTTATAGTGTATTTTTGTGGTATCTTATTAATCTAGACTCACGAGGACCCGATCCACTTGTTCATAATCTCCCCTTTTAGAGGCTTCTAGTTTCCCTCTATTCTTGTGGTTGGTGTCTATATAAAATGATTCTTACTCTTGAGTTACATGATATTCTTGTAAATTAATTTGGTTTGTTTTATTAAAATTACTTATATTATATCAATGTTTCTTTTTTAAATATATTCATGTTTTTAATGATTTTTTCTTTTACAATTTACTTGGACGCACTATGGGTTAGATGAAATGACATAAAGGTGGCTTTGGTCATAAAACGTATTGTCAAGAATGTGATAAGTAATATTTCACTATGAAAATGTTTTAAAAATTGTGATCATGTTTTTTAAATGGTATTTTGAAATCATGTCACATTTGGAACCTTGGGTGCATCGGGAAATGAAATTGTTACTTTAGTGTGTGTAATGCCACTAATGGTATTGATATCAATATAATTTTATAGGAAATGATATCAGTTGGATTTATTTAATGAATCAATTAGTTATTTTACATTTGACAATGTATTCCAATATTCTAGAGCGAAATATTATGCCTTTTCTTCCATTATTTTTTTTCACATGATGGTTTATTTCATAACCCGTCACTGAATTTTTTATCTTATGGGGTATCCATGTTTTGTTTTACATAACTATCATTCTTTCTTATATTTAATTTTCATATTACTTTTTTGTTTGAATATGAAATAATTTTATGAAAACCAAATGATGTTTTAAAAAATGTTAATTTTTTTAAAATTTCAAACAAAATGTATTTGTTATAAATATAGAGCTATCATTTTCATGGTATTGGACTTTTTGTAGATTATTTGGTGAAATCATACTGGTGTATATAGTCACACCTTAATTTCTAATTTTTTAATTTTTAGGTGTGGGTCTGTAGTAAATATATATAGGGATGGAAATCTTATAGTTCATGGACATAAGTTGAGTATTTTCACATTTTTAGAGGGATGTTTTGGGTGTGATAGATGGTCATATGGAGTTTCATCTTATGAATTTTCTTATTTTACATTTATGTTTAGCCCTTTGGGATTGACTTTGAACATATCATGGATGTTGTAACCTTTAATCCACTCTATACTATATTGGTTTACATCATTTTAGTTATACATGATTCTTATCTGGGTTTACTTTTTGATCACAACCTTATGGTGCGCCATCTTGAGTGAGGTTTCAGGTTGACTTGCGATAGATCATTACAAGTGAGATGATTAGAGTAGGAATGGATATTATTAATCCCCTAGTTATGTTATAATAAAGGGTTTTCTATCCTTATCATCCTTCTCAAGATTTTTTTAATCCCCCACATACTTGGGGTATGATTCCTCCTGGTTTGGGCATGGTTTTCATACTTCCTCAGCACTTGAGGAGATGCAGGTCCCTTATATGAATTTAGAGTATGGAACTCTTCAAATAATGGGGAACAATTTGTCCAATAGAGTTATAAAATACCACTTTATACTTGAAATAAATTGTATGGAGTGGGTCCTATGTATGGTTTCACCATTTCCTCATGTTATATTTATACTGTGGTGAGGTGA
This sequence comes from Viscum album, assembly GCA_963277665.1. NCBI lineage: Eukaryota > Viridiplantae > Streptophyta > Magnoliopsida > Santalales > Viscaceae > Viscum > Viscum album. The sequence continues at coordinate 689,022,342 of OY728167.1, forward strand.
GGGTCCCACACTACAAATATTTTTAGGCACATGTGTTTTCACATTACCAGGTAGTTATGGAAGGTAGGTATTCATACTCACTTTACTAAAAACTAATATTGTATATGGTTTTGGAAACTTAATATATTTATAGAATGGTTACACAGTAATCATGATTCATATGGTGCGACACTCCATTGACTAATGCACATACCTCAGTGAGGTGAGACATCCACGCTATGGTTTAAGGTGGTAAGATTGAAAGGCTAAATAATATGGATGTTCTAGTCCTTACAACACCTCATACACTCCAAGTTTTCCTTCAATTTTCAACGTATATCAAGGATATGAACTTCTTTCCATATGGGTCATTTTTTATTATTTGAATACCTAGTTTCTTATATGATTCAATTCCTTATAGAGTTGAGTTGAGATGAATAAGTCTTTCTCATATCCCTATGACCTCTAGTCATAGAGCATATAAAGGTCATCACAATCTCATAGTCTTCTTGTATTCAATATTTTGAGATAACTTATTTTATTATTTTATATCATTTATGGTTTTAGGAAGAATACTGAGTATTTTTGTAATCACCCCTACATGGTCTTCATTTCCACATGTGTTGTGTTGGTGATGACACAGAGTTTGGATATGGTCTTGGTATATCTCGTGTTTTTGTGGATTGTTTGGGGATAATTCCTAGTGAGACATGTTAGTTCATGATATTGGTGGTGACCACTGTATATAGTTATTTATATAAGAGTCACTGAAGTAATGAGAAGCTTTCACATTTGTCACAGTTCTTTAGGTTTAAAGACCTTGAAATTTGTATAGTTTTTGGGGATTTTTTATAAAAATATATACTTATCATGTGATGTATCATGAATAAATTATTTAATGTTCAATTTTTTATTTTCATACTGCAGGTGGTATAGTTTATTTTTCATATTGGAAATATATTCCTATTACATCTTGATATAGTCTATGATCTCCCATGTGTGATATTATTTTTTTATCACTACTTAGGATCATGTAGCCTATTAATGGAGGGATTAGGATGGCATACTAAGATTAAAACTGAATCAGGAAGGGTTGATGATGGGTTAGGTCATTCCAACTCATTTTTAGGATATTTTAAAATAAATTTTTTTCTTCAAATGCTGTTTTTTAATATTCCTTAGTTTTAATGATATATCTACACTCCGATTAACAATAATTTTAATTATTGGTTAATTTTTTATAAAATTAAATTTCTTCCAAAATTTAAAATATATTAAAATACATCTAACTAATTATCATTCAATTCATCACATTTATATATATATAATTGCAAAACATTTTGATTCATTATTTTTATTTGAAAATATTACGACTAAGAAGTTTTTTGTTGTTAAAGGTAACCCTAAAGGTATTTGTGTGAGAGATTATTGAAAGGAGATGGTCATCGATTATTTGAGAAGTGGATATTATTTGAGATTTTTGTGTTGTATTTTTTTAAACAGATATACACAATTTTCAACAAATTATCAAATTATTAATCACATTTAAATATATATGAATATTAATGAATCAGATGAGGTGAATTCCTTTGGGAAATCTAGAATACCTTTGAAGAGGTTTGAAATTGGAAAGCGAAATTTGGAAGGTATTTCGGTGTTGAAAGATGAAATCACCCTGTAATTTTCTATTTTAGTTCATAATGATCAGGTATAAGATTTAGTATTAGGTCATTTAGTAAAAAAATTCTACAATTAAAGAAACCACACTATTTTTTGGTTATAAAATATGAAGATGCTTATGTTTTTTATCATGATAAAAAGATCACACTATAATGGGTATGCCATGATTTTCCATTTTCATCAATTTTTGGGTATAATAAATGATATTATGTATTGAGGGAAACAATTATATTGTTAAGAAAAAAATTATTCTATAATGTGTGACATCACACTAAAATGGTTTCTTAATGAAGAATTGGTTTGTATGGGAAAACAATGGTTCTGTAGTGAAAGATTATGTTGCACCATGAATCACAATTCACACCCACAATGTCGAATTCCATGAAGAATTATAAATCATCTATTTCAAAGAATTTCAAGGGTCAGACTACAATATATAGTAAAATGGAACATTTCACCATGTTACACTATGGTTATTGTAGCGTCCTGGTTCCAGATTCCAGCCAATGGTGCCCAGAACCCAGTTGGTCACATAACCTCAAGAGCATTTCCCAAAAATCCAAAAGGCTAATGGCTAGAAGTGAGGGCCAAGGATAGAAATTGGGGTAACTATACCCTAACTCAATGAGTATGCACAATAGAATCTAAATACAGATCAACATCAGAAGCAGTAATACAATACAACAAAAGTAAACATTGTAATACTGATAGTAAGATAAAAACTAGAGCATCTATAATTGATGCATGCCCCATATGTATAACAAAGCAGACAAACAAGTCATAATTATTGAAATACAATACAAAAAATAAATGTACATTAATGTAGTAAACTTCATCTGCATCGTAAGCCTTAGCATGGTCCCAATCTCTCCACCTCTAAAATAAATCAAGTACCTAATGAAAAAGGTAGCCTTACCTTATCTATACCTGAAACAATATAATCTGTTTGGGACAAAAATCATGAACCAAAAAATGGTGTGAGATGAATCACATTAGGAAACCACCAAAATATATTTGCCTAAAAGTTGGTGAATATATATAGCAGACAATATGAAGAAATGAAGCAATAAACTAGCAAGTACTCAAAAGTATACAATCCTACAATTTTAAATTACATTAATTTTTCTTTGATAAATTAGTCAAACCATTGAGTAATGTAACCACGGTATCTATCCTAAGCTCTGTATCCCCTATATAATAGTAACAATAGACATCTATGAAGACCATTTAAACAACCAAGTAAGACCGAGTCCAGGCTTGTGCTTTTTCTTGGAAGACTCATCAAATTTTTTCATTTACTCACAAATGAACCTCTATAAAATCTCTCAAATTTTAATCCCTATGATCCCACATTGCAAAGAGTAAAGATAACGACCTCATGAGTATCTCTCACGATCAATACCCCTGGTCTACATAGCATCAATAATTTATACATGACGTCTGGGTAGCTCTCACAGTTAATACCTCCTGGTAAAAATATTATAAAGAATCATAAATGAAATCTGGATAGATTTCATGGTCAATACCCCCTGGGTCAAAATCTACACCAAGGATCTAACGGTCCATTGTAAATAAACATAGAACCCCCCGCATTTTCCTTGTCCAAGGCACTCACGGTCTATTGGATGATCATAACACATATCATATCAAAGAATCATATGTAATCTATAACTACTACCTGGATAACATTTATAAGCATAACACATGAAATTCATATAGACAATAAACTCTATCATACAAAAATCAAGGCATGGAAACCAAGGTATGCCTCATTGGAAACGTAGGCCAAATGGCCCTGAACAGTCAAACTAGGGAAACACACCCACGGGGTGTCCCATAAACAAGGAATCAAACCTTATGGATATGAAACAACCCCTTTTAAATCAATTAATCCATATGAGGTAGATAATAGGGCTAAAATAAAAAACACGCAAAACTCCAAACATGGGTTTTCATCACTTTAAGCAAATATAATCCACATAAAGTCAAAAAAAGGAACAAACCACCAACATTGATGTTGTACAAAGTCCACTCTTGATCGTCGAACCATGAATCGGCCTAGAACGATGTAGATATATGATAAGGGAAAAAACGATCAACCCTCGATAACTCAAGAGAGAGGAGAAATTAGGAAGAGAGAATCAAGAATAAGTAATAACTCATAGGTGGGATTCCAATGCACCCTCCATAGTTCAGATCGGAACATTGATGATGAATCGATGGCTCAAACTTTTATCCTCTCTCTCGGTCACTCCTAGACGAACCATGTTTATAAAGAGAAAGATATATAAATGAGATGTGACCCCACTCTAAAATCTCAACTAAAAATAAAAGTACATGGTGTGTTCTTTAAAGATACATGCTGTGTGTTGGAATTTACTGGGTCCCACCATAAGTGGCCCTGCCACATCATCACACATTCATGTATGTGGCCTTGACACAGTCAAAACATAGTCTGGATATGGTTCCAGAGTACACGGCATGTATAAGGAAGTACCCAGAGTGCACTTCAAAAAATTTCCTTCTTCCCTTTTTCCTAAAAAACAACCTAAAATAAAGATCCATACCTGAAATGGAGATCCCAGTTCATACAAACATATCCCCTTAAATCAAATTTCCCAGTAAATTCCATACAAGGGTGGTGAAGAAGAAACATCAAATTAATCAGGCCACTAGGATCTTATGACGACCTCCATCTCCCAAGTCGCATCATGTACTCACCTATGCAACAATAGCACCCGTTCTAGATGAACAGACTGGGCACATAGAACCTTTTAGCTGCGATCCACAATATGAATTGGTTTCTCCTCGAAGGATTCATCCACCTCCAACTCAACATCCTTAGGTTGATAAGCATGAGAGGGGTCTGAAAAATAACGTCATAGCTGAGAAACATGAAATATGTCATGCATATCCAGGTACCTCTGATGTAACTACAGCCGATTGGAAACTAGACTGACTCTCTCCAAAACCACAAATAGCCCGACATATCTCGGTGAAAGATTCCCTTATCTCATAATCCTATTGTTTCCCAACCTCGGGTGACAAGTAATAAAACCTGATCTCCAACCTCGAACTCTAGAGTTCATCTCTATAGATCAGCATGGGATTTCTAGAGAGACTATGAAGTAGCCATCCTTTTTCAAATCAACTCCACCTACTCAGTAGTATCTTTGACAAGACCAGGTCCCAACATAGCTTCCTCTCTTGCCCCCAGCCAACAAAGGGGTGATCAGGATGGACTACCATAAAGAGCCACATAAGGTTCCATCTGAATTGTTGCCTATTAATTATTATTTTAGTAAAAATCTACTAGGGGTATGTGTCTCTACCATAAACCCCTAAAATATAGGATTCATGCTTGAAGAATGTACTCCAACACCTGAATGATGTGCTTGGACTGGTCATCTGTCTAAGGATGGTAAGCATTACTCAGAATTACCTGTGTACCCAAATCCCTCTATAGTCCCTGCTATACAAAAGAAGTAAAAAAAGAATCCCTATCTGAAATGATAGATTGAGGAACCCCATGAAAACCTACAATCTCTCATATGTACAACCTAATAATCTCATCAATAGAGAAGGTTTCCTTAATCAGTAGGAAGTGTGAAACCTTTGTGAGTTTGTCAAAATAACCCAAACCACATCATTCCCTCGAGGCGATCTTGGTAAACCCATCACAAAATCTATCACGACATCATTCCACTTACAGTAGGGAATGGCTAGCTACTGTAAAGGAATTTTTGGTCGCATATTCTCTACCTTCACCTATTGACATGTGGAACATCTCATAACAAAACCAACAACATCCCTTTTCATACATGGCCACTAATACTGATGGTGTAGATCTCGATACATCTTGGTGACACCAAGATGAACTTCCAAAACATAGGAATAAAATTCTCACATCAACTCCTCGCATATGTCCATGAAAATGAAAGTTCTCATCTTCACCTATGCTCCACCCAGGAGTAGGGTCCTCTCCTGACACAATTTCTTCTAGGACTAGGGAATTGGAAGCTGATGGGTTTCTCATTCGAACTCAATCCAGTAGAGTAGAGGTAATAGCTATATATGAAAGAAACTTCTTCCCCTATATATCATGCACCTCCAAATGCAGCTCCGAGAACATAGCCATAAGTTTCCACTCACTACTGGCCTCCTGAACTACCTGTATCTGAGTCCTCCTTCTCAACACATCATCCATGGAATTTCCTTTTCTAGGTGTCTAGGAAAGCCCAATTTCAAAAGAATAAAGGTAAACCACCCACCATCACCATCTCAAATTTAGATCACGCTGTGTAATGATATAATTGAGACTTTTTTAGTTAGTGTAAAACAACAAATGATCTCCCTAAAGATAATGTCACCAATAGTGTAAAGCATGCACAACTGAAGCTAACTCGAGATCGTGCATTAGATAATTCCTCTGATATGGCCTCAACTATCGATACCCATATGCAATGACTCCTTCCCCCAAAAAAATTACTTCTCCCAGCCCGATACCTGATGAATTACTGTAAATGGTGTAACTCTTTCTCATCTCTGGAAAAATCAGAATCTCTAATGAAGTCAATATCCCTTTCAACTCCAAAATGGTTGAATCATAGGAATCTATCCATATGTACTTAACACCCTTCTTAGTCAGGCCCGTCAGTGGCACTGCTAAGAATGAGAAGTCATGTATCTAGTGCATGTAGTATCTAGCGATCCCACAAAAACCCCATACCTCAAATAAATTATTCGTTTCTTCCCAGAAAAATGCTTCTATCACTTTCTCTGGGTCCACTGATACTCATAACTCTAAGATAACATGACATTAGAAGTGAATCTAGTCCATCCAAAAGTTGCATTTTGAGATCTTAGAACATAAAGAATGCTCTCTCAGTGTACTAAATACGATATCAATATGGGTGGTATGGTTGTCTCGAGTGTGAGAGTACACCAAGATATCATCCACGAGGAGTAAAACAAACGAATTTATGTATTCATGGAACACACAGTTCATCATATCCATGAAAACTTCCAGCACATTTGTGAGACGGAACAACATAAGTAATACTTGAATAGAATATACCTACTTTTAAAGGCTATAATAGGTATATCGGATGGTCTAACATGCAACTAATGATAAAAGTATCTCATGTAAATCTTTGAGAATACGTGATATCCTCAAATCTGATCAAATAGACCATCAGTCCTTGGCAAGGGATATTAGTTATGGACTTTCATGTAGTAAATCTTCCAATAATCCATAAAATGTCTGATGGTACCATCCAACTTTTGTGTAAAAAGGACAGGTGAAACCCAAGGAGAAGTATTGGGTCAGATGAGACCCTTTCCCTACAACTCATCTAACTACTTATTGAGATCATGCAACTCTGGTGTAGCCATCCTATAAAGAGGAATGGACACTGGTTCCACTCTTAGCACAATATCAATAGAGAAATATACATATATCTCTGAATGAAATCCTGAAAATTTGTATAAAAACACATATCTAAAATGATTAACCACTAGTGGAATGTCCATTTGTGAAGTCCCCGAGTCATCAAGATATAATCTAGAAATCTAGGCTGTAATTCCTCCCAACCCATGATGACCTGGTTGAGCTCTGCTCACTTGGATATCCCATTCACCCTTGTGTAGAAATGTCCCACCCTCTGGTGATGTGAAAATCACCTTATGGCGATAGAAGCCAACAATGGCCTGAAAAGAGACTAACCAGTCCATTATGAGAATGACATTGAAGACTGTAATCTCTAATAGAAAGAGGTACCATTAGAAGTGACACCCGCCAACCTCAAGAGGAAACTCGTTGGAATATCATACACTAGCCATCATAATTCTCAATGAAGTGTATAACATCATAACATCGTCATAAGTAATGACGCAGAGCCCAAGACTCTCCAAAATGGAAGCAGATATAAAAATATGGGAATCCCCTATATCAAAAAGAGAAGAAGCTAAAACTGAGGTAACTATAATTGTACCTCTAACTATAGAGGGTATGGGATCCTTCTCTTAATGGGTCTTCTCTACTACAAATGTATGAACTGTACGACGACCCTACGACCCTGTTTGACTACCCTGAGTTGATCTACACTATTGTAGCTAAAAACCTACTTTATGGATACCACAGCCACAACCCCTTCCTCAACATTAATGGCCTGACAAACTCTAGTTCCCATACTGAGGAGAAACTAGTGGTCCTTCTCGTAATTGTGGAGTCATAAACGATCCACTCTCACTAGCTTTTGGTGATAAAAAGAGAAAAACACTGGAGATGATCAATTTTTCCACAATCACGACACTCAAATGGGTCTCTCAGGCACTAAGGTCTCGTGTACCCACTCTTCCCGCACTGGTATCACCTCATCTGACTACCTATAAATACATTCCATCTAGTGGAATAACCATGCGAGGGATCCTGCAGCACAACCTACTATCAAACGAAGGAGTACCAGCCCTAGAAGGTGAACCGCCCAGGCTCGCAGTTCCCAACTCCCTCGTATTACACTCAGTAATCATTGCCTGGTTCACTATAACAGCCACCAAAGTCTTCTTAAAGACATTCACCTATGTTCTTATGTCATACCTGAGACCATCCTCAAACCGCCTAGCCAATTAAACCTCGCCACCTCCCAGAACAGGTGCAATGTGATGAAGCTCAGTAAAATGATAAGAGTGCTCCATCACTGAGAGAGCGCCCTTCTCCAAATTATGAGCTCTCAAGCTCGATCGTACCTCAACATCTCGGGGTATAATTAATCATATAAGTTCATATGAAACTCTTCCCGAGACATATCCCGATGACATCCAATCGAGGTGATAACATCCCACCACCTCATGGAGGAATCACATATCATGTACGACGCAATCTTCACCCAACTCTCCGAAGGAATCTCCATATGATCAAAGATAGAATGAATGGACTCCAACCATCACTCTTCCATGTGTGGTCCTCCTCCTAAAAACTAGGAGGATGATTTTGTTGGAACTCCCAACTCAACTCTGCCATAATAGGAGAAGGATGTGGTTCTCCTTGGAAAGTATGAATCATCATCATAAAGCCTTCATAGAACTATGCATCAGCACCTATGTCTCGTATAACAGGTGGTGCCAAAATAGTCATGACAAGAGGATCTACTAGTAGTCCCTAATCTACAATTTCTGGTGTCTTGTCATTTCACAATATCTAGAATACAATCGTAGAAAATCATGGCAGAATGAATATGCAAGGTCAAGCGCAAACCTCATAACAGTATTATCAAGGAAAACAACTTAGACGTTCATGAACAAAACAAGAGAAAGAAAGCATTCATGTTTTAAAAAATACGGTTACACGACATGTATAACCCACACATGAGGTGTCCCCCTCGGCCTTTAACATGGTGTGCCTCTACAAAACCTTGTCATGTAATACCCATAGACATGGAATGTTCTTCCTGATACATGACATGTACATGAATCTTAACTCATTCCCAAATACTTCTACATGTCCAGAACTACATGGTTCTCTCCTGGGTAACAACACACGACATGTTCACCCTAGACATAGTGTGTACTACTTATGTTCTAACCTCCAATGTTGTTAGTCACATGGTCGAATACAAGATCGACTCTACACAGCGTGCACAAAAGGAACACGACATATATAACTTATGTTTCATCCACCCATGTCATTGGTAACATGGAAAGATACCCAATTGTTTGCAACATGACATCTACAATCCATACATGGCATGTTATACAAAAAGTTTCCCAATAAATTGTCTCTGCTAACACAATCAATCACATTGCCAAGCACTACACAACGTGTACTCCTAGTACATGACATTTACTTAAAATAATCAGTTTTTCTAAAATACAAGATCACATGGCATGTTTTCATAACACCACATGTCGTGTTGTTAGGTTTTCTGGACACTAGGCTTCTGAAACATCTCAGGAACCCTTAAAAACTCAAACTTGTGTCTACGTCATGACAAATTTCGGCCCGTGAGAGCCCATAAACCCACGAATCAAAGTTTGGAATCCTTATTCATATCATAAATTTATAAAATAAAATTAAAGTTCACACATAATCCACCAATTTCCAATACAAGTAGGCCCAGAATCCACCGGTCAGAGGATAGAAACCTCCCTTTGATAACACTTTGTAACGTCCCAGCTCTGGATGCCTCCCAAAGGTGCCCCAAACATGGTTGGTTACATAACCTCAAGTTCATTTTCCAAAATTTCATAGGCTTCCGAATAGAAGTGGGGGTTTCAGTAGGACATTGGAAGAACTATTCTATCATTGCAAGAGTATGCAAAACGAAATCTAAATATAAAGTAATAGTGAATGCAGTAATACCATACAACAAAAGTAATCATCAAAATAATGATTGTAAGAAAACAACTACAACATAAATAAATGATGCATGTCCCTTGTGTCTATGAAATCAACCAAATAAGTCACAATTCCAGAAATACAATACTAAAACCAATGTATAGGAAATCATTAATCTCCAATAACATATCAAGCCTCAGAATTGTCCCATGCTATCCAGATCCAACAATAGTCAAGTATCTGATAAAGAAGGGAACTTTACCTTATCTATATCTACAACCATATAATCTGTTTAGGCCCAAAAGCATGACCAAAACAGGGTGTGAGATGAATCCAAGTAGGCAACCACCAAAAGATCTGTGCCTAATAGTCAGTGAATATATATAGATGGTGATATGAAAAAATGACGCAATAAACTAGGAAGTACTCAAAAGTATACAATCATATAGTTTTCAATTACATACATTGTTCATTTATGTATAATTCAAACCATTGAATAATGGATCCTTGGGATCTAGCCTATTCTATGTATCCCCCTGTATAATAGTAACAACATATGTCTCAGAAGACCATTTAATCAACCATGTAAGACTGATTCCAAGGTTGTGATTTGCCTTGGAAGACTCATCGTAATCAATAATTTATTCACAACCGGCCCTCTAGGAAAGCTATCACGATCTATCCCATATGGTCCACATAGTATATTGTAAAGATAATGACCTATTGGGTAGATCTAACGGTCAATACCACTGGTCTAAATAATATCAATAATGTATACACGATCTATGGGTAGCTCCCACAGTCAATACCCTTGGTTCAACATAGTATAAATAATCATAAACGACCTCTATGTATGATCTCACAGTCAATACCCTTATGTTCAAAATCTACACCAAGTCTTTTATGATCCTATGTAAATAAACCTGGAAACCCCCACAGTTTTCCTAGTCCAAGGCTCTCACAGTACATTGTAATATTATTGCACATATCATATGAAATTATCACGTGTAATCTATAACTTCTACATAGATAACATTCATAAAAATAACACATGCCATTCATACAATCAATAAACTCAATCATAAGAAAATTAAGGCATGGAAAACAATGTATGACTCATAAGAAACCTAGGACAAATGACCCTAAATAGTCAAAATAGGGAAATTCGCTCATGGGGAGTCCCGTAAACAAGTTATCAAACCTTATGCATATGAAACATCCCCTTTTCAATCAATTAAACATTAGTAGGTAGATAATTGATCCAAAATCCAAAACACAAAATACCCCAAACATGGGTATTCGTCACTTTAAGCATATATAATCTATAGACAATTAAAGAAAGGCACAAACGACATACCTTCATGTCGTAAAAAGAACACTCTGGATCAACAGACCATGAATCAGACTACAACAATGTATATCTATGAAAAAGGAAAAAATTATCAACCATTGATGACACAAGAGAGAAAAAAATAAGGAAGAGATAATCAAGAAGAAAGAAGAACTCACTAGTGGGATTCTAATGCACCTTCTGGAGTTTGGATTAGACTGTGGATGGAGAATTGGTGGCTAAGGCTTCGATCATCACTCCCAGTCGCTCTTAGAAGAACCATGGTTAGAAGAAGAAAGATCCATAAATGAGACATGACCCTACTCTGATATATCAATTAAAAATAAAAGTACATGGTGTTTTCTTTAAAGATACACACTGTGTGTCTGCCTTTACGAGGTCTCGCCTTAAGGGGACCTACCACGTTATCACACGATTGTGTATGTGGCCATGAAATAGTAAAAACATGGTCTGGATGTGGTTCCAGAGTACACAACATTCACAAGGAAGTTCACAGCGTGTACTTCAAAAATATTCCTTATTACATTTTTCTACAAAACAACCCCAAATAAAGTTCCTTACATGAAATGGAGATCTAGGTTCATACAGTTATAATGGTCCTGCCATTATTGATATAGTCATGTCCTGATTGTGTAAAAAAATAATTTTTTAGTGTTTTGATGATTTGTTTTCTTATATGATTCAAGGGATACATTAGATTTATTTTTGACATTCAATAAAATATAATGGTGACTAAATGGTTTTAATTAAAATTGTGACTTGAATAAAATCTAGAGACGTTGGTCCATTAAACTTTAAATTGAAATGAAAATTTATATTGAAATAAGTAGACTAAATAATTTTCTAGTACAGGGGAAATATTTTATAAGTAAGAGTAGCATGAATTTTAGAGTTTGAAATAGAGGAAGAGGAAGAAGAAGACATATAAGGAAGAAGAAAATTATAAGATCTTTATCAAAATCATATATTGAAGTAGGAATAAAAGGATTTGAAGTATGAGGATACTCTTGAAGAGTAAGGGGGATTGTTTAGTAAATGCAGGGATTTTTTGAGCCTATTAATATTGAATAATATTTAGAGGTTTGACCTTTCGTCAAAATTTCTTATTAATGAAGAGAAGAAGAAATTTAATTATACATGAATGTTTTTTTCCAATAGTTGTGTGATAACAAGACCAATGTGTGAAAAGGGGAATAAGAGTTAATACTCATTGGCGTAAAAGTAAAGTCTATTATTAGATGTTGAATATTCATTTTACTACATCATTGAAGATAATTTTTTGATTATGTGGAAGCATGTTACATCAGTTGGGATTCACTTTATATGTAATATGAGTACATGGATAATTATCCCTTAAATATTTCTATGATGATTTGCGGATCACGTGATATTGGGTTTTCCGTATCATTTTAAGTTTGTATCCATTCATTTTGAAGGGTGTGCCCGGAAATTTTTTTGTTCCCACCATGTTTGTGTATCTTAAATTGGTAGGAAGGTGAGAAAAATAATAAATGATATCACATTAAGAAGTGAAAAAGGTTAATTAGTGGTGGACCATAAAACAAAAATAATAATTAATTCACCCCTCTCACTAATTATTTTATGATACTAATATATATTAGTATCTAGGTAAACAAATAATTGTTATCAGATCAATATTCCAGGTTTCCTTTGAATATGATATGTGGATTGAAGTTTAGAGTTTATGTTTGATATTAATTTATTATAAGTTATTATTATTCTAAATTTTATGACTATAATGGATAATATTAATTTAGTAAATAAAAAAGGGATTCTAAAATTTTATGGAATGAACCATCTAATTTGGAAGGGTATGATACTGCCAGATGATAGGTGTTAAGGAAATTACCAATTCTCAGTATACAGAATAATTATAATAAAAAACAATCCAAGGGAAAATATTTAAATAGAAAATAAAATATTAAAATAATAAAATATTAAAATACCCTTTTAAAAATTGTTTGGATGTTTATATCAAACATGAATTGATGAATTCAGGTATACATCGACATCGACTAATAAATCTAATAAAACCCCTTAATGGGATCCTCTTCTTATCCAAAATGATTCTAGTTAGTCTATAATGGAAAATTTTCGAATAAGGGATAAGAAAGACTATAGGGAACTTATCAGATGGAGAAAACTAGATAACTATCTAGAATAAGGGAATATAGTTGACTCTATTTAAGAAGAGGGAAGAGAGGTAACTCTAATCACTATTATTACACTATCTCAATGGGATGAATACTACACCCATTCTTCTTACTATTTATAAGAATATGAGATTTCAATATCCTCGTAGGAATCAAATTCGGAATAAAACCAATGGAGGTTAAACAAATAGCCTCTAAGGAACATTTGGTGCATTAAATAGCCTTAAATGTGTCTTAAGTATTCAACCACCTTGAGGTGTGAATTAATGTGCCTATATATATGTTAAAAGTGTAAATGAAGGTACATAAATTTCCTTTTAGGTAGGTCTACGAATTTCCCCAATGTGATTGGTCATGGATGATTGTTATTCCAAGCCCAAGCCTAAATCTCAGTTGGGAATTATTATTTCCTCATGTTCATGTATTAATAATATTAGTAACCCATTATTTATATTAAAAAAACATTATTTGTTTTAATAAAATAAATATTATTTAATTAATTATTTTGAATACAAAAAAAGTTATTTCAGTTTATAAAAAATAGAAATATTTTCATATATGAACCAATCACATTAGTATAAAAAACCCAAATTTTATTATCTTATGTGTGGTCCCTTGACATCCTGGTAATGTTGGAAATAATTATGAATATTGTTCAAAATAATAAACTAATATTGATTTTTAGGAACATATCATAACTATCAAAATTATAAAGGGGTGGGTGTGATCTAATCCACCACATGTCCATCAACAATGTTATTTTTTTACTTGACATAGAGATTAAGAAAAAGAGGTTATAATTATAATCCCATATATTTTATATCTTATCTAAATTTTCTAGTTGACTAATCATATATAATTACAAAACATATAATTATACTAGCATGAACACAAACTTACATAATGGAAAATCAACAAAGGGACTTGATTTCATATCCCATCATATGGGAAGAAACCTCCTATCTTAGTTAATAAAATCCCATTGCTTAATTATATTCATACCCATTTACATTTTTTTGAGACAAATTCTAAAATAAATCTATACAGTTTTCAAAGTAGTAAATTGCACAAGTATGAAACCCATTTGATAACCTCAGGATGAAGAATCCGTAGCAAATATTAACTAAAATAAAACCAATGAAACATATATAGAAATCCTGAAAATGTACTTCAAGTGGGTAAATTTGAATACTTTTTCACCAAATTATATTCAATGAGTGATTAGCTATATCTTTATAATTTTGATCCTAGTCATAGTAATCTTAACAAATCCTCACAACCCAATATGTTGATCATAGATTAGGGATAACATATTAATCGACATATTATATGGGTTTATTATCATATCATTATTTATTGGAGTATAATTGGAATAAAGTGGGGGATTAATTCCCTTTAAAAATAAAATATAATAGACAGATGATAATCCAAAATTAAAATAAGTTGAAAAGGCCGATGTAGGATCATTGTAATCACTTAAAGGTGGTGGGGTAAATTAGTGAGGTCTTTTTATTTTTTATGTTAACATTCTTACCATCCTTCTCCTTTTGTTAAATAGATATAAATTTTTTAAAAATAACTCTCAAACACATGCATACCAACATATATATTTACAATGTTCATTATTCAAAAAGTGTATCTAGTACTTGCCATAGTTAAGAAACAATCTACTACCACAAAATTCACAAGGAAAAAATATTTTTAGGTGTTTATAAAAATTAGTAAATATTATTTTAAATTAAATTTACTATGATAAAAAACAATAGTTCTTGTGATTTTAAATCACAAAAGATGTAAAAAACATTCTGTAACCAGTTTAGAAACATACACAAATAGGTTCAGAACAATATCAAGTCCTTATTCAACAAAATACACTCTTGTTATTTTCTAGAAAGAGTTCTTGATTTTTTTTACAAAAAATAAGGTAATAACTTATTCTCTTGGATTTTTATAAAACCCAGTCAATTCACTCTATCATATTGCTCAGTATTTTTTCCTTTGTCTGAACCATTTTTCTAGAAAACAAGTATGTCTAGTTCATTAGCAAAAAACCAAAAATTGTTTTTTTCCCTCTCTAGATTCTTCATCTGGAAACCTAATGTCTGATAAATATATATCACCATGTTCATCCATTGAAGTCCACTAGAAGGTTTTTCTAGTAACCCCTAGACACAAATACTTTTTTCTCTATAAATTTCTTTTTCATATCAACCATATAATTACATGGTTTGGAATAATATTCTAAAATTATGTCCAGAAATATATCTATAAAATTCTTTTGTCCGAACACCTTCTTATGGATTTTTTATCTAGTAACCAAAACACCAGTTCTCTCACTTATGGAAACATGAACAATACATGTGTACACTGTACTTTAACCCCTTTATATAGGATTTCTCTAAATAGAATAGGTGGTAAATAAAAATTCTTTTCCACTAAATGAAACATTATAAAACAATTTGAAAACAAATCCTACTCAAATTTAAACATTCAAAAACTTCTCAAATCTTCCAGGCTCTTCTATAACACTTCCATGATTTATTTGTCTAGATTATCACTCTGGCCATCTGTGCCTGGTCTCATCATTATTGAAACCATGAATAAGATTTATTTTTTCTATAATCTCTATCTCCCCACTTATGTCTAATCTCAACCATCTAGAAAACATAGTCTAATGAAAACATTGATCTCTTCTATATTTCAACATCTTCTTAATCCATTATTCTTTTTGTTCATGTCTTAAAATACTTTTATCAACACTATTTATGGAAAAATTATTTTAAAACAATAATGATATTAAATTTAAGATTAAAATAAATATTTCCTCTAATTTTTTGACCAGAAACTAGAAACATTTTATTTAACTTAAAAACCAAAAACATTGGAATTTCTCAAGAACATTTACCCGAAAAAATTGCCAAATTTGTTCTTTAACAAAAACATTCTTCGAAAAACTCAAATATTCAAAACAATTCTCATAATTTTCAACTTCACAACTTCTCAACATCATGGATATATTAAAAATTGATTGAAACATTCCTTATCCATCAATCTATCTAGTCTTGTGCCCATAGATCTTTCAAAAAACATCTAAGAGAAAAATTGGTATGCTTGAAAAATGTATACCCTTATTAAAAACTATTTTATAAAGAATATTTAGAAGACTAATTATGTAGAGAACATAATAGTAGAAAATAATCACTATAATGTTTTAGATGATCTCTATCCAAAACCATGTTTCTTATGTTCTGAGTCTAAAATTATGTTCCTAGATCTCTAAGTCCATAAAATTTGTGTCTGAACAGTTTTAACTATTAATTAAAAAAATATAAGTACTACGAGGTTTTGACTTGGTGTTAGAATCATTAATATCAATATAGAATCAATTTATTTAATTTCTAACATACTTTTTCTGATCTTCCGAGTCCGATAATTAACCATGGTATGTTCGATAAGCTTCATTCTGGAAGGATTCATGTAACACCCCAGGTAAATAAAGAGTATGACATTTTCACATTTATCCATATTTGTGAATAAAATATTAATATAACTTTAATGGGGACACTATGCTCGATGGCGTACCCAGCACGCAACAACGAGTTTCTTGGGAATCTTATGTTGCACTCTAATAATAAAATAATATTATTTTAAATAGTAGTTAATGCCTGGCCGTTGTAATGGTGGGAATGAACAGAACTAACTACAAAATGTTTATATATGTTTGTCAAATATTTTTACTTTTTGCAATAACTGTTAGAGGATTAAAAATGCAAATGAATCCAATTTTAAGCGTAAACATTGTAATATTCTTTAAAAGGTCGATTAACCGCCTTTTGATGGAGAACCTCTTTTAAATCCACTCTTTGATAATTTTATGTGTTATATTTGACAATATAAAATTCTTCTTTAGAATCGGGACATCAAAATTTACATTTTGTAAATTTTTGTTATTTTTTCGAAAAAGTTCAATTTTTAATGAATAGTGAAAAATGTTTTATTTTAATTCAAAACCTCTTTTTAATCTAATTTTTTTATATGATTAGATTATCTTTTTAATTGGTTGTAAAGTGAAAGTAGAATATATTTTTACCATTTAATGCAATAGTGGTCGTTGGAATTAATTTCACTTTGAAATCGGACTTAAACTAGTGTCAATCTTTTGGTACATTTTGTTTCATAAAAACACGCTATTTATTTTGACAGTGGGAATTAATTATTAAATTAATTAATGAAACTTATAAGTTTTGAATTTTGTAAAATAGAAATCATTTTTGAATTCGGAATATCAAATATAGATTAGGGTGAATTTTTGGTAATTTTCTAAAAAACTTCAATTTTTGATGAATAGTGAAACAACTAAGTGGTACTTATAAAAATTGATTTTCCGTTTAAATAAATTTTTTTCCATATTTGTGTTTTGAATTTCAAAAATCCTACATACATGGTTGTCATTAAGAAGTAAAATGTGGTTCAATGAGATTAAAATAATTTTTTGGTGAATAGTAACTTCATACGTTTTTAATCGCGATTAGAGGTAATTAGTGTAGTTTAAGGTAAGAATAATGTTTTCATAAAATGAAATGACCTATACACATGTCCAAACCTCATTGTATTTGTCATGGAAGACCAAGAAAATCCATGGGTCAACTTGGGGACCCCATGGAGCCACTTTGGTTGGAAAATGACATAAATACCTTTTTATTTAATGTTAAAGTAAAAATTACACAAACATGAAATGTTTTACTAAAAAAATTTTATAAGGGGTTATATAAGTCAGATATTTGACTATAAATAATCATTGGAAATATAAAAATATTTCCTACATCATAGTAGTTTTTTTATAATTTTTAGACATTAAATAAATTAAATTATTTATGACATCATGATGATGCAGCGATGACATCATTATTTAATGATTTAAATAAAATGGAAAGACAATGAAAACTCTAATACCTAAACACGTCCAAAACATATTGGATGGGTGGAATTAGAACCCTTATCACCTTATCCTGTAAACACATCAATGTGGGACCATTAAAATCCGAAACGCATTCTAAAATAAAGTAACATTTCTTTACTTTCCAAGAGTGACCCTCCTCTCCTCTTATAAAAGGCCCCCACCTCTACCTCCTTACCCACACTTCCAAAGCCTTTGGCTCGGCCAACCCCTGACCATTTTGTCTCTAAACATCCCTACCTAACTCCTTGAAGCCTCACTTTGGGCATAAGTCTTCCCAAGGAAGACTTTGAGCTCAAACCAAAGGGAGTTACCCGATTTTAAGGTAATGTCTTCACTTGAGTCCTTTTGTTTTATTTTGCTTCTCCAACCCCCTAAACTCTTTTTATTAATTTATTTTGTAACAAATATAGTATATTTAATATACTAGGATGTTGTTATAAGAATTATTCGAGCTGCACTTACACACACCTTCGTCTAATGGTTAAAGAACATACTGTTTCTGTGGTTGGCGATTTTCTGCCTCACGAAACGATGATTGTTCAATATTCTTTTAACACCTTTAAAGGTGGCCATTATGATGTCAATTTATTTTATATATGATATATATGGTATTTATGTTTACTATATTCTTCTGTATTTTATATTTAAACCATACCTTTATTCTTTTCATGTTGTGTAAATGGGATAATTTCATATGAGAAAGTGTGGACTACCACCCCCTCAAGTGATGTGACTCGTACATGCAATACATGGAACGCATAAAGAATGAAATTAATGAACATATGTGAACTATATGACATATATATTATAATGGAAGTATAATATATATATATATATCATTTATTTTTAATTCCATGAATATGACAAAGAAAAAATGAAAGTAGCGTTCATGCGTACGTACGACCTACCGTCACCATGAACGGTGCTTTTCGTTTTTTATCTCCAAATGATATGGAATAGTATAAAATGAATATTTACTGGATATATATGATATTTTAATCATTAATAATATTCTGGAAATTATTTACTTATAACTACATGGACTATCATTTTTCAAACAAGTTCGTTTTTGACTCATGTACCAAACATAGACAAAAACGTCTGATATGAACTCATATTATTAACCAATTATTATAAAATTAAAATAAGTGATATTAACTGAATAATAATATTTATAGGAGGTACTTAATAAATTATAAATTGACCAAAGTTTATTATTCAGGAATATAAAGAAACGAACAAGACAAGTTGGTCTTGAGGTAAGGGATCATACTCCTCTCTTTCTTTTTAAGTACACTCTTTTATGTCATTCCTTTTAAAGCTAATCTTTCTTGTTATGGGGTTGTTCTTTTATATTACTATTACTCTAATTTTTATGTTCATATGATTAGAGACCCTATTCTCTCTCATCAATCCATTTTGGATGTTTTGAGTGGCGCCGTTAGGCTGCCGAATTTTCGTAAGAGATCTAACCTCTCTCTTTCTTTTTAAGTACTCTCCTTTATGTCACTTCTTTTAAGCTCCTCTTTGTTATGTTGGGGTATGTTCTTTTATATTCCACTTTCTATAAACTTTATTTTAATATGATAAGAGACCCTATTTTCTCTCATCAATCCATTTTTGAAGTTTTAAGTGGCACCGTTAGGCTGCCGAGTTTTCGTAAGGGATTTTTCATCTCACTTTTATTCCCGTGAGATTTATGCTACATTTGCCGCAATTTCATTTGAGTGGTGTTATACTGCACATTAGTTTACTCATTGTTTAATATACTTTCATTTATGAGTATTTACATCAATTTTTTATTGTCCTTCTTTCACATGGAATATGTTTCGAAAGTTACCCATATAAGGCCCCAGCCTTAAAACTTACTTAATCTTGAGTTATTACAAGATTACACATTGATGATCTTTTCAGGACTAGAGTTTTAGAGAATTATATCATGAAACTTGCATTACATTACACATTTAAACAAAGTGGTTACATAAAAGACAATATTCTTTCTTCCCATCAACGGAAACATATTTAAAATATAACACGGATTTTTTCTTGAAACATCCTTGACATTATCATCACATCATGTACCTTTCCCTTGACCTGTGAAAAACATTTCAAAAACTTGGGATGAGCATAAAAAGCTCAGTAAGGGTTATAAAAACATGGAAAGGAAACATGAGTTCATATATACATAAGAATGAAATCATACTTTACCCATAAAACATAGGCACTTTAACATAACTCATCAAACCATGAATAAATCAGAGAAAACATAAGACATAAAGGTAACTTGAGGCATTCATAACATTCTTACGTAGGGAGTAACCCTCTTGGTTACGTTTGGAATATCCATCACAGTATATTCCTTAAATCTCTTCGGAGAAACCTTAACGTTTCACTCCTTCGCGTTACCCAATGCATTGGAGAGCTATATCGGGCTCACCCGCCCTTAGTTTATCACGGAACCACCCGTTTTCATAACAATGCCCAAGAAACATAACATAAACGTATCACATAAAACATGCATAAAGGAAACATAACATTTCCACATTTCAATCACAATATAACATTTTATTATTTTGAAATAATGAATCCATTCAAAAAGAAACCATTTCCAAAACCATTTAAAACATTTAATAAAGAGAATTTTGAATCAAAGTGTCCCATACCACCTTGAAGCTTTTAAAATGTTAAACCATTAATATCCATATAAATAAATCCTTAAAACCATTTTGAAAACATGGATATTAATAATAACAAATAATTAAAACATTTAAAACGATATTTTGGTTAAAGGGGTTTTACCAAAATTAGAGACACTTGAATACAATAATCGAGGAATAACATTTAGTCAGAATTTTATAATATCATGAGAATAAAAGGATTCATTATATAATACTCCAAAGGACAGTATATACACCATATTAGAGTGAATTGGTTCATAACAACAATGAGCCCTCAATAGAAATGTCAAATGTGATGAAATCCCTTATAAAGAAGGTATCCTTAAATTAAGGACAAATAAATCTCAAAAAAATATGTGTGAAAAATATATATACACCCAATATAAGTGGATATTAAGTGTAAAACAATAAAAGGTCATTCACACATATTCAATGGATGACATATTCAATGACTACAAGTTGAACCCAAAGAAATCGAAATTGGGTTAAAAAGTTCCCTTGACAGCCTAACGGCATCACATCAAAATGAGTTGATGAGAGATAAAAAGTGTATCTCATCACTTGGACATAAAATTTACATCAATAAAGATGTATGAGAACATATCCCAACATAA
This sequence comes from Viscum album, assembly GCA_963277665.1. Lineage (NCBI taxonomy): Eukaryota > Viridiplantae > Streptophyta > Magnoliopsida > Santalales > Viscaceae > Viscum > Viscum album. Next base: position 689,044,113 of record OY728167.1, read on the forward strand.
AAATATGTAAATTAAAAGACCCAATAAAAGAAGTCTTTTAAAAAAGAGGAGGGTGAAAGGTTCCCTTACCGACTTGGGTATCTTTCAAAACATACACCCCATGAAAGAAAGACAATAGGTCATTGATGTAAATACTCATAAACGAAATTATATTACACAAAGAGTAGAATAATGGGCAGTAAATACACCACTCAATGGAATTTGTGGAAAATGTAGCATAAATCTCACAGGAATAAAAGTGAGATGAAAAATCTCTCACGAAAACTCGGCAGCCTTACGGCGCCACATAAAACTTCCGAATATGGATTGATGAGATCAAACAGGGTATCTCATCACATTAAAATATAATGTACAGAAAGAGTAATATAAAAGAACATCCCCCAACATTACAAATAGGAGCTTAAAAGAAGTGACATAAAGGAGAGTACTTAAAAAGAAAGAGAGAAGTTAGATCTCTTACGAAAGTTCGGCAGCCTAACGACGCCAATCAAAACTTCCAAAATGGATTGATGAGAGAGAATAGGGTCTCTCATCACATGAACATAAAAATTACAGTAGGATTAATATAAAAGATAATCCCAATAACAAGAAAGATGATCTTTAAAAGGAATGACATAAAAGAGTGTACATAAAAAGAAAGAGAGGAGTAAGATCCCTTACCTCGGGTCCGACTTGACTCGATCATTCTTTAATGACCTGAATAATAAACTTGAGTTAATTTCTAATTCCTTAAGAACCTTTTTAAAGTTCATTATTACTTTTATACCACTGATTACCATGTCATAAACATTATGTAATCATTTAAGTTAATAATATTTGTTTTGCCGATATTTGGTTCTTAAGTCGAAAGTGGACTTCTTACAATTACATGTTGTTCGTGTGGCCAAATGTTTATTATATCCAGAATTGTATTCATTATGTAGATATAATATTTGTCATATATATCCAGTACATTCATGCATTTATAACATTACATAATCATTTACAGGTAAGAAATGAAATGCACCGTTCATGGAGACGGTAAGCCGTACGTACGCATGAACGCTACTTTCATTTCTATTTCGTATTTTATAGAATGGAAAAATAATTATATAAAGGTATATTATAATTCCAGTATAATATCATATATAATATCATATTTCCATCCTTTATACATCCCACATATGGTATTTAACGAATCAAATCACTTTGAGGGGGCGGTAGTCCGCACTTCCTTAAATGAAGATATCGCGTATACCCATAATGGAAGCCATAAAGGTAAGACAAAAATGAAAAATACAGAAGCATAAATAAAATATAAACATATTATATATCATATATAAAAATAGTGACATCATCATGGCCACCGTTGAAGGTGTTAAATGAGTATTGAACAATCATCGTTTCGGGAGGCAGAATTTCACCATCCACGGAAACCGTATGTTCTTTAACCATTTGATGTAGTTGTGTGAGAGTTTAGCTCGAATAAATCTTATAAAAACATCCTAGTATATTGACGATACTTGTGTTGTTACAAAAGAAGTAAATAAAAAGAGTTTAGGGGGTTGGAGAAGCAAAATAAAACAAATGAACATGAGAGAATGAATTACCTTTAAAAGTGTAACTCCTTTTGATTTGAGCCTAAAGGCTTCCTTTGAAAGGATTATGCCCAAAGGTAATCCTCTAGGATGAGGATAGGGATGTGGAGAGAGTAAATGGTCAGGGGTTGGCCGAGCCAAAGGCTTGAGGAGTGTGTTAAATGAGGTAGAGGTGGGGGCCTTTTATAAGAGGAGAGGAGGGGCACTTTTGGAAAGTAAAGAAATATTACTTTATTTGAAAAAGGTGTTTCGGTTTTAAAAGGTACCACATTGATATAATTTGTGGATAAGGTGATAAGGGTTCGAAATACACTCATACAATTGGTTTTTTCCATGTTTAGTTCATAGATGTTACATTATCTTTCCATTTTATTTAAATCGTCAAATAATGATGTCATCGCTGCATCATTATTATGTCATAAATAATTTAATTTATCTAATGTCTAAAAATTATAAATAAAATACTATGATGTAGGAAATCTTTTTAGCTTTCCAATGACTATTTATAATCCAAAATATGACTTATATAACCCCACTTAAAAATTATTTAAGTAAAACATATCATGTTTGTGTCATTTTTACTTTTACATTAAATAAAAAGTTATTTATGTCATTTCCCAACCCAAATGTCTCCATGGGGTCCCCAAGTTGACCCATGGCTTTTCTTGGTCGGCCATGACACAAAACATATGGTTGGGACATGTGTCTAGGTCATTTCATATTATTAAAGCATTATTTATACCTTAAACTACACTAATTACCACTAATCGCGATTAAAAACTTAATAAGTTACTATTCACCAAAAAAATTATTTTTATCCCATTGAACCACATTTTACTTCTTAATGACAACCATGTATGTCGGATTTTTGAAATTCAAAACACATAAGTGGTCAAATTTCATTTAAACGAAAAATCAGCTTTTATAAGTACCACTTAGTGGTTTCACTATTCATCAAAAATTGATGTTTTTCAGAAAAATCCCAAAAATTCACCCTAAGCTATATTTGATATTCCGAATTCAAAAATGAAGTCCATTTTAAAAAATTCAAAACATATAAGTCACATTAATTAATTTAATATTTAATTCCCGCTGTCATGTCAAATAGCGTGTTTTATGAAACAATAAGTATCAAAAGATTGACACTAGTTTCAGTCTGATTTCAAAGTGAAATTGATTCCAACGAACACTATTGGATTTAATGGTAAAAATATTTTCTAATTTCACTTTAAAACAAATTCAAAATATAATGTAATCATATAAATAAATTAGATTAAAAAGTGGTTTTGAATTAAAATACAACATTTTACATTATTCATTAAAAAATGAACTTTATCGAAAAGATACCAATAATTTACACAAAGTAAATTTTGATGTCCCGATTCTTAATAAGAGTTTTATTTGGTCCAAAAGAATGTATAAGAGTGATCAAAACTATACTTAATGAGGGTTCGCCATCAAAAGGTGATAAGTGAACCTTTAGTGAAAACTAGGGCATATACGCCTAAAATTGAATTCTTTCGGTATTTTAAGCCATTATCTTTTATTGGATAAATGTAAAAACATTTAAAAACATATATAATCATATTTTAGTTATTTCTATCCATTCCCACCATTACAACGGCTACATGTTAAATACCATTTAAAATAATATTATTTTATTATTAGAGTGCAACGTAAGATTCCCAAGAAACTCGTTGTTGCGTGTTGGGTACGCCATCGAGCATAGCATCCCCTTTAAAGTTATTTAAATATTTTATTCACAAATATGGATAAATATGAAATTTCATATTCTTTATTTACCTGGGGTGTTACATGCTTCCCCCCTTTTGGGAATTGCGTCCTCGCAATTTTAAAATTGCGCTTGGAAACATCCTTGAAAATCCCACATCGGAACAAAAGTCGGTAAAACAAACACTTTAAAATAAAGAGAGATAAGTACAAAGGTCACCCGAGTTAACCCATAATAGGATTCCAAGTATGAAAATATGGACATGGAGGAAAAAACAAAGGGTCATGTTCGGATGGAGAGTGATGGAAAACATGTTTAGGGGAAAGTTAACCATGAGAAAATCACAAACTTGTGATGGGTTAAACGGTATTCGATTCCCCAGTAGGAAAAGTTAATAGAAAACATTTTTGTTTTAAGTTACTTTTTATTGAGGAATTTATTCATAAGGAAACATAATCACTTATCATATTGACTTTCAATTTTTATTATATTCCTTACACAAACTCATATTTTCTCCAAAAGACGAGTATTTAGGAAGACTTGTTCACATTAAGAGTACTATAATCAACTTCTAGAGAATCACCTAATCCACAAAATAGAACTATATACTTCCCATGTCTTTAACCAAAACCAAAACCAAAAAGGCTAGTACAAGATCAGATAATCCAGAAAAGGATAACTCTTTATAAAAAGAAAATCTATTCTTAATCTCCGAAATTTGTCCAACAAAACCCAAAGTTCAACAAGGACCATTCTATAATCAATTTGTCCATAAAATTCTTCAAAGTAAACCAATATAAGATTGAAACCCAAACATTTTAATGATTTAGTCACATAGTCTTCCAAGTTAAATCGTAACATTTATCTCCAAACAACATCAGTTGCTCCTAATGTCCCGTATTGAAAGGTAATTAACCTAATCACATATCCTCCATGATAGGTTAATCATTTTCATAAATAACCCAAAATCATCTTACTCTTAATTCATAAAATCATATAACTAAAAAGAATCGGTCAAACTAACCAGGGACTTCACGTAGTCCAGTGGTAGGTGATAAATACCAATCGCACTTTGGTTGTGGGTTTGATTCCCGCAGCTTTGTCCGACGCGACGGGATGTCACACGGTCTGCGTGTTGTCCTTTTTCCAAAACTATATAATTCTTAAAATATTCCCCAAAATGAGATAAAATCTTCAAGAATAATCATAACATATTTTAACTTCAATTTTATCTCATGCCCTTCAATTTCCATCATATCATATAATAACCCATAATTACCTCAAAAGTAAGGATCATATAAACCCTAATGGTTACCTTAATAATTATTACCTGAATTTCCACAACGAGTTGGCCATCTCGTACATGATGCATTAGAGAACTCACCAAGGTTCAAGTGGTTGATCATGACTCCTTGATAGTTGGTTTAGAAAAACCATGAGATTCCTCATTGAATCCCCCATCTCATCGAGTATCTTAATCAGAGAACCACCACAGTTTCCTTCAAACCCATTGTCACTTTGGTCCCTGCTAGATCCAGCCATTTACTAAAACCAAAAAGGTCAGTGTGAGTATATCAACAAAACCATCATATACTAATGAGGAAGATAAACACTAAGATATACTTACTCATTAACTTTATCTAAAATTAAGACTCTTTCTGAAATCCTAACCATTATGGTAATGTCACTTATGCATAAAGAATACCCTAACCTCTAAATTTATCTAAACCGACCTTTGATACCAACTATAAGGCCCCAACCTTAAAACTTACTTAATCTTGAGTTATTACAAGATTACACATTGAGGATCTTTTCAGGTTTAGAGTTTTAGAGAATTAGATCATGAAACTTGCATTACATTCCACATTTAAACAAAGTGGTTACATAAAAGACAGTATTCATTCTTCCCATCAACGGAAACATATTTAAAATATAACACGGATTCTTTCTTGAAACATCCTTGACACTATCATCACATCATGTAACTTTCCCTTGACCTATGAAAAACATTTCAAAAACTTGGGATGAGCATAAAAAGCTCAGTAAGGGTTATAAAAACATGGAAAGGAAACATGAGTTCATATATACATAAGAATGAAATCATACTTTACCCATAAAACATAGGCACTTTAACATACCTCATCAAACCATGAATAAATCATAGAAAACATAAGACATAAAGGTAACTTGAGGCATTCATAACATTCTTACGTAGGGAGTAACCCTCTTGGTTACGTTTGGAATACCCATCACAGTATATTCCCTAAATCTCTTCGAAAAAACCTTAACGTTTCACTCCTTCGCGTTACCCAATGCATTGGAGAGCTATATCGGGCTCACCCGCCCTTAGTTTATCACGGAACCACCCGTTTTCATAACAATGCCCAAGAAACATAACATAAACGTATCACATAAAACATGCATAAAGGAAAAATAACATTTCCACATTTCAATCACAATATGACATTTTATTATTTTGAAATAATGAATCCATTCAAAAAGAAACCATTTCCAAAACCATTTAAAACATTTAATAAAGAGAATTTTGAATCAAAGTGTCCCATACCACCTTGAAGCTTTTAAAATGTTAAAACATTAATATCCATATAAATAAATCCTTAAAACCATTTTGAAAACATGGATATTAATAATAACAAATAATTAAAACATTTAAAACGATATTTTGGTTAAAGGGGTTTTACCAAAATTAGAGACACTTGAATACAATAATCGAGGAATAACATTTAGTCAGAATTTTATAATATCATGAGAATAAAAGGATTCATGATATAATACTCCAAAGGACATTATATACACCATATAAGAGTGAATTGGTTCATAACAACAATGAGCCCTCAATAGAAATGTCAAATGTGATGAAATCCCTTATAAAGAAGGTATCCTGAAATTAAGGACAAATAAATCTCAAAAAAATATGTGTGACAAATATATATAAACCCAATATAAGTGGATATTAAGTGTAAAACAATAAAAGTTCATTCACACATATTCAATGGATGACATATTCAATGACTACAAGTTGAACCCAAAGAAATAGAAATTGGGTTAAAAAGTTCCCCTGACAGCCTAATGGCATCACATCAAAATGAGTTGATGAGAGATAAAAAGTGTATCTCATCACTTGGACATAAAATTTAAATCAATAAGGATGTATGAGAACATATCCCAACATAATAAATATGTAAATTAAAAGACCCAATAAAAGAAGTCATTTAAAAAAGAGGAGGGTGAAAGGTTCCCTTACCGACTTGGGTATCATTCAAAACATACACCCCATGAAAGAAAGACAATAGGTCATTGATGTAAATAATCATAAACGAAAGTATATTACACAAAGAGTAGAATAATGGGAAGTACATACACCACTCAATGTAATTTGTGGCAAATGTAGCATAAATCTCACGGGAATAAAAGTGAGATGAAAAATCCCTCACGAAAACTCGGCAGCCTAACGGCGCCACATAAAACATCCGAATATGGATTGATGAGATCAAATAGGGTATCTAATCACATTACAATATAATTTACAGCAAGAGGAATATAAAAGAACATCCCCCAACCTTACAAATAGGAGCTTAAAAGAAGTGACATAAAGGAGAGTACTTAAAAAGAAAGAGAGAAGTTAGATCTCTTACGAAAGTTCGGCAGCCTAACGGCGCCAATCAAAACATCCAAAATGGATTGATGAGAGAGAATAGGGTCTCTCATCACATGAACATAAAAATTACAGTAGGATTAATATAAAAGATCATCCCAATAACAAGAAAGATGAGCTTTAAAAGGAATGACATAAAAGAGTGTACTTAAAAAGAAAGAGAGGAGTAAGATCCCTTACCTCGGGTCCGACTTGACTCGATCGTTCTTTAATCTCCTGAATAATAAAAATGAGTTAATTTATAATTCCTTAAGAACCTTTTTCAAGTTTATTATTACTTTTATACCACTTATTACCATGTCATTAACATTATGTAATCATTTAAGTTAATAATATTTGTTTTGCCGATATTTGGTTCTTAAGTCGAAAGTGGACTTCTTACAATTACATGTTGTTCGTGTGGCCAAATGTTTATTATATCCAGAATTGTATTCATTATGTAGATATCATATTTGTCATATATATCCAGTACATTCATGCATTTATAACATTACATAATCATTTACAGGTAAGAAATGAAATGCACCGTTCATGGAGACGGTAAGCCGTACGTACGCATGAACGCTATTTTCATTTCTAATTCGTATTTTATAGAATGGAATAATAATTATATAAAGGTATATTATAATTCCAGTATAATATCATATATAATATCATATTTCCATCCTTTATACATCCCACATATGGTATTTAACGAATCAAATCACTTTGAGGGGGCGGTAGTCCGCACTTCCTTAAATGAAGATATCGCGTAAACCCATAATGGAAGCCATAAAGGTAAGACAAAAATGACAAATACAGAAGCATAAATAAAACATAAACATATTATATATCATATATAAAAATAGTGACATCATCATGGCCACCGTTGAAGGTGTTAAATGAGTATTGAACAACCATCGTTTCGGGAGGCAGAATTTCACCATCCACGGAAACCGTATGTTCTTTAACCATTTGATGTAGTTGTGTGAGAGTGTAGCTCGAATAAATCTTATAAAAACATCCTAGTATATTGAAGATACTTGTGTTGTTACAAAAGAAGTAAATAAAAAGAGTTTAGGGGGTTGGAGAAGCAAAATAAAACAAATGAACATGAGAGAATGAATTACCTTTAAAAGTGTAACTCCTTTTGATTTGAGCCTAAAGGCTTCCTTTGAAAGGATTCTGCCCAAAGTTAATCCTCTAGGATGAGGATAGGGATTTGGAGAGAGTAAATGGGCAGGGGTTGGCCGAGCCAAAGGCTTGAGGAGTGTGTTAAATGAGGTAGAGGTGGGGGCCTTTTATAAGAGGAGAGGAGGGGCACTTTTGGAAAGTAAAGAAATATTACTTTATTTGAAAAAGGTGTTTCGGTTTTAAAAGGTCCCACATTGATATAATTTGTGGATAAGGTGATAAGGGTTCGAAATACACTCATACAATTGGTTTTGGCCATGTTTAATTCATATATGTTACATTATCTTTCCATTTTATTTAAATCGTCAAATAATGATGTCATCGCTGCATCATTATTATGTCATAAATAATTTAATTTATTTAATGTCTAAAAATTATAAAACAAATACTATGATGTAGGAAAGCTTTTTAGCTTTCCAATGACTATTTATAATCCTAAATATTACTTTTATAACCCCACTTAAAAATTATTTAAGTAAAACATATCATGTTTGTGTCATTTTTACTTTTACATTAAATAAAAAGTTATTTATGTCATTTCCCAACCCAAATGTCTCCATGGGGTCCCCAAGTTGACCCATGGCGTTTCGTGGTCGGCCATGACACAAAAAATATGGTTGGGACATGTGTCTAGGTCATTTCATATTATTAAAGCATTATTTATACCTTAAACTACACTAATTACCACTAATCGCGATTAAAAACTTAATAAGTTACTATTCACCAAAAAAATTATTTTTATCCCATTGAACCACATTTTACTTCTTAATGACAACCTTGTATGTCGTATTTTTGAAATTAAAAACACATAAGTGGTCAAATTTCATTTAAACGAAAAATCAGCTTTTATAAGTACCACTTAGTGGTTTCACTATTCATCAAAAATTGAAGTTTTTCAGAAAAATCCCAAAAATTCACCCTAAGCTATATTTGATATTCTGAATTCAAAAATGAAGTCAATTTTACAAAATTCAAAACATATAAGTCACATTAATTAATTTAATATTTAATTCCCGCTGTCATGTCAAATAGCGTGTTTTATGAAACAATAAGTATCAAAAGATTGACACTAGTTTCAGTCTGATTTCAAAGTGAAATTGATTCCAACGAACACTATTGGATTTAATGGTAAAAATATTTTCTAATTTCACTTTAAAACCAATTCAAAATATAATGTAATCATATAAATAAATTAGATTAAAAAGTGGTTTTGAATTAAAATACAACATTTTACACTATTCATTAAAAAATGAACTTTATCGGAAAGATACCAAAAATTTACACAAAGTAAATTTTGATGTCCCGATTCTTAATAAGAGTTTTATTTGGTCCAAAAGAATGTATAAGAGTGATCAAAACTATATTTAATGACGGTTCACCATCAAAAGGTGATAAGTGAACCTTTAGTGAAAACTAGAGCATATACGCCTAAAATTGAATTCTTTCGGTATTTTAAGCCATTATCTTTTATTGGATAAATGTAAAAACATTTAAAAACATATATAATCATATTTTAGTTATTTCTATCCATTACCGCCATTACAACGGCTACATGTTAAATACCATTTAAAATAATATTATTTTATTATTAGAGTGCAACGTAAGATTCCCAAGAAACTCGTTGTTGCGTGTTGGGTACGCCATCGAGCATAGCGTCCCCTTTAAAGTTATTTAAATATTTTATTCACAAATATGGATAAATATGAAATGTCATATTCTTTATTTACCTGGGGTGTTACATCCTTCCCCCCTTTTGGGAATTGCGTCCTCGCAATTTTAAAATTGCACTTGGAAACATCCTTGAAAATCCCACATCGGAACAAAAGTCTGTAAAACAAACACTTTAAAATAAAGAGAGATAAGTACAAAGGTCACCCGAGTTAACCCATAATAGGATTCCAAGTATGAAAATATGGACATGGAGGAAAAAACAAAGGGTCATGTTCTGATGGAGAGTGATGGAAAACATGTTTAGGAGAAAGTTAACCACGAGAAAATCACAAACTTGTGATGGGTTAAACGGTATTCGATTCCCCAGTAGGAAAAGTTAATAGAAAACATTTTTGTTTTAAGTTACTTTTTATTGAGGAATTTATTCATAAGGAAACATAATCACTTATCATATTGACTTTCATCTTTTATTATATTCCTTACACAAACTCATATTTTCTCCAAAAGACGAGTATTTAGGAAGACTTGTTCACATTAAGATTACTATAATCAACTTCTAGAGAATCACCTAATCCACAAAATAGAACTATATACTTCCCATGTCTTTAACCAAAACCAAAACCAAAAAGGCTAGTACAAGATCAGATAATCCAGAAAAGGATAACCCTTTATAAAAAGAAAATCTATTCTTAATCTCCAAAATTTTTCCAACAAAACCCAAAGTTCAACAAGGACCATTCTATAATCAATTTGTCCATAAAATTATTCAAAGTAAACCAATATAAGATTGAAACCCAAACATTTTAATGATTTAGTCACATAGTCTTCCAAGTTAAATCGTAACATTTATCTCCAAACAACATCAGTTTCTCCTAATGTCCCGTATTGAAAGGTAATTAACCTAATCACATATCCTCCATGATAGGTTAATCATTTTCATAAATAACCCAAAATCATCTTACTCTTAATTCATAAAATCATATAACTAAAAAGAATTTGTCAAACTAACCAGGGACTTCACGTAGTCCAGTGGTAGGCGATAAATACCAATCGCACTTTGGTTGTGGGTTTGATTCCCGCAGCTTTGTCCGACGCGACGAGATGTCACACGGTCTGCGTGTTGTCCTTTTTCCAAAACTATATAATTCTTAAAATATTCCCCAAAATGAGATAAAATCTTCAAGAATAATCATAACATATTTTAACCTCAATTTTATCTCATGCCCTTCAATTTCCATCATATCATATAATAACCCATAATTACCTCAAAAGTAAGGATCATATAAACCCTAATGGTTACCTTAATAATTATTACCTGAATTTCCACATCGAGTTGGCCATCTCGTACATGATGCATTAGAGAACTCACCAAGGTTCAAGTGGTTGATCATGACTCCTTGATAGTTGGTTTAGAAAAACCATGAGATTCCTCATTGAATCCCCCATCTCATCGAGTATCTTAATCAGATAACCACCATAGTTTCCTTCAAACCCATTGTCACTTTGGTCCCTGCTAGATCCAGGCATTTACTAAAACCAAAAAGGTCAGTGTGAGTATATCAACAAAACCATCATTTACTAATGAGGAAGATAAACACTAAGATATACTTACTCATTCACTTTATCTAAAATTAGGACTCTTTCTGAAATCCTAACCATTATGGTAATGTCACTTATGCTTAAAGAATACCCTAACCTCTAAATTTATCTAAACCGACCTTTGATACCAACTATAAGGCCCCAGCCTTAAAACTTACTTAAACTTGAGTTATTACAAGATTACACATTGAGGATCTTTTCAGGTTTAGAGTTTTAGAGAATTAGATCATGAAACTTTCATTACATTCCACATTTAAACAAAGTGGTTACATAAAAGACAGTATTCATTCTTCCCATCAACGGAAACATATTTAAAATATAACACGGATTCTTTCTTGAAACATCCTTGACACTATCATCACATCATGTAACTTTCCCTTGACCTGTGAAAAACATTTCAAAAACTTGGGATGAGCATAAAAAGCTCAGTAAGGGTTATAAAAACATGTAAAGGAAACATGAGTTCATATATACATAAGAATGAAAGCATAATTTACCCATAAAACATAGGCACTTTAACATACCTCATCAAACCATGAATAAATCATAGAAAACATAAGACATAAAGGTATCTTGAGGCAATCATAACATTCTTACGTAGGGAGTAACCCTCTTGGTTACGTTTGGAATACCCATCACAGTATATTCCCTAAATCTCTTCGGAAAAACCTTAACGTTTCACTCCTTCGCGTTACCCAATGCATTGGAGAGCTATATCGGGCTCACCCGCCCTTAGTTTATCACGGAACCACCCGTTTTCATAACAATGCCCAAGAAACATAACATAAACGTATCACATAAAACATGCATAAAGGAAACATAACATTTCCACATTTCAATCACAATATAACATTTTATTATTTTGAAATAATGAATCCATTCAAAAAGAAACCATTTCCAAAACCATTTAAAACATTTAATAAAGAGAATTTTGAATGAAAGTGTCGCATACCACCTTGAAGCTTTTAAAATGTTAAACCATTAATATCCATATAAATAAATCCTTAAAACCATTTTGAAAACATGGATATTAATAATAACAAATAATTAAAACATTTAAAACGATATTTTGGTTAAAGGGGTTTTACCAAAATTAGAGACACTTGAATACAATAATCGAGGAATAACATTTAGTCAGAATTTTATAATATCATGAGAATAAAATGATTCATGATATAATACTCCAAAGGACAGTATATACACCATATAAGAGTGAATTGGTTCATAACAACAATGAGCCCTCAATAGAAATGTCAAATGTGATGAAATCCCTTATAAAGAAGGTATCCTGAAATTAAGGACAAATAAATCTCAAAAAAATATGTGTGACAAATATATATACACCCAATATAAGTGGATATTAAGTGTAAAACAATAAAAGGTCATTCACACATATTCAATGGATGACATATTCAATGACTACAAGTTGAACCCAAAGAAATCGAAATTGGGTTAAAAAGTTCCCTTGACAGCCTAACAGCATCACATCAAAATGAGTTGATGAGAGATAAAAAGTGTATCTCATCACTTGGACATAAAATTTACATCAATAAGGATGTATGAGAACATATCCCAACATAAAAATATGTAAATTAAAAGACCCAATAAAAGAAGTCATTTAAAAAAGAGGAGGGTGAAAGGTTCCCTTACCGACTTGGGTATCTTTCAAAACATACACCCCATGAAAGAAAGACAATAGTTCATTGATGTAAATAATCATAAACGAAAGTATATTACACAAATAGTAGAATAATGGGAAGTACATACACCACTCAATGGAATTTGTGGCAAATGTAGCATAAATCTCACAGGAATAAAAGTGAGATGAAAAAACCCTCACGAAAACTCGGCAGCCTAACGGCGCCACATAAAACTTCTGAATATGGATTGATGAGATCAAATAGGGTATCTCATCACATTAAAATATAATTTAAAGCAAGAGGAATATAAAAGAACATCCCCCAACATTACAAATAGGAGCTTAAAAGAAGTGACATAAAGGAGAGTACTTAAAAAGAAAGAGAGAAGTTAGATCTCTTACGAAAGTTCGGCAGCCTAACAGCGCCAATCAAAACTTCCAAAATGGATTGATGAGAGATAATAGGGTCTCTCATCACATGAACATAAAAATTACAGTAGGATTAATATAAAAGATCATCCCAATAACAAGAAATATGAGCTTTAAAAGGAATGACATAAAAGAGTGTACTTAAAAAGAAAGAGAGGAGTAAGATCCCTTACCTCGGGTCCGACTTGACTCGATCGTTCTTTAATCTCCTGAATAATAAACTTGAGTTAATTTCTAATTCCATAAGAACCTTTTTCAAGTTCATTATTACTTTTATACCACTTATTACCATGTCATAAACATTATGTAATCATTTAAGATAATAATATTTGTTTTTCCGATATTTGGTTCTTAAGTCGAAAGTGGACTTCTTACAATTACATGTTGTTCGTGTGGACAAATGTTTATTATATCCAGAATTGTATTAATTATGTAGATATCATATTTTTCATATATATCCAGTACATGCATGCATTTATAACATTACATAATCATTTAGAGGTAAGAAATGAAATGCACCGTTCATGGAGACGGTAAGCCATACGTACGCATGAACGCTACTTTCATTTCTATTTCGTATTTTATAGAATGGAATAATAATGATATAAAGGTATATTATAATTCCAGTATAATATCATATATAATATCATATTTCCATCCTTTATACATCCCACATATGGTATTTAACGAATCAAATCACTTTGAGGGGGCGGTAGTCCGCACTTCCTTAAATGAAGATATCGCGTATACCCATAATGGAAGCCATAAAGGTAAGACAAAAATGAAAAATACAGAAGCATAAATAAAACATAAAAATATTATATATCATATATAAAAATAGTGACATCATAATGGCCACCGTTGAAGGTGTTAAATGAGTATTGAAGAATCATCGTTTTGGGAGGTAGAATTTCACCATCCACGGAAACCGTATGTTCTTTAACCATTTGATGTAGTTGTGTGAGAGTGTAGCTCGAATAAATCTTATAACAACATCCTAGTATATTGAAGATAATGGTGTTGTTACAAAAGAAGTAAATAAAATGAGTTTAGGGGGTTGGAGAAGCAAAATAAAACAAATGAACATGAGAGAATGAATTACCTTTAAAAGTGTAACTCCTTTTGATTTGAGCCTAAAGGCTTCCTTTGAAAGGATTCTGCCCAAAGGTAATCCTCTAGGATTAGGAGAGGGATGTGGAGAGAGTAAATGGGCAGGGGTTGGACGAGCCAAAGGCTTGAGAAGTGTGTTAAATGAGGTAGAGGTGGGGGCCTTTTATAAGAGGAGAGGAGGGGCACTTTTGGAAAGTAAAGAAATATTACTTTATTTGAAAAAGGTGTTTCGGTTTTAAAAGGTCCCACATTAATATAATTTGTGGATAAGGTGATAAGGGTTCTAAATCCACTCATCCAATTGGTTTTGTCCATGTTTAGTTCATAGATTTTACATTATCATTCCATTTTATTTAAATTGTCAAATAATGATGTCATCGCTGCATCATTATAATGTCATAAATAATTTAATTTATTTAATGTCTAAAAATTATAAAAAAAAATACTATGATGTAGGAAATCTGTTTAGATTTCCAATTACTATTTATAATCCAAAATATGACTTGTATAACCCCACTTAAAAATTATTTAAGTAAAACATATCATGTTTGTGTCATTTTTACTTTTACATTAAATAAAAAGTTATTTATGTCATTTCCCAACCCAAATGTCTCCATGGGGTCCCCAAGTTGACCCATGGCTTGTATTGGTCTGCCATGACACAACAAATATGGTTGGGACATGTTTCTAGGTCATTTCATATTATTAAATCATTATTTATACCTTAAACTACACTAATTACCACTAATCGCGATTAAAAACTTAATAAGTTACTATTCACCAAAAAAATTATTTTTATCCCATTGAACCACATTTTACTTCTTAATGACAACCATGTATGTCAGAGTTTTGAAATTCAAAACACATAAGTGGTCAAATTTCATTTAAACGAAAAATCAGCTTTTATAAGTACCACTTAGTGGTTTCACTATTCATCAAAAATTGAAGTTTTTCAGAAAAATCCCAAAAATTCACCCTAAGCTATATTTGATATTCTGAATTCAAAAATGAAGTCCATTTTACAAAATTCAAAACATATAAGTCACATTAATTAAATTAATATTTAATTCCCGCTGTCATGTCAAATAGCGTGTTTTATGAAACAATAAGTATCAAAAGATTGACACTAGTTTCAGTCTGATTTCAAAGTGAAATTGATTCCAACGAACACTATTGGATTTAATGGTAAAAATATTTTCTAATTTCACTTTAAAACCAATTCAAAATATAATGTAATCATATAAATAAATTAGATTAAAAAGTGGTTTTGAATTAAAATACAACATTTTACACTATTCATTAAAAAATGAACTTTATCGGAAAGATACCAAAAATTTACACAAAGTAAATTTTGATGTCCCGATTCTTAAAAAGAGTTTTATTTGGTCCAAATGAATGTATAAGAGTGATCAAAACTATATTTAATGACGGTTCGCCATCAAAAGGTG
The DNA here is from genome assembly GCA_963277665.1 of Viscum album. Taxonomy (NCBI): domain Eukaryota; kingdom Viridiplantae; phylum Streptophyta; class Magnoliopsida; order Santalales; family Viscaceae; genus Viscum; species Viscum album. The sequence goes on from OY728167.1 coordinate 689,060,167, forward strand.
ATAAGTGAACCTTTAGTGAAAACTAGGGCATATACGCCTAAAATTGAATTCTTTCCATATTTTAACCCATTATATTTTATTGGATAAATGTAAAAACATTTAAAACATATATAATCATATTTTAGTTATTTCTATCCATTCCCGCCATTACAACGGCTACATGTTAACTACCATTTAAAATAATATTATTTTATTATTAGAGTGCAACGTAAGATTCCCAAGAAACTCATTGTTGCGTGTTGGGTACGCCATCGAGCATAGCATCCCCATTAAAGTTATTTAAATATTTTATTCAAAAATATGGATAAATATGAAATGTCATATTCTTTATTTACCTGGGGTGTTACAACCCAAGTCGGTAAGGGAACCTTTCACCCTCCTCTTTTTAAAAGACTTCTTTTGTTATGTCTTTTAATTAACATACTATTATGTTGGGATATGTTCTTCTATATAATTATTGATTTAAATTTTATGTCCATGTGATGAGATACCCTTTTTATCTCTCATCAACTCATTTTCTGAATTTTTTAGTGACACCGTTAGGCTGTCAAATTTTTGCAAGGGAACTTCTTAACCCAAATTTGATTCTTTGGGATAAACTTTTACTCCTTGAATATGTCGTTCTATGAATATGTGTGAATAACCTCTGATTGTTTTACACTTAATATCCACTTATATTTGTTGTATTCATTTGTCACACATAATTATGTAATTGATTTATCCTTAAACCAAGGATACCGTCTTTATAAGGGACTTCGTCTCAATCTCTATTCCTTGAGGCATATTTTGTTTTATACACAACCTTCTTTTATACGGTGTATAAACCCCTTTGACTTTTACGTTTATCCAAAAAGGAATATTTTTTATATGAAGCGTTTTACTAAACTACAAGAGGGAATGTTTTTATCATACGTATGCGGCGACAACGACTTCTCCGCTGCCGTGACCATTATTTGAGTTTTGGCTTCCTCTCCAAGCCATACCTTCTTTTTAAAAGAAAAATAAATATCATGTTTTACTTTTATTTTATTTTGGTATTGAAAATGGTTTTCATAATGTTTTTATATCAATATGTTGTATTGATATCTTGTTATTGAAAGGTGGAAATGTTATGTTTCCTTTATGCATGTTTTATGTGATACGATTATGTTATTGTTCTTGGGAATTGTTATGAAGATGGGTGGTTCTGTGATAAACTAAGGGCGGGTGAGCCTGATATAGCTCTCTAATGCATTGGGTAACACGAAGGACTGAAACATTAAGGTTTCTCCGAAGATATTTATGGAATATACTGTGGTGGGTATTCCAAACGTAACCAAGAAGGTTACTCCCTACATAAGAATGTTATGAATGCCTCAAGTTACCATTACGTGTTATGATTTCTATGATTTATTCATGATTTGATGAGGTATGTTAAAGTGCTTATGTTTTATGAGTAAAGTATGATTTCATTGATTCTTATGTGTACATGTACTCATGTTTCCTTTCCATATATTTTTATATCCCTTAATGAGCTTTTTATGCTCATCGCAAGTTTTTGAAAAAAAAATTCACAGGTTAAGGGAATGGTACATGATATGATGATAGTGTCAAAGAAGTGTCAAGAAAGAATCCATGTTTTATTTTAAATATGTTTCCGTTGATGGAAAAAAATGAATACTATCTTTCATGTAACCACTTTGTTTAAATGTGGAATGTAATGGAAGTTTATGATCTAATTATCTAAAACTCTGAACCTGAAAAGATCCTCAATGTGTAATTTTTTATTAACTCAAGATTAAGTAAGGTTTATGTCTGGGGCCTTATAATTCATCCGGAACTCATAACACCTAGAAAAAAAATTTTAGAATAATAAAATTAAGTTGAGGGGTTTTCTAAATAATACTATATCTGATTATATTTTTCTCAAACTCTTTTTTCTGTTCATCAGAATTAAAAAAGTAAGTTGGTTTTTCATAATGAAAAAATACAATCAAACATCATTCATGTGGAAAATTGGTCCCAAAAATCTCTCCTTTGGATTTTGTTGTCAACCAAAAATAATAAATCACTAAAACATAATAATGCAATCAATGAATCACTATTTCAAAAATTTCAATCCAATATGAGTGAACATAATATAAGAAAAATGAATCATTGATCATCCAAACCATTCTATCTATAACTGGTAACATAAAAATAATATTTTTATAAAAAACAATTTAAACATTCCACTCCGTCACAATTTCTTATTCTTCCTTATAAAAACAAATTTTACTTCAAGAACTCCAATATGACATTAAAACATTTTACAAATCGACACAATGAGATCATAACTTATGCCTTTTAATAACTCCCCATAAATACATGCTTTCCATAAAATGATTCTCACATATCAATGGATAGATTTATGAAACACTATTTATCTCGCACTTGAAAAAACTATCCAAAGACAAGAAAAGAGAGGATACAAATACACATACCTCAATCTTGGAGAAAATGAGTTTGGATTCCCATGTTCAACCTCATTTTATATGAATCTTCATTTAGTAATGGTTTTGTGAATATACTAGTAACATGTTATGTTATAGGAACATATTCAATATTGACATCACACTCCACCACATTCTATTTTATGAAGTGCTATTTTATATAAATATTCTTTTAATAATAAATTTTACTTGACTTTTAGTGAGATTTATGGTACTTTTATTATCAAAACCCAAGAGAAAATGAAAATTTACTTGAACAATAAAATATTCCAATTGAGTTTTTCATCAATATAAGTTGTTTGTAGCTTGACTAATGGAAACATATTCAACATCATCCATCCATAGAGTTACAAAATTTTTCTTTTTAGTATTCAAACTGACACAAATTTACAATGAAAAGAAAACTATACTAGATGTATATATTCTATCATCAAAACTTCTTATCCAATCAGAATCAGTTTAACCAAGAAAAATTAATTTTTACTAAACAATTTTATTTAATATTAAAATATTTTATGACTTAGATATATTTAAGATTTTATTTTCTTTCCAATAGATGATATTTTTTAGCACTTTCTAATATCTCATAGAAATCAGTAACATATAAAATATCTAGTAATGAAGAAGTAAGATATAAAAATATTCTAATCACCTTTCTAAATTATTTAGAATCTAGATATTTTCCTTCTCCAACATTAGAAAAATTGTTTCACATTGAAATCTCTGTTGAGATAGGTTTTGAATTTTCTATTCCAAATTTTTTAAGATGTTACATATTAAAACTTTTCCTGAGATAGAAAAATATAATTTTTATTTAGTGAGATTTGTAAGCCAAGAAAATATTTAATTTCACTGGTCATGGAAATTAGAAACAACTTATTAATCACATCAAAAAAATCATAAGTTTTTTCATGATTCCAATAAAATATAATATCATCAACATAAATAATTAAAATGAGAGAGATATCCTGATTTTCATTGATTCGTTGATTACCATCAACATTTCATTTCATAATGATCAAATTATTTATGTTGGTATCCAATTTGGAATACGAGGAAACCAAATCATTACCTATTCCATACAAGTATTTCTTAAACATTCATACATGGAAATCATATTCTCTAATTAAAAATCCATAAATTTTTTTAATATAATATTCTTCTTCAAAATCTCCATTGAGAAAAGAAAATTTCACAATCATATAATTATTTAAATCTCATTATGTTGAAATTTCATGAAATATTTTAATTATTTATAACCATAATACTGGAACAACTATCTCATCAAAATAAATGACTTCAATTTTGGATTATCCTTTAAAAACCAATGATTCATTGATTCTTATCACTTTATCCTATTCATTTAAATTGTTTTAGAACACCCACTTTGTATCATTTTTATTATTATTATTTTGGATAGAAGTTACCATGTATCATTCTTCTAAATCTTATCTATCCGTTAATTCTTATAATGAATCAACTCTTAATGATCAAAACCTTCATTAACATCTTTTGGGTCATCTTTTGGAAAAAAATGTTTTTGCAATTTTTTTTTATTTTCTTATTGATTGAAATTTTTTTGATAAAAAATTATGTTTTGTACTTATTCATATTTCCTCGGGCAAGGATGAGATGTGTGAAGTTATTCCATTTCACTGGGAATAATTGTTTACAAATATTTTATTTGTGTGGGGTTATCAATGATTGGAATTTTTTCATATTGCACAAAAAAAACTCTCTTTTAACCCTAACAATCATATTCTTTCTTTTAGAAGCACTATTTTTCTATTTTGTGTAAGGTATGTGGAACTCATGAAGAATACCATGTTTTTAATATAATTTCTAAATTCGTAATTTTTTTATCCACCAATATTATTAGAATATATCTTATTCAAAAAATATTCATGTTCCTTTTTTCGATTATCTAGAAACTCTTATACCTTTTCAGATATTCTGATTTATGTTTAAAATACATAATTCTTGTAATGTGACTGAAATAATCAATGAAATAATTGAAATAATTATCTTAAAATATTTATTTATTTCTCTTTGTAGCAAAAATATTAGAATGAATCATCTCTAGGGGATGATATAAATTAATTTCAACATTCGTAAGCATTTAGATTGTAATTTTCCCATTATTTTATATGGAATAACACCAATCTCTTCATAATGGAATATAATGAATATCATAGAAAGCATTTACTTTATTAACTTTCTCATATTCCTTTAACACATACATATCAAAAAAAATTTCCACAATTTATTTTCTTCAATCGTTCTTAGATAAATTGAATATTGAACATTGATAAATTGAATTAAGTTTCAATTTTTACGTTGGCCTCTCATAAAAAATCTTAATTCTTCTAATCGTTTCACAAAAAAATGATTTTTTATAAAGAAAAAATATATTACATTTTTCATATGGTTTTGAAGCACTTAAAATTATCTTTTTCATACCATAAAAAAATAACGCCTTTTGGGATTTTAGTTTTTATCCCCACTAATAATAGATTCAACACCTTTGATTTTGAGAGATCATCATTTCCCGAAGACACTATTCCATATTTCAAATATTTTACATTCTCCAAATCATTTAATAAAATTGAATATATGAATATCTCCCACTATCCAAAATCTAGGATCGTTCTCCTTTTGTATCTTTAGGAGATGTTTCTACAACAAGATATTTCAATTTTCTTTTATCATTATTCACATTCATCTCTTGACAATGGTTATAATTTTTTATATGTAGGTAATCAAATAAGACATTCTTTTTTAATATGTCCAGTCTATTAAAATATTTAATAAATATTTTTTAATTGTCGGAATATATTCTCAATATTTATATTAACTTTCTCACAGTTCCTTCTTTGAGTTGGTTGACTACCCCTAAAACATTGTTCTAGTTTCTCATTAGCGTACTAGATTATTTTTAAATGAACCAACACATATTTTAAATATAGCCAAACCCACAAAAATACCAACAATATTCAAAGAAGCAATATTTTCCTTTGTAAATTCCATACTGAATTCAGTTAGAATCTTTCTTTTCTACAACCTTATTACTTTTCACATTGGAACTTTTTTGACCTCAAAAATTTGATCTATCATCCAAAATGTTATTCTTAAACATGAATTTATTCTCACCTTAAATAGACTCACCTATAATAGAAATATTAGATTAATAGTTTGAATTATTAAAAACTTATGAATTTTAAATTTTGTTGGTTTTGTACACATACATGATTTTATTACCTTTCTTTATCTTATAAACATTTTAATTTTTCTTTTCAACCTTTTAATATCACTTTTTTTGAACTATCTTAGTTTCATTGTTTTTAAAATATCTACCATCTTCTATAATTGAGTTTTTGAAAATCATAACTCCCTTCTCATCTTTAGAAAACTTTTGTTGGACATGTTATAACTATTTTTACTTCAAATTTATCTTTACTTTAAGATATTCATTTAGATTATTTTATTTTTTAATATATTTCTTAAAATGTTCCACATTTTCTAGAAACTTTTATTTTTATTCAAGAAAATATTCTTTACTATTTTCTGTAAATGGTTCCCCTTTCAATTTTTTAATTTCTACTTCTAGTCATTAAATTTATCAAATAAAATATTTCAACTCTCTTTTCAGAGCATATTCTTTCCATGTTTATTATTATTCTTATTTATAATTACAAATTTCATCATCAGTGAACATTTCATCATTAAAATTTTAAATAAATATTATTTCTTCAGAAAATTCATCGAATTCTTCATCAACAACTTCACTGTCATCATCTTCATCATTATTAAACAAAAAGTGTATTCTTATGGATTTACAGAATGTGTAATCCTTTACCTTAGATTAGATTTATATTTTTTAGAATGTTTCTTAAAAGATATTTTTTACATTACATCATCTTGATCACTTTCTTATTAAACATTTCTTTGTGGTAAATTTGAAGAAACATTTACAATAACGCCATATTCGAAACATTTTACTGGTAAATTCCCTTTTTAAATTCCCATTCATATTTACAATTTTGTAGAAAATAAGGACATAAATTTATAAATATTTTTACTAACTGACTCTTTAGTATTGGAGTCACTAACTTCTTCATCCTTGATAATATTCTTAGATTTCCATTGCTCCGAAGCATTAAAAGAAATTTCTCGATCATCCATTTATTTTATTTTTATAACTTCCACTATGATCATTTCATAGGTAATAAGAGTGCTCTGTATGCCATCAAAATATAGAGTTTCATGATCGATATCTTTCAAATATGAATCATTAACATCAATCCTATAATAAATTATGACTTATATACACAACAAAAATGAAATGAGTGGTGAATAAGGCATTTATGTCACTGAAATGAAAAGGTGAGTTGAAATTCCTTTACTATGTATTGACTCTTGTAATACTCATAGAAAAATCCTATATAATAAATTTATGTTTATTGTACATATTTTAATGAAACCTATTATTATATTTAATTCCATATATTATTTTAATATTACTTTATATTACCTTCTTGTTAATAATTTTATGTTAAGGTTTCACTTCGGGTAATATCTGCTTTGTTCTTTTTACATGTTTTGAATTATTATTCTTTATCATATTAATTAGATCATGATTTCATTACATCCATAATGTATAAAATTATATAATTAAATATATATTCATTATATATATTTTTATAATAATCTATAAAATATCGAGAGGTGAAATGGAATACACAGATCATTGAGATGATAGGCCGTACGTATGGATGACCGTCGTTTCTGTTTTGATGATGTATTGAAATAAAGTAATTAGATTAAATGTATTTATATATGTATATAATAAAATTAAATTAAATTATTATGTTATATATATCATACATTTTTACTAAAACCATCCCTAATACATTCCATGTAATGTGTGAACGAATCCCATGTCATTGAGGAGGCAGTAGTCCACACATCCACAAACGATGATATCATATTTAAAAAAGAAGTAAAGTATATAGGAATGTGTTAATAAAAAATTATAGAAGAATAATTAAATAATAATTTTCATATATAAATATCGTGTCAATAATAATTCCCAACCATGAATAGTGGTAACAAAAAAATTAGCAACATCATTTCACAAGGCGGAAGTTATCGATACACAAAGATAGTAAGTTTGTTACTCATTATATGGAAGTGTTTGTAAGTGTAGGTATAATAATTAATATAAAATCATATCAGTATATTTATGATGATATTTTTGTTATATATTTTTGTAATAATAATATTTTATGTGATGGAGATGGAAAATAAAAGAAAGAAGCTTGAGGAATGATGCTACCTCTAGTTTGGGGATCTCTATTTGGTTTACACCAAATGGTTTTAATTGATGGATTTATTCACTAGGGGATGATTCAAGGAGTATGGGATAATTTTTTGGAGGTTAATTAGGTAGATCATGGTGGATTATAAGTTGGTTTATAGGTGTGATGAAGTGGGAGGTGAGGAGGCCTTTTATAGTGGGGGAGGAGTGACACTCTTGTAAATTTTTGCAAATGGAATTCCACTAACGTTTTTCCCTTGTAATATGGATACTATAATAGTAATATGTAGATAAAATAGAGTATATATTTGATATATTTCTAAAAAATTAATTTTGAAAATGTTTATAGATTAATTGGTCCTTAAGATTGAGGCTAAGTCCACTATTAAGCTTAATTTTACGTTAATGGTTGTAATTAATTTTAACTTAATTCACTAATAATTTTGGTCAAGAATAAACATCACCTTTTTATGAATTGTAAATTATGAATATTCCAAATATTGAATCCATTTTTCAAAATAAAAAACAAATAAGTTGAAAAAATTAATTTAATAACAATCCTATAGAAGGTACGACACTATAGTTTTTTAAAGTATAAATGATCAAAACATTGCTATATTTTTATTCCCAATTTTAATGTAAAATTGTTTACAATGAAATAAATTAGATTAATTTATGTATAGTTTATCTATGAATATTTTTAAACCAAATTAAAATATAAATTAACTATCTAAATAAATTATATGGAAAAGTAGTTTTGAAATAAATTTCAATATTTTTCACAATTCATCCAAAAATGATGTTTCGTAGAAAAATAAAAAAAATTCACCGTAATATAACTTTTACATTATAAATTAAAAAATTCTATTTGTTTTATCACATTAAAGTTATAAAATTTTCTAAATGTTATTTTATTATTGGTCATAGAAGGAAATTAAAAGCGATTTGTTTGAAAAAGTAGTATTTTGGAACATATAATGACTTTACCAAAAATTATAAACTTCATTATCTATATATATTTATTATTTTAAATCATTATAAATAATGTTGGAAATTAGTCATTATTATTCATATTACAATGTATAATGGCTAAATTAAATATATCTCATTTAAATTATTTTCAAAATATAATCTTCTCTCATAGAAACACAATGTTTCATGTAATTCATGCCAAGTTGGTGTTGTGAATAAAGATACACAAGTTAGTTTAGTGTGAGAGAAGTGTTTTACATAGTGAAATGAAATAAAAAATAAATAAATTTGATAAGAAAATTTCATAAATCCTAAGGGTGTTACATTCTACCCCCCTTAAAATGATTTTTCCCTAAAAATTTGACATTCTAATAAAAATAAATGATGATATTTATGCTTCATCATATCCTCAAGTAACCACATAGCTTCCTCTAATTGGTGATTTCTTCACAAAACCAGGGAAAAGAGAGTGGTGATGATTCATTCAATTTTATCCATATGATCCAAAATATCAAATAGTTATTACTCATAAGAAATATCCTTCTCCAGAATCCTGACCAATGGGTTTAGTAAATTTAAATGTTCGGTTATGAACTTTATCATGAGAGATACATGGAACAAACGATAAAATTGAGAGAAATTTGGAGGATGTTACAGGTGATAGGCTACCATCCAAATATGATCAAGAATTTAAAATGGACATATATACCTAGAAAGTAGATTCCATTTCCTTTTAAACCACATAACCTCCTTCCAACAAGAGATTCGAAGAAAAACCATTCACCAACATCAAATTTTAGATCTCACTAATAGTTATCAATATAATTTTTTTTATGAACATTGAGCGGTCTTGATACGCTACCTAAAAGTTTTAACCTTCTCTTCAATTTACTTTGTGATCTCAAGTCCCAATATCATTCTCACTCCAACTTCATCCCAACTCATTGGAGATCTAAAATTATTCCCATAGATGGATTCATAAGGATCCCTCTGAATTCTTGAGTGAATACTATTATTGTAAGAAAACTCAACCGGAGGAAGGTGTTGATCCCAACCACCTTTGAAATACAGAGAACAATATCTCCATATATCCTCTTTGGTTTGAATTTTTATTTTAGAATGAACATCCTTATAAGGATGATAAGATATTCTGAAAATAAATTATGAATCATGTTCTTGGTGAAGACATTTCCAGAACTCTGAGGTAAACCTTACATCCTGATCAGATATAATACAATCAGTTACTCAATGAACCCTTTCAAAATCCTAAATGATTATAGTAGAATGTTTATCTAGAGACAAGTATTCTCTGATGGCATCGAATTGTGCTAACTTAGTATGGAAATCGACTAAAACCCATATATCATTAAACCCATTAGAGTATTTTGGGAGTCCAATGTCAAAATACATAGTGATGTTATCCAATTTCTATTTTGGTATGTGTAATGGATGAAACAACCCCTTAGAATTTTTTCTTTTCGCCTTCCTTTTCTCCTATACCATGAAATGAGATACAAAATCCACAATATCTTTATTTTTTCCATCCCACGAGATGTATTATTTCAAGTCTCTCAACATATTCATACTTTTAGGATAAATAGATAATGAAGAACTATAATAATCCTCTAATATATTAGTTTTCAAATTTAATATAGATATAAGATATCCATGTTTCCTAAACCTTATCATTCCTACATGATCAAGGTTTAATGCAGGAACATTTATAACCTTCTTTTGCAGCCCAATATCTTCCTTACGAGCCACTTTAATCATCAAGTTGATAGAATGTTGAATATTCAATTGGGAAAGATAATATTTTTCCCAATCCTTCATGATATTCATAACCATAATTTTGAAATACATATATATTGGATCTTTTGGGATCCTCATCACAAATAATCTAGAATTATCCTTTCGACTGTAATCATCGACCACCTTGTTCTATTTCTCGGGGTGGTAATGTATTGGGAATTCATAATGCTTTATAATCCATACCAATTTTCTTAGTCACATGTCCAAATACTTATGTGTGAATATATATTTCATTATTTTATGGTAAATATATATATATCAAAAAGATTTCCATAAAGATAATTCCTTCATAGATATAATGTAAAAAATTGAACAGCTAACTCCAAATCAAGTGTTGGGTAATTTTGTTTCTAATTCATCAACTGTCCTGAGGAATAGGTGATGAACATGTTATTTTTAATAATAAAACATCCCAATCTCTTCTTTTATGAATCAATATCTATTAAAAACCCATCTCCACTACATTGTAATGTAAGCACATTTTCACTAACCATCCTTATCTTTATTTCCATGAAATTTTCCATACATTAATTTTCATGGAGTAACTTGGATTCCTTCCGAGTTTACTTGATCAGAGGATTAGATATTTTTGAGATATTATCGAAAAACCATCGATAATATATAGGTAAACCAAGAAAAACACCAATATTAGTTACCATGGTAGTTCTAGACCTTCATTCAATAGCCTCTTTCTATGATGGATACACTATTATACCATCTCTTGAGATTATGATCCCCAAAAATGAAAACAATTGAATCCAAAATTCACACATGGAAAATCTTAAAGAAAATTAATCCTTCCTTAGAGTCTTTAGTACAATTAACAATTAGTCTTCATGCTCTTCATTTCTCTTTGAATAGATAAGAATATCATCTATGAAGACTATCAAAAAATGGTTGAGGTAATCTCTAAATACTATATTCATAAAATCCAGGAAGATAATAGTGTAATTATTAATACAAAAATGCATCACTGTATATTAATAGTTTCCATACCTTGTAGAGAATTATGTATGTGGTATATCCACAATCTTGAACCTCAATTGATGATATGAAAAATGTAATTCAATCTTGGAAAAGTATTGAGCTCCATGTGGTTGATAAAACAATTCATCAATACAGGGAATTGTTTATTTATTCTTGATCATTACCATGTTCAAATCCATACAATCAATGCAGAGTCACATTTATCCATATTTATTTTTCGCAAAAAGAGTAGGTTCACACCATGGTGACATTGATGGCCAAATGAATCCCTTATCAACATTTTCAGGGAGTTTATTCTTTAATTAATTAAACTCAATTTGTGGAATTCTATATGGATTCATTGAAATTCATATGGAACCATCAATGAGTTATATTGAGAACTCAACTTCACATTTTAGTTGAAGGCTATGACTCTCTTCTGTAAATACATTAAAAAAGTCTTGAACAATATGAATATCATCAATGTCTATTTTCTCCTAAATCATTTGATATAAAAATTCCTTATGAATGGATATTAAGACCCATACACTATATGTAATATCCAATGGAAGTTAATACTAATCATCATATTCATGAATGATTATAGTTGGGTTTGAAACATCAAATGTACCTTCCCTTCCTCGAAAATTGATGGGGCTTCATGAAGTGAAATACAATCAATGCGAAATATGATATATAATTCAACCAAAGGAAGAATGACATGATTTTTAAGAAACACATTCCCTCAAATTTTAAATAGAGTGTATTCATAGACTTGAGAATAAATCATTATACCATTAGGAGTTTACACTAAAAATTCCATATCTAATCATTTGGAATAAATCGTTAAAAGCTTATAAAATTCATCATATATGAAATATAGGTTAGATCTTGAATCAAAAAAGACATTATCAATTATAGAGATGCTGGTAAGTTTACCTTCCACAATGTCATTGTCGCATCCATCATCAAAAATGGGGATCGCATGATATTTCCCCTTGTACCTTGGATTAAGAGTTTGTTTTTCTTGATCATCATCACTAACTCTAGGGATTGGGCACTACTTGAATGAATTCCCATTATCTTTACTCTTAACACACTGGAGTGTGGGAGGTGCATCATGTGTGTATTTCCCTCTATTTATATCTTTATCCAACTTCTTCCCATTAATTCACCATTAAACTACCCGATAAACTTATCTTTTGCACATAAATAATTTATTAGTCACGTTAATAAAATTTTATTTTATTATTCCATCCACACTTAGAGAATAAAGGAATGTTCATATTAATCTCTTCAATATTTTAGGCTTTCCTTTGAACTCCATATTTCTTTTATTGTCAAAAACATGGCATGGATATGTAAATCCAACCTAAATCTCAACCTTGATTGCACAATGCACACTATATTCCTAGCTAATACATTGTATTATGGATAACAACCTTATGAGACATGTTCTTAGGCCACCGAAGAAAATATCATATTTAATTTTGGGTTATATGATTATTCAAAATGTGTACCTCACAAGTCTTATTAAATTATCCTAATAGGTACCAACAGGTTCATCATCCATTTTATTCAAATCAACTAACTCATTATCCATATTTGTATGATGAATATGATAAAATTAAATATTGTAAAATAAATTCTTGAACTTGTACCAATCCTTGGATTCAATTTCGCCTTTCTACCTCATAATATTTATTAGAGTCCACCACTTTTCTGCTTAACCTTCTAATCGATAAATAACTAGAATTAATTTCACTTGATCCAAAAACTAGAGAACAGATAATATATTTTCATTGGTGCAGATGTATGTCTCAACAATAATTGGATCATAATACCCACTAAATGAAGGTGGAGATTACCACATGAAGGACTCAATAGAATTTCATTCTTTAACTTGCTCATTTGGTAGTTGAACATCATTCATTTCTTGGGAAAGATGTGTGAGAATAACAATGTGGTTATTTATTTTAGTTCCCATATAATTTGGATTGTAATGAAAAACATTGTTGAATTTTCCATTATATTTACCGTTAACATGGTTCTTTTAGGTTACAGACATTGAAAGAACCCAAAATTAATTGAGTAAGAAACAATTATCCTAGTGAGGAATGACATAATCATGAAAATTAACTTATTGGGTGTCTAAATTAGGAAACATTCATTAATGCATGCCATCATATGCTTAACTCGGGTAATTAATTTCAAAATTAAATTTAAATATTTCGTGATGGTTTATGAAGAGTTTATGAATTCACAAAACATATCAACCAGTATTGTCAAACCAGGTGTTCAGCAAGGTCTGTTGTCGTGTAAAAGATTATGTGAGTTTGGACCGACAGACCTTGCTATAGTTGTTACCCCTAGGTACATCTATGGTAGAGACACATGCACTTGTAATATCTAGATATGGATTTATTTCTAGGAAACCATCACTCTATCGATTACCAAGATTCTATTATATTTTTCTATACATTTCCTAATCCATAGACTTATCCTTAGACAAGCCCACAATGCTATCACTATGGTTTTCTCATACTAGCTTACAAAGGATAACTAAAACTTGGATCTGAGACCTAATATAGAAACCCTTTCTTTTCATAAATTAACATTACAACATAAACTATAACTACTTAATAATTTTCAAAAATAGATACCCAAATACCATCTTAGGCTTATTCCTTTGGAATCATGGAAACATAAACACATGTACATAAGTGAGCCACATTATATTTAACTAGGCTATTCTTTACTTTAACCCTTATTAGAGACATAAAAAACAATACATATATTCATAACATGGGGAATGAGTAACATTAAAGGGGTTATCTCATATTCGTAGTAAATGTAAACATGGGATATATATAAGAATTATCATAAGGGTATAATAACATGAGAATAACATAATAAGATCATACCTTTCATATCAAATATAATATACATGAACCATGGGATAAATATTGTTAGTTAATACGACATGAAACATGACCGAATAAAGAGAATAATACATGAAATTAAAACATATGAATGAGAAACTAGGATCTTGATAACACATGAACTTGTAATATCGTTCCCTATAAGTCAAGGCTCATTTCCAGAACATAACAGGGCACTTCATGGGGACTACACTTACTAGGCGGGACACATCACCATCCATAGTTTCATTACTTCCCTTATAAAGGATTTTTTGTCTCCATCTTACCATATTGGACTAGGATTCCCCATCTCCCCATAGTGGAAGAAGCCTTTCAACTTGATTCTCCTCATTATCTCTTGAGATATAAATCTCTACCAAATGCATTGGAGGCATATATAGGTCCCACCCATATAATAATGGAATAAATCATAAAACTTATAAAAGAACATAAAAATCATATTGGAACCCAAGAGAATAAATTATATCATAAAAATTTAATAATATCCAAAACTATACAAAATATATGTGTTTCATAATCATTTTATCAAAGAATAACTCATGAAATGAAGCGAGTTTTGTAAAAATAATTCTATGAAAACATAAACCATTAGAGAATGAACATTATTAGTATTAATGGATCATACACTTAGTCACTATTAACTATGAAAATTTATTTCATCCTTGATGGCAATTAATTTTGAATTATATTTTAAAAATATTTATTGAGAAAAATATCATTTCTTCATTGGAAAATGGATTTTAAAACATGAATCATTTTTTGAAGACCATTATCATTGAAAAAGTCTTTCAAAAACATATCATTATGTTGTTTAAACTATTAAAAAAATATATATTTCCATTACAATGATCTTAAAATATCAATTTAAAAACATTTTTTTAAATCATTTTTGAAAAAATACTTTTAAAAATAAAACAAATTTCCGGCCAAGGAGAGAAATAAGGTAAAAATTACTAAATAAATATTCCTATATCTGATAAGTATAAAATATTTTAAAAATGTAACTAAATGATGAATATAACATGAATAAATAGAGGAGATTAAAATTCATGAGTGTTCTTCAAAGAGGTATCATATTATTTCATCAATGAAAACACAATCATAAACAATCTTGATAGACAAAGAGATTGTTGCAATAAAAAATTTCCACTTGGTAAAATTGAATTATACTCCCCAGGTTAGTAAGTTAAATTAAATTAATCATTAAATATCATTAAAAGAAGTAGAATCAATATATAACTCTTCAAATGGAATTATATACTCCTCGTACAAGAATATAGGTGCACACCAAAACTTATATCTCAAAGAATAAAAATTGAGACAATACTGTTTTACCAATTTGATGAATTTTGAACCATTAAACCCCATAGAGTATTTATAATATAATGGATATGTAAATAACCATTATCATAATTATAATAATCTTATAATACATTCATGTGAAGTATATAAACAAAAAAATAAATGAGTTGTGAAGAAAGCATATATATCACAGAAATGAAAACATGAGATAAAAATCTCTTATCTTATGTCTTGATTCTCGCCGTACCCACACAAAACTCATTTCTAATAAATTTATGGTTATTATACTTATAATAAATAACCATGTTATTATATATAACTACATATTTTATTTTATTATTAATTTATATTACCTTCTTAATAACAATTCAATGTTATGGTTTCTCTTTTGGTAATATCTAATTTGTTATTCGTAGATATTTTGACTTATTTTTATTGATCATTCTACATATATCTTGATTTAATTTCATATATAATGTAAAAAAAGTATTAAAATATAATATATATATTAATTATATATATATATATATATACAATTATAAAAATCTATAAAATATAGAGAGATTAAATGGAATACACCATTCATGGAGACTGTAGGATGTGTGTACGCATGAACGATGTTTCTGTTTTCTTATCATATTGAAAGAATGTAAGTCGATAAAAATATCATATATATGTATATAGTAAAATTAAAGTGACATTATTATGTTATATATGTCTGAAATGTTCACTAAAAGCATCTATAATACATTTCATGCAATGTGTAAACGAATCACATCGCTTTGAGGGGGCGGTAGTTCACATGTCCACAAACGATGTCATCATGTTTATACTCAAAATAATGTATAAATGAATGTGTTATAAAATATTTACATAATAATGAGTAAATAATAAATATCATATGTATATAGTTTTTCCATCATAATGGTCACCCATGAAAGGAGGTGAATGAAAATTGAACAACATTGTTTTGGGAGGCGGTAGTCCACCGTACACAAAAAGAGAATGTTTGTTACTGATTAAATGAAAGTGGGTAAATGTTTATGTAAAAAAATTAATATAAAAATATATCATGATATTTATGATCTATTTTTTATTATATAATAATTGAATAATGATATTTCAGGTGGTGAATAATGAAAATTGGAGAAAGGATCTTGAGGAAGGATGTTACCTCTTCTTTGGGTAACTCCATTTGGTTTGCACTAAATTGATTCCTTGAACGGATTTCATCCCAAAGGGATGATTAAAGGAGTAGGGGAGGGTTTTGGGAGGTTAAATAGGAATATATTAGCCAATCCTATTTTTATTTATTGGTGTGAATAAGTGGGAGTATATGAGGCCTTATTATAGTGGAGGAGGAATGACACTATTGTAAATTTTTGTAAATGGAATTCCATCCATAGTTTCCCCTTATCAAGTGGATCCAATAATGGTAAAAATTGTTTAAAATAGAATATATGGTCTAAATATGTACATTTAATGGATTTTAGGAAATTTTATATGTTATATGGCCCTTTTTATTAAGTCTTAGTCCATTGTTAAGCATAATTTTACATTAATCATAACAATTAATTTTAACATCATTCTCTGGTATTTGTGGCCAAATACTTTGTTGACCTTATTATACATTATTAATTATGTTTATTACAAATATGGAATCCTTTTTTCCAAATTAAAATCATATAAGTGAAAGAAATTAATTTATAAATAATCCCGTAGACGATATGACACTTTGGGATTTTAAAGAAAAAAACGATCACAAGATTGCAAATTTTTTAAATCAAATTTCTATGCTAAATTGGTTCCAATGAAGTAAAATAGATTTATTGATGTATAATTTATCAAATTATACTTTTGAAACACATTAAAATAGAAAGTAACTATATTAAAAACTATATGAAAAATCAGTTTAGACCACCTTGATTTGTTGATCCTTCTACTAGACTCTGTTTGCCTACTCAATAGTAAAATAAAAATATTATAGTTGAGGACTATTTTTTAATATTAATACAAAAGTGGAGTTTCTAATTAAAATCCAAAAATTTACCCTATGATAATTTCATTATTATTTAATTAAAAAAATTTATTAAATATATCAAATTAAATTTATAAAAGTGTCTAAAATTAATTTTATTATTATTCATAGTAGAAAATAACAGAAATTTTATTTGAAAAATATGTAGTACAAAACATATGATTAATTTAAAAAATAATAATTTATTATCTATATAATTTATTAATATAAAATAATTATAAATAAAATTTTACAAGTAGTTATCATTGTTAATATTACCATGTTTATTTGCTGCGTTATATATATCCCGTTTAAATAATTATCACAATAAAATTATGTATCGTAGAAATTCAGTGTTGTGTGTAACACAATATAAGTTCGTTTTGAGTATAAAGAAATAAATTTTATTAATGTGTTAAAGGAATATTTCAATTAGTGTAATTAAAGACATTAAATAATTAATTTTATTAAAAAAGTTCATAAAAGATCAAGGTTTTATAGGATTAATTTGATTATATATTTTCTTTATAACCATGGATGCATGTTTTTTATCATTACAAAAGAATTATTTTCAATGATAATTTAAATTATTCTTCCTGTTATTTAGCCCCTCATTGCTTCATGTTAATCAATATTTAGATTATTTATTCCTGGTTCGACATTGCCATGTGGTACAAAGCCCGATCAGACCCCATAAATCACAACTGTTTCATGGACGAAGAGAGAACCAATGAAGTATGTCAAGATGTAGGGGTTTTTAGGGAGGTGGATAACTATTTAGGTGACTAATGGATAGATCATAACCATTGGAACATGTGGTGAATACAGTTTGAATGAAAAACCCTCAGGGAATACCAAAACCCGATTTCCGGTGAATGATGGACAGAAACGACATATTCATCCTACATTTGATTTTTTCTTGTGGAATCTTGGTGGGATCAATGGGAAAATATACCAATTAAAAACAAGGAAGAAGTTTTTAGATTCTATTAAAACCATGAATACATTCCATTTACAAGGATGAAAACAAGATGTATAGCCCCTTGAGGGTGGAATCTAAGGTTTTGGAAATCAATAAATAAGGCATGGTGTATAGCCCTCTAATACGACATATACCTAATCCCATGATGGAAAATACATGTGGAAAAGAACACATGAATTTCTCAGTGTGGTTGTACGTATCCCGGTACATGGCCACGTACCTAAGTACATGGACACTACTAGAGTACACAAACCCGACTAGAAGGACACAACATAGTCCCCGTTAATCTGGACACACAATATACTAACCCTACACGACATTTACTACTAAATGGGTTGAGATATATGTGTTTGATAGGGACAAAGACCTAGATAGGAGTGGGGCCACATGCCATGTGGGCCCCGTAACACACCATGTATCATTTTTCCCTTTTTTTGAAACATCCGCCTCTTGCATCTCCTTCATTTGAACATGAATTTTGGCCCATGAGTAGCCTATCCTGAATGTTTTACTATGTATAACACAATAGTTTCCTCTCTTAAGGATTTCAAGATAAAATGTGGAATGTTCCTCACATGAAGCTCTTTTGAGGAGACTCTGGATGATAGTAGTGATCTGACAGGATCACCATATGATTCCTATCGACCAAAACCCCCCATGACTATTGGTGAAGGTACTATACAATTACTTATCGAGTAGAAGTGACCTATCTAAAAGGAAATTGGTCCTCGATGGACATAGTGGGACCAAACTCTTTTACGAGGGTTTTGATCCTCAAATTTTGATTGGAACACCCTATTTAGTAAGTCAGGGTTCCCCCATGACTATATTGGAACCCCCATATTGCACCAGGGCACAGGTCCTTGACCTCCAAGTGAAACCCCAGTTTTTGATCGATGACGACAGTGTAACCCCCTATCACATTAGGTCATATTTCCTGGACTATATAGGGGCCCCCTAGTAGTATAGTAATTTTACATCTACCATCCGAGTAGAACTGCCCTATAAGATAGGGCATGAGTCCTTGTTGACCAGAGTGGAACCCCCATATCACATCAGAGAGCGGGTCCTCATGAAACTATAGTGGAACCCCCATCATCTTGTGTGAGGGTCCTCTATAGATACATATATAGTGGGACCTAGTAACAAACAAGGGTGTTGGTCCTCTATGCAGATTTTGTGCCCCCTCGGCATTATGGCATATTCGTGAGGTGTGGTACTTCAAAAAGATACTTCGGGGTAGACACATGAGACGTTGGGAATCATTGACAGACTTTTGGAACTTTTGGATAATATTCATCTTAGAATGATCTGTAAGATAGATATCCCATTACTCTCTCATTTTAGATTCTTTTTACTATGATTATGTATACATATATATTCTACTGTATCCAAAAAATGGATTTGGAAACTCTTTTTTCATGAGGGACGAAGACACACAAAGTATGCATTGTTCCTTTCATGTTTTTATGATTATGGTTGGATGAGTAGATAATATACTCAACATTTCATTCCCCTTAGGCATGGATGAGGTTACACTTTCTATTTATTTATTTTGATCTCCATCATGTGTACTATTTAACTGAATTTCTACTTCCCTGTTATATCTCTTACTACTCCCCCTTTAAGTTTTCATTTCATCCTTCTATGTATGTATATACTAACCCCTCTATGGGATTTTCCTGCATGTGTCATTTCTTATGCTAAAAACAGACATGTCGGTGGAGGATTCATAGGGGCTTAGGGATACTGGGTGTTGTGGAGCACATATGGTTTTTGTAGCTGGATATTAGGAGATTATATCTCCCAGCAGTTCACTTTTCTAATTTTGCTAGGTTGAGAAATATTTTTGGTTGGGCGCATATTATTCTCTTTCAGATAAAGGCAATCCATAGGTTCGTAATTTTCAGGTTCTCTACACTATTAAACCCCCTCCCCATGAAAGGATCACTTTGGAGAGAGATCCAACCAAGAATGAGTTGTTTCCACCTAAGACGGAAAAGCTTCCCGGTGGATGATGACTCGAGAGGCGATGGTTCAACACAACTATTTGTCAACATAGGTTGGTCGTTCCTCATTTCACACACCCAGTTAGGAACCTTGTTACCAATAAAGATGAGTTTATCCCAAGGAAGGGATAAATTCCCCAAATAGTGGACTCCTAAAATTTGTTCCCAACACCTCTAAAAGAGCGGAGTTGTTAACCCCCTCTCCTTCACTACTGCACCACCCCCAAAGTGGAATCTAGTTAGGAATATATTTTCAATTTTTACATTTCAATTTTCACTATCATACTATTATACAAACTATAGTGTTTTCAGGTTTTGTTTACATTTAATCTATTTAATATTTTTATTATTATTTCCTCTGCACTACTACGTTGAGATGGTTGGGTGTGTGCATATAAGAAATTCGGAAAATGACTCCAATTTAGGATACGTCTTTCAGTGCTTATCGGCAATCTCTGGCCTATGAAGGTTGAATTAGGGTAGTTAGGGATTGATCCCTTTTTTCAGTAGGGTCTTGAAGGATTGGTATTATTGAAATTCATTCCTTTGCATGTTTTCTAGAGCAGTACCCCTTATGAAGTTTTTTGGTTGGGATTAGGGAAACTATGTCAAAGTGTATCGAGTGTGGCTATCAGGATAGGGAATCTAGTGATCATGCCAGTGGATAACGTATGCATTCACTGGGACCTTGACTACCGTTTTGTCGAATCATCAGATAAGGACATTTGTTACAAGGTTCAATGGTACATGTATCAAAGAGGATTGATTCTTTTAATTTCCTTCCTAAGTATACTCCCTTTTGTTACTAAACATATATATATATATATATATATTCTTATCTTACTATGGTTTGTATTGATAAATCTCAGGATACCTCAACAACTCTAGATAGACAGGATTCCAGTTTTGGATTGTGATGAAGATCCTATGTTCAATGAGGCCTCAGTTCAAGTTCTAGCCCATGAGATTATTCCTCCAGGGGGTAGGTAGCATCACCCCCACCTGTCATATAGTATATTATCAGAGAAGATAAGGTTGAGGATGCATGAAATCGTAGGGAAATGTTTATGTTCCATTTCTAGTGGATGCTAAAGTTTGTTGTAGATCCATATCCTCAAGAAGTAGAGGATTGGGTAGAGTCGATGGTTAGTGTCTTCATGATTGTTTGGACCCTGATGGATAATTTTTTTGACCTAAAAGATATCCTTTTCCATGGAGCGGTAATTCACTGGTGGAGCCATATTACTAAGATGCACGATGAGTCAGTAGTCTCTTGGCTTGATATCCAATAGTTCTTACATGAGGATTACTACCTACCCTACATGTCCTCAGTACAAGTCATTGATCTTCCAGTGCTACAACAAGGAGGGATGATGGTGGATAGATTTTGGGTGAAGTTTTCAGACATCACAAGGTAATCCCTTGACATGATCCGTGATAGATACTTCTGAGCATGGAATTTTGAGAAGGGACTCTGTAGAGAGATCCCTACTAGTGTCTTACCATCTTGGATCCCCACCTATACTAAGGTGATTTAGAGGATACTAGTTATACAATTATTTCATTTAGAGGGACTCGAGATATCTGGAGATGGAAAGGGGCACCACAGAGTTTTGTTTTTTGCAGCTTCAAAAATATACCAATCATCATGGTCTTGATGCGTGAGACCTCCCCATGATTAGACTTATGCACAATTTCATGGTTAGTGTAGAGGTACATGGAAGATTTAACAGTGTTGTTGTTTTTATTGTGATAGGTGTGGTCACATAGCGTGAGACTTCCCAACCAGACATACTAAGTACCAGATGCAGATAGATGAAGGACCACCATGATATAGGTAGTTCCATGATCAGGTTGGTCCCTAGGGAGGTGGTACTAGATGAGTAATTGGATGATCTATTTTTTATTGATGATGCTATATGATCCTTCCACCAACACCATTAGGAGACCCACATCAGGCTCAGGGAGATAGCAGTTGGGGCCGCAGACAACTATAATCTTTGGAGTTTTACGACCCCACAATGAACAGGATGATTAAAGGCATGAAATTTTTATTTTATACTCTAACATCAATACTATTAGATACAAGTTACAATCATTCCATAATCTCTATACTCCTAGAGTGAGAGCTGGAGGTCCCAGTTGATGAGCAAGCCCAAAAACGTCACCTTTAGGTTCCTACAGGGAACACTTCATCTATATATTTAATCTTCTAGAATTGTGAGATATCACTTGGTGGATATAGTTTTACATGATTCCTTTTGGTTATCACAATGGAACAATATAACTTCATCTTGGGTATGTATTGGTTGTCCATGGTCTGATCCTAGATAGACAGTCATAACAAACAAGTTAGAATCATATGCATTGATTGGATGAGTTTCCCCTTTATGGGTGAGAGAGATCTCATGGCGGGATGAGTGGGTTCTATGGGAATGTGGTTTGATCCCATAATCCATCAGTTAGAGGGTATATTTCGTGCTGATGTAGGATCTATAGGCATTTGAATTGATTCAGTCATGTAGGAATTTATGGACATATTCCCCAAGGATGTTCCAAGACTACTTCCGAGGTGGTAGATGGAGTTTTTATAGACATACATCTCATTAGTACTTTAATATCTTATTTGGCTTATCAGATGATGCCAACTGACCTCCAGGAGCTGCATCTTCCATTGGAGGACCTTTAAGAGACGGGTTTTTTCAAGCCTAGTGTGTCCCCCTTGGGTGACTCTGATGTTGTTCAAGAAAAAGGTTAACATGATATGGAGGCTTTTCATTGATTATAATTTCCAAAACTAGACCACAATAAAGAACAATTAACCATTTCCGATTATTTAAGAAGTATTTGACTAGTTGGGAGGCACGAGATGGTTCTCAAATATTATCCTTAGGTTCGGTTTCCACCTGTTTTGTGTTCTTAATAACCATATTCCAAACTTGGCATTCCAATGTTTATACAAAAATGATGATTTTCTAGTAATTACCTTTAGTGTGACGAATAATCCTTCCATGTTTATGGTTTTGATGAACTATGTTTTATTACTACACTTAGACAAGTTTGTTTTTGTCCTTATGATTCACATACGGATCTACTCCTCAATAGAGGAGAATAATGCAGAGAACATGAGGATGGTTCTAGATTTTTTTAGTGAAAAATATCTATGGGAACCTATCAATGTACTAGTTCTAGATTCACAAGGTTTACATTCTCAGGCATTTCAATTATAATTATTTTTTAGTCATGGAACCGAAAAAGATCTATGTAGTCCATTCTTGGAAAAAACCCATGAAAATATGAGAGGTGTGTAGATTTCTACATATGGAGGGGTATTACAGGATGTTTTTGGCATATTACTCGATGGTTTTAGCCCCTTTGACTTCATTTACATGGAAAGGGTAGTAATTTACCTAGAATGAGTAGTTACAGAAGAAATTTGAGGATTTTAGGTAGAGGATGATGATTGATTTTGTGTTGAGTCTATGAGAGGAGGGGGAAGAGTATGTATTTTATTGTGATACCTCAAGAGCTAGGCTCGGCTACACAATGATTCAGAGAATGGAAGTTATCAGATATGGTTTGAGGATGTTGAGACCCCATGGGAACAACTAAATGACTCACAACCTAGAGATGTATGTTGTAGTATTCTCACTATGGATTTTTTTGAACTTCCTTCTAGGATAGTTCTTTTTGGTTTACTCAGACCATTAAAGTATTAGTTATGTATTTATGAAGAGAAACACGAACCTGAAGTACTATCATTGGTTGGATTTCCAAGTGGACATTGAATTCAAGACAGTCTACACCGTGAGGATTGAAAAAATAGTATAAGATAACCATAGATGGAACTTCCAGGCTCAATTTGTATAGGAGGGTTCAGAGCAGTTGTAATCTCTATAGCTGACCCTAGTGAAGCAGGAGGGTACAAATTTCCTACAATCGATGGTGTTGAATCCTATGATTCTTGATCATGTGAGGGAGAAATCAAATATCAGGTATGACAGGACAAGATATACAAAGCTGGTTCATCAAATGAATATTCTGAATGGGATAATCATGTCATATTATTCCATTAAATAAAAATGGTTCAAGTTACGATGAAGGAGGAGGTGATGTGAGATTTACACACTTCTTCCCTATCTATTTATCTCATTGTGGGAAAGATGAACATAGACATCCAGTGGTAGTTTTGGTGGTCCGACATGAGATAAAGTGTAGCTGAGTTCGGATCTCAGTGCCTCACATGTCATCCAGTGAAGGATGAGATCCATGATCTAGAAGGTCTTTTTCATCCTATTGATACCCTAGAGTTAAAGTGGTATGAAATATCAATGAAATTTTTGATATGTCTTCTACGGATAATGAAATACCATGATAATATCTAGGTGATAGTTGATTGACACCCAATGTTAAAACACATCCTTTCTATCAGGGAGCAGGTTTTGGTGGACAGTTTGGAGAATTTTTACATACATGAGATCATTTATATTAAATGGGTTCCATTGACTATTTTATTTAATCATGATTCATGGTATACATCACGATTTTGGAGAGTCCTACAAGAGGTATTCAAGACCCAAATGTGTATGAGTACAACCATTCACCCCTAGATCGATGGGTATATCAAGCGGACATTCCAGGTGTTGGAGATTATGCTGAAAGCATGCATGTTAGATTTTGGATGGATCTAGGAGGATAAATTTCCCTTGGTATAGTTTGCGTGAAATAAAATCTACCACTCTGCCATCATCATAGATCCATTTTAGGCCCTTTACAAGAGAATCTATAAGTCACCCTTGTGAAAGACAAGGATCAAGGAGATGTAACTTGTGGGTCAAGATATAGTGTAGGTGACGATGGAGAAGTTCATGGTCATCCATGATAGAATGAGGACATCCCAGAGAGAATATAAATCCTAAATAGATCGCTATCATAGGAACTTGTACTTCATGAAGGAGACCACAATTAATTGGGAGTCCTCCCAAAATGAGAATTGAAGAGGCTAATCCAGGGAGGAAAGCTATCCCTACGGTTCCCTGGGCTATTCGATATCATGGAGTTGTTTGGAGAGGTTTTTTACTGCCTTCCATACCCCCAAAGCTAGAGAGAGTGCATCATTTATTCCATGTGTTATAGCAGATTATATACGTGCATGAACATATTACCCTCATAAACTAGGGAAATATGAAAATCAAGGATGGGGCCACCTTTTCGGAGAACATGGTGTACATCATGGATCAACAAGATAGAACCCTATGTGGATGTAATATCCCATTGGTTTCTGTGTTGTGGTAGTACAAGAACATGCAGGAGAGTTCCTGGGTGTGGGAGAGCCATATGCAAGATCAATATCCCTAGTTTTTTGTTTAGTTTTTCTATTTATTAATGAAAATCATGAATGTGGGAATGACGTAGATACTCGATTTTATCATTTTAGTACTTTTAAACATTTCTATATATATTTCCAAAGGTAGCTGCTAAGATGGCGCGCGATTCTGAGGCCCAATGTTCCTGAAATTAATTTTATAAAAATATTAAATATACTTTATGATGAAAATGCATGAATCATTAAATAATATTTGATAAATCTTAAAAAGAATCTCTAATCATGAAATATGAGACCAAAATTATGTTTTAAATTCATTTAACCCTAGGTGTGACAAAAAATAGGTCGGAAGGGGGTGTTTCGACACATCTAAGTGGAGATATGTTAAGTGGATTAATATATTAATTCATTCATTCATTCATTAAAAAAATTTAATACAATGAAATGTCTATATCTAAACTGTAATGTTGAATTCTTAAGGGTTAGTTACATAAAACCTAGGATAATTTTAGATATTCTCCTTCCTCCTTTGGAGAATCACATAGGGTGTCGACGAGACACCAGATCAGAGCATATCGGGATTCAACAAATAAAAAAAATATTACATACATTAGTGAGTGCATTCTTTGATGAAGAATAATGCAATATCCAAGTAGGACTCATAAATTTGTTGTTTACAAATTATTTTATTAATTATATAGAGAAGATCGATCCATGTTCTTGGATATGTGGCAATTGTGTCCTAATCATGTGCCTATGTACTAGATTAATTTTATTTTTTCTTTGGTTTCTAACCCTATATGCCTATTATTGACCGTTTTCTAATAACTATTTGCAATGAGAATTTAAACAATTTTTACCATTATTTTACCCTTGTTTCTCCACTTTCAGGACCGGTTAGACCCCGTGGTTCCATGTTAATCATTTCTCAGTGGTATTGAGCCTGATCAGACCCCTAGAATCACAATGGTTTAACAAATGAGATGAGGATTGATGAAATATGGGAAGATATGAGATGTTCTTGGGTGTTTAATAGTAATTTAGGTGAACAATGGATTAATCATCACCAGTAGAAGGTTTGGGGTGTATTGGTTGAATGAAAAACCCATGAGGAATACTATAATCTAATTTCTAGTGAAGGACTACAAAAAACAACAGATCTGGACTAGATATGATGTTTTGGGTAGAAACGAGGAATGATCTATATATTAATAGAAATAGTCAATGTGGGGTATGTGGATCAGAGATTCCTTTAAAAATAAACTACATTATGTCTATAAGTATGGCCATAGGGTGTGTATCCCCATTGAGAGCAGTGGCTAGGGTTTTTGAAATATCTAAATAAGGAATGTTGTGTAGCCCTGCTACATGCTTTGTACCTTGTCCCCAGATAGATGAGTTAGGCGGCATATCACACAGGTAGTACCCCATGTGGGATTACACATCCTGGTACACAATCATTTCCCAAATTACATGGACACGACATGATTACACAGAAATTACCAGAAGGACACAAACCAATCCAACTTAGTCTAGATATTCTGTGTAGTCCAACATTATAGAGTATAAAACTACATGGGTTTTGAAATGTGTGACTTTCATCGACATAGATAGGTGGTGGAGTAGGACCACATGCCATGTTGATCCCATCACATGCTCTGTACCCCTTTTATCCTATTTAAGAATGTTCAACCTTCTATATCATCATCATTTGATCTTGGATTTTGGTGCATTATTATCCCATACTGAGTTTTATTCTATATAGAAGGTGACAATTCCCTATGTTCGGGCAATAGAGATATGATGTAGAATTTTATAGCTATGACACTCTTTTGAGGTGATCCATGATGATGTCAGTGATCAACAAGGATCACCATAGTCTTATTATAGAGTGTAACACCCCATTAGTATGGTCATGGGTCCATTAATGTTACATACCAATAGGAACACACCTATCGAATAGAGCATCGTTCCTCAATGACCAAAGTAGACCCCCCCCCCTTTTACTAGGGTGTGGGTCCTCAACTTCTGAGTGGAACCCCATATCGAATAATACATAACTCCAAGATGACTATAGTGGAACCCCCTATTATACCATGGAACATGTCCTAAAAATACTATTGGAACCCCCAATCGGATAGGGTATAGGTCCTCGATGACCATAATAGAACCCCCCCCCTCGGCACATCATGATGTGGGTCCTTAACCTATAGAGTGTAACCCCACATCAGTATGTTCATTGGTCATATTCATTTTGAGTGGATACCCCTATTGAATATGGTGAAAGTCCCTAATAGACATTGTATTATCCCCCATTCCCATCAAGAGGCAGGTCCTCGAGACACTAGAGTGGAACCCCCATCAGCTTGGGTGTGGGTCCTCTATGGATATATACAGAGTGGAATCCCACTGACACACTAGGGAACAAGTCCTCTACTTAGAGATGGTTCCCCCTTACCTGTGTGGATCATTGGGGATGAATAGGACTTCAAATGGTTACTTTTGGGTAGTCATATGGTATGTTGGACATCATTGATTGAATTTTGCAACTATTGACTACTCTTCTTCCTAGGTTCAACTATGAGATAGAGATACCCCTACCCTCTCATTTGGAATTATTTTGACTGAGCACTCATATATATATATATATATATATATATATGTATATGTTCTTCTTTATCCACACCATGTATTTTTACACTCTCTATCAATGAGAGTTAAAGATGTGTGAGGTCTGTCATGCGCTTTCCTTTGTTTAGGTTCTTATGGTAGGATGAGTCTACTCTACTGCTGTGGGTGGAAACAACTCAATGAGTATTTCATATACTCACTGTGTCGATCCACTTGTGCATGGAGGAGGCTAAACATTCTCTTTCTTTGGGTTGAAATTCATCCTGTATACTATTCAACTATCTTTCTACTTCCCTGTTATATCTCTTACCTATCCCCCTTTCGGATTTTAGGGCATCGATAAGGTATGTATAAACTCAACCCTACTTGGGATTTTCCTACACGTTTTGTGTATTATGCAAAAAATAGATAGGTTTTAGGTGGATTCATAGGAGTTTAGGGATACAATGTGTTGGGGATTGTGTATGGTGGCCATAGCGTAGAGATCAAGAGATGGGATCCCTTGGTAGTTTTCTTTTCTAGTTTTTTTCAAGTTGGGACCCATTTCTAGTTGATTGTGTATTTTTCCCCTTTAATTTTTATTTTAAACTATCATAATCTTATACACCTAGAGGTTTTTCATTATTGGTATAAATTCTAGATGTTGCATCGTTTTATTATTACATCATTCCACTTATACATCAAGATGGTTTGGTCTGTGTGTCTAGTTACTTAGGAAAATGACTCCAATTTATGATATGCCTTTTTGATCTTGTCTAAAACCCCATGCCTATGGATGTGGGATTGGGGTAGTTGCGGATTGATCCTAGACATGGGTCCAATTGTGACATGAAATCCACTAACTATTCACACAATTCAATTTATCTACAGAAAATTAGCATCAAACTTCATTAGAGTAAATGAAAATAAAGATTCCTCTGATACCAATTTAAATGGCCCATGTATAATTAATGTAATCACTGAGAGGGTGGGGGTGAATTAGTGATGTATTTTTGTTGTTATATTTTTTAAAAACATTCACATTTTATTAAAGATATTAATTTTTTTGAGAAATAAACACTCAACCACATATTTAGGAATAGAAACAGTTACAAGGTTCACTACTCAACAAGAGTAGATAGTACATGGAATAGTCTGTAAATAATCCAATATCATAAACTCAAAATAAAAAAAAAATACTTTTTATGTGGTTACAACAAATAGGAAATATCCATATAATTTCAAGGCACATTGATCAAGAATAATATTTTTGTGATTTTCTTGAAAAATATATGAAAAAATTTATGATAACTAGTTTAGAAACCTCTACCAAAAGGATCATAACATTTCCACATTTCTACTTCAAAAAATAAATTTTCTATTTTTAAGAGTTATTTGTCACTTTCATACACAACAGGAGGTAAGAACTTCTTCTCTAGAGTTTGTTCAAAAAATATCCTATTCACTATGTCTGATCCCTCAGTCTGTTCACCCTATATATTTCATTTTTAGAAAAGT
Source organism: Viscum album (assembly GCA_963277665.1). Taxonomy (NCBI): domain Eukaryota; kingdom Viridiplantae; phylum Streptophyta; class Magnoliopsida; order Santalales; family Viscaceae; genus Viscum; species Viscum album. The sequence continues at coordinate 689,090,411 of OY728167.1, forward strand.
ATCATATCCTGACCATTTGTAGAAAACAAAAAAAAACTTATTTTCTTTTTCAAATGTCTTTATCAGGAAACTATCTATCTGATAATTCTTTCTAATCCATTATAACCAATGATATTATTTAAAAATTGGTCATCTGATTCATCTACCTAATTGAGTATCTTTGATGAATTCTACCAGAAGGTTCATCTAGGGATCCCTGATCACAACTCCCCAGTTTTCTACAAAATTTCTCATCATATCAATAAAGAGATTCATTAGTTGGAAATAGGTTGTTCAAATTCTATCCAAAAACATATATGACCAATTCATCTTTCCAAAAAACCTTTTTCTTGATGTTCTCTCTAATAACCAAGTCTCATTCTCTCTCACTTATATGGAATTGAACAGTACATGTGTAAATTGTACATTCACCACTTTATATAGGCGTGCTCGAAACTACAATGGTGGGAACTCAACATTATTTTCCCTATCAACGAATCTTCAAAAATGATTTAAAAAATAAAATTTTTCATTCATATTAAATCCTCTAAAATCTTATCAATTATTCTGTGCTTCTCTAAAAAATTCTCAATATTTTTTTATCTAAATTCTCTATCCACCCATCTATGTGTCATCTTATCCGTTCGGAAAACTTGCATAAGATTTTTTTTTCTGAAAATTCTATATTTTCAACTATTTCTAGTCTCATCATTTTAGAATACATAGTTAGATGATAACATTGCTCTATTTTTTTCAATTTCATAATCCATTAACCTTTCATGTTATATTCCTCAGCCATCAATCTATCTTTTCTTCCATCCATATACCATTCATGAAACCTATAGAAGAAAAATTGGTACATTAAAACAAGTATCTACTCTTCTGAAAAAACACATGTATAATTAGATTTTATAGGAATAATGATGTTGAGAACATAATAACATAAAAGAATCACCATAATTTGTTAGATTATCTCTATCTAAAACCCTATGTATTGTGTTCTCGGTCCAAAACTCTATGCCTAGACCACTATGTTCTCGACTCTATGCTAGGAAACATTTTTTCCAAATATATTTAACCTCTCATTAACAAAATCATATACCATGATGGGTTTCCATCGTGTTAGAAACATTAATATCATAATAATATCATTTTCTTTAATATCGATCATACTCTATTCGATCTTCTATGTCAGATACATCACCCTAGTATGTCCAATAAGTTCTATTATTAAAGGATTCATACAGAACCATGTAATGCCAAAAAATAATATATTGAATAGAAAACATCAATTGATTGACTTTAAAATAAGTACAATGTCTGATCATCTCTATTTGATAGTACTTCTGATCCTCATAGTCAATATAGTGAGTGATTTTTCATAATGAAAAAAAAAATCCCCGGAAATACCATTCACCAACACATATGGTCCCATCACAAGTAATCATATATTAAAAATAATATGATATAATGATAAAGTGATGACAAAATTTTATTTATTAATGCAGTCAGCATTTAAATTCATAAATGACAAGAGGGATACCATGATTATGAAAAGTGATATAATAATAATAAAAAGTATAATTTTTTTTGGATATACTTTATAAAATATAATATTAATGTTAATTAAGTGAGTAAGAAAAATGGATTTATAAAATATCAAAATTATGATATTATACGAATAAATATTATCTGAATGATGCCATGCAAAAATTAAATGAGAGATAAAACGTGGTTTGATAATGGAGTAAAACAATAGATCAAGGTAATCACTTATATATCCTCCCATCAGCATGTGATGATTATCTTATTCCACTGATTTTAATAGTAATAGACATATCATATCATTCCTTTATATTTTATGTATGTAGTAAGAAACATATCCTCCTTTATTTCAATGACTGTAAGCACCCATCGCCCATTATTAACAATTGTTATATCAAGAAACCCATTGTAAAAGATAAATATTTTTTTAGTGAAAAGTCATTACAATTTTTCTCATGTCTCTTAAAATCTAGAACAATATGAGATAGAGATGTAGAGAAAAAGGGAGACAATGAGTTCCTAAGAGAATCGGAATTGAAATTGGAATTAGAGAGTATCTTGAGATTCAAGAGAATTTTCAAGAGATTCTTCATTGAAATGTCACTTTATTTGATGATGATTAATCCATATGGATTATTATATATTATCCATGACTCATATGGGATCTATTTTAGGATTAAATATAGAATGTAATCTTAAGGAATTCATTGTTATCATTATGAATCATCAATGACTAATTACAAACATTGGGGTCCACTGAAATGATGATACTTAACTTGCTGGATCAACCCCATTGTCTTGATGAATTATTCCCATTTATAGACTGTAGGAATGATGAATAACTATTTGTTTTGTTTTCTTCTTTTAGCTAACTTGTAATAAAACACTAAATAGTAGGTGGACTTCTTCTATATATGAATCTTTTTCCCATCACCACTGACTATTCGGTGATAGCAGCTACTATCCGAACACTACAAAGGCCTTATCATTTCCTTTAATGAATTAAATATATTACTTACAAGATATAAAAAAGACAATTAATACATGATTTATACTTTAAATATCTTCAAATATCATTAATTGAATTATGAAAATGATCCTCAAGTTCAATAAGTATTAAACATTTTTTATATTAAGATTAATGCATAGTAATTTATAAATGAAACACACATCCAATCAAGTGAAATCATTAAATAAAAAATTGAGTGTTTTTATCATCAAAACTCCATGATAGAAAGATAGGTATGCAAATCTCCCCCTTTTAATGATAATAAACACTTAACCTAAAAAGATATATAAATTGTAATTCATGAGTTAAGCATATAGTAATGTATCCATGATATTTCAAAAAATATTCTAAACATGCTCAAGGGATATTCATAACACATATAAACCATCCTTTACCCCTTCTAAAATTAAAAAAATATTTCCCTAATAACCTAGAAAACATCTTCCCCCACAACTAAAATAAACTCCTACCATTTTGATTATCAAAAAGAGATCAGGAAAAATGAAGATACTAAAATCAAGGTAAAACAAAAGAGGCAAGAAATAATATCTCCCCATTATGATTATTGTATGATTAAAATAAAAATATACATGTAAAAAGGATATTAAAAATATGTAAACAAATAAAGTACCTGATATGGACTATAGATTTACCATTGAGGTTTAAAATACTTATCATATCAAATTATTAGGATATTCGAAGAAAATTGTTTAAAATAGTTTCAAATATTCAAAAGAAAAGGATAAGATTAATTATCATGATTTAAAAAAGATAAGTATTAATATTTGAAATAGAAATTTAACAAACCTTTTCAAAATGATGATTTAGAAAGAAATGAAAAAGATAAAAGTGATTCATATTCAAAGCAAGATGAAGATAGAAAATAGAAAAAAGAGAAAAACTAAAAAACAAAACCTCCCCCATTTTTTTAATACAATAAGGCATAAACACAAGAGATATATATATATATAGAAATTAATTTCAATAAGATATATAACAAGTATGATATCAAAAAAACGTTTTCAAAAATATAAATTATCCAGTAACTTCTTCGGTTATTAACAAGATAACTATGAATTTTAAATCAAGATTAACATGTTCATTTTGGAAAGGGATAATCTATGAAAACATCATCAAATTAGGATCCAAATAAATTGATTCCATTAATGAGGAAAAGGAAATTTCTCCAAAAGAGATAGTGATAGTAATAATAATAATACTTTCAAGTGAAAATAGTTAATGATATATTAATGATTATTCGATATAAAAATTAAAGATGTAGAAATTATTTTAGTGAGTTAATAATTAAAGGTAACCAAATGATTCAAATAGATAGTGGATAGATCAATAGTATTATGAGGTAATCATAATAGATAAATAAATTAGTAATCAAATAAATCTCCCCTGCATAAAATAGTAATAAAGTATAAAATAAACCCTTTTGAGCTCTATGGATCATACAACAAATATTTTAGGTTTGATTGATCCACTTGATCAGAAACTACCAGATGATGTGAAAATAATTCCTTGTGGTGTAATGTAGAAAATTATCAATTTCAAAAACTTTTTGGTACACATATGAACTTGGGTCAGAAAATTTTATTTAATAATGATTTAAGAACACAAACATGTTTCGAAAAAGATTTTTTATTAGAGACAGTAGAAGGAATATAAATATATTATGGTTTAAAATATCTATATTTTTTTCAATTAGGCTCATAAATAAGGATAAAAAATATCCAATAATATTTTTAATGTTGTTTGGTAAACTCCCTTTAAGATAGTTGTTTTCTTTTTAAAATGTTTCTTTGATTTTTAAAAAGAAATTATAGAATTAACTTTGGAATAAAATTGATAAACCAAAATCATATTAAGATTATATTCACATGGGGTCAATTGAGAAAGATTAGTTTTAATATATTTAATTTCATATTTTAAATTCTTAACATTATGTCGATCATTTAATTTCAATAGTAAATAATTTTTTCTCTATGGAAATGATATCATTTTCGATTAAGAACATTTTTCTAATTCATTGTATGATATTGGTAATTTTAAATGATTACTTCATAGAAATTATTATGGTCATTTTTTATTAAAATCTCATTAAGATGTGGATTATTGAGTGGAAGGGGGGAAATTATAAGGAGATTTAGAAATAGGATAACTAACCTCACCACCTACCTCAGGATGTGCAATGAGACATTTAGGACATTAGTCATTTAAGGAGGTTCAGTCTATGGAATAAATTCTTACACTCTATGTTGAGAATTTACGAGTATACTTATTTTTTTATTTGAAATTAATTTTTAGATGTGGTAATTGAGTCTGATATGACCCTTATAGACACATTTAGGACACGACACGTCATTTTATTCAATTTGTTTATTATTTATTCAATTCTAGGGGGTTTTCTTATTGGTGTTTAATTTGTTCAATATCTTATTCAATAATTCAATTTAATATTCATTATTTGATGAGCCTTCATCATCAGTGTATTTGAATGAGATAATTATTTTTTTATTCATTAAATTAGTTTTCATATTGATGCTTCATAGTGATTTCATACATTATATGTGATCTAACTAGTTCCATTAGTGTCATATTTTTGATATATTTTTCTTTATGTATAACTGTCACTTTTCTTTTGTAAGATAAAGATAAAATCCATAGAATCTTATTAACAATTGTTTTTGGATAAAAATAATCACTCAGAGTCTTTTGGACATTTAAAATTCTATTAAAATTGGTAAAAATATCAACAATAGATTAATTTTGGGGAATATAAATTTTTTTGAAGCGCTGTATAAATATATCCCATCTGGAATCATTAACATTATCCATTCCTTTGTGTGTTACCTATATAAGTTTCCATATTTCATGTAATGTTTTTCAAAAAGAAACATGATTTTATTCATTTTGGATAATCCCACAATGGATAATGTTATTGAATTATATTTTATGATCAAAATATTAAATAACATGTGTAGTCCATTTATCTTAGGATAATTTTTTATTATTCATGTGTAACCATTTTCCAAATTTGATATCCTATAATAATAAGATATGTTCGAATTTAATTTTTCTAGTAAGTTTAATTTTGAACCACTAAAACAAAGAGAATTTCCCAAATAATGTTCTTAAGTAGCGCCTAAGAAGATATCTATATTAAAAAATAAATCATTGAAATAATTTTGGATTTAGAAAAATAAAATCTATTTTTAAAAAGGATTTTTGAAAAAAAAAACAAAAAGATCACATTTTATACCAAATTTTGGTTAGATTAGAATTCAACGAAAGGGTTGGGGGTGAATTTCCTTAAGAAAATAAAAAAATTAAAGTGTGATGGAAATCAAAAATTTAAACAAGCAAGAATAGCATAAATAAAAAATCAAATAAAGATAATATGATGAAGGTATTTGATTGATGAATGAGCTCAATAATTTAATCGAAAATTGAAAAGAGTGAGAACACAATCATTAAAATCTACATGATCACAACAAACATGATCATAATAATTTCAATAAAATTTATAAAAGATATTATTAAAATTAATTAAATGATTAATCATAGAGGGTATAAAAAATATAAAAAATATGAAATTATTTGAATCGATATGATATGGATGAGCTATTGAGTAAACAAAAAGAGAGAGTGAACATAGTTCAATGAAGGAGTTCAATAATTTCTTAGTTTAATCCCCTATATCTCCCCCTTCATGTTGATAGCTTTGGATTATTACTCCATTTATTTAAACAGTGATCAATAAACCATGTACTCCCTTGATTTCTGATGAAATTAGCAAGAAAACCCTCCTCCCTTACTTTCGTAATTTCCCAGATAGGTTGGTTGTATCACTGGGTGGGGGAGGGGGTGGATCAGTGATATTTATATCATTTAAGTTTATTTAATTAGAAATATCCTTCACCTCTTGTTAAAGATTTTTTATCTACTGAAAAACAAAACAAAACCACATCCAAATGAAAACCAGAATTTTGAAGGTTCACTACTTTGTAAATGTAACTATGTCCATAGTATGGTTTGGAAACAATCCAATACCACAAAATCCACTATAAAAAAATAATTTTGTCTGTAGTACAACAAGTAGGATGTGAACTTACACTTGTTTAACTCTATGATCAATACAATAGATCATGTGCATAAAATAGAAGAATATTACATAAGAGAATTTTTTCCATAAACATGTTACAATGCTTCTTGATCATCACTCACAAATATGATCTTGAAATATTTTTACCCACATTCTTACTCAAAATCCAGTAATAACATCTTTGACATTGTAATGAAAACTCAATCAGATTTCCCAGTATGATTCTTAGGATAGATTTTCTTAATATGATAAAATAACTCGGTCAGAATATGATTGAGACAATTCTGAACCACTTATATTCTGAGTTAGGAAATCATTGTACAATTCCTAGATGAATATGATTATTAGTTAATACGATAACCACTTAAATAAAATTACCATATCAATATGATTCCAAACTGAATACGATACCCACCATAATATCACGATCATCTGAATACGATTCCCACCTGGCTGTGATTCCTAGATGAATATGATTTCTAGCTAAGTACAATTCTAAACTGGATATGATTCCCAACTAAATATGATGATCAACTGAATATGATGATCAGTTGAATAAAATCTTGTCTCATCTCCTTTTATATTATATGCAAGAAAAAATAATCACCAATGATAAATACATGAACATATTCTCCCAATAAATTCGATGATTCTCTATCTTCTGAGATGAATAGTAGAACTGTGTCAAAAAGTAAAAAGTACATTCTCTTTCATAAGATTCATAAAATGGTTTGGGAGAGATTCTTAAAAATTTTTCTACTCAACAAAATTTCCCTAAAATTCAAACATTCTTCAATTTCAGATGGATGTATGACTTTTTCAATGTATCTCAACACTTCTCAAACCTTCTCTTATCTTCTAACAACTTCATCTCACTTCTAATATTCTTGGAATCCTTCAGTCCAATTCTTATTATCCATTATGATTTCCCAATTCTATTTCTCATTATTATTTCCTAGAATGATTTTATAAGTATGGTTTCTATAATATGATTTTCACAACACAATTTCCCTGAACGATTCCAAAATATTACATTCTCAGTATGATTTTCTTCAGTATGATTCACTTTTACGATTCCAAAGTATTGTTTTCTCAGTATGATTCATATGTATGATTCACAAGAATGATTTTATTAGTATGATTATTTAGTACAACTCCCAGTATGATTTTATTAGTATAAATTTCTAGTATGATTTTATCAGTACGATTTCTTAATACGATTATCCCAGTATGATTATCTATAATGATTTTAAAAATATAATTTTCTCAGTATGAATTCCCATTATGATTTTCTCAGTACGATTCCCAAGTATGATTTTTTCATTATTATTCTCCAATACGATTTTCATAGTATGATTCTCCAGTATAATTTTCTCAGTATGATTTCCTAGTATGATTTTCATAGTATGGTTTTCTAGTATGATGTTATTAATATGATTATCCAATATGATTTTCTTATTATGATTTCCCAGTATTATTTTCTTAGTAAAATTATATAATATTATTTTCTAAGAAAATTATCCAGTATGATTTTATCAATATGATTCTCTATTACAATTTTCACAGTATGAATTTCTCCGAATGATTCTCTAGTATAATTTTCTTTATATGATTCACAAATATGATTTTATCAGTATGATTTATTTAGTATAATTTCCTAGAACTATTTTCCCACTATTATTTTTTAGTACCACTCACATATATGAAGAAATGAATATCCTCAATTTTCTTGGAAATTTTGAATAAGTTGTTCTCATATCGAAGGAATTGAAATTGAAAGGATTTGACTCTAAAAACTTCATTCTTTTACAAACATCATCTTGTAAGAACGACTTCATTCATGAATTTTATTATGTTGAAGATTAGTATAGAATCATATGAAAAATAATGGAATGTATATTAACTTCCCATTCTTACAAAAACGTTACTTCCTTCAAACTAAACCAACCATATCAATTTATGACTGGAAGCACCTTAAATCACCAATTATTTCATCATGATAGAATCATATGATTTCAAAATTACTTGTGATTTTTGAGAAATACAAGATTAAAAAGAATCATAGGATATATATTGGATACATGATGAATCTGATTATGATCAGAACCTCCTTATGATCAGAACCTAATTAAATTGAACATTATTTTGAATTGAGATTACGGTTTCCTAAATATGTTTTTTGAGTCTGATTACCATGTTTTATAAAGTGTGGTAATTCCATTCCATTAATATTCCATTTAAAAAATATAAAAAATGTATTTAACATCAAAAAAACCTCATTCAAGTAATATGGTCCCAAAAATCCCCCCCCCTTGAATTTTTTTGTCATCTAAAATTCATTAATCATTGAAAATTTTAACCACATTATATAAATTAATTATCAAAAATTCTAATATTACGTGAGCTAAATCATTGAAAGAAATAATTATTTTTGAAAGAAAAACTATGGTGTAAAAAAGTAGTGATTTTGAAGAAACCTCATATTTCTTCACCTTCCTTAACTTCCATCGAATACTACTATTTTTTCCTACAACGACTTCAACAAACAGTTCGAATAGTTCACACACTTCCATGATGGATTCAAAGCTTACCCTCAAATCCCCCTTTACATCTTTTAATAAAGATAAAATTATGAGACAATTTTCCCCTTTTACAACACTATCTAAAGATAGTGTAAGAGAGGGGAAAATCACATGCCTCATCCCAGATGAGAAGGGGTTTGGATTCCCCTGATAAACCTAAACTTATAAAAAGGTTACTCTAGTAAAGGATTTGTGAAAATGTTTGCAACTTGTTATGATATATGAACACGATCCCGATTTAATTAATTTTTCTCTATATGATCTTTGATGAAATTGAACATGATATTAATATGTTTTTAATGAGAATCTTCTTCCAGATACTTGGTATGGTTGATGGAACATTGATTATCACATCCCAAGAACAAGGATAACTTCTATTTAATAAGAAATTATTTTAACCGAGTGTTCATCCACATTAGTTGAGTAGATCTTTGAGTTGAAGAAACATACTCATAATTAACCATACTTTTAGTTACTAAATTTTATTTCATTATTTCCAAATAAGACAACATTTCCCCTGAAATAAAAATACACAAGATGTGGATATTCTATCATGTACATTCGCTGCTCAATCAACATCTGAATACCCAATCAAGTCAATACATTTTGAGCTATCATACCTAATTTAAGAAAAAATTCTACCTTTTTTATATATCATAATTATTTTATTATCAATCAAATTTGATTATTTAAGAGAACTATAAAATATTTCAAATAAGTTAACAACATAAAAAATATCAGTTCTTGATGAATTCAAATTTAACAAACATCCTATCCACATTCGAAATTATTTCGGATCAAAATCGTTTCCTTATCCATCATTACTCAACTTTGTTCCCACTGAAATGGGTGTGGAAACTAGATTTGAATTTTCCATTATAAAATTTATATGAAGTTCCATTGCATACTTTTCTTGAGAATGAAAAATATGGTTCTTCATTTACAGGATTTGTAACCCAAGAATGGATTTCTATTCCCCTAGTATAGAAATTTCAAACAACTTTTTCATCTCTTCAAAAAATCATTCACAAGTTTTTTCCTCATTCCCATCAATGATAATGTCATTAACATAAACAATTATTCTAAGAGAAAATCCTAACTTTATTTAATGTATGTAATTATATAAACTCTTACCTTATTAAAACTAATATTCCATAAGAACATATGAAATTTTGAGTACCATGCCCTCTGAGTCTGTTTTAGAACATACGAGGCTTTATTCCCCTTATAAACATAATGTTTATCTTCCCAAAAAACAAATCCACAAGGTTTTTCAATATAAACTTCCTCATCAAGATCTCCATTCAAAAATGTGGATTTCTGATCCATTTGAAATTTTTTTTAACCTCATTGTGTAAAAATAATAAGAAAAATATATTATAGTTCCAAATATTACGACTAGATAAAAGATTTAATCAAAATAAATACCATCAATTTTTTAATTCCCTTTTCAAAAAAAAAGAGTTTCCTTCTTCCTTATCACTTCACCATATTCATTCATCTTGTTCCGAGAAACCCAATTTGTACAAATAACATTATTTTTATTTGGCTTAGGTATGAGTCAGTATGAATGATTTGTCTCCATCTGAAATATTTCATCATTCATGTCTTGAACCAATGCCGAATGTTTAAAGGATTCATCAACATCTTTCAATTCCAATTTTGAATAGAAATACATGTGTGTAATGTAATTTTAAATTCTTCTTGATTGAAAATTTTGATGTTGAACACCGATTTTGTTTTGAGATTCCGCTTTCTTCTTCATCCTAGGATGATATTTTCAAGTATCTTACTCATAACTAGAAATACGTGAACCTAATTTTCCATATTGAGTAAGATTACAGTTGTCAGTATCCATATCTGAATTGTAAGGAATATTTTTCTTATCCTGCTCTACTTCATTATCTCCATGAGTCTATTTATCCTGTTTATCATTTTTAGTAACATTCACATCATAGGAATAAAAAATTATTCCATATTATATTTTAAAACATCTTTATCATATTCCTTCTAGATCATGTCCATGAAAAATTCTATCTCCAACTTTCTACTGAATATTTCCCATGTTTCCACCTTTTAACTTTATAATGCATGGACTCCCAAAAACACATAAGTGTTTCAAACATGGATGTTTTACATAAAACAATTCATATGAATTCATATCATAAAATGGTCTATAAAAACATCAGTATTGAATAAACCCAACAATACTCATGGCTTACCTCTAATAGTAATGAGAAATTCCACGTTCAAGTAACATAGTTCTCCCCACTTCAACCAGACTTCAATTATTCCTTTCAGTAATCCAATTTTGTTAATGAGTATTGGGTAATCTATAATCATGTATAATTCCATTCTTATCACATTATGCATGAAATTATTAATTTCTCTATTTTCCACCATTTTTAGTTCTCAACTTCTTTACTACATAATCGTATTCTTTAGCAAAATTCATCCTGCAACTTTTATACATTTTCAGAGCATCTAATTTATGTTTCATATAGATGAAAAAAGTAATGTGAGTAAATTAATAAATGAATGTGATGAAATAGTTATCTTCATTTTTTATTTTTTTCTCATCAGCCCATACGTATGGGAATAGATATGTTCTAGGGGTCATTTTGAACAAATGAAAACATTCTTATATAGGAAATTTGTAATTTTTTCCTTTCTAACAAATAGTGTATCACCAATATATTATTCTTAACATGTTTGGAATGTATCAAACGCTATTTATTTTTGTAACACCCTGAGATTTAATTAGAAGTATTATTTTTAATTTTATTGATGTCTTTGGTTGTACACTTCACCAAGATTAGCTTGCGCTATACGCAACACTGTATTAGCTTGTAATATATTAAACACTAATTTGGGCTTGTGTTGCACACAATTTCAAGTTATTTCGAATAAAATTAATTTTACACAACACCATGTACAGATTTTGATCAATTATAAGTGAACTATATTTTTATTATGTTATATGCAACACCAAAGGAAGATTTCTCTACATTCAACCCTGAATTGGCTTGCATTACATGCAAGAGCGACCTTCCTCGATAGCGTGTGTTATACGCAATACCAAGTTTCACTAAAAAAGATATTATTATAATATTTTCATGAACTAGACATTATGAATATTATTACCTAAATTTTTAATTTTATAACATTATCATTCATCTTACACATTTTCTAGATCATGGTATGAGAACAAAATAAATATTTCGGGTGAGGAAAGTAGTTTTAAAAAAATGCATTTTTCCCGCCTTTTGATGGCGCAGCCATATTAAATCTATTTTTTAACAACATTATAAGATCAATTTTACACAATAAACTTATTATTGTAAATCAGGATATAAATATTTATGTTGGATAATGTTTTGATATTTTTCAGATAACGTTCATATTTTGTTAAATAATAAAAATACGCTAAATTTTAAATAAAAATAACATTTTCCATGAAAATAATTATATGGTTAAATTATAATATTGAATATTTTTAATGTATTAATAGAATATATTTTTATCATTTAATATAATGTATGTCATTATCATTAATTTTACATTAAATTCATAGGTAAAATCATTTCAATCTTTTGCAATGTTTTAAACCCGTTTTTTCCAATAATGGGATTAAATTTAAAATAATTACTGCATCTTCTATGAATTGAATTTGGAAAAATTGATTCCATATTTGGAATTAGTAGATCCAAATTATGTAAATAGGATAATTTTTATTTTTGGGCATTATGAATAGTTAATACGGTAAATTTTATTTACCACAGTTAGAGGTAAATCAGACAATTAAGGGTAACAATAATATTATAAAATTACACTAACACCTGCCAAAATATTATTGGATAGAAAAGTCGACCCATATCACCTAAGGGTCTGAATATATTCATTTCGTGGACTTTTGACCATGAAAATGATGTAATTATTATTAAAATTAAAGAAAGTGACAACATGTCACTCTTTTATATCTTATAGGTGTAATAATTTTAATTTGGTGATAAACTGCATACAACATCGAACCTAAAAAGTCTACAGAAAGCTAATAAAATTATATAAATAATTTGAATTTATTTATAATTTTTAGGGTTTAAATAATTATCATTAATGATGACACAACAGTAATGTAGAAATTGATTTATTGATTTAAATATCAAATAAATGGTTTTAAAAAATATTAAAATAAATATTATATGAACTATTTAATATTCTACACGAATTTTCTAGACAAATATGACATGTTATAAATCTATTAAATATTTTGGTTCTAATATAACCTCTTTGTGGATTTTATTTAAATTCATATAAATGAATAGTGTAAAAATTGACACTATTGTTATTTTATAAAAATAACATACTATTAAATTTTTAAAAAATAAAAAAAAATATTTAAAAAATAAAAAAAAATATTTAAAATTTATAAATTGAAATTTATATGGATGAAAATGTCATAAAGTATCCAATTATGGAAAATTCACAACATAAAAGTAATTATTTAGAACAATTTAAAATTAATAATATTATTACCACAAATAAAATTAAATAGATTAAATAAGGATAAATCAAGTTGAGAAGGTTTAAAATAAATTCCCAACATGAATAAATTTTATTGGATGATGATATTACAACCATATCTCATATTATATTATAATGTGAGTCATTTTGGATGTTTTTAAGTGGGGATTGAATTTATTATAAATTAATAATTTTGAGATTTCCAAAAGTGCCCCTCTCCTCCCTTATAAAAGGGCACCTCCTCCCTCTCCTCTTCAAAACATTTTGAGCCTTCAAGCTCAACAAAAACCTATCCATTTCTCTTATAAAGTTCCCTAGAAACCTACTAGAGGTTATGGTCTTCTTCAAAGACCAACTTTAGTTCCCTAAGAGGAGGCTATGAAGAGGCGCGTTGAAGAAGAGGTAATATCCTTTACCAATTCTTTCAAAATTATTTCTTCTTCTACTTCCTCTTATTTATTATTTTAATTATAAATTAATAACATAAGTATCACTCATATAATGATATTTTTTTATGAATATGAAACAACCCTATTTCACCTTCTATACATCCTACGAAAAACTAAATCACCGCTCGTGCATACGTACGGCTTACCGTCTCCATGTCGTGGTATGATTTGTTTTTCACACACCACCTTACATGGATGGGTATAATGGTGGAAATAATAATTATATATGATTATTATAACATGATAATAATTATGAGATATTATATCATCCACTCTAATTGCATTCAATAATTATGGGAATGATATCATCGATCGTGCGTACAAATGGATTACCATATCCATGACGCTATGAGATTCATTTTCCATGTTAACCATTCAAGAATGATTATAAAGTATATATAATGAATAATAATTAAATATATTAAATAATAATGATACTGTATTTATTTATATATAGATATATATATCATCTACTTACTTCCATTCAAGTCAATAAGGAAAGGAAAACAACGTTCATGTGTACGTACGACCTACCGTCTCCATAAATGGTGTATTTAATTTCATTTAAATATCTATTATATATATAAATACGGAGTATATATCATATATAAATCATGTTTTACATTCTGGAAGTAAGAAAATCGTGATATAAGTAATAATATAAAGAACAAAAAGTCCAAACATGTATGATAACTGAAACGATTTTAACCAAAACGTTGCTTTAACATGGAATTAACAAAAGAACAGGTAATATAATGTTATAAGTGAATCATATATGATATCATAAATATTATTATGGATCTATTACAAGTTAATAATATGTTTAAACCCACTATACATGAGTTTCAAACACATACTGACAAAACTGGACATAAGGTAAGAGATAATTATTCCAATATCTTTCTTATCCGGGATTGTTTATTCGTAAGTATTTACTGGGATTATGTTTATCATCCATTTCCATATATTATAAAATGGTTTTCATAAAATTTTTACTATTCTTGCATGTATTTTTAAAGTCATTTTTACCCTTTTTTGACTTTTACCACATGTTATGGAGGGAGTATATCTTTTGTATACCATACAAGATACTTTTTGACTTCTCCAAAAAAAATACAAAGTGAATGTTTTTTTAAATTATACAGCATGAATGGATTTTTTATAGTTTTTTACACCTTATTTCCTTGAATATTCCTCTACATTATCTCATGATTATTTTCAACATAATTCTTTTCTTTTAAAATTGCATGTTATATTGATTAAAGAACATTATTTTGAAGAAGAAAGGATATTTTCCTCAAGAATTCATTTCAAGTGTTTTAACAAAACTATTTTCCATCTAAGATGACAATATTTAATATGTTTATGTTTTAAGTATAATATCTCTATTATTTACATGGTTTGATTTTTCTTATGATTAAATGATATCCATTTGTTTTATATGGATTATGTTATGATGGGATGTTGTTTATGAAACCCATTTTATTCAATGGGTTATCATTAATGATTTATGATTATTTTGTGGCACACATAAGAATGATTTAATTATGAGATGGGTGGGACCTATATCTCCCTCCAATTCATTGGGTGAAGATTTATATCTCATGAGATAGACATGGTTGGAAAGGCAAGTAAATCCAATTCAGTAATACAGGGATGGAACAACAAGTAAACTTGGTTCAGTAAGGAACTTTGTCCACTATGTTGGTCTTGGAAGCAATGCCTTGGTGACTATGAAAATCATATCATGTGCTTAATGGTTTTCCACAATTCAATGTTTTATTCCCATTCCATTTAATCATGATTAATGTTCCTTTATGATCAATGACTTATGTAACACCATGATTTATGTCATTGCTCATGATTTTGATATTTTATATTCATGTTTTTACGTTAAAATGTATATGGATTGTTTTTATATTCTCCATGTTTACCCTTACTGAGAATTTGAGCTCACCATTTTTATGTTTTCTTTTCCCTAGGATATAAATAATGGTTTTAGGTAAGACAACAAAAGGGGAAGATATTTATGGGAGATGTTGAAGATATTTCACCATGAATAGAAGATTATGTTTCGAGTTTCCAAAGACACTAATGTAATATGGTATTTGGGCATCTGTTTTTGTTATGTGTTATGTATTCCACAAAAGTAATTTAATGTCTATTTACGTCAAGCTTGGGTCTATACAGTTTGTATCAGAGGGAGGTTTAGTTAACCTTTAGAAACTAGGATGCAAAATCATTAGTGAGATCCCTAGATATATTTCTAAGGTTTGTCTAGGGATGCCCCTAAGGTTTAGTATAACTATATTTTGCAGTCTTAGAATTATGTTGACGATCATGAATAACATAGGGTGAACCTAAGGTGTCATGGATTAAAGAATGTGTGATAAGTTAGACATCCCATAAGTGACTTTTTATTATTATGTGGTTCCTCTTTATTTTAACTCTTTCTTATACCATGGTTTTTGGTTTTAGTCAATGGTGGGAACAATAAGGAATTGGGTTAACATTGAATCTAATGGAAATATTGGTGACTATGAGCAACAAAATTGTGTAATGCCTATAAAGAAAGATATTGTGGCTATGTCGAATCATTCATCATGATATATGATTAACAATGTGAAGTGTTGTGGTATTCATAATTCATCAAATAAGTGGAAGATGGACTTTATGCATGTTTTCATGGTGAGGAGCATAGAGAAAGGACAATTTAGATTTTGAAATAAGGGAAAAAGAAACTTGATGAATACATAAAATGGAGGTGAAGATGTTATCTTTGTGGACATAAGGTTCATAGAGTGACATATTGTTATGGAGTTCAATGTCTTATCTATGGATAACATGGGTATTACCCAACTCAATGCCCTAAACTAAGAGGTTACATCTAAATCAAGGAATTCCCTATTACATGACATACATTTATGAGTATGGATTGAAGGGTTTATGTATTAGAATTCAAGAATAATGTTGTTGAGTTACTTTTATGGTATATTGGAATATCTATGTATTGGTCTATTGTAGTTTTCCCTAATAATATGGTAACGGTAACCATGAAAAGTGATCGAAATATTTTTGGAAAGTAGATGATATGCGCATAATGAAGGGATAAATAGAAAATAATATGTTTGGAAGTATTCATGATCTCATGACTGATATAAGGACAAATTTATATCATGGTTTGAGTATATAGAAATTTTGGGATTTTGGTATGTGGAAAGAGTTCACTTTTGATAGCATTCATGTTGTCACAAAAGTTCTCTGGTAATTCATGTTTCAAGACAATACATTATTAAGGGATTCACATCTTTGGAATGAGATCAACAAGATATATCTTATGATATATGTGGGATAAATAATTGTATTCACATGCTTAGTAGATGACCTCTCTAGTAATCTTTTTCATTATACATTAAGATTGGACAAAAGTATTTTGGATAACCCTAAAGATTGGAATGGATAAAGCTAGAAAAAATATCGTATTGTTTAAGTCTAGAACATTTTTTTTGATATTATTTCTAGAATGTTATAATAGTATAGTTTTAGAAAAAGGATAATCCATAGGAAGGGTAAAAACCCGTCACGTCGGACAAGGTTTCAGGAATTTAACCCACAACCGAAGTGCGACAGGCCTTTATCACCTACCACTGGCCTACAAGAAGTCCCTAGTTAGTAGAAATTAGTTTTATTTTAGTAAGCACAATGATAAATGAAGTATAATCCTATTTTTGGAATCATATACGGTTAATCTCATCATAGATGGAATTATGTATATTTAATAATTTGTGCTAAAATTTTGTGATAGAGATTGATGGAATGACCTATCATTCTGTCGCATGATCTGATATTACTTCAAGAATGAAAATTTTAACTTCATTTCATTAAATAAGATATGAAGTGGAAATTGTTCATGGAATGACCAACAATGATATTACAGTGAAATCAAGTACGTATTTCTCCTTATGTAAAAATTCATCAAATTTAGGGAAATTATCTTGAAACCCAACAAAAAAATTTCATAGTACTCTCATATCTGATAAATCAGATGGTACCTTAGATCATCACAAATTTATGGCATTGTGATTGTTGGATTTTTCATAGTCATGTTCTCTACCACTCTTCATCATAACATGATCGTTAGATTTATTCTCCATATCCATATTTTCACCTATATTCTCCTATGTGGAAACCCAGTGCTGAGTTACTTTGGGTGATTGTTATGTTTCTAACTTTCCTTTTTAAAATTAAGTTTTAGTATTCTTTTTTACTATGTGGGTTTGTATGAATGAAACATTGAAGTAGAAAACCATTTATAACCCCGACAAATGTCAAGGGATAAATTCATTTTAAGGGGGTAGAATGTAACACCATGAGATTTTATTAGAATTAGTATTTTTAATTTCTATGATGTATTTTTTTGTACGCATCACCAAGATTAGCTTGCGCTATACACAACACCGTATTAGCTTGTAGTATATGAAACAGTATTCTTTGCTTATGTTGCACAAAATTTCACGTTCTTTCGAATAAAATTTATTTTACACAACACCAAGTATATATTTTGATCAATGTATAACTGAAATATATTTTTATTATGTTATATTCAACACCAAAGGTTGATTTACCTACACGCATCCCTCACTTGGCTTGCATTAAACGAAAGAGCGTCCTTCCTCGATAGCATGTGTTGTACGTAATACTGAGTTTCACTAAACAAGATATTATTATAATAGTATCATGAACTTGACTTTATGAATAATATTAACTCATTTTTTATTTTTATAACATTATCATTCATCTTTCACATTTTTTAGATCATGGTTTGAGAACAAAATAAATTTTCCGGTAAAATAGGTAGTTTTCAAAAAATGCAATTTTTCCACCTTTTGTTGGCGCACCCATTTTAAATCAAATTTTTTACAAGTTTATAAGATCAATTTAAAAAAAACTTCTTATTTTGAATCAGGATATTAAAATTTATGTTGGATAAAGTTTTGATTTTTTTCTGATAATTTTCATATTTTGATGAATAGTAAAAATACGATAAATTTTAATTAAAAACAATGTTTTTCTTTAAAATAATTTATTTGGTTAAATTATAATATTTAATGGTTTTAATGTATTAATGGAATATATTTTACCATTTAATATAATTTATGTCATTATCATTAATTTTACATTGAATTCGTAGGTAAAAACATTTCAATCTTTTGCAATGTTTTAAATAAAAACCCATATTTTCTGACAACTGGATTAATTTTAAATTAATTAATGCATCTTGTATGTCTTCAATTTGGAAAAATGGATTAAATATTTGTAATAATTAGTTACAAGTTATGTTAATTTCCTACTTTTTATTTTTGGGAATTATGAATAGTAACTACGGTAAATTTTATTTACCACAATTAAAGGTAAATCAGACAATTAAGGGTAACAATAATATTATAAAATTACCCCAACACCTTCCAAAATTCTATTGGATGAATAAAAGTCTACCCATTTCACCTAAGGGTCGGAATTGATTCATTTTATGGTCTTTTTACCATGAAAATGATGCAATTATTATTAAAACCAAAGAAAGTGACAACATGTCACTCTCTTATATCTTATAAGTGTATTAATTTTAATTTGGTGATAAACATCATAAAACATCAAAAATAAATAGTCTCCAAAAATATAATAAAATAATCTACATCATGTTAATTTATTTATAATTTTTAGGGATTAAATAATTATCATTAATGATGAAACAATAGTGATGTAGAAATTATTTTATTGATTGAAAAATAAAATAAATGGTTTAAAAAAATATTATAAAAATATATTATATGAACTATTTAATGTGCTCCATGAATTTTATAGACATACATGACATGTTATGAATCTATTACATATTTTGGTTCGAATATATCCTCTATTTATATTTTCTTTAAATTCAAATAAATGAATAGTTTCAAAATTGACACTATTGTTATTTTATAAAAATAACATATTATTAAATTGTTTAAAAATCAAAAAAAAATATTTAAAAATTATAAATATAAATTTATATGGTTTAAAATGTCATAATTTAACCCATTATGTACAATTCACAACACATAAATATTTATTTACATAAATTTAAAATTAAGAATATTGTTACCATAAATAAAATTAAATAGATTAAATAAGGATAAGTCTAGATGATATGGTTTAAAATAAATTCCGAACATATTTAAATTTTGATTTATGATGATATTAAAACCATATATCATCTCATCTTAGAATTTGAGTCATTTTTAATGTTTTTATAAGGGGTTTAAATTTATTATAAATTAATATATTTGAGGTTTCCAAAAGTACCTCTCTCCTCCCTAATAAAAGGGAACCTCCTCCCTCTCATATTCACTACATTTTGATCCTTCAAGATCGGCCAAACCCTTTCCATTTATCTTCTCCACTTCCCTAGAAACCTACTAGAGGTCCTGGTCTTCTTCAAAGACAAACTTTAGTGCCCTAAGAGGAGGTTAAGAAGAGGCGCGTCGAAGAAGAGGTAATATCCTTTACCGATTCATTAAAAATTATTTATTCTTCTACTTCCTATTCATTATTTAATTCATTATAAAGTAATAAAATCAGTATCAATATTATAATTACATGTTATTATAAATATTAAACAACCATATTTCACCTTCCATCCATCCTACGAAAAATGAAATCATCGCGCGTGCGTACGTACGGCTTACCGTCTCCACACCGTGGGGTAATCTGTTTTTTCAACACCACCATACTTGGATGGGTATAACGGTGGAAATAATAAATATATATTATTATTATAACATTATACTAATTATTAGATATTATACCATCCACTCCAATTCCATTCAATAATTATGGGAACAATATCATCGCTCGTGCATACGTACGGATTACCGTCTCCAAAACGCGATTAGATTAATTCTCCATGTTAACCATTAAAGAATGATTATAAAGTACATATAACGAATAATAATGAAATTTATGACATAATAATGAAACTGGATTTATGTTTGTGTATATATATATATATATATATATCTTCCATCTACTTACTTCAATTTAACTTAATAAGGAAAGGAAAAAAGTGTTTATGCATACGTATGACCTACCGTCTCCATGAACGATGGATTTCATTACATTTATCTATATTATATATATATATATACTGAATATATATGATATATAAATCATTTTTTACATTATGGAAGTAAGGAAATCATGATATAAGTAAAAATATCATGAATAACATGTCCAAACACATACGATAAATGAAACATTTTTATACAAAACAATGCTTTAACATGGAATTGACAGAAGAACGGGTAATATAAAGTCGTATGTGAATCTTATATGATATCATAAATATTATTATGGTTCTATTACAAGTTAATAAGATGTTTAAACCCACTATACATGAGTTTCAGACACATAATGAAGATATGGGACATAAGTTAAGGGAAAATTATTCCAATCACTTTCTTATCCGAGATTGATTATTCGTAAGTATTTACTAGGGATATGTTTATCATCCACTTCCATGTTTTCTAAAAATGAGATCATAAAATGTTTAATATTAATACATGTATTTATAAAGTCATTTTTACCCTTTTTTGACTTTTAACACATCCTATGGAAGGAATATTTTTTTTGTTTACCATACGAGGAACTTTTGGAATTTTTCGGCAAAAGTAAAAAGAGAATGTTTTTTAACTTATAAAACATGAATGGATTTTTATGATTTCCTAAAACCATATTTCCATGAATCTTCCTCTACATGATCTCATGATTATTTTTAACATAATTATTTTCTTTTAAAATTTCATGGAATTTTGAGAAAAAAAATGATTTTGAAGAAGAAAGGGTATTTTCCACCAGAATTCGTTTCAAGTGTTTTATCAAAACTATTTTCCATATAAGATGACATTATTTAATATGTTTATGTTTCAAGTATAATGCCTCTATTATTTACATGGTTTTATTTTTCTTATGATGAAATTATATCCATTTATTTTATATGGATTGTGTTATGATGGGATGATGTTTATGAAACCCAATTTATTCTTTGGGTTATCATGAATGATTTATGTTTATTTTTTGGCACACGTAATAATGATTTTATTATGAGATGGGGGGTACCTATATCTCCATCCAAATCATTGAGTCATGATCTATATCTCATGAGATAGACATGACTGGAACAGAAAGTAAATATGGTTCGGTAATACAGGGCTGGAATGGAAAGTAATCCCGGTTCGGTAAGGGACTTTGTCCACTATGATGGTCTTGGAAACAATGCCTTGGCTACTATGAAAACCATATCATGTTCTTAATGGTTTTCCACTATTCCATTTTTTATTCCCATGATATTTTATCATGATTAATTTTCCTTTATGATCTATGCCTTATGTACTGCCAAGATTTATGTCATTGATCATGATTTTGTTGTTTTATGTTCATGTTTTTACGGTCAAATATTTATGGATTGTTTTTATATTCTCTATGTTTACCCTTATTGAGCATTTGAGATCTCCCTTTTTATGGTTTATTTTCCCCAAGATATAAAGAAATGATTTATGTAAGGAAAAAAGGGGAATATATTTATCGGATATGTTGAAGATCTTTCACCATGAATAGAAGATTACATTTCGAGTTTCCAAAGACACTAAACTAATACGGTCTTTGAGAATCTATTTCTGTAATTTATTAAGTATTCCGAAAAAGTAATGTAATGTCTATTTAAGTCAATCATGGGTCTCTACATTTTTATATATCTTTATCATGCTTCTATGAAACATGTATCATAGGAATTTATGGAAGAACTGATTTTCATGCACCATGCCTAAGTAACAAGAGTTTTGTACCTCACCAATGTGAAATTAATTTCCCTTTGTATGTTGGCCTCCTATAACTAGCCTTCCATGCGTATCACTTTTTAACATAAATCCATATTTTAGAGAAGTAACTTTTTTACATTTATCACTGAATTGTGAAACACTCGGTTGGTTATGTTTTAATCCATCCATACATAAATCTTTCTGGGGTTTCAAAATTTATTTCCCAATGATAGCAGATCCAAATCCTTTGAATCTTAGTGATTCATCATTGAAAAATATAAGAGTTATTTCTTTTAATCATTTTATATTCTTTGAAATTGTTTATTCTCATTTCATTGTGAGGAACACCCATAATCAAGATCAAAGGTTATTCACCTTTAATAGCTTTGGGGGCGGTTTCACCAACAAGAGCCTTTTCTTTCATCACCTCCTGCTTTTGAGAATTATTAATAATTTTTATTTAGGCTTGTAAAAAAATACAACCATTTTAATGATTACATAGATGTCCACATATTTAATAAATAGTTTCCAGAGGTTGGAACCTACATTCAATTATAAAATTAACATTTTTAGGTTTCATCTAAACATTTTAATAAACATTTTTTCAAGAATCATTATCATATTTCCTTCTATGAGGGAAATGAATCCCCATAAAACCATGTCTTCTATAACTTATTAGATAATAGTAATATTTTTCATTATAGAAAAAAAATCCATATATGTGAATCCACTATAATACCAACAATTTACATAAAAATAGTATTTTCTTATGAAACTTCCATAATGACTGGAGTTGTGAATACATTTCTTAAAAACATTCTTTAGAAAATAATGTTAATATCCATCCTTTCAGATTTCAAAAAATAATTTATTCTTCAGCTCAGAATTATTTTTAGCCTTATTAGAACTAGAAGTAATAATAACATTTTCAAAGTCATGTTTTTTAGAAAATTCCAACTTATCAACTTTTTTTATCATAGAAAAATTTATAACTTTCACATATTTCCTTCTCTCAGAAACAATTCCATCACTATTCTCAACATTAAAATGTTAATTTTGATGATCCTTCTCAGGTTCACCCTTATGTGAACTTTCACCAAATTCTAAGATAGTGTTTTTTAATCTTGTATCTCTGTTTTCGACTTTAAAAATACTTTTTGGATAAAATCCAATTCCTCTTATTTTTCCTTTATCATGATCTCCAAATGATTATTATGATTCTTTTCCTTTCCATGATTTTTATTAAAATAATTAACCTCCAACTGATCATTAATATTATTTTCCATCTCGATAGATTTCATTAAATCTTCAATCTCCACCACTATATCCTTCTTCTCATCTAAAAAATATTCTTTAATTTTCATTGAGGAACATTCATCTTACAAATCCTTGTTTTTATTTTCCATAATTCTATGAATTTTTATAGATTATTTCTACTCATCTTTCAAATGAAATTCATGTTGAGTTTTTTCTTCTTCAGAAAAACTAATTCCGAATACTTCATCATTCACTATTACAATAAAAGTATTCTCACCAACATACTGAGTATACATTTTGGATTCAGATTCACTATCTTATTCTTCTATATCATTAAATAAGAAAATCCCCCTTTTATATTTGGAGAATTTTCTATCTTTCTTTGTCGAATATGATTTTACTTTATCACCCTATTTATTTAATGAAATTCTTATCCTTCTTTATTCTTCATCACTATCTTACTCATTCTTTATTCATAAAACATTAACAAAAAAGTTCCCAATGGTTCCACATTCAATGAATTTTAATGGAGGTTTTCAATTACATTTACTTATACATCATCTCAAATTTTTAGAAAATAAGGATAATTTTTCTTGCATATTTTTACATACCATATTTTCGGAGTTAAAATAAACAACATAATCTTCCAAAGAAACATTATTATACTTTTAATTCATGGAAGATTTAGATAACATTTCCTTATAAGAATTTTTTTTTGCTTTATATATTTCTCCAATCTCATTTCCTAGGTAATGAGAGATCTATGTAAATCATCCAGATATAATGTTTCTAGATATCTATCTTCATATGATGAAACATTCACATCAAAATTGTCGAGAAATATTCTCAATATTTTTTCCAGAAAAGTTTCATTTTATAACATTTCAAAAAGAGATCTGATTATGCGAACAATGTCATTTACATTAGTAATGAAGTTACTAACAGACTCATATTCATACATATTGACATATTCATACTCCAGTATCCAAATTTCCAAATTTTCTTTCTTTACCTTTGTATTTATTTCATAAATGTTTTTCAACTTATCCTAGATACCTTAGGATATAAAAATACCCATTACTCTTAAGAATTATCTTTATGAAAGTGATGATAGTAAAGAATTATTTGTCATTATATCATTATGAATAATCTTCTTATCAATAGGTGTAAGAGGAACCTTATCATAAATAGGTGGAAATTCATCTATTGTATCTTCAAGAACTTATTTCCCAAGAGACATAAGATAAGTCATCATTCCATCATTCCAAATATGATTGTTCATTCAAAAGAATATTGTAATACCCTTAATATTCATATTGTTCATATTCTCAATCCAATTCTCAACAAAACATCCACAAAATTAAATGAAGGGAACCTTGGCTATGATACCACTTGTAATTTCCAATATAGGATAGTTGTATCACTGAGAGGTGGAGGGGGTGAATAAGTGATATATTTTTCTTTTATGTTTCTTCCATTATAACAAACCTTACCCTCTTGTTAAATATTTCTTTCCCTTCTAAAAAACAAAACCAACAAACATCCATGGGACCATAATAGTTTACAAGGATACCTACTCATAAAAAGTACCACGTCCATGGTAAGTTTTTTAAATAATCCTATACCACACAATCCAATAGAAAACAATCATCTTGTGTGGAATACAAAAAGAAGGCTATGCCCTTACACCCGTGTAGCTATATCATTACTACAAAAGAGAGCGTTCTTCAAATAAAATAAAATGGAAATATGTAATTTTTGTAATAGACATGTTCAAGTTATTCTTGCTCAAATTTTAAAAATATGATCTTTAAATAATTTCATTCACTTTCATACTCATAAGATTCTAAGAACATCCTAGAATTTGTAATGAATACTTGGTATGATTTCTCATCACAATTCCCAAATATGATTTTCTTGGTATGATAAAATAACTCTGTTAGAATACGATTGTTGAAATTATGAACCACTTATATTATGATTCTATATGTCCCAATATGACTCCCATATGAGCATGATTTGTAGCTAAATAAAATTTTTATCTAAATATGTTTCCCACCTGAATATGATTCCTAGATGAATATGATGATCACCTGAATATTATTCAATGAAAAATATGATCCCAAATATAATACAATTCTCAAATTAATACGATTCATAGTTGAATATGATGATCAACTAAATAATATGATAATATGGATATGATATTGTCTCTTCTCCTATATTCTTCTATAATGAAAAAATTAATCAACAAAGATCAGTATAGAAACTTATTCCCCCTAACAATTCATATATTCTTTATATTCTGTGATAAATAGTACATATGTGTTATAAATTAAAAACTATTTTCCATTTTATATGTTCCCTGAAAAGGTTTAGGTGAGATTCGTAAAAAGTTAATTATCAACAATATTTCCCTAAAATTCAAACTTCCTTTAATTTATGATAGATTTATGACTCCTTCAACTCGTCTCAAATATTCCTGAATCTTCTAACAACATATTACCATTTCTAACTTTATTAATAGAATTCAGTCTGATTCTAATTCTCCACATTCATTTCCTATTAGTATTTCTTCTTTAAAATTTATTTGTGCAATTTTTATTGAATGATTTCTTTAGTATGATTTTCTCCGAACAATTTTCCAATATGTTTCCGAGTACAATTTTCTAAGTACTATATTATTTAGTATGAATCTTTAATATGACTCCATAGTGTTTTTTTCTTAGTGTTATTTTTTGAATGATTCTTCAATATGATTCCCCTATACAACATTATCAGTATGAATCTTCAATACGATTCCCTGGTATGAATTTCTCAGTATGACTCTCCAGTATGATTTTTCAGTATAATTTAGAAGAATGATTTTCTTAGTATGATTCTCCAGTACAATTTTCTCAGTATGATTCTCATGAACGATTTTATCAATATGATTTTTCACTATGAATTTCTCAGTATTATTTTCTTTGTATGATTCTCCATTACAATTTTATTAGTATGATTCTCCAGTATTATTTTCTCAAAAATATTTCCCAGTATGATTTTATCAGTATGATTCTCTAGTATGATAATCTCAGTATAATTCTCTAGTATGATTTTTTCAGTATGATTCTCTAGTGCAATTTTCATAGTATAATTCTCTAATATGATTTTCTCTGTATTATTTTCCAGTATTATTTTCTTACTACGATTTTCTCTATATGATTCTCCAGTAGGAATTTCTTAATATGAATATCCAGTATGATTTTTTTGTCAGTAATATTTCTTCAATACGATTTCCCAATACTATTTTCCTTGTACAATTTTTTCAACTCCACTCACATATATAATGAAATGGAAAATATATATCTTTTTTGAAATTATGAATAAGGTGTTATCATACCGATGTACATGAGACAAAAAAACATGGACTTCACAAAATTCCTTCTTCTATAAACTTAATCTTTTATGTATGACATTGTTCGTGACTTTTATTATGTTGATGAATAGCATAGAAATATATGACATAAAATGGAAAGTATTATATCATCCCATTCCTCAAGAAACAATATTTCTTTCCATCCAAACCAAAAGTGTACAAATATGATTGGAAACACCTTTACGTTCCATTTATTCCATCAAGATAGCATCACATGTTTTCAATCATATTTATTATTTTTGGTAAATATAATATAGTTAAGTATAGTCAGATTTATATCTAATACCTGATGAAATTGATTACAATCAAATCCTCTTTATGATCTGAACCTCATAATGATTAGTACCTTATTACAATCAAAAAATCATTATTATCATAACCACATTATGATCAACACCTGATTAGGATGAACATTATTAAGAATTTTGAGTACAACTTCTAGAATACATTTTTTGAGTATGATCACCATCTTGTCCAAAGATAGTTAATTTTGTTCCTTTGACATTCCTTTTAGAAATAAAGGGAAACAAAAATAATTAAACTTGAAAATACCTTTTTCATCGAACATCGTCCCAACAACATCAATGGTAGTAATCACCCATCTCCCTTTATTTTGGTTAGTGGTTGCAAGAATCCCATTGTGTAAGGAAGGATGAGAAAAGAACTATTTCATTTGAAAAAATCTATTAAAATAATGGACTTCTATATCTCAAAATATAGAACTAGATGAGAGAGAGGTATGTAGAGAAAATGTTAGATGGTGAAATCCTAACATAATGATAATCAAAATTGGATCCAAATAGGATCTTGAGAATGTATATAAATTTTTAGAGATTCATCATTGACATGTCACATTATTTGATCATTTAATCCACCATCATGCTTAGATTTGATCAAACCCTCCCAAGGTATATACATATAGGATTAAATAGATCTATAAATAATCTATAATTTATAGGTTAATCAATTATCATCAATAAATTATTTAGTGATTTGGGGCCCACTTAAATAATTATGCATGACTTAGTAGATTAGTCCCACCTATTATCCGGAAAATTCCTCTGGCTAGCCAGTAGGCATGCTAGAGCATTCTTTATTTTGTCCGCTTCCGCTAGGTATCCTCTACCCCTCCACCAGATAGATGATAGACTCCTTTTACATATAAATATGATTTCCAAAACTAAAGGATTGTGTTTCCTTGACCCTTGTTACCTAGAGTTAGTGAATTATTAAATAACATTGGCATGATACATGTAATCATGTCCCGAAAGACCGATCAGTTTAGTATCCTTGGAAGTATTGGATACATACGTAAGTTTTACATTACATAATGGAATAATGACAAAACACATTTTCCCCCCTTTTGAAGACACTCATATCTTTTGGCTTATCCCTACATATTAATCATAATATACTTCTTCACATCTTGGAAAAAATAAAACATACGAAAGGGGTTAGATCAAATGCTCAGTATGGATAACAATATAGTGGAAACTGTCATAAATAATCATAAACATTTAAGTAAATGTATAAGACTAAAACATAAGCCTGTTAAACTCAAAATTCAGCATAATATGGAAATTATAAATAAATTAATGACAGTTACTTATTCACATAAATATTCTAATAGTCAAATAATCAGATGTAATATTGATAGCCAATTTCATACTGATGGAATGCATAATGTTAGAGATCATAAACACATAGTCAATGCCTCGTTCCAAGACTACACATAAGTTTTATCAAGTCCTTGTGTCAAGACAGTAGTTTGTATCATGAGACCTATGGATGCATCGAGGAGCTACAGTGTGCTCGACCCATCACATACTATGTCCAATGCATTCCTCATATGAAATGGTTGAAACATAACATAAAAATTCGTATTAAAAATTGCATACTAAATGTGAATAATTTAACCATAAACCATGAATGGTATAAAAATAACACATACACAGTCAAACAAATCAAAAAACCTTCAATAAAATATGTAATATTATATCATAATAAATAAATATCAAATAAGTGTAAAATCCATCAAAGGATGTTGACATAGATGAAATCAAAACTATTTGAGAGAAATATCTACTTCTATTTTGAAATCATTTAAAATTGAAATAATTATAAAAGAAAAAATTTATTTTGAAAATAGTATTATAGGATTGTAAGGGAATTTTATAAGGTGTTATAACAGCAGAATATAGCCGCACCCTCCTTATATGTTAAAAAACATTCTTACTTTAATTTGGTCGAAAAGGTCATAAAGTACCTTGTTTGGAAAACAATAGAAAAATTCCTGTCAAATTTTTTTATAAAATGTAAAAAAGGGTGTAAATGGAAATAAACCATAGACTAGTAAATAGTAAAAATGTTTTCAAATATATTTTTATGAAACACATATGTGGATGATAAATAGGCCCCAGTAGATACTTACATATTAACAACCTCAGATAAAAAAGTGATTGTCAAATTAACCCTTACCTTTTATTTTTACAGAGAAGAGGGTAAGCTAACCTCCTGTATAATTGTGAAATAATTTTTGTTAAATTATATAAGAACCATATACATTCATATGATTTCATATATGATCTTCTAATATTTCTTTGTTAATGATATTTATATAGTATCATCGTTTTAGGTGTTAACTAATTCGTTTTCCTTTACATGTTTTGTTACGTAGCTCATGTTTATTATGGCTAGGATGTATTTTATTCATATATAGAATGATATTATGTACTTAAAAATTATTTTTAATCATAAAATGAAATTTATTCTTTAATGGTTCCTGTAGGGAATGATTCTCATCGTGTTCATGGAGAGGGTAATCTATACGTATGCACGAGCGACAATACCATTATATTGATGGTGGAGTCATATATAATTTGATGGTATATACTATATACATAATAATTAACATTTTATATAAATTATTTAAATCAATTATACTCATTATTATACCCATCCAAATAATTACGTGTTGAATAACACACTACAACACGACATAGAGATGATAAGTCGTACGTACACACATATGGTGACTTTGTCATTCCTAGGATGGATAGAATAATAAATATGGTTTTAACATAATTTTAATAAAATCACATTATGCAGAAGGAATGGGAGTTATTATTTTGTTATGGAAACAACAAATAAATAGGATATGGAAGAAGAAATGAACTTTGAAAGAAGTGGTGAAAATATTTACTCTCTTTTTCGGGTGCTTCCATTGATTTGATCAATAGGGTTCCTTAAGATGGCTTTCTGATCTATTTAAGGCCTCTAAGTTTAAGTGAGGGTATTTTTTAGGATATTTGAGTATGTTTTGGATGATCTAAATGGATTTGGATGTATGATTTTGAGAGAAGGGGAAGTACCCTTTTATAAGAGAGTTGGGGGTATCTTTAAGAAAATATTGAAATAATTAATTTATTATAAAATCATATTCGGTTTATATTGGATAAAAAAGGATTTAATTAGAGTCTAAGGTTGGGATGAGTTGAAAAACTCTAAACCAATAGCTTTTAGATAGTTTTATGTCACCATATTAACCTTATATTTTATATTTAACTCTTAGAAAAATCGTTTAACTTTGACCATGTATTCCTGTATTATTATAATAAATGGTTAATAAAATACTATAAAAAGCCAACAGAACCTCAAGTGGTTCATTATTGATATATATAATCTTATCTAAGTCCTTTGGTTGAACCTTATATTTTTAGGAATATTATATCAATTAATAATATAGTATTTGTTTTAAAAACTAATTTATGTCAATTTTGACACTATTTAGTATTTGGATTTTGTGAAACTCAAAAAAACATTATTACTTAAAAAAATCAATACTAACATGTCATATTAACCTATAAAATTATTTTAATACATGAAAATTCTCATTTTACATTTTCTTGGATATTTATAATATTAATTTTTTTTATCATTCATTAATAAGTTAATTATTTCATCATCATTGTGTAATAAATAAATTTAATTATCTAATATCTAAAAATTATAAATAAAATACAATTATGTAGGAAATATTTTTATCTTTCTAAATAATATTTATAGTCTAATTTATCTTATGTATATTCCTATATTAAAAATGTTTTAGTTATGAAAATTTGAATTTAACACTTTTAACTCATCTTAAAATAAAACAATAATATATGTCTTATTCTAATCCAAGTGGATCAAAGAGGATCATATTTTACACCTAAGGTTTATTTTTCTCGAAAAACATTTATCCAATAAGATTATTACATATGTTAGGGTAATCATAATATCATTTTTACCTTTAATTACCCTATTTACTTTTAACTGTGGTAAATGAAATTCAAAAGTTAATATTCACCATAAATTATTTTCAATCTTATTGACAAACATTTTACATACATATTTTAACTACAACACTAAAATTTTGAATTTAAATTCACACACGAAGTAAAATTATGTTTTATGCAAATTTTTAAATGTGCCAAGAAGGTGGGTAAGAGATGTTAAAAAATTAAATAAAAGTTTATACATATAATTTTATTAGAAAATGACTCCAATAAATTAAATTGATCTTAAATAGGTATTATGTATCTATTTTTAATTAAAATAAATTTAAATAAAAGAAATAATTATTTAAATAATAAGTCGGTTTTAAAATATAACGCTGTGTTTTTCACTATTCATAAATTAATGAATGTTTTCAGAAAAATACAAAAAATTCACCCTAAGCTAAAATTTGATATTCTGAATTCAAAAAAGAAGTCCATTTTGAAAAATAAAATTTAAAAAATTTCAAAATTTAGGTATTACAATTCATAACGGCTTGTTTGATTGGACGTGGTGTGCTAGAACTCGAAGTTGCATATAGTGCAAGATATTGCATTATCCAAAGAGAAACGTACCGTGGAAGCATGGGGTGTTACATTCTTCCCTCTTTGAAAATATTTCGTCCTCAAAATTTCTAGAATACTACTACGTAAAAATCTTTGGGTGGTTCATCATCATATGTTCCTCAGGTTCCCACATCGCCTCTTTAATCTTATGGTTTCTCCGTAGAACTTTTACCATACGAGTCATTTGGTTTCTCAGCACTTGTTCACTGGTATCACGAATATTGATAGGCTCTTCACAATAAGATATATCGGGTTCCAGTTCTATTTCTTCATAGGTGAGTAAACGAATTGGGATAAGCATGAATTTTCTCAATAGGGATACGTTGAACACATCATGAAATTTGGAGAGACGTAGAGGCATTTCTTAATGGTATGCTACAACTCCAATTCATTTTAGAATTTTGAAGGGTCCGATGTACATGTGACTTAATTTACCCTACTTTACGAAACATATAACACCCTTCCATAGAGATTCCTTCAAGAAAAAATGATCTCCTACTTGAAATTCCATATCCCCCCTTTAGTTATCGGCATAGCACTTTAGCCTACTTTGAGCTGCTTTGATGTGGGTTTGGATAATTTTCACCTTTTCCATTATTTCCTAAACATGTTCTGGGCCTATGAGTTTTCTTTCACCAACGTCATCCCAACAAGTTGGTGTGCGAAATCTCATTCCATATAATGCTTCACATGGTTCCATTTTAATTCTTGAATGGAAGCTATTATTATAGTAAAATTATTCCATAGGTAAATTTTGATCCCACATACCTTGAAAGTCAGGTTAGCGATATCTCAACATGTCTTCTAAGGTTTGAATAGTATGTTCTGATTGTCCATCAGTTTTATGGTGGTAGGAAGTGCTTAAAAGAAGTTCAATTTCTAGGTATATCAAAATACTTTTAAATAATCTTGATTTAAAATAGGGATCACGATCAGAAAAAATCGATAGGGGTACATCATGAAGTCTTATAAATTCATTAATATATTATCTTACTAAAGATTCAAGTGGTAAATTTTCTCTTATAACATTAAAATGTGTTTAATTGGTAAGACGATCAATAATGACCCATATTGCATCATTCCTTCTAAGATTCTTTGGTATCCCTATATCAAATTCTATCGTAAGATCATCCCATTTCTACTCAAGTATGGGAAGAGGTTTCATGACTTCTCTAGGATATTTTCCTCCAGCATTCATTTGTTGACAAACCATACATATTGACACATAATCAACAATCTCCCCCTTTATGATGTCAAACCAAAAAATTACCCTCAAATATCTATACATATTACTGTTACCAGGATGTATAGAGAAATTAGAGCTATGAGCATCATCCAACAATTCCATTTTTAGATTAGGTATGTTAGGAACACAAATTCTCTTCCCAAATTTCAAAATTACATCTTCATATACGAAGTCAATCAATCTTCCATCATTAACAACTTTAATTTTCTTTTGAAACTCCTCATCAACAATATGAGAACTTTTTGTCCTTTCTAGTAAAGATGGATAAAAACCCACTTAAAAACGTATTGATGTTTCACCTTCCATGATTATTCCTATATACATCTTTACTATATCCATGAACATTGGATCCCTTTCAACTCTAATCTAGTTCATAACTCCATGATCCTTTCTGCTCAATGAATCTTCCACATTATTTGACTTCCCCGGGTGGTAGTGTATAGTGAAATCATAATCCTTAAGTACCTTGAGCCATCGCCTTTGCCTCATGTTGAGTCCTTTTTGTGAGAAAATATACTTCAAACTCTTATGATCAATATAAATCTCAAATTTTTAACCATATATATAGTTTCTCCATATCGTCAAAGGAAAGAGTACAGTTTCTAAATCAAGATCATGACTGGGATATTTAAGATCATGAATTTTTAGCTGACGTGATGCATAAGAAATGAGTCTATCATTGTACATAAGAACACAACCATGTACTTTTTTTGTTGGAACACTATAAATAACAAACCCATCAATCCCCGATGGTATAGTCAAGATAAAAGCATTATATAATATTATATTCAGATCTTCAAAACATTATTTGCACTCTTTTTCCCAAAAAAATTAACTTATTATCATGTGAGCTTGGTTAATGGGTTAGCCAATCTGGAAACATTCTGGACAAAATGCCGATAATTACCTGCTAAACCAATAAAACTGCATAACTATGTTATACTCATTGGTGCTGGCCATTCTTGTATTGAGCTTGTTTTAGAAGGATCAACAGATATTCTATCCTTAGAGAAAATATGGGCAAGAAATAAATCACCTGAAGCCAGAATTAAAACTTTTTAAACTTCCCATATAATTCATTTCATCTAGGATTCTTTAGAATAATGCGCAAGTGAATATCATGATCTTCCTAACTTTTGGATTATACCAATATATCATCAATAAATACCACTAAAAATTCATCAAGATATTCCTTGAAAACTCCATTCATTAGATCCCTAAAAATAGAGGGTGCATTAGTCGGTTTGAAATTCATTACTGTAAACTCGTAATGCCCGTACCTGGTTCAAAAATCTGTTTTCGGAATGCCTTCCTTCTTCACACACATCTGATGATATCCATATAGAAGTTCAGTCTTTAAAAAATATTGAGCTCCATGAAGTTGGTTGAATAAATCATCAATGCGAGGTAGGGGATACTTGTTCTTTGTTGTTATAGCATTGATCTTCCTGTAGTCAATACACATCCTCATAGATCCATCTTTCTTCTTAACAAAAAGGATTGGGGATACCCATAGAGAATCAATCGGGAGAATAAATCTATTATTACTCAATTCCTCTAATTTTTTCTTTAATTCCACTAATTCCACAGTGTCCATTATATAAGGGGTCTTCG
The DNA here is from genome assembly GCA_963277665.1 of Viscum album. NCBI lineage: Eukaryota > Viridiplantae > Streptophyta > Magnoliopsida > Santalales > Viscaceae > Viscum > Viscum album. The sequence goes on from OY728167.1 coordinate 689,125,880, forward strand.
ATGTGGGCCTTGAACTAGGAATTAAGTCAAGGGAAAACACAATTTCTCCTTCAGTAGGATGTCTACGTAAATCCTTTGGAAACACATCAACCTATTCTTGCATAATAGGTAAGTCCCCTATTTGAACATTCCTATCCTCACCCATAGTTATTTCACTATATTCCTCCCCAATAATTGAATTTAGTAGAGCTACTAGAGGTGGATCTAGATAAGAATCAGATGGTGACATTTCTGCTCTAAAGATAAGGCAGTCCTTATCATCATTGAAAATTTTAACCTCTTTATTCTTTCAATAAATTTTCACATCGTGGCCCAAAATCCAATCCATACCGAGGATTATATCAGATTAAATCATAGGTATGATGATGAGATTAGCATATAATGAACATTTATATTCCCAAATGGAAACTGATTCACAAAACTTTGATGCAATGATACTTCCCTTAGGAGTTTTGAATGACAACTCCCTTGTTATATCATATCTGAAATATCTTATTTTCTTAGAAAACTAGGAAGATAAGAAATAATGAGATGATCCAAAATCAAATAAAGCAATGAAAAAATTTGAGAAACCCATTAAATTACCTGCCACCACGTCATTCGGGGTTTCAACCTCAACAGTAGTGATCACATAAGCATGGGCTTTCTCTCTTGTCCTTTGATGAGGTAATTTTCATTAGCACTTAGGAATTTTTTTTTATTAATGCCCCATTTCTCTACAATTGTAGAATTCAAAATTGATAGCCTCTTTCTTTCCCTTGCAATCATGATCTTGGTGGCCTTTTTAACCACACTTTTAATAGACTACCATTCCCTTCAGGAAAGTATTGAGGTGTTTCTTCCCACATTTACTATAGGATGAAAAATCAACTGTTATCCTTCTTCCCCTTATTTACTCTTCTAGAGTGTTCATCAGATCTCTTATTCTATTTCTTTTCTTTAAATTCGTAAGACTTAGAGAATTCCTTTTCTTTCATGATAGCACATGAGACTATATCTTCATATGACGAGAAGGATTGTGATACTAATGCTCGATGAAGAAATGGTTTTAACCCACCAATGAATTCATCAATATTACTCCATGGATTGCATGTATATTCTGCAACATGCCTTGATAACATTGTAAAGATTGCCTAATACTTTGTGACATTATCATTCTCATTTTTCCTCAGACTTAGAAATTTCCTTTCTATATCTTCTCGATGGTCATGAAGAAAGTATTTTTTTAAGAAAAATCTCATTAAACTCCCTCCATTCTATATTTAATACTTCTTAATCCTCATTTTTTTTAAATTGATGACCACCATTGATCTGTATCTCCCATGAGGTGATAAACTTCCATGAAAACTTTTTCCCTTTCACTACTCCCCAAGTCATGAAATATTTTCTCTAAGTATCATATCCATTGCTCAACTTCAAAGGTATTTGTAGTCCTATTGAATGATGGTGGTTGTTTCCTCATTAAGAGGTTTCACATTGATCTTCCACATTGTAGATCAGGGTTCTACATACAGGTAAGGTTATTATTCATAACCTGAGTGAGTTGTCCTAGTATTGTGATAATCTGATCAGCACCAATTGCATCACCAAAAACACTATAATTATCTTAAGTAGGAGGGAAATCCCTAATGAATTACATGCATTGGTATGGTTTCCATTCCTTCCATTAGGATCCATTTTTAAACAATGGCATACACTAGATTAGTTTATGAATCACAATACATAATTCTAAACTTGTAAAACCCTTAACATAAATTGAACAGTTTATGGATATATTCCATAATCACAAAGATATTTTAATTGTGTAATTATATACTCATAAATAACTCATAATGTTTTTTAAATAAAATTTTAATTATCCTACTCATATCCCCCAAGAGTATCGTAACTAAGTGTCCAGCAAGGCCCATTGTCGTGAACCTGGATACCCCAGGTCAAGCCCGAAACTCCTTGTCAGAGTATTCACTTCTAGGTACATCTATTCCAGAGCCGCCTCTACCTCATCATATCCATACGTGGATGTATTTCTTGGAAAACTCACAAAATATCTACATTACCAAAATTCTAGAAATTTATTCTATACTAATACTTTATGTCAATCTTAGGTTAATGTTCTCTATTCAAATATTTTTGACGTCTAGTTTCCATGGTTTATAATAAAATTCCTATGACACCAACTGTAATGCCCTGACTCCAGTTACCCAAAGTCAGTGCATTATTAAATAACATTGGGATGATAAAAGGAATCATGTCCCGAAAGACCGATCTGTTTAGTAGTGTTGGAAGTACTAGATACCTACATAAGTTTTACATTACATCATGAAATAAAGAAAAAATAATTCTGTCATCTTTTGAACACACACATATACTTTGGCCTATCCCTGCAAGTTAATCATAATATACTTCCCACATCCTGGGAAAAGGAAGAAATAACAAATGGGTGATCTCAGATTCTCAGTAAGGATAAAAATATAGCATAACCTATCATAAATAATAATAATAATTTAAGGAAATGTATAAGACAAAAACATAATCCTTTTAAACATACACCTCAACATAATATGGAAAATATAAATCAAATAATTCCATTTAGTTATTCCCATTGATATTCTATTAGTCGAAACATCACATGTAATATAAATAACCAATTTCTTAATGATGGAATGCATAATGTCGGACATCATAACCACATAGTCAAGGCCTCATGACAAAACTACAAATTATATTTTTTTCAAGTCCTTGTTCCAAGACAGTATTTTGTCTCATGAGGCCTACTGATGCATCAAGGATCTATAACGGGCTCCAACCATCACTTACTAAGTCCAATGCATTCCTAAAATTAAAAGGTTGAAACATAACATAAGAATTTATATTAAAGCTATCATACGAAATGTTAATAATATAACCATAAACCATGAATGGTATAAAAATAAAACATCTACAATCAAACATATCACAAAACCTTCAATACAATATGGAAGTTTTTATCATAATAAAACACCATCAAACAACTGTAATATCCATCAAAGAATGTTCAAAAACATGAAATCAAAATTATTAGATAGAAATATCTATGTATATTTTTAAATCATTTAAATGTAACTTAATTATAAAAGATAAAATTTATTTTGAAAAAATTCTTATAATATTGTAAGGAAATCATTGAAGGTGTTATAACAACAGAAAATAAACTCACCCTTCGTATAAGTTAAAAAAACATTCTTACCTTTGTTTTGTTGAAAAGGTTATAAAGTACCTTGTTTGGAAAATAAAGGAAATATTCGATTAAAAACATTTTATAAAATGTCAAAAAAGGGTATAAATAACATTAACCCATAGTCTAGGAGATAGTAAAAATGTTTTGAAATACATTTTTAAGAAACACAAACGTGGATGATAAAGAGGTCCCAATAGATACTTATGTATTAACAACCTTAGATAATAAAGAGATTGTAAAATTAACCCTTACCTTGTAATTTTCCTTAGTCAAGGGTACTCTAAACTCATGTATAATGGTCAAATAATTGTTATTAAATTATATAATATCCACATACATAGTTATGATATCATATATAATCTTCTTAATATTTCTTTGTTAATGATATTTCAGCAGTATCATCGTTTCAGCTGTTAACTAATTTTTTTTCATTTATATGTTTTGTTACATAAGTCATGTTTGTTATGGATAGGATGTATTTTATTCATATCAAGAATAATATTAAGTTATTAAAAGTTATTTATAATCATAAAATGGAATTTATTCTTGAATGGTTATAGTGGGAAATAAATCTTATCGTGTCCATGGAGATGGTAATCCTTACATACAGAGGAGCAACAATACCATTCTATTGATGGTGGAATCATACGTAATTGGATGGTATATCATATATTCATAATAATTAACATATTATATTTTTTATTTAAATCAATTATACTCATTAGTATACACATACAAATTATTAAGTGTTGAACAACAAACTACCCCACGACATGGAGACGGTAAGCTGTATGTGCACACATTTGGTGACGTTGTCATTCATAGGATGCATAAAATATTGATTATTGTTGTACCATGTTTATAATAACATCACAGTATGTACAAGGTACTGGATTTATTATTTTCTTATGGAAACAACAAAGAAAGTGGATGTGGAAGAAGAAAAGAACTTTGGAAGAGGTGATGAAATTATTACATCTTCATTGGGTGCTTCCTGTTGATTTGATCAAAAGGGCTCCATAGATTAGATTTACGATCATTTTAGGGCCTATACGTTTAAATGAAGGAATTTGGGAGGATATTTGAGCAGGTTGTTTCTGATACAAATGGCTTTGGAGGTGTAATTTTGAGAGAAGGGGAAGTACCCTTTTATAAGAGAGATGATGGTCACTTTTGGAAAAGATTGAAATATTAATTTATTATAAAATCATATTCGGTTTATAATGGACCAAAAATGATTTATTTATAGGATAAGGTGGGGGTGTTCTATAACCTCTCTACCAATAGGTTTAAATGGGTTTAGGTCACCATATTAACCTTATCTTTTAGATTTAACTCTTATTTAAGGAGTTTAACTTTTACCGTGTATTCTTGTATTATTATAATATATGGTTAATAAAAATACTATTAAAATTAAATATAACCCCAAGTGTTTAATTATTGACATATCTAACCTTATATATGACCTTTTCCAAAAACTTATATTTTTAGGAATATTATATCTATTAATAATATAGTAATTGTTTTAAAAACTCATTTTTGTCAATTTTGACACTATTTAGTATTTGGTTTTTGTGAAAGTAACCAAAAACATGATTACTTAGAAAAAAATAAATTAAATAAATACTAACATGTCATATTATCCTTTAAAATTAGTTGAATGCATCAAAATCCTCTATTTACATTTATTTGAATATTTATAACATCAATTATTTTAATCTTTCATTAATAAGGCAATTACATCATCATCATTTTGTCATAAATAAATTTTATTATTTTATTTCAAAAAATTATAAATAAAATAATATTATGTAGGAAATATTTTTATCTTTCTAATGAATATTTATAGTCGAATTTATCAAATGTATAACTCTATATTAAAAATGTTTTAGTTATAAAAATATGAATTTAACACTTTTAACTCTTCTTTAAATAAATTATAATAAATGACCTAATCTAATCCATGTTGATAAAATATGATCATATTTTATTCCAATGGTTGATTTTAGTCGAAAAAAACTTATAAAATAGAATTAGGACATGTTTTACGGGAATTATAATATCATTTTTACCATCAATTACCCTATTTACTTTTAACTAAGGTAAATAAAATTCAAAAGTTACTATTCAACAAAATTATTTTAATCATATTAAACCAAAGTTTACATACTGATGTCAACCATGTCTCTCTGATTATTGAAATTCAATTCCCATAAGTGTTAAAAAAAATTTAATGAAAATTTCCTAATGTTCCTAGAAGGTGTGTAAAATATATTAAAAAATTCAATAAAATTTTATACATCTAATTTTATTATAAATTGACTCCAATGAATAACATTGAACTATTATATGTATTATTTATATATTTTGACATAAAATAAATTTATATAATATAAATAATTATTTAAATAAAAAGTTTGTTTTAAACAATAACATAGTGTTTTTCAACATTCATAAAAAATGAAAGTGTTCAGAAAAATACAAACAATTATCCCGAAGATAAATTTGATATTCCAAATCCAAAAATGACATCGGTTTTGAAAAATAAAAATTAAAAAATTTCAAAAGGTGGGTATTACTATTCATAACGGCTAGTTTGATTGGTCGTGGTGTGCTAGAACTCGAAGTTTCATACAACGCAAGCTATTGCATTATCCAAAGAGAAACGTACCGTGGAATCTTGGGGTGTTATAAGGATGTCCAATGGATATGAACGGGTGAGGCATTACTGCTTAGTTCTATACAAACACCACTAAGTCCTTAAAGCTTCCATCAATGACGACAAGAGCATCCTGCCATGACATCAATATGTCCATTAAAAATTAAAAGATACTTCAATGATCTTCCAATATGATTAATTGAATTATCTATGTGGTCCTCATGTTCAAAAAGGGTCCTATTTTTTTTAATGTTAAAATCAATACATGGATCTTTATGAATTCCACAACCTTGTACTTAAATGAAATTCATAGAAAAAAATTGAGTTTTTATGATCATGAAAACACAATGAGAGAGAAAGGGGTACAAAAATAATCATATGTGTTCTACACAACAAACACAAATAAATGATAATATATTTTCTTTAATATCCATTATATTATTCAATGTGTCCCTATGAAGAAAATATTTTATTATCATTAGGGAATAAACACTAAAAATCCACCACATTCACTAAAACCTATCATTCATGTATATAATAAAAAGATAACTAGTGGTTATTTGTTGATTTTATTACCTAAGAGCTATTGATATGGGATCTAAATTTTTTTATTATGTAGGGAATTGACACAACATAATATATACACTATAGACAATCTCTCATATTAAATGTTATTGATAAAAAATATTTTATCTTTGGTGAGATCTTTGTTCCTGAACTTATTTAATTGATCCAATATTATCAATGTAGATTTTACTAAAATGATTTATGCTCAGGACAAACCATAGTTAAATAATGAACTAATTTTACCAGACATATTTTTATCTAGATCAGATGCATTGATGTATTCAGATTTTATTATAGAATTAACAACAATGAACTGTAGAAAACATTTCCATTTTACTGATCCACTATTTAGGGAAAAAATATCGACTATGGTCTAATATAAAAGTTATGAAATGGAAACTAGAATCAATGTAAATATTTAAAACAAGATATTTATCACCACTAAAGTCTAAGAGTACATCCCTAATTCTTCAAAACTACATTCTTATATTCTTCAAAAATACCCAATGACTTTCACCAGGACTTGATTTATATATAGTCATTATACATAATGAAAATGATACATTAGGATTAGTGAAAAACATATCATACATGATTGATCCATATATTAATGCATACATAATCCTAATAAAGAATTATTATTCTTAAACAGTTAGAAGAAATAGTGTATTTAAAATAATCATTCTATGAAACATTGGTAAAGAACCAATTTTAGAGTATTACATGTTAAACCATTTTATAACCATACCAATGTTTATTTTTTTACTGAGTCCATGAATTCATTTAGATATATACCTATAAGTATTCATACCAAGTTTTTATGATACTTCACCAAGATTATTTATTGAGAAGAAATGTATCAACTAATATTTCCCCAATTCTAACATTTGGATGTCATTTTCATTGATATTTTTGTCATCAATATACAATAACGAAAATAAAAAAATGTTTCAAATAACATGTTTTTTTAAAAATAGAACATCTTCATTTTTATTTATTTAAAATCTTGGATATATTCATAAAAATGTATATTCCAACATTGAGAATCTTTTTTCAACACATAATTGGATAATTGTATGTTACAAATATTAGTATAATTTCTTCAATCCTCAAAAACCATTTGGTCATTCCATATATAAATCCTTTACAAAATTCACACAAATTAATATCTTTTTAACATCTATTTTATATATATCTTAATAATAATATAATCCAATGTCTAAACGAATCCTAATAGATTGGACCATATACACCAGAGATAAGGTTTTTTCATAGTCAAGGCCAATAATTTGTATAAAAGTTTCAGCCACCCCAACGAAAAAATAAATTTTGAAACATTTTTTAGGGGAATTAACAACATATATAAATAAGGATAAATCATTTATAAGTGTTTTATAAAAAACGATTAAAAAAATGTTGAGGGGAATTCATATATGGTTTACCCACCCTAGTAGATGCATGCAAAACACTAACACATTACCCAAATTTCTAAAACATGGGTAGATATATAGGATGTTTTTTTTAAAAAAAATTCCCATGTTATTTTTCATCCCACTAAAAGTTTCCCTTCCGACACCAACCCTTATCATATAACACTATTCCCCCTTGTCACCCAACACCCCGACCGCCCCACAGTCTATAAGCCTACCACATAGATACTCAATTTTACACCCCTGCCTAATGCCTACCACCCCCACCTCTGAGCCTGACACCCACACCATTATGCCTAGCACCTAGATACATGATACCCACCCCCCTAATGAATGAAACCCCCGACCCTAACACCTAACACCCCCCCACCTATGGCACTTTACAACCCCCCATTTTCATGCCTATCACCCTCCCGAATGAAAAACAGTCTACCCCCTATCTACATGTGTAGAGACCTGAAGCCTGACGTACATGAACATTACATTACTTTTGCAGAATAATTAATACATAACAAAAACAGACACACAAGGACCGTAATAGTTTAGTGTCTTTGGAAACTTGGAACATAATCTTCTAATTGTGGTGAAAGATCATCAACATCTCCCTTAAAGATATTCCCCCTTTTTTTACTTAAAATCTTTCTTTATATCCTAGGAAAAAGAAAACATAAAAATGGTGAGCTCAAATGCTCAGTAAGGGTAAGCATGGATAAAATAAAACATACCATATACATTTTAACTTAAAAACATGAACATAATGTTTAAACATCAAAATATTGAGCAATGACATAAAACATGGATGTACGTAAGGCATATATCTTAAAGAAACATTAAAAATGATAAAATATCATGGAAATAAAACATGTAATTGTGAAAACCATTAAGCACATGATATGATTTCCATAGTAGCCAAGGAATTGTTGCCAAGACCATCTTAGTGGACAAAGTCCCTTTCTGAATCGAGTTAACTCCTCGTTCCATTCCTGTATTACTGAACCGGTTTAACTTGCCTTTCCAGCCATGTCTATCTCATGAGATATAAATCTTTACCCAATTCATTAGAGGGAGATATAGGTCCCACCCATCTCATAGTGAAATCATTCTTACTTGTGCCACAAAATAAACTTAAAACATTCATCATAACCCAGTGCATAAAATGGGCATCATAAACATCATCCCATCATTTCATAATCCATATAAAACAAATCGATATAATTTCATAATAAGAAAAGTAAAACCATGTAAATAAAAGATACATTATACTTAAAACATAAACATATGAAAGAATTTCATTTTAGATGGAAAATGGTTTTGATAAAACACTTGATATGAATTCTTGAGGAAAATATCCTTTCTTCTTTAAAATCATTTTCTTTTCAAAATATGTCATGAATTTTTAAAAGAAAAGGATTTTCTTGAAAATAGTCATGAAATATTTTTGGGGAATCTTCATGAAAATATGGATTTATAAAACCGTAAAAATCCTTTCATGCCGTATAAGTTAAAAAAACATTCTTCTCGTACTTTTGTCGAAAAAGTCAAAAAAAAGTACCTCGTAACGTAAACAAAAGAAAGATTCCTTACATACCATGTATTAAAAGTCAAAAGTGGGTAAAAAGGACTTTAAACATACATGAAACCATTTTTAGGAAACATGGATATGGATGATAACAATAACCCTAGTAAATAATTACGAATAAGCAATCTTGGATAAAAATGAGATCTGCAAAATTATCCCTTACCTTAGGTCCAATTTGCTTGGTAAGTGTCCAAACCTCCTGTATAATGATTTAAATAATGTTATTGACTTATTCCAGAATCATACGTATTTTTATGATATCATATATGGTTCACTTATGACTTTATTTTACCCGTTCTTTTGTAAATTCCATGTTAAAGAGTGTTTTAGGTAAAATCGTTTCATTTTTCGTCCGTGTTTTGACTTGTAATTATTCATATGATTACTTAGATCATGATTACTTAATTACAGAATATAAAAAATGATTTATATATAATATATATGCAGAATATACATATATATAACAGATAAATAAATGGAAAGAAATACACCGTTCATGGAGACGGTAGGCCGTACGTACGCATGAACGTTGTTTTTGTTTACTTATTGAGTATAATGGAATTAAGTAGATGACATAAATATATATACACATAAATACAGTATCATTGTTATGTCATATATTTCATGATTACTTATTATATATACTTTATAATCATTCATGAATGGTTAACGTGGAGAATGAATCTTATCGCGTCGTGGAGACGGTAGTCCGTACGTACGCACGAGCAATGATATCGTTCTCATGATCGTGGAATTGTATTGGAGTGTATGTATACTATTTCAGAATCAATATCACTTTAAAATAATAATATATAGTTATTATTTACACCATTATACCCATCCAAGTAAGGTGGTGGTGAAAAATAGATTACATAACAGCGTGGAGACGGTATTCCGTACGTACGCACGCGTAGTGATTTCGTTTTCCGTAGGATGGATAAATGGTAAAATAGGGTTGTTTCATACTTATAATAACATATCATTATATGAGTGATACTGATGTTATTATTTCATAAAGAAAAAACTAATGAAGAAGAAGTGGAAGAAGAAATAAAGTTGAAAGAATCGGTAACGAACATTACCTCTTCTTTGAAGCGCCTCTTTGAGACCTCCTCTTAGGGCACTACAATTGGTCTTTGAAGAAGACCAGGACCTCTAGGATGTTTCTAGGGAAGTGGATAATAGAATTTGGAAGGGTTTGGCCAAGCTTTAAGGCTCAAATTGGTGTGAGGAAGAGAGGGAGGAGGTGCCCTTTTATAAGGGAGGAGAGGGGCACCTTTGGAAATCTTAAAAATATTAATTTATAATAAATCTAACCCCACTTAAAAACATCCAAAAATGACTCATATTCGAATATAAGATGAGATAGGGTTTTAATCTCATAAAAAATTAATATTTCGACATGTTAGGAAATTATTTTAAACATTATCAACTTGATTTATCCTTACTTAATCAATTTAATTTTATTTGTGGTAATAACATTCTAAATTTTAACTTATAACAAAAAATTACTTATTTTTTGTGAATTTTCCATAATTGGATACTTTATAACATTTTAGACCATATAAATTTAAATTTATAATTTTTAAATATTTTTTTGATTTTTAAACAATTTTATAATATGTTATTTATAAAATAACAATAGTGTCAATTTTGACACTATTAATTTATATGAATTTAAATAAAATATATATAGAAAATATGTTCGAAATAAAAGCTTTAATAGATTCATAAAAGGCCATATGTATCTAGAAAATTAGTTTAGAACATTAAATAGTTCATATAATAATTATTTTATTTTTTTTAAAACCATTTATTTGGTTTATCTCTTAATTAAATAATTACTACAACATTTTTTTATAATTATTTAATATACTTATATGTTGCATAAAAATTAAAAATAAAATCCGATGATGAATATAAATACATTAAATTTCAAAATAATACTTTTACTCTAATTTATCATCTTAAAATAACAATAGTTAAATTGTTATATTTATTAAATTATTAAGGTGACAACTTTGGCATCATTTAAAATAAAATAATATAAGTGTCATAATTGCTTGTATAAGACTCCAAATGGTCAAATATTCGACCATTGGATGATTATAGTTTAAAGTTACATGAAAAATAAGTTTTGGTCAGGGTTTTGTGCCTTTTATGGTCACTATTAGTTTAATAAAAACTATATTCATGATTTTTCACGAGATAAATAATTTCTGCATCACTATTGTGTCACTATTAATGATAATTATTTAATCCCAAAAAATTATAAATAAATTCTCATGATGTTGATAATTTTGTTATATTTTTGTATACTATTAATTTTCAATGTTTCATGAAGTTTATCACTAACTTAAAATTATTATACTTATAGTATTTAATAGAGTGACATGTTGTCACTTTCTTTGGTTTTAAAAATAATTAAATTATTTTCATGGAAAACAGTCTATTAAATGAATCTAATCCGACCCTTAGGTGATATGGGTCGACTTTTAGTCATCCAATATGATTTTTCCAAGTGTTAGGGTAATTTTATAATCTTATATTTACCCTTAATTACCGTTTTACATTTAACTATGGTAAATAAAATTTACCGTAGTTACTATTCACAATGACAAAAAAATAAAAAGTATCTTATTAACATAATTTGGACCCACTGATTCCAAATATGGAATCAATTTTTCAAAATTCAATACAAAAAAGTTGCAGAAATTAAATTAAAATTAATCCCGTTGTCGAAAGAAAACAGGTTTTTCTTTAAAACATTGCAAATGATTGATTTGATTTAACCTACGAATTCAAGGTAAAATCAATGCTAATGACATACATTATATTAAATGGTAAAAATGTATTCTATTTATACTTTAAAACAATTAAATATTATAATTTAACCACATAAGATATTACGATGAAAAAAGTTGTTTTTAATTAAAATATAGCATGTTTTTACTATTCATTAAAATATGAAAGTTATCAGAATAAAAAGAAAAATATATCCAAAGTAAATTTTTATTTCTTGATTCCAAAGAATAATTTTATTTTGTCAAATGGAACTTATAAACATTTCAAAAACTATATTTAAAGTGGGTACACCATCAAAAGGCAGCAAAACTGTATTTTTTGAAAAATACTTATTTTACCCGAAAAAATTTATTTTTTTCTTATACCATGTTCTAAAAAATGTGCAAGATGAATAATAATGTTATAAAATTCAAAATTTAGTTAACACTATTCATAACGGCTAGTTCTTAACAATATTATAATAATATATTGTTGTTTAGTAAAACCCGGTATTGCGTACAACACACGCTATCAGGGAAGGTCGTGATTGCGTGTAATGCAAGCCAAGTCAGGGTTGTGTGTAGTGCATGACTCTTTTGTTGTTGCGTATAACAGAATCCAACCATATTTTATTTATACATTGAATATATATATATACACTCAATGTTGCGTAGAATAACTTATATCAAACGAACATGAAATTTTGTGTAACACAAGCCAAGAATAGTGTTGCGTATACTACAAGCTAATACAGTGTTGTGTATGGCGCAAGATAATCTTGGGGTGTCATACAACAGAAGATATGAGTGAAATTAAAAAGAATGTATCTTATAAAATCTTGGGTTGTTACATTCTACACCCCTTAAAATGAATTTCGCCCTCGAAATTCTTCGGGGTTATAAATTGTTTATTATTCATAGAAACCCACATCGTAAAAAGAAATACCCAAACTGAACTTTAAAAACTAAAGTATGAAATATAACGGTTACCCAAATTAACTCATCACTAGGTTTCCATATAGGATAACATTGGTGAAAATATGGATATGGAAGAGAAATCTAACCAACATGTTCTGATAGAGAGTGGTAGAGAACATGGCTATGAAAAAGCCAACAATCACAAAGCCATAAATTTGTGATGATCTAAGGTACCATCTAATTTATCGGATATAAAGGCACTAGGACATCATTTTTGGTTCTCAAGATAATTTCCCTAAAGATGATGAAATTGGAATTAGAATAAATACTTTTGTGATTTTGGTATAGTCTCACCCTTGGTCGTTCTTTGGACAATTTCCACTTCATCTCTTAAAGATTTGAAGTTGAATTTGTCATTCGTGATGTGTTAGAAGATCATGTGATAGAATGATGGGTCATTCCATCTATCTCAATCAAAAGGTTAGAAAAGTTATCAAAAAAATACATAAGTCCATCTATAGTGAGATTAAACATATATGGTTCCTAAAATGAACTTATACTTCATATATCATACTGCTTAATATAATAAAACTAGTTTCTAATAAACAGGGACTTCCTGTAGGCCAGTGGTAGGCGATATAGTCCAGTCGCACATCAGTTGTGGGTTCGATTCCAATAGCCTTGTCCGACATGATGGGCTGTCGCCCGTCCTGCAGGTTGTCCTTTTTCTAAAACTACATTACTATAACATCCCATCAATAATATGAAAAAAAGTTCTATCCTTAAACAATACTAACATATGTACAACATACTTTATTCCAATCTTTAGGCTTATCTAAAAAACTTCGGTCCAAGCTCATAGTATAAAGAAAACAATTACTTGAAATGTCATCAACCAAGCATGCGAATATAATCATTTGTCCCCCATATATCTTGTTGGTCACATTCCAATCATGTGAATACCTTAATCATGTATTCTCTTGAAAAATGAATACCCATTCAACCTTAGTGAAAACATGAATGCTGTCAAAAGTTAACTCTTTACACATACCAAAATCCAAAATTCTATATACTCAAACCATGATATAACCTTCTCCTTATATCAGTCATGAGATCATGAATACTATCAAACATTTAATTTTCACCTTATCCCTTCATTATGCGCATATCATCTACATTCCAAAAATATCTGAATAACCTTTCATGGATACTGGTACCATTAATCACACACATTCAAAACTCAAGGAAATGCAATAGTGTAACAATCCGTAGATGTCTCTTTATTCCATAGTACCATGAGATTACTTATACAACATTACACATAATAAACATGTAATAATTCCCCTACATTCTTAAACCATTGACCGAGTTTCAACAATTCTTTCATCTCACATATCATTTGTAGTCTCTTCATCATCATCAACATAAATACTACCTATACGACCATACTGATTCTCTTCATGAGAATTTCCCTTAGGGAATTGATTTGCATAATGCCCGTACATTCCACATTTAAAACATTTAACCATTGTTGATGTCGTAGTAATACCATTATCCTCATCCCTGGTGTTAACTGAACCTTTTCCATTGCACTTACAGGCTTTGTGTCCTTCTTTTCCACACCCAAAGCATGTTCCAGTTCCTTTGAAACATTCTCCTTGATGCCTCTTCTCACATGATTTACATAGGGGAAATTTAACTTTCTCTCCTCTATGATCATCATGAAACTCCATCTTTCTCTTATTAGACGAGTTAGGAAACTTACCAAATTTTACTTTATTGATCATATTATGAGATTGCTGATTCGGCGTAATAATGATGTTTGGACTTCCAAATCCCATTTCATTTGGTTTCTCATGAAGAATATCATTCCATTGTCTGTCATATCCTCCATTATCGTGAATCATCTTGTTTCCAGCCATTTTCTGAAACCTAAAAAGAATAGTGTGAGAGGCAAAAATCATAATCAAGGGGGAGTAACATCAATATCTAACATCTTTGGTTTAATCTAATATCATTACCATAGTTCTAGGACTATATCCTATACGTATACTTATCCTTAGGGGCATCCCTAGACATACCTTAGAAATATCTCTAGGGATTTAACTAATGTTTTCGCATCCTAGTTTCCAAAGGTTGACTAAACTTTTCCTCTGATACCAACTGTAGAGACCCGAAACCTGACGTACATGAACATTAAATTACTTTTTCGGAATACTTAATACATAACAAACACAGACACACAAGGACCGTAATAGTTTAGTGTCTTTGGAAACTTGGAATGTAATCTTCTAATCATGGTGAAAGATCTTCAACATCTCCCTTAAAGATCTTCCCCCTTTTTTACCTAAAACCTTTCTTTATATCCGGGGAAAAAGAAAACATAAAAAGGGTGAGATCAAATGCTCAGTAAGGGTAAGCATGGATAAAATAAAACATACCATATACATTTGAACATAAAAAGATTGAGCAATGACATAAAACATGGAAGTACATAAGGCATAGATCTTAAAGAAACATTAAGAATGATAAAATAGCATGGAAATAAAACATTTAATTGTTGCAACCATTATGCACATGATATGATTTCCATAGTAGCCAAGGAATTGCTGCTAAGACCATCTTAGTGGACAAAGTCCCTTTCTGAATCGAGTTCACTCCTTGTTCCAGTCCTGTATTACTGAACTGGTTTGACTTTCCATTCTAGCCATGTCTATCTCATTAGATATATATCATTACCCAATGCATTGGAGGGAGATATAGGTCCCACCCATCTCATAGTGAAATCATTCTTACTTGTTCTACAAAATAAACTAAAAACATTCATCATAACCCAAAGAATAAAACGGGTGTCATAAACATCATCCCATCATTTCATAATACATATAAAATAAATGGATATAATTTCATAATAATTAAATTGAAAACATGTAAATAAAAGAGACATTATACTTAAAACATACACATATGAAATAATTTCATTTTAGATGGAAAATGGTTTTGATAAAACACTTGAAATGAATTCTTGAGAAAAATATCCTTTCTTCATTAAAATCATTTTCTTTTCACAAAATGTCATGGATTTTTAAAAGAAAAGTACTTTCTTGAAAATAGTCATGAAATCTTTTTGAGGAAGCTTCATGAAAATATGGCTTTATAAAACCGTAAAAATCCTTTCATGCCGTATAAGTTAAAAAAAACATTCTTCTCGTACTTTTTTCGGAAAAGTCAAAAAAAAGTACCTCGTAACGTAAACAAAAGAAAGATTCCTTACATACCATGTAGTAAAAGTCAAAAGTGGGTAAAAAGGACTTTAAACATACATGAAACCATTTTTTGGAAACATGGACATGGATGATAACAATAACCCCAGTAAATAATTACGAATAAGCAATCTCGGATAAAAATGAGATTTGCAAAATTATCCCTTACCTTAGGTCCGATTTGCTTCGTAAGTGTCTGAACCTCCTGTATAATGATTTAAATAATGTTATTGACTTATTCTAGAATCATACTTATTTTTATGATATCATATATGGTTCACTTATGACTTTATTTTATCCATTCTTTTGTAAATTCCATGTTAAAGAGTGTTTTGGGTAAAATCGTTTCATTTGTCGTCCCTGTTTTGACTTGTAATTATTAATATGATTACATAGATCATGATTACTTAATTAAATAATATAAAACAATATTTTTATATAATATATATTCAGAATATACATATATATAATAGATAAATAAATGTAAAGAAATACACCATTCATGGAGACGGTAGGCCGTGCGTACGCATTAACGCTGTTTTCGTTTCCTTATTGAGTTGAATGGAATTAAGTAGATGACACACATATATATATACATAAATACTGTATAATTATTATGTCATATATTTCATGATTACTTATTATATATACATTATAATCATTCATGAATGGTTAACGTGGAGAATGAATCTCATCGGGTCGTGGAGACGGTAGTCCGTACGTACGCACGAGCGATGATATCGTTCTCATGATCGTGGAATTGTATTGGAGTGTATGTATACTATTTAAGAATCAATATCACTTTACAATAATCATATATAGTTATTATGTACACCATTATACCCATCCAAGTAAGGTGGTGGTGGAAAATAGATTACACCACGACGTGGAGACGGTATTCCGTACGTACGCACGCGTGGTGATTTCGTTTTCCATAGGATGGATAGATACCGAAATAGGGTTGTTTCATACTTATAATAACATATCAGTATATGAGTGACACTTATTTTATTATTTCATAATGAAAAAACTAAATAAGAAGAAGTGGAAGAAGAAATAAAGTTGAAAGAATCGGTAACGAACATTACCTCTTCTTTGAAGCACCTCTTTGAGACCTCCTCTCAGGGAACTACAATTGGTCTTTGAAGAAGACCAGGACCTCTAGGATGTTTCTAGGGAAGTGGATAAAAGCATTTGGTAGGGGTTGGCCGAGATTGAAGGCTCAAATTGGTGTGAGGAAGAGAGGGAGGAGGTGCCCTTTTATAAGGGAGGAGAGGGGTACCTTTGGAAATCTTAAAAATATTAATTTATAATAAATCTAACCACACTTAAAAACCTCCAAAAATGACTAATATTCGAATATAAGATGATATAGGGTTGTAATATCATCAAACAATAAAATTTAGACATTTTAGGAAATTATTTTAAACATTATCAACTTGATTTATCCTTACTTAATCAATTTTATTTTATTTGTGGTAATAACATTCTAAATTTTAACTTATAACAAAAAATTACTTATTTTTTGAAAATTGTCCATAATTTTATACTTTATGACATTTTATACCATATAAATTTATAATTATAATTTTTAAATATTTTTGTGATTTTTATACAATTTTATAATATGTTATTTATAAAATAACAATAGTGAAAATTTTGACACGATTCATTTATATGAATTTAAATAAAATATATACAGAATATATGTTCAAACTAAAAGCTTTAATAGATTAATAAAAGGCCATATCTATCTAGAAAATTAGTGTAGAACATTAAATAGTTCATATAATATTTATTTTATTATTTTTAAAACCATTTATTTGGTTTATCTCTTAATAAAATAATCAATACAACATTTTTGTATAATTATTTAATATACTTATATTTTGCATAAAAATAAAAAATAAATTCTTATGTTGAATATAAATCCATTAAAATTCAAAATAATACTTTTACTCTAATTTATCATCTTAAAATTACAATAGTTAAATTGTTATATTTATTAAATTATGAAGGTGACAACTTTGGCATCATTTAAAATAAAATAATATAAGTGTCATAATTGCTTATATAAGACTCCAAATGGTCAAATATGCTACCATTGGATGATTATAGTATAAATTTACATGAAAAATAAGTTTTGGTCAGGGTTTGGTTCCTTTTATGGTCACTATTAGTTTAATAAAAACTATATTCTTGATTTTTTACTAGATAAATAATTTCTGCATCACTATTGTGTCATAATTAATGATAATTATTTAATCCCAAAAAATTCTAAATAAATTCTCATGATGTATATAATATTTTTATCTTTTTGTATACTATTAATTTTCGAAGTTTCATGAAGTTTATCACTATATTAAAATTATTATACTTATAGTATTTAAGAGAGTGACATGTTGTCACTTTCTTTGGTTTTAATAATAATTAAATTATTTTCATTGAAAAGAGTCTATTAAATGAATCTAATCCGACCCTTAGGTGATATGGGTCTACTTTTAGTCATCCAAAAAGATTTTTCCAAGTTTTAGGGTAATTTTTTAATCTTATATTTATCCTTAATTACCCGATTTACATTTAACTATGGTAAATAAAATTTACCGTAGTTACTATTCACAATGCCCAAAAATAAAAAGTAGCTTATTAATATAATTTGGACGCACTGATTCCAAATATGAAATCCATTTTTCCAAATTAAATACACAAAAGTTGCAGAAATTAAATTAAAATTAATCTAGTTGTCGAAAGAAAACAGGTTTTTCTTTAAAACATTGCAAAAGATTGAATTGATTTAACCTACGAATTCAAGGTAAAATCAATGCTAATGACATACATTATATTAAATGGTAAAAATATATTTTATTTATACTTTAAAACCATTCAATATTATAATTTAACCACATAATATATTACGATGAAAAAAGTTTTTTTTAATTAAAATATAGCGTGTTTTTACTATTCATCAAAATTGGAAAGTTATCAGAATAAAAAGAAAAATTTATCCAAAGTAAATGTTTATTTCTTGATTCCAAAGAATAATTTTATTTTTTCAAATGGAACTTATAAACATTTCAAAAACTAGATTTAAAGTGGGTGCACCATCAAAAGGCTGCAAAACTGTATTTTTTTAAAAAATACTTATTTTACCCGAAAAATTTATTTTGTTCTTATACCATGTTCTAGAAAATTTGTAAGATCAATAACAATGTTATAAAATTCAAAATTTAGTTAATACTATTCATAACGTCTAGTTCCTAACAATATTATTATAATATATTGTTGTTTAGTAAAACCTGGTATTGCGTACAACACACACTATCAGGGAAGGTCGCGATTGCGTGTAATGCAAGCCATGTTAGGTTTGCGTGTAGTGCAGGACTCAATTGTTGTTGCGTATAACAGAATCCAACCATATTTTATTTATACATTGAATATATATATACACTCAATGTTGCGTAGAATAACTTCTATCAAACGAACTTGAAATTGTGTGTAACCCAAGCCAAGAATAGTGTTGCGTATACTGCAAGCTAATACGGTGTTGCGTATAGCACAAGATAATCTTAGGGTATCGTACAACAGAAGATATGAATGAAATTAAAAATAATGTATCTTATAAAATCTTGGGTTGTTACAACATGCCTACCACCTAGACACTCAACATAGCTCCCTCCCCCACCTAAACTTGGACACCATCACCTCATCAATCCCCTTTCCCCACCCACCTCACCCATCTCCAACCCTTTCCATGCTCCCGACCTCCATGAAAATTAAATTAGGAATCATGGGGGATCAAACACATGAAGCATGAAGTATTTCCAAGTTCTCAGAGAATTTTTAATGTTTATAAATATATTATGTTATACTTAAATATATTTCAATAGCGTTATAAATTTATATATTAATTAATATAATTTTATAATTTAATTTACATAATTAATATTATGTTTATATACATATATTCAAATATTTATGTATATAAATATAAATTAATATAAATATTATATTAAACTATATATATATATATATGTATTTATATATATTAATTTCTATATTAATGATTATTTATTTAGTTGTTATTAATTAATATATATGTATATTTCTAAATATATATATATATATATGTATATGTATTACTCTCTCTATATATATACAAATTAACTATGTATACACATAAATTAATATAAATATGCTTATATATATAAAATTTATTTTTGATGTTCAGTAATAATGTTATAATCATTCATATAGACAACCACTCTATGGTTGTCAAGAAACAAGAAATTATCAACTAGGTAGCACAACCATGCTGATTACATGGGGTTTGATACCTAAGTAATGTTCCTTGAAATGACAGCTGAACCATTTCTATATTCCACATCACAGTAGGATGGTCCACTCAACCAATCCATATCAAAGGCCTATGTGTATCCACCAAGGTTAAGCACATCCCAAGGTTCTATATGCAGCCTACTGGTCCATCCACTTAAAGCCATGACACACCTCCTCAGGGAGGTTACTTGATGATCCTACTCAAGGGTTATTAGGCCATGTTCAATCAATTACTTTTAAAAAACAACCCTTGTGGGCGTCCAAACACCTCTATCCAAATCCTAATTCATTAGCATCCAAGGGGTCTTGTTGGATCTACAAGTATATCATGTCTTAGTTTCCCATTAATTTCATTTGAGTCATTCAATTAACTCGTCATTCCGATTTACACATTTACATAAATTAAATATTCAAATTCAATTAGAGGGAATAACTGATAGTGGAGTTCCCACACATATCATTCAACATAAAAAAACATAATAACAATATGAACAATGTAAAACACCACCAAACTCAAATTGACGATTTTACAAATTATTTCCAATGGATGAAAACATATTCCAATGATTACAGAGGACATTCTAACCTCATCCATGATCAATCGATCCCGTCTCAATGACATGAACTTCTATTTCAGGAATAAAATCAAATAATTAATCAATCAATTAATTCCAACTCAGTATAATTCTACATAATTATATTATAAAGTCATATCGAAGCCAACTCCAAAGGAACCCCAAGGGCTCATATCACAACCATATTCTATATAGAGTTAAATCCCTAACAAAAAACACGAAATGAATTTTTAATTGAAATTAAAATTGGGGAAAAACCTATGAAAATACATAATTATTACATATACCTTTTAAAATCACTATGAAATTGAATGTAGGTAGTGTCGAAGGATATACTCCACCTAGGATACACTGAATCCCCTTCATCAACATCAAATTTCACTATCCTCCAGTTGAATAAAAACCAAAAACCCTTACTGGAGGTTTGAAAATTAGAGTTGAGAGAGGAATGAGACCAATATAGATTACCAAAGTGACTGCCTTACCTTGAGTCACTACAAAAATTATTCCAGGAACACCCCATAACCATGGGGGATAAAGGGAAGTAGGAAAGGTGATAACATCGACCACGTGAGTAAATAAAGAGAAAAAGAAGGTGGGATGACCCTCTTAAACTCCATTGTATGTAATTTACTCACATAATAAGCCCACTATCTAGTTGGTGGCTTCATGACGTAACTGTTTCAACTTCAAAACACCATCAGCTAGGCAGTATTTTACTATAGCCTAGCTTTCTATATCCACCATATCCCTTCTCAAGGTTATCTTGAGAACCCATGAAACCTCTTGAAAACAAAAAAATTGTAACAAAACATGATATTAGTGTACCTAGACTTTGAAGATTTACATTCAAATCCTAAATCAAAATTTTTCACATCCCCCAAAATGATATTTCAATTTTTGTTGAAATTATCATGCCTATATAGACATGGGACCTTAAAAACTCCACATCATAACATTTCCCATCAATATTAATTCTTAGTGGTCACTAAACCATATATCCCGACCTGTACAGGTCATTGATTCATCACCAATCGGACAAGTACTATTATGAATATTCATAAATGATTTTAAATAAAATAACCAATTAATGTCACTTAATCTACTGAACCATGATCCAACACCCTTAATTATAACTAAAACATTAGGATTATGTGTGCCAAATGAAGTCTATTTGAAGACTAAATAAGGTCTCTTTATAATTATCCATTTGTCCTATTATGCTCCCACCATATGTATTATCTCATAATTACCAGTTTCAATGATTTTTCACCCCCAACCATTGGAATTATCAATTGGAATATGACAACATTCGATTAATGGTCCTAACATAGTTTCCATCCCAATCTGCCTAAATATTCAGAAATCTATAATAACCCAATATTTATTTAATGAAAAATATCATTTTTAAACAAGAATTATATTCCCAAAAATATTTTTCTTAGAGTAGTTTTTCGAGAATTAGGTCACAACTCTTTCATAATAATACCATAAATTAAAAAGTGTACATTTATAATTAGTATCTATTTTTTCACAATAATTTTTTTAAAAAATAAAATAAGTATTATTCATGAAAAATATTCACAATATTAAACATGACTTCATCATTATCCCAAAACATCCGTAAAACCTTTGAAAAGCATTTGAAAACGTCATACGAGCACAGAAATATCATTACGGATCCAATGAAAAGGAATAATAATCCCATTAGTCCATTTAAAACAGATGAGATCATATAAATTAATTTTCCATTAACAAATTAAATTTTAATAATAAATAATCATTTACTTACACAATAAATCAACAATACTACACAATGTATTTAATTAAAGTCATTTTATGAAAATATAATTTTAAAATCATTATTCGGAGGGTTTCATAGATAACATGAGTACTCATGTAATCCATTTTCATTAAAATATTTATTTTTAACCTCCTAAGGAATAATCATTCCTTAAAAAATCATTACCTTAACTTATGACATAAATATATTCCTTAAAAATACATTTTTAAGAGTATAATGGTAATGTAGATTCCCTGAGACATCATCTTCATAGACACTTAACAAAAACCCATACAAATAGAATAACCAACTCGATTAATTACAACATAATTATCTAAATAACAGAATCAATACTCAATACATTGAAGAGATATATCAGAACCACTATTCATCTTAAAAAAATGTGAATTTACAATAAAACACCTAAAAACCTATTATCATGAATTTTTATCACCAAAAAACTCATAAATATATACATTTTAACCCATAAAAAAAAAGATTTTATGATATTGATATATCCCTTTCTTTTTAAACCAAAATATTAAAAATAAAAT
Source organism: Viscum album (assembly GCA_963277665.1). Classification (NCBI taxonomy): domain Eukaryota; kingdom Viridiplantae; phylum Streptophyta; class Magnoliopsida; order Santalales; family Viscaceae; genus Viscum; species Viscum album. The sequence continues at coordinate 689,149,543 of OY728167.1, forward strand.
ACACATAATAGTGTGAATGAGGGGTTTTATTTGAAGAAAAAATGGAAAATTATAAAAAAAAATCAAAATATCAAATAATGGTTTCAACTAAGGGAAATTCCAACCGTGTGATATACCATAAATTTGAATATTCCATTCCCTTTTTATAAATAACGTTAGGGTAGCCCATATATAATATGTCTAAAGATTCCATTTTAATTTTTTGAAATTAATGTCAAAAGACATATATTATTTCTTTATAATTTATTCATGTATATATAAATACATTAAAAAAAAATTTAGAATATGGTCATGGTGTAAAATTATTTAGAAAAATAAATGTTTAAAAAAATTTAAATGATGTTTTAGGTAAAGTTTATCTTACCTCGAATCTAACAATCCACGTATATTATTTACCTTCGTGAAAAATAAACTTATATTAATTTTTTAATTTATAAATAACCCTTTTATGATTTTTATTCCTTTTAATTTCACTTATGTCCATGTAATAGTTAATCATATAATTGATTAATATTACTTGAAACATTATGAAGATGTTTGGTTCGTAAGTCCAAAATGACTTTGGTATGTTTACTTTGGTTAGATTAATCATGATTATATAGTGTTTATAATGTTAATAATTTATAATAATATTTTTATACATAAATTATACTTTTATAACTATCCATTTACTATGTTTATTAATAATAAATTACATTACAATCATGGAGATGGTAATTCGTACATAAGAATGTGTAACATTTCATTTTTAAAAAAAAATCATGGGAATAAGGTAAGTATTATTTTTAATTTTCATAGATATAATAATATCATTAATATCAATATATTTCATTAAATATACCTCTATATACAAGACATGTGATGTGGTAATGGAAAATACAATACATTAGTTCACAAGGTTGTAGTATACAGTTGCATATGAGTGTTTTTTATATTTTTCATTGAACGTTAATGAAAGAAGTAGAATATTTATTTATCATTCCAGATATAAATTTATATAATATATAACATATTATTACATTTTAATCCAACATTATGACCAACCATAATATTCTGGGATGACAAAAAAAACATTATCTAATGAGGTGGTAGTCTGCACGTATGCACATGTGACGTTTATGATTTTTTATAAGGCTAAGTAAATGACAAATGGATATCACATAAAAAATAATATTAAATAATATTTAAGATATTGATTTTATAATTTCAGTGTGGCTGATGAATATTTAATTTATTTATAAGAATAAGTAATTCAAAAGCGTTCGGTTAAGAACTATACCTCTTCTTCGGACAACCTCCTTAGGTTTATACCTAACGCCATTCTAAGATCGTATTATAATCAAAAAATAACTCTAGTAAATGGTTATAAATTTTAGGAATTAATTAAGGTAATTATTGTTTAGGATTTTATTCTATTGATATGTGGAGTTGATAGGACATGGAGTGTTTTTTTATAAGCGAGGGAGAAGACACACTAGGAATGTTTCAAAAGTTAAAAATATTATTAAGGAATTTGCATTGAAAATTATCCCATAAACAAATAAATTTTGATACAAATGTGACACGGTTTCAAATAAATTAATATAATAATAATTAATATGAAATTTTATGGCCTTATCAATTAGTTGTGACCTTGTTTATCCTGACATACCATTTTATCATGGTGACAGATTTCTTACTGATGTAAATATTGATAATAAAAAACTAATTTTAATTATTAATAAATTGGTAAATGATGATTAAAAATATAGAATATATTTTTAAAATTAAATTAAAATAAGTGGAATAAATTTAATTTAAATAACCGTGAAAAATTAAATAAAATCATGTTTTTAGAAAAAATCATTTTAAGCGTAAAACTGAATTTACATTGATTTCTTTCCTAGTAAAAACATTCAAATGAACGTTACAATATTTTTTTGAATACATAATATATAAATTTCATCAATAAAATTAATAAATTGATATTATGATATTTTATTGAGATAAAAACACATTTTACACTTAAATATTGTTTTATATAAAATGTGTTTTTAAGACAAGAAATGAACTTATACAAAAAAAAGAATATTTCAAATTATAATGTAATTAATTATATTATATGTATTTCAATTATTATTATGTTTCTTTATTTTAAAATTAAAAATAAAATGGGACTTTTCAATTACATTTTTTATTGAAAAGAAATTCTATTAAAAAATCGATATATTTACCATTCATTGAAAACCCAATTTTTTAGATATTCTCAAAATTAAACTCTATCATAAATTATACATTATGATATAAAAAAATAAAATCATTTTTTAAAATTATAATTATAAAATTTTGTAAATAAATTTTTAAATAAAAAGAAAAAGTACATGTAAATAAATTTAATAAGAATAAAACCATTTCTTGTTTTTTTGATTTAAAAGTAACATAATTCAACGATAATGAATATAAATATATTTTACACATGAATATTTAAAAGGAAAGAACTTTATATATTTTAAAAATTAATTGGGTCTTTACATTCTTCCCCTTTTATAAATTTAATGCACACAATTGCATCTCATTCCTGGAAAAAAGTGTTTAGAAAATTTATTTTAAGAAAAATAAATTTTAAAGAGTAGGAGATTTAACATGTGATCATGAAAGGAATAACCTTTTTATATTTATTTTTTTTAAAAACACATCCTAAAACTGAATAATAAAACTACCATTAGAAAATTTTAAAAATCAAATATAAAGGTTACATGAAATATCACATAATTTGGCACCCATATAGGGATAACATTGGTTAAAGTGAAATTATGACATGGAGGAGAACAATAATATTCATGGAATAAAATATAGTGATTTAGAACATATTCATTATAAATTTTGTAAACAAATAATAATAAATTAAAATTGAACAAATTATTCAATCAGTTTATCAGAAATGATTTTAATAGGATAAAATTTTAGTTTCATGATCCTTTTCCTAGAGTTGAGGTATTTTTTTAATTTGAATATATAGATCATAAGAACACATACTTACTTCGTTTCTTTTCATTACATATTTACAATTTCTTCCTTTGGTTGTGTTTTGAGTAGTTTTAATTTCTATCTCTACTCTTACTACAAGAAAAGAAAATTAAAATTGAATTTTTCTTTCTTGTAGAATGAAAATGGATCAAAATATCCAAAATGGAAAAAAATTCATTCCCCTTTTATTTAAATATTAATCAAAAAATGGATTACATAATGTAAGACAATATACACTAAGTATAAAACTTTTTATATTGAAATATTAGTCTTTAATTCTTAAAAAACACCCAATGTTCAATATAAATTATTCCATAAATATCAATCCATAAAACTATTCAAAATATGTCTTCATAATATTGATACCCAATTATTAGAATGACCTCATATTATATTATCCCATGATCAACTTTAAAATTTTCTCCAAATCACTTACAAAGATATATACCCAAATTTTATTTGACATAATGATATAATAATCAAAATTTGATAATATATTCAATAATAAACATAAATTAATTTAAATCCAAAATAAAATCATATACACGTCCAATAGATAATTTGACCATTATTCATTAAATAAAATCCATTTTAGAAAAAAGTATTTTAATTTAATTTTATCATATATTTTCCCAAAAAATGGTTAACTTCTTCAAAAAAACCGTTAATTTCACATTCACCACATCAAATTTTAAGCCCATAGTTATCTATATAATAAAACATATAATCCCAAAATGTTATAATCCTTATGTCCCAATTAACCATAGTTACATGAATATCAATGATCATAGTAACCCAAATCCGCCCCCAATAGGGCCCTCCAACTAGATGGTGGATTCAGTTAGTGGATCCTACCATTTCCATACACCACCAGGTAATTGAAGGTGCCCTCTATAAAGATCATGGTTTGATGCAACCTAGTATGAAACAATCACTATGGCCTGTCCCGAGGCCTCTTGTGCCCCTAGCACACCTACCAATTCCCAATCATTGTCCCAAACAATTTAATTACGGTGCCAAAACTTGAATAATTGTCTCTTAAATCATAAATCAAAATTCAGATCATCCACCAAATGATATTTTAAATGGGCATTGAAATTATCATGCATGTACGGACATGAGGCCTTACAATTTATCTAGTTAATATTAATTGATTATATTTTTATGGTGTTTGTGCGCTTATATGTATATATATAAATATATGTATATATGTATGTATATATATATTTTTTCTAGAATTTAAATTTACTTTTAATTTTATATAAACTATTATAAATATACCCACATATAATAAATTTTAATTATTTATTTAATCTTCTCACATTTGAAATAGATTTAAAATAAATTTAATTTTCAGTTTTAAAAAAATATAAAAATAATGATTATCCTCATTTTAAAACATAGCTAAATTATCGAATATTTAATACATGGATTAATTAAAAATTAGATATGTTTCAAAACCTGGATAAATTTGATATTTTGTTATGGAAACATAGATAAATTAAGGTTTATCAACTTTTTAAGAAAATTTTACTAAAAATGATGCTCAATAAAAATGTAGTCACATTTTCAAAAAACATGGAAAAGAATTTTAAAATCATTTGTTTGTATTATACCAATATACAATTATATATAAAATTTATAATCCTTGATATATTTTTTTTAAATAATTACTCGTGCATAATGGGTTTTATCTTTTACTGTGGATCTAATAGTTTGTAAACATGTTTATTTTATATGTATTCGATGTTATATTTGATTAATTTTAACTAAATAAATGATTCAAAACTTTGGATAAAATATATCTACGGTTTTCAATCATCTTCTATGATCATTACATCACCTTCATCCGAAATGAGAAATCCATCTCTCTCTGGTTCTTAGTGAAATGAACTAGACCACCATGATTTTTTATACAAAGTCAGTTCATTTCCCATAACACTTTGTATTTCTAACCCATGCATCTCAAGGAAAACTTTATCTTATTGGTATTTAACTATAATAAGTTTAAATTTACTACTACTAATTATTTTGGAGCTAAATATCCTTAATAATACATCACTTTGAGAAACATAAACTATATGATAAGATGAGTTATATAAATAATAACAAAATATATATTTGGAAAAACTAAAAATTAGAAATTTATCAAATTTGTGATATAGTTTACTTGAGGTAATAAGTTATACGTATATCTCACACATCCAAATGTAACACACTAATCCCGGTTACCTAGAGACGGTGCATTATTACATAACATTGGCATGATCACAAGAGACCAAATCCTGAAAGACCGATCAGTTTAGTAGCCTTATAAGAAATAGATACATTCTTAAGTTTTACATAAAATTATAAAATGAAATACAACAACAAAATCATCTCCATTTTACACATTTATATTCCTTAGACTATCCCAGCTGGTCAGTCATAATATACTTCTTCGCATCCTGTGAAAAATAAAACATAGAAAGGGGTGAACTCAGATGCTCAGTAAGGATAACAATATAGCAGAAAATTTCATAAATAAAAATTTAAGGAAATGTATAAGACTAAAACAAAAGCCTTTTAAACTTAAAAATAATCGTAATATGGAAAATTTAAATCAAAATAATGACATTTACTTACTGACATTGAGATTCTACTAGTCAAATAACCACATGCAATATCAAATAGCCACTTTAATAATGATGGAATGCATAATGCCAGACTTCATAACCACATAGTCAAGGCCTTGTTCCAAAACTACAAATAAGATTTTGTTATGACCTTGTGCTAAGACACTAGTTTGTCTCATGATACCTACCGATGCAACGAGGACCTATAGCGGGCTCCACCTGTCACTTATTGAGTCCAATTCATTCCTCATATAAAAAGGTTTAAACATAACATAAAGAATCATATTAAAAATATCATACGAAATGTTAATACATTAACCATTAACCATGAATGGTATATAAATAACACATCTATAGTCAAGCATATCAAAAAAATTCAATTAAATATGTATGATTTGTATCATAATGAAACAACTTTAAACGAGTGTAAAATCCATCAAAAGATTTTACCATAGATGAAATCAAAACCATTTGAGAGAAATATCCCTTTATATTTTTGAAATGATTTAAAATTCAGAAAATTATAAATAAAAATTATTTTTAAAATATTCCTATAATCATGTAAGGGAAGCTTCGATGATGTTATAATGGCTGAAAATATCCTCACCCACCATATTAGTTAAAAAAATATTCTTACCTTAATTTTTTCGAAAAGGTCATAAAGTACCTTGTTTAGAAAACGATGTAATGATTCCTTTAAAAACATCTAAAGGCAAACAAGGGTATAAATGAATTTAACCCATATTCTAGAAAATAGTAAAAAAAAATTGAAATAAATTTTTAACAAACATTGATGTGGATAATAAATAAGTCTCAGTAGATTACTTACATATAAACAACCTCGAATCAGTAAAGAGATTGTGAAATTAACCATTACCTAATAATTTTCCCTTGTCGAGGGTACGTTAAACTCATGTATAGTAGTTAAATAATTTTAATTAAATAATTAAATAACCATACACATAAATATTATATCATATATGATCTTTTAATATATCTTTTTTAATAATATTTTAGTATTATCGTCATTTCTGGTGTTAACTGATTCGTTTTCAATTATATGTTTTTCCTTTATATGTTTTGATTCATAAGTAGTGTTTTTTATGGATATGATGGTTTTTATTCATATGAAGAATGATATTATTTTCTTAAACATTATTTTTAATCATAAAATGAAAATTATTCTTGAATGATTTTGATGGGGAATGAATCTCATCGTGTTCATGGAGACTGTAATCCGTACGTACGCACATGCGACAATATCATTATATTGATAGTGAGATCATATATAATTGTATGGTATATCATATATAAATAATAATTAAAATTTTATATTTATTATTTAAATCAATTATACTCATTATTATACCCATCCAAACAGTGAAGTGTTGGATGACAAACTACACCATGACGTGGAGACGGTAAGCCGTACGTACGCATGTATGGTGACTTTGTCATTTATAGGATGGATGGAATAACAATTATTGTTGTACCATTTTTATAATAACATCACATTATATATGATATATTGGATTTATTACATTATAATGGAAACAATAAAGAAAGAGGAAGTGGAAGAAGAAAAGAACGTGAAATATGTGATGAAATATTTACCTCTTCATCGTGTTCTTCCTTTTGATTTGATCAAAAGGGATCATAAGGTTGTATTTATGTCCAATGTAATGCCAATAGGATGAAGGGAGGATATTTTATAGGCTAATTGGGTTGGGTTTTTCCGATCCAAATGGCTTTGAAGGTGTGAATTTGAGAGAAGGGGATGTGCCCCTTTATAATAGTGGTGAGGGGCACCTTAGGAAAAGATTGAAATATTATTTTATAATAAAATAATATTCAGTTTATAATGGATCCAAACTGATTTATTTTGAGGTTAAGGTTGGGATGGGTCGAAATAATCTCATCCAATAGGTTTTAGACCGGTTTAGGCCACCATATTAACCTTATCGTTTAGATTAAAATCTTAATTAAATAGTTTGACATTTACCATCTCTCTTTATATTTTTAAATTATATGGTTAATAAACACACTATGAACTTCAAATATAACCCCAAGAGGATAATTATTAATATATATAACCTTATCTAATTCTTTGGGCAAACCTTAAATTTTTAGGACTATAATATCAATTAATAATATAATATTTGTTTTAAAAAATTATTTATGTCAATTTTGACATTATTTAATAATTGAATTTTGATGATGTGCTAAAAACTTTATTACTACGAAATAAATTCATATATTCAACCCTAACATGTCTTAAGAACCGATAAAATTTGTGGAATTCAACAAAAGGGTCAATTTACATTTATTTGGGTATTTTTAATATCAATTATTTTCATATTTTCATTAATAAGGTAATTACTGCATTATCATTATGTCATAAATAAATTAAATTATTTAATGTATAAAAATTATAAATAAAATATCCTTAATCAGGAAATATTTTTATATTTCTAATTAATATTTATAGTTGAGTATATATTATGTATAATCCTATATTAAAAATGTTTTAGTTATGAAAACCTGAATTTAGGACTTTTAACTCTTCTTTAAATTAAATAATAATAAATGCCTTAATCTAATACAAGTGGACCTAAAGGAACATATTTTATTCCTAAGGTTTTTTTGGTCGAATTAAATATATCCAATAGAATTTGGACATGTTTTAGGGAAATAATAATATCATTTTTACCTTTAATTACCCTATTTACTTTTAACTGTGGTAAATAAAAGTAAAAAGTTACTATTCACCAAAATTTAGTTTTATCTTATCGAACCACATTTTACATACTGATATAAACCTTTTCTCTTGGATTTTTGAAATTCAATTCACAGAAGCGGTAAAATTTTGTTTTATGCAAATTTTCAAATGTTCCGAGGAGGTGGGTAAAAGACGGTAAAAAGTTCAATAAAATTTTTTATATCTAATTTAATAATAAAAATGATTCCAATTAATTACATAGAAATAATATAGGTATTATGTATCTATTTTTATACATTATAAATAAAATAACTAATTATTAAAATAAAAAGTCTATTTTAACCATTAACGTAGTGTTTATCACTATTCATCAAAAATTGAATGTTTTAAAAAAAATGAAAAAAATTCTCCCTAAACTAACTTCAATACTCCGAATTCAAAAATGATGCCCATTTTGAAAAATAATATTTATAAAATTTTAAAAAGTCGGTATTACTATTCATTAGGGCTTGTTTGATTGGTTGCGGTGTGTTAAATCTCGAAGTTGCGTACAATACAAGCTATTGCACTATTTACAGGGAAACGTACCGTGGAAGCATGGGTTGTTACAATATCCCCTCCAAATAATTTTGTCCTTGAAATTTCATGAATATTACTGCATAAAAATATTCGGGTGGTTCTTCATCATAAGTTCCTCGGGTTCCCACATTACCTCTTCCATCTTATGATTTATCCATAGAACTTTTAACAGATGAGTCGTTCATTTTCTCAACACTTGTTCTCTTGTATCAAGAATCTTGAACGACTTTTCACAATAAGACAGATCTGGTCTCAGTTCGATTTCCTCATAGGTGAGTACATGCTTTGGGTCAGGCATGTATTCTCTCAATAGTGACACATGGAACACATGAGGAACATTGGAGAGACTTGGCGGCATTGTCAAATGGTAAGCTACATCCCCAATTCGTTTTGGAATTTCGAAAGGTTCGATGTACTTGGGACTCAATTTACCCTTCATACCGAAACGTATAACACCCTTCCATTGAGATACCTTCAAGAAAACATGGTCTCCTACTTGAAATTATAAATCATTCATTCGGTTATTGGCATAGATCTGTTGCCTACTTTGAGCTTCTTTGATGTGGGTTTGGATAACCTTCACCTTTTCCATTGTTTCCTCAACAAGTTTTGGTCCTATGAGTTTTCTTTCACCCACATCATCACAATAAGTTGTTGTGAAAAATCTATTTCCACATAATTCATCATATGGTGCCATCTGAATACTTGAATGAAATCTATTGTTATAGTGAAATTATAATAAAGGTAAATATTGATCCCACATACCTTGAAATTAAAGTGAGAAATATCTCAACATGTCTTCTACGGTTTGAATAGTCTATTCTAATTGTCCATCAGTTTGAGGGTTGTAGGAAGTGCTAAAATGAATTTCAGTATCCAAGGCCTTCTGAATAATTTTCCAGAATCTTGAGGTAAAATAGGGATCACAATAAAAAAATCGATAAGGGTACTCCATGAATCCTTACAACTTCATTAATATATAGTCTTGCTGAACGTTGACGTGGTAAATCTTCTCTTATAACAAGAAAATGTGTTGACTTGGTAAGACAATCAACAATGATCCATATTGCATCGTTCCTTCTATGATTCTTTAGTATACCAATGACAAAGTCCATTATAATATCATCCCATTTCCAATCAGGTATGGGAAGAGGTTGCATGACTCCTCTAGGATGTTGTCTTCGAACTTTTACTTATTGACATACAATACATCTTGACACATATTCAGAAATATCCTTCTTCATGTTGTCCCACCAAAAATGTTCCTTCAAATCACTATACATATTGGTGATACAAGGGTGTATAGTGAAATTGGAGCTATGGGAATCATCCAACAATTCCCTTTTTAGATCTGGTATATTAGAAACACAAAGTCTCTTTCCAAATTTTAAAATTCCATCTTCATATATGAATTCAATCAATCTCCCATCATTAACCTCATTAATCTTCTTTTTAAACTCCTAATCATCAGTCTAATAACACTTTATCCTTTCTAGTAAATACGGTTTGGAAACCATTAGAAATATTATTGATGTTTCACCTTCCATGGTTATTCCCATATTCATCTTTACTAGATCCATGAAAATAGTATCTCTTTAAAGTCTCATCTTGTTCAAAACTCCATGATCTTTTCTAATCAAAGCATCTTCCGCCTTATTTTCCTTCCCCAGGTGGTAGTGTATAGTGAAATCATAAACGTTGAGTAGTTCAAGCTATCGTCTTTGCCTCATGTTGAGTTCTTTCAGTGAGAAAATGTACTTCAAAATCTTGTGATCAGTATAAATCTCATAGTTTCACCATAGAGATTGTGTCTCCAAATATTCAAATAAAATATTACAGATGCTAACTCAAGATAATGAGTTGGATAGTTTTTCTCATGAATTTTTAGTTATCGTGATGCATAGTAAATAACCCTATCATTCTTCATAAGGACACAACCATGTCCTTTCTTTGAAGCATCACTATAAATAATAAACCCATTATTCTCCAATAGTAGATTCTAGATAAGAGCATTGTCTAATCTTCTCTTCAGTTCTTCAAAACATTTTTCACATTCTTCTTTTCATAAAAATTTAACCCCTTTACGTGTGATCTTGGTTAATGGGTTATCCAATCAGGCAAAATTCTGGATGAAATGTCGATAATAACCTTCTAAACCAATAAAACCGCATACCTCGGTTATACTTGTTGGTGTTGGCCATTCATGTTTTGCCTTTGTCATAGGAGGATCAATAGAGATTCCATCCTTAGAGACAATATGTCCAAGAAAAGAATTATCCTAAAGCAATAATTCACACTTGCTAAACTTACCATATAATTCATTTAGTCTAATAGTCTTTAGGATAATGTGCAAGTGATTTTCATGATCTTTGTAGCTTTTGGATTATACCAAGATATCATCAATAAATACCACAATATTGTCATCAAGATATTCTTTGAAAAATATGTTCATTAGATATATGAAAATAGAGGGTGAATTACTCATCCCAAAAGGCATTACTGTAAACTTGTAATGCCCGTACCTGGTTCGAAATGATGTCTTTGAAATGTCTTCCTTCTTCACACACAACTAATGATATCCAAATTGAAGGTAAATATTTGAAAAATATTCAGCACCATTAAGTTGGTCAAATAAATCATCATTGCGAGGTAGGGGATACTTTTTATTTATTGTTATTGTATTGATCTCCTTGTAGTCAATGCACGACCTCATAGATCCATCATTCTTCTTAATAAAAAGAATATGGTCTCCCCATGGAGAAACACTAAGGTGAATAACTCCCTTATTACTCAATTACTCTAGTTGTTTCTTTAGTTCCAATAATTCCTCAGTGTCCATTCTATAAGGGGTCTACGACATGGGCCTTGAAATAGGAATTAAGTCATTAGAAAACTCAATTTCTTGTTCTGAAGGATGTCCAGGTAAATTCTCTGGAAACACATCAACATATTTCTGCAAAATAGGTACGTCCTTTATTCGAATAATATTTTTCTCACCGATAGTTATTTCATTATCTTCCTCCACAATAATTGAATTCATTTGAGCTACCGGTGGTGGATGTAGATAAGAATCTGTTGGTGACATTTCTGCTTTAAAGATAAGCAATTCTTTATCATCATCATCAAAAATTGTTACCTCATTCTTCTTAAAATAAATTTTCTTATCATGGTCCGAAAGACAATCCATACTGAGGATTATATCAAATTCAATCATGGGTATGAAGATGAGATCATCAGATAAAAAATATATATATGCATTAATGAGAACTGATTCATAAAACCTTGTTACAATGATACTTCCCATAGGAGTTTTGACTGATAACTCCCTTGTTCAATAAAATCGGGAATAAATAGTTTTCATAGCAAACTGGGAAGATGTGAACCAATTCGATGATCCAAAATCAAATAAATCATTGGCTAAACCTGAGGAAACCATTAAATTGCCTACCACCACGGCTTTAGGAACTTCAACATTAGCAGTAGTGATCACATAAGCTTGCCCATGATCCCTTTTCCTTTTCTGAGGTAAATTTCCTTGGCGCATAGGACATTCATTTTCATAATGCCCCTTTTCTCTAAAATTGTAGCATTCAACATTGACAGCCACTTTCTTCCCTTTTCAATCACGAGCTTAGTGGAATTTTTCACCACACTTGTAACAGACTCCCATTCCGTTCAGGAATTTAACTATGTGTTTCTTCCCACATTTAATGTAGGATGGATATTCAACTTTTCCCTTCTTCCCCTTATTTTCATTTTAGAGTGTTCATCAAATATCTTCTCCTCTTTCTTTGCATTAAAGGTGTAAGACTAATATAATTCCTTTTCTGTCTTGATATCAAATGAGATAATATCTTCATATGATGAGAAGGATTGCGAGACTAATGATTGATGGAGAAATGGTTTTATCCCATCAAAGAATTGATCAATCATACTCCTTCGGTTATGTATATAATCAGCTGCATGCCTTTCTATCCTTGTAATGTTAGCCTCATACTTTTCAACATTCTCATCCTCCCTTTTCCTCAGACTCAGAAATTTACTTTCCATATCTGCTCGATGGTCACAAGGAAAGTATTTTTCTACAAAAACATCTTTAAACTCCCTCCATTCAATGTTTTATACTTCTTCGTCTTCCTTTTTGTTTTGGATTAATGGCCACCATTGATCTGCATCTCCTGTGAGGCGATAAACTACCATGAAAACTTTTTCCCTTTCACTACTCCCAAAAGAATGAAATATTTTCTCTATGTAACTTATAACTTTCTCAGATTCCAATGGCTGTGTATTCCCATTAAATGTTGGTGGTTGTTTCCTCATGAAGCAGTCTAACATTGATCATCCGTGTTGGGGATCAGGGTGCTCCATACGTGTAAGGTTATTATACATAACCAGAGTGAGTTTTCCCAATATGGTGATAAGGTGATCAGCACCAGTTGCATCGCCAGCTCCACTATAATTATCTTGAGTAGGAGGGAAATCCCTACATGTATTATGTGCATTGATACAGTTTCCATTCCTTCCACTAGGCTCCATTTCTAAACAATTCCATACACTAGATTAGTTTATGTATCACAATAAATAGTCCCAAAATTGTACTTAACATAAATTGAACAGTTTATAGATATAATCCATAATCATAAAAAAAATTCCTTGAGGAGGTATATACTCATAAATTATTCATAATGGTATGTAATGAAAATGAGAATTATCCTAACCATATCTCTCAGGAGTGTCGTAACCAAGATTGGAAAAAGGCCTGTTGTCGTGAACCAGTCCCCGTTCGAGTCTAGATCAAAGCGGTGTTTCCAGGGTTTACCCCTATGAACATCTATGCCAGAGCCACATCTACCTGCTCATATCTAGACAAAGATGTATTTCTTTGAAAACTCAAAATTCTATATATTACCAAAATTCTAGGAAGTTCTACTATACTAATCCTAAATGTTTATCGTAGTGTAACGTTCTCTAATCAGAGTTTATCTAAATATAGTTTCCATGGTTTTTACTAAACATCCTCTGATACCAACTGTAACACCCTGACCCTAGTTACCCAGTGTCGGTGCAATATTACATAACATTATCATGATCACAAGGGATCAAATCTTGAAAGACCGATCATTTTAGTAGCCTTTTAAGTACTAGATACATTCATAAGATTTACATTACATTATAAAATAAAATACAACAACAAAATTGTCTCCATTGGACACATTCATATTCTTTATACTATCCTTTCAGGTCAGTCATGATATACTTCTTCACATCTTGGGAAAAATACAACATAGAAAGGGGTGATCTTAGATTCTCAGTAAGGAAAAAAATATAGTTGAAACTCTAATAACTAAACATTTAAGGCAATGTATAAGACTAAAAAATTCCTTTTAAACATAATCATCATCATAATATGGAAAATATAATTCAAAATAATGCCATTTACTTACTCACATGGATATCATACTAATCGAATAATCACATGCAATATCAAATAGCCACTTTAATAATGATGGAATGCATAATGTCAGACTTTATAACCACATAATCAAGGCCTTGGGCCAAGACTACAAATAATATTTTTCCAAGGCCATGTTCCAAGACAGTAGTATGTCTCATGAGACCAACCGATGCACTGAGGAGCTGTAGCAGGCTCCACCCATCACATACTAAGTCCAATGCATTCCTCATATAAAAATATTTAAACATAACATAATCATTCGTTTTACAAATAACATACAAAATGTTAATACATTAACCATAAACCATGAATGGTATAAAAATAACACATCCATATTCAATCATATCACAAAACAATCAATACAATATGGAAGATTTTTATCATAATGAATCAACTTCAAACGAGTGTAAAATCCATAAAAGGATTCTATCAAAGATGATATTAAAACAATTTGAGAGAAATATCTCTTTATTTATATGAAATAATTTTAAGGTTACATAATTATAAAAAACTACTCTTTTGAAAATATTCTTATAATATTGTTCGGGAAGCTTCAATGATGTTATAACGGTGTAAAATAGCTGCACCCTCTGTATAAGTTTAAAAAAACATTATTACCTTATTTTTGTCGAAAAGGTCATAAAGTCCCATATTTAGAAAACGACGGAAAGATTTCTATCAAAACATAGAAGTTCAAACAAGGGTATAAATGACATTAACCCATAGTCTAGGAAATAGTAAAAAAAATTGAAATACATTATTTAGAAACATAGATGTGGATGATAAAGAAGTCCCAGTAGATTACTTACATATAAACAACCTCGAATAAGTAAAGAGATTGTAAAATTAACCCTTACCTTGTACTTTTACATGGTCGAGGTTATGTTAACCTCCTGTATAATAGTTAAATAATTGTTATTAAAATATACAAGAACCATATACATAAATATGATATCATATATTATCTTGTATTATTTATTTGTTCATAATATTTTTGTATTATCGTCGTTCTGGGTGTTAACTGATTCGTTTTCCTTTATATGATTTTCCTTTATATGTTTTGATATATAAGCCACGTTTTTTATGGATAGGATCGGTTTGAATCATATAAAAAATGAAATTAAGTTCATAAAAATTATTCTTAATCATAAAATGAAAATTATTCTTGAATTATTATGATGGGGAATGAATCTCATCGTGTTCATGGAGACGGTAATCCATACGTATGCACGAGAGACAAGATCATTAAATTGATGGTGAAATCATATGTAATTGGATGGTATATCATATATACAGAATCATTAACATGTTATATTTATTATTTAAATCAGTTATAATCATTATTATATCCATCTAAACAGTGAAGTGTTGAATGAAAAAATACACCATGACGTGGAGACGGTAAGCCGTATGTGCGCATATGTGGTGACTTTTTCATTTATAGGATGGATAGAATAAAAAATATTGTCGTAAATTTTTATAATAACATAACAGTGTATATAATATACTGGAGTTATTATATTATAATGGAAACAACAAAGAATGAGGATGTGGAAGAAGAAAAGAACATGAAAAAGGTGATGAAATATTTACCTCTTCTTCACGTTCTTCCTTTTGATTTGATCAAAATGGATCCATAGGTTTGATTTATGACCAATGGAAGGCCTGTGGGATGGAGGCAGGATAATTGATAGGATATTTGGGTTGTTTTTTGCTGATCCAAACGGATTTGATGGTGTGAATTTGAGAGAAGCCAAACTGCCCTTTTATAAGAGGGGTGAGGGGCACCTTAGGAAAAGATTTAAATATTATTTTATAATAAAATAATTTTCGGTTTCTAATGGCTAAGAAATGATTTATTTTGAGTCTATGGTGAGGATGTGTCGAAATAATCTCAATAAATTGGGTTTATATAGGTTTACGTCACCATATTAACCTGATATTTTAGATTTAACTCTTAGTTAAATTGTTTGACATTTACCTAGTCTCATTGTATTTTTATATTATATGGTCAATAAACTTACTATAAAAGTTACAGAGAACCCAAAGTGGTTAATTATGGATATATATAACATTACGTAAGTCCTTTTTTCAAACCTTATATTTTTTGGAATATAATATCAATTAATTATATAATATTTTTAAAAAAAAATTATTTATGTCAATTTTGACATTATTTAATAATTGTTATTTTTAATGTCCTAAAAACATCATTAAATCGAAATAAATTCAAATATTCAACCCTAACATTTCATATTAACCTATAAAATTCTTGTAATTCATAAAAAGTCTAAATTTAAATTTATTTGGGTATTTATAATATCAATTATTTAAATATTTCCTTAATAAGGTGATTACAGTATCATCATTGTGTCATAAATAAAATAAATTATATAATGTATAAAAATTATAAAAAAATACCATTATGTATTAAATATTTTTATATTTTCAATGAATATTTATAGTCAAGTTTATCTTATGTATAAACCTATATTAAAAATGTTATATTTATGAAAACTTGAATTTAACACTTTTAACTCATCTATGAATTAAATAATAATAAATGTCCTAATCTAATAAAAGTGGACCTAAAGGATAATATTTTATTCCTAAAGATGTTTTTGGTAAAATTAAACTTTTACAATTGAATTAGGACATGTGTTATGGTAATAATAATATCATTTTTTCCTTTAATTACCCTATTTACTTTTAATTATGGTCAATAAAAGTAAAAAGTTACTATTCACAAAAATTTATTTTTTTCTTATTAAACCACATTTTACTTAATGATATCAACCGTGTCTCTCGGATTTTTGAAATTTAATTCATAGAAGCGGTAAAGTTATGTTTTATTCAAATTTGCAAATGCTCCTAGAAGGTGGGTAAAGGATGGTAAAAAGTTCAATAAAATTTTCTATATCTAATTTTATAATGAAAATGATTCCAATGAATGAAATAGAAATAATATAGGTATTATGTATCTATTTTTACCCATTATAAATAAAATAACTAATTATTTAAATAAAAAGATGATTTTAACCAATAACACAGTGTTTTTCATTATTCATCAAAAATTGAATGTTTTTAGAAAAATTCCAAAAATTCATCCTAAGGAAAATTCGATACTCCGAATTCAAAAATAAAGTCCATTTTGAAAAATAAAATTTTAAATAGTGGGTATTACTATTCAAACAGCTAGTTTGATTATTCGCGGTGTGTTAGAATCTCTAAGTTGCATACAATGCAAGCTATTTCATTATTCAAAGGGAAACGTATGATGAAAGATTGGGGTGTTACACCAAATATTTATAAAAGCCATATTGGGATGATTCCCCATTCTATATAGCACACAGTGTCTTCTGAACAACATTTTATGGAACACAATTTAGTTTAAATGAATCAATTTATTGAGAATTACCCCAAAAGGAAATATGAAATTTTTCATCAATCATCATTTATCATACCATGTCCAATATATTTTGATTAATACTTTTAGATACACTATTTTTACTATAGTATATTAGAAAATGTGATTTCTGATCTATACTACAATCTCTTAGATAGTTATGAGATTTAGGACTCAAATATTATTCATCATGAAAAGATAAAAGGGTTTTAATGTTTTTACATAGTTGATTTGGAAATTATTTTTGAATAGTTTGAACATTTTAAAGTATTCACACATGTATTTCATTTGCTACTCATTTTCATACCTAAAAAAATATAAATAATGTTAATTAAGTACTCATGTCTCCCTTGAGTTACTTTATTTATAATGGAATATATATCTTCATGTATATGGTCTAATAAATCACTAGCAGATCTCTATTTACACTTAAAAGGATATGTTTTTATCATTTTTCTAATAAATATGATTTATATCTATCAAATTATTCATAATAATTTGAATATAATAACCCATTATTATATAGTTACAGGATGTGATTCTTATTTATGTAACTTAGGTGAAAATTCCAAAAATCAGTGGATTTTGAATTATTAAATTTTACCTTATTATTAATTACATTATATATTGGATTCTCAATACCTAATACATTTTAGTTATTAAAAATGTTATAAAAACCTTAAAACATTTCATTCATTTAAATAAAACAATTTTTTATAATTATTACCAATTACGATCCCACCTTATCTAGGAAATATAATTAAATAAAATTTTTGTTTATTAATTATACATGATAACAATATTCAAGAAATAATTATAATGAACGAGGAATAAGTATATTCACTTTCCAACAAGGTAATGAAATAACTCTTAAACTATTACTAACACATAGGTATAATTCTCCCTTGATAAATTTACTTTGGTCTTTTAGGAGCTACACATTACCATAAATACACATTTCACACTGAATATTTAATACCCATGATTCAATGTTATAGAAATTTATATCTATAATGTAAAGTTATTCATACATATGACTCATTAAATACTCAATAATTTATTCAATCATATTTAATGATTCCATGTATTCTTATAGCTTCAAAATCTTGGAAACGATGGTTGATGGGGTAAGAAATAATATGTCATATGAATCCTTATTATACTTTTTTGAAACATGGTTTATTTAATATGAGGTAATGTAAATTATCTCATTTGATGATGGTTTCTGAAGAATGTATAACTTTAAGTCTTGTTTGAGAACAATTTTCAAATTTTGTTACCAATATATGGAATTATTACCGTTTCAATTTACTTTCCCATGGACTGATTTTATGGATAAATTTGATATTTCATTTAATATAATGAATATCTATAAAAAAATATGAGTCTTTATTAATATTGCGTATGTTATTATTCAGTATCATTTCATATTTATTATTTTACCTCTAAAATAATAACCTATACTATTATAAATTTTGTGGTCCATGAATCATATTTCTACATGTCTTAATTGAGCTAATGAAGTCTCTTAGGATATGTTTACTAAGGTAAAATACTCATTTTAATTTTATCAAATATAAATCTATGATTTTTTAGTGAAGAACAAATTTCCCAATTAATATCATGAATATTTTCAACACCATGCCTCTAAATTCCAGTCTTATTGGGTTTCCTGGTCAAGTATAACAAATCATTCAAAATAGAATAACTATTACCTTGTTTCCCCCAAAAAAATATAGATTATTTATGCTTGAATAACCACAGAAAATCTATTTTATTGATCTAGGACTTGATGAATGTGATAATTATAGGACTTATTCTAACAATTTTATATTTAAAAAAGGATATTATATTTAGTATCACAGTTAAAATCTAATATATCACATACATACCCTTTAATTATATTCCAATTAATTTAATTATATGTATCATATACATATTTAATGTATCTTATGTAAAATAATTTCATAATTTGTTTCCACTTATATCTTATACAATGGTTATAAATTTAATCACATTAGGTATTGAAATTATACGGAATGATAATTATTTCAATAAAATGTAATATCCATTATGCTTAAGGGTTCAGGTGGACTAGAGTATAGGGCATGTGATATTTTATATAGGATATAATCAGAAACCCACTATCCAAAATTATCCTATAGTGGATTGATCATAAGATTAAAATTTCCATCAATATTTTCTGTTATTCTTAATATTCATATCAAACTAGTTAAGAAACATTCATGTATCCTTAAGTGTACGTCGATAATTCTAATCACTAACACCTTGAAAAAAACTCTTATTTTCATGCGATTGTTGTCAATAATGTAACAGACCATGATTTTATGAGATAAATTCCTTTTAATTTATTTGATTTCTTGTTTTTTATGCTACACAAATATTATCTTCCATTATACACAACACTGTATTAGCTTGCAATATACACAACAATATTCTTGGCTTATGTTGCACACAATTTCATGTTCTTTTGATAGAATTCATTTCACACAACCCTGAGTATAGATTTTGTTCCATGTAGAAATTAATGAAGTTTGTATTATTTTATAAACAAAACCAAAGTAAGATTTCACTACACACAACATTTACTTGGCTAGTGTTACACGCACGCACGACATTCCTCGACAGCTTGCGTTGTACACGATACAGAGCTCCAATAAATAATGATATATTGTTAAATTATTATTTTTTAATGGGATATAAACTAAAAATTATGAATATTAATAACAAAATTTTTAATTTTATATAATATTATAATTCATCTTACACATTTTCTAGAACTAGGTTTGAGAAAAAAATCAATTTTTTGGATAAAAGAATAATTTATGAAAAAAATGTAGTTTTACCGCCATTTGATAGAGAACCCATTTTAAATATAGTTTTTCTCAATTTTATATGTTACGTTTGAAAAAATTAATTAATTCATTATAATAAGAACATAAAACTTTACTTTGGATGAAATTTTGGAATTTTTGTGATGAAATTAATATTTTTATGAATAGTGAAAAATATTGTATTTTAATTCAAAACTGCTTTTTAATCTAATCTATTTGTATAGTTAGATTGTAATATTAATTATTTTTAAAGTATAAGTGGATTATATTTTTATCATTTAATCCAATTTTGGTCATTTTATGTAATTTCACATTCAAATTGGACATAAAATGATGTTAATATTTTATTAGATATTCCTTCTTAAAATCCATTTTTTTGGTTTTGACAATGGGATTTAATTTTAAATTAATCACTAAAACTTATGTGTTTTAAATTTTGAAAAACGGATTCCATAATTGGAATTAAGAGGTAGAAATTGTGTAAGTAGGTAACTTTTATTTTTAGAGATTATGAATAGTAACTTCAGTAAATATTTTATTTACCATGGTTAAAGGGTAAATATGGTAAGTAAGGGTAAACAAAATAATATTATAATAATATTAAATTACCATAACACATTTACCAACCCCATTGGATGATACATTTTCGACCACGGGAATCCTTGGATCAATTTTGGGATCCCATGGAGACACTTGTATGTGAAAATGACATTTAATTACTTTTAATTTATTGTTAAGGAAAATATAGCCTAAATATTTATCTTTTAATAAAACAATTTTTATATCAGGTAATATTAGGGATATATTAAACTATAAATATTAATTATAAATATAAAAAGATTTTATACATCATTATAATTTATTTTAAATTTTTTCGACATTATGTAAATAAATATTATTATGACACAAGGATGATGGGGTGATTTCTTCATTAATAAAGGATTCAAATAAATGAAATTATAAATACTTAAAAAATGAAATTTTGTTATTTTGATGTCATCCAAGAATTTCCTAGATGATATTGGAATATTATCTTTTAGTTAATTCCTTGTTTTCAAAGGAATCAGGTTTTTATAAAAATTCTAAAATGTCAAGTATGAATAGTATCCAAAATTGACACAATTAATTACTTAAAACATAAAATTGTTTATTAAATAAAATTAAATTCCTAAAAATATTATATTAGGCCAAATTATTAATATAAGTCCAAATATGTCCTAAATAACTTTTTTGGTTCGTTTTAAATTATATGGTAATTACATTAACCCACAATGTGTAAATAACATGATATCTTGGTAACATTAAAAAGGGTAAAATAAGGGGAAAAAACAATATAAGGATACAAAAATATTCAAAACTTGTCAAAAATTTATTGAATTAATGGTATTAAAACCAAAATAAAATATTATTATATTTAAAAAAGACTTGGACCATTTTTAGTCAAAATTTAATTTATAATAAATTAATATTTTGGAACATTCCCAAAGTGCCCCTCTCATATCTTACAATAGGGCACCTCCTCCCTCTCTTCTTCACTCCATTTTGAGCCTTCAAGCTTAGAAAAACCCTAAAAATTTCCATTCTCAAATTTCTTAATTAAATTCTAGTGGTTTTGGTCTTCTCAAAAGTACAACTCTAGTGCCCTAAGAGGATGTTTAAAGGAGGCACGTCGAGGAATAAGTAATCTCTTCTTCCGATTATTTCAAATTTATTTCTTCTTCTACTTCATCATCTTTAGTTGTTTCATTATAAAGTAATAACATAAATATCACTCATATACTGATATGTTATTATAAATTTTAAACAACCATCTTTCACCTTCTATCAATCCTAAAAAAAATGAAATCACTGCGCGTGCGTACGTACAGATTACCGTCTTCACGCTGTGCTGTATTTTATTTTTCACCGCCACCATACTTCGTTGCGTATAATGGTGGAAAAAATAACTATATATGATTATTATAAAATTATAGAAATTCTAAGATATTATACACCACCCACTTCATTACTGTTCAACTATTATGGGAATGATATCTTCGCTCGTACGTATGTATGGCTTGCCGTATCCATGACGCGATGAGATTCATTCTCCAGGTTTACCATTCATGAATGATTATAAAGTATATATAATAAATAATAATTAAATATATGAAATAACAATTCTAATGGATTTATATATATATATATATGTGTGTGTGTGTGTGTGTGTGATTTACTTACTTCCATTAATTTTAATAAGGAATCAAAAACAACGTTCATTCGTACGTACGACCTACCGTTTCCATGAATGGTGTATTCCATTCCATTTATCGATCTATTATATATATTTATATACAAAATATATATGATATATAAACCATGTTTTACATTCTTAAAGTAATTAAATTTTTATCAAATTAATAATATCAAGAATAAAAAGTCCAAACAAGTATGATAAATGAAATGATTATTACCTAGAACGTTTATTTAACATGGAATTTAAAAATGAACGGGTAATATAAAGTCATAAGTGAATCATATATGATATCATAAATATTATTATAGTTCTGTTAAAATTAATTAATATGTTTAAACCCACTATACAAGAGTTTTAGACACATATAGAAGAAATCAAACCTAAGGTAAGGGATAACTATTCCAATCTCATTTTATCCGAGATTGTTTATTTGTAAGTATCTACTGGGTATATATTTTTTCATTCATCTCCATGTTTTCTAAAAAAATTATCATAAAATGTGTATTATTATTCTATTTATGTTTAATGTAATTTCTATACATTTTTACTTTTACTACATGGTTTAGAAGGAATAATTCTTTTGGTTACCATACGAGGTAATTTTTGTCTTTTCCAAAAAAAAAGTATGAGGAGAATGTTTTTTAACTTATATAGCATGAACAGATTTTTACATCATCATAACTCTTTAATTCCATGAACATTCATCTACATTTATTCAAGTTTATTTTCAACCAAATTCTTTTCTTTTAAATTTTTTTAGGAATTTGATATTAGAAAAAAAATTTGAAGAAGAAAGGATAATTTCCTGAAGAACCGAGTTTATGTGTTTTATCAAAATTATTTTCCATATAAGATAATTATTTTATATAATGTTATCATTATAATCCTATTGTTACTATGATTTTATTATGTTAATGATGGAATGTTATTTTAGATGTATTATGTTATGATGGAATGATGTTTATGAAAACCCATTTTATTTATTGGGTTATGCTATGATGAATTATTTATGTTTTGTGGAACATGTATGAATGTGTACATTGTGAGATGATTAGGACCTATATCTCCCTCCAATTAATTGGGTAATGATTTATAACTAATGAGATAGCCATGGCTGGAATGGTTTGTAAATCAGGTTTAGTAATATATGGTTATAACGACAAGTAAACCTGGTTCAGTAATGGACCTCGTCCACTATGATGGTCTTGGAAGCAATGTCATGGCTACTATGGAAATCATATTATGTGCTTAATTGTTTTACACAATTCCATGTTTTATGACAATTATATTTTATCATGGTCGATGTTAATTTAGGATCATTTCTTTATGTACTGCCATGATTTATTTCATGACTCTATATTTTTATGCTAAAAGTTTATGTTCATGTTGTTACGTTCAAATGTATATGGTTTGTTTTATTTTCTCCATTTTTACCGTAAATGAGAATTTGAGGTCACCCTTTTTATGTTTTCTTTTCCCCATGATATATAGAATGGTTTTATGTAGAAATAGAGGGGGAAGATATTTGTGGGATACATTGATGATCTTTCACCATGTTAGATGATTATGTTCTATGTTTCCAAATGAACTAAACTAATACAATATTTGGGGGTCTGTTTTTGTCATATAATTAAGTATTCTGCAAAATAAATTTCATTTCCATGTATGTCAAGTTTATGTCTCTACCAATAAACAATCCAAAAGGATAAAAAAAGGGTTAAGAAAGACTCTATAGTAAATATCATATGAAGAAAACTAGATAACTCTCTTAGATGAAGAAATCTAGAGGAATCATTCTAGGAAGAGGGAAAGTTTTGAAATTTAACCACTACCTTTACTATCCCTAAATTAGATTATGAATACAACCATAATCCTTGAGATTTATAATAATAGAGTAAATAAATAGCCTCTATGGAAGCTAATAACAAAGAAAACCCAAGTAGGTGAAATAAATAGGGTCAAATGGATATTTTGTTAATTAAATAGCATCCAAAATTGTTTTAAATATAAAAACAACTTAGGAGGTGAAATAATGGGACTCCAAATGTACTCTTTTGGTATGAATCCAAATTCACCCCACATGTGATGGTACTTTAAGGCCCATTACATCAAGCCTAATCCCAAATCCCATTTAGATTTTATTATTTCCTCATGTGTATTTTTTGATAATATGAAAAAATACTTATTAATATTATAATAACACAATATTTATTCACTTAAATTACTATAATTTAAATAAATATTCCAAATGTGAAAAAACCATATTTGTTTTTGTAATACACATAAACATTTTTACACATTAGATAATCACAGTAGCCCAAAAATACAATTTATAATTATCATATGTGTGATCCTAAGGGCTCTTTTTAATGATTAAAATAAATATGGAGGAGTTGTATCTAGAAACATGTCATAGCTACCCAAATTAAAAATGTTTTTTGATCGATTCTGCACATGTCCATTAGAAATGTTCCTTTATCCTTAACATCAATAATAGGAATGGGACATGGATAATGTAAATCCCAATATCTTATCTATTTTTTCAATTCTTGATTTGACCAAATCCTATATAATTACATCGCATGTAATTATATTGTAATGACCATGCACTTACACAGTGAATACTCTATTGAGGTCCATGACATCACAACCTATCACATGGGTGGACACATCTTATCTTAGTTAATCATATTCCTTATTCATGACTATATACCATCTATTAAGTTAAATTATCAAATGAATTTTTTATGAGTCAAAGTATTAAAAACCCAATAGTATGGAACCAATATTAAAACATTATATTAAGGGATCTATAGATAATATACACATAAGTAACACCAATAACACATATAGGACAATACATGTAGTGTACTTTAGGGGAGTCAATCTTAATAAAAGGTTAGAATCCTATATCCAATATGCAATCAGTTTTATCTTCTTACAAGTGACAATACTCTTAATTGCATTAAAATATCATCACCATAAATTATAGTGATCAATGATTAAGGATAACCTAAAAATACATATTTTTATTGGATTATTATAATATCATATCCCATGTTCTTCACAAGAAGCATAAATTAATGATAATTTATTTCCATTAATATAAATTACATGATACAACATAAAACAAATACAGTAAAACATGATTTAATTTATAATATAAACAACAAAACCACACCTATCATCTATAATCCTGTATGTGCTTGAAATTTCATCAAATGAGAATTATATTTTTCACTAAGGTTGTTGCGATGATGGTAGTCATTAAAATGAATATAGAGAAATGGTTATGATTATATGGGTTTTTTCATCTCTATTAGAAACACAATTCATCAATGTAATATACATTAGGACAATTAAAGTAAAACTGGATAAGTTTGAGAATATGTATGAAGAAATTTTTAAAGTGAATGGAGACTAATTAAAGATTTTTTATTTGATGTATAAGAAAATAGTTTGTACAATGGATAATCTGTTGAGGTATTCAACACAAAATTTCAACAAAGTGGTGAGATGAATTATTGTTTTAGTGAGAATCTCTATGATTATAATATGGTCAACAAAATACCTTGCATCATTCAAGATAAAATTCCATAAGGATATATAGGGACATGAGTGGGGGGTGATTATGGTGTTTCAATTATTTTTAGCAAATTGAAAATTATAAATGTAATGTTTTCCCTTGTTTGGTATTTGATTACGTTCCACCAATTAATATGTAAATAGATATGTTTATCTCTACTTATTCACATAGACTATATGAAATTCCTGAAATTAGTAATGTGTAGAAGATGTATTTTTACAAGGTCTTGTCCGGATGTTAGAGACTTACTCATTGTTGCGATTATGTTTCCCTGTGTTATAAAATTTCAACTATAAACTTATTATCAACTACAAGAGGTTTTGGTTCATTATGGTAGTGTCCCGAGTTTCTCAAACATGGATATTACATGTTTTTGGAAGAATATTAAACAGATTACACAAACACTTTCCTGATGACCACAATAGTTTAGTGCCTCTGGAAACTTGGACCATACGATTCTAATTTGGTGAAGGATCATAAAAATTTCCCACAATGAGATTCTTGCATAGTACTCATCACAGGAACACCCTACCTAAAACGTTCTTTATAAGCTGGAGAAGGAAACATAAGAAAGGATGTGCTCCAATGCTTAGTAATGGTATAAAAAAGAGATATGAATAAGTGATCATATAAAATAATATGATAATAAAAAGTCTATGTGATCATGAACATAACTTACATAGTTCAAACCCAACCATCCATGGATCATAAATACGAGTCATGAAAAAAAAATTCATTTTAGAAAACAAGGTCCATAAGAGTGAGAAATATATTGAAATAGTGTGTTCCCTAGACCCAACTATTCGGTACTTTTGATGATCAAATCTTGTATACAGTTATCTATACATGATGTTGTCTTACCATTATAGATTTGACTTTTCTGCGTCCACTATTGAAATGGTTATGTCTAAAGATTAATTATCGTATCAAAAGGTTATAAAAGATCCCAGGATATAATGAGAACCTCATGGAACTATGAAATTAATATTAAATAAATTTTCTATGTTCCAGATACATCTTACTAGTTGGAAAGAGTAGATGTTTGACTATCAGGTGCTAGGGGCTCATAATAATTGAGACTTCTTCTCATGAAGTTCGCAATTAGTGATCTCTAGTAGTGAGATAATTAGGACTGACCGTCCAATAGGAACACCACATGTTCCGGGTTTCATTAGATGTTCCTATCTATGATCATGTGTAATGGTCTCCTGACTTGAGATCATTACCAATTTATATCATTTGATTGCATATATTTATGCAAGATGAAAACCATGGAAATGATGTCGTGGCAAGGTAGTTTGTGTTGGGTGTGTCATTGGTGGCATGGAATTGGATTAAGGTTCAAGAAATGATTTTTCACTTCTGGGTTATGGAAGTAATATATCTCAGGCCATGTTGAAAAGGGTGGATGTACCTTTATAAGACCATGGACATGATAGTTGAGGTAAAATACATCTAGTTAAATCAACAAACAATAAAGCATGAAAAGGGCGATGATTTCACATGAGGCTTAGCTGGGTTGGTAAGGCCTCCGTAAGTGCATCCAGGAGACTTGGGATCAAATTTAGGTGGAGGCATAATTTCTGGGTACTGTAGCTGTACTATTGCGGGAACTGTGTAGTACTATAGCAAGAACTGTAGCAGGAGCTATAGTAGGTATTGTTTGGCACTATAGAAACCAAGAATATGCCCCTGTTTGGGCCTTCAGACCACCGATTTGGTCCCCAAGTCCTTTAAGGCATTCAGGCAACCCAGGCCTTTGGGTCAGTAAGGCATTCGAGGCACCTCAAGGCCTTCAGGAAACCTTTAGTGCAGATGAAAACCAGAAAACCAACAAGGAACAACATCTACAAGGAGGATGAGGAAGGAGCTTTCCCCATAGAATAAGCTAAACAGATTGCACGAATGAGAGGGTATGACACCTACCATCGGGGAAAGACTATTCATGGATGGGAATGCCTAGCCGAACATCCATGTGAAGGTGGAGAGCTGATTTCATGATGAAGATGCTAGGGAGGAGTTGTTCCAAGTAGTTAGTCTGGGTTATATGTAATGTTTGAAACCTATGGGAAATGATTTATTCCATGGCCTACAGGCCATGTAACACTTATGCCTACAGGCCTTGTATGTCTTCAACCTCACCACTTGAAAGTTGGATTATCAAAACTCAATAAAAAATGAAGGCCTTTGGGCCATTGGATGGATGAAAAGGGCGATGGCACAATGATGTGTTCTGCTTTATGAGATATTACATAAAGAAGTGATTATATTACATAGTGCATGTTCGTAGGTTTTTTTTCATTGTTGTGACAATCCTTATATCTTCAGGGGCCATGATGGGTTGCTAGATCTCGCTCTTAGTATGTGAATACTATTCACTGCTATTGAGATAAGGGCCTAGATAGTCACACACAATATCGTATTCAATAATCTACCCTATTCAGTTGAATAAGAATTTTGGAAATGGTTGGTCCAACCACTAGGGTCCGGGATTTATCTAAGGACAAAAGATCACCAATGAAATAAATAAATTCATGTTATTAAATTTTTGAAAAATGATAATTGAAATTATTTATTATATGTATTTATGAGTTTTAATTAGATAAATGAAAATATATTAATTCACAAATATTAAATTATTAAAGGTTCAATTAATATTTATGGGAACGACAAGTCATGTTTTGGACTCTATTATTATCACATAATATATTTTAATATATTACATGTGAGTTATAATAATATTTATGACTAATATTAGTAGTCATAAAATGTTGTTGATAATGCGTTAAGTATTCGGGGTCGATGAGGCTATACCTGGTATTTTAATTAAACATTTTATATAGGAGAGGATGGCCTTATTCCAAGTAATATCCTTGGGGATTCTCTATCCTCTCCTCTCTCCCATTATCTAGAGAGAGAGGTTCTAGATCAAAGGATAAGAGATCGAGAAATCTCATAGAAATCTCCAGTGAAGTGATGTGGTGATCATTGGAGTGTCGAAGGCATCATCGCAATTCCTCACTAACACTCAAATTACGATGAACGACGCTCCTACAGTTTTGTTGAAGCATGTGTGGGTGATCTAGTGGAGTCCCCAATGATGAGAAGACATTGTGCACAGATTCTGATTTAAACCAGGTATTTTATGTTTTATTTTGGTTCTTAAAACTCTTCACGCGTGGTCCTTAGCTAATACTAGGCTGCTATTCACCGGCATCGACATTTTTACATCGATAGTCAGTGGAAAATTTTAAAATCCCACATATTTGGGGCTTCCACTTCATGCATCATTCCTTCACGTGGTATCGGAAGGATGTGTGTTGATTTTAAGCCAGGTATAAATTACATTTGCATTAAATTTAATGAAGGGAATCGATATGGTTCTACCGTTGTAGATGGAATCAGATTTGGAAATTGGATGGTCGATCTGCGGTCATCTGATGTATTGAATTAGTATTTGAGACAAAATTCCGTTGATGTTTTGTATTTCGAATGGAAATACCGTGATCGAAATACTCCCCGTAAAAACAATATAACGTTGATATTATTTTCTTTGAAAAAATTATTCTAATTATAATAAGAAAATTATTTAATTTAATTATAATAATAAAAATAATTCTATTTTTATAATAATATTAATTTTATTATAATAATATTAGTATTAATATAATAATATTATTTTTCAAAAGCTAATACATTAGGATTGAGAAAAAACAAGAAAAAGGAGGGATTGGCCAATGATCCTCCCATCCCATCGACCCCGTGTGGAACTGGCCCAAGCCCAGGGATTGGCCACCTTGGGCCTAGCTGGGGATGTGCGGTGCGTAGGTGGGTAGGTCAACTCAATAACTCGTTACCCAAAAAACACATTTGCCCCACCGTTGGTGGTGGGGTGGTAAGGGTTTGGGGGGTGAGGGGCAGGTCGTGGGGTTAAATCCCTGGGCATGCGATATAATGTAATTTTCTTCCTTCGGTCGTGTGCCGCTTTCACGGTGGTACCCAATTTTTTTAAATATGTGTGTGTGCGTGTGTGTGTGTGGCACACCGCACCAGGTGTAGGATGCCGCACCCAGGCTCCCCCTCAGACAATAGAAGCCCCACGCTGGCAGCATCTTGCTCGCCCTACACTCTCAGCTACCGAAAACCCGCAGGCTGTTCGCGGAACCACCCTGCGGTCTCCCTACACCAGGACAAAAACCCGCGGCTTCCTCCCTCCTTGTCCATCCACAGTGGTACCACACTCTCTCGGCGAGCTCCCACACGAGGCGTGCTGGCCCCGCGTCACATCGCACCAGCCCAGATACCCATTGCACGCTCCAGCATCCACCCGCACTAGAGACCCCCTCCGGCGGGTGCTCCAGACGCCACCCTGACCTCCACCATCATCTCCCCATCCGGCAGACCTCCGCACCACCCATCCCGGGGCCGCCTCACCACTGCCGACTACGAAAAGCCCCGCCTGGTTGTCTCCTTCCACCCTGCCTCCTCTTCCGGTGAGATATCCTACCGAACCCTCTGACCTCCTCCCTCGCCGCCAACACAAACCTCCCCAGGCCGGTCGCCTCCTCCCTTCTCCAGGCGCAGCAGTTTCCTAGCCGCCACCCCTCGTTCTAGAGCCCCAGTATTGGACTCTATGTCTACCACTCTCACCGGCCGCCAAAAACTCGACCGCAGCCGCATGACCATTTTGGGGTTGGGATCTCCCGGATAAGAAGCAATGCATGGAGTGCCCAGTACCACCTCGGATACCATAATGGAAACCTGACCGCCTCCCCGGAGCACTCGTTGCTCCGATGGAACCCACAGCATGGCACTCACAGCAGTGAGGTACCCTTTTCAGGTTTTTTTGGTCTTCACCTACATGGTTTTCCCAAAAACATGCCCCAGTGGGTCTGCCCAGCCTAAAATGGGTATAAGTGGACCTGCCCATCCCCGTATGCCCCTGCACTGGGTCGGTACCACCCGGATTGGAACTGCGTATGTTCTCCCCAACCCACACAGGCCATGCCCAATGTTATATAGGGCCAAGTCATTTACTTTATTCAAAAAGTATTCAAAATAATTAATTTAATTACAGTTGATAATTAATTTATTTTAATATTAATTTAGGGTTATTATGATTTAGATTCGGCGTAATTAATTTAATTTATTGATTAATTAATGTAATTAATTAATTTAATTTCTATTTTTAAAAATAAATTAATTAATCGGGATCGAACGACATCCTATTTTGAATTAAAATTACAGTGAAATTTTAATTCAATAAATAATTCTCTCAGAATTTATTTAATTCCAGTTTAATTTTATTCTGCATTTAGTTCATGTACATGAGTTTAATGCGTATGAAGATCATTATCTGGAGATCGACCAATGCATGTATGGTGGTTGTTAATTTATTTTCATTTATTAAATTATTTATTTAATTTGTTTGTTTAATTACTTCATGTTGGTTTGTAATAATTAGTTTTATTAAATAAAAGATGATCTGTGTGTCGCCTCAAGTGTAATTATATGTATAAGGGAATGCACTCCCATTTTAAGATTTGTATTTAATACCTCGATACCCCATATCCTGTGTACGAGTACAGTTGTATAATGACGAGACAAGGTATGACGCACATCATGCTAAGTGACTACATTGCACGAATCCTGAGTTGGATGCATTGGATGAGCAGATATTGTTATTCAAGTTGCACGCCAGGCGAAGTTATTGTCCCTAGGGGTATCGGTTGGTACGTTATCCAATCAATGGATCAACGATTAGAACTGGCTCATGTTCTGGTGTTCATTTTTTTCATGGTTTATTATTTTGAACAAGTGTAGTTTGTTGCACGATCACATAGTTTAATAATAATCAAGCATGAATGATAATAAAAAAAATGTGACGCGATGATTTTTCTATTTCATGCATGGTTAGTTGTGAGTTTGGTCACATAGTACGTGATTATAAAAATAGAAAATTAAATATTTTGTCACATTAAAAATAATAAAACCCTCAATGATATATTATGTCATAACAGCCTTCTGTCATTCAAATTTGGATAAAACCGACTGTTTTAGGTGTTGGTCATGCAATATTTAAGTGTGCCACTAACTACCGAGAGTCCTTATAATAAAGATGGGTTGACTAAAAAACTGTATCAACGAAATAGCTCTATCTAGATTTAAGTTATTTTAGAGGCAAGAGTTGAGTAAATCATGTTCTGGTTTTAGATGCTAGGACTTTACTCAATAGATCAAGGAGCTGGAAGTTAAAGTGGTCAGTCATCCAAAATCCCACCTTGATCCCGCCAAGTAGTGGCGTATCCATATATTGAAGACTACGAGGGGTGGTTTAGGGATCCTTACCACTAGAATACTCAAGAAATAGATTATTCTTATTCTAGCATAAAGGGTTCTTAGAATCCGATAAAATAGCGGGAGACAGTAAATGATTTACATAATTAATCTAAATATCTAAACCGATAATCCAGATAAAAGGCACCCATCTTCTAAAATTCATTTTTGTAGAAAAATGGAATGTTATACCCCAAGTTTAAACTATGAAAAATATTGTACAAAGTAAATTTCCTCACTGACATGAGTATCCATGAATAGTACGGGTGTGTGTGCATAGTACTATAATATATAAAACTCAAGGTTCCAGTGTACCCAACACTGCTAAACTACCTCAAGAATAAAGGCTTTAAATGCATATGGGAGACTAATGTACAATGCGCATGATGGTTATATCATTATTCTTTCATCAACATATATTTTTAGTTGCGGTCGCTACACTAGGACATGGATGATATAAACATGATGTCTCATCTTAGAGAGGTTTTCAAGGAGAAAGCGAAGCAATGATATGAATAAGGTGATGTTACACCGGCATGTGAAAATTGAATGATTGATCATGATCTTTAATTTGATACCTTTTTTATATTATTTTCACCGCATTACTCAAGTATCCTTTTAAGTTACAACATGAAAAATTATTGAGTAAGTGCTTCATTACCAATTTACGTAAGGTTTTATGACAACCCTACTTTTTATTACAACTTAAGCATGCTTTATTACAAAAAACCACACTTGATACAACAAAGAAGATCGAGAGGTTTAGTGTCTTTGGGGCTTAGGATCATTACATAAAAACTTTAATCTTGAAATACAACATCTTTATTGAAAACTTCCTTTACATGACCACTACATTCCTTCGTACATAGCATTGCATGGGATAACCTGAGGACATGCATAAGAAAAGGGTGAGCTATAAAGCCCAGTAAGGGAGTACAAAATGAATAACATGAGTAGTACAATACATGTTAGGCAATAGGAACATCAATAGATAATTAGAGTAACATGAACATAAAGGCATGATAAATCATGATAACCATAACATGGAAATGTGGCAACCACACTTAACATTGAATTAGCATGAGCCAAGGCTCATTGCACATGGAGCATGAGTAAACCCTCATTGCACATGAAGCACGAGTAAACCCTCGTTGCACTTGAATTAGAATGAGTCAACACTCATTGCACATGAAGTATCATGATACTATACTTTACCCAATACATTGGAGCTCTATAAAGGGCGCACCCTTCTTAAACATTTCATTTCATGCATAAGTGTGCCACAATGAATCATAAAACATGGATTCATAAAACATAATAATTTATTACACGATAAAGGGATGTGGAATTCATACATGAAACTTTATAATCAATAAGTAAATGTGCATAAAGGTGAATACCCTTGATGGAGAAATGGGCATGGTATTCACTACATAATGATATTGGCTTAGAAAATCGGTGTGATTTCGGCAGCGTAACGGCATGACATAAGAATTCATAAAAAGGTTGATGAGAGATAAATGGGTTCCTCATCATATTTACGTGTAATGGAAAGTAAGGAGGTCATATAGATACATGTCCCAACAATTGAAAAGGAATTTAGATTCATGATACAAAAGTATTGCTTGAATATAAAAGAGGAGAAAAAGGTTTCTTTCGGAATTTTGGCATAGTAACGGGTGTACATGGGAGGATTTTAATGAGAGAGAAAGGGGTTTCCCATCATTCAAACAATAAGAGGGAAGTATGGGAGTGGTGAGAAACCATACCCCAACATTCATAATTGAAATTAAAAGGGAAATGCAACTTAAAGAAAATTGACAAAAATGAGAAAGGAAAAAAACCCTTACTTGGAAGTGTGCTTCAAAAGGCTAGAGAGAGGCTTGTGAGAGGCTTCTTGGGAGCATGGGGCACCTTGAGAGGATTCTAGAGAGATTAGGGCAGAGGTTGGATGAACTCCAAGGGATTTAGTGAGGAGGAAGTGGGAGCTTGGGTGGGTTTATATAGGAAAGGTGAGAGAATTCTTTATTATTTAGGTTTGGGACCCCTTATATTAAAATAATACAAATCACAAACCATCCCATGGTATTTGCCCATGGTTTCTGGAAAAGGAAAGAGGAAAACAATATTTTACAAGGCCAATGTCCGAACTTATTAAAAAATTAGGGTTTCTTATGTGGAGGTGAGTCACACTCCCATGGAAATTAATTTAAAAAGGCAAAGTGTTGAATAAGTCTTGAGGGCTCCATTAATGCTTGGAAAAGTAAGTCAAACAAACCCAAAACCTCATTATTTTAATGATAAAACACATATTGGCCGAACATAAGGATTAAGTTATTTTATTACATCACCATTGGGTCATTATGATGTCATAAAACACATTATATATTTAAATGGTATTTAATTTTTACCCAACCATTTGACTGTCTCAAAAAATTGTGAAAAATTCATCGTTGGATAATTTCGACGTCCTGATTCCAAAAATAATATTTATTTTATCTAAATAATTTTCTAAATATGTGAATTTTCACTTTTAAAATAAAAACCGACATTTATAAAAAAATTCACGGGTTTTGACAGAAATGGATTTCAAACCTTAATAAAAATTTTAATTGCATTCATAAAATTATAAGATCATCTATACATAATAAAAAAGTACTTTAATATTAATAATAATATTTTATTAAAATACTATATAATTAAAAAATCCTTTAATTTAATAAAATATAATTCTTAATTAAATAATAACTAAAAACACCATTTGTACTTTAAAAACTAATTACAATGTATCAAAAATGACTAGAAATTATATTCATTAGTATATACAAAAATAATGTACATGAACATGGTGCTACTTATTTGTTACATAACCCCTTAAAATAGCCGCATAAGACCCAAGGGTAAGGTGTGGTATGGTGACAGACTCTTGGGGCAGCTCGGATAACATCGCTCGAGTGGTAATTTCAATCAACTTCCACTTTTCCCGTAGACGATCACGTTCGAGCTTGACTTGATGAAGCTCAGCTTGGGCTTGGTCAAGGGAAAAGCCCAAAGACACCACATCTTTTCCGAGCGTTGACAAATGGGCTTTGTAAGGGGCAATTCTGCTGGATGAGTCCATCTCTTCCTTTGTCTGAGTAGAAATGGGTTCGTTAAAGCCTTTTATTTATACTACTCAGATGATCACTGTTCAACAGCTAAAAAGTAACGGTCACAAAACATAACGTAAAACTAAAGAAGTTTACATCTTATAAAAACATTTTTCATAAAGAAACTTTTAACTGGATCAAGAGGTATTTTCTATTAATGAAACATTGGGTCGTTACAATATTTCCCCCTTAAGAAATTTTGCCCTCGAAATTTTCCTTTTCCCACACTAAAACAAATGTGGGTAACTTAGCATCATCATATCCTCCGACTCCCAAGTTGCTTCTTCAAACTTGTGGTTTCTCCACAATACCTTGACGAGGGGCATTGTCTTATTTCGTAGAACTTTTTCTCTACGATCTAAGATCCTCACTGGTTGCTCCTCATAAGAAAGATTGTCTTCTAATTGTACCACCACGGAAGAGAGTACACGTGAAGGGTCTGGTATGTACTTCTTTAAGAGGGATACATGGAAGACATCATGCACCTTGGACATATTAGGTGGAAGTGCTAGTCGATAGGCCACAACCCCAACACGATCAAGAATCTCGAAGGGGCCGATGTACCTTGGACTTAACTTCCCTTTCTTTTCAAACCTCATGACCTTATTCCATGGAGATATGCGTAAAAACACCATGTCTCCGACTTTAAACTCAAGGTCTCGTCGACGATTATCTGCATAACTCTTCTGTCGAATTTGGGCTGCCTTGATATGCTGCTGAATGGTTTTCACCTTCTCCACCATTTCATCGACCATTTATGGTCCAAGTAGCTTACGTTCACCGACCTCATCCCAAAATGCCGGTGTTCTACACCTTTTTCCCTTACAGGGCTTCATATGGTGACATTTGGATGCTCGAGTGGAAACTATTATTATAAGAGAACTCAACAGAGGAAGATGTTGATCCCATCCTCTTTTAAAGTCCATTGAGCATGCTCTCACCATATCCTCAAGTGTTTGGATAGTTCGCTCGGATTGGACATCAGTTTGAGGATGATAGGCCGTACTGATGTTCAGTTCAGTATTCAGAGCATGTTGAAGACTCTTCCAAAACTTAGAGGTAAATCTTGGATCTCGGTCAGAC
This sequence comes from Viscum album, assembly GCA_963277665.1. Lineage (NCBI taxonomy): Eukaryota > Viridiplantae > Streptophyta > Magnoliopsida > Santalales > Viscaceae > Viscum > Viscum album. The sequence continues at coordinate 689,186,568 of OY728167.1, forward strand.
ACAATAGATAGTGGTACTCTATGAAACCCTACCACTTCCCTGATATATATCCGTGCAAGTTGATCCAAAGAGAAATCCTCTCGAATAGCAATGAAGTGTGCAGTCTTTGTAAGACGATCCACAACAACCCAGATTGCATTGTTGCCTTTGGATGTCCTTGGAAGTCCGGTGAAAAAGTCCATGGTGATGTTCTCCCATTTCCATTCTGGTATGGGCAATTGTTGCATCATCCCCTTAGACTTCTGCCTCTCTACCTTCACTTGCTGACACACCAGGATGTATATTCAGCGATCTACTTCTTCATATTATCCCACCAAAAGTTTTCTCAGAGATCCCGATACATCTTTGTGCTCCCTGGGTGAATACACAAATTTGAACTATGTGCATCATCCAAAAGTTCCTTCTTCAGCTCCGAACTTGATGGAACACATAGTCTTTTCCCAAACCGCACAATTCCTTCTTCATTAACATTAATCTCTGAGGATTTTCCCTTTTTGATAGCTTCCACTTTTTCTTGGATTCCCACATCATCCTTTTGAGCATCCTTTAACTTTTCCAAAAGAGATGGTTGAGAAGTCATTTGTGAAAGGATTAATGATGTTCCCTTCTTTATGATTCCCACATCCATCTTCATTAATTCTAATAATACTGGATCCTTCTCAATTCTCATCATTGATAGAATCGGTGGATCCTTTCTACTTAGGGCATCTTCCACCTTGTTCACTTTCCCAGGGTGATAATGTATTGAACAGTCATAATCCTTGATGAGATCTATCCATCTTCTCTGCCACATATTAAGAACTTGCTGTGTGAATATATATTTAAGACTCTTGTGGTCAGTATATATCTCACATTTCTCTCAATAGAGATAATGCTGCCATATTTTCAAGGCAAAGATCACCGCTGCCAACTCCAGATCATGCGTTGGATAGTTTCGCTCATGGATTTTCAACTGCCTTGAGGCATATGATATCACTTTATCATTCTGCATCAGCACACATCCTAAGCCCTTCTTCGAAGCATCACTGAATACCACAAAAAGCTCCCCACTTGTGGGTAAAGTGAGCACGGGTGCAGTGATAAGCCTCCTTTTCAACTCCTTGAAGCTTTCTTCGCATTCATCACTCCAAGAAAACTTTACTCCCTTTAGAGTTAGCTTGGTAAGAGGTTTGGACAAACGTGAGAAATTTCTCACAAATCGTCGATAATATCCAGCTAACCCCAAGAAGCTACGGATATAAGTTACCGATGTTGGCCTCGGCCATCCCTCAATTGCATCTGTTTTGGAGGGGTCCACAGATATCCCATTTCTTGTGATGATATGGCCCAAGAATGAGACCTCCTTCAACAAGAACTCACAGTTGTTGTAATTTGCATAGAGCTTCTCCTTGCGCAAAGTCTCAAGTACAGTTTTTAAATGCTCCTCATGGTCCTCCTTGGTTTTGGAGTATATTAGAATATCATCTATAAATACTACCACAAATTTGTCTAGGTAATCTATAAAGACTCTATTCATCAAGTCCATGAATATTGCTGGAGCATTGGTGAGTCCGAAAGGCATTACTATGAATTCATAGTGCCCGTACCTTGTACGAAAAGTAGTCTTGGGGATATCTTCCTTCTTCACCCTTACTTGATAATATCCCGACCGCAAGTCCACCTTGGAGAAGTATTGTGCTCCACGCAGCTGATCAAACAAGTCATCGATTCTTGGGAGAAGATACTTGTTCTTTATCATGATTTTGTTAAGTTCACGATAATCGATGCAAAGCCGCATTGACCCGTCCTTCTTCTTGACGAAGAGGACTGGTGCACCCCATGGTGATGCACTTGGGCGTATAAACCCTTTATCCAGATTATCCTGTAGTTGTTTCTTCAGCTCTTCAAGCTCAAAAACAGCCATTCTATATGGATTCTTGGATATTGGTAGCGCCCCAGGTATATGTTCAATTGAGAACTCAACATCTCTTCTTGGAGGAAGACCAGGAAGTTCCTCGGGAAATACTTCAGCGAATTCCCTCACAATAGGCATTTCTTCAAGGGTGGTTTCTTCCTTAGACTCAATCATCTGAGCCAGATATGTGTGCTCATAAGGTAGTAATATCCATGCTTGAGATGATGGAGCTAAAGGAGATTCATCTTCTTCCTGACACTTGTATAGAATTGGGGGTCAATTCTCCATATGGAGTGTGATTTCCCTCTCCAGACAATTTATGTTGGCTCTATATAAGGAAATCCAATCCATGCCAAGAATTGCATCAAATTCCACCAAAGGGAGTATGACGAGGTTCACCAGAAAATTCAATCCACAGATTATAACAGGGGAGGACTTATATTCATGGGATGCAATGATTGCCCCATTTGCCGTACTCACCGACATCTTTACTTCCAGGATTTGTGGTGGTGCTGGGATTGTTCTACTAAACATTCGAGATATAAAAGAATGCATAGAACCTGAATCAAAAAGTACGTTCGCTATTCTTGAATGAATAACTAGCGTACCTGTCACCACTTCGTTGTCGGGGTTCACTTAGGCAGAAGTGATGGCAAAAGCTCTTCCTTGTTGTCTTGGAGGTTGTTGGTTGCCTCCGATAACCCTTGGATTAGGGCACTGATTCGCAAAATGACCCGGTTCTTTGAATTTTTAGCATTGAACAACGCGTTGAGGTTTGAACGGAGCGTTCCTCTCCTCTTTCGCAGCCGTGGGTCCTTCTTGCTGACAATTAACATCTAGGTGCCCTTCTCTTCCACACCTAAAGAATTTTCTTGTCCCCCTAAGGCAATTTCCAGGGTGCTTCTTTCCGCACTTTTGGCAAGTGGGGTGTTGGAACTCTTTAGCACAGTTGAATTTATCCATCGGACCACCAGCATTGAACTCCACCTTACGCTTCTTGTCCCAATGATACCCCTGTGATTCTCTTATCTCCATTTCCACATTGAGGGCACATCGGACAATTTCCTCATAGCTGTCGAAGTCACGGATCGCTAATGCTTTCCGCAAGCTAGGCTTCAGCCCACCAAAGAAGCGATCAACCTTGCATTCGGGGGTAACGACAAAGCCGGAAGTGTATCGTGCAAGCCTTGTGAAGTTTTCCTCGTACTCTCCCACAGATTCTTCATCTTTCTTCTTGAGGGAAAGGAAGTCCCTTTCCATCTTAATACGGAGGGTGCGCGGAAAATATTTATCGAAAAACATCTTCCCGAATTCCTTCCATTCCAAAGCCTCGATCTCCTCCTCAGGCTTCGTATTTTTGATCAACATCCACCATTGATCAGCTTCACCCTCCATATGATAAGCCACTAGGAGAACCTTCTCTTGTTCAGAACATTGAAGGATAGAGAAGATCTTTTCAATGGAGTTGATCCATTGCTCAGCGATTGTGGGATCAGATGATCCACTAAAAGTAGGAGGCCTTTGTCTCATGAAGCTCTCGATAGTGACTTGTTATTTCTTAGGGGGGTTGAACGTTCCTCTTGACCCGTGTTTCTATTCAAAACTTGAGTTACCTGAGAGAGAAACGTGACAAAGTTCGCGATTCCCTTTCCCATTGGATTGGGCATCTCATTACTACAATCATCACACTGATCTTCACAACGGTTGTTAGCCCGAGTTCTCCTATTACCGGCCATTGGCTGGAATAAAAGGAAAGTTAGGGGTAACACATAAAGGGTAATCCAAAGACAAAAGTTGATGACTTATAAATAAACTTTAATCTCTTTAACTCATGAGTCTATATGATTCCATCTAGAATTTTCATGATATTCCTTCTAACATATATTCTTAGGGGCATTTTTCCCTTAATAAGGGTTCATACTAAAATTGTGAATTTATCAAAACATATCCCCCGGGAGTGTCGTAACCAAGAGTGCAGCAAGGCCCGTTGTCGTGCACCAGTTCCCGTTCGAGTCTAGCTCAAAGCGGTGTTTTCGGGTTTTACCCCTAGGATACATCTTTGCCAGAGCCGCCTCTACCTGCTCGTATCCAGACAGGGATGTATTTGTTTGATAAACCACTTACGTAGTATTTACCAAAACTTAGGGATGTTTTTATTATACTTAGTCTTGTATCTAAGGCTTTACGAGGGTTTCCTAATCCCAAAAATAACTAAACCTATCCTCTGATACCAACTATGACAACCCTGCTTTTTAATACAACTTAAGTTTGCTTTATTACATAAAACTTCACTTGATACAACAAAGAAGATCGAGAGCTTTAGTGTCATTGGGGCTTAGGATCATTACATAAAAACTCTAAACATGAAATAAAACATCTTTATTGAAAACTTCCTTTACATGACCACTACATTCCTTCGTACTTAGCATTGCATGGGATAACCTGAGGACATGCATAAGAAAAGGGTGACCTATAAAGCCCAGTAAGGGAGTACACAATGAATAACATGAGGAGTACAATACATGTTAGGCAATAGGAACATCAATATAGCATTAGAGTAACATGAACATAAAGGCATGATAAAGCATGATAACCATAACATGGAAATGTGGCAACACCACTTAACATTGAATTAGCATGAGCCAAGGCTCATTGCACATGGAGCATGAGTAAACCCTCATTGCACTTGAAGCATGAGTAAACCCTCGTTGCACTTGAATTAGCATGAGTCAACACTCATTGCACATGACGTATCATGATACTATACTTTACCCAATGCATTGGAGCGCTATAAGGGGCGCACCCTTCTTAAACATTTCATTTCATGCATCAGTGTGCCACATGGATCATAAAACATGGATTCATAAAACATAACCATTTATTCCACGATAAAAGAATGTGGCATTCATACATGAAACTTTATAATCAATAAGTAAATTTTCATAAAGGTGAATAGCCTTGATGGAGAAATGGGCATGGTATTCACTACACAATGATATTGGCTTAGAAAATCGGTGTGATTTCGTCAGCGTAACGGTGTGACATAAGAATTCATAAAAAAGGTTGATGAGAGAGAAAGGGGTTCCTCATCATATTTACATGTAATGGATAGTAAGGAGGTCATATAGATACATGTCCCAACAATTGTGGTCAGTATATATCTCATATTAACAAATCTTGCTTTCATTTCATATTATAAAATCAAATAATGGAAGTTTAAAATAATTAAACAGAATTAAAGAAACAAGTTACCTGCTTCTTCTTCAAAAATATTCATCAATTATAATGTTTCAGTTTTACTTCTTGGGTATGAAATACAATATGTTGGGGACATATGTGTATTGTAATTTGGTAACCATGTTTGTATAGAAATCGTACTAGAAGTCAGGTGTATTCTTCAAGTGGTTGTGAATGGGTGGTAACCAGGACAGTGGTGAGAAGTACACAACTTCATTAATTTAAAAGTGAAAGATTCGTACTGAACTACATTTGAGTATAACCACAATTATTAATCCCATGTGTCCTTGGATGGAAGGAGACATTCTTTCAGGTTCTGGAATGAGTGTTATGTTTTGTATATAAAACTCAATCACTAGTTCAGTAAAACATGAATCATAGGAAATTAGTGATGAATACAAATATAAGACTTATACCATGTTTTGACAAGATAATTATTTGGAATTTAATACTAAAAGTGGACGTCTTGAATATACCATGTATGTTATTTAGGCTCGTAAGAGCTAAATAATTTTGGTATTATCGACATCTTTAGTTTGGAAAAAAGAGACTTTAGAAATAAAGGTATGCCACAATGCTTTTGGAAATAGTAAACAAGTGAACATGAGCTATTGAAGCATAATATAGAGGTGTATATAATTAATATGATTCATTTAAGTAATTGAGGAATGTTAAAATGAATTATGTTCGTGGTCAGAAGATATGAGCTACTTCGAGCCGTCATGCCGAAGAATATATTGAGTGTGCAATCATCAGTCATGATAATGTAGCGTGGTGTAATTCCTAAATGAACATTACTTTATCCACATCACAATATTGATGTTAAGGAGGAGGATTGATGAACAAGTCTTACATGTAAACATTGATCAATAAAATATATCATGAAGTAATTCATAAATGCATTTTTATACATCAGAGTCATGATGTAAAGAGTACAAATATTTAAACATGTAGAAACATCAATTATATTTCATGAAAGGATTTTAAAATAATGACAAAATCTCATAACCATATTCCAAAAATAAATAAAAAATCAATATCTATGAGTTATGGTATGATGGGAATCCATTATTTCATAAGGACATGTTTTTGGATTCAAAGAGTTTGTTAGGGAATAAAAAATCATTCATCAAGACAAACACATTTTAAATTTAGTGTAATAATCCAAACAGTTGCTTATGATATTACATAATTACCTATGATATAAAATTTGTAGTCAAGAGATAGACTACATATCTATATAAGGGTTCACATCTGTAATAGATATAGTGGGAGCTATATTGACTTGGGTTTTGTCAATTCTCAAGTTGCAAAAATAGTTTCCATAGGAACTAGTTCAACAAGCGCATGTGGAACAGAGTATGTTCTAGTGACACATACTGGGAAGGAAGAATAAAAACATGGTGATAGTTTTTATATTCACCAAATTCATTGATCTACTACTCAATGTGAATTATATTTCTTACAAGTAAGCCGTGTATATAAATTAGCTAAAATTTATATGACCAACTAAAATTCAATTAAATGGATTCCGTGTATCAAAGTGAAAAGGGGATTATTATTTTTAATATTATGGTTGGTATTCAATTGAGTTGATACATGGATTGTTCAAGTGCTAAACCAATAAGGTTTGATTGGTTTAACAAAGTCATTATGCCCAAATTCGTTAGAATTTTACTTGTCACTTATAATATCTTTGATCAAATTATTTAGCATTGGATTTGATGACCACCAATCATGGATGGCTTATATACGACGCAACTAGAAAGGGATGACCATGTCACAAAATTCTAATAAAGGATAAAATCAAATTAAATATAGTTTATGATTAATTTAAGTGACATGATCATAAAATATACATTTGAAACAAATATTTTCCATGTGTCTACTAGAAGATAGTCAGACCACCAAGGTTTTCCAAATGAAATATGTTCGGAAGAATTTCGAAAAACAGATTGGTTTTCAAGTTAGTTAAGACCAAGATGAAATTTATTCTCTACAGATTTACTTAAAGTAGAAACCTATGTTCAAGGGAAAATGATATACTAAGGTATATCTATAGGTTTCTTGGTCCATGTTAATCATACATATAGTGAACTTGTATTGAAAAAATACATGTTGGATCAATTCAAGAGATTAATTTTTCCCTATGTCATATGGCATAATATCTTAAGATTTTCATGTCTGGGACATGAGTAGAGATAAACATGATATATTAAATACATATGTCAAATCAATTGATTAATCACATATGCCATAAGATGTAAAAAAATTGATATTTCCAAGACATACATTATAGTAGAAAAATATCAATTATATCCAGGAGCACAACAAGGGAAGAATTCAGAAATATCTAATTGTACTTCTGAAAGTACAGAAGATATTTTCCTGGTAAATGGAGACAAAATGATAGTAGTTTTTGGGGATACAAATTGACCTTCCATAGATTAATCTGATATATTATAACAGTTTGGCTGAAGAAGATAAGAGAGTCAATCTCATATAGGCCAGTGGTAGCCATACCTACAAAGACCGAGTACATTTCATCTTTTGAGGCAGATAAGAAGAAGTTATTAAATGAAATGTTTTGTTCCATTTAATGGTGTCCCACCTGGTAAAAACATTTATTATCATAATGTAAATTATGATATTATTACTAGACAAGATGTCATGTTTTGGTAGTGGAGAAGTGGGATATACTCAGGATGCCATCTCTTGAGATGTTTTACTCAACTAGATAAGGTTTCAATAGTAGAATTTCCACAGGGAGGAACCGTGGTGGACCCATTATTTAAATTCGTTACTTAGAAGAAACATGATGTTCATAATGTGAGTACCTAACATTTTTGGTTAAAAATATGGATTTAGTGCAAGTGGGAGTGTTGAAATAGTGGGTTACCTAGTCCTAACTATTCAGTTCTATTGATTACCATATTGTGCATATAGTTTTCTATAAATGATTTTGTCTTAACATTATAGAGTATACTTTTCTGCATCCACTATTGAAATGGTAATTTCCAAAGATTAATTGTCGTACAAATGGGTTGTAGAAGATCCCAGGATATAATGAGAACCTCTAGATACTATGATATTAATATCAAATATATGTTCTATGGTCTAGATAAATCTTACTAATTGGAAACAGTTGATGTTTGGCTATTAGGTGATGAGGGCTCATAAGCATTGAGACTTCTTCTCATGAATTTTTCACTTGGTGATCTCTAGTAGTGAGATCATGAGGACTAACCTGCCAATAGGAACACCACATGTTTTGGGTGTCATTGTATGTTCCTATCTATGATCATGTGTAATAGTATCTGGTCTTGAGATCAATACTGATGTATGTTATTTGATTTTTTACTTTGATGCATGAAAAAAAACATGATAATGAGGTCGTGTCGAGCTAGTTTGTGTTAGGTGAATCATTGGTGGAATGACATTGGTTGAAGGGCCAAGAAAGTATTTTTTGCTTCGTGGTTATGGAGGTAAAATATCTCAAGAAAGGTTGATAAGGATGGAATTACCTTTATAAGACCATGGCCATGTGATTCTAGGGTAAATCCATCCTGTTAAATCAAAAAACAATAAAGAAAGCAAAAGGGCGATGACACATGAGTGCATCCTGTTTTATGAGATATTAGAAATAAAGAATTATATTACACAGTGTGTGTTCGTAGGTTGGTTGTAGATGTTGTGGAAATAATTATCTCTTCAGGGGCCATGATGGGTTTCTATATCCCACTCTTGGCCTTTGAATACTATTCACTATTGTCGAGATAAAGGCCTAGAGGGTCAAGTACAATGGTGTATTCAAGAATCTTCCCTATTCTGTTGATTAGAAGTTTTGGACATGGTGGGCCCCGCCATTGGGGTCTGGGATTATCCCATGGATAAAACATCACCAATGAAATAAATAAATTAATATTATTAGATTTTAGAATAATGAACATTGAATTTATTTATTACATGTATTTATGAGTTTTATGTAAATACTTGAAAAAAATATTAATTGAATAATATTAAATTATTCAAGGTTCAATTAATATTTATGGAAGCGACTAGTCATGTTTTGGACTCAGTTATTATCATGTAATATATTTTAATATATTAAAAGTGAGTGATAATAATATTTATGACTCATATTAGTTGTCATAAAATTTCATTAATAGTGCGTTAAGTATTTGGGGTCGGCGATGCTATACCAGGTATACTTATAAAACACTATAAATAGGAACAGAGGGGCTTTTCCAAGGATCGATAACCTAATTCACTAGTTTCAAGGTGCGAGATGGTTTAAGAAGATCGTTATCATATCTGGATACCACTAGTTGAGGGTTCAAAAGGTTGATATTTCAATTTAGGTATTCTAATGTCTCTAGAGACATTATGAGTTCCTAGTGATTCCCTTTGGTGTGATGAATGGAACCACTATGTTTATCGATTTGATGAACCTGGTCTTCTAGCCATACATGGAACAATTTTTTGTTTTCTTCATTAATTATATACTCATCTACTATAAAATAGAGGAGAAACATGCATAGCACTTGAGTATGGTTATTCATTTCCTTTGAGAGCACCAGATTTATAGAAATCTCTCACAGTTCCAATTCTGGATAAATGAGGATCACTTTTTGGGGAATTTGAATTTTAAGAAATGTTTTAACTATGGATCTTTTAAAGAGCATGGTAGTTCTCACTTGTGATTTATCGAAGAATGTTTCAAATTTTTGTAGATTTATTTTCATGGTAGGGTATTATGGGAGGTTTGTGGAATAATTATCTATAATCACTGCCCCTTTGAACGCCCTGACATGGAAATGGCATATGCTTACTTGGTCAAGGTAGTCCTATAGATCCTTTGAGGAGTTGGGGCAGAGGCCGATGAGTTCTATACTATTCCTAATACCATAGGATGGTGTGGAGTTCATAGTGTATTGTGTTTCCTCAGGAGTTGGGCTCAGTTGTGATTTGATGAATCACCGTTCAGTAATTATATATGACTCAAGGTAGTGGAGACCCCACGATTGGAACTACACAACTCATGACATGGAGTTTGTAGCGGCATTCTTTTCCCTGAGGATGTGGATACACTATCTTCTAGGAGAGTCTATTGTGGTTTACTTAGACCCCCAATGACTCGTGTATGTATTCATTCAGAGAAACCTAAACCTGATACAATGATTCTGATAGGAGTTATATTAGGACAATGAATTTGAGATATTCCATACTCTACGGAAGGGAAATTTTGTAGTAGATTCCTTTGGAAGGATGTATCATCCTCTCTTAGTATAGGAATATTGGAATCAAGTAACTACCCGACAACTGGCACTGGTAGATTAGTAATGTACAACCTTTTGTTCAGTTGATGGTGTTGACACCTTCGTTTCTAGAGTGTGTGAGATATTCCCATCTAGGAGACATCGACTAAGAGGTCTTATGTGATCAGATATCCATAGTTGATGCAAATAATGGATATTCTGAGGGAGCTAATCATGTTATCTTATTCTAGGGAGAAATAGTGTCTCCATTCACGTTGCGGGAAGAGCTGATGTGGGAGTTCTAGGCATATCCTCTAGATGTAAATATTTTTGTGGGGAATATATTTAGTGAACTTCAGTGGAATCTTCGGTGGTCCGACATGTGATGAAGCATAGCTGAGTTTATCTATAGGTGCCTCACCAATCATGATGTGATGGATGGAAACTAATTTCCATCATGTTGTTGCAGCCCCTTGAGAACCTGAAGTGGAAATGAGATGAAATATCCATGGACATAATCATAGGGATTCCACACAATGAGAATGGCTACGATTCCATCTGAGTGACAGTTTACCGACTCACAATGTTGGTGCACTTATTTTCCATCAGGGTGTAGAATTTTGTAGAGAGTTTGGGGAAGCTGTACATTTGGGAGAGCGTTCTCCTTCACCAAGTACCATCAATGGTAATATTAGATCATGATATGTGGATTATGTCATGATTTTTGAGTGGAATGGAGGAGTCATTTGGGACCTATACGTGGATGCATATATAAGTTCTCCCCTAGATCAATTGGTAGACTAAGAAGACTATCCTGGTGCAAGAGGATATTCTGTGTTCTTGCACGTTGTACTTCATCCAGAGCTAGGAATATCACCCTCCCTTGGTATAGTTTTCATACAACAACAAATAGCACTCTACCATCAGTTTCAAACCATTTGAGTCCCTGTACGGGAGACACTATAGGTCACCCTTGTGCATGACAGAGGTTGGTGAGACTTTTCTTGTGGGCTAATATTTGGTTAAGGAAACAATGAAGAAATTCCATATCATCTGAGAGTTGATGAGGATGATCCATAGAAGAAGAAAACCATACACAGACCACCATCATAGGAAATTAGAGTTTGATCTAGGATGACACTTTTTCTTGAGAGTATCCACACAACTAATAATGATAAGCTTTAACTAAGGAGGAATTTTTTCCCAATGATTCATTGGGATATTTGAGATCATGTAGAGTGTTGGGAAGTTTGTCTACCGCCTCACCCAAACCATATAGCTAGAGCAGATGGATGGCATATTCTGCATGTTACAGATAGGGATACACGTTCATGACCCTATTCACATTATTAGCTGGGGTGTCCTTGACATCAAGGATCGATCCACCTTTGCGAAGCACCTGGTGGTGATCAAGGATTGAGAGTAGAGGACTAGTAAAGACCTGAATATTTCCATGTATTTTTTTAATTATAATGAAATATTATGAGACTACAAAAATTGACGGCACATGATTCTACAGACCTGTGTGTCCAAAATTATTTTTTACGTAAGTTCAGTAAACATGTGAGCGGGTTATTTTTGAATTTTGAACCGGTGCATGGAATTGAAATATGAGGGCACCGTTTAACTCGCAACACCGATATTCGCTTAAGGAGACTATCACCTCGACCGAAGTAGAACGATTGTGAAAGTATGTTTTTGTTTTTTTTGTGGAAATAAAAATAAAATAAAGATCAACATTTATTTTATTTAAAACCTCCCATTTTAATGTTCAGTGGTGGGGACCACCCAAGATAGAAAACCTCCCATTTTGAATTCATGGTTGTGGGGACCCCCCGAACCCCTCTTAATGTGAAGTTAACCCATATAATTCCTCCACATTAATTATGAAAACATTAACATAATTAATGGAAAACTATAATTACATTAATAAAAACTTAATTTAATAAGTTGGAACTTCTTTTTTTGGGTTTGGAAAAAAATTTGGCAAGGGAGGGCTTGGGAGAATTCTAGAGAAACATTCTCCATCGAATAACTCTTCTCATTCGACGAATAATTCTCCAACGAAGAAATCCATCGAAGGCTCTCCAATGAGGACATATTCAAAGAAAATGAACTGACGTATGTCTTTTCCTCCCCACAGACATCAAAAAACCATTGAGGTATAGATTTTTGTTAGTATACCACTTTCCCCGTTCTTGATATTTTTCGTATTTTAAGATCAATTATGACGCTTGCTACCATTCTAACACGGAGGGGGTGGTCCAAACAAACACAGCCTGACCTCTCTAAAATCCTTTTAGAATTTTCATGGTCTTAAATCAATGGTGACATCCTGAGTTGAGTGCGATAGTCATTAGAATGAAGAACAGACTGCCCGGGAGCGCCCGGTGACCCGAGGAACGTCGACGACAACCATGCTGGTGACCGACACCTGTGGGACTCGGGAGTAGCAGCAGACACTGTGGCTGACCACGATGATGGAGATAGCGCAACCGCACCGCTTGAAAAAGGGTTGCATCCCGCCGGCCGTGATGGGGCAATTGGGGAGGCCGGTACATGGCCGGCTGCGTGAAGGGGGCTGCGGCGCGCATCCGTGCCGCCGGGCGTGCAGGAGCCGCGACACGAGGCTGCGGAGGTGAAGGGAGGGTAGCTGGCTCATTGCGGGACACCAGTGGTGGCGTAGAGAGCGACCATTCCACATAAGACGGCTCTCCCTCTGGCCAGCTGGGGAGCGGAGCGGATCCCCGGGTCCCGCGTACCAACTATCGGTGCGACGTGGCGCTGGCCTGTCGGTCACCCAACCCGAATGGCTGGGCCGTTTGGGGTACCCGGGGGGCGCCTTCCCCTTGGGTGGTGGAAAGGGTTCACCCCACCATGGGGACACCCAACCCCGAGACAACGGGTTGGGCTGGGCCCTGCAGGCCGGGTTGGGTAGGGTCGGTCTGACCGGGTTGGACCAGAACCACACCCACTTCAACCGTTTTTCGCTCTTTTGGCAATAACATGTGCTACGGGCGTCCGATTGAGAAACCGTCTATGAATATAGAAACCTCGTATCGATAAAATCGTTTTGGTATACCCCAATTGGGATTTGGAAAAAGTTCGGGTACGGCCGGGTTGGATCAAACATGAATTCAACCGGGCCCTCGGGACAAAAAGGGCAATAACTTACATACCGGGAGTCCGATTGACGCAATGTCTTTTACATTGAGACCCCTATTACATGGCGGTCCTTTGGGATAATTCTCCATGAGAATTCTTGTATGTTGGAGTATCAACCTGCGGCTTGAGGAGAAGACCCTCTTGGAATCAAGGGAGCATAGTGTGAGAACCATGTAGCAGGATGTAACATGAGAAAGGCATCCTATGTGGGTCAGTGATTATGGATCATACATGGGTATGTGTTCTTGTATTCCACTTGGATCTGCTCTAAGAATACACATGGGACTACTTTAGGATCCTACGTGGGACTGCTGTACTAGGATCCTACATGGGTTTGCTGAATTAGGATCCTATATGGGTCTTATTATTTAGGTTCCTACGTGGTTCTGCCTCTCAATAGAGTAATATTATTTAGTAGTTACATCTAATAATCTTTACTACTATAGATAAGTTATACCTGGTGTGAGATTAGTCTTTACCTTTGTGGTAATCATCTCTTTTGTGTACCATTGTGGTGAATACCTTCGTGGTGATACGTTTGTGATATTCTTCTATGTGTCGTTACCATTGTGGTACTTACCTTCGTGGTATTCTTTCCTTCGGGGGAAAGTTAAGATTTGGGATTTGAGTTGGGCCTTGAGTTTCCTCAGGATTTAGATGGGTTTACTCAACAACTTAGGTATATGTTTGGGCATATACCTAAGTAGGGTTTTCAGTTGTTTTCATTCCTTGTGGTTTATCCTTTGTGGATTATGTGAGACCTTAGAGGGTATCGGGGTCCCCACTGAGTATCGTTATGCTCACCCCTACATAGGCTTTGCCCGCATATTGTTGTGTTTGGTGTAGACGATGGCCAGTGCTGACTGAGGATGAGAGTACCAGGACCAGTGGTAGCTCAAGTTAGAAATTAGATGAGGCATACCGAAGAGACAATTGTTCAAGAGTTGTACCAACCATTCTGGTAGGATCCTTCACGGGTGTTCACAAGAGCTGTTTTTAGTTATTCTTGTACATCCCAATTTACACTTTATATTCCCACTGGGCTTGAATTCTAGCCCCTTTTTCTTATTGAACACACTCTTTTTACTATACAGTTTACTTGTTTTCTCCTCTTTTTGTGTGCTTTGGTTGTGTGGTTTACAAGTTATAAAGGAAATACCTTCCCGTTTTAGTGAATTCACCTCTTGGTGCTACTCTCCAGCCCCTGGCCTATGGAAGGAGAGTTTGGGATAGTCACGGAATGAGCCCTGGGGGACGGGTCATGACAATTTTGTATCAAAGGAGTCGGTTCTACCATAGAACATTGGAATTTTATATTTTAACGGCAATAGTGTTAACTGTTATGGGTGTGGTTATCAGTTTAGGGAATCCAGTGTTTGTGCGGAGGCCGATGTATCGATTCAAAAGGACCCAAAATTATTATTTCTGACATAGTGCAAGAAAAAATGAGTGCGTGTGTGATTAGAAAAGTTTTATTTGTGATCTCATTGAGTCATCTCACCTGGTATAAATTATTGACTGTGGCATACCTGTTTCTTTTCAGGATGTCTCCACGCAAACAACTAGCTAGGGTTCCGGGTATAGTACGCGATGATAGCCCACTAAGCGACAAGGCCTCTGTGCAGGGCCTTTTATCAGTAGGGGAACCAGCAGAGGAACCATATGTACCATTACCCATTGGGCCACCGATTCCACCCGCCCCAACAACAGAGGGTGCACGCCGCTTGAGCACGTTGCATGAGTTTCAGCACCAAAGTCCACCAAAGATTCAGGGTCGGTTGTGCAGGGAACCCAAGACAGAGCCGGTCATGCAAGGAGAAGATAGTGTTACGCATGTGGTTGGTATGGTCACATGGCCTGTGACTTCCCGACCCGCCATATGGATGATCATATGACAGTCGAAGGACCACCCAGGTAGAGACAGAGGTTCGACTGAGGATTTCCACAGGGAGCAGGTCGACGTGGAAGAGGAGCTGGTCGTGCAGCTGGTGGTGGGCGATGATTCAAGGTATTATCGCCACCACTTCCAGGTTGTCCACCCTGACCACAACGATAAGGTGGACATGGGGGAGCTCAGCTCCAGGAAGCTGAGGCTTACGACCACGGAACATCGGAGATTATACGAGGTACGACTTGCATCTACTCTATCGTAGCTAAAGTACTTATAGACATAGGTTCCATTCATTCTTTTATTTCCAATGCCCTCATTCAAAGATCTAATACTCTAATGGAGTCATTGTCTCGATCCTTATGACTAGAGACTCCTACGGGAGAGGATTTGATGATTACACACTGGTGTCGGTAGTCTGAGCTCACTCCAGGAGGTGAGAGCTTCAGATGGGATCTCCTAGTAGTGGTGTCGAGGCCTTACAACTTCATCTTGGGTATGGACCGGTTATCTATAGTCCATGCTCTGATTGAGTGTATTACGCTAAATGTGCAGTGTATCCGTGAGGATGGGACAAGGTATACCTTCACCGGTTAGAAGGGAGCCTTTGCAGCACATGATGGACTTACCTAGGGGAGAGTGAAGCCGATCACTCATCAGTTGGCTATCCTTACCCTCAGAGTGGTTGATGTGGAGAGTCCGAGATATCCTATAGTAGTGGACCAGTATGCGGATGACTTCTTTGATGATGTTATGGGTCTACCATCTCACAGAGAGTTGGACTTTTACATTGACCTGTACCCCAGGAGGACACCGATATCAACACCATCATATCGGATTGCTCCCGCAGAGCTTTGTGAGCTACGAGCACAGCTAGAGGAATTGCTGAGCAAGGGGTTCATTAGGCCTAATTCTTCCCCTTGGGAATCACTGATTTTGTTTTCCAAGAAGACGGATGGGAGATTGATACTTTTTGTTGACTATCGGCACCTGAACCAGGTGACCGTGAAGAACATGTACCAACTTCCAAGGATTAATGACCTATTTGATTAGCTAAAAGGAGAACAATGTTTCTCAAATATAGAACTCAGATCAGGCTATCACCAGCTCAGAGTACGAGATGTGGATTTTTAAAAGAAGGCATTCAGATGTCGGTATGGCCACTTCGAGTTCTTGGTTATGCTATTCGGAGTGACCAATGCTCCAGCAGTGTTCATGGGACTCATGAACATGATCATTCATCCATACCTTTATCTCTTTTTAGTAGTCTTCATCGACGACATCCTGATCTACTTGGATACTGAGGAGGATCATGGCTATCATTTACAGATAGTTCTGGACACACTCCAAGAGCACCGACTTTATGGTAAGCTCTTGAAGTGCCAGTTTTGGAACAGAGATGTTCACTTTCTGGGACATGTCATCTCAGAGGCTGGAGTTATAGTGGATCCAGCGAAAACTGAGGCGGTACATTCTTGGGGGCCACCCAAGAGTGTGATGGAGGTACGAAGTTTCCTAGGTTTGGCTGGATACAACCGTAGACTTATGCCAGATTTCTCTTGAGTTTCACCACCTTTATCAGCGCTGTCGAAGAAGGGTAAACACTTCATGTGTTCGGTGAGATGCCAACGGAGTTTTCAAGAGCTGAGGCAGAGGATGACTACTGACCCCATCTTGAGGCTTTCAGAGGAGGGCTTTGGGTACGTATTCTACTGCGACACATCAGGGACTGGGCTCGGTGGTGTCCTGATACATGAGAGAGCAGTTATCGCATATAGTTCTCAACAGGTGAGACAACATGAGCATAACTATTATACCCTTGAACTTGAGTTATCAGAAGTGGTCTTCTCTTTGAAGATGTGGCGAAACTATCTGATGGGTGAGAATATTTTGGTCTACACTGATAACTAGAGTCTTAGGTTTATCTTCTCCTAGATGGGCATGAACCTGAGAGAACGACATTGGCTTGATTTCCTCCAAGACTATGACTTCGATATAGTCTATACACTTAGGAAAGAGAACACTATAGCTGATTTACTCAATAGGAGATCTGGTATACAATTACTAGGTGAGGCGACAGAGCTACTGTCCGCTTTGCATATATCCTTTGTGGATTGAGATGGAGCAATTTTCATCAGCCTCTTACAGTCACTTCCTGACTTTTTCAGCGAGTTAGGGTTGCACAACATGGGGACACTGACTGTGAGGCTCGACATGTTCAGATATCCACAGGGTAGACACCTGAAGGATTTTTTGAAGGCGAGGAGCACATCATCCTCTCCAGATTGCGTACTATGATACCAGTGGATTTATGGGAGGACGTATTGAGGGAGTTCCATACGTCCCCTATAGCGGTGCATCTATGAGTGGAAAAGATTTATCAGGACCTCCGACAACAACACTAGTGGCCGGGAATGAAGAATGATGTAGTAGAGTTGGTCTCTTTGGGCCTCACTTGCCATCAAGTGAAGGCAGAGCATCTGGTACCAGCAGGCTTAGTTCAGCCTTTAGAGGTCCCAGAGTGGAAGTGGGACAGGATATCCATTGACTTCATGACAGGACTTCCACGTACACATAGGGGTCATGATTCTATCTGGGTGATCATGGGACTATTTACTAAGTCGGCCCAGTTCTTACCGATCAGAGAGTATGGTTCAATAGAGAGCATGGGACACCTCTATGTGCAGGAGATTGTGCGGCTACATGAAATACCCACAATGATTGTATCCGATCTTGATGAACGTTTCAATTCCCAACTATGGAAGGGGGTTGAAAGAGGATTTTGGGACGCAACATCATTTGAGAACTACCTTCCATCCTTAGACAGATGACTAGACTGAGAGGACCATTCAGACCCTCGAGGAAATGCTACTTGATTGTGTCCTCAACTTCGGCTACAGCTGGGAAGATCACCTGTCCTTGGTGGAGATTTCATACAACAACATCTATCACTCCACCATTGGGATGAAACCATTTGAGGCTCTGTACGGCAGACCGGGAAGATCACCTTTGTGCTGGACTAACCTAGGGGAGTCATCACTCATGGGACCAGAGATGGTATGGGCTACCATAGAGAAGATGCAGTTCATCAAGGAATAGATGTGGACTGCATAGAGTAGGAAAATGCATTATGACGACATGATATGGAGACCTATGGTGTTCGAGGATGGTGACCACGTCTTTCTACGGGTCTCACATCGACGAGGTTTGAAGAGATTTTGTCGGGGCGACAAGTTATCTCCGAGGTTCATCGAACCTTTTCAGGACCTTAGTATATTTTCCGAGGTAGATTACCACTTAGGTCATCCACATTAGTTTCATCGGATGCATGATTTTTTCCACGTATCCCAGCAGATAAGATACATGCATGAACCTTCTGACGTCATCGACCACAGAGAGTTGAACATCGACGATGGGGCGACGATTACGGAGGTTCTGGTGGAGATAGAGGATCGACATGAGATAATCCATCATGGGTGATCGATAACTTTAGTACGCATTCGTTAGAAGCACATGAATTCATAGGAGAGCACATGGGAGCAGGAGGCGTAGATACGTGCTCAGTACCCCAACTTGATCACTAGATTATGTTGTGGCTTTCAGGGACGCAAATCCCTGAGGTGGGGAGAATGTATAGACCCGAATTTTTTAATGTAATGTTTTTAAATTATATGGTAATATTACTAGTTCGTGAAAATTGATGGTGCAAGATTATGAGGCCCGATGTGCCCAGAATGAATTTATAACCATTTTTTTCATTATGTTCTTTAAACGTGTGAGTGGGTTTTTGTACCTTTTTAACCAGTGCTCGGAATTGAAATCTAAGGACATCATTGAACTCGTAACACTAGTAGTCAAATACAGATACTTTCACCTCGACCGTAGTTAGAAAAAGGTGAAAGTTAGTTTTCAAGGTTTTCGTGGAAAAAAAATAAAATAAAGAACAAATTCTATTTTATTTAAAACCTCCCATTTGAATGTTCAGTGGTGGAGACCTCCCCAGCTAGAAAACCTTTCATTTAGAATTCACGGTGGTGTTGACCACCCAAATCCCTCTTAATGTGGTGTTAACCCATGTAATTACTCCACTTTAATTATACCAACATCAACTTAATTAATGTCCAAAACTAATTAAATAAATAAAAACATAATGAAATACATTGGAACTGATTTTTGTGGGGTTGGAAAAAAAATTTTGGCAAGGGAGAGCTTGGGATAATTCTAGAGAAACATTTTCCAATGAAGAAATCATCTCCTTCGACGAATAATTATCCAATGAAGAACTCTGTTGAAGGATATCCAATGAGGAAAATATTCAATGACAACAAACTGAAATACGTCTTTCTATCCTCCCCGACGTCAACGAACCTTCGAGGTAGGTATTGTTGTTTATATACCACATACCCCATTCATGATGTTCTTTATGATTTCAGAACAATTATTCCACTTGCTACTGTTCTAACGACGAGGGTGTGGTCTAAACGAACATGGACCTACCTCTCTGCAATCTTTGTGATATTTTTATGGTCTTGAATCGCTGTCGACATCCCGAGTTGAGTGCAAGAGTCTTCAGAATGAACAACGGGCCACAGGAGCGAGCCCGGTGACCTGAGGAATGTCGCCAGCAACCATGCTGGAGACCAACACTAGATGGAAACTGGAGAGGCAACCGACACTCCAGATAGTCGCAAAAATGGCGGCAACACAACCGCGTCGTCATAGAAGGGCCGCGACCTATCAGCCGTGATGGGCCAAGGGCAACAGCCGATGCACGGCCGACCCCGCGAAGCGGGTGGTGGCGCGAGTCCGCGCCACCGGGTGTGTAAGAGCCACGACATGAGGTCGCGATGACGATGGGAGGGCGGTCAGCTCGCTATTGGCCACTACTGGTGGTGTAGCGTGTAACCACCCCACGGAGGAGGGATAGCCATCCAACAATTAAAGTAGCTGAGCGGGACCTCAGGTCCCGCGTACCAGCTTCCGGCACCACGTGGCGCCGTCCGGTCGGTCACCCAACCCGAACGGCTGGGTCGTTCGGGGTACCCAGGGGGCGCCTTCCACTTGGGTGGTAGCTAGGGAGGACCCCAACGCAGGGCCACCCAGCCACGGGCCAGCAATGGTAGGCCGGGCCGAACCCAGCAGGTTGGGCCGGACCCAGCAGGCCGGGTCGGGCCGGGTCGTACCGGACCCAGACCATCTTCGACCATTTTTCGCTCTTTTGGCCATAACATGAGCTACATGCATCCATATGATGAACCCTCTGCAACGTCAGAAACCTTGGACCGAGATGGTCCTTTTGGTATACCCCCCTTGATATTTGTATAATGTTGGGGTAGGGACAGGTTGGATCGAACACGAATCCAACCGGGCCTTCGGGACATAAGGGCAATAACTTACAGACCGGGTGTCTGATTGACTCACCGTCTGTCGCATTGAGACTGCAATTGCATGGCGGACCATTGAGATTATTCTCCGTGGGACTTAGTGGATGTTTGAGAATCGACCCGTGGCTTGAGGAGCAGACCCTCCCAGAATCAAGAGAGCTTAGTGTGGGAACCGTGTAGCTGGGTATAACATGAGTAAGGGATCCTATGTGGGTATGTGCTTTGGGATCTTATGTGGGTTTGTGTACCAGTATTCCACTTGGATCCACTCTAGGAATGCATGTGGGACTACTCTATAATCCTACATGGGTCTTCTATACTTGGATTCAATGTGGGCCTGATGAATTTGGATCTTACGTGGGTCTGATGATTTAAGATGCTACGTGGGTCTGCCTCTAAATAGAGTAAGATGATTTAGTAGTAACATCTAATCATTTATACTATCATAAAAAAGTTATACTTAGTGTGAGATGAGTCTTTACATTTATGGAAATTATCTATGTGGCATACCATTATGGTGCATACCTTCATGGTGATACCTTTGTGGTATTCTTCTATGTGGTGTTACATTTGTGGTACTTACCTTCGTGGTGTTACCTTGGTGGTATTTTTTCTTTCGTGGGACAATTGAGCTTTGAGATTTGAGTTGGGAATTGTGTTTCTTCATGATTGAGATGGGTTTAACAGACAACTTAGGTATATGTATGGGTATATACCTATGTCGGGTTTTCGGTTGTTTTCATGCTTTGTGGTTTATCCTTTGTGGATTTTTGGAGACCTTCGAGGGTCTCGGGGTCCCTACTGAGTATCGTTATACTCACCCATGCACAGGGTATGCCTACACCTTGTTGTGTTTGGTGCATACGGCGAACATTGATGACTGAAGATGAGAGTACCAGGACTGGCGGTAGCTCTAGGTGGAAAATAGATGAGGCATACCACAGAGACAGCTATTTGAGGTATGTACATACCCTTTAGGTAGGATCCTTGGCGGGTGTTCATAGGAGTTGTTTTCAGTTATTCTTGTACTTCCCAATTTTCATTGTAATTTCTAGTCGGGAATGTATTATGGCCCCTTTTTCATACAGTACGCACTGTTTTTGCAATACTGATTACTTTTTTTCACATATTTATGTGTTCTTGGTTTGTGTGAGTTTACAGGTTATAAAGGCAATGCCTTCCCATTTTAGGTAAGTCGCCTTTCGGTGCTAGTCGCCAGCCCCTGGCCTATGGAAGGTGGGGTTGGGGTAGTCACGGCACAGGCCTCGAGGGACGGTTCGTGACATGACCCTACATGGATGAACCATCCCTTTGGTTTACAGGTTTTGGTAGCATAGAAACATGAAGGAGTGTTCATGGGAGCAGGAGATCTAGATGAGGGTTAAGTATCGTAAGTTCTTTTACTAGAATTTCTTTACGGGGATGACAATATTAAAGGATGGAATGATATAGAGACCCTATTTTTTCACCATGTAATAATTTGATATATTTATAAATTTTTTTCCAGATCTTGATGGTGAGACAAAGTGTGATTCCAAGTCATTGGATTCCCAAAATTAATTTTATAAAAAAATTAAATATATGTTATATTATACACATGTAGTTAATTAAAGAGAACATGATAACTCTTAAAAATTTTATCAGATCAGAAATCTAAGTCCTTTGTTTTGTCTGTAACATGGGTTTTACACTAGGCGTGATGTAAAATGCATCATCACAGGATGTTCAGACCCCTCACTAATTGGCAGTGAGTTAAGTGGATTTATTTATTAAATAAGTAGTTAAATAATTCATTTAACCAAAATGATATTTCTATAAATATGTCATTAAATAAATTTTTCCAGGGCTAGGCTCACAATTTCTAGAATCCAATAGTGTGAGATCCTCCCACCTCCCTTTCTTAAATCGAGAGAAATAACAAAAGAATGTTAGATCTTATTGGATCAGGACACAATGGAAACAACAATCCCTTCCAATCATTGTGCGAGCATGTTATTCATCAAAAATCGATCCAAAACATAGTTTAGAATTCTATTTTGGTGTTTTAAAATTTTTAATTAAATTTTTGAGTGGATTGATAGTTTTTCATTGATTTGAGCCCCTCACTACAACCATTTCATGTGCTAACATACAAAAATTGTTTATTTTTGTTGTTTATATAACCCTGGATTATGTTCATGATTCTTTTACAAGAACTATTTTATAAAGATCATTGAATACAGTGTTCATGGTGCCTTTCCTCCAATGTTTCATTGTGTTATTCATCGATAGAATCACCATGGTTCCCTGTTCAAATTTTCTGGGGGGTACCGAGCTCGATTGGACCACCAGATATGCATTAGATTGACAGAATGACAATTTAATGATGGGAAAGACATAGATCAAGGATATGTGTGAGGTATGGGTGACCTTTTTTGATAATAAACATCAATATTGCGATGAAAGTTGGTTTGGTGGCATGCATATCTATAAAAAAATGCTCACTGTGAGAAGATTCTAATTCACATTGAGACCCAACTAGATTCTGCAATCCACAATTAGATTTACCTTTTTTGGGAGATTGGATGCCAAAATCAATATGGTTTGGAAATATTCAACCATGAGAGTCATATCCAGAAATTCTATTGAAAACCATACTACACGCTATGTACAATAATAGCACATGGAATGTATTCCCTTCAAGCAGTGGTGCTAGGGTTTTTGAAACCTATAAGGATAGAACAAAGTGTACTTCCCTGGACATGACATGTACCACTTTTCCATGTGATTGAGATGTGTGATGAATCACACATATCGGAACACGCTATGTGAGGAATAAACAGACCCGATTTGACCACACCAGAATCATCCCATGAGGACTAACATTCCATGTGCCATGGTATATGGAAACCGAGTCTGAGTACATGGAATCCAACAACAGATGTGTGCTTGGTCTAGGTTAGTTATGACACGATGTTTAGTCCACAAAAACAATATGTTCTACTACATGGGATGAATCCATATACCAGCTATAAATACAACCAGGATGTGAAGTGGGACCACACGCCTTGTGGATCCCCTCACACACAATGCACCCATTGAGCTCCAATAGGGTTACATTCAACATCGGTATCTCCTTCATATGAACACATATATTGGCCCAAGAGTATCCTATCGTTACTGTTTTTTCATATAGAACACATTGGTTCCCCCAGAATCATATTTGTATATATGTTGTGAAATATTCCATGTTTCATACACACTATGGAGACACTAGATGATGATAGAGATAGTGCAGGATCACTAGAACATTCTGGGCTTACCCTCTAATAGGGAAGGGTTGTGGAGTTCCCAGACGATCTATCAGAGTTACCCTCTAGCAGGGCTGGGTAGTGGTGTTCCTCTGTGTTCTTGGATTACCCCTAAAAGGGCTAGGTAGTGGAGTTCCACAATCTCCTTTTCTAGTATTTTCCTTCTACAAGGATGGGTAGTGGAATTCCCCAATTATATTTTTGTGTTACCCTCAAACATATATGTGAAATGGAGTTCCATGCTATTTTGGGATTACCCTCTAGCAGGGAGGGGTAGTGGTGTTCGTTGATGATCTTTTATGAGTGGTACCATCCAGTAGGAGTATGAAGTTGAGTTACATGGTGAATTTAAAAGAATGACCTTCCTATCGTATCTAATAATGGTATCCTCAAAAGAATTTGTGGCTCCTCATCTGTACAACAGAATGAAGAGATGTGTTTTGGAATACCTAAAGACTCCCAAGGAAGAGGGACAATTTCCCAACAAGGACAAATTTTTGTTACACAACCTAAAACCAGGAAGATGAGTTAGTGCCAACCAAAGTAGATAGCATTAACATGAGGTGATTGAGTCCCTTAAACTTGTGTGTTTAAAGAAGATGCGTGAAATGATGTGATTATTTGATGGACTTATTTTGGAACTGTTGGTGACTCCTTTTATGGGCATAACTATGAGATGGAGAACTCCTTACTCATTCATTTGGGATTCCTTAAATTAACCCACAACCACACTAATATATATATATTTTTATTTCTTATAGGATCACACACTTGATTTAAATACTCTTCTTACAAGGAGGTGGAGATGCATGGGGTATGCAACATTCTTCCTATGTATAAACTCTCATGGTTGGATGATTCAACTATATCTCTATTGGTGGTGAAGACTCAATTATTTTTTCATATAATCATCATGATTATCCCCTTGTTCTTGGATGAACATTCTTCCACTCTCTTTGTGGGTTGAGCTATAATATTTCACTACACCATGTTCTATCAACTAATTTACTCTTCATTCATATCTATTACTACTCCATATTCTCCACATTTGGTTCATTCTATTGGGTATGTTTCTAGTCACCCATGTATGGGATTTTACCACATGAGCCGTGTCATTTTTAGATGGCAGTCTGGTTGATCGTGACTTTATAGGTGCCTAGGGATACTGGGTTCTAGGACCTCATATGATTTTCAATGAATGGGATTCAAGAGTGGGGATCTCATATTCTATTTACTTTTTCATTTTTTTAGGTAGGGACATATTTCTATTTGGGTGGCTATTTCCCCATTTCACTTTCATCGTACACTACCATACATTTTTATTATCTAGACGTTCATTATTGTTTGGATTAATTTATAAGAGTTTTAAAACATATATTATTTCCCTCTATACTTCTTCATTAATTTGGATATATTTTTATATAAAGGTTCTTAGGAAATGTCCAAAAAAATATTATTTTTGCTTTGGATCTTGTTTCCACGCTCTGACCTATGGAGGCGAGATTGGGGTAGTTGTGTATTGAGCCTCGACATGGGAAAAGCCATGGAAGTGAGCACATACTATGTTCTATAATCACACATTACATATGACCCTATTAGGATTTGTGAATATCCCATTATTAATGGTCTTGATAAGGGAAATACACCTTACTATGGGTGATAGTCCCTCTAGTAGAGCGTGGAACATGAGATATTTCTTCAGGGGGGTTTTCTACATAGATTATCTAGATGCATGTGGGAAATAACTATTATATTTTTTAAGTGGAATACCACTTGGGAGAAACAATTTGGGATGTTAGGAATTGATTTTCTAACAATTTTATTTTTATATGTGGTTTTCATATAATTTTACTCTATTTATATCTGATTACATTGGGAAATGTTTTCATATATGATGCATGTTCATGTTATATTACATATTTTTGACATAGTTCACACTCCCATTGTTTTTTTAGTAGTTCAAATTTTCTAATAATAATCATGGTATTTCATGGAACATATTTTTGAAAACCCTTAATGAATGATACATTATCTAAAGGGTGAAAAATCTCCTCCAAACATGTTGTGGTTGACCCTTTTTATTAATGCCAACCTTTGGTGGCTAGGAGTCCACATGTGGTGTTGAGATGTCATGGATCATGTTTTACTCTTGTATTTGGGTCATGAGAATTAAATTTTGGTATAAGAGTCCACTAAGGTATCTTAGGATTGGTACTTGAGAGTATAATGAAATAAATTATTGTCAGGGCTCATAAATTAACCCATAAATATTCCTAAAAAAAGTAATTATGGAGGAAACCTAAGTCACCAAATATTGTTCATGTTTTCTCTTCATTCCCCTTCTTTTCATTGAGTGAGTCCTCAATTCTTGAGTCTCACACCTCATTGTATACATAGATAGGTAGGTCTGATTGGGATATCGTACCATGATGTGTTATTTATTATCATTATTTATCTTATTATAGTTGGAACTGGATGATGACTAATATTAAATGAAATATTAATAATAAATAATTAGTGTTTACCAATATTTTTTTAACAAGTACGTTAATATGTGTTAGAATTTGATTTCATTGATTGATAGTTCTATTTTTTGTAAATGACATCTAGATTCCTTTATGTTATACATAAATAATGCGATTAATCATTCTTAAGTAACTACTTGAACTTTTGAACTTGTATTGAAATGATATCTATTTTTTCCAACAATGTAAAGTATTATGGAAAATTAATGTGGTAGGTAGAAGAATGTGGTTATACCACACCCATATTATTTAGTTAAAGTATTGGGGATGTTCCTTATTGGAATAAGGTATTTATATCATTATCTAATTTATTTTATAGGATTACACCTAGAATACCACTCCATACTAATAAAAAAGGATTGGATGATAATATTATTCATGTTTGACATTTAGTTAACCCTTAGGTCTTGGAGGGGATTTCCCATTTTATTCAAGAACCTAGTTAAATATATCCATAAAAGGAGTGTATGACCTATGAAATATTGAGATATTTTCAATTTCATAATACTTATACATTTTGATTTAAATGGTAGTAGAAAGACCTTATCAAATGGGTTTAATCATCATGTATATTTTGAAGAATCCTTATAAAAGTTATCTAGGGTGATGGCCAAAGGTTTTTCCCCAAGGAACTAGGCCCAAAACACCATAAACTCTCCCACACATTTGAAAATTTTTAATCATTTAAAAATAATGAAATTATTTGAATACAATTTTAATGAGAATCATTACAAAATATGAAAAATTATATTCAATTTTGAAAAATGGTGGGAATTCTTTAAAGAATTTCTATGACTGAATCTTCCTTATCCTATTGACTATTTTTCTATATTCCCTAACCTCCCTAAATATTCAGTATTAAAACCTCTAAACTGGTAATCTCTCTATATTTCCATTTATAGGAAGGTAATATATATCAATATTAGGTTAATTTACCCTCACACTATCCCACGACTAGTGATGTAGAACACATATCTTCTAAGAAAAGGAAACAATGATAACTCAACACAGTATGCCTTACCATGAATAGGAGTTCCACTATTCATGGGTAAAAAATGCGTACTACACCCCACTATACAATCAAAATCCACGGTATGAATGATAAATAATGAAGGGAAACATTGAATGATAAATAGTGAGAGAATAAGGGGAATGTTATATAATAGAGAAAGAATGAAAATCATATTCAAACAATACAAAAATTCACACCATCATCCCATAGTGAATCTAGAAATACAACCCAAGGAAATATTTTCAGATTAATCTACACTTTATTGATTATTAACTCTTAGTCAACCCGCATTGGATTTATATCTCCATAAACATGGAGAAGGGGAACATACAGGGGAGAGACCAGAAAATAAAATGAAAATTCTGAAATTAAAAATGAAAATAATATCATACCAGAGTATCCTTGAATAATTACTCTACAACCTATTATCTTATATTTAATTCTCACGAATAGTTCCTAGGTTCATAGGATATTCAAAATGTGGATTTGTGTTCCGCATGTGATTTTTACAGATGGGAGGTTATGGAATGAAATCCCTTACTCCATGATCAAGATATATCTTCCATCATTTCAAGTAAATCTATGACCCCTCATATTCATTTTCCATGGATTAGTGACATGTTGAAAGAATTCATGATTATTTACCTATTTTAAAAGATAATAAAAATACTGATATTTCATTATTCTTGATTTTCATTAAGACTAAACATGTATCTTGGATCAACAACAATGTTTTTATTATTCCTTTAATAATTATCGTGAATAACCTCAATGATTTATACTGAAGAATGTTATTTCTCGCATGGATTCATGAAAGACTAGTGTTTTCATTGTTATTGGTGAAGTAATTCATGTGGTTTACCTATGAAAATATTAATATTTCACTCCTAGTTCACTATTACATAAACTCTATCACAGTTGAGTTAATCCTATGTGACCTCAGATTTATTTGTATAATCTCATATAATATGAATTTTCCCCTAAACGACCTTTATGATACCACTCAATTCATTTATAGGTTTAATGTAAGGTGGTAGATATGTGGCCTATTTATTCTCATTAATTCCCATGGGTACTCTTCCACAACATGTGTATCTCGGTGTTTAATCTCTAGTAGCATACTCATTACGAGGTTTATTCTTACATATTTTTAGTAAATATATATGATATATATTATTTAATAATTATTCATGAATGGGGAATTTTTATTTACCTTTCTTTCCATCTATCTATCAAAAAGTTAAAACAACTTTCATGTGTATGCACATCATACCGTCTCCATGAACGGTGAAATTCATTTTTGTATCTATAACTTTTGTGGATTACTAAAAATACATATTAAATGATTATATATAATATTTATTTTATGATTAATGTTTTATTATGATGGATCCATGATCAATTTATAAGGATTTAATCTACCGAACCAAATAAATACATTAAAAACAAATCACTTATTACGTAGAACTAAGATTTTAACATAGAATCATTAATTAAAGGGAGATAAACTATAATACGAAAATTATAAAGAGTATGATATATATTACTATGGTTCTATAATATATATATAATAAATATATATTTATTATAATTTATTTTTGGACACATACAAAGGAAGTCAAACCTAAGGTAAGGGATTAATGCATAATCTCATCATTTTTCGAGATTGTTTATGTTTAAGCCACTATTTGTGGTATATAATGATATTTATATCTAAAAACTATTTATAATATTATCCTATATTTTTTAAGTAAATAAAAATGTCAAATTGAATTTTCCTCACTTTAATTGAAGATACTAAAATAACATTTTTTAGGAAAACTGACCTTATTTTGATGCTCTTTTGATAATCTTTCACTTCCAGGTCCATATTTATCATAAATTTACTAAAATAATGTTTAATAAAATATTAAATGGTTAATTAAATACATTTTTAACCTTGTTTTAATTCTTAAAAATTCATTTAAATGAAATCTTCTCATCATTTTCTAAAGGAGGTACATTTTTTAACAATTTAGAAAAGTGTGAAAGGAATGTTTTTTCACTTATATAGAATGTATGGAATTTTTCACTACATGAATGATCATTAATTTTAACCTTAATTTATAATTTTAATGTTTATTTACAAATAAAAATTTTCCTTATTCTTTACCAATATTTTAGATTTTAAATAAGTGATTTCTATGTGAAAATGGTATTGTCCTCAAGAAAATATCAAGAGATTTTTTAATTTATTTTCATCTATGAAAAACTAATTTTTTGGATATTATGGTTTAATGAGTTTATAATTTAATGATATTATCCGAAATATTTCTAAATATTGGTTATGATCAATTTTAATAGGGAAATTATTGATGTTCCATATACTAGTTACTCCAATACAAAATGTATTGATTATTAAGACATGTTGATTAAGTTGTATTCCTCATACATATGATCAATGAATATAAATTATTATGTTATGAGTGAGAAAATAAATTACATATTCCCTCTATTCATTAGAAGGTATGATGATAGAGTTTATTTTTAGTATTTGGAAGATGCCTTATTCATTTATCTAAGATGTCTTTGAATAAGGCCTCAACAATTTGTTTTAGATGTCCAGAAATATACCTTCCGTCATCATTATATTAGTTATTGTTATCCATGTGATCATTTTAATATTTATGATATCTATGGATAATTTTACATATAATGGGATTATTTATATGGAATTATTTTATCATCATTTATTCTTGTCATTTTATTCATTCCTTATTATCTTCTGGTGTATGTAAACATATACTATGAATTTTAGGACACCCCTTTCGTTGGTTTCTATTAGCTTGGATTATTGTGAGTATATTATGATTTATATGTATGTATATAGAAAGGGGGATAATTGGTTTATCAATGAAAATCTTATGTTTTATTGTATGTTTTCAAATGTAATGTATAATTTGAGTGTGTATCTAGTTTTCCAAGAATTGTAAATTATTTAGTCCTTTCAAATGTGATCACTTATATCTAGTACTAATCTAATAAAGTAACCAGTGACTTATGGCTACTATGGTAAGGGTTTATAAAGTTTATATCAGACCATGTTTATCATAAAACATTAAAATTGTATTTAGAAAAACATAGATGAAGGAATTCAACCCTTTGACTGAATTTGATGATAAGTCTAAGCATAAGATGACATCATACTATTTTGGTAAGATATAGATTATGTGGGACTCCTAAAATTAAATCCCTATATTGATACTATAGGTGGACATTATTTTTCATGTAGATGCATCTAGTGGTTAAACACAAGAAAATAGTTGGTTGATTATATCAGAGGCATAATTCCAATAAACAATGGGTGTGCCCGTATAATACACCTAGTTAGAAACTCTCGAGGGATATGCTTGGGTAAATTTAGATTTTCATTAAAAACCATTATGAATGATTTGATAAAACACTTATGATTTTAGAATATGCCAAATGAAAGCAAGTTTATGATTTTGAGTTTAGCTATGCATAAATTTGTCAACTTAGTATAGGCCTTCCACTAGTTATGAGATTATAAATTAGGATTCATAATGTTATGATATAATCCAATATTTTAAATTGTTTAGAAGTGTATCGTAGTATATGGAATCGATATAGCATCACTAGCCATAATCTATATAGGGATTTCCCTCCTAGGAGATATAATGAAGCTCTATCTCACATTACAGCCAGGGTTGAAAAAATAATAACTATATCAGTGTAGCTTACTCAAGTTATAAACAATAATCTTTTGTATATGGAGAACACTTATAATATATATTGTGGTGTAACAATGTGAGACCTCTTAATGAATCACCAACCTCTATCATTTAATTGGATTGAAAATCCAATTATTCTTAAGAAAATTGATATATTCCATAGAGAATATATTTATTTATTTGGGATATAAGGAAATGTATAAGGTTTTCATGGTTGTCTGGTGTCTCTTTTGGGAATGCATATCAATAATGTTCATTGATTTAAAGCACTAACAATGAGGAGGAAATAACAAGAATTGAATCGATGAAATTTAAGTAAATTTTCCTGGAGATATATCTTCCTCATACAAAACGAGTAGATATGGATTGAAAATATTCATTCTGAGATAAAATTAATAAGGAAATGTTTCTGTTTATGAAAATAAAATTACAAGGTTATCATGGAATAATGTAGAATACATACGTAGTCAAATGAGAAATATTGACCATTTCTTTGATGGGATTAAAACAATCCTTCAATGGGAACTAATCTCCAAAGAATTATCATCATATGAGGATATAGTATCGTGTGCTATCAAGATAGAGAAATAATTAATTAAGTCATATGGATTAAAAGTTAATCATGAGAAGTATCGGGAAAAAGTGAAAAAATAAAAAAATGAAGAAGAGCAAGTGGATTTTCTAACATGCAATACTTGTGGGAATATAAAAAATTGTAAATTCTTAAAAGGAAAATGAGATTACTTAAAGTGTGGTGAAAATTACCATCATTCACATGAATTAAACAATATGGTAAAATCCATTAAATTATAGTGTTTTGAATATAAATAGATGAGGTCATATTTTAAATAATTCCACAAACATCAATGGAACATACCATAAAATAATATAAGTGGAGAATCCTAAGCATAAGAAATTATTATAGATTGTGTGGATGTTCCAAGTGAATTGGTGAAAGGTACACTTATCATCTACTCTATGATTGAAAATGGTTTATTTGATTTTGGTTTTACCAAAACTTTCATTTCTGAAAATTTTTATAAGGGTATCAAATCACCACTGAATTAATTAGATATGGAGTTGGTGGTGAAACATTTTAATGCTAGGGGGATTAAAACTCATGTATATAACCCCTATCCAAATAGAATTTTTTCGGAATATTCTGCCAATGGATATTGATATTCTTAATCTAGCCTAATTTTATTTAATATTGGTTATGGATTCTATCACTCAGTATAGTTCACATATCAATATTCGAGGAAGGGATGTTACATTTGATATTTTGGAATCAAAATTAAATAATATATTTGTGAAAGGATACACAAAAAATATATAAATTACTTATATCATGTGTGTTTTGTTACATTTTCATGAGGGATATTTTTATCAATTTGTTAGGGAGAAACTAAATATTGAACATGTGCCTATTTTTTGTTAATATACCAATTTAATTCATCAGAGAACACCTTGAATACCAAAAAATATTGAATTTTTATTTTGGTATAATACTTACTTGGTGCTATCGGTAATTCAAAGACTCCATGATGAATATAGTATATTGAGTTTCATGAATTGAAGAAGAATCTAGAGGAGAATCTAGATAAGGAATTCAGTCACCCTTGTTCATTTCCATGGGGAAAAGATATTTTTCTTATTAAGAATAATGGTGGGTCAATGCGTCTTTCTATTTATTATTGGGAAAATAAAAATTTCATTATTAATAAAAATAATCATATAACATATATTGATGATCATTGTGATCAATTACGAGGATATTTATTTTTTGAAGATTGATCATCTATTGTGGTAGCATTAGAGAAAAATCAAGGAGTATACACACAAGGAAATCTTCCGTATAAGGTATAATCATAAAAAATTTATAGTAATTCAATTTGAACATACCAATGCTCTTGTTATCATCATGGATTTAGATAATATAGCCTTTAGAGAACCACTTGATTTCATTATTGTAGTATTTATAATAATAAATATTTTATATAAAAAGATCATGGAAAATCACGAAAAATATTTTAGAAATGCAATAAAGACCATGAGGAAGGAAAAAGTTTATGATAATTTTATCTTGTATGAATTTTGGGTTTAGAAAGTTTCATTTATTGGGTCATATAATCTCAAGTGCGCGTATATTAGTGGATCTTTTGAAGAAAAATGTTATTGAGAAATAGTGAAGTCCAATCACAGTAAATGAAATCCATAGTATTCATTGGTTGTATGGATTCTACCTATGATTTTCGAGATATTTGTCAATATTATCTATTCCACTAACCATATTGACTACAAAAGCTTTAATTTTTTTAGACATATGAATTTTATTAAAATTCCAATGAACTGAAGAGATCATTGGTTATTATGAAATTTACTACACTATAATGCAGTGGAGAAGGGTTTTAAGTCTTTAGTGATTCATCAAAGAAGTTTCTAGGATGGATACTCAAAAATAATGATGGTGATACCATATGCCTCTATATATTTATAAATTTATAATTAATACTTCCAAACTCATGATTCGAAATTGGAAATAGTAATTTTTTAATTGAAATATGGGGGAAATATATATATATGGTGAGAGGTTATATATATACACTGATCATAAACATTTTAAGTGTATATTCATAGTTAATGAGTTTAATATGTGTGAAATAAGATTATTGGAGTTAATAAAATATCATTATTTTTTAATAAATTGCCACCCTAGGAGATAAATCAAGGTGGACGATGATCTATGCTAGAAAGAACATGCTTTTTTATCCACGAATATGATTGAAATAGATCAAATATTCACAGATTTATATAAGAATGATCTTGAAATCATGATTAAATTTAATATATATTATCTTTCTCATATTAATGTTCAACCATACACCCTTAATATGATTATGAAGGTGAAGAAGGAAGATAATGAATTATATAAGAATGTGAGAAATGGTCATGATTCCAGACATGATCATACTGATATAATAAGGTTATTGATTCTAGTTTATGTATCGTATATACTATACTTGAATAAGGATATATTATATAAACCTCTTAATTCATCAGCCTCTATTCTTCCTAGAAGTACCAAAATGTATAGAGATCTAAAAAACACTTTCTAGGGGTTAAACATGGAGAGGGATATTTCAAAGTATGTATATCAGTGCATGATATATAAGAAAGCAATGGTTTAGAGAGATAGGTATAATGGTATTTTATAACCATTACCCATATTAGAATGGAAACATGAAAACGTCACAATGGATTTCATCATCGGCCTCCCAAAAAATTTGATAGGTAAAAGTTTTATATTCCTTATAGTTGATCAACTTATGAAATAAAAACATTTTATTTCTATAATAAAATATTTTCCCCGTGGTCAACATGAGAGAATATACATTAATGAAGTGGCATGCTCTCATTTACTACCACATTCTATTGTATGTGATTGGGATCCATGTTTTACCTTAATGATTTGAAAAATTATTCAGAATCTCTGGATATAGAGTTAAGTGTTTGTACTATTTATCATCCTTAGATATTTGGCTAGTATAACAGGACCAATAAAAATCTAGATAATTTTTTTGATCTTTCTCTATGGATTTAAAAGTTTTTGGAAAAAAACATTACTTCGGTATAATTTTTTTACAATAATATCTTTCAGTCCTGTATTAGGCTATCTAATTATAAATCCCATGATATAAATAAGTTTAGAAATCCCAAATGATATACTAATTTTTTTTAAAAACATTATGGGGACCTAATATAGCTAAGTAAATAAAAAATATAGCTAGATACATTAAACATCTCATAAGGGAATATCATAGCAGAAAAACCCTTATGTTGAAATCGTTGTAGAGATCATGAGTTTGAAGTTGGTAAATATGTATTCATTTGAATATGTCCCTAGAAGATGTTATTGAGATTCTTAAAATATTTAAATATCTTCCCTAGTAATATTATACCCTTTGAGATTCTTAATCATACCGGGACTGTAGCTTATCTCTTCGAGTTTCCACCGAATATCTCTCTTGTTCATGATGTTTTCCAGATATCTCTCTTCAAGAAGAATATACCTGGAAGAAAAAATATGTTAAGCTCATAGGATGTAATTCATGAGAATGATTTATCTTATGAGGAACAATATGTGGACATTCAGGATCATATTCAGAATGTTTTATGAAACAATACCCTCAGATAGTCCTTTTATTGGTGAAACCATAAATTTGAAGAAGCTACTTGAGAACTTAAGGATGTAATGAGGTTGATGTATCCCAAGTTATGTTCATCATAATGATAGAATTTGAAGGATAAAATTCATTTTAATGTTGGTAATATTTAAAAACATTATATTTTATGATATATTTATTTATAAATCAATTTAATTTCAACGATAACCTTCTTTACACACAACAGTGAGTTTAAATAGGCCATGATATACTATTCAGATATTATTTTTTAATATTATAGTAATTGTTTAAATATTAAATTATAGGGTATAAATATGAATAAATAATTTATAAATATTATTTATTTTACAATTTTATAAAATAAATTCCTTAGTTATCAATTGACATAAAAAAAGAAAAAAATTTGAAATTAAAAGAATTTTTTTTCTGAAAAACATTTGTTGTGTTTGGAATGTGTTTTAATCATGATAAAATAATGTCATCACTATTAGTGAATTATTTTCAATATATATATATATATATATTTATTTATTAAATTATTTCTTTTTATTCATTTAAGGATTTTCCTAAGAATTGGATAATAATGAATCCAATTTAATGCTTAAAAAATAATTTTTAAAGAGAGTGCTTTTCATATCATTTTGAAAAAAAATACAAATTAGTTTCCACCAATTATATAAATTTAATATTAAAAAATTAACTCAATGTTTATAAAAAGTAGTTTCAATTATTATAAATATTCTACTTTTATTTTGGGTCATTATGAATCGTAAACATGGAAAAATTTAACACCTCAGTAAGGGGAAAATCACGTTATCCTAACTTAAAACTATGTGTAAAGGTCACCATTTATCATCCTAATTATTATTTTATGAAGGTAATTATACCATTATCAACTTAGTCACTGAATTTAATTAATAAATGACACTTTTCCATGAAAATGACTTATATAATATTTCAATCAATGAAAAATAACAAGCGTTACTCACCTAAATCTAGATAAATCTTATATATTCAATCATATATTAGAGAATGTTTTGAATGAATATTAATGATTATTATTATAATAATGAAATTATATTCATGATATTAATTCATTTATAATAATTAGTGTATATATAATAAACATTAATACTTACATAATGTCGACATAATAATTCTTCAACGAATAGAAAACTAAAATAAATGATTTAGAAAAAGTGAAAGTAATATAATTTGATTTATTTATAGTCTTTCTAATATTATATATATTATTATAACATATAATGTGAAATTAAATGAATAGAGTCCAAAGTGAAAATAATGATATTTTATGAGAACAATATTTTTTTAAATCCATTAAAATCATAAAAATATTTAAAGAGGAAAAGAGAAAAATTAAATAATCATATACTTTTATGTAAAATTATAACCCCTTATGATTTAAAAAGTCGTTACTGTTGTTAAGGTTTAAATAGGTTAACTTAGAGAAAAACCAAAACATAAGTTTTAAAATACATCTTAAACTTATCAATAATTTCTTGGTTGATGATATCTCAATTGTATCCTATATTATGATAAAATATATGTGAATTGGAAGTTATTTTTAATTATAATGACTTAGATATATTTAAATATATTTAGTAACTCTAATTGTGTCATTTTTAACCCTTTCAACAGGACCCCCGTCACTCTCTTCCTTAAACAATATTGAGCTAACTAGATTAACCAATCCCTTAAAATTTATCTTCTAAAAATTCCTATAAATGTTTTAGAGTTCTTTTTTTCCACATATAATATGAACCCTAGGGTTCTTACATATAGATTTAATGGATTTATTTAAAATAATTGGTAACTTCCATAACCGATCACTTTCTTATTTTTACTTATTCCTTCACCTAATATGAATCTATGGTATTTATCATAATATAAAAAATTTTGTATGCTAAATAAATTGAATTATTATTATGTTTATAAAATCATCATTATCCACTATATTTTACATTAAATTAAAAAAATGATAATGTGACTCATACGTACGTGTGTACTACCACCTCCATGAAGTGGTGTTATTCATTTTCATTTAAAATTTATGTGAATGGTAATAAGGGTTTATTAAATAAATATATATGTTATATATTAAATTATAAATATTTTTTAATGAGTAATTATTATTTTAATTTATTTCATTCCATCCGTAAAAAGTAAAAACAGCGTTCATGCATACGTACGACAAACCATCTCCATGAATGGTGTAATTCATTTTATTCTAATTTTTTTTGGATGAATATAAATACATATATAATGAATATATATTATTTATATTTAATTATATATTTTTTGGTGAAAATTTAACTATGATAAATTTAAAAGGACCGAAACTAACAAACCAAAATATAAATGAAAGAATGAAGGAGTTATTACATGGAACATTTATTTTTCCAAAAAGATGATAATAAATTGGTGATATAATATTATAAGTAAATAATATACATAATGATATATATGATTATTTTTTATAATATATTAATAATAAATCTACATGTATTATATAGTTGGATCAAAGACATAATCATGAAGTCGAGCCTGGGCTAAGGGTTTATTACAAAATCTTATCATTATTCGAGATTGTTTTTCTTTATGTCTCTATTTTTGGAATTAAATGACCCAATATATTTTATTCAACTATGGTTATTTTTATAATTTAGAAGTTATCATTTCATTTTTCTTAATGTAAGTAATCATGATATAGAAAAAATGTTTAATTTGAAACATACCTTGTTTTTCTACTCAAGGAATATTTCTCTTCACAGTAAATATTATCCTTAAAATGTATTGAAAAATATTTTAAAATTTTACATTATTTTATTAAGGTAATTTTTAACCATTTTTTACTTTTTAAAAATATTTTTAAAATGAATCTTCTTTTTTTCCTCCAAATGAGGTACATTTTTACCATTTTTTTAATGTGTAAATGTAATTTTTATAACATCTATGCCACTAAAAAAGGTTATCACATCCACTAAATACCACTTATTTGAAGAATACATGAAATTATTACAAGGTTATTTTTATAGAAAATTTTAACATTCTAATTTATTTTTTTTATATAAGTGATTTCAATGAGAATAAGTTAATTTTCTTCAAGAAAATTATAAATGAACTTTTAGAGTATTTTCTTGTATGTAAACATCCTTTGTGGAATATTATGAATAAATAAGTTTATACTCTAAGGATACCATCCACCAAATTTCTATATATTATTCATGATTATTTTTATGGGTGAAATTCTTGATACTATGTATTTCAATTATTCAAATATGAATAATTATTGATATTTAAGGAATGTTAATTAGGTTGTATTATTTAATCATATTACTAATGATTGGTAATTCTTAAGTGATGAGTGTGGCCTCGAATTACATAGCCTCATGATGCATCGGTTGGAATCATGAGAAAAACTGGATTGATTATTTAGCCATGTAATTACACATTAATAAATGATGTCTGGGTATGAGGGATCAACTATATGTTTTGGATGTCTAAAATTAGGTATTCCATCAATATAAAATTAGATATCGACATACATGTGATTATTGTAATAGGTATGATATCCATGGATATGTTTGTTACTTATGTGGTTATTTTTATGATATCATTTGAGTGTAAATTATTCTATTAATATTATATATTCCTTATTAGTTATTTATGTGCACATAGCCTTACTGAGTATCTAATATTACACAATTCTTATGTTCCCTTTCCTGAGGATTCTTAGAAGTTTATTATTATTGTTATGCAGGGATATGATAAAGGGAATAACGGTGTTTCCAAAGAAAAAATGGTGTACTATATGTTTTCTAATATAATGTGAATTTAAATATATAAATATTTAGATTTTATAAGACTACTAAAATTCTCAGTCATTTGGGATGTGATCGCATGTATCTATTTATAATGTAATAATATAACAATCGACTCTAGAATACATGGGTTCTGGTATTTACATCAACAATAATAAAAGATTGGGAAATTAGAAATAAGATTTAGTAATAACAACCTCTAATTCAAACTCTCTCTTGAATTACACCCTCATCCCATTATTAAAATAAGAATAAAAATAAATTAAATATATTCATATTTATGTACTCTATACAGGTTCCTCCCCAACGTTAAGTGAAACATGGTTTAGAAATATATAACCATTGATAAATAGTTTTTATAGGGAAGGGAACAAAGAAAATGATGAAAATAAAAAAAAAGAAATGAAATATATATCTATAAAAATTGATATAATTATTCCCCAACAAAATATATTCTACATAAAGCTCAAGAATATAACCCTCGTGTATTTTATCACCACCATGTGTTTTTGGGTTCTTCATGTGATTTTTATACATGGTAAGTGAGAGATTAAAATTTCTTCCTCCATAAACTATCTCATTCTTCCATCTTAACAAATAAAACCATGGTCCCCATGATGTTTTTAAAATATATTATGGACAGGTGGGAAGATCACAAATATATTTCTTAATATAGAAAGTCACATTGAAGATTCTAATATCTTGTTAGAATTCATGTATGGAGTCCACATGACAATTATATTGATCCCATGGTCTTTATTATCCTGTCCTTTGTGTTCATGAATAGAATAAATTATATTTCTATTAGGTGGAAAATGGTAATGTCATGGGATTTTAAAAATGATGTTTTTCTAGGTAAATTGTATCTTTTTATATCATGGTTAGAGAAATTTTATTTTCATGGTTTTCAAAACCACTTTTTTGGAGATGTTTTGGCCTAAGCCCTTGTTTTATATGTTTTGTTTTTTTGGTGGATGACCCAATTTGTCAAGTGAACACCGGGGGAAGATTAGATATCAAGGGATGTTGAAAAAATATCGATCTATAAGTACATGTCATGTAACCGTTTCACATTATGTATGTTTTCTATACGATGTGAAAAACATTGTAAAGGATTATGTGCCCAACCGAAGAAATTCATTATGAGTAATTAGGATATATTTTATGATCATAATATGTGACATGTAATATTTACATTCTTTATAAGTTGAGGGAATCATTTTGTAGCCTTCCATAGGGGCTCGTCCCCGTCATTTCTCCATACACATAGGAGGTAGCTCTAATTGGTATCCTGGAGCTCTCCTTCCATCTAATAGGGATCTTTGTTTATACTTTGTTTGAACACTAATATTTGATCCATTGGTGGATACGGATTATCCTCAGTTTGGACTTTAATTAGTTATCCAATTTTCTTATTTTTCTCCCTCCATACTGTTTTCTAATTCCAGGTTAATTGTTTTACCATATTTTTAGTGTTTTCATCTAAATCAATGAATTGTTTTGTTTTAGATTGAGTTAGATGAAAAAATTAGACAAGTGAATTTATACTAGTGCGAGTTAAGGGGATCCAAGATTTGAAATTAATTTCATGGTGTATTGGGGGGGGGGGTTGGGGTGTTTGGTGAGTTCATGAAAGCACCATTTGGTTGTCTGATCTATTCATTATTAATTTAATTCTTGTATTTTAAATATTAAATTAATGACATTATATTTCTATGGGAATGATCCTCATTGATTACAAATTATTTATACCTACTGACATTCTTTAGACCACTTGGAAAGATTAGGTCGGGTGTGGGTTTTATATTCAATTAAAAAATTTATAATAAATTTCTTCATTGGTTGTATAGGGATGTGATGATATTGGACTGGGAATTGAGATGGTGTTGACTATATGGATGAGGCTACATGGAACATCAGGTTGGGAAATAATCATGTTCAATGTGTGATTTTGATTATAGGTTGGGTGATGTGGTTATCAGATTGAGGAAATGAGGTCATAATTATTATGGATATGGCCCGAGAAATTGATATGGTGTTGAACATTAGGATGAGTGATAGGTTCACTGGGATATGAGGTTCCTGGATGATGTGGCATTAGTATGATTTTAGTGATTTCCACTCACCTTGATTAAACGACTTCCTATTCGAGTGTTTTGCATGAATATGTGACTCAGATTATGAGGTGGTGTTGACCACTCAAGTGGGTAGAGAACATTGTTAGTTGAAACTTTGGATGGTATTGAACCTTAGTGAGGTTGAATGTTTTTTCCGTAGAATGCCACATGAATGGTGATGAACCATTGGTTTATGGTGTTGAGACCATCATTTTTGGGATGAGTCTCTCTACATATTATGATATTAGACTAAGATTATTTGGGATGATGGATATAGTCATTTATTGAGATATCAGTTGTTGAGTCCAAGGTGTTCATTATTTATTAGGTAGACATTGTTGTGCCTCAGACATTGGGATTCAAGCCGACGAGGATCTTTAAATAAGAGGTCTGAGGGACAGTGTAATTGTTGTGTGTTCTATTTTCATGGTAGTGATATGACTGATGACAGAAGGTGTTAGTTGTAATGAGTCTACATCAATAATTTTATAGGAGGTTCCTCAGGTCTCTCCATCTTGTAACCTATAGCACCCCCAGTTTCAAGTAAGTAACTTTTAATTTTTGTTTTTTAAGTGCGTAATGTGTTTTTATTAATTTTGGGAGGGTGTAGGGAAATTTGGGAATTTTTTTGGGGGTTTTATAAAGTTTTATAGTCTGTTCAATAATATTTAAAACTATAAAACATCTACAAGAAATCCTGTACATTGATACATGGGCTAAGGGGTTGGTGCACGATTAGGTGAATTATTTTTCCAAACCGCGCAGCCACCTAGGAGAAACTGTGAAAAGTGGGATAGTGAACTCTTTCATGGTTGTTGTATAGTTATTCATACCATGTGGGACAACCATGAGAGGTTACCATCATGTTCATGGATGTTGAATGGTTAGCACACAGTTTTTCCTAACCGCGTGACTTTCCATGCACGGTTTAAAAAAATATCCTAAAAAAGTTGATCTATGTCATGATTAAGTTATATCCCATCATTTCTTCTCCAAATGGACCATAACGTGATATTTCTCCCTCCAAAAGGTTTTGGAGGATTTCCCCAT
This sequence comes from Viscum album, assembly GCA_963277665.1. Classification (NCBI taxonomy): domain Eukaryota; kingdom Viridiplantae; phylum Streptophyta; class Magnoliopsida; order Santalales; family Viscaceae; genus Viscum; species Viscum album. The sequence continues at coordinate 689,229,145 of OY728167.1, forward strand.
TAATTTGGTGGTGATATGAAGGTTTTTATTTGTGATTTGAATCCAAAATCCTTTGGTATGTCAACGTTTGTGGTAGTTTTCAATGTTCTTCCATAGATCTACTTCTCTCCCCCTCTTGGTTTCTTAAATATACTTCCTATATGGGTATATATACTATTTTTTATTCCAATATTGATAGTATTTGGATTTTTTATGTTAACAGGACATTTCTAAGGCATTTGTTTTGAGTTATTGCATGGTTTTCTAGGTGTTTTTGTGCCTTTATTTTTATACATAATATTTTCCGAGGTATATTGATTTACAATAGAATCCTCTTAATAGAAATTGATGGATTGATTTCCGATTTATTTATTTTTTTAAATTGGTTTTAAATTTTTTTGGTATAATTGATTGAAACCTTCTTTGGTGAAAGTTTATGGAATTGTTAAAATTAGGTATTTTGGTAAAATGTGAAATTGGTAACATTATTTTAAAATGATAATTCTAAAATAGTTGATTGGTGGGGAGGCATTGAATTTTTTTTAGAAAAAAGGATTTTTTTTATTGAATGGTTTTGGAAAATAGGGTCTTGGAATGTGGTTGGCATAAATTCTTAAGCATGAGTTTAAAGGGAAGGATAATGGACGTGAAGTACCACCATCAAAGGGGGCGAGTTATAGATGTGAAGTGCCACTGTCAATGGTAACAATAATCTTGTGTGGTTGAGAGAGTGTGTGTGTGTGTAGTGATGTGAAATTGAATAGGTTCTACCAACATGGATATTTATAAATTGTTATGTGAATTATTTGGGTGCTTTCCTTGAAAATATTTTTAGTTTAGAGAACTATTTTAGTATGGAATTGTTTCTCTTTATAATAAAGTGTTGAACAATTTTAAAATGATTTTATGTAAATTTTTAAATTCAAATGTGATGACTTATTCTATAATAGTGTAATTATTATGAATTTCATTTTGGAGGGAAATATACTGAGTTTCATTACTCACCAATCCTGTAGAACACTAGTGATTTTCCATGTATTTGTTATTAGGACGTAGGTAATGGTGAAGAATCCCACATCTCTAGTTGTGATTCAGGATACTTCGGATATTTTGTAGAGTTGGATCGTGGAGCATGTTGGGATCCATTGAGTTATTTCATGTATTCTATTTATTTTGTTGTATTTTCTTCCACTATATACATTGACTTGGTAGTCTTCCACTGTGGTACTTGGTTATAGATTGGTTTTAATTTCAAGGGTTTTACATTGAGTTGTTTTAAAATGGTATCATGTATCATGTAGTGTTTATTTTTATGGCATGATTGGTTGGGTTGTTTTATTTACAAGGGAATATCATCCCCCACCTATTAATGAATCCCTTGGTTTTTGATTACAACTTTTGGAATCTTGTGCATATTTCCTAATGAAAAGTAATGTCCTCCCGCATTTTTAAGCTGATGAGGAGGGGTGGGATGTAACATTAACCTTTAGGGTATGCCTTGGGATTTATCATAAGGATCATTTCCACTAAATTTATATATATATTTTCATATACGACACTATTTTCTTTATATATAATTTGATTGATATCATATACAGGTGATGACCAAATTATGTGATCAAATCCTGATAATTTCTATGAATAAGGGAATAGAGAATTTATGTATACATGTGTGTAGTGCGGCTTTTATTTATTTTTAATATACACATGAATTATCATGGAAGTAAGATAGGTACATATTGGTGGTGGCCTACTAAGATGTATTCTCACAACCAACACATTTCCTTCAGGATGCATCTAGAATTTATGTATGTATGATTTGGTAAGGGATCAGTCTTAGGAACAAGGCCATAGTGATAGGGTTGTAAATTTTGTATGGTATTGATGGAAAGGGACCATACTGAATCTTGAATTATCTTCAATTTATTTTTTGTATCAATATAATTATTATTTGAATTTAATTATTATTGTCCATGAGTTACCCAACTATCTATCTAATGTCAGTGTGACCTAATCTAAAATGGAATATTTTGTTTTAGATGAAAATGGTTTTTTTGGGAATCTTGTTTATTACTCATACAGTCTTCTTCTGTTTCCACTATTATATGTTATTTCTTCTATAGTTTGGTGGTATTTTTATACTATGTTAAAGACATATAGAATATTAATGTTATCACCACCAGAGAGTATACTCTCTATTCTATCACCTATTACACCCTTTCTTTTATTCGTAATATGTTGGCGTATAAGGAGGTGAACCTAAGGCCCAGTGCTTAACACAATCCATACCATTGTTTAACATTGTATTTGAGTTAGAGTTCTATAAATGGTAACATAGTAGTTCATTAATTGGATTTATTAGTAGTATTTAGTAGGCTAAAATGGTATCAAATGTGTTTTCTTCACATACATTTTTATTTCTTAATTATTTCTAAATGGTTGTTCAGAGATTAGGATATATTAATAAATGGGTTTATAGCATGGTTTTGGGTAATTGCAACCGCATGTACGGGGGCCAGACCATTTTTCTAGGGTTGGTAAATTGATGTTATGCTATATACTTTTACATTTGATATGTTATCCACCACAATTGGTGCACTAGGGTTTGATTAATTTCTATAATTACAATTGAAACCTGGCCTGATATCAAAAGAGAGGAAATAAGGAATGTTTTCCCAGCATGGAAAGGTATGAACATTTAAGCTTTTTTGATAGGCACATAATATGATTGACAAATTTTTATATTCCAATATTTAATTTCTTAATATATTAGTTTTGAAAAAGGATTGTGTTAAGAGGGGTTGAGTTTCATAATTTCTCAATAATGGAAAATGAATAGTTATTTCATTCTTATATTCTCATTAGTGGCATTCTACATTGCCAACCAAAGAAGGTGGTTCCAATGGAATTTATATGTAATTATATGTGGTCTGATAAGAATGCGATATAGTGGTATAACTCTGATATGAGTTGGAAGGGACTATGATAGGGGTGATCTGTTTATTGCTTCCACAATGAAGATAAACTGTGTTTCCTCACATAGCCTCTTTGGTGTCATTATAATTAGCTACATTGAATTTTCATATTATTTATCTCATTTTTATGGGATGGAGATGGGCCTTGAGGCTGGATTTATTTGTGATACTTGGCATTGATATGGATGGGTAAGGTGTTATTAGACCAGATGTCATGTGAGACGGTTGAAGTGATGGAGTGTTAGGGTAGTGAGGTTGTACTGATTGTTACAACATTACCTATATATATATATTATAAGGGTTTATTGACCATGGTATTGGTATTCATTGGGATGTCACCAAGATGGGATCTGGGGTAGTGTTAGGAGGGTGGTGATATAGTGCCTCTTGAGGGTTCACTAGTTGAGGACCCTAAGGGTTAGGCTGAGTCCCTTGAGGGTCATGTTGATCCTGATTTGATGGTACCTACACAGGTATAGGCACCGATATATGTGTAAAGACTATAGGATATGGAATATTTTGGGACATAGGTTGATGAGAAGTTTATAGAGAGATAGGTTCGTGTTATATATAGCATCAATAGGGGCCTCAGGAAGTGAGGCCATTGATGGAATACCTGACTCAAGAGTTTTTTTTCACAACACCCATATCTTTTTAATGATGACAATAGTTCATAGGTGGAAGTGAACTGGATGGAGGTAGCTTAGATGAACTTTGACCATCTCGATACAAACCTCGATTGGAGGGTTTAGCCAGATATGTACATTCCCAATGTAATGACAAAGAATTGATGGGATGTACATGTAAAATAAGGAATACACTATGGACTGGTCTAGAAGTACATCAATGTGATCTTATTCAATCATTTTTTCTCAGATGCACAGAGGATGGAGAGATCTCATGATTTATTGAACAATTGGTAGAGAGAAAATCCCATCATGGATTGTGTATCTACTTTCATAGGCAATTATCATTTCTTACCTGGTATTGTGGGAGACTACACCTCTAGATGAGTTGTTTCGAGGATAGATCTCAAAATTTTATTTTGGGATTTGGAAAAAATATTCACATTAGCGCCATTCTCATATGTAGTGAATCAGGAAGTGATAGCCAAGGGCCATTTGAAAAAATGTTCAAAAACATTCTGAGTAACAACATTAGGTGGTTATAGCAGTGATGATTCAGATAGATGGAAGAAAGGCTGTAATGATTCATAGCATGACATTCAATCCAGAAATTTGAGTCAACCACTAGGGAGTGGTTATTCAATGGGTTGCTTCAATTTTGGGAAGCCAGGAAACGTGAAGATGCAGTATGATTAGGCACTGAAGGAGTCCTAAGCATATGTATAATTCTTACATCTTTTAAGGTTATATAGGAAGGCTTAATAGATAGACAGAAGAGAGGGACTAGAGAAGACTCAGTGATTTAAGGCCAGACTAGGAGTAGTACTAGGAGCTAGTAGACAAGATTCTACTACATTCTATGGTCATAGAATGGATAATGGATACCAATAGTGGGGTCCAATGATGGTAAATGGTGCAACTCCATAGGGAGACCATGCCCCATGAGGTTATGTTTTAGGCCAGATGCACACTGTAGAGCTTCTAGGTTCTATGCATGATGGGGATGGAACTATTAGTATAGCTATGCAATGATTATAGACATGACCAGATATCTTTTAGTTTTGGTTTGAACCCTTTTATAGGCATGTCTTCTTTTTATGGAATGAGGAGAATATTAGATTTTTGGACTAACAGGATGTTTGTTAGACAGTTATAATTAGAATGGATTCATGATATATATATATATATATGAGGTTCATGGTACTCGGATTTATTATAGGCATTAAAAGGAAGTGGGGTAGATATGAGGTTCATAGGAATCATGATAGTATCTGTGGAAATGTATATTTTTATATGATGTAGGATATGGTGATAATATTTCGAGATAAAGGATTTTAGGAATTTGATTAGATTTGGTACCTCATAGGTTCCCTGCGCGACATAGGAATGAGGTGGGAATATGATGAGATGTGGGAATTGATTGGTATAAGATGTAAAAGAGGCATGACTAGATCACCTGATGATGAGAAGGAGTGACAATACATTATAAGAAGAATTTTGAGTCTAGGGATGGTCTGTGGATCATCAAATTTGTTTTTGGGTAATGAAGCGACCAGTTAGGTAATAAATAAAGTGGGGAGAACCTTAAGGGATTTGAACACTAAACAAATGAGGTAGACCAAGTTTATTTTAGTGACATTGGTATGTTTGGAACCATCTCCATGTAATGCTTGATAGCTCAGGAAAGAGCTATGTTCAGGCGGGGAGATTCTAATATCCTGGATTTTTTAATGGAATTTTTTTCTAGGTGAATTTGATATTTTGATTTTGTGGTTGGAACAATCATTTTTAATGATTTTTATAACCGAATTTTGGAATTGTTTTCTACCAAAAACATATTTTATGGGTGATATTTTCTTTAGTGGATGACACGGGTGTTTGGGTCATCCCGAGAGAAAGATCAGGCGACCTGGACTATTGAAAATAGCTCTATAAAAATGTACATGACATGTACACTTACACATCATTGTAGTATTTTACATGATGTGAAATCAGGCATAAAGGATTGGGGGGGGGGGGTCCATCCTGAGGAATTCAAGATGTGTATTTGGGATATACTTCATAATCCATGTAATAAACATGTGCTATTTACAAACCATTAAGTTCCATGAATTTTTTTAAGATCTATAGTGGCTCAACCCCCTCTATTCTCCCTGCACAGATGAGGTAGTTCCTAGGGGTATCATGGGCCTCTCTTTCCATGTAATAGGGTTATTTTTTTATTTGGTGTCTGAGCTCTGATCTTCGATCAATTGTTTGATGCAGATCTGTCCCAGTATGTCCTTTGATCTTCTACCCTCTTTTTTTATTTCCATATAATGCACTAAATCCTTATGATCCATTTAAAACGTTTTTAGGTTATTCATATAAATTAATATTTACTCCATTTTGTATCATGTTATAGATCGTTATTAGATGAGATGGAATCTACAAGTATGATGTAGGTGGTTCATTGCTTTCTATTTGATTTCATGGTGTTTTGGTTAGGGTGGCATTCATGAGCACATCAGTAGGTTGTCCAAGAGAGACACTAATAATTTATTTCGTGTCTTTTAATTATTATATTCATCACATGATATTTTTACAATATTGATACCCCTTGAATAAACATTGTATAATCTTGGTGAGATGTTTCACACCCATTTGGAAGATTATTTTAGTTGTGGGTTTAAATTTCAATTAAACTGTTTATAATAAATTGCTTGATTGGATCCATGGGATGTGGAGGTATTGGACCATGGATTGAGATTCTAATGACCATTTAGATGAGGTTTCATGGTTTATCAGGTTAGGAAAGTCCCATGTTATATGAGGAATGTTTATCATAGGTTGGGAGAAGATTTCATCATATTTTGGTGATGTGGTATTCATGATTGATGGAATGGCTCGAGTCTTTGAGATGATGTTGACTATAAGGTTGAGTGACATGGTTTCCAGAGCATGGGGTGCTGAGACTTTGGGTATTATGTACTATGTTTGTTATTGACGATCACTATGATTGGATGAATCTCTATTGGAGTCATGTTCACATAGATATGACTTAGATGATGAGGTGGTGTTGACCACCCATGTGGGTAGATTCATCCTTTAGTTGCAGCTTAGGATACTACTCTCCATTAGTGAGGATGGATGTCATTTCCAAAGAAAGTGACATGTATGGAGATGGAGAATGAATTGTTGATGTTCAACCCATAAATTTTTTGTTGAGGCTCACTTTATATTAAGGGTTTTAGTCTAGGAGTATTTGGGAGGGTAGATATCTACATTACTTGGGATGTCGACTGTTGACCTGACAGTGTTAATTATTTAGAGGACGTACATAAAAGTTCCTTAAAAGTTGGGCTTTGAGTGAAAGGGGATATTATGAGATGAGGTAGGAAGGACTAGATATTTCATGGGAACGATGTCTAGATGATAAAGATATGAATGATGATGGTTGGTGTTGGTTGGCATGAGGTTCCATTGATACTTTTGCAGGTGGTTCCCTGGGGCTCACCATGTTTTTACATATTAGGGGATTCCATGGGAATTATGATAAGGATTCTTGAAGGTTCTATTATATATATTTAGTTATGACGACTTATTCTATATATATAACTGGGGGTACATGGTACATTAGTGATTACCATAGAAGATGATCGCTTCCTTGTGTCTACTGAGCACAAGGGAAGCAAGTATTTATTTTTACATGATTATAGTGAAGTTTAATTTAGATTTAGTATAACCCAAAATTAACATAGATGTAGTAAATGAACATGTTTGTGGGGGCCTAATAATATTTATTTCTACACCCTACATGATCCCTTCTAGACATGTGTAGAATGTTGTCTCTATGATCAGGTAATAGATTGGGCTCAGGGGTTAGACCATAGTGATATATTTGTACATTTTTAATTGGATGCATGTAAAGGGACCTTGGGGGTTATTTCATTTACTGGAGTTTATTTTTGGTTTCATTATACTTATTATATGTATGTACTAATGGTTGGCCATGGTAAACCCTACTATTTATCAAATATCTATATGACTGGATATGGTATGGAATGTTTTTTTTTCTGTGAATGGTATGTTTGGGCATGTCATTTATTAATAACTCTGTTTGTTTACGTTTCCTCTATTATATTTTGTTTATATCATTATTATTTTGGCCTTATTCTTATATGTAGAATACATATAATCCGTTACTATTATCTGCAACAGAGGGTACATTCTCATAACTATTACCTAGTACACCCTCTATGCCAGTCGGCAACCTTTGGCTCTCATGGAGCCATGCTTATGGCTTAGTGGTCAGCTGGCCAAGAGAACTATTTAAAGTTGCTTTTGGGTTTAGGACCTACACATTTACATGCATAGATTCCCGAAGGACAAGTTTTTTACTTCATAATTAATGACAATCAAGAATTTTCACATTCAAATTTTACATATGTATGTTCTATGATACTTCTATTTATCATTCCTCATGTCCATGTTAATCCTATACTAGATCTGATTTTTATGTTCAATCTCACAGAAGATGAATTTATTTATACACACATATTCGGATTTTTTATTCAATATTAACCAATGTAATTCCTATAGTGGATTAATCATATTCTATAGTAACATTTTCCATTTAATATTACATTATCCAATGTTTACACTTCAAGAACCTATATATCATTAAGTATAATCTCATGTAGCCAAATAACTATAAGGGTTAGTCCTACGTAGCTTGTGCATCAAATGAGTTACTCTGTTGAATCATAGATCATCAACCAAATATTTTGATACAACTCATAGCGATATGATTATTTTGATGAAACAAATTCCATGAATTTTTCAATATATCCTATAATTATTCCACTAATATTAATAAAATATATCCCAATTTTTTTGGTTTAATATTAAAAAAACTCATAAATAATTTTAGTCATACATGAACTATATTTCACTTGAAAAATCATTAAAACATAGTAATTAATATAGGATTTTGTTCTAAATTATTCCATAAATCAATTCTATATGTTGAAGGCAGTTACCATTTATTACCGAATAATCAAAAATGTGATAATTACACAAAATTAATGAAATTCTGAGTTAATATTAGATGTTAAATAAAAAATGTATTTTTTCCTTTTATTACTGAGGAATCACCATAGGATGATAAGGATTGGATTAGTCATTCTCAGTTTATTTTTTCAAGCCTAAAAACATCATGAAACTGCCATTTTTATCATAACAACCTTACAAATGAAAGAAAATCAGTTAGATTATGGGACATGATTCTTGAGGCTATGTCAGATGAGGGCCTCACTATTATAGGATTAAAAGAGTTCTTATTTGAAATTTTTTTCCTTGATACCCTAAATTTTGTGAAGGTGAAGGGTTATTGAACCTTCAATAAGGATCGATGTTGACCCTGGAATATGAAACCATATTTACTAAAACTCATTGATTCCTCCATATATAAGAAATGATAATGAATCTAAGGAAAATACATTTGAAATGTGTCATTAGGAGCCTCTTGAAACCGAATTTATGATCTTCAATTTTGAAACACTCTTTGATATGCTTAAGAAGGATTTCCTTACATAGACTGGTTGTAAAGGAAGTTCTAGGGAACTTAGTTCACAATTTTTTTCCCTTGGTAACATTTATATGGATAATAAGAATTGATACTGATAAGAGATTAATAGAGGTGGTTCTCTCTAGGAAATTCATGTTAGTTTGGTACCTTCATTACCTCAATTATGAATATCCTTTTTTAATGTCATTAGTGTAGATAGCTAGGACACATTAATACCAATCTTACTTTTGAGAAAAAGAAGTACAATTTACATGGTCAATATGACAATAATCATATGTTATGTTAATATTGTATATCAAAATACAACACAATGATATTTTAAAATTTTCTTATTTGTCGTTAAATTTTATGTGTTTGGTAGCTATCTTTATACACAACACCGAGGATAAACGAACCATGATATACTATTGAAATATTATTATTAAATGTGAAATTCATATATTAACCATCTGATTTATGGGTATGAATAAGACTAAATAAATTATGAAATGTATAAATAAAATAACTCCTTCATAAAAATGGGTTTATTAATTTCTAGGAAATAATTAATAGATTTTAAATGTTAAGTACAAGATTGTTCTATATTAACAGATCAATTTTTCAAAGTATTATATATTTAAAGATATTATTTATCATGATAACTAATGATATATGTTTTAAATGAAATATATTGGAATTTAATATTAAATATTATTTATCCTTCACATATTTAAAATTATTTTTTTTATAAAATAATATAAAAAAATTTGATGGTAAAAAGAGATATTTTTCATAAAACTATTTTTATTGTGCACAATGTTTAATATCTTAATATTTTTAATTAATCAGTATTTATTAATTGTTTTAAGTAAATGTGTATATAATATATTACAAAAATATATTTACATTCATCTCATTTTTTTAAATGGGATGATATTATAATAAATTCAGTGCTATGATTAAAAATACATTTTTCTAAAAATGGTTATCATTGCAATTTTCACACTTATTTTAAAATTAATTTTTACAATTTATTATAATTTAATTCAGTTAAATTTTTTCAATAATTTGAAACTTGATTTTAAAATTTATTATTAATTTAATATGTAATTTTATTTTCAAAAGTATCCATGGTAAATCATTGTCGACATGGTATGGGTTAAAAGGACTAACATGGGTTAAACTTAAGGATAATGAATAAAACATCTATAAAACATGGATAATTGTTAAATTTTATGTGTATTTTGACCTGAATATATATTATATTATAATTTGGTTTTCCATAGTTCCAATTTTACTTGAAAATTTAATTATTATATATTAATGATTTAGGTATTGAAAATGATTTCCACTAACCTCACTTATAAAAGGAATCCTCCACTAATCTCTTATCCACACAGCTACAACCATTTATTAGGACCAATATCCACCAAAATACTATCCCAAACATCTATATACATTAATTTAAGGTTTTATAATTTTTTAAAAACCAATACAATAATCCATAAGGTTCTTTTCAATGGAAGATACCCAAAGAAGTGGTATGTGTTCTTACTGACCTTTTTCAAGATTCATTCTAATTAAACCTACTCAAAATGTTCTATATACATATTAACATGATTTAATTATTATAATTAATATAACTAGATATTATTATGTTTAATGTATATCCATTTTATATATCCTTACCATCCATTTGAAAATGTCAACCTTGCTCTTGCATACGTGTGTACTACCACCTCAATGAAGAGATGCAGCTATTTTTTAAGTACCTCTTCACTTGGATTGTAACAAGGAATGATTTAATTATTATATAAGATATTGGTGATTTAATTATGATTATTATAATTTTAATTAATATTTAAATTTCTTTTGTACCATCCATTGAGATGTAGAAACACTACCCATGCATACGTACAACCTTCCTTCTCCAAAAAGTGATGTAATTCATTTTTCATCACTAATTTTTATATATGGTTATAAAATTTTATATAATGAATAAATATTATAATTATGAAACTATTAATATTATTTATATTATAAAACCATGTCCATGGTGGAATGACCATAATATTTGAACCGAAATATGAATGGAGAACGTACCAATTTACAGCTGAAAAAACATTTTAATGGAGATTTATTAATAAATAAGTGATTAAGAATTTTAAAATAATTATATATAATAAGTTATATTATATTCTAATATTTTAATATATTTATACTAAATATATTTTTATTGTATATTTGGATTTAAAATGTATGAAGAAATAGTATACTTGAGGTAAAGGTTTATGTCACAGTTTCATTTATTTTCAAGATTATCTATGTTAAATTTACACTGATGGAAATTATATGATCATTAACCTTTAAACCAAATATATTTTATCATCCACTATTTATTTCTAGAATCTTCCAAAATTAATATCATTTTCCATTATATATTACATAAACTGTATTAAAAAAAATTCATGGAAAATAAACCTTATTTCTTCTTTTTGTGGTTGGAAATAATTCTCCTCCATGTCGACACTCTTAAAAATGATTTATGGAAGTTTTCTATCTATAATTTAACATTATATAAATATTATCATTAGTAACTATTAATTTTTTTAAAAATTATTTATATTAATCCTTTCAAATGTTTAACATAGAACTAGATTTTTTAGTTTGTACAAAAGTGTGAAAAGAACAACATATTTAATGAATATTACATGAAGATATTTTCCAACTATCATGAAAATTAATTAGATTGAAGATTTATTTATGAGTTTCCAGATTTATTTTCAATAGAAATATATTTTTTTCAATATTCTTGTAAAATTTAGTTTTTAATGATATTGAATGAAACATATATTTTCCCTCATATTTATAAAAACTTGAAATCACTTTTAGGGGTATTATTTATCTATTCCAACATTATGTAATTATTTTTATGATTCACTAGGAAAATTATATTCTGATACCATACAATTTCATTATTTTTATGGGCTATGATGATAATGTTATAAGGGTCATCCTATGAAACCCATTACATTCGCATACATTAATTTATTTATGATGAAATATTTATGAAACCCATTTATATTCCATTAGTTTTTCTATGATGAATTGATTAATGTTATTATGATCTTTTCCAACCCTTATGTATGGTTTTAAAAATATTATGGATGGTAATATAATGATATAGCCTTCAAATGTATGGTGTATTGATTGATATCTTATAAGAAAATATGTCTTGGAATGGAGAGTGAACTTAGTTTAGTTAGAGAATATTTCCACTATTATCAACATTGTATTTATCCTTTACTAAAAAAATGATAGAATGAGGTGTAAAATCAATCCACTATGGGAATTGTTACAATGTAAAAGTTTTTGTAGTGATACATGACTAAATACATCATTTTATTTTCATACCTATATTCCATAAACACCTGTACCATGATTTGGATATGTAATCATGGCTCATGATTGATTATTGTTGATTCAACACAATTGTGAATTATGTAATTTTATATTTCAAAGACTTATGAAATGACTCAGGATTAATTTTATTTTATGATTGGGTATGGATTTTCAATTTTATGATCTTATTAGATTATCCTTATTCTTATCATATGATCACATATGAGAATTGATTGATATCTCATACATTAACCCCTATTAAGGTTCAGACCTCATATTTTACTAATTATTTATTTATATAGGTAATCAAGAAAGGTTTTTATGCATATTATATCTAATTAGACTACCATGTAAGGATAAATTTATTGTATTGGTCGAATATCATTCATTAAATAATCTTATTTTCCATTTAAACTCCAAATAGACCAAACCTTTATGAGTTGAGCGTGTTAATTATAATGAATGTATTGACTATTAATATAAAATGATGTAATATAAAATGTATGTAATATTTGTTTTATGTTATTTGTACTATATAAATGTTTAGTTATTTTTTAATATGATTATAAAACAAAGGTGACATTTTTTTATTATAGGTTTAAGTATAGGATAAAATATTAAGGATTTTTTATATTATAGATTATTTGATTTCTTAAAAATGAAATCCCTATCTATATACAAATAATTGGATTTAGGCTCTAGCATAGATACACATATAGATAATAACCCAAACTTATAGTTTTTTATTATCTCAATCATTATCGTGTTCATGAAAAAGATGCATAACTGCATATCAGGATTGACACTCTTGAGGGATATATTTTTTTATTTAAAATTAAATATATATATATAACATATTGAAGAAAGAAAATATAGAATCTATGAAATATGATGATATGTTAGGATTACATGAGATGAAGTTTATGTGTCATGGGTAGAATTAAGGATTCATAAATTTGTACATTATTTGATTGATCATTTTAATCTCATGATTTTTTTCTCTAATTATAGATTTCTTATTCTAACAATAAGTTTTTTTGTTTTAGGAAATAGATGTAACTTAGAAGAATCATGTGGAAAAATAAAGTGATTACCAATGAAATGACTTTCCTTTTGGGTAAAAAATTAAAATGGGATATGGAATGGAAAACCATACGGTTATGAATAATTACATATCTCAAATTGTAATTAACAACCTAAACCTAGGTAAATTTCAATACACAACAATGTAAGAAAAATATATTTTTTTGGGAATCTCATTTGATAAAAACCATTTATGGATTGTTATTTAGATTCATATATGTCAAAAATTTGGGAAGAAGAACCTAGGTAAAATTTTAAATGGAACACAAAGTTGTTTTATGTGTAGGAAATAATTTCACAGTGAAACTAATTACTGAGGAGAAATAAAAAATCATGTGGATGGAAACAATTTGTATCCTAAGGAACAATAAAATGTTAAATGTCTTAAATGTGGGTTACCTGGTCATTATTTGATCCAATTACCTAATCCAAGGGATGACACCTACACTAAGGGAACAAAGGATTCTATATTCTATGTCAATCGCTAATATAGATCATGATAATTAAGAAACACATTTCCTCCATTCATGAGTAGGTTATATCGTCTTACTCTTTCTAAGAATGTGTCCCATGTAAATAATTATTATTCTTCCTTTATTGGAATTTGATTTTATATTTTTCATGTATTAGTTTTTTTGATATAGTGATCATATAAATTTAAACATAAGATAATTCAATTTTTATTTATAAATCAACCTATAATAATATTTGAATGCAAGGATCACTAAAAACTTCCAATGGAAATTAACTCCATTGTATGGGTCTTTATACCTATTCATGAGGGATATTTTTGTCAAATATCTAGGGAGGGACTCAAAAATAATGATTTTCATTTTTCCAGGAAATATTTTAATGTATTTTCAAAATAGTTTCCTACTCTTACAATGGATTATGATTTGGAGTTTCCAATAGTTCTCCTTCTCTATTCTATACATATTTTAATAACTCTATATAGAGTGACCCTGATTTAGTTACAACAATTGGAGAAGAAGCATTAAAAGAATAATGATAAGGAATTAATATGACCTAGAACATTTCCATGGGGTGAAGATATTCATTTATTAAGACTAAATATGGGTCAATTTGAATTTTCATTAAATATCGAGAAATGAAAAAGATCATTATTAAGATCAAGTTTAAAATATCACGTATCATTGATCAGATTGAAAAATTACGAGGGTCTAAATATTGATTCAAGATTAATCATTGATCTAGATATCATCATTTAATAATATAAATGGTTGATATACCCAATGTAACCTTACATTCAAGTTATTGGAATTATGAATTTATTGTGTTGCCATTTGGAATTACCAATGACCATAATATCTCCATGGATTTAATGAATAGTTTATTTATAGATTACCATGAACTTTTTATGATAGTGATTATAGAAGAAATTATTTTATATTCCAAGATCTTGGAAGAGAATGAATAAAATTTTAGGATTGTGTTGGAATGCTTGAGGAAGGAGAATATATTTGTCAAATTTAGTAGGTATGAATCTTCGTGACATAAATTTTCATTATTGGGTTATATAATATCATGAGAGGGTATATAAATGGATCATTTAGTGGGTTTTAATGAAAAATAAATAGATTAACCATGGTGATCTAGATATATAGTTTTCTTGTGTTGGATGCATACTATAAACACTTTGTGATAAATTTACCATGGTTATCAAATAAAATAACCAATTTGACTTATAAGGGATCCATGTTCCATTAGACATATTAATGTGTGGAAAATTTCAAGCAGATGAAAAGAAGCTTGTTCTATATACCCCTTCCCACATTACTCTAAAGTGGAGAATAGATTTTATTGATAGTGATGCATCAAATAATTGAATAGGATGAATAATCTAAAATAATTATTTGGTGGTATCTTATGCCTCACACCAATTTAATATTTATTGTAAAAAGTACCTGTCTCATGATTTTGGGTTGGCTGTAGTAATTTTTATATTAAATATAAGTACACATTATCTAGATTGTGAAAGGTGAGATATATACAAAAATAACAGAATATTGAAGTATATATTCTCATGGAATGAATTTAATATTTACCAAAGAAGATGGAATAAGTTGATTATTTATTTTGAATCCTCAGTATGGTACTGCTATGGGAAGGAGAATAAGTGGCTGATTATCTAATTCCAAATAACCATACTAGTTTTTCTATGATAAGAATTAAAATTAATACAATAAATAATGATTTCAAAAATATTTATCTTGAAATCATGATTAAACGGTATATATAATATATTTTACAGATGATTGTTCAACCATCCATCCTTGTGTAGATTAAAGAGGTGCATAAAGAAGTTATAAAACTATATAAGAAGGTGAGTAATGTTCCCATGTTAAACAATAATTATAAAATAATGAAAAGGTTTATGAAATGAGTATGTTTACTGTTAATGCCATATTTTAATAAGGATAAATTTTATGAAGCTCATAATTCATTATTCTTTATTCATCATGGATGTATGAATATATATAAATATATAAAATAGAATTTTATGTAGGATAACATAAAAAATGGAATTTAAGAGTATGTAGCTCATTTTTTATTAGTTCAAAATATTAAGGCTAAAATAAATAATTCTATAAGTAAATTATTACTATATAGAATACTATAATAGAAATGGTAAAAGATAACTATGGATTTCATTTTTAGACTCCGAAAACATCTAAAGGTCGTAATGTGATTTGGGTTATAGTTATCACCCTAAATATTTAGTACATTTCATTATTTTTAGAGAATATTTCTCTACTGATTATATTTTTAGGATATAGATTATGTAATTTTTAATGATGTAATGGTGATAAAATATATTATATCTAACAAGGTTCTAAATTTTACATTAAAATTATAGAGAAATATTCAACAAAATTTTAATACAAAGTTGAATATTAATAATGTGTTTCATCCTCAGAAATTTGGTCAATATAAGAAGACCACTCAAACCTAATAAAATAATTTTAGATCATGTTATATGGATTTTAATGTATTTTGGGATCAAAACATTTCACTAGTTGAATTTTCATAAAAAAATATCTTTCAGTTGTGAATTAAAATGGATTTTTATAACACCATCTATGGAATTAATTAAATAAATCTAATTCTATAGGATATTGTTAGAGAAAAAAAAATCTAATAGGCCATGATCTATTTAAGTGGATAGTAGGGAATATTTGATTCATTATGTAAAAAAAAGATATTTTGGATCCATAATATTAATATTATCAACAATTTATTTTGTCACATACAATAAATAACTAATAAAAACAAAACTAAATTAGAAAAATAAATTTTAAAATTACACGAAGAATATAATCATTAGTGTATAAAAATATCACAATCAAAATAAAATAAATAAATACTTTTATTTTAATTTAATGATTGTAAAACTGTATGCAATTTGAAAACCCATTTTAAAAAATGGTATTGGTGATTACATTTATAAATTAAATTGATCACATCTAAATGTTTATAATGATCATTAATATATTTTTTCTTAAACATTTATTTCAATATTCCAATATTTATAAATTTATATGGAATATGATTATAGAAATTTGAATTATAGGTTGTCATTTTTGAATTATTTGTTTATTTTTATTGTGTATTTTTATTCAACTAACTAAATATATAAATTTTATAATTTTAATTTGATAAAAATAACTTAAATTATGAATTTGGAATTAAAAAATTCTCTTTGATTAATTTTTCATATTTTTCTAAATATATGTATTTTTCGGGGATAAGTGTAAAAAATAATTATTACAAATATCAACAAATTTATGATAATATTTTTATATTATTATGAATTTTAAATTTCGGTATTATTTTCATAAGTGAATTTGAAAATTTTGAAATGTTGGTTTAAATTTATAAACCCATATATTTAATTTTGAAACATAATATTTTTTTTAATAAATTGTTTATAATGAATTATTCATTTATTATACTAAAATTAATTTTTATCACTGATTTAAATTTGTTCTTATTAATTGGATTTATTTTTTTTAATAATTATATCTTATTTATATAATATGGATAATTTAAATTTTGGTAATAAAAGATAAATTTCCTAGGAAAAAACTAGTAAATGTGGTGAAAACCAAAATAATAAAAATGAGTAACCTATGTAGCAGTGATCCTAACAATTTGGGATATTTTTTAAGTTGAGTTCTTTATGTGCTACATGACCTTATAAATTCCCCAATATATTATTTCTCAATTATCGGGCCACTTTTTTTAGAGTGACATCCCATTATTGAAATCTTTTTGTATGTACAATAACACTACCTATTCTCACTTATAAATATGTCTTCCTCTTGTCATATCCCCAAACACCAATAAATAATAGTATAATAAGAATAATTCACATAAAACTCAAATTAACATTACAATCCACTTTAATTAGCCGTATTTCATCTCAAAAGTCCATCCCTCAATGGATTAACCCTCTTCGTAAGGGAGATAATTCAAGTAGTGAAGTATTGATTTCAAGCCACTTCATTCCCATTTCTATTTCATGACATGATCCATCATCAAAAAATTACATTACAAAATATTAAAATTATATCATTATTATCATTATTATAAAATAATTTTATTATTAATATAGAAAAAAAATTATCTACATTTTTTCTATACAGATTGAAAAAAATAAAATACGTTAATTTTGTATTGTGTAGATTAAACCCTCCACAATATAACATGTTCATTTTCACTCACATACTTACAAGGATGGACCTAAAAGTGAATTAATATATATCTATTATAGTTTTCAAATATTTTATATACATAAATATCAATCCATATTACTTATTTTTCCCATTCTATGGAAAACAATCATCATCCATGGGTATGCGTGGACTACGAATTCTACATAATGATTGATTTGAATTTTCCATTCAATCACTACCATAAAAGGATGTTTGGGATAATAGCTTTCATGTATATATAAAATTTATATTATATCATCATTTATTTTTTATGAATAATTATAGAACATATTAATGATATTATCTAGAAATGATCATCATTAATTAAACCATTTAAAAAAAGTGTAATAAGAGGAAAATAATTTTATTCAGGTTATATAATATTTCAATATCAATTATTTCTTCATCCACGTCCTTCATTTTTTGATATATCATAATATTAAATACTAAATAATATCATTATGCTTATAGTATAATGTTATTACAAATAAACCACCACATACTCATCTATTACTTATGGTATGCTATTGTTTTGGTTGGTTTAATTAGATAATTAAACATAATATTAATTTACATGATGGATGAATATAAGACCATATTTACTGTTATAAGATGATATAAATATTTAATTTTTTCCTATCTATATTGGTAACATTATTATTAGAGTAGTATATTAAGAAAACACCGATCATTAATTAAGAATCAGATAAATATAATAATCACCAATTTCATCTTCATGGATTGTAAGAAAAAATAACATTGAATGAAAATAAATAATTATAAATATAATTTTACATCTATTCTAGTACAATTAATGTCCTTATAATGATGAACGTTGTAAAAATAAATTACTCTAATATCATTTTTATGATACTAGTTCAAAATGATCAAGATTACTCATAACCAATATTGAAATTAGATAATTAAATAATTGAAATACATGAGGGGAATAATTTTAAATATTGTTTATAAATGATTATACGTAATAAAAAGGTTTTTAAAAGTTTTAAATTAATGTTAATTATGTTTTTATATGTGATATTAGATTATATTAAACTATGTTGGGAAACAAGGTAAGGGTTTATTTTTCACTTTATCAACTCCATAGAATAGGTTTGATATATATTTCCATAATATCATTAATATTAATAATTTATTGTCTAATTATATTAAAATATGAAACTATCACCCATTTCATATGATTTAAACTTTCATTTTATGTTCTTATTCTCAAGATATTTTTATTCTCGTGTTACCAATTTCAAAAGAGTTTCAGCAACATAATTTCTCATTCATAAGGTCATAATATTTCTTAAATTAATATAGTTTTCTAGATTTATTTTATCCCATCATTCTCATAGTTTAAAAGATATTTATTTTATCTCTTCTGGGAAATTAATTTTAATCAACAATAACCTCTTATTTTATTAACTTTTTTCTAAAATAATATTGTATACTTGGAAGAATAACCTCTATTATTACTAATGAATATTTTATTCCATGTCATTATTTCACATCTATCTAATTTTATCCTCTATTTTTGGGAACGATAATACATATTTTTTTATGATTCTCATAATTCTCTTTACCCCTATCCAAAACAGAAATATAATAATCTTATTAGGATTTGGATTGTCAAAAAAAGATAAATTGAAATATAAAAAAGGGTTTTAGTGTTTTCAATTTATAAGGCTTTATATTCTATTCAAATTTTTTAGAATCATTATTTGTATTCGATAGACAATTATAGGATTTACATTTTTAAAGTTAAAATTTTTCGAAATTTTTTACTTTACCTTTTGGAAAATATGTTCAAACACTGAGTCATAACATTATTTTTAATGATTATATTATTTTTTTCCCTATGACTCTGTTTATGTTTTTCTTCTATTTGATGGAACATTTTCACCAACATTATCATTTTATTATAAAAATCAATACTAAAATTTCATCTTTTATCAAATAAATTATTATTCTACAAGTTTTAAAAAATATTTATTTTAAAATGATAGAAAATGATAAATGACAGTTATAATTTCCAAAGTGGTTTTTTATAAACCCAATTAACTTTTTTATCTATTTCATTGTAATTTATATATATTATTATTTTTTAGAGAATATTATTTAAATATTACCATCCACGTTCATTATTTGGGTGATTTATGTGATATTATCTCTAACTTCTCTTTTCTATCCTAACTATCCACTATTAATAAGAAACAAATTTCTTATAATGTATTTCCTTTGTGTATAATGTTTTTTCTATTTCTTTTATTACCAAATTTTAACATTTATCCCATTCATAATATGATTGGGGATGTCAATATCTCATTCATATACCATTTATCCATTTAGTGTAAATAACATATTCTTTGTTCTCATTATTAAAATATATTTACATAGAATTTTTCTAAAAATATTTGGGTAATCATTAATTTTCCATGGAATTAACATGTTAGTGTGTTACTTATGTGAATCCATTTGAAAAATATATGAAAATCATTTTGTTTAGATGGGTTATTTATGATATTTTATGTGAACTAGTTTTATGAATTCATTAGTATGGATGATGATGTCCGGGGTCCTATATCACCCTGCAATGAATTAAAGAAGGTTTTATATCTCAGAGACATTGGAATTATGTGGAGAATGTTTTTTTCACAACATGTATCCTAAAAAGTATGTTTGTTCACAACACAAAGTGTTATTTTTTTCTCATATAATGAAACAAGGGAATTGTTTTGTTTACAACATGATGTTTAGATATATTTATTGTTTACAACATGGTGCATGGGTAATTTTTTCACTTAAAACATGAAGTGTGAGAATATTTTCTTCCATAAGGTTATAATTTTCAGATTATTAAATTTCAAATTTTCATTGCTATGTTATATTTCAAGAGAATGATACTTTTCAAAGACATATACCTAGTAAAATTCTCTCTAGGATCATGTATGTTAACTCATGAGACAGTAATTTTTTTAATATTGTATTTTGAAATGCTATGAAATTTTAACTAATTTATGACCCATGAATTTTTGGGAATAATTTTCCAATGTATATTTATTATAAAATTACTCTAATAATATGCTCACTTATAGTATTTTACTCAAAAAACCTATGCATACCATTACTAAGAATTTGATCTCACTCCTTTTTTATGTTTTCATCTCCCAAGTTATAAATATAAGAAAAGTTCATAATATCTAGAAGAGTTTCTTAGATGGATATTTTTTTTGGAGATTTAGATTAATTATTTTCTCTCATAGTGTAGAAAATATTCCAATAGTTATAAGGTTAGGTGTTTTGTTAAATTTTTTGACATAAATCTATAATAATATAAAAAAATATTTTGGAAATGTATTTTAATTAATTTTTTTATTCACATTATATTATATATATGGTCACATATATGGGGTCCTATAGTTGGTATACAAATACGGTGCAGATAACTATGAAGATTACAATGAAATCAGTTGAGGATAATTTAGGATTCATAAATTTAATAAATGATTGATAAGTTAATGTTTATAATAATTACAATGATGTTGATAAACCATCAATGTAGTTAAATTAAAATTTACTATTTTAGGTTTTATGATTATATAACTTTAATAAGGCCAAAGGAATAAGTCTATATTTGGGTTAATATATTGAAATTTTGGTGATGTTTTGAGTATGCAGTTTTATTAGCGTCTCATAACATCCTATACACTACTAGTAAATGTAGGATCTTGTATATCTTTACCTTGGGGTAATAATCCAAGAAAGGGCATACTGGGTATTAGCTCAATAATTTCATGTTGAAAAAAGAAGAAGATAACTTCAACCAAGTTTTGACACATGAAGAGGTTATTCGGTTGTTAATTCAAATTTTCATTAATGAACTATTATAAAGGTTTTTAGTATGATGGAAATAAATTATGTTGTATAAATTAATAGGAAAATGACCATAAGTAACCACAGTTTGAGTAAAGAGAGTCATAGGTTGAATCAAATTTATCATATTTTAAATAAACAAGTTTAATAGAGGGAGTCAATATCAAATTTAATTTTTCATATTCATATTTAAGATATTATCATAAAAATTTTGGTTTATCATTTAGGTCAAACATGATAAAAAAATATTTTGATAATGGTATGTATCAAGAAACCTCTATGTATTATAATTCGATAAGGGAGCATTCATAAGTAGTTAAAATTATTAGAATATTCATGTTATTATTGAAATTGTGGTTTTTTCAATATTACCTAAGTAGTGAGGAAGATATCACAACAAATATTATGTCATGATATTATTATACATTTTCATTAATTAGTTATATATATTAATGAAATTTAGGTATATTATAAATGTAATTATAATTATATAATATAGATAATAATTTTTATTCAATAATTTGTATTTAAAAGTTTCAAAAAAATAGATTAAATTATATTTCAAGCCTTGATAGTGTATTTTATAAGAGGGTAATATTTTTGTGGATAAAAATTGGAGAACACCTGATTTAGGTATAAATAACTCTTAGGTTTAATATATGAATGATGTTGATGTAATAATGGGTTGATTTTTTTTAGAAATGTGAGTTAGATAATATTGATATCTATGGAATGGATTATTAATTTAATGAATAAGTGATCCATGATATTTTTTGTGATGTTTACCTCATTTCATTTATTATGATTTATATATAATTCTGTGCGACATTATGAGATAATGGTTTCAAATAAGAGTTGTTTGTTGGAGGAATATATGATTTTTCTATTGTTTAATGCCATGGAGATTCATATGGTTTTGTGAAATGTATGTTATGGATAATAAATGATTTTGTTATTTACATACTGTGTATTTGTTTGTATGAATGATTAGTTTTGTTTGAGACAAGATAATTTACTTGATATAACAAATGAGAGTAAGGTTGAGAATATATGATTAATGTCATTTTTATAATAGTTTTATAAAAATTTTCCTTCAAAATTATTTTCAATGATCAAGGACATTACCTATTTCCAAATTAGGTTTTCTAAAAATCCTAAGCTTTTTTCTCATCCATGCCAATTTCCATTTATGAGTATTACAATTAATTCAACTATATTATTCAAATTTTTCATCCTCCGTAATTATTTGAATAACATAGGTAATATGATCCATCATTATCATTTTGGTTCTAATCCATACAACATGAAGTGGCTTAATTTTTCTTCTAATTACATTCCTATGTAAATACCATGTTTTTATATCTATTATTAAAGGGAGTTCACTTAGTTTCCATTCATCAAATTTTTATGGAAATTACAATCTTATACGTTTTCTATTTATAAATATGTTATAAATAAAATATGATTTATTATATTGGTTTAATGGTATTTACATTGAAAATTACTGAATATATTTGGATACCCATTTATTTTCCATGGATTTATCATATTGGTGATTTCCATAAGTTAATCTCTTATAAAATGATATTAAAACTATTTTCCCTCCATGGGATATTTATGATATTATAGTTGAATGATTTTCATGTGGAACTCAAAAGTGTTTATGATGATGGGTTTGGTCCTATATCCCACTCTAATGTATTACTTAAGGAATTATATATCATGGGGTAAGGTTGTTAATAATGTAATTTTTTATTGGAATTATAGAGTGGGGACATTTTTTTATTCACAATACATTGAATAAGTAATTTTTTTCACAACATGATGTGTGGGAATTTTGTTTGATCAAAAAAATGATGCATTTACATTTTGTTTGTTCAGTAATTTAGGCACAATCATTTTGTTTTTTTGAATTCATAAATACTATAAATTTTATTTTTTCAATAATGTTATAATTTTACAATGATAATTTTTTTAAAGATCATTTTAAATCTAGGTTTCAAGGAAATTTTACATTTCTAAGACATGCACCTATGGATATCCTATCATGGATCAAGTTAATTGACTCATATTTCCATATTCTTTTGAATATTTGTATATGATATTTCAATCCTTATATCATGATTAGACAAGATTTGTTTATTATATTTTTATAATGAATCTTGATTATAACCATAATATAATCTTATATTAACTGATGATATTTGATTGCTAACATGTATGTTTACCCTTTCCTAGCATCTAGATCTCTGAATTTTTATTTTATAATCCCACAGGTTATAGATTTATGAAAATATGTAATATATAGATGAATTTAATATATGGATAATTTATTGGAGATGTTAAGGAATCAATATGGATTAATAATTCCCCCTCATAGTAGAAAAAAGTTAAATTACATAAAAGGTCATGAGTTTTACTAGTTAATGATTTTTGAAAAATATATAAACCTATAAACCTAACAGTTATTGGGAATTTATTATAATGAAACATTTTATTTAATTAATGAAATTAGTTTTTTCATGTCTACATGCTACAAAAAACTCAAAAAAAAGATAACATAGAGTTGATGTGAGAGTTATGTTGAAAATCATTGGTGATAACTAGTGATTCAAGTTAGTGATATTATATTCATTCAAATATATAAATAAATTATGGTCAAGTGATTTATAAAGAAGGGAATGATGCATCATATATATAAGTGCCTATAAGATTATTGATCACATCAGTATGGTAGCATATAAATTTTCACTCCCACCAAACCTCTCCAATGTTCATGATGTGTTCCATGTATCTCTTTTGAGAAATTATATACACAATCCTTCATAATTATTGGATTAATAGGTTTTATTGCTGGAGAAAATTCTTTATTATTAAACTAATAAGTATAATTCTAAGATCCGAGTAAATGTTTTTTATCCAAAATGATTCATTAAATACATAATAAACAATTATATTGTTATATTGTTTTACAAAATCGATGAGCATAAGTTCCATCGATCTTCTACATCAAACTAAAAAACCATTAAAAAACATAACCTTACTATGATTTCAAACTCCTATAAACTATCTAGAATATTATATCAATGTAATACCTCACAACTATATTTTCAAATAATTCATATACCAATGGATATTTGAGATCAAAAATATAAATTTATTAATTGAAATGTCATTCACCTGGTCAATGTCACGTGAAGAAACCATAAACTTAAGAATCTACATGGGAAGATAAGGATGTGATGATGCATAATTACCCTCAATTATTTGTGTCAAAGTAATTGAATTTTGTGGTTGAAATTATTATTAGTGGGTAGAATATAAAACAATGAGATAATATTATTCAATTATCTTTAAATAAATTTGATGCTTATGGTAGCATTAATTACACAAAAAATTGATCTTAAAAACCATGATATATATTATATATATATTATTTTTAAATGTGATTTATATCGCTTAACCTTTTGATTGATGGGTATAAATCCCAAACCCCAGTTATCCAGATTCGGTGCATTATTTTAATATATTTGCATTATTACAAGGAATAATGTCTAGAAGGACTGATCAATTTAGCAGTCTTGAAAATAGATTACATAAATGAAAGTTATACTATAATTTCGAAAATAAAACACAAAAAAATAATCCTTTTATAATTCCATTATTACCCTATAACAACCCTACTTATCAATCATAATACACTTCTTCGCTTCCTGGGAAAAATAAAAAATAAGAAATGGGTGATCTCAGATGCTTAGTAAGGATAAAAATATAGCTGAAACTAACATAAATAAGAAAAACAATTTTAGTCAATGTATAAGACTAAAATACAATCCTATTAAACAGAAAATACATCATAATATCGGAAAGATAAATCAAATAATCCCATTTACTTATTCACATGGATATTTTACAAGTCGAATAATCACATTGAAAATAAATAGTTAATTTAATAATTATGGAATGTATAATGCCAGCCATCATAACCACATAGTCAAGGCCTCGTGCCAAGACTACAATTTTTTTGTCAAGGCCTTGTTCCAAGACACTAATTTGTCTCATGATACCTATAGATGCATCGAGGAGCTATAGAGGGCTTTACCTATCACTTACTATGTCAAATGCATTCCTCGTATGAAAATATTGAAACATAACATAATCATTTTTGTTAAATCTATCTTACAAAATGTCAATACATTAACTATAAACCATGACTGGTATAAAAATAACACATCCACAGTCAAACATATCATATCTCATTCAATATAATATGGAATATTTTTATAAAATAAATCAACCACATTCAAAAATAATATCAAATAAAGGATTTAGACATAGTTGAAAATGACCAGTAAAACTATTTGAGATAAATATCCATTTTTTATGAAATAATTTAAAATTCACCCATTTATAAAGGAATTTATTTAAATTAGATTTTTAAATCAAAGTGTATCATACCACTTTCAATCTTTTGAAAGGAATTATCATTTTAAAGCAATCGTGTCCATATAAATAAATATTTGCAATCATTTTTAAAACATGTACATTAATTAAAAAGATTTATAAAAATAAATATTTCAAACATTTGAAATGATGATATATTTAAAGAGTCCCTTCCATAAAACATTTAAAGATTACTTTTGAAAATATTTCTATGAAATGTGGACATGGATAATAAATATGTCCCAATGAATTCTTACACATAAACAATCTCGGATAATAATGAGATTGAGGAATTAACCCTTACCTTGTACATTCCTTTGGTCGAGGGTACGTTTAACATTCTATATAATGACCATAGTATGTTATTAAATAAAAAAATAACTATATTAATATTCATTAAATCATATATGATTCATTTATTACTTTATACAACCCATTTAATAATAATTTCCTTGTTAATGTATCATTTCAGGTAATAATAACTTTTTTTTGTAAGTGTTTTAGCTTGTTAATCTTGATCGTATCACAAAGATAATGATTTAAATACTCCCAGAATATAAAACAAGATTTATTATATCAGATACATTCATAATATAATTATTTATAATAGATAGATATATGAAATGGAAACACCATTCATGGAGATGATAGTTCGTACGTACCCATGAATGTTGTTTCCATTTTCTTTTCATATAGTATGGAATTAAATAAAAAACATATTTTTATCTACATAAATATATATTAGTCAAGTAGTTTTACTATTTACTATACCTATTTATTAATAAATTTATTTATTTTTATAAAAATTATTGAAGGGTGATAGTTGAAGATGAATCTCATCGCGTTGTGGAGACGGTACGCCATATGTATGCACGAGTGATACTATCATTCTATTGACAGTGAAATAGTGTTCTATAGGATAATATATTAAAAATAAAGAATAATTACCATGTTATATTCACTATTTAAATTAATTATATTCATTATTATACTCATCAAAATATTTTAGTTTTGAATGACAAACTACACCACAATACGGAGATGGTGAGCCGTACGTACGCACGTATGTTGACTTTTTCATTAATAAGAGGGATAGAATAATGAATATGGTTGTAACATATTTATAATAACATCAAAATATGTATATTTTATTGGAGATATTATTTTGGTTTGGAAACAACAAAGATAGGGGACGTGGAAGAAGAAAATAACCTTGAATGGGGTGATGAAATAATTCTCTCTTCTTCAGGTGTTTCCTTTGGATTTGAACAAAATGGCTCTATATTTTGGATTTATTATCAATGTAAGGCATAAATATTAAAGTGAAGATAGTTAGAAGAATATTTGAACAGGTTTTGGCCAAGCCAAATGGCTTATTTGGTGTGAAATTAAGAGAAGGGGAATTACCTTTTTATAAGAGAGTTGAGGGTCACTTTAGGAAAAGCTTGAAATATTATTGTATTATAAAATAATTTTCGTTTTATAATGACTCCAAATGGATTTATTTATAGGATAAAGTGGTTATTGTTCAAAATACTCTCAACCAATAGGTTTTATACAAGTTCTTGTCACCATATCAACCTTATCGTTTAGATCTATCCATTATTTAAATAGTTTAAATTTTACCATGTCTTCTTGTAATATTATAATACTTGGTTAATAAACATACTATAAAATTCCAATGCAAACTGAAGTGGTTTATTTATAACATATATATAATAATATAATTCCTTTTCCCAAGCCTTATATTTTTATTAATATCATATCATTTAATAATATTTTATTTGTTTAAAAAATTCATTTATGTCAATTTTGACAATACTTAATAATTGAATTTTTTTAAAGTCATAACAACATGACGACTCTAAAAAATTTAATCATCCATAGAATGTCATATTCACCTAGAAAATTATTGGATGGATTCAAAAGTTTCAATTTACATTTATTTTAATATTTATAATATCAATTATTTTAATATTTCTTTAAGAAGGTAATTATTGCATCATCATTGTGTCATAAATAAATTTAATTATTTGACTTCTAAAAATTATAAATAAAATATAATTATTTAGGAAATATCATTATATTTCTAAATAATATTTATAATTTAATTTATCTTATTTTTATCAATATATAAAAAATTATTTAGTTATTAAACATTGAATTTAACACTTTTAACACTTCTTAAAATAAAATATAATAAATGTCCTAATCTATCCAAAATGAATCAAAATGATATTATTTTTGTCATAAGGTTTCTTTTGGTCGAAATAAACTTATCCAATAGAATTATGAAATGTATTTGGGTAATTTAAATATTATTTTTACCTTTAATAACCCTATTTACTTTTAACCGTGGTAAATAAAATTCAAATGTTACTATTCACCAAAAATTATTCTCATCCTATTGAACCAAAATTTAATTACCGATGTCAACCATGTCTCTCAGTTTTTGGGAATTCTATTCACAGAAGAGGTAAAATTACATTTTATGCAAAATTACAAATGTTTCACGAAGGTGGGTAAAAGATGTTAACAAAGTTCAATAAACTTTTTTATGTCTAATCTTATTATAAAATAACTCCAATGAATTAAATTGTACTAATATATGTATTATGTATCTATTTGACTTTAAGATAAATTTTTATTTCAAAATAGTTCTTTAAATGAAAATGTTGTTTTTATCTATAACGTAGTGTTTTTCACTATTCATAATAAATTGGATGTTTCTAGAAAAATACAAAACATTCACCCCAAAATAATTTTGATATTAAAAATTAAAAAATGATCATTATTTTACAAAATTCAAAACTTATAATTTTCATTAATTAATTTGAAAATAATTCCCATTGTCAAACCCAGAAAGCGGGTTTTTAAGATGTAAAATCTTTCAAAATATTTACATGTGTTTATGTCAAATTTAAATGTGAACTTACTTAAAATGACATACATTGTATTAACTGCTAAAAATATAATATAATTATACATTAAAACCATTAAATTTAATAATTTAACAATTTATATTATTTCAATTAAAAAAGTTGTTTTCAATTAAAATATAGTATTTTTCTATTATTCATCAAAATATGAAAGTTATCAGAAAAGTTCCAAAAATTTATCCAAACAAAATATTTGTGTCCCAATTCTAAATAATAATTTAATTTTAGTAAACATAATATATAAAAGTGTCGAATATTGGATTTAAAAAGAGTTCTCCATTAAATGGTGGTAAAATTGAGTTTTTTGAAAAATACTTCTTTTATCTGAAAAATTGAATTTTTTCTTATATAATGTATAAGAAACAAATAATATGGATGTTAAAATTATATTCATTATATAAAATTCAAAATTTAGTTATACTATTCATAACCGCTTTCCAAACGACTAGTTTGGTATGTTGTGGTGCACTCGAATCAGTGTTGCATGTAGAACGAGCTATTAAATTATTTTAAAGAGATAATGTGCTATGAAATCCTGGGGTGTTACATTCACCCCTCCTTCAATAATTTTCATCCTCGAAAATTGAAATTGTTCTTCGAAAATAAAAGGTTAAAAATAAAAAATACCTTTGTGGAAAACCCACATCAGAAATTGGGTTAATAAAATTTAGTCTTAATAGGAGGGAAAGGGAAATTAAAAAGTCACCAATAAAATAGGATTTATAATAGGAGAAAATTGGTGGAAACTATAATTATAGGAAAACGTAAAAATTTATATGGAGTGATTGAGTTCATCAATCAAAAACAAGTTAATGGAAAATTGAGGGCCTCAAAGCCATAAATCGATGATGATTAATATATGATCAGTTCAAAAAAATATAAGTTATTAGGATAACACATTTTGGTTTTATGACCATTTCCCTAAAGTTTACGAATTAATTTCACCATAGAATAAGAAAAAAAAAAGAATACTTGACAAATAGTGTCACATCCTTTAACTAATTTCTACCACAAACTCATTTTAGAACTCAAAAATATTCCATTTTTCCTAATAGTATAGGGACTAAAAATAAAGAATTTATAATTCATCTGTCAGACCATTTATAAAAAACTACATTATAGAAACCAGGACATCACATAGGCCAGTGGTAGGTATGCACCGTTGTCTCCCTTTGGTTGCGAGTTCAAGTATCACGGCCTTGCCTTACATGATGTGTTGTCACCCGACCACCAGGTTGTCCATTTTATTACAATTCATAAATAATCTTAGAATTTTTTTTAACATTATAAAACATTATCCGACATCCAACATAATTCATTTCAACCTATAAACTTAACCAAATTACATCTTTCCAATCTCAAAGTCCAAAATTTATAAGGAAGGTATAATAATGAATATTGTTTTCCACATAATAACATTTGAATACCTTCATCATTTATTCTCTTGAAACATGGTAACACCATGAATTACCATAAAAATTTATTGAATACATTCATACTCCCTTGTTCCTTATATAATAATGAATATTCTCCTTAAATGAAAATTTTTGAAAACTCCAACAATTATGGAATAAACAAACCATTAATCAGTTCCAAGGATGTCAATAAAGCCCAATATACTTTATCCAACTCAATTATATCTTATTCCAAAATCACTACCTCAGTATTAGGACCATATTAAGGTTTATAATTCTCTCAACCATATATTTTCCAAAACGTTTAACTTCAAACTGTGTCACTAAAAAAGGAACTATAAAATCTGAAATCATTGATGAAATCATACAACAGTACAATCCTTATAAACATTATAATTATTATAACCTGTACATAATTAATACAAAACTCAAATGACACAATTTATTAATAACAACTTAAGAATATTAATCATTCCTCTTCATCTACGAAAGTCTCATAACTTGATTATTATCCAATAGCATCATTTAGGGTATACTCTAATGATTGGAATATCGATTCGCATAGTGTCACAACTCCTTGAAGATGAAGCATTGTACATCTGAAACCTTATTCTTACCCTTGCAATCCCTAACTTGGTTTCCTTTTTCTCCACACTTATAAGAAACTCACATTCCTTTCTTTCACTTCCCTGGGTGATTCTTTCCACAGTTATCACAAATGGGAAAATACTTCTTTCCCTTCTTCCCTTTTATGTATCTTTGTCTATACCATCCTCTTAATCTCTAGCTTCCCTTAAAATACATACGACTCATAAAATTCTTTACTTATCTTATTAACACATGATACTATTTCTTCATATGATGATAATATGTGGGAGACTATTTCCCTTCTAAATTTTGTCTTAAACCCATGAAAGATATGATCCTTCTTAAACTTTTGATCTTGCGTATTGCAAAAGTTATCATTGCTTCTTCTAGGAGCCATTTCAAAATAAAAAAATACAGAAGGTTAAATCATATCATAATGTACAATCCAAAAACTAGAAAACACTCAACATTAATTGAATATTTTCACATATCTATTCTCATAATCATAAAAATGGATTATTTTCTTAAATATTTACTTAGAAATACTTCATAGTGGTTTGTAAAGAAAATATGAATTATCCTAGGCATATCTCCTGGGAGTGTCGTAGCCAATAGTGCATTAATTCCCATTGTCGTGCTCCAATTCTCGTTCGAGTCTAGCTCAAAGAAATGTTTTTAGGTTTTACCCCAAGATAAATCTGTGCTACAGCTTCCTCTACTTGCTCGTATCTAGAAAGGGATGTATTTATAGGAAAAGTCACTAAATCTCTACATTACCAAAATCATAGGATGTTCTTCTATACTAATCCTCAAGGATTATCTTAGGGTAATTTTCCCTAATCATAGTTTATCTAAATATATATCCATGGTTGTTTCAAAACATCGTCGGATATCAACTGTAATGCCCCTACCCCAGTTACCTAGATTCGGTGCATTATTTTAATACATTGGCATGATTACAAGGAATCAATTGTTGAAGGACTGATTAGTTTAGCTGTATTGGAATATAAATTACATATATGAACGTCACATAACAATTTTGAAAATAAAACAGAACAAAAACAATCCTTGGAGAACACAATTATTCTCCTAGCTTAACCCTACATATCAATCATAATACACTTCTTTGCATCTTGGGAAAAGTAGAACATAAGAAAGGGGTGAGCTCATATGCTCAGTAAGTATAAAAATACAGTGGAAACTATCATAAATAAGATTAAGAATTTTAGTCAGTGTATAAGAATAAAATATAAGCCTTTTAAACACAAACTTCAGAATCACATGGAAAAGATAAATAAAATAATTCCATTTACTTATTCACGTGTATATTATTCTAGTCTAATTATCACATGTAAAATGAATAGCTAATTTTAAAACAATGAAATTCATAATGTAGGACATCATAACCACATAGTCAAGCCTCGTGCCAAGACTACAAATAAAAATTTTTCAAGGCCTTGTGCCAAGACACTAATTTGTCTCATGAGACCTATCGATGCATCGAGGATCTATAGAGGGCTCCACTAATCACATAAAAATTCAAATGTATTCTTCGTATGAAAATTATGAAACATAACATAAACATGTGTATTAAAACTATCATATGAAATGTCAATACATTAACCTTAAAATATGAATGGTATAAAAATAGCACTTCCATAGTCAAACATATCATAAATCATTCAATATAATATGGAATATTTTATTAAAAAATCAACCTCAATCAATAATAATATCCATTAAAGTATGTTGACATAGATGAAAATGACTACTGAAACTCTTTGAGAGAAATATCCATTTTTTTGTGAAATAAATTAAAATTCACCAATTTTTAAAGGATGTCATTTAAAATAGATTATTGAATCAAAGTGTCCCATAACACATTGATACTTTTGAATGGAATTATTATTTTAATGAAATCATGTCTATATAAATAAATACTTAAAATCATTTTGAAAACATGAACATTAATTAAAAAGATTTAGAAAAATAAACCATTAAAACATTTAAAATAATGATCTATTTAAATAGTACCATCCATAAAACCTTTGAATAGTTATTTTGAACAATTTTTATGAAACATGGACATGGATGATAAATATGTCCCAATAAATACTTATACCTAAACAATCTCGTTTAATAATGAGATTGAGGAATTAACCCTTACCTTGTACTTCACTTTGGTTGAGGGTACATTTAACCTCCTCTATAATAACCATAGTAAGTTATTGAATTATACCAGAACCATATTAATATTAATTATATCATATATGATTCATTTATTACTTTATACTACCCATTTAATAATAATTCCCATGTGAAATTAACATTTCAGGTAATAATCTCATTTTTTATTGTACATGTTTTAGTTTGTTATTCTTGATCCTATAACTTAGATAATGATTTAAATACTTCTAGAATATAAAACATGATTTATATATATCATATATATTCATAATATAATTATATATAATTGATATATATATATGAAACGGAAACACCATTCATGGTGATGGTAGTCCGTACGTAGACGTGAACGTTGTTTCCATTTTCTTATCGTACAGTATGGAACTAAGTAAACAATGTATATTTATCTACATATATATATATATATTATTCCAGTAGAAATATAATTTAATTATCATCATAATTAATCATTGTATTTATTTTTATAAAAAATATTTAAGGGTGATCGTTGAATATGAATCTCATCGCGTCATGGAGACGGTAAGCCATACGTACGCACGAGTGATAATATCATTATATTGACGGTGAAATGGTGATTAATTGGATTGTATACTAAATATACAGAATCATTAAAAATTTATATTAACTATTTAAATTAATTACTCTCATTATTATACACATCCAAATAATGTAGTGTTGAATAACAAACTACACCACGACGTAGAGACGGTAAGCCATACATACGCAGGTATGGTGACTTTGTCATTCATAGGATGGATAGAATAATCAATATGGTTTTACCATATATATAATAACATAATAGTATGTATAGGGTACTAGAGTTATTATTTTGGTATGGAAACAGCAAAGAAAGAGGAAGTGGAAGATGAAAAGAACCTTGAAAGAGTTGATGAAATAATTACCTCTTATTCATGTGTTTCCTTTTGATTTGAAAAAAATGGATCCATTGGTTGTCTTTATGATCCAAGTAAGGCCTCTATGTAGAATTTTCGATAGTTGGAAAAATATTTGATTAGTGGTTGGCTGATCCAAATGGTTTTAGGTGTGAAATTAAGAGAAGAGAAAGTACCCATTTATAGAGAGGTGAGGGCCTCTTTAAGAAAATATTGAAATATTATTTTATTATAATGTAATTTTCGGTTTATAATGGCTATAAATGGATTTATTCCATGTATAAGGTGCGGAGGGGTCAAAATCCTCTCATCCAATAGGTTTTTGATAATTTCAGGTCACCATATTAACCATATATTTTAGATTTTACCATTAGTTAAATAGTTTAACTTTTACCATGTCTTCTTGTATTATTATAATACATGGGTAGTAAACATACTATAAAATTACAAAATAACATAAAGTGGTTCATTAATAAAATATATATCATAAAATAATTCCTTTTTCCAATCCTTATATTTTTTGGAATATTATCTAATTTAATAATATAGTATTTGTTTTAAAAAGTTATTTTTTTCAATTTTAACACTATTTAGTAATTGATTTTTGATAAAGTTATAAGGAGTTTATTAATTCAAAAAAAATACATTTAATCATCCATAAAATGTCATATTCACCTATAAAATTATTTTATGGATTAAAAAGTATCAATTTACATTTATTTTATTATTTATAATATCAATTATTTTAATATTTCGTTAAGAAGGTAATTATTACATCATCATTGTGTCATAAATAAATTTAATTATTTGATGTCTAAAAATTATAAATAAAATACCATGATGTCTGAAATATTTTTATATTTATAATGAATATTTATAGTATCATTTATAATATTTGTAACCCTATATTAAAATTGGTTTAGTTATTAAACATTAAATTTAACACATTCAACTATTCTTTAAATAAAAATGCTAAATGTATTTATATTACCAAAATAGATCAAAAGGTTCTTATTTCTGTCTTAAGTGTGATTTTTGTCTAAATAAACTTATCAAATAGAATTACGACATGTGTTGGGGTAATTTTAATTTTATTTTTACCTTTAATAACGTTAATTCCTCAAAATTGTGGTAAATAAAATTCAAATGTAACTATTAACCAAAAATTATTTTCATCATATTTAACCACATTTTACTTACTGATTTCAACCATGTCTCTCTTAATTTTTAAATTCAAATCACATAAGTTGTAAAATTATGTTTTATGCGAATTTGCAAATGTTCCTAGAAGGTGGGTAAAAGATGTTAAAAAAGTTCAAAAAAATTTATATGTCTAATCATATTATAAAATGAATCTAATGAATTAAATTGGGATAATATATTTATTATGTATCCATTTTTAATTTATGATAAATTTTTCATTAAAAATAATTATTTAAATGAAAATGTCAGTTTTTATCTATAAAATGGCGTTTTTCACTATTCATCAAAAATTGAATGTTTTATGAAAAATAACAAAAATTCACTGAAAGATAATTTTGATATTAAGATTTGAAAAATGATTTCTATTTTACAAAATTTAGAACATATAATTTTCATGTATTAATTTAAAATTAATTAACGTTGTCAAAACCAGAAAGTGGGTTTTTAAGAAGTAAAAAACTATCAAAAGATTCACATGTGTTTATTTCTAATTAAAATGTGAAATTACTTAAAATTATCAAAATTTTATTAAATGGTAAAAATAAAATCATATTATACTTTAAAACCACTAATATTAATTATTTAACAATTTAAATTATTTCAATTAAAAAAGTTATTTTCAATTAAAATTTAGTATTTTTTATTAATAAAAATATGAAAGTTATCAGAAAAGTACTAAAAATTTATCCAAAATAAAAATTTATGTCCTGATTATACATAAGATTTTATTTTCATTAAATTTAATATATAAAAGCGTCATATATTGGATTTAAAAAGGGTTCTCCATTAAAAAGTAGTAAAATTACATTTTTTGAAAAATACTTATTTTATCTGAAAAATTGAATTTATTCTTATATTATGTATAAGAAACACATAATATGGATGTTAAATTTATATTGATTATATAAAAATAAAAATTAAGTAGATACTATTCATAACCATTTTTTAAATGGGTAGTTTGGTAAGTCATAGTGTGCTCGAACTCGATGTTGCGTGAAGCACAAGCTATTAAATTACTTTTAAGAGATAATGTACTATGAAATCCTGGGGTGTTACAATGGGTATGAATATAAATAATTAAATTATTAAAACTATGTATAAATGTATCCTTAATTAATGGTATATATTAATTTATAGGAAATATGAACATAGTTATAAATGTAAAAAATAATATTATTTTATTTTGAAAGAATAAATTTTCAAAGTATTGTATTTTTTAATATATTATTTATTTGCATTGTTAATGAAATAATTTACTTATAAGACATATTTTTATTTATTTTTAATTAATTAATAATATTTTACACATTGATTATCAATTGGTTATAAATGAATATAAAATCATTTGAAGGTAAAAAGAGGAATTGTTTTAGAAAACTGATTTTATTATGTGTAACATATTTTATCTTATTAAAATTAATTAATTAGTATTTATGAATTATTTTAATTAATGGTGTAAATAATATATTCAATAAAATATATTAGCATTCATATAATTATTTTTACTTATAATGTAATAAGGACAAATTCAGTCTTATGCAGAGAAAATTGATTCTCCAAAAATAGTTTTTTGTACATTTTGGGAGATTAAATTAAGATTATTTTCTGAAACATATTTGAATTGAAATTATAAATTTTTTTTAATGATTATGAATAATTATATGACAATTAATTAAAAATATAAATTTTATTTCTGGTCATTATGATTTGCAACCATGGTAAATCTTTGTCCTCATGGTAATGGTTAAAATGATGGGGTTAAACATTGATATAAACCCTAATATATCTGTAAAACATAGATAAATATGATTTTTAAGTGAATTTCAACCCAAAATTATCTTATCTTTTAATTCAAGTTCCCTTAGTGATACTTTCACTTGAATATAAAATTTTTTTTTTTGTTTTATGATTATACAATTTTTCAACATACCTCCATTATAAAATAAAACATCCTCTCCTCTCCTCTCCACACAGCATGAGCATTTTTTATTTACTAGTATTTTCCCAAATAATCTATCAACTTTATTATCCTTGACATTTTGGTTCCAGTCTTTCCAAAATACCCATCAAATAATCCTTATGGTGCAATTCAAACTGAGATACCTGTACATTAGGAATATGTTATTACACACATTTTTCATGATTAATTATTCTTAAACCTTATAGAGATACTATATAACCAACTTAAAATGATTAAATTGGTAGGTTTACTTTCTGTGTATGGAATTATGTTAATGGTAAAACCAATTTCCCTCCCCTTTCAATTCATTTGAAAATTAAACATTGCTCATGCGTATATCTTGACTACCACCTCTATAAAGCGATGTGATTCATTTTTCATTTCCTATTTACAAGGATGATCATTTAGATATTTTTAGTGAATATATAAAATATTTAAAACATAATAGTGGTTTTAGAAATATCATTTAATCCATCCATTCAAAAGTTGAAACATCAGCCCTATGTATGTATAGACTTTCATCGCTATTAAGTGATGTAATTCATTTTCCATAACCAATTTATATGAATATTTATATAAATTAATATAATTTTTAAAAATAATAATTTTTAAATTTTAATGAATATTTATATGATTAGACTATGACAACGTTGAATGTATATGAAACATTGAAATGGTGCATACCTAGAAGGTGGACCAATTTTTACTTGAATGTTCATTTCAAAGAAGAATTCCTAATAAAAGGGTAATTGAAATTTATAAAGGAATGATATATAGTAAGTTATTTAAGGATATTTTTATAAAATATATTTATAATATATATATATATTAAAGGATATTTAAATCCGTATGATGTAAGATAGTACATAAGAAAAGATTTTATGTTACAATCTCGTTTATTTGTGGGAATATCTATATTAAATTTACATTATGGGTAATTATATGATACATTTACTCTAAAACCATTAAAAATTATTCTCATATATTTAATTCTAGTATTTTCATATATCAGTTCCATTATCCTCCTTTTGTTAATTAAAATGTCCAAGAAAATGTTTTTATTTAAATCATATTGTATTTCTTCTTTTCAGGCCGGGAATCATTATCATCATTGTCTATGTTCTTTAAAATGTTTTATAGATGTTTTCATATACACATAAATGTTTAATAATTTTTTTATTTTTTAAATTATTCTAAAAATATGAAAAGTAATCTTGTCAAATATGTTTTATTAAACTCACTATTGAATACTTTCAAATGTGTGAAAATAATGTTCTCTTTTCTCATATATGACCTAGATGATTTTTTCCATTCATCATAAAAATTATTTTCATTGAATATTTATTTTTAATATTCCACATTTATATTAAATAAAATAATTCTTTTCTCAATATTATCAGAATTTGTAGGCTTTAACGACACAAAAATAAATGGATATTTTCCCAATTTTGAAAGAAATATTCAAATTGCCTTTTAATTTTAATTGTAGTCTACATCATCATGTTTTAAGGATTATTATGCTTCAATAGATATTTGATTTTATGATACCATTTAATTTATTTCATTGTATGGATTATTATTATGTTGTTTTAAAATTTT
Organism: Viscum album; assembly: GCA_963277665.1. Classification (NCBI taxonomy): domain Eukaryota; kingdom Viridiplantae; phylum Streptophyta; class Magnoliopsida; order Santalales; family Viscaceae; genus Viscum; species Viscum album. The sequence goes on from OY728167.1 coordinate 689,268,621, forward strand.
TTCCTTTAAAACCTTTAATTTATAGTAGGTTAATTAAGTTATATTGAAATAAATAAGAAACCTATTGCTCTTCAATGGGTTATACTATGCTTAATTTATGGATTTTTTAACGATCTTATTCCATACTTATGTGTGGTTTTAATCATGTGATGGGTGGTGCCATAATTATATTTCACTCTAATGTGATAAGTAAAGACTGATATCTGTTGATATAATATGATCTAAAATGGAGAGAAAACCCAATTTAGTAAGGGAATCTATCTAATATAATAATATTGGTTGTTTTCAATGTTAAAGGAAATGATGGAATATAGAGTTGACCTAATAAACTATAATATTATCCCCACCATGTTAGTCTTTGATGTGATACATGACAAAGTAAATGATTTTCTATGCTTACATGTTTGCTATGAACTTATGTAACATGCTTTTGGAATGGTCTCATGAACCAAGATTGATTATTGATGATCCCACACTCTTATGACTTATGTATTTTGTTAATACAAAGGCCAATTCCATGAATAATGATTAATGATATAAGAATAATTGTGTATTACATTAATTAGTTATGATCACATTCTCAAACCCTTATGATTATCTTATTATCCCTTTTGATCACTGATTGATATCTCCAATGTTTATAATTTATGAGTATTTAAGATAGCCCTTTATTATGTTTCCATTTCCTTAGGTTATGAATAGTGTACTTAATTGGTTATATACATTAAGGGTACTATGTGAGAATAACATTGGGGATATATAAAAGATATTTCTGGAAATAAGTTTATTTTGTATCTAGTCTCCAAAGACACAAAACCATTATGGTTATGGGAATTGTATAATTTTGAGATGTATTGAATATTTATTTAAAATGAGGTAATGTATATGTATATGATTTGGGTAACCTAAAAAAAGGTTTTGAGAAATTACATCAATCGACATAGACAACAATGAATCATTCGTCCATATGATCCTCTAGTATATGTCTAACACCATTACAATGGTATGGATGATGATGCAAATGAGTTAATTTGATCGGATTAATTATAATTTAGTCTTTATTATATGGATTCTTGGTTTAGGGCTAGTATGAATATTATAGAAGTAGATATTCAATACATTAGTCTATAACCGACAAAATATTTTATCCTTCAACTCTAAACACTTTTATCATTATATATTTTCATTTAGTCGATGATATTTTTTGATATATGTTCTTCATGTTCTATTATTTATTAAAAATTAACCTTACTTACTAAAAAAAAGTACATGTTATGACATTATATATTATCTTCTAAATTTTTTTTGGGGAAGATAATTGAGAAGGTGAAGAAATTTCCATATTATGAAATGGTAATGGCATCATTCTAAAATATTTGGAATCCCACGATTCTTAATATTGAAACCGTTGAACTATTATTATTAATGATGTTGTTCACTCAATTTAAAAATTTTATTAAATAGTTTTATGGAATAATATCTTTCACAACTAATATTGGTAGTCATTACACCCTATACAGAGAGAGAGAATTATAGGTTGGTCGAGAAAGTCATGATCGAAGATAAGTATGTGTGATCACAAAAAGTATATATTATCATGTTCATGTTGTAGTTAATGATGTAAAATAGAATTACTTACCTTATAATGTTGATTTATATCTTGACATGTTCTCTGGTTATTTTTCTATAATTCAGCATAATTGGAGATTGAGTTTACTATAAATTTAGTGTCTATAATGTAACTGATCTATATAACTCATTACCAGATGGATCTGATTTAATTTAGGGAACTAAAGACCTAGTTTTAATATCATTCATTTAAAGGGTATATTTGATTCCAAACATTCCCCTGGGGTGGTCTGGTTTTCTTTTTTATGATACCCGATAGAAGTTGATTGTTATTTATGGACAATTAAAAGGTGAACGATGTCATGATCAAAACTCACCACTCTTGACGAAGAATTGACGATCACTTTAATTCATTGAAAAGGGAGAGGTAGTTCTCAAAGATCAACATTTTTTCATGTTTCCATTATATTTTAGTTAGGATATATGATATAAATAATATGAAATTTTGAGGTCGATAAGATTATTTAAAATATTTATTTATTCGTTCCGGCCTAACAAATGATCATTTGGTGTTCATTGACACAAATAATATGAATTTTTTACATATATACAAAATTTTATAATGGTATTTTTTTATGAAATAATTACCTATTCAAGGTCTCATTATCATCATGAATGAAATATTCTTTTCATTTTAGATAACTTAAATATACAACAACTATATGATAAATTTTCCAAATGATACTTCTAGATTCAAGAGGTTGAGTTCCAAATTAATTTCATTTCTAAAGCTTGTATTTCAATGGATCTTGAGAATGTGAAGACAATGATTCTTGAGAATGTATCAAGGAATGTATTCTGGTTTTGATGTTTTCTGATCATGATTGGTATTTTCAACACATTATAAATAATTTTACTATATTTAAAATCCTATGAAAACTATATACAATGATGAAAATGAATTCATTTGGCAAAAATAGTGTGATCTAAAATTTTAAAATCTAAAGAATTGACTATCCAAAGACTATATTCTTATTAAATTATATTTAGTATAGGTATTTTTTGGAATTTCATTTTTTCTTCACTTGGATTTTGATTTTATACTTATGTAGGCTTTTGGGTTGTGGTATACTTCTGTACAGCTACGTACCCATGAAGAGAACTAACATACACCTGATAAATAATTTGATTTTATTGTTTATGGTTTGAAATATTGGAGGCACTACATATATGGTGAATGATTTATAGTATTTATGAACCACAAGAACCTAACATATATATTTTGAATAAAAAAAATATTCTCAGACTCTATTGTTGGGTGTAATATGTCATGTCATTTTTTATGATATCTAATATAATCATGGAAGGGGAAAAATTATTTTATATACTCATATTAAAAAGGATTAACCTCAAAATGTGATGAAATAAAAGGATGAGTAGAAGTTGATGTCTCTTAATTTTTAATGTTTCATAAATGAATTTTATGATTATAAAATGATGGGATTATGTCATACAAACTTCACATATTTTCTTTTGGATGTGGCTAGGGATTACCGAATGAATGACTCAGTTTGTATAATATTTATAGAGAGAATCAATAGTTGTTGAGATTATCAAGAATATGGTCTATAATTCCCCACAGATGGGGATATGTCATAATGAAATTACATAAAAACAATATTTCAATATATAAATTTAAAATACCCATTATGTTAAGAGCTTTATAGAACTTTTAAGAAACATTAATGAAAGAAATATATTTATTTAGAAACAAATAAATTTTTCCCCCTATATTACAAACATCTTGATCCATAATATCCTTTTGTCAAATCCCACAAAACCTATACAAAACATAATCTTCAATGCACACCATACATGTAACTTTTATTCATAACATGGGGAAAATAAAACAAAATAAGGGTGTTAGCTCATATTATTCATAAGGGTAAAAATAAGAGATAAAAAATATCATAAATCAGCATAAGATGATTTTTTTTGTGATAATATAATCACTGTAAAAGAACACATAATAGATAAATAACATCCAATAAAACATAGACTATAATCTAAGAATCATAAAATAATTCTTTTAGAATAAGGGAGAAGTTATCATATGATCTTGGAATCAAATTATTGTTACACCGCATAGTACATGATTTTATATGAATATAACCAACGTTCATCACAAAGGTTTAATAAAATAAAATTTGCATTATTTTTCACCTAATTATCTAGAATCATCTAAAATTCATACTTCCAAAGTATCACAAACATTTCAATTTATATATTAATTCATTATAAAATGAATTGGAGTGATATCAGGGATCACGCTTACCCAAATTAAATCTATATATTATATTTGTGTCCCATAATAATCATTTATAATTCCATGAATAATGAGAACATTATTAACCCATGGAAAATAAATGGGTATCCAGTGATATTGTGTAACTTTCTAGGTAAATATCATCAAATGTAGTATATTGTATGTTAAATTTACAGATACTGGGTAATGGGTATAGTTAATAATTTAAATAATCAATCGTCATATGGAATCTAGGTTAATACCCTTCAATCAATTAAATGGATAACGAGGTACTCAAAATGGAAATTATTTGGAAGAAAATTAATAGATATTCATTATGGATGGTTAAGAAAGATAAAATTTGTGATGAATCACTCATATTACAGAGAAGAACATTTTTGATCCATCTAGGGGAAGATGAAGGATGGTATCATTTATAAAATATACTCAGATAGTATTAAAATATAATGACATGGATAAAGGACAACTTTTAATAGAATTAAAAATATATATTTTGAAATAATGAATATCCTTAATCCTTTTAAAATTATTTATTAAAAAAAATTATTAAATATGGGTGATTATAATATCTTTTACAACCCAATAATTTTTATAAAGGAATTTTTGTGGAAAAATATAAAATTTTGTAAAGATATGTTTACATAAAAAGAATTAAAAGTGATTCTTTTCACACATTGGTGAAAATGACCCATATAAAAATTGTTTTAATTTTAGTTAATTTTATTAATTAATTTAAACATAGTATATATGACCTTAATAAATTGTTGTGGTATATATAAGGAAATTCAAATAATTATCCAATGAATTTAATTTTTCAAAAGGTGGATTTATGACAAAAAAGATGAGGTATGTCCTGTTTCCTTAAAATGGGTAAATAATGAGATAACGGGAAAAATAAATAGTGTAGAGACATATAAACATAGAAAAACAATCATAATAGGAAAAATGATTGGGATTTAAAAAAAATAATTAAAATATTCCCCAAATGGAGCATTATTGAATAACAAACCTGCTTTGAAATTGGGATTGAAGAAGAATCCCTTTCAGTTTTGTTAATGTAAGAATCAAAATTACAATAAAGAGTTACCACAAATTGGACATAAAAATATAAAAAAATAAAATTATTAAGTATAATTGAATGTAATGGGGTATTGAATAACCATATAAAATAAATGATATCACATTATATGAAACTTATCTAATTAAATTAAAAATGGAGACAAATATCCCTTACAACTTTTGAATCCTTTGAAATGAAACCCGTTTGAAGAACAAAATGATATGGATATTAAAACTACATTAATAAAATGAATATTTTAAATGAAATTAATTGTGAAATAATAACACCATATTATTTTTCTCATGCAGCACAATAAGATTTATGTCACAAGAAATTTAATTTAAGACAAATAACCCCATTCCTTAATTTACAACTTCTACTAAAACAAATGAAACTACTCTATTGAAAAATAACTATCATAATCACAAAATTAAGAGAAATGATATAATATATAACTTTTTGAACGTTATTTATAATTATTCTTTAAATTTATAATATTTAAATATTATCTATTTTCAATATTAGTATGTGTAATCTTTATCTCTTTGAAATACTTTAATTGTACCAGTGTTGTTGATCATTATTAGAAAATATTACAAAATTTTTAGTTATTAAAAGGTACTTCAAATAATTATTTATAATTATAAATAATGTAATAATTTCATTCTTTTGTATATTTGGTTATGATAATTACTTATGAAATCAATGTTCAACATGTTTTAGTGTTTTTTGAAGAAAAAGTGTCGGTATATTAATTAATGTGTTTAATATTATTGTAACCATTCCATTACAATAATAAAAGCATTATTTAATTATTTATATCATATGTTATTAGAAATTACCTTATCATGGTAATCCAATATAACATTTTATAATATTATTCATGTAAGGGGTTAGATCCACTCAAAAAAGAACACACCAAAAGTAATGGATGTGTATGGTTATGAAAGTTGATTCTATAAGATTTATATATTTATTATAGAATAATATTTCATTATTTATATACTTATATGGTTTCAGGTAATATATTATTAGATTTCAAAAAATGATAAATATACTAAATGAGAAATTAAATACATTACTTCATTGAGTTGGTAGTCAGCACACGTGCGTGAATGGAATTTCCAATTTTCATAATGGAAAAGAGGGAAGGATGATTATTATTGTTACCTTAGAATGATAAAATTAATATAAAATCAATTATTATGTAATTTTATAGTAATTAAAAAATTGTATTTGAAAAATTAATCCAAAAAGATAAGAAATTAGGGAATGATTCGTACTCACTCTCAAAACTTGAGTTTTCCCATAGGATTCCATGAAATGGGATGAAATAGTAAAAATCATATATAACTAATATTAATTAAGTAAAATAACAATATATGGGAATTATATAGGTTATATTTTTCCTAGGAAACAAATAATATTGATTGGTCTCGATGGGATGGTGAGATGTCCTTTTTACTAGTGGTCGGAATGACATTTTTTGTAATTAGTGAACATAATAGAATGTGAGAACATGTTTTACATTGAAATAAGACTCCAAATTGGGAAGTATTAGAGTTTAGATATGTAAATACCCATAAATTTCAAGTATAGTTTTTTCTTATATTCTTTGGGATTTTATGAGTACGCAGTTTCTAACGGCACCTGATCCTGAGGCCCGGTGTGCCTGGAATCAATTTATGAAGTTTAGATCGGGTATGTTCAGTGAACGAATGAGCTGATTTTTCTATCTTTTGAACAGGTGCTCAGATTTGAAATATGAGGGCACTGATGGAACCGCAACACCAGTAATTTCATAAGAGGACCTTTTCCGACGATGCGTCTACTCGGGAGGAGTTGTTTAAAAATGTGGATAAAATGAAAAGTAAAATAAAATTTTGTTACAATTTTATTTATTTTTCTAAGTGGTTATATCCTAGGTGTGGGAGTTGGGGTGGGACCCACTAGTTACTAACTACCCTTGGGAGGTTAAAGGTGAGGTGGGGCCCACACGACCCCAAACTCTTCACATTCCCTAACTCCATAAATCTCCCTTTATTTGGGTAACTCCCCACCCTCCAACATTAATTCATGACAACACACATTAAATTAATTGATTAAACCTCTTCAATTTATTTAGCTAAGTGTTTTGAATTTTAATGTTTGAAATGCATGGAAAAAAAATAATAAAATAAGGAGAGGCCTTATTTTATTTGGATAGTTTTGTTGTGTGAGAAATTTGGGGAGAGAGATCTATTCTTTTGAAGAACATCATCTCCTTCATTGAAGAACGCAAAGACTTAGATGAAGAACTCTGTCACCACAAGGAGAGACGACGTTACATTAATTCTTCTCTCTGCAGCTAGTGTGAGACGTCGTCCCCTCCTTGGACGCACTCCAACGCCGTCTTTAAAACCTCACCCCACGACGCCATCTTCTACGTCTCTGGAAAACGTCAACGTTTATCGAGGTAGGGGTTAACTTCGTACAATTTTTCATTATCAACCTTCGTTGATTAATTTGGCCGCCTGTTATCATCTTAACGTGAGGAGATCGGACCGCACAAACATGGCTGATCCTCCTCCCCTTTTTTGTTGATCTTCGATGATCATTGCCGCGAAGACGTCGCGACGCCATTTCACCACGCGGGAACAAAGAGGACCGCAGCCGGAGCGGGCCACGGTGGTGGTGTGTGGCGCCGTCACGCCACTCCGGTCGAGGAAGAGCTCCGACCTTAGGCCGCAGTGGTCCAGGAGCGGCAGCCGGACAACCGGCCGCTGACCCTCCAGGAGGTGGGACCCCCGCATGTCCCGAGGTGGCTGGCTACCGTCCGGCCATTATGGCATGTCGTTTCCGATGAAACTTGGGGGTGTAACACCCCAGATCTACCTAGGGCAGACCCCACCAGGGGGAAAATTCCGTTTTCGAAACAAAGGGGGCCCCACCACCTTCGCACCCTGCGCGGCTGCGGGCCGAACCGCGACCGGCTTCCAAGCCGGGCAGCAGGTCGGGCCACGCCCCGCTGCCTGGGCCCGGGCGTGCCCAAATGGTCCAGACCCGGACCCGAGTCGAGTCGACCCAGTTCGGCCGACCCATGGGGTATAGGGCCTAGTCGGACCGGGCCCAAACCCCCTAATTTCGGACCAGGTTTGTTCAAACGCCCATAACATGGGCTACCGACCTCCGATCGATGCACTATTAGTTGCGTAGGAATCCTTGGATCTAAGCAGTCATTTTGGTATATTATAATTCAGCTTCCGGCGAATTTTGGGTATGGGCGGGTTTGTTCGAACTCAAAACCAACCGGGCCCTCGGAGTGGAAATGCTCATAGCTTAAGGACCAGACGTTCGATTGACATGCCTTCAATTGATTTGGAGTCCTATTTGTGAGAAGGTTTGTTTTTCTTTAATCCACTTGTGGTTTGGATGTAGCTGGAGTAATGTCGGGTTGGTTTTATCTTAAAACCCAACTAGTTCCCTGGGACGGAAAAACCATTATCTCCCAGACCGGGCGTCTGATTGACGCGCCGTCTGCCGCGTTGAGTTCTTATTGACGAGAGAGAATTTTTTGATACATAAACCCTGGACTTCGTGATAGTTGATGTATCGACCCCTAGGCTCGTGGAGCGGACCCTCCGGTAATCAAGCGTGCTGTGTGCGGGAACCCTAGAGCTGGCTGCGACTGTGACGACGACAATGACTGTACTTGGATCCTACTTGGGTTCGGCAGTGAGGATGATTGTACTTGGATCCTTTGTGGGTTCGGCAGCGATGACGACTGTACTTAGATCCTACGTGGGTTCGGCATCGACGACTTCTATACTTGGATCCTACGTGGGTTTGGCATAGGAGATGATTCAGAGGCTACTTCTAATCATATCCACCCCTCTCCGTGATTAGTATACCTGTGTGAGCTTATTCTTGACATTCAATCATTATCTTCGATATGATTTTCTTGCATTCCTATGTGGATGGGGTTGTACTTTCTTGTGTGGATTGGGTTGTGCTTTCCTGTGTGAACTGATTTGTACATGGGATCTTGAGTTAGAGTCGATATGGAATTGATGACTTAGGTACATGTATGGTAATATACCCAAGTAAAGTTGGTTGATACTTCGTGTTTGTATATTTTCATTTTGGTTTATCCTTTGTAGATTTTGGGAGGCTTTTGGGGGTGTCGAGGTCCCTACTGAGTATCGTATACTCACCCCTACACAGGCTATTCTTTCACTACGTTGTGTTGGTTGCAGATGACGGACAACGCTGATCGTGGTGGAGGCTTGTGGAGCGGGACGGTACCCAAAGGTGGACTATCAGGCGAGACCTACTCAGAGCGGACGGGCGGACCCGAGGAGCCGATGAGGCTATCTGTACCCACCATTGATGTGGGAATTCCGAAGGACGACTTGGTGGTTTCTGCATTCCCTTTCAGCTTTTGTACTTTCCTTTCTCAGTTGTACTTTACATTGAGTTTGGTGCTAGTCTCCATCCCCTGGCCTATGGAAGGTGGGCTTGGGGTAGTCACGGCATGGGCCTCGAGGCGGGTCTTCACAAATTGGTATCAGAGGAGTCTGTTTTACCGCATAACTGAGGACTCTGATAATTTCATCTATGTGAAGCAATAGTGTTAATGGTATTGATTGTGGATATTAGTTCAGAGAGTCTAGTGTTGGTGTGGCGGTCGACGTATCCATACACCATGACCCTGACTTCTTGATTTCCAACTCAGTGCACGAAAACATTGATTGCAAGTGTGTTTCAAAAGTTTTCTTTGTTATTACTTAGTGTCAGCTCACCAGGTATACTGTATTAACCGTGGCACACCTGTATCATTTCAGGATGGCCCCATGACAACGACCACCTAGAGTTCTGAGCATTGTGCGAGATGGCAGCCCATTGAGTGAAGAGGCCTCATTGTAGGGCCCCATTACAGCGGAGGCACCGGCGGTACCTCTACCTGCCGAGCCACCGATGCACCAGCCCTAGTAGTTGAGAGTGCATGTTTCCTAAGTGCACTGTATGAGTTTCAACATAAGTGACCACCCAGGTTCCGTGGGGAGACAGACCCTCAGGTAGCTGATGATTGGCTGGAGGCTGTTGTTCGGGTCTTTAGATTAGTAGGGACACCAGCTGACCTCATGGTGATCCTTGCGGCGATTCTCCTGCACGTAGTAGCGGGTAGATGGTGGAGCCTAATTCTCCAGGTGCACGATGAGGGATCATTACTTTGTTCGAACTTCGAGAGCATCTTCTGCTGAGAGTTCGTTCCAGCCACCCTTCATGCGGTGCACATTCAGGAGCTACTTTAGCTGCGGAAGGGTGGCATGACAGTAGCCCAATACTCGGATAGATTTACCGACCTCTCGCACTACTCCATGGACATGGTACGAGATCCATTCTTCTGGGGCCGGACCTTCTAGCAGGGACTAAGGCATTAGATCAGGGCTTCTATGATCTCCCTCAGCATACTGACGTTGGAAGGAGTACTGGAGCGAGCCCTTCTTGTGGAGAGCTTTCTTGCTGAACCTTCACCAGCAGCGAGACCTACTGCAGGGTGGCACGTAGCAGAGTATTCTGCAGCTGGAAGTAGACATACATCGAAGAGGTCCAAGCGGACCAGACCATCAGGGGGATGACCTCAGGATACTGGTTCGGAGGTGCGGGTCACTCGCAGCAGATCCACTCATAGAGAGGTAGACAGTGCTATACATGTGACGGGCAGGGCCACAAGGCTCGTGACTGCCCGACTCGCCATGCAGAGGAGCAATAGATGGTTGAGGGATCACCCAGGCAGATGCAGATGTTTGATCGTGGTGGTCCGTAGGGAGCAGGCAGACGAGGTAGAGGAGCTGGCCGAGCAGCAGGCGGTGGACGACGCTTCAGGGCTCTAACACCACCACCACCAGGAGGTCCACCCCGACCACAGGGAGCTGGCGGACAGAGGCAGGCTCAACTTCAGGCCGTGTGGCCTACGACCATGGCACACCTGAGATGATTTGAGGTACTATCTGTGTCTACTCAACCCTTGCCGCAATTCTTATAGACATAGGAGTGAGTCATTCTTTCATTGCTGCTACCCTTGTTCGGAGCTCGAAGATTCCGACGGAGTCGTTGGCTTGATCCTTATGGATAGACACTCCTACGGGAGCAGACTCGACGATTACACACCGTTGCCGGAAGTGTGAGCTTACTCTAGGAGGCGAGAGCTTCAGCTGGGATCTTTTTGTAGCAGCGTTGAGGCTTTACGACATCATCTTGGGCATGGACTGGTTATCTACAGTTCATGATCAGATCAACTTTATTAGGCTCAAGGTTCAGTGTGTCCGACCCGATGGGAGCAGGTTCACCTTCACATGCAAGAAGGGAGCCTTTGCAGCAGATGATGGACTCACATAGAGGATAGGACAACCGATCACCCATCAGTTGGCTAGTCTCATCCTGGGAGCAGTCGATGTGAGGAGTCTGAGTTTTCTTGTTGTGGTCGATCAGTATGCATACATTTTCCCTAACGATGTTCCATGACTACCTCCTCATAGATATGTAGACTTCTACATTGACATGTACCCCGATACAACCCCAATATCTACACCACCATATCGGATGGCTCCCGCTGAGCTTCGTGAGCTGCGAGTACATCTGAAGGACTTGCAGGGTAAGGGATTTATCCGACCCAGTGTTTCACCCAGGGCTTCCCAAATTTCGTTTTCCAAGAAAGCGGATGGGAGCTTGCGATAGTGTGTCGACTACCATCGTCTGAACTAGGTGACTATGAATAACATGTATCCACTTCCAAGGATAGATGATCTTTTTGATCATATCAAGGGAGCACGATGGTTCTTGAAGATAGAACTCAGGTCAGGCTATCATCAGCTCAGAGTTCGAGATGAGGATGTGAAGAAGACGACCTTTAGGTGCCAGTATGACCACTATGCGTTCTGGGATATGCTTTTCGGCATAATCAACACTCTAGCAGTGTTCATGAGTCTCATAAATCAGATCTTCCAGCCTTACCTCGATCAATTTTTCGTAGTCTTAATCGATGTCATATTGATTTACTCGACCACTGAGGAGGAGCAGGCCTACCACTTGCGGGTCGTACTGGACACACTCCGAGAGTACCAGCTTTTTGGTAAGATATCGAAGTGTCAGTTCTGGATTCGAGAGGTCCACTTCTTGGGGCACGTCATCTAAGAGGTAGGAGTTGCGGTGGATCCTGTGAAGATCGAGGTAGTGCTAGCTTGGGATCCACCTAGGAGCATGACAGAGGTGCGTAGTTTCCTAGGATTGGCTGGGTACTATCAAAGATTTGATCTAGACTTCTCCAGAGTTGCAGCACCACGTTCATCTTTAACGAAGAAGGGGGAACCCTTCATGTGGTCAGATAGATGTCAGTAGAGCTTCCAGGAGTAGAGACAGAGATTGACAAGTGCACCCATCTTGAGGCTACCGGATGAGGGTGTAGGGTACGTAGTTTACTATGATGCATCAGGGACCAGACTCGAGTGTGTCCGAATGCAGGAGCGGGCTGTGATCGCCTATGGATCACAAAAGTTGAGGCAGCATGAGAAGAACTACACTACCCATGACCTGGATTTTGCAGTAGTGGTCTTCGCCTTGATGATGTGGCGACACTATCTAATGGGAGAGTACTTTACAGTTTACTCTGACCACGAGAGTCTCAGGTAAATCTTCTCACAGAAGGACCTGAACCTGAGACAGCGGCGATGGCTCGAGTTCCTCCAGGACTGTGACATTGAGATAGAATATTCCCCTAGGAAGGGGAAAGTAGTATCTGATGCTCTCAGTAGGAGTTCAGGCATTCAGCTACATGGAGAGGCGACAGAGTAGTTAGCCACTTTGTAGATAACCATTGTGGATAGAGATGGGGCATCCTTTCTATAGTCGCTCACAGTCACTCCTCAATTACTTCAGTGGGTCAGAGAGGCATTGTGTGGGGACAATGTAAAGACCTGTAAATTTTAGAGAAATCATTTTTATTAAATTATTTGGGATTTTTCGAGTACACAGTTTCTGACGGCACCAGATTCTGAGGCCCGGTGTGCCTGGAATCAATTTCTGAAGTTTAGCTTGGGTACGCTCAGTGAACGAACGAGCGGGTTTTTCTATATTTTGAAACATTGCTTGGAATCTAAATCTGAGGGCACTGATGAAACCATAGCGCCGGTAATTTCGTAAAAAGACCTTTACTGGAGGTGTGTTTTCTCGGGAGGAGTTGTTAAAAATTTGAGGATTAAATGTGAAGAAAATAAAATTTTGGTATAATTTTATTTTCTACTTCTAAGTGGTTTAATCCTATGTGTGGGAGTTGGGGTGGGACCCACTAAATCCTAACTCATCTTGTTAGGATATTTCTGAGGCGGGGCCCACACGAGCCCCGCCCCTTCAAATTCCTTTAACTCCCTTAATCCCCCTTAAAGTTGGCAACTCCCCATTAATTTGTGACTCTTCCCTCTCTCCTCTTTAAACATGTCAACTCAAGTTCATTCAATGAAGTGAGTTATGTGTTGAATTTTAAAAATTGAAATGTTGACATGAGTAAATAAAATAATTCAAATCCTTAATTTATTTTTGTTGGCTTTGGTTGTGGGAAGAAAAGGGGAGAGAGCTCTTGAGTTTTTTCTGAAGAGCTTCATCTTCCTCGTTGAAGAACGCTAAGACTTCGACGAAGAACGCTGACACCAATGAGAGACGACGTGTCATTCTTTTCCCTCTCCACAGCCATTGTGAGATGTCGTCTCCTCCTTGGAAATACGCCAATGCCATTATCGAAACCACCCCCGCGATGCTAGCTTCCACGAACTTCTTTTGAGGTAGGGGTTAATTCTTCGTTCAAGTAATATTTAACGAACTTCGTTGTTAAATGATTAGCCTCCTGTTATCGATATAAAGGGAGGAGGTAGGACCGCACAAACACGGACGACCCTACTCCACTTTTTATTGGTGATCTTTATTGTGGTTAAAACGACAGCGGCGTGATGCCGTTGCACCACGCAAGAACGAAAAAGGGACGCAGCTGAGGCGGGCCGCGGCGACGGTGCGCGACGTCGGCGCGCCGCACCAATGGGGTCGAAGGAGGCCGCGACCAAGAGCAGGCCACGGGGGAGGGGCGTGGTGCTATCGCACCGCGCCAGAGCACCAAGGGGGCCGCGGCCTGGGCGGGCCGCAATGGAGGGGCACGGTGCTGTCACGCGGCGCCGGACGGGCGGGAGCCGCGGCGGTTCAGTGGAGCAGCCGGTTGGGCCGGCCACCGGCACCTGCTGAAGGCGGGACCCCCTCGGGTCCAGTGGTTTCAATAAAGGCCGGAATTTATGGCCGGCTGTTTCTTAAATCATGGGGGGGGGGGGGCAGCGCCCCCTTCGCATCCCGCTCGGCCGAGAGCTGATCCGCCAGCCATGCGGGCCAGGCCACTCGCGCCGGGCCGGACCAGCCACGCTGGGCCGGGCCACCAGCACAGGGCCGGGCTGCGCCAGCCGAGCTGGGCCATGCCGTCCGGGCCAGGATACGTCCAACTGGGCTGGAACCAGACCTGGGTCGGGTCGACCTAGTTTGGGCCGACCCATGGAGTATTGGGTTGGGCCGGACCGGGCCCAAACCCCCTATTTCCGTGCAGTTTCGTTCAAACACCCATATCATGAGATACAGACCTCAGATCATCACACCGTCATTTTCATTGGGATCCTTGGATCGAGACGGTCGTTAAAGTATATTACACTCACGATTTTGGAGAACTTTGGGTACGGCCGGGTTGGTTCGAACATGGAACCAACTGGGCCCTCGGAGTGGAAACACTTATAACATGAGCTCCGTACGTCCGATTGACGTGCTGTCGTCTTTTTTGGATTCCTCTTAGTGAGACAGTTCTTTTGGATTACTCTGCTCGAGGTTTTGACGTAGCTATAGTATGGTAGGGTTGGTTTTAGCTTAAACACCAACCGGGCCCCTGGGACAGAAAAGCCAATATTTCTCAGACCAGGCGTCCGATTGACGGGCCGTCTGCCGAATTGATTTTCTATTTACGAGACGGAACATTGTGATAAATCAACTCTAGACTTCATGATAGTGGATGTATCAACCCCTTGGCATGTGGAGTGGACCCTCCTGGGATCGAGCGTGCTGTGTACCGGAACCCTAGAGCTGGCTGCGACTGCGACGATGATATTGATTGTACTTGGATCCTACATGGGTTCGGCAGCGATGATGACTGTACTTGGATCCTTTGTGGGTTTGGCAGCAACGATGACCGTACTGGGATCCTCTGTGGGTTCGATGGCGATGACTAAGGTTCTTGTATCCTTTATGGTCCCGACAGTATTAGACTTTGTACTTGTATCCTATGTGGTTCCGGCAGAGTAGCTAGTCTTGTATCCTGTGTGGGTCTGACAGCATAGCTGGTCTTGTATCCTATGTGGGTCCTACATTTTAGATGATTCAGTGGCTACATATGATCATCTCTATTGCCTTACGAATTTTATACCTTTGTGATCTGAGTCTTGACTTTCATTCATTATCTTCGATATGATTGACTTGCTTTCTTGTGTGGACTTGGTTGTACATGAGCTCGTGAGTTGGAGCAGAACTGGAATTGATATCTTAGGTATATGTGTGGGAATATACCTAAGTAGTGTTGGATGATACTTTTATTTTTATTTTTCCTTTGTGGTTTATCCATTGCTGATTCTGGGAGACCTTCAGGAGTCTCGGGGTCCCTACTAAGTATCGTATACTCACACCTGTACGGGATACACCCGCACTACATTGTGTAGGTTGCAGAGGACGGACAATGATGATCGTGGTTGAGGCTTGAGGAGCGGGATAGTACCCGGAGGTGGTCTATCAGGTGGGACGTACACGGAGAGGATGGCCAGAACTGAGGAGTTGACGAGACTGTCTATACTCACCCTTCAGGTGTGAGTTCCAGAGGAAGACTTCGTGGTTGCTAATTTACTTTTCAGTTGTTTTACTTTACATTCCATTGTATTGCACTTTTAGTTGAGTTTGTATACTGACCCATTTACTTTACAACACTTACTTGTGTATGTAGTTTACTTAGTGTTTACTTTAGTTTGCATACTCTGTGGTGTTGGTTTTCTTTTATAAAGGAAATTCCTTCCCTTTTATCGGGACTTATGGATTTGGTGCTAGTCGCTAGCCCCTGGCCTATGGATGCCGGGCTTGGGGTAGTCCCGGCACGGACCCCAAGGACGGGTCGTGATAAATTGGTATCAGAGAAGTTCAGTTCTACCACAGAACTCAAGACACTAATCTTTTTTTTTGTAAAGCAATAGTGTTAATGGTATTGACTATGGTTATCAGTCCAGGGAGTCCAATGTGGGTGCGGCGGGCGACGTATCCATACACCAGGACCCTGACTTCTGATTTCTGACTCAGTGCATGAAAAAATTGATTTCATGTGTGTTAAAAAAGTTTTCTTTGTGATAAAATTGCGTCAGCTCACCAGGTATACTGTATTGACCGTGGTGCACCTGTCTCTTTTCAGGATGGCCCCAGTATAAGGCCCCAGACCTTAAACCTTACTTAATCTTGAGTTATTACAAGACTACACATTGAGAATCTTTTCGGGTTTAGAGTTTTAGAGAATTAGATCATAAAACATGCATTACATTCAACATATAAACAAAGTTGTTACATAAAGATAGTATTCTTCATTCCCATCAATGGAAACACATTTAAAATAAAACATGGATTATTTCTTGACACATCCTTGACTCTATCATCTTATCATGTACCTTTCCCTTGACCTGTGAAAAACATTTCAAAAACATGGTATGAGCATAAAAACTCAGTATGGGTTATAAAAAAAACATGGAAAGAAAAACATGAGTTCATATATACATAAGAATGAAATCATACTTTACCCAAAAAACATAGGCACTTTAACATACCTCATAAAATCATGAATAAATCATAGAAATCATAATACGTAAAGGTAACATGAGGCATTCATAACTTTCTTACGTAGGGAGTAACCCTCTTGGTTACGTTTGGAATACCCATCACAGTATATTCCCTAAAATCTCTTCGGAGAAACCTTAACGTTTCACTCCTTCGCGTTACCCAATGCATTGGAGAGCTATAACGGGCTCACCCGCCCATAGTTTATCATGGAAGCACCCGTCTTCATAATAATGCCCAAGAACCATAACATAATCATATCACATAAAACATGCATAAAGGAAACATAACATTTCCACATTTCAATCACGAGATATCAATACAACACATTGATATAATAAAAACATTATGAAAATCATTTTCAATACCAATGTAAAACATGGTATTTATTTTTCATTTTAAAAAAAAGTACGGCTTGTAGAGGAAGCCTAAACTCAAATAACGGTCATGACGGCGGAGAAGTCGTTGTCGCCGCATACGTACGTCAAAAACATTCCCTTTTTTCGTTTAGTAAACGCTTCGTATAAAAAAGATTCCTTTTGAATAAACATAAAAGTCAAAGTGGTTTATACACCGTATAAAAGAAAGATGTGTATAAAATAAAATATGCCTCAACGAAAGGAGATTGAGACGAAGTCCCATACCTCGTATCTGACTTGACCCGACCGTTCATTAATCTCCTGAATAATAAACTTGAGTTAATCTCTACTTTCTTATGATCTTTTTCAAGTTCATTATTCCTTTTATACCATGTTATGAACATCATGTAATCAGTTAAGTTAATAATGTTTATTTTGTCGGTATTTGGTTCTTAAGTCAAAAATAGACTTCTTACACTTACATGTTGTTAATTTGGTCAAAGTTTCATTATATCCAGAATGGTATTCATGATGTAGATATCATATATGTCATATATATCCAGTACATACATGCATTTATAATATTACATCACATTTAGAGGTAAGAAATGAAATGCACCGTTCATGGAGACGGTAAGCCGTACGTACGCATGAACGCTACTTTCATTTCTATTTCGTATTTTATAGAATGGAATCATAATGATATAAAGGTATATTATAATTCCAGTATAATATCATATATAATATCATAGTTCCATCCTTTATATGTCCCACATATGGTATTTAACGAATCAAATCACTTTGAGGGGGCGGTAGTCCGCACTTCCTAAAATGAAGATATCGTGTTTACCCATAATGGAAACCATAAAGGTATGTCCAAAATGAAAAAAACAGAAGCTTAAGGAAAACATAAACATATTATATATCATATATAAAAATAGTGACATCATAATGTCCACCTTTGAAGGTGTTAAATGAGTATTGAACAATCATCGTTTCGGGAGGCAGAATTTCACCATCCACGGAAACCGTATGTTCTTTAACCATTTGATGTAGTTGTGTGAGTGTGTAGCTCAAACATATCTTATAACAACATCCTAGTATATTGAAGATACTGTTGTTGTTACAAAAGAAGTAAATAAAAAGAGTTTAGGGGGTTGGAGAAGCAAAATAAAACAAATGAACATGAGAGAATGAATTACCTTAAAAAGTGTAACTCCTTTTGATTTGAGCCTAAAGGCTTCCTTTGAAAGGATTCTGCCCAAATGGAATCCTCTAGGATGAGGAGAGGGATGTGTATAGAGAAAATGGGCAGGGTTTGGCCAAGCCAAAGGCTTGAAGAGTGTGTGAAATGAGGTAGAGGTGGGGGCCTTTTATAAGAGGAGAGGAGGGGCACTTTTGGAATGTAAAGAAATATTACTTTACTTGAAAATGCGTTTCGGTTTTAAAAGGTCCCACATTGACAGAATTCGTGGATAAGGTGATAAGAGTTCGAAATCCACTCATCCAATTGGTTTTGGCCATGTGTAGTTCATAGATTTTACATTGTCTTTCCATTTTATTTAAATCGACAAATAATGATGTCATCGCTGCATCATTATTATGTCATAAATAATTAAATTTATTTAATGTCTAAAAATTATAAAACAAATACTATGATATATGAAATCTATTTATCTTTCCAATGAATATTTATAATCAAAATTTGGACTTGTATAACCCCACTTAAAAATGGTTTTCGTAAAACATATTATGTTTGTGTCATTTTCACTTTAACATTAAATAAAAAGTAATTTATGTCATTTCCCAACAAAAGTGGATCCATGGGGTCCCCAAGTTGACCCATGGCATGTCATGGTCGGCCATGACACAACCAATGAGGTTGAGACATGTGTCTAGGTCATTTCATTTTATTAAAGTATTATTTATACCTTAAACAACCCTAATTACCACTAATCGTGATTAAGAACTTAATAAGTTACTATTCACCAAAAAATTATTTTAATCTCATTGAACCACATTTTACTTCTTAATGACAACCATGTATGTCGGATTTTCAAAATTCAGTACACAATAGTGGTAAACTTTCATTTAACTGAAAAATCAGTTTGCTTGATTACCACTTAGTGGTTTCACTATTCATCAAAAATTGAACTTTTTCAGAAAATTACCAAAAATTCACCCTAAGCTATATTTGATATTCCGAATTCAAAAATGAATTCTATTTTACAAAATTCAAATCATATAAGTCACATTAATTAATTTAATAATTAATTCTCGCTGCCAGAGCAAATAGCGTGTTTTTACAAAACAATAAGTATCAAAAGATTGACACCAGTTTAAGTCTAATTTCAAAGTGAAATTGATTCCAATGACCACCATTGGATAAAATGGTAAAAATATATTCTAATTTAACTTCAAAACCAATTCAAAACATAATCTAATCATATAAATAAATTAGATTAAAAAGCAGTTTTGATGTAAAATGCAGTATTTTTCACTATTCATTAAAAATGAACATTGTCAGAAAAATACCAAAAATTCACACAAGGTAAATTTTGATGTCCCAATCATAAAGAATAAGTTTATTTTGAAAAACATGGTTTATAAAATTGTCAAAATATAGATTCAAAAATGGTTTTCCATCAAAAGGCAGTAAAACAATCTTTTAAGAATATTAGTTTATTCCTTGCATAAGATTGTATTTATTTTCATTTTAAGCCTCTAAAACACTATCTTAATCATTAATAGACATGGATAAAAAATATCTATTATTCATTACTTACTTGGGGTGTTACATCCTTCCCCCCTTTAGAAAATTGCGTCCCCGCAATTTAATTACTTATCGAATAAATGGGGGTACTTATCCCTCATTGCATATTCAGATTCCCATGTTGCCTCTTCAATCATGTGGTTTTTCCACAAAACCTTTACCTGCTTAATCACCTTATTCCATAACACTTGCTCCCTGTGGTCAAGAATCTGGACCGGTTGTTCCTCATAAGATAGGTTCTCTTCCAGCTGAACTACCTCTGGACTCAAAACAAGAGATGGATCTGGCATATACTTTCTCAACATCGAAACGTGAAAAACATTGTGTACCTGAGATAAACTCGGAGGTAAATCCACTCAGTATGCAACTGATCCAACTCTTTCCAGAATTTCGTATGGTCCAATGAACCTTGGACTCAACTTTCCTTTCTTACCAAATCTCATCACACTTTTCCAAGGAGAAACCTTGAGAAAAACATGATCACCTACCTCGAAAGATAGATCCTTCCTCCGGTTATCCGCATAACTCTTCTGCCTACTCTGAGCTGTTCTCATGTATTTCTGAATTAGCTGAACTTTTTCTGCCATCTCTTCTACCAATTCTGGTCCCATCAACTTCCTTTCACCCACTTCATCCCAGAAAGCTGGAGTTCGACACCGCTTCCCATATAATGCGTGAAATGGTGCCATCTGTATACTAGAATGGAAACTGTTATTATATGAAAATTCAACCAAAGAAAGATGTTGGTCCCAACTTCCCTGATAATCCATAGAACAAGCTCATAGCATATCCTCCAATGACTGAATTGTTCGTTCTGACTGCCCATCTGATTGAGGATGAAAAGATGTACTAAAATTTAATTCAGTACCCAACGACTTCTGAAGGCCTTTCCAAAAGTTAGAAGTAAACCTGGGATCACGATCCGATACAATGGAGAGAGGAACTCCATGTAACCTAACTATCTCTTTAAGATACAAACGGGAAAGTTGATCAAGAGAGAATGTATCTCGTATAGCAAGGAAATGAGCAGATTTGGTCAAGCGATCAACAATAACCCAGATTGCATTATTACCTCGAGATGTCTTTCGTAATCCAACAACAAAGTCCATGGATATATTCTACCATTTCCACTCTGGCACTGGTAAAGGCTGAAGCATCCCTTTCGGTAACTGCCGCTCTGCTTTAACCTGATGACAAGTCAAACACTTCACAGTAAAATCAGCAATGTCTCTTTTAATTCAATCCCACCAGTAATACTCCCGCAGATCTCTATACATCTTAGTACTGCCCGGATGAACTGAAAACGGAGAACTATGAGCTTCACATAACAACTCTCTCTTCAACTGTGAATCACAAGGCACACACAATCACTTCCCAAATCTCAAAACGCAATCATTATCAATGTTGAATTCAGGCAACATACCTTTCTGAACCAGCTCTACCCTTTTCTGCAACTCACTGTCTTGCTTCTGTGCTTGCTTGATTCTATCTGATAGAGATGATCTCACTGATACCTGAAACAAAACAGAAGGACTTCCTCCACCAACAACTTCTATGCCAAAGTTCATCAAATCTTTAACCAAAGTATCACGTTCCAAACGCAACATTGTTAATGAAGCATTACTTTTTCGACTCAAAGCATCAGCCACTTTATTTGCTTTTCCTGGATGGTAATGAATTGTACAATGATAATCTTTGATTAATTCCAGCCATCTCCTTTGTCTCATGTTTAACTCTTTCTGAGTGAATATATACTTTAAACTTTTGTGATCGGTATACATTTCACACTTTATTCCATACAAATGATGCCTCCAAATTTTTAAAGCAAAAACAACAGCAGCTAGTTCCAAATCATGTGTAGGGTAATTTATCTCATGAGTTTTCAACTGTCGTGAAGCATAAGCAATTACCTGATCATTCTGCATTAGGACGCAACCAAGTCCTTTCAATGAAGCATCACTATATATAACAAACTCACCATTCCTGTAAGGTAGTGCCAAAACTGGAGCATTCACCAATCTTCTTTTCAATTCCTGAAAACAATCATCACATTCTTTTGTCCAGATAAACTTAACACCCTTCCGAGTTAGCTTAGTCATTGGACTAGATAATCGTGAAAAACTTCTAACAAACCTTCGGTAATAGCCCGCCAAACCAAGGAAGCTACGAATCTCGGTTACATTTGTGGGTCTTGGCCATTCTTCCACAACTTTTGTTTTTGCAGGATCAATAGTTATTCCATCTATAGAAACAATGTGACCAGGGAACGAAATTTGTTGCAACCAAAACTCACACTTGCTGAATTTCCCATACAGTTTCTTTTCTTTTAAGGTTTTCAAGATAACCCTTAAATGTTTTTCATGCTCCTCTTTACTTTTAGAAAACACCAAAATATCATCAATGAAAACCACCATAAACTTATCCAAGAACTCATGGAAAATTCTATTCATTATGTCCATGAATACAGCAGGTGCATTGGTTAGCCCAAAAGGCATTACTACAAATTCATAATGGCCATATCTCGTACGGAACGCGGTCTTCGGAATATCTGCCTCCTTTACCATCAGCTGATGGTACCCCGATCTCAAGTCAATCTTTGAAAAAAACTGAGCTCCCTGGAGATGATCAAACAAATCATCGATATGAGGAACATGATATTTGTTCTTAACAGTGATATTATTCAAGGATCTATAATCAATGCAAAGTCTCATAGAACCATATTTCTTTTTAACAAATAAAACAGGAGCACCCCATGGTGATGTGCTAGGTCTAATGAAACCTTTCTCTAATAAATCATGCAATTGCTCCTTCAACTCTAAAAGTTCAATTTGTGCCATTTGATAAGGGGGTTTTGAAATTGGCTTAGCATCTGGAACTAAGTCAACAGTAAACTCAACTTCCCAATCTGGTATTATTCCAGGAAACTCATCAGGAAAAACATCAGGATACTCATTTACCACTGGCACATCATTAATCTAAACAGTTCCTTTATTTTCAACGATGTGTTCAAGGTAACATTCATTTCCATATTTTACAAGTTTCTCGGCCTCTTGATATGTTATCAAAAGTAAGGGTTCATTCTTGTAAACAAACTGAAAGTCTTTCTGAAAAGAAACTTCTTTAGCTCTACATTCAATCTTAGCATGGTAAATAGAGAGCCAATCCATACCCAGGATAACATCAAACTCAACTAGAGGTAGAACAATAAGGTTTTCAAGTAGGTTCTTTCCACAGATAAGGATAGGAAGATTCTTATAAATTCTCTTCGCCTCGACACTTCCCCCAGGTGTTTTTACCAAAAGTTCAGGAGTCATTTCTTGAGATGGTATTCCCATTTTACTAGAAAAGGTTTCAGAGATGAAAGAATGTGTAGACCCCGAATCAAACAACACACTGGCATAATCTGAAAAAACAAACAAAGTACCTGATACAACTTCATTTGATGGCCCGACATCTGCTGAAGTAGTTGCAAAGGATTTCACCACCCCTTTCTGCTTGTAGTCTAGCTGCTTCCCATCACTCAAGCTCCTTGTCAGACACTCGTTTGCATAGTGACCCATCTCATTGCACTTATAACATTTCACTAACTGTAAATCAAATTTGTTCTTACCTTCACCTTGATCCTTTTCAGTGCAATCATGAGCCTTATGTCCCATCTTACCACATTGGTAGCACTTCCCAGAATTCAGAAGACATTCCCCAGCATGCCTTTTTCCACAATTATCGCAAACTGGAAACTTAGTTTTCTTACCATCAGACTTTTTTGAAGAATTCATACCTTTCTCCTGCCACCTCGGTCTCTTCTTCTGCTGGTTGTTATAGAAAACTTGGTCATCGACAAACTCCATTTCCACATTCTCAGCACATCGAACAAGCTTTTCATAACTTTTAAACTCACGAGAAGCTAATTCCCTTCGATATTTTGGCTTTAATCCTGAGTAAAAACGATTGATTTTACTATCAAGGTCTCGGATAAAATTTGGAGCATACCTTTCCAATCGAGTGAACCTTTCTTCATAGGCAGCCACTGAGTCTTCCTCTTGCCTCAATTCCAAGAATTGCTTTTTCATCCTAAGTCGAACAGCCTTAGGAAAATACTTCTCAAGAAACATACCTTTGAATTCATCCCAGTCAAGAGCATCAATCTCATCGGCGTCCCTGATATTTTTAACCATAGACCACCACTGATCTGCTTCACCCTCCAAACGGTAAATAGCAAGACTAACCTTTTGATTGTCTGAACACCCCATGACATCAAAAATCTTCTCCAGTGCTTTAATCCACCCTTCAGCTAGCACAGGGTCAGATGATCCTCTGAATGATGGTGGATGTTGCCTCATGAAATGTTCCACCACTGACATGTTCCTCTGCGGTTGATCTGGCTGATCTCGTGCATGGATACCACCGCCATTTTTCGCTTGAGTCAACTGCGCCATTACTGCAACAAACTGTTCAGTTCCAATTCCGACCATTTCTGGATGCTGATTCGGAAGGTTATTTCCTCTTGTATGCCTTCCTAGCACTGCTTCCCTGTTTCCTCTGCGGAAAACCATTCTGAACAAACATGTCTTAGATGAAGCAACATGGTAATCTTTAAATGCTATATCATTTCGAAAAAAAATATTTTTGGATAATCATTTAATAGAATTCTAACTCCTAAAGTTATCTAAACGGACCTTTGATACCAACTATAAGGCCCCAGACCTTAAACCTTACTTAATCTTGAGTTATTACAAGACTACACATTGAGGATCTTTTCGGGTTTAGAGTTTTAGAGAATTAGATCATAAAACTTTCATTACATTCCACATATAAACAAAGTGGTTACATAAAGATAGTATTCTTCATTCCCATCAATGGAAACACATTTAAAATAAAACATGGATTATTTCTTGACACATCCTTGACTCTATCATCTTATCATGTACCTTTCCATTGACCTGTGAAAAACATTTCAAAAACTTGGGATCAGCATAAAAACTCAGTATGGGTTATAAAAAAAACATGGAAAGGAAAACATGAGATCATATATACATAAGAATGAAATCATACTTTACCCATAAAACATAGGCACTTTAACATACCTCATAAAATCATGAATAAATCATAGAAATCATAATACATAAAGGTAACTTGAGGCATTCATAACTTTCTTACGTAGGGAGTAACCCTCTTGGTTACGTTTGGAATACCCATCACAGTATATTCCCTAAAATCTCTTCAGAGAAACCTTAACGTTTCACTCCTTCGCGTTACCCAATGCATTGGAGAGCTATAACGGGCTCACCTGCCCTTAGTTTATCACGGAACCACCCGTCTTCATAATAATGCCCAAGAACCATAACATAATCATATCACATAAAACATGCATAAAGGAAACATAACATTTCCACATTTCAATCACGAGATATCAATACAACACATTGATTTAATAAAAACATTATGAAAACCATTTTCAATACCAATGTAAAACATGGTATTTATTTTTCATTTTAAAAAAATGTATGGCTTGTAGAGGAAGCCGAAACTCAAATAACGGTCACGACGGCGGAGAAGTCGTTGTCGCCGCATACGTACGACAAAAACATTCCCTTTTTTCGTTTAGTAAACGCTTCGTATAAAAAAGATTCCTTTTGAATAAACGTAAAAGTCAAAGTGGTTTATACACCGTATAAAAGAAAGATGTGTATAAAATAAAATATGCCTCAACGAAAGGAGATTGAGACGAAGTCCCATACCTCGTATCCGACTTGACCCGACCATTATTTAATCTCCTGAATAATAAACTTGAGTTAATCACTACTTTATTATGAATCTTTTTCATGTTCATTATTCCTTTTATACCATGTTATGAACATCATGTAATCAGTTAAGATAATAATTTTTATTTTGTCGGTATTTGGTTCTTAAGTCAAAAATAGACTTCTTACACTTACATGTTGTTAATTTGGTCAAAGTTTCATAATATCCAGAATGGTATTCATGATGTAGAAATCATATATGTCATATATATCCAGTACATACATGCATTTATAATATTACATCACATTTAGAGGTAAGAAATGAAATGCACCGTTCATGGAGACGGTAAGCCGTACGTACGCATGAACGCTACTTTCATTTCTATTTCGTATTTTATAGAATGGAATAATAATGATATAAAGGTATATTATAATTCCAGTATAATATCATATATAATATCATATTTCCATCCTTTATATGTCCCACATATGGTATTTAACGAATCAAATCACTTTGAGGGGGCGGTAGTCCGCACTTCCTAAAATGAAGATATCGTGTTTACCCATAATGGAAACCATAAAGGTATGCCCAAAATGAAAAAAACAGAAGCTTGAGGAAAACATAAACATATTATATATCATATATAAAAATAGTGACATCATAATGGCCACCTTTGAAGGTGTTAAATGAGTATTGAACAATCATCGTTTCGAGAGGCAGAATTTCGCCATCCACGGAAACCGAATGTTCTTTAACCATTTGATGTAGTTGTGTGAGTGTGTAGCTCAAACATATCTTATAACAACATCCTAGTATATTGAAGATACTGTTGTTGTTACAAAAGAAGTAAATAAAAAGAGTTTAGGGGGTTGGAGAAGCAAAATAAAACAAATGAACATGAGAGAATGAATTACCTTAAAATGTGTAACTCCTTTTGATTTGATCCTAAAGGCTTCCTTTGAAAGGATTCTGCCCAAAGGGAATCCTCTAGGATGAGTAGAGGGATGTGTAGAGAGAAAATGGGCAGGGGTTGGCCGATCCAAAGGCTTGAAGAGTGTGTGAAATGAGGTAGAGGTGGGGGCCTTTTATAAGAGGAGAGGAGGGCCACTTTTGGACAGTAAAGAAATATTACTTTACTTGAAAATGTGTTTCGGTTTTAAAAGGTCCCACATTGATAGAATTCGTGGATAAGGTGATAAGGGTTCGAAATCCACTCATACAATTGGTTTTGGACATGTGTAGTTCATAGATTTTACATTGTCTTTCCATTTTATTTAAATCGTCAAATAATGATGTCATCGCTGCATCATTATTATGTCATAAATAATTAAATTTATTTAATGTCTAAAAATTATAAAAAAAATACTATGATATATTAAATCTACTTAGCATTCCAATGACTATTTATAATCAAAATTTGGACTTGTATAACCCCACTTAAAATGTTTTTTCGTAAAACATATTATGTTTGTGTCATTTTCACTTTAACATTAAATAAAAAGTAATTTCTGTCATTTCCCAACAAAAGTGGATCCATGGGGTCCCCAAGTTGACCCATGGCATTTCATGGTCGGCCATGACACAACCAATGAATTTTAGACATGTGTCTAGGTCATTTCATTTTATTAAAGTATTATTTATACCTTAAACTACCCTAATTACCACTAATCGTGATTAAGAACTTAATAAGTTACTAATCACCAAAAAATTATTTTAATCTCATTGAATCACATTTTACTTCTTAATGACAACCATGTATGTCGGATTTTCAAAATTCAGTACAGATTAGTGGTAAACTTTCATTTAACTGAAAAATCAGTTTGCTTGATTACCACTTAGTGGTTTCACTATTCATCAAAAATTGAACTTTTTCAGAAAATTACCAAAAATTCACCCTAAGCTATATTTGATATTCCGAATTCAAAAATGAAGTCTATTTTACAAAATTCAAATCATATAAGTCACATTAATTAATTTAATAATTAATTCCCGCTGCCAGAGCAAATAGCGTGTTTTTACAAAACAATAAGTATCAAAAGATTGACACCAGTTTAAGTCTAATTTCAAAGTGAAATTGATTCCAATGACCACCATTGGATAAAATGGTAAAAATATATTCTAATTTCACTTCAAAAACAATTCAAAACATAATCTAATCATATAAATAAATTAGATTAAAAAGCAGTTTTGATGTAAAATGCAGTATTTTTCACTATTCATAAAAAATGAACATTGTCAGAAAAATACCAAAAATTCACACAAGGTAAATTTTGATGTCCCAATCATAAAGAATAAGTTTATTTTGAAAAACATGGTTAATAAAATTGTCAAAAGATAGATTCAAAAATGGTTTGCCATCAAAAGGCAGTAAAACAATCTTTTAAGAATATTAGTTTATTCCATGCATAAGATTGTATTTATTTTCATTTTAAGCCTCTAAAACACTATCTTAATCATTAATAGACATGGATAAAAAATATCTATTATTCATTACTTACTTGGGATGTTACACCCAGGACGGCAGCCAGCTAGGGTTCTGAGCTTTGTGCGAGATGGAAACCCATCGAGCGACGAGCCCTCGGTGCAGGGCCCCATTACAGCAGAGGCACCGACAGTACCTCTACCCGCCGAGCCACCGATACCACCAGCCCCAATAGCTGAGAGGGAACGTCAACTTAGTGCACTACACGAGTTTCAGCGTCAGAGACCGCCCATGTTCCATGGGGAGACGGACCCTCAGGCAGCCGAGGATTGGCTGTAGGCTATTGTTCGAGTCATCATATTAGTAGGGACACTAGCTGACCTCATGGTGATCCTTACGGAGAGTCTCCTGCACGTGGCAGCAGGTAGATGGTGGAGCCTGATGCTCTAGGTGCACGACGAGGCATCTCTTCTTTGGTCAGACTTCGAGAGCCTTTTCCGCTCGGAGTTCATTCCAGCCACCCTCTGTGCAGTGCACATTCAGGAGCTACTACAGCTACGGCAGGGCCACATGACAGTAGCCCATTACTCGGTGAGATTTACTAACCTCTCGCACTACTCCACATACATGGTACTGGACCCATTCTTCCGGGCCTGGACCTTCGAGTAGGGAATGAGGCATGAGATTAGGTCATCGATGATCTCCCTTAGCATTCTGATGCAGGCAGGAGTACTAGAGCGAGCCCTTCTTGTAGAGAGCTTTCTTGGTGAGCCTATACCAACAGCGAGACCTACCACAGGGCAGAACGTAGTGGACTCTTCTATAGCTGGCAGTCGACGGATGTCACAGGGGTCCAAGCGGACCAGACCATCAGGTGGACGACCTTAGGATACTGGTTCAGAGGTGCGGGGCACACGCAATAGAACCAGTCA
Organism: Viscum album; assembly: GCA_963277665.1. Lineage (NCBI taxonomy): Eukaryota > Viridiplantae > Streptophyta > Magnoliopsida > Santalales > Viscaceae > Viscum > Viscum album. Next base: position 689,297,723 of record OY728167.1, read on the forward strand.
GTCGAGAGGCAGACAATGCTATGCATGCAGCAGGTAAGGCCACATGGCCCGTGACTGCCCGACCCGCCATGCAGAGGAGCAGAAGACGGTTGAGGGACCACCCAGGCATAGGCAGAGGTTTGACCGTGGCGGTCTGCAAGGAGAAGGCGGACGAGGTAGAGGAGCTGTCCGAACAGCAGGTGGTGGACGAAGCTTTAGAGCTCTACCACCACCACCACCTGGAGGTCGACCCCGACCACAGGGAGTTGGCGGACAGAGGCAGGCTCAACTTCAGACCATGGAGTCCTATGGCCACGGCGTGCCTGAGATGATTCAAGGTACCATTGGTGTCTACTCCATCCTTGATACAGTTCTTATAGACATAGGAGTGAGTCATTATTTCATTGCCGCTGCCCTTGTTCGGAGCATGGAGATTCCGATGGAGCCATTGGCTCGATCCTTATAGCTAGAGACTCCAATGGGAGCAGACTCAAAGATTACTCACTAGTTCCGGTAGTGTGAGCTTACTCTAGTAGGCGAGAGCTTCGACTGGGATTTTCTTGTAGCGGCGTCGAGGCCATACACCGTTTTCATTGGAATGGATTGGTTATCTATGGTACATGCTCAGATCGAATATATTAGGCACAAAGTGCGGTGTGTCCACACATATGGGAGAATTTTCACCATAACCGGCGAGAAGGGAGCCTTTGCAGTGTAGGAACGACTCACGTAGAGGAGAGGACATCCGATCACTCATCAGTATGCAGATGTTTTTCCTGACGAAGTTCCAGGAATACCTCATCGTAGAGAGGTAGACTTCTATATCAACCTGTACCCCGAGACATCACTGATATCTACTCCAGCATATCGGATGGCTCCTAACAAGCATCGCGAGCTACGGGTACTGCTGGAAGACTTGCAGGTCAAGGGATTCATTCGACCCAGTTTTTCACCCTAGGCTTCCCCGATTTTGTTCACCAAGAAGGTGGATGGGAGCTTGTGACTGTGTTTCGATTGTTGTCGCTTGAACTAGGTGAACGTGAAGAACAAGTATCCACTTACGAGGATTGAGGACCTCTTAGATCAGATCATGGGAGCACGGTGTTTCTCAAAGATATACCTTCGGTCAGGCTGTCATCCACTCAGAGTTCGAGATGAGAATGAGCAGAAGACAACTTTCTGGTGACGGTATGGCCACAATGAGTTCTTAGTTATGGCTTTCAGTGTAACCAACACTCCAGCAGTGTTTATGAGTCTCATGAATAGGATCTTCCAGCCTTACCTCGATCAAATTTTTGTATTCTTCATCGAAGACATATTGATTTACTCGACTACTGAGGAGGAGCACGCCTACCACTTGCAGGTTGTACTGGACACACTCTGAGAGCACCAGATATATGGTAAGATCTCAAAGTGTCATTTCTGGATTCGGGAGGTCCACTTTGTGGGACACGTCATCTCTGAGGCGGAAGTTGCGGTGGATCCTGTGAAGATTGAGGCTGTTCTATCTTGGGAGCCACCCAAGAGCGTGATAGAGGTATGGAGTTTCCTAGGTCTGGCTGGGTACTATCGGAGGTTTGTGCCAGACTTCTGCAGAGTTGTAGCACCACTCTCAGCTTTGACGAAGAAGGGGAAACCCTTCTTGTGGTCAGATAAATTTCAGCAGAGCATCCAGGTGCTAAGACAGAGATTGACTAGTGCACCTATGGCATACCGCCATTTTATAACATAAACTTTCATTACATTACACAAAACTGAGGATCTTTAAGGTCTAGTGTCTTGGAAACCAGGAACATAATACATGAAAACAACATAAAACATTCTTCTTAAACACTTGAAAGGCGTCTCCTTACGTTCATTCTAGGTTCATTACTGCATCTCATAACCTGGGGACATACATCAAAAGAAAGGGTGAGTAGAAGGCCCAGTAAGGGAAACAAGAGGAACATTTTACATGTGAACTTGAGATACTTCACTAAGGACTTGAAAAGAACTTTAAGGCATGAGAAAGAAATCATGATGCATTTCATAATAAAAATAACATTTTTCATAACTTTAATATGTGGCTACATCATTTAACATAGACAATCATGAACATATCACCAAGCTCCATCCCCAAGGTGTCATTTGAAAATTACCAAGGTTATTCACCAAGGTATCGTGAAAATTGTAATCTCTAGTGGTTACATCATTACCCAATGCATTGGAGCGCTATCCGGGCGCACCCTTAAATTTGCCTTTATTATCATGTGATCCAAATATATCATCATCAAACATTTCATAAATAACCCACATAGCATAAAATAAATGGGTTTCATTTCATAATCATAACGTTTTAAAAACTGCTTTAAAGACATGATCTTTACGTCACTTTAAACCCACGGAAATGGAAAGCGGATCTCATGTATGTAAATCCCAGAATTTAAAATGGAACATTTTGATATATATGTGAATACACTTGTATAAATAATATCTTTGAGTATTCACTTTATAACATAAAATAATTTTTGAGAAAAGAGAGAGGCATTTTGAGGGGGAAATTCTGCAGCATAACGGCTAAGTTTCGGGGTTTTAGAAAACATTGAAATGAGAGGGGACATGGGTCACCCACTCATAAATGATCCATAAAACAGTAGGGAGATGGAATAAGAAGGATATATTGACATGGTAATGATATTTGGAGGACATACCATTTGAAATGAAAAACATGGAAGGAAGAAAAAAAAATAGATTTCTCTTATGAAAATTCGGCAGCCTAACGGCGTCACTTAAACTTCAATAAAAATGAATTGGCAAGATCAAATAGGGTCCCTCATCATATGATCATAAGTGATCAGTATGATAGATATAGAGATCATACCCCAACATAATAAAAAGTAACTTGAAAGACTTGACATGAAAATCGAACTTGAAGAATGAGAAGGGTGAAAGAATCCCTTAAAAAATTCGGCAGCCTAACGGCGTCACTTAAACTTTCATAAAACGAAATGATGAGAGTAAGAGGGGATATCTCATCATATAAACATGAAAGGGCAGTAAGAGTAATATAAAAGAACATCCTATCACATAAAAACATGGAGCATAAAAGGAATGACATAAAAGAGATTACATGAAAAGAAAGAGAGGGGTCGGATCCCTTACCTTAAAACATGACTCTTGAAACTCAATGGATTGGACCTTGAGGGCTTGGGGGCACCTTTGGAGGACACCTTGGAAGGTAAGAAGACCATAACTTCGTTGGGGGAGAGTTGGGAGTGAAAACTAAGGGAGGAACGGGTGGGTATTTATAGGGAAATTGAGGGGACAAAGCATTAATGGCCAAGGGACACCTCACATGTGCTTTTCTCAAACGCATGTGCTCTCCCTTGGCATTTATCATGGAGTTAGGCCACATGGGGCCCCCAAAACAATACTTCATCACCCTTTGTCGGCCAACCCTCAAAAGATCTCATGACATCATCATGACACCATTATGATGTCATTAAACATACCGAAACCCTAAAACTGTATTTTTACTATTCACTGAAAATTCAACTTTCTCAGAATAACCCCAAAAATTCACCTTAACCAAATATCAATGCTCTTATTTCAAAAATGAAATCCATTTTATAAAAATAATTTTCTAAATATTTTTAATTTAATTTTTAAATAAAAACACTATTCATCGAAAATTCATTTTTTTCAGAAAAATCCCCAAAAATTACCTTAACATAATATCGATGCTCTGAGTTCAAAAATAAAGTCCTTTTTATAAAAATAATTTTCTAATTATTTTTAATTAAATTTTTAATTTAAAAAAAAACTATTCATCCGAAAAAACTAATACTTGACTAATAATTTATGAAACCGTTATTTACCCATTTTATTGAATCACATTACTTAATTTAGGTGTCTAAATTATATTAAAACTTTCTTTGAGTGAAATTACTAATCCATTTGGTCATATTACTAATCCTAAGCGTAAAATCACTATTCATAATTTACTATTCATCAAAAATTAAGTTGATCTTATTAGACTCCAAATTCCTTAATGAACACTTTTGTAGAAGACCATTTTTTGAAAATCATTACACATCATTAGTTATTTAGGGTTTACATAAATATTTCAAAATATCCCTTTTTCAAAATTCATCAATAAAATACATTCTAAAATTATCTAGACATTTGAAATTTCACAAACATCACTAAAGGAAGAAATCTCAATTTATTCACCCGAAAGGATTACACAAGGAAACTAGGGTCTCATCACATAGCCACTTATAACACTGGCATAAGACCTAAGTGTAAGGTGTGCTATGGTGAGAGAATCTGAGGGAGGCTCAGATAACATTTCCCTAGTAGCAATCTCCACTAACTTGAACTTCTCCTGCAAGCGTTTTCGTTCAAGCTTGACATGCTGGAGCTCGGCTTGGGCTTGGTCCAAAGTGAAGCCCACAGATGCTACCTCCTTCCCAAGCTCTGATAAGTGGGCTTCGTAAGGGTTGAGTCTACTGGATGAAGCCATCGACTCCTCTTTCTGCATTAACCATTAACATCTTATTAAATCAATAAGAGTACGTTGATATAATACTCAAAAGATTGGGTCGTTACATTCTTCCCCCCTTAAGAAATTTCATCCCCGAAATTTATACTTGAGGCCTTGTCGAAAAGGTGAGGGTACTTTTGCTTCATCGTTTCCTCAGGCTCCCAAGTCGCTTCTTCATATTTATGATTCCTCCACAACACTTTCACAAGGTGGGTAGTCTTGTTTCGTAGGACCTTGTCTCTACGGTCCAAGATCTCCACTGGCTGCTCCTCATAAGAGAGGTCATGTTCCAGTTGTACCACCTCTGGGTTCAGTACATGCGAAGGGTCGGGTATGTACTTCCTCAAGAGAGATACATGGAAGATATTGTGAACTTGAGCTAGGATCCGTGGAAGTGCTAGACGATAGGCCACTGCTCCTATGCGATCAAGGATTTCATAGGGGCCAATGTACCTAGGGCTGAGCTTCCCTTTCTTCCCAAACTGCATGACTCTCTTCCATGGAGAGATTCGAAGGAAGACTTTGTCACCAACACCAAACTCCATGTCTCTTCGTCGATTGTCAGCATAGCTCTTCTGCCGACTCTGAGCAGCTTTTATGTGTTGTTGGATGGCATGAACCTGTTCTGTCATTTCTTGCACAAGATCAGGCCCAAGAAGCTTCCTCTCACCAGTTTCATTCCAACAAGTAGGAGTTCTACACCGCTTTCCATACAGAGCTTCATAGGGTGCCATCTGAATACTCGCATGGAAGCTGTTGTTATAGGAGAACTCCACTAATGGGAGGTGTTGATCCCATCCACCTTTAAATTCCATTGAGCATAATCTCAACATGTCTTCGAGTGTCTGAATAGTCCTTTCAGATTGGACATCAGTTTGAGGATGATAGGCCGTACTAAAATTCAATTCAGTATTCAGAGCATGCTGAAGACTTCTCCAGAATTTTGATGTGAATCTTGGGTCACGATCAGATACGATGGATAGTGGTACCCCATGCAGCCTTACCACTTCCTTCACGTATATCTTGGCAAGCCGATCCAGAGAGAAATCTTCCCGAATAGAGATAAAATGGGCTGTCTTGGTGAGACGGTCCACAATAACCCATATCGCATTGTTTCCTTTGGATGTTTTCGGGAGACCAGTTACAAAGTCCATGATGATATTATCCCACTTCCATACTGGTATGGGTAGCGGTTGTAATACCCCCTTAGGAAGTTTTATTTCTGCCTTTACTTGCTGACACACCAGGCACCTTGTAGTGTAATCGGCAATCTCCCTCTTCATGTTATCCCACCAATAATGATCACGAAGGACTCTATACATCTTAGTGCTTCCCAGATGTATAGAGAAAGTAGAGCTATGAGCTTCATCCATCAGTTCTTTCTTTATCTCCGGAATATATGGAACACATAGTCTTGTACGAAATTTCAATACACCTTCTTGATCAATATTGAAATCAGGGAACTTCCCATCCTTTACAGCCTCGAACTTCTCCTACAGCAAAGGATCTTCTTTTTGAGCCTTCTTGATCTTCTCTAGTAATGAAGGTTGGAAAATCATTTGGGATAGGGTTGATGATGTCCCTTTCCTTATAATTCCCATGTCCAGTTTTACTAGATCTTTAATCAAGGGATCCCCTAAGATCCTCATTGTTGCGAGGACAACAAGATCGTTCCTGCTTAATGCATCCGCGACTTTGTTTGCTCTTCCAGGGTGATAATGAATTGAACAATCATAGTCATTAATAAGCTCCAACCATCTTATTTGTCTCATGTTCAATTCTTTCTAAGTGAAAATATACTTTAGACTTTGGTGGTCAGTGTATATATCACATTTCTCCCCATAAAGATAGTGCCTCCATATCTTTAGAGAAAAAACAACTGCCGCCAGCTCTAGATCATGCGTAGGATAATTCTGCTCATGAATCTTCAACTGTCGAGATGCATAAGCAATTACTTTGTCATTTTTCATGAGGACGCACCCAAGCCCTTTTAGAGATGCATCGCTAAAAATAACGAATCCTTCTCCGATAGAGGGTAGTGTTAACACAGGTGCAGTAACCAATATCTTCTTCAGCTCTTGGAAACTTTCCTCGCATTCCTTTGTCCAGATGAACTTAACCCCTTTTCGAGTCAACTTGGTTAGTGGATTAGAAAGCCGTGAAATGTTTTTCACAAACCTCCTATAATATCCCGCTAAACCAAAAAAACTACAAATCTTAGTTACTGTTGTGGGTTGAGGCCACTCCTCCACAACCATTGTCTTTGCAGGGTCAACCGAGATTCCTTCATTGGTTACGATGTTCCCCAAGAAAGTCACTTGTTGTAACCAAAACTCACACTTGCTGAACTTCCCAAAGAGCCTCTCCTTCCGTAGAGTTTTCAAAATAACCCTCAGATGATTTTCATGCTCCTCATGACTTTTTGAATATATCAAAATATCATCAATAAAAACTACCACAAAGTTATCAAGGTAGTCCTTAAAGACTATATTCATCAAATCCATGAAAATAGAAGGAGCATTAGTCAAGCCGAAGGGCATAACAGTAAACTCATAATGCCCATATCTTGATCGGAAGGCAGTCTTTGGAATATCTTCCTTCTTCACCCTCAGTTGATGATAACCAGATCGAAGGTCAATCTTAGAGAAGAATTGAGCCCCCCGAAGTTGGTCAAATAAATCACCAATTCTTGGAAGAGGGTATCTGTTCTTCACTGTAATCCCGTTCAGTTCTCTATAATCAATGCATAGCCGCATTGATCCATCCTTCTTCTTCACAAAGAGAACTGGTGCTCCCCAAGGAGACACACTCGGTTGGATAAACCCCTTCTCCAACAAGTCTTGGAGTTGTTTCTTTAACTCTTCTAGCTCCACATTTTCCATTCTATACGGAGTCTTTGGTATCGGTTGAGACCCAGGTACGAGTTCAATGGAGAACTCTACCTCTCTTTCTGGGGGAGTTCCAGGTAACTCCTCAGGAAATACATCCATGTATTCATGAACAATCGGAACATCTTCAATTTGTATGGTCCCTTTCCCTTCTTCATCATCACCGATTAAATCCATAAAGAACGCTATGGGAGGTGCTTCTAGATTGGGATTAGTTCGGGATATCTCTCCTCGGAAGATAACTGTAGGTCGTTCATTCAAGACTACTGATATTTCCTTACTTCTGCATTTGATCTTAGCGTTATACTTTGAGAGCCAGTCGATCCCTAGTATAATGTCAAATTCCATCATGGGAATGACTACTAGATTTGCGATAATATTGTGCTCACCAAAGTAAACACTAGAGTCTCTAAACACTGTTGATTCATGGATAATCCCACTTGGAGTCTTGACTGACAACTCTACCTCAAGCAATTTGGGGATTGATTCTATATTCTTTGCAAACTTGGAAGAAATAAAGGAATGCGTAGAACCAGAATCAAATAAAGCACTTGCTAGTTTTGAGAGGACAACAAGAGTACCTGCTACCACATCATTCAGAACTTCAACTTCAGTTGTTGTGATAGCGAAAGCACGACCTTGCTCCCTTAGCCTCTGCTGAGGTTGATGGTGATTCCCCTCCACCACCCTCGGATTTGGACATTGATTAGCAAAGTGCCCAAGCTGTCCACACTTGAAGCATGTGACTTCGGGTAGGGCCAGAACCATCTTTCCTCTGTCATTAGTGTTGGGAAGTTGAGGCTTCACATCACCACGACAATTCCGAGAAATATGGCCTTCTTTTCCACACCTATAGCACTTTCCACTTCCTATCAAGCAGTTCCCCAGATGCTTCTTCCCACATTTATTGCATGTGGCATGTTGCATATGCTTTCCACCTCTTTCCTGATCAAAACTTCTTCCCAGGCTCGGTTCTAGAGTTCTCTTCTTCTCATTAGATTTGTGAGACCACTGTGTCTCCCCAAACTCTAGTTCAACTTTCATAGCACTTCGAACTATTTCTTCATAGCTATCGTAGTCCCTGTTGGCTAGATTCTTCCGCATATGTGGTCGTAGTCCGCCAAAGAATATATCAACCTTCCCATTAGGGTCCATGACAAAGCTTGAGGTATAACGGGAAAGCCTTGTGAAGTTCATCTCATAGCTTCCGACAGATTCGTTCTCCTTCTGCTTCAGCTCGAGAAACTCTTTCTCCATTTTCGTTCTCATTGAACGAGGGAAATACTTGTTAAAGAAAATCCCCCGACATTCTTCCCACTCCATAGCTTCCATCTCTCCTCGTGGCTTCGTGTTTTTGATCAGTGACCACCACTGATCAGCTTCTCCCTCTAGGCGGTAAACAGCAAGGGTGACTTTTTCTTGTTCCGAACAAGGAAGTACAGAAAAGATATTTTCAATGGAGCTTATCCATTGTTCCGCAACCAATGGGTCAGTAGATCCACTAAATGTTGGCGGTCGTTGACGCATGAAGGACTCAACAGAAAGTTGTTCCCTTCGTGGTGAGGTCGGCCTCTCAGCTTGATTCAAGTTATTACTCATAACTTGAGTCAGTTGGTTCATCATTCGCATGAATGTTTCCATTCCGGCTTCCATCGGACGGCCGTCAGCACATGGTGCATTGCGGTCACCATCGGCACGGTTTCTCCTATTGCCCACCATTTTCTAAAAGAATAAAACCTAAGTGAGAAACTTATTTCATTTATGAGTCTTTTAACTAAGACTTCGTGCTTAGACAATTATAGTTCTCTATAATTCCTTCATAATGATTCATAAAAAGCATGTGATTAACCAAACATATCCCCCGGGAGTGTCGTAACCAAGAGTGCAGCAAGGCCCGTTATCGTGCACCAGTTCCCGTTCGAGTCTAGCTCAAAGCGGTGTTTTCGGGTTTTACCCCTATGTACATCTGTGCCAGAGACACCTCTACCTGCTCGTATCCAGACAGGGATGTATTTGTTTGATAGACCACTTACTCAATACTTACCAAAATACCAGGAAGTTTTCCTATATTTAAACTTTTCTATAGGGTTCCTCCTAAAGTTTTTATATCCTAATTTCCACAAATAACTAAACCATCCTTTGATACCAACTATGGCATACCGCCATTTTATAACATAAACTTTCATTACATTACACAAAACTGAGGATCTTTAAGGTCTAGTGTCTTGGAAACCAGGAACATAATACATGAAAACAACATAAAACATTCTTCTTAAACACTTGAAAGGCGTCTCCTTAAGTTCATTCTAGGTTCATTACTGCATCTCATAACCTGGGGACATACATCAAAAGAAAGGGTGAGCAGAAGGCCCAGTAAGGGAAACAAGAGGAACATTTTACATGTGAACTTGAGATACTTCAATAAGGACATGAAAAGAACTTTAAGGCATGAGAAAGAAATCATGAGGCATTTCATAATAAAAATAACATTTTTCATAACATGAAGATGTGGCTACATCATTTAACATAGACAATCATTAACATATCACCAAGGTCCATCCCCAAGGTGTCATTTGAAAATTACCAAGGTTATTCACCAAGGTATCGTGAAAATTGTAATCTCTTGTGGTTACATCATTACCCAATGCATTGGAGCGCTATCAGGGCGCACCCTTAAATTTGCCTTTATTATCATGTGAGCCACATATATCATCATTAAACATATAATAAATAACCCACATAGCATAAAATAAATGGGTTTCATTTCATAATCATAACGTTTTAAAAACTGCTTTAAAGACATGATCTTTACGTCACTTTAAACCCACGGAAAGGGAAAGCGGGTCTCATGTATGTAAATCCCAGAATTTAAAATGGAACATTTTGATATATATGTGAATACCCTTGTATAAATAAGAGCTTTGAGTATTCACTTTATAAAATAAAATAATTTTTGAGAAAAGAGAGAGGCATTTTGAGGGGGAAATTCTGCAGCATAACGGCTAAGTTTCGGGGTTTTAGAAAACATTGAAATGAGAGGGGACATGGGTCACCCACTCATAAATGATCCATAAAACAGTAGGGGGACGGAATAAGAAGGATATATTGACATGGTAATGATATTTGGAGGACATACCATTTGAAATGAAAAACATGGAAGGAAGACAAACAAAATTAGATTTCTCTTATGAAAATTCGGCAACCTAACGGCGTCACTTAAACTTCAATAAAAATGAATTGGAAAGATCAAATAGGGTCCCTCATCATATGATCATAAGAGATCAGTATGATAGATATAGATATCATACCCCAACATAATAAAAAGGAACTTGAAAGACTTGACATGAAAATCGAACTTGAAGAATGAGAAGGGTGAAAGAATCCCTTAAAAAATTCGGCAGCCTAACGACGTCACTTAAACTTTCATAAAACTAAATGATGAGAGTAAGAGGGGATATCTCATCATATAAACATGAAAGTTCAGTAATAGGAATATAAAAGAACATCCTCTCACATAAAAACATGGAGCATAAAAGGAATGACATAAAAGAGATTACATGAAAAGAAAGAGAGGGGTCAGATCCCTTACCTTAAAACGTGACTCTTGAAACTCAAAGGATTGGACCTTGAGGGCTTGGGGGCACCTTTGGAGGACTCCTTGGAAGGTAAGAAGACCAGAACTTCGTTGGGGGAGATTTGAGAGTGAAAACTAAGGGAGGAAAGGGTGTGTATTTATAGGGAAAGTGAGGGGACAAAGCATTAATGGCCAAGGGACACCTCACATGTGCTTTTCTCAAACCCATGTGCACTCCCTTGGCATTTATCATGGAGTTAGGCCACATGGGTCCCCCAAAACAATAATTCATCACCCTTGGCCGGCCAACCCTCAAAAGATCTCATGACATCATCATGACACCATTATGATGTCATTAAACATACCGAAACCCTAAAACTGTATTTTTACTATTCACTGAAAATTCAACTTTCTCAGAATAACCCCAAAATTTCACCTTAACCAAATATCAATGCTCTTATTTCAAAAATGAAATCCATTTTATAAAAATAATTTTCTAAATATTTTTAATTTAATTTTTAAATAAAAACACTATTCATCGAAAATTCATTTTTTTTCAGAAAAATCCCCAAAAATTACCTTAACATAATATCGATGCTCTGAGTTCAAAAATAAAGTCCTTTTTATAAAAATAATTTTCTAATTATTTTTAATTAAATTTTTAATTTAAAAAACACTATTCATCCGAAAAAAACTAATACTTGACTAATAAATTATGAAACCGTTATTTACCCATTTTATTGAATCACATTACTTAATCTAGGTGTCTAAATTATATTAAAACTTTCTTTGACTGAAATTACTAATCCATTTGGTCATATTACTAATCCTAAGCGTAAAATCACTATTCATAATTTACTATTCATCAAAAATTAAGTTGATCTTATTAGACTCCAAATTCCATAATGAACACTTTTGTAGAAGACCATTTTTTGAAAATCATTACACATCATTAGTTATTTAGGGTTTACATAAATATTTCAAAATATCCCTTTTTCAAAATTCATCAATAAAATACATTCTAAAATTATCTAGAAATTTGAAATTTCACAAACATCACTAAAGGAAGAAATCTCAATTTATTCACCCAAAATGATTACACAAGGAAACTAGGGTCTCATCACATAGCCCCTTATAACACTGGCATAAGACCTAAGTGTAAGGTGTGCTATGGTGATAGAATCTGAGGGAGGCTCAGATAACATTGCCCTAGTAGCAATCTCCACTAACTTGAACTTCTCCTGCAAGCGTTTTCGTTCAAGCTTGACACGCTGGAGCTAGGCTTGGGCTTGGTCCAAAGCGAAGCCCACAAATGCTACCTCCTTCCCAAGCTCTGATAAGTGGGAATCGTAAGGGTTGAGTCTACTGGATGAAGCCATCGACTCCTCTTTCTGCATTAACCATTAACATCTTATTAAATCAATAAGAGTAAGTTGATATACTACTCAAAAGATTTGGTCGTTACAGCACCCATCTTGAGGCTACCAGAGGAGGGAGTGGGGTACGTAGTTTACCGCGATGCATCAGGGACTGGACTCGGGTGTGTCCTGATACAGGAGTGGGCAGTGATCGCCTATGGATTACGACAGTTTGAGGAAGCATGAGAAGAACTACGCTACCCAAGACCTAGAGTTAGCAGTAGTGGTCTTCACTCTAAAGATGTGGCAACACTATCTGATGGGAGAGCGCTTTATAGTCTACTCTGACCACCAGAGTCTCAAGTACATATTCTCACAGAAGGACCTGAACCTGAGACAGCGACAATGGCTCGAGTTTCTCCAGGACTATGACTTTTAGATAGTCTATACTCCTAGAAAGGGAAACGTAGAAGTCGATGCACTCAGCATAAGGATGGGCATTCAGCTACTTGGAGAGGTGACAGAGCAACTAGCCACATTGCAGATATCCTTCATTAATAGAGATGGGGAAACCTTTCTACAGTCTCTCACATTCAAACCTCCACTTCTTCAGTGGGTCATAGAGGCACAACGTGGGGACGTTTACTGTGAAACACGTCTTGCACAAATATCCTCAGGACATTCACCTTATGGATTCTCTGTAGGAGGAGAGCATGTCTTCCTTTTTAGAGGACGTATCATGGTAGTAGCTGCTTTGAAAGAGGATGTACTGAGGGAGTTTCATACTTCCCCTTTGGCGGTACATCCAGGGGTAGCGAAGATGGACCAGGATCTCAGACGAAAGCACTGGTGGCTAGGTATGAAGAAGGTTGTGGCAGAGTTCGTTTCTCGATGCCTCACCTGTCAGCAGGTGAAGGTGGAGCACCAGGTACCATCAGGTTTGGTAAATCCTTGTGAGGACCCGGAGTAGAAGTGGGATGGGATATCTCTGGATTTCATGACTGGAATTCCACTTACTTCCAGAGGACACGACTCCATTTGTGTGATCGTCGACCGACTCACCAAATAGGCCCACATCTTACCCTTCAGAGAGCAGGGCTCAGTGGAGATCTTGGGATGCCTCTACCTTCAGGAGATTTTACGGCTTCATGGAGTGCCATCATCTATTGTCTCCGATCAGGATTCTCACTTTACTTCCCGGCTTTGGAAGGGGTTGCAGGAGGCATTTGGGACGCAGCTACGCCTGAGCACTGCCTTTCACCCTCAGATGGATGGTTAGAAGGAGATGACCATTCAGACTCTCGAGGGTAAGCTCCGTGCATGTGTCCTCGACTTTGGTCATAGCTGGGAGGATCACCAACCATTGGTGGAGTTTGAATAAAACAATAACTACCACTCCACCATCGGGATGGCACTATACGAGGCATTGTACGACAGAATTTTAAGATCACCTTTGTGCTGGACTGACCCTGGGGAGTCAGCACTCATAGGACCAGAGACGGTGTAGGCCATGACAGAGAAGGTACAGGTCATCCAGTTGCGGATGAGGACATCTCAGAGCCGACAGAAGTCGTATGCTAACACGAGGCGAAGACCACTGGAGTTCGAGGGTGGAAACCACGTTTTCTTACTGGTCTCACATTGACGTGGATTATGGAGATTTGGCCGGGGTGGAAAGTTATCTCCGTGCTTCATCGAACCATTCCAGGTTCTTAGCAGGATAGGCGAGGTGGCTTATCGCCTGGCTCTTCCACCTTAGTTACACCGGGTGCATGACGTCTTCCACGTATCTCAGCTGAGGAGATACGTGCATGACTTGATGCGTATCATTGATCATGGGGAGTTGGATATCGATGATGGGGTGACTTTTGTGGATGTCTCGTTGGAGATTGAGGATCGATAGGAGCAGGTCCAATATGGACGTTCGATTCCTCTAGTGCGAATCAGGTGTCAGTACAGGAACCTCCAGGATAGAACATGGGAGCGAGAGGCTCAGATGCGTGCTCAGTACCCTCATTTATTTCCCTAGTTTGTGATGTAACATTATGGGGACGTAAAGACCTGAGGTGGGAGTAATGTAAAGACCCGTAAATTTCAAGGGAATTTTTTTCTTAATTTCTTTGGGATATTACAAGTATGCATTTCCTGACGACACCTGATTCTGAGGCCCTGTGTGCCCTGAATCAATTTATGAAGTTTAGCTCAGGTACGTTCAGTGAACGAACGAGCGAGTTTTTCTATCTTTTGAACCGGTGCTCGGAATTGAAATCTGAGGGCACTGTTGAAACTGCAGTGACGGTAATTGCTTATGAAGACCTTTACTGGAAGTTATTTTGCTCGAGAGGAGTTGTTAAAAATTTGAGGATTAAATGTGAAGAAAATAAAATTTTGGTATAATTTTATTTTAAACTTCTATGTGGTTTAATCCTATGTGTGGGAGTTGGGGTGGGACCCACTAAATCCTAACTCCTCTTTTTAGGATATTTTTGAGGTGGGGCCCACATGATCCCTACCCCTTCAAATTCCTTTAACTCCCTTAATTCCCCTTAATGTTGGAAACTCCCCATTAATTTGTGACTCTTCAATCTCTCCTCTTTAAACATGACAACTCAAGTTTATACAATGAAGTGAGTTATGTGTTGAATTTTAAAAATTGAAATCTTGAAATGAGTAAATAATATAAGGAAAAGCCTTATTTTACTTTAGTTGGCTTTGGTTGTGGGAAGAAAAGGGGAGAGATCTCTTGAGTTATTTCTGAAGAACTTCATCTTCCTCATTGAAGAACGCCATGACTTCGAAAAAGAACGCAGACGCCAAGGGGAGACAACATGCTGTTCTTTTCCCTATCCACAGCCGGTGTGAGACGTCGTCCCCTCCTTGGACATATTGCAACGCCGTTGTCGAAACCACCCCCGCGATGCTAGCTTCCACGAACTTCTTTAGAGGTAGGGGTTAATTCTTCGTTCCAGTAATATTTAACGAACTTCGTTGATAAATGATTTGCTGCCTGTTATCGATATAATGGGAGGAGGTCAGACCACACAAACTCGAACGATCCTCTTCCTCTTTTTACTGTTGATCTTCATTGTGGTTGAAATGATGGCGGCGCGGTGCCGTTGCACAACGCGGGAACGAAAAAGGGCCGCCGCCGAGGCGGGCTGCGACGACGGTGCGAGGCGCCATCGCGCCACGCCGGTGAGGCCGAAGGAGGCCGCAGCGAAGTGCGGGCCACGACGGAGGGGCGCAGTGCGGTCGCACCACGCCAGAAAACCAAGGGGGCCGCGGCCGGGGTGGGCCGCTATGGGAGGGGCACGGCGCCGTCGCGCCCTGCCGGACGGGCAGGAGCCACGACCTATGGCCGCGGTGGTTCATTGAAGCAGCCGGCTGGGGAGGCCGCCTACACCAGCAAGATGAGATACCCCCTCGGGTCCCGTGGATTCAATAATGGCCGGCCTTAATGCATGGCTGTTTCCTCAATCAAGGGGGGCAGCTCCCCCCTCCGCATCCCGCTCTGCCGAGAGCCGAGCCACCGGCCACGCAGGCCAGGCCGCGCTGGCCTGGTCGGGCCGCACCAGCCTAGCCGGGCCGCACCCAACTGGGCCGGACCTGGACCCGGGTCGGGTCGACCATGTTCGGGCCTACCCAGGGGGTATTGGCCTGGGCCGGACCGGGCCCAAACCCCCTATTTTCAGGAAGTTTTGTTCAAACGCACATATCTTGGGCTACAGACCTCCGAACGTCACACTGTCAGTTGCGTTGGAATCCTTGGATCAAGGCAGTTGTTTCAATATATTACATTCAAGGTTTAGGAGAACTTTGGGTATGGCCAGGTTGGTTTGACATGAAACCAACCGGGCCCTCGGAGAGGAAACGCTTATAACTTGATCTTCGGACGTCCGATTGATGTGCCGTCAACTTTGTTTGATTCCTCTTAGTGAGATGGTTCTTTTGGATTACTCCACTCGAGGTTTGGACGCATCGAGAGTACAGTCAGGTTTGTTTTAGCTTTAAAACCAACCGAGCCCCTGGGACGGAAAAGCCAATATTTCTCAGACCGGGCATCCGATTGATGTGTTGTCTGTTGCGTTGACTTCCTATTGACGAGACAGAACATTGTGATACATCAACTCTGGACATCGTGAGAGTTGATGTATCGACCCCTTGGCTAATGGAGCGGACCCTCCTGGAATCGAGCGTGATGTGTGCAGGAACTCTAGGGCTAGCTGTGACTGCGACGAAGATGACGACTCTACTTGGATCCTTCATGGGTTCGACAGCGATGAAGATCGTACATGGATCCTCCGTGGGTTCGACAGCGATGACGCCCATACTAGGATGCTCCGTGGGTTCGATGGTGATGACTATTGTTCTTCTATCCTTTGTGGGTCCGACAGTTTTAGACTCTGTACTTGTATCCTATGTGGGTCCGGCAGAGTAGGTGGTCTTGTATCCTGTGTGGGTCTGATAGCTTAGTTGGTCTTGTATTCTATGTGGGTCTGATAGCATAGATGAATCAGTGGCTACATTCGATCATCTCTATCACCTTACGAAGTGTATACCTGTGTGAGATGAGTCTTGACTTTCAATCATTATCTTCAATATGATTTACTTGCTTTCCTATGTAGATTGAGTTATACTTTCCTGTGTGGAATGGTTGTACATGAGCTCGTGAGTTGGAGCAGAACTAGAATTGATGACTTAGGTATATGTATGGGAATATACCTAATTAGTGTGGGTTGATACTTGTATTTGTATCTTTCCATTGTGGTTTATAATTTGTGGATTCTGGGAGACATTCAGGAGTCTTGGGGTCCCTACTGAGTATCGTATACTCACCCCTACACGGGCTATGCCCGCACTACATTGAGTTGGTTACAGATGATGGACAATGTTGATCGTGGTTGAGGCTTGAGGAGTGGGACGGTACCTGGAGGTGGTCTATCAGTTGGGATGAACACTGAGAGGATGACCAGACCCAAGAAGCCGACGAGACTGTCTGTACTCACCCTTCATGTGGGAGTTCTGGAGGACAACTTCATGGTTGCTACATTACTTTTCAGTTGTTGTACTTTCCATTCAGTAATACTGCACTTTCAGTTGGGTTTCTATACTGGACCATTTACTTTCCATCACATACCTGTGTATATAGTTTACTTAGTGTTTACATCTGTTTGCGTACTCTTTGGTGTTGGTTTTATTTTATAAATGCAATGTTTTCACTTTTATCAGGACATACACCTTTGGTGCTAGTCGCCAGTCCCTGGCCTATAGAAGTCGGTCTTAGGGTAGTCACGACACAAACCCTGAGGACGGGTCGTGAAAAATTGGTATAATAGGAGTTCGGTTCTACCGCAGAACTCAGGAATCTGATCTTTCATATATCTGAAGCAATGGCGTTAAGGGTATTGAGTGTGGTTATCAATCCAGGGAGTCCAGTGTTGGTGCGGCGGCCAACGTATCCATACACCAGGACCCTGACTTCTGATTTCTGATTGAGTGCACGAAAACATTGATTGCATGTGTGTTACAAAAGTTTTCTTTTTTATTACTTTGTGTCAGCTCACCAGGTATACTGTATTGACAATGGCACACCTGTCTCTTTTCAGGATGGCCCCACGATGGCAGCCAACTAGGGTTCTGAGCATTGTGCGAGATGGCAGCCCACCGAGCGACGAGGCCTTGGTGCAGGGCCCCATTACAGTGGAGGCACCGATGATACCACTACCCACCGAGCCACTGATGCCACCAGCCCCTGCAGCTGAGAGTGCACGTCGCCTTAGTGCGCCAAATGAGTTTCAGCGTCAGAGACCGCCCAGGTTCTACAGGGATACAGATAGTCAGGCAGCCGAGTATTGGTTGGAGGCTATTATTCGAGTCTTCAGATTAGTTGGGACACCAGCTGACCTCATGGTGATCCTTGCGGTGAGTCCCCTACATGCGATAGAAGGTAGATGGTGGAGCCTGAAGCTCTAGGTGCACAACGAGGCATCTCTTCATTGGTCAGACTTCAAGAGCCTTTTCCTCTAGGATTTTGTTCCATCAACCCTCACTACGGTGTGCATTAAGGAGCTACTACAGCTACGACATGGCAGCATGATAGTATCCCAGTACTTGGTGAGATTTATCGACCTCTCACGCTACTCCACATATAAGGTACGAAACCCATTCTTCTAGGCACGGACCTTCGAGCATGGACTGAGGCATGAGATCAGGGTATCGATGATCTCCCTCAGCATTTGGATGCATGAAGGAGTACTGGAGCGACCCATCCTTGTAGAGAGATTTCTTGCTGAGCCTACACCTGTAGAGAGACCTACCGCAGGGTGGCAAGTTGCGGAGTCTTCTGTAGCTGGCAGTCGACGGATTTCATAGGGGTCCAAGCGGACCAGACCATCTGGTGGACGACCTTAGGATACTGGTTTGGAGGTGCGGGGAACACACAGTAGAGCCAGTCAGTCGATAGGTCGACAATGCTATGCATGTGGCGGGCAGGGCCACATGGCTCGTGACTTCCCGACCCACCATGAAGAGGAGCAGCAGACGGTTGAGGGACCACCCAGGCTGAGGAAGAGGTTAGATCGTGGTGGTCCACATGGAGCATACAGATGAGGTAGAGGTGCTGTCCGAGCAGCAGGTGGTGGACGACGCTTCAGAGCTCTACCACCACCACCACCAGGTGGTCCACCCCGACCCCAGAGAGCTGGCAGATAGAGGCAGGCTTAGCTCCAGGCCATGGAGGCCAACGACCATGGCACACCTGAGATGATTCTAGGTACTATCTGTGTCTACTCCACCATTGCTGCAATTATTATAGACACAGGAGCAAGTCATTCTTTCATTGCCGCTGGCCTTGTTCAGAGCTCGGAGATTATGACGAAGTAGTTGGCTTGATCCTTAGGGCTATAGACTCCTAAGGGAGTAGACTCGACGATTACGCACTGGTGCCGATAGTGTGAGATAACTCTAGAAGGCCAGATCATCAGCTGAGATCTTCTTACAGCGGCGTCGTGGCCTTACAAAGTCATCATGGGTATGGATTGGTTATCTACGGTCCATGATCATATAGACTATATTAGGCGCAAAGTGATGTGTGTCTGCACAGATGGGTGCAGGTTCACCTTCACCGGCGATAAGGGAGCCTTTGCAGTGCAGGATGGACTCACGCAGAGGAGATGACAGCCGATCACTCATCAGTATGTAGACGTTTTTCCTGAAGATATTCCAGGACTACATCCTCATAGAGAGGTATACTTCTACATCGACCTGTACTCCGGGACATCACCGGTATCTACTCCAGCATATCGGAGGGCTCCCACCGATCATAGTGAGATACGGGTACAACTGGAGGACTTGTAGGGAAAGGGATTCATTCGACCCAGTGTTTCAGACTGGGATTCCCTGATTTTTTCGCCAAGAAGGCAGATAGGAGCTTGAGACTGTGTGTCGATTACCGTCTCCTGAACCAGGTGACCATGAAGAACAAGTATCCACTTTCTAGGATTGACGACCTCTTCGTCATCTAAAGGGAGCATGGTGGTTCTCGAAGACAGACTTTAGGTCAGGCTATCATCAGCTCAGAGTTCAGGATGAGGATGTGCAAAAGACGTCTTTCAGGTGTCAGTATGGCCACTATGAGTTCTTTTTTATGTCTTTTGGTGTAACCAATGCTCCAACAGTGTTTATGAGTCTCATGAACAGGTTATTCTAGCCTTACCATGATTGATTTATTGTAGTCTTCATCGGTGACATATTGATTTACTCGACTACTAAGGAGGATAACGCCTACCAATTGCGGGTTGGACTAGACACACTCCGAGAGCACCGACTATATGGTAAGCTCTAGAAGTGTCAGTTCTGGATTTGAGAGGTCCACTTCTTGGGACATGTCATCTATAAGGTGGGAGTTGCGGTGGATCCTGTGAAGATTGAGCTAGTGCAAGCTTGGGAGCCACCCAGGAGCGTGACAGAGATGCAATGTTTCCTGGGTCTAGCTGGGTACTATCGAAGGTTTGTGCCAGACTTCTCCAGATTTACAGCACCACTCTCAGCTTTGACGAAGAAGATGAAACCCTTCGTGTGGTCAGATAGATGTCAGCAGATCTTCCAGGTGCTGAGACAGAGATTGACCAGTACAACCATATTGAGGCTACCAGAGGAGGGGGTGGGGTACGTAGTTTACTGTGATGCATCAAGGACCAGACATGGGTGTGTCCTGATGCAGGAGTGGGTAGTGATCGCTAATGGATCACGATAGTTGAGGGAGTATGAGAAGAACAGAGCTGCCCATGACCTGGAGTTAGCAGTAGTGGTCATTGATCTGAAGATGTGGCGGCGCTATCTGATGCGTGAGCGCTTTACAGTCTACTCTGACCACCAGAGTCTCAGGTACATCTTCTCACAGAAGGACCTGAAACTGAGATAGCGGTGATGGCTCGAGTTCCTCCATGACTGTGACTTTGAGATATTCTATACTCCCAGAAAGGGAAACGTTATAGCCGATGAACTCAGCAGGAGAACAGTCATTCAGCTATTTGAAGAGGCGATGGAGCTGCTAACCACATTACAGATATCCTTCATAGATAGAGATGGGGTAGCCTTTCTACAGTTGCTCATAGTCACATCTCCACTTCTTCAGTGAGTCAGAGTGGAACAGCGTGGGGACTTTGATTGTGAGATGTGACGTCCACATATATCCTTAGGACATGCACCTGATGGATTCTCTGTAGAAGGAGAGAATGTCATCTTTTTTAGAGGATGTATCATGGTACCAGCTGGTTTTCAGGAGGAGGTGTTGAGGGAGTTTCATACTTCCCCTTTATCGGTACATCCAGGGGTAGGGAATATGTACCAGGATATCAGACGATAGCACTGGTGGACGGGTATGAAGAAATTTGTGGTAGAGTTCAATTCTCGATGCCTCACCTGTCAGTAGGTGAAGGCAGAGCACCAGGTACCAACAGGCTTGGTACACCGCTTGAAGGTCCCAGAGTGGAAGTGGGATGGGATATCTATGGATTTCGTGACTGGACTTCCACGTACATCCAAAGGACATGACTCCATTTTCGTAATCGTTGACTGACTCAACAACTCATCCCACTTCTTACCCATTAGAGAGAAAGGCTCAGTGGAGAGCTTGGGACACCTCTACGTTCAAGATATCGTACGGCTTCATGGAGTGACATCGTCTATCGTCTCCGATCGAGATGCTCGCTTTACATACCAGCATTGGAAGGGGTTGAAGGAGGTATTTGGGATACAGCTACGCCTGAGCACCGCCTTTCACCCTCAGGCGGATGGTCAGTCGGAGAGGACCATTCAGACTCTCGAGGACATGCTCCGTGCATGTGTCCTCAACTTTGGTCGCAGTTGGGAGGATCACCTACCCTTGGTGGAGTTTGCGTACAACAACAGCTACCACTCTACTATCAGGATGGCCCCATATGAGGCATTGTACGACTGACCTTGCAGATCACCTCTATGCTAGACTGACCATGGGGAGTCAGCACTCGTAGGACTAGAGATGGTTAATGCCACGACGAAGAAGGTACATGTCATCCTGGAGCAGATGAGGATAGCTCAGAGCCGATAGAAGTCCTATGCTGACAGGAGGCGGAGACCACTAGAGTTCAAGGACGGTGACAACATTTTCTTATGGGTCTCACCTCGACATGGATTACAGAGATTTTTCCAGGGTGGAAAGTTATCTTCGCACTTCATCGGACCATTCCAGGTTCTCAACAGGATAGACGATGTGGCTTATCGCTTGGATCTTCCACCTCAGTTGCACCGGGTGCATGATGTCTTCCACGTATCTCATGTGAGGAGATACATGCATGAACCGACGCATATCATTGTTCATGGGGAGATGGATATTGATGACGGGGCGACTTTTTATGAGGTCCTAGTGGAGATCGAGGATTGACAGTAGCGGTTCCTACGTGGATGGTCAATTCCTCTAGTGTGAATCAGGTGGCAGCACGGGATCCTCCAGGAGAGCACATGGGAGCGGGAGGCTCAGATGCATGCTGAGTACCCTCATATGTTTCCCTAGTTTGTGATATAACTTTATGGGGATCCTTGGATTGAGACGGTCATTTTGGGATATTACACTCTTGGTTTCCGAAAACTTTGTGTACGGCCGTGTTGGTTCGAACACGAAACCAACTGGGCCCTCGGAGCAGAAACACCTATAACTTGAGCTGCAGACGTCCGATTGACGTTTCATCGACTTTGTTGGATTCCTCTTAGTGAGACGGCACTTTTGGCTTACTCCGCTAGAGATTTGGACACAGCTGGAGTATAGTCGGGTTGGTTTTAGCTTTGAAACGAACTGGGCCCCTGGGATGGAAAAGCCAATATTTCATAGACCGGGCGTTCGATTGACGATCCGTTTGTAACGTTGAGTTCCTATTGACGAGATAGAACTTTGTGATACATCAACTCTGGACTTCGTGACAATTGATGTATCGACCCCTTGGCTCGTGGAGCAGACCATCCTGGAATCGAGCGTGCTGTGTGCGGGAACCCTAGAACTGGCTGCGACTGCGACGACGATGAAGATTGTACTTGGATCTTACGTGGGTTCAGCAGTGAGGACGACTGTACTCGAATCCTCCATGGGTTCAGCAGCGACGACGACCGTACTGGGATCCTCCGTGTGTTTGACGGTGATGACTGCTGTTCTTGTAACCTTTGTGGGTCCGACAGTATTAGACTCTGTACTTGTATCCTATGTGGGTCCTGCAGAGTAGCTGGTCTTGTATCCTATGTGGGTCTGACAGCTTAGCTGGTATTGTATCCAATGTGGTTCTGATAGATTAGATAAATCAGTGGCTACATCTGATCATCTCTATCGCCTTACGAAGTGTATACCCGTGTGAGCTGATTATTGAATTCAATCATTATTTTCGATATGATTGACTTGATTTCATGTGTGGATTGAGTTATACATTCCTGTGTGGACTGGGTTGTACATGAGCTCGTGAGTTGGGGAAGAACTGGAATTGATGACTTAGGTATATGTATGGGCATATACCTTAGTAGTGTTGGTTGATACTTGTATTTGTATCTTTCTTTTGTGGTTTATCCTTTGTGGATTCTGGGAGTCTTTCGGGAGTCTTGGGGTCCCTACTGAGTATCGTATACTCACCCCTGCACAGGCTATGCCCGCACTACTATGTGTTGATTGTTGACGAAAGACAGCGCAGATTGTGGTTGAGGTTTGAGGAGCCGGATGGTACCCGTAGGTGGTCTATCAGGTGGGACGTACTCGGAGAGGACGACCAGACCCGAGGAGCCGACGAGACTGTCTGTACTCACCCTTCAGGTGGGAGTTCTGGATAAAGACAACTTGTTTGCTGCTTTACTTCTCAGTTGTTGTACTTTCCTTTTAGTTGTACTGCACTTTCAGTTGGGTTTGTATACTGGCCCATTTACTTTCCATCACTTACTTGTGTAAAGAGTATACATAGTGTTTACTTCAATTTGCGTACAATGTGGTGTTGGTTTTCTTTTATAAAGGCAATGCCTTACCTTTTATTGGGCCATAGGCCTTTAGTGCTAGTCGCCAGCCCATGGCCTATGGAAGGAGGGCTTTGGGTAGTCATGGCATGGACCCCGAGGACGGGTCATGACAGACGTTGACTATGAGATGCGACGTGCACAGATATCCACTGTACATGCACCTGATGGATTTTTTGTAGGATGAGAGCATGTCATCCTTTTTAGAGGACGTACCATGGTACCAGTTGAATTACAGGAGGAGGTGCTGAGGGAGTTTTACACTTCTCCATTGGCGGTACATCCAGGAGTAGCGAAGATGTACCAGGATCTCAGACAACAACACTGGTGGCCCGGAATGAAGAAGGCTGTGGTAGAGTTCGTTTCACGATGCCTCACCTGCCAGCAGGTGAAGGTGGAGCACCAGGTACCAGCATGCTTGGAAGAGCCTTTGGAGGTCCCATAGTGGAAGTGGGATGGGATATCTATGGATTTCGTGATAGGGCTTCCACGTACTTCTAGAGGACATGACTCCATCTGGGTGATCATAGACCAACGCACCAAGTCGGCCCACTTCTTACCTATCAGAGAGCAGGGCTCAGTGGAGAGATTGGGACGCCTCTACGTTTAGGAGATCATATGGCTTCATTGTGTGCCATCTTCTATTGTCTCCGATCAATATGGACGCTTTACTTCTCGGATTTGGAACGAGTTGCAGGAGGCTTTTTGGACGCAGCTATGCCTGAGCGCCGACTTTCACCCTCAGACGGATGGCCAGACAGAGAGGACCATTAAAACACTCAATGACATGCCCCGTGCAAGTGTCCTAGACTTTGTTCGAAGCTGGGAGGATCACCTACCCTTGATGGATTTTTCATACAACAATAGATACCACTCCACCATCAGGATGGCACCATACAAGGCATTATTCGACTGACCCTGCAGATCACCTCTCTGTTGGACAGACCCTGGGGAGTCAGGACCTGTAGGACCCGAGATGGCCAAGGCCACGACAGAGAAGGTGCAAATCATCCAGGAACAGATGAGGATTACACAAAGCCGACATAAATCCTATGCTGATAGGAGGCGGAGACCACTAGAGTTCGAGGATGGTGACCATGTTTTCTTACGGGTCTCCCCTCGACGTGGGTTACGGATATTTGGCCGGGGCGGTATGTTATCTCCGCGCTTCATCAGACCATTCCAAGTTCTCAGCAGGATTGGCGAGGTGGATTTTCACCTGGATCTTCAACCTCAGTTTCACCGGGTGCACGAAGTCTTACACGTATCAATGCTGAGAAGATACGTGCACAACCGATGAATTTCATCGACCACGGGGAGCTGGACATTAATGACAGGGCGGCATTAGCGAAGGTCCATGTGGAGATCAAGTATCGACCTGCGAGGTTCCTACGTTGAGAGTTGATTCCTCTAGTGCGAATCAGGTGGCAGCACGAGATCCTTCAGGAGAGCACATGGGACCAAGAGGCTCAGATGCTTGCACAATACCCTCATTTGTTTCCATTGTTTTCGATGTAGCTTTACGGGGACGTAAAGCCCTGAGGTGGGAGTAATTTAAAGACCAGTAAATTTCAAGGAAATTTTTTTCATAAATTCTTTATGATTTTATGAGTACGCAGTTTATGACGGCACCTGATTCCGAGGCCCGGTGTGCCCAGAATCAATTTCCGAAGTTTAGCTCGTGTACGTTCAGTGAACGAACGAGCTGGTTTTTCTATCCTTTGAACCGGTGCTCGGATTTAAAATCTGAGGGCACCGATGGAACCGCATCGCTGGTAATTTCTTAAGAGGAACTTTTCTGAAAATGTGACTGCTCGATATGAGTTGATTAAAAATGTGGATTAAATGAAAAGTAAAATAAAATTGTGTTACAATTTTATTTCTTTTTCTAAGTGGTTATATGCTAGGTGTGGGAGTTGGGGTGGGACCCACTAGTTACTAACTACCCATGAGAGGTTAAAGGTGAGGTGTGGCCAAAAAGAGCCCCAACTCATCACATTCTCTAACTCCCTAAGTCCCCATTTATTTGGGTAACTCCCTACCCTCCAACTCTAATTCATGACATCACACACAAAATTAATTGATTAAACATCTACAATTAATTTATCTAAGAGTTTTGAATTTTAAAGTTTGAAATGCATGGAAAAAAATAATAAAATAAGGAGAGGCCTTATTTTATTTGGTTTGTTTTGTTGTCTGAGGAAGTTTGGGGAGAGAGCTCTATTATTTTGAAGAACTTCATCTCCTTCGTTGAATAATTCCAAGACTTCAAAGAAGAACACCATCACCACAAGGAGAAATGATGTTCCATTCCTTCTTCTCTCCGTAGCTAGTGTGAGAAGCCGTCCCCTCCTTGGATGCACGCCAACGCCGTCTTCGAAACCTCACCCTGCGACGCCATCATTCGTGTCGCCAGAAAACTTCAATGTTTATCAAGGTATGGGTTAACTTCGTACAGGTTTTATTTATCGACATTCGTTGATTAATTTGGCCACTTGTTATCGTCTTAACAGGAGGAGATTGGACCGCACAAACACAGCTGATCCTACTCCCCTTTTTTTATCTTTGATGATCATTGCGGCGAAGATGGAGCGGTGCCATTGCACCGTGCGGGAATGAAGAGGACCGCGACTGGAGAGGGCCACAATGGTGGTGCATGACGCCATCGCCCCGCGCCAGTGAGTTCGAAGGGACCGCGGCCAAAGCGGGCCGCGGTAGTGGTGCGTGGCGCCGTCACGCCACGCCGGAGAAACCAAGGGAGGTCACAGACAGAGCGGGCCACGGCAGAGGGGCGCGGTGCTATCGCGCTGCACCGGTCGAGGAAGAGCTGCGACCTTGGGCCGCGGTAGTCCAGCAGGGGCGGCCGGACAACCGACCACCGGCGCTCCAGGAGGCGGGACCCCTACGGGTCCCGCGACGGCTCACTACCAGCCGACCATTATGGCTGGTAATTTCTGATAAAACCAGGGGGAATAATCCCCCAGATCTGCCTAGGGTGGACCCCACCAGGGGGGGGGCGCCATTTCTGAAACAAAGGGGGTCGCGCCCCCTTCGCACCCCGCTTGGCCATAAGCCAAGCCGCGACCGACTTCCGAACCGGGCCGCAGGCCGCGCCCAGCCGCGGGACGGGCCGTGCCAGCCGGATCGGGCCGCACCAAAATGGGTTGGACCCAGACCCGGTTCGGGACGACCCGGTTCGGCTGACCCAGGGGGTTTCAGGCCGGGTCAGACCGGGCCCAAACCCTAGAATTTCGGACTAGGTTCATTCAAATGCCCCTAACTTGGGCTACAGACCTCTGATTGACGCACCGTCAGTTGAGTAAGGATCCCTAGATCGTGTCGGTCGTTTCATTATATTATAATCAAGCTTTCTGTGAAGGTTGGGCATGAGCGGGTTGGTTAGAACATGAAACCAATAGGGCACCTGGGACGAAAAACCAACAGGGCACTTGGGACGGAAAATCCAATATCTCTCAGACAGGGCGTTCGATTGACGCACCGTCTATCATGTTGAGTTCCTATTGACGAGATGGAACTTTGTGACACCTAAACATTGGGCTTCATGACAGTTGATGTATCGAACCCATGGCTTGTGGAGTGGACCCTCTGGAAATCGAGCATGCTGTGGGCGGGAACCCTAGAGCTGGCAGCGAAAATGACGATGATGATGACTGTACTTGGATCCTACGTGGGTTCGGAAGCGAGGACGACTATACTTGGATCCTCCGTGGGTTCGGCAGCGATGACG
This sequence comes from Viscum album, assembly GCA_963277665.1. Classification (NCBI taxonomy): domain Eukaryota; kingdom Viridiplantae; phylum Streptophyta; class Magnoliopsida; order Santalales; family Viscaceae; genus Viscum; species Viscum album. Next base: position 689,325,315 of record OY728167.1, read on the forward strand.
ACTGTACATGGATCCTATGTGGGTTCAGCAACGATGGTTACTATACATGGATCCTACGTGGGTTCAGCATCGACGACTTTTGTACATGGATCCTACATGGGTTCAGTAGAGGAGATTATTCAGAGGCTAAATCTAATCATCTCCACCCTTCTTCGTGAGTAGTATACTAGTGTGAGTTGAGTCTTGAATTTCAATCATTATCTTAGATATGATTGACTTGCTTTCCTGTGTGGATTGGGTTGTTCTTTCCTATGTGGATTGGGTTGTGCTTTCCTATGTGGACTGAGTTGTACTTTGGCTCTTGAGTTGGAGTCGATCTTGAATTGATGACTTAGGTATATGTATGGGCATATACCTAAGTAGAGTTGGTTGATAATTCATGTTTGTATCTTTTTCTTTATGGTTTATCCTTTGTGGATTCAGGGAGGCTTTTGGGGGTCTCGTGGTCCCTACTGAGTATATTATACTCACCCCTGCACGGGCTATGCCTGCACTACGTTGTGTTGGTTGCAGACGACAGACATCGGTTATCGTGGTTGAGGCTTGTGGAGCAGTACGGTACCCAGAGGTGGACTATCAAGAGAGACATACTCAGAGTGGACGGCCGGACCCGAGGTGCCGACGAGGCTATCTGTACCCACCCTTCCGGTGGGAATTCTGGAGGACGACTTGGAGGTTGCTGCTTTACCTTTCATCTGTTGTACTTTCTTTTCTCAGTCGTACTGTACTTTTAGTTGGGTTTGTATACTGGCCCATTTTCTACCTGCACTTACTTTTGTACTCAGTTTATTTAGTGTTTAATTCAGCTTGCGTACAATGTTATGTGTTTTTTTACTTATATAAAGGCAATTCCTTCCCTTTATTAGGATTTACGCCTTTGGTATTAGTCGCCAGCCCCAGGCCTATGGAAGCGGGCTTGGGGTAGTCATGGTATGGGCCCCGAGGATGGGTCGTCACAAGATATTTTATGTTTTATACCATAATTAAAAACTCAATTGAATTATTTGTTAACATGTTAGACCTTTTACCCCTTTGTTTAACCCTTTTTACCATTTTAGCTTTTTCAACGGTGACTAGTTTTTTATCGACGTAATTAATTTTGTTTTAAAAAATATACCTCATTAGATAATTTGAACGTAAAAATTCCAAATATGAAACAAAATTTATCATAAAAAAATTTATTTGTGTAATAAAACATAATATTAACATTATATCATGAAACGCATAAAAACCTAATTTTAGAAAAACTGTATTTTTAAGATTAAAATTTATATATATGGTAAAATTATCAAAGTATTTGATTTTCAGGATATAAATTATTTTATTATATAACAATGAAAATTTATAATAGTTTAAAATAAATATAGTAACTAATTTAAGAAAAATATTGTTTAGTTAAATGAAAATACCTAAAAGAGTTTGTTTTATTGGACAATATTACTTCTGTTCATAAAATGTTAAACATTGATTTTATAAATTATAAATTTTTTTAAAAAATATAGTTTTAATTAAATAAATTCCAATTTTATTAACTAAAATTAATTATAATCTTATCGTTCATTCTCACATAATGATAATGCCATTAAATTTACATTTTTGGTAATATTTGTATTTTTCACTATTTATCTAAAAATAAACTATTTTAGAAAAATACAATATTGATATTAAGATAATATTTATATGATAAATCTAAAAATGATGTTAAATTTTTAACATAAATTTATATAATATTGAGAAGTTTATTTTAAAATAAAAAAATACAATGTAAAATATTCACATAGGGAATTTTTTTTGAAATATTAAACAGTCTTTTTATTATTGTATTTAAATTACTAATAATATAGGTGTAAATATATAAATCACATCATAAGTATATTTTATAAAAAATACATTTAGTTTCTTAAAAAAATCCAAAAAAAATATTCAAAAAGGATATGTTTTAATGTATAATTATATCATATTAGTTATTCAGCTACACGAATTCAATTTTTATCAATTCCATAGTATTAATAATGAAGTTTATTATATATATATTTAATAAATTGGTTACATAAATTTTTAACCAACAATATTGTGGTTACACATTATAGTTTATATAATGTTATTTAGATTTATCAGGTTTGGTTTTCGGTGTAAAGGAATAAATTGAACACATTAATTTTGAACGGAAAGTATATATTTTAACATCATTGGGTTATAAAGCCCCCCCAAATGAATTTATTCATTAAAATTTTAATGTTCACTCAATAAAAAAACTAGTTTAGGGTAGCTGAAAATTGGTATTACTCATGATATATTTTCAAATTTTGTTCCTAACTTAATATATTTGGTATTCATATAATACATGTTTTTCCATTATTAATGTTAACTAATATATTTTTTCCCCGAATGTTATTTCCCTATAACCTCATTTTATACACATAAATCAACACCTTTTTCTTTTAAGACTTTCTGTTCAGTGATCACCACCATATATTTCACACGATTAATATTGAATCTTAATTACATTATTATCATCATCGTCACCTCTACTTCCATTGGACCCCATCCTTATTCGATTTTCGATATTTGGAATATAAAATAAGCTGAAAATTTTAATCATATTTATTGATTGATGGATCATCATAATAACAAATATTATAAAATAATTTCTTATTTTTTTAGGTTCATAATTATGAAAATATATTTTCTATCCATATCATCGATTATTATCATGATTCCTTTAGATTTTAGTTATTAATAAAACCAAAATTTGTTAATCATGGGTGGTGAACAACTATTACCATATGTGAGTTGTTGTATGACAATTAAATAAAAAATATAACCTTCAAATGTATTACTGTTAAAAATTATTACAATATCTATCAATTCAACGTAAATCACTCTCCTTTCAATCTAGATTTAATTTTTTTGGGTTCTTTTATATTCCATTAATTAATTCCATTAGATAATGAATTCTTTATAAATGATTGTAAAGAGAATGTGATTATCCAAAGAATATCTCCCAAGAGTGACTAGTTATTTGTTTATTCATATTCCAACTAATAGTGAAGCGATGTGAATATTGAGTTGATAGTAAACAAGAATTTTTTGGATGATTACCCCTAGGTACATCTACGTCATAAAAACATCCACTTTCCATTATCTATAAACGGATGTTTTTTATAATAGAAAAAACAATATATACTTTACCAAAACATATGGATGTTATCTTTTACTTAGTAATATCCCTTAAACATACAGAAAGTGTTTTAATTCTTGATATCTTATCGTAGTCCATAAAATATTTAATATAACCTATACTAACATAAAGGTGTATTTAAACCTTTAAAATTTTTATCAACCTTAACTTATCACCCCTTGATGAAATTTACATCCTTTGGTGATAACCTTCTAGTGTACAATGATTTCTAAACTGTTATGTGATAGAAACTATGATACTATATTGGCATGAAAATATCATAATCACATAGATTAAATAAAATATATCATTAGATACATTACAAACAACACATATGTTTTTAGATTAATATAATTATGAGAAACAGATAATTAAAATCTCTTTTTTTATAATAATAGACATTTTACCACCATATAAGAAACTACATAGTCTATAAAAAACCGTCAATATCTCTCAAAAATTCTCCATATAATATACTATTTGAGAGACGACATATTTATTTTATTATTTATAACTTTGGGAAATAGAAACATAATAAATGGGTGAGCTCAAATTCTCAATAAGTGTAAGCATAGGAGATAATAATAAGAGATAATAAGTGATAATAAGATAAGCATGAATGTATGATAATATAATCTAGTTACATGAAAACATAGTAAAGAAGTCATACACAATAAAACGTGGATCACAAGACAATTAACATCAAATGATTATTTTCGTATAAGAGAATAGTTATCAAAGGATCCTGGCATCAAATTATTGTGACCATAACATAATACATTCTATAATAATAATATCACAAAATTTCATCACCGTGGCTCTATAAAATAATATTGCTGAAGTTTTTACTGGGGTATAATAAAATATTACCAAGGAATATATCCAAGTTATGAAAAACATGTCATCTAGTGAGATTAATTCATTACCCAATGCATTGGAGTGTTATTAGTTTTCAACCATCCAGATATTGACATGTACATTTTATTTGTGTGTTACAAAATTAAAACATTCGTGATTACATTGAATAAAATAAAATGATAACCCATGTAAAATAAATGTGTATCGAATGATATTTTGTAACTTTCTAGGTAAATACATTTCAATGAAGTATATGGTATTTAAAAAATATAAATAAGGGTATCAATTCTATCCAACAATTCCCCCAATAAAAAAAGTTATGATATCTTGGTGAAATCCCTTTAATAAATGAAATGTATAGATAGATATTCAAATTGTAAAGTAAGTGGATGAATAGTCATTCTTATGCATAGAGGATAATTAGGTAAAAAGGATGTGATTGATCACTCCTCTTATAGAGGAGACCATTACATAAGCCATATAAATAAATATGTAAGATGTTATTGTTTGAATAATATCATTGATTAAGTATAAAATATGCCTAAAGATATAGACATAGATAAAAACACTTTTTTAGTGTATTAGAAAAATGACTTGGGATATAAGAAACATATACGACCCTTTTAGAAATATTTATTTATAGAAAATATTATTTTTAAAAATATTGAGGATTAAAATTTCTTCTAAAAAATGAAAAATTTTAAAGATTATATTTTACAGAAAAATAAAAAAGTGGAAGAAATATGTTTTTACATGGGAAAAAATTAATAAGAAATTATTTTCAATATTTACTGAAAATGAACCACAAAGAAAATATGAAACATTTATCATATGATTTCTATTGAAATTAAGAGTATAATACAAGGATTGTAATAAAATATTATGGAATATATTAGGACATTCTGTAACATCCCAAGTAAATTAAGGATATGATATTTTCATATTTATTAATATCATTTAATTAAATATTAATTTTACTTTAAAGGTGATGCTATGTTCGATGGCGTACTCGACACGCAACAATTAGATTCTCCTAAATCTGATGTTGCACACAAGGCTTAGTTATACTAAAAAAACAATATAATATAATTTAAAATGGTAGTTAATGCCTCACCATTTTATTGGCAATAATTAAGAGAACTAACTATAATATGATTATACATGTTTGATAAATGTATTTTAATATATCCAATAATATATTAGAGGCCTAAAATGTGAATGAATCCAACTTTAGGCATAAATACTCTAATATTATTTAAAAGGCCGATTTACCGCCTTTTGATGGAGAACCCTTTTTAAATATTTTTTTTGTCACTTTTATATGTTATATTTGACAAAATAAAAAATTTCTTTAGAATTGGGACATAAATGTTTCGATTAGATGATGTTTTGGTATTTTTATGACAAAGTTCATTTTTAATAAATAGTGAGAAATACTGCATTTTAATTCAAAAATGCATTTTAATATAATATATTTATATGGTTACATTATCTTTAGTATTTTTTTAATGTTTAATTATATTATATTTTTACCATTTAATCCAATATTCGTAATTGTAAGTAATTTCACATTAAAATTGGACATAATCAAATGTCAATCTTTTGATAGTTATTATTTCCTAAAAACACACTTTTTTGGTTTTGATAGTGGGAAATAATTTTTAATTAATTTCTGAAAATTTTATGCTTGGAATTTGGAAAAATTGATTAAATATTTGGAATCAAGAGAACCAAATTGTGTAAATTGTAACTTTTATTTTTAGACATTATGAATAGTAACTTTTGAATATATTATATTTACCATGGTTAAAGGTTAAATCTAGTACAGAAGGGTAAAAAATAATATTATAATAATATTAAATTACCCTAACATGTGTCTTATGTATATTGGATGATAGATGTCCAACCATGGGAATTCTTGGGTTTATTTTGGGACCCCATGGAGCCACTTGTAAGTAAAAATGACACATTATAAAAATTAATTTAAAAATAAGGAAAATGTAAAATAAAAATATATCTTTGAGTAAAAACATTTATATGTGGTTATATAAGTGATATTTTTTACTATAAATAGTAATTATAAAGATAATAATATTTCCCAGATCATGGTATTTTATTTATAATTTTTGACATCAAATAAATAAATTTATTTATGACACAATGATGATTTAATGATTACCTCATTAATGAATGTTTTAAATAAATGGGATTATAAATATTAAAATAAATTTATTTTGAAACTTTTTATTCCATCCACGAATTCTAGAGATGATTATGAATTGTTATATTTTAATTAATGAATGGTTGTATATTGAATCAAGTCGGTTATAATTTTATAAAAAGTCATGATACAAACAGTATAAAAATTAACATAAATGAATTCTTAAATCAATTAATATTTTATTAAATGATAAAATAGTCCTAAAATTCTAGAATATGGGAAAATGACATATATGATGTTGAAAATGTAATTAATAATCCATTTTGGGTAACTTGTAATTTTATATTAAATATATTAACTATATAGTATTAATACACAAAAAGACATGGTAAAAGTAAAATTAGTTAACTAAGGGTTAAAGCTAAATGATAAGGTAAAAATGAAACAAAAAATTGTATAAAACCTACTATTTTAGAGTATATAGAATAATATTCACCTTATATTTGAATTAAATTAGTTGGGGAACTTGGGAAATAGAAATTCTGTTTATAATAAAATAATATTTTCAAAATTTTTCTAAACTGCCCCTCCTTCCTCTTATAAAAGTCCACCACCTCTAACCCATTACTCACACCTCTCAATCCCCTTTGATCATCCAACCTCTACTACAATAAGCTCCCAAAATCCATTTCATCATTTTATAAGGCTTTCATTATCCAGAAGGAAATTCAATAAATCCATTTGGTTCAAACCAAGGGTAGTTTCCCGATTAAAAAGTAAAGTATTCTCTCAAGCTCTTTTCATTTATTTTCCTTCTCCAAACCCACTAAACTATATTTATTCACTTATTTTATAACAAAACCAGTATACTCAATATAATAGGATGTTTTCATGAGATGTATTCGAACTACACTTCCACACACCACCATCTAATGGATACGAACATAATGTTTCTCTGGTTGGTGAACTACTACCTCACAAAATGATGATTGTTCAAATATCTCCTACCGCCTCTCATGGTGGACATTATGATTGAACTGTATTTATAATGAAAATATATATTATATTTATATTGTATATATTCTTCTGTATTTTTTATATTTATCATACCATTATGGTTTCCAAAAAGGGTAAATGAGATAATTTCAATTGAGGAAATGCGGATTACCGCCCCTCAAAGTGTTTTGAACCATTCATGACATATGTGGAATGTATATAGGATAAAGGTTATGAAATTATATATGATATTATCCTAAAATTATAATATACCTTTGTATTATTTAGATTTCATTCCATTAAATATAAAATAGAAAAGAATATAACATTCATGCATACATACGATTTACCGTCTCCATGAATGGTGCATTTAATTTCTTATATCCAAATGATATCTACTATTATAAACACACACACACAGAGATATATATATATACCGGATATATATTATATATATTATTTCTAAATCATTAAAATAATTCAAGAGAAAATGAATTTTTAACCACATGGAAAACTTGTAATTATAAGAAGTTCATTTTTGACTCAAGTAACAAATATCCACAAAATGACCGTTATTAACTAAAATTATTATGTAATGTTTATAACATGGTAATATGTGGGTATAAAAGGATCAATAAAATTGAATTTTTTTTAATAAAGTATAAATTAAATTTAGTTTATTATTCATGATGTTAAAGAATGAACGAGTCTAGTTGGACATGAGGTAAGGGAACTTCTTAACCCAATTTTCATTATATGGGTTAATTTTATAATTATTGATTATATCAAGCTATGAATATATGAGAAATTAATTTTGATATTCTATCATGAATTTACAAATGAATCATTTTTATATAGTAATTTTCATTGAAAAATATATAAATGTGTAAATTTGTGTTTATATAAAAAGAATTAAAATTGATTCTTTTCAAACATTGATGAAAATTACCCAAATAAAAATAGTTTTAAATTTAGTTAATTTTACTAATTAATGTAAATTTAGTATATATGACCTTAATAAATTATTTTGGTATATATAAGGAAATTCAAAAATTACTCCAATGAATATAATTATTGAAAAGGTGGATTCCTGACTAAAAAGATGAGTATGTTTTGTTTCCTTAAAATGGTTAAATAACGAGATAAGGGAAAAAATAAATAGTTAAGAGACATATAAACACCTAGAAACAAATATAATAGAAAAAATGATTGGGTTTTTACAAAAAAAAGATTATAAAAATTCCCCAAATGGAGCATCATTCAATAACAAACCCGATTTGAAATTGGGATTGAAGAAGAATCCCTTACGGTAATGTTAATTTAAGAATCAAAATTAGAATAGAGATTTTCCACAAATTGGACATGAAAATATCACCAAATAAAATTATTAATTATAATTTTATATAATACGGCTGTTAATAACGATATAAAAAAATGATGTCACATAATATGAAACATATCTCACTAAATTAAAAATGGATGCAAATATCTCTTACAACTCTTGAATCTTTTGAAATGAAACCCATTTGAAGAAAAAATTATATGGATCTTAAAACCACATGAATTAAATGAATTTTGTAAAATTAATTAATTGTTAAATAATTACACCATATTATTGTTATCATGAAACAGAACAAGATTTATTTCTTATGAAATTTAATTTATGACAAATAACCCCATTCCATAATTTCCGATATCTACTAAAACACATGATTCTACTATATAACAAAATAACTATCATAATCACCCATTTATGTGAAATATTATAATATATAAATTTTTATTAACTTCATTTATAATTATTCTCTAAATTTATATTAGTTAATATTGTCTATTTTCAATATTAGGTTTGTGTAATCTTGATTTATTTGAACTATGTTCATAGTACCAGTGTTGTTCTTTATTATTATAAAATATTTCAAAATTATTTGATAATAAAAGGTAATAAAAAAATATTTATAATTATTAATAATGTAGTAATTTCATTATATTAGATTTTTGGTTATGATCATTAATGATGAAATCAATGTTCAACATGTTTTAGTGTTTTTTGATAAAAAATTTTAGTATTATAATTAATGTGTTTAATATTAATATATCCATTCCATCACAAAAATAAAATAATTATTTAATTATTTATATCATATATTATTATTAATTACATTATCACAGTCATCGAATATACAATCATAGAATATTTTTTATGTTAGGGGTTAGATGGACTCAAAAAAGAACACACCAAAGTTAATGGATGTGTATGGTTACCAAAGTGGATTCTGTAAGAATTTTATCTTTATTATTGAATAATTTTATTATTATTTATATACATATATGGTTTTGGCTCAAATATTATTATATTTAAATAAATAATTAATATACTAAATGAGAAATGAATGACATTACTTTATAGAGTTGGTAGTCTACACAAGTGCATGAATGGAATTTCCAATTTTCATAATGGAAAAGGGGAAAGGACGATTATTATTGTTACCTTAGAATGATAAAATTTTGTATAAAATCAATAATTATGTCTTTTAGGACCCGCCTTCACCAAGATGAGAGAAGGGACAACAGATTTCCAGACCCTTACTTCTTTGAGTTGAAGGAGAGATAATGACACCCGAGACCCGCTATCAATAGGTTCGGGAGTGGCGACTAACACCCAAGGTATAGAATCACACAAATGGTTGAAGGCATTATCCTTTTTAATTAGTAGGATCTAGAGATAAGATAGTAAATCCCAACAACACCAAAACTAGAGGTAAAAGTAAATACAAAATAAAACAATTCCCATATGCAGGTCTAAAACTAGATTCTACAAAAGTACAATAAAACCTCAATGGAAGTACCCTGAAAAGAAAAAACAGCAACATAAACTGTCCCCACATCTGAGCTAGTATGGTCCTACACGATCCCTAATGTCCTCTTGGATACCAGAAAGTAGTTTATATATGTAGGGTGAGTATACAGGTATACTCAGTAGGGAAAATCAAATGCCCCCATGCACAAGTAGGAAGGAATTCTAATGATGCATGAGAAAAGAAGATAACAAAAACACCTAGCAAGGGAAAACTATCCACCCAAACCCCACCAAGGCACACTCCCCAAATAACGCATTTCAAGTAAAGTAATAGTAATATCACATCGATATTTGGGTAGTCCGTGCCACTTTACCATTAGTTATTGAAGACATGCTACTCGTAAAACCTCTCCCGCCATTTTCACTACAGTCCCACTACCATCTCCCCGTCCGCACACACATGGCCTACCACAACCACACGTTCCGCCCGCAAAAACCAGGGATATCACTACCGCACATCCCACCCACAAACACCTGGGCCTCAACAACCACATGTAACCACACTCGCAAACACCAGGGACAGAAAAACTACCGCCACTCCCGAATACACCTAGGCCTCATCTCGAAGATACATGGGAAAAAATCTTCCCGCACACACCTGGGACAAAAACCACAACTACGTGACCCAAATAATCATGGGCTATAATGGAACTCAAGCCATCACAGCCTTCCCAAAGGTTCTTGGGCTACATGGGAATGGGAGTTGAAAAGGAGCTAATAACCAGTCACTCATTGGAGTGTTGGGAAAAACACCCTCCCCCCATGAAATGGGTGTGTTCGGTACAAAGTACTCAACTTGGATGGGGCTCGAATAAGAAACATGAGAACAAAAATTATATATAGGTAACAAGAACTCATCCCAACCTAGGGGTTCCCAAACCATCCAAACATAAACACCATTTTTAATATTCAATCATAAGAAACACCATACCCACAACCATGTCACAACCTGTTCCCGAAAAATAATTCCCCATTGAGCCCATTCCTATTTTCATATTCAAGTGATTCCGTTTATGTAAATTCTGCACTACTCAGAAACTAACAGGAACAACCATAAGCCAAGGAAAGGAAAATAACCAAACAACAATTTATGAATTCACACATGGTTCTCTTGTATAGTCACAAAAACAAAAGGGATATGTGAGATCCCACAAAGTACTAGAAACAAACCAAGACCCACCATACGGCCCCACACAGCCTCAGATTTGAAAACCAATAACTACACCACAACAAAAGATCTCACACCCATCGAAGTAACTTCCCACGCATCAACCGTAAACATCACCAGTATAGAGCAAGGAAGTTTTTATATTTGAAACATGAAATTAATTTAGTTCTTTCTTCCCGTTTAGTTAACCGGGGTGACCACCCAAGGATTCTTATCCATTGGAAATCCATTTAATCAATCGAGTTTACGTGATTTAACAGTTTCTATGTTATATACATTCAATCAAATAAGTATCCAGAAAAATAGTGGTTCATTAGTGCGCAAGGAAAGACAACCAATGACAATGATTGTCAGTGGACATATGCCCATACAATTCAAAACACTTAATAAAGGATAAAGAGTGCATCACAAACATCGAGCACACCCCCTTCATTCTTTAAAATTCAGTTTATTACCTACATTATGGTTTGGTTTCATCCATCCCCATAGGAAACATTTTCATACCCACCCCAAATGATATGCAGTAAAGAGAGAAGAAGGAAACCCCTATTTGGATGATCAAGGATCAACCTTTATCTCAACGCACCAAGAACTAGGGATGCACAACTTGTAGGGGAGTAACTTTGGGGACTCCCAGATTGAGTAGGGAAGGATACACCATAGGTGCCCCACTCGCCTCGGTAAAGTGACTCCAAATGCACAAAGGGAGGAAATAAACCATCCAAGAAAAAGAAAGAAGGAATTCTAGTTGGATATAATGATAAGATCCCGGTGTTATTGGATATCACGATCTTGAACGGATTTAAAGGCAGATCGTGGATTCACTATACAGTTTGGTGTTTAAACACTATGGAATTTATTGTCATTTAATAATTCCTATCTGAGAGGTGGCTGTAACAGCTGTGAGTTACGAGGTTTCATTTAAATGGAGGAAAATCTGTAATAGGAACACACAGTAAGGGTCCGTTGAGGGTTTCCCCACTCATAGGGATTTAAAACATTGTTTATGGGGATAAAAACGACCTTAAACCACTTTTAAAAGGTTAAAAGTGCTTAAAAGTGGAGTTATAGTAAAAACTGGGGATAAAAAGCCCGACAAGCCCCTCTTCCACAAATCAGTGACCCGCCGATGGTTGACACCGAGATGACATCTGGCCACTGAGACGCCGCCATTACGATCCAGACTTGATGGGTCTAGTGCATGCCAAACACCAGAAATTTGGAAAAGGGATGGACCAGGAGGGTCTGGGCCATTACATTAGATACATCTTGAACTATTCTTGTCCTTGAGAATCAAATCTAGACCCAAAGAGAAGAGAGGGGTCCAAACAACAACCTCAAAAGATACATATCGGCGAAAAACCACCCCAAACAACCATACGAAACCCAAGGATCAAATTGTCCTGACACAAGGATCTAGGAGTTCCTTCCTCCATGTCAATATACTCTCTGCTTTGGGTAGCACTGAATCGCCCGCACAGGATTAATCGCATCCACCTTAATGCATCTTGATTTGGGATCAGGTCCTTCCTTCCCCATATATCATGACTTTTTATAAGCAGTAACATGTTCTGGAAACAAAACTTCTCCTAAACCAACAAGGGCAGCATTCATCACTAACAAGTAAAAAAAGAACAAAACTCAAAACAGCATTGGGTATTGGGCGTGAATTTTTGCCTCCCATTTTCGGGTACTCTCTTTGAGGCCATCATGCATCCACAACACACGAACCAAAGGGATGGTTCATCCATGAAGAAATTTACCCTTCTAATCCTCAATCCTCCTTGGTCTCCCCAAATATGTAGAATCATCCCCTATATCCTACTCTCCCTAGTCTATGACATGGGAGTCATCGTGTAGATATCGACCAAGATGGGAGATGTTGAAAACATCGTGGGTCTTTCCATCTGAGGTGGAAATGCTAGCTGATATGCCACCTCGTCGACTCGCCGCAACACTTCGAAGGTCCCAATGAACCTAGGAGATAGATTTCATCCCCTTACCGAACATTTGCTTCCCATGTCGAGGGGAAACCTTCAAGAACACATGTTCTCCAACATCGAACTCCATGGGCCTCCTCCTATTATCAGCATATGACTTCTACCAGTCATGGGATACCATAATCCTTTCACGCATAAGCTGAACCATCTTTATTGTGATCTGAACTGCCTATGGGACAAGAACACCTACCTCCCCAACATTGGTCTAGCACATAGGCGAACGACACAACCTCCAGTACAAGGCTTCCAACAGTGCCATGCCAATAGTAGAGTGATAGATATTGTATTAGGAAACTCTACTAAGGTAAAATGTCTTTTCCACGATCCCCCAAATTCCAAAACACATGCTTGTAGAATATCCTCCAATGTCTAGATGGTTCGCTCTGTCTTCCCATCTGTCTGGGGGTGGAAAGCAGTGCTAAGATACAGCTGGGTTCCAAAAGCATACTACAATCCCCTCTAGAATCATGAGGTAAACCGTGCATCCCAATTCAAGACTATGGAACTCGTAACTCCAAGAAATAGAACCACCTCATCCACGTATATCCATGCTATGGAATCCACCGCACACAACTTCTTTATCACCAGAAAGTGAGCTGATTTCGTCAGCCACTCTACCACTACCCAGATATCATCATAGCCTCCTTGAAACCTGGGTATTCCTATGAAGAAATCCATCGATATGTCCTCCCACTTCTACTCAGGTACATCTAAAGTCTGCAATAAATATCCTGGGAAACGGTGTCCATCCTTCACCTGCTGACACACCAGGCACCTTGCCAAAAAAATCATCCTCTACACATTTCACCCTGAGCCACCAAAACTATTTCCCTAGGCCTCGGTACATTTTTGAAACTCCAGGGTGTACCACTACTAGTGAGTTATGGAAATCACAGAGAACTACCCCACGCACCATCTCTGGGATGAACAACTTGCCTCAGAAAGGCATATGATTCTGACCATCCTTTGACCACCCTTCCAGAGCATTTCCTTGGTTAACCTGATCACACATCACTTCAATTATATGACTCCCCAATGAGAATCCTCCACCTTCCGCATTAGAGAGGACTACACTATCATCTGAAACAGACCAACTCTACCACCATCCTCCCTTACATCTAGGTATAGGGAAGCCGACTCCTCCATTTCCTTCCAAACATCCATAGATTCCTGAACAACATCTCTCTATGACTTCCTCATCAAAGCAACATCCACAACGTTCCCCTTACCTTCAATGTAAGATATCTCTATGTTGCAGTCCAGAAGAAATTCTAACCACCTTCGTTGTCTCATGTTCAGGTCCTCTTGGGTAAAGATATTCCTCAAACTCTTCTTGTCCGTGAAGACCACAAATTTCTCCCCGATGAGGTAATGTCGTCACAACTTCAACGCAAACACTAACGACGCAAGATCTAGATCATGGGTGGCATTGATACCCTCATGAGAACATATATGACTAGACCCATATGATATCATTCCATGATGCTACATCAGCATGCACCCCAGGCCAAGTCCAGATGCATCAAAAATCACCTCAAACAACAACCCTTCTTCTGGAAACCTCAGCATTGGGTCACTAACCAACATCCCCTTCAGATAACAGAAGGATTCCTGGAACTAATCACTCCACATGAGGGCCTAGTCCCTTCTAGTCAAAGATGTCATATGAGCTTCAATTCTAGAAAAGTTTGGTACGAACCTCGGATAATAACCTTCCAGACCCAGAAAACTATGATCTTTTGTCACATTTTTTGGTGCTTCCCAATAAACAAACTATTATACCTTTTAAGGATCGACCGATATCCCTTGATGAGACACCACGTGTCCATGGAAATGCACTTCTCATGTCATGAAATTACACTAGGACAATTTTTCATAGAGTTGGTGGTGTCGAAGGATTTCTAAGACTGTCCTATGGTGCATAGTATGTTCCTCCTCTAAACTTGAGTATATCAAAATTTCATCAATGAAAAAAATGGATAACTGGTCAAGAAACTCGTGGAAAATAGAGATCATGAGCCCCATGAACACATCAGGTGTGTTTGTAATATTGAACGACATAACTACAAACTCAAACTGCCCATAACTTCACCTGAAAGCCATGTTCGGGATATCACTGTCCTTCACCAATAACTGATGATACCTAGACCACAGATCGATCATAAAGAACCAACCATCTCCCCTCATATGGTCAAAGTGATCTTCTATCCTCGAGAGAGGGTAAAACTTCTTGACCGTTACCTGATTCAGCCTCTAGTAGTCTATGAAGGGCAGGAGACCACCATCTAAATTCTTCACAAACAAGACTAGAGCACTCCATGGCGACACGCAGGGTCAGACAAAAACCATCTTCATCAGATCATCAATCAGGATCCGCAACTCCCACAACTCAGAATGCGACATCCAATAAGGAGCCTTGGGAATCGGATGGGCACCGGGTTGTAAGTCTATCCCAAACTCAACATCACGTCGAGGGTGTATAGTCACAAACTCCTTGGAAAAAATGCCCCGGAACTCTCTAATAACTCTTGGGACATCCATCATCTCATCATCCACTAATTATTCTAAATCTAAGACAACATAGAAACAATAGGCTCCACACGCCGTTTCCCCACATGGAAACTTTGTTTGCCAACAAAAGCCACATGCTGGCCATCCTCATCAGAGAACATGACTCTTCTCCAGAAATAGTTGATAATAGAGTGTAAGGAAAATAGCCAGTCGATGCCTAGGATGACATCATATGGATTTATCTTCAACAGTAGAAGATCCCTGCTAGACTGATGTGGCCCTATCATCATTCTACACCCTCGGAAAACATGAAAAAAGTCGGTTTGAACTCAAATTGGCGTACTCAACACCAGGGGAACTGGAAGTCTCTCAGCATCTAAACCTAGAGCACAGACCATATTATGTTGAACAAAAGAGTGCGAAGCTCCTGTATCAAACAAGGCATAATCAAGAGCACTAAACAAGCTGATTGTACCTCAAACGACTTCCAACCCTGCTGAAACTGTTGCCTCTATGCCATGCAATTACCCACGCCTAGCACCTCTTCCCCTCTGATGTCAGTCTCCTCCCCGACCACGCCCTGGTCGAGGTTCCTATGGAGAATCCTATAGTCGGCCTCCTCTTATAACATCTACCCTCATAGGAGCGGGAGTTTTCTATCCCTACTGCTGCTGCTGCTGAAAGTTCCTGGCTAGAAGCTGCTGCTGTTGAGGTGGGTGATGAACCTGCCCACCACCACTATACTGCGCTCGGTTCAGGCACTGATTCTGAATGTTCCTATGACTCCTACTAATGAATCACCTCAGTCTTGGGCCCATGAGGAAAGGGCGAGGACCAGGAGATCAAAACTGGAACTACTGGGGCCTGGTCGACACTAGTTGAAACCCAAAAGGCCCGGACGCTGGAGGCCTACTACTGATATCCTTCCCCTTTGTCAAAATACAAAGGGTCCCCTCTCATAGCACACCTCCAAGAGCGTGCATCCTTTATACCACATCATCCTTTTTCTGGACCTCTAAGTACGTCAGTAGGGTGAAGGGAGTAACATCATACTGAAGAGAAGGTCTGAGTGACTCCTCTAAACGTCTCGCCCGAGAACCCTCATATGGAAAAAGTCCCACAAAAAATCGAAGGAGATCCTTGAACTTGATCCGCTACTCCCTAACTGACATTCTCCCCTACTGGAGGGAGATAAACTCCTTCCTCTTCTCAGCCTTCATCGTGTAAGAGTTGAATTCTGCCCAGAACTCCTCCTTGAAGTCATTCCACATGACCTCTACCTCCCTCTACTCCCCAAGGTAGATCATCCACCACTAACACACTTCTCCCCTCATCTCTTTTATAGCCAGAGAAACCCAGTACTCCATTGAAGCCCAGATCAAGCTAAAATATATCACCAGCTCCCCAAGCCGGCTCTCTCTCTCCATGTCTGAGAAGCTACCCTCGTACTTCCCGAGGGTCTGTCGCTGAAAGGGACAAATCTTCCTCTGCCACTTTTCATCATCCTCCTCTCAATCATCCCTCTATCGATCAACCAAAATATCCTCCTGGGGCTCGATCACTCGCACTACTAGTGGTCATCGTCTGGGTGCCACAACTGCAAGGTAAACAAGGAATTCCTATGCTCGAGTAGTGTAGAAGGTTGCTTTAAATTGTTCTTAAAATTTTTATTTATTTAAATTCCCAAGTAACCCAGAACACACATTAACCCAAGTCATTATGATGCATGTACCTTTCCTATGGTCTCTACCCTGTAATCAGTGTAGCTTCACTTGGTCGTTCAGAAGGCCCAGAGTCCTTGCATCAGATCACGGGGGCCCTAAAATCCCATGTCCTATCCGGTCATCCATGTACTATTTCACAAACCATGATTTTCTAGCATTGTTTCCCTACCATCCCATGAAATCCACATTGTGCCTAACCCCGAGCTCCATCCTATCTCTCAACCATTACCTCTGATACCATTCTGTCACAACCCACCATTACCAAGATGAGAGAAGGGAAATACGATTTCCAGAACCTTCCTTCTTCGAGTTTAAGGAGAGATAATTACCCCTGAGACACACCTTCAATAGGTCCTGGAGTGGCGACTAGCACCAAGGATATAGGATCACACAAATGGTAGAAGGCATTACCATTTTTAATTATTAGGATCGTGAGATAAGATAGTAAATCCCAAAAAAACCAAAACTAGAGGTAAAAGTAAAGCAAAAACCAAACCATTCCCATAAGCATGTCCAAAAGTAGATGCTACAAAAGTACAAGAAACCCTAAAAGGAAAGTACCAAGGAAATAAAAACAGTAATTTCAATTGTCCCCACATCTGAGCTAGTATGGTATCGCACAATACATGATGTACTCTTGGAAACCTGAAAGTAGTTTATTTACGTTGGGTGAGTATACAGGTATACTCAGTAGGGAAAACCAAAATCTCTCGTGTACAAGTGGGGAGGAATTCTAATTCTTTGTGAGAAAAGGAGATAACCAAAGCACCCAGCATGGAAAAAGTATCCACCCAAACCTCACCAAGGCACACTCCCTAAATAACACAAGTCAATTAAAGTAATATTAATAGAACATCTATATTTGAGTACCCTACGCCAATTTCCCACTAGTTATTGAAGAAATCCTATATGTCAAACCTCTCCCTCCATTCTCACCACAGTCCCACTGCCACCCCCCTGCCCGCACACACCTGGGATACCACAACCACTCGTTCTGCCAAAAAACACCTGGTTTATCACTACGGTAGAACCCGCTTGCAAAAACATGGTCCAAAAAACCCACATGTATCCACACCCACAAACACTTGGGCCAGGACAACTACCGCCATGCCCGGAGACACCTGGGAATCATCCCGAATATACTTAGGAAACAATCTGCCCGCACACACCTGGGCCAACCACCAAAACTACCATACCTGAATAATCGTGGGATATAATGGACCTTAGGCCATCACATCCTATCCAAATGATCTTGGAATACTATATAAAGGGATTAGAAAAGCAGATAATAACCAGCCACTCATAGAAGTGTTGGAAAAAACACCCTCCCCCATGAAATGGGGGTGTTCAGTACAATGTACTCAACAGGGGTGGGGCGCGAATAAGAAACATAAGAACTAAAATTATATATAGGTTACAAGCACTCATCCCAACCTAGGGTTTCCCAAACTATCCCAACACAAACACCCACATTACTATTCATTCATAAGAAACACCAGACCCACAACCATATCAAAACTCATTCCCGGAAAACAATTCCCCACTGATCCCAATCTTGTTTTCATATTCAAGTGACTTTGTTTAAGTAAATTCTACAAAACTGTGCAACTAACAGGCATAACCACAAGCCAAGGAATAGAAAACCTCCAAACAGAAATTTAAGCATTCACACCCAGTTCTTTTGTAGAGTTGAAATAAAAAAGGATCTATGAGATCCCTCAAAGTACTAGAAACAAACCAAGCCCCAGAATATGGTCCCACATGGCCTCATATCTAAAAACCAATATCTGTATCACAACAGATGATCCCATCTCAATCCAAGTCACTTAAAAAGCATCAACCGTAAACATCACCAGATCATAGCAAGGGAGATTTCAAATTTGAAACATTCCATTGATTTATTTCCGTCTTCCCATTTGGTTACCTGGGGTGACCACACAAGGATTCTTATTCATTGGGAATCCATTTAATCAACTGAGTTTTTGTGATTTATCTGTTTCCAAGTTATATCCATTCAATAAAATAAATATCCATAAAAACAAAGGTTCATTAGTGTGCAAGGAAATAGAAAAATGACCATGATTTTCCTTGGAAATAAGATCGTACAATTCAAAATACATAATAAAGGATAAAGAGTATAGTAGAAAAATCGAGCATACCCCCTTCATTCATTAAAAGTATATTTATTATATTCATTAAGGTTTGAATTCATCCATCCCCACATGAAACATTTTCATACTCACCCCGCATGATACACAGTAAAGAGAGATGAAGGAAACCCCTTCATGGATGATCAAGGATCGACGTTTATCTCTGCATACCACGAACTGGGGATGCACTTCTTGTCGGGAAGTAACTTCAGGGACTCCCAAAATGAGAAGGAAATGATACAACACAGGAAAACCACTCACCTCGAGAAAGGGAATCTAAATGCAACACAGGAAAAAATAATCTTTCCACGAAAAAGAAATAATTAATTCTAGTTGGATATAAAGATTAGATCTCGGCATTATGGGATATCAAGATCTTGCGCCGATTTAAAATCAGATCATGGTTTCACCACGTGGTTGGGTGGTTACACATGATGGAATTTATTGTCATTCAATTATTCTCATCCGAGAGGTGGTCGTAATAGCTGTGAGTTAAGAGGTTTCATTTAAATGGAGTAAAAAACGTAATGGGGACACACAGTCTAGGTCTGTTGAGGGTGTCCCCACTCAAATGGATTTAAAACATTGTTTATGGGGATAAAAATGTCCTTGAACCACTTTTTAAAGATAAAAGGGATTAGAAGTTGAATTACAAGAAAAACTAGGGGAAACATGACAATCCCCTCTGCCACCGATTAGTGTCCCACTGATCGTTTCCACATCGATCAGTGTCCCACCGATCCATGCCACCGATGGTTAACATCGAGATGACATCCTTCCAAAGAGACGCCGCCAATGTGATCCAGACTTGATGGGTCCAGGGCATTCCCAACACTAGAAATTTTGCAATGGGATGGACCAGGATGGTCCGGGCCATTACAATATCATTTTATAGTATTTAAAAATTTATATTTGAAAAATTTATCCAAATAAGATAGAAATATAGGGAATGATTCATACTCACTCTGAGAACCTGAGTTTTCCCATGGAGGATTCCTTAGAATGGGATAAAATTGGAAAAAACATCTATAAATAATATTAATTAAGTAAAATAGGAATATATGGGAATTATATAGGGTATATTGTTTAGGAAACAAATAATTTTTATTAAACTCGATTGGATGGTGAGAGGCCCCTTTGAAAAGTTGTTGGAATGAAATTATTGTAATTATTTGAACATAATAGAATGGGAGAACATGTTTCACATTGAAATAAGTCACAAAATTGGAAAATAATTGATTTTAGAAAGTTTATGTTTGATACCAACCTCAAACACTTAATTTGAATTAATTTTTAACATGTTAGTCCATTTACCCCTTTGTTTAAACCTTTTTACCCTTTTGATTTTACCGTAGTGAAAAATATATGACCTATGTAATTAATTATTTTTTTAAAAAAATGGACCTTATTAGATAATGTAAACATAATAATTCCAAATATGAAATAAATTTTATCATATAAAATTTATTTCTGTAATGAAAATTAATTTTAGTATTAAATCAAGTAACGCGTAAATACACATTTTTAGAAAAACTGTATCTTTAAGATTAAAATTTATACATAGGGTAAAATTATAAATGTATTTGGTTTTCAGGATATAAATTATTTTATTATATATATAAATAATATTTATTATAACTTAAAATAAATACAGTAACATATTTTACAAAAATATTATTTAATTAAATGAAAATAACAAAACCACTTTCTTTTATTGGAAAATATTACTTATGTTCATAAAATGTTAAAATTTGTTTTTATAAATTGTAAAAATATTTTAAAATTGTAGTTTAAATTAATTAAATACAAATTTAATTAACTAAAAATATTTATAATGTTATTGGTCATTATAATATGATGATAATACCATTAAATTTCCATTTTTGGTAAAATTTATATTTTTGCCTATTTATCTAAAAATAATCTTTTTTAGAAAAATACAAATATTTATATTAAGATAACATTAAAATTATAAATCTAAAAATGAATTTAAATTTTTAACTTATTTTTATATATTTGAGAATTTTATTTTAAAATAAAAAGATAAAAATACAATGAAAAATATTCACATAGTTAAATAACCTTTTAAGAAATATTAAATATTCTTGTTATTATTTTCTATAAATTACTAATCAAACAAGAGTTAATATATAAATCATATCATAATTTTATTTTATAGAAAATATATTTAGTTTCTTAAAAAACAAAAAAATAAAAGAAAATTGAAAAAAGATATGTTTTAATGTATAAATCTATCTTATTAGTTATTCAGCTACACTAATTCAATTTTTATCAATTTCTTAGTTTTAATAATTAAATTTATTATATATATATATATCATAATTTGGTTACATATATTTTTAATCACAAATTTTTTGCCTAAAATTTATAGATTATATAATGTTATGTAGATTTACTGTGTTTGGTTTTGGGTGTAATAGAATAAATTGAACACATTCATTTTTAAATAAAACTATATAATTTAAAATCATAGAGTTATAAAAACCCCTAAATGAAATTCATTATTGAAATTTTAATTTTCACTCAATAAAAATTTAATTTAGAGTATCTAAAAATTTGTATGACTCATGATATATTTTTATATTTGGTGTCAAACATAATATATTAGGTATTTATAGAAAACAATTTTATTCCATTCATCATGTTAACTGATTTATTTCTTTTTTCCAAAAGTTATTTCCCTAAAACCGCATTTTCTACCCATAAAACATTCCCCTTTTCTTTTAAGACGTTCTCTTTAGTGATCACTTCCGTATATTTGACATGATTGAGATTGAATGTTATTTCCTTTATCATATTCATTTTCACCTCTACATCCATTATACTCCATCCTTATTCTATTTTTGGTGTTTAGAAATTAAAATAATCTTAAAATTTTAATCATATTTTTTCACTGATAGATCTTCATAATTAGAAGGATTATAACCTAATTTCTTATTTTGTTTGGTTTGTAATTATGAAAATATATTCACTATCCATATAATCAATTTTTACCAAGATTCTTTTTTTGTTTAGTTATTAATAAAACCAAAAGGAGTTAATCATGGGTGGTGAACTATTATTACCATATGTATGTTATTGTAATAAAATTAAATAAAAATATAACATTAAAATGTATTATTCTTAAAATTAATTACATTATCTGTCAGTTCAATGTAAATCACTCTTAGTTCAATGTAGATTTAATTATTTTGGGTTCTCTTATATTCCATAAATTAATTTCATTAGATAATAAATTCTTTATAAAGGCTTGTAAAGAGAACGTGATTATCCAAATAATAACTCCCAAGAGTGACTAGGAATTTTTTTACTCTCATTACCACTAATCATGAACCAATTTTAAGATTGAGGAGATAGTCAACCAGTATGTATTAGGATGATTTTCCCAAGGTAAATCTATGTCATTAAAACATCAACATTCCATTATCTAAAAACGAATGTTATTTATAATTGAAAAATAATATATACTTTACCCAAACATATAGATGTTATCTTATACATGGAAATATCCCCTAAATATATCCCATGTGTTTTATTTTTTTTATCTTATCGCATTCCTTAAATTATTCAATACAACCTATTTGAACGTAAAAGTTTATTTAAACCTTTAAAATTTTGATCAACCTAAATTCATCACCCCTTGATGACATTTACATCCTCAGGTGATAACGTGCTAATGTATAATGATTTTAAACTATTATCTGATAGAAACTATTATACATTACTGACATGAAAAAATCACAATCACATAGATTAAAGAAAATATATCCTTAGATACATTCAAAATAACACATAGGTTTGTAGTTTAATTGAATTAATAGAAACATTTAATTAAAATCGTTTTTTTCTAATAATAGAAATTTTAACACTATATAAGAAAATATATAGTCTATAAAAAACATTTAATATCTCTCAAAAACCTCCTTATAAGTTATTAATCTAGACACAAAATATGTATTTTTATATAACCTTGTGAAATAGAAACCTAAGAAATGGGTGAGCTCAAATTCTCAATAAGTGTAAACATAAGAGATAATGATCAGAGATCCTAGGTGAGAATAAGATAAGCATGACACTATGATAATATAATCATGTTAAATGAACAAATAGGAAAGATGTCATGCCCAATAAAACAAGGATCATAAGACAATTAGCATCAAATGAATCTTTTAGTATAAGAGAATAGTTATCAAATGATCCTAGACTCAATTTTTTGTGACCATAACATAATACCTTCTAATATAATAATATCACAAAATTTCATCACTATGGCTCAATAAAATATTATTGCTGACCTTTTTCACTGAGTAATCATAAAATATTACCATGGAATACATCCTAGTTATGAAAAACATGTCATCTATTGAGATTAATTATTTACCCAATGAACTATAGTGTTATTAGTGTCCAACCATCCATACATGACATGTATATTTTATTTATGTGTTACAACAGTAAAACATTCACGATTCCATTAATAAAAAACATGATAAACCATTTAAAATAAACATGTATCAATTGATTTTTTGTATCATTCTAGGTAAATACATTTCAATGAAGTGTATAGTATTTAAACAATATAGATAAGGGTATAGATTTTATCCAAAAATTCCCCCAATAAATAAATTTATGATATCTTAGGGAACACACTTTAATTAATGAAATGTATAAAAGGGTATTCAATTTGGAAAGATAGTGGAAAAATTGTTATTCTTATGCATAGAGGATAGTTAGGTAAAAAGGATGTGATTGATCACTCCTCTTATAGAGAACACCATTTCATAAGCCAACCAAATAAATAATTAAAATGTTATTGTCTGAATAGTATTATTGATTAAGTATAAAATATGTCTAAAGATATAGACATAGATAAAAATTCTATTTTGGAGTATTATAAAAATGACATGGGAAATAAGAAACATACATGACCCTTTAAGATATATTTATTTATTTAAAAAAATAGTTTTTTAAACATGGAGGATTAAAATTTCTTTTGAAAAATGATAAATTTTAGAGATTATGTTTCACAAATAAATGAAAAAGTGGAAGAAAAATGTTTTCACATGGAAAACATTAATAAGAAACTATTTTCAATATTTAATAAAAATGAACCACATGGAAAATACTAAACATTTATCATAAAATTTTTAGTGAAATTAAGAGTAAAATAAAAGGACCGTAATCAAATATTATGGAATATATAATGACATTCTGTAACATCCTAGGTAAATAAAGGATATGATAATTTCATATTTATTAATATTTTTGAATTAAATATTAATTTTACTTTAATGATGATGTTATGTTAGATGGAGTACCCGAAACACAAGAATGGTATTCTCTTAAATCTCATGTTTCATACAATGCTGATTCATACTAAACATAATAATAATATATTATTTTAAATGGTAGTTAACACCTAGCCATTGTATTGGTGGGAATTAATAGAACAAACTAAAATATGGTTATACATGTTTGTAAAATGTATTTTCCTTTATCCAATAAAATATTAGAAGCTTAAAATATGAATGAATCAAATTTTAAGCATAAATACTCTAATATTCTTTAAAAGATCGATTTTCCACCTTTTGATGGATAACATTTTTAAATCTAGTTTTGTCACTTTTATATGTTATATTGGAAAAAATAAAATTTTTCTTTAGAATCGGGGCATAAAAATTTACTTTGAATGAAATTTTTATATTTTTCTAATAATGTTCATTTTTTAATGAATAGTGAAAAATACTGCATTTTAATTCAAAACAGCCTTTTAATATAATTTATTTATATGGTTACATTATCTTTATAATTGGTTTTAATTTTTAATTAAAATATATTTTTACCATTTAATCCAATTTGGTTAATTTTAATTAATTTTACTTTAAAATTCGACATAAACAAATGTCAATCTTTTTATAGTTATTATTTATTAAAAACACACTTTTTGGTTTTGATAATGGGAATTAATTTTTAATTAATTTATGAAACTTTTGTGTTTTGAATTTGGAAAAATTGATTCAATATTTGGAATTAGGAGATCCAAATTGTGCAAATAGGTAAATTTTATTTTTAGACAGTATGAATAGTAACTTTATATTTTATTTACCATAGTTAAAGGGTAAATTGGTATATAATGGTAAAAATAATATTATTGTAATATTAAATTATCCTAACACGCATCCTATGTCTATTGGATGATATATATCTGGCCATGGAAATCCTTGGGTCTATTTTGAGACCCCATGGAAGTACTTGTATGTGAAAATGACACTTTATAAAAATTAATTTATAGATAAGGAAAATGTAACATAAACATATATCTCTGAGTAAAACAATTTTAATATTGGGTAATATATGTGATATTTTAGTCTATAATTAGTAATTATAAAGATAAAAATATTTCCTAAATCATGGTATTTTATTTATATTTTTATACATAAAATAAATAAATCTATTTATGACACAATAATTATTAAATGATAATCTCATTAATGAATGATTTAAATAAATGAGATTATAAATATTAAAATAAATAAATTGTTTAACTTTTTATGTCATATTCAAATTTTAGAGATGATTATGACTTGTAATGTTTGAATTAATGAATGTTTTTCGAATTAATCAAGTTTATTTGGATTTTTTTAAAAGTCATGGTATGAATAGTATAAATATTGACATAAATGTGTTTTTAAATCAATTAGTATTTTATTAAATGATAAAATAGTCCTAAAAATTATAATATTCAGAAAAATTACAAATATGATGTTACAAATGGCATTAATGATCCATTTTGTGTCACTTGTAATTTTATTGTAAATTTATTAACCATATAGTATGAATATACAAGAAGACATGGTAAAAGTTAAATTAGTTAAGTAAGGGTTAAAGCTAAATGATAAGGTTAAAAATGAAACCAAAACTTGTCTAAAAACAATTTGTTGAAAGGATATAGAATAATAGTCTCCTTATATTCAAATTAAATGAGTTGGAGACGTTTGTAAATAGTAACTCTATTTATAATAAAATAATATTTTCAATCTTTTTCTAAAGTTCCCCTCCACCCTCTTATAAAAGGTCATCACCTCTAACTCATTACTAAAACCTCTCAATCCCCTTGGATCATCCAACAACTACTCAAATAAACTCCCAACATCCATCTCATACTCCTAGAATCCTTCACTTAGGCATAAGGCAATTCAATAAAGCCTTTTGGTTCAAACTAATGGGAGTTAACCGAATAAAAAGTAATGTCTTCTCTCAAGTTCTATTCGATTATTTTCCTTCTCCAACCACCATAAAATCTATTTAACCCATTATTTTATAACAACACAATTATCCTCAATAAAATATGATGTTTTAATTAGAATGATTCTAACTAAACTTCCACACACCTCTATCTAATGGATACCAACATTATGTTTCTGTGGACGATGAACTATTGCCTAAAAAATGATGATAGTTCAAAAATCTCCTACTACCTCTCATCATGGACATTATGATTGAAATATATTTATATGTGATATATATAATATTTATATTGTCTTTATACTTCTATATTTTCTATTTATATTATACCATTATGGTTTCCATAATGGGCAAATGCGATAATTTCATTTGAGGAAGTGCGGACTACCGCCCCCTAAAAGTGATATGAATCGTTCTTGCCATACGAGGAACGTATAAAGGATGGAGGTAATGAAATAATATATGATATTATCATGGAATTATAATATACCTATGTATTATTTCATTTTCATTCTATTAAATATGAAATAGAAATGAATGTAGCGTTCATGCGTACGTACGGATTACCGTCTCAACGAACAATGCAATTCAATTCTTATATCAAAATGTTATCTACTATTATAAATATAAATAAATTAATATATATATACTGGATATATTCGATACATATGATATCTAAATAATGAATATCATTCTAGAGATAATTCCTGATTGACCACATGTACAACTTTTAATTATAAGAGGTTCATTTTTTACTCAAGTACCAAATATCGACAAAACAACTATTCATAACTCAAATGATTATGTAATGTTTATAACGTAGTAATAACTGATATGAAAGGAATAATAAACATGAAAAAGGTTCTGAAGAAAATTATAAATTAAATTTAGTTTTTTATTCAGGCGATTAAAGAATGAACGATTCAAGTTGGGCACGATGTAAGGGAACTTCTTAATCTAATTTCCATTCTTGGGGATAATTTTCTACTTCTTGATTATGACATTATTTGACTATGTGATAAATGAATTTTGATATCCCATCAATAATTTATACATTATTTATGTGTACTTAAGGTAAATACACATTATCTATCTATTTTATTTACAAAATGATCTTTTATGGGACTTCATCTCAATCCCTTTTTATTGAGGCATATTTTTATATATACACGACCTTCAATTATATGGTGTATTAACCCCTTTAAATTTTAATTTCATTCAAATGAAATCTTTTTCTATATATTGTTTTACTAAACAACAAAAAGGAATGATTCTTTTAATTTACGTAGTGACAACAACCTTTTCCTCCGCCAAGAGTATTATTTTTTCTTTGGCTTCATTAATAAGAAATAGTGTTTTTAGAAGGAAAACAAATAACATATACACATTTTATGTATTTTGGTATTGAAAATGGTTTTGAGAAAAAATGGATTATTTCAATATCTTTAAATGATATATTTTTATTGCAATGTTGAAATGTTATCTTACATTTATGCTTGTTTTATGTGTTATGGTTCTTGTGAATTATTTACGTATACAGGTGGTTCCATGATAAACATAGGGTGGGTGAGCCCGAGATAGATCTCCAATGCATTGGGTAACATGATAGAGGTAAATGTATATGTTTCTACTAAGAGATTTAGGGAATATATTATAATGGGTATTATAAATATAACTCCCTACGTAACCATGAATCCTACAATGTAAGTACGTTATGGTTGCCACAAGTTACCTTTATGATTTATGATTTCTATGTGTTATTCATAAATCTTATGATTTCAATAGGTGTGTTAAAGATCTTATGTTATGTTTGTATTAATGGACTAATGATTTCTTTCATTATTTTATAACCCATACTATGATTTTTTTGATCATCCCATGTTATTGAAATTTTCTTATAGGGTATTATGCAAGGTAATAGAAATGAAGAATTCAAGATGATTTATATCAAGAAAATAATTCTTGTTTTAATTAGGGAGTTTTATTTTTGTGAAAAATTTGGATAGAGTAGAAGTGTATACATTGTAATATTTGAGATGTAATGTAAATAGTTATGGTGGAATTATCTAAAACTCTAAACCTGAAAAGATCCTCAATGTGAATTCTTGACATAACTCAATATGAAGTAATGTTTTAAGGATGGGGCCTTATAGTTGGTATCATAGGTTGGTTTAGACAACCTTAAGAGTTAGTTTATTGTAAATTAATATTCATAAATTAGTTTATTCTAAGATTGAAATGATATTTCATTTACATATTTCCATGTTTCTTCACCTATGATATGTTTGTTTAGATTCCTTTTTCATAGAGGAAACATGGAGGTTGTAATGGGAAGGCATACAGAGGGAAATGAAAATCCAAGTCAGCATCCTGAGATGATCGGAATCATAATTAAACAGTGTGTTGCTGTGATGGACCAGAGGAATTTGGTGATGAATGGTGGTTGTGTTTATTGATTATATTTTGGAATATTTTAAAACTAAATAGGAGCATGAAATTCACTTTAGGATTATTTTGAAAACCATAAAATAAATGAAACTATATGGAATGTTTAGTAAGGGTTAATTTTGGATGAAAATAATTTCATTCCTTGGTCACATTGTTTCAAATATTGGAATAACTATTTATCCATCTAAAAAAATGTTGTTTAAGAATGGCCAAGAACCACAAATATAACTGATATCTGTAGTGTTCTTGGTTTAGCAGGTTATTACCGGATGTTTTTTGAAAATTTTACATGGTTATCTATCCCACAGACTAAGTTAACATGAAAATGTTTAAGTTAATTCGGAAAAAATAATATGATGATTTTTTTAAGAATTTAAAAGAAGACTATTGAATGCTCCAATTTAGGCACTGCCTTATAGAGATGGTAAATGTTTTCTCTAAAATGTTGATTTGTTGAAAGGACTTGGTTGTGTCCTAATACAGAATGAACAGGTAATTGAAAATGCTTCATTTCAGTTGAAAACTCAGGAGATAAATTACCCTACACATGATTTGGAATTTGATTTTTTTGTTTTTTATTTAAAAATTTGGAGGCATCATTTTTCTGGAGTAATGTGTGAAATATATACTGATCACAAAAGTTTTATGTATATATTCATTAAGAAAGAATTAAACATGAGATAGATGAGATGGTTTGAATTAATAAAATATTATGATTTCACAGTCCCTTACCATCCGTGAAAGGAAAATAAAATGGTTGATGCTCTGAGTCGAAAAAGTAATGCTACATTAACCATGTTATGTTTGGAACAAGATCCTTTAATTATTGATTTGATGAAATTTGGAATACAAGTTATTGGTGAATGAAATTTATCTGTTTTGTTTTAGGGGTCATTGAAATCATCTCAATCAGACTGAATTAAGAAAGCGCATAAGGAAGACAGTGAGCTGCAAAAAAAGTTAGAGTTGGATTAGAAGGGTTAATTTCCGGATTTAATAATTGATAATGACTGTGTTTTAAGGTTTAGAAGAAGATTATTTCTGCCTTGTGATTCATTATTGAAGAAATAATTTTTATGTGAAGATCACAGTTCTTCATTTTCAGTTCACCCTAGTAGTACTAATATGTAAAGTTATCTTCGAGAGTATTACTAGTGTGATGGAATGAAAGGAGATATTTCTGAATTTACAACGAAGTTTTTGATTTGTCAAAATATTAAAGAAGACCGTAAGTTATCAAAATGGATTCTTTATCCTTTATTGGTTCCATAGTGGAAATGAGAAAATATATCCATTGACTTCATTGTGGGATTACTAAAGACATCATGGGGTAATAATTCAATCTGGGTTATTGTAGATCGATTAACTAAATCTGGTCAATTCCTTACTATTCAAGATACTTTGACTCTAGATCAAATTTCTCGGTTGTATGTTGCAGTGAAATTTAGAATACATGGAGGTACCCTCTACATTATATATGATCATAATCCGAGCTTCACTTATAACTTTTGGAAAGGCCTTCAAAAGTCATTGGGTACTGAATTAAATTTTAGAACACCTTTTCATCCTCAATTAGATGGGTAGTCAGAATGCACAGTTAAAACATTGGAAGATATGCTACGTGCTTTCAAAATGGAATACCAGGGAATTTGGGACCATCATTATTCTTTGGTTGAGTTTTATTATAATAACAGTTTTCATTCCAGTATACAGATGGATCTATTTGAGTCATTATATAGAAAGTGGTTTCAAACTCCACCTTTCTGGGATGATGTAGGTGAAATGAAGTTTACGGGACTAGAATTGGTAGATGAGATGACAAAAAAATATTACTTGATTCAGAAGCACATGAGAACAACATAGAGAAGGATGAAAATTTATGTGGATAATCGATGGAAGGATCTATCTTTCGAGGTAGATGATCATGTCTTTATCAAAGTTTCTCCATAGAAATGTGTGATGCGTTTTGGTAAGAATGGAAAGCTGAGTCCGAGGATCATTGAACCATATGAAATCCTGGAGAAAGTTGGATGAGTTGTGTACAGAGTGTCTTTACCTCCATGTTTATCCCAGGTACAAAATTTTTCTCATGTTTCAATGATGAGAAAGTATATTCTGGATCTATTTTATGTTTTGAGTCTAGAGGTAGTTTAGTTCGATGATAATCTTCCTTATGAGGAATAACCAGTCTAGATTTTTGACCGAAGGGAGAAAGTGTTGTCGAATAAGGTAATTCATTAGGTAATGGTTTTATGGAAAAACCATATGGTTGATGAGGCAACATGGGAATCTGGGAATGCTATGAGAGATAAATTTCCCCATTTATTTGATATTTGAATAAAATTGTGAGGATGAAATTTCCAAAAGGGGGGAAGGATGTAACATCTCTAGTAAATAAAGGAATATGATATTTTCATATTTATTAGTATCTATGTATTAAATATTAATTATAATTTAAATGGGATGCTATGTTCGATGGCCTACCCGACACATAACAATGGGTTTCTCTAAAATCTCATGTTGCACACAAGGCTCAGTCATAATAAAAAATTATAATATAATATTATTTTAAATTGTAGTTAATTCCATGTAATTATATTAGAATGAATGGATAGAAATAACTATAATATGATTATACATGTTTGTTAATTTTCTTTACCTTTATCCAATAAAATATTAGAGGCTTAAAATGTGAATGAATATAATTTTAAGCATAAAATCTTTAATATTCTTTAAAAGTCTGATTTACCACCCATTGATGGAGAACCATTTTTAAAATATAGTTTTTGTCTCTTTTATATGTACTATTTGAAAAAATATAATTCTTATTTAGAATTGGGGCATTAAAATTTATTTTTTATGAAATTTCGTTATTTTTTGACAGTGTTTTTTTAATGAATAACGAAAAATACTGTATTTAATTCAAAACTTCAATTTTATAATTTTTTTATATGTTTAGATTATTTTTATAATTGGTTTTAAAGTTTAATTAGATTATAATTTTACCATTTAATCACAAATTTTCATTGTAAGTAATATAATTTTGAAATTAGACATAAAAATGTAAATCTTTAGATAGTTATTATTTCTTAAAAACACGCTGATAATGAAATTTATTTTAAAATAATATCTACAACATAAGTGTTTTTAATGTGGAAAAAATGGATTAAATATTTCTAATCAAGAGTTCCAAATTGTATAAATAGTTAAATTTTGTTTTTAGAAATTATGAATAGTAACTTCTGTAAATATTTTATTTACCGTGATTAAAGGTTAAATATTGCGAATAAGAGTAAAAAATAAAACTATAATAATATTAAATTATCCTAACTTGTGTCCTAATTCTATATTATAATAAATTTATGACCATGAAAATACATTGGTAGATTTTGGGACCCCATGGATCCACTTGTAAGTTAAAATGACACATTATAAAAACTAATTTAAAGTTAAAAAAATATACCACCATCATATATCTTTTAGTAAAACAATTTTTATATGGGGTTATGTAAGTGATCGTTTCTACTATAAATATTCATTATAAATTTAAAATCATTTCATAAATCATGGAATTTTATTTATAATTTTTAGACATAAAATAATGAAATTTCATATGACACAATGATGATGTAATGATTACCTCATTAATGAATGTTTTAAATAAAGGAGATTAAAAATATAAAAATAAATTTATTTTGAAATTTTATATTCCATCCACGAATTTTATAGATTACTATGACTTGATATCTTTGATTCAATGAAGGTTTTTTGAAATAATATTGTTTTTAAGGATTTTTTAAAAATTCATGATATGAGTAGTATAAAATTGACATAAATGAGTTTTTAAATCAGTTAATAATTTATTAAATGATAATATAGTACTAAAAATATTATATCATTACAAAATTAATGTATTTTGATAGAAATTTGATTAATGATCCATTTTGGATCGCTTGTAATTTTATAGTAAATATAATAACCATATAGTATAAATATAGAAGAAGAAATGGTAAATGTAAAATTATATAACAAAGGGTTAAATCTAAATGATAAGGTTAAAAATAATACTAAAACATGTGTAAAACCTATTGGTGGAGAGTATTTCGAATAATAGTCACCTTATATTTTAATTAAATGAGTTGGTAACCTGTTGAAATATAAATTCATTTTATAATAAAATAATATTTTCAAACAATACTAAAGTTCCACTCCTCCCTCTTATAAAAGGAAACCATCTCTAACCCATTATTCAAACCTCTCAAGCCCCTTGTCTCATTAAAAATATGCTCATATAAGATCCCAACATCACTTTATT
This sequence comes from Viscum album, assembly GCA_963277665.1. Classification (NCBI taxonomy): domain Eukaryota; kingdom Viridiplantae; phylum Streptophyta; class Magnoliopsida; order Santalales; family Viscaceae; genus Viscum; species Viscum album. Next base: position 689,358,953 of record OY728167.1, read on the forward strand.
CCCCCTATAATCCTTACCTTAGGTAGAATGCAATTCAATAAAGCCTTTTGGTTCAAACCAAAGGGAGTTACTCAATTTAAAGGTAACATCTTCTCTCAAGTTATTTTTTTATTTTGATTTTACAACCCCCCTAAAATCCATTTTTTCCAATATTTTATAAAAAAACCAGTGTAATAAATATAATTGGATTTTTATGAGAATTATTCGAACTACACTTTCACACACCTCCATCTAATGGATACAAACATGTTGTTTCTCTGGATGATAAACTACTGCCTCACGAAATGTTTGATTGTTCAAATGTATCCTAACCCCTCTCATGGTGGAAATTATGATGGAAATGTATTTATATGTGATATATATTATATTTATATTGTCTCTGTACTTATTTATTTTTCATTTATAGCATACCTATATGGATTCCATAAGGGGTCAACATGTTAATTTCATTTGAGGTAGTGCAGACTACCGCCCCTCAAAGTGATATGACTCATTCATGCCATACATGGAACATATAATTGATAGAGTTAATGAAATTATATATGATATTATACTAGAATTATAATATACCATTACATAATTAAGTTTTAAATCCATCAAATATGAAATAGAAATGAAATTAGCGTTAATGCGTTCATACAACTTACTGTCTCCATAAACAATGATTTTTCATTTCATATCTCCAAATGTTATGTACTATTATAAATAAATAAATATATATATATATTGGATATTTATGATATATATTATATCTAAATCAATTTAATCATTTTGCAGATAATGTAATTTTGGACACATGGACAACTTGTAATTATAAGATGATCATTTTTGACTCAAGTAACAAATCTACAAAACGACCATTCTTAACTCAAATGATTACTTATTGTTTATAAAGTTGTAATAAGTGGTATAAAATGAATAATAAACTTGAATTAGGTTCTGAAGAAAGTATAAATTAACATTAGTTTATATTCAGTATATTAAATAATGATTAATGTCGGACACGAGGTAAGGGAACTTCTTAACCCAATTTCCATTCTCTAGGTTAATTTTCTACTTATTAATTATGAAAGGTTGTAACTATGTGAGAAATTAATTTTGATATCCTATCTAGAATTTATAAATTATTTATTGGTAGTTATATTAAATACACATTATAAATCTATTTTATTTACAAAATGATCTTTTTAAGGGACTTCATCTCAATCCCTTTTCATTGAGGCATATTTTTATTTATACACGACATTATTTTATACAGTGTATAATCCCATTTGACTTTTAATTTCATTCAAATAGAATCTTTTACTATGTATTTTTTTACTAAATGAAAAATGGGATGTTTCCTTTTAACGTACGTGATAACAATGACCTCTTCCGTCGCCGTGAGTATTATTTTATTTTTGGCTTCCTCAACAAGCCGTTGTGTTTTTAAAATGAAAATAAATACCATATACCTTTTTTATGTATTTTGGAATTGAAAATGGTTTTGAGAAATAAATTATTATTTCAATATATTTAAATGATATATTTTGATTACAATGTGGAAATTATGTCTTTACTTTTTCTTGTTTTATAGGTTATGGTTCTTTGGAATTGTTTACGTATACCGGTGGTTCTGTGATAAATCTAGGGAGGTTGAGCCCGGGATAGCCCTCCAATGCATTGAGTAATGTGATAGAGGTAAACATAAATGTTTCTCCTAAGAGATTTAGGTAATATACTATTATTGGTATTCCAAATGTAACTCCCTATATAACTATGAAATCTACAATTTAAGTATGTTATTGATGCCACAAGTTACCTTTATGATTTTTGATTTCTATGTGTTATTCATAAATCTTATTATTTCCTGAGGTGTGTTAAAGAAATTATGTTTTCTATATATTGATGGAATAATGTTTTCTTTCTTTATTTTATAACCCTTTATGAGATTTTTATGCTCATCCAAAGTTTTTGAAACGTTTTTCACTAGGTATAAGCCTAGTTAAGTGAATGGAAGAATTAAAAAAGATTTATACCACGAAAATAATAACTATTTTAATTAAGGAGTGTTATTTTTTTGAAAATTTTGTATAGAGTAGAAGTGTCTACTTTGTATTAATAGAGATTTAATGTAATAGTTATGGCCTTATTATCTAAAACTCTAAACCTGAAAATATCATAAATGTGAAATCTCAACTTCACTCAAGATTAAGTAATGTTTTAATGATGGGGCCTTATAATTTCACCAAATAATACAATGAATTAATTTTGGAAAGAATATGATTCCCGACTGAAATGTATATATAAGGTTAGTCTCCATAAATTGGGTAAATAATAAGCCAAGAGAAAATGAAATATTAAGTAGATAAATAAAACCAGGAAAATAAAAAAGTATGAGAAAAATATGTCAGGAGTGGGGTAGGGTTTTGAGAGAAATATTACTCAAATTTCATAGATGTATTATCATTAAAAAACACCCCCAATATGAAATTAATATTGAATATGAATCCAATACGGTAATGTTAACATAAGTATTAAATTAAGAAAAGAGTAAATACATGAAGTAGAAATTAAAATACCATGAATGGAAATATATTCATTATAATTAAAGGAAATATGTTATTTAATAAAAAATATAAAAAAATATGGTTTGTAATATCAAACATGTCTCATGGAATATCATATAGAGACAAATAACCCATACAACATTGGTATCATTTGAATTGAAAAAAATGAAGAAAAAACAATACATGGATTCTAAAACCACATCAATTACATTGAAATGGTAATAAAAAAATTACTATGTATTAATAACACCATATTAAAGATATCATGGTGAATAATGGAAATATGTCTCATGAAATTAAATTTGAGGCAATTAACCCATTTATTTATATCCCGAAATATACTATAGTGATTGAATCTAATGTGTAAAAAACAAATACTGTAATCAAATATTCCCAAACAATATTCCTAAAAAACATTTAAAAAATTAATTAATAATTTGTATCTACATGTATATTGGTCAATTTTTTTTCTATTTTCAATATCTGGTGTGTGTAATCTTTATTGTTCTGAACTAGTTTCATAGAATTAGTGTTTTTGTTCAATATTATTCAAATTTAAATCATGAAAAGATCATAAATTGTAATATAATAGATGATTTATAACAATTTATAATGTTATAATTTTATGTTTTTGGGTTTTCTATTATCTTTAAAGATGAAATGGATGATGATCGTGTTTCTGTGACTTTTAATAAATTAATAATTGTATCTTAGTTATTGTGTTTAGTATTAATGTTCCCATTACAAAAACAAAACCAAATAATTATTTACTTATTTATATCATATATAATCAATAATTACATTCTCATAGAAATCCATGATATTATTTTATAGAATTTTTCTAGTAGTTGGTGAGGCCAACCTAAACATGAATGTAAGATAATTAATGAATTATTGCGGTTGTAAAGTTAAATTATTTTGGAATATTTCAATTTTTTTAGAATAGTAATGATGTTTGGTAGATATTTCTATTTTAGTATTCATATTTCATGTGATTTTAATAAATAATAATTTAACAAGATGATAAATGAGATGTGTTACATTGTAAAGATTGTAGTCAACAAAAACACACGAATTATGTTTTCAATTTTATTAATAGAAAAGGTGAAATTTGGTTAATGAATTTTACATTAGAATTATAAAATTAAGTATACAATAAATATTGGTTTCATTATAAATTAATGAAAATATTATATTTTTAAAAGTGAGCTATAAATTTAAATAAATATGGAAAATATTATTACTCACTTTTAGAACATGGATAAACCCTTGGAGGAATCCATGGAGAGGGACGACCGAGCTGAAACTATTATGTCAAAAAATTAATGAAGTGAAAAGAATATTACATGGGAAGTATACTGGGAATAGATTCAATAGGAAATTGGAATTTTGGAGTTGTATTGAATTGGTGGTGAGGGGAACCTTTTATTAGTGATGATAATGAAGCTTCTATAAATTCCACAACAAAATATATTGAAAGAACATATTTCACATGTAAATAAGACTAAAAAATGATAAATAATGGACTGGTGATAATTTTTTATATGAATCCCCAAAACTCATTTACAAAAAATTTTATAATGTGTTCTTACTTTAAAATATTTGGTTAACCCTATTGACCATTTTCTTATTTACTACTAAAAATAGTTTTGTTATCTAAGTAATTCATATTTTGTGACTAAAAATAAAATGGACCTTACTAAATTATTTTAAACTAATAATTAAAAATTTTAAATTCATTTTATATGGAAAATTTTATATTTTTAAGAAAAATTAATTTTAACATTAGTCCATGTAATGTGTAAAATTTTTTTTTTAGAAAAGTTTATTTTTAGATTAAAATTTATTTACAGGATAAAATTATCTTTTTATTTGATTTTCTTGATATAAATTACATTATTATAAAAAATAATTTAAATTTATGTGGCTATAAATGTAATAAAAAATTTAATTTTTTTCCAAAATAATAGTTAATTAAAATAAAATGCCAGAAACATTTTCTATTATTGGAAAATATCCCTTATGTTCATAAAATGATAAACATGGGCATCATATAATGGTAGTAGTTTATTCAAATTACATATTATTTCTCATTAAAACTATATTTTATCAATGATAAAATATTATAAACTTATATATCTTTCTAAAATGATGAAATGCTTATAGAATATATATATTTGGTAAAAACTAGAATTTTCACTTTTATATAAATACCAATTATTTCAGAAAAATCCCCCAAAAAACGTTTTTAGGTAATATTGAATTACTCAATATGAAATTGATGTTTATTATTTAAAATTAAAATTATAAAACTATAAAATTTATTTTTGTAAAATGAAAACATTAATATATAATGAAAAAATGTTTCATAAGAAAGTAACCATTTTAAAACTATTAAATATTCTTATCCACATTTTCTATACATTACTAATAAAATTTGATTTAATATGTCATTCATATGAACAACATATTTTGTTCATTATATATTTAATTTCTATACAAAATAATTCAGTCTTATTATCTATTTAGCTATACAAATTGAATTTTTGTCAATGCCATAAAATTAATAATGATTTTTTTATTTTTACATATATTTCATAATTCAGATACTAATTTTTTCCCACGAATTATGCATATATATTTTAGAGGATATATAATGTTGTGTGGTATATTTTTGTTTTGTGTTTCATGTGAAAAATTCTATTGAATAGATATAATTTTAAGGAATATATATAATTTATAACCTTGGGATGTTATTTCTTCCATGATCCAATATATATCTCTTATTACCATGGAAGACTAGTTTTTCACACTAATATGGGGGAAATATGATAAAAGTGTTTCCTTCAACACAATGGGCTATGAATCCAAGGAACACATAGATTTATTGTGTTGTTTTACCCAATTATAGTGGACTATAATAAAAAGATACATTGTATAATTCATTTCAATATCAATACATATCAATAGATTAAGGAAATACAATAATAGATAAAAAGCATAATTTATCCACACCCATTATATATGTGGATGTGAAATACAATCACTATGTATTTCAGGAATAATTTTCTGAGAACTTTGAGTTGTCGTGACATGGTATATCTGATCATGGATATTTTAACTTATATAGATAAATTTATATTGATGAAATAATAAACTTTTAATTATGATCCAATGAAGTTATATTTTATAGAAAACATGAAGCTAAGGGTGTACTAATGCATGCTTTTCATAGTGTGTGGAAAAAGAAAATTTCTATTTATTCCTTATTAGGAACAGCCGATGCCTAAGGTCACCTCACTAGAGAAACTTTCTCATTTCTTTACACACTTCTTCCAATTCACCTAAAAAAATATTTTTGGTTATTTTTATTTAATATATGATGGAAATTAAATTTAAAATAATAAAAAGATGAAACTAACATGAAATGTCAGAATGTGATTAGTACAGAATGAACATGACCTTTATGGTTCGGTTTGTGGGTTCCATAATTATCTTTGTTTGTGTTTAGATTAAGTTTGATAAATCAATATTGATATCTAATGCATGAATTTCTATTCCTTTATTTAGTGTTGTGAAGTCTCCAATTCATTTAGTAAACTTAATTTCACCTCCTCCTATAATGTAGGATAATGGAACAACTTGATCGAGTGTGTGACATCTCCAAGGAGATGGATCCAACGTATGCCATTTCATCCCCTAAATGGCTACACTCCATCATAGGAAGACCTTTTATCTAGTAAAAGGTAGGTAATATGTTTAATAAAATGATAGAAATTAATTTTATAATAGTTTTGTGGTGTATGATCACCACACCTATGCACATAACAATTTCTCACCACAAACATAATAGGTCATAAGAATTTTAGCGTATTATAAATGAAATTGGCCCATAACTCCCCTAGACCAATCCTTAGGTCTTCCCCTCATTTATAGGGTAAAACCTCATGATGTAATGATAATTAAAGAGGATAATTATATTATGGAAGGAATATTAAGAGATATAGAAGAATATGGAAACAATTTATTTAAAAATATGAATATGTGTTACACAAGAAAGTAAAACTTAAATAACAAGAAAAGAAATAAATAAAAAATAATCTAAATGGCACTTGTAATCCTCTCCAATGGAGTTATATTGGATGGATTAAAATGATTTGGAATAAAAAGAAAAAAAATGAATACAAATATTTATAGAACCCTAATATAAAATAACATCACTATTTGGATCTGTCTAGAAAGTTATATAGCCTAAATAGAGAAATAATATAAAACTATTAAAAATAAAAAATGGGCCGTTTTTATGATTAAGTTAAAAATACCACAATAATCATAAAATGTGGAATTTTTTCTTAAGTTAACACTTTAGTGGGATATGAAATATTGAAATTCAATCTAATATTACTAAAAATATTTTCTCTATAAAATTCCTAAACACTTGATCTTTAATTTTATTCAAGTATAAAATCTCAACAAGGAATTCATAGTGGACCAATGTTTCTAACATCCAAATTCAAAAAAATCAGAAATAAATTAATTCCAAATCAAATTATCAAATTCCACTTAAAATAACAATTAAATTTACCATTTTTCAAAGAAACAATCAACAAATGTATTTTACTTTCTCCCTTTTGAAATATTTTTCACCCTCTTATCATTCATTCATGTTTCTTAGTTCATTATTATTAAACATGGTAAATCATTAATTACCTCACATTTCAATACATTCTCACATCACTCATGAAAAATTCAGGTGGTTTTTTCTCATATATTTAATACATGATCCTTATACATACCCTAGTAAAGTAGCTACTTTCTCCAATTTGTAAATACAATATCACAGAAAGTCCGGAGGTATTTTATTAAAGGTTCAAATGACTCTAAAGAAAAAGGTTTCTATGAATTAATTTTTGAAAATGAATGCTCACGGAGGAGGTCTATTTATTAATATAATTTCATGATATCAAAAATAAAATGTGTCATAAAATTGTCTCGTTCAATGTATCAAATCCACTATAAAAAAACTCAAAAAAAGTCCACGATAAATCTAAATAATAATGAGTGATTTGTGCACCATATTGATTATTTTTTTAATTTTTTTATTTTTCAATGAACCATTTTATTTTTTTATTTTATTTAATGTTCTGATTAGAATAATCATAGAATCCAACAATTAACCACATATGATAAAAATATTCGATTTAGTAATGGGGATTTTTTTTCTTCCCAAAAAAACCTTTTTTATTATTAATTTTTTCATTTTCTCATATTTCATTTAGTTCAAGAGGGGAAAAAATGTAGTATAATGAATAATTCCAAAACTTTTTACAATTCCAATTATAAGTACATGTACACTTCTTCCATAGAATTCAAATCATCCGATTTACCACGACTCCCATTACCCCAAAAAAATCAACATTAAAATATCATTAAATTACTATATTTAGTAAAGGAATGGATAATAATGGCATGGCAGATGACTCATCCCAATAAAGGTCCTTTATGATTTCTTTGGGCTAAATAAGGATTGATGTAATTGTGGTCTTTACGGGTAAGGTATTTTCAAAATATGCCTCAATCATATTAAATGTGTTTTTACAAAGTTTATATGTTTGATAAGTTTTAATACATGTTCTAGATGGTGAGATGTCCCAAGATCACTCATGAAATCAGATCAACAATAAATGGGAATTATTTGGTCTATAAATCCTCTTGGGAATGGGAAATATTTTTTTTTACAAAAACGCAAGAGTGATCAATAATAACAAATCAATTCACATAAATTTGATAACTTCAAATCATAAATATTGTTAGAGAAATTCCATTTTCATGAATCATATAATTCACTTAAATTATGAGTCCGCATTTCAATATCCATGCTTCACTTGAACATCCAATTTTCTATTTTACTCAATAAATTTGATCGACATTGAAACCTAAATCATGGAATAAATTAATTCCTATGAAAATATGTATCTATATGAGTCAAGTGAAGCATGAATTTAAGCATGGGAATGAAAATTTTCCCTTTAATTCTCAAATCATGATTTGGGAGAAAATGTATGGTGTTTAATAGATAAAAATTAAAAAAAGATATATTTTGAAATGAATATTATTCCTATTTCCTCCTTGTATATGTGGGGGTTCCATGATACATATTGAACCAAAATAATAAAATTATGCAATTAAAAACAAGGTTCATTTCATTAATGTTCAAAAATACTAGTGGGAGTTGTATACATGATGTAACAATCCTAAAAAATTAATATAAAATATAAATTCCTATAAGAAAAATTGAAAGTACTAGAAATTAGGTAAAAGGTAAATCTGAGTATAATCCCCTATGTGGGAACCGAAGTTTTGATGCCTCCTGAAGGGAAGTACCATAACTAATCTATAATTTTATGGGGGTGAATCATTTTGTATTTGAACCACCACACATTGTTCTTCCAAGATTACATTTATTTTTTATTATTGAGGATAATTCATTGTATAGAGTAACTAGATCCTCCCCTTTCACAAAAATCTATAGTTTGAATAGAGGGGGTATGATGACGTACGAAATATCTTCTTCCATGGTTGCTACTTGTATATACTCTAGTTTTCCTTCCAATGCTTTCTCAACATAGGCTACATTAAATGATTAATCAATTTGAATTTATTTAGGTATTTATACATGAATAGAATTTTAATTTGAATAATCAAATAAATACTCCCTTTCATAATGATTATCCCCTATCTTAATTTACAAGATGTCAAATAGTTATATTTCTTCATGGGCCTCCTCAAATTCATGTTTACTAATTTCAGCGAGATCCATGTGTTATTCAATAGGTGCAAGTTCATTTTATTCCTCTTATTATATGGAAAATAAAGGATGGAACAAATATGAAAATTAAAAACCATAAGAAATGATACTCTTATCTCAATGAAAAAAAACAAAAAATGAAGAGTTCAAAGAAATATTATCACCCTGAGTTGGTTCCGGTTAAATCACTTATTCAGTGGTAAGAGCCTCTTGAATTTTGATCTCAATGGTTGGAGGTCGGTAGTCAGGATCCTCCTTTAATTATTTAATTTCAAAGATAAGTTTTTGAAATTTCATACACCACGGTCTTAGGTTCGTTGGATGGAATGGAAAGATCATTTTTCTGTTCATAATCATTCCAATACGATCCAGATCTGGTAGATCTTCCACATGCTACTCAGGATTTGGTTTCTCTTAGGTAGCATGAACATATTCTTTTATCCATCCAATTTTCCCCTAGAGTACTTATATGTATTCTTTATGTTCCTTTACATGGTCTATTTTTTACTCTAAAATAACATCCTCTTAATTATGTTTCACCTGTGAGTAGTAATTTCATTAAAAGTAATAGTTGATTGAATACGTCAAGGGAAAAAGTAATTTTTTTAAATTTTTTGAAAATTTTGAAAGAGTCAAATATTTAAAATTTTATTTAGGAATTACATCTTGGTCAATGAAACCATGTTTTTATGCATTCCTTTTTTATGTCATGGAAAAAATCTATGTTTTTATAGCGTATCGTAGTGACTAGCCAAATTCGTCTCACTTGAGGAGATTTCTGAGTTGTTCACTCACTTAATCCGAATCACCTAAACTAATTATTTATCATTATTTTTATTTAATATAATAAGGAATTGAAATTTAAATGAACGAAAATATTAATCTAATATGAAATTATAGATTGAGATTATTAATGAATGATCATGGACTTTATGGTTTGGCTTGTGGGTTTAACCGTTCTCTTTTTTTATTATGTTTGATAATCCATTGAGAGATATCTTTCATGAACTATTATTCATTAATTTAGTGGTGTGAAATATAGAATGAATTGAAAAATATTAATTTAACCTAAACCTATAATCATGGCTAATGGGACACCTCGATCGAGTGTGTCACCTCTCTGAAGACCTAACTCTATTGTATTCCATTTCATCCGCTAAATGGCTCAACTCAATCGTATGAAGTGCATATATCAAGTATAAGGGTGGGAAATTATTTAATAAAAGAATAAAAATTAATTTGAGATGTTTTTCATGTTGTATTATCTCCACACCTATGAAAATCACACTTACTCATCACTAACACAATAATACACAAGAATTTTAGTAGAGGATAAATGAAATTTCCACATACCTCCACTGTGGGTTTGCTCCTCTTTTTGACGGTAAAATGTCACAATGGAATGACAATGAAAGAGATGAATTATATTAGTGATAGAAGATAAAAATATATGGAATAATATAGAAACCCTTGAATTAAAAATTTGAATATGTCTTACATGGGAAAAGAAATATAAAAAATGAGGAATAAATCCTAAATAATAAGAATAGCCCTTGGCCTCCTCTCCAATGGTGGTAGACTGAATAGATTGGAATGATCTGGAATCAAAATAATAGAATGAATCCCAAGATGTATATAACCCTAAAAAAATAATTTCATGATCCTGATCAGTATAGAATATTTCATGGCCTAAATACAGAAATTATTTAAAAATGATAGAAATCCAAATGATCCATTTTTACAATTAATCTCAAAATACCACCAAAATCATAAAATGTGGCAATATGTCTAAAAATAAAACATTGGTGTGATTTATATTATAGAAATTAAATTTCATATTATTAATTATATTTTCACTATCATGTACGCATAATTTTTCTGTCTGAAAAAGATTGTATATATATTTTTAGGTTCTGGAAAGGAACATAATAAGCAATTTTTAATTGGAAAACTGTGTTCTACATGCCACCCTCATATAAATGTACATTCAAAATAGGCCATTCATATTTAATATGTTATTATCTATGCATGGATACATTATTTTTGAGGATCCTTGGAAAACCAGCTCTATTTAAGGGAATTCTCGTACAACTGTAGCAATTAGTTTTTTGTTAAAATGGTTCCCTTTGATGATATAAATGGGTGACCATTTTGTTCTCCCCAATTCTAGATGGTGGTTGGAAAATATTCTACAATATGACCACCAAAAATATATGATATGTAAGAATAGTTAAGAATGATCAATAAGTTGTTCATATTTAGACCATATCCTAGTAAGTTATACCACAATCTTCAAAGGTCACCATTAGAATTCAAGGATGGTGATTATGCTTTCCTTTTGGTGTTTCTGAGGTTAGGTCTCCAATTAATGGTAATGAAATGAAATATATATCCTCATTATTTCAAAACATTTAAGACAATATTAACTTGTATATGTGTCTTATTATCTTGATCTGCATGCTAAATTTCTCTTCTTTCATTTCATTTTTTAGAAATTCAATATAAAGACGTATATCATTGACCCTTGAAATGTGATTTGGTATCATAATTTCAATCATGAGGCTGATGTGTCCAATAAAATTATTATGATATGAATATCAAACAAAAATGAAAAACTATTATAGTGAATCATCATTCCATTAATTTAGATAATTTGGCATAACAGTAGCTCTAGGTTGTAACACGGGAATGAGACTCAGATACAAGAGTGTAAAAGCCAGAGCTATTTCCTAAAAAATATGACTAATGATTATCTGGGATCAAAATCCCAATGGTGAGAAGGTTTTATAGATCCAAACATATATAGGTGATTAATCTCATTAAATTAGGAATCTATATTAAATTCATGGTTTGTTTTCAAGGGTTTTAGATGTTTTAATAGGGTTTTAGAGGGATTAGAGGATATCTTAAGAGAAAAATTTAGATATGAAGAGTTATTTATTAAAGATGATGTCAGGACCCATCCTCGGGGCCCATGCCATGACTACCCGAAGCCCGCCTTCTATAGGCCAGGGGTTGGCGACTAGAAACAAAGGCATAAATCCTGATAAAAGGGAAGGTATTGCCTTTATATAATTAAACAAACACAACAGAGTACGCAATCTGAAGTAAACACTAAGTAAACTGAGTACAAAAGTAAGTTCTGGAAAGTAAATGGGCTGGTATACAAACCCAACTGAAAGTACAGTGCTGCTGAGAAATAATGTACAACAGCTGAAATGTAAAGCAACAACCACCAAGTCGTCCTCCATAATTCCGACCTGAAGGGTGGGTACAAATAATCCCGTCATCTCCTCGGGTCCAGCCTTCTGTTGTGAGTACATCCCACCATGTGGTCCACCTCCAGGTACCGTCCCGCTTCACACGACTCCACCTATATTAGTGTTGTCTATCATCTACATCAAACACAACATAATGCATGCATAGCCCATGAAGTGGTGAGTATACGATACTTTGTAGGGACCCCGAGACTCTTGAAGGTCTCACAGAATCCACAAAGGAATAAACCTCAAAGGAATAATACAAACACGAAGTATCAACCAACACTTCTTAGGTATATTACTATACATATACATAAGTCATCAATTATAGTTCGGCTCCATCTCTCGAGCCCAAGTACAACCCAGTCCATACAGGAAAGCATAACCTAGTCCACACAGGAATGCAAGTCAATAATATTGATGATAATGATCGAAAGTCAAGACTCAGCTCATACAGGTATACTACTCACGATAAGGGGTGGAGATTATAGATGTAGCCTCTGAATCATCTTCTCTGCTGAGCCCACGTAGGATCCAAGTACAGAAGTCGTCGCTGCCGAACCCATGCAGGATCCTAGTACAGTAACCATCACTGTCAAACCCACGTAGGATCCTAGTACAATAACCATCACTGCCAAACCCACTTAGGATCCTTGTACAATCATCATCGCTGCCGAACCCATGGTGGATTCAATTACAATCGTCCTCACTGTCGTACCCATGTAGGATCCAAGTACAGTCATCATAGTCGTCGCAATCATAGCCTGCTCTAGGGTTCCCGCACACAGTATGCTCAATTCTGGGAGGGTCCGCTCCTTGATCCAAGGGGGTTGATACATCAACTGTCACGAAGTCTAGCGTTGATGTATCCCAAAGTTCATTCTCGTCAATAGGAACTCAACGCAACAGACAACATGTCAATCGGATGCCTGGTCTAAGAGATATTGGCTTTTCCGTCCCTGGGGACCGGTTAGAAATACGATCGTTTCTAACCCGGCCATCATCCAAAATAATCAAAAACTCACTTATAGTATCGAAAAAGGACCGTCTCGTCGAAAGAGTCCTAGTTCCGTAGACGACGTGTCGATCAGAAGCGTGGTCCTTAAGTTATTCATGTTTAAGTGGTTAATGGGCCCAACCCGTTTAGCCGAGTGGGCCGACGGGTCGGGTAGATCCTGTTTGACGGGTCCGACCCAAATGGGGTGTCGGACCGGTCCGAAGAAAAACATATCTCGGCCCAAAGGGACGCGACCCAGCCCGAAGTGGCGTGGGCCGGTCTGATGTGGTGCGGTCCAGCCCGGCGGGGCGCGGCCCGGCCCGGTTTGGCACGGCCCGGCTGGACTCACGGTTCGGCTGGCCAAGCGGCTCGGCCGAAGCTGAGTGGGATTCAAGGGGGGGGGGCTGGTCTTCTACACTGGCGGCGCCAGGCGGGGCTGCCCTTCCCCGAACCGTCCAGCTAGACCATCCTATCTTCTGCGCATGAGGCCCATATGGGCAGGCCGGCGTTCTACAGCATGGCGCCCTCCCGGCGCTGCAGTCCGGCTCCGCCGGGCCAGCCGATTCCTCCGCCGAAGCGGCCCATGTAGCAGGCCGTGGTTCATTCTGGACAATCGGCAGGACAACACCTGTTCCCTTCGCCACGTTCCCGGCATGGCGTGACAGCGTCATACTTCCTCCGCCATCAATTTCCAATTCTAAATTAATAAATGATAACAATGGATGGTTGTCGGGCCATGTTTGTTTGTCCCACACCATCCTTGTAAAACAATAGCAATCGTCCAAGGTAAACGAGACGCTCAACGACAAACCAAATCACAATTTTAATCCATTAAAATTGAACATAACCCCTACCTCATCAAACGATGACGAACGTCGGCATCGCGATTGATGGCATCACGTGGTGAGGTTTTGTAGACGTCAATGGAGAACGTCCGAGGAGGAAGAAATGTCTCTTATTTAAATCACGGAGAGAATAAAACAAAGCTTGACATCGTTGGTGAGTTCCTGCATCGGTGTTTCCTTCCTTTCCACGAAGGAGGTAAAGGAAGACGAAACCGTGGTCGCCGAGTCGATGTTCTTCGTCGGAGAGTTGGCGTTCTTCATTGAGGATGATTTTCTTCAAATAAATCTAGAGCTCTCCACCAAAGTCTCCACACAACAATCCAACTGACAAAATAAAATAAGGCTCCTCATTATTTTATTAATTCATGCCATGCATTCAAAATTACAAAATTCAAAATCCAATTCACTTAATTAATTAAAACATGAGCTGTCTAATTAATTATGTGATAGGTTTTCAAGCTTTAATAAGGGAGATAGGGGAGAGGAATAATTACTCAAATTAAGGGGGGGGTGTTAACAAAATAAAGAAGGGTGGTTTTAAGGGGTTATTGGAGATGAATAGTTTAGGTCATATGTGGGATCCAACCCACAAATATCCTCCCATGGGAGGTTATGTGGGTGTGGGGCCACCATATACTCCCCATGGGAGGAATTAACAACTAACCATAAAAATAAAATTGTTCCACCAATTTTATTAATTTATAACTATTCACCCAAAAATTAATTCTCAACCCGCTTAAAACGCAACTGCGGTAAAGGTTCCCTTAAGCAATTACCAGCACTGTGAGTTCATCGATGCCCTTGGATTTCAATTCCAAGCACCGGTTCAAAAGATAGAAAAACCCACTCATTCGTTCACTAAACATACCCGAGATAAACTTCATAAAATTATTCAGGGCACACCGGGCCTCAGAATCATGTGCCGTCAGAAACTATGTACTCATAAATCCCAAAGAATTTAAGAAAAAATTTTCTATGAAATTTCCTGGTCCTTACAAATGAAATCCCAGCGTATATATGATGGAGGTGCAATGATGTTATGGAATGACTTTTTGGGATTATGATTTTGACTTCAAATGTAATTTTCTAAAATTAAAATATTAAAACACCTTATTTATACCCTCATATTTGGATTTTCCCCATTATCACATGTAGTTACCTCTCTATCAACAACAATCAACACTATCTCACAAGATATATTTCCTATATTCGACCTTTTGTTTGGGAGGTTTTAATTGGTCATAAGATATTGTTTTCTTCAAGTTAATGGAATGTAATTATCTAATATACATATCCCTATTTCTTTATAGAAGTGGATATAATCCCTTGTATTCTTAATCAAGGGTTTCTAGAGCTCTTTGAACCTATTAGATCCCTTTTTAAATGATGTTTTGGAGTCATATCCATTGAATATTGATGGAAAACAAAATGTATTAATTTTTTTATTATCCTCATTTATATGAAAAAGACCTAAAACCCAAATGTTCATATTCTTTTATCCAGAAGGTGGCCAAGGTAGATATTTTGTTGTAATCCTTCAAATTCCATGAGACCTCAAAAACTACCTTCAAATTAATTTTTTAGGAATAACCCTTATTAAATTCCAATTTATAGATACTTAAATGGAAATTATATGGGGTTTAGTTGGCCAAATTAAAAACAAAGTTTATTGAATAATAAATCACATCCAAAAATCTATACATGTTAAAAGGATGTTGTGATTTCATTATTTGTTTCATTTGACTTCATATTAATTCCATATTCTTATCCATGTACTTATTGTTCATATTAATGTTTTTCATAGAACTATAATTGATTATTTATTGTTTATAAAGAATTTATCATCATCAAATCACTACTTTGGCCAATTTCCATTATATTTAAAATTAAATACTTTTTGATGTTACATTTCATAATTGGTAAACCCTCAATGGTTTTTTAATATCAATTTATTTGTATGATTTTTTCTAGTAGAATGTGTTTATATATTATAGATCCATACAAGAGAAGGTACTCACATGATAGAGTATGGGATGGGTATTTGGGATGGGTACTAAGGAAGGATTTTTTATAATAGTTTGTGGTTTGGGATGAGAACTCAACACCCTGAATTTCTATACACATTCTAATATTCCATGGGATTAGATATAAGATTTAGATGATTGATTCAAATTTATTTCATTCTTTCATGATGGTTATCTAGGACACTAAATTATTTACACAGACCAACTCATATATGTAGGTGCATATGTTTACTTTTTTGATCTCATATAGGGGATAAAAATCCATCAAATATGGGGTTTCAATGAAACATAATAACATATATTGTGTCGAGGCAGAAATAATTTAAATGGGTATGTTCCATATAACACCCCATGATATAATTTTGAATTTCCCAATAAATATTTTTCTTGTTCAATAAATTTTGGTACCAGAAAAATCAGAATAAAATGAAAATTTAATTATTTCATTAAATTAGTATATTAAAATAAAAAATCATATACGTTATAACATAAGTAAATGAAACAAAATTAGTAAAATTACTAATCGAATGAAACCACAAATAAATTAAAATACAAAAAGGATTAAATTCCCATACTCATGATCTTACATCAATATAATATTACCAATAATAACTATATAAATCTAAAAAACTATATAAATATAACAAACATATTGAAAAATAAATCAGAAAATATTATGGATGATTTTTGAGATGTTTTTAATTATATATATATAAATAAAATATAACCATTATATATATGATAATTGGATATGTGGTTATTGGATATAATTATATCCAATATGGACATTGATGTTTAAAAATAGTTATTTTTAATGTATAAATAATGTAATTATCATATAATAAATATTATAGAATGAAATAAAAAAATGATTAATAAAAGTGATTTATTAATAAAATATTTATTTTTATTAATTACATAATGACAATAGTATTATTATTTAAAATATGATTTTATGTTTGGTAAAATTCAAATAATTAATATAATACCAAATTATTGATAATATTCATTGTAAAAAATAGAAATCAATTATTTTAATGGGATAAGATTTAAATCATTTAATGTTAAAAGAGAAAATTTTTAAAGATTTGTTTTTTCTATGTTTTTTTATTTCTATCTTAATAAATTATATTTATTACTTTTAAAGTATTATTTTAATAATGTTTAAATTTTTAATTTAAAAATAACTTATTAACAATATATTAATTAGCAATTTTTATGAAATATGATAAAGAACACCTAAGGTTTAAGAATTCATTATCTATAAATAATGTTTTTGTATATATTTTATGATTTCATTTTAAAGGTAAATTTATTATATTTATAAATTGATTTATATTAGGTGGAGTATAAATTTTGAATAAAAATATATAAATTATTTAAGAATGTAAATTTCAATTTTTTTTGAAAAATAATATATTTTACCGTTGTAAAAATTGAGTTACATTTACAATGGTAAAATGAGGTAAAATGGATATACTTCAGAGTGAATTCCTAAAATATTTATAATATTATCTATAAATTGTTATTATGAAATTATTATCAATCCATGTCCATAATGTTTTACATATTGGATCCCGTTTTTAAGTAAAACCACAATCGCAGACTTCAATGATCGAGTATTTATAGAAATATCACTCCAAACTCACCTACAAATGGACCCATCCTATATCCCCAACCCATTATTTTCCATTTTTTTATGTTTTATACTAAAAAAGTCCCTATCGAAAATCATTAGTACATTTGTTTAGCCTCTATTTGCAAGAAAGATTCATAAATCCGTCATTCCGAACAGACCCGTTTCTAGGAATGAATTCAACAAAGAATCTATCGAGTTATTAAACATAATTTTCAATAACTTTAACATCAAAAATAGTTTTAGATATAAATATATATTCCAATTATTTTATATTGATATCATTATTCTTCTCTTAAAATATCATTTCTGTTGTTTTAATATATACTCTTACTTATTCAATATTATAACATGTTAATGTTTGGGGTTGTTCAACTATCTACATGAAAAATGGTATATAAAAACCAAACATTCTATCATGGATTTGTATTAATATATTTTTAATGGTATATTATCATATTATAGTGTAATATTTTTAATATGTTTTTATAAGGGTGACAGAAAAATTATTTTTCATTATAATGTACCTTTTTTTGTTATTGATAAATTACATGGAAGAAGCAACTCAAAGATTCAATTATCAATAACCATACCAATACCATCAATAAAATTAACTCCAAAATACATAAATTATTTCAACCCAATGATCCATCTACCATGAATCATTTTTGATGAATGAATATATCACCAAATAATGAGATTTAAGACCACCATTATGAAACAACAAAAATTACTAAAATCCCATGATGAAAAAAAGAATAATATATGTGTAAAAAATTAATATAATTAGATAATTTAAAAAAGAAAATTATTTGAATAACATTCTTTAATAAGTTTTTAAAAAAGTTATTTTATTATATTGTATGATAAAATACTTTCATGTATGCATAGAGTCAATTTAAGGGGTTATTTTACAATATCACTATGAATTCAAGATTATCTATATATAAATTACCATTTTGGGAAAGAATATTTTATTTATATATAAATTAATTATTTACTTATAATATGGTTATTTCTTGATATTATATGTCTTATTACCATTTCACCTCCCTTTGGAACATAATCCAGTCGATAGAATGCTTGTATGTGAAGAAGACCTTATCTCTTCTTTTCCATCAGGAATAATATCCTCATTTTCCATGTTTTGATATCATTTGAGGTATATAAATATCTCAAAATATGTTATTTTAATGTCATTTTATATTTAATTTTTATTAATTTGAAAAATATATAAATGGAATCTTTTTTTACGATTCTCTACATGATTACTTTCTCTATTAGTTTCAATCAATTTTATCTATGAAACGTTCTTTTAATGTTATCATGGTTCTGAAATGTAATTTTTATTTTTATTCTCATCATATTACTAAAACTATGGTTTTATTAAATTATTCCTTTTAAAATAAAATTTATCATAAAATAAAGGATATTTCATCTTATTTTACAATGTTATTTTCAACTTTTCTTCTAATTTATTTTTAATCTATGTTAAAATCCATTAATTCATCTGATACATATATGATATGATTTAATGGTACCATATACATTCTTTATCTATACGGATTATGACCAAGTAATTTTTTTAAATTTCCTAAAACCCTTTTCTTTTCCATGGGATAATTTGTCTATGAAAGACTGATTAATGTCTTTATTTTCATGTGGTGCACATATATATGTTTTTTTATTATATTACCAGTGGGAAAAAAATAATATATCCCTCAGATTCTTAGTAAAAATAATTATATTTCATGTTATGATATATGATGTACTAGGGAATGGACTCAATAAATTTAATCTGATATAAAAAAGTGTGAACCCAATACACAATGATATGCGACTCTATATATTATGCGATGATTGTCCTATATGTGATTGTTGGCATATTAAATAATTTTCAATGATTTTTTATTTTTAAAGATTCCATTTCTATTCAAAAAATTTATTTTATGCATCCATGATTTATTGTAATTTTCTTATGATTCCATATTCCCATGACTCAATTCACATGCAATTTGAAAACCCATATACCATGATTCATCATTACGATCAATGCTATTTTGGGAATTCCTTCATTATGTTATACCCAAATTCCTTGATTAGGTTCTCATACATAAATGTTCGTATTTTGTTCAATTACGACCTTTTAATGATATCTTTTGTGTTCACACCTTATGAAGTGTATGAGATCACCATTTTTATGTTTCTATTCCCCAATTATTAATGAAATGTATTATTCGTGTTATGCCATAAAGGTTATCATTTTAATGATTATTTGTTTGAGATGTTAAAATTTTTTTGAAATTTTTTTATTATATATACAATCAAAAAATTTACTAAACCTACATTTTATGGGGTTTGATTTTATTGACCCTATCATTTTACACATAGTATTCCGTTATTTTGGACATAAATCTCCAATAATCACATCACAAATATCATGAGGCCAAGTTTCATTGGAAGAATAAGTTCATAATATATCAATGCGGGACTAAAATAAAATTTCCTTATTTTACTCTCCCTAACAAGATCCTAAATCCTTGATAGATTCTAAAACTGAAAGGGTTAAGATGGAGAATACCTGAAAAAAGGGGTGTGATACAAAGCCGAGTGAGGGAATAAACATGATGGGGAAACATAACATGTCTGTCAAAGGTATAACACGATATCATAAAAGAGATGGAATATTAGTAATCACATGGGAGAATAAAGTAAATAACATGGTATCGTAAGATCAGGGAATTAATGGAATTGTGGGAGAAACATATAACACGACATAAAAATGAGTCAAGGATAATTGCATAGAGAATATTACATGGTTGAAAATGGCCCATAATGGAATAGGTTAACTCCAAAATCACACACATGAAGCCTCATGATACTAGAGCTTTAACAAATGAATTATAGTGCTATACGGGAAAAACCATAATTACATGTTCATGATTATGTGTACTATAAATGTTAATTAATCATAATATATAAACATAACAATTACCCACTGCATAAATATAATAAATAATGTTTTATTTTATAGAAGTAACAAGTACTTTTGTAAGGTTGGAACATGAGTGATGAAAATAAGGAATGTATTACCTTGTTAATGCATGGTAGAATAATATAGGTATATATGTGAGATACATATAACTGTAATTTATAAGAAATAAAATTTATCAAATAATATTTTCATTGATGAAAATGTCATTCATAGATAATATACAATATTTGTTGTAGAAAATATCCTTTTTTATTTGAAACCACTTATTGAAAATATGTAAAATTTAAAAAAATTTATTGAAAAAATTTTATTTTAAAATAACCATGGTTGAATATAGAGGATGATTTATATAATTTAGTGATCATAATGGTGGGTAAATCTTTATATGCTTTATAAGTTAAAAAAAATCCTCTCACCCTTTTTTTAAAATGTTTAAGAAGAACATCATTTAGAAAATGAAAAGTTTATTCCTTTTAAGCCACAATTTAACATCGACTCATAGAAAAAATTCTTCCTTTATAATTTTAATAATTTTAAAAATATTCTTTAAAATAATGTTAGAAAACATATATATGGATGAAAAATGATTTTTGACCGAATAGAAGAAATAATGCCATCTTTTGTTGAAAAAAATTTCTCAATAATTTTAACTAATAAATAAATGAAAATGGTGTTATTACATAAATAGTTATTTTATAAAACTATGATAATAATATATATTGTTATTAATATAGAAATAATAACAAATTTATCTAACAGTGACTTAAACATAATCAATCATGAATAAATATGACATTATAAAATAAACCCTTACCACTTTTCTATCTTTTAAATAATAACCCCGATGAAATAGGTAACATCAAATAGAACAAAAAATACAATCATGATATCACCGATCAATCAGTAGTATATACACCACACACAAAAAATGTTTTTATTATGGCATATGTATCATGGATGTTAAAGTGAGATGACAAAACCATTAAAAAGGTATTGTCATTGATGTTAGAAATAAGCAATGATGATGTTATGTATTTAAAATTTAATTTCACTTAATTTTTTTTAAATAAAACATTACATAATCAAAGTTCATTACAATAATAATCTTATAATATCAATGGTAATGAAGATGTATGTTTACCCAATAAATGAAATTGACTTATAAACCCCCTTACTTAGAGTGTAGACTTATCTTGAATGTATTTTATCTCACATATAATAAAATTATATAAAATTTTCCCTTAAAAATAGATTAAATTTTTAATACCTTATTATTTAATGAATTACATTAGTTATTTTAATGACATATTCACTTATTTAGTTATATCCACTTTATGGGTTTTGAGGATGTTATGTCCATAATTTTAAAATAGAGTCTTTGTATTGTCAATGGGTAAAGGGTTAATTCTCCAATCATCTATAGATTAATAATAATAAAATAATTATTATATTTATACAATAATTATAATTTCGAATCCAACCATGAAATATGGTTATCAATAGTTATTTATTTTACAATCATTGAGATAGTGGGCCATACGCACGCATGAGTAACGTTTTCATTTTTCAAAGATCAAGATGGAAAGACGGTAACTTTTATATTATATATGTAGAATTATAATTATATAATAAATTATATATTAGTTATTTAAATAAATTCACATACCATTTCTGTTATATGGTATTGAAAAAATGATTCACTATTTTTTCGTGAGGTGATATCCCACCATAAATACAAAGGATGTTATCAATTTTCAATGGATAGAGAGGAAATATGGTATATGTTATGTTAATTTTCAAAAATTGATTAATTTTTCATGATATATAATGTATATAAATTTAATATATCATCATTAATATTCATCAGTTGAGATGAATGAAGAATAATTATATCATTTCATGAGGAGGAAGTTCATCATACAAACGAACGATGGTTTCATTTATAATTTTTGTTTACAGAATACGAAAAAAACTATATGACATAGAAATAAAAAAATATCATTATATAGTAGATATTAGGTTCATTATATTTTAATTTATAAGACATAAATTATGGTAAAAAATAATACCTAGAAAATATATATCATGGTGAACATGATTACCTTCACATAGGAGAACCTCATTTTGAAAGCTTATAAGGACCCTAAGGTTGGTATTTTTGGAAGAGCATCATATCATAAATGTAAATAAATATTCTTGGGATAGATAATTTTTGATTTGGTTGTTCAAGGAAAGTGTGTTTAATGGTGAATATATTTGAGGTTAGGGGGATTTCTTTTATAACGGAGGAGTGGAATTTTTTTTAATTCCCAAAACTATTCTATAATTGGAAGTTACTATCATGAAAGTTTCCCTTAAAATTGATAAATAGAATGAATGGGTGATATGGTTGATCCAATATTCAATAATCTAAATAGAAATTTTTTTTATTCATGTTATTATATTAACATATAAGATTACTCACTTTTACCATTTTAGTTTTTCACCACAACGACTAGTTTTTTTTTACTATTTTTACTATTCATAATGACAAAAATTAAGTTGAACATATTAAGTAAAATTAATTATGAAAATTAAAAAAACTAAATAGATTTTATCAAATTCAAATAATATATGTTCCAAAATATAATTTATGATTAATCCCACTAAAAGTATCGCACAAATGGTTTTTAAGAATTTAAATTTTCTAGCATTAGATGATCGTATATTATCTATTTGACTAGATATAATAATATGAATTTAATTTTATATAAATATATTTATAATATTTTAATTTTATTTAATTAAATTCTTTCTAGGGTTATTTTAATTAATAAAAATGGATAAAAATTACACATATAAATTTTTTATAAAAACTATGTTTTTAAGCATAAACATAAACTAATACCAAAAGTATAAACATATATGATACAATTAAATGATTTATATTTTTATAAATAGAATTATTTATATTTCACTTTAATATGAAATAAAAAATATAATGTAACTTTTAAATTACTGTATTTTCAAAAAATAATTTACAGTATTTGAGAAAATGATAATTTTCACTATTCATTGAAGAATCAAATATTTCTGAAAAATGCAAGCACTTCACCCTAAGATGATTCTGATATGATTATTTCTAAAATGATGATGATTTTATAATGTAATATTCTAAAATATCTATATATTAATTAAAACATTTCCCCAAAAATATTAATAAAAACGTGTTTCAAAAGAAATTATTTTTTTTAATAAATATATTTATTAAATAATGACTTCTTATTTTTTTATGAATTTATCAAAACAATTATATTGATTAATAACTATATATATATTATAAATCATTTAATACTATTTATCCCAGAAATCTAACAACATTTTTATAATAATCATATTTAAATAATAATATTTCAAGGTTGGATTAAGCTCTCTATTACACAATTTTTACAATATCAAAAATATTTTTTAAAATCATGGGGTGTTATATTTTACCACACTAATAACTATTATTCCCTAAAAATTTTAACATGGACTTGGTAAAATAATTATTCATCATAATTGAGAATTCATTTTTGGGAACCCATTTCTTAAAAAGGGTTAATAAATCATTCCCAAAAAATCATTTGAAATGAAATATTAAGGTATTCACATAATTAGGTTTCTATATGGGAAAAAATAGTGGGAACTAAATATAAGAAAATTTATGATAAATACAATTCCTAAGTAATAATATATATTAATAGAAAACATATTCTGGAAAAAGTTAAGAGCCACAAAATCATAAACCCAAGAGATGTGAAATGACCGTCAGTTGATTAGAAATTAAGGTACTAGGATAAAATTTTTATTTCAGGATTCTTTTCCTAGATTTTAGGAATTCCTTTACCATACAAACTAATAACATCAGAATAATATACTTAAATGATAGGTATAATTTCATCTTATAATACATTTCCACCATAATCCCATCCTTTTTTCAAATGATGAGGATTCAAGATCATTTTTACATGCCAGATACACTAATATAAATTTATAATATATCACATAATCCAAAAAATGATGAAAATATATACCTCCTATATTTAAATATAATCCAAAACTAAAATGGTAATTGAAATATAAGATAACATACAAAATCTATAAACCATCATATTAATATCCAAATCCAAAGTTCAATATAAATCATTCTCTAAATAAATATTCCAAAATTATATTTAAAATCAATAATCAAGAATTTAATTATGTTCTTCAAAAAATATATTTCATTTTAAATCGCTTATTAGGCCTAAGTGTATGTAAAATTGATAAAATATTTTCCAAAATATCATTAGTCACCAAAAAAACTAAAAAATAAAAAAAATATTTGTTCAAAAAATATATTCAATAAAATAAACATAGTATTTATCCACCAAATAATTTAAGTAAGAACAATTTCATTCTAACCATTACATTATGTAGGACTATGGTAGGCACTGTACCATTATGACCCATAAATTTTGGGTTCATGTTCGTTCGTATCTCCTGATTTTGTGGGGTTTTGCCTGATGTACAGATAATACTTCTCTAAAACTATGGAAGAATGTTATAATCATATTCATAATTCCCCAAAATCTTATAGAATTCTCAATTATTTGATAAAAATATTCAAAAATTAAATTATTCATTAAATCACCCTCTATGGATCTCTATCCAGCTCAATAATTTCCAAAAAAAAAATAATTTTAATGGACTATAATTTTCACAACATCAAGATCATGTAAAATATTATATTTTCCTCAGTCACGTGTTTCTACATAAAATATATCCTTAACATTAAATAACATTTATCAATCCTAAGAACCATTCATTATATTCTTTCAAATACTTAAATAAATACTACTGTATAAAAAATCCATAGATGATTCATGATTCATATTACCAGAATACCCTTTATAAAAAATAATTCAACAACATGAATCTATAGTTCCAATACCAAAAAAATTAAATCATTCCACTTCAATAATTTTCATGAAATATAACCTTTTGAATTATCAATCTATAATGGTATTGATTCAGATAATGAAAATGTTCCCCATTTCTACGACATTGAACTGTTTATGATGCATTTTGTTGAAATATATTTCTCTCTATCTTGTTTGTATAACTCCTAATTTTTATTCATTAATTAGATACTTTATGTCATCCTTTTATAAAAATAAATAATAATATTATTCCACTAATTCATTTTCCATGAAACCACTTCCCATATTTTTGACATGTAAGAAATTGAATATTCTATTATTTATCATCTTTGACACTTGAAATTCCATAGGATGGCATCCTTATCTTCATTAATTTGTTTGAAAACTAATATATGTTTTAGTTATTAATATTAATTCAAGATATATCATTTTTCATGGAAATAATGATTCTAACATCGATTTCCATTTTGTTAGGATTCTCATTAATGAAATCAGGACACATCCCATTACATTTTTATTAGAACTCTCTATCCTATTTATCACCAATAACTAAAATGAATAAAACAAACATGATGATAATTAATTAACATATAGCATGGATACTTATAAACCAATTAGGAATAAAATATAAATGATAATCACATCCTGACTTTTTATTATCAAGGTTTGAATCAATATTATCCATGATAATGTTTCCAATTTGGTTTTTTGAACTAACAACTCATTCGAGTCCATTATAATTGTTCATAATTTGTTTTTGAAATTAAAAATCATTTCCCATAGGAGTGTCAAACCAGGTGTGCATGAAGTACAATTATTATGTATTGGGTTATGATTGAGTTAATACCATTGTTTCTCATTTATATTTTTTACCAGTAGGTACAACTATTCTGGATCCACATTGACTTGGATTATATAGGCTTGGATGTAAATGGTTGGAAACTAATGACTTTATGATTCACCAAAATTCATGTATATTTTATAATTCATATAATTTCCATTATACTAATCCCTGGGGGTTTCACAAAGTTGGTTTTTTCATAATATAAAAATATTTAGACCTTACTATGATACTAAATAATGTAACCCATGCCTTTTATACATATTATTCCATGATTTTTAATATAAACATTCAATAATTACAACCTACTGATTTTGTGGAATAGTTTATTTGGATGAGTGGGATCATAATACATCAATGTGAGTCAAAAATTTTAATTACTTATTTTATTCTCTATAATAATCTCTTAAATCCTTTCAAACTCCAAAAAGTGAATGACATAACTTAGGGAACAGATTGAAAAAAGGGATGAGCTCAAAATCTCAGCATGGGAATAAACATGATAAAGAAACATAACATGTGATTCAAAGGTATAATATGATATCATAAAAGAGATGGCACATGTGTAATCACATGGGAGAATATGATAAAGAACATGGAATCAAAAGATCATGAAAAAATTGTAATTTTTGTAATAATAGAAAATATGACAGAAATATGAGTCAGGGTTAGCCTTTCAAAACAATATCCCATTGTATAAAAAGTCACATAATGGATTATTTTTATTCCTTAATCCCATACATGACGCATAAAGAGAATAATGATTTACCCAATGCTTTAGATTATTATATCGTTGAACCAATCATAAAATGTTCATGATTATGTGTGCCATTATTTGAAAATAACCATAAGGCATAATCATAAAGATAACCCCTAGAAGTAAATGGGTGGAATAATTTTGTCTCATATCATAATAAAAATATAATTACATATGAAAGGTATTTGATATATGATAATAAGGAATGTATTAACCCATAAATGTATGTGAGAATAGGGCGGGTGTATATGTGAGATAAATAAATAGATAATTTAGAGGAAACCCATATCATCAAATGTAATGTCCTGGACCTCTCCAGTCTATTACTTTGTGAAAATGTGGTGTTAGAGGTATTCCGGGATGTCAAGGTGACT
This sequence comes from Viscum album, assembly GCA_963277665.1. NCBI lineage: Eukaryota > Viridiplantae > Streptophyta > Magnoliopsida > Santalales > Viscaceae > Viscum > Viscum album. Next base: position 689,386,982 of record OY728167.1, read on the forward strand.
TGTCGCCAACACTTTGCCAAAGTTTCCATTCCGATGAACATTTCCAATGATAGTCAATTGTGAACCGTAACGTCACATTATTTTTTCACGTAGTTTGGATGTTTCTAACTTCCTTTATTTTGGAGTAGTGACTTCGGGTGCATTTTGGGGGACTTTTAAGGAAAACTAAAGGGCAATAACTTTCTCACGGGTCTCGTATGGTTTGTTTAAACCATGCGGCCAAACCGTGCATAGTTGGTCTTAGAGGCAGTAGCTTCCGCACAGGAGGCACACAGTTTGTCTAATCGTGCGTCCAAATCGTGCGATAGGGGTGGTCAAGGTAATAGGTAATGCATAGTTAGCGCATGGTTTGTTAAACCGTGCAAACTAACCATGCAGCCACTTAAATGAGATCCTAAAATTGTGAATCTCACTTATTTTGCCTCAAAATGGATTTTTGAAGCTCCTAAGTGGCCATAACTCATGATTTGGCTCCTCCTAAGGTCAAATAAGGTTCTTCCATTGTTCCGAAGGTGATCCGAAGGCTTTTATGGGCAAATCAAAGCCGAATTCTTGAGGTATGTAGACGTTGTTCTTCATTCTTATTCGGTTTCATAGATCTACTTAGATATAATTCTCCTTTTTCTCATAGATTATTAGATCTATGCCCATTATGGGTAGATATAAGTGTGAGGATGTCAAGCATGATGATCTTTGGTCTCGATCTTTCTAGGAGAAGAGATCCAATGTCGGTTTTTGGAGAATCGACCTGAGTTTCTTGAGCATTCATTGACCGTTGTGGTTTTCATCAAAAACCATTGATGTAGGGGATTCGTTGCTTCACTTTTCTTTTACATTCAACAATATTGTTATCATGTTTAATCCCACTGGATGACAATGGAATTGACATAATAAATATTTTAACTGGATAAATAAGTTGATATTGATCATATGTTATTGCCTCTTGTTTTGATAGATAGTGTGATATCTATGCTTGTTCCTAATGACAATCGGTAAATAACGTAAACTGAGATTAATTGATATTTATTTGGATAAAGATAAAGAGGCATGTGAATGAATCTGGTTCTTCTTGTAATTTTATGTTAATCAAATTGGTGTAGTAAGCATGTTTAATCATTTGTGATATCTTACTAATTAGGTTTCTTGAAATTGGAACCTACGAATTATAAATATGATAATTCAAGATGGATTAAATAATAGATTGTTGATAATTATTTTAAGGATTCTGAGTTACCCTCTTTATTTTTAAAGGGCCAATAACCCAAGTGATGTGATGTTTGTTTTTCCTGATGCTTATGTTGAGACGTGATCCTAGATGGGTGTTGTGATATGTGGGGCATGGTGGGCTTGTGGTTGTGCCAGCAGATGACACCTAGAATTGCGAGATGCGTCAGTTTATGCATGTGGGTGTCGGGGAGGACACCAGGGATGATGAAGTGGGATGAATGTGATTGTTGGATGCTTACTGGTTCTTTGGTTGTTTATCTGCTTTACTTTTCACCACTGCTCAAGGCTGCTGGTCTTGCATACCCTTCTTTCAAAAGTGATGAAGTTGTGTGGGGTATGTCTCATTCTTTTCGTGTTTAGCTTTTCCAGGGAGGATGGTTCTATGCTCTTGCTATAGGTGAAAAAAACTCGATGGGTAGTAAATCTACTCACCATGTTTATCCCCCTTTTGTTAGTAACATAGGATACTTTTCTAGAATGCCTAGAATTATGGGAAAGTAATTCTGTAATGAAAATTTTAATAAATGGTGTTAACCCATGGGGTTGGACTTTCCTGGAACATAATGATGAGGTTGTAGTTTTAAAGGGACAATTGACTTTGGGTGTGATGCTAATGAAACATAATGTGGAACTGTTCATGGTTAAATAATGTTTAAAGAGTTAATTAATGTAAAGTGGAACTAATAAAAATGGAATGAAGTAATCTAATAACCTCATTAAATGGCTTTATGCTCATAGGATTCCTAATCTTAGAAGTGGAAGCCCGAAGTCCGAGAGACAATAGCCGCAGTTTAGTATAAGACTAGGTTATTCCCGTAGTGTCGTAGTGAGATATAGTATATCATGTACTTTTGTGTTTCTATATACTACTCCACCTAGTCAGTAAGGTAAACTGACACCATGGGGATTCTGATCCATGGGGGGTGTTTTCCCCAACATTCTGGTGGGAGGAAGAATGGATGACTACCCCCATTGACCCCGCTCTCATGTCTTGGTTGATACTTGTGCTAGTAGGCACGACAGTTAGTTTTCCCCATGTATGTGTGTAAAGGGTTGTAATGGCTTGTGGTTATTGACACAGATATATTCTCGATATAGTAACCTATGGACTACTGTAGGTGTAACGTATATAGTTTGTGATGTCTTGAGGATCCTTACTCGATGTATAGGCTGTAATGGCTTGAAGTATATTACCCGACGTAAGATACACGTTATGCGAGTAGTGGTGGATCCTGGAAACTACCCGGTTACTTTAGTGTGTGGATGTGGTGGTGGTTTTTGTTGCACGAGGTGAATATAGTGGTGCTTCTCCCATGTGTCTGTGGGAATGCCTTTTTGGAGCAGGTTGGAGATCAAGCTGTTGTTTAATAGCTTCTGGTTGCTGTTTTTTTACATTGTTTTGGGTACTTGGAGTTTTTCCCCTTTCAGTTGTAGTTCTTTTGCATGCAATTTCATATGTGTACTTGGGTTTTCATTTTCTTACTTCTATATGAGTTGGATTTGGTGGGTTTCTATCTTATCTCTCTCTTCAGATTGTGTTCTCTAAGAGGGTAATACCTCCCATTTGTGTGTTACTATACCCTCTATGCTAGTCGCCAACCTGGGGCCTACCGGATGCGGGACTCGGGGGCAATTATCTCCCTTCTCATATTTTTGGCCCAGGAGTGGTATACTTTTTGGGGAGGGGGGTCGTGACATTAAAGATTATCAAAATTAAAGAAAATTTCATTTATTGATTAAGAAAAATATTTCATGAGTAAAATGGACTATTCATATTAATATAACATCGTAAAAATAGATAAATAAAAAATGTATTATAGAAACCATTTTTAAAAAAATAATCATCGATATTTATGAATTAATCCTCCATGAATTTGTCGATCATGATGGTGGGTAATTCTGTACATGTTGTATAAGTTAAAAAATCATTCCTTTCACACTATTTGTAAAAATGGTAAAATGTACATAATTTGGAATGTGAAAAGTTGATTCCATTAAAAATATTTTATACAAAGTAAAAAATGGGAAAAAATTAGTTGAATAAAACATTTATTGAATATTAAAAAAATTGAATATATTTTTTGAAAACATGTATATGGAAGGAAAATTATTTTCGACCAAAGGGGGAAATAAATTCAAATTTTATCAAAAATATTTCTCAATAGTTTTAAGTACCAATGAGAGTAATATAGTAATATTAATTGAAATTTTCATGAATAATTATATTAGATGAAAATTCTGGTTTTTGAACATAAATATCAAAACAATATTCCAAGGGAGACTTAAACATAATCAATCAAGAATAATGATGAGAATTTGAAATAAAACCTTACCATTTTGGTATGTTTTGAATTGTAACACCAATGGAAGAGGTAAAATAAAATGTAATATTAAATATCATTATCATACATATATTCTTATTATGACATATAAGATTGAATTATATACACCACACAACAAAAATCAATTTTGAATATGGAAAATGTCTTATAGAAGTAAAAGTGAGATGAGAAATCAATTAAAAAGATCATGTAATTGAGGTAAAAAATAATCAAAGAAGTTATTATGCTTCCAAAATTTAAATCTACTTAACACAAATAGAAATAAAAAATAAAATAAACAATTTTAACTATAATCATAATATTATAACATCGAACACAATGAAGAATTTATTTAACTCTATTATTGAAATTGAGTTATACAATCCATTAACTCGAGTCCAAAATTTTCATGTAAGTCCATTAATGATCTATTATAAATTTATATATATTATTTTATTTATTATGAACAATATTAAGGTATAATATCTTATAAATAAATCATTTATAGATTTTATATTAATGACATATTTAATTTCATATTCAGTTTTGTCCACATTCGGTGCCTTGAGGATGCTCAGATAATAATTACTAAATCGAATTGGCGTGTTAACCTTGTTCAAAGGGTTCATTGATCCATAATATCCAAAATAATGATGATGATTTTTTTTTAACTTTTATAAATCAATTATTCTACTATAACCAACCATTTATGAAAAATGAATTGTGTTACAATCCTGGATATGGTAGACCATATGTACGTATGAGTAACATTTCCACTTTTCAATGATATTGATTGGAAAAGGTTTGTTTTGTTTTATATTTATATAAGTTTAACTATATCACATACTTAATATTATTTCCTTAAATAAAATTACATATACCATTCATGTGATGTAATAATTTAAAAATGAATCTCATCACTTCGCAAGGTGGTAGTCCTTCGTAAAAATGGACGATGTTATCATTTTCTAATGGATGGTAATGATAGAATGTATATGATATGTCTATTTTCTAGAAAATTGAAATATAATGAATATAATATTAAAAAATTAAATACATCATCATTTACATCCATGATAGGTGATGATGGAAAATTAATTGTATCAATTGACGAGGCGGTAGACCATCGTACACATGAATAGTGGATTCGTTTCTGATTTGATGGAAGAGGAGATGGTTAAATATCATACCATAAACATAATAAAATATATTTATGTATGATATAATATTGATAAATTTTTGTAATTTTTAATTCACAACTGATTTTTGGAATGGAATAAGTAAAAATGAAGAAGCTCATTGAAAACGATTACCTTCAATTAGAAGAACCACCTTTGGATCTCTTATTAAGGACACTAATGTTTATCTTTTTGGAATAAAATAATCTATAAAATTTGAATAAGGATGATTTAAATATATTATTATAGGTTTATAAATCCAAATTTCTTTAGTGGTGTGCATATGTGATGGGAGGGGGTTTCCTCTTATAATTGAATTGAAGTGATATTTTTGTAAATACCCAAAAATATTCTATAATTTGAAGTATCTCTGGAGAAATGCATCTCTAAAATTTATAAATTATAGAGTGGGGGTTTTATATAGTAGACTAAAACCTTTAAAATCTAAATATAATTTGGTTTTAAAAATTTTACTCTATTTAATTATACATATTTTGAAATTTACCTTTTTAGTTTTTCTTCACGCTATTTAGTTTTTTTTTATTTTCAGTATTAATTATGATCTAAATTATATTAACCATATTACCTAATAATTATTTTTATAATTCAAAATATGTTATACATTTTATCAAATTAAAATATTATACGTGATATAATTTAATTTAAAAAGAAACTTGAAAATGTTTTGAAAAACCGTGTTACAAGAAATGCATTTTTCAATTAATAGATGATCTTTGATAGTTCATTGAAAAAAAATCATCATTATTCGAATTTTTGGTAATATAAATATATTTATAATATATGAATTTCATTTAATTTTTTTCATATAAATTAATATTTTAATTAATTAAAACTGATAATCATTATGAAATTAAAACTAGTATGTATATATTCACATTTTTATCCAAAAAAATAAACTTATACCAAAACAATGTAAATTGATTATTCAAATGAAAATATTTTGATTATTCTAAATTAAATGCCTCATATTTTTATTAACGACCATATAAAAATTATTATGTAACTTTTAAATTATTTTATTTAATTAAAATAAATGGTATTATTTGAAAAATCAGTAATTTCCACTATTCCTTAAACAAAACAATATTTCAGAAAAATCCCCTAAATATCACATGGGGTAATTTTTAATATTCTGATTTAAGTAGTAACATTGATTTAAAAAAAATATAATTTATATATGTTACAAAAATTATATATATTATTTACTGTTAAAAAATCAATAAAAGTAATTTATGAGAAATTTTTGTTAGAATAAAATATATTTATTATAAGTTGTGTAATTATTTATTAAGAATTAATCAATAAATTTAAATTTGATAGTAACTTTATATATATTTATCTATGAATTTAATAATATTCATACCTGCCAATTTAACAAATAGGTTATAACGTTCCTATTTAAATAATAATACTTCATCGTTCATTTAATATCTATTTTTCATGTTGTATAAGATATCAAACATAGCGTTCTTTTAAAATCTTAGGTTATTACAACGATTTATAGTAATATATAATTATTAATTACATAAAATAATGTAATATGTATATATGTTATGTTTGAATCATCTCAGCTGTTATCAAAGTACATTCTTGTTAATTTTTGGAATTAGTTTATGAAGAATATGGGGAGAGAAATTGAATCAAATAATGTTGTAATGAATGTGTTATAGGATAAATTGAGAGTGTAATAAGTTAATCCTATTTTTTTATTAGTTTAAATGAAGGTTTCTTGATTTTAGATATATTATTACATACATTTATTTTCATATGATTTTTCACAATATATTTGATTTTTAAATACTTAGTATACCCATTTTGGTTTTATTAAGGGACTCCAGACAGAATAATTATATTAAGGTGTGATATGTTTCCTTATTATTGAAACTATATTATTTGTTCCTAGTTCAAAGAATTAATTAATTAATTGAAATTTACTAGGATTTTTATTTAATATCCCAAATTATTAGACATAAAATTATCATTGAAAATGATGAGTAATATAATAATTTCATCCCTAGACAATAAATCTTTTCCAATTGAAGATTATGGGAATGTTCTTCTTGATAAAAAATATTCTCCCTTTCATAAAATCTAATGTGATTTTTCTAAAATTATTATCTCTATTTAAATAGAAACCATTTATATTTTTTTGAGATAAGTTAATATTATTTCATATCCTAAATCATGACATGATCATCCTTTGGGAAAATCCTGACTGTAAAATCCCTTTGAAAATTATATACCTTATATACGTACTTATACCTAAAAATGAGTTGTGTTTATCTCAAATGGTTAATAGTAACCCTACATTGAATATATGTCTATTGTGTTAGAATATGTCAATGTATTTAAACAAGAGTTTTTGATTATTAACCCAGATCACGAGGTTGACTTTCTAATAGAAATAATACAATTTCATATTCCTATAACAAAGACTTCATATAGAATTGGACCCAATTGAAATGGAGGAATGGAAGAAGAAACTCAGAGGGAATCTGTATAAGGGTGTTTTTTCCCAAGTTATTCACCATGGTTTTCACCCATCCTATATATTATAATTAATGATGGATTAATGCATCTTTAAGTTAATTATCACGAACATAACCAGTTGAAAATGAAGAAAATGTATTCGGTATCCATATCGATGACAATTTTGATCAATTTGTTTGGATTAACAGTTCTTTAAAAATTAAATTTTATTACGAAATCATCAATTAAGTGTAAAATGTGAGGATATATCCCCTATATCTAAAATAAATTATTTTAATTATATTGAGGGAGAATATTTATTGGTTTATTGTTATCCATCAAAAATACAGAAGACACAATGAATACAACCAACACAAAAATTTACAAATTAAATCTACAAATAAAATTTTGAAAGAAAATGTATAAATGAAGAAAAACTAGATCAATAGAAAGATTTAATGAAAAGAACGACCCTATGACCATTCCTTAGATTATAAATACTTTAAAGAGAATAGGAAATCGTACAATTCTGCTAGTTCTAGTAATAACAATCCGCAATATTTATACACCAAGTATTTTATGCCATTTTTTGGGTGAAGGGGAATACATTTTTCAATTTTATTATTTATAAAATTCCCAAAATCATGATAATCGTCAATGGAAAAGGTTGCATCCAACATTGTAATTATAAAATCAAACTGAGTGTCTAAGAATTTTCATGTGTTCTACTTAATTCTATGATAGAAGGGTGTGGAACTAAGTTTGTTATTATCCTATATAGTAAACTTAATCATTTTAAAAACCCAAAATCCTATTAATGAATTTTATTTTTGTTATATATAATTGTGTCGCACACATAGAAGACAAAAAAATTGGCGAGAATAATAATGATGTAATATATTAACTGAGAGCATTAAATTTATTGATTTAAAATATCTATGATATTTAATCAATTTATAATGGGGATATATAAAGAAGTAAATAAGATCCTATGAATAATAAAATCAAGATTATCTTGATGTAAAGACCCTGACCCCAGTTTCCTGGAGCCAGTGCCTTATTTCATTACATTGGCATGATCAAAAGAATTATGAACCCAGAAGGAATAAACAATTTAGTATATTTAGAAAAATAGATACATACTGATTTTTAATGTAACAAAATTAAAGGAAATACAATATAGAAATTCATTTTTCAATATCCATAACTCCTAGGTTGTCCCTATATGACATTAGTTTTAATGGATATAATTATCTATAATTGAACTTATTTACTATTTGTGAACATAAAAAAGTGTAAATTCTTATATATTCACTTAGCTACATGGTATGAGGATGATTTATTAGAAAGAACCTTAGTGATAACCATTTAAATTATTTTTGTGATATCTTGATTTTTAAAAACAAGTTTGTCGTATGAATTCATATCATGTATATATATATCAGTTCTAGAACATTGAATATGTCATAATAAACATAGTATTGTCTTTTTCATCCATAAAATTGTTTCATGATCATCCATTAATATGGTAATATAAATTGAAAACCCGTCATCCTTGAATGCGTTAAATCAACACATCATAGATGATGTTTTCATTTTATGTATATAAGGAGTGGAAATGAGAGATGATGATAAAATATTCAATTAGAATAAAAAATTAAATTATATGTAAAGTATCGGTGGTATCATACCTTTTTATAAGGGCAATTTAGGAGAGAGAAAGAAAATAATGGAACATGAAAGAAAAAAATAAATGTTCAGAATTCCCTTACCAAAATTTAGCAGCCTAAACACATCACATAAAAAAAAATAAAAAAAAAATCATTAGTGGAAAATGAATATCTCCTAATTATTACATAATATGGACATGATGGGTAATATTTAATGATATATTCCAACATAATCCAGCTGAAATTAAAACTGAATAACATAAAAAGAGTTCTGATAGAATAGAACGGTCGTGAATTCCCTTATCTTGTAGAGTAACTCCTAAAACATGATGTTTGGAACCATGTGGGATTTTGGACACCTTGGGAGGACTCCTAAAGAGGTAAAAATACCATATTATCAAGGATAATTAATTTGGATTGACTGAAAACGAAGGAATGAGTGGGTATTTATAGAAAAATAATAGGAGTTTTTTTATTAATTACAATGGAAACCTCATTTGTGGTATTTGCAACACCATGGGATTTCCCTTCGTAGTGGCCCATGATATTGGACACTTAGGACACCTCATATCATATTTTAATGTACAAAAGTCAAACAGAATTTTATATTAATTATTACATCATTATGATGTCATTAATTATAATAATAACAAAAAATTGTATTTTTACTATTCATGAAAAACTAAAGTATTTTATAAAATTCTCATAAATTCAGCGTAACCTTATATTGGAATTCTGGATTAAAAAATGACCTAATTTATTTGAAAATATTTATCTATATATGAATAATTTAATTTTGAAATAAAATCATTATTTATTCAACAAATAAAAATTTTAAATCTATAATTCGTTTATATCACTTTGAAAAATTAATCAAGATATCATTATCTTATTATCTCAATACAATAAAATGATATTATAATTTTCTATTCATAAGGGTCATATTACTATTCATATTACAATTCACAAGGGTATTTTACTATTCAAAAAAATTTAGTTTGTCTTATTAGACTCTAAATATCCTACTGAATGCAACCATGTATATCAGTTTTTTGAAATTCAAATCACAGAGGTGAAGAAATTTTGTTTATTAGATAGGTTATAATAAAGTGGTTTTTTATGGAGACTCAGTGTTTCATGCATTGAATATTAATTTTTTTTATTAATCCTTGTGGTGTTTCATTCTCCACCGTAGAAAAAATTTTCCCTCCAAATTACCAGAATGTTATCTCAAAAAAAGATTAGGGTTGTGCTTCATCATAACCTCCTCAGTATCCCATGTTTCCTCTTTAATTATATGTTTTTAATGTAACTTTACCCATCATTTCATCTTATTCCTCCTCACTTGTTTCTTAGAGTCTAGAATCTGGATAGGCTCTTCACTATAAGATAATTCAGGTTCCCGTTCAATACCTTAATAACTGAGGACATGAATTGGGTCTGAAATGTACTTTCTCAATAATGAGATAAGTAACACATTGTGTAAATTAGAAAATGGATGATGCATTGAAAAATGACAATCCAAAGCTCCAATTCTCTCCAGAATTTTAAAAGGTATTATGTACTTGGTGCTCAGTTTCTCTTTCCTTCCAAATCTTATAACACCCTTCCGTGGAGATACCTTCAAGAATACATGATATCCCTCGTGAAATTACAAATCCTTCCTTAAATTATCATTATAGAACTTTTTTATTATTTGACCTGCTTTGGTATAGGTTTGAATATTCTTTACCTTCACTGTTTTTCCCTCCACATTCTCCAGACCCACAAGATTAATTTCACCAATTTCATCCCAATATGTTGGTCTACTCCATCTCATTTCATACTATGCATCATCTGGTTCCATTTGAATGGATGAATAGAAACTATTATTATAGGAAATATCCACAAAAGGTAAATACTGATCCTACATACCTTCCAAATCAAGTGATCATGATCTCAACATTTCTTCTAAAATTTGGATTGTCTTTTCTGATTTCCCATCAGTTTGATCATGATATGCAGTATTCAAATGAAGCTATGTATCGAAATATTTCAGAAGATTTTTTCAGAATTATTATTGAAATTGAGGAACGAGATCAGACACTATTGAAAGTGGTTCTCCATGATGTCTTACAACATCATTTGTATAACGTTGTGTAAGGTTCTCTAGTTTAAAATCAATCCTTATTACGGGGAAATGTGGAGATTTGATATGTCAATCCACAATTACCCATGCTGTATAATTTGTTCTTGATGTTTTTGGTCATACAGTAAATAAATTCTTGGTTATGTCCTCCCCTTTCCATGTAGGAATAGCTATAGTTTCCATGAATCCACTATGATTTCTTCTTTCATCCTTCACAAGATGATAGATAAATCATCTTGATACATAATATTCAGGTTACTACTTCATGTTCTCCCACCAGAAATGTTACTTCAAATATATACATACATATATATATATATCTATATATATATATTCTAGCAGAGTTTATAGAGAAATTAAAACTATTGGATTCATCCAATAACTCCCTTTTATCTCAGGTATAACTTGAATACAAATTATCTCCCCAAATTTTAGAATTAAATTCTTCACATGCAATGTCTTGCAACTTCCCATCATGAAAAACACTAATTTTCTATTGAATATTCTCATCATTGAGATGAGAACATTTAATTCATTATAAAAAAGATTGTTGGGAAATAAATTGATAAATTAATGATGTTTCACAGTCTTTGAAATTCCCCATGTCCATCCTTACTAGATCCATGAATACATGATCCATTTAATTCATCATTTTGTTTTAAACTCCATGATCCTTCATTCTCAATGAATTATATACCCTATTATCCTTTATTGGGTGGTAGTGTAAGGACCAACAATAATAGTTGAGTAGTTAAAGCCGTCTGATTTACCTCATATAGAGTTCTTTCTCTGAGAAGATATATATCCCAGACTCTTTTGATCTGTATATATCTCACATAATTTACTATAGGGATAGTATCTACATATTTTTAGTGAAAATATCACAGTAGCTAACTCAATATAATTAGTAGGGTAGTTTTTTTCATGAATTTTTAATTGACTTGATGAATAGTAAATAACTCTATCGTTGTACATAAAGACACAACCAATTCCATTCTCTGATGCATCATTGTAGTAAACAAATCCACTATTCCCCAATGGTAGAGACAAGATCAAATCATTCAATAATATAATATTTAATTTTTCAAAAAATTACTCATATTTTTCTTGTCCATATGAACTTAACACATTCAAGGGTAATCTTGGTTAACGGGTTGGATAAACCGGTGAAGTTCAGAACAAAACACTGATAATAACCTACAAAACCAATAAAACTGCATACCTTAGTTATGATCATTGGAGAAGGCCATTCTTGAACTGCATTTATCATTACAAGCACAATACATATTTCATCCTTAAAGACAATGTGTCAATGAATGGAAATAGATTGAAGACAAAATTCACACTTTCCAATGTTCCAATATAATTCATTTCTTCTAAGAGTCTTAAGAATTGTGTGCAAGTGATTTTCATTATCTTAATAGATTTTGGAGTATAAAAATATATAATCAATAAATAGAACTACAAATTCATCAAGATATTCCTTGGAAACACTATTAATTAGATCCATGAAAACATAGTGTTCATTAGTTAGTCGAAAAGGAATTATTGTAAACTCGTAATGCCCATACCTAGTTCAAAATGTTGTCTTTGAAATATATTCCATCCTCAGTCACAATAGATGATATCCATATTGAAGTTCAATCTTCAAAAAATATTGGGATCTATGAATTAGATCTAATAAATAATAAATTCATGGTAGGTGATACTTGTTATTTATTTTTATAGCATCGATCTCCATTTAGTCAATGCCCAACCCCATAGATCCATATTTTTTTTAACTAAAAGAATAGTTTCTCTCCATGGTGAGACAATAGGGTGAATAAATCTTTTATCACATAATTTCTATAGTTGTTTTATTAGTTTGAATAATTCCATAGTGTCCATTCTATATGAATTATTTGTTATAGGCCTTCAAACAGGAAGTAAATAAAAAAGAGAACTCAAATTCCTACTTTGGCGGATGTCCAGGTAAATCATTTGAAAATACAACAATATATTATTTCACAATAGGTAAATCATCAATTTGAATTTTCCTTTACTAACTCATAGATTTTCAGTTCTCATCCTCCTTAATAATTTCATTCCATAGAGCTACTGGGGGTGGATCTAGATAGAAATCAGATAGTGATGTTTTTACTCTAAAGATAAGGGGTTCCACCTCATTGTCAGAAATTGGTCTTCCATCATCATGAAATATATTTTATCATCATAATTTTAAATCCAATCCTTATCAAGGATTATATAAAATTAAATCATGGGTATGATGATAAAATCGGTAGATAAAGTATGTTCATATTCCATAATGGGGACTTCCTGACAGATGTTTTTTGCAATGATACTTACCTTAGGATTTTTTACTGTAATCCCCCTTATTAAGTCAAATTGTAAATATCTATCTTTCATTGAAAATTGATAATATGTAAATGAATGAGAGGATCCAAAATAAAATAATTTGTTATATATTTTTGAGGAAATAATTAAATTACATTCTACTACATCATTAAGTACTTCAATGTCAGCTGTTGTGATAACATAAGCTGGGCCTAGCTTCCATAGACTTCTTTAGGGAAGATTTACTTGACACATAGAAAAACCATGTTCATAATTTCCATATTGATTGAAATTGAAGCATCAAACATTGATATCTTATTTCTTCCCCTTACAATATTGGGATATTTGGATTTTTTTTCTCCACACTTGAAACAAGCACCCATACCCTTCAGCCAAGTACCCGGGTGTCTCTTCAATTAATTATCATAGGGAGGAAGGTCAAATATTCCTTTCATCCACTTTTCCATTTCTAGAGTTTTTAGTATCCCTCTTCTTCTCTTTCATTCCCATAAAATCATAAGACATAGAGAACTTCTTTTCCTTCTTGACAGCACATGAGACTATATATTCATATGATGAAAAATTTTGGGAGACTAGATCCCATTGGAGGATTGGTTTTAATCCATCAAGGAATCTATCCACATTACTCCATGGATTACATATGTAGTCTATGTAATGACTTGATAATCTTGTGAAGTAAGATTCATTTTTTTCCCCATTCCAACCTATGTTTTCCTCATAATTAGAAATATCCATTCCATATCTACTCATTATTCATGAGGTAATTATTTTTCTAAGAATAGTTTCATAAAATACCTTAATTAAATTTATTCTATTTATTTATCCTTATTTATGTTTTGAATTAAATACCACCATTGATCTGAATCTCATGATAGATAAATAAATTCCATGAAAACCTTATCTCTTTCGTTACATGAAAATGTGAGAAATATCTTCTCTGATGAACTTATCCACTGGTCTGCTATAAATGGGTTTGTAGTCCCCCTAAATAATGGAGTTTGTCACTCCATAAAGTGTCATAACATAGCTCCTCCATGTTGTGAGTCTAGATGATTCATATGGGAAAAGTTACTATTCATAACCTCATTCAACTTTCTATTTATTGTTATAATTTCCTCAGAACCAGTCCCAACACCAAAGTCAATAACATTATCTTATATTGGATGGAAATCCCTACATGGGACACACACATTCAAAAGGTTTCCAATTCATCCACTATGAGCCATTTATAAATAATGTTATACATTTGATTAGGTTATGAATCATAATGTATAATATCAATGTAGAAAAATACATAGAATAAATTGAAATCCTATAAATTGATAATATCATAATTATAAACATGGTTTATTCGAGGAAAAATGTAAATTTGATTCTCTCATAATGGTTGGTAATGAAAATTTGAATTATCCTTAAAAAATGCACAATAGTGTAAAATCATGTGCCTATTAAGGCCCATTTTTGTGTACTATAATTCCCTAGGTTATCCTTGAAACTGCTCGTTGAATTTATTACTCCTAGATTCATCTATTTCAAAACCACGTCCACTTTTAGCATCCAGGAAAGGATTTATTTTAAAGAAAGATCCCCGTAATATATTACTTACTAAAATTCAAGGACATTTTTGTATGTCTATCCTTATATTCTATCTTTTGTTTTTTCCCTAATAAATATTTTATAAATCTAGTTTCCATGTCATCAACTAAACTTCCTTTGATACCAACTGTAAGGAACTTGACCCTGGTTTCCCAAATATGGTGCCTTACTTAATTACATTGGCATGATTATAAGAATCTTTTATCATTAAGGAAAAAATTGTTTTGTAGATCTAGAATATAGATTCACACATAAGTTCAACATAACAACATGAAAGGAAATACAATATATAAATACCTTTTTTAACTTCTATAACTCCTAGGTTATCCCGGCATATAATTCATAAATTACACCTTCATGTCCTGGGAAAATGAAACATAAGAATGGAGTGAGATAAGATGCTATCTAAGGTCATTAAATACTATAGAAGATATCGTAAACATAAACATTAGGCATATTGAATGACTAAATCCACGTTCCTTTAAAAATAATCATGATCAAATTATGGAAGTAATGATAGCTGAATAAATAATGCCATAATAAAGAATAATCATGTGTATTCTACAAGTTGAATAACATCATGAACATTAATTTTCTAGTTTCATAATGAGAAAATGAATAATTTCGGATGTCTTAATCATACTGTCAAGGCCTCATGTGGAGACCATAAATAACAATTTTGTCAAGGCCTCATGCCAAGAATGTAGTTTGTCTCATGAGACATACTGATGCATTGAGAGTCTATAATGGGCCTCACCTGTCACATGATAAGTCGAATGAATGTCAGAATGGATATTATTATCAATAATTGATTATATATACTATTGATGAAAAACTAAAATTGTAAATGGTTATATATATCACATGGTTACACAGTATGAGGATGATTTAATAGATCAAACATTAGTGATAAAATTTTAATTATTTTGGTGATATCTCGATTATTAAAAACATGTTTTCCATATGAATTAGTATTATGTATATATACTGGATCCAGACGATTTAAAAGGATAGAAACCACATATCATAGACTGGTTAAACCATAAAAATGGCTTCATGACAATCCATGAATATAGTAATACAAATTGAAATCCCACCAACCTTTAATGCGATAAATTAACACATCTCGGATGATGTCTTCATTTTTTGCATATAAGGAGGGGAAATGAGAGATGATGATGAATTATTTCATTTCAATAAAAAAAACTACAATATATTTAATGTACTGGAGTAATCATTCCTTTTGGATGAGGGTAGTATAGTAGATAAAGTGAAAATAAAGGAACTCAAAAGAAAAAGAGATGTTAAGAAATCCCTTATGAAAATTTTCTAGCCTAATAGCATCACTTAAAAAAATAATAAAATATTTTCATGAAATAAAAATGGGTATCTCATCATTCTTACATAATATGGAATTTATTGGGGATATTGAATGAAACATCCCAACATAAGCTAATCGAGATTAAAATTGAGTTACATAAAAAGAGTTCTTCAACACGAGAAGTGTAGCAAATTTCCTTAACTTGTAGAGTAACATCAAACCCATGATGGATGAGACCTTGCAATATTGTGGGATCCTTTTAAGGACTACAAGGGATGTTAAACTAACAGATCTTCCAGTATGATGAATTAGGAATGAATGAAGATAAAGGAATGAGTTGTTATTTATAGTAAAAGAGCATGAGTTTTTTATTAATTTCAAAGGACTACTCATTAGTGGTATTTTTAAAAACGTGGGATTTCCAATGGTATTGGAAACATGGGGTAAATCATATCATATTTAAATTTTAACAAGTCTAACAAAATTTTATAGTAACTATTTAATCATTTTGATGCCATTAATCATACAGAAAATTCAAAACAGTATATTTATCATTCACATAAAACTAAAGTTTTTTATAAAGTTATCATAAAATAATAATAAATGAATATTCACAATAGTAATTAAAAAATGAACTCCATTTAATGAATTTATTTCGAAATATGGTCTATTTCATTTTAAAATAAAACCATTATTTATTCAAAAAATATCAATTTTAAAACTATAATTTTTTTATATCATAATGAAAATTAATGAAGATCTCATTTTCTTATAACATTAAGACCAAGAAATAATAATATTAATTACTATCAATAAGGGTCATATTACAATCCATAATATTGTCATACTGTTCACCAAAAATTTTGTGTGTCGTATCAGAATCAAAATTTCTTACTAAACACAACTGTGTTTGTGAGTTTTTTTAAAATTCAAATCACCGGTGTGATAATTAATGTTTACAACAAAGGTTATAAAAATGTTGTGTTTTGTGGAGACTCATTGTTTCATGAATTCAATATTAAATTTATTCATAAATCCATGATGTGTTAAGCTTGATCTCATAGAATCACTGCAACCACAAACAAAACCACAAAAATAAGAAAAAAACTAGTAATCCAATTGACATTTTATAAATATAGAACCATGAGGGAAATTGGGTTGAATGATGAATTAATGAATTAAGTGGTACCTGTAGGAGATAATATGACCATTAGAATGATGACATGACCCTTATTAATAGTGCAGTACCATTTTTAATTGTAACCTAATCATTGGTCAATATGATAACTATGAATTATGATCATCATTAATAAATTTACCATCATAATTAGTCTATAATGGTGAATTAAAAAAGTTATTTTTTGGTAGAAGGGAGAAATATTTTCCCAAAACAGTAGGATCATTCCCTTTGAATCATTTTTTTATAACATAGAATGGATGAGGTATCATTGGGGACCACCCTTGACCAATCCCTAGTAAATTTTTAAAAAATAAGGATCAAGTGAAATTAAATACAAGAGATTCTCATGTTTCTGTAGATCACCAATAACTCAATGTTAACTGAGAGACCCCATGAAAGTACCACCATATCATCCCTTACCATTAAGATGTACGATGATGTAATAATGGGTTCTTTAAATTGATCTTAATGTTTTAATTGTGCAATTTTAGTTTCATAAATTCAATTTTGGTTTATTCAATCCTATATTATTATTTTTAAAATACACATGAATGTAAGATGAATATTCTAAATAGATTTTTCGATAAAAACATAAAATAATTATATTTTGAGAATATGTAAACACATTTATGATAAAATTATGCATTCTAAATGAAATTATTTTTCAATAAGTAGAATTATAGAAAAAATTATTTTAGTATAAATCATAATATAATTTTATAATGCACTTATAAATTTATACAGGAGCTAAGAAGATTATTATATTATAAAAAATTTATGTTTCCTTAAAAAAGGATTTTTTGTTTAAATAAAATAAAATAATCATATTTTTAGTATTTATTTGTAAAAATTAACATTATATTTTAAATCAAAAGATCAAAATTAGATTTTGATGAAATTTTTGGAATTTACTATTACACTTTTTTTCAATGAATTGTAAAAATATAGTTTTGTGTTTTTTATATTTTATGACTTTTTAAATAGCTAATAATATGAAATAATTATTAAAATGATATGTATGAAAAGAATAAGTTAATTTACTATTATATTATATATTAATTAATGAAAAATAATTTCAAAACCTAAAAATAACATTACAATGTTAAATTGGATTTTATTGTTTTTAAAAAATATTTGAGGAAAAACTAATTCTAACATACCAAAAGTAATATATAATATTGTAGTGAGGTTTTGTAACTCAAATATTTCATAAAAACCTTCTTTATTTCAAAAACAATGATCCAAGTCTATAGGAAGGTCAATTGTTTTCCAATTACTAGAACCTATAATTCCAAGACCAAAATTTAAAATGAAATAAATAATAATCCACCATTATATATAAATACCCATTAATCAACCCCATTTAATTAACTCCCAAGTCAGTAATCTCAAATCTCACCTTATTATCCCTCTACAGAGTCTTTTTCAAGGAGTTTATATGATTCTAAGGAACTCTCCTCAAGATTTAAGAAGCTATCTCACAAGGTAGGAGATTATATTCCTATTCATTTAACTAAGTACTTATTTTATAGATAGACTTATAATTTTAATGTTATTAGGTTCTCAATAACTTATTATCATTAAAATACTATACCAATGTTCTTATATCATTGAGAAACATTAATTCTCTCTAATTATTCCTATTAAATAAACAACATTATATACCTTTTTTTAAAATCAATATTTGATTTTTCATGGCTCTATTTTCATTTCATGAACAAAAAAACATATTTTTATTAAAAGGAATACATATATAAGTAAATATACTTCATTAATTTGGTATTTCCATGTATGACTCCCACATTTCCATCTGATGGGTTAAAAATGATGAAATATTTGAATCATTAAGAACTTATGTAATCAATGATTTTATATGAAACCCATTCATTATTCTTTATAGGTTATTGCTGAAACGATTCATTATGATACAAATGGACTATACTAATTAATACATATGATGTTTAAAACATTATATAGATCCAATACATTGGGTGAGGAATTATTATATAAAGATGAAGTGTATATGATACCTTGTTAAAAACCCATAGTAATAGTTTTATGATACCTAGCTGATGAACCTTGGTGATATTCTTATTAATCAATCATTTGTATGTTATAGAAACATTTCCATGTTATGCATCATGTAGTTATTTTTATTATATCACGTTACAAATCAGGTTTTATTCATTATGATTGTCCATGTTTAATTTTATTTGTGTATCCCTTACATGGATATTTTCTCCCTATTTTATATTGATGTATGTCCCCAGAAAATAAAGTGATGTGAGGTGAGCATGGATGGAATTATAATAGTGACCTTTAAGAGGACAAATAATCATTATGTTCATGTTTTATTTATTTACTTAATGTATATTTTACCTATATTCCAAGACACTAAACTGATAATTTCATTGATAGTTATTATGGTATTATTTTCTAAACAAATGTTTTAATAATCATGTATTGAAATATTAAGTTTACATAGTTTGAATCAATGGGTGGTATAGTTTTATTATCAGAATTAGGATAAGAAAAAAATGTTAAGAAGACTTGGGATTAGTCTAAATATAGAAAAATGTCCTAATATTTCGGTAATGTATAAAGTGAGTGTTTTCCAGGAAATGAAATCCTTGTTTGGATACTATACGTTGATGTGAATTGGGGACAATTATACATATGGTTAATAACCTAAAAAATAATGGATGGAATATTAACTCAATCTACACCGAGTTAATATCCAAGATTCATTACTAAAAACATGTTTTGACACTCCCAATGGATATTATTTATTTAATTGAATGCCTTTTACAGACCTTTAAGATGGATATATATAATGTAATTTTTAAAAATATTTGTGTCCAACATCCTAGAAGAATGATATTATAAAATTTTGGGATTAAAACTTCATTTAGTGTTATTATTATAATATTTTCAATCTTAATTATTTTCTTACTTATGATTTCTTATTTTAAAAAATTGATAGGAAATATATGGACTCTTGTAAATAACAAATGAAACGTATAGTTCAATGATAGGCTTCCTAATATAAAAAAGAGTTGAAAACATAATGATGATGATTAAGCAGTTCACAAAGGCTATGAATAAAAAAATAAACCAATTGGAGCATCCGAATTCACTATGAAAAAACTAGATGTTTAATTTTTCATGTGTCAATGACTGCGTATTTGTATTAGAAACATTGAACCATTGACCAAAGGACAATTGATCAACACTAGAGAAAATTTATTTTATGTCATCCATTGTTCTAAGAAAGAGATTGTTACATAGTAATTATATCTCTTAGAGGGATAAGCTGATCAGTGGTGGACAATAAACAACAAAATTAAGCCAACAGATGGGGGGGGGGAAGTAAGGGAAGATAAAGAAATAAAAAGTATTTTTCAATGAATATTTTCCTAATACCCTTTAAAAATAGATGGAGAGGGAATCAATTGAGTTGAAACACATGAAAAATAAATTGATGATGATTTATAAGACAGAATTCACGATGATTTCATGTTATGATTCAAGAATTTTCCCCAATTCTGATGGAAAGATTAATTGATTGAATAGTGGACTAAGACCCCATCAATAGATTGAATTATAAATATTATTCATTTGTTTTTACAAAAATATAGTATGATGTAATATAAAATATGAAATGAATTTTGGAAATTCCCAATGGATCCATGAATAGAATTACCCAAAGGTAATGAGAGATAAATATTTGTAATGATTCCTATTGGAAATAATTTATAGAATCCCATGAGAAAAATAATGTGGGAAGAAGCATTCAGGGAATAATATGTATGTAACAAAAATATTCTACCAATGTTGAAGAGATACTAATATTGATAAAAACTATCATATAGATACAAAGACTCAAAAATATGATTGCTAATGAAAAAGGAAATATAGTTAAATTACAATACATAAAGTGTTTGGAGTGGAACATTTTTCTAATAAATGTCCAAATATGAAGATAATTGAAGGAAACTACAATTGAAAACAACTAAGGCCAATAGAGAAATGCCAGACATTTGAAATAATGAAAACTGAATTCAAGTCTCTAAAATATGTTCTTTCAGAATCCCACCTTGTAAAATGAAATCTAATAGGTACATTTTTTATTCTAGTACCATGAATTCCTTTATTTCATCCATTATTTTTAATAACATCTTTTTAATCCTTGAACTTCAAGAGGTATAGTTTTTTATTAATACTAATAGAGGATCTAATCCATAATAAAAGATAATTAGGGATTATCCTATTAAATTTGGAGAGTATAATATATATGAAAACATAGTGGTCATTAAAATGGTTGAATTTTACATAATACATGGGTTCGATTGGTTTTAAAATTATAATTACAGGTTCAACTATAGAATTAAGGGGGTGTTATTTTTATTGAAAGGAAAAACTATAACGATATCTAAATGATAAATATATCATCCTAAGAGTTTCTAATAAATAACTTGTATTTCATTATTTATTTAAATGATTAATGAAGAAGAAAAAATAAAATTCATAAAAATATGATATTTACCAATTATGCAAGAGTACATTAATATATTTATTGAATAGTTATCATGGCCTCCAAACATTCCCACATAGGATCGAGACAACTTAGATTGGGTGGGGATGAAATAGTGGTAACGTTCCTTCTAATAATAATGTTTCTTAACTAAGAAAACTTTATTAACCAATGAAAACATTTTAGATTTATGATCCACTCTACTAAAAAATATGAACCTTGCATTTTTATTAAAGAATATAAAGAAGGATTAACACATTATTTTCACAATGTTTGGTCTGAAGACCTACTCAATTCCATGTTGGACAGTCACAACAATATGGTTTCATTTTATTACTTTTTCTAGAATTCAAAGATAAAAACAAAAAAATAGTTCTATAATTTATTATAAATATTTTTATGTTATAGTTTTTTATAACCCCAAATTATTCTTCTCATATTCTATTTCCCTACAACTGGTTATAAATCCTAAAAAAATATACCTCAGTAACTAGTTATAACTCAAAATGACAAGATTTACCTTTCATATTGTATTTAGATGCACCATATAATTTTCTTCACTTCCTCCACAAGTAATATGGATAAAAATAACATGTTTTTCATCTACAAGAAGTTCAAAAATTCTCTTTAGAATAGTTTTTTAAAGCTTATTTGAAATATTTAACAAATATAAATATTATCACTCCCAATATTTCTAGAATTTATGTCCTAAAAATATACGTTGAAAGTGTAAGTCAGATTGGGAATTTTTTGATAATCTCTATTTTATGTTCTCTATTTGATTCACCTCCATCCAATTCTACTTCTATTCATCCATCATCAACTATGTAGATACTAAATTGAAAACACCCAACTTCTTGATCTGATGGATCTCTCTCTGATCGAGCTCAATCTAATAAATATCACTCGAATTGAATTAATCTTGATGGATCTAGCTCTAATAGATATCAATCCTATAAAAAATATTCGAGGGGTCTTTTGCTGATGTATGTTTCTTTGATAATCTCAAAGTAGAACAGAATAAAAAAATTATTGGTCTCTTATTATTCTAAAAAATAATTAGAGAATCATCTTTCCATTCATGTGAAGAGTTTCAATGTACAAATATACTATTATCTCTATTTATATGTATCCCAGAATAGAAACGATAAGATAAATGTTAATACTTCATACTCAAAGATATTCAGAAAATCCATGAATATTATGTTCACATAAGCTTCATGTTTGATCATTTCAACTATTTTCAGTATTTCTAATGACTTCTTGAATATTCTAGAATCTAATCAAAATCCATATACTCCTTCATATTTTTAAATTATCATTTTTCTAATATTTTTTTATTGTTGAATATGATTTTTATTTCTACCTGAGTTTTTTTCTATTGGAAATTTTCATGAAATCAATGTCTAATTGAATAAATATTTATAACATCAATCCATTAATCCCTTTTTCATAAACCTATTTCAATAAAACCTCAAAAATTTAATTCTTATTATGAATCTCTAGGTCAATTGAAAATGTTTGACAACATTATTGAAGCATATATAGTCTTTAGATACTCATAACAACATTACTAGAAACTCAATACTTCTCACATCATCATTCACCTTATCATCAAGAACAAACTCATCATTCCTTTAATTAGACCAATTATATGACCTGAGGAGAAATGTCAATATGATGAAACAATTTCATCGACCATTTTATTGATTTGTGTTAATAACTTCACAGATCAGTAACCCTCAATAATTATTGTTCATCTGATAAAATTCGGTTAGTCAAATGTTATAAATATGATATTGTTCCTAATCAAATATTTTATCAGTTTTAACTATTTATCTGACAGAATGGTTCCAATACTAGTCTAATAGATAGGTTCTTCTGATGGGTTGTTCGATCAGTATTTTTTCAAAAGCCCTGTCTACATCGTATTCATGCACCCAACTACTTCTTCATCTAATGATCTAAATAAAAAAGTATTCATTTTTAGAGACTTCAAAAAATTTCTACTACATATTGCATCTTGAGATATCTTTAAGAATTAGTATCATTAAACAATCAAAAAACCCTCATCATATTTTCTTTGAATGAAACCCATGTTCTAGATTTTATGCCTGGAGATCTATTTCTATAATCGGGTTTCCCATTTTTCATTTCATCCAGTCCTCTCTATCCAGTGAATCTTTTTCATTTTTTTGATAAGGTTTATCTAGAAAATAAATATCCACATGTTATAGAATTTAATCATATTGGATCTATTGATAGAAAATACAGCAAAAATATTACATGGTTCTAACAATCTCCCATTTCTGTTTTTTTAATACCCATATAATATAACCCACAATGCATTGAAACAAATAAACACACTCAATATGTAAAATCAGCTAATTCCTTAACTTTTTATTTTCAATTTATAAATATGTAAAATTTTCATCTCCCCATAGTGGAAAATAAAATTGACATGGAAATTTATGACAATTGAATATTTTATTTTGAATAACATTAGTATCAATTTAGTTTCATAACAAAGACAATTTAACAAAAAAACTCTAAGTCTATGAGGGAAAACCTGGTGTATAAAAAAAGAGTTTATAATTATGGTTTTCAATGATATAAATAAAAAAGTAATCATGCAATACATTTATTATGTTCCTTTCATCATCTCAGATATGGGTATATCTAAGAAAATAGTTCTAGGATAAAAACAACCCAAACCCATTATAGAAAACACGTCATAAAACATTGTGTGTAAAAAAAAATTTCAAAAAATCTCTTTTTTCATATCCTCATCAATTTATTTGGAAATAAAAGAAAGAGACTCATACCTCAACTACATATTTTCTCCCCCAAATGGGTATCCCTTATATTTTTTTAAAACATCCACTGTACTCACCCGTCATTCTTTTTTAAATCATTAAATTTAATTAATGTAAGTAAAAATATATAAATAATTCATGTAATAAGGAGGAACCTCGTTAGATTAATAAAATTAAAATTAAAATTTAGAATAATTTATCAGTCTTTAATTTTTCTTATTTTTATTGTATTTTTCAATGAAAATTTCAGTTCCTTTTTATCATGGTTCCAATATTTTTTAACCAATTTATAATCATCTTTTTTATCTTTAGATGAAGTTCATATCTTATATTGTACCATAGTAATATCTTTGTTACAATTATTTTGAAACATATTCATCATGTTTTCCTTTTTTTATGGAAATATATTTATAAAATTTTTAGAAACATTCCATTATTTCTCATAACTCTTTCACCTTTCTGAATATTTAATTCACTATCTGTTGATATATTTTAATTAACTTTTATCTAATCTTTAGAAAACTTTTCCTAAACTTTTTCATTTGTTAATTTTTTTCTTCATATAACTTTCTAGCTATGTAAACTTGATTGAGCCAATTTAATAATCATTCTTTCATTTCATTATGTAAATTTCTATTTTTCTCATCTTTCTTAAATTTCTCAACATTATTCAATATTTAAATTTTTTTGGTTGAGGATTCATCATTTTTCAGATTCTAAATATTATTTTCTAATTAAAAATTATATTGTATAAATTTTGATCTTATTTGTTCACCATAACTCCATCATGAATTATAATTGTTTCCTTATGGATACATGTTGTACCAATATGAATAGAAACTATGTTGGAAAACAATACAAATTTAGTAGTGACTTCTAAAAGTATATATTTTGGAATGATAGTAAAAATACTCTGAACAATGTTTTTTTGTTTCATTATAAATCATGGGCCATTTTTCATAGGGACATAATTTCATTACGAATTCTAGTGTTTCTTATTAGATTATTATTTCTCATAAATATTCATTTTTAACTTATAGAGTTAATAGAAATTGATGCACATTGAGATGGTTTAGGAGATGAATGAACATATTTTTGTAAACCCTTATTTTCACTATATTTAGATTTTTTAGATTTAAAATTAACATCATTTGGGAAATATTATCTCATCTGTTTTATATCAATTGGTTTTTTATGATGTATTTTTTGTGTTTCTAGAAACTCCTCTTATTTCCAACCAAATATCCTTTTAAAACATTTATAATATTCTCACATTCAAATATCCTCAACTAATTTTTCTTATAATCTTCAACACGTTTATATTCTAATATTTTGAAACTCCAATCACTTGCTGATTTCCCATATAAACTTTCAGTTCTATTTTAGGTTCACTAATAATCATTATTAGTGTTTTAATAAAATCGATCATTATTTCCTATTTCACGTACCAATCACCATTTTAAAATGTTATATCATTAAAAAAATTATTATAATTATTTATTTCATTCATAAGTTGAGTATTATCATGACATGATTCTTTAAAAAATGATTTAATAATATCATGTTGTTCTATTTGGTCTCTAAAATTATCATCATAGCTTTATGAAACACTTTAAATCCTAAACTAAGCAAGTTATTTTACTTGTTGGTGATATTCATCATTGGATAATGAATTAACATTATTTGTTCTACTTATATAGATTTTTTATTCTTGGAATAAGTAAATTTTTCGTTATGTTTCATCACTTTTGTTTATATACTTCTTATTATCTTTATCATAATCATACTCATCAACTTTCTTCCAGGGATAGTTCTTTAAAAAATATACTTTCCCATCACAATTACAAAATTTGAGATATTTTTTTCCATTTCCATTCCAATTTCCATGATTTCATTTCATAGAATGGTGGGAAATGATTTTTTTGAATTCTTCCTCTTCTAACTACACCTCCAAATTACATTATTCCCCATCAAATTGATAGTTTTTATTCATCCCTATAATTAATATTTTGAATGAAATACCTTTTTAGTCATTTTCTTGAAAACATTATATTTTACCATTGCATATGAAAAAAATAATATTCAGATGTTCATACAAATAAAAAGATTCTTGATCATCTAAAAAACGATTTGTCGTCAAATGTATCTAGATTTTTTTCAATAGTTTGTAAATAATTATAGAATCGTCCGTTATCTAACAAAAAACCTATGACGTTCCTTAAAAAATCATTAACACTTGTGAATTAATAACCAATACATCCATCATCATCCATTATTACATCTTCAAAATGACTTAATTGGATTTGTAAAATGGAGTCCATTGATTTCTCATTTCCCTCATAGTTACTACTCAACTTTCATAAAATTTTCATATTTGTTGGAAACCCCATAATATTTTTATAAATAATTTCAGTGTGATCCATCAATAATGATTTATATTCTTTTCCATCATCTTATAAACATCTTGTTTGAGTATCTATCATATAAAATTCATTTACAAGAGGAAATTCCAACATTTCCACATATCTAACTTTATGGATAAGTTATTTCAGATAAGGCCGCATCAATATCTTCCAATTGTGATAGTTTTGTCAATAAAAAACCAGAAAACCCCTATTGTTCAATAAATTGAAATTAACCATTATAAAATATATAACATTCATTGGGAATCTACCTATGATACCAACTGTTGTTTCCATATATAATAGAGAACTGTGCATATGGGGGTGAATTAGTGGTAAATTTTCTTTTTATAAGTATTATTCTCAGGTGATAAAATGTTCTTATCCTCAAAACACTTGTTAGTGTTTTTATCGACTCATCCAAAAAATATAAACCTCACCTTCCATTTTTATCATATATAATAATGGATAAGAACTTAATATTTAAAATTTTTGGTATAAAGGCATACTCCTTTCCATGTTGGATAGTCCCACCATCGTGGATTCCTTTACTAACATCTTTTTAGAATAAAAAGGAACAAATAGAAACAATTTGTACAACCTAGTAGAAAAAATTTCAGTTATAGTTTGTTATACCCACATCTATCATTTTAATATCCTCGTTATCCTTATCTAGTTATAATCCCCAATAAACATACCACTTTATAAATTGGTTAGAAAAAATGGCTACAAGCTTCACCTTTGTTAAAAAAAATTTATTCACGTAAAAAATGTCCTCACTTCTAGAACAAGTATGTTGGATGAACATCACATATGAACTATATTCATGATCTTGGAAAATTATCTTTAAAATTATTTGGTCCCAAAAATTTCTCTAAATATTTAAAAATTATGAATATTCTCACTCTTATTATTCAATATTTTCTATTCAGAAAATGCACATGGAAAAAGTAAATTTAATATTCTATAATATATTATCCTCTATCTAGTGACCTCAATCAAATTTTACACCATCTAATACTCGTTTTTCTCATCATGCTTCAACTAAGTAGAAACTCAATCGGAAACACATTGCTTATTGGTCTGATAGAAGTCCATTTGGGAGAGCTCCATCCAATAAATATTTCTACTATGTAACTACTTCCATTGGTTATGGATCCAATGGATATGTCAACGATGTAACTTTCTATAATAGAACACACTCCACCTGATCTACATCCAATGGAACATACTCTAATCTTATCAAGTTCAACCTAAAAAATATTCTTTTGGGATCTCAAACGTCTAAAAAAAGTTTTATCAGCATATTTCTGTGAATTTGAATAATTGAAAAGTGTTTATCTATTATGATCTCTATATAATGGAATACCAAAATAGAAAGTGACGAAAAAGAAATTATACTTCCCACTCATTGGAATTCATAAAGACTATAATTTCATGTTCATTTGCGATTCATTTTTGATTGTTTCAACTCGTATCAATATTTCAAGGGAATTATAAAATCATCTATAATGTTAAAAAAACATCAAACTCATTTTTATTTAAAAATTATTCTTTAGTTCTATTAATTGAATACGATATTTCTTTCTTTTCTGACTCTGGTTTCTATTTCTACCTCATTTTTTGTTCAATGTACTATCTCATGAAAGCTTTCATGATTGATCAAATCTCTATAACATTCAACTCTTCATCCTTTTAACATGACCCAATTTAAAAGAAAATTCACCAAATATTATCTCATCCCAATGATTCAGTTAATTGAAAATACTTCACCACATTGTTGAAACATCTATAGAATTCAGTTAATCACAACCACATTGGTCTAAACTCAACAATTTTACCATTTTAATTCACCTTTTCATTATAATATCACTTTTCATGCCTTTTATCTGACCGAATATATGATAAATATGAAAAATTTATATAAGATGAATCAATGTCATCGTCCCCTTCATTTATTGGTGTCAAAAACATCTATTCTCAACCATTCCCATCAATGTTGGTATATACAATACAATTTGTTCTATCCAATGTTAAATCTCTAATGGAATTTTTTATCTTATAGTTTATCGATGCCCACATATTATTTCATTGATCAGTGCCAGAACCCATTTGATGGATTCATCCATTCAATTGATTTGTTGATAATTATTTTTGAAAAAAAATTAAATATAGAAGATTCAAACTCCTAGACACTTTTGAATCAAGTGATATACTTATAGAATACATAATTTTTGGTGAAATGAAAAATTTTCAAACTCTAGCTTGTATCAAGATAATTATTCATGAATTTGTATCACTGAAAAATCAATAATGAATCGTCATATTTTCTTTGACTGAAACATGTGTCCAATATTTTTCATCTAGAGATCACTGTATAACAACATGTTTCAATATTTTCATTTGGTCCTTTGGACCTATCACATCTTCTTATTCATCCCAATAGATTATTTTTAGAAACCAAAACTACAATTCTACTCATTTATAATTATACTGGGTCTATTGACAACAGATACAATAACAAAAAAGTCCAAACACATCCCATAGAAAGATAAATATAGATATCAATTGAACTCATAATCATATCTAATACATCCAAAATGATCATTGAGAGAATTACATTTGTTTATTTATAAGAATTAAATAATAAACATTATGACCTTTTGTAGATGGGTTTTATTTTTTCCTACTTCTCATTGGGGTTAACCTTTTATAATTCTAAATAAGGATCGATCAATGTGGATATTATTTAATTATAAATAACTTAATTGGATCTTAGTAAATAATAAATAAACTCTTCCATGGTTTGATGATATTTTTCGAATAGATTAATGGTGAATAAAATTTCTCTAATATTGAAGTCAAGTCAGGGAATCATCTGTTAAAGGTGAAGAAAGAAGATACCACAAATTATTCCTTTTAAATAGGATATCGACATTATAAGTTTGTTGTTATATTGTTCAGCCTTGGTAATTCCCATTCCATGTTAATGTATTTGATGAATATTTTCATTATGGACTTATTTGAAAAAACATTGTGATATTTATTTAAAATATCGTAATATATTATAAAATTTAGGAAGATCCTGAGGATAATTTATTGGTAATATAAAAAACTCTAAGGAAAGAGAGTTATTTTTTTAATTAATAAATTTTTATTTTTGGTTATAATAAGTCATATTCTTGGGACAAATTGTGACTACTGAGGATTCTTAGTGTAACTAGTAATGTATATAAACATTGAGAAGTTTCCATGTGCAATATTAGTAACAAATATATTTAGTTTCCTTGGTCTATAATGATATTATATATATTTTTTGAAAAACATTTCATAGATTTCTAATAAACAAACCTTGTCTAGATAAAAGTGAACCTAGTTTATCTACGCAATGGAATGTCAATAAATCTTCCATAAACTAAATAAGATGTCGGTTAATGCTCCTATTAAAACATTACCATCTATCGGAGAAGGATTTTTAATTTATAGTTATGCATCCTTAAGAGTACATATATGTATACTCATGAAAAATGATAAAAGTGATTTTATTATATTGTGATACTTAAATACTCATTAAAAAACCAACTAACCAATGATATGGGGTTAGATACAGTTATATTTTCATTAATGATATGCAGAAATTTTCTTTATGGTTAATAGTGTGATATATACAGTAAACACTAGGGTCTAAAGTATACATTAGAAAAAATAAACTAAACATGAGACAAAAGAGATTATTATAACATCAAAAGTTGTATGATTCTTATATCCATTATCACATTAGAAAAGAAAAGAATGATATTCACACATTGAGTAGGAAATAACAAAATATTATTTCAATGATGATAATTGTAAGAGAAAAATTGACCATGGACCTGGTAAAGATGAACATGGATGTCATAAAGGAAGAGAAAACATCAACCTCATCCCAAATTATTTCCCAACCATCATTACTAGATATGATCAATATAACATAACAAGATGATCAACCATTATAAATAATGATAGAATATGTGAAAATTAAGAATAATTTCAATTCCTAGGTAGATAAAGAGGGAGTAATTATTTTTATTAAAATTAAATTATACTATTTGGTACAAAATTAATGAATTAACTTGTGGATAAAGATCAATACTATTCATTCTATATACATCACAGATGTACCAAACCGTGTAGATATTTATGAGATAATTATTGATCGGATAATATGGTATGGGTTTTTTTGACTATTATGAAATATATTTGGTTTGTTAACTAGTGAGGGAGGAGACAAGACTACTCAAAGGTGTACTTCAGCCACTACCCATATATATATATATGGATGTGGGAAAACATCACCATCTACCTTTTTATTACCAATCAATGGACATACATGGGGAAGATTTCAATATTTTTAATCATTTATATATGAATAAATTCATCCCATTTTATCAATATAAAATTATATTTCTCCCTTGAACACATTTCATGTATATATATTGAAGGAGTGATGGGACATCAGAACGTGCCACAATCAGTTAGTTCAAATTGTGTTACAATATTTAATTATATGGTCTGTGGGATCCTTCAATAGGAAATGAATAGTAATGTAAATCATAGCATAATCCATCATCATTAAACATATGTGTAGTTTAATAAGACTATTTATAAATTGGATGACATATTATGGGCCAACTCACATGATTTTCAGGGGAGATGGGATCAACATATTCCACTTGTTCGATTATTGTATAATAACAGTTTCCACTATGGAATTAAATTGGATTGATATAAATGACTATAATGGAATAGTTTTTGAACTCCAAAATCTTAAGATGATGTCAATGAAACAATACTAATGGGACCAAATACTATGAATGAAACTAAATAGAGGATATAAGTGTTCTAAAAACATATAAAGAATCCATAGAGTTGACAAAAAAGGTATGCTGAAAATCGAAGAAATAACTAAGAATTTCATATAGAATATCTTTTAATCCTCATAATATCACCATGTAAAGGGGTCACAAGGTTTAGAAATAGGATGAAATTGAGTATAAGGTTTATTGGACCTTTTGAAAATTCCCAGCATGTTGGTGATGTTTCCTGTTGAGTAGCACTACCTCCAAATCATTCAAATTTCCATGAAGCCTTCCATATTCCATTATTAAAGATGTATATGTATCGAACATAACACATGTAATATACATAAATGATATACAATTGGAACCTCTCCTAATATATTAACATGAACCAATCTTGATTCTTGACGAAAGGGAATAATTTAAGAGAAACATGATAACCAGATTTTTTATTGTGTTCTGGAGAAATATTATGTTTTATGAAAAAAATTAAGAGCCTTAATAAGTGATCAAGAAGAACTAAACCAATTTTTTGAGTTATGAAAGAAAATTTTAGGAAGGAATTTATTGAGAGTGAGATTGCAATGACCCAAAAGTATATAAATTAAAATGCTTTTTATTATACACATTCATAATCATAAAACACAAAAAATGATGAAAAAAAATTTATTTATTTATTTAATTTTTAACATTAAATTTATATAATAAAAATATGAAATATAATTGAAAACATTAAAATCTTAAAAAAAATATGAAAAATTAAAATTCTGAGAATATAAAAATTAGAATCATCTTGATCCCATAGAATAATCATAGAAAAATATTGTAATATGAAGAAAAAACATTAATAATCCATTCTATGTTATAGAAATGTAAAAATTTAAGGGGAATTTGGTAGAATTATTTTTGAGTAATTAATAGGTATTTAATGGATGTAATAAGACACATGAAATAGTGATATCGACATAAGGAACAGTGACTTAACAGTTATGAATTGTAAACTATCTATTTTTTAATATGGACATTGGGAATTATTACCATTTGTAATAATGTGACAATTATAATTAGTATATAAAGGGTAATGAAAAAAGGTAATTATTTCAAAAGGAAGAAAAAATGGACTAAAACATTAGGCTCATTCCCTTTATTTCCCATTTATGAGAACATGGGAGAGAGGTAGAGAAACTGGATTTTTCCCTTGGCCAGGACCGTGGAGAGAAATGACAGGCAATGATCAATCATCATCAACTACAAGATATGTTCATGTTAGAAGAGATTACAACAAGGTAAAGGTTTTTTTGGACACACTATAAAAGTACCACAATCGCATGACTTACCCTTATGGAATATGTAAGTGTAATAAGGGGTTATTTTTAAAGAGATTAGTATTATAAAGGTTTAATTTTATTTATAGAAATTAAATAATGGTTTCTTATGTCATTTATTATTATTATTTTATAAAATATACATAAATGTATTATTGTTATGATATATATATTTTTTAGGAAAAAATAAAACATAATTTAATTTTTTGAAAATACATAAACATCTATGTTAAGTTATGGTATTTTAAATAAAATTTAATTTCATCAAATAGCCATATGAAACAAAAGTTATTTAAATATAAATGATAAAATAATTTTATAATGTCTTCTGTAATTTTTATATTTGTCAGAAATTTGATTGTGTCATAAAAACTATTATTTTTCAATCAATTAGGAAATTTATTTAAAATTTAAAATTTACATATTTAAATAATGGATCTAATAAAAAAATATTTGAAATAATTATTTCAAAATTAGGCAATGATGAATTTATTTATAATTTTAAAAAACATGATATTTTTTAATGAATCATAAAAATTGAATTTTTTTACAGTATATTTTATTACATCATAAATTTTTAATAATGATGTACCAATTACTAAAACTGAATGCATGATAATAAAAAGTAATTTTATTATTATATTTTCATTTAAGGGATTGACATAAAATTTTAAACCTATATATACCTTTCAAAAGTGTAACATGAAAATTAAGCTTTCATAATCAATATTTTGTGGATAAGTATTTTCTCATTTCAAAAAGTAATATATCATATTGAACATTGGTTATAAAAATCAAATTATTAAAAATTAATATTATTTACATCATAAATGATGATTCTAAATCATGGTCAATCCAATGATATTTTATTTTCTACAACCTAGATTTTTAATGGTTATATTTTAAAGTCAATAGACAATTATACAAGGTTTTCTATAAAGACCCATCTCTCGACCCCATTTAATTTATTACCAATACATTAAGAATATATTTACTCACATTTCACTTCCCTATCACAATTACATGATGTTTATATGGTTTTATGGAACTCTCCTAAAGCATTTAGAAGTTATCCCACTTGGTAAGGGATTCACTTCCACTTCATTTCATCCAAGTACATCCTCTTTATTTAGACATCTAATTTTAATGTAACTATGTTATCTTACATGTATGATTATTCCATTACTATATTATTTTTTAATATAAAATAGATAAATCATTTATATCCCATTAACCCCATTACATAAAATAATTTTTATACCTATTATTCTACTGAAATCAATATTTTAAATTTGTGTCTTAGATTATTATGGTGTAAATACCCAATACTATTTCTATTTTAGGGTATTAATAAAGATATAACTATATTTAATATATTAGGTATTTACAAGTATTAAAATAATGCTCCTTGATAATGGTAAAAAATTGATGAAACCTTCATGTCATTAATAACATATGTACTCAATGATTATATATGAAACCAGTTATTTATTTTCCCAATGTTATTGATGAAATGATTTATTATGTTCTATATAGAACACATGATTTATACATATGAATGGTGTTCCTAATATTTACCCAATTCATTACGAATATAATTAATCTATAAATATGACATGTCTATGATACCTTGGTGAATAACCTTGGTAATATTTTGGACGACACCTTAGTGTACAACCTTGGTTATATTCTTATGAATTTATCATTTTTACATTGTTTCCATATATCCTAGATATGTATCATGTACTTTTCATTATTATGTCATTTCATGCCTTATTTTTTTAATCAATTATGACCACTGATATTCCATTACCATTTATTTCAACTTAATGGGATTTATGTTCACCTTTTCTATTGGAATATGTCCCTAGGAAAGAACCTATAATGAGGTAATATAGGATGGAATAATAAAGGACTATTTAAATAGAATTAAATTATGTTTATGTTTATTAGTTTCTTATTTAAATAATCTAATTTATACCCATTTTCCATGACACTAATCCCCAAAATTGCATTTAATTTAATTAATGTAATATTTTTTTAATGATTTATGTTAAAATTATGTATAAAAAATGTGGGATTAATTAAACACAAACCCTTTCTTCCATTCTTATTTCATCTTTAGAAACTGTAACATAAAGATCAAAGGTGAATATTATTATTCAAATGAAAATAGGGGGAATATATACCCATATAAATTGTGATATAGAGGATCTAACCCCTATTTATAAATGTTTGGCTCTGATTCCCAGCAAATCCATCAAATCCAACTAGTGCCTCATGCTCAAACATAGTTTTGAACAATAAAACTAGTGGTTTCCAATGTATAGGATTAACATTTTCCTTAAACATGCCTATTTTTCTAACTTACATAGTCATAATTAGCTTTGGAAGAGTAAATAATATTTGTGAAATCTTACCTTATTTCAAAAAGTCAATGACTGGACACCAGATTAAATATATTCCTCTATCCCTTTTTATACCCAGGATATAGTGTTCATTTGACCAAATAACTACTTCATTTTTTTGATGAAAACTAAAAATAATAATATTGTATCATCCCTTGTATCCCAACCCCGAAGGTTCTTCCTCTTAGGTTACACCTTTTTTATATCCCCCATTATGAATTTAACACCCAAAAGATTCCCAAATTTGTTTAACTTCAATTCTACAGTGAGTGTACATCCTAGAGTTTAGATTTTAACTTAAATATTCAATACCATATATATAAATCATGAGACCTCTAACCAACACCTATTTTCTATATTATTTTTGACCATTTACTCGTCTACATATATCTCCTATGAGTTACTTATCTTCTTTATATGGAACTGATGATACAATGAATACATATGAATGTCTCTTAGTTCTCTTGACTAGGGTTGGTTGATTATATATACCTACTTAATCCTCTATTGCATTACTATCTTCTTAACTAGGATATTTCATTTTCTTCTTGATAGTTGTTTGTCATCCAAAATATCCTCTCATACCAATGAGGATATCATAGATAACCATGTATAGTTTTCAATAAATAGTAGTCTTCTTATATTTAGGGGTCCATTAAAAGTCTTTGGATCTAGAAGATAAATTATAGGAAGAGCTGGGGATGAATATATCTAGAATACAAGCATCAAATATTCCTTTCTGTAATTTGGTGATGTTTTCATCCAAAAAACATTTCCTGAAATTTTATGAACTAGGACCATTGTTCTTAGATCCGTATTTCCAAGAGACTCAAATTCAGTAGGAACATCCTCATACATGTTTCTTATTGAGGGGACACTATAGTAAGCCCCTTTTATACACTTAAATGTTTGTGAAGAATAACCAATAAGATACCATAATGATATTAAATCAACACAAAACTTGATGAAAACATGTTTCATGTAATGATATTACACTTCAATCTCAATCCAAATAACATCCACTATAGGATTCAAGACATAAAATTTAACATATATTTGAGAAACAATGGAATGATAGTGTGACCATGTACTACTATCAATATAAAGAAATCTACCCACTCTATTATTAATCATTTTTAGGATCTCTAGGTTCTAAAAGGAGAGGGGTATGTTCATAAAGAAAACCCAAATGGACATGGTTAGAGGATCCTAAATTGGATAGAAATATAAGTAGCATTATAATAAAGAAACCAAAACCAATTAAATTAAAAAAATAGACATGGATTTGAAGATTATGAAATTCCAAAATACCTTCTATCACTCAATAATATAAACCTCACGATTAAAAAATATACCCATTGAATCAATGGATCTGTGGATTTATATTAAAAAACTAATGAAATGGGGATAAATGAAAATGTGATGTGGTATCATTCAATTACTAGGAGTAAATCATTCATCATGGGACGTATATATCCCATTAGGGAACACATGTGAAAAAAATAATATTTGTAAAGTATGTAATTATACGTTACATTGGGTAATCTAGAATATTATTCCACCACCTGCATATTTCTATCTAATATAAGATTCATTCCTATGTCATGTAATTATAAGTGAGGTTATATATATGGATCCTTAAATGATGGATATGATTGAAGAATATCTCATACCAACTAATGCAATAGATATTTACAATTTTCATTCCTTGGATAGATACCATCGATGCTTTGTGATAAACTTCAGATGACTCTTCAATCCACTAACATTGTTAACAGGAAAAAAATTCATGTTACTCTATATAAATTATTTTGAATAAAATTTCAATGATCATAAGATAAGGGTAGTTACTAGACCTTAACTGAGACTACCAAGTAGTGTAGAAATGTTTTTGATATATAGTGATGCCTCAAAGAAGGGAGTGGGATTTATCCTGGTGAAAAATCACATTATGGTAGCGTATGGATCATGTCAATTAATGGTTCATGAGAAAAAACCCCTAACATCACATGGATATTTAAATAGTAATATTTTCATTCAATATATTGATTCAATACGTCAACTACAAAAAGTTCGAAATATATTGATCAAAATATGGAAATTTATATATTTACAGAAAAGGATTTGAACACATGACAAAGGAGATGGTTGGGTTTGATTAAGGGTAATGACTAATTAATACAGTAACTCAATAAAAATGTAAACACAGTGCTTGACACTCTGTACTAGAAGGATAATTCTACATTATACATTATTCTGAATAAATGATACCAAATATTCTTGATTTACAAAGGATGGTCATTGGAATCATTAGGGTTGGAGTGAAATCCCATATTTAATAAATGACTAATAGATCATGTATCCATGAGATGATTATGGAGGTGTAAATAGAGGATGTAGATCCATATAATAAGGTAAAGAATATTCCATGGTTTAATAATGAAATTGATGAAATTGTAATATTAGGAAAATGAATAAGTGTCCCTTAAATATTAGGATTGAATATGGAGTTGTTGTATGATTCAAAGAGATATTAATTTTTTATCCATCATGAAAGCAAAATGATTTATTTATATGTCATGTATCATTTTAGGTGTGAAATTGAAAAGGGAGAGATTTCATTGTATATATCTTGATACTTGGAAAACTGAAAAGTTAAGGTTTAATGTGAGAAGTTTCTATAGATGATGTAGGCAACATATATACCTATATTAAAATATGATAAAATCACTATAGATATCATCACTGGAACTATGAAGACTTATAAATTCTATTAGGCCTTTTAGGTTGAATTTCATAACATTATAAATTTAGTAAATTTCATTAATTTTTTAGAATATTTATTACTTTATTAATATTCAAGGATATACATAAAGGAAGTTGAAGGGAATCATGGGGTAACACCGTCAATTTTATCTAAATTATATATGAGGTTTAACTCAATTTTTTGGATAAGAACTGAGTAAGGATCTGATATAGAAGTATTCATCAATGATTATCATTCGCATACAGATAAAAAATTATCAATAACTATTAAAACTATGGGACATATAATGATATCTATGTTGATATATTTTAAAAGTGGTTCGAATTAACATCTTCCCATATTATATAAAAATAGTTTCTATTATGGAATTCAAATACAACCGTACAAGGATTCATCTCGTATGAAGTGTATAAATCCAACAATTTGGGATGAATTTTGATATTGTAACCTATTGAAAGTATATATTTCTCAAGAAATATTAGAAAAAAATAAAACCATTTAGTGAATCATTAAATCAATACATAATAAAAAGAAGATCTACGACGATGATCTTCATCATAATTTTCAGTTTAAATTTAGAGAGAATGTATTCATTTGTATATAACCATGAAAGAATGATAATATATTCTGGAAGAATTGAAGGATGTGACCTATATTCCTTAGATCATTCAAAATCATTAATCTTGTGAGGATTATAGTTTATCACCATAAAATTTTATCATACCATTCCTTGGTGAATTATTTGTTCCATGCATCTCTTTTGAGGAAGTAGATATTTTACTATATATATATATATATATTTAACATTGATGTAGTACCATGAGAATATGATAAATCTTACAATGAACAACTAAAAGAAACCATAGAGAAGAGGGAAGATGTATTATGAAACAATAACAACATGATAGTTAATGTTATCTAGAGGAATCATGAGTTTGAGGAAGAAACATGGGTGCATGCAGATTTAATGAGACAAAATAATACTAATTTTTTTCTACCAGATGCATTCAATTTTGTTGGTGAAATTATTTTCTATGGGGTATAATAAAGTACCATATGATTTTAGTATGTTTTTCCTTTAAATATATCATGTGTGAGAGATAACTTGTGGTGCATGAAATATAAAAAAAATCACTAATATCTAATTTAATTATGCTAAAATATTACACTACAAATGAAATAAATTTAAATATAACTAAATGAATCCTAATATGTAAAATTACTAATGTAATGAAGTCACATGTAAATAAAATTACTAAAATTTTGATATTCAAATCATTATGATATTTTATGAAGATAATACTAATGATAATAAATATATAAAGATTGAATTTTTTATTAATATGGAATTTATCATAAAAAAGAAATTAGTGAATAATATGAATTAATTTAGAGGTTATGTAAGGCTATATATAATAATTTCATATGACTGTAGTATATGAGATCATTAGTCATATGGTCATTTGATATGTATTTATTAAATATAATTATATAAAATAGGTATGTTTCATTTTTTTAATAGTTTTGAAATAATAAAAAATAATATAATTCACATATAATAAATATTTCTGGATTGAAAATAAGAGATAATATTTAATAAAAATTATTTATTATAAAAATATGTGTTTTTACTCATAACATATAATTATTATTCTTAATATTATTTTAATGAATGATTTTATGTTCTTATAAAACGAAAATGATGATTATAATACCAATTTATTGATCAAATTGAATTATTATATGATAAAAAAATAATTTTATTGGGATGCGATTAAAATCAATTAATTTTTAAAACGGATATTTGTCAATGAATTGTTCTTCAATGTGTTGCGTATTATCATTTTAATAAATTCTATTGATCACATTTAATGGATTATAATAATAAAATATAGTGTTTCAATGTATAAAAAATACATTCACACTCATTTAATTAGTAGTTGATATAAAATAACATTAAGAACACTTGATATATAAAAATGAAATTTTCTATAACATTTTTCTACATATTATATTTTCTTCATTTAAAAGATAATTTTTTAATATTTATAAATTTAATTATATATAATTTTCCATAATTTTATAATATTCACCCTGAAATAAGGTAAGAGGTAGAATTTCATCATTTGGAAAAATTAAATTACCGTGGAAAAAATTGAGTTACCATGGGAAAGGAAAAATTAGATAAAAAGTATAAATCGAGGGAAAAAGGAATGGAATATATTTGAAAGTATTTTTTAATGAATAGATGAATATAAATCACAATATAATAATTTCATAATTTTATTCACTTTTCATTTAAAATGACAACCATATGCCTTAAGGAATGAGTATTTGTAAAAAAGCCACTCAAAAATCACCTATAAAACCACCCATCCTGAAACCCTTCAAAACAACTATTCTCTTTAATTGATATCATTAATACACATATAAATTAATTATAATAACTCCTTTGTACAATTTCATAGTCCTATAGTTCGAAGAAGGAGGCCTAAATCCTTTACTCATATGGAACCCATTTTGAGAAGGATTGAATATTTCAGAATAATTTACTAGTTATTAAAAATAATTATAAATTAAATTATAATATAAACTATTTATTTTATAATTATCTAGTCAAATAATTTTATAAAAGATTCATTATTATTTTTTGTAAAATTTATTAACAATCTGTAACTCTAGACTATTACTCATTCATTATTATAACATGTTCTTGTTTGGGTTCATTCAACCACTAACATGAATGATGCTATAAAAATACCATAATATTCATCATGTATGGGTATCAAGTAATTAATATTAGTAATATATTAGTCTAAATAGTAATTTATGATACTAGTGTTATTCTATAATGGTGATAAAAAATTAACTTCCATTAAAAACAACTTGTAATTAGTAAATTACCCAAAAAATGCACATTATGAATTATATTCTCACAAACCATACCCATATCTCACATAAAATGGACATTGAACTATCTAATAAATTAATTAAAATTATTAAAATACCATTACCAATCAATAATTATTTATATTATTGTCAATGAATTAGGATCGACATCACCATTATAAAACTTGTACACAATAATCAAAATTACTAGTCTCTGATGAAAGAAATAAACAATAAAAAAATATATGTGTGGTAAAATATTGTAATTGAGGAGTATAAAATTTAATACGTATGAATAACTTTTATATATTAGTTCCTAAGATGTTTATCTATGTTATATATTTTGTTAATGAACTTTCGTGGAAGTCAATAGTGAGGCTAAGGTTTTTTTACCGTCACTATGAAATCGAGAATGTCTAAAAAAATTGATTTTAGGAAAATGTATGTTATTTATCTATAAAAAGGCTTTAAGTTTCATTTTAATGATAAATTTAAAGGTTTTACACTTCACTTTACCATTTAACCTCAATTTGGATCATAATTAATCTGGTTGGATTCTTGTAAGTGGTGTCAACTTTATTCCCTCGTTTTGTCCAGGAATCTTTTTCTATAATGAAAACTTTTCTATATAATTTAAGGGATGTACTTTTTTTAAGACCCTAGACTTCATGTAGATATTATACTACTTAATGTTTTGTATAAATCTCCTAATTTTGGTTAATGTAATGTTTATCTTGTCTATTAAGGGCCATGGGTCTGTTCTGTGGTGTTCAGGACACATAATAAAGGAAAATCGATCCAACCTATGCATGTTGCATGATTGGAGTACATTTAAGAAGGTAATACAAGAGTGAAGTCCAAACCATGTGAACATGGGTAGATGAATTTCACACATTTGAAGCATGTTTTGTGAAACCTTGCAAAATCCCTAAGTAACTGTGTGACATAGCTCCCCCTTGGAAAGAGGCTGGCGTATTGTTGGTGCACAATTGAAAAACCATATATCCATGTCATGTGTCTCATTAAAGGTATCTTTTCACATGTTTACCCACACATGGGGTATTGAAATCCTCACATGCATTTCTCCCCCACATTCTCATTCTTAACCCTATTGATGAACCTAGGATCCATAATCATCCCAAGGGTGGTTCTCCGTCGATTCTAGGCTCTTTGGAGCACCGTTGGTAGAAGATAAAAGGTCCAGGTATGTCTAGTACTCCTCTCTATTATATTTTATAGATTATGGCTTCTGGTTTAATTTTTCTTCTTCAAAAGAACTAAAACCCCCTTCTTTCCATTGGATCTTAATTTCGGGCTTAAAAGGTGTATTTATTATGGATCCGACACTAAGGTTAAGCAATATTTCATCCACATATTTGAGGTAGGTGGTCTAAAAGATATATACAATAATATTTATGTTTATTTGTGCACATGTGGTTGTATTATTGGTTCTGTCTTGTTGTGAATGTTATTAATTGAGTAATATTTTGTAAAATGGTTGGATAAATTATATATTAAACCCCTCAATATTCCCATGGGAAGTGTTGAGTTTGACTTGACCAGTTATAGGGCCTCCTTGAGAGTGCACTGGCATTTTTGACTGAAAATTATTATTTTATTTTATTATAAAATCAATTTTAAGGAGAAAGTGAGAAACCACCATGTTCAACAGAACAACCAAATGAAAATCAAAGAAAAAAACAAATTACCGGTTCCACCTCTCCCGAGCAGCTATAACAAGTGAAGGACCTCCACCAAATCATGATCACTCGGCAAACAGTCCCGTGCAAAGATGCACGGACACAGAACCGATGGCCAAGCCATACCCTCTTAGTCTTACACTCCAAGTGACATGCTTAAGTGGAGGCCTCATGCTCTGAACCCCATCTGAGGTGGAACCCGAAACCAATCTAGAAACCTATCACCCAAAAACAACTCGAAACACATATACTGATAATGAAATACCCCTTTCAAATTCTTAAGGAAAAAAGAAACCAAGAATTAGATAGAAATGTCTATGGCAGAATCATGGACGAAAAAATTAATTCTACCAGAACCTATATCTCTAAACAACATCCTGGATATAGCAATTACCTGGATGTGCTGATCTCTACTTAACAGGTCTTCAAATGTAGATGATAGTGTATCCCAAAACTGTATATACTCCTCTATTCTTATCAACCCCATGTTGAAACCCCAAACTAGAATTGATTCTTGTTTGTCGACCAAAGAATATTGTTCCTCATTCAGATTCATTTCAATTGCTTGACCCATCATCTTCGCCGCGTCCTCTTTGTAGGCATTGAGAAACAGCACCTACTCTATCACATTAGCATGAAATTGAATTGTGATAATGTATATCCAATGATGAACTTGTTAATGTGTTATTTTTTGTTAAATAAGGTATATTGATAGAAGTTTATATTCTTGGTATTGGCAGAGGGTATTTTTTTTGCTTAACATGAAATGGGATGAATAAATTAAGTGATTATTCTAATTATGTGTGAAATGTACTATAAATTAAGAAGAGGGACAATTAATTTCAACAGATGATTGTGTGTAAATGGGTTAAGGAATTTGAATTTATGAATATGATTAAAGGGATGAGGAATGAGAAATGGAAATGTGATAAATGGTCTATATAATATAAATGATAATTATTCTAATGGGTTAATGCTTAATGATAATTCAAATGTAAAATTGTTGTGAAATTTGAATTTTAAATGATATATGTATTGATGGTGAATTTATTGTGATATGGTATACGTTTTGAATGATTGATAATAATTCTCACATGCCATCACTGTTTTGGGATATTTAATTGAGGTTCTATGCCCATAGGTTGAGTTAGAATAAGGATCTATAACTGACCCCACATTGCATGGGTTATGTAAGGTTATGAAGTACCTATTCACTGAACAATTTCACTTGATGAGACCACCTTCAATGAGGTCTAATG
Source organism: Viscum album (assembly GCA_963277665.1). Classification (NCBI taxonomy): domain Eukaryota; kingdom Viridiplantae; phylum Streptophyta; class Magnoliopsida; order Santalales; family Viscaceae; genus Viscum; species Viscum album. The sequence continues at coordinate 689,431,386 of OY728167.1, forward strand.
GTGAATGTGTTGTATTTCTTATGATGTGTTTATCCCTAGAGATATTCAGAACCTAACGTACCCGTTATTCATAGAAGTTTTCCAACTTGATCCATTGGGTAAATGATTTAAATGCTTAATACATATAACACATGATGAAAATGGGTTAAGTAATATTGATGGTCTATGAGATAAAAATGGAAATAATGGTAGAAATGTTTAAATTAAATATTTATAACTAATGGTACCTGATTTTTTTTAAGCTTGTAATTTATTTAGCACATGCATGGGATTTCTAATTATATTTCATATTTTGTTAACACCATTTGTGGGGGCCGACTATGTTATACTCACACCACGCTCGAAACTCCATTTATTACCAATGTATACTTCATTCTTATATGTTAGGATAAGGGAAAAGGCCCTATTCTAGGTAGCTGAGATGTCTTGGGGTCTGCCCGGATGATGTTCTAGACATGGAGTCAGGACCATCTTGGGTATTCAACTGTTTGTCTTGTTTTTGGTTTTCTTCCCTTTTGGCGCTGTTAGAATGACATGGCTTATTTACAGTTGTTTTACGGTTGGTACCATTTCTTGGGAGATAATTGGTTATGCGTATGTATTGTTTATTTCTCACGGTTTCCCTCACATACTTTTTTTCTATTGTGTATTACTTTAGTAAAGGGGGTATAATATCCCCATGTGACTTAATATACCCTCACTGCTTAATATAAACCTCGGCCACATGAGGAGGCGTTCTTGAGGACATGTGATAACCTAGATCAAGGGACATGTTTAGTGGCATCTATGTCGAAGATGTTAAATATTTATATTAGAGTGGCTCTTTTCCGTGGTCTTATTATTTGGAAATGGTACAAATTAAAATAGGATATGTCAAGTCTTGAAAATAATCTTCTTAATGGGAGTAACTAACCAAGGTACTAGGGAAAACCTAGGTGCATAGGGTTCGAATTATTGTTATTGATGTGTCTTGTTATAGTTGAATGATACTTCACCATCAGGTTATGCACTTGTTTTGTTATGTGGCTGTTTAATGATATTTTATGCAATGAAATAATGGTAAAAGATTATGCATTCATGCATCATTATAGTCCCCTCAGGATATATGTGGCATTCACCGTGATAGAAATACTTGTGATTGGTGTGTGAGACATAAATGGTAGAATGAATTTTACATTCTTTATGATATGAAGAAAAGTTTTTATAAAAAAAATTATGAAAACTTGTAAAAAGGAAATAATGTCAAAGAAGGGTTGATGAATTGTTCTTAATGAAGACTACTAATTGATTATAAAAGTTAACTTTAAGATGTTCTAAATTGGAATGTGTGCCTAAGAGAAAATGTATTCATTGTAAGTGTTGAAATGGTTTTAAAAAGGTGTATAAAGAAAGGTTTGGGACTATGTGAGTTGGTTCATGCCATGTTAATCATGACTTATGGTAGCGGTGTTTAAGGGTAATTTTATAGATGTGATGACGTTATTGGGGATAATGTATTTGGAATGGACCTATATGTCTAGTGGGGAGGCCTGTTTATGTAATATAAGGAAGCTTTATGTTATGTGTTCTAAGAATCATGTTTGGAATTCAAGTGATATTCCACCATGATCTCGTGTTATATTTAAATGACGAGAGAATTTCACTGAAAATTCTCCTCCAGTATTGGAGAATGAGGATATAGTTATTTTGGGTAATAGAGATGAGAAGTACCATGATAACATTGTTCATTTTCTATAGATGATGGAATGGGACACATGGATGAATATGTCGAGCATATTTGAGTTGAAAATGGATTTTTAGTAGTTAAACCCCCTGAGCTTTATTGGAGGGGGTGGGACATAGGAAAATTAATTATGGATAGCGTTTGTTGAGAAATTTACTGACCACATGGAGACACCTTCCATGAAGAGAGTCAAGATGGAGGAATGTATGTTGTCAGTTCATGAAATGCATTGGTTGGACATATTTGTTCAGACTAAATAGAAAGATGGGATGTTATTGAAGTTATTTAGGAAATGTTTCTAGTGAATTTCATTACATAGACCCTGTTTCTGGAGAAGGATGTAGAGATTATTAGTTTTACCAAAGGGGATATGTCGTTGATGGATTATTCTAGTAATTTCATTGACTTGCAACTCTACCTTCCATATTTGGAAAGGGATGAGGTAGTGAAAAAATGTTTCATGAATGGGCTTAGACATAAGATTAGTTCCTAGATAAACATATTCCTTATAAATAGGTTTTTGTAAGTGGGGGATCATTCCCTTATTTATAATTGAATTTAAATTATTATTTAGATAGTGTACTTATGGTTCCATTTGGATGGACGAGAAGTGTGACTTCAGAGGGAATTGAGCATTATTTTGGGAATCTTTACTATGGTGGAAGTGTGTAGAGTAGTCAGAAGAGAGGATTAGGCTCTCATGGTGGTGATTAATTTCTTTTCTATCGGTGTGGTCACCAAGAGAACGTGGATGGTTAGTGTACCCGACCACTCGTTGATTGATGAGAATATAGTTGAATGGGTCATGTGAAGAGGTTTTCTAGAAATCCTAACATTTGGGCACATTTGGAGGAATGAGGTCGATGCTGAGTGCAGGCATCGTGTCTACTACTCCATATAAGGTAATAAATTGGAACCCGATTGGTTGTACTGGTAGAGTTCGTGTATGTGGTACACCATGAGGAGAGATTCCATTTCAGCAGGGTAGTGCAGAACCTGGGACTCATACAAGAGCCCAGGGTAGAGGGGTAGTTTAGTTTCATAGAGTTTAGTCATAACATGTAGGTGGAGAGGTTGTACCATTGACTTTTCATGATACAATTCATGTATATTCCATGATCGTTAGTTGTTTAGTTGAAATCTGTGCCCCACATTCTTTTGTTTCTTCTCAGTTTGTGGTTGTGTTAGGTTTAGTAGGGGAAAACGTGTGTGGGGTTATGTCAATTGACAAACCTCTATGGGTAAAAATAGACAATATTAGACAATTAAATGGGTGCAATCTTATGTTTGGTGGGAACAATTTCCCATGGGACTTTCTTGTGATTGAGATTTCATGTTTTGATCTCATTTTGGGAATGTATTCTCTAGTGTTGTACCATGACCATATTGATTTTTACTTCTTTATGGTAATGATCATCTCCCTTAATGAAGACAGTTATTTCCATATTAGAGAATGAGGCATTTGATCAGGCCATGCATGGATAGTTCATCATCATTTATATAGTCTTACAACCCATGATTCTTGTCTTATTCTTGATGATAGAGGATTGGAGAAGGTTTCATTCTTCATATTGTGGGTCAGTATCCTGATGCATTCCATGAGGACTTCTATGGGCTTCCGCCTGAGAGATATGTCGATTTTATGACAGTGCTTCTTCCCAGGGTTAAACTAGTTTCCATTCTTCCATACATAATAGCACTAAAAAAACTAAGTGAAACTAAAACATATTTGGAGTAGATGGAGTGTAAAGGATTATTCCATCCTAGTATGTCACATTGGTTCTCTTTATAGTTTCTTTCTATAAAAGATGATGGATCGTTGTAGTTATGTGTATATTATAGAAAAATGAATCAGTTATTTTTTAGGAACCTATACCCACTACCTCAAATCAAAAATCATTTTTTGTAGCTGAGAGTTTCTTCAGTATTCTCCAAGAATGATATAATGTCAGGGTTTCATCAATTAAGGGTGATTCCTTCTTGTAATACTTCAGAAATACTTTAGGTGAATTTACAGGTTGTATCAGTTTTTTATGACGCCATTTAGGTTCAAAAATGTGATGGCATTGTTCATAGATCTAATGAACCAAAAATTTCACCTTTTATAAATCATTTTATAGTTTTATTTGTTTATGAAATATTTTTGTACTTAAAATATCATTATTTTTCTTCTAAACATCTTGAAATCTTTCTAAGTAGACTAAGAGATGATTGTTTATACTCTAGGCTATCCAAGTGTCATATATGGATTAATTGTGTGCTTTTATTTGGTCACATCATCTCAGTTTAAGGTTTGTCTATAGAACCAATTAAAGTACAAGAGGTTGTATCTTGGAAACAACCCTAAAATGATTCTGTCTGATGATTTATATATTTGGTGAGATATTATCCAAGGTTCATCAATGATGTTTCCCATTTTTTATCACCGCTGTTTGGTGTGACTAAGAAGGGAATCATGTTTAAATGATATGAGGCATGTGAGAATGATTTCAAAGAGATGAAGAAGTGGTTAACTACTAGATTGATTTTTATATTACCCGAGACAGGTAATTGATAATTTTTTGTGATGTGTCTAGTTCTGGGATTGGTGATATAATGAACCAAACATTACATACATGGTGATTACTTAAAAATTGAAGCATAATTATTAAAACATATAACAAAACCATGATAGGACTGTGTAGATATATTGTCTTTAGAAACTGGGAAACATAAACAACTGGTTCATAAATCATCTACATTGTCTCTCGTTTATTTCATCATATCTAGAGTGCCTTTTGGCATATCCTACTTAATACCCTTATTCCAGACCTAGGGAAAAGAAAACATACAAAAGGGTGAGCTTAAATGTTTAGTAAGGGTCAACAAAGGAAATATCAATCATATCATATTCATAATAAAATAACATTTTGAAAATCCTAACTTGCAAAAGAGATCATAATATCATGGCATTGGATAAATCATATTAGTGAAATTTAATCTCGATAATCATAACTTAAACCATGAAACATTGTGGCATACACACGTAATCATAGAAAATCATTTGATATTAGTCAAGACTTATTTCCAAGACCACTATAGCGGACAAATTCCATTTCTTAACCGATTTAACACCTCGTTCGAGTCCTGTATCACTGATCCAGAATAACTTGATGTTCTAGCCATGTCTATCTCATGAGATATAAATCTTTACCCAATGCATTGGAGGGAGATATAGGTCCCACCCATCTAATAATGAAACCATTCTTATGTGTTCCAAAAAATCATAAACCATACATCATAGCATAACCCATGTAAAAAATGAAATTCCTAAACATCATGCCATAATAACATAATCCATATAAGATGAAAGTATTTCATAAAACTAATTCCATCATTACATTATCAAATCAATGTAATAATATGGAAAGAAACATAACCCTATATTATCTTCGATGTAAAATAATTTTGACAAAACACTTGAACTCCATTCCTGAGGAAAATATCATTTATTTTTCAAAAACATTTTTTGTTTCTCAACATGTCATAGAATTTTAAACTAAAATAAGGTAATTGAAAATAAACCTGAAAACTTATAAAGGAAGCTTCATGTAAATAATGTTCTATGAAATTATAAAAATCCATTCATGCCGTATAAGTTAAAAATAAACATTCTTCTCGTACTTTGGCCGAAAAGTCAAAAAGTATCTCGTACTGAAAATAAAAAAAAATTCCTTTCATATATTTTACTATAAATTCACCAATAGGTAAGATTTTATTTAAACAATTTTTGGGGGAAAATATTACATATTGTGGAAACATGTATGTGGATGAAAAATATGCCTCAGTAAATACCGAAGTATAAACAGTCTCGGATATAAACGAGATTGCGATATTTTCCCTTAACATAGGTCTGATATGATTTTTACGCATTCAAACCTCATGTATAATGATGTCAAAAATTTCATTGACTTATTCCAGAATCACATTCATTATTATGATATCATATATGTTCATATTCTTATCTTCTTATTAGTAATACTTCATTGCTACTTGTTATTTGGGTGTTTATGGCTTTATGTTCTTATGCATGTTTTATCGAATAAATTATTATTCCTATTTTTAGGTTATATAAACATCATTACAGAATGGTACTAGTATAATATATATCAGATTTATTCATTCAATTCATTTATATAATCATCGTTTAATGAAGATCATGTAGAACAAATCAGATAGCACCGTGGAGACGGTAAGCCGTATGTACGCACGAGTGACGATATGGTTCCCAAAATTATTGAATGGTATTGGAGAGGATGAAATTATATCTCAGAATTAGTATCATGTTATAATATTCATATATAGTTATTCTTTACACCATTTTACCTGTACAAGTAAGGTGGTGGTGGGAAAACAGATTACACCACGACGTGTAGACGGTATTCCGTACGTACGCACGCGCGGTGATTTCATTTTCCGTAGAATGGATAGAAGGTGAAATAGGGTTGTGGAATAGTTATAATAAAATATCATTATATGAGTTATAATGATGATATTAATTTATCATGAAACAAATAAAGAATAAGATGTAGAAGAAGAAATAAATTTGAAAGGATCGGTAAGTGATATTACCTCTTCTTCGACATGCCTCTTCTAAACCTCCACTTAGGGCACTAAAGATGGTCTTTGAAGAAGACCAGGACCTGTAGTTTGTTTCTAGGGAAGTGGAGAAGTGAAATTGGAAGGGTTTGGACGATCTTGAAGGATCAAAATGGTGTTAGGAGGAGAGGGATGAGGTTCCCTTTTATAAGGGAGGAGTGGGGCACCTTTGGAAACATATGAAATATTAATTTATAATAAATTTAAACCTCTTGAAGAAACATCAAAAAATTAATCAAATCCTAATATTAGATTATATAGAGTTGTAATATCATCAACCAATAAAATTTAAACATGTTTAGAAATTATTTTAAACCTTATCAACATGATTTATCCTTATTTAATCTATTAATTTTATTTGTTGTAATAATAATATAAATTTTAAATTGTTATAAATAATTACTTATGTGTTGTGAATTTTCCATAATTTTATAATTTATAACATCTTCTATCATATAAATTTCAATTTATAAATTTTAAATATTATTGTGATTATTAAACAATTTTATAATATGTTATTTTTATAAAATAACAATAGTGTCAATTTTGACACTATTTATTTATTTGAATTTAAATAAAATATACACAGAATATATGTTCAAACTAAAAGATTTAGTATATTCATAAAATTTCATAATTATCTATAAAATTCTTTGATAACATTAATTAGTTCATATAATTTTTATTTTAATATTTTTAAAACTATTTATTTGATATTTCAATCAATAAAATAATTTCAACATCACTATTGTGTCATAATTAATGATAATTATTTAATCCCTAAAAATAATAAATAAAATTACCTGATGTAGATAATTTTATTATATTTCTAGATAAAATTCATGTTCAATGTTTTCGGAATTTTATCACTAAATTAGAATTATTACACTTATAAGATATAAGAGAGAGACATATTGTCACTTTCTTTGCTTTTAATTATAATTATATAATTTTCATGGTCCAAGGTCCATGCAATGATTTTATTACGACCCTTAGGTGATATGGGTCGACTTTTATTCATCCAATAGAATTTTGGCTAGTGTTATGGTAATTTTACAATCTTATTTTTACCCTTAATTACCCGATTTACCTTTAGCTGTCGTAAATAAAAATTACCGTAGTTACATTTTATAATATCCAAAAAATAAAAGTAACTTATTAACATAATTTGGACCCACTGAATCTAAATATGGAATCCATTTTTCAAAATTAAATACAAACAAGTTTCAGTAATTTATTTAAAATTTATCCCGTTGTTAAGAAAATGGGTTTTAAATGTTAAAACATTGCCAAAGATTGAAATGTTTTTACCTATGAATTCAATGTAAATTAAATTCTAATGACATACATTATATTAGAATGTAATTATATATTATATTTATTCTTTAAAACCATTCAATAATATATTTTAACCACATAAATTATTTTGATGAAAATAGTTATTTTCAATTAAAAATTAGCGTATTTTTACTATAAATCAAAATATGAAAGTTATCAGAAAAGCATCAAAAATTTATCCAATGTAAATTTTTATAAAATGATTCAATATAAGAAGGTTATTTTGTCAAATTTAACTCATAAACTTTTCAAAAATCAGATTTAAAATGGGTTCGCCATCAAAAGGTGGAAAACTGCATTTTTGAAAAAACTAATTCTTTTATCCGAAAAATTGATTTTTTTTCTTGTATCATATGTAAAATGAATCCTAATATTATATAAAATTCAAAATGTGGTTAATAATATTTATAATGACTAGTGTTTATAATATTTTTATAACATATCGTTGTTTAGCGAAACATAGTATTGCGTACAACACACGCTATCGAGGAAGGTCGCTATTGCGTGTAATGCAAGCCAAGTTAGTGTTGTGTGTAGTGAAAGATTCCTTTGATTTGCATATAACATAATACATAAAAAATATTTCTCATAAAATCTCAGGGTGTTACATTCTACCCCCCTTAAAATGAATTTCTTCGTCGAAATTCATCACTTTGTAATAAAAAGATGAGGATACCTCTCCCTCATCAAATCCTCATGCTCCCATGTAGCTTCTTCTAATTGGTGGTTCCTCCATAAAAATTCAACCAAGTGAGTAGTCTTGTTTCATAGAACATTTTGGCTACAATCCAGAATATATATCGGTTGTTCTTCATAAGAAATATCTTGCTCGAGTGGTACAACTTCTGAGCATTGTACATGTGAAGGATCGGGTATGAACATTCTCTGGAGAGATACATGGAATACATCGTGAACTTGAGAGAGATTCAGTGGAAGAACCAATCAGTAAGATACCTTCCCAACATGATCTAGTATTTCGAAAGAACCGATATAACTAGGGCTCAACCTTCCCTTCATTATAAATCTCATTACTCTCTTCCAAGGAGATATTCGTAAGAACACATTATGACCCCCTTCAAACTCTAGGTCTTTTTTTTCGGTTGTCGGCATAACTTTTTTATCGAATCTGAGCTGATCTTATGTGTTGTTGAGTATATCTGACCATTTATGCCATCTCATCAACAAGATTGGGTCCTAATAGCTTTCTTTCCCCAACATCATCCCAGAATGTTGGAGTTCTGCATTTCTTTCCATAGACAACTTTATAAGGATCCATCTGAATACTGGAGTGAAAGCTATTATTATAAGGAAATTCAACCAAAGGTAGGTGTTGATTCCCAACAACAATTGAAATCCATAGAGAAATCTCTTAACATGTCTTCTAGAGTTTTAATTGTTTTCTCAGACTGACCGTCTGTCTGAGGATGATAAGCAGTGCTGAATCTCAACTCTGTATCTAGAGTATGCTGAAGACTTCGCCAGAACATCGAGGAAATCCTCGTATCCCGATAAGATAAAATGGAAAGTTGTACTCCATGCAATCTTTCTACTTCCTTTACATATATCCTAGCAAGATGATCAAGAGATAAATCTTCTCTAATAGTAATTAATGTGCCGACTTTGTAAGTCGATCAACTATAACCCAGATAGCATTATAGCCTTCAGATATTTTAGGAAGTCCAGTGACAAAGCCCATAGTAATGTTTTCCCATATCCATTTTTCTATGGGCAATGGTTGTAACATCCCCTTAGACTTTTGTCTCTTAGCTTTAACTTGGTGACAAACCACGCATTGAGAGACATATTCAGCAACATCTCTTTTCATGCCATCCCACCAGAAGTACTCTTTCAGGTCTTATTAAATTATCGTGCTTCTAGGGTGAATAGAGAATGAAGAACTATGAGACTCATCCAATATTTCCTTCTTTAATTCTGTGATGGGAGGAACACAAACCCGATTTATGAACCTTTTTATTTTGTCACAGTCAATGTGGAATTCAGGAATATTTCTCACCTTCTTTTGTAACTATACATATTCTTTCTATACCTTTTTAATCATAAAATGTTTAGATGGATTAACATTTATTTGAGAAAGATAATATTTTTCGCCTTCCATTATAATTCCATTATCCATCCTTTGTAAATCCAAAAATATTGTATCTTTTGTGATTCTCATCATGGATAAGTAAGCATGGTCATGTCGACTTCATACATCTGCCACCTTGTTTTCTTTCCCATGGTGGTAATGAATTGAGTAGTCGTAATCCTTAATCATCTCCAACCATCTACATTGGCGCATATTCATCTCCTTTTGTGTGAAAATATACCTAAAACTTTTATGATCAGTATAAATATCACAACTTTCATCATAAAGGCAATGCCTCCAAATCTTTAATGCAATGATTACCACAGCTAACTCCAAATCATGATTTTGGGTAATTTCGCTCAAGGATTTTCAACTGTTGTGAGGCATAAGCTATCAAAACATCATTTTTCATGAGAACACACCCCAATCCCTTCTTGGATGCATCATTGTAGATAACAACACTTTCTCCACTACAAGGCAGTGTGAGCATAGGTGCATTGGATAAACTTATTTTTAACTACTTGAAATTCTCTTCACACTCCTCTTTCCATAAAAACATAACTCATTTTCAATTAAACCTGATGAGTGGATTAGATAATCGTGAAAAATATTTCACAAAACCTCTATAGTATCCAACCAAACCAAGAAAACATCAGATCTTAGTTACTATTGTTGGCCTCGACCATCTTTTGATAACCTATTTTCTTGTTGGATCCATAGATATCCACTCTTTTGAGATTATGTGATCCAAAAATGAAACTTTTCGAAGACAAAATTCAAACTTGGTAAATTTGTCATGAAGAATCTCCTTTCTTAGGTTCTTTAATACAATTCTCAAGTGATCATCATGTTCTTTCTTGTCCTTTTAATAGAAAAGAATATCGCCTATAAAGACTACCACAAACTGATCAAGATAGTCTCTAAGGACTCTATTCATTAGATCCATGATGATAGTATGGGAATTAGTAAGACCAAATGGGATCAATATAAATCCATAGTGTCTATACCTTGTACAGAAATCCATCTTTGGTATATCCTCCTTTTTGACCATTAATTGATGATACCTTGAACAAAGATCAATCTTGGAAAAGTATTGAGCTCTGTGTATTTGGTTAAATAATTCATCAATGCGTGGGAGAGGATATTTGTTCTTTAAAGTGACCTTTTTATGTTCTTGATAATCAATGAAAAGTTTCATTGATCCATCTTTCTTCTTAACAAAGAGAACAGATGCTCCCCAAGGTGACACACTAGGGCATATGAATCCTTTATCAATATTCTCTTGGAGTTTCTTCTTCAATTCCTACAACTCAATTGGGGACATTCTATAAGGTGTCTTTGAAATGGGAATATCACCCGATATGAGTTCTATTGAATAACAAACTTCACGATTTGGTGGAAGACCTGACAATTCCTCGAGAAAGACATCATCAAAATCCCGTATAATTGGCGTATTCTTAATTGTGAGATTCTCTCCAACCATTTGAGATAAATAACTTTCATTTTTTGGAATCAAGACCCATATGATGGAAGAAATTTACACTATATGGTTATAATCATCCTTGCATCGATAGATGATCGTAGATTGATCAGGAATATTAAATGTGACTTCCCTTCATTGGAAATTGATATGAGCTCCATATAATTAATGCAAATCCACGCCAAGAATCACATCAAATTCCACTATAGGAAGGATCACATGATTTTCCGGAAGCACATTCCCACAAACATCAATCAGAGAATAATTTTAAACTTTTGATGCGACTGTTGTTCCCTTAGGGGTTGTCATAACTAACTAAATATCTAACTTCTGAGGTAAAATAGCGAAACCCTTAGATAAATCTTCATGAATAAAATAGTGGGTGGATCTAGCATCAAATAAAACATTTTATACTTTATAGTGGATGGTGTGTGTACCTTTCACCACTTCGTTATCGTACTCCACATAACCGATAGTAATTGCATGTGACTTTCCTTTGTCATTGGCCTTAGGATTTTGTTGATGTATATCATCATCAACAACCCTTGGATTAGAGAATTGATTGGCATAATAAGCCACTTCCTTTCACTTGAAACATTGAAGTGTAGGACGTGCATTCTGTTTATACCATTCATTGTTCACATCATTAGACATATTCTTCCCATTATTTCGACATTCAATTTCCCGATGACCTTATTTTACATACTTAAAACATTTACTTGTCCATTTAAGACAATTCCCTCCATGTTTCTTTCCACACATTGACCATAAGGAAAAACTCAACTTCTTTTCAGTGTGGTCTTTAGATTTTCCTTTGAATTCAGTTTTCCTCTTCTTATCAAACCCATATGACTGATAGCTTCCTCTAATCTCCATGTCAACCTTGAGAGCACATCGAACAATTTACTCAAAGCTATTAAAGTACCTTATGGATAATGCCCTTCAAATTCTTGGTTTTATGCCACTAAATAATCGATCAATCTTACTCTTAGGTTGGATAATAATTCTGGAAGCATACCTTGTAGGTCTTGTAAAATTTTCTTTGTAGGTACCAACAGATTCATCCTAATTTTTCTTAAGTTCAAGAAACTCCTTCTCCATATTTGTTCGATGAATATGAGGGAATTAATTATTGAAAAATATGCTCATGAACTCATCCCATTCCATGGACTCAATTTCGTCTATTTTCCTTGTATTCTTGATAAGATTCCACCATTGATCAGCTTCGTCTTCCAAATGATATACTGCTAATATGACTTTATCATGTTCGGAACATTGTATACCTGAAAATATCTTTTCAGCGGTACTAATCCATCATTCATCCACTAATGGATCAGAAGACCTGCTGAATGAAGGTGGATGCTACCTCATGAAGGATACAACATAATGATTCTCCTTCCTTTGATCATTTGGAAGGCCTACATGATTCATAGCTTGAGAAAGTTGTGTGAACATGAGTACAATATTTTTCATTCCAGCTCCCATATTGTTTGGCTACTCAGGGGGACAATCATTTCATTGCCCGTCATATTCAGTATTGACACGATTCCTTCGGGTTCCAACCATTGATTAAAACCAAGAAGCATTGTGTGAGAAACACTAATTAAAATAGAAAAACCACACAATCAGTAATAAAATTTCACACTTTAGGTCTTATCATAGGTTATTCATGGCCATTTCTAAAACACTAATATTTTTTTCTATGCTTAAACATATCCTTAGGGTTCTTACTAAGGATTTTAGATCTTAATTTCCAAAGGTTGACTATACATTTCCTTTGATACCAACTATAACAACCCAAACATTACATACATGGTTATTACTTCAGAATTGAAGCATAATTATTACAACGTCTAACAAAACCATGATAGGACCATATGGGTATAGTGTCTTTAGAAACTGGGATACATAAACAACTGGTTCATAAATCATCTAAATTGTCTCGCATTTATTTCCTTATATCTAGAGTCCCTTTTGGAAAATTTTAGTTAATACCCTTCTTCCTGACCTGGGGAAAAGAAAACATACAAAAGGGTGATCTCAAATTCTCAATAAGGGTAAAAAAGGAAATATCAATCATATCTTATTCATAAGAACATAACAATTTGAAATTCATAACCAAAAAAGAGATCATAATATCATGACATGGGATAAATCATAGTAGTGAAATGTAATCCTAATAATCATAACATAAAACATGAAACTTTGTGTCATACACACATAATCATATAAAATCATTTCATATTATTCAAGAATCATTTCCAAGACCATCATAGCATACAAAGTGCATTACTGAACTGAGTTCACTCCTCGTTCTAGTCCTGTATCACTAAACTGGATTAACTTTCTGTTCAGCCATATCTATATCGTGAGATATAAATCTTTATCCAATGCATTGGAGAGAGATACAGGTCCCACCAATCTCATAATGAAACCATTCTTATGTGTTCCACAAAATAATAAACCATACATCATAGCATAACCCATGTAAAAAAATGGGATTCTTAGACATCATGCCATCATAACATAATCCATATAATAGAAAAGAATATCATAAAAAAAATTCCATCATAACATAATCAAATCGTTGTAATAATAGGGAAAGAAACCATACCATATATTATCTTAGATGTAAAATATTTTTGATAAAACACTTGAACTCCATTCCTAAGGAAAATAACATTTCTTCTTCAAAAAATATTTTCCATTCTCAACATGTCATAAAATTTTAAACTAATGGAATTTAATTGAAAATAAACTTGAAAACTTATAAATGAAGCTTCATGGAAATAATGTTCTATGAAATAATAAAAATCCATTCATGCCTTATAAGTTAAAAATATACATTCTTCTTGTACTTTCCCCGAAAAGTCAAAAAGTATCTCGTACTGAAAACGACAAAAAATTCCTTTTATATCATTTACTAAAAATTAACCAATTGGTAAAATTAGATATAAAAATTTTTAGAGGGATAATATTCCATATTGGGGAAACATGGATGTGGATGATAAGTATGCCCTAGTAAATACAGTAGTATAAACAATCTCGGATAAAAATGAGATTGCAATATTTTCCCTTAACATAGGTCTGATATGCTTTGTAGGAATCTGAACCTCCTGTATAATGATTAAAAAAATTTCATTGAATTATTCCAGAATCATATTCATTGTTATGATATCATATATGGTCATATTCATATGTTCTTATTAGTAATATTTCATTGCTACTTGTTATTCGGGTGTTTATTGCTTTATGTTCTTATGCGTGTTTTGTCGAATAAATTCTTATTCCTATTTTTAGGTTATAGATACATCATTAACAGAATTTTATTTGTATAATATATATCATATTTATTCATTCAATTCATTTATATAATAATGGTTTAATGAAGATCATCTAGAATTAATCACATCGCACCGTGGAGACGGTAAGCCGTACATACGAACGAGCGACGATATCGTTCCCATACTTATTGAATGGTATTGGAGTGGATGATAGAATATTCGAGAATTAGTATCATTTTATAATAATCACATATAGTTATTCTTTACACCATTATACACATCCATGTAAGGTGGTGGTGGGAAAACATATTACACCACGGTGTGGAGACGGTATTCTGTACGTATGCACACCAAGTGATTTCATTTTCCATTGGATGGATAGAAGGTGAAATACGGCTTCTGCACAGTTATAATAACATATCATTATATGAGTGATACTTATTTTATTAATTTATAATGTAAAAAATAATTAATAAGGCGTAGAAGAAGAAATAAATTTTAAATGATCAGTAAAGGATATTACCTCTTCTTCGACACACCTCTTTTAAACCTCCTCTTAGGGCACTAAAGATGGTATTTGAAGAGAACCAGGACCTCTAGTATGTTTTTAGGGAAGTGGACAAGAGAAATTGATAGGGGTTGGCTGAGATTGGAGGCTCAAAATGGTGTGGGGATGATAGGGAGGAGGTGCCCATTTATAAGGGAGGAGAGGGGCACCTTTGGAAACATAAGAAATATTAATTTATAATAAATTCAAACCACACTAAAAAACCTCAAAAAATGACTCACATCCGAATATTAGATGATATCGGGTTGTAATATAATCATCCAATAAAATTTAGACATGTTGATAAATTATTTTAGACCTTATAAACTTGATTTATCCTTATTTAATCTATTTAATTTCATTTGTGGTAATAACATTCTAAATTTTAAATTGTTATAAATAATTACTTATGTGTTTTTAATTGTCCATAATTGTATCCTTTTTGATATTTTAGACCATATAAATTTCAATTTATAAATTTTAAATTTTTTTGTGATTTTTAAACAATTTTCTAATCAGTTATTTTTATAAAATAACAATAGTGTCAATTTTGACACTATTCATTTATTTGAATTTAAGTAAAATATTAATAGAAGATATGTTCTAAATAAAATATTTAATAGATTCATAACATGTCATAATTATCTATAAAATTCTTGGAGAACATTAATTAGTTCATATAATATTTATTTTAATATTTCTAAAATCATTTATTTGATATTTCAGTCAATAAAATAATTTCAACATCACTATTGTGTCATAATTAATGATAATTATTTAATCCATAAATATTATAAATAAAATTACATGATGTATATAATTTTATAATCTTTCTATAAAATATCCATGTTCTATGGTTTATGAAGTTTTTCACTAAATTAAAATTATTACACTTATAAGATATAAGAGAGTGACATGTTGTAACTTTCTTTGGTTTTAATAATAATTATATCATTTTCATTGTCAAAGGTCCATGAAATGATTTTATTATGACCCTCAGGTGATATGGGAAGCCTTTTATTAATCCAATAGAATTTTGGAAAGTGTTTGGGTATTTTTACAATCTTATTTTTACCCTTAATTACCGGATTAATCATTAACTGTAGTAAATAAAAATTACCGTAGTTACTATTCATAATATCAAAAAAATAAAAGTAATCTATTAACATAATTTGGACCCACAAAATAAAAATATGGAATCCATTTCTCAAAATTTAAATCACAGAAGTTGCTGTAATTAACTTAAAATTAATCCCATTGTTAAGAAAATGGGTTTTAAAAGTTAAAACATTGCCAAAGATTGAAATGTTTTTGCCTATGAATTAAATGTAAAATCAATTTTAATGACATAAATTATATTAAATAGTAAAAATATATTCTATTTATACTTTAAAACCATTCAATAATATATTTTATCCCTATATATTATTTTGATGAAAAATGTTGTTTTCAAATAAAAATTAGCGTATTTTTACTATTCATCAAAATATGAAAGTTATCAGAAAAGTATCAAATTTAACCAATGAAAAATTTTAAACCATGATTCAAAAGATGAAGTTTATTTTCTCAATTTCAACTCATAAGATTTTCAAAAATTAGATTTGAAATGGGTGCGCCATCAAAATGAGGAAAACAGCATTTTTGAAAAAAATTATTATTTTATCCAAAAAATTGATTTTTTTTCTCGTATCATATGTTATATGAATCCTAATGTTATATAAAATTTAAAATGTGGTTAATAATATTTATAACGAGTATTTTATATAGTATTTTAATAACATATCATTGTTTAGTGAAACTCGGTATTATATACAACACACGCTATCGAGGATGGTCGATGTTGCGTGTAATGCAAGCCAAGTCAGCGTTGTGTGTAGTGAAAGATTCTTTTGGTGTTTCTTATAACATAATGCAAAAAAATATTTCTCATAAAATATTATGGTGTTAAAATTTAAGTATTAAGGATGGATTATTGGGTTTTTGGAATATGGGTCACAACCATCGAGTAATTATGAATGAAATTAACCTGCCCATGATATTGAGTTGGCTGTGGAGGTTTATTCAATTGAGTGATATAGGAACTAGTTGTTTGGATAATGATTTATGACGTTTATTGAACATAAATTTATTTTGTGCATGTTTTCCCAATGATATTTCAATCTTTGACAACGAATAGGGTTTTATTACAAGAGGTATTTGAATTTTGATATTGTTTACCCACTAGAAAAGTGAAATAGTGTTACAGATTCATTGAGTTGGAAGACTCAAAATCAGGTAGTTCAAGAATCAAGATCTGAGTGGATGTTTATGGTGTTATTTGGCATGACCCATCTATAGGATTAGTTTGGGATGGAGTAGATTACTCTTGCAACCTTGGTGGTTGATTCAATGATTTCCATCCAGATCAAGCAGATGAATGTTAACGATCTGGAGTGTTTGACACTGAGGTAAATCCATAGAGGTGGGGAGTCACATTTCAGTTGGACCATTTGTAATGATGAAATCATGTATTTTTTGCCGTGTTTTTGTGACAACAATAATTTTAGGAGAGTTGGTATACATGTTCCATTCATCAAAGTGCGTGGTGCCTCGACGTTATACGAAAATGTATCATGATCATTGTAGGAAGTATTAGTGGATATGAATAAAGAAATAGGTTCCATTTTTCATGGTGAGATTCCTTACCTATCAGTAGGTGAGGGATGAGCATCAGTGACTGGGTGACATGTTACAAACATTTCCCATTCCAAAATTGAAGTGGGATTAAGTAACAATGGAAATCCTAGTGGGAAATATGATGATAATTCATATGAATGATGTGATCTAGCTAGTCCTAGATCGATTTACTATGGTGGCTCATTTATTATTGATTTTAAATACATTCAACATTGACCAGTTTGGTGAGTTATATGTTTAGGAGGTAGTGCGATTTCATGGAATACCATATACAAAAGATTCAAATCATGATCCACATTTTAAATCTTTTTTCTGGAAGGGGTATTGAGGGAAGTGGTTACCCATGAGTTGATGAGTATGGATTTCCACCCATAGAGAGATGGGTAGTCAGAGCATAATTTTCAGGTATTAGAAGTCAGGTTGATGGACTGTTTATTAGAATTTTTGGATCATGGGAAATGATCTGGGCTCATAATGAATTTTTATATAATAATAGTTTCTAGTATATGATTCTTATTGAAACATATGAGTATCTCTATGGTGGACCATGAATATTTCCATTGTGTTATTTATAGACTATAGAAATAGAGTTGTTGGGACCATGTCTCATGTAATAGATGTCAGAGAAGGTTTAGTTGACCTGGAAACTTATTGAAATATCTATGAGTATGAAGAAGTCATATAACGATTAACACTGTAGACGTCTTGAGTTTTTGGGGTTTATCTTGTGTTTCTTTGGGTGTCTCCATGGTTGGGACACCATTACATTCATAAACACTGTATATTGGTGCCCAGGTATGTGGGTCCATTTGAGGTTGTGCAGAGGATCAGATTAGTGGTGTACCAATTGGATCTTGAGTTTTGGGGGTTTATCATGTGCTTGATGTTGTGGATAATGTAATTTAAGCTGAAATCTCCTTTGAGAAGAATTTTGTTCTCTTTGTGGATCATAGTGAGAATGTCTTGCGGGGAAAGACTGTGACCTTAGCACATGTTCTATAGAATTATGGTAATATTCTAGAAGATACATGGGATATAGATTTGGATATTTCGGCTCAGTGGCCCAATATCATTATCATAGAAGCATAGTGATGCTCAGATGTGTGGCTCGAGGATGACTCGATATAAGGTGGGGAGGTTGTAACTTATCGTACATTGTGGAGGTATTTCATTTCTTAAATATTGGTTTACATCACATAGTTTTAGTTAATGTAATTTTTACATGGTGTATGAGGGGCCACATGGGTATTCTGGTTTGTTCGAGACAAGAAATTATGGAAAACTTGGCCAACTGGTGCATGTTTCATGGTTGGTGCATGGTTAATTAAACAGTTCAAGTGTATAGGCCAAATAGTGTGAACATGGATATGGTAATTTCACATGATTGGTTTACTTTTTTAAAAAAACATTCTGAATCCCCATGAAACCATGCAACATAGCTCCCTCTTGGACATGGGCTGGTGCATGATGAGGTCATGTTTTGGAAAACGATGTGTCCAAACCATCCTCTACATTAGAAGTGTGTTTATAAAAGTTTACACCTTGAGGATTTTTTGACCATCAACCAATTCCCCCCAAAAAATTCTCCCATAAACCCCTACTGACAAACCAAGGCTCCCAAATCATTCCATGGGCTTTTCTTTTTCAATTATACTCTGTTCGGAGCTCGTTTGGTTACAAATCTATTCTATGGGTAAGTATAATCCCCCCCCCACTATTCTCTTTTCTAGATTTGGGATTTTGGTTTCATTCTTTATCTTCCACATCCATAAATCACTATTTTCTTGATAATATTATTCTAGCACATCAATGGGGCTTGAATCTCGATCTAAGGCTAATGTTTAGTGAGCGTTCATCCACTTATTCGACTTACGTGGTCTTCATGTTTTTTTCCCATAGTCAAGATGTTGATTTGTTCATGTGTGGTTGTGTTCATGGTCCTTATTTATTGTGAATTTTATTCCGTGACTAATATTTTGTATAATGGTTGGAAAATTTTAAATTTAACCCCTCATGTTCCTCCTAGGACTAGTTGAGGTTGACATGACCAGTTATAGGGCCACCCATGGGGTGCACCGACTTTTCCAAACATAGATAATGGTAAAGTTAAGCATAAAATTGACTAGTGATATGGTAGATCCCATGATGAAATATATTATGTGTTAGTTTGTGTTTAAAATAGGATATTAATTTTTGTGTCTATACATAGTAATGGAAAATTGGATTGTTTGGCGTAAAATGAAATGGACTGAATGAATAAAGTAAATATTCTAGTGACATGTGAAATCTACTATAAATTCATAAGTGGGAAAATTCATGTAATGAGATGAATGTGTGTAAATGGGTTGTGGAATGAGAACATATGAATATGTTGATTGGCTTATGTCATGAGATTGGTAAATGGGATAAATGGGCCATGTCATGTAAAGGGGAAATGTGTAATGGGTTACGGATTAATGTTATTTCACATATTGAAGTTTTGGGAAATGTGAAATGTTAATGTTTTGTGTATTGAGGGTGAATGGTTGGTGATATGGTATATGTGGTGAATGATAAAAAATAATGTTGAAATTGTATCATTTATTAGGGTATTTACCCACTATTCTAAGCCCATGAGTCGGGTTAGACAGAGGCTCTAAACTCCACCACACACTGTATTGTGTTGGGAAGGGGACAAAGGCTCTATTCCACTAATGGTTGCATTTGATGAGACAACATGGACTGAGGATTCAAGGTGAGTGTGAAACACCCCAACCCCATTTTCCCAGAGTCGGTGCATTATTTTAATACATTGGCATGATTACAAGGAATCAAGTCTAGAAAGACCGATTAGTTTAGAAGTCTTGGAAAATATATTACATACATGAACGTTACATTACACATTACAAAATAAAACACAACATAAATGATCCTTTGATAATTTCATTAATCCTATAGCTTAACCCTACTTACCAATCATAATACACTTATTTTAATCCTGAGAAAATTAAAACATAGAAAGGGGTGAGCTCAGATGCTCAGTAAGGATAACAATATAGCATAAACATTCATAAATAAGCATAAACATTTAAGGAAATGTATAAGACTAAAAAAATACTTTTAAACTTAAACTTCAGCACAATATGGAAATGATACAGTAACATAATTCCATTTACTTATCACATTTATATTCTACTAGTCCAATAATCACATGTAGTATCGATAGCCACATTCATAATGATAGAATGCATAATGACAGACTTTCAAAACCACATAGTCAAGGCCTTGTGCGAAGACTACAAATAAATTTTTTTCCGAAGGCCCTGTGCCTAGACATTAGTTTGTCTCATTAGACCTACCGATGCATCATGAAGCTATAGCAGGCTCCACCCATAACTTGATAAGTCTAATTCATTCCTCATATGAAAAGGATGAAACATAATATAAACATTCATATTAAAACTAGCATACGAAATGTAAATATTTTATCCATAAACCATGAAAGGTATAAAAATAGCACATTCACAGTCTAACCTATTATAACTCATTCAATATAATATGGATGATTTTTTCATAATAAATCAAATTCAAACATGTTTAGAATCCATCAAAGGATGTTAACATAGATAATAATTATCAGTAAAATTCTTTGATAGAAATACCCCTTTTTCATGAAGTCGTTTAAAAGTCTCTCAATTTATAGAGGAAATCATTTGAAAGAAATTTTTGAATCAAAGTGTCTTATAAAACTTTGAATCATTTAAACATATTTATCAATTAAAAACATTCATGTCCATAAAAATAAATCCTCAAAATCATTTTGAAAACATGGACATTGATTAAATTGGTTTATAAAGATAAATCATTAAAACATTTAAAATGATGATCTAGTTAAATAGACCCTCCCCTAAAACCTTAAAAGATCCCTTTTGAAAACATTTTTATGAAATATGGGTATCGATGATAAGAATTTCCCAAAGAGTACTTACACATAAACAATCTCGGATAAATAACGAGATTGAGGAAATAACCCTTACCGATTTGGTATCATACGAAATATACACCCCATGAAAGAAAGATCATACACTGAAGATGTAAATACCAATAAGTTAAATTATATTACACAACTAATACAACAATAGGCAGTACATACACCACCCAAAAGGAAATAATGGCAATTATAACATGGATCTCATATGAATAAAAAGTTAGATGAAAACCCCTTACGTTGCACATTACTTTGGTCGAGGGTACATTTAACCTTTTGTATAATGACCATTGTACGTTATTAATTTATACCAGAACCATATTCATATTTATTATATCATACATGATTCATTTATTACTTTATACTACCCATTTAATAAATATATTCTTGTTAAATTAACATTTCATGTAATAATCGTTTTTTTTATCGTACGTATTTTAACTTGTTATTCTAGATCGTATCATTTAGATCATGATTTAAATAATTTACGAATATAAAAAATTATTTATATATAATATATATTAAGAATATAAATATTGATAATATATATATATATATGAAATGGAAAAAACCGTTTATGGAGACGGTATGTCGTACGTACGCATAAACGCTGTTTCCGTTTTCATATCAAATTGAAAAGAAGTGAATAAGATATATGTAAGTACATACATATATATATATATATATATCTAGTATAATTATTATTTCATCATTATATAATTATTAATAATATATATTTTTAAAGTCATCGTTGAATGGTGAATGTGGAAATGAATCTCATCGTGTTGTGGAGATGGTAATCTGTATGTACGCACGAGAAACAATATAATTCTTTTGATATTAAAATCATATATAATTTGATGGTATATAATATATACAGAATCATTATAATTATATATTTATTATTTACATCATTTATTCTCATTATTGTACCCATCCAAATGATGAAACGTTTGAATAACAAACTACGCCACAACGTAGAGATGGTAAGCCATACATACGTACGTGTGGTGAATTTTCATTCATAGGATGATTAAAAATAATGAATACAGTTTTTCCATTTTTATAACAACATCAAATTATATAGAATATAATAGTGTTTTTTTAGAATGGAAACATCAAAGAAATAGGAAGTGGAAGAAGAAAGGAATTTGAAAGAGGTGAGGAAATATTTACCTCTTCTTTGGGTTATTTCATTTGATTTGATCAAAATGGCTCCATAGGATGCGTTAATGACTAAAGTAAGGCCTATAGGATGTAGGGGGTACATTTTAGAGGATATTTGGGTAGGGTTTGGCTAATCCAAATGGCTTTGAAGGTGTGAATTTTATTGAAGGGGGAGTGCCCTTTTATAAGAGGGGTGAGGGGCACCTTAGAAAAAACATAGAATATTTCTTTATAATAAATTCATATTCAGTTTAAAATGGGTCCAAACTGATTTATTTCTAGGATAAGGTGGGGAGGGTTCGAAAACCACTCAGCCAATAGATTTCAGAAAGGTTTGAGTTATTATATTAACCTTATCTTTTAGATTTAACTCTTAGTTAATTAGTTTGACATTAACCATGTCTCTTTGTATTTTTATATTATATGGTTAATAAACATACAATAAACATCCAAGAGAACCTAAAGTTCTCCATTAATGAGATATATAATATTATTTATGCCCTTTGGACGATCCTTATATATTTAGGAATATAATATTAATTAATAATATAATATTTGTTTTTAAAACTCTTTTATTTCAATTTTGAAACTATTTGGTATTTTTTTAGTCATAAAAACATTATTACTTCTAAAAAATTCATTTAATCAATAATAACATGTCATATTGATCTATAAAATTAGTTTATGGAATCAAAACTCTCAAATTATATTTATTTTAATATTTATAATATCATTTA
Organism: Viscum album; assembly: GCA_963277665.1. Classification (NCBI taxonomy): domain Eukaryota; kingdom Viridiplantae; phylum Streptophyta; class Magnoliopsida; order Santalales; family Viscaceae; genus Viscum; species Viscum album. Next base: position 689,455,029 of record OY728167.1, read on the forward strand.
TTTGATTCATTCGTTAAATAGGAAAATACTGCATCATTATTGTGTAATAAATAAATTTACTTATTTAATGTCTAAAAATTATAAATAAACAAAAATTATGTAGGAAATATATTTTCCTTTCTAATGAATATTTATAGTCGAAGAGATCAATTATATCACCACAGATTAAAACTTTTTACTAAAAGATACATGCTTTTGTTATATTTGTATTTCCTTTAACTTAATTAATATAAAGTGTCATTATCACTTACAAATGGCTCCATGGGGTCCAAGAATCGACCCAAGGATGCCCATGGTGGTAAATGTATTAGTAAATAGGTTTAGAACACGTTTTAGGGTAATTTGATATTATTACAATATTTTTTTTATCCTTATTTACCGGATTTACCCTTAAACCATAGTAAAAAATATATTTATCGAAGTAATTATTCAAAATGAATAAAAATAAAAGTTACCTATTTATGCAATTTGGACCTCCTGGTTCTAAATATAGAATCCATTCTTCTAAATTCAAAACACAGAAGTGAAATAAATTAATTTAATATTAATTCCCGTTGTCAAACCAAAAAGTATGTTTTTAAGAAATAATAACTATCAAAAGATTGACACTTGATTATGTCCCATTTCAAAGTGAAATTACTTACAATGGTCAGATTTGGATTAAATGGTAAAAATATAATCTAATTATACTTCCAAATCATTAAAATTTATAATTTAACACTATAAATTATTTTGATTAAAAAAGTTGTTTTCAGTTAAAATATAGTACTTTTCACTATGCACCAAAATATGAAAGTTATAAGAAAAACACAAAAAATTTATCAAAACTAAATTTTTTTGTCCTTATTCAAAATAAGATTTTAATTTCATTAAAATTAATATATAAAATCATTAAATATTGGTTTTAGATAGTTTTTTCCATTAAAAAATAGTAAAATTACATTTAAAAAAATACTTCTTTTATCTAAAAAAATGAGTTTGTTCTTATATTATGTCTAAAAAACTAATAATATGGATTCTAAAATTATAAGGATTATATAAAATTAATAATTCAGTTAATACTATTCATAAACACTTTTGAACGGCTATTTTGGTAAGTCGTGATGCTCTTGAACTCAGTGTTGCGTGTAGTGGAAGTTATTGAATTACTTTGAAAAAAATAGCGTACTATGAAATTGTGGGGTGTTACAGAGTGTGATGAATTTGTTATGATGTGTTTATCCCTAGTTATATATGTAACATGAATTACCCCTTATCTATAGTAATTTTATTTCTTAGTCCATTTTGTAAATGTTGAAAATGCATAGTACATGAAACTTGTGATAAAAATTAATTAAGTTATATTGACGGTCTAAGTGATGAAAATGGAAAGAATAGTGGAAATGGGTAATGTAAAGAATGTTAAATAATGGTACTAGATTTTTGTGATGTTTATATTCCCAATTATTTAATACTTCCCTATACTATCTTCTTAGAATGTATATTTTTTAAACACCATTAGTGGTGGCCTACTAAGTTGTACTCACACCCCGCTTGGGCCATCATTGGGTAGCTGAGCAAACATATTTGATGCAGGTCAGGACAATGGAAACAAATATTTGTTAGGGATTTGTTTTGGCTTTGATGTGAATGTATGAGGTTCAAGACATGGAGTCAAGACGATTTTGGGGATTCATTAGTTTTTCTAATTTTGGGTATTCTTCACTTTCTCAACAATTATCCTGACATTGAATATATATGGATGGTTTTTGGTTTGTGCCACATGATTGGAGATGTTTAGATATGCATTTGTATTTTTTATTTAAAATTGTTTCCCTTATTTCATTTTGTTATTTGTTGCCGATTACTATCCTTCTCATCCATCCAATGGCCCGAAGGCCTTCATTTTTTATTGATTTTTGATAGTCCACCTTTCAAGGGGTGAGGTGGAACCCTTAAAAGGCCCATAGGTTTAAGTATTACATGGCCCATAGGCCTTAAATGAATTCATTTCCCATAGGTTTCAAACATTGCATACAACCCAGACTAATTACTTAGAACTGCTCATCCCCAGCATCTTCATCATGAAATCAGTTGTCTGCCTTCGCATGGCTGTTCGGCTAGGCTATCCCATTCATTCATAAGGTTTCCCCGATGGCAGGGCCATACCCTCCCATTCTGGAAATCTGTGTAGCGTATAATGTGGTGAAATCTCCTTGATCATCCTCCTTAGAGCTTGTTCCTTTTAGGTTTTATGGTTTTCATCTGCACTTAAGGTGGCTCGAAATCCATGAGGTGGCCCGATGGCCTTACAGGTATGATGGATTGGGTGGACCAAGTTACTTATTAGTCTGTCGCTATTAGTCGACAACCTTTGTCATATGGGTAGGCATACTTTAGTTCATGTGATGGCCAGGCTCTAGGCACCAGTTTAGAGACATCCACGACTAAGAAGTTACACATATTCATGCTTTTATTATTTATTAATGTCATTTTATAATTAACATGAAATAATTTTTCCAAATTTTAAAAGGAATATTTTTTACTGTTTTATGAAAAATTACATTCTCTCACTAGTTTATTAGTTTTTTTTATAATTATTTATTTCCATGTTTTCATTATTCTCCAATGTAATTTTATTTTACATTCTCATTTTTTTTCAAGAATATTTTTTATAAATTATTTTATTTTAAACAAAATGTTGTAAAAATAAAATATATTTCTTTTATATTCACATATAAATATTCTAAATCTCTTCAAATGTTTTTTCTGTCTATTTTAAAAATACTTTAATGCTGATGAAGATTCATTGGGGATATTCTCTTGAGATACCATCATAATTATTTCTCCATATTGATTATGATAATTTCATTTAGAAATTTTCCTGAAAGCCATTTATTTATCAACTATTAGTTAAGCAGTTATGAATTTATGAATGTTTCTAGGTTCATTTGGCATAAATATGTTTGATTACCTTTCATTATGTTATTGGTTGACCCCATTTCACCACAATATTTTACTATATATAATTTTTATAAATAGATATGATGTTTTTGATAGCATTTTTGACACACAACACCAAACTGAAACAAGAAGAGACATATTATATATCAATTATTAACAAAATTATAATAATAAAAAAACCACTTCTAAATAAAAATATACTAATAAGTTAAAATTTCATACACATATATGATAAATAAATAATATTAATTAATATTAAATCAATTTTTTTCTCTATAATAAACTTTTTTCATTTTTTTATTTTATCATAATAAATTAGCATGAGTAATTTTAAAATATTATTACATACGAGTTAATATAATATTGTTATTTTATTTATAAATTGATATGAATAAATATTAATAACACTAAAAAACCAAAAAAATCTCAAAAAAAATGGATTTTATTTATATTTTTTATTTTCATTAGAAAAATAAAACTATAAATTTTTTATTTCATTTTTATTAAAGGAAACTAATTTTTGAACACATCAGGTGAAAATTATATTATAGTGAATTTTTTTTATTTTTCTATAGAAATGACTTTATGGTGAATAGTGAAAATTAACATTTTTAATAACTACTATAGTTGTACTTCGACTAATATAAATTTATTATGCCTTTATACAATATAAAAAATTTCTCATGACCAAAAATATATTCTTGGATTAAAATAAATCATTTAAATAAATTCAAATTTAAATTTAGAAAACCCATTTTTAACATTTGGAAAACTAATTAATATTTATTTTAATAAAAATATTATTGATATATTTATTTTAATTAATGTTTATCTTGTATTATTTCAGTTTTTGATTGATTTTAAAGATATATAACTCTTAATTTCCTAATACTAAATCAATTACTATCACATAAATAGAAAATTTGAATATTTTCTCATAAACATTATTTTTATTCTTAAAAATACATTTATACTAAAAATGGTTTTGGAATGTTATGTTTGCTAATTTTAAAAGTATATTTTATAACCCATTGAATCAGAATTTTGAAATGGGATTTCATATTTTAAAGTATTAGGTTATTATTATTTTATAAGACCCTTTTATTTTGAATCATATTTTTAAATATTTAATGTAAAAATTAACTACCATGGTAAAAACAAAAATTGGTAAAAAAGAAAAATCTAAAAGAAAATTGTAAATAAAATTTGATAAAAATGAATGTTTGAAGAATTATTGACCTTAACTCATCACCAACTTCATTATTTTCCATTATTTGATCCACCTGACCTTTAAATTGTGACAATACTATTTATATTATTACAAAATTGTCACTTCCCATCCTTACAAAAGAAGTCATCACCACCCCCACTTCTCTTCAGACACAAAACCTATTTTATTCGACCAAAATATACAAAAATAACTCTAAAACACACATAGTCACTTTTAGGGGTTTTTTATTCTCAAAATGCCAGCTTCTGAAACCTTAATCCAATTTAAAATTGCGCACTTCCAAGGATTAATATAAAATTCCCAATTTCTCATTTTGATTATTTTTCATTCTATCATCTTTTACATCCTTCAAGTGAAATCTAACCATGTTTTCCTAATTACATTATAGTTATAATTATATATATCTTTTATTAGATTTTTTCTATTACAACTCTCTACCTTCCTCCCAACCATTTAAAAAATTTAAAAGTAACTTGTATTACAAGCGTACTACTACCTCTATAAGCGATGTGTTCTATTTTTCATAACACATTACATGGATACATAAAAGTGTTATTTAATGAAAAAAATAATATATGTAACAAATTACTAATATTATTAAAATATTAAAAAATTTAACATTATTTATGCATTATGGAAGAGGATAATGATGTTTGTGTGTACTTTCTGACTACCACCTCCACAAAGAAACATATTTTATTCATATAAAATGTTATTATTTATCCAAATATCTTAAAATATGATTATTAACCTTTGTAAAAATTAAATTATTTAAATAAAATCCAATGATAATGATATTATTCCAAATAACTCATTTTCTTAACTATACTCACCCATCGATTATAATGTGTTCTTGTGCGGGTTAGTTTATCCACCACCATAAAAATTGATATAAATTTTTATCATGAATGACTTTAGAAACATAAAAACTAATTTTATTTGAAAGAAATGATAAAAAAATAATTTTTTTAATTTCATAAAAATAATATATTAATAATTAACATATAAGGATTTTGCTAACATTTATTTATTAAAAATTAATTTATCAGGTATGCCACTGATTTCATCTCCAAAAATATAATAAAATATCTCGAAATTAAATTTGATCTTCGAAATTCAATATAAAACATATATTATAGTACCTTAAAAACATATTTGTAATGAAATTAGCATCCAATAATGGGATGAACATCAATATTAAGAAACATGTGCAAAACAAATAGAATTTACATGCATGAGATGATGAAAATAAACACGAAGGAACTAGTAAATACATAATGAAAAAGATAATTTCATGGATAAAAGATAATATAAATTAATATATTTATGAAATTTTTTATCAAAAGAGTTATTTTTCTTATAATGTATGTTAGAGTGTTACTGAAAAAGTGACATTTAAAGGAAAGGGTTTCCATCTCAATATCCATTCATTAAGACATGATTTCATCCTGTGAAACTTATATTATTTTGTATGTTGTACTTGATTCCCCATTTAATTATATTTCAAATATTATTCTGTCTCATTAATGGTATTTGAAATTATTTTCATTAATATTTCACCCTAATCCTTTACATATTATTTTACCCAAGTTGATAACAGTGTTTCAAAACACAATATCATTTCATTGAGTAATATCAATTTTTCAATAAATTAATTAATATATATTGGATATATTCTTCCCTATTATTTTATTGTGATTTATTCCATATTATAATAGTTATTTACAATTATAAATTATAAAATCCCATTTAAATGTTTCTTACATTAAAAATATGAGGTTTATAATGGTGTTTCATGACACAACTTCTTTTGTTGAATCATAATAATTCGTCTTTGACTATAGTTTTAAAAGATAATATTCATCTATTTTATGATGATATCATAATACATTAATCATTTTTGGTAAATTAAATTTATTTATTTATTTAATCATTATATTGAATAATGTCAATAATAATTTTCATCATATCAAAACAGGTTCTTACATTTCAAATATCATATCTAGTATTTCTTATAATGTTATTCATTATAATATTTAAATAAAAATTTGTTTTATTTATTATTAAATTAATATAAATATTAATATCTTTTAAAAATAAATACTTATTACTACTTTTCTGATGTGGGTTTCAATAAAGTAAATTAAAAATATTAAAAAACATTTCAAGTTCAAGTTTATTGTTTTATAATAACCTTAATTTATTTCTTGTAAAATAAAATATAATTTTTATCTATGTGGACAAATTATTTTATGACCATTATTATTTATAAATATTCCTTTGAATTATTTAAAATTTTATTCAAAATGACTTTAATTAATAATAATATTGATGAGAAGAAATAATTATTATATTTTTAAAAATTAACATTTTGAATTTGAAAAAAATGATGATTTCCAAAGGGATTTTAATGGATTGTGTTTTGAAAAATATCATTCTGTGGTCTTACAGCTTTGAAATAAATTTTTTGAGCCCATATTTCTATTTTTTATTTTTTTTCTAAAAAAAACTTTTCGGTTTAAGAGGATACTTTCTAAGTGTTTAAATATATATCAATGTATTTCATATAAATAAAAATATTTATTTGAGATCTCATGAATTTTTAACATGGATATTTATTCATTATTTTCAACGTGAATTATCCAATGATATTAAAAGTCAATTTTTATATATATTTCCAAATCCATTGAAGTTATTTTTGTTAAAATTGGAATACATTTAGATGATACCATACACCTTCTTTCTCTAGATGTCTTATGAAGTCTTCTATAAATGTCTCATTGAAACCAATTTTACAAAGGTATATAATGTTTTGTTTAGTATATGAATTTCTTATTTCCAGTGGCATGAATATGTATTTGTTGATTAAGGGGTGGAATTTTATAAATACCTACAATTCATTGTTTAATGTTTTATACCTCATTGGATAAATATGTGGGATATAAACTCTATATAGTAAGATTAATTTTAAATATTAATCATGAAAATGACGTAGATTCTCTATTTTCAGATTAATAATTCTGGAAATTTTATAGATTATATATGATAAAAAAATGTCTAAAAATAATATATATTATCTTGGTTTACTACATTGATTTTGGAAATGATGAAAATTAAATATATTCCCATGTTTGAGTGTTTAGATGATGTAGATAAACTATATTCACTATACTGATCATGAATCAGATGAACTAAATTCACAATATTGAGTTTGGACATGATGTGGATTAACTAAATTCACTGTATTGATCATTAAAATGATTCATATTTTCTTTGTTAAAAATATTTTAGAATAAACATGATTTATATTAGTTATGATCTCAAAATAGAGTGTGGTCGTGATGTAGATTTTTTATTTTAATGAGATTATGCGTAGATATGATTTGTTATGGATAAATTTATAAGATTGAGTGTGGACATGATACAATTTTTCTATGTTTCAAACATTGAGTATTATCAAGATGCATATTAACTATATTCACAATATTTAGTGTGAACCAAATGCTGATTGACTATGTTCAAAAGATTGATCATGAACTTAATGTTATTATCTATGTTCATAATGTTATAAGTTCTTGTGTTATATCCATTTTATATAATTAGAACCTAGTAGTCCAGTGTCATTGGTTACAAATTTACATTGGAACTAGATCCAAGTGATCAAATCCCAATGGACAAATTATTTTACTTGTATTGGTAAAATAGATACATACATTATTCCCATATTAAATTGGAGATATAAAAACATAACATAAGAATCAATCTTGAAACATTATTATCATTCATAACATCTTCCTTCAAATCATAGGGAAAGGAAAGAGATAAAGGGTGATCATAACTTCTCAGTATGGGTTATATTGAGTGGAATAAATTATGAGTAAATAATTAATATTTGTAATGGAAGAGTGGATAATTAGAAAACATTAGATTCAATCTATAACATAATTTTAATGAGAATATTTGTCTATAATCTGGATAAAAAGAAAATTAAAAATTAAAAATGAATTATTAATAATTGAAATGTATAATTTTGGACATTCATGATGAAGGTTTATCAGCCAAGATGTCATGAATATTACCATTATGCCCTCTTAATGAAGATATTATCATTGTTAAAGCATTTATATCCCAAAAAACCCATTATTATGGAATAATATTATAACTTCAAACTACACCTCATTCTTCAATTTTATATCTAATTATACCTATTGATTCATTGAAAGGATATCTATAACTAGGACCCACCATCCACATTCACATCCCATATATTTTTTAAATTTTCAAAGATCAATATAATTCACCTTCAAAATTTCAAATCAGTCAGTAGTAATTTATATTGAATCAGGAATATGAAACATCAATAAACCATCACCAAAAAACATTAAGAGAAAAAATAAATATTTTATCATTGTATCATGTCCCTAGTATCATAAATGGGTGTTTCCATACATGGATAATACCTATAAAATATAACTAGAAAATTTATTGAGAAAAATACAATTTTTACATTGAAATCGCATTTTAAAATATAATATTTGTAAATGTAAAAGTTAAAATTATTTGAAAATTAATTATAAAAATTATAAAGTAATCTTAAAACCATCGATTAGTCATGACATCAGAAAATTTCATTCATTATATGTATGTTAAAACAAGTATTCCTTTTATAATTTTTGTAAAAAGTATTATGTACCTCAATTAGAAAATGATATGAAAATACTTTTCAAATACAATTAAAACCTAAATCATGGGAAAATGAATTTAAACAATCATTGGATAATATTAAAAAGAATATGGAATTTATTTAATGAAAACATGGACTTGGAAGAAAAAATTATTTATCAAAAGATGAAATAATGTATGTTTTCATTAAAAAAAATTAATGATATGTTTATGTACCCATGAGTGGAAAATGGTAATATTACATGAAAATTCCATGAAAATTTTAATGAGAATAAAACTAATGGTTTATATTAGATAAACAATGTTTAAATTTCATAAATATAAATTCAAAGATAATCAATCCTAAAAGAAAAAGAGATTGTAAAAATATCTGTTACCTAATGTTCAAATTAGTTCATATTATATTTTAACCTAATGTAAAACTAATTTAGACTTATTATAATAATTTAGAAAACAATTTATATATTTATAATATCATATATTATCCCTTTATAATATCTCTATTTTGGTTTATTATTAATTACTTTCTAAAACCTTCATTTCTAGGTTTTAATTGTTTCCTTTTTTATTAGGGTTTTAATTTTGATGATTCGGTCCTTTTACCTTGACAACGGTTCCATCATCCAAAGAATTAAAATAAGGGTATAAATATCATACATATTCATTATATATATATATATATATTTAGATGCATTCACAAATGGTATAGAATAAAAAATAAATTACAACATTTCTGGAGATGGTAGGTTGTACGTACGAAAGAACATTGTTTTCACTTTTTAATGAAAAGAAGAAATGGAGGAAAATAAAAATTATCTTTAATAGGATCATTATTATATCTTAACTAAAGTATATATTCATGATATATATCCTTATCTATCTCCTTGTAAATATTAACTGAAAAAATTATCACATTGTTTCATGGAGGTAGGAGTCCACACATACGGACAAGAAACACTATCATTTTCCAATTGATATGAAGGATGGATGGTTGATATGTTTTTGTAAATTCATAAGAATTATTATTCAAAAAATCATGTATAAACAATATTCCCATCATAATAACCACCAATGAAATATGGTAATAATGAAACAATTTATTCAAAAAATCACTTTGAGTCTTACTAGTCAAATTATTTGTCTATTTTATGTGATATTTATTCGTAGATATTAAAAATTAATAATGAATTATTTTACAAAATTATAAATACAATATGAGCACATTTTCTATGTTTTCATAGAGTGACACTTTTGAACATGAATGAAAATTTTAAATGGATAACAGACACTTTGAGAAACGTTTTCTACATTGTTTATCTAATTTAGGAGAGATTGACTACTACGCATCATAAATGAATTATGGATCGTTTTCATAATGTATCAAAACAATATAAATTAATTTTCTCTATTTTTAGAATTAAATTTTTCCTTTTTACAAAAATTAAGGTCAAATTTATACAAATATTCACTTTGAGTCATACCATTCACACTGTGCATTGTATTGACATTTAGTTGATACCTACATGTCCCAAATGAATTATAAATCATTTCAAAAAAAGTATCTAAACAATACAATGTTTTTTCTTGGTCTGGGGTACATCACTTGTGTATTTTTAATAAAATTTCAATTCAAACAAGAAACACACACTTTTAGTCATACCGATAACATCTTATGTTATTTTGAAGTGAGATTGATTCCTACACATCAAAAAAGAAATATGAATCATTATCATAAATTATCTAAAAATATCGAGTGTTTTTTCTTGGATTCTAGTGAGTGACTCTTTTCGAATTTAAATTTCCATTTTAAATTGATAACAGACACTCTGATCATGTCAGGTACATCATGTTTCAGATTGAGGTGTGGCTAATTCCAACATGTCAAAAATTACTTATGTAAGATTTTCCAAAAATATAAAAACATATGGTATATTTTTCATGGTTTTGAGTATTTTAATTATATTTTTTACTAAAATTAATGTCAATATAAAATAAAAAAGATTCACTTAGACTCATATCGGTCACTGTGAATCAGATTGGGGTGAGGCTGATTCGAACATATTTAAAATGATGTATTGATCATTTTGTCAAGTACCAATACAATCTGAATGTGATTACTCAGTGGTTTCCTCAAAGTCTAATATCTCATGAGCAGGAGAAACATCAAACAAACCATCCCATCTAGATCAATGGAATCCATCTGTATAATAAAAAAATTATTAGTTTTATTAATTTTTTAAAGAATTAAAGGAATCATAAAAATGAAATAATACATTAATAAAATGCCAATTTTAAAATGAAATCAAAAAATTTGAGCCATATCGGTATCACCATGTATTCAATTGAGGTATAGTTGATACCACCATGTGTTTTTCTCCTACAATGTACTCAAAAATCTATTTTATCTAACAATATTTTAGTTTCATAAACCAACATGATTATTTAATTTGAGAATAAAAATAATATTTCATCATTATGAGTGAATCGTCATTATTGACTGCATGATCATAGTACATGAGTTACTCTCCCTTGATAAAAAATTAATTTAATCCCATATAACTATAATCATTTGGGTAAACTTATTATAAATAATTGATTTATAAAAAATTTGTATTTACAATTGAGTTTTTATGGATCATTATAATATCTATATTTCCCTTTCACCATCATAGAGAGTACAAACTCAGTGATAAACCATTCATCTTCTTCCATTGAAAAACAATAATTTTAACCATTATGTATTTTTAGAAGACACTAAAATCCTTTATAAATTTTTACCACTTTTTCATAGTCTTAAACATCAGTATAATCCTTTATATAATTAAAATTACTCTTATATCTTGTGAATAAATTATGTATTCCAGGAATGTGCTATATATTTTTATATACTTTTAAAAAATTTGGGTTATTTTAAACTTAAACATAATGAGATAATTATTTTTTCACAAAAATGGGAATATCACTTTTCTCAAGTATTTTTTTATTAAGAATGATGATGAGTTATTTATTAATGAGCTTGTGAACCTGGATCATTTTAAATAATTAATTTTACGATGTATAATTAATGTTACTTGTATGGATTTTACAAGCATGTCTTTATTTTATTATTCTTCTAATTGATGATCGAATATACCAAATAATTTCAACATCCACCAACAAGACACCAATATATTTTTATTTTATGAAAATCATTGATTTTGATGACGAAATTTTGTAAATATTTAATTTTTATAGTTTTTATATCAGTATACTGGATTCTTGTTCAAAGGGGTATTCATTTGGATTTTTGATTCATCAATATTTCATTTGAAGCATGTTTTTAATTTCATTGATTTATTCATAAAGCCATTTCTTTTCATTTTATTTCATGTTTCCATTGACACCATCCCTCCTCAATTACCATGAACTCTCAACGCTATTTGTCCTCCAATAGTTCTCTCATATAGCTGATGGCTTTGGTGGTGGATTACACAAAAATTTATTCAAACATTCGAGCATGGTTATACACCAATTTTATGATTGGATTATTGTTTTATGTCTCTCAATTGATAGTTGGCCCCACTACTTTGACCCTTTATGTCACGACCCGTCCCTCAGGGACCGTGTTGTGACTACCCCAAGCCCGCCTTCCATAGGCCAGGGGATGGCGACTAGCACCGGAAAGGCGTATCCCTATTACAGGAAGGAATTTCCTTTTTAAACTATACATACACATAGTCCAAGAACACAATAAGAAGAAACCATGAAGTAAACCTCTATAGTAAAGGAGTGCTGAAAGTAAAGGGGCTGGAATACAAACCCAACTGAGAGTACATGTATAACTGAAAATTATGAAATAACTCCTAGATCACCCACCAAGGATCCAAACTAAAGGGTAGGTACAACTCACGATCATTTTTCCCTCCATCACATTATTCCAAATAGCCCACCTCTGAGTGTGGTCCAGTCCTGGCTCCCTTAGCCTCCATTAATGATGTCTATCATCTGAAAAGCACGCAACAATTTGCAGGTGTATCCTGTGCAAGGGTGAGTATAACGATACTCAGTAGGGACCCCGAGACCCCACAGGTCTCCCAGAGTTCTACAAAGTAAATACCACAATGAAAGACCTCAATCTCAAAGTACGAAGTAATAAACATCAACTATACTGAGGTATATTCCCATACATATACCTAAGTTATCAGGACATACTCATATCATACATGAGAGAAGAATACCACAAGGGTAACCCCACGAAGACAACACCACAAAGGTAGAAGTACCACACAGGTAACACTACAAAGATAGAAGTACCACATAGTTTAAATTACCACATAGGTAACACCACTAATACAACACCAAAAAGGTAGAAGTACCACACAGGTAACACCAATAAGATAGTAGTACCACATATGTAACACCATGAAGATATAAGAGACTCAACTCACAATCAGGTATAACATAAGTATAGAAGTAAAAATTATTAGTCGTAAGTTAGATCATCTTATTCTGTTATGAGGCACTACGTCTGACCCACACAGGATCAATAAGTACTAACCCCCGCTGACCAACATACGATCTGACCCACACTGTATCGGTATTCGCTGACCCACACAGGATCGCTGAGAGCTGACCCAAACAGGATCTGATAAATTCTAACCCACACATGATCAATGTTCTTTCATCACATTATAGCCTACCAAAGGATTCCTCGCACTCGGTGTGATCGAGTTCCATAAATTTTTCTCCCCGACATATCAGTCATACCTCAACCACCACTAAGCTCCAAAAAGGATTAACCCAAAGTACTTCCATGTCATAAGGGTTCCAATGTTAGAGATGGTGCGTCAATCAGATGCTCGGTCTGTGTGTTATAAGCATTTTAGTTCTGGGGGGCCCGGTTGGATTCGGGTTCGATCCAGCCCGGTCGTACTCAAACTATCATCAAAACTCAAGTGAAGTATACCAGAAGGACCTACTCACTCAAAATATCTCATCACCATAGACGGTTCATCAAAAAAACATGTCGTTCTCAATATGTGGACCTTTATGTGTTTTTGGGTCCGTTTCGACTCGGCCAGACCGACCCGGCCCGTGCCAGTCTGGGCTGGGTTGCGGCGGTCTCGCCCAGAAAAGGGAAACCCACAAGGGCGGCCCGACCCGCAAAGGGGGTCCCATAAAGGGGTGGACTGCAAAGGGAGGCCCGACCGAATGAGGCACGACCTGCTAGGGGTGGCCCGACCGCTTAAGGCGTCGCCCACAGTCCGGCCGAGCTGGCAAGGGGGGAGCGTTTCCCCACAGTATCCTGAACGCCCCAGAGGCCGTTTGGTTTTTTGAATTGGCAGCACCATGTGGGCGCTTCCCGGTCATCGCGGAACCAGCGCGGTGGGTTCCTCCTCCACCGTGGATTCTTTCGCGACCTCTTTCCCACCGATGGAACATTGGTTGTGCCACCCTCTGCTTCTATGGCTGGCCGATGTGATAGAAGTCTCCTCTGACAGCCACAGATGATGAGTTTCAACCCCCTGCTCACTGGCGGTATGTGACGGTGCACCGTACCTCCTCTACGGCCGACTAGTCCCAACCGATCTAATGACAACTGTGGATTTGTTTCGTGGCCTCCTCTTGGTTCGGGTGTCGGTGCACCACCTCCTTCGTACTTGGTCAGTGATGTGGCACTGACAGTCTTCCACAGAGGGAAAAAGGCTAGAAAAGTAGTGTATGTTTCAGGCTGGGTTTTTTAATCCCATTCCCTTGACATTAGCTTGAAGTCATGAGGGAGGATTAAAGAGTTCAAGAAATTCACATGAATTAAACATGAATCAAAACCCCTACCCGAGGTTGATGGAGAGCCTCTACACTTGAGGAAGGGGGTCGGTGTTCACCATACTCTACAACTATCTTCTAATGATTCCTCTCATACGCCATCCTTCAGTTCCTGGTTCGGTGTCTCTAGTCACCTCCCTCGTAAATTGCTCCGTCCTCTAAGGGTTTGGCTTCTCTGTAATTTTTCAGAACTTCATTTATTGGCGAAGCAGTGCCGACACCTCTCCCCAAGCACTATATAAATAAGAGATGGGGAGGGTGTGGAACGTTCATGGAATTAATGGGGGACAATTAATTAGGAAGATTACTAATTTTCCAATGGTGCAGTTACATATAATTGAAAGGTCAAGCCATTTATGGGATTGACACATCGATGGTCCCACGTTTCCGCTTGTCCGTTGGTGGAGAAGAAAGAAAAATAAAAATTAACTAATTAATTTTTATTATTCATTTAAAAGTCACAAAACATAACTTTTCCTCCAAACATACTGCAGTCAAATTGAATCCTCCCTTAAGAAAATCTCGTCGTTGCGGATTCAATGGTGCCCTCATATTTTTTTTCTGAGTATCAGTTAAAAAGTTAGAAAATGACACTCATGATTTTACTGAATGTACATTAAAAAATTGTTCATAAATTCATTATAGGAACACCGAGACTTCGAATCACATGATTTAAATTTTCATATACTTTTAATAATTCCAAATAATTAAAAATATTATATTGAAAATCCTGGTCTTTATATTCTTTCTACCTTGGGGCTTTTTTCCCCGAAAGCATCAACACAGACAAAGAAAAAAATGAGGGTACTGATCATGAATCTAAGACTCATGCTCCCATATTCTCTCCTTGAGGTTCTTGTGCTACCAGCAAACTCACACCAGAGGTATTGACCTCCCATGAAGGACTCGATCATTTCGATCCTAAATCTTTACAGGAAAATCCGTAAACTCTGCCCCATCATCAAAGTCCAGCTCTCCATGGTCGATGATGTGAGATGGGTAATTAAAATATCTTCCCAACTAGGATATGATGAAGACAACGTGCACCCTCTCCAACTGCGTTGGAAGTTCCAAGAGGTATGCAACCTAACCAATTTCGGAATTATTAGAAATAGTCTGATAAACTTTGGTGATAATGTGCCACCTCAGTCGAATCTCTATTGTCCCCATCAAGGAGATACTCTCAAGAATACACGGTCACCCTCCTGGAACTCAAAAAGTCTCTACCTCCTGTCAGTATATGATTTATGTCTGCTCTGTGCAGTCTTCATCCGCTCTAGGATGATCTGCATCTTCTCAGTGGTAGCCTATACCAACTCTGGATCCATAAGTATTGAATGCCCTGGGTCAGTCCAGCATAGAGGTGATCGTCAAGGTTGGTCATATAGGGCCTAGAATGGTGACATACCGATGGTGGAGTTATAACTGTTGTTGTATGAGAACTCCACCATGGGAAATTGATCCTCCCAACTTTGGACAAAATCTAGGACACATGCATGAATCATGTCCTCCAGTGTCTGTATGGTCTATTCTATCTGACCAACAATTTGAGGATGAATGGTGGTGCTCAGTCGTAGCTGAGTCCCGAACACCTCCTGCATCCCCTTCTACAACTGGGATATAAAATGAGTGTCACGGTTCGAGACAATCGTCGATGGAACCCCATGGAGTCCCATAGTCTATTCTGTTTAGAGGCGTCCCAAGCCCTCTACTAATCCCTAAACATGGATATGTCGGAAGTGGGACAACGTGGTGAGTCGGTCAACGATCACCCAGATAGAATCATGTGTAATTCCCCAACCCTAGTTACCCAGAGTAGATTCTTTATTACATAGAATTCACGTGATCAGAAGGGATCAAATTTCGAAGGACTAATCAGTTTAGCACTCTTGGAAAATAGATTACATACATGAACGTCACATTACACATTCTAACATACAATACAACATAGATAGATCATTGAGAATTCCATTGTTCCCTTACCTTATCCTTGCATCTCAATCATTAAACTCATCATGGGATCCATGGAAAATAAAACATAATAAAGGGGTTAGCTAAGATGGTCAGTGTTGTAAATAATTTAGTGGAAGCTATAAACATTTAAGGAAGGATGTTTAATAAAAACAACATCCTTTTAAACATAAACATGAACATAATATGGAAAAAATAAATCAAACATTACCATATAAACATGCACAAAGATATTCTACTAGTCTAATAATCATATGCAATATCAATAGCCAATTTCATAATGACGGAATGCATAATGCTAGACTTCATAACCACATAGTCATGGAATTGTTCCAAGACTACAAATAATTTTTTATCAAGGAATTTTTCCAAAACACTAGTTTGTCTCATGAGACCTACCGATGCATTGAGGAGCTATAGCGGGCTCCACCCGTCACATACTAAGTCGAATTCACTCCTCATACAAAAAGGTTTAAACATTACATAAAAATTCTTATTAAAACTAGCATACCAAATGTTAATACTTTAACGATAAACCATGAACTGTACAAAAATAACACATCCACAATCAATAATATCAAAAAACCTTCAATACAATATGGAAGATTTTTATCATAGTAAATCAACTTCAAACAAGTGTAAAATCCATCAAAGGATGTTGACATAGATGAAATCAAAACTATTTGAGAGAAAAATCTCTTCATATTTTGAAATCATTTAAAATTCACAAAACTATAGAGGAACACATTTATTTTTAAAATATTAATATAAGATTTTAAGGTAAGATTTGATGATGTTATAAGGGTTGAAAATACCCACAGCCTCCGTATATGTTTAAAAAAACATTCTTACCTTAATTTGTAGAAAAGTTCTTAAAGTACCTTGTATGGAAAATGACAGAAATATTCCTTTCAAAACATTTTGTAAAAATTCAAACAAGAGTGTAAATGACTTTAACCCATAGTATACGAAATATTAAATATTTTATGAAATACATTTTTAAGAATACATGGATGTGGATGAAAAATAGGTCCCATTAGATAATTACTTATAAATAACCTCAGATAATGAAGAGATTGTAGAATTAACCCTTACCTTGGAATTTACTTTGGCCGAGGGTACATTTAACCTCCTGTATAATGAACATAGTATTTTATTAAATTATACCAGAACCATATTCATATTTTGGGTAATAATATCTTTCATTATCATACATTTTTAACTTGTTATTATTTGTCAGATAATTTATATAATGATTTAAATACTTCCATAATATAAAACATGAATTATATATCATATTTTTTTTAATATAAACATTTATAATAGACAGATATATGAAATGGAAGGCACCGTTTATGGAGATGGTAGGCCGTGTCTACGCATAAACACGGTTTCTGTTTTCATATCATATTGAACGGAAGAAAGTGAATAAGATATATGTAAGAAAATATATATATATATATATATATCCAATTTAATTATTATGTCATATATTACACACTTACATATAATATATATTTTTATAATATTCGATAAATGGGTAATGTGGGAATGAATCCCATCGCGTCGTGAGACGGTAATCCGTACGTACGCACGACTGACAATATCATTATATTGATGGTGAAATAGAATATAATTGGATGGTATATCATATATAAAGAATCATTAACATGTTTTATTTATTATTTATTTCATTTATACTCATTATTATACCCATCCAAATGAAGTGTTTGAATATCAAACTACACCACGACGTGGAGAGGCTAAGTCGTACGTACGCATGTATTGTGACTTTGTCATTTTTTAGGATAGATAGAATAACAAATATGGTTGTACCATATTTATAATAACATAAAATTATGTAAGAGGTACTGTAATTATTATTTTGTTATGGAAACAACAAAGAAAGAGGAAGTGGAAGAAGAAAAAAGTTGAAAGGGGGTGGTGAAATTAATACCTCTTCTTCAGGTGTTTCCTATTGTGTTGACCAAAAGGGCTCCTTAGGATTACATTTTGATCAAGTTAAGGAATCTAGAATGAATTTAGGTAATTTTTGAGGATATTTTATCATGGTTCGGCTGAGTCATACGGCTTTGGAGGTGGGATTTTGAGAGAAGGGTAAGTGCCCTTTTATAAGAGGGGTGAGGGGAACCTTAGAAAAAACATAAAATATTATTTTATTATAAAATAAATTTCGGTTTATAATGGATAAAAATTGATTTATTTATAATATAAGGTGTGGATGGGTATAAATCCTCTCAACCAATAGGTTTTAAACAAGTTTAGGTCACTATATTAACTTTATCTTTTAGATTTAACTATTAGTTAAATAATTTAACTTTTACCACGTCTTCTTGTATTCTTACACTATATGGTTAATGAACATACTATAAACTTACAAGAGAACCTCAATTGGTTCATTAATTACATATATAATATTATTTAAGCCCTTTGGTAGAACCATATATATTTTGGAATATTATATCAACCAATAATATAGTCTTTGTTTTTAAAAATTAATTTTTGTCAATTTTGACATTATTTGGTATTTTGTTTTTGTGAAAGTCATAAAAAACTTATAACTTAGAAAAAAAATTATATAATAATACATAAACTTTTATATTAACCTTTGAAATTTGATTAACTCATCAAAAGTATCAAATTACATTTAGTTTGATATTTGTAATATTATTTATTTCAATCTTTCATTTATAAGATAATTACTGCATCTACATTGTGTCATAAATAAATTTAACAATTTAATGTCTAAAATTTATAAAGAAAATACCATTATGTAATAAATATTCTTATTTTTCTAATGAATATTTATAGTCGAATTTTTCTTATGTACAACCCAATATTAAAAATGTTTTATTTATGTAAACTTGAATTTAACAATTTTAACTCTTCTTTAAATTAAATAATAATAAATTTCCTAATCTAATAAAATTGTACCTAAAGGGTCATATTTTATTCATAATATTTATTTTGTTATAAATACACTCATCCAATAAAATTATGTCATGTTTTAGGGAAATTATAATATCTTTTTTTACCTTTAATTACCATATTTACTTTTAACCGTGGTAAATAAAAGTCAAAAGTTATTATTCACCAAAACTTATTCTCATCTTATTGAAGAAAATTTTACTTACTGATATCAATTGTTTCTCTAGGATTTTCGAAATTCAAGTTGTAGAAGCGGTAAATTTATGTTTTATGCAAATTTGCAAATGCTCCTAGAAGGTGAGTAAAAGAGGGTAAAATGTTCAATAAAATTTTACATATCTAATATTATGATAAAATTATTCCAATGAATTACATTGAACATATATATTTATTATTTATATATTTTGACCTAATATAAATATAAATAAAATAATTAATTATTTCAATAAAAAATGACAGTTTTAAACAACAACGTAGTGTTTTTAACTATTCATCAAAAATTGAATGTTTTTAGAAAAATACAATAAATATCCCCTTATCTAATTTTGATATTCCGAATTAAAAAATGAATTATATATTACGAAATTAAAACATTATGTTGTATTAATTAATTTAAAATTAATTCTCAAGGTCAAAACCAAAGAGGGGGTTTTTAAAAATAAAAAGCCATCAAAATATTGACACGTGTTTTTGTCAAATTTAAATTTGAAATTACTTATAATTACTTAAATTGTATTAAATGATAAAAATATAATCTAATAGTACGTCAAAACCATTAAAATTTATAATTTAACACTATATATTATTTTTATTAAACAAGTTGTTTTCAATTTAAATTTATTTTTTCACTATTCATCAAAATATGAATGTTATCAGAAAAGTACCAAAAATTAATCCAAACTAAATTTTTATGTACCTCTTCTAAAAAAGAATTTAATTTCATTAAATTGAACATATAGAAGTTTCAAATATTCTTTTTAATAAAAGATCATCGTTAAAAGGTTGAAAAATTGCATTTTTTTGAAAAATAGTTATTTTAACTGAAAAAAATTAATTTATTTTTGTATTATGTATAAGAAATACATAATATTGATAAATATTATATGGAGGATATAAAATAAAAAATTTAGTTAATATTATTCATAACAGCTTTTTGAACTGCTAGTCTGGTAAGTCGTGGTGTGCTTTAACTCGGTGTTACGTGTAGCGCAAGTTATTGAATTACTTTGTCCAAATAACGTACTATGAAATATTGGGGTGTTATATTATCTCCTCCTTAAATAAAATGAATCCTATCTATTTTAAATTGTTCTTCAAAAGTATAATTTAAAAAAAATAACTTTGTGGAATACCTACATTGGAAATAGGGTTGATAAAATTTAGTCTTAATTAGAGGGAAAGGGAAATGAAAAAGTTGCCACCAATTAAGGGTTTCGAATAGAAGAAAATTGGTGGCAATTATAAACCTATAATTTGAGGGAAAACGTAAATATTTATAGGCATTGATTGAGGTCATCAATCACAAAGAAGTTTAAAATTGGGGGCCTCAAAGCCATCAATATATGATGATTTAAAATATCATTGGTTCATCAATACATAAGGTATTTGGATAACACCTTTTTTGGTTTAAATACCCTTCCCTAATGTTTAAGGATTAATTTATTTATATAATAAGAAAAAAAAATCACATGTAGAGTTACATCCTTCAACTAATTTATACCACAAACTCATCTTTCACTCTAAAAGATAATATAACATAAAAATATTCTATTTATACTAATCATATAGGGTTCCGAAAAAACTAATTTATAATTCATTTGTAAGACTATTTAAAAAAACTAAATTATACAAAAACAGGACATCAAATAGTCTAGTGTTAGGCGATTCACCTTATCACCCATCAGTTGCAGGTTCAATTCTCGTGGCGTTGCCGGACACGATGGGTTGTCGCCTAACCTCTAGGTTTCCGTTTTTATAACAATCCAAAAATAATCTAAAGAAATATTTTAACCTTAAACAATAGTATCCATTGTCCAACATAATTGAATAAAACATTTAGACTTATCTAAAATACTTATTTCCAAACTCACAGTCCAAAATTTTTATGTAAGGTAAACATAATGAAGATCTCTTTTTCCAAATAATAACATGTGAATACGTTCATCATGTATTATTTTAAAACATAGTAACACCTTGAATTACCATAAAATCTTATGATTACATTCATTCTCCCTTCTTTCTTATGTAATGAAAATATATATTGACTATATCCAAAAATTTTGAATACTCCAACAATGATGGAATAAACAAACCATTAATCAGTTCAACGGAAGTCAAGAATATCCAATATAATTTATCCAAATAAACCATCTCTTATTCCAAATTCACTATCTCAACATCAGGACCAAATTAAGGATTTCCTTTCCATCAACCATTTATTTCCAAAAAAAATATTTACTTTTTGTTGAGTAACTTTTCATAGTACCACATATTCACAAATCCCCAATGAAATAGTACTAAAATACAATACTTATCTATTCCTATAAATCATATTACTGATATATCATTGATACAAAACTCAAATGAAATAATAATTTAATAAAAATATAAAAACAATAGTCATTCCTCTTCATCTTTGGTAGTATCATAACATGATTTTTATCTAATAGTATCATTAGGGGAATACTCTGATGATTTGGACATTGATTCACGTAGTGTCCCAACTCCTTGTAGATGAATCATTGTACATTTGAAACCTTTTTCTTACCCTTGCAATCACGTACTTGATATCCTTTTTCTCCAAACTCATTACAAACTATCATTCCATTCATGAATTTACCATGGTGATTATTTCCACAATTACCACCCATGGGAAAATCTTTCTTTCCCCTCTTCCCTTTATCTATCTTTCTCTCTACTATCTTTTTTTTCTCTTGCTTCCATTCAAATCCATAGGACTTAGATAATTCATTAATTATCTTATTAACAAATGATATTATTTCTTCATATGATGAGAATATGTGGGAGACTATTTACCTTATAAATATTGGTTTAATACCATTAAATATATGACCCTTCTTACTCTTTGGATCATGCATATTGCTGGAGTTCTCATTCCGTTTACTGTGATTCATTTCGAAACAATGGCATAAACTAGGTTAGTTAATGAATCACAATGCATGATTCCAAACATGTAATATACCTAACATAAATTTAAAATATTATGCATATAATCTTAAATCATAAAAATAATTTGTGAGGAAGTATTTACTCCTAAGTCCTTCATAGTTGTTTGTAAAGAAAATGTGAATTATCCTAAGCAGTTCCCCTGGGAATATCGAAACAAAGAGTGAAGTAAGGCCCATTGTTGTGCACCCATTCCCGTTTGAGTCTAGATGAAATTGGTGTTTTTGGTTTTTATCCCTAGGTACATCTGTACCAGATCCGCCTTTACCTACTCATATCCATACATGGATGTATTCCTTGGAAAACTCACAAAATCTCTACATTACCAATATTATAGTAAGTTATTCTATAATAATCCTCAAATTCTATATTAGGGTAACATTCTCTAATCAGAGTTTTTCAAAATCTAGTTTAAATGGATTGTACTAAACATCCTCAGGTACCAAATGTAACACCCAGAACCTAGGTACCCTGAGTTGGTGCTATATTACATAGCATTGGTATGATCACAAGGGATCAAATCGCAAAAGACTGATCAGTTTAGTATTCTTCAAAAATAGATTACATAAATGAACGTTATATTAAACTTTCTAACATAAAATACATCATAGATAGTTCCACGAGAATGCCATTGTTCCCTTTTTTTATCCTTGAATCTCTATCATAAAACACTTCTTGGGATCCTGGGAAAATAAAACATAAGAAAGGGTGAGCTCAGATGCTCAGTAAGGGTAAATAATTTAGCGGAAGCTATAAACATTTAAGGCAGGATGTGTAATAATGAGAACTGCTTTTTTAACATAAAAATGAACATAATATTAAAAAAATAAATCAAACATTACCATATAAAGATTCACATAGATATTTTACTAGACTAATAATCACATGCAATATCAATAGCCAATTTCATAATGATGGAATTCATAATGCCAGAATTCATAACCACATAGTCAAGGGATTTTTCCAAAAATACAAATAATATTTTGTCAAGGCCTTGTGAAAAGAAACTTGTTTGTCTCACGAGACCTAACTATACATCAATGAGCCATAGCGGGCTCCAGCCATCACTTACTAAGTCCAATGAATTTTTTATATGAAAAGGTTTAAACATAATATAAACATTCGTATTAAAACTAGTATACGAAATGTTAATTTTTAACCATGAACAATGAATGGTATAAAAATAACACATCTAGAGTCAAAAATATCACAAAACCATCAATAAAATACGGAAGATTTGTTTCATAGTAAATCAACTTCATAAACGTGTAAAATCTATCAAAGGATGTTGACATAGAAGAAATTAAAACTATTTGAGAGAAACATCACTTTATATTTTGAAATATTTTAAAAGGCACATAACTATAGAAGAAAAAATTTATTTTGAAAATATTATTATAAGATTTTATGGGATGATTCGATGATTTTATAATGGTGTAAAATACCCTCACTCACCGTATAAGTTAAAAAACATTCTTACCTTAATTTTTCGAAAAGGTCATAAAGTACGTTGTTTGAAAATGACAGAAAGATTCCTTTCAATACATGTTATAAAAAGTAAAATAAGGGTATAAATTCCTTTAACCCATTGTATTAGAAATATTAAATATGTTTTGAAATAAAGTTTTATGAAAACATGGATGTGGATGATAAATAAGTCCTAGTAGATAATTATGTATAAACAACCTCAAATAATGAAGAGATTGTACAATTAACCCTTACATTGCACTTTACTTTGGTCGAGGGTACATTTAAACTCTTGTATAATGACTATAGTATGTTATTAAATTATTACAGAGCCATATTCATAATTATTATATCATATATGATTCATTTATGACCTTATACTACCCATTTAATAATGATTTCCATGTTAAATTAACATTTTGGGTAATAGTCTCTTTCTTTATCGTATGTGTTTTAACTTGTTATTCTCAATCATATCATTTAGATCAGGATTTAAATACATCTAGAATATAAAACATGATTTATATATCATATATATTTAGAATATAAACATTTATAATAGATAGATATATTAAATGGAAGGCACCGTCTATGGAGAGGGAGGTCGTACGTACGCAGAAACATTGTTTCCGTTTTCATATCTTATTGAACGGAAGTTAGTGAATAAGATATATGTAAGTAAATATATATATATATATAGTTGCATTATTATTTAATATTTTACAAACTTATTAATATTATATATTTTTATAATAATCATTGAATGGTGAACGTAGGAATGAATCTCATCATGTCGTGGAGACGGTAATCCGTACGTAGGCACGAGCGACAATATCATTATATTGATCATGAAATTGTATTTAATTGGATGTAATATCATATATATAAAATAACTAACATGTTAAATTTATTATTTACATTTTTTATATTATTTATTATACCTATCCAAATGAAGGGTTTGAAAAACAAACTACTCTACGACGTGGAGACAGTAAACCGTACACACGTACGTATGGTGACTTTTTCATTTATAGGATGGATTGAATAAAAAATATGTTTGTACCATATTTATAATAACATAATATTATGTATTTGGTATTTGATTTATTATTTTGGTATTGATACAACAAAGAAAGAGGATGTGGAAGAAGAAAATAACCTGAAAGTGGGTGGTGAAATTATTATCTCATCTTCATGTGTTTCCATTTTAATTGGTCAAAAGGGATCCATAGGTTGGCTTTATGCCCAAGCTATGGCCTCTAGGATTAATTGAGGGATGTTGGGATGTTATTTTTTTAGGGGTTGGACGAGTCAAATGGCTTTGGAGGTGTTATTTTGATAGAAGGGGAAGTGCCCTTTTATAAGAGGGGTGAGGGGAACCTTAGGAAAAACTAAAAATATTATTTTATTATAAAATCATTTTTGGTTTTTAAAGGTTCAAAATTGATTTATTTCAAATATAAGCAGTGAATGGGACGAAATCCTCTAAAAAAATAGTTTTTATACAAGATTATGTCTACATATTAACCTTATCGTTTAGATTTAACTATTAGTTAAATAGTATATCTTTTACCGTGTCTTTTTATATTCTTACACTATATGGTTAATAAATTTACTCTAAACATCCAAGTGAATCTAAAGTCATTAATTAATGAAATATATAATATTATTTAATCCCTTTGTACTACCCTTATATTTTTAGGAATATTATATCAACCAATAATATAATATATATTTTTTAAAATTAATTTATGTCAATCTTGACACTATTTGGTATTTTGTTTTTGTAAAAGTCATAAAAACCTTATAACCTAGAAAACATTTATCTAATCAACCCTAACATGTCATCTTAACCTAGTAAATTAGTATAATGCATCAAAAGTCTCATATTAAATTTATTTGGATATTTATAATATAATTTATTTCAATCATTCATTAATAATGTTATTACTACATCATCATTGTGTTGTAAATAAATTTAACTATCTAATATCTAAAAATTATAAATAAAATACCATTATGTAGGAAATATTTTTATTTTTCTAATGAATATTTACAGTCGAATTTATCTTATGTATAACCCAATATTATAAATTTTTTAGTTATGAAAACATGAATTTAACTCTTTTAACTCTTCTTTAAATCAAATAATAATAAGTGTCCTAATCTAATCCAAGTGGACCTAAAGGGTCATATTTTATTCATAAGGTTTATTTTGGTCGAAATACACTTATCTAATATAATTAGGACATGTGTTAGGGTAATTATAATATCTTTTTTCCTTTAATTTCCATATTTACTTTTAACCGTGGTAAATAAATGTCAATTGTTACTATTCACCAAAAATTATTTTAATCTTATTAAACCACATTTTACTTACTGATATCAATTGTGTCTCTCAGATTTTTGAAACTCAACTCACAAAAGCGGTAAAATTATGTTTTATGCAAATTTTGAAATGCTTCTTGAAGGTGACCAAAAGACGGTAAGGAGTTCAATAAAATTATATATATATAATATTATTAAAAAATGACTCAAATTAATTACATTGAATATATATAGGTATAATTCATCTACTGTAACCTAAAATAAATTTAAATAAAATAATTAATTATTTAAATAAAAACATTCAGTTTTAAACAATAACGTAGTGTTTTTCACTATTCATCACAAATTGAATGTTTTCAAGAAAATAACCAAAAATTTACCCTAAGATAATTCTGATATTATGAATTAAAAAAATAATTCTATCCTACCAAATTCAAAACATTGATGTTTCATTAATTAATTTACAATTAATTCCTGTTTTCAAAACCAAATACCGGGTTTTTAAAAAGTAAAAACTATCAAAAGATTAACATGTGTTTATGTCAAATTTAAATGTGAAATTGCATAAAATGATAGAAGTTTTATTAAATGATAAAAATATAATCTAATTATTCTTCAAAACCTTAAAATTTATAACTTAACACTATAAATAATTTTGATTGAAAAAAATTTCAATTAATATTTATTATTTCTCATTATTCATCAAAATATGAATGTTATCAGAAAAGTAACAAAAATTAATCCAAACTAAATTTTTATTTCCCTATTATAAATAATAATTTAATTTAATTAAATTGAATATATAAAAGCTTCAAATATTTGTTTTCAAAAATGATCACCATTAAAAGGTGGTAAAATTGCATTTTTTGAAAAAAAATATTTTCTCTGAAAAAAATGAATTTGTTATTATATTATATCTAATAAAAAAAATAATATTTTTTTAAATTATATAGAGTCTATAAAATTCAAAATTCAGTTAATACTATTCATAACCACTTTTTGGACGATTAGTTTGGTAAGTTGTGATGCGCTCGAACTCGGTGTTGCGTGTAGCACAAGTTATTGAATTACTTTGAAAAATAATGTACTATGAAATTATAGGGTGTTACAACATGTCCCCTGGACATACATGGAATCCCTATCACAAATTCCATGGAGATTAAAACCCACTTCCACTCTAGCACCTATAGTGGTTGTGCTAAGCCTACGGGAACCTGATGCTCGACCATTACATGCTGACAATTGAGGCATCGAGAAACAAACTCTGCCACTGCTTTCATCATCCTTGGCCACCAGTGTGGACATCGGAAGTCCTGTAACATCTTCGCCACAACAGGATGTACCGCCATAGGGGATATATGGAACTCTCTCAACACCTCCTCCCGTAGCGCCACTGGTACCATGGAACATCCTCTGAAGAGGATGAGATGCTCCCCACATTTAGAAAATACATTAGGTGCATGTCCTGAGGATATCTGAGCATGTCGAGGCTCACAGTCAATGTACCCAATCTGTGCCTCCTGAAATCTCTGAAGAAGTGGGGGAGTAACAGTCTTAGACTAGAGTTAAGCGTACCATCTCTATCCAATAAGGATATCTGCACTGTGACTAGCTGCTATGTTGCCTCACTCAACAACTATAGTCCATATCTTCTACTGATTGCATTTTCTACCACGTTCCCCTTAACAGGAGTATAGACTATCTCAAATTCATAGTCCTCATGGAACTCTAGCCATCGTCGTTGTCTCAGATTCAAGTCCGTCTATGAGAAGATATACCAGAGACTCTTGTGATCAGAGTAGACTGTACAAAATTTTCCCATCAAGTAATGTCGCCACATCTTTAGGATGAAGACCACTTCTTCTAACTCTAGGTCATGGGTTCCGCAGTTCTGATCATGTTTCCTCAGCTATCATGAGATGTATATGATCACTTGTTTCTCTTACATCAGGACACACCCATGTCTGGTCCCTGATGCATCACAGTAGACTACATATCCAACTCCCTCTTCTGGTTGCCTCAAGATGGGGGCACTCTTCAGTATCTTCCTCAGCTCAATGAAAATTCAATGGAATATGATCATCCATACGAAGATTTTTCCCTTATTTTTCATCACTGAAAAGGGTTCCATAACTCTGGAAATGATAGGAATGAATTTTTGGTAGTATCCAGCCATCCCTGGGAAACTCTGCACCTCGATGACTCTCCTTTGTCGCTACCAAGCAAGCACAAACTCTATCTTCACTAGATCCAATACAACTCTATCCTTCAAGATATCATGTCCTAGAATGTGGACCTCTCATATCCAGAAATGGTACGTCGAGCTATTACCATAAAGTGGGTGTTATTGGAGTGTATCCAGAACTATCTCCAGATGATAGGCATCCTCCACCTCCGTCGCTAAGTATATCAAGATGTTTTCGATGAAGACCACCACGAAGCGATCAAGGTATGGCTATAAGATCTCGTTCAAGAGTCCCATGAACACTGTTGGGTTATTGGTCTTCCCGAATGGCATATCCAAGAACTCTTAGTGGCCATACTTACATCTGAAGGTCATTTTCTGCACATCCTCATCACATACAACGAGCTGATGGTAGCCAGATCTGAGGTCTATCTTAGAAAACCAACGAGCTCTTTTCAGTTAATCGAAAAGATCATCAATCCTTGTAAGTGGATACATGTTTAACATGGTCACATGGTTCAGGCACCGATAGTCCACACAGAGTTTCAAACTCCCATCTTCCATCTTGGCGAACAAAATCAGGGTAGCCCATTGAGAAACATTGGGTCCTATGAACCCCTTCTTAAGAAAGTCCTCCAACTATACCCATAACATACGAAGCTCCACATGAGCCATCCAATATGCTGGTGTAGATATCAGTGCCATCTCGGGGTACAGGTCGATGTGAAAGTCTACCTCTCTGCAAGGAGCTAATCTCGGAACATCACCAGGAATGACATTAACATACTTGTCCACCACTATACGATAGCTTAAACTCTCAACATCAACTTCCTCGACGGTAAGGATTACTATATGATGTGTGATTAGCTGCACCCTCCATTGGGTAAGTCCATCATGTGCTGTAATGGTTCCCTTCTTACCAATGAAGGATATCGTGGTCCCATCCTCACAGTCACACCACACTTTGTGCCTAATACAATCAATATGGTGTGGGACTGTACATAATAAGTCTATACACAAGAAGAAGTCATATTTCCTCTAAACTGCTACTAATAGATCCTATCCAATGCTCTCTCCTCCTAGAGTAATATCACACTTCCGTCATCGGTGTGTAATCATCAAATATGATCCCGTAGGAGTCTCTATACGTAAGCATCGAGCCAACAGCTCCACCGGAATCTCTGAGCTCCGAACAAGGGTCGTGGAAATAAAATACTGACTGGAACATGTGTCTATAAGTACTGCAGCTAAGGTGGAGTAGACACAGATCATACCTCTAATCATATTTGGAGTGTTGGGTTCATAATCCTCAAGTACCTAGAGCTGAGATATTCCCTTTCCACCCACTCCTTGTGGTCGAGGAGGACCACTTGTAGGTGGTGGTGGTAGAACAATGAATCGTCTCCCACTACCTAATACATGACCAACTAATCTTCCACGTCTTCCTACTACCAACGGACCTCCCCGATCGAATCTCTGCCTTTTCCTCAGTGGTCCCTCAACCATTTTTTGGTCATCCGTATGGCGGGTCGGGCAGTCATATGCCATGTGACCCTGCCCGCTGCATGTGTAGAACTGCCTACTCCTCAGCTATCCTCCAATGTCCCATGAGCCTCGCACCACCGACCTTATATCATAAGGTCATACACAAGTAGGCCTGGCCCCTTAGGCCCCTGCACCATCCATCTACTACCTTCTGCAGATGACTCTCTTACCAGACATCATGTGTTGTCTCTCGTTATCGGTTCCTGGTCAGTTAGGAAGCTCTCCACCAAAAGTGTTCTCTCTAGCACCCCATCCTGCATCAAAATGCTGAGTAATATTATCGATTCATTGATCTCCCATCGGAGACCCTACCCAATGGTTTTGGCCATGAGGAAAGGGTCTCGAACCATGTCAGTGTAGTAGAGGGAGTGATTAGAAAAACCTCGCCGAGTACTCAGCCATAGTCATGCTTCCCTACTCAATGTGATGCAGCTCTTGTATACACATAGAGTGTAAGGTCTTTAGGACAAAGACTACCCTTAAAAGGCTCCCGAAGTCCTCCCAGACGAGGTTCGCCTCATCGAGTAACTAGTGCATCATGCTCCACTATCGCACTTCTACATCATGGAAAAGGTTGGCTGCTAGGATCACCATAAGGTCATCTGATGTCCCAACCAAGAGGAAAACTCTGACTACAGCC
Organism: Viscum album; assembly: GCA_963277665.1. Lineage (NCBI taxonomy): Eukaryota > Viridiplantae > Streptophyta > Magnoliopsida > Santalales > Viscaceae > Viscum > Viscum album. The sequence continues at coordinate 689,485,962 of OY728167.1, forward strand.
TCCATCAAGTCCTCAGCCACCTGCGGGTCCGTCTTGCCTCAGATCGTCGGAGGCCTCTATCATTGAAACTCATGAAACACGCTCAGTCAGGGTGCATCCTCTGCTGGTGGGGACGGTGGAAATGGGTGCCCAATAGGTAGTGGTGTTGGCACACCACCGGAAGGTGCTAATGTCGTAAGATGGACCTCCGCCGACACCTCATCGCTTGGTGGCCCGTCATCACATACTCTCTCAGAATTTCTGGCTAGATTTCTATATGGAGACGTCCTGAAAGAAGATAGGGGTTACATGGTTATTTAGTTATACCTGGTGAGACAACTCAATATAAAATAAGAAAAAACTTTCAAAAAACACACAATCAGTTTTTTTGTGTTCTAAGTCAGAAATCAGATGTAAGGGTCCTGGTGTATGGATTTATCAGCCGCCACACCAACAATGGATTCCCCAAACTTAAAACCACACTCATAACCACTTAACACTATTTCCACATAGAAAATATCAGAGTCTTATTTCATCGGTATAACCGACTCCTCTAATACAGCTTTGTCACGACCCGTCCCTCAGGGACCATGCTGTGACTACCCCAAGCTCTCATTCCATAGGCTAGGGGCTGGAGACTAGCACTGGAAAGGTGTATCCCTAATATGGGAATTCATTTCCTTTTTAACCTGTATAGACACACAGTCCAAGAACACAACAAGAGGAAACCAAAAAGTAAACTGTTGTAGTAAAAGAGTGTTGAAAGTAAAGGGGCCGAAATAAATATCGAAATGAAAGTACATGTAGAACTAAAAAGTAAGAAATAGCTACTAGAACATCTACCACAGATCCTGCCTAAACTGTAGAGGCCCCAATCTTGACGTACATGGACATTAAATTACTTTTTTTGAATACTTAATAAATAATGAAAATAGACACACAAGGACCGTAATAGTTTAGTGTATTTTGAAACTCGGAAAAATAATCTTCTAATAGTGGTGAAAGATCTTCAACATCTCCCATAAATATCTTCCCCTTTTAGTTTCCTTACCTAAAATCATTCTTTTAATCCTTGGGGAAAAGAAAAAATAAAAATGGTGACCTCAAATTCTCAGTAAGGGAAAACATAGAGAACATAAAACAGTCCATAAACATTTGAAAGCAAAAACTTGAACATGAAATTTAAACATCAAAATCTTGAAAAAAGACATAAAACATGGCATTATGTAAGGCATAGATCATAATAGAACATCAATCATGATAAAATATCTTGGGAATAAAAATTTTAATTGTACAAAAACATTAAGCACATGATATGATTTGCATGGTATCCATGGCATTGCTTCCAAGACCATCTTAGTGGACAAAGTCCCTTTCTGAATCAAGTTCACTCCTCGTTTCAGTCCTGTAACACTGAACTGGATTAGCATATCGTTCTAGCCATGTCTATCTCATGAGATATAAATATTTACCCAATGCATTTGAGGGAGATATAGGTCCCACCCATATCATAATGAAATCATTATTACTTATGCCACAAAATAAACATACATCATTCATAAAAACCCAATAAATAAAATGGGTTTCATAAACATCATCCCATCATCACATAATCCACATAAGAGAAATGGATATCATTTCATAATAAGAAAAGTGAAACCATTTAAATCATAGAGACATTATACTTGAAACATACACATATGAAATAATGTCATCTTAGATGAAAATGGTTTTGATAAAGCACTTGAAATGAATTCTTGAGGAAAATATCCTTTCTTCTTCAAAATCATTTTCTTTTCACAAAATGTCATGCAATTTTAAGAGAAAAGGATTTTGTTGAAAATAGTCATGAAATATTTTGGGGGAAGCTTCATGAAAATAAGGCTTTATAAAACCATAAAAATCCTTTCATGCCGTATAAGTTAAAAAGAACATTCTTCTTGTACTTTTGTCGGAAAAGTCAAAAAGTACCTCGTATGGTTAAAAAAAGAAAGTTTGCTCACATACCATTTATTAAAAGTCAAAAATGGTTAAAAAGGGCTTTAAACATACATGAAACCATTTTTAGGAAACATGTACATGGATTATAACAATAACCCTAGTAAATACTTACGAATAAACAATCTCTGATAAGAACGATATTGGAATAGTTATCCCTTACTTTAGGTCTGATATGCTTCATATGTATCCGGACCTCCTGTATAATGATTTAAATAATTTCATTGACTTTTTAATGAATCATATTCATTGTTATGATATCATATATGGTTCACTTATGACTTTATATTACCCGTTCTTTTGTAAGATCCATCTTAAAGCTGCGTTTTTGGTAAAATCGTTTTATTTATCGTACATGATTGGAATTGTTGTTCTTGATATTATTACTTATATTTTGATTCAATTAATTTAAAAGTGTATAAAATTATTTATATGTAATATATATTCAGAATATACATATATATATGATAGATAGATAAATGGAATGAAATACACCGTTTATGGAGATGGTAGGTCGTACGTACGCATGAACGCTGTATTCATTTCCTTATTGAATTGAATGAAACTAAATAGATGACATAGATATATATATAAATAAATGAAGTATCATTATTATGTCATATATTTTATTATTATTCATTGTATAAACTTTATAATCATTCATGTATGGTTAACATTGAGAATGAATCTCATCTCGTTGTGGAGACACTAATCCGTACGTACACACGAGCGATGATATTGTTCCCATAATTATGGAATAGAATTGGGGTGGATGGTATAATATATCAGAATCCGTATGATGTTATAATAACCATATATAGTTATCCGTTAAACCATTATACCCATCCATGTAAGGTGTTGGTGGAAAAACAGATTACACCATGGTGTGGAGACGGTATTCCGTACGTACGCACGCGTGGAGATTTCATTTTCCGTAGGATGGTTAGAAGGTGAAATGGGGTAGATTTATATTTATAATAACATATAATTATATGAGTGATACTGATTTTATTACTTCATAATGAAACAACTAAATAAGAAGAAGTAGAAGAAGAAATAAAGTTGTAAGAATCGGTAACAGACATTACCTCTTCTTTGAAGTGCCTCTTTGAGACCTCCTCTTAGGGCACTAAAATTGGTATTTGAAGAAGACCAGGACAACTAGGGTGTTTCAAGGGAATTGGGGAAGTGAATTGGGCATGGGTTGGCCGAGCATCAAGGCTCAAAATGGTGTGAAGATTAGAGGGAAGGGGTTCCCTTTTATATGGGAGGAGAGGGGCACCTTTGAAAAACTAAAAATATTATTTTATTATAAAGTCATATTCAGGTTTTAATATCTCCAAATTTATTTATTTCGAAGGTAATGTGGGGATGGGCCAAATCCTATCATCCAATAGAATTTAGATATGTTTAGGTTTCTATTTTAACCTTATCATTTAGATTTATCATTAAGTTAAATAATTTTACTTTTCCCATGTCTTCTTGTTTTCATACACTATATGGTTAATAAACATACTATAACAAGACAAACGAACCCCAAGTTGTTTATTATTAATATATATAACCATATCTAAGTCAATTGGCCGATCCTTAGATTTTTAGGAATAAAATAATAATTAATAATATAATATTTATTTTAAAAACTATTTTATGTCAATTTTGACACTATTCGGTAATTGATTTATGGGAAAATCATAACAGAATGATTAGTTCAAAAAAAGTTAATAAAATAAATAATAACATGTAATATTAACCTATAAAATTAGTGGAATTCATAAAAAGTCTCAAATTACATTTATTTGGGAATTTATAATATCAATTATTTTAATATTCCATTATTTAGGAAATTACTGCATCACCATTGTGTCATAAATAACTTAAATTATTTAATGTCTAAAAATTATAAATAAAATACCCTTAGGTAGGAAATATTTTTATATTTATAATGAATATTTATAGTTGAATTTATCTAATATATAACATTATATTAAAAATGATTTAGTTATTAAACTTTTATTTTAACTATTTTAACACTTCTTTAAATAACTTAATAATAAATGTCCTAATCTAATCAAAGTGGACCTAAATGGTCATAGTTTTTTCCTAAGGTTGTTTATGGTCGAATTACACTTATCCAAAAGAATTAGGACATTTGTTAGGGTAACAATAATATCATTTTTACCCTTAATTATTATATTACTTTTAATCGTGGTAAATAAAAGTAAAAAGTTACTATTCACCAAAAATATTTTCTTCTCATTATACCACATTTTAGTTTTTGATATTAACCGTGTCTCTTGGATTTTTGAAATTCAATTCTCAAAAGTGGTAAAATTTTATTTAAATGAAAATATCAGTTTTTTATGTACCACTAAGTGGTTTCACTATTCATCAAAAATTGAAGTTTTACAGAAAAATATCAAAAATTCAGCCTAATAATTATTTGATATTCCGAATTCAAAATTGATGTCTATTTTTAAAAATTCAAAACATAGAAGTGGAATTAATTAATTTTAAAATTAATTCCCGTTATCAAAACAAATAATGTGTTTTTAAGAAACAATAACTATCAAAAGATTGATACTTCTTTATATCCAATTTCAAAGTGAAATTAATTCCAATGACCAACATTGGATTAAATGGTAAAAATATATTATAATTACACTTTAAAACCAATTAAAAAGATAATATAACCATATAAATTATTGCGATGAAAAAATTTGTTTTTAATTAAAATATAGCATGTTGTTACTATTCATTAAAATATGAAAGTTATCAGAATAATATGAAAATTTTATCCAAAGTAAAATTTTATATCCTGATTCCAAAAAAGAATTTTATTTTTTCAAATTGAACTTATAGACATGTCAAAACAAGATTTAAAGTGGGTGCGCCATCAAAAGGTGGCAAAAATGCATTTTTTTTAAATACTTATTTTATCCGAAAAATTTATTTTGTTCTCATACCATGTTTTAAAAAATATGTAAGATGAATAATAATGTTATAGAATTAAAAATGTAGTTAATACAATTCATAACGGCTTGTCCATAATATTATAAAAATATATCATTGTTTAGTGAAACCTGATATTACGTACAACACATACTATCGAGGAAGGTCGTGATTGCATGTAATGTAAGCCAAGTTAGGGTTGTGTGTTGTGCCACACTCCTTTTTTGTTTTGTATAACATAATACAACCATATTTCATTTATACATTTAATATATATATATATATACTCTCAATGTTGCGTAGAATGACTACTATCAAACAAACATGAAATTGTGTGTAACACAATCCAAGAATAGTGTTGCGTATACTGCAAGCTAATACGGTGTTCTATATAGCACAAGATAATCTTGGTGTAGAATAAAACAAATGCCATCAAATAAATTAAAAATAATACTTATCATAAAATCTCGGGTTGTTACATTCTACCCCCCTTAAAATGAATTTCACCCTCAAAATACATCAGGGTTATACATGGTTTTCTACTTGAAAGTTTATTTAATTGAAACCCACATTGTAAAATGAAATACCAAAACTTAACTTTAAAAACTAAAGTATGAAATGTAATGGTTACCCAAATTAACTAATCACCCGGTTTCCATATAGGATAACAAAGGTGAAAATATGGATATGGAAAAGAAACCTAACCATCATGTTCTGATGGAGAGTGGTAGAGAACATGGCTACAAAAAATCCAACAATCACAAAGCAATAAATTTGTGATTATCTAAGGTACCATCTGATTCAATGGATATAAGGGCACTAGGAAAACATTTTTGGTTTTCAGGATCATTTCCCTAATGTTGAAGAATTTTCGAATCAAAATAAATACATACTTGAATTTGGTTCAATCTCACCGTTGATCGTGCCTTGAACTATTTCCACTTCATCTTTTAAAGATATGAAGTTGAATTTGTCATTCATGAAGTGTTAGAAGATCATGTGATAGAATAATGGGTCATTCCATCTATTTCAAACAAAAGGTTAGAAAAAGTTATCAAATATACATAAGTCCGTCTACAGTGTGGTTAATCGTATATGATTCCAAAAATGGACTTATACTTTATCTATCATACCTCTTAATAAAATAAAACTAGTTTCTACTAACTAGGAACTACCTCTAGGCCAGTGGTATGCGATAAAGGCCAGTCGCACTTCAGTTGTGGGTTCGATTCCCACAACTTTTTCGGACGCGAGAGGTTGTCGCCCATCCTGCAGGTTGTCCTTTTTCTAAAATTACATCCTTATAAGATTCCATTAATAATATCGGAAATGTTCTATCCTTAAACAATACTAACTTGTGTCCAACATAATCCATTCCAATATTTAGGCTTATCCAAAATACATATGTCCAATCTCATAGTATAAAGAAAACAATTTCTAGAAATGTCATCTATCGAGCATGTGAATACCATCATTTATCCCCGATATATCTTCTTGATCACTTTCCAATCACGTAAATACCTTAATCATGTATTTTCTTGAAAAATGAATACACATTGAACCTTAGTGAAAACATGAATGTTGTCAAAAGTTAACTCTTTCCACATACTAAATTCCCAAAAATTCTATATACTCAAACCATGATATCACTTTGTCCTTATATAATTCATGATCTCATTAATACTATCCAACATTTAATTATCTCCTTAGCACTTCATTATGATCATAATAGGTGCTATTCCAAAATATCTGAATAAACCTTCATGGTTACCAATACAACTCATCATACACTTTCAAAACATAAGGAAAGACAACGGTGTAACAATCCTTAGATGTCTCTTTATTGCATAGTACCATGAGATTACTTATACAACATTACTCTTGATAAACATGTAATCATTCCACTACCTTCTTAAACCATTGAACGAGCTTCAAAAATTCTTTCATCTCACATATCATTTGTAGTCTCTTCTTTATCATCCACATAAATACTACCCATATGACCATGCTGATTCTCTTTATGATATTTTCCCTTAGGGAATTGGTTTACATAATGCCCGTACATTCCACATTTAAAACACTTAACCATTGTTGATGTCTTAGCAATACCATTATCTTTGTCCATGGTGTGTACAGAACCTTTTTATTTGCACTTACTAGATTTATGTTCTTCTTTTCTGCACACAAATCATCTTCCAGTTCCTTTGAAACATTCCCCTTGATACCTCTTCCCACATGACTTACATGAGGGAAATTGAACTTTCTTTCATCTATGATCATCATGAAACTCCATCTTTCTCTTATTAGCTAAGTCAGGAATCTTACCAAAGATGAGATTATTGATCATATTATGAGATTGCTGATTATGAATAATAATGATGTTTCGCCTTCCAAATCCCATTTCATTTGCTTGATCATGAAGAATATCATTCCATTGTCCATCATATTCTCCATTATCATGAATCTTCCTATTTCCATCCATTTTCTAAAACCCAAAAAGAATAGTGTGAGAGGAAAAAATCATGCTAGGGAAACCAACATAATAAAGGGGGATTACCTTCAATATCTAACATCTTAGGTTTAATTATAAGATCGTTACTGTAATTCTAGGATTATAACCTATACATATACTTAACCTTAGGGACATCCCTAGACATACCTCAGAAATATCTCTAGGGATCTCACTAAAGTTCTCGCATCCTAGTTTCCAGAGGTTGACTAAACCTTTCCTCTGATACCAACAGTAGAGGCCCGAATCATGAAGTACATGGACATTACATTACATTTACGGAATACATAATAAATAATGAAAACAGACACACAAGGACCATAATAGTTTAGTGTCCTTGGAAACTCTGAAAAATAATCTTCTAATCGTGGTGAAAGATCTTCAACATCTCCCATAAATTTCATCCCCTTTTTGTTTCCTTAAATAAAATCATTCTTTTAATCCTAGGGGAAAAGAAAATATAAAAAGGGTGAGCTCAAATGCTTTGTAGGGGAAAACATGGATAACATAAAACAATCCATAAACATTTGAAAGCAAAAACTTGAACATGAAATTTAAACATCAAAATCTTGAGCAAAGTCATAAAACATGGCAGTACGTAAGGCATAGTTCATAATATAACATCAATCATGATAAAATAGCTAGGGAATACAACTTTTAATTGTGTCAAAACATTATGAACATGATATTATTTCCATGGTATCCAAGGCATTGATGCCAAAACCATCATAGTGGACAAAGTCCCTTTCTGAATCAAGTTCACTCCTCGTTTCAGTCCTCTAACACTGAACCGGATTAACTTACCGTTCCAGCCATGTTTATATCATGAGATATAAATCTTTATCCAATTCATTGGAGGGAGATATAGGTCCCACCCATATCATAATGAAATCATTCTTACTTGTACCACAAAATAAACATTCATCATTCATAAAAACCCAATAAATAAAATGGGTTTCATAAACATCATTCCATCATCACATAATCCATATAAAAGAAATGGATATCATTTCATAATAAGAAAAGTGAAACCATGTAAATCATAGAGACATTATACTTGAAACATACTCATATTAAATAATGTCATCTGAGATGAAAAATGGTTTTGATAAAACAGTTGAAATGAATTCTTGAGGAAAATATCCTTTCTTCTTCAAAATCATTTTCTTTTCAAAAAATGTCATGCGATTTAAAAAGAAAATGATTTTGTTGAAAATATTCATGAAATTGTTTTGAGGAAGCTTCCTGAAAATATGGCTTTATAAAACCATAAAAATCCTTCCATGCCATATAAGTTAAAAATAACATTCTTCTCGTACTTTTGTCGGAAAAGTAAAAAAGTACCTCGTATGGTTAAAAAAAGAAAGTTTGCTTACATACCATGTATTAAAAGGAAATAATGGTTAAAAATGACTTTAAACATACATGAAACCATTTTTAGGAAACATTGACAAGGATGATAACAATAACCCCAGTAAATACTTACGAATAAACAATCTCGGATAAGAACGAGATTGGAATAGTTATCCCTTACCTTAGGTCCGATATGCTTCGTATGTATCCGTACCTCCTGTATAATGATATAAATAATTTCATTGACTTATTACAGAATCATATTCATTTTTACTATATCATATATGGTTCACTTATTACTTTATATTACCCGTTCTTTTGTAAGTTCCATGTTAAAGCAGCGTTTTGGGTAAAATCGTTTTATTTATCGTACATGTTTGGACTTGTTGTTCTTGATATTATCACTTATATCCTGATTTAAATAATTTTAAAGTGTAACACAAGATTTATATGTAATATATATTCATCAGATACATATATATATGATAGATCGATAAATGGAATGAAATAAACCGTTCATGGAGACGGTAGACTGTACGTACGCATGAACGCTGTTTTCGTTTCCTTATTGAATTGAATGAAACTAAATAGATGACATACATATATATACATAAATCCAGTAGCATTATTAGTTCATATATTTCATTATTATTCATTATATAAACTTTATAATAATTGATGTATGATTAACATAGAGAATGAATCTCATCACGTCGAGGAGACGGTAATCCGTACGTACGCACGAGTGATGATATCATTCCCATAATTATTGAATAGAATTGGGGTGGATGGTATAATATATCAGAATCAGTATGATGTTATAATAACCATATATAGTTATTCTTTACACCATTATAACCATCCATGTAAGGTGTTGGTGGAAAAACATATTACACCACGGCGTGGAGATGGAATTCCGTACGTACGCACGCGCGGAGATTTCGTTTTCCGTAGGATGGATAGAAGGTGAAATGGGGTTGATTCATATTTACAATAACATATTAGTATATGAGTGATAATTATGTTATTACTTCATAATGAAACAACTAAATAAGAAGAAATTAGACGAAGAAATAACGTTGAAAGAATCTGTAATGTACATTGCCTCTTCTTTGAAGCGGTTCATTGATACCTCCTCTTAGGGTACTAAAATTGGTCTTTGAAGAAGACCAGGACCTCTAGGATTTTTATAGGGAAGTGTGTAAGTGAAATTTTCAGGGTTTGGACGATAATCAAGGCTCAAAATGGTGTGAAGATAAGAGGGAAGTGGTTCCCTTTTATAAGGGAGGAGAAGGGCACCTTTGGAAAAACTAAAAATATTATTTTATTATAAAGTCATATTAGGGTTTTAATAGTTCCAAGTATATTTAGTGGAATTATTAAAAAGTCTCAAATAACATTTATTTGGGTATTTATAATATCAATTAGTTTAATATTTCATTATTTAGGTAATTACTGCATCACCATTGTGTCATAAATAACATAAATTATTTAAGGTATAAATATTATAAATAAAATACCATTAGGTATGAAAGCTTTTTATATTTATAATGAACATTTATAGTTGAATTTATCTTATGCATAACCCTATATTAAAAATGATTTAGTTATTAAACTTTTATTTTAACTATTTTAACACTTCTTTAAATAAATTAATAATAAATGTCCTAATATAATAAAAGTGTACCTAAATGGTTATATTTTATTCCTAAGGTTGTTTTTGGTCTAATTACACTTATCCAATAGAATTAGGACATGTGTTAGGGTAATAATAATATCATTTTTACCCTTAATTATCCTATTTACTTTTAACCGTGGTAAATAAATGTAAAAAGTTACTATTTACCAAAAAATATTTTCATCTCATTGAACCAAATTTTAATCCTTGATATTAACCGTGTCTCTTGGACTTTTTAAATTCAATTCACAGAAGTGGTAAAATTTTATTTAAATGAAAAACTCAGTTTTTTATCTACCACTAAGTTGTTTCACTATTTATCAAAAATTGTAGATTTTCAGAAAAATATCGAAAATTCAGCTTAAGAATTATTTGATATTCCTAATTCAAAATTTATGTCTATTTTTCCAAATTCAAAACATTGAAGTGGCATTAATTTATTTTAAAATTAATTCCCATTATCAAAACAAATAGTTTTTTTTAAGAAACAATAACTATCAAAAGATTGACACTTGTTTATATCCAATTTCAATGTGAAATTAATTCCAATGACCAACACTGGATTAAATGGTAAAAATATATTCTAATTAAACTTTAAAACCAATGAAAAAGAAAATCTATCCATATAAATTATTGCGATGAAAAAAGTTGTTTTTAATTATAATATAGCGAGTTTTTACTATTCATTATAATATTAAAGTTATCAGAATAATATGAAAAATTTATCCAAAGTAAATTTTTATATCCTGTTTTCAAAGAAGAATTTTATTTTGTCAAATTGAACTTATAGACATGCCAGAACAATATTTAAAGTGGGTGCGCAATCAAAAGGCAGAAAAACTGCATTTTTTTAAAAATACTTATTTTATCTGAAAATTTTATTTTGTTCTCATACCATGTTCTAGAAAATATATAAGATGAATAATAATGTTATAAAATTAAAAATGTAGTTAATACTATTCATAACGGCTTTTCCATAATATTATAACAATATATCATTGTTTAGTGAAACCTGATATTGCGTACAACACATGCTATCGAGGAAGGTCGTGATTGCGTGTCTTGCAAGCCAAGTTAGGGTTGCGTGTTGTGAAAGACTCCTTTGTTGTTTCGTATAACAGAATCCAACCATATTTCATTTATACGTTGAATATATATATATATATATAGACTCTCAATGTTGTGTAGAATGAATACTATCAAACGAACGTGAAATTGTGTGTAACACAATCCAAGAATAGTGTTGCGTATACTACAAGCTAATATGGTGTTGCGTATAACACAAGATAATCTTGGTTTAGCATAAAACACATGTCAGCAAATAAATTAAAAATAATACATATCAGAAAATATCGGGATGTTACATAAACGGTAGGTACAACTCATGATCAGTAGTCCCTGCACCATGTCATTCCAAATGGTCCACCTCTGAGTATCGTCCATTCTTCACTCCCTCAGCCTCGATCAATGATGTCTGCCATCTACACAAGACACAACAAGGTGTGGGTGTATCCCATGTAGGGTTGAGTATAAAGATACTCAGTAGGGACCCCAAGACCCCATAGGTCTCCCAGAGTTCCACAACAGAAATACAACAAATCAAGACCTCAATCTCGAAGCACGAAATAATAGACATCAACTCTACTTAGGTATATGTCGATACATATAACTATGTTATCAAGACATACTCATCTCATACATGAGTTAAGAATACCAAAAAATTAACACTAATAAGGTAGAAATACCACCCAGGTAACACCACTGAGATGGAATTACCAAACAAGTAACGCCATGAAGACAACACCACAAAGGTAGAAGTACCACATAGGTAACACCACAAAGATAGAAGTACCGCATTTGTAACACCAACAAGACAACACCACGAAGGTAGAAGTACCACACATGTAACACCATGAAGATATTAGTACCACATAGGTAACACCACGAAGATAGAAGATACTCAGCTCACAATCAGGTATAACTTAAGTACAGAAGTACAAATGATTAGTCATAAGCTAGATCATCTTATTCTATTATGAGGCACTATTGGTGACCCACACAGGATTGATAGGTACTAACCATCGCTGACTCACACATGACCTGACCCACACATGATCGGTATGCACTGAGCCACACTAGATCGCTGAGCGCTAACCTAGATTGGATATGATATATGCTAACACAAACAGGATCGATAGATGCAAACCCACATAGGAACATTGTTATTTCATCACGTTACAGCCTGTCACAGGATTCCTCACACCCAGTGTGCTCGAGTTCCATAGAATCTATCCCTCGATATATCGTTCATACCTTGACCGCCACTATGCTCCCCAAAGGAGTAACCCAAATTACCTCCATGTCGTAAGGGTTCCAACGCGACAATCATTTCATCTATCGGACACCAGGTCTGTGAGTTATAAGCATTTTAGTTCTGGCGGCCCATTTGGATTTGAGATCGATCCAACCCAGATATAATCCAACTATCTCTAAAACTATAGTGGATTATACCAAAAGGACCCACTCATTCCAATGGTCTCATTGCCACAGACGGTTCATCAAACGGATATCTGGTTCTGAACTGTGGCCCTTTATGTGTTTTTGGGTCTGGTCTGACTCGTTCAGATAGACCCGACCCGCAAGGGGGATGCCCGAAAAGGGAAGGCCCTCAGAGGTGCCCTGGCACACAAGGGGGTGGTCCAATAGGTGGTGGCCCGACTGTGTAAGGCATGACCTGCAACGGGTGGCCCGCAGTCCACCTAAGCTAGCAAGGGGGGAGCGTTTCCCCCCGGTATCCCAAACGGTCCGAAGGACACTCAGTTTTGGGAAACATTGGCTCCACGTGGGTGCCACCCAGTCGTCGTGAAACTTTCATGACAGGTTCCACCTCCTCCATGGATTCGGTTGCGGCCTCTTGCCTACTGGCAGCGCGTTGGTCAAGCCTCCCTCTACTTCCGTGACCGGCTGATGTGTCAGTTACCTCCTCTGACCACCCTAGATGATGAGCCACGACCCCTTGCTCACTCACGGCGCACAATGGTGCCCCGAAACTCTTCCTCGGTCGGCCGGTGTGGGGTGCTCCGATGACCACATCAGCTTTGTGAACTGGCCTCCTCTTGCGGCGTGAGTCGGCGTGCCACCTCTTTCGCCGTTGGTTAGTGCCACCATGCCGATGGTTTTCCAAAGAGGGTGCAAGGGTAGCAAAGTAGCATAGGGTTCATTCCGGTTTCATTATGCTCACGCCCTCTATATTAGCTTTCAATCATGAGGGAGGATTAAAGGGTTCATGAAATTCGTAACGGACCAAAGATTAATTAATGAAAATCCCTCTTGATCTAGTTAAATGTCTTTTTATATAAAACATTTATATAAAATGTCAACATGTTTGGTTTTATGTTATGAATTGTGATCGTTACTTTTATAGTTGTTGAACAGTGATCACATGATTAGTATAAATATAGGGCTTTAAAAAATCCAATTTACTCAGACAAAAGAAGTGATGGCTTCATCCAGTAGAATTGCACCATACGAAGCCCATTTGTCAAATCTCAGAAAAGAGGTGGCATCCTTTGGCTTCACTCTTGACCAAGCCCAAGCTGAGCATCATCATATCAAGCACGCATAGGATCATCTATGGGAAAAGTGGAAGTTGATAGAGATTACCACTCGAGCGATGTTATCTGAGCCAGCCCAAGAGTCTGTCACCATCTCACACCTTACCCTTAGGTCTTATTCAGCTGTTTTAAGGGGTTAGGTAACAAATCGCTAGTAATATGTTCATGTGTTTTTTTATATTAATGAATATACTTTCTTGTCATTATTGATACAATGTAAATATTTTTTAAAGTATAAATAGTCTTTTTAGTTATTATTTAATTATGAAATATATTTTATTAAATTAAGGGATTTTTGAATTAAATAATATCTTAATAAATTATTATTATTATTATTAAATTAATTTTATTATATATAAATGATCATATAATTTTATGAATGCAATTATATTTTTTATTAAGGTTTCAAATCCATTTCTGTCAAAACCCGGGAATTTTCGATAAATGTCAGTTTTTTTTAAAAGTGAAAATTAAAATATTTAGAAAATTATTTAGATAAAATAAATGATATTTCTGGAATCATGATGTCAAAATTATCCAATGGTGAATTTTTTATAATTTTCTAATACGGTCAAATTTTTGGGTAGAAATTAAATACCTTTTAAATATTTAATGTGTTTTATGACATCATAATGACCCAATAGTGATCTAATAAAATAATATAAGCTTACTTTTCGAAGAATATATGTTTTAACATTAATATAATGTGATTTTGGGATTGTTTTACTTACTTTTCAAAGCATTAATGGACCCCTCAATACTTATTAAACATCTTTTCTTTTTAAATTATTTTCCAGAGGAGTGTGACTCACCTCCACATAAGTAAACCCATTATTTTAAGAATTTCGGACTTTGGCCTAATAAAATATTGTTTTCCTCTTCCATTTTCCAAAAACAATGGGCAAAAACCATGAGCTTATTTGTGGTTTGGATTCGTTTAATGTAAGGGGTCCCGAACCTAAATAATAAAGAATTCACTCAACTTTCCAATATAAACCCACCCAAGCTCCCACTTCATCCTCACTCAAAGCCTTTGGAGTTCGTCCAACCTCTACCCTACTCTCTCTAGAATCCTCCCAAGGTTCAATAATCTCCCAATAATCCTCTCTCAATCCTCTCTCAATCCTTTGGAAGCACACTTCCAAGTAAGGGTTTTTTCTTCCTTTCTCATTTTTGTCCAATTTTCTCTAAGCAGTTTTGCCAATTTAATTTCAATTATGAATGTTGGGGTATGGTTTCTCACCTCCCTCATAATTTCCTCTTTATGTTTGAATTATGGTAGACCCCTTTCTCTCTCATTAAATTCCTCCCATGTACACCGATTACTATGGCGAAATTCCAAAAGGAACTTCTCTCTACTCATTTACATTCAAGCAATACTTTTTGTATCATGAATCTAAATTCCATTAAAATTTTTGGGACATGTATCTATATGACCTCCTTATATTCCATTACATGTAATTATGCTGATTAACCCCTTTATCTCTCATTAAATGTCTCCCATGTACACCCATTAATATGCCGAAATTCCGAAAGGAACTTCTCTCTCCTCATTTACATTCAAGCAATACTTTTGTATCATGAATCTAAATTCCTTTAAAATAGTTGGGACATGTATCTATATGACCTCCTTACTGTCAATTACATGTAAATATGATGAGTAACCCCTTTCTCTATCATCAACCATTTTTATGAATTCTTATGCCACGCTGTTACGCTCCCGAAATCGCATCGATTTTTTAAGCCAATGCAATTGTGTAGTGAATACCATGCTCATTTCTCCATCAAGGGTATTCACCTTTATGAACATTTAATTTTTTATTATAAAGGTTCATGTATGAATTCCAGATTCCTTTTTCATGGAATAAATTATTATGTTTTATGAATCCATGTTTTATGATCCATGTGGCACACTTAAGTATGAAATGAAATGTTTATGAAGGGTGCGCCCTTATAGCGCTCAAATGCATTGGAAAAAGTATAGTATCATGATACATCATGTGAAATGAGTATTGAATCATGCTAATTCAAGTGCAATGAGGGTTTACTCGTGCTTCATGTGCAATGAGGATTTACTCATTCTCCATGTGCAATAAGCCTTGGCTCATGCTAATTCCATGTTAAGTGTTGTTGCCACATTTCAATGTTATGATTATCATGCTTTATCTTATGCCTTTATGTTTATTTTTTTGTTGTGCTCTATTGATATTCCTATTTTCAAACATGTATTGTACGCCTCATATATTCCATTTTTATTCCCTTACTGGCTTTATAGCTCACCCCTTTTCTTATATGTCCTCAGGTTATCCCATGCAATGCTAAGTATGAGGGAATTTAGAGGTCATGTAAAGGAAGTTTTCAATAAAGATATTGTATTTCATGTTTTAAGTTGTTATGTAATGATTATTTTCCATAAATACACTAGACATCTTGATCATCCATGTTGTATCAAGTGAATATTTTATGTACTAAATCATGTTTCTGTTTGTAATAAAAGAAGGGTTGTCATAGATGGTATCAGAGGATAGGTTTAGTTATTTTTGGGATTACGATTAGAAAAGCCTAGTAAATCCTTATAGACACAACTAAGTATAATAAAAACATCCCTAAGTTTTGGTAAATACTGATTAAGTGGTTTATCAAGAAAATACATCCCTTTTTGGATATGAGCAGGTAGAGGCGGCTCTGGCAGAGTTGAATCCTATGGGTAAAACCCGAAAACACTGCTTTGAGCTATACTCAAACGGGAACTAGTGAACGAAAATGGTCCTTGCTGTAGTCTTGGTTACAGCACTCCTGGGGGATATGATTTGATAAATTCACAATCTTATTATGAACCCTTATTTTGGAAATTTAAAAAATGCCCCTAAGAATATATGTTAGAAAGTAGATCATGAAAATCCTAGATTGAAGCCTATAGACTCATGAGTTAAGGAAATAAAAGTTTATTTATAAGTCATCAAATTTTGTCTTTGGATTATGCTTTATATGTTACCCCCTAACTTTCCTTTTATTCCAACCAATGGCCAGTAAAATGAGGACTCGGGCTAACAAACGATGTGAAGATAAGTGTGATGACTATACTAATGAGATGCCCAATCCAATGGGAGTAGGAATCATGAACTTTGTCATGCTTCTCTCTTAGCTAACTCAAGCTTTGAATATAAACACTGGTCAAGAGGAACATTCAACCCCCCCTAAGAAAGAACAAGTCACTATCGATATCTTCATGAGACAATGGCCTCCTACTTTTAGTGGATCATCTGATCCCACAATCGATGAACAATGGATCAACTCCATTGAAAAGATCTTATCCATCCTTAAAAGTTCTGAACAAGAGAAGGCTCTCCTGGCAGCTTATCGTATGGTGGGTGAAGGTGATCAATGGTGAACGTTGATCAAAAATATGAAGCCTGAGGAGGAGATCGAGGCGTTGGAATGGAAGGATTTCTGGAAGATGTTTTTCGATAAATATTTTCCACGCACCCTCTGGCTTAAGATAGAAAGGTACTTCCTTTCCCTCAAACAAAAAGAAGAAGAATCTATTGGAGCGTATTAGGAAAACTTCACAAGGATTGAACGATACACTTCCAGCTTTATCGTTACCCCCAAATTCAAGGTTGACCGCTTCTTTGGTGGGCTGAATCCTAGCCTATGGAAAGAATTATTGATCCGTGACTTCGACATCTATGAGGAAATTGTCTGATGATCCCTCAAGGTAGAAATGAAGATCGGGGAATCACAGTGGTATCATGGGGAAAAGAATCGTAAGGTTGAATTCAATGCTGGCAGTCCGATGGATAAATCCAACGGTGATAAGAAGATCCAGCACCCCACTTGCGAGAAGTGTGGTAATAAGCACCCTGTATATTTCATCAAGGGGAAGAGGAAATGCTTTAGGTGTGGAAGAGAAGGGAACCTAGCTGTTAACTGTTGGAAAGAATGATCTGCGACTATGATAGAGGGGAGGAATCTTTCGTTCGAACCTCAAAGCATTGTATATTGATACAAATGAAAAAACTGGGGTATCTTGTAAATTAGTTCCCTAATACAAGGGTTTTTGGAGGCAACCAAAAACCTCCAAGGCAGAAAGGAAGATCTTTTTCCATCACTTCTGCCGAAGTGAACCCCGACAACGAAGTGGTGACAGGTACGCTAGTTATTAATTCAAGAATAGTGAACATACTTTTTGATTCAGGTTCTACGCATTATTTTATATCTTGAATGTTTAGTAGAACAATCCTAGCACCACCACAAATCATGGGAGTAAGGATGTCGGTGAGTACGATAAACGGGGCAATCATTACATCCCATGAATATAAGTCCTCCCCTATTATAATCTGTCGATTGACTTCCATGGAGAACCTCGTCATACTTTCTCTGGTGGAATTTGATTCAATTCTTGGCATGGATTGGATTTCCTTATATAGATCCAACATAAATTGTCGGGAAGTGAAATCACACTCCATATGGAGAATCGACCCCCGATTCTTTACAAGTGTAAGGAGTAAGATTAATCTCCTTTAGCTCCATCATCTCAGGCATGGATATTACTGCCCTATGAGAACACGTATCTAGCTTAGATGATTGCGTCCAAGGAAAAAACCACCCTTGAAGAAATGAATATTGTGAGGGAATTAGCTAATGTGTTTCCCGATGAACTGCCTGGACTTCCTCCTAGAAGAGATGTTGAATTCTCAATTGAACTTATAACAGGTTCTCTACCAATATCAAAGAATCAATATAGAATGGCTATCGTGTAGCTTGCAGAGCTTGCAAAAACAACTACAAGAGAATCTAGATAAAGGGTTTATACACCTGTGTACTTCACCATGGGGTGCACCAGTCCTCTTCGTCAAGAAAAGGAATGGGTCAATGCAGTTATGCATCGATTATCGTGAACTTAACAAAATCACAATAAAGAACAAGTATCCTCTACCACGGATCGATGACTTGTTTTATCAGATGCGTGGAGCACAATACTTCTCCAAGGTAGATTTGCGGTCGGGATATTATCAAGTAAGGGTGATGAAGGAATATGTCCCCAAGACTGATTTTCGTACAAGATACATGCAATATGAATTCATAGTAATGCCTTTCGGACTCACCAATGCTCTAGAAATCTTCATGGACCTGATGAATAGAGTCTTTAGAGATTACCTTGACAAATTTGTGGTAGTCTTTATAGATTGTATTCTAATATACACCAAAACCAAGGAGGATCATGAGGAGCATTAAAGATCTGTACTAGAGACTTTGCACAATGAGAAGCTCGATTCAAAGTAAAACAAGTGTGAGTTCTAGTTGAAGGAGGTCTCATTCATGGGTCATATCATCACAAGCAATGTGATATTTGTGGATACCACCAAAACAGATGCAATTGAGGGATGGTCGAGGCCAACATTGGTAATAGATATCCGTATCTTCTTGGGGTTAGCTGGATATTATCGACGATTTGTGAAAAATTTCTCATGATTGTCCAACCCTCTTACCAAGCTAACTCAAAAGGGAGTAAAGTTTGATTGGAGTGGTGAATGCGAAGAAAGATTCAAGGAGTTGAAAAGGAGTCTTATCAGTGCACCCGTGCTCACTTTACCAACAAGTGGGGAAATTTTTGTGGTATTCACTGATGCTTCGAAGAAGGTAATAGGCTCTGTGCAGATGCAGGATGATAAAGTGATATCCTATGCATCAAGGCAGTTGAAAATCCATGAGTGAAACTATCCAACGCTTGATCTGGAGTTGGAGGCGGTGATCTTTGCCTTGAAAATCTGGAAACATTATCTCTATAGGGATAAATATGAGATATATACTGACCACAAGTGTCTTAAATATATATTCACACATAAAGAGCTTAATATGCGCCAGAGAAGATGGATATAGATCATCAAGGATTGTGATTGTTCAATACATTACCACCCTGGGAAAGTGAACAAGGTGGCAGATGCCCTAAGTAGAAAGGGCCCAATGATTCTATCTATGATGAGAATTGAGAAGGAACCAATCTTCTTAGACTTGATGAAGATGGACATGGGAATCATATAGAAGGGAACATCATTAATCCTTTCACAAATTATTACTCAACTGTCTCTTTTGGAAATCTTAAAGGATTCTCAAAAGGATGATGTGGGAATTCAAGAAAAAGTGGAAGCTATCAAAAAAGGGAAATCCTCAGAGTTTAATTTTAATGAAGAAGGAATAGTGTGATTCGGAAGAAGACTAAGTGTTCCATAACGTCCGGAGTGGAAGAAGTAACTTTTGTATGATGCACATAGTTAAAATTTCTCTATTCACCCAGGAAGCACAACGATGTATCGAGATCTCCAAGAAATCATTTTGTGGGATAATATGAAGAAGGAGATCGTTAAATATACATCAATGTGCCTGGTGTGTCAGCAAGTGAAGGCAGAGAGGCAGAAGTCTAAGGGGATGATGCAACCATTGCCCATACCAAAATAGAAATGGGAGAAAATCACCCTGGACTTTGTCATCGGAATTCCGAGGAAATCCAAAGGAAACAATGCAATCTAGTTTGTTGTGGATCGTCCTATAATGAATACACACTTCATTTATATTTGGGAGGATTTCTCATTGGATCAACTTGAAAAGATATATATCAGGTAAGTGGTATGGCTACATGGAGTTCCACTATCTATTGTGTCTGAATGAGATCCAAGATTCACATCTATGTTTTGGAAGTGTCTTCAACATGCTCTGAATACTGAGCTGATCTTCAGTAGGGCCTATCATCCTCAAACTGATGGCCAATCTGAGCAGACTATCCTAACACTCGATGAAATTTTAAGAGTGTGCTCAATGGACTTTAAAGGAGGATGGGATCAACATCTTCCTCTGGTTGAGTTCTCTTATAATAACAGTTTCCACTCGAGCATCCCAATGGCACAATATGAAGCCCTTTTGGGAAAAGGTTCAGTACACCGGCGTGTTGGGATGAGGTCGGTGAACGTAAGCTAATTGGACCGGAAAGGGTCGAAGAAATGGTGGAGAAGGTGAAAACCATTCATCAGCATATCAAGGCAGCCCAGGGTCGACAAAAGATTTATATAGATAATCGTCGATGAGACCTTGAGTATAAAGTTGGATACATGGTTTTTCTACTCATATCTCTGTGGAAGAAGGTCATGATGTTTGGAATGAAAAGGAAGTTATGTCCAATGTACATCGTCCCCTTCCAGATTCTTGATCGTGTCGGGGTTGTGGCCTATGGACTAGAACTTCCACCTACCATGGCCAATGTACATGATGTCTTTCACATATCTGTATTAAGGAATTACATACCAGACCCTTCATATGTACTCTCTTCTAAGGTGGTACAGTTGGAGGATGATCTTTCTTATGAGGATCAACCAGTGAAGATCCTATATCGTAGAGAAAATGTTCTATGAAATAAGACAATTCCCCTTGTCAAGCTATTGTGGAGAAACCACATGTTTGAAGAAGCGATTTGAGAATTGGAGGAAATGATTATGTTTAGTTACCCACATCTGTTTATGTGTGGGAAAAAGGAAATTTCGAGGGAAAAATTTCTTAAGGGGGGAATGGTTTAACGCCCCAACGTTTCATTAATGGAATTCCCTCTTGATCAAGTTAAATGTCTATTTATGTAAAACATTTATATAAAATGTCAACTTATTTGGTTTCATGTTAAGAATTGTGACCATTAATTTTATAGTTGTTGAACAATGATCACATGATTAGTATAAATATATGGATTTAACAAATCCAATTTACTCACACAAAAGAAGCGTTGGCCTCCTCTAGTAGAATTGCTCCATACGAAGCCCATTTTTGGAGCTCGGAAAAGAGGTGGCGTCCTTAGGCTTCGCTCTTGACCAATCCCAAGATGAGCTTCATCATGTCAAGCTCGAACGGGACCGTCTACAGGAAAAGTGGATGTTGATAGAGATTACCACTCGAGCGATGTTATCTGAGCCACCCCAAGATCCTGTCACCATTGCACACTTTACCCTTAGGTCTTATGCGAGTGTTTTATGGGGTTATGTAACAAATCTCTAGTAATATGTTAATGTATATTATTTTTTTGTATATAATAATGAATTCAACTTCTTTTCATTATTAATACATTGTAAATAGTTTTTAAAGTACAAATAGTGTTTTTAATTATTATTTAATTAAAAAATATATTTTATTAAATTAATGGATTTTTGAATTAAATAATATTTTAATAAATTATTATTATTATTAATAAATTAATTTTATTATATATAATTGATCATATAATTTTATTGATGCAATTATAATTTTTATTAAGGTTTGAAATCCATTTCTGTCAGAACCCGTGAATTTTTTATAAATGGCGGTTTTTATTTTAAAAGTGAAAACTAAAATATTTATAAAATTATTTAGATAAAATAAATGATATTTTTGTAATCAGGACATCGAAATTATCCAACGGTGAATTTTTCATAATTTTCTAAGACAGTCAAATTTTTGGGTAAAAATTAAATACCGTTTAAATATATAATGTGTTTTATGACATCCTAATGACCCAATAGTGATGTATTAAAATACTATAAGATTTATGTTGGCCAATATATGTTTTTCCATTAAAATAATGTGATTTTGGGTTTGTTTGACTTACTTTTCAAAGCATTAATGGACCCCTCAAGACTTATTAAACATCTTGTCTTTTTAAATTATTTTCCATGGGAATGTGACTCACCTCGACAAAAGCAACCCCATTATTTTAAGAATTTCAGACTTTTTCATTATAAAATATTTTTTTCCTCTTCCCTTTTCAAAAAACCATGGGCAAAAACCATGAGCTAATTTGTGGTTTGGATTAGTTTAATGTAAGGGGTCCCAAACCTAATTAATAAACAATTCACTCACCTTTCCGATATAAACCAACCAAAGCTCCCACTTCCTCCTCACTCAAAGCCTTTGGAGTTCGTCCAACCTCTGTCCTACTCTCTCTAGAATCCCCCCAAGGTGCCCCAATCTCCCAAGAAGCCTCTCTCAAGCCTCTCTCAAGCCTCTCTCAAGCCTTTGGAAGCACACTTCCAAGTAAGGGTTTTTTCTTTCTTTCTCATTTTGGTCCAATTTTCTATAAGCTGTTTTTCCCATTTAATTTCAATTATGAATGTTGGGGTATGGTTTGGCACTTCCATAATACTGACCACTTTATGTTTTAATGATGGGAGTCCCCTTTCTCTCTCATTAAATGCCTCCCATGTACACCCGTTACTATGCCGAAATCCTGAAAAAAAACATCTCTCTCCTCATTTACATTCAAGAAATATTTTTGTATCATGAATCTAAATTCCATTAAAATTATTGGGAAATGTATCTATATAACCTCTTTACTGTCCATTACAGATAAATATGTTGAGGAATCCCTTTCTCTCTCATTAATTTCCTCCCATGTACACCCGTTACTATGGCGAAATTCCGAAAGGAACTTCTCTCTCTTCATTTACATTCAAGCAATACTTTTGTATCATGAATATAAATTTCATTACAATTGTTGGGAAATGTATCTATAAGACATCCTTATAGTCTAGTACATGTCAATATTATGATGAACCACTTTCTCTCTCATCACCCATTTTTACGAATTCTTATGTCACGCCTTTATGCTGTCGAAATCGCACCGGTTTTTTAAGCCAATGCCATTGTATAGTGAATACCGTGTCCATTTCTCCATCAAGGGTATTCACCTTTATGCACATTTACTTATTGATTAGAAAGTTTCTTGTATTAATTCCACATTCCTTTTTCATGTAATAAATGATTATGTTTTATGAATCCATGTTTTATGATCCATGTGGCACACTTATGCATGAAATGAAATGTTTAAGAAGGGTGCGCCCTTATAGCGCTCCAATGAATTGGGTAAATTATAGTATCACGATACGTCATGTGAAATGAGTATTGACTTATTCTAATTCAAGTTCAATGAGGGTTTACTTGTGATTCATGTGCAATTAGTATTTAATCATGCTCCATGTGTAATGATATTTCGCTCATGCTAATTCCATGTTAAGTGTTGTTGCCACATTTCAATGTTATGATTATCATGCATTATCATCCCTTTGTGTTCATGTTTCTCTTGTGCTCTATTGATATTCCTATTCTCTTACATGTATTTTACTCCTCATGTATTCCATTTTTATTCCCTTATTTGGCTTTATAGCTCACCCCTTTTCTTATGCATGTCCTCAGGTTATCCCATGCAATGATAAGTACGAGGGAATGTAGTGGTCATGTAAATGAAGTTTTCAATAAAGATGTATAATTTCATGTTTTAAGTTGTTATTTAATGATCCTAATCCCCAAATACACTAGACCTCTTTATCATCCATGTTGTATCAAGTGAATAGTTTATGTAATAAATCATGTTTATGTTTGTAATAAAAGCAGGGTTGTCATAAAATTCACATGAATTAAACATGAATCAAAACCCTTAATTGAGGTTGTTGGAGAGCATCTACACTTGAGGATGGGGGTCGGTGTTCCCCTTCCTCCCCAACTAGATTCCAATGACACCGCTTTTACGTTATCCTTCAGTTTGTGGTTCAGTGTCTCCCGCAACCTCCTACTGGTACCAGATCCATGCTCTAATGTTTTAGCATCAATACACTTTGTCAGCACTTTATTTCTTGGTGAAGCAGTGTCGACTCCTATCCCCTTTCACTATATAAATAATAGAGGGGGAGGGTGTGAAACATTCGTGGAATTAATGGAGGCCCGGTAATTAGGAACCTTCTTAATTTTAAAAAAGGTGAAGTTACTTAGAATTGAATGTTCAATCCATTTATTGGCTGGATACGTCACTGGTCCCACGTTTCCGATTGTCTGTTGGTGAAAAGAAAGAAAAATAAAAATTAACTACGTTATTTTTATTTTTCTTTTAAAATCCACAAAACATGAATTTTTCTCGAGACCTACTGCAGTCAATGTGAAGCCCCCCTTATGCGAATCCGGGTGCAGTGGATTCAATCGTGCCCTTAGAATTTTAATTTAAGCACCAGTTCAAAAATTAGAAAATGCCGCTCGCACATTTATTGAACATAACATAAAATAGTTTTGAAATTAATTTCGGACACACTAATCCTTAGAATCACACAATGTCAATTTTCACATACTCGTAATAATTCAATATAAATTAAAAAAAATTACAAGGAAAATATGGGTCTTTATATATTTATTGTACTGTTTATAATCCATAAGAATGTAACGACGTCAGCTTTTTAAATTTACTAGTTAGTTTATTCTTGGTGAGGGGTTTCCATCAGACTTCTGTAAAATTTGATTGTAAATTTAATGTGATAATATAAAATTTTTCCTATAATAATCAATATGAATAAATAAGTTGTGTTTTTTTTATTCTAAAAAAATTAGTCTACTAAAATTACTTTATAAAATAACATAATTATTTGTGAATTTTCTTAAATTAAAAAATCTGAATCACTTTCACAATTTCTCTTATCTTAATTGAAATTTGTTTTACACAAACTTCACCAATTGTTCTAGAAATTATCCTTGGTATGATCCACAGTTTACTCATTTTCTCATCAATTTTTTGGTTTTCATGATAGCACTTAATTTACACCTCCTCTTTGTTATCTGACTCCATCTCCAACTCTTTCTCCACCTCGGCCTCCGCCTTTACCCCCTCCTCCACATCCATCCAACCTCCACCATTAACCCACAATTTTATTGTTTGTAGGCCAACACTTCTAAAAAATTCTATTTCCTCCATTATACTTCTCCATGAGAAATTGATAAAAAATAATATATGTGAATTATAATACTAATTTTTAAAAATAAAAATATATTTATAATGTCATAGATTGTACTAGATCACAGTCATACATGGTAATGAACAAAATTTTTTAATCATCAAACATTTTGATATCATGTATGTAACGAGATAATATCTAAAAAATTTACATATTCTTTTCATTCAAAGGATGTCGAAAATATTGGTAGTACTAAGAAATTATATAAGAAAATATGAAATAATTTTAATGAAATTTTAACTTACATTAAAAATTACATATTTGGGGATGGTTTTCTCATCATGGTTATTGATCTCTCTCATAAATTTCCAAATCTAATATCCATAATTAGTGCAATTATCTTGCATCAAACACTCAATAAGATTTCAAAAAAATAATTAAATTATTTTTAAATATATCTAGAGTGGTAAATATTTCTATATATCCAGTAATATGTTTCCATTTGTATTAATCCATAGTATTTTTTGGTTAAGACACCTACAGAAATCCATGATTAAGAATATATTTTGAGACCTCCCTATCATAACAAAATTCATGTTAAAACCCAGAGTCAAACATATAATAAAATTTTTATCTATAAAATGTTGATTGGTGATTATTATAAATTCACAGTACACATCATGTTTTGATTTTTTTTTGAGATCTAATCATTGGATCCAAAAAAATAAATTGTTTTTGTGTCCAGATTGATTATGTTCAACATCATGTGCTGCTAAAAAAATAAATAAATTATGCAATGAAAAAAATGAAAATATATTTTCTATTATTAGATTATAGAGATTTAGTTATTCATTTCAGGCATGAAAAAGAGTATTTTTTATAATATTTTTATCATATTTATCGATTATATTATCTATTTTCTTCCCAATAAAATTCTTATACTAATATATTTTAACCGAAGAAATGATATAGGGATTATGGAATAAAAATAATGCTTCTTATTGTTTTCCCTTTATATAGTTGTAATATAAATTCCTATAGAAAATATGAATTTTTATTAACATTAATAAATATATTATCTTAGTATTTTGATAGACCTATTAAAAAAATGTATCATATATATGTATTTACAACTTAGCCACCCAAAAATTCATGCTTGGGAATCTTTTTCATACTCTCAAGACAAATTACGTCTATCCTAAAATTTCTATATTTTTTTGTATGGGATGGAAGAAGTGTTTTCTTCTTTAAATGAGGAATCTACATGATGTTTTAATGTTAATAAATGTTTCTTGGGAACTGGTGGGGATGAGGTCCTCTAGGATGTTCATTTTGATTTTTTAGTCGTTTCACTAGATTATCTTGATCAGTACTTCTGTTTCCCATATCATTAACCATATTTAATATCATACCTCAATTCATTCCATTTATCATCCTATATTACCTGTTTTTCATATGAAAATATTTGTTAAATACATAACTCATGTATCTTTATTAAATTATATGGCCATGCTATGAAAGTTCCACTAGCATTGTCGACTGTTGTAATATGAGGATCATCAATTGAAATATGCAACTCTGTAGTCGGATCTTGAGATATTAAAATCTCAACTCTGAAGTGATATTTTTGTGGTATTTATGTTTCATCATGTATCATAATATATTATAAACCATACCCCTCTAAACATGGTGGCGTGTTAGTGTTGATAGATACAAATCACATACCATTGTACCGGGAAATTTTTTAGAAATTTAAAGTTATTGTAAGTTGTCTGATTTGAATTTATGATAAAGTGTAATGAAATACATGATTACGTTGGGTATGTTATATGGTTGTAGGGAAATAATAGCCTCAAATAGAGTGGGGTCATTTGGTTCATGTGTGGATCTTTGTTCCATCGTCGGTTTGCTCTGATCCTCTCGAGTACATTACATTTCCAAACTAGTACAGAAAATAATACCTTGTAGTGAGTCAACCTATTTCTTTAATCATTTCAAAATATTATATGTATCTTTATATGGTTTTATATTATCAAAATATTTTTGATGAGACACTCAAAAACAGAATCCTAAAATGATATTATTGTGTACAAACCACTTCAAAGCTACTGAAAGTATTTTTTCACCTAGTATGGTTTCTCCTAATTCTAGTGTCTAAACTATATAAAAAATATTAATGTAAAAATATTTTTTATGTAATAATTTTATAAATAAAGAAGAATTATTATTATGTCATACTTTCATGTTTTTCTTATACTACTTTTGTTTTTCATCAATTATTTTACCTTCCTAATTTACTTGATCCTCCATCCATAGCACATGATGTGTGATGAAAGTGGATTAAAAGTTTTATTAATCAATATTGATATAAAGAAAAGAACATATTTTATTTAATATCACATAAAAAATCTTCTTTTTATTTAATATATACACCAATTTCTTCTCTATTTAAGTGTAACCCATACTTTCTCTTCAATAAGGGTATATTGATTTTTAGGTACATTCATTATTTTCAGCACCGTTTTTATGTTTCATAAATTAATTTTTTTTAATATTTTTGGATAAAATAAATCATATGAAATAATCTATTATCAACTGCAATGAACATGAAATTATTTTTCTTCATGATTTATAATGAATGCAGTCTATGTTTCTGGATTTATAATGTGTGCATAACTAAATGGTGGGTCAGACCTTATTTTCCCCTCAACATCCTTAAGATGTAACTTGTTAAGAATAGTATTCAAGCCTCTATGTGATTTTCCAGCAACCATTATGGAAACTTTTTTAAATAAATATTCTAGAATATGAAATCATGATATGGAATAATTAAAAATTAATCAATGTTTCATTATATAATTTTTATGTGTAATAGTGAAAGTATATCATAAATTTACCACTACATCATTACAATGGGTTTCCATCGTTACTAGTTGGATGTGGCACCACATATAAATAACAAATGACACATTAAAAATCATTATGACCCTACATAACAAATATAAATTGACATCTTATCATCAACCGGATGGAAACATTGATTTCAATCAACCTCAAATATTATACCCTTACATATTTACATAATACTTTTATCCACAATGGTGATGTTGAATCGTTATTGTTTTTTCATCAAGATGCTTTTGAACCCCTAATAATTGTTCAGTTCCAATACCATTATTTCATTCTTCATTGGGATTGGTGACATCATCATGTGCAGAAGACATTATCTTCATGAGAAGAAAAATATTTAATTTATCTTGAATTACAATATTTTGAACAAGGAAAACTATTTGATGAGGGTCATATGCATGATATATTGAAAACATGATGAAATCTTTATATCTGTCTTCATACTCTTTTGTAAAAATGATTAACATTCATCCATTTTCAAGGAAATGTGTAATTGAATTTATGAAATAAATTTATCCACTATTGTAGGTGTTATGTAATGATTTCATCTAACGGTTAATGTTATATACAACTATTGTACTCATTAGCTTAATCTCTCAAACAACTATCTTTACAATTTGGTGTTTGAGACTCATCATCCTCCTCTTCTTGACCAACACATTTTTTTCTTGAACTAATATGAGTAGTAGTCTTCCATTACTGGGTACTAGTGATCATATTGGATGACTACTACTCTATTCATTTCAATAAGAATAGAAGATATGGTGGATGAGTCTCAAGAAATAAAATGATGTAATAAAAATTTGGGAGATGAAGAAGGTGGTGCTGATTATTGTCTCCCTAAAACATTTTAAATTACCACATATTAATTTAAAATTTCAAATCTCATCAAAAAATGATAAAAGATTCCTAACACTATAATGAGAACCAAAACTCATCTTCATTAAGTTGCACCAACTCCAATATATGTTACAATTCCTTTTCCCCCACCTATATCTCAATGATAAGATATATAAAACAACATCACATTTACAATGAGATTTAACCTTTGACCCCTAGAATCCAAGACTAACCCTCCAGAATAACCATCACATGTACTTATTACAAAAAAATCATGAAATGGGTGTAAAATATCTATTTTTCTTTGGAAGTGCATTTATAATATGGAAATGTCTTAACATAATTTTTTAACCTAGAATCAAACCAAAAAATAAATTCCACAATAAATTAGTTTAACATAACTTCATAAATCCATAAAAAATAAAGACCAGAACACAAATATCACATCACCCTCACACTAGCCCTTTCATGAATAACTAACATGTCTATAGTAACTCACACCCGAACATAACATACATAGCCCTCACATAATTTCAATTATATTCTAACATACGATAAAAATTATATTTGTCTTATAGACACATGTATTTCATGTAGAAAAATATAGTAATAATACATTAAGGGTCATATTAAACATCATTTCAAAAAATATATTGTGATTAATAAAAGAAATATTTTAATGAAGGATTTATAATAATTTGACAACAACATTAGTTACATATTACATTTAATGAAAATAAATTTAAAAAAATCTAGAGTGCAAATTATTATTCTAGTAAACAAATAACATTCGGTAAACAATAAAAAATGAATTAACAAATAAAAAAATGAATAATTACTAAATAAAATTCATACATTTTTTCCATTTCCAAACATTATAATGACATGAAAAAAAACAAGGTAACATTTTAAAATAATTAATTTAGTTGCCTGAGGAATACTTTTTATAAAAGTGTATTGGTTAATTTTAAAATATAAATATTATTAAAACCATATTTGTTTTTGATTACAATAAAATCAATTGAAGAATATATTTTTTCTTTGTAAAAAATTATGCTATGAAATATTTCATTTGGAAAATAAAATTTTAAATACATATTAAAAACTATATGTAATTTTTTATCGTAAAAATCAAAATCCTTAAAAAAATAAAAAAATAAGATAATGAGGTAAATATTTCCATTAATAAATGTGAAATACACAATAATTTATAATGATTCTATATAACCCATTTTTCTGAGATCTAACATAATTAAAATCATTCAATATCATTGAATATATTCAAAACCAATCTAAACCTCATACCAAGTGAACAAGTTGATTGATATGGAATTATTTATATCATCAATACAATATTTAAATGTTTATTAATCAATAAAATTTCTATTTAAAAAATACTCTAAAATAAGTATATTATAAACTATTATATATCCTAAATGATCTGAATATTTTCAAATTAATATAGATAAAATTATCGAAAAATGAAATCATGACTTAATTTATATATTTAATAATAAAAAATTGGTCATAACTAATTTGAACACAAAATTAAAGTAATTTATTTTCGAAAACATAGTAAATCCTAGAACATATTATTTTAAAAAATATTTATAATACCATGTATAATCTAAACCCATTGATATTGAAAAATAACCTAAATGAAATTTTAATTATGGATTCTATCATATTAAATTTCAAAAATATAATTATAAAAACATGAGTTTTCATTTTTTATCACATTAGTAAAAATAACAAATATATCTTTGAAAACACGATAAAATTAAATTATATAATTTAAAATCAATATTTTTGAAAGATTATTTTTATTAAAAACATTACATTAAATTTAAATTAATATAATATTAACATATGTATATAAATAAATATTCCTATCAAGGTTTAATTATTTTGAAAAAAAAAACAAGGAACATCTGATATACATAGTGTCCTATAATAGCTTAGTTGAGATAATTAGGACTTTTTTATCACTAAAAGATATCATAGAGAGACCTAAATCCATGGACAATATAAATGAATACCTCTGTCCATCAAACTAAAAATATCATTTGTGAATCCATATTTTTTCCCATAATATTTTTGGGGAAACTCAAAATATTATAAGGAACACCATTTAACTACATATTAAGTAGGTAATTGGCCAATTGGTTGAAGTTTGTTGTAGGAACATGTTTGAAAATTGATGAGTATATTATTTAAATTGAATAAATATTTCCCTTATTGATGCACACAAATATTCTGAACCAACCATCCATTAATTTGAATATAACATAAGATCAAGATCCATGGGAAATAATGAAGACTGTAATGATAGAAACAATGAGTCCCCAAAACCATATTTGAATCACACAACCCATTTCCTTTTTCTATCCCAAAAAGAATTATTATTTTACAATATTATATTTATGATATGTAGTTATCATGTAGTATAAGAGGATTGATCAGTGGGAATGTTCAGTCTAGCAATGTAGACAACCGTGATGGTGACAACAATAATGCTAACAATGAAAGGAGACATTAGTGAAGTTTGAGATAAGAATGGAAATAATGAGGATGATTGAGAGAGGAAATTCATGACTAATGTTATGGGAGAAAAAATTTTGGGTTCATCATGGTTGAGAAAACAATGATAGAAAAAACTACAGGACCCAAACAATAAATCAATGAGAGAGGGGGAGTAAGAATGTATCATACCTTGGAATCTATCCATGATTCGTCTCAGAGAACGTAGAGGAGGATCACCAAAAATAGGGGTTTTCCATGAGATATTTAAATCATATCTTAGTTAGTCGTAGTTGGGGTTCTTTTAAATAGACATGGGACAATTTTATCAATGCTTCCAAAAGAGCATTGATAAATATAACTTTCATCGGTGAAAAATTAATAAATTTTGGTAAAAGATATATTTACGTGAGCTTCTTTAGCAGTGATAAAAGGCATAATTATATATCTTTAATAGGTATATATCAATATTAATATAAATATAGGAAATATATCCATTATTTAAAATATATACTATAATTTTATAATTATATATATACTTTTTAAAAAGTAATATTTATATATTTCTATCATGGTATATATTTATATAATTATCTATATGTAATAAATATGAATATATATATACATATTTAAATATTAATATAAATATATATATTGTGAATAAATTAATTATTTAAAAAATTTTATTATACATGAATAAATATTTAAATATATATAATTATAAATTAATAATTATATAAATAATTTTAAAAATAATTTTTATAAAACATTATAATTTTATAAAATTATAATATTTTTATAAATATATTAATTTTTACATGTATATTTACATATAGATTTTTGACATTATTAATGAATATATAATCTTAAATACATGAATCATAAAAATGAATGAAATTTAATAATTATAAATGAAAACACTTTATCTTTCTTTATAAAAATAAAAAAAAACATATTAATTAAATATAAATGATTACAAAACTTGGATATATATTAATGTAAAGAAGAATACATATTGAAAACAGTAAAACATATTAAATATATATATATATATATAATAAAAGACAATTAAATGGAAAAAATCATAAATAAAAAAAATGATAAATATAAGAAATGAATAAATAATACCAAATTATAAGAATATTAAGATTAAATAAATAAAATTTATAGAATCAAAACATGGTATATTAAATGTATCACATAATTTTGAAAATTTAAATTGAATAATAAAATTTGAATAAATTACATAATAATTATGTGAATGTGTTTCTATATAATATTTCATTAATTGCATAAATATTTCTGTGTGTGTGTTGTATATAAAAATTAATTAATTACATATATGAATATGAAACCAATGTAACACAAATTTGATATATATTCAACTGAAAAATAAAATAATTACTCGATGCAATTTGTTATTATTTGGAATTAAAATTAATTTTTAATTACAAACCATTCTTCACTAAATATATGACTTATTTAATGTAAGCATAAATATTTGGTATTATATTAATCATATTTTGGGAAATATTATATACATTGATATATATATATATAAATATATTTGAATATATATGAATATATTTATACATTAATTGTATTAATGAAAAACTATGTATAAAAACCATTAAAAATGAATTAGACATTAATAAGATTATAATTATTACATTTTATACATGTTCTATATGTTTAAATTTAATACATATTATTTATCACTATATATAATTAATATATATATATTTTAAATGTGTTCTGTTTTATTAATATTTGTTTCATTAATAATTTTTTCAATAATATTGCAATTTATTAAATTTTAATTTTTTTTAATTTTTATAATTTATTCATTTTAATTTATTTAATTATTAAATGATATTCCTATTATATATAAATTTATAAAATATACTATTTATTTATGTTTATAATATATATTTATATAAAATTTATTAATTTTTTTCTATAATTATTTATTTAATAAAATGTTATTTTTATTTTAATCATTTCTAATTTTTATATTATTAATTATTTCAATTTTTTATTTTACATATCTACATATTTAATATATACTAATTATTGATATTTATAATATGTATATATATATATTAATTTTCCTCATTTTTATCAATAATTATTTAATTAAAAAAATATAATGTTTTTTTTTATTTTACACCTTTTTAATTTTTAATTTTTTTATTTATTTTAATTTATTCTGGACCATAATCCATGAAATAGAAAAGAACTGATAAAGGGTACCCTTAATTGATGAAAAAAATAATTCTCAAATAAGGGGAAACTTTATCAGCGCAATAGAAAAACACTAATAGAGGATATCATTTATCAGAGCAAAGAAAATTGTTGATAAAGGGTACTATTTTTTAGTGAATTTATCTAGTGAACATAAATTCCAGCTCTAATATAGGTATGTTTTGTAGTAGTGACATGTTTGATCATAATTTTAACTTTTTGACCGAAGGAGAACAAGAAAGGAAAATAAAAATTAACCATTAAATAATCATAAGTATGCCATATATATCATATTTAATAATTAAATCACTCCTTATTATCATCCATGTAAATGATAATCATGAAAAAAATCACATCGCTTCACGGAGGAGGTAGTCCACACATATGCACAAGCAACATTATTTTTTTTCCAAGAATATGATGGTAAGATGACAAATATGATATTATAAATAAGGTCTCATAATTATATCCCAAATATCATGTATAATTAATAAACAAATCATAATAAGTATCCATGAAATATTGTGTCGGAAAATGAATAGTATCGCTATGTGGATGTAGTAGTAGACACATACGCACTACCGAAACTTTTACTTCACATTTGATGGAATAAAGGGTGGATGTTAGTGGTTAAATAATCATACATTCATTTTATTATATTGATTATATTTAATTTTAAATTTTATAATGATTAAAATAAATCTATATGTGATATAAGATGAAATAAATTTGAAGAGGTCGGGTAAGATGGTTACCTCTTCTTCAGTATGTCTTCTTATGATCCCTTCTTAAGGACCCTTCTGTTGGTCTTTTAATATTACCAGAAAATTTAATTAATGTATATGGATTGTTTTAATATATTTGTTCAGGTTTTAGTTGATCTATATTCCTCAATGTGGCATATATAAAATATAGAATGTCTGTCATTTTATAAGGGATTGAAATGACACACTTAGAATTACTAAAAATATTAAAATATAATTAAGTCATTCTCAAGGAAAATGATTCCAAATGGGTAGAGATTAAAATAAAAATATTATAAGTTATAAATAAAACATTATAATGAAATTCAGATATCCTTCATTATCATTTTAAAACATATCTTTTTGGAATAACCCATTTGATAACCGATTTTATTCTTAATCTCTATAAGAAACTTTTCAATATAAATAGCTCATAATATACTTATATGTTAAAAAACTACTCATCCATGGAAATTGGTTCCATTTTAGGCCATTTATCACACTAATTTTCCTATTAATTGTTATTTTTTTCTAAATAATCAATTAATATATTATTTAAAATAAAATATAATTATGTCCTTTTTAAATTGTTAATTTAATATTAATTTAATGAACTGAATATATTAATTTAAATTGAATATTAACCACTAAAAAATCCAAAAATTTATTATATTAATCTATAAAATTAATCGGGAACTATATTTCATTCAATCAGTATGTCACGACCCGTCCTCGGGGCCCGTGCCGTGACTACCCCAAGCCCGCCTTCCATAGGCCAGGGGCTGGCGACTAGCACCAAAGGCGTAAAATCCCGATAACTGGGAAGGCATTGCCTTTATAAAGAAAACAAGCACCACAGAGTACATGCGGAAGTAAAACACTAAGTACAAAAAGAAGAGCTGAAAAGTAAAAAGGGGCCGGAAATACAAGCCCAACTGTAAAGTACAACTCGAAAGGGAAAACATCGACTGAAAAGTAAAGCTGCTACGCTGAGATGTCCACTGGAAATCCCACCTGAAGGGTGGGTACAGATAGCTCCTCTGCTCCTCGGGTCCCGCCATCCGCTCCGAGTATGTCCCGCCCAGTGGTCCACCTCCGGGTACTGCC
Organism: Viscum album; assembly: GCA_963277665.1. NCBI lineage: Eukaryota > Viridiplantae > Streptophyta > Magnoliopsida > Santalales > Viscaceae > Viscum > Viscum album. The sequence goes on from OY728167.1 coordinate 689,522,135, forward strand.
TCGTCGTATAGTCCACCTCCAGGTACCGTCCAGTCCTCGAACCTTCGGCTTCTGTCAGCACTGTCCGTCGTCTGCAACCAACACAACGAGGTGCGGGCATAGCCCGTGCAGGGGTGAGTATAACGATACTCAGTAGGGACCCCGAGACCCTCATGGTCTCACTAAAACCAACAAGGATAAACACAAGAAGATCTCAACAGATAAACTCTACTTAGGTATATGCCCATACATATACCTAAGTTATCAAGTAACCCATCTCAATCATGAGGAAACACAAGGATTGTGAAAACGACGGATAACCACTACCCGGGTATATGCCCATACATATACCAAAGTTAGCAAGTGACCCATCTCAATCATGAGGTAAACACAAGGTCAAAAGTCTCAGCTCAAACCAGGATTTTCATTATCGAAACCGTAACTGCTGAAGAGCTCCGTCTCTAGAGTGTACAGTGGTCCTGTCACGACTCCGAGGTACTGCTCGCTAACCTAAGACTGCTGAGGTACTCCTCCTGTCAAGTACTGCGGGTTTGCGGCCAACTACCTGGCGCTCCGTCCGCTGAGGGTCTGTCGCCAAATACAGGGCGCTCGCCCAAATAGCCTACTGAGGTACTCCTCCTGTCGAGTACCGCGGGTTTGCTGCCAACTACCTGGCGCTCCGTCCGCCGTGGGTCTGCAGCCAAATACCGGCGCTCCGTCCACTGGGCTAGTCGACTCACTCCAAGTCGAGTCGGTCAAGCAGTCGTCAGGTCTCAGCCGGCTACACGGTCTCCGTACTCTGCACGCTCGTCTCCGGGAGGGTCCGCTCCACGAGCTACTGGTCGATACTCCAAGTATCTCAAAGTCCCATGAAGAAGTATCTCAAAAGTCCGTCTCGTCACAGGGGTCTCAACGCAACAGACGGCGCGTCGATCGGACGCCCGGTCTGTGAGTTATTAGCCTTTTCGTCCCAGGGGCCCGGTTGGTTTCGAGAGCGAAACCAATCCCGGCCGTATCTCAACTGTACCCCGAACTCCCATAGGGTATACTCATTGAGACCGTTACTAAACGTAACCACCAACGCCGCTGACGGTTCGTCAAACAGACGTCCTGTCTGAAAGATATCAGCTTTCCCGTTCCAGGGGCCCGGTTGGATTTCGGGTACAATCCAACCCGGCCATACTCCGACTGTATCCAAAACTCGGGCGGAGTATGTCAAAAGTTCCGTCTCATCAAGAGGAAGTCAACGAAACAGACGGCGCGTCAATCGGACGCCCGGTCTGTGAGTTATTGGCATTTTCGTCTCCGGGGCCCGGTTGGTTTTTAAGGCAAAACCAACCCGACCGTACTCCACCTGCGTCCAAACCTCGGGCGGAGTATGTCAAAAGATCCGTCTCATTAAGAGAAATGCAACGCGACTGACGGCGCGTCAATCGGACGTTCGTGGCTCAAGATATGAGCGTTTCCGCTCCGAAGGCCCGGTTGGTTTCGTGAACGAACCAACCCGGCCGAACTCAAAGTAACCCGAAACCTTGAGTGCGATATACCGAAACGACTGTCTCGATCCAAGGATCGCGTTGCCGCAGACGGTTCGTCATTCGGAGGTCCGAGGCTCATGTTATGAGCCAAAAACCAAATCAGGTTCGAAACGGGGGGGTCCGGGTCCGGGCCGACCCGGCCCGACCCCCCCCCCCCCCCGGGCGGCGCGGCGGGCGGCGGCGGCGGCGGGCCGCGGCGGCGGGCCGCGGCGGCGGGCCGCGGCGGCGGCGGGCCGCGGTGGCGGCGGCTGTCTCCAGCGGGGAGGCCGCACGCACGCGGGGCTAAGCCGCGCCGTTTTTTTAAGTAAACCGCCCCCTCACATGAGGGGGCCTGCTTGAGCGGATCCGAGGGGGCCGGTTGCCCCCTTCTTCAAAGAACCCCCCCCCCCCCCCCTCTCTTTAAGAGGGGGTTTTATTAAAACGGCCGGGGAATTTATTTCCCCGGTTTTAATGACTTCCGGCCGGCCAGCTGGCCGGCCGGTTTTCTCCAACGGGACCGGAAATTTCCGGTCCCCTCTTCGGCTTCCGACGCCGGCGGCCCAGCCACCGGTCTTCCCTTCCGCCACGGCCCGGAACCGGCCGCGGTCTCCTCGTCCAGCCGCGGCCCGGAACCGGCCGCGGTTTTCTCGTCCCGCCGCGGCCCGGAACCGGACGCGGTCTTCTCGTCCCGCCGCGGCCCGGAACCGGCCGCGACGTTCGTCATCCGGCGCGGTGCGTCGGCACCGCGCCCCTTCGCCGTGCTTTGATTCTTTTCAACGCGGCGCGACGGCGTCGCGTTCTTGAAGATTTTTCCTCGGCGTGGCGCGACGGCGCCGCGTAAAATTAATTGTACGATCAACCGCGTGGTGCGATGGCACCACGCTACTTGCTTCCACCCGCATGAATAAACATGAACGTTGGAGGGGGGTTCGGCCGTGTTCGTGCGGTCCGGCCCCCCTCGCGTTAACAAAATAACGCAACTTTAAATAAACAACATCCTCACGTTAGTCATACGAACCACGAGCAAGAATGATATAATTAAATATTAAATCAACATCCCCTACCTCGGGTTTAAGATTCGAAGAATCGTCTACGTTCCGCAGAAGACGGCGTCGCAGAGGTCGGGCGTCGCGGTCGTCGTTCGTCAAATCCGTTGACGAAGAGATATTCCCGAAGAGATACGTCGTTGGCGAAACTTGCACGCCGACGAAGGTTGTCCGAAGAAGAGGTGGCGTCCCCTTCGTTGACACGGAGGACGAAGAAGAGAGGCGTCGTTCTTCGTCGGAGAAAGAGCGTTCCTCGTCAAGTCTTGAGGAAAGTCAAATAATAAAGAAAACAACGAACTCAAGAACCTCTACCTCGATAGTCGCACGTTGACGGAGTCGTGGAATATCGGTGTTGATTCCTTTGACGTCGGAGGAAGAGTCGTTGTCGAAGGCGTTCGTCGCGGAAAACCGTCGCGGAAGAGATGACGCGGAAGAAGTACGTCGCGTTGCGGATACGGCGTCGCGGATGGATCGTGTTCTTCGGCGGAGAAGTTCTTCGTTGAAGAACGACGTTTTTCGCGTTCTTCGTTGAGTTTGAAGAAGTAGAAGAGGCTCTCCAAAAGCTCTCAAGGAGACAAAACAAACAACCCAAAAATAAAATAAGCTACACCTTATTTTATTTTCATTTTGCCAACCTTTCAAAAATTCAAAAGTTGAAATCAATTCATTAATTAAATCTAGAGTTGACAAAATTAAATGAAGAGATAGGTTGGCAAGAAATAAAGTAGGGAAGAGTTACGCAATTAAGAGGGGGTTTAGAGGGGTTAGGGTATTTGAAAAGAAAAAGGGGTTCATGTGGGCCCCACCACACTTAATCCTCCAAAGGGAGGTTAAGTGGGTGTGGGTCCCACTTCCAACCTCCTTTGGTAAGTTTTTAATAAGTTAAAATAAAATTTGTCTTAAACAAATTTTATTTAACTCAATTGAAAAACCCCAAAACTAACTTTCAACTCGCAACAAACGCAACTTCCGAAAAGGTCTCTTTAAGAGAATATCGGCGCTGCGAGTTCATCGGTGCCCTCGGATTTCAATTCCGTGCACCGGATCAAAAGTTAGGAATTCCCGCTCGTTCGTTCACTGAACGTACCCGAGCCAAACTTCGGAAATTAATTCCGGGCACTCCGGGCCTCGGAATCAGGTGCCGTCTGATACCGCGCTCTTGTAAAATTCTAAAGAAAAAAAAGAAAAAAAATTTCCTTGAATTTTACGGGTCTTTACATTACTCCCACCTCAGGGCTTTACGTCCCCGTAAAGCTACATCAAAAACTAGGGAAACAAAAGAGGGTACTGAGCACGCATCTGAGCCTCCCGCTCCCATGTGCTCTCCTGGAGATTCCCGTGCCGCCATCTATTGCGCACAAGAGGAATTGATCGTCCATGTAGGACCCGCTCCTGTCGATCCTCTATCTCCACCGGGACCTCCGTAAAAGTCGCCCCATCGTCAAGGATGTGCGTCGGGTCGTGCACGTATCTCCTCAGCTGAGACACGTGTAAGACGTCGTGCACCCGGTGCAACTGAGGTGGTAGAGCCAGGCGATAAGCCACCTCACCAACCCTGCTGAGGACCTGGAAGGGTCCGATGAAGCGCGGAGATAACTTGTCGCCTCGGCCAAATCTCCGAATACCACGTCGAGGTGAGACCCTCAAGAAGACGTGGTCACCATCCTCGAACTCTAGTGGCCTCCGCCTCTTGTCAGCGTATGACTTCTGCCGGCTCTATGCTGTCCTCATCCGCTCCTGGATGACATGGACCTCCTCTGACGTGGCCCGGACCATCTCTGGTCCCACAAGAGCTGCGAGATTTCTTCTTTGCCGATAAGAGAAACCTGGTCTCATCCCCTGGATGAACCACATTCTTTGCCTAAAACAGTCAATCCTAACATGGATGATACTAATCCATACCAAGGATGACGTCGTAAGGCCTCGACGCTACTACTAAGAGATCCAACCGTTACTCTCGCCTCCAAGGGTTGAGTCACACTGTCGGCATCAGTGTGTGGTAACTGGGTCTCCTCCAGTAGATGTCTCACAAGTGAGGGTCAAGTCAACAGTCAACTGGAACCTCTTAGTAACATCACAGAAGAGGACAGGAAAGAAAACATCACAAAGGTATGCGTCTTTTATTATTGCAGCTCATATTACAAGACGCTACACAAAAGCAACATCAACATGGAACTAGAAGTACAAAAGACATATCCACTAGTTCTGCTCCTGTCCACCTGCTTTACTGTTGCTCAAGCATTTGTCGCTGCCTCAACCTCGGTGGCTCCCTCCAAGCCTGCGGATCGAGGAGTCGGACAGTCACATGCCAGGTGACCCTTTCCACGGCATGAGTAACACAACCTGCTCCTTGCACGGCTAGCTCTGTTCCCACTCCGGGTGCCCTGCACCACTGGTCCTAAAACCCGAGATCGCCCAACTGCTGGTCTGGTCCTCCTGGACCTCTGCATCATCTGTCTACTGCCCACAGATGACTCGGCTTCTGATCGAAAAACACGCGGTAAAGGCAGAATCTCCTGTACACGCTCGGGGTGTAGAGATACTGGCACAAACTCCACCCTGAAGAAGGTCTCGAAGTCTTCCCATGCGAAGTTCATCTCATCGCAAAACTGAAACAAGTGGCTCCACCACCTACCTGCTGTTGCGTGTAGTAGGCTCGCAGCGAGGATCACCATGAGGTCTGCTGGTGTCCTCACTAGCCTAAACACTCGTACCACTGCCTCCAGCCAGTCCTCTGCAGCCTGGGGATCCGTCTCCCCGCGAAACCTGGGCGGTCGCTGGCGCTGAAACTCATGCAGTGCGCTGAGGCGACGTGCATCGTCAGCGGCTGCTGCTGGAAGCATCGGGGGCTCGGCGGGTAGAGCTACCGCCGGTGCCACTGCTGACAAAGGGCCCTGCACCGAAGCCTCGTCGCTCGACAGACTGTCAGTACGCTCATCCCTCCGGGCTCTAGCTGGTCGTCTGAGAAAAGACATCCTGAAAGAAACAACGTAACACGATCAAACGATTATACCTGGTGAGATGACCTGGTCTGAGCTGTTTTAAGGGGAAAAACATTTGTAAACACACACGCAATCAGTGTTTTCATGCACAAAGTCGGAAATCAGTTGTCAGGGTCCTGGTGTATGGATACGTCGGCCGCCCGCACCAACACTGGACTCCCTGAACTGAAAACCACACTCGGTACCCTTAACACTATTGCTTCACAGAAAGAAAGATCAGAGTTATAAGTTCTGCGGTAGAACCGAACACCTCTGATACCAATTTGTCACGACCCGTCCTCGGGGCCCGTGCCGTGACTACCCCAAGCCCGCCTTCCATAGGCCAGGGGCTGGCGACTAGCACCAAAGGCGTAAAATCCCGATAACTGGGAAGGCATTGCCTTTATAAAGAAAACAAGCACCACAGAGTACAGGCGGAAGTAAAACACTAAGTACAAAAAGAAGAGCTGAAAAGTAAAAAGGGGCCGGAAATACAAGCCCAACTGTAAAGTACAACTCGAAAGGGAAAACAGCGACTGAAAAGTAAAGCTGATACGCTGAGATGTCCACTGGAAATCCCACCTGAAGGGTGGGTACAGATAGCTCCTCTGCTCCTCGGGTCCCGCCATCCGCTCCGAGTATGTCCCGCCCAGTGGTCCACCTCCGGGTACCGCCTCGTCGTATAGTCCACCTCCAGGTACCGTCCAGTCCTCGAACCTTCGGCTTCTATCAGCACTGTCCGTCGTCTGCAACCAACACAACGAGGTGCGGGCATAGCCCGTGCAGGGGTGAGTATAACGATACTCAGTAGGGACCCCGAGACCCTCAAGGTCTCACTAAAACCAACAAGGATAAACACAATAAGATCTCAACAGATAAACTCTACTTAGGTATATGCCCATACATATACCTAAGTTATCAAGTAACCCATCTCAATCATGAGGAAACACAAGGATTGTGAAAACGACGGATAACCACTACCCGGGTATATGCCCATACATATACCAAAGTTAGCAAGTGACCCATCTCAATCATGAGGTAAACACAAGGTCAAAAGTCTCAGCTCAAACCAGGATTTTCATTATCGAAACCGTAACTGCTGAAGAGCTCCGTCTCTAGAGTGTACAGTGGTCCTGTCACGACTCCGAGGTACTGCTCGCTAACCTAAGACTGCTGAGGTACTCCTCCTGTCGAGTACTGCGGGTTTGCGGCCAACTACCTGGCGCTCCGTCTGCTGAGGGTCTGTCGCCAAATACCGGGCGCTCGCCCAAATAGCCTACTGAGGTACTCCTCCTGTCGAGTACCGCGGGTTTGCTGCCAACTACCTGGCGCTCCGTCCGCCGTGGGTCTGCAGCCAAATACCGGCGCTCCGTGCACTGGGCTAGTCGACTCACTCCAAGTCGAGTCGTTCAAGCAGTCGTCAGGTCTCAGCCGGCTACACGGTCTCCGTACTCTGCACGCTCGTCTCCGGGAGGGTCCGCTCCACGAGCTACTGGTCGATACTCCAAGTATCTCAAAGTCCCATGAAGAAGTATCTCAAAAGTCCGTCTCGTCACAGGGGTCTCAATGCAACAGACGGCGCGTCGATCGGACGCCCGGTCTGTGAGTTATTAGCCTTTTCGTCCCAGGGGCCCGGTTGGTTTCGAGAGCGAAACCAATCCCGGCCATATCTCAACTGTACCCCGAACTCCCATAGGGTATACTCATTGGGACCGTTACTAAACGTAACCACCAACGCCGCTGACGGTTCGTCAAACGGACGTCCTGTCTGAAAGATATCAGCTTTCCCGTTCCAGGGGCCCGGTTGGATTTCGGGTACAATCCAACCCGGCCATACTCCGACTGTATCCAAAACTCGGGCGGAGTATGTCAAAAGTTCCGTCTCATCAAGAGGAAGTCAACGAAACAGACGGTGCGTCAATCGGACGCCCGGTCTGTGAGTTATTGGCATTTTCGTCTCCGGGGCCCGGTTGGTTTTTAAGGCAAAACCAACCCGACCGTACTCCACCTGCGTTCAAACCTCGGGCGGAGTATGCCAAAAGATCCGTCTCATTAAGAGAAACGCAACGCGACTGACGGCGCGTCAATCGGACGTTCGTGGCTCAAGATATGAGCGTTTCCGCTCCGAAGGCCCGGTTGGTTTCGTGAACGAACCAACCCGGCCGAACTCAAAGTAACCCGAAACCAGGAGTGCGATATACCGAAACGACCGTCTCGATCCAAGGATCGCGTTGCCGCAGACGGTTCGTCATTCGGAGGTCCGAGGCTCAAGTTATGAGCCAAAAACCAAATCAGGTTCGAAACGGGGGGGTCCGGGTCCGGGCCGACCCGGCCCGACCCCCCCCCCCCCCGGGCGGCGCGGTGGCCGGCGGCGGCGGACGGCGGCGGCGGACGGCCGCGACGGCGGGCCGCGGCGGCGGGCAGCGGCGGCGGGCGGCGGCGGCGGCGGGCCGCGGGGGCGGCGGCTGTCGCCAGCGGGGAGGCCGCACGCACGCGGGGCTAAGCCCCGCGTTTCTTCTGGCGGCGCGGCTTAGCCGCGCCGTTTTTTTAAGTAAACTGCCCCCTCACATGAGGGGGCCTGCTTGAGCGGATCCGAGGGCGCCGGTTGACCCCTCCTTCAAAGAACCCCCCCTCTCATTAAGAGGGGGTTTTATTAAAACGGCCGGGGAATTTATTTCCCCGGTTTTAATGACTTCCGGCCGGCCAGCTGGCCAGCCGGTTTTCTCCAACGGGACCGGAAATTTCCGGTCCCCTCTTCGGCTTCCGACGCCGGCGGCCCGGCCGCCGGTCTTCCCTTCCGCCGCGGCCCGGAACCGGCCGCGGTCTCCTCGTCCCACCGCGGCCCGGAACCGGCCGCGGTCTTCTCGTCCCGCCGCGGCCCGGAACCGGCCGCGGTCTTCTCGTCCCGCCGCGGCCCGGAACCGGCCGCGGCGTTCGTCATCCGGCGCGGTGCGTCGGCACCGCGCCCCTTCACCGTGCTTTGATTCTTTTCAACGCGGCGCGACGGCGTCGCGTTCTTGAAGATTTTTCCTCGGCGTGGCGCAACGGCGCCACGTAAAATTAATTGTACGATCAACCGCGTGGTGCGACGGCACCACGCTACTTGCTTCCACCCGCATGAATAAACATGAACGTTGGAGGGGGGTTCGGCCGTGTTCGTGCGGTCCGGCCCCCCTCGCGTTAACAAAATAACGCAACTTTAAATAAACAACATCCTCACGTTAGTCATACGAACCACGAGCAAGAATGAGATAATTAAATATTAAATCAACATCCCCTACCTCGGGTTTAAGATTCGAAGAATCGTCTACGTTCCGCGGAAGACGGCGTCGCGGAGGTCGGGCGTCGCGGTCGTCGTTCGTCAAATCCGTTGACGAAGAGATATGCCCGAAGAGATACGTCGTTGGCGAAACTTGCACGCCGACGAAGGTTGTCCGAAGAAGAGGTGGCGTCCCCTTCGTTGACATGGAGGACGAAGAAGAGAGGCGTCGTTCTTCGTCGGAGAAAGAGCGGTCCTCGTCAAGTCTTGAGGAAAGTCAAATAATAAAGAAAACAACGAACTCAAGAACCTCTACCTCGATAGTCGCACGTTGACGGAGTCGTGGAATATCGGTGTCGATTCCTTTGACGTCGGAGGAAGAGTCGTTGTCGAAGGCGTTCGTCGCGGAAAACCGTCGCGGAAGAGATGACGCGGAAGAAGTACGTCGCGTCGCGGATACGGCGTCGCGGATGGATCGTGTTCTTCGGCGGAGAAGTTCTTCGTTGAAGAACGACGTTCTTCGCGTTCTTCGTTGAGTTTGAAGAAGTAGAAGAGGCTCTCCAAAAGCTCTCAAGGAGACAAAACAAACAACCCAAAAATAAAATAAGCTACACCTTATTTTATTTTCATTTTGCCAACCTTTCAAAAATTCAAAAGTTGAAATCAATTCATTAATTAAATCTAGAGTTGACAAAATTAAATGAAGAGATAGGTTGGCAAGAAATAAAGTAGGGAAGAGTTACGCAATTAAGAGGGGGTTTAGAGGGGTTAGGGTATTTGAAAAGAAAAAGGGGTTCGTGTGGGCCCCACCACACTTAATCCTCCAAAGGGAGGTTAAGTGGGTGTGGGTCCCACTTCCAACCTCCTTTGGTAGGTTTTTAATAAGTTAAAATAAAATTTGTCTTAAACAAATTTTATTTAACTCAACTGAAAAACCCCAAAACTAACTTTCAACTCGCAACAAACGCAACTTCCGAAAAGGTCTCTTTAAGCGAATATCGGCGATGCGAGTTCATCGGTGCCCTCGGATTTCAATTCCGAGCACCGGATCAAAAGTTAGGAATTCCCGCTCGTTCGTTCACTAAACGTACCCGAGCCAAACTTCGGAAATTAATTCCAGGCACTCCGGGCCTCGGAATCAGGTTCCGTCTGAAACCGCGCTCTTGTAAAATTCTAAAGAAAAAAAAGAAAAAAAATTTCCTTGAATTTTACGGGTCTTTACACAGTATTAGTTTTTACAATTTTAAAATAATTTATTCCATTCATATATTACTTGAAAAACACTGCTTTACTGTTACTTAAGAATTTTTGGTAATTATTAAATCAATATATATTTTAAAAAATATTCTATGGACCTGATATCTTGGATTAAGCCATGTTTTACCCATTTTGACCTTACCGAGCAGAAAATACTTACCACTGTTACTATTTATTATGAAAAAAAAGAGAATATTTAACAAATTTGAACACCTTGATTCCAATAATAGTAGTTTTTTTCAAGATTTAGTATTTATACTTAGTATAATGAAAATTAATATAAATCCATAAAACACAATGAAAACTAAATTTTTGAGAAAATTAATTTTAAGAATAAAAAATAACATATATCATATTCATTTATATTACTAAATAAAAAGGAATTAATTATTTAATTCTAAATATAATAGATAAAATTTAACTTTATTACCAATTCCAAAATATAATGGGATATTTAAATTAAAATATTTTATTAAAATATATGATAGTATTTGTAAAATCTATATCTATCACCATTCACTGATAAAATAACCATTTCAGAAAAATCCCAAAATTTAAAACTAAGTTAATTTTTTATTATGATTTTTAAAATAATTTTAATTTTATAAAATACCTTTCATAAAAGATTAATTTATTTATAAATTATTAAATAACTATTATTAATTGAATCATTTTGAGGGAAATTTTTATTTTTGAAGCATATAAGGACTTTTCTAAAAATCAGGTACTTATTTATCAATATATTTTAATTATATAAAACATTTAAAAATATATTTAGAAGTGTGGTTATTCCTATTCACCAAAAAATCTAATGGTTAGGTTATAATGATATAGAATATTACAATTCATTTATATTAGAGGTTGCGTGTATTATATACTATCAATGTAATCAAATTTATTAATATGTTATAAAAAATCAGGGTGTTACACTTATACCGTAATTCTACATTATTTGACTATATTATACCCCATAATTTATTATTATTTTTCCATGATTCCCCATTATTACTCCATGGTCAATTTTTGTTTAATTGAGATAAAATTTCCTTTTATCATTACTTATAGAAAACTCTCAATATTACATATTATTTTTAATAAGATATTTATACCATGATAATGTTTTCTCACATTCTTAGGATCCAACCCTTCATGGAATGTCTGCATGTTTCCCCTTAATAGTAATTGGAGTTCATCCATTTATTAAGTTTCATTTCTCGATGTTATGAAGATCTGTATAACCATTGAAGTGTCTAGAAGGGGGTATAATATGATTTAATTATAGAGAAATTTTCACAACTGTCATAAAATAATTTTATAATTTAGTTGATCTTCAAAGAAATAGAACCTTATGATAAATGGATTGTCTGATTATTTTGATATGTAATGTTTAAATTATTGAAATATAGGTAAGTTATGTTTGGGAAATCACACATGGTATCAATTCCATTTGTAATAATATGTTCTTTTAGAACGGGTTCTGGGTGTTTGGGTTCAGGGAACCTCGGTTGGTAATAGATATGGGTTTAGTTATTTTATATGATTATTTTATTTAATTTTAGGTATTATGATTCTATTTATAGGATAACATCGTGATTTTTTTTCTAAGCAGTGATTGTGTGGTTTCCAAGAAAAGAATTAGTAGTTAAGAAACTACATGTGTATGAAGGTGATAATGTATATGTACCTAAGGGTAATACCATTGAGAAGGATGGTTGAGTACTAACTCTATCATCCCCTAGTGCAAGAAGTGGACAAAAATCAATCTTGGCTTGAAATTCCTGATGGATATGAATTGATTTATCAGATTTTTTTTATGATCTATTAAAATGGATTTAAATAGAATATTATTATGAAATATATAACTTTTTACGTTATAAAACCTTATAAGGAAAAGAACACAGAAAACCTCCATTAAACTAAAGTAGTTATATGTTGATCCAATTATGCTATAATTAAATGAAATTCTCATTAGTTTAAATGTTGGTGTTTACAAAGAGGAAATATTAGGATCTAGTTTTTATATTTATATGTGTCACGACCTATCCCAGGGGGGCCGCATCGTGACTCCCCAAGCCCGCCTCCAATAGGCCAGGGGCTGGTGACTAGCACTGAGTAGGCATATTACTAGTATGGGAGGCATTGCCTATGTACCTGTACACACACATATATCTCCAAGCCCACAAATGCTGAAATGTAAGTACCACTAAGGAAAAAAAGTGCTTGCATAAAATTAAACCCAACCAATAGAGTACGATGAATGGTAGAGTACTTAAATGTAAATTGGGCCCGAATACAAGCCCACCAAAAACCAGAGTCTGAAAACTGCAATGTCCAACCTATAAACACAAAAGGTACTAGAACTGCTGCTCAAAGACATAGGAACGCCTTAGCCTGAATGGAATTAAAAAATATCGGTCATGTCCTGGTCTGCACAGGACTCTATCAAAAGGCTGCTTGTCTGCACAAGACACCAGACGTGCGGGTAAGGCCCGTGCATGGGTGAGTATAACAATACTCAGTATATGACTCCAAAAAACCACATAGTAGTACACAAAGTAAAGGTACAGTTATCTATGCATAGTATATGTCTACAAAACATATATAATAAACCAGATATACTCCAAACCCAGACCCATGGTCTAGAGACAAGTCACACATCCACATACCCCTGTTAGGGATTCTGTTAGAAGATTCTGTGATGCACTCATTCCGGGAGAACACACTCCATGAGTCTTATAGCTCCGATGATGTCCGTCCGAGAATAGCTATTAGTCGAGAACTGTAACGAGAGGTAGCTACCCTCATTACGGGAGACAAACTTCTGGGTGGGAAGGTTATGGTTGATATATTCACTCATTACGGGAGAGACACTCTTGAGTGGGAAAGATCACGATACATAGATTAGGATCACGGACAGGGCCATGACGGATACCACGACTCAGACGGAATTCACCTGCTAGGTAGAGGATCGATGCTCGGTGGAGTTGGTCATGTTGATGCCTGACTCTACCTAGTGTTAATAATGGATAGAGGATCTCAATCTGGGCCTCTCCGATGGATGCCTGACTCTATCACAGAAAGTTCTGCAAAAGGGATCATCCTCCTGAAAAAGGAAATAATTCATGACCTTTAGGGGAATGAGAAAAGGGGAACTAACCCAAACGAATGATTTCAAAGATATGGTGAACAACTAGAAAATTCCATTTTACAAGATGTACATGGTGTGTAGAAAAGTTACATGCCGTGTTGTCTGACACCGGGTACTACCCGTGTACAATGGCCCGTGTCGTAAGGCTGGTCGCGTAGAAAAAACTGAGTACACAGCATGTAGTACGGTGTACACACTGTGTCCGAGTTACTGGGGTTGGCTCCATGTATGATGTCCATGTGTCCTTACAAGGTTATCAACCCGTGTACTCTAACCCGTGTTCGTGTATCCCTGGAATACACTCCGAGTTCTACGTAGCCGCTTCTGTCATGCTGTACACATCGTGTTCTGAAGCTGTGTAATTCATCCTGTGTCCGTGTACTACCCAAAGTACATGCCGAACTTCGGGGAATGTTTAACACGCCGTGTGACCGGGGTCACACAGCCTGTGATTCCTCTCTGACCCCGAAACCCTAGTTGCCATTGCCAATACTACACGACATGTTTTTTGGAAGTACATGCCGTGTTTTCTTGAAATTTCTAGAAACGCGGACCTCAGCCATCACTCCTCCGGTGATGCTCCGTTCATTGATTCAGTCGTCCGATCGCCACAATGCTTCTAGGTTTTAGTTGCCCCAACACCACGAAGCTACTCACAATGTTTTCGGACCTCCGATCGGCTCCAAAAACATGTTTTGACCTTCTCGTACGAAGAACGCTCGAAGAACGCCCTTTTCCAATTCGGTTCAATTTTTTATCCACCATCATAGTCGCACCTCTACAAGGTCGTTGTGGTGTTGAACCTTGAATTTAAAATCTTTGCATCAAATAATAGATGTGCAACAATCTGTTGTTCGTCGCCCCATGATGAACGCGAAGAACGCGCGAGAAGAAATAAAAAGGGGGAGAAATCCAATAAAGAAATTGAGGAACGAACCTCTTCCGTCGTTCATCCCAGAGTTGATCTGCTCCAGTTAATAGGCTTAAACGGAGCATAAATCAAAAACAATAAATAACATGGATTAATTCCCCATAATCATCCTAAATAAAATCCATCCCTCAAGAGCGTACGAATTTTCGGATCAACTTGTTCATGGTTGATCCGCGTTTGTCATTTAAACCAAGAATGAGGAAAGAGGAATTAAATAACAAACCCCCACCTTTAGAAAGGATCAATCTTTGACGAAGGTGCCATGATGCCATCGTCGTCGAGATCCTTGAACTTTGTTGGCACAGTGATTATCAACTTCCATGCGTCATCGTTCGTCGCCGAGAGTTTGCTCCAACGCCCCGCGGATTCTGCAGAGGTTTCTCTCAATCATCTCCATAGATAAACATTTGATTATCCCAATAAAAAAAGGAAATAGGTTTAGCATTTAATTATCCGGTAGTATTAATGAGTCCTACTTGCCATTTTTGTGTCATTATGACGCATAATTAATTTAAGAAATCGCTTCGCCGTTATTGCATTGCAGTGGATTTTTCCATCAAGGAAATAAAATATACTTGTGGATTTATTTTATTTTATTTTACTTAAAACGTCTGAAAATTATCTTTTTCCCTCGACCCGCGCCGATCATGGTTAGGCTCGTTCTTAGGTAAAGTCGACGTCCCAGACGCAACAGTGCACTCGGATTTTTAATCTGGGAATCCGTTTGGAAACTGCCACAACCACGCACAAGTGCCGAATCACATAACATAAAAACAGTTCAGACCACCATTCGGGGCTTACTGGACCTCGGAATGATGTTCCGTCTTCTCACCCAGTCTTGAAATAATTCCATATAATATTTTAAAATATTAAACGAAAAATCAGAGTCATTACAATATAATAAAATAATATGATTTTATTGGATATTGTAATATCAATATTTCTTTTAGATTTTGGTAGTAAAAAATATGTTGAAAATGAATCTCTTAAATTTATGTCCCAATAAACATCTATAACCATCTAATGAATCATATTTGGTTGAAATTATTAAGATAATGTAAAATATCAATTAATAACTATTATGTGAGAAATGATGAGTCTCATAGTATCTATGATGGTGATGTTTATATATAATAATAAAATATATCTTGAGTTTCTTATGGATCCCTTGTATTTTTTCCATAATTTTGAGATAAATAAAATCATGTCGAAACACCTTATTTGAGAGGATGTAACTCGTTAGGATTTTATAATATATATTTCATTTAAAAAAATCTAATGTTTTTTATTCCATTCCCCACATGAAATACTGAATTACAATGACTCACGACATATTATTTATAAAATTAAAAAATTAATAAAACCTCTAGTGAATAATGAGATATCACTCAACTAAAATTTATTAAATTTAGAGGTTAATTAAAATTATGATTTGGTATTAAAAAGGATTGGTCTTTCTAAAATAATTTTATTGATGTTTTTCTATTTAATCATAATAAGTTAAAATTTCCAATTTTAAAATATTATTATATGTTAAATAATTTATTAATTTTTTTAAATTTCAAATTAATATGAAATAATATTAAGGAAAAATAAAAACGTCATTTTCAATAGAACAAAATTTTCATAATATTATTTATTTTCATTAAAAAAATATATATTTTATATTCATTTTTCTCTAAAATATACATCAATTTTTATTTGATAATTTTAAAAATAAATTTGTTAGATTTTTTGATAATTTTCTACAAATAATGGTCTTATGGTTAATTGTATAAAATATCACTTTTTTACAAATATCATAGCTTAAATGACACAACAATAAAATAAGTATGACATTAAAAATGATAAAAAAAGTTATCCTAAAAAAAATTAAATATTAAAATGAATAATTTAAATAAAGACTATGTTCAATTTATAAAACCCATGTTTAACATTTTGAAACATATGTAAGAGTATTTTTAATAAAAACTTTTCAATGGACCGGTTCACATAATTCTATTTTTCAGGATTTTAATTCAATTATTTTTTTATTCAATATAAAAATAATCTTATTTTAAAAATAATAAACCAATTAATGTCACAGAAATTAAAAATAATGAGAATTTTATCAGAATTTTTTATTATTATTAAAAATACACTTTTCCTAAAAAATGGTTTCTACTTGTTATTTGTACTAATATTTAAATTTTAATTTATCACCCATATAATTTTTATTTAGAAAATTTAAATCCTATTTTTAATCATTAGGTCCAAAATACTTAATAAGGATCACTTTTTTTAATAATTAAATTAAAATTATTTGGGTAAAAATTAATTACCACCAAAAAACCAAAATTGGTAAAAGTGAAAAAAATTAAGAATTAAAGAGTTAAAAAAACATTAGGAATGTTTGTTAAAATATATAGTTATGGATTTATTAACAAATCCTTTTCCTACAATCCATTATTATACATTATCAAATCTAGTTGACATTTAATAGCGACTTTAGATTTTATAGTTTTTTTTAAAATGCAACCCCTCTCCCTTATTGAAGGATTCATCATCACCCAACTTCTCCTCACACCCACGAGCTATTATATTTGACCAAAATATAACAAAGTAACCCACCATCACTCCTAGAAACATCCTATAGGTTATGATATTATCAAAATTCCACCTACAAAATCATTAATAAAATTTTCAAAGGAGAAATTCCAATGAGTATGGTGAAAGATTAAATTAATATTTTTTAATTTATTTTAATTTATTTATTATTCTAAATATATAACTCCCAATCCAAATATCATAATCCTAGATAAAGGGTCACATGAAATCATTTGTTCCATATCATAGGAAAGAGGCTACCGATCAGAAGATAGGGCCTAAGTTTCACCATAGGGAGACTATTCTCCAAAAAATAACAATTAGTTTATAAAATAATAGAAAAAATATCAGATATATAATGAAACAAATAAAGAAGAAATAAAAAAGAAAAACATCTCATGCTAAAATAATTTGGTATAAAATATCTATTAAAATAATTTGAATGATTCTCAGTTGAATTAGATCTATATAAAAAAAGAAAATAAATAGAGGAATCTTTTGAAGAAAACTTGAAGTCTGTCTCAATATCACCTTGGTCCACCATACTCCTCCTTCTCAACAACCCAAAACTGGTCCACTACAATCATCTACAATTTAGGTCAAGGAGTCAACAATTGAAATAAGATGATAATGTAGAGTGTGGGTATAAAACTCAGTTGGACGCAACCAATTCATCCTTAACATAAGTGAAACATCTATATATAAGTGTATGTGTTCATAGTGAAGTAACGATACAAGTTATCAAATAGGTGTTTGGTCATCATGTGCTAACCAGGATACCGTGAACCCAAATCCAAAATGATTCATCTATATGTATAATGATAGTTTATGTATTCTTTCCATGTATCTAAAAATAATAAACAATGGGAAAAAATCCTAGAACACACCACTAGGCCATCATGCCTCTCCTCAATCCACTAGGAAATCATACCCCACCAAATGTATCAGTTCATGCCAAAAGTCCATCAGTCCCTAAAAACTATTTTATTGTAACCCACAAATAAATCATTTCCATCCATATTACATGGAATATTCTTTCATAACCATCAAGCATCACATCTCACTCACTCCACTTATAATGGATTAACAATTTCATCAACGGTCCACTTGTCCCTTTTATAAATGATAACAATGTTATATGCTCTATACATAAATATACATATAGAATTCGAATAAAGAAAAGTATTGACCTATAAGAATGAAAAAGAATATCAAATAAATAGATGTATCCGGGGATAATATAATAAACACAAAATAATATTATAAAAAAAGGCCTCATAGGCCACACACACACAATAATAACATAACATAATATTTTATATAATTTTCATAACATGGTATAGAAATTATTTTCTTAATGTTATCAAATACTGATTTCACGGTTCACCACCTAAATCAAGAACATATATATACAATCCCATGAGATATATTGAAATTAATATAGGAGGATTGAAGATATCGGGAAGTTGGATATGAACATGTCAAGGGCGTGGATCGCTGCTGACATACCGAATGCTAACAAATTTAATAATTGTTTCATGATGAATCTAAGAGTGACCAAGAAAAAATATTCCTTCCAACTTCATTTTCTTTAATAATATAGAATGAATCAGAATATATCATGTCAATCTTCCTAGTTCTTGTCCAAATTCCCCTTATTTAGAGTCTTATCTAAATATTAGGGAGAACACGTACCATCAAATAGAAGATCATATGATATTCTATAACATACGTTGAAATCCCTAGGATTGACCTTAATAGATAACATTTTATTTTTCTTTATAGGGAATTAATTCCCTATTAAAATCCAGTATATTCCCTAAAGTTGAGATCCCATAGATTATGAGGATGAATTAAAGGTTTCTATATGTCTCAAGTTAGCAAACAAAATTTGGGTTCATTAATTGTACACACACGGTTTACAGAACCATATACAAGATGTGTGATGATCACTAATTCTTTAATACACCCACTTTATTTATTAAACTGCACACCATCTGTGATTTTGAATATATTCCATGTTACATATTAACATGGGTATTGACACACAATTTTCTCTGATGATGTTTTAATTGTGCACTACCTATCGCTCCTCTCCAATAGGTCACACAAATTCTTTAAAAAATAGTATGATTTTTCTTAACCATGCACAAACTAAGATCCCCATTAAGTAATTATAAAATCATAAAAAACAACTAGTACACTACCTAATAAATCTCCCAATAATATCATAAATCATACTTTTTTAATGTAGGGTTGAATAAAATTCATAATACACGTGGAAAGTTATATATTTTAACAATCTCCCATTGTTAGGATTTGTAATCTCTGAGAATTTTCTCTAGAAGTCATTCCCGAACATATCCAACCACTGGGCCCATAAATATTATTCATACTACAATGATTCTCTTGATCATGTTTGTATTCTTATAAAATTCACCCATGTGACACCATCTTCCCTTATGTTACATTTTCTCTACAATAAATTATTCGCACAAAACGTTATTAAAACAAATATTCTATCTATAACTCAAAATATTTTCATCAACAACATATGGAGGATCCAACCTTTATATTCTAAGATGAGAAACATTGAATACATAATGAATACCATGATTTTAAGGAATAATATCTAATTAGTAAACCATTTTCCTAATCTAATCTACTATCTCGAATGGTCACCCAAATTTTGGTTTCCATTTTCCCTACCTCCACAATCTTTAGTTCCCAAATCATTGTGTTCTTAGTATGAAAAATCATTAACCGATGGAAAAATTGAAAGGATAATGATATTGTTATGTATTATAATGCTAATTGTATTTACTAGTTACAAAGTGAATTATAACTAATTTCACCAACTCATAAGTTTCCCACATTAATCTTTTCATTTACAACCAATACATATTATATATTTCCCATCTTGAGATATCGATGAGACCACACACTTGAGTGAGAGGTGCTATATGATCTCATCTTCTATACAATTTTTTCTCACAGAAATCATGTTGGACACTCTTTAAATGGAACAAATACCTCTAAAAAAGATTTTCAACTATTGACCCATACATCGGGTCCCCATATTTCACATGAGCCACAGAACAAACTTTTATTATTTCCCAAGTGTCAATGACTTAAATGAACCTTCACTATAATTTTACACATGATTCAACCACTGAATAAAATACAAACTATACTAGTTATCATCAATCCTTCCTAATGACCCATACCACATGTCATAGGTCTGTTCCACTAGTTCAGTATTTTTTTTCCTCTGATAGATACCTTGAATCATGTGTCTATCATCTAACAATGAAAGAAAATCTATTAAATTCACAAACAATACAAATTTCTTCTCTATAGGGTCTAGGTTAATTTACATGCCACTAAAAATATGCACCTAGTAATTCAATCACCACTGAAAAATAATCATGAACACATAACACTATTATCATAATGATGACACTCACAATAATTTCCAAAAACTCTCATAAAGGATCACATCATCATACCAAATAGAACCACAAAATGACCACATCCACTAACCTGCACATGACTCTTGTACATTGAACTTATATACCCTTAAATGATCCTATCAATGATCAATAAAATTTTACATTTTTTTCATATAAATATTGATCATTCAAAAATAATTTAAAGCATTATGTTGAGTTCAAAAACCATAATGGATTTTCATACTCATCATTCACCACCACACTACGGGACAATTTACAATTCATTGGTTGTTTCTAATATGAAATGATCATTATAGATACCTACAAAACTGATACCTTGGTTTCATTTTTTAATACCTCATAGGTTCATCACCTCTTATATTATACATGATAAAACCCTTAGGACTTATCAATCAGACCTAACTAACTTCGTGGTTGGGGAACTTCAATAGATTATATTTGATTCCCCACATGTCAGATGATAGAATCACTCGCTACCTCCGTGAGTTCTAATAAACAATAAACCGTGACAAAAGATTCCAAATTGAAAACTCACTTTAATATGTAATAAAAAATCAACAACTAACCTTCTAGTTATCCATTTTATCACATAGCGTGGTGTCTATCTCATCCCTTATTATAGAAGTACAACACACATTCATTTCCCACTATGTCAAAAACCCACAATACTAGGAAATATCAACATAAATTATTAATTAAGAGACTCACAGGGCCAATGGCCCAAAAAATTCTTATAACATCCAATGAATGATATTTATCTTAAAAACACATAAACCCATATGAAGGAACAACAAAACTTATCCACAAGGATAACTAAACACCAAAATATTTCCAGATATCCCAACCACACATTCCATGTGAATAGAGGGTTAGAACTTGATCTTTCCATATAGAAACAATCAATAATCATCATAAACAAGGCCTAAATCCGATTATGCCATCCTTTAACATGTATTCAATCAACAATGATTTTCCATAGATGCTTCAATTTCTTTTTCTAAACTAGCACCATAGCCACTATTCTTCCAATGAGATAAATTGCTCGACCATGGTTAATCAACAACACAATCAACATTATAGACTCCTACATGAACCTACGATAAATTATATGGAAACCAAATTGAACATTAAAACCCTCGTTTTATGGAACAAAACACAGATAAATTCATATATTCTCACCTTGTTCTCTCCCAGGGTAGTTCACTAGGGAACTACCCATTAGAGGAACATCCAACGACAATAAATATTTTGGATGAATTGTCACCAATAACTCATGAAAACATCAAATATCTCACCCAAAGTCCATTACTCATTGAATCTTTTGGGAACCCAATGTTTCTCAAGCCTTGAAACCCCATGCTTCAAATGTATCAAAACATACTCTTGCAACATGCCATCTCTTACCACACTATCAAAATAAAATATATTAGATGTTTTCTGCCACTATAAGGAACATGAAATGGTCTTCACTCACTCCATTGACAAATTTTTCCCCCCAAATGAAACTAAAAGCTGAAATGCATTACATATCGCATAAAAATATTCTTACAAATCCACCAAATATCCACCTTCATGACCTGAATAATTTCTTCATACCACAAACCACGATAGGTAGAAAAACATCATCATATCATCACTATAATTATTCCCAAACTCATATATGAATTCATTCCAAGGCCTAGAGACTCTCAAATTGTCACACATTATAACCATAATGTAACATGACAAAACATATTCCCCATCCCATGTTAATAAATCTTCTGAATTTAAGGCCTCTATGATCGGGGAAATGATTTAAAACAAACATTTCTCAAAATTATCAACATAGTTTATACTCAAGGAAAGGATAAACCCACCACTCACATGCCTCATAAGGCCTAAAAACCTTGATCTTCCAACCAACTAGTATAGAACCGATATCCTTCAAGAACAACTATCATCCTTTTTCTTCTTCTATTTTTACCCTCACACATAAAGACACATATTAATGTCAATATGTGAAATTATAAATCAACCTATCTTAAAAAAATGTATCTATCCTAAAAAACCATATACTCTAAACCTCTGATGGGTTCCAATTCTCAATCATGTTTGAAACAACCACCATTTTCCCATGAACCCACCCTAATAACTTTAGAGTGAGCCACATAGTCATCACATGAAAACATCTAAACCCATCCCATAATGATTGGATATTCAGAAAAACCAAGCGTATAAAACACCACCTATTTGGAGATGTACAAAAAAACATAAACATTCCATTTGACCACTGTTCAAATCATGTAAAAAACATGACTAATTCAAGAGGGTTTCACATTACCATCACAAAATTGAGTTTATATGTTCTAAAAAAGCCTATAAAAATAACATACAATTAAGAAATACCATTTACACCATTTAACAAAACATTTCAAACCTTCTATTCATCTAAACCATTTGAGAAACCACATTATGACCATGTGGTACCACTCAAATAAAAACACCATTTCCAATAACTTAAAGAATAAACAATAATTTAATGAATCCATTTCATTAAAAAATTACATGATTCATATAAAAATGATGATAAATTAATTTTAGAATCCAAAACATCCATTCTAACAAGCCACTAAAAACATCCCACAACCACCTCATATTCTAAATTCAGTTTCTCAACCCTTTTATTTTTAAAAGAATGTTAAAATCAGTTTAATTGAAAAAATTATAATTTTTTTATGCCAATCGAATTTTCATTATTAATACACATTAAAATATCAAAGAGCTAGTGATATACCAAGGGATGAAGAAAAAAATACTCACCTATCAACTAAATGATCAATTACATGCTATCCATACCATTACATTAGTCATAGTCATACAGAACAAAATATAGCACACTCATGTTAAATAAATTCAACGATAATATTAATTCATTTTCAATAAAACTAAGTATATTATTATTGTAGTTTTATAAAAATAAATATGTATCATCCGTTGAATCATTCACATGAGATTTGAATATAATTTCCTACTCATGTGGCAGGAGCTCACCCAAATCCCATAATTCAGGACATCAAAATCATGTGCTTCACTCAAGGTGAAATAGATCTATAGTAAAAGATGATGTAAAATAAAAATACCACACCTAGAATTGTGTAAATACCTCAAAAATGAGTTAGGTACTTCCATACATTATTCTCATAACAATTCATGAAAACATCATCTCCCTTATCAACCATTCCCAAATAGTTATTCAAGGGAAGATAAGGCTTTCATATCAATTTGTAACAGCCTGAATCAAACTTCATGGTAGGGGTTGGAGGGTCATAAGAGATAATACTCACCTCCCATATTCAAGAGGCTACCAAAAAGTAGTGAGAGACTATGTGGATATATAGGGAGAATATTCCCTTTATAATAGATACTAATTAGAGTGTGTAATATATGGAACAATAATTAGAGTAACTACATAAAAAATGATGAAGAAATAACAAGAAGATCATCCCATGCTATAGTAGTTTTAAAATAAATATCAACTATAACAAGTAACGTTATTATCATATGTTAAATACATATATATATATATAATATAAAAATCCAATAAATAGAGTTATAACTACATAAAACCCCAGAGTCTATCATAATATTTCCTCTATCCTCCATATTACTCCTTCTCAACTAAAATATGTAGGGCCACATACTTCATCTAAAATATAGATCAAGAAATATTCATGTTAACTAAGATAATTATGTAGGTTTTGATTGTAAAAATCAGTATGACACCACAAATTCAACATTACCATAAGTGTAGAATCCATATATAAGTGTACGCATTGATAATAATGTAACACTGAAAGTAAATAATCATATGTTGGGACATTGTGCAATAATGAGGATACAAGAAACCACATCCTACCTACTTTATGTCCTTGGTAGAAGATAATATATTTATTGTTTTCATGAATCTCTAAACAAGACACGATTACAAGTTAAATATCCAAATAGAACTCCATGACATGATTCCCCACCAACTATAACTGGTTTTTACATAAGGCCATCATATCCTACCAACTATCTCATATCAGAACACAAGGCTATCATGACCAACCATATGTCATTAGATACCCCACCATAATCATCACACATCACATCACACAATATCTCCCTCTAAGTGATTAACCACGCCATAATGGGTCCGCCATTAACATTAATACTAGATAGAATAATTATATGGGCTATAAACATATATATATATAATCTATAAAATGAAAAATATTGATCTATAAACACACAATATAATTTCAAATAGAGGTAGGTTTTATTGGATACACACACAAGCATGTTATAACATAATGTTTTATAAAAATTTTATAAGAGGGTGTGGAACGTACAAAATTAAGCATATTGAATTCCAATGTCATGAGTTTACACCTAAATCATTCTAACATATAAAAAACACCTCAAACCAATAAAAAATAACTTCATGATGATCCAATAGTGATGATATAAGGACAATAACATGACATGGGTTGTGATCAGTTTAAACACACCCACTGAGAACCAATAGATTGAACCGATATCAAAGAATCCAAGATTGATCGATAAAAACCTTAATTTATACCTTACCTTTCCCAATATAGAAAGAATCACATTAGATAATGTAGTACATACAATATTCAGTCATGAAACTATGTATATAGAGTCTTCTCCCAGAAGAAGGGAGAGGATTTGGAAAGAACAATACAAATAGAGGATAACCAATTACATTCGTTTAATATGATTGGACTAAAATATCTTGATCTTATGGAATTTATATATAGAGATGTAATTATCAATGAAACAACACTAAAGTTAGTAGGTTCTAGATCCCTAGGTTTTGGAATAATAATGATGGGTTTTAGTGAGGTTTTTGGTTAATATAAGCATATCATGATTAATTAATTCTTTGTGCATGGTATAGAAAACTAGGTTCCATCCATGTGAGGCTCACTACCTTTTATAGGGAGACACATAGAATGGCCACACGACTTGGTAAACCATGTCCTAACCATTTTTCTTCTTCTAATAATAGCTATAAAATTACCCAAGGAACGTCACATGTGTATTGTTAACCATGTTCCACTGACTTCCTATCTACAATAGGACATACGATTATACAGTGAAAAGAAATTAAATAATGTTTATCAGAAAATTGTCACATTGAAATGATTATAAAACCTTTTAAAACCTCCCAGAATATTCCTATGACTTCACCCAAAAAATTCATACCTCAAATATATTTACATAAGGGATGAAAAAATGTCCTAAAATACCTACATAGTTCAAGGATAATAAAAACTCGTCCAAATATATTCAACCCATGTTGAATTATTTATATTAGTATCGTATGAAAACTAAAATGATTTTTTTGAGGATAACCAGTTTATACCTTCCTTCCAACAACTCAAAAAATGAATTGATCTATTGTGTTAGGTGTAGACTACTATATTCATAATTTTTATGGACTATTTTTCATAACCACATTACATGGATGGTTGAAAGGTAATATTTACTGAATAAATATGATATTTAAAACATTATATGGGTTCTAAAATAATACACAAAATTATATATTTCATTGTGTTTTATGGAATATGAAAACAATGTCGTGTGTTCTCGAGGACTATCGCCTCAACAAAAACAACACATTTAGTTTTCCATAAAAAAATTTGTTTTTTATAAAAATATATTTAAATATTATTAATCTTATAAAAATCTATGTATTATCATTATACATATGTAATAATGATATTATTGTAAAGGAATCACTTTTCTAAACATTCTCTTCCATTAATTATATTATGTTATTATTTAGGTTGGTTTGACCACCTAGGTGACTAATTCGATACATTTATGTCATAGATGAAGATGGAAACATAAATACCAGTATTATTATAATTTAATAAGAATATAATATTTTTTATGTCCTTTAAATTTTATATTATAATTTTTCTTATTATTAATACGCCACAATTTTTTTATAAATATACCGAATCAAGAACACCTCCAATTTCATCTCTATGAATAGTAACAAAAACTATCATAAAATAAAATTTTGACTTTTAAAGTCATTAAAAAATGTTTCTTCCATTACCTTAAATAGTATATGATTTGTGAACATTTTATCAAGGAATGGAGTGTGACACCGAAATTTCAATGCATGTGAAAAATAATTAAAATTAGAAACATCAAAAGATGAAAATAAACCATAAATAACATTTAAATGTATAATATATAATTATAAATTAAGATTATAAAATTTAAAAGAAAATTATATGGTTCTAAAATAATTAATTTTGAGATTTAGGTATTTTATATTGATGTTATAGTGTACTCAACTATGATATAACAAATGTTAAGGGGTTCTATATAAAATTCCATTCATTGAGGTATTCTTTCATATTGTACACCTATTATTATTTTATATAGTATAATTACTAACCCATTGGATTATATTACTTTTATTAGTGTTTATTTAATGGGATTTATATGCAATTTCCTGAATCCCTCTTTCCAATCTTTATGATTGAATATTTACCAAATTTCAATGGGCATTTCTTAACTCAGTTTCTGTTAGTTGAGTAATAATTAATCTTATTGAACAACATCACTATATTGTTTGTACATTATTCACTATTTTTTATTTTTCTATATTTCATATTTTATTCTAGGTATTTAAATTTTTATCTTATAAATTCCCTTATAGATGATTCTTACTACATAAATATTATGTTTGTAAAGGTATTTTCGACTCATCTTATTTTATCAAGTCATATGGATTCCTATTTGACTATGGTTTTAGAAGTTCATACTTTTATATTCTATGAGGATATTATTGTTACATTAATACTTATTTTATAATAAATTACATTTATGGGTTTATTTTGTCCTAAAATTTAATGATGTTATGAATAATTTACATCCCCTAAAAATGTCCACTTTCTCTTTCATATTCATGTTCAGTCTTCCCAATACTGTTTTCCCCTCTTATTTTGAAATATTATTATCTTTTATTTTTTTACGAATTGAATTTATATTTTCCTCTTCTCCAATGAATGATTTATCAAATCTTTTAAGATGAGGGTTTAAATAAATATATTTTCAAAATATTACCATGAATCTCCCACTAATGTTTATATATATATATAACCCACGAAACATTTACTATAAAAAACTATATGTATTTTTCAAGGAGCAATTATTTATTATTATTTTTAAAAATAGATGTTTTCAAGGAATCTCACTTTTTAAAATTACATTTGAATGCGACCCATGAATTATTCTTAAATGATAATGTTAAAGATGTTTTCTAAAATAATTTTTTTTTCTATTTTCATGTGAAAACATTATATTATTTGAATTCTTATTCAGGAAGCTTCCATTACATGTTTTAAATTACTTTTCTAAAATATTTTTATTCCAAATTATTTTGAAAAGAGAAAAAAATATTTTCATATTTCTCAAATGCTATAGTTTTATTTTATTAATGAAATTATTGATTTCAAAAGTGATTTTAAAGCCTTATGTTTTAGATAATGAAGTATTTATTATTTATAAATCTTATCAATTTTTTTTGAAAATATAAAACTTTTATAAAATTTGTTTCTAAAAAACTATTTTTGGTTTTATGAGATGATTTATAAGGTGTTTTATCATGCATAATGTAATTTCATAATTATGTAAACATTTTAATGAGTTATGAAGAATTTAAAAAAGTGATAATTATTATTAT
Source organism: Viscum album (assembly GCA_963277665.1). Lineage (NCBI taxonomy): Eukaryota > Viridiplantae > Streptophyta > Magnoliopsida > Santalales > Viscaceae > Viscum > Viscum album. Next base: position 689,550,062 of record OY728167.1, read on the forward strand.
TTTGAAAATGATTTATCCAATAGTATTATATGGTTGTTTAACATCTATGGTGACATACTTTGATTTTATTTATGGTAAAAATGGGTTATTTTTAGATGATACCATCTATCTTCTTTCAATAAATGTCTTATGAAATGTTTTATGAATGTAACGATGATACCCATCTCTTTTCTACTGGGTAATTGAGTGATATTTTATTCAAGCGACACACATATGTATAATGATTAACAAGTGGGTCTTATATATCCCTGCAATGAATTATTTACTGTTTTATTCCATATTAAATAAATAAATTGAATGTGAAATCAATTTAGATTTGCTACATTCAAAATATCAAGTATTTAATCGATTCATATTTCCTACATTCACAAGAAAGAGTATGAACAAGATACATATTATATATATTACCAATATTGAGTGTGAACACAACTAAAATTATCTATTTTCAAAATATTATGTGTGGAAAAAATTAATAATAGATATATTCAAAAGATTGGGCATGAGAACAATGCATTATTAGGTACATTAACAAGATTGAGCTTAAACACATTGCCGATTAAATTTTTTTACAAGATTTGGTGTTGACACGATGTTGAATAGATAAATTAACACGATTTAGTGAGGATATGATTTATCTCAGCTACATTAACAATATTTGTGTAGAAATGATGTTAACAATATATGTTCACCATATTGAGCATTACATTCAAAATATTGAGCGTGAATAAAATGGAGTTTTCTATGATCACAATTTTATGATTTCATATTCTTATTCTTATTATATAATTCTATGTTATATTATTATGTTACAATCCATATATTATGATTATTATCCCATTTTTATATACTACTATGAAATAGTAATTGGTTGTCCATTTTTTATTAAATTTCCTTCAATCATGGCTTGTAATCAACTCTTATTCTTCCATAATATATTTAAAAATATATTTGTCTCTTTCCATGTTTTCTTATATTCTTATGATTGACCCATGATGACATTTTTGTAAGTTTTCACTTAATTAGTTTTTGATATCAACGAATTATTAAATTTCCTTTCCCCTAGTTATCTAGATTACTATATCCTATGGGGAGTCCATAAGGAGGTATAGTGTGGTTAAATGATAGGTATATTTTCACATTTCTCAAAATATATGTTTCATGTCTAGCTGATCCTCAGACAATAAAAATTATATTATTGGGATTTCATGTTTATTATGATAATTAATAATTAAATTATTGAAATATAGGTATGTTCAGTTTTATAAATCTCACATTAAGTCTAATATTGTTATAATGTATTTTTCAAGAACCGGTTCTGAGAGTCTGGATATAGGGAACATCGTGCCCAAAAATATATACCCCTATAATAGATTTGCTAAATCATTATACCATAGGAGATGATATGTATGTGAATGAGGAGTGATCCCAATAGAAAATATTTACAGTAAGTTTTAGTGCACCTAATATACTATGTTATAGGAAAATTTCAACTACTTTGGGATGGTATTGGAAATGATCCGTGACATTTGAAATTATTTATTATTTTTATGTCTGTGAAATAGTTATACCCTATGGAATATTCTTTTGTCATGATTCCATGGATTCTGAAAATTATTTAATAATTCGTAATTATTTTGGATAATTTCACATGCTATGTTAAAATAATTATGTCTTGATTCATGATTATAATCTAGGTTAATTTGGTATGATTTCCGTAGGTTATATAAATGTTCCCTGATTTTTTCTCCTACTCACATGTTTATCATAGACCAAACAACAATATTTGATCTATAAATCTTATGTTTAACACAATCTAAGAATATGAGGGAATTATTTTTTTGGATAGTTTATTTATAGGATGGATTTCACTACAGAGAATACACATCATTCCCATTCTATTCTGCCTTCCAAACCATCCATTTTATTGAAGAATATCTTGTTCATAAATCTTATTCATTAACAGTTAGGATGTACATGGTCTATTTTTCGTCCATCATTATCATCAAGAACCCCATCTTGTGGGGATTGGTCATTATGGTTGTCATCCTTTAAATATGTTCTTGTTTTACCACCATATTTGTTTTAATAAATCAATTTTTAAGCATTAAAAATGTTTTGATTTCACCCTAATATGTGGATTAGGTGGTTGTATTCCAATTGGTGAACCTCTTGGAAGAGGAGTTAAATGAATCTTTATATTATGATTTATGATATCTGGTTGATAGATTTTTATTTTAGATACCCCATTTCTTCCATCACATTGTTTGTGGGATGATGGGGTCATTAGAATCAAATGGTAGTGTCAGTTCTCTCTAAATAAAATTTCATAATTAAAATTAATTCTAATGTTTCATTTTTGAAGGTGTGTTCTAGGGAAGCTAAGTTTTTTTTATGATTGGAGGTTCTTTTATTCTCAATGGTCCTAGGAATAAAATATGGAAATGAGTTTAGAACTCCAGTTATGTGGGTCAATTTTCCAAGTCATCCACTCTTTCCCCATAATCCCTATACTCAGAAATCTGTGGGAAATGACTTGTGTTAATAAATTTTCATAGATGATGAAACACAGAGCCTACAATCATCTTCTTGTACGTTTATATGAGTTGAGTTTAATTTGGAAGCATATCTATCCCTACAAATTCATATCAGGGATGAAGATGGTTTATCATGGTTGGAATGTGTTTTCTATCGTGCATTGTAATGTTTCAGTATGTAATTACATATTCAAGGTATCTCATTGGAATTTTGTTGGTGAATGAGGTTGGGATTTAAAATGGTAAAAAAGTGTATGGCTGTAACCATGGTGAGTCCCTTATTTTAGGTGAACTATTGGCGGTGGATGAAAATACTAGTTCTCCTAAGCTGGCCTCAATGGCCTCCATTTACCTTCTCGGGGTTTCTGATTCACATAAACATAAGAGGATGCTTTTTCAAAATTTTATAATCCTTGTCACATGCATATAATTTGTTTTCATTTCATGAAAATTATAGATTCTATGTTTCTATTTCATTCTACAGATCCTGGATATATGCCTCCTACTAATTCCAAAGAAGGTGTCCTCCTAATAGTATATTATATATCACCTCAACCATTTTTTTTCTTGACCAAATAATCCCCAAATATAACCTATTGATGAAACGTGACATACAGTTATGATGGTGGATGTTTTATACAGAAAAATCATGTGTGTCTGTGAGTTTCTATGGTGTGTTCTCCCTTCTATCCACAATTCTTATCTTGAAACTCCTTTTCATCAAATAATGAATTGAGGAGGAATCCCATCTGACTTAATCTTTAATAGAGATAACGTTGATAACCCCTTATTCTAGTGGAAATCCTTCGATTAGTTAGAATTCATCAGTGTGATTGAAAAACCATTTTATGATGAGAGGGGGTCAGATGAAATAGTGAAGATTCTTTCATTACCTACGATCATAGAAGATGTGTAAATTCTACTTCATATCTAATGGATAATATACATATCACCTAGTACAATTTAATAGAGGACTCTTCCATTAGTTTGGATATTAATCTGATAAATATTTTACGCCATAATACCAACTCACCTATTGTTCAATGATTTTTTCTTCATCTAGAATATCATAGGATTTAGGTATCAAGAGAAGAATGATTTTCTTTTCTGAGAATTTAGATGTCAATATGTCACAGTTATGCTTTCTTTTATACATTAAATTATATTTGATCACGCTTCCTCTTTTCCCTGGGTTCTTGGGTTTCATGGAATGCATAAATTAAATTCAATGAAACATGTATATTGGGATTGTTTTGGAAATGTTATTTTATTGTGGATTTTGTGGATACTTTAAAGTATCATATATCCATGATAACGAATAAATGTGGATTCATGTTATTATTTTCCTTCATTTATGATAAATGTGAGGTTTCAGATAGAATGGAGTTATAGAATAACCCATCTAATTTCAAGACATAAACATTCCATGGTAAATTGGATGTGACATTAATATCATTGCAGTGTTTTCAGGGAATAATTTTAGGGATAAATTCTCATGAAAGGTGATGTAGGATTTTAGATATTTTATGTCATTAATTGATTTTATGGATATAGAAATCAAATGGAACAACATCACATGGATAAATAATTAGAAAAGGGGAATAAGATACTGGAGTATGATAGGTCAGTGTGTCTCAATTCTTAATGGTTTAGATATAGTTACACTGGCTTTAGTTACACATCTCACCAGATTTATATTGGGCCACTCACAATTTGTAGTGAATTTAAAGGGGGATTATATTAGGGATACATTGTTTTTAAACTCTATAAACTATACAAGGGATCATTTTTTTCAAATATTATGAAGTTTATGGGATCATACTAAGCTGGGTACCTTGTGGGTGGTGTTAACACACCATATTCATCAGTTGAAGAAGGATATGTAGAAGTTAGATTCAAGGAGAATGAATAAATATACTATTTTGGAGATGATCAAAGTGGATATTGAGATACAGGAGGACTGGATTCAAGAGATTAGGTATGATGAAACTATCATTACTATGTGTGGCCCGAGAAAGATATTAATAAAAAAATTCATGGAAAAAAGAAAATGTGCATAGGGGAGAATAATGACCCCTCTAGATGAACGAGGGGGATACTAAAAAAAATAATAATTTAGGAATATGTGAAAGATAATATATTGTCTAAGATGATAAAATATAAATTGGAATAAGGATTATATCAGGTGGATGTTGGGTTGGATGGGAAGAAGACCTTAAATTCCATCGTGGGGAATCTAGTATGAAATTATAGGATTAATAACGAGAGGCTAAACAGGTTGAAAAATACTAATTATTTTATGAACTTCATTCCTATATTGGACGAGGATAGGGAAACTAATGAACCAGATGTTGGATCATAATATAAATGTATAGGTTAATTAGATTTCACAATACAATATGAGGGTGAATTGTAGGTTAAATTTTTTTTCATTTAATATCATAAGAAAGAACTTGTTTTAAGAGTTATAAAACTAATAAAATTCAAAACCAATATAATTGAACATATAGGTCTTAGGTCTGATGAATAACATATGTTTTAATACCACTTGTAATGGAAAAAAAATTTGAATTGAATAAAATTTTTAGTGTAATACAAATATAAATGATTCTACCAAATAGTTTATAGATTCTATTAATACAATATGTAATGAAAGAATTATAATTGGAACAATTACAATATAACTAAATATGAATTGAAAGAAGAAACAAAGTGAATCCATTTATATTAAATGTAGAAGTGGAAATGTAAAGGTATTTCAATTATTTTATCCCAAGGAGTATGGTATCCTTCCACCTAAGATAAAGGTATGTCTTTCCACCACCTTGGTAAGACCTCGATACGAAGATCGACATGACTATATTCCTATCCCCAGAAGCCCTTGATTAAGATTGTAATTGACACCACTATCTTTTGGAAAATTGAAATCCCTTGATATGATGATCATAAGAACATCTTCCAATCCCCAGAATCCATTGATCCTTATCACAATGATTAGACATACAAAGCACAAACCAAGAACATATAGAAATACATGAACTTGGAACAAGCTATTATCTTCTTGTTTATTCAATGATTTCACATGAAGAAAGAGAGAAATCACAACATCTCTCTCTAGATTATGATGAAAGAAAAATTTATGTATTCTAGTTCAAATGGTCTCATATTTTTAGGACTCAAGTTCCAACGATTATATTTACTCTAACTATCATATTTCTCGAAAAAACTCAAAGGTAAATGGACACATGGCATTAAAACGGTCAAAACAAACAGAATACACAACATCATTTTGATTGGTAAATAACCAACTCAACAAAATTGTTCTGGTTAGAAAATAGTATGTACAAATGGTATGAAATAATTAATGTGAGAAACATATTATCAGCATTGAACTAAGATAAGATTAGAATTCATTACATGAGTACAATTAATAATATGGTCACAATTCGTGTCATTAATATAATTCATATAGTAGTTAGGATACATAACGAGGTTATGTTGCTTAACATTGATAAGATGCATATCAATTATGATTTATATTGTGGTTAAAATGTGTGATATATAATCTGGTTACAAAGCATGTTTACAATTAAATAGTTAACCTGATTATGATTATTGATTATGATGAATGTGGTTACGATGCATTAACTGGTTACGATACAGGTGATTACAATGTATGTGGTTAGGATGCATAAACTGGTTATGATATAGGTGATTATGATGGATGTGGTTACAATGCATAACCTGGTTACAATATAGGTGATTATGATGCATGAGGTTACGATGCATAACTAGGTTATGATACAGGTGATTATGATGCATTACCTGGTTATGATACAGGTTATTACGATGCATTAAACAATATATATACTTTCATTGTAAATCAACATACGAGATAATGACAAGAATACATCATATATGAAAAAAATCTGAGTGATTATGATTATAAAAAGACATACATGATAAACAATATATTTGATTACGATATGTGTGATTTGTGATTTCCAAAACAAATTATTGATGTGAAAGTCCAAACACCTTCTGAATCAACAAACTCCCCTTTTTTGAAAAGCAAAAACAAAAAAAAACTAATAAATACTTATCTCCCCTTAGTTTAATAACTCTTCTGAAAGTAATAGTGAATATGAATAATTCCACACTTGGTATAAAAAACATACAAGGTATCATATTCCCTTTAATTATACTTGATAGTTCTCCCCCATAATAAGATATTTATAAAATTATTATTCTCAAAAATGTTCTCCCCCTTTATGATTTTAAAAATTACTAAGGGAAAGTATTCATTTCCTAGAAATGGTTAGAGAATCAAAGTAAGAAAAAATAATTGATACTTGAAACAAAATTTCATTTCAACAGGAGTTAAAAAATCATTATTTCATATTTTGTTCTTCCAAAAGATTAAACATCAAGATCTTCATCTTCTTGAACTATTTTCTATACCCTTTGAGTTTTTAAGGATCTTCTTTCTGAGCCATCATATTCTCATCTTGTTCATCAATAACCATTTCTTGCATTCAAATGTTATCTTCTTGAAGCTGATCAGTTCATTCATGAGATTTATGTCTTGTTTCCTGGTTATTGAAATCATCTAACCTGAGTCTGTAGGCCTTTTCATGTATAACAACTCTATTTGAGAGTGAAAAAACCCCATTAATCTCATTCTCCTATTTTTTCATTAGACCGACAAGCTCTTCGGAGACAATTCCTTGAGAGGTACCGGGTCTCTGAAGGACTTAAAGAGATTCATTCAACTCAACATCCATATTTTTATACATAGAGTTGAGAACATTTACCTGATGTATCAATTCACAATGTTTGTATAGATGATTCTTGAGACTATCATCAACATTGTATGACCACTACACAACCTTATTGTAAGCCTTAATATGCATAGTAGCACGTTCTTCAAAAATAATTAATTAGGATTCGAGACATAGAAACTTGTTCATTAGAACCTTGACAGAGTTCGTTATATCATTATGAGCATTTGAAAGGATTTACAATCGGGATTCAATATTTGGAATGAATTGTATCATATTATCTATTTTATTATAGTCTTGTTCATTGTACTAAATTCCATTTATTATGACTGTTATTTTAGAATATGTTCCTTTAGTGTATTATGGAAGATCACCAAAATAACTCTTAGTGCCGATCACTTGAGCTGGATGATTCCGATTTTTATCGGATTCTTACTCTTCTTTATCTAAAATCTGAATAACTTTCATAGAGAAAACATTTTGAGAAGATTTCTTGGAAGGACGTGGATCTTGATATGGATAAATAAATGATTGAACTTCTGAGGGATCTACGGTATGACTCTTCTTGATTTTAACTTCTTCTATTATACTTATATTTATTCATGTCCTTGTTCTTCTCCCCCTTCTCTTTCTAATTCTTGTTCTTCATTCCATTTTTATTCTTCTTATTCTTTATATTATTGAGCAATAGCTTGTGTGGCTGATATGTTCGGATGCTTGTTTCACCTTGCCTTTTACTACGAGATCTGATTGAGTCTGAACTAGTGGCTCCCTTATTAAAAATTTGGTTTTTCCTTCCTTAGCTATTTTGAGTTGAGTATCAATGTCAATTTCATGAGCCTTTCTCTTCTTCATCCTCTTCTTCTTTTCTTCTTCTTCTAAAGCATATACTGATCTTATATTTAAAGCCAATGCTTCAGCTAGATCAAAACCAAAATGAGGATCCCCATCATTCCATTATTTCTTTTTCTTTCTCTACTCGGCAACAACCTCATCGGATACAACATTTTGTTTCATTGATGTCTTCAGATTTGTAATATTATCTACCCTTCTTTTATTCGAAGATGAATTGGATGACATAGAAGGTTTCTCACTAAACTCAACTACTTCCTTTTCTTTCTCAGCATCAACATCTTTCTCACACATTTTTGATTCATGGTAGAATTGTAACATGATCCTCTTTATAATATCCTTAATAATTAAGGGCCCTATGAAGGAATTTGGATCTGACTTAATTGAAACATTACACAAGCTTAAGAATTATTTCAGAAACTTACTGACAATAGTGGGAAACTAGATCATCTGAGATTTTTTACCACCAGATTTATTCTTTTTTGTTGTTAGGAAGATAAACCCAATAAGGTTGAAATTTCTAATGTATAGAAAATAGTCAAGGACATACAAATCTGAAACATTCAATCATTCCATGTCACCCTTTCTTGTGATAAAAACCCTTGATCATGTGTTCTATGGGTCTATTATATCCAGAAAAATGACTTAATTTTCTATTGTCTTCATGAATCTCAATAAGCGATTAATTAGCTTTAGACTTATCAAACGATCCACCATATTTCGATATTTTATGACAAGGTCACAGTGCATCCCCCTCAAATGGAACACCGAGAAACAAAGCTGGTTGTTTAATCGAGGTTGAATACTTCATGTTATACATTATAAAGGAAATTTAAAGATCCTTTTCTATCACTAATGATTTATAGATTTGTAGCACCACATCATGATACTCAAAATCTTTATCTGAATTTGGTCTTTACAAATAAATAGATTATGATCCTTGGAAACGTGTAATCCTTTTCATGGATAAATCAAAAGTCTCATAAAAGTCCACAGATACTAACCATTCACCTCGAAAGATCATGGATGAGAATTATTTTGGAGACATTTCTTTTGGAGATGATGTATTAGACTCAATCATGAAGGACTAAATCGAACCATGAATACCCTTCTAGTTATGAAAGATGTGTGGAAATCTGATTATGAAAACGGATGTTGGAACTAACAATGAACCATACTGAATATTTATATAGAAAAGGGAATTTAGAGAAAACCCAAATGTGTTCATGTTGGGATAGGTTATTTTGAAAAGAAATTGATGGTCAGTATTAGATATAAAATATCTTATGGTTAAAAATGACTTCACACTCTTGAGTTTTTCCTTAAAATAAAAAAATCCATTCACATTGAAACCGATTAGGAAAGAAAAGAAAGATATGAGATACAACTAATTAAACAACCAAAATAAATTTTTAGAAATTGTAATTTTCAGAGTATCGGGATAGATTTATTTGTTCCAATATATTGTTCTCATGAAAATAATACAAAATTATATAAATGTAAAACAGATAATAATTCAAAAACTGATAAACTCAAATAGTCCAGTACATATAATTTAGTACTGATAGAACAATCCAATAAAGATAGTCTAGTACTGACAAGGTAATCCAACACTGATAATATAGTACTGATAAATTATTTCAACTTAGATATTTTAGTACAGATAAATTATCACAATACTGATAGTCTAATCTAGTAACAATAATAATGACGTTGAAATATGAATTGAAAAAAACATGAAACTGATATACTTGTTACACTAATAAGTGAAACCGATAAAATATATAAACTAATAAGTAAAACTGATTATCGTGAAACTGATTTTGATGAATTAATGAAAAGTGAAAAAACAATAAAGCAAATATGGTAATGAAAAATTGATACATGTAAATGAAATAAAACTAAAAGGATTAAAACCGATATATATAAAACTAAAAACTATATAGTGTAAAACCGATAAACATAAAATTGAAAGGTGAAATAGATAAAACTATATATACCCCCCTTTGAAAAGGAGTAACTTAATGTTATGAGATGGGATAAACAAGAAATAGATGTGAATGATTACTTTATAGTGACCATTCCTAGTTTCAGTTTAATGTATTGAAATCTATCGAAAGATAATGTTTTTGTGAAAATATTTGCATGTTGTTCTTGCGTTCCGATGAATTGTAAACTAATATCTCATTTGTGTGTGTGATACTTTAGAAATTGATTCCTAATTTCTCAGTGTTTTGAACGTCAGTTATGTGTAGGGTTTTTACTAAGAGCAATGGCACAAGTTTTGTGACATAGTATTTGATTTTTTGAAAAAACTCATCCCATAATCATTGAGTGTGTGTTGCATCCATAACACCTGAGCACAAAAACTTCTCAATGCTACATATTCATCTTCAGTAGTGGAAAGTTCTAATGAGTGTTTATTCATTCATGAACAAGAATCCATAGAATATCCTATACAATGACATGTTCTAGATGTACTTTTTCTATGCATTCTACAACAACCAAATTCAGAATCAAAAAAAAAATTCAAAACACAATCCTTTCTAGAAGAATAGAATAGCCCTAAATCCATAGTTCCCATTAAATACTGAAGATTTATTTTCACTATTTTTAAATGATATTATTTTGGATTAAATTAGTATTTTTCCCATAATAACACCAAATAAAATTAAGTCTGGACAAATAGATATCATGTATAAGAAACATTATATCATAACTCTAAAAGTTGTTTGATCACCTGGTTTCACAGCTTCATCAAGACCAAGTGTTTTTGAGGTACCAATTATAGTGATAATACATTTACTGTTTCCATATCAATACATTTTGAGTAAGTCTGTGATATAATTATTCTGAGATATATAGGTTCCATATAGTTTTTGAGATATTTGAAAACCTAAAATGAATGTTAACTCACCCATCATACCCATTTAAAACAATGATTCCATTAGATTCGCAAAAGAATCTGTTAGAGATTGTTGAGTTGATCCGAATATAATGTTATCAACATAGTTTTGAAAAATCAAAATGTTTTTTTTCATTTTTATAAAAATAGTTGGGTCTACAGTACATTTTTAATAATTGTTTTGAAAAAGAAATCTTTTAAGTCAATCATACCATAATCTAGTGTATTTTTTAAGACCATAAAATGATTTGGTATGTTTAAAAAAATGATCATGATGTTTTGAATCTATAATACCATGAGGTTGTTCTATATAAAATTCTTCATGTACAAAACCATTAATAAAACCACATATTACATACATTTGAAAATGTTTCAAAATGATGTATACTGAAAAGGCTAATAGAATTCGAATAGACTCAAGTCTGGAAACTGCAGCTTAGTTTTCTTCATATTATATTCCCTATTTTTGATTAATATTTTAGCAACAAGTCATGATTTATTTCTTATAATGACTCCATTTTCGTCACATTTTTTTTCTTCTGAAAATCCATTTTACACCTATTACAGTTTTATCTTTAGATCTTTCAACTAAGGTCCAGACATTATTCCTTTCCAATTCATTTAGTTCATATTTCATTGATTTAATCCAAAATTCATCACCTAAGGCCACATTCGAAGTTTTAGGTTCAAATTGATTTAGAAAAGCACATTGTTATATTTTATTTCTAAATGAATTTATGGTTCTTACAGGTTGATTTACAACACAAAGGATATTATCACTAGGATTATTCTGAAGATACAATTGGTTTGGGTTTTGTAAAACCTATTCCTCAACATAATATAGAATGATTTTGGGGGTAAATGATTCCATAAAATTTTCCTGAGTATTTCCCTTTTAAGAATAGTTTTCAATCAAAGGTTGATAATAAATTTGAGAAAAAAAATCAGTTGATGTTGGTAAGAGTTGTTTAAAAACAAAGGGGTAAGTTTCATCAAATTTGAAATGCACTATTTCCTCAACAGTACAAGATTTTTTATTGAAAACTCAAAAATCCATAGAAGTCATGGAATAACCTTGAAAGATTCCTTCATAGGATTTGGGTGAAAATTTAGGTATCCAAAATCTATGTTTTTTTATTTTCTAACAACACTTTGAGGGTAAGTGTGAACCTAACATATTCCCTCTAGATTTAACCCATCCATAAAAAAACATCAACGCCCGAAGTAAGAGACACTGGGTTTTTTTCCAGTCCACAATTCATATGATGTTTTATTATAAAATGTTGTTTTTAAGACATGATTTATAGTATAAAATTAAATACTAACAACTTCAGCCCAAAAACTATTAGTGATTGAGGATTCACTCAACATGGTTCTTTCTATTTCTTGAAGAATAAGATTTATTATTTCAATAACACTATTTAACTGAGGGGTTCTTGGGGAAGAAAAATTGTGAGTAATACCTTTCTTACTAAAAAACGTTTCAAAATAATAATTTTGAAATTCTCCATGATGATCTCTACAAATAGTTATTAGTGGTAGGTTTTTATCATTTTTAACATGGGATCAAAATGTTTTGATATAGAAAAAGGTTTCATATTTCTTTTCTAGAAAATAGACCCAAGTAAATGTAGTTTAGTCATCAACTAAAAAATACCTAGTATTTTCCTCCAATTCATCTAGTTTGTGTAGGATGTAAAATATCAATGTGAACTAACAGTAATGCATTAGATGTTGAAACATCATTGATTTATTTTGATATAGTTTTATGTTGGTTTCCAAATTGACAAGGGTGAACTTTTTTTGAAGAATCATACCTAAGATCTGGCAGATCCCTAACATATCTTTTCATTGAGATTTTACAAAGGGTCATAAAGTTATATTGTCCTAAAATTATATGTCATAACTAAGATTAGTCTTCCATTTCACTTAACCAAGGTATTTCTTTGCTCCTAAGGTCTTCTAAGGTAAGTGTGTATACATTCTCATGTCTATGGGAAGTAAGAATGTTTTCATCCTTAGAATTGTGAACTAAACATTTATCATTACTAAAATTTACAAGGTAATCTTCATCACATTATTGAATTATTCATATAACGTAGTTCTTAAAAACTTTGAGAAACAAAAAAATTGAAATTTAAACATTTCCTAAAAACAATATTATCTATAACAATGATATTTCCTTGAGCTTCATCTCTTAAGGTCACTCATCCACGTTTCATTTAATTAATCATTTCAAAGAAATAATTGTTTCCCATCATGTTTCGAGAAAAAACACAATCCATGTACCAAATTTTCTTGTTGATGGTACACTTCTTGTTTTCATGAAAAATAAAAAATTAGTTTTTTGGAATGCAAACTTGTTTTGATCTGGAAATGTTAGATAAAAATTTTTAGGAATCCACTTTTGTTTTAAAAAATAATCTTTATGAATTATTAATGATTTAGTTTTATTAAGATAAAAATTTATTTCCCGATGTACACCACATTGATATTTAGTTCAGAATAGAGAATTTTGGGGAACAAAATAGTTATAAATAAAAATAGGTTTTGAGTGAGTCTATCCAATTCTAGAACAATTCCTTAGAGAAAGAATTTTAGAATATATATTGTAAAATTCATTCCTTAGAGTAGTAATGTTTGATAACAGTTTCTTCAGTGAAAAGATTTAATATTTTAACTAATGACTAAATTATCATTCTCACAAGAGATTTTTTTCGAATTGTTTTTTGTTTCAAAAAAATTTTCCTTTAAAAGAATTTGGTCAAAGTCCATAGAATGTGCATCCTTCTCAGAATTTACTTCCATAAGGGTTTTTGAAATAATTTTGATATCAAGAGTTTCCTTATAAATATATCTTGAAATATTTGATACTTATTTTGTAATAATTGTCATCATATAATTTTCTTTATCAATGTTTTTCTTGAGTTTGGAATTTTCATTCTCATATAATTTGAAAATTTTGGATACATCTTCAATGGAAGGTAAATTTTCCTTTACCAAGGAAGATTATTCATATGAGGAGTAATAATATTTCTCATCATGGTAATTTTCATTTAAGGATACATTTGTATGAGATTTACCATTGTTTACCCTAGCCATGAAATATTGATTGTCAATAGGTAGGATAGCTACGAGTCCCAAATTTTTTTGAACAGAATATTCATATTCTTAGGATTAGTTTGATGAATCACCACCACATGCACTCCAAGTATCATTTTATTTCAATACATTCTTGGTCTTCAAATTGTATTACTTTTCCTATTTCATTAAGAATGATTATCCCTCATGTATTCACTTTCTAGTAATGGAAAATATGGTCTAATATTACCAACTCTTTTACATTAATAACATGTTACTTATGAGTCTTTCTTTTTTTCTTTTATATATTTCTTTTTGAATCTCTAATAAAAGTATTTATTTCTAAAAAAAACTTATAATTCTCTAAGGATGAATGGGAAACTCATTCTATTACTGGTTACTATCAATTCATTCTGATATAACACCATCTTTCTTAGCATTGGATGTAGCAGTAAAACATACATTTATACTACCATTTTTCTTTTTAATAAAATCATAATATCTTTTCATTATTGTCTCGTACTGTAATAGGGTACCAAATACTTAATCAAGAGTGATTTGAGTAACATTCTTATTCTCATCAATATCAGTCCATTTTGATTCCTTCTCATTTTGAATTATATCAATTATCTTGTCCACAAGTTATTCACCATCAATATCCCTATCTCTAATAGATTGAATACTTTTAACAATTTTCATAAATATTTTTTTCACCTTGATCACTGGTTATCAATAAGGAAAAAAACCCCTGATATTCTTCTCAGAGCATGGCTATTCTTGTTTCTATAACATTAGATGTACCAAATTTCTTGACCTCCAATTTCTTCTAGATAAAATTTCCTGCTTCACATGATGATATCTGACTATATATATTCTTGGTCATGGAACACAATGAAATATTGATTACCTTGTAGTTTAATTTATATTCATGTTTCTCTTGTATGGTAAAAGTTCTAACATCTTTTCTAGGATTTTGTAATATCCAGTATGCGTGATAAGGTTTTCCACTAATGAATTAATAAAAAATTTATTCTTTCGATCTCTATAGTACTCATAATCATTCCCATCAAAAAGAGGTGGTCTAGTGGGATCTAGGTTGTAAATTAATCCTATATATATTCCCTCTATCTTATAAAACAATACATTTCTACAATACACGTTAATGGACTAATTAGATATAAAAAAATATTTGTAATAAAAATACATTTGAATTTCCAAATAAAATAAATAAATTAATACAAAATAGTGGAAACCTTAGCCGATACCAATTCTTGGATCGTAATATAGATGTATATGTATATTAGATAGAACAATACAAGAGGGGGTTATTTTTATGTTAAAAACAGTGTATTTAAACTCTCAAAAAGAACTTATTTTAAGAGTTCTTAATGTAATACAATTCATAACCAGTATTATTGACCATTCAAGTCTTGGATCCGATTAACAAGATATGTTGTAATACTACTAGTAATGGAAAACAATTTTATATTAATTTAATACAATGATTAGATTAATAAAAATATAAATTATTCTACAATAAAATGTATAGAATATCTTAATACAATATGAAATGAAAGAATCATAATTGAAATAATTACAATAGAAATTAAAACGAATCGAATGAGGAAACAAAGTGATTTCCATTATATTAAAAATAGCAGCAGATATGTAAAGGTATTACAATTATTTTATCCCAAAGTGTATGGTATCCTTTCACATAGTATAAAAGGTATGTCTTACCACCACCTTTGTAATCCCTCGATACAAATATCGACACGATTGTATTCTTATCCACAAAAACCCTTGATTATGAAGGTAATCAAAACCTCTATCTTTCAATTAATTGAAAGCCCTCGATACAATGATCAGTAGCATGTATTCCAATCCTCAGATTCCCTCGATCATTATCACAATGATCATATGCAAAAAGTAGATATAAAAAACATATATAAATCCAAGAACTATGAAAAATATATTCACTTATTTTATCTTTAATACATTCACATGATGTAATAGATAAGACTAAAATGTATCCTAGAATAGGAAGAGATCAAAGAAGAAATGTGTAGCATGAAACATGAATTTTCTCCTATACCAGATGGATTCCCTAGTTATTTTGATATGGATTCATATGATATTATTATGCTACATTTGGGGGAAGTAGTGAATGATTAATTTAGAGGAATAGAGATTCATAGTCATGTGTGTTCTTCCCAATTGGTTATAATCTTGAAGATCACAGGATCCACTACACTCAGCCATTATAGACCTTCCCATCTATTCAACATATCTTATATGATCCTCAATTTACTTATGAAAAGAAAAATTATTTTTGTTATCCAATGACTTGTTTTGGTGGAACAACATGGATTTGTTCATGGTTGGAGAATCCAAGGGGCCATAAGGATAGTGAATGTGATGGTGGATTATATTATAAAAAAAATTAGATCTAATATAAGTACCCAACCTTATAACATTACATAATCTTGATTTAGTCAAGAAAACACTTACTTTTACATTTTGGATCATTTCATGTTTAGATATTTAGAGAATTGGGACATAATACAATCATAACCTTACACATTGTTACAGAGTGGATACCATAAAATCAGTTTCCATTTTTTCAAAATATAAATCATTAATCCTTAAAACATGATGTATTTGAAAATTATTCAAAAATTTAACTTGGATTACATCATTTTACTACACATCCTTATAACTAGTAAAAACATTTGAAAACTTTGGATGAGCACAAAAGATCAATTATGGATATAAAAAGAGGGGAATAACACATTAGTCTATGAATACTTGTAACATATGAAATCATTTTCAAAAGACATACATATAACATGTCTATATATACTTACTTTTTGAAACATGAGACTTCCAGAAAACATAATAACATAATTAGAACCATTAAGGAATCTTGGGGAATAACTTATATAATCATGTAATCCATTTGTCTACGTTATAATTTGTAACCCCTACACCTACCATACAATTTGTGTAACCATCATAGTTACACTTGGAGTAACCATAAAAAAACCTAAAAATTACACATAACCAATGAATTGGAGGGAAATATAGGTCTCACCCTTCATAATAATCAATTCCCAAGTTCCAGAACATAATCATACATCACGAATATAGCATAAAAACAATGCTTTTGATTTTTGTAAAACATAATTCTAAAAGAGGATTGTAAAAGGAAAGTCGTTAAAAATATCATATAATTGAAGAGAAACATAATAGAGTGGATGGAATATGTATATAATAATTAGATAAAAATAATTAAACATAATACATACAAAACCAATCTCATACCCAATTTTAATACCACATAAATAATGAAGTAGAATGTTAACCCAAATAATGGAAATCGGGTTATGAATTCCATTACCTCAGGTTTTCCTGACTCAAAACTTGTTTAAGACTCCTCTATAATGGTTAAACGAGTGTTATTAGTATTTTACAGAAAAATTATTATGTTTATAAAATATTTTCTGATCATTTCATAACCTCATTGCACCTTTTAATAGTTATTATTTTGTTCCTTTCATGGTTTAGGGATCATTCTTTACATGATTTCCATGATTTGTTCATGATGGATGTTCTTGTCGATTGGAAGTGAAGCTCTAGAATTGGAATGGAAATTTATTTAAATATTTATAGTACCATAATTTATGTCATTTATAATTTTGATGTTAGATATGAGGATTCTTCATAAGTTAAAACATTAATGATGTTCGTTTAGTGTTTAGATCATTTTAGTGGTTCTTTGATAATAATGACATCATTTTGTCTTATAAATTAAAAAGATGAGTAAAATTAGAAATCCATAACCATAGATGAGATTATATACATATATTATGACTTAGATCAACCATAAAAACGGTTTCATGACATGAAATGAATGAATTAATGAAAATTGAAATCACGTCGTCCACGATGTCGGTAATTCAACACATCACGGATGATGTTTTTATTCCTCGAATAAGTGAGGGAGGAGAAGAATAATGATGATGAATTTTCCATGAACATGAGAAAATCTAGAATATAATTAATTTACAGATATTTCATTCATATTGGGTAAGAGGTGATGAGAAAACAATAAGAAATGAAAGTAACTCAAAATAAAAGTATAATTGAAAAATCCCTTACAAAAATTCGGCAGCCTAACGGCAATGCAACACGATTTTAGAAAATTTTAAAAATAGAGGGGAAAAGGGTAACACATCTAAAAATGAATCATAAAACAGAATAGATCACTAATAAGAATGAAATAAGGGCATGTTATGGAAACATGAACGTTATACCACATAAAAGAGAACTTGAATGAAAAAAGAAAGAAATTGATAATTTTCTTCCCTTGTAAAGTAACTCCTAGAACATGATGTTTGGGACCTTGGCGGCTTGAAGAAACCTTGGGAAGAAAAATATGGAGGTAAAGAGGCCATATATTCGTTGATGAGTAATTTTGAATGAACTTAATCAAGGAATTTGATGGTATTTGTAGCTAATGTGAGGGAATATTTTAATAATTTCCAAGGGACACCTCATTAGTGGTATTTGAAAAACTATGTGAGTTCCCATCATTTTTCCCATGGTATAAGCCACATGGGACACCTCATAACTTCTTTTACTGTACAAATGTTGTCAAAATTTATTACATAATTATTACATCATTAATTATTTCTTTAACACAATGAAACTGAAAACGGTATTTTTTTACTATTCACCGCAAAATCAACTTTTTCATAAAAATACTAAAAATTTACCCTTATTATTTTTTGACATGTAGAATTAAAATTTGAACTCCATTTTCTAAAAATAATTTTTTAAATATTATTAATTATATTTATAAATAGAATCATACTTATTTCTAAAATTAAGAATTTAAATTCTATAACTACTTTTAAATCACATTGAAAAATTAACCAAAAATTCATTATCTTAAAGACTTAATAAAAGAAAATAATAACACAAATTAATATTTATTAGGTTCATATTACTATTCATATTACTATTCATAAGGGTATGTTACTATTCACCAAGAAATCAAGTTGGTTTCATTAGACTCCAAATGACTTACTGAACACAATTGTAGATTAGCGTTTTTCAAAATTCAGAACATAGAAGTAATAAAATTATGTTTTAAGGATAATAATAATTAACTGCATAAAAAATTTTCATGCATTCAATATTTTTTTATAAAACCGTGTGGTGTTACATTATCCCCACCATCTGGAAATTGCACCTCACAATTTTATATACTTATTATACAACTGAGGGTATTTTTCAATCATAATATTTTCAGAATCCCATGTTGCTTCTTCAACCATGTGGTTTCTCCAAAAAACCATTACCTGGTGGATTACCTTATTCCGTAATACATGTTCCCTTCGATCAAGAATCTGAACTGGTTTCTCTTCATAAGAAAGGTTCTCTTACATATTAACTTCTTTTAGGATCAAGACATGTGATGAATCTGGCACATAATTTTTCAACATCGAAACATGGAAAACATTTCCAACCTAAGAGAAACATGGAGGCATAGCTACATGGTTTGAAACTAGTCCAAAAGTTTCCATGATTTCAAAAGGAACGACGAATCACAGACTTAGCTTCCCTTTCTACCCAAATTTCATCACACGTTTCCAATGATATATTTTTTGGAAAACATGGTCACCTACCCCGAATGAGAATTATTTCCTTTTATTATCTACATAACTTTTCTTCCTGTTATGAGATATCCTCATGTGCTACTGGATAATCTTCACATTCTCAGCCACTTTATCTACTAATTGTAGCCCCATCAACTTTATTTCACCGACTTCATCCCAAAGCACTGGAGTCCGGCACTACTTCTCATATAAATCCTCAAAAGGTGCCATCTGAATACTAGAATGAATACTGTTATTGTAAGAAAACTCAACTAAAAAAATATGTTGATCCCAACATCTCTGGTATTCCATCGAACATGCTCGAAGCATATCCACCAAAGTCTGAATCGTTCATTCTGACTGCACATCTGATTGAGGATGAAAAGATGTACTGAAAATTAATTATGATCCCACTGACTTCAGAAGTCCCTTCCAAAGGATATAAGTGAACATGGGATCTCGATTAGATAGAATGGAAATAGGAACTCCATGTAACCTGAAAATATCATTGAGGTACATTCGAGAAAGCTGGCCCTAAGACATTGTATCTCAAATAGAAAGAAAATGTGCATATTTTTTCATCCGATCAATAATTACTCAAATCACATTATAACCTCAATAAATCCTTGGTAGTCCCACCAGAAATTACATGGATACATTCTCCCATTTCCACTCTGGCACTGAAAAAGGATGAAGCACCCCCTTCGGTAACTGCCTCTCTTCTTTAACCTATTTTCTTTTAAAACATTTCATGTTAAAATTAGCAATATATATTTCCATTCCATCCCACAAATAATACTGTCAATGGTTTATGTACATCATATTACTGCCAAGATTAACTGAAAATGGAGAACTATGATATTCACACAACAATTCTTTCTTCAACTGTGAATCACAAGGCACAGACAACCTTTTACCAAATATTAAAACACATTCTTTATAAGGTTATATTCTAGAAACTAATCCACATTAACCAATTATACCTTTATTTGTAGCTCATGGTATTCCTTCTGCACATACTTAATTATTTTTGATAAGGATGAATACTTTGAAACCTAAGACTAAACTGAGGTATTTCCTCCACCAAAAACTTCTAACAAAAATTTATCAAATCATTAATCAATGGATCGTGTTCCAAATGTAACATGGTTCATGATGGTTGATGTTTTAGATTCCATGAATTCACCACATTGTCTATTTTTTAGGATGGTAAATGATCGTGAAATCATAATCCATTATCTGTTCTAACCATCTCCACTGCCTTATTTTTAATTCATTCTAAGTGAATATATACTTCAGGCTTTTATGGTCAGTATATAATTTAAATTTGGCTCCGTATAAATGATGCCCCCAAATTTTCAAAGAAAAACCCACAGATCCTAATTCCAAATCAATTGTGGGATAATTTAACTCATGGGTTTTAAGTTGTCTTGAAGCATAAAAAATTTCCTGATCATTCTTCATCAAAACACAACCAAGTCCCTTTAATAAAGCATCACTGTGGATGAAAAACTCACCATTTCGGGATGGCAAGGCCAAAACTAGAGCATTCACCAATCAATTCTTTAGTTTCTAAAAACATACATCACAATCTTCTGTCCAAACAAATTTAACCCCTTTTGGTGTTAACTTAGTTATCGGTCTAGATAATTGTGCAATGTTCATAACAAATCATTGATAATAACCCACTAATCCATGAAAAATAAGAATCTATGAAACATTTTTAGGTCTTTTCCATTCATCAACTAACCTTATTTTGGATGGATAAACTGTTATTACATCCTTATATAAAATTTTCACCAGAAAAGAAATCTATTGCAACCAAAATCAGACTTCCTAAATTATCCATACAGTTTCACTTCTGTTAAGGTTTTCATAAAAACCTTTATATTTTTTTCATGTTCCTCTTTATTTTTATAAAATACCAGAATTTCATCAATAAATACAACCACAAACTTATCCAATAACTCATTAAATATTCTATTCATAAGATTAATTAATACATCAGGTTTATTAGTTAACCTAAACGGTATAACAACAAATTTATAATTCCCGTATATAGTACAAAAGGTTGCCTTCTGGATGTCATCCTCCTTCACCTTCTGGTGATGGTATAAAGATCTCAAGTCAATCTTAGAAAAGTACTGAACTCCCTAGAATTGATCAAACAAGTCATCTTTGTGAGGAAAAGGATACTTGTTTTTAACAGTGATGCTATTCAAAGCTCTATAATCAATGCAAAGTCTCATAGAACCATATTTATTTTTAATAAACAAAATAGGGGCTCTGCATTGTGAAGTTATAGGATGAATGAAGCCTTTATCAAGTAAATAATCCAATTAATTTTTCAATTCATGGAGTTCTATTTGAGCCATATGATAATGGGGTTTTGAAATTTTATTAGCATTAGGAACAAAGTGAATTTTGAATTTGACGTCCTGGTCAGGTATGAAACTGGGTAACTCATCCAAAAAAATTCAAGGTATTCATTTAACACTAGAACATCATTAACCTGAAAAGTTCCCTTGATTTCAACAATATGGGTAAGATGACATTCATTTCCATTATTCAACAGTTTATCATATTCCTTATATGTTATAAATTTTATGGGTTCTTTATTGTATAAAAACTGAAACACTTTATGAAAAACAACTTATTTAGTTGTACAGTTAATATTTTCATGATAAATTGAAATCCAATCCATTCCTAGAATAACATCGAACTAGACTAAGGGTAATACAACAAGGTTTGTAGGTAATGTCCTTCCATAGACCAAAATAGAAAGATTATTATAATTCATGTTTTTTATATTATTTCCCCCTGGTGTTCTAACAACATGTTCTGGTCCCATTTGTTGAGGTGATATTTCCAATTTACCAATTAATTTCTCAGAGATGAAGGAATGTGTAGACCATGTATCAAACAAAACTTTTGCAAAATCTATGTGATCAAAAAATGTACCTGATACAAATTCATTGGATGGACTGAAATTTTTTGATGTAGTCATAAAGGATATCACAACACCTTTATACTTATAGTCTGGCCTCTTTACATCATTTGGATCTCTCTTTAGGATGGAATTTGCACAATGAAACATATGAGCACATTTAAAACACTTTATAGTTTGCTTATCAGGATTAGTATTTGGGTCATTTTTATTACAATCTCAGGCCATATGTCCAAACATATCACATTTAAAAAACATCCTAGTTTTTCAAAGAAATTCCCCAGGGAGATCCTTGCCACACTTTTCACAAACTGGAAACTGGATTTTTTTACAATTAGATTTATTTAGATGATTTTTACCCATTTCATTCCATCTAGACATCTTCTTCTCCTTGTTTCCAAAATGCATGTGATCATCAGAAAACTTCATCTATACTCTCTCTACACATTGGAAAAGTTTGTCATAACTTTTTAATTAACCAGAGGCAACAACCATTCGATACCGTGGCTTCAATCCTAAGTAAAAGAAGTTTATTTTTTCTATCAAGAACCAAAATAATATTTGGAGCATACCTCTCCAGTCAAGTGAAGTTCTCTTCATACACAGCCATTGAATCTTCCTCCTTTTTCTTCAATTCAAGGAATTTCTTCTCCAACCTATGTCGCTCCACCTTAGGAAAATATTTTTCAAAGAAAATACTTTTAAATTCATCCCACTCAAAGGAATATATATCATCTCTATCCCTGATATTCTTTACCATTGACCACCATTGGGTAGCTTCACCTTAAAAATGATAAATGTAAAGACATAAATTTTGATTATCTGAACAACCAATTACAACAAATATATTTTCAAGGGATTTAATCCATCTTTCAGCAGCTACTCAGTTAGAAGATCTATTGAAAACAGGAGGGTGTTGTCTCATAAAAGGTTCTACTATTGTCATGTTTAGTTATGGTACCTCTAGTTGTTATATTTCATGGATTCCACAACCATTTATTTCTAGAGTTAGCTGAGCCATTACTGTCACAAACTACTTGGTTCCAATCCCTACCATTCCAGGCTGAAGATTCAGAACGATGTCGTTCTATCACTGCCTCCCATCTTCAGCATCCATGTTCCTTCTGTAGACAACCATTATAAACAAACACATAATCAATGAATCAACATGGTAATATATAAATTCTATAAAATTAAAAATTAATCATAGAGTAAAAATCATTTATGGTATTCTTTTAACACCATCCTAACCCCTAATGTTATCTAATCCATCCTCTGATACCAAATATAAGGACCCTACATTATTACATTAAATAATCTTGATTTTAGTCAAGAAAACAATTCCTTTTACATTGATGATATTTTCTATTTTAGAGATCTAGATAATTGGTACATAATACATTCATAACCTTACACATTATTACAGAGTGGATACGATAAAAACAATTTCCATTTTTTTTAAAAATAAAACATTAAAGCTTAAAACATGATTTCATTGAAAATTCAAAAAAATTATTAATATGGATTCTATCATTTTCATACACCACATTATTACATATAGAAACATTTAAAAACTTTGGATTCTCACAAAAGCTCACTAAGGGATGTAAAAATAATGGAAGAACACATTAGTCCATGAATACTTGTAACGTATAAAATCATTTTCAGAAGACATACTTATCACCTATAAATATATATACTACATTGTGAAAATTTAGATTTCCATAATAAATAAGAACATAAGAATAACCATAAAATTATCTTGGGTCATTACATACATAATCTTGTAACCCTCTCAGCTACCTTATAATTTGTAACCCTTACGGCTACCTTACAATTTGTGTAACCATCGCAGTTACACTTGGAGTAACTATACGGATGACCTCCAACTTACACAGACCCAATTAATTGGAGGAAAATATACATCCCACCCTTCATCATAAATAATTAACACGTTTCATAACATAATCATAAAACATAAATAATTTCATAAAAACATTGGTTTTGAATTTTGTAAAACAGAATTCTAAAAGAGGATTTTAAAATGAAAGTCCATTATAAATATCATATGAATGTAGTGAAACTTAATAGAGTGGATGGAATAATTATATACACTATAAATAAGCATAATTCAACATATTATATACAAAACCCATCTCACAATCAATTTTAATACCACATAAATAATGAAGTAGAATGTTAACTCAAAGAATAGAAATCGGGTTATGAATTCCCTTACCTCGGGTTTGACTTACTTCAAACATGTTTAAACCTCATATATAATGTTTAAAAGAGTGTTATTAGTACATAACAGAAACATTGTTATGTTTATAATATCTTGTATGATCATTTCAGAACCTCATTTTACCCTTTAAATGATATAATTTTGTTTCTTTCATGGTTTAGGGATCGTTCTTTACATGATTTCCGTGATTGTTTCATGATGGATGTTCTTTTCAATTGGAATTGAAACATTATAATTGGAATGGAAAGGTATTTAATTATTTATAGTACCCTAATTTATATCATTTATCAATTTTATTTTTCATATGATAATTATTCATAAGTTAAAACATTAATGATGTTTGTTTAACGTTTATATCATTTTAGTGGTTCTTTGATAATAACAACCTCATTTTGTCTTCTAAATTAAACTCATGAGTAAAAGAATAATTTCAGAAAGATGGATGATACGTAATATATTTATTATAACTTGGTTCAACCGTAAAAATGGTTTCATGACATGACTTGAAATTATTAATGAAAATTGAAATCACAACGTCCACGATGTTGGTAATTTGACACATCACGACCAATGTTTTTATTCCTTAAATAAGTTGGGGAGGAGAAGAATAATGATGACTAATTTTCCATGAAAAATATAAAATACAGAATATACATGATTTATGGAGCTTTCATGCCTCCTAGGTAAGAGGTGATGAGGAAATAATAAGGAAAGAAAGGAACTCGAAATAAATGAATAATTGAAATATCCCTTACAAAAATCCGGCATCCTAACAGCTATGCAACATGGTTTTAGAAAATATTAATATGAGAGTGGATGTAACACCCTTAGATTTTATGAGAAATATTTTTTTATTCTTATTCAATGCCAAATGAATCTTTCACTACACACAACACTAACTTGGCTTGCATTACACGCAATAACGACCTTCCTCGATAGAGTGTGTTGTATGCAATACCGAGTTTCACTAAACAAAGATATGTTATTAAAATTTTATATAAAACAACCATTATAAATAGTATTAACCACATTTTGAATTTTATATAACATTATAATTCATTATACATATAATAAGAGAGAAAAATCAATTTTTCGGATAAAAGAATTGTTTTTTCAAAAATACAGTTTTCCGCCTTTTGATGGTGCACCCATTTTAAATATAATTTCTGAAAAGTTTATGTGATCAATTTGACAAAATAAAAATCTTTTTTTAATCAGGATATAAAAATTTACGTTGTATAAATTTTTGATACTTTTCTGATAACATTCATATTTTGATGAATAGTAAAAATACGCTAGTTTTTTATTTGAAAACAACTTTTTTCATCAAAATAATTTATATGGTTAGAATATATTATTAAATGGGTTTAAAGTATAAATAGACAAACATTATGGGAGCTAGAATGAAAAATCTTATAGACATGCTCACACTACTTTCTCAAGCTATGAGTCATGTAGGCCTTCCAAAGAGCAAAGGAAGGAGGAACATTCTATTGAATCCTTCATGAGGCAGTTTCCACCTTCATTCAGCGGGTCTTATGATCCATTAGTGGCTGAACAATTGATTAGTACCAATGAAAAGATATTTTCAGTTCTACCATGTTCTGAACATGATAATGTCATCTTAGCAGTATATCGTTTGGAAGGTGAAGCTGATCGATGGTGGAATCTTATCAGGAATACGAGGAAAAGAGATGAAATTGAATCCATGGAATGGGACTTGTTCAAGAACTTATTTTTCAATACATCCCTCGTATTCTTCGAACAAATATGGAGAAGGATTTTCTTTAACTAAAGAAAAATGATGATGAATCGATTGGTACCTATGAAACAAATTATACAATACATGCAAGGTACGCCTCTGGAATTATTATCCAACCTGAGAGTAAAATCGATCGATTCATTAGTGGCTTAAAACAAAGTCTTCTAAGGGAGTATCCATAAGGTACTTCAATATCTATGAGGAAATTGTTCGATGTGCTCTTAAGGTTGTGATGTAGATTGGAGTAACCCATCAGTCATATGGGTTTGATAAGAAGAGGAAATTGGAATTCAAAGGAAAATCTAAAGACAACACTAAAATGAAAATGAGTTTTCCGCTCAAAGTGTGGAAAGAAACATGGAGGGAATTGTCTTAAAGGGACAAGTAAATGTTTTATGTGTGGAAAAAAAGGTCATTGGGCAACTGAATGTTGAACTAATGGGAAGAAGATGTCTAATGATGCGAACAAAGAAAGGGATACACAGAATGCACCTCCTACACTTCAGTGTTTCATGTGCAAGTAAATGGGGCATTATGCCAATCAATGCCCTAATCCATGGGTTGTTCATGATGATCGATGCCAACAAACTCTTAAGGACAAAGACAATGGAAAGTAACATGCAAATTCTATCGGCGATGCTGAGTATGATAACTAAGTGGTGAAAGGTACACATACCATCCACACTAAAGTAGCAAATGTTTTATTTGATTCTAAATCCACCCACTCTATTATTTCTGAAGAATTTTCTAAGGGTTTATACATATTACCTTAGTAGTTAGATATTGAGTTAGCTGTGACAACCCCTAATGGAACAACAGTCGCATCAAATGTTTACAATTCTTATCCAAATCATTGTTTGTGGAAAGTACTTCCTGCAAATCTTTTGATCCATCCTATAGTGGAATTTGATGTTATTATTGGCATGCATTGGCTTTCTATATATGGATCTAATATCAATTTACAAATAATGGAAGTCACATTTAATATTCTTGATCAATCTACGATCATCTATCAATGCAAGGATGAATATAACATTCTAGTGGAAATTTCTTCCATCTTATGGGTCTTGATTCCAACAAAAAAGGTTATTTATCTCAAATGGTTGGAGAGAATCTCACGATTTCGAATATTCCCATTGTACGGGAGTTTGATGATGTCTTTCCATAGGAATTTCTAGGTCTTCCACCAAATTGTGAAGATGAGTTTTCAATAGGACTCATACTGGGTGCTATGCTTATTTCAATAGAATGGCCCCAATTGAGTTGCAATAATTGAAGAAGAAACTCCAGGAGAATCATGATAAAGGATTCATACACACTAGTGTGTCACCTTGGGGAGCACCTGTTCTTTTTGTTAAGAAGAAAGATGGATCAATGAGACTTTTCATTGATTATTGAGAACATTACAAGATCACTATCATGAACAAATATCCTCTCCCAGACATTGATGACCTATTTGACCAACTATGTGGAGCTCAATACTTTTCCAAGATTGATCTTCGTTCAGGGTATCATCAATTCAGGGTAAAAAAGTAGGATATACCCAAGACGACTTTCCATACAAGGTATGGACACTATGAATTTATAGTGATTCCATTTGGTATTACTAATTCCCTTGATATATTCATGGATATAATGAATAGAGTATTTAGAGACTATCTTGATCAGTTTGTGGTAGTCTTTATAGACAATATTTTTTGCCTATTATAAGTGCAAGGAAGAACATAAAGATCACTTAATAATTGGATTGAAGACCCTGTGAAAGGATAATATATATTCTAAATTTACCAAGTGTGACTTTTGGCTTCAAAAAGTTTCATTTCTGGGTCACATAATCTCAAAAGAGGGGATATCTATGGATCCATAAAAAATAGAGGTTATTGAAATATGGTCTAGACCAACAATAGTAACTGATATACGATGTTTTCATGGCTTGTCTGGATATTATCGACGTTTTGTGAAAGATGTTTCATGATTATCTAATCCACTCACCATGTTGACTCGAAATGGAGATAAGTTCGTTTGGAGGGAGGAGTGTGAAGGGAATTTCAAGGAGTTAAAAATAAGGTTATCCAGTGCACCTCTACTCACACTGCCTTATAGTGGAGAATGGTTTGTGATATATAGTGATGGATCCAAGAAGGGATTGGGGTGTGTAATCATGCAAAATGATATGGTGATAGCTTATGCCTCACAGCGGTTGAAAATCCATGAGAAAAATTACCTAACTCATGATTTGGAGTTATCTCTGTTAATCTTTGCATTAATGATTTGGAGGCATTATCTTTATGGTTAATGGTGTGATATATATACTGATCATAAATTTTTAGAGTATATTTTCACACAAAAGGATCTGAATATGCGCCAAATAAGATGGTTGGAGCTGATTAAAGATTATAACTGCTCAATTCATTATCACCCTGGGAAAGCAAACAAGGTGGAAGACGCATTAAGTTGACAAGACCATGATAGATTTTTCATGATGAGGATCAAAAAATATCCAATATTTATGGATTTACAAAGGATGGATCTGGAATTATAATGGAAGGGGAAAAATATTATCTTTCTCAAATGAATGTTCAGCCATCTATACATGTGAAGATTTAAAAGGCACAGAAAGAAGATGTAGAGTTAGAAAAGAAGGTGAGAAATGTTCCTGAATTCCACATTGATTATGATGAAATAATATGGTTCTGGAATCAGGTTTGTGTTCCTCCCATCCCAGAATTAAAAGAAAGAAATATTGGATGAGGCTCATAGTTGTTCATTCTCTATTAACCGTGGGTGAACGAAGATGTATAGGTACCTGAAAGATTACTTCTGGTGGGATAACATGAAACGCGATGTTGCTGCATATGTCTCTCGATTCTTGGTTTTTTAGACAGTTAATGCTGACAGACAGAAGTCTAAGGGGATGTTACAACCATTAACCACACCAGAATGAAAATGGGAAAAAACCACTATGGAATTTTTCGCTGGACATCCTAAAACATCCAAAGGAAATAATGCTATTTGGGTTATAGTTGATCGTCTCATGAAGTCGGAACATATCATTTATATTAGAGAATATTTCTCTCTTGATCAGCTTGCTATGATATATGTAAAAAAAGTGGTAGTATTGCATGGAGTACCACTTTCCATTATATCTGATCGAGATTTGAGGTTTACCATTATGTTCTAGAGATGTCTTTAGCATACTCTAGATATAGAGTTGAGTTTCATCACTGCTTATCATCCTCAGACAGACGGTCAGTCTGGTAGAACAATTCAAACTCTAGAAGACAAGTTTAGACCTTGCTCTATGGATTTCAAAGGTGGTTGGGATCAACACCTACCTTTGGTGGAATTTTCTTATAATAATATCTTTCACTCTAGTATTCAGATGGCTCCTTATTAAACTCTCAATGGAAATAAATTTCAAACTTCAACTTGCTGGGATGAAGTTGGGGAAAGAAATCTATTAGGACTAGATCTTGTTGATGAGATGGTAGAAAAGGTCAGATCCATTCAACAACACATAAGAGTAGCTCAAAGTCGACAAAAAAAGTACTACGGACAACCGATGAAAAGACCTAGAGTTTAAAGTGGGAGATAAAGAGTTCTTATGAATATCTCCCTGGAAGAGAGTAATGAGATTTGGAAAGATGGGAAAGATGATCCCTATATATATCGGTAGTTTTGATATACTGGATCGTGTTGGGTAGGTAGCTTACCAATTGGGCCTTCAACCAAATCTCTCTCAAGTTCATGATGTGTTCCATGTATCTCTCCTGAGAAAGTACATACTTGATCCTTCAAATGTACTAAGCTCATAAGTTTTACCACTAGAGCAAGATCTTTCTTATGAAGAACAACCGATAGAGATTCTAGATCGTAGAGAAAAATTTCTACAGAACAAGACCGCTCTCTTGGTGAAAGTTTTATGGAGTAACCACCAGTTAGAAGAAGCTACATGGTGGCTTGGTGATATGATGACGAAAAGGTATCCTCATCTATTTGTTGCGAAGTGAAGAATTTCGAGGGTGAAATTCATTTTAAGGGGGGTAGAATGTAACACCCTAATAGTTTATGATAACTTTTTTATGTCTTATGAAAAGCCAAAGTAATCATTCACTACACACAACACTGACTTGTCTTGCATTACACGCAATTGCGACCTTCCTCGATAGCGTGTGTTGTACGCAATACCGAGTTTCACTAAAAAACGATATGTTATTAAAATATTATATAAACTATCCGTTATAAATAGTATTAACCACATTTTGAATTTTATGTTACTTTATAATTCATTATACATATGATGCGAGAAAAAAATCATTTTTTCGGATAAAAGAATTTTTATTAAAAAAAATGCAGTTTTCCGTCTTTTGATGGCGCGCCCATTTTAAATATAATTTTTGAAAATTTTATGTGTTCAATATTACAAAATAAAATTCTTCTTTTGAATCAGGATATAAAAATTTACATTGAATAAATTTATGATGCTTTTCTGATATCTTTTATATTTTTATGAATATTAAAAATACGCTAATTTTTTAATTGAAAACAACTTTTTTCATCAAAATAATTTATATGGTTAAAATATATTATTGAATGGTTTTGAAGTATAAATATAATATATTTTTACCATTAAATATAATGTAGGTCATTAGAATTAATTTCACATTGAATTCATAGGTAAAAACATTTCAATCTTTGGTAATGTTTTAACTTTTAAAACAAGTTTTCTTAATAACGGGGTTATTTTTAAATAAATTACTGCAACTTCTGTGTTTTGAATTTTGAAAAATGGATTCCATATTTTTATTCAGTGGGCCGAAATTATGTTAATAGGTTACTCTTATTTTTTGATATTATGAATAGTAACTACGATAATTTTTATTTACGGTAGTTAAAGGTACATCGGGTAATTAAGGGTCCAAATAAGATTATGCAATTACCCTAACTCCTGCCAAAATTCTATTGGATGAATACAAGTTGACCCATATCACCTATGGGTCTGAATAGATACATTTCATGGACTTTTGACCATGAAAATAATTTAATTATTATTAAAATAAAAGAAGGTGAGAACATGTCACTCTCTTAAATATTATAAGTGTAATAATTTTAACTTAGTGATAAACATCATAAAACTTAGAACATGAATAGTCTACATAAATATAAATAAATTGTATAAATCCTGTAATTTTATTTATAATTTTTACGGATTAAATAATTAACATTATTGGTGACACAATAGTGATATAGAAATTATTTTATCAATTGAAATATCAAATAAATGGTTTTAAAAATAATAAAATAAATATTATATGAACAAATTAATGGTATCCAAGAATTTTATAGATAAATATGACACGTTGTGAATCTATTAAATCTTTTAGTTAGAACATATCTTCTGTGTATATTTTATTTAATTTCAAATAAATGAATAGTGTCAAAATTGACAGTATTGTTATTTTATAAATATAACATATTATAAAATTGTTTAAAATCAAAAAAATATTAAAAAATTATAAATTTAAATTTATATGATCTAAATTTTCATAAAGTATCCAATTATGGAAAATTAACAACACAAAAGTAATTTTTTATAATGATTTTAAATTTAGAATATTATTACCACAAATAAAATTAAATAGATTACATAAGGATACATCAAGATGATAATGTTTAAAATAAATTCCCAAAATGTATAAATTTTTTTGATTAATGAGATTAAAACCCTATATCATCTAATATTTGAATTTGATTAATTTTGGATGTTTTTATGTGGGTTTTTTATTTATTATAAATTATTATTTTTTTGATTTCCAAAGATGCCCCTCCCCTCCCTTATTAAAGGGCACATCCTCCCTCTCCACTTCACACAATTTTGAACCTTCAATCTCGGCTAAACCCCACCATTTTCTCTTCTCCACTTCCCGAGAAACATTTTAGAGGTCATGGGCTTCTTCAAGGGCCATCTTTAGTGCCCTAAGAGGAGGTTTAGAAGATGCAAGTTGAAGAAGAGGTAATATCCTTTACCGATTCTTTAAAATTCATTTCTTCTTCTACTTTATCTTATTTTGTTGTTTCATAATAAAGTATAACATAAGTATCAATAATATACTGATATGTTATTATAAATATGAAACAACCAAATTTCAGCTTCTATTCATCCTATGGAAAACGAAATCACCACGCGTGCGTACATACTGAATACCGTCTCCACGCCGTGGTGTAATATGTTTTCCACCACCACCTTACTTGGATGGGTATAATGGTGTAAAGAATAAATATATATATGATTATTATAACATGATGCTAATTCTGAGAAATTCTATCATCCACTCCAATACCATTCAATCATTATGGGAACGATATCGTCGCTCTTGTGTACGTACGACTTACCGTCTCCACGGTGCGATGTGATTCATTCTACATGATCTTAATTAAAACATGAGTATATAAACGAATTGAATGAATAAATATGATATATATTATACTAATACTATTCTGTAAATTTTGTATCTATAACCTAAAAAGAGGAACAAAAATTTCTTCGACAAAACTCTCATAAGAGCATAAAGCAATAAACACCCGAATAATAAGTTTCAATGAAATATTACTAATAAGAAGATAATAATATTACCATATTTGATATCATAACAATTAATATGATATTGGAATAAGCCAATGACATTGGTTAAATCATTATACAAGAGGTTTGGATACGTACAAAGTATATCAGACCTAAGGTAATGGAAAATCTCACAACCTCATTTTTATCCGAGTTCGTTTATACTTAAGTATTTATTAGGGCATATTTATCATCCACATCCATGTTTCCTGAATATGTAATATTATTACCCTAAAATTTATTAAAAACAATTTACCTATTGGTGAATTTTTGTTAAATGATATGAAATGAATGTTTTGCCTTTTTCAGTACGAGATACTTTTTTTGACTTTTTCGGCCAAAGTAAGAGAAGAATATTTATTTTTAACCTATATGGCATGAATGGATTTTTATGATTTCATAGAACATTATTTCAATGAATCATTCTTTAAAAGTTTTCATTTTTATTTTCAATTAAATTATTTTAGTTTAAAATTATATGATATGTTGAGAAAGGAAAAAAAATTGAAGCAGAAATTATATTTTCCCCAGGAATGGAGTTCAAGTGTTTTACCAAATTAATTTTCCATATAACATAATATAGGGTTCTATTTATATCCCTATTGTTACATTGATTTGATTATGTTATGATGGAAATATTTTTATGAAGTCCTTTTATGGATTATGTTATGATGGCATGATGTTTATGGATCCCATTTTTATTACTTGGGTTATGCTATGATTTATGATTTTGTGGAACAGATAAGAATGGTTTCATTATGATATTGGTGGGACCTATATCTCCCTCAAATGAATTGGGTGAAGATTTATATCTCATGAGATAGACATGGCTGGAACGACAAGCTAATCTGATTCAGTGATACAGGACTAGAACGAGGAGTGAACTCTGTTCAGTCATGGACATTGTCCGCTATGATGGTATTGTCAATGAGTCTTGAATAATATGAAATTCTTTTCTATGATAATGTGTGTATGCCACAATGTTTCATGTTTTATGTTATGATTATCGGGATTACATTTAACTACTTTGATTTTTCCCCTGTCATGATCTTATGATCTCTTTTTCAGGTTAAGATTTTCAAAATGTTATGTTCTTATGAATATGATATGATTGATATTTCCTTTTTTACCCTTACTGAGCATTTTAGCTCACCCTTTGGTATGTTTTCCTTCCCCCAGGTCAGGAAGAAGGGTATTAAGTAGGATATTCAAAAAGGGAATCTAGATATAATGAAATAAACAGGAGATAATGTAGATGATTTATGAACCAATTGTTTATGTTTCCTAGTTTCTAAAGACACAATACCTATACGGTCCTATCATGGTTTTGTTATATGTTATAATAAGTATGATTCAATTATGAATTAATAACCATGTATTTAATGTTTGGGTCATTATAGTGGAAAAGGGCCACCCATCCATAAAAGAATCATAATATGTAATAGATCAATAATAAGAGGTAAATAAGAACATGGTCTGGAAACATGAACGTTATACCATATAAAAGATAACTTGAATGAAAAATGAAAGATATTGGGAATTTTCTTACCTTCTAGAGTAACACCTATAACATGGAGGATGAGACCATGGGGGCTTGAGGAATATTTAAGAGGATACTTGTGAGGTAAGGAGGCTAGAGCTTCATTGATGAGGAATTTGGAATGATATTAATGAAGGAATTGGTTGGTATTTATAGAAAAAGTGAGGGAATATTTTATTAATTTCCACGGGATACCTCAGTAGTGGTATTTTCAAAACCATGATCTTTCCCATGGTATTTTCCCATGGTATAGGCCACATGGGACAGCTCATAACTTACATTACTATACACATGTCGACCAGATTTATTACATCATTATTACATAATTAATGATTTCATTAACAAGCCGAAACTCAAAACTGTATTTTTTTACAATTCCCCGAAATATAAACTATTTCAAAAAAATACCAAAAATTTTCCCATACCATTTTTTAACATGTAGAATTCAAAGGTGAACTTAATTTTTAAAACCTAAATTTATAAATATTATTAATTTAATTTTTAAATAAAATAATACACAATTAAAAAATTAACAATTTAAATTCTATAACTGCTTTTAAATCACATTGGAAAATTAACCAAAAAGTAATTATCATAAATCCTTAAGAAAAAAAAACACAATTTTCTAATTATTAGGGAAATATTACAATTCATAAGGGTATGTTACTATTCAGTAAAAGAATTTGGTTTCCATAGACTCCAAATGACTTACTAAACACAATTGTAGATGGCCAGTTTTCAAAATTCAAAACATAAAAGTGGTAAAATTATGTTTAAAGGCCAGTAATAATTATCTACTTTAAACAAAGTTTAATTCATTTAATTATTTTTAGAAAACCTTGGGGTGTTAAATCTAATATTATAATCAAAGTTGATATATAAAATGTGTTTGATCATTATAATGGATATTCATTGTTATTTTAATGAGGGGTTTAGATTCATGGAATGGGTCTGTGATCTATGATTCAGATGCCTTGGGTCCCAAGAATATCCATTTCTATAATGGGGATGGGATTATGCATCTTAAAAGGTTTACAAGGTTTATGGTATGGAAAACTATATTTTCTACTCTCTTTATCCTAGATTAGGAGGCTCTCATAGGGAATATCATATAAATATTTGAGGAAGAGATGAAAATGAAATTCAAACACAGGTTCGGGGATAAAAGTTTCTCCAACCTTATGTATAATAATGATATTATTTTTTGTTAATGGTAGAGAAATGTAAATAAAATTTTTCTAAAAAACTCTAGAAAATTATATAAATTTGAATGGTCAATGGATCAACCAAAAAAAGTAGTGTGATTATCCGAAATAAATGTCAGATCAACACAATAAGATCATTACAGATAAATTAGGTATATATAGGTGAAAAATTCTAGTGGTATATCTTGATGCTCTTATTTAAGAGATAAGTATTAATAAATCCTTAACTAAAGACATCACAAACTGGATCAAGTGGAAGATATGAAAATTGAAGAAAAAATTCCTCCATTTGGATGTTGGGTCACTCTAGAAAATAATGTTGACACCTTTATTCCAATGCACATTATTTTTATCTCAAAAGCACAAAAGAGGACCAGCATGATGATAAGAAAAAATAATGAAATCCTTTATATAAGATGTGAATCAGGAAGAAAATTTTATAAAGAATAATTAAGTCGAATGTAAATACCAATTAATGAATGTGGAATAATTTTTTTTAGAATTTCCAAAACCATGAAGGCCATACAGTTGAATCTTGGATGATAGATCATTGAAGGGAATTCAATATGGGAGGGATCTTTTAGGAACATGTTTGGAGAATAATGGTGATATTGGATTGATAAATCCAAGATAATTCCAAACCCTATGAGGTGCGTTGATATAAACAATAGAAGTTCTTGAGTATAAATCCATTCGGGTTGTGATTCACAGAGATATTAGTTATTTGGGGTTGAACAGGGTTGGAGAAGCAATGTTCATTCCTTGGTTCCCTGTTCCATATATTTAGTTAGTCAAATCCATCACGATACTTGGTTTTACTATCACCACTCTTTACCAAAAACAAAAATACATCAAGTGAATATTATCATAACTGATGAGTCTAAAAGATTTAATTTTAATGATTTTTATTTGGGTTTCTTCAATGATTGGGACTTATGAGCTATGGTGAATGAAAACAATGATTCTGATGAATGGGAATTTAAAATTTTTCTGCAAGTAGATATTAATAAATATTTCCTTTTTTTCACCTAAGAAACCATGAAAATCCCATATATTAACTAGTGTAGAAGAAGGGTGTTATCATGTAATCCTAATATTGGTGTTCTATATCGTCGAGTTCAGAATCTATTTGGAATCAATTCATCAATATAGATTAGTTCATTGGTATATGGGACTATATGGGATATGGTGTGTGAGTTTATGGGGGTCGGGAATTTTTTCATGAATGTACGGTGTTTTGTTTTTATGGATCTGGTTAGTAATGTTTGTAGGTTAAGATACACATATTTAATTTTTTGGTTGTGTGCTTGGTTCTATGGGAGGATAGGAAAAACTAAATAGAAGGAAGAAAATATTGGCCTCTTCTTTTTAGAGTTGTGTGAAATATATCATGGAAGAACATGGAGATCTAACAAATGGTGTGTGGTCTCTTAATCTGCTAAGGATAACACTCATAAGTATTTTCAGTGATACTGAAGGAAGTGGTCAAATAATAAGGAGGTATGGGTAAAATGGATTCCACCAAGTATATGGTTGAAGCTGAATATGGATGGTTCATGTGTTTCTTGGAAAATGATTGGGGTTGGTTTTGTTCATGATAATAGGTTCTTAGTTATTTTGGGTCTCATTGATTATTTTGATCATGTAAATGCTATTGGAGAAAATGTAAGAATGAAGGTCACCTGACGTCTGCTCTACATTATTTATAACATTAACAATAAGGTTGTAGAATTAGAAACCACCATACAATTATGGTTTTTACATGTAAAGTAATACTCACTAGGGGAATTTGCATAATTTTTAGAAGATACATGATACTACTTAATCAGGGAATTGTTGTTTCCACGCATGGAGGGAATAAAATTACTTTCATTTTTTTTCAAAAAAGGGATCCCATGTGAGAGTATGATTATTTTTTATTTTATGGAGTCCTTACAAAATAACTGAAAACTAATTTTATGGGGTTATTCCCGAATACTTTATCATTTTCATCCACCTATAGACTTGGAATCATATTTTGATAACAATAAAAATTGAATTTTTAGTATCTAAGGGAATCGTGTGCAAAGATTATTTTGGCGACATATTGAAGAATATTTCAAAAATAATTTGGTTGTGTATACAATTTAAAAAATAACTAAACCAATATGTACTAAGATTTTATTTACTATGATATATCATGAATGTTCATGTAAAATGATATAATCTATAAGTATTTTATTTTTGGTTTTCCTCAGAACCTCTCTTCACATAGAGAATCTTATCAATGTGAATGAAAATTATAGAACTCCATAGTTTTCTATATGATGGTTTTCCTACTATATCTATATATTTGAATTGTTTATAGTGTAAACTATATCTTCTGATAGGTTGTTTCTATTTGGTTGGACACTGCCTACTAATTTTCACACTCATGCATTATACATGTCCCTCTCGGGAAACATTAATACCCTTTTATTCATGACACATGTTTAGGAATAGAACTTAACAATATGTTCTACCTACAATAGTGTATTATTGATCATGTGTAAAAATTTTCCTTTATTTTGAATCTTATATCAGTTGGAAGCACATTGGTCCACAATGTTGGTTTTTTAGGGATCAATTGGACTGAAAATTTAAATATATATATATATGGGTTGTTGGAATAGGGTCACACAATTTGTTTATAATTGGGTACTTTTATACTTTTTATGATATGATATTCATGATCATATTGTATTTTCCATACCTACCTTTTTTCATTGTATCTCAACATCCATTTAGAGTTGATAGCCATGAATTTAATAAGCACAATTGAGTTAATTCATTCCCCATATTGGTATATAACCTAGCCAACTATTATATTGTCTAAATGTGGGAAAAACACATCTGAAATGTGTTGTGTTTAACACCCAACATATACACTGGCCTCTAAAAATTAGGAGGAGTTCATGTGGTTTAATGGAATAATGGATTAGGTTCTATTCAAGTATTCTCATTATAGATATTACATGTATCTCTTGATATGACACATTTTTTGTGTGGATTTATCATTTTTTATGGTTCCATTATTATATATGATGATTCATGATAGAATTTATGTTAAAAATTCACATGTATGTGTGTTAGGTTAGTCCAAGAAGAGTATTATATTGAGGGAAACCTTGATTTCTAGAGTTTAATAGTTTATTATGAGATCTAGAGAGAGGTTATTACTCTTTCTATTCCCCAACTTCATATATCTAAGTCATGTGATTCTATTTTAATATTGATATGTGATCATTCAAAATTTGTAAACAGTGTCTGGTATTTCTCAGTAGAAGTTATTAGATATCACATGTTTACACAAATATGGATAAAAGATTTCACCATAAACATTACGATAATGTTTTTTATACTATTCTAAGGAAACCATCTCTTGTGCGATCCAATCATGGTCTTTGTAGTCTTGAGTGTATTATCCATTTTTACAAAACTACTCGAGTGAGGTGAAATATTTTCATTATATATATATATATTCTTCTTATAAAATTAAATATCCAAGTAGATGATTGCAGTTAGTTAAATATTTATGGATCATTATAACTCTATGATCTATAAGAGGATTAGGTCCCTCGACACTGTGGATTGATGATTTTGATTCGATAATAATTGAGTAGAGAAAGTTCTTTATTGTTGTGAATATTTATTGGTGAATCATTTGAATTGATGTGTATTAGATCCCTACTCATTATTAGAGGTCACATTAGAGCCTTCTATAGTAGTGTAGTGGTTAACTACGGAGTGATGAGGGTCTATACCTTATAGGATGGAGGTATAGAGAGAGAAAATAATATTACCATGATGGGTGTAGGGTAAAGAAAAATTCCTATTTTATGGGATAAAAAATTTATAGATTCTATTACTGATTGACGACAAGTTTTCATGATTTATTTATTTTTTATCCCAGTATTCATTATTTATGCAGGGAATTAATTGATCATAACGACTGAAATTGGGTATATCAGGCCTACTATTTGGGAAAAATTCAATGGGAAAAGCTTGAAAATGTTGTATCACTATCCATAGGACACTATTGGGTGATTGAATAGGTATATAACTATAATGATTCAAACTATTATTGTTCATGGTTGAAACATTGATGTTGAAACACAATCAAGATATCACTGCTAGAGGTTTATGTTGAACTCAAATCATGATAGACATTGTTTATGTTTTGACATTCATTTTCCAAACTAGCATTTGGATTATATTAAATGAAAAAATAAGAATGTTTTTTTGGTTCTATGAATATATTATCATTCCAAAGTGTCAGATATACTAAAACTAAATCAACAATAAAAAAAATGGTTATTGTATTGTGGGGTTGATGCTTGGTCATTTCAGTTCCCTGAGACGTGTTTTCTTGATTAAAGAGACTAGGATAACATAATAGTGATTCAATTTCTTTTAGGTAGATATATCCCTCATGATTTTACACTATTCATATGACAGAGTATACACTACTCTCAGAGTAGAATGTCATATTCCAATCCATTATAGAATAGTTTGATGAGATTGAATGATGGTGACAGTTATGGTCACCATTGTGTTGTTATGAGATAACCAATGGGTCATTTGAGATTTAAAGAATATGAGTATATTTTTTAGTTCATGACTAATTATATATATATATATATAACTTTGAAAGTATGATATTTCTTCCTTATAGTATACAAGTGTGGTGTATAGACTAGTATATCATTGTTAATAGGTATGTCTTATCTGAATCACTAATGGATAGTTTAGTGTGTTATTCCAAGTATGGTACTGACAATTTTGTGTCTTCTATTCTATAATTAAAAAATAGGCTGATAAAAAAATTTCATATTTTGAGTTTGTTTTATGACACACACCACTGACTTTAACAAGCATCCACTTTTTCACTAGAACAAAGTGAGTTAATGATAGCGATAAAAACTATTTGTCTTATCGAACTCTCCATACAATGTAGAAAAATGATTTTCAGTTTATATTAGAATAAAGTTATATTTTACTTTATATTTTTGTTCAGTAATTGAGATGGAGAAGAGTTAGTTTAAATAGTGTTATAGAGATTGATGAATCATTAAGATATTATGCAGTGTGCTGTGTGGGAGGACAATATATTAATTTTTTCAATTATTACTATACAACGTACATAAAATACATAGAATAAATTATTTATTTTTCATTTTTATGAAATATCAAATAGATTTTTTATTAAGGTGGTATATATATATCATATAACATTAACACACATACACATATAAGACTATGGGAAGCCACTATGGGTCCATGTTTTATTTCTAAATCTTTGGTAGGATTGATTTTTGAATGGATCAAGAAAATATTTACATTATTTAGGAATAACCCATATTGTTTATCATTGAGGGTGTATTCTCCCGATGAGTTGATTCACCCCTCACTGTATGTTTTCAAACTATGGTATATGGGGAGTCCTTCATGGGTGACGTGGAAAACCTAGTTTGGTTCTTAGAGTGGGTTTTTTGATCATATTGAGTTAAAAATTTGTTTATGATAGTGTTTTTATTTTTGAAAAGGTAGTTATAGGTGGTGATATTATTTCAATTCTTAGATGGTGTACAATGTGTGTTCTTAGTCAGCATGGCTATGGTTAAAACCCAAATTACAAGTATATGTATCATATTTTTGGAGTAAGATTTTTTCGATGAGTGATGTAATATTTTCATCATTTCAGTTAAGGAATGGATGTTACCTAGGATGATTCTGATGGTTTATAGAGGTTTCAAATGATTTATTATTCATATATGATGAAAAAGGATTGATTTGGGAATGATGCATGCACCTAAGGGTGGTGTTGATTTATATAGTTCCTTGATATGATTCAATAATAATTTAGATAAAATAATGAAATATTTAATGTTATTTATATAGATTATTAGTTGTTTATTA
Source organism: Viscum album (assembly GCA_963277665.1). Taxonomy (NCBI): domain Eukaryota; kingdom Viridiplantae; phylum Streptophyta; class Magnoliopsida; order Santalales; family Viscaceae; genus Viscum; species Viscum album. The sequence continues at coordinate 689,592,136 of OY728167.1, forward strand.
ATTAAATTTACTCTAAAGAAGTTTATTTTTAATGAAACAAATTGTTTAACAATGATTTTTTTATCCTTACATATGTTAAAAATTTTGTCGTTTCGAAATGTCATTTTAATGGGAAAACTTATTCAACAGAACAAGAAATTTGTAAAAATATTTGAAAACCTTTTTTCAAAATAAATTATTCATATAGTCAATGATTTAAATATGTAACATCGATTTTAGGAAGAATTAATTTTAAAAAAAATATTTTTGTGTGATTTCATAGTTGTTTCCTGTTTTTTTCTCCGATGGTTTCTCAAAAAATAACAATGATGCTAGAGAGATTTTATATTTTATATTTTTTTGAAAATCAAGGTTATTGTTTTTATATGTGTTCCCAAAATTTTGGGAAATTTAATTTTTAATAGGAATCATTTTTAAGGAAAATGACTATTAAGGATAGGGATTTTTTATTTTTTATTTTTAAAAACCCTAGGATACCATTTGTGTGTTTCACTTTCTTTAGAACACATTTTTTGGATTTTATGCTTTAAATTTATTTGATGTGTTTTGAAAATGACCAAACAATAGCTGAATGTCTTGGTTTATTGTTTTTAAAGAATATATCAAGCGTTGTTAATGTGATTATGAATTACAGGTTATTTTCTAGATAGATTTTCAATGTTTTCTATTTTTATTTTTATTGATTTTATTGATCTATGTGTGGGATCAAGTATTGAGGATATATATATATGTTAGAGTCACAAGAATGTTTGAAAGATTTAATGGTTATTATGGTTGGATACATGTGTTATTTTTTTCATTGGTGAAACCAATGACATGAAAAAACATAATATGAATTGGTATATTTCTAGTGAGTCCTTATAATGGGGGCACTATAAGGCTTAGAATCGATTAAACAATAAAAACTTTCAATCACAATGTGAGGATATTTATTATTTTAGTATCACAATTACAGCTAAGAAAAGTATACGTATATGGTTGATTATTCACTATAGGTGTGTGTGTAGACTATTTGGTTGAAAAAAAATCTTGTGATAAAATATAGACAATTGTTAATTAGGGGAATATTTAGGAAAGGATAGAACATGATTTCTCAAAATGAACAGCAATACTATATTGATTTCATAAATCCTCTTATTTTATGGTGTTGGTTGATCCTAGAGATTCATTTAATTTGACTCTAGTGAAATAAAAAAATGTTTAATATTGAATTGGACAAAACAAGAGATTATTCTTGTTTTTTTATGAGCTCAAATCGTGATTTTGGACATGGGAATATATTAGGAAAATATTTAAAAGATAATTAATCATGAAATATGATGAATCATTGTTTGGTGGGATATTGGATAAATAATAAAAAAACAATAGTATTATCATATTAGGAGTATATTAGATTAGAAATGGAACTATGGACTTACAAAAACCACCAAAATTCTGGTTGTAAGACATTGATAGTTTAATGGTATCATTATTACTGTGGAGAGGTTCATAGTTCTATTGATGGTCGAGTGTAAGCCTATGTTTTAATTAGGTTATTTTAATACTTCTTGGAATTATATTCTTGAAACCCCTTTGGTATTTTTGAATCCATATAGACAAGTGCAAGAGATATTTCTCACCTTTAATCGTCGTTTTTGTTTCATTATTATTTTCAAATATATATAATTTGAGATAAGTTGTTTCATTGATTGAAAGAAGGATATCATTTTTCTTCTTCCCCTTGGTTATCCAATTATTTTGGAATTGATGTTTGGGGATTTGATTATGTTATTTCAATATATCATTCTAAAATACTTCAAAATCATGTGTCTTTTATTTATAATAGATATTGGCGGCTCAATAAGAAATAACACATGTTGTTTCATTCTAGTTTAAAGGTTCTATGTGGGTTATGGAATACCCCAATAATTTTTTTCAATTATAAATTAAATTTATGGTTATTTGGATTATAAATTTGGGAAATTGTTATAATCATTTCATTGGGATGATTTTATGGGACTTTATAGTTTGGTATTTATTATATTGACTTCATGATACTCCTCAAAAAAATTTATATTATTAAAATTATCATGTTATTTTGGTATGAGTTGTTTGGTAATTGATAAATTGTGAATTTTTATATAAAAGGTTATTTTTGTATTCATGAAATATTGATACAATCAAGAAAAAATGAAATTAAAATTAAATGATGTATGTGACCTTTACCCATTATGTATATTGGCAATTATATATATTAATGGTTCTATTGATCGTTATATTATTTTTTTAGTTTTATTATTATTATTATAATAACAATTATTGGGTTCATTCATATGGTTTCATAAAATCAGAATGTCACATTTAATATCAAAAGCCTCCAAGGGTTCACACGTCTAACTAAATTTTTCGTTTAGTGGATCCCTGGTTAAGAATGTGGTTGTGGTATATTTTATAACCTTCATCGGTGGTGTGACACAATATTGTGGTATGGTTTTATAAAATGAAATGGTTAACAATTAAGCATTTTGTTTATAGAAGATTTAATTTTATTTTTAAAATTTGATTTCAAACGAAATAATTATTTTTAAATTACTGGGTAGGAAATGGGATTTAAACTGAAAGGATTGTATTCATGTGGTTTCATTTTGATTCATGATGATGTGTGTTATAATTTATGTAAACAATTACCAATTATGTTGGTTCGGTATTGATGTGATGTGTACTGAATCCATTGAAAACCACCTTGTTTGTGAGACATTGGTAGGTGACTAGATGACAAAAAGAGATTATAGGACACTTTAATATTGTTGAGTGATTAGAGATATGATTTAGTTTTCATATGAGACATTTATGGGTAAGAACACATGGTTTTATGACTGGAAAATGGAACCCAAGTAATTTTTTAAGACACCTTGTGTTGTTATAGAGATGGGTCATGGATTTAACAATCAATATTTTTTTATTTTTTTATTTTTTTATCATCTGTTGATGCTTATAGTATTGAGTAGTAGAGGCCTTTTTTAACATCAATTAATTATATAGAAGATAACCATAATATAGTTTCACTTTATGATATATATTATAACCAAATATATTATTTTAGTTATAGAACAGGATGATGAAATCCTGAAGTCAATTTTATTTTATTTTTGAATTTTGGTACTTAAAAATTTTTTATGCAAAAATCATTATATATAATAGTTAAAATATAGGTTTTTGGAAAAACGATGACAAAAAATCATAAAGAAATAAATTTAATTTTCCTTTCAACATTGAAATTGTGATAAAATTATTATGGAACGTTTCATTTGATGTCATTTTTACGGAAAAACCAACATTGAATTATTTCACGAAATGAATTTACTAAATATACACAATTGTTTTATAATGAAGTGATGTGGAAAGGCTATTTTTACATTTTTTTGGGTATATACTGACAATGATTTATCTTAGAAAATAATATTTATTATGCTTTATATAGTGGTTATTTTGGAAAACCTAACGTGGAAAGAAAAAAATTTGTCACTTTCAAGGTTAGTTTTTTTAGGAAACTAATATGGAAATTGTGATTTTTAGAAAATATAGATAAAAAATCCCTAAAAATAGATGAAATTATTTTGAGTACAAAAAATTCATAAACCATCGAATAATTTTATAGATCCCTAATTTTCATCATTAATTGAAATATAAATACATACATAATATTCAATAGACAAATTTATCATACCTTAAAGAATAGTTTTGAAATAATTTTCAATGGTGTGTAATTTCTTTATCCATATATGGTTCAACATCATTCAAAATCAATAAGAAAAAAATCAATTTTATAGGAATAACTAATAGAATATTTTAATATGAAACCCAAAATTATTAATAGATGTAACCTTATTAAAATTAGGCATCCTTCTGGGTTTGATGATCTCGAACATGAATATAAAAACATAATGAACACACTACACATTTCCTTTTTGATGATGAAGCTATGGTTTTGAAATAGTACCTTGAAAATATGAACCAACATATATATATATACAATGAATTAATGCAGGAAAAATATATCCAAAATATAATGATCTCTATGACATATAAAATTTTTATGAGATAAGAGTTGTTCTCCCAACATCATGCCCCTCAAAATATTATTAATGAAAATTTAAATTAAAACACAATGTGTAATGACCTTACACCATGAATGGATTGATAGAGATAAAAAATATAGATGAAATAAATACACATTAATGGTGAACTAAAACCAGAGTCAGTATAAGTATCTCACACTCTACTATCATACCCAATACTACAATGATAATCATATGAGTTTTATAGTATAACAAAAGTAATAGGAAACATGAAATTAAAATAATAATTTGGACTCATCATCGATTATTCATTTTTATATCTATATTAGCTGGATGAATCAACCTATCTTGTGGTATAAATACCATAGATAATTCCAGATGTTGTTATTATTATCAAATAATGAAAAATCAGAAATTTATATTCACGTTGGATTCAACATTCAAGAATCAAATAGACGCTCCATGTTAATGGATTACAAGACTTCCCATTAAATTCATTTATCGTACATTGAGCATCGTAGTCGTAGGACTCATTATAATCCCATTTTGAGAGGAATAATAATTATCCCCAAGGACTATTCTCATCCAAATGAAACATATTTATTATTCCATGTAGATCTGTTTTAGCACCATATTGATTTCATGGCTATGAACAGGAAAAATAAAGTGAAAATAGAGGTCCATCCACTAGGAAAGCATAAAAATGGGTGAAAGTTAAAAGAAAGTAATTCTATACAAAATAATTTAGGGAAACCACTTTCTAAAATATTATCTAAGAAATAATAGTATAATTGTGGATGATCATGCTAGAAACCAAATAATATCCTAAAAAATACAATTCCTAATGAAGTTTTAGGTAATCAAAATTTATATATTGATCAAGATCATGTTTGAGATTATCAAACATTCTCTTTCTGATACTATGCTAATCATAAATAATTATCTATTTTTTATAATATTGTCCAAAATACATCCATTATTATTCTTCAATGTATGGTTAGTATTCCACTTTATATAACTCCTAAATAACCGGAGTGGAATTTTTGTGATTAATTAAATTCTCTTCATCATTATCTTCCATGGATGAGGAGGAATCCTCTTAATCAGAGGATGTGGAGGGATCATTATTCACTTATTGATAGAAGGGATGTTTTTTCCTATGAAAACCTCTAAATATCCCATGGTAATATTTATCTTCATATCATCATTAAATCCCATTTTTGGATGGATTTTTGTTTTCTCAGGAGAATTCCTGAAGCACTAGTGCCAATGAATATCTCTAACCTAGAGTAATTATAATGTTATCGTGTCTTTTTTGGATGGGGTGTGATACAAAAATATGGATGAATAAAACCATCCTTTCCTTCTTCACATTAGCGAAGGTATTGATCCAAAATTTCAAGTCAATTTTCAACATCATATTTGGGGGATTAACTAAATAGAGAGTCAGTCTGTTTTCCCACATCTACAATAGTTAAAATAACTCCTATGGTTCCCATAATGGTGTGAGAATTGTTCAACACATGTCGTCACACCAGAATTAATACACCAAATCCCATTAGAACTCTACTAGTTCTTCGCCTTTCCTCAGAAGTTGATTATTGTAATCTTAGGGTTCAACATTCAAGGTCCTTCGGGGGTAGTTCCATGAAAATTATTTAATGGACCCATGATTTTGATCCTTGCATCGAGTCCCTTATCGCCCCAGTCTAGATTGGTTTTCCTGGTCTGCTGCTACACCTATTCAAAAATGTTTCCATGTTTCCCATATCAAGTCTTATTGGTGACCCCCTTATGTTTTATTATAAATTGAGAAACCTATAAAGACCTTTAGTTTCTTGGGTTTATAGGAATATTGATGTCTCACAAGTCCTTCCTTCTCAGATGTAAATCCAAAATGGAAATTCTGATTTTATTTAGGAAGTGATCTACAAAAATATTCTAGTTTATTACAGTCTATTCCTCAAGCTTGGAAACTCTTAGATGGATTATAGCACTAAGGATGCTCCCCTACCGACTCAAAAAATGACATGGGTTGTAATGGGAAAACAAAAAATTATTCTTGATGGGTGCTTTGACATAGCAGCTTCTGGTCCTTCTGGGACTTAACCTTTTTTGGGAGGCATCAAGATGTTGTTGATATTCCGTTTGAGGTCATAAGTCTTACTGTTCTCCAGACTGGACATTCCATGTATCACTCACCTAAGGTTAAGGAGCCTTTAGATTTTGTGGATGTTGTTCATGGGGATTCTCGTGCCACCACTGATTCCATCACCTGGGTGGAAGATCATGTGGAATCTAGTAAATCCCATGACGATCTCCATGACAATGATAAGGAGAGTGTCCACTCTGAATCAAATGATATTTCACATGACCCATGTGATAAAGGCTGCCAGATTAAGGAAGATTACTTGGAATCCAGATCTTGGAATGGAAAAAATATAATGATTGATTTAGATGGTTTTGTCACTCCTAATCCCAAGAAGCCTCAAAAATGCAGGAACTACTCTAATATCGAGGGAAAAAATGTCACTAGGTCTCTAGAGGCTTCTTGGATGAATACTGATGCTCTTCTTCTTCATTCTGAGGTTATTGCCAATGATAGCTCATCCTCTAAATATGAGACATTGAGTGAAACTAGTGATTTTGATGAATCATCCCTAGCTATAAGAGATGCTTATCTATATAATGAAGAAGTGTTGGAAGAGCTTGAATCTTGTATTGATGAGCAAGACATAATATTTTTCCAAATATACAAGAATGGTTAAATTATTGTGGAGATCTACCTTCAAATCACAGAAAGAATGTTCACCAAATTGGTAGAAGAATTTAAGCTCAACCCACACTTTAAATTTAGAGACATTCCCAATGAATGAATCTCCCTTCTTCTCAGGTTCACGGACCTCACTCATGGATTTCCTTGCTGTTTATAGGTCTTTAAATTCGGATGATTGGTTATATTTAGTCATTCATTACATTCCACATTCTCTTTTCTGTATGTTTGGAGAAACAATTCTGTATGATTTATTCTGTTGAATATTTTCCCTCCATATCCATTTTAGGTGCATGATTGCTTATTTTAGACCTGTAGTGATGAAGATTTCAGAGTAGCTTTTGCTGGATCTGATTTTGTATAAGCAGCCGAATTGTCAAACTCTTTAAATTAAGCTCCATTGGTTGTTTCGGGTTGTAGTGCTTCTCACTTGACTATCAGAAGGATCCCATTTTTCAATATGAATTGTCATCTTTCTTCTTATACTACTGAATATTACTATTATATGTGGGTTTTGAGACAGCTCTTTAGGAATTTTGGGATCTTTTTTTGATCTAGAGTAGTATCATTCCATTTCAGAGAGGGTTTTTTGACACTTTATCTGTGTGTGCATTGGTGGTTACCTCATTTTTATGGTGAAACTATATAGAGAATGTTTCAATGAGGATTTTAGCAAATATGAACATGCTTACTGGACTTGGGGGGTGAGCTGATGATGTTTCTTTGTGATGGGGTCTAATACTATTCAACATCAGAATTTCTGTATTATATGTGTGTTGTTGTCACTACCCTTCATGGTTGAAGTCTTTTACAGATCATTGATTGGGTGTCTCGGACATGTCTCAGGAAATACATTCTTTTTTCTTGGAAATTTCTGATTGTGTTCCCTTCAATCCCATGTTGGTGTAAGATATTTACACCCCATGTTTTTATTGTAATCCTTACTTTTAATAAATTCAATTGGGGCAGGAATTGGGTCACCAATTTATGTCACCACATTTATAAAAAAAATTGATAATTGTTGAGCGTATCTATATATATACTAATAAATCAACATGGGAGTAATGAGGTTGATTTTAGTTAGTAGAATAGTCATTCAATGAAATCCATGGGTATTTAGAACCACATGGTTCAACTTTATAATTAAATAATTTATGAAATTTATTAACCCAGACTAATTTTCCCTTTTGTTGGAGGGGATGTGATTTTCCAAAGTAATGATATCTCATGCGGTCTTTCCAAGAGTCTCATTCTCAATGCGAGTGACCATGGACCAAACAATTGAGTATTATTTTGGTAAATTATCATAAATAACTTCTTAAAAAATCCAAAATAACATTTCTGGATACAGACCATTGAAGGTATAGATTGAGTAAGGTCAACCGCAATAGAGATATTATCAAATGATGGCCTTTTAATATTTTTATTAGAAATATATTAAATTATTAAGTTCCAAATTAGGTTAGAAATATAACAGATATAATATAAATTTTGAAAAATTTAATAATGATAATAAATATTTGTTTATTATTATATGTTTCTTTTTAATCATCATGTAATTAAAAAACCAACACCAAATATCTGTATCTTTTACTATTTCACATATATATGTAACTCTATAATCATCATTCAGATATATCATAAGCATTGAAATGTATTCTAAATCTATTTATCCATAAATGAGAGTTATCTCATTTTAAATTAAATGAATTTTGAGATACCTAATTAGATGAATAGAAAAATAATTCAACACAAGTCATACATACTAAATAAATTATTTCTTAAAATTAACATTTACTTACATAGAAAACAACTCCATAATAGTATAGTGAGATGATAAAAAATAACAAGATCCATGATAATTTATTTAATATTCATAATGCTTAGTCTCTTCCACTTATATCATACATCATAAAAAACATATAAAAAATCTCCATGAAAGAAGAAATATTTGATAAATTTTTTATCCAATAATAAATATAAATAGTATTTGAAAGTATTATTTCCTAAATATTTTTATGATTTTTAACAAATTATTTTTTATTATATACTTCTATATTAATTAAATATAAGAAAAAAATTAAATAAATTTCATTAAAAAATAAATCATATTTAAAAAAACATACACCATATATTAGGTGATGAATAAGGATAGATTTCAATATTAAGAAAATTACTCATGAAACATCTTGCTCTAGTAACATCCTCTATAGGCACCAATAATAGATAATTTTGATCAATAATGTTATATATTGTTCCTGTTACTTGACCTGAATTCATAGGCCGGTGATGTACATAATCCCCCAAATATGCAATACCCCATAAACTACAATATATACATGAGGATCCATAGTATACAACTCATAGTGAAAGATTAGATCTAAATGAGGAGGATGAAGATATCAGTTGGTAGGATGCACATGCTATGACTGTCAAATCATTTGTCAATCATAACTTATACAAATGATTTTTTGTTCACCCATCAACATAATTTTGTCTAAAACCTATTTTTTCTAGGAATCTATTTTTATGTCCCCCAATTTAATACATGTATGATAAAAAACATTCATAATACTAACACCAACCCCATATCTTGTCACCAGGAAAGGATATTCATGGTTTACTAAAGTAGTTTCCATAATGTCTATCAAAATGTTCTGAATAAAATTCACCTATGTCGATTTCACTTGATGGTTACCCTGAAATGATATATTATAATATACTTTTAGTGATATAAATTTTAAAAATACTAATAGTGATGAAAAATTAAAATTAATTTCATACCTTTCCATAAACTACATCTTTAGTTGGATCCATAATAAACTTATCTTTTTTTCTATTTTATTCCCTTTTTAATTTTTCAGGGTAGGTTGTGGGAGATGGAGGACCAAACTGGACCTCATCCAAGCAGCTACTAAATATAGCTTTTAATGTATCAAAATTTTGAGTGATCATTTTTTTACTCTAGTAAATGATACCCTCCACATGATAAAGTATAAAAGTATATATTCTAAAAACGCATCTCTTGGTGAGATATCTTGGATGTTTATTACATAATAACAAATTAATATTTCATTAGGTAATTATTTTTTTACAATATAAAAAAATAATATAATAGAAATTCTTCTTCATATCAGTTGTTGAAATTTTGTTCCTTGTATCGGCATCTAAAAATCATACATGGGGCATGGTTTTCACTATATAAATTCTAAAAAAAATTGTCAACGGTGTTCTAAAAACACTATATTTAGTTTCCTAGGATAACAGAAAACTTTTGTTAACTTTTCACATTTCATGAAAGTCAAATGTCTTATGTAATTGAATATATGAACTATTATATAATAAAATATATAATTCTTTATGAAATCGATAAAAATAAATCAATTTATGTATTTTAACTCTATGTACTCACACATATTATCTTTCATCATATTATCAATGGACTTCCAATTATGATTTAAAATGTTTATCTTGCTTTTGGACTTCATAGTGATATAATTCATAAACTGTATTATATTTCTGCTATCTAGGTTATCATTATTATCAATATCAATATGTATCCCTATCTCTCCATTAGACTATGAATTTTTTCATCAAATTTGTTAGTTTGTATCTAAAAACTCTAGAAACCATGTTCTATGGTTAATAAGAATAATAAGACACCACCATTGAAAGAACTCTAGTAGTCATCCAGAAAATTATGACAAATTAAATTTTAAAAATTAATATTTTAATATTTGAAAATTATTAATAAGAATAAAATTTGTAAATACCTCAATAAGTGACAATCAACCTCTATGTCATTAATTTAAATTGAATAATATTTTTATAGTCAATATACCTACATATTATTATGAAAGTGAATAATTAAAAATAATGAATAAATTAATATCCAAGTAAAAATTATTTTTAATACATGCATATTTTTGATAAAAAAATTAATGATTTTGATGATTATTAAAAAATCATGTAACATAATCTAATAAAATAAAATTTTAATTAATAAATGATATATATTATCAAAAAATTTAAATTCAAATATCCATACAAAAAAAATTGTTTTTATATTCGTAAATTTCATGAAATCATAACTATGATAGGATTTTTAAGTGACAAAACGTATTTTGGGATCTCTTAATTAAAAAATTGAAAACAAATATTAATAAAATGATCAATATATTTAGGATTATACTTCCAAATTTATAAAAAATTGTCTTTAAATGTGAAACATTGAATTTTTTTATGAATAACTAGTAGAGTAACTAGGTGTGTTCAATATCCCTTAAATATTATCACTTTCTATATCATGTAATATACATGCATCATAGTCATTGTATTCATCTATAAATCACATAGTGATACTGAAAACACAAAAAAACACATAAGGCCATCATCATCCTTATCACCCAAATAATTTCTTTTCTATTGAAAAATGACAAAACGCTAATGATTTTATGGGTCAATAACATAAAATATCTGCTTTTCATGTGTCACCAAGATAAATACCTCCTCATTATAATGAAATATATTAAAAATATGAGTAAAAATTCAAAATCATCATATTTCAGAGCCCTTTCACTATCAACCCATTTATATTTAAACATTTTTACATTAAATTTATTTTAATAATTTTTCCATATATCCTTGATAACTCTAAAATATGTCGTTGATGTAAAAAATTGGGTTTTTATCTTTAGCACTCAAAAATGTTGTTCTTCGACGAAAACCATTGCCAACTATTTTGAACGGTACTCTTCTCATCCTAATATTTTTGTAAAATTTGTAGTAATTAATTACAATGACATACTATGTGATAAAATAATGAATTTGACTCCATGATAACGATTTCAATGTTTTTAATGTAGATATATTAGTTTTTTCTTTCTCATAGAACCATTAATGAAATATTTTTTTATGTCTAAATAATCAACCAATTTTTATTTATTTTTAGATATTTTATATTCAATCCATGAATATGTGATGATATATATAGTTAACCCTTATATGTGATATTCAATATGTTTTTATCTTCCTTCATCAAATTATCACACAAAATTCACTTTACATTTATGGAATTAATTTTCCTGCATTCAATATCAATTATCAAATGTCAATATACAGGGAGAGCTTCATTCTCTATGTCAAAAAAATAATCAGTTTAGAACATTATCACCCTTTCAAATATATATTTTTGAACAATGATGGGCTTTGGATGATGAGTATTTCTACCATCTAAAATCATCATTTTCCCATATATTTCAAAATTATACATCCCACACAAATAATTAGGCAGCATTATTCTTTTATCACAAAAACAAAATCACCAGATGAACTATTATAACCAATAATTTTGGTGCGAAATATTTTTTTAATTGATAAATCATGATGAAATATTCATTCTCTAACAAATATAACTAATTTATATCCATTGATTTCTAATAAATGGATACAGAAATGTTAAATAACTAAATGATAAAATTTCTAAAAGTATTGATAATATTCCACATGGGGAAATTGATAGTGGTTGGTGAATCAATATATGATTGTCATGAGATTTTGTACATATTAATTTGAAATAAATTAATGACAAAACATTATTCATATTTGAAGAGTATCTATGGGGTAATTTAATTAGATAATGAAATATGTGCAAAATCATCTTCTCGCTATTTCTTTATGTATGATAAGAAAAAGGTAAATATGATAAATTTCCATTAATAGTGGTACCTAACTCCAAATGTCTTCACATGGATATTAATTCAAATATATCATTAATTCCATGTTTGTAATTATTTTTATGTCTAAATAATTTCCAATAAAACTTTAAAATATTCTTAATTGTATATGTATAAGGTTAATGTTATATGTTATCTCTAAAACATTCTAATAATAAAGATCTAGTAAGATACACAATTTGTTCAGGGATGATTTTAATGACCATAAAATTCATTCTAAATAAGAATTATATAATTTTCAACTCCTCATAATATTCTTCACCTAATTATGGTTGTGGGATATTATTCTCTTGTGAACCATTTAATATCCTTTTCAATCATTGATAATGATGACCCATTCACAAAAATATTCAATTTACCGTAAACACTATATTTCATCTATTCTATAATTTAAAAAATATTTCTACTATTCCAAAATTGGACATGATTTGTGTCTATTAAAACTATATCCAGAAAAATTTCCACATGTACGAAATTAATTTCTAGAAAACATTATGATAACACATAATAGAAAATATTATGTCTTGTATATATCAAGAATTGTAACACATATCTCTCATGTAAATTCCAAATCATAAATAAATGGTGAATGATAAATTTAAATATGATTTCCTACATATTTGGTCTCAAAATCATCAATATAATCATAATATATTTTTCATTACAAATATATGTGGGGAAAATATTCAAACTACCAATAAAAAAGGCCTACAAATATATTTTATACAAAGGATTTGATATGGGCTAATTACATCCAAGAACAACCCCATATCGATATTTCAACCTTTACTCACACAAATTATAAAATTACTTATCAAATATATTCCACCCTAATGAATCAACACAATGACATTACCTTCATTCAGATATTAACTAATAAATATGCTATATTAACCTATTTGAATCATTTCAAAATGAAAATAAAAACATTAAATGAGGAATTATTATAAGATTACAAATTTCATTATTGAGTGGTTTGGTGTCTATTAATGAGAATGATCCAAATTTTTATTTTACATTTATTTTATTTTATGATGTAACACATTGACGACACTTTGATAAATAGGCATATTCCTTCAAATACAGCTCAAAATCATTGGGCGAAGGAATATAGATTTTTATAACCAAATCACATTTGGTATAAAAAACATTATAAAAAAATTAAATTGAGAAGCCCATTTCCTTCAGGAAGTAAAACTTTTAAACAACAAAAAATTTATAGAAAATATTATAAATTTACTAATTTCATTCATTATAGTTAAAATATTTATGAAAAATTGATAACACTGTAATTTTAGTGCAACATTAGAATATTGGTTTCTCGAGTATCTCCACAAAATCATTAAATAATTATTTTTACAATCGTTTCACCGAAAATACCATGAATTAATTTATCAATATGATCTTGTATCTCATGCTGAATATCATTATTGACATTATATATTTAGCTTTATATTATTTCTACTTACTAGATAAAATGGGTTTAATTATAGTTAATTTATATAAAATATGATGGATTTTTTTCTTATAGAATTTGGATTTCTCATATTTGAGCACTCCACACACGGATAGAAAATCAGATAGTTATTATCAATATTTCATTTTATAAATTCCAAGAAAACATTAAATCTTATATAATTATCATTAGTGTTTATTCATAAATTTATTCATTTTCAATCAGTTAATAATCTAAGAACAATATTTAAAATATTATTATATTATAACATTTAATCATTAATATATATATATATATATATATATCATATAAACATATGACCAAAAAATTAATTAACTAATTATTGATAAAAATTTAATAAAAATAAACAAGTATAGAAAACTACGGTAAATTATTAGATACACCGAACATATATGAGTTTTTAAAATTCAATGGAGTGATAAAAATGAACTTATCTACCAACATTGAAACATCGAAATATTTTATTGTTCCTATCTTCATAAATAAATTCTATGTCATCGATGACTTATGATTTCCACCAGGCAAAGATAAAACGAATAATGAAATATAATAATAGTTATAACCTAACCATTATATTGGAGGGAATAAATATTATTATCCATATTATAAATTTTATATATTGTATATTTAGTCAACTATTTTAAAATTCATCAGAATGATTTTATAAGCATAAGATATGAATGAGTCCAAATCATACGCATAAAAAATAAATGTATTTACATAGTATTTTTTTACCAACATTTAATGGAACAAAATTTTTAATACTAAATTTTGACACATTTATAATTCTTTTTTTCACAAAATAAACATTATTTATGAAATTGGAATATAAAAGTTTAATTTTTCTGGTTAGTTTCATTTTTGATGAATAGTTATGTGACTGTTAAGAATAGTAATGTGACCATTAAGAATAGTTACATGGCCATTATACAAATAACTATGACTATGAAAGTGTGTAAAATTTCTATTATCTTATGAATTAAAAAATAATATATTTATATCATGGAATATGTAATTAAATGTTAAATAATGATAAATTAATTATTTGTATTTTTTAAAACATAAATGGTTATTTAAAATTTTATTATTAATTTTATTATTTAAAAAAATATTTAATTTAATAAAATAGAATCATAAATTAATATTTTGTTTTATAACTATTATAAGATAATTTTACGAGTCCTTGATTGATTTTCAATGTCTCATAAAATCAGTTATAATTTTAGAATCAATATTTTTCAAATAACGATAATTTTAATTAAAAATTACATTTCTCATACATAGATATTTATTTACATAAAATAATTACTTTTTTTAATTATACACTTTGAAAAATCACTTAGTAGAAATTTTGGATTTTTTGTCAAACAATTGAATATTTGGTGAATAGTGAAATATGATAATTTACAGTATATAACATTATAAGATAAATACACTCTTTTTTGATTCATTTCTGATGTAAGCACAATAATATAGAAATATCCTTCTCTCCTTATTTTATTTACTCATGGTAATCAAAACTATTCATATTCTTGAGCAAAAATAATTATCTAATGAATAATATCAGAGAAAAAACCATTTACATCCATGGTAAATACTAACCCTCATATCCTATTCTCCTAAAACCTCCAAAGCCTTGAATATTCCACAATTTCTACCCGATATATCCCTCAAATATCACCCCCAATTTTAGGTCTTTCTGTTCTCACCCATAAGGCCATTTAATATTTCCTTCAGCAGGTTCTCTTGGAGATAAATTTGGGTGGAAAATCCTCTATTATTTATTTAATTTTAATTTGATTTATTTTAATTTTTTTATCCTTTCCCAAAACCCTATTTAAAATCATTCAGAATAACTACATTATATAATATATACTATAATATAATTATGTTAATGTAATATCCATCATTAGATCCTTTCTCCTCTCCCTTTAATTCTAAAAATGTAAACATCGTTCATGATGTGTTGATTTACCAACACTATGGACTATGAATTTTAATTTCCAATACTACCTTCAAAGCTAGCTATAAAACCATTAATATTGTTGAAAAATATTTTATTATACATATTATATGTTATTTAGTGTTCTTTAACTAGTATATATACATAATATTAATTAATAATACAAAAGTAGTTCATGATGATCGGAAAATATCCAAATGCTTCTAAATGGTTATTAGTAACATTTTATATAATAAATCATCCTTGTATATGTAAAAAATGGTATATAACACTGTTAAAAATTATATATGTTCCATAATGATATATAATTTCAATTATGGATATCTCTTTACTAGTTTACCTGGTCTTTTATACACGTATATAAGATTACCAGTCATTAAAATAAAGGAAATGAACATTTCTGAATAAATAAATTGATTCTAATAACTCATAAAAAGGCCATAAATGAACTTAATAAAAATACACCAAATAATTTAAATGGTGAATATTTTCTAAATTAAATTATAAATTAATCAAATTTTATTCTTCAGGACATTAAGTTCAAGTGAAGAACACATTCCCACACAAGGAAAGGGATTCTCCCCAAATGATCATTTTTCCTTTCGGTTAGGATTTATCTCTCCTTAACCCAATGTAATGATTATTTATTCTAATTTAATCCTCATAAATTCTATTTTAATTTTCAAAAATTATTTACATTTCTCAATTCTTAATTATTTAATGGGTAAATACATGTTTTATAATGTTCCATTTTTCATTCCTTCAGATAAGCATGCCCGATTAAAGGGAACATCCCTATTAAATACCCATATCCTTGGGTACTCTATTTTATGTTATAAGGAAATATTAATTTATTTGGTATAATTAATTTCAATTTATCTTAGTTCATTTCTATTTTTCTGAAACCAATTACACATATTTCTGATTTAATTAAACTTTAATATTTTCCCTTAAAATGGATTGAAGTGACCCATTTCTAATGTTTTATAAAAACTATTTTTACCTATTTCCACTTAGATTTGAAAAACTTTATGAAAAAAATTATGATTTAATTGCCCAACCCTTTTCCATTTTTTGTATATACATATTTACAATTAGATTTTATGTAAAATTAAAATAACTCTTATTTTTAAAATAAAATTATAATTATATCAAGAATTGAACAGTGATTTTATTATAGTATTTTAACATGTTTTAATATTTTCAATTGAATAATATTACTTATGTCTCTACCTACCTTCTTCGAGATGAGGAAGGGGATAATAAATTGCCACGCCCTTCCTTCCTCAATATGATGGAGAGATGATGACCTTAGAGTCCTGCCTTTATTAGGACCTGAAGTGGTGACTAGAACCAATGGAATAGAATATCACATAATATCGAAGTAATTACCCTTTTTATAGATCATGATCAGGATATAATATGGTAAATCCCCAGAAACTCCAAATTCTATTGTAAAATTAAATCCAAAATCCATTCCCAAATGAATGTTCAAATGTAAATATGATAAAAGGTACACCAAAACATTAATGTAAAATAAAAAAAAGGAAAGAGAGTAAGAAGAAACAACAACTGATCTTGATTACTGAGCTAGTAAAGCCCATCACGGTCCTCAAAGCCCTTCTAGAAACCTAGAAATAGTTTTATATACATTGGTTGAGCATACCAGTAAACTCAGTAGGGAAACTAAAGCCACTCGTGCCAAATTGGGGGAACATACTAATGTCCCTGTGAGAAAATAGTAGAAGATCAAAAAAACATATCAAGGTGTACTAAACATCCCATCCCCACCAAGGAACTCTCAAAAAATAATTCAAGTAAAGTAATGTAGTAGTATAACCACATCGATATTTTGGTACCTCACACCACTTTCCCAGTGGTTAACTACTCATCGCTAACAACTAACAAATTCATGCTACGCCTCTTCCCATACACAGTCTCAATACCACAACCTTCTTGCACACACATAGACATAAAACCACACACAAACCCACCCATTGACAACTAGGCCACAACAACCATGCCACTTGCCCGAAGACACAAGGGACTCATCCTAGAGACACTTGGGAAAACAATACTGACCGACAATAACCTAAGGCCCTTGACCCCAAAAAACCTTCCCAATGGATCTATGACTATGGTAATCCTCATGCCATTACATCATTCCTGGATATTCTCAAGCGGTAAGATTTAGGAAGAGGGTGTGAGAAATAATATCAGTGACCAACCATCCATCATCCCACTGGGATGTTTGGAAAGACACCCTCCTCCAAGAAATGGGCGTGTTTGAAACATGATTCTCATAAAGGGTTTTGTGTGTATATAAATCACATGGAACTAAAATTTATTCATATATGTAATCAAACACTCATCCCAACCTATGGGTTTCAACCAGATAGACAAACAACCCCACCGGTACCACTTTTTCTACTACCCCTATATGCACATCCACACAACACCCGTTAAAAATCATAAACCCAACCCCATTTCATTTAACAACATTCCAATTGTTTTTTAATGGGATTCACCTTAATTTATTCTAGCCCTATCGGGAAACTACCAACCATAACCATACAAAAACAAAACCTGATATTCAATCCCACTACACACCCCCTCTGAACCACGACCAACTATCATTATTCATTGTTATACCGCACAATAAATATCTCACGACCCATCCCTACAGCCCCACTTCCATAAAAATTCCCAGATGCAGTCCCACTATATAAATAGTTCATAACGTGACCACAATACTACACCCCAATTCCATTCAATGGAAAAAACACAAAAGAAGAAAGTTTCACTTCCTACAAGTACATCCATTTCGCAGTCAATCAGTCTCTCAAATTGGTATACCACAAACCCCTATAATTTCCCTCACACAAAGCCCACATTAACCACCATTAAATCAAAGCACCTATTCCCACACACACCACTCCCCCCATAAAACAAAATATTTTGTCCACACATGTAACCATAACTGTGCTCCCAACAAGGTCACCAAACAACTCACACAAAGATAAAAAAACCCCAATAGAACACAACACTCATCCGAACCTATCAACACGATATATTTATATTCAATAAACTCTATTCTTTATGTCCTCTTTGATAATTAGGGTGATCACACAAGGGTTTTCATCATGGGGAATCCATTTCAATTTAACCAATGTATGTGATTAAATAGATTTCATGTCTCAACCATTTATTTAGCATCTCAACAAAACATAACATCACAGGTTCACAAGAAACAACCACCAACAACTATGATTTTTAGAAGTAATACAACCATATTAACCACTAAATAACTAGAGATAACAAATAAAACAAGTTACCAATGTCAACCCATATTCAATTTCCTTCCCCTTATTATAATAAGTATAGTTATCCATTTATCATTAACATCCTTATCCCATATTTATTACTTGTTAAAGAAATTTATTCAATATTTCATCATAATTAATCCCCACTACACTCACCCCATAAGATGCACAAATAAAGATAGGAAGATGAAATCCTTACATGGTTGATCAAAGGATCGATGGTCCTACTTGCATCAAGAGAAGAGGATTTCACTAAGAGTAGGAAACTCCAAGAAAAATGATCATTAGGGGCTCTAGCCTAGGGGCATAACTCATATAGGGAGGAAGTCTCTAGTCGCACCAAGGGTAAATGTAAAACACACTAGGAAGGGAATATCCCATATTTGAAGATCTGGATCCTATATCAAAGGAAGAATGATTTCAAAAAGTCATTAACATGGGACCTTAGTGAAGATCATGCATTTTGAGTATCTCAAATCCCTCAGGACATTAGGATATTAATGAAATAATTAATATCCCTCTAAAATCCCATAAAACACCCAAGGAAGGATTGAAACTCAGTTTACGTCAAATAATAATTAAGTGGGGCGAAACTGGGAAAATATGAGAAACTAGAAATTTACCAAAGGGTGAGAGACTATATGGTGTGACATGGTTTTGGTGTAACTGTAACACCCCGAAATTTTATGAAAAATATTCTTTTTAATTTCATTAATGACTTGTGTTGTAAGCTACACCAAAAGGAGCTTGCACAACATGCATCCTTTACTTGCCTTGCATTACACACAATCACAACCTTCCACGATAGCGTGTGTAGTACGCAATACTGAGTTTCACTAAACAACGATAT
Organism: Viscum album; assembly: GCA_963277665.1. NCBI lineage: Eukaryota > Viridiplantae > Streptophyta > Magnoliopsida > Santalales > Viscaceae > Viscum > Viscum album. Next base: position 689,612,315 of record OY728167.1, read on the forward strand.
GCTATTAAAATATTATTAAAACTAGCCGTTATAAATAGTAATAACCACTTTTTGAAATTTTTGTAAATTTTATTTTTCAAAATGGAATTCATTTTTGGATTCGGAATATCAAAATTAGATTAGGGTGAAATTTTGGTACTTTTCGGATAACTTTCATATTCTGATAAATAGTGAAAATTACTAAATTTTAATTAAAAACAACTTTTTTAATCGAAATAATTAATAATGATAAATTATTAATTTCAGTGGTTTTAAAGTATATTTAGAATATATTTTTACAATTTAATAAAATTTTGTTCATTGGATGTAATTTCACTTTTAAACTAGTTATAAACAAGTGTCAATCTTTTGATAGTTATTATCTCTTAAAAACACGCTATTTGTTTTGACGACGAGAATTAATTTTTAAATTAGTTAATGTAGCTGATATTTTTTGAATTTGATAAAATAGAAATCATTTTTGAATTCATAATATCAAATATATATTAGGCCTAATTTTTTGTATTTTTCTGGAAACATTCATTTTTTGATGAATAGTGAAACCAATAAGTGGTAGTTAAAAAAAACGAATTTTTCATAAAACATAATTTTACCGCTTCTGCGAGTGGAATTTCAAAAATCTGAGAGACACGGTTGATGTCAGTAAGTAAAATGTTGTTCAATGACATGAAAATAATTTTTGGTGAATAGTAACTTTTTACTTTTTTTTACCACGGTTAAAAGTAAATAGGGTAATTAAGGGTAAAAATGGTATTATTATTACCCTAACACATGTCCTAATTCTATTGGATAAGTTTAATTCGACCAAAAAAAACCCTAGGAATAAAATGTGACCATTTAGGCCCACTTGGATTAGATTAGGACATTTATTATTAATTTATTCAAAGAAGGGTTAAAATAGTTAAAATCAATGTTTAATAAGTAAATAATTTTTAATATATGGTTATACATATGATGAATTCCACTATAAATAGTAATTAGAAAGATAAAACGATTTCCTACATAATGATATTTAATTTGTAATTTTTAGACATTATATAATTTAATTTATTTATGACACAATGATGATGCAGTAATTATTTTATTAACGAAATATTGACATAATTGATGTTATAAATTCCCAAATAAATGTAATTTGAGACTTTTTATGAATTCCACTAATTTTCTAGGTTAATATGACATGGTAGTGTTGATTTAATTAACTTTTTTCGAACTAATAATTCTATTATGATTTTCACAAAAATCAATTACTAAATAGTGTCAAAATTGACATAAAATAGTTTTTAAAACAAATATTATATTATTAATTGTTATTGTATTCCTAAAAATCTAAGGTTCAGACAAATGACTTATATGAGGTTATATATATTAATTATAAACACCTTGGGGTTCGTTTGGCTTGTTATAGTAGGTTTATTAACCTTATAGTGTAAGAACACAAAAAGACACGGTAAAATTAAATTATCTAACTTAAAGTTAAATATAAATGATAAGGTTAAAATAGGAACCTAAACATGTCTAAATTATATTGGATGAGCGGATTTCGACCCATCCCCACCTTATCTTAAAACTAAATCAATTTTTGGCTATTTAAAACCGAATATGACTTTATAATAAAATAATATTTTTAGTTATTCCAAAGGATCCCTTCTCCTCCCTTATAAAAGGGCACCTCCTCCCTCTCTTACTCGCACCACTTTGAGCCTTAAAGCTCGGACAAAACCTGAAAAATTCTCTTCTACACTTCCCTAGAAACATCCTAGAGGTCCTGGTCTTCTTCAAAGACCAATTTTAGTGCCCTAAGATGAGGACTCAAAGAGGCGCTTCAAAGAAGAGGCAATGTTCGTTACTGATTCTTTCAACTTTATTTCTTCTTTCACTTCTTCTTCTTAGGTTGTTTCATTATAATTTAATAACATCAGTATCACTCATATATACTGACATGTTATTATAAGTATGAAACAACCCTATTTAACAATCTATCCATCCTATGGAAAACGAAATCACCGCGCGTGCGTACGTACGGAATACCGTCTCCACACCGTGGTGTAATCTATTTTCCACCACCACCTTACTTGGATGGGTATAATGGTGTACATAATAACTATATATTATTATTGTAAAGTGATATTGATTCTGAAATAGTATAAATACACTCCAATACAATTCCACGATCATGAGAACGATATCATCGCTTGTGCATACGTACGGAATACCGTCTCCACGACGCGATGAGATTCATTATCCACGTTAACCATTCATGAATGATTATAAAGTATATATAATAAGTAATCATGAAATATATGACATAATAATGATACTGGATTTATGTGTATATATATGTATTTCATCTACTTAATTCCATTCAACTCAATAAGGAAACGAAAACAGCGTTCATGCATACGTACGGCCTACCGTCTCCATGAACGGTGTATTTCATTCCATTTACTGATCTATTGTATATATGTATATTCTGAATATATATTATATATAAATCATGTTTTATATTCTTTAATTAAGTAATCATGATCTATGTAATCATATGAATAATTACAAGTCAAAACACGGACGACAAATGAAACGATTTTACCCAAAACGCTCTTTAACATGGAATTTACAAAAGAACGAGTAATATAAAGTCATAAGTGAACCATATATGACATCATAACAATGAGTATGATTTTGTAATAAGTCAATGACATTATTTAAATCATTATACAGGAGGTTCGGACACATACGAAGCAAATCGGACATAAGGTAAGGGAAAATTTTGCAAATCTCATTTTTTATCCGAGATTGCTTATACGTAAGTATTTACTGGGGTTATTGTTATCATCCATGTCCATGTTTTCTAAAAGTTTTTTTATGTATGTTTAATGTCCTTTTTACACATTTTTACTTTTAATAAATGGTATGTAAGGAATCATTATTTTGTTAATGTTATGTGGTACTTTTTGACTTTTCCAGTGAAAGTACGAGAAGAATGTTTTTTAACTTATACGGCACGAATGGATTTTTACAGTTTTATAAAGACTTATTTTTATGAAGCCTCCTCCAAAATATTTCATGACTATTTTCAACAAAATCCTTTTATTTTAAAATTGCATAACATTTTGTAAAAAGAGAATGATTTTGAAGAAGAAAGGATATTTTCCTCAAGAATTCATTTCCAGTGTTTTATCAAAACCATTTTCCATCTAAGATGGCATTATTTCATATGAGTATGTTTCAAGTATAATGTCTCTATGATTTACATTGTTTCACTTTTCTTATGATGAAATGATATCCATTTGTTTTATCTGGATTATGTTATGATGGAATGATGTTTATGAAACCCATTTTATTCTTTGGGTTATGATGAATGTTTTAATTTTATTTTGTGGCACAAGTAAGAATGATTTCATTATGAGATGGGTGGGACCTATATCTCCATCCAATGCATTGGTTAAAGATTTATATCTCATGATATAGACATGGATGGAATGGCATGTTAAACCAGTTTAGTAATACAGGACTGGAACGAGGAGTGAACTCGATTCAGAAAGCCACTTTGTCCACTAAGATGGTCTTGGCAGCAATGCCTTGGCTACTATGGAAATCATATCATGTGCTTAATGGTTGCCACAATTACATGTTTTATTCCCATGCTATTTTATCATTATTAATGTTTCTTTATGATCTATGCCTTATGTACTTCCATGTTTTATGTCACTGCTCACGCTTTTGATGTGTAAACATTATGTTCATGTTTTTAAGTTCAAATGTATATAGTGTGTTTTATTTTATCCATGCATACCCTTACTGAGCATTTGAGCTCACCCTTTTTATGTTTTCTTTTCCCCAGGATATATAGAAAGGTTTTTGGTAAGTAAAAAAGGGGAAGATCTTTATGAGAGATGTTGAAGATCTTTCACCACGATTAGAATATTTTATTCCGAGTTTCCAAAGACACTAATCTATTATGGTCCTTGTGTGTCTATTTTTGTTATGTATTAAGTATTTCGCAAAAGTAATGTAATGTCCATGTACATTAAGCTTCAGGTCTCTACAGTAACCATTTTAGGAAATAGGATATTTCGAAAACCCCCAAAACAAACCACTATGACCCAAAAGAAACACCACAAGCACTGGATTTTCACAAAATTAAAGCCCATGAAAATATATTTTGCTACATCTGGTACCTCTCAAAATATTCTCATCTCGAGAATTTAAAATGAAATCCAGAAGGAAGAGGGGTCTGACCAACAACCCCATAAGATACCTCTTAGTGTAAAACCACCCATCATTTTTTAAAACTAGAGAGAAAACCTCAACATCCATGAACACCTCCTTGACATCTATCTCTGGAAGAATTTTATAAACTATATTTCCCCACTAATTCAACAACCAAACAAAACCATGGTCACATTGTCATGACCCCTGTATTAGGGAGCTCCTTCCTCTGTGTCAATATACTATTCACATTAGGCGGCACAGAATCACATGCACAGGTTTAATTGCATTAAAATTAATTCATATTGATTAGGGATCATTTCCTCCCCTTTCCTTAGTCAAGACTTACCTCACATATTCAGAGAACATGGAAACAACATATCATATAGAAAATGAGGTCAAAACATTACATCAGAGGAAACACACAAATAAAAAAATAGATAAACATAGAATATTTTTGGTTATTTGGCATGAATATGTACATCCCACTCCCATGTACACTCCTTTATTAAACCATGCCTACACAACACACAAACCAAAGAGATGGTTCATCCATAAATCTCATTCTCCTCATAATCCTTGATTCTTATGGGCCACTCCATGAATATCGTGTCATCCTCGATATATAACCTTCCACAATCAAAGATGTGGGAGTCACATTGTAAATATCGATGGAGTTGAGAGACATGGGAGACCTCATGGATCCTATCCAACCATGGTGGCAATTATAGCTGATTTGACACCTTTCCAACTCATCAAAACACCTCGAAAAGTTCGATGAACCTGGGAGTAATATTGGTTCCTCTGCCAAACCTCTACTACCCACGTAGTGGGGAAACCATCAAGAAGACATGGTCCCTAACCTATAACTCCAATGATATACTCCTACGATCAGCATAAGACTTATTTTAGTCTTGATTCGCCTTCATACTCTCACACACAAGCTGAACAATCTTCATCATGCACTGCACTTCTTCTAGTCGAAGAAGACCCACCTCCCCATCCTCTATCTATAATATGGGTGAACGCCACGATCTTTCATACAAGACCTCAAATAGTTACGTTCCAATGGTAGAGTGATATATTTTATTATAAGAAAACACTACTAGTGGAAATTGTCTTACCCACGATCCTCTATATTCCAGAACACATGCTCAAAAAATATCCTCCATTGTATGGATGCTCTATTCTGGTTGCCCATCCGTCTGAGGGTGGAAATAAGTAGTGTGGTATAGATGGGCACCAAAAGAATTCTATAATCCCTTACAGACTCATGAGGTAAACCATTCATCTCAATTAGAGATGATGGATCTTGGAACTCGATGAAGACGAACCACTTCACCTATGTACCTCTATGCGAAGACATCCATTGCGCTCGACTCCATGATTTCTTGGAAGTGAGATAATTTCGTCAATCGATCATCCACTACCTATATATCATCACATACACCATGTTCTTTAGGTAGTCCTAGGAAAAAATCCATTGATATTTTATCCCACTCCCACTCAAGAATGCCTATGGGATATAACAGACTTCCAGAACACAATGTGCATCCTTCTTTTAAAAACACACTATGAACCTTACAACTAACCCTGCCACATTCCGCTTCACCCCGAGACACTAAAAATATTCCCTTAGGCCTCGATACATCATGGAAACCCCTGAGTGTACCTCTGGCAGTGATCTATGGAACTCGTGGAGAATTCCCTCGCACATTGTTATTAGGAAAAAAAATTCCCATGAAACAACATCCAATTATGTCTATCCTTTTACCATCCTTCTAGATCATCACCCTGGCCAAAGCGATCAAGCATCAATTTAGCCTCTGAGCCTCCCCATTGAGACACCTGCACCTATCATGGAAAATAAGACTTATCATTCATCTAAAACAGATATCCTCTTACACTATCATTTCCAACATATAGGTGAAACACATCCAACTCCTCCATTTCCTTCATAGAATCTATGGAATCTCAAAATGCCTCCTTCTATGACTTCCTTCTCAATTAATTGGCAACAACATTCTCCATTCCTATGTTCTAATAGATGTTTAATTCTTAGTCCTAGAGTAAATCCATCCACCTTTTCTTCCACATGTTCATGTATCGCTGGGAAAAGATATACCTACAACTCTAGTGATCCATGAAGACCACAAAGAACTCCCTGTGGAGGAAATGACATAACGACTCAGTGTGAACACGACCGCTGCAAGTTCCAGGTCATTGGTGTCATAGTTAATTTCATGTAGACATAACTTCTTAGACCAATATGAGATCACTCCATACTATTTCCTTAGCACACATGTGAATCCTAGACCAGAAGCATTATTGAAAACCACAAACAATACCCTTCATTTGGAAACCTTAGCAATAGAGAACTGAACAGCTTCCCCTTCAAATAGATGATGGATGCCTGAAGCTGCTCACTCCATAGGAAGGCCTGGATCTTTCTGGTCAATGCCTTAAATAGAGATGCAACTTGGGAGATGTTGGGTATGATCCTCTGGTAGTAGCCTACCAGACCAAAGAAACTATAAACCTACACAAAATTCATGGGTCCTACCCAGGAAACAACTTCTTTGGCCATTTATGGGTTCACTAATATCCACTGATATGACACCACATTTCCATGGAAGGGCACCTATAAAGTCCATAACAATCACATGGACAACATTCCATAGAGATGGTGTAGTTTGATGAAATCCAAGACAATCCTCCCATGCTCGACATGCTCCCCCTCTGATCTTGAGTATAACAGGATGTCGTTGATGAACTTGATGATGAACTGGTCTAGGAATTCATAGAAAATAGTGTTCATTAGTCACATGAACACCACCAATGCATTTATAATAAAGAAATTCATGGATACATACACAATGTGCCCATACCAACATTTTAAAGCTGTCCTTGAGATGTCACACCCTTCACCGTCATCTGTTGATATACATACCATATATCGATCTTACTAAACCTACCTTATCCAATTAAATGGTCTAAAGTATCATCGATCCTCAAATGGGGTAATACTTCTTGATTTTCACCAATTTCAGTATCTGATAGTCTATGAATTAACATTGAAAACCATCTACTTTCTTCGAGAACAAGACTAGATCACCCCATGGTGACAAATTTAGCAAGATAAAAAACATCTTCATCAGGTCGTCTACCTGAATCTACAACTCCCATAACTCATATGGCTTCAACCAATAGGGATCCATCAAAATCAGACAGGCATCAGGGTACAAGTATATCCCAAATTCAATGTCATGTCGAGGGGCTAGAGTACCATCCTATTTGGGGAAGACATCGAGGAACTCCTTGAGAGTACCTCAAACTTCCACTATCAATGTGTCTACTGATTCCACTGAAATTTATGCTAACAAAGAAAGAAGGGGCTCCACATGCTGGCTTCCCACCTGAAAACTTTTCTTGCCACTAAAATCAATGCACTGGCCACCCATATCCATGAAGATGACCTTTCTACAGAAGCAGTTGATAATAGCATTCATAGAGAACAACTAGTCAATGCCAAGGATGAAATTGTATGGTTGCATCGATTACCGAAGAAGATCCCCACAAGACTGATATGGTCAAAACATCAATACAAATCCCTGACAGGCATCAAACAGAATGGTCTAACCTCCAATTAGCGAACTCCACACTAGGGTAACAGAATTTCTCCATACATGTAGACCAAGGGAATGGGCTAGAATGGGTGAAACAATGGACCGTGAAGCTCCTAAATCAAACAAATCACATTCAAGGGTACTAAAGAGACTGATCATACATAGAACAACCTCTAGTTCTGCTAGAAATACTGCCTCTATGGCGTGTAACTAGCCACACCCATCTCCTATACCCCTCGATTGTCGACCACCTCCCTGACCATACCCTGGTCGAAGTCCCTGAGGAGAGACCTGAGGTTGATGTCCTCCAAAACCGTCTACCCTCGATGGAGTGGGAGATCACTACCCCTGCTGTAGGAAAGGCATGACCTTAAACTGCTACTACTGGGGTGGGCGCGGAACCTTCCCACCCCCACTGTACTATCCTAGAACTAGGAACTGGTTGTAAAGTTGACCACGAGCTCCATAGACAAAGAACCTCACTCCTAGGAACATAAGGAAAGGGCAGGGACCATGTGATCGGAACTGGAACAATAGAGGATGACTCTTTATAGGCCGAAACATAGAAGAACCTGATTTCAGAGACCATCTACTGAATACCTTCTTCTTTGACAGACATGAATGGATACCCTCTCATGGTACCCCTCCCAGCGAGTGAAACCTATCTACTACTTCTTCCTTCTTCTGAACTTCCATGTATGTCAGCAGAGTAAAGGGAGTGACGACATATTGATGATATGTTTGGTGTGCCTCCACCTTGAATCTCACCTATGAATATTCATCTAAAACGAGATATGGAGAAAAGTGTAGGATATCCTTGAATAGGATCCCCACTTCCCTCACTGAAATACACCTGTGATGAAGGGAGGGAACCTCCATCCTCTTCTCGACCATCATCATGGAAGAAAGGAATTACACTCAGAACTCCTTCTCAAAGTCATCCCATGAGACATCGGTATCCTTCCTCTCCTCGAGGTAATGCATACACCACTGAAACGCCACTCCATGTTTATGGATCACTTATAATGGAACAAAGTAATTTGGAAGATTCCAGATTAGGATGAAATCGATTACTAGCTCCTCGAGCCAACTCTCTGCCTTCATGTCTGATACGCCTCCATCGTACTTTCCCAGAGTCTTCCATTGGAAGGAACAAAGCATCTTCTTCCACCGTTAAACTTACTTTTCTCAATCGTCCCTTTTTTGATCAACTATTTCAACATACTAGGCCCTAACTACTCATAAAACATGTCAGTGACATCTAGGTTCGACAGCTAAAAAGGAAACAAGGAACTCCTAAGACTTAGTAGTACTGAAATTTTATTTGAAATTCATTTTAAATCTTCTTTTTTATTTAATTTTCCAATACAACTAATTCAAATAATAAAAAAAGTCATTATTATTCATTTAAATTTCTTAGAGTCTCTACCCTGCATGTGTACCCCTACTTGGACATTTAGTAGGTCCATAGTCCTTGCATCGGATCACAGGGGTCCCAAAAATCTTGTGTCCGAGTTATTCTTCCCTACCCTATTTCATGCACCAAGGTCACCTAAAACTATTTCCCTACCTTCCCATCAAATCTAACTGTTTCTGACCATGAACTACATCCTATATTTAAATAATAACCTCCCTTTGATACAACTTTTTCATGACTCACCATCATTATGATGGGGGAATGGATATCAATGTTCCATGCCCTTCCTTCCTCAACATGAAGTGGAGATAATGACCTTGAATAGCAGCAACTAGATCCAAGGGAATAGAATCTCATATAATATTGATGTAAATACCCTTTTTATAGAATAATATTGATATATAAGATGGTAAATACCAAAAAACTCCAAATAATAAATTAAAATTAAATCCAAAATCAATTCCCACATGCATGTTCAAAAGTAATGTTGATACAAGGTACACCAAAACTCCAAGGTAAAGTACCAAAATAAAAGGGAATAAGTAGCAATAGAAAATGATCATGTTTCTTGAGCTAGTAATTTCCATTACAGTACTCCATGTCCTCCTAGAAACCTGAAAACAATTTTATATATGTATGGTGAGCATATGAGTATACTCATTAGGGAAACAAAATCCACCCATGCACAAGTGGGTGAACATACTAATGTCCTTGTGAGAATATAGTAGAACCACAAAGAACCTATCAAGGAGTACTAACCCTCCCAGCCTCACTAATTCACACTCACGAAATAATGCACGTCCGGTAAAGTAGTAGTATAAGAACATTGATATTTGGATACCCCGCAACACAATCCCACTGGTTAATTGCTCATCCTTAATGGATAACATCATGATGCTAACATTATTCCCACATATAGTCACACTTCCAAAAGCTTACCTCACACACATGGGCCTCGAACCACACAAAAACCCACCCACACACACCTGGGCCACAACAACCACACCTCTCCCCTGAAGACACCTGGGCCTTGTCCCGAAGACAGTTGGGAAAATAGTCCGGGGCCGCAAACACCCGATCCCCTCCTAAAAAAACATGCCTAAATGATCTAGGACAATTAGAGACTCATGCCCTTAAAAACTACCCAAATACGTTGGATTAGTTAGAACCCAGAAGAGGGCGTGAGGAAAAAAATCAATAACCATCCATCCGTCCTCCCACAAGGATGTTAAAAAAGACACCCTCCCCCATGGAATGGGGGTTTCTAAAACATTGTGCTCAAAAATGGTGGGGAATGTATAAAAATCATAAGTAATTAATTTTTTTAAATATATGTAATCAAATACAGAGCCCAACCTACAGTTTTAGAACAAACAGACAAACTAGCCCACCCATACAACTTTTTCTGCTACCTGTAGATGCACAACCACACAACACCCATTTCCAAGAATAAATACAAAACCATTTCATTTATAATCATTACAATGATTTAATTAAGATGATTAACCTTAATTTATTCCATCACTATCGGGAAACCACCAACCATAACCATAAAACAAAAAAACCATATTTGTAGTCCCACTGCACACCCCCTCTCAACCACTACCAGCTATCATTATTCAATGTTATACCATAGAATCCATCTCTCATAGTCCATCCTTGCATCCCCCCTGCCCAAAAAATTCCTAGATGCTATCCCACTACATAACAAGTTCATATACAAATCGCAGTCCTAATGCCCAATGTCGTTCGACAGCCACAACACAAAAAAAAGTTCACTCCTTACAAGTCCATCCATTCCGCAACTAATAAGTCTATCAAAATGGGATCTGAAAACACCCCATATACTATCCAACACATGAATCCCATGGAAACTACTATGAAACCAAATGCCCCTATTCACACACATACCATTACAACATCACACAACCAACTCTTCCATCCATCCCTATACCCATAATCGTGCCCCAAATAGCAGCGCCACACAACTCACACAGTGTCACAAAACCCAAAAAAACACAACACTCAACCACACCTATCAAAAGGATATATTCAGATTTGATATACACTGTTCTATAATTCCACTTATAAATTTTGGGGTGAATGAACAACGGTTTTCATCTTGGGCGTCCATTTAATTTATCCCAATGTATTTGATTAATCAGATTTCATGTTACATCAATTTATTAAGAATCTCAACAAAATAGAACATCACCAGTGCACAAGAAAATCAACCAATACCATTATTTTCAAAAGGAATAAATCAATAACAACCAAAAAATAACCAAATATAACAAATAAAACAAGTGATCAACGTCAACCCATCTTCAATTTTTTACCTATTTTTATAGTAGGTCTTGTTATCTATTTATCATTAAATTTTCCGTCCCTTGTTTATTACTTGATAATGAATTGGATTCATCTGTTCTTTAGAATTAATAATGATTAAACCCACCCCACATGATTCAAAAAAATAGGGGAAGAATAAATACCTACTTTATTGATCAATGGATCGATGTTCCTCCTTGTTCCAAGAACTCAGGATCGTGCGAGTAGTAGAAAAATCCAAGAAAACTGAGCATAAGGGGCTCTAGAACTGTAACCCGACCGTTCTATAAAGGAACTCTATAGACACACTAATGGGAAATGGAAAACACATAAATAAGGGATGATCCTAGATTTGAAGAGATATATCCTATATTAATGGATGAACAGTTTCCAAAAGTCGTTAACATGGGATCATGGTCAAGATCTTGTAGTTTGAGAATCATAAATTCCTCGAGACGTTAGGATACTAAAAATAAAATTAATATCATTTGTAACAACCTTAAAAACACCCATAGAAGGCTTGAAACTCAGTTTACAACAAATAAGAGGTAAAATGGGAGAAACTAGGAAATCATCAGAAACTAGAAATTCAAGAAAGGGTGATAAACCATTTGGCGTGGCACTATTTTAATGTGGCACCATTACGGTGCCACTATTTTGGTGCCACCATAATTGGGTACTACAGTTTTATTGCCACAATTTCGGATAATCCATTTTGGTACCACAATTTCGGTGCAACCATTTCGGTGAAACCATTTGTGTGAAATGATATTTTGGAAACCCACCGCAACAAACCACTACGACCTCCAAAAACATCAGAAAAACCATATTTTCACAAATGAATGGTAAAGGAAAATTGACTTTATTATAATTTATTTATTTTTACCTATTATGTTACCATATACAATATTTTCTTGAATGTATTGTGATTATTTTTTGTGGTGTACTATCTTGATACCATTCACCATATTACTTTGGATGGTTTATGATTTTATATATTATTTGGGAAAATGTATTAAAATTTCATATGTTAGTTTCTATATGAATGTATATGTTTACCTCGATTCACCAATTTCATAGAAGGACTACATTAAAATTATTATGTGATAGGTGGGGCCCTCTATAGCCCCTATATGCATTGATAGTTCTCATGAGAAATACTAGACTGGTTTGTACCCATTTATATATGATATCTTTTCTAAATCCTTAATGGTATGTTTATGATGTCAAGTACTATTCATTCTCTCATTGTGATATTAGTAATTAAAAAATAATGTGATTATTCAACTAGTAGAAAACCCTTGGTTATGTTTCATTCTCATGTGATTAGTTATGTAACATTTTTTTCAGATTCTATTGTTTACATATTATGATCAAGATTATTTTTTAATTGAATGTGTTTTTTCATTTATTCATAATGCCTTATTTTTTTGGTTCAATATAGCCTCTGATGTATCTTTTACCACTATTAAGTATCTAGGATCATGAATTTCTTGTGTTTTATTTTTCCAGGGATACCAAGATGCCCATTATGCTTGACATATATAGATAATCTTGGGGAATTTGAATATTTCTGTAGGAGTTTATATGTTTTGTTTTATTTCATTTTGTAATGCTACCCTTATGTTTTTATCATGTTTTATAAAGCTATTAAACGATTAATTCCTTTGGGATTCAAGTCTTGTATATATTATGATGTAGCAAAGTAAGGAACCTTCTCTGTTCTACAGGCATTAGGGTATTTATTGTTGGTATTAGTGAATTTTTAGTAGAAACATTGGAATCGAGATTTTGGAAAACATTGGTGAGATAACGAAACCGTATGATAGAATTCTGAAATATTACCATAGAAACCAATAATATCATTTAATGATTAATTATAGATAAAATTTTAATCTACCTTTATTGTTTCACAATTTATTTATTATACATTATGTTTCATAATTTTTTTATCTAATATAGTGTTGGCCATTTTTTAGAAATGGAACACAATGGAAGTAATGAAAACACTATAAACAGATGTAATTTTTTTCATGAGGTCCCTCCCATAGAAGTCAATGATGATGGAGTTGAAGTTGTACATATATCAGAAGACATTATGACTATATCAGAATACTAGACCTAGGTTATGATAAATAACCATTCCTATATGGAGTATCCTGATCCACAATGTGGTTTAAAAATTTTAAACTAATTCATGTGAAAAAACATCCATTATTCAATGGGACAAAAAACCAATTTATGTGTGATCAATGGATAAGTTTGTTAAAGATGATATTTATTACTTTTGAAAGTAAATAATGGGAGATGGTTATCATTGTATTTAATCATCACTCGGAATATTTGAATCAAAGGTGGCCATTGATTCAGAACATATAGGATGAAGAGGAAATTGTAGACATGGAATGGAAGTATTTCAATGCACTTTACATGGAAAAATATTTTCCTAGAGAAAAACATGAATATATGGAGTTTGTATTACTATATCAGAGAAAAACGAGGATGACAACATTTCCAATTATGAACAAAACATTACAAGTTTATGAACGAATGTTTTAGACATTATATGTAATCCAAAGGGAAAGTTTAAATATATCTATAATGGTCATAATTAAATCCATAAATGAGAACTAGTATCCCATACATTGTCATCATAAGAGGATATGGTAACTTGTTCTATCTTGATTGAGAAGGAATTCTCAATGTATTATGGATCAGAAGTTATACAAGGGAAGATTACGATGTAATATAAAAAATTGGATAAGGAAAAGAATGTACAGAACTATTTATTCAGATGTGATAATTTTAGGAAGAAGAACCTCATTACATGATTGAAGGGAAATGTGGTTTTCTAAAAAAATTTGGATTCAAGATTTATGTGAAGTTATTCTGGTAATAAGAATCATGAAATATATAAGGGTTTTACTGTAGTACTTATAATTTAAGAAACCTGAATCATGTAATAAATAGGACTAGAAATTAATAGTAGTGATTTGGTTGTATGTTGGTATTCATCAAAACCTATTGATTATAATTCATAACTTTTAATATGTTCTCCATGTAGATATAATAATAAATAGATGTTTATGGGATAGAATTGATGAATATGGAGCTGGATAGTGGTATGATGGATTATGTTATTAGAGAATTATTAGATTTTGGGATTTAAGGAATATATTCCACATTCAGATATTTTATTTTCAAAAGCATGAATGTTTTCACCAAGGTATAAAAATATATATTTTTTGAAAATAAGAGATACGTTATATTGTTTTAGTGAAAATATAATGTTATGTAACCTTTGTTTTAAATTTTCTATCTTTTAATTGGACATACATTGGTTGGATGTGTCTTAAGGTTAACTACATATTGAATAGATTAATGATATTATTGTTTTTGATTAATTTATGATTTATCAAATTTCATAATGTGTTCTATAATTACTATTTTTAGTAAAAATTTTATGGAGGAATAATTTAATTATATATAGTTTGAAAAATGTTCTTCATCTTGAAAATCCTTTTTTGGATTAGTAAATGAAGAAGAGATAGATTGAGGTAAAACCAGAGGATGATAGTTTGATATCGAAATATTTCGGTAAGTTTATTATCTCATATGATTCTACATATTGTAAAAGAGCCTCTCAACTCTAAGAAATGGATTTAGAAACAAGACATCATCCATTTAATTTTTATAAAAAAAATACATGGCCTTTTACCAATAAAAAATTTATTGTTTTTTAATTGTAGAAAATATAATGACTGTGTTCTCTATAACTCTCCATCAGAACTTGATGTTTATGTTTCTCTTCCATGTCCAAGTTATCACATCCCACTAATTTTTTCCTATTCAAAAGCCGAATTTTTTGTTGACCTTTTCATTCCCCATTCCCTCTAATTGGGAGTGTTTTTATTAATACTATTTCCTATGTGGGTTTCCCAAAAAATAATTTTCCTGCCTCAACTTATAATTTTTAAAGTGAAATTTTAAATTTCAAGGATGAAATTTATTGATGTATAGGATAATGTAACACCTTAATATTTTATAGTATGAATTTTCTTAAATAAATTCAATATCTTCAATGAATTTTGTTTCAGACAACACCCATTTAAATGAACAATTAAATGTTATTATTGTTATAACCTAGCTGTTAAATTGGCAAAAACAAATAGTATTAACCCCATTTTGAAACTTATATATAGTATATTCGATCAAATATTTTGACATTCATATAAAATATATTATAAGATCAATATATGAATGAATACTAGTTTAAACATAAAAGGATATATTTTTAAAGTATGTTTTACAACATTTTAATGAAATATATATTTTAATAATAAATTTTGACAAATCTGAAATTTTTTAAAAAATAAACATAATTTTTGAAATCATAATATCAAAATTTATATTAGTATTTTTATGATAAGTATCATATTTGATTAATAGTAATGTGACCGTTATGAATAATAATGTGAAAAATAATAATAGTAATGTTCCCATTAGAATAATAACCCACCTATGAAAGTATAAATAAAATTCAATAATATTATTAATGAAATTATAATTTATTTCTATCATGGAAAAAGTTAATAAATGTTTTAAAAATGAAAAATTAAATATTAGTATTTATGTTAAATGCATATGTTTCTTTAAAATTTAATAATTAATATAATAAATTAAAAAAATATTTATTTTAATAAAATAGGTGCATAATTTATTGTTTTTTTCCTTATTATTATAAGATAATTTTATGTGACATTAATTTATTTTTCGTTGTGTCATAAAAGTAGTTATAATTTTAAAATCAGTATTTTTCAAATAAATGTTAATTTTAATTAAAATTTAAATATCCAATAATTATAAAATTATTTTCATAAAATGGAGTCCATTTTTTAATTTTTCATCAAAATAATTGGTTAGGGTGAATTTTGGTGAATTTATTTAATTATTTGATTTTTGGTGAATAGTGAAATATGTTAATTTATGGTATATATATTAATAAGTTAAATACACTATTTATTGACTAATTAAGGATATAATCCAAATAATATTCCAATATACTTTTTCAATTACTATATTTAGTCATCTGAGTCAAAACTATTCATATTCTTGGTCCAAAATAATAATGTAATGAATAATATTATCAAAACCACCTTCTCCTCTACTAGAAATACCACCCTCACAATCATTTCCCCATACACCTCCATAGCCTTAAATCATGTCAAATTTCTTCCAAATCCCCCTCCCAAACCTCTACCCATGTTCTATAAATTCTAGTATCACACAAAAGACCATTTCAATGTTCTTTATAGAGGTTCTCAACGAGAGGAATTGAAGAGGTAAAATCCCCTTTCGTTCTTTTAATATTCATTAATTTTGGTTCATTTATTTTCTTATTATATCCTTTCCAAATCTATCCCAATAATAATTAAAACAATATTATATTATATATATTATAATTTAATTAGGTTAATGGAATATCCATCATCAAACCCTTTCTCCTCTCCTAAAATTCTAAAAAGGAAAATATCGTCTATGGTGTGTTGATTTACTACCGCCATGGACGATGATTTATAATATTCCATTAATGAATTCAAGGATGGTAATAAAATTATTATTATTATTAAAAATGTTTTATTATAAATATTATATGTTTTTAGGGTTCTGTAACTAGTATATGAACATAATATTAATTAATGAAAAAAAGCATTACATAATGATAAATGAAATTCCAAAAAAATCTAAACGGTTATAATTAACATTTTATCTAATATATTGTCATCTTATATTGAAATAATGTTATATATAAATACATAAAATATTTTATATGCTCATTAATAATAATTAATTTCAAATCTAGATAACTATTCTTATTTTCCAGGATCTTTCGTACATATAAACAAGTGAACCAGTCATCAAAAATAAGGAAATGAAAAATCTGGAATAAAAAAATTGAATCTTATATCACATAAAAAATTTCATAAATGTACATAATAATAGTATAGCAAATATAATAAATTTTCAAGAGGTTATTAATTAAATTACAAATGAAAATAATTTCATTATCCAGGATATTATGTTAAAGTGTAGAACCCCTTCAGTCACAGTGTAAGGGATTATCCTGGAATCTCCATCTTCACTTCAGGTTATGATTTCTCTCTCATTAACCCATTTTAATTGTTAATTTTTTATACTTATCATGATTTTTTAATGTTCTAAATAATTTTAAATTTATCAATTCTTATTTCATTGATGTAGGAATATTTATTGAGGATCCATTTTCAATTAATCTCGATAAGAAAACTTAATGAAAGGAAACATCCCAATTTAATACCAATTTTAATGTATACTCTATAATATGAATCATTTAACCATTAATTTTATTAATTCACTCATTTGAAAATAAATTATTTAATATCGGGTTTTATAAAAAAAATTATGTATTTATCCTCTTTAAATAATCTTTTATATTGTCCCATTAACCGCACTAAAGTTTCCCATTTCTAATGTTTCTAAAAATTACTTTTTACATGTTTTCAATTCAGTTCGACATCATTTATGCCTAAATTATAATTTCAATATCCTCACATTTTCACTTCTCGGATATACATATTTACAATCAATATTTATGAGAACTACAAATGATATAGAAAATTATTCTTCTTTCCAAATCAAAAATGGTACTTCTTTCAAGGATTCCTAAATGATTTTATTAATGTATTTTCATCAGGATCATCATTCTCTCTTGAATATTATTATTTTAGATAAAAATATTTTTTACTAGATAATATATTTTATATAATGGTTTATTATTATTATTGAGTGTTTATTATCTTGATAACATTATTCATATTACTCTTGATGGATCGTGATTATGTTTATTTTTTAGGAAAAGTTATTAATATTTCATTTTATAGTTTCAATATGAGTTTATATGTTTATTATGTTTCACCCCTTTCATATGAGGAATTTATTGGACTTAGTATGTGATGTGTGTGGCCTATTATATACCCTTGATGCATTAGTACATCTAATAAGACAAACTAGACCGAGGGTTTTCCCAATTGTTTTTGGTGACTTGGCCAAAGTCTTGACGGTATTTTTTTGATGTCGTGCAATATGAATTAACTTATTATCATATTAGTGTTTTAAAATACATGTTATTTTTTTACTAGTAGAACATCTATCTTTATATTTCATTCTCATTTAATTATTTGTATATAATTAATTATTCAGCTTTTATTCCTGCCATATTATGTTGATGATTAATTTTTAATGGAATGTGTTCTTTAGTTATTAATATTTCCTTATTGTTCATGTTAATGAAATATTCATCTATATTCCATGCCCTTACTAATCATTTGATCCCACCCAATTATTATGTTTTATTTTTCCCCAGGATACCAAGATATACATTATGTATGACATGATTGTATAATATATGAGAACATGTAAGATTGCAAATGAGTTACTATGATGTATTACAATTCATGTTGTAATGTAAAAATTATATTTGTATATTTATTTCCAAATCTAATTAATTATTTTTCACTTTTGGATTTGAATCTTGTATCTATGAAAATTTAATGATGCTTGGAAGCAGCTTCTAGATGCTCAATTCGCGGTCTTGATAATGATAGTATATGAATGTACAATATCAATAATAAAAAAATAAATATCTAACACTTTTATAAATATATAATTAATTTTAATTTTAAAATAGTTAATGATAAAAAATTTAAAATCATAAATAATAATTAATATAAAAATGTATAATTATAATGAAATTATATCATAAACACAAACAATTTAAATAAATAAAAAAATTATAACTTCATCCTAATTATAGGAAAAACAATTTATAATTTAAAATCATATCTCTGAAAGCAAATAAATGAAAGGATATAATTTATCTCTAAAAATATAATAAATATTTTAAAATAAAAATTAAAAATTTACTTTAAAAATTTGTGATTCATAGTGAAAATATTTGATAAAGATATCCAAAATAATGATTGAAAATATTCATATTTCATTTAGTGAAATAATACTGCTCATAATACATATAAATGGTAATGAATTTCAAAATCAAACAAGATAATTTTAATTGATATTGGTGGGCCTAATGAATCCAAGGATTAGTGGGATGGAAGAAATAGAGAAAAAATACGATGAGAAAGTAAAACAAATACATCAAATGAGGAAGACCTAGGATAATTGTGTGGGGTTGAGAGTCACAATTATCACCTATTTGGGTTTAAAAAATATTGATGAATGAATGAAGTGGAACCCATACATATAAGTCTTATTAAAATTATAATTATTTTTTTTACTAAATATGGATGAAAAAAGTTAAAAATGACATGCTTTTACAAAAAATTAAATATAAAATGTATATATTAAATACGTTTCATGTAATTTTTAGTAAAAAATGATGTTAATAGTTCTTAAACAGGCATGTTAACATTGGGTTTTTAGAAATAATTTTTTAAGATGGTGATGTGGAATCTTAGTTTTTTTATTAGTGGTAAGTGATAAGTAGTGTATCATACATATGTAATATCCTAATAGTGGACTAGATCCCTTCTCATAATGTTTGGATAAAGTTGTAGACTTTTGTTAAGAGTAGAGTGATTTGATAATTATTATTGGTAGATCATGTCGGATACTTGATATGAGAGTAGAGTGGGTCCCCCCACTATAAAATAGATTATGAAAATTCTAGGATTATAAGAGTAATGGTTTCCTCCATAGAGATGATGGAATATTCCATATTAGGGGAAATGAAAGAGAGAGAGAGAGAGGGGGGGATCCAACTGTATTGATGAGATGGCTATAACGTATCTTTGGTTTCATATTAAATGGTATTTTATGGTTATATGAGTCTATACATGATGGTCAATGTGATACCATGGTTATTTTAATTCCTAACCTAACATGTATTGTTGGTGTCAATAATTTATGAAAACCAAGGTAGAAACATGATGATGTCAGAGATTCTATTCAGATATATTTTTAGGGGCCTGGTAAGAGTATGTTTTCTCAAAATTTATGAAACTATTATGGTGTGATAGATATATATAAATATATATCATTGTGTGTTAGTGTGAGACAGAGAGAGAGAGAGAGAGAGAGAGAGTGTGTGTGTGTGTGTGTCTTTGTTTACATATCAACTATGATTATGAGGACTATTCTTATAGGAAGAAATGAATATATTGACCTTCAATCAATTAACTACTCATATAGTAATGGATACATTCATGCGTCCCATGTTTCCATGGAAAATTCCCAGAGCGTGATATGTGAATGTTGACCAACTATAAGGAGGTCCATTATAGAGGGTAAAACACATACATACTTACCAAGTTCTAAGAGTGTATTCTTTTATGATATAATCTGGCATATTATGATTCATTATTTGAGTAAAATTCCTGGGATTTAGATATCATTATAATGAATCAGTTATGAGATTATTGTTTGTTAAACTGTGGGAATGATCCTTCACCCCTTGGATTATTTGACATGTATTGAGTTTTTATGAAGGATCCAAATATATTAAAGGAACCCCACATGCTAGTTATAGGATATGGATCACATGATAAACCACTATGAATGTGATAGAGTAGGAATTTTGTCTAGGGATATTCTAACATTGATCGATCCAGTGTGAACCAGAGAAATGAGTTTGACAATATTTGAGGTATGAGGCCATTACGGTTTTTTTGTGAGATGTACATAAAATTATAAAGGTTGAATATGAGTTGAGTGAGTTTTTTAGCGTGGGTGTGAGGTGATACATCTTTTGAATATCATGTAATAAGATCATGTTTATATGGTTTCTCAAAGATTTGTGTTTACTAAGATATGTTTATAATCTTGTAGGATATAAGTGATATAGTATTGGATAGTTTGTTTTTTAATTCCTAGTATGGGGTTGATGCGTGTGTTCCTTACATTCCATGATTTTATATATGTATATATAAAGATAATATTTCATGTTTAATCTTGTGATATATTTTTTTGGTCGGTTTTGTGATACTCATTAAGGAATTTAAAAATTCTTCCCTTGATTTATATCACTGAGTGAATTGATAAAAATATGAGAAACCGACTATGTTATTTGAATTACCCCTACCTATGTACATGGAATAAGTATTTATATACATGGTATGACTTTTTTTTCTATTGTCTTCATATACTAACTTATATTGGATGGCTGGATTAGGATTTTATGTGTCAAAGAGGCATATGGTTAGTAGGATTATTTTTTTGTGTTGGGTAAAATCCTAGTTTTTTTCTAGTTTATATTAATTGTATCTTATATGGATCTAGAAAATTTAATCTTTTTATTATTGTTTTACTATTATTATGTGAATCTCTTTACCATATATAAACTTTTACTTATATATAATGATCTATATGATTAAACTATAAGATAGTAGTTCTTTTTCTATTGTTTTGTTATATCTCATTTACATACAGGGTATTCCAAATATTACAATGTGGGATGAATTTCCCTTATGGATACCATTGAGTTTATAGTATCCCCATGATGGTTTTATACTATCACTGCATGTTGTAAGCCTCTAAAATATGGGAATTCAATTATTAGGTGTAGTGGAGACCCCAAAGTAGATCTTGATGTGTGTACACATTCGGGGGATGCAATAAGATGCATATTTTTTATATGTAACAATATAAAAAAAATAACATTACATTGTATATTTAATGGTTTAGTTCTAGATTAGGAACAAACAATTTTTTTATTACATAATAAGAAAACCATTTTATATAAATGCACATACCACTCATTTTTTCCTTGATAATAACAATTATGATATATAATAATTGATAATAAATATGTTAATTTCTACAAATAATCCATGTTACTGACCTTTATTTATTGTATTCCATTATTATTATAAATTTATTTAACTTTTAAAGAATGGGGAATACGTGTAATTTCATTGAAACCTCACATAATAATGGTTATTAATTATCAATGATATAATGATAAACTGCATAGTTAGTAGAAGTATAAGCAGAAAATATACTATGAGAGGAATCTGAATTTACAAAGTTTGAATGTATAGTTGAAAAGGGTTCATAAAACTGAGCATTTTCCATATGTTGATAAATTAATTATCACAATGAAAAATATAATTGAATGTAAACCAATGATATTAGTTTTTACAAAGCTAAATAACCAAGATATTCCTAGGATCTTACCTAATGAAATGATGAGTGTGGATGAACTGGGAAGACAAAGGTTTCTTGAAGGTATTCTATAGGGATTTATCAATAAACATTGTTAATTTATTTTGGAAAAATGATTTTCAAATTTAGGTAATTATCATCATAAAAAACATCACTAAATTACATAAAAAATTTATCCTCATTAGAAATATAGATTAAAAAATGGATAAGATTTTTACATTTATAGTATTTTTTCTCACATCACTAATAGTGACAATGAATTATAATCTTAACACAAAAAATTTCAACATACAATTAAAATAATTACTCACCTAAATGGAAATATAGCTAAAAAACTAATATAAATTTTTCTAATTCATGGAGTCATTTTTGTTTGAAACCATGGATCATACTCTTAATTTAGCATGATTTGATATATTAGTTGGGAATATAGAGGTTATGAATTCTGTATAAATGCACAAGTATTATATTGAACATATAGAACTTATACAAAAATTATATCCCAAAGAATTTACAACCAAAGTAAATTTTATATCGTAAATAAAATGGATTAAAAAAATTTAGGTATAATGGAAAATAATGTTTTATAGGAAAAATATGTTATAATCAATTATAAAATGAACGTACAAGGATTCATTTCGACAAATTATGAGTTAATTTTTTTTCAAGTTTGTTGGCACTCCATTCCATCAAATAGTTTAAAAAATGACAAATGAAATCCCCTTAGAATGAAAATGGGAAAATACATGATGAAAAAATCAAGATTTCAAATGGCATGAATTTTAAACTGACTTAGTCTAGCCAAAAATCCATCGGCGTGCAAGGTACTTGTACGCCACAATTTGGAATGCTGGTCACTTGCACACCCAAACTCTTTTCTCCTAGGGTCAATATTTACCTATAAATAGACCCTTGGGGCCCTTATTTGTACGGAAGAATTTCCTTGAAGCCCAATTGCTGCTCTCATCTCGCTAGTACTTCGCCCCAGTCTTCCAAAACAATCAAATTAGATCTTAAACACGTTTTTGGAGTATTTAAGAGTGGATCACTGGACTTGTACTTTTAGTGTTTGAAAACTATAACCCTTGCACTCCTAAAGCGGCCAACCTCCCTACGTCATAAATACTTGTGCGCTTCCCATTTGTCTCACTGGGACATGAGCACCCCACTTCTTGGATTACCTGTGAATAATCTTGATGGCTTAAGCAAGGTATCACCCAAGTATTATCATACAGGTTGTTCATCTATTATGTGAACATCAGGTCACCCAAGTGTACTTGTGTTCCCATACTTGCGCACCCTTCTCTACTTGGGTGCCCCTTTTTATTCACTTATTTTCTTCACTATCTTCAGTTTACAAGCCCTTAAGCCTTCCTCATAGCCATTCATGGTAAGGATTCTTCTTCATTGGTTCCCTTGTCTAAAAAGGATTCTTTTTTGACCTCCACAAAAACCACTTGTCTAATAAAAACTTTTGGAAAGGTATATCAGTGTGTCTTCTATTGGGTTTTTATTTCCACAGTCAGAGGTTTTAGACATTTATTTCCCAGAGGGTTTAGGATTCATGGGATGATTGTGGATTTTTATATCCACATTCAAAAGAACATTTCTCCCATGATTAGTTCTAGGAAGTTCCCAGTTCTGATAAAAAAGGTTTGGGCCCCGACCGGACCCTTATCAAAGAGTGGGAAACCACAAATTCTGTTAAGAAAGGTAAGGTTCATACATAATTTTCCTTTTAAAAATAATGGAGAAGTCTCCCAATCCTACCAGTATCAATTTTAGTGCAACCATATTAGTAGAAGCCCTATGATTTTATTACTAGAGGCACCATCATTGCTCCTCCTCTCTTCTTCGCTTCCAAAGACCAGAGGGGTGATGGGAATAGGGACTCTTGTAACCCTTTCCCTCTCCCACTGCGCTTTGTCTCCATTTGAATCCATCCTGGTGTACGACCCTAACCTTCACCCCTTTTTCCTTTTATTGGACCCTTGTCCTATGTGAAGAAAATTGAGGGAATGATCATTGCCTTTCCCTATTCAATGGTAAATGTTCCCTCTTCCATCAGTGGAGGAGGAAAAGTGTGAAGTTTCATTGTTTAATCTTTTACATCCTCTTGTTTCTCACACCGAGGATGACTCGCGTGGGCTTAGAGATACGTAATGGTTACAACATGTGCCCAAACACTCACTGAAGGAACTATGAGAACTCTGATTCCTGATCAAAAATGATATGTAGGAATCCCTTTTATGGGCTGAGCTCACTGGATATCCTCTTCAGGAATCCAATCCTAATTCTACTAATCTGGTTGTCCTCTTCAGGAATAATCCTCAAATTAAACCCCGGATCATCAAGGAATTTTTTTCAGGAAGTAAGCCCAAACTCATATCTCTAAAAGGACCATACTATCCTATTAGACTTATCGAACTATGTGGGCTTTGATTTCCATTAACATGGGATACGTAGGAATCCTCCTTGATGTGCAAACCCAACACTTCAAATCAACCGTGTTCTCCTTGGGCCATATTCCTAATAGAGTCTGATCCTACATGGAAACCCATATCTGTTCCAAGTTACTTGGGATGCTTTCATCATAAGACCTACATTACATTTTGACTATGAACCTCCCACATAGAAGTCCTTATCACATGACCTGAAAAGGTATGATGTGTCCCATTCAGTGTCACTGAACTATGAGGGTTCGGATTCCTTTAACAAGGATACGTAGGTAGCCTATCTTATGGGAACAATCCCAAGATCAAAAAAAAACCTTCGTCTCCCTGGATGAAAATAAATTCCAAAGTGACCCACTAAGTGGATTAGAAAAATATATCATCGCTATGATGATTAAAAGAATCTCAAAAAAGTATATTATAAGATACCATTGTTGGAAAACCTCAAATACATACAGATATTTCCATTAATGAATAACCTTGAATAAATACTGATGATTCTAAATTTTACACATGTTAATAAGTGATTATAAATTCCAATGTATACTTATGATATTCTTTGTAAATTAATAAGGATTCATTAAAATATTTCAATTTTTCAAAGAGAGTCACATAGTACAAAATAATTCCCCCCCCCAAAGGGTGTGAGGAGTCCAAACTCTCATCCTCTCGACCATTGTATGTTCTTCATTATGGTAAAGTTCATAACATAACAAACTCTTTCCTTTGGAACGTTGGAATCCATTGGATAAAAAACTATTTGAAGTTTCCGGTTCCATGAATAAAACCAATGGAACTAACTTGAAATAGTGATTCTTAAATATAGAACACATGTTTTGAGGAACTACAAAACAAAAATGGTGAACCCGATGTGAATCCTTAACAAATTTAATAATTATACCCACCT
Organism: Viscum album; assembly: GCA_963277665.1. NCBI lineage: Eukaryota > Viridiplantae > Streptophyta > Magnoliopsida > Santalales > Viscaceae > Viscum > Viscum album. The sequence continues at coordinate 689,638,478 of OY728167.1, forward strand.
GTTAGGCCCATATCAATTGATAATGCAAGGATAGAAAAAGGAATAAATCTTTCTTTTATCTATACGAAGATATGTTTCTTTAATAGACCTTGTTTTTGTTTCATGTTTTCCACCAAATTCCCTTCAATCCAATGAATGGCTTTCTCCAATACAACATCTGTGAACTTCCCGACAGCTACTCAAGCTGGATCTCCATCCACAGGAAGAAAGTTATCACCAAACCATCATCTTCAATGTTGGTTCTATAATGTACTGGTAAAGGAATATAGACATAATGGTACAATCCTGACTCTAGAGGCTGCTTGAAAGGCCCTCCGGGTAAACAAGAATTCTCGATCATCTGGCCAATGATGACCATTTATCAAGAAGCAAACGGTACCAACCACCACCTCCAACCATTTTGGGCCTTTATCCCCAAAACGCACCTATCAATCCCTCACATAATACAGGGAGGTGGATCAAGAGGTTGCTCAAGGCCTCAATTGAAGAATGCCGGAGTCCTTCGCAAGGACCCCCACCAGCAATCATCGTCAGAATCATGCAGTAGTATACCCCCAACATTATGGGGGAATTTCCTCTGGACATTCAGTGCAGGTCTCTCAGACCCAGGCACGCAAGAAGAACCATCAGGGACAACGTCCGGTTAATAGGGAGTAGTTTCTAACCTCTGCCTCTGCGGGAAAATCCCATCAATTTAACTTGATAGAAAACAACAAGGAGGCCCATACTCCCTTCCATCCTAATTTTGTTACCCAGTAGGATCATTTGACAAAAACCCACCAATCACACCAGATAAACTCAGTGGAGTACTGTGAATAGTCACATACACCTTCTTAGATGTTAGCATTCAGTCAGCAAGCTCGTTTGATAACATTTAAATAAGCTCACTAATTTAATGTGGTGGAAACTGGTAAGTAGGAACATACACCTCTTTACAATTGAAAATTCAGTCAGTGGTCTCATCTTCCAGTATTGAAGGAAATCCACCAACCATAATCGACAGGAAACAACCAGTTTTCATATAACCCTTCCCATGTTCATCAAGCATGCCAACAATATCATTTGGTAGCACCCAGAGAATTCTTTCGGAATGCTCCGATGATAAATTTAGAGCAACCACAACTCTCTACCCCGATGCATGAGTACAATCAATACCCATTTATCGGAAAATGAGGATATGATAAGGCACATACACCTACTCATTTTATGGAATCGACTTATATTCTCATTCTGACCACTGAAGTCACAATACAAATATTATCAATAGTGAAAGGGGAGACGCAAATCCCTGCCATATTCTGGAAGTGTTCCAGGCCATTTTAACTACTTCAGCAGTATCAGGGGAACAAACACATAAATATGTCCCAACACATGCAATTAAACATCAACATGACATCTCGGAGTAGATACACACCTCTGTTTCAGTCCAGGAGGGTCATGGGGCACACTCCCCAATATCATATGGACAACCAGATCGGGAACATACAACTTTTCTAATTTTAGGTAATCAGTATGTTTCAGTAACTAATCCTAGCCATGAACATATACTCTCCCATGATAACCAATTTTCCCAACAAGTGTCCACAACTAAGTATAATAGGACATCCAAGAAGATGTCTCACCAAGCATTGTTGGAAAATCAAGTTTTAAGCTACGACGTGCCTCCTCTTAATGCTGGAGTTCTTTAATCCATAAGACATTTATCTGTTTCTACTCAAGATCATATCCTCTCATTAAAAAATTATTGGAGTGGTAGTTGTAATTCTTGAAGTTCTTCGTCAGACACTTTGTCATGAAGTCTTGATTCATGAATATTCGGTCAATCCAGATTGCCTATATATGGATGGGAGCCATGGAAACCATCTATGTTGCCTGAAAACCAAGGAGAAAGAATATTTATACATTGCTTTAATCCATCATGGTGATCCTCCTTAGGATGGAATTCACTATGAATGTCCTTTCCGCAGAAGTATTTCACATTGTCAAGACAATTCTATAATTGACAATGTACCGATGAAAAAGCCCTCATATAATGAGGCACTGGAAAGCATAAGGCCAATCATGTCTGATGTCTTGTCATTTACGGGGGAAACAATATCTCAACCAGAATATATATTAAGGCAATGGTCATTATCTGAACTTCCCTTGGGTCATTTTTCTACTAATACAGAGCACCCACTTTGTTCAGACCAAGTGGAGAAACCTCTAGTAAAAGATGATGAAGATTTGATAGACATGAGGAAACAATTAGCTAGTGGTGAAATTCCAGTCATGTTCTGTCCTTTTGAAAATTCCCAGTATTACATTCCATAATTTATTATAGAATATTTCATTCATGATATCCACTTCAACTTATGAAAAAATATTCCGCATTTGAAAACCAATGTATTACCATATGATGAATATCAAAATCGTATAAAGTTATTAGATGGCTTTCAGTTCCAAATTTTATTTTTATCTCTCTCAGTTTCCCAACATCCAAAGGCTGAAAAATAGATGAGAACACTTCAATTCACTTGTCTCAATGCTCTAAAGAAACCAGGCCAATTAATTACTGATTCTCCATCTAGTGTTCATATCAGAGGATGGGGTGTGTATGGAGAAATGCATTTCACTGCACTCCAAAATCAGCAATGTCTACCAAAAGTGGTATAATGAAATGTTTTTCCCATGGTCGGCCATAATCCATATTTTTTTTATGTAATAAAATGTACGCTCAAGAACAGGCCTCAACCAGTTTTTATCAGAATCGGGCCCAAGGAAAAGAACATGTTGAGTAACTTTTACATCAAGCCTCTGAGAATATTATGCAGGCATACCGTTTAGAGGATGTCAAGCGTTAGAAAATGCAAATGTCTGAAATAGCACAATGACCTTTTGAAACAGATTATTTGATTGATAGTCGGATGATGCACCCAGCTAATGTCCGAACCAAAATCCACAAAATCATAATGGTTGTTGCATGAATTTCATCCATAGCAGTTCAAGAATCACCATAGTTTTCAAGGATGGGGGGATCATTAATTCAATCTTATAATCTGTTAAACAACATCCAATGATTTGAAAAAGAATAATAGGAACATCCTCATCCTGTATAGCTGGGTGCTTTTTCACATCTCCAATACCCTCCTCAACGGAAGTTAGTTTTCTACCGATTATAGATGATTCCACAAGGAAAGCATACAATTGAATTATCCAATTATTCCCGTCAGGTAGCTATTCTCCATACATTTCCAGGTAATTATTCATATAGGAGAACGGAGTCTCATAAATGTCACAATGGAAGATGATCTAGCAGAAACCCTGACATAATTTCATTGATGCATTATGCATCAGTAAATGTCATTAACATCATCGTATAAGATCCTCAAGAGAATAAATCCAGTTTAGGGGAGTTAGAAGACGATGTTCTTGTCCCGAATACAACACACACTGATGAAAATGAAGAAGGCATGTGTACCTGAAATCAGTGGCTTACCCAGAATCTAGGTATGCCTTCAAATAACCAACATACCCCTCTCTAAAATGTATCTAACAAGGGGAGAGAGAAAAAAGTCAGATTGAATCTCACTTTTCCACTGGAGAAGGTTAATATCTTTCACTTGAAGAGATATTTTCACAGTATAATGTGGAAATGAAGGAGTTGAAATGACTCAAAATGTAGTTACTTCGAAAAAAATTTCTACTAGTCGTACTCCCCCAGAAAGTCCTCAACTTTCAAATCCTATAGGAGATCCTCATCATAGAGGATTTTTAGTAACTATAGATGTAGATATGAATTCCCTCCATTGGGTACACAATCAAGGTAGGACCATATGCATCCTGATAGACATGTGCATGTGTGTTATCCATGGCAGATATCAGCACCACCATCAGTGGCTTTACCGATTGTTTCACCATATCAAGCTCTTGTTTCTATACCTGCAGAGGTTCCAACACATTCGTATGTTCCCCATATTCTTATAAACCCAATTGAGGCATTACCAACTCGATTGGATAGTATGGAGGAACAATGTGCACCAGTTCATCTGAAAAAGAAATCTTACCCTGAATGGGTGGATGTAATTCCCCCCCCCACCAAATTTTGAGAATACAACATTCCCAATCATTAATGGTTTGAGAGATCTGGAACAACACTTAACAAATTTTTTTCTCATTCTGATTCTATGATGGTAATTTTTCAACAACAAGAAGTTGTTAAGCTTAGGTGTTTTTTGAAGTCATTACAAGGACTGATTTTTTCTAGTATAGAAGTTTACAATATTAATCAATTACTGTATGGGGAGATCTCTATCAGAAATTAATTCTTCAATTTAGCTCAAATCTACCAAAGACAATAGTTTTTTATCAGCCCAATTGTAAAAAATGGAAGAATGAAAGTGTTTCAGATATCATTGCACGATGGAAAGGATTAAGATATTACTTATGTCTAGCACTCCCTCAAGAATAGTTGCTTCCAATTTTTGTGGAAAATCTACGCAATTAATTGGGCTCACCATTGATCCCTGTGAAATAAAAAAAGGGTTTTGAGACCTTACTTCAATCACTCAGTAGATAGAAGACTCTATTATAGAAACTAAGGCTAAAACTCGTGTTATTCCATACGCTCCAGGGAGGAGAATAGGAAAGGTAGAAGCTTCTATAGGCACACTTCAGCGGTAACCTATACCTTCTTCTACTTCAATACCTTCATCATATCAAAGGGCTCTACCTCTTGAACATCAGCAACAATGAATGACCCATCAAGATGATCAATGAGATCAAAGGCAAAATCAATTTGATGAATTAAAGAATAAATGTTATTCTTTCAGGAATGAACAAGTTCCTAGTTATTTTATCTCGTCCTTAGAAAACAATATGGTTCAGTTTCCAAGGACAAAGAAACCAAATAAAGAAGGATATGAATATATTCCTAATTATTGCCCCTATTATCAGATTTTGGGACACCCCATTCATGAGTGCTTTGTTTTTTAACCCCTTATGAAAAATATGGTAGACTCTAGAAAAGTGAAATTAAAAATCTCATCAGCTTAAGTAGGATGTGTTACTGTTACGAATCCAGAGGAAGAGGGAGAATGTGAATAGGTAAAAACAAAAAATGTTCAGAAATATGACGACTGGATGATCAAGAAAATGATCAACCAGACTCATTCTATATTACCAACATAGTTGAAACAACCGATTGTATCTTCTTCCACTTCTGCTATAGCAAAGAAATCTCCATCAAAAGGCCATTCCTCACAGAAGAGAAATGATCATAAAGACAAAGAGTAGTCATAAGAAGACAAGATCATATCATGTCCAAAGTTGCCCTTGACCCATGTAGATTTTATGCCATCCGTTTCAAAAGCATCGATACTACCCCGCCAAACAGTACAATCAGAATTGACCTGTCTAGAATAACCTACTTCAGACTAAGAATTGATCTGTGTTTTTTTTACCTTATCCATTTAATGGATACTTATACCAATGGAAAATTTGATTATAATGATCCAGAATTTAATGTACCTAATTGGGGAATGAGAGGAAGGGTCCAAGGTCGAGGATACAGGGGAAGATGCGGGAATTCCAGAAACCACCATTTTAAATGTAACCCTGCTTGAACACTATATGCGGCAGAAACTTGTGGAAGGGACCTTCAGTGGGATCAATAGGAACAAGTCGTTTCATCCATGAAAGACATGTTTGGTTTTGACACAATTATTTTGGAAGACTAATTAGAAGTCACTCTGTCTTCCTCTCATAAAATTAACAGACCTAGTTAGTCTAATTTACAAAACCCAACAGTATTTCCAGCTTTTGCTCTAATGTAGTTTAAATATACAATAGAAGCATCAACATCCAAATCACCTAAAAATTACATCTCCATGTTGGTAAACACGGATATTTGGATCAAATGTATGATTTCTTGAAACAATTGGCCCATGTAACGGCCAATTTGTCAATTCTGGATGCTTTTAATTTGTCAAAAGATCCTCGAGAGGCACTCATTGTGTCTTTTTCAGGTACTGATGGCTTTGAAACCGATGTTCTTGTTGCTGAGGTTTATAGTATAGAGAATTACCCTGTAGAATGGCGTACAATCATATCTTTTACATATAAAGATGAAGATGATGTTGTATATGGACATATCTGACCTTTGTATTTGTTTGGCAAGGTCAATTATTTAGACATCTGATGAGGCTTTATTGATAATGGATCCAGTGTCATCATCATTCCTATTCACACACTTCATTAGTTGGGCATGACTAAATCTGACTTATCTCCTCCAAATTTAAGGTTTAATGGATATGAGAAGAATGAACAAGAACCTCTAGGCCGGATTACACTTAGAGATCAGTTTGGAGATCTTGTGTCTAATTCAGATTTCATGGTTGTTCATCTGGACAAAGCCTTCAATATTCTTCTTGGATGGCCTTGGTTGCATCAAAATGCAGCCATAGCATCGTCATACCTCCAATATCTGAAATACTATTTCAATTGTCAAATCGGTACATTTTATTGTGATATAGCGTCGTTCAAAAAATGTGAATCTCAATACATTGAGGCATAGTTTTATCACACAAAAGGAATGAAGCCCATGAAAAGGATATAACCAGAGTTAATGCTCCAATTGTACTGGAAAAGATCCCAGTAAATCCATTCATACATTTGAGTACAGATCATGTATTACCCATCAATCAAACTGAAAGGGTAAAACCAAATCTAGATACTTGACCAGTAACTTCCATAATGCCAATTGCGGAAACTAAGCCAGATAACATGGGAGAAATTATTGATCCACCAAGAAATGATGATGGCCCGAATGGAGATGTTTTCATTTCATATGATTAACTACAAAAAGCCTCCACATCATCAACCAGAGGATAAGAAATTTTAGCAATGTTATTGGAAGACAAAGATGTTGATTCTCAATCCATCACTCTCTCTTTATTACCACAAGTAGACCCTTCGTCATCAGTAGGGTCAGATATGGTGGCCTCATCTTCAGGATGTTCAAATACTGACCCCTACCTTAATGCTAGATGTTTTTCCTTGTCATCTACAACTCAAGTGGAAATAGAAGAGGTAACACATAATGAAGATGAAGAGGACGATCTCAGGGATGCTCCTCCAGAATTTGGTGAAGGTGTCTCTACCACTGTGGATGAGCTCATAGAAATTATTCTGGGTACAGAAGAAGATCCATGCCCCACATTAATTAGCACGGTCATGACCTTTGAAGAGAAAGAGGTGTATACTTCCTCTCTAAAGTAACATAGAGATATATTTTCATGGAATTATTCGATATTTCCTTGTCTTAATCCTAATGTATCCAACCATAAATTGGGTTTTCCATAATAACATCATGGATTTAAGCAAAATGCAAGAAGAACACACCCAACTCATTCACTTAAAATTGATGTTAAATTTGATAAGATTATAAAGGATAACATTGTCATAGAAGTTCAGTATCCCAAATGACTGGCCAATATTTTCCCAGTGAAAAAGAAGAATGGGAAAATTAGATTCTTCATTGATTTCAGAGATCTTAACTGACACTATCTTAATGATTATTTTCTATATGTGATTATAAAGCTTCTAATTGATGAAACAGCTAGATTTTAAGTTCTTTCCTTCAAGGATGGATACTCTGGGTATAATCAAATCCGAATGGCTCCAGAGGATGAAGAATCTATATACATTAGATCCCCTCAAGGTGTGTTTTTCTATCTGGTAATGCCCTTTGGATTAAAAAATGCAGGTGAAACATATCAACGTTCCTTGCATCGTATCATAAAACCCTTCTTAGGGAAATTAGATTAATGTTATGTGGATGATTTGGTTGTCAAATCTAGAAAATTATCTAATCACTTGGCTGATTTGGGGACTATATTGAATAATATTTAGCAACACATCTTGAAGATGAATCCCTTGAAATGTGCTCTCGAAGTAACCTGAGGAAAATTCATTAGCTTCATTATATGCCATAGTAGTATCAATGTTGATCATGAGAAAACAAACACAATCCTTGTTATGTCACCTCCTCAAAATTTGAATGAATTTAGAGGACTCCAGGGACACTTGGCATATATTCGGCACTTCATCTCCAATTTAGTAGGAATGTGTTTTCACTTCACTAAATTAATGAAGAAGGGAGTTACCTACCAATGGACTACAAATCTCCAAGATGAATTTCATACCATCAAGAAATATCTATCGAGTCCACCTATATTGATGCAACCTAATGAAGGAAGACCACTTATTCTCTATGTGATAGCTTTAGAGCGATCACTAGGTGCCTTCCTCACCCAAAATAATGATGCTAGGAGTGAAAAAAGCTTTTACTATCTAATTCACACTATGCTTGATATGGAAACTCGATATTCAAGTATTGAAAAGATATTCATGGAATTAGTTTTTTCTGTCTAGAAATTCAGACACTACCTGCAACATCATGAGGTCTAATTGGTATCCCGTAATAATCCGCTAAAATTTATCCTCAGTAGTCCTAGGCTTATTAGGCGTCTGGCATAGTGGGTGGTTATTTTCCAACCATTTTATATCCAGTTTGGGCCTCAAAAGGCAATAAAAGGCCAAGCTATGACTGACTTCCTTGCCGAGCATCCATCTGCGGAAGATACATCATTTGAAACTAAACTTTCTGATGAAGAGGTATTATCTATTAAAGATAATCCCCAAATATGGGAAATGTATTTTGATTGTGCTTCTAGAAGTCCAACATGGAAGAGAATGGAAAACACTAAACTTAACAAAGCTGGGTTAAGAATTGTCCTTATTTACCCAAAAGGTAGTATTTTCTTATTCATTCCTATAATCGAAAGGTGGTACTATCGATGAGGCAGAATATCAGCTCTCATCGCCGGTTTGGAATTGGATCTCCAGTTGTAAATGGATTATTTAATGAAAAAAGGTGATTCAAAAATTGTAATAAAAAATAAATGGGGAATATTCTATCAGAAAGGAATAGTTAATCCCTTTGTATGATTATGTTATAGGACTTATGGATTAATTTCCCTCAGAGCCAACATTGTATTTTGTCCCATGATAATAAAATTCCCAAGCATATGCACTGGCGAATGCAGCTACAGAATTGACAGATCCAAATTGGGATGAGAAACTTATCAGCATAACCCATCATCGTGTGGTCTCACCTTTTGTTAAAACCAGAATGGAACAAATTAATGAAATTTTACCTATTTCTGAACCCTATGTTCATTCCATGGGATGGATAACATCCATCATTGAATATCTTCAAAATGAAGTACATCCACTAGATAAGGCTGAGAAAGAACAAATCTGGTGACAAGCAGCCAATGGTACTCTTTATAATAGTCCAGACCACCAAAAGATCCTTTACAAGGAAGGCTTTGATTGATTTCTATTTAGATATATTGATTGAGAAGAGACTGCCACGGTCATGAAATTAGTATATTTAGGAGCTTGTGGTGCCCAACAATATGGGAACAAACTCTCTGATCAGATCTGAAGGCTTGGATACTTTTTTACTTCAATGATGTTGGATTATACAGATTTCACTAAAAAAATTCATCCCTTCCAAGTACATGGAAACTTCATTCATCAACCCCCATAGTTTCTATATACATCTAAATACTCCTTGCCATTTTCCACATGGGGAATGGATGTAGTAGGACCATATCCTCCAGCCATGACTAAGCAGTTCAATTATATGCTCACTGCTACAGACTTCTACTCTAAATGGCATGAGGCAATACCTTTCAAGGAAGTCGGGGCCATAAGAATTGTTAGTTTTGTCAAAACTAATATTATCACCAAATTTTCTGTCCCCCATACTATTTTGGTGGACAATGGAACCACTTTTTGATCAGCTGAAGTAAAAACGTTATATTAGGAATATAATATCAAATCCAACCATTCGTCTCGCTATTATGAGAAGGCCAATGGAAAGGTAGAAGAATTCAAAAAAAACACTGTCAAATATACTCCAAAATATGGTGGATAAAGATAAGAAATCATAGTCTGATAAAAAATTTAATGCTTTATGGGCATATAAGACAATTACCCGTACTGCTACCCAAGCAACTCATTACTCATTGGTATATGAAATGAAAGCAGTTTTGGCAATTGAAATACAATTTCCTTCACTTAGAGATGAAATATATGATTAGTAATCTATAGATGAGAGGTCTCAGAAATAGTTCAATGAGTAGGAAAAATTAGATGAGAAAATATTGCATACTTTGCATCATCTAGATGTATATCAGAACAGAATAGTGTAAGCTTTTAAAAAGAAAGTTCTCCTTCGTTCATTCCTTCAAAGAGAATTTTTGTTGGTCCTTATTACTCCAATTATACCCTGAATGAAACCTCCAAAACATGATACAAAGTGGGAAGGAATATATTTCACACATATGGTCTATTCAAATGGATTCTATGCTTTAATCTCAATGGGTGGGGAGCTTATTACAACTCTAAAAAATTCTTGATTCCTGAAGAAATACTTTTTGTAATTATACATCATCATCCTCACTACAAGACTTTAACCTGCATAGTAAAATGTCCTTACTGAAAGAAATAAAACCTCATAGCCCCCATGTCCTAGTTTCAAAACATTAAACTGCATAAAAACCCTCAGCATTTGTGTTGCATGATGTCAAAATGTGTTGCATCTTTGTCCTTGTCGCATGACATTAAACTGCAAGGCATCATTTTTACAACTAACATTATCTCTATTTGACGTTAGAAGACTCCATAACCAAACATCATTGACATCATCACTACTCCTAAGCAGTACATGAGTCCCTCTCTTTCCTATGTTTGAGCCAGATCCGTATAGAGACCATGTTTCATGAACTACGTATGGCTTGATTCTCATTTTCAATGAGATAAATAGAGACACTGAAATCTCCAATTTTGGGCCCAACCACAAAAAAAGAATCTTCAGATTTTCTTTTCTATTCCTGTATATGAATCATATCTATATATATTGTTTCCTTAAGTTATATGATTTTGTCCGTATACCATTTTATTTCTTAATATTTACTGTTCTCTCATAATGTGTTAAATCCTCATTCTTCATTTCAGAATCGATTAACATGAATAGTGATTTTTTAAAGAGCTATGTACATATTTATTCTCATCTATTTTAAGATACATAGAGATGCCTATATCTCCAATATTTTTCCACACCATGATAAAATTTTTTTACCTAAATTAAGAAAATAATAAAAACTCTTATTTCACGTATAAGAATCAAATCTGCATAGGAAATGTTTTAAGAACTATATATGACTAGATTCATTCCCCAGAAAGAAATATAGTGACACTTGGGTTTTATCCCTTAATCTAGTTAGAATATGTCATTATTTTCCCAATGGTTCATTATCATCCTTACCACATGACATTAAACTGCGTGATAATCTAACACCCCAATTCTTCATCTCTGTCACCTATGTATTATAGAAAAGTCCCTTACTACCCCTTGTTTCTCACACCAAGCATAAATAATGTTATATTATGAATTCAATAAGGATATTCTTTATATAAGTAAGGTGTTTCAATTCCTTATAATGGTGAAAATTTCCTCACTTCATTACTTAAAACTGTATGTCCCTATATTGATTTAAAGGAAACAAAAAAGTCTCCATTTTACAAATGAGTCAGATATATGTTAAGAAAATCAAACTCATGGCCAATAGTGGTTCAAATATTTCTCAAATGAATTGGAAATAAACCCCTTTCATATTTCACACTCTTAATCTTGAATATTTCCAGATCCTCATAATATTTGTTACAGTTTATGGTGATTAAGTTTCTAATACCTTAAAGCTCTTATTACTGACTAGGGAGCACGTACCCTTAGGCGGCCTTGCATATGCTTCCCACATAACATCCATGACCATAAAAAGATGAAACTATTTGTCTATACACCATATTCCACAGTTGGACCTGTATAATACAGCCCCCAAAATGGGTTTGTCAAATAATGGTATCTTCGTTTTTGGTTATAGTATCTTTGTCCCCTTTAATAGTTGATGATAATATACATGAATATGTATTTCAAAACAATCATTCAATTATACTTGTCCCATTATCTTTCTAAAAATTTTAAAATATTCAAGACCTTGGTTTACACATTTCTCTCATCATGTGTTCAATGAAATATGAAATATCCTTGGAATCCCTTGGTCACATATAATATATTGTTTCCATTTCTGGTCCTAGTTGTATAACCTAAAACTATAGACACCACTTCTCTTAGGTTTAGATCAGTCCTTCGTAAAATTCATATTCCTCCGATTCTTTGGGAATCTTGGTTGAAAATACCATTTCAATATCCATGTACAGTTCTCCATAATCCAAACTATATTCTTTCGATAATATGAATCTCTATAAACATTCTTCAACTTTTGGCAATAGAATGTTAAACTTATAAGAACTCTTTTTTCATGACTATGCATGAAATTCCCTTAAAAGGCCTTTCATAAGTTTCCCACATAACAGGCATGTCAATCAAAAGATGCCACTATTTGGATTTGCAGCATTTTCCCTTGTTGGCTCTTCATAATACATCCCCCATAACAGGTTTTTCATGTAATTGTAAATTTGTTCTTGGAAAAGACTTCCTCTAATTAATTTATCCCTCATTCCCATATCATCCATCGGTTCCATAAATTCCCAAATCACATTTTAAAATTTTCCCTTCCATACTGAAATATGATAGTATGTTTCCAGAAAAATTATCAAGAAACTGGGAGAGTTTTCTCATACCGTTGGTCAAATCTAAATCCCTTAAATTAAACCCACACAATGTCCTCCCCACATGACTTAAATATTCAATGTAAAGTTTCCTCACAACATGACTTAAAATTGCACAGTACAATGTCCTCATTTCATGACATAAAACTGCATAGTACAATTTCCTTACTGCATGAATTAAAAATAAGCAGTACAATGTCCTCACTACATGACTTAAAACTACAAAGTATGATATCATAAATTTACCTTTCTGATAAATTTTAACCATTACTCATACACAAAAATTGTATAGAGATTTGTTTACTATTCATGATGTATGTTAGTCTAAAATAGCCCTTTTTCATTGTTAAAATTCCTTTCCTTGGAAAAACCACCTACTATTGTCTTGAGTCACCAAAATCTAATTTTCCTCTATCTATCAATAGAAAAATGTGAAACATGAATGATATATTTTTCATTACTGTGAAGCACGTTCCATTAGGCGGCCTTGAATAAGTTTCCTACACAACAGGCCTGTCAGTTAAACGCTTCCACTATTCGGCTATGCATCATATGCCCTAGTTGGACCTACCTAAAACAGCCCCTAAATGGGTTTTTCATGTAATTTTAACTTCATTCCTAGAAAAGAAACCCTTTATATTGATACATGTTTTAAATTTTCTGACCATAATAAATCATGGATCAAGATTCCCCTTGAAAATATTTAAAAAATATTAAAGCAATTCTTATCCAAAGTGTTTGTTTTGGGATATAATTCAATGTTTATGGCCAAATCTATTTTGACACTAAATATTAGCTCATTATTCTTACTGGGCCTAGTGCCCTAGGTAAAACAAAAAAAATTAGTGAATGTGAAAATATAAATGATTAGAGACAAAATACTTTTAATTTATGAAATTTTTAATAGAGGAGCATCCAATAATTGGATTCTCTCTCTTAAAAATTAAAAAAGGAGTTCTACAAAATTATTCATTTTTTTGATAGCCTCTTGAGCCCTATAAACTTCATGTTAGAGTTTTTTTATCTAACCAGTACCGCTATCCTCATTATGATGATGTTCTACATCTGCATCTGCAATGGATTTTGAACCTTCCTTCTGGACTTATCCTAATGAGCTATGAAGCTGGTCATGATCACCTTTAATGATATCTAAATCTTATTGAAGGCGAAGATGCTGAAAAATCTTTTCATTAACTTCATGCATCAGTCCCTTCAACATTGCATTATGATTATCCTCAGGTTGGGATAGTACTGGTTGGAACTCTTCAACATGGATAGATAATTTGGCTTTTATCAAGTCTTATTGAAACTTTTTATCTTGCTCCCTTCTCTAGATAATCTATTTCACCATAGTATGAATTTCATGGTATTCAAAACAGTCAAATCCTAGCATGATAAACAAATATGAAAGTCGCGGAATTATTGAATGCAGTTCCTCAAGGGGAATCTCATATATTATCTTCCAGATACTTTTCCATGCTTTGCGACAAGCATGATGAAGAGTCTTTTGAATTTCTGGGTCTGATTCAGAAGCACTATCATAAGGATGGGTATATTCTAGGACTAATTCACATAATGAAGTGCCCTATTATGTTCTTTCTTAACAATGATTTCTCCGTATCCTAATGTTGTTTGGGGGGATGCATAGGCATCACCTCCAGACCTAGTCACTGATGTTGATAGCCCTGTAGGGTAAATCAAGAATCATGGTTATATTTTAGAGATAAAAAGGGAATGCGATCACAATATCAGTATATATTACCTAGTAGTGAGTCAACAACATGAGAAGAGTCAACCACAATGGTCTCAGTTTTCAGAAATTTTGTTTGATGTCTCTGGTTGAGGATTGATATCTTTAATATGCTTAGTATTTTCAGAGTGAATCTCAGGAAGATCTGTTATCTCATGATTCACCTGATCCAATGTCTTCGAAATGGTGGGGCTGGTGTTAATATCAACGCTTCCTTCAACTACCATTGAAACAATAGTTTATTTAGATGGAAATGCATATTTCAATCAACCATGGTTAATAGTTTAATCATAATAAGGTTAACAAGATGAATAATGAGAACCCACGTCCAGTTGATTCTATATAAGGAACTACAAAATCATCTAAATCATTTGATATTTTAACATGTTCTAATAGTTCTTCAAAAAACATGTCAAGGGAAATCATTTAATTCAGTGATATCTTAGATCCCAGGTTAGTCTCACCTGTTGGAGCACTTGGCATGTTTTCTTCACAACCTTCCTTTGGAAACCTGTGACCGCGAGTAGCTTATTCAGCAACAATTCTGGGGTCAAAGTTAGTTGTAACCAGATGTTCTGATTCATCTGATGAACCTAAAAGTATCACTGAATGGATGTCAACTATTGAATTTATTTTATTCTTTATGAAATATTACTGATTTACCAGAAGCCTCCTCTCCACTAATAGCAGGAATCAGAGTACTGTTGGGAATAGATGTTGGTTCAATTGGCTTTAATGCATCTTCAAGAACTACCAGATTTAATGGAATTTGTGTTTTCTCAGTATAACCTTCTACGACTCCTTGAATCTTATCAGTGCTTTATTTCAATGAAAAATAGAATAATCCCCCTGTAATCTTAAATAGTTTAAACAATTTTTCATGAATAAAGACTAAAATTCATGATTATCAGGGAGACATACCACTAATAAGAATGTGCATACCATGGTTTTAATTCTTCGATGCTTTTTCTTCCTTGTAATTTTAGGATGGATTTCATCGTCATCTATAAAGATAGGTATCAGAGATCCTAGTACCCATTCTATTTCCTCCCCCATGGCATCTTGTCCTGGGGATATTTCTCCCAATTCATTGGGTGATCTGGTAGCTCCAAGAGCATTGCCTCTAGGGAAATATTGTGGTAAATGAACTTCAATAGTCATTCCTTTACCCAACTCTAATTGAAGACAATATTTCTCATTAGTAAATTTTTTTGAATTAAATTCATGTTTTAAAAATGGAAGATAATGTGAAAGAAAGAAAACTTACATCCTCAATATCTACAAAGCCATGCCACTCTTCGTCTAATGAAGGAATAATCACTTCAATGGTACCACAATCTATCATTTCCTTCACCAGATTTTTGGTAGGAATTGGTTCATCAATGGAATATATGAGCATTTATAGCTCTCGAATGTAGGTCCTTACCTTATTGGGATTATCCTTAAAAATAATTTCCGAAGAATCCTACAAATATACTCCTGGAATATGCTGTCCTTCAAACAGATCCATCCACATGGTCTCAGCATCACAATATATAATTTACCATGTTTGAGTATCCTATAATATTATATATTTTGAATTTATGTCCGAGTGTTGTGATGAGGATCCTACAATGTTGGACATGAGTTTTATCCCAGCACCCGTGGTCATAGATGATGGATTATAAAATGGAACTCACCTCCCTTCAGAATGATGGAGACTAGATCTCATTGATGAAACATCAGTAGGGATATATGGTGTGGATATTTTTATCCTGGTAGGAGGATTATATCTGGCACAAGGTCTCTTTGGTGAATTTAGATTATCATCACTTCCATACTCTGATTCTTGCATGGTGGCCCATGATGATGAAGAATTATATTCCAAACGACGGGGTTCCTTCTTACTACAACTCTTTATCCCAACTGGTGGTAAAACATGATTTAATACCCATTCAGGTTACAATACAACCTAATTTTCAACTTAAAAGATGGTTAATCTTCTTACTGCATCAACAACGGGAAAATTAAAAACTACCCCCCTCTTTTCTACATATGTTAACAACCATAATTTTCGGGCAACCATTGGGTGTTTCTCTAATATGACATGCATGGGAGGGGATACAACATTCTGTTGTAGACATTTGAATAGATGTGAAAATCAATAAGGATCATAGGCCTCACATATGATTTTCCGTCGATTCTGGTGGCCAACACGCCACCTCTAAAAGCTAGCATGTATGCCTTCAGTTCCAAACTAGAAGTACCATCATCAAAAAATCACCATATAGGAGGATTCCCATAAGGAAATAAATGAAATACCATATGCATCCTCAATATTTCCTTATTGTCATAAGCATTTAAGGACAAGGGTGAAATACCAGAGAAGGTTTGAACTAACGGTTGGAAAGAACATCCAAAAACCATTACTCCACTTTGTACAACATAATTTCTAAAATGAGTAGCAATCCATCCCCACAACAATTGAAATGGTCCTGCTATTCTAAAAGGCGACTTCCATTTGTAAATATGCAGAAAAATCCTATGAATATTGGCCAAATTAGGAGTTTCCAACCCTACCATCCTTTTCTATTCCTGCTTAGCTACAATAACAAAGGATCCCTGCCTCACACCTCCTTTGGAGTCTCAAAATGGTAATAAATACATGCTGAGCCACATGGTTGTGAAACCTGCCAGATGTGTCTTTGAAGAAATTTTTAGTTTGATATCATATCCCCATCTTTCAAATTATCCCTTCTCCAATGATGGCCAAAAGGTGTCAGGAGTGCCCCTCTTCTCTGCCCTTGGAGAACTAGTTTGACGGTTGTATGTGGGACCCTATTCCTTCTACATTATTAAAAATAATTCCATTCCTTCCATTGGATGAATATCCTTCAGGGTGTGAGTTTTTTCGGTGCTTGAATTCTTGAGTTTGGTAAATATTTTCATCAACTCACAAACGAAATATGGTGTTCTCTCTAGATCATTCCTTGTCACCTTGGGAGGAATAAAATGGTCATACATATCTCCAAGGATAGAAGCTATAGAAATCTTGTAAACATGCCCCAATCTAATACCTACTTCTCCATGTGTTAAATGGAGGGAATTGGCCTCTGGGCTCTAACGACTTAATAAATCTAGGACGAAATCATCATTCCAATACACATAGGTTTCCCAACCCAGACAACTTCATAAATCCCGAAAACTCTCAAATAATCTAAAATTTCTACACATATCATTGGTAACCAGTATGACCACATTCATGTTGGTTTTACACCTCCTCCTGAGCAGAAATCCAAATTTTTATTCCAACCCTTGGACTGATCCATCTAAGAATCTTAGAAGATGGATGAATAGAAGTGTGGTTGTAGTTCGGGTGTGTGTGCCTTGAAATCTAGATCACACATGGTATGATGCATAATATGAGATTTCTGTACTGTCCCAACACTGAAAAATTATCCCCCAATAGAAAAATTGGGTGATGAGAAGTTGGTATAATCCTAAAACCAAGAATTTGGGACATTGTTCTTTAGATCTGGAATGTTAGCATCTTCGAAATGGACATAGATATACAAAGGTAGATAGGTGCTACGAGGAAAGTTGAAATGATACTTCTTCAAATATTTTTTTATGTCTGGAAGGGTGGTTTCAAAAACATCTAACTAATCATGACCAAGACAGTCATCATATAATCAATCCTCTTACTGGAGAGCTCATCCTTAGTTCCAATTATTTTGTGAGCCATTTGAACATGCAATATGATAGAGATCATCATTTAAAAGTATGTTATTTTTTTGTGTTTTACAAAATAAATGTAAAAGGAATTAAGGCACGGATGTTTAAAACATGGCTCACAAGTACATGTCGGTGTGCAAGTACAACACTCCACTTATGGAGCACAGCTAAAAACGTCCAGAGGAAGCACGAAAAAATAGAAGTGTCTGAATATAAGACTTGTGCGCCAGGAGCGGAGAATCTGGAAGTTGTGAAACTTTTCAAAGAATTGAAGCTGTTATATATAAGACACATATAGCACCATGGGCACTAGAAATCATACGCATTGAAAACTTGCACGACCAAATCTATTTGAGTGCCCATACTTGTGCGCCCCAATACCATTGTCTTTTCTCCTTCATTATATTACCTCAGTATAGGATCCTTTTTTCATTTCGGATCCAATTCCAAGGGGGCAATTTTGATGACACTCCATTCCTTCAAAGAGTCTAAAAAATGATAAAGGGAATCCCCAAAGATTGAAAATGGTAAAATACATGAAGAAAAAAATCATGATTTGAAAAGGAATAAATTTTGAACCACCATAGTCTAGCCAAAACACTATTGGATCGCAAGGTACTTTTGTGCCACAATTTGGTGAGCAAGTCACTTGAATACCCAAACTCTTTTTTCCTAGGGTCCAATATATTCATATAAATAGACCCTTGGGGCACTCATTTATATGAATAAATTTCCATAAAGCCCAATTGCTGCTCTCGTCGCCCAAGTACTTCGCCCCAGTTTTCTGAAACATTCAAGGTAGTTCTTCAACACCTTGAGCAGAGGATTTAAGGGAGGATTATTGGACTTAAGTCCTTTTAGTTTTTGAAAACCATAACACTTGCGCACCTAAAGCGCCCAAACTCCTCAAGTCATAAATAATTGTGTGCCGCCCATTCCTCTCACAAGAACTGGAGCACTCTACTTCTTGGATCAACTGTGAATACTCTTGATGGATAGAGAAAGGTCTCGCCCAAGTATTATCATATAGGTTTTTTTTATCTTAAGTGAATATCAGGTCTCCCAATTGTACTTGTGCGCCCATACTTGCACGCCCTTCTCTACTTTGGCGCTGCTCTTTCATTCACTTATTATCTTCAATCTCATCAGTTTACAAGCCATTAAGCCTTCCTCAGATCCATTAATGGAAAGGCTTATTATTCATTCGATCCCTTTCCTAAAAGGGATTCTATTGAGCCCTCCACTAAAAACTTCTGACTTATCAATCCTTTTGGAAAGACACATCAGAGTGTCTCTTATTTGGGTTTTTATTTCCGCAGTAAGAGGATTCCCACATTTGTTTCACAATGGGGTTAGGATTCATGGGATATTTGTCTGTTTTTATATCCGTATTCACATGGACTTTTCTCCGAGGAATAATGCTGGAGAGTTCCTGGTTCTATGAATTTTGGTTTCGGCCTCGACCTCACCCTTATCAAAGAGATGGAAAACTCATGTTCTTGTAGGAAAGGTATGGTTCATAGATAATTATACTTTAAAAAATAAATAATAAGTCTTCATATCCTACCGAGATCGATTTTAGGGTAACCATCTTGGCATAAGCCCCAATTGTTTCTTGCAGGATACAACATCATTGCTTCTCCTCTATTCTTCGGTTCAAAAGACCATAGGGGAGATGCACACAAGGACTCTTGTCATCCTTTACCTCTCCCTCTGTGCCTTTTCTCTATGGGAAGCCATCCTGGTGTAAGCCCCTAACCTTCACCCCTTCTTCTTTCAATTGGACCCTCGTCAAATGTGAAGAGAATAGAGGGAAGGCTCGTCGCCTCTCCCTCTTCCACGGTTAACGTGCCCTCTTCCATATGTAGAGGAGGAAATGTGTGAAGTGTCATTGTTGAATCATTCACATCCTCTTGTTTCTCACGCCGAGAATGACTCATGTGGGCTTAGAGATACATGATGGTAACAACATGTGCAAAACACTCACTGAAAGAACTATGAGAACTCTAATTCTTGTTCATTCCAGGATATGTAGGAAGCACATTCAGTGCCTGAGATCACTGGATATCCTCTCCAGGAATCCAATACAAATTCCATTAATCATAGAATCCTCCATAGGAATCAACCTCAAATTAAACCCCAAATAATCAAGGAATCCTTTTCAGGAAGAAATCCCATACTCATCTCTCTCAAAGGATTATACTCTCCTATGAGACTTATCGAACTACGTGTGCATTGATTTCCATTTACATGGGATACGTAGGAAGCCTCCTTGAGGTTTAAACCCAACAATTAAAATCAACCATGTTCTCTATGGTCCATATTCCCAATAGGGTCTGATCCTACTTGGAAACCCATATCCTTTCTATGATACTTGGGCTAGTTCTAGCATAAGTACCACATTATGTTTTGACTAAGCACCTCCTTCTTAGAGGTCCTTATCACATTTCCATAAAAGTAATGATGTGTCTCATTTAGTGGCACCAAACTACAAGGGTTCTAATTCATTTCACAAGGATACGTAGGTAGCCTATCTTATGGGAACGATCCTAAGATCAAAACAAACCTTCTTCTCCATGGATGACAATAAATTCTAGAGTGCCCCACTAAGTGGATTAGATACTAGTCTCATTACAATGATGATTAAAAGAAACTCTAAACAGTATATTAAAGGATAACATTGATGGAAAACCTCAAATAAATACAAATATTTCCATTAATGAAAAACCATGAATGAATGCTGATGATTCTAAATTTTACAAATGATAATAAGTGATTACAAATTTCATGGTATACTTATGATATAATTGGTGAATTAATAAGGATTCATGAAAATATTTTAATTTTACAAAGAGAGTCCCACAGTAGACAATAATTCCCCCCAAAAGTGTATGATGAGTCCGACCTCCCATCCTCTCGACCAATGTACATTCTTAAGTATCATAATGTTGAATACTTGATGAACGCATGCCTTTGCAAAGTAGGTCCTCTTTTGATAAATGACTATTGGATGTTTCTAGTTCCATGAATAAATCCAATGGAAACTGCCTAGAAACAGTGATTCTTAAATCTAGAACACATGTTTCAAGGAACTACGATACAATGTTTCATATTTATATCTATATAGGGTTTCAACTTATATATAATGAAATAATATTGCAATCTTAAAGGACTAATGGTTTTGGAATAAGTATACCAACTTCAAAAAATCATAGACTCTATTACATCTACAAATTTACTTCACATAAATCCACTTTTTTGAAATATATTTTTACAAAAAAAATGCATGATATAAAATCTCCCAAAACATTATGATTCGTAAAAAATATTATTTTATGATAATTCAAAATATTTATTTTATTTTATTAGGAGTACAACATATCATTGTTTTATATAAATTAAACACCCGAAAACCACATTGAAACAAAATGTATCCACTTTTTTGAATTGAATAAATAAAAAATGAATAATATACCTCTTTGTTGTTTAAAAAAAATTAGGCTCTTATTAATTATCATTATGGATATCACTAAAAATAAATTAAATTATCGTTAATCTTGGGATAGGGATTAAGTTATATAAATCAGATAATGATTTTTTGATATTCTATATTCACCTATGAATTGTTGGAACCGTGGAATTAAATAAAAAGGGATAAAGAGTGATAGAACATGGAATTTATAAAACATTATCAAACATTATTTAAATATATTAAATTCCGATTCTTTAAATGATAGATATTTCTTTTAGGGATATTACTAGGGAACCCATTTTTACATAAATATCAACCATAAGTCATAATTTTCAACATAAATATCAAAATATATATCTTTTTGTAACATCTAACTTAATCATTATATTAACATTTTAATATTTGAAAATTTAATTTGAGAATTTTGAAAAAATTAAACATCATATCATGATGTCATAATCAATCATGATTTCATGTATAGAATAAAAAATAGTCAAAAAGATTTATCCATATAATGCATGGATCACCAGGCATGAAACTATAACTTAGTAACCATCATTATGACATTGTTTAACACAAAAAAACTATGGAATAGAACATAGATTCAAATAATGATTTTAATTTAGTGCATATTGGAATAAATATAATAATGTCACTAAATTATCATACACTTGTTTTACCTTCACCTAATATCACATCATATGTGAAAACATGAAAACCATTATCCAAAACTCCTTTTAGTGAAGATATCATTATTCTCTCGATGTGTTACACAAACAATTTTTGACAGAACGCATCCTCATTCACACAACCACTATGGTTACTCTCCCAATACATTATGGTATTTTAAAAAACAATGAAGTCTCTAATACATAATTGTATGCAGGATGTTTACTTTAAAAATGTATCAAGTATACTAATGATAAAAAAATAATATAGTGTTATCACCATTAAACACATGTATATCCATAGTTATTTCCATCAAATAAATCACATACATCATGCATAATCATAAAATATATATTTCAAAGATACCATGAAATCACATTACATGGATTATGTTAATATCATATACCCTACTATATATTTATTATATTCCAAGTAAAAACATAATAATATGGTTTAACATGTCTCATGTCATTTATCCAAAATTTTTAGTACATAAAAAATAACCCACCAAAATTGGTATGCACATCAAATTCCATTTATTAAGATATGAATATAAGATTCCCTAGTCTTTCTCAGCTGATGGCCCAAATTTCATACCAATCATAAATTTTTAAATATGTCATGTTTATGAATAAAAATTGTCCTGAACCTTAATTAGAAAATCCCATCAAATGATTATCAACAAAACTGACCACCCCTTTATTTTATCATCCCTAGGGGTGGTGTATGAAAGTTATCAATGTATGCATGTTCATTCTTTATATTTCCTAATATCATTAGTTAATATGAATTAGTATGAAACATTTACACCTAATATACTAATAATATAATATATGACATTCTTTGTAGTATAAATAAAAGGTTATCCATATCAGAAAACTCAATCAATGTCTATTTAGGGAAACATAACTTCTTTATATGAGCCCAAACACATGATAATCTTCCCTTGTTATGATAACGGAAAAATTTCCCTCAAATTAAGGGATAAATTGGTATTTCATTCGATGAATTATACATACCACATAAATAAATGATAATATAGTAATACCTTTTGTATATGTTGTAACCCAAGATACACTGAGAGGGGTGGGGGTGAATTAGTATGTTTCTTAATTTAAACAAAAAATCACCCCCATTTCCCTTTTAGGATTTTATTCTCATGTAAGAAAACTAATTTCCGAATATTACTCATTAAATAAATCTAAATAAAGCATTAATAAATAAGTAGAATTGTAATTAATGCATGAAGCAGAAGGATTTTATTTTAATCGCAACAATAGGAATACATCTATGAAGTAAACGATGAAAATTATTCAATGTACCAAAATCTTCTGATGTACTAGTTTGATGGAATGTATGTTCGACAATGTTGTAATGACCCATGATTCCACAATATAATTTTTCCATTAAAAAAATATTAAGTTTGACAACATTTTTTATATACAACATAAAACAATAACGATCTTTGACCTAATAGATAAATACTATTAAGAAAAATATTAGAATAATAAAATAAGTATTAAATAAAACCATATAATTCAACAAAAATCTCATGAAATTAAAGGAAAAAACAATTTGTATTTAATTGTTTTTTCTCAAATAATTTTTAAATGTATTTTGTAGATTATGTTGAGAAATTTTATATGATACTATAAAATATTTCAAAATATTAAATATTATATTAGTATTCCATAAACCTGAAATCTACATGAAATTATACAAAGTACACCTAATGTTTAAAAATTTCATATTTCAATAAAATATATTTATTTTCATATTTATTATTTTCATTCTAAAGATAAATTCCTAAATTTTGGAATTGTAATTATTAAAAATAAACAAATATTTTTGAATTTATATCTACAAAATTATTTTTGGTTTAACGTTTGTTGAATTTTTGGGATAATTAATATTTCTTTCATCAGTGAAAAATACTATTTTTTCCAAAAATATATTTTTTATGATACAGTCATAAGATAATAAAAAAAATATTAGAACATATGCTTATAGTTTTTGAGGTTAAGTAAAATTTTTCCATAATTTTTATCCTTTTCATTTTATTAAACATTAATCGAGTAAAATTATGTTATATATTACATTAATAGAAACAAAAAAAGTTATTTATTTTATAATAAAACAATTTATATATTTTAAATAAAAAATTATTAATAATTTTATCATATACATAAATGTTAATATTAACAACATAGTTTTCGTAAAAAATAATTTTCACATTCTGTGGTTTTATTTTAAAATAATTATTTCACACAGTTACAAATTTTGTGTGATGAAATGATTTTCAATTTAAAAATTGGGTTAAAATTTTAATTTTCATTTTTTCATTATAATTGATTACTATGATTGATAATTAATTACCCTAGTAAAAGTAAAAGTTGTAAAAATTTATTTACTTGTAGTAAATGGTTCAATTCATGTTAAAAAATGTTTCAAAATGAATATTTGGGGTATGGGTTGCAAAAATATAACATCAATTTAATTTTTTTCCATTTTTTGATCATTTTAACCATTAATAGTAATTTTTCATTATTGAAAATGTAAAGGGGGTTTCCAAAATTTTCCTACTACTCACTTATAAAAATAGATAATTCACACCACTTAATGAAACAAATTCTCATAGTTTTCATCCACAATATATTCCATTGTGCTCCATATAGAACCCAATCTAATATCATTATTCCTTTGGTTAACATTATTTTTCTTAGGGACTCCATTTACAATGATATTTCAATGAGAAAACTAGAATCTCTTAACAGAACTACTACCTATATATTATTCTTTTATTCTTATTAAATATTTTCCAAAAAATCTAACCAATTTAATATAATAAAAAGTATAATTAATATTAAAAAAATTTACTAGAATAAATAAAAAAATCATTTACAATTACTATGAAAAATATAAAAACATTTATTGTGTGTATATGCTGACTACCACATCAAGGAATCAACTTCTTCCTTTATATGTCACCATTTATCATGGGTGGTTTTAATTATATTAATGGTAAAAAATTGATATATATAATATAATTATGTTTCTAAAAATAAAATTTATTGTATTTTTTATTTCCTCTCTTTGATAATGAAATAATAACATTAACATTGAATATGTGTGGACTACCACTTCCATGAAGTAATATTTTTTATTTTCCTTCATGATTTTAATTATTTTTCAAAACTATTCAAATATAAATCTAGACCTTATTAAATATAAATAATAACCCTATTTATATTTATTAATGATATTATTATAATATAACCACTTTAAAAAATATACCAATCCACTAAATATGGTATATAAAAGATTTGGTATATTTAATCACATACATGGATTATTATATAAAACTCTATCATGTATAACTATATATAAAATTTAAAAATTTTATTATAATTTATATGTAAATTATTAATTATTTTGGTGTTATAATGATTATATTATTTATTTAACGTATCATTAAAATATCATCTTATAAAGTTAAAATTATAAAAATAATATAAAAATATTAAATTATCCATGAAATATTAAGAAAAAAAAAGTTAATTAGAATATTATAATAAATGTTCTATATTAAGATATATATATATATATAGAATAAAATTTTCAAAATAATTTATCTTTGTTTTATAATTCAAGATGTTTTCTGTGTATGTAAAGAATGTGTCCTGAAAAATCTAATGGTTTCTTGTCTAAATTTCCACCACTTGAGAAGTATTTATTCTGTTACATGTGTTCTATTTGAAATGTTGTATCTACTAACTCATTGATATTTTTTATCATGATTATCTTATATTTCAGGATATTCTTTGTACAATTCCATTTTCATTCTCTCAATGGGGTTTGACTCAAATATTAAAATAGTTGTCGGTGATTGTTGTCTGAAATTTTGTTCTTTGAGACACAATGGTAATATGCACCTATTTTTTATTTGGTGTTTAAAAAACCTATTTATTCCTTAAATAAATAAAATACATTTTTTAATTGTATTATATGTCTAATTTTAGCCTATATCTCATTGAATGGGGATTTTATTTAAATTTTTCTCTAGCCGTAATAGTTTTATTCAGTCCAATTATTTCTCTTTGAGCCATAAATTCTCTGTCGTATTATGATCATCTAATCTCCCTTTATCCTCCCAATTATTTTTTACATGATAATTTATCTTTTAATAATCTCCCGTAATGATATATATTTTCCAATAAAAAATTGGCATTGGAAATAATAACCATGATTATCTCCAATATATATTTTTCTTTGTGTCTATATTTTAATTCCCTCAAAAGTTTTCTTCCGTTTTTTAGAAATATAATCTATAATATTTTATATGATCCTCATTATTATATTTATATAGTTACAAAATGATAATGTATGAATCTTTTTAAGATGTGAAATTTCCAAAATCGTATTTTAAAATATTTAAAAAGGTTTTCTATCACGTAAAAATAAATTTTTTAATATTCTGATCCATGTTTTCTATCTAAAACCATTATCAATTTTTCATGAAGCCATTAGTTGAAATTTTTATGGAAGTAATATTTTAATATAAAACAGATGTTTGCACTAAAAAACATTTGAAATTTTTTATTCAAAATAAACTTGTGTATTTTCTCTTAAAATATCTTAATTAAAATAATAAATGAAACTACATTTTCAAAACAAAATAATAAGAATATATTTATGGTCATTTATAATCATGAATCCAATGATTTATAGTTTTAAAACATAGTTTTTTCGATTATTATATGTGTTTCATTTAAAAATGCTTCTATGGAAATTATTTTTCTTCTTTATTATTTTCAATTTCCTAATTGAATAATAAACTAAAATTACTACTGATTGGTTTTTTACCCATGTCTAAAAAAAGAGGAACGATAAATTTATCTAAAATAAATGATTAGTATGTATCATTACATTTCTTAATCAGAATTAGTTTATGACCATATTTAGTATTCTAATTCCCTTCCTCTATGAAGACCATATTTCTTATTCCATTTATGGAAGGTTTCCACTAATATTCCATAATATCAATTGATTGGGGAAATTATTTACAAAAATGTACACCGTTAATTTATAAATTGAAAATACCATATGATTTAATATTATGATTAATTGGTATTTAATTGGAATGATAATGAATATCCTTAGATACATATTTATTTTATATATTTATATAATGTTATGACTATTAATTGAATTATTAATGATTTCCTTATGTGATTACATTTGAAAATATATTGAAACAGATTTTATATTCACAGTTTCATTATGATATGATGAATAGACCAAGTTTTCATTCCTTGTTTTCATTACAATGTGATGGATGAAAATTTTTCTCTTTCCATGGGTACGTTTTGATGTGATTAATGATTATATTAATGATGACCTAAAATATATATACAATTAAGGTTGGGATCGTATATCATCCTCTATGCATTAATTATGGATTTTTATCTCAAGATATAATTAAGAGAATTAAGTATGGAATGTTCACTACATTGTGGAAATCATGTAGCGATTCATACCTCACTATGGGAATCAGTTTTTGATTCTTTCCCCTCTATATTATTGGAATGATAATGTGAATAATTCTATGCTATGATATTTTTATCTATAATATTGGATGGTAAACATATCTATGATACCTTTTATTTAAAGATATTTTAAATTTCCTTAGTATTCAATAATTCTCTGATTATTCTAATGATTATGTTATGAAATCATGAATCATATTTGTTCCCCTGTATTTCCATAATATCATGATTACATTCTTATGTCATGTCCACTCATATTCCATGACCAGGGTTATATGAACTAATGTTTTTTGGTCATGATTTTCTTATGTTTTTGTATTATACCTGTATGCTCATATTATTATCACATATGATCTACGATTGTTATTTCATATGTTTACCCTTACTAAACTTATGAGAACACCACTTTATTAAGTTTCTTTTCCCACATGATATAATTAATTTTAATATGTAAGCTATATCTAGAAGTGTAACATGTGTGGAGTATTTGAGGGATATGTTTAATAATTTTTCTAGATTACATAATATCTATATAATAAGGAAATAACCATTTTATATATAGAACATGGGTTCTATTTGTTATATATTTTTCCTTAACTGTCTAAAACTCTAAAAAAATGGTCCTTGGAATGTAATTATTATATTATTTGGGGATGATCATGTAATTATATATGTCTATCAAAATCTGTGTGTAGTGTTTTTGTTATAGCGTTAGACCAAGGATTACAGGTCTGGGGTGACTCATTTGGTTTCATTTGAGGGTTTATATGAAATTAAAGTCTAGGATGTTGTTGGTTTAAGATAAATTAAGTGTTATAGAGGTAACTATTGATCAATATGTTAATATTGAAAATAGTTACAATGGAATAGTTATAACATTATATAGGTTATATTGAATATTCTATGTTTTCTATGGATTATTATTAGAGATATTTAGATAAACACCTTTGAATAAGTATAATTATAATATAAAATCCTAATGCTTTAATAATTTATAGATTGTGTGGATCTCATGGAAATAATATCCCTATATGTATACAATAAGTGGATGTAGGCTATTTTAAAAAATGTAATTAAGCGTAAAAAATATAAAAGGGAATAATGGGTATTAAATATATCATTATCTGGTGTGCAAAAAAATATCCCTAAATGATCACCTAGTTTTACACACCCCTGGGATATGGTATAGTTATTCAAATTATTTTTAAGAACTATTATGAATTATTCACAAATATTTTAGTTAGAAATCATAATAGGGAATGATTTTGGAAAACATAGATTAAAACATAGAGATTCACGAGTTAAGATACATATTAATTTATATGTTTTATAATGGATAATGCATAATTAATACATTAGGAGTATAGATTTCAATATTTTTGGGCATAGAATTTCACATCATAGATCATGATTTTTTTGGGTTTTTTATTCTTAGGATTATGTTAATAAGTATAAGAGAATATTTCTTAAATCAATGTAGACTGAACAGAAGGTATTGAAGGGTGAAAATAAATTTTCATTAGATAACACATATTAGAATTGGATTTTCATATTCATATGATAATTTACATTTATTTTATCGATAACTATTTTGGGTTTCAGAATTTGGTTGAGCTAGAATCATAGAAGTAATGCTGAAAATTTTTTTATATATAAACAACTACATATTATAACATACTAATGGAGTATAAGTAAATTGTTGAGAACCATTGTATTTTCTAGATATTATAAAAAAGGTGAGTTTCACAGTCTTACCTATGGTAGTGAGGTTGATATCATTATATAAATTGAATCCCAATAATCATATAGATTCTTATTATTGGGTTATATTCATCCGTGATACTTTGGTAGTTTCAAAATTTTATGTGGATTATGTGAAAAATATAATGATTTCCCATTATTAGTACATCATTATTGTTTTGGAAACATATATTAAATAGTATCAATAAAAATAAAAATTTATATTGTGAAATGGATATATATTTAGGGATAAATTTTATAGAACATGTGGTATAGGTATAAAAAACCATTAGGTTTAATAAATTATTGATGTTGAAGTAGTAAAGGGTTGAATTGTTTTAATAAAATTATGTTAAACAATATTGATATCAATGGAATTAGTTAACCTCACCTGTTTTGATAATCCCAATTATGCTTTCATATACTTTGATAATCTCAACCTAATGATTTTCTATATATTAAATCTTTCAATCTGTGATCAAGATGATAATAATATTAAAATAATCTATGAGATATGTTAATCCATGTCTATCTATGTTTATATGAGTTATGAAGTTCTTATAAGCCATTCGGATATGTTTTTCATAAAACAGACAAGTGTTAAGTCACTAATCTGGGCATAGCTACTGATATAGAGCTACCGGTACTTAGTCTATCGATAGACTTAGTCTACCGATAGACAGAGTCTCCGATAAGCTAAGGTTACCGACATGTACAGAGATACCGGCAGACAAGAGCTACCTATAGAGATAAGTCTACCGATAGATCCAGTTCACAGATAGTTACCGATAGAGTAAGTCTACCGATAAAAGTACAGTCCCCGATACATCGTGCTACCGATGGAACTAGAGCAACCGATGGAACGAGGTAACAGGTATATAAAGAAACCGATGCAAGATCAAAGAGCTACCGATGGAAGGACCTGGTACACAAAGTCCACCGTACACATTTACTAGCTTGAGCTACTAATTGACTAACCAGTCAAACTATATACTCTCAATACTATTTATTTATTAATCTAATGGTTACATTTGATGTTTTTAATGCATTAAATGTTATTTAATGAATTCTGTTGCCATGTTAGGGAAACGTACCTAGTACCCATGCAAAAAAGTAATCATTCCTTTTTGCCGGAGCTGAAAGCTACAAAAGGGGAAGATAAAGACCTAGGTCAGAAGCTGAGAAGTAGAAAACACTGGGTGTGCATACAACAAGCATCAAGGAACTAATAAGGCACACGGGTGAAAAAGAAAAAGTGTTGAACATCATTCAAACGTGGAGAATTTGTGAATGTATATGTCCATACTCCAAGAACATTGGACATACATGAAGCTACTTATTTTAAAGGAGAACACAAGCTGCATCTTGAGTGATCTACAACAAACACTTCATGCACTCGGGCTGCTAAGCTAGACCAAGAATCAAAGAAGAAAACGACACTCTGTTTTCTGAGCAGAAACCAGAGAAGGACTCAGAAGTTTTTCTGACCAACCATACGAGTCTAGAGCTGCACTACCAATCACTAAATCTTTTCTAAACTCTTTCTCACTTTCGATAGTGATTCTATAATTAGATTTCCTAAAGTGTGTGTACCCTATTTATTTTACACACACACTGTCTCCAAAGATAAACTGGAAGGTTCTTAAATCCTCACTCAAACTTAATAACCCTTTTGTTTCCCACTCTGGATAGTGGTAGAGGTCGAGTAAGACCTGGACAGCCTGTGTACTGTTGTTTGTGTTTCTAATGTAGAATTGTGGTAGAGGTCTTTGGACCGGGACAATAGTGTACTGTTGTTTACCCCCGATCCCGGGTGTGTATCAATTTATATAAATTGTTGAGACGAATATGTCTCAGCTTGAGACTAAACCTCTTGGTTACCTCTGCTGTGCTTTTTAGGTTTAATCATTTAAGGATACTATATAGATTTCATAATCCACTGCTATTACTTTGAAATACAAAACTATTTTAAATCTACTTTGATAGTAAAATTAGAAAGTGTTTATACTTATTCTAGACTAGTAATTTAGTTTCAAAAGTTAATTAAATCTTCAGATTAAGTCAACTGAGACCTAATCAATCTTTGAGAAACTGATTGAACATTTAGACTCTGTGTGGATTCACTACAATTTATCTTTGTTTTTAAATTGGGAGATTTTAAGAGAAATAATTTTTAATAGAAATTTTAATTGGAACTCAATTCACCCCCTCCTGAGTATCCACTCTGACCAACATTTGGTATCAGAGGTGTTGTTGCTTTTCAAATATTTCAAAACAATCTGTTTTTTCAACTGTGATTTTAGTTGCATCTTTAAAGATCTTAAATTTCTATTCGTTCTAAATTTTATCTCTTTAAAAAAAATTTCTAAAATATACCTATGGATAATAGACTAGAGGGTTTTGCTACTAACCAGACACCTTTCTTCAATGGCAGAAACTATGCCCAGTGGAAACTGGAAATGAAAATTCATTTAGAAAGCATGGGTTTTGATATCTAGACTGCTATAGAATCTCAATATAAAATTCCAGAAACTGAAAGAACAAAAAGGGATGAACCTAAAAGGACTTCTTACAATAACAATTGTAAAGCTATGAATTCCTTGTATTGTGCTCTAAGAGATTAAGAGTTTAATATAATTTCTTCTTACAAAACTGCGTACGAAATATGCGATACATTGGGTGTTTCTCATGAAGGGACAACCAATGTTAAAGAAATGAGATTGAATAATTATACTATTAAATATGAAAATTTTAAAATGAAAACTGATGAACTTATTTCTGATATGTATCTCAGGTTTAATGAGATAGTCAATACAATGAGTTCACTTGGAAAAGTTGTTCCAGCTAAGGAACAAATTATGAGGATACTGAGATGTCTTCCAGAACGACGGAGGGGCACTTCTGTTTCAATCAGAGAGTCATGTGACATTGGAGCACTGCTTGTAAAAGAGTTTATTGGTAAATTAATGATGTATGAGGAATAACTCAAGGTGATCAAGGAGGAACATGATGAACCTAAGATAAAATCTGTAGCTTTCAAGTCGACTTCCTTTAAGAGTAAAGACAATGAGAAAATGAAAATAAAAACTGAATGTTCAAAAAGTGAAGATTCATACACTGATAGTGATGCTGAGATGGCTCAAATACCTAGGAGATTCAATAAGTTTTATATGAATAATAAATTCTTCATGAAATCTAACTAAAAAGGAAATTATGACAACAAGGGACAGTGGAAGAAGGATTGGAAGAAAGCTGACAAGAATGATGAAGTAGTCTGCTATGAATGCAAAAGGAAAGGACACATCAAGGCTGATTTTCCAAAATTAAAATTCAAAAAGAAATACGATTATATGGATAAGAAGAACAAGAATGCTATGAAAGAAACCTGGAGTGCTTCAAAGGAGAGCACAAGTGAATTTGAAATTTCTGATTCTGAGAAGAATCGTGCCAACATGTGCTTCATGACCAACACATCTGAGGTACTTGTT
Organism: Viscum album; assembly: GCA_963277665.1. Classification (NCBI taxonomy): domain Eukaryota; kingdom Viridiplantae; phylum Streptophyta; class Magnoliopsida; order Santalales; family Viscaceae; genus Viscum; species Viscum album. The sequence goes on from OY728167.1 coordinate 689,671,598, forward strand.
TCTCATATTATAAATGATTATTATTCTGGAAATAACAGTGATTTAGAAAATGATGGAAATATGTCTATGGTTGAAATTTTTGAATACTGTAACATTCTGGAAGAAACATGTAATGAACATAAAGACAAATATAAGTCACTAATGAAACAACATACTCTTACTTCCAATGTTAAATCTGCCTTTGATATATAAAATTAAAAGAATGCTCAACTGTTAAAAGAAAATACTGAACATAAAATGTCTAATGAGCTACTTATAAAGGACATAGAAAAGTTTCCAAAGGAAAAAATATACTCTAACTAAAATTTTAGGTAAGAAAGTTGCACCTAAATAAACTACTGGTTTGGGATACCAACCTGGACAAAGACAGTTCACTAAAACCCGATTTATTCCTATGTATGGACAACATTATTCTTATTACAGTTTTGGAAATTAGTATGCTTCAAACAGTTATTCATATGGTTATAGATCAAATAAAGGTTACCTTTCAAAATCTATTGATTCGGTAAATTATATGAGACCCATAAGACAAATATAGGTACCTAAAGCTTTGATTGCAAACTTTTCTGGACCCAAGAAGATATGGGTTCCAAAATCATTTTCTATGTAAATCTGTTTTGTAGGAAACATGTTTGAAGAGTTTTCACAAGAAGGTATTGTACATGGATAGTGGATGTTCAAGACACATGTCTGGAGATTATTCATGCATAAAAAGTTTAATAAAGGTTGATGGATTCCATGTCACCTTTGGTAATAATTCTAAATGAGAAATCATCATCCTAGGCAAGATTGGTAACTCTAATTCAGTTTTAATTTCTAAAGATTTATTTGTTGATGGACTTAAGTATAACCTGTTATGTATTTCTCATTTATGTGATGATGGATTTAATGTGAATTTTGAAAATGATTCCTGTAATGTTTTTAGTTCTAAATATGTTTTAGTATTTTCTGCTTTAAAAAATGAAAATGTTTATGTTGTTGATTTAAATTCATTAGCTTAGAAAAATGTTACTTACTTGAATTCTTTTCATAGAGAATCTTGGCTTTGGCATAGAATATTAGGACACTAAAACATCTATTCTCTTTGAAAATTAACAAGGAAGAACATAGTTAGAGACCTACCAAAACATGAATTCCCAAATGAAAATGTTTGTAATCCCTATCAAAAGGAAATGCAACATCATGTTTCTTTCAAATCAAAGAATGAAGTTTCAACTTCTCAACCTCTTGAGTTGGTCCACATGGAATTGTTTGGACCTTATAGAGTTTATAGTTTAAATGGGAAGCACTATGTCTATGTCCTATTAGATGACTTTTCTAGATATACTTGGGTATACTTCTTATCTCACAAAAGTGATGCTTGTCTTACATTGTTAAATACTCCAAATCTGTAGAAAATCTTAGTGGACATAAGATTAAAAACCTCTGAAGTGATCATGGCTTTGAGTTTCAAAATCAAGAGTTTGATTCGTACTGCTCACAAAATGGTTGTAGTCACAACTTTTCTGCTCCTAGGACACCCCAGGAGAATGGTGTGGTAGAAAGAAGGAATAGATCTCTTCAATAAATAGCTAGAACCATTCTTAATGAATATGACCTGCCTATTTACTTTTGGTATGAAGCTGTGAATACATCTTGTTTTATTATTAATAGAGTCTTAATTAGACCTGTTCTTAAGAAGACCCCATATGAACTGTGGAATAATTGAAAACCTAAAGTTAGTTACTTCAGAGTCTTTGGCTGTAAAGTTTTTATTCTTAATACAAATGATAATCATGACAAGTTTGCTTCTAAAAGTGATGAAGGAATTTTTCTTGGTTATTCATTAACTAGAAAAGCTTATAGAGTATTTAATAAAAGAACCAAATGTGTGGAAGAATCTGTTCACATCAGGTTTGATGAAACTGATCCACATGATCCTAAAACCTCTCTTGAAAATCTTGAAGAATATTTGAGTTTTTTGGACCTTAAGGATAAATCTAAAGAACCTACTGTAAAAATATCCAGTTCTGGACATATTCCAGAATCTGCTTTTATTGAACCCGAACTTAGAGATGAACCTGAAATTTCTAGTCCTACCATTACTAGATCAACAAGGATTCTAAATAATCATCCTTTGGATGCTGTTGTAGGTAATCTTGATAGAGGGAAATAGACTAGATATTCTCCAAGAAATCAGGTTGAACATCAAGATTTTCTTTCATAACTAGAACCTAACAATGTCAATGATGCTATAAATGATGAATTTTGGGTAATGGATATGAATGAAGAGTTAAATCAATTTCAATGAAACAATGTCTGGGAATTAGTTGACAGACCTAAGGAAACTTTAACAATAGGCACTAAATGGATTTTTAGAAACAAAGTTGATGATTCTGGAAACATAGTTAGAAACAATGCTAGGTTAGTTTCACATGGATATAGTCAAGAGGAAGGTATAGACTTTGAGGAAACCTTTTCACCTGTAGCCATATTAGAAGTCATTAGGATCTTACATGCCTATGCTGCTCATCTAAATTTCAAGTTATATCAAATGGATGTCAAAAGTGCTTTTCTAAATGGTTTTATAATTGAAGATGTTTTTGTTGAACAACCACCTAGATTTACTAATCCTCATTTTCCAGATCTAGTTTTTAAACATTCAATAGCTTTATATGTTTTAAAACAAGCTCCAAGAGCTTGGTATGATAGACATAGTAGTTTTCTTTTTTCAAAAAGTTTTTCTAAAGGGATTGTTGATCCAACTTGTTTTGTTAAAATAATTTCTAAAGATGTTTTAATAGTTATAATCTATGTTGATGATATTATTTTTGGATCTTTTAAACACTCTTTATGTACTGATTTTTCAAAGAGTATGCAAAATGATATTGAAATTTTTTTAATGGGAGAACATAATATTTTCTTGGATTTCATGTTTTCCAAAATGAAAATGGTATTATTTTTGAATCAAAGTAAATACACAAAGGTTATTTTAAAACATTTTGGATTGGATAGTATTAAGGATAGTGATACTCCTATAAGTACTGTTTGTAAATTGGATGCAGATGAAACTGGGAAACCAGTAGATGAAACCAATTACAGAGGTATGATTGGATGCTTACTTTACCTTACTACTAGTCGACCAGATAATATGTTTACTGTGTGTATGTGTGAAAGATTTCAAGATAACCCAAACTAATCTCATTTACTAGCTATTAAATGATTTTTAAGTATCTTAAACAAATTGTAAACTCGGGTTTGTTTTACCCAAAAGGATAGTCCTTTGAGTTAATGAGTTATTCAGATGATGACTTTGCTGGTTGCAAGCTGGACAGAAAATGCAATTCAGGAACATGTCACTTATTGGGAAATTCCATAGTATCTTGGTGTAGTAAAAAGTAGAATTCTGTAGCTTTTTCCGCTGCCAAAGCAGAGTATATAGCTGCTGGTAGTTGTTGTGCACAAATTATGTGGATGAAACACACTCTTTAGGAATATGGATATGACTTTAAGCACGATTCAATCATGTGTGACAACACTAGTGCAATAAATATCTCAAAGAACCATGTGTCTCACTCTAGGACCAAACACATTCATGTAAGACACCATTTCATGAGAGATCATTACCAAAAGGCTGATATTATTCTTGAGTTTATAGGTATTGAACATCAATTAGCTGACATCTTCACTAAACCTTTGAGTTCAGATAGGTTAAGCTACTTTAGACATGAGTTAGGTATGTTTAACCTTGATCGGTAGCTAACCTCATCGATGTAAAATTCTCACCGATGTGAAATTCTCACTGATGTGAAATTCTCACCAATGTAAAATTATCACCAATGTAAAATTCTCACTATTGTAAAATTTTCACCAATGTGAATCCTCACAGATGTAACCTCACTGATAGGAATTCTCACTATTAGACCCTACCAATGAGTGCTCTATTTTAAAACTTATGTCTGCCACCAGAATTTGAATCGTTTTTACTTTATTTCATTTTATTTATTTATTTTATGATTCCTAAATGACAAAACTAAAGTACGAGCTACTTATCAATCCACCGAGCCTCAAACCTTTACCCTCAATCCTTAGCTCCCGAATCCTTATAGAACCCTAAATCCTTCGAACCAGCGATCGAAAAAACCAAACTTCCTACCGTCAGAGATGACTATGTTGAGCCGAAAACAAATAAGCAATAGACCAAGAAAGAAGCAAGTGGTAGTGTTGCTAGAACTAGGTCAGGGAGATGACCAGTGAATCCTCATCTGCAGAATAGATTCATTGTGATTGAAAAGGAGTTGTGTGTAGAATGGCTGCTGCCTAGAAAATCCATAGTGCTTGAAGTATTTGAAGATCAAAATTGGGTAGAGTGTTTTTCGAACAACAATGTCCCTACTTTCCAAAATTAGTGAAACAATTTTACGAGTTTGTGAGCTTTGAAAAATCTGAGAATGAAAATCGAGTAACCACTTTTTTGAATGGAAAAGAGATGTCATTTTCATTTGTTTAATGGGATGAGTGCTTAAATGTTCCAGATGATGGTGTATCTGTATATGTCTCGAGAGCCAAGACACCTACCAGTGATATTTTCGACTATGAGACTGCTTTGAAAGAGCTGACTGGTGATGGAAGTCAAAGACAAGTAGTTTCTGCAGAAATGTATAGAGAGAACAGATTGATGTTCAAATTTGTTCAACATGTCTTGATACCAAGGAGAGGAGACTTTTCCAATTTGAGATATCAGGATATCTATCTCCTGCACCTCTTAAGACATTGTGTAAAGGTAAATTTGTGCAGATTTCTGATGATCCAAATGGAAGACATGACAAGGCCAAAATAAAAAAATGCCCTATTCATTACTAAATTGATCTCTGTGATGATTAAAGTAAAAGGGGTAGTTGAGTCTCAAGATGAGACAGTAGTAGTGAAGAATAACTTTTGTATCACTTCCACAGTGTGAAAATACATGAGTATAAATTGGAACCCTTGGAGAGGAAAATGGGTCAATGATGACTAGAAAGTATATGAAAAATTCAATCTTGTGGATCATCCTTCAAGACTAAAGGATGTGAGGGATCCGGGTCTGGGACCTGATGAAGAGGAGCCAGAATACATTGATGATTCAGAAGAAGAAGAGTCCTCTGCTAATGAAGGAGGAGATCCTAACTTACCTCCTAGCCCAACTCTTGAAGATCTAGATCAACATAAATCAGATGAGGAAGAAGCTGTTTTAGAGGATGTTGAAGTGGCTGCTGTAGAAAATGAAGTAGATTCTCATGAAAGTGAAGCATCTCTATCAGATGATTTGAGCCTGAGTCCGGTGATTGGAAAATCTCTAGTGCCCGATAAGGATACAAATGTAATTGACATAACCTTTCCAATTTTGGAAGACTCTCCAGCTATTGTAGAGAAAGAATTGATAGTGGAATATTCTCCTCAGGATAAAAGACCTACTGAGAATGCTGATGAGAATGTAATTGTTTTACTTGAGGATGCACCCATTGAGGGGGAGCATCAAACCAATGTTGGTAGTGTTATAGTGGGTGCTTGAATTGATGATTGGGGGGAAGACCCAGGTTTTGTAGTCTATGGTTTATACTATCCAGATTCAGATAATGAGGCTTCTCACAATAGACCAAAGTTTGTTTATAATATTGAATCTGAGTTGTTGCTTGAAGATGTAGTCACAATGCATGACCTGGGTACTTTAAATAAAAATCTTAAGGACATCTTTTTGGAAGAGGTAAAGAATATGGAAGTTTCTCTGGTCTCTTCAGTTCAATCGATCATGACTGACTTAGTGGTCAGTTTAGCATCTGAAAAGGTACCCACTGCAGTTGCACCTGATGATATGATCACAAGGGATGATCTGGAATCCTTGAAGGATGAGATGAAATAATATTTTAATGGCTCAGTTTCTGAGATGAATCATTCTTTTTCTAAAGATATGAGGATGTTGGGAAGATCATTTTAACTCTCTCTAGTTTGTAATTTTTCAACCTTCATGGCAGAAATAGTGGAACAAGTTAAAGGCTTCCACACTCAAGTATCTAGGTTGGAAGAAGATCTTGAAACCCTAAAGGAATCTGTTGTTTCTTTAGACTCTTACATGATATCAAAATCCCAAGCAGATAAGGACTTAGCTTATGTGAAATGCGTCGTAAGACAGATGGTTTTAGTGTTTGAAAGTTTTATAACTTCCATGAAAGATCATGTGAAAACCCAGGATTCTCTAGTTCAAAATCTTATCAGTGGGTTAACCAAGAACTTCAAGGAAATAGTAACCTTCTCTGTTGGTTACATTTCTTCTAAACGCTCAGCAGAGTTGAATCAAATTCGAGCTATGGTGAAGGAGGAGCCTGGTTCAGCTTTGACCAGTGGCTCTGTGGACTCATCCGAGCTGAGCAGAGTTGTGATTTCTACTAGAGATTTAGCTAGAGAGATAATGAAGTTAGTCCAAGACTATTTGAGAGAAGCATCTGCCTCTCATAAAGAAGTGAAAAATAAATTGGACTCCTATTTAAAAAAGATTTTACCCAAGAAGAAACTCAACAATCACTTCAAAATTCTATTGGATAATATGAAGCTGCCTCCTATTAATCATGATTTTAGAGAACTAGTTAGCAAGCTAATGGAATTGACTCCAGAATTTGACATGTTTATGGAGAACAAGGATGACTTCATATCTGCTATGGAGAGAGGAGGAGGAATAATTATGGATTTTAGAAATCGGTTGCTGCCTTTTCTATATGTTGATGATAGGCCAGTGATTATACCTCCAGCCTTACCAGCCTCTACCTCTACTACTTCTCCAGTTCAGATGACTCCAACTCAAGAAATTCAAAGCCTCACACCTATGATCACACAAAGTACTCCTCAGTACAGACTAGGAACAGTTTCTATGGCTCAGCCTCCTTTGATCATTTCCGGAATTTATAATCCTTCACCTGCCTCCACGTCACCTGAATCCTCTTCTGCTCCTAAGGGAAAATCTCACATTGATGATCTATATTGAACAGGTGGCTATACTGTTTGATAGGAATCCATTTTATTTTGATTTATGTCTCTGTACCTTTTTGCAACATCTAATACAATTGGCTTTCCTTTCATTCTCATTATGCTACTTTTTCTATTTCTTATTGATTCCCACTTTTTGATTATCACAAAGGGGGAGAAATATTTTAACCAAGATTTTAAAAAGGGGGAGAAGTATTAAGGGAAGAATAAATATTGCGAGAAAGTATTATAGGGGGAGAAATTTTTAAAGCTTTTACAAAGGGGGTGAAATTTTTATCTAAGGAAGAGCTATCTTGCTTTTCCCCTCTGATACTGTTACATTTCATTCTCTGATACCGTTTTCTCTAACTCTCTAATGTCACTAAATTTTACTTTTGATATCATTGAATTTAATTTTATCTCTGATACTATCACATTTTCTTCCACCTCTGATCCGTTATGTTCTATAACATACTATTTCTCTGAGATAATTGCATCTATTTATATATCCCCTGATACAATTTCTCACTTTTTAAAATAATACAATCATATTTTGTGATTATCAAAAAGGGGGAGATTGTTGACCACACCTATTTTGATAATCCCAATTATGCTTTCATATACTTTTATAATATCAATCTATTGATTTTCTATATATTAATTCTTTAAATTTTTGATCAAGACGATAATAATAGTAAAATAATCTATGAGACATGTTAATCCATGTCTATCTATGTTTATATGAGTTATAAAGTTCTTATAACCCATTCAGATTTGTTTTTTCATAAAATAGACAAGTGTTAAGTCACTAATCCGGGTATAGATACTAATATAGAGCTACCGGTACTCAGTCTACCGATAGACAGAGTCACCGATAAGCAAAGGCTACCGAAATGTACAGAGCTACAGACAGACAAGAGCTATCGATAGACAGAAGTCTACAGATAGAGCTAGTTTATAGATAGTTATAGATATAGTAAGTCTACCGATACAAGTACAGTCACCGATACATCAAGCTACCGATGGAACTAGAGCAACGGATGGAATGAAGTCACTGGTATATAGAGAAACCGATGCAAGATCAAAGATCTATTGATGGAAGGACCTGCTACACAAAGTCCACAGTACACATTTACCAACACGAGCTACTAATTGACCAACCAGTCAAACTCTAAACTCTCAATACTATTTATTTATTAAGATAACGGTCACATTTGATGTTTTAAATGAATTAAATGTTATTTAATTAATTTTGTTGCCATGTCAAGGAACTGTACCTAGTACCCATACAAAAAGTAATCATTCCTTTTTTCCGGAGCTGAAAGCTACAATAATGGAAGATAAAGATCTAGCTCAAAATCAGAGATGTAGAAAACACTAGGCGTGCATACGACAAGCATCAAGGAACTAAGAAGGAACACAGGTGAAAAAGAAAATGTGTGGATCATCATTCAAACGTGGTGCATTTTTGAAAGGCTAAATCCATACTCCAAGAACACTGGACATACACGAAGCAACTTAATTTTCAAGGATAACACAAGCTGCAACTTGAGTGAACCACAACAAACACTTCATGCACTTAGGCTGCTATGCTAGACCAAGAATCAAAGAAGAAAAAGACACTCTGTTTTCATAGTAGAAACTAGAGAAGGACTCAAGAGTTTTTCTGACCAACCAAACGAGTCCTGAGCTACACTGACAACCACTAAAGATTTTCTAAACGATTTATCACTTTCTTTAGTGATTCTATCTTTACATTTAGAGCAGTTTGTGTTCCCTATTTATTTTACACACACATTGTCTCCTAAGCTAAACTGGAGGATTCTTAAATCCTCACTCAAACGTTATAACCCTTTTGTTTCCCATTGTGGATAGTGGAAGAGGTCGAGTAAGACCTGGACAGCCTGTGTACTATTGTTTTTTTCCCACGTAGAACTGTGGTAGAGGTCTTTGGACCTAGACAGTAGTGTACTGTTGTTTACCCCCGATCCAGGGTGTGGATCAATTTATATAAATTATTGAGAGGAAAAAGTCTCGGCTTGATACTGAACCTATTGGTTACCTCTGTTGTGCTTTTTAGTTTTAAGAATTTAATTATACTATATAAATTTCATAATCCACTGCTATTACTTTTAAATACAAAACTATTTTAGAGCTACTTTGATAGTTAAATTAGCAAGTGTTTATAATTATTGTAAGCCAGTAAGTTAGTTTCAGAAGTTAATTTTAATCTTCAGATTAAGGCAACTGAGACCTAACCAATCTTTGAAAAACTGATGGAACATTTAAACTCTGTATAGATTCACTATAGTTTAACTTTGTTTTTAAATCTAGGGATTTTAAGAGAAATAATTTTTTAGAGAAATTTTAATTGGAACTCAATTCACCCCCCTCTTGAGTATCCACTCCAACCAACAAAATTAATTATTGATTTAATGAAAAAGTGATCCACGATGTATTTGGTGATGTTTATCACATTTCTTTGGATTATTTAATATGTTGACTATTATGTTACATTATGAACTAGTGGTTAATAAATTTGAAGGTTAAATATAGAGATAAGTTTTAGGGGAATATGTGATTTATCTATGGTTTAAATTCTATGATATTCAGTTAGTTTTAGTAATGGTACGTTTTAGAGAATGTATGATTAGGGTATATACATACCTGAGCATTTGATTTTATGAAAAATTAATGTATTTAGTAGAAGGATAACTAACATGATGTATAATAAGATAGAAAGATAAATTTATTATTAGTATAAATATTTTGAATGATGAATGTGTAACTAATTACCTTCCCCACATTCATCATTAAGTAATAATTAAAAATTGTAAGGAATCAATTTATTTTGGTATGTCGGTTATAATTACCCAAGATTTATCTATATTTTTTTTCCTCTAAATAATTATTATGTTCAATAAGTCGTTTTATATAAATCACCAAATTGAACCCATATGTTACAAAATAGATAGATATTATTATGAAATATAAAATATTAATAAAAAAACTTGTAAATAAGAATATATTATTCAAATAGTAGTGCATAAACATATAGGATAAATAATAAATGTGATTTCTTTTTTCCTTTTATAATAATTTATAAACATATCATATAACTAATGTGAATTTTTTTAATGAAAATACATAATATTTCAATATATTAACTACTATATTAGCATTACATAAAATAAGAATTTGTATAAAATAATACTAACGACACCTAAATTTTAATAATATCATTTTTAAATAAAATAATATTATTAATATATTTTTCTTTTTCATTCAAAAGATGAATATATAATTTTTAAAATTAGTATTAAATAAAATGAAAATAAATTTTTTATTTTTTATTTAAATATTGTCTTAGGATTAATTTTTTATTATTATTATGATATAATTTATTTTTACATAATCAAAAATGTTTTCGCAAAAAAATTGTTTTATTAAATTTTCTTTAGGTAATATTGAAATAGAAATTGTTTATTTTTTAGACAATTCTATTTTTAAGGAACCATTTTTTTATTTTAAAATATTAATATGAACTTATAAAACATATTCCTATCGTTTTAGATCATATGTAATATGTTTCCCCATTGAAAATATTTTCCTTAATTTAATTTATTTAGTCATTATTTTGTTAAAACTAGATTTTGGATTTATTTTATTGTCACATTACGTTTATTTATTTTATATTAATCCAATAATATTGAAATATTAAAATAACTAGCATAATGATTGGTTTTATTGTATACAACATTATAAATTCCCATAGTAATAATGTTTTGTGACTTTGCATCATGATTTGGTTCATTATGATTTCTAGGATCAACAAATCATTTGATATATTCGATGATATCTTCATTAGGGGCCTATATAAATAAATGTACCCCCTTTTTCAAACATTAATTATATTAAATCTGATTAAATGGTTGATTTCTAACTTACTTATATGAAAAAAACAAGCATAGAGGTTCACCATGGTATTATAACATTTTTTCTCTCATACAACATGTTTAACCCCCTGACTCTAGGGGTAAATCAATGTTTCCCCTAATTTAAACTAACTCTTTTTTTCACTAGTTTTACATTGGTATCTTCTTCTCGTGTTAGATGGAATAATGTTGAACTTATTGGTCAGGAAGGAAGTCTCACCAAAACATACACAGGTATACATAAATATAAATCATAGATAAGGGAAGTGTAGTTTATTTGGTTCAATATAAAGGGATATATCCATGGAGCACACATTGAAAATATTTCAATTTTCTAAAATAAAATACCAAACTATTTTATATGATACAAGTTCAATCATGGCCATATTATTTTGACAATTACATCCTTTAAAATATTTTCTATCAAGTGTCTCCTCAAATAAGGAAATATTACTCTTATTATCCCATATAAGCTTCCTTATAAAATGAGATGAAAAATTCATATCCATGACAGTATCTATATTGTCAACATATTAATCATGATAACTATAGTTCTTTTATTTTAGGTATATTATATGAGGATCTAAACTTTATTATAATTTCTATCCTCAAGGACCTGCTATGATTAACATATCGGTGTAAGGTTTGAATATTGTCAATCTACTAATAAGAAGAGGAAAGAGTCCTTCTCGAGGTAAATATATTTACACAGAAAAATATTATTATTTTCCTCTTACCATTTCATTAAAATATTGCTGATAATTCTTACACTGCTGAAGGATTATCTTCTTAAATATTCATTTTTGGTCAAGTCATTCATCAATGGATCCCCTCTCCTCTTATTATTTTCCTTCTAATTCGGTTATGTAGATGTTCACACCACATCATTCATTATTGTGATGAGTAGTCCATCATGATTACAAAAGAATCCTTATTGTATTAATCAACCCTGATAATTATCAATGTAATAGTTATTTAAACTAATTATTTTTCTATTGAGACCCTGTAATCGTTCGGGTTTTTGGGGTCCATTACTTCGAGAAAATCTGATGTTTGAGGTTTTCTGGGTGGTCTGGAAGGGTTTTTCGGCTACCAGTGGGTGTTGCCAACCGGTAGCTCTCGGCTACCGGTGGCTGTCTCCAACCGGTAGCTCTTGGCTATAGGTGGTTGTCGCCAATAGGTAGATCTCTGCTACTGGTGGATCTCGGCTACCGGTTGCTCTCGCCAATCGATAGCTCTTTGCTATCGGTAGCAGTCGCCAACCGGTAGCTCTCTCCTACCTCCCATGGGTTTTTCCATTAGTGCCTTCTTTTTGTGAAAATTGGTTTTTAAACCATGTCATGACCCCTTTAAGCTTGTTTTAAAGCCCATTAATGCCCATTAATGGCGTTTAAATTAAATTAGTGGTGAGGTACCCTCCTAAAATGAAAAACCATGAGGTGTGAATCTGTTTAAACTGCCCCGGAAGGCGGGGACCTTTTAAGTGGCGTGCAGGGTGTCCCAGCCACGTGGTCAACCCACGATCTCACTTTTTACGTGGTTTTGAGTGTTTCTTTTCGTATCTTAACCGTCTCGTAATACTGTATCTCAGCCGTTATAACCTAAAGGCTTCTCCATATGTTTCTTTTTCTCTATCACCCTGTGCTCGGAGTACCCTTCCTCCCGACAAGTTGTAACCCCGCGAAGTTTACCTTGATCACATTCTATGGAGTTCCTGCTACTCAATCGAGGTCTTAACGTCGATCCTTGATCTTTCAGGTAGGGATTTTCTCCTTAGTCTCTTTTTTCTGTGTATCATGCGGGGTGGGCATGCTTTTTTCTCTATGGAAATTGATGAAACCCAACTTATTGATGATAATGAATGGACCTTTAAAGAATGAAAAGGGGGTGATCGATGTTCTGATGTGATCTATTATTATTGATATGTGTTGTGAATTATACGGGAATATGCTCACTAAAAATCATGGTCGTTGGTGGTCTTTCTCTGTACACTAATGAAACTCGGTGTTCCTGGATGTTTAAATAACTGTAACATGGAAATGGTTAATTAAGTATACTCGGTTAAATAAATTAAAATCACCGGGATTAACCATTTTCTGTGATAACCCTGATTAAATCACAATGGAATTGAAACCATGGAGTGTGCAAAATCATTTAAATTTGAAACCTCCTAAGTGGGCCTACTTTGTGTTGGTGGTAGTGGTTTGGTTGTTTTTCATTCACAGTTCGATTACGGGTGACTTTATGGTTTTCTTGGATGGGATCCCCTATTGTTATACTTTTGCTGGTTGTGAATCTGAGGCTGTGGGGGTTACTCTTCATATATCACGAATTGGGGTGGAATCCTCTATTGTTGAGAAACTGATGTCTTCTAGAGTTTGGGGACATGGGGTTGTGTCTCGTGGTTGTTTTGTTTCCAGTACATTGAGAGATCTCACATGATCCCTAGTTGTTGTGACTTCACAAGAGAACCAGGTGTGAATGCTTAAATTACCTGATGTTTATCCTTTCTGCCGATTTTGTTGTTTCATCTGTGAATGTGCCTATTAGTTGCCCAGCCGTGAAGGGATTAACTCATACTGAACTATTATGAATGATAACTTGAACAGGGGAACTTGGAACTATTTGTTGTGTGCCTGTTTTCTGAGGCAGTAGTGCTTGTGTACCTACGTGTATCTATTTGAGGAGTCGTAGGTTTGTCTGTGTGTTGTTATACATATGTATAATTTTATGTTTTTTATTTAGTCGCACCCCACCTGCGTAGGGAACTTAGTTTCGGTCACCTCATTTCCTGTGGAAGGGCGTTTCCACCTAGTTACTCTCCTTCCTACTCCTTCTTCCCTCGGCTGTGATGGCTGGAGGCGACCTTACACCCAAGATTCTTTGGGTATGTTTCGATTGGTGTGCTGTTATCCCATGTGTTTTCGTGCAGGGGTTCTGGTTATTGTTTGTTTTCCCAGGTGTATTCGGTATGAGGACCAGGTGTTTTTGGGCAGGGATGTGTGGTTGTGAGGCCTAGGTGTGTGCGGGCAGGAGGAGCATGGTAGGGTCAGGACGATTGTCATTAGGGATGAGCAGCTAGCTAGTGGGTGAAATGGTGGTGTGGGGTACCCAAATGTTTTGTTCTTTTACTATTACCTTACTGCTTGTGTTGTTTGGTGGGTGTGGCCGGTGAGGTGAGATGGATAGACTCCTTGATAGATGTTGGTTTCTCTATTTCTCACGGGACTTTAGTTTGTCTCCCCACTTGTTCATGAGAGCCATTGGTTTTTCCTTCTGAGTATTCTTTGTACGATCACCCTATGTTTAATTTCAGGTTGTTAGGAGGAATTCGGAGGCCGTGCGAGACTTTACTAGTCTGGACGTTGGAGTTGCTGTTGGTCGTTGTTGTTTTCTGCTTCGCCTTTTCTTTTCCTATGGGTTTGTACATTGGAGTTCTTGTACCTTGTTCTGTTTTATTATTATAACATTCATGTAGTTTGGTTTTATTTTAGTTTTATATACTTGGTGGTGTTTGGTGTTGACTCATTCATTCTCCCAATATTGGTTAACTAAAAAGGGTAATGCCTCCCATATTGTGAAAATGTTACACCCTTGGTGCTAGTCACCACTCTGGGGCCTACTGGAGGCGGGAATTAGGTGTCATTTTCTTTTCCTCGACTTGAAGAAGGAAGGGCAGGGGCCTTTGTCGCCCCTTCCATCGTCTTGCTGAAGGCGGGTTGTGATAGAATGGTATAATAAGGTTGAGGGATATGATGGAGTCTGGAGTTAGGAATAGTGAGGATTTCATGGGATGGTAGGGAAATAATGTTAGGTGATCTTAGTTCGTGAAATAGACCAGGGAGGACCAGCTAGGACGTGAGATTTTAGGGCCCCCCGTGATCCGATGCAAGGACTCTGAGCCTATCAAATGACCATGTGAGACTACATTTATTACAAGGTAGAGACCCTAGAGAAGGTACATGCATCATACTGATTGTGTTTTTTATTTGATTTCGGGAACCTTGGGGAGAAAATGTTAATAATACTAATAATAATAATTCCCTTGCTACTCGGGCATAGGCAATCATTGGTTACCTTTCAGCTATGGCACCCAGACGTTATCCACGAGCGACCCGGGAGGTCGAGGCCAAATGGATCAAGGCAGATGACCAGCAGAGGGTTGACTGAGATGAGGAGGATGACTTGTGGCAGAGGACTCTATGCTACTTCAAGCGAAAAACCCTCGAGAAGTTCGAGGTAAACGTTTCTGACTTAGTAACGGAGGGATGGCATGATGAGCTAGCCATCACCTTCTCTTTAATCCATGCTTTGAGGGAGTACTAGGTTCCATTGGCCGTCAGTCATTTGAGAGGAGTAGCGCGTTAGTGGTGGACGCTTTTCCTGGGAGAGAAGACAGGAAGAGGTTTCATGGGCCAGTTTCGAGAAGGAATTTCGTGAGGAGTTCCTCTCCTCTACGGCGAAGGATGAGAAGAGACAGGAGTTGCTCTCCCTTCAGCACAGAAGAATGTCAGTGAGGGAGCTAGGATCAAGTTCAAATATCTCTTGTGCTTTTCCCCAAATCTCTCTCCAGATGAGGAGTCTCAGGCAAGATGGTTAGAGGAGGCACTCCGTCCTTCACTTCAATACGATATCACTCCCGTCACTCTTCTGACGTACCTAGAAGTACTGAAGAAGGCCGAGATAGTAGAGAGGATGCACTCGAAGAGAGGTACACAACGAGAAGGGAACCAACTGAGTTCATCAATGGGGAAGGCGTTCAATAGAAGGTCTCCAGTGACAGTTCCTTTCAGGTTTGGACAAGCTGGGTTTAGGTCTCATCAGTTCCAGTCCTGAGCTTCTGGCCCTCGCCCTTTTCTCGCAGGGCCGGGACCAAAGTGTTTCTCTTGCGGATTTTTCAGACATGTCTAGAGCAGGTGTCCGACTCAAGCTCCACATGGTGGAAGTGGGAAGTTTCATCACCCACCTCCGCAGTATCTATTGTCGTCATGTCCTTTCCAGCAGCAGCATTAGGCTCGTGGCCCTCCTAGGGACAACTTTTCGGGAGGAGATTGACTCCGGGGTATGCCTCAGGGACCTCGAGCCAGGTGTGGTCGGGGAAGTGGTCGACAACAGTGAGGTAGAGGAGCTAGGCGTGGACAGTTGCACACCGCAGATTTAGTAGCTCTGACGGGACCATAGGTCGTTCGAGGTACAATCAGTTTATTCACCACTCTTGTTTCTACCTTGTTTGATTCGGGAGCTTCTCACTCCTTCGTTACGCCCGAATTATCCCATGCTCTGGGTATGCATGCCAAGAGACTTTTTGTGCCCCAAGTATTGAGAACAGCAGTTGGCAGTCAGAATAGTGTATCATACATCTTCCAGGGGTGTAGAATGATGTTGGTACCACATCAGTCTAGTGGAGACCTTCTTTTATTGCAGATGCATCAATACGATGGCATTCTAGGCATCGACTAGTTATTCTCCGTGCATGCCATCATCGAATTCTATCGGAAAAGGATTGAATTCTCCAATGAGAATGGACGTCATGTGACTTTTGTTAGGGAGCGGAGTTATCAGGAAGGGAGTCGATAGGTGGATCCACTCCTTTCTATGCTGAACTAGATGTTAGAAGAGTCGTCGGACGCATGAATAATGGATGTCCTTGAGGTTGTAAGAGAATTCCCTGATGTCTTTCCTGACGAGGTTGTGACTCTACCCCCTCAACAAGAGGTTGAGTTTGGGATAGACTTACATCCTGGTACCCTCCCGATCTCGATGGCTCTTTATCAGATGGCACCTTCTGATTTGTAGGAGTTGCGGATTCAGATTGACGATCTGATGGATAAGGGCTTTGTTCGACCCAGTGTGTCCTAGTGGGGTGCTCTAGTTTTGTTCGTAATGAAGGCAGATGATAGTCTACGACTATGAATAGACTATCGGAGGTTGAATCAGGTGACGATCAAGAATCGTTACCCCCTCCCAAGGATAGACGATCTCTTCGACCAGCTGAGGGGAGTGGGTTGGTTCTCTAAGATTGATCTACGGTTTGGATACCACCAGTTGAGAGTGAAGGAAAGTGATATCTCGAATATGACTTTCTGGTGAAGATATGGCCACTTTGAGTTCGTGGTCATGCCGTTTGTCATTATAAACTCACTGGATACATTCATGAAGCTCATGAACTCTGTTTTCCGAGAGTTTCTGGACCAGTTCGTTGTGGTGTTCATCAACAACATCCTTATCTACTAAAGATCAAAGGAAGAGAATGTTGAACATCTTAGGGCAGTTTTGGGAGTCCTTCGATACCACCATCTTTATGGGAAACTGTCTAAGTGGAAGTTCTTAACGTGAGAGGTATATTTCCTTGGAAACCTAGTGTCTCAGAGGGGAATTACAGTAGATCCATCGATGGTTGAGGGAGTCGTTTCATGGGAAGCACCCAAGAATGTGGCGGATGTTCGTTGTTTCTTGGGTTTGATAGGCTATTACCGGAGGTTTGTGCCAAACTTCTCTCAAGTTGCAGCTTGGTTAATAGCTTTGACTAGGAAAGACCATGCCTTCATGTGGAGCGACCAGTTCCAGATAGCTTTTGGCTACCAAATGGAGAAGCTGGTTAGTGCTCCAGTACTCAGATTACCAGAGGAAGGGGTGTTTTTTGAAGTGTTCTATGATGATTTTGGCCTTGGGATGGGATGTGTGCTGATGTAGAAGTGATTAGTGATATCTTATGGGTCTAGGAAGTTACATCCTCATGAATGTAACTATGCCACCCACGAACTAGAGCTTGCGGTCGTGGTGTTCGCATTGAAGATGTGGCCGCATTATCTCATTGGAGAGCATTTTCTGCTCTTCTTAGATCACAAGAGCTTGCGTTATATCTTTTCCCAGCGAGATCTGAACATGCATCAGTGGAGATGGATTGAGTTCATCTCATATTATGACTTCGAGATCTCTTATACTAAGGGCAAGGGAAATGTTGTGGTTTATTCCCTAAGAAGGAAATCATAGAAGGAAGAAGTTCGGGAATCTATAGATGCTTGGATAGTGATGGAAGAGGTAGTGGCCTTTTATTTGGATGCAAGGGTGGAATGTGGGAGAGGATGTATATTTCAGATGAATTTCGTTCCCTCCTTAGTGGTGTAGGTGGAAGAGTCTTAGTGGGGGGACTTGGAGGTGGAAGTGATGTGGGATCGTGTTTATCAGGGAAATTCTCCTGAGGGATGGTTGGAGTATGGTCAGCATCAGATTCTTTTCCATGGAAGGCTTTTCATTCCGGATATGATGCGTAAAGGTGTTCTATGTGAGTTCCATGGCTCATCTTTCGCGGTACATCCTGGGGTCTCAATGATGTACCAAGGCCTGATGAGATAGTTTTGGTGCCCAGGCTAAAGTGGGCGGTGGCAGAGTTTGTGGAAAAGTGCCTCATGTGTCAGCAAGTAAAGGTTGAACACCGTTTTCCTGGAGGGCCATTACAGCCGTTACATGTTCCCTAGTGGAAGTGGGATTTCATCATGATGGACTTCGTCACAGGGCTACCCAGGGCTCAGGGAGGCTATGGTGCCATCTGGGTAGTGGTGGATCAGTTGACAAAATCATCACACTTCTTGGATATTAAGGAGTCGGTCCCGGTGAGCACCTTTGCCCAATCGTACGTTGATGAGGTGGTGCGGTTACATGGGATCTTGAGATCTATTGACTCCGATTGAGACACACATTTTACCTCACGAGTCTGGAGGGGATTACATCATGCCATTGTCACCAAACTATTCCTTAGCACTGATTTCCACCCTTAGACAGATGGGCAAACAGAAAGAACGATCCAGACATTGCAAGACATGCTGTGGTAATTGTTCTAGATTTTGAGGGATCATGGGTATGACACTTGACTCTAGTGGAGTTTGCTTATAACAATAGCTTCCACTATACTATTGGTATGACACCATTTGAGGCCTTGTATGGAAGGTTGTGTCGTTCACCCATTTGTTGGATAGTGATTGGGGAAGTAGCTATTCATGGGCCAGAAGTGGTGCAGGGCACCACTAAGAAGGTTCAACTAGTGCGTGAGAGGATGAAGGCAGCCCAGGACTGACAGAAGTCTTATTCAAATCGTAGGAGTAGGCCCTTGGAATTCGAGGATTGGAATCTTGTGTTCTTGAAGGTTTCACCTCGACGTGGCCAGTGATGGTTTGGTAAGTGGAGTAATCTCTCCCCGAGGTTCATAGGACCTTTCGAGGTGTTTTGACGAGTTGGTGAGGTGGCATATCAGCTGGCATTGACACCTCAGTTGGAGAAAGTTCACAACATCTTTTATGTCTCCCACCTTCATTGATATCGACATGACGACTCCCATATCATCAATTGAGGATAGTTAGATGTCGAAGACGATACGACCTTCGTAGAACAACCCATCACGATTGAGGATCATAAAGAGAAACTGCTTTGTAGACAATTCATCCCCTTAGTTCGTGTGTTGTAGAGGCATGGTGTCCTAGAAGAGAGCACATGGGAGTGGGAGGCCCAGTTACATGTTCAGTACCCAGAGCTGTTTTGAATTCCATGTTGTTTTTGTTCTGATCCTTGTTGAGATATTGTACCTTGGGGTTTAATATATGAAATGATTGTTTTTCTTAGCTCTTAGATGATTTTTTCCATGTTCTCTGTGTGTGTGTCCGAATGTGTGATGATGGGAAAACCTGACTGCTAATCAGGATGCATTAATGTGCATGCGATTAAACCCATGCGGGCAAGTCAATGCCGCCCAAAGCGGATAATATCCTGGCATGAATGAGGGGACTCCCTAACTCATGTGTTGGACCGTGTGATCCTTGTGATTGTTGTGATTGTTTGTGGTTGATAACTCTTGGGGGAGTATTCCTGGATGTAGGGGAGGGTTCTGTTCCATATTTTGAGCAAATCAGGGGTTTTCCCCTGAGAAGTATCTTTAGAGGGTGGTTGTTTAGACCCCACTTTTCTCTTTTCTAGGTTGTTCTTATATTCTCGGGGATGAGAAGATTTTGAGAAGTATCTGATGTAATGTCCTAAGTTTTTGGGTTCCATTACTTCATAAATATCTGATGTTTGAGGTGTTCTGGGTGGTCTGGAAGGCCATCCCAGCTTCTCGGTGACTCCTAGCAGTAGCCTTGGCCTACTGGTAGCCTCGGCCTACCGGTAGACCTGGCCTACCAGTGACCATGGGGTACCGGTAGCTTTTGGATACCGGTGGATCTCGGATACCAGTGGGAGCTACCGGTAGCTCTCGGATACCGGTGGCTCACAGCTACCAGTGGCTATCGCAAACCGGTGGCTCTCGGCTACCGGTGGCTCTCACATACCGGTTTCTCTCAGCTACCAGTAGCTGTCGCCAACCGGTAGCTCTCGGCTACCGGTAGCTGTCGCCAATAGGTAGCTCTCAGTTACTGGTAGCTGTCGCCAACCGGTATCTCTCATCTACTGGTAGTTGTCACCAACCATTAGCTCTTGGCTAACGGTAGATGTCGCCAACAGGTAGCTCTCAGCTACCGGTATCTCTTAGATACCACTAGCTATCGCCAACCAGAAGCTCTAGACTACCGGAAGCTCTCGCCTACCCCCCATGGGTTTTTCCAGTAGCGCCTCCTTTTTGCACAAATTGGTTATTAAACCATGTTTTGGCCCCATTAAGCATGTTTAAAGCCCATTAATGCCCATTAATGGCATTTAAATTAAATGAGTGCTGAGGTACCCTCCTTAAATGAAAAACCATGAGGTGTGCGTCTGTTTAAACCGCCCCAAAAGGCAGGGACCCTTTAAGTGGAGTGCGGGGTGTCCTAGCCGCGTGGTCAACCCACGATCCCGCTTCTTACGTGGTTTCATGTTTTTATTTCCATATCTTAACCATCCCGGAATGCTATATCTCATACTTTATAACCTAAAGGATTCTTCCCTACATTTCTTTTTCCCTATCACCCTACGCTCGGAGTACACTTCCTCCCGACGAGTTGTAACCCCGCGAATTTTTCCTTGATCGTGTTCCATGGAGTTCCTGATACTCATGAGAGGACTTAACGTCGATCTTTGATCCATCAGGTAGGAATTTTCTCCTTCATCTATCCTTTATGTGTATCATGCGGGGTGGGCATGCTTTTGTCTCTATGTAAATTGACGAAACCCATATTAATGAAGATAATTAATGGACCTTTAAAATATGAAAAGGGGGGTGTGATCAACGTCCTGGTGTGTTCTTTTATTGTTGATATGTGTTGTGAATTATATGGGCCTATACTCACTGAAACTCATGGTCGTTGGTGGTATTTCTATGTGCACTAATGAACCTCGGTGTCCATGGATATTTAAATAAACATAACATGGAATTGGTTAATTACGTATATTCAGTTAAATAAATTGAAAGCACCAGGATTAACCATTTTATGTGATAACCCTGGTCAAAGCACAGTGGAATTGAAACCATGGAGTGTGTTAAATCTTTTAAATATGAAATTACCCATGTGGGCCTACCTTGTGTTGGTGGTAGTGGTTTGGTTGCTTTTCCTTCACGGGCCGATTATGGGTGACTTTTTGGTTTTCCTGGATGGCATCCCCTGTTGTTATACTTTCGCTGGTTGTGAATTTGAGTTTGTGGGGGTTACTCTGATTATATCATGAATTGGGGTGGAATCCTCTTTTGTTGAGTAAACGTTGGCTTCTGGAGTTTAGGGACATGGGGCTGTGTCTCGGGGTCATTTTGTTTCATGTACTTTGAGAGATATCACTTGATCCATAGTTGTTGTGACTTCACAAGAGAACCGGGTGTGAATGCTTAAATTGCCTGATGTTTTTCCTTTCTGCCGATTTTGTTGTTTCAACTGTGAATGTGCATGTTAGTTGCACAGTAGTGAAGGGATTAACTAATACTGAAATGTTATGAATGATAACTTGAACCGAGGAACTAGGAACTGTTTTTTGTGTGCCTGTTTTCTGAGGCAGCAGTGCTTGTGTACCTGCTTGTATCTGTTTGGGGAGTCGTAGGTTGGGCTGTGTGTTGGTATATATATGTATAATTGTATGTTTTGTGTTTAGTCGCACCCCACCCGCGTTGGGCACTTTGTTTTAGACATCCTATTTCATGGGGATGGGTGTTTACCCCTAGTTACTCTCCTTCCTACTCCCTCTTCCCTCAGCTGTGATGGCTGGAGGCAACCATACACCCAAGATTCTTCGGGTAGGTTTTGATTGGTGTGTTGTTAGCCCAAGTTTTTTTCGGCAGGGGTTCTGGTTATGGTTGGTTTTCCCAGGTGTCTTCGGAATGAGGCCAAGGTGCTTTCGGGCAGGGATGTGTGGTTGTGAGGCCCAGGTGTGTGCGGGCTAGAAGAGCGTGGTGGCGTCAGGATGTTTTCCTTTAGGGATGAGCATCTAGCTAGTGGGGGAAATGGTGGTACGGGGTACCCAAATGTTTTATTCTTTTACTATTACCTTACTCCTTGTGTAGTTTGGTGAGCATGGCCGGTGAGGTGGGATGGATAGACTCCTTGATAGATGTTAGTTTCTTTTATTTTCACGGAACTTTAGTATGTCTCCCCACTTGTTCACGATATCCAAAGGTTTTTCATACTGAGTATGCTTTGTATGCTCACCCTGTGTTTACTTTCAGGATTTCAGGAGGACATCAGAGGCTGTGTGAGACCTTACTAGTCTAGAAAATGGAGTTTCTGTTGGTCGTTGTTGTTTTCTGCTTCGCCTTTTCTTTTCCTATGGGTTTTTAATTTGGAGTTCTTATACCTTGTTCAGTTTTATTATTATAACATGCATGTATTTTGGTTTTCTTTGAGTTTTCTATACTTGGTGGTGTTTGGTGTTGACTCATTCTTTCTCCCAATCATGGTTAACTAAAAAGGGTAATACCTCCCATATTGTGAAAATGATACACCCTTGGTGCTAGTCTCCACTCCTGGGCCTATTGGAGTTGTCACTCGGGGGGTCATTATCTCGTCTTCGACTTGAAGAAGGAAGGGAGGGGGCCTTTGCCACCTCTTCCATCATCTTTCCGAAGGTGGGTCGTGACAGACCCACAAATAAATTATAGCATTATTGTCATTACACCACCTTTTTTCATTTTTTTCTCTATCGCTATTTATTAATAAAAAACATGAGATATTTTTCCATAGTTAAAATATGGAAACGATATGAAATATGTATCAAGGATATATCATTTTGAATTCTGCATTAATATTAATAGAATAATATTAGTAACATTCCATCACATCGTTCACCAATATTTTCCCTATTTTAATCTGTCACAAAATTTCATGGTTTAATTCCACAATTAATAAATATTTTATTTATTATTAACTTCACATAAATCAGGGATTATATTTTACACGATCAACCTTGAATATCATCATATTCAATCATCCAAAAGATGCATGAGATTATTTATACTTTTAAATTTAATTATTAATCAAATGTTTTAATTAAAAATATTTCCATTCATAAAGATAGTAATGTGATGATATGAGTTATTTATTAAAAATTTTCTAGAAAATTTCAACATGATTTTTTTATTAATATTAACAAAAATATCTAATCATATTCATATTTTTTCAACATTATATTTCCTTATGAATAATTGGATTGATCTAAAATTGTGTAGTTATTTTATGGAATGACCCTAATGATTGTCCCTGGTGAACCTTATGAATGATAGATGAAAAAGGGAATAATACTTAAGAAATTGGATTACATTTATGAAATATTATTGATAACCATTAAAGGATATTTTCTAAGAACCTTACATAGTATTCAATTGATATTTTATACCTAAATAAGAAAATAACTCTTACCAAATGAGTCTGATCACTCTTAAAAAATATTATAACCCCTCAAAAATTTTAAACCGAATCATATACTATATCTTGATTACCTTTATGACTCATTCAATACATTTCCAAAATTCAATCGAAGAAAAATGAAACCCATGAGATGGGTTAATAAGACGTTTACATGTACATGGAATCCTCCATGCCGTTTCATCTCTAACACCAAACTATAAACATGACTATTACAAATTCAAGGATACCCCTAGGACATTTCTATTTTACAATATTCTTCAACATGGCCTAATTCTATGCACACAGGTATTCCTTCATTACTAACACACATATATGGGGTGTTTCCTAGAGTTAGTTAAACTATCAGAGCCACTTTTTTCATCAAGGGTTATAACATGTAATTGACCAGTTCACTTTTAGAATATATAATCCTCCTAGTGAAAACCTGAATATCTAGGTTTACAACATAATCATTATTATATATTAACCTTATTGACTACTATCATATGGATATCCACTTCCAGTCCTCTAGTTTAACTTCTCAACCCCAATCCTTTGGGCCTTTAAATATCCAAAAACATATTAATATTCATTCATCTCTACTTCTAGTATAACTTATAGATTGCATATTTCTCATAAAACTCCCTATATCCAATGTATTTTTCAACAAATCCAGTGACCTATGGTTAATAAAGCTTAAAAACGTCAAATAACTAATATCATACTTTAACACTTCCTATAAATATTTTCAAGAACAGTAAAAAACACCAATAAATATAACAACTATTTTCACTAATTCCAACAAACAACCTATTTATTAATAGAAATACATGATACACATTGTAAATTGTTAAAACCCCTAAATATAACAGAAAACCCAATATAAATAGTTCAATATTTATCTGATCAAAAATTTAATAATTCCGAACTTTATTATGTTTTATATATATCATTGTTCTTATAAAAAATATTAAATTATATGTTCTAGTAGAAATAAATATTAGTGACACCTTTCAAATATGTACATATATATCTAATCAAATCATTCTTTACAAATCATCAATGATATATTGTCTTTCAAAAAATAATGTACAAATAAGGTTGTGGTTTGGATTCTTAATCCTTATTTTTAACAAATAAACATTAGATTCAATCTTCATTTATTTACAACATCAATTGTAATGATTTTAATGAATTATTTTATTTTCAAAACTGATAAATTTATTAAAATTTATATTATCATCATCTCAGACCTTTTCTATAGATTACAACTTTTCATCAAGATCATTTGGTAATAAATTTAAATATTAATTTTTCTATTAGGACCTTTATTTAACAACTTATAATAAACTAGTTTAGGATTAAATGTTACATTCTCTTTGAATTAAACTAGAATAATCACTTATTTGTTACATAATGAAATTCACTATGTTCAAAAAAATTCCACAAACATTTTAGAAATTACATTTTCTCAAAATATATTTCTATGCTACTCAGATAAATTTTGTAAGGAAAATATTTTTCACATCGTGGTAATATTTAACAAATAAGAAATTACTGACCATATATCATATAGAATATTATATGTCTATGTTAATAAACATGAAAATAAAATCATTATTTATAATAATATACTGCTACTTAGTCAGATGGAATCATTTTATCATATTTAACATGTATAAAAATATTTTAAAATGGAGAAAATTCTTGTTATTAAATGAATAATTTTATAAAAAATATGAAATATAATAATCATTACATTAATGAGTAACAACTATTTTTAACCGATATAATTCCCTCAAAACATAAGATAAAATTTGATGAAAATACACATGTTATACAAAATTCAAACCCATCAAAATCAATATAATCCCCCTAATTTTATTTAAATATTGGAGAAACCCTTTTATCATTTTTAAAAGGATCGTCACTAATATTCAATTAATTTATTAATTTTAAACTATCTTATATATTTAAAATAATTGTTTAATATACAATTAATATCATATACCATTGATAAATTAAATAAAGTATTTATCTAATACTAATACATGTAATGGACTCTCTATGATGTTTCATACACCCTTCAGGTCTAATTGGAAATTCAATCTCTATGTTTATGGTAGACACATAGGAAACATTTCCATTCTTTTCCAAATCCTACATTAGGCTTCAATGACCCTCAATAACTATTGGAAACTCCATAAGCTATCTTATTTTTATGTTTTAATACCCTCTAGAACATTCAACAAAACACTGGATATTAGACCTCCCATGTCCCACAAAACTGTCGTCAATATTTTGAGAATATTAAGTAAATTTTTATTAAACTCATTTATATTATAATTCATAATAAGTTATCAAAACCTTTTAAATAATTATTTCATAAAAAGGTTATATTCAGATATGGTGTTATAGAATAAAGTATCATCTTTAATTCATTGACGTATCCAATCATATTTAGTACATGAGTGGAAATTAATGTTGATATAGTCATTTCCATCAGAATAATTCCTTTGAAACCATTTATCTCTAATTCCATTCTTATTCCATATTGATCCTTTTTATGTTATCAATCATCTTTAATGCATCCTTGATCTCTTTTTTCTTTTCCGTCTTGGGCTCCATTGATACTATATTGGTAGAGAAGACATAAAGTTAATCCATTTTATGATTTAAGTCAATATTTAAATCCATAGGTTTAACATATTTTCTTAATACACAATTTGGATGGGTTTATTATAATACATACCATTTTTCTTCTTACATACGGTCTATTTTTTTCATTCATGACGCTACTTCAATTTTTTCTATCCGTTGACAAAAATAACATAGATAAACTATTTTATTGTGGATAAAATTAATTTTTTCAATTATTCCCAAATCATCTCTTCATAAGATCTATTCTTATCTATATATACCATTAATTAAGTCACACCATCCACATTATTTAAAACATACCACTAATCTTAGTTATAATTTATATGGTTCCATTTTCATGTAAACGTTCACTAAAAAATCCCCACAAGATAAATTATGCTTCATTAGGAAGTCCGAAACTACTTTCCAAGATGTATCCTCAACACCTAGATCTATGGGATGTCTAACTCAATGTACCAATTTTCATAGATTAATTCTAAAAATAGAATATAATTCCAATTCATTATAATCACATAATATATTTAAATAAAAATAAATCATTTTGATTGAATAATAACAAATAAATATCATTTTCTTGGTTATATATGACTAAATATTTTTTCATACATAGTATATTACTTTTTACATTCAAGTGATAATATTTTTATGATGTATTTTAGAAAATTTTAAATAAATATTACATCCATTTATAAAATAAACACTTTTTATTAATGAATAAGTAGATAATAAATAAGAAAATAAACAATTGAAATATTTTAGTATCACAAATGCTTTTATAGATATATCATAAATAAAACATTATAAATTCAAAATAATTTAAAAATGACTTAATGAAAATTAAATAACTTATAAATATAATAATATTATATTTATATCATAACTACGTACACTCAAAATTTCATCATTTACATGACATTCATATAAACTCTTTCATACTAACATATATTATTCTCTAATAAATATTAACCATTTATATTCCTTAACAAAATAAAAAATCATACTTTTTATTCAAAAAACTATTTTCATATTATATATTATATATTTATATAAACCTTTAATAAACATCTACCTAAAAAAATTTGGCATGATTTAAATAAGTTCCTATATTTATGCCTTTAATATAAAAATTTAAAATTAAAATTTATAAAAATTTCATAAAACAATTTAAACTCATATATTTTGCCCTTATATTACAATTAAAATAATTATTGGTTAAAATATGTAAATATACATTAGTTCTTTGAGGTTTTTCATTTGAAAGTCTCATTCCAATACAAATCATTAATATTTTCAGCTAAAATAATAACACGATAAATGTAATATTTTCATGAAATAATTTATTGAAACAATTTTGATGTTTTTTTCCAAAATTGTCACGTGATTTCAAATAACCACAATATAAATTTAATTATTCATAATATATTATGTATTTTGATGGATTTTCATGAAATATGTCCATTTATGACTATATTTATTCTTGAGTATCGAAAGATTCATTTTTTTAATTTAATCATTTCATCCACATTATATCCTAATGAAATAGAAGTTTATTTGATATTATTATTGAATATTAGTTAGAATAATTCTAGTGCAAAAACTGTTAAAAATTCTATTAAATCCACTTTTTCATAAAATTCAAACAATGATTTGAATGAAATAAATCATAAATTATTATTATATATCTTTTCAACACGATGCCCATTTTTACAAGATTATATATATATTCACAATTGAGATCCCCTAAATTTAATCAATATAATCCTTACCCCCTAGGATACCAACCATTATGATGAATCTACTAATACTTGGGTAGGATTTTATTTCCATTCACAACCTACTTGAATATTTCTGTTAAAATAAAAAAAATTAATGATGAAAACAAGTTGATGTTTCTCACACACCAACACGTTTTATTTTCATATAATAATTACACAGCATTTTAACCACATTATGTAACCTCCATGGACACACCGTGAACTCCAAAAACTTAAAAAATTACATAAATAACTCTAAATGGTTTATAAAAATTTAAAAACACTATATAAAATTTTGATTCATGGATTATCCTTTATATTAATTCGTCAATGCATTAAAAAATAATATCACTATTCAAAACATGTTAATCCTCATCACATAATGTTAAAATTGATCGTGAATTATTTTATTGAAGAAACAATAATTGAGAATCATTATTATATGATGCATGAATTTCTATGCACAAAACCACATTGTTTGTATCTTTACTATTACATCGTTTTAACTCCAGAAAAACTAGATTTTGGTTAATAACTCAATATTGTGGGTTTTTACTTTGGTTAACAATTTTACCAATGTAAACCATAAAAAATGATTCATTATTTTACATAATTCTACATTATTAATGTTTATATTAACGTGCTGATATACTAGAAATATTTCATTTGTGGTTTTAATGTTTCCTTTTAATAATAATCTTTATAAAACAACATGGAAAAATAATTTATTAAAAAACAATATTGTTACATTTTATCCCAGGAATGACTCCTCTTGAGTTGAAAATAACATTGTCAATGAACCCAAAACCCATTTTCAATAGGTAATGGGGTATAGTCGAGCACTAACGATATACTATCATAAATATAGTAGTAATTACCATTAATTTATGTAAAAAACTTGCACTATATTCAAATAAACACATGAGATAATATCTAATAAGCATAAGTGTCACTATGTCAATAAGGGATTACAAAAAAAATCCAATATAATTAAGATAGACAACCATCCATGATTCCTACTAATCCTAGATGAAACGATATCTTTGTTCCCAAACTATTATCATTTAACACAACCATGGACATGATAATTTAAGTATGGAAGGATAAAAAAATTAACAGGGTTAGAATAAAACTGTTAATAGAAGGTTCATCATCCAATATGTCATATGTTATGTGGATAGAAATAATAAAGCCTCAATGAATGACATATATAAATATTAATAAATTATTCACAATAATCATGATAAAAATTAATATAATAAAACCTATACCTTATGTTATCTATCACTGAATCGAAATCACCAAGAATACAAATCTAAAACTACCACATTAACCACTACTAGTCATTATACAAACCTCCAATGAAAATATACCCATGACTATGACAACTATCCACCACGGAAAAACCGGATTATACAAAAACTACTACATGGATGTGAAACAACAACAAAAAAAATAGAAATTTTTGGAATACCACAACCCTACTCGACATCATCATTTAGGAATATCATATTCCTTACATCAATTCTATATTATGGAATACCATATCTCACTAACATCAACATTATCAATTAGTCAAGAATCATTAACAGAATTTATGTCATTCATATCATTATCATCCTTATTAAATAATCTAGTACATATATCAAATTATAACACCGATCACAACATATAACCATTATTTACATTGAAAAAATAAATTAAAATACATTAACCACTCCAACTCATCCTTATATAATTTATCCATGTTTTTTATAGTAATATTCATATATAAATTGTAATATTTCCTCAATTATTGGGATTCAAACCAAATTCTACCACTAATATGTGACCACATCACATCCCTATTAATATCCTTACAAATTACAATTTCTATGAATTCATAAGACAAAAATTATCTTCATTTAAAACATTAAGTAACAACATAATATCTCAAAATTATATAATTAAGGATGATAAATATTTAAACAATTATATCAATTTTTATTTATTCACCATTATACCACACCCTTTTAACTCTTCTTAATCAAATATTGAATCCATGGATAATTTTCCACCTCAGTTACTACAATTACAATCTTTATAATTATTTCACTATCCATGTTGATTAAATTTATAATTATATAGAGAACCAATACATGACTTTATATAGCATTAATTTCATATGATCCCTAACATTTACCTATGAACTCATTAACCAATAATTAGAATATAAAAAAACATAACATATAATTTATAATCCCCTATCTCATTAAGATTAAATTCTTCCAAAGAGCATTCATCAAACTCATTCATAAATGATCAATTTTCATTGATCAAATAGTCAATTATATATCTTCAATAAAAAAAACCCAGAAATGGGTTCCATGAATCCTAATGAAATATCTCCAAAGTAACCATCTAATACCTTCTAATGTTATATAGTAATTTTGATTAAAAGTGTTAAGGATTAAGCAATTTAGTAATTTTTTCAATTTGTGTTCACCAAGACTTGGTTAATTAACCAAAATGAACAACATATTTTAAAAGTTATTATATTATTTAAAAATAATTATGTTGTTTATATCCCCTCTATAAAACCCTCAATAGTTTATGAAATGAAATTCAATTTCATTAGGGAGAAAATAGAATGCTTTTTCATAAAATATAGTATTTTTACAATATTTACCAAACACCTTTTCAAGAAACCCTAGTGTGTACCATTTCATTAGTTAACTAGTGAGATCCTAAATATTGCCTCAAAATTTCCAATTATGAGTTTTTATTAGTCTCATTGTGTTTTCTCATTCAAATATTTCATTATATTTACTAAATACTTCTACAAACTATATAAAAAACAATGAATATTTAACTGAAATAATAATGTGTACAATAATACCATGAGGTTTTAGTCATTTCAAATTGACCTCCAGTTTCTATAGTCCTTATATCATTTTAACAACATACACATTACACTAATCATCAATTCCCAAAACTAGCCATAATGTTTTTACTCAAATATAATGTCATTTTTGATTTGGATATAAATTATTATCAAAATCACCCTTTAATCATCACATTCCTTCTCCAAAACTAATCACACATAAAAAGTATCACATAATGAAAATATTATCCTATAGATTAGATACTTCTTAAATACTATTTATGTATGAGAACATAATAAAAATAATTTCTATATGGAATGAGATCACCATATTAAAAAAACATGAGATACGTCTCAAATGATTTCTCTTCATAAAAAATATCTAAATAAATTATAATTATAAATAATAATTTTTCATTCTGATATAAGGGAAAAGGGAAAAAATATAATTACCCACATTACTCTATGAATCTCACCCCTATTTAATTTACACTATGTAACAATGGTTTCTTAGAGAACATCTGAAGGTAATGACCCATCCATGTAGAACCTTATATTAATAATCTTGAATTTACATCAAGAACATATGAAACACGTCATCTTATTAAATATAAATTTACCCCCAATAAATCAGTTGAAAATAAAAGTTAAGGAACATCAAATTCTATAATACATAGTAATATTTTTTGAATCAACTCCAACTTGGGTAAATGTGAAATATGATAATCCACATAACTAATATATTCTAACACCTTAAAGGGTTTGATGAACCTTGAAGAAAAATAATTCCCTTAGTAAATATAAACTATCTATACTGGGGTGAAACCTTTAAGAATACGTGGTATTCACTTATATCCATCATATGACTTCAAATGATCCTACAAAATTATTTTCCACTCTTTAATTATTTTTACCATTTCTATTACATCTCAATCCCAATTAAGTATAATAATTACAACCTCATAAATATCAGAAAAAACAAGGCTAATTGAAAAGGATTCCCATAATGTGAATTAGATAAGTGATAACTATTATTATAGGAAAACACAACAGTAGGTTGTTGATTATCATGGGACACTCTAATACTAAAGATATAAGCTCTAAACATGTCATTCAATGTATAATGTTTTAAATTTTTATCTATTAGTTTATGGGTGACATGATTTATGTAAGATACTTCAATGTAATAAAGTTATATTCAATCCCCAACAAATATATGAGCTAAATTGAGGGTCATGGTATAATTCAATTGTTATTGAAACACTATAAATATTCACTACCTTTTAAAAATTAATCAATGTTATGATATCCATAATGATTTATTCTATCCAGGGAATTAAATGAGTGTATTTCATAAATTTATCAAAAAACATAGATAAATGAACCTCTCATCAATGAATGAGGCATCATAGCCAAAAAAACAATAGATATGACTTACCACATCCTATATTGAACATTAAAATGTTGTATAAAACTAATTGAAATATAATTTTTTCCTTAAACTACTTCCATATAAAATAATATTATATGTTATGTTACTGATGAAGCTATAATTTTCATATATTATATACTGTATTTCAATGTTATAATACCCTCCAAAGAGTTATTTTATAGGAAATTGTCACATTTTTATGTTTTAGTGGTATTTTGAGCTCAAATGCAAAAATGGCTTAATTTCGGTGTTTAACTATTTTATTTGTCTTATGTATTTTGGCTATAACATTTTATAAACTGACCCAAATTGTGAAATTCATTTTTTATAGGTTTCCTTATATCATGGGCCGAGTTTAATCCTTCTGGAGTCCCAGCTCAATCAATCATTTGGAGGCCCAAAACCAGCTCACAATCCGGACCTTGAAAACTGTGTGCAGAATTGGAATGTTTTAACGCTGAGCTTTTATCTCGAAGCAGACCGACCCAATGGAGCTGATATTCAACACCGAGCTGGAAGAGGAATTAATGAACATCTTTCATTTAAGAGTCCACATCTTAATCGGCTGGTTTCGAGGAATTAAATGCATGGGAAGTTGGAGTTGTGGAAGACGAAGAGTCACTTTGGCAGATTCAATTATCCGCACTAAACCTGCCATAACTCCATCATACATGGACCAATCGGGCTGAACGTTTGTGGAGGGACGCGGAAGATTATATGGAATAACTTTCAATAAGGGATCCAGTACCAATTAAGCCATTTAACGGGCCGAAAAGTCGATAGAATCCGGAGTACAGAATTGAGTCGAGATTTCATCAACCATTTTCCCTAGAAATATGTATCTCTTCTCCCTTTTACAAGGATAACCATTTCAAGGGGGCAATGCTGAGTTTTGTTTTTGTAATTGTTATTTATATTTATAATATATATTACTGTAGCTATCTTCTTCTTATGTTCGTTTCTTCTTTTCTTTCATTTCTTTTTTTTTCTGTGTTTCTCCTACTGTGCTTCTTTCTAACTCCATGCTTGTGGAGAGCTAACCCTCACTGTTGTTCGAGGGGGGAAGTGGTGGTATTTGAGTTTTATGTGCTTTATTGTTTTATCAGGTCTTGTTCTAAGAATTAAGTGGTGGTTAAATGATTTTGGTGAGCGGTCGCCCCACATTCTCTAGCATTGTCTTCTTCCTCCCCGTTTATTATTTTTCCTTCCCATCAATATTCAATTCATTCAAACGATGGAGTTTGGATTGGGCATTGATGTGGAAGAGATTACTCCTATATGCAGAGGTCTCTGTGTAGGGTAATATATTTCAAACGAGAGGGTGTGGAGTGACAGGTCTTGATCTCCACATTGAATAATTCATTGATAAATATTTTAAATAACAATGATAATTCCACCATGAAACCCCAAGAACAATGGTTTTCTTTTACTAACTTCTTTGTGTCTTTTCATCCGTTTCATTGTATTTTGTGTTTTCATATATTTATATATTAATAATATATCTATATTTTATTCATTTTAAATTATCCCCCCCCATTTATATTATTATTATCTTTTTAAATTAATTAGTTTATAATAGTGAAAATAGGAAAATAGTGCGTGTTAGCGACCTCCTTGTGATCGACCCTAGGGTTTGCCGCTATGGTACATTTTTAGTTAAATACGAATTTAATTGAATTTTGGTTCGTGAAAAACCACTCTCATCAATTTGGCGCTATTGCTGGGGAGGTCAAGTTCTTTCACACACTATTTTCATAAAAAATAAAATAAAAATAAAAATTTCAAAAACTAAAAAAAGAGAGAATTTCGTTTCATATCATTTTTTTGGTCGAGATGGATTATTTTAGTGATTTTTCATATGAATGGACTAGTTCTGAATTGTCTTGTAGTAAATAGTATTTTATGCTGTAGATGGAACAAGATGCTGCGATGATTCAAAATAATATCAAAATCCTTGAACAAGCAAGAAAAATGGTGGCATTGCTGGCAGATGATGTTGAAGAAGTTAGAACTCTATGGTTGGAACGACAACAACAAATAACAAAGATGAAGAAGAAAAGTTAAATGTTGTTCCACCTACATTTGAAGTTGACGAACGCAAGGAGGACATGGAGACTCAACTTGAAGATCCAATCATCTCTCCTTGGCCATTGCTTGAAGAGGTTCCTGAAGACGAAAATCAAACTAATACAACTATGGGAGATCAACATTCATGGATGTACATTGGTATGATTTTTTTGAAGAAAAAAACGAAAGTGATTCTCCTATCTTATTCAATGAAGATTCAGTACCTCTATACCCCACTCTTGCTTGGGAAGAAGATAATGAAGTCCCTGCTGAAAAAGAGTTCCCAGTGGCCTTGCCTGAAGAGATCACATTTCAAGCTGGCCTACATGAAAGGGAATATTTTTATATTGATTGTTCTTGTTTTAATCATATCCCATTGGAATTATTTTCTAACTTCCCTTCTGAATTTTTTGATGCAGCATCACATGTGCAAGCCCTGGATGTTAAAGTTGAAGTGTCCAAAGAATTCGTGGCTAAAGAAGTGGAGGACTCGTTCTTCCTTATTCCCCCATCATTCCAGTTGTACCACATTGAAATGGGGAAGAAGCTATTGTACTCTATTCGCGAGTTCCTATATGGATGTTGTAGTCTGATGATCATTGTGAGAACGATTTTTTGGTGGTTTCTAAGCAAGAAACCATACCCACCAACGGATTGGGGTTAAACCGCTGCAACTGCCTACCTAGGGGCAGTGAAAACCTAGCACCCGCTTGGGGGTCAAACCAAGCCTTATACTTTTTCATTTCCATTAATCTTTCTCTTCCATCAATCTTTATTTTTATTTATTTTTCTTAGGTTTTCTTTATTTCATGTTTTTTCGGTTATGTGGCAATATCTAGGAGCTTAACACAAGGCTGCCACTGAAAAATAAATCAGGTTGTGTCTTTCTTTTTCTTTATTTTGTTTGCTACCCAAGTTAAATTTTGTGTGAACATATTTCTTGATATTATTTGGGCTAAAATAGGGTAGAAAATGGAATAAGTGTGGGGGAGGTATTCCAACATGTTTTTTAGAATTTTGTGTGTGCTTTTATTTTACATTTTTTTGGTCTGTTTAAGAAATCTTGAGCTGAATTGAATACTTGGGAAAATTCAAACCATCTTGGTATTTTTGGAACATTGTGTGATTTGAGTATTTGAGGAATTACATGATTTCTGAATGGATTTTGTTTCTGATTTCTGATCATTTCATTTGACGAAGTTTGGTTGATTGTGAAACTCATGTGAACTAGTGCTGTCGAAATTGAAAATATTTTACAACCCGAGAGGATTATAAACCTTTTTGACATATTCATTACATTTCACATTTTCTTGAGAGTCTTGAGAAATTTGTGTGATCCAGAACTTTCTATTTTTCTCTTTTTCAAAGCTGTTAGAGTTCATAGAATGTGTTAAGTATGATTGAGGCACCATTTTGAAATCACTTTTGCATCAAACTCTTATTTTGGCCAACCTTTTCATCAGACCTTCTTTAAGCCCCTAGTAACCATGAAATACATTGTTATGCAGCCACATTACAAGCCATTTATCCCTTTACAACCTTCTATAGAAGTTAAATGCATGATTATTGTTGAACTCAAGCGTGGGGGAGGGAGAAGATGGGCTGTATTTTGCTTTTCAAAAGATTATTTTTGAGGTGAATAGAAAGTGTTGTCATATTTATTGCTTCTTGGGTGTAAGAAATTTCATGATGGGAAGATGGATGGGTGGACCAAAATATCATTACATATATGGGCTGGCTATTCACCAATACTTGAGGATCAAAAGATGCCTCTCTTTTCCTCCAAACATGATTCTGAAGAGAAATCTAGATCTGAATTCATGCTAAAAAATGCTACAAATTGGGAAAAGAGGGATGAAAATCATTGATTATGAAATTATATGTGTCAACTTCCCAAAATAAGAGGTTTTTGTAGGTGATTAATATTTGATATGATTGCGGAGTACACCATTATTGAGAAAAAAAATTCATGCATTTACTTCACTTTAGAGCATAACCCTCCTCATTCTGCCTTAGATGTTTTTTCTTTTTAAACCTGACAACCCTCAGCCTCAGAACAAACCATGAAAAATACATCATGATTGACACATTTTTGACTTTTTGAAGTGGAGATATTAGGAGGATAGCAAGCCTATGGAGATCACACATGTTTTGAGAATGAGAAAAACTCCACATTAAATATCCTTGAGTGAAGAGAGAAATATTTTTCCGGGGAGGTAGGTACGACATGCATGTAAGGATTAACATGATATTGAATGGATTAATATGATTTTTGAGGAGTAATTAAATTTTGATCCATGTATGAGGCATGATATTTTCTATGATATGATAATTGAGTTGTGTGTTCATTTATGCTTTGATAAGTTTGTTTTAACCTTGGTATAAGATGATTGCCCGGGAGTGAAATGATTAAGTGTGAGGGAGTGATGAAGCTATAATTTTCATATATTATATACTGTATTACAATGTTCTAATACCCACCAAAGTGTTATTTTATAGGCAATTGTCACATTTTTATATTTTAGTGGTATTTTGAGCTCAAATGCAAAAATGGCTTAATTTCGATGTTTAACTGTTTTATTTGTCTTATGTATTTTGGCCATAACATTTTCTAAACTCACCCAAATTGTGAAATTCCTTTTTTATAGGTTTCCTTATATCATGGGACGAGTTTCATCCGTCTGGAGTCCCAGCTCAATCAATCATTTGGAGGCCCAAAACCAGCTCACAATCCGGACCTCGAAAACTGTGTGTAGAATTGGAATGTTTTAACTCTGAGCTTTTTATCTCTAAGTAGACCAATCGGGAGGAATGTTTGTGGAGGGACGCAGAAGATTATATAGAACAACTTTCATGAAGGGACCAAGTACCAATTAATCCATTTAATGGGCCGAAAAGCCGATACAATCCGGAGTACAGAATTGAGTCGAGATTTCGGCAACCATTTTCCCTATAAATATGTATCTCTTCTCCCTTTTACAAGGATATCCATTTAAAGGGGGAAAGGTTGAGTTTAGTTTTTGTAATTGTTATTTATAGTTATAATATATATTACTGTAGCTATCTTCTTCTTCTGTTCATTTATTCATTTTTTTTATTTCTTTTATTTTATATGTTTCTCCAACTATGCTTCTTTCTAACTCCATGCTTGTGGAGAGCTAACCCTCACTGTTGTTCAAGGGGGGAAGTGGTGTTATTTGAATTTTATGTGATTTATTGTTTTATCATGTCTTTTTCTAAGAATTCAGTGGTGGTTAAATGATTGTGGTGAGCATTCGCCCCACTTTCTCTAACATTGTCTTCTTCTTCCTCGTTTATTATTTTTCCTTCCCATCAATATTAAATTCATTCAAACGGTGGAGTTTGGATTGGGCATTGATGTGGAAGAGATTACTCCTACATGCATAGGTCTCAGTGTAGGGTAATATATTTCAAACGAGAGGGTGTGGAGTGAATGGTCTTGATCTCCACATTGAATAATTCATTGATAAATATTTTAATTAACAATGATAATTCCACCATAAAACCCCAAGAACAATGGTTTTCTTTTACTAACTTCTTTGTGTCATTTCTTCCTTTTATTTGTATTTTTTGAATTCATATATTTATATATTAATAATATATCTATATTTTATACATTTTAAATTATCCCCCCCCATTTATATTATTATTATCTTTTTAAATTAATTAGTTTATAATAGTGACAATAGGAAAATAGTGCGTGTTAGAGACCTCCTTATGATCGACCCTAGGGTGTGC
The DNA here is from genome assembly GCA_963277665.1 of Viscum album. Lineage (NCBI taxonomy): Eukaryota > Viridiplantae > Streptophyta > Magnoliopsida > Santalales > Viscaceae > Viscum > Viscum album. The sequence continues at coordinate 689,709,832 of OY728167.1, forward strand.
CGCTATGGTACATTTTTAGGTAAGTAAGAATTTAATTGAATTGTGGTTTGCGACAAACCACTCTCATCAGTTACCTAACATTTTTTTCCAAAAAAAATATTATTATTTTTGGAATGAGTCTCCACTTCTATGATGCACTACAAGGTGAGCTATAAAACTTTTTAAAAACAATGTTTATCATGTCTTTATGAATATACAATTTCTCATGGAATGAAAAATGATTTTCCCAATAATCTATCTAACCATTAAGCTTATCTCGATTAACTATCCAATCTATCCACAATTATAACTCTCGGTCTAATAGAATAGAATAATCTACCTCGTAAAATAATGTAAAATTCACCTTTATCTGACAAAAACAATATCTACCTCCGACCATTCACAAAATCCAAATACAAATGCATGATATTTTATATAATATTTAATTAATAATTTTATTCCAAAATAATATTAACATAAAAATTTGAGGCTCCTAATAGAAGTTTTTTTTGGAATTTCTATGCTTCTTCCATCCACGTGAATGAATAATTAGATGGTGATCAAGTACGTTTTTTTTAAAATTTATATTTTCTAAGTTAATTTTTGAATTATATGTGGGTTCTTTAGGAATTATTGTTTTCTTAATTCCAAAAGATACATTTGAACAAATAGTTAAAGACGAATGAGACCTAATATAAAATTTAATACTAATCTAGATGAGTGTAAGAGTTATAAATGGTATGTTATGGAAAATCAATGGTATTGTATGATTTATTAGAAAAAACCTAATACTTATAATGTTATCATAAAAATCAAGGATGATTTAATAGGACTTTTAGTGTTTTCATAAGACTTGTTGAATATTTTATAAGGATTAAATATTTTTTTAGGTCATATAAAATACTTCATAGAAGATATGTATATTAGATATGACTTGTGGAATTTTCTTATGTCTTTTCTAAGACCATTTATGACTCTTGAATCAAAATGAACGAGTCATAAGATATGTAAAAATTAGAAATTATAGGACTCTCACTATGATTCTGTAACATGTTTTTCGTAAGATACATTTCTAGATTTTGTAGCATTCATAATTAAGGAAAATGTTCATTAACATATAATTATATTATTTCTCATTATAAATGAAAACCATGAAATAAAAAGTTCATTTATTAGGACAGGATTGAACATAAAAGTTTAGGGAGAATTTAAAATTATGGTCATTTTGTTATCATTGTAGGTAAATGGAAATAATTTCATTTCAAAATTTTAATAAAATATTAAGATTACTAGAAAATGGTAAAATAGTTTGAATATAATTAATAATGATAAATTTATCTATAAATAATTTCATGAATGTCTATATATTAAAATATTGAAATGATTTAATTTAGGTGTGGTGACATGATTGGGAATTGTTAATTAAATACATTGGATGACAACTAAAATTTTGTATCAAAGAGAGAGAGAGAGAGAGATGAGAAGAAGGAAAAGTGATAGAATAGATTGATCATCAATGTCAGGGAAAGAGATATTTTTTTTGATCATCTGAAGGCCTGTGTTTAGAGGGATGCATGTCAGTGTGAGATTGTATGATCACATGTATACATCGAGTGAAATTAAATATATATAAGGGAGGTCGAATGGATTTTTTCTATTTTTTATTATCCTAAGTGTCCAATTTTGAGATACAGGGTGAATATATATTCTCATATATAAAAATTTGTGAATCAAAATAATTTTATGGTTCACAATGAAGATAATAATAACTTTTTGAGTGATTGGTGTTTCCAGTATAAAAAATCCTCATTGAATTGCGGAGGCATATGATACCGTACCCTCAAAATGGGTGATACGTATCCAAATATTGTGTGTGACTATATATAACTAAAAATCAATAAAAAGTTAATATTGATATAATCTATTTCTCGAAAACAAACCAAACACAATTGGGATAAATTTTCCACATTTAATACCAACCTTGTAAATTCACGTGTTTTATTTATTTTCATTACTTTTTTATACGTGTGATAATGTAAAAAAAATGAATGATACCATCCTTTTATGAGGAATTTTTTTCTCTCTTAAATGTTTTATCAGTGAAATAAATTAACAAATCATTTAAAGGCTCTATATAAGATAAACTACCCTGTTATCGATTTGAAATATTTAATGGATTGTTTTCGGAGTCACATAGTGAGTAGTGTGAGATTCTGTGGCTCGTAAAGCCTTGGTGATGGTGAAAAAAATATTAATTATATTATATTATGTGCGGAAAATTTATTCAAAATAAATGAATAACTCTAAAATGGTTCATCGAATGAAAAATGTGAGACCACTGTTAGATCTGAAATGTGGTATTGACCCTAGGCAGAGTGTGATATATGTAGGCATCTTTTCTTAAAAATAATTAGATATCTCCAAAACGGTGCATTGTATGGGAAATCATAGATATCCAATGGGTCCGAAATGAAGGGTTAACCCTATTAGGGATATAACATTTTTACGCTTCCGGTATTTGGATTCCTCGCTCGAAAAAATAACCCCTTTTATTTTAATTAATTATTCATTCTGATTTTTGAAAAAAAAATCCTTAATATCTCACAAACCATGCATCATACTAGAAATCTAATACCACCGATAGGTTCAGAATGAGGGGTTTACCCTAGCTGGGGTATAATTATTGTATGCAACAGACTTATTGTTAATGTCGCAAATTAGCTTTGTTTTATTTAATTTAATCATTAAAATAATTAACTAATAAACCCATTTTAATATTCATTCATCTCCTCTTATGGGTTGAAGGACATTTTTTACCACCTTAAGATTATGGAAAGTTAATTTATGAATCATTTTCACTGCCAAGAGACTTGAATTATCTTTTACGTGTGAATTAAATCACTCCACCAAAAATAATGGTTGAAATAGAAAACAAATGTGGAGGTTAAATTTAAGGTTATTTACGATAATAGGGTTTGAGATTTCTATATTAAATGAACCAATTTTTGTGTTTCAGGTTAGATCGGGTCGAGTGAAAAAAATCCTTGGTTGATCCTTGAGTAACCCAAAAGACCATCCTCCTCTTCCTTGGATACCCTGTGTGTGTACCCTTACCTTGTTGCATGACCTTCTTGTGCGCCTCCAATAGGTATTTATTCATTTTTTAATTAATTATTTTATTATCTATTTTTCATCGTTTTCAATAATTATTTAAAAGATCGATTGTAAATTAAAAAAAATTGACCCTTGTTTTATATAATGAAAATTCATGATTTTTTAAAATATAATTTCAATGAATTTAAATAAAATTATCAATGAATAAATTGATAAATTATCTTTTAATAATTATTTTTATGTCGTCCTGTTAAATAATAATTCTTAAATAGTATCAAATAAAAATATAAATTAATACTATTGAATTTTCTCATGATAAAAATATACGATATTATTATAAGATATTTATCAGTGAATAATGTGTTCTTTTTAGGGAGTTACTCCATTCTTCATTTCCACTCGAACATGTCTTCAATAATCAATATCTTTTTTATATTGATCATATTGGTGTGTCGTCAGTGGCATTGGATTCATCTTGAAAATAGGATGGTTCATATCAAATTATATTTCATAGAAAATGAAGAATTTTGAAATTATTTTTAATAAACTAAATATAATTATTTTATTATTTTCTCTATCTATAGTTACTGGAATAACATGTCGTCAACAATGTTAGATTCATATCGTGTGTTCATCAAATATGAGGCAGGTGGTCTAAATTTGAAACTCATTGTCTTGAATAATTTGTGCATATACAATTGTAGAAATTTTATGATATAATTAACAATTGATTTTTTTATATTCAATTAATTAGTTCAGTAAATTAATTAATTTTGGGGGATTCTAAAATTTGGAATAGAATAGGATGGTTTAAATAATTAATTGATAGATTAATTATGAGTATTTTATAATGGTGGAATTGGTTAATTAATTTTGGAATTAATTAACATTCATGAAATGATTAATTAATTTGGTTGTTTTAAATAATTCATCGATTAATTAATTAATTCAAGAAAAATAATTATTTAATTATTGAAGTAAATAATGGAATTAACAAAACAATTAATTGGTGGATTAATTGAAGAAGGGGTTGAATGTTAATTCCTTAATTACATTTCATGGACAATTAATAGATTAATTAATTTAATTATTTGAGTTAGATTAATTCATTAAGGAATTAATTAATGGGAGTAATTTGAATTAATTAATTGGTTAATAAATTAATCGATGTAATGTTATGATTTTTGAGTTACATTAATGAATTTTAGAATTAATTAATTGGAATTGTTGGGTTGATACAATTGAATGAGTTAGGTTAATTAACTGGAAAATTAGTTAATGAGGATTTTTATTATAATAATTGGACGAGTCAGATTACTTAATGGAAGAATTAACTAATGTAGATTATTGTGTTGAAATAGTTTAGTGAGTTTGATTTTTTAATAGGTGAATTGGTTAATTAGAATTTTTGTGAATGCGAAATTGAATGAATTAGGTTAATTAATTGATAAATTAATTAATGTGGATGTTTGAGGCATTGAATTGATAAGGTCAAATAATTAATGGTTGAATTAATTTTTATGCAATGAGATTTGAATGATTAATAATTAATTGTTGAATTAATTATGTGATTTTGAAATAGTCTCTTAGAGATAATTAATTATAGAATTAATTATAAAATATTGATATTATGATTGAGATAATTAATTACAGAAGTAATTATGATATTTTGAGTTGCGGATATTGATTAAGTAATTGTTAAATTAATTAATGTGATGATATTATGAATTAATCATTGAAATAATTAATGAGACGGTGTGATTAATTAATTGTTAAATTAATTTATTAGAATATGTGATTAACTAATTATTTATTTAATTATTGTAATGATGTATTTAAATAATTGTTGAATTAATTAATATTTTGATTTGATTAATGAAATGGTGAATCAATTAATGGGACTATATGAATAATTAATCTTTGAAGTAATTAATGATGTAAATAATTAATTATTGAATTAATTAATGTGGTATTATTATTAATTAATTGTCAAATTAATTAATAGAACTATGTAATTAATTAAATGATTGATTAATTAATCTGATGTTGTGGTTAATTAGTTATTTAATTGATTATAGTGCTGTTGTGATACCTATGTCATGTGATTTTTTGATAAAATATTAATGCTGATTAATCTTGAATAAAGTGATATATGTGATACAGGTTCTTGGTCAAGATACGGGTTGTGAGACAGGGACTGATGCTCCAAATACTCACGGGGTGATAGACATGGCATTCTACACCCAACATGCTTGAAAAAAAATTATTTTATGGGACATGGATAGATGGTCGAAATACCTATGGGTTATAAGACATGAACGAATGCTCCAAATACACATGACGGTGGTAGACATGGATTTCTACACCCATTAATTGACATTGGGCTATGGTTCTAATTCGAAGTGATATTAGTTGAATTGAAATAGAAAATAAAATCACATTGGTTTAAATGAAATTTGAATTGATAATATAAAATGATTTAGACTCTGGCATGGGCCGAAGCAGGTATTGAGATACAAGTGTCCTTGGCAACCGAGTGGTTTATGCAGTTAACTAATGGACAATTTAATAAATGTAAAATGTTTACTTTATTACATGTATTTTATTCTTTATTCAACTGTATACACTGCTACGAACTGGATTTATTTTAGAGAATGTTGGTCATGGCCTACTGAGTTGTACTCACACCCTACTCGGGTTGCCTGAATGGTACATGAGTAGACTATGTCGTTGTAGGATAAGACAGGGGTAAGAACCCTAGTTTAGATTGTTGATTGGGGATGTATCTTGGTTGAGGGAACCATACATGGTTTAGTACCCTCTTGGGAGTCTCTAGTATATTATATCTAGTTTCATTTTTGACACTTGATACATATATATATACATTGCATGTTTACCTTTCAGTTGAGTGCTGTATTTCTTGTCTTGGTAATTCTTGTTACATTTTTACTGTTGTGATTATTTACACTTCTAATATTTCTTTTTTTACTTCCTATGTTATTTTACTCTGACAAAAGAGGGTATAGTCTTCACACTAATGAATTACCAAACCCTCGTTACTAGTCGGCAGGCTCTGGCGTATGGGGAGGCGCTCCTAAGGTCATCTGATCGACCAACTCAGGGCACTTTTGCGGGGCACACGGGGCGAGATGTTACAAAGTGGTATTAAGGGGTTTTGTTTTATTCATCTTTTGTATTACTATTTTTGGAAATATATACAAGAGACTAGGAATATTTGGGTCTTTATTATGAGCTTATGAATGGGTGTAAGTACCCCATGTATGAGGGAGAACCCATGTACCCATGGTGAGAATTGTTGTTATCATTGTTTTCTAATATAGTTGAATATTATGTAACATTGGGTGACACACATGTTTTATAATGTGGTTGTTGTTTTCAAAATTTGTTGAGATTAAATCACTTCTTTGTATGGAACCAAGGTTTTGTTCACATGCATCATTCTGGGAAATCATGATAATTTTATGACATACATCATTGTAGGATGATACAGAAAAATGGGATTTGGGTATTTTGTGGAACTTAATATTTTTTTCTTTACGTGTGGAATTGAAATTAAAATGGTGCCCAATATAAAATTGAGAGAGATTGTAAAATGTTACAAGATTTGAATAAATGAGTTTCTAAATGATAAAGATGAAAATGATAATGTATATAGCCTTATTAACCAGGACCTCGATGTGTGATGGTTAATGGTAGAGATAGTGCCTTAGTTTTTACTATGTGGCAGTATAAAGGGTGAAAACATGATGTGATTTTTTTGTAAATCCCTCTTGTTAATAATGAAAAATGTTGAAAAAAATCCTTCATTTTGTTTGTTTGACCCTTGATGCATGTAGTTTGGGTAGAGATAATTCCCTAGATTGAGAACTCAGTTATGGGTTGTGTGAATGATCATGTAGTTTTGGATCAATGTGGTGAGATTTTTGTGGAAAGGGAAGCCAAATACATTCAAACATGTTATGGTGTTTCCATAGTGGGAGGTAACATCAATGATGAAATATTTATTATAGTGTTTATATAAGAATTCTTAGTGTACTTTTAATTAGTGACGATCATGGCCCCAATCTTGAACTCTTCCTAGGTACACAGAGAATGATATGACTTTACTCCTAACTAAATGAATGTTTTTTCTGGTTGGATATGGCCCCCCTTTGAGTTTGTACATATGAATCAGTATATGTGGATCTTGATGGTGAGAGGTACTCCAATGACTTTTTATGGATGAGGTTCTCAAGACTGACCAGAAGTCGATAAAAACTACAGTTATTGGGATACATAACAGAGGGATTAATGATGCTCTAATGCTGGGAATATTATAAGAACCTAGTTTTTCTTAATGGTTCTTGGGAGTAAAGCGCGAGGAAAATATCGTATATTATTGGGTGATTGTAGAATTTTATCTTATTCTTGGGTAATTCTTTCTCTCTAAAAAGTTTTAACAAAAAAAATTTAATACATTGATTAAAGGAATTATATAAAATAAATGCATAGTTATCACTTTGTAATGTTAATGGATTGTTTTTTGGAGTAATACAATGAGTTGTATGATATTCTGAGGCCCATCAAGCCTCAGTAAAGTTGAGACAAAAATATTTATTATTTTAAATTAAGCGTGGAAAATTTATTCAGAATAATTGAATAACACTTAAATGGTTCTTCAAATGAAAAATCTGAGACCCCTGTTAGATATAAAATGGGGTGTTTACCATAGGTAGTGTATGAAATATGTAGGAATCAGACTTTTGAATTCCCCGCTCATAAGAAATTGCTATTAATTAATATTTAATATATTATTTTCCTAAAAATAATTAAATATCACCAAAACGGTGCATCTTATATGAAATATAGGACAACCAATGGGCCTTAAATAAGGGTTTAACCCTGGATGGGGTATAACATTTGTAAGTGTCTTGTATTTAGATGCATTGATTGAAAAAATAAAAAAATTTATGTAAATTAATTAAATCTTCCTATTTTCAAAAATTGAACCATTAATATCTCACAACCCATGTGTCACACTATAAATATGAGACCATATATTGATCTAAAATGGGGGGTTTTCCCTAGCTCAGGTATAATTCTTGTATTCAATAGACGAATTATTAAGGTCTCAAATTATAATTGTTTTATATAATTGAATCATTAAATTAATTAATTAATAAATATGTTTCACTATTCATTCTTCTCCTCCAATGGGTTGAAATCCATTTTGGAAAACCTGAAGATTGTGGAAGCTTCATTTATTAAATGTTTTCACCGCAAAGAGACTTGAAATGTCTTTTATGGTTGAATTAACTCACTCCTCCATAAAAAGTTTGAATGGGACAACAAATATGGAGGATAAATTTACGGTTGTTTAAGATAATTTTTTTTGAGATTTATATATTAAAGAAAACAATTGGTGTTTTCGGGTTAGATCGTGTCGAGTGCAATCATACTTTATTGATCAATGAGTAACCCAAATGACCTACTTCCCCACCCTCAGAGAACCTCTGTGTAACCCCTTCCCTTGGTACGCGACCTACTTGTGCGCCTCCAATAGGCATTTCATCTTTTTTTCTATTAATTATTTTATTATATCTTTTCCATAATTTTCAATAATTCTTTAAAAACGGATTGAAATGAAAAGGAAAAAATGAAGCTTTTTTTATAAAATGACAACTCATGTTTTTTAAATGATAATTTCATTGAATTTAAATGAAATTATCAATGAATAAATTGATGAAATTATCTATTATAATTATCATTATGTCGTCTTGTTAAATTATAGTTCTGAAATAATATCAAATATAAATATAAATTAACACTATGGGATTTTATCATGATTATTATATATGATATTATTATAACATATTTATCAGTGGATAATGTGCGCTTTTTAGGGAGTTCCTTCGTTCATCATTTTCGCTCGAACCAGACTTCAATAATCAATATCATTTTTTATATTGATCAGATTTATATGTCGTTTCTGTTATTGGGTTATTCTTGATAAGTGCATAGAGCATATTAAATTTGTTTTCATTTAAAATGAAGTGTTTGGAGCAGTATTTTATTAAACAATATATAATTATATATATAATTTCTCCTTTGATAGTCATCAAAATAACTCATCGTCAGTGATGTTAGATTCATTTAATGTGTTCATCATATTTTATGTAAGTGGTCTACATTTTAATCCCATAGTCTTGATTCATTTTTGCGTATACTATTGTAGAAATTTTATGATATAATTAACAATTGCTTTTTTTATATTCAAATAATCAGTTCGTTAAATTAACTAATATGTGGGGATTGTTAAATTTGGAATTGAAGATATTGGTTTAAATAATTAATTGATAAAATTATTACGAATATTTTTTGATGGTGGAATTGGTTATTTAATTTTAGAATTAATTAATGATCAGGTTAAGATTAATTAATTTTTTTGGTTGAAATAATTAATTGATTAATTAATTTATTGAAGTAACATATTAATTTAATTGTTGAACTAAATAATGTAATTGAAGGAAACAATTATTGGTTGATTAATTGAAGAAGGGGTTGAATGTTAATTAAATAATTAAATGACACAGACAATTAATTGATAAATTAATTAAAAGGTTTGAGCTAGATTAATTAATCAAGGAATTAGTTAATGGGAATAATTTGAAATAATTAATTGGTAAATTAATAAATGGATTTAATGTAATGATTTTGGAGTTACATTAATTAATTGGGGAATTAATTAATTGGAATTTTTGGGTTTATAAAATTGAATGAGTTAGATTAATTAATTGGAAAATTATTTAAGAAGGATTGTTATGTAATAATAATAGGATGAGTAAGATTAATTAATTGAAGAATTAATTAATGGATATTTCTGTGTTGAAATAGTATATTGAGTTAGTTTAATTAATTGGTGAATTTATTAATGAGAATTGTTGTGAAGGCATAATTTAATGAGTTAGGTTAATTAATTGATAAATTAATCAATGTGGATGGTTGAGATATTCAATTAATAAGGTCAAATAATTAATGGTTGAATTAATTATGAGGCAATGAGATTTTTAAGTTTAAAATTTAACTAGTGAATTAATTATGTTATATTAAAATAGATGATTTGTGTTAATTAATTATATAATTAACTATAAGATATTTATATTGTTAAAGAGATAATTACTTGTAGAATTAATTATGAGATTTTGAGTTGTGGATATTGATTAATTAATTGTTAAATTAATTATTGTGATGATATTGTTAGTCAATTGATGAAATAATTAATGTGATTATGTGACTGATTAATTGTAAAATTAATTAATTAGAATAGTAGATTAATTAATTATTTAATTAATTATTGTAATTATTTAATTAATTAATTGTTAAATAAATTAATATAGTGATATGATTGATTAATTTTTGAATTAATTATTTGGACTATATTTTTAATTAATCATTGAAGTTATTAATGATGTAATTAGTTAATTTTTTAATTAATTAATTTGGTCTTATGATTAATTAAATGTCGAATTAAATAATGGTACTATGTAATTAATTAATTTTTGAAATAATTAACGTAATGTTGTGATTAATTAGTTATTGAATTAATTATGGTGATGTTGTGATACCTACGACATGTGATTTTGTGATAAAAGATTAATACTGATTAATCTGGAATAATGTAATGTAGGTGATATATGTTCTTGATTGAGGTACGGGTTGTAAGACGTATATTGATTCTCTAAATACTCATGAGGTGTAACGCCCCGACCCTAGTTACCCAGAGTCGGTGCATTATTACATAACATTGGCATGATCACAAGAAAGATCAAATCTCGAAAGACCGATTGGTTTAGTAGCCTTGGAAACACTAGATATATTCATAAGTTTTACATTACATCATAAATTGAAAAACTACTACAACAACATAATGTCTCTACAGTCCACACTATTATCCCCTCATAATATCCCTGCAGGTCATTCATAACTTACTTCTTCACATCCTGGGAAAAATAAAACATAGAAAAGGGGTGAGCTCAAATGCCCAGTAAGGATAACAATATAGCGGAACATTCAAAATAAGCATAAACATTTAAGGCAATGCATTACTAAAACAAAAGCCTTTTAAGCTTGAACTTCAACATAGTATGACAAAAGTAAAATGAAATAATTCCATTTACTTATTCACATGGATATTTTACTAATCGAATAATCCCATGCAAAAATCAAAAACCACTTTCATAATGTTGGAATGCATAATGATGAACTTTAATTTCTTTGTCAAGGCCTCGTCCCAAGACCTTGGGGCTAACTGTAACCGGAACCCAACCCGGAGTGCCTCTAATAACCGGACACCAACCCGGAGTGCCTCTAATTACCGGACACCAACCCGGAGTGCCTCTAATAACCGGACACCAACCCGGAGTGCCTCTAATAACCGGACACCAACCCGGAGTGCCTCTAATAACCGGACACCAACCCAGAGTGCCTCTAATAACCGGACACCAAACCGGAGGGCTTACTTTTACCAGTCCCTAACCTAGAGGGCTTACTTTTACCAGTCCCCAACCTGGAACATACTTGTCCAACACATTCTTATGAAGTAAAGGTTGAAATATAACATAAACATTCTTATTGGAACTAGCATACGAAATGTCAATACTTTACTCATAAACCATGAATGCTATATAAATACCACATCCACAGTCAAAAATATCACAAAACCTTCAATAAAATAGGGATGTTTTGTATCATAATAAATCAACTTCAAATAAGCTTAAAAATCCATCAAAGGATGTTGACATAGATGAAATCAAAATTCTTTTTAAAGAAATATCTCCTTTTATTTTGAAATCATTTAAGATCCATATAAAATAAAAAAATTTCTTTGAAAATATTCTTATAATCTTGTAAGGGAAGCTTTCAAGATTTTATAAGCAGAAAATATCCGCACCCGCCGTATAAGTTAAAAAAACATTCTTACCCTAATTCTGTCGAAAAGGTTAAAAAGGACCTTGTTTTGAAAACGACGGAATGATTCCTTTATAAACCTCTTATAAAAAGTCAAACAAGGGTATAAATGACTTTAACTCATATTATTGTAAATAATAAATATGTTTTGAAATACATTTTGAAGAAAACATGGATGTGGTTGATAAAGGGATCCCAGTAGATTATTACGTATAAACAACCTCGGATAACGAAGAGATAGTGAAATAACCCTTAACAATTTGGTAACTTATGAAACATAAAACCCATGAAAGAGGTAAAATACAATGAATATGTAAATACACATAAATTAGAGTGTATTACACAAAGAATATAATTATGGGCAGTATATACACCACACAAAAGGTAATGGTGGTAATATGGCATGAATCTCACATGAATAAGGAGTGAGATGAAAACCCCTTACCACGTTAATCAACTGAGTCGTATGGCCAAAAGTTAATAACCACCAAATTATTTACAGAATAACATGAATATAAAGATAATCATGATAATATATATCAAATGCCAGTACACAATACACCACTTTCAATAATTTAGTGGCGAATAATGGAAATCTCACGGAATTGAATGTGAGATAAGAAAAACCCTTACCTTGTACTTTTCCTTTGTTGGGGTAGGTTAACCTCCTGTATAATGGTGAAATAATTGTTATTAAATTATACAAGAATCATATACATTAATATGATATAATATATGATCTTTTAACATTGCTTTATTAATAATATCTTAGTATTATCGTCGTTTCGGGTGATAATCGATTCGTTCTTCTTAAATGTTTGGTTACGTAAGACATGTTTGTAATGGATAGATTATATCTTATTCATAATCAGAATGATATTAACATTATTTTTAACCCTAAAATGATAATAAGACTTGAATGGATACGATGGAGAATGAATCTCATCGCGTTCGTGGAGACGGTAGTCCGTACGTACGCACGAACGCTACTTCCATTTAATTTTTATTTTAAAAGAATCGAATCCAAATGATACATAGGTATTTTACTATTCCAGTATAATATAATATTTTATATATACTACTTATGTTCATTAACACCATCCTTTATACGTTCCATGTGTGGTATGAACGAGTCATATCATTTTAAGGGGGCGGTAGTCTGCACTTCCTCAATGAAATTATCGTATGTATATACAACATGAAATGAATAATGGAATGAAATAAAATGGAATTACAGAATCTTATATATAAAATATATATCATTAATATCATATTTAATTACAGTGACATCATAATGGCCACCATGAGAGGTGGTAAGATGTATTTGAACAATCATCGTTTCATGAGGCGTTAGTTTGCCATCCACAGAAACATTATGTTCATCATCCATTAGATGGAGTTGTGTGTATGTGTAGTTTGAATCCATCTTATAACAACATCCTAGTATATTGTGGATACTGGTGTTATTACAAAATAAAGGAAATAAAAAGAGTTTGGGGGTCGGAGAAGCAAAATAAATGAAAATAATTTAAGAGAAATCGTTACCTTTAATTTAGGTAACTCACTTTGGTTGGAACCAAAGGACTTCTTGAAATGCTTTCTGCCTAAGGGGAAGCTTCAAGGAGGAGGAGAGGGATGTGGGGAGCTTATTTGGGCAGGGTTTGGACGAGCCAAGTGGCTTGAGAGGTGTGAGGAATGAGTAGAAGTGGTCTCCTTTTATAAGGGAGAGGAGGGGCTCTTTAGGAAAGAGTGAAAGTATTACTTTATAATATAATTATATTCGGTTTATAATGGTCCAAAAATAATTGAGGTCGAAGATAAGATGACTCATATTCTAAATAACATCAACCAATAAGAATTTGACAGGTTTTAGATAATATTTTAATCATTATAATCTTATTTATTTAAATGATTTATTAATGAGGTAAACATTGCATCATTATTGTGTCATTAATAATTTAAATTATTTGATGTCTAAAAATTATAAATAAACTATAATTATGTAGGAAATAGTTTTAGCTTTCTAATGAATATTTATAATCGAAAATCCAACATGTATAACCCCATGTAAAAATTGTTCTTCTAAAAGATGTAAGCTTATGCCATTTTTATTTTTATTTTAACTTTATTAATATAATGTGTCCCTACCACATACAAGTGGCTCCAAGGGGCCCAAAAATCGACCCAAGGATGCCCATGGTCGGGTATGTGTCCACCAATAAGGTTAGGACACGTTTTAGGGTAATTTTGTATTATTATAATATTATTTTTTAACCCTTATTTACCAGATTTACCCTTTAACCATGGTAAATAAAATATTTACCGCAGTAATTATTCAAAATGTGTAAAAATAAAAGTTACCTATTTACATAATTTGGACATCCTGATTCCAAATATGTAATCAATTTTTCCAAATTCAAAACACAGAATTGTCAGAAATTAATTTAAAATTAATTCCCGCTGTCAAAACAAAAAGCGTGTTTTTAAGAGATAATAACTATCAAAAGATTGACACTTGTTTATGTTCGGTTTAATTGTAAAATTATGTCCAATGACAAAGATTAAATTGAATGGTAAAAATATATTCTAAATATACATTAAAACCACTCAAATTCATAATTTATCAATATTAATTATTTTGATTAAAAAAATTGTTTTTAATTAAAATTTAGTAATTTTCACTATTCATCAAAATATAAAAGTTATCCGAAAAGTACCAAAATTTCACCCTAGGATAAATTTGATATTCCGAATCCAAAAATGAAGTCCATTTTGAAATATAAAATATATATAATTTCAAAAATTAGGTATTACTATTCATAACGGCTAGTTTGATCGGTTGTGGTGTGTGTTAAAACTCGAAGTTGCGTACAACACACGCTACTGTTTTATTCAAAGGAAAGCCTACCGTGGAAGCTTGGGATGTTTCATTTTAAATTGTTGATGTCCACATTTAGTCAAAAAGTTTAAAATATAGTATCTAAAAAGGGTTCACTATTAAAATTTGGTAAAAGTGCAATACTGAAAATGAATTTGTTCTTACATTATGTCTAAGAAACTCATAATATGGATTCTAAAATTATAAGGATTATATAAAGTTTAAAATTTTGTTAACACTATTCATAACCTCTTCTGAACAGCTTGTTTGGTAAGTCATGGTGCGATTGAACTTGGTGTTGCGTGTAGTGAATGTTATTGAATTATTTTGAAGAAATAACACACTATAAAATCTTGGGGTGTTACATTCTCCCCTCCTTCAATAAATTGCGTCCTCGCAATTTGAAATTGTTCTTCGAAAATAAAAGGTTGAAAATAGAAAATATATTTGTGGGAAAACCCACATTGGAAATTGGGTTACTAAAATTTAGTCTTAATACGAGGAAAAGAGAAATGAAAGGGTCACCACCAAATTATGATCTCGATTAGGAGATCATTGTTGGCAATTAGAGACATTTAATTGGAGGAAAAACGTAAATATTTATAGGTAGTGATTGAGGTAATCAATCAAAAACCTGTATAAAATTGAGGTCCTTAAACTCATCAATCTATGATGATTTGAAATACCATCGGTTCAACAACACATAGGGTATTGGGATAACACATTTTTGACGTTTCAAAATATCTTAGTTGAAATCCCACATCGAAAAATGAATTAATGAGGCCTCTATTTAAAACAAAGAGCGGAAAGTATGATGATTACCGAAAATAACACATACTAGGGTTCCATGTAGGAAAATATGGATATGGAGGAGAAATCTAACCATCAATTATCTGATGGAGAGTGGTAGAGAACATGGCTAGGAAAAGGCCAAAAATCCCAAAGCCATAAATTAGTGATGATTTAAGGTACCATCTCGGACAACATTTTTGTTCTAAGTTCCTTTTATTAATGTTGAGGAATTTATTTATGAGATTGGCTAAGATCATAAGGAGATATAATTACTTTATAATTAGAGTTTTATCCATTAATAAATTCCTACCACAAACTCATCTTTCACTCTAAAAGATAATAGAATGTAATTTTTTTTATTTATAATATTCGTACAGGGTTCCAAAATAAATGAATTTATAATTCATCTACCAGATCTTAAAAAAAACTACATTATTTAATCCAGGACATCTCGTGGGCCAGTGGTAGGTGATACACCCTTGTCGCCCTTCGGTTGCAGGTTCAAGTCTCGCAGCCTTGCCGGACGCGACGGGTTGCCGCCCGACCTCCGGGTTGTCCTTTTATGGTAATCCAAAATAATCCAAACTAGAACTATCCAAAATACTTCTGTCCAAACTCACAGTCCAACATTTATAATGAAGGTAAACATAATATAGATCCTTTTTACCCCGTAATAGCATATGAATACCTTCATCTTGTATTCTTTTAATACACTGAAACATCTTGAATTACCATATTCCTTATTGATTACATTCATGCTCCCCTATTCCATATAGAATGCTGGATATACTTCATCAATCCAAAAATGTTTTAAACCCCAAAAAAATGATGGAATATACAAATCATTAATCAGTTTCAAGGTAGTCAAGAATATCCAATATAATTTATCCAAATCAATCATGTATTATTCTAAAATCACTAACTCGGTATCAGAACCCTATTATGGTTTATCTTTCTCTCAACCATATATTTTCCAAAAATTTATCCTGCTATTGAGTCACTTTTCTTTGTTCCACACAATCTCAAGTCCTTAATGAAATAGTACTGCAGTACAATCCTTATATACTCCATAATTATTATAACAAGTACATTGTTGATACAAAACTCAATTGACATAATCAACATAAGAACTCTAATCATTCCTCTTCATCTGTGGTAGTATCATAATTTGATTATTATCCAATAGCATCATTTGCGGCATAGTCTGATGACTGGGACATAGGTTCGAGTAGTGTCCAAACTCCTTGCAAATGAAGCATTGTACATTTGAAACCATTTTCTTACCCTTGCAGTCACGTACTTTGTGCCCTTTTCCTCCACACTTCTAACAAACTCCCATTCCTTTCAGGAAAGTTCCAGGGTGTTTCTTTCCACAGTTACAACATATGGGAAAATTCTTATTGTCCCTCTTCCCTTTATCCATCTTTCTCTCTTCTATCCTTTTCTTCTCTTGCTTCCCTTCAAATCCATAAGACTCAGTAAACTCTTTACTTATCTTATCAACACATGATATTATTTCTTCATATGATGTTAATACATGGGAGACTATTTCTCTTATAAATTCTAGCTTAAGACCATGAAAGATATGATCCTTCCTTCTCTTTGGATCATGTTCATTTCTGGAGTTCTCATTCCTTCTACTGGGCGCCATTTCTAAACAATGGAATACACTAGATCAGTTTATGAATCAAAATACATAATCCCATACTTATAAAACACTTAACATAAATTGAACTATTTATGGATATAATCCATAATCATAAAAATGTCTCATTTGAGGATGTATATACTCATAAACCCTTCATAATGGTTTGTAAAGAAAATGAGAATTATCCTAAGCATATCCCCCGGGAGTGTCGTAACCAAGAGTGCAGCAAGGCCCGTTGTCGTGCACCAGTTCCCGTTCGAGTCTAGCTCAAAGAGGTGTTTTCGGGTTTTACCCCTAGGTACATCTGTGCCAGAGCCGCCTCTACCTGCTCGTATCCAGACAGGGATGTATTGCTCAGAAAACTCACAAAATCTCTACAATACCAAAATTCTAGGAAGTTTTCTATACTAATCCTCAAAGTTCATCTTAGGTCTATGTGCTCTAATCAGAGTTTATCTAAATCTAGTTTCCAAGGTTTGTACTAAACATCCTCTGATACCAATTGTAACGCCCCGACCCTAGTTACCCAGAGTCGGTGCATTATTACATAACATTGGCATGATCAGAAGAAAGATCAAATCTCGAAAGACCGATTGGTTTAGTAGCCTTGGAAACACTAGATATATTCATAAGTTTTACAATACATAATAAATTGAAAAACTACTACAACAACATAATGTCTCTACAGTCCACACTATTATCCCCTCATAATATCCCTGCAGGTCATTCATAACTTACTTCTTCACATCCTGGGAAAAATAAAACATAGAAAAGGGGTGAGCTCAGATACCCAGTAAGGATAACAATATAGCGGAACATTCAAAATAAGCATAAACATTTAAGGCAATGCATTACTAAAACAAAAGCCTTTTAAGCTTGAACTTCAACATAGTATGACAAAAGTAAAATGAAATAATGCCATTTACTTATTCACATGGATATTCTACTAATCGAATAATCCCATGCAAAAATCAATAACCACTTTCATAATGTTGGAATGCATAATGATGAACTTTAATTTCTTTGTCAAGGCCTCGTCCCAAGACCTTGGGGCTAACTGTAACCGGAACCCAACCCGTAGTGCCTCTAATAACCGGACACCAACCCGGAGTGCCTCTAATAACCGGACACCAACCCGGAGTGCCTCTAATAACCGGACACCAACCCGGAGTGCCTCTAATAACCGGACACCAACCTGGAGTGCCTCTAATAACCGGACACCAACCCGGAGTGCCTCTAATAACTGGACACCAAACCGGAGGGCTTACTTTTACCAGTCCCTAACCTGGAGGGCTTACTTTTACCAGTCCCCAACCTGGAACATACTTGTCCAACACATTCTTATGAAGTAAAGGTTGAAATATAACATAAACATTCTTATTGGAACTAGCATACGAAATGTCAATACTTTAATCATAAACCATGAATACTATATAAATAGCACATCCACAGTCAAAAATATCACAAAACCTTCAATAAAATAGGGATGTTTTGTATCATAATAAATCAACTTCAAATAAGCTTAAAAATCCATCAAAGGATGTTGACATAGATGAAATCAAAATTCTTTTTAAAGAAATATCTCCTTTTATTTTGAAATCATTTAAGATCCATCTAAAATAAAAAATTTTCTTTGAAAATATTCTTATAAGCTTGTAAGGGAAGCTTTGAAGATTTTATAAGCAGAAAATAGCCGCACCCGCCGTATAAGTTAAAAAAAACATTCTTACCCTAATTCTGTCGAAAAGGTTAAAAAGGACCTTGTTTTGAAAACGACGGAAAGATTCCTTTATAAACCTCTTATAAAAAGTCAAACAAGGGTATAAATTACTTTTACTCATATTCTTGTAAATAATAAATATGTTTTGAAATACATTTTGAAGAAAACATGGATGTGGATGATAAAGGGATCCCAGTAGATTATTACGTATAAACAACCTCGGATAACGAAGAGATTGTGAAATAACCCTTACCAATTTGGTAACTTATGAAACATAAAACCCATGAAAGAGGTAACATACAATGAATATGTAAATACACATAAATTAGAGTGTATTACACAAAGAATATAATTATGGGCAGTACATACACCACACAAAAGGTAATGGTGGTAATATGGCATGAATCTCACGGGAATAAGGAGTGAGATGAAAACCCCTTACCACGTTAATCAACTGAGTCGTATGGCCAAAAGTTAATAACCACCAAATTATTTACAGAATAACATGAATATAAAGATAATAATGATAATATATATCAAATGCCAGTACACAATACACCACTTTCAATAATTTAGTGGCGAATAATGGAAATCTCACGGAATTGAATGTGAGATAAGAAAAACCCTTACCTTGTACTTTTCCTTTGTTGGGGTAGGTTAACCTCCTGTATAATGGTGAAATAATTGTTATTAAATTATACAAGAATCATATAAATTAATATGATATCATATATGATCTTTTAACATTGCTTTATTAATAATATCTTAGTATTATCGTCGTTTCGGGTGATAATCGATTCGTTCTTCTTAAATGTTTGGTTACGTAAGACATGTTTGTAATGGATAGATTATATCTTATTCATAATCAGAATGATATTAACATTATTTTTAACCCTAAAATGATAATAAGACTTGAATGTATACGATGGAGAATGAATCTCATCGCGTTCGTGGAGACGGTAGTCCGTACGTACGCACGAACGCTACTTACATTTAATTTTTATTTTAAAAGAATCGAATCCAAATGACACACAGGTATATTACTATTCCAGTATAATATAATATTTTATATATATTACTTAAGTTCATTAACACCATCCTTTATATGTTCCATGTGTGGTATGAACGAGTCATATCATTTTAAGGGGGCGGTAGTCCGCACTTCCTCAATGAAATTATCGTATGTATATACAACATGAAATGAATAATGGTATGAAATAAAATGGAATTACAGAATCTTATATATAAAATATATATCATTAATATCATATTTAATTACAGTGCCATCATAATGGCCACCATGAGAGGTGGTAAGATGTATTTGAACAATCATCGTTTCGTGAGGCGTTAGTTTGCCATCCACAGAAACATTATGTTCATCATCCATTAGATGGAGTTGTGTGTATGTGTAATTTGAATCCTTCTTATAACAACATCCTAGTATATTGTGGATATTGTTGTTGTTACAAAAGAATGGAAATAAAAAGAGTTTGGGGGGTGGGAGAAGCAAAATAAATGAAAATAATTTAAGAGAAATCGTTACCTTTAATTTAGGTAACTCACTTTGGTTGGAACCAAAGGACTTCTTGAAATGCTTTCTGCCTAAGGGGAAGCTTCAAGGAGGAGGAGAGGGATGTGGGGAGCTTATTTGGGCAGGGTTTGGACGAGCCAAGTGGCTTGAGAGATGTGAGAAATGAGTAGAAGTGGTCTCCTTTTATAAGGGAGAGGAGGGGCTCTTTAAGAAAGAGTGAAAGTATTACTTTATAATATAATTATATTCGGTTTATAATGGTCCAAAAATAATTTACGTCAAAGATAAGATTACTAATATTTTAAATAACATCAACCAATAATAATTGGACAGGTTTTAGATAATATTTTAATCATTATAATCTTATTTATTTAAATGATTTATTAATGAGGTAAACATTGCATCATTATTGTGTCATTAATAATTTAAATTATTTGATGTCTAAAAATTATAAATAAAATATCATTATGTAGGAAATCTTTTTTTCTTTCTAATGAATATTTATAATCGAAAATCCAACATGTATAACCCTATATAAAAATTGTTCTTCTAAAAGATGTAAGCTTATGCCATTTATATTTTTATTTTAACTTTATTAATATAATGTGTCCCTACCACATACAAGTGGCTTCAAGGGGTCCACAAATCGTCCCAAGGATGCCCATGGTCGGTTATGTGTCCACAAATAAGTTTAGGACACGTTTTAGGGTAATTTTGTATTATTATAATATTATTTTTTAACCCTTATTTACCAGATTTACCCTTTAACCATGGTAAATAAAATATTTACCGCAGTAATTATTCAAAATGTGTAAAAATAAAAGTTACCTATTTACATAATTTGTAAATCCTGATTCCAAATATGTAATCCATTTTTCCAAATTCAAAACACAGAAGTGGCAGAAATTAATTTAAAATTAATTCCCGCTGTCAAAACAAAAACCGTGTTTTTAAGAGATAATAACTATCAAAAGATTGACACTTGTTTATGTTCGGTTTAATTGTAAAATTATGTCCAATGACAAAGATTAAATTGAATGGTAAAAATATATTCTAAATATACTTTAAAACCACTCAAATTCATAATTTATCAATATTAATTATTTTGATTAAAAAAGTTGTTTTTAATTAAAATTTAGTAATTTTCACTATTCATCAAAATATAAAAGTTATCCGAAAAGTACCAAAATTTCACCCTAGGATAAATTTAATATTTCGAATCCAAAAATGAAGTCCATTTTGAAATATAAAATATATATAATTTCAAAAATTAGGTATTACTATTCATAACTGCTAGTTTGATCGGGTGTGGTGTGTGTTAAAACTCGAAGTTGCGTACAACACACGCTACTGTTTTATTCAAAGGAAAGCCTACCGTGGAAGCTTGGGATGTTTCATTTTAAATTTTTGATGTCCCCATTTAGTCAAAATGTTTAAAATATAGTATCTAAAAAGGGTTCACTATTAAAATTTGGTAAAAGTGCAATACTGAAAATGAATTTGTTCTTACATTATGTCTAAGAAACTCATAATATGGATTATAAAATTATAAGGATTATATAAAGTTTAAAATTTAGTTAACACTATTCATATCCTCTTCTGAACAGCTTGTTTGGTAAGTCATGGTGCGATTGAACTTGGTGTTGCGTGTAGTGAAATTTATTGAATTATTTTGAAGAAATAACACACTATAAAATCCTGGGGTGTTACACGAGGTGATAGGCATGGCGTTCTACACCCAACATACATGCAGATAATATTTTATGGGACATGAACTGATTCTCTAAATACCAATGGGTTGTGAGACATGGAAAGACGCTCCAAATTTTGATGAGGGTTGTATACATGGTGTTCTTCACTCTTTAATTGAAATTGGACTACAGTTCCAATTAGAAGGGATATTAATTGAATTGAAATAGTGAATGAAATCACATTGGTTTAAATTAAATGTGAATTGATAATATAAAATGGTTCAGACTACAACATAGGCCTAAGAAGGTATTGAGATACAAGGGCTCAAGAGAACCTGTAGGTTTATGCGGCTAACTAAGGGATAAATGAATAAATGAAAAATGTTTACTTTATTACTTGAATCTTATTATTTATACTACTGCATACACTACTTCTGAATAGACTTGTTTTACGCACTATTGGTGGTTTCCTACTGAGTTGTACTCACACAATACTCAGGATTCCTGGATGGTATGCAAATAGTAATTTTTGTTGTAGGAAAAGACAAGGTAAAGAGCCCTAATTTAGATTTGTTGATTGGGGATGTAGCTTGGTTGAGGGAAGCAGACATGGTTCAGGACCTTCTTGGGAGTCACTAGCCTATTACATCCAGTTTCATTTTTTGATAATTGATATATATATATATATATTCATTGCATGTTTACCTTTCAGTTTAATATTTTATTTCTTGTCCTGGTTATTCTTATTAAATTTTTACTGTGGTGATTATATATGATTATGATATTTATTGTTTACATCTGATGCTATATTACTTTGATAAAAGAGGGTATATTCTCCCACGAATGAATTAACGGACCATTTCTTCTATTCGGAAGCCTCGGGTATACATGGTGGTGTGCATGAGATCATGTGAAAGGCCGGCTTGGGGAACTATTGTTTGGAACCTATGCTAGGACAATATAATAAACTAGAGTGGATCACAACCATTAAAGGCCGTGGTGGTTAATTTTTAAATAAATTTGTCAATAAATGTATCATTGAAACACTCCCCATAGTATTATATCAATTCATAAAGGGACCTCATGTGGTATAAATTTTAACTATGTTCTATGTGAGATCCTTCTCATATCAAAAGTGATGTATTGATTATTTTAGTTTTTTCAAAAATAGATGTGTTCCAATCAATGATGGAAAAAACTTCACGGTTAGAAGAAAAGAACCCCCTTATGTTCTATAATAAGGCCTTAAATTGAGTATTTATAAAAAAAATTAATCCCTTGTGAAATATTTCCAATTATATTTATAGATAATATAAATCTAGAATTCGAAGGAAATCCAAGATTGTAGGTCTACCATCCTTATTTGAGAATGTGTACAAAAATTAATTTGACTAAAAATAACCATTAAATGTGGCTCAATACAGAGATCATGTATTGGTTTAATATTAAAGTGAATGCAGAAAAAATAAAAATCTATAGAGACAACATTAAAGGCATCATTATGGTCGAATATAATATAATTGAAGACTATATCACAATCACTAGTGAGATGGTGGTCACATTAGGGAATATAATGATATATTTTCCGACTCAATAATAGTTAATTATTTAATTATAATCTCAAATTTTTTTCATAAAAATATATACTCAAAAAAAAATTAAGACTTCTGATTTCATGACTTCCATAACATGTTCCTCAATTAGGAGATAAGGAAGACGCATGTGTTCAAGAAAAAAATCCAAGGAAGAAATTGAATTAAAAAATAATAAAAAATAAATTTTATGGGGAGGGAGATAAATTATCTTGAGAATAAGAATATTATTTGGAAAATGATAAATAACATTATTGGATAATGGCCTTTTTGTCTACAAACATAAAAAAATAAGTGTAAAGTTAAAATTACATTTATGTGCTATATGTGTGGTACAATTATACACTTCACTAATGATTTTAGACAAATAAATATTAATGAATATGAAAATTAAGTGGATAATGAATTAATATATGGATGTAAATTGGGAAGGTGGTCCAAAAATGTCCTAAAACTTGGTGATAAGAGATAAAAGGCTCAAAGTAAAAGAATAGAATCATGATAATCAAGGAATATGTTGAATGTTATATCTGAAGTAGCCAGTATGATAACATTTATGTTGTAAAAGTAAGCAAAATAATGGATTTTGATTAAATATGATAACAAATTTCATGTAGTGGGAAGAAGTAGAATAATTCTACAAGGAATACATGCTAAAATCTGATATTGAATGGTTCCCTGAAACGAACACACAATAAAAACACTGTAATAAAATCATTCAATAAATATTATTTAAAAAATATATATACATTTTTGAATTTTAGAATAAAGGATATTATTATGTTTTGGAAAATAAACATACTAATGTAAACAAAACTAAACAGGGAATAATTATTAAAGAGGTAGTGAAGAATATTGTTGAAAAAGAGAAAATAGATGAACATGAATCGGTTAA
The DNA here is from genome assembly GCA_963277665.1 of Viscum album. Classification (NCBI taxonomy): domain Eukaryota; kingdom Viridiplantae; phylum Streptophyta; class Magnoliopsida; order Santalales; family Viscaceae; genus Viscum; species Viscum album. The sequence goes on from OY728167.1 coordinate 689,734,639, forward strand.
GGTGTCTTATGTGTAACACCATGAAATTATAATGTACGAGCCCAATATTAAATAGTGTGTATGACATGTGATACCAATCACGTAAGGGAATATAATATATAGAGATATTATAATATATTTACTATTTTAAATAGATTTAATATATTCTATATATTGCAACGCATGAAACATTGAGTTAGCATATGTTACACGAAATACAAGAAAAATGGAAAATTATTTTTTTGATATCCATATAATAGATTTTATGATCTTAATATAATAAAAAAATCAATATTTCACATAAAAATAGATATTTTTATTATGAAATTTTTACAACATTTCAGTGGAAAAAATATTTTAAATAAATATGTTATGACTTCTATAAATATAATAAATCAAAAAAACATAATATTTTATTGTGAAATAGAAAAATTCGGCTAGGGATAAGTTTTGGTATTTTCCAATAATGTTGAATTCATTAATGGATGGTCGAAGAAAGGGAAATTAAATAGACTGAAAATTAAATATTTATTTAAAAAACACTTTTATAGAAAAATTTGGAAATCTCACTACTTCCTAATAGAGGGGAATTAAACATAGAAATGTATTAAAAAATAATTAAATGCAATGCAATGATTATTTGAAGAATTCACTCTATATAATTAAAATTCTATGCCAGTTACCATGGTATCTAGATCTCCCTCAAGGATTTATTCAAAAGTTTGGGGAATATTTTCCCAATTATGGATGTATTACTCCATGTTAATCGTCATTTGGTTGAAACCTTGTGTTAATATGAGGTATTTTTTGTTAGTCCATACATTTTTATGCTCATTGATTTCAATTTTGATCATTCAGTTGTAAATGTGGTTGGCCACCTCCATTGTAGCATTTTTATGAAATGATTCTTCAAGAAAATATACTTTAGAGGGAAGTATGAGCTCCAGATAATGCTTTTTACCTACATCCAATGGTTTGGGTTTACATGTTTGGTCTTTAGAATCCTCATCCATATCCTCATAGGGATTTTTGTGTAGCTCCTGAGGCTTCCCCTGAAAATTCACTTATCATTTGGTTGTCTTATGTTCCCAAGATTTTTTTGCGGACCTTATCTCTATTGGCATAGGTAAGTATGAATAGTCTTTATGCCCTTAGGTTTTTTTCTTTAAGAGCCACATGACATCTAGTGTCTGAGGTTACATTCTACCCCTTCTTCTTATGAGGACTATAAAAACGTTTTACACGTACCATTCAACACTATCAAAAAATAATTGTCTGGAAGTATCATCAGTCAGCATGTGGCGGTCCAACTCACTGTCAAAATCCAGTAAAGGGACATTTACATACGATCCAACCTTAGAGGTAGATAAATCCATGGAACCATTACACTTCCTTTTGAATTTGGGTGTTTTTGTTTTTTCAACTTTATTGAAGATAAACACCATCATGTGGCTCATCTGGAGCCCCTAATCTATTCTGAAAATGGTCCAAGCCATTTGGAACACACTGAATTGAATGAAACCACACTAGTACTGGATTTTATTCCCTATTCTACCTAATATTTGGGATTATCCTTCTCTATTAATCACTAGAACCACACCTTTACCCAATGATGTAGAGGGAGGTTATATCGAGAGGGATATATCTCGTAGACCAAAACCACTATAAACACAATGTGCCAGTAAGTAGGTTCTATTATAGGGGAATTAGACTAGGGATATCCCTCTAATAGGACATGTTTTAAAGGATCGTCTAGGTCGTCACTCACACTAGGTGAAAACTCACACTCCTTCAAGAAAGATGGTATCGAATCATCCTTATATAGAGAAATTCTAATACCAGTGGGATCTAAGGTACCCACCAATTGCATCTCATAGAGAACCATTCAAAAATCAACAAGATTTTAATGTTTTTGATCAAATAAAATTAACTCCGATTGAAGATGACCCATGTAACAAAACAAAGAATATAAGACATACCAGTTCTCAAAATACATTGGTCGGTGGTAGAAAAGCTGGTATTTAGCCTCGATCATTACTTCTTCAATATGGGTCTTGTAAACGACAACTTCAAAAAAGGGGAGATATAAGATTACAAAAAGTCCTCAAACATGCATCTAAATCCAAAAACCATCATACCAAATTTCCTAACCATTTAATAATAACATTATTTTTGGATTGGATGAGGAGTCCCAGGAAACTCACCTAGATCACTGAGGTGGGGGAATCCCTCTTCCAATAGAAATCGTAACTCCAATGCAATGGAAAGAAGCAGTTTCCTTCGAAGGAACAACGACCTTGGACCAAACAGTGTTGAAATCATCATTGTTGGAGAACCGCAGAAGGATGTGATGGTAATCCACGATCCTAATGACAATGTGATATAAGCCCCTCGACATAATCATTACTTATTTTGGATTTAGGTCAAGAATTAACATTGACGATATATTCAGGTTTAGCGTTTTAGATAATTAGGCCATAACAATTACATAACAAAAAAAATTTACAATGTTGACTCTTCCACTCAATATAATTTTTTACAAAAAAACCCCTAAAATAAAAAAATAAATCTTCCCTTGATAAAAATATTCTTGAATTATTCCATTATCTTACCCATACATATATCATGTGAAAAACATTTCAAAAACATCGGATTAGAATAAAAATCTCAGTATGGGAGATAATAATAATGAAAAACCATTAGTTGATTTTAAACTGAATAACCCATTTAATTTTATCTGAGTGGATGAATCAAATCATTTTCACATGATTATCATTTATACTTTTTTCTTAACCAAAAAACACTAAAAACAATAGCATAGGATTAAAACATATTTAGGTGACATAGAGAACCATATATATGAAACCCTTTCAAACACCTTCCAATTGGAATGACCATATGGTTTACTTCCAAACTGGAGATCTATATCAGGGATCACCCTTCCTATTAGCTATATCAGGCTCACCCATGAGGTATAATGGGGCTCAACCCTTTTTATAATTTGTTTCGGGCTCACCTGTGAGCTATAATGGTCTTAAACCCTTTTTATAAGCTATATCGGGATCACCCGTGAGGTATAATGGGGATCAACCCTTCGTATTATCTATATCGAGCTCACCCATTTAATATAAATCATATATACCATTTCATGAATAAAACATGTTCATCACAAAACCCATTTTTTGGATTCTTCATAATATCCCATATGATAAAAATTTCTATATAAAAATATCATTTTCATTTTATAACCCATTTTTAATACCATGATACCCAAATAATGTTATAAGTGATTTACTTTCATTTTAAAGGATAATAAGGCTTGTAGAGGAAGCTAAATATAAAATAATAGTAATGGCAGAGGTGAAGTCGTTGTCACCATATAAAATTAAAAAAAATCTTTTTTTTTCATTTTGTAAATAATGTAAACTTCTTCATGTAAAAAAATATTCTTTTTGAAAACATTTAATGATATTCAAGATGAAAAAAAACATTCATATATATTCAACTGAAGAAAAAAGTTTTGATAACTAAATATTTAAATGTTCAAGGTTTCTCATTCCACATTAACCATTTAAATATTAAAATACATGATAACATTAGTATTGATAAAATATGGATATGAAATGTCACAGTGGTGGTATGTAATCCTTCTAAAATAATAATGGTTCAGATCATCAATATCTGCCTCAATGAAAGGAGGTTGAGATGATGTCCCCTACCTTGAGTCTGGAAAGTCTTGTTATTTCATTAATTTCGTGAATAATAAACTTATGTTAATTTATAGTTTCATTAGATCCTTTTTAATTTTTATTATTCATTTTATATAACTTATTATCATGTTATAGAAATTAGTTACTTATTGGAGTTTATATCAGACATTTTTTCAATGTTAGGTATTTGAGTAAAAAAATAACTATTTTTATGAAAATTATCCATGTGGTCAATAGTCTATTATATCTCCTATAATATTAATGATTTAAATATCATATATATCTAGTATATATGTAATTAGAATAGTCCATATAATTCGTTGATAAGAAAGTAAATGCACCATTAATGGAGAATATAGGTTGTACGTACGCATGAATGCTACTTTAATTTTTTGACATATAAATGGAATTAAAAATAAATGAGACACATGTATAATATAATTCATGTATAATATATATGTTATAAATGTTACATAAGTTCATTAACGACATCCTTTATAAATTCCATGTTTGGCATGAACGCGTCATATCACGTTGAGGGGCTGCTCGTCAACACATTCTCAAATGAAATTGTCATATTTACACATTATGAAAGCATAAAGGTATGTAGTGAATAAAAAATACAGAATAATAGAGTCGATATAAATAAAATATATACCATATTAATTAATTCCATAAATATATATAATCATGGATTAATGAAGATCATGTACAATTAATTGCATAGCATCGTGGAGACGGTAGGCCGTACGTACCCACGTGCGACAAAATCATTTAATTAATGGATAAATGGTATAGAATTGTAAGGTATATTAATTATAAAGAATACATATAATGTTATATTAATTATTTAAATCCATTATACTTATCATTATACCCATCCAAATTAAGTATTGATGAATAACAAATTACACCACAGCGTGGAGACGGTAAAACGTATGTACACACGCATGGGGATATTGTTATTTGTATGATGGATAAAATGAGGTAAAAGGTTATCACATAATTATTACAAAATCTCAGCATGGATTAGACACTAGATTTATCAATTTTGTATGTAAATTATATAATAAATGTAGGTATAAAAAGAAAATAATTTTGAAATAGATGATAAAATAAATACCTCGTTTTAGAGTATAACTTTTTGGTTATCACAAAAGGTCTCCTTAGGATGGATTTATGATCAAATTTTGGTCACTAGGAAGAATAAAGAGATTTTGGGTGATTATTTTATCATAATTTGGATGATCGAAGGGGATTGAGAGTTGTAAGTTTGTTGGTAGAGGTGGTGGCCTTTTATAAGAGGGATGAGGGGGACTTTTGGAATGTCTTGAAATATTATTTTATTACAAATTTTTATTTTTGAATTATAATAGTTCCAAAGGGATATATTTCAATTATAAGATAAGGATGGGTCGAAATCCTCTCAACAAATAGGTTTTAGACAATTTTATGTCAAAAAAGTAACCTTATCTTTTTTTCTTTAACCCTTAGTTAAAAACATTAACTCTTACAACGTCTTCTTTTATTTTCATAATACATGGTTTCTACAGTAACTATAAAATTTCAAGAGATTAAAAAGTGGATCAATAATGTCATTTTTAACATTAAATAAGTCAGTTGGATGAATCATATATTTTTAGGAAAATTATATCATTTAATAAAATAGTAACTTTTTTAAACACATTTATGTCAATTTTGACAATATTTTGTAATTGATTTTTTTAAATTCATAACAACCAGATTCCCAAGAACCAAAGGCATTAACTCATCCATCACATGTACCTATAATCCAAAAAATTATGGGATGGAATAAAAATTTTCAATTTTTTTACGTTAATAATTACAATGTAATTTATTATATTCGTTCATCAATAGCTAATCACTGGCATCATCATTGTGTCATAATAAATATATTTGCATAATGTATAAAAATTATAAACAAAATACCATGAAATAAGAAATAATTTTATATTTCAAATTACTATTTATAGATAATGTGATCAGTTATATAACCCTATATTAATTTTTTTAGTAAAAGATATATGTTTATGTTTTATTTCCCTTTTCATTAAATTAAATATTATAAAATGTCATCATCACAACCAAGTGGCTCCCAAATGCCAAAAGTTCATCATAAGGATTATCATGGTTGGACATATCTCATCCAATGGGATTAGGACATATTTTAGTGTCATTTTATATTATTATAAAATTAATGTTTTACCCTTATTTACCTGATTTACCTTTTTACCGTGGTAATAAAAACTAATTAACGAAGTTACTATTAATAATGTCAAAAAATAAAAGGTGAAAATTTACACAATTTTTACCTTCTAATTCATAATATGGAATCTATTTTTACCAATTAAAAAAAACAATTTGATGAAACTAATTTAATATTAATTCCAATTGTCAAAAAAATAAATCGGGGGTTATTTATTATTAAAACATTGTAAAATATTGAAATGTTTTTATATCTGAATTCAATATATAATTAATAAAAATGACCTAAATTATAATAAATGATAAAAATATATTCTATTTTTTATTTAAAACCACTAAATAATATGATTTAACTATATAAATTATCTCAATGGAAAAAGTTGTTTTCAATTAAAATTTAGCATATTTTCACTATTCATCAAAACATGATGGTTATCAAAAAAAATTAAAAAATTAATGCAATGTAAATTTTAATGTCCATATTCTAAAGAAAAAGTTTATTTTTTCAAATAGAATATATAAAGGTGGAAATAATAAATTTAAAAAGCGTTCTTTATCAAAATGTGATAAAACACTATTTTTAGAAAAATGCATCATTTATCTGAAAAATAGAATTTGTTCTTATATCATATCTAAAAAACATACAAGAATAATTTAAAACATTACATTAAATCTATAACATATATTTTTCATTAAATGTAAATTGATAAATTGAGATATGATTTTATTAACACAATTAATATATTTTTAATTAATTTTTCATAAAAACACATCATTTCTATTCAATTGGATTTTATATCCATTTCTAATAAAATTTTTAACCATTGAATCATTATTTAAACATGTGTATAACATATTTTAATAATTTAGTTGATATTATTCATTCATATAACTCCAATAGCCATGTTATTATGGTAACATTTAAATAATAATATTTAGTTTTTCGTTTAACCTCAATGTAACGTATCATGTATGCTATTGAATGTAGTGTTTCTTTCTTAAAACAGTGGGAGTTACATAATTCCCCATTTTGGAAACAGTGTCCTCCCAATTTTAAAATTGGGATTAGATAATTAACTGAAATTACCACATCTTAAAAAGAGTTAATAATATTATAACATTAAAAGAAAGAAAGAGAATTAAAAGGGTCACCTGAGATAACACAAACTAGGATTCCATGTAGAAAAAATTGATATAGAATAAAAAATAACCATCTTGTTCTACTGTAGAGTGATAGAAAACACTATTAGGAGATTTTTAACAACCATAAAACCACAAACATGTGATGGGTTAAGTCTACTGGAAAGGGGGACTTTCCCCAAGCATATATATCTACGGTTTAGAAAAACCATGGGAATTTGTATTTTTTTATTGTCTACTCCCACGGTTTTATTAAAAACTCAGGTAATCAATCCCCAATCCCACTCTTCCATCGTGTTCCTCTTCCCTCTTCAATCGAACTCCTCCTTCACTCTTCCATCGTGATCCCCGCTTGAACCCTCACTTCCCCGACTTCTGCCTCCCATACCTCACCTCCCCTACCCGAAAACTGCGTCTCAACCATCCGACCTCCACCTCCCAGCCCTATCCTCCCCTCGTCGACCATCACCTCCCGGCCATCCGGCCACCATGTCTCGGACCTCTCCTCCCCTCTCCACCCTCTACCTCCCGACTCCGCCTCCGCTCCAGACCTCAAACTCCTGGACTTCACCTCAGCCTCAACGTCCCAGCCTCCGCCTCCCTTCCCTAGCTCCAGCGACGTCCCCCATCCCCCCTCTCTACCCCCTCTCTTCCAGCATCATCCCCTCTTTGTTTCCCCTCCCCCTGGCCTTCACCTCCAACTCAACTACTCTAAACTCCGTCAACGTCCTATCCCGGCCTCCACCTCCCTTCCCCCAGCTCCGGCATCTAGGTATAGAATTTCATCTCCTTGATTTTTTATTCCTTTTAAACAAATACATTATTATTATATCAACAGCCTCAACAAGTTGACTACACAATTTCTATTTTTCATTGTTTATTTAATCAATAATAATTCATCTTAGAGGTATATTATACATATTCTCATTGTTTTTGCAACATCCATTTTCATTCACAATGCTTTATACCACTGCATTTTTTCTACAGATATAAGAGAAAACAAAACTAATTAAGGATCATGTTAACAGCCTCAACAAGTTTAATATACAATTTCTCTATTCAATTTCTTATTTAATAAATAAGTATTCATCTTAGAGTTAAATTATACTTCCCCACATTTTTATTGAAAAATCCTTTTTCATTTACAATGCTTTTTACCAATTCAAAATTATCTTTGGATATTATAAAAAACACTACTAATTTAGGATCAAGTTTTTGAGGTCATTTATAATATTACCATCCAACATAAACATTCAAATATGTCTCCTATATGAACCTCTCTATTTTATGATCCATAATTTATATCATTGTACTATATTATTCATTGCGGTGGAAATAAAAAATTTCATGGATTTCCTTGATACTTGAGCACATATCATTGAATACAGGTAATTAAGAGGCCTATTTTTTCCCATTGGTAGAAATATTCCCTATTTAGGTCTACTTACATTCTTGGTTTACATTTTTTCTCAAATAATGTCAACCATATTCATTTCTAATTTTGAATTTAACTCTAGAGTCTAGTAATCATCAACTTCACCTGATCACTAATGAGACTACTCTATAATCAAGTATGGCCCTTTATTGTCGAGTTGAAGTTTATTCACTAGGAACAGAAAAACACCAATGGAATACCTATTAAATTACACCATCTCATTCACATCTTTTTTCCAGTGCTAGTGTCCATGCATAACGTTCTCCACCACTGAGGACATCTTCTTTTCCGAGACATTCGACTCTTCTATTATAGTGATAACATAATCCAGGAACTACTCCATTCACCTAAGATAGAAATCATCACACATATATATATTTTTTGAGTTCCCTCCCTTAATTGAGTAGTAAAACTCCCTTTTGGTTCTTTTATTTTCACTATATAGTATATATTATACTATAAAGAAAAATATTTGGATCCATAACATCCAAAAAAACCAATAAAACTCTTGAAATATATAACTTTTAGGTTGATTTAATATCAACCCATCTCCATGTGATAGTATTCATCATATAGTTTAAGCCTACTCCACAATTGAAAAATTATATTTTTTCTCCACACATGGGTGGATCCACGATTACATCAAAACTCAGCGGAAACATTCTCATGAAAAAACAAATCATAAAGAATATATCCAGGATCTAATGATACACATTTAATCATATATTATCCTCACACTTCCTAGAAACTATAAATTCCTATTCTATATTCCAATATCACCAAGTATACCACACCCTTATTGTTTCTTGAAACCATAGGTGTCTCACCATGTAGAACCATGTAAATGAGAACTCATTATTATATCATCACTTTATAATTCAACTAGAGTTCATTCATAGTCCTACCACTGTTATAAGATATTATCCAGAGTTTATAGGGCCATGCACATAATCAATTTTGCATTGAAAACTATATACTCTTTTGAAACACTAACTCACAAAGTGTATTCATCTCAACATCACTAGGTATATTTGTATGACGGATCCCAAACTCCTCCAAGAGTGTTATTACCCTTGGGAACCAGAAATTATATCCACCATGAATGCATTTGTTCTACCTGACATGTACCAATGTTACCTAGGCTAGGAATCTGAATGGGACATCCATTCCTGAAACTATCTATAAGGATGAAAGAACTATAACATCAGTACTAATCTTAGAAAACCAAAGTCACCTAACGCACCTATCATAAATACATTGTCAAATTTTCGTGATTTCATATCTTGAACCAAATTTTTTACTTATTCCACACTCACTTAAATGTTCCAAAAAAATTCCCAACCAGTTCAATGGGTTACCCTCAATGGTCAGAATGTACTAAATTCCAAACATGGAGTCATGCTAAATAAGGTAACCACTCTCTCAAACCGACTCCACACATTATGCCTAACAGTGGTCCTAACTATGGGTTTCACTTATCCTCATATCAAGATAACATGGCATTTAACATTCCATATACATACATTTATTTTTCAACCACCCATTGAAATTACATTCCACCTACCCACTCCGAGTTCAAGCATAAACCAATAGTTTCACAAGTAATCTCTACACATCTCAAAAAAATCACACTCACACTGTGACATACAGAAAAATTCACTATAGTTTTAGAGCCTCCTCATCACAGGGATACCACATTACTCTGGCACTCTCAATATCCCCATCCTCCCAAACAAAGGGTCCACATCTACTACACACCATGTCACAAATATATATATATATATATATGTATATATATAATTCAAGATTAATTTCATTACACATTAAGATTTTATATTAATCCAAAAATTCCACAATAATTTATTAGATAAATTAAATTTCAATTAAATTAGATCAATTATATAATCTAATAGTATAAATAAAAATTTAGTCCTAAATTACATGGACTTTCTGTAATGGCCCCGGTTTTTGGGGATTATTTACTTTGTAAAAATCTGATGTTTGAGGTATTCTGGGTGGTCTGAAATGTCATCCCATCTTCTCGGTGACTCCTAGCGGTAGCCTTGGCCTATCGGTAGCTTCGGCCTATCAGTAGACTTAGCCAACCAGTGACATTGGGTAACCGGTAGCTGTCGCCAAACGGTAGCTCTCACCTACCGGTAGCTGTCGCCAACTGGTAGCTCTCGGCTTCCGGTAGCTGTCACTAACCTATATCGCTCGGCTACTGGTAGCTTTCGCCAACCCGTAGCCCTCGGCTACCGGTAGCTATCTCCAACTGGTAGCCCTCGGCTACCGGTAGCTCTCACCTTCCGGTAGCTCTCACCTACCTGTAGTTCTCGCCTACCTATAGCTATCTCCTATCGGTAGCTCTCGCGTACTTGTAGCTCTCGCCTTCTGGTAGCTCTCGCCTACCCCCCATGGGATTTTCAGTAGCGCTTCCTTTTTGCGTGAATTGATTTTTAAACCTTTTTTGACCCCTTAAGCATGTTTTAAATCCCATTAATGCCCATTAATGTCGTTTAATTAAATTATTGGTGAGGTACCCTAGTGTGCGTCGGTTTAAACCACCCCAAAAGGCGATGAACCTTTAATGACATGTGGGGTGTCCCAACTGCATGGTCAACCCATGATCCCTCTCCTTACGCGGTTTGAAGTCTTTTCCTCTATATCTTAACCGTCTAGGGCATGCCGAATCTCAGCCCTTGTAATCCTTTATAACCTAAAGGCTTCTACCTACATTTCTTTTTCTCGATCACCCTGCCGTCAGAGTACCCTTCCTCCCGACGAGTTGTAACCCGGTGAAGTTTTCCTTGATCATGTTCTGTGGAGCTCCTGCTACTCAGGCGGGGACTTAATGTCGATCCTTGATTAGTCAGGTAGGGGTATCACCTTCGTCTCTCCTTTCTGTGTATCTTGTGGGTTGGGTATGCTATTTCTTCTATAGATTTGGATGAACCAAACTTAAATAAAGATAATAAAAAGATTCTAAAAAATAAAGGGGAGGGGTGTGATCGATGATGCTGCTCTATTTTTCTCCACTTTCATGATTAATGATTTCTGAATTGTGTGGGCTTAAGCCTACTTAAAATCATGGTCGTTCGTGGTCTTTATCTGTGCACTAATAAACCTTTACCCCCTATTATGTTTAAATGGATTGAATTTTGGTAGTGATCCTTTTGCAGTGTAAATGAAATTGGTTAATTACGTATATTAGGCTAAATAAATTGGAAGTACTAGGATCAACTCCTTTTCTATAATAATCCCAGTTTAAGCCCAGTGGAATTGAAATCATGGAGTATGTTAAATCTTTTAAATCTGAAAAGACCTGTTCAGTATGCCTTGTTTTGGTAGTATTGGATTGGTTGTTTCTTCCACGGGCCGAGTACTGGTGACCTTATGGTTTTCATGTATAGGGGCTTATATTGATGGGGTGATGTGGGTGAGGATGGGATCCTCTATTTGTATCACGAATTGGGGTGGGATCATCTTCTGTTGTGAAACATTCTTATTCATAGTTCTGGGAACTTGGGACTGTATCTCACTTTTACCTACTTTGGTTCCAATACATGAAGGGTCTCACTTGATGTGCTTTTACAAGAGAATTGGGTGGAAATGTATAAATTGATGTTGGGTGTACTCTATCCTTGGTTTTTGCTTATTCTTGCTAGTTTCCCTAGTTGGTGCAGAAACTTATTTAAAAATTATTACAGAATATGAAAACAAGGATGGGACATGGGGATTTGGTTTGGTGTGAGTTGTGACTTGGGCATGGGTGTTGTTCTCTTCTCTTATGAATGAATAGTAAGGATAATGTTCTTTAGGCTCGCTGAAGAAAAACCTAGATTGGGTGAGTTCTTTTTACCTATACTGAAACTTGTAGTTTTTTTGTTTCTTATTTTCGCCCCACCCAAGATGAGAACATAGGGTCGAACACCCCCATTTCAATGAGAGGGTATTTTTTCCAACACTTCTATTAGTTGCTGGTTATTTGCTCTTTTATGATCCCTTTCCTGGATATCCCAAGTATCTTTGGGCAGGCTACGATGGCCTGAAGTCCATTATTAGCCCAAGAATATTCGGGTAGGGTAGTGTGGTGGTCGTCCCAGGTGTGTGCGGGCAGGTGGTTTCCCAAGTATATTCGGGATTAGTCCGAGGTGTCTCCGGGCGTGGAAGTAGTTCATATAGCCCAGGTGTCTTTGGGCATGGTGGTGGTTGTTCTGTCCTAGGTGTTTACAGGCATGGTTAAGTGTGACAGTTGTGGCCCAGGTGTCTTCTGATGGGTTAGTGGTTGTGGCCCAGGTGTTTGCGGGAAGGATGTGTGGTTGTGGCCCAGGTGTGTGCCAGCAGGGTATGGCAGTGGGACTGCGATGAGAATGGCGAGATTGGTCCGATGTGTAGCATGTCTTCAATAACCAGTGGGAATGTGGCGGGGGTACCCAAACATCGATGTGATATTAATATACATTACTTGACTTTCATTATTTGGGGAGTGTGCCTTGGTGAGTCTTGGGGGGTTAGTTTCCTTTCTAGGTGCTTGGTTATCTCCTTCCTCATAGGGAATTAGAATGCCTCCCCACTTGTGCGTGAGAGTCTTTTGATTTTCCCGACTGAGTATAATTTATGCTCACCCTACGTATATAAAACTACTTTTAGGTTTCCCAGAGGACTTCATGGATCGTGCAGGATCATACTAGCTTGGACCATTAGGGCAGTTGCTATTGCTTTTCCCCTTTTTCTTGGTATCTTTTTACCTTTGGAGTTTTGTGACTTGTATCTTTTACCTTTAAACATGCATATGGGAATGGTTTATTTTCAGCCGTATTTGCACATTTAGTTTTGGTGTTGTGGGATTTACTATCTTATCTCCCGATCCTATTAAAAGAAATAGGGTAATTCATTTCATTTAGTGTGTGATTATATACCCTTGGTGATGGTCACCACTCTAGGGCCTGTTTAAGGAGGGTTTTGGGTGTCATTATCTCTTCTTTAACATAATGAAGGAAGGGCCTGGAAATCTCTTGACCCTTCCCTCCTTTTGGTGAAGGAGGGTCGTGACATAATGGTATCAGAGGCTGGGTTGAGAGATACGATAGAGTCTAGAGTTAGGCATAGTGAGGATTGCATGTGATGGTAGGGAAATTGTGTTGCGTGACCTTGGTGCATGAATTAGGCCAAGGAAGACTGGCTAGGACACAAGATTTTAGGGCCCCTTTGATCCGATGCAAGGACTCTAGACCTACCAAACGACGAAGTGAGGCCATACTGATTTCAGGATAGAGACCCTATGAAATGTAAATAGATCATAATGACTTGTGTTCTAGTGTTTCATGGGTGTTTTTGGGTTTTAAATAAGTATGAAGTTTATGAAAATTTTAAGAACAATATTTTGCACTACTTGGGCTTAGGAATTCATTTTTTACCATGCAGCTATGGAACCAGGGAGGCGACCACGGGCTGTGCGGGCAATCAAGGCCTAGGAGGTTGACTTGGCCGATCGGCAGAGGGCTAATTGAGAGGAGGAGGACGACCAGTGGAAGAAGACACTTCAGGCCTTCCAGTGACAGACCCTCGAGAAGTATGAGGGAAGCACCTCTGAAATGAAAACGAAGAGTTGGCTAGAGGAGATGGTGATAGCTTTCGGTTTCATTCGGGCTTCGATTGAGTACTGGGTTCCCCTGGTTGTCAGCCAGATGTGGGGAGCAGCACGTCCATGGTGGACACTGTACCTGGGGGAGAGGAGAGAGGTTGAGGTGGCATGGGCTAATTTTTTGGAGTTCTGGGGGGAATTCCTCTCTTCTATGATGAAGGCAGAGAATAGGCAGGAGCTACACTCCCTCCAATAGGGGAGTACGTCAGTAAGGGAGCTGAGGATCAAGTTCAAGGACCTCATCCGCTTTGCTCTGGACATCTTTCTAGATGAGGAGTCTCAGGTGAGACGCTTAGAGGAGGCACTCGGACCCTCCCTCCAGTACGCTGTTACCCCCTTCACCTTGCCGACATACTTAGAGGTCCAGAAGAAGGTATAGGTGGTGGAGAGGATGCACACGGTGGCCAGTGTGTTAGGAGAGGGGATTTAGCTAGGCTCGTCAAAGGGGAAGGCCTTCAGCACTAGACCACCAGCATCAGGACCCTCTTGGTTCCGATCAACAGGGAGCAGGCCATAGCAGTTCTAGTTCTAGTCCCCCAGTCCTTTCTCGTTCCCATCAGGCCTGGGACCGAGGTTATTCACTTGTGGTATCCATAGAAATCTCCAAAATCAGCGGCCATAATGAGTACAGTACATCGGTGGTGGACAGACCCAACACCCGCCTCAGCAGTAGCTTCCAACTAGGCCCTTTCAGCACCAGCAGGAGGGGCAGCGAGCTCCCGCTCCTCTGAGGGAAGACGTTGTAGGGGGAGGCCGACCACTAGGTGCTCTTCAAGGACCTTGACCAGGGCGTGGTCGGAGAGGTGGCTGATATACAAGGGGAAGAGGAGCTGGGTATGGGCAGTTTCACGCCATAGAGGCAAGAGTTCTAGAAGGACCGGAGGTCGTTCGAGGTACGATCAGTTTGTTTAGTACCCTCGATTATTCCTTGTTTGATACTGGAGATTCGCAATCCTTTGTTTCACCCGGTCGGGCCCGTGCTCTGGGTCTATATACCGATATACTTCTAGTGCCTCTAGTGCTGAGCTCACAAATCGGAGGTCAGACCGACTTGTTATATGTTTTTCGAGGATGCAGATTGATGATAGGGCCACATCAGTCGGTCAGGGATCTATTACAGCAACAGATACAACCATACGATGTCATCCTAGGCATCAACTATCTATTCTCTGTGTGTTCCATCATCGACTGCTTCCGAGGAAGGGTTTTGTTCTCAGACTTGGGCGGCCGGTGTGTTACTTTCACCGGCGAGCGGAGCGGTCAGAAGGGCAGCAGGCTAGAGGAACCCCTCCTCTCCTTGTTAGTCGAGCTGTCGATAGAGTCAGTAGATGCTGAGATGGTGGAGGTACCAAGGATCATCAGTGAGTTTATGGATTTCTTTTCTGAGGAGGTAACGACTATACCCCCTTGACGTGATATCGAGTTTGGGATAGACTTGCAGCCTGGTGCGCGTCCGATTTTGATGACTCCTTACTGGATGACACCTTTGGAGCTATGGGAGCTATTAATTCAGATTGACGATCTGATGAAGAGGGTTTATGTTCGACCAAGTGTGTCACTGTGGGGTTCTCTAGTTTTGTTCGCAAATAAGGTGAACAGTGGTCTCATATTGTGTATAGACTATAGGAGGCTGAATCAGGTGACGATTAAGAATCGCTACCCTCTTCCGATGATAGACGATCTCTTTGTGCAGTTGAAGGGGGAAGGATGGTTCTCGAAGATCGATCAGCAGTCTGGGTATCACCATTTGTGAGTAAAGGAGGGAGACATCTCAAGGACGGCCTTTAGGTGCTGATATAAGCACTTCGAGTATCTAGTCATGCCTTTTGGTGTTACGAATGCCCAGGCTGTGTTCATGGGGCTTATGAACTCCGTCTTTCGGGAGTGCCTAGATCGGTTCGTAGTTGTGTTCATCAACGACATCCTAATCTATTAAAAATCAGAGGAGGACCACGCGGAGCATCAGAGGACGGTTTAGAGGTCCTCCGACAGCACGAGCTCTATGGGAAGTTTTCGAAATGCAAGCTATGGGCGCGAGAAGTACACTTCCTAGGGTACGTAGTGTCCGAGCAGGGGGTAGCGGTGTACCCATCAACGGTTGAGGCGGTTGTCTCTTGGGAATCACCCAAGAATGTAGCATAGGATCGCAGTTTCCTCGGGCTGGTAGGTTACTATCAGAGGTTCGTACCCAACTTCTTCTAAGTTGAAGCCCCTTTGATATCATTGACCAAGAAGGACCAGGTTTTCATGTGGAGTGAGCAGTGCGAGGTAGCCTTAAGCTATCTAAAGGAGAAATTGGTTAGTGCCCCAGTGCTGAGACTACCAGAAGAAGGGGCGGTGTATGAGGTGTTATGTGATGCTTCAGGGCAAGGCCTTGGATGTGTGTTGATGCAGCAACAAGGTGTGATATCTTATGGGTCTAGGCAGCTATGCCCTCATGAGCGTAATTATGCCACCCATGATCTTTAACTTACAGCGGTCATTTTCGCACTAAAGTTATGGAGGCATTACCTCATCGGAGAAAGATTTGTAGTCTTCACGTATCACAAAATATTGAGGTATGTCTTCTCCCAGTGGGACCTCAACTTACATTAGTGAAGGTGGATGGAGTTCTTCTAAGATTACAACTTTGGGATTTCCTACACTTCGGGAAAAGGGAATGTAGTGGCCGATTCTTTGAGCAGGAGGTCGCAGAAGGATGTTGTCTGAGAGTCGGCAGACGCCTAGAAGGAAATGGAGGAGTTGGCTACCTTGCACCCGGATGCAAGGATGGATAGCGGTGGAGGTTTCATGTATCAGATGACAGTGCAGTCTTCTCTTTTGCGGTGAGTGGAGAGTCTTAGTGGGGGGACCTAGAGTGTGAAGTGATGCATGACTGAGTTGACCAAGGCAATGCTCTGAATGGGTGGACAGAGGATGGTCAGAACCAGATGCTTTTCCGAGGAAAGATGTTTGTTCCAGAGGCGATGTGCGGCTAGGTTCTTAGTGAGTTCCACAAATCACCCCTAGTAGTGCACTCGAGTGTTTCCAAGATGTACCAGGGTATGAAGAGACAGTTTTTGTGGCCCGGAGTAATGCGAGCACTGGCAGAGTTTGTGGCCAAGTGCCTAGTGTGTCAGCAGGGGAAGGCTGAACACCATGTTCCAAGTGGCCTACTGCAGTCTCTAGATATCCCCGAGTGGAATTGGGATGAAATATCGATGGATTTCGTCATGGGATTGCCCAAGGTGAAAGGGGGATACAATTCCATCTGGTTAGTAGTGGACTGGTTGAAAAAATCAGCTCACTTTCTGGCTATCAAGGAGTCGGGTGTAGCAGATGCTTTAGCACGAAGGTAAATGGATGTGGTGTTGTAGTTTCATGGAGTTCTAAGGTCCATAGTCTTGGATGGGGATGCACGGTTTACCACACGAGTCTGGAGAGGATTTCTGCACGCTTTGGGCACCCAGCTATGTTTTATCACTGCTTTCCATCCCCAGACAGATGGACAGATAGAGCGCACTATCCAAATCTTGGAGGATACGCTACAGGCTTGTGTTCTGGACTCAGGAGGATCGTGGGTGTGACACTTGACTCTGATAGAGTTTTCCTACAATAATATCTATCACTCTACCATCTGTATGGCTCCATTCGAAGCCTTGTATGGGAGGCCATGTCGCTGACCCGTGTACTGGACCAAAGTCGGAGAGGCGGGCATCCTTGGCCCGGAGGTGGTGTAGGGCATGACAGAGAAGGTTATGCTTATATGGGAATGGATGAAGGCGACCAAGGACCGAAAAAAGTCATATGCCGATAGTTTGAGAAGGCCCTTGGAGTTTGAGGTAGGAGTCCACGTTTTCTTGAAGGTCTCCCCTCGGCGTGGACAACCGATGTTCGTCAAGGGAAGTAAGCTTTCCCGTAGGTTCATCGAACCCTTCAAAGTGTTGCAGCGGGTCAGAAAAGTGTCTTATCAGCTAGCGTTACCACCACCGCTACTGAGGATACATGAAGTCTTCCATGTGTCACAGCTGCATCGATATTTGCACGACGATTCACACGTCCTCGGCTGGGGAGAGCTACACATCGAGGATGACGTGACCTTTGTGGAAAGACCAGTGAGGATCGAGGGTCGTGAGGACAAGGTGCTTCATGGGTGAACCATTCCCTTGGTTCCTGTGTTATAGAGACATGGTGGGATTGAGGAGAGTACCTGGGAGAGGGAAGCACAGATGCATGCCCAGTACCCAGAGTTGTTATGAGTTTTGTGTTGTTCTATTTAAACTTGTTGTGATGGAGCATTTTACCTTGTTGGCTATGAAATATGTGGTTTTTTTCTTTCCTCGGAATGTGTGTGAAAAGTCCCGGATATAGGGATGGGAGGAACCAACCCCTAATCAAGACGCATTAAAGTAGATGGGATTAAACCCATGCGGGCGAGTCAGTGTCGCCCAATGAGGATAGTACCTTGACATGGGGGAAGAGAATCCCCAACCCATATGACTGGGAAGTTTGACCCTGGTATGTTTCTTGGTTCACGAGAGGGAGGTGTTTTTAGATAACGATGAGGTTCACTCCTGATAGGTATCTTTCGAGGTGGTTGTTCGGACCCTCTCTTTCCTTCTGGGTTGTTTTGATTCTTGAGGGAAAGAATAGTTTGAAAGTTATATGATGTAATGGCACGAGTTTTTGGGGATTCATTACTTGGTAAAAATCTGATGTTTGAGGTATTCTGGGTGGTCTATAAGGCCATCCCATCTTCTTGGTGACTCCTTGAGGAATCCTTGGTCTACAGGTAGCCACAGCCTACCGGTAGACTTATCCTACTGGTGACCTAGGGGTACTGGTGGTTCTCGGCTACCGGTAGCTCTCAACTACTGGTAGTTGTCGCCAACCGGAACAGGTAGCTCTCGACTACCGGTAGCCCTGGCCTAACGGTAGCTATCGCTAATCAGTAGCTGAGCACTACCGGTAGGTCTTGGCTACCAGTAGCTCTCGGCTACCGGTAGCTCTCTCCTACCCCCCACGGGTTTTTCAGTAGCGCTTCGTTTTTGGACAATTTGGGTTTTAAACCTTGTTTTGACCCCTTAAGCCTGTTTTAAAGCCCATTTATTCCAATTAATGTCGTTTAATTAAATGACTGGTGAGGTACCCTGGTGTGAGTTGGTTTAAACCACCCCGAAAGGTAGGGACGCTTTAATGACTTGTTGGGTGTCCCAGCCGCATGGTCAACCCACGATCCTGATCCTTACACGGTTTCGAGTCTTTCCCTCCGTATCAAAATTGTCTGCGGCATGCCGTATCTCATCCCTTGTCAGGATTTATAACCTAATGGATTCTCCCTACGTTTCTTTTTCTTGATCACCCTTCCGTCGGAGTACCCTTCCTCCAGACGAGTTGTAACCCGACAAAGTTTTCCTTGATCGTGTTCCGTGGAGCTCCTGCTACTCAGGTGGGGACTTAACGTCGATCCTTGAGCAGTCAGGTAGGGGTTTCACATTTGTCTCTCCTTTCTGGGTATCTTGCGGGGTGGGTACTCCACTAATTATGTAGAATTGGATGAACCACACTTTAATGAAGATAATAAACAGATTCTAAAGAATGAAGGGGAGGGGTGTGATCGATGATGTTGCTCTATTTTTCTACTCTTCCATGATTAATGATTTCAGAATTGTGTGGGCTTACGCCTACTGAAAATCAATGTTGTTGGTGGTCTTTCTCTATGAACTAATAAAACCTTACCCCTTCTGATGACTAAATGGATTGTATTTTGGCTGTGAACCTTTTTCTGTGTAAATGAAATTCGTTAATTACGTATATTAGGCAAAATAATTTGGCAGCACCAGGATCAACTCATTTTTTATAATAACCCTGGTTTAAGCCCAGTGGAATTGAAATAATGGAGTGTGTTAAATATTTTAAATCTGAAAATACATGTTGAGTCTGCCTTGTGTTGGTAGTATTGGTTTGGTTGTTTCCTCCATGGGCCGAGTACGGGTGACATTATGGTTTTCATGGATAGGGGCTTAGATTTATGGGGTGATGTGGGTGAATATGGGATCCTCTATTTGTATCATGAATTGGTGTGGGATCCTCTTCTGTTGTGAAACCTTCTTATTCATAGTTCTGGGAACTTAGGACTATATCTCACTTTGACATGCTTTGGTTCCAATACATGGAGGGGGCTCACTTGATGTTCTTTTACAAGAGAACCAGGTGTGAATGTTTACATTGTTGTTGTGTGTACTCTTTCCTGGGATTGTGCTTAAGCTTTCTAGTTACCCTAGTAGGTGCAGAAACTTATTTAAACATTATTAGTGAACATGAAAACAAGGATTGGACATGGGGATTTGTTTTGGTGTGAGTTGTGACTTGGGAATGGGTGTTGTTCTCTTCTCTTATGAATGAATAGTAAGGATAGTGTTCTTTAGGCTGGATGATGAAAAACCTAGATTAGGTGAGTTCTTGTTACATATACATATACTTTTAGTTTTTGTGTTTCTTATTCGTGCCCCACTCAAGTTGAGCACTTAGTGTCGAACACCCACATTTCATGGGGGAGGGTGTTTTTCCCAACACTTATATTAGTGGCTGGTTATTAGCTCCTTTCTGCTCCCATTCCATGATAGCCCAAGTATCGTCGGGTAGGCTGTGATGGCCTGAAGTCCATTATTAGCCCAAGAATCTTCAGGTAGGGTAGTGTGGTGGTTGGCCCAGGTGTGTACGGGAAGGTGGTTTCCCAAGTATCTTCGGGATGAGGCCAAGGTATCTTCAGGCGTGGCAGTAGTTCTTCTAGCCCAAGCGTCTTTGGGTGTGGAAATGGTTGTTCTGGCCTAGGTGTTTGTAGGTGTGGTTACGTGTGATAGTTGGGGCCCAGGTGTCTGCGGGCGGGTTTGTGGTTGTGGCCCAGGAGTTTGCGAGAGAGATGTGTGGTTGTGGCCCAGGTCTGTGCGGGTAGGGTATGGCAGTGGGACTATGATGAGAATGACGGTATTGGTCTGATGCGTAGGATGTCATCAATAACTAGTGGGAAAGTGGAATGGGGTACCCAAACATCTATGTTCTATTACTATACATTACATGAGTTGCGTTTTTTGGGGAGTGTGCCTTGGTGAGGCTTGGGTGGTTAGTTTCCTTACTAGGTTCTTAGTTATCTCTTTTCTCACAAGGCATTAGTATTCCTCCCAACTTGTGCATGAGAGTCTTTGATTTTTCCCTACTTAGTATACTTGTATGCTCACCCAACGTATATAAAACTTCTTTTTTGTTTCCAGGATAATTTTAGGGATCGTGCGGGACCGTACTAGCTTGGACCTTTGGGGCAGTTGCTGTTGTTGTTTCCCTTTTTCGTGGTATCTTTTTACCTTTTTAGTTTTGTGAGTTGTATCTTTTACCATTGAACATGCATATGGGAATGGTTTATTTTTAGCCGTATTTGCACTTTCAGTTTTGGGGCTGTGGGTTTTACTATCTTATCTCCCGATCCTATTAAAATAAAAAGGGTAATTCCTTCCATATAGTGTGTGATTCTATACCCTTGGTGTTGGTCGCCACTCCGGGACCTATTGAAGGCGGGTTTTGGGGGTAATTATCTCTCATTCAACTTAATTATGGAAGGTCCAAGCAATCTGCTGACCCTTACCTCCTTTTGGTGAAGGCGGGTTGTGACACATTCCTCACACATGGGTTTTCTAGTCCGAGGGAAAATCTCCATACCATATCTTGACACATTTATTTTCTATTTTTTACCTTTCCAATATAGTATGTCTAAAAAACATATAATAAAATTTTACTAGGTCCTACCACCAATCGTTGATTACACCGTTGGTGGATATAATACCCAAGGAATGATGCCCCATATGATGGAGGATGGTGACTAATAATGATGGTGTCATGTAGTATTGTTGGAGACTATACCAACGTGTTTGATTAAAAAACATTTAAAATAAACATAATAATATAAAAAATGTAAATAATACATATAATGACATGATGAAATGTTTTACAAATAATCAAAATATTCCATGCAATAAAAAATTAATTTTATGTAATACATTCAGGTATATATAATATAACCGGAATATCATATGATATAACTATGAAAACTATAAAAAAAATTTGTGAGTATCAACATAAACCAAAAACCCATGTTTAGTCATAGAAACCATTCAATCAAAAAAATCTAGTGCTTTCCCAAATATAAATATACAATATAATATTTATAACAACTCATATTCCCAACTTACAAGGTATAAAGTGAAGGGATTTATTATAACTCGATATGACTCAAACGATAGTGTCCCTAAAATTAAAATTCAAGTTTTTTTCATTGAGGTGTGATTTAATAATCCATTATTGATTATCGTATTATTATTTGAGTAATTTATAATTTATGTTAAAGTGTAATAAAAATACTACTATTGCTTGATCTATATTATGTTAGTAAAATCTTTTTGTATCTACTTTTTCCATCACTACAGATTCTATAGTCATGGTACATGTCAAATAATAAATGATGAAAATGTAAAAACCCAATTAAACCAAGGTAATTATAATCTGATAGAACCCATATGGCTCAATATAGTATTCTATCTCAATAAAACTCTTAAAAAATACAATGGGGTGAGCCTTTCCATTGTTCCTAATCCATTATTCCAGTCTAAACTCAGGGAACCATCCATGAAATTTAAAGGAATGGAAGTATTATAACCTATAGCTTACGATGGAGGTATTATAACCAAATATATAAAGTCTAATCTAGTTATCCCATCCTTGAATATTAAATATGTTTACACCTTAAGAATCCAAAATAGTAATCGATGACATTTTATACATGAGACATTACCTATATCCCAAGGGAGTTTCCCCTTGTCATTTCACTTAAATTTCCCTAATTTTCATTTCTTATGAGAACCCTAATCATAGTTTCTGTAATATTTAGTGTTCTATATTAATCTAATAACGTGTATTTGAATTTTCAATTGATTTTAAATTAATTTAGTTTACCAAATTGACCATTTACTTTTTAAGAGTCTTGGTGTGACATGTTTAACTTTGTTTGCAGTAGGTGTTTCTAGATAATTTATTTATTTAAAATATTCATGAAGTGATTTAGTTTATTAAATTCATCATCTATAATATTTATACAAATATTTGATAACCATGATTCTTTTATATAAATTATCTAAATGATTTCATTCTTGGAGATGAAGTGGTTTCCTTTAAATTTCATTTCCCTCTATGAATTTAAATTTTACCCATGAAAAAAAAATAAATTAGATGAATATGGGGCTTTTTTAAAACATTTTTGATGATGGGTGAATTTTTTTATCTCTCCCTTGTATTTTAATTGAAATAACCCATGTTTAGGGTGTGTTTTAATTTTAAAATTTGGTTTTTTGTGTTACATCTAAGGGAGGAATGAATTTATTATCTCTCCCTTAGTTCAACTATAATGACACATACCACTCTATCATAGACATGAAACCTTTCTTGGCCCATTATGGTTTACCTTTTTTATAATCCCATTATAGGATATAGGTAATAATTTTATCTCTGATACAGAATGGGTTGAAATTGGTTATAAAATTAAAGGCACTTGCAGCAGTGACTATTTGTTCCCGATCAACCGAGGCATGAGAGTGCATTGCCTTCACATCAAATAGTGTATATTATATTTGTAATTTTTTTCTTCAGGATTACATATAATATCATGTTAATATTATTTATCAATTTTTTCGAGACATTCAGTTCCACCGGATTTGACTCAAAATACGGTTAGCATGGGTATGAGTGGGGATGCTCTTAGACCTAGAAGGATCACCCATCATACCCATTTCCAAACTGAACCACCATCAGACACCCCTTACACCACAACTTTCCATCCTCCTCTTGAGTCTTTAGGGATGTTATTATCCATTCATCCATCATCATCTTATCTACGCTCTTATTCACATTCCATGTCTTTCCTGCCTTCAAGGATGATCCCACTAATGCCACCATCATCTCATTTTTCCTATCCTTCCTATAAGATGATTACACTGCCTCCACAGATGTTTCCAACTTTACCATATCCATATTTGATGATGTATCCCCCATATTACTACACATATGTTGTCATATCTTCACCGCCTCCAATTCCTACGATCCAGCTAGTATCTGATGAGTCTGTTCCATTAACTTCAACTCTGGTGCATGAAGGTCACCTAGAGCATGCACTAGAACTGACTCTTCCTATAGAGGCTGCTGATTCAGGTCATCCCACAGATCCATCAAAGTCTATTGAGAAACATGCAGATGGTTTTTTTGATATAACTGTTTTAAATTATATCACTTTATTTTTGTTGTGTTGTACCATGAATTAATTATTCTTTCCCACATATTTTTCTTATTCAATGGTGTCTTATTCTATGATACATGGGAACACTCGAATGACGGAAATTTGGAATCGCCAGACACAACTAATGGAGGATTACTATCAACAAAATCAGATGGTAGGTCCAACTGTGACGCAATTTATATGTTTCATGGACACTTTGGCCAAGTATCACGATATTATTATGGTGGAACCAATGTCATGGAGACATATCAGTAAAGAGATTAAGAACAAATAATGGGATAAAATATGGGTAAGAAAATTTTGTTAAGTCATATCTATATTATTGGTGTATTTAAATGAAATAACATTTTCATTGCAGATTCAGTTTATCATTCTCGATAGAGAAGCTACTAAGACTACAAGGTTGATATATGTTTGGGAGTTCTGGCACTCATACAAGAATGAGTTATATGTTGGATGGAAGATCAGGTTTGGTACTGATGATGAGGGGGTACCCATATTCCATGACTATCCAAAAAGTCAATATGAAAAAATGATTTCACATTGGAAGAATCCAATGTTTACTTTAATCTCAATCATTAATGGCTGAAATATAAAATTAAATTATTATTACTTGTATTGGAATTTTTTAGGATGTTTCAGAGAAAAACATAGTTAATAAGATTCAATGAAATATTTGAACAGATTGGGGGCACACTACAATGCCCGATCATGAAAAGCACCAGGTACTTTAACTCGGTATAGTGATGTTACACAGGATGTTCTACTGAAAATATTATTGAGTATACATAGGCCAGAATTTTGAATTTATCATATATAGTTCTAATAAATATTTTTTCATTACTCATTTGCTGCAAGATGCATTGGGAAACAAAGGTCCTTTACCTCATGCCAAATTATTCTTCTCTAGTAGAATGAAAAAGTATGGATGTGTAGTAAATGCACAGACATAAGATAAAATTGAAAGTATTTTTATTTATATTTTAAATATTTATATGAAATTGAAAATTTAATATGTTTATAATTCAAACAGTCTTCCATGGAGTCCCTCTATGGTGAGGAAGATGAAAACTTTGGTCCACATGATCATTTTAGTAAGGTATTGGGTGAGGAGAAACCAATGAGTGTACAATGTCGACCATAGAAATACAAAATCCCCTCTAGGTATTTTTCATCATCAGGACCCTCTCAAGCCTCCTAGACCTATGAGCTGGAAATCGCCCATGCTGATGTAGCTAAGGAAATGAAAATAACTTTAGAGTAGTGTGAAAGAATTAAGTCGATGACCAAACATTTCATGAAAGGTTAATGTAGTTTTGAGTCAAGTGCTTCCTTTAGAGATTGTTTCTACTTTTGAATCATATATGAAATCAATGAGCTCTTTAAATGATGTGTCAGGTGAATCTAATGAGGTTCATAGTGGTGATTAATGTGGTGGTGATAGAGCTTTTGGTGGTGAGGTTGTTGTTGATGATGTTGTTGGTGATGGGGCTGCTGACAATGTTGATAGTGATGATGATGATGTGGATGATGATGGGCATGGACATGGGGATGGGGATGTTGGTGACGAGGGATATTAATCCCCTCCATTTTTTTCTTAATAGGGAGACTTATGTATGTACTTTATGAACTTGAATTGAATTTTTGTATGGATGATAATGGTTAATTTATTTTCTTCTAAAATGCTATGCATAAATTTTAACATGGATTTTCGTAAAGTTAACATTATAATCCTTAGACATGCATATGTGTAAGTGATTCCCTTACATTGATTGAATAATTTTCTCTAAATGATATCCCATATAGTGACATTAGATTCCATTTATTATCTATTTTTTTCATAAATTATTTAATTGACAAGTCTAAATTAATAGAGGTATAAAAGGAATATATTCCTTAGTTATTATTTATGAAATTTTCGTTTTTTTAATTTTATGGTGTTATATTGATTGAACTGGTTTTGTTTTTTGAGATGCCAAGTCCATAATTGATATGGTATATGCTAGATATTTTTTTGGGATTATAGGTAGTTTTGTTAGAAGGGTTTGACATTTCAATAGATTCATACATCATTGGTTCAGGATAATAGGAATGTTACAGCATGAACTTATCCACCCCTTTATATTTATAGGTGGGGTAACATGTAATATGGTAAAATCCAATAGTTATACAAACCATCACCAAGGTAGGTATCTAAGGCATAAGGTCATCATAATATATCTAGATTGTTTTTTTAAGGTTGATTAGTTGATAGATGACGATGAATATTTTACATAGATGGTGAGAGGTGTTTTTCTATTATCATATACCCTCATTTATGTTTTATTTTATTTTATAGGATCCATTTTATTATATCAATTCAACTAGGGTCGCACTTGTGATTAAAAGTGTAATTAACTCAGAGTATCGTGAGTATATATTCACCAGGGGGAGGGGTTGGGTGCAGGGGGATGGGGTTGGGTGCAGGGGTAGGGCTGGGTGCCTAACGGTGGGGCTCGGTTCAGGGGGGAGGGGGATGGGTGTCGGGGGTTGGGGTGGGGCTAGGTGCAGGGTGTAGGGGGAGTGTGGGTGAATGTGTGTGTGGGGGGGGGGTGCAGTGGGAGGAGGTTATTGGGTGGATGGGGGAAGGGGAGAAGTGTGCAGGGGGGTGGTGGGGTGAAGGGGCAGGGGGGAGTGGGGGAGAATGTGGCGGGGGGCAGATAGGTTGGGGGCAAGGGGGTGCATGTGGGGGGTTGGTGGGTAGTGGGGGTTCAGGTGGGGGGAGTGGCAGTGAATTTTGGAAAGGGGGAAGTGTGTGTGGGGGGTGCAGTGTGAAGGGGGTGGTGGGGGTGAAGGGGTCAAGGGGGGTAGTGTGTATGGGCCAAAGCAAGACCTAGTGTCAGTGACGATACCGATTTTGAGGTCGAGGATGATGCTGGTGGTGTGAGAGGTGGTGATGATGTTTCTGTAGTAGGTGTGGATGAGGTTCTCTTGATTCAGATGATACTGATATTAAAACTCATTATTGATGTAAATTCTATTTTGGGATTGTTAATTTGTGGAATTATATAATTCATTGCAGTTTTATTATTGAAATTTGAATTGTATTGTGGTTTTTCTATTTATTTATATATATATTGAATTATTGTATTGTGATGTTTATTTGTTTATGTAGTAGTTATCTTTTATTTTTATTATATTGAATTGTATCCTCCTCGGATGCAACCATCATACATCTTCACTGATGTTGCTCTAAGGTAACCGCTCTATATCCTCTGGCATATCTCTAATGGTATGTATAATTTTCCATTTCTTGCTCATTCTTTTCTCTATCTACTATAAGTTTCTCCCCCTCATTTTTCTATCTTTTAAATTTCTTCTATATGTGGACCCATTAATTCACACCATCGATGGTATGTTTTTTTATATAATGAAACATTATTGTCAAAGACATATTTTCAAATATATAATCTTTCATAAATAGGTTTAATTTCTGATTTGTTACTGTATTTTTTTCTATGCTAATATTCTCTTTTTTGTTCCAAGATTTTTATAATTACATTATAGCACTATCCAATTGAGTAAAAATGTGTGGATTTACTAATGATGTTGAAGAGTTTTGGAAATAGGTTGGGTGATTTAGGAATTATGTTCTTTGGATTCAATTAACATAAATGTTATATAATCGATATTCATTTCTATAATAACACAATCAGGCCTTGTTTCCAAAAAAAATTCTGAAATTTATTTTTTGTGTACAAGGGTTTGGGTACAAGCACATATAATGAAGGAAAATAATACTTCAGTGAGCTCCAAAGGAACAAGAATGAATTTATGTGGGTCGATGCTAAATATGTCAATGGAATTGATCATGCATTTAAAAAAAGAGGAAAGCTAAAAAGAATTGTCTTTTACAATTTGATGTTTGGAATTGATATTCATAGTTGATTTTTAAGGTTATCTGTAATGATCGTTTTGTGAAAATTAAACTTTCATTTGTGATCCCTAATGAAGTCAGTTGTGGATTCCAAAGGTATCACAATAGGCGGGTGAAATGCTTTGAATTCCATCCCACAAATAATGTCATTCTACAGTCTGGGGATATGGTTGGTTCTTTAATTATGTTTTTGATGTATATATTTTGAGAAGTATTTATTTTATTCTGTTCAATTATATATTTTTTGTACCTTGGTTCCTTTGAAAAGAATTGACAACTTCGTGTTTGGGATTACAATAAGGTTTATGAAATGATGGTGCATAGTAACATACACAGCTACATACTCAACAATATGAGGTGAGTTATATGTCTATTGGGATATAAGGTCCACCTATATTTGTTTGTATATGATGTAAATTTATTTTTCTGATTTGGAAGAACCATGTACGTTCTCACACACACAATAACACCAATGTCCATATTGAAGAACAAACACCAATAATTTTTTCAGACCATAACAAAAGTGATCATTGATTAGTGTTGTAATCAATGCCATCAAACAAAGCATTAATGATATTCCACCCACCTCAAGTATGTATGTGCTGCAAAATAACTAGTTTCACACTTTGTGATAGGTTTAATTGGAAAATTGATGGATCAATATATAGATCATCCTCATATGAAAATGGTTGATGAACTAATAGGGAAACTAGAATGGAAACATCTATCATGGACTATAACCCCAATGGATTGTAGGTAGTGTTTTCCAATGGTTCAAATTTTTTTTCCAATGTATGACTTATTAGAGACATCCAATCCATTATATGGTTTGGGAAAACCTCTTAACTGACCATCATGAGTTATGGTTGTATAAATTTTCAATAATGACTTATAGATGCATTTTTTTAGGACCCAAGCAGTTTGAAGATGGAATATATTTTGGATATTAACAGGGATAATGGTCTTGTCCATGTGGGAGATAATTTTGGGTCTATTTACAAGTAATTATTCTTATTTAGAAGTTTTTAGTTTTACAGGTGGTGATTTTTTAAAAAAACTTTACAATCTACTTCAGATGGTATTTTAATTATGTAATTAGAATTCCTGAAATAAATCCTGACACGCATGTCTAAGTTATTGACTTTGTTGATTGGATTACAAAAATTTGGGCTCATTTTAAGTATATTGAATGATTTTTATGTTTATCCATGACTTGAATCTTTTTAAAGCTCTGCTCTGAACATGTATTCTTGGTTTTATTACTCATTCAATGATATTTGTTCATATATGATTCATATTATCTAACTCGATGATACTGTGAAAATCTGCTAGGTTTTATTACTCAATAAATTTTATTTGTTGGTATATAATTCAAATTATTTACCTTAAGTTTATCATTTTAAATGAAATGATTCACTGATATAGACAACTAGAATTGTTTCATATAGGGGGGATTTAAGGTTAGTTTCCATTATAACTGAAATGATTTATTAACGGGTAGAACTTTTAATCACATGGATGAAGTATTCCTTATCAACCAGCGATTGAATAATGTAGAATGCCAATATGTGTGTGAATGAGCTAATGTATACAATGAGTTTTTGGAATGCTTAGGAAGGATGGTCAACATGCATGTTTCTAAGTTTATTTTCATATGGATATCAAAGACTTCGATTGAGGCAGGGTATCTTATTATAAGATAGAGATACATCCTATAATTTACTATAGATATTTTTCAAACAAGAGAGTAGAATAACTTTTATAGTTATTGGTGGTTATAAAATAAAAAATTAAATGACTCATTCATAATTCGGATCATAATTGTTTTTCGAAATTGGACGATAGCTTCCCAAATATTTTGATTGTATAGCACAAGTAATCATTAAAAACTCAATAGTGATATAATATATCACCCTATAAAAAACCATGCACAGAAAGGAGTGGTTTTCCTCATTTTAGATAATCATTTAAAATTATTTTATTATTTACATTTAGATTATATATTTTTATGGCTATCAATGAGAATAAATAATAGTGGGTCATAACTGTAAACATTGATATAATTTATTTTAAAAAAAATGATAAAATCCTATAATAATAATTCACATATCATACATTTTCACCACCAAGGATCATCCAAACATGTAAAATTACATCACATAATATTAATCATTACAAAACTATATACCTAATTATCATGAATACCTACCTCATACACATCACTAATCATTACATGTAATATTTATATGTTTCTAACTACCACCAATACCCTCCATCAATGGTGTGTCTTGTCGTTTGTTGGACCATTAATGAAAAAGTTAGTTCTGATAGTATGATCACTGGGTTATCCTCTCTATTATCACTTTATTCATTGGACCAAACAAAATTCCTAGTTAAAATGTATAAAAACATCAACATATTATATCTTTTAGAGAAAAACATACCATATCATTGCATCCATATAAAGAACACAAATTTACCTCTCTCATGAATCTTGAATAGGGTGATATTTGTTAGTGAACTAGTAATCCTGATAATGAATGTATCCCTCTTCCATATACACTTAATATGATGATATTTCGTCCTCCCTCAATCATAACAAAAATAATCTGAAAATTCCACTAAATAGAATCTTTCATCATTAATGATTTAGTATACGTTTTCAAGGTAAACGGTATGTCCTACAACTACATATCAAATCAGAGTCCACTCTTAAATTTTTGGTCTATCTAATAATATTTTTCTATAACTTTTTTAGAGTATCATTACAGTCTCATGAACAACACTCCAAAACAAGAAAAATCTAAATATTCCATACTGGATAGAAGTGATATTCTGTTGATAATATTCCAAAAGTGTAACAATCATTACCTCCCCTTTAAATTTATTTTTAAATTTTAATTGATTTTAACAATAACATAATCTCTATTAAATAATGTAAACTATTATAACATGGATCCATGAAATAATATCATCAGTAATGGGAATAATTATTCTCTTATTATTGAAAAAGCTTGAATGATATCTCTAATTACTCTAAAAAGTACATTGTTTCATTTTCATAAAAAGTATTATCAATACATTAGTTAGATCCATTGGTGGTTCTCCCAAATGTTTAACCACCACAGGAACACCGATGCAAGTTCCATTATTTGATGAGCAATTATTGTTTCCTCTAGCACCATATCTTCTTCAATATCTAGATTTCAATACACACATGACATAACTAAAGGATTCAAAATTTAATAGTCTATAGATAAAGAATATCTATCTATTTATATTTTATATTTCATAAAATGATCCTGAATAAATACTATATGATCTATGAATAAAAACTTATATGACATCCCTACTGATATTACCCTGTCCTCTTATAATGATTCATAAATGAACATAACATGTACATTGAATCATATGAGGCATCATTATCATTATCTATTTTATATGATAAAATTTATATACAATTATCATTTAATTAAATGAACATACTAACCCATGAATCCCTCATTCGTTCATAGTCTAAATTCCATGCTAAAACAATCATTGTGAATACATTCTGCCACATTAATACCCCATAAAAACGCATCATGAGGAAAAAATGGGATTGACAGTGACCCATAATTCTCACATATAAATGTAAATGAAATGGATACTAATAGAAAAGGAATCAAATCACAAATTTAGTGGAATTGAACTTATTTTATGTAATGTACAACCACATCCCCCATAAACTAATAAACCCACTACAAAATCTCTATCTAATATAAGAATAAAGATGAAAAAATAGTTGACCCACATTCTTTATATAAAATAGTAAACCAGTGTTCCTTCCACTCTCATCCGGATCAAATCATTCTCAAACTACAACCACGAGTAGAAAAAATTACAATCGCGTAGAGGTTTTAACATTGTTTATTTGATAAGCAAAAATTAAAAATGTTGTGATGTTGGTATTTTACATAAATAAAATTATAAACCTTTCTAGTTCATACTTAATGTTAGTTATATAGATGACTCATATTAAGCCCCATTTCAAAAAGGGTTTTTTTCATTGGTTATTTATATAATTTACATTAAAAATGATTGTTTGAGGATAATTATTAAATAACTGATGTTACAACCTCAACATGAAAATGTATTTAACATTATTTATCAATAAAACCTACATTAAAATTTAATCATCCATGTATCATATATAACATATCATTGAACCACATTCTACATTTTTTGTCTACTTTTCTTCAATCCATATCTTCCTTTTTTCAATTATTCATTTGAAGATTTCAACAAGGTATTTATTATTATAATCTCATCATTTAGTTAATAAATTAATTGATTTCATCAATGGTAAAAAAATTATTATGATTTTACAATAAAAATTTATTATTATGATAGAAATATGAACACAAATACTTGGCATAATATTTAATGAAAATACTGAAAATGATTTAATAACCAGTGGTAAGGATGCCACATGGTTGAATTCTTCAAATAATATGAATATAAAGAAAATATTTAAATTAAAAGGACACTTAAACAATAAAATAAATTTTGTAAAAATTTTATGTTTATTTCAATTGTTCTCATTTACACTCTATATTTTTTGTTTATCGGCCTCACCATTTCTTCCGATCTAGTAATCTGTATTGAAATATTTAAATATAAATCTGTCACTATCGATCATTGTTATTTTGAAACCGATTTATAATGTAAATTATGAAATTATTTTTTATTATAGTAAATTTTATTATAGACTTTAAATTCCAATTATTAAAATATCCAAATTCAAATGTCCCGAATGGTTCACCGTTAAAATCATTTACACAAATAAAAAAAATTAAAATCCTCAATAATAATTATTTCATTATATTTTTTCTCAACCAATTTTTAAAATAATAATTAAAATGTATGTTTTAATTACATAAGATAGAAATTCAAGGTTGAAACTCAATAAAAACCAATATTTTATGTTATTTTCTACTAAGGAATCATCTGACACCACTATTGAAAAAATCATATAGGTTAAGATAACTATATATATTGACAAAGGGATGGAAAAAATATTACTTCTAACATTTTCCTCATACCAATATTTTGAAAATTTTATATGAATGATAAATAATTATTAAGTTTCATATATAAATGATAATTATTTATAGATAATAATAATGAGAAATATCAATGTAATTAAACCCTTATTTGTCTAATCCACCACCTAATACCTATCACTATAATAATAAATCCTCAAAAATCACATCAAAAAATACCTCTCATTATATATGCCTGTAAAAATAGTATAGTAAAAATCTTGGAAACTATCCATCACATTGAAAAAGTAACACATAACTATTATAATAGAAACATAAAATTTTATAACACATTATTATTAGGGAATAAAATATCCAATAAACAGATACATCATAATAAATTCCAATATCATCCCAAAAAAATATCATCATCATATGAATTATCACATATATAAAATTACAATCATAATTAATCAATATAATAAAATCAAGAAAAGAATAAAAAAAATCAACAAATCAATTTCCACTATCCTTAATTAACTTATATCAAAATCTATGCTAGATCCATATATCCTTTGTAAACGTAATAAAATGATTTGTACTCAATACACATTCAACCACTACCAGGACACATATCACAACCTCATAAACCCACCACTCTTCATGGGTTCTATAAATTCATCCCATAACACATATCATGAAATAAAACATCAACCAATAATTTAACAGTTTATAGACACATAACCATACCTCGTAATTATTCATAAGAGAATAAAATTTCAATGTCTACCCACTTATATAATCTTATTTTTATATCTTCTCATATTAAATATCAATCTTTGTAAATTTAACCCATATTGATTATAATAATGACTATTTACAATTATTTTATTAATATATATTTATTTACATTTTTCTTAAATATTTATCCCATTTATTATGTGTCTATATCATCAATTTCACAGATTCTAGAGAATTTCCCATCACAACATCATAAAAAAATATAAATCCACTATACATTGATAAAATATAAGTTATATTCCATTATTTAAAGATCTAATTCTTATTATGATTGTTTTTTAATCTTGTTCATGATTCCTTGGTTCTCATTGATCAATGAATTGATTTGATTATACCAATGAATAAACCCATCAACAATTGGCTAGAATCCTAAAAAATTTCTCTCAAATTTCACAGAAGTCAATACCAAGGTTATTGATATGATTTTAATATAAAATAGTAATAATCATATATTTTTCTAATATTTGTAATTTAAATCCTAAAAGACCAGGACATGTTACCATAAAACATAGCGTGTTTTCTATTTCATTAAAAAATATTTTAAAAAAGAAATTATTTACATCCCCTTCCTAAAATCATAAACCAATTACCAAATGACCCTATATAATTTTTTGTAATAAACACATTTTATTTTCATAATATTAGAGAAATTTAATAATCTAACCCAAAAACAACAATAAGAAGTCATTGCATGTCCAATTATCGATTTCAACTAGATGAATCTTCATTGTATCCTTTAAAATATTATTTCATTTTTTCTTCATTTGGGATTATAATAGCTTTACCAAAATCCAATTATACCCACTCTAAATAAGTATAATGTTTTCATTCAATCCAATATGAGTAAAATAAAACCTCAATGTGTTTCTCATGTCATGTAAACCAATAAATTCATTATTTGCTTTTCCATTTTAACTGAAAACTCATTATTGTAATCATACACAATATGAACTGATGATGAAATGTTTTATTCCAATATTTTGTTTCAATGGGCCATAAAAAATTATATCAAATTATATATTTCATATTCCACATCCTTCTCTATCTCCCATAACAAACAAAAAGGAAAATAAACATAAAATCTAAGCTTTCAAAATTATTTCCATATAGACTTATATTATAAAATATGTGTCCAGGGATTCACACACCATCATGTGTTATCATAACTCAAATTGATTAAAATATGCGTTCCACATTAATTTTGAACTAACCCCTAATTATTAATGGTATTGCAAATTAATGTTTCCCACATATGATAATAAATTTATAGTATAATCAGGTTGTGCTCCCTTTAAATAAAAAGGTTTATCTTGATAGAAATACATAGGACTTATTTCATAGTAAATAGTCATAAAAAATTGAACAATTAAATAAATTTGATAGTGAATTGATGAAAAATGTTCTAGTAGTGACCCGGGTGATATGTAATTTTAAGGTAAAAAATAATTAATATCATAGTATTTCCATAATTATACATCTTAATAAAAACCATATACATTATTATTATTGAAGTAAAATATTTTTTTATAAATAGATTAAAATATTCCAAAACATTAGCACCATTAAATGTTTGGGTTTCCATTAAATTTTTTTATCATTTGATAATTTACTTGGATATTGTAAGACAATAATGTCACCCAATGTTCAATCATAAATATAATTACTATTTCATTAAAAAATATATTTTTTATAGATTTATTATATCATATATTTTCATTTTAGAATTTTTTTACCAAAATATGGAGAAATATTTATGGGTATTAAAATGATTCATAAAATGATATTTTTCAAATATATTTTAAAAAATGTGAAATATATTTCCAAATAAATCCACGTAAAATACCTATTGTGTTTTCTTTTTAACAACTATAGGTGTCTTTATAGAGGATATTTATCATATAAATTTTTAATCTATAAGATAGTAACATTAATATATTATAGATGAACTACTAACCCTTGTAATGGTCCTTAATAAAAGTAATGCATCATTTTGAAATACAATTTTTAAGTCATAAAATAAATATTGAATTTTATCTTCATATATTTCTGAATAATCACATGATATGTTTCAATTTGAAAATATTGGAATATTTATTTCCATCATTATAAAATTTAATAAAATTCACTCATAAAATACATAGAAAAATTTTTAAATGCATTGACATTTTTCCTATAGAAACAATATTTGAAACGATAAATAATTCATTTGGATGGGTTTTATTAAAAAGAGATTTTATATTTAATAAAAATACAATTCATATCTTTGGTCATTGATAAATAAAATTAAAAAATGTCACATATCATACACAAAATATAATCATAAATCATTTTGAACTGGTATAAACCAATATAGTAATTTCCCTTGAAGAAAGTTCATTTACATTTCCTTCGCCCTCAAAAAAGGGAAAGAAAAATCATAATTATGGAAGTATTTTTCATTATTTTTTTTAAATAAATTGACTTTGTAATGTATGAATATAATTTTATATATTCCAAATCACTATAAATATATTTTTCAAAAATCCCAATAAAACAATAATATACCATAAATTTTTCATTATCCATAACATATTGAATATTTTTATTTGGCAAGAATATGGTGAAGGGAATAAGTTTTTTATTATTCTTTGTTTCCATGAATGAATTATAATCATGAAGGTGGTAAGGAAAAAACTGAAATAAATAATTAAGTATTAATTCTAAGATAATTTTTTTTAATGTAATAATAACGAAAAGAATCCACTTTGAATAGAAGTTTTGAAGTATACCTCTCCTGGTTTTTTAGTTCACTTTGCTGTTGTTTAACATATTTATCCCCACAAATGGAATAAATTCATAGGTTTCGAAATCATCAAATAAAAATATCTTTGTTTTAATATTTCTAACCTAATTTAATCATAGATAAAATTTATTTTACAATGAGAAATTACACAAAAAAAGTTTTACCTACAATTTAGTTTTATAAAAGAAAATTTTACATGAAAGGAAAAATTGTTGATAAATCCAAAACAGATTTATATAATAAATCTTCTCTAAATGTAATTTTTTTAATTTAATTTTGAAACTGATTTGATGCACAACTAGTTTCTTTCAAGATTAGAGACTCTTCACACTAAATATACATTGTGATATCTAAACGAGTATGATTTTCTTTTCAAACACGGCTAAACAGTTACCTCTTGACTAACAATATATCTCTCATCAATATTCATATTATCCATTTATTCTAAGATAAATATAAATATAATATATAATCTTCCTTCCAAGATACTTTACTACATATAATTATTTCATGATGGTCACCTTTAATCATCATAAAAAATATTATGTTATTACTATTTGACTTTTGATTAATGGGGAACATATATATATATATATATATATGGGATTAGGGATCTACTCAAACCAATAATCCTAATTAAAAATTAATTATTGGGCCACAGTTTTGTAACTCAAATATTAAATAATTAATATCTAAAATTCTATTTAATATATAGGTTTAGATTGGGTTACAATTAGTGACTATATTAGAGACCCCCCCCCCCCACATGATAATGATATATTACAACAATACTTTTCAAAAAATTATAATTTGATATATCAATTAATTAAAAATCATGATTGGTATACTTCTTCAATCAATATATTTGTATTTTAGGTATACATTAATAAATGGGTCAGGACCATGGAAAAAAAAATCAAACATGAAGGGATTTGTGATTTTTAATTGGTTTGATTAATAAATTGGTTACATCAACCTATTATTTTCTTCTTATTATAAAGCTAAAAACCTACCCTAAACCTAATATGACTAGTTTATATACCCATTTAGGCACACATGTCATGTTTTCGGATCCACATAAAATTTCATTCATGGTTTAATATAACTCATATGTATAATAAAAAGGTCTAAAACTTGATTATTCTCCATCCCCTATCTAAAAATATATTTCACATAATTTTAACCTTGGTAAAAAATGTGTTGTAGTAATTTTTCATCATCCACTAAAACAAAAGTTTTATTGTCACAATCCAAACCATATTCACTAGTACACTGATACCCGAGTAACCTCCGACATAGGCCAAAGGGTTTCAAAATCACCACAAGTTGGTGACTATCCCTTAAGATCATGTAAAGTCAAAGTGAATGGATTTCCCCAAGAAAAAACCATTAGTATAAAAAAATGGAACATAAACATATAAAAATTCAATACATCAAACACCATTCAAGGATAAAATTAAAAAAAAATAAGAGTGACAAAATTCCCAAGGTAAAACATCATATAAGATAACATCATGACAATATCTACAAACCATCTACAATGAGGGAACCATAGCTCTTCTAGTCACAAAAATAAATAAAGGTCCCATTCATCTAGAATACTCACCATATCCAAGTATAACATTCTATTTTTTTGATAATGTAATGACATTACATAAAAAATCTTGAATTAAAAGGTAAGGTGTTTGAAATTTTATTTAGTAAGATTCCAATGTAATTTCAATAAGAAATTCCATAACTATAAAACTGTATGTATTGTAATTTAAATAAACACTAGGCATGATAACTCATTTCAAATTTAATGTGAAAAATTAATTTTAAGTAAATTATATGGAATATATATATAAAA
Source organism: Viscum album (assembly GCA_963277665.1). NCBI lineage: Eukaryota > Viridiplantae > Streptophyta > Magnoliopsida > Santalales > Viscaceae > Viscum > Viscum album. Next base: position 689,773,466 of record OY728167.1, read on the forward strand.
AATCATAAATTAACATTTTTCATAAATCAAGGGAATGAATATAATAGTTACATAATCAAAATAAATGTAATAATCAAATCAAAATAAAGAAACATGTTCATAAATGCTATGGTGTTTTAGTTCATGTCTATATGATCTACACACATCTCATTAACTCATCACCAATAAAATATGGGTACATTTCCCTAAGGATCATTCCATCAAGATATGTAAATCAACACACCATATGGGTAAATCATTATAAACATGGTTTAGTTAGAGTTTTCATCATCAATCCATTTCTATGTAGTTATAATCCTTGAATTCATATCATTGTCAAAATATCACTACCCAGGATCATATAATATTTAGTCAATCAGTCAATAATCACTGTAAATTTCAATTCAATTCATCATTCAGGATTCAAATTCCTAATTCCATGTTTCAACATGTTTTTTAAATTTTCAAAAAACATCATAGATTTACATCAAACTCATGCCTTTTAAAACCATCATTAATTTTTATTCATTTCATAATAAATCATCACAAATTATTTTATCAAATCAATTCTATTTTCAAGGAATATTTTTTTAGGAATTCATTATTTTTATTAAACCATTAAAAAAGGGGTATTTTATCAATATAATTTCATTTCATGAAAAAGCATCCATTATTTTAAAATCAAGGAAATAAATTTCAATTTCATCTAAAATGAATTAGGAAATAAATGTTTCAATTATTGGAATCACCTTCTAGAATAAGATACATTTTTTTCACATTATCAACCAAGAAATAACTTCAGAAAGGAATCACTAATGGATAATTGAGGGTAATGGAGATCAATAAGGAACCAATGAAATCATCATACAACAAGTAAAAGGTCAAATCCATCACCAACTTGAAGACTCATCCCTCTAAAATTAGTGCATAAAAGAAGAATGAGTAATTTTAAATAAAGGAAAAACCACTTACCCGAGAGACGTCAAAAACATATGCTAGAACATCGATCTAAGAAGAAGAGAGGTTGGAGGATCCAATTTTCCACTTGAGAGCCTCTAAATGGAAAATAATTAAACTCAGGTTTAATTCGAAATGTCTAAAAGATATAGTAGGGTTTTAATATTTTAATAATAATATTTGAGGCATTAATAAGATATAAAAAAAAATTTCTAGTTTTTTCCACATGGTTATTACTATCCTTAGACCTAAATGTGTTCCTTCACCGAGATTTTGGAAAGGGTGAACTATTTGGATGAATGGTGAGACTAACTATGTAAACCCCCACTACTATAGGTTTTATGGTTTTTATGGGAGGCCACATATTATAGAATAACCATGCACTAACCATGATCCACCCTCATGTACCAGTAAACATAGAACATGGTTTTCTAGGTTGATCCACATGGTTTTCCCTAATGCTTCTCCAATATTCCACTAGCCCAAAACATCCAAAAATTCCAAAAAGTCTTGATTAATAACCTAGATCATGGTATAAAATAATAATAAAAAAATGTTCAACAATTAAATTAATTATGGTAATGTGATGTTACTTACTCCCTGTTATAAAGGCTTTATACCCATGGAATTCATATTTATAAGGATTCATTCCAAAGAGATGAAGCCATTACTCTCTCATCAGTGCCTCATGAAAAATATATCATGACAATCAGAATACTGATTCCATAAAAAATAAACTGCAGATATAAAATTCAAATTAATAACTGTCATCTCATAACCAAAAATCCAAATAGTATGCCCAAACATTAATTAATTAGGCTAACCATCTAGGTCTTCTCAAGTAAAGGCATAATGAGAATTGGAGAGATACATTATGATCTTTAATAAGTGAACACATTTTTAATTGATGTTAATTGTTATGTAAATTCCATGTAATAATCAAACTTCTTAATATTATCAACATCCTCAAGGGACCACACATATCTCAGTGTAATATTTCCCTATTTTCCTAGCAATTTGTGACTAAATCGAGGTGAAAATATCTAAAACCCTACTCACATACACAAAAAAGTAAAGGTAATAGATGAATATCAACATAAAATTTATATCATATTTGACTCATCATAATTCTCTAGAGAAATATAAAAATCCAAAACATCATCACTGAGACCAAACAAGGTTCAATCAATAATGATTCACCAATCTCCAACCAACATAATGGAGATTTCGAATGATGTCCATTCATGTACTAAATGGTTCCCATTATTAATGATGATTAGTAATAATTTTTATAGGAAAAATCAACTACTACCAATTTTCTAACACATGATTCACCGAATCTGAGAACATAAGAACAAATCATGTCTTCAAGAATTTGTATAGCTCGTTCTATCTGACCACCATTCTATGGATGATATTTCATGATTAAACTAACATGGGATCCCACCACCTCATGAAGGCCTCTCTAAAAATGAGATGTGAATCACATATCCCTATCAGACACTAGATATGATCAAAATTTATGATATATTATAATATCCATCATATATAGGCTTCCCAAATCCCCAAAATTGATTAGATATTGAATGTGGAATAATTGACCTGATTTGGTTAGTTAATAGATCAAAACCCATTTTACATTATTCCCTTGAGAGGTATGAGGAACCCCAACCTCAAAATCAATTTAAATCACATACCATTTCAATGTTTTCCTAAGAAGGGGATGAAGACAAAATTAGGATTTGTAGTGCTTGACTAGGACCTACTAATATGAATAATAATGTGAGAAAAAATCATTAATGTATTTCCTCATTCATATCCCCTAAAATCGTAAATGCATTTCACATATCATCTTTTTGGTTCTATGGTTAAATTATATCTAGAAACTATAAGATCCCACATCAATTCATTCATCATGGTTGAAGGTATGTCGAACTAGTTCGGAAAACATATGATGACCTGAGAAGAGAATTTCCACTCACTAGTGGTCTACCATTCATAATGAGAGTCCCCAATACCAAATAACTCATTAAATAACTATTTATCCATAATATTTGTCTCATGAAGATGGTATATCACCTTAACACATTACAACAGAACTTCGGTCAAATTCTCATGGAATCAAAAATGCATACCATAAAAGAGAGGCATCAAATTTAAACATTATGCTGATTATTTCATGGATTGGGTTAGTTGTTTCATAATCAAAGCTTCATCAATAAAATCCTTCTTTATAGAGATGTAGTAAATTATTAAATCAAAGGATTGTTGGTACTCCTACCATAACCTATAATGAATATTCATATCATTTTGAGATAATACATAACTCTAGATTTTTTTTATCAGAATAAATGGTAAAACATATTTTAAAAATTTGATGATACAAAATTCAAAGAGAATATATCAAAAATGTGAGTTTAAGATCAGGAACTACGATATTTTTCACATGTGGAATAAGTTATAGTGAACTATAGTCTATTACATGGTCACCATGGAAGAGAAAATATCTTAATACAAAACATTATGAACAAAAAAAGACCACATAGACCTACCCATCTCCGAGAAGATTAATCATTGGTGAAAATTTAAATAGGTGCTTCATCCCATGATAATAATTTTTATTTTTCAAATTCCAAATGAACATTACTTCCTTATAAGTGATAGATTTTAAAAGAGAACCCAACATTGAGTAATCTTTAATAAATCATAAGTAATATCCTACTAAAACAAAGAATCTCAGAATCTAAAAAACATTAAAAGGGATTTCAAATTTATTAATAACTTTTAACCTTTTCAACTTCAACTGAAATACCGTGTTTCAAGAACACATTTACAAATAATATCACCTCTATAATTTAGAGATAATTTTTTGATATCTTTTCAAAATGATAGTGATCTCTAAAAATATACCAAACTGTTTATAGATAGTTTAAATGATCCTTGTCAATTATAGGGTAAACCAAAATATCATAAAAAATAAACCCATTAAAAAAATGAGACACTCATGGAATATACTATTTATGAATTCCCTAAAAATACTATGACCATTATTTAGACCTTAAGGGAAAAATGTGTACTCCAAATGGATATACCTAATCGAGAAGGATTTCCTCAGGATGCCTGATTCTTTGATTCTCAATTATAGATTAGAAGACCAAAGATCAATCACAGAAAACAAAAAAACATGTTCAAAATGATCCAAAAAATGGTCAATCTACGGGAAAAAATACTTGTTCTTTACCATAACTTTATTGTGTTTTTTATAATAAACACAAAGGGAAACTATCCCATCATCATTTCTCATAAATGAATAGGAATTTATCAACATATAATATTAGGGTGTACGAATGATTTATCTAAAAAATAATCTAGCATATTATTCAAATATTTCATTTATTCTTGTTCTATATATTTATAATTAAAATAATTAATATGGGTAAATAGTATAATGTTAATGGATAATTATACCTCTCCCACTTATGGAGTATAGAAATGTCCAATGAAATCATGTCAGGAAACATGATTACTACTATATGTATTTTTATACTCCATGATTCTCAATTAAGTTCGATGGAATACATAAATATCACCTTTCCCAGATTTAGAAAAGGGGGTCAAGCTCTACTTGACTTTGGGTCCCATTATCCATTGAAGAAACAACACACCCTATCTTTTTTATTAAATTAGATCCCCCGAAGATAACAATCAATCCACAATTTATGGGAAATAATCCAATACATATTGATAATTAAATCCAAAGGTTACATGTTGAGAACAAGATTTTTCTAGCTAATCACTATCATTAATAAAGTGAAGATAGAAGGGGGCTATCAGAGGACCTAGCCTCTCTTTATTTTAAGGGACAAAAAATATCGAATCATAAGACATAAGATTCATTGGAATATTTATAAAATTCAAAACATGAATCTATCTGAATAATTGAGATGGAATAGTATCAAGTAAAGTAGTCACTATAGATGAATCTAGAGTGATGGAACTAGTCACCATCATTGGACATATATTATCTTCCTATAGAAGACTTCCACTATGTAAAGAATCTTTATTCCTGATTCATGTAGACAGAACCCCTTTGTTCCAAAAGAATATGATTGAAACACAATACATTTAGTTTTTGGAGAGTATGTTCCACTACAAGGGGTAGAAAAGTTATGACATAACTTCTATAAGAGGAACGACTTACTGCACAAAACCATTGATCCTCAGTGTATAACAACCCTACTTTTTATTACACACTTAACATAATTTATTACATAAAATATTCACTTGATACGACATAAAATATCGAGAGGTCTATTGTCTTTGGGTCTTAGGAAAATTACATAAAAACATAAAACATAAAACAGAATTTTTTTATTGAAAAATTCTTTTACATGATCACTAAATTCCCTTGTACTTAGCATTGCATGGGATAACCTGAGGAAATGCATAAGAAAAGTCATATCTATAATTCCGATTAAGGGATTAAACAAGTAATAACATGAATATTACAATACATGTTATGTAATGAGAAAATAAATAGAGCATAAGAGAAACATGAAAATAAAGGCATGATATAACATAATTATAATAACATGGAAATGTGGCAACAACACATAACATTGAATTAGCATGATCCAAGGTCCATTTCACCTAGAGAATGAGTAAACCCTTATTTCACATGAATCATGAGTAAACCCTTGTTGCACTTGAATTTTTGTGGTTCAACACTAATTGCACATGACGTATCATGATACTATACTTTACCCAATACATTGTAGCTCTATCAGGGCACACCCTTCTAAAACATTTAATTTCATGTATAAGTGTACCACCTAGATCATACAACATGGAATCAATCAACATAATAAGTTATTACCTGATTATGTAATTTGGAATAAATACATGAAATAACAAATCAATATGTATATGTTCAGAAAGGTGAATACCCTTGATAGAGACATGGGTATGGTATTCACTACACTATGATCATGGATTGAAAAAACGCAGTGCAATTTCGGCAGCATAATGGCGTGACAAAAGAATTCATAAAAATGGTTGATGAGAGATAAATGGTTGTATCATCATATGTACACGAAAGGACAGTAAGGGGTCATATAAATACATGTCCTGAAAATTGTAATTGAATTTGGATTCCAAAGAAAAAAGAATTGCTTGAATGTAAATGAAGGGAGAGTAATTCCTTACGGAATTTCGGTATCGTAACGGGTTTACATGGAAAGAATTAATGAGAGAGAAAGGGGGTATCTCGTCATAAGACATGAAGAAGGAAGTATGGGGGAGGTGAGAAACCATACCACATCATTTATAATTGAAATTAAAAGGGCATAAAAACTTAAAATAATTGGACAAAAATGAGAATGGAAGAAAACACTTACTTCGAAGTGTGATCCCAAAGGCTTGGGAGTGGCATGAGAGAGGTTTCTTGGGAGAATGGGGTGACTTGGGAGGATTATAGAGAGGGAATTTAATAGTTTGGATGAACTCCAAAGGCTTTGAGTGAATAGGAAATGGGAGCTTGGGTGGGTTTATATAGGAAATGAGAGGGAATTCTTTATTATTTAGGTTTGGGACACCTCATATTAGCCTAATCAAAACGACAATCCATCCCATGGTTTATGCCCATGGTTTTTGAAAAAGGGGAGTGGAAAAAAAATATTTTATAAGTCCAATGGCCGAAATTCTTAAAATAATAGGGCTTTTATGTGGTGGTGAGTCACACTCTAAAGGAAAACAATATAAAAAACAAAATGCATTATAAGTCATGGAGGATCAACTAAAGCTTGGTAAAATAAATCAAACAAACCCAAAATCACATTATATTAATTTTAAAACATATATTGGATGAACATAATGATTATGGTATTTTATTACATCACTATTTGGGCATTATGATGTTATTAAAAACATTATACATATAAATGGTATTTAGTTTTTACCCAAAATTTTGACTGTCTCAGAAAATTTTGAAAATTTCACCGTTGGATAATTTCGAAGTCGTGGTTCAAAAAAAATACTAATCTTATATAAACAGATTTCTAAATATTTTAATTTTCACTTTTAAAATAAAAATGACATTTATTGGAATTTCATCGGTTTTGAAAAAATAGATTGCAAACCATAATAAAAATCACAATTATATTAATAAAAATTATACGATCATTTATACTTAATAAAAATGAATTTAATAATAATAATATTTTTTTGAAATATTATTTAATTCAAAAATCAATTAATTTGAAAAAATGGATTTCTTAGTAGAATATTAAATAAAAATACTATTTGTTCTTTAAAAACTATTTACAAAGTAACAATAATAAAATGAATGTATATCCTTTATTATATACAAAAATAATGCAAATAATCATAGTACTAGCATCTTGTTACATAACCCCTTAAATCCCCCACATAAGACCTTATGGTATGGTGCACGATGGTAACACACTCTTGGGGTGGCTCAGATAACATCGCTCGAGTGGTTATATCTATCATCTTCAAATTCTTTTATAGGCGGTTCCGCTCGAGCTTAACATATTCAAGATAGGATTGGTCTTGGTCAAGAGAAACGCCCAATGACACCACCTCCTTTCTGATCTCCGACAAATGGGATTTGTACAGGGATTGTCTACTGGATGAGGCCATCACTTCTTTTCCCTCAGTAAATTGGATTTGTAAAAGCCCTATATTTATACTAATCATGTCATCAGTGTTAAACAACTATATTAGTAACAATCAAAAATCAAAATTTTATTTTATAGCCCAAAACAATATAAAAAAATAAGTTCAAATTTTATATAACCATTTCATATATTTATACATTTAATTGGGTCAAGAGGAATTTTCATTTCATAAATGTTTGGGTCGTTACAATCTTCCCCCCTTATGAAATTTTTTCCTCAAAATTTACATTCCCCACACTAAAACAAATGTGGGTAACATTTCTCCATCCCTTCCTCTGATTCCCACATTTCTTCCTCCAACCTGTGGTTTCACCACAACACTTTAATAAGTGGAATTGTCTTATTTCATAGACATTTTTCTCTACAATCTAAGATCATCACTGGTTGCCCCTCATAGGAAATATCATCCTCTAGCTCTACTACCTCTGAAGAGAGTACATGTGAGGTGTCCTATATTTACTTCCTTAAGTAGGAGACATGAAATACGTCATGTACATTGGCCATGGTAGGTGGAAGTGCTAGTCGATAGGCCATAGCCCCGACACGATCAAGAATCACGAAGGGCCCGATGTACCTAGGACTTAACATCATTTTCTTTCCAAACCTCATGACCTTCTTCCATGGAGATATGCGTAGAAACACCATGTACCCAACTTTAAACTCAAGGTCTCATTGGAGGTTATCCGCATAACTCTTATATCGACTTTGGGCTGCCTTGATACGCTGCTAAATGGTTTTCACCTTCTCCCCCATTTCATCGACCATTTCAGGTCCAATCAGCTTATGCTCACCGACTTCATCCTAACACGCCAACGTTATGCACATTTTCCCATAAAGTTCTTCATGTGGTGCCATATGGATGCATGAGTGGAAACTGTTATTGTTGGAGAATTCAACATGTATAAGATGCTAGTCCCATCATCCTTTGAAGTCCATAGAACATGATCTTAACATCTCTTCCAGTGTTTGAATAGTTCGGTCATATTGGCCATCAGTTTAAGGATTATAGGTCGTAGTCATGTTTAGTTCAGTATCCAGAGCATATTGAATACTCTTCCAAAACATAGAGATGAATCTTGGATCATTATCGGATACAATAGATAGTGGTACTCCATGAAACCTTACCATGTCTCTATTGTATATTTGTGTCAGTTGATCCAGTGAGAAATCCTCCGGAATTGCAATGAATGGTGCAGCCTTTGTAAGAAAATCCACAACAACCCAGATAGCATTGTTTAATTTGGATGTATTTGGATGTCTGGTGACCAAGTCCATGGTGATGTTCTTCCATTTCCGTGACGGTATGGGTAATGGTTTCTTCATCCCCTTAGACTTCTATCTCTCATCATTCACTTGCTGACACACCAGGCACTTTGATGTTTATTCAGAGATCTCCATCTTCATGTTATCCCACCAATAATGATCTTGGAGATCTCGATACATCTTTGTGTTTCCTCGGTGGTTGGAGAAATTTGAACTATGTTCATCATCTAAAATCTCCTTCATCAGCTAAAGACTTGATGGGACACATAGTCTTTTCCCAAATATAACAATTCCTTGTTATTTGACATTGAACTCCAAGGATTTTCCTTTTTTGATAGTTTCAACCTTCTTCTGAATTCCCACATAATCCTTTTTAACATCCTTTAAACTTTCCAAAAGTGATGGATGAGGAATAATTTGTGAAAGGATTGATTATGTTCCCTTCTTTATGATTCTCATGTCCATCTTCATCAAATCCAAAAATATTGGATCCTTTTCAATTCTCATTAATGATTGATTTGATGGATTCTTTTTACATAGATCATCTTCCACCTTGTTCTATTTTATAGGGTATTAATTGATTGAGCAGTCATAGTCTTTGATCTACTCTAACCATCTTCGTTGGTGCATATTCAACTATTTCTGTGTGAATATATACATGAGGCTTTTGTGGTCCGTATATATTTTACACTTCTCCTTAAAGAGATAATGCCTCCAAATTTTCAAAGAGAAAATCACTGCAGCCAACTCGAGATCATGTGTTGGATAAATCTTTTAATGGAAATTCAATTTCCTTGAAGCATAGGTAATTACTTTGTCATTTTTCATCAACACACAACCCAAGACCTTCATTGATGAATCACTGAATACCACAAATATTTCTCCACCTGTGGGTAAAGTGAGAATAGGCGCAGTGATGAGGCTCATTTTCAATCCCATAATGCTTTCTTCGCATTCATCACTCTAATAAAAAATTACTCCCTTCTGAGTTATCTTGGGAATATGGTTGGACAATCAAGTGAAATTTCTCACAAATCTTCGATAATATCTAGCTAACCCCAAGAAGCTACAGATATCCGTCACTGATGTTGGCATCGACCATCCCACTATTTCATCTTCCTTAGAGGGATCCACAGATATCCCACTTCTTTTGATGATATGGCCCAAGAATGAGACCTCCTTCAACCAGAAATCACACTTGCAGTACTTTTCATTGAGATTCTCCCTTCTCAAGGTCTCTAGTACAGTAATTAGATGCTCCTCATGCTCTCCTTGGTTTCGGAGTATATTAGAATATCATCTATAAAAACTAACAAATATTTGTCTAGGTAATCTATAAAAACTAAATTCATCAAGTCCATGATGATTTCTGGAGCATTAGTGAGTCTGAAAGGCATTACTATGAATTCATAGTGCCCATATCATGTACGAAAAGCATTCTTGGGGATATCTTCCTTCTTCACCCTTACTTGATAATATACCGACCGCAAATCTACCATGGAGAAGTAATCTCCTCCACACAGCTAATTGAACAAGTCATCAATTCATGGCAGAGGATACTTTTTATATATCATGATTTTGTTAAGCATACAATAAATTATGAAAAAGTGCATTGACCCGTCCGTATTCATGATGAAGAGGACAGGTTCACCCCATGTTGAAGCACTTGGGCGTATAAATCCTTTATCCAGATTCTCCTCTAGTTGATTCTTCAGTTCCTCAAGCTCCACAAATGCCATTATATATGGATTCTTGGATATTTTCAATTATCTAAGTATAATATCAATTGGGAATTCAACATCTCTTCTTGGTGGAAGACCAGGAAATTCCTCGAGAAACAAATCAGTGAATTTCCCTACAATAGGCATGTCTTCAAGGATGGTAGCCTCCTCAGACTCAATCATTTGAGACAGATACATGTGCTCTTAGGGTAGTAATATCCATGCTTGAGATGATGGAGCTAAATAAGATTCATCTTCCTCCTTGCACTTGTATAGAATCAGGGGGTCGATTCTCTACATAGATAGTGATTTCCCTCTCACAGAAATTTATGTTGGATCTATATAGGGAAAGCCAATCCATGACAAGAATTTAATCAAATTCCACTAGAGGGAGTACAACGAGGTTCAATAGGAAGTTCAATACACTGATTATGATAGCGGAGGAGTTATATTCATGGGATACAATGATTTCCCCATTTTCGATACTCACATACATCTTTACTTCCATGATTTGTGGTGGTTTTTGGGATTGTTCTACTAAACTTTCAGGGTATACAAGAATGGGTAGAAACATGAATGATAACCCTACCTTTATCTTTTTGATTCTGGATCTACCTTATCTGATATAAACATGGGATGAGTGCATTAAACTATTAAACACATAAAGTGGTATCCAAAAACAATAAAGTATGGATTATAAATTTCTTTTATTCCCTTAACTTATGAATCTATAGGGTTCAATCTATGTTATTCATGATCTACATTCAAACACATATTCATAGGGGGATTTTTTAAAAAGAAAATCCCTTAATAATGGTTCCTACTAAGTTTGTTAATTTATGAAAGCATATCCCTCAAGATTATCGTAACCAAGAGTGAAGGAAGGCATGTTGTCGTGCACCTATTGTCATTCGATTCTAGCCGAAAGCGGTGCTTTTGGGTTTCACCCCTAGGATACATCTATTCCAGAGTCGCCTCTACCTGATCATATCCAGACAGAGATGTAATTTCATGATAAAAAATTTATTAAATACTCATCAAAATTTAGGGGTGCTTTTATTATACTTAGTCTTATATATTTTTTAAGGTTGGGGCTGAAGACTCAATTTATTATTTAATGCAAAGACATCTTTAGACTGGGTAGAAGGTGACCCATTACATATCCCAATAGCCCAAGGCCATGTGGCCTGAATACAAGGCTTGAAAGCCCATTTTATGGCCCAAAGGTCCCCTCGATGAACAGTACTGCTACAGTACCCATGCTGTTATAGTACCTTCTACAGTACAGCCATCGCTACAGTACCTGCTACAGTCCCTCCGCCGCTACAGTGTCATCGCTGCTACAATACTGCTACACTGCCCTGCTATACTACCTAGAAAATCTCCCCTGCCCAGATTTGATCCTGGGTCATTTGGATTCCAAGCAGGAGCCTGTACCACTAGGGTACAGGCTTGTTGGCATTATACCTAGTCTTATCCCTAAACATTTTAATAGGGTTTTCTAATCGTAATCCCAAAAATAACTAAACTTGTCCTTTGAATCCAACTATAACAACCCTGCTTTTTATTACACACTTAACATAATTTATTACATAAAAACTTCACTTGATACAACACATATGATCAAGATGTCTTGTGTATTTGGGGATTAGTAAAATTATATAACAACTTAAAACATAAAACACAACAACTTTATTGAAATCTTCTTTTACATGACCACTACATTCCATCGTACTTAGCAGTGAATGGTATAACCTGAGGACATGCATAAGAAAAGGGTGACATATAAATCCCAGTAAGGGAGTAAAAAAGGTATAACTTTAATATTTAAATTCATTTTAGTTACTGGTAATATCAATAGATCATAAGAGAAACATGAACATAAAGGCATGATATAACATGATTAACATATCATGGAAATGTGGCAACCACACTTAACATGGAATTTCCATGAGCCAAGGCTCCTTGCATATGGAGCATGAGTAAACCCTCATTGAACAGGAATCATGAATAAACACTAATTACACTTGAATTATCATGAGTCAACACTCATTTAAAATGACATTTCAGGATACTATACTTTACCCAATGCATTGGAACACTATCATGGCACACCCTTCTTGAGCATTTCATTTCATGCATAAGTGTGCCACATGGATCTTACAACATGGAATCAATCAACATCATAAGCTATACCACAATTATGGAATGTGGAATAAATAAATGAAAGTAACATTCAATATTTATTTTTTCATAAAGTTGGATTCCCTTGATAGAGACATGGGTATGATATTCACTACACAATGATCTTGTCTTGGAAAAACGCTGTGTAATTTTGGCAGTATAATGGTGTGACATAAGAATTCATAAAAATGGTCGATGGGAGAGAAATTGGTATATCATCATATATACAGGAAATGGACAGTATGGCGTTCATATAGGTGCATTCCCCAACAAATGTAATGGAATTTGGATTCACAATACAAAAGAATTGCTTGAATATAAATGAGGAGAGAGTGATTTCTTACGAAATTTCGACATGGTAATAGGTGTACATGGAAGGAATTAATGAGAAATAAAGGGGGTATATCATCATTAAAACATGGAGTGGGAAGTATGTGGGAGGTTTGAAACCATACCCCAACATTTATAATTTAAAATTACAGGAAAAACAACTTAAAGATAATTGGACAAAAATGAGAAAGGAAGAAAACCCTTACTTGGAAGTGTGATCCCAAAGTCTTAGGAGAGGCTTAAGAGATGCTTCTTGGGAGCTTAGGGCACCTTGAGAGGGTTTTAGAGAGATGAGGAAGGATTTTTTACGAACTCAAAGGATTTTATTGAAGAGGAAGTGGGATTTTGGGTGGGTTTATATAGGAAAGGAGATTGAATTTTTTATTATTTTGGTTTGGGACAACTCACATTAAACTAAAAAAAACCACAAACCATCACATTATTTATGCCCATAATTTTTGCCAAAGGGGAGTGGAAAATAAAATTTTATATTTCCATTGGCCTAAATTCTTAAAATAATATGGTTTCTTATGTAGAGATGAGTCACAATCTCAAGGAAACAATATTTAAATAAACTAAATGTTTTATATGTCCAGGAGGTTCTACTAAGGATTTGTAAAATAAATCAAACAAACCCAAAATCACATTATTTTAATGGTAAAACATATATTTTCCGAAAATAATGTTTATAGTATTTAATCGCATCACTATTGGTTCATTATTATGTAATAGAAAACATTATTTATTTAAACGGTATTTAATTTTTACCAAAAAATTCGACTGTCTCAGAAAATTATGAAAATATCACCATGGGATAATTTCAAGGTCCTGGTCCCAAAATAATATTCATTTTTATGTAAATCATTTTCTAAATATTTTAATTTTAAATTTTAAAATAAAATCCAACATTTATCGAAAATTCATGGGTATTGAAAAATTTCTTTCAAACAATTATAAAAATAACAATTGTATTCATAAAAATTATATGATCATTTATAATTAATAAAAAATAATTTAGTAATAATAATATTTTATTAAAATATTATTTATTTCAAAAATCCATTAATTTATCAAAATATATTTCATAGTTGAATATTAATTAAAAATACTACTAGTGCTTTAAAAAATATTTACTATGTACAGATAATAAAACCAATATATATCCTTTATTATATACAAAAATAATGTACATAATAATTGTACTAGGGTATTGTTACATAAACCCTTAAATCAAATGAATATGTCCTTAGGGCAAGGTGTGCAATGATAACAGACTCTTGGGGTGGCTCGGATAACATCGCTCAAGTGGTAATATCTATCAACTTCCACTTCTCCCGTAGGTGGTTCCGCTCAAGCATAACATATTCAAGATCGGCTTGGGATTGGTCAAGAGTGAAGCCCAAAGTCGCCACCTCCTTTTTGTGTTCCGTCAAATGGGCTTCGTATGGGGCTAGTTTACAGGATGAGGCCATCACTTCTTTTGTCTGAGTAAATTGGATTTGTTAAATCCCTATATTTAGACTAATCATTTGATCACTATTAAATATCTTTATTATAAATGGTCTCAAATATTAATGTTATTTTAAATTCCAAAAACATAAAACAAAAGACGTGAATATGTTATTTAACCATTTCACATATTAAGATATTTAATCAGATACAGAATAATTTTCATTTGATAAATGTTTGGGTCATTACAATCATCACCCCTTAAAAAAAATGTCCCTCAAAATTTCCTTTCCCCACACTAAAATAAATGTGGGTAGATCTTCTCCATCCCTTCCTCTGATTCCGACGTTGCTTCTTCCAAATTGTGGTTTCACCACAACACATTGACAAGGGGTATTATCTTATTTCGTAGAACATTTTCTCTATAATCTATGATCTTCAATATTTTCTCCTCGTAGGAAAGATCATCCTCTAGCTGTACTGCCTCTAAAGAGAGTACATGTGAAGGGTCAGGTATGTACTTCCATAAGAAGGATACATGAAAGACATCATGTATTTTGGCCATGGTAGGTGGAAGTTCTAGTCGATAGGCCACAGCCATGACACGATCAAGAATCTCAAAGGGTTGATGTAACTATGACTTAATTTCCCTTTCTTTTCGAACCTCATGACCTTTTCCTTAGAGATATCCATACAAACACCATGTATCCAATTTTTAACTCAAGTTCTCATCAACGATTATCCTCATATCTCTTCCTTCGACTTTGGGCTGCCTTATTATGATGTTGAATGGTTTTCTCCTTCTCCCCCATTTCTTTGACCATTTCAGGTCCTAGAAACATACGCTCACCAACTTCATCCCAACATGCCAGTATTCGGCACCTTTTCCCATAAAGAGCTTCATATGGTTACATTGGGCTGCTCGAGTGGAAATTGTTATTGAAGGAGAATCCAAATAGTGGAAGATGTTGGTCCCATCCTCCATTGAAGTCCATAGAACATTATCTTAACATATCTTCCAGTGTTTGAATAGTTCACTTAGGTTGGCCATCATTTTGAGGATTATAGGCCGTACTAAAGTTTATTTCAGTATCTAGAGCATGATGAATACTCTTCCAAAAATTAGAGGTGAATCTTGGATCTTGATTGGATATAATAGATAGTGTTACTTCATGAAACCTTATCATGTATCTGATATATATCTATATCAGTCGTTCCACTGAGAAATCCTTCGGAATCGCAATGAAATGTGCAGTCTTTGTAAGATGATTCACAACAACCCAGATAGAATTGTTTCCTTTGGGTGTCTTTAGATGTCCGGTGACAATGTTCATGGTGATGTTCTCCCATTTCCATGATGGTACGGGTAATGGATGCATCATCCTCTTAGACTTCTTTCTCTTATCCTTCACTTTCCGATACACCAGGAACATTGATGTATATTTGATATCCTTCTTCATGTTATCCCAACAATAATGAACCCAGATATCTTGATACATCTTCTTCGTTCCTCGGTGGATGGTGAAATTTGAACTATATGCATCATCCAAAAGCTCCTTCTTTAGCTCCAGACTTTATGGGACACATAGTATTTTCCAAGATCTCATAATTTCTTCTTCATTGACATTAAACTCCAAGGATATTCCTTTTATGATAGTTTCCACCTTTTTCTAAATTCTCATACCATCCCATTGATCATCCTTTAACCTTTCCAAAAGAGATAGTTGAGAAATAATTTGTGAAAGGATTGATGATGATACCTTCTTTATGATTCCCATGTAAATCATCATCAAATCTAAGAATATAGGATCCTTTTCAGTTTTCATTAATGATAGAATTGCCGGACTCTTTCTACTAAGAGGATCTTTCACCTTGTTCTCTTTCCTAGGGTGGAAATGGATTGAGAAATCATAGTCCTTGATCATCTCTAACCATCTTCATTGGCACATATTCAACTATTTATGTGTGAATATATACTTGAGGCTTTTTTGGTCCATATATATTTCACACTTCACCCTAAAGAGATAATTCCACTGAATTTTCAAAGAGAAGTTCACGGGAACCAACTCAAGATCGTGTGTTGGATAAATTTCCTCGTGAACATTCAATTTCCTAGAAGCATAGGAAATGACTTTGTCATTTTTAACAATACACAATCCATGCCCTTCTGCGACACATCACTGAATACCACAAAAAAGTCTCCACTTGTTGGTAAAGTGAGACCATGTTAATTGATAAGCCTCATTTTAAACTCCTTGAATCTTTCTTTGCATTCATCAATCTAATCAAACATTACTCCATTTTGAGTTATCTTGGTAAGAGGGTTGGACAATCATGACAAAAATATCCAACTAACTGCATGAAGCTATGGATATCTGTTACAAGTGTTAGAATCAGCAATCCCACTATTGCATCTATCATGGAGGGATCCACATATATTCTGTTTCTTGTGATGAAATTCCCCAAGAATGAGACCTCTTTCCCCCATAACTCACACTTGTTGTAGTTTTCATAGAGCTTCTCCTTTTTCAAGGTCTCTAGTACAGTGCATAGATTTTCCTAATTCTCCTCCTTGGATTCAGTGTATATTAGAATATCATCTATAAAGAATACCAAATATTTGTCTAGGTAATCTTTAAAGACTCTATCCATCAAGTCCATGAATATTTCAAGAGCATTAGTGAGTCTGAAAGGCATTAATATGAATTCATAGTGCTAGTATCTTGTACGAAAAGAAGTCGTGGGGATATCTTCCTTATTCACCCTTACATGATGATATCTCGAGCGAAAATATACCTTGGAGAATTATTGTGCTCCATTAAGCAGATCGAACAAGTCATAAATTTGTGGGAGGGGATACTTGTTATTTATTGTGATTTTGTTAAGCTCCTAATAATCGATGAAAAAGTGCATTGACCCTTCCTTCTTCTTGATGAAGAGGACTGGTTCACCCCATAGTGAAGCACTTGGTCATATAAACCTTTTATCAAGATTCTCCTCTTGTTTTTTTTAATTCCTCAAGATCCAAAACATACATTCTTTAGGGAGTCTTGGATATTGAAAACACCCCAGGTATAAGATCAATTGATAATTCAGCATCTCTTCTAGGAGGAATACCAGACAATTCCTCAGTAAACACTTTAGTGAATTCCCTCACAATAGGAATGTATTCAAGGATGGTTGCCTCCTTAGACTCAATCATCTGAGCCAAATACACATTCTCATAGGGAATTAATATCCATGCTTGAAATTATGGAGCTAAAAAATATTCATCTTCTTCCTTGAACATGTACCGAATCAGGGGTCAATTCTCCACATGGATAGTGATTTCCCACTCATGGTAATTTTTTTTGGCTCTACATAGGGAAATCCAATCCATTCCTAGAATTGCATCAAATTACACCATTGGGAGTATAATGAGGTTCTACAGGATGTTCAATGCACTTATTATGATAGGGTAGGAGTTATATCCATGGGATGCAATGATTTCCGCATTTTCCGTACTCATCGACATCTTTACTTCCTTGATTTGTGGTGGTGTTGGGATTATTCTACTAAACTTTGGGATATAAAAGAATGCGTATAACCATGAACGATAACCTTAAATTTCACTTTTGGATTCTTGTTCTACCTTATCCGATATAGAAATGGGATGAGTGCTTTAAAATATTAAACACATAAAGGGGGAATCCAAAGACAAAAAAGGATGACTTATAAATTGCTTTTATTTTCTTTACATATGAATCTATATGCTTCAATCTGTGTTATTCATGATCTACTTTCTAACAAATATTCATTGGTGAATTTTTTTTAAAATTAAATTCCTTTAAAATGTTTCATACTAAGCTTTTTAATTTACCAAAGAATATCCCCCCGGGAGTTTCATAACCATGAGTGCAATAAGGCCCGTTTTTGAGCACCAGTTATCATTCTATTCAAGCTCAATGGGGGTTTTTTCGGGTTTTAACCCTATGATACATCTGTGATAAAGCCGCCTCTTCCTGCTCGTATCCAGATAGGGATTTATTTTCATGATAAACAAATTACTCAATACTCACAAAAATTTATGAATGTTTTTATTATATTTAGTCTTACCCCCAAGGTTTTCACTAGGGTTTTCTAATCCGAATCCTGAATATAACTAAACCTGTCATCTGATACCAACTATAACAACCCTGCATTTTTATTACACACTTAACATAATTTATTACATAAAACCTTAACTTGATACAACATAGAAGATCGAGAGGTATAGTGTCTTTGTGGATTAGGAACATTACATAACAACTTATAACATAAAACAAAATATCTTTATTGAAAAATTATTTTACATGACCACTACATTCCCACATGCATAGCATTGCATTGGATAACTTGGAGACATGCATAAGAAAAGGGTGAGATATAAATCCCATTAAGGGAGTAAAAAAGGTATAACATGAATATTAGAATACATGTCAGGTAATAGTCATATCAATAGAGAATAAGAGAAAAATGGAAATAAACGGATGATATAACATGATAAACATAATGTGGAAATGTGGAAACAACACTTAACATGGAATTACCAATAGCCAAGGCTCATTGGACATAGAGCATGAGTAAACCCTAAATTACCATGAATCATGAGTAAAACCTAGTGTCACATTAATTATAATGATTCAACACTAATTTCACGTGATGTATCATGATACTATACATTACACAATGCAATTGATCGCTATTAGGGCACTCAATTTTTAAACATTTTATTTCATGCATAAGTGTGCCACATGGATCATAAAAAATGGAATCAATCAACATCATAAGTTATTCCATGATTAAGGAATGTGGAATAAATATATTAAAGTACCATTCAATACATATATGTGCATAAATATGAATACCCTTGATAGAGACATGGGTATGTTATTCACTACACTATAATCTTGGCTTGGAAAAATGCAGTGCAATTTCGGCAGCATATGGCGTGTCAAAAGAATTCATAAAAATTGTTTATGAGATAGAAATTGTTGTCTCATCATATATACATGAAATGGAAAGTATTGGGTTTATATAGATACATGTCCCAAAAAATGTATTGGAATTTGGTTTCACAATACAAAAGAATTACTTGAATGTAAATAAGGAGAGAGTAATTCCATACGGAATTTCGACATGGAGACATGTGTACATGGAAGGAATTAATGATAGATAAAGGGGGTATATCATCATTAAATAATTCATAGGTAAGTATGGTAGAGGTTTGAAAAAATACCCCAACATTTATAATTGATATTTAAAGGTCATAATAACATAAATAAAATTGGACAAAAATGAGAAAGGAAGAAAACCCTTACTTGGAAGTGTGATACCAAAGACTTGGGAGAGGCTTGATAGAGGCCTCTTGGGAGAATGGGGCACCTTGGGAGGATTTTAGAGAGATTATGGAAGAGGTTTGAGGAACTCTAAAGGCATTGAGTGAAGAGGAAGTGGGATCATGGGTGGATTTATATAGGAAAGGAGAGGTATTTCTATATTATTCAGGTTTCGGACACCACACATTAAACTAATCAAAACCATTAACCAGACCATGGTTAATGCCCATGCTTTTTTCCAAAGAGCAGTGGAAAACAATATATTATAATTCCAATGGCCAAACGTCTTAAAATAATAGTGTTTCATATGTAGAGGAGAGTCACACTCTCAAGGAAAACAATTTAAAAAGACCAAATGTTTTATAAGTCATGGAGGGTCCACTAAAGCTTTGTAAAATAAATCAAACAAACAAAAAATTAAATTATTTTAACGGTAAAACATATATTGGCTGAACATAATTTTTATAGTATTTTATTGCATCACTTTTGGGTCATTATGATGTCATAAAACATGTTATATATTTAAACGGTATATAATTGTTAGCCAAAAATTCGACTCGCTCAGAAAATTTTAAAAATCTCACCATTTGATAATTTTGACCCCATGGATCCAAAAATAATCTTAATTTTATGTAAATAATTTTCTAAATATGTGAATTTTCACATTTAAAATAAAAACTGACATTTATAGAAAATTAATGGGTATTGACAAAATAGCCTTCATAACATAATAAACTTCACAATTGTATTCATAAAAAATATACGATCATTTATACATAATAATAATTAATTTAATAATATAATTATTTTATTAAAATATTATTTAATTCAAAAGTACATTAATTTACCAAAATATATTTCTCAGTATAATATTAACTAAAACTACTATTTTTTCATTAAAAACTATTTACAATGTATCTTTTAAAAAATGAATGTATATCAATTATTATATAAAAAAATAATTTACATAATCATAGTATTAGGGTCTTATTACATAACCCCATAAAACACTTAAATAATACCTTAGGGTAAGGTGTGTGATTTTAACAGACTCTTGGGGTGGCTCGGATAACATCGCTTGACTGGTAATCTCTATCAACTTCCACTTATCCTATAGGTGGTTCCACTCGAGCTTAACATATTCAAGATCATCTTGGGATTGGTAAAGAGTGAAGCCCAAAGACCCCACCTACTTTCCGAGCTCCAAAAATTGGGCTTCGTACAAGGCAAGCCTTCTGGATGAGGCCATCGCTTCTTTTTTATGAGTAAATTGGATTTGTTAAATCCCTATATTAATACTAATCACGTGATCACTATTAAATGACTATATTAGCAAGGGTCAAAATTCATAATGTAATTTTAAAGTCCAAAAACATAAAACCAAAAAAGTGCATATGTTATATAACCATTTCACATATTAATACATTTAATCAGATCAAGAGGAATTTTCATTTGATAAAAGTTGGGGTCTTTTCACAGTGCCTCATTACAAACTCATTTCGAATTCCCTACCATACCACACTGAAAATAAGTAAAATCTACTCTTCCAAAATCTTTTGAAGTTATGGGTGATGTTTTCTATCATGATTCTCCACAATACTCATCCAACATACATTCCCCATTAAAGGATATAATAGAACCGCTAGTAGGAGTATAAAGAACTCCCATTAACCATGAAATAACATCCAGGTCAAGAAAAATTCTCAATATTATATCCTTTACATTATCATAAGGTTTTATCTTCATCATAAAAACCATTGATTAGATATTAGATCAATGAATTGTCTCACAAATTTGTGCCTTAATTTAATTATTCTCCCCCACATAATGAAAAAATTGAATATGTCCAGCAACGAGTATTGAATAATTGGTTATTTTCATATCACCTTATTAATGATTAAGGATATAAATAAAAAATTTAAAAAAAATAATCTCTAGATATATATTTTTCATGAAAATAGATCTAAATTTTTTACCCTATGAACCCATGATTTTATTTTTAGTCAACATTGAATCCCACTACCTCCTAATAGTCTTTAAAAGTTTGATGTTAACACAATTAACCTTTATACAATTTGTAGTTTCCCAGAATTCAACAAGAATCATAATAATTTTCAACCACCCGTCATACTTTTGAAGTTCATTCAAGACATGTAATGATAGTGTTTTGTACTTAAAAATTATCGAGTATAATCTATATCTTCATCCCTTTGATGTTATACAATCAAATCATGAATATGAAAAAAGGTTTACTACCAGTATTAGCGCCTTGATGTCATGCACCACTATCTCAATGAGATTATAATCAATTTTAGGGTTCTCTTCCCTTGTTTAATCTATATAACCCTCCTAAGGACTATGCAAATGTCTCCATAGGTGTATGGTACTATAGAAAATTAATAAGAAATAAAAAAATATTTTCCATGATACTTATATCATCAACTTAATCAAGAGATATTTGGAATATCAATTCAATCAAACTGAATTAAAATTTATGGGATTTAAAATTACATAGATAAAACTAGAAACAACTATAATCAAATCAATTTATTCCTCAAGGAAGGTATTCCCAAATACCAATGGTGAATTAAGGATCAATGTGATGAGATAAGTCTAGGAACTCACCCATTACTGACACTAATGTCCCAATAATCATACTTACTATCTACCAATACATCCTAGATGTAATGTCCTGGTTCTGGGATCCACCTAGAGGTTCCCCGTACCCGGTTGGACACATGGACTCAAACGCATTTCCCCAAATTCCAGAGGCTGCCGACTAGTAGCGATGGCCTTGGGTGTCATAGTGGGGAAGTTGTTCCCTCATTGGAAGATTAATGCAGTAGAAATAAACAGATAATAATAGTAGAAGAAGTAATAAAATACAATTATTAAATAGTAGAACACTGAAAGTAATGAACAACTGTAGAAAAAATATAAATGATGCATGATACATATGTCTAGGAAAATATCCAAACAAGTCACCATTCTAAAATACAACACTAAAACAATGTACAAAGGAAACAAATAAACACTAGAAGCATCACGAGCCTCAGCTTTGTCCTATGTTCTCCAGATCCACAGCAGTCAAGTACCTAACATAAAAGGGTGTTTTCCCTTATCTATACCTGCAGCAATACAATCTGTTTGGGACCAAATCATGACCCAAATTGGGTGTGAGATGAATCCTAGTAGGCAAACACCAATTGACCTATTCTAAAAAGTCATTGAATATATATATATGGCAGGTAATAAGAAAAATGAATTACTAAATGAGTAAGATCTCAAAAGTAAACAATCCTACAGTTTCAATTATATTCATTTTTATTTATCAAGTAAGCAGCTAACCATATACAAGTAACCCTCTACGACATACTCACAAATTTACCCCTCTGGTTAAACCAATCAAACATAAGTAACCCTCTGGGAAGTACTCACAGTCTAACTCCTTTGGTTCAGCATTAGAAAACACTCTCTAAGGAAGCACCAACCATTAATTACCCTTGTGGTCTTTTGTCGGTAACTATAGACACTCTGAGGAAACACTCAACATCCAATTCCACCTGAAGTCTCGTAATGTAGAACTAAAGAAACTCTGATGGAGAGAAAATTCCATCCCCCCTAGGGTCTCGAAGCGTATAAGTAAATAGACACTCTGGAGAAGTCCTCAACGTTCATTCTCCCTATGGTCTACTACACCAGGATCCCACAGTCTTGTGTAAGTAAATCCTGCACAGTGATGTTCAATAACCAAAGTAAACCTTACGAATTACTTGGATAACATGTTTTAAGAACTACTTGGCCAAACAGCTACTAGAATTTAACAGCATCAGATTGTATCACTCCATCCTAACAATACTAGGCATGGAAAACAAGCATCCTAACTAGCGAAGCTAGACCAAAGGTCAATATCAAGAAAAAACATGGGAAACTCATCCATATCAAATAAAAATAACCATATTCACAATAAAACAACCTCTACTCAGGCACACAAGGCATAGCAGGCTTAAACATGGCTAAAATCCCTAAACATGAAATAACTCATTCTAGGATATTGGGAACTTTTTCACATAATATTCAAATACTAACTACGGAAAGGCAAAAACCACCTACCTCAACATTTTATGATCGATATACATCATTGTAGGTGCTTGAGTTGACTTGGAATTTGGTAGATCTATAAAAACGTCCAAAACGATCAACCAAGGATATCTCACAAGAGGAGAGAAATCTAGAGAAGAGGCTCTAGAATAAGGAAAAACTCACTGTAGTGATTCCAATTCAATTGACGTCAGTTGAATAGGAGAAATGAAAGAGGTTCAGAGGCTCGGAGAAGATTTTTTGTCTTCAGACATTCCTAGACAAGACAGAATGAGAATATGGGATTTCTGTAAACAAGATGAGACCCCTTTCTGATATAACAATTAAAAAGAAAATTATATGGAATGTCTTTTAAAAGTACACGGAGAGTACTTTCCTTAATCGCCCCATGCTTTAGGTGGTCTCCAGGTCACCCAGATGACCATGTACTCAGCTGTTACACAGTCAGTACACGTTCACCTCTGACAAACTGGTACATGGAGTGTACTCATAAGTACACGGTGTGTAATCCTTAAATATTAAGATTATCCTCTTTTTCCCAAAAACTCCAGAAAAGAAGATATGTACCTGAAAAAAAGATTCAGGTTCATACAAACTTCCCCCTTAAAGAAATTTGTCCCTGAATTTCCCTAGAAAGGCGGAATAGAATAATAATCCTCAAACTGCTCCATCCATTGTGATCGTACATTGGCCTCCCTCTCTCAAGTCTTATCCTGTACTCACTCGTGCTGCCATAGTACACTTTCCAGAGAAATAGACTGCCCATGGAGAACCTTCACACTATGATCAAAAATTCGGATAGGATTCTCTTAAAATGATGCATCCACATCTAACTCAACCTCCTCTGGTTGAAAAACATGATATAGGTATGAGAAGTGACACCTTGGCTGAGAAATGTGGAAGACGTCGTGCATAGCCAGATACCTCTGAGGTAGTTGCAACTGATAGGCAATCGCCTGACTCTATCCAAAACCTCAAACATCCTGATGTATCTAATCTAAATCTTTTCCTTCCTTCTAATCCTCATGTTTTCCATCCTTGGTGTGACTTGCAGGAAAACCCGATCTCCGACCTTGAAATGCATAGGTCGTCTCCGTCATTCAACATTAAACTTCTGTCGTGACTGTACAGTATCCATCCTCTTCTGAATTAACTTCACTTCCATTGTGCACTATTAAACAAGACGAGGTCCCAGCATAGATTCATCTCTGGCCTCTAGCCAACATAGGGGTGACCAACATAGCCTACCCTACAAAGCCTCATATGTTTCCATCTGAATAGTTTCTTGAAAACAATTATTGTAGGAAAACTCTACAAGAGGTATGTACTTCTCCAAAGAAACTCCAAAATCTAGAACGCATGCTCGAAGCTTATCCTCTAGCTCCAGTATCATACGCTCGGATTGACCATCTATTTGGGTATGGAAAGATGTACTCAGATGTACATGTGTACCCAAATCCTTCTCTATTCCTTTCCAAACCTGAAATGTTAAATGGGTTTCACGTTATAAAATTAAGTAGTGAGAAACTCTATGTAAATGAACAATCTCTCAGATGTACAGACTTCCCAACTCATCAACACTGAAGGCCTCCTTGATCGGAAGGAAGTGAGAATCCATCATGAGTCTATCAATAAAAACCCAATCAACATCATTCCCTCAAAGAAAACTCAGTAAACCTATCATGAATTCCAACATGGCATCATTCCACTTCCACTTAGGAATGGCTAACTACTGCTAAAGCCCTGCTGGTCACTGATGCTTTACCTTCTCCTGCAGACAACTAGAACACCTCATGAAAAACCCATCAAAATCTCTCTTCATACCTGGCTACCAATACTGACAGTGCAGATCTTGATACATCTTGGTGACACTAGGATTAACTGCCCAAAATGAAGAACAAATTTCCCTCATCATCTAATCTCATAGGTCTTCTAAAAATCATACGCACACATGAATGGACAATATCTCATCCTTGCCTATGGTCTATCCAGGAATATGGTCCTCTCCAGACACAGTCTCCCATTGGACTGGGCCTTCAGAATCTGATAGTTTCCTCATTCACACTCGATCAAGTAGAGTATAGGTAACAGATACAAAATAAAGAAATGTCTTCCCATGCCTATCATGCACCACCAAATGCATCTCAGAGAACAGATCTATAAACATCCACTCACTGCAGGTTTCATGACCACCATGAATTTGAGTCCTCTTGGTCAACACATCAGCCACTGCGTTTCCGTTACTAGGCATGTAGGAAAGCTTAATGTCAAAATATTGAAGGTACTCAACCCACCTTCACTGTCTAAGATTTAGATCACGCTTAGTAAGGATATACATCAGCCTCTTGTGATTGGTGAAAACCAAAAAATGTTCTCTCAGAAGGTAATGTCTCCAACATCATAAAGCCTACAACCTACTCGAGATCGTGCATCGGGTAATTCCTCTCATTGGGCCTCAACTGCCAAGACCCGTATGCAGCAACTCTTTATCCCTACATAAGAACTTCTCCCAGCATGTTACCTGATGCATCACCGTAAACAGTATAGATATTTCTCAGCTCTGAAAAAACTAGTATCAGTCCTTAAGTCAACCTCCATTTTCAGCTCCTGAAAGGATGACTCTGAATAATCTAACCACAAGTACTTCACACCCTTCTTATTTAGGCCCCTCAGTTGTGCTACAAAGCATGATATTTCTAGTATGAAACGTTTGTGGTAACCAAATCGACATAGAGAACTCTGAACCTCAACGACGTTCTTCAGCTACTCCCAGGAAACTAATGCTCTCACTTTCTCTGGGTCTACTAATAGTCATGTCTCTGAGGTAACATGATCCATGAAGTGAATTTGGTCCATCCAAAAGTGGATTTCTTAGAGAATATAATCTAACTGTTGTTCTCACGGTGTACTCAAAATTATCTCAAGATGTCTGGCATGGTCATGTCGAGTGTGAGAGTACACCAATATATCATCCAGAAATACTACCATGAATGAATCCAAGTATGGTTGAGAAACACGGTTAATCAGTTCCATGAATTATGCGGGCGTGTTTGTGAGACCGAACGACATAACCACACACTCGTATAGACAATACCTACTCTGAAAGGCTTTAAGAGGTATATTGGATGGTCTAACATGAAACTGATGATAAAAAGATCTCCTTTCAATCTTTGAGAACACCCGAGCACCTTGATGATGATTAGAGAGATCATCAATCCTCAGAAAGGGATATCGTTTCTTGATTGTCAACTGGTTCAACTTCCTATAATCCACACAATGTCAGAGGTTATCATCCAACTTCTTCGCAAACAGGACTGGAGAACCCCAATGAGAAGTACTGAGTCAGATTAAACCCTTATCCTATAACCCATCTAAATGCATCTTGAGCTATTGTAACTCTTGTGTAGCCGTCCAATAATAAGGAATGGAAATCGGTGCCACTCTAGGAAAAATATCAATAGAAAATTCTACTGCTCTCTCCTTAGGAAAATCAGAAAATTTGTCTGGAATGAAATCCCTGAAATGACCCACCATTGAAAGAAAGTCTCTCTTTATAGTACCCTGGTAGTCTAGATATAGAATAGATATATGGGCAGTAACTCCTCCCAACCCGTGAATCTTGAGTCCTGCTCTGCTTTCCTGAACATCCCATTCTCCCTTATGTATGAATAATTCACCCTCTAGTGATGCGAAAATCACCACGCGATGATAGAAATCCACAATGGCCTAGAAGGGAACTAACCAGTCCATCCCAAGAATGACATCATATCCTTTCAGCTCTATGACAAAGAGGTTCCATAAAAGTGAAACCAACCAGCCTCATGAGGTCACTCCTTTCACTGATGTACACTAGTCATTCATGTCCACAACGGAGTGTCTGGCATCAAGACATTAGAAGAAGTAATGATACAGAGCCCAAGGATCTCCACAACAACAACATATATGAAACTATGGGATGAACCTATATAGAAAAGTGAAGAAGCAAGAACTAAGGCAACTAGAATCTTACCTCGAACTGTAGAGGGTCTGGGATCCTACTCTTATTGGGTCTGCTCCAATGAAAAAGTATGATCTACACCATGGCCCGGTGACCTTGCTTGACCACCATAAGTTTAGAAACCCTATTAATGCTGAAACCCGACTGACTTGATACCATGACCACCGACTAGTCATGAATGGCCGAAAGAACTCCAATTACCAGTCTGATGTGAAACTGACAGTGTTTCTCCTGAACGAGGATTCATAGGGGAACCCCTATAACGTACTTCTGGTGAAAAAAACTGACAGAACTATTAAAGATGACCAATCATTCCACAAGATCAGAACTCCACTGGGTCTCTCGTTCAATGTGGAAACTTAGTCACGCTCTTTCCGCGCTAGTAGAACACAACCTGGCTACTAGAAAAAGTGTCCTTCCTTGGATCCCACATGTAGACTCCATGTGGCGCTTCGTGCTCTCAGTAGGAGGGGTACCAACTCCTAATGTTAAGCCACCCTATAAGTAATCATTGAAGGCATTCTAAAACTCATCTTAAGCCATAACCTACTAACATACTGCCTGTGATATCACATCCCACAATCACAAGGTGGAATCCCGCAGCATATATGTATCGAGCTTCACCCTCCTCACTGGAGGTGTCTCAAGATTCTCAAATATTGATAGCATGTCTTATAACCATGATTCAGTGGCCATATGTCCTCCTTCCCCTGAGAATGTGGGAGGATGTTGTTGCTGAAAACCCCATGTCAATTCTTCCATAGAAAGGTAATGACGTGGAACTCTCAAGAAGGTTTGTATAATCCTCATGAATACCTCTTGGAACTATGAATCAGCTCCTCTGTCTAGAATATCGGCTAGTGTCATGATGAGCACGAATGGATGATCTGCTGATAGTCTCTGATCAGCCTTGTCCGGTGATTGATCACTGACCTAAATCTAGCGTACAATCGGAGAATGACAATGTGGCCTAACTCTATAAGCTCAAGAGCACACCTATGATCATATTAACAAGGACTGAAACATATAATTGAAAGAAGGGAATGAGAGAAAAAACCACTCAAGATTTTTTAGAGAAGGATACATTGCGTGTATAAGACCTACAATGCAGGTTCCCGTAAGCCTTCACATGGCAATGTACTTCTACCAAAACTGTCCGTGTAACACCACATAGGCACATCGTGTTCTCCCAAGACACGACATGTAATTGAATTGTTTTTCCCTGCTCGAGTTCTTCTACACGACTAACCCATATGGTTCTCTTAGAGCAAGATTACATGATGTGTACTAGAAAGAACATCAATGACTCTTGTTGTTAGTGACACGGCCAGTTACACGACTAACTCTACATGGCTTGTTTTTAGTAGACACAGCGTGTACTAAGTAACCATAATCCACCTGTGTCACTGGTCACACGGTTGGACACATGGTGTAAACACATGACGTGTACATCCGGTACACGGTGTGTTCCACCAAAGATTTACTGACCCCATGTCTCTGTCCACACAACCAGTGACACGATTAGAAACAACACATCGTGTATATATAGTACGCGGAATATACTTAACAAAAACATTTTTCCACTAACAAACGTATACATGGCGTGCATTCAGAAATACACATCATTTATTCTTCATTTTTCCAGACTGTAAGACTCCGAAACTACTCCAGAACCCATAAAAACACCAAAATGAACATTAATGTGACAATTTCCGATCCGTGGCGGCCCATACTCCTAAAGAATCAAAGTTTTTCATCTTATACATGTCATCAAAAAGCATTACAGTGCAATGATCCACCAAATTTCGATCCATGAGGGCCCATAACATCTCAAAAACCAATGTATTGAGTTTATTCAAACGAAACATTACATAATTCAATAGACAATCAAAAAGAAGGTATTCTATCAATGAATATATCACAACAACATGCATATGAAGGACAACATCTATCACGATAACATTCAATTTGTAATGACCCTAAATTGAATGACATGACTGAATGAAATGTCATCTATATTAAGTCTCTATAAGATGCATCAGATAAAATTCTCTCATCTCATTGGGTTTTAATAGAAATAGAACACCAATATTATCAACTATAACAACACAAAACATGTGAAACACCGAACAGTGAAATCAAATCAATTGGAATATTGAAAATCTATAAAAATTGAAATAATCGAGGTAAATTGCCCTTTCCCAATACATGGGTTAGCTACTCCCGGGAAAAACTTATTACCAAGTACCTATTCCTTCCTATCCCTATCTATAGGATCCAAACAGTAAGTCAAGATGAAAAAAAATTCCTCTGATACAACATTGTAACGTCCCTGTTTTGGGAGCCGCCCAGAGGTTCCCTATACCCATTTGGTCACATGGCCTCATGAAAATTTCCCCAAAAAGCAGAGGTTTATGACTAGCAGTGAGATGAATGGCTATGATAGGGGGCAAACTATTCCATCATTGATATAGAAATGCAGTGGAAATAAATAGATAAAAATAGCAGAAGTAGTAATAACATGCAATGAGTAAACAATGGAAGACTGAAAGTAATGAACAACAAGAGAAAATATATAAACAATGCATGATAAATATGTCTAGGAAAATAGAAAACAAGTCACCATGCTGAAATAATCTACTCAACCAAAGTACAAAGAAAAAAATAAACTCTGGAAGCATCGCAAACCTCATCTTGGCCCCATGCTCTCCATCTCCATAACAGTCAAGTAAATGACATAGAATGGCGCTTTACCTTATCTATACCTGCAGAAATATAACACATTTGGGCCCAAAAGCATGACCCAAATAGGGTGTGAGATGAATCCCTATAGGAAACCACCCAAATATCTATACCTAATAGTCATTGAATATATATGTCATACAATAAGAAAGTTGAAACAGTTTATATGGAAGTACAAAAAAGTAAACAATCCTACAGTTTCAATTTCATTCATTTTCATATTTCATGTAATTAACTAATCCAACAGAAATTCACCTCTCAGAATCAATCAAATCCTAAAATCAATGGATAAACCAATAAAACACAAGAAAACCTCTGGGAAGTACTCACAGTCTAACCCCTCTAGTTTCCCTTTAGCAAAGACTCTCTAAGGAATCAGTCACCATCAGTTCCCCCTATGGTCTCATATCGGTAACTGTAGACACTCTGAGGAAGTACTCAACATCCAATTCCCCATGTGGTCTCACAACGTATAACTACATACACTCTAATGGAGAATAAACTACATCCCCCCGATTGGCTCACAATGTAAATGTAAAAAGACACTCTTGAGAAGTCCTCAATTTCCATTCTCCCTATGGTCTACTACACTAGCATCCCATAGCCCTATGTATTTCAATTGTGCACAACGTTGTTCAACAACCAATTTAATCCTTAAGAAGTACTTGGATAACTGATTTCAAGAACTACTTGTCCAAGATGCTACAAGCATATAACAACATCGGATAATATCACTCCATCCTAACAAAAATAGGCATAAAAAACAACCAGCCTGACTGGAAAAGCTAGACAAAACTGTCAATATCAAAACAAACATTGGAAAAACATCCATATGAAGGAAAAGTAACCATGTTCACAATCAAACAACCTCTAATCTGTAACACAAGGCATAACATTTATTAACTTGGCTAAAATCCCTAAATACTCAATACCCCATTCTAGTGTATTGGGATATTTTTCACATAATATTCAAAGGCTAATTACAGAAAGGCACAAACCACCTACCCCACCATTTTACGATCAATATACATCGGTGTAGGCCCTTGAATTGACAGAGAATGAGGTAGATCTACAAAAACATCAGAAAATCTCAACCAAGGATATCTCAAAAAAGGAGAGAAATCAAGAGAAGATGCTCTAGAAGAAGAAACAACTCACTGTGGAGATTCCAACACAATCAGCAGTGGTTGAATCAGATAATGGACAGCGGTTTGGAGGCTCAGAGAAGATTCATCATCCTTGGTTGCTCCTAGACAAGACATAACCAGATGAAAGGATTTCGGTGAATGAGATGAGACCCCAGTCCGATATAAAAATTAAAAATAAAATTACATGGTGTGTCATTTAAAAGATCACAACATGTAATTACCTAAACCAGCCCCCATTTTAGGAGGTCTCTAGTTCACCCTACATGGCCATTTAATTTTTCGTTACATGGTCACCCACGACAACCCGGTGCTCAGTGTGTACTCCTAAGTACATGGCGTGTACCCCTTAAATTTCCAGATTCTTCTATTTTTCTCAAAAATACCAGAAAAGAAGAGCCATACCTGAAAAAATATATGGGCTCTTATACTAGACACGATAGTGACCTCAAAGAATGATACTCTACCTTCTCCTTTAATACAGTTTATCATTAACCATCCCAGATGTATTGGTACACAAATTCCCAAGTCAACTCTAATATAGCTCAAAGAGAATTACTAATCCCCCTGGGATATTTACCAACACCTAACATCAAATACGAGTCAAAAGGAATAGTTTTTTGTATGAAAAAATAATCAGTATACCATAATAGAACATGAATCAATAAAAAATTAGTATGAAAAACACTCAATAAAGAGAAAGGTACAACAAGTAGTTATTTGAAAATTGAAAAGTAAAAACTAATCCATGAAAACAATAAGATAATATCTCACAAATACTATGTATCATGTGGACCATAAATCCACTGATCACCACCATCACTCAAATATCCCATGAGTTAAGAACACCAACCACCACTAGAAGAAAAAGGAATGGTGAGAGAAAAATCATCTGTGTAGGATTCCAACAAATGTTCCATAAGAAATTATATAAAAATTTAATGATTTTATATTAAAATTAATTGAAAAGAATCATGGTAATTTTAAATATTCAATAAATATTTTTTCAAATCATCTAAATTACAGATAAATCTAAAATCGTAATAAATTAACATTTTTCATAAATAAATGGCAAGAATAAAACAGATTCATAATCAACATCATGTAATAATCTAATCAAATCTAATAAAATTTCCATAATCCATTAGTTAAGTTATATCATGGAAACAAGACCTCTACAGATATCATTCAATGATCATGTATCAAGTGTGTACTCATCCCTATAGATCACTCCATCGAGATAAATCAATCAAAACCCCATCTAGGGAGATCATGTTTTACATGGTTTAGTTAGAGTTTGCATCATCAAACTGTTTCTAGGGAGTTTGACTCCTTGTGTGATTTTCCTAGTCACCCACTGACCATTGAGGCCCACAAGTTATTCAATCAATCAATCAATAAATCATGGGAAATTTCAATTCAATTAATCAATTATTGTTCAGATACCAAATTACATGTTTTAAAATTGCTTTTCAATTATCAAAACAAATCATATGTTTTTTTTAAAATCCATTCCTTTTAAAATCATCCCACATTTTAAGTCAATTATCAATAAATAATTTTCGTTCATACCATCATATATTTTTTTCAATCCATCTTTTCATAATATTCCACCCAATTTAACAGAACATTGAAAAATCGTTTTTAATTTAGATATTCATTTCTTTTCAAAATAAAGAATCCAATATGTTCAACTCAAGGAATTAAATTTAAATTTCATTCCAAATAAATTATTAGAAGGTATTTAAACTATATAAATCCCATATGTATGTATTAAACATCATGTCGCAATGTCAATTAATCTATCACTAGAGAAGGGAATCACAAACAGAGAGTTTCGGGTGGGTATGATCAATTATAAATCCATATAATTATAATCCATAATACTAAAGATAAAATAAATTAATGGAATAAGGATTCGTCACTCTAAAAGGAAGATAAAAGATAGGAAATGGGAACTCCAAATAAAGGGGAAATCACTTATCAAAGATAAATCCAACACTTACACCAGCTCTTTGACCATAGACGAAGATAGGTTGGAGGATCTAAATCGTCTCATGAGAGCCTCTATGTATCATATTAGATTCGAATGGAAGGTTTATAAGAGTTATAACGAGGGTTGTAAATTTTTAATTAAAATTGTAGGGTATTAAAAATGCATTATCACAGTTTACTAGTTTATGTCACATGCTTTGTACTAACTGTGAACCCTCACTAGGCTTCTATAATGGGTGAATGGTTTTGTTGAATGGTTAGAATAAAAATGAAATGACCATGAAAACCACCACTATCTAGGAACATTTGGATTAGAGGTGAGGCTATA
Source organism: Viscum album (assembly GCA_963277665.1). NCBI lineage: Eukaryota > Viridiplantae > Streptophyta > Magnoliopsida > Santalales > Viscaceae > Viscum > Viscum album. The sequence goes on from OY728167.1 coordinate 689,807,712, forward strand.
ATGTTTGGACTAATCGTGTCTATACTGCATGCCATGCTTTATAACTACTTAACGGAGCACAAAAAATGTCGTACAAAATTTTAGGTTTTCACTATCCATGATCCACTTATGGAATTACCCCAAAACATACAATATATTTAAAAACATCCCTAGAAACAAACAGTAAAAAGGAACAAGAAAATAATAATAAAAATAAGGGTTATGATGTATTTGAAATTTAGTAATGGAATGCTACATTTGTCATGATGAATATCGATCATAACTAAAATTTGATTAATATTCTAGTCCATAATAATTAATAGAACATTTTTTATTTGACATTTTTTGGACATAAGTAGTCTTTTAATTTATTTGTTTTCAATAAGTATGAATTCAATAAGAGTGAAATCAAAATTTTTTGATATGAGAATATTGTATGAAAAATTAAGTACTCAAGAAAGGTGTTGTAATATATTTATTTATATGAAAATTGAGGACACATATTTGATCTTGTAAGAGATTCAATATCAATATTCATAAGAAAAAGGATTTAAATTCTACTTGGTGTTAGAAATCAATCCAAACATATGATTATTATTATGTTTATATCATAATGAATCAATTATAATTTTTGATGTACAATGGGATAACATTTCATAAGATATTTATTTGTTTTAAGAAATTTATAAATTTAATATGGCCAGGATATATTATTAATGAAGTATAATGTAAAACTCATGTTTTTGAGAATCCATTCTTTGACACTAGAGTAATTTTGGAATCAGTATTTCTTTAATGAGAATTATCCTTAGAGGATTATGTTTCTTGATGAATTTAATTGAGAAGGTTAATGATAAATTATGGAATGAATATTATTTAATTTATAAAAGTCTCCCTTATCTAGAGATGAATCCCATATTTAATATTTATAGAAGAATTATACATCGAATATATTCTAGAGTATCATAAGATGAATAATCTCAATAGTGTAGAAGATTCTATTTAGAAGTTACTATATGCGTCAAATATTCAAGCTATTGGGAATCTGAATTTGTGTTTTTGAGATAAGAAATTAGTTTTTAATAGTTGAAGCTCAAATCATATTATAGATAATAATAAATTGGTGATAATGCATTGATAATGTGTTGGTGATAAAATTATTATTTCATTGAAATTGTTTTAGATGTTTGATGTAATTTAAGATACCCTGAGATAGAATGAAATGATTCTTCTCTAAACCTTGAATAATCCTTCAAGGTAAATATATAAGCATATTCATATCCATGAATTTTTTAAAGGAAAAAATTATCTAGGAGTGAAAAAAATATACGATTCCTTCTAATATTCCCACTTTTTTATAGAAAAGGGGATATATATATATGTTAAAACATAATAGATGCCTTTGGAGTTGGGCTGATTATTTAGAAAAGTTCAAACATAAAATATTATATATAAGAGTAATATTTATTGAAAATAGGTGTTGCTATAAAGCCCTGACCCCAGTTACCCAGAGTCACTGAATTATTACATAACATTGGCATGCTCAAAAGATTGATTAGTTTAGTAGCCTTGAAAACACTAGATATATTCATAAATTTTACATTACATCATAAAGTGAAAAACTACAACAACAACATATTGTCTCCATAGTCCACACTATTATTTCCTCATAATATCCCTACAATTCTTTCATAATTTACTTCTTCAAATCCTGGGAAAAAATAAAACATAGAAAAGGGGTAAGCTCAAATGCCCAGTTAGGATAACAATATAGTGGAAACTTTCATAAATAAGAATAAACATTTAAGGCAATGTATAACTAAAACAAATGCCTTTTAAACTTGAACTTCAACATAGTATGGAAAAAATAAAATAAAATAATGCCATTTACATATTCTCATGGATATTCTACTAATCGAATAATCACATGCAATATCAGTAACCACTTTCATAATGATGGATTTCATAATGCCAGACTATCATAACCACATAGACAAGGCCTCTTGCCAAGAATACAAATAAGATTTTGTTAAGGCCTTGTGCTAAGATAGTAGTTTGTCTCATGAGACCTACCGATGCATCGAGGAGCTATAGCGGGCTCCACCCATCACATATTAAGTCCAATGAATTCCCATATAAAAAGGTTTAAACGTAACAGAAACATTCATATTAAAACTAGCATACGAAATGGAAATACATCATCCATAAACCATGAATGGTATAAAAATAACAAATCCACAGTCAAACATATCACAAAACTATCAATACAATATAGAAGTTTTGTATCATAATAAATCAACTTCAAATAAGCGTAAAATCCATCAAAGGATGTTGACATAGATGAAATCAAAACTCATTTTAGAGAAATATCTCTTTTTATTTTGAAATTATTTAAGAGTCATATATTTATAAAATAAAACATTTGCTTTGAAAATATTCATATAATCAGAAATGGAAGCTTCGACGATTTTATTACAGCGGAAAATAGCCGCTCCAGCCGTATAAGTTAAAAAAACATTCTTACCTTAATTCGTATTGAAAAGGATAAAAAGAACCTTGTTAAAACCTCGGAAAAATGATAATCCACTTAATGTACGTGTCGTGCCACCGAACCCCTCGTCTCGGGAATTAAAAATTCCCAAGACCATCTCAGAACGTCCGTCTCGATCCAAGGAAAATGTTTCTGCAGAAGGCACACGAATCCGATTTACAGTTTGCCAAGAAGGGGCATTTTAGTGTTGATGTACTGAAATGGGGTGGCCCGGGCCAGTTCGGCCGGCCCACATACTCCCTAAACCGGTGGTCGGCGTTTCAACGCGCGGACCACCAGTCCATGCCCGTACCAGCTCGGCCAGTCCAGATATTTCCGACGTGGACCCACACTTTTCTGGTCCGCTCCACACCACGGGGTCGCGCGGAGACCCTGGTTCCAGCGTCCTTCCGGCCGGCTCGGCCGACCGGCCTCTCTCCTGTGACGCCGCCCGAGGAGGCGTCCACCAGCCACGCCTGAGGAGACGCCTGCACCCCGGACCGAGCCGCCCCGCCTGCCTGAGTCCAGCCACCTACCCCGCTCAACCTCGACGTCCGCCGACCGCCTCCAGGGAAGGGCGCACGAGCCGCCATGCTCGGAAGGCTGGACCACCGCTACCCCGGGCCTTCATCGCCCGGATGGCCGAAACCTTGCCGGAAAACACCCAAAAACCCACTGATCATTGGCGGATGACTGCGATCGCCTCAGAACTCGGATTTTCAATCTGAAACATGTTTTGGATAGCTTTGAACATATAATACGCTACCAAGGGCTTCTCTTGACAATAAAACAACAATTAAATGCTAAAATTTAGGCTCAAAGTAGGTGAAAAGATTTAAAATGACCACGAAAAAAATCGTACCTCTTTGGGCGTTGCCCGACGCTTTTTCGTTGATCCGCCTTTGCCGTAGCTAAGATCCCCTTGATTGGAGAGGGATGAGGAGGCCTTGAGGAGGAGGTATCCTTGAGAGGGTTTCTCCAGAGGAAGTGCCATGGGGAAATGAGAGAGATTGGGGAAAAACTTAAATAGAATATTAGTTTTTATTACGGAATTCCTCCCAAAAGACCTACATTTGAAACCTCCGACGCGGTCAAGATTAAGCCTCCCCTAGGGTAAAAACCACCTCCCGAGAACAACAAAGGTCTCATAATATTAATCCGAGCCACCATTCAAAAGTTATAAAATTTAACATCCAAAGCCACTAAATTAGGTAAATGCCCCTAGCGGCATTTTTCAGAGAAGGCCTGTGCCCGTGAATGTTACACCCCTCCTAGGGTAAACTGCATGTTCTGGACTCAACGGTGCCCTTGGTTTTCCAATCCGAGCTACCTTTTAAGAGATACATGAGTTTAAAAATTAAAAGAATAAATTAATTTTTTTTATTTATCCCTTTAACATTTCGGTAACGAGCGAGGGGTCCCAACGTCATGCACCGACATGTTCTATGTCGTTCCTTGGTCAAACACCCAATTTTGGACCCAACCGTACTCTCAGATTTAGGCTCCGGTGACCCATTTAGGAGTTATTACATTTATTTGGCATGTCTAGTGCGAATGCACTAAAAAATTAATTCCAGCAACACCGGGGCTATGAATTGCACGCCGTCTAAAGGCACTGATTTGGAATAACATCAAGAATATTCCAAAGTCTTTTATAGAAAAAATATGGTTCTTAAACAAATTATTTTCTATAATGTATTTATAAAATAGATTACCCATGACTAGCAATTTCATGCCATATTAGGGGGGGTGACTCCCCATAGCCCGAGAAAAATAAAAACCAGAGGATTCTAATCAGTGAATATTATCGACTAGCATAGAATCCATATTTCTTGTTCCCTCTCACCTACCCATGTGTTACCATTATTATTTCTAAATGATTTTGGGAAAACGTTATATTATCATATTTTTGTACCAAATAAACAAACTATGTACATCATCCATCCCCCCTTTCATCACCCTAAACCAATAAAAAATATTTTATTAATGAAATTCATTAATACATCATTCAGATAGTATTATTTATATAATTAACCAATTCACAACCAATGAAAATCTACTTCATGGGTGTTACATTACAAATTTAATACATGATATATATTTTTTGAAAATAGGTTTTCAGTTTTATAAAAAAAATTAAACTCAATAAAAAATTATTAATCATAAATAAATAACTATAAAATCAATGAAATATAGATTGGAAACACTATAAAATCATATAAATACATCAATTGCGGAAAATTATAAATAAGATCAATAAAAAGGTTAAAAATAAGATTCCAAATACAATAAATACACTTTCAGAAATAAGAAACATTCAAAAAAATGGGACAAACTTTTTTGAAATATATTTCAATATAAAGAATCATGTATGATTCATTTATTTTAGTCATAATCCCCAATGAAATTTTATCGAACATATAGTGTTCATTAAATTATACCTGGAGTTTAAATGTAATTATATTATTAAGATACCCTTTAGCTTAAAAATAAAATCATTTTAATATATTAGATTATATTGATTAAACGATCACAAATACCTTATATTAATTAAATTTTTCAATGGAAAAAATCTAAAATGAAAAAACACCCTAGGAACTCATAAATTAAATTAATGGGATGCAAACACCAACCTCAAAAAATCGAATCAAGTCAAATTCAATGAATAATTGATGGTCTGGTTGTAGGAGGATCTTAAAAAACCCAAAAAAACCCATTATTTTTTACAACTCTTTATATGATTTTCAGAACCAGGACCAATAAATGTGGATTTAAATGTAATAACATAGAATAAATGATTGGAAATGGGAAGGATTAGAAGAAATATACAATATAAAATTGATTTAGAGGATAAAAAATAAATATATTACCATTATTCAACCTTGGAAGTCGAGGAAGCAGATGGAGTTTACTAGTAGGTCATATCGGATTTCCTAAATGAATGTGAAAAATGTGAAGGCTAAACCTATAATTAAAATCACCCAAGAGTTAAACATTTCCCCAATTCTTGAAATATTTTTTTTCTACATGGTTTACTAAACCATGTGGAAATTGTACATATACCACTTGATTTAAATTATTCATACACACACAATTTACATACATGGTGTTAAAACCATATTTCATAGAAAAGATTAAATAATTCAAATTTTTTCCAAAATAACGAAAAAATCAGTGGATTATGTAATAAAACATAGTGAAACATAAAAAGTTACATTTTAAGTGTCACAAATCACGCTAACATTCAACTTTTACCTATTATAAATCCATGGATGATTTAAATATATGTATGTATATGACCATTTCATCCATAATAAGGACATAATTTCGTTCATTATTATTTATAATACTAATTTTTAATATAAATTTCTCAACTATAAAGATAAAAAATCCTATAAAAATTCTCAGTTCCCCATTCAATATCCTGAATATAATTCAATAATGAATATTATTTTCTAACCATACCAGGGAGTGGATAAAGATAAAATAATTTATGAATGAGATAATAAATAATATTTTATAAATCTCAACAATTATGGTTTTTGAAATACTAATACATCATAACTCACTGTTTATCTTATAAATTAATATATTTCTCAAAATATTGATATGATAAATTCATCTATTTATAAATAATTAATATTACAGTATAACAGAAAATGATAGGGATTAAATCCATAAAGAAAATTAATTCTATTGGTGGTGTAGGATTTTATCATCTCTAATTGGGATACTAGAGTGGCTAGAGGTCATCATCTCTAGTAAATCATCTTATTACTAATAAAATTGGAATTTTAGATACTTTTTGAAAGTCAAACCATAGAGAGATTGTTACTATACTAATCAAATGTTCATAGTAATAATATGAATTTTTCCATGATATGGGAAAGCCTCTTAATCTGAAACCCATAAAAATAACACAGTGTTGATTACCAGACCTGTATCCTTGGGAATAGTTCCCCTAATACCCAACCAAATTTTCCTTACTACAAAATAGTATCTAGATATGTTGACAGAGATACTATATGAACTCTATCTTGGGAAGAATTACCCTGGGATAATTACTACCAAAACATTACACTAATATAATTTTTTTGAAAGGATTATCCTAATATTCATGCCATTCAAACACATTATTGCATCACTAAAACTATTAAGGCCACCGGTGTTATCTGTTTAAAAATATAGATACATCAAGATATAATTTTTTTGATGTAGATGTCATATTATCTTTGGTTAGATAATAAAGGGCCTACAAAAACAAAAAAAATATCCCCCTTTATCATCGGTACATGGATGTGCATGAGGGGTGTGAACACACATTGGATGCAATCTTGGTTAATCTTCCTTGCTTACAACTACCATTCCTCAATATGGATATCTTGAAGAGAATCAATGATTTATTAAAAACTTTTCTCTACACATACATTGAAACAAAAATGAAAAAATCATAATAGAGAATAATAAATTAATTGGGATGGATCACACCTCCCTCTTCATAAAAGTATCTGGATTTGAGGTTGTTGTAATTCCTCTCACTGTTTTGAACTACACTTCCTTCAACAATGGCTGTTTTCATTACCTTTTCTAATTGTAATTCCACACCTCAAACATGTGAGAAATATCAACCACATACTATATTATTTCTGATGTAGGTAGAAATAAGAATAACATAGTCAATTCCTCACGGATTTAAACTCTTTTTGTCATAATCTCTCAGTCCTTCCCCGGGTCTAGAAAAACCCCAAAAAGCAACATGATCTTATTCTTGGGACAAAAATATTTTTTTAACTATGTTATAAGAAGATATTGTGATTATTATTATAATAACCCAATTAATTATAGAAAATTTTTTCACTTTTGGAAAAATAATTTACATTCGGCCAATATACCAGACAATTCCTGCTTGAAGAAATGCTTTTTCAACATTTATTAAATAGAAAGAAAATGGTACATAAGAGTGGAAGATGGGGTCACACAAACAAAAATGCCCTCATCCACCAAAAAATGGTCTACAGATCATAGTACGACATATCATTTCCATAATCAGAGTCACTAGTAGTCTCCCACTCTGATTGAGACCTATCTCGATAGAGGATTTTCAAGATATTTGTATCCACCTTCCTTTACACCTTAGATGACGATCTGGTATACACATTTCTAGGAACATTAGAAAAATCCATCTGTGGTCTCCGCTTCGAGGTAATAGAGGTGAGACCCTCACTAGTAGTAATCTTTGTATTCCCACTTAAAATTTCATCCTTGTAAGAAGCATTTCCGCCACTGTCCGAGACCCTAATCAGGGTACCCATATTCTCCTGATCATCCTCAGAAACATTCCCTCATTTATTAGGTGATTCAAAAACATGGAAAGGCTTCTGGATTTATTGCTGACAATCAACATGTTGTTGCACATCATTCTACTTGGATACATCATCCTGGGAGGTATTAGGGTCCACAACTTGAGTAAATTCTTTAACCAAATCAAACTGAGTCATAGAGGGGCACTATGGACCTTCATGGGAGATATATCAATGAACAACCCTTTGGCAGTGTCATAATTCCTAGAAATTAGCCCATAAGAAACAGTGGGAACTGACTCATCAAGTGAATCACCATCATGAGTAGTAGACTTTGACAACATCTAATCCTTCACCATTGACATCCTATGACAGAGAGATGTTGAATGGCCTCTCAACCCACATTTCTCACAAGAAACATTCTTCCGACATAACTCTAAAGAGTGTCCAACAACTATACAGTCATTTCATAAAAGAGGTTTTCTTTCATACTCGACATCAATTTTAATGTTATCAGAAGGAGTGGAAAGGGTTACCTTTTCAATCAGAGTGGTTCTAAGATCAACCTCCACCAACATCCTAGAAAAATGACCAAACTGGACATCCTCAGTCTCTTTGTCAAGCCGAATTAGAGTCCCAATTTCCATGCCAATATCATGCAAACTTTTCGGATGCCGGAGGACCCAATTGAGTCCATGAAGATGAATCCATAGCTGAGAAAATGCATTTCTGGCACGTGAGATAATAAAATACAATGACCATTCATGTAGATGAAGCCATCGAGGTTTCAGAAACAAGGTTCCCATGATCCATTCTTGATGCTTCAAATCATCAGACGGAAAATGCAGTGGAAAAATCCTGGACCAAGAGAAACACATTTCCAATTAGAGAAACCCCACAAATGCGAGGTTATACGTATCAAATCATCATGTTTCCACAGTTGTGAACATTTAAGAAGAACAATTCGTGCAATCAATGATTTTTTCCAATTGACATTCTCTCATCAAGAGCTGTAGAGTTAGCTTCTACATGAGCTGATGAACCCTTACAACGAATTCTACTAGGACCTGAGTCCTTCAACAGCACAAACGAACATGCTCCATCCAATTTCATCCCTGCATTTGACTCTCTCAGCATATTAGAATAGGAATGAGAACTAGGAAGAACATCACCCTTGGGCGGAATAGGATCACGTAGCAGCACCTCAACAGGAGCCACAACCACATCAACCTTCTCTCGAATAGATTAAATTCGCAAGTCGCTGCGCCTCGCATCATTCATCATGGTCGAAAGATATGGCTACGACGCCTCCACAGATCCGGTGCAAGGCTTCGAAACTGCATGAAAACCAGCCAAAAAATTCGAATTCATTTCAACCGTAGGTTGGCAAACATCTTCTGAGATCTGAGGATCATGAGTAGATACTAAAGAGGGAGCCGCCGACGCCACACCACCGGGAGGAGAAAGACGATTGAAGCTGAGGAATAACGGGATCGCCATGGCCGAACAGAAATATTCTTTTTCATCAAAATCGAATTATCAAAACTATCTTTTTTTGAATTTTTGGTATTTTTTGAATAAGTTCATTTTTTTGATGAATAGTGAAATATAATGGATTTTAATTAAAAATTGATACTTCACCAGACTTATTTATGGAAATAAATTTTATTTTCAGTAGTTTTAATATATAATTATATTAATTTTTATCAGTTAATCCAATGTAGGCCATTACAATAAATTTCACATTGAATTTGGAAATGAAAACATTTCAATATTTTTGTGTTTTTTACTTTACAAACATGTTATTTCATCCCATCTAGGGGATTAAATTTTAATTCGTTTTTAATCCTATCCATTTTCAATTTTTGGAATGGAATATGAATTTGGAAGAAGAATTAAAAAAATTGTAAATAGGTCCCTTTTATTTTGTAAAAAATATGAATAGTAGCTTTGGTAATTTATTTACAATAGTTAACGGTAAATAAATTAATTATTGGTAAAAATAATAATAAAAAATTAAAAAATTATAGTAATAATGTTTAAAATCAATTTTTCTTAGTTATTTCCAACCAAAATATTCCATTGTTATATTTTGGGATCTCTTGGGGCCACATATATGACATTAACCCCATTATATTATTTTATTCAAAGAAATGAAAATTTTGTCAAACTTTTGTTTTAAATAAGTGAAACATTTTCAATATGGGTTTATATAGAAGATATAATCGACAATAAAAACTATTTTGAAATATTTTTTTTTATTTTATAATGAAAATTTATTTTTATCATTTACGGAAGAAAAAATCTAATTAAGTGATTGCATACTAATGATACAATAATTGTTCAATTAAAATAAATATCAAATAAATGATATTAAAAATATTTAAATAAATATAAATTGAGAAAATTAATGTCAACTATGAATTTTATAGACTAGTTTGACATTTTATTTATTTATTAAAGGATTATTTTCCAATATGTGGGGTTTGCTATAATATTTTTAAAATTTCATGTAACAAAAAGTGTCAAAATTGGCATATTTGATATTTTAAAATAATTAATATTTTATTATATGATATAAAATTCATAAAAAACAACATTCAGACAGATAATTTTAAAAAGTCATAAAATTTCATCAATGAATCATTCATTTTAATTTTTTAATTTTATTATAATTATATTGATCTATAATGTTTATAATATATATTATCACAATAAGAATTAAAAATGATAAATAACGGATAAAAATGATAATGATTATAGAATTGTAAAAACGTGTCTAATTTTCATTTTTTGGATTTATTTCTACCCATAATCATATAATCATATAAATATATCAATTTGGACCCATTTGAAAAAGAAAATTTATTTATATTAATTTAATATTTTGTAGAATTCCAATAGTGTTCATCTTCCCTCTTATAAAAGGAAACCTCTTATTCTCTATTCATTACACATAAAACCTATTTGATTTGGCCTAAATATGCCAAAATATATTTATAGAATCCATACTCATACTATAGAAGAATTATTTTAGGTATAAAACTCACTATAGTGGTGTTACAGTGTTGTGAAAAGGAGATCGTCTGAAGAAGAGGTATTGTTTTAATCATGTATTTATGTTTTATTTCTTCATACACATACTTCAAATATTATTAAATCCGAATGAAATAATAAATTCAATTTAATATATATATTTAGATGATATTATGTTAATATAATTATCTAAATTCTTCTCCAATTTCACCAAATGGTAAATGAGTGACCTGTTCGTTTGTACAACAGACTACAACCTCAGGAACCGATATAGATTGTTTTCCATCACAATCATTCAGATTCTAGTTATAGTGATGAAATTAATAATTATATATCATATTAATGAAAAAATGTTACTATTATATAATAATATATCATTTATGTTCTTACCATTCCATTAACATAAAAACACGAACTCCATTCGTGTGTACGTTTGAACTATCACATCCACAAAGTGATGTGATCCGTTTTTCATCACCACATCACATGGATTATATATATGAGATTCTTTACTTGTAAATATAATATTGATGATATTATTATCATTATTTATGAATAATATAATAAATACCTTCTTTCTATAATGATTATAGAATAATGGAAAATTTACTTATGCGTATGTATAACATACAATTTCCATGATTATATCTTTAATAATTTTTCATAACAATTCATAAATAGTTTGATTCAAAATTATAATTTATCTATAAAAGGTAATTTAATTTCATGAATATTAATATAGAGATTATGTACTAATGAATCCTTTACTATCGACTTCATAACAAATTCATTTTGGACTCATGTACTAAATATTGTCCCAACACTCGGCATGAACATAAATAAATAAATAAATTATATACAATTATAATAAGTGATAAAAATGAATAAAAATGTTAAAAGGTTTTCTAGAAAGTATAAAATTTAATAGATGACTATTATTCTTGATTATTAATTTTTTACATGATGAGTAAGACTCAATGCAAGTAAATTACTTCTAAAAATATTCTTTTAAAGACACTTTTTAAAATAATTTTATAAATATCGAAGCAAATGTTTGTTAACATATACATAATGAGTAGTTTATTCCAATTTCATGAATCTTTATTAAATTAATTCCTTATTTATATGTTTTTATATTTCGTTTAGAAGAAAATAATTTCATTCTTATGTTCACATTTTTATATTTTAAAAGTGATTTTTACGTGAAAAATGGTGTTAGAATTTATGAAACTGTTTTTCTCATGGGTGTAAAGAGTTTTCAAGTTTATTTCATGATATGTTCCTTAGATAATTTTTATTAAAGGTTAATCCCATTATAAGTCATTATATGACAGGTTTAACCCCATTATATCTCGATATATGGCTTGTTTAGTAACATTATTGCTCAAGATATGATAGGTGAGCCCAATTATACCTCTACAAACAATATTTACTATACAGATAGAATTCAAATGTATTGTTATTCCATTTATAAATGTGAATTTAAGAGTGATGTGGTAATGATGTCAGATGTAACCTACATGATTTATCTATGCATTTTAATTAATTTTTAGTAAAATGTTTTAATGGGTTTTCCTATTTTCACTACCGTAATGGTTTTATTTATTTATTATCCATAATAAGATTTTTTTGTCATCCCACATTTTGAAATGTGTTTCATCGTTTATATGGATGGGTAAGAGAAATATGGAAGTTAATTTTATTTTTAAAAATATTTTTCATGAAAAAGAATCCATGTTTTATTTTAAAATGTGTTTTTGTTAAAACATGGATATTGAGTAAAAGACTTTACATTGTAATATCTGAATTGTTTTTTATGATTTATGTCCTAATTATCTACATATATAAACCTGAGAAGGTTATCAATGAGAATTAAATTAATTTTACTTTAATAAATCTATATATTATGTAATTTTTGAGGTCGAGTCCTTATAAATGGTATCACAGGGCAGTTTACATAACATTAGAGGTTTGGGTGATAATAAAAATTCATCCCTAATAGACATTACCTTATATAAAAGATCAGATGTTATAGCTTCTGTGTATTACAATTTAAATTTTCTGAAAAAATAAATTCATAATTTATTTCTATATAGGACACAATGAGCATTCTGAGATGGTTGGAATTTTCATATAATAGTTTGTCGATGTAAATATCTAGCTGAATGAGGTGATAAATGGTGATGATGTCTATGAAAGGGATAAACAACATCAACCACATAGTAATTTTATATTAGTGGAGAATTGTGTAAGGAAACCTTCTCGATCATTTAGTGGAAGCTTAGATCCATTGGTAGCCAATGGATAGACAAACTCTTTGGAAAAGATATTTGTTGACATGGTATGTTCATAACTCCAATTTATAACCTTATATATTTATCATTATTAAGGTAAAGACGATTAATGGTGTCTCGGGTTATGCATTCCAGAGAAAAATTAGATCTTGACCCTCAAGAATGGGAAGATTTTAAGAATATTTTCTAGGACAAATATTTTTGTAAAACTGTTCAACTCAGAATGGAAAAACAATTATTGGATCTAAGGTAGAAAGATTACATGGCTATTTGTGAATCCAATTTTACATGACTATCTAGATAAAAACTAGATTTTATTCGATACATTGACAGTAAAATTGATATATTTTACTCTAGTTTGAATCAATTTTAATGAAGAGATTTATATTTATGGGAGTTAAACAGAATTGAGAAACTTGTTTTTTGTTTTGAGAAAGTTGATATGGAGTTTTCTTACCTTTTTTTAAAAGGATGGGGCCAAATCCTCATTTTATTATTAATGAAATGAGATGACCTCTTTTGTTTTGGTAAGTGTAAAACCATTACATAGCCTGATGGACCAATGGGCATATAGCCCATTACATGGCATGTAGGCCCAAGGCCCATTTTGTGAATAGTACTCCAACAGTAACTCCTGTAACAATACCCACACAATACTCGTTGTTACTACAGTTTCTGCCACCCCTACAGTCTATGCCTTGTGATGAAAAGAATAAGAAGCGTTTTGGTTGCAAGGCATTAGGGACGAATTCATTGACGAAATCTAGAGGTAAGAAATTATAATTCCCTTCTTGTGAAAAGTGTGTAGAAAAACATCACGGATAATGTCTTGTAAATTATAGGATGTTCTACCAATGAGGAATGATTAAAAATATGACACATGAGTGTAAGGAAAATGATTAGAAAAATAATGAGAATGAAATAGTAAGATGCTTTAACTGTAATTAGGTTGGTCATTTTGCTAATATGTGTCCAAAGTTAGTGACTCAAAGTATAAATCAAAAAGATTTGAAAGTCTATGAAAAAATGATTTTTAACTACTTTAGAATATTTTTATCCACAAAAAACTAGTATCAAGTACACTTATTTTTTAAATTATTATGCCACTGTGTTGTCTACATAGGGGCCTACACAATCATTCATTTCTACGAAATTTTCTAGTATAATTAAACTCCACCCCACGAAATGAATACAAAACAGATAGTGAAAATTATTAGGGGTAATAATATGTAAAATATAAATTATTAGAATTTTTCATTCATTTATTTGGAAGGACATTACGTGAAAACCTTTTTTCTCTATTATAGTTGATGTTATTTTTGGTAACGATTGGATTTATATTTTCCATGATAAGATATATTGTTGAGGTAAATAAGTTTCTTTTTAGAAAGAGTTTTAGATTTTAAATAAAAGGGATAATATACAACATATAACATATCATGAATCTATGACACTATTAAAAGATGGAAATTAATGTTATATTATGCATATTGATGAGAAAAAATGAACTATTTAGATTATCGTTGTGCTGGTGGTAAATGAGTATCAAAGAGATTTTCCTGAAGAGTTTTTGGATATTATACCTAATTGGGCTGTTTGTTTTACTATTCACATAGTTTATAATGCTAACAAAATTTCATAATCACCTTATTAAATGGATCAAGTGGGACTTGTAGAGTTGAAAAAATGAATTTAATGTGTTAAAAGATAATGATTTAATTCGATTGAGCACTTCACCCTAGGGTTCATGGTTTTCTATCCCACTGAATAAGTTAATAAGAAAAATATTTTAGTTCATCTTGAAAATTTAAGGTATGATTGTTTTTATGAATGGAAAATAAGATTGGTAAATGGTCTAGTTTTGGCCCCGCCTTCGAGAAATGGTGAATTTTTCAATTAAAGTGATTATTTTTTGAAAGGACATTGTTTTTTACTAGTGAAAACTGATCATCTAATTTTTTTTGCATAACAACAGTTCAAACCTCATGAGTTAAATTACCCTACATATGATTTGAATTAATATGCAATTGTTTATGCATTAAAAATTTGGAGGCATTATTTGAATGGTGTATAGTGTTAAATATATATTTATCATAGATGTTTAAAGAATATATTCACTGATAAATCATTGAACATGAGTTAGAGAATATGGATGGAACTAATAAGTGACTATGATTTCATAATTCACTTACATCTTGGAAAAGCAGAAAAGGTATTTAATGCTTTTAGAAAAGTATTTAATGTTATATTATCATTTAACATTTGTAATGTGACCCATTCGTTAAGGATTTGATTAAATTTATATTGCATATTTTTGGTGTAGAAAATTCCCCTATTTTATTTTATTTGTTAGTGAAATAGTTTATATTAGACAAAATTAGGAAAGTACAGAAGGATGACTGTGAGTAAAAGAAAAATGTGTAACTGGTTAAAAAGTTACATTTCATGAATTTAAAATATATAATGATTGTGTATTGATATTTGGGAAGAGGTTATGTGTTCCTTGTGATTCATTATTGACGAAATAGTTATTATGTGAAACTCATAGTTCCCTGTTTTCAATTTATCTTGGAATTATTTAGATATACATAGACCTTCTAGAGTATTACTGGTGGGATAGAATGAGAAGAGATATTGATGACTATACCTTTAGATTTTTGACATGTCAAAACATTAAAGGAGTGGAACCATTACTTAATGGTGTTCTTGATCCTTTTCCAGTGCTATAGTGGAAATCAGAAAATAGTTACATGGATTTTTTAGTGGGATTACCAAATAGTTATCAAGGTAATAATGTGATCTATGGTATTATTGATCAATTTTATTATTCTACACATTTTCAACATATTCGTGGCACTATATATGTAGGTAAACTTTCTTAGCTATCTATTAAATATATATTCAGGTCAGATAGAGTTTCTTTATCCACTATATCAGATTGTGATCCTAGGAACACATATAAAATTTTGAAAGGCATTCAGAAGTTCTTGTGAACTAAATTAAATTTCCAGACAACGATTTTTCCACAATATGAAGCACATATAAAAGAAAAATTCACAACTTAGAGTATATGTTATCTTCTTGTTAAAAGGATTATCAGGGAATATGGGGTCGAAATAATTGTTTGGTTGAGTTTTCTTATAATAACTGTTTTCATTCCATTATAATTATAGAACCATTTGACGAATTATATAAAAATAATTGTTGAACACTATGTTTTTTGGGATAATGTCAGGGAAAAGAAGATGAATGAACTATAATCGGAGGGGGAAATTTAAGAGAAAGTTCTATTGGTTGATAGAAACATGAAGATATCTTAGTTAACATAAAAAAATTAAATGGATAACCATTGGAAGGGAAATTATTTTGAGTTGGGAGATCATGTCTTTCTCGATGTTTCTCCATGGAAGTGTGTAATGTGTTCTTGTAGGTAGGGGAAGCATAGTACATGGGTCATAAGACCCAATGAAATAATAGAGAAATCTATATTATTTTTCTAATAAAGGGAATTTCCTCATATTTTATCTTAGGTAAAATTTTATTTTCATGTTTTAGAGTTAATAATGTATATGTCAGATCTATCGCATGTTTTGAGACAAGAAGTTATTCAGTTATAAGTAAATATATCTTATGTAGAACATATAGTTTATCTTCTTTAATTTAGATACTAGGAGAATTGGAATATGTAGAATCATCATTTCAGGGTTTTATATAAAACCATTTGGTTGAAGAGGCAATAAAGGAATCTGAACATTATGTTTTTGAAAAATATCCTCGCTTATTTAATATGAAAATAAAATTGGGATGATGAAATTTCCAAATAGGGGGAAGAGTGTAACATCCTATTTAATGATAAAATATTTTTTCAATATTATTATTTTTTTACATTAATATAATATATTTGATAGGAATAACATATGAATAAATCTAGTTTCACACGTTAATGTAGTATTTTTCTAAAAAGCATGTTTTGAAGAATTTTGGTGGAGAAATTATTTCGAGTATATTTTTTTCACATTTAAAAATTCAATTTAGAAAATTAATATCTTATTTGAATTTGGAATATCATAATTTTTTTATTTTTAGTTCTTTTTTTGATAAGATACATTTATTGTTGAATAGTGAAAAATACTGTATTTTAATTCAAAATAGTTTTCTGTCATTAAATTTATTTATAGTGTTAAATTATATTTTTGAATATATTTAAAGTATAATGAGATCATTTTTTTATTTAATCCAAATTATTTCATTGTAATAAATTTCACTTTGAATTTGGATATAAAAACTTTTCAATATTCTAATGGTTTTTACATTAAATCCCCATTTTTTCCCGTCTGAGGGATTAATTTTTAAATAATTTTTAAAACATCTATATTATTAATTTTATAAAATGTATAACATATTTGGAATCCTAATTTCCAAAATTAGTGAATATGTAACATATATGTTTGGAAACAAATATTAATAGTATCTTTGTTAATTTTATTTCCATGGTTGAGGGTAAATCAATTAATAGATGGCATAACTAATATTATAAATATTATAAAATTACAGTAAATATGTACTATAATTAAATAAAATGATATGTTCTACCAAAATAATTCATGGTCCAATTATATGATCTCTTTGGGCCATTTTAATGACTTTAATCCCTTTATTGTATTTTATTCAATAAAAAGTAAATTTTTTCAATCTATTGTATTTAACAACTGAAATATTTTTAATATAGTGTTATATAGGGGAAATCATAGACTATAAATAGTATTTTGATGGATAAAATGTTTATCATTGTCATTGATATGTATTTTTTTTATAGAAGAAATAATTCAATTAAATCCTTGTATAATGATAATTCATTAATAGTTTAATTAAAAGAAAATTTAAAATAAATGATATTAAAAATTTAAAAAAAATTATAATTTGAGATAATTAATTTCATAAAAAAAATTTAATAGATTAATTTGACATTTTACTGATGTATGAAATGATTTTTTTCGAATATATCATGTTTTTATGATATTTTCAAAAAGCCCTGTAATGAATAGTGTCAAAAACGATATCAATGAGATTGTAAAATAAAAAATATTTTATTAAATTATATAAAATTAATTAAAATTATAAATTTAGAAAACTGATTTTTATAAGATTCGGAATTTCATAAATGGGTCATTTATTGGTATTTTGGCATTTTATAGTAATTGTATTAACCCAAAAAGTGTAAATTAAATGATATCACGGTAAGAATTAAAAAGGTTAAATATGGGTGATAAGGATTAAAAAATAGTCAAAACATGTCTAATATTTGTTAGAGGATTTTATATAAAATCATAATAAACTTATATATGAAATATATTACTATAGATTTATTTGGGAAATAGATTTAATTTATATTAGTTTAATATTTTCGAGACTTCCAAGAGTTCCCACTCCTCTCTTATAAAATGTATCATCTTCTCCTCAAATCCTTAGACATTAAAACACATTTATTTTAGATAAAAATAGTCCCAAATACCTTTATATAATCCCCCATCACATTCTAAAAGCCATATTGTAGGCATCAGACTCACCAAAGAAGCCATAAGGTGTTAAGAAAAGGAGATCATACATAAAATCATCTTTAAACTTTATGAAATAATAAATATAGTATCCTACATATTCATAGATATTTTATATTTATATCATCACCCAAATTCATCTCCAATTTCTTCAAATGGTAAATGAATTATTCGGTCGTCAGTACGGTAGACACCACCTCACGAACCAATATTGATCATTTTCCATTACAATCTCACAATGGTATGTTATAATGATGGAATTAATGTTTATATATAATATTAATTACATATTTATCACGATAAAATAGCAATTCATATTTTATGTTCTTACATTTCCATGCACACAAAAATGATAATTTCTTTAATGCGTACGTATGAACTGTCACCTCCATGAAGCGATGTGAATCATTTTTCAGCACCAAATCACATGGATGATATATATAAGTATAGTTAAATTATTAATATAATTTTGGTCATATTATTATCATTATGTATGTATAACATAATAATTAACTAATTTCTATAATGTCATTGAAAAATTGAAATGTTAATCATGCGTATGTACGACCTACCATTTCCATGATTATAACATTATTCATTTTTCATAACCATACATAAATGGTTTGATTTAAAAGTATAATATATGTATAAATGTGAATATAATTTCATAAATATTATTTTGGAGATCATGGACTAATTCTAGTTAGAGTATTTAGATCATGGAAAATTCAATTCGGACTCAAGTATCACATAACTTCAAAACATACGACATGAACGTAAATAATTAATTATTTATTAAAATAATATTATAAGTGATATAAATGGAATAATAAACACTAAACAGATTCTCATGAAAGTAAATAATTTTCCTGTGTTTATTATTTTGGAATTTTAAGATTCAATGTGACTATTCAGACTCGCGTTAAGGTACTTTCTTTTATAAACATTATTTTAATGTTCCATTTTTACACTTTTAATAAATTTCAAAGGGTTTGTTTTTTACCTTTTTCATCAAGAGTATTTTATTCCATTTTATTGATTCATTATTTATATATTTTTTATTTTTTTAATATTAATTTTTGATGAAAATTATTTCATTATTGTGTGTATGGTTATAATATTTTAAAAGTTATAATTAAAGGAAAGTGTTTTTTGATATATGAACATGTTTTTTCTCTTGAGTTTAAATATTTTTGAAGGGTTATGTTCTTGATATATTCCTTGGAAATTCATTATTATGTATTTATCATATTATAACTCATGATATTTTAGTTTGATCCCCTTCATTTCCAACGATATGATGGGTTGAGCCTCATTATAACACATGATATGATGGTGATCCCAAATAGATCTATATAAAGTAGTGGGTACTCCATAGATAGAGTTTGAGTATATAGCTATTATATTTGTAAGGGTGACTATTATAGTGATATTTTATTTTTATACCAAGTAACATACATGATTTCTATATGCATTCTAATGAGTTTTTAGGAAATGGATTTGATTGGTTTTATTGTTTTCACTTGACTATTTTTTTTCATTATTTATGTGCGTTATTGATATTTTTGAGCTCATACCATGATTAAAAATATTTTTTATAGGGTATAAGGATGGGTAAGATAAATAATATTTTCAAGTTAATATTTCTGAGTTTTCTCCATTAAAAAAATAATTCATGTTTTATTTTATGAAGTTTTAAATATCTTAAAAAGGTATATTAAGTAGAAGTGTTTATCTTGTAATATTTAATTTGTTATGAATGAGTTATATGCTAATTCTATAAAAATAAAAACCTAAAAAGATCACCATTGTAAAATAATGTAATTTTAATCAACTAAATACCAATATTATGTAAATTTTGTTGGAAGGTCCTTATTATTATGTGGTCAATCATTCATTGAACATGAGTCTACCAAAGGAAACACATCTACGTAGTCTGGATCACATGTTCCACATTATTGGGTGGTTTAGGAATCCTGATCCCACCCTTATGATGGTCATTCTTTTACTTATATTCGAATTGATCGCCCCTTTACTAGATCAATAGATACCTTTTTACTCGCCTCCTAGTAGGTCCTACTATATTGGTTGCTAGTCCAATATCTGTACTAGATTATACAATTAGATTAGTACCTGAAAACATTATTAATTCTGATTTATCTGAGGAGGATCTCCAATTTTCTTATCTAACTCCACTAATCTCTATACAGGACAATAAATTTTCCTCACTTGTCTTTAACTATTTTATTGTTTTGGAGGATACTAAATACATAATTTCAATTCTTATTACTAAATATCACATTGAATATAACCATTATAATGGGGGGAGTGACCATAATGATCCTAAGGGTTTCATAGTAATTTACTCATTCTATCTATTCTCATATAGCTTTCCATGACTTATGGATATCAGGTAAAATTTCTTATATTAATAATTAAAATAAATAATCCAATGTAGGCATACTAGCCCACTTGGAATTGAAAGAATGTGTGATCACTATTCGAGAGAATGACAACAAGAATCCTATCAACTTACTTCTCCATCATAGTCTGTCTAACTTGAATATATGGATCTTCTAGATATCATGTTTTCCAGGGATCCCTTTAACTCATCTAAAAAATGTATTACAATAAAATTATCTCAGAAATCAAGATCACTTTTTTCCATTGAACACTTAAAATGATATTTTTTTGAGAGAGAATCTATTTTCAAAAATTCTCATCATTTAATTCAATTCCTAATACATGGTTCATTAAATTATATTTAAAAAAATAGATATTGATGATGATGAGAAAAAAATTATATTTTTTCATGGAAATCCATGCTCGAATTTAGATACTCCTTATCAAAAAACATGCTCTTGGATATTGTATATAAAGGGAAGTGGTATTAATGG
The DNA here is from genome assembly GCA_963277665.1 of Viscum album. Taxonomy (NCBI): domain Eukaryota; kingdom Viridiplantae; phylum Streptophyta; class Magnoliopsida; order Santalales; family Viscaceae; genus Viscum; species Viscum album. The sequence continues at coordinate 689,829,303 of OY728167.1, forward strand.
TTCAATAAAAAAGGGGGATAAGAATTTGGATTACATTAGATATATTCCTTTCCAACCTTTAAGGGATCACAATCTTCTAAAAATAATTTTTTTCTCAGTTATTGAGATCATTCTCTTACAATGAACCTAATTTTTTAAACATAAAAACTGCAGGAATGAAATATTAATTATTATTTTTCTTGTATCATTGAACTCAATCTAATGACCTCATGATTGTGGTACAAAACTCCTGGTAACACAAACTAAATGAAAATTTAGGGGATTATCTCTAATGGAAACTCAAGAGTCTAGGAGTGAGTGTGATGACATTAAAATAACCATACAAGGGAAAATGTGATGTAGAATGAAATAATATATCATGATGAAAGGATTCAAGATCGATGGGATGAGGAAATGTTTATAAACAATATAGATAAATAATAGAAGAAATGGATAGGATCCTATATTAATATTGGATTAATTCATAATAGTTGAGATATATGTGGCTCATGGAAAAATATATATATAGAATTGTATTCCATATATATGTGAAGAAGAGTAAATTAATATTTGAATAATAGGTATAATTACCTATTAGAATTGTCGCATCCTCTCATTTATAGTTTTATTGACAATGGATAGAAGTTCAATATTACTGATCCCCTAATATGTTCTTTTAGTTTTTAGATATCCTAAATTCATGGTCATGATAATTAAGAATAATTTATATTAATTCATTTGGTATGGACACCTGGATGGTTGGTGTCATTGAGTAAGAACCAATTTCTTATAGGAAACTTTCTCTAAGGGAGGGATCAATTTGAAATGTCTTTAAAAGGGCATGCTAGCCAAATTGGCCTACGTTTTTGTCTATAGAATCACGTTATGGGTATTTTATACTAGAAAAAATATGTTTAAGTGATGAATATAACATGATATATGACATCAGCAGCTTCTTTACATTGGTATAATCATCAATATCATATTCACACTCTCCTAGCCATGTGTAGTGGTTCATCAGTAAAGGGGAGGTACTGTTATAAAAAGATAACTGGATGAATAGTCCTATTTATTTTACCCAATTATTTTTATAAGTGAAAAAATTCATGGAGTCCATGGATATTTTCATCCTCATAAAATTATTCCCCAATTATAAATAAAAATATTTCGTTAATGGAATTTTATTAGTGGAAGAGTCTGATCATTACATGATCATCCATGAAAATATAATTTTATTGTTTACCATAAAATTAGTCATATATATGCACACCAAGATGAATATTAATGGAATAGATCCCCTTAGAATCAGGACAGCTTGGAATATCATATATTTTTTGTCTCCTTCAGATTCCATAAAGCTTTACCCTTGGCCAATGTTAACCAGTGAAGAGGTGTTCAATTTCCATCTTGATGCCAATGTGGTCTACACCAATAAATGTAGTTGGAGGATTAAATTTTATAGTGCAAAAAAATATAATTGTTTATATGAAATTTCATTATTTTATAATTGAATATCTTCCTCAACTTCGTCTCATATTATCAATTTCTAATGTCATATTGGGATGGAAATGTTTATGTTTCTGAATTGTGATGGTGCAGAATACTGTTTTTATTGCAAGATTTTAGACAATATGGGTTAGCCATAAAAACTATATGAAGATGTTTAAATGTTCATGATTCAAGATAAATAAAATAAATATGATATAATAGATAAAACACATGGATCATCATGTTTAGGGGTGAAATATATTACCTTCTCTATAAGACCATCATGGTAGCCTTTCAGGATGACATTAAAATTTGAGAAATAAGTATCAAGGGAATTAAGTCAAATAGCTCCCCCTAAATTTAGGTAACCAGTTCAATACCAATTATTTATGAGATAATGGGATTATGTGAGTATGTAGGATCATTTTTAACATATTTGATGTGATTTTCCTTGTATTAAGTGTTTTTTTCATAGTGGTATGTCTTCTCCGAGTGGAAATAAGGGTGTTGCATACTATTCTATCTTTTGAAAAAATAAGATGTATCCCTTTATCCATGATAAATTATGATTAATCCCTATTTATATGGTTCCTTCACAAATTCTATTTTCTCACTAGTATATAATTTACATGATATATGATTTTAAATGAGTGGTTAACTATGAGAGTTTGATGCTATAGAAATTATATGAGGGGGACCAATTGGTTGATTGTTTGGTGTTGAAGGAATAAGGATCCATGTATGTTAATATATTTTCTTCTCTTATTTTCATCCACCAATATTGTGTTAACCTAGTACTTAATTTTTCATTTTACCTCCATTATGTTAGGATGGTTTAAACATGGTTATTTAAATGATTCAATCCTTAAAATAAACCATTGATTTTCATTCAGTATTATTGGTCTCCATCACATTTGAAATATTGTTATGAGAAAAATGGGTGAATATTAAACCAATTAATATATTACCCATCAAATACAACCTAGTCCTACCATTATTAAATAAAATTAAATTATTATGTATACATTCACCTCTTAAAAAAAATTTAAAGAGGATTTTCATTATTCCAAGACAAGACAAGACATAAGAAATATCAAAAATTAAAGAATATCATTTCAATAAATCCTTTATATATTAAAATAAGTAACGAAACTAGTAAAAATATGGTAAAAACATGGCTCAATAATTATTAAAAATAAATTTCCTCAATTTTATGTAGTCTGACTTGTTACATAAAATACTCATGTCACACCATAGACTACTAACCAGATGAAGATTATATTGGGGACTTATTATTTCATCAATATTCCATCTAATGAAACACCTATTGATAACATGATATCCACATTTATTATAGGATATAAGATATTTAGTTTAATAGGTCTTATAATACCTTATTTTCCCATACAAAAAATATAATATTGGTCTCTTTCTTTTTCAAGTAGAATCAATTGGATCTGAATATTTTTTTGAATCATAATTTCGTTCCTAGTTAACTATAATTTCTTCAACCAATAACATGTAATTTTATTATATAACTCGCCTAATGAAATTGAAAAATTAATTTCTATACGTTATTTATACCAAAATAACATCCACTAACATGACCTTATTGAACACTTCCTCAATAAATGTTAGGGAAAATATGCACACTTCATAACTAACATCATGACATTGACCTCTTTGGAATAAGAATTATTTATTTTAGTTACTATTAACCAAAAAATATTATAAAGACACTATTTTATAAAAATTATCACCATATTCACTTATTACATGACCACATTAATGTCTACCCAGTAATTATAAAGCCTTTTATCCCTAAATAATCTATGGTTAATTTTAGTAAATGAAACTATTCCTAAAATAATACCAATTAATATTTTCAATTGTTTAAGATTTAATTGTTGTCTTACTCTATTTTTTACTTATTCCAACAAATATGGATAAAATAAATTTCATGTGTCGGGTTTTATATGATCCTAAAGAGTCAAATTTATCTTCAATATTTATATTCCACTCTATCACATCTTGAGGGCCATGATTACCATGGAAGATAGTTTGTTTCTGATTTATAAATTAATTTTAATGATTCATTTACCATGATTATATCATCCTACCAATCAACCTAGATTCTAGGAAGATTCATAATCTATAAGGATAGTCTACTAGTCATTAGAATGACTACTCTAATGGTTTCTACATAGACCATATTTTCCATCAGCTGCAGAAACGTTTCAGAAAGGTATAATGTATAATAACAAAAACTACAAATTTCAATCAATATATAGTTTAAAAATAAATACACATGTAAAAATAAACTTCAAGTAAATCAATACCAAGAAAATTTTTAGAAATCAATTTAACTAAAAATTAGACACTAAAAAATGCACATGTAAAATTAAAATATATATAAATTTAGAAATATAAAAACTCGCATTGCATTAATAATGTTAAAAAATATCTTTCATATAAATATATATATATATATATATATATTATAGGGGATTAAAAACCATATACAACACATACTACCATGCACCCCAGTGGGTCAATCCTTATGAATTACAAAAGGAATATAAAAAACTAAGATGACTTAATTTATTACTTATTTATTTCTTGAAGTCCCATAATCATAATTAACAAAAGGACCGAATGGATATGGACTAATTTGCATTGAAGGATATGTCCCAAATACCCAAATGAGTAGACCATATCATGGAATGGCACCATGAAAAAGTATTTTAATGTTTATAATGTTTTGATGAACCGTGAAATCCTATTCCCAAACACTAAATATTGTCATAAGATGTGTTTTTAGTTATAGAAAATTTTTCCAAACCACATTTCATATTATAACACTTAAAAAATTCATAAAAATTCCATTAAAAAATTAATATATGACTAAAATACATAAAAAACTCCTTAATGATATTATAGGACATAAATAGATAGTATTTTATATTTTTAAAGAAATAAAAAATACACTCTTAGGGAATAAACACAACAAAAAATTCTATGTTCATTCAATTCACCCATAATGAAATTATAAAAATGTATTGAAACACTATATAAACCCAAAACACAATTTTTTATAAAAAAAAAATTAATTCCCAAATAAAAAATTTTTAAACTCAATATATCAAAATAACATAAAAAAGTCAGAAAAACCAATTTAGTTTTCCAAAATCAAGTACTTATAATAATTAAATATATTTTAAATATCAAAGGGGTGAAAAAATAAAACATTTTTTTGATATTTTGTCTTCAATACTATGAACTAACAAATACAGTTCCACTAGAAGTTGTGTAGAATAGACCACATAGTTTTCACATAGGTTTACAGACAATGCACACTAATTATTCACCCTTGTATTTCTTCCCCCTTTTACCCAATACATGTAATTTCCCAAATAATCTTTCCAAAACTCCATAAAAATCAAAATAAAACTAATTAACTATTTTAACATAATTCAAAAATAATGACTAATATTGTCTAATTTAAAAAATATATTAAAACTCATTCATGGTAACTCATCATTAAACTTGAATATAAGTCAGCTAAAAACTTCATTGGGTATACCTCTTGAGCTTAGATGGTCCAATATTTTATCTACCATTACTCTCTAAATATCAATAGAGATCAGATACCATTTGGTAATAATCCATCACAGTTTATCATTCCATTTCTCCCAAGTTATCCCACCAAAAACATGAAGTATGTTACTGATTACATTGGATGAAAATAATAATTGATGGTATTGAACTTAATAAATAGGAAAAATTTCACCATCAGAATATGATAAACCATACAAAAAAATCCAACCCTAATCCAATAAGTATCATCTATATGTTAGATTATTAGTAAATTTTAATAATAATGTTCCCAAAATATATACAACCAAGGAGGGATTATGTAAGGTCATTAAAATAAATATAATCCAAAAACATTATATATAATTAAAGAGTGAGATAAAATAATATACAAGATTTAAGAGACTAAAATAAATAGAGGGATAACGTGGTTTATATACCTCCAAAATTAATCACAATGTCTCAATATTCCCATGAAACCTCTCTTTATGAACCATTTTCTCCCCAAAATCCACATATTCTGAATCCATGTGAAGAAAAAATATTTATAACCACTCAATAAATCTATAACATGAATAAACTTTTAATGACATGATGACTATTTACTTATAAATTGAGTTTGAATTTTGGGAGGCAATACAAAATAGTATACCACTAATAAAATCCATTATTCCAGTTATAATAGAAATGTATAATTATAGTTTGTAAATTATGTATAGAATATATATTTTTTAGTTTTAAGATATTTTTGATATAAATAACATTTAAAAGGTTACCATCTCAAAACACCTTGCCTCTAGAAAAACACTAAGCATTCCCTTTTTCTATATTTAGAAGACCACTTTAAAAATACCATTTTACTGCGTCAAAGAAGAGTTTTAATACATGAGACATGTTATAGAGTAGGAATAATCCTCCCCTTTATTTTAAAAATTTTACATTCACATTAATATGTAAACATGGTTGAAAATATAAAATAGAAAATTATAAAAAAATATTAATAATAATCAAAAAATAAATATCAAGAGTAAATGAAAATGACAACATTATATCATCAAATCTAATCCAAAAATTATCCATCAAAGCATGAATATGAGTAAAATAATAAATCATGATTCTAATATATTATATAAGACAAAATAGAAATACAAAACATATTATTCATCATGGGAAACTACCGTAGGAAATAAGGTGACTACTATGACATGCCTAGAGGGAACCAACTGTTCTCTAAGGTTGTGTCCCTATCAAAAAATAACCCTATAAATACTGTCTCGATCCTTTTTGGGGTGACATCCCATACCAAGAGAAAACTATTTACTTATGTATAATATACAGTGTTCCCTCAATGTTCAGCTGGGGTGGTGTGGGTGGGTTGGGGATTAGGGCCTGGTTGTGGGGTTGAGTCTAAGGCCAGTGGGTTTATTTTATATTTCTTATATCATGCATTATCTACCACTTTTAGGTGTACCTATATACATAATGGATACTATATAGTGTGTAATATCAACTATTATAACATCAATCTCACCTATTCCCACATATATACCAACGGATTCCAATTTTGTTCTAAAATATGTGTGGATATAAAATTCAATATCCCATTATATTATCAAATAAACACGCAAGGAAAATAACACGTCTCACATCCCCTAACACTTCACTGAATAATCCCCTTTTATAAATGATACATCATTATAAATCATTCACATAATGTGAGTTCCATAATGAAAAATACATAACCAAATAAGTAACCACATAACGATGTTGCTTTTTATATTGAAAACATTTTATTTATTTTAAAAAGATGATTTTTTAAAATTAATTGAATTGATAAAAAATTATGAAAAATAAATATATATAATTTAATTAGAATGAATATTGGAAAAAATATAAAATCAAATAAAAAACAGTTACACAAAATCATAAACACACTTAGTAATCTATGTTTATAATATGATTTTATAGACTGATAACACAATTTTAAAAGTAAATAAAATTTTTAATCCTTGTAACACCCAACATTTAGAAACATTTTGTTATCTAAAACATCATTTATGGATCATTTATGTTGGTGAAAACCCATCTTGTATTTTATCAAATGTGTTCCATAAAAAATTTATTCATTAAATGTAAATACACATTTAATTTTTCATTTACAATTTTGAGTCTAATGAAAAAGAAAAAACATTATATTTTCTTTAAAAAATATACATAACTACCTAATATTTTTTTTTTATGCGGAAAAAAGTTTTGAATCTCAAGGAACTACGGAACTTCCATATAAATGGAATGAGACAGAAACATGTAACATTATCAATGTAATCATGTCACCATCAATAAATTATTGAAAAATAGTTCATAGGAGGAACTATAAAATACCTAATAAATAAAACCCCCCAATTTTGATAACCCTATCCAAAAGATTAAATAAATATATATACTATGATTGAAGAAGATGGTAGGAATATGGAATAAAGTAATAGAAACAAGATGAAAAAGAATGAAAATCCCCTATTCATTTCATTTATATGAGAACACACCAAATAATTTCTATTATTCCACCATGGTAGTAGATGAGAGGGACATATTTTAATTGAGGAGCCTCTCAAGAATCCCAAATTAATTGGGAAGACGGGGAAAACCCCTAAAAATCATGTAAAAATAAAAAACTACCCATTTTCATGAAAACTCATGGATTATCAAACAATAAAAAATCATGAATTTACCCCTAGACTAAACCTTATATATCCTATATATATTAACTACATGGTTTTCAAAAAAATATTTATCCTATAAATAATCAAAATTTTCATGGAAAAAGACACAAAAAATGGAGTAAATTAAAAAAAATCGATACCTAGAAGTGACATTTTTGGTGGTACATATCCTGACCACTTTGAATAAAATATAACTATATAGGTACCCTCATCCTCAAATTTAAATGTACATCATAATATAGTTACTATCACCCTATAATGGATAAGTACATCACCTTGTAACATCATTGTATATTCTACCACCTAGTTACACCATCAATACCAAACACTGATCAATTCTCCCCACATCTCCTAAAATAATAATATATTTTTTAAATAAATATATTATTATATTCCATATATATTGAAATTAATCCAATTATATCTCATGATAAATAATTACATCGTATCGTACTTAATCATGACACATCACATGATATTCTAAAATTATCTTTAATAAAATAGAACCTAAAATATACATAATAAAAATTAAAAATAATAAAACTATTTCACTATACTCTATAGATTTCTTCCATATCATATCTCATGATTCATTATACTCACTAGATAATTATTAATATTTTTTTGTAATTTAATTTACCATATAAATATGTTACATAAAATTAAATATGTTCATTTCTATCATATATCATGTCAACAAAAGGAGTATCATGTCGAGTATTAAAAAAACATTCTTTTTTATTAAAAACAATTCAATCCATTTTTCACCGTTTTAATCTATATTATATGGTTTAAAAATAAAAATTAATATATATTGTTTCTATATGAATATTAAAAATTTTAAAAAGTTTATTAAACTTATAATATAAATAAAACCCCCACTCCTCTTTTGATATTTTTTATGAAACTATTTATTATTTCCATGTGCATAGGAATGAATATAATAAAATAATAATAATATATATGAATTCATGATTAAACCACATGTTTTTCTAAGCATGCATACCCATGAACCAAAACATTTACTAGGGCCTATGATTTTAAATTTTAGTAATAAATCATATGTTCACATAAACAATTAATAATTAGCACCACACACTCTTCCAAAATATTTTTAGAATCATAATAAAAAAACCTGAGTTAGCTTCACCCATTAAAAGTAATGTGAACTTAATTTCATGTTCTTATAACTTTACATCCTATTTTTTAACAAATATAACATTAAAGGCTTCTCTTTCATAAAAATGTACTTATATTAAATTCAACCACCATAACATAACTATCATGGTCACATTGGTATATTAACAAACCAAAATACTTCAATAAATATGTACTAAATCCAAACCACATAATGGTGATATACACCAAATTTTACCTTGTGTTGATACACATATTGACATAATCAACATCTCTATCTGATGGTTTTATACATGGGTGTTTGTGTGTTATGATATAATGTGTGAGTCGGCTAATTTCTCTAATTATATATTATCATGTTACGTTTTATCATCATGGATGAATGATTTAGTAGTTTGTAATAACTAAATAAATTTTTTAAACATTAAATAACTGATTATAATTAGGATTTGGGATTTAAAAAATCCTTCATTTCTTATGAAAAAGTTTACTAAATTTGTTAGGCATTTGAGAAACATTTAATATCATTATATAACTCTATAAATAAGATAATGGTTTGTTAATTTATGTCCAATGGATATGATATTATGGTTCAAGTAGTAATATACCTTAATGAAACATCTTTTTGATGTCTCTCCCACATTAATTTAATGGTTCAAATACATTGATAATAATAGAGGACACATCCCAACAATTAGATGATTAATCACAATCCATATATACCCTAAGAGGAGGAAGTTTTTGTATTGATTATAGTGTTACCTCTTAACCTTATAGAGAATATATCAGATAAATAGGTTAAACAAAAGATAGTTATAAATTCTGTTTTATTTTATTCTATTCATATATATGGATACAGATTATAGAAAAATGGGTTTTGGTTTCCTGTTTTTATTTTTTTTTGGAAAAGTGTTCTCACCCTACAAAATCATTATGTCATATTATATTCACTACCATTAAGTTTTAGTTGAGGGATTTTATAGATAAATAATCTAAGAAAATTCATTTATATAGAATCATTGAATGTCTTATAAACAATGTTTGTTGTACTATATGTAATCAGTAGCATTAATTTATTTCTTATAACTACATTAGCATGGTTTTATAAAATTCATAGAACCTTATCATGGTTTATAAAAAAATGGTCATGTAAATAACTTCAAAAACATAAAACATCAAAAAATAATTAAATTAAAGTTTTTTTAAACAAAAAAATATTGGAGTTAGTATAAAAATGAAATTTTCTTAAGACAAACTCTTTTTTTTATCTTAAAAAACATCATTCTTTTAAAATTATAACTTTTTATGTCTCTTCCCAAAATTGATTCAACTAAGGAAAAATAATGTGGTTTCCCAAGTTACATATTTTCATGTGAAAAAAACCATGTCCTGGACAATAATTGTAACACCCCAAGCTTCAACGGTACGTTTCCTTTCGACTAATGCGATAGCGTGTGTTGTACGCAACCTCGAGTTCTAACACACACCACAGCTAATTAAACTAGCCGTTGTGAATAGTAATACCTACGTTTTGAAATCATATATACATTTTATATTTCAAAATGGACTTCATTTTTGGATTCGGAATATCAAAATTAGCCTAGGGTGAAATTTTGGTACTTTTCGGATAACTTTTATATTTTGATGAATAGTGAAAATTACTAAATTTTAATTAAAAACAACTTTTTTAATCAAAATAATTAATATTGATAAATTATGAATTTGAGTAGTTTTAAAGTATATTTATAATATATTTTTACCATTTAATATAATGTTGGTCATTGGACATAATTTTACAATTAAACCGAACATAAACAAGTGTCAATCTTTTGATAGTTATTATCTCTTAAAAACACGCTTTTTGTTTTGATAGCGGGAATTAATTTTAAATTAATTTCTTCCACTTCTGTGTTTTGAATTTAGGAAAATGGATTCCATATTTGGAATCAGGATGTTCAAATTCTGTAAATAGGTAACTTTTATTTTTACACATTTTGAATAATTACTGCGGTAAATATTTTATTTACCATGGTTAAAGGGTAAATCCGGTAAATAAGGGTTAAAAAATAATATTATAATAATACAAAATTAGCCTAAAACGTGTCCTAACCTTATTGTTGGACACATACCCGACCATGGGCATCCTTGGGTCGATTTGGGGACCCCTTGGAGCCATTTGTATGTGGTAGGAACACATTATATTAATAAAGTTAAAATAAAAATAAAAATGGCATAAGCTTACATCTTTTAGAAGAACAATTTTTACATAGGGTTATACATGTTGGATTTTCGATTATAAATATCCATTAGAAAGATAAAAAGATTTACTACATAATGATATTTTATTTATAATTTTTTGATATCAAATAATTTAAATTATTAATGACACAATAATGATGCAATGTTTACCTCATTAATAAATCATTTAAATAAATAAGATTATAATGATTAAAATATTATCTAAAACCTGTCCAATTATTATTGGTTGATGTTATTTAGAATATGAGTCATCTTATCTTCGACTTCAATGATTTTTGGACCATTATAAACCGAATATAATTATATTATAAAGTAATACTTTCACTCTTTCCTAAAGAGCCCCGCCTCACCCTTATAAAAGGAGACAACTTCTACTCATTCCTCACACCTCTCAAGCCACTTGGCTCGTCCAAACCCTGCCCAAATAAGCTCCCCACATCCCTCTCCTCCTCCTTGAAGCTTCCCCTTAGGCAGAAAGCATTTCAAGAAGTCCTTTGGTTCCAACCAAAGTGAGTTACGTAAATTAAAGGTAACGATTTCTCTTAAATTATTTTCATTTATTTTGCTTCTCCAACCCCCTAACTCTTTTTATTTCCTTTATTTTGTAACAACACCAGTATCCAAAATATACTAGGATGTTGTTATAATAAGGATTCAAACTACAAATACAGACAACTCCATCTAATGGATGATGAACATAATGTTTCTGTGGATGGTAAACTAACGCCTCACGAAACGATGATTGTTCATATACATCTTACCGCCTCTCATGGTGGACATTATGATGGAACTGTAATTAAGTGTGATATTAATGATACATATTTTATATATAAGCTTCTGTAATTCCATTTTATTTCATACCATTATTCGTTTCATGTTGTATATACATACGATAATTTCATTTGAGGAAGTGCGGACTACCGCCCCCTTAAAATGATATGACTCGTTCATACCACACATGGAACGTATAAAGAATGGTGTTAATGAACATAATTAACATATATAAAATATTATATTATACTGGAATAATAATATACCTTCGTATCATTTGGATTCAATTCTTTTAAAATGAAAAATTAAATGGAAGTAGCGTTCGTGCGTACGTACGGACTACCGTCTCCACGAATGCGATGAAATTCATTCTCCATCGTAACCATTAAAGTATAATTATCATTTGATGATTTAAAAATGATTTTTAAGGACTTGATATCATTCTGGATATGAATAATATACAACCTATCCTTTACAAAAATGTCTTACGTAACAAAACATATGAAAGAAAACAAGTAAGTTAACACCCGAAACAACGATAATACTAAGATATTATTATCAAATCAATATTAAAAGATCATATATGATATCATATTAATTTATATGATTCTTGTATAATTTAATAACAATTATTTCACCATTATACAGGAGGTTAACCTACCCAAACCAAGGAAAAATACAAGGTAAGGGTTATTTCACAATCTCTTTATTATCCGAGGTTGTTTATACGTAATAATCTACTGGGACCTCGTTATCATCCACATCCATGTTTCTTCAAAATGTATTTCAAAAAAATTAATATTTAAAAGAATATGGGTTAAAGTCATTTATACCCTTGTTTGACTTTTTATAAGAGGTTTATAAGGGAATCTTTCCGTCATTTTCAAAACAAGGTCCTTTTTAAGATTTTCGACAGAATTAAGGTAAGAATGTTTTTTTAACTTATACGGCGAGTGCGGCTATTTTCCGCTGTTATAAAATCTTCAGAGCTTCCCTTACAATCTTATAAGATTATTTTCAAAGAAAATGTTTTATTTTATATGGATATTACATGATTTCAAAATAAAAGGAGATATTTCTTTAAAAAGAATTTTTATTTCATCTATGTCAACATCCTTTGATGGATTTTAAGATTATTTGAAGTTGATTTATTATGATACAAAACTTATATATTGTATTGATGGTTTTGTGATATGTTTGACTTTGGATGTGCTATTTTTTATACCATTCATAGTTTATGGTGAAAGTATTGACATTTCGTATGCTAGTTTTAATACGAATGTTTATGTTATGTTTAAACCTTTTCATATGGGAATGCATTGGACTTAATATGTGACGGGTGGAGCCCGCTATAGCTCCTCGATGCGTCGGTAGGTCTCATGAGACAAACTAGTGTCTTGGCACAAGGCCTTGACAAAATCTTATTTGTAGTCTTGGCACGAGGCCTTGGCTATATGGTTATGATAGTCTGGCATTATGCATTCTATCATTATGAAAGTGGTTATTGATTTTGCATGTGATTATTCGATTAGTAGAATAAGCATGTGAATAAGTAAATGGCATTATTTCATTTTATTTATGCCATACTATGTTAAAAGTTCAAGTTTAAAAGGCTTTTGTTTTAGTTATACATTGACTTAAATGTTTATTCTTATTTATGAAAGTTTCCGCTATATTGTTATCCTTACTGGGCATTTGAGCTCACCCCTTTTCTATGTTTTATTTTTCCCAGGATGTGAAGAAGTAAGTTATGAATGACCTGCAGGGATATTATTAGGGGATATTAGTGTGGACTGTGGAGACATTATGTTGTTGTAGTAGTTTTTCATTTTATGATGTAATGTAAGACTTATGAATATTTCTAGTGTTTCCAAGAATACTAAACCAATCGGTCTTTCGAGATTTGATCTTTCTTGTGATCATGACAATGTTATGTAATAATGAACCAACTCTGGTTAACTGGGGTCGGGGCGTTACAGTTGGTATCAGAGGAAGTTTAGTACAAACCTTGGAAGCTAGATTTAGATAAACTCTGATTAGAGAACGTAGACCTAAGATGAACTTTGAGGATTAGTATAGAAGAACTTCCTAGAATTTTGGTATTGTAGAGAATTTGTGAGTTTTCCGAGCAATACATACCTGTCTGGATACGAGCAGATAGAGGCGGCTCTGGCACAGATGTACCTAGGGGTAAAACCCGAAAACACCGCATTGAGCTAGACTCGAACGGGAACTGGTGCACGACAACGGGCCTTGCTGCACTCTTGGTTATGACAATCCCGGGGGATATGCTTAGGATAACTCTCATTTTCTTTACAAATCATTTTGAAGGGATTATGAGTATATACTTCCTCAAAGAAAACATTCTAATGATTATGGATTATATCCATAAATAGTTCAATTTATGTTAAGTGTTTTATAAGTATGGGATTATGTATTTTGATTCATAAACTGATCTAGTTTATGCCATTGTTTAGAAATGGCGCCTAGTGGAAGAAATGGAAACCGTATCAATGCACGCACTCCATGTAGGGATTTCCCTCCTGCTCAAGATAATTATAGTGGGGCTGGTGATGCAACTGGTGCCGATCAGCTAATCACCATACTGGGACAACTTACTCAGGTTATGAATAATAACCTTACCCGTATGGTGCACCCTGATCCGCAACATGGAGGATCAATGTTAGATCGATTCATGAGGCAACAACCACCAACGTTCAATGGGAGTACAAATCCCTTAGTAGCTGAGCAATGGATAAATTCCCTAGAGAAAATATTTCAGGCTTTGGGGAGCAGTGAAAGGGAAAAAGTTATCATGGTAGTTTACCGCCTCACTGGAGATGCTGATCAATGGTGGTCATTGATTAAAAACATTAAGGAAGATGATGAAGTATCAAATATGGAATGGAGGGAGTTCAAAGATCTGTTTTTAGAAAAATACTTCCCTCGTGACCATCGAGCAGATATGGAATGGCAATTTCTAAGTCTGAGACAGAAGGAGGATGTGAATGTCGCAAAGTATGAGGCTAACTTTACAAGGTTAGCAAGGTACGCTGGTGATTATATATGTAACCAAAGAAGTAATATTGATCGTTTCTTTGATGGGTTAAAACCATTTCTCCATCGAGCATTAGTCTCACAATCCTTTTCATCGTACGAAGACATTGTCTCATGTGCTATCAAGACCGAAAAGGAATTCTCTAAGTCTTATGACTTTAAAGAAAAGCAAGAGAAGAAGAGGCCTGCTGATCAATCTGGGAATGGAAATAAGGGGAAGAAAGGAAAGGTTGAATATCCATCCTATGGTAAATGTGGGAAGAAACACCCCGGTGCTTGCTTGAAGGGAATGGGAGTCTGTTACAAGTGTGGTGAAAAAGGCCACCAAGCTCATTATTGAAAAGGGAAGAAGGAAGCCACCAACATTCAGTGCTACAATTGCAGGGAGATGAGACATTATGCGAATGAATGTCCTAAGCGTCAGGAGAACTTACCTTAGAAAAGGCCAAGGGATCAAGGCCATGCTTATTCTATCACTACTGCTGAGGTAGAAGCTCCGAAAGACGTGGTGGCAGGTAATTTAATGGTTTCCTCAAGTTTAGCAAATGCATTATTTGATTCTGGATCATCGCATTGTTTCATATATTCCCAGTTTGCTAAGAAAATTGGATATTTCCAATTTGATTTAATAAGGGAGTTGTCAGTTAAAACTCCTAAGGGAAGTATCATTGCAACAAAGTTTTTTGAATCAGTCCCCATTAGAGCACATAAATTTTCTTTATCTGCTGATCTCATCGTCATACCTATGATTGAGTTTGATATAATCCTCGGTATGGACTAGCTTTCGGACTATGATGCGAAGATTTATTGTAAGAAGAAAGTGGTTACGGTTCTTGATGATAATGATAAGGAACACCTTATTTTTAGAGCAGAATCGTCACCACTTAATTCTTATTTAGATCCAACCCCAGTATCTCAACTTAATTCAATTATTGGGGAGGAAGAGAATGAAATAACTGTCGGTGAGGAAAGGAATGCTCAAATAGAGGATGTACCTGTTGTGAAAGAATTTGTAGATGTATTTCCGGAAGATTTACCTGGACATCCTCCAGAACGATAAGTTGAGTTTTCTATTGATTTGATTCCTGGATCAAGGCCTATATCGAAGACCCCTTATAGAATGGCCAATGTAGAATTAGTCGAACTAAAGAAACAACTAGAGGAATTGAGTAATAAGGGATTTATTCGCCCTAGTGTTTCTCCATGGGGAGCCCCTGTTCTTTTTGTTAAAAAGAAAGATGGATCTATGAGGTTATGTATCGACTACAGGGAGATCAATGCTATAATGATAAAGAACAAGTATCCCCTACCTCCTATTGATGATTTATTTGACCAACTGCATGGAGCTCAATACTTTTCAAAGATTGACCTTCGATATGGATACCATCAGTTGTGTGTGAAGAAGGAAGACGTTCCGAAGACAGCATTTCGAACCAGGTACGGGCATTACGAGTTTACCGTAATGCCGTTTGGATTGACTAATGCACCATCTGTATTCATGGATCTGATGAATAGAGTTTTCAAGGAGTATCTCGATGAATTTGTGGTGGTATTTATTGATGATATCTTGGTATACTCCAAAACCTACGAAGATCATTAAAATCACTTGCGCATTATCTTGAAGACTCTGAGGAGGCATGAATTATATGGGAAGTTTAGTAAGTGTGAATGCTGGCTTCAGGAGATTTCTTTTCTTGGCCATATTGTCTCTAAAGATGGAATCTCTGTTGATCCTTCTAAGACCAAGGCAATCCAAGAATGGCCAGCACCTACGAGTATAACTGAGGTACGTAGTTTTATTGGTTTGGCAGGTTATTATCGACGTTTCGTCCAGAATTTTGCCCGATTGGCTAACCCATTAACGAAGCTCACACGTAAAGGGGTTAAATTTGTTTGGAAAAAAGAGTGTGAAGAATGTTTCGAAGAACTGAAGAGAAGATTAGTCAATGCTCCTATATTGACTCTACCATCGGGGAATGACGGGTTCGTTATTTATAGTGATGCATCAAAGAAAGGACTTGGTTGTGTCCTTATGCAGAATGATAGAGTTATTACCTATGCATCACGACAGTTGAAAATTCATGAACAAAACTATCCTACTCATGATCTTGAGTTAGCATCTGTGATATTTGCTTTGAATATATGGAGGCACTACCTCTATGGTGAAAAATGTGAGATTTATACTGATCACAAGAGTTTGAAGTATATTTTCTCACAAAAAGAACTCAACATGAGGCAAAGGAGATGGCTTGAATTACTCAAGGATTATGATTGCACGATACACTACCACCCGGGGAAAGCAAACAAGGTGGAAGATGCTTTGAGCAGAAAAGACCATGGTGTTTTGAACATGATGAGAATTGAAAGGGATCCAATTTTCATGGATCTAGTGAAGATGGACATGGGAATAACCAGGGAAGGTGAAACATCAATGCTTTTTCAAATGGTTGCCAAACCATCTTTACTAGAAAGGATTAAGAGTTCTCAGACCGATGATGAAGAATTTCAGAAGAAGATTAAAGCTGTGAATGATGGGAGATTGAGAGACTTTGTGTATGAAGATGGGATTTTGAAATTCGGGAAGAGACTTTGTGTTCCCGATTTACCTGATCTAAAAAGGGAATTGCTGGATGATGCTCATAGTTCCAATTTCTCTATACACCCTGGGAGCACCAAAATGTATAGAGATTTGAAGGAACATTTTTGGTGGGACAACATGAAGAGAGAGATTGCTGATTTTGTGTCAAGATGTATGGTTCGTCAACAAGTGAAAGCTGGAAGGCAACAGCCTGGAGGAGTCAGGCAACCTCTTCCCATACCAGAGTGGAAATGGGACAATATTACGATGGACTTTGTCATGGGGCTACCAAAGACTCCTAGAAGGAATGATGCAATATGGGTTATTGTTGATCGTATTACCAAGTCAGCACATTTTCTTTCTATAAGAGAAGATCTACCCCTGGAACGTCTATCAAGACTATATATTAATGAAGTTGTGAGACTTCATGGAGTACCCTTATCGATTGTTTCTGATCGTGATCCCCGTTTTACTTCAAGATTTTGGAAAAGTCTTCAGAAATCCCTGGATAATGAACTTCATTTAAGCACTGCTTACCACCCTCAGACAGATGGACAATCAGAACGGACTATTCAGACCTTAGAAGACATGTTGAGATCTTGCTCACTTGATTTTCAGTGTATGTGGGATCAATATTTACCACTGGTAGAATTTTCCTATAACAATAGCTTCCATTCGAGTATTCAGATGGCACCATATGAAGCGTTATATGGAAAGAGATGTCGTACACCAACCTGTTGGGATGAGGTTGGTGAAAGAAAACTTGTAGGCCCAGAACTAGTGGAGGAAACGGTGGAGAAGGTGAAGGTAATCCAAAATCACATCAAAGCAGCTCAAAGTAGGCAGAAGAGCTATGCCGATAATCGAAGGAAGGATTTGGAATTTCAAGTCGGTGATCATGTTTTCCTGAAGGTATCTCCATGGAAGGGAGTCATACGTTTTGGTAAGAAAGGTCAATTGAGTCCCAGGTACATCGGACCCTTCGAAATTCTAGAACGAATTGGGGTTGTAGCTTACCGATTGGCAATGCCGCCAAGTCTCTCCAAAGTTCACGATGTGTTCCACGTATCTCTATTGAGGAAATACATGCCTGACCCAATGCATGTACTCACCTTTGAAGAATTAGAACTGGAACCCGATCTGTCTTATTGTGAAGAGCCCGTCAAGATTCTTGATACGAGAGAACAAGTGCTGAGAAACCGGACGACGCGTCTGGTAAAAGTTTTGTGGAGAAATCATAAGATGGAAGAGGCAACGTGGGAACCCGAGGAACTTATGATGAAGAACCAACCAAGTCTTTTTATATAGTAATACCCTAGAAATTGGGAGGACGCAATTATTTGAAGGAGGAAAGAATGTAACACCCCAAGCTTCCACGGTACGTTTCCTTTCGACTAATGCGATAGCGTGTGTTGTACGCAACCTCGAGTTCTAACACACACCACAACTAATTAAACTATCCGTTGTGAATAGTAATACCTACTTTTTGAAATCATATATACATTTTATATTTGAAAATGGACTTCATTTTTGGATTCGGAATATCGAAATTAGCCTAGGGTAAAATTTTGGTACTTTTCGGATAACTTTTATATTTTGATGAATAGTGAAAATTACTAAATTTTAATTAAAAACAACTTTTTTAATCAAAATAATTAATATTGATAAATTATGAATTTGAGTGGTTTTAAAGTATATTTAGAATATATTTTTACCATTTAATATAATGTTGGTCATTGGACAAAATTTTACAATTAAACCGAACATAAAAAAGTGTCAATCTTTTGATTGTTATTATCTCTTAAAAACACGCTTTTTGTTTTGACAGCGGGAATTAATTTTAAATTAATTTCTGCCATTTCTGTGTTTTGAATTTAGGAAAATGGATTCCATATTTGGAATCAGGATCTTCAAATTGTGTAAATAGGTAACTTTTATCTTTACACATTTTGAATAATTACTGCGGTAAATATTTTATTTACCATGGTTAAAGGGTAAATCCGGTAAATAAGGGTTAAAAAATAATATTATAATAATACAAAATTACCCTAAAATGTGTCCTAACCTTATTGGTGGATACATACCCGACCATGGGCATCCTTGGGTCGATTTGGGGACCCCTTGGAGCCACTTGTATGTGGTAGGGACACATTATATTAATAAAGTTAAAATAGAAATAAAAATGGCATAAGCTTACATGTTTTAGAAGAACAATTTTTACATAAGGTTATACATGTTGTATTTTCGATTATAAATATCCATTAGAAATATAAAAAGATTTCCTACATAATGATATTTTATTTATAATTTTTAGACATCAAATAATTTAAATTATTAATGACACAATAATGATGCAATGTTTACCTCATTAATAAATCATTTAAATAAATAAGATTATAATGATTAAAATATTATCTAAAACCTGTCCAATTCTTATTGGTTGATGTTATTTAGAATATGAGTCATATTATATTCGACTTCAATGATTTTTGGACCATTATAAACCGAATATAATTATATTATAATGTAATACTTTCACTCTTTCCTAAAGAGCCCCTCCTCTCCCTTATAAAAGGAGACCACTTCTACTCATTCCTCACACCTCTCAAGCCACTTGGCTCGTCCAAACCCTGCCCAAATAATCTCCCCACATCCCTCTCCTCCTCCTTGAAGCTTCCCCTTAGGCAGAAAGCATTTCAAGAAGTCCTTTGGTTCCAACCAAAGTGAGTTACCTAAATTAAAGGTAACGATTTCTCTTAAATTATTTTCATTTATTTTTCTTCTCCAACCCCCAAACTCTTTTTATTTCCTTTCTTTTGTAACAACAACGGTATCCAAAATATACTAGGATGTTGTTATAAGAAGGATTCAAACTACACATACACACAACTCCATCTAATGGATGATGAACATAATGTTTCTGTGGATGGAAAACTAACGCCTCACGAAACGATGATTGTTCAAATACATCTTACCGCCTCTCATGGTGGCCATTATGATGGCACTGTAATTAAGTGTGATATTAATTATACATATTTTATATATAAGCTTCTGTAATTCCATTTTATTTCATACCATTATTCGTTTCATGTTGTATATACATACGATAATTTCATTTGAGGAAGTGCGGACTACCGCCCCCTTAAAATGATATGACTCGTTCATACCACACATGGAACGTATAAAGAATGGTGTTAATGAACATAAGTAACATATATAAAATATTATATTATACTGGAATAATAATATACCTATGTATCATTTGGCTTCAATTCTTTTAAAATGAAAAATTAAATGGAAGTAGCGTTTGTGCGTACGTACGGACTACCATCTCCACGAATGCGATGAAATTCATTCTCCATCGTAACCATTAAAGTATAATTATCATTTGATGATTTAAAAATGATGTTTAAGGACTTGATATCATTCTGGATATGAATAATATACAACCTATCCTTTACAAAAATGTCTTACGTAACAAAACATATGAAAGAAAACAAGTAAGTTAACACCCGAAACAACGATAATACTAAGATATTATTATCAAATCATTCTTAAAAGATCATATATGATATCATATTAATGTATATGATTCTTGTATGATTTAATAACAATTATTTCACTATTATACAGGAGGTTAACCTACCCCAACCAAGGAAAAGTACAAGGTAAGGGTTATTTCACAATCTCTTTATTATCCGAGGTTGTTTATACGTAATAATCTACTGGGACCTCGTTATCATCCACATCCATGTTTCTTCAAAATGTATTTCAAAACATTTTTAATATTTAAAAGAATATGGGTTAAAGTCATTTATACCCTTGTTTGACTTTTTATAAGAGGTTTATAAGGGAATCTTTCCGTCGTTTTCAAAACAAGGTCCTTTTTAACCTTTTCGACAGAATTAAGGTAAGAATGTTTTTTTAACTTATACGGAGAGTGCGGCTATTTTCCGCTGTTATAAAATCTTCAAAGCTTCCCTTACAAGCTTAATAGATTATTTTCAAAGAAAATGTTTTATTTTATATGGATATTACATGATTTCAAAATAAAAGGAGATATTTCTTTAAAAAGAATTTTGATTTCATCTATGTCAACATCCTTTGATGGATTTTAAGATTATTTGAAGTTGATTTATTATGATAAAAAACTTATATATTGTATTGAAGGTTTTGTTATATGTTTGACTGTGGATGTGCTATTTTTTATACCATTCATAGTTTATGGTGAAATTATTGACATTTCCTATGCTAGTTTTAATACGAATGTTTATGTTATGTTTAAACCTTTTCATATGGGAATGCATTGGACTTAATATGTGACGGGTGGAGCCCGCTATAGCTCCTCGATGAATCTGTAGGTCTCATGAGACAAACTAGTGTCTTGGCACAAGGCCTTGACAAAATCTCATTTGTAGTCTTGGCACGAGGCCTTGGCTATGTGGTTATGATAGTCTGGCATTATGCATTCCATCATTATGAAAGTGGTTATTGATTTTGCATGTGATTATTCGATTAGTAGAATAACCATGTGAATAAGTAAATGGCATTATTTCATTTTATTTATGCCATACTATGTTAAAAGTTCAAGTTTAAAAGGCTTTTGTTTTAGTTATACATTGCCTTAAATGTTTATTCTTATTTATGAAAGTTTCCGCTATATTGTTATCCTTACTGGGCATTTGAGCTCACCCCTTTTCTATGTTTTATTTTTCCCAGGATGTGAAGAAGTAAGTTATGAATGACCTGCAGGGATATTATGAGGGGATATTAGTGTGGACTATGGAGACATTATGTTGTTGTAGTAGTTTTTCATTTTATAATGTAATGTAAGACTTATGAATATATCTAGTGTTTCTAAGACTACTAAACCAATCGGTCTTTCGAGATTTGATCTTTCTTGTGATCATGCCAATGTTATGTAATAATGCACCGACTCTGGGTAACTGGGGTCGGGGTGTTACAATAATAGAAAAATACATTGTATTATATATTTAAAGAAACATTGTTTTTCTTAAAATTCTCAAAACAAATCATCAAAGTGTGTGTGTATTGGATCTAAGGTGGGCATTAGACCATGATACACAGAGTTTTAGATGATGTGATTTAAATTTAGTTGATTGTATTTAAATATTTAATTAATTTTCTAAGTGTGTATAAATTATAAAATATGTTTGGAAATACAATATTTTTTATTTTTCATATATAATAATATGAAATGTTTATATTTAATGTCCATGTTTACTGAAAAGGTGTTTTGTTGATTTTTCAGTCTTTTAAATTAAATAAAATCAATTTTATTTAGTTTTTTTAAGGATTTTAAAAAACATATAAAGTATTTATATGATGATAAATTTTTCCACAAATATCATATATTTTTTATATGAAATAATTCTAATATAGTACCATGTAAAATAAAAATACGAAAGAGTCTGTATTGAATTAAATGTTAAAATATTATGTGTATATATTAATAGATGACCATAAATCATGATTATATTATAAAGTACATATATATTTATTTATTAAATAATCGTAATTTTTTTTCTCATCCATAAATTTATGAATTAATCATATAGTTAATTTTTTTCTTATTTTTTTTCATGAATATAAGGTTATAATATTATGAATAAATTGAAAATTTATTTTATAGTACCAAACTATTTCTTATATGTGTCGTACCATGAAAACAAAGAGTTACATTATAGTTATAGTATATGATTTAAATTCATTCAACCTTGAGAATGATTTTTTTAATGATTATAACCATTAAATTATAGGTTTGTTTTTATTTTTAAATATTAGGTATTAGGTTAATTTTGTAATTGATAATTATCGTAAGTATTAATCCATGGATTGTAAGACTTTTGGCATGATGTAATAATGGATTAAGAGATTAGGATTTATCTATAAATTTAGGGTTAACTACCTATTAGAGAATTGATTCTCCTATATTGTTTTTTTTTGTATGATTATAATTCATTACATGAAAATGTTTCATGTACTGTATTCCTAGTTTAAATTTGGATATTTGTAAATATAAATATATTTTTACTACTTTTAGGTAACATAGATCATGCATTTTATAAATATATATACATTAATAAGTTTTAAAAATATTACTTTTTAAGGTATAAGATATATAAAATTAATATTTTGAAGTAACTGTACAAGATTTCACTACATTAGATAAGATAGTGAGATTATAAAAACCATTAAAATAAAAACTTTTATATTTATTCCAAAATGAGAAATTATTTTGGATTTAATCATATAAGTAAGAATATTTTATGAAATTTGATTTTTTATATATTATCATAGATAGTAAAAGACGGTTACGAGTCGACCTAATTGAATATATTTCTAGATGAATAAATTTAGAATGATCCATATGATGGATTTGGGGAAAATGTTTTACTAAAATATCCAAGAGTCATATATGATATGATTAGCATGATGGTCTACCTAAATATCAATGTGATGTGAGAGAAACCAAATAAACAGAAATGTTAGTGAAATATAGACATTGAATCATAAATAGATATCATATAATTTCAAAGGCCTCATTATTTTAGTGGGAGAAAATTTCATAAATTTCCTCATTAAATGATTATTAAACATTATAACCAACTGATAAAAACTTATGTTATATATAAAATAACATCATAAACATCAAACAAGAAATAATTATCAAATATGGAAAATGATATGATTAATGAAAGAAACATATTATACTAGTATAGAGACCAAATAATATTTATTAATAAATATTGAATGTTTTATGTGCTAGGGAAAGAACATTTAGAATAGTGGAATAATAAATTTTCAATAAGGAAATCTAGAATCATATACAAATAATTAGAAAGATTATCTTTATGGTTTTAAAAGAATTATTTAGGTGTAAAATAAATAAATATAATTTTTTTAAACTCACGTAATTAATATGACCAGGTTTGTTATTGACTTGGATAGACCATGGTCTTCATTATTGCTAGATCTAGCTATGATATTTTTTCTGTAATCATTGCAAAAAAGTATGAAATAATATTAATGAGTTTAATAAAATTTCACTAAATTTCAATTGTATGACAAGGATATGGGAGTAGAACAAGGGTTTTTCTGGATCTATTAATTTGATAAGATTAAAAAAGGGTAATATCTTATATATTAAAAATAATAATGGATAGTCCAATATCCATCCAATGTCATTGAATCCTAAAGGAGATTTCAAGTATAAGGGGATGTGTTTTAAATATGAAAATCATTGTCATTGGATAATTAATTTCCTCAAACAACTAATGGGGTAAAATAAAATATTTTGATATTACATTCCAGGAAAAAAATTTAGATATAAATTAATTTATTTTGAATGTAATATGATAAAAAATGTATATTATATATTTTTTAAATATATTGGTCTTCAAAATTATATAAAGGAAAAAATGATGCTATTAGTTTTCATTAAACTGATAATTTAAAGGGTTACTGCCTCATGAATTTATATGAAATGTAATATTCCAAGCTAAAATAGATCTATATATTGGTTTTGTATGTTCATATCATTTTTATAAATTTGATAAGAGAATTAATATTGGAATTATTGGTTATTATTAATAAATGATATTTTTTTTCATAAACATGGTTACTTTTCTGGTCTGATTATATAAAATTCTTTAATAGAAGTTAAGGATAATAATATTATCCAGGAAAAGTGATTTTATCTAAATTAATTCATCAAATATGATATAAATTATCATGATCCTTTTGTGGGTTATTTTAGAGAATAATATATTAATTTAAAAATATTGGTGTAAAAATATAAAAACAATTTATTTTCAAAATGATCATAGATTATGTGTAAAATATTTTTGGTAATAAAAATATTTTTTATCTCTCTAAAAAAATAATTTGATTCATTTAAATATTTTTGAGGTAAAATATTGTTTCTTAATAGATAATGGGAGTATGTTTTTGCATAATGAAGTTCACAATGTAATACATAAAATATAATACCTATCTAACATAAATAAAAAATCACTTTATATCCTAAAATAATATAGGGAATGATAGTAAAAATGATGTTCATCATATAATTATATTTAATTTTATTAATAAAATAATCTCAATGAATATTTTTGTAGAAAATTTATAAGATGATGGTGAGAAATATAGAAATATTTTTACGTATTTAAGAAAAAATAAGTTATTAACATAATAATTTTAATTATCGTAGAGATAATAAGTTTGTATATTATATTTATGGAGTTAAACAAGAGGATGATGAATCATTGTATCATCGTTATTCATATTTTTTTCTATAGATGTTAACCCATTAAATTAATTTAGTGAGGTGATTTAATATATATTCACACAAACATAAAAGTGGGAATATATACATGTATAATAATATCAATAGAACATTACAAATGTAACAATCATAAGAAATATCTATTGGTCTAAAACATAGTATATGATTATACTGGTATTTATTTATAGTTCTATGGATATTTTGAAAGTATTTTAATAATATTAAAAATTCCTCACATTATATAAAAGGTAATATCAACCTTTAAATTCATTCATTTTTTAACATTTATCATATAAATAAAAATGATAATTTTTATAATATTCATGACCCTAAACTCCTAGAACTCATGCTAAAAATATAATCATTATATTTATAATTTTACACCAATCTATATGACCCAATTTTCGCCATCGAAAACATAAAATGTTAATTGAAAATATTGGATAACATATATATGCATGGAGTTTTTTGGCTGGGAGTTTTATATAAATAGGATAAAATCTTACATTATAATACCGTTCTCTTATAGTGATATTTTTTGTAATATATACCATTTTTATTATTATACATTGATTTTTCAACATCTACAAATAAAAATATTCACACATGAAATCATTCTAGACATGATTATTCTTAAACTGGGGAAAATAACAATAATGCGGTTGGAATGAAACTCACTAAATGGGTACATAGAGGAATTTATAATTTATTATCTTCAGTGGTAACAAGAGTTGAATAAGGGTACGAGAACACATTCATAGTGAATGAGTATAAAATAATAGAATTTAAACCTATGAAAAGATAGATCATAATTAATTAGGCATGACATATGAACTTCAACAATTAAATTATCATATGTGTAAACACTCATGGGCCATGTGAATGATATCCTATAGTAAATGATCCCTTGGGACTCATTGCAGACATTGAAAAACTATATAGTAATCCTGGAGCATAAAACATTCTTCTTATAATCACCTAACAAGATAATTATAAAATTATCTAATGATTAAAATACAATGGTTAATTTTATATAATACGATGATATACTATTATTTAATAAATTATTTTATCTCTCAAGAGTATATTATAACATTCAACCGCATCATCTCTTATGAGTAAAATAGAAAATATTTCATATTCAAATTTATAAATGGAATGGATGGATTTAATTGACCAAATGATCCAGTTTTATAACATTACCCCATGTTAAACATCCATAAATATGTTCATGTACCATAGAATGAACAAAAAACATAGAATCTTCAACTTTTCAGAAGAAAACCCTTTAAAACAAACACCACTAATTTGTTTCTTAATTAAATCATTGAAATAAAATATGTTCCATGAAAATATCATTAAAACATATTCATATACTTTTAAAAAAAGGAACTAAATGTTCTCATAAGATATAATCCCTATCAAATTATTGAATTCATTAATGGATATTGATATATATGTAAATACATTTAAAATAACATTTGAAACAGTTCATTTAAAATAACGGAAAATACATGTTTTGTTTGATACAGTTAAAAATTGAAAACAATAAAAAATGGAAAAATGTTTTCCATTGAAGATAATTATGGATTATTGTATTTAATATTCAAAATAATGAATTAATATGATGGAATGAAAACCCATTCATGGTATAGATTTTGAAATTAAATATTCCTTTAAAACATGTGTAAAGGTAGTAAAAAGTGTCTCCTGTTGAAAACATTAAGAAATTTACTTTTAAAAACATTTAAAAAAATTAACATTATAATGGAAAATAAATTCAAAAAATAATTTATGATCATAAAATAAATTATTGAATAAGATAATGAACATGGAGGAAGGGTTAGGCTTAAAGTATTCAAAACATTTAATGAAACATTTTTAAAGAAATAAATTTAATGTTTTAAAAAAAATTATCTAAGAACATAAAATTGGATAATTATAAAAAGGGACATGATATTATATCTAAATGGTCATTATATGAACCATATAAATGAATATTGGTGCTTCAATAAAAAACATGCCTCAAATAAGAAATTTTAATTGAGAAACCACTAAAACTTTGTTAATGCCTAAATAAAAAAGGTATCAAATGGAGGCAATTATCGTGATTATATAAAATCCATAATATCAAAGATATAATATGTGAAAACATGTTCATTGGTAGTAATTACACTGTTTATAATAAATCATGGTACATAACATGAATTATATTTTAATGAATTAAAATTTCAATCATGAAAACCATTGCAACATTTATAACATTTGAATCAATATTTCATGAAAGAGAGTAATTAAAATTCATATTAAATTTCATGAAAAAATATTCATTGAGGAAATAATTTATCAATTTGTTCTATAAAATTATCATATATGGTAATAGATTCATATAATAGGATATTCCTCAAAGAAAAAATATCTTTACTAATAATCTTTTCAAAGATCATATCACTTATGTGAGAATTAATCATTGTTGTGATTATGTGTGACAATTTTAAATACACATAAAGTAATGTTTAAATAGAAATTATATGATTAGAGATTATTTCACCAATAATCAATGTATAACATATTCAATGAATTATAAATATAACCCAATAAATGGAAATTGGGTTAATAAATACCATAATGCAAGTTTAGACATCCTATATATTTCAATTAACTACTATATAATAAACTGATATTAATTATTTAATTATTAAATAATATTTATAGGTTTATTAATTTATCATTAAACAGTTTATTTCAATGAATTTTTTAGTTTCATAATCGTTTAATACAGGTCGAGTGTTTTGAGGAAGTATGGTTCATAATCTCATAACAAATCTATAGGTATACCCTGGTCAAAGGGGTTATTATTCCATTTTAAATAGAATATATATAAAAAAGTAATTATAATTTTTATAAATATAATACAATTTTATAAATATCCCTGTAAGAGTATATGAAAAATGAATAACATCGCTTAATTGAGATGGTAATCCACACATATTCAAGAATGATGCTATCATTTTCCAGTAGATGAAAGGGAATGAAAATATGAGATATATTATTTAGACAGAATGATAAATATTTAAATAATTTCATATATATATATATATTAAATTATTATAACCAACCATGAATGTCATTGATGAGTAATGAAATTCATCTGTTTGTGAGGCAATAGTCTACATTTACAAACACATGCTAGTTTCGTCTCCCATTTTATGTAAAAATTACAATACTTAGGTAAAAAAATTAACATAATAACATATTGATATATGAGATATACACATATTATTATATTTTAATTGTTAGGGTATAATTTAAGGATGTATAATAATAATTAATATGAAAACACTCAATTGGTATGATTACCACCTCTTTGAAGAACCACCTTTTGATCTCTCCATACAGACCCTAGGTATGGTCTTATAAAACTAAAGTAACCTCTATTTTGTTATTAAAGATGTTATAAAGAGTTTTTTCCCTGTTTTGTTCCATCTATGTGGCTTATAAAGTGTATGGAAGAGAGGAGATTTGTTGTACATATATAATATAGGGGAGGGGAGCCCTTAGAATTAAATAAATCATTAATTTCTTATTAATTTGTTATCATTTTAATGTGAATAAAATTGATATATTTGAAATATAGGTTATTTTTGAGTCAAAATAATCTCATCAAATAATAATATTACATTATAGAGACTTTTTAACCCTTATATCTCAGTTTTAACCCCTCATTAAAGCTTTTAATGATTACCATGACAATGATTTTCCCTCTTTAGGGGTCAAGAATATTATCATAACATGAAATGTGTCCCATAAATGTAAAAAGGATTATATTATATACTATATATTAGTCACTTATAAATTTAAAATATTTTATTTATTTTAAATAATTTATCTAAATCAAATTTCATATATGATTCCATAATAAATTTTAATAAACTATTTAGATAGTTGACTTTTTAATATATCATGACATTAATAAAGATAAAATATAAACATATAGAAAATCACTAATAAAATATATTTAACCAAAAAATACTGGTATATGATAACTTCCCAAAAAATACATCAAATATTTTTAAAATATTTTAATTGTATTTTTCCTTTATGAATATGAACAACGTCAGTGTTAATTATGAATTTAAGGTAATTATTTCACCAAAAATAATTAAAAATAAATTACCATTAATTTTTTTTATTCATTTTCAAAATGAAATTTTACAATCATTCACTACTATTTATTATCAATGTGAAAAAATTATTGTAATTATAAAAATTATGTAAGAGACATTCTGTAATTTCCCTTTACATAGAATAATATTATAGACTATATAACAGAAAATATTTCAAAGACCTATATTAGCCTAACATATCATCGATTTTATGTATTTTGATGATTCAAAAAATCTTTATTTTAATCCTAATAAATTAATATTAAGTGTTTCAAATGATATTTTCTTTTTAAGGTATTTATCTTAAATCGACTCTAAGATTTTATCATATTCCTAGTTGAGTATTAAATCAATAAAAAAGTGTTTTCTCTTATGAATATTGATGTTTCGTAATAATTTAGCTCTTCAACTAAGAATAAATAAACTCATATTGTATGATTAGCATACTATGAAATATATTGTCTTAAAAAGATAATAGAATAACTACCGCATATTCCAAGTCATATTTTTCAAGTAGGGAATTATTATAGGATGTCTTTATCTTACAAAAAGGATACTCACCAAAGTCTGTCTTATGAGTGTAAAAATAAAGTGATAAAGAAAATTATAACTGTTGTGTAACATATTTATCTTATTCTGGAGAATTATCCAATCTAATGTTAAATTATATGTATCTAACACACAATTTAAGTGAAGGATTTGTTTTAACATATGATTATTCTTAAGAAAATATCATTTGAAAAAAAACTACATGTTGGTTATCTTATATAGGATTAACTATTATGAAGAATTTCACAATTACATTAATAATCTCTTGATGTGTATATTCATTTTTTAATAATATTATAAATTGGTGTTCCCATTTTAAGAAATATTGATTTGTATAAATATCCATTTTTTCATGAATGGTACGATCTGAAGTAGATGATATCTTACATCATCACTGCAGTGGAAAATTACATATTTAGAAATAATGGATTCCTTCAATTAATAGCCTATTTTACCAACATTTAAATGGATTATCAATTTAACCACCATGATTATATCGTGTTCTGAAGTTAAAAAAC
The DNA here is from genome assembly GCA_963277665.1 of Viscum album. Classification (NCBI taxonomy): domain Eukaryota; kingdom Viridiplantae; phylum Streptophyta; class Magnoliopsida; order Santalales; family Viscaceae; genus Viscum; species Viscum album. The sequence goes on from OY728167.1 coordinate 689,860,427, forward strand.
AACGAGGATATATAAATGGAAGTGTTATTAGTTTCTTGCATATTCATGCTAGTAGAAAAAGGCACACACACGTACTCTGATAATGATATCAATGAATTATTTTACATAGAAAACATCATATAAAAAAGTATTATTATATGTTCTCAACCTTATTAGTTAAATAAATGTTCATATAATGATTAACTTTGATGGTTATCATCTTCTATAGATATATCTTCATCCATATTCAGTTTCTTCTTGCAACTTTGTACTATCGTAGTTATTCTAAATTTCTATCATATAATTTTTTATAGTTTTTGTATGTTAATGTATTTATATTTATGGATACTTTTTACATTGTTAGGGAATCTTTGAAATCTCTTGAGCCTTTTCAACATGTAACAACATCGTGTACTTAGCTGGGATCCCTCGGCTAAGGTGTTTTCATGGTGAAAATAACCAATGTTGTGGAGTAGATTGTTGGTTGAGTGGACATGGGGATTTTTATTCATAAAACCACTATAAAAATCATATGTTAAATATCTTTTAATAAATCTATTATATTTTTTATAATTATGTTTGTTAGTAAAATATTTTAACTCACATTACTAGAAGACGGTGGTTTAAGGAATAGAAAATTTTACGAACTCAATCCACCCCTCTGGAGTTTTCAATTAGCCATTTCTCCAGGAAAACATAAAAAGTCCTCAAAATAAAATATTTTAATGATTTTTAGGGGTGGTATAATTAAACTCATGAAATGAAATATTGAAAATTTTAAGGATTAGTTTGAAGCCTTATTCAATTGCTTTATCTATATTCGTCTCATTTTATCCTTTACTGAGTTGATAAATTTTCACATGGTCGTTATTCATTATGACCCAAAAATAATGTTGATCTACATATGAGATTTCAAAATAATTATTCCATATATTTAATCTATTTTAATAAATTAAATTTATATATTTGGAATAGTTATTTACTTAAATTGTTTTTATAAACCCACCAAATTTGATGAAAAAGACTCCCCAAAGAAAGTATATTTATGTATAAAAATGTTTTTAATGAAAATTTAATCATAATTAAAATTATAATTACATTTATATATTTTAATTAAAATGAATTAATGAAAATTGTGATGTCAATTCATAAAAAATTATGACTTGAAATATGTGAATGGAAATGTCTATTTTTAATTAAATCCTTATTTTTACTATTAAATGAAAAATTAATCTTTTAATAAAAAAACCATCATTTCACACTAAGATAATTTTAATACATTGTTTTCAAAAACGGTATCATTTTTATATAATTAAATTTCTAAAATACAAATAAATTAAATAAAATATTCTATTGCCTGGGAAAAAAAATATTTTTGATGAAATCATATTTTAATGCATTAAATGAAAATACTAAAAATTGAGTTCTAATTTTCTAATCTTGTATCAAAACTTATTAATTTATTAGGCCCTCTATATATATATATATTATAATTCATGGAAACGTCTTTATACCTATAAAGTAAAAACATTGGTTAAAAAATCATATTTAAATAATAATTTTTTGATGTCATTAAATGTTGGTGATGTGATTATTGTACCCTATAAAGTATAATTTTATTTTAATATCATTGGTTATTGAAATTTCTTATAAATTTAGGGTTTTTATTTATACCTATTAGATTTTTTCAATCAATATTATATAGTTATATGGTATATAAAGATTAATCTGAATTAGATTTGATATAGGGATATGGGATTCACACATATTGTATAAGAGGGTTTTGTGGTCTATATGAAAGAGAAAATACACCATATAGACTGTCATACAATTTTTTTCTAGAATACCATATTTACATGTTTCATATAAATCCCCATTAGTTGAGATTGAAAAGACACATTAAAATATAACATTCATAATGTTATACCATTATTAAGTTAGGCCCGAGGATGAACTAATTTGGGGGTGCTTTGGTGTGTTTCTGATCATTAAATATAATGAAATGTATATGTGATTGGATTTTACCTCTCATATAATGAGTATGACATATATGGCCCTATATGAAGTATGATTCAGGAATTGTATGTACATACCTAGATATGTCACACATGATGTTCTTATCGCTTTAGATAAGAAACGTTTGATGTTCTTATCCATAAGGTCAGTTTATACTCAATGCGTATCGAATTTGTTAGAAAACTACAGGATATTGAGTTAATACATGTATAATGGTAACTCAATATTTTATATAATGACATTGTATAATTTTTAATATGTATATATGATACATCAGGAGGAAACGGGTATGGAGATACATTAGCCTGATAGATATCTTTCCAGATCCATATCTTTATTAAGAGTGATGTTTTCCTATAGGCTTATCATTGAATAAAAATATATATTATAAAATTTATAATTGTTTTCAATGTAGAAATTTCCCATGGGTATATACATTGTTGTTCTATTAATGACAAATATTTTTTTATTAGGTGACATAATATGTTTTCTGATGGATACACTAAAAATATTTAAAAGATATAAAAAATATTTATTTTGATAGATTTTAATATTTTATTAAAATTTAAATAATATTTATTTAAAATGGAAGATATGTTTTTGGGTAACAGTTTCGTAATATATCTAAATGAGTTTTTGGATATTATTTCACAAGTTTTCACATATTATGTGATATAATGTGAATATATTTTATGTCTTTAAATATCTATTAAATGTGAAAGATTTAATGAAATATGAACAAAATAAAAACATTTTTGTGTTGTTATAAAAACATTCATGGGTTATTCTTGTTAATATCATGATGTAGTAATGGTCACCATGTTTTGGATTTATGTATATAAGTTTTTTATGAGATAACAAAAGAATCCATCTCTTTATCCTATTACAATTAATTATTTTTATATATATCATCATGTGATTATGACTTATGAAATTTAAACCTATAAATAAACTATTTAAATGATTAATAATTAGTAATAATGACGATTTAAGAGTTAAAAATTATGAAAAGTTTATGACATGATTCTATTCAATTTCAATAATTTTTTAGTACTATTTTAGATCCTAAGAGTCTTATATACACTTGATCATGGTGTGTGATTTTTTGTGCGATTTATGTGATACTATTTTTTAATCCTTGGAATTCCTAAAAATTGGAGATATATTAATCCAACTCTATGGTTCTAGAAGACTAGGATGAAGAGAGACTCCTCCCCAAGCATTGGTAGACTTATCACAACCCATTAATACCCATGGAGAAAAAATCCATTGGATATATCTTAGTGATCCATACATAGATCATTTGAAATATCACTAAATATAGTTCATCAGAAAAACAAGGTAAAAAAATATTTTTTTCACAAATATTTATAGAAACTATAGAAAATGGGGTTTGGTAGATTTTCTCAAAAGTGTTTTACATGTTTTATCCCATATAAAACCCTTCCATTTCATGATCCCAACCATTTCCATACACCCAATTCACCCAATTAAAATAAATCCACCATGTTTAATTCAAATGGAATATTCTCTATTAACACTTTCTAATAAACTCATAAGTTCCAACCATATTAAAAAAAATAAAAATTATAACCCAAGGATTTGGAAATTTATCGAAAAAATGGAACACACTCTTTATTTATTTTATTCAATTCAAATTATGGACAAAACATGTGTAAAATGGGATGGGGGTAATTTTTTATACTCTATTAGTACAAATGTTCTTCCATCTGAATCCATTCAATCACATGATTCCAAAAAAAATATACACTAAATTAATCCAATTATTCACATTAATTAATGATCAATAGATTTGGAATAACTTCCATTAATTTTTTCTATTGAAACTCATGAGTACCAAACTCAATACCTAAATTAATCCATAACTCACCCTATAATGGAATTATCAAAATGTATATTTAGGAATATAATTTTATTATTTGACATAACATATTGTCCATTCTATCTCGATTTTAAATAATAATAATATAATAGTGGCGTGTGAATTATAAAGTTAAATAGAAAATAATTAATATAAATGGTGAATTATATTTGATTAAATGAAATATATAATAATTATATTTATAGATAAATACAAGAATATTATTTCAATTAATAAAAATTATATGCCTATACAAGTATAAAAATATGAATCAGACATGAACAATGATATTAATGGTTAATATACGATGTCTACATGTTAGAATATAAAATTTTTTGTGTGGATGGAAATATATAGACCACAAGAAAAATATTTCGATCGAACTGTCATGGATGTGTTATATTTATTATCAAAAATGGGTTTTAAAATTTATATTTATTTTTATATACATAACTCTTTACATTCAATTATGTATTCATTCATAAAAAGTATTAATTGGTAATAGTATTTTTATATAAAAATGTTTTATGTAAATTTTCATTGTAATTTCAATGTGGTTTTTAATTTTATAATGATGAGATAATTATAAGTAGTATATTTTTCCTTTTGGATTTAGTTGTATAAAATTATTATCCCTTCATGTATATAAATTAATAATTGATCACATGGTGAGATTAAACTTTAGGGGAGGGATACTTCATCCCTTTTTTCAAATAAGATTTTCCCTTATGTCATTCACCATGCCTAACATTGTAGGTAAGTTAATTTTTGAATGAACACTAGTTTAGGTTTTTGAATACCATTCCTTTAAATTTTTATTCATATAAGTTCAATTTTATCGTTAGTTTTTGTGAGATATCCTTATTCATTTTTTCATTGGTTGTTACTATCCTTAATCATATATTTCTTTTTTGACATCAGTCTCTTCTATGAGAATTTTCCTTCTATCTGGATTCATGATGGGGATCAATAATTTTTTAGGATTCCATTTTATTGGTACCCAAACATGATTCTCCTTATCATAAAATCTACTTCTCTATAATGCTGAAAGTGAATCTCTTTGAATTTTTATTTTTCATTTTGAAACTGATTCATATGAGATTATCTCATGATTTAACTCATGTCATGGAAACATCCATTGTTATTATTAGGAATAAACATGGATTTTTATCACTTTTATAAATATAGTGTTATTATTATCACTTGAGAAACTTTTTCCAAGGGATTCAAACATTAATTCAATTTATAAAATATGTTTTTATGGTACATACATATCTATATTCACTTTATCCTGAATCCTTATGTGCAACTTTTGTTTATTTGATATCATATTGTATAGCTATACCTTATTCATGGATCTAATCATTATATTAGATCTATATGTTACACATATTCCTTATACCATCTTAATGAATGTATAACTTATGTATTCCCCTATAATATCATTACTCATGAATGATTATGTTTATTATATCTGGCTTCCACCCCATGAAAAGTTACCAGATCATAAATCTGTATATTAGATTTATTAATTTTATCCCTTTTAGATCAATTTATGGTTAAGGTTTATGTTTTATCTAGGTTTTATATTGAAGGTTAAATTCAATATTTTCTTCAATGAGATGATCATCTGTTCTATGAGAATTGGATACACATCCTTTGTTTGTTTCTTTATTTTTACATAAATTATAATTTCATTTTCTTATAATTCATGATTGGTTTTTTAGTTGTGGGATTACCAAATATGGAATGATTTATTAAAAAATAATAGCATTTTTTGTTGAAAATTACCTAAAAAATTCTTCAATGGAGACTTTGATTTCCTAGATCATTGATAACAGTATTTTATTGGAAGTATCTTATGGATATCTATCATACATTACATCTAAACACATACATTTATTGTTTCTATTCTATGTGTTTTTCTTAAGTTGTAAGGGATATTTTAATTTATGGAAAACTATTTATCTCGAAAAAATACTATACTCTCCAGTATTTCTCAACAAAATTTATTTTTTATGGACTTATCATATAATTTTTTCTAATTTATTTACTTATGGTTATTCAAATCATCCTAATATCAATGTTTTATTTGAGTATAAAAACAATAATTAAAATATATATAGAAACATATCATTTACTGAGATGTAAACTCATCCATTTACTCTTTATTCTCATTATTTTCATTCAAATTCACTTTCTTCTTTTTTATAGAAATGTTTTATTTATTATTTAGGGGAATCATCATATATATTTTGTCCATGGGGTTAATTGAGGTGTTTTGGAGGAGGTTTTTATTTAAATTATATTAAATATTTAATAAAGGAGGTATTGAGTGACTTTATATTCTTCAATGTGTTATCAACTTTTGTGAACACATGAATCATAATCATTCCCATGTAAAATCAAGTTTTTCAAATCAGTTTATTATTTTTTAAAATGTCATCATGTGCTGGTTTAGGTGATTATAGTATATTGGAGAGGTTCTTAATGTTGGAAGTTGAGTTGAAGTGAAATTATTCATTGTATATAGTGTTGGTTAGGAAAAATTATTCATGAACATGTCTATTAGAAAAAAGTTTTCTGAATAATTTGAAAAAAATTATTAATTATATCAAAATTTGTTCTCTAGATTTTTGTATAACATCATAGTTTCACCAAGTAAACAAACCTTTTATTGGTTTGATTATTTATATCATGGTTTCGAGAATAAACCATTCATATATATTTACCGTATTTACAAATAATTTTTTTTGGTTTCATGATAATAAAATAAATTTTTTTTAACCCACGACATGGGGATGAGAGTGATTGTTTTTTAATTGAATTTTCTATCATATTTACCTTGTGGAGTTGACACATGTGGTAAAAATTGTCAATGGTTCATGGGAATAAGAAATATTTAAAAATAAAATGTGTTGGTTTGATTATTAGGGTTATGGTTTTAATGGTAAAAAAATTAGTTTAACATAGTTGTGGTTATTAAAGAAAAATACATCACGGTAAACCCTACCACGTCCTGGTTTATTATTAAATTTAAATTTAGAGTACTGGAAAATTTCTTATGAGAATAGTTGGTTGTTATGATTTTTAATTTGAAATTCAAAACTCAAAGAGGGATTTGAGTTAAAAGGCTTTATGGCGTAGTGTAATAAATTATAATAATATTAGATATCAATAATGATTAAAATAAGTACAATACAATGATTTAATAGAAAAATAACCATATTTATTTATCAAATAGAAATAAAATTTTGGATTCATGGAATGTAATGGTTGAAGGATATATCTCAATAGGATAAGGATTGTCTTAGGTTATGCGGTGTTAAATTGGGTTTTTATTATTGGATTGTGGTCAAAAAATCATATTAACATTAATATAAATCCCTAAAAAATTAAATAATATGATGAGTGGTCAAATAGGGATTTTTTTCACTAATTATATATATTTCACTGACTGAAGAGGAAGAGAATAATTTCTATTCTGTAGACATCTTCAAATGGATTATAATTAGAGAAAAAATACTGTAATTATTATATCAGAGATGAACTAATGTTTTGGTCCACAATATTCATGGAGTTGTATATTTATATTAATATAAATTCCATGATAAATCATGATCATTGTAACCATTTTATGATACTAGGGGATGATTTGGGAATATAAGATACAATACTATAAAAAATCATAGACATTCAATTTGAAGGGTGAACCCTATACTTTTATGTGTAAATTTGGTTTATTTGTATTATTAAAATTGGTTTCGCAGTTTAATTAAATAAATTATTTCAATTAATAATTTATGAAGAAGGTTTCTAAAAAATATTTTTATTCATTTTATTCAATTAAAAATTTTATTTTCAGGGAAAGGGTAAAATATTATTTTTAATTTATCCACCCCCTCTTAGAATTCATTTCAGACCACAATATAATTATTATTAGAGTATTTTATTCATTTATCTATAAATAAATCATGGTTTTAAAGATATATTTGATCTATGAATGTATATATAGATTATATATTAAATTTATTAAATGATACAGAATGATGTTCATATATTTTATGGGATAATTATAATGTATAAATAAAGATAGTCATACCATAATTATTTTCATTATGTATGGATGGTTTAGAGACTATAGACAAACTTGTGAGTCATATTATAGGATCCCCAATAATAAATTGAATTTATAGAGTGATTACAAATATATAAGTTTTTGGAAGGAATTCTCTCATAGAATCACGGTCATATTACTAATTCATTATAATTGATAAGATTAATAAAATGAGGGTTATTTGGGAAAAGCTATTAAATATTCAATATGATATTGTCATAGGGAAATAAAATTTATTCTAGCATAATAAATTTGGAGATATTTATATACTAGATTAGGAAATAGTTTATTATTTATTGAATTGTGTAAATAAGATTTTTATCTCCATAACATATTTTATAGAAGCTTGAAAAGACATTTCTTTCATAAATTTAAATTATATGTTATCAGATACGATTAATGAAAAAAATTGTCACTTGGAGAACATGATTGGAGTTCATTTTTTATAGTTTACTAGAATAGTGTGTCGGTCACATATGAGATAAATAGTTGTGTTTCTTAAATGTAAAAAATAAAAAGTTATATTTATATTCATTTTAAATCATATATAAATGATAATAATAAAAAATTGGTCAACGAAGAGGAATATTGAAATTTCTATAAAGAAATTAAGGTGACGTTTTGTAATATCATATGAGTTATCTAAAGAAATATTATAAATAAGGAAGGTAAATTTCAGGGTAAATTACCTTTGAATTATTTTAGTTATGGTGGTATTTAGCATTTTTTTATAAATTATCCCATGATAAAGAATGTAGAAACTGAACATGATGATCATTCAATAATAGAGTTCTCTAAGAGGAATATTTCAATATATACCAACAATAAGTCTCATTATAGGTAGAATAAGAATAACATCCCATAATTAAAAAGGAGAATTTATTATTTAAAAATAGAGGAAAATGTTTGAGATTATAATAAAAAATAATTTTATACATCAAGAAAAATTAAATTAATGTCTTAAATTGTAATTTTTAAGGATGTAGAGTTTTCTTGTGATAAAATTATTCAAGAATAAGACAGAGATATAGAAATTAAGTATTTGATAGAACATGAATTAAAAAAATATATTTATTAATCCTTAAATTTGATTATGGGAATACGAAGTTGTGTAATATACCATAAATATCCATTAAGGATTGGAATGTTCAAGCAGAAATGGAGATATTTGTGGTGATGGAAGTAAAGATTTTGAATTCCTTGCTTATCTAGGAGAAAAATTTGAATAATAAAATAATGTAAAAAATTCGAATAAACATTATAATAACATGAATATTGTAAAAAAGTATTTTATGTGTAATATCAGTTAAAAAAGGTCGATCCTCATTTTGAAAAATCTATACAAGAAGTAGATGATAGTGTAATGTGTAGTGAGAAGTATTTTGAATCATAAAATAATTGAAGTGATCATTCTAATATTTAAAAACATCATTAAATAGTTTAAAAAATCTTTATTTATTGGACAATAAGGCTACAAATGAGTTAAAGGAATGAAATATTTGAACTATATAATTAATGGGTAAGATCTAGAAATAAGAAAAATTAAGAAATAGTGATATGAATGTGAAATTACAAATTAGTGAAAAGGTGAAACTTTTATTAAATATATACGAATTACATGATCATGTATAAATACCATCATTGATTTTTTTCTTCAAAAATAGACCAAATATCAGTTTTGAAAAAGGTAATTTTAAAAAACTATTATAATTTTTATATAAGTAGTTTTTGATAAAACATTTTTTGGAAATAATTAGTGGTGTGGTTTCTATGAGAACATATAATGGAGTTATTAATTAAATAAAAAATATTTAAATATTTAAATAAGACATTAGAGTAATAAATTAGGAGAGGGAAAACCAAATAAAAGGTGAATAGTTCAAATAAAAACAAAACAAATTCGGATTTCAAGTGAAGAATCGATTACAATGTGTAATGATATATGTGGATCATGTGTTCATTTAGGACACATGAATGCTGAATTTTTTTTTTCATATCATTGGAAAATAATAAATTCTAAAATATTTTTTCAAAAACAAAGTGTAAAGGATAATGAACTTTTATTTGAAGTGGAAATGAAGGCATATCAAAAGGACTATCCATATATATATACATATATATAGAAATAGGTGTTCATCTCAAATGATAATATATATAGGTATTCTCAATAGATTTAATATTTTTGGAATTACTGGTCACATTCGGTAATAATGGATCAACCGAAATCAATGGGATTGACTTAATAGAGACCGAATAAATAAAGATAGAATCAAAGTGCAATCATTGCGTTTATAGTTTTTAATAGAATATACTTTGTGTTTCATAAATATGTGATGAATGAAAAAATTTATATTTAAAAAAATGAATGTTTGTTGAAAATATAGATATATGTATTTGTTTTGATAAGTGGAAAAAATATTGGAGGCAATATATTCCATGTGGTAGATGTTGAAAATTCTTGTTACTTGAGAATTAAAGAGGATGAGTTGTTCCATACATGGTTTTTCCACATAGTCTAATATATCATAAATATGTTGAATGTATAATAAATTATTCGTAATGTTTCGTTATTGAAAAGAGAGAGAAATCAGGTTTCATCTATATTCTAAGAGGTAAATATTGTCTCTTATTTCTATAAATTTGTTGATATTCAAAAAAAACATTCCTTAGAGCCTATCTAGTATTATATATACAGATCAAAGGAAAATAAATAAATTAATATGGAAAATATAATTTATATTTCTTAATGATGATTTTACTTATATAACATGCTTTATGTTCATGAGGTAAAAATTTATGGAAACCATGAGTTTTATGTGTCTTATGATAACTCTTAAAGAGGAATGTGGTTGTTCTTTAAAAAAATATCTTCAAATAGAAGGGATGAAAATAAAAATAATTGTTTTGAAGATTAAATATGAAAACACGGAATATTGAAAGTGTTCAATTCCATTTTATTCATAAAAAACAGTTCAGTTAAATGGAATAATATAGGTCTGACTAAGACAGATCAAACCATGTTAGTTCAATATAGGGCTTCTCATTTCTTTTGGAGGAATGATATTATAATAATAGTTCACATTCCAATACATTTGATATATTTTTATAACTATAATAAGTTTTATTATGAAATACATTTCAATACTGTGTAGAGATTAATGTATTTTATGTTATTCAATATCCCATATATTATCAACGTGATGGATGTAAATTCCCATTCTATATATCATAAAAAACACCCAAGAAACATATTATTCATGATCGTAGGAATAATTACCCACAAAAATTGATTCTGAATACTGGTGATGGCCTAAAATAAACTTGGGGAGATTATTTTCCCCCATAATAAAAATCAAGGGTCATTCTAGAGTCTTTCAAAAATTCAGTATCACCGAACAATATGAAATATAACTAAAAACCTATAGATAATAAATAATGATACATGAGGGACCATGTAGTCCAAAATAATGACTGAGGAAAAAATTAAATATTTTTTCACAACATAAATGAGTTTAAGAAATATATAAATATACATAAAAATCATCAAATATAATAAACATGTGGTGTATTAGCTGGTACATTTGTAGAATAATAATTGAAAAACTCTACTATCATCTGACCAAACTCACATAATCCAACAATCTGAATCCTTAGCCTATATAACACTATAAACCAAACCATATGTTCATCTCCATGCTATAAATATTCCCTACAAAAAACATTAAGGTCTACCTATTGACATAGAATCTCACATTGTATATCTAGGTAAAGGATGAGTCTAATAACCACATAAGACTCGACAATTCCTCAATAATAATGGATAAAATATGGTTAAATAAATGTGTATAAAATACATATATTGTTTAAAAAGTTTTCTTTTACAACACACCTTTAAGAAAACCTAACAAAAATGAACATAAAACCATATACACTAGGTCATCATGTGATAGCTAGGCCACTAAGACACCATACCATGCATGATTAAGTAAATACTGGAAGGAAGTGAGTTACCTCATACAGTAATACATCACTGAAAATGATTAATACATTCATTGACGTTACATAGTCTTGAACCTAGTAGATAAATGAGATTTTAACATCATGTTCGAAGACATCTCTCAAATCATGAATAAGGACTTATCACATATCATCACATGTGATATCTAGTTGCCAAATACACATATTCACTGAAGGTTGGTCACATATAAATTTCCATGTATCCATATCTACCACTTTCTTAGGGAATGGTCTGACACCCACATCCTATCATCTACCTTGTCACAAAATGTATGATCCTTCCAAAACCATCACATATTAAATTAAGCGAACACTGTCTAGATCATATCACATCAATAACTCACATCCTAATAATCACTCCCATATATCCTGGTGGGTCACCCAAGAACAACCTACATGATGAATCCTCCCTCATTTTGAACTATTCCAAAAACCTCTCACTTATAGTTAGCCTATCCATCAAAATCCTTCCCCATCAATCAATGACATCCCAACCAACCTTCCCCTCCCAGAAGATAGGGTCACAATCATCAGTCTCAATAGGTTACCAATCCATTCTATGAATAATTTAAATAAGAAACAAAAATAAACTATCACTAACCAAAAAATAGATCCTTTTTACAAAATAAACAATGGATATACTAGGGTCTTATCCCTTACATTAATAATAATTCTATTTAACTCAATATATTACACGTATCTAAGGGATTTTTATAATCAGACTTGAAAAAATTAGCAACATTGGTAACAAATGAAGAAGATTTTAAGAAAATTAATGAAATAATGAATTATTAGGAAATGATAATGAATTATCATTTCATAACAATCTAGAAAAATATTTAAAGAAACTATGATTTTGAAAATGAGTTGAATCTCAAATAAGAATTTTTTTTGAAAAATACCAAATTTAGCTCTTTGGGATTTCCTTTAAAACCCATGTCAAATCCTATTTGCAACCCATTTAGAATATACATCACATTTCGTCATACTCATGTTGGACCATTGCCAAAATTACCGTGGAATAGTTCTTTATAAAGCCAATAATTTTTTTTGAAATACCATTAAAAACCCATCATATCAAATTTGGTCATTTACATTTAAAATATATTTTTAAACCATTTTCTCTAGGAATTCATTATTCTAAAAACTCCTTTTTAAAACCCCATTTAAAAATGAATACATCATATAAATTGAAAATTTAACTAAATCCACAAAAAATATATATAGTAGTGTGCCAGAACATATTTTACCAAGGATCAAACAGTAGGTAATTTAGAAAGATATGCAGTTCTGATTGACTATTGGACTCATACAAATCAATCGTAATTTTATAGGTTGAAATTACACAAGTCAAGAAGAATATTAAGATTAATAATAATAATAATCACACATGGTCACAAAATAGGAACATTATTAAGAGAATAAATAAATTAAAAGAAATACACCTCACTAATGATCCTTAATTTAATCCCAATATCATACTGAACTGCTCTAGGTCTATGAGAACATATATCATCCATAAAATCAATAAAATCTGTAGAAAAATCATATTAAACTAGTATACCATGAAGTGATAACTAATTCCAAATTCCACATTTGGCATAATGAGGTCGACACAAGGAGAAATGAGGTTCGGTCAACATTCAAAACACTCCCAGACCTAATATAGAATAAATCCTCATTTTATAAAACAAAATAAATTTCTTTTTAAAATAGTTTCTTTAAAAACATTAAATAAGTTTTTTTATGGAAACTAACTATAAGAAAACAACACATTACATATTATGTTTATAATTTTAGGACCCCCTCTATATTTCAGTCAACAAAACCACATGAAGTGTGATGATTCCATTATGCTCTAGTATAATTGTATCCTTGAAATCCTAATTGATTAAACCAAAATTATAAAGATAAATGGGGGTGTAGAAAAAATAGGACAAAAAGATCGTGATTGCATTTAATACATGCTATTAAACACTCCCAAAACACAAAAATAAAAGGGAGAGAAAAAAAGAAATATTATGGAAGGCTATCTCAACATCTTACCTACTCATACATCCCAAAATGGGGAAGTCCTGAATGAGGTTTCTAATTTAGATTCCCTTAAAAGGACCATATTTAATTTTTAATAAAGTTTCCTAATTTATCTCATAAGATGAACATGATGTTTATATTATGCCTTTTCCAAATTAGGGACATGTAATTGAAAGGACCATATAGGTTATAGCATGACCATCCCCCGATAGAGGTCCTCACCCCTTTTAGGAAACATTATAGAATGACCCCTCTTGGTAGGGGTTTGAATAACCTCATAGGTCACCCACAAAACATACCTTTGACTGGTACATGTAAATAGTCCATCCCATATGGGTATCATGGTATAAACCATTCCACTACCACATGTGACTCTTCTCTACTTTAGGATGTCACACTATGGTTCCGCTCTTTTATATCATGACCATCTACACTAGCCCAACCAACCTGCCATGGCAACACCTTACACACTATAAAGCCTTCTTATCCATGAATTAATCATAGATCAACCTCTCCTAAAAATAATACACCCATGTTTCATGACATGAATTCATTCATTATGTGTAATTTTACCTAGTAATACCCATGAACTCACTCAGTGCATACATCCATCAAGACACCGCATCTGAAGTGTCTCATAAGTAATTTAAATCAGGTTAAAATATCGCAACCCTTACAATGAGAAAAAAAATTCAATTTTACCCTTATGTTTTTCAACCTATAGAGATTAGGGTCACTAAAAACTAACCACTATAACACTTATTATCCTTGATAACACAATATGATTCCTTAATCATAAATCATGTACTTCGTCATTCATGAATTCTACACTAACACACCATTTCCTATCTCTAATATCTAAACAATCTTACATTGTGAAAATCCAACCACCAATAAATACAAATAATTTAACATTGGGATACTGATTCATAATGCTTCCCAAATATCTATCCAAGGAAACCATAAAATTTCTCACATCATTTCCCTATGTGATCTGTGTCGTCACTCTCCAACTCCAATTCGTCCCACATGAGAACCCTTCTCATAACCATCACCATAAAACATTGTTGTTCTAAAATATATCCATCAACCCCAAGACATAATAATCAATTACATCCTACAATTATCATTCTCACCACTATAAGACTCCACTCATTTATTATGATTATGAAAATTGACTCTCCCCATCATATAAATATCTTATCTAAACCCAAATCATCATGTTAAAACTGTGAACCCACCAAAACCCACATATAACTTCTTAAACCCATAATTAATCATCCATCCATATACCTAAATTAATATATCTCTAAAAAAACCATGATATACTAACATAATTTACAATTTAATACCCATGTCATCCTTGTTCTACCATTAAAATCATTTAAACTCATTCAACAAAAGAACCAATTTACTTTTCTAACACATGATAAAATAAATTCCAAACACACCCACATCCCATTAAGTTTTATTGAATAACATAAAATTATTTTTGAGAAAAAAATTCAACCATTGTGGTCACTCTATCCCAAAATGATGAATTAAGATAATCATAGTTTTCATAGATAATAGTTTCTTTATTCAAGCTATAAAAAACACTATACAAACACCAATGTTACATGAGTTTACAAAAAAATCCTTCATAATCCTTGGGGTTTTCTCATAAAAAAATGTAATCTCAAATATTTATTTCCTATAAATTTTATTCCATTCTAAAACAGATCATGTTTATTAGAATTCATTATAAAATTCATTTTCATACCCCTTTCCCTCATATTTTCTCAAAACAAGAAAATCCAAAACCATTTCTAAATCAATAAATAGATGATAAATTTTCATTAAAAATGAATTAAAAAAACATTTTATACATCCCTTGTCACACACATGATTTACCATTATATAAAATGTATTTCTTTTTATAATATGTTTTTCACAAAAACCATACATCTCTAAAACCAATTCTCTATAATTGTCAAATACCACAATATAAATTAATCAAATAATCCCCTTGAATTAATACTAATATAATATAATCTATAAAAATTCCATGAAAACATTTAATATATTATAATTTTCTTCAATTAATTTTGATTGTGGATAATGATATGTCAATAACATTCTGGTCATAGGTCCATGTTTCATTCTCTAAGAATTCAATTACATGTTACTTGAATAAGTTCATCGGCTCCCAATCAAGCCCTATAAATCATCATGATTCTCATCCATACAGCTTTGGGATTCTTGTTTCAACACATAACTCATCCCAGAGTTCATATTCTAAACACTAGACATCACATAGAAACTTGGGTTTCAATCCAAGACATGATGGGTAGTTATGATACATGCCTACTAGTTGAGTCCTAAAAACCTATCACCAACCCTAATTATAATTGTTCTACCCCAAAAAAATGGTATGATGCAATTTTTTAATTTCTTCTCCTGGGTCTACTAAAATGAACCATAGTGTGGGATTCTACAAGTCCATTGGCATAACTCCCCTTAAAATAGATGAGGTAGAATAGTTTCAGGGTCCTAAAATAGTTATGGGGAGACTATTACATCATTAATAAATCCGTATTTTCACGATAGAGTCTAGAAAAAATTCACAATTTTCATTCATATAATTAACATTCCAAATACCTATAATCAATATAATAGGTTCAAATATTGATAGAAATATCCAGAATTATAATGTAGAAAACTATTACATTATTCATTACAACATAACATGGTAACAACATTAGATAAAAATATATAATATGAACCTTATATAATATTTTTTTTTGAAAAATTTCTTACACATAAGTTGAAATGTAACTGATAAATAAATGACTAGCCTTTGGTCCAACTCCCACAATCATGCATTCTGATTTCTGGTTCTCTAGAACTTTTCAGATCGAACCACATGTTTACCACCAATAACTTCCAATGATATAGGGGAAAATAGGAAGGTCTACCACCATTAATTGATACCCATATCATGTACATGGGTAGAGGGTGAGTCCAATGACCAAGTTGGAATCCCTAGTCTCTCAAAAATAATAAATAATTTTTTATCAGAAGTATATTATTAAATTACATATACGGTGTGCAAGTCATTCTCATAAAACAAACCAACCTAGAAACACATCATTAATGCACAAACAAGCATACACACTAGGTAGTCATGTTCTTACATGAGTTACAATCCAAACCTTTATACCCATGTTTTGGCACACATCATGTACAATGTCCCACTGTATTACCTCTCTCTCAATGTGGGTTATGAAAACCACTTTTTTCAACACCCTTCTAACTCAAAGTAAGAACCTTCCAACACTAATTTCTCTTATAATGAGGCTACAAAATCAAGATCAATCCCCATAAATTGATCACATCCCAATGTTCACTCCCTTCTTTGAAATTATTATCACAAGTACAATGTTGACAATACCGTCTCACTTAAGTTCTTCCATGCCAATACACACTCAAACATGGTGAGTCCATCCATGTATATACTACCACATATATCAATTACATCCAAACACAACATTCTCTCATCAATTATATGGTCATAATCGTCAATATAAACATTACACCCATTACATAGTTAGAACAATTTAATTAAACCAGATAAACAATACATAAGTTGACAAAAAACACATTATAATAATAGGATATCCTGAATAATTGTCCTTAAATCTAGGAGTTGTTCCATATAACTCTGTCCATTAGAAACATTTCTATCCTCTAAGGGGTTTCAAAAATAAATTTGGAGAAACCTCTAAACATTGATACCAATAGAAGAATGTTATATAAAACTCAGGAAATTGTGAATCATCAAGAAACAAGAACAACATACTAGTATATCAAAATCATGAAGAACATTTGAATCAATCATTTTTTAAAAGGATGGGAATTAACCAACTAATTTCTGTAAAATGAAAACCAAGACCAAACATAACACATATAAAATTATCATAAAACTCAATTCAAATGATCTTTATAAAAATATTAAACAAGCCATTACATCCCATATTACTCAAGGTTTACCCATTTCCAAATTTAAAGTAAATAATTAATTATAACAACCCATTTTTATTTTGAAATATAATTTCAGAAATCTCTACTAGAAATCATCTTTTTTACCTTGAATCCATGTTTTGAAAAATCATTTCTTACATGAATCGATTTTTATCAAATAATAATTTGTAAATACAATTTTAAAATAAAGGAAAACTTCATTTTCATTGACAATCAAAATCACACAACCACACAATTCATAATGGGGTCCACTAACCCTCGTTCGACCAAGTAGAAACCCATGAACCTTTTAATAAGCTATACAGTTCCTATTCACAATTAGGACAACATTATTTGACCCCAATTTTATTGGATGAAAACACATAATTAATGCCACTTGTGTGGTTCCCTCTGGGTCATATGAATTCCTTAGTCTGATTTTGGTTTATACTTTGAATTATTTGAGATGTTTTCAGGAGTTAGAGGTTGAAAACAAGTATTTTTTGATAAAATAAGATTGACATATCGATTTGGTGCAATGTTAGTATTAACAATGAGTTAGCCAAGTGTTTTTTCAATTTGAGTATCTATATGTGTTCTACAAATTTTGAGCAATGTTTTAAAAATTTTGCAATTCACCAAGAAAAATGAATGGGTGTCTAGGTGGTAGTTCTCACGTATATCATTACATAATAACAGTATTCCCCAAATGTGAAGATCATCCTCGATTATCTATCTGACTTATTTTTCCAATGAATAGAGGAAATTCATGTTTTGAACATGCTTTTTCTTACCATATGACCTGACCATTCTTCCTTATCTAAACCATTAAAAAGCTATAATTTACCCATTTCCTCATTATTATTTGTAGATATAATCACTTTTAAACTCAAGTTATTCTTCTCCCAAAATTCAAGAGATTGACCCACTAGTGACAATGATGATATTCCAATGTTTCTAATGGATCTTTTCAGTTTTTTTCTTTTTTAGATATTATTTTCTATCATGTTCTTAGATCATTTCTAGATCTATTCTCCCCTTATCTCATTAGAACATGATTGGTCTATGGTTTCTAGAAATAATGGTCTTGAGAAAGATTTTATGATATTTATTATTGATATTGTCCTATGAGGACTTGATCTACACATTTCCAATCTCGGTTCTCAATGGATATTAGTTTACCTCCGTTGTTTCAGTTTTTGTCTCTATATAATGGTTCTAAATCATGATTTTCTTGAATTTATCTTAAATTCAGTTTTTTAATGAAATTTTTTTATTTTATATATTATTTAATATTTTATCATAGATTCATTATTTTAAAGGGAGTTTTATTTAAAAAATATATTTCTATACATGTTTGATTAAATTCATTAATGATAGATTTGATTCTGAAATGAGTTTTCACGAATGGAACTAGTGATTATTAATTCTGAAAATGTTTTATAAAATGTGACAACTATTTTTAAATTGATTTATAACATTGGGAACCTTGGGTGGATCAGTAAATGGATATTTCACCTTATTCTGTGTTTCTCTACTATGGGTTCTTTTTTTGATATCAAAAAACTATATCATTGATTGAGTTCAAATATATTCATGTAATTACTAGTTTAGTCTTCCATTATTTTTTCCATGTATGTAATCTCATTAGATATATCCTATTATTTTTTTCATTTATGGTTGGTTTTATTGAATATGATACTTTTCATGCTCAATTTATGACTTTTTTATCTTATTGTGTGTCAATGGATATTTTTTATTTTTCGTTCATGCTATCAAATATGTAATTTTAATATTTTTTGTTTATGTGAATATGAAAATATTTTTTTAAACACCATATTATTTTTATTAAAAATGTTTTATCATAAAAAAATTCATCTAAAAATAAATTTTTTTCAAGACAGAGTTAACCTTTTCCTGATATTTGACTTTGTATATGTTCTTTGGTGAGACCCCACTGGAATTTATTCCCACAACATACTTTTCAATTTTGAAATTATGGTTTTTATATTACTGGAAATAGGTAAATGGATGGGTATCATATAGTTATCTGGCCTCTCTTGATTATCCTTTCCTTTTTTGTGATATGGACTTCTTATGACAGATGATCACGTGGAGACTTGGTTTTGTCCTGGCTTACTTAATTTTAATGATTAGGCTTTTTCCAAGTCTTTATTTGTTCCATGTATTTTTTCCTTTCTTCCACACTATACTATAATTATATATTTCATTTCATATTATTCATGAGTTTTGTTTAGTTTTTTTCTTATTTCCTACCGTGTGAGGGGTCTTTACATGTGATATATCCTGTTTACCAGAGTTAGTTGATTATAAAATATAATAAGATCCATTCCCCATACATAAGTGTTATGAAACAACTAGGGTGAAGTAAAAATATTTTATAGATGGATTTAGGAATATAAAAATTTTTGTAGTAAGTGTGGGATTTTACCTAGCTAGATCACTTCTATAAATAAACCCAAATTACCAAGGGTTATTAGTGATTTTTTTTAATTGTGAAACTTAGTTTTTGACGCTATTTAATTAACAAAGAAAGAGGTTTTCATAAATGATCTTATTCAATTTTAATAATTTTTATTTCATTCATAAGAATCCAATACCTATTTAATTTATTTTCATTTATGGGAATGGATTTGAATTCATGTATTTGGTCTATAATTCTAGAATATACCATCAGCTGATTGGTTATTTTATTTTGTATATATTAGAGAATGACTCCTAGAAGAGAACATATAAATCAAGGAGAGGAAGCTATTAGAGAAGTTCTATATGTGAGTCCACCAGTGGAAACTTTTTTTGGAATCATTTATCCACACTATTAAGAAACTAGGTCATATGGGTGTTATAAACCACAGATGAATGGTGTGAAATGGTTTGGAATTTACTAAGAAGAATCCAGCCATTTTCCATGGTGAAAATAGACCCTAGTAATTTTAAAATCATCTTGAGTGGATTTAATATACCATTATTTTTTTGAAATCACCATAGGACTCTATGGTTGGTTTCACCGTGTATATGTTGGAAATACTATAACGTAACTGGAGGGACTCTATCATGCATGATGTCTTATATGTGGACTACACCCTTACAAATTTCAAGAATATCATCAACTAATAGAACTATCCTGAAACATTTTGAGTAATAATGACACTTTAATTTCATACCCTATTGTATGGGGAGTGTTTTGTATTGGATTATTAAATATGTTTCTCTATGTTGGTCTACAGAGCATGTAATCTTTTCACAAATGGTTACGCTAAATCATTGAGGTTCCATATGGGTCTGAGGGGTGATATTTGGTAAATATTATATATCTTATTCCTTCCATCATTTTTAGAGTTACTAAAAAAGTGGCTATTGGAGAGAAATAAAAAACTAGGAAAATGGGTATTGGTGGAGCATATATTGATGCAGTTTCTAACTAGGGAACATAATCATTCCATAAAAGGGAATGAAAAGGTGCTTATTTTTCATTAGGGTTAGTTCCCAGGGATTGATCATGATAATAGAATTTTTATATCAGTGTGAAAGGACTAGAAATAAGAAGCCATATAATAAATAATAATCCAAAAAATTCACTTATGTGGAAAATCTAGGCATCTCAGACATATTTTTAGAATAATTCCCCCTCGATGTAAGAGAAGATCAATCCTCACCAAGTGTTCATAGGTTCATTCTTATGCTTCAAAGAGTGGCCAGACATATCCACATTCCAATGAGGATGTTTTCTTTGCTAAAAAGAATCATGGGTGATCTATGATAGGGAATCATTATATAGGAAATTATGAACTATAGAAATACAATGTAGGCCTAACTACTGTTAGAAATATGATGTATATATCATCCTTTATAATATTTATTGTATTTGATACAGGTGGTACTAAATATTTTATTTTATAAATTTCATTCTGTGTGATGACTTTTCATTTTGAATATAAAATTTTAATGTTCGATCATTGCATTCCACTGGAAAAGAGGTTTGAATAAGCTTTTCAATGTCCTCCTTATCGAGTGTTAATAGTTGAGTTTGAATCAGTGTTGAATTTCATAGTTCAAGATATTTTAATTTTTAACATTGTTATTATAATATATATGGTGTTCAAAATTAATTTCCAGGATTACTGTTATTGTTTTCATGTTTATTTTATATCTCCCAATGGAGAATCTCATGACTTTCAGGATGATTTGGATTCTAGTATATGAGAGTCAGGCATTTTTTTCCTTATTAATATGTGATATCATGGTAGTTGTTGTAGGTGTTATTTCATGTTTTTTGACTCTTGTTTTACTAGTCTATTTCCTATAGCACTAAGTTCATATACCAAGCTATTTACATTTTTTTGTTATAACCATTGAGAGAGGTTGAGTTCACTACTAACATAGATACAGGAATGATTCCCATTTCTATTCAATATTATAACATGGATTTTGATGACTTAATTTATCCTGAAGTATATATGGAAAATCTAGAGGAAAATGAATTTATTCATCATATCATATCACCTTGGGCTTCACATTTCATCTTTTATATAAAGGAGAACTGAAACCTTATAATTTTCATTGATTATCGAACACTAAATATGTTGAGACCAGGTTTTTTTCCTTATAAGACATTGAAATATTTAAAAATATTATTCCAAAGCATGGAGCTAAGATGAAGTGTGATGATGAGGCCCGATGTGCCCAAAATTAATTTTATAAAAATATTTTATATATTTTATATTACACACATGAAGTTAACTAAATGAAAAGGGGTAACTCATAAATGGTTGATTAGATCAGAAATCTAGGACCACTGTTGGGACTAGAAGGAGGTGTTTTCCACAGACAAAACATAAAATGAGTCAATGTGGGATTTCAATACCCTTCGCTCATTAGTGGTATGTTTAAGTGATTAAATGAATTAATTTTTTTAGTTACATAAAATACCATAAAACTAATTAATGGATTTAAATTCTTTATTATGAGGAGTTGTCCTCAAAATCCTATTTTTTCCAAAGATCACTCTTCCTCGCCTCCCCTTCTCATTGGTTAACGATGAATAATTAATGTCAATGAACCTCATATTCTAGACAGATTAAGACAAAGTGACTGCATCAGATCTACCTCCTTCATCGGTGAACACGTTCATCATCAACATCGATAGATCTATTCTAAGTAGGAATCTTCATTGTTGATTCTATGATTTTGATTAATATTTTTAGCAGATATATCATCATCCTTTAATCCCTGCCTTTTATTTCAACCCTTTCATGAGCCAATGTAATGGTTTTAATTCTCTAATTTTTTTTTCTAACCCGGATTTCCCAATTATGATTTGTTGGACAGGAATGATCTGAAAATGATAGAACCCTTGGTTTTTTGTGCCTTCCTCCAATTTTCCTCACATTTATTATCATATAATTCCATTGAATCACTCCTCGACAATTTTATGGAAACATGAGCTCAACCGGACACCCAGATTTAGAGTGAAATTGTAGAACGATGAAAGAATTGTGATAGAGGAACATATCTAGACTTTTCAAGACATAGGAATCAGAAATATGTCGGTTTCATACCCATCCAACGAATATCGAAGGTTCATCATTGTGTGGAAGGAATAAAGAAACCCTAATTCATTATGGTGACTGATTCCCAATGAATTACAGCAAGAATTAGTTATTTTTAGCTAGATATAAATATTTTGGAAAAAATGAAGTGTTATCTAAAGTGGTTTGACCAAATTTGGAGTTCAAATGAAGATTCGGTAGAAACTCGAGTTTCTGAAATTTTTTTGACTAAACACCATGTTTGGAGAAGAAAACACTACATGTAGCCTCCCATAGTGGCGCCACTAGGGTTTGAGAAAATATAAGTATGACACAACATGTACTCTTCTTGGATTTCGATTTACAACCTTTCTATGTTAGGAATGTTCTGTGAAGGGACACATGGCTATGCACATGTCATGTGCTGAGAAAACAGACAGAAGGTGGCCACACAAGAAGTATCTCATATGGGCCAACACGCCATGTATTATAGTAAATGGACACGAGGATAGAGTCCATAGAAACGGCCAATAAACATAGCCCTGGTCCTCAGATTAATGGAACATGCTGTGTAGTCCACCTACATGGAATTCACTACTACATGGGTGGGGAATTGTGTTTGTCTAGAGACATATCCAGGCAGTGAAGAGGGGAAATGCATTATATATTCCCCCTCACACATCCTGTAAAATATAAGGTCCCATAAGAAAACATCATTCCTCAAAATCTCCTTTGTTTGAACTCATATATCAGCCCATGATATGCCTATCCTAACATTTAATCCTCATAGAGTGCAATGGTCCCCTCAAAAGTTTGATTCAAGATATGATGTAGATGTTCAAGGATTGGAACATGTAGAGATGAAACTCAATGATGGAAGTGATCGGATAGGATTACCGATGATTCTAAGATGACCCTATAGTTGGCAGGGGTAGTGTAGCTCCTGACAACCTTCCGAGATGACCCTACATCTCTTCTGGGTATTTTTGTCCCCTAATATTATAGGATAACCCTCCAGTAGGATCTCGATAGTGTAGTCCCTGACGAAATTCTAGGGTGACCCTCTAGTAGGATATGGGTGGTGTATTCCTCAATGTCCTTATAGTATTACCCTCCAGTAGGTATGGGTAGTGTAGTGTCTAAGGTCCTTCCGGGAAAACCCTCTAGAATGGATTGGTACTGTAGTCCTTGATGACATTTCGGGCTGACCCTACAGTTGGTCTAGGATGTGTTGTCACTGATGACCATTCTGGCTGAATCTCTAGTTGGGATGGGTAGTGTATTCCCTGATTTACTTCCATTGAATACCCTCAACTTCGCGGTATAGTGGAGAGCTGTGATTCAGTTTACCTAAGGACTCACACAAAAGAGGGGCACATTCCCCACTAAGACGTGTTCTTGTGATGATACCTAAAACTGTTCGAGTGATTCAGGGGCACCCAAAGTGGGTAGTATCGAGGTGAGATGATATGATCCCCTTTGACATGCGAATCCTTGTCAGACGCATGAGGTGATGGTAATGGTAGATGACTCTACCTTGGAACTATTTTTTACTCATCCACTTGAACTTATTTTGTGACGGTGATCCCCTTAATCTCTCATTTTGGGTTCTTTGATTGAATATATATATATATATATATTTCTCATAACAGTTCCCACCCATTTCTTCTGGGTTACCATCCTTCCAAGATAGTAAACGACATGTGGGATATTCTACATGCTTTCCGCGTCTAGATTCTCATGGTTGGCCGGGTCTACTCTCTAGCTAAAGATAGAAAAGACTTCATGGGGGTTTCACCTCATCACCATTTTGATATCCTTATGTTTTTATGAGACTAATTTCACACTATTAAATGGTTGACAATCACTCTTTCTGTTAACTCATATTGTACCTTGTTAAATTGACTTCTTCTCTTCAGTTATATCTCATACCCCCCCTAACCTTTTAGGGGCGTTCTATTAGGTATGTATATACTCAACCCTATATGAAATTTTACCAAAATGTTTCATTCCTTTTCTAGACAAAGGATAAGTTGATTGTGACTATAGGCGGTCATAGGGATAAAGGATGTGTGGACCATGTACGGTGGTCATAGTCGGTATATAAAAGATGGTATCTCTAAACATATATTCTTTTCCAGCAATCTTTAGGTTCGGACAAGACTCTGAGATTGACTTGTGTTTTTACCCTTTTCCAATTAATTATTCACTGACACTCTTTTGTATTGCCTAGAGGATCATGCATGTTTACTTTAATTTATTACAGTTTCACCATTTTTTTAATTCCCTATTCACTTTTTCATCGATTTGGTTGTGTGTGTGCATATAGGTTCTTACGCAAAGGCATCCCTGAGTTTTTTGTGCCTTTGAAACTTCTCTCCAACCCCTAGCCTATGGAAGGATGCTTGGGGTAGTTGTTTATCAAGCCCCATCTTGGGTTAGTTCATGATAGAGTGATTTCGAATGTTTTTTGTTGCATGTGAAATTGTTCAGGTGTTCCCTAAAAAATAATTGGTTGGTATTTAGGGAAACAGTTTCGAATTGTTTAACGAGTATCTCTCATGCCAGGGTGTTCAGTGATGGTACATGTGGCTAACATATAAATTCACCAAGACATTCATTAACATCTTATTGACTTGGAACATTGATACATTTTTTGTAGGGAATAATAGTACATGCATCATATAGGATTGATTCGTTGAAAATGATCCATGAGTCATCTCCCCATTACTTTGTTCATATATATATATATATATTATCATCTAAACACGGTACTCTTGGACAATTTTTTGGATGCCTACACAATCACATCCAATGATGATATTATCTCTAGTTCGTGACAATGAACCTATGAGTGGTGAGGCCTTAGTTCAGGGTCTATCATGAGATCCCCTTCCACCAGGTGACAAATATTAGTGCCTACACCCATTGATAAGAATATAGTACCAATAGGAAAGGATGAATATGTTTGTTGGAAGAGAAAACTCCATGAGTTCCAACAATAATGAACACTAAGGTTCCATGTCAGGCACAGTCCTTAGGCCGTAGATGATTGGGTGGAGTTAGTGGTCTGTGTATATATTCTGGTTCATACCCTGAAGGATTAGATGGTGGAATTAGTAGATAGTCCATTCCATGAAGTAGTTGTGTGTTGATGGAGATTAGTTACCTAGATGTGCAATGAGTTGATGCTCTCATGGGGAGACATTTAGAATATGTTTCATGAGGAGTACTTCCCATCCTTCTTGCAATCCATTCAGATGAAATATATTCTAGAGCATCAGTAGGGAGGGGTGATAGTGGAAATTTTTTAGAGAGGTTAACTGCATTTACATGCTACTCAATTTACATTATCAAAGATGGAATATTTCGAGCGCATAAGTTTCATCAGGGACTCTATAGAGAGATCTAGACCAGTGTAGTCCCTTTGTGCATCCCCACATATGCCAGGGTGCTGAAGAAGGAACTTTTGATAGATATCTTCCTCATAGAGGGACCCTATATAGCGTGATCTATCATTTGACATGATATGGCTTAGTCATCTTTAGTAGTAGGCTTACATCATAGGTCTCTGACATGTGACCCTTCCATGAGCGGACCTAGTGGAATTATCTCCCAGTTCAGAGGCATTGTAGATAATTGGGGCAACCTGGAGAGGGAAAATTCTACACTAGTGATGAGAGAGGTCACATGGCCTAGGACTACCCATCTAGGAATATTGATAATCCTAAGTAAGAAGCAGATAGACCTCCATGGAAGAGGAAATGCCATGACCTGGGAACTCCCATATGGGGACAGGGTGGTCCCAAGGGATGATAACTTGGATGAGTAGTGGGAGGAGCTACAGTTTGGGGATGGTGTTACAATTTTCTCCCACCACCACCACTTAGTGGCCCATGTAAGGCTTAGGGAGATGGTGGTCGGGGCCACGAATAGCTGTAGGATCTAGACATCTATGAACCAGAATCATAAGAGATTATTCATGTACGATCTATGTTTACTCTAATATTTCCTTAGTATTAGTAGATATAGCTGCTAATAATTATTTTATATCTCAACTCATTATATGGGATCTGGAGATCCTAGTGGAGGCGTTAGAACAATAGTTATCCCATGAGGTTCTTATAAGAAATTATTCCTCCATATCGTTCATCTTTCTATTGTACGAGTTATATATTGGAGAAGAGAGGTAGACGTGGGACATACTAGTCATCAAGATGGAACCCTATGAAGTCATATTGGGAATGGATTGACATTAAATGGGTTGGTCCCATATTGATATTCATGGAAGATTAGTCACATGCCTATGTGATGATGGGACGAGGTTCTCCTTTTTCAGCAAGAGAGATCTCGTAGTAGGATGAGTGGGTTCTATGAAAAAGAGATTACAACCCATTACCCATAAACTAGTGAGTATGAACATTGGTACAATAGACACTTTGGGCATGTGGGCCCCTTTACATGTGGAGGATTATAAGGATGTCTTTCCTGAAGATTTTCTTGGACTAACACTAATGTAGTGGTTTGAGTTTTTCCTTGAATTTTAGACCAGGACTACCATGATATCTTCTTCAACATATTGGATGGAACCCACTAATCTCTAAGAGATGATATTGTTGCTAGATGACAATCATGAGAATGGTTTTATGAGACCCAGGTTATCCCCCTCGGTGGATACAGTTTTTTTAGGAAGTAAGATGGAAGCTTATTGATTATCCTGGATTATCATTACCTAAATCAGGCCATGGTAAAGAATAGATTCACCTTTCTGAGGATTTAAGAACTCTTATTTCAATTTCAAGGTTCAATATTGTTCTCCAGGATCGATCTCACCTCCAACTATGATAATATATGAGGTTGTGAGGATGATATTCTTAAGATGGATTTTCGGTGTCGCTATAGACACTACGAATTCCTCGTGATTCCCATTGGTGTAACCAATTATCCAAACATTTTCATGGATTTCAAGAACCATATATTCTATACATACAAGGAAATGTTTTTCATTTTCTTCAATGATGACATACTATTCTACTCTGCGATAGTGGAGAAGCATGAAGGGCACTTGAGGCTGGTCCTTAGTCTACCTTGAGAGCACCAGTTTTATGGGAAAATCTAGAAATTCATGTTCTAGATAAAATAGGTTAAATGTTTTGGGCATGTCATTTCCAATCAGGGTTTAGTCATTGATTCAGTGAAGATCCAAGTAGTTCTTTCATGGGATCCATCCAAGAATGTGTCAATGGAGTAGAGATTTCTTGGCTTGGTAGGGTACTATAATGGATAAATGGAAGAATTAAATAGGATTTCAGCCCCATTGATAGCTTTGACATGGAATAGATATTTCATTACCTAGTATAACAAGTTTTATTATACCTTTTGGGAGTTGAGAAGAGGCTAACGACCACTCCAGTTTTGAGGCTGCCAGAGGAAGGATTTGCATTGGTGATGTATTGCGATGCCTCAATAGCTGGGTTCATTTGCGTGCTAGTGAAACAATATTAAATCATCACATATGGGTTGAGTTAGTTTAGACCCCATGATAAGAACAATATGAGTCATGATTTGGAGCTATCATTGGTAATATTCTGTTTAATGATGTGGAGGCACTAACTTCTGCGATACCTCTTTATGGTTTACTCAGACTACCTGAGTCTCAAGTACATATTCACTCAGAGAGATGTGCACCTAAGTCAATGATGTTGGTTGGAGTTTCTATTGGACTACAAAATTTATATTTTATATACTCTAGGAAAGGGAAATGTTGTAGAAGATTACCTTACCGAGAAGTCTTATTCTCGCCTAGTGTGGGAACCATAAGAGTAGTTAACTTCCTTATAGATGACTATAATGGAGACGAAGGGTATAATTTTCCAATAGAAGATGGTTTGGAGTCCTACACTCCTTGTTCATGTGAAAGTGTCTCATCTAGGAGACATTGACTACGTGGTTCTACATAAACAGATATCCACAAGTGACGCATTAGATGGATATTTTGAAAGAGGGAATTGTGAGAACTTATTCCTAGGATGAACAATGGTTCTAGTTATGATGCGAGAGGATGTGATGTTGGATTTCCATGATTCACCCTATGATATACATCTTGCTGTGGAAATGATGTACATGGATCTCCATCCAATGTTTTAGTGGTTTGACATGAGAAAATGTGTAGGTGATTTCATCTCATAATACCTTAGTTGTCTTTAGGTAATGGATAATCACCAGGTCTTGATAGGTTTGTTACAACCGCTTGATATACGAGAGTGGAAAGGGGATGACATATCCATAGACTTCATCATATGACTTCCACACACAACAAAGCACCATAACATGATTTGGGTGATAGTATACTAACTCATGAAGTTGGAAAACATCCTAACTATTAGCGAGCATATTTTAATAGAGTGTTTGGGGAAGAATTATATATGAGAGACTATCCACCTTCATGGGGTACCATGGACTATTTTCTTTGATCTCGATGCTTGGTTTTATCATGATTATGTAGATTATTACCAGAGTAATTTGAGACCTAGATTTTGATATGTACAACCTTTCACACCCTGAATGATGGGTAGACTAAGAACATTATTCCAATGTTAGAGGATATGGTGAGAGTGTCCATTTTGGATTTCGTCCAGAGCTAGAAGGATCACCTAACTTTGGTGGTGTTTTTATACAAAAATAGATACCACTCCACTATTAGCATGTAATATTTTTAGGACCTATATGGGAGACCTTGTAGATCAAACATCAGCTGGAAATAGGTTGGATACTTGTATCTTATGGGACTGGAGTTAGTGAATATGAAGAAAGAGAAGGTGCAGGTCATTTGTGAATGGATGAAGACAACTCAGAGAATACAAATTTCCTATAAAGATCATTATCATAGGCCATTATAGTTTGAGAAGGGAGTCCATGTCTTCTTGAAAGTCTCCCATGGTGTGGAATGTAGTGTTTTGGATGGGTAAGTTGGATATCCCCATGTTTCTTCAGGTCGTTCGAGATCACACAAGGGGTTGGTGAGGTTTCCTACCTCATCACCTTACCCCCATAGCTGGATTGGCTTGACGGTGTTATTCACATGTCACAAAAGAGGAGATACGTGCATAACCCCACAGATGTTAATTATTGGGGATAGATAGTCATCGAGGATGGATCCACCATTATGGAGAACATGTTGGTGATAGAGGAACAATAATAGCGGACACTGTGAGGATGAGTAATCCCTCTACGTCGAGTGTTGTGGAGGAATAGAATTGTGCAGTAGATTTCTTGGAAGTGGGTGACCTAGATTTGGGCATAGTATCCTGATTTGTTTCATTAATTTTCCTTTTTGGAGACAAAAATCATGAAGTATAGAATGATTTAGAGGCCTGGTTTTCTCCTGATAAGACATTGAAATGTTTATAATTAATATTTTGGATCTTGGTGCTGAGACGACATGAGATTTCATGGACCTATGTGCCTAGAAGTAATATTATAAAAATATTTTATATATTTTATATTACACGCACATTGTTAATTAAATAAAATGGGGTAACTCTTAAATGGTTGATCAGCTCGGAAATTTGAGACCACGATTGGTTTTGGAAGAATGTTTTTTCCCTATGTATAACATAAAATGAGTTAGTGTAGGACGTCTATACCCATTTCTCATTAGTGAGAAGTTTAAGTGATTAAATGAATTAATTAATTTAAATACATAAAATCCCATAAACCTAATTAAATGATTTAAATTCTTGATTACTAGGAATGGGTCTGTGGATCATATTTTTTCCAATGATAACACTTCCTCTCATCTCCTTCCCATCGGTGAAAGACAAACAAATAACAGAGAAAAAGCTCTAATTCTAGACAGATCATGATGCAGAAATTACAACTAATCCACCTCCTCCATCAGTGAATGTGTTCTTTTTCAACCCTGATCGTCCCAACATTGGTAGGACGTGTCTATGGTGATTATATTCCACTAATTACATGTTTTTATAGATCAATAGACATCCTTCCATCCATGCATTTGATTACAACCCTTTCATGATCCCATGTACTAGTTTCCATTGGTTAATTTTTTTGTTTCTAACCTAGATTTCCCATTTATGATCGGTTGTCCAACAACTATTGACCAATGATCTGAAAATCAGTTTTCGGTTCCTTACCCCCACTTGTCTTCGCATTTATCGTCAAGGGATTCCATTGAATCCCTATTCGATAGTTGCAGGGCTACCAATGCTTGATCGGGTGCTCGGATTTAGAGAGAAATTGTGGAATGATGAAAGAATTGTGAGCAATGAATGGATCTAGAAATGGAATGATGTAAGGATAAAAAAAACATAGGTCTAATAACAATTCAATGAATATCGAAGTTGAATCGTAATGTGAAATGAATAACAAAACCCTCATTCGTTCTAGTGATTGATTCCCATCGAGCATGATTCATGGCTACATTCGATGATTTAGAAATGATACATGGTGGGATCTGAGTTGGTTTGACTAGATTTGGATCATGGAATAAGATTCATAAGAAACTGTAGTTTTTTAAAAAATCTCAACTACACACCATGTTCGGAGAAGAAAAAATAGTGTGTAGCCTCCCTCAGCGGCGACGCTAGGGTTTGAGAAAAACATAATGATTCCACGATGTTTACTCCCCTTGACACGCCATGTACAACCCTTCTATGTGAGGTGATCCTTGTGAAAGGACACACTACTAGGAACATGCAATGTACCGACCAGACATACACAGATTGGCCACAAAGGATGCATCTCATGTGGGCCAACATGTTGTGTACCCGTGTTCAAGGACACAGGGTTTGATAACATAGAAACGGATGGAAGACAGTGACCCAGTCCTTAGATAAATTTATCATTTCATGTAGTCCACCATCACGGCATGCAATACTACAAGGGATAAGACTCGGTTCCAGCCCAAGACACAGCCTGAAAGTGAAGTGGGGCCACACATCGTGTACTGTTTGAGAACCCACAAGAAATACTTAGTCATCTATATATACATCTTTTGAAATAGGATTTTATCTCACGAGATGCCTATCATGATTGTTTTTTTACGTTGAACGTGATAGTTCCCTCAAGTGGAGAATTTGACATATGATGTGGTTGTTCCGGGTTTGTTACATGCATAGATGACACCCAATAATGGCAGTGATCTGAAAGGATTACCGATGATCTCAGGATGACCCTCCATCAGGGTTAGTTACTATAGTCTCCAATGACATTATGGGATGACCCTCCAGCTGGGATGGGTAGTTTAGTCCCTAACGATTCAAGGCTGACCCTCTAGTAGGATCTGGGTAGTGAATTCCCCAACGACCTTATTGGATAAACATCTAGTATTATCTTGGTAGTTTTTTCCTCGATGGCCATCCAGGCTAACCCTCCAGCAAGGATAGGTAATGTTTTCCCTAACAACCTTCTAGGATGACCATGCAGTAGGGCGGGGTAGTGCATTCCCTGACAACCTTCCTTGCAGACCCTCTGTCTAGGTTGGGAAGTGTAGTCCCCAATGAATTTTGGGGTTGTGCCTCTAGGTGGGATGGGTAGTTTAGTTCCCGATGACCCTCTAGAGAAGACCCTTGACTATTAATTATTATAAAGAGTCTTGATTCAACTAGATGTGGACTCACGAGAAAGAGGGGTTCTTTACTCACTAAGACTCACTCATGTGAAGCATCCTAAAACCATGTGTGTGAGTTAGCGTTGCCAAAATTGGATAATATCAAGGTGTGGTGATTTGATCCCCATTTAGAAAAAAACTTCTAGGAAGACGTTTGAGGTACTGGGCATCATAGATGAATGAAACTTGGATTTTTTGTCTACTCGTCTTCTTGAGCTCAATGGTGAGATGGAGATCCCCTTACTCTCTCATTTTAGAATCTTTGACTATAGATACATATATATCTATCTCATTACAGTACCAACTTTTTGGTTATTTGATACTCTCCTTCCAAGAGAGGCGAAGACGATCGAGGTATACCATATACTTTCCTTGTCTAGCTTATCATGGTTGGGTGGGTATACACTCCATCTATAGGTAGCAGATATATGAAGAGGGGTTCACCTCCTCACCATATAGAGATCCTTATGTTTGTATGAGCCTACTTTCAATCTTTTGTTTGGTTTAACTACACTCTTTCTATTATCTTTTCATGTACCTTGTTTCATTTCCTACTTCCCTTAAGTTTATCTCTTACTAAATGACTACACAATTTTGGTGTGTTCTACTAGTTAGGCATATACTCACCCTAGTATGGAATTTTGCACAACACGTGTCAGATATTATTCAGAAAGCGGATAGTTCGATCATGTCTACAGAGGATCATACGATTACGGGTAGTGTGGATAGCGTATGGTGGTCAATGTTGGGATACATGATATGGGATCTCTCAACAGATACTCTTTTCCTGTTTCCATTTGGTTAGGACTAGATTCTAGTTTGGGAAAGTGTTTTACCTCTTTCCCATTTCATCATTCACTACCATAACGTCAAACTATCTAGTGGTTCATGCATGATTACGTTACCTTACAAAAGTTGCACTATTTTATACTTGACCTATGAATTTTAGCATCGAGTTGGATGTGTGTGTGCGTATAGTTTATTAGTAAATGAAGAACCCACGTTTTTTTCTCCTCCAATGCTTGTCACCCCTAACCTTTGGAGGCGGGCTCGGGTTAGTTGCGTCTGATGGACCGACTTTGTTGGGAAATGAAAAAATCATGTGGCCATTAAGATTAAGTACTCATTTCAAAGAATTGATGTTAATTTTGATAAAAAAGGGTTCATTTGTTTTTTATTTACTTTTTGGTTATAATTCTACCATTTGTGGTTATGAGAAGATGATAAACCAAAGGAAATTTTTTTGATATGATATGAGAATGTTGGGTTTTATTTCATGCCATTAAGTCATATTGACATTATTTTGGTAATTATTGAATTAATCAATTGGATTATTCTTTAGTTACTGGAATCCTTCATAGTTGGGTCTGTAGATCATATTTTTGTTACTGTATGTTATAGGTGGAACACATGGATTATTTTGGTATTATCCTTAGAATCTAGAATGAACATTAATTATATGTTAATCTGTCAATGTGTTAATTTTGGATTGAAGAAATGAATTTTATGGGGAATGTTATATAATAAAGGGAAATCT
This sequence comes from Viscum album, assembly GCA_963277665.1. NCBI lineage: Eukaryota > Viridiplantae > Streptophyta > Magnoliopsida > Santalales > Viscaceae > Viscum > Viscum album. The sequence continues at coordinate 689,895,191 of OY728167.1, forward strand.
TAGTGGATCCTAAAAATATTCCGGTGGTAATTTATTTGTATCATAATGTAAATGTGTGTGATATTTATGTATTCTTAGTCTTAGCATGTTATTAGAAGTGTTTTTAGAGGAAATTTCCATGATTTCAACTCCAATGATATATTTGAATCGTAAGGGTGTTAAGATTGAATGGAATGATAAAATTCAGATATATTCTGAAGAATTGAATAATAGAACAAGCTCAAGCCCATTTATTATTATTTTTAAAATTTATTTCATTTTATGATGTTTACATTGATTCCTCTGGTATGTGATTGGGATGTTACTTGATGTAAATAAAGAATTTGTGACATAAAACTCTCACAAACTACTATCTCCGGAGAAGAACTATGATAAAAATGATCTTGATATTATATATATGATACATTATCTCAAATAATGGTGTCGTTATCTCTTTTGGGAGTGGATTACGATAGATTGTGATAATATGATCATGAAGTATATTTTTACTCATAGGGATCTAAAATTGAGACAAAGATACTAGGATGAGTATATATAGACATTTTATTTTGATATTTCTTATATTAATAGAAATAGTAATGTTTTCACTGATATGTTTAGTTAGAAATTACCAATTTATGACTTGAAAGAATCATTGTAGATGTGGAATTTTTTGATCTTGTTCATTGATATGTGATTATGAGAGGAAGAGTCGGTGAGAAGGTGTTCATAGATTTTTTAAAATATAAATCATATTTATATGTAGGATTTAGTAAAAAAAACTTATAAAAACTTATTTCTATCACTTTAGTAAAATAACTAATGGTAGCCGGACCTCGGGTGATTTTTCATGGTCTTTTTGTGTCCCTTTGTATTTTCAAAGCAGGCTAGTTTTTCCTATATCTCCAATGTAGGAGTTATGGATAGTGGGAACTCATGTTGTTTGTTTGTACACCACGAGACTAACAAGATATATCATGATCAGAGACATTGGTTTTGATGGTTGTGGATGTGGTAGACAATCATTGGCTCTATTTCATGGTTCATTTCTTCTCAATGAAATATTGAAGGGCATTAGAGACAAACTAGTATAGTGTAGCCTTTTACTATTCTGGTGTGTAAGTTAAATGAGAATCCTTTATCATTCACCATTGGTTTCCATTAGAATCCCAAATAGATGAATTTTCATTGTGTTTCCATTGATCAAATTATGAAATAATATCATTTCCACCTATCATGGAAATGATTAAAGAGGATTATCTTGAGAACTTGTAATTCAATGAGGCAGCAAGGATTCATGGATTTATTTCAACAATAATATATAAAATGGATACACATTTTACATCTCGGTTTTGGAGTGATTTTCATGAGAAAATGTGTTACTGGATGAAATTAATAATTACATATCATATATTTATGGATAGATAGACTGAGTGAGCTATCTAGGTCCCTAAGTCCATGCTTTTGGAACGTGTGATTGATTTTATTGTTAACCAATAAAATCATCTTTTATTGGTAGTATTATCCAATAATGATATTAATCAGGATTGTATTAAGATTGATCACATCAATGCATTGTATGTGAGGCCTTTTAGATCTCACTTATGTTGGCCACAGTTAGAAGAGTGGTCCTTAGATGGACTGACATTTGTTTATGAGATAAAGGAAAAGGTGAATTAGATTAAAAGGAGGTTCATGACTATATAAAATTTTTATAAATAAAATATAGAGTATCATTAACCACAAATAGTGTTTGATGTTAGTGATATGGTTTTTCTGAACACCATCAGTTGGGTAAGCAGGGGTAGATGGAATCGAGTCTTGTTCGCCCCTTTGATAATATTGAGTTACAAGGAATGATAGGGTATTTAGAGTTTTTATATGTCATGGAATAAATTCATGATAAGTTTAATTTTTACCCTCTTAGTATATATCTAGCAGAACCTTCTGATGTGATTGAATGGGAAGATGTTTATCTTGTTCCCAAAACCGATGTGGTTGATAAAATAATTTACCTTATGGATCACCATGATAAGGAATAATACAATAAATCAATTCATATGGTTCTCGTACTTTAGATCTTATAAAATGATATCTTTTTGATGTATAAGTGGGAATTGTTGAGGATGAAGTAATGAAATTCTAGTTTTTATAGTCCAAAAACTTGATCTCTTTCTGGGGTCATACATCATTTATTGTCAGAGAATTTGGATTCCTATCCAGTATTAGGTATGGAATGATTTGATCACGGTTTATAATTTGGGCCATTTGAGAGTTTAATCATCATAATAGGTTGAAAACATGGAATTTTGGATAAAACAGGTCATGCACACAGGTTTGGAACATTGTTAGTACTAATTATTAAGCATGACACATTGATTCTCAAGAGGCCTTTTCCACAGTTTGATCACCGGTTTTCAAATCTCATGGATATACAACAAATCTCTGCAGGTGTCAAGGTGGTTTTAAAAATATAACTAATGTATTCAAAATGATTTTTCCAAACCATGTGACTATTCCCAAGGAAACCATTTTCCTTTTTTCAAAGGGACATTGGTCATGGACTGTTGGAACATGGTTTGTATAATTGTGTGACAAAAAAATGTTCCATGAAAATACCCTTTAAATCTTGTGAATTTATTCCTTTTCCCTTTAACATTTTTGTATCTAATCACCACTTAGTAACCTCTAGTCTTGAACTTAACTACGCCAAGTGCTCAAGATACATATCCCCTAGGTTTATGATGTATCTTTATCATTCATAATGGATCTCTTCATGGCATGTTCCATTTTTTATCGATTTTATCTCATCTTATTAGATCCTTAAATTATATTTCTTGCCTCATATTTTTTGGAATATTATTAGGATATAGTTTATAGATCTATGGGATTTGACAAATATTTTATGATTTTTATTATGGATATAGGGTTGTGAGAACCTGATCTACTCATTTCCAATCTCAGTTATCAAAAAAATTATTTCCTCGTATTCTTGAGGTAGGTGTCTCTATACAATGGTTTTAACACATTAATTTCATGATTTTATCATTAATTCCATTGGGGTATTATGAAATTTACTTATTTGATATGAAAATGGGATTTTTTCAATAGATGCATGTTTTTAAAGGAGTTTTTCTTTAATAATAATTTTCTGCAAAATATGTGTTTTTTGAAATGTTCAAAAGTTTCTTTTGAATCTAAAATGTGTTATAATGATAGTTCTATTGATTATTAACTCCATTATATTTTTATAATTTATTAGCATGGTTTTAAAATGTTTTGGTATACTTATATCATTGGGAACTATAGGAGAGTCAATTAATGGGAATGGAATCTTAGAGTATGTTTCACCACCAGGGGTTATTTTTTGGAATATCGATAGAATTTGGTTGGACTAAATATTGATTAGAATAACATAATTCATGTAATAGTGTTTATTTATGTGTCTTATTATATATTCCCACATTCTAGAGACCAATCTCTTTGTTTTTCATTTATTCTTGGTTTTATTTAGGATGGTACATTTCATGCTCAGTTTTTCAATTTTTTATCTTAAAGTGTATCCATAGACAGTTTTTCTTATACATTCATGATATAATACATGTACTTGTAATATTCCTATTTTATGTGAATATTAATGGATTTTAGGAAAATAAAAATGATGTTTTAAAAATTTACATTTCTTTTTAAAATTGATTATAAGATATATTTGTTTTAAATCTATAACTAAAATTTTCATGATATTAGACTTTTTATAGATTCATTGGTGAAATGGTACTAGGATATTCACTCACAAAATACGTTTTCCCATAAAAATTTATATATTTGTTTTTATATGAAATTTTTAGTGGGAATGATTTCATGTACTTCATCATCTTCTATTGAGTTTAGTTCTTATCTTATTGAGATATACTGGCGGTGAATGATGGCCACATGGGAACATTATTTTATCATGAACTGTTTCATTTTCAGGATTACCCTTTGGGATTATATTTTTCTATATCTTTTAATTTTTCCATTATTACACATTTTCCCCTATTATTTTATCTTTCTCCCATTTGTTTTTTTAATATTTTTTATTTATTTAGTTTCTTCCTCTAATGTTGTTGGGAATATGGGTTTTGTGTCATGTCAACCCTAGTTAGTTCATTACCACATATCAAAAAATAAATCCTAATGGTCATACACAATTAAAACATAACTTCATGATAAAGAGGAATGATAATATAATGTCCATATACCTCAATAAGGGGTCATTAATTCCTTCCAAAGATTTTAATTAAAACCAATGAGTGTACAATCTCTTATATCAAACATAAACACCTTCAAATTTTTATATAAAATATTTTAAAACAAAATACCATGATGGAATAGTCCATTACAAACTGACTATGTGGAATAATGATGTTAAAACCAAGAGAAATGGGGTATATCCCACTCTAAAAATGTATATAATATTAATACCCACAATAATCTCAATTTATTTACCTAAATTGATATTAAATTAAATTTAATTTCACCAGAAACATGACATAATTTCACCTGAAAAAAAATTAGTGAAATGTAAAAATTCCTTGTGTTTTCAACTACTCAGGAACCACTTTTCATTCGTCACACAAAATACCCTTAAAGCCTGAAAATTTCATAATTCTCCAAATGAATAATTTCCACTAAAACCTAAAAGTGTAATCCAAAATTTGAGAAAAAGATTGGATTAAACTATGAAATTAATGACTGTCATATTACCTTAAATTGATATGATGAAACTCTCCCAATTCACCCCGGTTGATGGTAAACCAATGAGTGATGAAGGGGGAATTAGAGCCTGTCTATAACCAAATCAGATATATTAAGATAGGGAATATTTTAATGTGGTTTCTTGTTTAGAAACCCAAACAATTACCAGTATTCCTTTATAAATATATATCAATAGTAGGTTATGGTTTAAATTTTATTGTCATTATATGATGCTTCCATATTAGGGGAATGTGGTAGGGTGGACCATTTGAAAAAATGTATGACTACCCCTAATGCATAGTTTTTAATCCCCTTTCATGAACTATTGAGTGTGACCACTATGGGATGTACTATGACCACCCCTATTGGCCACCCATATATTTAAAAATGATAGACATTCCATTCTGGGGAAATTCATAGAGGCCTTATGGATTACCTTATTATACTTCCTCTCATGATATTCCCCAACGAAGGGATATGATTTTGGGGAACATCTCCATCATGTCATGACCCTTTTACCTTTCCCACACTATATTCCATGACAATAACCATTATTCCATGAAGGCTTCTTTTTCATGATGTAGTCATGGATCAGACTCTCACAACAACAAGAATCCACTATAATGTAGAGTTTAATTTTCCCTCCAATATAATTTTATCTTATAACACTGTATAACTCACTCTATGAATTATTCCCCAAAACTAAAACTATTGAAACATTTCATAACTCATTTAAAACATGATTAAAACTAATTCTCCTCCCATAGGCATTAAAAACTAAAATTTACATTAATTGTCACAAACTCATAATGATGTTTTCCCTTATAATATCACCAAAATAATATTTTTAATCATTCAGAATATTTTTTGGTTCTTACACCATAAATATGGAGCTACCACTCCCATAAATGAACAAGTAAATATTTCTATCTTTTCTCCAACTCCAAACATGCTTCCAATGGGAAACTCCATCCATTAATGTATAATAAAAACCCAAAGAGATACCATCCTATTGTACATCACATAAATATTTTTACAAAAAATATCACATATCTTGCATAGTTTTATCTATGTTATCCACATATTCTCTTTAATCCCAATTCTAGTCACCTGAGCACCCTACTCCTAACCACAAAATATAAGAGTTATTTAAATACAATATGAGTTTATAATTTTTTTGGATATCCTATAAATAATAGAATATCAACCCAATAATGAGTTAAAAAATGTTATTCATGATAATAAATTGATTTAATTATGAATCAAATTCATAGATTTCAAAAAGAAATACAACATTCTGATTTCAATGGATATGATGTGGAAATGGTTGGAAATAATGCAATAATTTCTATAATTTTTTTTGGTTCAAGTGATGATCATGAATAAAATAATTCCTATTCCTTATCATGATATAAAAAATGAATAAATTTATTTCATATAATATTGAAAATGAAATATTATATCCATATCATTTTTTTACATTAGGGTGAAATGTTTAAAAAAGTTATCTTTGATGGAAATATTACACATATCATTGATTTCGTAAACTAATCCAATCAGTGTGAGTAAAGAATTAAACGATAAAGATTGGATTTAAGCCATGAATGTGGATTTACATTTTATAGACAATACCAATACTTGGGATTTAGTTATTAATCCTTTATGTGATAATTTTATTAAAACATTGTGGGAATTTTGAAACATGTTGAATAATACAGGATAAGTGAGGGGAAAGAATGAAACTCTTTCATAAAAAGGATAATCTAAAGGTGAATCCATTTAATTTGATTATACATTTTCCCATTTTTAAATATTGGAAAAAATAATGAAATTAGTCTCTATTTTATAAAATAAGATACATGATAGCCCAAATAAATTCCATGTCTATATTCTATTGTGGAGAACATGAAGAGGATGTGTATATTAATCACCCCTAATTTTTTACTCTTAGATATGATAACACATTTTTTTAATGTTAATGAAATATTTATTTATATTTAACTAGTCTATGATAGCATGATTTTCATAGTTTGAATCATCTTTTAAGTCAATGTATTTATTTTAAAGGAATGGTCGAAAAAAATATATACATTAAATAAATAATGCTAAAATATATCATTTAATTGCTCTAAATAAATGAATTATATTCATAAGAAATGAAGAAGATTTTTTAAAATTAATCATAATAAAAATTAAGGATATATTTATTATTTAAATTATTTTATAGTTTTTATAATATTTAGATATTAAAAACCTTTATGAGAAAGAAAAAATCTATATTTATGAAGAAAAATATTCCAAATATATATTGATGAAATTTTTACTTGAGGATATAAAGAACTTTTATACTCTAGTTTTAGTGGTAATTAAACCCTTAATGGAAAATTATTGGAATAAATTTTATCCAAATAACATTAAGAGGATTATTTTTAATTTTTTTATAGAAAAACAATTCGAGACAAAATGGTTTTTATATTATATAGTTGTGTTATATACTTCAAAGTGTTCATTAGGAGTTCCATTTCATAAAACTAGATACATAAAAAAGGTGGGTCAAATTAACTAACAAATACAATTTATTTTATAACCTAATCATTAATTCACAATCATTATGGATATGATGATGTTTATTGTATTGTAAGTGCTGATAATCAATATTCCACATCAGGTGGATTGTTTTTTATAAAATATATGTGTGTTACATGGTAAAAAAGGAATATACACATTACCTTGTGTAGAAAGGAAATATAATATAGATTCTTTAAATAAGTAGAAAAATAATTTTTATGAATAATGGAACAACTCATGGATCTCAATGTGGATGTGAATTTACATTTTTGTTGTGGGATTAGATAGTCAATTTGACATCATTATTCAGTGAAATTGAGTTAACAATTCTCAAATAAAGAACATTTATATGTATTTCCATATTATCAATGAAAGGGTATATGAAGGTTCATTAAAGAAATATTATATTTACATAATGGATAATTTAGAAAATATATTTACCAAGCCATTACCATCAAAAGACAAGGTTGATGACCGTATTGTTTTTTAACCCCTCTCATAATATTCTTGGAATTGTTATTATCAAATGTCAAAATATAAACAAAAATAAAAGGATATATATTTATATTAAATGGTAGAGATCAATAATTTAGGGGTTTATACATTTAGGTATATTTTTTAGAATAATTTCATTTTTATTGTTACATAATCATGTATGTGTGTGTCTAGCTATGCATTTACTACATGTGAGTTTCATGAGCAATGTATTTGAGTGTTTGTGTGATGTTATGACTTCATAGTATTTATTATTCTAATTTTATGTGTTTTTATGTATCTATTTGGTAACCATGATAGTGGTGACTTTGGAACATATATAATAGGATTTTAATTTGAGAATGGAATATTGTAACATATTAAAATTCAATATATTAGATAACATTGCCATTTTTTAATCATTATTGTTCCTTATATCAAGTAAAATAATATTGGATTATAATTCAATACTTATAACCCCCCTTCTATTTTTGTGGGTTTTTAGAAAATTAGTGATTTATGTACACAAATCAATAACAAAATCCCAAAGGGTGGAATTTTTGGACCAAGGATGTTATTAATGTGTTTGGTGGATGATTATTTGTTAATGTAGATTAAATAGATTATGTTTCATCTATTACATTACATGATATTATTAAAATAGTTACTTATTTTTTTCATCACATGAATCATATTTTTATGTAAATACAAGTTATTTAGATTAGTTAAAGAGTGATTAAAGGATAATAATATGAAGATTAAATTTATTAGAGTATATTTGATTGTTATATAGGGTTTTATGCTGAATTGGAATTAAATTTATCAAACTACAATGTGGTTTTTAAAAAAACATGATCTTTTGTCATTGAAAAACATTTTTGAATATTGTTGGAAAAAAGTATGTCTTTTTTTATCACACATATAGTTAATTTCAAAAAAATTCTAGGTTTGGATTGAGAATCAAAACATGTCGTAGTTTCGTAATATATCCAATGGTTTTGAGAATAAAATCAACAATATTGTGTACTATGTTAAAAAAATATGGAGTGATGGTGGTTTCAAGATAAATATGAAATTTTTTGTCAAATCATGTTATGTATATGATTTGGATTTTTGTTAAATGAAATTGTTTCTCCTATTCAACAAAAGTTAGTGAACCACATAGTAAAATAGGTCATGGTTCATGCAAGGAAGATAAATATCCAAGTAAAATACCATTATTTAGATATCAGGGTTTCTACATTCATGTTATGATAAGTAGTTCAAATATCTTTAGGTGATTAAAGAAGCATTATTCATGTTATAACTTACAATTCTATGGTTTATCATTAAATTTGGATTTAAAGTGATGGAAATAATCATATGACAGAATTGTTCAATTATGTACATAAACATAACCCCTAACATCCATTTATAGTAATTATAACTTCTTTTGTGAACTAATTTTTTAAATTAATGGCAGAGTTGATGGAATATTAGATGAATGTTTTGGTTTTGAATTTTAATAAAAAAATTCAAAGAGGTAGATGAGTAATATGTTCATATCGTGAGATGTGAATAATTATGATAGGAAGTGCATAAAAATAAATATGAGAATAAATGGAAGATATCCAATTGAATATTAAATATAGACCTTGATCAACACATTTATTAACTTATGAATACTTGAAAAGTAAACAATGAAGGATATCATTGAAGATGACAAGGGATTAGTTTTATTGTGAAATGTATATTAAGATTATTCTTATTGGATGATACCTACAGACGCTTCTAAAAAAATTATATATATATATATATATATATATATATGTGTGTGTGTGTCAGTTAATGTAAGATGATGGGTTATCAAATAGATATTTTTTTTATAAAAGTTTAAATTTTAGTTATTAATGTGGAAAACCCAATTTTTTATTCTATATAGGTAAACATAGTAATTCTCATTGCAGGTTAAAATCTATTTATTATATCATTCAATAACTATATTCCATTTTAAGACAAAACTTTATTCTTCTATGGAGAATTTTTTATGTATAATACTTCAAGGGAAACCCTCTGATCATTTAAACAATTTCACAATACTAGTGCATCATATGATAATATATATTATCATTCCATGTTATGGACATCTCCATTCATTTTGAATGGTGACCCTTTTACATCGATGTGATCATTATTGCTGTGTAAATTATTGAAATTGGAAATTATGTTTTACTGAATACGTCACAACATAATATATCCTTTGTGTTCTATTTTTTAAATTAAATAATTTTCCATATTTATGGATGTATCTATTTAGGTTTTCAAAAATGTTATGATGTTTTTCAAAATGACAGGAGTTGTTAATTTTGGGTAGATAGTTAGTAGTAATTGTGTGGCCTTATATCATGTATAAATAATCATGAACTATTAGAACCGGTTTATAAGTAACCATAAAAATTAATCATAAATTCAATTAGAATAAATAATATGGTTTAATATTTATTTTATGATTCATAGTTTAGTAGTGGCATAGATTTAGTGCACAGATAGGGGAAACAGTTTGGATTAATCATACATAGAATCATAACAATGTGAGTATTTTGAATTAGTTTAAATAAAATTTTCATAGTTCATTAATTGTTTGGTAAACCTTGATGAAAAATAATGTGGATATTATTAAGTGATAAAATGGATAACCAATCGTTGGTGCATGGAATGGTAAACTGTTCAAGAAAAGTTTTTCAACTGGCCTAGATTCTAATTTGGAGAAATTCATATTCTACCCCTATAATTTTTAAAACCCTTTCCATGTTTCCACATACCACATTTCCATGATAAAACCATAGAGAAACCCAAAATGATGTCCCATTCCCCTCCATTAGTAGTTGATATACCCCTCTTTGATTACAAGTGACTTCTTGAAGGTTAGAACCTCATTTCATTCCATTTTCATTACATCTTTCTTCTATTCTTATATTAATTAATCTTATTCCCTACATAGGAATATGTTGGACAAACCAAATAGAAGGGTTTGTCTAAACCTTATCATTATAGATTTATAGGCAATATGGATTTCATATTTTCTATTAATCTCTTCATATTTGATGGTTTCATTCCATCCTTATAGGGATTATATATCTGCTTCAATTAAATATATGTTTCATTAAAAAACCTTGTGAATATTAATTTCATATTTTTTTCAAAAATATACATTTCATGTGTTTGATAATGTTATGAATAATTTTTTTCTAAGAAAATTTATAGTTTTAATTGGATTGATTTTTTGAAATTATTTTTAACACCAACGTTTAATAAATATAATCCTGGTTTCATGATTTAAAGAATATTCAAAATATTATCGAATTTTTTAAAATTTAAATATGTTCATTCATTATATTCATATGATTAATTTTATTTTCATTCACATATACTTTTTATAATTGTGTTAAATTTAGTGAGTGGTGAATTTACATGGTGTAAAAAAATACATGTGTGTAAACTGGATGGATATTTTAATTAAATGAAGAATATTTTTAATATTTCTCATAGATTAACACTTAAATGATTATACAAGGAATGTCTGGGACCTTATAATTTTTTTATACTATAAAATACACCCTTGGGTTGAGACATATAATATCATATACTATATGAGCTTGTGGATATTATTTATTAAATTTTATTATTTTTTGATGACTATGTTAACGAAAAGGGGGTTGAATATAAAAGTATTTATAGAGGTGGTATGTGGGATTTATATTAGAATTTAATTCCTAGATATCTATTATTTGTATGTGATTCACATATGATTAAATTTTCCCCTATAGCTATAAATATCTTCAGCATAACACTAGGTATCTTGGTGGGATGTCATGAAATAGTTTGTATGCTAGTTAGAATTATTCATTTTGTAGTATTTATTGTATACGATATGTTTTTTTAATGGGATTACCTCCCACTAAGGATATGAATAATAAGTCATGGTTATTTGTTAGAGACGCGACTATAAGTTTGTAGATGTTTATTCTCACCAAATAAATCCTAGATTTTCTCACTATACCATAATATAGGGACCTGAGATTTTAATTCAATGGTATTAAATATTTTTAGATGAATGTTAAAACAATTTATAAAAATTCATGAGTAAGGACCATAATATGTTTGATTTGGAATCATGGAACATAATTTTATAACTTATTGAATGATCTTTGACATCTCCCATAAAGATCTTCCTATTTAATAGTCTTCACAAATATACCCCTTATAAAACCTTTGTTCATAATCTGGGGAAATGATATACAATAAATGGTGAGCTCATATGAACAGTATGGATATACAAGGGAGATATGTAAGCATAAAATGAGAATAAGGGTATGATATCATGATCATAAAATTTGAAAAGATACCTTGAATATCAAAGATGAAAATTTTTAAACATGGAATAATGATTGGTATTCAATAACACATGAATAATATGGTAATAAAAAACATGATACATGAGTGCATAACATTATCACAGGGCATGAAATTTGTGGAATAAACATCATACTATAACATTGTGGACTTCTAAAAATAGAAACATGTTCACTTATTAAGATAATGATATGAAATAATAACATTTCATAAACATATAAACATGAATCCAGGTCCACATAATACATTTTGAACATGTAATCAGGTTCATGGATAACAACATTAATGTCAAAATTCACTCCCAAACCCATAATAGTGGACAAATTCCATTAATATAATAAGTTCTCTCCTCATTCCAGCATTCACTTACTATACCAAGTTCACTCCATGTTCCATCTATTTCTTATTATATTATGTTCTCTTCACTTTCTAGTAATTTCCTTATGTATCAGGTTCGCTCCTTATTCTATCCATTTCAATCACATGAGATATTTGAATCATTACAAAATGAATTGGAGGTAGATATAAGACCCACACATCATATAATGAAATCCATATTTATTTTTTCCACAAAATCATAAACATTCATCACATCATAACCCATGAAATGAAATGAGTATGTACACATTTCATTATATCATAACCCTTATAAAAGAGACAAGGTTCAAAATCAATTAATTATAGAATATCCCATGAAGAAAAGTGGTGTTCAGAATAATTTTGTCATTATATAACCCATGGAAGAGAAATGAGTTTCATAAACACCATTCTATAAAAATATGAATCATTTATAGAAATAATATGAATGGTGTCCTTGGATCATATCCATTATAAGGAATATATCATTCTATAATATTTCCTCTCAAATGGAGAATAATTTTAAAATAATATTTTAAAACATTTCTTGGGGAAAATATCCTTTTCTAGTTAATTTGTTTTTAAACGTTATACAATTTCAAAACCTTTTTCATTGAATTTATTTTGTAATAATTATAAAGGAATATTTGAAAATCATTGAATCCATTTTATATGAAAATATACTTTTAATACTTACAATGGAATCTTTAAAAATCATGTAAATACTTTTTCCTAAAAATAACATTTGAAAACATATAATGAAAGCTTTGAAAATAATTGAAATCATTTTATCTTATAATAAAATTTGAAAATATGTAAAGGAAGCTATGAAAATAATTGAAATAAATATATTAGAAAATTAACATAAAATATTAGTTAAAAACATTTTAAAAAACAGTTTCAAAAATCATGGTTTTGGAGGATGATAGATTTTTTATCAAAGAGAGAAGTCAATTCTGAGTTTATTAAAAACACATTATTAGTTATGTTCAGTACTAGATAGTGGAAAAAATGATTCCATTACATGGGTATAACAAGAATAACCATAGTTTAAGACAACTCCTGAAACTTCATTATAGGTAGATCAAGAGATTTCATCATTGGGCACTAAATCATAAAAAATACCAATAAATTAAGAGATTGTAATAGAATATTTCTACAAAATTGGTAACATTAGATAATAAGCCCCATGATGGAATAAAAAAAATTAAACAAAAAAATGAGGATGGATAAATACATGATTTTAGATTTAATATGTGACTTATATATACACATAACAAAAGAATATGTGTACATAGTGAAACATGTGTATCAACAGAGCAAAATTGAGTCAAAATTCCCTTACATCTTTGGTAACAAAAAAACATTTAACCCCAAGAAAGAGATGTTGGGCATGTATTGTCTCAACAATACTCTATAAATATTATTGATTTTGATTCTCAATAATTCCTCTATTTGTTTCAGTAATGATATTACTTAAATAATATTTCATGAAATTAATATTCCTTATATTCAATATTCTGAAAATATATTAAAGACAATAACTTTTGTGGAATATTTCTCAATGTGTTCAGAACTCTCCTAAACATATTCTGGAAACAATGTTCATCCCGTATGTTGAAGAGACGTAATGTAAGGAACAAATCCTACAATTTTATTATAGCTTATGTTGAAAGATCATCATGTATGGTTAATCAACCCTACATTTTTAGAAACATGTTGATAAAGAACCTTATTTTTTCATAAAACCTTATATTTTACAAAGAGAAAATGTATGTTTAACGAACCATACATTGGTATGTAATTTTACATTTTAGAAGAAAACATAAGGATCATCTATAATAATTGTGTGATCAACCTTATGTCATAAACCTTATGTTTAGAGAATTAATGGAACACAGTTGAACCCTATATCTGGTATTTTATCATTTTATGAATGAATCTAACATTTGAAATTTTATCACTGGAGATTTGATTTTACGATTTTATCAGAGTTTTATGCAATGGTCGTTACGGAATATCATGCCAATTTAAATATAATTTTCGAACAATTCAAAGCTCATTATAATTAGTTCAAATCATCGTATTAAGTGTAGAAATTCACTCCTATTATTATTTAATGGTTTGAATACTCGGAGTTTTCTCAAAACCATTAATTCATAGGATTAGTCAGTCAATTTTAGTGGATAAAATTTAATAAGACAGTCTCTTTCTTTTACTTATATTGGTGTATTTTGTCTATATATATATGGGTATGATTACAATAAGTATATGTGTTGAGAAATATATTGTGGCTCATATCCATGATTATAGTTGTATTCTTATGAAGATAGTTTACAGATCCACTACAACAATCTATTAGACTATGTTTTTCTACAGAAGTGGCTAGAGTGGAAATATACATATTAAAAAAATTTGTATTTGGTGAAAGTCATCTAATACTATTTTTTTTGTTTTTATTTCAAAGATCATATGAAACCGTATCACTTCCGAACTTCTCATTCATGAATAAACTATTTTCTAAAGAAGAAGATTCATCTGCATTCAGTTTCTTTTCAACTGTAAAGTTTAACCATAATCATTTATAATAAATATCTTTTTATTGAGAGTTTCAACTACTCGTACTCAGTTTTGGTGGATTATCAGCCTCTCAGTATATGATGTGCTTTATAGGTCCTCTTTTATTAAACCAAAAGAAACTATTTTTAGTCTTGTTTATAAAGGTGTAAACTTCCTAAACTCAGTTGTAGATTAGTCTTATGATATGAGGACATGACTAGTGAAATTCACCAAACTCACAGAGAGACTAATTGGTGGAGTGGACTTGAGGATCTATTTTCCCCCAAACAAGTATAAATAGTCTTGTTTTATATTTCTTTTTTATCTGCCACTCATAATTTTATAAAGAATACAATCACTACTCATCAGCAGAATCATCAGTCGACATCAGGAATAATTTTAATGGAATTTCAAAAAGCACATTTCACCCCCTTTTATGTATATTATTATATTATGACCTAAATATTGGTATCATAGGAAGAGATTTTGGAAAAGGATGTAAAAAAAGTAAAAGTATAAGTTCTATAAAAAGAATTCAAGGACTGATCGGAGATAAGAAATGTCAATGGTTTGTGCTCTTTATTTCAATGGTGAAAAATATTGATTCTGGAAATCATAGACGATTATATATTTGAGGAATCTGGGATTCGATGTTTACCCTAAGATCACTACTCCTTATATAATTCCTAAAAATAATACCACATGGATTTCTACTAAAAAGGCTGACTATGAGACGAATTCTAATAATATGAATGGTATTATCTATGATCTTGGACCCAATTAATTCAATAGTCCATGACAACGTCCAACTACTTCTGAAATATGGAAAACCATTACAGTTTCTTATGAATGAATAGACAATATAAGACAAATGAGGTATGAAACATCAAAAATGAAATTTGATAAATTCAGAATGCTTGATGGATAAAGTATCACTCATATGAATGAAAGACTTACAATTATTATAAATAATATTATAGCCTTATATGATCATACGAAACATGTAGATAAAGCATTGAAAGTATTGGTAGTACTACCTACTAAATTGAATGGTAAATCAGATGCAATTTGAAAATTATCACCTATCAAAAATCTTAAAATGAGAAAAATAATTGGGACATTGATGATGTATGAAGCTGAAATGGAAGACGTGGCTGATGATCATATGGTCCTAGTAGAAAAGGATAATACTTATCTAAATGTAACAACTCAGGAGAAAAGAAGAATAATAATGTAATAAGTTAGGGAAGAAAGAAATCCAGATACGTCTCATTTTGAAATGGAATTGTCTCAATTACCCAAAAACTTTAGGAAGTTTTTTTTGAAGAAAAT
This sequence comes from Viscum album, assembly GCA_963277665.1. Lineage (NCBI taxonomy): Eukaryota > Viridiplantae > Streptophyta > Magnoliopsida > Santalales > Viscaceae > Viscum > Viscum album. Next base: position 689,911,589 of record OY728167.1, read on the forward strand.
AGTATTCAAAAAGTCATTAAAAAGGGATGATAATGATTATAAGGAATTCAGATGCTATGAATGCATGAAATTAGGTCATATACGACCAGATTCTCCCTATCTAAAAGGTGAAAAGTGAAATATAGAAAAGGAATATTAGAAAAATGAATATTTTGAACTTAAAGGAAAAAGGGAAATGAATGCAACTTGGAGCATCTTTGAAGACTCCGGTAGCTCAACAAAATTTTACTCAGAAAAGGATGAATCACACCTGATAGAAAATATGTGCTTCATGGGAGAAGAAGATAAGTTACAAACCTATAATTAATATAATTCTAATTATGACTCAAACTATTCAAATAATAAATTGGCTTCATACTAAAAAAATCTATAAGTAAAATACGACTCCTTATTATGGTAACACAAATATTTAAAAAATATTCACAATTCAATTTTGGGAGAAATATATGCTTTATATAAACTACATCATGAATTAATTGAAAAATTTAACTCATTAACCACAATCTATACTAAACATGAATATAAGATTAATGAATTACGAGACGATGTAGAAACTTAAAAAAATGATTCTCTCTTCTTTACAAAAGGATAAAATATTCTGAATAAAATTAATGCTAAATTTTTCATTAGAATGAAAATATTTGGTATTATATATAATAGTGAAAAATCTAAACTATATAAGAATTATTTTGATCCCAAATAAAAAACGGTTACCTGTCATTTTTGTGGAATAGAATGTCATATAACAAAAAAACTATTATGTAAGAAATCCACAAATAAGTGGAATTAAAAAGTATTTTATTTCAAATATCTTATCTGAGGTAAATATGAGTTATTGAAAAAAATCATATCTGGATTCCTAGATCTTTTCTAGATAACACTCCTGGACCCAAAAGAATATGGGTACCAAAATAAACTCTTGTTTAAATTGATTTTATAGTAAACATGTCACATAAAATGAAATGATATATGTATATGGACAATGGATTCTTTAGGAATATGAGTGGAAAATCATCAATCTTCAATAAAATGACTCAAATAAATGGAGGTCTAGTGACGTTTGGTGATGATGCCAAAGGAAAGATAATTTTATTTGGAACTATTAAAGATCCAAAAACAGTCTGAATCAACAATGTACAATGTGTACAAGGGATGAAGCATAACCTGATAAATATCACTCAACACTGTGATGATGGATATTTTTTTGATTTTTTTAAAATTCTTGTTCTGTGTTTAAGGATAATGTTCTTATGTTTAGAGAACCTAGAACTGATAATGATTATACATTAGATTTAAATTCCTTGTGTGAATAAAAAGTGAATTGTTTAACTACTAAGATAAATGTGTCGTGGATATGGAATTGAAGGATTGGTCCTTGTAATACTTATGCTTTATATAATATATCAAAGAAATAGTAAGATTATGATTTACCTGATTTTTGGTTTGAAAGTAAAAGATTTTGTGATGCATGTGAAATTGGCAAGAAACACAAATCTTCCTTCAATTCTATTAACATAATTGCTACATCAAAATCATTAAAACATATCCACATGGATCTTTTTGGACCATCAAGAGTAGAAAATTTTGATGGAAAATTATATGTGTATGTTTTTATTGGTGATTATTCTAGATTTTCATGGATGTATTTTCTAAAACTCAAAATTTAAGCATTTCCAATTTTTGAATGTTTCTTTTAATTAGATCAAAATAAAAAATGTTTGAAGGTAATTTATTTACGAGGTGATCATGGTAATGAATTTTGAAATCATGAATTCAATTCCTTTTTTTCAAATCTGGGTATTAAATAGACGTTCTCTATACTAAGAAAACCTCATAAAATGGAATTGTTGAAAGAAGAGATAGAACTATTCAAGAAATGGCTATGACAATGATGAATGAATACAGTGTACCTACCTACTCCTCGGTAGAAGTTTTAGGTACATGATGAAATATCACGAATAGATATTTAATTCATCCTATTTTTAAAAATACAACTTATTAACATTGGAAGAATAGAAAACCTATAGTAAACTACTTTATTGTTTTTGGATGTAAGGTGTATATCTTAAAAACCCAGGATAATATCTGTATGTTCGATCCAAAAGATGATGATGGAATATTTTTAGGATATTCTCCTACCTATAAAGCCTATATAGTGTTTAAAAAAATGTCAAGGATTGTTGAAGAATTAATTCATGTGATGTTTGATGAAACATAACATTTTATTAAATATGAAGACCAAACTAATAAAACTAAAGACTACTCTAACAACATGAGACTTGAAAACCAGAAAATGATTATGGAAATAACATCAGAAAAATTCAGCCCAGTTTAGAAGAACATGATACTAATGAAACTAAAAGTGTATATCCTTTATATTCATGAACCTGAAAGAACCATCCTTTTGAAACTGTAATAAGAGACCTTGACATAGGAATAAGAACTAGAAGAAATACAGGAAACCTTGTTAATTTTTTTTCTTTCTATCTCAAATAGAGCCAAAATCTTTTGAATAATCCTCAGAAGATGAAATTTCTATGTTAGCAATGAAAGATGAGCTAAACAAATTCAAAAGGAATGATGTTTGGGAATTAGATTAAATACCATAAAATTATATGGTTATTGGAACTAAGTGGGTATTTAGAAACAAACAAAATGATCAAAGGATTATAAATAGACATAATTCTAGATTATAATCTAAAGGATATAATCCTAAAGTAGGTATATATTATGATGAAACTATTTCCACTGTAGATAGATTAGAAGAAAATGTAATTTTTTAGCTTATACATCTTATATGAACATTAAATTATACTAGATGGATGTTAAATCTTCCTATCAAATGGCTATTTAATGGAGGAAGTTAGTGTTGAGAAACCTCCTAATTTTGAAAACTCTCAAAAACCAGACTCTATATATAAACTTAATAAATCTCTCTACGGCATTAACAAGCACCTAGAGCTTGGTATAAAAGATTACGTTATTTTATTTTGAAAAATAAATTTACTTTTAAAATGGAAGATCCAACTATATATAATAAAACCATTTTTTCTAATAAGTTATTAATTTAATTCTATGTTGATGAGGTTATTTTTTGGTCAACCAATAAAAGAATGTGTAATGATTTTTCAACATTTATGAAAAATGATTTTGAAATGAGTATGATTGGGGAATAGAACTTCTTTTTAAGACATCATATTTATGAAAAAAGATTGTGGAAATGTTTTAAACCAATGTAAATATATTACAGATTTATTTAAAATGTTTGGTATTCAGAATAGTAAGACATATACAACTCCCATGTGCTCAAATTTAAAACATGATTTGTAGGAAGCTGGAAAACCAGTAAACAACAAGTTATATAGAGTTATCATTTATAATTTACTGAATCTTTATACTACCAGACATAATATTTTGTTTTCAGTATTTTTATGGGATATATTTCAAAAAAAATCCTAAGGAATACAATATTATTGTCATCAAAAGGATTTTTAGATATTTAAAAGGGAACTTTTTTTGAACTCTACTTTATCCAAATACTTCTAATTTTAATTTAATATCATATTCAAATGATGTTTTGGATGTTGCAGATTAGATAGAAAAATTACCCAAGGAACCTGTCACTTTTTTTTGTAAAATATTTAATGTCACGGTAAAGTAAGAAAAAATACTCAATTCCCATGTCAAAAGGCGAGGAAGAATACGTATATGCAGGTAGTTTCTATGCACAAGTATTGAGGATGTAAACCACAGTAATGGACATTGGAATAAATTTTAATAGTACCACTATTTTATGTGATAATTAATTTAGTATAAATATTTAAAAAAATACATTAAGTCATTCTAGAACAAATAATGTTGATATTGGACATCATTTTTGAAGAGATTATGTTCAAAAAATGATACATCATCAGAACTTGAAAATAACGAATATGAACTAGAAAATATTTTTACTAGACCACATACAACTGTAAATTTTGATTTTATTAATGAAATGTTAGGTTTATTAAATTTTTATCATGTTAATAATTTTATTCATTTTAATTTTAATTATTTATATTTTATTTATTTATTCTAGTTAAAAACATTTTTTGATTATATTAAATATAATTTATTTTAATATATTATTTTTTGTACATTTTAGTTAACTTATTTGAAACATAAATTTATTCATTCCTTGTACCTTTGAAAATTTTAATGATTAACATACATATGACACAGTAATCAAGTTATTGTCAGAAATGTTTCTAATACCAAAACATTTCCATTCTCAAACACTTTTTGAATACTGAAACCCTCGTTTACCCTCCTCTACCTTTGATTACCTCTGTTTTCCTTCAAAGACCATAAAGCCCGAAAAACCACAGATCTTTCATTTATCGCCAATAAAGAAAACTAATATAACTAGAGAAGGTGATTCTAGTGAGTCGAAGCATTAGAAATTTTCTAGAAGAAAGATTATGTAGGGTAAATTAGTTGATTTTCAATGGCTCTCTCAATAAAATTTACTTCTAAAGAAAGAACTTTCGTTTAAAGGATTGGAATCAATGTTCAATTAGGATAACTCAAAATTACTTTATGAGGAAGAAATGATGTTTTTCTATAAAAGTGTTCAGTTTAGTTTTGGTGATTCTGATAGTACAATTTTTGAAAGAATAAAAGAGAAGGGATTTTTTGTTTCATCAACTGAAAGCTCACAAATCATGAATTGTCCTCAGGATGGAGTGTTTCATTGAAATCTACGGTCAATTGAAGAAAAGTTCTATAAATATGAACACATTAGGACCTTTTTTTGGATAAAAAAATGTTAGAAAATAGTTTTTTAAAGATCTCAAGGTAGAACATAAATCATAATTATGTTTATTCAAATAGGAATTTATCCTACAGTGGTTGAGATTGAGAAGATTCTATATCCAGACAAGTATATCATGTTTCTATTTTTGAGTGAAAAAATGATGAATTTTATAATGTATATGTTTGTATATTTAAATTACCGCTGTCAACCAGATGCTATGATGGATTTCTATCCTTATGAAAGAATAATTTCTCGGATTTTGTTTAAGACATAAATGATTAAATTAATATCTTCTCAAATTAAATGTCATCACAAAAACATGCCCAATGTGGGATCGTTCAAGAATTTATGATTTTACCGGTGTACAATCAAAGTAAAACACATACCAGTGGGTGTAGATGACCAAAAAATATCATGATTTTTTGCTCAAGGGGAGAAAAGTGCAATTGGAAATGATGGAATTTGTGAATCTTGTGGTGAGGACATTAAAATACATCCCAAAGAAAATTTAGGCTTGTTGAAGAAGAAGAAGAAGATGTTGTGCAAGTTTAATTGGTGGTAAAACCATGAAAATGAGTATATCCACCTGCTATATCACCATTGTTGAGTTCATGTGAGGCCACCAGGTCAGCACATTTAGAAGAGTCTTTTCTTGAGGAAGATCAACATGTTGAATGTCAGATAAGAGATCTGCTGACTATTGATTTATCAGTTGTTCAGGAGGAATAACTGGTTGTTCAGGGGGAGAATCAACTTAATCGAAATGAAAATGTGGCTACGGAGATTATTGAGAATTTACTTTACTCTGAAGCTGATCATGTGGATGAAAGATATAAAACAACAATTGAATAAAAAAAATTATGTTCTTGATAGTTTTTCTTATTGAAGTGAAAAAGAAATTGAAAATCCACTGGAGAAGCCTATGGAAACAAATTCATCATAATAACTAGAAATTGGAGCAGTTGGTCAGTCACAACATCAAGATTAAGGGACATCAGATTGCTTGGAAAAAAAGAGGATGTGGAACATGTAATGAAGTACAATTAATTTTTGGAAGAGAATGACCATATTCAAAAAATAGATAAATGTTACAAAGAAGAAGTTACATGATCTTAATGAAAATTAGGTTTCCAGGAAATATTTTTATGGTTTCAGAAGAGAGATGATAAATAAATATTCAAAGATAAGATCTGAAATTGTTTCTAAGACAGAATTTGTCGATCTAATGTGGAATTTGGGGAGTTAGTTTGAATCTATTATGATTGTTGTTGGCCAGACCACTACATATACCTCTTCTCCTACTACCAACCCATATCAAATTCGATGATTTCATTCCATCACCTCTATCATGGTTGATATGAACGATCGTGTTTAAAATCCGTAGTGCAATAGTGTCCCTCTGTCATTCCTTTTGGAAAATAAAATATTTCTAGTGGACCAATAGACACAAAGTGAACCAAGAATCAGATTTCTTCTAAAAAAATTCACAGAAAAGGTAGATCTGTTTATACTTCAAGAGGAGAGTTTGAGTTACTTTTTGAAAGTAAATTCTGTTGAGAATATTCATTTCAGTCAGGATTCTAGAATTTTAATTATTCAATTAAGGGATAGTCTGATAAAGAAGTTGTGATTATATATGGATGAGTTGAAAATATGTTTGAAGCTGGTCAAAATCATTAGAACATTAACCATGTCAACTTATAATCATTATTTTTGTACCCAAACCATTCCAGTTGTCCAGACTTGTTTCTGAGTCAAACTGATTATTCTATTTATACTATATTTTATCAAAAAAATATCCTTATTTTTATTTTTTATTACATTATTATTATTTTTTGATTATTTATTGAATCCAAAAATCCAGTCTTATTTGTTTGTACAGATTATTATGACATTCACCTACAGATCTGTGCAAAATTATATGTGCTTCATTTAATTATTATCTTTATTTTTGATCTCACAAAATGTGGAGTTTTTTTATAACACAAAATTTCTTTTCATTTAAATAATTCTATAAAATTGAATTTCAAAATTGAATTTTGAATTGTTTTATTTTCAATTGTTTTCAAAATTCTAAATTATATTTTTAATTTTTTTGGTTTTGTTATCATCCAAAAGGGAGAGATTGTTGGGCATGTATTGTCTGAACAATACTCTATAAATATTATTTATTTGGATTCTCACAAATACCATTTTTTAGTAATGTTATTACTGTAAGTATATTTTAGGAATTTAATACTATTTATATTCCTTATTTTGGAAATATAATATGGATTATTATTCACATGGAATATTTTTCAAATTGTTCTGAGGGCTCTTAAAAGTATTTGGGAATCACTATTTATACATTACATTGAAGAGACATAACATAAGGTACAAACCATACATATTTATTATACTTTATGCGGAGAGATGCACATGAATGCTTAATCAACCCAACATTCACAGAAGCGTATGGATAAAGGACCATACATTTGGTTAAAGAAATACATTCGATAAAGAGATAATGTATGGTTATTGAACCATACATAAGTATGGAACCCTAGTTTTGAGAAGCTAACAAATGGATAATCAACCTTAGTTATGTGATCAACCTTAAATTTTTCAACCTTATGTTCAGAAAATGAATGTTATGTAGTTGGACCCTATATTTGGTATTTTTTCATTTTGTGACAGAACCTTACGTTTTACATTTCATCACTGAAGATTTGAATTTATGATTTTACTGGAGTTTTGTATGTTGGTCTTTACAGAATATTAGGCCGATTTAAATAACATTTTCAAACAATTAAAAGAAAATTATGGTTAATAAAAATATTAATATTAAGTGAAGAAATTATCTCATATTCTTAAGGTAATATACGAATACTCTGATATTTGTCAAAAAAAATAATTCATAGAATTAATCAGTAGATTTTATTGGATATGATTTAAAAATATATTCCATCTTTTAACAAATATCAGTGTATTTGTTCTATATATTTGCGATCATGATTCTATGATTAATATGTGTTGAGATATATATTTCGACATGATTTTCACAATTTAAACGGCATTCGTGAGAAGATCTTTTATAGATCTACAAAAAAAATCTACCAGACATTGTTTTTATATAGAAGAGGCTACAAAAGAAATAAGAATATTAAAAAATTAGGATTTTTTAACGTATTCTGCTGTTATTCGAGACTATTATTATTTTAATGATCTTCTACAATCATATTTCATCTAAAATACTCTTTCTTGAAGAAATAATTTTCTGAAGAAGATTATTCATCTACCTTCAGTTGTTGTTCAACTGTAACGTTCAACCAGAATCCTTTATAATCAATATCTTTTTATTGAGAGTTTAAACTTATCGTACTCAGTTCTAGTTGAGTATCATCTTCTCAGTCTAATTTGTGGTGTATTGGTTCTCTATTATAGAACCAGGAGACAATTTTTTTAGTCTTTTTTGTAATGGTTTCAACTGCCTGCACTCAGTTGTGGATTGTTTTTAGGATTAGAGGTCTTGACTTGTGAAGTTAATCGAACTCATAGAGTGAGTAATTGGTGGAGGGGACTAGGGATTCTATATTACTTGAAACACTATAAATAGTTCTGTTCTATATTTTTTTTCCACTTCTCATAATTTCATACATAAGTCTGACACTACTCACTTGAATAATCCTCAGTCGACATCAAGATGCAGAATTTGAAAGTAATTTGAAAAGACACAATTCACCCTCTCTTGTGTATATTTGTACATACTAAACTAAAAATATGGATCCTAAAATGAATAATTAAATAAAAAATATTAATCATATAAATTATAAAATATATTCATGGTAATTATATACACCACATAGAATAATGTGGGGGTGAATGTAGCATGTGTCTCAAAAAAGATAAAAGTGATACAAAAATAACTTACCATAAGTCTTGACTCCTATCATAATCGTTAAAACATCATATATAATAAATATAAGTTTATTAAAAATAATTTATTGTGAAATTATTATATATATAATATCATATATTATTTTCTTATGACCTTTTATTACCCATATATTAACAATTCGATGTTAATGTTCTATTTCACTTAATAACCGCATTGTTTTTTATAAGTTTTGATTTGTTATTTTTTCATATTAAATTAATCACGATTTAATCATATACAGAATTTATATCATGATATAATTATAATATATATTCAATATAAGTGTATTTGAATTAATCCATAAAATTTGGTGATATAAAATGAAATATATTGTTCTTAGAGATTGTAGGTCTTACAAACGTGTGGACATGCTTTCCATTTTCCTGTCATACTAAAAGAAAGAGAAGTAAATAAATTTATATACATGTATATATATATATTTTAATTCTATTATTATTATTATTTTATATATATGACATGTTTCAAATTTACCCATCCATAATACATTCCACGACATTTTTGAATGAAACACATCACTTCACGAGGCGTTGGTCCACCATACACCTGAACGACTTTATCTTATTCCCAAAAAATGGAATGCATGCATGTATGTGTCATATAATAATTAAAGAACCATAATAACATAATATATATCATATAAAAATACTATTTTCATCATTATTTGCAAACATGAATCTTTGTAATGAAAAAAAGAACGACATCAGTTCTTAAGGTGTAGTTCGTTGTACACACAAATGATGATTCAATAACCCGTTTTATGGACGTGAGTGTGTTTATAGGTTATAAGATTAAAATAAAACAATATAAATCTATAAATTAGTTTTTTTGTAATTTATACATGATATAAAAATAATTTAATGGGTTTGAAGAATAAATAAAATTAAAAAATTCTTTGATGAACATTTCTTCTTCTTCTAGTACCCTCCCTAGGAATGCCCAGAAGCCCTTATTGGTTGGATTTATTTAAAATAGTAAGGCCTCTAGGATGATGGTAGGTTATTGGGTATACAATTTTAGAATTTTAGGGATAAAAATGTGGATTTATTGGTGTGAATAAGTGGGAAGAGTGAGTTCTATTTTATAGTTGAGGAAGAGTGGAATTCATGGAAATACCCAAACTCTTTCAATATTGGGAGATCTACCAAAGCCCATATGCCTAAAAATGAATTATAATGAATAGTAGATAATAATTGGTCTATAAAAACATATAAAAAAACAAATTTAATTCATTTTTACCCAATTTAATGTTTATTTTTTATGTTTATTCAATTTTATACATATAGATTTTACTATGGAAAGCTGTATATTTTAATTTACCTAAGTAATTTATCCAGTAAGAGTAATATTAAAAAGATATTTCATAGCTAATTTGTACATAATGATTCTAGATCTGAAATTCATCTCATTAAATAAAAATTATATGGGTGTGTCAAATTAATATTAAAACAAACGCATGTAATTTCGATAAACCCATTTTAAACTTAATGTCATTAATTAATTGTATCTATTTTCAATAATCATTATGGTAAAAAATAAATATAATCTTCTTAGATATTATATATTATTATTATTCCAAAAAATATAATATATTTTTCTAAATTAGATTCACATAATTTGCACAATTTAATTTAAAATTAATCTCATAGACGCTGCGATAAATCATATTTTTGAAAGAAAACATGTTCAAAAGTTTTGAATATTTTAACAACTAATTTGAACCAAAAATTAGTTATAACGATGTAAATTTTAAATAATTATATTTTATTATTGAATTTAATTCTAATAAAAATTTAAGAAATAAATTAAAATTATATATTATTTAATATAGAAGAAAGTTTTCAATTAAAATTCATTGTTTTCACTATTCATCAAAAAGTGATTTTTTTTAGAAAAATCCAAAACATTTAATCAGAAGATAATTTAGAAATTAAAACATAAAAAATGAATTCCATTTTATCATATTATTTTTATAAAGAAGGAAAAATGTCGTTTTAATATAATTTTGCTAATTGAAGGAGAAAATATATATTTTAGAAAAATATTATTTTTAAGTATAAAATTTGATTTATTCTTATAAATTATATTAAAATAATTATAATTATTATTAAAAATTCATTTAATATAAAATTTATAAATTTAAATAAAATAATCCTCCAAATATTTTTGGGTTAATTTATTGATATAAAACAGACTCATGTGTATAAAAAAAGTTCTTCAGGGAAATATTTACATTTATCTTAAAATAGATTATATTTAATTTTTTAATTAAATGGTTAACAAAGAATTCAATTTATAAAAAATTAAATCTACATTTTCATAATTTGGTTAATATTATTCCTACCCGCTATTCCAACAACAAGGTGACAACTATCATATTAAACAGTGATATTCTATTCAAATGTCACATTTCATTTAAACTCATTATTCTGTGTAAGGAAAACTAAGGTCATAGTTTCATGTAACACATATCAAAATCAATGTTTAATATAACTCAATATAAACATAGTGTTTCATGTAGTTAATTATTTACTTATTTCAGTGTGTGTCACATGCCGTAAAATAATATTAATTTATTCAAATAAATTGATTCGTAAAAACATAGGGCGTTATGTTCTACCCCCCATAAAAATAATTTTTCACTAAAACATATTCTGGTACATCAATGGTTTCATAATTGAAATATCTATAGATTCAATCCAACATCATAAACATTAATAATAAAAAAACCTTTAAAACGAAATTTTTTGAACATAATGGTTACTAAAATTTACTCATAACTAGGTTTCAACATTGAACAACATATGTTGGAAATTAAGATATGTAAATGGATGAAAATAGTAACTATATATATATATAGTTATAAAGATTAATGATCAAATTAAATTGGGGGGTCCTGAGAAAGTTAAATACCACAAAACCATAAATATGTGATGATTTAAGGGTCTATTTAGAAATCAAGGTACCGTGATAACATCATTGTTTCGAATATTTTTTCTAATATAATAGAATATTCACAGGAATATATAATTAATTTATTTTATTCAATTTCATAAGAGAAATATCACCTTTGGGATGTTTCTTAATAAATATTCAAATCATATCAATATCTTATAAATTAAGCGTGCTTTTTATGCTTGAAGCACAAATAGTTCATAAGATCCATAAATCGAATGATCAGTCATTTCATCTATATTTAATTATCATCACAACACAATATTTATAAGAAGTTATGCATAAATCATCATATGGTGAAATAATACATTAATCTATGATTCCTCATCCAAATTTTGACGTAAAACATTTCATAAATGGTTATCCTCATGACCCATCCAAAAGATTAAAACACTAAACATGAGAAAGAGGATGAATAAATTTCTAAAAATATTATTAAAATTGATCCTCTATATATCATAATGTATCTCTTGACTATCACATACCAAATATGTTAATACATTCATAATTAATTCTCTTAAAACATGGTAATAACATGAATAAAAATAAAAAATTTGTGAAACAAATACATTATTCATATGTATAACACAAATTATTGGATATATTACTTAAATAGAAACTTTCTATAAACTCCATCCATGAAATCATAATCCACATTTTCAAAATATAATTAATCCTTTCAAATTTAATCAGTACTATCCAATTTACATTATTCTTATTTAAAATCTCTTTAAAAAATTGGGTACAATCATGAAAGCATCACACAATGTAAGGATAAAAATTATAATAAATCGCAAGACCAGGGACATGACCCTATGACCTGACCCTCACTTGTAATCCCTTACCTCTCCACCACCAACGGCGGGGCTTTGACATCACTTTATCCAAACTTTAAACCATTTTCTCAACATCAAGATCATGTCTAGGGTTACCATCCTTTAATCATGTTTTTTTCATAAAATATAACTGTGGCATTAAATAAATCTTATTGGAAATAATTGTAATTAAACATACACTTTAAAATAATTAATGAAATAATTATACTAAACAATACTTATATATTTTATAATCCAAATAAATAAATACTTCAATCATACCACTTCATTATAAAACTATAAACTAGGATTCATTATCATATTCCTTAATACCCATATCCTACATTGTGGAATATGCATCATGTATTAACATTAATGAACCTCAATTTAATATTTCTTCTCAATTATAACATAAATAATACTACTATTTTATTTCATACCATTTATATTACACATGTAGTCTACTCATCATCATTGGAAAATTTGTTACTCATACAACCTTGATAATTCTATTCATTATTATTACACTTATGACATAAATTTATATAATTCCCATAAATTGCACATTTAAAGTATCCATCCATTTATGATTCTATAAAGAGACCAATATTCCCGTCGATTTTAGTAACTTAACTTTTCATTTTTACACAAAAATTTATTACATTGTGTCTCTATTATCCACACATAAAAAATCCTCCCATTCCTTTTTTACATTCCCTTGAGTTATTATTTCTATATTATTGAAATATAAAAAAATTAAATCATTATTCCCCCATGGTCTCCACTACCGGAACACTCAAATAACTCTATCCTTATCTTATTTTGTGAGTTTTGGATTTGGTTAACTCAAACACTGTTAATCATGTTTTTTGATAACTGATTATTCACAAAAATATCATTCACTATAATAATAATAACATTTTTTTTCATCATAAAACTGTACATCAAATTCAATTTTAACCCAGTTCCTTCTTGTTCCCATCATTTTCTAAAACCAAAAATCATACTAGGAAAAACATTAATCATAATGTAAAACCCAATAAACTTGAATGTCAGACATTGGGTATGTATGTCAGGACACCTGCTTTTTTAATCTATGAAACCATAAGTTTATCCAAGTTTATTGATAGTAATTATCTATTTAAATCCTTCATGATTGATTGTAAAGTGTTTGTGAAATTACTAAAAATATCATACGGGAGTGTCAAATGAGGCGTGAGGCAATGCTCACTATCATGCACTCATTCCCAATTGAGTCTAGATCAATATAGTGTTTTCATAGTTACTACCCCTTGGTACATTTTTTCTTGGTCCATATACACTTATAGTATCCAAAAAAGTATTTTTATCATGGAAACCACTCAATTGTTTCCATTACCAAAATTCATGGACATTTTCTTATACTTCAAATCACCCTTAGACTTATCCTTAGAGACATCCCATGAAATATCCTTATAAATATCCCTAGGGATATCATATAATTTTTTCTCATCCTTTTTTCCAAATGATTTACAAACCATTATTTTTAAACCATCTATATAAACCTAGTATTTTTATATATAGATATTATATATTTTTAGATCAATATTCAAGAAAGTTTAACAATTTATGATCAAAGATCGTAATGGTTTTGTGAATATTAATACATATAATATGATATTCTAATTCTTTGAAAGATATTCAACATCTCCAATAATGATATTACACTTTAGTAGTCTTCAAGGACACACCCAAATAAAAATAATTCTTCATATCCTGATGAAAGGACACATAAGAAAGTGTCTTCTCATAAGCTCAACAAGGGTAAACAATGGAGATATTTATCATAACATAATCCTAAGTTTATGAGAACATGAGTATATAATTTTAAAACAATACACAGAATATCAAAAATTGAAATATTAAATCAGGGAATAGGGATTAAATTTTAATAATAAATGAATCGTAAGGAAATAAAATCACATGAGGCATGATAGCATAACATTGGAATAGGCCGTTGACTTTTTTATACAAATTATCATACAACATTGTGAAGATGTAAAAAGAGGAACATTTCCATTAATTATATTAAGGATATTAAATAAGACCATCACATTAACTTATGGAAATGTAACCAGGTCTATACATATTGTTTTAACACGTAATGAGGATCACACAAAACATCATAGTAGTTAAGAATTACTCCCAATACCATCATAGAAGACAATTTCATTTACTGTACCAAGTTCACACCTTTTTCAAACCCTGTATTACTTTATTGGGTTTACTCCCCCCTCTAGCCTTGTATTATTATACTATGTTCACTCCAAATTATAGAAATTACTTACTATACTAGGTTCACTCTCAATTCAATCCATTTTTTCGCATAAGATATATAAATATTTACCCAATGCATTGGAGGGAGAAATAGGTCTAACCTTTCATATATTGAAAACCATAGTTATATATACCAAAAACTCATAAATATTCAAAACATAATAACAAATTATTTGAAATGGGTGTTATAAAATATCATCAAATCATAACTTGTAGAAAATATACATGTTTCATAATCATTTATTTATATAATAACCAGGTAAAATAAGCAGGTTTTAAATGAAATAAATCATTATATAACATTTTGAAGAGAAACTGGTATCAATAACATCAACCATGAAGAGAAATAAAATTAATTTTATTACTAGGTAATATCAACTATAATGAAAAGGTAATAAAAATATATTTCATATTATAAGTAAAATAATTTTTATAATATCATTTATTACATTTCATAAGGAAAATATCCTCCATCTTTTGAAAAAAGATTTTTTAAAACACAACACATATTGGAAAACAATTTATTTTAAAATATACCTGTAAATATATAAAGGGTTATTATAATATAATTGAAATCATTTTCATTGACATTATCCTTTGAAAACTTATAAATTAATCTTCTAAAATCATTGAAATTCTTTTCAAAAAATAACATTTCAAAACTTATAACGGTTCTTTGAAAATCATTGAAATATTTTTCTTAAAAAATAAACTTGCATGACATATAAATGATGTTTTAAAAATAATTTAAAAAATTATATCTATAATTAAACTTAAAATATCATTTGAAACATTATATTAAGTTTTTTAGAAACATAGTATTTAACAAAATCAAATTTCTGACTAAATAGTGAAATAAAGCGTGATTTTCTTAAAAACATGTTCTTGATTATCTGATGTACCATAGAGTGTAAAAATGGAACCACTAAATTGATATAGAATAAATAATAATATTACGATGAAATTAATGATAATTATTTATATTTATATCATTATATGTTAACATTAGAGACTTAATCAAAAATAATCCTTGTAAATGATTAGGTTGTACCATAAAATTCAAACCTCTATAATAACATTGATTCAAAATCCACCTGAACATATAACATAAAATTATAATTAAAAAAACATTATGATGAATAAAGTCAGGTTATTTTATTTAAAAGTGTTTGTCTATATAAACCTCATAAAATAATACATGTTCGTGACATAACATACATCTTAATGAAGGGAAATTAAAACAAAAATCACTTACCGCATTAGTAAGATTGAAAATTTTAACCCCATGAAAAATAGATTCTCAAATGGAAAGGAAAATATATAAAATTTTAAGTATAATAATATTATATTAAAATTATTGTCCTTATATACATCCAATATAAATAAGAGTTATTTGGTATATAATGTGTCTCACAAAAGAAAGAAGGGAGACATAAATCCCTTACCTTAAGTCACGACTCCTATCGTGCTCCTTTTAAAATATTATGTAATAAATATATGTTTATTATACATATATTAAATAAAAATTGATAAATATAACCATGTAATATATTATTTTCATAGGACCTTTGATTACCAGTTTTTTAACAATTCCATGCTAATGTTGTTTTTCTTGTAATAACCACTTTATTTTTTGTATACGTTATGATTTTTAATTTTTTGGACCTCTTAAATTAATCATGATTTAATCTTCTAAAGAATTTATATAATGATATAAGTATATTATATATTCATTATATATATTTTTTGAGTAATCTATAGAATTTTATGATTGTAAATGAAATACACCATTCATGGAGATAGTAGGTCGTACGTACGAATGACCATTGTTTCCATTTTCTTGTCAATTTTATGGAAATAGAAGTAAAGGATATATATCTTTGTTTATTAATACTGAAACATAATTTTTAAGTAATATATATCAAATATATATAATTATCTCATCCTTAATACATTCCCTGTATAACAGGAATGGATCACATCACTTTGTGAGGCGGTAGTCTGTAGTACACCTGAACGTCATTATCATATTCCAAAAAAAGGAATGCATGAAGGTATGTGTTATATAATAATTATAGTAAATATTAACATCATAAATATCATATATATGATATATAATGAATATTTATCATTATTACAAACCTTTAATCATGGTAATGGAAAAATGAATGACATCAGTTCACAAGGCGATAGTCCTCCATACACACGAACAATGATTTTGTAACTAATTTGATGAAAGTTTGTATGGTTGTAGGTAGTAACCATAAAATAAAAATGTATTAGTTTATGTAAGATATTTATGTTATTATATAATCATGATATAAAAATAAGTGATGTTTTTTGAGAATAAATAAAATATAAATGTCTGTTGAAGAACATTACCTCTTCTTCATGTATCCTCCGAAGGATTGCACAAAATCATTGTCTGGTTGGATTTATGTCCAAATAATGTCTTATAACAACATTTTAACTAATTTGGTATGATAAATTTTATGTTTTTTATGTCATTAATGGTTTTATATGTGGGAATAATTTGGGAGATAGAGTGCCCTTTTATAGTTGAAATGGAGTATCCTTCTTGTAAAAACACAAAAGTATTCATCATTGGGATGAACCACATACCTATTGTGCCCAAAAAAATTAATAATAATATAGGGATGGGATTTATATGTTGATAAAAACCTCCAAAACAATAAATATTTATAATTTATTCAATTTACTCATTAGTCTTTATGATTTCTAAATTTTATCTTTATAGTTTTACTATGGTAACTTGTATCTTTTAATGTTGCTATGTAATTTATCTATTAATAATAAGATAAAAAATATAATTTGTAGGTAATTTATAAAAATATTATTATATATATATTGAATAAAAATAATTAAATAATATTCATTTTTTGGTTCCAAGATAATTTTAATATAAATGCATGTAATGTGCAAAACCCCATTCAAACCTTAATTGCATTAATATATTTTAACTATTTTCACTAATTACTATGATTAAAAACAAAGAAAGAATTTTTATATATTATAAATTATTATTATTCCTAATATTTAATCCATTTTTAAAAATACATTTGAAGATATTCCATTATTAAAATTAAAATAAATCTCTATGATGCAACAATAATATAGGTTTTTAAGAGAAAATGTTAAAAAACATGAAATGATTTTATATCTAATTATGACATGAAATTAATTCTAAGGAAATAAATTGTATTAAATTATATTAAAATTAACTAACTGTACATTAAATACAATTTAAAATATAACTTAACATTAAAAATTATTTAAAGTAAAAGACAATATCCAATTAAAATTCATTGTTTCTCTCTACTCATCAAAAACATAAAATTTTCATAAAAATTTCAAAAATTCATCCTAATTTATTTTTGAAATTTTAAATTAAAAATATAAATTTATTTTTTCAATTTAATTTTCAAAAAGTGGATTATTCAGTTTTATAATAAGTGTTCCATAATAAGGGGACAAATTTTCTTCATAGAAAAACACTATTTTTAAGCATAAAATTGGATTTATTCTTATCTATTTCAAAGAAAGAATATATGTTGAATGTTAAAAAGTATACTTATTTTATAATAAATAAATTTAAAAAAACATTCACAGAACGAAATTTGTATAATTTATTGATATAAAACACAATTGTACACATAAAAAGGTTTTACAAATAAAACATTTCATTAATTTTAAAAAGGTTTTTATTTAAATTTATAATTAATTGGTCACAAAATAATTAATTATATATATTTATGAATCTTATTTTCCAAAGTTTTCTAATCCTTCTCATAGCCTCCATTCCAACGGCTATGAAGACACTATCATATTAAATAGTAATATTTTAATCATAGGTCACATTTCATATAAACTCTATGTTGAAAGAAAAGAATGAGAATATATGTGTTGAATGTAATGTAAGAAAAACTCAATGTTTCTTTTATCTCAAGATAAAAAATGTGTTTTTTGAAGTGAAAACATAATTTTTTGTAGTGTGAAACACAAGTCATTAATTAATTTTAATTTATTCCAAATAATAATAATTGATAAAAACAAATTGGGTTTCCACTATGGAGTATCCCATTATATATATATGATTAGATTAAATTTATTACTACTATTTCTTCCTTACTTATTATGATTGAAACAATATAGACTGTGATGATATTTTTTTATCCTTACTATATGTCTGTTACAGTACATTGTTTTCGTATAAAAACCCCATTGATTATTGTATCTTTCGATGTTATAGTGTTACATATGTCATGTTAACATTAGATTATGATTATCATTTATATTTATTCTTCCTATTAATTGTTAAATTTTATTCATAAAAATAATTTTTAAAAGGGATTATCTTTTGATAGAAATGTCATGTTCTGAAAAACAATAAAATATTACATAAACTAGAAACACATTTTCTCATAAAATATGAAACATCATTAATGTCCTATTAATTTACATTTCATAAGGGGTTTCATATGGAAAATATTAAGGTTTCATTTAAATGAATATTATGATTCAAAACAGGTTTTTTCCAAGTCCATGTGTTTTCCCCGAAAATATCAAAAAACATTATGGTGTATTTCAAAATTTCATTCCAAGAATATATTATAAATGAAAATGAATATAATATTTGGTGAAATACTATTGCAATTTTTTCGCACACTATATGTGCTAGTTAGTGTTGGTATACATGGTGGCTTATTCATGTTCAGGTATAGGTTCATGAGAAGGTTCTCCTTTAGGAATCCTTATCTATAGTCACTCATGGATTGTATTGGGTAGTGATGTTCAATGGGGACCATGGGTTATGAGGATATCTTTTGTTTTCAATTTTGGCATCCTTTGGGTTATTTTTCCCATGTATGGATGATCCATTTTGGACTCTCTTTAAATTTTTTAGAACATGATATTGTATTATTGTATTATTTAAAATGTTTCCTTTTGAAAAAAGAGATGAATATTAATTTTTGTTATCCCTAATTTGTTTTTTATATTATTAACAGTTTCGGGTAATATTTTAAGTGGTAGTACAACTTATATAGTCATTATGTCATATTCTGTTAATGATTTTAATACTTATTTATTTATTATATATAGTGAAATAATTCCAACATTGTCATTTCTGGTTCCCTAGAACTAGTTTTCCAACCTTGTTGACAAGGAAAATTCCTCAATAATTATTAATGTCTAGCTTGAGTATCACATTTGGATATCTTGGGATTTTATGATATAAACTAGAATCAAATCCTAGTGCACATGGTATTTGGGTAGTAATGGTAGAATAAAGATTTAGATTTATAAACTTGAGAGTTTGGTGTGAATATAGTTTAGATATATATTTCACATTCAAAGACTCATGATACCACGGGTATTTGGGTTATGAGTCTTAAATTTAATATTTAAAATTTATTTATTTCTATTTAGTTTTCAAATATATTGATCATATTTTCAATTTTATTCAATTTATGTGGGATATATTGAACTTTTTTATATTTTAAGAATGATCGTATGACTTTAAAAATATGAAATTTTATTGTTTTCCTCTATTATAAAATGATATAGAGCATATGAACTTCATTATTTTTATCTTCTACTAATAGATTCGTGGTTGGCATATAGGGTTTCATGTTAAGTAATGTTTTCTATGTTATTTATATGGTATATATTTTTTGAATTTTCTCTGTTAACTGGTAATTTATTTTTATTTAAATGATTTCAATATAATGTTTTTCATTTTTTCATATGTTTTATGTTATTTAGATTATAATTTTAATAATGTTCTTGATGGGCCATATAAATTTTGTATCAATTGATGTACCTAAACGTAATCTCTCTCATGGTTTTGATGTAGTCTTTTTTATTATCTCCCCTACCCAAACTCTATATTGATTGGAGGAGATAATATTTTCATAGAATATTCTCATACTATATGGTGATAAATGGTTTCAAGATGATATGGAGTTTCTAGATTTTATTAAAGTATTTTTTAAATTACCAGAAACTCATGAATCCTCGTGAGTGAGAGCCAACAAGAAATTATTTGAAGGATCAATTGAAGAATGGTGGGAGGCTGTCATTCCACTTCATCTAAAAAAGATATTTCTTGGGAATTCAATAAAACCATTTTTATTTAGATGAATTATTATAAAAAGGTGAATGTGGATCAATAAATAGAGTACATAAATATATATAATGGTATTGAAATAAAGAGGTAATGTTTAAACTATTTCACTATGATTTTTCCTTTTTTTACAACATTTTTGTTAAGAAATTGATGATTTCTCAATTATTTGAAATGGGAAATAACTCAATTTTTTTTGAGTATTTTATATTTGAATTTTATTAATTTTATGTTGCATAAAATAAAGCCATGGTAGTGGAATTGACCTCTATAATTCAATATCTGATGGATCATGCAGTTATCCATTTTGATGAAAACAAATTCAATATCTTTTGAGAAATGGCTGAAAGATTTGATTGACCTAAAATGTTAGGATCAAGTGATTAAAACATATTAATATAGAACTTATACTTCTAAAAAGAGGTGGATACTCATAAATTTTAGTGTGGTTATCTTGTGAATTATAATTCCTTTTTTGATTATTTTGAATAATGTTCATTAATCAAGTCGATTGGGTCATTTTCGAAATATAATAAATAGATGTATCGTTAATCGAATAAATCACTACCATGATATGGATCAAGATATAGGTTCGTCAGAACCTAATCAGAAATGTTTTCCCTAATTTTTCCATTAATTCTTATAGTATAATAATCTATACCATTTTCCATTGAATTATTTACACCTTATGTTTTTTTCACTTGAATAACCTAGTTTTTTTATCCACTATATTAGATTGATCCTTATATAGTGGGAAGAGTAATCCCTTTTTTCAGTCATCTTATTATGTTCTTGGATTTATTTTTAATTGTTTATGATATACTAACATTCTCATATCTAAAATGGTTTAAGAATTTAATCTTTTTAGTTTTTCTTATTTTTCAAATTCAATCATTTCTTATATTCTATGTATGGATGATCAGGTCATTCCGTAAATATTTGTTGACTTTAATTGATTAGAGATTGAAAGATTGAATATTATTTCCTAACCATGATATCACTTTTTTGTTTTAAATTTCAATTAATTATATAATTTATAAGATTTAGGGATATCCTGGTCTAATTTTTTCAAAATTTCATGATTTTTTCATAGCTTTATGGATAGTTCATGATTGGATCATGGTAAGTAGTATCCATGAATACTTGAATTACGTAGAACTTAACCTCAATTATTAGAACATATTTATATATAACCATGAATATTAATCATATATATGATCCATAAAAACCATTACAATAAATCATATATATATGATTCTTACTTTATTGGAGGTGCATGGTTAGCACATGGTTGGGGGAAACCATGTGGATTAATATTATTTATGGTATTAAGCATGAGAGTTTTTATAATAAATTTAAGTATCATGTCTATGGTTAGAACATGGATTATTATACCATGGAGCCAAACTATGTTATTAATATTAGGTTATTCATTGGATCTCTTATGATCAATCCATGATTTTGTACACCATACGTACAAATAGTAAAACCTTCCCAACTTTTTATTTCATCGTAAAACAAATTTTTCTATTGTTTATCTTAAAACCCCTTTTTGGTTTCATTCTCTCTCACTTTCATGATACATCTATAGGGAATCCCTAATAGACACCCCAACTCTCTCCCTTAGGGGTAAAACTAATAATTTTTTAATTTATGTGGGTTATTCAATGTTTGACCGCTATTTCACTCAATTGTTTAACTTCATTGTTACCTCATCTATTTCTTTCTATTTCCCTCTATTGGGTTATTTCATCCAATCCAAATAAAATGGTTTTTCTAAAAATTGGGGTTATTATTGTTCTAGGATTGTTTATTTAATCCTTGATCCTATTGTCTCGGTATTAGATATTTTTATGTCATCTACAAAAGGTCAAGGTATGTGTTTACGTGTAATATATTTTTATTTAAAAAAACATGTGATTCATAAATTTATGTTTATATAAAAAAAATATACTTGTTTCAAGTATTTAGTAGAGTGATTAAAAAAATTTCATAAAAAAATATTGTTTTAAATGGTTTGTTGTTTTCTATATTGAGGTCTCCTAAAGATAAGTCATGTTTTATGATTTATTGATGTCTTCGAATAATATTGAGGTATCATTGAGTTCTATAAACTAAATTATTATATTATTATATTAACTCGGATTTTTGGTTGATATAATGATATTTATGTTGTATTTTTATGGATTTAAATGAGCGATATATATATATATATATTAGATTAATATTTTGAAGACATTGGATAAAGTGTTCTATTATAGTTTTATTTGTTTCACACAAAAATGATTATTAATTAATATTTTTGGAGCATATATAAATTTTTTTACAAAACATAAGTTACACCATTGGTTTTATCCCAATACTATCATTTTATATATTATCTATAAGGTCTTTAAAATTGAATTTTCTTATTTTAAGATGATTATGTTATTTGAAATTGGGGTTTTTTATTAAAGAGTGTATGAAGGTTTTATGATGAGTTGATGTTGTTATAATTTTCCATGGGATGTAGAATTGATATATGATTTATATATGAAAACTCTTAATCAAATCAAGTAAATAACTTCTATGGAACCCTATGTAATTTGGTTGGAGCTAAATAAATGGTTTCTATGCTATGATTTATTCTAATTTGACTAGTATCCATTAGTATATGATATTCTCAATCTATGTAACTGTCACATGGTTTAAATATGTAGAGTAATATGGGGGATATTTATTAAAGACATATTCATAGGATGGAGGGTATTATTTCTCAATGATCACATTTTAGATTGTATAATTACAACCTAAGGAGTTTCCGAAGATATATATATAAATATATATGATGTGACTCAGTTTTTCATAAGTAATGAATCATTACCTCTTGTGACGCACATTTTATTGTTTATGTTTACATGTTGACAACCCATAAAAATTTTCTATTTCACTTCATTACATTAATGGATAATTATATTTGTTAAATTTATGTTTGAATAGTCTTTAAATACACAAGTATTGTTGACTTTATCTTGTGATCCTGATTTATTCTTATTTATGCTATTTATATTGATTTATTTATTTCATAACATGAATTTAAAAAGTGTTCTATTAGGAAAAAAGATAATGTTTGTAAAATTAAAATATATGGGTACTATAACATGACTAATATTTATTATGGAAAAAAGATACTATCTTAATCTCTCTATAAATGGGATTTTCATATGGACTTTATTATGGAAATTTTCAATGTTTCATTGAAATCACTACTTTGGTTCAGAAAATAATTTATGTCTTGTTCACTGTTTTTTTCTAGAAATATCAGAGCAACATTTACTTATTTTTTATTTCAAACTACTATTCATGGAATCTCATATATAAGAAAATTCAGGGACATGTTAATGAAATATAACTTGGAATTTTTTACTCACACCCTATGTATACAACTTAATTTCAGTAGACTCAATATATTTTTTATGTCCAATATATGTTTATTGATAAACTACTCCATTTTATATTCCTTCCCTATAGTCACACAAATAGAAGAACAAGCCATGATGCTTTAGGATTACCTAATATCATGAGAATATCATTAATAAGGTATTTGGGGATATTAAGGGTAATTATGAATCATGTTTTTATCTATAATTTATTCATATATTTTAAAATTTTATACCATTATTTTGTAATGTTTTACGATTTAATAATTCATTATTTGTAAACATTTAGTTGGCTATATATATATATATATTACATATTATTTTGTTTTTTATTGTTTAAAAATTAGTATTATTATTTTCATAAATAACCAACATATTAGTGAATCATGTTGAATTATTGATAAATTTTCAACAACTTCTTTATTTTTTTCCTAGGTTGAAAATTTTACCAAATGAACATATTTGGTGCATTTCACTAGTTTCTAGCCTTCAATTTGTGGGAACATTCCTCATGCCCTATGATGAGCCAACATTGGTATCATACCAATATAAAATGTGTTTTTTTGTGATAGAAAATTTTATTAAATTCATTTATAAAGAAACAATATTGTAATAAAACATTGTTTTTAACCATACATGTTAATTATGAAGTGTGATTTTATATAAAATTATAGTGTGTGATTATTCAATGAGTTATACCCTCCCCTGCAAATTATATATGGTAAATATACATAATAATCTATTAAATATTAATACAATACTTTTATGAGACAACATCTAAATTGAAATCATTAAAAAGATGTGTTTTCGGGAAATCAATAATATAATTTAATCATAATTCAAGACATGAAAAATATAAAAAATTATGATATAATGAACTCCAAGGATCAAAAATATGTTTAAAGATGGAATCATTTTCCCCTTTTTGGGGTTAAAGAAAAAAATATAAAATATAATACATTTGTTTTTATCTCATGAGATAATATATAAATATTTATATTAATAATAAACATGATTAGTTTACAATGGAAGATATCCTTTACACAATTTACAAGTTGGAATCCAATTCAAGTGAATTAAATGTTCTGATGGATAATGGGATAGAAACACTGAAGAAGCCTGTAATATTTCTATTATTTTCTAATTTTTATCCTTGAAGAAATATGTTAACTCAAAGTAATGTAAAAATAAAAAAAAATTGACATCTCTAGAAATTTTTTTATTATTTAATAATAAATTAAAATTTTCATGAAAGAGGGAACAAAGTAATAGATTTCATGGTCTCATGAATAAGATATAGAATAAGTTATGAAAGATGGTGATATATAATGGAAAACAAAAAAACTTTGGTCAATAATAATTCTAATTACAATATAAATCAAAACATAATTTTTCTCTATAATTAATAAATAGATTAAATAATTTGAATATGTAAAGGAAAGTATAAAATCTTTGTCTTCACCTTTGTATAAGATTTTTATTTATCCCAAATAATGGGATGAACTATCGTAATCATGAATTTACTTTGTATTGATGTTATATTATCGATCATGAATCAGGATATTCTTCTTTACACTCTATGAGAATCATGTTAAATAACATTTGGAGTATCTAATAGAGATTCCGTTTTTATGTCAAAGTCTAGCAGACAAAATCATATTCAATTAATATCAAGATATGTCATTATATATCAAGTATATTCCTCGTACTTGTGATCCAAATATTTTATTATTTATATTTATATCAATTGTAATCTTATATGGGTATCTTTAATATAATTATTATTAATAATGGAAACCATATTTCTTCATAGAAAATCATACCAATTAATTAATCATAATTTTTTGTATTCCTTAAAAAAATTCATGATATCCTAAGTTGAATAACACAATAAATTACTTGAGAAATTTGACAATATACTATAAAATTATATAGGATTGTTTTTACCCTTACTTCTATAATAAATTTATGCCTAAATATGAGAAAATATTCATTATATAAGTATGAATATTTATTAACTACAATCTATTATTAATGTTTTTTTGAGTTTTATGTTTTGATATTTTATAAGACTATAAATCCTATAATTTAAATTATATAATAAATATGAAGTGCTAGAGTTTTTAAGAGTATATATACTTTAATTTTTTTTTTATCTAAGAATATATTTACATTCTTAATATATATCAGAAATATCATTTTAATATCATTTTAATAATTATAAATGGTTTTCTTTTTTTTCTAGAAAAAAATATCAATTGAATTTCTCCAACATGAAATGTTATATAATTTCACCAATATAGTTTCAAAGAGAATATACAATATTAAATATAGTCCATAATGTTCCATTATATTTTAATATTATTTTTCTGGATGATAAATAAGTAAAAAATGAGTTTGATATATTTTAGTTTTGATATGGTGATCAATTTCATTAAATTTTTATGATATGCAAGCAATACAATATATTTCCATAATAAAGAGAACCTTAAGATTTAATCATGGAAATTTTATCCAAAAAATGTTTTGTTAATGCATAAAAATTTCAAAAATATTATTTGGTTTAACTCAATTAAACACATTAATCATTATTTGAATGTTATTATAATAATACAAATCTATCGATTTTCCTCATGGTATTTCTAGATAATTGATTTTCTAGTTTTTAATTCATTGTTATGAGATTAAATATCCAAGAGAGTGATGGTTTAGTTATATTAATTTTCGAAATTCAGTGTTTATAATTAACCTCATTGACGAGTTAATTACTTCACCAACTCTTTATGTAAACACCCACCTTTAAAAAATTGAAATATAATAAAGTAAACACAAAGAATACATGGATTTTTAAATGTTTTTTCCCAATTTGGGTGACTAATGATTGATGTGTTCTGTTTGATTCTAAGGAAAATATTTTCATTATATTAAACAATTGATGATAAAACGATATATCCTAAAAATCATGTTATGTCCCATGATAGTTTTATCATCTCCTAAATAATTTTAAATATCATGATTTCATGTCATCTCTTAAAATATATTTTTCTAGTATATTCCTATAATATAAACGTGTTTTTAATGTTTCCATTATTTTTTAACGTAACATTTTTCACTTTTGTATTAATTATTTGGAACCACAACAACACTCTTATATATAGTTTTGTTACCATTACATTTTTTCTTTTCTAGATTCTTTATTGTTATTTTATTTCATGACTTATATTCCCAAAATCACAATGTCATGTCTCATGACCCTTTCAAAATGACTCATTGAAACATTTATTAAAAAAATCTGAAATATATCTGATTATATTATGCTCTAGATCATGAAAAGATTATGAATGCATAGTCATACACATATTCTTCTCCGACCTATGGTTCCAATATTTATCTCTCAGAATCTATTTTCTCATCACTATACATCAAAATATTGATAATCAGTATATTTCCTCTATAAAAAATATGGTAACATATAGATATTTTCCTATAAACTACTAATACTCTTTATCTTCTAATCTTCATGATTATGTTCAATGTATACTTATTCTCGAAATAATGTTTTTTCATCATATCTTGATAAGTGTAACTTATGTACACTCAAAAAATTTGTTTCCATAATTTTTATTTACCCATATCAATTAAATTAAAAAAACTACACCATCCAAGACATGATCTCTTTGTGGAAATAATTCTTTCATAATTACTCCAATATCCAATGATGAATAATCAAGAACCACGACTATCCACTATAATCCATTAATCACAACTCATTGAGATTTTCACTATCTGTATTCCTCAATTCACATAACAATATTATTGATAATACTATATTCATAAATTAAAACATTACATTTATTCATTAAATGATAAATAGAACCATCATTGAATGTTTGGGATGATTCATAACACAAATTAGTATCTCTATCCTTTATCATATGATTAATGATATTAACTAACTTCCATGATTGAATCTGTATCTTAAATTATCTCAACATATAATAACACCTTTCTTTGGTACATCATTCTCGTTATAAGATTTAGATATCAACATTTAATAATATAATTCATATTTAAAAAATTTATAATATAACACATTATGGTTTTGAATGTAAACCCCTTGGGATTTTTGTGAATAACAATACTATAAAATGCACATCAACATTTATTTTCTATTTTTTCTCTCCATATTATTGATAATAAAGTCAATGTCGTAGGAGATGGAATAATATTTTCCACATCATGTTTCAAGCATGAAATAAAATATCATCTTCTCTACTATTTTATTGTTACGACTTGAAATATATAACAGATGGATGAAATCAAACTTCTCATAGAAACAGGACATAAACTACTTAATTTTAATCTCAATTAGACTATATTCATGTAGAAAATAAGGGTGATTACTTTATACATCCGATTTTCCCATAAAACAATCGTACATTTTGTAAAAAAAATTAATATATAATCATTGGGGATGTTGAAGTAGTTTTCAGACAAATCCATGCCTTCATTTTCAATAAACACAATAAAAAAATTCCAGTTATGAAATTCATCCCCCTTTAAAGATATCTTTTATCTAATCATTATGTAATAAATATCTCCCCCTCAATAATAGATTTTGATATTTTCATAAAATATAGGACAATATGATTAGTATACATCATTAATTATATACTCAAACACATTCTAGAATCTCCAGTTTCACATGAAAAATGATATTAAAATATATTATATAAATATAACCCTCAATTGATACATTTTATATTTACATCATCATGGTTGATCAAAATATTGTGATCAATTCCTAATATAGTGAATTTCATAATTTATTGAATAATTGATCCAATAAGCTCAATGTTTCATAAATCCCCATTAATCAAGATTCAGAATAAATTCCCTGGATGTGAGTATCTCAATAAATACATATGGGAGTATGTTGGAACTCTTTTTCAGCTTTTTGTGAGAAATAATGTTGATAGTTTATCCTTAACCAAGATACACTATTATTTCAAAATTAATATTTAGGAGAACATCCCATTATTTATTTTAAATTTCTTACTAAGAATATTTATTATAAGTTAGGTAATATCTATATTTCACTACTATATCCTTGTGGGACACATAATTATTGATATAATCCATTAATTAAACATCATCTATGGGTGCATTTTTATCTTCTAGAGTATAAAAATTGACCTACTATCATTATCAAACAATCATTAGAGTGTTTTATAGAACTAGTTCATACACTATATCTTACCTTATGAACTCCTCCAATGTCATCATTTTTAGAGTATATCACATCAAAATCTACTTCTTCATATGTAGTTTCTTTTTTTACTTTTGTCACTTTCGAATAATTTCACCCATTTTCATATTTTATGAATCTATTATCATTCTCTAATCAACTAACAAAAGTCTCTTACTCTATATCCTCTTAAAATAAAACTCAAACATCACCTATTAAGATAAAAAAATCATCATTATATTCTCTAAACATTCTTATCTTGAACAACCTATATATTTTATTCTAGAAATTTTTCATAAATTTATTAGCATAGTTACCTTTCTAATCACATTTTCCAAAGATTAATTCTAGATATTGAAATATATTCTGAGTAGAAATACATGATGACCTCTTTTTAATAGTTTCCTTATTTTTTTAATTATTTCTATTTTACCTTCAATAACTATCAATCAGTAATTTACTTCTATGATTCAATGAAAATGATATTTTATACCATAACACAAAATCTATCTACAAAAATGACCCTCAACACCAATAATTTCAATTTAAACATGATATTCCCCAATATTTATAGGTTTATCTTTGAAAATTTACATTTTTTCTAGATGAATTATAACTTCAGTTTTTCTTTTGTATAGGGATCTCTCTCTTCATAAATTACTCATAACACACATTGATATAGGTGTGAATTTTCCTTACTATCTTAATCCTAAATATCCTTTTTTTATTTTAGGACATGTAGAATTAGGTTAAATATATTTTGTAATATTGTTATATTCAAAAATTGGTTGTAAATTATTCTTCAGGATAATTTTTAATATAGCATGATATGGTTTAGCCTGATCATCTATATATTTTTCATAATGTTATTTCATTATATTTAAGAAAATTTTAGAATTAATGAACATGTATAATTTCTTACTCAATTATTATTCCTTTGAAAAGAATTATACAACACCATCGTTCAATTTTTTCATATTTTACAATTCTCAGCTTTAAAATAAAAATTCATTTAATAAATTAATTCAACTTCTTAAGTAATTCTCCTTTTTCTTCTCAATCATTCTCTGGTAGCTGGAACGTTTTCTTTAGCATGGTAATTTTTAATATACACTAAGAATTAAGCTTTTAGACTATACATTTTTCATCTATCTTTAACATCCATAACTTTGTTATAAGTATCTACATCTATAATGGAAGTGACTTCATGTTTAATACATGATCCATGATGATTTTGTGTATTTTAGTAGTGCCTCCATCTTATAAATCACTATTTTTTATAATTCCTCTTATTAACATTTATTTCTCATTAGATTCTTCTTAATCCATTATTGGAATGTATTATTAATAATATCAACATTTTCAGCCAAATTTGTCAAGGAAAAATACTCTTGTATTTCATTATACATAGTTTTTATTTTTTTTCATTACATGATCAAATAAAAAATACGCCTTTCAACCAAAATTAGAAAACATCAGAGCAAGAATACCTTTGTATTTTCCACTTTCACATATGATGTTTATTTAAAATAGATAAATTTTTAAATATGACTTTTATCTATTTATTCATAATCACAAAAATCTTACAATGATTTATCATTTTTTAATTGGTCTTGAGACCTTTCATATATTTAAACCCAATTTAATTTTATCATTGAGTCTTATTCTAGAAAACAATATCCCTTTCATTATATGATAATTGAAAAAAATAATTCAATTTTTTGAAGAGAAAAATGATATCTATCATCCTTGGATAAAATTTGTTATCAAATATTATAGGTATGATCATCATCAACTTTGTGTTAATATTTTAGTCTACTATGATGTCTATAAAATATCACATATTTATTAAATGTTAATTTACTCTTATGAAGTAATCATCATTGGTCTCATCATAACCTATTATAATATCTTTAATCATTAGCCTCAAAATACAATGTTTTTCATCATTCACCATGGAAAACCATTTAAAAATTATACCATGATTAATTGATATTTATTTTTTAGATTTGAGTCCAATCAATTTAGTATAAATCAAGTTAGAGAAGGATAAATTTAATTAATTTTTTTCAATCAATCTCTTAATTCCATATTTAGAGAAATTTCATAAGAGTATCATTATTAACTATAGTAAAAAAAATTTATAGTCTCTTACTTAAATTATAGGCCATTATAGTGAAAAACGAATTGTCTTGTTCTTAGAACCCTGATAATGATTTCCATATAATGATGGAAAACCACTAAAATTAATAGAATTTATATTATTACTATTTAACTTCAGTTATGGTTTGATCTTTAATAGGGAACCCAATTTTATCTAAAAACAATTCTACTTCTAATTTATGAGATTATATATCACTGAATGTGGGATAAAATAGTGATATCACTTCTTACTATTGATTCATTGAATTTTTCATTCATTAAAACTTAATTCCTTAATCCACACTTTCATTAAACTATCACCCTTACACAAATTAAACTAAATAAAAGTACTACAGATAACATAAGGATTTTTACAATGTTTTCCCCCAATGTTGGTGGGTAATCCTTAATGTGTTAAGTTTGAGTCTGAGACAAAAAAATTTTATAAATAATTCATGTGAATATAATTTTTTATCTCTTAAAAAATTCTTTTTTATCCAAAAAGGAATAAAATAATTCAAATTGTTTAAAATCTTTGAATTACATACTATCTCCTGTCAAGATTTATTGCACTAGAACCCAATAGTGTACAAAGGTTCATTCCAAACACTAATGAAAAATGTGGGAAATATTCTTTAGTAATTAACTACTTCAAAGTAGTACTATTTTCATCCTTATATAGGGTATTCAAAATCTAATGAATAATATCATATAATATCATGCACATAGGTCTATGCAACTTTACTTACATTCAATCTTCCTATTATGTGATATATTTGTAAACCAAAGGATAATCCTCTGTAATGTCTTGTTATTTTCTAATTTGGGTTTTCTATTGTAATGCAGTATCGAATAATCTTCACTACTGTATATAACTTATATTTCTGTTTTATATTTTATATTCTGAATCTCATGAATATATTATCTATCATTGAATTTTGAAAACAACTTCGATCTTTATATCATGGTTTTCACACTAATGTGGGTCAATAATAAATTTCTTCACATTATTATATTTTAATACCTATTCAAATATATCACAATTTAATCTCCCATGAGAGTAATTAGTATCCTTCATCAATACGTAAAAAATAAGTAGTGAGAACTTTCCCTTCTATGTTTATATGATAACATACATGGATATTGACACAATGCAATGTTATCGTTCTATTATATCATCATCATATACAATTTTGTGGCCCTAAACCCCTAGAATGACTACCTACTCATCAAAAATTAACATTATCCCTAATTTCTCATAATAATTAATCATGGATTGGATCACTATTTTCTCAAAACATCTTGAAATTTAATATTTGGAGTCCAACACTATATTAATAGAATTAATTATTATTTTTTCACTACTAAAACTCCCTATTAACGTTGGAAAAAATCTGGTTTTTTCTATCTAAACGTACCTTATGTATCACTCTATATTATCAAATGGCTCAAACATATTCACGGAATGTCCTTTATATATCATGGGAATTTCTCTCGTGTATTTCCGTTTTCAATGGGGTGAAATTTACATATCATCCATTTTACTCTTTGATATCCTAGTGAATCTCAATAATTTGATAATTAATACTGAGAAACTGTAACACCCCAAGCTTCTACGGTACGCTTCTCTTTGAATAATGCAATAGCGTGTGTTGTACGCAACATCGAGTTCTAACACACCACAACCAATCAAACTAGCCGTTATGAATAGTAATACCCAATTTTTTTTTAAAATTTATAGATTTTATTTTACAAAATGGACTTCATTTTTGGATTTGGAATATCGAAATTAGCCTAGGGTGAATTTTTGATATTTTTCTGAAAAAATTCCTTTTTTGATGAATTGTGAAACCACTAAGTGGTATAGTTAAAAAACTGAATTTTTCATAAAACTAAATTGTACCACTTCTGTGAGTGGAATTTCTAAAATCCTAGAGTCACGGTTAATATCAAGGACTATAATGTGGTTCATTGAGATGAAAATAATTTTGGGTGAATAGTACCTTTTTACTTTTATTTACCACGGTTAAAAGTAAATAGGTAATAAAGGGTAAAAATGATATTAATATTAC
Organism: Viscum album; assembly: GCA_963277665.1. Lineage (NCBI taxonomy): Eukaryota > Viridiplantae > Streptophyta > Magnoliopsida > Santalales > Viscaceae > Viscum > Viscum album. Next base: position 689,945,430 of record OY728167.1, read on the forward strand.
CCTAAAACATGTCCTAATTTTATTTTATAAGCTTAATTCGACCAAAAACAACCTTAGTAATAAAATATTATCATTTAGGTCCACTTGGATTAGATTAGGACATTTATTATTATTTAATTCAAAGAGGAGTTAAAAGAGTTAAAATCAAAGTTTATTTACAAAATCATTTTTAATATAGGGTTATTCAAAAGATAAATTCGATTGTAAATATTAATTTGAAAGATACAAATATTTCCTACATAATGGTATTTTATATATAAATTTTAGTCATTAAATAATTTAATTTATTTATGACCCAATGATGATGCAGTAATTACCATAATAGTGAAAAATTAAAATAATTGATATTATAAATATCCAAATAAATATAATTTGAGACTTTTTAATGCATTAAAATAATTTTCTAGGATAATATGACATGTTAGGATTGAATTAAGTAACTGTGTTCGAAGTAATCATTCTATTATGAATTTCACAAAAATCAATTATTGAATAGTGTCAAAATTGACATAAAAGAGTTTTTAAAACAAATATTATATTATTAATTGATATTAAATTCATAAAAATATAAGGTTTGACCAATAGACTTATATCATGATACGTGTATCATTATTGGGCCACTTGGGGGTCTCTTGGATGTATATAGTATGTTTATTAACCATATAATATAAAAATACAAAGAGACATTGTAAAAGTGAAACTAATTAACTAAGAGTTAATACTTAAGGATAAGGTTAATATAGTAACCCAAACCGTCTAAATTATATTGGTTGAGTGGTTTTCAACCCATCCCCACCTTAACCTTTAAATAATACACTTTGGAGCCATTAGAAACCGAATATGAATTTATTATAAAATAATATTTCTAGCTTTTCCAAAGGTGCCCCTCACCCCTCTTATAAAAGGGCACTCCTCCTTCTCATTAATTCACACCTTCAAAGCCTTTTGGTTCGGCCAAACTCTGCCCAAATACTCTCTAAGATTCCCTCACTTCATCCTGGAGGCCTTCCTTTAGTCAGAAAGCCAACCTAAGAGCCCTTTTGATCAAATCAAATGGAAGAACCTGAAGAAGAGGTAATGATTTCACCACCATTTTCCAAGTTCCTTTCCTCTTCCACTTCATCTTTCTTTGTTATTGCCATTCTAAAATAATAACTCCAGTATCTTATATATACATTTATGTTAATATATATATGGTACAACCATATTCAGTATTCTATTAATCCATTGAATAACATTTCACCATACGTGTGTACGTACGGCTTACCGTCTCACCGTCGTAGTGTAACTGTTATTCAATAAATTATTATTTGGATGGGTATAATAATGATGTGTAACTCATGTAAATAATAAATATAACATGATAATTATTCTGTATATATGATATACCATCCAATTATATGTTATTTTAATATAAAAATAATGATATTGTCACTCGTGCGTACGTACAGACTACCGTCTCCACGAACGCGATGAGATTCATTCTCCATCGTATCCATTCAAGTATAATTATCATTTGATGATTAATAATAGTATGTAAGTACTTGATATAATTCTGGATATGAATAATATAAAACCTATCCATGACAAACACAACTTATGTAACAAAACATATAAAAGAAAATGAGTAAGTTAACACCTGAAACAACGATAATACTAAGATATTATTAACATATCACTGTTAAAATATCATATATGATATAATATTAATGTATATGATTCTTGTATAATTTAATAACAATGATTTCACCATTATACAATAGGTTTACCTACCCCTATCCAAGGAAAAGTACAAGGTAAGGGTTATTTCACAATCTCTTAATTATCCAATGTTGTTTATACGTAATAATCTATTGGGATTTCTTTATCATCCACATCCATTTTTCTTAAGAATGTATTTCAAACATTTTTACTATTTACAAGAATATGGGTTAAAGACATTTATACCCTTGTTTTACTTTTTATAAGAGGTTTATAAAGGAATCTTTTCGTCGTTTTCCAAACAATTTTCTTTTTAACCTTTTCGGCAGAATTAAGGTAAGAATGTTTTTTTAACTTATACGGAGGGAGCGGCTATTTTCCTCTATAATAAAATCGTCGAAGCTTCCCTTATAATCTTATAAAAATATTTTCAATGAAAATTATTTATTTTATAAATATATGACTCTTAAATGATTTCAATATAAAACGGGATATTTCTCTAAACATAGTTTTGATTTCATCTATGTCAACATCCTTTGATGGATTTTACGCTTATATGAAGATTATTTATTATGATACAAAAAATCTATGTTGTATTGAAGGTTTTGTGATATGTTTGACTATGGATGTGTTATTTTTATACCATTCATGGTTTATGGATGAATTATTTACATTTCGTATGCTAGTTTTAATAGGAATGTTTATGTTATGTTTAAAACTTTTCATATAGGAATGCATTGGACTTAATATGTGACAGGTGGAGCCCGCTATAGCTCCTCGATGCATCAGTAGGTCTCATGAGACAAACTAGTGTCTTGGCACAAGGGGTTGAAAAAATATTATTTATAGTCTTGGCACGAGGCCTTGGCTATGTGGTTATGATAGTCTGGCATTATGTATTCCATCATTATGACAGTGGTTATTGATATTGCATGTGATTATTCGATTAGAAGAATATCCATGTGAATAATTAAATGGAATTATTTCATTTTATTTTTTCCATACTAGGTTTATGTTCTATTTTAAAAGTATTTGGTTTTAGTTATACATTGCCTTAAATGTTTATTCTTATTTATGAAAGTTTCTGCTATATTGTTATCCTTACTGGGCATTTGAGATCACCCCTTATCTATGTTTTATTTTTTCCCAGGATGTGAAGAAGTAAATTATGAATGACCTGTAGGGATATTATGAAGGGATAATAGTGTGGACTATGGAGACAATATGTTGTTGTAGTAGTTTTTCACTTTATGATTTAATGCAAACATTATGAATATATCTAGTGTTTTCAAGGCTACTAAACTAATCGGTCTTTTGAGATTTCATCTTTCTTTTGATCATGCCAATGTTATGTAATAATGCACCGAATCTGGGTAACTAGGGTCGGGGTGTTACAGATGGTATCAGAGGATGTTTAGTACAAACCTTGGAAGCAAGATTAAGATTAACTCTGATTAGATCACATAGATTTAAGATGGACTTTGAGGATTAGTATAGAAGAACTTGCTAGAATTTTGGTATTGTAGAGATTTTGTGAGTTTTCTGAGAAATACATCTCGGTCTGGATATGAGTAGGTAGAGGCGGCTCCGGCACAGATGTACCTAGGGGTAAAACCCGAAAACACCGCTTTGAGATAGACTTGAACGAGAACTGGTGCACGATAACGGGCCTTTATGCACTCTTTGTTACGACACTCCCAGGGGATATACTTAGGATAACTCTCATTTTCTTTACAAATAATTATGAAGGGTTTATGAGTATATAATTCCTCAATGAAATCATTTTTATGATTATGGATTATATCCATAAATATTTCAATTTATGTTAAATGTCTTATGAGTATGAAATTATGTATTTTGATTCATAAACTGATCTAGTTTATGCCTTTGTTTAGAAATGGTTCCTAGTGGAAGAAATGGAAATCGTATCAATGCACACACTCCATGTAGGGATTTCCCTCAGGATTAAGATAATTATAGTAGAGATGGTGATGCAACTGGTGCCAATCAGCGAATCACCATACTTGGACAACTCACACAGGTTATGAATAATAACCTTACCCGTATGGAGCACCCTGATCCGTAGCGTGTAGGATCAATGTTAGATCGCTTTATGAGGAAACAACCATCAATGTTCAATAGGAGTAAAAATCCGTTAGTAGCTGAGAAATGGATAAATTCCCTAGAGAAAATATTTCAGGCTTTGGGGAGTAGTGAAAGGGAAAAAGTTATCATGGAAGTTTACCACCTCACTGGAGATGTTGATCAATGGTGGTAATTTATTCAAAACATGAAGGAGGATGATGAATCATCAAATATTTAATGGAGGGAGTTCAAAGATCTGTTTTTAGAAAAATACATTCCTCGTGACCATCAAGCAGATATAGAAAGGCAATTTCTGAGTCTGAGACAAAAGGAGGATGAGAATGTCGCAAAGTATGAGGCTAACTTTACAAGGTTAGCAAGGTATGCTGGAGATTATATACGTAACCCAAGAAGTAAGATTGTTCGTTTTTTTATGGGTTAAAACCATTTCTTTGTCGAGAATTAGTCTCACAATCCTTCTCATCATATAAAGACATTGTCTCGTGTGCTATCAAGACAAAGAATGAATTCTCTATGTCTTATGACTTTAAAGCAAAGAAAGAGAAGAAGAGATCTACTGATCAATCTGGGAATGGAAATAAGGGGAATAAGGGAAAGGTTGAATATCCATCCTGTGTTAAATGTGGGTAGAAACACCCCGATACTTGCTTAAAGGGAATGGGTGTCTGTTACAAGTGTGGTGAAAAAATGCCACCAAGCTTGTGAATGCAGAGGGATGAAGGAAACTACCAATGTTCAATGCTATAATTGAAGGGGGATGGGACATTATGCAAATTAATGTCCTAAGCGTCTGGGGAACTTTCCTCAGAAAAGGCCAAGGGATCAAGGCCATGATATTGCTATCACTACTACTGAGGTAGAAGCTCCAAAAGATGTGGTGGCAGGTAATTTAATGGTTTCCTCAAGTTTAGAAAATGCATTATTTGATTCTGGATCATCGCATTGTTTCATATCTTCCCAGTTTTCTAAGAAAATTAGATATTTCCAAATTGATTTAACAAGGGAGTTGTCAGTTAAAACTCCTAAGGGAAGTATCATTGCGACAAAGTTTTGTAAATCAGTCCCCATTAGAGCAGATAAATGTTCTTTATCTTCTGATCTCATCGTCATACGTATGATTGAGTTTGATATAATCCTTGGTATGGATTGGATTTCGGACTATGATGAGAAGATTTATTATAAGAAGAAGGAGGTTACGATTTTTGATGATGATGATAAGGAACACCTTATCTTTAAAGCAGAATCATCACCACCTAATTCTTATCTAGATCCACCCCCAGTAGCTCAACTAAATTCTTTTATTGGGGAGGAAGAGAATGAAATGACTGTGGGTGAGGAAAGGAATGTTCAAATAGAGGATTTACCTTTTGTGAAAGAATATGTAGATGTATTTTCGGATGATTTACCTGGACATCCTCCAGAACGAGAAGTTGAGTTTTCCGTTGATTTAATTCCTGGATCAAGGCCTATATCGAAGACCCCTTATAGAATGGCCACTGTAGAATTATTTGAACTAAAGAAACAGCTAGAGGAATTGAGTAATAATGGATTTATTCGCCCTATTGTTTCTCCATGGGGAGCCCCAGTTCTTTTTGTTAAAAAGAATGATGGATCTATGAGGTTATGTATCGACTACAGGGAGATCAATCTTATAACAATAAAGAACAAGTATCCCCTACCTCGCATTGATGATTTATTTGACCAACTGCATGGATCTCAATACATTTCAAAGATTGACCTTCGATCTGGATACCATCATTTGTGTGTGAAGAAGGAAGACATTCCGAAGATAGCATTTCAAACCAGGTACGGGCATTACGAGTTTATAGTAATTTTTTTTGGATTGACTAATGCACCCTCTGTATTCATGGATCTGATGAATAGAGTTTTCAAGGAATATCTCAATGAATTTTTTGTGGTATTTATTGATGATATCTTGGTATACTCCAAAAGCTACGAAGATCGTGAAAATCACTTGCACATTATCCTCAAGACTCTGAGAAGACATGAATTATATGGGATGTTTAGCAAATGTGAATTCTGGCTTCAGGAGATTTCTTTTCTTGGCCATATTATCTCTAAAGATGGAATCTCTTTTGATCCTTCTAAGACCATGGAAATCCAAGAATGGCCAGCACCAACGAGTATAACTGAGGTACGCAGTTTTATTTGTTTGGTAGGTTATTATCGACGTTTCGTTAAGAATTTTTCCCGATTGGCTAACCCATTAACGAAGCTCACAGGTAAAGGGGTTAAATTTGTTTGGACAAAAGCGTGTGGAGAATGTTTCGAAGAACTGAAGATAAGATTAGTCAATTCTCCTATATTGACTCTACCATCGTGGAATGATGGGTTCGTTATTTATAGTGATGCATCGAAGAAAGGACTTGGTTGTTTTCTTATGAAGAATGATAGGGTTATGGCCTATGCATCAAGACTGTTGAAAATTCATGAACAAAACTATCCTACTCATGATATCAAGTTAGCAGCTATGATATTTCCTTTGAAGATATGGAGGCACTACCTCTATGGTGAAAAATGTGAGATTTATACTGACCACAAGAGTTTGAAATATATTTTCTCACAAAAAGAACTCAACATGAGGCAAAGGAGATGGCTTGAATTACTCAAGGATTATGATTGTACGATACACTACAACCCGAGGAAGGAAAAAAAGGTGGTAGATGCTTTGAGAAGAAAAGACCATGGAGTTTTGAACAATATGAGAATTGAAAGGGATCCAATTTTCATGGATCTAGTAAAGATGGACATGGGAATAACTAGGGAAGGTGAAACATCAATTCTTTTTCAAATGGTTTCCAAACCATATTTACTAGAAAGGATTAAGAGTTCTCAGACCGATGATGATGAATTTCAAAAGAATATTAAAGCTGTGAATGATGGGAGATTGAGAGATATTGTGTATGAAGAAGGAATTTTGTAATTTGGGAAGAGACTTTGTGTTCCCAATATACCTGATCTAAAAAGGGAATTGTTGGATGATTCTCATAGTTCCAATTTCTCAACACACATTGGGAGCACTAAAATGTATAGATATTTGAAGGAACATTTTTGGTTGGACAACATGAAGATGGATATTGCTGATTTTGTGTCAAGACATATGGTTTGTCAACAAGTGAAAGCTGGAAGGCAATATCCTGGTGGAGTATTGCAACCTCTTCCCATACCGGAGTGGAAATGGGACAATATTACGATGGACTTTGTCATGGGGCTACCAAAGACTCCTAGAAGGAACGATGAAATATGGGTCATTGTTGATCGTCTTACCAAGTCAGCACATTTTCTTGCTATAAGGGATGATTTACCAATTGAACAACTAGCAAGACTATATATTAATGATGTTGTGAGTCTTCATGGAGTACCCCAATCAATTGTTTCTGATCATGATCCCTGTTTTACTTCAAGATTCTGGAGAAGTCTTCAGAAATCCTTGGATACTGAACTTCATTTGAGCACTGCCTACCACCCTCAAACAGATGGACAATTAGAACGAACTATTCAAACCTTATAAGACATGTTGAGATCCTGATCACTTTACTTTTAGGGTATGTGGGATCAATATTTACCTCTGGTAGAATTTTCCTATAACAATAGCTTCCATTCATGTATTCAGATAGCACCATATGAAGCGTTATATAGAAAGAGATGTCGTACACTAACATGTTGGGAAGACGTTGGTGAAACAAAACTTGTAGGCCCAGAACTGGTGGAGCAAACGATGGAAAAGGTGATCATGTTTTCCTGAAGGTATCTCCATGGAAGGGAGTCATACATTTTGGTAAGAAAGGTAAATTGAGTCCCAGGTACATCGGAACTTTCGAAATTCTAGAACGAATTGGGGCTGTAGCTTACCGATTGGAAATGCCGCCAAGTCTCTCCAAAGTTCACGATGTGTTCCACGTATCTCTATTGAGGAAATACATGCCTGACCCAACGCATGTACTCACCTGTGAGGAATTAGAACTGGAACCCGATCTGTCTTATTGCGAAGAGCCTGTCAAGATTCTTGATACGAGAGAACAAGTACTAAGAAACCGGACGACTCATCTAGTAAAAGTCTTGTGTAGAAACCATAAGATAGAAGAGGCAACGTGGGAACCTGAGGAACTTATGATGAAGAACCACCCGAGTATTTTCATGTGGTAGTATTCTATAAATTTCGAGGACGAAATTATTTGAAGGAGGGGAGAATGTAACACCCAAAGCTTCTACGGTACGCTTTTCTTTGAATAATGCAATAGCGTGTGTTGTACGCAACATCGAGTTTTAACACACCACAACCAATCAAACTAGCCGTTATGAATAGTAATACCCAATTTTTTTAAATTTATAAATTATATTTTACAAAATGGACTTAATTTTTTGGATTCGGAATATCGAAATTAGCCTATGGTGATTTTTTGATATTTTTCTGAAAAACATCATTTTTTGATTAATAGTAAAACCACTAAGTGGTAGTTAAAATACTGAATTTTTCATAAAACTAAATTTTACCACTTCTGTGAGTGGCATTTCGAAAATCTGAGAGACACGGTTAATATCAAGGACTAAAATGTGGTTCATTGAGATGAAAATAATTTTTGGTGGATAGTAATTGTTTACTTTTATTTACCACGGTTAAAAGTAAATAGGGTAATTAAGGGTAAAAATGATATTAATATTATCCTAACACATGTACTAATTCTATTGGATAAGCTTAATTCGACAAAAAACAACCTTAAGAATGAAATATTATCATTTAGGTCCACTTGGATTAGATTAGGACATTTATTAATATTTAATTCAATGAAGAGTTAAAAGAGTAAAAATAAAAGTATATTTACTAAATCATTTTTAATAAAGGTTTATACATAAGATAAATTTGATTGTAAATATTCATTAGAAATATAAAACGATTTCCTATATAATGGTATTTTATTTATAATTTTTAGACATTAAATAATTTAATTTATTTATGACCCAATGATGATGAAGTAATTCCCACAATAGTGAAAAATTAAAATAATTGATATAATAAATATCCAAATAAATATAATTTGAGACTTTTTAATGAATTACACTAATTTTCTAGGATAATATGACATGTTAGGATTGACTTAGGTAACTTTTTTCGAAGTAATCATTCTTTTATGATTTTCACAAAAATCAATTATTGAATAGTTTCAAAATTGACATAAAAGAGTTTTTAAAACAAATATTATATTATTAATTGATATTAAATTCCAAAAAATCAAAGTATCGGCCACGAGACTAATATCATGATCTTTTAATCATTAATGGACCACTTGGGGGTCCCTTGGATGTATATATTATGTATATTAACCATATAATATAAAAATACAAAGAGACATTGTAAAAGTGAAACTAATTAACTAGGAGTTAATACTTAAAGATAAGGTTAATATAGTAACCCAAACCTGTCTAAATTCTCTTAGTTAAGTTTTTTTCGACCCATCCCCACCTTAACCTTTAAATAATCCACTTTGGGGCCATTAGAAACCGAATATAAATTTATTATAAAATAATATTTCTAGCTTTTCCCAAGGTGCCCCTCACCCCTCTTATAAAAGGGCACTCCTCCTTCTCATTAATTCCCACCTTCAAAGCCTTTTGGTTCGGCCAAACTCTGCCCAAATACTCTCTAAACTTCCCTCACTTCATATTATAAGCCTTCCTTTAATCATAAATCCAACCTATGATCCCTTTTGATCAAATCAAAAGGAAGAACCTGAAGAAGAGGTAATGATTTCACCACCCTTTTCCAAGTTCCTTTCTTCTTCCACTTCTTCCTTCTTTGTTAATACCATTATAAAATAATAACTCCAGTATCTTATATATACTGTGATGTTATTATAAATATGTTACAACCATATTCAGTATTCTATCCATCCATTGAATAACATTTCACCATACGTGCGTATGTATGGCTTACCGTCTCCACGTCGTGGTGTAATTGTTATTCAATAAATTATTATTCGGATGGGTATAATAATGATTTGTAACTCAGGTAAATAATAAATATAACATGATAATGATTCTGTATATATGATATACTATCCAATTATATATTATTTTAATATCAAAAGAATGATATTGTCGCTCGTGCATACGTACGGACTACCGTCTCCACGAACGCGATGAGATTCATTCTCCATCGTATCCATTCAAGTATAATTCTCATTTGAGGTTTAATAATAATATCTAAGGATTTGATATCATTCTGGATATGATTAAGATACAACCTATCCATGACAAACACAGCTTATGTAACAAAAAATATAAAATAAAATGAGTAAGTTAACACCCGAAAGAACGATAATACTAAGATATTATTAACAAATCAATGTTAAAATATCATATATGATATCATATTAATGTATATGATTCTAGTATAATTTAATAACAATTATTTCACCATTATACAGGAGGTTAACCTACCCCCAACCAAGGAAAAGTACAAGGTAAGGGTTATTTCAGAATCTCTTCATTATCCGAGGTTGTTTATACGTAATACTCTACTGGGATTTCTTTATCATCCACATCAATTTTTCTTAAGAATGTATTTCAAACATTTTTACTATTTACAAGAATATGGGTTAAAGACATTTATACCCTTTTTTGAATTTTTATAAGAGGTTTACCAATTTAAGCATCATCAGTGGAATTGCGACCCTGGCATTGTGAAGAAGTTTTCTAGAGGGTCTTCAGGCGTCGAATCCGGAGTTGAGGCATGGGCCCCGCGACCCATCTTTTGTGTTGCGAGAAACGTTCTGTAACTTTTTAATCAGATGTCTGTTCAGGGTGTGCGAGCAGTAAATTCTTAGTGTTTTTCCAAGGTCATTGTAATGACACAATCTGCCCGCTTTAATTCTGCACGATGGTGCGGGCCCCACGAGGGCCGTTTTGGGAGTTGGTGGTGATTTCTATCATTATAAGTGGGTGTCCGTTTCGGACAAGTGGATAGTCAATCTTGTGTACTTTTTCGAGAGGATCACAACAGTGTGATCCGTTCATCATGCTTTGGGACCGAGATACGGGTCCCACGAAGCACCGCTCTTTTGCGGTACGGTGAAATGCATCTTTTCCTACCGATATCCATTCCACGCAAGTAAGCAGTCTTTTTGAAGTGTCTTTCCGAGGAGATCGCAATGGTGCAATGCGCCCGACTCTTTTTAGTGCCGAGGCTCGGGACCACAGGATGTCGTTCAGGTGTAAAGCAGTGTTGAATGACTTTTACATTGGATGTCTGTTGGAGGCGAGTAAATAGATAATCTCGCATGTTTTTTCGCAAGGATTACAGTGGTATGATCCGTTTGGATGTGCGAAGTCTCATTCACGATCTCATTAAATGAGGAAGCATGAAAGGTGCACCGGTGTAGGTTCTTCCTGCGGTTTTTGTAGGGAACCCTTGGTGTGTGATCACGTTCACTCTTGTGAAAGTGAGGTTAGTGTTTAGAGAGATGTGGTTGGTCGTGCTAGCGTCGTGGAGGAAGCAGGTTGGAAAATTTATGTTTACACCTTTTTTCATTGACATTGGGTGACGTGTGCACTACAGCCCTAGGTTGGCAATGTGGCATACTATGGGAGTATACGAGAATGCTTTGAGGTACATGTTGTAGTTTTTACCTGAGAACATTTGTGCACTTTTTTTGGAGATGTGTTTGGGCCACATGTTGTGTGGGCCCCATGTGTGTGTTGTGTTCTTCTTTATGTACCTTTGACCTCTCGCGATGTAGAGGGTCCTTCTGTTCTCGAGGGTTTGGCTGGCAGAGTTTTTTGGGTTCCCCTGTTTCTTCAGCTATGATGGGTTTCAGTATCACGTCCCTTTCATTGAATGGAGGCATCATTAACGACTATGTGCATTCGTATAGTGTGGGTGTTTTACCCAATTTCTGGAGTGAGTAGTCTCGGTCCGCTTCAAAACTGACTCAACGGATTGGAGCATGATCGCCCTGAGAGTCCCGGGGAGATCCTCACGTCCCTTCATGTACCCTGGTAGAGTTCTTTGGGTATAGGGGTGAGAAACACATTACGCAGGCCCTGATCATCTACCCTTGAGGTTGCTTCCAGTAGGGTATGGAGCCACCACTGAGACCTGGGTGTAGACTCCCTATCTATGAATTGAGATCATATTTTCCTTCCACGATCTATCATGACGTGTTTCCCTCTACGTGTTCCGGTTACCAGTGAGGTACCATCCAGCAGGGATGGCCAGTGGAGTACCATCTAGCAGGGATGGCCAATGAGGTAGCATCCAGCAGGGATGGCCAGTGGGGTACCATCCAGGAGGGATGGCCAGAGTGGTTCTGGGTCTCCCTCCAGCAAATTACCCTTTCACGGGGCTGGGCAGTGGGAACCCGTCGACTTTGAGAAGACCTCTCGACTATGTGACAATGACGAGGTGTGATTTGACTTCCCCTAGATATCTCATGTACGAGGGGATATTCCCCACTAAGACGCGTCCTTGTGACTCGACCTAAAATCATGTGGGTGAGTTAGTGCCGCCCAAAGCGGATAGGGTCAAGATACAGTGATTTGATCCTCTTGACTTGTAGTTCGGGGAAGATGTACAGATAGTGGGCATCGATGGTGTTCATTTCTGGGACTGTTGGCTACTCACTTTTTAGGGCTGAGCTACGGGATGGGGGTCCCCTTACGATCTTGTTTGGGTTTCATGACAGAGCATATATTTATATACCTTGTTCTAGTACCCACTCCTTGGGTTTTGGTTACTCTCCTTCCAGGAGAGGCAAAGAAGCGTGATATAAGCCATGTGCATTCCGTGTCAAGCTTCTCGTGTTTGGATGAGTCTACTCTCTTGCTATAGGGTGAGAAGACTCGACTAGAAGTTTATCCTTTCACCATTTCTATCTCCTTGAATTTGGACAAGTCTACATCCTTCCTCTTGTTGGGTTGAGTTGTACCCTTTACTGCACTCTCGGTTGTACTCCTTTACTTTTCCTTGTTCGATCTACCTCTCACCTCTTCAGTACCTCCTTTTTTGCTCCCTTGAGCCTTCAGGGCATCCTATTGAGTATTTTTATTCTCACCCATGCTTGGGATTTTCCCTCACTTGGTGTGCCCTTGCAGATGATAGATAGGTTGGTCGTGACTTCAGTAGAGCTTAGGAGTTCGGGAGCATGGACCACGTGTCGTGGCCGTAGTCGGGTTCCAGGTGTGGGACACTCCCAGCTGTTTAATTTTTTTTACCTGTTGCCGTGTTGTGGCAATTTTCTGGTTGGGTGCGTGTTTATACCTTTTTCATTTCAGTTTACCATCATCTCTTACTTTGTACTGGTTAGGGGTCAATGCACTTTTGTGGTGGTTTATAGTAGTTGGTACTTTACTTTCGCTTTTAATCTGTACTTATACATTGATTGGGATGCGTGTGTGTGTGCAGGTACTCACACAATGGCCTCCCTGAGTTTTTTAGCCTTCGGTGCTAGTCGCCAGCCCCTGGCCTATGAAGGCGGGCTTGGGGTAGTTTCAGCTCGAGCCCCGGTAGGGTCAGGTCATGAAACAGTGGTATCCGAGGTGGTTCTTTCCTTGAGACGTTGTTCAGACGTCCCTAAAAAATAATTGGTTGGGATTTAGGGAAACAATGTTAACATGTCTCGAGAGTGGCTCTTAGGCCAGGGAGTCCAATGATGGTGCGGCGGCCGACGTATCCATTCACCAGGATCCTGATAACCCGCTTGTCGACTCAACATGTTGAGACACTTGTTGCATGGAAAATTGGTTTGTGCATCACATAGGCTTGATTCTTTGACTGTCCTTCTTGAGTTAGCTCTCCATTGTCGTTATTTTTATATACACATATGTCTATCTGACCACAGCACTCCTTGATAATATTCAGGATGTTTCAGCGAAGACAACTAGCCAGGACACTAGCTTTGGCTCATGACAACGACCCTGTGAGCGACAAGGCCTCAGTCTATGACCCATCATGTGAGTCCCTTTATTTGGGTGGGCTGGTAGAAGCACCCCCACTCGGTGATCAGCAGACAGCTTTAGCAGAGCAGACTGAGTATTAGCGCAGGTTGAGCGTGCTCTGTGAGTTTCAGCTATAGAGACCGCTGAGGATCAGTGGTGAGTTAGACCCTGGGCAACAATGTTTTGGCTAGAGATAGTGGTTCTCCTCTTCACAATTGTGGAGACGCTGGCAGATATTTTGGTGACTTTGGCCGCCATCCTTTTCCACAGAACTGCTGGGCGTTGGTGGAGTCTGGTGACTCAGTTACTCGATGAGTCCTCACATTTGTGGGGAGACTTTCAGCTGTTGTTTGATGAGGTGTTTTTACCCCTCCTACTTATGCTCCATTCATACCTGGTGCTCATATAGTTCACCAGAGAGGGATGACGGTGACTGAGTACGCAACTAGTTTTGCAGACCGTGCACGCTTTTACCTTGACATGGTTCATGACGGCAACTTCCAAGCGCGTAAGTTCGAGTTGGGGCTCCGCAGAAAGATTCATGATGTCATAGTACCCTTGGGAATTTCCAAAAATGCTAGGGTGCTAGAGCAGGTGCTGGTGATAGAGAAATTCTTGTCACGCTCTACAGTTGGTGGTGGCAGCAGGCTCGACAGAGCCGAGACGTTTGCCATAGCTAGCGGGCGTCGGGTGACAGAACCTCGACACAGGTGGTTTTCCGATGACTGGACTCAGGGGCATGGTCGTACAGCACAGTGGTGCTATAGGGAACCAGTTTAGTCCATAGAGAGTCGTTGTTATGCCTGTGATGGGGGTTGTCACCTGTCACGGGACTGCCCGACCAGGAACGCTAAGAATATCGGGCAGGCAGCAGGTGCACCACCGCGGCAGAGGCAGCCCTGTTATTGGAGTAGCGCCTAAAGAGGTGGTGCTAGCAGAGGAGCGGGAGGATCTGGTAGTGGGGGATGACTTTACGACGTCTTCCCATAACCACCAGGTGGTCCACGTTAGGATCCGTGAGCTGACAGTTGGGACCAAAGACAACAGTGAGCTTTGGATGTCTATGATCCTGGAGAGCATGAAGTGACAAGAGGTACGCTTTATAGCTCTTCTACTTCTTGCAGTAGAATTGTTAGACTCTATGTGTGAAATGAATTTTCTCCCTGCTCCTTACTTGAGTTGTTACCAAGGTGATGCAGGGCGTCGGTGTAACCCTATGTTAGTAGGGTAGAAGGTGTAGAACCATTTCTGTTAGTCAATGGTGTCGGCTCCATCGCTTTCCGAGCATGTACGAGAGTCTTGGTTTCGAGGCATCGACTGTGAAATCTTACATGACCGGATATCCTTGGGTGTTTCACCATATGGATATTCTGAATAAGGAAATCATCGGGCTTTGTCCTCGGTCCAAACGGTGATTCCAGTCGCGGTGTGCGACGTAGAGGTTCAACTGGGGAGGGGAGATACCCCTGAGAGCGTTTGGGATGTTTGAGACCATGCAATGGGATGGAGAGGTTCCCTACCGCCTTGCCCTAACCGCAAGATCGGGAGTGGTTGCACGACGTCTCCCATGTGACTCACCCGAGAAGAAGTGTAAGTGATCCTATGCATGTCATTGGAAAGGGAATACTTCACGTGAACAGAGCAAATCCTCTGGTATGTGTGTGGTGACGTGGGACTGTGCAAGAGTTCTTCTGGGTACAAGAGAGCCAGGTGTGGGCTTAGTACCCGAAGTTGTTCTCTAGTTTTTCTTTTCGAGGACGAAAAGCATGAAGTTGGGAATGATGTAAGAACCCTGTTTTTGATATAAAATAATTTGGAATATTTGTTGATGTTATTCCGGAGAATCTCCACCATACGGTGTGCGATTCTGAGCCTCAGTGTGGCCGGAATTAAATTTTCAGTGCGTTCACACTAGACATGCCGAATAAATGGAATACCACCTAAATGAATATTCAGATCCCAAATCTCAGAGTACGGATGGGTCCTAAATGGAGTATATACCCTAGGAACGACATAGAACATGTCTCTGTGGGACGTTGGGACCCCTTTCCCGTTACCGAAACGTTAAACAGATAAATAAAATAATTAATTTATTAATTTAATGGTTAAACTCAAGTATATCTTAAGCAGTAGCTCGTATTGGAAAACTGAGGGCACCGTTGAGTTTGGAGGTTCTGTTTACCCTATGAGGGGTGTAACATTCATAGGCGTGGGCCTTCTGTGAAAAATGCTACCAGGGGCGTTTTTGTAATTTAGCGGCTTCAGACGTTAAATTTTATAACATTCAAACGGAGGCTCGCTTTAAAATTCCTAGACCACCATTGTGCTCGTGAAGTGGTGTTTACCCTGGGGGAGGATTAATCTTGACCTTGCTAGAGGTTTTGGAAGCGGGTCTTTTTGGGAGGAATTCAATAATAAAAACTTGAATTCTATTTAAGTTTTTCTCCCCCATCTCTCTCATTTCCCCTTGGTACTTCCTCTGGAGAAACCCTCTCAAGGGGAGATCCTCATCAAGCCCTCCTCCTCCCTCTCCAATCAAGGAGATCTTGGATATGGTGATGGTGGATCAATAAAAAAGCGTCAGCAATTCCCAAAGAGGTAGGATTTTTTTCGTGTTCATTTTAAATCTCTGCACCTGCGTTGAGCCTATATTTTAGCATTGAATTGCTGTTGTTTTGTCGATAGAATGGCTCGGTTGTGTAGAATATGTTCCAAGCTAACCAAATTAGGTTTTGGATAGAAAATCTGAGTTCTGAGGCGATCGCAGTCGTCTGCCGAAGATTAGCGGGTTTTTGGGTGTTTTCTGGCGAGGTTTCGGCAATCCGGGCAGTGGCAGCCCAGGGTAGCGGTTGTCCGGCCTTCCGAGCACGCCAGTGCGGTCTCCCTTCAACAGAATCGGTCGGCAGATGGCGTGGTCGAGCGGGGCAGGTAGCCGGACATACGCAGGCTAGGTGGCTCGGTCTGGGGCGTAGGAGTCTCCTCAGGGGCAGTCGGCGGGCGCCTCCTTAGGCGGCGTCACAGGAGAGAGGTCAGCCGGCCGAGCCGGCCGGTAGGACGTGGGAACTGGGGTCGCCGCATGACCCCGGGGTGCGGAGCGGACCCGCAAAGGGCGGGTCCATGTCGGAAAAAGCCAGACCAGCGGAGTCGGACTAGGCGTGGATGGGGGGTCCACACGGTGAACCGCGGACTGCCTATTCTGGGAGTCGATGGGCCGGTCAAACCGGCTCGGCCCGCCCTATTTCAGTCCATCAACACTAAAATGAACCATTTTGGAAAAACATAAATCAGATTCGTGTGCTGTCTGCGGCGACGCATTCCTTGGATCTAGATGGACATTATGAGATGATCTCGAGAATTTTTATTTCCTAAGATGAGGGTCTCAGTGGCACAACGCGTACGTTAAGTGGATTAGCATTTTTCCCGAGGTTTTTGTTTTGGGCGGCGCGGGCACATCCGAATTCCAATTTAACCGCCGTCAGTGGCGTTGCGACCCTGGCATAGAGAAGTCGTTTTCCATAGGGTTTTTGGACGTCAAAGACGGAGTTGAGGCATGGGCCCCATGACCTGTCTTTTGAGTTGTGAGAAGCGTTCTAGAACTTTTTCATTGGAAGCCCGTTCGGGGCATGCAAGTAGTCAATTCTGAGTGTTTTTCCAAGGGCATTTCAATGGCGCAATCCGCCCGCTTTAATTATGCACAATAGTGTGGGCTCCATGAGGGCTATTTTGGGAGTTGGTGGTGATTTCTGTCTTTATCACCGGGTGTCCATTTCGGACAAGTGGATAGTCAATCTTTTGTACTTTTTTGAGAGGATCACAACAGTGCAATTCGTTCATCACGCTTCGAGACTAAGATGTGGGTCCCACAAAGCACTACATGTTTGTGGTACGGTGAAATGAAACTTTTCCTCTGGATATCTGTTCCATGAAAGTAAGTAGTCTTTTTGACGTATCTTTCCGAGGAGATCGCAATGGTGCGATGCGCCCAACTGTTTTTGGGGCTGAGGCTCAGGACCACTGGATGTCGTTCGGGCGTAAAGCAGTGTTGAACGACTATTACGTCGGATGTCTATTAGAGGCGAGTGAATAGTCTATCTCGTTTGTTTTTTCGCAATGATTACAATGATATGATCCGTTTGGATGTGTGGAGTCTCATTCAAGATCTCATTAAATGAGGAAGCATGAAAGGTGTACCAGTTGTGTTTCTTCCTGCGGTGTTTGTAAGGAACCCTTGGTGTGTTACCGCGTTCACTCTTGTGAGAGTGAATTTAGTGTTTAAACAGATGTTTTTGGACGTGCTAGGGACGGTGAGGAATCAGGTTTGAGAAGTTATGTTTACACCTTTGTGCGTTGACATTGGGTGTCGTGTGCATGATAGCCCTGGGTTGGAAATGTGGCATACTATGACAGTATACGGGCATGGTTGGAGGTACATGATGGAGTTTGTACCGTAGAAAATTTGTGCACATTGTTTGAAAATGAGTTTGGGCCACACGTCATGTGGGCCCCATTTGTGCATCGTGTTATTCATTACGTACCTTTGACCTCTTGCGACACAGAGGTTCCTTCTGTTCTCGATGGTTTGGCCGGCAGAGTTGTTTGGGTTCCCATGTTTCTTCAAATATGAGGGGTTTCAGTATGACTTCCCTTTCACTGGACAATGACATCGTTTACGACTACGTGCGTTCGTACAATTTCGGTGCCTTTCCCACTTTCTATAGTGAGTTGTCTCGTTCCGCTGCGACAGTGACTCAGCTGATTGGAGCATGATCTCCCTGAGAGTCCCAGGGAGATCCTCATGTCCCATTGTGTACCCTGGTAGAGTTATTTGGGTATAAGGGTGACCAAAACATTACGTGGGCCCCGATCCTCTACCGCGGAGGTTGTTTCCTGTAGGGTACGGAGCCCCCAGTGAGCCCTGAGCGCAGACTCCCTAGCTATGTATCAATATCATATCTTCCTTCCGCGATCTATCGTGATGTGTTTCCCTCTACGTGTTCCAGTTACCTGTGAGGTACCATCCTGTAGGGATGGCCAGTGGTGTACCATCTAGTAGGGATGTTTAGTGAGGTACCATCCAGCAGGGATGGCTAGTGGGGTACCATCCAGTAGGGATTTCCAGAGTGGTTACGGGTTTTCCTCCAGTGGATTACCCTTTCTCAGGGCTGGGCAGTGGGTACTCGTCGACTTTGAGAAGACTTCTCGACTGTGTGATAGTGAAGAGGTGTGTTTTGACTTCCCCCAGGACTCTCAAGTACGAGGGGAGATTTCCCCACTGAGACGCGTCCTTGTGACGTGACCTAAAACCGTGCATGCGAGTCATTTCCACCCAAAGAGGATAGTGTCAAGGTGCGGTGATTTGAGCCCCATGACATATAGTTCGGGGCAGACGTATGGATACTAGACATCGATGGTGTTTACTTATGGGACTATTGGATACTCACTTTCTTGGGTTGAGCTACGGGATATAGGTCCCCTTACGATCATGTTCGGGTTTCTTGACAGTGAATATATTTGTATACCTTGTTCCAGTACCCACTCCTTGGGTTTTGGTTACTCTCCTTCCAGGAGAGGCGATGATGTGCAGGGTATGCCACGTGATTTCTATTTCATGCTTCTCGTGGTTGGATGAATCTACTCTCCTGCTACAGGTAGCGAAGACTCGACGAGAAGTTCATCTTCTCACCGTTTCTATCTCCTTGTGTTTGAACGAGTTTACTACCTTCCTCTTGTTGGGTTGAGTTGTACTCTTTACTACACTCTCAGTTGTACTCCATTACTTTTCCCTATTCGACCTACTTATCACCTCTTCAGTACCTCCTTTTTTGCTCCCTCGAGCCTTCGGGGCATCCTACTGAGTATTTTAATACTCACCCCTGCTTGGGATTTTCCCACACATGGTGTGCCTTTGTTGAATACAGACAGGTTGGTCGTGGCTTCAGTTGAGCTTAGGAGTTTGGGATCTTGGACAGCATGCGGTGGTCATAGTCGGGTTCGAGGTGTGGGACTCTCCCAACTGTTTACTTTTGTTTACCTGTTGCCGGGTTGTGGCACTTTTCTGGTTGGGCACGTGGTTTTCCCTTTTTCTATTCAGTTTACCTTCAGCTGTTACTTTGTACTGGTTAGAGGTCGATGAACTTTTCAAGTGGTTTATAGTAGTTGGATCTTTACTTTCTCTTTTACTCTACACTTCTGCTTTGAGTGTGCTGCGTGTGTGTGTACAGGTACTCAGGAAAAGGCCTTCCCGAGTCATTTAGCCTTCTGCACTAGTCTTCAACCCATGGCCTATAGAAGCGGGCTTGGGGTAGTTGCTGCTTGAGCCCAGGTAGGGTCGGGTCGTGAAAATTTGGTTCCATATAGGAGTGTCAATGTAGTAACATTAGTTCTTAATGGAGTGTTCCATTATGAGTATTGTGTGTTATGTTTCCATTATGACTTATTTGACATGTCAACAACTTGATTTCTTGGTTTACTCATTATTATGGTGTGATTTGTACTTTAGGGTTGATATTTGATGTTATATATTCATAATTTATACTAATTATTAATATTTATTTCATGATTAATCCATATATATATTTAATAATTTTACCTCTTATCGTTTTTCCTTTTGGTTATTCCAAGGACTTCCATTTCAAAGTAATAAATTTTGAAACTCTTCATTGAATCATTCAAATGATATTATTTTCTAAGGTTTATTTTTATGAGTGAAATATCATAGAATTTTTTGTTTCATTTAAAATAAAGGTTTTTTAGCAGGGTCATTTTTTGTTTTATTTATATTACAAATATCTAAACAATACGAAATATATTTCTTATATACTATTATTAAACTATCATTCTAGGATTATTTTATAATAGGAATTATTTTTTATCTTGGTGGTATCTTAATAAGTATTGTATTAAACCCAACATACTCATTCTTTATGTATTATTCATGTATTTATGAATTTATTCTGGTAATGTATCTCGTTAGTGGTTATCAAGAATCATTCTCCCCATGGATTAATGGTTTTGGGATTTTAAAGATTCCATGTGTTACAAGGTGATGGTTTGTGTGGTATTTCATAACTTTTGATTATTTTGGGACGTATCTAGATTTTCCACTTCATCCCACTCTTCATGATGGTATATTTTTAACTTAACGATCATGTATCTCACTTCATTCTTCTTTATAAATTTTTGGTTTTGTTTTTTCTATTCCATTACATATGGCCTAATTTATTTTTTCAATTCTTTAAAACATATTATTAAATTTTTATGGATATACAACATAAGGATACCTCATATTGGATTCATGTTTTGAGTCAATTTTATGATTTATGGGATTTACATTTTGAAATAATTCCCAATGGTTATTTTTTATTCCCTCAATGCTTATCTATATCCCGTGGAAATTGGGAATGTGCTTCGAGCCATGTGGAATGCTAAATTAAGTTACATGTTTGGTAAATTTTGAATGGGTTTTTAATGATTTACTAAATGATATTGACTTTTCTATTACATGGAGTTGTTATTTATATGAAGATATAAATTTCTAACAAAGGGAAAGATTATATATTTGATGGTGTATTTTTTAACATATGGTGGGGTTACCTATTAAATGATTCAAATATCAAACATAGTTATGGGTTATACATAGGTGAATTATTTTGGGTGGAGATTGAATAATGTTTTTTAATTCCAACTGAAATTATATAGTATTTTTCACTCTTTTTGGTGTGGTGTAGTAGTTCTATGTTCTATCTTTTCACAGTTATTGATGGAAATTGATTTTCGATATTTTTGTGCCATTTCATTTGTATTATTTTATTTACATTATGTGATTTATTATATATGGTATTGAGTTTTGGTATTATATAAAATTAAGGATACATGTTCACTATCAACCATGGTATTTAACTCACTCTAGAATTCAAGGATACAAAGAACAAATCCAACTAATTCGATCATACCCACAACATTCCCATCTGTTACAAGGGTATAATATAAGTATGACAAGAAAAATAATTGTTTATAATATTAATTGATTTTTGATCAAGATCATGTTTGATAGTTTATAGGACATATAAAATACATGCTGGTTTTGGAGTGAATAATTGTATTTTGATTTTTGTGTTTTGAGGCCTTTTTAGTATGCTTTTATTGGATCAATTGTGTGATGTTTTATATTTTTGATTATATACTGTTTGGGATTCTGGATAACATGTAAAACCAGTATATTTGATATAGAGATAATACTTATTTTATATTATCATACATGTTTTGTGAGATCCATTTTTTGGATCATATGGGTTTTTTATTTATATTTTTTTTCTATGGATGGTTTATAAATGATTCATGCTTTTTTTGGAATTTGAGTTCTATTATTTTGAGTTTTTTATGGAGGTAAATATTTTTTTAGATCGTGATATTTATCCCTATTATATATTGTCAAACCTTAGGTATTTAAACTTTTTAGTTGATTTAAGTGGTTTTTTTGTTCAATATTTAGAGTATTCTAGGTCATTTCATTAAATTAGTGACAGTGACAAGACAAGACTGAAATATTCAAGACCAATGATGAGGAGGTGAATCGGTGGTTCTAGAAAACCCACTTTTTGAAACAATTAATCTTATTTTCATTTAATCTAGGATTGATGAACAAAACAATGTGAATATGAAGTGCAATAGAGAGTGATAATAAATACACATG
The DNA here is from genome assembly GCA_963277665.1 of Viscum album. Classification (NCBI taxonomy): domain Eukaryota; kingdom Viridiplantae; phylum Streptophyta; class Magnoliopsida; order Santalales; family Viscaceae; genus Viscum; species Viscum album. The sequence continues at coordinate 689,967,883 of OY728167.1, forward strand.
ACCCAAGGGATTTTTTTTACAATGTTCTCTTCATATTTTTATCAAGGGTTTGATCCTTGATGTACAATGACAGCTCCCATATTACACAATGTCTTTTATTATTATCAATAAGGAAAAAAGTTAAATAAAAATATTATAGTACTAAACTTTATGAAAAATAATCATCAAATGAGAATGAAAAATTTGACCAACATTCTACAATCATCCTCATGTTTCTGCAAGGCTGGATCAACTGTGGACTGTCATCTTCTTTCTAAATGAGACCAAATCCTCACTAGAATTATTAAATCCAAAATTAAAGTCTTTATTTCATTTACAAATGTTTTTTATTATTCTTTTTTAATTTGATTAAAAAATAAATAATACAAGATATAAATTAAAATAATGAAACATTATTCACCAATAATATTACATTACAATAAAATTTCATGAAAACAAATATTTTATACTATAGATGATTATATATATTAAAATTTAAAAAATTATATTTGACATTAAACGTACAAGATTAATTTTTTTTATAATTAATATTTCCTTAGGAACATCATTAACATTGAGGACTACTGTTAGTGTAATTAAACCTTCATTGATATATGACATCATGAATGGATAAATGATTTTATTAAATTATATAAGAAACTTTAATATATAAAAAGTTTGATTTGTGAATTTGGGATGAATTCAATTTATATAATGAAATTGCGGTAATTGTCCCATAATATAATAGTTATAAAATATATATATTATCATTTGGTAAAATACCATGAATCATATTTCCATTTTGTAATTTATGTTTTAGATTTTATGTCAATGGGAATACCCCTTAGAGGGGTTGAATTATAATTATATTTATTTACACTATCTTTTATAAATTATCTTCTATGAATTTTTATTTTCATGATCCAATCTGGTTGAATTTATTTCCCATCCATATTAAACATCAACGAAAAGTAAATCGTATAATAATTTTAAATGGTTTGGCTCCAATGAGTAAACATACTATTTGTTGAGTCAGTTTTGTTATTGAGAATCATATTTTTTCACTATTTAATTTGAAGTGACTATTTTATATCAACACATTCACAAAAGTTTGATATGTTATCATCCACTTTCTAAAAAAAATATGTATTTTTTATACTAGAACCGTTATTATTTTTAATTTTATGTTATTCTCATCAGTGTGAACAAGAGATTTAGTTCAATTGAAGATAAGTTTTCATTTTTGATTGAGAAATTATTATTAAATTTTTTTCTTTGACTTCAAAAATAATATTAATGAATTAAAGAGAATTTTTACGCCCCCCCCAAATCATCCACAACACTCGACATATTCATGAGATCATAAAAGAACACAAAAGTAATATTCCTTATCAAAGAAAAGACTCCAAAAATTCAAAAAAAGTATCTATTTACATGATTATGTTAATGAAGTTATTCTATAGTATTTCAATATTACATTATCTCTCTCTCTTTGATTAAGTAATTTAATAGTCTTACGTTGTACCATCATCTCAATTCTCAAGAATATTTTTATTTCTTTATTTTCTTCATTTAATGTTAATGTAATTATGTTAATAATATTTCAATAATTTTATATGAAAATTTATTGTTCATTTATGGTTATGTTATCATACTCATATCTCTTAAAATTAAAACTATTCAATAGTTTTATGATTAAGTATTTAACTTCATTGAATTTTTTTCATATTAAATATTTCCATTTAAAATTTCAAAAAATATTATTCAATGATAATCTCATTTAATTATAATTTTTTTCCTTCATTCAGGACATAAAAAATATCATGTGATATGGTATGATTTGGAGTCCATCATAGATTTATAACAGTTTGATGTCAATTGAAATTTTTGTTAACTAGAGACTCCTATGAAATAAATATTTTAATCTTAGGGATAAAAAGTCTTATAAAATCTCATTGATGTTCTTCAATTTTCTAATTTTTGGATATTTGATGAATCTAAAAATTTTATTCATGAGAATTATGAGATCCTAGATAAATATTATGATAACTAAAAAGGATTATGAATTATTTAAGAGACTTATTAAATATTTCAGAAGACTTATAAAAACTCTACAATTATTTTGAAATGTACAAAAATATTAACAAATCATCCTCAAGTCTTAAAAAACTACTCAAACTTACAAAATATTCCACATGGAATAAAAAAAATTTGTAAGCCACATATTTTTAAAAATATGCCAAAAAAGACATGAATTTTCCCAAAATATGGCTCTCTAGAGGGTCTCTTTCCTTTATTATTTTCCAATTCAATTGGTTCTCCTACACTTCTGTAAAATGTAAGCTATAAATTACACATATTTGTTTCTATAATTAACATATAATATTGTGGGATAACTAAAAATTACATATAATCAACTTCCAATCATAATATCAATGATTAACAACAAATATAACATTCTTTAGAAACAATTTTTCCTTATTAAAACAATCTCTTGATATTTTCTATGAACCTCAATATCTATTTATATGATACACTAAATAAATTTTTTTCTCAAAGAGATTTTTCATAAAACCTCACCACTGGATAAATATGTTTCTTTGAGATAAAAAATTCCATGATGAAAAGTAATTTTTGGCCTGGTGATTTTGATATATTACACTAATAAATACACTCATTCATCTTTTTAACCCAATTTTCAAAAATAATTTCTCCAGATTCAAAATGAAGAGGTACCAAACTATTTCATTATTCTCCCCATTTTACAATGGAATATAAGAATGGTGGGGCAATTTCAAAATTATATCAAGTGAATGGGTAGGCTTTAACCTCTATATAAAACATCAAAATATAAAATCAATTCATATTTTTGTTTTTAGTTAAGGTATTTAAATTTTTGTGTCTAGTAGTAATAAATTCTAGCCTTATTCTCCGATTGAAAACCTTATCTTTTATGAAATTAAATGTGATATCAATATTCTAATATGAATGGTGTTTCACTATATTTTCATAGAGATTAACTACACATTGATTGTAACATGAAATTATGAGTGATTTATCGATATTCACCCTCAATTAATCATGTTGTTCTTCCCCCCTAATAAAGTGGGTAAATTCCCTTATAACAACCACCTATTATTTATTATTCATTCACATTGTAAATAAATTTTACATCTTATAGTTACATCATTAATAAATTCCTCTTAAGAGTTTATGTACACCAAAATTTGATATTTTTTCATTAAAATCACCTTCCCAATCAATGTTAGTAAATATTGATAGATTCAAGTTATTAATATTTTTGAAATCATCCCATAACTAAGATTTCCATTAATATACTGAACAACTATCTTGAAAATAATCAAATGTGATTATTTTAACTCAAATTAGAATTATTTAAACAATATCATAGAAAATGAAATATTAAGAATTGATTCATAAAGAAATATCAAACATCCTATCTATCTTCTATTCACATTTTAATTTACAATTTATCCTTAAACATGTTTTGATTGTTGAATCCAAACCATTATAAGTGTGGACATTGGTTTGGGGTCTTCCAATCAAAGCATCTTCAATAATTCTATGTAATTCATTTCATACTATAGAAAAATAAATTATTAATTTTGGAAGACAAAAAATTCCTCTAAAAATATCATTTATCCAATAATAGAAATCTAAAAATAAGTCTACATTTATCTAGAAAATTATTTTTCATAACTATCATTGTTACCAATAGAAACAATAAAATCAACATATACAATTAAAATGAGAATTAATGCCTCCATTTTTTATGTAATGGTTTATGTATAATTGTACCTTATTGAACAGTATTGTTCTTATGAATCCATTAGATTGTAATAAATTGATCTACGTGAAAGTTTTATCCAATATAGTGACTTCTTCATCATGAAATCACTTTTTACATCACTATCAAACCCAAATTAATAATGATTATATATGTATAATGCTATTTCAACCTCTATATTCTAGAAGAAATATTTCACATCTAGTAGATATAATTTGTAATACATGGATACTACCAAACATAATAACACTCTTCGAGAATCATGTATTTAAACAAGTAGAAATTCCTTCTCAAAACAAACACATATTAATAGCCCTTGTATACAACTATTTCCTTATTACATATAATTATCTAATATAATTCATCTTCTTTCAATATTCCATCTTTGTCAAAATAAAAATTGTATCTTTTTTTCCACAGATATGAACCGAAGTTTCATTCCTTTAAATCTAGTATAGTTTTATATTTTTTCTATTTTTTTATTTTTGAAAAAAACAATTTTTGATATTAATGGGAACTCTAATTTGTATTTCAAGAAAAAAATTACACAATAATGTTTCTCTCCAACTCATCACAAAAAATATTTAATATATTGGATTCATATTCCCTTCCAATTTGCTAACTCTGTTTGAAATTCTCATATTATAGAACATTTATAATGAGGAACTCAAATTAGAGGACATTGTTTCTCTTATTTTAATTTAATTCTCCAACATGATCTTACCTTTATTAAATTTATAGCACATATTGTACTTTTTCCAATTAATACTATCTGATTGGTTTTTATTAGTGGTCAATTTATTAATTACTCCAAAACTACAACATTTGCTTACCTATAAGGACATAAATTGGAATTCTAATTACACTAAATCATGAGAGTGAATGAGTTTATCCAAATAGGGTGGTAGTTTAACTTCATATATTCAATATTTTTTACCAATTCTTCGTATTTAATAACATGGAAAACTAAATGTGAATCTTCTTAGGATATGCGAGTTTTTTGGTCTTAAATCTTCAATATTCATATTATTTAAACATGTTTACTTAATGTAAATTTAAATTTTATATCTCCACATTGTCAATAAAATTATAGAATATCAACTTCTCTGTTCCAATAGATTCATCTTTTCCACTAGTCCAATCAAAATAATTTTCAAATATATATTTCCCATTTCATCTTGTTATATAATATTTTTCACAGGAAACCACAAATTTTATTTACTAATGTTATCAAAATCATCATCAATATGGAAATAATTATTTGTTTTATCTTTAATGATGTTCAAATAAAATCAATCATTCATCTTATGAGTCCTTTTATTTAAAAACCTATATCATTTTCCATTGGATAAATATCCCAAAAAGATACAATCCTCAACATTCTCAAAGAACATTCCTAGATTTTTTATTCATAATATTAATCATACAAGGACAATCAATAACATTGATATAGTAAAAAATTGTTATCCTTTTATAGAACATGTCATTATAATCCATTTTTTATTAGTTTTTTGCAAAAGCATTTTCTAAATTTTCACTGATGGTCATTCAACATCCCTTCAAAAAACATTGACCAATTGAACATATTAAGCATTATAATTCCAATTTTAATAATAAATATATTCATTCATTATGTAACACCATTATTAATGGATGTTTGTGGAGAATAATATTAGTTATTAATATCATGTTTAACAAGTATGTGTTCACGATTATTTATAGGAAACTCCATTCTATTTTTATTTTCCATTTTATTGATATAAATCCCAATATCTCTCTCAATTTCACAAATAAAATTAAAATGAATATCTACTATTTCTCACATGTCTCTTTAAACATAACCATATTAATTCATGTAAATATGTCGATGAATGAGATGATGTATAGTTCAAGGATAATGGATTGATTAATCATTAGTCCAGATAAATCTAAGTGGATTAATTCAAGTGTCATGGTTGATTGGATTTAACACTTTTTATGTCATCATTATACCATATACCCCTATTGAGATGCTTAATAAAAAAATTAAACATATTTTTTAATGGGATATATCTCTCACACCATTTTCTATTGATTTTTTTTAACCATTTCTAACCAAAATAGACCATCCTATTATGATATAATTGTTTTTCATTTTTCAATAAAGAAACAAAAATTTCTTGGAATTCTAATATGAAATATATTCCCACTAGTTATTTAAATTTGGAAAAAGATTTATATTTTATTCTATTTATAAGGAAATTATTCCTTATGAAAATAAATTTATTGGAATCATCACATATTTTTCTCATAGTCTACATTTTATCTTTAAGCCCATCAATAAATTTTTCATTTTCTGATTTCAACATTATAGGTCAATTGCAGCTGAAAATTTTCCTCTGGTCTTCAATATTTTGTCAAATCCTATAGTGAAAAAATCATAACTATATTCTACAATATTATTTTGTTTCAGGACAGCGCTAGTCATGTGGGATGAGTAGCCACTATCTAGAATCTATATATTTCTCCTCTTCTTGCCTTTAGAATCCACTTCAGCATCTAGTGACTTATCTACATTTATTATTCTCTGAGATGTATAATTATTATTAGTTTACTAAAAATGTTCAGGAATCATATTGTCACAACCTGCCTTCACCAAGATGAGAGAAGGTACATCATATTTCAAAACCCTTCCTTCATTGAGTTGAAGGAGAGATAATGCCCCCCGAGACCTTCCTTAAATAGGTCCCGAAGTGGCGACTAGCACCAAGGGTATAGAATCACACAAATGGTGGAAGGAATTACCATTTTTTAATTAGTAGGATCGAGAGATAAGATAGTAAATACCAAAAACACCAAAAATGGAGGTAAAAGTAAATCAAAAATAAAACCATTACCATATGCATGTCCAAAATTAGATTCTACAAAAGTACACGAAAACCTCGAAGGAAATTACTAAAAAAAGAAAAACAGCAACAACAATTGTCCCCACGTCTGAGCTAGTACGATCCTGTGTGATCCCTGATGTCCTCCTGGAAACCAGAAAGTAGTTTATATACGTAGGATGATTATAGAGGTATACACAGTAGGGAAAACCAAAAGCTCTCATGCATAAGTGGTAATGCATTCTAATGCTTCGTGAGAAAAGAAGATAACCAAAACACCAAGCAAGGAAAATATATCCACCCAAACCTCACCAAGGCACACACCCCAAAAAACGAAAGTACTGTAAAGTAATAGTAATGTCACATCAATATTTGGGTACCCTAGGCCACTTTCCCACTGGTTATTGAAGACATCCTACGTGTCAAACCTCTCCCTCTATTCTCACCATAGTCCCACTGCCATCCCCCCGCCTGCACACACCTAGGCTACCACAACCACACGTTCTGCCCGCAAAAATCTGGGCTATCACTACCACACATCCCGCGCCGAAAACAACTGGTCCACAACATCCAAATGTAAGAACGCCTACAAACACATAGTCCAGAACAACTACCACCATGCCTGAAGACACTTGGGCCTCATCCCGAAGATACTTGGGAAACAATCTGTATGCACACACTTGGGCCAACCACCACAACTACCCTGTCTAAAAAATCTTGGGCTGTAATGGACTATAGGCCATCACAGCCTACCCTAAGGATCTTGGGATACTTGGGAAAGAGATCAAAAAATGAGCTAATAACCATCCACTCATAGGAGTGTTGGGAAAAACACCCTCCCCAATGAAATGGGGGTGTTTGGTACAAAGTACTCAACTTGGGTTGGACGCGAATAAGAAACATAAGAACTGAAATTATATATAGGAAACAAGCACTCATGCCAACCTTGGGGTTTCCAAAATATCCCAACATAAACACCCTCATTACCATTCCTTCATTAGAAATACCATACCCACAACCATGTCATAACTCGTTCCCAGAAAAAAAAATCCCATTGAGCCCATTCTTGTTATCATATTCAAGTGATTTTGTTTAAGTAAATTCTACACTACTGGGAAAATAAAAGGCATAGCCATAATCCAGGGAATGGAAAACAATAAAACAAAAATTTAAGCATTCACACTAGGTTCTCTTTTAGTTTCACAATAACAAAAGGGATCTGTGAGATCCCTCGAATAACTGGAGCCAAAACAAGCCCCACCATACGGCCCCACTTGGCCTCAGATCCAAAAAACAATAACTGCACCATAACCAAGGATCCCATCCCCATCCAAGTCACTTCCCAAGAATCAACCGTAAACATCACCAAAATAGAGAAAGGGAGTTTTCAAATTTGAAACATGCCATTCATTTAGTCCCATCATCCCGTTTGGTTTACCGGGGTGACCACACAAGGATTATTATTCATTGGGAATCCATTTAATCAACCGAGTTTATGTGATTTACCAGTTTCCATGTTATAGCCATTCAATCACATAAATATCTAGAAAAACATAGGTTCATTAGTGTGCATGGAAATACCACCAACGACCATGATTTTCAATGGACATAAGACAATAAAATTCAAAAAATATATTCAAGGAAAAATAGTAGATAAGAAATATTGATCACACCCATTTCATTCTATAAAAGTCTGTTTATTATCTTCATTAAGTATTGGTTTCATCCATCTCTGCAGGAAACATTTTTATACCCACCATGCATGATACATTGTAAAGAGAGACAAAGGAAACCCATACATGGATGATCAAGGATCGATGTTTATCTCCGCGTTCCAAGAACTATGGATGTGTGACTTACAGGGGAATTTCTTTGGGGACTCCCAAAATGAGCAGGAAAGGCTACAACATAGGTGTACCACTCTCCTCAAGAATGAGACTCCAAACTCAACAAGGGAAGAAATAAACCAACCATGAAAAAGAAAGAAGAAATTCTAGATGGATATAAAGATGAGATCTCGAAGTTACGGGATATCAATATATTATGCAGATTTAAAGGCAGATGGTGGTTTCACAACACGGTTGGGTGGTTACACACAACTGAATTTATTGTCATTTAATAATTCTCATACGAGAGGTGGTTGTAACAGCTGTGAGTTAAGAGGTTTCATTTAAATAGAGTAAAATGCGTAATAGGGACACACAGTCTGGGTCCGTTGAGGGTCTCCACACTCATATGGATTTCAAAAATTGTTTATGGGGCTAAAATGGCCTTGAACCACTTTTAAAAGGTTAAAAGGGCATAAAAGTGTCATTACAGGAAAAACAGGGGAAGAAAAACCCAACAAGCCCCTCTTCCACCGATCAGTGACACACCGATCGGTGTCACACCGATTTGGGACCCACCTATCAGTGTCACACCGATCTGTGACCCACCGATCGGTGTCACACTTATCCGTGACCCAACGATCGGTGTCACACTGATCCGTGACCCAATGATCGGTGTCACCGATGGTTGAAAACACGATGACATCCTTCCGCCAAGAAGATTCCCTTAAGATCTGAACCTGATGGTTCCAGGGCATTCCAAATAACAGATATTTGGAGAACGGATGGACTAGGAGGGTTCGGGCCATTACATTAGATAACTCTCGAATTATTCTCATCCACAAGAATCAAAGTTAGACCTGAAGAGAAGAGAGGGGTCCAAACAACCACCTCGAAATATACCTCTCGAGGAAAAACCACCCCAAACAGCTATACCAAACCCAAGGATCACATTGTCCCAACACACGGATCTAGGAGTTTCTTTCCTCAATGTCAAGATAACATCCACTTCGTGCGGTACTAACTCTCCCAAACAGGTTTAATCGCATCGACCTTAATGTGTCTTGATTAGGGATCAGGTCATTCCTTCGCCACATATCAGGACATTTCATAAGCATTCATAAGGTAAGGAAACAAAACATCTCATAAACCAACAAGGTCATCATTACATAAAAAAAAGTACAAACCTAAATAGAATATAACAGAAACTAGCTCTATATACTGGGTGCGCATCTATGCCTCCCGTTCCCAGGTACTCTCTTCAAGTCCATCCTGCCTCCACAACACATGAACCAAAGGTATGGTTCATCTATGAAGAAAATTAATCTTCTGATCCTTTATCCTCATTAGTCTCTCCAAAAACGTAGTATCTTCTCCTATATCCAACTCTCCCCAGACAGGGACATGGGAGTCATCGTGTAGATATCGAAAAATATAGGAGACGTGGAAAACATTTTTGATCCTTTCCATCTGAGGTGGAAATGTCAGCTGATATGCCACATCACCGACTCTCCCCTACACTTTGAAGGGATTGATGAACCTAGGAGAGAGCTTTCTCCCCTTGTCGAACCATCGCTGCCAACGTCGAGGGGAAACCTTCAAGAACACATGGTCTCCAACCTCGAACTCTAAGGGCCTCCTCCTATGATCGGCATATGACTTCTATCAGTCATGGGCTACCTTCATCCTCTCACGCACAAGTCAAACCATCTCCATTTTCCTCTACACTACCTATGGGCTAAGAACACCTGCCTCCCCAACCTCGGTACAGAACAGAGGTGAACGACACGACCTCTAGTACAAGTCTTCAAACGGCGCCATGTCAATATTAGAGTGATAGATATTATTTTAGGAAAACTCTACAAGGGTAAATTTTGTTCCCATGATCCCCTAAATTCCAAAACATATGCTCGTAGCATATCCTCTAATGTATGGACTGTTTTCTCTGTCTTCCCATATGTCTTGGGGTGGAAAGCAGTGCTAAGACGTAGATGGGTGCCAAAATCATGTTGCAATCCCCTAAAGACTCATGAGGTAAATTGTGCATCCCAATCTGAGACAATGGACTTCAAAACACCAAGAAACCAAACCACCCCATCCACGTATCTATGTGCTAAGGCATCCACCAAACTCGACTCCTTGATCGCCAGAACGTGAGTTGATTCCGTCATCTTGTCTACCACTACCCAGATATCATCACAGTTTCCTTGAACCCAAGGTAGTCCAATGACAAAATCCATTGATATATCCTCCCACTTCCACTCAGGGATGTCTAAAGGCTGTAATAAACCTCTTGGGACACAGTGTTCAGCCTTCACCTACTGACATGACATGCACCTTGCCACTAAATCCACCACTGCCCGTTTCACCCAAGGCCACCAAAACTGTTCCATTAGGTCACTGTACATCTTGGAAACTCCAGGGTGTACCACTACTAGTGATTTATGGAACTCACAGATAACTACCTCATGCAACATATCGAGGACGAACAACATCCCTCGGAAAAGAATCATATTTTGACCATCGTCTGACCACCCTTCTAGAGCATTTCCTTGGTTAACCTAATCGCGCATCACTTCATTTTCTATGTCTCCCCACTAAGACTCCTCCACCTGACGCAGTAGAGTGGACTACACTTTCATCTGAAACAATGAACATCTACCACCATCCTCCCTTACATCCTGGTGTAGGGCACCCAACTCCTCCATTTCCTTCCAAACATCCAGATATTTTTGAACATCTTCTCTTCATGACTTCCTACTCAATGCATCAGCGACAACATTCCCCTTACCATTAGTGTAAGGGATGTCGAATTTGTTGTCCTGAAGAAAATCCACCGACCTTTGTTGTTTCAATTTTAGGTCTAGCTAGGAAAAGATATGCCTCAAACTCTTATGGTCCGTGAAGACCAAAAATTTCTCCCAAATGGGGTAATGCTGCCACAAATTCAATGCGAACACTACCACTGCAGGATCTAGATCCTGGGTGTCATAGTTACGCTCATGAGGATGTAACTACCTATACCAATAACATATCACTCCATCCTCCTACATGAGCACACACCCCAATCCAAGTCCAGAAGCATCACAAAATACCTCAAACAAAAACCCTTCTTTTGGTAACCTCAACACTTGGGAACTAACCAACTTCCCTTTAAGATAAATGAAGGATTCCTGGCATAGCTTACTCCACACGAAGTCCTAGTCCCTTCTGGTAAATGCTGTTAGAGGAGCCGAAACTTGAGAGAAGTTAGGTACAAACCTCTGATAATTGCCTGCTAGACCTAGAAAACAACGAACTTCGGTCACATTCTTAGATGATTCCCAAGAAACAACCACTTCAACCTTTGACAGATCAACGTCTACCCCTTGCTGGGAAACCATGTTTCTAAGGAAATGCACTTATTATTTCATGAAATTACACTTGGAAAATTTCGCATAGAGCTGGTGGTGTCGAAGGATTTTCAAGACCATCCTGAGGTGCATAGTATGTTCCTCCTATGATCTTGAGTAGATCAACACGTAATCGATGAACACAATGACGAAATGGTCGAGAAACTCATAGAAAATATATTTCATGATCCCCATGACCATATCAGATGAATTCGTAACACCGAACGACATAACTATGTACTCAAAGTACCCATACCTACACCTGAAAGTAGTCTTTGGGATATCACTGTCCTTCACCCTTAAGTGGTGATACCCAAACCATATATTGATCTTAGAGAACAAACCTTCTCCCCTCAGCTGGTCAAATAGATTTTCTATACTCGGCAGAGGTTAAAGGTTATTGACTATTACCTGATTCAGTGTTTGTTTGTCTAGGCACAGCCTGAGACCACCATCTACGTTCTTCGTGAACAAGACCAGAGCACCCCATGGCGACACAGCGGGTCGGAAAAAACCCTTCTTCATCAGATCGTCAATCTGGATCCGCAACTCCCGCAACTCATAAGTCTCCATCCAATAAAAAGCCATGGAAATCATACAGGAATGGGTTTGTAAGTCTATCCCAATCTGAGCATCACGTCGAGGGGATAGAGTCACAACCTCCTTGGAAAAAATGTCCATGAACTCTCTACCATCTCTCGAGACATCCATCACCCAAGCATCCACTAATTCTACTGAACTATCGCCCAACATAGAAATAAGAGACTCCACATGCCATTTCCCCACCTGGAAACTCCGTTCACCAACAAAAGCCACACGCTGGCCATCCTCATCGAAGAACATTACTCCTCTCCGGAAATAGTTGACAACAGTGTGCATGAAAAACAGCTAGTCGATGCCTAGGATGACATCATATGGCTGTATCTGTAACAACAGAAGATCCCCACAAGACTGATGTGGACCTATCATCTGTTTACACCCTCAGAAAATATAAAACAAGTCGATATGACCTCCAATTGGCGTACTAAACACCAGGGTCACAATAAGTCTCTCAAAGTCTAAATCCAGAGCACGAGCTAGAATGGGTTCCAAAAAGGATTGAGAATCTCATGTATCAAACAATGAATATACAAGAGTAATAAACAGGCTGATTGTACCTCGAATGACTTCCATCCCTACTAGAATTACTACCTCTATGGTGTGAAAATTTCCACGCCCATATCCTCTGTCATTGGTCGCCTCCCCGACCACGCCCTGGTCGAGGTCTATGAGGAGCGCCCTATGGACAACCTCCTCCTGTAACATCTTCCCTTAGAGGAGTGGGAGCATGTTTTCCTTTATACTACTGCTGCTGAAAGGGCCTGACTGGAAGTTTCTGTTTTTGAGGTGGGCACTAAACCTACCCACCCCCACTATACTACGCTCAGTTCGGGCACTAATTCTGAAGGTGCCCAGGGCTCCCACAGATGAAGCATTTTGGTCAAGGGCCCATGAGGAAAGGAAGAGGACCAGGAGATCGATACTGGAACTATTGGGGTCTACTCCCAACTGGTCAAAACCTATAAGGCCCTGACGCTGGAGGCATGCTACTGATAGCAATCCCCTTTAAAGAACTCCACTGGATTCCCTCTCGCGAAACACCTAACAGTGTGAGCATCCTTTATACCACTTCATCCATCTTATGTACCTCCATGTACATCATTAGGGTAAAGGGAGTAATAGAATACTAAAGAGAAGGTCGGAGTGCCCCCTCTAAATGCCTCACCCAAGACTTCTCATCTGGGAAAAGGTCAAGAGAAAAACGAAGGAGATCCTTGAACTTGATCCCCAACTCCCTCACTAAAATGCTCCCCTGCTAGATGGAGAGCAGCTTTTACCTCTTCTCATCCTTCATCATGGAAGAGAGGAATTTCGCCCAGAAGTCCTTCTCAAAGTCAGTCCATATGTCCTCATCCTCCCTCCTCTCCCCAAGGTTGAGCGTCCACCACTAATGTGTTGCTCCCTGCATCTGGTTTACAGCCAGAGGAACCCAGTACTCTGTCGAAGCCTGGATTAAGCAGAAATCTATCACCATCTCCTCAAGCCAACTCTCTTTCTCTATGTCTGAGATGCCGCCCTCATATTTCCAGAGGGTCTATCACTGAAAAGAATGAAGTGTCCTCTTACAATGGTCATCCTCCTCCTATCATTCAGTCCTCTTCTGATCATCCAAAATAGCCTCCTGGTCCTCGATCTCCTGTAATACTCGTGGTCATTTTTCGGGTGCCATAGTTATAAGGTAAACAATGAATGCATATGCCCGAGTAGTGTTGAAGGTTGCTTTTAAATTTTTCTTAAAAGTTTTATTTATTTAATATTCCAGGAAACCCAGAATACAAAAGAACCGGAGTCATTATGATGCATGTATCTTTCCTAGGGTCTCTACCCTGCAATCAATGTAGCCTCACTTGGTCGTTTGGTAGGCTCAGAGTCCTTGCATCGGATCACGGGTGGCCCTAAAATCTTGTGTCCTACTCGGTCTCCCCAGGCCGATTTCATGCACCAAGATTGCCTAAAACTGTTTCCCTACCATCCCATAAAATCCTCATTGTACCTAATCCTTATCACTATCCAATCTATCAACAATCACCATTGATAACATTATATCACAACCCAAGATCACCTAGATGAGATAAGGGAAAATAGATTGATAGACCCTTCCTTATTCGAGTTGAAAGAGAGATAATAACCCCTCGAGACCCGCCTTTAATAGGTCCTGGTGTGACGACTAGCACCAAGGGTATAGAATCACACAAATGGTGGAAGGTAATAACAATTTTTAATAAGTAGGATAGGGAGATAAGATAGTAAATCCCAAAAACACCCAAACTAGAGGTAAAAGTAAATCCAAAAGAAAACCATTCCCTTATGCATATCCATAAGTAGATGCTACAAAAGTACAGAAATACCTCAATGGAAAGTACCAAAAAAAGAAAAACAACAACATAAATTGTCCCCATGTCTGAGATAGTATGGTTCCGCGTGATCCCCGATGTCCTCCTAGAAACCGGAAAATAGTTTATATTTATAGGGTGAGTATACAAGTATAATCAGTAGGGAAAACCAAAAATCTCTCGTGCACAAGTGGGGATGCATTCTAATGCTCCATGAAAAAAGGAGATAACCAAAACAACTAGCAGGGAAAAACTATCCACCCAAACCTCACCAAGGCACACTCCCCAAATAACACAAGTTAATTAAAGTAAGAGTAATAGGACATCGATATTTGGATACCCTGTTCCAATTTCCCACTGGTTATTGAATACATACTACACGTCAAAACCTCTCCCGCCATTTTCACCACAGTCCCACTAACATCCTCATGCCCACACACACATGGGATTCCACAACCACATGTTCTGCCCGCAAACACCAGGGCGATCACAACCACACATCCTTCCCAAAAACACCTCAACCATAACAACAATATATAACCATGCCCACAAAAACCTTGGTCAGAATAACTACTGTCATAACCAATGAAACCTAGGCCTTATCCAAATGATACTTGGGAAACAATCTCTGCCCACACACCTAGGCCATCCACCACAACTACCTTGCCCGAAGAGTCTTGGGCGATCATGGACCTTAGGCCATCACAGCCTACCCGAAGGATCTTGAGCTACTCGGTAAAGGGAGAAGAAAAGGATCTAATAACCAACCACTCATAGGAGTGTTGGAAAAAACACCCTCCTCTATGAAATAGGGGTGTTCGGTAAAAAGTACTTAACTTGGGTGGGGAACGAATAAGAAACAGAAGAACTAACATTATATATAGTTAACAAGCACTTATCCAAACTTAGGGGTTCCCAAACCATCCAAACACGAACACCCTAGTTATTATTTATTCATAAGAAACAACATACCCACAACCATGACACAAATCATTCCCAGAAGACAATTCCCCATTGAGCCCATTCTTGTTTTCATATTCAAGTGATTTTGTTTAAGTAAATTATGCACTACTGGGGAAATAATAGGCATAACCACAAGCCAAATAATAGAAAACATCCATATAGCAATTTAATCATTCACACCCAGTTCAATTGTAAAGTCACAACAACAAAAGGGATCTGTGGGATCTCTCGAAGTACTGGAACCAAACCATGCTCCACCATACGACCCCACATGGCCTCAAATCCAAAAACCAATAAATTCACCACAATAGAGGATCTCATCCCCATCCAAGTCATTTCCCAATCATCAACTGTAAACATCACCATAATAGAGAAAGGGAGTTTTAAAATTTTAAACATGCCATTCATTTAGTTCTATCTTCCCGTTTAGTTAACCGGTGTGACCACACAATGAGTCTTATTTATTGGGATTCCATTTAATCAACTGAGTTTACATGATTTAGCAGTTTCCATGTTACATCCATTCAATCTCATAAATATCCAGAAACACAGAGGTTCATTAGTGTGCATGGAAAGTCTACCAACGTCCATGATTTTTAGTGGACATAATCCCATACAATTCAAAACACATAAACAAGGATAAAGAGTATAACAGAAACATCGAGCATACCCCATTCATTCTTTAAATGTCTGATTATTATCTTCATTAAGGTTTGGTTACATTCATCCCTGCCGGAAACATTTTCATACTCACCCCGCATGATACATAGTAAAACGATATGTAGAAACCCCCTACATAGATCATCAAGGATCAACATTTTTCTCTTCACGCCAATAACTAGGGATGCACGATTTTTAGGGGAGTAACTTCAAGGAATCTAGGAATGAGCAAGAAAGGATACAACACATGCTCACCACTCGCCTCGGGAAAGGGAATCCAAATGCACCAAGGGAAGAAATAAACCATCCAAGAAAAATAATGTAGGAATTCTAGATGGAAATAAATATGATATCCCAACGTTACGGGATATTAAGATCTTTCTTAACTTTAAAAGGCATCTCATGGTTTCACCAAGGGGTTGGGTGGTTATACACGATGGAATTTATTTTCATTTAATAATTCTCATCCAAGAGGTGGCCATAACAGTTGTGATTTAAGAGGTTTCATTTAAATGTAGGAAAACACATAATAGGGACACACAGTCTGGGACTGTTGAGGGTCTCCCCACTCATAGTGATTTAAAACATTGTTTATGGGGCTAAAAATGGACTTGAACCACTTTTAAAAGGTTAAAAGTTCTTAAAAGTGGTGTTATAGGAAAAACTGGGGAAATTTAGCAATGGGATGGACCAGGAGGGTCCACACCATTACACATATTTATATATCCCTCAATACATTGACCCCACAGGTCACATATTATATAGATCTCCTCATGAAAATAAATTTTTCTTTGATTGGTAACTGAGTCAAATTATAGTTTATTGATTAATCTATCAAAGACTATATCCTTTTATTCATAGGTTATAATTTCATGAATTCATAACATATTTTAATCCATTAGTGAAATATATTAAAACTTTTAAGATAATATTTATACACAAATATTCCACGACACCAAAATTATCTTTTTTAATTAGAATTTTCCAAAAAAAATAATTATTTATTCTATGAATTCAATCTTACAGCCCTTTTCCATTTATAAGATATATAAATTTTTATTTTTGGAAATATTTACTTCCCTGTTTTTCATAATCATGCTCTAAATTCATATTATCCTTATAAATGTTTTTCATAACCGAATATTACCTAAAAATAATCTTAGAACCCATACTATTAAATGAAATTTATTTTTGTGTCATATGATCTGGTTTTACCTTATTTTGATTACAATATTTCTCTACAGATTGTGATGACTCAAAATTTATTTCCAAAACATTTTCCCAATCTTCTCTCATTTTTCTGAAAATATTCTCAACCCTATAACACCATAAATAAGACATGTTTAACTACAAATCATTTACAAAAATGTTCTTCTAGTACTCTTCCATAATTCACTCTTTCTAAACAACATTTACTTATAAAAGATTAATAATATTAAAGTAATAATTTTTTTATTATTGAATTCAATAATGATATTCTTTAAAATCAAAACTTATATCTTAAGAGATTTGATTTATTTCATATTTTGTTTTCTCCTTTCAAAAAAAACATCATGATTGGCTTTGAACATGTGTTTCATGATGCATTATTCGCATTATTATTAACCTCTTATGTATTCTTCTTGTATTTAAACATGGGATAAGAAGTTATTAACATTTCCAGGGAGACACTTCATCAAACTAGAAATTTGAGTTAAAATAGTCATTGTCTTCCATTTTAATCGTACTTATCTCCTTTATTATTTGAGACATTTCTATGTTCTCATTATATTTATTATCATTTTTTGATCTCATTCCCCATTTCTTTTATTGGGAACATTCTTTATCCTATTCATCTAAATATTCCATATTCTCTTTTCATAGAGAATTAGCTACAAAGTGCCCAATTGCACCACACATAAAGAACTGGAGTGTAAATTTTCCTTTATACATTAACTTTTCCATATTCACATTTTTAGAGATAATAATCATTATCCACTTATATTAATTATCATATTACTAAAAATATTGTGTTTTTATAGGGAATTAATCATCTTCCACATTGAATACGATTATTTTAATGGGTTTTCATGGAATTTTTCCTTTTTATAGTATTTATCATCTTATAATTGAGGGGTGTCTTTTATAACTCATCATGTGGGAAGACATCCTTTTCTTATAGTTCATATATATTTGGATCAAATATGGTAGTAAATATTCTCATTAACTCATTTAATTTTTTTGAATGTTCCAAATAATCCTGAAATCCCATAAAATATTCATTATAGCATCAACTATAGTGAAATAGATATATAATATCTCATCTTCATACATTATGATATCTTAAAATTTAACACTCTTGATTTTCAATTTTTATTCCCTCTCTTTACCATAACCATCATATATGTTCTCAATAAAATCCCATATTTACCTAGTTTTTTCATACATCCTATTAATTTTGTGTACAATTTATTTTGTAATGATTATAGAATTTAATTCAAGATATTTATCTATATTCACTACTAGAAAAACAGGTATTTGCGACGGGCTATTTGCGACGGGATCCCGTCGCAACTGGCTTTTTGCGACGGGGGCCCGTCACAAATAGCCCGTTGCTGAGAACGCCGTCGCAACTACACTTATTTGCGACGGGCCCGTCGCTAAAGCCTTTTTTGCGATGGTCATTCTCCCCATCGCAAATAGTATTCCGTATTTTTGTAGAAAACTTTTAAAATAGTTTTTGCGATGGGTCCCGTCGCAAATACCTTTTGCGACGGTACTGTCGCAAAAATGATTTTTTAAAAAAAATAAAAAACTCTTAATAATACTAGTATTTGTGACGGGCATCGTATCCCGTCGCAAATACTATTGATAGTATTTGCGACGGCACCCGTCGCAAATACTATTTTTAAAAAAAAATAAAAAACTATTAATAATACTAGTATTTGCGACGGGTATAGTATCCCGTCGCAAATACTATAAAAAAAATAAAAAAAATAAATTATTAATAAATTATTTTAATTAATATAATAATAGAATTATAATTTACAAATGAAAATAATAAATTATTTTAATTACTATAATAATAGTAGAATTATAATTCAAAAATAAAAAATAATAGAATATTAATAAATGATTTAATTAATATAATAATATTACAATTATAATTCATAAATAAAAAAAATATTAATAAGTTATTTTAATTAATATAAAAATAATAGAATTATTTTACATTCAAATATTAAAATAATTCAAGTATTACAAAAAATATAATTAAATTATAATATTATAAAATTTTAATATATATATAAAATTTTAATATATATATAAAATTTAATATTATAAAATATAAATAATATTATTATTCATATTAATATTGTTTTTTAAAAATATAATATTATTAATATTTTATAATGAGACAGAAACTACGAATAGAAAAAAATATATTTTGATTTCACAAATTTTATAACAGAAATACAAACTCTAATCTGAAGGAGGGGGGGAGGTGGGGGATCTGCAGATGGTGGTGGAGGAAACTCCATCCCTAAAGCATGAGGGAGTCAGCGCATGTACTTCATCTGCTCCTGATGCTGCTGCTGCCACCGACTCGCCTGCTCCTCGTACAGCTGCTGCTGGCGTCGACGCTCCTCTTCATGCTGCTGACGCATCTGCTCCTGCTCCTGTCGGATACTCTCTATCTGTGCAGTCTGAGATCGCAACTGATCCTCATACTGTGTAGAAGAAGATGCATGAGCTCCTCTCGAGCTGGACGCCGACATCGCAGCACTGTCATAATAATCTCCGGGAGTCAGTCGAGAGCCGATACCAACTACCCGGCCCTTCTCAAAGGCATACTGGGTGGCCTGCATCCATGCCGCCTCATCAAACTGACGGGTAGTGGTCTGATCAGATGACTCGGCCTGACTCTCAGGCCGGGCCTGTGCCGCTGCGACCTCATATTACTCCTATAGTTTCAATTTAAAATTAAAATTGTCAATATATTATATGCAGTTAATTTTTAAACTTGAAAACAAAAAATACTGACCACGATGTGATGCTGACGATCACCTCTGAGCTCCCCAGTAGCAGGATCACTATACATCCGCCGATATACGTCGTACTCTGTAATATCGGGGTGCTCGACAGCCTATAAGAATAAAAAATAAACTGTTAATATTTATAGTTATATAAAATATTTATAAATAATGTACGTACCAGATGCTGTCTATGAGTACTGAAAGAACGACTCCCAGCTCGATGAGTCACCTCCTGTCTCCCCCGATTCTGCCTCCCCTCCGATGATCTCCTCTGAAAGGCACCACTCAACCAGTGCGCACATAATCCATCCCATACATGGGATGAAATATACTCTGGTCGATGTGCTCTACATGACTCCTCAAAATCTGACACTCCTTCTTTCTTCATCGCAGCTTTTCTTAAATTGTGCAAAAACTGACGAAGGCAATCACGCATGGCCACCTCCCAAGCCTCGTGGATGGCGTCACGCATGGTATCCTCGATCGGATACCATAAACCCTACAAATAAATCAAAATATCAAGTTAGAAATGAAATAATTTTCAAAATAAAAATTATTTATTTATGTACGTACCAACCAATGGCCGAACATGGCCTGCTGCACATCAATGGGAATCTGCTCTCATGTGGTCCACGACTGAGAGAAATAGTTGCGCAAAATAGCGCTGCCCTGTCCGACTGCTATATGCGGAAAACTGAAAAAATAATAAACATTTATTATGTGAATAGATTAATGAAATTTTAGTCAAATTCACAGGTTATCACACAGGTTATCACACCTTCGTGTGCGTGGATCAAACCCAAGACGTGGACGTCGCTCGGGGACGGGGTCAGGAATCATCAATCGTGCAAGACCGCGCCCCCTCCGCGTACTCCCTGGAGCGCATGTAGGCTGAGGGTCATCTACCAGCAACTCATCCGCATCGAAAGGCAGGTCAGCATCCGTCAACTCATGAAATGTGGCGTCGTCCATCTGAAACAGAAAATGTTAATGTTAGCAAATAATTGATAATTACTATTATATATACATATATACATATTATGTTTGTATATAAATACCATGGAATGCTATCAGTGTTCATCTTCATCATCATCTTCATATATGTCAATGTCATCTTCATATTCCTCCTTAACATCATCGATATCCATTCGAGTTACAGTTGCTTCATCTCTTACCATTTCAAATTCATATGTGACATCATTAACATCATCGTCATCACCGACTCTTAAATGTGGGGTGTCGTCATCGATACACATGTCTCTTTGTAAAAAAGATTGATTTTGAGTACTCTCTTGAAAAACTTCAATTCTTTGCACATCAGTGAAAGCACATTCACTTTGACTAAACTGATTGTCTCGAAGTTTGATTTTTATTACACCCCACCAATCAGTCAAGTCTCTTGATGTTGCACAGTACTTTGCATAATAAACTTGATATTCCTGTTGAGCCAATGAGAATGGTTCATTTACTGCGAGAACACTTTTACATTTAATATCGATGATTCCATGAGTCGGATGAACACGCACGCCTCTCTCTGTATCCAACCACCGACATTTGAACATGGTTATATAATGTTGTCCAAGATAACAGAGTTCAATGATTTCATCAAGTATGCCATAAAAGTCAACTTCATTTTCTCGATGATGAGATCCTCTCAAGCTAACTCCACTTTTCATTGTTTTTTTCGATTCCCCATATGCATGTGTGTGGAATCGAAATCCATTCACCACATATGCATTATAAGTTTTAACATGTTTGGAAGGTGGGTTACTCAGTACACACAGCCGTTTGTCAATTTTATCAGCATGTCGAGACACCTGAAAATTTGTGAAATAATTATCAATATAGTAAACTATACATTGAATGAGTTGCTAAAAGATAAAGAATTTATGTTACCAGTTTTTGAAACCATTGAGAGAAATTTTTCAGTCGACGTTCTTCGAGAGCAGTTGCTGTAATTTGTGGAATTTGTTTCTTGATATGATTATCATACAACCTATAAAAACCAAAGCTATTTACTGTAACATAAATGATAGAATAAGTGATATAAACACTTACAGTACAACTGATGTCATCTCTTCACAGTTGAGCAGAACATACGTATGAGCTCTATGATGTTCATCATCTGAAAGCCAGCGTTCAGAAACTCCACCAAAACCAAGCTCTGACTCGTTGAAAACAGATAATTGATTGTCGATTTCATCAATATTCCTCTCATTCCGTCCCATTCGGTTGTGTTTTGAAGGATACTCAGATTCAAAATAATGGGATCAGAAAAAAGATATTTCCTCTTGCAAATAAGCTTCTGCAATAGATCCTTCAACAGATGCTTTGTTGCGTACTTTTCTTTTCAATTTTTTCATGCATCTTTCAAATGGGTACATCCATCGAAACTGTACCGGACCTCCACATTTGGCTTCATATGGAAAATGTAACATCAAATGTTCCATTGAGTCGAAGAAAGACGGCGGAAATATTTTTTCCAGTTTACATATAATTACAACAACATCTTTTTCATGTTTTCCTAGAGCATCATAATCTGCCGTAGCCGCACAAATTTCCCGAAAAAAATGAGACATGTCTGTTATGGAATCCCAAATCACAGAATTCAACAAACCTCTTAATCCAATGGGTAGAAGTCTCTCCATTATAACATGAAAATCATGAATTTTTAATCCAGTAATATGACCATTCTTTACACATCTACCCAAATTGGAAGCACGGCCATCTGGAAGTCTCAAATCTGCAATCCACTGACAAAATAATAAACGGTTTTCTTTAGACAGTGTATAAGCTGCTTTTGGTTTCAGTAACCTTTCTGCTCTAACATTCTGAAATAGTTCCAATTCTGGACGCCTGCAAATTTGGGCAAGATCTAAACGTCCATTTACATTGTCTTTTCTCTTTCCTGGCGTATCCAAAACTGTATGAAACAAATTATCAAAACAGTTCTTCTCAATATGCATGACATCTAACATGTGTCGGACCAACAAATCAGACCAATATGGAAAATCCCAAAATATGCTACGTTTAATCCAATTGTGTTCTTTCCCAAAACCAGAAATTTTCTGTTGGTTTATTGTGGGACCAAAACTGATGGGAGGTAATGAAAATACAACCGATTTTAACTCCGAACCTGATAGCATTTTTAGAGGTCCATCCCTTTCAGTTGTTCCTTTTCTGAAATGAGATCTGTTTCTGCGAAAAGGATGATCAGCTGGAAGAAATCTGCGATGACAGTCAAAATAACAAGGTTTCTTTCCATGAATGAGCATAAATGCTTTGTTCTCTCCCATACAGTAAGGACATGATTTCTGACCATGTGTACTCCAGCCAGATAACATCCCATAAGCCAGGAAGTCACTTATTGTCCACATCAATGCTGCTCTCAGTATGAAATTCTATTTCATTGCAACATCATATGTACTGACACCAGTACTCCACAATAAATTTAATTCATCAATCAATGGCTTCAAATAAACATCAATATTTTTCTTCGGATGTCCTGGAATTAGTAAAGTCAAAAAGATATATGGCTCCTTCATCAACATCCATGGAGGTAAATTGTATGGAGTTAAAAAAAACAGGCCAACATGAATATTGACTACCATAAGATCCAAACAGGCAGAAACCATCAGTGGAAAGGCCCAGTCAAACATTTCTAGCTTCTAAAGCAAAGGATGGATGCACTCTATCAAAATGTTTCCATGAATCACCATCGGCTGGATAATTCAAGCTTTTATCGGTTGAAATATTCTCTTTATGCCATGACATCATTGTCGTTGTATTCTTAGACATGAATAAACGCTGATGTCTGGATGTAAGAGGAAAATATCTCAACTGTTTTACAGGAATCAAACCAGACTTCCCGTGTTGTCCTTCTTTATATCTCAGTTTCCCACATGTGGGACAACTATTCAATGACTCATTTTCCCCAGAATATAAAATGCAGTCATTTGAACATGCATGAATCTTCTGACAAGTAAGTCCCAAATTTCGAACCAACCTCTTACTTTCATAGTAATTTGCAGGTAAAACATTTCCTTCGGGTAACAGTGTTTTCAGCAAAGAAAATATCTGGTCAAAACAGGTGTTTGACATTCCGTTATCTGATTTGATAGCCATAAATTTTGCAACTGCTTCTAATTTGCTCATCTTGCAGCCAGGATATAATGCATCCTCAGTAGACTTCAACAACTCATAAAATTCAGACGGTCCCAACTCAGGATTTGATGCTATATCAGCCGGAGTTTCTGTATGTTGAACAGATGAACCTGCAACATCATGTACTAAATCTTGAAACTGGGATGGATCTGGAATCAAGTTGGTATCACCTACTTTGGAACTGCGTTCACCGTGTTGATACCAAAAAACATAATCTGCTTGAAAACCAAAACGCAAGAGATGTTCCCCCACTTTGTCAAACGTGTCAAACGTTCTCAATGCACGTTTTCTACAAGGGCATTTTATCTTTCCTTCTGAAACAAATTCTGGATTTGATGCCACAAATGATAAAAAAATCTCCACACCCTCTATATATACTGGATTTAAACCAGAACCATTTGGATTTCTACGTTGATTTATCCATATGCGGTCATCTAATAATGACTGTTGACGACCTCGTTGTTCCATATTTTTCTATAAAATATAAAAGCATTACTGGTTTTGAATAATTTGTTAGAAAAAACACTCAAGCAAGGATTGAATATATTGAGAATTAAGCAAAACCTGTTACAAATATTGATAATTTTAATATTATATTGATTTTTTATTTTTTTAATAATACTAATATAATTTTTTTCATAAATATTAATTATATAATAATAACATCATTACATTATTAGTATATTTTATTATTAATATAAAAATAATATAATTTTCTATATTATATACAATTTTCCTTTCATCTGTCTGTTTCACATTCTGTCTCCACATGTAATATTGGCATTCACTTTCACCTCTCCATTGGCGAGTAGGTTGATAATTTTGAAAAAGAATGCCAATATTACATGTGGAGACAGAAAAACACAGAAGAAAAGAGAATTGTATATAATATAGAAAATTATATTATTTTAATATTAATAATAAAATATACAAATAATGTAATAAGGTAATTATTCCTAATTATTGGTAATTATTTCAAATTATTGGTAATTATTCCAAATTATTGGTAATTATTCCAAATTATTGGTAATTATTCCAAATTATTGGTATTTATTCATAATTTTTGGTAATTATTCCTAATTATTGGTAAATATTGGTAATTATTGGTAAATATTGGTAATTATTGGAAAATATTGGTAATTATTGGTAATTATTGGAAAATATTGGTAATTATTGGTAATTATTGGAAAATATTGGAAAATATTGGTAATTATTGGTAATTATTGGTGATTATTGGTAATTATTGGTGATTATTGGTAATTATTACTAATTATTGGTAATTAATACTAATTATTGGTAATTAATACTAATTATTGGTAATTAATACTAATTATTGGTAATTAATACTAATTATTGATAATTAATACTAATTATTGGTAATTAATAATAATTATTACTAATTATTGGTAATTATTACTAATTATTCCTAATTAATACTAATTATTCCTAATTATTACTAATTATTACTAATTATTGTTAATTATTACTAATTATTACTAATTATTACTAATTATTACTAATTATTACTAATTATTACTAATTATTAGTAATTATTGCTAATTATTACTAATTATTGCTAATTATTACTAATTATTGCTAATTATTACTAATTATTGGTAATTATTACTAATTATTGGTAATTATTACTAATTATTGGTAATTATTACTAATTATTAGTAATTATTACTAATTATTGGTAATTATTACTAATTATTCGTAATTATTACTAATTATTCGTAATTATTACTAATTATTCGTAATTAGTACTAATTATTCGTAATTATTACTAATTATTCATAATTATTACTAATTATTGGTAATTATTGGAAATTATTGGTAATTATTGGCAATTATTGGTAATTATTGGCAATTATTGTTAATTATTACTAAATATTGGTAATTATTGGTAATTATTACTAATTATTGTTAATTATTACTAATTATTGTTAATTATTGGTAATTATTACTAATTATTGGTAATTATTCCTAATTATTACTAATTATTGGTAATTAATACTAATTATTGGTAATTAATACTAATTATAGGTAATTATTACTAATTATTGGTAATTATTACTAATTATTGAGAATTTTTCCTAATTTTTCCTAATTTTTCTTAATTTTTTCTACTTTTTCCTAATTTTAGGTATTTATTACTAATTATTACTAATTATTGCAAATTATTGGTAATTATTGGTAATTATTGTTAATTATTGTTAATTATTGCTAATTATTGCTAATTATTGTTAATTATTGCTAATTATTGGTAATTATTGGTAATTATTGGAAATTATTGGTAATTATTGGTAATTATTGGTAATTATTGGTAATTATTTCTTAATTATTGGTAATTATTGGTAATTATTACTAATTATAAATAATTATAAATAATTATAAATAATTATTACTAATTATTCCTAATTATTCCTAATTATTACTAATTATTACTAATTATTACTAATTATTACTAATTATTCCTAATTATTACTAATTATTCCTAATTATTCCTAATTATTCCTAATTATTCCTAATTATTCCTAATTATTCCTAATTATTTGTAATTATTGGTAATTATTGGCAATTATTGGTAATTATTACTAATTATTACTAATTATTGGTAATTATTGGTAATTATTACAAATTATTACAAATTATTGTTAATTATTGGTAATTATTCCAAATTATTGGTAAGTATTACTAATTATTGGTAATTATTACTACTTATTGGTAATTATTACTAATTATTACTAATTATTCTTAATTATTGATAATTATTGATAATTGTTCCTAATTATTCCTAACTATTACTAATTATTACTAATTATTGATAATTATTGCTAATTATTGATAATTATTCCTAATTATTCCTAATTATTCATAATTATTCCTAATTATTCCTAATTATTCCTAATTATTCCTAATTATTCCTAATTATTCCTAATTATTCCTAATTATTCCTAATTATTCCTAATTATTCCTAATTATTCCTAATTATTCCTAATTATTTATAATTATTCCAAATTATTGGTAAGTATTACTAATTATTGGTAATTATTACTACTTATTGGTAATTATTACTAATTATTACTAATTATTCTTAATTATTGATAATTATTGATAATTGTTCCTAATTATTCCTAATTATTACTAATTATTACTAATTATTGATAATTATTGATAATTATTGATAATTATTGATAATTATTCCTAATTATTCCTAATTATTCCTAATTATTCCTAATTATTCCTAATTATTCCTAATTTTTCCTAATTATTCCTAATTATTCCTAATTATTCCTAATTATTCTTAATTATTCCTAATTATTCCTAACTATTCCTAATTATACCTAATTATTCCTAATTATTCCTAATTATTCCTAATTATTTGTAATTATTGGTAATTATTGGCAATTATTGGTAATTATTACTAATTATTACTAATTATTGGTAATTATTGGTAATTATTACTAATTATTACTAATTATTGTTAATTATTGGTAATTATTCCAAATTATACATAATTATTACTACTTATTGGTAATTAGTACTACTTATTGGTAATTATTACTAATTATTACTACTTATTGGTAATTATTACTAATTATTACTAATTGTTGATAATTATTACTAATTATTACTAATTATTGGTAATTATTACTAATTATTACTAAATATTCTTAATTATTGATAATTATTGATAATTGTTCCTAATTATTAGTAATTAAATGAATAATTACCAATAATTAGGAATAATTACCAATAATTACAAATAATAACATTATTAGTATATTTTATTATTAATATTAAAATTATATAATTTTCTGATTTATATACAATTCTCCTTTCATCTGTGCGTTTTCTATCTCCACATACAAATAATACATGTGAAGACAGTAAACACACAGATGAAAAGAGAATTGTATATATATAAAAAATTATATTATTTTAATATTAATAATAAAATATACTAATAATGTAATAATGTTGTTATTCCTAATTATTGGTATTTATTACTAATTATTAATATTTATTCTTAATTATTAAAAATTATTACTAATTATTCCTAATTACCATTAACTATGAACAATACTAATAATTTAAATTTATTAAGTAAGAAAACAATATAAACATAATTAAATTACAACTAATTAAGAATAATTGAAACTAATAAAAAATTAAAAATAAATATTAAATTAAAATGAACATAAATACCTTGAAAATTGATCTGCTCTGATCGTTCTTTAAAACTTTAATATCAGCTCCGAAGAAAAAAATTAAACTGAATAAAAACTCAACTTTAGAAACACAAGTTTGAGAGCAGGAGAAGATAGAGAATGAGAATGATTTGAAAAAAACGGATGGGGGTATTTATAGGTTAGATTAGTTGCGACGGGCCCTTTTGCGACGGGTACCGTCGCAAATACCTTAGCCCGCATTTATTACGGTCAACGGGTAAATAGTTATTTGCGATGGGTCCCGTCGCAAATAACATACTATTTTCGACGGGAAAATATTCCCGTCGCAAATACCTTTTACCACCGCCGGTTATTTGCGACGGGAATAT
The DNA here is from genome assembly GCA_963277665.1 of Viscum album. Classification (NCBI taxonomy): domain Eukaryota; kingdom Viridiplantae; phylum Streptophyta; class Magnoliopsida; order Santalales; family Viscaceae; genus Viscum; species Viscum album. The sequence goes on from OY728167.1 coordinate 689,997,052, forward strand.
TTTCCCTTCACTAATAGTTTTCCCGCGATTTGGCGCGCATCGCGGGAAAACTATTTGCGACGGGGAAAGAAATCCCATCGCAAAAGCCTATTTATTTGCGACGGGTAACTACCCCCGTCGCAAATAAGTTTTTAACGGGACTATTTGCGACGGGATTTATTCCCGTCGCAAATAACCCGTCGCAAATACCCATTTTTCCCTTAGTGATTATAATGATTCCACTATCTATAAATTTTGTTGGATAATATCTCCCAATGGGTGAAAACCACATTTTCATAGCATGAACTCACTTCAAGGACTTTTGATAGATATAATAGTTGTATTTTAATCTTCCTTTCATGAATGTTATTATCATAAAATATTAAAAACTATTATTGTTTTTAGCATACCTAATTTTTATAAATAACCTTTAATATATTAATATAATAGAAATTAAACTTTGTTACTTATCAAGGTTGTGATAAAATCTTCATTACTCGCTTTCTCACTCATATGAAACAGTAAGGAAATGTAAATTTGATGATAATTTTATAAGTTTTGAATCTACAGAGGAAACCTACTCCTTCTAGTAATTAGTTTTCAACCAAGACATAAAATTTAGTACTATTTAAATTTTAGTGATTACATGTTCTCTATAAATGAATGAAATATATGGGAAGGTATCATCCACTTCCTAGGGAAGGTATCACTACATCCCAAACACATCATTCCATTGTTCATATTGGAAGACAATGTCTCGTTAATGAGTTCTTATAGTCTTTAGTGTGAAAATATCTTCATTACATTCAAGGGTCTCTATATTTGAGAATAATATGTTCATACCTATTAATATACTTCATCTTATGAATGAATATCAATAGATAAATTAGAAATTTGACCTTCATTCTCAATATTTCAGAACACTCGATGAATGCGTGAGAGTATGAAATCAATGAATAGTATTCTTCCTTTTAAAAAACAATCCTTTATATTATGAAAATTATTATCACTTTCTTTGTCATAGGTAGTCTAGTTATTCCAACACTTTTTTATCTTTTATTCTCTCTCTCTTAAATATACTAATTCAATAGACTTTCAAGTTATCATCTTAAAAATTTTAAATCTCATATTTTTCTTCAATTTTTTATTTTTATATTTATATAATTATGTGAATATTATTTCAATAATTGGTTATGGAAATTAATAAATCATTTCTAGTCATGTGAATTTTCTTACAACTGTTGATATAAAATCTGACCAATAGTTAATTAATAATCTCTCCATCTCGATTGGTAATTATGAAATTAAAATATTTTCGTTTGAAATTCAAAAAAATATTATTCCAGGATATTCTCATTTATTTCTCTATAAATCTTGTCATGAATCAAGACCTAAACAATATTATGTGATTTTTGATGATGTGAAGTTCATCACAGCATCATCCCAATTTGATGTTACCATAAATATTTCTAACTAGTTAGTCCTATGTAATTATTGAATGCGTCCTACAAAAAATAGTCTTATGAAAAATCAATGAGGATCCACCCTTTTGCTATTCCCATCTCTCTACAGACACTTATGTTATTAATTCAATAGTCCTACACGATCTTATAAAAGAGTTATGAAAACTACCCAAGTCAAAAAAAATTCACAAGGCATACATAAAATTTCACAATTCTTACAAAAACACTAAAATACATATGAAATCCAACAGAATACCTCGGAAAAAAGTCTTATAAAATCATAAAAAAATAATAGAAAAATACATTCAATGTTTTATTGTTTCAAAAAAGGATAACACAACATTTCCTTATCTAAAATCTTGTTCTCTAATTACTCTTAAAATCACCTATACAAGTCACTCAATTTTTGTGTGTCTATTTCCTTTATCATTTCCAGGAAAATTATATATTTTAAACGTTCAAAAACACTATTTCTTAGAGAAATCACACCATATTATCAAAACCATTCTAAAAAGATCATGGCCACTAAAAACACTCTTATTTATATTCTAATTCTTCTTAATCATGGGTGATAACAAATAAAAAATTATTCAAACATTCTATTGGGTTCTTCAATATGTATTTACATATTAAACATAATGTTATTAACCTGTTACAAAAATATTTTCTGATAAAAAATATTATTTTTCATTAAATTAATAATTTTTGAATAAAAGAGAGTGATTATAACTCATTTGTGGATATATTTGATTTATATTAATATATTTTTGTATTCAATAATTTTTAACTTAAAATTATTACATAAAAATAATTATTTTCAACAAAATTATTAATAAAATATAAGCAATTATTAGTAACATAAATAAGAAACATCACAGAAATGATTAATGAATTTTATGGTATAAAAATTTAATTTTTCATGCTCAATGAAATATTATTTTTTAAAAATTATATCTTTTAGGGTATATGGATTTATCTAAAAGTTATATTTCTCATATAAAAAGTAAATAAATTTATGAAATTTATATTTTTTATATATAAAATAAATTAATATTCCCTGAATGATTATAAATTAGATTGAAATAAGAATAAAATCATATAAGGATTAAAAAATATTTTCTTAAAAAAATTACAGGTTATTTGTTTTTTAAATGAAAATTAATTTTTAACAATTTTCAATTATAATTTAACCAAGTGAATTTAATTTTTTTAATCATGATTTTAAAATTATATAAAGGGTCCATTATTTTTAAAAAAATTATGTTTTTCAGTTAAAAATAGAGTTGCATGATAAAAGGTAAAATGAGAGAAATTGATTAAAATAAATAATAAATTGATAAAATATCTTCAAAACATATATATGAATATATGGGTGAGTTAATTCAAGTAATATCTTAATCCTTATTCCATTTTGAGTCACATTCATTGAAAAACAATGTTTCGTACACATTAAGATATGAATATTTGAAAATATACCACTCAAACTCACATATAAGAGGACATATACAATACCCACTCCAAACCACACCTATCATTTGGTTTCCTCTCCATTATCTATATAGTTTTATTTCCTAAAAAAGTATCACATTTTTTAAATCATAAATACTCAATAAGGATCTTGAAAAACATCAAAACCAAATTATGTTTCCAAAGGATATAACATGTTCTTGGTTAGGATAATTTAACCACCAACATGAATAGTAGTATAATATAATCATTATATATAATGATGAAATCACAAATTATTTTAATATATAGTATTAATTATAAATTATGTCATGTTTTATATTCTTTAATGGTAATATATATTTGAATATTCCTTAATAATGTAAATTCTACATATTGATTTAAAAATAAAAAAAATGAAGAATATCATACATTTATCTATGAACTGTTATTGCAACATACCTGAAACAATAGTGGTACTCAATAACTCTATCAAACACATATATATCATCTCCATGAAAAATATATAGGTTTTACATCTTTATAAAGAACAAATAATAGAAACCATCATCTCAAATCAAGCATGGATGAAATGGAATAATTAACCCAGAATGAATGTATTTAACTATGAGTCATTAAAAAATAGAAAATAAACACGAATTAATGAATGGTATTAATTAAAATAAATATAAATTTATTTATTTTATAGTTGAATTACAAAATTATTTTCTTTATATAGGAATTTAGAGTCTATATGAGAAAAAGATAGTCTAAATTAGTAATTTTTCATTATATATCTTATATATTTTGATATTTTTTATATAAAATATTCATTTCACTGATTTATAAATATATATTTTTCGGTAAAATATCCTAATATTTATTTGGATCCCATTTTTGGTTTTTCAATCAAATCTAAAACTTTCATAAATAATTTTTTCTTAATTTATAATATACAATGATTACAAAGTATTATCTTATAAATATTCTTTCATTAATACATATTTCATGTTCTAAACTTATCTTACTTTATATGGTGTATATTTTGGTCAATTGATATGTTTTATTATATTTTAATTTTGAATCATGGGGTTTATAATTCCATTTTTTGTTTTCTCCTTCATTATATTTGGATGAATAAATTACCTAAATCATAATGTTTTTTCATGACTCAAAATCTTTTCACTAAGTTGTACTATTTTTTTCCTTGACTAAAATTTTTAAGTTTATCATATTAAAAACCATTCCGAACACATACTATAATTTCACTTTAACTCCAGGGTATCTAATTATTCCTAAAAAATATACTTTATTATTGATTCTAACATCATAAAAATGTAATGATGTGAAACGATATTTCACACTCTATATTTGATATTTCCCTGCCATGTCCATATAATTTCATTCAGAAATATTTATTTTATAATTTTTATGATAAATATGTAATCTATTTTATAAATTTCTCTTATCTATTTTCATAATTAATTTTTTTTACTTCCCATATGTTATTTTGTTTTATTTCAAAACCAAAAGATAAAAAATAATGTATATCATTAATCATCCATAACATTTTGTATCTTTGACTCTATGTCTCTTCAACTATAAAATTGTTTCATTTAAATGATACATTAATGGGTAATTTATTTTTCAAATAAATCTTAAAACCCATAATTTTTCCTTTTGAAAATGATTTAGAATGTTGTAAATATATGATTAAAAAAATATAACCAAAAGTTTAAGAAATAGATTTTCATGAATTTTCATCAATTATCATATGATTATTATCAAGGTAAATTTTATGTAAAATTATTATATGTGTTATAGAATATTAAACATATAATTTAATTTATGTATTCATATTTTTTATCATTTTATGAAACATATATTTAATACATTCTTTTCCATATTAATAAATATTTATATTTTTTATAAATGGTAAGTAAATGTTATATAAAATATTATTAAATTTATTATCTTAATATGAATTAATTTTCATCTATTTCATTAACATATTACCATATATTCCACCTCATTATATTTATTCACATAAATTATTATGCGGAATTAATCCTTTTATTCATTACCTAATTTCATATGCATCAATTGATAAGAGGAAATTAATTCTAAATGATAGGAGTGATACATCACTAGATTTTTAATTCCTAATCAATATCTATACATGAATAGATCCTATATAATAATTTTTTTCCATTTTCGATACCCTATTCTTCCTAATTCAGATTGAATATTTCATACCTTGAAAACCATGTCATTTTATTTAATAATTAAATGCTTTAATATGATTTTATATTCTACTATTATATATGAGAAACCTTATAAGCTAATCATCACTTATTTTTACATATATTTATATGTTGATCATCTACTTTATATCATAAGATTTTTATGCCACATGTAAGATTTTATATTACCCATTTATTTTTAATGGGTTTATAATGGTATGACATATAATTGATTCTATGTGTCTCACATATATATGATTTTCCAATATATAATAGGTTACCCAAGAATTATTTAAACCACTAATACATTTGGTAATGATGATATCTATTAAAATTAGTATGGGATGTGGGTTGTTAGTATCATTTTACAATGTTATTAGAAATGAGTGGTTATTCAATTCCACTATATTTTATGATATTATAGGTTATTCCTAAAGAGATACAATATTTTCTTACATAGATATTAAATTTGTTTGTATGAATATTTGATAAATTTAAAAAATAATCTACAGTAGAATGTGTATGTTTAGTGTATTTTGAAAATAGATACATAATATTTTTATTTTATGAATGATCTTAAAAACCAAAGAAAAATGTCTTCCCATTTAGTATTATTCATATATATACCAAACATAAAACATTTCTTAATAATCAGGGAAAAAGAAACATAATAAATGGTGAGCTTAGATTCTTAGTAAAGGGAAAAAGGGAGATATCAATTGATGATCATATAACATGAAAAGGGAATAATATGGGAATGAGATCATTAATATAACTTTAAATGATCATATCTAATAAATCTTGTATCATAAACATATTTCATGTAATAAAACATAATCAATTTAAAGAAAATCAATAATAAAAGTGATAAATCATTATTATTTAGTCATTAAACATAATTCCTTTTCATATAAGTTTAGAACCATCATATGTGTAGAAACAATTTCATATTTCAAGGATTAATACCATGACCATCAAATCATAATGGATCTGGTATCAACACATGTTTCCCATATCATAACGGTTCATCCATCATCACATAATTCCTATAGAGGAGCGATACCTTCATCTTGTTTCCCATAGAGGATCAAGAACATCAACTTGTTTCCAATAGTTTATCAAACACATTATCTCGTTTCCCATAGTGTATTACGCACAACGACTTTCTTTCCATAGTGGATCAAGCACATGTAATTATTTTCCATATTTATCCTTGTATATATAGAACATTAACCAATGAATTGGATGCCTATATAATGATGTTCCCATTTATATCGTAATTAAAATCATTTATTAATGTGAAATTAAATTATAATACATCCATTATAAGATAAGATCATGACCCATGAAAAGTGAATGTGCTTCCCAAAAATTTAATCAATATTTTATATCTTAAACCATGGAAAATAAATGGGATTCATTAAAACATCCTCATAAATAATCATAAACCATATAGAGAATAAACTCGGAAGCTAAAAATCGATCATATCCCTAGTAAAAAATAATCAACACCAATTTTTGTCATCTTTTTAAATAGAAATTCCATAAAAAGATCATTAAAACATTATAAAGGAATATAAAATTTCAAATTTGAAAATAACAATTGATAAATAATTATCCCAAAATGTTTTAAAAATATTTTCCCATTAAAAATAAAATTGGATACATAGGCTAGATTACTTAAATCATTTAAAATTCATGTTAATGTAATATTATATTCAAATTGTATATGATAAGATAAATAATCTTTTAAAATTTTGTTTAAAAAGTAAAAAAGAACCACATTTGGAAAATGATAGGAACATTCAGTTACATTTTTTTAAACAAATTTAAATAAGTGAAAAACACAATTTAAAAAATATTTGTAGAATATTAAAAAAATTCGTGAGAACATTTTTGGAATATATAGACATGAAAGTGAAACATTCTATACTGAATAGTAAACTATGGTTGATTTTCCTCAAAAACATTCTTAAGGTCTCTCAAGTATATATATTGAGTAAAATTAATGGAAAAATGGGTTCTATAGAAATAATTATAAGAGAATAAAAATAATTTGGTTTATCTTATAAATAACATATAATTTCCTCAGTGGAAATTCAAGCAAAAATAATCTTGATGAAAAATAAGATTGAAAGATAAATCCATTATAAAATTGTTGTCTTTTGAATCACAATACCCTAAAAAAATAACCTTAACTTGATATTTAATCCCCATAATTTTTAATAATAAATATCATAATATAAATTCGTGGGAATTATATACACCACATAAAAGAAAATTTTTGTGAATACGACATTGTGTAAGAAAAATTAATGTGAAATAAAAATACCTTACCTCAAGTCCATTTTCATTTGTATGTATATAAAAATCCTTTATAATAAATATATACTATATATATATTATAATAACTATAATCATATATATAATACTATATAAAATTATTTATAACCCATTTATCCGTTGTTTATGAACTATTTAAAATTAAAAACATTGATCTGGGTGATAACTGCTTCATTTTTCATTTATGTTATCTTCTGATTGTATCATGAAATTGTAATTAGATATTGGATTCATAATACAAATAATTTTAATCATTATATAAATATCATATATATTCATTATATACTTATTAAGATCCATCCATGGAAGATAGATATATAAAAATGAATTACATCATTCGTGGTGATGGTAGGACATATGTTTGTATGAATATTGTTACCATTAATTGATGAATGGAATTAAAAATAGATACATAATATTTCCACTTTATAGAATATTTTTTTTCTCTTATATATCTTATATATATTAATTAAATCAATCCTTAATACCACCCAACATAAATAAAATGAAAAACATATCACATATTTTCCTGCAGTCAGTAGGCCAGACGTATGCATGAGTGAAAATATCGTTATCCAATATAATTGGAGGTAAGAAGGTATATATGATTTTATAATCCTAAAATTTTATTTATTTAAAAATTATATCATATACACATTAAATATATCAATATATACATCTGTGAGAGTTGATGATAGAAAACAAATTACATATGTTCGTGGGGTGGTAGTCATCCAAGCGCACGATCAAAGGTTTCACATAACATTTTATGGAAGAGAATAAGGATATTGGTAATGATATTTTCATAAAAAAATCAATATATGGAATATATTTATGTTATTATTTCATTATATTTTAATAATATTTTAAGGAGGTGGAATCATAATAAAATAAAAATTCTTGGTTAAGAAAGATAAATTTTATTCGGATAACCTCATTAGGGATTCACTGAAAGTATTCCTAAGAGGGTTGTATAATAAAATAAATTCCATTATTTTGTTTTAAGTAAGATTAAAAAGGTATTTTGGTAGTTATTTCAAAATAAAAAGGTTGTTGATTTGTTAATAGAATATAAGAGGAGGTTCTCTTTTATAATAGAGGGGAAGGAAAACCATGGAATTTATTAAAGTAATAAATTAATATAAATTAAATTTTATATTGAAATAGATCCCAATAGATTAAATAGTAAGGTAACATGAGTTTGAGTAGAAATATTCTAATTCAATCAATATTGTACAAGTTTAGGTGATGTTTTCACTATTATATTTTTCAAACCATTTTAACCATTTTTTATAAGTATCGTGGAATGAATATTTTTATACATTTGGGGTCAAGAATATTCATATAATATAAAATTAGGTAATAAATGGAACATAATTTATTATTTTAAACATATACCATTCAGTATTAGAAAGATATTATTTTCAAAGATTTTAAATCATTTAATAAAATATTATTTATTAATAAATATCATTATTGTCATCTTTGGATCTATTTGTAGAGACACGGTTTTTCCCATATAAGACATTGGAATGTTTGTACATGTATTTCTAGATCTTGGAGCTGATACGGCGTGAAATTCTGAGGCCCAGTGTGCCTGGAATAAATTATAAAAAATTATTAAGTGTTTTTGTACTATTCAAACAATGGAAATGAGATATCTCTTATACGGTTGATCAAATTAGAATCATGAGACCAATGTTGGGTCCTAAATGTGGTGTTTACCCTAGGTGAAACCTAAATCTTGTCATCACGGGATGTTCAGATCCCTCGCTCGTTAGCGATAAGTAAATGGGTGGATTAATTTATTAATTCATTCATTTAACAGGCCAAACACAAATAAATCTCAAACTGTAACTTGGATCAATAATTTGAGTTCACGATTAAGTTCAGAGCATGCACTTTACCCTAGGAGGGGTATGAGCTTTTTTAGTGCAGGAATTCTATGATAAAAGTCACTGAGGGTAAAAATCGTCATTTTGGAATAACCACTTAGTGATTTTTTATCCACGAGCTACATTTTGAATAACATTTGCACGAAGGTTTGGAATGTAAATCTGAAACATCCGTTGAGTTTGAAATGGTGCATTTTACCAAGACATGATATAAAATGTGATTGTGCACTGGTTTCGGATTATGCGCTAAGCGTATTCTCTATAAATAGAAAAAAAACATGTTTTTTTTAGTTAGGGTTCTCCCTTCTCTCACTCCCTCTCTCTATCGTTCTTCGAAGTTCTTCGTTGTTCTTCGCCGGATCGAGGAGCAAACTATGAAGGATCAAATCTAGATCACAGTGAAGGCATCACCAATGACAGAACATCAATACAAGGTATGATTCTGGTTAATTTTCACACCTCTAATTGTATTCCTGATATTTTCATCAATTAGTTTTTATATTTATGATATTTTGAAGATCAGGATGATGGAAAAAAGAACAACACCATCATCTGAACACAGCGTTGAATCCCAACCATGATAAATCTTCTCCCGTTCTTCATGGTCTGACCCGGTAATATTTCTAACAACTCAAAACCTCGACGTATCGACGTGCAGAGGCCGGTTCTGTGAGACCCTCCTCACAAGAATTGTAAATATTCCCAAGGTTTCGAAATAGGGTAATTGGGGAAGTCATGGGGGTCTTTGGCAGGGACCGTTGGATCACCACCAGTGGTAGCGGCCACCGGCGGTGCACGACCGTCGTGGAAGGTGGCGCGACGAAAATGTAAAGGGATGTACCGCATGACTTCAGTTTGGTGTCGCCCGGATGGAGGGTGGTGTATGATGTAGGTGATCTGCATGGATTTAGGTCAAGGTGAGGCTCCGACGTCGGATGCAGCAGGTCGAGGAAGTGCTCAGAGGTGCTCGATAGGGAGGCAAGTCGAGGTAGAGCTCGAAGGCGCTCGGCGCGAAGTCAGGTTGAGGCAGGGAATTCACCGGTGCGTTATAGCGGCGTCTGATGGAGGAGCCGAGCAAGAGGACAGCAGATCCGGAGGCTCTGGAGGCAGGGGTAGGGATGATGAAGCGCTAGTAGGCGTGATAGCCAGTGTCAAGCGGTGACCAAGTTGGTGATCGGGGGGAACTGAGACCCGCAACATGTGTGTCTTTCGGTTGACGCAGGGGACCAGCGGGGTCCTTAGGAAGCACCTTCTAGTAGGGTGTCATGCCAGTGAGTTGCATTAAAAGGGTTGTATCTCTAAAACGGTGCATCCATTTGACACTCCGTCTGTGGCCTTTGGCTCATCTCATCAGAACGTAATTTTTGATATGTCCTTAAAAATATTTTAGTTCTACGATCGAAGGCAAGTGACACAGAACACTTTAATTTAATAATAATAAATTATTTTTAATTCTTGCAACAGACGTATCTCGCGAACCGAACGCCCATTTGACACGCCGTCAGAGGAACTGTGACCCTAGAGTTGAGGAGGTCCTTCCAAGTTGGTTCTGGACCATTGTGATTTGGTTTAGTCACCCGATGGCATGAAACACTTAATGTCAAATAATTAATTAATCAATTAATTATTCATGCATCAGACCTAACTCGTGTTTGAGATGTCTGATTGATGCGCCGTCACCGGTAGCATGGACTTAGTACATGTGAGGAATTTTTTAGATTCTCCTTTTAAGGTTCATAGCTATAGACCTTGTGAGGGACCTACCTATCCTGGTTCACACTTTTTACGATGAAATGATACCTTTTCATCTGGATTTCCTTTGGGGTGTTTGAGAACTCATTTCGGTGTGTTTTTCCGAGGGGGTTGCAATGGTGTAATCCACATGACTATATTTGTGGTCGAGGTAATGGCCCCATGTGGTGGAATTCAGACATATGCTGAATTTTTATGACTTATGCTTAATAAGTCCATTCAGGGTAAATGAACACCCTACCTTGGTGTTTTTTTCATGTATCACAACAGTGTGATCAGTTTGGATTTCTGAAGCCTTATTCAAGATTTTATTAAATGTTGAAATATGAAAGCAGTATCGGTGGAAGATACTTTTGATGTGTTTGAAGATAATCCAGGAATTATGTTAGCTCTGACTCTTGAGATAGTGGAGAAGATGTTTGATGAGATACGGTCGATGTTTTGGGACCATTCGAGGAGGTGTGTCAGCTAAACTATGATTCTGACCATCCAGCTTATTGAAGAGAATCATGCACTCATCGGTTGTGTGACTATTGTGTCATGAACTCTAGGATTACCTTGACACGCAATGGAACTTGTTCCCCCGTTTGGGACCTATAATTTTTTAGTTACACAACCATGCTATGAGGAGGGGTCACACATCGTGTGGGACCCACATTCACTGTGTACTACTACGAATATTCTATCTCTTCTATCTCTTTCATTTGAACTCCGATTTTGGTCTGTGAATTTCCAATCCTGAGTCTTTCTCTGCGTAGTACGTGATGGTGCCCCCTGTATTGGCTTTCATGGTATGATGTGAGAATTTCTTAGTGTGATCCCTATTTTAGGCAATGATTGATGACAGAAGTGATGTTTTCATAATCACACGGAAAATCCTTGATTACCCTAAAGTGAGGCTAGGCAGTGGTGTTCACCACTATCTTTTGGGATTACCCTCCACCAAGACTAGGAAGTGGTTTTTTTATTCCTCTTTTTTTTCTTTCCCTCTAATGAGGCTGGGCAGTGGTGTTCGTCGTTCTCATTCTGGCTTACTGTAATGACCAAAAGTTTCATTAATGGAAAATCCCTCTTGATCCAGTTAAATGTCTCTTTGTGAAAAATATTTTTTTTATAAGATGTCAAATTCTTTGGTTTTATGATAATAATTGTGACCGTTACTTTTATAGCTGTTGAACAGTGATCACATGATTAGTATAAATATAGGACTTTAACAAATCCAATTTACTCAGACAAAGGAAGCGATGGCCTCATCCAATAGAATTTCCCCATACGAAGCCCATTTGTCGGAGCTCGGAAAAGAGGTGGCATCCTTGGGATTCTCCCTTGACCAAGCCCAAGCCGAGCTTTATTATGTCAAGCTCGAACGTGACCGTCTACGGGAAAAGTGGAAGTTGATTGAAATTACCACTCGAGCGATGCTATTCGAGCCACCCCAAGAGTCTTTCACCATCGCACACCTTACCCTTAGGTCTTATGCAGCTATTTTATGGGGTTATGTAACAAATAAGTAGTACTACGTTCATGTACATTATTTTTTTGTATATAATAATGAATATAATTTCTAGTCATTTTTGAAACATTGTAAATAGTTTTTAAAGTACAAATGGTGTTTTTAGTTATTATATAATTAAGAATTCAATTTTATTAAATTAAGGGTTTTTGAATTAAATAATATTTTAAGAAAATATTATTATTTGATATTAAATTAATTTTTATTAAATATAAATGATCTTATAATTTTATTAATGCAATTAAAATTTTTATTAAGGTTTGAAAGCTATTTCTGTCAAAACACGTGAATTTTCGATAGATGTCGGTTTTTATTTTAAAAGTGAAAATTACCATATTTATAAAATTATTTAGATAAAATAAATGTTATTTCTGGAATCAGGACGTCAAAATTATCCAATGGTGAATTTTTTATAATTTTCTGAGACAGTCAAATTTTTTGGTAAAAATTAAATACCGTTTAAATATATAATGTGTTTTATGACATCATAATGACCCAATAGTGATGTAATAAAATACTATAATCCTTATTTTAGGCCAATATATGTTTTACCATTAACATAAAGTTATTTTGGGTTTGTTTGACTTACTTTTCAATGCATTAATGAACCCCTCAAGACTTATTCAACACTTTGCCCTTTTAAATTAATTTCCATGGGAGTGTGACTCACCTCCACATAAGCATCCTTATTATTTTAATACGTTCGGACCTTGGCCTTGTAAAATATTTTTTTCCTCTTTCCTTTTCCAGAAACCATGGGAAAAACCATGGGATGGTTTGTGGTTTGGATTAGTTTATTATAAGGGGTCCCAAACCTAAATAATAAAGCATTTTCTCACCTTTCCTATATAAACCCACCCAAGCTCCCACTTACTCCTCATTAAAATCCTTTGTAGTTCGTCCAAACTCTTCCCTGATCTCTCTATAATCATCCCAAGGTGCCCCAACCTCCCAAAAAGCCTCTCACAAGCCTCTCTCTAGCCTTTGGAAGCACACTTCCAAGTAAGGGCTTTTCTTCCTTTCTCATTTTTTTCAATTTTCTTTAAGTTGTATTTCCCTTTAAATTTCAATTATGAATATTGGGGTATGGTTTATCACCTCCCTCATACTTCCCTATTTATTTTTTAATGATGGAAGACCCCTTTATCTCTCATTTAATGCCTCCCATGTACACCCATTACTATGCCGAAATTCCGAAAAGAACTTCTCTCTCTTCTTTTACATTCAAGCAATACTTTTGTATCATGAATAAAAATTTCATTTAAATTGTTGGGACATGTATATATATGACCTTATTACATTACATTACATGTAAATATGATGAGTAACCCCTTTATCTCTCATCAACCTTTTTTATGAATTCTTATGTCACGCCGTTACGCTGCTGAAATCACACCGATTTTCTAAGCCAATGTCATTGTGTAGTGAATACCATGCCCATTTCTCCATCATGGGTATTCACATTTATTCACATTTACATATTGATTATAAAGTTTCATGTTTTAATTCCACATTCCTTTATCATGGAATAAATGATTATGTTTTATAAATCCATGTTTTATGATCCATGTGACACACTTATGCATGAAATGAAATGTTTAAGAAGGGTGCGCCCTTACAGCGCTCCAATGCATTGGGTAAAGTATAGTATCATGATACATCATGTGCAATCAGTGTTGTCTCATTCTAATTCAAGTGAAACGAGGGTTTACTCGTGCTTCGTGTGCAATGAGGGTTTACTCATGCTCCATGTGCAATGAGCCTTGGCTCATGCTAATTCCATGTTAAGTGTTGTTGCCACATTTCCATGTTATAATTATCATGCTTTAGCATGCCTTTATGTTCATGTTTCTTTTATTCTCTATTGATATGCCTATTGTCTAACATGTATTGTACTCCTCATTTTATTCCATTTTTACTCCCTTACTGGGCTTTATAGCTCACCCTTTTCTTATGCATGTCCTCAGGTTATCCCATGAAATGCTAAGTACGATGTAATGTAGTGGTCATGTAATGGATGTTTTAAATAAAGATGTTGAATTTAATGTTTTAAGTTTTTATGTAATGATCCTAATCCCCGAATACACTAAACCTCTCGATCTTCTTTGTTGTATCAAGTGATGTTTTATGTAATAAAGCATCTTTATGTTGTAATAAAAAGCAGGGTTGTCATAGTTGGTATCAGAGGATAGGTTCAGTTATTTTTGGGATTAGGAAACCCTATTAAAGCCTTATATACAAGACTAAGTATAATAAAAACATCCCTATGTTTTGGTAAATACTAATTAAGTGGTTTATCAAACAAATACATCCCTGTCTGGATACGAGCAGGTAGAGGCGGCTCTGGCACAGTCGTATCCTAGGGGTAAAACCCGAAAACACCGCTTTGAGCTAGACTTAAACAGGAACTGGTGCACGACAACGGGCCTTGCTACACTCTTTTTTATGACACTCCAGGGGGATATGTTTTGATAAATTCACAATCTTGGTATGAACCCTTATTAAGGGAAAATTCCCCTAAGAATATATGTTAGAAAGTAGATCATGAAAAGCCTAGATTGAATCCTATAGACTCATGAGTTAAAGAAATTAAAGTTTATTTATCAGTCATCAAATTTTGTCTTTGGATTACCCTTTATGTGTTACCACTAACTTTCCTTTTATTCCATCCAATGGCCGGTAATACGAGGACTTGGGCTAACAATCGTTGTGAAGATCAGTGTAATGATTGTACTAATGAGATGCCCAATCCAATGGGAGCGGGAATCACGAACTTTGTCACACTTCTCTATCAGCTAACTCAAGTTTTGAATAGAAACACGGGTTAAGAGGAACGTCCAAACCCCCATATGAAGGAAAAAGTCTCTATCAAGAGATTCATGAGGCAAAGGCCTCCTACTTTTAGTGGATCATCTAATCCCACAATCGCTGAAAATTGGATAAACTCCATTGAAAAGATCTTCTCCATCCTTAAATGTTTTAAACAAGAGAAGGTTCTCCTGGCTGCTTATCGTATAGAGGGTGAAGCTGATCAATGGTGGACGTTGATCAAAAAATATGAAGCCTGAGGAGGAGATCAAGGATTTGGAATAGAAGGAATTCTGGAAGATGTATTTCGATAAATATTTCCGCGCACCCTCCGACTTAAGATGGAAAGGGACTTCTTTTCCCTCAAGAAAAAAGATGAAGAATCTGTGGGAGCGTACAAGGAAGACTTCACAAGGCTTTCATGATATGCTTCCGGCTTTGTCGTTACCCCCGAATGCAAGGTTGACCGCTTCTTTGGTGGGCTGAAGCCTAGATTTTGGAAAGAATTAGCGATCCGTGACTTCGACAGCTATGAGGAAATTGTCTGATGTGCCCTCAAGGTTGAAATGGAGATCAGAGAATCACAGGGGTATCATGGGGAAAAGAAGCGTAAGGTGGACTTCAATGCTGGTGGTCCGATGGATAAATCCAACGGCACTAAGAAGTTCCAGCACCCCACTTGCCAAAAGTGCAGAATGAAGCACCCTGGAAATTTCCCTAAGGGGACGAGAAAATGCTTCAGGTGTGGAAAAGAAGGGACCCTAGCTATTAACTATTGTCAAGAAGGACCCGCGGCTGTGACAGAGGATAGGAACGCTCCGTTCTAACCTCAATGTGTTGTTCAATGTTACAAATTCAAAGAACCAGGTTATTTTGAAAATCAGTGCCCTAATTCAACGGTTATCGGAGGCAACCAACAACCTCCAAGACAGCAAGGAAGAGCTTTTTCCATCACTTCTGCCGAAGTGAACCCCCACAGCGAAGTGGTGACAGGTATTCTAGTTATTCATTCAATAATAGCTAACATACTTTTTGATTCAGGTTCTATGCATTTGTTTATATCTCAAAAGTTTAGTTGAACAATCCCAGCACCACCACAAATCATGGAAGTAAAGATGTCGGTGAGTACGGTAAATGGGGAAATCATTGTATCCCATGAATATAAGTCCCCCCCTGTTATAATATGTGGATTGAATTTTCTGTCGAACCTCGTCATACTCCCTTTGGTGGAATTTGATGCAATTCTTAGCATGGATGGGCTTTCCTTATATAGAGCCAACATAAATTTTCGGGAGAGGGAAATCACCCTCCATATGGAGAATCGACCCCCGATTCTTTACAAGTGTCAGGAGGAAGATTAATCTCCTTTAGCTCCATCATCTCATGCATGGATATTACTGCACTATGAGCACGCGTATCTGGATTAGATGATTGAGTCCAAAGAAGAATCCATCCTTGAAGAAATGCCAATTGTGAGGGAATTCGCGGAAGTGTTTCCCGAGGAACTCCCTGATCTTCCTCCAAGAAGAGATGTTGAGTTCTCAATTGAACTTATACCTGGGGTGCTACCAATATCCAAGACTCCATATAGAATGGTTGTTTTTGAGCTTGAAGAGCTGAAGAAACAACTACAAGAGAATTTGGATAAAGGGTTTATACGCCCAAGTGCTTCACCATGGGGTGCACCATTCCCCTTCGTCAAGAAGAAGGATGGGTCAATGCGGCTTTGCATCGATTATTGTGAACTTAAAAAAATCACGATAAAGAACAAGTATCCTCTCCCAAGAATTGATGACTTGTTCGATCAGTTGCGTGGAGGACAATACTTCTCCAAGGTGGACTTGCGGTCGGGATATTATCAAGTAAGGGTGAAGAAGGAAGATGTCCTCAAGACTGCTTTTCGTATAAGGTACGGGCACTCGGAATTCATAGTAATGACTTTCGGACTCACCAATGCTCCAACAATATTCATGGACTTGATGAATATATTCTTTAGAGATTACCTTGACAAATTTGTGGTAGTCTTTATAGATGATATTCTAATATACTCCAAAACCAAGGAGGACCATGAGGAGCATTTAAGAACTGTACTGGAGACATAGCGTAAGGAGAAGCTCTATGAAAAGTACTGAAAGTGTGAGTTCTGGTTGTAGGAGGTCTCATTCTTGGGCCATATCATCACAAGCAATGGGATATCTGTGGATCCCTCCAAAACAGATGCAATTGAGGGATGGCCGAGGCCAACACCGGTAACCGATATCCGTAGCTTCTTAGGGTTAGCTGGATATTATCGATGATTTGTGAGAAATTTCTCACAATTGTCCAACCCTCTTACCAAGCTAACTCAAAAGGGAGTAATGTTTTCTTGGAGTGATGAATGTGAAGAAAGATTCAAGGAGTTGAAAAGGAGGCTTATCACTACGCACGTGCTCACTTTACCAATAAGTGGGGATCTTTTGTGGTATTCAGTGATGCCTCAAAGAAGGGATTAGGCTGTGTGCTGATGCAGAATGATAAATTGATATCCTATGCCTCAATGCAGTTGAAAATCCATGAGCGAAACTATCCAATGCATGATCTAGAGTTGGCAGCTGTGATCTTTGCCTTGAAAATCTGGCGGCATTATCTCTATGGAGAGAAATGTGAGATATATACCGACCACAAGATTCTTAAATATATATTCACACAGAAAGAGCTTAATATGTGCTAGAGAAGATGGATAGAGCTCATCAAGGATTATGATTGTTCAATACATTACCACCCTGGAAAAGCGAACAAGGTGGCGGATGCCCTAAGTAGAAAGGATCAAGTGATTCTATCAATGATGAGAATTGAGAAGGATCCAATCTTCTTATACTTGATGAAGATGGATGTGGGAATCATAAAGAAGGGAACATCATCAATCCTTTCACAAATGATTTCTCAACCATCTCTTTTGGAAAGGTTAAAGGATGCTCAAAAGGATTATGTGGGAATTCAAGGAAAACTGGAAGCTATCAAAAATGGGAAATCCTTGGAGTTTAATCTTAAAGAAGATGGAATTGTGCGGTTTGGGAAAAGGCTATGTGTTCCATCAAGTCCGGAGCTGAAGAAGGAACTTTTGGATGATTCACATAGTTCAAATTTCTCTATTCACCCAGGGAGCACAAAGATGTATCTAGATCTTCGAGAAAACTTTTGGTGGGATAATATGAAGAAGGAGATCGCTGAATATAAATCAAAGTGTCTGGTGTGTCAGCAAGTGAAGGCAGAGAGGAAGAAATATAAGGGGATGATGCAACCATTGCCCATACCAGAATGGAAATGGGAGAACATCACCATGGACTTTGTCACCGGACTTCCGAGGACATCCAAAGGCAACAATGCAATCTGGGTTGTTGTGGATCGTCTTACAAAGATTCCACATATCATTTCTATTCGATAGGATTTATATTTGGACCAACTAGCACGTATATATATCAGGAAAGTGGTAAGGTTGGATGGAGTACCACTATATATTGTCTCTGACTGAGATCCAAGATTCACCTCTATGTTTTGGAAGAGTCTTCAACATGCTCTGAATACTGAACTGATCTTTAGTACGGCCTATCATCCTCAAACTAATGGCCAATCGGAGAGGACTATCCAAACACTTGAGGATATGTTGAGAGCATGCTCAATGGACATTAATGGAGGATGGGATCAACATCTTCCTCTGGTTGAGTTCTCTTAGAATAACAGTTTCCACTCGAGCATCCAAATGGCACCATATGAAGCCCTTTATGGGAAAAGGTGCAGAACACCGGCATGTTGGGATGAGGTCAGTGAAAATAAGCTTCTTGGACCAGAAATGGTCGAAGAAATGGTAGAGAAGGTGAAAACCATTTAGTAGAATATAAAGGAAGCCCAGAGTCGACAGAAGAGTTATGCAGATAATAGTCGATGAGACCTGGAGTTTAAAGTTAGAGACATGGTGTTTTTACGCATATCTATGTGGAAGAAGGTCATGAGGTTTGGAAAGAAACGGAAGTTATGTCCAAGGTACATCGGCCCCTTCGATATTCTTGATCGTGTTGGGGATGTGGCCTATCGACTATCACTTCCACCTACTATGGCCATGGTGCATGATGCCTTTCATGTATCCCTCTTATGGATGTACATACCAGACCCTTCACATGTACTCTCTTCCGAGGTGGTACAATTGGAAGACGATCTTTCTTATGAGGAACAACCAGTGAAGATCTTAGATCGTAGAGAAAAAGTTCTATGAAATAAGACAATGCCCCTCGTCAAGGTGTTGTGGAGAAACCACAAGTTTGAAGAAGCAACTTGGGAGTCGGAGGATATGATGAAGCTGAGTTACCCACATTTGGTTTAGTGTGGGAAAAGGAAAATTTCAAGGGCGAAATTTCTTAAGCGGGGAATATTGTAATGTCCCAAAGTTTCATTAATGGGAAATCCCTCTTGATCCAGTTAAATGTCTCTTTATGAAAAAAAATTTATAAGATGTAAACTTCTTTGGTCTTATGATAATAATTGTGAACGTTACTTTTATAGTCGTGGAACAGTGATCACATGATTAGTATAAATATAGGACTTTAACAAATCCAATTTACTTAGACAGAGGAAGTGATGGCCTCATCCCGTAGAATTTCCCCATACGAAGCCAATTTGTCGGAGCTCGGAAAAGAGGTGGCATCCTTGGGCTTCGCCCTTGACCAAGCCCAAGCCGAGCTTCATTATGTCAAGCTTGAACGTGACCGTCTACGGGAAAAGTGGAAGTTGATTGAAATTACCACTCGAGCGATACTATCCGAGCCACCCCAAGAGTCTGTCATCATCGCACACCTTACCCTTAGGTCTTATGCAGCTGTTTTAAGGGGTTATGTAACAAATAAGTAGTACTATGTTCATGTACATTATTTTTTTTGTATATAATAATGAATATAATTTCTAGGCATTTTTGATACATTGTAAATAGTTTTTAAAGTACAAATGGGGTTTTTAGTTATTATTTAATTAAGAATTAAATTTTATTAAATTAAGGGATTTTTGAATTAAATAATATTTTAATAAAATATTATTATTTAATATTAAATTAATTTTTATTAAATATAAGTGATCTTATAATGTTATGAATGCAATTAAAATTTTAATAAGGTTTGAAAGCCATTTCTGTCAAAACCCGTGAATTTTCGATAAATGTCGGTTTTTATTTAAAAAGTGAAAATTAACATATTTAGAAATTTAATTAGATAAAATAAATTTTATTTATGGAATCATGACGTCGAAATTATCCAATGGTGAATTTTTCATAATTTTCTGAGACAGTCAATGTTTTGGGTTAAAATTAAATACCGTTTAAATATATAATGTGTTTTATGACATCATAATGACTCAATAGTGATGTAATAAAAATACTATAATCCTTATGTTCGGCCAATATATGTTTTACCATTAAAATAAAGTGATTTTGGGTTTGTTTGACTTACTTTTCAAAGCATTAATGAACCCCTCAAGACTTATTCAACACTTTTCCATTTTAAATTAATTTCCATGGGAGTGTGACTCACCTCCACATAAGCATCCTTATTATTTTAATAATTTCGGACCTTGGCCTTTTAAAATATTGTTTTCCTCTTTCCTTTTCCAGAAACCATGGGAAAAAAAATGGGATGGTTTGTGGTTTGGATTAGTTTAATATAAGGCGTCCCAAACCTAAATAATAACGAATTCTCCCACCTTTCCTATATAAACCCACCCAAGCTCCCACTTACTCCTCACTAAAATCCTTTTGAGTTTGTCCAACCTCTGCCCTACTCTCTCGAGAATCCTCCCAAGGTGCCCCAAGCTCCCAAGAAGCCTCTCACAAGCCTCTCTCTAGCCTTTGGAAGCACATATCCAAGTAAGGGTTTTTTCTTCCTTTCTCATTTTTGTCAATTTTTTAAAGTTGTATTGCCCTTTTAATTTTAATTATGAATATTGGGGTATGGTTTAGAACCTCCCTCATACTTCCCTCTTTATGTTTGAATGATGGGATACCCCTTTCTCTCTCATTTACTACCTCCCATGTACACCCGTTACTATGCCGAAATTCCGAAAGGAACTTCTCTCTCTTCTTTTACATTCATGAAATACTTTTGTATCATGATTCTAAATTCCATTTCAATTGTTGGGACATGTATCTATATGAACTCCTTACATTCCATTACATGTAAATATGATGAGGAACCTCATTCTCTCTCATCAACCTTTTTTATGAATTCTTATGTCACGCCGTTACGCTGCCGAAATCACACCGATTTTCTAAGCCAATGTCATTGTGTAGGGAATACCATGCCCATTTCTCCATCAAGGGTATTCACCTTTATTCACATTTACATATTGATTGTAATGTTTCATTTTTTAATTCCACATTCCTTTATCATGGAATAAATGATTATGTTTTATAAATCCATGTTTTCTGATCCATGTGGCACACTTATGCATGAAATGAAATGTTTAAGAAGGGTGCGCCCTTACAGCGCTCCAATGCATTGGGTAAAGTATAGTATCATGATACATCATTTGCAATGAGTGTTGACTCATGCTAATTCAAGTGCAACGAGGGTTTACTCGTGCTTCATGTGCAATGAGGGTTTACTCATGCTCCATGTGGAATGAGCCTTGGCTCATGCTAATTCCATGTTAAGTGTTGTTGCCACATTTCCATTTATAATTATCTTGCTTTATCATGCCTTTATGTTCATGTTTCTTTTATTCCCTATTGATATTCCTATTGTCTAACATGTATTGTAATCCTCATGTTATTCCATGTGTACTCCCTTACTGGGTTTTATAGCTCTCCATTTTCTTATGCATGTCCTCAGGTTATCTCATGCAATGCTAAGTACGAGGGAATGTAGTGGTCATGTTAAGGAAGTTTTCAATAAAGATGTTGAATTTCATGTTTTAAGTTTTTATGTAATGATCCTAAGCCCCAAATACACTAATCCTCTCGATCTTCTTTGTTGTATCATGTGATGTTTTATGTAATAAAGCATGTTTAAGTTGTAATAAAAAGTAGGGTTGTCATACTTACCCTCTAGAAAGGATGGGCGGTGAAGTTCACCAGTCAATATTTTAGGGATTACACTCCATCGCAACTGGGAAGTGGAACTCTCTGATATCTTTTAGGGCATAACTCCAGTGCATCTCAGTAGTGTACTTCACCATTTACTCTGTCAGGTCGTACCCTCCAGCTGGGATGGGCAGTGGGTTTGTTAAAGACATCTATTAATATATCCTCCAGCATGGATGGATAGTATGTTCATGACTTTGTGACATGATCTCTCAACTGTGCGACATAACTTAGAGACATACATAACGTGAATTTGGACTCTCAAAAAAGATTGGTGCTTTCCAAAGATGGAGCATCCTTGTGACATGACCTAAAACTATGCGGGGAAGACCGAACCACCTAGAGTGGATAGTATCAAGATGCGGTGATTGAACCCATTTGAATTTTATTTCATGGAAGACGTGAGGGATGTTTGTCATTGATGGTGTTTACTTCAAGGAAGGATGGGTACTATTTTCCTAGGATGATCTAGTCATATGGATATCCCATTAATATCTTGTTTGGGATTATTTGGTTTAGTATATATATCATATTTGTTGTACCCACTCCTTGGGATTTGGTTATTACCCTTCCCGGAGAAGAGAATACGTGTGGGGTATGCCATGTTCTTTCCGTGTCTATCTTCTCGTGGTTGGACGAGTCTAGTCTCCTAATGTAAGTATAGAAGACTAGACTTGACATTCACCTTCTCATTGTTTCTAGATCCTTATGTTTTGACGAGCATTATTAAATTATTTTTTGGGTTGATCTTTACTAATTTATTCTACCATGTTCTATCCACTTCTTCCCTCTCTAGTACCTCAATTTCTAGTACCTTGATCCTTTGGTGCATCCTACTGAGTATTTTTATAGTCACCCCTGCTTGGACTTTTCCCACACCCAGTTTTACATTGCATTAGATAGACATGTTGATTGTGAGGTCAGAGGAGCATTGAGATAGGGGTTCTTGGACCATCTTCGGTGGTTGTAACTCGGGATCCAGGAGAGGGGATCTCTTATCTGTTTTATATTTCCACATGTTTCTGTGTTGTGAAACTTTTCTGGTTGGGTTTGAATCTTTCTCATTTATCTTATTAGTTTACTTTTTGATACTCGTACTATTTAGTGGTCGATTCATATATGTGGTTTATTTATAGTAGTGTTGTATCTTGTATTCCTTTTCCTCTTCACTTTTTCCTTGAGTTGGTTGCATGTGTCTATACAAGTACTTAGAAAAATCCCCCCTAGTTTGTTATGCCTTTGGCACTGGTTACCAGCCCCTACCCTATAGAGTTGGGCTAAGGGTAGTTGTAGATCATGCCCCGATACGAGTCGGGTCATGGAAAAGTGGTATCAGAGGTGTTTTTTTCCATAGTATGTTGTTCGGAAGATCCCTAAAAAGAATTGGTTGGGTTTTAGGGAAACAATGTGAATGTGTCTTGAGAAAGGCTCCCATGATAGGGATTCTAGTGATGGTGTGGTGGCCGGTGTAGCCATTCACTAGTTCTTTGATTACCCTCTTGTTGACTCAGCATGCTGAGACACTTATTGCAGGGAACATTGGTACATACATCGTATATGATTGAGTCTTTGACTATCCTTCTTGAGCCAGATCCACATCGTTGTTGACATATATATATATATATATATATATATATTCATTTTACCACAGTACTCCTTGATAGTATTCACGGTGCCTCTAGGATGATTTCCATCCATGATATTACCTCTGGTTCATGATGAACATTCCATGAGCGATGAGGCCTCAGTTCAGGATTCATTATATGATTTACCTTTCTCCAGGAGGACATGCACCAGCACCTCCACCTATGGAGTAGTAGTTAGTACCATAAGCGAAGTCCGATGATGAGTGTAGTATGAGTACACTATGTGAGTTCTAGCATCAGAGACCACTGAGGTTTGATAGTGAGCCATTCCCTCTAGAAGTGAAGGCTTGTCTAAAGTCAGCGGTTTTCCTCTTTTGGATTATTCGGTCATTGATAGGTTAGTTGGTGGCTTTAAAAGCCATTATTTTTCCACAGAGCAGTTTGGAATTGTTAGAGTCGGGTTACTCAGGTAAAAAATGAGTCGGTGCTCTCGTGGGAGGACTTCTAGTAGTTGTTTCATGAGGATTAATACCCCCTCCAACATATGCTCTGTATGGTTTTAGGGGTTACTAGATCTTTAGTAGAGAGTGATGGAAGTGGAAGTGTGTGAGACTAGGTTCGATGACCATAATCTGTACACATTGTACGTGGTCTATGACGAAACCTTCTCAGCATTGAATTGTGATCAGGGTCTCCATAGAGGATATTCATGCTAGTTCAGTTCCCTTATACGTCCTCACCCATATCATGATGTTGTATAAGGCATTGGTGATAGATAAATTTATTTAAGAGGGATGCCAGTTGGCCGGTTTTGGTAGTGGGCACAACCGAGTTGGGACGTCTTTTACAGTTAGCATTCAATGGTTGGCAGGGCCTCAATGTAGAAGGCCTCCCCTTGATAAGACTCAAGAACATGTTCGGGGATATTGTAGAGGACTGAGACATCCTAGAGATGACTATTTATATGCTTTTGATTGTGTAGGTCATGTGGCACGAGACTACCCAACCAGATGTATAGAGTTTTCAAGGAAGTTGGAAGATGTACCACCACAACATAAGAAATTTCATGATTTGGTATCTACTAGGTGAGGAAAGGGTGGTCCATAGGGAGGTAGTGTTTCCAGATGAGGAGGAAGAGCTACGGTTGGTGGATGACATTACAATATTCGTCCACCACCACTAGGTGGCCCACATCAGGCTCAGGGAGCTGGTAGCTGGGGCTATAGAAACATTCATTTTATGGATGTCTACAATCCTACAATACCTGAGATGATAGGAGGTTAACCCTATGTCTTTTCTACCTTTTTCAGTAGAACTTTTTAGACACTATGTGAGGTACTCTTTTCTTCCAACTCCTTGTTTGATGAGTTACTGAGGGTGATGTGGGGCATCGATGTAACCTTGTATCGGTGTTGTTTGACATAGAATTGAATGGACAAGAAAGAGGGGTTCCTTTGCCACTAATACCCATTTTTGGGATGCGAGAAAAACCATGAGGGAGAGTCAGTACCACAAAAGTGTATAGTATCGATGTGTAGGGGATGAGTTCCCTTGACTTGTGCGTTCATGGCGGGGTTATTTCGTGGAGTGTCAGAGAGGGTATTGGCCTTTCCAGTGGTGTCTTGCCTCTTCACCTCCAATTTCTTGAGGTACCACTAGTGGGTTTGAAAGGGTGCGTATTTTGTGGATTAATCTCCTTCCAAGAGGGTAAAAGACGTGCGGGGTACGCCGCATGCTTTCCTTATCTAGCCTATTGCGGTTGGATGAGTTTTCTCACCAATCATGTTCATTCGTACCTTGTGTGATTAACGTCAGTCTTGATACTGTTAACAATTACAGGTCGAGGTGATGGAAACCCCATAAATAATACTACGTGACTCACTATTTGGTGATGGTAGTGGTGGTCTTCTCCCTGAGAATGTGGAGACACTATCTTCTGGGAAAGCGCTTTGTGGTTTTCTTAGACCACCAGTGTCTCAGGTGAGTTTTCACCTAGAGAAAATTGAAACTCAGAAGGAAATGCTAGTTGAAATTCCTATAAGACTATGACTTCAATGTAGTCTATTCTCTATAATGTGGCAATGTTGTAGTAGATTCTTTTAGTAGGGATTCCTAGGACTGACAGGTGTGGAAGTTTTTTAGTAGTTAGCTTCCCTTCAGTTGACCCTATTGGAGAGGGATGTTGAAACTTTTATTCAGTCAATGGTGTTCACTTCATCACTCCTCGATCATGTAAGAGAATCTCCATTATGAAGAATCAACTATGAAATCTTCTGTGAATAGATATCCTTGGGTGTTTCACCAGATCGATATTCTGAAGACGGGAATCTTGATACATTGTACTAGGGACAAACCATGATTCCAGTCATGACATGGAATGTAGCAGTTCTTTCGAGGAAGTACCCTAAGTTTCATCGGGCTGTTCGTAAATCGTTCAAGATATGGAGAGGTTTTCAACCACCTTACCCTACCCTCCTAATAGAAGGAGTGGGCATAAAATGTCGTCCAGGTGTCGTATCTAATGAGATATGTGTGTATTCCTATGCATTTCATCGAAATTAGAAGATCGTAAGGGTACAAACCGTCCCTTTGGTTCTCATGTTGTGCCAGCATAGTGTTTTCCAGGTTTTCTTGTTAGTGGGAGTGAAATGGGTGATCTCATTATCCCAAGTTGTTTTTAGAAGTTTTTCTTTCTAGGGGTGAAAATATTGATGGAGGGAATGATGTAGAGACCCATTTTTTCCAATAAGACAATGGAATATTTTTAAATGTATTTATAGATCTACGCACTGATAGAGCGTGCAATTCTGAGGCCTAGTGTGCCGAAAATAAATTATACAAAAATATTATGTGTTTTTGTAATATTCATGCAACATGAATGGGATATCTCTTAAAAGGTTGATCATATCATAAATCTGAGACCATGGTTGCGTCTAGAACGTGGTGTTTACCCTAGGCGCGACATAAAGCACGTCGACGTGGGAAGTTCAGACCCCTCACTCGTTAGCCGTAAATAAATGGATGAATTAATTTGTTAATTCATTCATTTAATGACTAAAACCAAAATAACTCTCAAACCGTAACTCGGATCAGAAATCTAAGTCCACTGTTGTGTTCAAAGCATGTTTTGTACTGTATTATGGGTATTAGATTTTTCAGCACATGACTACTATGAGAGAACTCACCCAGGGGAAATATCGTCATTTAGGAATAACCACATCATTATTTTTTTATCATTTGTATTATTTTTTGAACATATTATATACGAATTCTTGGAATGGACATCCGAGACTTCCATTGATTTAAAAATTTGGTGTTTTACCTTGGTACGATATAAAATGTGAGGGCGTCATGGTTTCAGTTTCCACACTAATTGAGTTTTTCAATAAATTGAAAAATAGATTTTGAAGTTAGGGTTTTCTGTTCTCTCTTGCTCTCTACTATTGTTCATTGTTCTTCTCCATTCTTCACCAGATCAAGGAGAGAACTTTGGTGGATCGAAGATGGATCACAGTGAAGGCGTCACCAATGATGGAACATTGAAAAGTGGTAGGATTATTGTTAATTTTCGCACCTCTGATTGAATTCATGAGATTTTCTTCAATTCAATGATATATTTATAATATTTTGAAGATCAAGATGATGGAAAAACAAACACGTCCATCATCCGAACTCCACATTGAATCCTACCCTTGGGTGTTCTTCACCCGTTCTTCTTGGTTTGACCCCGAAATTTTTCAGCACCTCAAAACCTTGACGAATCGACGAGTGGAGGTCAGTTCTGTGAGACCCTCATCTCAAGGATCATAAATATGCCTGATGTTTCGAAATTGTGTATCTTGGGGAGTCATGGTGGTCTATAGGAGGGACCACCGGATCACCACCGGTAGTAGCAGTTGTCGGTGATGTCTGGCGTTTGCGGTAGGTGGCATGGAGGTGAGTGAGAGAGTGGCATTGCAAGACTTCAGAGAGGTGGTGCTCAGTTGGACGACGTCGTCTGCCAGAGGTGCTTGATGTAGAGACATGTCGAGGTGGGGATTTGGTGTCAGGTGCAGCAGGTCGAGGCAGAGCTCAAAGTCCCTTGGCACGGAGGCATGTCGAGTTGGATCTCAGAGGTTCTCAGTGAAGAGACAGGTCGAGGCGGGGCTTCGGCTAGTGCGGTGTAGCAGAATCCGAGGAAGGAGCCGAGCAGGATGGCAGCGGAACTGATGACTGGAATAGGGATGATGGAGCACTATCAGGCGTGACGGTCGGTGTCGGTGGTGACTAAGGGGGAGATAAGGGGAACTAAGACCCACCACATGCGGGTCTTTCAGTTGACGCAAGGGACCAGCGCGATCCAGAGTCCGCGCCTACCAGCAGGGTGCCACGCCAGCAAGGCGCAGATGTCAACATCATAATGGAGAAAGGCGGACATGGCCACGCATTGCGCCATGGGCTGGCTTCAGCAGGCTGGGCTGTCCTGGGCGGTCTAGCCCAAGCAGTTGGGTCAGGCCAATTTGGGTCGGACTGGCCCAATCGAGCCCCTTTTGCGTTCAAATGGGTGCATCTAGTTAATGGCATGTTCGTTTGATGTGTCGTATAAGTATTTGGGTTTGTCTCATCAAGAAGGAATTTGTGGAATGTCTTTCGGATATTTTTAGTTACATGCATGAAGGCGGGTGACTCGGAACTCTTTAATTTAATAATAATAATTTATTATTAATGTTTTCAACTGAAATATCTCGTGAACCGGACTTCCATTTGATACAATGTTAGAGGCGTTGTGACCCGAGAGTTGAGGCGGTCCGTCCAAGTTGGTTTGAGACCACTTCAGTTTGGTTTCGTTGCCCTGTGGCACGAAACGCTTAATGTCCAATAATTAATTAATTAATAAATTATTCGTGCATCGGACCTAACTCCTATTTGGGATGTACGATTGATGTGCTATCAGCGATATCATGATCCTATTCTTTATGTGGACTTTTTGATAAGTTATTTTGAGTGTTCAATGTAAAGACCATGTGTGGCCCTACCGGGCCTCGTTCGTATGTTTTACGGTGGAATTCCACTTTTTCATCTACCATTCATTTGGGGTGTTTGAGCACTCATTTATGTGTGTTATTCTGAGAGGATTACAATGGTGAAATCTACCCAACTATATTTGGATCCTAGTCCTTGGCCCCACAAGGTGACTTTTTGGGATATGTTGCATTTTTACGACTTATGATTCAATAGTCCGTTCGAGGAAAATGAATAGCCTAACTTTCTTGTTTTTTTCACAAGGATCACAGTAGTGTGATCCGTTTGGATATGCAGATACTTATTCATGTTCTAATTAAAGGTAGAAACATGGAAGAAGTATCGATGGATGTTTTTTTGATGTGTTTGATAATAATCCATTGATTAGGTCACCTCCGACTATGATGAGAGTGGAGAAGATATATGAAGAGACACAGTCGATTTTCTAGGACTGTTCAAGTAGGTGTGTCATCTAACCTATGATTCTGGCCCTCTAGAATATCGACGAGCATCGTACACTCATTGTATTTTTGAATATTATTTCATGTACTTTTGGTGTACCTTGACATGCCACGGTACTTTTTTTCCCTTTTGGGACCTATAAATGGTTAGGTGCACGACCAGGAAATGAGAAGCGGTCACACGTATTGTGGTCTCCATTATACACCGTGTACTAGTATGAATCTTCTATGTCTTGCATATCTTTCTTCTGAACATGGATTTGGCATGCGAATATGCTATCTTGAGTATTTCTCTACTTAGGATGCGATGGTGGCCTCCGTAGTGGATTTCGAGGTATGATGTGAGATGTTCGGAGTGTGATGCCGGTTTGAGGTGATACATGATGATGGTAGTGATGTTTTCAGAATCACAAAATAAATCACAGCTTACCCTCCAACGAGGCTGGGTAGTGTTGTTCATTGTTATATTTTTTGGATTGCCCTCCAGTGAGGCTAGGTAGTGTTTTTCGCCATTACCTTTTAGGGTTACCCTCTAGAGAGGATGTTAAGTGGTGTTCAACATTCTTTTTAGGGCTTACACTCCCTCGAGGCAAGTAAGTGGCATTCTCCAGTTACTCTTTCAGGGCATACCTTCCAACGCAGTTGGGAAGTGGCATTCACCGATATCTTTCAGGGAATACCCTCCAGCATAGCTAGGAAGTGTTTTTTCCCAGTAACTCTTTCAGGGATTACCCTCCACTTGGGCTGGGAAGTGGATTCACCGATGACTGTTATAAGTATATCCTCCAATAGGACTGGATAGTGGGTTAATGACTTTTCGATATGATCTCTAGACTATACTGCATATCGACTAGACGTACTTGACATGAATTTGGAATCCTCAAGAACGAGGAGATATTTTCCCACCAAGAATCTTCCTTGTAACGCAACCGAAAACCGTGAGAGTGTGACAAAACCACCTATAAAGGATAGTGTCAAGGTGCTGTGATTGATCCCCTTTGACTTGAAATTCAGTGCAGACATGATGGATTTTGGGCATCATTGGTGTTTACTTATAGAACTATTGGAGAATATTTTCCTTGGAAGATCTTGTGATATGGATAACCCCTTAATCTCTTTTTGGCTTCTTTGGTTGAATATATATATATATAACATATTTGTTGTACCCACTCCTTAGGATTTTTTTACTCTCCTTCTAGGAGAGGGGAAGATGCGTGGGGTATGCCATGTGCTTTCCATGTATAGATTCTCAGGGGTGGATGAGTCTACTCTCCTATTATAGGTAGCGAAGACACGACATGAAGTCCACCTTCGTACCATTTCTAGATCCTCATTTTTTGCGAGCTCAATTCACTTCTTTTTTGGGTTTAGCTATACTCTTTTATTGTACCTTGTTCTATCTACTGCTTCCCTCTTCAGTACATCACTTTCTTCTCCAATGAATCTTCGGGGAATCCTTCTGATTATTTTTATACTAACCCCTTCTAGGTCTTTTCCCACACTCAGTGGGCCCTAGCAGACGATAGATAGGTTTATCGTGACTTCATAGGAGCATAAGGATATGTGGTGCCTGGACCGCATGCATTGATCGTATCTTGGGATCTAGGAGCAGGGCTCTTCCAGCTATTTTACATTTAAACCTTTTGTTGGGTTATGGAACTTTTCTTGTTGGGAATGTATTATTCCCATTTCCTTTTTTACTTTTATATACTTGTACTGTTTAGAGGTCTAAGTATATTTGTGGTTTATATAAAGCAGTGTTGTATCTTATTTTCCTTTTCCTCTTCACTTTTTCATTAAGTTGGATCCACGTGTCTATACGTGTACATAAGAATGGGCCTCCCCTAGTTTGATATGCCTTCAGCGTTGGTAACCATCCCCTAAACTTTGGAGGCGGGCTTTGGGTAATTGTGGCTCGAGCCCCGTTACAGGTCGGGCCATGACACTATTTTTTAATTTGACATTGAAAACAACATGAAAGAAAAAAAAATCTAATAAATTAAATTAACAACTATATAACATGTTATATACCTCCAAAATCTTAATTTAACACAAAAATTATTTGAAATTATATTAATTTTAATAATTAATCAATGATTATTTTATTTTTATATCAATTAAATAAATGATGTGTCAGTGTTGAACATGAATTTTAGGTAATTATTTCATACCAAAAAATTAAGAGTAAATAAACATGATAAAAAATTGTTTTTATTTAAAATAATTATTTCTAATAGAATATATGATGTCTATATCACTATTAAAAAAATTTATAGGAATTAAATGCAAGAAAGTTAGATTTTTTACTTTTTTATATAAAAAAATATAATGGTCATATTTTCAATATTTTTATGGTTATGGATCAAATATCCTTGTATATTTAAACTATTTCAAGTGGTATAGTAATTTTTTAGTTATTATCATATTATTTTTATCCATAATTACATGATTTACCCTTGCCGTGGGGATACCAATGTACTATTGTCACTATTCATTACGGCTAAAAATTAAGATTAATTTTTTAAATAATATAAATTATGATGATTAAAAATATTTAATTTATTTAACCATATTGAATATCTAAAAATTGAATAAATTCAATTTATAACCATCCCACAATGAGTTTTTAAAAAATAACTATCGAGGAACATGTATTATTTAAGGAAAAGATGATTTTATATTAACTGTATAACTAGTAATCAACATCATTTGAATTTTTTTCATATAGATATATATATATATATAATATATTTCATTTTAATAAGTCATTTTTAGGTCTTATTTTTCTTAATTAAAATGGGAAATCTAAATTCACATAAATATTATTTTTCGGAATAAAATATGTTTTAAAGCATAAAAATAAATTCATAAAAAATCATGAAAAATAATAATTCAAATGAAATTAATTTTCTTTTTATAATGAAAAAAATTATATATCAATTTATTCCCAAAATAAAAATATAATCATACGTTAAATTTCATGATTTAATTATATAAATGGTAGTATTTTAAAATTCATTATTATTCATTATTCACATAATATCCTATATTTTTTGAAAAATCCCAATATGTGACCCAAAGATATATTTGGTATCCCTTTTTAAAATAGAATAGAAATTTTATAAAATTCCATTAAAAATGAAAAAAAATTAATTTTTAAATAAGTGAGAAAAACATGAGGAAACACATTTTTAGAAAAAAAATATTACTTTTAATTATAAAAGAAGATTTGTTCTTATCTTATACCTAGAGAGAAATATTAAATTAAAGAATAAACAATTTATTAAATATATAATTCATAAATTTCATTGAAATCATTCACCAATAGAGAAACATTTTATTTATTTATTTAAATTCACATTGCATTCATAACAAATGTTTTTTCAAAAAAACATCTCCTTTATTTTTAATGGGTTTTTATTTTCATTTCTAATTAGTTGATAACCAATGAATTAATTTTATGCATATGGAAACCTTATTAATAAAATAGGTTATCAAATTGTATTCATACCCTCCATCCTATTAGATATTTTACAACTCTTACATTATATAATAATATTTTATTAGAATATCACTAATTATTTAAACTATATGATGCGCATAATGCATTTTATTAAAGAACATAAATTTATTTGGAATATTTTTTCATAATATATAAATTTTTTATATTCTAGAACGAGTAAATATAATTTATCCATCTAAATTTTGTTTCGATGATACAAATTACTCAGAATAATTCTACCTTATCATATCCTCATATTCATATATAGCTTTGTTAAATTGGTTGTTTGAACACAAAACCATTTCATGGTTAGGGGTCTTATTTCAAATACCTTTCTATTAATGATCTAGAATATAAACACATTCTTTATCAAAATATATATCTTTATCTAGTGGTATTATGTAGCACCCTATTATAATAAATGGATAAAATGGTGTTCGATATTGTATACGGCACACAACACCAAGCTTAAACAACCTGTGGAATATATGAGCTTTATAGCCAAGTTGTGAAATTTGAAGGTATCAATAGGATTAAATACCTAATGAAATTTTCATATATAAATTTCATAATCAATAAAAAGTTATTTATAAATTATTATTAAATAATAATAATATTTTTAGTAATTAAATTTTATTTTCTCAAAAATCTGTTTTCTTCAAAAATGGTTTTTCCTTTTTTTGTGAGAAAATATTATATTAATTTTCTATAACTTTAATAATGTAAATTTTATAAAATAAAATTAATTTTTCAAATAATACTATAAAAATTAACTTAAGTTGGCATTTTGTATTTTTTTGGAAAATATTAAGGTTTAAATGAATAGTAAAAAATATAGAATTTGGTAAAACTATTTGTTTTTCCCACACATTAAGTAATTTAAAAGTAACAATATTATTATAATTTTGTTTAAAGTAAATATTATTATTTTTTATATAACCTTTAAAAAATTACAATTTATTCATCTTGGTATTGGATTTTATTATATTTATTTAGGATTACGAACACATTTCAAAAAACATTTTTAAAGTTTATGATGTTTGTCATTTTTAATTAAATAATATAACCCCTAATTATGATAAATTTAAACTAAATTTATAGATTATAAATATTTAAATTTAAATTTAAATTCATATAATAATGATTTCTAATCATAATGTTAATATAAGACCGTCTAGTACTAGAGAAATACATTTCTTGAAAACCTTTTTTAACACGTCTATGGGATTTATTTTAAGTTAAATTCTACAAAAAAAATTATTTTAATTCGATAAAATGGATTCCATAATTTTAAATATAATATTATATATTATTTAATAATCTAATCAAGAATTTTATTCATAATTAATGGTGAGAACAGTAAAATTCATTTACCGTGGTTGAGGTTAAAATTGGTTTGACGGCTGGTTCAACTAAAATAATAAGGGTCAGAATGACCAAATATATTGTATAAATTATATTTTCTAAAAATATTTAGACATTAAAAAAATAATTATAGATAATGGTTCATCTTTAATCCTTGTTTCATGTGAAAAATCTTGGGTATAACTTTTTATTTTTAAAAATTCAATGTGTGTCCTCAACCCCACTAATAAAAGGCCACCCCATCTCTTCTCCTATTCAAAAATTAAAAATCATAGTTATTGGAAAAACCCACCCAAATACATAAAATAATTCAATACCAAATTACAATAGGAATTTGTTTTGTTCAAAAAACCAATCTTATAAGTCTTCTTGTATACTCCGTAAGAGGTTATTCGAAGAAGATGTATTGTTTCTAACCGAGTGTTCTATTTTATTTTCTCTTACTCTTACATCAGATATTAATAAAAATTATGATATAATAAAATATTTATATAATATATACTGATATTTTTTTATGTTACTTTAATAATGTAAATGTGTATCCTATTCAGTTAAATGGAATACAAAATCATCAATCTTGTGTACGGTGGACAACCGTGTCACAAGCCGATGTAATTTTTTTCCATAACATCCCTTAATGGTTATCTATGATGATGGATTTAAAATCTATAGTTGATATTAATGGAAAATTTATCTTTATAAAATTGTTATATATCTTATATTTTCATACATTTCCATTCATTGAATGTTATAATGTCTTTTGGGCGTATGTGTGGACTACCTCTACCACAAAGCGATGTGATTCATTTTTCATCTCCACATCACACGAATGATATAAATAAAGGTATAAAAATAATTAATTACATATTTATTATATTATTATCATTATTTAATGAAAAAATAATACTTACCTTTGTTCCATAATGATCTTTGAAAAATGGAAATGCTTCTCATGCATACATATGGCCTACAGTCACCATTATTGTAATGCAGTTCATTTTTCATAACCATTATTCATGGTAAGTTTTAGATGTATAGTTTATGCATAAGCATAATAATTATTTCATTATTATTACTATCAATATGGTTTTAAATTGACCAATTTCACCAT
This sequence comes from Viscum album, assembly GCA_963277665.1. NCBI lineage: Eukaryota > Viridiplantae > Streptophyta > Magnoliopsida > Santalales > Viscaceae > Viscum > Viscum album. The sequence continues at coordinate 690,032,619 of OY728167.1, forward strand.
AGTCCACATACGAAATCCATTTTGAAAATATAGACTCAATTTCCTCAAAGCGCCTGATGTGCACTTAACAATATAAATACTTAAATAGGTTATTAGAATAAATAAAATAATTTATTTAACTATAGGGTTTTGAAACTAGAATATATTATAATTTAATAAAATAATTGATATAATATTATCATACCATGGTTAATGAACATTCATGGAACTTCTAGACTTATGGTAAGGGGTTTCACGTCCAACATTTATTTCTATGAGACATAAGCCATATTCACCACCTATTTATAATTTGTGGTGTATCTAATTCAAAATTACATGTTATATAAGTAATAAATTACAATTAATTGTATTTTAAGTTTCAATTAATGGACTTTTAACCAATAGAATTAGAATAGAATTTTACTAAGTGGTAAAGGGTCTCTTAACACAATTTCCTTTTGTTGGGTTATAAATCTTTTTCATTGAATCAGTTATGAAATTATTAGGTGTGGATTGATCATTAAAATGTCTTATTATTTATTTAAAAAAATTTATGGATTTATATTTTTTACACATATTATCTGGATTTATTAACACTTAATTCAATGTTATAATATTTTTAAGGGTTATTCATATCATATTCCCTTTATATGGTATATATTATTAACGAAAAGAATTTATATTCTGTTATTAGGTGTATATACTTCCCCATCTCCATGTTATATCATTAATATAATTTTTTAACTGATGTTTAATTTTTTATTTTATGTTATTCATTAATGGGGATTATGATTGAAAAGATTACTAAAGTGGAAAAGGAGCTATATATTACAATTTTTTTCAATTCTGGATAGTTTAGGTTCAAGGTTCATTTTCTTGAAATATTATGTTCTTGTTTTAGTTAAACACATCTATTTTATTATATTTTTTAGGTGATTTTTTTAATTTTTTATTCTCCTTTTCCAACTTTATCCATTAAGGAAACATCAGGTAAGTCTCTGGTGATTTCTACCGATCATGTACCTTCTTTTAGAAGAAGAATCATTCTCATCCATATCCTTATATTCTAAAATGATTTAAAAAATTTATATTAATAACATAAATGATTTCTCAAATCTATTTAACATAGTCAATAACATTATTTTTAATTTATTTGAAATGAAATTTCTTAAATTTTTTCTAATGGTTCACTTTCAACTACAATTAAAAAACTATTGAAGAGAGTGTTTATTTTTTATCATTTACATCATGAATGTATTATCCCACAATCATGACCATTTTTTTAAATCATAAATTATAGAATTCTATTTTTTAAAATTTATTTTAACAATATTTTTTGAATTTTTAGTTTTTAATATTAATTTTCTAAATGAAATGGTTATATTCCTCAAGAATGATTTTGATGATCTATTAATGGTGTTTTCATTCATCAAAGGTAACAAACCATTGTGATATATATTATACACTTGGTATATATTGTAATTATACCATCATCACTCCTTCTATAGATGTATAATTATTTTTTCAATGATATTTTCATAGTTCTCATTCTTTTTCCATGGGTTGATCACGTCATGAAGGGATTAATTTTTTAATCTATGGTTTTTATGATGAGATGCAATCTCTATATACATTATTTCAGTTTTCATTGTTGGAATTTTTTTTATGAAGGTTTGATCCCAATTACAACATAATATTTGATAGTTTTATCCCCAATATATCTATGATATGATTTTTTGAGCCTCATTATAGCACAAGATATGACAGACTGAGCATCATTATAGGCCATGATATGACGATTGATCCCCATGATAGCTCTCCAATTCATTGGGAAATGATTTTGTTTCTTTAGATATTATTTTTATAATAAGGGGATATAAATAATATAATTTATAAGGGTTATATACAGTATGGTAATGATATTTTTACAAGATAAAAATAAAATTTTGTAATACTTTATATGGGATATAATATTCCCATTTATCAAGATTTAAATAAAATTGATCATGGTTATTTATTCTTATTAATCATTCATTTTTTAATGATTTATTCCATGTATCCTTATTGATGATCAAGGTATTTATGGTTATGAATATTCTTATTTTGATACTTCTGCACTTTTATTATGTCATTATACCCATATGTTCTTTTTATTCTCATTGATGACATTAAATTGTATGGATTATGATAAAGCTTAATGATCATTTAATCTCAAAATTATATGTTTCATTTACCCTAGGTTTTCTATAATTATGTTAAATTAATTAGTAATAAAACATTTTCATATGTATGACAATGATGATTTAATGTGAAATAAGAAAAATTTGTTTTCGTGGGAGAAATAATAATTTTAAGATATGGGTATTGTTTATTTAAGAGTTTTTCCTAATTTTTTAAATGTCTAAAACTAAAAGCTACTTTGGTATTTAATTGATCTACTACATAATTTTTTTTGTTTTATGTTTTCGATGGAAAAAATTGGGTCATGTTTATCATTATCAATACAAAATAGTAAATATAATGTTTTTTGTAATAGATTTGGGAGTGTGGGGTCGAGGTTATTATAAGTGGTATCATAGATGAGATTAGATAAGTTTGGAAATTTTTTATTTTTTCATGAGGGGTTGTATTAAGTGTTTTGGATAAAATCATTACTTTAAGAGATTACGGTTTATCATATGTTCAGGGTATTAGAAACCCTTTTGAGGTTTTAAGGGTTGAGATCGTAAATAGATCAATGAAATTTTTGTTGAAATGTTACTAGGATAATGTATATATAATGATTTATTTTAACAAGAATATTTCACTTTTATTTTTTGTGTACATAAGTTTAAATATATTGAAAACATTTAGGTTTTATATGATATATTATATTTAATTTTTTTAAAGAATGTTCATTATATTTATTTGAATTTTTTATGAATTATATTAGTATAGTTTTAGAAAAAGGACAACATTTCACATATGGAAAGGTCGTGGGGCTTGAATAGACAACCGAAGGGAGAGAAGGGTGAAATAAAAACCACGGGTCTTTGTGAAATATGAGTTTTTATACATTAAGGGGATTTAAAGATAATGAAAAATATATTTTTGGAATATATGTTTTATCATATGGATAGCCATGGGATTGAAATGTGATTTATTGATTCGGTGATTAATGTTATTTTTGATGAAGTTCGTGATTTTTTTATCCTTATTTGGATAAGGTAAATTGAACTTTATGGGATTTAAATTAAAGAATGAAGTTTGAATTATCTTTTCTAATAAAATGATTCAAGATGGATTTGCAGTGATTCAGGTTATTTGTGGAAATTATTAGTATATCATGGAGATTATTTTCATAGGGCATATAAATTTTTTCGAATGATACATTAAAAGTGATTGGTGTAATTTGAAGATAATTTTTACGTAAATCATGGATGAATAGGTGATCAATACATTTTGATTTCTAGGTTTAAATATTAGTTAGAAATATTTTGATGAATTTTGAGGACACTTTCTTATTTAATTATATATGAAAATATTTTGGTGTTATTTTTTGAGTTATTAGACATTAATTTTGTATTTCAAAATAAGATGGTTTATTTATTTTACGATATATCATTTCATGTGATAACTACTTTTGCTTTTGGTCAATTTCTTTTGAAAAGTGGAAAAATGTATATCCTTTTTGGGATTACATTACCACTTAGAATTTTATTTTAGTACATCATGAATGAAAAATTCCTCTCTAATACTCTTCGTTTGGGGAAAAATATGATATTGTGGTTTAAATTGGTTAAATAATTAAATTATACTCCTCAATTAAGTATATGTCCTTATTTTATTCATCGATTTTATTAATCGATTCCTCAAATCATGAAAAAGAATCATGAAATAAAAGGATGTCCTATTACCATCATTTTTAATGAAATTCATGTGATTTTCACACCTCATTGGTTACTAGTTTTGTGGTTGTTTACATTCTCATGAGCAGTCACTTTATTTTGATTAATGATAGCTATCAATTCCCATGACCAATTGGTAGTTATCTATTTTTTCCATTTTAGTATCTTCACATCCCACCAATTTTTTTACCTTAAAAACCAATTTATGAATTATATTATATGACCATCAAACATCCCTCTCTTTATTTTCATGTGGAAGTTTAATTAACAATTTTTACGATGTGGGAATTCAAAAAGGAATTCTACAATGTAAAAAAAATTTGTATCAAGATCAAGTAAAAATTATGAGGAAGACGTTTATAAACTAGTGGTAGAATGTGACAACATGAGATTTCAAAAAGTAGAAGATAATGTTCGATAACAAATTGGAAAATAAACTATCAGCTTAAACAACCCGTGAAATATATGAGCATTATTAGATAGGAATTAAATTAATAGGAATGAATAATATTAACTATTTTTAGTTATATTAATATAAACATAAAAATCAAAAAAAATATTAATATATTGTTTGTAAATAATCACTCAATTAATAGTAATGATATTTCATTCATCAAATATGTGTTTTCTTCAAAAATTATTTTTATTGCACTTTTTGTGAGAAAAATTTGTAATAATATTTTATAGAAAATTTATAAAAAATTTATGAATAAGAGAAAATAATTTTTAATATAAAAATTTAAAAATTACCTTAGGTTTAAATATTTTAATATTGCAAAAAATGTTTATTTTTTCGTTAATATTGAAAAATACCAATATTTGTAAAGGTGTAATTTCATTTCAACACATTAAGTAAATTAAAATTATAATAATTGTTTTATTTTTATTTAAAGTAAAAAAATTATTATTTAGTTATATTTATTCAAATAATTTATATTTTAATAATATTTATACCAAATTTATTATATGTTTTTTTTATGGTGAAAAATGATTTTTTTAAAAACTGTTTTAAAGGGAATTGTATTTCTTGGTTTCAATTTTTTAAACTGACCAAAAATGAGTAATTATTTTATTAAATTTAATGTATTATAAATTAATAATTATTAATTTAAAGATATATAATAATAATTATTTCTAATAATGTAAATATAAGATCATCTTATACTTGAAAAATACATTTCATGAAAAATAACTTTTTAATGATGTCTATGTGTTTTATTTTAAATTAAATTAACTCAATTATATGAATTTAATTTGATAAAATGGATTTAATAGTTCTAATAATAATAATTTATATTATATAAAATTTTAAACTTTATTTTTAATAATTAATAGTCAAAATAATAAAAAACATTTACTACAGTTATGGTGAAAAAGTGTTTATCAAGGGTTAAACTAAAAATATAAGGGTTAAAATGACTTAAATGATTTTCCAAATTCTATTTTCTGACCATAATTATAAATTATCTAATAAAATTCTTTATAATGGTCTATTTTTACTCTTTTTTTCATTTTCAAAATGTCGATAAAACTTTTTCATTTTAAAAATTCAATGTTTTCTCTCTCAAATAATTATAAATTGTAACCCCTTACCCTCTTCTATTAAAACATTAAAAGCCTTTTTCCACAAACAATTCTTATCCAAAAACATTTCCTAAATCTGTAAACAATTTCATGATTCCTTTTTCTATTATAAATTCAATCCGGTAAGGTTTTAGGTATAATCCATAAGAGGTCATCCGAAGAAGAGGATTCATTCTTGACTAAGCATTCTGATATATTTCTTCTTAAGCCTCCTTAAAATATTATTAAACTAGGATTATATAATAATATAATTTTATAATATATGGTAATATGATATTTTTTAATTGAATAACCTAAATATATCTCCCCTTCCCTAACATGGGAAATGAAACCATTGTTCTTGTCTATAGAAGACTAGTGCCTCACAAACTAATGTATTTTTTTCCATCATCACCATTCATGGATTTCCTTGATGGTGTATTGAATTTGTATATATGATGTTAATGAAATATTTATCATTAATAATTGATAATATATCAATGTTTTATTACCTTAACATTTATATAAAGATTATAACATCATTTGTGTGTATGTGTGGACTACAGCCTCTATGAAGTGACGAGATTTATTTTTTATCACCACATCAAAAGGATGATATATATAATTTTATTTAAATAAATAAAATTTTATTTATTTAATTACAATCATTGTATAAATATTAAATAATAATTACCGTCTTTCCATTATGATTCTTGTAAAATGGAAACATTTCTCCTGAGTACGTATCAAATACCATCTCCATGATTATGACATAGATTATTTTTCATAAAAATTATTCTTGGTGGTTCTAAAATTTATAATTGAGGTATAAAAAATATAATAATGTCATTATTATTGTTATGGTTTTGATTTATAATTGATCTCTTGGACCATGGTCAACACATAAATTCTGTTTTAAACAAAGGGACATAACATCCTCAAGACACCTAATGTGGAATTAATTAATTAAATAATATAATATGTCATTAAAAATTAAAATAAATTATTTAAGAATAATGTATCATAAATTATAAAGGTTATTAAGAAATAAAATAATCGAAATAATCATATTAAATTCAAATTAAAGGAGATACATAGAAATTTTATACTCGAACTAAGGGGATACTCAACTCAATTTTATTGCATTGAGAAATATACCATATTCACCACATATTTGTATTTTGTGGGTTGTACACTACCCATTTAATTATTATATAAGTAATTATTCTTAATTAATGTTATTTTAAGTTTATATTAATTTCATTTCATAAAATAAATTTTAATGGAATGTTACCAAGTGGTAATGTGTTTCTTAACTAAATTTTATTTTTTGGGTTATAACTCATCATCATTGACTCTCTTGTGACATTATTAATTATGAGTTGATAAATAAATTGTTTTATTATTTATTTACACTCATATTTTGGTTATTTACGTTTTTTACACATAATAAATCAGTTTATTTACTATCAATTGAATGATATGATCTTTGGATGGTTTATTTATCTAAAATTAAATTTATTTAGGAAAAATGATAAAAAAAATGAATCTATCTTATTTACAAGGTTTATATAATTAAAATGTGATGTGTTTTATCATTATTAACGTTTTTTCATTATATTTAATGTTTAATTTGATGTTATTATTTAATGCGTATTACAATTGAGAAGATTACTAATATGGAATAGGCTTTCTGTTACAATCTCATTTATTTTATGGATTATTTATGGGCAATGATAATTTGGAGGATATCATATGCTAATATTTCCATGAACTAAATATTTTTTCTTCTATTAGAGTTATGAATATGTTCTAAATACTTAAATTCCATTTCCAAAATTTTTTATTATTGAAACATAATAGATGTCTCCTATGAGTGATACTGATCTAATACCTTATATTAGATTGGGAATATTTCTCCTCCATATAATTGATTTTTAAAATTTTCATAAAAAAAATTATTTTATAGACATAAATTATTTCAAAATAATGTTTCAAATGGTTTTTTAAACTTTTGAAATATTTTTTAAAATAAATTTCATAATGTTTTCTAATTGGGTGAACTTTGACCCCCTTTATAAAATATTTAGAAAGAATAATTATTTTTTAGTATTTACATGAAAAATAGATTTTAAGAATATCATAAAAATTATTTTATTTCAAGACTATTATATAATATTCTATATAAAAATTCAATTAAATTGAATTTCACAATGTTTTTTAAATTTTTAGTCATTAAAGATAATTTTCAAAATTCAATATTCATTTTCCTGAGGAAATTTTTAAATGATATTTTAATATTATTTCTATTCATCGATGTAAACAACCATGTATTTTACTTATTCACCAATTTTTATATTTAAAATGATACCATCCACAGACATTTAATGGATGGATTATGATTTTTCAGAAGATATTTTCGTGGACCATGTTACATTTCCATGGGTTAATCATGTCACAAACGCAATAACATATGTTTCTAATATCTTTATGATGAGATATAATATCTATGTATTTTATTTATGTTATGGTTCTTATAAATTATTTTGTAATGGTTAATTCCCATTATATCTGATGATATGATTGGATGAACCCCATTATAACTCCCGAGATGGCCGATTGAGCCCCATTATAGCTCAAATATGATGGGTTGAGCACCATTATAAATCATGATATGATGTTTTATCCCCATAATCAATCATATATTCATTTAATAATTGGGTTTTATCAGAATATTTATATTATAATATTTCAAAAAGGTTATTACAATTTATATGGGTTTTATAAAGATAATGTTCCATGATACCAACATGTTTTAATTATACATTATATTAAGTGTTGATGTTCCCTTTGATCAAGAATCAAATCACATGGATCATGAATATTTAATCTAACGAATCAATACTTTTATAATTATTTCTTCTATGTATCATGATAAAATATCCATGTATTGATGGAAATGAATGTTCTTATTGTATACTCAAGGAATTTTATTATTTCATGATAACCTTATAATATTATTATCCTCCCTGATGACATTCAATTCTTAATTCTTATGTTTACGTATACTATGAATATGAGAAAACCATTATTTTGATTTCATTTACATAGTTTATCAATAATGATAAATGATTATGTCTATAAGGATTTCATATGGATTATTTTGATAAGATAATGTGAAATAAGAAAAGATGTGTTAGTGGGGGGAATAATCATTTGAAGACAGGGGTATTATTTATCTAAAAGTATTCCAAAATTATCTAAAACTCTAAAAATGAAATTTATTTTTTTATCAATGTGATGTACTATTACCATTTTTTTATAAGTTGTGGATAGAAAAAATTGGGCCATTTTTATTAGTATCAAGACATAAATGTAGTGGTAATGTTTTTTCACTAGATTCTAGAGTGTGTTTGTGGGGATTTTATATATAAAATCATAGTTAAGTAAACGTGAAGGATAAAGTATGCACTTACTCAAGATATAAACTTAGAACAAATCTTCAACTTTAGATTTGTTTGGTTGATTCACTAAACGTTATACTATTGTCCTTACTCAATAAATAATTTCAAAATGGATAATATACATAGGGATCGGTATTCTCTTATTTAAAAATATCATAACCTTATTATATATGGAAATTCACAAAACCTCTTGCCACTAACATCAAAAACCATATCTCATCAATTATTATCATCATAAATTTTCTTACCTCTTTATGGTGTCCTTTTCGGTATTTTAATGGATCTAACCTTATCATCCATTTCTTCAGTTGGCTTAGGTCCTACTATATTTCTTTATCTAACTTCATTCTTGTATGTAGGATTTCTATACATCCTTCCATAGGGGTCTTAATAAGTATCCATATGAATACTTGAGTGAAATATGTAATTTTATGACCTTTAAAAAATAGTAATGTATTTACCCCAACCACCGTTTAATTCCAAAGAAAAAGATCTCGACATACCCTCTAGGGATTGATTGTTTCAATCTCATTTTCCATCTATTTAGAGATGAAAAGAAATGTTAAAACTTGACTCAATATCCATATCATGTTGATGAATTCTCCAGAACATTAATGTAAACCAAATATCATGATCAGATACAATATAATTTGGTACCCATGAGACATTACTACATCAATAATGTATATCATAACAAGATTATCTATAGATAAATGTACTCAAATAACAATGAATTTTGATGAGTTTTTATAGTGAACAAATACATCCCAAATAGAATTTTGACAGTTAATTTTTTTGGGTGTATAATGAAAAAATCCATATTTATTTTTCTAATTTTCAATCTAGTATGGGTTGTGGTTATAACCTACCCTTCAAATTTTTTCTCTCTAACATAACATGATAACATACCAACCATAATTATAAATACTAAAAATTACCTATCTTAATGTGGACCCACCATAAATACACTTTTAAATCTCTATAAATCACCTTAATTCTAGGATTAATGGAGAATGAATACTTATAAGATACCTCTAAGAGAAAAATCATCAATTTTGGCATGGAAAGAACACATACATGGTTCCAGAACATTATCATTCCTTTATAATCAATGTTTATCTTTGGGATATTCCTCAACTAATTCAACATATCTATGTCATCCTTCTGCACCGCATTAATTTTCTCATGGATATATGGTTAAACACTAATTTGAGAAAGAAAATCTTTCTCTCCTTAAAAATCTCAAGATCTAACTTTTGGAAATCTAGAAATATTAGAACTTTTTTATCCTTATAATACATATTCTAGCACGATCCATTATTCTTAATGAATATTCCGCCTTGTTCTCTTTCCCATGATGGTAATTTATTGAGCATTCAAATTTTTTGAACAGGTCCATCTATCATCTTTGACACATATTCAACAATTTCTATGTGAATATATACATTTGAAATTGTTTATAATTATATATGTCAAATATTTATCCATAAATATAGTGACTCCATATTATTAGTACAAAAAATACATTTGTTAACTCCAAATCATAAATTAAGTAAAATTTCTCAAGAACCGTCAATTTGAATAATATATAATCTGTGACTGTATCACTCTACATGAGTAAACATCCCAACCCCTTCATCTAGAAATCGAAATAGATTACAATCCCTTATTCTCAGAAGGGTAATGGGATAATAGGGGAGATGATTAGACTTCCATTTATTTCATTTAAATTTTCTGACATTCATTAATCCAAAAGGATATGGTTCCCTTACATGTAAACATGATGATTATATTATATAGTCATGAAAAATTATTCACAAAGAAATGCAGATATCTATCCCAACCAAGAAAACTACAATTCCCTGAAACCATGGTTACTCTGATCCATTTCATAATAACTTCTGTATTTTAAGGATCCTCCCAAAAACACTAACCTGAGATTATATAACCCATGATGGATACTTTCCAATTCCATAATTCACAGTTGAAAATTTTTTATACTTATCATCTTTCCATATGGTCATCATTACTATTCTCAAGTTATCTTCATGTTCATCCTTTATATTTGAATATATAATAATATAATATCTAAGTATTTCCAAATATTAATTAGGGTAATCTCTAAATATTTTATTCATTAAATATATGTTGATAAAAGTGAAATTTTTATGACCAAATGGAATTACAAAAAATTCATAGTGTCAATACCCCATACAAAAGGCTATTTGAGTATGTATTCAATTTTGATCCACAACTGACAATACCCAGATAAAATATTACACATAGAAGATTATTTATATCCTCATAACTTATTAAATAAACCATTAATATGGGTGAGAGGATAATTTCTCTATGTATGTATGCTGTTAATATAAATATAATCAACAGAAAGTCACATTGATCTATCTCTCTTCTTATCAAAAAGAACTGGTGCACCTATGAGTGAAAAACATGAAAAAATAAACCCTTTATCAAGATTCACAAAAAAAATCTTCTTAAAATCATTTAATTTGATTGGGGACATTATATAATTATTCTTTGAAATATATATCACTGTGTATGAGTTCTATTTAATAGTTAACTTTATGATTTGGAGGAAGACCAAACAATTATTCTGTAATTCCATCAAGGAACTATCAAACAATAGGATTTTATCTAATGATTTATTTCACCATAACCATCTAATAAAAGTATCCTTCTTGGATAGGAATTTACATCCATATGATATAATTAATTGCTATTATATGTTTTTATCCATCCTAATAGTGATAAATGATGTGGGGTTCATTTGGAATTCAAAATGTGACATCCAATCCCTATAAATTAATATTTTATGAATAAAAAAATTATAATCCATGCCTATAATCACATAAAATTCAACCAAATGGGAAATCAAATGATTTTCATGAAGAAAATTCCCACAAAGTTCAACTGAAGAGGTATTATAGACTTGAGATATTACCACTGTACTATTATGAGTTTTCCCTCTTAAATCAATATCTAATCATTGAGTTGGTAATTCATTACACTTTAAAATTTCCGTAGATTTAAAATATAGGGTAGATATAGAATCTAGTAAGGCATCATCATTTCTAGAGTGGATAATAATTGTACCTTTCACAACATCATTCATGTAACCCACCTTGGTAGCCTTGATTGAATTGGATTTTTCCTTTTGTTTATTTTAAGAGGTTTTTTATGTTGATTAACATAATAAACCTTAGTATCCATGAAATTTTTGACCTAATTCTAGTACTCTTTTCATTTCAAGAATACGATCATGGTGGTTCATTAGTTGGTGTCTTCGTCTATTCAATTACATTAACTGTCCTATTTATTGATTATCAATGTTTAGAGGATTTATGATCCACCTTTACACATTTAAAGAATCTTCTAGTTCCATTAAATTAATTTTCATGATGTTTTTTATATTTCATATGGTTTTAATTTCATTCCCCCAAGTTATTTATTTATGTTTTCATGAGGCTCTTTATCATTTTTTTGATAAAATCAATGGGAGTGGTGGGATTTTCCAATCACAATTTCTACCATGAGTCCACATAAAATAATTTGTTGGTGGATACTAATGTATATTATATCTAGAATAATTTAGAGTCACAGTTTTAACAAGCTATACAATCGATCAACCTTACATTCTGGTTGGATGACAATATGAGAAGTGTACATCACAAGTATTATAAATTTTTCCTCATAGGTACCAATAGATTCATTATCCTTTTGAAATTTGTCATGGAATTCATTTTCATGTACTTGATTTTCGGTGTATTATTTTTAAATATTATATGGATTAATTTCAAGATGAAGCAATGAGATGGAATGTAATTTTGAGACCTGGTGTGTCTGAAACAAATGTTCGAATAATATTGAAATATTAAATAACATGAGTACACAGTTTCCTTGAAAAATTTTAATAACATTAAAATAGGTTCCCATATCATAAATCTAATTTCTTTGTTGCGTTAAGAGTAGCTTCTTTACCCTATATGTAGTTTGACATCGGCTAGAATGGGTCGGGTGTGAGAATTAGTTTCATAAATTTTTAATGAATAAAATAAATTGATGATTTGTTTTATATTTTGTGTGTCATTGACGCAGAGAAGAAGTGATGCTTCTTTTGTTAAATAATGCATTAGGTATGGATCTTGGGATAGGATCATAACTCTATAATTCCATAGAGGATCTAGAGGGAAAACATGGATAATTTCTCTCAATGGGGATGGAAAATACATGGATCGGAGATCATTCTTGAATAATCTAGCCAGGTTCAATCTATCTTGAATATCAAGTGATCTAATTCTTGGGTAGGATGTGTTATATTGGATTTATTTACTATTATTATATTCAATGATGAACGCTGGCCAACCAACTAACATGTTTATATGCAGTTCTATCATTCCTTGTTGGATGGTTTATATGTCGAGGGATTATCAAGGAATGATTATTTTTAGAATTGATTTGATTTGATGATTGTTCTTACTGGAATAGATCATGGAAAAAACAAACAATGGTATAGGTGCATTCACTATATTTTTCTTTTTGTTCACTCTCCCCCATTTTTTACACGTGTTCTCCGTTCATCTGCAAATTTATGAATTAATGATCATTTCTCCTTCATTTCATGGAACCAATATCTAAAATTGATGATCCAACATCGGGATGACCTAATGGAGGTGCGACAGCGATAACGATGGATGAATCGAAGCAATTCAGGAGAAAATGTTCTTATCTTAGTTTTCATTGAGAAGGATTTGAATAGATTTCTGATCCAATTGAAGTCATCAAACACGTCTATTTAGTGTTTTGATGATGAAAATACCTTGGATTTGATGTTTTGAGTTGAATGGATCATTAAAATGATATCTGAATCATTGGATGAGGTTCGTGGAGGATCAACGTGTGATTATGGAAAATCCCAATGAACACGGGTTGTAACCCAAGGATACATGGTTTGGGGACACCACTGATTTGAAGCTAGCATTTTGGGAGATAGTTAAATGTCACACCTCATCTAACCCTATCACACAAAATGTATACCCTTCCTAGACACTCGACATGCATATTGGAAAATACACAAGCATGATGTGGAGTACACATCGTGTTTACATGGTGTGTACGCCACCACATGACTTGGCCTAGACGAAGTACATGGAAAACCTTATGTACTGACACACATGAAATGATACATGGGTTGACAACGTGTACTGGTACACAGCAGGAGTATATGGGTGGACCACAAATGGAAGGAAATGGCATGTGACTTCTTCTACACATCATGTACCCATCTATTACATGACACAGTTTGGAATGACACAATCCATTTTACAAGAGTAGGAATTTTGGTCAAGGAACATGGTGTGTTACCCTACTGCATGTCATGTATCTATTACTACATGGATCGATTCTCTTTTTCTCCATATATTGTACAATTTCATTAAAAGTTTGGTCCCTTATCTCTTCCTTGAATGTAGGTACGAATCATTTACTACCCATAGGCCTATCATACCTTCTATGGGAATTTCTGGATAGTGTTGTAGGAATACCCTGAGGGGCCCAAAGATGGATCCCTTATTCATTCATTGTTCCATAAGTGGAGTCTTTAGCATTTACCTGACCAGCCTTATATAGCGTTGATCCTCTACATAACAAGATAATCTAGATTGGGTTGTTAGTACCACCTCATAGACATGGTCAGGATCCTAATCTATGGTATCATATTATTTTCATATGTATCATCTTATCTATCTCATTATGGTAACAAATTAATAATACTTCTCAGACATATGTTACTAGTGTTATTAGACATAGAAGTGTATTCTCTTAGATGATTGCTTCGTGAAATCTTTAGACTGTATCCCTAGTGTCGGTATATAGTGGTTTGTACATACCTATAGATCGTGTGTCTTGGATTTATTATATCTATATATTCTTGATATATGTACTATAGATATATACCGTGTGGAGATGAAGGTATCTTTCCTTTTCTTTATTGCTTTGTGGTTTCAGGGTATCCTACTGAGTATTCTTATACTCAACCATGCATAGGATTTTCCCACACATTTATGGTCCTCTACAGATGAAAGAAATTTTGATAGAGTCCAAGGTGGACCTAGATAGGATGGAGCTTTGTTTGATCCGGTAGGTGGAGGTATGTTCCGATAGCTATAGACAGCAGTCCCAGTACCTTGGTTTACTGGTTGGACTTGGGATTACAAAATTCCGTTGGTGGGCCGATATTTTCCCCAGTTTCTCTTTACATTTCTTTCATGTCGTAATATATTGGTGGGGATATAGTGGTATTCATAAAGGTGGCTGTTAGTGGATTTTTAACATTGCAGTATTTTGTTGGATTGGAGATGTATGAATGTGTACAGGTACATAGGAAATGCCTCCCATATTAGTGATACTCCTACTCAGTGCTAGTCACCAACCCTTGGACTATTGGATCTGGGATTGGGGAGTCCCAGAAAGGGCTCCAATGGTACTGGTCATGGAAGTGTGGTATCATAGGTGGTCGGTTTTACTTTAGGACCTGGAGTCTATGAGATTGGTTTGGGGAAAAGGTATAAATTGTTCTATGTTTGGATTTAAGGACATGGACTCCAATGATGGAGCGGGCGATCGATGAATAAAAACCACATGACTCCAATAACCTTATTTTAGAATTAGTACAAGAGAAAACTACATTCATGGAAAATAATGGTATATGCCTTATATAGGAATGGGTTCTTCTTTCCATGTACTTCTTGATTAATCTCTTCAAATATATTCATTGTCCGTGGTAAATCAAGTTTCCTTACAGGATTCCCTAGAAACACAAACCATATAGGATTCAATTGCTCGATCATGAGGAAGAAACCCTCAATGATGAGGTTTTGATACAGGGACCATTTACCAAGATGTTACCTCCAGGTGGTGCACCAGATGTACTGCCACCTATGGAGAAGAACGTTGTACCTGTAGTACCAGCACATGAGGAGATGAGGTGAAAACTAAGAGTGCATTTCATGAGTTTCAAAGAAAGACACCACTCATGTTTCAAGGTGATCCTGAACCTTTAGCAGATGAGGATTGTATGGAGGTGGTGGCCCATGTTTTCCGCCTCATTTGGACACTAGCATATTAGATGGTGGTTCTAACAGAGAGCCTTCTACATGCCTCAGATGGGAGATGGTAGAGTTTTCCTTTTGCAGACTCATGACATGGAAACTATTTTGTGGAAAATTTTTGAAAGTCTCATTATAGAGGAGTTATCACCAGTTACATAGAGAGCAGTGTGAATATAAGATCTTCTTCATCTCCAATAGGGTAGCCAAAAAATGGCTGATTATTCATCAAGGATCACTAACTATTCCATGTACTCGATTGATATGGTTAGAGATCAGTACATCAGGGATTAAACCATTTACCAATTCCTATGTAAATATATCACTTCCATTGTTATCCCTCCATGCATTCTAACTTATTTTGGGGTTCTTCAGCAATATTTTGTGGTATTATGATTCTAGGATGAGAAAATACATCCATAGATAGTCTACAGTGGATAAGAATGAGTTGAAATCTTAGAAGAAGGGGATTCGACATAAATCTTAGGGACCTAGAAGTGGGAGATGTTCTAGGAGAAGGTACTCGGATATAGGATATGTATTTCAGGTCACACAAGGTGGGTCTAATCAAAATATAGAGATGTGGTTCTATAGATGTGATGTTTGGGGACATCTCACTCTAGATTTCCCAAAAAACCATGTTGATAATACAGATACAGTGGATGGACTAATGATATAGAGACAACTACAAGAGAAGTAACATTTGTATGGTGGCAGATGTGGAAAGGGTTCTAGGAGAGTAGCAGGAGGTGGTCGATGTTTTGACATATTACCACCACCACACCCATGTGATCCATTATAGGCTCCGGGAGTAGGAGAAATTAATTAGGGATATCTTCATACGGTCAAGGAATATGAACAAGTGGATTTGGGAATGATTCGTGGTATGATATGTGTCTTTTATACTTTATCAATAGTACTGATAGACACTGGTTTTATTCATTCCTTTTACCACATATCTTTTTTGACACCTGTTGATTTGGGTTGAACCGTGGAATCGACCCTTAAACTTGAAGACACATACAGTAGATGACTTTGTTATCAGACATCTAGGTCGATAGTGTGACCTAACCCAAGAGGTGAAGAGTTTCGTTTTGGAAACCTGGTGGAAGCGTTGAAGTCTTACGACATCATTCTTGGTATTGATTTTTTATCTATAGTCCATGCCTAGAATTAATGTTTTAGATGAAGGGTGTGGTATGTCCAAAAAATTATAACGATTTTTTCCTTTGTCAGACAAAAGGAAACCTATGAAGCAAAATATGGGATCACACATAAGAATATAAATTCAATTACCCATCAGTTTCCCATCCTGAACCTCGATGCAGTATATTTTATGAGATTCCAGTTTCTAGCAGTGGTTGTGGAGGACGGGGAAATATTTCCTGAAGATGTTCCAGAATATCCAACCTTCTAGGAAATAGACATCTTCATTGATTTACACCCTGGGATGTCACCAATATTTGGATCAACATATCTGATGGCTCTAGAAGAGCTTCATTATCTGAGGGTGTAGTTAAAGGAATTACATTTGAAGGGATTTGTGATACATAGTGTTTTACCGTAGGAGGACCCAGTTTTATTCCAAAAACTCATATAAGAGCTTGAGGTTGTGTTTAGATTACCAGTTCATGAACCGGGCGACTGTGAAGAAAAAAGTATGCACTAGTGATAATAGATGACATCATCAATCAACTGATAAGGGGATGATGGTTCTTGATGGTTGACCTCTGATCAGGCTATCACTAGCTGTGAGTATAAGACGAGGATATAATGAAGAGAACATTCAGATGTTTTTACTATCACATTGAGTACTTGGGGATTCCCTTTGGTGTGATGAAATCCTCTGAAGTGTTCATGTGACTCATGAACCAAATCATCCAGCCTTATATAGACATGTTTGGGGTAGTCATCATCGATTATATCCTTGTGTACTCAGTGTCTTAGGAGGGAAACATTAGACACTTATGGATATTTCTAGACATTATCTGAGTGCACCATATTTATGGAAAACTCATGATGTTTTTGTCATGGATTAAGGCTTTACACATTTTTGGGCTTGTTATCTCAGCGGATAGAGTGGTTGTGGATCCGACAAAGGTTGATGAATTGTTAGTATGGGAGCCACCAAGGAGCATGACTGAGGTGATGTTCCTCATTGTGATAGAAGGCTATTTCCATATATTCACACTGGATTTATTTTGGGTATCATAACTTATGATAAAGTTGATTCAAAAAAAGAAGCCTTTTGTGTGGATAGGGAAGTTCCAATATGATTTTCAATAGTTGAGGCAGAGTTTGATGAGTGCATCGATCTTGAGATTTGTTTAGGAGATTTTCAAGTATGTATTGTTCTGCGATGCATCTGAAACTGGGTTTGGTTGTGTCCCAATGTAGAGGAAAGAGTTGATTTCGAAAGGTTTTCAACATTTTGATACCACATGAGCAGAACTATGTGACCCATCATCATGTGTTATTAGTGGTAGTCTTCACATTGAATATGTGGCGACACTGCCTAATGTGATAGCATTTTATCATCTACTCCGATCACTGGATTTTCAAGTATATCTTCTCTCTAAAGGATCTGAACATTATATCTATTAAATGGATAGATTTCTTTCAGGACAATAATAGTGATATTATGTATAATCATGGGAAGTGTAATGTTGTGAAAGATGATCTCAATAGGAGATATAGTTAGATGTTTCTTAATGAGGTTTCAGAGTACTTTTCCTCATTATATATTTATTTTGTAGATTTAGATGGAGAAGCATACCTCAAATCATTTGTTATTACCCCTCATCTCTTACAGCGAGTTAGGGAGACACAACATGGTGATACTGACTGTGAGATCCTACATTCTCATATTTCTATAGGGCATTATTATGGTGGATTTTAAAAAGTTTGGTAGCATTTCATTATTTGTATAGGAAACATAGTATTAGCAGTGGCATTATGGGAGGAGGTTCTACGGTAGTTTCAGACATCCCATTTAGCGGAACATCTAACTATTGATAAGTAGTACATGGACCTCCGACACCAGTTTTGGTATAGGTATAAAGAATGGATTTTCATAGGTTGTTTCTCGATACATTAGATGTCAGAATGTAAAGGATGAGAACTAGGTTTAGGTGGGTTTAACTCAACCCTTTGAGGTTCCAAAATGGAAGTGGTATGGAATAATTATGGACTTCATCACAGATATACCACATATGAATAATAGGAATGATGCAATATTGATGACCATTGACTAACTACCCATGTCATCCCACTTCATATATATCTGAAATAAGATTTGAATAGTGATCTTTGGATGCCTCTACTTCAGGAGATAGTTTGACTCCATGGAGTTCCATTAATTATTTTTTTAGATCGTGATACTAGTTTTAAATCCCAGTAGTGGAAGGGATTATTGGAGGCATTTGGAACCTAGTTATGCTTGAGCAAAAAAATTCACCCAGAAAAGGATGACCAAATTAAGTAGACCATTCAGGTTCTGGAGGATATTTTGTGAGCTTTCATTTTTAACTTTGGCTATAGTTGGGGGGTCATGTACCAATGTTGGAGTTCTTGGGAAAAAATCTACCATTACTCCATTGGTATGAGTACATTCAAGGATTTTTACTAGAACCCTGTAAGTCACCACTTTTTTGGACTAACCCAAGAGACTTAGCTCTTATGGATATAGATTTGGTGTGAGCTGGTATAAGGAAAATTTAGATTATCTAGGAGCATATGAAGACTGTGTCTAGACATGAGAAGTCTCATTCGAACAGGCAATGGAGGATTTTGGAGTGTGGGGAAGGAGAACACGTTTTTCTATTTGTTTCACCTCAATAAGGATTTCAGAGATTGGCTAGGTCGGCATGTTATCTCTAAGGTTTATCACCCCTTTTCAGATACTACATTGAGTTGGCAAGGAGGTGTACTTCTTAACTCAACTTCCATAGTTGGATCAGGTACATGATGTCTTCCATGTGTCGTAGATGTGGAGGTATGTGCATCATCCATCACACGTCATCCATGTGGGTGAGCTAGACATTGAGGATGGAGTGACTTTTTCTCAGTATATAGTGGTGATCAATGATAAACGAGAGAGTATCCTTCATGGGAGATCGATTCCTTCAGTGTGTGTTTGGTGGTATCATGGGAATATCCATGAGAGGAAATTGGAGTAGGAGGATCATATTCATTCTTAGTATACTCGTCATTATGAGTATCCTTTTTTTGGCTTGTTGGGGACGTAAAGCCCCACGGTGGGGAGCATTTAATGTCCATTATTTTCCCTATATTATTTATAAAAATTATATGGATTAATTTCAAGACTAGATGCTGAGACGGTGTGAAATTATGAGACCCGTTGCATCCATAATAAATGTTTGTATAATATTAAAATATTAAATTGTATGCACAAGCAGTTTTCTAGAAAAAGTTGAATAAATTCTAAATGGGTTCCCAGATTAGAATTCTGAGGGAACCATTGCATTCAGAGTGGCAACATTACCCTAGGTGCTACTTATCATCGTCCAGCACAGGTCGGCTATGAAAAGTAGTTTTGGGCATTTTTAAAGAATAAAATAAATTATTTATTTATTTTATGTGCTCTATTTCATCCACATCGCAATGGAAAACACTTATTTTTTCTAAATTATCATATAACTATGGATCCTAGGTTATTCTCATAAAAATGGAATTCTATAGATTCTCTCGAGAGAAACCCTAGAGAATTTCTCTCGATTGTGATGAAAGAGATGTGTATCAGAGATCATTTTTGATAGATCTTGCCAGTGGAAATAAATATTCAGTAGAGAATGATCCCATTACCATATATGATGAATTATTTTGGATTTCACTCCCCATTAAAAGATTCCATGACAAATGTGGACCAACAAATGAATAGGGTTATATTTGGTTTGATCATTCCTTGTAGTATGGGTTATACGTTTTGGGGTTATCGTGGTTTTATTATTTTGATAATTGATTTGATTTGATGATATCTCTTAAGCTAACAGATCGACGCCAGAATGAATAATGGTCATGGTTCATTCGTTAGATTTATTAGTTGTGATTTCTCTTCCCCGTTTTCTATGAATGATCTTCTTTCATTGGTAAGTTTGAGAATGAATGATCATTTGACCTTTATTTCTTAGAGAAATTATCAAAAATCATGGATACAACATCGATACAACCTAACATATGTTCCACATTAATGAAGATTGAAAAATCAAATCAATTTGGGAGAAACCATTCATTAAGAAATTTGTGTTAGGATGAATCAAAATAGATTAATGAGCAGATTGATAGACAAAACACGTTGATTAGTTGTTAGGGTGATTAAAAAACCTTGGACCTAGCCTTTTGAGGTGAAAAAATCACTAAAACATGATATGGATCATCATCCAAGGTGCATGGGGTAAGAACATGAGATTCAATAAAATCCTCATGAACACTGTGTGTAACCCGGGGGTACATGGAATGTTACCCCCCTGGGTAGTGTCTTGGGTTTTGGGAGATAGTTAATAGTCACATGGAATGTGAACCTACCACACGACATGTAAGCCCTTACTATGAACTCTTCATGTATCTCGTAAGATACATGGACCTGGGGTGAAGTACATGGGCTATTTACATTGTGTGTACCCCACTACAGACTTCCCATGGACTAAGTAAAAAAATTACCCCATGTACTGGTACACATTCAGGGATACATGGGTTGATACCAAGTACTATCACACCATAATAGTACATGGGAGGATCCCTGATGGAGGGACACTTTGTGTGACTTCTTTTACATGTCATGTACCAATATTCTACATGACACAATTTGGATTGACACGGGCCATTGTACATGTCCAGTACCCATTGTAAAGTGACACGGTGTGTGATGCTACTACACACTATGTATCACTTTATATATGGTTTTATTCTCTATTCCTAAATATCTTGGACTAGTTTTTATAAGGTTTTTTTCCATTACCACTTCCATAATGGTAGGTATGAATCTTTTCCTACTCATATTACTATCATCCCTTAACCAAAACATTTTGGATTGAGTTGTTGGAATCTCTCAAGTGGTCCAGAGAAGGATCCTCTTTTCATTCATCATGATCATGGTAGAGTCTTCGGTATTTAAATGAAAAACTTTAAAAGGTATAGATTCTCTAATTAGTATGATAATATAGATGGAGTTTTTGGTATCACCCCATCGTTCTTGATGTGATCCCCATCTATGGTATTTTATTCAATTTAGATATATCTATGTATCACTCTCATGACGGTTTGAAATGAAAATACATCTTAGACGGATGTCACAAGTGCTATCGGAATATGTAGTGTGTTATTCTATATGAATGATTTGTGGAATCCTTAGAACGAATCCTTAGTGTTGGTATGTAGTGGTTGTTACTTACCCATAAACTCTGTTTTTGGATTGAGTATCTTTGGGCATTCTTGTAATATGTACTATATACATATACTATTTAGAGATGGAAATATCTTTTCATAATTTATTACTTTTTAGTTTTGGTGTGTCCTACTAATTGTTTTCGTACTAAACCCTACACAAGATTTTCCCACATATTTTTTCCCTTGTGAAGGCAAGAAACCTATTGAAAAAGTCCTAAGTAGACTAGGACCTAAAGTTTCTTTATGAGATCAGGCAGGATGAGGTGTGTTTCTATGGATACAAACAATAGTCCTAGTATATTTTATTATTGGTTGTACTTTTGGTAACAGACTTATTTTGGTGGCCTTGTTTTTTTTTCAGTTTCACCTTTATTTGCATTCCCATCATACTCTGTTGGTTTGGATATAGTGGTATTCATGTATTTGGTTATTAGTGGGTTTTTAAATTTCATCATGTTTTGGGGTTGGATATGTGTGTGTTCATATAGGTATATAGGAAATGCCTCTCATGTTATCGATATGCCTACTTAGTGCTAGTGCCCAGCCCCTAGCCTATTGGATGTGGGCATGGGGAGTTGTGGCATGGGCCCCACTAGGATGGGTCATGACGTTCCTTCCACTTTTTCATATGAGTAATAATAGGGAATTAATTATAGAAAATATTATAGTATACTCATCCCACTCCATATATTCAATT
This sequence comes from Viscum album, assembly GCA_963277665.1. Taxonomy (NCBI): domain Eukaryota; kingdom Viridiplantae; phylum Streptophyta; class Magnoliopsida; order Santalales; family Viscaceae; genus Viscum; species Viscum album. The sequence goes on from OY728167.1 coordinate 690,055,738, forward strand.
TATTTATATTGACTCGTATTCGTATCAAGATTCCAAAGTTGATCTTCTTTGCCTTCCACACAATAGAGGACCAAAATGATTATTTCATGCTCTAAACACTGAACATTGGAAAATACCATTTCAATGGAACAAATTAATTTCTAAAAAACTATTCTATCATAGGAACCACTAAAAGGATGTGGGAATTACGTCATTGAGGACTCAAGAGAACATTGTTTCCTCTGTTCCCAATTTGGAATTTCATCATGATTCATAGATTGATTATTTTTTGTGATCATAGGAAGAAGAGTTTATATTCTATATTCCATGTATTTTGTTTTTAATGTGGAAATTAACATCATTGTCCCTTAAATTTAGTGTTAGAAAAATGAATTATGGTTCTATCCATTGACTAAAACCAAAAATCAAAGTGTTAGAAACAATAATCATAGTGTGATACACATAATAATAAAAAATTTATTATATGTTCATATAATTACACATTATTTTCATCCTTTTACACCGTATATTTTTCATAGGTTATCCATGGTCATAATTTATTCAAAACAACCATAATATTTCAAAATAAAAGTGTGAATAATCCTAGGAATATCCCCCATGATTTCAAAATAGGTGTGTACTCAGGGAACCCTAACCTTGTACTATAATAAGGATTGAGATATACTCAAATAACTTATTTTAGGTATCTAACCCTTAGATGTATCTATTCATAACCTTATCAACTTATAGTATCTAGACTTGGATGTTTTTCTAGGTAAACCACACTCCATTATTTTCCATAAATTAAAAAATTATCTTATAATTAGAATTATACTAATGGTTATGACTTATGTAGTTCCATCCTTATTTCCAACGGTTAACTAAATTGTTCTCTATTACTATGTAAATAAACACAGGATTTTTGTAAATAGATATTACACATTTTTATATGAAAATCTAACAAATTTCATAAATACTCACCCATTGACTATAAAGGATTTGTCTTTATAGAATAGATATATAATCATCTTACTTCAAGAATGATCTTAAAAATCACCAAAAACAATCTTCCCATTTAGTACTATTAAAAAAATACCCTACTTAAAAAAATTATTCATAACTAAGTGGAATGGAAATTTAATGTCCCTGACCCAAAATCCAGTAAACCAATTCTCTAAACCGTGTCACCACATGAAATCAAGAATTCCTCCATAAAAAATAGATGTTTACGACTATCGGTGAGTTTTTATGAAGTTGTGGTGGGAGACAGTATCATTTTTACTAAAGTAATCCATAACAGAAAAGAATATAATTTGTGAAATTCCATTGAAATAACCAATGAACATGGACAATCAAGCATCTCCCAATACTGGGTACTAATCGTAAAATAGAAAAAAAATATTCCATGTCATGATAAATAGTGTTAGGTGAAAAAACAAAAATAAAGAAAAATAGAAGAATCCCCAAACTGTTCTTGACTCAATGGTTGTAAATTCATCCATGCACATCCAAATCTTGAACTAACTCCCAAAAAAGGGCATTTTACCTTATGATAACACGTAATCATGGATTATACATAGGTATCAAACGGTGCTTGAGGAAGGAGTGAGTAGATTTTAGTAGGACACCACCAATAGTGTCTATAAAATATCCAGTCTAATAGATAGTGCATGAAAATATATAATAAATGAAAAATAAACAAAATAATCTCAGGAGATGTTTGTAAGAAATATTTACATTAACCATTACAAACTGTAGTACAATTTTCCTTATTTTCATCATCTTTTTCACTTAATTCATTTTCAACATGTGTTCCATGGGTTAGCATTTACATCATTCACATAAGGGTTTAAAGAATTCATCACTATTCATAAGGGAATAATTAAACTCCCTATATCACTAAAGATATTAACACCACAACAAACACATTATCATCTCCTCGAAGCCTTAGTCTGTGTGCAATGGAACTATTAGGGAAATAGAGCTCTGTCTCATTCCCTAACATGTGTATTGTGGGGTGGAGTTTAGATCCTCAGGCTAACTCATCCCATGGTAATATAACCTTAGTAAATACCCCACAATACCATGCCATGTGCACATTATTCTATACTCATTCATCACACATACCATACACAAACCATTTACAACCAATACAAAAAATAATCACAATATGTAACAATCAACATGGGAATAAATATCAATCTATAACCCATTAAACATTTACCATTTACATTACATAGACCATTTAGCCTGAATTTCCATTCTTATGTCGGAACCCCATTGTCCAATTAAATAACTCCCTTATCATCCCATTTATCATATTCATCATTTCACTTATGAAAACCCATTAGACATATTTCTCAATTAACAAGACATTACCAATTTACTATATTCATCATTTCATATGTGCTACCATTATTAGGCACTTCAACAAATTTTTTAATCCATTTGACACATCCCCACATTAACCAAATTAACCCATCGTCATGTTATGCCAAACAACCCCTTAATCAATTATCAAAACTATGAAATAATACCAATATTCAATTTCCAATTAAAATGGACATATTAATAGTTCAACATGTACGCTATGTTACCACACATCAGTTCCACAATTGAATTTTATGAGTCCCAGGTTCGAGAATGTTGACGCACACCATGGATGGACCTAAAGTGCTCTATTCAACCTTGATGCATCCCACATGGATTGTGAGGTGATCAAATCATCATTTAGACACCAATATTACTAAATGTCACCAAAGTAATCAAAATGACAACATGAGATAACCATGAATTCAACCAAACATGCACAAATCAACACAATTACAATGTGATGTCACTTGTAGACCACATGCCTCGAATTTGATGATGAATTCACTTCCAAGTATTTCCTTAGATCTAGATTCATGAACCCATTGAAACATTAATCAAAATTACAATAGTAAAAGAGGGGTTTTTGAGTTCAAAGAATATTTATCATGTTATAATACCTAATATAGAAAAGTTATGAAAGGAGAGGATTATTCTTACTCGATGTTGTGATCCGAAAACAATGATGCTCCAAACAGCCTTGAAACGAGGGAGATCAATACTTGGGAGCTCTTGAAGGTTGTGGTTCCTCATTTGGACTATAGTTAGGGGAAAGAAAAGAAAAATTGGGTCAAATAAAAAATCATGAAATGAAGAAATGCCTTTTATCTAACTTTTAATTGGGGGAATAGTTTAATCACATGTTTTACCAAACCATGTGAAAACCGTGTGCTAGCCACTTTTTAAGGGAGGTACAGTCTAATTGTTTACAAGGGAGCCCTGTATGTTTTTTCAAACCATGAAAAAAAATTATTTAAATCCTTTTTCTATGTTTTCACGGTTCTCCTTGGATGGTCTCATGATTTACTTAACCATACGTCAATCATGATCCATGAACAGGATGTATTGGTTTTCCTTCCATTCATATCTCGAACCCCTATAACACCACTAAGGCCACTCATACTCTTTGGAAATAGTTCATTAACAAAGAAAGTAGATTTGAACCATAATTTAAATATATACATTCCTCTAATATGCCTGATATCATACAACCTCCCCACCTTATAACGGATCATCCTCGAGCCACATCTCAAGCTTCACTAATTTGTTGAAGAAAAGGGATCGGGCCAATGGGCCCTCATATCTGATTCCCACTCCCATGTTTCTTCTTGTATAATACCATTCTACCAAAAATTTCTAAAAAGTGTAAAAAAATTACTCAACAGGGCCTTCTCAGATTGGTTTACTACATGAACATGATGTTCCTCAGAGGAAGCATCAACATAAAGCTCAACATCCTCAACAACAATTACATGAAATTAATTAGGGAGATGTTGTTGAATAATAAAAACATGAAAACCAACATGCATGCCACACTACCTCTATGGAATAGAAATTCAGCACACCTTCAGTCTGATCCTATCCAAAATCTCCAACGACCCCATTTACCTAGGCTCTATCTAACCCTGATTCCGAATTCAATGGTGATCGGACCTTGGTGACACCAAAAGAAATAGACTATCACCCACCATAAACTTAAGAGGTCTATGGTGCCATTTTTCATATGAATTCTACCTACTTTGAGAAATTTCCCTATGTTTTTAAATTAGTTGAACCATTTCAATCATCTACTATATAAGACTCAATCACAACATCCCTAATTATTTATCTTATAGCCAAAATTACAGAGATATACATGTCCTCCCATAGAGCACCTTAAATTATTCCATTTGACTCATATCTAAAAAATGGTTGTTGTTGGAAAACTCAACATGAATCAAGTGTTTTCCCATGAAACATTGAAATTTAGGACACACTCCCAAAACATGTTCTCTATAAGATTAATTATATTATTTTAATGATCATCCATCTACGGTTGAAAATATGTACGCCTGAATACCTAGGTACCTAGCGCTTTCTATAATCCCATCCCTAAGAAAAATTTGAAACATGGATCCTGATATGAAACTATGGATCTCATAATCCACTCAAATGCATTATCTGTCAAACAAATAACTCACATAACTGATCAACAGGGAGTTTCTCTTGAATCGGAATTATTTATGACACCTTGGTCAACCGATCCATGAACACCCTGATCACATTATTATTCTAAGGCATCCTAAGAAGACACACTAGAAAATCCATCATTGAATTTTCCCACTTCCATTATAGAATGGGAAATTCATGTAAAAAACTACATGGGAATCAACATTAATCCTTAACCAACAGACAGGTAAGGTATCACACCACAAAACTCGCAATCTATTTCTTCTTTCTCGACCACTAGTACTACCTATAAAAATAATGATGCATTTTAGTCACACTAGGGTTCATAGCCCATCTTGATTCATGAGACTCATACCTCAACTCTTATCTAATAATTTTTTCACAGCAACACATCCATTAACTTGCACAAATCCATCTTCCTCAATCGAACAACCATAAGGTGACTCCCCACCTTTAACGCTTTCCATCAATGATGAATACTCCAGATCCCCAAGTTGACTCCCCTTGACCTAGATCATGGGAACATAATCCGGTGCTATGTTCTGAAGATTTATCTTCCATTTCAAATATTATATCTATCGATTCATTTCAACAAAAAACTCCATCACCATCCGCTTAGAGTTGGACTACTAAACCTCCTGACCTTACATTTTCGACTTAGTGAAACTTCAACAGTGTTTCCCTTTCCTGGTGTGTAACCCATATCAAAATAAAAATACTACCTATACTCCACCCATACCAACTGCCAAAGATTCAAATCACACTGAGATAATATGTACTTAAGGATTTTACTATCAGTATATACCATGAATTATTCTCCCAATAAGTAGTTCCTTCAACACTTCAGGGCATACACCCCCGCGACCATCTTGAGATCATTAGTGGGGTAATTTTTCACATTTGGCATCAACTTCCAATACTCATATGCTAAAACTTGATCATCCTGCATCAATACTACCCCAATTAAAACATCGAACACATTATAGAATAAGGTGTACCTCTTAACCGGCTTTAGTGACATTAGGATCAATGTGGCCATTAGCCACTTCTTCAACTTTTGAAAATCATTCTCGCATGACTCGGACCACTCTAACATAAATCCCATTTTGGTTAAGCTCGAATGTGGGAAATCAAAATGAGATAAATATTTATTGAACCTTTGGTAATAATAATCCAATCCCATAAAACTCTAAACATCAAAAATAGTCTTGGTCATTATCCAAGACACAACAACACACACATTCTCCGGATCCACTTACACACCTTCCTCAAAGATGATTTGACCCATGAAATAAATTTTATCTATATAAAATTGATATTTGGATATATTTAAATAAATCATATCTTATATTTGTGTACTCATGATGATGTAAAAATGTTTTCCAGGATTTTCTTGAGTTTTCGAGTACACCATGATTTCACCAATAGAAACCACTACGAACCGATCCATATAGGGCTAAATTACTCGATTGATAGAATACATGAACACTTTAAGAACACTGCTCAATCTGAATAGAATCACCACAAACTCAAAGGACACCTACCTACTCTTAAAGGAAATATATTACATATTATATGTTCTTACCCTCAGCTGATTATATCCCGATTTCATATCAATATTGGAGTTCAATGAAGCACCACTAAGATTTCAAAAATGGCCATCAATTCAAAGAAGATTGTATTTCCTCTTTACCATCATATAATTAAACATCATACAGTCAACAAAAACCCATAACATCATATCACCCCCTTGTAAATAAACAGTAGTGATCCCCAATTTGACATACTAGAAGAAATAAACTCTTTATTTTCCAATTCCACCAAATGAGTTTTATGGTCCTAGAGTTATCTTGATGAAATTATATACAATGGAAAGGAATATGGTTCTCCTCTCAATATAAACTCTATTATTAACTCAACATATCTCTTGGGAAGTATCCTCATTATGTCTTCAAGAAAAAAATCCTAAAACTAATCTACCATATGAGGAAAGACATGCTACTATTCTCCTCCTTCATAGATCCAACGATAAGGTACATGGGTTGTGATTTCACCCAAATACTGAAATACAACCCATAGAGAGTATGATCTAACATCCCACTCACCACAATGCAAATAAGTGTCCCCATAAAGAGACGTGAACATTAATCAACAATGGTAATGGTCAATATGGTCCTCGTAGAGTACCATCCAATCTATACCCAAAATATGTAAAAACCCACACATATTGAGGATCAAAAAGTCTCATATAAAATGGTACCCACCATCCTCTAGAAAATTACCCATAAATTTTATAGTACTTTATGATCTCACCGGTAGATGTGTGTCAATAGACATAACCGCAGACACATGTTCCATGACTAGGCCAAATATAACTATTAAATGAGTTGAGATAAGAAAATGTCTGGAACCTGTATCAGATAAATAACATACAATAATAGAAGATATAATAATCATTCCTCAGACTATAGATGGTTTAGCATCACTACCTCCCGGTGTAGAATAAACTATGTGAAGGTGAACCACCCATCTACCTTGGAATCTGGCATATGTACCAAGAATGCACTACCCTTCTAGTCTGTATGATCTCACCCTAGAGTAACATATACCCAAACTCTATTAGTATGACAAATACAGATCTAGATTCCTACCTAATATAGGAAAACTGACCCCCTTTTAGTTCTTGGAACATGTTTCAGACATCCATCTTCACAGAACTATTGAGGATTCATATAGAACCTATGTAAATTTCTCAACCTTTTGCATGACTGGAACTCAACTCATCGTCAAAAAAAGTGACGGTACATGTTCCACATCCCTCCGCACTGGTAACAGAATATTTGAACACCACCCTGAGAGGACTTACCTCACACCTGACTACTCTGTGAACTTCAACCGTAATTGAAACCCCAAATTGATGGCTTCTAGCCTTAGAATCCACACCACTTTTCCTCCCAACTAGCACCATAAGTCCACCACCTAAATCCCCATTTAAGTTCTGTTATGAGATAATTTATTGATCCACCACTTTTATAAACATCTTAAAATAGAATAAACTCACATGTGACCTGATCTCAAGTCTGATTCCATCAAGAAAACATTTCACAAAAGCTGCCTCATCTCATGTCATTGCTATAATCAAGCGGCAGATGTCAGTGAAATTGATAGAATAGTCACTCACTGACAGAACCCCTAGGGTAAACCTCATAAAATCTATAGACTTCTTATACAAACCGTTTTCTATATAGATGTGTTCTAGTTTCTTTTACTGGAAATCCTTCTGTATAATTCCATCAGCCAGCTCATTTTGAACCCTGATGTCCCACCAACACTTTTTCTGAAATCGTAGTATATTGACCTATAACTTGACTCACTTCTTGGTAGTTCTCTATAAATGGTCAAGAATCATCTAGATATACTATATCTAAAACATAAATACCTATTTCCTACCCTCTCTTCTAATTTTTATATGGTTATATAGCTAGAAATATCTAGTTTGTTCAAACATACTCGATACAGCCCTCCCTAGGACCAATTCCATCATCTATATAAATCAAGAGAAGTTATCAAGAAACATCTCATCTATATTACCATAAATCACACTGTCTTCATACACCACTACCAATGGATCATTTGAATAAACATGCTCATATCCCCCTTCCTACACATTACTTCATGGTTCAGTTATCTATAATGATAAACATGAACATTATAACACTTAACATCTAGCTTTCCCAGTTCAAATAAAATAAGGATCTCTTATTTCCATATATTACCCATTAACATAAAATATCCCAATAGACATCATCAAATCCCACACACTTCCCTCGACTATCCCTTCGATGTGTAATTGCTAAAACATGGTATACCAACTTACACGTTAACATGTCTTACATTTAACAGCAATACAATACTATTTCCATACTCACAACACATAATGTTCCTCATAGAAAAATTTCCCATTTTATAACTTCTTACAACCATCATTTTCAACTCACATGGGACCCCTTTATTAATCAGTATTCATTAACAATTATTTAATTTTTTCCCATTATCCCCATTCTCATCATTTCATTAAGAACCATTTTCATTAAGTTTAAAGGAATTAAAATGAATTCTACTTTCATACCCCACAGCCCCATTCTGTGTGTTCCTATAATGATAGATGCCTCTTTTTTTATTTTAATAATGTTGGTGCTTTAGTCAAAAGAACAAAGAAAATTTATTTTCAAAAAAGTAAAGGTTACATGAGATGAAAAGACGGAATCATATTAAAATCTTTAACATGTAAAGGAATCAGCCTTTCTGGGAGTTCTTCCAGCCATGTTATGTCCTGAGAAACTCCATTATTTTAAAGACCATCCACAGCCATATTATCTTCTCGATAGGTATGTGTTTCAATGTAGTTGATGTCATAGAGAGAGTGAAAACAATTCATCCAGCGTGTAGTAAGCGAACAAGATAGGTGAATCTCCCCATTACAGATGGAATGCACTACAGTTATAGAATAACATTCAATCCACAAGTTTTTCCATCCTTGGCATAAGGAGAATGATCTGGCATAAATTGTACTCAGAATTTCAGATTCTAGAGAGATTGCAGTACCAACCCCTCCAAAAAACCACCCAACAATGTGACCAAGATGATTTCTGAAGACAACGCCACACCCAGCGGGTCCTGGATTTCCTTTAGAGGCTCCATCCATGTTGATTTAAGTCCAACCTAGAAGTGGAGGTCTCAATAAAACCACAAATGTCCTTTCCGGTTGTATGAAAATTCAATCAACCTGAAGACGTCTCAGTATCATAAAATCTTCCAGAGAGTTGTTGCAATTTACTTTCAGAATCAACGCAGCTTCCCGAATAGCGATGAGAATTCTCATTTTACCTGAATTAATGAGGTGTGAAAAGTTATTATGGTGAATTGTATTTCTACCATACCAAATCACATGAATCAGCTCTGCAACCCCAACAAGGAACACGTTTCTGATTTGTTTGGAGTTATCTATAGCAACACAAAGATTTCTCGTAGCATCAATAGAGTTTCGAATCATCCATCTGCAATCAAAAGTGTCAAAAATATAGTTCCAAAGGGAAGTGGTGGTAGTGCAAGATAGAAATAAGTTATTAGTATCTTATCTATGTTGATTTAAGAAAAGGCATTTTGAACAAAGTTGAATTCCAAAAATTTGAAGACATGAGTCAGTGAGAACACTACTGTAGGTGAGACGCCAAATAATAGTGAGTCTTGAGGGATTAATCGAGGGTTTTTCAAAACATTTAATCCATTTATGGTCATTTTTGGGGTTATGCAAAGAGAATTTATAGAAATATTTTGAATTTAGAATCCCATTATTAACAGGTTCCCAAATCAAGAGATCATACGTGGTTGAAAATTGGTAAGAATCTACAATTTGAATAATATTTTTATGAAGGGTATCAATGTGAGAATTTAGAAAAATACTAACATTGGAGTCAATGTTATCCGGGATATGGTCAAGGGGAGTCAAAGAGATAAGAGGAGCATCAGTCCAGTTGTCCAACCAAAATCTCATGGAAGAGTTTCTAGAGACAATCCATCTAGAGTTGGTAATAATATTTTCGTACATGTTTCTAACAGAGGGAAAAATGGAAGAAGTCATGAAATTATTGTTACCTCTTTTCAATATATCAACGAACCTATTTTTGATGAATGCAATCGAGGGGGAGTCATTATGAATCATTTTCCATGTAAATTTGGCTTGTAGAGCCTTATTAATGATTTTAATTTTTTAATACATAGACCACCCATTTCTAAAGGTTTACATCAATTAGCCTAAGGAATGTTCACAAGTTTTCTATCCAAGGTTATTCCTGTCCAAACAAAAAATTCAATGTGAAAATTAATTTTTTTTATAAGACCAGCTGACCAATTATAGACCATCATCGAGTAGACCAATTTCGAGACAATGAACGAATTTACATGGTAGACTCTCCCCTCTATGGATAGTGATTTTCCTTTCCATGTGGAAATATTATTAAGAATTGGGTCATAAATATTTGAGAAGTATCATGCTTTGGGTATGCCCTAGGAAATGGGAACCCCAAGATATTTTAAGGGAATAATACCTTCTTTGATGTTAATATCATTTATAATACCATTTTTCATTCCAGTTGGGAAGTTTTTTCCAAAGTAGATTATAGCATCTCGTCTTTTTATCACATGAACTTTCATTACATTTTACAAAACCGAGGATCTTTAAGGTATAGTGTCTTGGAAACCAGGAACATAAAACATGAAAAGAACAAAAACACTCTTCTTAAACACTTGAAAGGCTTCTCCTTAAGTTCATCCTAGGTTCATTACTGCATCTCATAACCTGGGGACATACATCAAAAGAAAGGGTGAGCAGAAATCCCAGTAAGGGAAACAAGAGAAACATTTTACATGTGAACTTGAGATACTTCAATAAGGACATGAAAAGAAATTTAAGGCATGAGAAAGAAATAATGAGATACATCATAAAAAAATAACATTTTTCATAACTTGAAGATGTGGCTGAAACATTTAATATTGACAATCGTTTCGTTTCACCAAGGTCCATCCCCAAGGTGTCGTTAAAAATTACCAAGGTTATTCACCATGGCGTCGTTAAAAATGGTCATCTCTAGAGATTAAGTCTTTATCCAACGCATTGGAGCGCTATCAGGGCACACCCTTAAATTTGCCTTTATTATAATTGAGCCACATATATCATCATCAAAAATTTCATAGATAACCCATATATCATAAAATAAATGGGTTTCATTTCATAATCATAACGTTTTAAAAAACTGCTTTAAAGACATGATCTTTACGTTACTTTAAACCCACGGAAAGGAAAAGCGGGTATCATGTATGTAAATCCCAGAATTTAAAATAGAACATTTTTGTATATATGTGAATAACCCTGTAGAAATAAGAGCTTTGAGTATTCTCTTAATAACATGAAGTAATTTTGAGAAAAAGAGAGAGGCATTTTGAGACAAAAATTTTGCAGCGCAACGGCTACGTTACAAGGTTTTAGAAAACGTGGAAAAGAGAGGGGACATGGGTCAAACAATGATAAATGACCCATAAAACAGTAGAGGGATAGAATATAAGGGATTTAAGAACATGGTAATGAAAATTTTAAATATACCATATGAAATTAAGAATATGAAAGGAAGACAAAAATAAGATTTCTCTTATGAAAATTCGGCAGCCTAACAGCGTTACAGAAACATCAACCAAAAATGAATTGATGATATCGAATAGGGTCTCTTATCATATGAACATAAAAGATCAGTATGGTAGATATAGAGATCATACCCCAACAAAATAAAAAGGAACTTGCAAGACATGACATGGAATTAGAACTTTGAAAAGGAGAAGGGTGAAAGAATCCCTTAAAAATTCGGGATCCTAACAGCGTCACTTAAACTTCAAAAAAAATGAATTGATGAGATCAAATAGGGTCTCTCATCATATGAACATAAGAGTCCAGTATGATAGATATAGATATCATACCCCTACATAACAAAAAGGAACTTGAAATAATTGACATGAAAGTAGAACTTCAAAACGAGAATGGTGAAGAACCACTTAAAAATTCGGCAGCCTAATGGCGCCACTTAAAACATCAAAAAACTGAATTGAAGAGATGAAATGGGGTGTCTCATCATATGATCATAAAATATCATTATGATAAATTTAGAGATCATATCCCAACATAAAAAAAAGGAACTTGAAAGGATTGACATGAAAGTAGAACTTCAAAAAGAGAAGGGTGAAGAACCACTTAAAAATTCGGCAGCCTAACGGCGCCACTTAAAACTTCAAAAAAACTGAATTGAAGAGATCAAATGGGGTCTCTCATCATATGATCATAAAAGATAATTATGATAAATTTAGAGATCATACCCCAACATAATAAAAATTAACTTGAAATACTTTACATGATATTAGATCTTGAAAAATGAGATGGGAGAAAGAATCCGTTACAAAAATTTCGGTAGCCTAACAGCGCCACTTAAAACTTCAAAAAACTAAATAATGAGAGTAAGAGGGGATATCTCATTATATGAACATGAAAAGGGCAGTAAGAGGAGTATAAAAGAACACCCTTTAACATTTGAACATGGAGCATAAAAGAAATTACATAAAAGAGATTTCTCGAAAAGAAAGAGAAAGATCGGATCCCTTACCTTAAAATGTAACTCTTAAACCTCAAAGGTTGGGACCTTGAGGGCTTGGGGTCATCTTGGGAGGACTCCTTGGGAGGTAATGAGACCGTAAATTCGTTGGGAATGAGTGGGGAGTCGAATGGATGAGATGAGGGCTTGGTATTTATAGGGAAAGTGAGGGGACAAGGCATTAATGGCCAAGGGACACCTCACATGTGCTTTTCTCAAACCCATGTGCTCTCCCTTGGCATTTATCATGGATTTAGGCCACATGGGGCCCCCAAAACAATAATTCATCACCCTTGGCCGGCCAAACCTTAAAGGATCTCATGACATCATCATGACACAATTATGATGTCATTAAACATATCGAAACCCTAAAACTGCATTTTTACCATTCACTGAAAAATTCATCTTTCTCAGAAAAATCCCAAACATTCACCTTAACTAAATATTGATTCCCTAATTAAATTTATGAACTCCATTTTATAAATATAATTTTCTAAATATTTTTAATTCATTTTTTAAATAAATTGACTATTCACCAAAAATTCATTTTTTTCAGAAAAATCCCCAAAAATTACCCTAACATAATATCGATGCTCTGAGTTCAAAAATGAAATCCATTTTATAAAAATAATTTTCTAAATATTTTTAATTAATTTTTTAATTAAAAAACACTATTCACCTGAAAAAACTAATACTTGAATAATAATTAATGAAACCGTTATTTAACCATTTTATTGAATCACATTACTTAATCAAGGTGCCTAGATTATTTTAAAACTTTCTTTAAGTGAGATTACAAATCCATTTGGTAACATTACTAATCCTAAGAGTAAAATCACTATTCACAATTTACTATTCATCAAAAATCAAGTTGATCTTATTAGACTCTAAATTTCGTACTGAACATAATTGTAGAAGACCATTTTTTTGAGAATCATTACACATTTTAAATTATTTGAGGTTTACACAAACATTTTTTTTAAATAACCTTTTGAAAATTCATCAAAAATATTCATACTATTTTTATCCAGTCATTTGAAAATTCATAAACTTCATCATAAGAAGAAATACCAATTTTTATTTAAAACAAGGATTACACAAGGTAATTACGGTCTCGTTACATAGCTCCTTATAATACCAGCATAGGACCTAAGAGTAAGGTGTGCTAGGGTGATAGAATCTTGGGGCGGCTCAGTCAACATTTCCCGAGTAGTAATTTCTATCAATTTTAACTTCTCGCGAAGGCGATTCCGTTCTAGCTTCACATGATGACGTTCGGCTTGGATTTGATCCAGAGCAAAGCCCAATGGTGCTACCTCCTTCCCAAGCTCTGTTAGATGGTCTTCGATCGGTCCAAGACTACTAGGTGAGGCCATCAAATCTTCTTTCTATAATAATTAACCAAGATTACTTGTATTTAGAGAAAATAATCAAAACATTTTGTTCACAGTGGTCATATTGACCGATGGTCATATAACAATCAAAACACAATGTTCTCATTTTAATTATAATCATGTTTATCAAATAAAACATTTTTGTTGAGTATAAAAATAAAATAAAATAACACATGAAATTAGGAAACAAGATTTATTCAAAATTTCGGGCCGTTACAATCTTCCCCCCTTAAGAAATTGCGTCCTCGCAATTTTTAAAATTGGGTTTTGAAATTTCATTGAAAGTCCCACATCGGAAAAAGAGTCAGTAACACTATTACTTTAAAATAAATAAAAGGGAGTACAAAGGCCAACCGAGTTTACTCATACTAGGATTCCATGTAGGAAACATCGACATGGAGGAGAAAAAAAAGGGTCACGTTCTGAGGGAGAGTGATAGAGAACATGATTAGGATATAGTTAACCATAAGAAAATCCCAAACTTATGATGTGTGTAAGAGGTCTTTGATTAACTAGTAGGAAATGTAAACCAACAACGTTTTTGTTTTACGTTCCTTTTAATAACATTGAGGAATTCATTTACAACATAGAACAAAAATATAAGGAAATATATCTACCTTCATGTATAGTTTCATACTTTAATAAGTTTCTACCAAAACTAATCTTTTCTCCAAATGATGAGCATTCAAAACTACTTGGTCTCATCAAAACACAATAATCATCTTCTAGAGAATCACATAATCCACAAAAGATCAACTATCTATTTCTTATATCTTTAAAAATTATCCCAAAATTAGAAAGGGCAAGGTAAAACAACACTTTAAAAAGAATCCCATAGGAATGGAAACTACTTTTAAATCTTCAAAGTTCCATGGTAATACCCAAAGTTCATCATAGACCATTCCATAAATAATGGTCCTTAAGATTCCTCAAAATAAACCAAACTAAGATTGAAACCCAAATACAAGAAAGATTTGATAACATAGTCTTCCAAAATAAACTTCATTATTCATATCCAAACAACATCAACCACTCCTAACATCTTATAACAAAAGTAGCTAACCTAAACATATTTTACCCAAGATAGGTTAGTCATTTCCATAAGTAACCTAAATTACTATAAGTTCACCTTAAATTCATCGATTCTTCAAAATATAAGTCAGCCTTACTCCTCAATGAAAATACCGTAGTAATCTATTTACCTCGATCAAATATGGTTCCCAAAATAATGAACGTCTTCCAAAATAATAATCATATTTTAATCCCCTAATCATCCCTGTCATATTAATATGACAATCGTCGCATTTACTATCACATTGGTTGTCGGGACATGTTCTTCCATTTCCCACCATTAACTAAGAAGAGAAAGCATAATTAGGGGCTTAAGTACTTAGCTAATAATCATGAAAAGGAACTAAAAGCATATAAGGATAACTTGTAGATGAAAGGTATACCCTAACTTGTGATCTCCTAGGTTCCCATCTAGGTTATGCATGATCATATATTCTTATGTGAATCTTTATTTTATTTTATCAGTGTTCCTTTAACAATGGTTCATACTAAGCTTATGAATTTACCAAAGCATATCCCCCGGGAGTGTCGTAACCAAGAGTGCAGCAAGGCCCATTGTCGTGTACCAGTTCCCATTCGAGTCTAGCTCAAAGTGGTGTTTTTGGGTTTTACCCCTATGTACATCTGTGCCAGAGCCACCTCTACCTGCTCGTATCCAGACAGGGATGTATTTGCTTGGCAACCCCTTACTCAATCCTCACCAAAATACCAGGAAGATTTACTATATTTAAACTCTTCTATAGGGTTTTTCCTACAGTTTTTATATCCTAATTTCCACAAATAACTAAACCATCCTTTGATACCAACTATAGCATCCCGTCTTTTTATCACATGAACTTTCATTACATTTTACAAAACCGAGGATCTTTAAGGTTTAGTGTCTTGGAAACCAGGAACATAAAACATGAAAAGAACAAAAACACTCTTCTTAAACACTTGAAAGGCTTCTCCTTAAGTTCATCCTAGGTTCATTACTGCATCTCATAACCTGGGGACATACATCAAAAGAAAGGGTGAGAAGAATTCCCAGTAAGGGAAACAAGAGAAACATTTTACATGTGAACTTGAGATACTTCAATAAGGACATGAAAAGAAATTTAAGGCATGAGAAAGAAATAATGAGATACATCATAAAAAAATAACATTTTTCATAACTTGAAGATGTGGCTGCAACATTTAACATTGACAATCGTTTCGTTTCACCATGGTCCATCCCCAAGGTGTCGTTAAAAATTACCAAGGTTATTCACCATGGCTTCGTTAAAAATGGTCATCTCTAGAGATTAAGTCTTTACCCAACGCATTGGAGCACTATCAAGGCGCACCTTTAAATTTTCCTTTATTATCATGTGAGCCACATATATAATCATCAAAAATTTCATATATAACCCATATAACATAAAATAAATGGGTTTCATTTCATAATCATAACGTTTTAAAAAACTGCTTTAAAGACATGATCTTTACGTTACTTTAAACCCACGGAAAGGAAAAGCGGGTATCATGTATGTAAATCCCAGAATTTAAAATAGAAAATTTTTGTATATATGTGAATAACCCTGTAGAAATAAGAGCTTTGAGTATTCACTTAATAACATGAAGTAATTTTGAGAAAAAGAGAGAGGCATTTTGAGACAAAAATTTTCCAGCGCAACGGCTACGTTACAAGGTTCTAGAAAACGTTGAAAAGAGAGGGGACATGGGTCAAACAATGATAAATGACCCATAAAACAGTAGAGGGGAAGAATATAAGGGATTTAAGAACATGGTAATGAAAATTTTAAATATACCATATGCAATAAAGAACATGAAAGGAAGACAAAAATAAGATTTCTCTTATGAAAATTCGGCAGCCTAACAGCGTTACATAAACTTCAACCAAAAATGAATTGAGGATATCGAATAGGGTATCTTATCATATGAACATAAAATATCAGTATGATAGATATAGAGATCATACCCCAACAAAATAAAAAGGAAATTGCAAGACATGACATGGAATTAGAACTTTGAAAAGGAGAAGGGTGAAAGAATCCCTTAAAAATTCGGCAGCCTAACAGCGTCACTTAAACTTCAATAAAAATGAATTGATGAGATCAAATAGGGTCTCTCATCATATGAACATAAGAGTCAAGTATGATAGATATAGAGATCATACCCCTACATAACAAAAAGTAACTTGAAAGAATTGACATGAAAGTAGAACTTCAAAACGAGAATGGTGAAGAACCACTTTAAAATTCGGCAGCCTAACGGCGCCACTTAAAACATCAAAAAAATGAATTGAAGAGATCAAATGGGGTGTCTCATCATATGATCATAAAAGATCAATATGATAAATTTATAGATCATACCCCAACATAAAAAAAGGAACTTGAAAGGATTGACATGAAAGTAGAACTTCAAAAAAAGAAGGGTGAAGAACCACTTAAAAATTTGGCAGCCTAACGGCGCCACATAAAACTTCAAAAAAACTAAATTGAAGAGATCAAATGGGGTCTCTCATCATATGATCATAAAAGATCAGTATGATAAATTTAGAGATAATACCCCAACATAATAAAAATTAACTTGAAATACTTTACATGATATTAGATCTTGAAAAATGAGAAGGGAGAAAGAATCCGTTACAAAAATTTCGGCAGCCTAATGGCGCCACATAAAACTTCAAAAAACTATATAATGAGAGTAAGAGGGGATATCTAATTATATGAACATGAAAAGGGAAGTAAGAGGAGTATAAAATAACACCCTTTAACATTTGAACATGGATCATAAAAGAAATTACATAAAAGAGATTTCTCGAAAAGAAAGAGAAATATCGGATCCCTTACCTTAAAATGTAACTCTTAAACCTCAAAGGTTGGGACCTTGAGGGCTTGGGGGCACCTTTGGAGGACTCCTGGGAGGTAATGAGACCATAAATTCGTTGGGAATGAGTGGGGAGTCGAATGGATGAGAGGAGGGCTTGGTATTTATAGGGAAAGTGAGGGGACAAGGCATTAATGGCCAAGGGACACCTCACATGTGCTTTTCTCAAACCCATGTGCTCTCCCTTGGAATTTATCATAGAGTTAGGACACATGGGGCCCCCAAAACAATAATTCATCACCCTTGACCGGCCAACCCTTAAAAGATCTCATGACATCATCATGACACAATTATGATGTCATTAAACATACCGAAACCCTAAAACTGCATTTTTACTATTCACTGAAAAATTCATCTTTCTCAGAAAAATCCCAAACATTCACCTTAACTAAATATTGATTCCCTAATTACATTTATGAACTCCATTTTATAAAAATAATTTTCTAAATATTTTTAATTCAATTTTTAAATAAATTCACTATTCACTGAAAATTCATTTTTTTCAGAAAAATCCCCAAAAATTACCTTAACATAATATCGATGCTCTGAGTTCAAAAATGAAATCCATTTTATAAAAATAATTTTCTAAATATTTTTAATTAATTTTTTAATTAAAAAACACTATTCACCCGAAAATACTAACACTTGAATAATAATTAATGAAACCGTTATTTAACCATTTTATTGAATCACATTACTTAATCAAGGTGCCTAGATTATTTTAAAACTTTCTTTAAGTGAGATTACTAATCCATTTGGTCACATTACTAATCCTAAGCGTAAAATCACTATTCACAATTTACTATTCATCAAAAATCAGGTTGATCTTATTAGACTCTAAATTTCGTACTGAACATAATTGTAGAAGACCATTTTTTTGAGAATCATTACACATTTTAAATTATTTAAGGTTTACACAAACATTTTTTTTAAAATATCCTTTTGAAAATTCATCAAAAATATGCATACTATTTTTATCCAGTCATTTGAAAATTCATAAACTTCATCATAAGAAGAAATCCCAATTTTTATTTAAAACAAAGATTACACAAGGTAATTACGGTCTCGTTAAATAGCCCCTTATAATACCAGCATAGGACCTAAGAGTAAGGTGTGCTAGGGTGATAGAATCTTGGGGCGGCTTAGTCAACATTGCCCGAGTAGTAATTTCTATCAGTTTGAACTTCTCGCGAAGGAGATTCCGTTCTAGCTTCACATGATGAAGTTCGGCTTGGATTTGATCCAGAGCAAAGCCCAATGGTGCTACCTCCTTCCCAAGCTCTGTTAGATGGGCTTCGATCGGTCCAAGACTACTAGGTGAGGCCATCAAATCTTCCTTCTATAATAATTAACCAAGATTACTTGTATTTAGAGACAATAATCAAAACATTTTGTTCACAGTGGTCATATTGACCGATGGTCATATAACAATCAAAACCCAATGGTATCATTTTAATTATAATCATGTTTATCAAATAAAACATTTTTGTTGAGTATAAAAATAAAATAAAATAACACATGAAATTAGGAAACAAGATTTATTCAAAATTTCGGGCAGTTACATAGATGATGGATTTATGCCATCCAAATATTTTTCCAAAGAGCTCCTCATAGTGAGTGAGAGAATTTTTAAGAGTTATAATGTTTCTTATATCACGCTTTAAAAATAGAATGATTTCATCTTCATAAAGGAGGTGATTGGGGTCATTCACATTTCAATAAGAATGAATAGGTTAGATCTTGTTTTGGTTAACCAGACAAGTGAGCATAGAACTTAAATAGTCTTCTGTAATGGAAAAAATAATTGCAGATAGGGAATCTCCTTGTCTAAATCCTTTGGAGCAACTGAAGTATCTTCTATGAGATCCATTTATCAAGATGGAAATGTGAGTTGAATGGAAAGGGGATTTAATTCTAGATATGAAGATGTCATTGAAGCCAAATCCATGTAGAACTTTGAAGATGTAATCCCAGTCCATTGTGTCAGAAGATTTCCTAATGTCTAGTTGAATGGCGATGCGACTGCCACTATTTTTATTATTTAACATGTTAGTGCATTCAGAGGTAAGAAAAATGCAGTCTTGGATGGATCTCCCCGTGATAAAACCAAATTAATTCCAGGGGATAATTTTATCAGTAATAGTGTTGAGTCTATTTTCAATCATCTTGGTGATAATTTTATAGAGGGTGTTGATAAGAGATATAGGAAGAAAAAGAAGAATTTCAGAAGCATTACCAAATTTGGGAATCATGATAAGGAATTGGTCATTTAAACCATGACGTTAAATGCCATTATCAATGAAAGATTTAACAAGTTTGCAGACATCTTCTTGGATAATATCCAAATATTTTTTATAGAAACCATTATTGAAACCATCAGGACCCAGGGCACTGTCAGGATTCAATCCAAAGACAGTGTTTCTAATTTCATGATCAAGGGGAATGCCAAGGAGAAAAATATTATTAACATTAGTGAAAATTGTCGAAATTATTTCATTAATGAGGTCCATGTTCGTGCTTGGACCATTGAATAAATATTCAAATTAAGAGAAAACATAATTATCTATATCTCCATTTTTATCCAAAAGGTTATCTCCATATATGTGGGAAGAAAGGGGTCTACAAGATTTCCTAACTCTTTGCAATGAATTGTAGAACATGGTATTATAATCACAATTAGTTAGCCATTTTATTTTAAAATATTTTTTTACAAATTCTATCTTTGAAGGTGAGAAGCGAATTAAGGTTCACAGTAAAGATAGTTTCTAGATTGTGATCTGAATCAAAGTCTGAGTGAGTGTTATTTGTTTTGAATTTGATGAAGCTCATTCTCGAGAGAAAGGATGTCGTTATCAATTTTTTTGGCTGTAATGTTGCACCAACTTCTGATCTTGTATTTGAGATATCTTAATTTAATAAAATAGAAAAAGGCATCATTGGAGTGAGGCATAGAGGTACATCCCTTAGTGTAGTAGAGGTATTCAATGAGGGGGTGTCCTTGGTTAGTCCATTTCCCATAGTTGAGAGGGTTTGATCCTCCTCTGCTTGCATAGGATTTTCCCCCAGGAAACCTATTCCATGACAAGGTGAATTGGAAACACTACAAGAAATATATTTTAATTGAACAGGTGGAGACAGTTTTTACCTCCTACAAAGGTTAGTGAAATCCTTGTTGGGTTTAGAGCATGATACCTTCTCACAAGTATCAATAATTGCACTCTCCAGTTCCTGGTTTGAGAGTCTGATGATATCAAGAACAATAGTTTCCAATTCAGCTAGAAAATTTTGGTCCAAATTGAAATTTTCTTCCTATTCGGCAACATCAGCCTAAGTGACACCTGACGATTAACCTAAGAGTGGAAAATTGTGTGTTTTTAACCCATACTTCAGTTTTATTCTTTTCTAGTATTTCTATAATAGGATATTTATCCTCCTTGTTTATCTTAATTTATTTCCATTAATTTTCAATTGATGGGTTAACGTGTTTCCTAAACACCGAGAAATTAGAAATGTTATGACCAATGATCTTATACAGATAACAGAAGGGTGAATTTTTTTATTCTTTGAATCATGATAGATGCCTCTTAAATACCTATATACCTATAATGATGCATTAATCTGTAACCTCATTCCATCATGACCAAAATAAAAATATAACAAATATTCACATCCCATAGAAATTGCATCACCCAATGGGGAAATATCATTAAATGCAACAATACACCATAAGACAAAAAATTCCTACCCTATGAACTTTTGTTTTCCCTTGTACATGGGTTAGATACTCCCAAGAATGTGCTCATTGCCAAGTCCTGACTCATAATATTGTCATTTATACCATCCCAAATAGTAAAACCATAGAAAAATTTTTCTCATAAACAACTTTGTAACATCCCCAACATAGAAGCATCTCAACTTCTGCTCTGAGAAAGGTCACCACATGAGATATAGCACACCTCCCAGAATGTCATAGGGTGATGACTAGTGAAGATGGTTTAGTTAGTCACATGGGGAGATTGTACCCTCTTTACCAAATTAATCTAAATAAGAAATAAAAATAAACAGTGGAAATAGTTTTAAATAACCAATGGACATCTAAAATAAAACATATACCAAAATTGGGTACATACCAAAAACCAAAAATAAAAATTCCATGTAATGATAAATAATTTAACGTGAAAGAAGAGAAAATAAATAAAAAATGTGAAATCCCCAAAATATCTCTAACTGAAAGTCTAGAACCTCATCTAAGCACATCCCAAGCCTGAATCAACTCCCAATCAAAGGGTCTTTTCCCTTATCCTAATCTGAAAGCATGAAATCTCTACAAGTACCCAATGGTTCCCGAGAAGGGTTTGAGTAAAACTTAGTAGTGAAACACCATGTCTAACAGATATTGAAGGAATATACAAAATAAAAACATATAAACACCAGAATACATGTGTTCTATTAGTAGAAAATATTTACTTTAACCATTATTAACCTTAGTACCATTTTCCTAATTTGAATCATCATATTCACATAATTATTTTTCAACGTGTGTTATAAGGGTTAGGAATTTACATCATTAACATAAGAGTTTAAGGAATTCATCACTATAAATAAGGGTAAAAGTCAAGTCGCTGACTCAATAAGGATAATCAAATCACAAAAAACACATTATCCTCACCTTGATGCCTAAGTCTAGGTGGACAGCAACGGTTAGGGTTATGGAGCTATGTCCCCTTCCCTAAAACAAGAATTGTGTTGTGGAGTTTTAGAGCCTCAGTCTAACCCAACTTGTGGGTGTAGAACCTCATTCAATACCCCACACTACCAAGACATTTGAACATTCGTATATATCCATTCATCACACATACCATAAAAAACCATTTGAAACTAATACACATAGTGGTCAAAATCAATAACAATAAACATGGTAATCAATATCATTCCAAAACCAATTAACACATTTACCATTTACATTACATATCCCATTTATCATGAATCACCGCTCTTATTCCCAAACCCCTTCATCCTATTCGAAAACCCCCTTATCAACACTTTTTATATATTCATATATTCCCATAAAAAACCATTTAACATATTTTTCAATTCAGAATCCATTACCAATTTACTATATTCATAAATTTAATATGTAATATGATTCTTAGGCACTTAAACATATTTTATAATCCCTTCGAAACATCCATACCATAAACAATTTAACCCACTATCATGACATTGCAAAAAAAAATACCTTAATCCATTATCAAAATTATGAAAAATACCAATATATTATTTTCATTTAATCTATACATATTAACATGATCAACAAGGTCTCTATTTTACCCCAAATCAATTAGACACTTGAATTTTCTAGATCATGGGTTAAAGAATGTCGGTGCACCACATGGGAATACCTAAAACATTCAATTCAACCTCGGCACATCCCATGGGGCTCATGAGTGGTTCAATTCATATTTTATATGCCAATTTTTCCAAATCTCACATATGAAATCAAAAATCACAACAAGATATAACCATGAATGCAACTTAACATGCAAAAATCAAGATGAAGACCATGGGATGTAATTTGTAGACCACATACCTCGAATTTGAATATGAACGCACACCCAAAAATATCCATAGATATGGAATCAATCACCCCTTGAAGCATTAATCTTGATTTCAATAGAAAAGGGGGGTTTTGGGTATTTGGAATAATATTGTCTATGTTGCAATCCCTAATCCATAAAAGTGAAGAAGTGAGAGGATTAGACCTACTCAGACCTTCAATCGGCAAACAGCGACTCTCTAAACAACATTGAAAACAGGGAGATCAATATGTGGGTTTTATTGAAGGTTTTGGTATGTCACTATAGGTGGAGGTAGGGGAAAGTGACCAAAAATATGGTGTAATATACAAATATTAGGATGCAAAAACAGTAATTTTCATAACTTTTAATGGGTCACAAGGTATAGCCACACAATTTACTAAATCGTGAAAAATCATGATCTAACCACTGACTAAGGGTGGTAGGCTCACACGGTTACAATAGGAGCCCCAAAAGGTTTTTTAAACCATGAAAAAAACATGTGGAATGACTCTATCTATGGTTTCATTGTTATCCTGGGAAGGCTGCACGATTTACTTAACTGTGTGCCAACCGTACGATTTACTTAACTGTGCGCCAACCATACACCTTTCATAGGTTTCCTTTGTTTTCATTACATTCATGTCCTGAACACTCGAAACGCCTCTCAAGCCCCCTCATACTCTCAAGAAATAGTTCATTAACAAAAAAACAAGGCATTTAAATCAAAATCTAAGCAATTACATACCTCCACCAAGTCTAGGATCTTATATGAATCTCATGAAAGGGTGATATCAGATACTCAGTATGTTTAAACATGGTAGATATCAATTGATGAACATATGAAAAAATAGGAGAAGCATAAGGGTTTGATATGTTTAATATAATTTATAATGTTCATACTTAATCCATCATGGTTCATAAACATTATTCAATATATAAAACATTATCATTTCAAAATACATGAATCAAAAAGGAAAAAATTCCAAATTAATCAATCATGAACCATAACTTCAAGTCATATAGGTGTGGCACCATCTTAAGTAAAGAAACCATTTTATATTTTATGGTTTATTACTAAGGCCATAAAATCATAATTGATCAATGATCAAATAATTTTTTCCAAATCAGAATTTATAACGAATCATAAATAATTTCTAATAGTATATCAGTCACATCGACCAGTTTCCCATAGTGGATCAAACAAAATTAGCGTGTATCCCATACTTGATAAATCAGACTAACTGGGTCCCATAGTGCATCATTCACATTGACTTGTTTGTCCTATTCGATCAAGAACATCGAATTGTCTCCAATATTTATCGCATGATATATAAATGATTACTCAATTATTTGGATGACTATATAATTCTCAGCCCACCCATAACATATGGAAAACCATATATATATGTACCACAATATCATATAACCTACATCATAACAATATATCATAACCCATGTGACGAAGTTGTGTTTTATTAAAATTTCATCAATATTCCAAATCATTACCCATAGAAAAGAAATGGGTTTCAAAAAAATATCCTCATCAATAATCATAAACCATCCACATTAAAAATAAAGACAATAAAATTGGATCATATAAATAGTAAAACATATATATCCCTTAATTTATTTTTCATTTATGAATAAAAAATCCATAAATAGTCCATTTAAACATTATTGAGTAATATACCCTTTCCACTATCAAAAATAACTTTTTAAAAACAAAATTACCACAAAATATCATGATAAAAAATATACTTTGAAAAGAACCTTCAAAAATTATAAATATATCCTAAAATAATTGTGTTTTTACATTGGTGGGAAGTTATGTTCATGTCATATACATTATGAAAATTATTTCTTTCATATTTATAGTGAAAATGCCAAAAGTACCATGTTTGAAAAATTGATAGGAAATTAATTTTAAAATATTTTGTATAAAAAGGTAAAAATCCTTAAAATGGATTTTAAAATTATCTAAATTATCAAATTAATTAATTTAAATATTTATATATAATTAGGGAATATAATAGAATAATACCTGAATGAATAGTAAAACATAATCGATTTTCATTAAAAGAATCAATTTTTTCTCTAATGTACAGAAATTGTGGAAAATGAAATGAAAAAATGTATTCTCAATAAAAAAACATTCATGATTAATAATGTAATGTATTTATTAGTTATGGATAATATAATATCCCCAATGTAAATTTAAGAATAAATAATATTGATTAAAAATATGATTGAAACATAAATCCATCACCACATTGGTAAATTTTTTATCATAATACCCATGAAAAAAATATACATAAATGGATATTTAAATTTCCATAATATAAATCATAATAATCATAAAATTAAAAAATTGGAAATATAAATCACATAATGGAAGCAACAGATGATTATGACATGTGTCTTACAGAAATAAAATTTAGATTAAAATACTTTACATTAGTTTTGAATTCCCATGTATGTTTTTTATCCTTTTATTTAAAATATATTTATTCATTATATATCTATTAAAAACAATATTCATATATATCATACTATATTTTATTACTTATAACCATTTTATCACATTTTTATTAACAATTATATTTTATAACACTATTCTTGGTGGTAACCGCTTCATTTTTTCACGTATGTATTGGTTCGGTAGTTTTTTCCTTATACATTGATCATGGTTAAAAAATATAAAAAGTTTTAATATTAATATAAATACCACATATATTCACTAAATTAAAATTTATAGTCATCCATAAATTTTACTGAAATAGAAATTAATTACACCCTTCATGGAGATGGAAGACTGTACGTACACATAAATGATTTTTTTTTTCACTAGTCTGAATGAAGGAAATGTATATATTAATTAAAAATTAAAGAATATTTTTTGTTTAATATTTTTCACATAAATCCATTAAATATATCCTTATTACCACTCATGAAAAAAATAAAATGAATAATGTATCACATCGCTTCTTTGAGGCATATCCCACAAGTATGCACGATCAACATTATCATTTTCTAAAAAATTGAATGGTAAGAAGGAATATATGATATTATATATATATAAGTATAATTATATAATCAATATAATATATATACACAAACTAAATCCATCATTATACTCATCTATGAGAGGAGATGATGGAAAAGTAATTACAACGGTTCGCGAGAGTGTAGCCCGCCATGCACACAATTGATAGTTTTTCTTCCCATTTGATGAAAGAGGAAAAGGATATTATTTTTGTAAATAAAATTATAATATACTAGTATATGAAATATAATAGTGTTATTATTTTAGAGAAGGTTACAATACATCATGTATTTGGAATAAGAAATAAAATAAAAATGCTCCGTTGTGAATGATATATCTTCTTCGAAAACCTATTTGGGTTTACACCAAAATACTTACAATGATGGTTTTATAATAAAATAATTATTGTAGGACGTGGGAATGTATGTAAGGAATGTATTTTTATAGGCATTGGCTGAATTAAATGGATTTTGAACTATGATGAATGGAGAAAAGGAGGAGGCCTTTATAAGAGATGTAAAGGGAATTCATGGAATTTCTTAAAGTACTAAATTAATATAAATTAATAATTATATTAAAATGAATCAGTAGTTATAGAATTATAATATAATATTATTTTGAGTTTCAATAACCTAATAAAATAAAAAAATGACCGGTTTATATGATTTATTCATCATTATCTTTCTATTCTAACACAATTTATCCTTTTTTGACCATTATTATTGTATTATAATTTTTAATCAATATGTTTCAAGAAGGACAAAACAATAGGAAAATTGGAAAATAAATGGAATCTAGTTTATATTTTCAAAAATATTCAAATAAACTTTTTCGATATATTATTTGTTACAAATTTTAGATCTTTTAATATTTTTTTAAAATATCAATATTTGATTTTTGGAACTATTCATTTGATTTATCATTGAAAAAACATGAAGGAAATGGAACTAAAATATATTAATTTCAAGTCTATATGAATTTTTATATTTATCCAAAAAATTCAGACAAATAAAAAATAATTCAATATATTTTATTTAAAATATTTTTTAAATGAAATATATTATTTTTTCTATTAATTTAATAAAATTTGTTGTGTTGTTGCACATGCATTTAAGGTAATTATCTCATCCCTAAAAACTAATATTTAATTAACATGATGAAAAAATAATATAAATTTAAATCAAGAATTATATAATTGATCATAGGTCATCTTTATCCCAAATAAAAAAAATTAAAGAAATTAATAGAGAGAATGTGACATTTTTTTACTATTTTTTGTATAAAAGAATACAAAGGTAAAAATATTAGTAAAATGGAAGTAAATGTTCATATATTAAAACTATAATTTTATATGGATGAAATATAATCATTATAAAATTAATGATTTTTTAATGCTCATTCTATAGTACGTAACAAATTAATTTTAACTATATTTTCCTAATTTACCATTAACGTGGTGATAATTATTTTCTATATTTAATTTTCAAAATAAAAAAAAAATTATATTGGAATTAGTAAATATTATAAATTATTATAATTAAAAATAAATAATCCATTTTACCAAATTTGATACCTGTAAATTTAGGAAATTAAGTTTATAAGAATCCCGTGAAGAGTGATGAAAAAATATTTTCTAGTTAAATAAATTATCCATGGAAAAGATGATTTTATATTAACTATATGACTAATAAGCATATGTATATAAATTTAAATTAATATATATATATAATCTATATATTTCATTTAAATAATTTTTTATTTGTGGATATTATAATAAATTTAAATTTATATATTCTATGCTCTTAAAAAACGTTTATAGAAAAAATATATTTTTAAACATAAAAATAGATTTGTACTAAAATCAAGAAAATTAATGATTAATATTAAATTTATTAGATTATTAATTACTAAATGTATAGTATATAACTTTAATTAAAAACAAAAATATTAAAAAAACATTAAATTACATGATTTAATGAAAAGAAATGACAAGTTTTTAAAAATAATTAATTATCAATATTCAAAAAATAACCAATTGTTCCTGAAAAATATGAAAGTTTAATCATATGAACATTTTTAATAATGGTTTCAAAAACTATAACTATTTTATAAAATACCATTTATATTAGGGTGAAATTATATTTAAAATAATATTACAAAATGTGATGAAATAATTTTTTTTGAAAAAATGCTATTTCTAAGAATAAAAACTGATTTATTCTTATCATATTCCTAGAAAAAAAAATTGATGAATTGTAAAACATTTTAATCAATATATAATATATAAAATTTATTGGAATCACTCACATAAATTGTCTATTTTATTTTAAAAATATAATTAAACATTTTTTCCTCAAAATAATTTTTCATAAAAATGTAACGTATATTTAAATTTTTTATTTTTTCATTTCTAATTAATTGATAAAAAATAATTCAGTTTATACATATATATACCATATATTATTAATAATAGAGTTATTCATATTTATATCCAAAAATCACATGGATATAAAGTAACATTCATAATAAATAATAATAGTTTATTAGTATATCATGGTTTGTTTAAACATCGTATTATGTGTAATGTAAGTTAACAATGAAATTAAATTTATCTAAAACAAGTATTTAATAAAATTTAGGGGTGTTACAATTCTATTACACTTTTTTATAGGATATAGTATATCATATGAGCACATTATGTTATAATTGGTAATTTTTTAGTAATATTTTTTCATAATGTTATGATGCTCACAGTAGAGATCCTTGACATATGTTTTGATTTTATATTCTTATTCATAAGCCAGATTCCAATGTTTTTTCAACAACAGTCATTATTATAGATTATGTAATACTATTTAATTCTACATTCTTATATCATTTGATATTTTTATTTGTGTCTCCATTTCTCGGGAATATTATTTTGATTTCACATTCTTATGTCATGTTGTAGGTCTTGTTTTTATGATCACCCTTATTGGTTCTACATTATAATATCTAATTATTTTATCATACCTCATGATAATTTCTTATAATTTCATGATCTAATTCAACTAATCATCTTGTTTCTATTATGTTCATGTTTCAAACTTTTTATGACCTAAGGATAAAACTTCTATACCACATGGATATTTTTCCCCTAACTGAATATTTATTCTCACTCCTTCATTATGTTTACCCATGTCTCCCTTAAGTTTTATTTAGGTATATGTTTAAGTGTTATTCTTATATAGATAAATTTTTTTAATAAATTGGTTGTTTTTCTATGTAATTAGATTGTTATTTTTCTAATCATAGAATACACAAATCTATTTTTTCCATGGGATGTGTTATAATATTGAGTTTATATGTATAATAATGTAAAATGTTTTTTCTAAATAACGTAATGTAATGTAAGATTCTAACAATCCTTCAAAAACTACATATCTACACACATTACATTTTTATCTGTATCAATGATAGTTCTATGTGATATAGGATTATAGACCTCTCTTGATTATTATATAAACAATTCTTTTAACAAATCAGGAGTAATATTTTCTTATGAGTGAATGTTATAACATGTTTTTTTCATTACATAGAAACATAAAATGGATTTCTTCTCAATAATCAAATACTTCCAAAAAATATTTTTAATTTGAGCATTAAATTATTTTAAATAGACACTCTATTTCTAACATAAAATTTTCATTAAAATACATAATCAAAATGAGTGATGTTATGTTACCCCCTGAAATATATATTGTTATCTGACATTACATTTTATAACATCATGATCTTCAAATTTTATACCAATTTTGAAACCCATTTCAAGGGATTTTCTTTAAGGCCATATAATTCTTTACCTACCATAATAATTTGAGAAGAATAAAAATTAATGGTAAAAATTTCTTGTAGTTCAATAAAAATATCTTCCTCAATAAACCCATTTAATAAAATATCCTTCAAATACATTTAAAATGATTAATTTTTTAGAATATATTTCACAAAAAATTTGATTTATATTTTTCCTCTAAATGAGAGTGAACATGTCATTAAAATCTATACCATTAATTTGAAACTATATTTTTTAATAATTTTGAACATTATTCTGTGATATTTATCCATTTTTAATGAAATTATTGTAAAAGATACATTTTTTTACCAATCATGTTCTCATAATTAAGACATGAAACCAAATACATCATTTTATTATTTAAAATCTAGTTTATCTAATCCTTCATCATTGGGATCCAATCCCAGTGTTTATATAATTCTTCTATAGGTTTAATCACAACATGTATAGTAAGTATGTTATGATCATATATTCTAAAATTTCTCAAAAATTGAACACACTAAAAATTATATTTAATTATTTCCTCAAACTCAACATTTATTCAATATCATTGGAACATATTAACTCCTTAATTTTAGACTTATTCATCGATGAATATTTCTATTATCAACATGGTAATTCTATTTTTTGTTGAAATTTAATTTGTCAAATGTGATCCATCATGATCTCTTTATGATTATCCAATTTTATAATCGATGGGAAAGAATTTTCTTAATTTAAAATGACACTCGAGGACTATAAAATCATTTATATAAATAATTTTATCCAATATCTTATTATAACAGTAGTTTCATATTTTGTTAGATGTATATATATAATAAAAATCTCTTCATCATCCCACTCATGAAATTTATACAAATATAATTCATTGATTAGGACGCATCATGTAATAAATAATACTATTAAAATTTTAAAATTATGTTTCTTTACATACCATATCTAATAATGTGTTTTTATCAAATATTATTTTAAGAGGCACTATGTTATAATATAGGTATCCACTTCTGTATTTTATATCTAAATGTATTTTAAAGTGTTATGATTTGGAAATATGGTTCTCCTCATGTCCACTAAACTCATGTTATTTATTTCTATAATAATATTCTGTTAGATTTTTTGTGGGGTAATATTTTAATGATTTTCCTAAATCTCTCAAGATAAAACCAAATGTATTCTTTATTATATTTTGATAGATTTTTATATTGAGACCCATTGATATCAAATCACATTTACTTTTTTTGGATTCATAGAAAATTTCAAACCACTCAAGGGAATTGGGTTTTATCTAAAATAAATTAACATAAGTTATTTGAGTAAAATCATTAAAAGTAATTAAAATGAATATCATTAGGAATTTCAAATTAAAGTATACCAATTCAAGTGAATAATAAGTTTTTATGTTTACAAGATTATGATTATTTTTATTTATCTTTCCCTCTGACATACATCCCATGTGTTTCTCCAGAAATTTTTTTTCATTAAAATATTCCATGTTGATTAATACATTAAAATTATTTCTATTTTATTTTCACAAAAATAGCCAAATATGTTTTCCCAACAAATATTATCTTCCTTCAAAATCATAAATTAATTTTTCCGAACATGGAAATTATTGAATAATTATTCATTTTTTCCTTATCTGTACATTATGATAGTTTCAAACTTCATCCTTCTAATGATATATCTATTCTATTCAAATATAAACTCATCCCAATTGTAATAAATTTTATAAAAAATTAAAATATTTTTACACTAACCATTATTAATATTAACATATTTTGATTCATATTTATTTTCATGAATGTTGGGGATCTCAAATCCTTTCACATTTAGTGATCAACCATTCCAGAAATTCTAAACATTTTTATTATACATATAGATATCTTTATAAATATTTTTGTTTCTTGTCATGTGTGATGGGAAAAAACATTCCAAAATATAATATTTTTATTCATTTTATGTGTTATATAACACCATCTCTACTATAGTTTTATATATATTACCCATCCACTTGATAGATTTAGAGTTTTAGTTTTTTAGCCGATACTATTGTAAGTTAGTGATATACTTGTTTCCATTTTTCCTAATTTGACCAATCCTTCCATATGTTTCCAAAAGTGAATCAGAATA
This sequence comes from Viscum album, assembly GCA_963277665.1. Taxonomy (NCBI): domain Eukaryota; kingdom Viridiplantae; phylum Streptophyta; class Magnoliopsida; order Santalales; family Viscaceae; genus Viscum; species Viscum album. Next base: position 690,088,368 of record OY728167.1, read on the forward strand.
ATTAAACGATTTAATCTTATATTTTATATTTTGATATAGATAGCCATTATTATATTTAACTTGTCTCCCCCTTAATTCATGTAATGTTTTTGATTATGATAGAACTATTTTATACCAAGAAATACAATCATTTTGTCAGTATCCTGCATAAAATCAATATCATCGATCAAATAGAAATATCCCTTATTAGGATTAATCTTCCATTGAATCTATATTACAATTTGTTTAAAAAATTGCACATTACTAATTTTTCTCAACTTCCACATCCTTATGAGTTATCTATTTATAATTTTATATTACCTTACTCTTATCGTCAATATTTTTTGTGTTTTATAAATAGTTAATTTTTTATTTTCTCCACCATGAATTGGAGTTATAATTCATATTTATTCTATCATTAATGGGGTAATTACATTATTTTACTTATTTTTATTAATAACTTTCAAATAAGTCCTTGCTTAAGTGTATAAAATAATTATATGTTGAATTATAGAATAATATACAAGACAATTTATATCATCGAAAAATATATCTATTGATTTGGAAGATTTTATAATAACCTTATTAGAATTTTTTAATATAAAAATTGATTTACTCATGGAATTTTTTACAATAAATAATTTTCCCTCAAGTCAATATATTTATTCCTTATTGGGAAGAAATTTATCTATAATGATTTAATAAATCTTGAATATCATATAGATAAATGAAATTATATCACCGTTATTTCTTATAGACTATATTTTCATCTCAATAATCTGATTAGTTTTTTATGTATTAAGATATTTTTAATAAATAATTCACTTATTTTGAAGAAGTTTTATCAATTATAAGATACATATTTAATTTAAAAGAACCATGAACTGTGTCTTCAATTATAAATTTTATGGTGTCTCCCCATTACTACTTCCTTCTTGACTACTACTAAATTTAAATTTTTATTAAAAGAAAACTTTTTTTGGAAAAATTGGGAATCCAACAAGTGAAAATATACATCAGACACTAAAGTATATGAAATAATTCTTAAAGACCAACATAAGGAAATTAGACGTGATATCCCTAAAGAGTTTCCATGACAATTCCTTTACCTCTGTATCCGGTTCTTCTGTGATACTCACTTCAAAAATAGAATCCAATTTGTCCCATCATTGCAAGAAGTCCTGCACTGCTACCTTCTTCTCATTGTAGCCTTTGGCCAAAATTAAATGTTGAGTGTTAGTCAAATCGCTCTATTCGGATTTGGTATCCACTTTTATTGGTCTCCCATTCATCCTCTCTACATCCTCCTTGGAAGAATGAATGATCAAAACTATATCCATCATTTCATCTTCAAAAATCATTAGGAGGTCCCATGAATCTTCTATGTCCACTACATCCACACATGACTTCAGATCTTCCAAGATCAACAGTGGAGCTTCGATGGGTTCATCCTCCAGTCCAGACAACAGTTGTATCCCCTGTTACCTGTCTGTAGTAGAGACCATACTCTCTAGGACCTCAACATCACCCACATGAGACTAACACCCCTCATAAGAGATTTGCTTCAATCTGTCAGAGAACAAATCCATATTCTTGTTCAAATAGGGAACCACTATGTTTCCCTCGATGCCATTACACCATGCCTTGATTTCTGATCTTGTTACTATAGTCTTTTTGTTATTCTAGTAGTTTTTTCGGGATCTTGGTTGTCTCCCCCCTTAAGGACTGGGATATTTCCAGTAAAGAGTGTTGAGAAAGTGTTGTTTTTAACAATACATAATATTTTTATTTAAAGAGGGGGAGATTGTTGAGAATAATACTCTATCTCTATGATGATTTTTTCCCTACAAATACCCTTAATTATTTTCTAATGATTTTATCTTTTAACTATATTGCATGAATTTATTATTAATTATATTTTTACTCCTGAAAGAAATAATTATGTTCTTCAACAATGATATTTAATTGCTAAAGTATTCGCATTAGCGTGTTCTGGAAACACTGTTCGTGCTCTACATATTCAGGAATTTCATAACCGTGTTCTAGATACATTGTTCATAACCTATGTGGAGAAACGTAGCATAAGGATGAAATGTAATTTATACTTTATGAGATATCAGAAAAGTATGGTTAAACAACCATACATTATCAGAAAAGTATGGAAAAGGAACCCTATTCTAGGAAGAAACCCTACATTTGGGATATTGAAAAAGTATGGAAGAATAACCGTACGTATGTTTTAAATGTTACGTTTGTTTCTCAAAAGTATGGTTCATTAATGTTACTTTTTTGAACAACCTTATGTTTCACTAAAAGTATAGATCATGTTCCCTAATTTTGGAATCTTATAAAAGTATGGATCATTTATCATATGTTTGAATTTTGAATAGAAAAGTATGGATGATCAACCTTACATTTTTAGGATGTGACATCAACCCTACATTTTTATTCAACATTACATTTGAAAGATGCATTCTATACAGTTCAACATTACGTTTAGCGTTGGACAATTAAAGATGATATTATTATGAAATGGTATGCAACCGAATTATTAGGCTGATTTCAAGCCATATTTTAAGCTGATTTGAAAGTGCTTCTTTTACCGATTCAAAGCCATTTTATCTACGATTCAAAGGGTCAATTTTAAGGGAGATTGTTATACCGAATTTCAAGGGGAGTTACGACTAATCTGTTAATTCAAATGTTTGAATATTGCGAGTTAGAAAGAGAAAATTTTTGATCTATATTTGAAGAAGAAGTTTTCATCATTATTATATATATGTGTGATATATTTACATGGAACATATACATACAACATTTCCTTAACAAAAACAACAAATATAAAAAAAAGTAAAGGAGAAAAACAAATACTATTAAGAATACAGATCTACTAATTACAAATAGAGGCAAATCTCTATTTATTGAAGAAGAATAATCACGATAGAAGATTCACTAATTTGACATCAAAGATCTACTGTGAATATACTACTATGGAAGTTTCAAATTATAGTTCTATATCCACTAAAACCGGATCGACTCAGAACGAAACTTCTTAAAAGATCAATATTTCTGAAGGTGAAGACCCATCTACTGTCAATTGCATTTTGTTGCAATTGTGAAGAACAACTGGAAAGTATTTTCAAAGAACAAATACCTTTTTTTCATGAGTGATCGGCTTCTCATACTAAGCTATGTAGGTTTTGAGATTGAACCAGAAGGCTCTGTTTTGCCTTATATTGTAAAGGTGTCAACTTCCTATACTCATTTGTGGAACGGTCTGTGAAAACGAGTACCAGATAGTGAAAATCACTAAACTCGTGGAGTAGAGCATTGGTGGAGTGGACTAAGGGCCTTCTCTTCCCTAAACCACTATACATCGTGTGTATCTGCTATTTAAATTTCCGCTGCATTAATTAATCTTATTAAAGTTAATGTCAAGAACACGATATTGTGAAGAATTTGTAAAAGACACAATTCACCCCCTCTTGTGTTTATTTGGTATAATCTAATCCAAAAATTGGTATCAAAGTTTGATCTTTCTGATAAAGACTTCACAAGCTGAATGTGATTATACAAAGATCAAGATGACTGATACATGAGTGGGAATGTCTATGGTCAGAGCACTGTACATCAATGGAAACAATTATGGATGATGTAAATCAAGAATGATAATATATATGAAAAACCTTGGATACGCTGTATATTCAAAGATTCTGACTCCTTATGAAAAAACTAAAATACCTGAGACATGGAGTACATCTACTGAAGCAGAATATGATATGAACTCAAAAGCAATGAATGAAATGATATGTAGTCTAGGAACTGATGAATTAAACAAAGTATCTCAATTCCCAACATCATATGAGATGTTGAAAACTATTCCTGTTTCTTATGAAGGAACTAACAATGTCAGGAAAATGAGATATTCTACTGCTAGTCTTTAATTAGACGCATTCAGAATGTTCTAAGGTGAAAGAATTACTCAAATGAATGGAATATTGAAAGAGATTTTCAATAAAATAACCTCTTTGGGAGACCCAATAAATCATGTTGTTCAAGCATTAAAAGTACGGAGATTTCGTCCTACTAAATGTAATGGAATCTCTGCTAAAATAAGACAATCAACACCTTTCAAAGACTTAACCATGAGAGAACTGATTGGAACACTTAGGATGTATGAAGCTCAGATGCATGATGAAGCAAATGAGAATATGGTTCTGATCAAGAGAGAAGACACTTCCTTAAAAGTGTCATCTCAAGGGTAAAACAAAAAGATAAAAAAGTAAAGGTGAAATCAGAAAGTTCTTATTCATCAAATTCTGATATTGAACTGGCTCAGCTAGCCATAAAGTTTAGTAAATTCTATAGAAAGAAGAAAGGATTCAATAAAACATTCAAAAAGGATGAAAATGAAGTTATATGTTATGATTGAAAAATATGGGTCATATCATACCTTACTATCAACATTTAAAGAATACAAGAAGAAGAAGTTCTTTAAAAGGAATGATTATGAGCAAAAAGACGTGAAAGCAATGAAAACTACATGGACTCTGTCTAAAGACATCAGCAGCTCTTCAGAATCAGACTCAAAGAAAGAAGAAGTAAATTTTAAATCCGACATGGGATTTATGACAGAAACAGATGAGGTACAAACATACTACTATTCTGACTCTGACTCTAGTTCTGAAAAAATATATTCTAATGGAAAACATGCAGCCTACTGTAACATGCTTGAAGAAAAATTTGAATCTCTTTGTAGGAAGAATAATTCATTAACGAACATTCACAAGGTTGTTTCAGATGAAATATATACAATATTAATGAAATATAATGAGTTAACTAATAAGTATAATTCAATTAACATTGACAATATTGATCATAAAGCTAAAATAAAAACACTGAAAACTGAAGTAGAAACATATAAAAGTGCTGCCCTTATTTTTACCAAATGAGAAAACTCCTTGAATGAAATTCTTAGGGAAAATTTTATTAAGAATGAAATATTTGGAATTGGCTGTAAAGGTGAAAAGCCTAATATGTACAAAAATTATTTTGTTCCTAGTACAAAAAGATTAAATTGTAATTATTGTGGAACAAGGGGACATATTTCTAAAAACTATTTCTTAAGACAACCTCAAATAAGTGGTATTATGAAAGATTTTGTTTCAGATAATTTATTTGATTCGGCTGAATTTAGAAAAACAAAGAAAGTCTGGATTCCCAAATCCTTCTTGGCTAACACGACTGAACCCAATAAATATGGGTACCAAAGCATCTTATATTAATGTCTTTCTAAGGATCAGGTCACAGAAGAAAAAAATAATATAGGGTATATAGACAGTGTCTGCTCAAGGCACATGAGTGGAAGCTCATCGAATTTCTTTATACTCACTCAATAAGATGATGGACTTGTCACTTTTTGGTGACAATGACAGAGGGAAAATCATTGGCATTGGAATAGTTGAAGATCCACAAACTGTCTCAATCTACAATGTACTCTATGTACAAGGATTGAAACACAATATAATAAGTGTCTCTCAACTTTGTGATGATGGTTATTCTGTTTATTTTTCTAACAATTGTTGTTCTTCCTTCAAAAATAAACTACTTAAATTTAGATCACTTAGAACTAACAATGTGTATACCCTGGATTTAAATTCCTTGTGTAAACAACAAGTAACTGCTTAACTACTAATATAAATGAATCCTGGATCTAGCATAGAAGACTTATACATTGAAATATATATTATTTACATAGAATATCCAAGAAACAACTAGTTTCTGATTTACCTAGTCTTAAGTTTGAAAGTGATAAATTTTGTGATGCATGCCAACATAGAAAACATCACAAATAATCCTTCAAATCTGTTAACAAAATTACTACATCTAAACCTATAGAACTTACCCATATGGATTTTTTTGGACCTTCAATATTAGTACGATTGGTTGGTAAACAGTGTGTATATGTTTTAGTTAATTACTTTTCTAGATTTACATGGATTTTCTTTTTAAAATTTAAAAATAAACAGTTTACATTATTTTAATGTTTTTGCAATTTTTTTCAAAATGAAATAGGTTTTAAAATAATTTCATTAAGAAGTGATCGTGATAGAGAATTTTAGAATATATAATTTAATTCCTTTTTCTCAAATATGGGTATTAAACATACCTTCTCTGCACCAAGAACACCTCAAAAAAATGGAATTATTGAACAATTAAATAGAACTATTTAGGAAATGGCTAGTACTATGCTAAATGAATACACTCTTCCTACTGATTTTTGGGTAGAAGCTGTAAGTACATACTGCTATATAATGAATAGAGTTTTAATTAGACAAATTTTAAAAAAGAGACCCTATGTACTCTAGAATAACAGAAAACCTAAAGTAAATTACTTTAAAGTTTTTGGATGTAATGTTTAAACCTTAAACACTAATGACAATCTTGGAAAGTTTGATCCAAAATCTGATGAAGGAATTTTCTTAGGATATTCTTCTACATCCAAAGCTTATAGAATTTTTAATAAAAATTCATGGATTGTTGAAGAATCAGTTCATATGAAATTTTATGAATCTGATCCCTTTTAGAGAAGTACAGATCAAATGGATGAGCCTGATTCTAATGATAACATGAGACTTGAGAACCTGAAAGATGAATTTGAAAATGATATAAATAAAATTCAATCCTGTCTAAAAGAACATGACACTGGAGAAACTATAAGTATACTACCTAGACAGTAAAGGACCCTTATGAATAACACATTAGAAACTGTAATAGGAGACAAAAAATAGGAATAAAAACTAGAAGGAATATAGTAAATCTTTTTGAGTTTTTTTCCATTCTATCCCAATTAGAACCGAAGTCTATAGAAGAAGATTTAGATGATGAAATTTGGATGATAGTAATGCCAGAAGAACTAAACTAGTTCAAAAGAAATGAAGCCTGGATATTATTTGAAAAACCATAGAATTATCCAGTTATTGGAACCAAATGGGTCTTTAGAAATAAACAAGACAATCAAGGAATAATATCTAGAAATAAAGCAATACTAGTAGCTAAAGGATATAACTAGGAATAAGGTATAGATTATGATGAGACCATTGCACCGGTAGCTAGATTAGAAGCCATTAGAATCCTCTTAGAAATTGTATCTCATATGAATTTTAAATTATTTGATATGGATGTTAAGTCAGCCTTTTTAAATGGTTATTTAATGGAGGATGTTTTTGTTGAGCAACCTCCTGGTTTTCAATATTCACAAAAACCAGCATTTGTTTTTAAACTTACTAAATCTCTTTATGGCCTTAAACAAGAACATAGATCTTGGAATGAAATACTATGCTCTTTTCATTTGACAACTGATTTTACTGTTGGAATGGCAGATCCAATACTATTTAAGAAAACTGTAAATTATAATATTATATTGGTTCAAAGTTATATAGATGATGTAATTTTTGGATCGACTAATAAATCTATTTATCATCAGTTTTCAAAACTAATGCATAGAGAATTTGAAATGAGTATGATGGGTGAATTAAATTTAATTTTAGGACTTAAAATTTATCAAAAAGATTTTGGAAATGGTTTAAATCAAAGAAAATACATTGCTGATTTACTTAATAAATTTGGACTTGAAAACAGAAAGACATATATAACTCCTATGTGTAATAATATAAAACATGATTTTGATGAAACTGGAAAATCAATTGAAAACAAGTTATATAGATGTATGATTGGTAGTTTATTATATCTTACTTCTACTAGGCCATATATAGTGTATTCAGTATGTCTTTGAGAAAGATTTCAATCAAATCGTAAAGAATCTCATTTAACTACTGTTAAAATAATTTTTAGATATTTAAAAGGAATTGTTTTTCAATCACTTCTTTATCCTAAAATGTCTTATTTTAATTTAATTTCATATTCAGATACAGACTTTTGGTGTTTTAGATTAGATAGGAAAATAACTTCAGGTACTTGTCACTTTTTATGAAAATCCATAGTGTCATGGTCAAGTAAGAAACAACAATCAGTTGCCCTATCAATAGCTGATGCAGAATATGTATCTACTAGTAGTTGTTGTGCACACGTTTTGTGGATGAAAAACACTCTTATAGATTTTAGACTAAGTTTTAATAGTACACCTATTTTATGTGATAATACTATTGTTATAAACATTGAAAAAAATTCTATTAATCATTCTAGGACTAAGAATATTGATATCAGACTTCATTTTCTAAGAGATCATGTTCTTAAAAAGGATATATCTTTGGAATTTATAAGTAATGAAATTTAATTAGCAGATATTTTTACTAAACCACTTCCCACTCTAAGGATTGATTTTATTAAGGGGGAGCTAGATTTATTTAATTTTAAATAATGTTTTATTTCATTACGATGATTCTTTCTTTTAAATAGTTTTTAAAATAAATTAGTTATTTGTTTTTCAAACAGAATAAGTTTGGATTTTTCTTTCGCGCGATCAATTTCATTCATTTTGAAAATCAATGTAATAATTATTGATGACACGGGAATCAAGGCTGTCAGAATCCTTTCTAATTCTAAATTGTTTTATTTCTACCAAAAACACTTATGAACCCATGGCACTTTACTGATGTTTGTCTTTTCAAACCTGAACCTTCGAAACCCTAATCCTCTTTCGAACCTTCAGATATTTTTCAACAGAAATGTCCAAGACCAAGAGAACCGATGAGGTGGAGACTAGAACATCCAAGAAACAATGCTCCAAAGGAACAAAATTTTTACACAGAAAGTTCATAGACCTAGAATGGCTATTTCAGAAGACTATTCTTCTGAAACAAGCTCTCTCTTTACAAAATCTATAACATAACTTCAATGGTGACAGGTCTGATTTTTCATATGAGGTAGAGTTGAGATATTTCTTTAAGTATGTACAATTTATTTTGAGAGAATATGAGGGTATTATGGTATCTATGATTGAAGATAGAGATGTTTCGATATCCTCTGTAGAGATTGGTCAGATCCTGAACTACCCTCATGAGGGAGTATTAAATTTTTATTTGAAGAATATAGGCGATTCTGTGCATAACTCTGAAGATATTATGTCTTTTCTTTTTTTTATACTCATATAAGGAATGTGTTGATAAAGGACTTGGAACAGGATCAGAAAATACTAGTGAAGTTTATGCAAATTGGGATTACACCAAGGATGTATGAGATGGAGAAAATCTTGTATCCAAATGAGTATATAATTTTTCTGTTAATGAGTGATATAAGGCTTAATTTTTTTAGGTACATGGTAAGGTACCTTCATTGTTGTTGTCAACCAGAAGCCCGCTTGAATTTTTATCAGTTTGGTATATTCATATCAAAAAAAATTCAAAAGGGATATGGTGAGGCTAGTGGAAGCCAAAGTTAGATTTCATCATGGAAATATTTTTGGTGTTGGGACCCTGATAAAGTTTGGTTACTTCTGGATCGAATTTAAAGGAAAACTTTTTCCATTAGGAGCTGATGAAGAAGAAGAGAGTTCTCAGGATCAGTCTGCTAAGTCCAAGGATGGACATGATAAATCGAGAGTGAGCACTGCTGTAAGAAGAATAAGATTTGAAACTAAAGAAACTCAAGAATAAAGAAGTCAGAAGGGACTTCATCTTCAATGGAAAATATCTGTTAATGAGGAACTTGTTTCTCCTGTTTTAACAACAAGAGATTTACTCTCTTATAGTTTTGTCAGAGAAGCTGCTGTTGAGAAGTCACAAGTAGAGGAAACTGGTCAAATTAAGGTGACTCCTCATGTATGATCTGAAATTCAAGCAGAATCTGAAACTGAGACTCAGGATCATGTTGTGGTTATAACTGGAATTGATCATCAACTTGTAACTGAAGCTGAAGTTACAATTGAAAATGAAAAGGAGGAAGATACCGATGAAGAAGTGGCCAGTCATCAGAAAAATCAAGAAGATAATATTTTAGAAAACCCTGTGGAAATGATTACTGATGTTCCTGATGAGAATGTTTCTGAAGTTCAAACAGAGATAATCCCTGAGGACTTTTCTGTGGAAGAGTCTGGAAAGGAATCTGAGGAAATTTATGTTGACCAATCAACTCAGGAGGAAGCAAAAAAAAATTGATGCAGACTCTTTTCCATTAGTACTGCTACCTCAAGTACACACTGAAGATAAGAATCAAGCACAGGGTTCCTATTATTAAGTGAATAAGGACGAACAAGAGCTATACAGGAAGCTATCAAATTTTGAATCTGAAAATTTTGCTCTGAGGATATCATTAGAGATAGAACAGTTTAAATTTCAGAGACTTAAAGGACGTACAGTTTCAAGGAAGGAATTTGAATCTTTTAAGAAAGGGATGTTGACAGAGGTATCAAAGCTGAAATCAGAAATGGTGATAAAGTAAGATCTATCTGAATTCAAAAATTATATGGATACACAATTTGCATCAATCAGGACCGGTGAAGCTAGTGGATCAGGTACTTCAACTGATTTAATCAGAAGATTCTAGGCTATCACTGCAATAATGAGCAGTATGAATGACATATTGCAGGATCTTCAATGCAATAGTGCTCCCTTGTCTGTTTTTTAGGTAATCATAAGTCTCTAGTTGACCAGTTGACCTCAAGTTAACCATGTATTAGAATTGTGCTGACTCAGTTCACAGAGAAGTTAACTCTATTTATGGAGAAGGAAGAGATACATCACGAGTTTATCAGATTAAATATGATAGAATATATTCATATGACCCAAGAGAATGTAGATCTTATTATCAAGATGGGAGATGGAATGATGCGATGACTAAGGTAGTATTTGACTAAAATCAAGGCTATTGTTCAGCGGCGATTGACCCAATCTCATACCCTTAACAAACCTTGATTCTTGAGATTATCATAATTGTACCTATTACATTCTATTTTAATGAAATGTTATTTCATTCTATATTTTTTGTGTTTTTATTTGTTTTACTATATTTGTTTAGATATACCAGTAATCCAAATTCCATTATTTACAGACAGTTAATAATAGCATTTCCTTACGTTCAGTGCTACATTAAATGTGTTATATTCCATATTCAATCATTATTTTTTATATCATAAAAAGGGGGAGAAATTTGGATAAACACAACATTTTATTTAATGATTTCACATTGAATTTTTTTATATACACTTTATTAGGGGAGAAATTTGGATAAATATTTTTGTCTTTTCTACAAAAGAGGAGTAATTAAGGTAAATCTAATATTGTATTTCTCTTTGGAAAATTCAAAACTATATGTAATTAATTTTTTAAGTTAATTTAATTGGTTATTTTATGGGTTTTTTTATCATCAAAAAGGGGGAGATTATTGAGGAAGTGTTGTTTTTAACAATACATAATATTTTTTTTAAATAGGGGGAGATTGTTGAGAACAATACACAATCTCTATGTTGATTTTTATGCTCACAAATACCCTTATTTATTTTCTATTGATATTAATTTTGAAGTATATTGTAGGAATTTATTATTCATTTTATTTTTACTCCTGAATGAAATATTTATGTTCTGGAACAACGATATTTAATTGCTAAAGTATTCACATTAGCATGTTCTGGAAACACTGTTCATGCTCTACATATTTGGGAATTTCTTAAGCGTGTTCTAAAAACATTGTTCATAACCTAGGTGGAGAAACATAGCGTGAGGATGAAATGTGATGTATACATTATTATATATTATAAAAGTATGGTTAAATGACCATACATTATCGGAAAAGTATGGAAAATGAACCCTATGTTTGGGATATTGAAAAATTATGGAAGAAGAACCGCACTTATGTTTTAAATGTTACATTTGTTTCTCAAAAGTATGGTTCATCAAACATAAATTTTTGAACAACCTTACGTTTCATTAAAACTATGGATCGTGTTCCTTACGTTTGGTTGCTTATCAAAAAATGGATCATTTATTATACATTTGAATTTTAAAAAGAAAAGTATGGATGATCGACCATACGTTTGTAGTCAACCTTACGTTTTAAGGATGCAACATCAAACCTATGTTTGTATTCTACCTTATGTTTGAAAGATGAATTCTATACATTTCAACCTTATGTTTGGCATCGGAGAATTAAAGATGATATTATTATGCAACGGTCTTGAAGCAGATTAGTAGGCTGATTTCATGCCAGATTTAAGGTTGATTTTAGAGCTCATCTTTGACTGATTCAAATCCGTTATATCTCAGATTCAAAGGATCAATTTTAAAGGAGCATTTTAGGCCGAATTTTCAGGGAAGTTACAACTACTCTGTTAATTCAAATTTTTGAATATCGTGAGTTAGAAGGTGAATTTTTGGATCTAAATTTTCCAGATAAGTGCTCATCGTTAGTATATATATAGATGTGATATATTTACAAAGAATATATACATACATGATTTGCTGAACAATAACAATGAATATAAAAAAATGTAAGGAGAAAAATAGAGACTATCATGAATACAGATCTACTGATTACGAAGATTGAAAAAGATCTGTTTATTGAAGAAGAAGACTCACGATAGAAGATTCACTCATTCAAAATTGATGATCTACTATGAATAAACTACTGTTGATGTTGAAAATTATACTTCTATATATACTACAACCGGATTGACTCAGAATGACTCTTCTTAAAAGATTAATATTTCTGAAGGAGATGATCCATCTATTGTCAATTGCATTCTGTTTCAATTGTGAAGAACAACGGGGAAGTATTTTCAAAGAAAAAATACCTTTTTTCTTGAGTGATTGGCTTCTAGTACTATGCTGTGTAGGTTCTATGATTGAACCAAAAAGCTCTGTTTTGCCTTAGATTCTAAAGGTGTCAACTTCCTGTACTCAGTTGTGGAACGGTCTATGGAAACGAGGACCATATAGTGAAAATCACTAAGCTCGGGGAGTAGATCATTGGTGGAGTAGACTAGGGGCCTTCTGTTCCCCAAACCACTATACATCACGTGTCTCTACTATTTAAATTTCTACTACATTAATTCATCTGATTAATGTTAAAGGGAAGAACAAGATCTTGCGACGAATTTTTAAAAGACACAATTCACCCCCCCCCCCTCCCCCCCTCTTGTGTATATTTGGTATAATCTTATCCAACAAAGAGGTTCTCTTTTTTCCGTTTCCTTGATCTAGGTCGAACCAGAGCCTCTTTATCATAGTCCAAATTTTTCTTGAAGACCCCAAAATGAACACTAGCCTCCTCATCTTCTGACCATCAACATCCAACCTGGTTTCGTTTCCATCTTGGGATGATAGTTTTCCACCCTTCACGGTCCTCATTTTCATTCCCTTCCAAATTTTGGGGCGAGAAATGATTCTGCCCCAGGGTTGGATTAGCAGCCTTGCCTAAACTGGGCACCCGTTGATGTGGGGACATTGCCTCATACTTTTTAGAAACATGAGAATCCTTAATCACCCTAGCAACATCATGAGGATCATCACCACCATGTATAGATGTAAGATCAGACTCCTGAGGTTGAAACCACCTTCCTGCCAGAACAGTCCCTACAAATTAAGGAGCAGACCTGGAGAAGGGGCATCCTGGGGAAGGTTCTATCGGCTTTGGCACACTCAGATCATGAAAAAAACTAGCAAAAACTTCATCCACTCTTGGGTCTTGAGGACACGGCATAACTAGACTTAAGTAGGGAAGAAGGACCCTCTGCACTTGGCTCCAGACAATTGTTGTCTAATACCACACACTCTGGTGTAGTGAGTATCAAGACCTTCTTATTGAGATGTATCAATGATATGTTTTTATTACATTATGTCAAATTTTTCCTTTTCACTTTTCTCACCAGAATATTTCATATCTTGTTTTGAGAGAAAATTGATTTTGTTGTTGTATGTCACGACCCGCCCTCGGGGTCCGTGCCGTGACTACCCCAAGCCCGCCTTCCATAGGCCAGGGGCTGGCGACTAGCACCGAGGCGTAAATCCCAGAAAAAGGGAAGGCATTGCCTTTGAAAAGTAAACACACACCACAGAGTAAACAAGCGGAAAGTAAACACTAAGCAAGCAGAGTACAACTGAAAGTGCGGAAAAGTAAATGGGCCAGTATACAAACCCAAACTGAAAGTAAAGTACAACTCGAAAAGGGAAAAACAGCAACTGAAAAGTAAAAGCCGCTACTCCGAGCTGTCCACTGGAAATCCCACCTGAAGGGTGGGTACAGAAAGCTCCTCTGCTCCACGGGTCCCGCCGTCCGCTCCGAGCACGTCCCGCCCAGTGGTCCACCTCCGGGTACCGTCCCGCTGTGCAAGCCTCAGCTAAGGTCAACGTTGTCCGTCGTCTGCAGCCAACACAACGTAGTGCGGGCAAAGCCCGTGCAGGGGTGAGTATAAGCTACTCAGTAGGAACCCCGAGACCCCTGAAGGTCTCTCAAATCCATAAAGGATAAACCACGAAGAAAAGTACAATCACGAAGTAACAACCGACACTGCTTAGGTATATGCCCATACATATACCTAAGTCATCAATTAAAATACGCTCCAACCTCCGAGCCCAAGTACAACTCAGTCCACGCAGGAAAGTATACGTATTCCACATAGGAAAGCAAAACATAATCCACACAGGATTGCACAACACAATCCACACAGGAAAGCAACAGGTTTCAGCTCACACAGGTATACTTCTTCAAGGACGATAAAGATGATCACTGATCCATCTAAGTCGTCGGACCCACGAAGGATCGATAGGTAACTAACCCCCGCAAAGACCCACACAGGATCGGGCTCACACAGAACCTGTAGGCGCTGGCTCACACAGAACCGCTGAGCGCAAGGACCCACACAGGATCGGGCCCACACAGGACCTGTAGCACTGATCCACGAAGGATCGCTGAGTGCTGTAGTCGTCGTCGTCGAATCCACACAGGATCTCTGTACTGTCGTCGTCGAATCCACGCAGGATCTCTGTACTGTCGTCGTCGCAGTCACAGTAGCAGTCGTAGCAGTAGAACAGTCGCAGCCAGCACTAGGGTTCCCGCACACAGCAAGCTCGTACGGAGGGTCCGCTCCACGAGCCGAGAGGCTGATACATCAACTGTCACAAAGACCAGAGTTGATGTATCCAAAAGTTCCGTATCGTCAACAGGAACTCAACGCAACAGACGGCGCGTCGATCGGACGCCCGGTCTGAGAGTTATTGGCATTTTCGTCTCCGGGGCCCGGTTGGTTTTTAAGGCAAAACCAACCCGACCTTACTCCACCTGCGTCCAAACCTCGGGCGGAGTATGCCAAAAGATTCGTCTCACTAAGAGGAACACTACGCGACTGACGGCATGTCAATCGGACGTCCGTAGCTCAAGATATGAGTGTTTCCGCTCCGAAGGCCCGGTTGGTTTCGTGAACGAACCAACCCGGCCGAACTCAAAGTATACCGAAACTTTGAGTGCGATATACCGAAACGACCGTCTCGATTCAAGGATCGCGTTGCCGCAGACAGTTCGTCATTCGGAGGTCCGAGGCTCAATTTATGGGCCAAAAACCAATTCTGGTTCGAAACAGTGGGGTCCGGGTCCGGGCCGACCCGGCCCGACCCCCCCCCCCCCCCCCCCCCTTGGGCGGCGGCCGGCGGGCGGCGGCGCGGCGGCGCGGGGAGCCGCGGGGAACCGCGGCGGCTGTCGCCAGCGGGGAGGCCGCACGCACGCGGGGGCTAAGCCCCGCGTTTTTTTTTGAGGGACGGCGCGGCACAAAGGGCCGCGCCCTTATTTTTTTAAAGAAGCCCCCCCCCCCACGTGGGGGGCCTGCTGGTGCGGAACCGAGGGGGCCGGCTGCCCCCTCCCTTTAAATAAAACCGCCCCCCCTCTTTAAGAGGGGGGTTTAGCATGTTGGCCGGGGAATTAATTCCCCGGTTTAACGGCATCCGGCTGGCCAGCTGGCCGGCCGGTTTTCTCCAACGGGACCGGAATTTCCGGTCCCCTCATCGGCTTCCGACGCCGGAGGCCCGGCCGCCGGTCTTCTCTTCCGCCGCGGCCCGGAACCGGCCGCGGTCTCCTCGTCCCGCCGCGGCCCGGAACCGGCCGCGGCGTTCGTCATCCGGCGTGGTGCGACGGCACCGCGCCCCTTTGCCGTACTTTGATTCTTTTCAACGCGGCGCGACGGCGTCGCGTTCTTGAAGTTTCTACCTCGGCGTGGAGCGACGGCGCCGCGTAAAATAAACGTACGGTAATCCGCGTGGTGCGACGGCACCACGCCACTTTGCTTGCACCGCAAGAATTAAACAAGAACGATGGAGGGGGGTTCGGCCGTGTTCGTGCGGTCCGCCCCCCCCCCCCCTCGCGTTAACTATAACACTTAAATAAAATATTTCAAAGCCTCACGTAGACATGCGATCCACGAGCAAGAAATGGAATAATTAAATAATTAAACAACAACCCCTACCTCGGGTATAAGTTCGAGGATTTGACTATGTCCGCGGAAGACGGCGTCGCGGAGGTCGGGCGTCGCGGTAGTCGTTCGTCAAATCCGTTGACGAAGTGTTATGCCCGAAGAGACACGTCGTTGGCGGATCTTCGTTTGCCGACGAAGAAGGTCCGAGGAGGAAGCGGCGTTCCCTCTTGTTGACACCGAGGACGAAGAAGAGAGGCGTCGTTCTTCGTCGGAGTTTGAGCGTTCTTCGTTCTTCGTCAGAGCTTGAAGATGAAGAGGAAGCTCTCAAAAAGCTCTCAAGGGAATAAACAAACAACCCATAATAAAATAAGATTACATCTTATTTTATTAACACATAACACAAAAGAATTTCAAATGTTTGAAATTCAAAAGAGTTAACTCCCAAAATTAATTAAGAGTAACTTAAGCCAATTAAGAGGGGGTTAAGGGAACTTCAAAAGTCTAGGGGTTCGTGTGGGCCCCACCACACTTAATCCTCCCAAGGGAGGTTAAGTGGGTGTGGGTCCCACTTCCAACCCCCTTTGGTAGGTTTTTAACAAACTAAAAAATAAAATTTGTCTTACACAAATTTTATTTAACTCAACTGAAAACCCCAAAACTTAACTTTCAACCCGCAACAAACGCAACTCCCGAAAAGGTCTCTTTAAGCGAATATCGGCGCTGCGAGTTCATCGGTGCCCTCGGATTTCAATTCCGAGCACCGGATCAAAAGTTAAGAATTCTCGCTCGTTCGTTCACTGAACGTACCCGAGCCAAACTTCGGAAATTAATTCCGGGCACTCCGGGCCTCGGAATCAGGTGCCGTCTGAAACCGTGCTCTTGTAAAATTCTAAAGAAAATTAAGAAAAATTTTTCCTTGAATTTTACGGGTCTTTACATTACTCCCACCTCAGGGCTTTACGTCCCCGTAAAGATACAACAAAAACTAGGGAAACAAAAGAGGGTACTGAGCACACATCTGAGCCTCCCGCTCCCATGTGCTCTCCTGGAGATTCCCGTGCTGCCATCTGATGCGCACAAGAGGAATAGATCGCCCACGCAGGACCCGCTCCTGTCGATCCTCTATCTCCACCGGGACCTCCGTAAAAGTCGCCCCATCGTCAACGTCAAGCTCCCCATGGTCAATGATGTGCGTCGGGTCGTGCACGTATCTCCTCAGCTGGGATACGTGGAAGACGTCGTGCACCTAGTGCAACTGAGGTGGTAGAGCCAGGCGATAAGCCACCTCGCCAATCCTGCTGAGAATCTGGAAGGGTCCGATGAAGCGCGGAGATAACTTGCCGCCTCGGCCAAATCTCCAAATACCACGTCGAGGTGAGACCCGCAAGAAGACGTGGTCGCCATCCTCGAACTCCAGTGGCCTCCGCCTCCTGTCAGCGTATGACTTCTGCCGGCTCTGAGCTGTCCTCATCCGCTCCTGGATGACCTGGACCTTCTCTGCCGTGGCCTGGACCATCTCCGGTCCCACCAGTGCTGACTCCCCAGGGTCTGTCCAGCACAAAGGAGATCTACATGGTCGGCCATACAACGCCTCGTACGGTGCCATCCCGATGGTGGAGTGGTAGCTGTTGTTGTACGCGAACTCCACCAAAGGTAGGTGGTCCTCCCAGCTACGACCAAAGTCAAGGACACATGCGCAGAGCATGTCCTCGAGAGTCTGAATGGTCCTCTCCGTCTGACCATCTGTCTGAGGGTGAAAAGCTGTGCTAAGACGTAGTTGCGTACCGAACGCCTCCTGTAACCCCTTCCAAAGCCGGGAAGTAAAGCGGGCATCTCGATCGGAGACGATAGATGATGGCACGCCGTGGAGCCGCACAATCTCTTGAACGTAGAGACGTCCCAAGCTCTCAACTGAGCCCTGCTCTCTGATGGGTAAGAAGTGTGCCGACTTGGTGAGTCGGTCAACAATCACCCAGATGGAGTCGTGACCTCTGGAAGTGCGTGGAAGTCCAGTCACGAAGTCCATAGAAATGCCGTCCCACTTCCACTCCGGAACCTCCAAGGGTTATACCAAGCCTGCTGGTACCTGATGCTCTGCCTTTACCTGCTGACAGGTGAGGCATCGAGATACGAACTCTGCTACTGCCTTCTTCATGCCCGGCCACCAATGCTGTCGTCTGAGGTCCTGGTATATCTTCGCCACTCCAGGATGTACCGCTAAAGGAGAAGTGTGAAACTCCCTCAGCACTTCCTCTCGCAATGCGACTGGTACCATGGTACGTCCTCTGAAAAGGATGTCGTGCTCTTCTCCAAGGGAGAAACCATCAGGTGCCTGTCCCGAGGATATCTGTGCACGCCGAGTCTCACAGTCAGCGTCCCCGTGCTGTGCCTCCCTGACTCGCTGCAGTAGTAGAGGAGTGACTGTGAGAGACTGAAGAAAGGCTGCTCCATCTCTATCCACGAAGGATATCTGCAAAGAGGCTAGCTGCTCCGTCGCCTCCTCGAGTAGCTGAATGCCCGTCCTCCTGCTGAGGGCATCGGCTACTACGTTCCCCTTCCCAGGGGTATAGACTATCTCAAAGTCATAGTCCTGGAGGAACTCGAGCCATCGTCGCTGTCTCAGGTTCAGGTCCTTCTGCGAGAAGATATACCTGAGACTCTGATGATCGGAAAAGACTGTAAAGCGCTCGCCCATCAGATAGTGTCGCCATGTCTTTAGAGCGAAGACCACTGCTGCTAACTCCAGGTCATGGGTAGCGTAGTTCTGCTCATGCGGCCTCAACTGACGTGATCCATAGGCGATCACGGCCCGCTCCTGCATCAGAACACATCCGAGTCCGGTCCCTGATGCATCGCAGTAGACTACGTACCCTACTCCCTCCTCAGGCAACCTCAAGATAGGTGCGCTAGTCAATCTCTGCCTCAGCTCCTGGAAGCTCTGCTGACAACTGTCTGACCACACGAAGGGTTTCCCCTTCTTCGTCAAAGCTGTGAGTGATGCCGCAACTCTGGAGAAGTTCGGCACAAATCTCCGATAGTATCCAGCTAGTCCCAAGAAACTTCGAACCTCAGTCACGCTCCTGGGTGGCTCCCATGCTAACACAACCTCAATCTTCGCGGGATCCACTGCAACTCCCGCCTCAGAGATAACGTGTCTCAAAAAGTGGACCTCACGTATCCAGAACTGGCACTTCGAGAGTTTACCATAAAGCTGGTGCTCTCGGAGTGTGTCAAGAACAACTCGCAAGTGATAGGCGTGCTCCTCCTCTGTCGTAGAGTAAATCAGAATGTCGTCGATGAAAACCACAACAAACCGATCGAGGTATGGCTGAAAGATCCTGTTCATGAGAGCCATGAACACTGCTGGAGCATTGGTTACACCGAAAGGCATAACCAAGAACTCATAGTGGCCATACCGACATCTGAAGGCTGTCATCTGCACATCCTCGTCTCTGACTCTGAGCTGATGATAGCCTGACCTGAGGTCTATCTTCGAGAACCACCGTGCTCCCTTGAGCTGATCAAAGAGGTCATCAATCCTCGGTAGCGGATACTTGTTCCTCACTGTCACCTGGTTCAGGCGACGATAGTCAACACAAAGTCGCAAGCTCCCGTCCGCCTTCTTGGCGAACAATATCGGGGAAGCCCAGGGTGAAACACTGGGTCGGATGAACCCCTTGCCCTGCAAGTCCTCCAACTGTACCCGTAGCTCTCGAAGCTCAGCGGGGGCCATCCGATATGCTGGAGTGGATATCGGGGCTGTCCCGGGGTACAAGTCAATATAAAAGTCTACCTCTCTGCGAGGAGGTAGCCCTGGAACGTCGTCGGGAAAAACGTCCGCAAACTGATCCACCACTGCAGGAAAACCAGGACTCCGCACGTCAACTGCTCCAAGGATAAGGCTAGCCAACTGATGAGTGATGGGCTGTCCTCTCCTCCGCGGAAGTCCATCCTGTGCTGCTAAGGCTCCCTTCTCGCCGGTGAAGGTGAACCTGCTCCCGTCGGTGCGTACACATCGCACCTTGCGCCTAAAACAGTCAATCTGTGCATGGACCGTAGACAACCAATCCATGCCCAAGATGACGTCGTAAGGCCTCGACGCTGCTACAAAGAAGATCCCAGCCGAAGCTCTCGCCTCCTAGAGTAAGCTCACACTGCCGGCACCAGTGCGTAATCGTCGAGTCTGCTCCCGTAGGAGTCTCTAGCCGTAAGGATCGAGCCAACGGCTCTGTCGGAATCTCCGAGCTCCGAACAAGGGCAGCGGCTATGAAAGAGTGACTCGCTCCTGTGTCTATAAGAACTGCAGCAAGGGTGGAATAGACACAGATAGTACCTCGAATCATCTCAGGTGCGCCGTGGTCGTAGGCCTCTGCTGCCTGGAGCTGTGCCTGTCGCTGCCCGCCAGCTCCCTGTGGTCGGGGTGGACCTCCTGGTGGTGGTGGTGGTAGAGCCTCAAAGCGTCGGCCACCACCAGCTGCTCGTCCAGCTCCTCTGCCTCGTCCGCCTCCTCCCTGCGGACCGCCACGGTCGACCCTCTGCCTCTGCCTCGGTGGTCCATCAACTGACTGCTGCTCCTCGGCACGACGGGTCGGGCAGTCGCGAGCCATGTGGCCCTGTCCACCGCATGAGTAGCACTGTCTGCCTCTCGGAAGACTGGCTCCGCGCTGTGTGCCCCGCACTGCTGATCCAGTGCCTTGAGATCGTCTGCCTGAAGGTCTGGTCTGTCTGGACCCCTGAGTCATCTGTCGACTGCCTGCTGCAGATGACTCTGCCACGTGCCGCCCTGCGGTGGGTCTCTGTGCTGGTGTAGACTCAGCAAGGAAGCTCTCGATCAGAAGGGCCCGCTCCAGTACTCCTGTCTGAGTCGGTATGCTGAGGGAGATCAGCGATGCCCTGATCTCGTGTCTCAAACCCTGCTCGAAGGTCCGGGCCCGGAAGAATGGGTCTCGTACCATGTCGGTCGAGTAGCGCGAGAGATCGGTAAATCTTGCCGAGTACTGAGCGACCGTCATGCTGCCCTGCCGCAGCTGTAGAAGCTCCTGGATACGCACCGCACGAAGGGTGGCTGGGACGAACTCCGAGCGGAAGAGGCTCTCAAAGTCCGTCCAAAGTAGGGATGCCTCATCGTGCACCTGGAGCATCAGGCTCCACCATCGTCTTGCTACTGCGTGTAGTAGGCTCGCAGTGAGGATCACCATGAGGTCTGCTGGTGTCCTCACTAGCCTAAACACTCGAACCACTGCCTCCAGCCAGTCCTATGCTGCCTGGGGATCCGTCTCCACGCGAAACCTGGGTGGTCGCTGGCGCTGAAACTCATGCAGTGCACTGAGGCGACGTGCATCGTCAGCGGCTGCTGCTGGAAGCATCGGGGGCTCGGCGGGTAAAGCTACCGCCGGTGCCACTACTGGAAAAGGGCCCTGCACCGAGGCCTCGTCGCTCGGTGGGCTGTCGTCACGCTCGACTCTCGGAACCCTAGCTGGCTGCCGTCGTGGGGCCATCCTGAAAAGGAAACAGGTGTGCCACGGTCAGAACAGTATACCTGGTGAGCTGATATAAGTAATCACAAAGAAAACTTTGAAACACACACGCAATCAATGTTTTCGTGCATTAAGTCGGAAATCAGAAGTCAGGGTCCTGGTGTACGGATACGTCGGCCGCCGCACCAACACTGGACTCCCTGGACTGATATCCATACTCAATACGCTAAACATTATTGCTTCACATAGAAAAGATCAGAGTTCGCGGTAGAACCGAACTCCTCTGATACCAATTTGTCACGACCCGCCCTCGGGGTCCGTGCCGTGACTACCCCAAGCCCGCCTTCCATAGGCCAGGGGCTGGCGACTAGCACCGAGGCGTAAATCCCAGAAAAAGGGAAGGCATTGCCTTTGAAAAGTAAACACACACCACAGAGTAAACAAGCGGAAAGTAAACACTAAGCAAGCAGAGTACAACTGAAAGTGCGGAAAAGTAAATGGGCCAGTATACAAACCCAAACTGAAAGTAAAGTACAACTCGAAAAGGGAAAAACAGCAACTGAAAAGTAAAAGCCGCTACTCCGAGCTGTCCACTGGAAATCCCACCTGAAGGGTGGGTACAGAAAGCTCCTCTGCTCCACGGGTCCCGCCGTCCGCTCCGAGCACGTCCCGCCCAGTGGTCCACCTCCAGGTACCGTCCCGCTGTGCAAGCCTCAGCTAAGGTCAACGCTGTCCGTCGTCTGCAACCAACACAACGTAGTGCGGGCAAAGCCCGTGCAGGGGTGAGTATAAGCTACTCAGTAGGAACCCCGAGACCCCTGAAGGTCTCTCAAATCCACAAAGGATAAACCACGAAGAAAAGTACAATCACGAAGTAACAACCGACACTGCTTAGGTATATGCCCATACATATACCTAAGTCATCAATTAAAATACGCTCCAACCTCCGAGGCCAAGTACAACTCAGTCCACGCAGGAAAATATACGTATTCCACATAGGAAAGCAAAACATAATCCACACAGGATTGCACAACACAATCCACACAGGAAAGCAACAGGTTTCAGCTCACACAGGTATACTTCTTCAAGGACGATAAAGATGATCACTGATCCATCTAAGTCGTCGGACCCACGAAGGATCGATAGGTAACTAACCCCCGCAAAGACCCACACAGGATCGGGCTCACACAGAACCTGTAGGCGCTGGCTCACACAGAACCGCTGAGCGCAAGGACCCACACAGGATCGGGCCCACACAGGACCTGTAGCACTGATCCACGAAGGATCGCTGAGTGTTGTAGTCGTCGTCGTCGAATCCACACAGGATCTCTGTACTGTCGTCGTCGAATCCACGCAGGATCTCTGTACTGTCGTCGTCGCAGTCACAGTAGCAGTCGTAGCAGTAGAACAGTCGCAGCCAGCACTAGGGTTCCCGCACACAGCAAGCTCGTACGGAGGGTCCGCTCCACGAGCCGAGAGGCTGATACATCAACTGTCACAAAGACCAGAGTTGATGTATCCAAAAGTTCCGTATCGTCAACAGGAACTCAACGCAATAGACGGCGCGTCGATCGGACGCCCGGTCTGAGAGTTATTGGCATTTTCGTCTCCGGGGCCCGGTTGGTTTTTAAGGCAAAACCAACCCGACCGTACTCCACCTGCGTCCAAAACTCGGGCGGAGTATGCCAAAAGATCCGTCTCACTAAGAGGAACACTACGCGACTGACGGCATGTCAATCGGACGTCCGTAGCTCAAGATATGAGCGTTTCCGCTCCGAAGGCCCGGTTGGTTTCGTGAACGAACCAACCCGGCCGAACTCAAAGTATACCGAAACCTTGAGTGCGATATACCGAAACGACCTTCTCGATTCGAGGATCGCGTTGCCGCAGACGGTTCGTCATTCGGAGGTCCGAGGCTCAAGTTATGGGCCAAAAACCAATTCTGGTTCGAAACGGGGGGGTCCGGGTCCGGGCCGACCCGGCCCGACCCCCCCCCCCCCCCCCCCCCCTTGGGCGGCACGGCGGCGGGCGGCGGTGCGGCGGCGCGGCGGCGCGGGGAGCCGCGGGGAACCGCGGCGGCTGTCGCCAGCGGGGAGGCCGCACGCACGCGGGGGCTAAGCCCCGCGTTTTTTTTGAGGGACGGCGCGGCACAAAGGGCCGCGCCCTTATTTTTTTAAAGAAGCCCCCCCCCCCCCCCCCCGCGTGGGGGGCCTGCTGGTGCGGAACCGAGGGGGCCGGCTGCCCCCTCCCTTTAAATAAAACCGCCCCCCCTCTTTAAGAGGGGGGTTTAGCATGTTGTCCGGGGAATTAATTCCCCGGTTTAACGGCATCCGGCCGGCCAGCTGGCCGGCCGGTTTTCTCCAACGGGACCGGAATTTCCGGTCCCCTCATCGGCTTCCGACGCCGGCGGCCCGGCCGCCGGTCTTCTCTTCCACCGCGGCCCGGAACCGGCCGCGGCGTTCGTCATCCGGCGTGGTGTGACGGCACCGCGCCCCTTTGCCGTACTTTGATTCTTTTCAACGCGGCGCGACGGCGTCGCGTTCTTGAAGTTTCTACCTCGGCGTGGCGCGACGGCGCCGCGTAAAATAAACGTACGGTAATCCGCGTGGTGCGACGGCACCACGCCACTTTGCTTCCACCACAAGAATTAAACAAGAACGATGGAGGGGGGTTCGGCCGTGTTCGTGCGGTCCGGCCCCCCCCTCGCGTTAACTATAACACTTAAATAAAATATTTCAAAGCCTCACGTAGACATGCGATCCACGAGCAAGAAATGGAATAATTAAAGAATTAAACAACAACCCCTACCTCGGGTATAAGTTCGAGGATTTGACTATGTCCGCGGAAGACGGCGTCGCGGAGGTCGGGCGTCGCGGTAGTCGTTCGTCAAATCCGTTGACGAAGTGTTATGCCCGAAGAGACACGTCGTTGGCGGATCTTCGTTTGCCGACGAAGAAGGTCCGAGGAGGAAGCGGCGTTCCCTCTTGTTGACACCGAGGACGAAGAAGAGAGGCGTCGTTCTTCGTCGGAGTTTGAGCGTTCTTCGTTCTTCGTCAGAGCTTGAAGATGAAGAGGAAGCTCTCAAAAAGCTCTCAAGGGAATAAACAAACAACCCATAATCAAATAAGATTACATCTTATTTTATTAACACATAACACAAAAGAATTTCAAATGTTTGAAATTCAAAAGAGTTAACTCCCAAAATTAATTAAGAGTAACTTAAGCCAATTAAGAGGGGGTTAAGGGAACTTGAAAAGTCTAGGGGTTCGTGTGGGCCCCACCACACTTAATCCTCCCAAGGGAGGTTAAGTGGGTGTGGGTCCCACTTCCAACCCCCTTTGGTAGGTTTTTAAGAAACTAAAAAATAAAATTTGTCTTACACAAATTTTATTTAACTCAACTGAAAACCCCAAAACTTAACTTTCAACCCGCAACAAACGCAACTCCCGAAAAGGTCTCTTTAAGCGAATATTGGCGCTGCGAGTTCATCGGTGCCCTCGGATTTCAATTCCGAGCACCGGATCAAAAGTTAAGAATTCCCGCTCGTTCGTTCACTGAACGTACCCGAGCCAAACTTCGGAAATTAATTCCGGGCACTCCGGGCCTCGGAATCAGGTGCCGTCTGAAACCGTGCTCTTGTAAAATTCTAAAGAAAATTAAGAAAAAATTTTCCTTGAATTTTACGGGTCTTTACATTGTATTTCCAATTTAACTAATTTTATAAATAATTATCTCCACATCTACTTGTTTTCTTTTTTCTATAGGTTGATATATTGAGTAAGTCATCCTCTTCTTATTAATTATTCTACTAATGAAAACTACTTCAAGAATTTACAGCGATTCAAAAATAAATATATTGAATTTTTTTCCATTATATTTTCCTTTTCCACATTAATCTAATTATGTGAAAAAATATATGAAATAAATGAGATTTAGGAAATCATGTTAGACCTCTGATTTATCCTCGTGAAACTTATTATTTTCACTTTTTTAGAAGATGTCCCCTTAAAAATTTCCCATTTATTTTCATGGAGGGCCCTATCTCATTGCATAAGATATCAAGATAGTATTATTATTATAAGTGAAAAAATAAGACAACAATTCATCATGAGATGATTATATTTTAGAATCATACATTTCTAAAAGAATTCACATAAATTTTTTCACAATAGATGAATCGTTATGAAATCCACAATAAAATTTAATTGAGCTAACTGTTTTGTTCAAATAAATGAATTACTCATATATAAATTCCTATTCCACCAAAAAATATATCAAAATTTATAGATAAAGGTTTATAATTATTTCTCTAAAATTTTTACCGCATCCAAGAATATTAAATTGATTTATCCCAAATTCAATTACAATTTTAGAACCCATTACTATTGTTAACTCATTCTCTGAGAGATAGATGGATGTAACACATTATATACTATCCCATATGATATAATAATATATTTGGATTATAAAGTAATGATTTCCCCAAAATAATATATTTTAAATCAATTCTAGTTGATATCAATAATGTGTGAGTAATGATATATAATATATGGAACCATATTTTATTCCCATAGATGAAATCTATTTATATTGAAATTGGGAACTCCACTATTATTTATTGAGTTTATACTCTCCATAGAAAAATGGGATCAATATATAATATCAATATGAAATAACATAGATCCGCAAGATTTCATTTAACCACTACAATAAATAACTATAACACCATCTAAACATGATACTAAATTGAAAGTAACAGCATGCTCTAGTACCTAATGATATGCGCAAAATGAAAGATGAAGTTTTATTGAGAATGGGGAGAATTAATGATCACATAAATCCCACCTTATAAAACACATATTTTAAAACTAATCAAATTAAGGATCGTTGAATAAAACCATATAAAAATGATGAGTAATATATCATGAGAATGAACAAAATTGTCAGAAGAGAGTTTTTTAAAATGTAAACTCACTCCTTTTATTAATTATATAGCCCTTGGTGTCCAAGGATTTTGATATTTATATATAATTTTATATCTTATCATCGATGATAAAAATGAAATAAATAAGAAGATATTGTTGAATACTAAGTATAAGAAATGTCATATGAGAATAAAAAATTTGATATATCTGTTTTAGTCTTCCTTAGGTGCATCCAAAGCTGGATAACTTTTGAATATTTTTTATTCTCCCCAAGCCCAGTCAAATTATTAATATATTTTTATATTTAATGTACATTTAGATATCATCTGGACACGTTATAATTTTTAATGTGATTATCCACTTCTTAATGTCAAAGAAATAATCATGGAAGGACAGCATATTTTGTGTCATAATATAAAAGTTAAATATAGATATATTAATTTTTGATAAAATAAAAAATTAAATATTCTTACTTATTTATCAAGATCCAATAAAATCAAAACCATCAGAAAATTCACTATGGTTTGTGATAAATCTCCATAATTCAATTATTTTAATATCTGTTTATCGTAAAATATTCTGGTAAAACTTTTTGTTCTTTGAAAATTATATTATAGCATGAATCATCAATTATAGAAGCCCAAGATCATATTATAACATGGACCATTATAGTGAGATGTATACTATTTTAACATAAAAATTCAAATTTTGAAATAATAAACTGGTTGTCTATGATTATGATCATAATTCCTCAGGCAGTCGTATTGATGCAATCAATGTGCATTTCAAGTTGATTCTCACATATATACAGTTCTACTTCTCTCTCCAAACATTACAACATAATTAATATTACATAATGGTTTTCTTGAATCATTTTAAATAAAATATTCATTACTTTACATCCAACTCATTTACAAATATCCTATAATTCATCCATGGGTATAGTGATAATAAATAAAAAATGAATCCATTATCAAAACACATGACTGAAACATCTCATGCAATTATTCATAGTAAGATATCAATTTTTCAGAGTTATATAAACAACACATCATTAAAAAACATTGATTTCATGATTTCTCTAACACTTATTGAAAGCATCGATAATATATTAACTGGGTCTCAATTTTCATCATTTTAACCCCCACACTTTTAATTCAATTCATGAGTACTCTTCAAATAGCATATTTAATAAAAGGCCTCACCAAATAATAATTTGAACATGATACCCACATGATTTAACTATTTATTAAAGGTTATAATATTACTAATCATAAACATAAATATTTATATACATTCTCTAGAATAATGAACTGGATGAAAATAGTTTCTGTGAATGTTAAAACAATTGAGAATATTTCTCATTTAAAAAAAAGAATTATGTTGTAGAGAGGCCCAAATATTTTGGTTTATTTTCTACAATAAAAAAAATATATGAAATTTAAAAATTATGTATATGGAATATGATGTTCTATAGTATTCAACATGGTTTTTAATCTTCATGTTCTATATTAAAACATGATTTTATTAAATATAATTGAATAAATAAAAAAATAAATTTTGCAACATAAGTATATATAATGAAATTTTATACAAAGAAATATGTCTAGTTTGGATTCATATTTATTAGATAATAGTTATTCATCACACATATGTGTGGATTTATATGGAAATAGATATAGAATAATCTTATTTAATAGAGAATTATATATTCATTTTGGTAATAGTTCAATGGTTTGATACATTAGAAAATCGAACAAATGATTTGTATCTACCTAGTGGACTACTTATACAATTAGAAAAAATTTACTACATTCTACCTATGAATAGATTTTTTTTAATATTTTTTTATTTTTTTAAGAATAGCATTTATTATATATATATAGTTGAAATTTTCATTATATTAGGTATTTAATTTTTTGTTTTATGGGACTGCATAATCTAATTTATAACATATTGAATAATATGTTCAAGATTACTAATTCAAGACCCAATTATAATTGAAATTGTTTCTTATGTTATATGAATAAGAATTCCATTCAGATACTCTATAATGATGGTCTCTTGGAACTATATAATTTTAAATAATTGGAATCACATAACAATTCATTATTAGGGGATATTAATGGAACTTATTTTACTAAATATGATGATTTACTTGTGACATATTTATCCTAATAGATACAAATTTATGTGGTATAGTTATCACATATACATGTGGTGGTTAAAAATACTTTGTACCCATTAACCAAAAATTTTTTTGGTCTCATTATGTAGTTTTATGAGAAAATGTTTTGGAAGAATATTGATGTTCACATTGCTGAGAAATAATTATATATTCATTGTAAAATGAGTATTTATATTGTTCAATCATATTGAGGTAGATAATTATTAAACTTATTTTTTTTTTACTGATCATCTGAAAGATTGTGGGTTAATTTAATAACTCAATCATCGTGAAGTATAATAATGGGTGATTATTTTGGTATAGAGGAATTAAAATTCCATAAGAAGGATTTAATTAATAATTAGTCAATTGGACCTTTATATTTCATTTAAGGGTTATAATATTTAAATAATAGTATAATCCTAAATGAATTACATCTAAATAATCCTATAAAACACAATATATTATATGGATCGGAAGGTGTTTAAGATTTACTTATATGAGTATTTTGGGTTGAGAACCATAAACTAAATATTTTATTTTAGGATACTTATCAATTAATATTGTATATTTTTTTATTTGATATAAAATAGGAACAATGTTTTATTTCTATCAAGAGTACTATTTATTTGTTGTGCATCATGGTATATTCATTTAGAAGTGATATATTTTGAAAGAATTATTTCGAGAAAAATATATGCAGTGTAAATTTAAACGGAAAGAAAAAAAATGAGTTTATGAGATTTAATGAGAGTGTATTTTATAATTTGTTTCCAAAATAGTATATATATGTTTATTCCAAGTGGTACTTTATAGGTTGTATCATTAAGTACATATAAAGGGATAGGTATGTGTTAATGGTATTTCAAGGTGGAAAATATTTCATTCCCTAGAGTTCCGTCATTGAAAATGCAAATATAATAATAAGGTACCTCAATTAGGGTATTTATTCTCACTAAACAATGACATTAAAAAGTGTTAAGTTATTATTCTAGAAATAATTTCATTTAATGTGATTAAGGATGTTGTTTTGGATATAAAAATTGTATTACGTGATAATGATCCATAGTCTCACCTATGGTCCAAATACATAATTTATAAAGGCAAACGCATTAATGATTTTGTGTGTATTAATGATGGAAAAATTGTTGGGTAAAAATGATAATGTAAATTTATTAATGTATTTTGTGGTAAAGGGATCTTTGAAAAATAATTTTGATATTAAAAACATGAAGATTGCATAAAGTTACTATATAATTAACAATGTGTGAAATGTTCTAATGTGTATAGTTCTGCTTTTATATGAGTATTTAAGTTATGAATATGCTATAAATTTTTAGAATATATTATTTATTTTTATTTTATAATTAAAGTATATTTTCAAATTATCATTCATTTATGTATGTTTTTCTTGTTATATGAGATTTTATATAATAAATAAATACCTCATAGAAAAATTATGATTTATTGTTCACGAATTATAATCATTGAAATGAATAGTTTGTGTTGATGTGTTAATATTATTATGTGTAACATCCTATTACTATTTTTCATCACTCCATGGTCCCTATTTTTTCTATTCATTGGTTGGAGATTTTTTATGGTTGATTCAACGGAAATAAATAAAATTTTGGAAGGCTCTTAGGCTATATATGGTTTCTACATGGTTTTATAAACCATGCTCACTAGATGTCAAAACTGTGAAAATCCACAATGTGAGGGTTTTCATGATTAGTAAAAAGTTTGAAAATTTATGTGTCCATCTAGTAGAAACCCTGAATCCTATATATGGGTGCATGGTTAGGGTGAAGAGTTTAAAAAACCATGCGGACCCCTCTAGGAAACCATACCCAAAAAAAATTTGATTTCTGAAAATTAATTTTAAACTCCAGAAAACAGTAGTTAAATTGTCTGACAATACCATTAAACCATAACATGAACTATTAAACCTTATATTCCACCTATAGGTTATTATTTATGATCAAAAACCATTACAATTTATATTTAATCATGTATAATTTCATTCAATTTATCCCCACTAAGATTTCTTCTCTAGTTCCATCTCCCCCACTCACTTCTTCTATCCTCCCTAGGGTTTGATAAATCTTTATTTTGTTGATAGAAATAAACTCTTATATTTTAGATCATTAATATATTTAGGATTCATAGATCTCTGTTGTTGGTGATATTCATTGGAGAATCCCACTGAGAGCGTTCGATACATGATCTATGCGTAAAGGTATGTGGTTCTATGTAAGATTGGAAAAATGATTTAATAAATAATTACTTGATTTAACATAAATATCCATCAATTGGATTATGAACAATTAAATTCAATTAGAATTTTTATTTGAATTTTTTTAGTTTGATATTTTGGGAAGCCCCCCAATTCATATGAATTGGGGTATGGTATTTATTTGATGTAAGTTGGGAAATTTTTTTGTGAAATTGATTTTGAGAAAATGGAATTAAATGATTTGATAAGAAAAGAATTTTTCTTTTATCTTAAAACGGGAATGAATTGATTGAAAACACATGATTTCATTTTTAAATATTAAGTGTCACATTGATATTGGAAATGGGGAAATTGTATTGTGAACAATTTTGAAATAATTTCCCCCTTATTGAATATTGTTTGATTACATGAATGCCTTGAAAGATATTGAGTTATTTGGGAAAAACACGATAGATAGGTATTTCCCTATCAATGGATAGATTCTTTGTAACTCTACCATAAACCAATTATAAGATCTTATCCCATGTATGATGTTGGTTAGTACTGATTGACGAGTTCTAGAAGGATGTGTGTGCAAATTTTTGTTATTTCTATATGAGTGTGTGAGGATCCCAAAACCTGGAGCTATCATACCTCTTAACAGATGACCATGTTTCACATTTATGACTTATTTTATTTATATTCCACTATTTTGAAAAGTAATTTACATAGTCCTTGTGAATTATTATAACCATTTTATATAAAAATATATTTTAAGACATTATCGAAAAAAATTGCATCAATTGAAATGAAAAGCATGATTTTCTGAAATATTCCCTAGTTTTCCCGACCTATTCTATTTGAAATTGAAATCATTAATTGGGTTTATATTGTGGAATCTTCTTATAGATAACATGGTGAGACTCTAATGGTATTTTACTTCACACCTTACCTTTTCCTTCTAACATGTGTGGATTTCCTTCTTCTAGGTTTCATTAAGGGGAAAGCACATATGGGAGGAGGTTGATGTTGATCTTTTGGGATTGGATTTTTTTTTTATTTTTACATAGGGTGTTTATCATATTTTTATGGTACTTTGTTGTTTTTCATTGGGCTTATATAAAATTTTTACTCCTGATACAATTCTCTCAATGGGTTTTCATAAGGCCCCATCCATAATCATTTCAAAATATTGAGTTAATTCAAGAATTTACATTCATTCTCATTGATGATATTTTTAGGTTTAGAGTTGTAGGTAATTAGGCCCTAAAATTACATAACAAGATAAATATTGCAAAGTAGACAAGTTTAATCAATATTCATTTTTTAAAAATCTAAATCATTTTAAAACGAAACATGAATTCTTTTTATTGATAATAATATTCATAACATTCATCATGTCCTCTTAGTTTATCTTAACTATCATTTTAACCTATGGATAAAATTTCAAAATGATTGGATGAGTACACAAATTTTAGTAACGGATATAAGATAAGGAATTAAGTAGTTAGTCAATGAATATTTTAAACTCATGAAAGAATTTTCAAAAAACCATAATTTTCACACATAAAACAAGAACCATTTATCTTACCTCATCAAATAATAATATTCTTATAAATATAAATGAAATAATAAATAATAAAATTATATTTTGGAATCCTATCCTTTTACATTGTAGCATTCATTACTACATTTGGAGTAACCTTTATTGTTACATTTGGAATACCCATCACCCTATATTCATTATATTTATTTAGAGAAACCCAAACTTTTAATTCCATCTCACTACCCAATGTATTTGAGAGATATCATGTCTCACCTTCCCTTGTTTGATCATGGAACCACCCATATTCATAAAATGTTCCCATTAACCATAACATAATCATAAAATAGAAAACAATCATAAAGGGGAAATAACATTTCCACTAGGAAATCAGATATAAATTTTTCAAAGCCACACACTCATAAAAGAAAAAAATTTATTTGAAAACATTATTGTAAAATTTTAATGTAAACATAGACAAATTAAAGATATAAAAAAGATAAATTAAATTCATATGTATATATAAAAAACATCTCATATTATTTAAATTAAAAAACCACTTTTAAAACACCCTTAAAACATTTATGAATATCATTTTTGAATAAAAGGGTCTCGTACCACATTGACCTTTTTTAATAATTTTAAATTTAAAACACTCATTTAAATGAAAATAAATCCATAAAATCTTAATTAAAAAATGTATAGTAATTAGAAGTATTTTGAATATTAAATCATTAAAAAATTAGATGATGTTTCAGTTAAAGAGTCCCTTACCTTGAGTTAGACTCGCCTCATACATTATTTCTATTACTGAATAATAAAAATAGGTTAATTTATACATTATTTAGAACCCTTTTCATGTTTATTATTACCATTATATAACTTATTTCCATGTTATAACAATTAGATAATTTTTTAATATCATATCATATGTTTTATTGATAATCGATACATGAGTCCAAAATAAATTAGGTATGATGTCAATAGTTCATGTGGTTATATGTACATATTCTCTAAAATAATATTCATGAAATAAAAATAACCTTATATAAAAATTAAACTTTCAAATCAATTCATTAAATATTGATACGATATATGAACAATGTTACAATCATAGAGACGGTAATCGGTCCATAATCACGAGTAATAGTTCCATTTTCCAATTATCATTGTAGAAAGAAATTTAATATTATTTTATCATTAAATAATGATAATAATATCATTAATGTAAAATTAATAAACTAAATATACTTATATATATTATCCAACTGATGTGGTGATCAAAAATTAATCACATTTCCTTACGGAGATGATAGTTAACATGTATGCACGAATGACATTATCATTATTAAGTGCATGGAAAGTAAGAACATAATATATATATTATTATATTATAATGATAAAAATTTCATGAATATCACATATTGTCACGAACCATCCTCCGGGCCCTGCGTCGGGACTACCCCATGCCCGCCTTCCGTAGAGCAGGGCACGGCGACTAGCGTCGAAAGGCGTATTCCCTAAAAACTGGGAAGGCATTGAATTTATATCCAATAAACACACAAAAAAAACAAAGAAATAAATGAAAATGAGTAAATTGAATAGTAAAAAGAATGAGTACAGTAAGTAATAAGGGGGTAGAATACAATCCCAACTAGAGAGTACAAGAAAATGAAAAGTACAAGTAAACTGAAATGGCTCATGTGATCACCCGCCAAGGATCCTACCTAAAGGATAGGTACATCTCTCAAACGGCCGTCTCTGCGGTACGCCACGACTAATGTCCAACTTCGAGCTACCTCATGTTCTGGTACTCTCTTCCTCAGTCAGCGTTTTTCGTCGTATGCACCAAACACAACAAGGTGCTGCCATAGCCCATGTAGGGGTGAGTATAACAATACTCAGTAAGGACCCTGAGACCCTCAAAGTCTCACAAAATCCACAAATGATAAACCACATAGCATGAAATCAAATAAAAACCCTACTTAGGAATATTCGCATACATATAACTATGTTATCAAGTATACCCATCTAAATCATGAGGAAACACAGGGTCCAACTCAAAATCCCAAATCTGAATTGTTACACAAAGGAAGAAATACCATGAAGGTATGTACCACACATGTATTCCACACAGAAGAATACCTCAATGGTATCACCATGAATGTAAAGAACACAAGGTAAAAACTCATCTCACACCAGGTATATCTTAGATATAGTAGTAGATATGATTTGATGTAACTAATGATTCATCTTACTTCGTTAAGAGGCAGTCCCACGTGGGATCCTAAATCATCATCAGACCCATACAAGATCCTAGTACATCATTAGACCCGCAAAATATTCTAGTACATCATTACAACCACAGAGGATCCTAGTACAACAGACCCATGAAGGATCCTATAGTAGTCCTGCATGGATTCCTAGAGCGGATCCATGTGGGACCCTCAGTCACATACCAACGAATGAGCCCTTTCTCATGTTACAGCTAGCTACAGGGTTGCCACATTTTGCTCGCTTGATTCCGGGAGGATCCCCTCCTCAAGCCACTGATCGATACTCCACCTAGCATGGAGCCCCAGGAAGATGTATCCTAAAAGACTGCCATGTCATAGGTTTCTCAATGAAACAGACATTGCATCAAACGGATGCCCGGTCTGTAAGTTATTAGCCTTTTAGTTCTGAAGGCCCGGATAGATTCATTCTCAATCCAACCCAAATGTACCCCAGCATTATCCAAATCTCAGGTGGGGTATACCAAAAGGATCCTCTTGCTCCATGTTTTTTGGCACCGCAGACGGTTCGTCAAACGGACGCCCGATGCCAAAGTTATGGCCAAAAGAGTGAAAATGGGTCGAAGTGGGTCTGGGTCTAGTCCGATCTGGTCGGACCGAACCGACCCCCTGGGTCCAGCCTGCACTGGGTGGCCCGACCTGGGCAGCGTGGCCTGGCCACATGAGACCCCCCCCCCCCCCCCCCCGCCATCAATCACCGAACAGTCGAAGCCGTTCGGACGCTAGGCAGCACATGGGACCCACTACAAGTCTCGCTCGGTCAAGCTCGGCCGGCCGAAATAGCCAGCCCTTTACTCCTCCTGGTGGAACATCATGCATCGTGCATCCACCTCCAACCTAACGCCGACCGCCTTCCACCATCCGGTGTGGCCAGGCGGGTCGCGGCCCCTTACTCTGATGGCGTCTCATCGTGTGTCGCCCTTCCGCTGCCAGCCAAACGTCGGCCACCCTCTGTCCACCACTACGGCCAATTGGCTACGGCTTTTCTCCGGTGGCACGGTGGTGCCGCCTCCTTCATCGCAGCCAACCATGGTGCTGGCTACCATTCCCGAGCCGCACCGATGTCGGTCGTCATCCTCCTCCATCGCGAAGAAGACAAAAAGAACCACAAGATTTGTGGAGGGGTCGTGCCATATTCATTTGGCCTGTAACCTCCGCATTATAGCGGTACCAAGCGGCTCAAGGGGGGAGATTTAACATAAGTGAAAAATTTATTATGATCAATCGAAAGTACACCCCTACCTCGAAGGTCTATTGACATCGGTGAAGAGGGATGGGCGGACGTCGATTCACTGTTGTTGAAGTCATTCCACATCTGAGAGTGTGTTATTTGTTGGAGAGTGCGTTCTTTGTTGGAGGATGAGTGTCTCCAGGAGCTCTCTCCCAGACTCCCTTTTTCCAATGATTTCTTCTCAGAAAAATGAGGAGCCAACCCAAATTAAAATATGTTTATAAATTTTAATTTTTGGGCACATATGTAGTTGGCATAACTAATTAATTAATTGATGTGGCATAATTAAAGTGGAGGTAGTCCAAGAGTTACCTCCCATTAAAGGGGGAGTTTAATCGTCGGGTGGTCCCCACCTTTGAATTCAAATTGGGATTTTTTAGTTTAGGTGGTCCCCACATCCATATCCCCAAAGAAGGTTACCATAAAAATAAAAATGATAAATATTTCTATTTTTCTATTCCTCCACGAGAAAGTGAAAAACTAACATCTACCATCGACCTACTACGGTCGAGGTGAAGGACTCCTTAAGAGAATAATGGTTCTACAAGTTCTACAGTGCCCTCAGATTTCAATTTCGATCACCGGTTCAAATGTTACAAAATCCTGCTTTCAGGTTTACTGAACGTACCTGAAAAAAAGTTCAGAAATTTATTCCAGGCACACTGAGCCTCGGAATTACCCGATATCAATTTTTTCAGACTCATTAAATTCCCATACAATTAGAAACAATTACATGTAATTTTTGGGTCTTTACATTCTACCCACCTCAGGGCTTTACGTCCCCAAAAACCACATCACAAAAACTAGGAAAACATGTGGGGGTACAAAGAACGTATCTGAGCCTCCCACTCCCAGGTGATCTCTTAGAGGTTTTCTTGCTGCCAGCGAACATGCACCATAGGTATCAACTACCAATGAAGGGCCTACTCCTATTGATCCTCAAACTCTATTGGAACCAATGTAAACTTCACCCCATCGTCGATGTCTAGCTCACCATGGTTGATTATGTGGGTAGGATCATGCACATATCTCCTCAACTAGGATACGTGGAAGACATCGTGCACTCGGTGCAAATGAGGGTGAAGTGCTAGGTGGTAAACCACCTCACCAACTCTGCTACGGACCTGAAAGGGTCTGATGAACCTCGGAGATATCTTGAAGCCCCGATCAAATCTCCACCAACCACGTCGAGGTGAGACACGTAGAAAGACATTGACGCCATCCTCGAACTCCAGAGGTCTACATCTCATGTCGACGTAAGTCTTCTGCCTACTCTTTGTATTCTTTATCCACTCTTGGATAATCTTCAATTTCTCTATGGTATCCCATACCATAACTGGTCCCAAGAGTACTGACTCCCCTGGGTCAGTCCAGCACAAAGGCAATCTACAAGGTCGATCATACAAATCCTCAAAAGTTGTCATCCTAATGGTGGAGGGATAATTGTTGATATATGAATACTCCACCAAAGGCAAGTGATCCTACCAGCTGTGACCGAATTCGAGGACGCAAGCACGTAGCATTTCCTCGATGGTCTGAATGGTCTGCTTAGTATCGCCATCCATCTGAGGATGGAAGGCAGTTCTCAAACGAAGCTAAATCCCAAAAGCCTCCTACAACCCCTTCCATAGTCGGGAAGAGAAATGTGTATCATGATTGGAGACAATCTTCGAGGGTACTCCATGTAGCCACACAATCTCATGCACATAGAGGCATCCCATGTTCTTTACTGAACCCTGCTCTATGATCGGTAGGAAGTGGGCCGACCAGGTGAGTCGGTCGACTATCACCGAAATAGAATCATGACCCCTTGTTATACGTGGAAGTCCTGTCACGAAGTCCATGGATATCCCATCCCACTTCCACTCTGGGACCTATAAAGGCTAAAATAAGCCTTCTGGTAGTTGATGCTCCGCCTTCACTTGCTGACAAGTGTGGCACCAAGATTCAAACTCTTCTACTACTTTCTTCATTCCTGTCCACCAGTGCTCTCGTCAGAGATCCTGGTACATCTTCACCACTTTTGGATGTACTGCTAGAGGGGATGTGTGGAAATCCCTCAACATTTCCTCCCAAAGTGACACTGGTACCATGGTATTCCATCTGAAGAGGATGACTTTATCCCTACCTTTAGAAAATCCATCAGCTGCTTTTCCTATGGATATCTGAGCAGGTCCAGCCTCGCAGTCATTGTCCCCGTACTGCGCCTTCCTAACTCGCTGAAGAAGTGGATGAGTGAATGTAAGAGAATGAATAAAAGAAGCTTCATCTCAATCCACAAAGGATATTTGCAATGCGGCCAACTACTCTGTTGCCTCACATAACAGCTGTATACCAGACCTCCTTCTGGGTTCATTTGCTACAATGTTCCCCTTCCCAAGAGTATAAACTATCTCAACGACATAGTCTTGGTGGAAATCCAGCCAAATTCGTTGTCTCAGGTTTAGGTCCATATGAGAGAAGATATACCTGAGACTCTTTTGATCTGAGTAGAAAATAAAACACTCTCCCATCAAGTTTTGTCACCACATCTTCAAGGCGATGACCACTGCTGCTCCAGGCCATGGGTAGCATAGTTCTGCTCATGTTGTCTCAGCTGTCAAGAACCATTTGTGATCACTACTCGCTCCTGCATCAGTACACATTCGAGGCCGATCCCTGATGTGTCACAGTAGACTACGTACCCTACTTCCTCCTCCGATATCCTCAAGATGGGGGAACTAGTCAGCCTCTTCCTCAGATACTAAAAACTCCACTAGCTTCTCTCCGACCAAACGGAGGGTTTACCCTTCTTTGTCAATGCAAAAAATGTTGCTGCAACTCTAGAGAAATATGGCACAAACCTCC
Source organism: Viscum album (assembly GCA_963277665.1). Classification (NCBI taxonomy): domain Eukaryota; kingdom Viridiplantae; phylum Streptophyta; class Magnoliopsida; order Santalales; family Viscaceae; genus Viscum; species Viscum album. Next base: position 690,127,400 of record OY728167.1, read on the forward strand.
AGTAGTATCAAGCCAAACCCAGGAAACTTTGTACCTCTGTCACACTCCTTTGTGGCTCCCAAGAAAGTAAAGCCTCAATATTCTCTGGATCCACTGCAACTCCAGCCTCTGATATGAGATGTCCCAAAAAGTGAACTTCTCTGATCCAGAACATGCACTTCGAGATCTTACCATAAAGCTGGTGCTCTTGGAGTGTGTCCAGTACTACATACAAATGATAGGCATGCTCATCCTCGGTAGCTATGTAGATTAGAATGTCATCAATTAATACCACCATAAACTGATCAAGGTATGGAAGAAAGACCTTGTTCATGAGACCATGAACACTGCTGGGGCGTTGGTCACGCCAAAAGGCATAACCAAGAACTCATAATAGTCATACTGAAATCTAAAATCCATCTTCTGCATAACCTCATCTCACACTCTGAGCTGGTGATAGCCTAATCTGAGGTCTATCTTTGAGAACCACTGTCCTCACTTCAATTGATCAAAGAGGTCGTTAATCCTCAAGAGTGGGTACTTGTTCTTCACGGTCAGCTATTTTAGGTGCCGATAGTCAACAAAATGTCCCAAGATTCCATCTGACTTCTTGGAAAATAAAATTAGGGTTGCCCAAGGAGAAACACTGGGCCCTATGAACCCATTCCCTTGTATGTCCTCCTGTTGTACCCGCAACTCATGAAGCTCTGCGGGAGCCATCCGATACGTTGTTGTAGACATCAGTTCCGTCTTAGGTTACTATTCAATGTAAAATTCCACATCTCTACGAGGAGGTAAAACCAAAACATCATCATGGAATACATCCACATACTGTTCCACCTTTACAGGATATCTCAAACTCTCCACATCAACTGTTCTAAGGGTAAGGCCAGCCATCTAATGGGTGATCGGCTACACCCTCCTCCGGGTGAGTCCATCCTGTGCTGCAAAGGCACCCTTCTTTCTGGTATAGGTAAACCTATTCCCATCCGTGTGGACACACCTCACTTTGTGCCTAATACATTCAATCTGAGCATGGAATGTAGATAACTATTCCATACCCAATATGACATCGTATGGCATTGACGCAGCTACTAGGAGATCCCAACCTAAACTCTCACCTCCTAGAGTAAGATCACACTGCCGGCGCCCATGCTTAATCATCGAAACCACTCCCGTAGGAGTCTCTAGTCGTAAGGATCTTACCAATGCATCCTTGGAATCACTGTGCTCCGAACGAGGGAAGTTTCAATAAAACAATGACTGCTACCTGTGTCTATAGTTACTACACCTAAGATGGAGTAGACACAGATCGTACCTCGTATCTTCTCTAGAGTGCCATGGTCGTAGGCCTCAGCTACCTAGAGCTGAACTAGCCCCTGTCCATATGCTCCCTATGGTCGAGGTAGACCACCAGGTGGTGTTGGTGGTAGCACCTCGAATAGTCTCCCACCGCCAGCTGCATTACCAGATCCTCTGCCACGTCTGCCTGCACCCTACGGAACTCCTCAGTCAAGCTTATGTCTCTTTCTAAGCGGTCCTTCGACCATATTTTGATCATCCGTATGGTGGGTCGGACAGTCACGAGTAATGTGACCCGGCCAGCCACATGTGACACACGGCATGCTCCTCGCATGTCTGTCTCTATCTCCTGTGCCCCGCACAACTGACCCAGAATCCTGCGGTCATCCACCCGTAGGTCTGGTCCTCTTAGACCTCTGCGAAATCTGTCTCTTGTCAGCTGTAGAAGATTATTCTATGTGACATCTGGTGGTGGGTCTTTCTACTGGTGACTACTCAGCATGGAAACTCTCTACTAAGAGGGCTCTCTCTAACACCCACGTCTGCGTCGGGATGCTGAGAGAAATTATCAAAGCCCGGATCTCCTTCCTCAGTCCTTGGTCAATGGTCTGGGCCCTAAAGAATGGGTTATGCACCATATCAATGGAGTAGCATGAGAGGTTAGTGAGCCTTGTCGAGTACTGAGCTATAGTCTTGCTTCCCTGCTACAGATGAAGAAGGTCATGTATGCGCACTGTGCGGAGGGTCGTTGGGACAAACTCTGCCTGAAACGGCTCTCAAAGTCTACCTTGAGAATTTTCACCTCATCATGAACCTGGATAATCAAGCTCCAAAATCTTCATGTTTCTGCCAGTAGTGGACTGGTAGCAAATATCACCGTGAGATCATCTTGTGCCCCTACCAGTCAAAAGACTCTCACCATGGCCTCCAGCCAATCCTCAACCGCCTGTGGGTCCGTATCTCCCCTGAACCTGGGTGGCCTCTGGAACTGGAACTCGTCTAATGCGCTCAAGCAGTGTGCACCCTCTACTGCTAAGGCTGGTGGCATCAGAGGTCCAACAGGTAATGGTTCCAATGGCACCTCCACTGGTGCTTATACTGAAAGAGGGCCATACACCAAGGCCTCATCGCTTGGTGGGCTATCATCACATACTCTACCCAGAACCCTAGCTGGCTGTCTACATGGAGGCATCCTGAAAAGAAAAATGTGTTCCATGGTCAATATGTTATACCTAGTGAGCTGACTCAAAAAGATCACAAAGAAAACTTTTCAAAACACACACATAATCTGTGTTTTCGTGCTCTGAGTCAGAAATCAGAGCTCAGGTTCCTGGTGTATGGATACGTCGGCCACTGTACCAACACTGGATTCCGTAAAATGATAACCACACTCATAACAATTAAAACTATTTTCGTTAAAATATTAGAGTCCAATGTTCTATGGTAGAACCGACTATTCTGATACCAATTTGTCACGACCCGTCCCCCGGGGCCCATGCTGTCACTACCCCAAGCCCACCTTCAATAGGCCAGGGGCTGGCGACTACCACCGAAAGGTGTATTCCCTAAAAACCAGGAAGGCATTGCCTTTATATCCTGTAAACACACGAAACCATGCACCCAGAAAGATACACACATGACTAAACTGAATAGTAAAAAGAGTGAGTACAATAAGTGAAAAGGGGAACATAATACAAGCCCAACTAGAAAGTACATGAAACTAAAAAGTACAAGTAAACTGAAACAGATCATGTGAACACCCGCCAAAGATCCTACCTGAAGGGTAGGTACAGCTCTCGAACGCCCATCTCTGTGGTACGTCACGTCTAATGTCCACCTCCGAGATACCACCAATTATGTTACGCTCATCCTCAGTCAGCGTTGTCTATCGTCTGCACCAAACACAATATGGATGATACTCTGTAGGGACCCTGAGACCCTCAAGGTATCCCAAAATCCACAAAGGATAAACCACATAGCATGAAATCAACTGAAAACCCTACATAGGTATATTACCATACAAATACATAAGTTATCATGTATACCCATTTCAATCATGAGGAATGATAGGGTCCAACTCAAAATCCCAAAGCTCAATTGTTCCATAAAGGAAGGAATACCACGAAGGTAAGTACCACACAAGTACGCCACATATAAGAATACCCCAAAGGTATCACCACGAAGGTAAATACCACAAGGTACAAACTCATCTCACACCAAGGATATCTTAGATACAGTAGTAGAGATGATTAGATGTATCTACTGAATCATCTTACTCCTTTTAGAGGAAGACCCACGTAGGATCCTAAATCATCATCAAACCCACAAAGGATCCTAGTACATCATCAGACCCACATAGAATCCTAGTATAGCATCAGACCCACACATGATCCCAGTACAGTAGACACACGAAGGATCCTAGAGTAGTCCCACATGGGATCCTAGAGCGGATCCATTTGGGACCCTCAATCACAAACCCACGAAGGATCCCTATCTCATGTTACAGCCTGCTACAGGGTTCCCGCACTATGCTCGTTTGATTCCGGGAGGATCTTCTCCTCAAGACACTAGTCAATACTCCAACTTCCACGAATTACCACAAAGAAGTATCCCGATGGAATGCCACGTCATAGGGGTCTCAACGGAATAGAAAGGGTGTCAAATGGACGCCGGGTCTATAGGTTATTAGCCTTTTAGACCCGAGGGCCCGGTTGGATTCATGCTCGATCCAACCCGACCACACACCAAATTTATCCAAATCTCAAGTGTGGTATACCAAAAGGATCACCTCGCTATATGGTTTTCGGTGCCACAGACGGTTCGTCAAACGGACGCCTGGTGCCAAAGTTATGGCCAAAATAGGGAAAATGGGTCGAAGTTGGTCTGGGTCCGGTCCGACCGGGTCGGACTGACCCAGCCCGCGCTGTATGGGCTGGCCCATGATGAGTGGCCCAGCTGGGGCAGCCCGGCCTTGCCTTATGTGGGGGAGAGTCACTTCCCCACCCTCAATCACCGAACGGACGAAGTCATTCGGTCGCCAAGAAGTACGCGGGACCCACCGCGGGTCCCGCTTGGTCAAGTTCGGCTGGCCGAAACGGCTAGGCCCTTGCTCCTCCCGGTGGCGCATCGTGCGCCACCCCTCTGCGGCCAGCCAAACGTCATCCACCTTCCACCATCCATTGCGGCTAGGCGGTCCGTGACCCCTTGCTCCGACAGCGGCGCGTCGTGCGCCGCCCCATCGTGGCCAGCCAAACGTCGGCCTCCCTCTATCCACCACCGCGTCCGACTGGCTGTGAATCTTCTCTGGTGGTGCATTCATGTCGCTGCCTTCGTCGCGACCAATCGTGGTTCCGACCGCCATTCCCGAGCCCCATTTTTTTCGGTCTCCGTCCTCCTCCATCGTGAAGAACACAAAAAGAACCACAAGAATTGCAGAGGGGTCGGGCCACATTCGTTTAGCTCGTACCCTCGGCATTAGAGCAGTAGAAAGCAATTCAAGGGGGGAAATTCAACCTGAGAGAAAAATTATCGATGATCAATCGAAAATGCACCCCTACCTCAAAGGTTTATTGATGTTGTTGAGGAGGGAAGGACGGACGTCGGTTCGTTGTAGTTGAAGACTTTCCTCATTGGAGAGCGTGTTCTTCTTTGGAGAGTGCATTATTCGTTGGAGAGCGCGTTTTGTGTTGGAGGATGAGTTTATCCAAGAGCTCTCTCTAAACCTCACTTTTTCCAATCATTTCTCCCAAACAAAATGTAGAGCCAACACAAATTAAAATATTTTTATAAATTTTAATTTGGTGGCACATATGGACATGGAATAATTAATTAATTAATTGATGTGGAATAATTAAAGGGGAGTGATTCCAAGAGTTACCTCCCATTAAAGGGGGAGTTTAAGGGTTGGGTGGTCCCCATATTTTAATTCAAATTTGGAGTTTCTAGTTTCGGTGGTCCCCACCTCCAAAACTCCAAAAAAAGGTTACAAGAAAAATAAAAAAGTTAAATATTTTTATTTTTATATTCCTCCATGAAAAAGTAAAAAACAAACTTCTACCCTCATCCTACTACGGTCGAGGTGAAGGTCTCCTTAAGCGAATATCGGCGATGTGAGTTCAATGCTGCCATCGGATTTCAATTTTGAGCACCGGTTCAAAATTTAAAAAAACATGCTCTCATGTTTAGTGAACGTACCCAAAAAATGTTCAGAAATTCATTACGGGCACACAGGGCCTCAGAATCACGCGTTGTCAATTTTCAAAAACTAGAAAATTTCCCATATAATTAAAAAATACATGTAATTTCTAGTCATTTACACATATCAACATTAATTCTATAAATATATTCATTCTTGAGATAAATTTATCAAAAATGATTTATATCGGGTTGTGGAGGTGATATTTCACACGTACGCACGAACGATTAATTATGTTACCATTTAGTGGAAGTGATGGTGGATTATGTTATGATATTACCATAATAAAATATAAGTATTTTTACAATATTTGAGTTATTATTTCATAATGTATGAAGAATATTTGAAGGATGTTGAAGAAGAAATAAAATAGAAACACTTAAATAAAAACATTACCATTCCTTTGGATTATCACCTTTCATAACAACATAACACCACTATAGATGGTGTTGTACCTAAAATAAGACATCAATAATGTTGGGAGGGATTATATAAATGTTTTATTACATATAATGGAAGAGACAAAACTTTTTTTAATATATGGAATAGAGATGAATGGGTGCCCTTTTATGGGAGAGGGGAGGGACACTCTTGGAATTATAAAACGTATTAAATTAATATATATTTTTTTCTCTTACAAATGGGTTAAAATTTATTTAGTTAGCATAATGGATGACTAATGTTTTAAATATAATCATAAAATGAATATTAGAGAATTTTTGAATATTTTTTATTCGTTATCTTTTTCCCTCTTTTAACTCTTACCATTTTATCAAGTAAGTGACATTCTGAGGGTAAATTTAGTTACCATAAAATAAAAAAATGCCAATGAATTAGTCATAAATTAAATTTTTAGTCTTTTAAATATTTTCTCCCCAAATATTATATTTCTAAAAAATTTATATCATTTATTTAAATATTTATTATTTTTATATATAAATTATGTAAATTTTGACACTATTCATCACTTGACTTTTTTAAAAAAACAAAAAACATGATTCTTTAAAAAAATAAATTTAAAATAACTATTAAATATCAATCTAATCAAACTTTTTATTATGGAATCATATTTTTTAATTAACATTTTTTAATATTATTATTATCATGTATTTGATTTTTCCTTTAATAAATCTATTACAGCATCAAATTTGTGTCACAATTTAATTAAGTTATATATTGTCTAAAAATTATAAATATATTATGCAGATGTAGATAAACATTTTATATTTCAAATGATTATTTATAGTTGAATTTATCTACTAAATAATCGTATATTAAAAATGATTTACTTATTAAAAATATTATTATGACATTTTTAAGATATCTTTAAATAAAATAGAATAAACATTATAGTCTTACCCACATGGATTAAAAAGGATATAATCGTGTACAAGGGATTGTTTTTATTGAAACCCACACATCCAATGAGATTATTACAGGTGTTAGTGTATTTTTATGTTATTTAATATTATTTGTACCATTAATTACATGATTTACCATTAATTACGGTAAATAAAAAACTAAAGTTACTATTATCCAAAAATTAAGTTGATCCTATTATAACACAATATTTCAACTAACTAGATCAATGTATATCCATTTTTCAAAATTCAATTTAGAGAAGTGGCTAAATTATGTTTATCAGTAATCTTGAAGATGTGGCGAGAAAGAGGGTGAAATAGACCATCAAAATTTCAATAAGCCTTTATTTCTAATTTGAATATAAAAAATATTCCAATGAACAATATTTGATTAATAAATTTATTATTTGTCTATTATGAATTAAAAATTTATTTTAATGTATATTAATTATTTCAATGATAAATCAGTTTAACTATAATGTCGCAATTTTTTAGTAATCATCAATAAATGAATATTTTCAGAAAAAAATCCAAAATATCAACCATAGTGAATTATGATGTCCTGAATCCAAATAATAGGTTTATTTTGTCAAATATAACTTATTAAAGTGTCAGATTCTATTTTAAAAATAGATGTGCCATCAAAAGGAGGCACAACTCCATTTTTAGAAAAATACTTCTTTTATCAGAAAAAATGAATTTGTTCTTATATAATGTCTATAAAATAGATAATATTAATTTTAAACATTAGATTGAATATATATTTCATTAATTAAATCCATAAATAGTGATTTTATTATTTTATAAATTTAATTGTTCACAATTAATTACTTTTTCATAAAAATGCATCGATTATATTTAATTGGTTTTTAGTTTTAAATATAGTTAATTTAGTAACCAATGAATCATTATATAAAAATGTGTAAAAAATATTTTCACAATTCAGTTATCATTTTTCAATCCCTCTATTCTAATGACAAGAAGATATATAACACTTAAAATAATAATATTACAATATATAATTTTTCAGTATAACTTTGTATTTCATGCAATGTAAGATTTCAGAGAAACCCATTATTCAATGTCAGGTATGCTATTGAACATATTACCTATTCAATGTAAAATTACTCTCTAATTCATAAATTTAAAAAATATAAATAAATTATTATTCTATAACTATCTGGGGTGTTATAGGTTTTCATTGATCATATTGACATGTAACTGTTTCTTATGCAGTTTATTTATCAAAATCATTCCCTCTTTTATCTTGTATAACCCATGGTTGTTAATAACCCCCTTAAGGATATGAAATTTTTTTCCTAGGTATAATGGTTTTGGGGTATCCATGACTGTTTTGGAAAAAGTGGTATCAAAGGTGCATGTTTTGTAACTTTCCATGATATTAGTAAGAAAGTGTGAAATCATGTTAGGACTAATGAGGTTTTTTATTGAGTTCATAGTCATCTATCACCACAATGAGCCTTAAGTGACTGGTGTTGGTTTGGTAAATAGTTATTCAGGATTAGTTTTATTATTTTTCCATCTTTTCATTTGGATAGGTTGAAATGAAAATATTATTTATCTATTTTATGGGATTAACTTCCCATGTTCCACTTTTTGAGTGTTAATCAAATGTATTCAATGTTTTATATTTTTGTTTTGTAGCATCATGCATCTATTTAGACTATTGAATCAGATCAAGGAGGAAGATGTTGATGAATTACAAAAAGAAAATCCTCTCATGGACTACAATCTAGTTGAGGATGTAGTGTGTGCTATCCAAACTCTCCGACATACACCAACAACCATTACCATTCTAGATCTAATTTTGGAACCAAAAGTGGATAAATTTTGGATTCATTCCAAAAAATCCCATCATAAGAAACCATCAACATTACAAGGCTGAATAGATGCTCAAGAGTTTGAGGATTGGTTGAGGAGGTTTGAACAATTTTTTAGTTTTTTGGAAACACCTTATTAGATCCTGGTGAGATATTAAACCGTCATGATGGAATGTCCTAGAAGGAAATTGTGGGACACAGTTGTGATAATGAATAATCACAATCACTTATAGTATAATAAATCTAACTCAATTTTCACATAATAGTTCTCTCCAGTTTGTTGGAGATAGAAACGACTATAGAGTTTTTTAATCTTTAGCAGGCTGAAAGGACTATAACAGAATATTAATATCAAATTATAGAGCCTGTGAATGTTTCACATAATATTGGGTTTACTATTAATATAAAGGCTTCATGGTTTGATATTCGACTTCAGTATGATAATTTTTATCAATTTTCATTCTTACACTCCCTTATTATACTAATGTGATCGATGGAATGTTTATGGTTGAGATGGATCAGGCTGGTATGACAGTGTTTACAGGATTTCGTTTTCTCTAAGTTCATGTTATGTAAGATCCTTTAAAGGTAAGACGAAGTGTGATGTGTCTCGTGGTGTTTCTCAATATTAGGGTTCCTCTATACCTCCAGTAATTTTGGGTAGAGGAACCATAGTTTTCTACTACTATGGAAAGCATGGGAACTCAAAATGGGTTTTCACTAAGGAACCAAAAATATGTTGTTTTATAGACTCTTAGTTAACATAAATAAGTTCATTCATTTTTATTCTACTCCATTGTTGCGTCTTGGTACCATCATCACCTAAATTTATTATGGTGTAATTATATAATTCATGAACTAAGGGGTTCTAGCCACAACAATCAAAATCAACGAAAACTCATGTAGTTGAAGAGTCTCTATAGATTGTTGATATGGGTCTATTGACCATAATATATACCATCACTATGGATTCATGTTTATTAAATCCTTTATCTAATACTGGTTCATATCATTCATTCATTACAAATCAAATTCTGAATTTTCTAAATATTTCTATGGAGATTTTATCTTAAATTATGGATATTACCACACCCCTTAGAGTGATGAAAGAGAAGGGTCTCCATTGACCTGCTTATATTTTCATGTTATTATAGATTGACCGTACTTGGGATTTTTTGGTTATCGACCTGAAACCACTTGACGTCATAATCATAATATATTTTTCTTATTGCTAATAAAGACCAAATTTATTTCTATCTTTTAGGAAAGTACTTTACTACACCTGATTGGGTAAAAAATATCTTTCATAGAGAATGAGACATGAGGTCGATTATAGGATGAAATTTAGATGTAAAGTTGTGTAATGTTATATCAGTTATTTCTATTGAAATAGGGTGATAATCCAAGAGTAATGATCTCCCACTAATTGTCATCAACTTTTTTGATGTATTTACTTATCAATCCTCTATTTTTTCATAGATAAGGGAGGTATAGTATTATATTGATTTACTATCGGGTGCTCAACTAGTAGTTATTTCTTATTACAACATGACATGGGCTGAAATGAAATATTTGGAGACTTAATTAGATGATCTTTAAAAGAAATTATTTATATGATCGAGTGTGTCAAATCATGTTGCACATATTCTCTATGCTATGAAATCTTACTACTATATTTAAATCTATGTTGACCTCCAGAAACTCAATTGATTTACAATAAAGAATAATTATATATTTCCTTGGATTCAAGATCTATTTGACCAGTTGAAAGTGGATTACTGGTTCTCGAAGATTTATCATTGATCTGGTTATCACCAGTTAAGAATAAATGAATATATCATTCTGAAACCCACATTTAAGAGTAGGTATGGCCACTATTAATTCATTATCATTACACTTGGTTTAACTAATATTCTTTTATTATTAATGGAATTATTGAACATGATCTTCCATGAGTATCCTGATACTTTTGTGGCGGGCTTTGTGGATGCAATCCATGTTTAGTCTATGTCTGAAGAGCATAATCTACATCATCTTTGACCAATTATAGAATTTTTTAGAAACTAATAAATTTATACCAAGATATTAGAAAGTAATTTCTAGATTTGGGAAGTGAAATTCTTGGGATATGTGGGGTTAAAGCATGGTATTTAAAGTAATCCAAAAAAGGATAAAGATTTTATAACATGGGAATATCCACATAATGTATAAGAGATTTGGATCTTCTTGGGTTTAGCTGGTTATTATCACGAGTTCATAATGAATATCTTGATGTTCCCTTCTCTAAATGTTTCCTTAAATCGAAAGGGAGTGATGTTTTCTTGGGATGGGAAATATCAAAACTTATTTTCTTGAGATAAAATGTATTTTGTCTACTATGTCAGTGTTGAATCATCTAGACGATGGGTAGGGATATGTGGTTTTCTGTTACACATAATGTTAATGTTTTGGATCTGTTATTATGTAGGGTGATCAATTAGTGGCATGTGGATCATGGAATATTAGGCCACAGAAGAAGAAATATCCAAAACATGACCTTCGACATATTGTTGTGATGAATGCACTTAATTCTTGGTGACATGTACTTTTCAAAGAAATGGTTTACCATGTATTCCAAACACAATATAATTAGTTATATCTTATTTAAAAAATATTTGAGTCCCCACAATAGTAATTGGGTTGAATACCTATAATATGTTGTCTTTAACAATGCTTATACCTCGGGAAAAGGGAATATCATCGCATATGCTTTCAGTATGAAACTTATTACCCACGCCATGAAAAAATCATTGTAGGAGTGGATCATGATGTCTCTTTTTTACAGTAGGATATTGAAGTCTAGGAAATAGGGACGAAGGTTGTTTTGGCCAGGGTTGAGTTGACCATCACCCTTATCAATATGATTCTACAAGTATAATAACTTGATTACGATTTCATTATCATTTGAGACTCTATTTATAATGGGGAGACCCTTGCTGTGTGGGAATTCTCTACTAATTGAATTATATTATATGATATTCAATGATTTTAATTGTCATCAGTCCCGAAATCCTTGATGGGGGATTTCCATTTTTCAAAGTAAGCAATTCACCTAGGAATCACAAAGATGTGCTACGAAATGGGACATCAGTTCTAGTTGACATGTTTGAGACATGACATTACTTAATTTGGTTTCTTATTTTTATAAATTCCAATAGTTCATGGATTAGTATTAGATACCTTTGGTTTTTCATTAGTCACATCCAGTTCCAACATGTATTTGGGATGAAAACTATATGGATTTTTGGTTGGGTTGTCGTATACCCAGGAAAATAAGTATGTGATATGGATTATGATTGATTAGATGAAAAAATCGAATCACATTATCCCAATTATTAATATAAAAATATTTAAGGATGTGAAAAATATCTATATGAAATACATTGTTCATTTTCATGAATTTTCTTCTACTATAGTCTCAAATAGAGATCCCTGATTTTATTCTCACTTTTGGAGTGCCCTTCAGGAGGAACTGTGATCTCAGGTTCTTGTAAGAACGAAATATCTTCAACAGATATATGGACAGATAGAACTAGTTATAAACATTCTAGAGTAATGATTCATGCATATGTTAATGATATTAGTGGATCCTATAATGACCATTTGTTGGTGGTTAAGTTTTCTTATAGAAATATTTACTAGTACGTCAAGATAATGGCTCCGTGTGAGGCCTTTTATGGTCAATCGTGTAAATCATTTTTGTCTTGGATGGAGATTGGGGAAGGCTCATTGGATAGAAAAATATTGGGTTAAGAGAAAATGGAAAGGATTGTGGTTATTAATAAAATAATTTTGATAGCACTAAGTAAATATAAATCTTATGTAGATCATTTTCGTAGAAATTTGGAGTTTTCTATTGTGGGTGAAGTGTTTTTCAAATTTTAAACTAGTTAGGGTCGTCAGCAGCTTGGGAGTCAAGAGAAGCTTGATCCTCCTTTTTTGGGACCATATGATGTTTTTAGAAGGTGGGAAATGTGTCTTAGAATTTAGAACTTCCTCCATAGTTGATTTTTATACAAAGTGTGTTCCACGTATCACAGTTTTCATAAATATCTTTCTCCTCCATCTCATGTTCTCAACTAGAGTGATCTTGAAGTTGAGCCTTATTTATCCATGAAATAGAATCTGGTAAGGGTACTGAATTCTATAATCTTGGTACTTCATGGTAAGATTATAACCTCAGTTTTAGTGCTACGGAATCATGGTTCTAATTCTCATGATACATAATAGATCGAAGCATAGTTGAGAGAGTAGTGGCCTCATCTTTTTACATTGATATTTCTTGATAGACTGTCTCGAGGCAGAATGTTTCTTGGGAGGGGAGGTTATAATATCTTATTAATACTTTTAGGTAGTCATTTACACTAATTTGGTCATTATTTTACTAGATATTGTTTAGGGTTTCTTTAGGTGAAATTTTGAAAAATTTGAAGGCTCTTACGATTTTCATGGTTGGCACACGGTATTCAAAAATTGTGTGTCATAATAGTGAAATTAGTGCAAACCCATACAGTAATTCTTATCACTGTTTCATAATGATTTTTTTTTAAAAAAACATGTTCCAATATATTAGAAATCATGAATCCCTTTATTTGGGTTCATATTTTGAAAAATTGTTTCCCCCTCCAAGAATCCATTCACATGGTAATTTTTAATTCAGAATTTTTAATTAAAATAACAAAAACCTCGGTTTAAGTGTCTAATGAACCCATTCGACCCTGATATGATTTATTTAATGATATAGGATCCTTCAAGGTTATTTTTTAGCTCAAAAAGCTTTCCATTACATATTTATTTACGGAAAACGATATTTGATCTCTCTTAGTAATGGTACATCTCCTTTTTCTTCACTCCCACTATCATTCTCTCCTACCAATGGTTTTTTAGATATTATTATTATTGAGATATGTAAAATCCTATTTTGATGTATTGAGTATTGGTTTTATTCTCAAAATAACTATTTTTGACATTATTCATTGAATTTTCCTGTTGTGATTATGGTCATATGTGACATCCAAGTTATGGTAGGTGGTTACATTTAACAATGGAAAATTTATTTATGCTGTAATTTCATTATTTAAATTAAATTTTCATTCATTTTTAATATAAAATTGAATATTCTATGATAATTGGGATTTTAATTTATTTGGAAATAATTTTGGTAAAACTGCCAATTCTATTGAATTGGGGTATGATTTGAATTTGGTTGATGTTGTGAAATCGAATTCTGTAAGGTATTTCTGAAAATGATTTTCAAAAAATGTATTAAAATGATATGATTAAAACATTTATTTTTTTTCTTGAAAAATTAATGAATTGATTAAACACCCTTGATTTTGTTTTTAATGAGAAAATGGAATATTGATATTTGAAATGGGGTAATTGTAACTTGAGTAGTTTTGAAATAACATTTCCATTATTGATTATTGTTTGAACACATGAAATCCTAGGTAGTTTGTGAGTTATCTAAGACAAACATGCTAGGTTTGGATTTCCCAAGAAATAGATGGACTATTTACAACTCTAACATAAACATATTAGTGGATTTTATCCATAGTATGATGGTGGTTAGTCCTATGTAGATAATGTCGGAGGGATGTGTATTCACATTATCTTAATCAATGTATCTGTGTTTGTGGATCCCATAACATGGTATTATCATTACTATTTGATGAAAACCATTTTTCTCGTTTGAGTTTATTTTTATATATATTCAATTTTTAAAAAACCACATTACAAATTCCTTATGAATTATTATAAATTATTTTATATAAAATATATTTTAAGCCATTATTAGGAATGTTTTCATCAATTGTAATTATAAATATGACTTCATTTAAATAACCTATTTTATTTCCATTCCCATTTAACTTTAAATTTTAATATTTATTTAGTTAATTATTTTGACATCATATTATGGAGAAAATTGTGAGAACCTATTTATACATTATCTAACACCCAACCTTTACCATTAGTAATTTTTATATTTCCTTCTACAAGGTTCGAGTAAGGGGAATAACCACTAGTAGCCGGTGGTTGTTTTAATTTTGCGCTTTGAGTGCTATGTATATCAGGACATGCGTTGTTTAACCTATTTTTCTTGTAATTTTTGGTTGTTCCATGGGTATATATACCTATTTTACTTCTATTGTTGTTCTCACCGTGATGTTTCATTGAGAATAATGACTTGTAACTATATCGTCCATTGTTTGTGTCGAAAAATCGTTCCCTCTTTCATTATTTACAATGGCAGGTTATTGTCACCAGCCCTTGGGGATCAAGAACTCCCTTCAGGATAAATCAGTTCTGAATTAGGTATCAGGGTACATGGGTTTTCTATTAGGTTCGTATCATTATGTGTTTTGGGATATTATAGAGATACAAGGTTAACACAAATGACACATGTGTGACTTATTTCCTAATTTAATACAAATATTATAACACTTATATATAGACAGCTATATATGAAATTTGTTGGTTTGATAATGTTCATTTAATTATATTTTCTCAATCCTGAATGGATTTTTAAGCTTATATTATTGGTATTATGTTTGGTCAATCGATTTGTTAAGGCCAATGAAATACACCATTATTCTTAGTTGAGTAACATGTGATGTCCTCAACTACTTGGATGAATGAAAAGTTATGTACATAAATAATTTGGTTAATAAATGTGAAGAATTGTGAAATGTATTATTTTACATAAATGGTATTCACATGTTCCACCTCTCATAATTTTACTCAATTTTGTAGAAATATCAATTATATGACTATAAATTATCATATGAATATATATCATATAGAAAAAATTCTAAAAAGATATTTATAATTGGAATATATCATGCCAGATCACATTTTAATTTATTAGATTCCCTCGACCAATAATTATGTTTTCGTGATATTATATTACATGTATCAAACATAACATTAATTATTATTATATTCAGAAAATTATAGAATTATAAATTTATTGTCTTTGGGAACTGTGCATTTAATATGTTGTTAAATGATATAAAAACATATATTTAATCCTTTTTTAAACTCATTTACAACCCTTGGAACTTTTACCCTTTATATTATTATCATATTTTAGGGAATTATATATGAAAGGAATGGATGAGAAAAAAAACCTAGTATGGGTATACAAAATTAATCCTCTATCAAACATGTGTTAGACAATGATATAATAATAAAGAATGAAATTTTTTATAAATGATAATGATAACTAAAAAATAAAAAATACAATGTAATCATAAACAAGTGGTAAAAGAACCTATGATTATAAGGATACCTATCAATGTAATTTTTTAATTATACGTCATCTATAGTATGTCTCTGGATTAAATAATTCCCTATAAATTGTAGGCTACATATTTTTAATCCCACCCATTACTTAATTATTTAAGTAAATAATGTAATTATTTAATAAGATTACAAGAATTATCACATACATATAACATCCATCACATGGGAATAATCATCAATGATAACCAAAGAAATGATAAATAAGTTTCTCATTTATAAAAATACTAAATCAAAGGATAGTATCAAATAAATTACTTAAACATTAATTTATGATAGAAAAAATCCGGATGTAATGAAATCTCATCATTAAAAGAATTCATATATTAGTTTTATGATTTAGGTCCTTAATAATGCGTTAATATTAATGTTATTAGTTCAAAAATTATATATAGGAATGGATTGTGCATTAAAATTGATTAAAATAAGTAATTAATATTGAATTTATTGATCAATCATCACTACCAATTTTAATAATGTGACCAAAATAATAATTTCACATTGGGGAAATAAAACGGTTCAATGAAGAACTTTTAGTACGTGAAGAATTTAATATAATGGTTTACATTCATGATTAAATTGAACAATCCTATTGTTTTTCATAACATGATACCTTAGATATATCATATCTTTACTGAAATCCATCTGAAATTAAATAATCACAATAAATAAATTATATTAATATAAATGATCTTATATAGAAAAATAAATATAAATATATAGGATAATTCATGTAATACAATGGATTCATTCAAAAATATAAATAAGACATACATGATAAAAATTATTAATAATAAATGAAATAAATAGTATATAAATTTATATATAAGAGTTAACAATCAATTAAATAAAATTAAAATATATTCTTATAAAATAAAACTAATAAATAAAAATAAATATAAAGATAAGACCCTTAACTTACTTTAAGATTTCATTAAACAAAATGGATATGTTCTTGAAGGACAATGTTATTATTAAAAGATACATTAGAGATAAAATGTGATGATAAATTTTAAAAGAATATTTATAGTGAATGGTAATGGGTATAAATGGTTATATATGTTGTATAAACTCAAAAATTAATTAAATATTAGTAGTTTAGTCCTTAATATCTAATTATTAAAATATTCCCATTTATATATTCTTAAAATGTTTTCTATCCATGGTTTTAGATTATCAACCAAGGTTATTTGATTAAAAATATATATTTTCTGAATATGAAAATCCAAAAAGGTTAAAATTCATATTTAGAATAAACATTAGAATAAAATTAATGAATTATTTTTTTTAAATTGAATAAAAATGTTTTATGCTTTTAGAATTCCATTATTATAGTGAAGTTGAGTATAATAATTTAAAATAACTATTTTAACCAATAAAACAAATTATAATTCATAATAAATATAATAAAAATTTATTACACTCTTTTTTACATAATAACACACTTACCCAATATGCTATATATGTATATTTTATTTTAAAATTCATAATAAAACTCAATTACTCCCAAAAATAACATAAATTTCACCATTACCTAAATTTGATGTTATTATTCTAAATTATATTTAATAGTATTAATGTAATTTTATATATAGGAAAACATAATTATTGAAAAATATATAATTAGAATATCTTTGGTGTAAAAAATTATATAAAATAACAAAATTACTATTCAAATGATGAAATTTCATTTATAATGAGAAATTTATGAATTTTCAATTTACATGTTATAGAAGAAAAACCATATATAACCCTATATATTCTATCCATTTCATACATACCTATTTACTCATCATGTAAATTCCAAGAATTATATTATTTTCTATATATATCATGATTTTTATAGGTAGACTCTTTATTAAGGAAATCTCCTTCATATGATTTTATTCCATATTTATCTAGACCTTTGGGGAAATTCAAATGTAATAATATTGGTCCAGTTGATAGTTGTCATTTCTTTTGGGGAGGGGTGATATTCGGACCACTAGCGTGGAAGGGTGTGTTTGATATTCATGATGTGTAATTTCTAATAACTAATATATAAATATATATATTATAACCAAATAATATTCTTTATAAAATAAATTATATTTAACTATCACAAATAAAAAAAGAAAAGAAAATTTATTTACAAATTATAAATCCTTGTAACCATTTATTAAATATATTTATACCTCTTATTTTATTGTCATTATCAATAGAAAAAAAACTCTATGTATTTATTTTTCATTGTTTCCTCTAGATCCCAGTTTTTCTCCTCAAACATAAGGATCCTCTATAAGAAATTCACTAATTAGGTTATCAAGTTCTTTAACACTTTTTCTCTATGATATGAAATTTCAAACATCCTTTCCCAGTATGATAATTGGGATCCATGTGAACTATTCTACTAATATGTATATGTGTCGAGCCTAATATATGATACATTAGTGTAGTGTCATGGAAAACATCTTGAACATAGAAAATATTTGGTTGTAGAGGTAACTTGTATGATACAACTCCAACTCATTCTGATATATCAAATGGACCTTTATATCTATTGGTTTACTTTCCTTTGTTTCTAGATTTCATGTTACTATTCTGAGGATATATCTTCATGAATACTCAATCATTGAGATTAAACTCGAAATCCCATCTATTGTTGTGTACATATATATTTTTTTAACATTAAGTCCCTTTTTATAAGTTATTGAATAATATTATCCTTTTAAGTTTCCTATTGAATCAACTCGATGTGTAATAACATCCTCTTAATAGTAAAAATACAAAAAGATAAATATGAAAATATATTTCCATATAAATCATGATAGCGTTCCATTGAAATATAAATACTTAATATGAACCTCTATTGTATATAAAATCATTTTATATTTCCAATAAATTTAATTATTATTACATGCAATAATATATATATATATATTCCTTTTTATTGGATACTAATAGAATAGTTTATTTTCAACATTGGATCATTATTGATGACTTTATAATGAGTCACCCATCAAAGCCGCACAACATCCATTATGTATAGCTTGGAAGTCTTATCAAGGTATAAATTCTCATGGACATATATAAAGTGGGATGATTTTCTTAGAAGATGATCTATAAACATAATATAATTTTAATATTTATATATCACATTATGACCAATGATTAAACTAATTTAAATGTTATCTCACTTCCATATTAGAAAGAAATATCTTCAGTTTCTCTATATTTTAATTTTTTTCATTTTCAATACCCCACACGCCTTGATAAACAACCAGTTATCTCATACTTCATGATTTCCCAACAATAGTTTTCCAAGAAATCCCTATACATCTTTCTGGTCCCAAAATGTATAGACACACACAATCCATGAGATTCCTTAAAAAATAAATTGTTTAAATCTATCATAAGTTGTATTCATATTCTCTATCCCAATTGAAATAATCCATCCTTATTAATATTTCAATTCAAAATATTCCATCTTTAACTACTTAAATTTTATTTTTCATCTCATTTTAATCCCATTGGGTTTCTTGATCATCTTCTATAATGATGATCTATAAAAAAATTAAAAATATTTGATTTCATTAATTACCTTTGTATTCCCATATAAATCATTAATATATCATTAATCATAGGATTATGATTTATTCTCATTGAAGATAAAATGTAATGATCCTATAGGATCTATAAATAATTCATTATGATCACATTTTCATAATTTTAATAAATGGTTCTATAATATTCCATAAAAAAAATTCAACTATCTCATATTCTTATACTTTAAATATTTTTAAAATATATTTCATTATTTTATGGGATTTATATATATCACAACTCTCACTATTGAGATAATGATGTCTTGTACTAAAGGAAAAGATAAGTATTGTCATTTCCAATTTATAATCTATATAATTATACCCATGAATAATTAATTTTTATGATGCATATACTATAGATTTTTGTCATTTTATATCAATAAATAACCAATCCCACTATTTTAAAGATCACTATAAAAACAAATATTATCTAATAGAATGAAATGTTAGCATCTATGCACTAAATAATATAGTTTTTATATCTTGAATATTTTTCTCACACTCCATCAATAAAACCACATATATTTAGGGTATTATTTTGATAAATGGTTTCCAAAAAGCACTTCTTTTAAATGAATTATGATCATATAAACTATTGGTGGTGGAATTGGGGCCCATTTTGGGAAAATGAGTTAGGAATTAGGATATCTAAACATTGGAATATTCCTCCTTGTACCTAGTGGATATATATTCGGTACTATGTGGGTGAGGAAATACCTCTAGGTGGGTTACTAGGTAGCCATTGTCCCTAGGGAAGGTAATATGTTCTCATCGAGTACATTATGGCTTTCCATCAAGTACCCAGTGGGTTCGAACATTATTTAAAAAGAATATTTGAATTAATTAATTAACATAATTGTTTAAAATGTATAAAAATGGGGATTTATATTTTTTTTATAATTACAGTAGTTGTGACCTCTCCCCCATTACCCATTATTTATTTTTCCTCCGTAGTTGTATTATTTCTATAATATTTTAATGTTAGATCCTATCTTTCATAAGTGTCCTAAATTGGTAAGGTAAAATTCCTCTTCCTTATAAACTCCATCACTATTATTTTTTCTTCATGTATCATCATTATACCTAAATTTAGGTATTTTATAATTTTAAAAAAAAAATTATGTTTCAGACTGAAGAAGTTAGTGGTTTTCAGTGAGGAGGATCAGGATAGACACATAATGGAAGTTGGTGGTCCCTCTTTTCCCCATAACTTTTTACATTCATGGAATTTGTCATATAAAATGTGTTAAATTATAATATATTTTATATTTTATAAAAATAAATTTAATTTGATTCATTAACTTCACATGGTGTTAGTGGGACCTAACAGGTGGTGAGTATCCCATGTGAGCTATTTGTTGAATTAATTGCTCATTGAAAACTATCTTCTTAGTTAAATGATTCATCAAACGATGAATTTGGACATGAAATTAGTGATTAACCATTAAATATATTCCTAGGAAACATGTTGGGTTTTATAGTCTATTCCTTGGTGTGGAATGGATTAAGAAAATGATAATCTAGGGGTGAGTTGGCTTAGGCACAAGACTTTTAGATGGTAAATGGTTCAAGAGTGTAACTCTTGCTGCGATAATTAGATATAAATGTTTTTTATTAAATGATATATCATTCATTCCCTTGGTTAAATGGTGTGTGGGGGAATTTCATCCACATAAATATAATTAATACTGGTATTTGATAAACTTGAATACAGTTGGTGATTCATTATTCACTGTGAGGCCAATGAAATGGTGGAACCTCATAAAATTTTGGATTCTATATTACTATAAAATAATTCACCTAATGATTAATATTGGTAGATAATGATCCAATTGTGAGATCCATCTAATTTTTACATCGTCCACTTGGGGACCTATTTCTGCGGTATAATTTCTACCTAATATTTTATGTAAAATAGTGTATTAACAACTTTATATATGATACCGATGGTAATCCATATAGCCAGGGGATTGTATTGGATGTGAACATTCCATCTATAAATGATTTCTTGGTGGTGGGTCATCCATATAGAGACGTTCTACGGTGTCATATTTTTTACCATGAGATAGATTTTGATGGTATACCATCTACTTATTTCTGATACAATGTTTGTGATTTTACCACCTTTTCTATCACTCACTATGGAATTAATAGTGGTCATATATTACCCACCAAGGATTGGTGAAACCACATTCACTATGAAAATAATTGGTTATAATTAATATTGGTTGGTGAAGGATCATTCACAAAGATGGATTTTAATGGTGATATTTATTTCAACTTGATTATTATACAATGATTGATATATGATTTATCCTTTAGGTGTGTTCAAACCAAGAGTATATTATCAAATTTACACATATGAAAAAAAATGTGTTGTCACATATGTTTTATATGGATCATTCCATCATATGACATCCATTTTATTTTTGTTTTTTACATTACTATAATTATATACAATGAATACACATTTATTTACTATAATTTTTAAGATTTGTTTTGGTGGTGCAATACTGAATTGTACTCACTCCCTAATAGGGTGAAATAGTACCCATGATGACCTTATATTTCAAGACCCCAAAAAGGTAATGGATCTACACCTTTAGAAAATTATTCTGGAGGGGATTGTGCCGTGTTGGGATATTGGACAATGCCCGGACGAATGGTCCATTTTTTTTATCTCTAGTTTTATTTACTTTTGGACATATTTGTATGAGATCTACTCGTGGGATATCATTCTTGTAGAGACCATAATCTTGAAGTACATAGATATTATATTACTTATGCGGAATACTTAGTATATAACAAAAACACACACACAAGGACCATAATAGTTTAGTGTCTTTGGAAACTCGAAATATCATCTTCTAATCGTGGGGAAATATATTCAACATCTCCCATAAAGATCTTATTTTTTTAAACCTAAATCCATTCTTTGTATACTGGGGAAATGAAAACATAAAAGGGTGAGCTCAAATGCTCCGTAAGGGTAAACAAAAGAAATATCAATCACATCATATTCATAAGAACATATCTTTTGGAAATCTTAACCTGCAAAAGAGATCATAATTTCATAACATGGGATAAATCATAGTATTGAAATGTAATCCCAATAATCATAACTTAAAACATGAAACTTTGTGGCATACACACATAATCATAGAGAATCATTTCTTATTAGTCAAGACTCATTGCCAAGAATATCTTAGTGGACAAATTCCATTTCTGAACCGAGTTCACTCCTCGTTTCAGTCCTATTTCACTGAACTGGTATAACCTACCGTTCCAGCCATGTCTATATCATGAGATATAAAATCTTTACCCAATGCATTGGAGGGAGATATAGGTCCCACCCATCTCATAATGATGTCATTCTTATGTGTGCCAAAAAATCATAAATCATACATCATTGAATAACCCATGTAATAAAAATGGGATTCTTAAACAACATGACATCATAAAACAATTCATATAAAATAAAGGAATTCATAAGAATAATTCCATCACAAAATAATCAAATCAATGTAATAATAGGGATAGAAATAGAACCCTATATTATCTTAGATGGAAAATAATTTTGATAAAGCACTTGAACTCCATTCTTGAGGAAAATATCCTATCTACTTGAAAAACATTTTCCTTTCTTTAACATGTCATACAATTTTAAAATAAAATAAGTTTATTAAAAATAAACATTAAAACATGTAAAGGAATATTCTTGGAAATAATGTTTTAAAAATCCATTCATGCTGTATATGTTAAAAAAACATTCTTCTCGTACTTTTGTTGGAAAAGTCAAAAAGTACCTCTTAAGAAAAACGACAAAAGATTCCTTTCATATCTTTTACTAAAAACTCATCAAAGGGTAAAAATGGATTTAAACAATTGTAGGTGGATGGAAATAATATTACATATTGAGGAAACATGGATGTGGATGATAAAATACAACCCAGTAAATACCAAAGTATAAACAATCTCGGATAAAAACGAGATTGTGATATTTCCCTTACCTTAGGTCTGATTTGCTTCATAAGTGTCCGAACCTCCTGTATAATGATTTAAATAATGTCATTGACTTATTCCAGAATCATAATCTTTGTTGTGATATCATATATGGTTCACTTATGACTTTATATTACCCGTTCTTTTGTAAATTCCATGTTAAAGAGCGTTTTGGGTAAAATTGTTTCATTTGTCGTCTGTGTTTTGAATTGTAATTATTCATATGATTACTTAGATAATGATTAATTATTTCCAGAATATAAAACATGATTTATATATAATATATATTCAGAGTATACATATATATAATAAATCAGTAAATGGAAAGAAATACATCGTTCATGGAGACGGTAGGCTGTACGTACGCATGAACGTTGTTTTCGTTACCTTATTGAGTTCAATGGAATTAAGTAGATGACATAGATATATATACACATAAATCCAGTATCATTATTATTTCATATATTTCATGATTAATTATTATATATACTTTATAATAATTAATGAATGGTTAACGTGGAGAATGAATCTCATCGCGTCGTGGAGACGGTAGTCCGTACGTACGCACGAGCGATGATATCGTTCTCATGATCGTGGGACTGTATTGGAGTGTATCTATACTATTTCAGAATCAATATCACATTAAAATAATCACATATAGTTATTATTTACACCATTATACCCATCCAAGTAAGGTGGTGTTGGAAAATAGATTACACCACGGCGTGGAGACGGTATTTCATACGTACGCACGCGCGATGATTTCATTTTCCGTCGGATGGATTGATGGTGAAATAGGGTTGTTTTAATACTTATAATAACATATCAGTATATGAGTGATACTGATGTTATTACATCATGATGAAACAACTAAATAAGAATAAGTGGATGAAGAAATAAAGATGAAAGAATCGGTAACGGGCATTACCTCTTCTTTGAAGTGCTTCTTTAAGACCTTCTTTTAGGGCACTAAAATTGGTCTTTGAATAAGACCAGGACATCTAGGATGTATCTAGGGAAGTGGGGAGAATAAATTGGCAGGGTTCGGCTGAGATTGAAGGCTCAAAGTGGTGTGAGGAAGAGATGGAGGATGTGCCCTTTTATAAGGGAGGAGAGGGGCACCTTTGGAATAACTAAAAATATTATTTTATTATAAATCCAAATTTGGTATTAATTAGCTCCAAATTGATTTATTTCGAAGATAAGTTGGGGATGGGTCGAAATCCTCTCATCCAATAGTATTTAGAAAAATATAGGTTCCTATTTTAACCTTATCATTTAGATTTAACATTAAGTTAAATAATTTTACTTTTACGGTGTCTTCTTGTGTTCTTACACTATAAGGTTAATAAATATACTATAACAAGACAAACAAACCCCAAGTTGTTTATTATTAATATATATAACCTTATCTAAGTCATTTGTCCGAACATTAGATTTTTAGGAATAAAATAACAATTAATAATATAATATTTGTTTAAAAAACTATTTTATGTCAATTTTGACACTATTTAGTAATTGATTTTTGTGAAATTAATAACAGACTTATTAGTTCTAAAAACGTTAATTAAATCAATACTAACATGTCATATTAACCTAGAAAATTAGTATAATTCATAAAAAGTCTCAAATTATATTTATTTGGGTATTTATAATATCAATTATTCAAATTTTCCACTATTATTGTAATTACTGCATCATCATTGTGTTATAAATAAATTAAATTATTTAATGTCTAAAAATTATAAATAAAATAACATTATGCAGGAAATATTATTATCTTTCTAATGAATATTTACAATCGAATTTATCTTATGTATAACCCAATATTAAAAATGTTTTAGTAAATAAACATTGATTTTAACTCTTTTAACTTTTCTTTAAATTAAATAATAATAAATGTCCTAATCTAATCCAAGTGGGCCTAAATGGCCATATTTTATTCCTAAGGTTGTTTTTGGTCTAATTAAACTTATCCAATATAATTAGGACATGTGTTAGGGTAATAATAATATAATTTTTATGCTTAATTACCCTATTTACTTTTAACCGTGGTAAAATAAAAGTAAAAAGTTACTATTCACCAAAAATTATTTTCATCTCATTGAACCACATTTTACTACTTGATATTAACCGTGTCTCTCTGATTTTCGAAATTCCAATCACAGAGGCGGTAAAATTAAGTTTTATGAAAAATTCAGTTTTTTTAACTACCATTTAGTAGTTTCACTATTCAAAAAAAAATTGAAGTTTTTCAGAACAATGCCAAAATTTCACCCTAAGCTATAATTGATATTCCGAATTCAAAAATGATGACTATTTTACAAAATTCCAAACATATAAGTGACATTAACTAATTTTATAATTAATTCCCGATGTCACAACAAATAGCTTGTTTTTAAGAAACAATATATATCAAAAGATTGACAATTGTTTATGTCCAATTTCAAAGTGAAACTAATTCTAATGAACACCATTGGATAAAATGGTAAAAATATATTCTAATTATACTTTAAAACCACTCAAATTCATAATTTATCACTATTAATTATTTTGATTAAAAAAGTTGTTTTTAATTAAAATTTAGTAATTTTCACTATTCATCAAAATATTAAAGTTATCTGAAAAGTGCCAAAATTTCACCTTAGGCTAAATTCGATACTCCGAATCCAAAAATGAAGTCCATTTTGAAAGATGAAATTTACAAAATTTCAAAAAGTGGGTATTACTATTCATAACAGCTAGTTCATAATAATATTATAATAATATCTTGTTTAGTGAAATTCGGTAATGCGTACGACGCAAGCTATCGAGGAAGGCTGCGATTGCGTGCAATGCAGCCAAGTTAGGGTTTCGTGTTGTACAAGACTCCTGTATTGTAACGTACAACACAAGACATCAATAAAATTAAAAAGAATATTTCTCATAAAATCTCAGGGTGTTACATTCTACCCCCCTTAAAATGAAGTTTTCCCTCGAAATTCATCGGGGTTATAAATGGTTTACTACTCGAAAGTTTTTTTAGTAGAAACCCACATCGTAAAAAGGAATACAAAAACCAATCTTTAAAAACTAAAGTATGAAACGTAATGGTTACCCAAATAAACTAATCACTGGGTTTGCACATAGGTGAAAATATGGATATGGAAGAGAAATCTAACCATCATGTTCTGATGGAGAGTGGTAGAGAACATGGCTATGGAAAATCCAGCAATCACAAATCCATAAATTTGTGACGATCTAAGGTACCATCTGATTCATCAGATATAAGAGCACTAGGACAACATTTTTGGTTTTCAAGATCATTTCCCTAAAGTTGAAGAATTTGAATTAGAATAAATACTTACTTTATTTTGGTACAATCTCACTATTTTTCATGCCTTGAACAATTTCCACTTCATCTCTTAAATAAATGAAGTTGAATTTGTTATTCGTGAAGTGTTATAAGATCATGTGATAGAATGATGGGTCATTCCATCTGTCTCAAACAAAAGGTTAGAAAAAGTTATTAAATTTACATAAGTTGATCTATAGTGAGATTAATCATATATGGTTCCTAAAACGGACTTATACTTATTATATCATAATAAAACTAGTTTCTACTAAACAGGGACTTCCTGTAGGCCAGTGGTAGGAAATAAAGGCCAGTCGCACTTCGGTTGTGAGTTCGATTCCCACAGCCTTGTCCGACGCGATGGGATGTCGCCCATCCTGCAGGTTGTCCTTTTTCTAAAACTACATTACTAAAACATCCCATAAATAATATCGAAAAAAACTTCTATCCTTAAACAATACTAACTAATGTCCAACATAATCCATTCCAATCTTTAGGCTTATCCAAAATAATTCTGTCTAATCTCATATTATAGTGAAAACGATTACCAAAGAGTTCATACAACTAGCATGTTAATACCATTGTTGATCCCCATATATCATGAGATATGTCTTGTTGGTCACATTCCAAACATTCAAAGGCCTTAATCATGTATTCTCTTGAAATTAAAATGAATACCCATTGAACCTTATTGAAAACATGAATGTTGTTAAAAGTTAACTCTTTCTACATACCAAAATCCTCAAAATTCTATATACTCTAACCATGATATCACTTAGTCCTTATATCAATCATGAGTTCATGAATACTGTCAAACATTTCATTTTTTTCCTTATCCCTTCATTATGCGCATATCATCTTTTTTCCAAAAATATCTCAATCACTTTCCATGGTTACCGGTACCCTAAAATTATTGAAAACCACAATAGACCAATACATAAATATTCCAATATTCCACGATACTATATACAACATTATTTTGGAATCCCATTACATAAACACTTAATTATTCCACCACATCGTTGTCATATTCAACATTTCCAATGGTGATCGCATGTGACTTCGCTTTGTCCTTTGCCTTAAGTGGTTGCTCGTGTCGATCATCACTAACCCTTGGATTAGGGCATTTATTAGCATAATGCCCCATTTCCTTGTACTTGAAGCATTGAAGTGTAGTAGGTTCATTCTGTGTATCCCTTCCTTTGTTTGCATCATTAGACATCTTCTTCCCATCATTGCGGCATTCAAATGACTGATGACCTTCCTTTACACATTTGAAACATTTACATGTCCCTTTAAGACAATCTCCACCATGCTTTTTTCCACACTTTGAGCATAAGGAAACAATCATCTTCTTTTCACCATTATTCTGAGATTTCTCCTTGAACTCCATCTTTCGTTTCTTGTCAAAACTATGAGATGGATAAGTAACACCAACTTCCATTTCTACCTTGATATCACAACGCACAATTTCTTCATAGCTACTGAATTCTCTTATAGCTAATTCCCTTCGAAGATTTGGTTTTAAGACAATGAAGAATCGATCAACTTTACATTCAGGTTGGATGATAAATCCAGATGCATACCTTGCAGGCCTTGTAAAATTTTCTTCATAGGTACCAACAGATTCATCATCCTTTTGCTTTAGTTCAAGAAATTCTTTCTCCATCTTTGTTCGGAGAATACGAGGGAAGTACCTATTGAAAAATAATTTCATGAACTCGTCCCATTCCATGGACTCAATTTCATCTCTTGGCCTCGTATTCTTGATAAGATTCCACCATTGATCAGCATCACCTTCCAAACAATACACTGCTAAGATGACTTTATCATGTTCAGAACATTGAAGAACTGAAAATTTATTTTCAGTGGTACTGATCCATTGTTCAGCAACAAGTGGATCAGAAGACCCACTGAAAGAAGGTGGATGTTGCCTCATGAAGGACTCAATAGAATATTGTTCCCTTCTCTGCTCATTTGGAAGTCCAGAAAGATTCATAACTTGTGTAAGTATAGAAATAAGATTTTTCACTCCATCTCCCATAACATTTGTTTGTTTAGGAGGAAAATCATTGCATTGTCCATTGCATTGATCAACACGGTTCCTTCGGGTTCTAGCCATCGTCTAAAACCCAGAAAGAATAGTGTGAGAGGAAAAAATAATTCTAGGGAAAACAACATAATAAAGGGGGAGTACTTTCAATATCTAACATCTTAGGTTTAATTCTAAGATCGTTAGCGCAATTCTAGGACTATAACCTATACTAATACTTAACCTTAGGGACATCCCTAGACATACCTTAGAAATATCTCTAGGGATCTCACTAAAGTTCTCGCATCCAAGATTCCAAAGGTTGACTAAACCTTTCCTCTGATACCAACTGTAGAGACCCTAAGCTTGAAATACATAGACATTACATTACTTTTGCGGAATATTTAGTACATAAAAAAACACACACACAAGGACCGTAATAGTTTAGTGTTTTTGAAAACTCGGAATATAATCTTCTAATCATGGTGAAAGATCTTCAACATCTCCCATAAAGATATTTTTTTAAACCTAAATCCCCTCTTTATATCCTGGGGAAAAGAAAACATAAAAGGGTGAGCTCAAATGCTCAGTAAGGGTAAACAAAAGAAATATCAATCACATCATATTCATAAGAACATATCTTTTGGAAATCTTAACCTGCAAAAGAGATCATAATTTCATAACATGGGATAAATCATAGTAGTGAAATGTAATCCCAATAATCATAACTTAAAACATGAAACTTTGTGACATACACACATAATCATATAGAATCATTTCTTATTAGTCAAGACTCATTGTCAAGACTATCTTAGTGGACAATGTCCATTTTTGAACCGAGTTCACTCCTCGTTTCAGTCCTGTTTCACTGAACCGGTATAACCTACCGTTCCAGCCATGTCTATCTCATGAGATATAAAATCTTTACCCAATACATTGGAGGCAGATATAGGTCCCACCCATCTCATAATGATGTCATTCTTATGTGTGCCACAAAATCATAAATCATACATCATTGCATAACCCATGTAATAAAAATGGGATTCTTAAACAACATGACATCATAAAACAATTCATATAAAATAAAGGAATTCATAATAATAATTCCATCACAACATAATAAAATCAATGTAATAATAGGGATAGAAACAGAACCCTATATTATCTTAGATGGAAAATAATTTGATAAAGCACTTGAACTCCATTCTTGAGGAAAATATCCTTTCTACTTCAAAAAATTTTTACTTTCCTTAACATGTCATACAATTTTAAACTAAAAGAAGTTGATTAAAAATAAACTCGAAAACTTGTAAATGAAGCTTCTTGGAAATAATGTTTTAAAAATCCATTCATGCCGTATAAGTTAAAAAAACATTCTTCTCATACTTTTGTCGGAAAAGTCAAAAAGTACCTCTTACGAAAAACGACAAAAGATTCCTTTCATATCTTTTACCAAAAACTCAACAAAGGGTAAAAATGGATTTAAAAAATTGTAGGTGGATGGAAATAATATTACATATTGAGGAAACATGGATGTGGATTATAAAATACACCCCAGTAAATACCAAATTATAAACAATCTTTGATAAAAATGAGATTGTGATATTTCCCTTACCTTAGGTACGATTTGCATCGTAAGTGTCCGAACCTCCTGTATAATGATTTAAATAATGTCATTGACTTATTCCAGAATCATACTCATTGTTATGATATCATATATGGTTCACTTATGACTTTATATTACCCGTTCTTTTGTAAATTCCATGTTAAAGAGCGTTTTGGGTAAAATTGTTTCATTTGTCATCTGTGTTTTGACTTGTAATTATTCATATGATTACATAATTACAGAATATAAAACATTATTTATATATAATATATATTCAGAATATACAAATATATAATAAATCAGTAAATGGAAGGAAATACACCATTCATGGAGACGGTAGGCCGTAAGTACGCATGAACGTTGTTTTCGTTTCCTTATTGAGTTGAATGGAATTAAGTAGATGACATACATATATATACACATAAATATAGTATCATTATTATGTCATATATTTCATGATTACTTATTATATATACTTTATAATCATTCATCAACGGTTAACGTGGAGAATGAATCTCATCGTGTCGTGGAGACGGTAGTCCGTACGTACGCACGAGCGATGATATTGTTGTCATGATTGTGGGACTGTATTGGAGTGTATATATAATATTTCACAATCAATATCACTTTAAAATAATCATATATAGTTATTATTTACACCATTATACCCATACAAGTAAGGTGGTGGTGGAAAATAGATTACACCACGGCGTGGAGACGGTATTCCGTACGTATGCACGCGCGGTGATTTCATTTTCCGTAGGATGGATAGATGGTGAAATAGGTTTGTTTCATACTTATAATAACATATCAGTATATCAGTGATACTGATGTTATTAATTCATGATGAAATAACTAAATAAGAAGATGTGGAAGAAGAAATAAAGATGAAAGAATCGGTAAAGGGCATTACCTCTTCTTTGAAGTGCTTCTTTGAGACCTCCTTTTAGGGCACTAAAATTGATCTTTGAAGAAGACCAGGACCTCTAGAATGTATCTAGGGAAGTGAGGAGAAGAAATTGGTAGG
Organism: Viscum album; assembly: GCA_963277665.1. Lineage (NCBI taxonomy): Eukaryota > Viridiplantae > Streptophyta > Magnoliopsida > Santalales > Viscaceae > Viscum > Viscum album. Next base: position 690,159,004 of record OY728167.1, read on the forward strand.
TTTTGGCCGAGCTTGAAGACTCAATGTAGTGTGAGGAAGAGAGAGAGGAGGTGCCCTTTTATAAGAGAGGAGAGGGGCACCTTTGGAATAACTAAAAATATTATTTTATTATAAAGCCAAATTCGGTATTAATTAGCACCAAATTGATTTATTTCGAAGATAAGGTGGGCATGGGTTGAAAGGCACTCATCCAATATAATTTAAACAAGTTTAGTTTCCTATTTTAACCTTATCATTTAGATTTAACATTAAGTTAAATAATTTTACTTTTACCGTGTCTTCTTGTGTTCTTACACTATAAGGTTAATAAACTTACTATAACAAGACAAACGAACCCCAAGTTATTTAATATTAATATATATATCCTTATCTAAGTCATTTGGCCTAACATTAGATTTTTAGGAATAAAATAACAATTAATAAAATGATTCTTGTTTTAAAAACTATTTTATGTTAATTTTGAAACTATTTAGTAATTGATTTTTGTGAAAATCATAACAGAATGATTAGTTCGAAAAAAGTTAATTAAATAAATACTAACATGTCATATTAACCATGAAAATTAGTGTAATTAATAAAAAGTCTCAAATTTTATTTATTTGGGTATTTATATTATCAATTATTCTAATTTTTCACTATTATGGTAATTATTGCATCGTCATTGTGTCACAAATAAATTAACTTATTTAATGTCTAAAAATTATAAATAAAATATAATTATGTAGGAAATATTATTATCTTTTAAATTCATATTTACAATCGAATTTATCTTATGTATAATCCTATATTAAAAATGTTTTAGTAAATAAACTTTGATTTTAACTCTTTTAACTTATCTTTGAATTAAATAATAATAAATATCATAATCTAATCCATGTGGGCCTAAATGGTAATATTATATTCCTAAGGTTGTTTTTGGTCGAATTAAACTTATCCAATAGAATTAGGACATGTGTTAGGGTAATAATAATATCATTTTTACCCTTAATTACCCTATTTTCTTTTAACCATGGTAAATAAAAGTAAAAAGTTACTATTCACCAAAAATTATTTTCATCTCATTGAACCACATTTTACTCCTTGATATTAACCGTGTCTCTCGGATTTTCGAAATTCCAATTACAGAAGTGGTAAAATTCAGTTTTATGAAAAATTCAGTTTTTTTAACTACCACTTAGTAGATTAACTATTCATAAAAAATTGAAGTTTTTCAGAACAATGCCAAAATTTCACCCTAAGCTATAATTGATATTCCGAATTCAAAAATGATGTATATATTTTACAAAAATACAAAAATATAAGTTGAATTAATTAACTTTATAATTAATTCCCACTGTCACAACAAATAGCATGTTTTTAAGAAACAATACATATCAAAAGATTGGCAATTGTTTATGTCCAATTTTAAAGTGAAATTATTTCTAATGAACACCATTCGATAAAATGGTAAAAATATATTCTAATTATACTTTAAAACCACTCAAATTCATAATTTATCACTATTAATTATTTTGATTAAAAAAGTTGTTTTTAATTAAAATTTAGTAATTTTCACTATTCATCAAAATATTAAAGTTATCTGAAAAGTGCAAAAATTTCACCTTAGGATAAATTCGATACTCCGAATCCAAAAATGAAGTCCATTTTGAACTATGAAATTTACAAAATTTCAAAAAGTGGGTATTACTATTCATAACGGCTAGTTCATAATAATATTATAATAATATTTCGTTTAGTGAAATTCGGTATTGCGTACGACGCAAGCTATTGAGGAAGGCCGCGATTACGTGAAATGCAGCCAAGTTAGGGTTGAGTGTTGTACAAGACTCCTTTGTTTTAACGTACAACACAAGACATCAATAAAATTAAAAAGAATATTTCTCATAAAATCTCAGGGTGTTACAATTCTTATTCTTTTATGACATGTATAATATGTACAATATTCCACATTGATGGTGTGTATTTTTTATATTTACTGTTGTTGAGATTTTATTTGTGTCTTATATATTATGATGCTATTATATTTGAATGATTGTTTCCTTTATATTTCTTCTATTGTGTTTTATAGTCATTTTTTTAAAAGGGTATTGTATCCCCACTTGTGTATACCATCCCATGTCCCTTATCGAAATGATACGGTGTATAATGAGGAAATTTTGAGTAATATATAACCCTGTAATGTCGTGGTGGATGTGTACTAGATCTGAGATTCTAAAAAGTTGTATCAAAGACATGATTTCATTTTAACATACTATTTGGTTTATGGTAGATATAATATAAGATGTATTCATATATTGGTATGAACCTTTTCCCTTGGAGTAGCCAACCCATGTATGAGGGAATGACATATTACTAGGATTGTGGTTGTTTTTAACTTTAAGAGAAACATTGTTTTGTTTTCCCCAAATGCGATATGTGATTTTGGATTTATAGAGTTTTATTCATAGACTGTGGTGGAAATAGAGTGTGATTTCATACATTATTTCTTTCAACACAGGTATCACAAGAAAATATTATTATAACACCCCAATATTTTACAGTGTGAATCTTCATAAAAAAGTTAAATTTATTCGATAGATTATATAACACCAAGCATAAAATAAACGTGATATACTATTAAATATTAACACAAACCATGGAATATTAGTTTTACCATTAGGTGTAGTAGTATAACCATTAGAATAATAACCTCACCTATGAAATTATAAATAAAATTTATATTTTTCATAAACCAAATGATTATATATTTATATCATGGAATAAGTAAAAATTGATTTATGAAATGATAAATTATTTGTTTTTATTTTGATTAAAATTAAATATTTTTTTACAATTTTACAGTTAATATAGTTATTTAAAATGAAACATAATTTCATAAAATATATTCATAAATTAATATTTTGTTGATTTATAATTATAATTTAATCTTTTGACAGCATAATTAATGTTTCAAATTGCCATAAAACGATTTATAATATTAAAATAACTATTTTTCAAATAAAAGATTATTTTATTTAGAAATAAAATTTATTATATTTTTAAACCTATAACCATAAAATTTATTCTATTTTTAATATCTACTTGTTTAAAAACTATTTGGTAAAAAGTTTTATAATTTTCTGAAATAATTGATTTTTTGTGAATAGTGAAATAAAATAATTTATAGTATTTAAGATTATATGTAAGAATAAAATTTATTGAGTCATGGATGATGTATGGATTAGGTAATCACTATTGTTTTATAACTTAAATTCTCTAGTTTTGGTATTTAGTAATTGGAATCAACACTATTGATAGTCTTGAGAAAAATTAATAAAGAAATAAATAAAATAATCAAAAAACACCCCTCTCCCCCACTATAAATACCACCACTCACCATCCCATATCCATAAATATTATATGGCTTTAATAATTAATAAATTATTCCGGATTCCCTTCCGAAAGCTATTCCCCACATACACTACTTTACAGTCTTTCCAGAAAGTCCAAATCCAATTTTCTTAATGAGGTTCGTAGCAAGATGATATTCAAGAGGTAAATTACTCATTTCTATTTTATTTTATTTTATTTTTTATCCTATATGAACCTCACCTATAAAAAGTGTCATGGTAACTAAATTATCATATATTTATAGGAATTTTATTTTTCTAATTGGATATCCATCATGAAATCTTTTCTCTTTTCCTTTTATTTTTTAAAATGAAATCAGAATCTATGATGTGTTGATTCATTGCCTTCATAGATTGTGAGATTTAATTTTCCATTATCACCATCATGGATTCTCTTAAACCATTATTGTGGTTAAATAAGATTTTAATATGCATATTATGTTTTTATATATTTTTTTATTAAATTTATAAATAAAATATTAAATAAAATGAAAAAAAACATGATGTTCGTAAAAAAATGAAATAAATTATGACATTTTCATCAAACTTTTATCCAATCCATCATCATTATACCATATTAAAGGATTAAATATTAGATCATTTAAAATTATGTAAGTTCCTTAATACCAAATAATTTCCTTTCTGGGGAAGTAATCCAATTTCTCAAGAACACGCATATTATACTAAGGGTAACGGACCATAAAACCATGAAACAAACGCTCTTGGAACAACTAAATTAGGCATTATAACTCATTGAAATGGCCATAAATGAACTGAATAAAAATATAGTAAATCAAATAAAGTGGTTAATATTTTACTAATTAATTAATATATTTTTATAATCCATGACAGTATTTACATGTTCATAATGTTATCATAAATAAGGCCATAGTTTGTCGTCTCACTTTTACTTCTGTGAGATATAATAATTATTCAATACTTATTTATTGGGTGTGGTGTACATAATACCCTTTAATATATTATATCACTACTCCATATATAATTATGTAATTAAAACGCTTATTTTTATGGACATTTACTTTACAGGGCATATGGTTTGACAATTTAAAAAGTGGTAAAGAAATTCTTAACAATATTTCTCTTCTCAGGGTTAAACTTATAATAAAGTGATTATGTCCTGTTATTATTACGTGTGAAATTTGTTTTTATAATATTATTTTTTAGAATAATTTTTTTAGGATTTACTAATGATACACATAATCCATTCATTTGGATAAGGATCTAACTTTCATTTAAAATACTCATTTAAATAATTATTTTCCAAAAATTTGAGAGGAATATTTTTTAAAACATATAAAGTATGTGTGGATTTTCCCATATTCATGAAACATTATTTTCTTTAAGAATAAATTACATTCCTAAGAGGTTTTTTTAAAATAAAAAAATTTCTTTTATAATTGCACAAATTTTTAAATAAATGATTTCCATTTTCTGTGGTATTTCACACAATAATTTCTGTATGATTTTATTAGATTATTTTCATCTATGCGACTAAATTTTTAGATCTAATTATTAATTGAGTTTGTTCTCCTATAATACCATCTAACACATTTTACTAAATTTTTATGTTCATTTTGATTACACATGTAATATTTTGATTACATTCATCATATTTCATTGGATGGTTTATGATTATGATTATTTTCTTGGGAAAGTTATTAATGTTTCATAATCAAATTTCAATTTGAATTTTCATAATCAAATTTTAATTTGAATTTAAATTTTTATTATGCTTCATCCATTTAATATGAGGAATGAATTGGACTTAGTATGTGATGAAAAATGACTTCTGTTTCCCCTCGATGAATCGGTAGGTCTAATAAGACAAACTAGAGTAGTTATTGGTGAAGGGATTACCCATTCATATAAACATCTTGGTAGAGCCCTTTATGGTATGTCTTCAAGATCTCAAATCATTCATTAACTCATTATGCGATTATTTATTGATAATCCTTGTGATTATTATACTAGAATATTATCCATGTTTATGTTTCATTCTCTTCTGATTATTTATATGGATTTATTTGATCAGATTTTATTTCTTCATTATTATGATCAATATTATGTTTTAATCTTATTTTTTTTTAGTTATTCGCCTTTTCATATTGTTTATGTTTATTTATTATTTCTTCTGTTGTATTCTTAACCTTACTTAGCATCTGATCTCACCCTTTCCTTATGATTTATTTTTCCTTATGATTCCAATATTTATACAATGAATGACATGCATGGATTATATAAAAGAATATGGGTTCTTCCATTAAAATCAGTATTTTTTACTCCATTTAATGTTGTAATACAATACTTATATTTTTATATATAATTCCAAATCAACTAAACTATATGGTCCTTTGGGATGTGATAGCTTGTACCTATTACTAATGAAATAATATAAAGAACCTCCTCTATGATATTGGGGTCAAAGTCTTTACATATGTTATCATATAAATTTTAGTATAAAACATGGAAACTATATTTTGAAAAATAAATATTATTAAAAAGAAACCCTATAACATACATTGTGAACAATCCCTATGTATCAGAGATTATGAATTATATAAAATGTAAACCTAAGTTTTCAATTTATGTTAAGTGTTTCACCATTTTTAGATTATAAATTATGTTTCATAATGTTATGATATAATATAGTGTATTCCATTGGTTAGAAATGAGACTTAGTGGAAGGTGTCAAACCCGAATCAACGAATGTAATCAATGAAGTGATTTTCATTTTATAAAAGATTATTGAAGTGTAGATATAAGAGTAGCTGGATATGATGAAATTATAAATGTACTAGGATAGATGTTATAATCAACAATGTTCCCTTATAGAGCATCATGGTCTATAAAATGTTTTAATAATGTAAGACGTCATGTGGTAACAAAAACCTCCATTATTCAATGGGACTACAAATCCATTTTAAAATGAGAAGTGGATTAGTTCCTTAGAGAAGATATTTCATTCAATGGGATGTAATGAAATAGCTAAGGTTATCATGTAATTTTATCATCTCTTAGGATATGTTGATCAATGGTGGTAATTGATTCAAATAAAAAATTAGGAGGAAGAAAATGAAAATATTTAATAGATGGATTATAAGTAAATTTTCAATGGAAAATTCTTCCCTCACAAACTCTGAGTGCATATAGAAAGAAAGTTTTTCATTTTGTGACAAAAAGGGGATGAAAATGTTGCTATGTATTAATCCAACTATACACAGTAATCATTGCATACCATGGACTACATTGATAATACAAAGAGAAATATTAAAAATTTATTTGATGGTATTAAGTCATTTCTATGATGGTCACTAGTCTCAAAAACATTCTCATCATATGAGGATGTATTATCATGTAATATCCTGATATAGAAGTAATTACAATTGTTTTATGACATAAAATGGAATCATGCTAACAAGAAGATTATAGAAAAAAATTATAGATAAAGGGAAGAAGTGAAATAATGATTTCTGACATGTGATAATTATTGAAGGAAGCATCCTGGTATTTTCATGATGGGAATGGGAATTTGATACAATTATGAAGAGAAGGGAAACTAAGACCATTATTTGATATGAATGAAAGAATCCATCCAATGATTCAACTATAAGGTGAAAAGTAAATATGAGAATTAATGTCCCAAACATCAATGGGAGATATATTAGAAGAAAAAAAAGGGATCAAGATCAAGATTATGTTGTTACTACAGACAAAGTTGAATAATTAAAAAAATTATTTTTGGATTCAATATTTATTTTTTAAAATAATTTTGTAAAAAATATTTTTTATAAAAATCTCTATATATGTAAAGATTTTACTGTAGTACTTATTCTTTAATAAATTAGAACCATGTGATGAATACCCCCAAAAATCAAGATAAGTTATTATATTGTAAGTTGATTATTTTGAAAACATATGAATTTAGAAAGATAAATGTAAATATGTGATTTATATTGAGATAATATATATATGATTTTATTATTGAATTTATGGATTATGTTATGTTGGAATTATTAGATGTTTGGATTTTATAAATATATTCAAAAAACTAATATTTTACTTCATAAACATTCAAGTTTCATAAATGTTTAAAGGATATAAAGGTATTCATATATTTTGTTTGTTAAAAGAAGAGATAAATTATTTAGGGAAATGTTATGACAAGTTGATTTTGGAAATTAAGTTTCCTTACTTTTAATTGATTGTACATTGAATTGGAAAAATGTATTTTGAATGAGTGTTTAGGTAAATACTTATAGAAGGGATTAGATTTAAATTTGTATATTATTATTTGAGGTTGATATAATACTTATTATATTAGATAACCATTTATAAACTTTTTCATATTGGTAAATATTTAATTTCCAATGTAATGACTTAGGATCATTTGATAAATTTTCTTTACACATGACAATTCATCTTGAATATCCATCTTTTAGTTTACAAAGTGAAGTGGAGATAGATCTAAGCGCAAATAAATGAAGAGAATATGCTTCTGACATGGAAACCAATCATGTCAATTTTTTTCTAGTTGATCTATTTATATATTAAAATAAACCCTCAAATCTATTAAAAGGATTTTTGAATAAAAACATTATCCATTTTATTTTCTTGTTAATAAATCAGTGGTATTTAACTGATAAAAAAATTAATGCTTTTTGATGTTAAAGTTTCTAATAACCATATTCTCTATCACTCTCCATCAGAACATGATAAGTATATTTATTTTCCATTCCCATGTTTTAACTTCCCACTAAAATTCACTAATAGTGAATCTTAGTTTGGTGGTGACCAACATATTTTCCCTTCCCTCCATTTAAGAGGATTTTTTATTATCCCTATTGACGATGTGTGATTTCCACAAGGGTATTTTAAAATTAGAACTAAATTAATACCAATAACATGTTTAAATTATGAGGACATAATTTATTTATGGAGTAGAGAATGTAAGAACCCAATATTTTACGGTATGTATCTTCTTAAATAAATTCAATTGGTTCGATAGCTTACAAAACACCAATCCAAAAATAACTGTGATATACTATTAAATATTAACATGAGCATTAGAATAGTAATGTTACTCTACAGAATAGAGATTTATCTATTAGAATAATAACCTCACATATGATAGTATAAAAAAATTGGTCTCTCAAAATTTTAAATATGATATACTTATATCGTGGAACAATTAAATCAATGTTTTATGAACTGATAAGTTATGGGTTGGTATCTTACATAAATATAAATGTTTATTTAAAATATAAAAATTTATATAACTACATAAAATAAATTTTATTTTCTTAAAATAGAATAATAAATTTATATTTTATTTCATTATAATTATAATATAATAGTAGGAGATCACTATTAAATCTTCAAGGTGTCGTAAAATTGGATATAATATTAAAAGTAGTATTCTTTGAATAAATGAAAATTTTAATTATAAATATAATTTATCAAATTTGGAAAATTATTTTTTTAAAATTTAGTCAATTTATTGATTATAATTATATATAATGATTTAGTGTGAATTCTTGTAATTTTCATGAAATAGATAATTTATTAGTGAATAATGAAAGAAGATAATTTACAATATTTAACATTATAAGTAAATAAATTAATTATTGAGTCATGGATGAAGTATAGATGAGGTAAAACTCATTATTTAGAAATATGTTTATCTAGTTACGTTATTTAGTCATGTGAATCAACATTATTGATTTTCTTGATCCAAAATAATAAACAAATGAATAAAATAGGAAAATGGCTTGTATCCCCCACTATAAATGACACCACTCACCACCCATTCTCATCACACTATATAAGTATTTATGATTGAATAAATTCTTCTAAATTACCTTCACAACACTCAAATCCATGTTTATGAATTTTTTTGACCAAAATACCAAATCCAAGTGACATTGGGTGGTTCCTAAGGGAAAGTTATTGAGGAGGTAAAATCCTCTTTCTTTCTCTTTTATTTTATATTATTTTCTTATAATATCTTAAAATACCCTATAAAAATATGCATGATAACTCTAGTATCGTATATATATATACATTAATTTTAGTGATATACTGGAATTTCCATCCTCAAATATTTTCCCTTCGCTAATTATTTTTAAAAATGAAAACATCATCCGTGATGTGTCGATTAAACACCTTCATTGATAACGATATTTCATTTTCCACTAACTCCTTCAAGGAGTGACATAAAACTATTATTATGGTCAAATAATAGTATAATAAACTTATTATAAGTTATATAATTTTCAATAAACAATATATTAACATAATAATAAATAAAATTACACAAGTTCATGATAGGCATAAAAACCATCAAAATAAATTAAAACTTTTTCATCAAAAATTTATTTAAATGAATTTTTTTCATACCATATAATAAATTCATATATGAGAATATTTAAAATTATTTAATTTCATTAATAATAAATAATTTCACTTATAGAGAAGTTATTACCATTTTTTAAGAACTCCCTTATTTATACTCAAGGGAACCAAACATGAAACCAAGAAAAGAGCCATCTAGAAACAAAAAAAGTAAACCTTAAAACTCATAAAAATGATCCAAAATGAAGATAATTAAGTTATAATAAAAAATATATTTTTTAATAGGTTCTTAATTACGTACTTAATGTATATAATTTTATTACCCATTACATTAAGTACATGTGAAGGTTGTAATCGGACATAAGGGAATGTTTTATTGACTAAATTTTACTTTTGTGATATATATTTTTTATTTGACCCTTATTTCATGTATGTGGTGTAAAAACATACCTTAAATATATAATAGCATTAATAAATCTATCCTAATGGACTTGAATTTTTCATTTTATGATCATTAGTTTTCAGGGTCAGAGTGTTTGAATTTTTACAATGTTGTTAGGTAATTATCAACCCAATTTCCATTATTTATCTCAAACTTATTCTCAATTGATTATTTCTTGATATGATTATGTGTGGAATAAATTTGTAATATATTATTCTATATTTATAATATATTTTTAATTATATATAGATGATAAAAAAAATTTCATTTACATAATGCTCACACTTTATTTAAAATTACTCTTTCATATGTTTCTTTTTCTAAATTTTAAAGGAATGTTTTTTTAAACTGATACAGAATGAGTGTATTTTCAGGATTTCATGATTAATTAATGTATTAAAGAAAATATTGAATTTTTAAAAGGTTATTTTCAAATAAATGGTGGTATTTTATAATTAAAAATATTTTTAAATAAATTATATTAACATAAAGTAGTATTCCAATCGAGAATTACTCTAATTTTTTAGAGTATTTTCATATATATCAACACGCATTACAGGATATTTTGATTAATTGAGGTTGATATCTTATGACATAATATACCATATTTTCTTAAATTATTTATTTTCAGTTTTATTTTTATGTTCTATTTTGATACCATTATACATATTACAGTAGATGGTTTATGATTATATTTGATGTTTGGAGAATGTTATTAACATTGAAAATTCTAGGTTAAATACGAATTCATATGTTGATTATGATTCACACCGTTTATATGAGGAATAAATTGGACTTAGTATTTGATGGGTGGGGCCAGATATAGTCCCTTTATGTATCGGTAGGTCTCATGAGAAAAACATGACCGAGTATTGGTCGAGGCCTTAACCATTTATAATGTCTTTTTGGTCAAGGTCTTGATTATTTGTTTTAGACATAATTATTTATTAACTACCTCAAAATGGGATTATTAATTGATAATTAATGTTATTATTTGACTAAGAAAATATGAATTATTATGATTCATTATCATATGATTATTTATGTGGTATTATATGATCAGATTTTATTCCTACCATATTATGATCAAGATTAAGTGTTGATGTAATGTATTGTTAGTTATTCACCTTAACTTATTTATTATATTTATTTATTAAAAATTACACTATATTATTACCCTTACTGAGCATCTGAGATCACCCCATTCTTATGTTTAATTTTTCCTTAGGTTTCCAAGTGGTATATTATGATTGACATGTAGGGATAATATAGAATAGTAAGGGTTCTTCCAATGGAGTTACTATATTGTATTCCATTTCATTTTGTAATGTAATACTTATTTCTGTATCTAGGTTTCTAATAATACTATACCATTTGGCCTTTGGGATGTGATTTCTTGTGCCAATTAGTAATGAAATATAGTAAGGTACTAGATTCAAGGAACTAGGGTAAGGTAATTATAGTTTTTATTAAAGTAGGTTTAGTATAAAATTTATAAACTAGATTCTGAAAAACATATTATATGGAAATGTAAACCTATAAAATACATTGTGAGTAATCCCAAATTAATCATTATTTTTTTTTGATTTTATACCTAAAAATTCCATTTAAATTAATTGTTCCACTAGTTTTAGATTTTACGTTATGTGTTATAATGTTATGATAAAATCTGGTATATTCCTTTATTTAGAAATGATTCCCATATAAAGTAATCAATACCATATCAACACATGTATTCCATGTAAGGATTTTGATTCTATGAATGATAATGATGTTGGAGATAGAAATGTAGCTATATATTATCACATTATAATTGTACTGGGTTAACTGTCTTGGGTTATGAGAAATAACCATACTCATATGAAGCAGGCCAATCCAAAATGTGGTGTAATAATATTTTACCTCCTCATGCAACAACAACCTCTATTATTCTGTGGGAATAAAAATAAATTTGTAGCTACTTAATGGATAAGTTTCTTAGGGAATATATTTCATGTTTTTTGGATTTAATGTAACGAAGAAGGTTATCATGGAATTTTATCATATCTTATGAGATAAGGATCAATAGTGGTTACTGATTCAAATGAAAAAGGATGTGGAAGAAATTGAATATTGGGAATGTAGAGATTTTAAGGAAATTTTGAGGGAAAAATATTTCTCTCACATAGAGTGGATATAGAGATAAAATTCAAGAGTCTGAGATGAAAAGAGGATAAAAATGTTGCTATCTATGAATCATTCATTATATGGTTAGAAAGGAGTACCATAGAATACATATTCAATCCAATGAGAAATATTGACCATTTCATTGATGGTCTTATTACAATTATTCGAATGGAACTAGTCTCCCAAACATTCAAATCATATGATTATATAGTGTCACGTGATATCAAGATAGAGAAATAAATCCACATGATTTATGACTTCGAAAGAATGCAAGATAAGAAGTGGATGACATAAAAATGAGTGATAAAGGGAATATAGGAAGAAAAAATTTATTCACATGTCATAATTGTGTAATGAAACACCCTAGTACATACTTGAAGGGAATGGGAGTCTACTACAATTGTGGAGAGAAGGGCCACCATACTTGTGATTTCAATGGAAAGTAAGAATTCATAAAATTGTAAAACTATAAGGATATAGGGAACTTTAAAAATAAATGTCCCAATCATCACTTGAATATAGATCAGAAGAATCAATGGGATCAAGGTCAAGATTAATGTTTACTAAATATTATGTTTAATAATTAATGTATTTTTTTGGATTTGATAATTATATTTAAAATTTATTTTATAAATTTTATTTTGGTTATTATAATCATGAGATATGTATGAATTGTACTGCAGTACTGATTCATTAAAGAATTAGAAGCATGTGAGGAATAACACCAATTAGGAAGAGAAGTGATGTTGTGGTAAGATAACCTTTTAGAAAATGCATGACTTCGGAAAGAAAAAATAAATATATCCTTGATATTAAGATAATAAAAATATTTTTCAAATATTAAATTATTGATTTATGTTATGATTAATTTATTAGATGTTTGGATTTAAGGAAAAGATTCAATGCCATAAGATCCGAATTTATAAGAATTCATGTTTAAAAAATTTAAAGGATATTAAGGTATTCATATATTATCTATGTGAAAATAAGAGATACGTTATCTGGGGAAATCATACGTCAAGTTGATTTTGAAATTTAGTTACCTTACGTCTAAATTTTTATACTTTGAATTTGGAAAAATGAATTTTGAATGATTCTTAAGGTAAAAACTTATTGAATGTATTATATTTAACTTTAGATATTATTATTTGAGGTCAAATTATTATTTATAATGTTTCACAACATGTTGTAAGAATTTATGTTTTGATAAATATTTAAAGTCCAAATGAATGACTTATGTATTTTTGAAAAAAGTTGTTCATGAATATCGACTTATTTATTTATGATGTGATGTGGAGATGAATCATAGTATAACCAAATGTCGAGATTATGATTAATGAATATAAATAAACCATATAGGTTTATTTTCTAAGGTTCTTATCTGTATAGTAAGATAATTCCTAGACTATAGGAAAATAATTTTGGAACAAAAAAATTATATGTTTACTTTTATTACTTTTAAATCAATTGTATTTTAACTAATAATTTTTTTGGTTATGTGATTTTATAATATCTAATGACCATATACTCTATTACTCTCCATTATAACATGATAGTTAGTTTTAATTTCCATTCCAATGTTTTCAATTCCTACTAATGTTCACCTATATAGAAACCTAGTTTTATAATGACCATTGCATTGGTATTTCCCTCCATTTAAGAGAATGTTTTATTATTACTATTGATGATGTGGGATTTCTACAAGGGTATTTTAAAATGAAAACTCTTTAACTACCAATCATTGGTTTTAATTGTGAGGAAATAATTTATTGATGGAGGGGATAATGGAACACCCCAAAAATTTATGTTATCTATCTTTTTAAATAAAATAAGTATTTTTAATAGCTTCGGAAACACCAATCTTAAATGAACTGTGATATACTATTGAAAATTTACATTACCATAAGAATAGTAATACGACTATTACAAATAGTAATCCAAAAATTTGAATAATAAACTAACCAATGAATGTATAAATAAAACTTAGTTTTCTCATAAATAAAAATATTACATATTTATATCATTTAATAAGAAAATAAAAGTTTTATGAAATGATTAATTAAGTGTTGTTATTTTTTTGAAACAGAAATGTGTTTTTATACTTTTTAATTAAAATAATGATTTAAAAGAAAATTTATTTTCATAAAATAGATTAAAAAATATTTTTTTGAGAATTCTAATTATAATATAAATTTATGATACCAAAATTAATATTTCAATGTATGGTAAAATCCATTATAGTATTAAAATTGGTATTTTTCAAATAAATGTTGATTTTAATTACAAATTAAATTTCTAATATTTATGAAATAAATTTCACAAAATGGAGTCAATTTTTTAAATCTACATTTCAAAAAAAATTAGGGTGAATTTTATAGATTTTTCTAAAATAATTGTATTTTTGAGAATCGTGAAATATGAAAATTTAGAGTATTTTATATTATTAGTCAATAAAACAATTATTGTGTCATTTCTGATGTATCTATGAGGTAAGAACTCGTTTCTTCAAACTCAAATTCTCTATTTATGTTATTTATTAAATTCAATGTTCACATGATAGTCTAGAGCCAAAATAATGAATAAAATGATAAAATAATAAAAAAATACACCCCACTCCTCCACTATATATACCACCCTCATCTCATGTTATCCTCACACCTTATAAACCTTTAATATTTTTTAAATTCTCACCAATTACTTTCCCATTAATCTTACCCTTTTTCAATTCCTTCTGGTATTACTAAAAGACCAAATCCAAGTATCTTCAAGAGGTTACCAAAGATATGTTATTCAAGAGGTCAAATCCTCCTTCTTCCACTTTTATTTTCTTTTCATTCCTTATACTCTCCTAAAATACCCTATATAAAGTTTTATAGTAAATGAAATATCTTATATGTATTGTATTTTAATTATTCTAATGGAATATCCTACATCAATTCATTTATATTCCCATTTTATTCAAAAAAAATGAAATCATCATTTCTGATGTGTCGATTCACAACCTAAATGGATAGTGACTTTCAATTTTCCATTACCACTATCAAGGATATTCATAAAACCTTTATTTTGGTTAAATAAAATTCTAGTATACATATTATATTTTTTTATCATGTTTTGGAATGAAAATATAAATAAAAATGTAAATGAAATGAAACTAGTTATGTGTGGTCAAAGAAACCATCAAAATAAATTAAGACATTATAATAAACAAGTTATCTAATGAATAATCTCGATACCATATAAAAAAAATATAATTAATACCTTTATAAAGTATTGAATTTAATTAATACTAAATAATTTCACTTTATGAAAATTTATTCCCTATTTGACAGGAACTCCAATATTTATACTTAAAGGAACTTGCCATAAAACCATGAAATGAATGCTCCTAAAAAACAAAATTTAACATTATAACTCATCTGAATGACCATAAATGAATGTATTAAACAAATAATAAATAAATAATATTTAAAACAGGTTTTCAAATATGTAATTAATAAATCTTATTTTATTATAATGGACATTAAGTATAAGTTAAGAACACTTCCATACATAAGTGAATGATTTCATTATGATTTTTACTTCTTTGAGATCTATTCTGTATTCAACTCTTATTTTTTGGTGTGTGGTGTACTTACTTCCCTTTAATATATCATATAATGAATTTATTTATCTTCATATAGTTCAATTAATCGTTTTATGATCATTAATTTTATGGGGAAGACAATTTGATTGATTAAAAAGTGGTAATGGTGTTCTTAACCTAATTTTCATTGTTTGGGTTAAACTTATACTCCATTGATTATGTATTTCAATGATTATGTATGAAAAAATTATTTTTTTATTTTTTATTTTCACATGTTTTATGTTGATTTAAAAATTATACATAGAATCAATTCATTTGGTTAATTCACAAGTATTCTTTAAAAATACTATTTTAAATGTTTATTTTCAAAATTTATAATTAGTGTTTTTTTAATTTATACGACATTAGAATATTTTAGTAGTTTCATGATTCATTAAGGTATTTTGGAAACCATTAAATGTTTACAGTGTTATTTTGAAACAAAATTATTTCTTTTATAATTTCACATCAATTTAAATAAATGAATTCAAACTAATGTGGTAGTTATCTATAAAAGTTATCTATGATTTTATTAGAGTATTTTCATCCATGTAAACACCCTTTTATAGATAATAATATTAATTGAGGTTGTCATCCTATGATAACATCTACCATATTTCATTGAGTTTTTTATGTTCAATTTGAATATAAATGTTCTATTTTGACACCATTCAATATATTACACCGGACAGTTTATAAATATGTTTATTGTTTGGGAAAATTTATAAACATTTCATTTAATAATTTCAGTATGAATGTATTTTTTGATTTGGTTTCAATAGTTTTATATGAAGAATCCATTGGAATTATTATGTGGTGGGTAGGTCCCACTATAGCCCCCTCGATGAATCAGTAGTTCTCATGAGATAAACTAGACCCCGTATTGTATAAGGGCTTACACATTTATATAGACTTCTTGGTCGAGTCATTGATGGTATTTTTTATAAATCCTTAATTACGCATTAAATTATCATGAGTTTAGTTATTGATAATCCATTTGATTATTTCACTATCATAATATTCATGGTTATGTTTCATTATCATGTGATTATTTATATGGAATTATTGGATCCAATTTTATTCCATCCATTCCATGCTCAAAATTATGTTTTAATGTAATGTGGATTTTGTTATTCACCTTTCCTTATTTTCTATGTTTATTTTTGACATCTTACAATGTATTATTACCTTATTTATCATCTGATCTCACCAATTTCTTATGTTTTATTTTTCTCCAATATGTCATTATTTATATTATGATTGACATGTACGGATAATCTATGAGAATATAGGTTCTTCTAATGGAGTTAATATGTTGTATTCCATTTCAAGTTGTAACAAAATATATTTTTATCTAGTTTTCCAAAACTAATAAACTATTTGGTCATTTATACACATATAGAGTTAATATTCTTCCTTGGGAATATTTTTTTTGTTAATATTCATGTTTCTATCATTTATTGAGTAAAATTACATAAATTTAATTTCACTATAAAACTCTTTGTTTTTATTTGACATTATTGAACCATAACTATGACTATTACATGATCCTATGTGATATTCTCTCTTAACCATAGAGTCTATAAGTTTTTATGTATATGAAACTTAGAGTGAGACCCTAATATGGTTGGGAGTGTGTAAAGTGGAGATTCGTGTTGTGTGTAATTTCCTTCCCTCTCTTATATAGGATTTTGTTTTGATGATAGACCATGATTTAGTAACTGGATTAGATATGAGGATATCTAATATCTATGGAAAAATAAATATGGGTATGTTGTCCAATAATATTATATTTGTTATCTAAGGAAAAGGAATTGAGGGTGCTTCTTGAGTGGTGACCTTTTGGGGAATGAGTTTTAGAAAATTCTGGAGAGGCTAGTGATATATATTTTTGACTAAGGGTATGTGTGACTTAAGTGTAATAGAAGAATAACAAACCACATTCTAGTTATTTTTCATGATTTTTTTTTCTCTAATAAGGGTATCTAGAGAGGACGTGGTTATCCAAAGCAGTTTTATATGGATTATGTTATGGGATTTATGTACATTTAAAGGTTATTTCAATGAATGTGTATAACATGAATGAGAGGAATGGCCCAATGATTCAATAGGTGCATGATACTAGGACCAATGGGATAAAAATAATGTTGGAATTAGAAAATTGGTATGGTTATTTGAAACTCGGTAGTATTATTTATAATATATCATTGACTAAACACAAGGGTAGATATTTTTTTAGTTTATATTGAATAGTCTCTTTTTTGGGAAATATAATTGTTATATTTTACTTAACATATGTGTTATGCGTATTGGAATAACCTTTTCTTTGTTAATGATCGACGATATTAGTGATGGTTAGGTGACATCAACCATGATAACATGTTGGACACTCAAATTGTTTGATTTTTTTAAAAAAACATGATAGTGTGAGTTTGAGTAGATAAGGTCATGTGAATCTTGGGGTTAGGTCCCATTAATAATTTATTACAAATGATATAGATACATGAATCAAACAAGTATGGGGGTTAGTATAGTTGGAAAGAATTCTGTCCATTGGGATTTAATGGGGGTAGAACCTTGACGGGTGCCTATATGTCACAACAAGGTCTAAATCTTCTTAGTTTTCATCTACCACATAGAACTAGGTATATGGATATTGATGGATCAATATATAATCACTTTTATAATGTGATAGGGTATTATATAACATATGGAAAGGTTTTAAACACCATGATTTGACTAGCGATTACTTAAGGGATTCATTCATTCTGACACAATTATGTGTATGGGTGAGAGAAAATAAAAACTGGACATGTGTGCGTTAATTGTTGTGACGGGGGGGGGGGGTTATGATGAGGGTCATTAGCTATTATGATCAACCCATGTAATGTTATAGATAAATTATTTTTGAATATGATGTTTTGTATCATGATGATCACTCTGGTTTATGGAATGTTGAGGGCTAAAGGACATAGTGCGGTCCTATGCTACCTAAAATTTGAGTCAATTATAGATGGACGTACATTAGTAAAACGGTTAAATAGATAATAGTGATCTTATAGTCCATAGAGGTTGGGAATGACAAATTCACATGATGACATTTTTAGTCTCCTCTATTTGGATATATCAATTGATAGCAGGTGCACCAATGAATCTATGATGGTTCAAATCACGGCTATAATGAACATTGGGATTCCATAGACCCTATAATGAGGCTTTTTGAATGGATATATAATAATTTAATAATTGTATAATTTTTATTTTCACATTTGGATAATTTTTGTTTTTGATTAAGACCATGCTCATGGATTACTGATAGAGAAACTCCTATAGTGCATAGAATCTCATTCATGATCTAATCATGTAGCACTGGTTTTGAATATTTTTTAGAAAATGTAATATTTAATATTTTGGAAGAACCTACTTTTTATTGGTTTTATTTTTTATCAGTTATCGAATACAAGAGGATGTGTTATGTTCAATATATGAGAACTTCCCGGATATGAGTATAAGCATATGGGGAGATTGAGTAATGTTAACATGTACAATGATTGAAAAATATTATATATGGGTTTTATTATGGTTAATTGAATTGGTATGGGTATGGGGAAATGAAATTTTTTGGTCGAATATTATGGGGGATGTCTATACTATTAAAAATCATGATAACAAGTATGGTAGAGGTTTTTTATTATGGTTTTAGTCTCAGGAATGATACAAAAAATTTGGATGAGATTGATCAAGATATGAATGGGTGTTGAGACAATCTAATTATTTTCTGATTTAGATTAGTCATGTAAACCAGTATTGTGTCATGTTGAAAATTTTTAAATTCATAAAATTTTCATGGATCAGATCATTTTCAGGGATTTTTCTACAGAGGTTAGCACTATGGTCTGTAGAAAATTGGATTTCATATCTAATCAGTGTAGTGGGTTATTAACTTTCATGATTTGATCATTATCAACTTTAATGGATGTGGAATCAATAAATACTTATCAACCATAGGATCATTGACATGTATGATAGAGTAGATCCAGATGAGTTTGATAATTGGGTTTTTCAACCAAGATGTAAAAGATATAACCTAACATCTAGTTTAATTATTGTTGGTCCATAATGAATGAGGATATAGAGTGGTTCGTTTCATGATACATCAATTATCAGTAGGTGGAGGAAATCAAACATAAAATATATGGTCTTTTTTATTAATTCACCATTATTGAGTCAAAGTGGTATAATGTGAAAATATAATTTCAAATTACATTGTTGAGGATATTTCATGGAATTGAAGTAGAATATGGAATCATGGATAGGTTAATGAATTTTAAACAAGTTTTAATGATCTAGGATACCTATTACATCAATTAATTGGGTAGGATATATGTCTCGGATATAGTGATTCTTCATGGAGTTCCCAAATGAATAATTTCTTATCATGATTGATAGCCTATATCACACTTATATTGATAGTTTCAGAAGGCACATGATTCAGTGGTGGCTTAGATAATAACCTACCATCCTTAGTTCAATAGGAAGTATGTGCACACCATTCAAGTGTTGGAGGACTTATTTTTGGAATGCGTCATTGGTATTAGATGTTAATTAAATAACTATATTTATTTATTATATATTTCATATAAAATAGTTGTCATGTCTAAATGTAGATGGTACTATTTGAGGCCTTTTATGATATACCGTGGTATTTTTCTCAATATTAGATTGAGGTTCGGGAGTCAGTGGTTATCAATAAAAGTATATTTAATGGGATGTTAGAGTATATTAATTTCATTATATATTGGTTTGTGACACCTTATTGTAAGAATAGATTATATAGTAACCAGATATTCAATACTATGATGTTTTTGGTGGGAAACTAGAAATTATTTGAGTTTCACCACTTTTGGAAAATCTAAATATATGGATGTAAGTGAAGTTGATGCTCATGTTTCTCGGGATCCTTGAGGTTCTTGAGAGGATTAATATCATGGTTTTATGGGGTTTTACTCCTCATATATAAAATTCTATTCAGGGTGTATTCATCTATGGGAATAACATCCCAACCCATCTCATTTAATCAGCATGAATGAGTTCATTTTTAATTTGGACATGTTCTTAGTAGAGTGACCAGTTCAAATTGTGGATTATAGTGTGAAGATTCTATTTAAGAAGGTAGTCCCTCTAGTAGAGGAGGAGTTTCCACATGGGTGTATCTAATTAGATACATGGTAGTGGGAATCCAATATGGCGGTGGAATGGGTTTAGATTTTCCCTGATGAGCATTAGTGTTTCTCTATAGTGGAAATCAAGGATGATCCACTCTATGGTTGGGAGGTGGTAATAAAACACATTTTATGATGCAATATTTTTATCAATTCTTATGAAGATTTATTTATTTCAATTAATTATTAGTTTTTATTGATTCGGTAGGGGATTTGGGTGTATTTTTTGAAAAATTAGTCCGCTATTAGGAAATAAAAACATTGTAAAATAAATTTGGATACCTAGTGGATGGGTACATGGTTGGTTAGGTATGAGATCTATTACCTTATGGTGGGCTATCAAGTGGTAATTAACAATGGGGCGGGTACCAGATGCCCATCGAGTTCCCTGTGGTTAGCCAATGGGTACATGGTGGGTTTTTATTTCATATTTATAATGTTTTTTGAGTTATATAAATAATAAGTTATATAAATTAAATTAAAATTATATTTTATCTCAATTTTAACAATAGTAAAATTTTTCCATCTTCTCTATTCTTATTTGGTTCTTCTTCTACCAAGGAAAATTTTGTTCTATTTTTTATCGATTTTGAATCTCATCTATCATGGAAGGATGACACCTGTAAAAACATGAATCTATGTAAGAACCCAGGTTTTTGAAAATGGGTCAAATTCCAACCCTGTTAGAATTTTTTTTACTGGTTTCTGAAAGTCTGGAAAATCTGGGCAGTTTTAAGAAATTTTTAGACTACACGTCGTGTACTTTAAGTACATGTTGTGTATGTGTCCGATGAGAAACGGTCGTGTGCTCTCCGAGTACATGCCGTGTGGTGCCCAGGTATAAATTTACATCTACACGGCGTGTAGTCGTCCTTGACACGATGTGTACTCTTCGTTCTGTGTAATGGCCGATCCCTGGCCGTGTGTTGACCATGTACGCGGTCCAAGCAGTGTTCCAGACTCCGCTTAAGTCGGAGTACGGAAAAGTCATCTACACAGCTTGTACTTTGAAAATACACATCGTGAAATTTTATTTTTATTTGATCATCTAAGACATCGTTGCGTCTTATTTCCAAAAAACTCTTCTTCTTCCCTATTTGATGAACCCTTCGCCCGAAAACCTCAGAAAAATAGAAATCCTCCTAGATCCGCCATACGACCTTCGTTCTTCGATATATTAGTGGCAGCGGGACTGCATCGGAAAGGCTAACCCCACGCACCCTTTTTCATCCTTGATTCCTCGCCTGTTCCTCCGCAGATTCCATCCGAACGGAATTGCTGGGATTTGATGGAAATGCAGATCAACCATGATTCAGATCGAATCAGAGGCCGGTATAAAAGGAGTGTCATCGTACGAGTATGAGGTGGGTGGTGCATACCTTATTTCGTGTTTTCGAAGACTTTTGGTGGTTGCGACATTCGGGCGCAACATTGGGTCTTGAGCGAAACCCTTGTTTAAATATCCCTAATAGTTTATCTGTATTGTGGGAAGCCTCTGGGAATTCCCTGACACTTGTTGTGCTTGAGCGAGGCCGAGTGAGAGGTCATAGCTCGTTTGGGGAAATTCAATCGGGGGTGCCGAAATGCGTATGATTTGGACCATTATTTAAACTATGGAATTTAGACTGATTTTGATGCTCTTGGATTAAACTGTTGAGTTTGATTTGTTAAAGCATGTTAGTAATTTGTTTGAGTAATTTAAGACCTTAGGTGCTGGTATGGATTAGCACAAGTTAGTGCAATTTGACTGTTTAGTAATTTCCTGTTTAAAGTGATGCTTCCATGTATGAATAAGCAATGTGTGATATTGCCTGTTTTGAACTGCTTTTTGTGTTGGGCATGGCCCAGATATATTGTTGAGTGATGGGGATCAAAGGTTGGGGCTTTGGCTCGGGTAACATTGGTTGGTTGCTACCACGGGATTGGGCATCATGGACGTTGGTTGAGGCATTTGGACTATCAGGTTAGGCTTGGCCCAGGTTACTTGGATGGCGAGGCCATCAGACTTGAGCGACAGGTTCACAGGGGCATGAGGTTCCATATGTGTTGTGGCTTGGGGACATACTAAGGTGATTACCCCTCACCGGTTACTTTTGAGTAGTGTTCACATAGATAGACTCTGAGATGACGTGGTACGACCAATCACTGGGTAAAGGCCCCCAGTAGTTGTGGTTAGGTATTTTTGTTTGGGGGTTATTTCCATAGGAATCCACGTGGAAGGTGAGGAGCCTTTGGGAGACATCTTTGAGGCAGTCAGGTTGGGGACAGAGGCTCACTGTGATTTGAGGGCAGACATCGTTATCCCTCCAGTTATCTTTTTGAGGACACGTATCGATGTTCCTCCGAATGTTGTTCCATGGGAAGGTTAAGCTTCCAAGATGGGTTATGATTGTTAGGAATGCCTTTGGGATGTCGGTACTTGAGACACATGGTGTCAGGTGGCACGTGGTGCTGGGTTACATCCAGAGATTCATGCGCTGGCCGAAGCAGGTTACACTTCCCGGTGGCTACTGAGCACCAGTGATGTTTGTGTTTACTTTTGGGAAGTGTACTGTTTACTATTTTTGTTATATAAGCATGACTGCTTAAACACTTATATTAGGTATTCACCCTTGGGTGGTATCCTACTGAGACTTGTCTCACACCCTACACGGGCCCTTCGGGACGCATGTAGACTTTATGAAATTGTGTGCCGGTAAAAGGTCAGCCTCAGGAGATGGACTTTTAGTGATGTTGGCATGGAGATTGGTATGGACCTTGAGGTCATGCCTTACTGGAGTTGCATTGTTAGTTTTTTTTGTATCAGCATTCTTGCCTTATTATATAGAAACTATTGGTTATCCATTGGTGTCGTTATATTTGATCTGTATGACTTGCTTTAGATGCACGCCTTGTTTGGTAATAGTAGTAGTTGGTTGTATTCTCAGCATGTTGTTCAATTTTCTTTCTGCTGCTATTTTTTCTATATTTCTTCCACTGGTTTATTGATATTTTATCTGCTACTGCTCTGCGGGTCTGGTTCAAGTCAGATGAGTCATTTATTTACGCTGCATATTTTAGTTTCATACTCGGACCAGTACCATTTTATTCCTCCGAGAGGGTATAGCCTCCCCACTATACCTAATCAGACCCTCACTGCTAGTCGGCAGCCTTTGGCGTTTAGGGGAGGTGTGCCTAAGGTAGTGACACCCGACCTGTTCGACACTGTTCGGGTGGCTGGCCGGGTCCGGTTCATTACAATCTGCATCCATATATTCTTTATTGTCATCACTATTTATATTTTGTCTTCAATTGTGTCTAATTATAGATATTTTTATAATTTTCATTATTTATTCTATTTGAATTGAATTTAGTCATTGTATTCTAACTAGAAGGACTAAGATATACCAAGTTAGGTAGTCCCTTTCATTCCCATGACTTTTTATATGAAGTATTATGTCATATATAAATAAATAAATTATAATAAATTATTTATTAACAAAAAAAATAAATGGATTTTTTTTCTTCAAATGGTGTGAGTGTGAACTAATAGGTTGTGAGTGGCTTATGCGATGTGTGTATTGACACTATTGTTAATAAATGAAAACTTTATATATAAAATAAAGTGTGAACCCCTATATTTAAATATTAAATGTATGCCTAGGATTTATATTTATTCATAGGAAACAATGATGATGTCTTATAATATAAAATGGTTGTGAATATATTGAGAATATTCTAGACTAGGGGTGAGATGGCCTAGGAATTAGAATTTGTGATGGTTAATGGCCGAATCATGTACCTGTAGATGTGATAATTAATTTTAAAGGTTGTTATTCTTATTAAATGATAAAATTTTAATCATTTTAGTTTATTAGTGTGTGTTGGTTCCTCATTTTCATATATAAAATCAACAATGGTATCTCATCAGCTTTAATATTGTTATAGATCTATCCATCAATGTGAGTAAAAATAAATTTGGTAACCTCATCTACTTTGGTATTTCATATTAGGGGTGTATCATCATGTTTCACATTAGTCGAGTATCATCCACCTATGATATACATTTGAGTGATAAAAAAATCCGCTTGGGGCCTATTTTGGTGTTATACTATCCATTTATGATTTAATTATGGTTTTGTATAGGCCACTTAAGATGTGTTATTGATGGTACATCATCCACATAGATACCTATGTTAGCATTATATTATCTACCAAATATTTAATGTTAATGTGTATCCAAAACTTCATATAATTATATTAGTGGTGCCTTATCCCCCTTTAGGATGGTATTGGTGGCACATTGTCCACATGGGGACTTGAAATATTGGTATGTCGTCAACCACAAGAGCGATGTAAGTGGAATATCATCCTACGTGTTGGTATTTATTTTTATTGATATATCCACTCGAGCTATGAAATTGTAGTACATAATCCTCCATGTCAGGGATAGTGGTGGTTTATCATCCAAGTTGGCTTAGAAATTCTTGATTTATCGAGAAAATATTATTTCACCTATAATAATATTTTGCTGATGGATAATTCACTTAAATGTTATCTCAGGCTGATGGATCATTCACATTGATTTTTATATAAGGATTAATGAACCCTTCATACTATCGGTTCATTCAAGTTGTGTTTATTTCATCCCATTCTAGCATTGGTATTAGTAGGTATGATCAAACATGATTTGGAAGGAACATTAAACTTTGTGATAAGTCCCCTATTATTATTTATTAAAATACATTAATTTTACATCAAGTATGAACATACATTTACAATACTTATTCGGGAAATTATTTTTGTGTCATACTATGTTGTGTTCAAACCCTTCTAGGGATCCTTATTACCTCATAATACCTATGGATTTATGTCCCATATAAGGAAAATGTTCACATAACGATGAATGTTTGAGACTGATTTGTTTATATAGAATTAATATATGGGATTGTACCTGTACATAGAGCCAATTTTTCCATTATGTGTAGTTTTATAATATTTTTGACCTATATTTATGTGATTTTAGCATTAGAGATTTAACATAATATTACTTGAATTCTATGATATGTACAACATTTCACTATTATGTCACCTATTGGTGAGATATACAATTGGTGTGTGTTTATATTTTTTTTACTATATTATGTTGTGATTTCGTTTTTCTAACTATTTCATTGATATTTTTTCCACTTTGTTTTTTTTTGTTATATATATCTTCGTGTATAATCTCTCTAACTATGTATATCACCCCCATCACTGTTCAACATCATTTAGGTTGTGAGGAATTTTCTCAACGTATGTATCACCTCATTATGTCATAGTAAATATGAAATAGACAGGGGATTTTACTCCTTGGATTATTCAAACATAAACCCATTACATGTTAACTTGATTATTGTGTTTTAGAAGAATAAAAAAATTTCATAAAATATATTGATAACACATAGTTAATCCATTAACCCTATTAATATTGGTGACTTTTATTATCTAACTTCATTATTTAACATATTTTGTGTTTAAAGGATCAATAAAAAATTCTTCATTGGAGTAGACATGTCCAAAAAGTAATCTATTCATAACCAAGTTATAGAAAAACTTCATTTTTCATATATATTTTATAACAACCCATATAAAATCATCATGACCCCTAAAAATTGTAAAATTAATAAAGATATCATATATAAATCAAACTACAAACATTTGGTGGTATTACTTAATGAATATATTCATTAAATCCATAATAATTATAGATACATTCATTATACCAAATGTTATGATGAAAAACACATTAGGCACATATCTTGGTTTAAATGTGTTCATCAGTATCCCTTATTATCCTTAAACTTATGATATTTATAGTTATTATTAATCATAGAATAATATCATGCCCCATCAAGTTGGTCAAATCATTTCAAAATTCTTAATAATTTACACATATTCTTAATCATTATGTTTTTTTATATTTATGTAACAAAAAAATCTCATCTTTCAATCATTCTTCATTAAAAGAGAATGGGTTCCCCATTGTGATATACTAAGATAAAAACAACCCTTCTTCCAAATGATATTGTAGTTATTTATTTTATTCTACTAATGTAACAAAAATCATTTGTGAAGATATATTTTATATGGTTTTAACTCAAGGTGTAAGGTTAATAGAGAACTCCAATATTAATTTTTGGGAAAGAATAATAAATTCCAAATGAATTACATCAATAAAGCATTGAATAATAGTTAAATATTATATCTTTATTCCATACATTAATTTTTCTATATAAATGAGACATACAAATCAATCATCCACTAAAACAAATTTCATATCCAAATATTATATCAATAAAATAATTTTCTTATTCTGTAAAACGTTTTATATTAATATGAAAATATTTAGAAGCATAAATATAAAATCAATATCTCAATAATTAACATTATTACAAAAATTTAATAGTCAATCCATATACAAAAATCATCAATTTTTATTATGTAATGAACTTATAAAATTGTATATAATACATTTCCAAAAATACTGATGTTCATGATCTGAATATATCATTGGTAATAGATCCATTATTCGAGAATTTCTATAGATAAATAATTCATATATTATTTACAAAACATTATGAAGGATTTATGTGTAAATATGTCAGCAAAGAAACCATGTTTATGATTGTGAGACTAGATGTGTGAGAATCTTCAATTAATTTTGGTAATTTTTCTAGTTCTTTGATTTTATATTATGATAAGATCTAACCTAGTGTATGTCATCATTTAAAAATGGCTCCCAGTAGAATGAATGAGAACTCCATCAATACGCATGATCTAAAGGGTTTGAAGGATAATATCTTTCATGGTCTTTAGACAAAATTTAGAAGAGAAATAGTCACCCACATATTTTCATCATATGAAAAAAATTATCATGTGTTTATAAGATAAGTAAGGAAATCTTTGAGTCCTATGGATTTGAAGGGAAGATAAAGAAGAATAGGATGGCAGAGAAAAATATGGATAAATGGAAGAAGGGAAAGAAGGTTTTTCCCACTTGTGGTAACTCTGAAAATAATCACCTTGGTAAATTCTTGAAGGGAATGAGAGTTTGTTATATGTGTGGAGAAAAGGGTTATCAGGAAAAATAATGCAATATGAAGAAATAAAATACTAATATTTAGTGTTTCAACTGTAGTGGAATGGGTCATTAAGAAAATAAATGGTTTAAGCGTCAAGGAGATATAGCTTAAGAGAATCAAAGGGATCAAGGTCAAGGATAATCTGTTACTATAGTTAACATGGAATAATTAATTTATTTGTGCTTCTGGATTGAATAATTATTTCATTTGAGTGTTGTATCAATGATTTATCGGTTATATGAATTATGGAAATAAATAAGGATTGAACCGAAATATTATTTCATTGAGGATTTGAGATTATATGGTACTATGAAAAGTGACTCAATAAAAGTTAAACTATTTGGGAAATACATGGTTAAGGGAAAGATAAACCTTAATATGGTCCTGATACCAAGATAATTGATTTTGATAAAGTAAATTTTTCATTATTGACATCCTTTGAACTGATTAATGGTTTTTTTAAAGTAGTTTATACCATCATTATTGGGAGTTTTCAACATTATTGAATTTAAGGTGTATATCCAGTATTCTATGTTTTACAAAAGGAATATGGAAGAATGAACCTATTCAATATGGTTTTTCAGTAATTCAATTTATTACCATGTTTTAAAATAATACACAATGATGGTATTCATATCTATCTATTGTTACCTTCCTTATAAATTTTGGACTGTGAGTTTGGAAAGAAGTATTTTGAATACGTTTAAAGGTCGGAATAGATTATGTTGTACATTTGATACTATTGTTTAATCTTAAAAAATTTCTTAATATTATTTTATTATTGTCATAAAATGGACAACCCGAAGGTCAGGTAACAACCTGTAGCGTCCGACAAGGCTGCAAGACTTGAACCCACAACTGAAGGGTGACAAAGGTGCATCACCTACAACTGGCCTACGTGATGTCTGGTTTGTATAATCTAGTTTTTTTAAGTGGGTTGAAAGATGAATTATAAATTTTTTGGAACCCTATAGGATAAGTTTAAAAATAATATTTTGAGTTCTATTATCTTTTGTAGTGAAGTATGCGTTTGTGGAAGAAATTAGTTAAAGGATGGAACTCTACTTGTCAATTATTCTCTTTTATCTAATTCTATGAAGAAATTAATTATTAAACTTTATAGAAAGGATTTTAAATAAAAAAATGAGTTATCATAATACCACATGTTTTTTTGAACCGATGATATTTTAAATCATCATAGATTTATGGCTTTGAGGCCCTTAATTTTCCATTTATTGCTCACTTGTTTGGGATTGATGACCTCAATCACACCTTATATATATTTATGTTTTCCTCCAATTACGTGTCACTAATTTCCACCAATTTTACCTTATTATAATTCCTAATATGGTGGTGACTTTTCAATTTCCCTATTCCCTTTTATTAAGCCTAAATTTTATTAACCCTATTTCCAATGTGTTTTTTCCACAAAGGTATTTTATATTTAAAAAATTTTACTTTCGAAGATCAATTTCAAATTACGAGGACATAATTTATTAAAGGAGGGAGAATGTAACACCACAATATTTCATAGTACGTTATCTTCTTAAAGTAATTTTATATATTATATTTCACGCAACATCGACTTGGCTTGTATCATATTCAAGATTGAATTTATGCCAAACAACACATTAGTATTATAATTATTTAAATGATATAATTATTTACCAATTAAATTTTGTAATATAAATAGTAACATGTAAATTTTAAATTTTATTTATAATGTTTTCACATAAATAATATATATTTATAATGAAATGTTTATATTTTGTTAAAATATTTATATATTTAAAAGAGCCATTTTCTTAAAAGAACTACTTTTTATGTCCTTTTTTGAACGACAATAAAATTAATTTTATACACAATTAAAATTTTAATTTGGTAAAATATACTTCATTTTTGAATTTGGAATATCAAAATTGTCTTAGGGTGGATTTTTTGTATTTTTCTAAAAACATTCAATTTTTGATGAATAGTGAAAAATACTGCATAGTACCTAAACACCGACTTTTTCATTTAAATAATTATTTTTAATTATAAATTTATCTTAAAGTAAAAATAGAAACATTATAAATATATTATTATAATTTAAGTCATTAGATTCATTTTATTATAATATTAGATATATAAAATTTTATTGAACCTTTTTAACGTCTTTTTACCCACCTTCTAGGCACATTTACCCACCTACAAGACACATTTAAAAATTTGTATAAAAAATAATTTTACCTCTTCTTTGAATGGAATTTAAAAAATACACGAGACATGGTTTACATCAGTATATAAAATTTTGTTCAATGGGATGAAAATAATTTTTGGTGAATAGTAACTTTTGATTTTTATTTACCAAGGGTAAAAGTAAATAAGGTAATTAAAGGTAAAAATATTATTAAAATTACCCCGAAACATTTCCGAATTCTATTAGATAACTATATTTCGACCAAAATCAACCTTAGGAAAAAAAATAATATCCTTTGGATTCATTTGAATTAGATTAGTACATTTACTATATTTTATTTAAAGAAGAGTTAAAAGAGATAAATTCAATGTTTAATAACTAATACATTTTTAATATTGGGTTATACATAAGATAAATTCAACAATAAATATTCATTAGAAAGGTAAAAATATTTCCTACGTAATTTTATTTTATGTATAATTTTTAAACACTAAATAATTAAATTAATTTATGAAATAATGACGATGAAGTAATTACCTTATTAATGAATGATTAAAATAATTGATGTTATAAATATTAAAATAAATTTAAATTGAAACTTTTGATACCATACACAAATTTTGTAGGTTAATAT
Organism: Viscum album; assembly: GCA_963277665.1. Lineage (NCBI taxonomy): Eukaryota > Viridiplantae > Streptophyta > Magnoliopsida > Santalales > Viscaceae > Viscum > Viscum album. The sequence continues at coordinate 690,190,136 of OY728167.1, forward strand.
GGCATGTTAGGGTTGATTCAATATATTTTTTTCAAATTAATCAAGTTGTTATGACTTTAAACGAAACCAAATACTAAATAGTGGTAAAAATGACCTAAATGAGTTTTTAAAACAAATACTATTTTATTAAATAATATAATATTCCAAAAATACTAAAATTTAGAAAAAGGACTTATAAAATTCCATATATGTCATTAATGAACTGCTTGAGGTTCTCTTTTCATTTTATAGTATCTATATTACCCATTTTTTTATAAAAATACAAGAAGACATGGTAAAAGTTAAACTATATAACTAGGAGTTAAATGTAAACGATAAGTTTAATATAGTGACCTGAAATTGTCTAAAACCTATTGGTTGATATTATATTGACCCATCACCACCTTATCCTAGAAATGAATATATTTTGAAGTATTAGAAACCGAAAATAACTTTGTAATAAAATAATATTTCAATATTTTCCTAAAGTGCCCCTCCAATCTCTTATAAAAGGATACTTTTGCTTCTCTTAAATTCACAACTCCAATGCCATTTTTCATGGCCAACCCCTGATCAAATATCCTCCCAACTACCCTCAATTAAACCTAGATGCCATAATTTTATTACAAAGCCATCTTAAGTATCCCTTTTTCTCAAATCAAAAGGAAGTTCTTAAAGAAGAGGTAATTATTCCATCGCCTCTTTCAATGTTCTTTTCATCATCCACTTCTCCTTTCTTTGTTGTTTCCATACTAAAATAATATATCCAGTTAATTCTACATACTGATATGTTATTATAAATATGACACAACCATATTAATTATTTTATCCATCGTATGAATGACAAAGTCACCAAATGTGTGTTTGTATAGCTTACCGTCTCTACATCGTGGTGTAGTTTGTTATTCAACGCTACATTATTTGAATAGGTATGATAATAATTATAATTAATTTAAATAATTAATATGACATGGAAATTATTATGTATAATATTATACCATCCAATGAGACATAATTTCACAATCAATAGAATGATATTGTCGCTCGTGCGTCCGTCGGGCTTACCCTCTCCATGACAGGATGAGATTCATCTTCAACGATCACCCATCAAGAAGTTTTACAAAAATATATTTATAGATTAATTATTAGGTAAATGAAATAATATTTCTACTATAATAATACATATTTATGTATATAAATATATGTTTTTTACTTCTATACTATACGATATAGAAATGGAAAGTACATTCATTTGTACGTACGGACTACCATCTCCATGAACGGTGTTTTCATTTCATATATATATCTGTTATAAATATTTAAATTATCAATATATATGATATATAAAACATGTTTTTATATTTTGGATGTATCTAAATCATGATCTAAGTGATATGATCAAGAATAAGAAGTTAAAACACATACAATAAAGAAATCCATTATTACCCAAAATGTTACTTAAACATGGAAATTATTATTAAATGGGTATTATAAAGTCATAAATGAATCATATTTGATATAATAAATATTAATATGGTTCTCGTATGATTTTATAAGATAAAATTTTCATTATAAATAAGGTTAAACATACCCTCAACTAAAAGAAATTTACTAGGTTAGGGTTAATTTAACAATATCTTTATTATCTGAGGTTGTTTATACGTAAGTATCCACTGGGACATCATTATCATCCACTTCCGTGTTTCATAAAAATGTATTTCAAAACATTCATACTGTTTCCTCTACTATGGGTTAAAGTCATTTATACCCCTATCTGACTATTTATAAAATGTTTTGAAAGGAATATTTTTGTCATTTTCCAAAAAATGTACATTATGGCCTTTTCGACAAATTAATGAATGAAGGTTTTTTTAACTTATACGTAAGGTGAATCTATTTTACACCATTATAACACAATCTAAGCATCCCTTACAATCATATAAAAATATTTTCACATGAAATTTTTTCTTATATAATTACCAGACTTTTAAATTATTTCAAAATAAAAAGAGATATTTCCCTCATATAGTTTTGATTTCGACTATGTCAACATCCTTTGTTGGATTTTATGGTTAATTGAAGTTGATTTATTATGATACAATAATCTATATTGTATTGAAGGTTTTTTGATATATTTGACTGTGGATGTTCTATTTTTATACTATTCACTATTTATGGTTAAAGTATTAACATTTCATATGCTAGTTTTAACACGAATGTTTATGTTATGTTTCGACCATTTCATATGATGAATGTATTGGACTCAGTAAGTGATGGGCGGGGCCCACAATATCCCATCGATGCATCGGTAGGTCTCATGAGACAAACTAGTGTCTTGACACAAGGCCTCAAAAAAATTTATCTTTAGGGTCTTGGCATGAGACCTTGATTATGTGGTTAAGATGTCTAACATTATGCATTCCATCATTATGAGATTAGTTATTATTGTTACATGTGATTATTTATCTAGTAAAATATCCATGTGAATATGTAAATGACATTATTTTATTTATATTTTCCATATTATGCTGGATTTTGTGTTTAAAGGTCTTGTGTTTTAATTTTATACCTTTCCATAAAAGTTTAATATTATTTATGATAGATTCTACTATATTGTTTATCCTTACTGAGCATCGGACCTCACCCATTTCTTATGTTTTATTTTCCCAAGATTCCAAGAAGTGTATAATTATTTACATTAAGGTTTAATCTAGGATAATAATGGATTTATCAAAGGATTATCTATGTTGTGTTTTACGTTTGAAATTATATTATGAAGTTCATGTATGTAATCTATTTTCCAAGACTTCTAAACTGATCGGTCCTTCGGGACTTTATTCCTTGTAATAATGCCACTGTATTAAAATAATGCACCGGATCTGGGATTTTGGGGTCGGGTTGTTACATACTAAAGATAATTTATATCAATATATATATATATATATATATATAATCAGATATTCCAAAAACATCAAAAAAATACAACATTATGGTACACAACATGTTCATTAAACAAATAATTAATCACAATATGATGATATTCCTAAAACATAATGGTAAAAAATTAATTAGGTTCTCAATTCACTGTCACATCTCATCAACCAAGAATAAAAATAACACAAATATAAGCATATTAAGTCAACTAACATCTAATAACATGTAATATAAAATAATAAACAAGGAATGTTAATAAGAGAATAATGATGAATTCAAACCGTGAATTTTTTTCCATCAAAGAAATTATTTGGGAAAACATTTATAAGTAAAAAAAAATTCCATTGGGTTCATTCATCCCTAAACCACTTCCTGGATAAATTGTTATGGCTATTAAATGAAAAATTGGTTCACTGCACATATTGAATGTATAGAAACTCTTGAATACCTGATAAAATTGAATATGAAACCACCTAAAACATTAGACAATCCTTGGAAATATAAAAAAGTATAGCTTTATAAATTATTGACTTTCAGGTTGAAATCTAGGAAGCATAACAAAAGAAAAAAAATTCAATTATAGCCTAGCTAATCACCAACAAAACAAAACCATAATATGGACAAATAAATTAAATTATTACAAGTTTTTTAATTTTGATAATTTGGATTTATCCCCACTTAAATTATTATATTAGAAAAATAATATAGGATCAACATGACCATAATTGGTTATCGATTAGCCCCAACGAGCAACCTAGGCCACTTAGATAAGGGTTTTAAAATGGATTCAAGATTGATGAATGATTTCTTATGTAAAAATTTGGGAAACTAAAAATTATATAAATCACATAAAAAAATTATCAGTATTTATGGGAAGAAAATTTCATTTAAAAGAACTAAAATACCATTTTTATAAAGATATTTACCCAGATGTCTATGGGTTACTCAACTCAAGGGCACTGTGTGCCCAGTGGTCCATCCAAAATCATCGATAAAAACAAGAACCCCACTGAGAACCTTTACTAGACCATTAGGTACAAGGTGGTGTTGCTAGTGGACCACATGATACTACACATCCAGTGGGTACGTGATGTCAATACGTTGGGAACCGAGTGATTCCAGCAGGTGGGTACCATCCCCTTTTCTCCACATCTTCCTCGTAATTCCCCAAAATCCACATTTCTACCAAAAAACCACCAAAATAGATTCAAATTTTATATATAAAAAAATTACCTACACATAGAGGTTGGGTTCATTGAAACTGGCCAATCATTTGAATTTTCATCCTATATTATCTAATCCCATATTCTTGAGGAAATAAGTTTCTACATTGTTCATTTATATTAGATTTCTAATCTTATGTTTCCTAATGGAACCTAAAATTATACCACAAAACCTATAAAAAATAAAAACTTTTCCTAAAAAAATACTATTATATTGATTGATGAAACTGATAGAATGCTTCACACATGACACATCAACCTTAATGTATAAGACATATTATTGAATCATATGATTTTTGGTAGGTACATATTTATTAAATTGAGAAACATAAAGGTATTATACATGTAACTATATTTCAAAGGTATGTTTTGATGATGGAAAACATTAATGACTCTACCCAAAATATCAAAATACAAGAAAATTATTTGTGTCAATTACACCTACTATACCATTAACTGGAAAACTATTCTCTGAGAAACCTAAAGAGAAAATTTATCACATACATTGAAGTAAAATGATCGCTTTCACTTGTATTTAGAATAGTTTTGTTTAGTTTTCATGGTAATAAGTCACATTGAAATTAATATCAGTTTTCATTCATCACAAAGATGTTACAAGGCACAATCATAGGCGACATAGTAATTTTAGTCCAACATAAATAAGAATGACATGAACATAAATATAACGCTACATATAGACCCATCAAAATTAGTGATTTGTAGATTTAATTATATGATATATCCAAAAAATAGAAGTAATCATTTTCTGAAACACCAAAATGATGGATAATGTCTTGGAATCTATTATCTATAATACAAAGGGTTCCCTAGGATATGCCACAAGTCTGTTGGTGAAAAAAGTTAAGCATTTTGACATGATAACCCAGTGCCCATTTTTGTTCAATTTAGAAAAGTGATATTAAGACGAAATCCTTTTGAATGAAATTTTTTTCTTATACACTATGGAGATTGAAAATTTTTCAATTATATAGTTTCTGAATCCCAACAAAAAAATAAAATTCTTTAATTGGTTAGAATCAAGTTGATTGAGTGAGATAATACTCAATAACCAATATTTTATCTTAGAAATAATATGATATAAAAATCTAATCCATGAAACCAATCATGATTTAATCCCATTTACACACTAGTAGATAATGTTCTTGAATTGTACGTATAAGAAATTACTAATATAACGTAACCAGTTGATAGGTAAGGTATCTTGTGTTAAATATTGTAGTCACTTTATTCATATAAGACCACAAAAATTTGTGATAAATACAATTATACATATTTATAATTTCATTGTAAAAAACCTAAATATATGATTGGTTTTACATTACCACCATAGTGATATTGTCTGTTGGGACCAAAATTCATCAATGGATGTAAAAGAAATAATAGTAATACAGGAACCACCTATCAAATATTCCCAATTCACGATGTTTCTCTCAAATAATGATATAATCAAATTTTATATTTGGGAGTCCATCACACAATCTATGAAAGATTAAATAAGATCGATATTGTTTAGATGTATCCCACTTAGTTCCACAATCAGATCCGTTGTAATTTAATTCCAAGTGGCTATAAATATCCATGTTTATTTAGCTTATATAACTAATTGGTGGTGATCCTTTTTTATAAGAGCATTGACAACTATTATATTTTTTATAATATATTGATGAATATGAAAATCGAAAAATTTGATAAACATTACACAGATATGTTTCCTAACAATTTACTCACACTGAGAGAGGATGTATTTCAGAGTTTTATTATCATTTAAAACCATAAGGATTTCTCAAAATAGATTTTTCATAAATAAATTTAATGTATGAAGCACATACACAAATTCTATGTCATGGATTGGGTATTTTTTAATGAAAACCTGGTATTTCAAATCCATCTGCTTCCACCTGAAGAACTTGCATGAGAAAAACACTAAGACCAATCGAGGGTGAATCTCAATAAATCTCTTAAACATCATTAGGAAGTTGTAATTCCAAAAAGGGATATATATTCATATTTTAATTTAGATCTTTGAAATATTCCTCACATCATTCAAAACATAATAATTTATTCCATTCCTTTGTCAAAGACATCATCAGAGTAGATATCCTTGATAAATTCTATATACATCGATGATAATATCTGATGAGTCCATAGACACTTCTCATTTTAAAAATAATAGAAAGAACCCTATAGTGTAACATATATTAAACCTTCTTAGGATCCACTAAAATACAATCATCAAGGATTACATAGCTAATGAATTTTAATTCTTAGGACTGTAAGTATCATTTGGATATCTTAGCATATAAATGATAGTTCTATAATATCTCCAAAATGATATTGATTGGTTTACCGAGATTATTAATAGATTAAAGTCAACCAGGATATCATCAAAAAATTCCATGATAAATTATTCAAAAATACAATAAAATATTATATTTATTAGATCTATAAACATGAATGGATAATTAACCAACCCTAAAGGTAAAATTCGACACAAAATGTGCAAATATTCTCTTTTAAAGTACTTTTTAGAATATCTTTATATTTTACATGAGTTGATTCTCTCATGAATGTAGGTAATTATTTGAAAACCGCCTAACTCCATTTAACTGATCAAATAGACCATTTATTTTTGGAAATTGAAAATGAATCTTGATTGTAACCATGTTTATATTTCAATGGAAAAATCTAGATTTTCATAATCATTATTTACAAGGAGACTCAAAGAACCCCAAGGGAAAGAGTTGGGTCTGTTAAGTATATTATCATAAAAAACCTAATGGAAATTTTAATTCCCTCAACATAGTTATTTATATTATATATATAGTAATATATATTGGTTCAGTTATGAAAATTAGATCTCTAGTCAATTCCCCAAATCACTCTGGATGAAGACTTCAAAAATATTCAGAATACTCATTAAGATGAAGATCCCCCACAAATGGTAATATATGATACTCACTAGTATAAAATTATCTATGTATAATATTTTATATTTCAATAATGGTTTATCCCAATAGATTCATAATTAGGACCTACCCAACGATCTTTTAACACCTACTCTCCATGGAGTGTAGATATATTACTAATAGATAATTAAAAAGTTACCTTCTGATTATTGAAACCAATAGAAGATAAAAACATAGTAAACCATTACATTTTCAAGGTGAAATTTAATTACATCATTTAAGGGTCCATTAGATCCCAATGATTCCCAAAAATGATACTGCTATTGAAGAGGATCGATTCTTCCAAGGCGGATTTATTATTTTCCCTAGAAATTGGTAATAAGGCTCATATAAAGAAGTGGATTTTCCATACTATCCTCAAGGAGAAAATTTTTTTACTCAAAAATAAATGAATGTGATGAATTGGAATCATATATATCATATATTAATGTAATGGATACCAAGATAGTTCTAATAATAGTAAACATATCCTTGTTTGTATCAAATAATCACATTGGTTCACATTGAGTTCAAATCTCATTTATCGATGACTGCATATTAGATAAGAAAACCTGAGTACCCCATTAGCCTGTTTAACCAAACCTATTATATAGTTTTTAGATAACTATAGTATATCGAGTAGTTGAGTATACCTCAGATCCATTTTGAAACTGAGATCGCTACTTGACACTCTTAGAGGAACATTAATTGTATAATTTATAGATATGGTCATACTGACCCCATGAATGGAATTAAATTACATAAAAGTTAAAAATTTTCATAACAATACCAAATCATAAACACTCATGAAATTATAAACCCAAGATAATATTTGGAGGGACCCCACTACCCTATATTCACTAATAAAACCCACCTCTACTCATCTCCTCCAGAAAAAACTTCTGAATATAAGAATAGCTTACTCCTGAGGTATTTATAGACAAAGAGATACAAGAACATAAATGTCCCTTTAATTCAGTATCAGTAATAGATTTTTTATTATTTAATTCTAGGAAGGTAAATAAATTGAATGTAAACACTTGAGTTTGTAGGGGAATTTTTCGTTGAATGTTAATGAACCGTGATTTTGATAATATATTACTACTCATATTTGAAAAAAATGGAGAATGTTAATATAGTCATTATTTTGTCTTGTAATGGAAGTTAATACATTTTTTAAATCCTTAAACTCTAGATATTTTAACATATTCAGTGTGTTATGGAACAATTCCTTTAGGAAAATCCCTTGAAATATATTTTATCTGAGGCCCTAATATTTTCTAGCATTGAGCATATAATCCCACAAGCGACAATCATCCTCTATCAACATAAATGTGGTCAATATAGCACAATATAATTATAGTGGTTCTATTATATTGAGGAAATTATGGAGGTGGGAAATAAACACCTAGTTTTTTAATGTGGATACGTTACCCTTGAATGTTAGGGGATTGTAAAACCGAAAAATACACTTGTAATATTTTAATTCAAATTCTCCGTTCTTAGAACTCCCTCATCTACAACAAAAAACCTGTGAGAAGTCCCTTCAAGGACCTCATGATCAATTACAAGATTAGGTATTAGTTCATGATTATACAATCCTTTCTAAATATATGTAGGTGATATTCTTGGAAAAATAGCCTATAATGAAGTAATGAATAACAAAAAATCATGATTTTTTAAAATGGACACCAAATTTAATATGTAAATTTATAAGGTTTATTTTAAATCCATTCCTACCTTATGTTTAGTCAGAATTAACAAAAAAATTAAATCAACTTAGAAATACTTTCGAGATAAATATATAATCTTATGAAATTATTAAAATATTAGAAAATAATGATACAAGTAAAACATGAAATAAGTTAGTAATCGAAATTAAAAATAAGGTTTTCAGTCAAGGGAACCAATTGTTCACTTGTAGAAAACTAATCATTAATGATAAATATATTGTGAATTGTTTTTAAATATTTCTAATGTTTTAGTTAATATGAATGATCTACTAGTTATAACTATAATATAAAAAGAAAAATTAAGAATATGACATGCCATGCGACCGTTGTTATCCCTACCTTCTCATGCATATCATAATAAATGGGACTCAATAATTTTTATAATAAATCATAGGAATATAAAAATCATGAAATATCACTATTAAATTAGGAATCCATAATTATTAAATTTTCAAGAAACATTTATGGGTTACTTATAATGTTTTAGAAATTAGATATCCATTATACCGTGAATTACCACATCTATGATCCCTAAAAGTGAGATCTAATTAAATTTTGAAATGGAAATGTCCTCAATAAATTTATGACATCCTAGACCCCTAAAAAACAATAACAAACAATATTATTATAAATGAAACTTTCTTCATGATTAATATACAAATTATTAGGAAATTTATTTATAGAAAACACATTCACTATATTTAATTTGTTATTTTTTGATATTATAAAATATAACCATAACATGATTATGGGATAAAAATTCAATATTAATCATAACCATTGGTAATATATCCATTTTATAGATACCATTAGAAATATTATTTTTTGAGGATATAATAAATTCTATTTGATAGATAATAATGAAATACTGGCCTCAGATAGTAGGATCATACCCTATGAATCCCATTGGTGGAATCATTCAAGGAGGATGGAATCATTGGAATTTAACTGTTTCCATGATGAATTTCACATTAACACATAAAACTCTATATGAACCATTTATGAGAGATGTTCAAATATAGAGATATCACCATCAAAACCATGGTTTTCTAACCACCCCATGGATGTATTTGCATCGCAAACCCAAACATTATGGTATATATAGGGGTAATAAGAAGTTATGTTTTTAGACCTTGTAATTTGAACTTGTGTATTATATTTTTAATGATAAAATAGGGTTATATTAATCCCTTTTTCATTACTATTTAGAGGTATTATTATATAATGAGTGTGTTAAAAATAATATTTTGGTATAATGAACTCAAATTTTTATTTTCAAATGTTATATAATTTGAATTAAAATAATCATTTAGGATAAAATCTAAAATCAAAAATAAATTTATTTTCATTAAGTAGTATTAAAAAGAAAATTTATTTATATATAAATTTTTATATAATTTAATTAATTCCCATGAAATTTTTATAATGTTCAAAAAGATGTTTGTGTCTTATAGAAAAGTATTTTTCAATATATAAGGAATTGTATTCAAATGTATAAACATATATTTTTTTAAAATTTTATGTGTAAAATAAATATTATTTTCAAAATTTATATGTTGAAATTATTTAATGGTGAATGTTTTATAATTTTAGGAGGCAACCGATTTTTTCAGTAAAATATGAATATTCCATAATGATATAATAAATATTATGTCTTCATAATGGTATAAAAGTGATGTAATAAAAACTATGAATGTAATCTAAAACTAAAAATAGTAATTCTATTTAGAATTATTTTTTAAGTAATTTTAATGCTTTTACAAACCAAAAATGAATCCTTTAAAATGAAAATTCTATTTTAATATTAAAAAAACAAGTCATTATGAATGTGACTCACTTTTAAATAATAAATGGTATTGTTTTTAACTGTTCAAATCACTACAAAATAAATAATCGAAACCTATTATTTTTTGTATAACCCATTAGAAAAAAATGGGTTGTTTTATTTTATTATTTTAGTAATTAGAGTCTAAAAGATATGTTTTGAAATTATTAATGATATCCTCTATCTTTTATGATAAATACAAATTCAAAATATTTATCATACTAAAAAAAAATACTTAGACCATAAATATCCTCAACCTATCTATATCTTACTCATTCCCATGATGTTTTAATATCTTAATAAGGTCCTACCAATATTCTTAAAGAAACTTATCATGTACCATATTCTCTTTTTCTTACTGTTCATTTAAGTTCTTTCTTCATATTAATCATTCTAAATATCATTTGGTTATGTCTTCATGGGGTTATAAATATTAATTTACTACCAAATATATGTTCAAATAATGATAAATTCTTTATCCCCCCTCATTATAACCTTTACGTAAGTCGTTACTAGGTCGATGCAAGGGGTATCTCTCTATCTCTCTAATTTTATATCCAATCACTTATATTTTATATGTTGATTGGCTCATTCAACTACTTAATGTTTGTATAATTAAAATGTTTTTTTATTTCCAATAAATTTAATTTTTTTTTTGTTTTGTAAATATAAATTTTATCTTACTTAAAGATTAAAATATTTCTAATCTTGCTCATATCATAATATTTCACTTATTAAAATAGCTTTAAATTTCATGTTTTTATTGTTCATAACATGATTTTACAGTTTTTTCTTATGTTCCTAGTCTAAAAATAAAATTTTAGACCTTTATATATCATTTTACATGTATTTAATACTCTTGTGTAGTGAAAAAAATTACTGAATCTCCAAAATATCCATACAATATAGCCAAATCTCCCACATAGATAAACCATGTAGCCAAATTTCATGTCTTTTTTACATTATGTATTAATTAATAACATGATATAAAGAACTCAAAATTGAGAAATTATTGTTTATTTTTAAATATAAGATAATTATCTATATTTCATTATAAGAAACGAAATTTTTTATCTATTTTTATCATTTCATAAATGAGGATATAAATCACTGCATGTTTTCAGAATTAATTATTTCATTTTTCATAATTGTGGTGCTGAAGTATTTTAATGATGACGTGAAATTTTAAAATAATATTAATGTGATTCATAATTATTTAAAAAATACTGAAATTGTATAAATAAAATTATACAATACCACTATCGGATTAATATGTTTAAAATTACTAGTTTAATTATGACATTTGATAAGTCAAGCTATTTAATGATTTTATAATTTTTGATGTGTGTATTTAGCTATGTGATCAATTTAAATTGATCAATTTTGATACATGAATGGTTTTATAATGTGAATTCACATATTTGATAACTTTTGTAATGTATATTCGACTATGTTTATAGATTATCTTACATAGTGAATTTCAAATGCATAGACCACAACTAAAAATATTTTTTGGCATAAAATTATTCATATTTGTACATAAATATAATACATAAAGTCCCCAACATGAGTCTTTCACATACATGATATATATTCATACATTAATATTGAAAAAATTATTACTTTAATAACTCTTATAAAGTTATGTGAGTTTCTAAAGGATGTTCTAAACCTATAATTATTCTAACTTTTTTATTATTTAATATTTCCAAAAGATACAAGTTTATTATGAATATAATTATGGCTTTATTTGTTCTAAAATTACCATTTCATTATCAATAAGTCATATTTATTGGTTTTATATTGTTTTTTGATGAATTAATTGAGATCCAAATGAGGTTAAGAATGTATAAATATTCATTTTTAAATTTTATAACTTCATATATTCAAATTAAATATCAATTAAATATGAATACTTAGTCTTGTATAATTAATTGAGATTTTAAATAACATTATTACTCATTGTTTTGAAACAATTTACTATAATATTAATTCTTTTAACAAGTTAAATTGTATAGTTTTTTAAAGAATATCAATGTGGAATCATAAGAATATTATTTTCATTTATCAATAATGTAATCATGAATCAATTTAATGGAAACCGACCCCAAAAAACTCTACTATCGTTAATTGAATTTACATGTGAAACAATTTATTTGGTAGAAATTAAAATTCAATTATCTTTATATTTTGAAGATGTTTTTCATGAAGAAAAATTATATATAAGGTTTAATGAACTAGTTAAAAATAAAAAGGTTTTTAGTTTACATTTACATTGAAGAATCATTTCTCCACTTCATGTGATTATTGTGGATTTTATCACTTTTTTGGACTTCACTATTAGGCATTCATCTACTAAAGTGATCCATACTACATCGACATTCAATCAAATAGAATATAAAACTATTTTCCATGGTTATTTAGTTTTTTTTTGATATTTTGTCTTGAGATTTTGTGTGTTATATTACCCCTTTAAATTCTATATGTTTGTTCATTGTAATTCAAAAAAAGGTCAGTTTTGATTATGCCACCAGGGGAAAAAGGTAGAATTGTTCCGGTTGTGCCTCTAGGTAGGAAAAGGTTGGTTAGTATTGGGTTTCATTATTTAGTGGAAAATATATTTTTAATCTGGTTGGGAATTCATGTGTGAAAACAAAAGTGTTAGATTACATTGTTAATGGACGTCATCTATCTCTGCATTTAAGAGAGTTGAATTGCAGAGTATGATCAATTTGAATTGAACAAATATAAAAATCACTAGATCCTATTTATTTTATATATACATAATTAAATTTAAAACTCTCATATAATATTTAAATTTTTATAAAATGTCCAAGTCACGCACTCGTGGTAATTTTATTATCATCCCATTGGGACCAATAATTAGTATCAGAGATTCACCCCTAGCTCGATATATATTTATATTTTTGGTAACCATTTTTTGAATTAACCAATAATGGGAAAATATTTATTTATGATTAATGTAATAAGTTCTTATTCTGTATGGATACATTCAATACAACCACATTTTCCTTAAACCAATAATGGATACATGAAATATCAGAAAGAATATTTTTAGAAAAACATAGAATAAATCACTATAAATCATGGAAACCCCATAAAAAATACTCTATGGTGATCCTAAATCATTATTTGGTAATGATATGGTAATGTTTGAATTGAATTAAAAGGTCAGAAATATTTTATATTATTAAATTATTAGAAATTCTTATAGTCATGTTTCTATATTTAAAACTACAGAGAGATTTTGAAAATACTATATGTTACACATTTTGGATTGGATAATCTCATTAGAACTAAGTTACTATTTTAAATATATGAAAATAAATAATATAAAATATGTTGATAATATTATATTAATAATGTGTTCTCTAGATTTATTAGTATTGAAGTTGGTATTAGTTCTATAAGGGCAACTCAAGAAAAACATCTCTTTATTGAAAGAGTGCATAGAGAACTTCATGAGATATAGCTTTATGAAAAGAATATTATAGATGAGAAAAAAATAAAGTAATATACACATTATGAGCCCACTGTATCATTATTACAATAGGAGTTAGTGATTAAAAAATTATACAGAAGATGATAATACAAAGAATAAGGGAATTTAATTTATGCTAAATGTTTTTACATAATCTATTATTTTCTAGTTATAATTAAGTGAAAAGAATGATAATAAATATTTCAAAAAGTTAGGATATTAAAGATATAATTGAGGTTCATGAATATTTTAAAAATAATATTTTTCAGATAATTTCATGGGAAATAATAATGGAAATTTTATTTCTCATTTCTATCAAAATATAATCTTTTTTGAGTGGAGAAAATTGGACAAATCAGGTCTAATTTCAAATTATTATATAAGTATAAAAATAAGTTAATTAAATATAGGAAATACGATAGATAAATAACTCTCAAATAGATTTTGACTAAGGATTCATCTTCTAATTAGGATCCTACTTCATAAAAGGATATGGAAAATTTATTCTTATTGGTCTCATCAAATCAAGTGAGTCGATCAAATTATTATTCTTCCACTGAATATTATCCAAAAAACTCTCTATATAGTATCTTGTTCAATATATTTAATGAATTGATCATATATTTTTAAAGATCACTGGTTTATATAAAAATATTAAGAATCAACATAAGTGTGTTCTTAAAGAATATGAATAACTGAATATTTATGCCCATGAAGTCCTAGAAACTGCATATACAAATATGAAATATACACAATAAAATCAAAAAAATGCACTTACTAAAAATAAAAAATTAAAGAGGAAAATTAAATTCATATAAAAAATTCAATTAATCTATGATTAGGAATTTCTATATTGTAGTTAAAATTAATGAAAAAACTAGAAAATAAATAATTTTTTTAATGTTAAATCCATCCACATTTGTTCAAGGTAGAGAAAGCATTGACTAAATGAAGTGTTTCAATAAAATTAACAAAAATAGATATGGTCTATATTTGGATAATAATTTTTCCAAAATATATAAAACATTCTTTGTTAAGACCACTTATCAATGTACATATCCAGTTATCTGTTTTAGATATCAAATAAATGGTCATTATGGAACTGGGTGCTCCATGATATTTTCATAATCTATTTTCAATACTATGTTTATCATTATTAAATAATTATCTTATATATTACCTATTAAAAAGTGTTTTAAATCAGTTTTTGTTCTCAATAATTTATATAATAATCCCATTGGACCCAAATTTTTATAGGTACTAAAACATTCAAAAATCTTTTTTTTCGAGAGATTTTATTGTAATAATTAAAAATAATGATTGGTATATATAAAATGGATTCTCAAAACATTTTACTTTATTTATGTCATTTTTTCTATTATTAAATAAATTTGATGGAAGTGGTGTTAATTTTGGTGATAAGTCTAATGGAAAGGAAAATATTCTCAATGAGGTTGGAATCTCAAATTCAATTCTTCTTTAAAAATTTTATAAATTGAATTATTTAAAAAAAAAATATAATAGTTATTTATTACCTGTTGGATGATGGTATTTTGGAAGATTTTATAAATGATAAATGCATTTTATTTATAGAAAAATTAGTTTTTATATGAAAATATAAAATAAAATCTTTAGTCAATTAATTTTTTTTATATAACTAATCAAAAGGTAATATTTTCAAATTTTATTCAATATGAAAAAAAATATGCCATAAGAGGTTGGTACATGATAATTTTAGGTTTATTCACAAGTAATCCATGGACAAAACATTTGATCAATTACCTGAAAATAATTAGGACACCATTTTCTTGGAATCTAGTAAGAAATTTAAACATCCGAAAAGTAGTTTCAAGTCAATTAAGTTATAAAAACTATAAGGTCTCTTGATATTATTCATTTAGATTTATGTTTTTCAATAAATAATACTATTTTTGGTTTTAGGAGATATTGTTTTCCTTGTTGATGATTTTACTAGATATACATGGGTTTGTTTTCAAATACTCAATTATGTAACTCTATCTATGTTAATAATTTTTTAAAATTGGATAAAAATGGGAAACGAATCATAATTAAATAAATTAGAATTTATTTTGGTGGTGAATTATAGAAACTATTATTTAGGTAGTTTTGAGATTAAAATTGTCATTTACACATCTTTTCGACTCTTAGAACACCATAAAAAATGTTTTAGTAAAAAAGAAAAAATATAACTCTTAAATAAATTTATAGGATTATGTTAAATTATATTAAACTACCTAAATATTTTTTGTAATAATATATTAATAAATCTTTTTATGTTTCCAATATAATTATCAAAATAAAATTATTTAATGATACAGTATATGAGATTTGTAAAGGTATAAAGTCTAAAATTATCTATTTTATAGTCTTAGGGTGTAATGGTTACATTCAAAATAATAATAAATTTTTAGATAATTATGAAAAGAAAATGGTGAAGGAATAATCTTAAAATAATTTAAAAAATAAAAAGTCATATAGAGTATATAATAAGAGAATAATGGTTATTGAAGAATCATTTCAGGTTATGTTTGATGAAAAATATTTGAATAAAAGGGAGGATTAAATTTATAAAATTAAGGATGAATGTAATTATCTTAATTTTAATGATGAATAACCTTAAGATAAAGATTCACATATATAGGGGAGAATATTTATTCTAAATTTAAACCTATTCATGAAATATCATGGAAGATTCATTGAGATCATCCCATAAATAATGTGAATTTAAAGGTTGTGTGAAATGTTCAACCTAAAAAATTTGTTATAAATATTTTTACCAATCATGATTTAATGTCTACTTATTTACATAAGAATGTTTATAAAGATTTAATTTATTGTAATAGGATATTTTCTATAAAATATGTGTCAAATAATAATATTATAAATTAAGTGTCTAAATATGTTTTCCCACCAAATTATTCTCATTTTATATGACAAAAATATATATTAAGAAACATACAAGTTGAATATGGAAATATGGCTAAAAAATCATAGATTTGTTTTATAAGGATATTTTGAAGAAGAATTTTTTTATTTTGAAGTATATTCTTTAACTCATTCAATATTATAATAAATTATAATATTATTAGCTTATTATACTTTTTAAGGATCTAAATTATTTCAAAAGTATTTTTAAAGGGAATTTCAAAATGGTAAAATTTCTGATGAATTATATATTAGACAGTAGAATAGTTTTGGAAATCCATAGAATATTGATCATTTTTTATACTATCTTGGGATTTGTATGGTTTGAGAAAAGCTCATTCATCTTGGTAATAATGGTTGACTTGTCTAATTTTGGAAAAAAAGTTGAGAAGATAAAGGATGATCCTAAATTAATTATTATGAAAAATTATAATGCTATATTGACTGTGAAAATTTATGTTTGTGATATTACCATTTTATCATTTTCTAAATATATTTGTAATGATTTTTGAGAATGAATGAATTCATAATTTGATATGAGTATGATTTGAGAAATGAATTTCTTTTTTGGTCTACAAATATTTCAAACAAAATGTTCTATTTTTCTAAATCAACCAAAATATACTATTGAAATATTGAAGAAATATTTTTAGAAACTTATACACATGAAAATAATCCAATGATTATTACCTAAAAATTAAATTTAAATAACCCTATAAAATTCATTGATGTTAAAACTTATAGAGGTGTGATTGGATATTTTTACACCTAACATTTTCTAGGCCTAATTTAATGACATCAGCTTCCTTGTTTGCTATATTACAAACTGAACCTAAGGAAGTTAGCATTAATTATATAATTATAATTATTATATATGTTATATTTTCTTTAAATCATTGATTATATTACTGAAATTCGTTGTTGTGGGCACTTTTAAATGATATGTGATTGTTGGTAACTTAGGTGTAGTAGAGTGGCTAACCAAGGTCATCTCTCAAAGGATGAAGTAAATTTAACAAAATATTAATGTTATGTTGAAATTAAAATAAATGTAAATAATAAATTTAATTAAAATATGTTTTTTTATCATTTATAAATCTTGAATAATTTTTCAGGAAAAATATTGTATTTATTTTGTTTTTAGTTTTTGAAATGAAGTTCGATTAAAATGACACAACTAGAAGATGTTTTTTTATAAAATATATAAAATGCACCATAAATCTAAATATACATATTCATTAAATTATTTTTCATTATCATTTAAATAAAAATCCAATTAATTATAATATCCTAATTTTTTAACCCTCGAACCCTACTGGAGTTAACTCAACCACAAAGATGAAATTACTTAAACCCTATACTAGCTTCGGAACATGCAATCGCAACACCCTACTTTAATTAATGTTCTTAGGTCAGATTATTTTAAGTGGTTAATTGGAGAACATATCCACTCTGGAAATGTGTATTAATTGATTTTAGGTATTATATTTCAACTCTACAAATTTATCTCGTGTGGTCTTGTATTACCAATCAAGATCGAACTCTCACAATTTACACAACTTCCGACCTCACATATTTTTGTGTCAATTGTCCAATTTCTTTCATAATTTCATTTAAATTAAAAACTAAATTAGTATATTATATTAATTTAATTATATTTTCTCATTGATTGAAAATAAATAAATTAATAAGGTTATAGGTAGATCGATTACTATAAAGAACTACTCTTCCATGGGCGGTGTAGTCATCATAGAAATGTTTTGCATGTGCAAAGGATTAGAAAGGGTAGAACCCAATATCATTTCTATTATTGAATCAATACCAATTAGGAAGATTAATAAAATATTAAATTTGAATAAAACATAATAAAAGAGAAGAAATAAAATAATAACAAATATGTTTATTATTAAAACACAAATACTAAAACAATATGAAGAAGAAGAGGGCTTAGACGATGGGATCCTTTCTTCAAGAGAAACCCTTATTTAATTTCTTGGAGAATTTTATTGGAACCTCTTCTAATCTTCCCTCAACATCCAAATTCAATTCCCAACCCCTCTAAATGAGAAAAACACTAAATTATAGAGTGGAGGGTGGGAGGCTAGTTTTAAAAAGGTTTTAAGTGTGAATAGGGAATCTCAGAATAATATTTTAAGCCAAGTTGCACCGCCCATTTTACCTTCAAAAAGCATGAACCAGATATTCTTCTAGAAGAATGATTTGTCAAAAAATTGAGAGATCCATTCAAAATTTGGGCAAAATCCATGTTCAGATGAATATGTTATGGCCCAAATATAGACTCAATGTCCAATCTGGCTGGTCCAGCCCTCCTTTGACTTCATGGTCCATTTATTTTAATCAAATGAACTATTTATCTCTAATGACCTGAAAAAAAGTTGTATCCCATTATGTCCTGAAAATATTTTCAAAATTTCAAGCTCAAATAATAAATATTAAAATATTGATCTCTGAAATACTGCAGTGTACTATAAAGGGTAAAACTGGAATTTCAATGAAATTTTCAAATGAATGATCTAATCCCAAATATTTTATAAATAAACTTATTTAACTCAATTTGAGGAAATTTTATCTTTTATTATAAATAAAATATTCAATTAAAATGTGTTTTATCAATTATCCTTCTAAAACTATTTTATATTTCAAAAGCAATTTTGATCCTGATTTTTGAGTATTCATGATTGATTTAAAAACACTTTATATTTGAGTCATTTAATTAGTAAATGTTTTATTTATAATGAATAAAATAAACAAAATTAGGTTTATATTCAACTAATAAATATGAATATATTGTTTTTATATCTTATTGTGCCCATTCAATATATATTAAGAAAACAATTTCTGCTTTTTATTTTTTTCATAATATTACAATATTTTTTAACAATATTTCTGTTATATTCATTTCCAAAAATCCCATACAAAACACTAGGTATAATCACATTGATATTAAATTTCATTTTCATAGTAATCATTTTCAAGAGTAATATATAAATATTGAATTTATTTCTTTAAAAATAATTTTGATATCTTAACTAATCCCCTAGATAGTAATAATTAATTAAAAATAAATTACGAACAAGGTATGATCGAAATTTAGTTATTTTATGGAATGAAGTTAGGTGGAGTTTTAGCGTTTTTTTATGGTGAAATATTTAGATTTACATTAAATCGTGAGTAGTCTATATTATATTTTTCAGTTTAGTATTTTAAATTTATCTATAATTTTCATTTTTGTAGAAATGTATTATTATTTTTTGTTACAAACAAGTTGATGTCTACATGCAATTTAAAATTTAATATTTCTTAAATTGTTTATTTATGAATGATTAATAAATATTTTTCATAAAAAAATTAAATTTAGATCACTATATAAATAAAAATTTTCTAATAGTGGAAGGATTTATAGTGGCTTCTTGACACATGTCTTAAGATATAAATGTTTAGGAACTCTTCATATAATATGAGTTTATTTTTATGTATTATCGTATTGAAAATGTATATATAAAAATAAACATTTTTCATTTTTTAATAATGATTAAATTTAGGTGGATTAAATTTTTATCTATCAAGATTAGGTAGTATAATAATATAATATCAAATAATAATTATAATTTCAAAGAGATAATTTTTCTACTGAAATGTTATATTTCTGATAAATTCAAAAAGGTGGATATTTTTTAAAATTATAATTGGTTTTTTATTGTAGAAAAGGGAGTTAATTTTGAGAATATCATTGATCCACTTTTGTTTTGATAATAAAAAATAAAAAAAATTTCCTTTGAAATTATTAATACTATGAATTATGTAACAATAATAATTATTTTCTATATTGATTAATGTTTGATTAATATGGATAATATCATAAAATTTATTTTGATAAAATAAAATTAGATTTCATGTTTTGTTTTTTCAAAACACTTTCTACATGTTTCTTAATGAGTTCCCCGGCTTAATACGTCATTTGGGCCCTTGAAATATCAATTATACATGATTTTTATTGTTTTCATATAGACAAATCACATGGCCAAATATCCAACATAGCAAAACAACATATCCAAATCTATAATGTAGCCAAACCACATTGCCCTATTTCTTGAATAATTTACCATTTATATTTCATTCATAACATGGGATAAAAACTCCAAATTTTGTGATTATATTTGTTTTGGAAACAAAAAAAAATCTCTATTTAATTAGGGTGAACATAGTTTTGAATTGATATTAATCATGCCCAAAATTTGGTTAGAATTAAATATATGATTTTAATATAAATATTTTAATTTTCAGAAGTGTTTTTATACTATATTTTAATGATAAACTGATATATATATATATATATATATATTAATGATTATGGTGATTATTGATTATTTGGAGAGATAATGAAACTTTAGAAATATAATATAACTTGGCACAATTTCAGTTCTGTAGTTTAGAAGAGCTAATTTGGGTTTAAAATTTGATATGTCAGGTTGTTTATAGATTTAAAAATTCTTCATATATCAATTTTGATTTTTTATCAATTATATTATGTAAATTCATATACATGAAATATTTTGATATGTGAATTCATATATGTGATGAAATTGGTTTTTTAGATTCAACTACATTGAAAAATTCAATTACATTGTGAATTTAACTTACATTGTGCACAAATATGTATAATTGGTCATGTGATCTAATTTAGATACATAGAAATATATCATTCATAAATTTTAATATGTAATAAGTTCTTATATGTGATATATATGAATATTTGAATACTAAAATATTTCTTATGTTGATTTTTCTTACATGGTTTTCTTAGTTTCTAGAAGATATTATAAACCTATAATTAAGATCTATTTTTTATACTATTTCATATTTATATATTATTAACTTTTATTATGAATATTATAAGTGTTTTTTATTCCAATGTCACACATTAATTATCTATAGTTTATGAAAACAGTTTAAATATTTATTTACAATGAACTAAATGAGATCTATATGTGATTAAAAATGTATAGACATTCATGTTGTAGTTATAGAACTTGATATATTAAAATTAAATCTAGTTGAAATAACAAAATCTAGGCTCATATATTTTAGGAAGTCTTCCAAAAAAATATATATATAATAGAATTTAATATAGTATTAAATTATCTAATGAGTTCTACATTTTATTTTTTATTCTTTACTAAATATCGGGGAGGATGAACATAAATATTATTTTTAATTTATGAAATAAATTCACATAATGAATTTAATAGGAGGCCAACACCAAATGACTATGAATTATTTTGTTGAATTTTGTTGTAAAAATCTTCCTTATGGATAATAAAATATATAAAAAGCATTAAATTTTGAAGATATTGTACATGAAGAAACTCTATATAGAGGTTAAAAACCAAATGAAAAATCCTGAATTTTAAAGGATATGAGAACGGTGATGCACTAAAGCTTTACATCACTTAATGAAATCATTAAAGTTATAGTAAATTTTATGGAAATTATTACTCTACATTCTTTTACTGGAGGAATATATAATACATCACCATTCGCAGGCATCATTTGTTAAACTAGTTTCTTTGGTACATTAATTCATTTAATTATTTTTTTATATAATATGTGGGATTTATTAAACCATAAAAAGGTACATGTGTGGTGAATATGAATACCCCAAGAAATAATTATGGGTTGTAACTCTAGTGGAAAAATAAAATAATGTTCAGGTTTTTTATCAAGGTATAAAAAATGGATGGTCTTACTTTTATGTATCGAGAGGAAAATGGATTCGTAATTTGGTTGTGACTCAACATGTTAAAAATTAGTGTATGATTACATAGTTAGGGGGTTCCATATTTCTTTTCATTTGATAGTGTTGAAGATTATAATAGGATCTATTTGATCTGAATTATAATAAAAATCTATTATCCTTTTTTGTTTTATTTCAGATGCATTAACATTAAAAATCGGATACAATTTTTCACTTTATTAATAATGTCAATTCACCCCTGGATATTCTATTATCTTCCATTTTTTACTCACATTATTAAGACTGTTTATTTCCAATAGATCATGTTGAATCAATTTTTTACACTTCCCATTAATAGTAAGTATGAATCAATTGTAATAAGAAAATGCCATTCACCATCATTAAACCCATCTAGGAAACATTATATACACTAGTTATGCATCAAAAATTATTCTAGGACTTTCCATATAAAACCATTTTATCAGGAATAACTATACCTATTTCAATCAATGGTATTTAACTAGGTTCACAAAATCCTTCAACTATTTGGGACTTCTATTTAAGAAACCCATAATTCTTAGTTATGAGATATATAATTATGAAAGACGTTATTATATTGTATAATATATGTGGGACACTAATTAATGTCCATGATATGAATATGATTAGTGGGACTAAAATTATAATGGACTATAATTAATTTGTTAATTTTTTCATATAATGATATATCTAGAATGGTGCTCAGGTGGTTGGCATAATCATACTATGTTATGATGTATTGGTGTTTGTACTCAACATATTCTCATGATCTCATGTTTTATGGAACATGCACTATCCTATGATGGATCAATGTTATCATATCATGCCACAATTTATTTTTCTTATTATGATTCCCTCATTTGTAGGTCTTTAGGTTATTCCTCTTGGATCACATTTACGGTTTTACCTTTTGACTTACATGATTATTCCTTTATATTTATTTATACCTCACTCATTTCTTATGTATATCCTCGAGTTATCTCATGTTTTAATTTAAGATCAATTAAATAGAAGGGAATTTAATGTTTTTAAAAATAATGTATTTGTATCCACATTTCAATTTATTATTCAATGTATCAAATTCCCCAAACACATCAGTACTCTTGATTTTTGATAATTTTAATAAATGTATAGTTTTGTAATAAATCATGAAATTAAGTGTTTAAAAGATCTGGGCCATCATAGATTGTATCTAATAAATGTCTAGTTAGTTTTAGGGATTATGATTATAAATCATTATGAAAATATTTTATGATAAATCTAAACATTTGGAAATGTCCCAAGCTTTTGGAAAAGTATATATTTCTTATTTTTTCCTATAAAAGATCTCCATTGGGATGCTGGAAGGTGGATACGACTATGGACCATATGTATATTAGGTTTATAAATTTGAACGGGCTCATTTGGAATTAACTAGGCCCATACCTGGTGTATAAAAAAGATTTCGAAGACTACAGACCTGGCTAGAAACTCCGAGAGGTTATTCATGGATTAATAACATGATTATTTGAAACCATTATATTGGGAATATAAATGATTATTAAATTTATTGTTTAGAAATATAAATTTTAGAAGATATATTAATACATATAAATTCATAGGTTTAATAATACATGTATTTTGTGCGTTATTTGTTCAATGAACACAGTTTCCCATTTATATGATTAATATTTTAAATAGTCTCATACCTAATTTTTTTATTGTAGTCAAAGGATGAATATAATAGAAATCATATAAAAATTGATGTGAAATGTGATTACTAAAAAAATGATATGCCCTGATGGGATTAGGAGGTTAGAACATAATGAAAATACTTAATTAAATCATGTTTGAATAGAAAATTGAATTCGGATAGACACCCACATCCCACTAAAAATGAGAATATTGTAACTGAGAACTTTATGATAAAAATGAATATGACAATCATCAGATCTTATAATATTTTACTAATATAATAAGGAGGTAACTAAACTGATAAGACCCTCTTTTTCCTCCAATTAATTGATAAATATAATGTTTTTATCACTATATATCACTTAGAAGGAAAATATAATCAATGGTGGTTTTTTATCAAGAATATGATGCCCAAGGATGAAATATAAACGACAGAGTTAGAAAAAATCAAGACTTTTTAAGAAAAATTTAATTTAATCACAATCTATATCATGAAATGGAGAGGGCGTTACATGAACATATGGGAAAATAGGAAAGATACATGATGGTGCCAGATGAAAACTTCACGAGACTTACATAATATTCCTCTAACATTTTCATCGAACTAAAAAATAGTGCTGACCCAATCTTTAGTGGGATAAACCCATATCTATTAGAAGATTTTAACAATCATTATTTTTCTAGTTATGAATAAATTTCTTGATGTTCTCACAAATTTGAATTGGATAATGGATATTATTTAGGGTCTCATTAAACTGGAGATAGGATGTGGAGAATGGTGTTTAAAATTGGGGGAGTTATGTTGAAATATCACAGTGGTGGGAAACATCCCACTTGTATTATGTATAGGCATAAGAATCTAAAAAATACCATGAAGATGATAAGAAAACACCATTGGTGTGAAATATATGGGAACTAACAAGTGAATTATTCTAAGATATGAAGTAACCAACTAATGTGATGAAATAATAGAATGTTCTAGTGAAACCAATGCACAAATTCAATGGTGGTCAAATATAGACAATGAAAAAACCACCATAGCCTAGAGGGGAAAAGTAAGCATATGTCACATCAACAAATGAGGTGGATACTCACAAAAATATGAAAGGTATTTTACATATTCAATCAATAATATAAAACATTCTATTTTATTTAGGTTCTATAAATTATTTCTTATAAAAAAAGTTTAGTAGAACTATTAGAACCCAATATCAATGTCAGTAAGTAATGTTATTAGTTGAAATAAAAAAATGGTCAATTATTTTATGCCATGAATATGACTTCTCCCCTATCAATATTTATAGGGTAAATTTCCCATGTATCCATATGATACACCCTTTAGTAAAATTTTATATCATCTTGGGAATGGATTGGTTATCCTTATTTAGAGAAAAAAATTATAGGTAGAAGGAAATGACCCTCTATATCATTTTCCACCCTCCAATTATAAAAAAGTGGGACTATTAGGATATATCTTCTTTTGAATTTTCCTCTCACTAATGATTATTATTTCATTATGGGAATTAATTTACATCCCAATTTATGGGGACTATGGATAGTATCATACTTAATGACATGCTTATTGTAATAGAATACGGTGTTGTGTTCCCCAAGTAGTCTTATTTTCATCCATCTTGCCAAGAGGTTGAGTTCTCAATCAAAATTATATCAAGATATTTTCCAATAATAACGACCCCATATATATAGTCTGCTATTAAACTTGAAGGTATAATGATGTAACTATAAGAGAATATGTATAAATGGATTATATTCCCATGTTCATAACCATTGGGGTGATCGTCTATTTAATTAAAAATGATGATTTTCAAATGTGCGTCAACATTAATTATTTTTAGCTCAACAATATCATTATAATGAAAAGGTTTCCTCTACTAATGATGGATGACTTCTTTGATCATAAATGTGGAGCCCCCCACTTTACTAAGATAGATCTTTATTCAATACATTGTCATGTAAAGATGAATAAGGGGATATACCCAAAACTACATTGTGTAAAAAGTACTTCCACTATGAATTTATATTGATTAAATTTAGATTCACTAATTCATTATATTTTTTTATGGACATAATGATTATATTTTTTTATTAATACCCATAAAAAATTGGTATTCTTTATAGAATATATTCCTATCTACTCCAAAATCACAAAGAAACGTTAGGAGAAAATTTATTTTGTGATTAAGACCTTGAGAATGGAAATTTTATTTGTGAAATATAGTTAATATGAGTTTTTAATGGAAAACATAACTTTCTTATGGCATGATATCACCAGAAAAGTTATATCATTGGAACATTTAATGATAGAATCAATTACAAGATGGACCATACCAACACATGTGACTAATATCTGTAGATTCCATGCATTATCTAGGTACTATATACAATTTTTTAGAAGCATCAAAACATTTTACAAACCCATTAAAAAATATAACTCATAATGTCGTAATTATTGTATGCACTAATGAATCTGATGAGATATTTAAGGAGTTAAAGATGAGGATAACCTCTATAACTGTGCAAACATTACCCACTAATGGGGAAGGATTTTCCTTATATTATGATGTTTTAATAAAATTCTTGGATTATATTTTCATTAATAATGAAAACTTAATAACCTATTACTCATACCAATTAATGATCCATGAGTAGAATTACCTAATTCATGGTCGAGAAGTGAATACAGTGATCATCGCATTAAATATTTAGCAACATTGCCTCTATATAGAGAAGTGTGACATATATATGGACCACGAGATCCTAAAGTATATATTTAAACAAAAAGAGATTAATATGTTCCAAAAAAGGTTGTTATAGAAAATCATCGATTATAATGGTTAAATCCACTATCATCTTGGGATAAAAAATATTATGGAAGATTAAATATTAATGACCCATATTTTTTATTCAATAGGGATGTTTTTTTAAATATAATGAAATTTGAGAATTAATTTTATTGACCATTTAATAGATAAGGAATGTACAAGAAATGAAAGTTATGGGTTGTACATGGTAATATATATCCCCTTAATTTATGAACAGTTCTCATTAGACGGAATAGGTGTCCACATTATATGGTTATTTGTTTTACATCTCCCCATTTATTAAGAATGATGTCTTTGTGGAGAGGTCTTGATGTGACCTCCTTGACCCTAGTACCATAGAGTTGATGGTAATTTTATTAAAATTGTATAGATATAAGAGATAAAATATCCATGTATCAATCATTTTAGTAGTCATGATGATACTAGATACAAACACGGATCCCTTATTTCATTTGAAAAAAATATAGAACATAACATAGGAAAACAAACTACTTCTTTATCACTTATTCAAGAATTCATCTTCAAAACCTAGGGAAAGAAAAAAATAAAATTGTGAGATAAAATTCTTAGTAAGAATAACATATTTTGTAAAAAAATTATTCAATAATAATCGAATCATAATCAATTAGTCACAATCAATATGGCATTGTGAAAACTATAAAACACACACCATCAATACACAGATTATTAAAATGCATCCATGGATGTTTTCATAGTGAAAATAATATATGTAATGAAAATTAATTCTTTCATGAGGAAAATACATAATTAATTGATGTCATGTATTAGTAATATGGACAATAATACAATCAATATAGTTTAATTATATGGGTAAATACCTATCTGATTATGTTATAGAAACAATCCTCAAGGGTTTGTCACTAACTATTTTCAATCATGAGACATGTCAATACCTCAAGGGTTTGTAAAGGGCACACCCATAACATCCAAAAATAATAATTATTCATATATTGGTTTAAATCAATAATAATATTCCTTTACAATATTCATATTCAGTATATGGTATAGGTTCTTCAATATTTCCCTAGTTAAAACAACATTCCAAATAAACACTGTATGTAAAATAGTATTCTAATGAGAAAATAATCATATACATGACATAATAATATGGTTATTTAATTTAAACATAATTTCAAATGAAAAATGATGCCTAATGGGAAATAGATACACCAATTAAAAATGATATAGTTCACAATACCAACTAAGTCTCAATGAATTGGGAATTGAGATAAAGTCCTTACCATATATCTGAATGTGATTGTAAAATGATCTTAATCTCCTACATAATGAGATTAAATTCATTATTTTATTAATTTATAACATTTTATATACGATTTTTCATTATTATAATTTTATTCATCTCATTTATTCCCTTTTTTATGACTTATAAGATTTAATTTTTCATTTGGGAGAATTAATTTCCTTGGGTTTCGTGACCTGTTTACTTGAAAAAATGTATGGAAAATCATGTAAAATGAGGGTAGTTATCTAGAATATAAATAATATGTTATTAGTGAACTTATATAATATTAAATGGTTATATATTTCAATCAGTTATATGGTTTGAGTATGAATCATTATATAAAACGTTAGTGATAATCATTATTATTTTTCCATTTATTCAATCATCATGAACTAGTTTTGTTTTATTAATTAATATTATTAATATATACTAGCCCCAAAACATTAAAAAAATGATAAATATATTATATCCTATTTTACCTTGAAAATGGTTGTATGATCTGCCTTAATTGTATAATTAAAAAGAAAAAACACGAAGTCCCCAAAGGCGATAAATTAGAACCTCACAGACAATGTTTGATGTAGAATATTACATTATCATAATCATACCCCTATATATATAAGACAATGGATTTATCACAAATGTTTTTACATAAGAGGTAAGGATATAATAATAAGAAAATAATTTAAAATAAATTGAAGGAGAACAAAAACAAAAAGGATTTACCTATTGAAGTATTCTCCTACAGAACCTCCTTAAGAACGTGGAAATGGACTTTTGGTGAAACTAGTGAGACCATAACATGGGGGAGAAACATGAGAAGGGTATTGGGTAGAGGTTATACAATGTTCATGGCTTTGGGGTGTGAGGAGAACAGAGGATAAGGGTTCATATTTATAGTGGAGTAGAGGGGGGTTTTTTGAATATTTTATTCATTATTTTATTATTTTTGCTCAAGAAAAGAAACAGTGATGATTATGGCAACTAAATATGGTAATTTTTTCATGTTATTTCGATCCAATGGTTCTTAAATGATCCATATATAATCTATGACTCAATAATTCATGTATTTAGCTTATATCGTAAATTGTCATATTTCACTTTTCACCAAAAAATCATGTATTTTAGAAAAATCCAAAAAATCTGTTATAACCTTTTTTTCATTGGGTAAAATTCAGAAATGAAATTAATTTTATGAAACTAATTTTCTAAATATAATATATTGAAATTTTAATTAAAATAATTATTTTCTCAAAAAATAAAAAAATTTAAAATTATAACTAATTTTATAACACATTGAAAAATTAATTAAGCTATCATAATATTATCTTATAATCACAAGTGAAAAGGGTAATAATTTATGATTATATTTTATTAAAATAAACTTTCTTATAAATAATTATATTAATTATAAAATTTTAAATAATCATTTATTTTTTATAAAAATACCAACACTTAATTAATATTTTCAAAATATTTATTCACTTATTCTATGATATAATTATGTCATATTTTCATTTAGAAGAAAAGTATGTTTTATTTATAATTATATAGGTGATATCACAATTAAATTGGTTGAATTACTATTCCCAAAGGGCACATTACTATTCCAAATGTCAAGTTACTATTTCTTTGATAAATGTTCCTTCATTTCTAGAAAAATCCAATTCTTCATTAATAAATTTTGTTTTGTGTTCCCTATGTGATTATATATTATTTATACTATATGAAATTATTTTTTTGTGAAATGTAAGCTATTGAACATATTGAATTTAATTAAAAGGATACATAATGTAAAATCACAGGGTGTTATATTTTTCGTTCCTTTAAAAATCTCATCCTCAAAATTTTTCATGAATATTACCCCTAAAAAGATTTTGGTGGTTCTTCTTTAAAACATGATCTGGTCCCCATTTTGGTTCTCCCATTTAATGGTTTCTATAAATAACCTTTAATATTCTATTCTTTTAATTTATAAATAGTTTCTCTATTTTTTCAATAATCATGATAAGCTCTAAACAATAACACAAATCAGGTTCTAGTTCTATTTCTTCATTGGTGAGTACATGTGTTTTGTCTTTCAAGTACTTCATTATCAATGTTATATGAAACAAACCATGAACTTTGGAGTGACTTAGTGGCATTTTTTATTGATAAGATAAAGCTCCAATTATTTCTAGAACTTAAAATGGTCTAATATACATCCATATTATTTTCCCTTTCTTACCAACCCTTAAGGAACCTTTCT
Organism: Viscum album; assembly: GCA_963277665.1. Classification (NCBI taxonomy): domain Eukaryota; kingdom Viridiplantae; phylum Streptophyta; class Magnoliopsida; order Santalales; family Viscaceae; genus Viscum; species Viscum album. Next base: position 690,221,067 of record OY728167.1, read on the forward strand.
ATAGAGATACATTCGTAAATACATGATCTCAAACATGAAAATCCAAATCCATTCTCTGGTTATCAGCATAACTATTTTTTCTATATTTAGAAACATTATTATGGGCGTAAATGTTCTATTCCAGTGTTATTATCTCTTCAATATATTCTGGGATAAAAGTTTCCTCTCACAAAAATTATCCCAACATTTTGTACTTCGATATCTCTTGACATATAATTCCTCATAAGGCACTATTTGAATACTCAAATGGAAACTATATTTGTCATAAAATTTCACCAAAGGTAAATAATGATCCCATATAACCTTAATATAAAGTGAACATCATATCAACATGTATTCCTGTGTTTGAATAGTCCTTTTAGAATGTCTGTCAGTTTCAGGGTGATAATTAGTACCCATTTTAAGCATAGTATCAAGAACCTTATGATGACACTTACATAATTTTGATGCAAATTGGGGAACTTGATTGGTAAGAATAGATAGTTTTTCACCACAAAGTATTTAAAATTCATTAATATAGACTCATTCTAGTATCACATGAGGTAAATATTCTATTATTGCAAGGAAATATGCCGATTTTGTAAGAATATCAACAATAACCCATATTCAATCATTGCTTCTAGGTTTCCTTGGTAGTACTATGACAAACTCCATAGGAATGTCAACAAACTTCTACACAGGAATAGGCAGAGGATTCATGAATCCTCTAGGATGTTGTCTCTTATACCTCAATTGTTGAAAAACTAGGCACCTTGACAAATAGTTAACAATTTTTCACTTCATGTTATCCCACCAAAAATATACCTTCAGATATCTGTACATATTGGTACTACCCAGATGTATAGATAAATTTGAGCAACGATAATCATATTAAAGTTCCCTTCTCTGATCAGGTATTGATGGAACACATAACATCTTTCCAAAATTTTTAAATCCATCCTCACACATGAATACTATCACTCTCCCATCCTTAATGGATTTAATTTTATTTGGAAAATACTCATCATCAGATTTTTTGCTCTTTATCTTCTCTATAAAGATGGTTTAGAAATCATTTGAAAAAAAAGTTCTGTTACCTCTTCCTTAATAATTCCCATATCCATATTTATTGGATCACCAATCATATTATCTTTCTAGAACCTTTTTTGGGGTATAATTCCATGATCTTTCATGCTTAATGCATCTACTAACTTATTTACCTTTCATGGGTGGTAGTGTATTGAGGAATCATAATATTTGAGTAACTCTATCCATCAATATTGGATAATGTTGCGTTATTTATGTGTAAATATTTATTTCAAACTCTTGTGATCTTTATATAACTCAAATTATTCACCGCATAGATATTGTCTTCATTTCTTCAGTGAAATGATTATGAATTCTTACTAGAGATAATGAGCAGGATAGTTTTTTCATCAGTCTCATACATACTTTATGTATAAGAAATAACATTATCTTTATTAATAAGTTATAAAACATTTCAATTATTTTATGCATCATTGTAAATCAAAAACCAACCATTTCATGATGGAAAAGACAATATTGGCGCATTGAACAATCTTCTCATCAATTCCTCAAAACATTATTTACATTGTTTTGTTCCATATGAACAAAACCACTTTTCATGTTATCATGGTTAGTGGGTTAGCCAATTGGGAAAAATTCTGAATGAAACACCAATAGTGTCTTCCTAAAATAATTAAATTATGTACCTTGGTTTTTTCCATTAGAATATGGAATTCTTAGATTTCATTTTGCTTCATAAGATCAACTGAGATTCAATCATTATAGACAATATGTTCATGAAAAAACTGTTGAAGCTAAAATTTACACTATATAAACTTCCCATATAAATATTTTTCATCTAAGAGCCTATAGACCAATCCTTAATTTGTTCTCATGATCCTCATATATTTTTAATAGATCAAGTTATCATCAATAAAGTAAACAATAAAATCATAAATATATTCCTTGATCACTCAATTAATTATTTTAATAAAAACATTGGGTGTATTATTCAGTCCAAATGTCATTACTATAAACTAATAATGACCATAACAATTTCAGAATATTTTCTTAGGAATATATTCCCTCCTCACACACAATTGATGATATCTTAAAGAATCCCAGACATCGAAAAAAACTGATCACTGTAGAGTTGATCAAATAAATAATCAATATGAGGAAGAGGGTAAATTTTCTTTACTGTGAAAGAATTTATTTCCCTATAGTCAATACACAGCCTTAAGGATCTATCATTCATATTAACAAAAAAACATGGGCTCCCCATTGAGAAACACTAGGGTGAATAAATCTATAATTACTCAAATAAAATAGTTTTTTATTCACCTCTACCAATTCTAATGAAGAAATTCTATAGAGAGTCATTGATATTGGTCTATCATCAGGGATTAAATCATTGGTAAATTCAACTGCAAGCTCTTGGGGTTTGAAGGTAAATCCTCAAGAAATACATCAATTTTTTAGGAATAATTAGTACATCCTAAATTTAATATTAAATTCCTCATCTTAAGATGTTTTTTTCTTCCACCAAAATAAATTCATTTAGTAGATATATTGTGGGGTGGATCTAGAAATGAAATGATAATGATGTGTTTTCTCTAAAGACAAGGTATTTTACATCTTTCTCATGTATTTTAATTTCATTATTCTTGAAATAAATTTTCAAATCATATTTTGAATGCCAGCCCATAACAGGGACTATATCAATGTCAATCATGGGTATGATGATAAGTTCAATAACTAAAGCATGTTTATGTGTCATAAATATGACTGACCAAATTATTTCTTTTTCCATGAGACTTCCCCTAGGAGTTTTGACTGATAAATCCATTATTAAATAAAAAGGGAAATGTTTAATTTTCTTGTAAAATTGGGTAGACATAAAAGAGTAAGATGATCTAGAATCAGATAAATCATTGGATAAATCGGAAGATATTATTAATGTCCATCCTGCCACATCAATATGTGTTAGAGTTGGTGTACTGAGAACCCACTGTTTGTACTTCGATTACATGAATATACACTTATTATATATTATGCATTGTTCTGCATTACTATGATATAATAATGTCCTTGAATATTTGTTGCATTAATAAGGTCATGGAAGATCCACGCTGTGATGAGAACCTTGAAATGATGTAACTATATTCCTAAATAAAGTTCTATGGTTGGATGACATACTATGATGGGACACATAGTATACAGACTGTCATGTGTGAGTACTCTTAAGAAGACGAGACTCTCTATCATAGAGTTCGGACTTGGTAATCTCCAAGATATGAGATTATAAGAACAGACCCACCAGTAGTAATTCTGCATGTCTAGGTGTCATCGGACATTACTACCTACAAGTGTGTGTAATGGTCCTTAGACTGGAATATTATCATTAATTAATGACATGACTCATGCACATAGATTTGATGACGAAAACCATCACATAGATAGTTGGTGGGAAGTAGGGTACATTGGGTGTGTCACAAATGACATGTTGTTAATGGATAAGTCGAAGAAGGATTTGTCCCTTCTATATTTATGGAAGTAAATATCCCTGGCCCATTGATTGAAATAGATCTATCACAAAAATTCCCTGTCCATGGTGTAATGACGAGTTTATTTCTGGAAGTCAGATAATGACAGATCAAGCATATAGGTTTATAACACTTCCATGAAACCTGCTTGATGAGATATCAAGACAAAAGGATTAAATTACACATAAGAATTCGTATGAGGTGGCACGTCAATGTGGCATCAACTTCTTTATCTTGGACACCTTCACCTATTACTAGACAGTAATCTTGACCCTTAGGCAAACCCGCCTAATGCCAACGCGAAAGAGGCCTACAGGGTCACACACATTGTGTATCCAAGTATCTCAAGTAGAATAAAGATTATTCTCGTACGTGGTTTAATAATTATTCCAGGAAACCTAAATCGTTTTAATGTTGGAGGAAGAATAAAATGAAAACAAGTAAACTCTTTGTATTATAGATTACAGGTCGTGTGTTTTTCATGAAAACAAGTACACGCCGTGTAATAATGATTACACGACGTGTAGTTTTATGAAAAAAAATTACACACCGTGTATTAATAAATACACAAATTTTAGTTTTTCTAGTCGGGAATTTAAGGATATAATATTATTTTATTAAATGATATTTATTATAATCTACGTGGGCTCATTTCAACAAATTAATAATTCGACATGGGCGTTTTCAATATGAGTTAATAAAATAAATATAACGCGTAACGCGTTTATTTTTTGTCATAACTCTATAGCCTCAAACCCAATAATAAATATCCTCACGACCCAAACACTTTTCCTTGAATCATTGTTCACAACAATTCTGGAGAATTCCCTCGAGGCCGAGAGAACTCCTTCCTCCAAGAACGCTCTCAAGACAGAGAGAGATCATCTTCCGTTAGATCAAGACAATCTAAGGCGAAAAACGCAAGAAATGGTTTCTCCATGCTAGAACCCAGAGAATCCTTTGGTGGCGTCCAAAGATACGTGGTGCACGTGTGGATCACAGCTAGAGAAAGTCTACACATGGATTCTGTGATGCAACGATGGATCACATCGGAACGTGATCAAGATATCACCGAAGAAAGAACGCCCAAAAGGTACTTCTTTTCCCTTGATAAAATTATTTATAATCTACCTGTAATGATCCTACTTTGTGGTTACAGGACTTTATTTTTATTTGTATATTTCTATGATTAGATCCGTGGAGACTGGCGTTTATCGTCGTATTGATCCCAGATTGATCATTTATAATGAAAAAATCCCAGTGGGCACATCCACCCACGTGCTTCCGATGCGTCCGGAACCTTTAAATGGTATTAGAGTGAGGTTACAATGTTAATTATAGTTATTTAATTATTGTTGATAATTTACACTTTTATATTTTATTCAATTAAAGATAAATCGTTCACTAGTATAAATAAATGAGATCTTTTCTTCCTCTATTTCTCGATTCATATCAAATAAACGACAATTTAATTTTAATTTTGATTAAAATAAAAATGAGGAACTCATCTGGAGGAGCCGTTTTTTCTATCTGTACAATATGGGAATACACGGTGTGTAATGAAAACTACATGTTGTGTACTTAGGTTCAATGAATTGGTACTGGTCCACCAAACCATGCCGTGTGAATTGAGAATAACTAAGATTTATTACACCGTGTTGACCAAAATTGAACGGTGCGTGCAAACCGAAATACACGGTGTGTATGTTGGATCGACACGTCGTGTAGTCCGATCTGGCCCCAGTGAAACTGTCTTAATGGAGAAATTTTGTACCACGTACACGGGATTTCCAGGCCGGTAACCATGTAACAAAGAAGTACACGCCATGACAGATTAATCTACACATCGTGTACTCCAAAATTTCCAAAGTACATAAAACACGCCAAAGCTCCTGGCATGTACTTTGGATAAAGGGTGAAAAGAAATACACACCATGTAAATATAAACCACACGTCGTGTACTTTCCATAAATGGAATTTCACTAGGTTTCCTCTAATGTACAAAGACCCATACAAGGAATATGGATGAGAAGAATCTCTTTGACATTCAGAAAGGAATTTAAGATAAAGAATTGATTATTTATAAGATCATAATTAATTGAATTAAAGAGCTACTTATCTTAAATAAAATAATGATTAAAAGAATTTGAATTCTAAATATGTGTAAATGTCGTTGCATTCTATGGATGATCATGAGCTGGACCAAAGACCCTTTGTGTGTGTATGGTTTCATTTAAATTTATTTAATTTAAATTCATTGGCCTGTAATCCTTCTTCCAATAAAATGTAGGGCATGTGTGCCCATGGATTCTTTAATGTAAACCCCTTGTAATGGAGGATCTCCCAAGCCATAGGAGACTGTTCAAAATCTGAAGCTGAGGAGAAACCAATAAAAGAAGATACAAAGGTGAACAGGTGGGAGCTGCAAAACACAAACCATTGGTTCAAGGTGTTTTTCCCTAGGTCAGGGTTAGCTTATAAAAACCACTAGATAAGATAGCAAATAAAATCTCATGATCATGCCATCTTATTTTATTTCTGTCTGATTACATGGTTTATTTATTATGTATGTGTTTTTGTGATCACATAATTAAATAAACAAGCATGAAAAGATGGAATAAAATAAAAACTGGACTATGCGTAAACATTATCAGAACATGGTTAATCACATAAGAAATCATCACTTAATATTAACAAGCATGTGATAATGTGAAACTACGCATAAAAGATTAAAATCCCTCAAATATCATATTAATTCAGACCAAGCCTTCCGTTACTTGATTAAGGGAAAGACTAAATAAAAATATTTTTTGACCAACACTTGTTGGGACACTTACTTTTATAAAGGAATCACTTATGAAAGGTTTCTGGTTGGATTGACCATATAACATCAAGAGGAGTAGCCCTTTCTAGACATGGTGTAATATTGGAGGCAAGAGTTAAGGAAATCCAAGTTAGGATTTCAGGATTGGGGATTCCACTCAATAGATCAAGGAACTATAAGCTCACAGCTGGAAAAGACCTGCCTAACTAAATACCTTCAAATAGCTTGACCAACCCTTGTTGGGGTTATGTGAAGGGGAATATGGATCCCTTCCTCTAGAATGTCAAAGCAACTGGACATTCCGAGTTCAATGGTGAGGTCCATTGGGACTTGATAAAATAGTGGGAGACTTAATAAAATTTATTATTTCTCATAAAATATAATCAAGAAAGTACTGATAAATCAGCTCTTTCAATTTGTAGAATCAAAATGAAAAACTCGTCAACCACATTTTCTCTACAATCAATTCTGGATAAAGACAATATCCCCACAGGTAGTAACTTTCTGGAGTGGTTTAGGTTCCTTCGGGTCATCCTATGCCATGAACAAAACTTTTACATGATGGAGTCCTCACTTCCTGTTTTGCCTGCCCAAGGGGAGAGTGATAATGTTTTACTAGTCTATGATCAACATTTGAGCAATGCACTCGAGGTTTAATGTTTGATGCTATCATAAATGTATAGTGTTCTCATGAAGTCTCATGAAGACATGGATGCTTTTAGCATGCTCGATCACCTCTGTAGTCTATAAAAGGAGAGAGAAAGATAGGAAAGGTTTTAGGTCTCCAACGATCTATTTCATAGCCCGCTTGGAGAGGGTGCCCAAGCGGGGCATCATGTAGTCAAGATCATTGGCTGCATTGAGCGCTTAGAGGTTATTGGGTTTAAACTCCCTGAAGAACAGGGTACCGATATTATTCTTGCATCACTCCCCCAGATCTTCTCTAACTTTGCTGTGAACTTCAACATGAACAACATTGAGAAGTCTCTGTCTGATCTTCTTATCGTCATTCTCCAAATGGAAAATGACTTGAAGTGTGAAAATCCTTCTATACTCATGGTGAAAAAATGTAAAGTTAGGAGAAGAGCTTTAATCCCAATGATTATTCAAGGCCTTCCAAGAAAATAAAGATCAAAGGGGAGGCAAGAGAACAGGAGGTTGTTTTTTTCGCTTGTGGAAAGAAGGGCCACTGGAAGAAGAACTGCTCCCAGTCAAGGAAGTAAGGGGAAGCTTCAGGTGCATTTGTTATCAAATGCAATCTATCTATTTTAACCAATTGGGTATTAGATACTGCTTGTGGTTCTCACATCTGTATCCAAATACAGGAACCAAGTAGATTCAGAATGATTGACCGAGGTGAGGTAGATCTACGAGCATCCAACAGAGCTAGACTCACTGTTGTAGCTGTCGGAGACTACCACCTCACATTTCCTACTGGGATGGTCTTGGTTTTGAAAGGATGTTATTATGTACCCTATATAACCAAAAGTATTATTTCTGTATCCAAAATAGATACTTATGTATTCATCTTCAAGATTGGAAGTGGATGTTTCTACTTTTATAAAGATAGCATTTTTTTGGTAGGGCACATTTATGTAATGGCCTTTATGTGATAGAATTCACAATCCAAGTAATGGAAATCGATGACAAAGTTAATTCACATGACTCATACCACACCCAACTTTGGCATCACCAGCTAGGTCATGTCAATGAGAAACGTTTGAAAAAATTGCATCAAGATGGGTATTTAGATTCTTTCGAACTAAAACCACATGGTGTATGTAATGCGTGTCTACAAGGTAAAATGACCAAAGCCCCATTTAGTGGGAAAGGTGAAAGGGATAAAGAGCTTCTAGAATAATTCACACAGATTTGTGTGGACCATTTCTAGTTTAAGTAAGGGGTGGGTTCTCATACTTCATAACTTTTACTGATGATTTTAGTAGATATGGATATATTTACTTAATGAGGTAAAAGTCAGATTATTTTGATCCGTTCAAAAAATACATGAATGAAGTTGAGAACCATCTTGGTAATATGATTAAGAAACTTCGCTCAGACAGAGGAGGAGAATATCTTAATCAAGACTTCATTGATTTCTTATGGGACTTTGGTATTCTATCTCAACTCACTTTTCCTTAAACGCCACAGTGGAATGGTGTAAGCGAAAGGAGGAACCGCACCCTGTTGGACATGGTGAGATCAATGATGAGTTATGCGAGTCTTCCATTATCCTTTTGGGGATATGCATTACAAACAGCAGCACCCATACTAAAACAAGTACCAACTAAATCTATAAATGGTATTACATATGATTTATGCGGTGGACGCAAAGCCATTTTATCAAATTAACATGTGTGGGGTAGCGAAGCATTTGTTAAGGCTGCTTCAAGTAACAAACGTGCACCCAGAGGCACAAAGTGTATCTTTATAGGATATCCTAAAGAAAGAAGAGGATATTAACTATACATCCCCTCAGATAAAAAGGTTACAATGGAAAGACATTCCATATTCCTTGAGAGGGAGCACATCTCCAAAAGAGATAGGGGAGCGAGATAGACTTCGATGAAGTCGAGGCTCAAGATACACAGAAGTTGGTACAAGAACATATTCCACAAAGCCCTGTGGAAGAAGAATCTATTCGAGAGACAGAAGAACTATGTAGGAGCACGATAGAGGTGAGACAACCAGAATGATATGGTTTTCTTGTCACCGATGATGGTGACTCATTATTGGTTGACAATGATGATCCTCTTAACTACAAGGAAGAAGTTGTAGGCATCGATGTTTCCAAGTTTCAAGAATCCATGAATTCTAAAATGGATTCCATGTACCAAAAACAAGTCTATATTTTGGTAGATACTCCAGTTAATGTAAATCCTCCAGTTAATGTAAATCCTATTGGTAATAAATGGGTATTCAAGAAGAAACTGGACATGGAGGGGCAAGTCAGAACCTATAAGGCATGACTGGTTGCGAAAGGTTTTAGATAGCATCAAGGAATTGACTATCATGAAACCTTTTCACTATTTGCGATGCTGAAATCCATCAGAATCCTATTGGCCATTACCACTTACCATGACTATAAAATTTGGAAAATGGATGTCAAAACAACATTATTTAACAGGAACCTCTAGGAATATGTCTACATGACACAACCTGAAGATTTTTTGACTCCAAAGGATGCCAACAAGGTATGCAAGTTGCAGAAATACATTTATGGATTAAAGCAAGGATCAAGGTCATGGAACAATTTTTTTGATGAAGCCATAATGGTATTTTGATTTTTTTAGAATGAATGTGAGACTTATGTCTAAAAATGGTTTAGTGGATGTGCAGTCATTTTCCTAATAGTATATGTTGAGGACATATTACTAATTTGAAATCAAGTACCTGTCTTACAGTCAGTTAAGGCATGGTTTCATAAATTGTACTCCATGAATGACTTGGGCGAGGCAACATATAATCTAGGGATCAAAATCCATCATGATAGATCCAAGAGAATGTGGGGCCTAAGTCATAGTACATACATTAACAAGATGCTGAAGATATTGAGTGTGGAATAGTCTTTGATGGGATTGTTGCCAGTGTCTCATGGAATTCATATTTCCTAGAAAATGTGTCCTCAAACACATTATGAAAGAATGAAAATGGAAAGGATCCCTTACGCATCCACAATTGGGTCAGTCTTGTATGTTATGCTATGTACGTGTCTAGATGTTGCTTACACATTAAGTGCGGTAGGAAGATATCAAGATGATCCAGGAGACCTCCATTGGATGGTATTCAAGACTATCCTTAAGTATCTAAGGTATACTAAGGATATTTTCCTTTCTTATGGAGGAGATGAGGAACTAGTCATCAGAGGACATGTAGATGCTAGTTTCCAGACTGATCAAGATGACATGAAGTCACAGACTGGATATATCTTCAGTTTGAATGGAGGTGTAGTGAGGTGGAAGAGCTCAATGAAAGGTGTGGTGGAAGATTTTGCAGCAGAGTCCGAGTATATTTCAGCTTCTTAGGCAGCTAAAGAAGTAGTGTGGATGTAAATCTTCATCCAAGAGCTGGATTTAGTACCTAGCAGTAAATATCTATCACACTGTATTGTGATAATAATGTAGCGGTGGCACTTCCAAAAGAGCCAAGGTCACATCAGCGGGCAAAGCACATACTTTGGAAGTATCATCTCTTGATGGATTTTTCTCAGAGAGGTGAAGTTGTAGTGAGTAGTATTTCCACGGAAGACAATGTGGCAGATGCCTTGACTATGGCCTCGACTCAGCAGAAACATGATCATCATGTGAGGTCTAGCAGACTAAAAGTTGTAGGAAGTTGGCTCTAGTCCAAGTGGGAGTTTGTTAGGGTCGATGTACTAAGAACCAACTGTTTTTACTTTGATTATAAGAATGTACACTTATTATATATTGTTCATTGTTCTGCATGACTATGATATAATAATGTCCTGTAATATTTTTGTCATTAATAAGGTCATGAAAGATCCCCTATATGATGAGAACCTAGAAAAGCTATAATGGTATTCTTAATTAAATTTCTATTGTTGGATGATATACTATGATAGGACACATAGTATGCAGACCATCATGTGCGAGTACTCGTAAGAAGACGAGACTCTCTCTCATGGAGTTCGTACTTGGTAATCTCCAAGATAGGATATTATGAGAATAGACCCTCCAGTAGTAATTTTTCATGTCTTGGTTTCATCATGCATTACTATCTGTGAGCATGTGTAATGGTCCTTAGACTGGAAGATTAACATTAACTCATGTCAGGACTCACGCACTTAGATTTGCTGACGAAAACTTTCACGTAGACAGTTGGCGGGAAGTAGGGTATGTTAGGTGGATCATGAATGATAGTTTTTTAATGGATAATTTGAGGGAGTATTTGTACCTTCTATATTTATGGAAGTAAAAATTTGTGGCCCTTTCATTGAAAAAGAAATGTCGCACAAATTCCATAGAGATGGTGTAACGACGAGTTTATTTCTGGAAGTCAAATAATGAAAAATCAATTATATAGGTTTATGACACTTCCATGAAACTTTCCTGATGAGATATCGAGACAAAGGGATTAAATTACACTGTAACCATTCGTATGAGGTTGAACGTCAATGCAGCGTTAAGTTCTTTCTCTTGGGTGCCTTGACCCATTGTTAGACAGTAATCTTGGACTTTAGTCAAGCCCACCTAATGCCAATGAGAAAGAGGCCTAGAGGGTCACACACTAAGTGTATCCAAGTATCTCAGGTAGAATAAGGATTAATCTTGTATGTGGTATAACAATTCTTAAAGGAAGCCTAAATCATTTTAATGTTGGAGGAAGAATAAAATTAAAACAAGTACATGTCATGTAGTATAGATTACACACCATGTAGTTATCAGGAAAACATGTACATGCCATGTATTAATGATTACACGTCGTGTAGTTTTATGAAAATCAAGTACACACCATGTATTAATAAATACACGCCGTGTAGTTTTTCCAGTCGGAATTTTGAGGATATAATATTGTTTTATTAAATGATATTTATTATAATCAGCATGGTCACATGTCAAGCAATTAATAATTCCACACGGGGGTTTTCAATAAGAGTTAATGAAATATATAAAACACATAAGGCGTTTATTTGTTGTCATACCTCTATTGCCTCAAACCCGATTATAAATATCCTCACAACCCCAACACATTTCCTTGAATCATTGTGTACAACAATTTTGGAGAATTCCCTCAAGGTCGAGACAACTCGTTCCTCCAAGAACTCTCTCAAGACCGAGAGAGATATTCTTCTATCAGATCAAGATGATCTAAGGAAAACAACACAGGAAAAGGTTTCCCCACGCTATCACTCGTAGAATCCTTTGGCGACGTCCAGAGATACGTGGTGCACGTGTGGATCACCGCTAGAGGAAGTCTACATTTGGCTTCTACGACATAAAGAAGTATCACATTGGAACTTGATCAAGAATATCATCGAATAAAGAACGCCACAAAGGTAATTCTTTTCAATTGATTAAATTAATTATAATCAACCTGTAATGATCCTACTTTTTGGTTCCGAGACTTTCTTTTTCTTTGTCAATTTCTATGATTCTATCTGTGGAGAATGGCGTTTATTGTCATCTTGATCCCGGATTGATCATTGATAATAACAAAAGGCCAAGTGGGAACATCCACCCATGCACTTCCACTGCGCCCGGAACCTTCATTATGTACTTTTACTTCAGTTGTGGTGATGGAATAAGCTTTTCTATTTCCCCTTGGCCTTTTTGGTGGTAGATTCTCCTTATCATTAGGACATTGATTTGAATAATTACCCATTTAATTATAGTTGAACCATTCAACATCATTTATATTTTTTCTTTCCCTTACATTCATTTTCTCAATGACCCTTTTATTCACACTTATAACAATCTCCCATTCCATTCAAGAACATACCATGATGATTCGTTCCACAATTTTTGCATAAATGGAATTTCATCAATACCCTATTATTCTTTGACTCTTCATCTTTTTATGATTATTGAAGGCTCTCATTTTCTATTGATTTCCCATAAACACATAGTATCTAGAAAATACCTTCTTTGTTTTGATGGCTCTTAATGATATTTCATCATATGATGAATTTTTTTAGATTTCAGTGCCCTTTCGAGATTTGGTTTAATACATAAAATGAAATGATAAATATTTTATTCTAAATCACTTATTTAATCTATAGAATACATAGATATTTTTTTGAAGTTAGCCTTATACTTTGCAACACTCTGTTCTTCCCTTTTCTTTAAGTTAAAGAATTTTCTATTCATTTCAGTTCATTTCTCATGAGGAAAGTATTTGTCGAATAATGTTTCATTAAAATTAATCCATTCCATGTAATCTATTTCATATTTCCCATAGTATTTTGGATCAAAAACAACCATTTCTCAGTGTCTCCCTTGAGACAATATAATGGCAGTACAACATTATAATTTACTTCGCATCCCAAATCCAGAAATATATTTTCAGGCGACATGATCCACTGCTCATATACCACTGTATTAGTAGTCCCACTAAAATATAGGGGCTTCTGGATCATTAAACGATCCAACATTGGTGTAGGTTTGTTATTAATCATAACCTGAGTAAGTTTTTCTATTATGGACATGATCTTATCATCTCCAACACTAGAATATTTGACTTTCTCTATGGGTAAAATCCCTACATTTTCTGTAGGTATTGATTCCATTCATTCTATTAGGTGAAATTTATAAATAATGGAATACACTAAATTATGTTTTGAATCATAATGCATAATTTCAAATTAGAAAAATAGTTAACATAAAAACAATAGATAATATAATAATCATAAACATTATTTATTTGGGGACATTTTTACAGTTAAATCCTTCATAATTGTATCTAAAGAGAACATGAACTATCCTAGGACTATCACCCAAGATATTAGAGGAGTTGTGTAGTATTTCATATAGTCATGTACTATGTTACTCCAAGTCAAGACTGACACACCTTGTTAGAGTTTCCACCCCTAGGTATATCGTTTCCAGAACCATGTCCACATGTAGTATCAAAAAAGATATATATTTCTAGGAAGACCCAGATAATCAAAAAATTACCAAAATTCAATTATTATATTGTATTCTTATCCTCAAAGTGTATATTTGAGTTATGTTCCTTAAAAAATTTTTTTTAGAATCTACTTCCCAAGGTCTCTACTAAAGTTTCTATGATACCAACTGCAACAACCCTAACCCCAGTAATCAAGAGTTAGTGGTAATTTAATTGAAATGACTTATATACAAGAGATCAAATCACCAAGGTTCAATAATTTATGTAGTATCAAAGAAACTGGATACATATATTGTTCCATTATTATATTGGAAAATTAAACATAGTACATAAAAAAGGAAAATAAACTACTTCCTTGTCACTTATTCAATGATTTCATCTTCAAAACATGGGTAGAGAAAACAAATAAAATGGTGGATAATATGATTATTAAGGGTTAAATATAGATGAAACATAATTCAATAATTATAGATTCATAATAACTTAGGCATAATAAATATGGCTTGGTTAATAACAGAAAAACACAGTCCACTAATAAACTGAGAAGGAAAATGTATGCATTTATTTTTTTTTAGATTAAAAATCCTCTTGATAATGATAACAATGTGATAAATGAAAAAAAAGATCAATTATTAGACTTAATTTATCTATCACATGAACCATCATACAATCTATATGGTTTATTTCTATGGGTATGTACCTTTCTGATTATGTTTTAGAAACAAATACAAAGTTTTTTTTTCAAACTATTTTTTTAATGAGACATGTCGATGCATTAAGGGGCTATAAGGGGCCCCACCCATTACTGTAACTCCAAGTAATTCTTCATAAAAATATTTTATTAAAAAAATACACCTTATAAAAATCTCTATTGTTTAAAGGATACCGATTCATCAATATTTCCCATGTTGAAACGACGTTCAAAAATTACACCAAATGTTAAAGGGTGTAATGATAGACAATAATCATATCTATGATACAAGAAATGGATAAATAATAGAAATATAATTTCAAATTATAAAGGTTCTCTATGTGGTAGTTTATATGACACATAAAAATGAATAGGTTCACAAAACCAATTAAGCCTCGATGAAATGAAAATTCAGACAAAATCCCTTTCGTTATGTTCGAATGTGTTATGACAATGATATTAAGGTCATGGATAATAAGATTAAAATAATTAATTAATTAAATTAAAAAATCATAATGAATTTGATTTTTTATAAATTTATTAATTTCATTTATTCCCTTTTTGATTAGTTATTAGGTATAATTTTATCATTCGGGTGGGTTTGATTCATTAGTTTTCTTGATCGATTTACTTGTATACATGTATGGAAAATAATTTAAAATGAGAATAGTTTTTTATAATAGAAATTAAATTTTATTAATTAATATCATCAATATTAAAAGGTTATATTTTTCATTCGGTTCTATAGTGTGATGATGAATCATTATAGAAAATGTTAGTGATAATCAATATTATGATTGCATTTTTTCGATCATCATGAATTAGTTTTGTTTTATTAATTTATTTTATACAAATATTCTTGTCCTAGAACTTTAAAAGATATATTATAAGAATATTATATTATTTGTTAACCATAAATATGGTTTTATGGCCATCCATGAATGCAGGATTGAAAAACAAACACATCGTCCATGATGGTAGTATATCAGAACCTCACATAAAAGGTTTTCATTTTTAGAATATAAAGTAGAGGAGAAGGGGTATGATGATGAGTGTTACCTTATCAAAACTAAAATATAGTATATATAAGATACTGGATTTATCCTGAATATTTGGACTGAATAGGTAAGGATAGAATAAGAAGAAAATAAATTAAAAACATTGAAATAGAACAAAAAAAGATTTGCCCCCTGAATTATTCTCCCTCATAACCTCCTTAAACAACATTTAAATGGTATTTTTTTGAGACAAAAATGCCAAAAAAAATTAGACAGACTTGGTATGTGTATTGGTCGAAAATGGGGCAAGATGCAATCCTTTGGTGGTGTGGCGAGAAGAGGTGGTGAGTGGTGGTATTTATAGTGGTGGAGAGGGGTTTTTTGAAAATTTTATTCATTATTTTATTATTTTGGTTCATGAAAACAAATAGAAAATATTTTTGGGAATAAATATAGTAATTGGTGCTTTTAGTTTGATACAATGGTTCATACATCATCCATACATAATCTATGTCTAAATAATTTTCATATTTAGCTTATATAGTAATATAGTGTATTTCAGTATCCACCAAATATTCAAGTATATCAAAAAAATATTAAAAATTCAAAATTACTATTTCTATATGTCTGGAATTCTAAAATTAACTTCATTTTTGGAAAATGTTTTTCTAGAAAGGAGAACATTAATTTTTATTTAAAATGATTATTTACTAAAAAAATCAAATTTAAAATTCTAACTGATTTTATAACACACTGAGAAATTAATTAAAGTCTAATTAAATAATATTATAATAATAATATAGAAAAATATAAATTTATAAATCTATATTATGGAAATAAATTTTATTTAAAATCATTATATTATTTATAAAATTGTAAACAAACATTTATTTTTTATAAAAATACCAACACCTAAGTTATAATTTTCAAAATATTTATTTACTTATATTGTAATATAATTATATCATATTTTCATTTTTAAGATGCCAAAATTTTATTTATACTTTATAAGGAAAGGTTTTGGCCAGATTAATATGCTGGAGGATCACATTACTATTCCAAATTTAAAGTTACTATTTCATTGATATATGTTAAATATTTTCACGAAAAATGATATTCATCATTTATAAAGATTTTTTTGTGTTCCGTATGTGATTTTATATGATAAATAATATGTGAAATAATTTCTTTATTAGTTTAATCTTTCAATTAATTGAATTTAATGAAGATGATATATTATGTAAAATCATGGAGTATTATACGTGAATATAAGATTAATCATATCTTGGTTACGAGGCATTGATAATGATGTTCATAATTCTTCATTTAATTTATTCGGAATTTATTTTTCATTATCCGTGTGTTGGTTTTTCTATATTAATATATATTCTCATTTAACTCATGTGTTTGATTGAATTTAATTTTTTTTCATTATCATCTTTACGATGTTGATTATGCCTTATTTACACACGATTTCTTTCAATGTATGCAACCCTTACTAAGAATTTGAGATCATCCATTCTTTTTTTCTATTTCGCCATATATGAATAAGGATGTTATAAATGATATCAAGTATGAAAGAATGTTTATTACTCTATATTTTTATTATTTAAAATATAATATTGTAAAAATTAATTTATATTGTTCTTCAAGGAAACTAAAATGATCAATCCTTTGGATATGATCCATTATATATTATATTGATTTAATAATGTAGAAACCAACTCTAGGTAACAGGAATCATAGATCAATGTGGAAGTATATTCATAAAAAATATAAGAAGGATACAGTAAAACATGTCTTCTGGTGGCTATTGATTCCTCATTGTCAACATTTGGTCATGAGTTTGATCCACAAGGATATGTTGGACGCTAAAGGATGTTTCTTGGCCTCTAAGCCACCCATTTTCTAAAATAATTTTAATAAATAATTTCCATTTTTGTTTTAAAATATGTAAATTAATAAAATAAATGATAAATACTTTTATAAATAAAAATTTTACTAAAATAAATATATTCATTTATAATTTATATTTATATTTCTTAAAAAGATTCATTAGAAATCATGGATGTTAAAAAATGTGGTTGGACACATTGTTTTGATATACCAAGGTGCCAAATTTTATTATCTTAATTCATTTTTTTTTGTATTTATTTTTCTCTTAATAAATTTATATAACCCCGTTATTTATTATGATATATTTATGATGTTCTTATACAAATTTTATGTGGTGATGTTGTGATTTTTTAAAGTTATGAATTGATTTATGTTATTTAATATGATTTTTATTTTACATTATGTCATGATTTGATAGGAATTTTTATTTTATAGAATTTATGAATACTTTACTCCTAGAGGATAACTGATAAACCCATAACAGGGAGTTGAAGAAAATTTTCTATGGTGGGACCCTTATATTTATCAAAACCTGTAAAATTAGTTTTCGACGTTATACAGACTTTTAGAAGAGGATACATTTCAAACCCAACTTGTGTTAGAGATAGAGGTGAATAATTTCATAAGAATCATCCTACTACATTATAAGGTGAAAAATACCATCAATGGATAGAGAATTATATATAGGCAATCTAAATTATAATTTATTTATCTTGAAAGTTTTAAGTCATCTAATTTTAAATTCATCACATTCATGCTTGTGGTTCCAAGGATAGAAAATGGGGAATAAATTATATAGTCTAAGATACATGATGACCTATCTTATAGGGACATAAATAATATATTTACTCTATATTATTTTCTTGAAATAATGAATATGGGGAAGGCATGGGAATTTTTATAACCATTAGTGGATAGTTATACAGTGATGTAATATTTTAATTGCTTCACTAATTTATTAAAATTTGTGCCATATTTTTTCATTATTTTCAATTAAAATTATTGATATTTTTAAAAGGTTATTTTATAAAACATTATATTTATAGATTCATTTTTTTACCATTCTAATTATATATAAGTGGTTAAAAATTTAATTCTTGTGGTGAGAGGCTTGGTTTTACTAACCTGATTGGGTAAAAGTTTAGTTATTATTGGCCAATGTGGAATCGATCACCCTATAATGACAAGGAAATGAGAAGGGTTCAAGTGGATATGTTGTAACAGTTTTAGTAAAAAATGTATTTCTATTTCATATGAACATATACGGAATATTCCCATTGTGTGTTATAATTACAAAAATATTTTTCATTTAAAACCCACATATAAAGAAACATTAAAATATTTTAATTCATTAAATGGATTTTATTATCTGGAATGGTTTTATAGAATAAACACTCACCATATGATTGGGACTAATTTATTTTCTCTTAAGGGATCTGATTTAAAAATTAATTCATTAAAATTTTTGGGATCTCATTCACAATATTGTTAAGGAAGGATTAAATCTTCACATGGGTAAAGACAGAGATAAGATAAATCTTAGTTTATTGGGAAGTCTCTAACATGACCAAAATATGGGAAATTGTTTGAAATAGAGAATGTTTTTACTGTGTATAAAGTTGAACATACTGTAATCTTAGGTATCGTTCATATGACACTATCAATGATTATTTATTTATTTCATACAAGTATCCCCCACTAATATTTTTTAAGAGTGGTTGAGTTATTAAATTTTTTGTTTTGGTGTAAAGATTTTATGACAGACTTACATATTCCTCTTAAAATAATGGTTTTGGTATCATTATTACCCTATTTTTTAATAATTATTTTTGATGTTGAATTTTATGGAATTTTTTTATCCTTGTAATATACATATTTGATGGAATTTTGGTTATGAACTATATTATTAGCTTCAAAGAACATATGTATTTATATTATTTAAAGGTAAATATTGACTCAATTAATGTAATTTTTCATATATTTCATGGTGGGTGAGATCCTAAGGAAATAAGGGGTATATATTCCATTCCTAAAATTGGAGAATTATCATGTCATTTTGAACTGTTATTAAAAAACGTCTTAAAAGAGGATCGAGGAAGGAACTTCCTCCTGTGGTAAGTAATTTCTGTAAATTGTTTCATGATGGTTTTTTTAATTTATATAAGGAGGGAAATATAATTCTCATTTTATCTTCATCAAGTTATGATTCATAGATCGTTACATTCTTATCAATAGTCACAACAAAACTAAAGTAGTTGGCCACAACCAATGATGTCTACAACATCCGACCCATATAGTTGAAATGTGACAGTGTGTAGTCATGAATATATAATGTTAAGTAGTAAAATGTTACTAAATACCCAAGTACTTATTTTATCCCATGGATAGTGTTTGAGAATAAAACCAAGTAATTATTTTATTTTACTAATTTATAAATAATTCACATGTTAACAATAGTGAAGGTTCCAAAATTTAACACGGAAATTATAATTGATGATATTTAATAATGAAGTTCCAAGGTAATGACTAAAGCAATGTAGACCTCAAGGGTTGCTGATTCGGTGGTATCTAAGTCCAAATAAGTGGTATGAGTGTAATCCAAGGATCATGTTCTATGAAATTCTACAATATGGTTCCTAACGAATCTAAGGTGATCAAAAAAGGTAATACGTGGATAAGTAGTGATCGGGTCTTATGGGCTACAACCATGGCACATAATTTTCAATGATGGATCCAAGGAGTGTACCAAATTTATTCTTTAATAATATATGAGGGATCCCATGGTGTAATACTGAACATCCAGTAATAGAAAAGGATTGGGATCTTGGAGGGTCTCAACCTAAGCAAGTTGTATCATTGAATCGGAATGGGGTTCTCGAGTGCTCATGGAATTCCTCAATAAGAATACAAGGCGAGCTCTATTCAGGACACAACTATTTAATTATGAAGTCATGTAATATTTCATTTGTTTCAATAATTTCCATTCATTATTGTTATAAATTCATGTATCATGAAATCTTTTAATCAATTCATAATTAATCAATATGTCAATTTGGTCCAAGCCTTGACTTTCACTAGTGTGATAAGGTCATGTTGCATTAAACCTTTATTAATTCCATTTAAGGAATATTCAATATTTATGGTTCATTATTCTCCCTTCCATTATTTTGATAAGGGGTTCTAGGGACAATCAACCTATCAATCATTAACATTTAATTCGGTCAAGTCCTAAACTTAATATACTAGTCAATTGACATTTCTCATTTAACTATGAATTTGGAGCGCTTACCATAGGAGGGTCAAGTGGAAGTGACATGAAAATTTTCATTCACCATTACATGATACAATAATCAATTATGATAACAAGTCCTACCAATAGTCTGGTCACGATGGATCACATCCGAAAGATGGCTCAAATGTTTCAAAACACTAAAAACTCAACTATGGAATATCATAATACAATGGATGTTGAGTGTTGTGGGTGTATCCACAATAAATAATCCAATATATGGAAAAAAATAATCATATAGTTCTAATGGTTATATTATTGACATGTAAATTCAATAAACGACACTAGATGTAATCTGAGGTCCCCACATGACAATTCCAAAATCATAGAACATGAGGGATGAGTTATAGACCACCCACCTTAGGGTTGTACAATCCTTATCCTATGGTACTAGCCTTTAATTCCTCTTAAAATAGAGTAGATCTGAGAAAAATTTGAAAATGATCAAACCCCGATAACTAGGTCAAGAGAATGAGAGGAGAAGAATGACTAAAAATGACTCGTGTTCGTACTGTTGTGCATCCAACGAGATGAAAAAAAGCTCGATCAGATCCCAGATAAAGGAGATCATCCAATCCCTAGAATATTCCTTTAAATAGATCCAACAGGGATGAAAAATAGGTCAATCTAGCATAAAGTAGGATTAAGAAGAAGGAGGAAGCTTAATTAAATCATTAAGGGAAAATAGTAAAATTACCCAATATTTAGCATTTTTAAGGTTTTTCTGCATGATTTGAAAAACCATGTGTAATCCGTGAATGGTTAAATTGGGAAGAGGGGAACTCACTAGGATATGAAAAATGTGCACAAATATTTTGTTAAGGCTCTATAGAAAAATACACCCACACGGTGTGGTTTACCCATGTGGCATTCATTCACAGTTTACTATAAACTATGTTCCAAGCATATTTTCTAGAAAAGCTATGTTCCAGGATCTGATCAAGAATCATACAGGCACATGACCTTCACTAACATATTATAAATCCAATATATGTCCAAAATAATGTATTAGATCTAAATTTAAAGGATCCATTCCTTAGTGACAAACTGAGTTCTTACAGTCTTCCCCCTTTAAAAGAACTAATCCTGAATTTCACCTTCCAAGGATGTAGAAAAACTATCTAAGAAAAATTCTAGCCATTGAGCATTTATGTCAGCCTCTCACTCCAAAATATTGTCTTTCACATGTCCATTTTTTCATTGAACCCATACTAGATGGAAATACCGACCTTAGAGAAACATTCTGCTCCATTCGACAATGCGTATATGATACTCCTCAAAGGTAGTATCGGCATGTAACTCAACTTCATTGGGATAAAAGGTATGAGATGAATCATCCTGATACTAGTGAATCTATGAGACATGGAATACATCGTGCATGGAACAATACGTCATAGGAAGTAGAAACCAATAGGGTACCAGACTGACTCTCTCTATGATCTCAAACGGACCTACAGAACTAGGTGATAGCTTCCCTTGCTTCAATAATTGTCTATGCCTAAGCCGGGGTGATACCTGAAGGCAAAAATGATCCATGACCTTGAACTCTATAGGACATTGAATAAGATCATGATACAATTTCTATCTATACTAAGAAATATTCATCAACTTTCTGATCAGCTGAACCTTATCTGAAGTCTCTTGAATGAGATGAGGACCTGGCAGGGCTGCCTCACCGACCTCCAGCTAGTATAGTTATGAACAACACGACCAACCATATAAGGTTTAAAAATTATCCATATGAATCTTCAACTAAAATTGTTTTTTATAGGAGAACTCAATTAGATGGATATGCCTCTCCCATGAAGCAATTAAATCAAGGACATGTGATCAGACCATATCTTGTAGAACCTGTATCATCCATTCTGATTGTCCATCATTTTTTAGGGTGACATTTTTTTTTAGAAGAACCTATGATACCATATCCTTCTGCAATCCCTAAAAAAACTACGATGTGAAATGAGAATTTCTATATGAAATAATATTATATGGAACCCTATGTAGTCTTATGATCTCACGAACATACAGTCTTCCTATATCATCAACTAAGAATGTCTCTCTAATAGATATTAAGATGGATGATTTTATTACTCGGATCTACCCTTCGAAGAACTGGGTAAGAATACTAAAAAATACATAGAAACATCTTCCCATTTCCATTTTTGGACTGGAAGTGGATGTAACAAGCCCGAATGTCTCTATTGCTCTGCCTTCACCTGCTGACAAGTGGAACAACTAGGAATAATTCCTGGTATATGACGCTTCATCACATGCCACCAATACTGGCATTGAATGTAACGATACATCTTCGATATGAATCAATGAACATCTCAATGAGATGAATGGTAATCTTTCATCAACTCCTCTCTCGTATCTATAGGAACCCAGAAATGTTCATGAATACACTGGATGACGTCTTTGTCTACAAAACAATATGGAGGTGGGTTATCTCTTGATTTACTCTCATGGAGTACCATGCCACCAGGATCTGAAAATTTCCTACCCCTGACCTTCACAAGGAGGGAATTGGTATCTTCCGAATATTATAGATAAGACTACTCATGACTATCATTAATCAATAGGTGAAACTCAAATAACAGGGTCGTTAACTTCCATTCACCATTGGGTTCTCGTACTACTTATGCCAGAGTTTTCTAACTCAGCACATCTACAACAACATTACCTTTCCCTGCCATAAAGGAAATCTCAAAATCAATTAATTTTATATATTCAACCCATATCAATTGTATGAGGTTCATTCCATACTGATTAATGATATATTTTAGGCTATTGTGGTCCGTTTACACTACAAATAACTCACCTTATAGATACTGCCTCCAACAACCTATGTTGTAGACAAATGCTACTAGATCAAGGTCAGGAGTCTGGTAATTTCCCTCATGGGGCCTCAACTACTATGATATATATTCAAAAACTCTATCTTTCTACATTATCAATGCACCTAGGATGAATCCGGATGCTTCACAGAAGACAATGTAACCTTCACCTGGCTCTGGAATAATTAGAATAGGTTTTGCGACAAGCCTCCCATTAATCTGCTGAAATGATTTCTCGCACGCTTATGACTAATGGATCATGACACTTCATTGTATGGATAGTTATTGGGGAATAAAGGATTGATAAATATTTTATTAAATTCCTGTGATATCTATCCAGCCCTATGAAACTTATTATATCAGACACCTTTTTGGGCTTCCTCCAGGAAACTATAGCACTAACCTTTTCTGGGAAAACATATTCTCCTAATTATAATATTATATGACTGAAGAAGTGAACATTTTCAATCCATAACTGGAACATAAAAAGCATGGGATAATGATTATAATCTCTTAGTGTACTCAGAATGATCTCAAGGTGTTTGGGATGGCCTCTACGAGTATGACAATACACCAATATGTCATCCACAATAACAATGATAAACAAGTTGAGATAGGGATGAAAAATATTATTCATTATATCCATGAAAATAGAGGGTGTGTTTGTAATACCTAATGGATTAACAAGGTACTCATATATACCATACCTACTACAAGAATATATATAATGTATATCTGATGGTATGACTCATACCTGATGATAATCTGATCTAATGTTGTTCATAGAAAATACTTGCGATCCCTGGAGATGGTCAAATAGATCATATATTTGAAGAAGTGGGTAATATTTCATCAATATAAGTTGTTTAAACCATCTATAATCCACACATAGACGTAAGGTTCCTTCCACATTCATGGAAAAATACATGGCCAAACCCCAATAAGACGTATTAGGACATATAAAACATTTTTCCTTTAAATACTGTAACTACTTCTTGAGCTCCTGAAGCTCTATTGGTTCAATCCTTTATGGATCAATTTACATTAGAGATGATTCTAAAATAATTTGAATTGTAAACTCTACCTCTCTTTCAAGAGATAAGCCGTAAAAAGTATAAGGAAATACATCCCTGAAATGATCCACTACTGTAAAGAAATTATCTTTCCATAAACCCTGATCATATATGAATTTATTTTCAATCTGGGTAGACACTCCACCTATCTCATGATTCTCTGGACCCACTCTACCTACCTGGACATCCCCACCCCCTTATATAGATAACTACTTCCATTTAGTGATGTAAATGATACCCTGCGGTGATAGTAGTCTGCAAAAGCATGATACTAAACCAACCAATCCATCCGGAGAATGCCATTGAAGCCTTTAATCATGAGAACAAAGAGGTTATATAAGAATGGGTAACTACCTACGTCAAGGAGAAAATCCATAAACTAGCTCATTCCCTTTATTCATAACCATAATGGTGTATCAAGGGTTGTTACACCATAGTAATAACGTATCTCTAGTTTGAAACATTCCATGATTCATACAGAGATAAAAAGAGTTCAAAGAACATGTATCAATTAAATCAGATACTATAGTATATATTACTATAATGTTACCTCTTACTGTAGATGGTCATGTAGAATGATCATTGGGTATCAGCTGTAGTGATTTCAATTGAACTGATCCACGACCCTATGCAACATATGGGATTCCATGATCATAACTACTCTGTTGGTGCTGCTATTGATTAGGGTTATAGATTTCATGGCCATGACCTCCTCATCGTCCGTACCTACTGGAGTTGTTCCCACTCCCATCCTAACATGGAATAAAATAACCCGCTATAGAAGGTGGACCTGACATTGATCTTTTCCACTCAAGGCTGGCGGAAAGGTTCTACAGAAATGATGAAGATTCCCCATGCAGCCACAAGCCTGACACTCCATTGGGTCTCTATGACATTGAGGATTAAGATTCCCTCATCTTCTACACTAATTACACCCTAAAGATCTATTGAAATGGTTACACTGGTTGTCAATGCACTGACGAGGAACCTTGAGAGAACACTTCCCACCACCAGAAGAACTAATGGCCTAACACGACAATAGTCTTCTATGCTCAGTACTATTTCCATCCCTCATGTTACACTCAGTGAAAATTTCACGATTGACTATTGTATAAAAGGTATGAAGTTGAATGGAATTCACCCTCATACAAATGGAATACTATAGACGATCCTCGAAATGTTTACAACGTGAAATCTCATCACCGGCTAGAATCATTGAAAATCACTGCAACTCCATAAAACGAGTTGAATACTCCATGAATAACATAAAACCCTACTTAAGATGCATGAACTCTCCGGATATGTTAGCTCTTAGTGTCTGAGGAGTTAATTGATCATAGAAGGTAGTATGGAAATAAACACACAACATAACATGATGATGACCAACCTGGGTAATCACATCCCCCCAGTTCTTGGCCAAATCATGCCACATGTATGTAGCAATATTGATGTTTCACTTCTGAGGTAAGGGTGGAAACTATCCAAGACTCAACAGCTTGTGGAACTCAATCTCATGATAAGGTAGACGGATGTTTCTGCTGGAACTCACGAGTCAAATCATCTATCATAGGTGCAAGCCATGGAGAACCATGCATGGACTGAATTATTCATAGGAAACTATCACAAACCTGGGAATTAGTTCCCATATCAGGAACAATAGGTGGTTTCTAAAGTGTAACTCTTTGCAATAAGATTGGGGGCTCCATGCCCACCATGTATGAATCATGGTCATCACCACCTTTCAGGAATATGATATGAGGACGTCGTAGTGAAATTGGTCTAAAAATGCCAAGCACATACCACATGATAATCTTAAGTAGAAACATACCATCACTGGCCAAATCTAATTGTATCATAAATCACTACCCAAGGCATACTACCCCAACAAACCGCTTAGAAAACCAGGTATTATTATGTTCTCAAGTATAATTTTCATTTTTTACATTGAATTACAAAGTTCACTACATTACATTTCATAATCATGACAATGAGGGATAAGGATGTGCAACCAATTCATTTTGGATGTCATTATTCACATTATAATGGATATCCATTAACATTGAATCATTTCCCATACAAATTATCATGGGAAATGACACCCATTAATTTGTATCATAATGGCTTGTCTTGGTAAATTACTCATCCAAAACCATGAAAACCCATACTCCTCCTGAATTGGGATAGGAAAACACTCAATCTCAACCAATAGTAATAGAATCAAAAGAAAACTATCACATCATTACTCAATAGTCAATGTTATATAAAGAAATGAAAAATAATGAAATGTACATATATGGCATGTGAATATGCATGATGTGTAAATTCTAGATTCCTAATATATTGAATATTAAAATGCTCGGTTCCCTCATATCATCGAGACGAGGATGAAAGAATTCTTGAATCAGAATAATCATAATCAACAACTCCACGCAGCATGTGCATTGCCTAATGGGGAAATATTATCAACTATAATATGAAAAAACAGAACAATAGATACATTTTCGGTAACAGGGATTTCACCCCAAACCTGGGTTCACGACGCCCAAACAAATCTTATCACCAAGTCCCATACATTATTAATTTGCAATCTTTTATCTCGAAATATTAGAGAAAGAAAATAAAACTCTTCTAATACCACTTTTTGACATCCCGGACTCAGATTCCTCTTAATGGGTTCCCTAATCCCAGTGGTGCACATGGACACAATCACATCTTACCAAACTCTAGAGGCTTCTAACTAGTAGCGAGGTCCTAGGGCGTTTCTATGGGGAGACTATGCCCTCTATACCAAAGTGTAGTGCAATGGATAACTATAAACATAGGTAAATATCAAAATAGACACAAGTAAATAGAAGGCACAACAAAAAATAGAGAGAAAAGTAAAAATAACTGAATTAACTAAAATAACATTCAATAATAAAACAACTAATGATGATATGTCATGTCACAAGAAAACTAGAAAACATGAATACAAGACAACAGTCATAACTTGATCGAAAAATGATTAAACGAAATCGAATGACTATCCCAATCAACCTGATATCCTACTCAATCATCTGTTATCAAGATCCATTCTAAATATCATGTAATCAAGTCTTCAAATCCATATTATTACCTTTATCAACACATGAATTCATGTAATCTACTCTGGGTACCACCGGAGGTTTCTATAATATCTGACCTATGTAGTGGAAATGTGACAATCTTCAAGCATGCATGTATAATGTAAATCAGTCCAATGTAACTAAATATCCAAGTACGTAATTTATCCCTTGTATTGCGTCTAAAAATATAACCAAGTCATTGTTTTATTATAACAATTTACAAATAAGCCACATGTTAACAATAGTTATGGGTTTAATATGTAACCAGGAAACTGTGATTGGTGATATTTAATAATGAAGTTCCAAGGTAATGACCAAGAAAACATAGATCATAAAGAATGTTGACGTGGTAGTAACATCGTCCATATAAAGGGTAATATTGTAATCCAATGATCATATTCCAAGTCATTCTATAATAATTTTTCTATCTAATCTAAGGTGATCATCCATGGTAAAATGGGGCTATGCAGTGACTAGGTCCTATGGGTTGTAGCCAAGGCACCTACTTGTCAACGCTGAATCCAAGTAGTGTATCCAAGAAATCATTTAATACTATGTGATGCATACAATAGTTTCATTCTAGGAATCTAATAGTAGACAAGGATCGGGATCTAGGTTGGTCTATACCTAAGAAAGTCCTATCCTTGGAATTATAATAGTGCTACCATGTGCTTATAGAATTCCTCGGTAAGAATCCAAGGAGATCTCGAGTCAGGGAACTCCTGTTTAATTATGAAGTCATCTAATATGTCATTTAGTTCAAGAATTACCATTAATTAGTGTGACAAGTTCATGTAGCATGCAACCATTTAATAATGTCATACTTAATCAATAAGTCCATTTGGTTCAAGGCCTTCATTTCCTTACTATGATAAGTTCAATTAGCATTCAGCCATTATTACATCAATTTAAGGAATATTAAGTAATTATGGTTCACACCTCTTCCTTCCATTAATGTGGTAAGGGGTTATATGGACATGAAACCTGTCAATCATTCACATTTAATCTGGTCAAGTCATATAGTTAAAATACTTTCCAAATTCCCTTTAAGATTTAATTATCAATTTCATGCACTTAACTTTGATGGGTCAAGTGGAAGTGACATGGTACATCCCATTCACCCTAGCATGATACAATAATAATTTATGATAAGTAGGCCTACCATTAGTGTGTTAAAGCTCGACCACATCTAAATGGTGGCTAAAAAAAGTCAAAACACTAAAAACTCAATTATGGAATATCATCCCTAATTGGATGTTGGGCGTTGGGGGCATATCCACCAAAAAATATTCATATTTATGGAAAGATAGTTATAATATGATTATAATGATTATAATAATGACATATAAATTCAATAAATGGCACCAGATGAAATCAGTGGGCCCCACACAACAATTCCAAAATTATTGAACATGAACGACAAGTTATACACCACCCATCATAGGGGTTTACAATTATACCCCTCCAATAATAGCCTCTATTTCAGATTAAAATGGAGTTTACCTACGGAAAAGTGAAAAATTCTCATAAATTCATAAATAGGTTGTGATAAATAGGGGAGAAGAATGCCTAAAAAGGACTTGATTACTTACAGTTGTGCGTCTAACATGATGAACAGAAGATCGATCTGATCCCAAATAAAGGATATTTTATAATGCCTAGATTGTACCTTCAAAGAGATCCAACAGGGAAGAAAAATAGATCAATCCTGCATAATATTGTATTAAGAAGAGGGTGGAGGCATAATTAGATCATTAATCAAAAAACCATAAAATTACCCAATATTTAGTATGTGCACAGTTTTTCTGCACAGTTTGACAAACTGTTCGCAAAACTTGCACAGTTACCTAGGGATGTGGGGCACTGGTATGGTTAGGGAATGCAGTTAGGTAAATCCTAAACCAATCGCATGGTAAGGATATGTCAAAAAACATTCCCCCTGCATGGTTTGGTCTAATTGGGTAGTATTCAAGAACAATTTATTATAAAGTGTGTTCCAGGACTTTTTCCCTAAAATTCTAGGTTTCGGGCTCTGAACAAGCCCCAAACACCATCAAGTACATCACTAACTCATTATAAATCCATGATAGGTCCAAAATAAGGATTTATACAGAAATTAATGTATTAATACCTAAATGAAAAACTTGGTTCTTAAAAGAATAAAACCGTACATTTGTATTTATGATCATTAATAAAATGAATGATGAAAATGGTTTTCAAATATTTATTTCAAGATAATGTTGCATCAATTGAGTGATATGGAGGAACATATTTTGAAGACGTATTATTAAATTAGTTATGTTTATTTTTATTACATGGTAATACCATTTGGTTTATTGAATTTTCTAAAATATTTCATAGAATTAAAAAAATCACATCATATATATATATCCTAAAAATTTTTCTATTGTTTTTTAGATTGAAATCATGTTTAAACTATGTCTAAGGAAGATCTTGGACCAAATCTATAGATTATTCTTGAAATTCTACAAGAGTATAAGGTATATGTTAAATTATTCAATTATTATTTTTATATTCAATAAGATAAATTCAAGGGGAATGTGGCATCAGCATAAGGAATATTAGTTGATCTCATAATGATTAAATATTTTATTTATTCTAATAATCTGAAGAATGTCTTCGATAATTAAAGAATAATTTTTTATTTATAGGATATTACTGATTGTTCGTGAAAGACAACCCTAAAATAGAATTCTCTCGACAAACTCTTAGGCAGAAGGTGTTAAATTTGATATCATGCACTGGATGTTAATAATCCTTTAATGAGATCAATAAAATACATTCTGAAAATCTTATTTTTTATCATTTTTATGGTTAAGGAAGGTTATTTGGTTTATTTATACTATATTTTTATGGGTTTGGGTTTATTTCAACTTTATAAAAATAATGTTTTGGATTATATTTTTCACCAGTTAGGTCGACATGGGAAGAATTTCCAAACCTAACATTTTGAATTGGAATTTATCGAGAATGATTAAAATATTTGTGGAATTACTTTTTAGTGATAAATACACTATTTATAATATTATAAGAATCAGAAATATTTCTTTTCATATAATAACCTTTGATACATGTAGTTTTTAGAATATCTTTAATCATTTTCTTTCATCCTTGATTACAATCCTATAAAAGGGAATTTTATGTTGATACTCATAGTAGGACACTGTTGATGTATGTAATTAAAGAGTCTAAATATGAATGAAATATGATGAATTTATTTTTGGAATATAATTTTATGGTGAATAAGGAAATGGATATGATATTTTAATCAAATGGTCTAGCGATAAATTATATAATTAGTTAAATTGATTAGAAAAAAATAAAAAATATTGAATGTTAAATTATAGGGTGAATTTCAAATACTATTGTTTCTAATAGTAAATAATGTCATTGTTTAGTTAACGATACTTATTTCAAAATATATAATAGGTTCCCCTTTCATAAAAAAAGGTGGTGATGAAAAACATCTGTAATTTATAATGATCTTTTTATATTGATTATAAAAAGGTGAGTCATGATAGTAATCATCATAATTGGTAGCATATAATGTGAATTGATTTTATTGACTAATTTTCTCTCTACCTCAGTTTCCAGTAAGTGAAGATAGATCATTAGTATCCCATAGGTATGTTCCAACCTTTATAAATTATTATATATAATTCAGGTGATTTGGCAATGGAATTCATGAACAAAGTACCCCAAACTCAATAAGGACAGAATTTAATTTGGATTTTTTAATGATAGGAAGATAAGTTATCTCATTTAATCCTAATCAATGAAATTATTGAGGTTGAGGATTTTAGAAATAATATGTTGAAGATATTTTATTGTTAATTAGTGTACCTCAAGAAATCATTTCTAGTAGACAGCCTAATTACACATCTCACTTTTTGAAAGGTACATAAAAACCAATAAGAACTCAGATTGGTTATACCAAGTAAAATAATAATCATATTATTGGCCAGATAAAATGAGACATTAATATTTAGGAGGATATGATGCATACCATTATTTTTAATATCATTGTATCATGAGAGGACCATTTTCCATTTATTATATTTTTTTGTAAATATTTATCAATCCATGATCAAAGTAAATAATTATAAATATTTTTATATTCATCCATATAGTACCCCTTTATGTTTTTTAAAGTGGGTAACTCATCTTAAATGAGATCAAGAATCATTCAAGATATGCCTGAAAAGGTTTATCTAATATGACAATAGTCAGTGGTATAATAACGTAACCAAAATTCTAATGTAAATCATCATCAATTAGTATTAGAATTTTTAATTAGTTATCAATAATTTCAGAAGGTTTTACATTTATTTGGATATTAAATACTCAGAAAATAAGTTAATATAATCCCAAGATATACCAATCAATTTTGAAATTTTGGAATGACTTTGTGAATTTTATTTTTCAATAGTGTCACCTCTAAAATGAATTCAGTTAATAATGTATTTCACAGTTCTTGGATGATGATGTAATAAAATGAACTATCTAATGTGTTCAATTTATGGTCTTGGATTCGGAGCAGGATACAAATTTTATACACTAATAAAATTGAGTTCTTGATTATCATAATAAATTATTATGAGAAAAATATATTTCTCCTATGAAAATTGTAACACTATGATATTTTATTAAGTGATTTATTTTAGATAAAAACAATTTTGAAAATTCTATTTCATAAAAAAAAACTAAAATGAATTATGATAGATTTTACAATTCAAGATAAACATTATTACATTATGAGAATAAAATTTGAAATTTCATTATTAAAATTATAAAACTAGTAAAACCTCAAATAAAAAATTGATAAAATAATTGATATTAATTCCAAAAAATATCAATTTTTTAATGAATAGTTTTATCATTTATAATAAAAATTAATTGAATAAATTTATTTGTTTTAAAATATATAATTAAATTTAGTATTATTTGATTAAAATAATTCAGTGTTTTAAGGAATTTTTTTGATGAATTTTGTTTTTCTT
The DNA here is from genome assembly GCA_963277665.1 of Viscum album. Classification (NCBI taxonomy): domain Eukaryota; kingdom Viridiplantae; phylum Streptophyta; class Magnoliopsida; order Santalales; family Viscaceae; genus Viscum; species Viscum album. The sequence continues at coordinate 690,253,938 of OY728167.1, forward strand.
AATATTTTTAATTTCTAATTTAATAAATTCAATTGAGAAATTTTAGAGTAATATTATAATGAAATATTTATATTTAGAAAACAAGTATATTAACACTAATTTAAATAGTAATTCATATTAAATGATACTAAAAAAAATTAGAGTTCATAAAGTCATTTTCTTTAATAAACCCCATTTTTCATTATGTTACATGATATTATTTTATGGAGAAATCCATAAATTTTAGAATTTTAACATTATATAAAGGAATTAATTTCTGGTGTTAGCATGTAAAAAATATTTTAGGATTAAATTTATTTGGTTTTATAAGTAATTTTTTTGTAGAATCATAAAAAATACTGCTTTTATAACTATAACATCTTTTATGGAATCATCATGACGTAATCAGGAATTAAAAATTTAGGAAACTTTTTCCTTAACCAAATACGTATTTAGAATCATAATAATTCATTTAAAATTTTTTACTTTTGTAACCTATGTTTGATTAATTTGAACCTAGGTTATATTTTATTCTAATATAAAAATATTATTAACTCTTTACTATAAAATAAGTTTCCCATATATACCATTAATTTTGTGTTTTGTTTGAAAATTAAGTGAAACTAATTTATTTAATTTTAATCTAATAAATTTATTGTTGATGAATAATTTTCAAAATTATTTTTCCAATGTGATAAAACAATCAGTATGTTATACTTGAAATACAACTCTCCTCATGTATAATTACCCTAATTTTTTTACCGTGTAATATATATTCTTATAAACATCCCAAAATCCTAATACAAGTCCATTTCCAATATAATAATACTCCTAGTACCCTTAGTGAATATATAGAGTTACCAAAAAACATTACGTTAATGATTTTTCAAAGGATTAATTCTTCAATGAAGAGGTAACCCTAATTGTCTTTAATTTCCATCTCTCTTCTTATTTATACTCCACCAATATATTTCCATTATTACACATTTATAAAATACATAATATATAATTATATAAAATATTTTTTTTATTGTGGTATTGATATAACTATATTAATATATTTATATCATATACAATCCCCCTTCTCTCTTTTGACACATCCTGATAATGGTTAGTTTCATCTGCCTATGAGAATGTTGTCAATACATTACTTATGACTACTTATATGGTTGGTTATTTTATATTATGTAATATAATTATATTTTCATGTATTATATGGTTATATTAAAATTTTAAAATTATTTAATTACAAACAATCAAAATTTATAAATAAAAATGATTCATTTAATATAAAACATGTCATCAAGTTGTTTTTTATTTCAATTAAATGGAATTAAAATATATTTGAAATATTATAAATGTTAAATAATTTATAAAAATCTAATTCACATATATTTTAATTTTTAATTAAACACAATTTATTATATAGGATGTGTAAATGTGATGAAATAAAACATGATATAAGGTAAGGGTTCTTTGTCTCTATTTCAATTTTATGAGACATGTTTCATATTGTGCACCATCGTATCATTTATATATTGTAATTAATGAACTTTTTTATTCCTTGTAAATAATTCACTTTTATTTAAATAAATTTTAATTTCCATATCATGATATATGTAAGACCCCGAGATTTTATGAAAAATATTCTTTTTAATTTCATTAATGTCTTGTGTTGTACGCTACACCAAAAAGATCTTGCACAACACGCATCCTTGACTTTCCTTGCATTACACTCAATCGCAACCTTCCTTGATAGCGTGTGTAGTACGCAATACCGAGTTTCACTAAACAACGATATGCTATTAAAATATTATTAAAACTAGCTGTTATGAATAGTAATAACCACTTTTTAAAATTTTGAAAATTTTATTTTTCAAAATGGACTTTATTTTTGGATTTGGAATATCAAAATTAGCGTAGGGTGAAATTTTGGTAATTTTTGGATAACTTTCATATTCTGATGAATAGTGAAAATTACTAAATTTTAATTAAAAACAACTTTTTTAATCGAAATAATTAATAGTGATAAATTATTAATTTGAGTGGTTTTAAAGTATATTTAGAATATATTTTTACAATTTAATACAATTTTGGTCATTGGATGTAATTTCACATTTAAACCAGTAATAAACAAGTGTCAATCTTTTGATAGTTATTATCTCTTAAAAACACACTATTTGTTTTGAAGATGGGAATAAATTTTTAAATTAGTTAATGTAGCTGATATGTTTTGAATTTGATAAAATAGACATCATTTTTGAATTCATAATATCAAATATATCTTAGGCCTAATTTTTGGTATTTTTCTGGAAACATTCATTTTTTGATGAATAGTGAAACCACTAAGCGGTAGTTAAAAAAACTGAATTTTACATAAAACTTAATTTTACCACTTATGTGAGTGGAATTTCAAAAATCCGAGAGACACGGTTCATGTCAGTAAGTAAAATGATGTTCAATGAGGTGAAAATAATTTTTGGTGAATGGTAACTTTTTGCTTTTTTAGCACGGTTAAAAGTAAATAGGGTAATTAAGGGTAAAAATGATATTATTATTACCCTAACACATGTCCTAATTCTATTGGATAAGTTTAATTCGACCAAAAAAAACCTTAGGAATAAAATATGACCATTTAGGCCCACTTGGATTATATTAGAACATTTATTATTAATTTATTCAAAGAAGGGTTAAAATAGTTAAAATCAAAGTTTAATAAGTAAATAATTTTTAATATAGGGTTATACATAAGATAAATTCGACTATAAATATTAATTAGAAATATAAAAATATTTCCTACATAATTATATTTAATTTGTAATTTTTAGACATTAAATAATTTAATTTATTTATGACACAATGATGATGCAGTAATTATTTTATTAATGAAATATTGACATAATTGATGTTATAAATACCCAAATAAATGTAATTTGAGACTTTTTATGAATTCCACTAATTTTCCAGGTTAATATGACATGTTATTATTTATTTAATTAAATTTTTTCGAACTAATAATTCTGTTATGATTTTCACAAAAATCAATTACTAAAAAGTGTCAAAATTGACATAAAATAGTTTTTAAAATAAATATTATAATATTAATTGTAATTTTATTCCTAAAAATCTAAGGATCGGTCAAATGAATTAGATAAGGTTATATATATTAATAATAAACAACTTGGGGTTCGTTTGGCTTGTTATAGTAAGTTTATTAACCTTATAGTGTAAGAACACAAAAAGACACTGTAAAAGTAAAATTATCTAACTTAAAGTTAAATATAAATGATAAGGATAAAATAGGAACCTAAACTTGTCTAAATTCTATTTGATGAGATTATTTCGACCCATCCCCACCTTATCTTCGAAATAAATCAATTTGGAGCTATTTAAAACCGAATATGACTTTATAATAAAATAATATTTTAAGTTATTCCAAAGGTGCCCCTATCCTCCCTTATAAAAGGACACCTCCTCCCTCTCTTCCTCACACCAATTTGAGCCTTCAAGATCTGAAAAACCCTGAAAAATTATCTTCTCCACTTCCCTAGAAACATCCTAGAGGTCTTGTTTTTCTTCAAAGACCAATTTTAGTGCCCTAAGAGGAGGACTCAAAGAGGTGCTTCAAAGAAGAGGTAATGTCTGTTACCGATTCTTTCAACTTTATTTCTTATTCCACTTCTTCTTCTTAGTTTGTTTCATTATGAAGTAATAACATTAGTATCACTCATATACTGATATGTTATTATAATTATGAAGAAACCCTATTTAACCGTCTATCCATCCTACAGAAAATGACATCACCGCGCCTGTTTACGTACGGAATACCGTCTCCAGGCCGTGGTGTAATCTATTTTCCACCACCACCTTACTTGGATGGGTATAATGGTGTACATAATAACTATATGTGATTATTGTAAAGTAATATTTATTCTTAAATAGTATACATAAACTCCAATACAATTCCACGATCATGAGAACGATATCATCGCTCGTGCGTACGTACGGAATACCGTCTCTACGACGCGATGAGATTCATTCTCCACGTTAACCATTCATGAATGATTATAAAGTATATATAATAAGTAATCATGAAATATATGACATAATAATGATACTGTATTTATGTGTATATATATGTATTTCATCTACTTAATTCCATTCAACTCAATAAAGAAACGAAACCAGCGTTCATGCGTACGTATGACCTACTGTCTCCATGAATGGTGTATTTCATTCCATTTACTTATCTATTATATATATGTATATTCTGAATATATATTATATATAAATCATGTTCTATATTCTGGAATTAAGTAATCATGATCTAAGTAATCATATGAATAATTACAAGTCAAAACACGGACGACAAATGAAACGATTTTACCCAAAACGCTCTTTAACATTGAATTTACAAAAGAACGGGTAATATAAAGTCATAAGTGAACCATATATGATATCATAACAATGAGTATGATTCTGGAATAAGTCAATGACATTATTTAAATAATTATACAGGAGGTTCGGACACTTACGAAGCAAATCGGACCTAAGGTAAGGGAACATTTTTCAAATCTCATTTTTTTTATCCGAGATTGCTTATACGTAAGTATTTACTGGGGTTATTGTTATCATCCATTTCCATGTTTTCTAAAATTGTATTTATGTATGTTTAATGTCCTTTTTACCCATTTTTACTTTTACTACATGGTATGTAAGGAATATTTCTTTTGTTTACGTTACGAGGTAATTTTTGACTTTTCCGGTAAAAGTACGAGAAGAATGTTTTTTTAACTTATGCGGCACGAATGGATTTTTACGGTTTTATAAAGCCTTATTTTTATGAAGCCTCCTCCAAAATATTTCATGAATATTTTCAATAAAATCCTTTTCTTTTAAAATTGCATGACATTTTGTAAAAAGAGAATTATTTTGAAGAAGAAAGGATATTTTCCACAAGAATTCATTTCAAGTGTTTTATCAAAACCATTTTCCATCTAAGATGACATTATTTCATATATGTATGTCTCAAGCATAATTTCTCTATGATTTTCATGGTTTCACTTTTCTTATGATTAAATGATATCCATTTTTTTATATGGATTATGTTATGATGGAATGATGTTTATGAAACCCATTTTATTCTTTGGGTTATGATGAATGTTTTAAGTTTATTTTGTGGCACAAGTAAGAATGATTTCATTATGAGATGGGTGGGACCAATATCTCCCTCCAATGCATTGGGTAAAGATTATATCTCATGAGATAGACATGGCTGGAACGGCAAGTTAAACCGGTTCAGTAATACAGGACTGGAACGAGGAGTGAACTCGATTCAGAAAGGGGCTTTGTCCACTAAGATGGTCTTGGCAGCAATGCCTTGGATACTATGGAAATCATATCATGTGCTTAATGGTTGCTGCAATTAAATGTTTTATTCCCATGATATTTTATCATTATTAATGTTTCTTTATGATCTATGCCTTACGTAATTCCATGTTTTATGTCATTGCTCAAGCTTTTGATGTTTAAACATTATGTTCATGTTTTTAAGTTCAAATGTATATAGTATGTTTTATTTTATCCATGCTTACCCTTACTGAGCATTCGAGCTCACCCTTTTTACATTTTCTTTTCCCCAGGATATATATAAAGGTTTTAGGTAAGCAAAAAAAGGGGAAGATCTTTATGGGAGATGTTGAAGATCTTTCAGCACGATTAGAAGATTTTATTCCGAGTTTCCAAAGACACTAAACTATTACGGTCCTTGTGTGTCTATTTTTATTATGTATTAATTATTCCGCAAAAGTAATGTAATGTCCATGTACTTCAAGCTTCGGGTCTCTACATTTGGTATCAGAGAAAAGGTTTAGTCAACCTTTGGAAACTAGGATGCGAAAACATTAGGGAGCTCCCTAGAGATATTTCTAAGGTATGTCTAGGGATGTACCTAAGGATAAGTATAAGTATAGGATATAGTCCTAGAACTACGGTAACTATCTTAGAATTTAACCTAAGATGTTAGATATTGAGGGTGCTCCCCCATTACTATTTTGTTTTCCCTAGCTTAATTTTTGCCTCTCACACTATTTTTTCAGTTTTAGAAAATGGCTGGAAACAAGAAGATTCATGATAATGGAGGATATGATGGACAATGGAATGATATTCTTCATGAGAAACCAAATGAAACAGGATTTGGAGGTCTAAACATCGTTATTATGCCTAATCAGTAATCTCATAATATGATCAATAATCTCAACTTTGGTAAGTTTCCCGGCTCAGATAATAAGAGAAAGATAGAGTTTCATGATGATCATAGAGGAAAGAAAGTTAATGTAACGCCCCGACCCTAGTTACCCAGAGTCGGTGCATTATTACATAACATTGTCATGATCACAAGAAAGATCAAATCTCAAAAGACCGATTGGTTTAGTAGCCTTGGAAACACAAGATATATTCATAAGATTTACATTACATCATAAATTGAAAAACTACTTCAACAACATAATGTCTCCATAAACCACACTCATATCCCCACATAAAATCCCTGCAGGTCATTCATAATTTACTTCTTCACTTCCTGGGAAAAATAAAACATAGAAAAGGGGTGAGCTCAAATGCCCAGTAAGGATAAAAATATGCCGGAAACTTTCATAAATAAGAATAAACATTTAAGGCTATGTATAACTAAAACAAAAGCCTTTTAAACTTGAACTTCAACATAGTATGGCAAAAGTAAAATGAAATAATGCCATTCACTTGTTCACATGGATATTCTACTAATCGAATAATCACATGCAATATCAATAACCACTTTCATAATGTTGGAATTCATAATGCCAGACTATCATAACCACATAGCCAAGGCCTCGTGCCAAGACTACAAATAAGATTTTGCCAAGGCCTTGTGCCAAGACACTAGTTTGTCTCATGAAACCTACCGATGCATCAAGGAGCTATAGAGGGCTCCACCCGTCACTTACTAAGTCCAATGCATTACCATATGAAAAGGTTTAAACATAACATAAACATTCGTATTAAAACTAGCATACTAAATGTCAATACATTCACCATAAACCATGAATGGTATAAAAACAGAACATCCACAGTCAAACAAATCACAAAACCTTCAATATAATATAGAAGTTTTGTATCATAACAAATCAACATTAAATAAGCGTAAAATCCATCAAAGGATGTTGGCATAGATGAAATCAAAATTCTTTTTAAAAAAATATCTCCTTTTATTATGAAATCATTTAAGATCCATATAAAATAAAACATTTTCTTTGAAAATATTCTTATAATCTTGTAAGGGAAGCTTTGAAGATTTTATAATGGCGGAAAATAGCCGCACCCACCGTATAAGTAAAAAAACATTCTTACCTTAATTCTGTCGAAAAGGTTAAAAAGGACCTTGTTTTGAAAACGACGGAAAGATTCCTTTATAAACCTCTTATAAAAAATCAAACAAGGGTATAAATGAATTTAATCCATATTCTTGTAAATAATAAAAATGTTTTGAAATACATTTCGAAGAAACATGGATGTGGATGATAAAGAAATTCCAGTAGATTATTACATATATACAACCTCGGATAATGAAGAGATTGTGAAATAAACCCTTACCTTGTACTTTTCCTTGGTTGGGGTAGGTTAACCTCCTGAATAATGGTGAAATAATTGTTATTAAATTATACAAGAATCATATATATTAATATGATATCATATATGATCTTTTAACATTGATTTGTTAATAATATCTTAGAATTATCGTCGTTTCGGGTGTTAACTTTCTCATTTTCTTTTATATGTTTTGTTAAATAAGCCATGGTTGTTGTATCTTATTCATATCCAGAATGATATAAAGTCCTTAAACATCATTTTTTAAATCATCAAATGATAATTATACTTGAATGGATACGATGGAGAATGAATCTCATCGCGTTCGTGGAGACGGTAGTCCGTACGTACGCACGAGCGACAATATCATTCTTTTGATATTAAAATAATATATAAATGGATGGTATATCATATATACAGAATCATTAAAATATTATATTTATTATTTTCATGAGTTACATATCATTATTATACCCATCCAAATAATAATATATTGAATAACAATTACACCACGACGTGGAGACGGTAAGCCGTACGTACGCACGTATGGTGACATGTTATTCAAAGGGTGGATAGAATACTGAATATGGTTGTAACATATTTATAATAACATCACAGTATATATATGATACTGGAGTTATTATTTTATAATGGTAACAACAAAGGAAGAATAAGTGGAAGAAGAAATGAACTTGGAAAAGGGTGGTGAAATCATTACCTCTTCTTCGGGTTCTTCCTATTGATTTGATCAAAAGGGCTCCTTATGTTGGATTTCTGATCAAACTAAGGCCTCTAGGTTGTAGTGAGGGATGTTGGGAGAGTATTTGGGCAGAGTTTGGCCGAACCAAAAGGCTTTGAAGGTGTGAAGAAATGAGAAGGAGGAGTGCCCTTTTATAAGAGTGGTGAGGGGCACCTTTGGAAAAGCAAGAGATATTAGTTTATAATAAATTCATAATCGGTTTCCAATGGCTCCAAAGTTTACTATTCAAAGGTTAAGGTGGGTATGGGTCGAAAAAAACTCAACCAATAGAATTTAGACAGGTTTGGTTACTTATATTAACCTTATCTTTAAGTATTAACTCTAAGTTAATTAGTTTCACTTTTAGAATGTCTCGTTGTATTTTTATATAATATAGTTAATAAACTAACTATATACATCCAAGAGACCCCCAAGTGGTCCATTAATGATTAACCTATCATGATATAAGTCTCTTGGCCGAACCTTAGATTTTTAAGAATTTAATATCAATTAATAATATAATATTTGTTTTAAGAACTCTTTTATCTCAATTTTGACACTATTCAATAGTTGATTTTTTTGAAACTCATAATAGATTGATTACTTTTAAAAAATTAAATTAAATCAATCCTAATATATCATATTATCCTAGAAAATTTGTTTAATTCATTAAAAGTTTCATATTATATTTATTTGGGTATTTATAATATCAATTATTTTAATTTTTCACTATTATAGTAATTACTGCATCATCATTGTGTCATAAATAAAATAAATTATTTAATGTATAAAAATTATAAATAAAATATAATTATGTAGGAAAGCTTTTTATCTTTCTAATGAATATTTATAATCTAAAATCCAACATATATAATCCTATGTAACAATTGTTTTTCTAAAACATATATGCTTGTGTCATTTTTGTATTCATTTTAACTTAATTAAAATAAAGTGTCATTATCACTTACAAGTGGATCCATGGGGTCCCAAAATCGACCAAAATATTCCCATGGTCGACCATGTATCAACCAATAGGGTTAAGGCACGTTTTAGGGTAATTTAGTATTATTATATTATTATTTTTTAACCCTTATTTACCAGATTTACCCTTAACCATGGTAAATAAAATATTTACCGCAGTAATTATTCAAAATGTATAAAAATAAAAGTTACCTATTTACATAATTTGAACATCCTGATTCCAAATATGGAATCAATTTTCCTAAATTCAAAACACAGAAGTGGCAGAAATTAATTTAAAATTAATTCCCGTTGTCAAAACAAAAAGCGTGTTTTTAAGAGATAATAACTATCAAAAGATTGACACTTGTTTATGTTCGGTTTAATTGTAAAATTATGTCCAATGACCAACATTATATTAAATGGTAAAAATATATTCTAAATATACTTTAAAACCACTCAAATTCATAATTTATCACTATTATTTATTTTGATTAAAAAAGTTGTTTTTAATTAAAATTTAGTAATTTTCACTATTCATCAAAATATGAAAGTTATCCGAAAAGTACCAAAATTTCACCTTAGGATAAATTCGATATTCCGAATCCAGAAATGAATTCCATTTTAAAATATAAAATATATATAATTTCTAAAATTAGGTATTACTATTCATAACGGCTAGTTTGATTGGTTATGGTGTGTGTTAAAACTCAAGGTTGCGTACAACACACGCTACTGTATTATTCAAAGAAAGCGTACCGTGGAAGCTTGGGATGTTTCATTTTAAATTTTTTATGTCCCCATTTAGTCAAAAAGTTTAAAATATTGTATTTAAAAAGGGTTCACTATTAAAAGTTGATAAAAGTGCAATACTGAAAATGAATTTGTCCTTTCATTATGTCTAAGATACTCATAATATGGAAAAATTATAAGGATTATATAAAGTTTAAAATTTAGTTAATACTATTCATAACCTCTTTTGAATGGATTTTTGGTAAGTCATGGTGTAATTGAACTCGGTGTTGCGTGTAGTGCAAGTTATTGAATTATTTTGAAGAAATAACACATTATGAATTCTTGGGGTGTTACATTCTCCCCTCCTTCAATAAATTGCGTCCTCGCAATTTGAAATTGTTCTTCGAAAATAAAAGGTTGAAAGTAGATAATATATTTGTGGGAAAACCCACATCGGAAATTGGGTTACTAAAATTTAGTCTTAATATGAGGAAAAGAGAAATCAAAGGGTCACCACCAAATTATGATCTCGATTAGGAGAACATTGGTGGCAATTAGAGACATATAATTGGAGGAAAAACGTAAATATTTATAGGTAGTGATTGAGGTCATCAATCACAAACAAGTGTAAACTTGAGGTCCTTAAATTCATCAATCTATGATGATTTGAAATACCATCGGTTCAACAAAACATAGGGTATTAGGATAACACATTTTTGACGTTTCAAAATATCTTAGTTGAAATCCCACATCGAAAAATGAATTAATGAGGCCTCTATTTAAAATAAAGATTCGAAAGTATGAAGATTACTGAAAATAACACATACTAGGGTTCCATGTAGGAAAATATGGATATGGAAGAAAAATCTAACCATCAATTATCTGATGGAGAGTGGTACAGAACATGGCTATGAAAAGGCCAACAATCCCAAAGCCATAATTTAGTGATGATTTAAGGTATCATCTAGGAAAACATTTTTGTTCTAAGTTTCTTTTCTTAATGTTGAGGAATTTATTTATGAGATTGTCTAAGATCATAAGGAGATATACTTACTTTATAATTAGTGTTTTATCCATTAATAAATTTCTACCACAAACTCATCTTTCACTCTAAAAGATAATAAAATGTAAAAAAATTTTATTTACACTATTCGTATAGGGTTCCAAAATAAACGAATTTATAATTCATCTACAAGATCTTTTAATAAAAACTACATTATTTAATCCAGGACATCTCGTGGGCCAGTGGTAGGTGATACACCCTTGTCGCCCTTCGGTTGCGGGTTCAAGTCTCGCAGCCTTGCCGGACGCGACGGGTTGCCGCCCGACCTCCGGGTTGTCCTTTTATGGCAATCCAAAATAATCCAAACTATAACTATCCAAAATACTTCTGTCCAAACTCACAGTACAACATTCATAAGGAAGGTAAACATAATATAGATCCTTTTTACCCCGTAATAGCATATGAATACCTTCATCATGTATTACCATATTTCTTATTGATTACATTCATGCTCCCTTATTCCATATAGAATGCTGGATATACTTCATTAATCCAAAAATGTTTTAAACCCAAACAATGATGGAATATACAAATCATTAATCAGTTCCAAGGTAGTCAATAATATCCAATATAATTTATCCAAAACAATCACATATTATTCCAAAATCACTACCTCAGTATCAGAACTATATTATGATTTATCATTCTCTCAACCATATATTTTCCAAAAATTTATCCTACTATTGAGTCACTTTTCTTTGTTCCACACAATCTCAAGTCCTTAATGAAATAGTACTGCAGTACAATCCTTATATACTCCATAATTATTATAACAAGTACATTGTTGATACAACACTCAATTGACATAATCAACATAAGAACTCTAATCATTCCTCTTTATCAGTGGTAGCATCATAACTTGATTATTATCCAATAACATCATTTGCGGCATAGTCTGATGACTGGGACATAGGTTCGCGTAGTGTCTAAACTCCTTGAAAATGAAGCATTGTACATTTAAAACCATTTTCTTACCCTTACAGTCACGTACTTTTTACCCTTTTCCTCCACACTTATAACAAACTCCCATTCCTTTCAGGCAAGTTCCAGGGTGTTTCTTTCCACAGTTACCACATATGGGAAAATTCTTATTTTCCCTCTTCCCTTTATCCATCTTTCTCTCTTCCATCCTTTTCTTCTCTTGCTTCCCTTCAAAGACATAGGACTCAGTAAACTCTTTACTTATCTTATCAACAGATGATATTATTTCTTCATATGATGATAATACATGGGAGACTATTTCTCTCATAAATTCTAGCTTAAGACCATGAAAGATATGATCCTTCCTTCTCTTTGGATCATGTGCATTTCTGGAGTTCTCATTCCTTCTACTGGGCGCCATTTATAAACAATGGCATACACTAGATCAGTTTATGAATCAAAATACATAATCCCATACTTATAAAACACTTAACATAAATTGAACTATTTATGGATATAATCCATAATCATAAAAATGTCTCCCTTGAGGATGTATATACTCATAAACCCTTCATAATGGTTTGTAAAGAAAATGAAAATTATCCTAAGCATATCCACCGGGAGTGTCGTAACCAAGAGTGCAGCAAGGCCCGTTGTCGTGCACCAGTTCCCGTTCGAGTCTAGCTCAAAGCGGTGTTTTCGGGTTTTACCCCCTTGGTACATCTATGCCAGAGCCGCCTCTACCTGCTCGTATCCAGACAGGGATGTATTGCTCAGAAAACTCACAAAATCTCTACAATACCAAAATTCTAGGAAGTTCTTCTACACTAATCCTCAAAGTTCATCTTAGGTCTACGTGCTCTAATCAGAGTTTATCTAAATCTAGCTACCAAGGTTTGTACTAAACTTCCTCTGATACCAACTGTAATGCCCTGACCCTAGTTACCCAGAGTCGGTGCATTATTACATAACATTGGCATGATCACAAGAAAGATCAAATCTCGAAAGACCGATTGGTTTAGTAGCCTTGGAAACACCAGATATATTCATAAGTTTTACATTACATCATAAATTGAAAAACTACTACAACAACATAATGTCTCCATAAACCACACTCATATCCCCACATAAAATCCCTTCAGGTCATTCATAATTTACTTCTTCACTTCCTGGGAAAAATAAAACATAGAAAAGGGGAGAGCTCAAATGCCCAGTAAGGATAACAATATGCCGGAAACTTTCATAAATAAGAATAAACATTTAAGGCTATGTATAACTAAAACAAAAGCCTTTTAAACTTGAACTTCAACATAGTATGGAAAAAGTAAAATGAAATAATGCCATTCACTTGTTCACATGGATATTCTACTAATCGAATAATCACATGCAATATCAATAACTACTTTCATAATGTTGGAATGCATAATGCCAGACTATCATAACCACATAGCCAAGGCCTCATGTCAAGACTACAAATAAGAATTTTCCAAGGCCTTGTGCCAAGACACTAGTTTGTCTCATGAGACCTACCGATGCATCGAGGAGCTATAGCGGGCTCCACCCGTCAATACTAAGTCCAATGCATTCCCATATGAAAAGGTTTAAACATAACATAAACATTCGTATTAAAACTAGCATAAGAAATGTCAATACATTCACCATAAACCAAGAATGGTATAAAAACAGAACATCCACATTCAAAAAAATCACAAACCCTTCAATATAATATAGAAGTTTTGTATCATAACAAATCAACTTTAAATAAGCGTAAAATCCATCAAAGGATGTTGACATAGATGAAATCAAAATTCATTTTAAAGAAATATCTCCTTTTATTTTGAAATCATTTAAGATCCATATAAAATAAAAAAATTTCTTTGAAAGTATTCTTATAAGCTTGTAAGGGAAGCTTTGAATATTTTATAACGGCGGAAAATAGCCACACCCGCCGTATAAGTGAAAAAAAATTCTTACCTTAATTCTGTCGAAAAGGTTAAAAAGGACCTTGTTTTGAAAACAACGGAAAGATTCCTTTATAAACCTCTTATAAAAAGTCAAACAAGGGTATAAATGACTTTAACCCATATTCTTATAAATAATAAAAATGTTTTGAAATACATTTCGAAGAAACATGGATGTGGATGATAATGAAATCTTAGTAGATTATTACATATAAACAACCTCGGATAATGAAGAGATTGTGAAATAAACCCTTACCTTGTACTTTTCCTTGGATGGGGTAGGTTAACCTCCTGTATAATGGTGACATAATTGTTATTAAATTATACAAGAATCATATATATTAATATGATATCATATATGATCTTTAACATTGATTTGTTAATAATATCTTAGAATTATCGTCGTTTCGGGTGTTAACTTACTCATTTTATTTTATATGTTTTGTTACATAAGCCATGGTTGTTGTATCTTATTCATATCCAGAATGATATCAAGTCCTTAAACATCATTTTTTAAATCATCAAATTATAATTATACTTGAATGGATACGATGGAGAATGAATCTCATCGCATTCGTGGAGACGGTAGTCCGTACGTACGCACGAGCGACAATATCATTCTTTTGATATTAAAATAATATATAAATGGATGGTATATCATATATACAGAATCATTAAAATATTATAATTATTATTTTCATGAGTTACATATCAATATTATACCAATCCAAATAATAATATATTGAATAACAATTACACCACGACGTGGAGACGGTAAGCTGTACGTACGCACGTATGGTGACATGTTATTCAAAGGGTGGATAGAATACTGAATATGGTTGTACCATATTTATAATAACATCACAGTATATATATGATACTGGAGTTATTATTTTATAATGGTAACAACAAAGGAAGAATAAGTGGAAGAAGAAATGAACTTGGAAAAGGGTGGTGAAATCATTACCTCTTCTTCAGGTTCTTCCTTTTGATTTGATCAAAAGGGCTCCTTATGTTGGATTTCTGATCAAACTAAGGCCTCTAGGTTGTAGTGAGGGATGTTGGTAGAGTATTGGGGCAGAGGTTGGCCGAACCAAAAGGCTTTTAAGGTGTGAAGAAATGAGAAGTAGGAGTGCCCTTTTATAAGAGGGGTGAGGGGCACCTTTGGAAAAGCTAGAGATATTAGTTTATAATAAATTCATAATCGGTTTCCAATGGCTCCAAAGTTGAATATTAAAAGTTTAAGGTGGGGATGGGTCGAAAAAAACTCAACCAATAGAATTTAGACAGGTTTGGGTACTTATATTAACCTTATCTTTAAGTATTAACTCTAAGTTAATTAGTTTCACTTTTACAATGTCTCTTTGTATTTTTATATAATATGGTTAATAAACTTACTATATACATCCAAGAGACCACCAAGTGGTCCAATAATGATGAACCTATCATGATATAAGTCTCTTGGACGAACCTTATACTTTTAGGAATTTAATATCAATTAATAATATAATATTTGTTTTAAGAACTCTTTTATGTCAATTTTGACACTATTCAATAGTTTATTTTTTTGATACTCATAACAGATTGATTACATTGAAAAAAGTAAATTAAATAAATCCTAATATATAATATTATCCTATAAAATTAGTTTAATTCATTAACAGTTTCATATTATATTTATTTGGGTATTTATAATATCAATTATTTTAATTTTTCACTATTATAGTAATTACTGCATCATCATTGTGTCATAAATAAAATAAATTATTTAAAGTCTAAAAATTATAAATAAAATATAATTATGTAGTAAATCTTTTTATCTTTCTAATGAATATTTATAATCTAAAATCCAACATATATAACACTATGTAACAATTGTTTTTCTAAAACATATATGCTTTTGTCATTTTTGTATTCATTTTAACTTAATTAAAATGAAGTGTCATTATCACATACAAGTGGATCCATGGGGTCCCAAAATCGACCCAAAGATGCCCATGGTCGAACATGTATCAACCAATAGGGTTAAGACACGTTTTAGGGTAATTTAGTATTATTATAATATTATTTTTAACCCTTATTTACCAGATTTACCCTTAACCATGGTAAATAAAATATTTACCGCAGTAATTATTCAAAATGTCTAAAAATAAAAGTTACCTATTTACACAATTTGAACATCCTGATTCCAAATATGGAATCCATTTTCCTAAATTCAAAACACAGAAGTGGCAGAAATTAATTTAAAATTAATTCTCGATGTCAAAACAAAAAGTGTGTTTTTAAGAGATAATAACTATCAAAAGATTGACACTTGTTTATGTTCGGTTTAATTGTAAAATTATGTCCAATGACCAACATTATATTAAATGGTAAAAATATATTCTAAATATACTTTAAAACCACTCAAATTCATAATTTATCACTATTAATTATTTTGATTAAAAAAGTTGTTTTTAATTAAAATTTAGTAATTTTCACTATTCATCAAAATATGAAAGTTATCCGAAAAGTACCAAAATTTCACCTTAGGCTAAATTCGATATTCCGAATCCAGAAATGAAGTCCATTTTAAAATATAATATATATATAATTTCGAAAATTAGGTATTACTATTCATAACGGCTAGTTTGATTGGTTATGGTGTGTGTTAAAACTCAAGGTTGCGTACAACACACGCTACTGTATTATTCAAAGAAAGCGTACCGTGGAAGCTTGGGATGTTTCATTTTAAATTTTTGATGTCCCCATTTAGTCAAAAAGTTTAAAATATTATATTAAAAAAGGGTTCACTATTAAAAGTTGATAAAAGTGAAATACTGAAAATGAATTTGTTCTTGCATTATGTCTAAGATACTCATAATATGGAAAATTATAAGGATTATATAAAGTTTAAAATTTAGTTAATACTATTCATAACCTCTTTTGAATGGCTTTTTGGTAAGTCTTGGTGCAATTGAACTCGGTGTTGCGTGTAGTGCAAGTTATTGAATTATTTTGAAGAAATAACACATTATGAATTCTTGGCGTGTTACATTCTCCCCTCCTTCAATAAATTGCGTCCTCGCAATTTGAAATTGTTCTTCGAAAATAAAAGGTTGAAAGTAGATAATATATTTGTGGGAAAACCCACATCGTAAATTGGGTTACTAAAATTTAGTCTTAATATGAGGAAAAGAGAAATCAAAGGGTCACCACCAAATTATGATCTCGATTAGGAGAACCTTGGTGGAAATTAGAGACATATAATTGGAAGAAAAACGTAAATATTTATAGGTAGTGATTGAGGTCATAAATCACAAACAAGTGTAAAATTGAGGTCCTTAAATTCATCAATCTATGATTATTTGAAATACCATCGGTTCAACAAAACATAGTGTATTAGGATAACACATTTTTGACGTTTCAAAATATCTTAGTTGAAATCCCACGTCGAAAAATGAATTAATGAGGCATCTATTTAAAATAAAGAGTCAAAAGTATGAAGATTACTGAAAATAACACATACTAGGGTTCCATGTAGGAAAATATGGATATGGAAGAAAAATCTAACCATCAATTATCTGATGGAGAGTGGTAGAGAACATGGCTATGAAAAGGCCAACAATTCCAAAGCCATAATTTAGTGATGATTTAAGGTATCATCTAGGAAAACATTTTTGTTCTAAGTTTCTTTTCTTAATGTTGAGGAATTTATTTATGAGATTGGCTAAGATCATAAGGAGATATACTTAATTTATAATTAGTGTTTTATCCATTAATAAATTTCTACCACTAACTCATCTTTCACTCTAAAAGATAATAGAATGTAAAAAAATTCTATTTAAACTATTCGTATCGGGTTCCAAAATAAACGAATTTATAATTAATCTACAAGATCTTTTAATAAAAACTACATTATTTAATCCAGGACATCTCGTGGGCCAGTGGTAGGTGATACACCCTTGTCGCCCTTCGGTTGCGGGTTCAAGTCTCGCAGCCTTGCCGGACGCGACGGGTTGCCGCCCGACCTCCGGGTTGTCCTTTTATGGAAATCCAAAATAATCCAAACTACAACTATCCAAAATACTTCTGTCCAAACTCACAGTCCAACATTCATAAGGAAGGTAAACATAATATAGATCCTTTTTACCCCGTAATAGCATATGAATGCCTTCATCATGTATTACCATATTCCTTATTGATTACATTCATGCTCCCTTATTCCATATAGAATGCTGGATATACTTCATTAATCCAAAAATGTTTTAAACCCCAACAATGATGGAATATACAAATCATTAATCAGTTCCAAGGTAGTCAAGAATATCCAATATAATTTATCCAAAACAATCACATATTATTCCAAAATCACTACCTCAGTATCAGAACTATATTATGATTTATCATTCTCTCAACCATATATTTTCCAAAAAGTTATCCTACTATTGAGTCACTTTTCTTTGTTCCACATAATCTCAAGTCCTTAATGAAATAGTACTGCAGTACAATCCTTATATACTCCATAATTATTATAACAAGTACATTTTTGATACAACACTCAATTGATATAATCAACATAAGAACTCTAATCATTCCTCTTCATCTGTGGTAGCAACATAACTTGATTATTATCCAATAACATCATTTGCGGCATAGTCTGATGACTGGGACATAGGTTCGCGTAGTGTCCAAACTCCTTGCAAATGAAGAATTGTACATTTAAAACCATTTTCTTACCCTTGCAGTCACGTACTTTGTGCCCTTTTCCTCCACACTTATAACAAACTCCCATTCCTTTCAGGCAAGTTCCAGGGTGTTTCTTTCCACAGTTACCATATATGGGAAAATTCTTCTTTTCCCTCTTCCCTTTATCCATCTTTCTCTCTTCCATCCTTTTCTTCTCTTGCTTCCCTTCAAAGCCATAGGACTCAGTAAACTCTTTACTTATCTTATCAACACATGATATTATTAATTCATATGATGATAATACATGGGAGACTATTTCTCTTATAAATTCTAGCTTAAGACCATGAAAGATATGATCCTTCCTTCTCTTTGGATCATGTGCATTTCTGGAGTTCTCATTCCTTCTACTGGGCGCCATTTCTAAACAATGGCATACACTAGATCAGTTTATGAATCAAAATACATAATCCCATACTTATAAAACACTTAACATAAATTGAACTATTTATGGATATAATCCATAATCATAAAAATGTCTCCATTGAAGATGTATATACTCATAAACCCTTCATAATGGTTTGTAACGAAAATGAGAATTATCCTAAGCATATCCCCCGGGAGTGTCGTAACCAAGAGTGCAACAAGGCCCGTTGTCATGCACCAGTTCCCGTTCGAGTCTAGCTCAAAGCGATGTTTTCGGGTTTTACCCCTAGGTACATCTGTGCCAGAGCTGCCTCTACCTGCTCGTATCCAGATAGGGATGTATTGCTCGGAAAACTCACAAAATATCTACAATACCAAAATTCGAGGAAGTTCTTCTACACTAATCCTCAAAGTTCATCTTAGGTCTACGTACTCTAATCAGAGTTTATCTAAATCTAGCTTCCACGGTTTGTACTAAACTTCCTCTCATACCAACTGTAACGCCCCGACCCTAGTTACCCAGAGTCGGTGAATTATTACATAACATTGGCATGATCACAAGAAAGATCAAATATCGAAAGACCGGTTGGTTTAGTAGCCTTGGAAACACCAGATATATTCATAAGTTTTACATTACATCATAAATTGAAAAACTACTACAACAACATAATGTCTCCATAAACCACACTCATATCCCCACATAAAATCCCTGCAGTTCATTCATAATTTACTTCTTCACTTCCTGGGAAAAATAAAACATAGAAAAGGGGTGAGCTCAAATGCCCAGTAAGGATAACAATATTCCGGAAACTTTCAAAAATAAGAATAAACATTTAAGGCTATGTATAACTAAAACAAAAGACTTTTAAACTTGAACTTCAACATAGTATGGCAAAAGTAAAATGAAATAATGCCATTCACTTGTTCACATGGATATTCTACTAATCGAATAATCACATGCAATATCAATAACTACTTTCATAATGTTGGAATGCATAATGCCAGAATATCATAACCACATAGCCAAGGCCTCGTGCCAAGACTACAAATAAGATTTTGCCAAGGCCTTGTGCCAAGACACTAGTTTGTCTCATGAGACCTACCGATGCATCGAGGAGCTATAGCGGGCTCCACCCGTCACTTACTAAGTCCAATGCATTCCCATATGAAAAGGTTTAAACATAACATAAACATTCGTATTAAAACTAGAATACGAAATGTCAATACATTCACCATAAACCATCAATGGTATAAAAAAAGAACATCCACATTCAAACAAATCACAAAACCTTCAATATAATATAGAAGTTTTGTATCATAACAAATCAACTTTAAATAAGCGTAAAATCCATCAAAGGATGTTGACATAGATGAAATCAAAATTCTTTTTAAAGAAATATCTCATTTTATTTTTAAATCATTTAATATCCATATAAAATAAAACATTTGCTTTGAAAATATTATTATAAGCTTGTAAGGGAAGCTTTGAAGATTTTATAACGGTGGAAAATAGCCGCACCCGCCGTATAAGTAAAAAAAACATTCTTACCTTAATTCTGTCGAAAAGGTTAAAAAGGACCTTGTTTTGAAAACGACGGAAAGATTCCTTTATAAACCTCTTATAAAAAGTCAAACAAGGGTATAAATGACTTTAACCCATATTCTTGTAAATAATAAAAATGTTTTGAAATAAATTTCGAAGAAACATGGATGTAGATGATAAAGAAATCCCAGTAGATTATTACATATAAACAACCTCGGATAATGAAGAGATTGTGAAATAAACCCTTACCTTGTACTTTTCCTTGGTTGGGGTAGGTTAACCTCCTGTATAACGGTGACATAATTGTTATTAAATTATACAAGAATCATATATATTAATATGATATCATATATGATCTTTTAACATTGATTTGTTAATAATATCTTAGAATTATCGTCGTTTCGGGTGTTAACTTACTCATTTTATTTTATATGTTTTGTTACATAAGCCATGGTTGTTGTATCTTATTCATATCAAGAATGATATCAAGTCCTTAAACATCATTTTTTAAATCATCAAATGATAATTATAATTGAATGGATACGATGGAGAATGAATCTCATCGCGTTCGTGGAGACGGTAGTCCGTACGTACGCACGAGCGACAATATCATTCTTTTGATATTAAAATAATATATAAATGGATTGTATATCATATATACAGAATCATTAAAATTTTATATTTATTATTTTCATGAGTTACATATCATTATTATACCCATCCAAATAATAATATATTGAATAACAATTACACCACGACGTGGAGACGGTAAGTCGTACGTACGCACGTATGGTGACATGTTATTCAAAGGGTGGATAGAATACTGAATATGGTTGTACCATATTTATAATAACATCACAGTATATATATGATACTGGAGTTATTATTTTATAATGGTAACAACAAAGGAAGAATAAGTGGAAGAAGAAATGAACTTGGAAAAGGGTGGTGAAATCATTACCTCTTCTTTGGGTTCTTCCTTTTGATTTGATCAAAAGGGCTCCTTATGTTGGATTTATGATCAAACTAAGGCCTCTAGGTTGTATTGAGGGATGTTGGGAGAGTATTTGTGCAGAGTTTGGCCGAACCAAAAGGCTTTGAAGGTGTGAAGAAATGAGAAGGAGGAGTGCCCTTTTATAAGAGGGGTGAGGGGCACCTTTGGAAACGCTAGAGATATTAGTTTATAATAAATTCATAATCGGTTTAAAATGGCTCCAAAGTTGACTATTCAAAGGTTAAGGTGGTGATGGGTCGAAAAAACTCAACCAATAGAATTTAGACAGGTTTGGGTACTTATATTAACCTTATCTTTAAGTATTAACTCTAAGTTAATTAGATTCACTTTTACAATGTCTCTTTGTATTTTTATATAATAATGTTAATAAACATACTATATACATCCAAGAGACCCCCAAGTGGTCCATTAATGATGAACCTATAATGATATAAGTCTCTTGGCCGAACCTTAGATTTTTAGGAATTTAATATCAATTAATAATATAATATTTTTTTTAAGAACTCTTTTATGTCAATTTTGACACTATTCAATAGTTTATTTTTTTGAAACTCATAACAGATTGATTACTTTGAAAAAAGAAAATTAAATCAATCCTAATATATCATATTATCCTATAAAATTAGTTTAATTCATTAAAAGTTTCATATTATATTTATTTGGGTATTTATAATATCAATTATTTTAATTTTTCACTATTATAGTAATTACTGCATCATCATTGTGTCATACATAAACTAAATTATTTAATGTCTAAAAATTATAAATAAAATATAATTATGTAGGAAAGCTTTTTATCTTTCTAATGTATATTTATAATCTAAAATCAAACATATATAACCCTATGTAACAATTGTTTTTCTAAAACATATATGCTTGTGTCATTTTTGTATTCATTTTAACTTAATTAAAATAAAGTGTCATTATCACTTACAAGTGGATCCATGGGGTCCCAAAATCGACCCAAAGATGCCCATGGTCGACCATGTATCAACCAATAGGGTTACGACAAGTTTTAGGGTAATTTAGTATTATTATAATATTATTTTTTAACCCTTATTTACCAGATTTACCCTTAACCATGGTAAATAAAATATTTACCGCAGTAATTATTCAAAATGTCTAAAAATAAAAGTTACCTATTTACACAATTTGAACATCCTGATTCCAAATATGGAATCCATTTTCCTAAATTCAAAACACAGAAGTGTCAGAAATTAATTTAAAATTAATTCCCGCTGTCAAAACAAAAAGCGTGTTTTTAAGAGATAATAACTATCAAAAGATTGACACTTGTTTATGTTCGGTTTAATTGTAAAATTATGTCCAATGACCAACATTATATTAAATGGTAAAAATATATTCTAAATATACTTTAAAACCACTCAAATTCATAATTTATCACTATTAATTATTTTGATTAAAAAAGTTGTTTTTAATTAAAATTTAGTAATTTTCACTATTCATAAAAATATGAAAGTTATCCGAAAAGTACCAAAATTTCACCTTAGGCTAAATTCGATATTCCGAATCCAGAAATGAAGTCCATTTTAAAATATAAAATATATATAATTTCTAAAAGTAGTTATTACTATTCATAATGGCTAGTTTGATTGGTTATGGTGTGTGTTAAAACTCAAGGTTGCGTACAACACACGCTACTGTATTATTCAAAGAAAGCGTACTGTGGAAGCTTGGGATGTTTAATTTTAAATTTTTGATGTCCCAATTTAGTCAAAAAGTTTAAAATATTGTATTTAAAAAGGGTTCACTATTAAAAGTTGATAAAAGTGCAATACTGAAAATGAATTTGTTCTTGCATTATGTCTAAGATACTCATAATATGAAAAAATTATAAGGATTATATAAGTTTAAAATTTAGTTAATACTATTCATAACCTCTTTTGAATGGCTTTTTGGTAAGTCATGGTGCAATTGAACTCGGTGTTGCGTGTAGTGCAAGTTATTGAATTATTTTGAAGAAATAACACATTATGAATTCTTGGGCTGTTACAGTTAAATTTCCCTCATGTAAATCATGTGGGAAGAGGAATCAGGGAGATTGTTTCAAGGGAACTGGAAGATGATTTGGGTGTGGAAAAGAAGGACACAAAGCCAGTAAGTGCAAAGGAAAAGGTTCAATTAACACCATGGATGAGGATAAAGGTATTGCTACGACATCAACAATGGTTAAATGTTTTAAATGTTGAATGTACGGGCATTATGCAAACCAATTCCCTAAGGAAAAGTCTCATGAAGAGAATCAGTACGGCCGTATGGGTAGTATTTATGTTGATGATGATGAAGAGACTAAAAATGATATATGAGATGAAATAATTGTTGATGCTCAGTCAATGGTTTTAGAAGGTGGTGGAATGATTGAATGTTTATCGAGAGTTATGTTGTATAGTTAATGGTACTGTGGAATAAAGAATTATCTAAGGATTGTTACACTATTGTTTTTTCTAAAAGTATTTGAAAGTATATGTTGAATGGTACCAGTAACCATGGAAGGTTATTCGGATATTTTTTTTAAAGTAGATGATATGCGCATAATTAAGGAATAAGAAGATAATGAGATTTTTGATTGTATTCATGAGATCATGATTGATATAAGGGATATCATGGTTTGAGTATATAGAATTTTGAGGATTTTGGTATGTGGAAAGTGTTAACTTTTAACTGCATTCATGTTTTCACTAAGGTTCAATGGGTATTCATTTTTCAAGAGGATACATGATTAAGGCCTTCGAATGTTTGGAATATGACCAAAAAGACATATCTTATTATATATGGGGATCAATGATGGTATTAACATGCTTGTTATATGAAATCTCTGGTAATCATTTTTACTATATTATGAGAGTGGACTGCAGTATTATGGATAATCCTAAAGATTGGAATGGATTATGTTGGACATAAGTTAGTATTATTTAAGGATAGAATTTTTTTCGATATTATTGATGTGATGTTATGATAATATAGTTTTATAAAAAGGACAACCTACAGGATGGGCGACAACCCATCGCGTCGGACAAGGCTGTGGGAATCGAACCCACAACCGAAGTGCGATTGGCCTTTATCGCCTACCACTGGCCTACAGGAAGTACCTGTTTAGTAGAAATTAGGTTTATTATATTAAGTAGTATGATATATTAAGTATAAGTCCATTTTAGGAACCATATATGATTAATCTCACTATAGATCGACTTATGTATATTTAATAACTTTTGCTAACCTTTTGTTTGAGATAGATGGAATGACCCGTTATTCTATCACATGATCTGCTAACACTTCACGAATAACAAATTCAACTTCATTTCTTTAAGAGATGAAGTGGAAATTGTTCAAATCATGAACAATAGTGAGATTGTACCAAAATAAAGTAAGTATTTATTCTAATTCGAATTCTTCAACTTTAGGGGAATGATCTTGAAAACCAAAAATGTTGTCATGGTGCCCTTATATCCGATGAATCAGATGGTACCTTAGATCATCACAAATTTATGGCTTTGTGATTGATGGTTTTTCCATAGCCATGTTCTCTACCACTCTCCATCAGAACATGACGGTTAGATTTCTCTTCCATACCCATATTTTCACCTATGTTCTCCTATGTAGAAACCCAGTGATTAGTTAATTTAGGTAACCGTTACGTTTTATACTTCTGTTTTTAAAGATTGGTTTTGGTATTCCTTTTACGATGTGGGTTTCTATTAAAGAAACTTTCAAGTAGTAAACCATTTATAACCCCGAAGAATTTCGAGGGCGAAATTCATTTTAAGGGGGGTAGAATGTAACACCCCGAGATTTTAGGAAAAATATTCTTTTTAATTTCATTAATGACTTGTGTTGTACGCTACACCAAAAGGATCTTGCACAACACGCATCCTTGACTTGCCTTTCATTACACACAATCGCAACCTTCCTCGATAGTGTGTGTAGTACGCAATACCGAGTTTCACTAAACAACGATATGCTATTAAAATATTATTAAAACTAGCTTTTATGAATAGTAATAACCACTTTTTGAAATTTTGTAAATTTTATTTTTCAAAATGGACTTCATTTTTGGATATGGAATATCGAAATTAGCTTAGTGTGAAATTTTGGTACTTTTCGGATAACTTTCATATTCTGATGAATAGTGAAAATTACTAAATTTTAATTAAAAACAACTTTTTTAATCAAAATAATTAATAGTGATAAATTATTAATTTGAGTGGTTTTAAAGGATATTTAGAATATATTTTTACAATTTAATACAATTTTGGTCATTGGATGTAATTTCACATTTAAACCAGTTATAAACAAGTTTCAATCTTTTGATAGTTATTATCTCTTAAAAACACGCTATTTGTTTTGACGACGGGAATTAATTTTTTAATTATTCAATGTAGCTGATATGTTTTGAATTTGATAAAATAGATATCATTTTTGAATTCATAATATCAAATATATCTTAGGCCTAATTTTTGGTATTTTTCTGGAAACCTTCATTTTTTGATGAATAGTGAAACCACTAAGTGGTAGTTAAGAAAATTGAATTTTTCATAAAACTTAATTTTACCGCTTTTGTGAGTGGAATTTTAAAAATCCGAGAGACACAGTCGATGTCAGTAAGTAAAATGTGGTTCAATTAGATGAAAATAATTTTTGGTGAATAGTAACTTTTTACTTTTTTTACCATGGTTAAAAGTAAATAGGGTAATTAAGGGTAAAATGATATTATTATTACCCTAACACATTCCTAATTCTATTGGATAAGTTTAATTCGAACAAAAACAACCTTAGGAATAAAATATGTCCATTTAGGCCCACTTGGATTAGATTAGGACATTTATTATTAATTTATTCAAAGAAGGGTTAAAATAGTTAAAATCAATGTTTAATAAGTAAATGATTTTTAATATAGGGTTCTAAATAAGATAAATTCGACTATAAATATTCATTAGAAAGATAAAAATATTTCCTACATAATGATATTAAATTTGTAATTTTTAGACATTAAATAATTTAATTTATTTATGACACAATGATGATGCAGTAATTATTTTGTTAATGAAATATTGACATAATTGATGTTATAAATACCCAAATAAATGTAATTTGAGACTTTTTTTGAATTACACTAATTTTAATGTTTAATATGACATATTAGTGTTGATTTAATTAAATTTTTTCGAATTAATCATTCTGTTATGATTTTCAAAAAAATCAATTACTAAATATTGTCAAAATTGACATAAAATAATTTTTAAAACAAATATTATATTATTAATTGTTATTTTATTCCTAAAAATCTAAGGTTCTGCCAAATGACTTAGATAAGGTTATATATATTAATAATAAACAACTTGGGGTTCGTTTGGCTTGTTATAATAAGTTTATTTACCTTATAGTGTAAGAACACAAAAAGACACGGTAAAAGTAAAATTATCTAACTTAAAGTTAAATATAAATGATAAGGTTAAAATAGGAATCTAAACTTTTCTAAATTCAATTGGATGAGAGTATTTCGACCCATAACCACCTTAGCTTTGAAATAAATCAATTTAGAGCTATTTAAAACTAAATATGACTTTATAATAAAATAATATTTTAATCATTCCAAAGGTGCCCCTCTCCTCCATTATAAAAGGGCACCTCCTCCCTCTCTTCCTCACACCACTTTGTGCCTTCAAAGTCCAATTTTCGTGCCCTCAGAGGAGGACTCAAAGAGGCTCTTCAAAGAAGAGGTAATGTTCGTTACCGATTCATTCAACTTTATTTCTTCTTCCACTTCTTCTTCTTAGGTTGTTTCATTATGAAGTAATAACATCAGTATCACTCATATACTGATATGTTATTATAAGTATGAAACAACCCTATTTAACCATCTATCCATCCTACGGAAAACGAAATCACCGCGCGTGCGTACGTACGGAATACCATCTCCACGCCGTGGTGTAATCTATTTTCCACCACCACCTTACTTGGATGGGTATAATGGTGTACATAATAACTATATATGATTATTGTAAAGTGATATTGATTCTGAAATAGTATGCATACACTCCAATACAATTCCACGATCATGAGAACGATATCATCGCTCGTGCGTACGTACAGAATATTGTCCCCACAACGCGATGAGATTCATTCTCCACGTTAACCATTCATGAATGATTATAAAGTATATATAATAAGTAATAATGAAATATATGACATAATAATGATACTGGATTTATTTGTATATATATGTATTTCATCTAATTAATTCCATTCAACTCAATAAGGAAACGAAAATAGCGTTCATGCGTACGTACGGCCTACCGTCTCCATGAACGGTGTATTTCTATCCATTTACTGATCTATTATATATATGTATATTCTGAATATATATTATATATAAATCATGTTTTATATTCTGTAATTAATTAATCAAGATCTAAGTAATCATATTGATAATTACAAGTCAAAACACGGACGACAAATGAAACGATTTTACCCAAAACGCTCTATAACATGAAATTTACAAAAGAACGGGTAATATAAAGTCATAAGTGAGCCATATATGATATCATAAAAATGAGTATGATTCTGGAATAAGTCAATGACATTATTTAAATCATTATACATGAGGTTCGGACACTTACGAAGCAAATCAGACCTAAGGTAAGGGAAAAATTTTCAAATCTCATTTTTTTCTATCCGAGATTGCTTATACGTAAGTATTTACTGGGGTTATTGTTATCATCCATGTCCATGTTTTCTAAAAGTGTTTTTATGTATTTTTAATTTCCTTTTAACCCATTTTGACTTTTACTACATGTTATGTAAGGAATCTTTCTTTTGTTTACATTACGAGGTACTTTTTGACTTTTCCGGTAAAAGTACGAGAAGAATGTTTTTTTAACTTATACGGCACGAATGGATTTTTACGGTTTTATAAAGCCTTATTTTTATGAAGCCTCATCCAAAATATTTCATGACTATTTTCAAAGAAATCCTTTTCTTTTAAAATAGCATGACATTTTGTAAGAAGAGAATGATGTTGAAGAAGAAAGGATATTTTCCTGAAGAATTCATTTCAAGTGTATTATCAAAACCATTTTCCATCTAAGATGACATTATTTCATATGTGTATGTTTCAAGTATAATGTCTCTATAATTTACATGTTTTCACTTTTCTTATGATGAAATGATATCCATTTGTTTTATATGGATTATGTTATGATGGAATGATGTTTATGTAACCCATTTTATTCTTTGGGTTATGATGAATGTTTTAAGTTTATTTTGTGGCATAAGTAAGAATGATTTCATTATGAGATGGGTGGGACCTATATCTCCCTCCAATGCATTGGGTAAAGATTTATATCTCATGAGATATACATGGATTTAATGTAAAGTTAAACCGGTTTAGTAATACAGGACTGGAATGTGGAGTGAACTCGATTCAGAAAGGGACTTTGTCCACTAAGATGGTCTTGGCAGCAATTCCTTGGCTACTATGGAAATCATATCATGTTCTTAATGGTTTCCACAATTACATGTTTTATTCCCATTCTATTTTATCATTCTTTATGTTTCTTTATGATATATGCCTTACGTACTTCCATGTTTTATGTCATTGCTCAAGCTTTTGATGTTTAAACATTATGTTCATGTTTTTAAGTTCAAATGTATATAATATGTTTAATTTTATCCATGCTTACCCTTACTGAGCATTTGAGCTCACCCATTTTATGTTTTCTTTTCCCCAGGATATATAGAAAGGTTTTAGGTAAGAAAAAAAAAGGGGAAGACCTTTATGGGAGATGTTGAAGATCTTTCACCACGATTAGATGATTTTATTCTGAGTTTCCAAAGACACTAAACTATTACGGTCCTTGTGTGTCTATTTTTTGTTATGTATTAAGTATTCCGTAAAAGTAATGTAATGTCCATGTACCTCAAGCTTAGGGTCTCTACAATATAACTTTCATGTTCTAATGATTAATATATTTTGAAAATGTTAAGGAATTATCATCTGAAAATTTCATTCCTTTGGAAACGTTTTGTATTATACCCCTATTTTTTATTATTGTGTATATAAATATTATTGGTAAATTATATCATGATTATCTATTTATTCATATTAATTAATTTTCTAATTCATGTCCCCTATTTCTAGTTGATTTTATTTATAGTTTAGCAAAGCATTAAGGTCTTTATCAACTTCATTTCCTTTTTTATTGGGTCATAAAATTTCTTTATTGACAATAATAATTTATTTTAATTTTATTCATCGATATATCAACTATATATTCTATTTTCTCTTTCCCTCTAGGGAAATTACTTCATTGAAAAAAAAACCTTTTATGATGTATTTCATTCTCTGTATAAATAAGATATAAGAATAATTCTCTTCCATTCTAATGCTTCTTTTCCTTCCATGTCCATATTAATTATAAGGATTAAATATTGTTCTTTTCTATTCTTTAATGATTTTTATGGTGGATTTACACTAGATTTTACATTATTTAAAAACGTTAAAAGGGCTCTAATTTCCATTTTTCCATTTATAATAGTGGGTTCTATTTAAAAAATAAGAAAAGAATCTTATTTTTAACATTGATATCATTTTACCATTTTTATAACAATTAAATATTTATTAATATTCCTATCCATGTTTATATAGTTTAAAATAGTAATTTATAACCCCACATTATTGTAAATATTTTGTATTAAAAATAAATTCAAATGTTTTAGAATAATAATTAAAGGGATTCCATTCTATTTATATATTTTTAAAATATTTTTCTATAAATGTATTATCTTTAAATTTATTAATATTCACATATTTATTATTTGGAATAATTTTAGAATTATGGTTTTCAATTTCATCCTATAGAAATGGATTTTTTAAGTGACATAATTTTTTAAAAAAATTATTTTATAAAATTTTATAATTTTATTTGTAATTTTTCTTCTATTATCCTCCAAAACAATAAATGGTATCTCTCCGTTGGAGTTTCATTTCATGTATGAAACACTAAACTCTCTTGTTAATTTATTGTTCATTACACCCATTGTTCCAAAGGGTTATGTTCTCCATCTCTCTACATCCATCTCCTGAAATTATTTTTCTTATTCATGTCCATACTCATTATTTCATCAATATATTCTTTATCACTTCAACTATTTTTATATTTTGGCTTCTAGTATTGAACTAAAAATATACAAATTACCATATATGGTGTTAATTGTTTTATTTTGTACCAAGAATGTTATTCAATTAATTAACTAGGGAAATGTTAACTTTTTTATACATATTAATTCAATATGGAAGTTTATTGATTGCAAAGGCATGTTGGTTATGTGTTTCATTTTTTATCAATTAATTCATATGATAAACAAATTATACTTATTTAATGAAGCTGGATCCAAGAATTATATATCTTCCTAATGCATTGATAGGTCTCATGAGATAAACAGGCTTTGGTATTTTGTGTAATACATACCCATTATTATAAGACTTCTTGGATCATTTCCTAGGAAGTATGTTTATGATGTCAAGAATTATTCATTCCATAAATATAATTATTTATTTATTTTTATGTGATTATAAATTTTTCTATGTTATCCATGTGAATATTACATGATCATATTATAAATTATATGGAATTATTTGATTATTATTTATTGATACCATATTATCCATGTCATATGTATTCCATGATACCCTTACTATAGAGTTTATCTAACACTTCTAATGTTACCTTTTCCATTCTTCTTGAATATATTTGTTATGTATGTTGTTTTTCGAAATTTTTCATGTTTGGAGATTTTTTATGGGATATTTTTACGAATGATTATAATATAATGAATTTTTTTAAAAAATCCTTATCCCTATCTCATATTCTCATCTAGAAATCATAAACTTCGTCACTACATTTAAATTATAATTTATAAATAGAAAATTTTTCATTATTATAATGATATCAGTGAATTTGAATTATTATATGTCACCTATAGTGGATTAATGCCCCCATTGGATCATATTAATCAAAGTGGATTGAAATTGTTTTTCCTGATTGATTGGATTTTCACTATTTTATAACTTTTATTTACCACCATAAAATTTTGAAATGTTTCAAAAATAATCTCAAATTATCTCTTTCATTGTGGTAGCTCCCGCACAACATTTTATTTTGAAAATTTTAAGAAATTTTTTTGAACCAGATGGATATTACTTCTATGACAAATAATTTTCCATATTTTCAATGATAAAACCAGAATTTATTATATCACCAATATAAAATATATTAACACTAGTTATTTTACATTTCTTAAAAATTATTCTATATTTTATTCTCCTTATGAGGATTGTATTCCTTTCGAAATTAACATCATTTATTTTTTCATAGATCATACTCACCATCAATCAGTTGTGTATGGTCCCAACAATTAGCATTATATCATTGGATTTCACCTTTTGAGGTTTAATTTTAGCCGATCTAGTTCTGATGATCATCAGGGATCATTCGTTTATAAAATTTACACCACCACCAATATGTTCCTAAATATTATTTGGGATATTTAAATTTCAATTTGTGTGGGATAAGTTAAATCTATCAATAATAAATCTATTTCTCATCTAACTAGATTTGAGAGCCAGTTTAATAAGATGTGACTTATATGATTTTCATCTTCTCAGACCCTTATGATATTTATCAGTCTTTTGACTAAATCTTGGAATCATAATCATACATCCATAACCAAATTGATCCCCAGGTCACATCTTTAATAGATATCCTCGAAATAATCATATTTGTCTTATATAGGTAATTTAGATGAATTTTTGTTCATTTATTTCTATTTATTAGATTTCCCCATCTATTTTTTGGATATATATCGATAAATTATTGTCTTATGCGAATCTATGTTTGATATATACTATATTATAAAGCATAATATTTAATACGAAAAACTCTATAAAACCATCATTATCCTTTTAAACTGTTTTATAAATGAAATTGATTATTTTTTTTATGAATTCAAGTATATTATCTGGATACATTTCTTACCCTTTTTTAATTTGAAAACCCATTAAAATTCAATTTTTCAAATTTTTTATTGATTTGGTAGGAACATTGTCATTATATTTCTCATACAATTATTTAATTAAAATACTATTGGAAACAAATATGTTAAATTAAATTGTCTTAATAGTCTAATGTGTCAGTAGTGTTGGTTTTACGAGTTTTTTGTATAGTATATCTTAGTACCCTATGATGAATCAACCATTACATACATAACTCTATCATAATAATATATCATTTTTTATAGAGTATTGTCATCCTTATTACAACTTTATTAAGGCATGTCAAATTCATCTTCTATTCTAGCAATTTTTTCCTCAAACTCTTTCTCCATTCTATCTTACTCAGCAAAATTCAATTTATGATGTTTAATTATATATATATAATCATTTTTTCGTTACAGAATTTATTATAGTGTTTCCTCAAATTTAATAATTATTTCTTCAGTTATTTTATTTTTTTGTTCTGTGATACATTCAAAAATAATTTCAATCTATCATTCTTGTTTGTAATCGGTATATGATTTTCCCCATATTCTCCAATTATTTAAGATTATTATGTTATTTAAATAATGAGATAATAATTCACTAAATTTTCACCACAATTTTCAATATAATAACAACTTGAGGTAAATAATTCATCACATTCCTTTATAATCTTTATTATCTTCTTCTTCACTAAAACATTTCTCTATTCTCTTTATATTTCAAGACATTTTTAGAACTCCAAATGCATTTATTTATCTATAACTATTATTCAACCTCTGCATCATCATATTTAACATTCCTATTTATTTGAAAATTAGTTTCAAAGTGTTATTTTAAACCAAAATTGAATAACATTAGTGTAAATTTTCATTCATACATACACTTTACTATTATAAAAATTTTAGATGTAATGTCCATTATCCTCTTATGATTCTTATCATTTTCCTTATTATCTTCTAATTCAATAGAAAATAAAAATCCATCTTTATTAAAAATTATACTATTCATGGATATTAATTAAATTCATTCCTTGTATTTTTTATTGAACATGGGAGTCATCCTCGTCTCTTAATTAAGGAGTCTGCTATGAACTAATCAGGTGTTAATTCATACTTTTCGTATAGAGTAGATACTTATGGATCAAATATGTTAGGTTAATTTCTCACTAACATACATAATATGGTTGACTCTTATAGTGTATCTCTAAATCCACATATGTGAGTCACTACCTCATTAATGCATCAATTATATCATCTTTAACCATTCTAATAAATTTAAATTTTCCTCTCCATATTTGCAATTTTGATTCATTCAATTTAACATAACCCCTATAAAAGTTCAAAATCTTCTCTCACACTTCCTTGGTAGTTTTGTGTCACATGATTTTTTATACAATTTATCATATAAGGATTATATAATTTCATTAATGATATTTCTATATACTTAAAAATTTCCCTTCTCTATAAATTTCAAAGGAGAATCTCTACCAAGGGGTGAAAATCCCACAGTCATGCTATAAATCACTTCATGGACTTTTATAAAATAAATGGAATCCTTGTATTATTATTAGGATGAATTATTTTGTAATTAATGATTATAACTCCTTTATTGTAGAAATAATTCAAAGACTTCATACATTAAATTTAGTTGATTAGGATCTCGAATAGGATCTAGTTCACTCTAACACCACTGAAATTAGTGGTATAAGTATTTATAACCTCTTTTAAAAGTCATACTTTGTTTTATTTCAAGGTCATAATCAACACTTAATTATCCTCTTTATCAACCATTTATAACTATAATGAAAATTTAGTCATATGATAATTTAAAAAGGATCGACTCCAATGAGGAAACATAATCCATTCTATGTTCATTTTGTTACTATGTCTAGAATTTACCACAATTAAATTTTAATTGAAAAATGAATCTACAATTTCGAACAAGGGTTGGGAAGGTATTATCCACTATTTATGGTAGCTATCATCCACATCCATAATACATAAAGAAAATTTATACTGGAACAACTAGTATATTCAATTTTCTATTATTCGGTTCAAGTTAACAAGAACTATAATTCATTTTATGATGTATATACATCTTAGAAAAAGATATTATTCCTCATGATTAGTCTCCAACTAGTATAATATAATCAATAGTGAAACTTGAATGCCTAAATCCATTTTTATCTTTAAGAATAGTCGATTAATGGATAAGATCATGTAAGAACAAAAAATTGTCCTTCCTTCTCAGAAACAAGCCTTTAAATGATTATAAACTATATATCTTTCGATAAAATATGTTATAAATCAATTTTAGTACCTTTATAACTTCTCTTCTCTCTCACTTTGATACACCAGTTCATAAGTCCTTCATTGTATCAAATTCTCAATTTTTTATCTCATTTTTCATTATTTATTTTCTTATTAGTATATGCATAGAAATATTTGAATAATATTTTAAAAATTGTTTCAAAAAATATTTCCTTTATTTTTAGTCATCTGGTCATCCTCACAAATATTAATATTCAAGACAATCAATATTTTTTTGATAGTATCTACATCTTGAATGAAAATTTTGAATTTAAATTACTTCTATTTGAAATTCCCAAAAGTATTTTTCCATGATCAACTCATTTAATTCTATATAAATTTTCCTTCAATCAGGAAATTGCCAATATTTTGTGATATTTTGGGATTTGAATCCATGAACATAATCATATTATATAGATATCTCCATTACATTCTATAATTGGCTTCTCTTATGAAATCCCAAATTTTGTCTTACAAAGATGTTTCTTAGAAAATCATAATAAGGGTCCTCCCATTTCCAATTTTTGGTTATCTAAGGACTCTTACATTTTCATTCAAGATACTTATGATATATTAGATAAGTTATTGAAAAATATAAATTTAATATGAAATAATTACACGTCAGAATAAATCGTTCATAAGTCTTATGATAAAACTACAATCATTATTATGTCATCCAAAAGTATTATGAAAACTCTATAAGCGTTATGAAATCATCACAAAGTATTTCAAAAGTATTAGTTATCTTACATTTTTTCAGAGAAGTATTACAAGATCATCCCCATTCAAAAATAGTACTCTTAGATGACTCTTATAATCAAATAGATAAGTATTATTTTTTCATAGGTTTTACTATCATTATCATTTTCCATGTATATTGTATCTTCTAGAATTCTGAAAAAACCACTATTCTTAGAGACCTCTCCCTTGATTCTTAAATCAACCCATGAATGATTAGGCCAACTCAAAAATAGACTTAATCTCCTTCCAATGGTTCATGCTCATGGTTGATAACAAATAAAACATTCATCAATAACTCCATTATGTTCTTGAACTTGTACATAATTAATATAAATAATGTTCTTTTAAATATTAAAATAATATATTTTTTCATTATAAATAATTTATTTTACAAAAAATAAATAATTATAGAATAAAATAGAAACATTCTAGTTATTTTATGAAAATAAAAAATATTTTAATGAAATTATTATTTTTTTAATTAATTAATTTTTGATAATTCTATTAATTTTTTATTATGATTTTAATCATATTGAAAAATATAAATAACATATTTTAAATATGAAATATATGGAATAAAAATGTAACTATTCATGGTAAAAAAAATTGGGTCTCTTTTAATGAAATATATTCTATTTTGAATGCATATATATATATATTTAAATATTATCAAATTTAAAATTTAATATTTTAAGAAACTTATTATTTATATATAAAAACAAATAAATTAAAATTCATGAATTTATTACTAATAAGTAATAAATATAAATAAATTTATTTAATCCTTTAAATGTTAATTTTCTAGAATTTGTTTTTTGGTTTACGTTTTTTTAATTTATATTTTATCACCCTTTAAGTTTTTGTTTGTTAAAATTGATTTTATATTTTTAATGAATAGGTCAAAAATTATTCATTATGTTTACTTTCATTTTACTGGAAAAAAATATGTCGCCAAGGGAAAAACTAAGTTACCCGATAAAAGATAAAATGAGGTAAAATAATTAAAATAAGGTCTAAATTAATAAAATATATCTAGAACTAATCTATGGATTGATGGATATATAAATTAAAGTAATATCATAATCATATCTCCTTGTCTAAGCCATATGTCTTGTAAAATTACATTCATTACATATTAATAAATGAAAGTTTGAAAATGTACCACTCAAAGTCGCCTATAAAAGGACCTTTCCGATACCCACTAAAAACCACACATATACCCTAGTTTACACTGAAATATCTACAATAAATTATTAATTTAAAACATTATCCCATTTTCAAATCCCCCTCGTCTCTTGAGGGAACCCCAAACCCTTTAAAAGAGAAGAATTTTTCCAATGGAGTTCAATTTTCTAAATAGTTAGTAATAATGTCGTTTTTCTAGTTTACATTTCTTTTCTCATACTAATACTTATTAAATTTTTTTAAAAAAATTTATAATATAAATAAAAATATTATAACTGTTTTGTTATGTTATTTTTATGAGATAAGTTCATAATCAACCATTAAATTATATTCTGTTGATATTTGGGTTTATTTAACCACCAACATGAATGATGTTATAATACTGTCATTATGGAGAATTGTAAAAAAATAAATTATAGTAAAATATGGTATTATTCATGAAGATAAATTATGTTCTAATTTTTTGAATGTCAATATATATAATTATATTCATCTATAAAAGAAATTCTTTTTATTTGTTCAATATACGTAAAAAGAATAATTTAAGAATGCTCTATATGAAACATTACTATAACATACATGAAATAATAATGTGACTTAAAAACTCACTCAAAACAGTCTATGTCACCCCTATAAAAAATTAATGAGGTCATGAACAAATTATAATGGTGATACAATAAAATCTATCATATCATATAATAATTGTACAAATGGAATAATTAATGCCTGATTATTAAATTTAATGATGATTCATTAGTAATGTTATAAAAAAACTTAAATAGATTAATCATATTAATAAAAGTAAATATAAATATGTTTATGAAATATATGAATAATAAATATATATTAATTATATAGGATATTAGAGTGAAACTGAAAAATTAAGAATCTATGTTAAGGGGTTTTCTTTCGATAACTTGTCTATTTTGAGTTTCTATAATAAAATATCCATTTAAATTATTTTTATATGTATATTTATCACCTAAAATATCCATAAACTTATATTATGTTAATTTTTTGATCTTTTCATTCAAATTTATTTTGTTCTCAATTATTTTTGTATTAATTCGTATCATATAATATACATAAATGATTCTGGTCTCAATCTTCTTTCATTAAAACATGTTTCATATCCCAAATTTTTACCCTCAATGTAGGTAATGTAGTAATAAATGGATATATTTTATTAAAATTTCATTTATATTCATATGATTTATAATTCCATATCATTTTCTCTCTTTCAATGTCATTGGGAACATACGTTACAAAATTTATAAGGGTTTTTTCCTAAATCATTACCATTTCATTGAATCTTACTCTTTCTTCTTTGATTATGTTCTTATAGGTTTGATACATTCATAACCTTATCTAAATCATATTTAATTTCCCATTTATTTTTATGGAATCTATATTTTATTTACAAAATTTTCGTTATAATTGATTATTTATTCAAAATAATGTGATATTTTAAATAATTATATAGCCCTATATATTGGGGTTTTCTCTACCATTTCAATATTATCTCTTAAAAATAATTATATTCTTATTTTAAAATTAATTTTGAATTCTGGTCTATTCCTTCTGTATTTGTATTTTTCTCTATTTTAAAAAATTCTATATCTATTTTATCGAAGTGGGTTTCTTCAAAACCATAAAAAATTCTTCTAAATGATCTGATTCATCTTTTGTACCATTTTATATCATTTACTTCTTGATTCTTAAACATTTACTTTATTTAATTTTTGTATATAATTATTGGATCATTTGTTATTAAAAAAATATTTTATGGTTCTTTTTATACATTTTTAAAATGGTTTTGAGATTTTTATTTCTCATTGATGAAATCAGTAAAATTAAAATAAATCTAATTTCTTGATTTCTATTCCATTTAAATTGTTTATTTATGTGGATCATTTTTTATGAAATTATAATATAATATAACATATTTAAAATATATTCATAAGAAAATATTTCTATATTTGATTCATTTTATTGAATATTATTTATTTTCTAAATTTATAAATATTTAAATGTTATGTAAATGCTGAGTAATTGTTTGCTTAAATATTTTACACATTTCATAATTTATAAAGGTATTTTAATATATTCCAATAAAATTTTTCCTTATATTCATTCTCATTGTATTTTTTTCAAAAAATATTTATTTTACTAAAATAAACGCTTGATTCATACCTAAGTTCCATTGTATCAATGTTGTTGAGGGAATGAAATCTCTATGGGATGAGTGTTCCATCACATCCATTTTCATGCCTTATTAACATCTATGCACAATGATAAACTTTTAACTAATTTGTTTCCATTTTTAATACCATATTCATTAGTATTTGGGTTTAATAGTGTTCTCTTAAAAGACTATATCTTCTGTATAACTGGGTTAATAAATTGATAGCGTGATATATCCTATTATTAGTTATATAATAAAAATTTTAATCCAATTATTGATTATTTTGATAGATATTAATATATTGATCAATAACATTATCACACTATATGTTTTATGCCACATGAAGGATTTTTTGTTACACATTTAATTTCCATGGGATAATAAAGTTATGAAATATGATTTATTTCATGTGTCTCACAATTTTACAATTAAAAATTATGTCACATGTTGTACCAAAATTATATTACCCTCCAATTAGTTTTATAATGATTATATCTCATGAAATTACATTGGGATAATGGTAGTGATATCAAATATATAATTTAATTTTTCATAGGGTTTATCCTAGTATACTATGTTATAGGAAATGACAGGTTTCTCCTGTCCCCTAGGATATATGACATAGACAGTTATCATATTCTGTTAGGTTATAAATGGTCATGATGTGGTTAGATTTTCCAATATTGTAATGATGATAATTGAAGAGGTTCTTAGCATAGGTAATTATTTTCTATTCTTGTGCATGTTCAAAATTCCAAAGATATATCACTAAGGATAATAATTATTGATTCTATAGTATTATAACAATAAAAATACTAATACCATACTGCAGTTTTGATTTATGTCACCATAATAAGTAAGTAATTCGGCATAAAATACAAAGAAGCAATGAAACGCATACTCACAGTCTAGAAGGATATGTCATATCCCCCCCCACCAACAGATAACCAATCCAACCAACCAATTTGTTACAAAGAGTAGCCTGATGGCCAAGTGGGATTGTAGTCCATTATATGGCCAAAGGTTGTGTGTTGCATCAGTAGTGAAATGGGTCCATCCTCATACCTAATTCACCATTATACTTATGACTTCCCATTTTTATTGCATGATTTATTTTAAAATTTGATGATAATACTCATCAGTTATAATCCAAAATATTCAATTATGTTATCATGAATCATGATCATTTATTATTACTCCATGATCGTATTCCATTAATCTTACAATTTTTATCATGTTAATGATTATCACTTTTTTATGATCAAATGATAACTATGTTATACCTCAATGGTATTTTTTCCCATTTCTATGAATATAAGATCACTCTTTTATTTTAATTACTGCTTTTCCAAGGAATGATTATATCATTATATGTATTTTAGTGATTCATGTGGGGAGAATTTGATAGAATAAAACACTAGTTTTAGTGACAAATAATATGGTTCTGTGTATAATCTCCAAGACAACTAAACCTTTGGGTCATATTAATCTAGGTTTATAATGAGATAATATGTGTAATAATTTAAAATAATGTATCTATTTTTGAATTATATTTGTCCATATAATTATATTTAGTTTTTTATTTCACTGGATCTTTGAGTGTGAGTCCAAGGTATATCATGATTTCTCTATGGAATGTGTAGCGGGATATCATCATGTATGCTCACAGTTTTAAAGGAAATTATTTATAGTTCAATGACTTATGGAACATGAAAACTTGAATTCATACATTACATCATAACCTAATATTTAAACTAAGATGCGAATATTATGGATTTAATAAATTTATAGTCATTATAAAATATTCATTGTGACCCATAGAATCCACACCGTATTTGAATTCATTATTTTTTTTGAAAATATTCACAACAGATTACATTAAAACCCTTATTATCATGAAATATTATACAAAATTTTAATGCGATTAATTAAATATATTATATTGTGGTGTTTCAATTTTATAAGAACATGGTAAATTTTTATCCAAGAACAATGTCTCATGATATCCACCATGTAACCATTTCCATTAAAATTATGGAATAAAAAATGAGATGTTTATAATTAAATTCACAATTCATTGTTAAATCATTGTGTAAAAATTAGTGTGTCTTACAATATGATTCTTATGTATTCGTAAATATCCATATGTCTCTAACAATAAAATAATATAGAATAATATATTGAGGTTATATTTTTTTCTTTCTCATCAAATATTTATTTATTTTCATCAAAATAAAATCCAATAATTCTCTAAATCAACCATGAGTATGTGAATAATAAATGAAAAATGAAACCATCATCGAAAGTAATGAATAGAAGTTCTCTTGAAACTCATCATAGTATGATCAAAATGTGTGAGAGTTATATAAACACCACAATATCAAATAGAATGTTATTTTTTGAGTTATTTAATCAATAATGTAAAGATAAATACTATATAGACCAATTTAAAATTGATGTGTTCTCACCTCTACACATATCAAGTAAATTCATGAGGTCTTTTCAACCTCCACCTTTTCAATCATTATCATAATTCCAAAAAAAATGTTGAAATTTTTTCTAATCATTTCTACAAAATAATTAATATTTCCCCTCATTTAGTAGAAGATTTCCTAAATTATTATCCCCCTTTTATAATAAATGAAATATAATATAAAAGGGAATACATTTTATGAATTCATAGGGATTTTATGAGATAATAAACTCTAATAAACACTCTCATGTTCTTGAATTCATAATTTTTAAGTGATTTTTTATTATATATGTTACATACTCCTCTATTGAAAAATATTCAAATATTATTTTTCCTTGTTCCATTTTTTCCTTGATCAAGTGGTATATGATTTAAATATTCTATGACCTTGAATATTTCCCTAGATTCATTAATGAATTTAATGACCTTATATTATCACAAAAAATAATCAATGGGTAAGAGTATCTAAACCATATTCCTTTAAGTCGTAACTCTATCAAAACAAATCATAATGTGTCTTATGATGCCTAAATATACTAAAAATATGTCTTCCAAAATTATATTGAATGATTCATATTAGAGTGCCATGAAATAAATCTTAATCTAATTAAAAAATTATCCTCTAGAAGTTAAATTACATTCCTAAGTTTCACTTACCCAATCAGTGACAAAAAAGATATAAATCTATAATGATGATTATTTTGATACCACATTCCAAAATTTAATATGTATTTATAATGAATAAGATCCATATTGTCAGGAAAAGAGATATAATATCCAATGTTTTTATATAATTTATGAGGCTTCTTAATGTTAGTTTCATTCCCTAGTATTGGACAAATATGAATGATTACTAAGGTCACAAAATTTTTGAGGGGTGTTCGAGGCTTGTTGTGTTCCTAAAGACTGTGTTTTTTTAAAACGATGTTGGTCCACATGATTGGTGTAAATTGTGCAATCCAGGCTACTTGGTTATTATCAACCATG
Organism: Viscum album; assembly: GCA_963277665.1. Taxonomy (NCBI): domain Eukaryota; kingdom Viridiplantae; phylum Streptophyta; class Magnoliopsida; order Santalales; family Viscaceae; genus Viscum; species Viscum album. The sequence continues at coordinate 690,296,504 of OY728167.1, forward strand.
AGAGGTGGTAAAAAGATTTTTCTAGGGAAAAAAATTTGATGAAACCATATATATAGAGCATCACACCCATGAAAGTCACCTTCAAATTTTAGTAGATGAAAATCACGTGGTTTTTCAATGTTTCCAAAATTCTGTAAAATAAACCATGTAGGTTCTATTTTGAGGTATTTAGTGGGAAACAAATTTGCATGGTTTGGTTAATAAGGAGGTCAAAATATTAATCCATGTTATTAAGTGGGAAATGTATATTTTCTTCTATGGAATAAAATGTTTAAACTACCTATTGAATTTTTATTTCTAATGGATATAGTGGGGGTAATATTCTCACTATGATCCTTATTAAAGACTAACATAGGCTCTAGTTCAAATTCATTATTTGATCTCATATTCAAGATTCGTTCATCTCATTGGATCCATGTTGGTGAGTTCTTTGTTCCTTAGAATCCCTTAAATGTTTTCCTTTCTATCGATGATTCTATTTTGGTGAATGAAAATACACTCTATTTACAAGGTATTCACATTTTACTCCATTTCATACTAAACCAAGCTATGTTATGATATTTTACTAGATTATTGTTCATCCATGAGTAAAATATAGAAGTTTTATAAATTTTCAGGAAAGGTTTAGTTATTTTATATCTATTTTTTTATTTGAATTTTGGACCATCCTAATGATTCTTCTAAACTAACTATTATAACATGCTTAAATTGTTGGAACCTTGATAGGTTTACCACATAGTACCATGAGATAGATTGAGTTTGAAAACATCAACCTGAACCACATGTAAACTCTATTTATGTATCTTACCTATTGGGTGTGTGAGAGCTCACCATCTTAGTGGGAACCTTATATAATTTAATGAGATGTTAGGATATGGACTATGAATCATTTTTCATGTAATTAAATGTAACTAAATTGGTTAAATGTTTGGAATACAAAATTTTTACTAGGATAGAAGAACACAGGGTATGTGCATGGTTTTTAAATTGGTTATGAATATAAAAGTTAAATTGGTATGATTATATAAGATTTCATGTACATTTCCAATCCATGGATCTGGATTACATTGGATTCCATGGAAACATTTACTCCTGGGATCCGGCCATTGGGTATGATAGTTAGCTACATGGAATAGGCCATTGTGGATACCTGATACATTTCTACTCTAGGGATCTGTCTTTCTTGGACCACGTTGGACATGATCAGTGGACATGCTCCTTAGGTTATGCCTATGTTTTTAATGAGATTTCAATGGATATTCTCTATGGACACAATGGGATTACTATTTCATTTAATAACATGGATCTATCCCCTATAGTCATGAAAGTTTATTAAATGAAATAGGATGCTGAGGATTCCATATACATTTCTAGTCCATCGATATGTACCATTATGTCAGACACTAGATTACTGGGAATTTGACTTAGTGTATGTTTCATCATGAATTAATGTTATCCCCTGTTTATAGTTTCAAGTTTATGGTGATATTTTGGTGGTCTGGATTGTATCACACTTTCATATATCACTTTACTCCATATATACATTTCACACATTTTGATTATTAATTATTACTATTATATATTTTACACTACTTCATCATATATACACATTCTAGACTTGTTACAGAAACCATTGGTGGTGGCGTACTAAGTGTCATCTCACACACTGTCCAGGCAGTCGTTTGGTACCCGAACAAACTTTATGGATACAGGTAGAGCGAAGGGCAGGTAACCAATTTTCAATGCTTGATTGATTATGCCTAAGATGAGTGGGGAATAAGAACAAGAAGTTCTAGTGAAGATATTGAGAGATAGTTATTTTTTATTCTTTTAGTATTGGTACATGTTTTTTAGTGGTTTCTGGATTCCATGTATTTCCTTCCATTTTATATAGAGACATAACATACTAATTTTTTATATATTGTATTGGTTTATTATTAGATTCTTATAGATGTTTAACTTCTTCTAATAATTTATATTATTCTTACACTTATTTATTTACTTGTGATACTGATGTGTTACTACGATCATAAAATTATATTCTACCCAATGTAACATTATAGACTATTAATGTTAGGCCACCAACATTGGAATATGTGGAGGTATACTTTAGGCCATGTGACCAACCGACTTGGTGCACAACATAGTGCCTCCTGGGATAGGATGTTTCAATGTGGTATCAAAGCGATTTTATACTCTTTTCCTTTTATACCTTACTATTGGTATTTTAGAGAGGATAAATAGGAATTTGGGTAATTTTGTGATGAGCTATTAATCGGAGTTTCAAACAAATGTACACAAAAAATAAAAACATCCTGGGATGGGATATGATGTTCAGATTTCTTCATATTATATATGATTTTATTCCAATATTGGATGACACAAATTGTATGTCATGCGATTATTTCAATGATTGATGAATTTTATTTTATCCTGGGCCAATTATGGAAAAGATGTATGGATCATGCATATAACGACCCAAACATTATATACATGGTTATTACTTCAGAATTGAAGCATACCTATTACAACATATAACAAAACCATGATAGGACCATATAGGTATAGTGTCTTTAGAAACTGGGAAACATAAACAACTGGTTCATAAATCATCTATATTGTCTCCCATTTATTTCATCATATCTAGAGTCCCTTTTGGAATATACTACTTAATACCCTTCTTCCAGACCTGGGGAACAGAAAACATACAAAAGGGTGATATAAAATGCTCAGTAAGGGTAAACAAAGTAAATATCAATCATATCATATTCATAAGAACATAACATTTTGAAAATCATAACCTGCAAAATAGATCGTAGTATTATAACATGGGATAAATCATAGTAGTGAAATGTAATCCCAATAATCATAACATAAAACATGAAACTTTGTGGAATTCACACATAATCATAGAAAATCATTTTATATTTGTCAAGACTCATTTCCAAGACCATCATAACGGACAAATTCCATTACTTAACCGAGTTCACTCCTTGTTCCAGTCCTGTATCACTGAACCGGATTAACTTTTCATTATAACCATGTCTATCTCATGAGATATAAATCTTTAACCAATGCATTGGAGGGAGAAATCGGTCCCACCCATCTCATAATTAAACCATTCTTATGTGTGCCACAAAATCATAAATCACACATCATAGCATAACCCTTGTAAAAAAAATGGGATTCTTAAACATCATGCCATCATAACATAATCCATATAAGATAAAAGGATTTCATAAAAATAATTCCATCATAACATAATCAAATCAATGTAATAATAGTGAGAGAAACATAACCCTATATTATCTTAGAAGGAAAATAATTTTGGTAAAACACTTGAACTCCATTCCTAAGTAAATATCATTTCTTCTTCAAAAACAATTTTCCTTTCTCAACATGTCATAAAATTTTAAACTAAAAGAAGTTAATTGAAAATAATCTTGAAAACATATAAAGTAATATTCATGTAAATAATGTTCTATCAAATCATAAAAATCTATTCATGTCGTATAAGTTAAAAATAAACATTCTTCTCGTACTTTGGCCAAAAAAGTCAAAAAGTATCTCGTACTAAAAACGACAAAAGATTCCTTTCATATATTTTACTAAAAATTCTCCAGTGGGTAAAATTGGATCTAAAAAATTTTAGAGGGATACTATTACATATTTAGGAAACATGGATGTGGATGATAAATATTCTTCAGTGAATACCGAAGAATAAACATTCTCGGATATAAATGAGATTGCGATATTTTCCCTTACCTTAAGTCTGATATGCTTTGTACATAAATGAACCTCCTGTATAATGATTTAAAAAAGGTCATTGACTTATTCTAGAATCATATTCATTGTTATGATATCATATATGATCATATTATTTTCTTCTTATTAGTAATATTTCATTCCTACTTGTTATTCGGGTGTTTATTGCTTTATGTTCTTATGTGTGTTTTGTCAAATATATTCTTATTCATCTTTTTTAGGTTATAAGATACATCATTTACAGAATTGTATTAGAATAATATATATCATAATTATTCATTCAATTCGTTTATATAATCATGTTTTAATGATGATCATGTAGAACAAATCACATGACACCCTAGAGACGGTAAGTCGTACATAAGCACAAGCGACGATATCGTTCCCATAATTATTGAACGGTATTGGAGTGGATGATAGAATATATAAAAATTATTATAATGTTATAATAATCATATATATTTATTCTTTACACCATTATACACATCCACGTATGGTGGTGGTGGGAAAATAGATTACACCACGGCGTGGAGATGGTATTCCATACATACGCATGCACGGTGATTTTGTTATCCGTAGGATGGATAGAAGGTGAAATAGGGTTATTGCATAGTTGTAATAAAATATAATTATATGAGTGATACTGATGTTATTAATTTATCATGAAACAAATAAGGAAGAAGAAGTAGAAGAAGAAATAAATTTGAAAGGATCAATAAAGGATATTACCTCTTCTTCGACGCGCCTCTTCTAAACCTCCTCTTAGGGCACTAAAGGTGGTATTTGAATAAGACCAGAACCTAATGTATGTTTCTAGGGAATTTTAGAAGAGATACTGGCATGGTTTGGCCAAGAATGAAGGCTCAAAATGGTGTGAGGAGGAGAGGGAGGAGGTGCCCTTTAATAAGTGAGGAGAGGGGCACCTTTAGAAACATAAGAAATATTAATTTGTAATAAATTCAAACCCCACTTAAAAACCTCCAAAAGTGACTCAAATCGTAAGATTAGAAGAGATAGGGTTGTAATCTCATAAAAAAATAAAATTTATACAGAAATTATTTTAAACCATAACAACTTGATTTATCCTAATTTAATCTATTTAATTTTATTTGTGGTAATAATATTCTAAGTTTTAAACTGTTATAAATAATTACTTATGTGTTGTGAATTTTCTATAATTTTATAATTTATGACATTTTCGACCATATAAATTTTAATTTATAATTTTAAAATATTTTTTTGATTTTTAAAAAAATTTATAATATTTTATTTTTATAAAATAACAATAGTGTCAATTTTGACACTATTCATTTATTTGAATTTAAATAAAATATACACAGAAGATATGTTAGAAGTAAAAGATTTAATAGATTCATAACATGTCATATTTGTCTATAAACTTATTTTAGAACATTAATTAGTTCATATAATATTTATTTTAATATTTTAAAAAAAATTATTTGATATTTCAATCAATAAAATAATTTCAACATCATTATTGCGTCATAATTAATGATAATTATTTAATCCCTAAAAATTATAAATAAAATTACATGATGAAAATAATTTTATTATATTTCTGTAGACTATCCATGTTCAAAGTTTTATGAATTTTATCAATAAATTCAAATTATTACACTTATAAGATATAAGAGAGTGAAATATTGTCACTTTCTTTGGTTTTAATAATAATTATATCATTTTCAAGGTCAAAGGTCAATGAAATGAGTTTATTCCGACCCTTAGGTGATATTGGTCGACTTTTATTCATCCAATATAATTTTGAAAAGTGTTAGGGTAATTTTACAATCTTTTGTTTACACTTAATTACCGGATTTACCTTTAACTGTAGTAAATAAAAATTACCGTAGTTACTATTTATAATATCAAAAAAATATAAGTAACCTATTAACATAATTTGGACCCACCAAATCCAAATATGGAATCCATTTTTCAAAATTTAAAAGGCAGAAGTTGCAGTAATTAATTTAAAATAAATCTCGTTGTTAAGAAAATAGTTTTTAAAAGTTAAAACATTGCCAAAGATTGAAATGTTTTTACCTACAAATTCAATGTAAAATCAATGTTAACAACATAAATTATATCAAATGGTAAAAATATATTCTATTCATACTTTAAAACCTTTCAATAGTAAATTTTAACCATATAAATTATTTTGATGAAAAAAGTTGTTTTCAATTAAAAATTTGCATATTTTTACTATTCATAAAAATATGAAAGTTGTCATAAAAGTATCAAAAATTTATCCAATGTAAATTTGTATATCCTAATTCAAAAGAAGAAGTTTGTTTTTTCAAATTAAACAAATAAAATTTTCAAAAATTATATTTAAAATCGGTGCGCAATCAAATGGCAGAAAACAACATTTTTGAAAAAAATTATTCTTTTATCCGAAAATTTGATTTTTTTTATCATATCATATGTAAAATGAATCCTAATGTCATATAAAATTAAAAATGTGGTTAATAATATTTATAACGGCTAGTTTATATAATATTTTAATAACATATCTTTGTTTAGTGAAACTCGCTATTGCATACAACACACGCTATCGAGGAAGGTCGTTATTGCATGTAATACAAGGCAAGTCAGTGTTGTGTGTAGTGAAAGATTCCTTTGGTTTTGTTTGTAACATAAGACATAAAAAAAATTCTCATAATATCTTAGGGTGCTACATTCTACCCCCCTTAAAATGAATTTATCCCTTGTAATTCGTCACTTTGTAACAAATAGATGAGGATACCTCTCCCTCATCATATCCTCAAGCTCCCATGTAGCTTCTTCTAATTAGTGGTTCCTCCATAAAACATTAACCAAGAGATTGGTCTTGTTTCGTAGAAATTTTTCTCTACAATCCAGAATCTCTATCGGGTTTTCTTCATAAGAAAGATCTTGCTCCAGCGGTACAACTTCTGAGCTTAGTACATGTGAAGGATCGGGTATGTACTTTCTCCAGAGAGATACATGGAACACATAGTGAACTTGAGCGAGATTCAGTTGAAGCACCAATCGGTAATATACCTTCCCAACACGATCCAATATTTCAAAAGGACCAATATACCTAGGGCTCAGCTTTCCCTTCTTTCCAAATCTCTTTACTCTCTTCCATGGAGATATTCAAAAAAACACTTTATCACCCACTTCAAACTCTAGGTATTTTCTTCGATTATCGGCAAAACTTTTTTGTCGACTCTGAGATTCTCTTTTGTATTCCTGAATATATATATGACCTTTTTTGATATCTCATCAACAAGATCAGGTCCTAATAGCTTTCTTTCCACAACTTCATCCCAGAAAGTTGGAGTTCTTCATTTCTTTTCATAAAGAGCTTCATAAAGAGCCATCTGAATACTAGAGTGAAATCTATTATTATAAGAAAATTCCACCAAAGGTATGTGTTGATCTCAACCATGTTTGAAATAAATAGAGCTAGCTCTTAACATGTCTTCTAGAGTTTGAATTGTTCTCTCAGACTGACTGTATGTTTGAGGATGATATGTAGTGATGAAACTCAACTATGTATCTAGAGTATGAGGAAGACTTTGCTAGAACTTCGAGGTAAACCTCATATCCTGATCAGATATAATAGAAAGCGGTACTCCATGAAATCTTACAACATCGTTTACATATATCCTGGAAAGATGATCAAGAGAGAAATCTTCTCTAATAGTAATGAAATGTGCCGACTTTGTAAGATGATCAACTATAACTCAGATAGCATTATTGCCTTTGGATGTTTTAGGAAGTCCAGTGACAAAGTCCATAGTGATGTTTTCCAATTTCCATTATGGTATGGGTAATGTTTGTAACATCCTGTTAGAATTATGTCTCTCAACTCTAACTGGCTGAAAAACAAAGTATCAAGAGACATATTCATCAACATCTCTTTTAATGCCATCCCACCAGAAGTACTCTTTCAGGTCCCTATACATCATCATGCTTCTAGGGTGAACAGAGAATGAAGAACTATGAGCCTCATACAATATTTCTTTCTTTAATTATGGGATGGGAGGAACAGAAACCTGAATCCTGAAACTTATTATTTAGTCATAATAAATGTGGAATTCAGGAACATTTCTCACCTGCTTTTGTAACTGTACATCCTCTTTTTGTGCCTCTTTAATCATCACATGTATAGATGGTTGAACATTCATTTTAGAAAGATAATATTTTTCCCCTTCCATTATAATTCCAAGATCCATCCTTTGTAAATCAATAAATATTGGATCTTTTGTGATCCTCATCATGGATAAGCTAGCATGGTCTTGTCGACTTAATGCATCTGCCACCTTGTTTGCTTTCCCATGGTGGTAATGAATTGAGAAGTCATAATCCTTAATCAACTCCAACCATATTCTTTGGATCATATTCATCACCTCTTGTGTGAAAATATACTTTAAACATTAATAATCAGTATAAATATCACACCATTCACCATAAAGGTATTGCCTCCAAATCCTTAATGCAAATATTTCCACTGCTAAATCCAAATCATGAGTTGGTTAATTTTGCTCATGGATTTTCAGCTATTGTGACGCATAAGCTATCACCATGTCATTTTTCATGAGAACACACCTCAATCCCTTTATGGATGCATCACTTTAGATCACAAACCATTCTCCACTACATGGCAGTGTGAGCATAGGTGCACAGGATAACCTTCTTTTTAACTCCTTGAAATTATATTCGCACTCCTCCGTCCAAATGAACTTAACTCCTTTTCGAGTCAACCTGGTTAGTTGATTAGATAATTGTGAAAAATATTTCACAAAATGTCTATAATATCTAGCCAAACAAAGAAATATTTGGATCTCAGTTACAGTTGTTGGTCTCGACCATCTTTTGATAACCTCTGTTTTTTCTAGATCCACAGATATCCCCTTTTTTGAGATTATGTGACCCGAAAATGAACGTTTTGGAATCCACAATTCACACCTGGTAAATTTGACATTAAGATTCTCTTTTCTTGGGGACGTTAATACAATTCTCAAGTGATCTTCATGTTCTTCCCTCCTCTTGGAATAGACAAGAATATCATCTATAAAGACTACCACAAACTGATCAAGATAGTATCTAAAGACTCTATTCATTAGATCCATGAAGATAGCAAGGGAATTAGTAAGACCAAATGGAATCACTATAAATTCATAGTGTCCATACCTTGTACGGAAAGCCCTCTTTGTTATATCCTCATTTTTTACCCTTAATAAATGATACCCTGAATGAAGATCAATCTTGGAAAAGTATTGAGCTCTTCATAGTTGGTCAAATAAGACATCAATGCGTTGGAGAGGATATTTGTTCTTGATAGTGATCTTGTTAAGTTCTCGATAATGAATGCAAAGTCTCATTAATCCATATTTATTCTTAACAAAGAGAACAGGTTCTCCCCAAGGTGACACACTAAGGAATATGAATCCTTTATCAATATTCTCTTGGAGTTTCTCTTCAATTCCTACAACTTAATTGGGGCCATTCTATATGGTGTCTTTGAAATGGGCATAGCACCTGGTATGAGTTCTATTGAAAACTCAACATCACAATTTGGTGGAAGACTTGGAAATTCCTCTCGAAAGACATCAACAAAATCCCATACAATGGGCATATTCTTAATCATGAGATTCTCTCCAACCATTTGAGATAAATAACCTTCATTTATTGGAATCATGAACCATAAGATGGAAGAAATTTCCACTGGAAGTTTATATTCATCCTTCCATCGATAGATGATCTTAGATTGATCAGGATTTTTAAAAGTGACTTCCCTTCTTTGGAAATTGATATGAGCTACATATAATAAAATCCAATCTAGGATAAGAATCGCATCAAATTACACTATAGGAAGGATCACAAGATTTGCAGGAAGCACTTTCCCACAAACATCAATTAGAGAAGAATTGTAAACTTTTGATGTGACTATTGTTCCATTAGGGGTTGTCACAGTGAACTCAATATCTACCTGCTGAGGTAATATGGTGATACCCTTAGATAATTTTTCATAAATAAAAGATTGGGTGGATCTAGAATCAAATAAAACATTTTCTACTTTAGTGTGGATGGTAAGTGTACCTTTCACCACGTTGTTATCGTACTCCACATCGTCGATAGTAATTTCATGTGACATTCCTTTGTCTTTGGCCTTAAGATTTTTTTGACATCGATCATCATCACCAACCCTTGGATTAGGGCATTGATTGGCATAATTCCCCATTTCTTTTCACTTGTAACATTGAAGTGTAGGTGGTTCATTTTGCGTATCCCTTTCTTTTTTCACATCATTAGACATCTTCTTCCCATTATTTCGACATTCAATTGCCCGATGACCTTCTTTTCCACACTTAAAACATTTACTTGTCCCTTTAAGACAATTCCCTCCATGTTTCTTTCTACACTTTGAGCATAAGGGAAAACTTATCTTCTTTTCAGTGTGGTCTTAAGATTTTCCTTTTGATTCCATTTTCCTCTTCTTATCAAACCCATATGACTAATAGGTTACTTCAATATCTATCTCAACCTTGAGATCACATTGCACAATTTCCTCGTAGCTATTGAAGTCCCTTATGGTTAATGCCCTTCGAAGTCTTGGTTTTATGCCACAAAAGAATCGATCGATCTTACTCTCAGGTTGGATAATAATTCCGGAAGCGTACCTTGAAAGTATTGTAAAATTAGCTTCGTAGGTACCAACCGATTCATCATCATTTTGTTTGAGTTCAAAAAAACTCATTCTCTATCTTTTTTCGATGAATAAGAGGGAAGTAATTATTTAAAAATAAGTTCTTGCACTCGTCCCATTCAATGGACTCAATTTCGTATCTTTTCCTCGTATTCTTCCTAAAATTCCACCATTGATCAGCTACACCATCCAAACGATATACTGCTAAGATGAATTTATCATGTTCAGAACATTGTAGAACTGAAAATATCTTTTCAGTGTTACTAATCCATTGTTCAGCCACTAATGGATCAGAAGACCCACTGAATAAAGGTGGACGCTGCCTCGTGAAGGATTCAATAGAATGTTCCTCCTTCCTTTGCTCGTTTGGAAGGCCTGCATGATTCATAGCTTGAGAAAGTTGTTTGAGCATGGCTATAAGATTTTGCATTCCAGCCCCCATAACGTTTGGTTTCCCAGGGGGGGAAATCATTTCATTGCCCGTCGCATCCAGTATTGAAACGGTTCCTTCGGGTTCCATCCATTGACTAAAACCAAGAAGCATAGTGTGAGCAACACTAATTAATACAGGAAAACCAAAAAATCAATAATAAAATTTCACACTTTAGGACTTATCATAGGTTATTCATGGACATTTATAAAACACTAATATTGTGTTCTATTCTTAAACATATCCTTGGGGTTCTTACTAAGGATTTCACATCCTAGTTTCCAAAGGTTGACTATACCATTCCTCTGATTCCAATTATAACGACCCAAACATTACATACAAGTTTATTACTTCAGAATTGAAGCATACTTATTACAACATATAAAAAAAAGCATGATAGGACCGTATAGGTATAGTTTCTTTAGAAACTGGGAAACAAAAACAACTGGTTCATTAATCATCTACATTGTCTCCCATTTATTTCATCATATCTAGAGTCCCTTTTGGCATATCCTACTTAATACCCTTCTTCCTGGCTTGAGGAAAATAAAACATACAAAAGTGTGAGCTACAATGCTCAGTAAGGGTAAACAAAAGAAATATCAATCATATCATATTCATAAGAACATAACATTTTGAAAATCCTAACCTGCAAAAGAGATCATAATATCATGACATGGGATAAATCATAGTAGTGAAATGCAATCCTAATAATAATAACTTAAAACATGAAACTTTTTTTCATACACACATAATCATAGAAAATCGTTTCATATTAGTCAAGACTCATTTCCCAGACCATCATAGCGGACAAAGTCCATTACTGAACTGAGTTCACTCCCCGTTCCAGTCCTGTATCACTGAACCGGGTTAACTTGTCCTTCCAGCCATGTCTATATCATGAGATAAATTCTTTACCCAATGCATCGGAGGGAGATATAGGTCCCACCCATATCATAATGAAACATTTCTTATGTGTGCCACAAAATCATAAGCCATACATCATAACATAACCCATGTAAAAAAATGGGATTCTTAAACATCATGCCTTTATAACGTAATCCATATAAGATAAAAGGATTTCATAAAAATATTTCCATATTAACATAATAAAATCAATGTAATAATAGGGAAAGAAACAGAACCCTATATTATCTTAGATGGAAAATAATTTTGATAAAACACTTGAACTCCATTCCTGAGGAAAATATCTTTTCTTCTTCAAAAAAATGTTTTCCATTCTCAACATTTAAAACAAATTTAAACTAAAAGAATATAATTCAAAATAAACATGAAAACTTATAAAGTAAGCTTCATGTAAATAATGTTCTATGAAATCATAAAAATCCATTCATCCCGTATAAGTTAAAAATAAACATTCTTCTCGTACTTTGGCTGAAAAAGTCAAAAAGTATCTTGTACTGAAAACGACAAAATATTCTTTTCATATCTTTTACTAAAAACTCACAAATAGGTAAAATTAGATTTAAACTATTTTAGTGGGATAATATTACATATTGAGGGAACATGGATGTGGATGATAAATATGCCCCAGTAAATATCGAAGTATAAACAATCTCGGATAAAAATGAGATCGCGATATTTTCCCTTACCTTAGGTATGATATGCTTTGTACGTATCCAAACCTCATGTATAATAATTTAAACAATGTAATTTACTTATTCCAGAATCATATTTTTTGTTATTATATCATCTATGGTTATATTCTTATCTTCTTATTAGTAATATTTCATTGTGACTTGTTATTGGGGTGTTTATTGCTTCATGTTCTTATGCGTGTTTTCTCGAATAAATTCTTATTCCTATTTATAGGTTATAGGTACATCATTTACAGAATGGTATTAGTATAATATATATCAGATTTATTCATTCAGTTTGTTTATATAATCATAGTTTAATGAAGATCATGTAGAACGAATCACATTGCATCGTGGAGACGATAATCCGTACGTACGCACGAGCGACGATACCGTTCTCATAATTATTGAATAGTATTAGAGTGGATGATAGAATATCTCAGAATTAATATCATGTTATAATCATAATATATAGTTATTTGTTACACCATTATACCCATCCAAGTAAGGTGGTGGTGGGGAAACAGATTACACCACATTGTGGAGACGATATTCAGTACGTACACACGCGCGGTGATTTCATTTTTCAAAGGATGTATAGATGGTGAAATAGGGTTGTTGCATAGTTATAATAACATATAATTATATGAGTGATACTTATGTTATTAATTTATCATGAAACAAATAAAGAAGAAGAATTATAAGAAGAAATAAATTTAAAAGGATTGGTAAATGATATTACCTCTTCTTCGACGCACCTCTTCTAAAACTCCTCATAGGGCACTAAAGGTGGTCTTTGAAGAAGACAAAGACCTCTAGTATGTTTCTAAGGAAGTGTAGAAGAGAAATAGGTAGGGGTTGGCCAAGTAGGAAGGCTCCAAATGGTGTGAGGAGGAGAGGGAGGAGGTTCCCTTTTATAAGGGAGGAGAGGGGCACCTTTGAAAACATAAGAAATATTAATTTATAACAAATTCAAACCCCACTTAAAAACCTCCAAAAATGACTCAAATCAGAAGATTAGATTATATAGGGTTGTAATATCATCAAAAAATACAATTTATACATGCTGAGAAATTATTCTAAACCTTATCAACTTGATTTATCCTTATTTAATCTATTTAATTTTTTTTGAGGTAATAATATTCTAAATTTTAAATTGTTATAAATAAGTACTTATGTGTTGTGAATTTTCCATAATTTTATAATTGATTACATTTTAGACCATGTAAATTTCAATTTATAATTTTTAAATATTTTTGTGATTTTTAAACAATTTTAAAATATGTTATTTTTATAAAATAACAATAGTGTCAATTTTGAAACTATTAATTTATTAGAATTTAAATAAAATATACAGAGAATGTATGTTCTAACTAAAAGATTTAGTAGATTCATAACATGTCATATTTATATAGAAAATTCTTGGAGAACATTAATTAGTTCATATAATAGTTATTTTAATATTTTTAAAACCATTTATTTTATAATTCAATCAATAAAATAATTTCAACAACACTATTGTGTCATAATTAATGATAATTATTTAATCCCTAAGATTTATAAATAAAATTACATGATGTAGATAATTTAATTACATTTCTCGAGACTATTCATGTTCTATGTTTTAAGAAGTTTATAACTAAATTAAAATTATTACATTTATAAGATATAAGAGAGTGACATATTGTCACTTTCTTTGGTTTTAATAATAATTATATCATTTTCATGGTCAAAGGTCCACGAAATGAGTTTTTTCCGACCCTTAGGTGATATGGGTCGACTTTTATTCATCCAATTGAATTTTTTCAAGTGTTAGGGTAATTTTACAATCTTATTTTTACCCTTCATTACACGATTTACCTTTATCTGCAGTAAATAAAAATTACCGTAGTTACTATTCATAATATCAAAAAAATAAAAGTAAACTATTAACATAATTTGGACCCACTGAATCCAAATATGGAATCCATTTTTTAAAATTCAAAACACAAAATTTGCAGTAATTAATTTAAAATTAATTCCATTGTTAAGAAATTGTATTTTAAAAGTTAAAACATTACCAAGGATTGAAATGTTTTTACCTATGAATTCAATGTAAAATAAATGATAATGACATGAATTATGTTAAATGATAAAAATATATTCTATTTATCCTTTAAAACCATTCAATAATATATTTTAACCATATAAATTATTTTGATGAAAAAAGTTGTTTTCAATTAAAAATTAGCATATTTTTACTATTCATGAAAATATGAAAGTTATCAAAAAAGTATCAAAAATTTATCCAATGTAAATTTTTATATCCAGATTCAATGGAAGAAGTTATTTTGTAAAATTGAACTCATAAACTATTCAAAAATTAGATTTAAAATGGGTGCGCCATCAAAAGGCGGAAAAATGCATTTTTGAAAAAAATAATTCTTTTATCCGAAAAATTTATTTTTTTCTCGTATCATATGTAAAATAAATCCTAATGTTATATAAAATTCAAAATGTGTCTAATACTATTTATAATGGCTAATTTATATAATATTTTAATAACATATCGTTGTTTAGTGAAACTCGGTATTGCGTACAACACACACTATTGAGGAAGGTCGCTATTGTGTGTAATGAAAGCCAAGTCAGTGTTGTGTGTAGTGAAAGATTCCTTTGGTTTTGCGTATAACATAAGACATAAAAACATATTTTTCATAACATCTTAGGGTGTTACAATGCATAATTTTTGGCACCTTGTAGTATTTAGATGTCATGAATATGATATTATATATAGGATGTATTTCTCAACTGCGTAACAATATTATGTGTCACATGCAGGATATAATTGTTATTTGTGTAATGTTTCTTATAGGATATTGGGAAATAAGATTTTCACATAAAGTTCCTATTGTAACTTGAATAGTTTTTTCCTGCATATGCTATAGTATACATCTTATGTAGTCAACTATGGCATGTTGAGTCATAATCCATTGTCTTCATAGGCTGCAATGTGTTATGGTTGGGATTAAATGCCCACCATACTTAATTTATAAGGTGTAAGGGACCATATAAATTTTATGTGGTGACCCATATAAATCATAAATTAATTATAATTTCTAAATAACTAATAATAAACATAAAAAATAGAATTTTGGAATGGAAAGGACACAACTAAATGGAGTTTCCAATTAAACTTGAGAGTCCATATACTGAGTCACATGCTATGAAATATTTAAAATGAACAAGATCCAACCTTAGTGCTGGGAAGTAGGAAATTTCATTGGAATTAATTATGATTTTTCCTAATACATTGTTCTAGATTTAGGAGTAGGTCAAGGGGTGTGTCTTGGTTATGGTAAGGATTGTACATATCCTATGTGTATAACTATAGTATAGGTATCACCTCATATTTTAAGAGGAGTTTTCATTTAATTTATCGAGATATTCCACCTTGACGACCTATAGTTTCACACTAGGAGGGAGACAATATCCATGATTTAGAGGTTGTGTGCTCTGAGCTGCTAGTATAAAATCCATTATTTACACTTGTAGAACCAAATATTTTTCTTGATATGATTTTTTGGTTACTAGTTTTGAGAGGGAATACAATGATTTATGTAGGCAATTTAGGGATCCCCACAACATTTATTGACTAAGTATTAGTTGAGAGATTTATTATAGAAGTAAAATCCACCAATGTTTTTATGGGATGGTGGTCCCCAAGAAACTGAGTTATGGCTTCAGACTATCTTCTAAATCATCAATATCATAGAGACTCCACCAGATCAGAGAGTCATTCCCATGAATTATATTATATATAGAGCTCATAATCACTATTGGGATGTTCTAGAATATGCTATATGGTTCAATATATGGTTTAGATGGATTTCCAATCCATCTTTTATGATTACATTTTTTCAAAGACATTGTGAGATCAAAAGGAAAGTGAGTATATGTGTCTGGAGTTGGTTATGATGAATTTTTTAGTGTAATCAACTTTTCTTATAGAGAATCAGTTATTTTATCTTATGTATCTTACTTATCAGTCATATAGGGATAAATACTTTAAGGAAGGTCTTAGGCATGTTGTTCAATCATAGGTGAACTTGTTTTACATGAATAATATAATTGCGATATTGAATCAGGTGTTGATTACTAAACATATCTTGAGATATTATTGGATCCCTAATAGGTTAGAATTGATTCTCGATATAGCGGTTCTTTGACTTCTAGTAGAAATTAATTTTTTTTGAGACTTCTCATGAGGGGAATAATATTATAGGTGTGATTTTTTGTAATACTACCTTTTTTCATCAGTGTGGGAGATGAGGGAACATAAGGATATTATGTGATAGAGACCTAGTCAAGTGACTACAATGTTGTAGGATGGTTCATATATAGTATTTCTATAGTAATGTTCCACGATTTGTTTGTGGTAGGGGTCAACATTAACTCTAGATTAAGGAGCGAGATTCACAAATGCACCTCAAGCTAGGATCTTGTTCACTAGCATTCATTAAGGCTGAGGATGAGGTCATGGTTGGGGAGTCCAGACACTAATTGAACCATCAAAACATAGTGGGATTTCCCTGGGTATCCAAATAATTTACTAGGGTCATAGTTAATTCTTGATATATTATTTCCTATACCTGACGAGAATTGTTTTAGGATTTCTATAGTGAGAGGTAAAATCATAGTGTCTTATACTCTAGTGTCTACCCTTTCATTATAGCTTCTTTACATTATTTTATATCTATACCTATTGTGGAGATCATTGGTCTTGATGTGGAGTTTTCTGATGGCATTAGGAAACTTCATACTCCTTTGGGAATTAGATCAAAGTGTGCATGCTAGTGAAAGGAGTTCACATTTGAGATAGTCGTGTATCTATTATTATATATTCTCTTTATCCACGAGATGATAGGTTTTGGTGTCATTTGAATAATGTTTTTGGTTGGTTTTATATAATTCCCATGTTTATTTCTTTCACTAGATGGTATCCTTCATATTACTAGAGGGTATTAGGTATATCTGTAATAGTGATTGGGATGTCCTAGAATGTAGAGCAAGACCATGGCATCGTGGTCTATGTCGAAAGGGAACCCAAATTTCTTGCTTGTATCTAGACGATCATGAAAATTTATAATCTAAATTACCCTATATAGTATATTTTATCAAGGATATCTTCCAAGACAAGTTTTTTGGTTTACCTCGTATGTGGGTGGTGGAAATCTTTATTGATATGGATCTAGGATCTGCACCAATTTCCATTTTTTTAGGATGGATACTACAGGGTTTCAGGAGATGAAGAGATAGCTAGAGGACTTATAACCGAAGTGATATATATGAACCAGTACTAATCAATAGAGTTCTGCTATAATATTCACCAAGAAGGATGATGGAACACTTGGGTTATGAGTGGATTATTGTAAATTGAACCAGTTAATGATTAAAAACTTTAATCAATCACCTCAAATTGAAAACATCATTGACAAGCTCTTGGGAGATCAGTTGTTCAAAAAAATTGATTTGAGGTTAGGTTATCACAACTTTCAGGTCAAGGTGATAGATATACCTTGTATAATGTTTCATATAATTTATTACAACTATGAATATCTAGTTATGACATTCGGTTTCATGAATGCTCTTATAGTTTTAATGGAGTTAATGAATCTAGTTTTGCACCCATATTTGGACTCAGTCATGGTGTTTTTTTTGGATAATGTCTTTTTGTACTATCATAATAGAAAAAATCATACCAATCACCTCAAAAAAGTTATAAATACATAGAAAAATCATAGGTTGTATGAAAAACATTAAAAATATTTGTTCCGAATATATAATTTTCACTTCTTGGGTCACATAAACTTAGAGATAAGAGTATTTGTGGGCCAATGGAATGAATGTGTTTTAGTTTCCATTGTCATCCCAATATTTGTTTTTGATATACTAAGTTTTATGGTGTTATCCTATTTTTACAGATGTTTCATACAAGACTCAACATGCTTAACATAATCACTTACGGGCATGACTATAAAGGGTGTGCTGTTTTTATGGTCAGATACCTATGAGATAGCTTTTCTAAATCTTAAGGGGGAATGACATCAACATTGATCCCAATTATGGAAGAGTCAAAAAGAGGATATAAAATGTACTCTAATGTGCTAATAATTAGTGTGGTAAATGTCCTGATATTCAGGGATAGGGTTATGGCATACGGGTCTCATCTATTGAGGCTGGATGAGATAAACTATCCAATGTAAGATAATGAGTTGGAAGCCTTGGTTCATGCCTTGTGTTATTGTAGGCACTATTATTTGGGAGCATTTTGTGTCTTATAAATACAAAAAAAAATCCTCAGGTACATATTTACATAGCATGACTTCAAGCATTGGTAGAAAATATGCTTTAACTATCTTCATTAATTCATTTTCAAGCTAGCCTGTATGCCCGGTAAAGGAAACTCTATAGCAAATTATCTAAGATAAATGAATCAGAAAAAGAGATTTTATAAGGATAGTTTTGAGTGGCATCGTATGGACATGTTATATGAGATGAACTTTGAGGTTAGGATCATCTCAGGTAGGATTTTCTCACATATAATGTGGTGACATACACATTTTGGATTGGTTGAGGATGTGTAATCCATAATATTATAAAGCCCAGGTCCAATGGGAGAGTGTAGAAGGTGACAACTTACCTCATTGTCTTATTTTTGGGGAGGATGAAATTATATGCATACATGGTCACATTTGGGTTCTAGAAGACATTTTTGAGTATCTAATTCAAGACTTTATTACCTCATATTAGGAAGTACATACTAGCATTAAAAAGTTTTATTATGACTTACGCCATCAAAAATTGTGGTTAGAGATAAAAGGATATGGAAATGGGTTTATGACTAGGTGTTCCACTTATCACCTACTGATGGAAAAACTCCAGCGACCAATTGGGATCCTACATTAGCTACCCATTCCCGAGTCAAAATGGGATGATGTTGCTATAGATTTTTTTTAAATGGGTTCTCAATGTCCTATTGAAGTAATGATTTTGTATGGGTAATTTTTGATCAGATGTTGATGGTATTACACTTCCTTTAAATCATGGAGACCTTCTCGATAGATAATATTAGGAGGCTCTATATCCATGAGTTTCGGTGCCACAATGGGAGTTCTCATTCCATTATAACAGATATAGAAGGCCAGTTTACATCTCAATTTTTTAAAAACTTACTATGGGATTTGGGATCATAAGTGCTTTTGATCACGGCCTACCAAACTCAGACAGATGGGTAATCAAATCGCACAATAAAGGTTCTAGACCACATGCACTGAGCATGGGTCCTCAATTTTGGGGTCTCTTATTAAAGGAATATTCGTTGAATTGAATTTGCCTATAATAATAACAGTCATGAAACTATATAGATGGAACCTTATGATTCTTTATATGATAGGATATAATTATCACCTCTATAGTGGCTTGAGGTAGGAGAGGATGCACTTCTTAGACTGTGTCTCCTATCAAAGGCTTCAGAGTATGTTCAGTACAGCAGAATGAAAATTACAACTTCACAATCTTGAGAAAAATCCTAAGTCGATTTCTAAAAATGACCTCCATATATAGAGTTTAGGGATCAGGTCTATTATTTTTCTCTATGAGGTTGGAGAATATATTTATTCAAAGAAAAGGTATGATTTATCCATGTTATTCTAAGACATTAGAGATTTTGGAGAGAGTTGTACCGGTAGTCAATCGGTTCCAACTACCATATTGGTAGTGAGACTTGAATGGTTTCTCTCATTTGTTGAATATATCATTATCACTCAAACCCATTTACAATAATTCATTTTCATGAGTTTAATGTTTAGGATGATGCATATTTTTAGGAGAATCCAAATCATATAATTGACAAGAGCGTGAATTATGTCCAAGGTAGGTGAGTTACCTCATTTTGCAGGCTATGGTAGCATGATCGTGTGCAGTATGATACCTCTTAGAGAGGGGATTGTGTATGTTATTAGTGTCTCGAACTCTTTTTCGATGCATTACCACCCTCAATATAGAATCTGTGGGATGATTTTTCATAATATGGGAATGTTTTAATATTTATATTTTTCCCCTAAGGTATGGATCTTCTGAATTTGGGTTCCCTTCCATAGTTTTGGACAAATGTGAATTCCTAGTGAGGTCTAGGGAGTTTCAGTGGTGTTTAGGTCCTATAAAAATCATAGAGATCGAGTCTGGGAAATGGAAGTTGGGTGGTATGGTTAGTAGAAACCATACTGCTAAGTCTATAGGGTTATAACTAACCATATGGGGTAGTCATGTGATCTAACGATGGTCACATCGTTTTATGAAACTATGCCACTAGAGATGCATGTCTATGTGAGCCACTTGGATATTTTGTTAGTGGAAAATCATATGGTTTTCAAATGGTTTCCCAAACCATGGGGGTTCAATTTTCTGGGGGATTGGGGTGCATGGTTGGTGCACAGTATTTTCAACAGTATGAAAAATCTTTTTAACCTTGTAAAAATGTGGGAAATAGCTATTTTCTCTTATGGATTTAATTTTTTTAAATCACCTCTTCATATTTAATCTCCATCAAACAAAGGACATATACTTATACCATTGTGCCTTTTTAAGACTAACCAAAGATTTGGTTTGTATTATTCATTTGATCTTAGATTCAAGATCTGTTCATCTCGTTGGATATGAACTGGTGATTTCTTTATTCCATGGAACATTTTTTAAATTTCATTTATTTATATGGTGATATTTTGGTGTAAAATAATATGATATATTTCCAAGGTATTTTTTCATTCATCCATTTACTTCTAAAATAGTCTGAAGTTTGTTCTGATACTAGATGAGTGTTATAACATTGGTAAATGGTAGGTGGTCTAGTGGTTTTTCTAGAAAATATATTTGGTTTATAGATAGATGTTGTGTTTCATGCCATACCTTCAACGAATTTCTTCTAAATTAGTTAAAATTACCTATTTAAATTGTTTCATCCTTAATCGGTTTCCCACTTAGTACCATGTGATGGTTTGGGGTTGTCAAAAATGAACGCAGACCACATATGAGGTGTTTTTTTGTATCAGCCTTACGATATACCACCCCATTTGGTTTTAGTGAGATTAACATCTTCGTGGGAGACTTATTGAATTAAATGATATTTTTGGAGAGGGACTATACCACATTTTCCATGTGATTATATATAATTAAAATAGATTATTGTTTGAAATGGAAAGTGAAAACTGGATTGGATGATCTCATGACTTGTATATGATTATGAACTCAGTTATGATTTGACTAATGAAGTGGTTATTATTATATTGTATTCCATGGCCATTTCTACGCCATAGATAATGATTAAATTGGATTACATGGGCATATTTACTTCATGGATTTGAGGCATTGGGTCTAACACATGATTACACAATATAGTGTATTGATGATGCCTAAGAGATTTATACTCTAGGGATTTATCTTTCTTGGACCACCATGGACATGCTCTGTGTACATCATCCTTAGGCTCTACCTGTTTATTTACCGACTCTCCTATTGGCATTATCCGTGGACTCGATGGGATTCCATTTTTATTTAGTACCACGGATCCAACCCATGTAGGTCTGACACATGATTACATGACATCAGCCATTGAGGATGTCTTGGTAATTTTATCTCTTTAGATCTGACCCATTGGTTCGGAAACAATATTACTCGATCCATAATGGACTTTTTTTATCATGATTTATAGTCATATTTTGTTTACGGTAGCTAGTCTATATTGATCTTTAATAAGATGGGTAGTGTCACACATACATTTATCAAAATACTATGGATATACATTACACTTCTATTTATTTCTTATTATTACTGATATATATTGAACTATACTTAAACTTATACACATATAATGAGATTTTTATAGAAACTGTTGGTGGTGGATTACTGAGTGTTATCTCCAATACTATTTGGGTAACCTTTTCTTACATGAATATACATCATGTAGGAATGTAGGGACCATGGAAAGCACCCACTTTATGATTCTTTATAGATTATTCTTAGTAGTAAAGGAGCATATGACCAATCTATGCTCATGATGCCGTCTAGATATAGTCATTTTGTTCTTTTTGTGTTATTAATAAATTTTTTTATTGCTTTCATGTTTCCATGTATTTATTATCCTTTTTTATATATACATGACATAAAAAAATTTAATATATACTTCCTTGGATAGTTTTATTATTATAGTTTAATTAATTTTTATAATTTTCCACTGATTAATATTATGATTCTACTTATTTAATCACTTGGGCTACTATTTTGTTACTCTGTTCATGAAGGTATAGTCTTCCCAGCATGACATTACAGACCCCCGAGTCTAATCAGAATCCTTTGGTATATAGGGAGGCATTCTTGAGACCATTTGACCCACTGGCTTTGGGAATAGTTTGGTGGCTCCTGGGTAGGTACATTATAAACAATCCCCTTTGGATTTATTTGGAATAATGAAAAACAAGTGAGAAAAAAACACAATATCATGTCAAAATAATTCCATGTGAGTATAATTTTCATAATCCTTAAAAACTCATTGTGATCCACACTATTTATATATTTATCCAAGGAAAACATAGTCTCTATTGTTATAAGAGTATATACCACACTTGATTATTTTATTCAAATTTTTTTTGACAACATGTAAATTATATCATTCTTCCTAGATACAAGTCTAGTGGGTGGTTCCTCGATCAAAAAAGTCTTCAATAGGATATAAGTTGTAACTCCTTGTATACTAGATTCTAAAAACTATCAGTAGAGGTCTAAGGTACTATCAGGGGAAGACTATACCCCCATACGATTGGAAATATTATGGGAAATAAACAAACAAAATTAAGATTTTAATAATTAGAGTATATGCAAGAAGTAAAATAAAATCATCAATAAATAATTAATGATTATGGAGGAATATAGTCATACAAACTCATGGCCATGTAATAAAAAACATATTGATCACCCCCTAATCAGGTCACAAAAATGAAATAAATAAAAGAATAAAATATGGGAGGCTCTACAACATCATCAATTTTTACCTCATCTATATCCTGAGACATTCAAAGCTATCAAATTAAAAGATTCAAACTTGAGATCATGTGTATCGTAAACCAATGAATAGTGATGATTTTATTTGGTACCCAAGTGACATAGTTTCTTGGGAAGGGTGTGAGTACAACTCTATAGAGCACTACCAATGGGGTCTATAAAATAACTAGTAAATTCAATGTATGTGAACATGACCTATAAATGTCAATAAATAAAGTATATATAGTGTGTAAGAATAAAAAAAATAATAAAATCCAATACATGGGTATAAAGAGGCACCTAGGATTGATAATACCTACATTTGATAATGTTAGTGTGTCTTTGAGCATATCAAATCATTGTGCCAACCAATACTAGGAGAAATGGCCATATAGTATTTGGTGAATGTATTTATTCCTAGGAATAATCCTTTATAATCCAACAATATTAGGCATGTGGTTAATTTATAAGGGGATAAACCTACATAATCTAGTAGTAGTATCAAGCATACAAATGCCTAGGAAATATTATAAACCAATATGTTAATTCCCATCAAAATTGTAAATATATAAAAATATAATGGTCGAATCAATGTAGCATTACCAATTTTATCAAAGTGTATTAAAATCAATAAAAATCATAGGATTATGTCCTAAGAATCCTAGATTATTAGTCTCAATGGCCGAATCCTAAGATACTAGACCTAGAAATTACATTTAGACCAAATGAATGAATCACATGTAATTGCCATGGAATTATAGATAAATTCTTAAGGTCATTGTGTCCCTGTAGTGGTATCTTATAAAACATAACTCATAAGATTTGGTGATATAGCCAACCTATCTCCCATAATCTAGGGTTTCCTTTGAATTAAACAACTTAATGTCAATATCATACCAATATCAAGATCCCATAATTTACAAGGTTACCAAGGTGGAACCTAAAATCATCACAATATACTTATAATCGCATATCTTATCTAGGATTAATTTCATACTAGAGAGACAATTTAGGTCCTTGAGATCACACTATAACAAATACACCCTATATAGTCTTCCGCAAATAAATCACATCATTTAGGTTATAACTATTTACTTATAGTGTGTATCATCTATCGACGTGTTCATATTCTGAGTATAGGACCACTGGACTCATAAGGAAAGCCTCAATAGCATAATGTTGTTGAGATGGAATGCATTCCATCACACATCCCAAGTTCATCATAGGTCTATTCATAGACCCAACCTATCATAAATTCTACCCAGAGCATAGCCACCTAGGCACTCATATCTCAAGGATGAAGGAAGTCTCTGCCTACACTCGTCTCAATTATCCTAAAGGCTTTATGTAATGTCAAGGTTATATCGTGGTCTACTAGTTCTTAAACTTCATATATAAAAAAACTGTTATATAAATAGGTTTATATGGATTCTACACTTGACAAATTGATTAGTTTAAATTATTTTATTAATACCTATTAGGGTCCAAATGTAAACATTCAATCATTCATAATCAATACATTGACCATAAATGGTTGATATATTATGCTATTTCATTAGGGTATCTTGTGGCCCTTGAAACAATAGTTAATATAAGAAATTTAAATAAAATGTCTTCATTTTTTATTTTATGAGAAAAAAATATTTAATACTAAGGTCTGTCACCTATAGTGGTGAGACTCCACTATACATGACACATATCAATGTATATTTATGAAAATGGTATGTTTGAGAGATCACCTACCTCAATACAGATTCATTTCATTTTCAATATCCTCAAAAATCTTGCTTGAGCTCATAAAATTCTTAGATCGCCTCCTGAGAACCTATATCTACATACAATATTTTATAATTAATTAATTATAACCATTCATAATTAATTAAGTAGTTTATTATTAATTCTTCAATTTGATAATATTTTACGTAATGATTAAAAACATATCGAGTGTAAACGTCTCACTAAAATCTCTAGAAACATGGTTTGGTCCACTCCAGACACACACGTGGACCAAAGAGAAAAAAATTCCCCATCATTAACTAATGAATAAAGGGATTATTTCATCTATTATAAGGTAAATCCCAAGAAATGTTCATATAGTATTGTACCTCTAACCAAAATGAAAGTGGAAATGTGTAATCCTCCTCCTATTATTTCCTCTAGACATAGTGAGAAATATATCCATCAACCACTCCCAATCCCACTGTGATTTTTTGGAATCGACATTGAAACCACATAAGAATCTGTCCAAAATTATCATCAAACTAAGATTAATAAAATTTTAATCATATGATAGAATAAATCACCTAAAAATGTCATCTAAACAAACTATGAATCATCCCCTGACACGGGGGATCAAAGGGAGTAATAGAGGGTGGTTATCCAACTCAATGTCTCTCGCGTACATGCCTCTCAACATAAAATAAAGAGTAGAAACTGGTAAAAGTACACTATTCCCTCACTCAATAAATTTGTTTGTAAGAATATAAGAATTACCATAAGGGATAAAACATATGCCTTTCACCTAATGAATCCTTATGGAGCATCCACCTTAGGATATGGAAAATTGGTTGGCCCCTGGTACCCTACTATAAAATGATAAAGATATCCATGAAATAACCCACCTCATGGGGGAAACCTAATGCAAGAACCTTGATGGATCACCATACATCCACCTTAGGGATTCAACATGGTATTCGTTCCATGACATGTTGTTTCATGGACTCTTTTGATGTGACATAGCTAACCTCAAACATATAGAGAACAATTTTAAGGAACATGATGAAGCCCCTTCTAGGCAGTTCATATAGGTCCCCCCCATCACACCACACCACGCACCATGGTGTCGTGCTTCCCATAGTCCCTCAAAATATGCAAAAAAAAAATTCCCTATGGTGTTTCCACCTCAGTTGATTCCTAAAATGAAAACTACCATGGGACACACCCAACATAAGAGAAAATTCCCTCCATGAAAAATCTCACCCACTATGGTGTGGTCTCCTAGCCTTCACTCATACAGAAAAACATATAAAACACCACCACGATGTTGACCTTGGATTTTGGTTTGACCTGTCATCCATTGAATGACTACTAAATGGTCCACCATTCAGACCATACTGCAATGAAAATAACTCTTTTGGGGTAGAAGTATGAAATCACCTACAACTCATATATCATTATGATTCTTACTCAAGCTCTCAAACACCCATCTAGTCATTGTTTATAGATTAACATAATAATCTCAAAAAAATTATATTCTTGGATTATAAGTATTCTATCAAATTCAAAAAAATTATCCTCTCATTGAAATAAAAATTAGATTTTGATCTAAACTTTTACAACACGGAAGACACTGATCATTACAACATCCCCACCATAGAACATCTCATCCCTGAAAGTCCTCAATTATTATAAACCTTATCATTATTATAAACCAATAGATGATTTATATCGTAATACTAAACATAATACAACCTAGATTATTGATAGGTATAGTGTATTTGGGAATTAGATACATTATATATCAATATAAAATAGGGAATAAATGAACATTATTGAAAACGTCCTTAACATGATCATATTATTCCATCATACGTAAAACTTCATAGGATATCCTGGGTACATATACAAGAATGTGGTGAGCTATAAATACTACCAAGGGAATGAACATTGAATAACATGAATAAAGTGTTACATATTATAAAATGGAAATATTAATGGTGCATAAAATAGGTGATAATCATAAACATGAAAAATGAGGCATGAAAAAGAATGATAATAGAAATACACCATGGGAAATGTGGAAACAACATAAAACATGGCATCAAAAACATAGCTCAAGGCTAACTACCAAGAAATAAAGATTTAAAAAGTCCCATGATGGATTATTTTCACTCCCTAATACCTTCTATGATGTAACATGAGACTAAATAATTACCCAATACATGAGGGTTCTATATAATTCAAGGTTCACCCATCAAATTCATTTCATTCACATCAATAAGTGTTCCACATCGATCATACAACATGGAATCATTTTTCTTAAAATATTATTCCATGATTAAGTGGTGTGGAATAAATATATTTATGACCCCATTCAAATAATTAGGATTTCATAACAGTGAACACCCTTGATATATAAGGGTATGGGTATTTATTACACATTTATTTTTCATGGAAAATCACGGTGAAATTTTGCAAGCCTAAGAGGGGCGTAAAAATGTTCATGGGAGGAAATAATGAGAGTGAAAGGGGTATATTATCATTAATAAATCATGGGAAAAGTAATGTGGATATGTAATAACATATCACAAAATTATAAAATTGACATAAAAGGAAGAAGAAAAACAATATTCTTGAATAACGTGGAGAGGGAGAGGATCTATTACCATGAAAGAGTGGTTCCAAAGTCATTAGAGGGGATTATTGAGATCTTGGGGGAAACATCGGAGGACTATATATAGGTTATGTAAGAGTAAATACATGCTATGTGTTTTTTAGTGAAGAAAAATGTGATATTTTTTGGGTTTATATGGGAAATGAGGGGGGAATTTCTTATAATTTCTCTGACATAGGTTTTGGAATATATATATAAAACAAAAAAACTACAAAAATTCCCATGTTTTTCCATGTATTATTCAAAATAGTATTTCTATTAATTATTTTAAAAAGGAAAAGGTCCAACCATTTTTTAATAATACACTTTCAAATTTGAAAGTGAGTCATGTACTTAAAGAAATTATTTTCACCCATAATCTATATTATAGGTTTTGGATGACTCCTAAAGGTTTTATAATTTTAATAAAATAAAATAATAACAACATTATTTTAAAGGAAAATAATATATTCGGTCTTGGATACCCATTATATTATTTGTTAAATCATCTTTTATCATTATGATGTCACAAAACACATTGTATTTTTATATTGTATTGAAATTTTACCCAAAAATATGATTGTCGTGGAAACATATAAAAAACTATTATATATTTTCTACATGATAATTCCAAAAAAAATATGATTCATATTATCAAAATAATTTAATAAATATATTAATTTTCACTTTTATAATAGAATCAATAATTATTAAGAAATGTTGGTTTTTTACAAACATGGTTTTCATACCCTTATAAATATTAGATTATAATTTATAAAAAAAATATGATCATTTATATTTAATAAAATTTATTTAGTAATAATATTTTATTAAAATTTTATTTATTTAAAACAATTAATTAATTCATCAAAATAAATTTCCTAATGGAAATTTAATATTAATTAAAAATAGATTTTGTTTTTTATTTTCTAAAATTGAAAATCATTTACAGTAAAACAAAAATAAGAAGTAATATAGTTATATATAATATAAATATTCAAATTATTATGGTCTTGATACCTATCCCTTTATTACACCGGAAATTTCCGTAAGTGTATGGTGTGTGACAGTAAGATATTCATGTGGTGGATCAGCATACATGGTTTGGGTTTTCATCTCGATGATCTTGGACTTCTCCAATAAATAGGGTTTATCATTCTTAAGATCTTGGATATTAGCTTGGGATTGGACATGGTCAAAGATGAGTGATTATGTCACCCTCTGATGCTCCTATATATGGACTTCATTGGGTATGATCCTGTAGTTTAAGGCCATAACATCCTTTATCAGGGTCAATTGAATTTTTTAAAAACCTATATTTATACTAATCATATGAATACTATTTAATAAATATATTAAAAAACATTATAATTCTTAACATTATTTTTTATATAGTAGGATATATTAAAACTAATGAAGGTCATTTGTATTCTATAACCATAATACAAAATAAGAAATTTGATTACAACATACTATGTGCTCAGAAAAAGATTTATTTGAATCATATTGAAACAAACTCTATGGTAATCCATGATTGCATGCAGGGAAGAATCACTCCCCCTTTGTCCATAGCCTATATCATCAGGAGGTGCCATTTCAACCTCAGCAGCAACAATATCCAGGTGGTGCACATGTGGCATATTGGTAATAAGGTGGTCAATTATTTTTCTTCCTTGGCGGTGGAAGAGCAAGGTACTTACATTAATGGTTTACCAAATACCCATATTATTGTAACAGAGGGAGTGAATGTGATTAGGGGAGACCAGCTTGGTCTTCACTATTTTAGACACCCTAAGCTTGTATCTTTGGCCTTTCCCACGACTTTTCTTTGTCGGTGTTTTTTCTTCGTTTTAATAAAAATGAAATCGATGATGATGAAGAAATTCAATTAAAACACATGGGGAATTTTGTTTATCAATGTTCAAGTTGACACAATATTCCCCAAATCAGAAATATCTCCCCACAAATATTCATTAAACACATGAGAACAGAAGTGGGTAACTCTGTTTCATCTCCTCCTTCAGTTCCCATTTCACTTCATCAAACTTCTGGTTTCTCTGCAGCATTATGACAAGGTTCATTTCCTGATCTCATAAAACATTAACTCTATAATATATGATATTCATCAGATTTTTCTCATTGAAAATTACATTCTCCAACAATACCAAATTTGGATTTAGTAAGGGGTCTGGTACATACTTCCTCAATATTGCTATGTGGTATAAATCATGCACTTGGGATACGTTAGGTGGTAGTGTTATTTGATAGGCCACTCCTCTAATGTAGTCATGGATCTCAAAGTGTTCGATCTATCTTTGATATTTATTTACCAGCTTTTGAAATCTCCTGACTTTCCACCATAGAGATATGTAGAGGAATACATTATCTCAATCCTAAACTCTAGGTCTCATCAATGAATTTCAGCATAGCTATTTAATAGAATCTAATCCTCCATGATGTGTTTTTAAATTGTCTTTCCATTTGACAATATTTTCTTGACCATTTCAGGACCTAGTAATTTTCATTCCCCAATATCTTCCCATTATGTAGGGGTTCTATAGCTCCTTCATAAACAGAATCATTTGGAGCCTTCTAGATTCTTGAGTGAAAGTTATTATATTATGAGAACTCAAGCATAGGAATATATTGATCCCATCCCCCTTTAATGTTAATTGAGAACTCTATCAACATATCCTCAAGTGTATGGATAGTACACTCTAATTGGACATCATTTTGAGGATGATAATTTGTGCTAATGTTAAACACACTATTTATGGCATGATAAAGTCTCTTCCAGATGTTGGAGGTAAATATTGGATCTTTATCAGATGCAATAGATAGTGGTGTTCTGTACAGACTCTCCACTCATCTAATGTAAATCCTTACAATTTTAATGAGTGATAAGTCCTCTCAAATTGAAATGAAGTGATCCATCATTGTATTAGGATCCACCACAACCCATATGGAATTATATCAAATTAATTTATTCAGAAAACTAATGAAAATGTCTATTGTTATTTTTACCATTTCCATATATGTATGGTTAATGGTTTCATCATTCCCTAGAATTTCTACCATTCTACTTTCATATACTGATATAAATAGATTATCGATAAATATTTAAAAATATTTTAAATCATATTATATCAAAAATATTTCTATGAGAGATCTCAATACATATTTTCGCTCCCTATAAGGATGGAGAAGGTTGAGTTATGTGCATCATTCAACATCTCCTTAATTAACATTGGAATTGATGGTACATAATATCTTGAACCAAATCCAACATATCCTTCTTAATTAATATTTAACTTTGATGGTTTTCCTTTTCATATAGCTTACACATTCTTCTAAATTTACAAATAACCTCTTTAAGAATACTTTGTCTTCTCTAGAATGGATGATTGAGAAATCATTTTTTAAAAGACTAATGATGTTCCTTACATTATGATTCCAATTTCATTAAGTTTCAATTATAAATGATCAGATCCATCTCAATTCTCATCAATGATAAAATTTCAATATCCTTTCTATATAGAGAATCTTCCTGTTTATTTGATTTCCTAGGATTGCAGTGGACAGAGTAGTAATAGTCCATAGCTGGCTATAACCATATTTATGACAGCATATTCATATTTTTTGTGTGAATATATACTTTAGGCTCTAATTATCTATATATTTTTGACACATCTCCATAAAGAGACAATGTAGCTTGATTTTAAATGTGAATATCACTATATCCTACTCCAGATCATGTGTTAGGTAGTTCTAATCATGAATATTGAATTTCCTTAAGGCATATACTATCAATTTTTCATTCTACATTAATACATAGACTATCCCTTTCTTCATGGAATCATTATACCCCATGAAATGATCTCCATTTTGGGTAGTGTGAGTACATGTGTAGTGATAATAATATTTTTCAACTACATGGGGCACAATTTATATTCATCATTCCAAAAACAAACATGACCCCTTTCGAGTTATCTTGTGTAGAGTGTTTGATAATAATAGGAAATTTCACACAAAACGAAGATAATACCCAGTTAATCCATAAAAAATATGGATATTTGTCAAACAAGTAATCATAAACCATCCTTATATTTATTTTTTCATTGAAGGTTCCATAGATATTCCATTTCTTATGATAATATTCCCCAAAATTGAAACTTCCATCACACAAAATTAACATTTTATTTACTTTTCATAATGCTTATCCTTCCATAAGTATTTTCCACAGTGCTTAAATACTTGTCATGATCCACCATTATTTTGAATTATATTAGGATATAATCTATAAATACTATCATAACTTTTTTATGGTAATATCTAAGGGTAATATTAATCAATTCAATGAATATTTATGAAATATTAGTGAGTCCAAAAGCAATTACAATGAACTTGAATTTCCCGCACCGTGTTCGGAAAACAATCTTGGTTATATCCTCCCTCACTCATACTTGGTAATTCCAAAATCGATGTTCCACCTTGGAGAAGCATTGTACTCCACGTAGATGATCAAATGAGTCATCAATCCATGGTGGATAATACTTATTATTTATTTTTACCATGTTTAGATCACCATAATCAATGCAACGGTTTATTGACCCATCCTTCTTTTTGATGAAGAGCACTGGTGCCCCCCCAGGTGAAGAACAACATCATATGAAACCTTTATCTAGATTCTCATATATTGGTTTCCTAACCTCGACATGTACCACAATATTCATTCTATACAAGGTATTGGATAGTTTAAATGCCCTTTTTAAATGTTAGATTGAAAATTAAACCACCCATCTATGATGAAGACCAGGTAATTATTTCAGAAACACTTTATCATATTACCTCATGATGGGAATGAATTATAGGATGATATTTTTGATAGATTCAATCATTTGGTCGTGATATGATTTCTCTTATGTAAATAATATCTATTCCTAAGATATTAGAGCTAAAGAAGATTCATCCATATCTAGGGATTTTTACTTAATTAGATGTAAATTCATGATACATATAGTCATTTCTTTCTCATAGAGATTTATGTTGGAAATATACCTGGAAATACAATACATACTCATAATTGCATAAAATTCCATCAAATACATTATCATTAGGTTCTCTTGGAATATTATCCCACATGTTTTTATAGGGGAGGGGTTCTATAATTGGGATAAACTAATTTCCTTATTATCCATTTTCACTGAAATATACACTTCCATGCTTTATGGTAGTGTTTGAATAGTTATACTAAATGTATTTAATATGATGGAATTCATAGAACCCAAATCAAAAAGTAAATTTTCTATTCATGAAGGAATAACTACTGTACCTATCACCAATTAATTTTTTCGATCCACCTCTATGGTTTTGATGGAATAAGTTATCCCTTGTTTCCTTGGAGAATATTGGTTGTGTCTAAGAAACATTTGATTAGCTCATTGGTTGAAGATTTTCCTTATTACTTGTAGTTCAAACAATGAAAAATGCACAGAGGGTTGACTAGATCATTCATTTCCACCATCGCATTATTGGGTTTCTCCTGTAGACAATCACTAGCTTAGTGTCCTTCCATTCAACACCTCAAACTTTTTTTCATCCCCCTTAGGAAATTTATGGGGTGCTTCTTTCCACCCTTATGAAAGGTGTTATGTTGAAATTTCATATCATAATTATATTTCTCCATCGTACTATAATAATTAGACACCACTTTCTACTCCTTATCCCTGGGATACCCTTGATATTACCATAAATCTATTTTGAATTTAAAGGAACATCAAAAATTTTCCTCACAGCTATCAAAGTCATAAAAATCTATGGATTTTCGTAGACTAGGGTTTATCCCAAAAAAGAAGATGTAAACTTTCCATTTAGGGGCGATGACAATGATGGATGTGAATCATGTATGTCCTATGTTGTTTTTTTGCATGAACCAATGGATTGGTCATATTTTCTTCTGAGGTGAAGTAAAACCCTTTACATATTAAGTCATATAATGTGAGGAAAATATTTGTAACAAAAATTATCTACAACTCCTTCTAACCCATCAGTTTGACCTATTTTTAGGATTTATATTCTTGATAAATGTACACCACTAACCTGTTTCTCCATCCACATGATAAATAGCCATTGTAACATTTTCTTTCACAGAACATTTAAGGATGGAGAAGATATTTTCAATGGAGTTTATCCATTTTTTAGATTAAATGATCAAATGATCCAGCAAATTTCAGAGGCCTTTGACACATAAATGAATCAATTACATCATGTTCTATCTTAAGGGGTTTGGGGATTACTTTGGATCCATGTTTCTCTTTAGAACATAATTTAATAAAGATATAATCACCACAGTGTGTGTGATTCCTTCTCTCATTGTGTTTGGAATCTCATTTGGGAAGTCATCCCATTTCCCTTCCCATTGACCATTTACATAGTTCTTCCTATTTACATCTATTGTATAGAATAAAGGGAAAATTAGGGATGAGTATTTTGAAACAATTAATCACATTAACAAGAATCCAATTACAATAAAGTGATAATTTATAACATACATTTATTTCCAAAACTTATTAATTTCTAGATTTCAATATATGTTTTCCACGATCAATTTTATATCATACACCCTTATGGGAATTATTCTGTTCCATAAATAATGTTTTTAATGATCATGTGAATTTACCAAAAAATATCTCCTAGTTGTTTAAAAAAAATGTTCCATAAGGCCCATTGTGGTGAAGCAGTTCTTGATTGAGCCTAGTTCAAGGTAGTGTTTTCAGTTTTTACTAGTATGCATATCTATGCCAAAGACACATCCACGTGTACTATCAAAACATGGATGTATTATGTTTTAAATCAATTTCTCTGTACTTTGACAAAATTTAGGGGTGTATTATTATGTTTAGATTGTTCCCTAAGGATTTTGATAATGTTTTTTAGTTCTAATCCAAAAAAAAACTACACTTTACTTCCATACAAACTATGAAATCCATTTTTTTCTACAAATTAATTCATGATATATTAAAAAATATTACACAAAATAAATCCCAAAAGAACAATATTTCTAGTGTATTTTTTAATTAATTAAATTAAAAAACTACATATAAATAGAACACATCGATGTTTATAAAAACATATTTAACAGGCTCATATTATACAAATGTACTTAAAAATGTGATAACCTCGGGACATACATAAGAAAGGGGTGAGTTACACAGCCTAGTAAGGGAATAAAAATTTCATAACATGAATAGATTATTAAATTTTTGACAATATTCATATTAATGAGACAAAAAAGGGGTGATAATCCTAAAGATGAACAATGAGGCATGTCATGGCATGAAAACATAAAGGCAGCATACGAAAACGTGGAAACAACATAAAACATGGAACCATAAACCTAATTAAAAGAAAACATACTAGAAATAGTGATGGAAAAACTCCCATGACGTATTAGGTTACCCCTAAACCCTTTTATGATTTCTCATGAGACTGAAACATCATACAATCTATTGGAGCTCTATGTAATTATGTGCGTAACTGTCACTTTCGTGTCATTCAAATGAATAAGTGTACCACATAGATCATACAACATGGAATAATATTTTATCCCAGTTTATTCCATTATTATTTATTTTAGAATAAAAACATGCATGTCCCAAATCAACAATGTAAGAGTACATAATGGTGAACACAATTGATAGAAAATGGGTATGGGTATTCACTAAACATTTGTTTGGCATGAAAAATTGTAGTCAAATTTTAGTAGTATAAAGGGGGAGTATAATTGTTCATGGTAGAGATTAATGAGAGTGAAATGGTTCTCTCATCATTTATAAATTATGGGAGAGATAAGGTTTATATGAAAGAACATTTCATAACTTTATTGAATAGAGATAAGAGTCATAAGAAAATGAAGACTCTTGAATAATGATAAGAAGAAGAGGATCCATTACCTTGAGATAGTGGTTTGAATGGCATTTGAGGAGAATCTTGGGAGATTAGGGTAGACTTAGGTGAACTATATATTGGTAGGGGAAGATTATAGAAATAATACATTATTTTTCATTGAATACAAATGGGATCGTTAGTGTGTTTATATAGGAAATGACTGGGGAATTATTTATTATATATCAAACATAGGATTTGGACTCTAAATAATAATATAATCATGAACACAAATCATCCCATAGTTTTTTCCTATGGTTTATATCAAATTATATTTAAATTAATT
The DNA here is from genome assembly GCA_963277665.1 of Viscum album. Lineage (NCBI taxonomy): Eukaryota > Viridiplantae > Streptophyta > Magnoliopsida > Santalales > Viscaceae > Viscum > Viscum album. The sequence continues at coordinate 690,332,669 of OY728167.1, forward strand.
ATTTTATATTTCCATGTTCTGGAGTTATTCTAATAATACCCTTTTTTATGTGGAAGTGATTCATGTCCTTAATGAAATGATTTTAAAAACATAAAATATGTTGTAGGTTCTGGAAGAGTCATAATGGTTGTATAAAATTAATCATGTATACTAAAAATCATATTATTTTATAGTAGATACATAGATTTATTTTTGTATATTCTTTTCAGTATCTATTATATCATTATTTTGTTATTATGATGTTATAAAACACATTTTATATTTATACTGTATTTGGTTCTTACCTGAAGATTAAGCTGTTAAAGAAAATTATTAAAAGTTCACCATTGGATAATTTAAATGTTATGAATCCAAAAATATTATTCATTTTAAATAAATAATTTTATAGTATATGAATTTTCACATTTAAAATATAATCATCATTTATTGAGATATGTGAGTTTTTTATCAATAACAGTTTTCGAACACTTATAAAAATTACATTTGACTATATAAAAAATGTATTATAATTTTCATTCAATAAAAATTATTAAAATAATATTTATTAAAATAATATTTATTTCAAAAATAAATTATATCATCACAATAAATATATTAATATGAATTCAATAATAATTAAAAATATAATTTTTGTTTTATTCTATAAAAATATAAATCATTTATATTGTAATGAAAATTAAAATTAAAATAATTTTATAAAATACACATATTCATATTATTAGGGTCTTGATTAATATCCCTTTATTACACTAAAAATCACCCTAATGTTAATTTTTTTATGGTGAGACATTCATGGTGTGGTTCAGTGTACGTGGTTTGGGTTCTGGTCTCAATGAGCTTGAACGTCTCTCATAAATGGTTTATCTCGAGCCTAAGTTGTTTGGTCTCAACTTTTTCTGGGTCAAGATAAATTCACAGTGATATTATCTATCATGGAAGATCCAACAAATGATATTAATAGGTTATGATCCTACAGGTTGATTGCACCACTTTCATTGTCTATGTCAATTAGATTTTTTAAAACCCTATATTTATAATATTCACATGGTCATGGTTCAATAGCTATATTGACAATGTTTATGACTCTTAAAAGTATTTTAAATATGATAGGATATAACAAAACTAATGAAGTTATTTTTTCTTCTATAACCATATTACATAATATGACATTTAATTAAAATACTAGGGAAATTTATTTGTAAAAGTATTGTTCATGACATCAATGGTTTTTGAACATTATTCCTCACCAACCTCGATCATGAATTCATGACTATTTTTAACATCTAACCCTAGAATTACATATGATATTTTACAATGAAACTCATAAGATTTGGTGCACTATTCATCAAAACCCAACCCACCACTCATAGCCACCATTGAATCACCAAGAATGTTCATACTTACACATTTCTATCTTAAGAAATTCTAAATTAATTGATAAATTAATCATTGAACTTATGGTTCTCTTCACCATAATATGCAGCTCATAAGGGTTGATTCCATGGAATTATTCTTCATTCATCATAATTACTTAATGAAACACATTTATAATGGTCAATCAACCCACATAATGTGGTCTCCATCTAACTATACCCAATTATATAAGAAAACATTGTTCATTCCATCTCTTAAAAAATTTCTCAAAAACACTCAACCACACCCACCAACGTCCCATTATATTACACAATCATAATTCTTTTACTCTTAATGTCTGGATGATATCATCTAGACACTAACAATAGTCTAAATGCATATTTTTGTGTAATTCCATAGATGGTACCTCATCCAACCAAATATTTTTTCATGCTCCACTTATGAACATCATTGAAAATTTGATTTGACTCACACTTTAATCACACTAAAATCATCCCATGACAAATTTCAACGTATATACTATGTTTACTATCACATTTTTGTACGAAATATATTATTTTCAATACATAAAAATAAATGATATCCGCCTACTCAGTTGAATCATAATGCCACATCGCCCATCCAATGGACAATCTTACAACGCATGTGACCCTACCAACATGGGTTTATTCCTCCATGGTCTACACTCCGTAAAATAACACATGAAATGACTTGACATGGTTTTCCTTCTCACAGCAATAATCCAAGAAAAAACATCATCCATCACTCGTGTATGGCTAACCAAGAATGACATCATTGTCATATTCCTAAATTATCTGTTGTAACAAGTGTCATATCCCCTAAAAACTATGGTGAACACCCAACCATGTATTTTTTTGTATGTTTACCTTTCTTATAGCCTCAATAAGTTCCATCCTCATACATCCCTAGAATTAATTTTCAAGACACACACCTGGGTCAACTAAATCATGACACACTGATCCATCTTTGATGTAACCTCTACCCACATATGGACCATTACCATTTAATCAAAACAATCATACATTCATGACTATATGTATTTCATCAAAATTATCAGTATGTGTTCCACACTTGACCACACACCAATTTAGAAAAAAATGTATCCACACATAACCAGTGTGTTCCACCTCTATCATAAACAAACATAACAGGTGTATGCTCCAGTATAAACCAATAACATAAAAATAACTCATAATACCATGAGTCATGTATTATCAAACACAGGATCCTCCATCTATAAAACAAAGCATTACCTTTCTTATGTCAATATCATTTTATAAGAATCACCCTTGGAACTCATCTTCAAAATCATGTCAATTTGACCTATGACATGGTCTAACACATGATATCCTAATAACCCGAGCATCATCTACAAACCAGAAACATCTCCACATGCTCTATCCATAATAGATACAACCATATAGGATCAGGATTATTTATATCTCTAGGGAAAATACCAATAGTCACTATGACTTAAAATCCTCTATAAATTGACTATTGAAAATGATGTTTTATATAAAGAACCTCCGGTGATCTTCATCACACTCACAATATTGTATCCATCTGACAATGCCCTTAATGCATTAATGACCATCCATTTCCTAAGAACCACAAGTTCATTGAAATTTTAAATATCTATGTAATCACTAGGTTTATATTAAATACTTAGTAGCACCTCTCTTGCACTGTTCTCAACCCGAAGCATCAACCCACGCATCAATCTCTATGAACACTCACATACATGGAATAAAACAATCTCTTGGTTAACCCTGATATATTAAAACCTCCCCAAAGGCACTAGGATCCACCACTTATCTTGAAACTCTTATCTAGCACAAGCCACATCTCATGGGGAAACATATCTTCTCCCATATAAAATATCCCATAGAATATCACCTGTAAAAAACCCTAATATTGTGTTCTCACATATACGTAACAAGCATCACATGTGAAGTCATCAGCCTACTAGGGCATTGATCCACAATGGGAAAATTAATATGAGACTAGTCCCTTAAGAACCATGGTCTCATCCACACACACACACACAGATATATATATAGGCATTATCATATGATGACCCATGTCGACAATATCATAGCCATATGGTTTGATTAAGTAAAATTCCAAAAAGAAGATCATTGGAACACACAATATAGTATATTTTTGACAAATTAAATAACCAGAATGATATTATTTATGGAACTAATACAATAATCACTCCGCACAGTTATATGACTATGTAATTTAATGAATGTACCAAACCTTTATGGGTCAATATACATCCCTTCTAAGAGGGTCCTCACAGTCATCATCATGGAGAATCCATTTGTAAAATCCACATGTCCAATCGTCAAAATGAAATATACTATGGCCTAGCCGAGTATAATTACACTAAAGAGTTATATGAGAAAAAATTATATAAGTTGTTTTTTAAAAATTAAATTGTTTAACACTCTTTCACTGGTGATATCAATCCTAAAAAATAACATAGATATCATGTAGGTCCTAGATGAAAATTATGATACGTGTCCACTAACCTATAACCAGTTATCGAAGAGCCTAAAATAGATAAATCCAAATTCATAAATACATGAAGCCATGTGTAATACACTAGGTGAAATAATATAATCTTAATATCGAAAAAAGAACAAAAATATCAAACCCTAGTAACCGAGACATCCCCTTGATAAAGGTGTTTTGTGCACACCAAGATGATGTATATAACAACACCTACAAATTCCTAGACCACCAATATACAATCTACCCCAATAAAAAAGACAAAATAAAAATATTTTTTATGGATTTGTAATGTCTTCCCCCTATATATGGCCATTGACTGATATCTATACTAGAGAAGTCCCCAGTGGGACGTCCTGTGTGACTTCTCATATGCCTAAGGTTGTCAAATAGTAGTGGGGATCAATGGTAGTACCATGGAAGGAATATAAATCCATATCAGAGTAGTAATATAATTATAAATAACCAAACAACATGCTTATAATATTATCAATGGATGACGAATTAATGAACCATAATTGTAAATAAATATTAAATAAATACATAATCATACCATCATATAGAATCATTATTATACATGCACACATAGAATCATTTCTTATTAGGTTCATCACGTAAATGATTTATATAAATGAATATATGATACAAGGCTCCAATTCATTCTTGATTCATACATCATAAATTTATTATATTTTCCCAATCTATGAAGATGATTGATCCAAACATGGGCCCCTAACTAACCCGAACCCTTTAATAGTGATGATATGACCATATACCCATGTATCACGGTCTCCTAGGTATGGTGTGAGTAAAATATAGTAGGTAACCACCAATGATATCCCTAAAACCTATTAAATGTAGTTTATGAGCATGTGACATGCTCAAAGAAAATAAAAAATAATATTATGGGGTGAAAGAATAAATAAAATATCCATTGTTGATCCTTAGGTTCTAAAATGACACCAAAGATCAAATATACATGATTATTTCATTTGTGAAGTGTCTCTAAGAAACACATACAATTAAATCAACCAATTCCATGCCCAACGAGGACATAATAGAAGGTGTTAGAACATATTTATATGAGTTAATCCTTGGAAATTTAACAGTATCAGGAACACATCAAAAATAGGAGGATGAACCATCAAAATCATATAGACCCAGAGGGTATATCACAACATCTTAGGAATTCGATATAAACCTGAAGTCCAAACCCAATATAATTTCTTAATGAATTCATTAAGTACAAACATTAATTTCTTGATCCCAAAAGAAAGTCCAATGTATTCGGTAGTATTTTTGTCAATATCTGAATCCTAAGTGACAATCACTAGGCATCCCTTTTAGACTGAACAGATGAATCTTAATTAGCCACCGGTGAATTCCATTTAAATTTTGTATGGTTTTGAATCACCCATGGTATTTCATAAAATATAACTATTAATTGTTTTACATTAACCTATCACTTAACGCATAATCAATTTTGGACTCTAAATTACAATACCTAACATTGTAACTGTATATATATCAAGTTCACATCAGTGATCCAGATGCTAAAGTGATACCAGAAATCATCATTATCTACATAGTGATACTTATACTCTTTGGGGTAAATTTTTTGGATTTTTTTTATATTTTATTTTTTGAATATTAAAATCCCTCACAATATTTTGATGTACTCGTTTTTTATTGAGAAATGTTTTTAAATAATAAATTAGATATTATTAAATCAGGAGTTATAGTGTATGCAATTTCATATTTCCTATTTCATAAAAAAGTAAAAAAAAGTTATTTAAATTTTAGTATACAACCACAATGTATAATTTCGTCTATAAAATGTTTACACGTTGGTCGGAAATTGTTTTATTTATTAAGTTTCATATCAATTTTTATCATAATGCTCTATTTAATTATTCTATGATAACATGATTTGTATAGATCTAATACTTTAATAGAATTTTCATTGCGATAGAAAATATTTTTTTACATTTCATTGAAATAATTGATTATCTTAAATAATTGTTTTTGATCTATAAAAAATCTCAAATAACTGTTATAGTTACTCAATTATACAATATAAAAAATACAATTTATTTTGTTTTCCATTGATAAATATTGTGATGGACCTCATAATTAGACAATTTCCATTGATTTGAAATGAATAATATTTTTTTATATTTCATTAATCTTAATGATGGTCTTAAATTTCCTTTTAGATGCCAATTTTTTTCCAAATTTATACCAATATATTATTAATTTTTATATAGATTTAGGATACTATTTGGTACATTTTTTGATCATATATTTTTATATATAATTTATATTTATTTTTTAAATTATTTTGTTAAATATCTAAAATTTATCTATTTTAGTTAAACTGGGCCTTTTGCTAATTCATATTTTTATAAGGTAAAATAAATCAATGAATTGTTTTTTATCAACTGTACGCATGTATTTAGTTTAATGTGATGACATAACTAAATAAAAAAACCACACACTTTGAAGGAACACTATGTAAACTGATAACAAATTATAATATTCTCATGGTTAATGTACTGACAGCAAGACCACATAGTGATCATGTTCATTTTTACACTTTAATTATTTTTTTTCATAAATCTATAATTTTTAACATGCTCTGGTATTCTTCTTCTTTGATACAATGATAGAATTCGTGTTTATATTAATTATTTTAAGTAATTTATTTAATTTTAAAATAAATATGTATTATATAAATTCCATGTGATGTATTTTTAAAATATTTTATTTTTTTTATAAAATTAGTTTTAATTTATTCGTTATACACACATTTCTATATAACATATATTTTGATTATATAAATTATTATATTTTTCATTAATTTCATTGTTTGATTATTTTATAATTTAATATTTTATAAAATTAAATTTATTAAAATTTATTTTATGGTATATAATAATTATAAATTTCTATTAAATATTTATGCATGGTATTAAATTATAAGGAATTTAAAAGTTTGATTTTAAATAGTCAAATTATTTTTTGAAATTTATGGTATTTCTTTGATTTATTATTAGTAATATATTTTGAAATATTTAATGGGTAATTTAAACTATTTTGAATAATACTATTCATTTTAAATTCAAATTATTATTGTTTTAATTAATATCGAATGATAATTTTATCTCTCCAGATAATTAGGTAGTTTGACATTGAATTTATTTACCTAGTTTTAGATTCAATTTTTAGTTTTTAAAGATACCATTTAAATAGTTTGGGATGCATTAAAAAAAATATCATTCATCAAAACATTAACCTTCTAAAATCAAAATATCTTTACCCTAAACATTGACGTATTGTACCAATGTGGTCAATTTTTCATTTGTAGATAGTCTAACAAGTGTTAAATGAAACTTTTTGTGACTTCTTCTGCTACTTTGATAAGATATTCAAAAGAAATACATATGAACCATAAAATGTCATCCATTTGTTTATCTTATACATCATAGTAGATTCTTATATTTGTAAAAATTCTTACCATCTCAAATTTGCTCTAAATTTTCTATTTATGATTTTATATTCAAAAGCATTCTTTCATTTATTCCTCTGGTTTTGACTTCCATATTCTAATGTCAAAACATTTTGGGTTGTGACTCTGATAGCTAAAATTCAGTAGTGTGATTATGTTGTGATTCCCCAAAAATGAATCAGATGTATTGAAAAACATTCTTGTATAATAAGTAGTTTTTATTTGGTTTATGATCCCCCTTCAAGAATTAGTTTATTTTACAATGTGTATCTCTTATGTAGAGAAGTATTAGAGTAAACTAAGTTAGTTTTACATCTGACTACTAAAAAACAAAACCTTGTGTTCTTTTATTTCACTTTTATTTCCATTACTAATTAAATCTTTTAAATAACTCTTATAAATAATTTAGATAATTAATCCATTTATTTTTAAAAAAAAGTAATTTTGAAGATTCACCCTTCCTCTAGACTATCTTCCATTACCTTCTCTCGCCTAACATCAAAGACAATCTGGGGCACTCACGAGGGTACCCTAGGACATGCCTTAACAAAGACACCCAAAATGGGCTTCCAAATCTCAATCTCATTTTTTAGGTCAACATCATTGATTAAAGTTAATAATGTATGATATAATTATTATATTCTCATCACATCCTCCTGAAATAATTAAGAAACATCACTTTCATATGTTTATAAGGACATGATAATTTTCATCCCACATTCTATGGTCATCATAGTAAAGTTCAAAAACCCAACCTTTTATAAGTCCTAACTAAGGAATAACCACCTTGGATCTCACATATAAGTGGGGAAGGAATTATCTCCTCATGATCCTCTAAATTATACTAATGGTTTTAAGTATTATTGAGGTTCGATCACAACCAAATACAAATTATCATTCCCATAAAACATACTCCCACAATAAAGATGGTTTTATGATCCAAATGTAGGGATATTATGATATGTTCATTTAATTTGAATTATACCCTTAGAGATTAAGTGTCCCAGGGAATTCATTCATAATCAAGTCCACATCCATTGATGGATATTGTATCAATCAAGTACAAAATGGTCCACTGTGTCCCTTAGAACATTTTTCAATATATGAAATTTCAAAATGAAAATTTTATTTTATATTTCATGAAAAAAATTATTTAAAATGGAGATAAATTACCATTAGTGAATAGATGGAATTAGACATTCTGTATAATAAAATGCATTTAAAAAAAGTGTATGTTCAAGGGAACAACTACCAGAATACAATGTAATTTCATTTTTAAAAGATTAAAAACTCTCATTCAATATTTTGTAAGTCTTCAATCATCTCCCAAAACATATCTCAGGCCACCATATCCAATTACTAATTAATTATAACCACTCATATTAGTTCATTAATTTATAATTAATATTAAAATTTAATAAAAATAGATATAATGACTCAAAACACATTGAGCATCAACAACTCATCAAATTACAGAGAAACTATGTGTGGTCCACTCCTGAAATTCACCCAAACCTAATCCACACAAAATCTCCACCCTTATCAATTTATTCAATGAATAATTTAATTCACTATAGATCAAATCCAGAAAACGGTTCATAATGTAATGTACCTATAGGAAAACGAGGTGTGAATATATGTGATCTTGAACCATGTATTCCCTCTATCTAGGATGATAAATTTCACATGTCATCCTCACCCAATTCCACCATCCTCTATTAGAATCGGCACAAAAAACAGAGCGAAATCCATCCAAAAATTAGCATGAAACCAAGATGAATAATATAAGAATTATCGGAAGAAAGTCCTCACCCAAAAATGCCATCAAATAATACTAATAATCATCCAACAAAATGTTGGATCCATTAAGGTAATAGAAGGGGGTTTATAATGAATTCCTCTCCTAGTATGCATCTCTCAACCTAAAAAAATATGTTACACAGTGGTAAATTAAAAGTCCTCCCCTGCTGAATCCAGGTTGGGGAAGCATTATGATTTGTCCATTGGGACCAAGATTCATTCCTCTCACCTGGGGTATCCCTATGTTGAAGTCATTAGATATAGTGTGTAAATACTCGCCACTAAATCTTGTTTGTGTCATAGAGAATATCCTTACGGCATAGCCCACATCAGGGAGGAAACTTGATACCCATCCTCCCAAGGGCCCTCCATGACATAGTACTCCAGGATGTGGTTTGGTCTCCCTTCCAAGTTATTTTCTGGCCTGGCCTCCATAGATACAATGTATTATTCACTCGACAAACTAAATACCATAATGAGAACTATAGTAAATCCCCTAATGGTTGTTTTAGAGAGAGAATTCCCCCAGCACATCATGTCCTACACCATAATATGGTTTTCATCATAGTCTCTCAAAAATAACATAAATTCTCCACCATGGTGTGGCCTCATTTATTATTTCCCAAAGAGAAACTCATAGGAACGATCCCTAACCCTAGGAAACAATTCCTTGAACCCATGGGAGCACTCAACAGTACCGCCTGCCCACCATTGTGTGGTCTCCCATCCTTCACCAATATGAATAAATGTGTGAATAAATACCATATAGTAAAACCTCTATTGTGATGTTTCCTTATTACCTTTATAATATTTCATTAAGGGTTATAGTTTACACCATTCCACAATTCATGGGGTTGTGGCGTGGTCTACTACCTGTAAACAACCCCCAATCCTAGGTAAACTTGTACCTTCTCTGATTCTTCTCTCAGCTCCCAAACAGCCATTCAAGCCTTATTCCATGTATAAAACCAGCCTATCAATATCTCAAAATTCATAGATTCCCAAACCAACTCCCAATTCTAAAAAAACATCCCACCAAAATCTGAATTAAATTTCCTTCTAAATTTTCACAACATGAAAGACCTAGTTGATTATAATGAGTATACTTTTCTTATGATATAATGATATTACACTTTTAGTTCATGAATTATAAACCAAAAATTAATTTCTTATCACTGGTCATTTCTATCTAAAGTTGATTTTCAATTTTGGGAGTAAATTACTCATAAATATTGAATTTATATTTAACATAAATAATTTGTGTAACACACACAATCAAAATGTATACATTTTCCTCATCTCCCTTTAAATAATAATTTTTATCCACCTTTCTATTCTTGGAAATTATGACCTCTAAATTTTATTCCAATTTGGAATACCATGTAATAGTCACTTGTTTATTATTATATAATTTTCTCTCTTGATTACAAACTTTTGAACCATCATTATATATTATAAATACTTATAGTTATTCAATTTAAACCTCATCCTTAATTTCTCCATTTAATAAAATTAACTTCAAAAATATTTCAAAAAAAGTTTTACTTCATTGATGACATATTCAAGGAAAATATGAGTTTTCTGAATCCTTTCAACTGGTAAAATAATATCATTAAAATTTATACCCTCAATTTGGAACTAAACATTGTCAACAAGATGAGATATATTATATATTATTTCTCCCTTCTCATTGAGATTATCCTAAAAGTACCACTATCTAACAATAATTTTCTTATATTTATAACATGAAACAAACTACAAAGTTTTATTATTCAAATTTATTTTCAGAAATTCATCTATATCTATCATCCAATCCTTATATAGTAATACATTATCCACACTATTTTGATAAACATGTGCTTTAAATAAGCTTTCATTATAACGTTTTAAAGATATATCTAATTTAATACTATTAATGATATATTTAAGGATCTTTTTGAAATCAACATGTTTAATAAGTTAAGAAAACTTAGTTACTCCTTGATATGATACTTACTCTTAAATATAATTTTTGAAATTAATATAGTAAATTTTAATACTGTTTTTGAAAATAATATTTATCCCATGATATAAATCATAATCTCCATGGGATTATTCAATTCGATTGTTAATGGGAAATGATTTTCTTATTATACAATTAACATCCATGAAAACAACATCAAAATTATAAATAATATTACACATCGTCTTATTATTATAATAGTAACTCCTTTATTCAAGTGCATATCAAAGAAACATCCCATTATCAGTCATTTGATCAAATCTCCAAAAATATATTCCTTTAATCTTGATGTCACATATAATACTGAATACGATTAATTTCTTAAATTTTGATTCATTAGGTACCACATATCGTAGGTTTATTTATTTAATTTGATCAAAACAGTAACTGAATTAGAATTTGGATAGCCACTATTAAATTTTTTCTCCAAAAATATTTTAAGGTTGTATTCTCTATTAACCTAATTATCCAAATTTCCTCTAAAATCTAATTTTTTATCTCTATAAACATATAATATATGGTGTGTATAGTGTAATATGTTCATAACTAATACTATACTAATCATGATATTCCATAATGTCTTCATTCGAATATATATGTTTCAATTTTTAGATTTATGTATTTTGATAGCACATCTCATTTTTTATCACTTATTAGAAATAAATTATACATATTAATAGAAAATTGGTCTCTTAAGAAAAAAACATATTTAATATCAGTAAATTCATAAATAATGTTAATAAATTAATTATATTAATTTTTTAATTTCAATCTCATTAGACCATGCACCTTTACCTAAATCAATTCGTGGGAATTATTTATTTTGATATTTACAATCTTATAAATTTTTCTCACATTATTTACCTTATGAAACTCATCATATGTGATTCTCCGCTCATGGTTCAACTATATAATATTCATCATGCATTTTTTTTAAAAGGTTGGGGCCGAAGACTCAATTTATTATTTTGAATGCAAAGACCTCTTTAGACTGGGTAGAGGGAGACCCATTACATAGCCCGAAGGCCCAAGGCCAAGTGGCCTGAATACAAGGCTTGAAATCCCATTTGAATGGCCCAAAGGACCCCTCAGTGAACAGTACTGCTACAGTACCTACTACAGTAGCACCACCGCAACAGTGCTTGCTACAATCCCTCCACCGCTACAGTACTGTCGCTGCTACAGTGCTGCCGCTGCAACAGTACCTGCTACAGTACTGCTACAGTACCTGGGAAATTCGCCCCTGCCCGGATTTGATCCTGGGTCTTTTGGATGCCAAGCAGGAGCCTGTACTACTAGGTTACAGGCTCGTTGGCAATATTCCTCATACATTTATACATTGCAATAATTTTTTTAATTTTGACTCAAATAGACATATATATTTTCCCAATGTTCATTAAATTTCCTAAAAATCATAAAGTAAGTGTTATGGTCATTGTAAATATAGAATAAATTTTCATTTCTTCAATTAACCTTAATTATGATTCATCCATACATCATCCTCCTAATGAAATATTTTTTTTTTATAAAATCATCTCATTCACATTTTCATGATGTTTAGAAACCGTCAAAAGATTCATCATAAACAAATTAAGAAAGAGAGTGTCATTTTATTCTTTTTTCATTTCATGAATGTTGGTTCTTCCAACCCCTTTAACATTAAGTGATATATCACTTCTAATATTAAAAACACCTTAGTTATACCTACATATTTCCTTAAGAATATTTTCTATCTATTCATGTTTTATGAGAAAACACCATCCAAAATCTATTATTTACCTTCTTTCAATTCCTTATAATTAGTGTAAACTACTATAGTTTTTTCATGATTAATCCCCATCCTAATAAACATGGAGATTTAATTTTTTAGCTACCCATTTAGAAATTTGAGATACATTTTGGTGATATTTTTCAGTCGATAACCCCTCACATATGTTTCCTTAAATAAATTAAAATAATTATCCAATTTTACAATATCTTTTGGATGTGGTATCAGTTTTTATTTATTATCCTTAACTTGTATCCCCCTAAATTCATGGCCAATTTTTTATTAATAGTGAAACATATTTTACTTGAATATATAATATTTTTTTCTATACAATTTATAAAGTCATAATATTCCTTCAAATATTAATCTCTTAAATTGGAAATAATCTTCCTCAAAATCTATAAGCTAATATCTTTTCAAAATTTAACTGGGATTATTTCTCTGAAATTACACATTCATCAGAGTGATTTATTTCATGTTTTATTTTCTTATAGTTGTATTCTAAACGTTTTTAATATTTTATACCTTATTTTTTTATCTACACCATCACATGATGTAATAATGAATTTCTCACCTCTCTTTAATAAAGTAATCACATTTCCCCCCCCCCCCCACTTTTCATTAATTATAATTATCTTATTCCATGATTGAGTGTATAAAATTATTTTCTATGGAATCATGGAATAATATACAAGATTATTTATTCTATAAAAAACCATACCTACAAATTTGGATGATTATATAGCCTCTTAAATTTAAATTTTTAATAAAAACTATTAATTACTCAAGGAATTGTTGACATAAATAAATTTTCCCTTATGTGAAATAATTTGAAATTCATGGGAACAATGGTTTCTATAGTAATTTTTGGAATCTTATCTCTACATTCACGAATTTCATTGAGATCACCCATATTTCTTGTAAAATTGAATCCCATATCAATAATATCCTTTATATTTTAAGTATTAAGGGATTTTTTTAAATAAATGATTCTCCCCATTCAATAATGTCTTATACCTTTAAATATTTCTATTTTTGTTCAAAAAATGAAAAGTGTCGTCTATAATAATATGCCGCATGGTGTCTCCCCATATATACCTTCTACATTACTACGTAATCGTTATTATTTAGAGTTATTATTGATATTTTTTCATAAAAAAACAACATACATATTCTTTCAAGTTTTTTTCCACTTTTAATTTTACCACCAAAAAATTTCATATGATTTTTTTGACCACAAACATCATATCATTTTTTGAAATAAACGTCCATGTATTATATTATCCTCTAATTTACCTCAAGAAAACAATGTTCCACATGTTATTTATATTATCCTTTGGCTCTGTTAATTTATATTGATTTAATCATATCATTCATCTTCCTAATACGTCTCATGGAAACTAGTTTAAGAATTTCCAATAATCCCATAATAAAATAATTAAATTTATAGTTCCCTAATTTATTTACCTTTTAAGCCATGTTTCCCTTTTGAAAGCAATGATATAAACTCAATAAAATTCAGTAAATCGTCATCAAATTAAGATTCCTCCTCATGAAAATTCTTTATTTAAATTTTTCTTGATCATTTTGAGGCCTTAAAAGTTATCACCTTTTTATATTATCATTTCATCCTCAAGGATGTCCCCTATATCATCTAAAAATATTTTTAGATTTAATTATGGTTTTAAACAGTAAAATAATCCAAATAACTATCATTATGTGATGATATTTTATAATAAAACCTTCCATTAAAATTCCCATTAGTTTCACCATAGTTGTAGAGTCTTAAAAACTTCTCTATCACTTTGAATCGAGCAAAAACAATATCATAAAAAATCATCTATAAATTCATTTTTTGTCATCCAAATGACACCAAATTAAGAATGGAATGTTTATAATAGACACTCTTATATTTTTCATTCATGAATTCTATAAATCGTTCTCAACATTTTATTCACTATTTTCACTAATGAAGAATGTTTAATCATTATCAATTAAACAAATGAGAGTAACACATTTTTGAATCGTTGACATTCTTTAATATCCTTGTTATCAAATAAAGATAATTTTTCACCTAATTTAAAAATATAAACGTCATTATAGGAGATGAAAATAATGTCTAATAAATGATATAAAAGATATGGAACCATCCTATCTTTTCATATATGAAATATACTTACATAGAACATAGGATATCCCTTATTATTGATTGAATTAATATTAACCTTATAAAGTTGAATAAATATATATAGTCAACAAGAAATAACTTATATCTTCAATAATTCTTTGAACCAATACTATTAAGAACTAAAATTTCAACTTTTTGTGAATCTAAATTGAATGAAATTTTCTATTGTGACACTAACTGATTTTCCTTGAATAAAAGATGCAAGACCATTGAAAAGGGGTGAATTAATTATCAGAAAAATAGCACTCTAAAAACAATTGTACCAAATTAGGTTAAATCTAGTATTAGTTAAAAATCAAGTGATAATGATGAGTTGTAACGCCCCGACCCCAGAAGCCCAGAGTCAGTGCATTATTATGTATCATTGGCATGATCACAAAAGATCAAATCTCGAAACACCAATTAGTTTAGTAGCCTTGGAAACACTATATACATTCATAAGTCTTACATTACATAATAAAGTGAAAAAAAATACAACAACATAGTCTCCATAGACCACATTCATATCCCCTATGACTATCCCTGCAAGTCCGTCATAAAATACTTCTTCACATCCTGGAAAAAATAAAACATAGAAAGGGGTGAGCTCAGATGCTCAGTAAGGATAACAATATAGAGGAAACTTTCATAAATAAGCATAAACATTAAAGGTAATTTATGACTAAAACAAGAGCCTTTTAAACTTGAACTTCATAAATATAGGGAAAAGATAAAATAAAATAATTTTATTTATCTATTCACAAGGATATTCTACTAGTCGAATAATCACATGCAATATCATTGACCACTTTCATAATAATGGAATACATAATGCGGACTTTCATAACCACATAGTCAAGGCCTTGTTCCAAGACTAAAAATAATATTTTTTCAAGGCCATGTGACAAGACACTAGTTTGTCTCATGAGACCTACCAATGCATCGAGGAGCTATAGCGGGCTCTACCTGTCACTTACTAAGTCCAATGCATTCCTCATATGAAAAGGATTAAACATAACATAAACATTTGTATTAAAACTAGCATACGAAATGTCAATACGTTATCCATAAACCATGAATGGTATAAAAATATTACATCCATATTCATACATATCACAAAACCTTCAATACAATATAGATGTTTTTTATAATAATAAATCAATTTCAAACAAGCTTAAAATCCATTAAAGGATGTTGACAAAGATGAAATCAAAACTATTTGAGAGAAATATCTATTTTTTTGAAATAATTTAAAAGTCACATAATTATAAAAGAAAAACTTTAATTTGGAAATATTCTTTTGATCTTTTAAGGGAAGCTTCGATGATTTTATAACGGTGGAAAATAGCTACACCTGACGTATAAGTTAAAAAATATATTCTTACCTTAATTTTGTCGAAAATGTTATAAAGGACCTTGTTTGGAAAAAAATGGAAATATTCCTTTATAAACACCTAATAAAAGATAAAACAATTTTATAAATGACTTTATCCCATTGTATATTAAATAGTAAAAAAAATTGAAATACATTTTTAAGAAACATGGATGTGGATGATAAAGAGGTCCTAGTAGATACTTATGTAAAAACAACCTCGGATAATGAAGAGATTGTGAAATAAACCCTTACCTTGTACTTTTCCTTGGTCGAGGGTAGGTTAACCTCCTGTATAATAGTTAAATCATTTTTATTAAATTATACAAGAATCATATACATAAATATGCTATCATATATGGTCTTTTAACATTGCTTGGTTAATAATATTTTAGTATTATCGTCGTTTCGGGTGTTAACTTACATGTTTTCTTTTATATGTTACATAAGTTGTGTTTGTTATGGATAGGTTGTATATTATTCATATCCAGAATTATATCAAGTCCTTGAACATTTTTTTTAATCATAAAATGAGAATTAGTCATGAATGGATATGATGGGGGATGAATATCATCGCATTCGTGGAGACGGTAGTCTATACGTACGCACGAGTGACAATATCATTCTTTTGATGTTAAAATAATAGATTATTGGATAGTATATCATATATATAGAATCATAATCATGTTATATTTATCATTTACATCAATTACACATCATTATTATACCCATCCAAATAAAATTGTATTGAATAACAATTACACCACGACGGGGAGACGGTAAGTCGTACATATGCACGTACGGTGACATGTCATTGAAAGAATGGATAGAATAATGAATATGGTTGTACCATATTTATAATAACATCACAATATATAGAATATTTTTTATTTATTATTTTAGAATGGAAACAACAAAGATAGAAGAAGTGGAAGAAGAAAAGTACTTGAAAGAGGGTGGTGAAATCATTACCTCTTCTTCAGGTTCTTCCTTTTGATTTGATCAAAAGAGCTCCTTAGGTTGGAGTTCTGATCAAACTAAGGCCTATAGGTTGAATTTAGGGATGTTGGTAGGATATTTGGGTTGGCATTGGCCGATCCAAATGGTATTGAAGGTGTGAATTAGAGAGAAGGTGGAGTGCCCTTTTATAAGAGGGGTGAGGGGCACCTTAGGAAAAGCTAGAAATATTATTTTATAATAAATTCATATTCGGTTTCTAATGGATACAAACTGATTTATTTCTAGGATAAGGTTGTTATGGGTTTACAAAAACTCAACCAATTGATTTTAGATAGGTTTGTGTCACTACATTAACTTTATCTTTTATATTTAACACTTAGTTAATTAGTTTGACATTTACCATGTCTCTTTGAGTTTTTTATTATAGGTTTAATAAACATACTATATACTTTCAAGTGAACCCCAAGTGGTTCATTAATGATACACCTATCATTTTTTAAGTCTTTTTTCGAACCTTGGATTTTTAGGAATAGAATATCAATTAATAATATAATATTTATTTTAAAAAACCCTTTTATGGCAATTTTGACACTATTTGGTATTTTGTTTTTGCTAAATTTATAACAGAATTATTACTTTAAAAAAATTAATTAAATCAATCCTAACATGTCGTATTGACATATAAAATTCTTTTAATTCCTTAAAAGTCTCAAATTATATATATTTGTGTATTTACAATATCAATTATTTTAATATATCATTAATTAGGTAATTACTACATCATCATTATGTCATAAATAAATTAAATTATTTAATGCCTAAAAAATATAAATAAAATACAATTATTTAGGAAATATTTTTATCTTTCTAATGAATATTTATAATCAAATTTATCTTCTGTATAACCCTATATTAAAAAGGTTTTAGTTATTAAACTTTGATTTTAACTCTTTTAACACTTCTATGAATTAAATAATAAAAAAAGTTCTATTCTAATCCAAGTGGACCAAAGTGGTTCATATTTTATTCCTGAGGTTGTTTTTGGTCGAATTATACTTATCCTATAGAATTAGGACATTTTTAGGGTAAA
Source organism: Viscum album (assembly GCA_963277665.1). Classification (NCBI taxonomy): domain Eukaryota; kingdom Viridiplantae; phylum Streptophyta; class Magnoliopsida; order Santalales; family Viscaceae; genus Viscum; species Viscum album. Next base: position 690,351,248 of record OY728167.1, read on the forward strand.
AATAATATCATTTTTACATTTAATTACTGTATTTACTTTTAACTATGGTAAATAAAAGTCAAAAGTTACTATTCACCAAAAATTATTTTCATCTCATTGAACCACATTTTACTTACTGATATCAACCATGTCTCTCAGATTTTTAAAATTCATCTCATAGAAGCGGTCAAATTATTTTTTATGAAAATTTGCAAAAGCTCCTAAGAGGTGGGTATAAGACGGTAAAAATTTCAATAAAAGTTTATATATCTAAAATTAATCAAAATTGACTCCAATGAATTACATTGAACTTATATAGGTATTAAGTATCTATTTTTACCTAATATAAATTTAAATAAAATAAATTATTATTTAAATAAAAAGTCGGTTTTAACCAATTACTCAGTGTTTTCACTATTCATCATAAATTGAATGTTTTCAAAAAAAATACCAAAAATTCACCCTAGGCTAATTTCGATATTCCGAATCCAGAAATGAAGTCCATTTTGAAAAATCAAATTTCAAAAAGTGGGTATTACTATTCATAAGGGCATGATTGATTGGTTGTGGTGTGTTAGAACTCCAAGTTGCATATAACACACACTATTGTATTATTCAAAGAGAAACGTACCATGGAAGCTTGGGGTGTTACATTCTCCCATCCTTAAAATAATTTCATCCTTGAAATTTATAGAATGTTACTTCATAAAAATACTCGGATGGTTCTTTATCATAAGTTCCTCGGGTTCCAACGTTGCCTCTTCCATCTTATGGTTTCTCCATCGAACATTTTCCAAACATGTTGCCTGGTTTCTCAGCACTTGTTCTCTGGTATCAAGAATCCTGACAGGCTCTTCCCAATAAGACAGATCGGGTTCCAATTCTAATTCCTCATAGGTTAGTACATGCATTGGGTCTGACATGTATTTCTCAATAGTGATATGTGAAACACATCGTGGTCTATGGAGAGACTTGGCAGCTTTTCCAATCAGTAAGCTACAACCCCAATTCGTTCTAGAATTTCGAAAGGTCCGATGTACTTGGGACTCAATTTACCCTTCTTACTGAAATGTATAACTCTCTTCCATGGAGATACCTTCAAGAAAACATGATCTCGTACCTGAAATTCCAAATCCTTCTTTTGGTTATCAACATAACTCTTCTGCCTACTTTATGATGCTTTGATGTGGGTTTGGATTACCTTCACATTTTCCATCGTTTCCTCCACAATTTCTAGGCCTATGAGTTTTCTTTCACCAACATCATCCCAACAGGTTGGTGTGTGACATATCTTTCTGTATAACGCTTCATATGGTGCCAGCTGAATAATTGAATGAAAGCTATTGTTATATGAAAATTCTACTATAGGTAAATATAGATCCCGCATACCCTGAAAGTCAAGTGAGCAGGATCTCAACATGTCTTCTAAGGTTCGAATAGTTTGTTCTGATTGTCAATCAGTTTGAGGGTGGTAGGCAGTGCTCAAACAAAGTTCAGTATCCAAGGCCTTCTCAAGACTTTTCAAAAATCTTGATCTAAAATGTGGATCACGATCAGAAAAAATCAATAGGGGTACTCCATGAATTCTCACAACTTCATTAATATATAGTCTTGCTAGACATTCAAGTGGTAGATCTTATCTTATAGTAAGAAAATGTGCTGACTTGGTAAGATGATCAACAATGACCCATATTGCATCATTCCTTCTTGGAGTCTTTTGTAGTCCCATGAAAAATTCCATCGTAATATTATCCCATTTCCACTCAGGTATGGGAAGAGGTTTCATGACTCCTCCTGGTTGTTTCCTTCCAGCGTTCACTTGTTGGAAAACCATACATCTTGACACAAAATCAGAAAACTCCTTCTCCATGTTGTCCAACCAAAAATGTTCCTTCAAATATCTATACATCCTAGTGCTACCAGGGTGTATAGAGAAATTGGAACTATGAGCATCATCCAAAAATTCACTTTTAGATTAGGTATATAGGGAACACAAAGTCTCTTCCAAAATTTCAAAATTTTGTCTTCATATACGAATTCATTCAATCTCCCATTATTCATAGCTTTAACATTCTTTTGAAAATCTTCATCATCGTTCTAAGAACTCTTTATCCTTTCTAGTAAAGATGGTTTGGCAACCATTTGAAAAAAGCATTGATGTTTCACCTTCCATGGTTATTCCCATATCCAACTTTACTAGATCCTTGTATATAGGATCCTTTTCAACTCTCATCGTGTTCAAAACTCCCTGATCCTTTCTACTCAAAGCATCTTCCACCTTATTTGCCTTCCCCAGGTGGTATTGTATAGTGGAATTGTACTCCTTGAGTACTTCTAGCCATCTTATTTGCCTCATGTTGAGTTCTTTCTGTGAGAAAATATACTTCAAACTCTTGCGATCGGTATATATCTCACATTTTTCACCATAGAGATAATGTCGCCATATCTTCAAAGAAAATATTATAGCTTCTAACTCAAGATCATGAGTAGGATAGTTTTTTTCATTAATTTTTAGCTGTCGTGATTCATAGGCAATAACCCTATCATTCTGCATAAGGACACAACCAAGTCTTTTATTTGATGCATCACTATAAATAACAAACCCATCATTCCCAGAAGGTAGAGTCAATATAGGAGCATTGACTAATCTTCTCTTAAATTATTCAAAAAATTATTCAAACTCTTTTTTCCAAACAAATTTAACCCCTTTACATGTGATCTTGGTTAATGGGTTAGCCAATCGGGCAAAATTCTGGATGAAAAGTCGATAATAACCTATTAAACCAATAAAATTGCGTACCTCAATTATACTCATTGGTTCTGGACATTCATGGATTTCTCTTTTCATAGAATGATAAATATAGATTCCATCCTTAGAGAAAATATAGACAAGAAAATAAATCTTTTGAATCCATAATTCACACTTTCTAAACATCCCATATAATTCATGTCTTCTAAGAGTCTTTAAAATAATGCGCAAGTGATTTTCATGATCGCCGTAGATTTTGGAGTATACCAAGATATCATCAATAAATAACACTAAAAAGTCATCAAGATATTCCTTGAAAACTATATTCATTAGATCCATGAAGACAGAGGGTGCATTATTCAATCCAAATGGCATTACTACAAACTCGTAATGCCCATACCTAGTTCAAAATGTTGTCTTCAGAATGTCTCCCTTCTTCACACACAACAGATGATATCCAGATCGAACTTCAATCTTTGAAAAGTATTGAGCTCCATGAATTTGGCCAAATAAATCATCAATGCGAGGTAGGGAATACATTTTGTTTATTATTATTGCATTGATTTCCCTGTAGTCAATGCACAACCTCATAGATCTATCTTTCTTCTTAACAAAAAGAACAGGGGCTCCCCATGGAGAAACACTAGGGAGAATAAATCCCTTATTACTCAATTACTCTAGTTGTTTCTTTAGTTCCACTAATTCTATAGTGGCCATTCTATAAGGGGTCTTCGATATAGGCCTTGAACCATTAATTAAGTCAATGCAAAACTCAATTTATCATTCTGGAGGATGTCTTGGTAAATCATCTAGAAAAACATCAACATATTCTTGAATAATAGGCAACTACTCTATTTTAATATTACTTTCCTCATTCACAGTAATTTCATTCTTTTCCTCCCTAATAATTGAATTTAGTTCAGATACTGGGGGTGGATCTAGATAAGAATTTGGTGGTGACATTTCTGCTCTAAAGATAAGGTACTCCTTGTCACTATCAAAAATTGTTACCTCCTTCTTTATACAATAAATTTTTGCATCATGGTCTAAAATCCAATCCATACCGAGGATTATATCAAATTAAATCATGGGTATAACAAAGAGATCAATAGATAAAGAATATTTATATTCTCTAATGGGAACTGATTCACAAAACATTGTTGCAACGATACTTCCCTTAAGAGTTTTGTCTGACAACTCCCTCTGTGAAATCAAATTGAAAATATCTAATTTTATTAGAAAACGGGGAATATATGAAACAATAGGATGATCTAGAATCAAATAAAGTATTGGCTATAATTGAGGAAACCATTAAATTACCTGCCACTACATATTTCAAACCTTCAACCTCAGTAGTAGTGATATCATAAGCTTGGCCTTGATCCCTTGGCCTTTTCTGAGATAAGTTTCCCTGATGCTTAGGACATTCATTTTCATAATGTCCCATCTCCCTGAAATTGTAGCATTGAACATCAGTAGCTTCTTTCTTCCACTTGCAATCATGATCTTGGTGGCCTTTTTCACCACACTTGTAATAGACTCCCATACCCTTCAGAAAAGTATGAGGGTGTTTCTTCCCATATTTACTATAGGATGGATATTCAACTTTTCCCTTCTTCTTGTTATTTCCATTTCCAGAGTGATCATCAGATCTCTTATTCTCTTGATTTTCTTTAAAGTTGTAAGACATAGTGAATTCCTTTTCCATCTTGATAGCACATGAGACAATGTCTTCATATGACAATAAGGATTGTGAGACTAATGCTCGATGGAGAAATGTGTTTAACCCATCAAATAAATTATTGATATTACTTCTTGGGTTATGTATATAATCTTCAGCATGCCTTGCTAACCTTGTAAAGTCATCCTCATACTTTGTAACATTATCATCCACCTTTTGTCACAGACTATGAAATTGCCTTTCCATATCTGTTTTATGGTCATGAGGAAAGTATTTTACTAAAAAAAATCTTGAAACTCCCTTTATTTCATACTTAGTACTTCTTCAACTTCCTTTGTATTTTGAATCAATGACCACCATTGATCAGCATATCCAGTGAGGTGGTAAACTGCCATGAAAACTTTTTCCCTTTCACTACTCCCCAAAGCCTGAAATATTTTCTCTAAGGAATTTATCCATTTCTCATCTACTAGGGGATTTTTACCCCCATTAAATGTTGGAGGTTGTTGCCTCATGAAGTGATCTAACATTAATCCTCCATGTTGTGGATCAGGGTGCTTCATATGGGTAAGGTTATTATTCGTAACCTTAGTGAGTTGTCCTAGTATAGTTATAAAATGATCAGCACCAGTTGTATCACCATCTCCACTATAATTATATTGAGCAGGAGGGAAATCCCTACATGGAGTGAGTGCATTGATAATATTTCCATTCCTTCCACTAGGCGTCATTTCTAAACAATGGGATAAAGTATATTTTTTTATGAATCGAAATACATAATTCCATACTTGTAAAACACTTAACATAAATTAAATAGTTTATGGATATAATCCATAATCATAAAAATGTTTTCTTTTAGAAATTATATACTCATAAACTCTTCATAATGTTTTGTAAAGAAAATGAGAATTATCCTAAGCATATCCCCCGAGAGTGTCATAACCAAGAGTGCAACAAGACCTGTTGTCGTGCACCAGTTCCCGTTAGAGTCTAGCTCAAAGAGTTATTTTCGAGTTTTACCCCTAGGTACATCTGTGCCAGAGCCGCCTCTACCTGCTCGTATTTTGACAGGGATGTATTTCTCAAAAAACTCAAAAAAATCTCTACAATACCAATATTCTATGAAGTTCTTCTATACTAATCCTCAAAGTCTATATTAGGTCTATGTTCTCTAATCAGAGTTTATCAAAATCTAGATTCCAAGGTATATTACTAAACTTCCTCTAATACCAACTGTAATGCCCTGAACACAAAATCCTAGAGTTGGTGCATTATTACGTATCATTTTCATGATCACAAAAGATCAAATATAAAAAGGATGATTACTTTAGTAGCTTTGGAAACACTAGATACATTCATAAGTCTTACATTACATCATAAAGTTAAAAAAAACACATAAACATAGTCTCCATAGACCACATTCATATCCCCTCTAAATATCCCTGAAGGTCAGTCATAAAATAATTCTTCACATCTTGGGAAAAATAACACATAGAAAGAGGTGAGATCAGATGATCAGTAAAGATAACAATATAGTGGAAACTTTTATAAATAACCATAAACATTTAAGGCAATGTATTACTAATAAAAGCCTTTTAAACATGAACTTCAGCAATATATGGTAAAGATAAAATCAAAAAATTCCATTTACCTATTCACATGGATATTCGACTAGTCGAATAATCACATGCAATATTAATAACCACTTTCATAATAATGGAATTCATAATGGAAGACTTTCATAACCACATAGTCAAGGCCTTGTGCCAAGACTACAAATAAGATTTTTTCAAGGCCTTGTTCCACGACACTATTTTGTCTCATGAGACCTACCGATGCATCGAGGAGCTATATCGGGCTCCACCCATCACTTACTATGTCCAATGCATTCCTCATATGAAAATGTTTAAACATAGCATAAACATTAATATTGAAACTAGCATATGAAATGTCAATAATTTATCCATAAAACATGAATGGTATAAAAATAACACATCCACAGTTAAACATATCACAAAAACGTCAACAGAATATTGAAGTTTTGTATCGTAATAAATCAATTTCAAATAAACATAAAATCCAATAAAGGATGTTGACATAGATGAAATCAAAACTATTTGAGAGAAATATCTCTTTTTTTGAAATCATTTAAAAGTCGAATAATTATAAAATAAATCCTTTACATTGGAAATATTCATAAAATATTTTAAGGTAAGCTTCGACGATTTTATAACAGTGGAAAATAACCGCACCCGCTGTATAAGTTAAAAAAATATATTTTTACCTTAATTTTGTCGAAAAGTTTATACAGGATCTTGTTTGGAAAATGACGGAAAGATTCTTGTATAAACGTCTTATAAAAAGTCAAAAAAGGGTATAAATGATTTTATCCAATTTTCTACTAAATAGTAAAAATGTTTTGAAATACATTTTTAAGAAACATGTATGTGGATTATAAAGAGGTCCTAGTAGATACTTACATAAAAACAACCTCAGATAATGAAGAGATTGTGAAATAAACCCTTACCTTGTACTTTTCCTTGGTCGAGGGTAGGTTAACCTTCTGTATAATAGTTAAATTATTTTTATTAAATTATACAATAATCATATACATAAATTTGATATCATATATGATCTTTTACCATTGCTTTGTTAATAATATTTTAGTATTATCTTCGTTTCGGGTGTTAAATTACTCGTTTTCTTTTATATGTTACATAAGTCATGTCTGTTATGGATAGGTTGTATTTTATTCATATCTAGAATGATATCAGGTCCTTAAACATTATTTTTAATTATAAAATGAGAATTAGTCCCGAATGGATCTGATGGGGAATGAATCTCATCGCGTTTGTGGAGATGGTAGTCTGTACGTACGCACGACCGAGAATATCATTTTTTTGATATTAAAATAATAAATAATTGGATGGTATATCATATATACAGAATCATAATAATCTTATATTTATTATTTATATCATTTACACATCATTGTTATATCCATCCAAAAAATAATGTATTGAATAACAATTACACCACGACGTGGAGACGGTAAGCTGTACCTACGCATGTATGGTGACATGTCATTAAAAGGATGGATTGAATAATTAATCTAGTTTTACCATATTTATAATAACATAAAATTATATATAAGATACTGGAGTTATTATTTTATAATGGAAACAACAAATAAAGAGGAAGTGGATGAAGAAAGAACTTGAAAGAGGGTGGTGAAATCATTACATCTTCTTTGGGTTCTTCCTTTTGATTTGATCAAAAGGGATCCTTAAGTTGGATTTCTGATCAAAATAAGGCCTATAGGATAAAGTGAGGGAAGTTGGGAGGATATTTGGGTAGGGTTTGGCTGATCCAAATGGCTTTGAAGGTGTTAATTAGATAGAAGGGGGGTGCCCTTTTATAAGAGGGGTGAGAGGACCTTAGGAAAAGCTAGAAATATTAATTTATAAAAAATTTATATTTGGGTTTTAATGGATAAAAACTAATTTATTTCAAGGATAAGGTGGGTATGGGTCGAAAACCACTCAACCAATAGGACTTATACAGTTTTGGGTCACTACATTAACCTTATCTTTTAGATTTAACTCTTAGCTAATTGGTTTGACATTTACCATGTCTCTTTATGTTTTTAAATTATATTTTTAATAAACAAAATATATACTTCCAAGAAAACCCCAAGTGGTTCATTAATGATACAAATATCATTATATAAATCTTTTGGTGGAACCTTATATTTTTAAGAAAATAATATCAATTAATAATTTAATATTTGTTTTAAAAAATCTTTTATATCAATTTTGACCCTATGTGGTATTTTTTTTCTAAATTCATAACATAATTACTACTTAGAAAAAAGTTAGTTAAATCAATCCAAACATGTCATATTAACCTATAAAATTAGTGTAATTCAGTTAAAGTCTCAAATTATATTTATTTGGGTATTTACAATATCAATTATTTTAATATTTCATTAATTAGGTAATTAATGCATCATCATTGTGTCAAAAATAAATTAAATTATTTAATGTATAAAAAATATAAATAAAATACCATTATGTATGAAATATTTTTATATTTCTAATTATTATTTATAATCTAATTTATCTTATGTATAACCCTATATTAAATATGTTTTAGTTATTAATCATTGATTTTAACTCTTTTAACTCTTCTTTGAATTAAATAATAAAAAATGGTCTATTCTAATCCAAGAGGACCAAAAAGGTTCATATGTTATTAATAATATTGTTTTTGGTAAAATTATACTTATCAAATAGAATTAGTACATGTGTTAGGGTAAAAATAATATCATTTTTACATTTAATTACCCTATTTACTTTTAACCATGGTAAATAAAAGTCAAAAGTTATTATTCACCAAAAATTATTTTCATCTCATTGAACCACATTTTACTTACTGATATCAACCTTGTCTCTCGGATTTTCTAAATTCAACTCGCCGAAGTGGTAAAATTATGTTTTATGAAAATTTGCAAAAGCTCCTAGGAGGTGGGTAAAAGACGGTAAAAAGTTCAATAAAATTTTATATATCTAAAATTAATCTAAATTTACTCTAATGAATTACATTGAAATTATATAGGTATTATACATCTATTTTTACCGAATTTAAATTTAAATAAAATATATTATTATTTAAATAAAAAGTCGGTTTTAACCAATAACTCAGTGTTTTTCACTATTCATCAAAAATTGAAAGTTTTCAGAAAAATACCAAAAATTCACCCTATGCTAATTTTGATATTCCGAATCCAAAAATGAAGTCTATTTTGAAAAATAAAATTTATAAAATTTCAAAAAGTGGGTATTACTATTCATAACGGTTAGTTTGATTGGTTATGGTGTATTAGAACTTGAAGTTGCGTATAACACATGCTATTGTATTATTCAAAGAGAAGCGTACCATAGAATCTTAGGGTGTTACATGAGTGATAAATAGTGTAAAAGAGAAAACATAACACAATAATTGTTTTCTATAAGGTTTACTCATTCAATTTTTTTAGTTCATCATCCTTGTGTCCAATGATTAGGATACTACATTATGTGTCCATATATTTTTATCAATAAGAATAATTGAAAAAAATGTTGATATTATTACACATTATGTATAATAATAATAAAATGAGAATCAAAATATTGATCAAACTTTTTTCGTTGTCCTCAAGTGCCATCAATATTAGATCAAGTTTGTTGTTTAATTCTTCTATTCAAATCCATTCAAATTCTATCTCAATTAGTATGGATAGTTATAATAAAGTCTCACTCTGATTTGTAAATTTAATATTCACATTTACAAGAACCAATAACTATATTTAAATAACATAATATATTAAGTAATAATTTTATAGCTTTACATAGATCTGAATATTATGGATCAAGTTCATTTTTAAGCATTATATAATAGTTATGAAGGCAAATAAAATATTTACCATATTTAAATTGGCTATAGTGTGAGAGAAATCATCATGATGAAGCACTTTTAACCTATAATTATCCTAAATATTCTACCAAAATGATTTGGCATGACAAAAATATATTACAACATTGACCATAATTTCTCAGAGCACATGAACATCTTTTCCCTGGAATATTTTTGTTTATTATCCACTACAATGATATTAAAATTTAAATTTTGACATAAAAATTAATGTGTAATATTATAATAATATTTCTTCATGAAGTCTCCATGGTGAAACTGTTTATACTTTGACTTGATTCTCACATATATGTAATGATACATATTATCCAACAATTATAATATAATGAATATAATATTAGGTTGTGATTTTTACTTTTTATAAGAAATATTCAATTATTTACTTCCAAATAAACGTAAAACATCCATCAATACATCCATAAGCATGTTGACAATAAACACAACATGAAACCATTCTCAAAACACATGAATTTAAAATCCCAATAAACTCTTCATAATATGATATCAATTTGTGAGGGTTATATGAACACAAAATACTTATATAAAATGATGTTTCAGACCGTTCTACATCCCCCAGTGTAAAGAAAAACACTATATTGACCATGAATCAATTGAGTAATGCTTAGCTTCCTAATTTTCATTTTAATTCATGAGTTCTCTTTATGGAGTATATTTAACAAAAGACCTTGTAAGATAATAATGTGAAATATGATACCCACCTCATATATAGCTATCTATTATAGATTATAATATTACAAAATAAAAAAAAATATACTATGATCATCCTTATGAAGAATAAACATAGTGAAAATAATTAATATGATTAGTAAGAAAATTATAAGTATTATATTTTATGAAAAAAAAATCTATATTTTATATTGAAATTCATAGTTTAATTATAATTTTCCCCCACGACATATCAGAAAAACCCATGAACAGACCTTGGTTTCCATCAAATTCGACACACTACCTTACCTACGAAATGGCCAAAAGTTGTTTCCATATCCCCATGTTCTAGAAACTAGTTACTGGGTATCTAATAACTCATTTCATAAGTGTTTTCCTCAAATAACATTCCAATAAACATCATTCAATGAGAAAAAACCAAAGCATCATGGACAACATTCAAACCAAAAAAAAAAATAGGTACATGCACATCTAAGTAATATTTATGTATTTATGAAACAAGACCAAAATATATATAGAGAAAGGGAAAAAACTAAATTAAAAAAATACAAGTGAAATGTAGGTCGTCCTCCACCATACCACAAAAAATCAACACAATCCAAAAATAATCTATTAATAATTTTACCTTCTATCATCACCATAGAAGGCCTTTCCTTTAACTGCTTTAGAAAAAATAAGGTATGTTAATACCTACAAGTATATATAGGTTGTTATATCTCATTTATAATAGTTTACAACCAATATGTTCTATGAATATCAAATATAATTGCAATAATCATGTTATGTCTAATAAAAAGGATAATGGAAAAAAATTAGGTTTGAAAACATGATTTGGATTCTTAATGAAAATGCATAATGCTAGAAAACCCCAAAAAGAAGTGAATGTATGAGTTAAGAACTATGGTTAACTCCAATTTCGTTATGCTATTTAGATTTAGGAACATTATATCTCAATGATCAAACCCATACATTTACTCTTCATGAGTCATTGGAGGGTATATGCCTAAGGTTTAATGGTTATAATCCATGCCAAGTAGTTTTGTTATTGTTTCATGATAATCATGCTTGGGATACTCTAGTAAATACCATAACATTTCTCTTAACTACTAGTATTAGTATACCATCCTTTATACCCAAGCCTCCAATGTTCTATAATTTAGTTCACAATCCATTAAGCATCTTTAAACACATGTAAACACATTCTAGGAAGCCATTCTCAACAATTCCAAGAGGAATTGGTTCATTTCCAAAACTACACAGAAAAAAACACCCTTAGAACCCATAAAATTCACCCAAAACAACATAAACTAATTTTATGTAACAAATAATGAATAGTTATCACATCAAATAATAACTAACAAGGAACCACCAACCCTTTTCCATTCAAGTCACCAAAATCTGGTCATAAAACACAAGATGAACCAAGAGAAGATCCTATAAGAGAGTGAACCCACCACACCCATCATGATAAAAGCCAAAAATTAATATTAAAACAACCTTAGAATACCTCAAGTATTGATGAAAATGAATTCCATTAAATAAGAGAGATAAAACCAAGATGAAGAAATAGTAGAGGGACTTACATGGAATAATCTTGAAGTACCCATCTTAAATCCTCTAAAAAATATAGCCAATTTATATTATAGAGGATAGCGAGATGCTACTTGGGATATAGAAGTCTTAATATATATAATTATTTGGGTAAGAGAGTTAAAAAATGGATGGAATAATTAGAAATTAAAAATTATTAATAACGTTCCATACCACTTGTTTTGGCCAACTAGTATTAAAGACCATGTGTCAACCATGTGGAACCTCTATATAAAGTGAGTTTTAGGCCACATAGTTTTTTGGTACGGTCTCATAGAATTGAGGCTACCCATGTGTCCTAGAAAGGGCCACTGTCTAGAAACATTTTTTCATTAGTGTTGGTGCCCAGATTCCCCCAACCATGAACCACCTTTTTTCATTAAAAACCCACCATTTCATGGAAATGACCAAATAATGATATTGAACACAATTAAGACAAAAAAAATACTTCAAAATTACCCCATGTGTGTTACAATTCTACCAAACATGAAAACATTTCCTCCCTCATAATATTAATCCATCAATTGATTATAGAATGTGTGGGGGTACTGCACCTTTACCCAAGACTTCTTATCCAATGTTTGATGCTCATTTTTCCTATAATTCCTAAAATCCCTAACTACTGTAATTGACCTCCTTCATATAATATTCACTCGAGAATCGACAATTTAAATTTGGTTCTTAGTCAATGGTTGATTTTTTTAGTAAATCCTCTTCATAATTTAGTATATGAAACATATTTGGGTTTTGATTTTTTTATTAGAATACATAAAACATTTAATGAACTGGAATCAAATGGGAATTTAGTGAAAAATAGTATATGGTCATACCGATCCTCTTAGTAATTAAAAAGGTTTTTCATACCTCCGTATAAGCTTTCTACGCTTCTCAGGTTTATGATCACCCAAAAAGGAGCCACCTTTTTAAATACTAGGTCACCTACTCAAAATTCCATGGCTAAGAAATTATGATCCATGTAAGAATTATAAATACTTTGAGCTATCGATATATGATATTTTTTCAACTAAATTTTATTATCTGTCACATGTACAATTCATGATCCTAGAAAGGTAGTCTCTCTCACTTCCACTCATTATTTTGGAGACCGATATGTCCAACCACAAACCACTTTAAAAATATCCATCCTATTCAATGATTGTTAAATAAGTTTATAATAATACTCCACCAAACTAATATGGTTGTCCCATGAGCCTCCAAATTCCAATAGGAATTCATAGAGAATGTCATCTAGACTTTTATTTTCATTCTCTATTTGACCATCTATTTGAGGATGGTATGTTATACAAATTGTAACATGTAACCCCATTGCCTTATGAAGGCCTTACCAGAATCAAGAGGTAAAGGTGGGGTCCCTGTCAGAGATGATAGCGGATGGCATACCATGGATCCTCAGGTTTTCATGAACATAAACCCTATCCAATTATTCTACATTATTTTAATCCTTTATCATAATGAAATGGGAAGATTTTTTATAATTATCAATAACCACACAAATGTTGTTCCATCCCTAGGGTGTAAGTAAAAACGCAATGATGAAATCTATAGAAACCTCATACCACATCCATATATGAATGGGGAGTGGCTGAAGAGGGTCTAAGGGATTTTCATTCTTGAATTTAACCTGATGACATATATAATATAAATATGTAATATGAACTATATCATGCGTCATACTTGGCCACCAAAATCAACAACACATATTATAAAACATCTTGGTGGATCCATGATAAATATTTTACTTATAAAGGTGGTTATCTTGTGTCACCACCTTTTATAGAGATAAAAACACAATAAATCATCCCATCAAGTAATTAATTCCCTCATTCTATATTGAATATTAATTATCCACAATATCATCATTTATGACATGATAGAGTGTTGTCATATCTCACCTTTATTATATTCATCCTGGATCAGTTTGATAAGGGATGGTGTTAAAATAATTATTTCTAAAAATATACTTCCACCATACTCCTTGGATTATAGATGAATCTGAGGTAAAATTCCAATAAAATTAGAATCCTCACTAGGCTCCTTCAAAGCCTTTGTCGAGAACATCCTTCCCATGAAATCAAATAAAACATTCCCTTTAATTATATTTTCGATAATATCAATGTCAAAACCCTTAATGTACTTAATCCAGCATCACTTCCCCAAATTCAAATCCTTCTTAGAGAAAACATTGGGCATGATTTGGATATCTGTGTAAACCAAAAATTTCTCCCCAAAGAGAGAGTTACACCATAATTCCAAGGCATGATTCACTATGTCCAACATTAGGTCATGGGATGGGTTTTTCATTTCGTGTTGTTAGAGTTTTTAATATCCACAAACCACCACATGATTTACTTTCTTTAGAACACATCCCAAATCTCTACATGAATTGGAATAATAGGACACACAACCCTTACCAGCCTCAAGGAAAATCAATGCATGGGTAGTGGTTAATAACTACATAAGATCCTCCAAAAACTCTTGGAATTTTGGAATCCCAACGTATATCACCCATTTTCGAGTGATAAATTTCATGAGTGGGGAAAGAAGAGATAATTTTCTAACAAATCACCTATATTAACTTTATATTCCTAGAAAATATCTGATCTCAAATATATTACTTGGATACTTCCAGGAAATCATAGATTTAATTTAACTTAACCAAATGAAACCCCTACTATAATATGACATTGCCATATAATTTAACTTCACATATGTAGAAACTACACATCACGAGTTTGGCATTAATACAGGGATATCGAAGTGTTCCCAGAAAAAATCCTTGGATGATGACCATGATCCTCATCTATTCTCGAGAACACTAAAATTTCAGGCAAAAAACCCAAAAAAAAAGAATCAAGGTATCTTTGGAAAAAATGGTTTATCTGGTTTATAAAGAATATATGAGTGTTTTTTATTCATAATTTATAACCTAATATTCAAATTGGTCCTATGTTTTTTGGAAATTTGTCTTAGTGGTTTCGTATTCATTTATCCTAACCTAATGATACCTAGGGTATTTATTCTTGATTTTGGCCCTAGTCAATTTCCATTAATTGATTCCCAACTAGAGATTACTCTCATATTCCATTGAAAAAATCACATATTCTACCAAAAGTATGATTCTATGGTGAATAAAACCTTTTGAATTATAAATATTCAAATTGTATCATTAATTCCCCAAGATACATTGGGGCTATATAGTATGAGGTAAGAGATATTGGTTGGGTTCTCAGATCTAAATCAATGGTGACCTCCACATCCTATTTTAGATGTAGGCCTTAAAAAGTAATTTGGAAATACCTCTAGGAAAATATCCACTATAGGAGGAAAAAAATTCTTATAATACCTCCCATAATTATCTAGTATAAGAGAGTTTACCTGGAAAGTGATTCTTCCTACGCCTATAATTAGAGGTCCAACTCAATATGGTCATGGATACCATTCACATTGAAAAACATGAGTCCTCCCATCGGTGGACATGAATTTCACCAACTGATGATAGAAATCAATTTGATCCTTAAAAAACAACATCCAATCCATTTCTATAATCACATCAAATAGATCCATTTTTATAACAAGTAAGTCTGATTCAAGAACAACCTCTGAAAATTAGATCAAACTATTCTAGGCCGAACATCGGATTCCACTTGCATCTAATCCATTGCATGAATGTTTTTCACCTATGTTTGTGTCAATAGTCGACTATTAACATACGACACTAACATAAGTTGACTCCTAACATATAATGACCCATCATTACTTCCTAATCTAGAAAAATAATACCCCATGGAACTAAATGCATTTAACTGGGATACTAATCCCTTTGTGGGACCTTGAACACTCCAAGATGGAAGGGAAACTGTTTTTTAGAACCATTAAAGGTAATCCCTACATCCACACCAAGGGAACATCCTCAGTGGAGCTGAAAATGTGGTTTGTACGTGTCCAGGATTTCCACAGTGATAGCGCACAACATATCCACCACTGATATCTGCTGATAAATGTGGTCAGGAGGTATACCCAGAACTACTACCACCCCTATTCTCTTACTCCTCATGATTCATATTTTTCTTACATAGTCCAACCATAATTTGTTTTGATGTTTTGATGAATCCCAGATAGGCATTACCTACTATCCTTTTCAATATCCACCATCAATACTCGATCAAAAAAAATTAATATTCATTCATTTTAAACAAGAATACCCAGTATTGAATATTTTGCTACAAACCCATTTCAACCATTTGGTGTCTGATATATTCATTGGAAACCACCTTGGGAGTGAATAATACCAATTTTGGGAAGTATTTAGAATATTCCATGTAACACCCCAAGCTCCCACGGTATGTTTCCCATTGAATAATGCAATAGCTTGCATTGTACGCAACTTTGAGATTCTAACACACTGTGAACAATCGAAGTAGCTATTATGAATAGAAATA
The DNA here is from genome assembly GCA_963277665.1 of Viscum album. Classification (NCBI taxonomy): domain Eukaryota; kingdom Viridiplantae; phylum Streptophyta; class Magnoliopsida; order Santalales; family Viscaceae; genus Viscum; species Viscum album. Next base: position 690,367,866 of record OY728167.1, read on the forward strand.
CTCACTTTTTAAATTATATATATTTTATCATTCTAAATGGAATTCATTTTTGGATTCAGAATATCGAAATTAGCCTGGGTTGAATTTTTGGTATTTTTCTGAGAACTTCCAATTTTTGATGAATTGTAAAAAATACTAAACTTTAATTAAAAACAAATTTTTTACTCAAAATAATTTATAGTGATAAATTATACTATTGAGTGGTTTTAAAGTATAATTAGAATTTATTTCTACCATTTAATACAATTTTGGTCATTGGACATAATTTCACATTTAAACTGGACATAAACAAGTGTCAATCTTTTGATAATTATTATTTCATAAAAACACGCGTTTTGTTTTGACAGTGGTAATTAATTTTAAACTAATTTCTTCCACTTTTGTGTTTTGAATTTAAAAAAATGGATTCCATATTTGGAATCAGGATGTCTAAATTTTATAAATAGGAAAATTTTGTTTTTATACATTATAAATAATTACTTCGGTAAATATTTTATTTACCATGGTTAAAGGATAAATCAAGTAAATAAGGGTAACAAAATAATATTATAATAATATAAAATTACCATAACACATGTCATAACCCTATTTTATGATACATGTGAGACCATGGGCATCCTTGGGTTGATTTTGGGACCACTTGGATCCACTTGAGAGTGATAATGACACTTTGTATTAATTAATTTAAAGTAAAGGAAAAAATGACATAAAAATATATATTTTAGTAAAAAACTTTTACATGGTGTTATATAAGTTATATTTTCTTCTATAAATATTCATTATAAAGCTAATAATATTTCCTACATAATGGTATTTTATTTATAATTTTTCAACATTTTATAATTAAATTTATTTATGACACAATGATGATGCAGTATTTTCCTTATTAATGAAAGAATCAAATAAATCGTATTATAAATTTTAAAATAAATATAATTTGAAAGTTTTGATTCCATAAAAGAATTTTATAGGTTAATATGAAATGTTAGGATTGATTCAATGAATTTATTTAGAATTAATCATGCTTTTATGACTTAAAAAAACAAAATACCAAATAGTGTAAAATTGACATAAAAGAGTTTTTAAAAAAAATATTATATTATTAATTGATATTCTATTCCAAAAAATCTATGGTTCGGAAAAAGGACTTATATAATGATATTTTTATCATTAATGAACCTCTTGGGGTTCTATGGGATGTATATAGTATGTTTATTAACAATATAATATAAAAATACAAATGGACATTGTAAATGTCAAACTAATTAACTAAGAGATAAAATGAAATGATAAGGTTAATATAGTGACCCAAACCTATCTAAAACCTATTGGTTTAGTTATTTTTGACCCATCCCCACCTTATAATCTAAATAATCTACTTTTGAGCCATTATAAACAAAAAATTATTTTATTATAAAATTTTATTTCACTCTTTTCCTAAGGTTCCCCTCACCCTTCTAATAAAAGGGAACTCCCCCTTCTCTTTAATTCACACCTTAATAGCCTTTTGGCTCGGCCAACCCCTTCCAAAATACTCTCTCATATCCTCCCTTTTCCCTAGAGGCACTAATTTAGTCAGAAATCCAACCTAAGGATCCCTTTTGATCAAATCAAAAAGAAGAACCCGAAGAAGATGTAATGATTTCACCACCCTCTTTCAAGATCCTTTCTTCATCCACTTCTTATTTCTTTGTTATTTCATTATAAAATAATAACTCTAGTATATTCTATATACTGTGATGTTATAATAAATATGGTACAACCATATTCAGTATTCTATCCATCCTTTCAATTACATGTCACTATACGTGCGTACGTACGGCTTACCATCTCCACGTCGTGGTGTAATTGTTATTCAAAAAATTATTATTTGGATTGGTATTATAATGATGTGTAATAGATGTAAATAATAAATACAACATGACTATGATTCTTTATATATTATGTACCATCCAATTATATTTTATTTTAATATCAAAAGAATGATATTGTTACTCGTGCGTACGTACGGACTACCGTCTCCACGAACGCGATGAGATTCATTCCCCATCGTATCTATTCAAGACTAATTTTCATTAGATGATTAAAAGTATTGTTTAAGGACTTGATATTATCCTGGTTATGAATAATATACAACCTACCCATAAAAAACATGGCTTATGTAACATATAAAATAAAGAGAGTAAGTTAACACCTGAAACGACGATAATACTAAAATATTATCAACAAAGCAATGTTAAAAGATATTATATGATATCATATTTTTGTATATGATTCTTGTATAATTTAATAACAATTATTTAACTATTATACAGAAGGATATCCTACCCTTGACCAAGGAAAAGTACAAGGTAAGGGTTAATTCTACAATCTCTTCATTATCTGTGGTTATTTATACGAAATTATCTACTGGGACCTCTTTATCATCGACATCCATGTTTCTTAAAAATGTCTTTCAAAACATTTTTTCTATTTAATAGACAATGGGTTAAAGTCATTTATACCCTTATTTGACCTTATAATGTTTTGAAAGGAATCATTCCATCATTTTCCAAAGGAGGTCCTTTTTAACCTTTTCCTCAAAATTAAGGTAAGCATGTTTTTTTAACTTATACAGAAGGTGGGGATATTTTCCACCGTTATAAAATTTTTGAAGCTTCCCTTACAAGCTTATAAGAGTATTTTCAAAATAACGGTTTTATTTTATAATTATGTGACTTTTAAATGATTTCAAAAAAGGAGATATTTCTCTCAAATAGTTTTGATTTCATCTATGTCAACATCCTTTGATGGATTTTAAGCTTATTTGAAGTTGATTTATTATTATACAAATCTTCCATATTGTATTGAAAATTTTGTGATATGTTTGACTATGGATGTGTTATTTTTATACCATTCATGGTTTATAGTTAAAGTATTGAAATTTTGTATGCTAGTTTTAATACAAATACTTGTCTTATATTTCAACCTTTTCATATGAGGAATGTATTGGACTTAGTATGTGATGGGTAAAGCCCGCTATAGCTCCTCGATGCATCGGTAGGTCTCATGAGACAACTAGATGCAGAATTGGCCAAGGCCCTTTTCCAATTTTGATATATGGTTTTGGCTAAGGCCTTAATCGTTTTTAGACATCTTGGTTGAGGCCTTGAAAAATTGTTTCAGAATGTCTGGAATTATACATTCCCTCATTATAAAACTAATATTGATGGTTCATGTCACGACCCGCCCTCGGGGTCCGTGCCGTGACTACCCCAAGCCCGCCTTCCAAAGGCCAGGGGCTGGCGACTAGCACCAAGGCGTAAATCCCAGTAAAAAGGGAAGGCATTGCCTTTGAAAAGTAATCACACACCACAGAGTAAACAAGCGGAAAGTAAACACTAAACAAAACAGAGTACGACTGAAAGTGCGGAAAGGTAAATGGGCCAGAATACAAACCCAAACTGAAAGTAAAGTACAACTCAAAAAGGGAAAAACAGCAACTGAAAAGTAAAAGCCGCTACTCCGAGCTGTCCACTGGAAATCCCACCTGAAGGGTGGGTACAGATAGCTCCTCTGCTCCACGGGTTCCGCCGTCCGCTCCGAGCACGTCCCGCCCAGTGGTCCACCTCCGGGTACCGTCCCGCTGTGCAAGCCTCAGCTAAGGTCAATGCTGTCCGTCGTCTGCAACCAACACAACGTAGTGCGGGCAAAGCCCGTGCAGGGGTGAGTATAAGCTACTCAGTAGGGACCCCGAGACCCCTGAAGGTCTCTCAAATCCACAAAGGATAAACCACGAAGAAAAGTAAAAATCACGAAGTAATAACCGACACTGCTTAGGTATATGCCCATACATATACCTAAGTCATCAATTCAAATACGCTCCAACCTCCGAGCCCAAGTACAACTCAGTCCACACAGGATAGTAAACGTATTCCACACAGGAAAGCAAAACGTAAACCACACAGGATTGCACAACACAATCCACACAGGAAAGCAATAGGATTCAGCTCACACAGGTATACTTCTTCAAGGACGATAAAGATGATCACTGATCCATCTAAGTCGTCAGACCCACGAAGGATCGATAGGTAACTAACCCCCGCAAAGACCCACACAGGATCGAGCCCACACAGGACCTGTAGGCGCTGGCTCACACAGAACCGCTGAGCGCGGACCCACACAGGATCAGGCCCACACAGGACCTGTAGCACTGATCCACGTAGGATCACTGAGTGCTGTAGTCGTCGTCGTCGAATCCACACAGGATCTCTGTACTGTCGTCGTCGAATCCACACAGGATCTCTGCACTGTCGTCGTCGCAGTCACAGTAGCAGTCGTAGCAGTAGTAGCAGTTGTAGCAGTCGCAACCAGCACTAGGGTTCCTGCACACAGCAAGCTCGTTCAGAGGGTCCGCTCCACGAGCCGAGAGGCTGATACATCAACTGTCACAAAGACCAGAGTTGATGTATCCAAAAGTTCCGTATCGTCAATAGGAACTCAACGCAACAGACGGCGCGTCGATCGGACGCCCGGTCTGAGAGTTATTGGCATTTTCGTCTCCGGGGCCCGGTTGGTTTTTAAGGCTAAACCAACCCGACCGTACTCCACCTGCGTCCAAACCTCGGGCGGAGTATGCCAAAAGATCTGTCTCACTAAGAGGAACACAACGCGACTGACGGCGCGTCAATCGGACGTTCGTAGCTCAAGATATGAGCGTTTCCGTTCCGAAGGCCCGGTTGGTTTCGTGAACGAACCAACCCGGCCGAACTCAAAGTAAACCGAAACCTTGAGTGCGATAAACCAAAACGACCGTCTCGATCCAAGGATCGCGTTGCGGCAGACGGTTCGTCATTCGGAGGTCCGAGGCTCAAGATATGGCCCAAAAACCGATTCTGGTTCGAAACGGGGGGGTCCGGGTCCGGGCCGACCCGGCCCGACCCCCCCCCCCCTGGGGCGGCGGCGGCGCCACGGCAACCGGCGGCGGCGCGGCGGCGCGGCGGCGGCACGGCGGCCGGCGGCGGCGCGGCGGGCCGCGGTGGCCTGGCGCCGCGAGGTGGCCGCACGCGAGGAAACAAACCCCCGCGGTTTTGAGGGGCGGCGCGGCTTTTGTGCCGCGCCCGTTTTTTTTTAAAACGCCCCCACCCCCCCCCCCCCCCCCACGTGGGGGGCCTGATTTGAGCGGAACCGGGGGGCCGGATGCCCCCCTCCCTTCAAAGAAAACCGCCCCCCTTTAAGAGGGGGGTTTTTACACGCTGGCCGGGGGATTAATTCCCCCGGTTTTAACGGCATCCGGCCTGCCAGCTGGCCGGCCGGTTTTCTCCAACGGGACAGGAAATTCCGGTCCCCTCTTCGGCTTCCGACGCCGGCGGCCCGGCCACCGGTCTTCTCTTCCGCCGCGGCCCGGAACCGGCCGCGGTCTCCTCGTCCGGCCGCGGCCCGGAACCGGCCACGGTGTTCATCGTCCGGCGCGGTGCGACGGCACCGCGCCCCTTTCGCCGTGCCTTGATTCCTTTCAACGCGGGGCGACGGCGTCTCGTTCTTGAAGATTCTACCTTGGTGTGGCGCGACGGCGCCGCGTAAAATATTTGCACGATCATCCGCGTGGTGCGACGGCACCACGCCACTTGCTTCCACCCGCAAGAATAAACAAGAACGATGGAGGGGGGTTCGGCCGTGTTCGTGCGGTCCGGCCCCCTCACGTTAAAATAATAACGCAACTTTAAATAATTCAAGACACACGTTAGACTTGCTATTCACGATCAAGAATAAAATAAGGAAACCAAAAAGAAATCAACAACCCCTACCTCGGGTATAAGGTTCGAAGATTGTCAAGGTTCCGCGGAAGACGACGTCGCGGAGGTCGGGCATCGCGGTAGCCGTTCGTCAAATCCGATGACGAAGGGATGCGTTCGAAGAGACACGTCGTTGGCGAAACTTGTACGCCGACGAAGGTTGTCCGAGGAAGAAGTGGCGTCCCCTTTTGTTGACACGGTAAACGAAGAATGGAGGTGTGGCGTTCTTCGTCGGAGCTTGAGCGTTCTTCGTCAAGATGAACGTTCTTCGAGTTCCTCGTCAGAGTTGAAGGAGAAGAAGGAAAAGCTCTCCACCTCTCAAGAAGACAAACAAATAACCCCCAAAATAAAATAAGACAACATCTTATTTTATTATCACATAACACATTAGAATTTCAAAAGTTTGAAATTCAAAATGTTTAACTCCCATAATTAAAAGTAACTCAAGTCATTTAATTAGGGGTTAAGCAAGTTGAGAGAATTTGAAAGGATTAGGGGTTCGTGTGGGTCCCACCACACTTAATCCTCCCAAGGGAGGTTAAGTGGGTGTGGGTCCCACTTCCAACCTCCTTTGATAGGTTTTAACAAGTTATAATAAAATTGTTGTACACAATTTTATTTAACTCAAACTAAAAACCCCAAAACTAACTTTCAACCCACAACAAACGCAACTCCCGAAAAGGTCTCTTTAAGCGAATATCGGCGCTGCGAGTTCATCGGTGCCCTCGGATTTCAATTCCGAGCACCGGATCAAAATTTAGGAATTCCCGCTCGTTCGTTCACTGAACGTACCCGAGCCAAACTTCGGAAATTAATTCCGGGCACTCCGGGCCTCGGAATCAGGTGCCGTCTGAAACCGCGCTCTTGTAAAATTCTAAAGAAAATTAAGAAAAAATTTCCCTTGAATTATACGGGTCTCTACATTACTCCCACCTCAGGGCTTTACGTCCCCGTAAAGATACATCAAAAACTAGGGAAACAAATGAGGGTACTGAGCACGCATCTGAGCCTCCCGCTCCCATGTGCTCTCCTGGAGATTCCCGTGCTGCCATCTGATGCGCACAAGAGGAATCGATCGCCCACGCAGGACCCGCTCCTGTCGATCCTCTATCTCCACCGGGACCTCCGTAAAAGTCGCCCCATCGTCAACGTCAAGCTCCCCATGGTCAATGATGTGCGTCGGGTCGTGCACGTATCTCCTCAGCTGGGATACGTGGAATACGTCGTGCACCCGGTGCAACTGAGGTGGTAGAGCCAGGCGATAAGCCACCTCGCCAATCCTGCTGAGAATCTGGAAGGGTCCGATGAAGCGCGGAGATAACTTGCCGCCTCGGCCAAATCTCCGAATACCACGTCGAGGTGAGACCTGCAAGAAGACGTGGTCGCCATCCTCGAACTCTAGTGGCCTCCGCCTCTTGTCAGCGTAAGACTTCTGCCGGCTCTGAGCTGTCCTCATCCGCTCCTGGATGACCTGGACCTTCTCTGTCGTGGCTTGGACCATCTCCGGTCCCACCAGTGCTGACTCCCCAGGGTCTGTCCAGCACAAAGGAGATCTACATGGTCGGCCGTACAACGCCTCGTACGGTGCCATCCCGATGGTGGAGTGGTAGCTGTTGTTGTACGCGAACTCCACCAAGGGTAGGTGGTCCTCCCAGCTCCGACCAAAGTCGAGGACACATGCGCAGAGCATGTCCTCGAGTGTCTGAATGGTCCTCTCCGTCTGACCATCCGTCTGAGGGTGAAAGGCTGTGCTCAGACGTAGCTGTGTCCCGAACGCCTCCTGCAACCCCTTCCAAAGCTGGGAAGTAAAGCGGGCATCTCGATCGGAGACGATAGATGATGGCACGCTGTGGAGTCGCACAATCTCCTGAACGTAGAGATGTCCCAAGCTCTCCACTGACCCCTGCTCTCTGATGGGTAAGAAGTGTGCCGACTTGGTGATTCGGTCAACAATCACCCAGATGGAGTCGTGACCTCTGGAAGTGCGTGGAAGTCCAGTCACGAAGTCCATAGATATGCCATCCCACTTCCACTCCGGAACCTCCAAGGGCTGTACCAAGCCTGCTGGTACCTGATCCTCTGTCTTCACTTGCTGACAGGTGAGGCATCGAGAAACGAACTCTGCTACAGCCTTCTTCATACCCGGCCACCAATGCTGTCGTCTGAGATCCTGGTACATCTTCGCCACTCCAGGATGTACCGCTAAAGGAGAAGTGTGAAACTCTCTCAGTACTTCCTCTCGCAAAGCGACAGGTACTATGGTACGTCCTCTGAAAAGGATGTCATGCTCTGCTCCAAGGGAGAAACCATCAGGTGCCTGTCCCGAGGATATCTGTGCACGCCGTGTCTCACAGTCAGCGTCCCCGTGCTGTGCCTCCCTGACTCGCTGCAGTAGTGGAGGAGTGACTGTGAGAGACTGAAGAAAGGCTGCTCCATTTCTATCCACGAAGGATATCTGCAAAGAGGCTAGCTGCTATGTCGCCTCCTCGAGTAGCTGAATGCCCGTCCTCCTGCTGAGGGCATCGGATACTACGTTCCCCTTCCCAGGAGTATAGACTATCTCAAAGTCATAGACCTGGAGGAACTCGAGCCATCGTCACTGTCTCAGGTTCAGGTCCTTCTGCGAGAAGATATACCTGAGACTCTGATGATCGGAAAAGACTGTAAAGCGCTCGCCCATCAGATAGTGTCGCCATGTCTTCAGAGCGAAGACCACTGCTGCTAACTCCAGGTCATGGGTAGCGTAGTTCTGCTCATGCGGCCTCAACTGACGTGATCCATAGGCGATCACGGCCCGCTCCTGCATCAGAACACATCCGAGTCCGGTCCCTGATGCATCGCAGTAGACTACGTACCCTACTCCCTCCTCAGGCAACCTCAAGATAGGTGCGCTAGTCAATCTCTGTCTCAGCTCCTGGAAGCTCTGCTGACATCTGTCTGACCACACGAAGGGTTTCCCCTTCTTCGTCAAAGCTGTGAGTGATGCTGCAACTCTAGAGAAGTCTGGAACGAATCTTCGATAGTATCCAGCTAGTCCCAAGAAACTCTGAACCTCATTCACGCTCCTGGGTGGCTCCCATGCTAACACAGCCTCAATCTTCGCGGGATCCACTGCAACTCCCGCCTCAGAGATAACGTGTCCCAAAAAGTGGACCTCACGTATCCAGAATTGGCACTTCAAGAGCTTACCATAAAGCTGGTGCTCTCGGAGTGTGTCAAGAACAACTCGCAAGTGATAGGCGTGCTCCTCCTCTGTCGTAGAGTAAATCAGAATGTCGTCGATGAAGACCACGACAAACCGATCGAGGTATGGCTGAAAGATCCTGTTCATGAGAGCCATGAACACTGCTGGAGCATTGGTTACACCGAAAGGCATAACCAAGAACTCATAGTGGCCATACCGACATCTGAAGGCTGTCTTCTGCACATCCTCGTCTCTGACTCTGAGCTGATGATAGCCTGACCTGAGGTCTATCTTCGAGAACCACCGTGCTCCCTTGAGCTGATCAAAGAGGTCATCAATCCTCGGTAGCGGATACTTGTTCCTCACTGTCACCTGGTTCAGGCAACGATAGCCAACACAAATTCGCAAGCTCCCGTCCGCCTTCTTGGAGAACAATATCGGGGAAGCCCAGGGTGAAACATTGGGTCGGATGAATCCCTTGCCCTGCAAGTCCTCCAACTGTACCCGTAGCTCTCGAAGCTCGGCGGGGGCCATCCGATATGCTGGAGTGGATATCGGGGCTGTCCCGGGGTACAAGTCAATATAAAAGTCTACCTATCTGCGAGGAGGTAGCCCTGGAACGTCGTCGGGAAAAACGTCCGCAAACTGATCCACCACTGCAGGAAAACCAGGACTCCGCACGTCAACTGCTCCAAGGATAAGGCTAGCCAACTGATGAGTGATGGGATGTCCTCTCCTCCGCGGAAGTCCATACTGTGCTGCTAAGGCTCCCTTCTCGCCGGTGAAGGTGAACCTGCTCCCGTCGGTGCGTACACATCGCACCTTGCGCCTAAAACAGTCAATCTGTGCATGGACCGTAGACAGCCAATCCATGCCCAAGATGACGTCGTAAGGCCTCGACGCTACTACAAGAAGATCCCAGCCGAAGCTCTCGCCTCCTAGAGTAAGCTCACACTGCCGGCACCAGTGCGTAATCGTCGAGTCTGCTCCCGTAGGAGTCTCTAGCCGTAAGGATCGAGCCAACGGCTCTGTCGGAATCTCCGAGCTCCGAACAAGGGCAGTGGATATGAAAGAATGACTCGCTCCTGTGTCTATAAGAACTGCAGCAAGGGTGGAGTAGAAACAGATAGTACCTTGAATCATCTCGGGTGCGCCGTGGTCGTAGGCCTCTGCTGCCTGGAGCTGTGCCTGTCACTGCCCGCCAGCTCCCTGTGGTCGGGGTGGACCCCCTGGTGGTGGTGGTGGCAGAGCCTCAAAGCGTCGGCCACCACCAGCTGCTCGCCCAGCTCCTCTGCCTCATCCGCCTCCTCCCTGCGGACCGCCACGGTCGACCCTCTGCCTCTGCCTCGGTGGTCCATCAACTGTCTGCTGCTCCTCGGCATGACGGGTCGGGCAGTCACGAGCCATGTGGCCCTGCCTGCCGCACGAGTAGCACTATCTGCCTCTCGTAAGACTGGCTTCGTGCTGTGTGCCCCGCACTGCTGACCCAGTGCCCTGAGATCGTCTGCCCGAAGGTCTGGTCTGTCTGGACCCCTGAGTCATCCGTCGACTGCCTGCTGCAGATGACTCTGCCACGTGCCGCCCTGCGGTGGGTCTCTGTGCTGGTGTAGACTCAGCAAGGAAGCTCTCGATCAGAAGGGCCCGCTCCAGTACTCCTGTCTGAGTCGGTATGCTGAGGGAGATCAGCGATGCCCTGATCTCGTGTCTCAAACCCTGCTCGAAGGTCCGGGCCCGGAAGAATGGGTCTCATACCATGTCGGTCGAGTAGCGCGAGAGATCGGTAAATCTCGTCGAGTACTGAGCGACCGTCATGCTGCCCTGCCGCAGCTGTAGAAGTTCCTGGATACGCACCGCACGAAGGGTGGCTGGGACGAACTCCGAGCGAAAGAGGCTCTCAAAGTCCGTCCAAAGTAGGGATGCCTCATCGTGCACCTGGAGCATCAAGCTCCACCATCGTCCTGCTGCTGCATGTAGTAGGCTCGCAGCGAGGATCACCATGAGGTCTGCTGGTGTCCTCACTAGCCTAAACACTCGAACCACTGCCTCCAGCCAGTCCTCTGCTGCCTGGGGATCCGTCTCCCCGCGAAACCTGGGCGGTCGCTGGCGCTGAAACTCATGCAGTGCGCTGAGGCGACGTGCATCGTCAGCAGCTGCTGCTGGAAGCATCGGGGGATCGGCGGGTAAAGCTACCGCCGGTGCCACTACTGGAAAAGGGCCCTGCACCGAGGCCTCATCGCTCGGTGGGCTGTCGTCACACTCGACTCTCGGAACCCTAGCTGGCTGCCGTCGTGGGGCCATCCTGAAAAGGAAACAGGTGCGCCACGGTCAGAACAGTATACCTGGTGAGCTGATATAAGTAATCACAAAGAAAACTTTGAAACACACACGCAATCAATGTTTTCATGCATTAAGTCGGAAATCAGGAGTCAGGGTCCTGGTGTACGGATACGTCGGCCGCCGCACCAACACTGGACTCCCTGGACTGATATCCACACTCAATACGCTAAACATTATTGCTGTAGAAAAGATCAGAGTTCGCGGTAGAACCGAACTCCTTTGATACTAATTTGTCACGACCCTCCCTCGGGGTCCGTGCCGTGACTACCCCAAGCCCGCCTTCCAAAGGCCAGGGGCTGGCGACTAGCACCAAGGCGTAAATCCCAGTAAAAAGGGAAGGCATTGCCTTTGAAAAGTAATCACACACCACAGAGTAAACAAGCGGAAAGTAAACACTAAACAAAACAGAGTACGACTGAAAGTGCGGAAAGGTAAATGGGCCAGAATACAAACCCAAACTGAAAGTAAAGTACAACTCAAAAAGGGAAAAACAGCAACTGAAAAGTAAAAGCCGCTACTCCGAGCTGTCCACTGGAAATCCCACCTGAAGGGTGGGTACAGATAGCTCCTCTTCTCAACGGGTTTCGCCGTCCGCTCCGAGCACGTCCCGCCCAGTGGTCCACCTCCGGGTACCGTCCCGCTGTGCAAGCCTCAGCTAAGGTCAACGCTGTCCGTCGTCTCCAACCAACACAACGTAGTGCGGGCAAAGCCCGTGCAGGGGTGAGTATAAGCTACTCAGTAGGGACCCCGAGACCCCTGAAGGTCTCTCAAATCCACAAAGGATAAACCACGAAGAAAAGTAAAAATCACGAAGTAATAACCGACACTGCTTAGGTATATGCCCATACATATACCTAAGTCATCAATTCAAATACGCTCCAACCTCCGAGCCCAAGTACAACTCAGTCCACACAGGATAGTAAACGTATTCCACACAGGAAAGCAAAACGTAAACCACACAGGATTGCACAACACAATCCACACAGGAAAGCAATAGGATTCAGCTCACACAGGTATACTTCTTCAAGGACGATAAAGATGATCACTGATCCATCTAAGTTGTCGGACCCACGAAGGATCGATAGGTAACTAACCCCCGCAAAGACCCACACAGGATCGGGCCCACACAGGACCTGTAGGCGCTGGCTCACACAGAACCGCTGAGCGCGGACCCACACAGGATCGGGCCCACACAGGACCTGTAGCACTGATCCACGTAGGATCGCTGAGTGCTGTAGTCGTCGTCGTCGAATCCACACAGGATCTCTGTACTGTCGTCGTCGAATCCACACAGGATCTCTGCACTGTCGTCGTCGCAGTCACAGTAGCAGTCGTAGCAGTAGTAGCAGTTGTAGCAGTTGCAGCCAGCACTAGGGTTCCCGCACACAGCAAGCTCGTTCGGAGGGTCCGCTCCACGAGCCGAGAGGCTGATACATCAACTGTCACAAAGACCAGAGTTGATGTATCCAAAAGTTCTGTATCGTCAATAGGAACTCAACGCAACAGACGGCGCGTCGATCGGACGCCCGGTCTGAGAGTTATTGGCATTTTCGTCTCCGGGGCCCGGTTGGTTTTTAAGGCTAAACCAACCCGACCGTACTCCACCTGCGTCCAAACCTCGGGCGGAGTATGCCAAAAGATCTGTCTCACTAAGAGGAACACAACGCGACTGACGGCGCGTCAATCGGACGTTCGTAGCTCAAGATATGAGCGTTTCCGTTCTGAAGGCCCGGTTGGTTTCGTGAACGAACCAACCCGGCCGAACTCAAAGTAAACCGAAACCTTGAGTGCGATAAACCGAAACGACCGTCTCGATCCAAGGATCGCGTTGCCGCAGACGGTTCGTCATTCGGAGGTCCGAGGCTCAAGATATGGCCCAAAAACCGATTCTGGTTCGAAACGGGGGGGTCCGGGTCCGAGCCGACCCGGCCCGACCCCCCCCCCCCCCTGGGGCGGCGGGGGCGGCCGGCGGCGGCGCGGCGGCGCGGCGGCGCGGCGGGCCGCGGCGGCCGGGCGCCGCGAGGTGGCTGCACGCGGGGAAACAAACCCCCGCGGTTTTGAGGGGCGGCGCGGCCTTTGTGCCGCGCCCGTTTTTTTTTAAAACGCCCCCCCCCCCCCCCACGTGGGGGGCCTGATTTGAGCGGAACCGGGGGGCCGGCTGCCCCCCTCCCTTCAAAGAAAACCGCCCCCCTTTAAGAGGGGGGTTTTTACACGCTGGTCGGGGGATTAATTCCCCCGGTTTTAACGGCATCCGGCCGGCCAGCTGGCCGGCCGGTTTTCTCCAACGGGACCGGAAATTCCGGTCCCCTCTTCGGCTTCCGACGCCGGCGGCCCGGCCGCCGGTCTTCTCTTCTGCCGCGGCCCGGAACCGGCCGTGGTCTCCTCGTCCGGCCGCGGCCCGGAACCGGCCGCGGTGTTCATCGTCCGGCGCGGTGCGACGGCACCGCGCCCCTTTCGCCGTGCCTTGATTCCTTTCAACGCGGCACGACGGCGTCGCGTTCTTGAAGATTCTACCTCGGTGTGGCGCGACGGCGCCGCGTAAAATATTTGCACGATCATCCGCGTGGTGCGACGGCACCACGCCACTTGCTTCCACCCGCAAGAATAAACAAGAACGATGGAGGGGGGTTCGGCCGTGTTCGTGCGGTCCGGCCCCCTCACGTTAAAATAATAACGCAACTTTAAATAATTCAAGCCACACGTTAGACTTACTATTCACGATCAAGAATAAAATAAGGAAACCAAAAAGAAATCAACAACCCCTACCTCGGGTATAAGGTTCGAAGATTGTCAAGGTTCCACGGAAGACGACGTCGCGGAGGTCGGGCGTCGCGGTAGCCGTTCGTCAAATCCGATGACGAAGGGATGCGTTCGAAGAGACACGTCGTTGGCGAAACTTGTACGCCGACGAAGGTTGTCTGAGGAAGAAGTGGCGTCCCCTTTTGTTGACACGGTAAACGAAGAATGGAGGTGCGGCGTTCTTCGTCGGAGCTTGAGTGTTCTTCGTCAAGATGAACGTTCTTCGAGTTCCTCGTCAGAGTTGAAGGAGAAGAAGGAAAAGCTCTCCACCTCTCAAGAAGACAAACAAATAACCCCCAAAATAAAATAAGACAACGTCTTATTTTATTATCACATAACACATTAGAATTTCAAAAGTTTGAAATTCAAAAGGTTTAACTCCCATAATTAAAAGTAACTCAAGTCATTTAATTAGGGGTTAAGCAAGTTGAGAGAATTTGAAAGGATTAGGGGTTCGTGTGGGCCCCACCACACTTAATCCTCCCAAGGGAGGTTAAGTGGGTGTGGGTCCCACTTCCAACCTCCTTTGATAGGTTTTAACAAGTTATAATAAAATTGTTCTACACAATTTTATTTAACTCAAACTAAAAACCCCAAAACTAACTTTCAACCCGCAACAAACGCAACTCCCGAAAAGGTCTCTTTAAGCGAATATCGGCGCTGCGAGTTCATCGGTGCCCTCAGATTTCAATTCCGAGCACCGGATCAAAATTTAGGAATTCCCGCTCGTTCGTTCACTGAACGTACCCGAGCCAAACGTCGGAAATTAATTCTGGGCACTCCGGGCCTCGGAATCAGGTGCCGTCTGAAACCGTGCTCTTGTAAAATTCTAAAGAAAATTAAGAAAAAATTTCCCTTGAATTTTACGGGTCTTTACATTTCATGTGTTAATTGGACTAGTATAATACCCATGATTATGTTTTATTATGGAATTATTTACACAAATCATATTCCTTCCATAAAAGTGTTCATGGTTATTATTTTGTAAAGGAATGTGTTTTCAATTATTCACCATGCTTAATGTTTATGTTATCTTCTGCTGTATTGTTTACCCTTACTGAGTGTTTGATCTCACCCCTTTCTTATGTTTCATTTTCCCAGGATATCAAGAAGTTAGTTATGAGTAACTTAAAGGAATAATCTAGAAGTCCTGGATGATCTAATGGAATAATTTAGTGTTGTTTTTCTTTTCAAGTTATAAAGTTGAACTTATGTATGAATCTTTTTTCCAAGGCTACTAAATTGATCGATCTTTCGAGACTTGATCCCTTGGGATCATGCCAATATTATTTAATAATGTGCTGACTCTGGGTAATTGGGGTTGGGGCTTTACAGTTGGTATCAGGGGAAGTTTAGTAAAAAACCTTGGAAGATAGATTTAGGTAAACTTTGATTAGAGAACATAGCCCTAAGATATACTTTGAGGATTAGTATAGAAGAACTTCTTAGAATTTTGGTATGTTAGAGATTTTGTGAGTTTTTCGAGCAATACATCCTTGTCTGGATACGAGAAGGTAGAGCCGGCTCTGGCACAGATGTACCTAGGGGTAATACCCAAAAAACACTGCTTTGAGATAGAATCGAACAGAACTGGTGCACAACAATGGGCCTTTCTGCACTCTTGGTTACGACATTCCTGGGGAATATTCTTAGGATAATTCTCATTTTCCTTACAAACCATTATGAAGGTTTTATGAGTATAAACTTCCTTAAAGAAAACATTTTTAGGATTATAGATTATATCCATAAATTGTTCAATTTATTTTATGTGTTTTACAAGTTTGAGATTAGGTATTTCGATTCATAAACTAATCTAGTGTATGACATTGTTTAGAAATGGCGCCCAGTAGAAGGAATGAGAACTCCAGCAATATGAATGATCCAAAGAGTAAGATGGATCATATCTTTCATGGTCTTAAGCCATCACTTAGAAGGGAAATAGTCTCCCACGTATTATCATCATATGAATAAATAGTATCATGTGTTAATAATATAAGTAAATAATTCTCTAAGTCCGATGGATTTGAAGGGAAGCAAGAGAAGAAAAGGACGGAAGAAAGAAAGATGGATAAAGGGAAGGAGGGAAAGAAGGATTTTCCTATATGTGATAACTGTGGAAAGAATCACCTTTGTAAATTCTTGAAGGGAATGGGATTTTGTTATAAGTGTGGAGAAAAAGGACACCAAGTACGCGATTCCAAGGGAAAGAAAAAGGTTTCAAATGTATAATTCTTCATCTTCAAGGATTTGGGACACTACGTAAATCAATGTCCCAATCATCAGAGTATGACGTGAATGATGCTATTGGATAATAATCAAGTTATGATACTACCACAGATAAAGAGGAATAAATAGTGTTATTATGTTGTTATTAATGAATTATGTCATTTCAGTGTTGTATATAATTTGAAACAGTTATATGAATTATGGAGATAAATAAGGATTTTACTGCAGTACTATTTCATTAAGGATTTGAGATTATATGGTACTATGAAAAGTGAATCAATAGAAAGTTAAACTTTTTTCTTGAAAATACATTTTTGAAGGAAAGGTAATCCTTAATATGGACCTGATACTGAGTTAGTAATTTTGGAATAAGAAATGGTTGATTTGAATAAATTATATTAGATATTCTTGACTACATTGGCACTAATTAATGCTTTTTTCATCACTGTTGGAGTATTCAAGATTTTTAGATATAAGGATTAAATCCGGTATTCAATAAGGAATAAGGGAGAGTGAATGTAATCAATAAGGTTTTATGGTAATTCAGGGTGTTACCATGTTTTAAAATAATACATGATGAAATTATTCACATGTTATTACGTGGAAAAAAATCTTCATTATGTTTACCATCATTATAAATTTTGGACTGTGAGTTTGGACAGAAGTGTTTTGGATAAGTATAAAGTTTGTAATGGATTATATTTGAAATTGTATACTATTGTTATGTTTAAATCATTTATAAATATTATTTTTCGATTATTATAAAAAAGGACAACTCGGAGGTCGGGCGACAACCCGTCACATCCGACAAGGCAGCGAGACTAGAACCCGCAAATGAAGGGTGACAAGGTGAATCACCTACCACTGGCCTACGTGATGCCCTGGATTGTATAATGTTGTTTCTTTTTTTAAAAGTACTGATATATGAATTATAAATTCATTTTTTTGGAACCCTATACGATTAGGATAAATAGAATATTTTTTTCTATTATATTTTAGAGTGAAAGATGAGTTTGTGGTAGAAATTAGTTAAAGGATGTAACTCTACTTTTCAAGTATACTTTTTTTCTCTTATTCTATGAAAAAATTAATACTTAAACTTTAGGGAAGGGAACTTAAAACCAAAAATGTGTTATCCTAATACCTTATGTTTTATTGAACCGATGATATTTTAAATCATCATAGATTGATGGCTTTGAGGCCTTCAATTTTACACTTGTTTATGATTGATGACCTCAATCACTCCCTATAAATATTTACATTTTTCCTCTAATTAGGTGTCTCTAATTTCCACCAATGTTATCCTAATCGAAATCATAATTTGGTGGTGACTTTTCATTTCCCATTCCCTCTTATTAAGACTCAATTTTATTATCCCTATTTCCGATGTGGGATTTCCACAAAGGTATTTTCTATTTTCAACCTTTTATTTTCGAAGAACAATTTCAAATTGTGAGGAAACAATTTATTAAAGGAGGGGAGAATGTAACACCCGAAGCTTCCATGGTATGTGTCCCTTTGAATAATTCAATAGCTTGCATTGTACGCAACTTCGGAATTTTAACAAACTACGACCAATCAAAGTAGTCGTTATGAATAGTAATACCCACATTTTAAATTATATAAAGTTTATAATTCTAAATGGACTTAATTTTAGGATTCGTAATATCTAAATTAGTCTAGGTTGAATTTTTGGTATTTTTCTGAGAACATCCAATTTTTTATGAATAGTGAAAATACTAGACATTAATTAAAAAAACTTTTTTACTCAAAATAATTTATAGTGATAAATTATACTATTGAGTGGTTTTAAAGTATAATTAGAATATATTTTTAACATTTAATACAATGTTGGTCATTGGACATAATTTCACATTTAAACTGGACATAAACAAGTGGAAATCTTTTGATAGTTATTATTTCTTAAAAACACGTTTTTTGTTTTGAAAGTAGGAATTAATTTAAATTAATTTATACCAGTTATTTGTTTTGAATTTAGAAAAATGGATTCCATATTTGGAATTAGGGTTTCCAAATTTTTAAATAGGTAACATTTATTTTTAGACATTATGATTAATTACTTCAGTAAATATTTTATTTACCGTGGTTAAAGGGTAAATCAGGTAAATAAGGGTAACAAAATCATATTATAATAATATAAAATTACCATAACACATGTCCTAACCCTATTGTATGATTCCTGTACTACCATGGGAATCATTGGGTCGATTTTGGGACTACGTGGATCCACTCGAGAGTGATAATGACACATTATATTAATTAATTTAAAGTAATGGAAAATATGACATAAACATATATCTTTTAGTAAAACTATTTTTACATGGTGTTATATTAGTTATATTTTAGACTATAAATATTAATTATAAATATAAAAATATTTCATACATAATAGTATTTTATTGTTCATTTTTAGACGTCTAATTGTTAAATTTATTTATGACACAATGATGATGCAGTATTTTCCATATTAATGAAAGAATCAAATAAATGGTATTATAAATGTTAAAATAAATATAATTTGAAAGTTTTTATGCCATAAAAGAATATTATAGGTTAATATGATGTGTTAGTATTTATTCAATGAATATATATCGAAGTAATCATGTTGTTATGACATTAAAAAAACAAAATACCAAATAGTGTCAAAATTGACATAAAAGAGTTTTTAAAAAAAATATTATATTATTAATTTATATTATATTCCAAAAAATAAAATCTTTGTCCAAAGGACATATATAATTATATGTGTATCATTAATTAATCACTTGGGGTTCTCTTGGATGTATATAGTATGTTTATTAACCATATAATATAAAAATACAAAGAGACATGGTAAATGTCAAACTAATTAACTAAGAGTTAAAACTAAAGGATAAGGTTAATATAGTGACCCAAACCTGTCTAAAACCTGTTGGTTGAGTGGTTTTAGACCCATACCCACCTTATACTAGAAATAATCCATTTTTGATCCATTATAAACCGAAAATTATTTTATTATAAAATAATATTTTACTCTTTTCTTAAGGTGCCCCTCACCCCTCTTATAAAAGGGCACTCCCCCTTCTCTTTAATTCACACCATCAAAGCAATTTGGCTAGGCCAAACCCTACCCAAATACTCTCTAAACTATCCTAACTTAATCCTAGAGTCCCTACTTTAGTTAGAAAGCCAACCTAAAGATCCATTTTGATCAAATCAAAAGGAAGAATCCGAAGAAGAGGTAATGATTTCACCACCCTCTTTCAAGAGCCTTTCTTCTTGCACTTCTTCTTTCATTGTTATTTCCATTCTAAAATAATAAATCTAGTATATTATATATACTGTGATTTTATTATAAATATAGTACAACCATATTCAGTATTCTATCCATCCTTTGAATGACATGTCACCATACGTGCATACGTATGGCTTACCGTCTCCACATCGTGGTGTAATTGTTATTCAAAACATTATTATTTGGATTCGTTTGATAATTATGTGTAATTGATGTAAATAATAAATATAACATGATTATGATTCTTTATATAAGATATACCATCCAATTATATATTATTTTAATATAAAAATAATTATATTGTCACTTGTGCGTACGTACGGACTACCGTCTCCACGAACGCGATGAGATTCATTCCCCATCGTATCTATTCAAGACGAATTTTCATTTGATTATTAAAAATAATGTTTAAGGACTTGATATGATTATGGTTATGAATTATATACAACCTAACCATAACAAACACGAATTATGTAACATATAAAAGAAAGTGAGTAAGTTAACACATGAAACTACGATAATACTAAAATATTATTAACAAAGCAATGTTAAAAGATCATATATGATATCATATTTATGTATATGATTCTTGTATAATTTAATAAGAATGATTTAACTATTATACAGGAGGTTAACCTACCCTCGACCAAGGAAAAGTACTAGGTAAGGGTTAATTCTACAATCTCGTCATTATCTGAGGTTGTTTATACATAATTATCTACTAGGACCTCTTTATCATCCACATCCATGTTTCTTAAAAAAAATTATTTCAAAACATTTTTACTATTTAATAGACAATGTGTTAAATTCATTTATACCCTTATTTTACCTTATATGTTTCTGAAAGGAATCTTTTCGTCATTTTCCAAAGAAGGTCCTTTTTAACCATTTTGACAAAATTAAGGTAAGATTGTTTTTTTAACTTATACTGTGGGTGCGGCTATTTTCCGCCGTTATAAAATCTTCAAAGATTCCCTTACAAGATTATAAGTGTATTTTCCAAATAAAGGTTTTATTTTATAATTATGTGACTTTTAAATGATTTCAAAAGGAATATATTTCTCTCAAATAGTTTTGATTTCATCTATGTCAACATCCTTTGGTGGATTTTAAGCTTATTTGAAGTTGATTTATTATGATACAAATCTTCAATATTGTATTGAAGTTTTTGTGATATGTTTGATTGTGGATGTGTTATTTTTATACCATTCATGGTTTATGGTTAACATATTGACATTTCCTATGCTAGTTTTAATGTGAATGTTTGTGTTATATTTAAACCTTTTCATATGAGGAATGTATTGGACTTAGTATGTGATGGGTGGAGCCCGATATAGCTCCTCGATGCATCGGTAGGTCTCATGAGACAACTATACTTGGAATTGGCTAAGGCCCTTTCCCAATTTTGCTATATGGTTTTGGCCGAGACCTTAATAATTTTTAGACGTCTTGGCTGAGGCCTTGACAAAATGATTCAGAATGTCCAGCATTATACATTCCCTCATTATGAAAATAATATTGATGGTTCATGTGGTCATTAGACTAGTACAATACCCATGATTAAGTTTTATTATGTAATTATTTACTTAGCTCATATTCCTGCCATAAAAGTGTTCATGATTATTATTTTTTAAAGGTGTGTGTTTTCAATTATTCACCATGCTTAATGTTTATGTTATCTTTCACTATATTGTTTACCCTTACTGAGCATTTGATCTCACCCCTTTCTTATGTTTCATTTTCATAGGATATGAAAAATTTAGTTATGAGTGACTTACAGGAATAATCTAGAAGGCCTGGATGTTCTAATGGAATAATTTAGTGTTGTATTTCTTTTCATGTTGTAAAGTTAAACTTATGTATGAATCTTGTTTCGAAGTCTACTAAACTGATCGATCTTTCAAGAATTGATCCCTTGTGATCATGCCAATATTATGTAATAATGCACCGTCTCTGGGTAACTGGGGTCGGTGTGTTATATTCCAATATTGAACACTCTCCCTAATGGAGGTCTAAAAACACCAGGGAATCGGTGAAGTACAACATATCAGGAGAGTAATGGTCGTTGAAAATATCTATGAAGTACTTCCATCCTATCTTCTCAGGTCTTCCTACCTGAACCACTGACTTCCACCACTAGAGACTTTGTCCTTCCAAAATAAATGCATCACATTTCACCTTAATAAACTCAAGAATCTAATGGAATCTAAAGATCCTCTCAAACCCCAACACCCATTATTATGCTTCCTGTGGATGTTTTCTTCCTTAGAATGATGGGTTATTATTCATGAGAAACTTATGAACTTTTCCCTTTCCACACCTAGTTTGGATTTCTTATCCTGAGTAGGAATAGATCCCACTCCATGATCCAATTTTTGAATATCCTAAAGCACTACCTCCACTGATCTCATATAAATTGGAGAGGAATAAATATATTTGGCCTCTTCTTGTGGCTACATGGGAGGTCTGTAGGGAATATTTATACAAAAAAAGTAAAATATACCACATGGTAAACCATATATAAAACACACAGATTAATCCAAATAAACAATATTCCAAACATCAACATAAATTGAAAATTTAAACCATAACAATAAAATGAAAAAAATTTAGCCACTTTACTAGACATAGGTGTGATTACCCATTCTAGATCCCATACATCCCATATAAAGGAGGAGTAAACTAAAATCCCAACAAACCCTAGTGAACTAATGATATTTGTGAGTTGTAGTTTCCAGAAACCCAACTCGCAACGAGAACCTCATGAACCAACAATCCTAACTCATAGTTATCGATACATTCCAAAATAAAATGACCCAAATGATGGGTAATCATTGATATGTTACCATTTTTTTCTAAATGTGGATGTGTTTCTATCCAACCGAACCCAAGAAATTTCCCTAATGGAATTTCCAATCACCACAAGCTGGTAACTATTTACTTAGGATATGAGAACTCCTTTCAGAATAGGTTTTCCCAACTAGCATACCAATCTTTCGCATGTGTTGAAACAAAAAAACCAAAAAACCATGGAAAACATTAGAAACATAGCTATAAAAAATATGTACATGAAAATCCAAGTTACTTTTACATCATTAAGAACCAAGACCAAAATATGCATAAACTATGGGAAATAATAAAATAAAAAACCTATATTTTCCTTGGAGACCATCCTCCACCATGCCACGGCCATCAACACCTACCCAAAACATGATACATATGTGTGTACCTGATTCCATCACCAAAGAAGGCGTTGAAATTTCCTATTTAAAAATAAAAAGTCTTCATATACATGATGGTATATATAGGGTGTCATCTCACATTTCTAGTTGGATAACACCGACATGCTTCATGTACAGAAATTATAAGATAAATAAACATGGTGGTTTTATAAAAACGAAAATTGATAAAATTTGGTTTTCCAAACATGATTTAGATTCTTAATGATAAGGAATAATGGTGGAAAAATTGAAAACATGTAAAAAATAGAATTATGAACTATGTGTATCCCTCATGTATCTAGTTTATTCTGATCTAGGTACATCATATCGCGTTGATAAAGCCCATAACATTCCCATGGATGAGTCTTTGGAGGGGATTCACCCGAGTTCAAATGGTAATAATATATATCATGTAGTTTAGATAGTTCGTCATAATAAACATGATATGTATACCAAGGGAAATACCCTTCCAATTTTAGTAACTATTAGTCCTTAAACACTATAATAGGAAACAAATCCTCCCATGTTTTATGATTTGTTTCACAAGCCATTAACCCCCATAAATCACAATTCAACACACGCCTGCAAGACATTCCCACCTGTTTCATGTGGTGTTACCTAATTTCCAAAACTCTACAAAAAACCCTTAAAACAAAATTTAAACACAAAAATGTAGAATATTTTTTGGAAACAAATAAAACATATTTAATTCCCAAATAACAACATATAAGGAAAACCTTACATTTTAACCTTTAAATCTCCCAAATTTAGCCAAGACATGATAGATGAACTAAGTTAATGCACTATTGGAGAGAGAACATACAGAACCCATAAAGTTACAAGTCAAAAATTTAATATTCAACCCAGTTTTGGTTACCTTAACTACTGAACAAATGGAAAGACAAGAAGGAAGAGAGATGTGACTAAGATAAAGGAGGAAGAGAATGGTGGAGGGACATACATTGAGTAATCTTCAAGAAAAAAGAAAAAATACTCCCAAATAAAGATTCCTAGGAAATTTTAGACGATAGTGATAGATTCCTAGGGCTATAGGAAGTCTAATGGTTGAAATGGGGGGTTTGATGGTTAAAAGAGATGAGGGGAATAATTGGAAATTATATTCTTTTAAGAACCTAGATGGCCACATGGTTTTGATACAATTTCTATTAGATGATGAACCAACCTTGTGAAAAAAATATATGATAGTATGATGATGCCACATAATATTTTGGTAAAGGCGCATTTTTATACATCATATAGAGTGCCACTATCTGGGTTGTATAGCTTGCATTGGGGATGGTGCATTGTTTCCCACAACTATGCGCCAAATATCAATGACCTTATATTTGTTCAAAACTAATTTTTTCATATAAAACCCCAAGAAAGTTATATAACCCATGTATGATAAAGAATAAAATTGAAAATACCTCACATGGGTGTGCCAATTTTTTTAACCCCCAAAGAATTTACTATATTTTCCTTTCAGAAAATATTAAATTTTATCCCTTTATTTCTTATACAAAACAACAAGTTAATCTTATGTTACAAAAAAAATAAATTTTATATAACTCTATAACAAACACTATGGATAGCCTGTATTACACGTAACAATGACTTTCCTCACTAGCTTATGTAATACAGAGGATC
Source organism: Viscum album (assembly GCA_963277665.1). Lineage (NCBI taxonomy): Eukaryota > Viridiplantae > Streptophyta > Magnoliopsida > Santalales > Viscaceae > Viscum > Viscum album. Next base: position 690,392,349 of record OY728167.1, read on the forward strand.
AATTTTCACAAAATAATAATATCTTATTAAAATATAATTATTTAATATATTAATATATAAAATATCTATTAAATTGAGGTTTATCAGTATAATTAAATAAAATAGAAAAATATAAGATAAATTAATTGGTTACTAATTAATTATTAATAAAAATATAAACTAATTGAATATAAAATAAATATTTTTCTTTTTGTGCTCAGAGTGGAATTTTATATTAAATTAAGTTAAATAATATTATTGAATGATATTAAAGGATTGTATATGTGATATATTCATGAAAAGATTTTTTATGTTCATCTAATATATTTTATAGGCATATGATAAGAACATATCCAATTTTATGCTTAAAATTAGTATTTTTCTGAAAATTGAAATTTGCTGCTTTTTAATGGCACACCTATTTTAAATCCGAATATTAAAACTTCTATAAATCTTAATTGGGAAATTAAACATCATTTTTTTATTCATAATATAAATTTTATCTTGGTGTAAATTTTTTTATTTCTATTATAAGTTTCATTTTTAGATGAATAAGGAAAAATATTTCATTTTAGTTAAAAATAACCTTTTCATCTAAATAATTACTACTGTTAAATTATATTTTAAATTATATTGTAATTAAAAATAGATAAATTATAAATATATTAATCCAATTTTGGGCATTGTAATTATTTTATTACTTAATTTTCATATAAAATTTTAATGAACCGTTCAAAATTTTTACTTTAAAAACCTACATCCTCCCCATGTCTACAGGATTTTCATTAATCAAATTTTTTCCTATTCAATGAATTGAATTTTTAAAAAGGGAAATAAATGGTTTTAATAAGTAAAATATTTAAGGTCTAACAATATCAAATTAATATTTTACCAAAAGGATTAGTGAAGTGGATTAAAATTGATTACAAAGATTAATGTAAAATTCAGCTTAATAAAGGATCAACCATAATCTAAAAGGCCAAAATGACCAATAATAATTTTTAATACACATTTTTTGGATATATTTATGAAATAATCCTTAAATTATATATTTTTCTTTTTTATGATTTTTTAGGTAAAAACATGGGTACGCCTAACTTGTTTTCAAAAATGCGAAGTGTGTCCCCTCCCTACCCAATAAAGGGCCACCACCTATCCCCCATTATAAGACATATTAAACAAATTAGGTTCATCCATGATCATCCCAATAAATTTCCCAACATTATTTCCTTCCACCTTCATTACATCCTTGGGGACAAAATCCGTTTAAGGAAGTACTTTGGGGAAAACCCCAAAGGAGTTACCCAAAAAAGAGGTAATATCCTTCCTCAAGCTACAATATTTTATTTTCTTTATCCACCACCTCAAATATTATTATTATATTATTATATAATAACACAAATATCCTAAATTTACTGATATTTCTTTATATTACTGGTTATGCCTACCCTTATATACACTTATATCTAATGGGTGACTAACTTACCATTTATGTGTATGACAAACTATTGTATCAAGAAAAGATGTTGTTTATTTTTCCTTTACCACCCTCATGGTTGGGAATTATAATTTAAATGGTGTTTTTATAAAATATATATTATATTTATTGTTTCTTTATGATTATTTAATTTTTATATAATAAATACCTTTATACTTTCCATGTTGTTTAATTATGATATCATCATTTGTGGATGTGTGGACTAACGCCGCCTCAAAGAGATGTGATTCGTTCACACAATACATGGAATGTAAAATGGATTTTTCTAATAAAACATATGTGACATACATAAAATCTATACTATATTCATTCCATAATTAAATTTATTTAAATATAATATATCATTTTCTTTATTATCCATTTCACACACTAAAAAGTGATAACATCGTTCATATACTTGTAGACAACCGCTTTCTTGACACGATGAAATTCCTTTTACCTTAGGATAATTATATATATAAGTACATATGATTACATAATATAATATTTACGATATAATTATCATTATAAAAATATGTAATGTTACTTACCTTCTTTCCAAAATGATCATTGAAAAATGGGAACGCTACTCATGCATACGTACAACCTATCATCTCTGTGATTGTAATGATGGTTCATTTTTCACAACAATATTTGATTATTAGTTTTAAAATTATAATTCATTTTTAAATGTTAAACTTTTATCATGATTATTATTTTAGATATGTTAAAATAATTACCTTTTGACCATAGTCGACCTACCAATGTCATTTTTTCACAAACCGATTGAATTTTGTCAAAACACACAATGTAAAATTAATTGTTTAATTAGTTACATAAAAAATTTAATATGTGAAATAAAAATAGTAATAAAATTGAAAATGGTTTTCATGAATGTAAATAATTATCTTGAGTTTATTATTTGGTGATATAAATACACTTGTGAAAATTCAGACTCAAGGTAAGGGATTTCATCTCAATTTCATTTCATTGTGACATATTGTAATGTTATGCACCTATATTCTTTAATATTGTGTATATAAGTCCCACTGAAATGTTAAATCATGAATATCCTTACTATCATGATACTAATAGTCTCATTTAATTTTATTCCTTCATGAGTATTATGATTCAAATGTTTTAATGTGGTATGGGACACTTTGAAATGTTTAAATATTATTTTCCCCAAGCATGTTATAATCTCACATTATTTTTGGATTGTTAACTTTCTATTGAGATAGTCACATTATTATAATCATTTTTATTTGGATAACCACATTATTTGGTGATTTACATTATTATTTTCAAAATCTTATACAATTTTAACATATGGTGTATACCTTGACCAGTTATATGATTATCTTGGAAATTATTGACCAATCATTATCTATCATTCAATACAGATATTTGATAAGGATTATTATTTATTATAATTATTTGATATTAGTAATTATTTGGATTGAAATTAAGCATGGGGATTATGCATTATATTTCCCCTCGATGCATTGACATATTCTTATGAGAAAAATAAGTTGGCCAAATTAAACGAGTTTCTATCTATAGATTCAAATCATCTTCTGAAAGGCCTTGAAGGTATAGGTTTTCAAGTGCCTCAGACAATAAATCAAGTATATAAGAATTTTCTTAACAAATATTTCATTTATTATTATTATTCTCCATGGTATTTTCATATGATAAAATCTATGGATGATCTTCATTGTCATTTTATTGATTAAATGGCTTGTGTTTCAGTTTATTACAATACCATATTTATTATTCCTTATCTAGTTATTGTAATTTCATGTGTTCTTAGTTATTGAGCTTCCCATTGTGATTCATTCTTATTTATTCAATATTTCTTCCTCTTTACTTACCCTTACTAAGCATTTGAGATCTCCCTTATCAAGTTTCTTTTCCCATGGTTATGAAGAACAAATATTTGAATAGGCTTTCAAGGATGGGGTTCATTTTATTTTATTATGTATCATGTATTTATTTCCAAATGTATTATGGGTATTATGTATGTAATCTAGTTTCCCAAAACTATTAAATTGTTTACTACTTTGGGACTTGAAGCTTCTATCTATGCTAATGTAATAATGAAACTCACTATCTCTGGGAGTTCGGGGGTCGGGGCATTACAATTGGTATCAGAGAAGGTATAGGAGAAACCTTGGAAACTAGATTTAAAAACATACATTAGGGAACATAAGCCTAATATAGTCTTTCAGAATAAGTATAGAACATCATCCAGTAATTTTAGTAATATATATATTATTTGGGTCTTCCAAGCATTATATCCCTATACGGATACTACATGTGGATTTTGTTATTGGACCGATTTACCTAGAGGTAAAAACTATAACAAGATGTGTTGGACCTAACATGGAATATCCTGGTACATGAAAATGGGCCTTACTGGCCACATATTTTTCCACTCTCACAGGATATTCTTTGGATAATTCACATTTTCCTTACCAACCATTATGTTGGATTTAAAAGTAAATATATCCCCAAAGAAACATATGTTTTTTTTCATTGATTTATGATGAAAAAAATTATGTAATTTACTATACCATGTTTATAATTATACAATGATAAAAATTTTAGGAGATAATCTATTGTATTCCATTATTTAAAAATGGTGCCTAGAAAGAATAATGGTATCAGTACTCATGTAAAATTTTGAGGTTTCCCTACTGAGAAATCCAATAGAGCTGGTATTGGATATAATAATGTTATGGATATACTAGGGAAGTTTAATCAGGTTAAACACATTACCTTTACCAGATTGATAAAAATGTTACACAATAATAATCTTCAATGTAGGAATGATTTATGCGATAGAGGCACCCATCATTTAGTGGGACTAATAACCCAATGGAATCTAAGAAATGGATTGTGTTTTTTGAAAAGATATTTACAACCTTGGGATCAAGTGAAATGGAAATGGATACGCTTGTGGTTTATAGTATCCATGGGGATGTTGATAAATGGTGGTACTCAATCTATAATACAAAGGAGGAAGTAAAAATACAACTCACGTAATGGATAACTTTTAAGGAAACATTATCTGGTTAGTACTTCCCTCGTGATCAATAAACCGAGATGAAGAGAATGTTCCTTATATTAATGAAAAAGGATGATGAAATTATTGTAGATTATGAAGGTAAATTTAAATGGTTATAAAGATATACTACATATTTTATACGCAATACTGATTTTATTATTGACAACTTCTTTGATGGTCTTAAGCCAAGTCTTCTAAGCGCACTAGTGTCTCAAACATTTTCATTATATAATGAAATAGTTTAATTTTCTATCATGAAAAAGAAATAATTATCCATATAGTTTTTTATTAAAGGGGATGAAAGATAATAAAATTAAGGAAGATAAAATAAATGATAAATGGAAGAATTGAAAGAAGTATTTTCCCACATGTGATAACTATGGAAAGAATCACCCTGGGAAATTTTTGAATGTATTGGGAGTTTGTTATAAGTAGAATGAAAATGAACAAAAGGAAATAGAATTAAACAGAGTAAATAAAATTTTTTTCTTTAGTATTATAACTATAAGAATATGGGTCACTATGTAAATTAATTCCCCAAGCGTTAAGGTAACATACTCAGTTGAAGCTAATTGATCAAGGCCATGTATTTGTTTTTGATGCAACCGAAGTGCAATGATTAATGTGCTTCCGTATTTAAAACTATGAAATATGTTGTAAATGTATTTTATTTATGAAACTCCCATCATATGATTTATTAAATATATAAGTATTGTACTATAGTATTACCTCATTATGGATTTTATATAACATGTTGAATGGTACTAAGAAAACTGATTTGGTATCAACAAAATATTTTTTGAAAATATTTGATTGAGGGAATTATAAGACTTAATATTTTCCAAATATTGATATAATTTTACTTGGATAATGATATAATTGATTTGGACAAGTTTTTTCTACTTTGTAACTAATTAATGTAGTTTAAGCTATCATTAATAGAGTCTATATAATTTTTGGATAAAAGTAATATATCAAATAATCTATATTCTATTTAAGGAATAATAAGAATACATGTTTTCAACATGGTTTTATGGTAATTCAAGTTATTACCATATTCAAATGTTCGCTATTTGACAATTAATATCCACTTAATGTTTTTTAATAAGTTCATTTTTGAATTTTAGTGACCTTCCTCCTGAAGTGATGGATAGTAATTATTTGAAAAAGTTAACCATTTATCAAATGGTATAAGTTGAAATTGGGAAAAATTTTAAAATGTTAATTTATTACTTCACCATATGATGAAAAAATTTCTATGAGATGAAATACAGCTAGTTCAAGGCATGAAAAAAGTATAATATTATACTTAGTAAATAGAAAAGTGTCGAGTTTGTATCTTTAGATATATTCTTAAAGAGAGAAACAATTCCTCAACTCCAGAAAAATAGTCTTGAAGAAAAAATATCTTCTCATCACCATTTTTAGTGATATCAAATACCTTTTTCATTACCATGGTTTAAATATTTATGGACATCGACTTTTAGATGAACATGATATCTATCTTTCTCCATCAGAACATGATAGTTTGATTTCATATCTATGTTCATGTTTTCATTTTCAACCTATGTTATCCTACATGGGATCATAGTTATGCAACCTTCACATTTAAAATTAATTAATATTAATATAATTTGTGATTAAAAATATTTATGATGTGGCTTTTTCAGTAATTTTTTAGTTTCAAAATTAAATCCCTTGATTACAGAGATCATTTTGAATTGTAAGGATGCAATTTATTTACGGTATAGAGAATGTAACACCCCAATACATTAAAATATTTTCCTTTGAGAAAAAAAATAAACTTTTTCCTAGATTTCATATATGAAACATTATGTTAATCTTATTTTTCATGAAACATAATATTTATCTGACTCTACACGGAACACTGAGGGTATCTTGCATTATAAGAAATAATAACTTTCCTCGATGGTTCACGTAACATGCAAGACCGAGTTTCACCAAATAATAATATATTATTAAAATATTATTATTTAATGTAATAATATAATATCAAGTAGTTAGATTAGTTTTAATGAATAAATAAACTAAATAATGAAAATATAAGATGAATGTAATTGTAAAAACGTAATTATAAATGAAAATATAAACAAATAGAATAAAAAGTAAATTTTTTTATATTTCCTCAAAGAAAGGAAATATATATTAAAATAAATTAATTACTATTGGTGAATTATATTAATGAAATTTATTGGATTTATATTCATTTTTTTATTTTTGATATTAATCAAACAGATTTGACGGACATAATATAATAATAAATCCTATTTAATGCTTAAAATTTGAATTTTTTACAAGAGAAAAATTTACTATGTTTTTAATGGTGAACGTCTTTCAAAAATACATTTTTAAATTTTTATAAATTTTATTTTTCAAAATAAACATTATTTTTTAATTTTTAATATAAAATTATCATAGTGTGGCTTTTTGGTATTTTACATAGAAGTTTCATTTTTTGATGAATAGTTAAAAATACAACATTTTAGTTAAAAACTACAGTTTCATCTAATTAAATATTAATCTATTCTATTATAAATTTTTATTAATGGAATAATAAATCAATTATATAGGTATATATATGAATCCAATTTTGTTCATTGGAATCATTTTTTATTTAATTTTTTTTTAAAAATGATTAATGACCTTTTAAACATTTTTACTTTAAAAACATGTTTCCTCGCCACATTTACCTCATTAGTAATAAACATAATTTTTCCTTTTATGTGAGTTGAAATTTGAAAAATTAAAATTAATATATTTAGTCAGTGTATTATTTGTATTCTAATAATATCAACATATTTTTTACAATATAGACTAGTTCGATTTATTAAAATTATTTACAGTAATTATGGTAGAATAATTCTTAAAAAAAGAATAAACCTTAAAAATAAAGGATAAAATGACCTAGAAACATGTATAAAATCCATTCTATGGACATATTTCATCCATAATAATTCCATTATTTAGTTTTTTTGGTTTTTATGACTTTTTTTAAGTAAAACGTGGGTACATCGAACTTGTTTTCAAAAATTCCAAGTGTATCCCCTCTCTCCCCTATAAAAGGATACCACATCTAACCCCTTATCATATCTTCATTTCAACATAGTATCAACAAAAATGTTTCCAATACACTTCCCAACATACCTCCCCTACACCTTGAAACCACCCTTTTAGTAGAAAACTATCCAAGGAATCCCTTTGTGAAAACCAAAATGAGTTATCCAAAGAACAGGTAAAAACCTTCCTCAAGATCTTTTCTTTTATTTTATTTCTCCACCACCTAAAATATTATTCTTACATGATTATATAATAACAAAATTTCATAATTATATTCATATACTATTATATTATATTACCTACTAACATTTACACACACTTCTATCTAATGGGTAACAAACATATCTTTTATGTGTGTGACGAACTACCACCTCACAAAATGAAGTTACTCATTTTTTCAATACTGACTCTCGTAGTTGGAAATTATTATTTACATGATATATATATATAATATTTGTTATATTTATTATTTATTTATTTTTATTTAATTTTTTCATAACACATATCGGTATACATTCCTTTTTTATAAATATGATAACATCATTTGTGGGAGTGTATACTACCACGTCTTCAAAGCAATGTGATTCATTCACACTATACGTGGAATGTATAGAGAATGGTTTTAGTAAAATATATAATAACTAAATAGAATTTATATCGTATGAATTATATAATTACTTTTTCGAAAAATAATATTGTTGGATAGAAATATAGATGTAGATTCTCAATTACAAGAGGGGTGAATTATAGGTTTGAAACCATTTTATTTTTATACTTATGAACTTCTTTGTTTACCAAATTTATACAATATTGATTAAGAAAAACCCTATAGTTCTAAACAACGAAATTAACTTTCATAGGATCTGATAATATTGATATAGAGAATAAACTTAAGAAAAGGTTACGTAGAGAATGATTCTACCTTAAAGCATATATAATCTTGTTTATATCAAAAAATAAAAGTATAAGAATGTATAAGAAATTTATAATTTATTTATTTAAAAAATACCATGAAATTAAATTCTTCTAATAAAGATAACTAAACAAGTATAGAAAATCGTTTAACCTAGAGAGAAGGGTATCCAACAACCATGGATAAAGTTCCCTTGATTTATACTTTCAACGAAGTCTTTCTTACCCATACCAGGGTATGCCCTCGATAAGTGTATCAGACTGTGTCTTGTTATCCATGAAAGCCCTCAAAACATAATGTAGTGAGAACCTTTATATTCCTATCCCAGGATGTCCTCAAACATTAAGGTAGTCGACACCTCTTTATTCCTATCCCCAGAACCCCTTGATTGATAAGCCAATTAGAATTACACAAGGAAAACTGAACAAGTTGTACACAGGTGAACAAAATGTTCATAGATCATACAAATCATGAGATTCTCTCTCTATAAAAAACTTTTTACAGCATCACAACATGTAATCTATGGATGTGTGTTTTATTTTTGGGTCTTTCAAATTATTGGGTATTTATAGGTGAAAAATCCCAACGATCTGATCCTCCTCCAACGGTCATATTTTTCTATAAATTTCAGAGGGACCTTTACAAGCTTCACTCATCCAACAGTTATTTTGAAAATAAACTATAAGACTATTATTCATGTAAGAAAACATTGTAAACATTACCATATGTAAGAAAAAAATAATATTTAAGGAAAATAATTTCGGCTTAAGAAACATTGATATACTTAGGATCCAATAAAATGAAATGTTACTTAATGGAAATGAGGTAACTGTAATAAAAGAATTTAATAAAACTATTTATAATGATAGAATCAGAGTCTAAAAATATTAACAGTAAGACTCTGAAAAAAAATATAGAATCGGAGTCCAAATTCATAAGAATATGTAATCTTATTTATGAAGATTTCAGAGTCTAGAAAAATGAGAGTTCAGCGTCTAATTTTAAGAGAATTTGAAATAAGATTTCTAAAGAAATCAGAGTCTGATTTTAGAAGAAATGGGAGACTGATTTTAGGAGAAATCAAATTCTAATTTTGGAAGAAATAAGATTCTAATTTTAGGGGAAATAAGATATTGATTATAGAATAAATTTCAGTCTTATTTCTGATGAAATCAGTGTCGGATTTCAGAAAAAAAAAACAAGGTCTAATTTCTAGAGAAATCGGAGTATGATTTCATAAGAAATACGAGTAGAATTTTAGAATAAATTAGATAGTAATTTTATAAGAAATTAGAGTCTGATTTCAATAGAAATCAGAGTTTTATTTCATAATAAATAAGAGGCTGATTTGACAATAAATCTGAGAGAGATTTTTGGAGAAATAGATGTCACAATTTCTGGGAAATTATATTAGAAGGACCTATAAGGTTCTGAGTTAGGAAAGGATTCGATTTTTGGTTTAAGAAAAATATGTTTAAACATGGTTTAGGAATATTTTAGATAAAACATTTAAAAACAAGGATGCATGAAATACTATTCATAGAGAAATAATATTTTCCTTCAAAAAATATTTCTTAGAGAAAGATATTTTTCTTTAAAAAAATATGTATGTCATTTTTCAAATCATAATGGAATGGAATATTTATAAGGGGCTTATTGATTAAAAAATATGCCCCTTTTTGGAAATAACAGACAAATTTTCGTAAAATAATATAAGGAAAAAAGGTTTTCAATATGATCTTAAAATAAAAACTTATCTACCTTTACATATGACCGATGATTAATATGACTAACTCCTCCTTTTGTTTTAAAATCCTTAAAGATTATATTATTATCTTTATTATAGAAATTAATCTTCCTTACATGAAATTTTATTATTTAAGTAATTCTGCCTTACATGGAAATTATTTTTATTAATATTCTTTTGTTCATTATCTTCTCCCCCTTTGTGATTTTCAAAAAGTAATGGAGGGAAAGAAAAAATATTTTTACCTAAAAGGTTAGGAATATAAAAAACAAGGAAATTGAATGATAACACAATTTCATTATAATATCAAAATTTGCTAAATGTAAAATACAACAAATGATCAGAGTTTATGAAAAAAATAATTCATCCTTATTATTCTCAATTTGAATTAAATTTTTCAGAGTTTACTTCATCTTCATCAATTCTTTATGATCATATACATATTTCATGATGAACTGTTCAAGATCTTGATTTTTCTTTTTGATATGTTTCATCCTTTATTCTTGAGACATAAGAAATTCAACTTGAGTATTTATCACTTCTTCTTGATCTTTGTACTTTTTAGACATGTATTCCATGTGTACCTTTTATCTATTGATATTTAGGGAACCTGAATTCAACTTTCCATTCAAGTCTTTATCCTCTTGAATTAGGGCAGCATGCTCTTGATTTTGCTTCTCTAAATGACTTGTTAAAACATTCATGGTCGTTTCATCTGACATATCAGAGGCATCCTTTACTAATTCATTGAAATCATCCATGATTTTAAGATCCTAAATCACTAAAAAAGACCACTTGGTTATTTATTTTCAATATCTTCTATGAGAATCTAAACCAATCTAATAAATCATAAAATTGTTTTAATGTTATATAATCTTTTCCATGATAATTATTATTGAATCTGAATTTTGATTGATTGTTTGTTGAAGAAGTTGGCACCTAGAATCAATACATGTAAATAAGGGAATGGTATTCACATTCTTATTTATGGGTTGAACAAAAAAATCATGTCTTAAATAAGATGAGTATTATGAAGTTGATTCCTTTATTGATGAGGTAACTTTATCTTTCCCATTTTCTTTTAAATTTGATATTCGTGCAACATCCTTCTTGGATTTATCAACTACAAATTTCTTTGGTGAATTGAAAATCACTTCCTTACCTTTCTCAACTTCAGATATTTCCTTCCCTAATGTCTGAGTCTCAAGCTCACTATCAGAAACATTAATTATTCTATCATTATTCTAAATTTATTTATCGGAAAAATTTTCACTAATTTCTTTTAAATCGTCAGGATGAATAAAATCATAATTAATAGTTTCATCATCTGAATGTTTATCAATATCATCCTAAGAATCATCATTTCTCAAAACTAATTGTTCTTCTGAATTCTCTTGGTGGATTCAGCTTGGGTCATTCTGATAGATGTCTTGTTATAAGGTCTCTACATCTCCTGATATTCTTCTACCATCCTTATCACATCATTATTATCCTTTTCCTATTATTTTTCTTCTTGTTACGCTTTTTCTTCTTCAATAATGGGTTCCATAATTGAAACCTGCTTTCTCCTATTTGCATTCGAAGTTTCAATTTACATTGTTTCATGCAAGAATGATTGTGGTTCCTGAACTTGTTCAAATACCTTATCTTTATCTCTATGTAAATATTGAACAATGTTGTCATATGAAATCTTATTCTTGAACTTATTCTCCTTGGCTTGTTTCTCAATCTATCCAGTTTCTTGGATTTTTAAGGCCTTATCCTCAGTAGGATCTATCCTGAAAACTAAATCTCCCTCTTTATATTTCTGCTTCATCTCTCTCCATTTGGTAGAAACTTCATTAGATTAGGTTTCTTTATTTTTTTTCTTAGGTGGAGAAGACACTGATTCTGGTGTTATTGCTTTCTATTTCGGTTCTAGTTCATTTTATTTCCTTTTTCTTTGGTGTTTGATTATAATTTTCTCCTGTATCACCTTTCTTGCTGACAGCTTGAATATCATTATCAATAAGATAAAATAACTCTCCAATATTAATAATAATACCAATTTTCATCCTCCACATATTATCATCACTCAACAACATTATCCTGAGAACTCTGGGTTTGGAGATGTAATGAATTTTGAATGGTTCTCGGAAAATGAAAATAATAATCGACAGGATTTATGGATACATTATGATATGAAACATGAGGGTGAAATTCTTTATATTTATAATGGTTAAGATTATTTAATTTATGACGTTTATCTTCCTTATATTCACCAAGAAATCCATCATGATGATATCATATTTCTTAAGGGAATCCTTGTCTCCCTTTCTCGAAATTAGAAATCCTCACATCCACAGAGCTAAAAATACATAATTGGTTGAAGGGTGATTGATCTTTAGTGACTTAACTCCTTTAAGTCAAAGTGACTAAAATGCCTTATCCTTTTCAAAATATCCTTACTTGTCTAGAAACTTGTGATAGGAAAATATTTAATCACCTTTAAAATGAATATCCAAAATACTAGCAGCCTTATTGAACGATGAAGAATAAGTCCTTCCATAACTATTGAATGAAAACATATCTCTTCCTCCTTGTTCATAAAAACTAACTGTATCATAGAATTTTATAAGGAGATTATTAAACTGGATCCTGATTATTTGGTTTCGAAATAGAAAGGATTTCTCATCCATTATTCTTAATGATGTTTGAAATCAAAGAATCATATTTGTGAATGAAATTTGGGTCCACCAACCTTTCTCGGTAAAGAAACCAATTCTTGAGTTCCTTGTTGGGGTCTATCAAATTTTGTGACAAACTTCAAAAGACATTCAGAGCTTAAGGAAATAGAGAAAACTACACGGTACTGTTGAAGTGTATTAGGGATTTGGTGTAAAAACATTGAGATAACTGATGTGGGACAGGAATATAGGGTCCTTTATGTAGGCTTCCCAGCAACGATTCATATTACCAAATCAATCCAATGGTTATGATTCTCTTGAAATGATATGATGGTTGATATCGATTCCAAATAAGGATTTTATAGTTTATGATATTTTGATGTTTTAAGGAAAATTCATATTTTAGGAATGTGAATCCAATAATGTTTTCTTAAAACAAGATAGAAATATTAACAAGTAAAAAATACAATTTTAAAGATTTAAGTTAGGAAAAATATCTTTCGGATTTCCTTGAATGAATTATAAATTTTGATAAGGTTCTTCTTAATGAACTTTGGTTTTGTAAATTACTGTTAGGGAATGGGAAAAAACATAATTCCAATAATTTATCAAGTTTCGAGAAAAAAAATTTGAAATGGCTAAATAAATGAATAAACATATGTACTCCACCTATGATATAGATTATATTAATGTAAGGATCTAGGTTTCAAAAAAAGTTAATATGGATGATTAACTTATGGTAATCATTCTAAAATTTTATTTAATTTATCCAAATCTATTAGAGGGTAAATATTTTGTAAAGATGTCAGCAAGTTGGTAGTGTGTTCTGATAAATTGTAAAATGATATATCCTTCTACTGTGTGATCCATTATAAAGTGATGCTTAATATCTATATGCTTTGCATGAGAGTAATGTAGAAGGATTTTTATTAGGGAAATGGAACTATTATTATCGCACATTATATTTTTTTTTGTAAAACTCATTTCATAGTCTATGAGTGTGTGTTGCATCCCCTACACTTGAGAATAACAACTTCTAGCTACTACATATTCAGCTACAACAGTGGAAAGTTCTACTAAGTGTTTCTTCTTGCATGAATAAGAAACTAATGAATATCCTATGAAATGGAAATATCTGGATGAACTTTTCATATCCATTCTACATCCAAAACATTCATAATCTGAAAAAAATTAGAATAAAATCATTTCCATAATAATAGAAAAGTCATAAATCCATGGTTCCCTTTAAGTAGTGAAAAATCTATTTCACTGATTTTAAATGGGATTTTGTTGGATTATATTGATATCATGCACATATGTTTAATAAAAACATTAATTCTGGATGACTATCTATTATGTATAATAAAATTTCTATCATACCTCTAAAATATGTTTGATCTACTAGTTTCCCAATTTCATCAAGATCAAGAGAGTTGGAGGTATCGATTGGATTACTTATACTTTTAGTGTTTTCATATCCATACATATTAAGAAGATATCTAATATAATTATTTTGACATATATAAGTTCCTTCTGGATTTTAAAAATTTTGAAAACCAAGGAAAAATGTTAACTCACCCATCAATACTAATTTCAAAATAATTTATCATGAGATTTCAAATTTAATTAGTTAAGGATTGATGAGTTAATCCGAATATAATGTCATCAACATAAATTCGAACAATCAAACCATTTTTCATATCATTCTTTATAAAAATGTTTGGAATAATAGTTACCTTAACATAATATTTTTTGGAACAAAAAACATGTATGTCTATCATACCACACTATAGGGGCTTGTTTTAGTCAATATAAAGATTTGGTAAGTTTTTAAACATGTTCGTGATGTTTTTTGATGTCAAAACTATGATGTTGTTAAACAAAAACTTCCTCTTGAACATATTTGTTAATTAAAGCACTCTTCAAGTCCATTTGAAAAGGTTTTAAATTTAATAATTTTGAAAAGGCTAATACAATACGAATAGATTCATGTATATCTACTAGATCATTTTTTTTCTTCATATTCTATTTATTCATGTTGATTAGTGCCTTTAAAAACAAATCATTCTTTGTCTCTTAAAATGATTCCATTTTCATAAAATTTATTCTTGAAGACCCATTTTACACCAATTATAGAAGTTTCCTTATGTATTTTAACCAAAACCCAGACTTTGTTCCTTTCAAATTCATTTAGTTCATCTTGTATGGCTTTAGTCCAATCATCATCATCAGAAGCATCATTTATGATTTTAGGTTCTAATTGGTAAAGGAATGATAGATTTTATACTTCATATATTAACTAACTTCTAGTCCTTACATGTTGATTTATGTCACTAATGATACTATCACTGTGATGATTCTATAGAAACAACTGATTTGGGTGTTGTAAAACCTGTTCATCAACATATGGTAGAAAATATTCTGTGGTAAATACTTTTGAAACATTTTCCTGATTATTTTCTTTATTAGAATAAATTTACCTCAATGGTTGATAGTAAATTTTTTGAAACACATCTGAATATGTAGGATGTAGTTTTTTAAAAGAAAAATGATCAGTTTTAATAAATTTAATATCTAGTATTTCTTCAACAGTACAAGAATTTTTGTTAAAAACATTATATTCCTTATAAGTAGTGGAATTGTCTAAGAAAATTCATTTATCATATTTGGTTTGAATTTATGTAACTTATCTTTAGTATTCAAGATTAATACTTTTCATCCAAATACATTAAAGTATGAAAAATTAGGTTTTCTCCCATTCCTAAATTCATAAAGTTTTTTATTATGAAGAATTCTAATTAAACCTCGATTTATTGTAAAATAGGCAGCACATACAGCTTCAACACATATGATTTTAGTAATAGAATATTAACTTAATATAGTTTTTTTATCTCTTGAAGAATTCAATTTCTTATTTCAAGAACACCATTTTATGATGAGATCTTGGAGTTTAGAGGTTACGAGTAATGCCTTTCTAACTACAAAAAGATTCAAAATCCCTATTTTCAAAATATCCTCCATGATCACTAGAAATATATATCAATGGAAGGTTTTTCTATTTTTTAACATTGGCTGAAAAATAATTAAAATAATAAAAGTATTCAATTTTCTTTTCTAGAAATTAAAACCAAGTAAATCTAGTATAATCATCATCTATAAAATACATAGTATTTTCCACTAATACTTCCACTTTGTGTTGTACTGAAAAGATCCATATGCACTATCTATAATCCATCCGATGTTGAAAAATAACTAATTTATTTAAATCTTGACTTATGTTTCTTTTCATACTGAAAAGGATCAAAAACATTTGAAGAATCAAACCTATTCTCTGGTAGATCCTTAAAAAGTATTTTCATTGAGGGTTTTCATAAGTTCCTAAGATTACAGTGTCCTAGTATTCTATGACATAGCCAAGATTGATCTTCTATTGCACTAAGGAATGTTTGGTCATTGCTCTTAAGGCCTTCTAAGTTAATTCTTTAAACATTATCATGCCTGTGGTAATATATAATAAACTCTCCCATGGAATTATGTACTAGAAATTTATCATTCCTAAAATTCACGAGGTATCATTCATCACATAATTGAATCTTCCTTATAAATTTCTACTTAAGACTATAAATAAATAAAATATTTGAAATTAATTCTTTTACATGAAGAAAAATGTTATATATACCAATAATTTCCCCTTGAGAATTGTATCTAGAAGTTACTTTTCCTCCTTATGTCTTGAAAATATTTTTAAATAAGTTTTTGTTAACAGTAATGTGTCGATAACATCCACTATCCATATACCATGTATTTTTATTGGCACTTCCTTTATTATCTTAAAAATAAAACAGTTATACTTTTATAATCCAAGAATTCTTAAATCAATAATTGTTATAAATTAAAATCTTAGGTATCTTTATTTTTTTAGAAAATTATGCTTTTAGTCTGATGACTAAATTCTTAACCTCATAGTCATTAGTCTTAGAGTTTGAGTTATTCTCTAAGACAATTTTTCTTAGAAGTTAAATTTTCAAGATCATTAGAATGTTTACCCTTTTCATAATTTACTTCCATAAGGTTTTTGGAAGTATTTTCAAAACCCTGAGTTTTATTATCCAGATTGTTTGAAAGATATGATTGTTCTTTTGTAAAATATAAAATCAAGAATTTTCCATATAAAGTTTCTATTTTATCTTACTATTTCATTCTTATGTAACATGACAAACCTAGATACTTATTCAGTTGAAGGTAAAGTATTATATTCTGATCAAGAAGATTTTTCATTCAAAGACTCGTCATATTCTTCATTAGGAAAATGTTTATTCAAAGAAATATTGGGTAAAGATTTGGCATCATGTTATATATCCATTAGAAAATGATTTTCAATAGGTAATTTGGTTGTAAGACCAATATTATTCTATAAAATACATTAAATATCAAAAGATTCATTAAAATAATCACCACCACTAGTACTACAGGTGTTATTAGACTTCAATAATTTCTTAGGATTAGATTTGTATTACTTAATTTTGTTCCTTTAAGAATGATTATCCTTTCTATCTTTTCTATTGATCATAGGACAATCAGGTCTAATACGACATGCTCTTTTTCATTCATAACAAGTCACATCTGAATAATTCTTATCTTTTCTATCTTTCTTCTTATATTTATAATGAAAATATTTCTTTCCCATAATCCTTTTCATTCTTCTATAAGGATTATAAAGTTCATTCTTGGACTGATCACTGTCACTTGATTCTGATATAATATAATCTTTCTTATCTTTTGACCAAGTAACTCTTTCAGAAGTCTTGGCTTTTATATGATTTTAAATAGTAGTCAAAGAAACACCGACACTTCCATTCTTTTTTTATTTATTTATGTATATCTATTAATTCTAGTTTCATGCTATATAGGAGTTCCGAATAACTCATCATGAGTAATGTTATATACTTTACTATTTTTATCAATAGCTATTCTTTTGGATTCATATTCATTGGGTATGATATCAATTATCTTGTCGACATGTATTTCATCATCATGTACTTTTTCTCTACTAGATTGAAGACTATTGATGATAGTAATAAATCATTGTTCGACTTTATAAACTGGTTCTCCATAAGGAAATAAAAATCCATGATATTCATCACATAACATATATTTTTTTGTTCTACCACTATTGAAGTTCCAAAGTGTGTAACTTAATGTTTCTTCTAGATACTATTGGAACCATTACAAGAATATATTTTACTGTAGATATTCCTAGTAATGCAACATAAAAGAGTATTGTGTACTATTTAGTTTAACTGATATTCTTCTTTTTCCTGATTTATTAATGTTATGATTTCTTTATTAGAAGTATTCTATTCACAAGTGATCATGTCAAAATTATCCACTCTAGTGTTTATAAAAAAAATCATCCTATCTCTCCAGTAATCATAATCATTAGCATAAAAAATTGGTGGTCTGGTAGGATTTAAATTTTATATAGAACCAACATTCATTACTTCCATTATATAAGAAAAAAACCTTTTCCACAAAAAGGATTAGTAATAAGAGTTTATAAAATCATAAGAAAAACTTGAACAAGTAATGTTTAGAAATAAAAGTTGAGAAATAAAACTTTTATAAAAGTATAAGTGTTTCATAGACCTTGTCTAATACCAATTGTAGTATCAAAATATAGATATAGAATATCAATTACAAGAGGGGTGAATTTTAGGCTTAAAACCCATAAATTTTTATCCATAATAAATTATATTATTAACAAACATAGGAAAGATGGATTCACAAACCCTCTTTAGTTATTGAATAAGAAATTAACATTCTTAGGATCTGATAATATGGATCTGGAAATGAAAACTATGAAAATATTACTTATAGAATAATTCTACCTTAAAGAGTATAGAATCCTATTTATAACAGATTAAACAATTATAAAAAGTATAAGGAATTTATAATTTCATTATTTAACAAAACACAATGGAATTAAAATATTTTAAAAATAAAAGTAAACAAGTATATGAAATCTTTTAACCCAAAGATAAGGGTATCCAAAACCATGGTTAAAAGGTACCTTTATTTATACTTTCATGAAAATAACTCTTACCCACGCTCGGGTAAGCCCTTGATAAGTGTATCGGAGTCTGTCTTGATATCCCTGCAAGCACTCGAACTTTAAGGTAGTTGGCACATTTGTCTTCCTATCCACATAAGTCCTAAAACATTAAGTTAGTTAGCACATCTATCTTTATATCCCCAAAATCCCTCGATTGATCAGCCAATCTAAATCTCACTAGAAATACAAAACAATTTGTTCATAGTTGAACAAGATCATCATATATCACACAAATCATGAGAGTATCTCTCTCTCTCAAAATCACTTCACAACATCACAATAAGTAATCTCAATATGTGTATTCTATTATTGGCTCCTTCAAATGAAAGTGTATTTATAGGAGAAAATTATCAATGGTCGGATCCCCCTCCAATGGTTATATTATTCCTTAAATTTCGGAGGGACCTATACATGTGTCACTCAGCCAAATGTTAGTTTAAAAACAGATTGTATGGCATCGTTTCATGTAAGAATACATGGAAAACATTGCCATGTTTAAGAAACAATAATATATAAGGAAAAAAATTTAGGATTAAGAAACATTTACATATTTAGGATATGATAAAATTAATGTTACTTTAGGAAATGTGTTAACTATAAGAAAAGCAATTAATCGGACTTTTAAGAAAGTGAGAATCAGAGTCTAGAAATATTCACAATCAAATTCTGAAAAATTAGGAATTGGAGTCTAAATTCTGAAGAATTCAAAATCTTATATATGAGGGTTTTAGAGTCTATAACAATGTGATTTCAGAATCAGATTTTCATAGAATTTGGAATCTTATTTTTAATTAAATAGGAGTCTAATTGCAAATGAAATGGAGTCTGATTTTAGAAGAAATCAGAGTCTAATTTTAGGAGAAATCAAAGTTTGATTTAATGAGAAATATGATTCTGATTTCAGACTAAATCAGTTTCTGCTTTCTGAAGAAATCAGAGCCTTATTTCAGAAGAAATCAGAATCTATCTTTAGGAAAAAACTAAGTGTGATTTCAGAAGAAATCAGAGGCTGATTTCAGAAGAAATCAGAGTTTGAATTCAAAGGAAACCAGAATCGGATTTCAGTAGAAATAAGAGTGTAATTTTTGGAGAAATCACAGTCAGATTTCAGAAGAAATCAGAGTAAAATTTTAAAATAAATCAGAGTATGATTTCAAGATAAATATGAGTTTGATATTATAATAAATCAGTGTCTGATTTTTGATGAAAACGGAGACAGATTTCAGAAGAAATAGGAGTCTGATTTCAGAAGAAATCGGTGTCTGATTTTAGGAGAATCACAGTCACAATTATGGAGAAATCATGTTCGAAGGAACCATAATGGTCTGAGTTAGGTATTCATCCAATTTTTGGTTGACAAAAAAGATAGTCAATCTTTTTTTAGGAAAATATTATATAAGGGATTAAAAAACAAGGACAAAGGAAAAACATATCTAAGAGAAAGAAATTTTTCATTAAGAAAATATTTCAAAGAGAAAGAAACTTTTCCTTAAGAAAATGTGTTTGTGATTTTCAAAACATAAAGGAATGAAAAATTCATAAGGGAACTTATTGACTCAACAAATTTATCATTTTATTTTTTTCCCTTTATAGACACTAAAAAGTGATGACGTCGTTCGTGGACATGTGGACTACAACCTCCCTGACACTACTTGATTACTTTTACCTGAGAATAATTTTATATATACGTATATATGATTAAATAAAATGTTAATTATGATATACTTATCATTCTCTAAATATATAATTTTTCTTACCTTCTTCTCATAATGATTATTATAATATGGTAATGTCACTCATGCGTATGTACGTCCTATCATCAGCAAGATTATAATGTTGGTTCATTTTTCAAAACTATATTTCATTATTAGTTTTAAAAGTATAATTTATGTATAACTATGATAATTATGTAATTTTTATTATTATTTATATTTTTAAATAATTATCCTTTTTGATCGTAGTCAACCAACCATAGTTGTTTTTTGACACCCGAACCAAATTTTGGCAAACGTACGATTTAAAAATAATTGTTTATATAGTAGTATGAAATAGTGTAATATGGTAAATAGTAGTAATAATAAACATGAAAAAGTATCTAAATAAATTAAATTATTAACATATTTTAATTATTCAGTAATATAAAGACACAAATTACAAGTATGACTTGGATTAAGATATTTCATCCCAATTTCATTTAATTGAGACATATTATAATGTTATGAACCAAGTTTCTTTCATGTGATGTATACACAAACCATTGATGTGGTATAACATGAATCGTATTATCCAAATGTTATTAACATATTATTTAATGTTATTCCTTCATGGTGATTATGATTCAAATGTCTAAATGTGGCATGGGAATCTTTGGAATGTTTAATTTTTATTTTCCTCCAGAATGTTTTAATCTCACTTTATTTTGTGATTGTTAACATTCTTATGAAAAAATATCTTTATTTTAATCAATAATTCTTAATATATCTGCATTATTGGGTGATGGATATTATTATTTTCTAAATCATACACAATTTTTACATGTCGTGTTTACTTTGACTAGTTATTTTTTTATCAGGGTAATTATTGATATGTCAGTATATTTCATTCAATATAGATATTTTATAAGTTCTATTATTTACTTCATTTACTTGATATGTGAAATTATTTCAACTGAAAATTATAGATGGTGGTAATATATTATATATCCCCTTAATAAATTTTCATTTTTTAATGAAACAAATTAGTTTTCCAAATTAACAGGGTTCTATCCATAGTTTTAGACATCTTGTGAAAGGACTTGATGGTATTGGTTTTCATATGCCTAAGACCTGATGTACAATATTTAAGAATTTACATAATATGTATTTTAGTTATTATGGTTAGTATCTATGATATTTTAATATTATAAATTCTATATATGAAATTTGTTCTTATTTTATTGATTAAATGGAATTCATTTTAGATTCTTACCTTTCTATATTTATTATTCCTTATCTAGTTATTTGAATTGATTGTGTTATCAGTTATTTACCTTTCCATGTTGATTCATTCTTATTGATTCATTATTTATTCCTCTTTACATACCCTTAACGATAATTTATAGTAACCTTTATTATGTTTCTTTCCCAATGTTATAAAAAAATAGATATTGGAATATGCTTTCAATGATGTAGTTAATTTACATTTTTTATATACCATGTTTTTATTTCCCAATGTATTATGGGTAATATGTATGTTATTTTGTTTTCCAAAACCAATAAACAGTTCGATACTTCGGGACATGAAACTTTTATCAATTCCATTATAATAAATCAATGAACTGCCTCCTATTTTTCTAGGGTTTAGGAATTGAAACTATGTTTTTGAGTAATATAAAAGAGTATATATTTGGAATAAAATATACTATACTTTTCAAAATCAACATAAATATTAAAATAATATATTAAAACATGGATTCATTCAATATGATTTAATAAATGTAAATGAAATCATGGAACTAATTCTAAAAAATTAATACTTAAAAAATAAATCTAACTAGTTTTTGATTCATGGGTATTAAATATTGCTTCTGCACCACACAAATGTGTAGATAAATAATGAAATTGATATAAAACAATTTGTCTATAACAATAGATTACATGTTAATTTTATTATCAAATAGAACATATGACCTATATCTATAAAATGGATTGGATCTATAATTATAAAATATATATTATTTTAAATACATGAATATAAATTTAATTCCTATTTCATATTTTAATATAGATTTTTTTCTATGTTTAAGAACAAGAGTTATTTTATAAATATGGTGAAATTTTTTATATTATTGGATATCTAATTGACAGCTTTATGGGTTTTTATTGTCCAATTTATAATGTATTTAATAATAAGTTCAAGTTTATTAATTATAACACCATTGTTGGCCTTGTTTCCAAATTCATTTAATTATGAAATCTATAGAAAGACTTCATGAGGATGGTTTGATTAAAACTTTATTTTCAATCATTAATTCAAGTGATTATATTTCTAGTAGGTGATATTAACACAACTAATTTTACTAAAATGGAAGAATATTTTAGTAATATATTGATCCAAAAAAATAATAATGTAGTTGGTCTAATGAGAACAAATTAAATTGGTGGTTACAAATAATTTTTATTAATTAATGATAATTTTATTTTTTTTGTTAAGTATTTTTATAAGACAATAGTTTGGAAGCATAAAAATCCTATATGTTTTCTAAAAAGTTATTTAATCATCCTAATTATTTTATTTATATAGTTCAAACATATTGTCAAATAGAATTATTTAACTAAGGGGTTTATCGATTATTTTAAAGAGTGTATAATTATATTATATTTCAATCGTCTTGAAACACCATAATGGGTTGTAGTGTTTGGTTGGAGGAATTGGACATTGTTCAACATGGTTTAATTAACAATGATTAAATTAAACCTTTATATTTCATTAAGGTTTTATACCCTGGAAATAATATTATAATCCTAATAAAATTACATCTAAATCAACTCATAACACACCATAATATATATATATTAGTAAATTTCAAAAACTTTTTTTATAAAATTTTTGTTGGTTGATAAGAATACGTTAAATGTTTTACTATAGGTAACATATTTATAAATATAGAATATTTTGATTTATTGGATATCCAAAGGGAATGATTTTTTAGCTCTATTAGTTGTACACTGTTTTTTTTGTTCATCATTATATATTATTTTAGAAGTGATGTATTTTCAAAGAACTAGTGGTAGGAATATTTACACATAGTAATTTCTAAGGGAAAGTAATTTTTTTTATAAATTTCTTATGGGTTTGTTCATGAAGGAGTTTTCAAACTAGTATATAACAATTTACTTATCATGGAATTAACTATGTTATATCCTTAAGTTCTTTTGAATGAATAACTATTTTATCATGGAATTTATATGTGAGAAGGTGTTCATTATATGGGGTTCCATCACTGATAGTTTTAATATGTATAGGTGATCTCTAATAAGGTTGTTATTTTTCATAAATAGTGATATGTAAGTGTTTTAATGTTAAAATTTTATTAATAATTACAAGTAATTGGAAAAAGGATGTTGCTAGGTAGAGACGTGGGTTTGTTCCATATTGATTATCACAGGTCAAACCAAAGGAAAAAGTATATATCTTATAAACACAATATCATTAAAGAGTACAGGGGGATGGATGATGTAAAAATGGGTGGATATAACTGATAAATAAATAGGGTGATCACATTTTTATGTAGTAGTTTCATTGAAAAAAAAAACTACTAATAAAAAAATACATAAAAATTATTTAATTTTACTAAATAATTTGAAATATGGGATAGGTTTTATGTTATAACGTTTTTTTATATTATTCCTATAGATATACATATGATATTGCTCTTGAGAATATATTTATGTAACCAAATTTTTTAATTAATGGAAACATTGGAATTATCCTACATTCATGTGTATTGTTCTTATTATATGATAGTTGAAATGATAAATACATAAACAATTATTAAACATTGAGTTTTTACTAATCGACTATCTTTATTTAAGGGAATTATATGTGATGATATGTTAATATTATCATGTTCACAGGGAGTTTTATAGAGATATGGGTTTAACTAATGAGATACAAGTGTGACTTGTCTTCATGATTTAATTCCCATCTTATACACATATTAAAAATTGAGTTAACCAGGTGACGTTTTGTATGATATTGATCAGGTGATGTAATTTTTTCAATGAAAAAAGATTTTTTTAATCAATATAGGGAGTATGATTTATGGGCCTTCGATTAATCATGTCCATAAAATACATAATTGTGCTTAGTTGACTGAAATGTGATGTTTTAAACTAATTTTATTAAATTAATGTGATGTATTTTTTAAATTTTGTCAATATAATCAATTTATTGAAAATGGGTGATTTTTTCTTTATGTTATTTAGAAGTTAAATATCTCATAATTATTTCCAATTTAAAGGAAAAGTGGTTATATTACTATTAGTCATTGTATGAAGATACATCAAGTGAACCTGACTGTAAAAGATACATATGTTTCATAATTATCATGTCAGGTACCATTATATTTTATGTGATCCCCTTGTCCCATATTTATCTATTTATTTTATTTATATTATATCATTTATATATAGTATAATTTTTTATTACATTAAAAATTATCATAGAATCATAATTTAAGGGTCTTTTGAATGGAGAATATTATATGCGGGAAAATAATATAAAAACATATATTTAGTCATATTTAAAAAACAATAATCATCAATTTAACTTTTACCCATCATTTAATAATAATATTTCAAGGGGTTCTTCCGGAATGGAAAGGATGGGCTAAAACCCCAGTAACAATATAGGGGATTCATCCTCTATAAAACATGGGTTAGATCATTATATAATCATAAATCATGGAAAATGTTATCATTGAGAATAATAAATAAGTAATAGATAATAACATGATATTATAAACATGTCTCCAAAGGAAATCATGTTGAAATTATACCTACCAAAGTTATAGTATCGTAGTTACATATCATTCATTATACCTCTAGAGATTAAACAATACCATATGAAGTAGGACAAATATAATTCTAATCCCATCCATAATTTAATCCATCCAGTATATAATGTAAAATTTTCATAAATATACATGCATGATAATATAAATATAGCATCCCACAAGTGGGAACAATCATCAATGGTGGCCCATAAACAAGGAAATTGGTAGTTCATTTATAAAAAAACCTAAATCAAATGATAGTATCATATATAGGATCTTACACTTTAAAAATAAATATTTATCATATAAAAAATAATTAATAAATATATCCTCATCATTTATAGTATTCTTATGAAATTTATATCATGGAGTCCATAAATAATCCTTTAATAGTATAGGTTTCTATAGAATATTTATTATTATGAGTGGATGACAATTTTCTATAGATTACAATAAGTAATGACTAAGGAAGTGATTGTTTAGTCCTCACTAAAAATTATAATTGTGTGAACCAAATATTTAATTCACATTGGGGATGAAAAACTCTTTAACAAATAACATTCAATACTAGAAATATTGATAATTAAGGTTTACTCACATTGATATAATAATCATTTATGTTTGGTTCCCAAAAAAGACAAACTATAAATATCATAGCCTAACTCATAATCATCTAAAAAATTATCTATTCCCAAAAACACAAAAACATAACATATATATGAAATTATATAACATGTCTTTCACTCTAACGAGACAATATTTTCTAGTACTCATGAAAAAAAATCAGAGTGATGAAAAACAAATATGAATAATATACATAATAAATGTTAGTAAAATGAATATTAAAGAGTTAATATGTAATAAAATAAAATTGAATGAGATTTTTATAAACTAAAACTAATAAGTGAAGATAAATATAGATATAACACCTTTAACATACTTTGAGCATCATTTAAAAAAATAGATAACTCACTGAGGGACTACTGTATTCAAAAGGGTTATTCGGGAGAGAAAATATTATGATTATTTTTCTAAACTAATTTATAGTGAGTAGTAATTGGTATAAAGGGTTCTATATATTATGTAAATTTGTTAAGAAAATATTAATTTTTGAATTATCCATTAGAAACATGTAATTAAAATATTCACATTTCAATATTCATAATTGGTTTTTCATCCATGGGTTTGAAATATCATCGCAAGTTATTTCCTTAAAAACAGTGTTTTATTGAATTTAAAACAATTAAAGATCAGATATTAATATTTTGAGTATTCCAAACAAGAGAAGTAATCAAAATTATTTTTTAATTTAATGAAATGTATTTTTTATTTTTAAAATCCCAATATGTTTTGGAAGTTGAGTATAATAATTTTAAATAAATATTACAATCAATAAAAAACTTATTCCATAATTGTTATTTTAAAAATTAATAGTTCATTTTTATATAATAATAAACCTTCAAAATAAACCATATATGTATATTTTATTTCAATGATTATCCCAAAAATTAAATTATTTTAAAAAATCCCAAAAATATCACCATTAAATAATTTTGATGTGATGATTAAAAACATTCGTTAAATCTTATTAAAATGAGTCTATAAATATAAAAAAATTATTTATAAAAAAAATATTTATAAAAAAAATTAAAATAAAAAAAAATTGGTATAACAAAAAATATCTATAATGACAATAGTGTTATTTCAATGATCACATAACTATTATAATAGCTAACTTATAAATACTAAATGGTTTTGTAATGTGAAAATCAATATATATATTCCTTTAAATATTATCCATTTCAATAATACTTCTCATTATTATATATCTATTCTATAGCTTATATAATTTTATATATATATATCATTATTTTTTTAAGTACTGTGTTTCTTTTGGACTATAATCATGGGAATTGTTTATTTTTATTTATAATCCATTTTTTCACCTAGAAGTTATGTAAAATATTTTTCTATGTTTTTTAATATTCTCTAAAGTCATAATAAAACACTATTTATACTATCATACATATTTTTTATTTATTTTTATGAAAAAATTCTACGCTTTGTAAAATAAATTCCATTTAATCGTCATCCTAACTAAATTGAAGGATAATTTATATAAAAATATCATTTCATAGACCCCTCTATTAAATAAATTTTGTTGTCAAATTTTTTTCATTTTAAATTAGAAAAAAATATATGTTATTCTTATTCATTTTTTCAAATAACTCCCAAGATAACATTAGTTTCTTCACCAAAACATCACTAATATAGTCATCAAGTTCTACAATATTTATGCCTCTAATCAGAAATCACATCCAACCTTTCCTAATATGATAATCAGGATCTACTTGAACTATTTTATGACTAATCATATGTGATGGGTTATATATATACCGCCTCATCATTGTGACTTGGAAAACATGTTGAACGAGGAAATTATTTGGTAGTGAACCTAACTCAAATGATACAAATTCAATTAAATCCAATATATCAAATGAACTATAATATCTAGGGGTTACATTTCATTTCTTCCCAGCTTTTTGATATTATTCAAATGATATATCTTCGAGAATAATCAATCGCTGACTTTAAACTCCAAATATCCACTTATTTTTTCTTCATGGGCCTTTTTCTACATTGATTCACTTTGATATATTATTGAATTGTATTATCCTTTTGTCTTGTATCTTTAATAAAAGTTATTCCTGATAACTTTCCCTCAACAATTTCATTACGAAAATATTAATTTCCACATTTGTATTCATATAGATCCTCATAGCATTCCATCAAGAATGAAATAATTTAGTATATCCTATAATGTAGAAAAAATACTTTCATATTTTCCACTAATACAATGGTTAAATCCATTTATAATATATCTCTATATTCCTATTGATCATTGGATACTCTTCTAAACGTATGATGATTACCTTGGATCATGAATATAGATAATAGAGAGAGGTAAATCATAAAACCTTATTCCATCCATTAAATATATATTGGAAAATAGTTCAAGGAATAAATTCTCATAGATAGATATAAAATGAGATGATTTTGTTAGATGGTAAATGATAAAATAAGATTATTGTTTTCTATATAATTCCAATAACAACCCATAATTAAATTCATCATATTATTATCTCACTTTTATATAATCACAAAAAAATTGATCTTTATTTTTTATAAATTTCTCTTGTTTTTCAATCTGGAACACACAATAAACATTGATATATAATCAGTTATATCATGTTTCATGGTTTCCCACTAATAGTTCTCTGAAATATTTTTCACATATTAGTAGTCCCAAGACATATATAAATGTTCAATCAATGATATTTATCCAAAAATAAATATTTAACTAAACAATGATTGAAATTCATAATTTCTTTCCAAATTGAATGAATCCATCCATTATGATATTTCACTTAATAGAAATTCTATCTTCAACCACTCCAACTATATATTGAAACTCACCATCATCCCATTTGTTCTTAATACTATGCTATTGTAACAATGAATGATAAATCATATGATAAATATATGATTTAATTACATACCATATGATTGACATATATAACGTTAATAGAATGTTAATCATAGGATTATTCATGATTCTCATTATAGATAAAGTTATATGGTTCTTCTATCTCTAGAAATAAACCACCTTGCTCACATTTTCATAATTATAATGAATGTAAAGTCATAATCCTTCACAAATTACAAAAATCCCTTATTCATCTTCTTTAACTCAATCTATCTTAATATATATTTCATATTTTTATGGTTTCTATATATATAAAACCTCTTACTATTGATATAATGATGACATATATTCAAGTAATAGTTAATTATTGGTTAATCTAGGTCATCAGTTTTATAATTATACTCAAGAATAATTAATATTATTTTGTACATATACTATCGATTTTTACTTATATATCAATAAAAATAAATTTTCTTATTTAAAACTCATTATAAATGAAAAAACTTTATCCTCTAAAATGAGTGGTTAGCATAGGTGCACTAAATAATATATCTCACATTTCATGAAAACTTTTATCCCACTGTTTGCGGAAAACCAAACATCCATGAAAGGTATGATTTTAATATATTTTTCATCGTACCTCATGTATTTTGATGAATTATGAGCATCAGAGGTGTTGTTGGTGTCATAGGTGTCTGTTTAAGTAAAATGATATTTGTTTTGAGACATTTCCCTTTGAAAACCTCCACTATATACCTAGTGGAACGATACTAGGTTCTCAGTGAATGAGGAAATACCTCTATGTGGGATGCTGATTAACATGTGACCATAGGGCTGTTACTTGGTGCCCATTGACTAACTGGTAGTTTTCTAACAATTACCTAGTGTATTTCTATTTGGTTATTAAAAAATAATTCATTATATTATATTAATTTACTAAAATATATTAATATGATAATTTATGTTGTTTTTTACAATAACAGTAGTTGTGATCTCTCATACCTTACTCATCAATTCATTTTTTTATGAGGTATGTTTTTACAATTTTGGATCTTATCTATCATAAGAGGTCAACACTAATATGGATATAAATCATTTTCCTTATATAATTCATTTCCATAATTATTTCATAATATGTCATTAGTTATTTTCACGACCCACCTTCCCCATTATTAGGGAAGGGATAAAAAATTGTCAAACCCTTACTTCTTCATGTTGAAGGAGAGATAATGACCCTTGAGTCCCGCCTTCAATAGGCCTTGGAGTGGAGACTAGCACCAAGGGTATAAAATCACATGTAATATGGAAGAAATTAGCCTTTTATAGAAAAAGGTTAGGAGATAAGATGGTAAACCTCAAAAAGCTCTGAATAAAGAAATTAATAGTAAATCCAAACCCCTTTTTCCACATGCATATTCAAAATAAAGTGCTACAAAGTAAAATAAAACTCTGATGAAAAGCACCAAAATAAATAAAAACAGTAACAACAACTATCCTGATGCCCGAGATAGTAAAGTCTGGCATGGTCCACAAAGTCCCCCTAGAACCCTGAAAGTAGTTTTATATATATAAGGTGAGTATACAAGTATACTCAGTAGGGAGAACTCAAAGCTCTTGTGCACAAGTAGGGAGGTATTCCAATGCCCCGTGAGAAAACACAGATAACCCAAGCACCAAGAAAGGAAACCGTCCACCCAGCCTCACCAAGGGACACTCCCCAAATAACGCAATTCGGGGTATGTGTCAGTAATAGTCCATATATGTTTTGGTACCCCACAGCGCTTTCCCACTGGTTATTTAACACATCCTACATGTAAAACATCCCCCATAAGTTTTACTGCAGTCCCACTGCTGCCCGAACAACAACATTATGGGATTTCACAACCACGCATCCTTCCCGCAAACACCTGAGCCACCACAACCACACACATCCCCACACGCAGACACCTAGTCCACCAAAACCACACTCTTCCCCACTCACAGACACCTCAGCCACAATAAATAGTACCATGCCTGAAGAATATTGGGCAAAAACAACCACTACCTCGCCCGAAGACACCTAGGTCTCATCCTGAAGACACTTGGGAAAAAATCCTTCACACACACACCTGGTCCAACCACTACAACACACCATGTCCAAAGAATCATGGTTTATAATAGATCTTAAGAAATCATAGTCTTCCTGAAGAATCTTGGGCTACCTCGGAGAGGGAGTAGAAAGGAGCTAAAAACCATCCACTCATAACAATGTTAGTAAAACACCCTCCCCCAGTAAATGGGGGTATTTTCATGGAGTGCTCAACATGGGTGTGGTGTGAATGAGAAACAAAAGAACTAAATTTATATATATAGGTAAACAAGCACTCATCCCAACCAAAGGGTCTCGAAACCAGCTGATACACAAACACTCTCATTACTATTCATACATGCTCAAATGCACAACAGCCACAAAATAGAGAGCCACCCATTTCTGGAGAAAAATTCCCCATTGAACCCATTCTTGTTATCATGTTCCAGTAATTTAGTTAGAAAACATTCTCCAATGCTGGAAAAATAACAAGATCATCCAAAAGTCAAAAAAACTCTTGACTAAAAAAGAAAATATCCAAATAGCAATTTGATCATCAACACCTGGTTCTCTGGTAAAGTCCCAAAAATTTAAGGGATACTTGAGATCACTTGATTTTCTAGAAGCAAACCAAGCCCCAAAATATGTCCCCACATGACCTAAGATCCACAAAAAAACAATTTAACAACAGAGGATTTCATCCACACCCAAGTCACCCCACAAGCATCAATAAGAACAACCATGCTTATTATCAGAATAGAGAAAGGGTGTTTTCAGATTTTACTACACCCTTTATCAATTTCCGTTTTTTCTTTTGGTTAACTGGGGTGATAACATAAGGATTATTATACATTGGACATCCATTGAATCAACCATTTTTGAATGATTAACCAGTTTCCATGTTACAACCATTCAACCACAAGACTATCCAGAAAAATAGAGGTGCATTAGTGCGCAAGAAAGGACCACCAATGGCCACAATTTTCAGTGTGAATAAGACCATATAGTTCACAACATATAAATGAAGATAAAAGAGTACATCATCATTATCATCAAATACACCCCTTCATCCTTTAAAAACCATTTATTATCTTTCTCAAGGTTTGGTTTCATCAACGCCCTACAAAAACATATTAATAACCAGCCCTCATAAAATAATGTAAAGAGAGACGAAGGAAAACACTACTTGGATGATCAACGGTTTAAGTTTTCTACTCACGCAAAGAACTGGGGTTGCGCGACTTGCAGAGGAAGAACTCCAATGACTCTAAGGTAGAGTGGGAAGGGCTCCAGCATGGCGTACAATTCACCTACAAAAGAGGGACTCCAAGTACACCAATGAAAATAAGGGACCAAGTAGGAAGGAAATATCCATGTGATAAAAGTCCAAATCCTAGAGTTATGGGATATGAAATCTCGAACCGCTTAAAAGGATGATCGTGGTTTCACCATACAGTTGGGTGGTTACACATGATGGAATTAATATTTATTTAATAATTATCTTCAAGGATGGTGGAGATAATGGTTGTGAGTTAATAGATATCCTCTAAACAAAGAAAACCATGTAATAGGGGAGAAGCTGGAAGGCATGGGGAAAGGTGTGACAAAGAGGAAAACGCAACATGTTTTGTTAAATGAATGGTCACCATAGTCTTGGGGTGTAAAACATATTTTACTGGATTTAAATGGATCTAAAATAATAATAAACCAATTTTACGTCAAATGATACATTACGGGAGCAGATATGAAAAAACTCAAAAACTTGAAAAAAAAAGCAATGGGTGGGACACTGTTTGGTGAGACACTATAACGGTGCCACTATAACGGTGTCACCAGTTTAGTGGGATGTCGTAAAAGGTGACCCCCGTTTCAGTGTGTGACCATGATGGTGCAACCGTTATGGTGCCTCTGTCACGGTGCCACCATCATGGTGCCACCTTCACGATGCCACTGTCAATCCACCACCGTCATGGCACCACTATCACGGTGCCACCGTGACCGATTCCCCCGATTCATTGGAACTGTTTAGGGGAACTGAGTTTTTGGAAAACTCCTTAATAAGTCACTGGTGGTCCCCAGGATACCCCAAACACCCGAAATTTGGAAAAATGGACCAGGATGGTCCATTACAATACATAATATGCCTCTCAAACTATTATCATCCTCGAGATTCCAAGAGTAAACTCGATGAAAAGAGAGGGGTCCAAACAACCACCTCGTAAGATACCTCTCAAGGACAAAACCATCGTAGAGTTTTTCAAAAGATGGAACAAACCTCAATATGTTGGAACAACTCTCCCCCATCTATCTCATAAAAAACTACAGATACCCCACCGCCCTTCTCCTCCATGTAACCACAAAATCATTTAAAGGTCACATCATCGAGGCATATGGATTAGGGAGTCCCTTCCTCCATGTCAAGATACTATCTGCTTTGGGTGGCACTGAATCGCCCGCATGAGTTTATTTGCATCCACCTTAATGGGTCTAGATTAGGGATCAGGTCCTCCCCTCCCCATAGTGAGTACTTTTCACACACACTTAGATAAAAAGAAAATAGTTCATCTTATAGCTAACAAGGTCAAGCACTACATCATAGTCAAAGTACAAAACAACATAGAACAAAACTCAAAACAGCTCTGGGTACTAGGCATGTATTTTTTCATTCTTTTCCAAGGTACTCTCCTCGAGGCCCCCATACCTCCATAACACATGAACCAATGGAATGGTTCTTCCACGAAGCACCTTCTCCTAATGATCCTCGATCCTCACTGGTTGCTCCATGAATGTTGCATCATCCTTGATATCCATCTCTCCCTAGTCGAGGATGTATGAATCATTTCATAGATACTGACGGAGCTGAGTCACATGGAAGACATCGTGGACCCTCTGTAGAGGTGTTGGTAGTGCTAGCTGATAAGCCACTTCGCCGACTCACTACAACACCTCGAAGGGTTTGACAAACCTGGGAGGAAGATTACAACCTCTACTGAACCTCTATTTCCCATGCTAAGGGGAGATCCTTAATAACATGTGGTCCCCAACCTCAAACTCCAAGGGTATCCCCCTTTGATTGGAATATTCCTTCTGCCAGTCCATATCCACCTTCATCCTCTCACATATAAGCTAAACCTTCTTCATTATTCTCTTCACCACCTCTCGGCCAAGAACACATGCTTCCATAACCTCTGTCCAGCACAAGGGTGAACGACATGGTCTTCCATAAAAGGATTTTAACTAAGCCTTTATAATGGTAGAGTAATAGATATTTTTGTATTCAAACTCTACCAGAGGCATGTTTCGTACCCACGATCCTTCGAAGTCCAATACAAATGCTCGTAGCATATCTTCCAACAACAGGATGGTCCGCTCGGTATGCTCATCTATCTGATG
The DNA here is from genome assembly GCA_963277665.1 of Viscum album. Lineage (NCBI taxonomy): Eukaryota > Viridiplantae > Streptophyta > Magnoliopsida > Santalales > Viscaceae > Viscum > Viscum album. The sequence goes on from OY728167.1 coordinate 690,426,874, forward strand.
GTGGAAAGTAGTGATGAGGAATAAATGGATTCCAAAATCATGTTGCAATCATTTCCAGACTCATGAGGAAAACAATGTATAAAAATCCGAGACTATGGAGCATATAACTCCATGAAACAGCCCCACCTCGTGCTTGTACCTTGGTGCTAAGGCATCCACCACTCTTAAATCCTTGACTTCCAGGAAGTGATATGATTTCGTCAACTGGTCCACTACTACCTAGATAGCATCATAGCCTCCTTGGACCCTAGGTAGTCCCATGAAGAAATACATTGAGATTTTCTCCCACATCCACTCAGGGAATTCTAAAGATTGCAATAGACCTCTTTGTACATGGTGTAAATCCATAACCTACTGACACACGAGGCACTTTGCCTAGAACTTTTCCATTTCCTTCTATACCTCGGACCGTCAAAACTGGCCCCTCAAGCCCCAATACATCTGGGAGTATCATGGGTGTACTGCCAGGGGTGAGTTATGGAACTCACTGAGAACATTCTTGTGAATTCCACTAGGAAAACCAGATTTCCATAAAACATCATCTAATTCTGACAATACTTCCCAAGAATTTCCCTGTCTAACACGATCCTACATCACTTCAGCCTCGAAGTCCCCCCACTGATACTCCTCCACCTACTGTTCCATGGAATAATTCATCATCATCTGGAACAAATAGCCTCTACCACCATCCACCCTTGCATCCAGGTGTATGGTAGCCAACTCCTCCATCTCCTTCCAAGCATCTGCTAATTCTCAAACCACATCTTTCTATGACTTCTTCCTCATGGAATCGACCACCACGTTCCCATTTATTGAAGTGTTGGAAATATTGAAGTCATAGTCCTGAAGAGACTCCATCGACCTCCATTTTTTCAAGTTCAGGTCTTGCTGGGAGAAGATATACCTCAATCTCTTATGATCTTTGAAGACCACGAAGTGTTCCCCAATGAGGTAATTCCACCGAAACTTTATCATGAACACTAATGTTGCAAGATCTAGGTCATGGTTGGGATAGTTACATTTGTGAGGATGTAACTGCCTAGAACCATAATAGATCACTCCCATATTCTATCTTAGCACTCACCCCAATCATAGGCCTGAAGCATCACAGAATACATCAAATATCACCCCTTCTCCTAGAAACCTCAGCACTAGGGCACTGATGAGCTTCCCCATAAGGTAACTGAAGGTTTCCTGGAACTGCTTACCCCAAACAAAAACCTAGTATTTCTTGGTCAAGGCTGTCAAAGGTGTTGTATCTTGAGAGAAGTTGGGCACGATCCTCCAGTAGTTACTTGATAGACCTAGGAAACTACAAACCTCTTCCAAATTTGTGGGTTCTTTCCAAGAAACAACCGCTTTAACCTTCAATGGGTCGACTGCTATTCCTTGTTGGGACACCACGTGTCTAAACAAGTGCACCTCTTATGTACAGAACTTGAACTTGGACAACTTCCCATAGAGATGGTGATGTCAAAGGACCTCTAAAACCACCCAAAGATTCTCGGCATGATCCTCCACTGATCTTGAGTAGATTCGGATGTCGTCAATAAACATGACTAAAAACCGGTCCAGATATTCCTTGAATATAGAGTTCATGATCCCCATGAACATGGGTGGTGCGTTTGTAACATCAAACGGCATGACCATGAACTCAAAGTGCCCATATCTTCACCTGAAAGTAGTCTCCAATTTGTCACCCTCCTTCACCCTCAACTGGTGATATCCCTACCATAGGTCAATCTTAGGAAACCAACTTCCTCCCTTTAACTGGCCAAAAAGTTTGCATGTCTATCCTGAACTCAACATCACGTTGAGGGGGTAGAGTCACCACCTCTCTAGGGAAGACGTCCAAGAACCACTAAAGATCCACTAGACTTCCACCATCTTTGTATCTGTTGACTCCACTGATAGTTCATATAATAAAGAAAGAAGCGGCTACACACATCAGAAACCACCCTAGAAACCTTGATCACCAATGAAAGTTATACGCTGGATGCCCATATCTGAAAACATGACCCTTCTCTGGAAGCAGTTGATAATGTTGTACACAGATAACAGCCATTCGATGCCTAAAATTACATCATATGGCTGCATCTATATAAAAAGAGGGTACCCAATGAACTGTTGTGGCCCCAACATCAGTCTGCATCCCCAGAAAACATAAGACATGCTGCTCTGACCTCTGAAGGGCGTACTCAATACCAAGGGCATGGGAATTCTCTCTGTGTCTAGACCCAAATCATGGGCTAGACTGGGTGTACAAAAGGAGTGTGAAGTTCCTGAATCAAACAAATCACATGCAAGAGTACTAAACAATATGATCATACCTGGAACGACCTCTAGCCCAGCTAGAACTGCTGCCTCTACAGCGTGCAACTACCCACACCCAGGTCCTCTGCCCTTTGACTACCGACTGCCTACCCGACCATGAACTGATCGAGGTCCCTGAGGAGAACCTTGAGGTCAGCCTCATCCTACAACTTATGCTATCAGAGGAGCTGGAGCTCACTACCCCTAATGTGGCTACTGAAAAGTCCTAGAAAGAAACTGCTACTGCTGAGGTGGGAGCTAAACCCTCCCACCTCCACTGTATTACACTCGGTCTGGGCACTAATTCCAAAGGTCCCCATGTCTACCACATATTACAAATCTCGGTCCTAGGCTCGTAAGGAAAGGGAGAGGACCGAGATATCGAAACTTGAACTATTGGGGCCTACTCCCCATCGGTCGAAACCTGGAAGGCCCTAAGGCTGGAGGCCGGTTGTTAACAGCCATCCCCTTTGACAAGCTCAATTGTCTCCCCTATCTTGGCACACCTCCCAGTGTGTTCATCCTCTCCCCCACATCAACCTTATTATGAACGTTCTTGTACATCGGTAGAGTGAAGGGAGTAACTACATACTGAAGATAAGATCAGAGTGCCTCCTCTAAACCTCTCGCCTAAGACTCCTCATTCGGAAAGAGGTTCGAAGAAAAATGAAGGAGATCCTTGAACATTATCCAAAATTCCCTAAATGACACGCTCCCCTTCTAGAGGAAGTGTAAAACCTTCCTCTTCTCATCCTTGATTGTGGAAGAGAGGAATTCCACCCGGAAATCCCTCTCGATGTCAGTCCATGGAACCTTAGCCTCCCACTTCTTCCCGAGATAGAGTGTCCACCACTGACATTCCACTCCCCACATCTGGATTACATCCATAGGAACCCAGTACTCTATTAGATCCCAGATCATGCTGAAATATATCACCATATCCTCGATCCATCCCTATGTCTCCAAGTCTAAGATGCTTCCCTCGTACTTCCTGAGTGTCTGGTGCTGAAAGGCACAAAGAGTCTTCTACCACTAGACATCAACTTCCTCTTGATCAACCCTTTACTGATTATTCAAATCAGGATCCTAGGCCTCGATCGTCTTCACTAGTCGTGGTTATCATCTTTGTGGCGTAGCTGTAAGGTAAATAAGGAAATGCATAAATCTGAGTAGTGTAGAAGATCTATTTTAAATTTTTCATAAACTCTTTATTCATTTTAAACTCACGAAACACCCATAACACAAAAGGACGCAAGTCATTATAACGCATGTACCTTTCATAGGGTCTCTACCCTGCAATCATTGTAACCTCACATGGTCGTTAGGTAGGTCTAGAGTCCTTAAATTAGATCATAGGGGCCCTAAAATTCCAGGTCCTAGACATTCTTCCATGGCCTATTTCATAGACCAAGATTGTCTAACAGAGTTTCCCTACCATCCCATGCAATCCTCACTATGCCAAACTCTGAACCCTATACCATCTCTCATCTTGCCTATGATATCACTCTATCATGACCCGCATTCACCATAATGATGGAAGGGATTGTAAACAGCCATACCTTTCCTTCTTCAAGTTTAAGGAGTGATATGACCCTTGATTCCTTCCTTCAATATCCCCGGAGTGACGACTATCACCAAGCATATAGAAACACATGTAATATTGAATTTATTACCTTTTTTATAAAAAAAGGTCGGGAGATAAGATGGTAAATCTAAAAAAACTCAAAATATAGAAAGTAAAAGTAAAGCCCAACACTTTTTCCACATGAATGTTCAAAATAAAGTGCTATAATGTACAAGAAAAAACTAATGAAAATAACCAAAAGAAAGAAAACCAAAAATTAAAAATGTCCCAAGGATCAACCTAGTAATGTCGGGCATGGTCCTCAAAGTACTCCTGGAAATCGAAAAGTAGTTTTATATACGTAGGATGAGTATACGGGTATACTCAATTGGAAAAACCCAAATCTCTTGTGCACAAGTGGGGAGGCATTCTAATGCCCTGTGAGAAAATAGAGATAACCCAACCACCTAACAAGGAAAACATCCACCTAGCATCACCAAGGCACACTCCTCAAATAACACAAGTCAGGTAAAGTATTTGTAATAACACATCAATGCTTGGGTACCCCGCACAACATTCCCACTAGTTATTTAGGACATCCTACACATCAAACCTCCCCCATAAGTTCTAATTTTGTCCCAATGCCGCCCCAACAACAACCTTATAGGCTATCACAACCACACATCCTACCCGCACACACATGGTCCACCATAACCACACACATCATCGCCTTCAAAAACCTAGGCCACCACATCCACACTAATCCCCACTCACAAGCAACAAGGCCAAAACAACCACTACCACGGCCAAAGACTCCTAGGCCAGAACAACCACCGTCGTGCCCGAAGAAACCTAGGCATCATCCCGAAGACAGTTGGGAAACAATCCTTACCGACACCCTTGGGCCAACTACCACTACCCACCCTGCCCGAAGATTCTAGGGCCATAATGGAACTTAGGTCATCACAGCCTGCCCGAAGAGTCTTGGGTTACCTGGGGGAGAGACTATAATAGAGATAATAACTGTCCACTCATAATAATGTTTATAAAACACCCTCCCCCATGAAATGGGGGTTTTTGTAACGGATTTCTCAACTTGGGTGGGGTGCGAATAAGAAACACAAGAACTAAATTTATACATGTAGGTAAATAAGCACTCATCCAAACCTAAGGGTCCTAAAACCAGCACATACACAAGCACTCTCATTACTATTAATACATGTACAAATGCACAGCAGCCACAAAAAGGGAACCAACCATTTCTTGTGAACAATTATCCATTGAACTCATTCTTGTTATCATGTTCATTTGATTTTTTTAGAAATAATTCTCCACTACCGGGAAACTAACAGGAAATAAACTTTTCAAAATAACTTTGGAATGAAGAATAAAATAGCCAAATAGTAATTTAATCATTCACACCTAGTTCTATTGTAAATTCACAACAACAATTGGGATTTGTGAGATCCCTAGAAGTATTGGAACCAAACCAAGCCCCAATATACATCCCCATGTGGCCTCAGATCCACAAACCAACATCTAAAAAATAGGTGATCCCGTCCCTATCCACATCACCCCACAAGCATCATGCAAAACAAATATGCTTTCTAGAAAAATAGATCATGATAGTTTTTTATTTAACTACACCATTTATCAAGTTCCTTCTTCCGTTTGGTTAACTGGGGTGATCACAAAAGGATTATTATTCATTGGGAATCAATTTAATCAACCAAGTTTACATGATTAACTAGTTTCCATGCTACAACCCTTCAATCACAGGACTATCCAGAAAAATAGAGGTGCATTAGTGGGAAAGAAAGGACCACCAATGACCATGATTTTCAGTGGGCATAATCCTTTATAGTTCACAACATATAAAATAAGTTAAAAGAGTACATCATCATCATCATCAAACACACCCCTTAATTTTTTAAAATCCATTTATTATCTTCGTTATGGATTAGTTTCATCCATGCCCGGGGGAAAAATTATCATACCCACCCTGAATGATACATAGTAAAGAGAGATGAAGGAAAACCCTACATTGAGGATCAACGATCGGAGTTTTATTCTCGCGCCAAGAACTAGGGTTGTGTGACTTGTAGCGGAAGAACTCCAAGGACTCCAAGGATGAGTGGGAAGGTCTCCAGCACAGCACACGATTCATCTCCAAAAGAGGGACTCCAAATGAACCGAGGAAAATAAGGCTCAAAGGAACAAGGAAATCTATACATGATAAAGGTATTTATCCCAGAGTTATGGGATACAAAATCTCGAACCACATAAAAGGAGAATCTTGGATTCACCCTACGGTTGGGTGGTTACACAAAATGGAATTAATTTTTATTTAATAATTATCCTCAGAGATTGTGGATATAATGGTTCTAATTTAATATATAGCTTCTAAATGGAATAAACTATGTAATAGGGGTAAAGTTGGATGGCAGAGGGAAAGGTGTGACACTGAGCAAAAAGCCACAAGTTTTAGTATCTGAAGGGTATCCTGACTATTTGTGGTTTAAAACATCTTTTATTGGATTTAAATGGCCTTAAAAAGTATTAATACACTTTTATGTCAAAATATATGTTACAGCAGCAGAACTGGAAAAACACAGAAACTAGAAAAAAAAATGGTGGGACACTGTTCGGTGAGACGCCATAATGGTGCCACCATTTCGGTGTGTGAACATGATGGTGCGATTGTTATGGTGCCACCTTCATGGTACCCTCATCACGGTACCACTGTCACGGTGCCACCCTCATAGTGCCATCATTTCTGGTGTCATTATTTCGGTGCAACTGAGTTTTTGGAATGCTCCTTAATGAGTCACTGATGGTCCTCAGGATACCCCAAACACCAAAAATTTGGAAAAGTATTAGACCAGTAGCATCTAGGCCATTACAGTTATGCTCGAATCAAGATATATTTTTAGTTTTCTCAATTAAATCCAATTGGGGAAAAATCAACCAGTTGTCTTTAATAATGTGGACAAGTTTAGATACGTGTAGGTCATCCTCTACACGTTCATCAGTTTTTACATTCATGGCATGAATAATATGTAATTATATAAATTATATTATATTTTTTATCCTTTAGAGATAAATGTAATTGGTTTTCGTAACTTTATATATTGATAATGTGACCTAATGGGTTGTGAGTTTCTTGTGTGTGGTGTGTGTCAACACCATTTGTCGTTGAGGATACTTTTCCACCGGAATTGGAGTTTGAACCCATGTATTTACACATGAAATGGGTGATTAATGTTGAAATTTATTCCTAGGAACCAATTATAGTGTCCTAAAATATTCCTCAGTGATGAATGGAATGAAAAAAATGTGGTTCGGGATGATAAGGCCTAGGAAAAATACATTGAGATGGTAAATGGATCAAAATCATAACCCTTCATGTGAAAATTAATTTCAATTTTTTATTATTAAATGATAAATAACTCATTTCATTGGTTTCTTGTTGTGTGGTGGTACCTCATCCACATAATGAAAATCAACAGTGGTATCCCATCTACTTAAATAAAGAAGGGGATCCATTATTCACTGTGAGGCTAAAGAAATGGTAAAACCACATCCATAATTATATTTTGTATTAGTGGAAAAATGTACAATTTAGGTTTCATAGTATTGGATCATCATCCACTAAGGAGATCCATCGTGTAGGTACATTGTCAACTTGGTTATATATTACAATAGTATATTTTCCACCTATGATTTGATGTCTATGGTGTATAGGCCCCTTTGAGATGTGATATTGGTGGTATATCATCATCATGGGGAACTATTTTAGTTGTATACTACCCACTTATGATTTTATGTTGATCGAGTATTTAATATTTAATATGTGATACTGAAGGAACATCATTCACCTAGATAATTTTATTCGTAGTGCATCAAACATTTATGGATGTTATCTTGGTGGTACACTATACAAATCAAGAATTTCAATTGTGGTATATATTCAACCTTGTGAGAAATATCTTTGATATATCATAATCCTCATTGGGATGTATTGGTGATGATTTTTAAACATGATATGTCACTCACCAATACATGGATAGTAGTGGTCTGTCATCCACCTCTGTTTGGTAATGTCTCATTCACTAAGCGATGAATCGGTCACCTTTGATACAAGTTTTGTGATTGATTGTTCATTGTGACAGATTGTGATGGTGATATCTAATTAAAATTTACTATTAAATGACAATTGAAACACCATTTCTCCATAATTTATGTTCATACCATGGGTATATCATCCCATTTTGGAAATTAATAAAGCATATATGGTCACACATGGTTTAGATATAGCATTAAATGGTGTGACAATAATTTTATTAATATTATGGAATTTATTAGTATTCCATATCAAGAACACAAATGTGTTCATTGGACTTGTTAAAGAAACCAGTGTTGGGGTCCTATTAGTTATATGCACACCCTAATATAGCGACCCCGTATCCAACAATACCCTATATTTTTGTGACCATGTAAGGGAAAGGGCCCTGTGGCTATGGATAGATGAGTGGTGGGGCTTGTTTCAAGTTGGGATATGGGACTGATCTAGGAATCGAGATAATTTTTATGTTTATCTCTAGTTGTATTTACATTTAGGAATTTTTGAATATAATATTCCTATAGGATATCCTACTTATACTTGTATGAATTTTATAACATGTATAGTAGTTCACTTTGAAATTGAAATATTTTGATATTTTATATTGATTAGAATTTATTTTTTTTGTCTATCTTATGATCCTATAATATTTGGATGATTTTTTCCATGAATTCTCATTTACTATGTGATGATTGTAAAATATACCAAATTTTATATTCTCACCACATATTTATATTGAACCTATAAACTTTTTTTCATCTTCTAGTGTTTTGTTAAGCATGCTTGAGTTATGTAACACTTGTTTTAGTCATGGTAGAGGTAAACCATATCAAATATTATAATAAAAATTATTATATCCTTATTTTTATTTTATCCTACAATTTCGGATATGTTATATAAGAAATAATATGTATTTGGATCATGTTATAGATTTTTTCATGGGAGCAGTTGAACCATATATGAGGGAACTCAAGATATGGGATAACTTATTAACTTTATGAGTAATAATTTTTTTTATGGTTTCTATAATAAGATATGTGAGTTAGAATTTATTGTGATTTACTCTAGCATAGGGTGGCGTGAGAGCACGTGTTCATTAATACTTCATGAAACTTTAGGTCTCACAAGGAAGGTTTATTCTTACAATCAATAGATATTCATGTTATTATTTACCACTGGGTAATATAAAGTATCAAAAAAATTATATAATGTTTCCCAATATAAATTTTTAGTGTCACTATCCTTGAAAACCCTGTTATTATGACTATTACGTGAACTTTCATGAGACATTTACTTGGACAGATAGTGGTTTGGTTAGGATATAATCAATCTTATGAGTGATACCCTTATATACTAGGGTGTGTGTTTGTTGGAGATTTGTTTTATCAGTTGTTTCCTTCATTAATTTATAACGGAATAGGAATTAATGATGAACCAAGAGTGGGTAACTAAATTGGGTATGAGGATAAAAAATATTTAATGGAATCCTAAGATTTTATTGTTATTATATATGTTTCCTTATGTTATATAAAGAAGTGGAGTCAATTTGTTTCATGAGAAATGAAATTATGGGGTATTGATATTTGTACTAAGTCGAGGGGGGCTTGGTGATATTAAGTTTCAACTCAAGGAATTGGTGGGTAAAGTGTTTTTGTAGAATAGAAAAGGAACTTTATTGTGATACCATGAGATGATTTATATTTTTTAAGGTAAACCCAAGATGGATGGGTTATCCCTATCATGAAGATTACTTTAGTGAAAGGAATCAGGGTAAGATTATTCATGTTATGGGATATAAGTGTGAATGGGATTTTATTTAAGTAATTTATCTAGATTTTCAGAGGGTCATGGTAAACTATTTGATTAGGTGAGTGAGCCTTAGACCTATGGATGATTTATCTTATTATCAAAGACCAATTGGCGTGTTCGGGTATCAAAAGGTTCTATTCCTATTTAGATATGCTTAACTAACAACAAGCATAGTTTTCCACCTATGTGAATATATATTGAATACAATATTATCGAGGGAATATTAGAGTGAAATTTCAATATATATGTGGTATATGGGATGTAGTTACCTACTATTTATCAAGGATTGGTGAGATTAGTGTTGGTTATGTGTGATGGAACAAGATTAAATCTAACATATACTAATCAGAGGATTTGGGGGACATAAGATCCTAATATTGAGTGGTGAAGGTCATGAGACTCTTGGGGTTTGGTAATATTGATGATTAGTGATGCATGATAGTTGTAAATGAAGACTCCCCTATAGTTGGGTTATTCTAGTAGGATTGTATTCATTAACTTCATCTTGATTGTGAGTAGAATATTAATTGGTTCATATATGTCCTGATGCGATCTAAGATTCATTTTTTTACCCTACTACTTGGAGATGAGAAGTGGGATGCTAAAGGATTGGTAGATGATCACTCATAAAAAGTGATCGTATATGATATGTACCTTGAAATTTTTTGAAAACCCATTATTTAACTGGAGATTAGTTGAGGTAGTTTTCCATTTTAATGTATTGTTGGGTGTGGGTGAGAGAAAATGATTCTCTAGAATATATCAAGTGTGTATTGGCCGGTGGTTATTGAGGGTTCAGGACGAGTGTAGGTAGCCAAGATGGTCATCACATATGATTTTAGTGATGATTTTTAGTGAATATGATGTGATTTTCCTTAATTATATTGTTAATTTATGCAACTCCATGCGATGAGGAATTCAAGGTGGGATTTTGGGACCTAGAACATTATTCGACCATAGAGGTTGAGGTACCAGATAAATGATGAAATAATTAATAAGGGGTTGATATTCCATAGTATGTGTGAATGGGAGATTCACATGATGGAATGATTACTCTCTATTATTGGGATATATATGTCAATAACAAGTGAAAATATGGATAATTGATGAATATGGATATCAAATACAAGTAACATCATGATATATTAGTCCCTAGAGTGAGACTCAAGGGATGATTTTGTAAACAATTAATGAATGGGGATCATGATTTTTTGTGTTTTGATGGTGGAAGGTTTTGAGTTGGATAATGATCACGTATAAGTGATATAGAAATTTATGTAGTGGATATCACACCATAGATGATATGGATATGTGGTTCTCATTTTATAGTTTTTTAGTAAATGTTAGGAGTACCGTGTTAGAAGAGTCAACCCATAGGTGGTCGTAGTTTTTGTCAGTTCTTCGATACAAGAGAATGGGTTATGATTGTTAAATGAAAAACAAATGCATTTTTTATTCATTTTTTGGGTATATTGAGTAATTTTAGAATGTTTAGGGATTAAAATATATGAGTTATATGTTATGTCAAGGTTATGGTAGTATGTATAATTTTTTTGAAATAAACTAGTATGGTGAACCGAACTATGGGATGATGATGCTTGTAAAATTCATTGTCAAATGTATGGTAGAGACAGTTATTTTTTATGAGTATTTTTATCGGCATCAAACTGTATATTCTGAGGACAATTTTGGTGATTTGATCAAGTGTTGAGCTAAGTTGTTAATTATCTTGTTTAGATTAGTGACATCAAATATTGGTGTATGCCAATGTATATTTTATAAATTCATGAAATTCTCAAGGATGGTGGAATATTCATGGATTTTGTGGTCTATATTGGCTTTATAGTTCATGGTAAATCATATTTCATATGTAGTCAGTGAAGAGGTTGTCAACTTTTAAATTTCAAATTTGATCGAGTATGATGGATTTTTAATCAATAAAATATTTTAAATAATTGAATGATTGAAGTGTATGATAGAATGATGTGAGAGGAATATGATAATTTTTTATTCAAGTAAGACTTAAAATATGTATAATTAAATCTAGAGGTATTATCTATGGTCTATAATTCATATGGATATAGTGGGGATCATTTCTTGATACATCACTTGTTAGCAGCTGTAGTTTTAGCATCGGAAGCCTACAGGTATTCTTCAGTCATTTCAAATTCTTGAGGAGAATTTGTATTATGTTTCCATAGGAATTATGATGCTAGTTTTGAGGTTCTATTTGGTAATTTATGTGGTATCGGTAATTATGGACCGGTTAATGAAGGTTCCATGTTTTCTATGGATCTAGGAGAAAAATTCCATTGATGAGTTGTGTGGTATATGTGTCAACGATATAATGAGTCTTCATTGGGTTCCTAAGAGTACTATTAAATATCTTGATTATAATTATATATCATACAACTAGTGATGGTTTAATAAGTGAAATGATACATAGGTTCATTAGATCATGACATACCATCCATATACTGATGGTAATTCAAAGTACACCATTCCAATGTTATCAGAATAGTTTTGATCATTTTTCCATTATTATAGTTTATCATTATAGAACCATCAATAAAATATGGATATTTTCTATTAAAATATTTACTGTGAATCATTTTATATTGAACCATTTGATGCATTTTATATAATAATATTCTAATCACCTCAATGTTGGATAGTGGTAGGGTACTTGCTGATTATCATGTTTAGTCTCATAAAAGGTATGTTAGAGAATATCCCTTTGATAACAAAGTTTCTATTGACCACATAGACTAGTAAAATGTCATATAATAACTATATTTTTTATTTTTTGTATTTTTATGTGGGAAACTAGGAATTTATATGAGTTTCATCTGGTTTGGGACATAAACATACACGGAGGTTAGAGAAGCTAAAAACCATGTCTCAGGGGTAATTTAAGGTTGTTGAAATGATCAATACCATGAAGTAATGTTCAGATATTCCTAAAAGATATAGTTTTATGATTGTTGTATTCCATGTATATCAATATTAGAAATACCATTTCAGCCCTTCTAATATTATTGGTGTCGAAAATTTCAAGATGTAAAATAATTAATCCTTCGAGGAGTGACTAGGTCACATTTTTTTGTTAGAGTGATAAGACTCTATAGGGTAAGACAATACATATTGTATAGGTGAAGAGGCAGCATGGGTTTATCCTGGATGAGATATGGGAGTTGGAATCTAATATGAAAGTGTAGTTTTCTAAACTTTTCAATTATGAGCCTTTGTGATTCTCGATAGTTTATATCAAGGATGATTTTTATATGGTGGGGTGGTTGTAGAACCCCACATTCATAAGAGGTATAATTTTGATCTATTTTTCAATAAAAAAATATTTATTTTGATGAATTATAAATTTCGGGGGTGTTAGTGGCGGCTCGAGGATCCCTTTCAATAAAATAGGTCGAGTATTAAGACTTTCATCATTTCTAAGATGACATTGGGTTATGGTTAGACGAATATCAAGTACCTAGTGGGTGATGAAAGTGTGCAAGTACCTATATATTGTCTATAAAGTGGATGGTAATTTAGGGGAGCATACTCAGTTCCCACCAAGCATCAGGTGGTTAGCCAGAGGGTACCCGGTGGGTTACTGTTTTGTTTTATTACAAAAAAAATTGATTAAATTAAATAATTTTATTTTCTAAAATTAAATAAATTGAGAATTTATGTCATTGTTAATGATATAAAAATATATGACCTCTACTCCCTTATCCATTTGTTATTATTCTTCTTGAAAAAATTCATTTGGTTCGGCTTTAGTTTTCAATCCAATATCTCGCTTGAGATCGACTGTTGTAATACCATAACTCATCTTCCTTCGATTCATCATTTTCGTCACTATTTCACCAGGGGTCTTCAATTATTTATAACTCCAAATCAATTCAAAATTTCATGAATATAACCATGTAAGGATGAATCAATCGGTATTTTCTAATGTGAAGTAATGAATAGACCTCGGTAGGAAGTCCCTTACTTTTCCATGAAATTTTACATGCATGGAATGCATCATATAAAAAAATTTAAATCCCAATATGTTATGTATTCCTTAAAAAAATTAGTAGGTATTTTTTAAATTTTTTAGTGCAAGTGGGACATAATTGGATGTGAGTGGCATGTTAAAGATGTGTGTTCACACCATTGGCCATTAATGAAAATTTTCCATGTGAAATAATGTGTAAATACATGGATATAAATCATTCATGGGATATTATGATATAGATTTATTCATAGTAACCAATATGTTTTCCTTAACTATTAATTGGTGGGTTTTGGTATTATAATGTGATAGGATATGGGTGAAAAGGCATACGCATAGGAAACTAAATGGGTTTAGGGGTTGAGAGTGTAACCCTTGATGTGATAATAAACTATAATTGTTTTTATTATTATTAAATGATATATATATATATAACAATTATATATATTTATTAATGAAACACTAGAGAAAACGATTTCTGATTAAAGAAAGAAATATATTATTGATTGTGGGTGAAAAATGTGAAAACCCAATCCATCAGTAGTTCTAACCACATTCATGTCCAAAGAAGTCTTCCAGGAGACGAAAAAAAATCACCCCCTTTAAATTAAATCACCTATACACATCAATTGAATCGGTAAACATGTCACCTTATCTCCATATGTGGGTAACAATTGTTCCCTCCATATTCCTCAAACATGCATGTGTCATATATTAGATAGACCAGTGTGAATCTTATGGATTCCCAAAATAGTAACAACTAAAGAAGATTATAATTAAATAAATTTGAGATGAATACATTTTTTTCATAAAAAATGTTACCATGTTGAAGATATTTCACCACATCTATCATAGAGGATCCCTTACCAGAGTTCACTACATAGCCAAACATTAGAAGACCTCCCTAATCACTAATATTCACTCCTCCAACTGAAAAATTATTAAAAGAAGGGAAATCCAAATAAAAAATAATCCAATGATTAGGATAAGTCCATTATACCCCTATCCCCCTCTCCAAAGATGACTAACACTTCGTAACATGATGTAGATTCAAATGTAGAGGATGTAAAATTAAATCAGTGACAACCTATCAGGTATCAACTGTCATATCGTGATTGATTTTGATACAATATTATAGAATGTATGAATAATATATATAGAATAGTTTAAAGGAATAACCACATTTTTTCACTCCATATGGTCTAATAAAATTCATAGAGGGAGTAAACTATAATTTTTCAAAATATTAGAAAACCACATTACACTTAGTGTTTCAAAATTCTATATCCTAATGAAATAATCCATGATAAAACCAAAATAGGTCCATAGAATCACTACCCAATCACTTTTAAAAAAGATATACTTCTTAGACTATGATGTAAAGATGTTACAATAACTACAAATGAAATCCTTCATGTTTACCTACCTTTGATAGAATATTCATTTGGGATAGACCTCATTCAAATTTTCCAAATAAAAAAAACTCATTTTGATATAGATTTACTTATCGCAAATAAAATCCCCCAACTGATTCTTCAGTTTTATAATCCTATTGGCATAATAAAATATATGATAAGATAATATATCATGTTTATTAAGTATGTACACTAACCCTTTTGTATCATAAAAATGATAATTGTGTTTTTCCAAAGTAAACTAAGATTCATTAATAACATCCCAAAGAAAATTTGGATAAGGAAATGTTTCCATAACAATTATTTTAGTATTTGTAAACCTATAAGTGAAAATTTATATTAATTACATAGATCATTCTAAAACAAAATATTTCTGGTACCAACCATCCAACTACCCTTCTTAACAACATGATAGAGGATTAACACTATTTAATCCAATATTTTAGAATATAACACACTAAAGATTACATACATCACTACTGAAAACTCTTTTTCTAGTCTTGTGTAAAACATGCAAAAATGGAAAATATTACCATAAATCCCCAAGACACTATAGCATGCAGGGATTTCATAGTTTCCTCAAGAAAATGTATATTTATACCACCATCCACCATAGTAAGATACAATTCCCTCCAACCATCCCAATTATATCTCTTCCTCTATGACAAAGGATGTTTGAGAATAGACATTCTAATTCATGAAGTACTTTTTAGGAACCACAATTCTAGATAGAACAAGAATCATCATAGAAGATTAGACAATCTTAATCATGTAGATTATTCCTCTAATTAATTCAATCATATTCTACCAATTATTTATATGACTAATCAATTTTTAAAAACTTTATTCACAATGGAAGATTCAAACAATCTCATAGACTACGGGATCCCCATGGAATTAAAAAGAAAAATCCCTCCTTTTAGTACTTGAAAACCTCTCAAGAATAACATGTGTAATATGAGATATGTTACCATACATCAACAGACTACTCTTACTATTATTAAATTTAAATCCACATTCTAAACCATATGTTTTGAAAAAAATCATGGAAATTTACATATATTTCTAACTAGAATTAAATAATCCCAATAGATCATCCACAAAAAAATGTGAGAAACACACAGGAAACCATAATAACCAATAAAAATCCCCAAAAAACCATTATCCTTATAGTAATTCATGTTATTACTCAAAGATTCCTAGAAAATGATAAAAAAAGGTTCATAGAGAGAGGGTCCCTTTGTCGATAATGAAATGAAATAAGAACAAAAAAATCTAAACACAAAATAAAATTTTGAGTATTGAATCTCAAATTTATTAGATATATAAGGATAAAATACAATTAAATTTTATCATATGAATTTCCATGTCTGTTTTTATCATCACATTACAAACTTAAAAATTACAATCTATCTCTTCTTTCATTTATTAAGCCATACCAATTTCCCCTTATTCTGGTAGTGTGTGTTGGTGCATCCTCCTCCTAATGATAATAAATTATGGTATAATTCTCACTTATATATGGTTATTGAACAATTATTCATTATAAGGAAAAATAAATTTTGAACACTCATCCACATTAGTATTTCCTAATAAAAGTATATCATCCATCTAATGTAACATTTTGGTGTAGCATTATACACTTGTGAGAGCCATCATGGGGGTATATTGTCTAATTCATTTTCTTTTTGGAGGTATATTGGATGCCTATGATTTGATGTTGGGGGTGTATTAACCACATGATATGTAATATTGATGGTACATCATCCACTTGGTGACCTATTTTCATTGTATATTTTCCACCTTAAATTTTATGTTAGTATTCTATGCACCACTTTTGTTGTGATACTGATGGTATGTCATTGAATTTCAAAATCATATTGGTGGTGCATCATCTATATAGGGACCCGAGACTATGGAATTCCATACAACTAAGGATAGATGTAATTGGTATATAATCCTCCAGTATGGGATGTTTTGGTAATGGTTTGTCCACTACAGAAATGAAATGGTGATATACCATACACCATAGAATGGATAGTGGTAGTGTATTGTCTAGGGTTTAATGATGCCTCGTTCCCTGAGAAATGACTTTCTATACTATGATACTAGTCTACTAATTCATAATTCACATAGATGGATTTTATGGTGATAGTTAATTGAAATTGAATATTATACTATGAGTGATATATCATTCATCCTCAAGGTGAGTCCCGTCTATGGGTATATCATCACATGTCAACACTAGCTGAAGCATGTATTCTGACACATGATTTAGCAGGAGTATTCCGCAGTGTAAAGAGAAATATTTTTTATGTAACTACAATTTCATATCAGTAATAAACCTAAAATTACTATACTTTTTAGGGAAATTATTGGTGCTCCCATCATATGTTTTATTCACCCCTTACTCAGATTCCCTAGTACTTGAGAATACCCTATGTTTTGTGTACCAGATAATGTAAAGGGACCTATAGCTATAGAAGGTTGAGATGGTGGATATAGTTTAGATTAAGGACGTGAGACTAGGCCAGAACCAGAGATATTTTTTATTGTTTTCTATAGTTTTATTTACTTCTCGATAATGTAGTGTATGATTTCCCCATGGGATATCATTTTTACACTTTTATTATTGGTATGACATTTAAATTACTTCACTTTTTTACAAAATTTAATTCATATTTACGATGTTCTAGTATTTAACAATGTTTGACTATATTATAATGTTTTTATAAATGGGTGATTTCTCATATTTTATTTTTTACACTATGTTTTTATGGTAATATATACTTGATATTATAGTATCTCCAACAATTTATATTGACCCTCAACATTGATCCACATCCTTTAGAGTGTAGTGAAGCGTGTCTGGGGTATTTTATAACTCAATTCAGACTTTGTGGTGGTGAAAGAGATCATTTATGATACAACTTTTCTAATCAAACATGATTTAATTTCTTGTTAACTTGGTTATTTGGTTGTATAATCATGAAAAAAATTTAAAAAATAATGATAATACCTATTTAATATAATGTAATAATGAATATCGTGCAATACTATTTACCTACACCAATCTTTATTTACCCTATAAATTAAAGGATCAATAAAAATTCTTCAATGTAGAAAAAATTCCAATAAAATCCAATTTTCATAACCATGTATATCAATTAATTATTACTAATTTTTTAAAAAATCTTATTAAATAATCACTATGACCCCCAAAAAAATTTAAAATTACTTAGGATAGAGTTCATAAATATAACCAAAAAAAATTGAAAGTAGTACTTGATGACTCAATCCATTTAATCTATAAATATTATAGACACATTAATCCTAAAAATGGTTTTTACTGTAAACCCAATGAGCCAACACATTTTTTGAAATGTGGTCATCAGAATATATTTCATAACTATAACTAATTATATGCATATAAAAGGTTAATCATGTAAAAATATCATGCACCATGATTTTGGTTACATAGATAAAAAATTATTAATAAATTATAGGTATTCTTAGTCAAGATGTTATTGAGATATATATCATAAATATATAATCTAATTTTTCCATCATTCATATTTAATGAAATTTTATTAACCTATCATGACACACTAAGATAAAAAAACATTTCATCCAAGTTATCTTGCATGAATTTATTTGATTAATCTAAAAAAACTAACATAATTTGTTAGACTAAATTTTATATAATTTAGTTCTAGTAATGAGTTGAATAAAGAAATTTTATTATCATTTTTTAGGAATTAAAAAACATTCTTTCAAAATACGTTAAAACCTATTGAATAATAGGTAAATCCCCTATAATTTTTCTCTTATTTATTTATATTATTTAAAAACTATATCCATACCAATCCTCCAGTAATAATATTTTTATATATAAAAATTATTTCAATAAAGTAATTCAATTATTCTCCTTATATTAATATATTAATATGATTCTGTTTATAATGTTAACAATAAAAAAATTTTCTCAATAATAAATATTATAATTATATGAGGATATTCAATACATACCCAAAAGATATCAAAATATATTAAGGGGTGAACCAATAAATTTATATCTAATACTTTCCCACAAATAGTAATAGAAATTATTATAATAGATCATTGGTAATAGATACATGATTCAATTATAAAATAAATAATTTTATATGATTTTGGATGGAAATACATGTACACCATGAATTTATATCATATAAATGAATATTTTGATAGAATAATTTAGTAGTTACTAATTCTTTTACAAATTATACCATTTTTAAGGGAATTTATTTGATTAATTTTATTCCTTATTATGACCAAATCTCTACTTCATTGGTTGAGTATTTGAAAAAATATTCCATTCCTCATATATCCAATCAATGAAAGATAATACCCCCTTAAATTTTTCTTTATGACACTATTAGACCTTATTTACCCTAATCCAACATCAATATAGTCTCTTATTTAATTACAAAAAAATGAGAAGTATATTTATTTTCATACCTCTTGAATTTTTTATGTTGATACATATTTCTTACATACTATATGTTAGTTTAACTGGTAGTTTGATGTCCCCCTTTCCAATTCTGATCATATACTATTTATAACCATATCAAATTTGAAATTATTATTTCAATATTCATGTCACATCATGTTATCTCTACAAAGCTTTCAAACTTCTAAATGGATAAATCCTTATAAATAATATTGAATCATAAAATATATTGATTTTAAAAATTTTATTAATAAAAATTACTGGGAAAATAATGATAGCCAACTAGATTTAGACTCAGACAACATTATAGAATCATAATTATTTTTATTTATCTCTAGTTACTACCATTATATATTAATTTATAAAAAATTTAGTGATTTTTTTAAAAGAAATATCATCTTAAATTCTTCACATACAATAGATTAAATATCCTCTTTATTATTTATATTATTCACTTTCTCCCACAACCATTCTGCATACCCTTCCATGGGTTATACTATTAATAGATAATTTTCTAATTATAATCATTTTCCAAAATTAATATCTATTCAAAGAGGATATCCACCTATTATCTATTAGTAGATATAACTAAAAATATTAATGAGGTTATTACATCTTGAATTTCTCAATAATTTATGTCCCATGACATATTAAATTAGATAACTCAATATATTTATGGTTATTATTCCTAATTTTCATCATTCGGGTTAATATATTCCTGATACTTTAATTCCTGGAAACAATTTCTTTATATTGAACATTAAAACAATTATTATAATAACCATGATATCTTATATGGTTTATGTTCATGTTCATGAATCTTCTTCCTCCCACCATATTTGAAATTAATATAAATTAATTATGATATGTTCATAATATTAATCAAAATAAATAGAGAAAATGGTTAACCTAATATTTTCGTAAAAGTTATATATAAACTATTTTTATAAAAATGTGTGTTAACTTCATAGTTTTTTCTATAATAATTCCAAAAAATGAATAATATTTTTTCTAATTCAATTTTTGATGTCCTATTCCCATACTTCTAAATCTAATCATCTCATATTACATCATTTATAAATTATGTTAACCATTATTACATAAATAAAAATCCAAAAATGATAATTTTTTTATATTTCAAATCAAAGAACATAATACATGTAAAAACTATAAAATAATATTTATTTAATCATATTTAAGATTAATTTATAATCCAAATACCGTGTACAATTTTTAATAGTCTTTTATTTATATGTTTGTTATATGAAATTAGCGGACGAGATAAAAATACCACTAAGGATATGATAACAACACTATAGCATGTTGAGAAATATTCCTCCCTAAAACATTGATTAAAACATGATATTATCCAAAATAAAAAAATGATCAATGATAATGATACCTATGTAATACATGAATATGATAATTTTACCAAATTAATACATGCATATTGTAAATCATACAAAAAATCAAAGGAATACCTTTGATATGGTTAGAATCCAATGTTATGGTATAATTCTGGAAACTAATAAAAAAGATAGTTTCTAATGTGAACATAATTTATAATTCCTCGTAGATAGTATCATTGAACATAAATAATGAATTAATGAAATGTGAGGAAATGTAATTTGGGTCCCACCCATCACATTACTTTTTTAGTATAAAAAGTAAAACTTGAATGAATTTATATTTTTTATATATGTATATATATTTAATTTATAAATCTGTAAAACATGGGTGAAATTTTCAAAGGTGTCCCATGACTAAGAAAAATGGGTGTCAATTTATAGAAATTCCTAATCAAAGGGTGGTATCACATGAATAATATTAACCTTTAATTAATAATTATTTATAATGGGGTGAATCACATAAAAATATAATCTTATCATTCAAAAGATTCTTATAAATAGTTTATCAATTGTGTCATAAATAATAAATTTATGATAATTTTTTTTGTAGAAAAATATTTTTATTAATGAATGATAATTTGTAATGGAATAAAATAATGAAATATCAAGGTAGTTTTGGATAGATTAACTCTAAAAATTAAAAACATATTACTCGTATATATATATTTCACATTGTTGTATAGATAGTCTCATGGATGTGTTGTACTCATATTCTAGCCTCCAAATCTAGTAGGTCCATGGTTCAATCTCAAATTATTTCATTTACTATTCCATTACTATGCAAGTTGTTGGGGATGAAAGCAGTGATACAAATGATGACTCATGTGGGTGATGATGCAAGAATGTTGCATGATAGAAGTTAGATGTGAAGTGTGGATGATAAAAGCATGGTGATGTTGGTAGAATGATGTATGGATGATGATACAATAGGAATATAGACCATATAATGGCTATTTTTTCCATGTTACGGGCTTCATACCCACAAGTACATTGGACCTCTAAAAATTATAATTGTCTAGCTTCATTGTGGGATTATCCATGTGGTGAATTAGGTCTGACATATACTTTCTTAATGGGTGTGTGTGTGGGTGTGTGTGTGTGTGCGTTTCCTTTTTTCTAAAACCCCCAATACCTTAAATAAACTATCAATTTCATATTATGTTTATAAAACAATTTAGAAAATAACTACTACTATTTGCGACATCGATAATGAAATTTCCCTTATTCCAATATGATGATTAGCTTTCTTAGGTCTCAAACAATGAATAACTATATGTATATTTTAATTACCATGTCTCAAATACCAAAATGATATTCATTCCACACCTGCAAAACACCTCAATAACACCATTCCATGGCCAAAGGTTGGAAAAAAATTTGAGGGATGAAAGATTGTTATATTATAGATGGATTCGCCTATATAAATAAAAAATTACTCTATTTGAGGTCACAAAACACAATTGGAAGGAACTGGTTGAGTTTTATTCCAATATTGGGATTCTAGGTAAAACCATTAAATAAGTTATCCATTAAACAAAATAATAAAAAACAAAACATGATATGAAAAAAAGTGTCACATATATATAAGACCCAAAAATAACCATAACAACATTAAGTATGTGAATATAAAAAAAAGCCCAGAACACCCATTAGTAAAATCCAAATGAGGCTTAAGGGACCTCAAAGGGTAAGGTATAATGTATGACTCTTGTACCACCATAAATATTTTTTCATAAGATGATACTACGGTCAACAGATTTCTAAACACACAAAACCACATTTTAAGAAAATTGGGATACACTATAAAAATATTATTTTTCCAAAGCGACTGTTATAACCTATCCATTAATTTAGAGGCATGAATAGTAAAAAACACATTACAAAAAATTTATAGTTTTTTATATAATTAATATATAATTATTATTAAATAACAAACAAGTACTAAATTTTCATTAATGCAATTTCATGCTTTGAAATTATGTTTTCTTCAAAAATAAATTTAATTACTGTTTTTGACTGAATATTATAGTCAATTTATGCCACTATTATATTTTTTATTTGAAAAAATAATATAATTTTTAAAATAATCATATCAAAATTATATTAAGGTGATATTTTTTGGATTTTCTAAAAATATTGATTTTTCAGTGAATAGTTAAAAATATTGATTTTATAGAAAATTATCACTTCTATACAAGTATTTAGAAATTATCATTATGATTTTGATTTGGATTAAAATTTATTTAATTAATAATAATATTATTTTATCAAATACTAGTTATTTAAATTAATATTATGGTTAATTTTGGTATATAAACATTTTTTTATACTTAAAAATGATTTTTCTGTAAAACCAATTTTCATCATTTTTGTGAGTTTATTTAAAAAGAAATTTAATCCACTTTAAAAAATTAAATTATATGAAATGGAATTAAATTTTAAATTCTTAAACTAAAATTTATTCTTTGATTAATTTTTGATATTTTCCTATGAAATGAGGTTTTTTAATAGTAAAAAATAATATTTTATGAAATACGACATATTTTATGATATCACCATAGACAAAAATATTATATAAAAATTTAGAAAACATTCCGAATGAATCATGTATAATAATATAATAAAAATATCCTAGATAAATAATTCAAAAAATATAAATTATAATTTAGTTTATGATAAATCTAAAAATCTTTTTTATTGTTGATGTAGTGCTTGCATTATACTATAAAATTCAAATTTGGAGTCCTAAATGTACTATTTGAGAATAAATAAGTATCTTATTGAAGTTATTGATTAATATTATATGTAATATATTATATTTACCAATATTTAAGAATTTTGATGTTATATAACTACAAAATCATCCAAATTCATCAGTAGTGCTTACGCAAACTAAGAAAAGTAAAATTACGATATTAAATAAGATTGCATGACATTGATTTGATTCAAAATACATATTTAAAAAATTATTGAAAATGAATTAAAATAAGTAATAATTATTTTAACAAATTTATTTTTGATTTTTTAAATTTTTATGATTATCTAAAACATTTATATTATTTTGGCGCGACGTGTAGGAAAACATAAGAAAATTTATGTATCAGATTTTTAAAAAAATTGAAATGGTATTATTTATATGAATTTAGTTATTCAACAAATTTTATGGAAACATTGGAAGGATAAGGGATATTATATGTGATTATTTATTAAATTAGTGCTTTCTCTGATATTTTTAACATCAAGAATAGATAATAACATTAAAAATGGATTTATGTTTATTTTATGATAAAAATGTTGTTTTAATTTATTTAAATGTATTAAAAATTATATAAATAAATTTTTGGTATTTTATATAGTCTGAAATTTCATTCCGTTATCTTTTTATGCCAATTGTTATTTGATAATTACATTATTTTCCCTTCCTGAAAAAAAATATTTATTAAAACAACATTGGTTTTTTCCTTTAAAAGGGACTCATTCTAACCATTTCTAACATAAAAATAGTTTAATTTTTATTTCAAAAATATTCCCAAATATATATCTATACTTAAATACATATGTTTTCAGCCTATTAATATCACCATAAACCTCTTTTAAAATTTCCAAAAGATCAATCGAAAGGAGGTTTTCCATAGAAGATGGTATTTCTCTTAAGCGAGTAATTTATTTTTATTTCTTCTTCTAATTCATTCAGATGTATTAAAATAGTATTGGTATAATATCATTATTAACACACACACACACACACACAAATATATATATATATATATATATATAATTATATGTTATTATTCCAATGTGACATCCTATTTTTATCTCCATTTCCATTATATGGGAGATGAAAAACTTCTCTTGTGTGTACGTGTGGATTACCACCAACATGAAGTGATGTATTTCATTTTTCATCACCACCCCACAAGGATATTTATAGTGATGGATTTAAGTAAAATAAAATATATTTATGAAATAATTATAATTCTATAAAGATAATATATCATTTATTTTCTTACCTTTCCATACATTAAAAAATGATAATGACATTTGTGTATACATGCAAAAAATCCCCTCCATGAAGACACGTGATTCGTTATTCATGTATTAATTTCATGGATGGTTATAAAATTTTATTTAATGCATGGAAATTGTAATCATTAAATTATAAAGACTCTAAATATGATGGAATAATGAACACTTCATCCATGGTCAATACACCAATGTTCTTTTATGAACCGAACATCCTGACAATAACTTACATGGAATTAACTAATTAAGTAATTAAATAATTCATTTAAATAAATTAAATAAAAGATTTATTGATAATTTATTAAAAATGTAAAATTTTCATAATAAATTAAATATTTATTTTAAATTAATTATAAATGATTTTAATAATGTACATGACATGTTGGATTTTAGGTATAGTCAAAATTTCCATATTTTAATACCTATTCCATTTTCAACACATGTTTTCTTTTTTTTGGGGTATATAAAAATCCATAAGTATGTATTTTATCATTATTAAATAAAAATTAATGTTACTAAAAATCCATTCATAGTTCATTCGTTGAAATTTTCATTGATTCAAAATTAATCAAGTTATGAGGAATGTTTCGTTAAAACCTTTTTTGAAAAGATTAAAGGTTTTCCTTTATTTTTTCTCCATATGAATTATCATTAAAATGTTTCAAGTATTTTATTAATATAATAATGTGTACTTTAAAATTCATTATGAACCATGTTTCACTTTATTATCAAAATATTTAATAGATAAATTTTAAATTTTTTTCTAACATGTAATCTTTTTTATTTTTACAAGTCTGAATAGAATTTTTTTTAATGTATATGAAATACGCAGAATATTACAATTACATGACCATTAATCATTAAGAAAATTTTCTAAATTTTTTCATGGTTCAAGAAAATTAAATATTATTTTTAATTCTTTCGGAACATTTTTTTAAATATTATTCAATGAAAAATATGTTTTCCCTTATTTATGTGTGATGCCCGAAAGTGATTTTTTATGTGTATTGAACTATATATTTTATGAGATTTGATGATTTAAATGCATGATTATATATATTTTTATTTATTTCATAGTCCTTATAATGTTTTTTATTATGGTAGGTAAGTAGTATATATCTCTTAAATGCATTGGGGAATGATTCTACTCTAAATAAAATTATATTAGAATTAACTGAGTAGGTAGGTACATTTTTAAGGGTTTTTATAAGGGTTATATCAAGATGATGCCCCAATATATCTACATGAATTTCCAATTCTTACAAATGATATTTTATGAAAATATATTTTTTAAAATATAATCTATTTATCTATACTTTTAAGGATTGATTATGCCATTGATGGTAAAAATGTATGTTTTTAAGAAAATGAATTTCATGGGTTATCATTTTTTCTAAGAAACCCTTATTTTTATAATTTTTCATAATATTTTTTAATTAGGTTTTTTATTAAAACATGTGGGTAATAAATCCAATTTTCTATTTAATTTTATGATTATTGGAGTGTAAATTTTATTATGCTAAAGGGAAACTCTCTTATGTGGTCTCTTGTTGTTAGAATATACTAATTGGTTTCTTCACTTTTTTATACTTGTCCCATAATAAAATTTTTATTAACCAACCCAAATTCTCAATTGATATTTCATAGGTTTTACAAATGTTTAGAAATATTAATAAATTTATATTTCTATATATTGGGATTACATTAAATTAATTATGTTTTTCCTTATAATGAACTTGTTTTGTGGGAAAAATGGATAATATTTGGAAATTCCAATTCTATTTATTGAGATTTTTACCTAATTTTATAAAACTCTAAACCTAAAACTCCATTAGGTATGTAATTGAACTAATATTTCCGTTTTATTTTGTATTATTTGTGTTTCTATAAGTGGATAATGTAAATAAAATCCTGAAATGTGAATATTGTGTTTTTAGTATCAGATTATGAGAGTAGAGGTTTGAGGCTGTTATAATTGGTATAAGAGTATGGTTTTGATAAAATTAAAGATTAATATGTTTTCATGTGAGGATGTCATAATAGTTATGGATACCATAATTAGTTTATATTTTTAATGTTGATCATAATTTCAATTTCACATACATTCTTTTGAGGTTGTAAGAGAGTGGATTTTAATATGATTAATAGTATTTTAGAATACATTTATAGTAAAAAATCTTGGGTTCAGTATGTGTTTCAGTTAAAAAAATTATTTGAGGAATAATTATTTTACATTCTATAGACATAAATTTAATATTATTTATGAACTTTAATGTTAAAAATATCTTCAGTGTTGAGGGAATTATGGTCAATTGGGATGAGATGGTCATTACATATTGGGAACATAAAATTTATCATATATATAACTATGGGATTCAAAAGTGATTTGGTGAATATAGTACTAATTTTATTATAAAATTAATGAACTATTTGGGGATTATTATTTGATTAAGTTAAAAAGACTTTTTTTTGCTCAGATGGGTTTTTTATTTGAGGAATAAATGTTGAATAATATTTTTGGAAGTATATATGATTATGTTTTTGCTTAATGGTGATCTAGGTTATTTATGGAAAATATATTTATATTATGTACATTATATGATAAGTATATATAAATTAATTTGTGTATACGATGCTATAATAGACTAATGATGTTTTATATAAATTTTAAATACATTTTTGATTTTTTTTGATCAAATCCTTTTGATTTATGAGTTTTGAACCTGGTCAAGAATAATTTAATGAAATTTATGATTATGTATTTATTTATTTATTTGAGTTGATAATTGGGTGTTATTTTTGAGTATTTGGTGATTAATTTTTAAATTTATTTATAAAAGGGTTCAAGAATTTTGAATATTATCTTACCTTGTGTAAAAATTTTGGGTTCATATTAATTTCTAAAGATAAGAGAAATAACTTTTTATCCATTTTTGGATATTTTGGACAACTTGATGTTTATTTTATTACTTCAAGAGTGAAAAAAACATTTTGAATATTCATTTATTTAATTAAGAGATGATAAAGAAGTTAAAATACATCAAATCACAATGAAATGAAGCAATTTATCTTAAGAAATGGTAGGAAATCAAGTAATTTTATTTTCTCATGTTCTCTATCTTGATGGTAAACGAATCTATCAACTAGAGGAAAATGATCTTGAAATAACAAAATTATCCATTTACATTAATTTATTATAAATTTATGGTCTCCTTTATACCCTAATAATTTAAGGTATTTTGGTCATTAACAATATCTTGATCGCATTCTCTATCACTCGCATCATTATCAGGACATTATTTCTCTCCTCTATGTCCATATTTTAAATTCAAAAAAGTTTTTTCTATTTGGAAAATTAGAGGTGTGTTATTATAGATAAAACTAATATTTAAATTTTCTTATTATCAAAATTATTTTTTATTATCCGTTATTATGTTTTTTATTTTAAATAAAGGTATTTTTAAATATAAAAAATTCCGTTACATTATTATATATTTTACCTTCAACTCCTTATATTTTTTAAAAAACATGATTTAGACCCTTTTTTCCAAGATTTAGATAAAATTACAAAGAATAAATTTATTTAATGGTTACAATTTAAAATAAAAAAAATATCTTTTAATAATAAAACACTCGATAACTGTCTTAACACACAAGAACAAGCTTTAAGCGAATTTTGATATACTATAAAAATATTTTTATACAAATTTTACCATTATAATCTAGCCATTACATTAGAAGTATGAATTATAATAACCTCAATATAAGAATTATCTATAATTGTTTTATATTATTAAAATTAATTTATCATTTTATAATAAATAATTACTCTTTTTTTAGTGAAGTTGTTTTAGGCTTCAAAAATATATTTTTTTCAAAAATGGGTTTTATTTCTTTTTATGAGAGAATATTGTAATTTATTTCTTCCACTGTTATAAATTTTATTTGAAAATGAGAATAAATTTTTTCAAATAATCTTATCAAAATTGTCTTTTGGTTTATATTTTTGTATTTTTCATAAAATATTTATTTTTTAGTGAATAGTAAAAAATTATGATTTTATAAAAAATTGTTATTTTTTCATGTATTTAAAAATTCCTATTTTTTAGGTTGTTTTAAAACATTATTAATTATTTTATATTATAATTAACCCAATTAATGATATTTAAATTAACATTATGCTTAAATTTGATATAAATACATTTTTTATAATTAAAAAATCATTTTTCTGGAAAACTACTTTTCATCGTGTTTTGATTGGTAATTTGGAAATGAATCTATGATACTCCTAGTAATTGAGTTTTATTAAATGGAATTCATTTTGACATTCATCAAGTCAAATTTATCATTGGGTGGATTGATGATATTTTACTAAAGAAGTCAAATTTTAGGAGAATAGTAAAAAATAAAATTTTATGAAATACAGTATATTTTATTGTAACTCAATGATATAAATATGATTTTTTTGAAACTTATGTAAATAATGTTTTATTATAATATAATAAAAATATAATAATCAATAATTCAAAACATATAAATTGGAATTTACTTAATGATTAATATGAAAATCATTTTTATTACTAATGAATATTTTTCACAACACTAGAGAAGTACAATTTAGTGACCTAATGATGCAATTTGAGAAGAAAAAAAATTTACCCCAAATTATTAATTAGTATTATGTGTAATGTATTATATAAAAAAATATTTATGACTTTTTGAGTTTTATAATATACAACATATACAAATTCATGTACATTGATTGTGCAAGGCGAGAAAAGTCCAAGTAACACATGAAATAATATTTGATGAAATATATGTGGGTAAATTTGCATATTATATTAGAAAAAATATTAATTTTTAATTTAAATAAATTTTATTAGGTTAATAATTTATTTTTATTTTTTTAATTAGTATACTTATTTAAATCATGTACGTTGTGATTGAGCATCTTTTTGGAAATAGAATAAAAATTAAGTAAATAATGTTAAAATATATTTTAAATGATAATATTAAGATGATTATAGATAATATATAAATTTAATGGATATTTAGGAAGGATAAGGAATGGTTGAAGGTATTATTTCTTAAATTTTTTCTTCTCATGATATTTTTAATTTTAGGATAATATGATTAAAACAAAAATGACTTTATGTATATTTTATGATAAACAATATTTTATTAATTGAGTTAAAAGTCAAAAATAATATATAAATCCACAATTGGGATGTAATATGCTCTAAAATATCATCAGTTATCCTTTTTATGAAACTTTGTATTTTATAATTATAATATTTACCCTTAAATACTAATTTGTTTTTATAAAATCATTAATTATAGGATATAAAAATCAATTCATTTAAAACATTTTGATCATAAATCATTTCTGGTTTTTATCTCAAAACTCTAACCAAATACATCTATAAAAATCCACTCCCCTATTACAAATCGTTTTTTGTAACCATGTACTTTTTTTCAAATTTATTTAACCTTAATTGAAAGGGGTTTTTCCAATAAAGAATGTATGACTCTTTTCTAAGTTATTAGTTTTTTATTTATTCTTCTAAATACATAAAATATATAACTAGAATTAAAATACAATAACATAATTATCTTATATATACTAAGATGTCATTATGTTAATGTTACAACCCATTTTCATAACATTTTATATCCTATGGGAAATGAAAAACATCACTCGTGCATACGTTTTGATTAAAAAATCCACAAAGCGATGTGTTTCATTTTCTATCATCTCCTTAAAAATATTTTTATTATAAATTATTAAATTTAAATATAATATATTTATTACATAATTTTAATTATATAAATATATTATATAATCTATTTTCTTACCTTTCAATCTATTTAAAAATGATAAGTTTTTCGTGTGTACGTGTGGACTACCACCTCTATGAAGTGATATGATTCATTTATCTTGTATATATTTCAGGGATGGCTCAAAAATTGTATTTAATTTATGTAAATTATAACCATTTCAAAAATAATATTCTTTATATTATGTAACAATGAAGTCATTGACCACTTTCAATACACTAAATACTTTTTATGAATCAAACGTCCTCAAAACAACCTATGTGGACTCATCTGATTGAGTAATTAAATAAATCGATAAATTAATGATTTAATTATAATGGATTAAAAATATAAAGGGTTATTAATAAATAAATATCTAATATAGTTTCATTATACATGATTTAAGTAATGTACATCACAAGTTGGACTCATGTTAAGGGATTTCTAGTCTCCAATTTATTTTCTATGAGACATTAGCTATTTTCACCTAATGTTTTATTTTATGTGTTTTATAAACAATATTCTCAATGAATAATTTTATTATCCTCTAAAAAATAATATTTTCACAAATATATTCAATTTTATTCCTATATTATTTCATTGGTTTTAAATTTATCATCTTATATTAGTTTTTTCTTTAAAACTTAATTTTAAATGTTTAAACTCATTTCTTCTATTTTAAATCCATGCCCATGTTATTAAAAACGATTCATGTATAGTGTTAGTATTATGAAATTTATTTTCAATTTAATTTTACACCGTGTTTTCCATTATTTTTTATTTTTTTAATTAATCCATTTTAATGTTTTCCCAAAAAATCATTTTTTTTAATTCTTATAAAATTGTGAAAAGAAAAACAATAAATTTATATATTGTTATGGGAAAATTATGTTGTCATTAATGTTAATATTAAATAAGTATCATTTACCTATTTTCATGGTATTTCAAAAAAAATATCTTATTTCTCATTCATCTTGAATTTTTTATTTTAAAATTTTCAAATCAAAATGATTTTATCATTCCTTTTAGGGGACTCCCGATTTTACTAATTCATATGTGATAAGAGGACTAATTTATTAGTTTTTATGTTTTAAATGAAATATTACATGTGTTTTCAATATGTTATTTTCCTTGGAAATTACTTATGATTATCGATGAGCCTGATAAAAATCATCAATTCATTAGGATGTGGTTTTTTCTCTGAATAATTATTTTTGAATGAACCGAGTGGGTTATTACTTTTGTAAGGGTTCCTATAAGAGTTATTTTATGTTGATGTCCCAAGTAACCTATATGTATTTTCTATTATTTAAAATTAGTTATCATTTAAATATTTTTATTTTAGAATATTTCATACAAATATTTTGTTTTAACGAATGATTACACCCTTTAAGAGTAAAAGGAATATTTATAAAAGTGTTTTCATAGGTTGTCATGTTTTCTAATAAACTATGATGACTATGATTTTGCCTTTATGATTTCTTATGAAGTGTTTTATGAAAAGAAATTGTAAAGATGATTTCACATGTAATTCAATGATTATTTTTTGTTAAATTTTATTATGATAATGGGAAACTGTCTTACATGACCTCATGGATTTGAATTGGGATAACAACTTACATCTATATTTTAAACATGCCCCATACTAAGCATTTTTTTTCTTATCCCATGTTTTCAAATAATTTTTCACAGGGCATAAAGATGATTTGAAATGTTAATAAAGTCAAAGATCTAGATATTTTAGTTAACTTTAATGAATAATTGACTCGTTAAAAATAAATTATGTTGTGGGAAAGTTGAAACTATGAGAAAATTACAACTCTATTATGTAAGTGTTTGTTATAATTACCTATAAATCTATCTTAAAAGGACCATCAGTATGTACATGACTCAATATTTATACTTGATGTAGTATGTTTTATATTTATAAAAAAAATTACATGTATATCAAATCCAAATAATAAAATATTATATTTCTAGTACTGGAATCAATGAGTATAGTTTCAAAATGTTTGTAAGGCTCCCATATAAAAATCCCAGGATAGACCTTATATATCTTCTCCATGAGCTCACCAAAAAATGCAAAAGACACATCCCAATATATCAAAACTCTAATTTCAACTATCTCTTATTCTTGGGATCCATTCCCTTAGTTCAATCATGTATGAAGACATTTTCAAAAATCATATAGGGGGCATGTAGGGTCTGAGTAAATCATACCTAGTATGTGGTCACTTCCCAACCCTAATAGCCTATCATAAAAAGTGTATATAGAAAAAAAGGAAACATGGATAAGAATCATATAATCCAAAAAAAATATCAAGTATTTAATCATGGATATCAATGATAGAAATAAACTTTCTATATCTGAGGTTCTAAACATGTCATGTTTGATTTGAGCTTTATATCAGAATTTGAATGTATTCTCAAATCCATCCTCAAAAAGAGGTAGTACACACAACTTTAAATATTAATTTCATGTAGATATATTATACTAGACATATATTTAGATGTTTTTACACAAATTCAAGGCCCAATGAACCATCTATGGGATAGGTAATGGTGTATACATATTCAAGGTTCTCTTACATCCCAACCCTTCAAGAATTGGGGAAAGGGTATTGTAGGTCAGGGTATTATAATATCATTACACAACATCAAAAAATTCATTAACACGTGGAAACCTACTAAATATCATATGTATAAATATATATATATATATACATTAATATTCACAATAGGGATGAAAAATCAAATAGTAGGATATAAAATAGTTTCACTAAACAAGAATAAATTACAAAGTAAATATAAACATAAAATATAATGGAAATAATAGATCAGGTGTTCAATCCTCCATCATATCTCAACTACCAAAAAAATGAATGTCCAATTGAGATTCTAAGTTGATTAAAAACTAGGATCATATAATATCCAATCATAATCATGGCTTGATAGCAATATTAGGAAAGATAGATTCAGCCCACAAATTTCATTCCATTATATAAATCATTTTGGAAAAACATTAATTAGCTAAATCATTTTATTTTCATTGGTTTAACTCAACAATAAACCATTTTTTGGATAACACTCTATGAATATGATTATGGAAATGGGTTCACTGACAAGATAAAATGTATAAAATCCTAAAAGTCCTAATAAAATAGAATATTCCATGACATTAATCTTTATAGAAACCTTGTAAAAATTAAATTAGGACATGGTAAATTATTGATATTGAGAATGTAATCCATGAAGTAGAACTAAGGAAATACCTCAACATCGCCCTATATAGTATCCCATAGAAACTAGAAATATTTTTGTATTAATTAAATGATTTAATAAGATTCAAATTTATAGATGATCAATTATACACACTTACATGAAGGGATGAGAAGGAAGCAATAATAGAATAGATAAATGAACAAACATTGTTGAATACTAGCATTGACAATAAAACTAAGACACTGCGATAAATGTTTGAAATAGATTCAATAGGGATGAGATGGTTGGGAGAGAGGACTTAGGATAAATTCAAAATTTTATGAATCATTTTAAAATCAAATGTTATCGGTTTTTATGTGATTAAAATTTAATTTTGAAATTCCAAAATAACCTTTACTAAAGGGTTTTATCCATTATTTTAATATGTACTTGGTAGAAGTCTATCGGGTATGTAATATTCTGTCAAATACAATCTACAACCATTCGAAACCCACTAGGCACCCTATGTCATACCATCAGGTAACTAGTGGTGATTTTAATAAACCTAAAACCAATACATTTAAAATGGGTACTCGATGCTAGTCTACTAGGAAAAAAATGATTCAATCACTAGGGTACATTCCCCTTTTCACCTCCTCCTCCTCCAGAATCCTATAACTCACATTTATATGACAATGACATCAAAAAAATTCTCAAAATATTGAAATTAGGTAAATTACCTATTGATAGGTGTTGAGATATTCAAAACCTCCATACAATTAGGATTCTCATCCCATATAATCTTCTAACAACATCTTTAGGAAAAAAGGTCATCCATTGATCCATCATCTCACCTTTCTGCTTCTAATTTTCATTTTTAAACCTGAAATACAATAACCCAAACTACACAAAATTAATCACATCACCCTTTAAAAATATCTTACAAAAATCGATGATTCCCATAGAATTATCAATATAATATGTGTTCCTTTAAAATGTGTGTAATAATATCATTTCATAATAGATAATTTTTGTAAATTTTCATTTAGTTGAGAAACATGAATGTTGGTATGCATTTCCCTTAATTTTATAAGTAAAGATAATGGGAATTATTTCTAAGTCAAACCAAAATTTTAAAAGTCATAGAAAAACTCATGGATAGTATAGCCTGTTTTCCCATATTTTGGTGACCTAATTTCATTGAAATAAAAAGAAACACACGATCACATACATTAAATTCTAGGGGCCTTCAATATTTGGTATAGAAATTTTTCTGAAATTGTGTAGTCATGAGTAATTTACATATTAAATTCCTTTTTGGATCATATATTAGTTGGTACACACCCCATTCAAAGATTAATAACCTATTTCATCCCAATATAAAGGATAATGACATGAATTTATTTATGCTGGTTCTTAAGGATCCATTTAAATCAATGATTTCTGGTTTTTGTTACAGGAGAGTTCTAGAAAAAGAGTTAATACTCACAAGAACCTCTAAAATAATTTACACATTCTTGAAGTACATCTTATAGAATATGAATGTCTCACTTGAATAGGTAATCAGTCTTTAGGTAGATTGTGGTACTCATTTTTTCTTGAGAACCCAATTCCCACTATTGGACCATCCAGAATTTATACATAATAATGTAATTCTTTTCACAGATAATTCTTTCTGGTGCATCATGAATCTTAATAATATCTATAATATATATATATATATATATATATTATCAAGTAGATCAAGTAAAAAATATTCTTTAATTGTTTGGAAGAAATAAATATTTTCCATACGGTACATAATGATTCTTATTTTATCTTAGACATAAAACGATTAGGGAATATTGTTCATGAAATTCATCATGATTTCATCCAATTTGGACACTGGTAGAGGAAGTAGGAGAATATTACTTATATGTCTTTGATGCTCTACTTTAACCTACTGATAGGTAACTATTCTAGTCGTGAATCATGTAATTGAATTCTTCATATAGGTCCACCAAAATTAGTTAAAAATATCATGATACATCTTTAAGATTACTGGTTGTACAACCAAAATGGAAGATTTATTTTCTTTCATCACATCATGTATCATATATATTTGGGATAGACTGTCTTCTATGGACATAAAGGGAAGAATGGTAATATTGGATGAAACACTCAAGGATCTCACTACCATTGTGTTTCTCCCAAATAATGATACAAGACTCCATAACGTCCTCTAAAATACATGGAATGGAATCCTCTAAAATATATTCTTTAGATGTGTCTGACTCTAATACTAAATAAAATCCTGATATATTTTACTCAAAAGTGATATCAACATTCATTCTTCATTTCCTCTATCACCTATTTAGTGATAAAATTCATACTAAGAGACTAAAAAATATGTTACATTTTCCAGAAACATATTTTATATCGAAATAAAATGATTAGAGACACATCACATAGTGATGATACTGATGATTCAATTCCCACTAATGGAATAATTATTCATATAATATTTTGATCATTGAATACCATGAATATTTCACAAAATAGATAATTTACCCACAAATTTGATGTATCAACCACATACACCAATTCTAATTCATGGGATCATTAGTTCCTTTTTTCTATAATATAGTTGTCTACAACCATATTCTACCACCTTACAGATCAATATGAGAATGTTGCAAAGGAAAAACGTTGGTACATCTAAATAAAACTCAAAACTATCAGTGGGCTAAGGTAATGGAAATACTAAATCTCTATTCAACTTATTGTTTTTATTTTATAAATATCAATCACATTAGTCAAACTATATGAATTAATCCTCTTCCTATGTAAAAGTAATCAATGAGCATAAATCCATGATAAATCATTGATTAATAATTTTTAATATCTATTTTGTCTAAGTAAACATTGTATTTCAAAAACCTTAGAAGGAACCTTTCAATACATCATAGATTCAACCTCTTTTGGGTCAACTAAAACACCAGCTTCAAAGATCACATGGATGAATAATTACACATCACATATCTAGAAGTAGAATCTTGATAGCATAGAATACATGGGACGATATCATAATATCTATAAGATGATACTGATATACTGATCTTCATCATCCTAAAATTTAGTGTCGAACAGAATATCAAAAACAAATACCATTAAAATTGGGTTAATATATAGATGAAAGACAAAAATATCAAATTCATTAACATACAATGAGAAATAATCAACCCAAAATTAAAAACAAGATACTTATAGTGCTCATAACATGTTTTAAAATACATTATTAAAATATCTTCATACTTGACTTGAAGATTATGGTCACCTAGATGCAATAAAACATGTAAATCCCACATTGGACCTTTTAATTGATCTTGTAAATCATTAAATATGGATAATGGAAAATGATTATTGATTTTTCATTGTTCATCCTTTAGTAGAAAAATGTAGACATTAATTGACCTTAAATTAAAATAAAATCATAGTACCCCAATGGAATGTTAAAGGTCTAATAAATCTATTGGATTTATGCTCTCTAAACAAAGAAATTTGTCCCAATATCTTATTTAGTGAAATTATACATAGAGGAATCAATATTGGTTTAGTTTTATGAATTATATCAATAGTAAATTTAACCTCTCACTTAGAATTTAGTCTTCATAAGTATTAAGGATTCTTATTTGGGAATAAATAAACTATTCGCTGAAATATATTCCACCGTCTACAATAAAATGCTTCAAGTACAAGAAAATCCATAACCTTATGATCCCTCCCAAATGTTTGTAATCAGGGCCTACCCGATTAGCCTAGAAATCCTACTCTTCATGTCTTATATATTGATAAAAATCAGGTAAATGAAAGGTTTCATTTTATTTATAGAAATCAATGAAATATCATAATTAGAATAACCTATCTATTCCCAATATGAAATTGAATGATTTCATGAAAAGGACCAAAAAACCCCAAAGATTACTCGAAGATATTACTAAAAATGTGCAATATATAAAAATAAAGATGGATATATTCTCCTTCATAGTTGTGTATTAAGGAAAATAAAAAGAAGTGAATTTTCCACTTTATGATCATGGAAAAATATAATTTTATCATAATTAAATGAATTTGAAGTTCATAAATAAAAAAATAAAATATTGAAGTAGGGGATACCAAAATAGTATAATAATTGTAGATAGACCCCCACTTACATTGAATACTCTTTATAGGTGACCCTAAGGTAATAACTATTATATAAATGAGTACTTAGTAGAAAATGATGCCTAGATACCCCATCATCCTATTCAATCTTACCTCTTAGATGGTTTTTAAATACCTCTGGTGGATAGTAAAATTGACTATGCATGCGATCTCAATGTAATATAAGATCATTTCTTGACACTATCTGGGATAATCCTTGAGTATAGTATCTATATATGGTCATATTGACCACATCAAATTGTATGCTCTGATTCAAAGGTATAATTGCGAATAACATAACCAAAACATCTACATCGATGATACCGGATAAGAGGTTACCCCAAACTTGAAGATAGAGGGAACCCACAACCATGGATTACATAATAAGAACCCCATATTCTCATCTTTTTTTTAAACCACATTATTCTGTACGAATATTTTTTACTCAATTTAGGACTATGAAAATAGAGATTCTAGCACATAAACCTCCCTTCAATCCGATCATTATAAGAACATATTTATATACTATATATAAAATTTTATACTAATTAAAATTTATCAATTAATTTTGTAGAGTATCATTAAATCACATTTCAAATGGACTAATTTGGACACTTTATCCCCACTCATATATGAGAAAAAATAGTGTGAGTCAATAAATTGAGCAGTGTATATCACAATGTATATAAATTATTTCCTGAAGTAAATTCACTATCAAGATTTTAACTTATATAGGGTTTCAGGATATAATTAAACTAATAAAAGCTCATGAAATATCTTTAAGGTGTGTTCCTAGTCTTTGTTAGCGTC
Source organism: Viscum album (assembly GCA_963277665.1). Lineage (NCBI taxonomy): Eukaryota > Viridiplantae > Streptophyta > Magnoliopsida > Santalales > Viscaceae > Viscum > Viscum album. The sequence goes on from OY728167.1 coordinate 690,466,032, forward strand.
ATGTGTAACATCCCTAAGTGGTGAAATGTACTTTCCAATATGAATGTGGTTAATATAACATGGTATTTTTTTATGTTTCTATGAAATTGAATATATTATTGAGTTGGGAAATAAAATCATTTGATTCCAAAGAAGAGGAATCACTATTTAATTTTAGGGGATAATGACACTAATAAATTTACTAATAATATAAGAAGTCAAAGGATTCCTTCAAGAAAAACCATGGCCAATAGCTTAAAATATGATGGAAATACATTATTGGACCTGATGATTTACTACATGTATATCTTATAGTGGATTCTCATCATACCTTTATTATATGGAAATAGGTGGTCATCTATGTGGAATATTATATGATAATGTAATGATAAACATTAAATACCCAGTTATAAAAGATGGATACTAAATTTCATAACTATATTTATGATGATAGTTTAAACCTCATTCCTCCCTCCCTTACCTTCATTTCAATATTTGAAAAACATTTTCAATTTTTTAAAAAAAAATATAACAATACTTTTGATATAATATTATAATCTATTGAAATTAATTAAAATACATCAAAGCTAACTTCAAAAACTATATGAAACAAATGATCATGAAAATTTATAATGAAGAATTGAAATCAAGGTAATAAATTATTTAATCTTATAATACTAAAAATTAATAATAAATATAGAGGGAAACACTATTTATTAATTTCTAATGATTCAATTAAAAATTAATCGTCAATTGGTTACACTAGTGATATAAAAAAACACAAAAAAAACACAACATGTAAGGATACCTTATCTAAACCTACCTATTGATGCCTAACTTGGTGCATGAGAATCAAGCATTTTTACACTAACTCAGAAGGGAAAATAATGATCTCCAACTACCCTTAGTAAATTAGTTATCCACCCAAATTATATTTTCTAATCATATTTATGGGTTACATCCTAAGTTTCGATAATCCAATCTCAATGATACACTAATTTCCCACACTGATAATCCCTTATTTTCTTCTCTAATTCCATTTTAAATGAATATGCCATGAATAACCATATAACATCCTATCTACATCATAATAACACCTAAAAACATAATCATTAGAGGCTATAGTAATCACTAAACAATGAAAAAAATGTGCATATGAGACCGGATACACTCTATGAATAACATAGAAGATTATATGAGGTCACCCCACTCAATTGGTAGGACTTTGTTTAGTGTTAGTTCACTAGGGATATATTGTGTAACCCCAAATAAGTGATTAAATCATGAATGATACTAAGAACAAAAAATAAAATGATATGAACATATATCAAATATATACAAGACCAAACACAACCATAAAAACCATAAGTATTTAAATATAGATAATAATCAATAATAACATTTATAATAAGTTAAACAAATACAATGGGACCCAAAATGGGATGGATTTATGTATGAGGGTCTCACCAAAAACACCTTTGATATCCCTTCAACATAAAACCCAAGTTCTCACAAAAAATATAAAAATGATACTCTGATGATATTGAATCTAATGAAGATTTTCTCCTATGACCAGGGGTATTTCCATTACTTGAATCATATACAATCATAATTGCACACATCCCATTGGAGTCTATATAGGGCGTATGTCCCAATAGGATCATATAGACCCAACATAGACTGGGTGAGTCATGTGTTGTAATTTCTTTTACCAAAAACCAATTATTCTATTAAACTATTAATCCCCCTTTCGTATTTAACCACTGTCAGTTATTAAGATATAAATGGATCTCTATATGTTTACACATCCAAACACGTACATTCAATGAAAAATATGAAAGTAAATGGAGAAAATGTTTTTTTAACTATTTCATGTGACAACCACATATAAATTTATTGTTTAATATGTATTATTTTAACTTATATAGGTCAATTTTAAGTTATAGTGATTCTGGGATCAAAATTTATAGTTTTAGAGGTTTTTTGCATTTTGGATGATTTACACACACAATTGGTGTTACTAACATGACACCCATTTGGATGGTATTATCATAGAGAAAATGAAGGTCTTTAGGGTCTCAACCATATTTTAAAAAGATTTTAGAGCTTCCTAGGAACCATGTTACTTGTATTTTTGTAGGGGTACTCGAGTACAGTTGACGTATGGTTTGGAAAATCATGTTTCTGAACAATGTGGCCTTCCAGGAATCACTTTAAGTGTGATTTTTTACCAAAGTTCCATCTATATATAAAAAAGGGTTTCAACTCTTTCTCCACCATATGCATCTTATAGCCCTTGGGCTCCCAAGGGGAGTTTTTTCCACCAACCACTTTGATTCCTGGCCCATTCTTAGTATTTTTCAAATGATTTCAAGGTAAACGTTTCATATTTATCATCTTTATTCCTTTATCTCCTATTTTATCTCGGGTTTAGTTCCTCTCATGAACCCTATACGTATCATTAGATTATTTAGGTCTTGAGGTATGATTAATGTTTGTGATTTTGGTGTATATAATATATAAACATTATCTCCAGACTTATTCGGTAGGTCGTCGATGAATGTGGCATGTTTTGGCCAAGTTTCCATTTATTCAAAATAGGGGACTCTATACAATTGTTTCATTTCAGAACTCAATGTTCGTTTGATATTTCCAAATCTATTGTAATTTAAATTATGAATATATGTGATATCTATGGGATGTTTCTAAATAAATTATATGAAGTTTGATCTTATTGTAAAGGTATTTTCTTTTGATTCCAATATTCTTTTGTTTTAAATTGACTATTTTATATTGAATGAATTTGTGAAATTAATATAAGTATTATTAGAAAATAATTTATTCTTTTTATTTTATTTTCATCCATATTTTGTTTCAAAATAGTGAAAATAAAGTTTTAATCGGAGATTTGTTTCATAATGAGTTTCTCACCATAATATGATTTAGAAAGGGGTTATTTAATGAATTTATAAATTTAATTTAAATTAGTGTGTTGTCATACCCCTTGTGAAAATGATTTTATTTCACTTTATAATGTGGTTGAAGGAAGTAGAATGCATGTACAGTTGTTTGGATTTTAATATGAAAACCCCTTTTTAAATGGTGGATTTGAAATGAAAATGGTGTTTGTAGTTTCAATGGATTTCTAAATTATATTTCAAGTGGTTCTTTATGAAATGTAATGGGATTGACATTCCAATCCATTTTTATTATAATATAATAATTGGAACATTATTAAACATCTTTTTAAAGCATTTGGGGCCTTGTTGGTTTCCCCTTGATGTTTTTTCTCATTGAAGGGGTTGTTAATACTATTTAATTCCTATTTATCACTTTTTACAGAATGTTCTTATTTCTACTATGGTGTATGATGTATAAAATAGGGGATATTTTATATAAGGGTGAGGGATATTAATTTCATATTCCTTTTGTTTTCATCTTTTCATGTGTGTTCACTCACCTAACATTTCTATTAATCATGGGAATCATGGTACTAAGTGGTAGTTTTATTATTATGTTTCAATTGTTGGTATGGACACTTCTAATTTATCTCCAGTCATGTTAAGAACTAGATATGGGAGGGTTATCCATTTCCAATGAGGATTATGTGGACTAGTTTTATGTTTTATGGTATGGAGTTAGTATATATCGATAGTTAGGCAATGAGAAATTAATAATGCTATATGTGTCTCGTTGTTTCCTTGAAGGGTAGATCTCATGAGACACTCATATTTTTATTTGTGGTTTAGATAGTCTATGCCTATATTGTGTTTGGTTTTATCATTTCCCCTACTTGTATTATTGTGTCACCATTATCTTTTTATCTTCACTACCTACACATAGACTTTTGGTTCTTATTTTATGTAAGTTGTTGGCATGTTCTATTTTTAGTCACATTATTTAAATTGTTTCAAAATATTTTTATATAAATATTTTTGAATTTTAAAAATATTATGTTGATTTTTTAAGTGGATTTTAAAATGGGTGTTTATCTATGAAGTTTCTTAGGCTAGTAGAGCATTTTCAATGTGTGTTTTTTAATTTTAAAAATATAATGTTTTGAAAATTGATTATTGACATGACACAGATTCTTGTGATCATCTATTTGAAAACAATACATTATAGTTATATTTTCATAATAAAATTTATGAATTGACTTATGAAATGAATAGCATCAACTTTAAATTTGGTGAATAACTTGGTTATTTACATCATTATTATATATTGCATGTTCTATGTTTTTTAGATGGACTCTGGTTTTATTCAAGAGTCCAACATCGGGTGATTTGGGAGGTTGTGAGAAACTAAGGTTTTCATGGAGGTGGTTTTTTGCTTGGATAGAGTTATTGAGTTTGTTTTCCTTTTGGTTTTTTATATCATAAAGGAAAACCTTCCATATAACATCCTTTACCTTTATTTTTTTCTCTTTTTTCATGCCATATCTTTTTTTATAGATATTGTTTTCTATTTATGAAAATGGGATAGATCATTGTTGATGGATATGAACTTTTTTCCATGTTTGTTTGATTTTTGTTATAAATATATTCTTGATGCTATATATATTTATAATGTAAGGATGATCCTTTTCGATCATTAGTAATTTCATATTGTACTTACAGTAATTAAGGGAAAACTAATTCCCAAAGGGGTTGCTTGTGATACCCCACTAATAGTTTACAGTCCGTGGGGATCCGAAATTCCCTTTGGGTGTTTTGGTGAGTAGGGTCTGATTTCAAGTGGACTGAGGCTTTTGTTAACTTTAAAAAAAATATGAATTTAGCAATGTACCACCATAAAATTATGTTTCCTTAATATTGATAAATCATTTTAAACCTTCGATAAGTTAGAAATTTTATTTTTTCGGTATTACTTAATTAATTTTAATGGTAGTTTTAAAAAAGCCTCTAATAATTAGTAATGGTTCTTTAAAAACCCAAATAAATAATTAATTATAAAAATTTATTTATATTTAATGATGAAATTTTAATAATTTTATAATTATACTTTATTATTTATAATGATTTATTATTTATTTTTAATAATTTTTATTTATTATTTATAATCATTTTTATTTATAATTTCCAATTTTAATTAATTAATAAGTAATAATTATTAAATATTATTTATTTATAATTACTTTCAAAATAATTTACATCATAATTGTTAACTGGTAATTGTTAATTATTTATATATCTTTATATTTAAATATAAATACCCATATAAAGACACATATAATGATATATACATATATACATATATAAATACATATATATATATATATACATAGATACATACATATATACATACATACATGTGTGTGTGTCTGTTTCCATATGAAAGTAATGTCCAAAATATCCTCAAACAACTATAGTTTTAGGAGAACTTAAAAAATCATACTTCAAAATCAATTGAGCCCAAATTTTTAACCAGGTGACTTTTTATACTCTATGACCTATCAAATTTAAACTTATGAAAATAATTAAAATAATATTATATAATAATTCGATAATGATTAATAATAATAAAATCATTATTTTTCTAAGAGAAGTTAAAAATAAAAATTCAACTTCAAACAGCCATAATTTTTTATCCATGTGTATGTTTTGCCTCTATGAGTTTTCAAATCGAAACATGTGATGAGATCTAAATCATGAGGATTGATAAAACATTGGTCCTCATTTTTTCTATGTAAAAAAAGGCCCAATAATCCCTTAAAAAGAGTTTTTTCTTTTGATGCCCGAATTTTTGAACATTCAATGATATTTCATCTTTTTTTTAATCATATAATATTATTCATGTTGGATGTTATATGATTTTATTTCTTATGTTCACATTCCTATCGATATGGATGTGTTCAAAAAATAGTGGTTTCTCTCTTCGGTGATTTATTATTTATTTTATATATTTTTCTAAAATTTATATATATTTATCTATAATTATTTATGATTTTATATAATCATATATATGTATGTATATTTATAGATATTATATATATATTTTCATATTTATATATATTATGTGGGTATATATACAGATATATATATATATAATTATATTTAATTTTATATATATGTGTGTTTTTGTACGTATTTATTTAAATGTAGTTATGTGTATATATATTTATTGATATTTACATCTATTTATGTATACTTTTATACATTTATATATACTATGTTCGTATATATATTTATATGTGTAAAAATTTGTATTTAATTTCATTTTTTAAAGTTTTTATGTATTCATAAATTATGACTATATATATATATGCATATGTATTTACATACATTTATCTTTTTATGCATAAATATATTTATTATTTATTATTTATTATTTATTGTTACTTATCTATTGTTTATTTATATATTATTTATCTGTTTATTATTTATCATTTATTTAATATTTATTATTTATATTATTTATTATTTATATTATTATTATATAATATTTATTTATTGAAATATTCTTTTATAATTAAATATTTAGTTTCTAAATTTTCAATTATTTATTTTCAATTAACTAATTAATTATTTATTGGTCATTTTCAATTCATTTATTATTTATTATTTATTATTTATTATTTACAATCTATGTATTTATTATTATTATTTATTATTCTATATATATATTTATATATTATTTATTATTATTTATTATTATTTATTATTTATTTATTTAATTTCTAATTATTTAATCATTATTTATTGTTTATTGTTTATTGTTTATTTTTTATTTTTTATTTTTTATTATTTAACATCTGTTTTATACATTTTTATTTTTTATTTTTTATTTTTTATTTTTTATTTTATTCATTTATTATTATAAATTATTTATTATTTATTATTTATATATTTTATTATTATTTACGTTTTTATTATTTATTATTTATTTATTATTTATTTATATTTTGTTTTCTATTTATTATTATGTATTATATATATTTATAAATCATAAGAAATAATAATTTTTTTAGGTTATGGATGTTACAAGCCAGGAAAATTACACACATTCCTAGGGGCTAGAAATGTGAGGCCCCACCCCCTTCAAGGGTTCACCAACTCCATAGTTCACTCATTACAATTAGATTTACCAAAGGCCCTATGACATGACATCCCTTCTTAATGTCCCAAAGGGCCCTTGCATACACCTTGTGTTATGTCAGCAGGTACACAGGTCTCCACCCTGGATTGTGTCACCACTTACATCCACATCATGCATCACCACCATCATTATTATCCATAAATAGCCTATAATATAATAATTATTACAACAAAAAATTGTAAATAATATCTACTAAATAAATATATGTATTTATATGTAATTATATATATTTATATATATATATAAATATATTAATGTTTGTTTAGTTTCCATAAAAAGAGATTATTGGAGTGTAAATATATGTAGAATAACCAAGAGGTAAGAGGTTCAAATCAATTACAACTCATATATATATGCCTATTTTTTACAGGGCATAAGAAATATATAATATACCATAAATAAATAATAAATAATAATTTAAAATTTTAAAAAAACACGTTAAACATTTATCGGTGGGTTGAACTTTTGTAAAATAATGACAAAACCAATGAAAATTGGATCCATGACACTTTTTCAAAATCATGACTTTTTTCCAAACACTGCATCTCATAGCTGTTTTGGAAAAGCTTTGACAAACCATTTAGTAGTATTTTGAACCATTTCTAAACACACAAAAAATTGACACTAACTGGTTATCCTGTCATAATAGCTAGTTCAATATAAAATTGTATCATAGGGTGGGTTCTTTGGTGAGAGTGTTGTGCCAACATTGAATATGTTCTCTTTTTTTCAATATACATTGAGTTCCATTGATTTTTTATTTTAATATAGTGGAGAAAGATGATTGAAATATTATAAACACTCCCATGATTTTGACTAAGAAAGAAGATCCCAAGATTATGTCACCTTGATTAAGAATATAGAATTTGGAAAGGAAAATATAGAAGTGGATTGAAGTTTAAAGGATATCCATACATGTTGTTTAAGATACTTAAATAATATGGATGAAGAATAATATTTGAGGAGTCCCACAACAAGATATTTCATTTGGAGATGGGTGATGTCATTGGCACATATGAAGATTTTACCTAACTTAATTTTTAAGAGTTTAGAAAAAATGTATCCACACCAAAGAAATCCATGTGTCAAACTCAAACACACATATGATATCATGGATCACCATGCCTGAGATTACCCAGCATGGCCAGTCTGAGATGGAATATGAATATAGTAAATCCATAGATTCTTCAATGGTAGGTATAAGAGTGTGCACTTGGTGCATTGAGGAGTGGTGGAGGACCTCTATGCTGGGAAGCATGGTGGAAGAGAGAGAGAGGAAGCCCGAAGTGAACCTAGATTGTTGCAACTAACCATCTTTAGGTATGAGTTTTTGTATAAACAATTGGATTTATATATTGAAATTTGATGTAGGATTAAGTTAATCTTAGTAGTATTACATCAATAAAAAGATACACATATAACTAGTGTCATCCAATGTGATGGATTTTAGACATTTGATATCTCTCGTGCGTCATATTCTTCCTCATACCTATGAAGCTTACCTGATTATTTTTTCATAGAATAGTAGATCATGTGTTCAATACAACAATCTACTGAATGTTTGGAATTGCAATGGACAACATATCATTCGAAAAATCTATCACATGAAAACATAAATAACATAAGAATCCTATAGGTGGAAATATAGTTAGTATGTGGGGTGATTATGTAATGGTTACATACAAATTTTTTGAGGATATAATTTCTGTGAGTGTCACACAGAAGGATAAGCTTCCTTGAGAGTCACAGAGAACGAGGATTTACCATGAGGGTCTCACTGAAAAAGGATCTACCAAGATTATTAGGATATTCCATGGGACTTCCATAAAGATTATATTATATGTGATTATCAATCTTCCATTTTAATAAGGCCATAAGCCATGAGTTTTGAATGATCTATAACTAATTCATGATAAATCAACTTATCATAGGTTTCTAAATATATAATTTTGTGAAAGAAGCTGATAATGAGACTCCATGAATGAAAAATAGAGTACAGGAACTGAGATAGTTCATGAATGAGATAGAAACCATGTGAAAACTTGTGAGTTCCATGTAAACTATTGAAAATTTATAAAGATATATTGAAGAAAATATAATAAAATCATATATTAAAAATCTCCATACATACATAATGTCATTTGTAAGGTTCTTGAAAGAGTATTCATTGGTGGTCATGCCGAAGAATTACATGGGTGTGATCGAAATTGCTATTCATAAATGTAGTGTTATTTTCTGTCTTGCATGTCAAGTGAGATTAGTAAACAAAATAGAGTATACATAATTTTGATCCCACTGAGAAGTAACATGTCATTGAATCCATGCATGTGATACTCATACTTATTTTCATGCATGAAAATTAAGTTAAACTATGTAGAAGATGATTTTACTACTATAATTATAATGGCGGAGTTATGAAAATTTAAATAAAGTAGAATATTTTTGTTATATATTAACCACATGGAGTATTGAATAAGATATGATCGTTTTAGTTATTTATGTGTGAAGATTCCAGATATACCATTATTAAATATAGAAAAATATAATAATTTATATATCATAACGTAGGCTTGAATTATGAAGAGTGAGTCTGGGTAAATATAGTTCCACAATCAGGAATATCTAGTTGCAGTGTGGAGTAAAGAATGAAGATGATCATATTTATGGATCTATTTAATTTTGTTTTGGATGTTTAAATTCTCATTCTATTATGAATTTAATCATGTGAAAAATATGGGAAAGTGAATAACCATGATAGTTGTTACATGTTTATGTAGTTATAAATAACTTTAGTATACATGGTTTTATAAAAAGATAATGCGACTAAGGTTTATTGATCTAGTCTATAGAAGAGGCTGAAGATCTCAGAGGATTATAATTACCATAACGCTTAAAAATTAAAATCATGTATCTACACGGTTTTGTAGACATTGGAATGAAAATTATATAAGAGATAAAATAACTAATGTTGTAGTTAATATTATTACAAATATATTTTAGTCTATCGATGCTGAAATTGTTATTGGAGATCTGATATCGAAACTGAAGAGATTATTTATTGGTGTAAAATAAAAAGAGATATATGTGACTCTAATCATTCATAATCATCAAAAAAATTGAACAGATCTAGTGCAGTCTATTTTTCACTAATGAATAATGAAATAAAAATAGAGGAAGATAAGAATATCTTGAAAAATTAAAGTGCACTATGGAAAGTATATGGAAGAAGAAAATATTTTGTGAAAAATATGTTTCATGTATAATTGAATAGAATAAGAATAAGTGAAAATGAGACTATTTTTTTGTCCATATCTTTTTACACATCAAAAATAACATGAAGTATTATACCTCGAACTTATCATTTTGAGGTGTGTATTAACTATTGTGTGTCAAAGAGAACAATAGGATGAGTTTCTTCCATGATACTCTCAAATAACGTGATATAGCTGGTGAGAACATTTTAGGAATGAAAAATCAACAATATTCACAACTTATGGAAGACTTTATTATTGTTTTAGAAGAAATGTATAAGTTAATGACTATCTACATATGTTATATAAGGATCCCACAAGGAGTTTCAATTGGACTAGTCTATCATTGGTCCCGAGAATTAGGATTATTTTATGTTCTCCCTCTTGATTGTAAAGTAATACTCTTTATGTTCAGTATTGTTTTTTGGTTGACTCACTGTAACAGAAATATATTTATAGTGTCATGTGTGACTTGGGATTATTTCCCAATTGTATCGATGACTAGCCTTTTGGATGAAATGTGAACATTATAAATCACTTGTAAACATTTTTTGTGTGAAAATGGATGATGTAAATGAAATAGAATGATGGAATAAATACCATAATCCATCTAAGTCATAATGGGAAAAAATTGAATTAGATAAAACTTCACTAACACTCAATCACCCCCCCCCCCCCGGTGTGTTGATTATATTGTATGTTTTGTGAATAATTATTATCAAACTTGTTTCAAATAATTTGGATTACCTATTTTGGATATCTTTATAATTTGTTTATTTGAGTTTCTTTCAGGTTTTTAAAATAATATACATTTTTTGTTAAGATTATATTGTCTTATTATAGAATTATACTTCTACATAGACCATGATGAATAGGAAAAATAAAGAGAAAATAAATGTGAATATGATGTCCCTATTAATCTAAGATGAATAAAGTTTAGTATCTCTAATACATGAAAAGGATAAAGGAATATATGTCTTGAATGAAGAAGAACATATAGTTATTTATACCACCAAATAAATTAAAAGTCTTTGTAAATCAATTGAAACATGTCATTTAACAGTTCAAGAGGTATGTGTCGATTCTAATAAAAATAGTCCTCAAGAGGAACCAAGAACTAGAGTGAGTGATGAAATATTAATTGATTTTACAAATTATAAATTAATTGATATTATTCATCAGATTCCAAAATAGGTTGTCTCTACTTTGTGTGGGATATTTTAAAACATTTAGTATGTGATCACTGGGATTTATAATAAGTTATAAATTTTGGATAAGGCTTGGAAATAGATGATTATATGATATAAACAACTTTCTAAGAATGTTGGATTCAAGGAAGCAACTACATTGATCCTTAAAGAAAAGTGATAATGTTTTGAAGTAGTGTGGATCATGAAAATTCATGAAAAGGAAGTTTCTACTCAATATTTATAGGACAATATTCTTATAGTATATGAAAAATATAAAACAAAATTCATTTGAAGAATAAAAAATTATATATTATATCCAAGAAGATCAAGTATCTTGAAACATTGTTACAAAAAAAATGACTAAAATTCTTGAATAGTAATTTTCAAGGATTACAAAGGAGTGTGGTTATAATTTGTTTTCGATTGAATACCAAAATAACACTCTCAATATTAAGTGGTTGTTATTTCTAATTTAACTGGATAATATTGAAAATATAAATATTTACTCTTCATAAAAGAATCAAAGAATAATTACGTCCAAAAATTTTCCCTTCAATGATTATTCTGAAAAAAGACCTAAATTATATATAATTAAGATAACTACATCACCTAATGGTTATTCTTAAGTATCCTTGATGAAAAAGTAAAATCCATACATTTTGGTAATTATTTATCAATATCTATTTTCATAAATGATACTTGTTTAAAAAAAAGTGTGAACATGTATGGATGAAGAAAAATTTGGATAATTCCACCACCATGTCATATAAAACGAGTGAAAATGATGTTTTCTTAAGAAGATCCCAAAAAATAGAAAATAATACCCAAGAATTGCTTACCTTTGAATCTAGACAACATGATGTATATGAAAAAAGAATAAGGTTTGTCGGTCACTATTAGAGATGTAATCGGTTCAGCCATATTTTATTGGATTTATGGTATAATTGTATAAATGAAAAATCATAATAGAATCCCATGTCAAGGAGGATCAAGATAGTGATAAAGAAGAAAAAACCAACTACTATGAAAAATATGTATATTTCAAACAGTTTTGAGATTCTTAGTAATATTCATGATGTTTGTATTATCACTGGACGAAGATGTTTTCCATACTCATTTAAACATGTATCAATGTCTATAAGAATCAAAGTCCACATTATAAGGGTAATAGTTATGTTTCAACCATGATAATGATGTCAGAGAATTCATAAAATTGGGATATATATAAGGAAATTATGATGGTTTATCCTTTGGTAACATGTCCAAGAATACCTGGAAGAGTGTGACGTATAAAAATATTGATGTGAAGAATAACACTCATAATTTTCCATGTTTATATTCAATGAAGGATTCCAATTAACCTAATTATTTTCTATTAATATGGATATAGGATTTAGAGAGAGAAAATAAATTAGAAGAAGATAATCAAAGACATTTGAAAAACAGAAAATATATTCCACACGAAGATTCTAATTTTAATTAGAGGTTTTAAAAATGATAAAACTCTTTTGTTAAATAATAACATAGTGAGATTTGTAAAAAATGTTGAAATGATTAAAAGGGATGTTTAACTACTTTCTTTGAATAATATGGGGACTTATGATGAATCATGAATAAACTCAACATTAAGGATAATATGAAAACATGATATTTTGAATTTATGGGACCCATGCTGCCTCAAGATTAATCATAATAGATTTTTAGATGTTCAAGAAAGAATAGTGGAGAAAATTGAGCAACATGGTTGAGAAAAATATCTCAACCTTTTATTAAATTGATAAATATAAAGATACACTTCATTCACATAAACATTTTTTATTGTATTTGTTCTTAAAATGAATGAAATTAAAGTTGAAGCATGATCTTAGAGGTAGAACCGTAGAAATAATAATTATTTTCAATTTTGGATAATCCATATGAGGATTTCACCATTGAAGATTGATCTCTAAGTTAGTATTTTGGAAAATCTAATCATCAGACCATATTTTGTAAAGTTGAAGGAATTGGTTTTTTTGAAACATAATAAAAAAATGAATAATATCCCATCTTTGGTTGATGTCAAATTTTTGAATTCTAATGGATATGTGTAGTGGAAGATCATCCAAAGTGAAGCTATGGTTTTTTTTCAAATCTAGATATCCATAGGTGGAAGATTCATTTTGGTGTATTAGTAACATAAAATACCTAACGTATATCTATTAAATAGATTCATCATTATGAAGATCGTGAGGAATGTCTCCTTGAGGGGTGATTTGTGGATAATATTGAATAATCTTACAAAATCAATATCTCATATAAATATTATTATTTTGGAATGTTCTTAAAGAACAACCCACTGAAAAGTTGTGTATCTTTTACTCTCTCATCATTATTGTATTGACGGATAAGTTTTGACCACTCTACGGATTTAGTGAGACTTGATTATTGGTTGAGGGGAGAGATAATTCTAATGGAATCATTGTCATCAGGTTACCATTATCATTCAGAATAGAAACACCCAATAGTTCCCTCATATGTAACTAGATATAGACCTACATTCTAAAGGTAGGTGGTCAATTGGTGTTTCATATCCAATGGCTCTTAAGTACTTTATTTGGTTGATAGGATGGGTGGTTCAGATCATCACGCCTTGTTAGGGGGTAATTTTAACCAACTCTAGGACTCTCCTATTTATTTAATATATTTTTGATAATCTCTTCCTAATCCCCAATATAGGGACAGTTACCCAAAAAAATGATCATAGATTTATCTCTTTTATATGAATAAACATAGGGTATTGCTTATGATCCCATTTCTATGTATTCAATTTTCTTCATCCATTTCCTAGTAATGAATATATGCTTATATGGATAAGCCATATAACAAAATTATTTGTAATTGTCTTCCATTCAAGGAGGTGATTGATATTCTAATGATGGGATTGAACCATTATGAGGTTTCCTACATATCTTTGTTATTTCTGGAATCAAAATCCATGTAGTACATTAATATCATGTAGTTTATCATCACGTGTAATGGAAGTTTTTACGGGAACATAGGAATATTATATTTTAGATCCGGTCTTGATGAGATGTCTTATATATCCTAGTTATAGTGAGAGTCAGAGTCATCGTACTTCATTCATGCCCTTAATACCTACCCAATTTCAGATTTCCTCATATAGGGTTGGTTTAAATCATTCCACTCATGGGAGCCTATGTTCTAGGATCTACCAGGATGGTGGAAACTCATGATTCCAATGATTTGTTCATCGTGATTACCTAATCCCATGTGATCTATAATCAATGTGAAAATCAAGGGGTAGCAAGTGATTATCTTAATTGAATATAGATGTGGAACTTATGTATCGAAATGTCCCATTGGAATGATTAATAAATAGATCAGTCCTTAGGAAGGTTCCCAACATATCCTGGTTATGGATGGAATTAAATTCATCATAGTTCTATTGATTGGGTCTTACACACGGATGTTTACCTATATAAATTATATGATTATTGAAAATTCCTAAGACCATGTGAGATATGATTTGTGTGGGAAACATGGAATGGCGAATAATCTGTATCATTTCTTATTAATATGGTACTTTCAAGCTGGGACAGCTCATTTCCTGGTTAGTAAATACCTCAGACCTTTAAGAGGCATCCTACATATCCTGGTTATGGATGGAAACAGATTCATCATAGTTATTTTTTTGGGGCCTAAACAACGATAGTTCCCTATATTATTAAGGCTTACAAAATAATGATTGATAAATTTTTATTTCTTGGGACTCCCTATTGACATAGACTACTCATATGGATGATCTTCAGGATATTCAACTTGACATGCCTTGATTGTGAGCTTGATATGTTAGAGAATTTATGCCTGACATTTCTATATTTAATTTCATGATACAGTTTGATTTTCCATGGGATGTCAGATATTCTGTATGGGATGTTTTAGGTTCATCACATATTCAAGGCTATATTTTCTAAAGGATATCACAAGACCTAGCTAGATGATGCTAGAATCCATCACGTTACCCCAGATGACATGTCTAGAGGTTGTCAGATGATCTAGTTGACATTACCTTGTGTCATCATGAGATTGGCCTCAGACACTTGGTGTGTTTTGCGACAGTCAATGTGACATGTCTTGGATGTTTTTGTGAGTCATGGATGACATGTCTAGAGGTCATTGAGAGACCTAAATGGAGTTCTTGGAAAGCATTATGAGATCCAGTTGACATGCACGGATTCTTCTGTGCGACTCAGCTGACATGAACCATTTCTTCCATATGGGTTATGTCACATGTATGAATGTTACCTCAAGGATAGGATGGAGAGATCGTAGGATTTCTCAAGAACATGGTGGCATACCCTGGGGGTTCCATGTGACTTGCCTCAACACATTAATAAGACTTCTTATGGTCCAAATATTATACCAAAGGAGTATCGTAAGATCAATATGACATTCCTTGGTGTGATCACGCATCTTGAATAGTTCATGGAGAGAACATGAGGATCATTATATATGTCTTTCACACTTGTCTCCCATCTTTTAGTCTTTAATCTAGTCTGTATATTTTGTTTTCCTTAAACTATATCAGTTTAGCTTGTATGAAGTCTCGCATGTTATAATAGTTATGTAGGGTGTTCTTCGCATGATTTACTAGAATTCTTTTGTCTGATCTATAATTATCATGTGAAGTTCCAATGCATGATTCCTGATTGATCAAATAGTTCACTGGTGTCTTACCTGATGGAATTCTTCCCAATGGCGAGATCACCCACTCAGAGAAATTTGATCCGGTGCATAGGTGTGTTGGTGTGTCTGGATTCAAGGAGGCTGATTTGTCTGGGCTTGTATCGGTGCATTTTTTCACATTTTTGTGGGAGATTTATACACCAATATAAATTTACACTTTACACGTTGGATGTATCATGAATCCAGGATGCTGTCAGGGGAGTACCTCAGAGTCACATGTCTTTACCATAGATCACTCTAGGGAGGTCATGTATCTTCCTTCTAATGTGAATTTATCCAATCAATTCCCCTTTTATCGGATTATCTATAAATAATGGGGACATGTTCGGATTATTTAATCTTTTTGAATGAATTCCATACTATCATTTTGACATGCATAATGACTTTCATGCGATAAGGGAACAGGTTGAAAGGCCTTCACGAGATCAGGACGACATTTCAAGGGGTCTTGTGAGACCATGCTGCAGACATCCAAAGTGTGTCACATGTGTTTTAATTCCATGAGAACTCGTATCTCCTTCCCTTTTATTTACTTTGTTTATTTTAAAATGTTTTGGGAATTTTCAAGATTGCATCGATGTTTTCGAAGACAATAACTCAGTCTCATAGGGATGTGTCATGTGGTCAATCAAAGGATCCTACGGTAATGCCCAGGAATCTCATGGACAATTATATCTATCTATACTTGGTTCTAAATGAAAAGTACAATTTTTTGTAGAAATTTAAATTCCTTTTCTTATGGTGGGGATAACATACTGTAAGTATTTCATATGATGAGGTGTCCATGTATCTAGGTTCTCGTAGCCTCTTGCGATTCGCCATAGGTGTGTCACATGTCTTTTAAGACCACCAGAGGCCCCAACCTCTCTCTTCTTTTATTTTATTTTCTTATTCTTCATATTATGTAGTTCATGATAGTTTTATATAATTTTTTCAAGTTAAAACATTACCCCCATTGGTGATGTGTCACATGAATATTACAACCGTGAATGCATGATCCCTTGTGGATATTTTCCTCCTATTTTTTAATGGTGTTCTGCAGCCTTCACACACTGATTATCCATGAGGGTACCGCATGATCAATATGCGATCTCATGATGGAACGTGCACCCTATCCTAGTACATTGATCTACTTTCCAATGGCACATCACGTTATAATTTTTGTATCTCATGATGGATTGAACATATTTTCATGTATAATCTATTTTCATTCATTTAATGCATCATGTGTTCATGGTGGGTTCTCATGATGGCATATTGGAATTCTTAAGGACATTCACATTTCACTCATTTAATGTACCATATTTTCAAGGATGTATGATTTCATAGGATGACCAAGGGTGTTTTCATGTCAACACACCATTTCAAAGGTTTCAAGTTAAGTGTTGAAAGTCGTCACAAGAATGTCACATAACCCAATCCACTTTAATGCATTGCATGGATAAATGTTCCCATGACTGCAACGTACGATGTCCAAATCCTCATGTGATGTAGTAAAGGAGGAAAAAGGATGTTACATTGAAAATATTATATTCACATATACATGGAATATTTATTTTCATAACATGGAGGTATCATGAATGGTATGTATATTTTTAGGAACACATGAATATTTCATGTGTGTGATGCAGACATACCTTGGATAGTCTTGGTGCATTGAGTCTTGATTTATTTTCATGTTTAGATTTCATGTTCATGCCATAAATTAGTTAGGAAATATCAATATAAAAACACCAAGTTTAAGTCAATAATTCTTCACACAACTAGAAATCCAAAAAAATCTTCCTTCTAGGAAGAGGTAGGACGTTATCTATGCTCAGTCTGAAATTATCATAGGGATGTAAATACAAACTATGCATTGGTTCTCCAGATGATAAGGTCATGGTGCCACATCCTTTTACAAGATAGGTTTCTTGGTGCAAGACCTTCATAGAATGGAAAACATGAATTATCGTGCTAACATGAGCTACTTCATGTAACCCTTAGACAGGATATCATAGGCGCATTCATGTAACCCTTATGTGGTCTCACAATGCCTTTTTTCACTGAAAATTGGATCACTTTTCTCCTAACATGAAGCTACCCTACACATCTTGTGATCTGCCTATATTTATAGGTGATGTATCACACATAATCTGATCACAAGGGTAGTGTGGTGTGTCTTGTAAAATATCTCTTTCATACATCACACATACATGATCAACCTGAGATTCGATAATAATTTTGCATCAAGATATTTTTTTAAATAAAATAAAATTCTAGTATTCTTCATATAATTACCCTTGGTATTCATTTCATAACATGACTAAGAGTTCGCATAATCTCATGATCCACACCTGGTGTTTTATTCTTGCACTATGGATCTTCCTCACATATAGGCTATCCCTAAAACATTGTATTTGTATGGTGGATCATGTTCAGGGTGGTAACCTCCTACATTTTCCTTCCACACATGCTCTATTTTCCATGAGGAGAGAATATTTTTCTCACATAGATATTTTCTCAGATGTTAATCTACATAGTTAGCCATGTGTGCATGGTGATTATTCCCTTCTCATGCAACAGACACACATGAGATCATGCCTTTTATGATGGATGTTACAGAACACATGAATAAAATCATAACCCTATCCTGGGATCATCTTCATGGCCTCATATATCATTATAATATATGTGGGGGCCTCACACAAAACCACAAGAAACATATTATAATTTTTTTGTGATCATCATCATAAGAAATATACTGGTAGTCCCCCATATGAAACCAAAATTTGTGGTGAGGGATGGCTCATGCGGATTTGTGATATCAGTTCTATATATGATCTACTAAAACCAACTTTAAGAATTATCATGTTGGTGTATATATTAGAATGTATGTCTCTATCTTCAAATGATATCATGTTTCATATAGATGTCTATTACTGATGAGTTATACTATAAGAAAGGTCATACACAGGGATGGGATTTCCAGAATGTCCACTATAAGTAGTTTTGCCACACCCTGACTCCATATGTGAACCATCCATGATGCACATGAAGGGTTCATAGAGTTACATAATGATAAATCTTGTGCACTCGAGGTCATGCTGGTGTGTGAAATAAATCCCATGTGCAACAGGCAAGCTGAAACGTTGGTACTATGATGTTGAAGAAGATGACATATGATGTCATTTATCCATGATTAATATTCACCCAAAACATCATTAGATATTTATATCATGGATTATGACTTTCTAAACAATCATATAATGTTCCCATCTATGGATAAGTGTGCAGAACACATTTCATGGTGTCATCAAATCCACCATAGAATTGGATTACTTCCAAATGAGTAGAAAAAAATTCTAATGTAAAGATAAATCACTTTACCCCATATCTGGATGATGATTGATTCTTCATTTTTTATGATATCAGTGAGTATATTATCAAAATATTTCATATTTTTTTCCAATTATCATTGTTCAATATGTGCATGACTCCTCGTTGGACCAATATTATACGAATTTCCAATGATACCCATATTTTTTATAATATAAATTTTACCTGAATACCTAGAAAAAAATGTCATAACTCAAACAGATTCTTCTCGAGAAACTATCATTAATTACCACCATCATGAGACTCTATTTTTTTATATAACTATTATAGATTTCTTGAGATAACCTGATCCATATAAGGATAATCTGTGTAGAATACATGCCCTGGAGGAAAAGCACTCTTCCTTTTTACAAATTCAATAAGCACAGTGAGAGCATCCCGATTCATTACAAGGCTATATAGTGGGACTTAAAATCCTATCCATTATTTTAAACTATATTTAAATTGTGCTATTTTTTAGATCCTTTTATATTATACATCTAATTGTTGTAGTTTATGGTCTTTTAGCTAGGACCTTGTTTCATTGTAGTTTAGGGAATTTTAGCTCAGACCATTTATTGATTTAGTTTAGGGTATTTTAAATTAAACCATGTATTGTTTTAGTTTATGTAATTTTATCTCAGACCTTATATTATTTTAGTTTAAGGTATTTTAGCTTATACCTTATATTGATTTAGTTTAGGGTCATTTTACTCAGACCATATATCACTATATTATAGGGTCTTTTAGTTAGGAACATATAGTGTTGTTGTTTAGGTTACTTTAGATTAGAACTTTTATCACTCTATTTTAGGATATTTTTATTAGGTAACCTCTATTGTTATAGTTTAGGGTCTTTTAACTCGGACCTCGTGTAACTTTTGTTTCGGATCTTTTTATCTCGGACCTTGTACCCCTGTAGTTTAGGGTCTTGTACCTCAGATCTTCTATCATTATAGTTTAGGATATTTTATCATAGGCCTTATATTAATGTACTTTATGGTGTTTTAGCTAGTACATTATATTTTTTAGTTTAGGATCATTTTCCTCTGAGCATGTATTATTTTAGTTTAAGGCCTTTTAGCTTGGGAATTTTAGTTTAATAGGGATTATGGTGTAGACATACTGAGAGTAGATAAAAACATATCGGGATTCTAAGTTTGTTTGTGCTGTTACTGAGGCTCATGAGGATTAAAGCTCTTTTTTCTGAAGGTGGATATGTCTCTAGTTTTTTTATAGGCCTTTATGCATTGGTAGCATTTCCCAATAGAGGTTTCTCTACTTTTTACAAATTTTTGTTGATGGTTTGTGAGGATAATGTTATTTGAAAATGAAATAATAGAGATGTTAGGTCCACTAGGATAGTTGGGATATGGGTGATATAATATATAAACCAAAAGTTGGGGTTCATTAAAATGGAATTGGTAAGACATGATGAGTATGTATTTTGATATTATGAGATACCAGGTTACACCACGGTGTTACCACATCTCATAATGATTGAATCTCATTTCTGGAAAGGAGTAGATACCTTTATATGGTGGGTATGGGTCCTTATTCATCAATATCATGTCCAAGAAAAAGAAAATCTCCACTTATTTATGATGTCCATGATGTATATTTGTTTCATTGTTCCTTGAAACATGTGTTCTAGATTTAGGAATCATTGTTTCTAGGTGGTTTCTATTGGATTTATTCATCGAACCGAAAACATCCAAGAGTTTTTTATCCAAAGAGGACCTACTTTCCAAAGGCAGGCGTTCATTAATTTTTGAACTTTATGATACTTAGTAACGTGTGTTGGTTGAGAGTGTGGGAGGTTGGACTCATCACACCCATTTGGGGGAAATTATTTCCTACTCTGGGACTCTCTTTGTAAAATTAATATATTTTCATGAATCCTTTTTAATTCACCAAGTACATCATAATTATACCTTGGAATTTATAATCACTTATTAACATGTGTAAAATTTTAGATTCATCAGTATTCATTAAAGGTTCTTTATTAATGGCAATATTTATATTTATTCGAGGTTTTCCATCAATGGTATCCTCAAATATACGGCTTATATTTTCTTTTAATCATCATTGGGATGATAATGGTTTTTATGCCACTTAGTGGGGAACTCTGGAATTTTATTGTCATCCAGGGAGAGGAAGGTTTAGTTTGATTATGGGATCATGCCCATAAGACAAGCTACCTATGTATCCTCGTGAAATGAATTAGAACCCTCATAGTTTGGTGCCACTGTATTGGAAACATCATTCTAATTAAGTTCATGTGATAAGGACCTCTAAGCGTAAGGTGCTTAGTTGAAACTTAGTGTGGGACTTATGCTGAAGCAGCCCAAGGAACATGGAAAGGATATGGATTTCCAAGTAAGATTAGACCCTATTGGGAATATGGCCCAAGGAGAATAGGGTTGATTTGAAGTATTGGGTTTGAACCACATGGAGGCTTCCTACATATCCCATATTGATGGGAATCAAAGCCCATGTATTTTGATAAGTCTCATAAGAGAGTATGTTTCTCTGAGATAGATCAATTTGGGATTACTTCCTGAAAAGTAAGCCTTGATGATTTGAGGATTGAATTTTTGGCTTATTTCCTAAGGAGGATTCCCAAATTGGGGGAATTAGGGTTGTATTCCTAAGGAGTATATCCAGTGATCTCGGGCCCTAAAATATCTTCATACGTATCTTGGTTTGAACAGGAATCATAGTTCTCGTAGTTCCTTGGAGGTGAATGTTTGTGCACATGTTGTAATCATCACGTATCTCTAAGCCCATGTGAGTCATGATTGGTGTGAGAAACAATAGGATGTGAAATATTCAACAACGAAACTTCACACTTTTCCTCCTTCGCTGATGGAAGAGGGCACATCAACCGTGGAAGCGGGAGAGGGGACAATCTATTCCTCTATTATATTCACATTGGAAAAGGGTCCAATGTGAGGAGAAAGGGGTGAAGGTTAGGGGCTTATACTAGGATGGATGCCCTTGAATTGATCTGGGAAGGGGAGGTAGACTTCTCCTATACATGCATGGAAAATCAAGTGTGAAGCGTACCTTCCCTACCGGAGACCTGAGGTTTTGGGTCACCTCTTTGAGAAGGGTGAGGTTAGGACCCAAAACCCACCTCTAAATGAGGAACTTACCAACATTGTTCCTAGAAGAAGGGTCCATGTGACTATAGATATACAAACCCACAAGAATCTCATGAATCCTAACCCCATTATGAAACAAATGTGGGAAACCTTTGACTATGGAAATACAAACTCAAATAGGAGACACACTGATGTGCCTTTTCCAAAAGTTTGACATGTCAGGAGGTTTTAGTGGAGGCTTAAACTTATTCCTTTTCAGATAAGGGAACCAAGGAAGGAGATACCCTTCCATGAACAAATTATTAAATAGGGTACTGGAGTTGGTTGCGTAGGTCCCTTGAGCAAGTATGCCGCATAGGTACCCCATGTTGATGCACCGCATAGGTATGGCGTACAGGTATTACATGCAGTTATGGTGCGTAGGTACATCACGCAGGTATGAATGATGAACAAAGAATATGTTTTACATAGAAGAACCAAACCTATGTAAAATTTGTAAAATACTTTCAAAACATGCTTATCACGTTTAATTATTTCTTCTCTCATGTTATAGAGAGCTACCTGAGACAATTTTAGTTATCTAAGTGAAAGATCTATGCAATGGAATCTTCATAGAGTCATTCAACTTTATTCAGTCTTCAAATGGGGAGCCCAAGGGCTCTATTTATAGGCACAGATGGGGCATGGCCGAAGAAAGGTTTCTCGCGTAGGTTCTTCATGCAGCTCCGACATGTAGGTACTTTGTGTAGGTGTCCAAATATCTTCTGGAGTAGAGCTCGGTTTCATAGGTCAATCGTGCAATTCTGCCGCGTCGGTAAGTCACGCAGTTCTGCCGTGTAGGCCTGAGAAGCTAGTCCATCGCGAAGCTCTTTGGGAGTATTTTGATTTTCCTTAGTACTCTTAGAACCTTTTCTGAAATATCCGGAGTTCCCTTTATAGTATTTTTTGTTACATTATCAAGTAGTGTCAACAAAAGCCCCCCCCCCCCAGGATTGGATCTGAGACATACATAGAGGGTCGAGTACTAAGGTGAAATTTTGAGAAAAAGATTGTGTATGGATTGATGAATAGCACAGGTGTTCTGCGTAGGTGATTCACGGAGAGGTGATGTGCAATCCTGACGCGTAGTTCTTCAGTTGCCTATAAATAGGTCTCAACCTCCGTGATTTTCTTTCACCTGTGCTTTCTCAGAATTGTTTCGGCTCTCGTTGCATAGCTCGTTCACTCAGCTACATTGCATTGTGCTCTCGCGTAATTTCTATGAAATTTCTTCAAGGTAAAATTCTTTAAGCGATTGACGTACTCCAAAGGACATCATTGAAGGATTTTTTCTAGGATCCTTGTCGAAGGACCTACACGACATACTTCATCAAAGGACCTACGCAACGGGCCTCGACGAAGGACCTATGCGAATAGTGTCCTTTGCCAAATTTTTGATTTCCTCTTTAAAATTTTGACCTGGAAGTTTGGTAATTCTTTTTCAGGAAAGAATGACTCATTTGATGACCCATACTGAAGAAGATAAGGTTAAAAAAATGAAATGATGAAGATTGTCAAACTAGACTATTATGACATTGTTGAGAGTTTTCTTTCTGGGCTTTGGAAGGGACTAATATGGTACCAGCGTGAAAATCCACAATGTCCTTACTTACCCCTATACGGGCATGGGATTGTTCAAGATGCCCATGTTCCATCTGTTAAAAATTACATTCTAAAGAATTGGTTTCTTCCGTATTCCAACTGTAATTGCATGAATATTCGTGCAAGGGTGGTTCCATTACAAGAAATAACAGTCCCTATTAGTTGAATCCTTCATCAAAGTGGTTTCACTCCTGATATGAAAGATAATGTTGTAGAGCCAAGACCACATTTTTCTGATTCCACTTTTTGGGCTTCTCAAACATATCAATCTAATGTTTGGGAAGAATATTGGGACCTTCGTTCTAGAGGGGTTTTAAAACCCGAGTGGATGTGGGTATTCTGGGTACACCGGACTTGTGCAGAATTCAGAAAAGAGTTATCAGACATTCATATCTACGAAGCTATCTAGATGGGGAAAACATATGTTTATAAAAATGGTTTCAATCTTGAATTACTAAGCCAATGGAGTCCACAAATGAATTCCTTTCATTTGATGCATGGTGAAGTTGGTATTAGTCTCCGGGATATTTACCAAATAGCCTGGAATTCCCATTCTTGGGGAAATGTATGATGAATTCATCATGTCTGCTACAACATGGGGTGATGTTACTAGAACACCACCATTGGACCATGAATTATACAAGATAGCAAATAATTTACCCAAGGACAAGAAATATATCCATACTAGAGTGTGTATGGAAGCCTTCATAGAACCAACAATAGAGAAAGGTCCAACCTGTGGATGTCCTGCTGTTTATCCTTCTACAGATAACCGAGGCAGTTCAGGCACATATTGGCCTACATTGGAAAGAGGTGATTATAAGCACTGGGGCTATAAATTCAAACCCAATATAGATGAAAAATTATGTTTAGCTTCCTTCCACTCTATGTGGAAAAGCATTTATCAGTTTCCAGTCCGTGAATCTGGAGGCGGTGTTAGATCAAGGACTTTTATCAATGAAGATAAATTGGTAGAATCGAAGTATATAGGGCTAGAAACCCTTGTATTAGCAAGAATTTACCATCTCGTGCTACATTTATACAATGGTAAGGATCCATTTAGAATTACAGGTCCATTCCAAGTGTTGTGGGGCTGGATTGCAGCACATTTTTCTTCATACTCTGTGTTGAATTTATTCAGAGTTCCCAATAGTCGATTCACCCCATTTTTACAGAATTGTTTTGGTATTCAGCCTCTAAAATTGAGACCTGATGTGGTGCTGAAGGCATGGAGTGTCTCAGGAGAATTTAGCTTCTTTCCTTTTGATAACCCACATGTTGGAACATTTATTCATGATTGTAAAGAAAATAATTATGAGCTGAGATCTTATATGATGGAATTCAAGGATGTCGTATTATCAACCAGGATTGATGGTGAAATTATCTGCGAGTCTTACATCCCCTATAGGTTTTCTCATTATTTCAGATGTCTTCAACAATCAAACACTTTTCCTTCCATATATGTCAGAAATGAGAAGCACCCAATGGTAGCATGACAATTATGGATTCTAACAACTATAGAGGTATCTAAATTTTCAATTACATTACCTCCACTAGATGCATTAATCAGATTGGAAGATGGGTATGCCAAAGCTTGTGCTTCTTTATATCCTCAAGGGGCTTTCACAAAAGGGATATATCAAGTGGAATCTACAACTACTTTTGCACGTGGAAATCATGGTAAGACTTCCAAGTCTTGATATGATACAGAGGTTTCAGAGGTTTGAGAACCCTCAAAACATCTTCGAAGGAGGTATATCAGGAAGACCATGGCTAGAGAACCAATACCTCCCACACCAAGGCAATCCAATCACCGCCATCAAATTGAGATTCCTATTCCATCTGTTAAAATTTTTGAAGAAAGGAGGCCTAATGAAATTCCCCAATCATAGGATGTTAAATATCCTCCACAGTCAACCATACCAAGATTTAATTATGTGTGACCTTTATCCATTCATCATTGGGAGGGTGTAACCCGTGATCTTATGGATGCATGGTCATTTCTCCAACATGGAATTTGAATACCAGATATTGGTGACATCAAGGCACCTTCTGATTTTAATTCAGAAAATAACTTGGCTGAAGTATAGATGTATATTAAGGGGCTAGAGGATTTTATATATGAAACTGATGAAAATATCCTAGCCTCTAAACGAGTATCTCATTTGATGGTATTAGGAGTAAACGAAGTGGTAATTATCAACTCTGAGGAGGAGTGGCATATTTATGTTAATACTTAGAATTTATTTCCCTTTTTTATTTCGTATCAACTCTAATTCATCATTTATCATCATTAATATTGATGAAAATGTATTTATGCAGCTTGAATGTAGAGAAGGAAGCTCCGGAACAATTATTGAGTCACCTAAGTATAGTCCTATAGGTTCTCCTATTGACGCAACAAATGATCCTCCCAGGTCTCCAGAACATTCTCTAGGATCAAGAATCATGACTAGGGTAATGGTGACAGATAATCTTTGAACATTGCCTCAAGTTTCCCTTTCTAAGTGGAGTGTTTCAATCTCTACCCAAGATTTTTAATATAAATGAAAAAGTGAAATGAGATTAATCTGAAGTGTTCGCCGAAGGAGTATGTATTTATACTATCCTTAGGGAATATAACTTTCTCAATAAACTCTGGTAACCATGTTTTATCCTCTTGTAGGATCTATTTCTCTCTCCTCTCTCAAGGGATTAAGAGATGATTCTTCCAGACTAGAAAAAGAAACATTAGGGCAAACCCATGTTCACTCTGACGAATCTACAATTTTAGTAGATAAATTGTCAAAATATTTATCTATACCTGCTCCTGGATCTACTGAGAGAGAGGAAGGACACGGTAATATTAAATACATTCCTCAGTTGGTTTTGTCAAAGGATCCTGAAAATAATCAAAAATGATATTCATGTTTCTTCAGAAGAAAGGAATGAAGATCCAGGGAAATATAAGGCAAATACTGATGCTGACCCATACTTGGAATGACCTGATGCTGCCATACCAATTGAAGATCCAATGGAACAAAATGTCAACGGAGCCAATTTGGTCATCAACTAACGTTTATTGGATACCTTACATGGTGAGGATGTTGTAACATTTCAGGCCGTATATACTGAAATGATGGACATCGTTAATCCAAATATTGTTATTCCAGGTTCCATCAAGGAGTGTGATGATTTTCATGAAAAATTGCAAAGTCGTAAGTCCATATTCTTACATTTTCCATACATAATTTCTTCTTCAACTTGATTCTTTACATCAAAGTTCACCTTATGCAGCTTTGTCTGTAGAAAATGTCACAGAGGCTCTTTAGGAATGGGGTATTCCACTTTATCCTTCTGTTGGGGATGGAGAAATACCTATAGAGGATCCTTCATCAAGAGATGTTACAAAGCCTTCAAATGTCATAACTGAGAAAATTTGAGGAAATTCCCCTTCTCAAGAAACATCTTCTCAAAACACTGGAGCTGAGAATACAGGGGATGAATCTAATCAAGTAGCTGGCTTATTATTGGGTAAATATAATCAGATATCTAAATCATATTATTGTCCTCCATTTGAAACTAATAATGACCTTGATTTATTATTTAGGATTATCAGCTCATAGATCAGAAGGTGAAGCTTCTACTGCCCTAAGAGAAGTAGAACAAGGCAGCTCTTTAAGTGACCTATTTATAGAGTACATTTTACCCCATGGTAGTGACTTAGATTCAGAATTAGAGATGCAATATGCTCTTGGCATGACATGTATGAAGACATGGTGGCATATTTGGAGCATAATTGCTAAAAATCATTTGGTTGAATTGTTGTCCCATTTTTCAAAACTACCAACATTATTCTACATATTGGGATTTGGGGAATTTAATCATCGGTTAGTCTATGATGCTATGAAAGAGACTATTTGCCGATGGGAGAAGGAGAATAAGCTGCAACAATATTTTGATGAGGCTAAATGACTCATCAATATTGAGGGATTTTAGGCTATAGTAGTTGATGCGGAGGAAAATCATAACTATAAATCACTCGAAATTATCCAACAAATCAAAGAAACTATAAAGGAGTTGTTATATCTTCAACCGCAACTGGATGATGTTCATAAAAATCTTGACCGGTTGAATCGAACAATAGGGGAAACCCAATTAGAGGCGATAACTTCCATTACAACTGCTAAGGAATCACTTCTTCAGGAAGAGGAAATTGGAGTTTCTCAGCTGTCTCAACTTCAACAAGAAGCTGATAGGGCTTATGAAGTGGTCCGACAAATGAAAATTCTTGTTGAGAGTTTATTCTAAAACATGATAGAGAGGCTCCATTTTTTGGATGGCCCTATATTTTCATATTAATGAATGAAATTTTATTTTCAATCATATATGTCTTCATTCCTATTTTTCTTACATTATTACAATATAAAAGGTAAATGATGATAATGATTCCTTTATATTAAACAATCATTATTATAATAACAAGAATGAAGTGCTCATGATTTTCTTATTAAGTCAAGGGACCTAATGAGAATAATTTGATTATTTCTAGGGTTATATGGATAACCACGTAAATTTTGTATCTTTTTACCCCTTTTTTATTACCCAATATTACCTAAATCATAAAAAAAGTATGTTTAGTGAGATGGGACTTGACTTTTGTTCAGAGTTCCCTTTACGGTTTCTCAATCTAATGAGAACCAAGTCTTTTGTTATTGGTAGTTTAGAGTCATGCATGTGGGACTATAAAGGGATAATATTTAGGGTCAAAATATATTTGACCATAAACTTTTAATTAGATCCTAAAAAAACACTGTGGTTAAAAATTTCTTTTAATATTATTTAAATAAATCCAAGGGAAATCTTTAGACATGATTTTTTTATGGTCACCAAATTTAAAACCTGTATCAACATAAGGGGTGCCTTTTCATGGAAAGAGGTTACCACTATAGGGGTTGCATTATGCAGGGCCAACTAGGACATATGCTACATAGCCAAATAGTGGCATCTTTTGACTGACATGCCTGTTATATAGGCAACTTATGTAAGGAATCCTAAGGTCATGTGTTACATAATCAAACAAAACAGTTCTTTTCAGTTCAACATTTTTTTGTCGATAAATTGGGGAAAATAAGATTTGGGTGACTCAAGGCCACAGTGGGTGGTTTTTCCAATGAACGTAATTTTAAGAGTGAAACAGGGCTATTTTAGACCAACATATGTCAGGAATAGGAAAACCATTTCTATACAAATTTGGTGTATGAGTAATGGTTAAAATTTTATCAGAAAGGGTAATTTCTAATATTGTACTTTTCAGGTTTGAGTCATGTAGTGAGGACATTGTACTGTGTAGTTTTAAGTCATGTAGTGAGGACATTGTGTGACTTCAATTTAAGGTCTTTAGCTCTGACCGAAGGTATGCGGAAACTCTCCCAATTTCTTGATACTTTTTTTGGAAACATACTATCATATCTGGGTAACTAAGGGAAACTGTAAACTATGATTTGGGAATTTCTGGAACCGAGGAATGATATGGGAAAAGGGATAAACGGATTAGAGGAAGTCTTTTACAAGAACGAAGTTACCATTATTTGACAAACCCATTATGGGGGTTGTATTATACAGGGTCAACTTGGGCAAATGTTGCATAGCCAAATAGTGGCATCTTCTTGACAGACAAGATTATTATGTAGGAAACATCTACAAGGCCGCCTAAGGGAACGTGCTGCATAGTCAGGCGAAACGAGTTCTTAGAATTTTAACATTCTATTTCCAAAAGTCGAAGAAAGTTTATGGAGATTCAAATTTTCCAAATCATAGAGTTTGGATTATGGAGAAAGGTACCTGAATATGGATAGGTAATTTCAACCAATATGTCCAATTAAATATAGGAATAGGACTTTTATGAAGGTATGACCTAAACGTAAGAGATACAGTGTCTGTAGTTTTAGTTTATACAACTAGGACCAAAAATGGAAATATTGTATGATATGTGACCAAGTGATTCCAATGTTATTTCATATTGCATTGAACACATGGTGAGGGAAACATGTAAATTATGGTCTTGAAGATTTTTAGATTATGAGAAAGATAATGGGACAATTATACTTGAATTATTGTTTAAAAAAATACAGATTCATGTATATTATCATCAAAGATAAAAGGGGACAAAGATACAATAACCAAGAATGAAGATACCATTATTGAAAAAACCCATTATTGGGTCTGTATTATGCAGGTTCATGTTGGGCATATGCTGCATATCCAAATAGTGGCATATTTTGACTGACATGCCTGTTATGTAGGCAACTTATCCAAGGCTGCCTAAGGGAACGTACTGCATAGTCAAGAAAAAGAGCTCTCAAGTATTAGAAACTCTGTCACTAGAAACCGTAAGAAATATTATGAAAATCTGAAAATGTTCAATATTAAGAGTGTGAAATATGGAAGGGGGTTATACCCAATGCATATGATAAATATTTGAACCAATATTGTCCATGAGTTATATATCCTTTACATAGATCTGAATCATAAGTAAAATGCAGTCATTCTTTGTTTCCTCTGAATGAATATAGTGATGTGAAGTTTTAAGTCATCCAGTGAGAAATTTTCACCCCCATAGGGAATTGAAACACCTAAATTATATAAATAAACCTTTTACCCAATTCCTAATCTGACATGATCTATGCTTGGTGTGAGAAACAAGGAGTAGTAATGGTTTTTTTATAAAACAATGGTGACACAGATGAAGAATGGGGTGTTAGATTTCCATGAAGTTTAACTTCTTGCAGTAAGGACAAAGATGAACCGATGTGAAAAGAAGGACATATTGTAACTGTATTAAGGGATAAAACCCATGTGTTACTATATGTCTTTCTGGTTAAAGAATCAATTCATACATAGTTTTTAACACATTTCTTATGCATATTTGATCCTTATACATGAAATAAATGGATTTTTTATCGTGGTAAGGCCCAAAAATTAGAGATTTAGGCGTCTCTATGTATCTCATTAAAATTGAGAATCAATCCATATGTAGTTCTTTAAACAATCATTATTCATGTTTAATCGATTCTAGCATGAACAATGGGGAATTTTAACAAGTTCTGAGAGAATGGTAAATATTAAGATATAAAATAGTATAAGGACCAAATCATATAACCTAAGGAAACACTCTATATAGATCTTATTCATATATAGGATGAGAAAAGAAAATAAGAAGATTTTGTGATTGTAGTTGGGCCCAAAATTGGAGATTTAGTTGTCTCTACGTATCTCATTAAGAAATGAGAATCACGCCCTATGTAGTTCTTGAAACATGGTTTCTATATAGATCTGACTCTAGCATAGGAAATAGAGAGACTCATGTACTACTAAGGAGTAGTGATGATGTCAATGATATTTTCTTATGGAATATTCTAACATTAAAATAGAGAAAATGTTAGTTGTACAATTGATGCTACGCATTTTAACATCATGCAACACGGACACTTATGGTTGTTTATACAGTTTGATATCTTGAAACTAAGACATGGGGGCCATGCAGTTTTAAGTCTTGCAGTAGGGAAATTTTCACCCTCATAAGGAATTGAAACACTTTAATTATATAAAGAAACATTTTACCCAATTCCTAATCTCACGTGAGCTATGCTTGGTTTGAGAAACAAGGAGTAGCAAGGGTTTCTTCTATAATACAAAGGTGACATAGATAAAGGATTTTAACATCATGTGGTAAGGACGAAGATGAATAATTACACAAAGTATTTATTCATGAATCTCACATTGGTTGGAGTTGTAATGAGATCTCATTCCATTGAGATTAAAGCATAGGCTCCATTTTAATAAACCTTATGTATAGAATAAGGTCCCTCCCACATTGGCTCATATTTTTTAGGTTTCGTTCCTAGTATCATTGGAGTCCTAAGGGCCAATACCAATTATCCTTGAAGAAATGAATGGAGGTGATTTTTTTTTTAAATATCACATTATTCTGTTCTTATAGACATCTAGATGATGTAAAGTATGCAATATTTTCTCATATAATCGTTCCAACTCATTGAACCATTTTTGGGACCTTTCATTTGGAAACAATTGATCACATATTGCAACTCTATGTGAAGGAAATTTCATTTCAATTGGTAAAACTGCTTCAGTTCCATATACTAATGAATAAGGAGTTGCTTGGGTGGTAGTACGAGTAGTTGTCCGATAATCCCATAAAGCATTCAAAAGTTTATCAGGCCATGATTTCTTATCTTTATTCACCATATATCATCCCATCTTTTTATAACATAACTTTCATTCCATTACACGGAACTAAGGATATTTAATGTTTAGTGTCTTCGAAACAAGGAACATAAAACATGAAACAAAAAAAACATTCTTCTTAAACACTTGAAAGGCTTCTCCTCATGTTCACCCTAGGCTCATTACTTCACCTCATAACCTCGGGACATACATCAAAAGAAAGGGTGAGCAGAAGGCCCAACAAGGGAAACAAGTGAAACATTTTACATATGATATTGAGATACATCAATAACGTCATGAAAAGAACTTTAAGGCATGAAAATGAAATCATGAGGCATATCATAATAAAAATAAAACTTTTTCATAACTTGAATATGTGGCTGCAACATTTAATATTGACAATCGTTTCGTTTCACCAAGGTCCATCGCCAAGGTGTCGTTAAAAATTACCAAGGTTATTCACCAAGGCGTCGTTAAAAATTACCAAGGTTATTCACCAAGGCGTCGTTAAAAATGGTCATCTCTAGAGATTATGTCTTTACCCAATGCATTGGAGCGCTATCAGGGCACGCCCTTAAATTTTCCTTTATTATCATGTGAGCCACATATATCATCATCAAACATTTCATAAATAACCCATATAGCATAAAATAAATGGGTTTCATTTCATAATCATAACATTTTAAAAACTGCTTTAAAGACATGATTTTTACGTCACTTTAAACCCACAGAAGGGGAGAGCGGGTTTTATGTATGTAAATCCCAGAATTTAAAATAGAACATTTTTGTATATATGTGAATAAACCTATAGAAATAATAGCTTTGAGTATTCACTTAATAACATGAAGTAATTTTGAGAAAAAGAGAGAGACATTTTGAGACGAAAATTCTGCAGCACAACGGCTACGTTACAGGGTTTTAGAAAACGTTGAAAAGAGAGGGGACATGGGTAAAACAATCATAAATGACCCATAAAATAGTATAGGGACAGAATATAAGGGATTTAAGAACATGGTAATGAAATTTGAAAATATACCATATGAAATGAAGAAGCTGAAAGGAAGACAAAAATAAGATTTCTCTTATGAAAATTCGGCAGCCTAATAGCGTTACATAAACTACAACCAAAAAATGAATTGAAGATGTCAAATAGGGTCTCTCATCATATGAACATAAAATATCAGTATTATAGATATAGATATCATACCCCAACATAATAAAAAGGAACTTTCAAGACTTGACATGGAATTAGAACTTTGAAAAGGATAAGGGTGAAAGAATTCCTTAAAAATTCGGCAGCCTAACGGCGCCACTTATAACTTCAAAATACTAATTTGAAGAGATAAAATGGGGTATCTCATCATATGAACATAAGAGTGCAGTATGATAGATATAGAGATAATACCCCAACATAACAAGAAGGAACTTGAATGAATTGACATGAAAGTAGAACTTCAAAACGAGAAGGGTGAAGAACCACTTAAAAATTCGGCAGCCTAACGGCGCCACTTAAAACTTCAAAATACTGAATTGAAGAGATCAAATGGGTTCTCTCATCATATAAACATAAGAGTCCAGTATTATAGATATAGATATCATACCCCAACATAAAAAAAAGAACTTTAAGGAATTGACATGAAAGTAGAACTTCAAAACGAGAAGGGTGAAGAACCCTTAAAAATTCAGCAGCCTAACGACGCCACTTAAAACTTCAAAATACTGAATTGAAGAAATCAAATGGGGTCTCTCATCATATGATAATAAAACATCAGTATGATAAATTTATACATCATACCCCAACATAATAAAAATTAACTTGAAATACTTTACATGATAATACATCTTGAAAAAATAGAAGGGAGAAAGAATCTGTTACAAAAATTTCGGCAGCCTAACGGCGCCACTTAAAACTTCATAAAACGAAATAATGAGAGTAAGAGGGGATCTCTCATTATGTGAACATGAAAAGGGCAGTAAGAGGAGTATAAAATAACACCCTTTAACATAAAAACATGGAGCATAAAAGAAATTACATAAAAGAGATTTCTTGAAAAGAAAGAGAGAGATCGGATCCCTTACCTTAAAACGTAACTCTTAAAACTCAAAGGTTTGGACCTTGAGGGCTTGGGGGAACCTTGGGAGGACTCCTTGGGAGGTAAGGAGACCAGAACTTCGTTGGGGGAGAGTGGGGAGTCGAATGGATGAGAGGATGGCTTGGTATTTATAGGGAAAGTGAGGGGACAAGGCATTAATGGCCAAGGGACACCTCATTAGTGGTTTTGGAAAAACCATGGGCTTGCCCATGGTATTGGTCACTTGGGACACCTCATACCTTATCTTACTATTCATAAGTCGGCCATATTGATTACATACTTAATACATCATTTAATGATGTCATTAAACACCTGTAACTTAAAAACTGTATTTTCACTATTCATCGAAAATTCAACTTTCTCAGAATAATCCCAAAATTTCACCTTAACCAAATATCAATGCTCTGATTTCAAAAATGAAATCCATTTTAAA
The DNA here is from genome assembly GCA_963277665.1 of Viscum album. NCBI lineage: Eukaryota > Viridiplantae > Streptophyta > Magnoliopsida > Santalales > Viscaceae > Viscum > Viscum album. Next base: position 690,501,153 of record OY728167.1, read on the forward strand.
ATTATTTTCTAAATGTTTTTAATTAACTTTTTAATTAAAAACACTATTCATCGCAAATTTATTTTTTTCAGAAAAATCCCTAAAAATTACCTTAACATAATATCGATTCTTTGAGTTCAAAAATGAAGTCCATTTTATAAAAATAATTTTCTAAATAATTTTAATTAATATTTTAATTAAAAAACACTATTCATCTGAAAAAACTAATACTTGAATAATAATTTATGAAACCGTTATTTAACCATTTTATTGAATCGCATTACTTAATCAAAGTGCCTAGCTTATTTTAATACTTTCTTTAAGTGAGATTTCTAATCCATTTGGACACATTATTAATCCTAATCATAAAATCACTATTCATAATTTACTATTCATTAAAAATCAAGTTGATCTTATTAGACTCTAAATTTCGTACTGAACATAATTGTAGAAGACCGTTTTTTAAAAATCATTACACATTTTTAATTATTTAAGGTTTACATAAACATTTTTAAAATATCCTTTTTTCTAAATTTCATCAAAAATATGCATACTATATTTATACAGTCATTTGAAAATTCATAAAAGAAATCGAAATTTTTATTTAAAACAAAGGATTACACCAGACAGTTATGGTCTCCTTATATAGCCCCTTATCACACCAGCATAGGACCTAAGTGTAAGGTGTGCTAAGGTGAGAGAATCCGAGGGAGGCTCGGCCAACATCGCACGAGTAGTAATTTCTATCAGTTTGAACTTCTCACGAAGGCAATCCCGTTATAGCTTTATACGATGAAGTTCAGCTTGGGTTTGGTCCAGAGCAAAGCCCAATTGTGCTACCTCCTTCCCAATTTCTGTTATATGGGCTTTGATCGGTCCAAGACTACTGGGTGAGGCCATCGAATCTTATTTCTATATTAATTAACCAAAATTGCTTGTATTTTGAGAAAATAGTCAAAACGTTTAGTTTCCAGTGGCCATATTGACCAATGGTCAAATAACAGTCAAAACCCAACCGTCTCATTTTAATTATACTCATGTTATCAAATGAAACATTTTTGTTGAGTATAAAAATAAAATAAAATAACACATAAAATTAGGAAACAATATTTATTTAAAATTTCAGGTCGTTACAATCTTCCCCCCTTAAGAAATTGCATCCTCGCAATTTTTAAAATTGGGTTTTGAAATTTCATTGAAAGTCCCACATCGGAAAAGGAGTTAGTAAAACTATTACTTTAAAAGAAAGAAAGGGAAGTAAAAAGGTCACCCGAGTTAACCCATACTAGGATTACATGTAGGAAAACATGGACATGGAGGAGAAAACAAAGGGTCAAGTTCTGAGGGAGAGTGATAGAGAACTTGATTAGGAGAAAGTTAACCATAAGAAAATCCCAAACTTATGATGTGTGTAAACGGTCTTTGATTACCTAGTAGGAAGAGTAAACCAACAACATTTTTGTTTTACGTTTCTTTTCATAATTTTGAGGAATTCATTTACTACATAGAACAAAAACATAGGAAAATATACCTACCTTCAAGTAGAGTTTCATCCTTTAATAAGTCCCTACCAACACTAATCTTTTCTCCAAATTATGAGAATTCAAAAACACTTGGTCTCATAAAAGAACAAGAATCATCTTCTAGAGAATCACATAATCTACAAAATATTAACTATCTATTTCTTCTATCTTTAAACATTATCCCAAAAATAGAAAGGTTAAGGTAAAACAACTCTCCAAAAAGAAAGAATCCCGTAGGAATGGAAACTACTTTTAAATCTTCAATGTTCCATGGTACTACCAAAAGTTCATCATAGACCATTCCATAAATAACGGTCCTTAAAATTCCTCAAAATAAACCAAACTAAGATTGAAACCCAAATACAAGAAGGATTTGATAACATAGTCTTCCAAAACAACTTCATTGTTCATCTCCAGACAACATCAACCACTCCTAACATCTTATAACAAAAGTATCTAACCTAAACATATTTTACCCAAGATAGGTTAATCATTCCCATAAGTAACCTAAATTACTATAAGTCCACCTTAAATTCATCAATTCTTCAAAATATAAGTCAACCTTACTCCTCAATGAAAATACTATAGTAATATATTTACCTCGATCATATAGGGTCCCCAAAATAGTGAACGTCTTCCAAAATAATAATCATATTTTAATCCCCTAATCATCTCTGTCATATTAATACGGAAATCATCGCATTTCCTATCACATTGGTTGTTGGGACACATTATTCCATTTCCCACCATTAACTAAGAAGAGAAATTATAATTAGAGGCTTAAATACTTAACCAATAATCATGAAAAGGAACTTAAAGCATATAAGGATAACTTGTAGAAGAAAATTATACCCTAACTTGTGATCCCCTAGGTTCCCATCTAGGTTATCCATGATCATATATTCTTATGTGAATATTTATTTTATTTTATCTTTTTTCCTTTAACGATGGTTCATACCAAGCTTATGAATTTACCAAAGCATATCCCCCGGGAGTGTCATAACCAAGAGTGCAGCAAGGCCCGTTGTCGTGTACCAGTTCTCGTTCGAGTCTAGCTCAAAGCGGTGTTTTTGGGGTTTACCCCTATGTACATCTGTGCCAGAGCCACCTCTACCTGCTCGTATCCAGACAGGGATGTATTTTCTTGGAAACCCCTTACTCAATACTCACCAAAATACCAGGAAGATTTTCTATATTTAAACTTTTCTAAAGGGTTCTTCCTAGAGTTTTCATATCCTAATTTCCACAAATAACTAAACCATCCTTTGATACCAACAATAGCATCCCGTCTTTTTATAACATAACTTTCATTCCATTACATGGAACTGAGGATTTTTAAGGTTTAGTGTCTTGGAAACAAGGAACATAAAACATGAAACAAAAAAAACATTCTTCTTAAACACTTTAAAGGCTTCTCCTCATGTTCACCCTAGGCTCCTTACTGCATCTCATTACCTGGGGACATACATCAAAAGAAAGGGTGAGCAGAAGGCCCAACAAGGGAAACAAGTGAAATATTTTACATATGAACTTGAGATACATCAATAACGTCATGAAAAGAACTTTAAGGCATGAAAATGAAATCATTAGGCATATCATAATAAAAATAAAACTTTTTCATAACTTAAAGATGTGGCTGCAACATTTAATATTGACAATCGTTTTGTTTCACCAAGGTCCATACCCAAGGTGTCGTTAAAAATTACCAAGATTATTCACCAAGGCGTCGTTAAAAATTACCAAGGTTATTCACCAAGGCGTCGTTAAAAATTACCAAGGTTATTCACCAAGGTGTCGTTAAAAATGGTCATCTCTAGAGATTAAGTCTTTACCCAATGCATTGGAGCGCTATCAGGGCGCACCCTTAAATTTTCCTTTATTATCAAATGAGACACATATATCATCATCAAACATTTCATAAACAACCCATATAGCATAAAATAAATGGGTTTCATTTCATAATCATAACGTTTTAAAAACTGCTTTAAAGACATGATTTTTATGTCACTTTTAACCCACGGAAGGGGAGAGCAGGTTTTATGTATGTAAATCCCATAATTTAAAATAGAACATTTTTGTATATATGTGAATAACCCTGTATAAATAAGTTCTTTGAGTATTCACTTAATAACATGAAGTAATTTTGAGAAAAAGAGAGAGACATTTTGAGACGAAAATTCTGCAGCACAACGGCTACGTTACAGGGTTTTAGAAAACGTTGAAAAGAGAGGGGACATGGGTCAAACAATCATAAATGACCCATAAAATAGTAGAGGGACAGAATATATGGGATTTAAGAACATGCTAATGAAATTTGAAAATATACCATATGAAATGAAGAACATGAAAGGAAGACAAAAATAATATTTCTCTTATGAAAATTCGGCATCCTAATAGTGTTACATAAACTTCAACCAAAAAATGAATTGATGATGTCAAATAGGGTCTCTCATCATATGAACATAAAATATCAGTATGATAGATATATAGATCATACCCCAACATAATAAAAAGGAACTTTCAAGACTTGACATGGAATTAGAACTTTGAAAAGGAGAACGGTGAAAGAATCCCTTAAAAATTCGGCAGCCTAACGGCGCCACTTAAAACTTCAAAATACTAATTTAAAGAGATCAAATGGGGTCTCTCATCATATGAACATAAGAGTCCAGTATGATATATATAGAGATCATACCCCAACATAACAAGAAGGAACTTGAAATAATTGACATGAAAGTAGAACTTCAAAACGAGAAGGGTGAAGAACCACTTAAAAATTCGGCAGCCTAACAGCGCCACTTAAAACTTCAAAATACTGAATTGAAGAGATAAAATGGGGTCTCTAATCATATGAAAAAAAGAGTCCAGTATGATAGATATAGAGATCATACCCCAACATAACAAAAAGGAACTTGAAAGAAATTACATGAAAGTAGAAGTTCAAAACGAGAAGGGTGAAGAACCACTTAAAAATTCGGCAGCCTAACGACGCCACTTAAAACTTCAAAAAAACTGAATTGAAGAGATCAAATGGGGTCTCTCATCATATGATCATAAAATATCAGTATGATAAATTTAGAGATCATACCCCAACATAATAAAAATGAACTTGAAATACTTTACATGATAATAGATCTTGAAAAATGAGAAGGGAGAAAGAATCTGTTACAAAAATTTCGGCAGCCTAACGGCGCCACTTAAAACATCATAAAATGAAATAATGAGAGTAAGATGGGATCTATCATTATGTGAACATGAAAAGTGCAGTAAGAGGATTATAAAAGAACACCTTTTAATATAAAAACATGGAGCATAAAAGAAATTACATAAAAGAGATTTCTTGAAAAGAAAGAGAGAGATCAGATCCCTTACCTTAAAACGTAACTCTTAAAACTCAAAGGTTTGGACCTTGAGGGATTGGGGGAACCTTTGGAGGACTCCTTGGGAGGTAAGGAGACCACAACATCTTTGGGGGAGAGTGGGGAGTCGAATGGATGAGAGGATGGCTTGGAATTTATAGGGAAAGTGAGGGGACAAGGCATTAATGGCCAAGGGACACCTCATTAGTGGTTTTGGAAAAACCATGGGCTTGCCCATGGTATTTGCCCATGGTATTGGCCACTTGGGACACCTCATACCTTATATTACTATTCATAAGTCGACCATATTGATTACATACTTAATACATCATTTAATGATGTCATTAAACACCTGTAACTTAAAAACTGTATTTTCACTATTCATCGAAAATTCAACTTTCTCAGAATAATCCCAAAAATGAACCTTAACCAAATATCAATGCTCTGATTTCAAAAATGAAATCCATTTTTAAAATAATTTTCTAAATATTTTTAATTAAATTTTTAATTAAAAACACTATTCATCAAAAATTTATTTTTTTCAGAAAAATCCCCAAAAATTACCTTAACATAATATCGATGCTCTGAGTTAAAAAATGAAGTCCATTTTATAAAAATAATTTTCTAAATATTTTTAATTAATATTTTAATTAAAAAACACTATTCATCTGAAAAAACTAATACTTGAATAATAATTTATGAAACCGTTATTTAACCATTTTATTGAATCACATTACTTAATCAAAGTGCCTAGCTTATTTTAATACTTTATTTAAGTGAGATTACTAATCCATTTGGACACATTATTAATCCTAATCATAAAATCACTATTCATAATTTACCATTCATCAAAAATCAAGTTTCTCTTATTAGACTCTAAATTTCGTACTGAACATAATTGTAGAAGACCATTTTTTGAAAATCATTACACATTTTTAATTATTTAAGGTTTACATAAACATTTTTAAAATATCCTTTTTTCTAAATTTCATCAAAAATATGCATACTATATTTATCCAGTCATTTGAAAATTCATAAAAGAAATCGAAATTTTTATTTAAAACAAAGGATTACACAAGACAGTTATGGTCTCCTTACATAGCCCCTTATCACACCAGCATAGGACCTAAGTGTAAGGTGTGCTAAGGTGAGAGAATCCGACGGAGGCTCGGCCAACATCGCACGAGTAGTAATTTCTATCAGTTTGTACTTCTCACGAAGGCGATCCCGTTCTAGCTTTATACGATGAAGTTCAGCTTGGGTTTGGTCCAGAGGAAAGCCCAGTGGTGCTACCTCCTTCCCATGTTCTGTTAGATGGGCTTTGATCGGTCCAAGACTACTGGGTGAGGCCATCGATTCTTCTTTCTATATTAATTAACCAAAATTGCTTTTATTTAGAGACAATAGTCAAAACGTTTAGTTTCCAGCGGTCATATTCACCAATGGTCAAATAACAGTCAAAACCCAACCGTCTCATTTTAATTATACTCATGTTATCAAATGAAACATTTTTGTTGAGTATAAAAATAAAATAAAATAACACATAAAATTAGGAAACAATATTTATTTAAAATTTCGGGTCGTTACACACCATCTTCTGGAGTATATTTTATAGAGTCTTATTGAAGGCCTCTATTTATACATTAGCCACTACATGATAGCGAGATGAATGATTGGACATGATATTATGTTCCTGATATAACTTTTTTATTTCAGCAGAATAGAAATTGGATCCATTGTCCATCAAAATAGTATAGGGGACACCAAATCTCATGATGATATTAGTTTTGACAAAACTAACAATGGTTTTGGCTCTGACTTCCTTGAGAGTTATTGCCTCATCCCATTTAGAGAAGAAGTCAGTAGCAGTGAGAATATACTTGAATTTCTTGACTGTGGTTGGAGGATAAGGTCCTACTACATCCATTCCCCATGTGGAAAATGGCTAGGAGTATTTAGATGTATATAGAAACTCTGGGGGTTCATGAATGAAGTTGGAATGTAATTGGAAGGGGTGACATTTTTTAGTGAAATATATAAAATCCTACGTCATTGAAGGCCAAAAGTATCCAAAACTCCGAATCTAATCAGTGAGTCTGTGCCCATATTGGTGGGCACCACAAGTTCCTGAATTTACTTCTTTCATGACAACTACGGTCTCTTCTCCAACAATACATCTGAGGATAATTCCATCAAAGCCTCACTTTTAAAGGATCTTTTGGTGGTCTTGACTATCATAAAGATAAAAATTGGTTGCTCGTCATCGGATCTGTTCTTTCTTAGCCCTATCTGGTGGAAGTACCCCATTTTGAAGATATTCCATGATGGATGTTCTCCATCCCATGTTATTACCATATGGTTCAGAAATAGGGAAAATTTCACTAATTTCCTCCATTATTGTTTGAACAAAAGGTAAGACCACATGAAAATGGGTTATGCTGATAACTATCTCATCCCGATTTGGATATTCCAAGGCAGTAGCTGCATTAGCTAGTGCATCTTCTTGGGCATTTTGTGATCACAGGACATAGGACAATGTCGGATCTGAGGGAAATTCAGAAATTAACTCTCTGACGTAATCACACAAAGGGATTACCTATTCTTTTCTGAAAGAGTATTCCCCCATTGATTTGTTCGATTACTAATTTTGAATCACCTTTTACCTTTAATTGATCCATTGGCACATGAAGGGCCGATTCCAAACCTACGATTAGAGCTTGATATTCGGAATTATTGTTGGTACCACCTTCCGATAATAGAAAAGACTAAGGCAATACTTCCTTTTCTAGGTAAATAAGGAAAAATCCTAATCAAACCTTGTTGATTTTAGGGTTTTCTAGTCTCTTCCCTATTGGACTTCTAGATGCACAATCAAAATACATTTCAAATGTTTGGGAATTATCTTGAATAGATAAGTACTCTTCATCAAGAAGATCATTATTAAATGTTGTTTCTTTCACAGATGGATGCTCAACAAGGAAATCAGCTAGAGTTTTCCCTTTATTTCCTTTTTAGGTAAAAACTGGATGTCAAACTATTTTAGAATAACTGCCCACCGTGTTAGACGTCCTATAAGCATAGGATGATTGTGAATAAATTTGAGCGGGTTATTATGAGATACCAATTGGACAGCATGATGTTGAAGATAGTGCCTCAATTTCAAAACTACAAATATTAATTCCAGGAAACACTTTTCAATATTTGAATACCATATTTCGGCATCAAGTATAGTGAGACTGAGATTGTAAAGGTTGTTTTCACTCCCATAATCATTCTTTTGGGTGAGGAAGGCACCTAGTGATCCCTCTAAAGCTATCACATAGAGAATAAGTGGTATTCTCTCAATAGGCGGCATCAATACTGGTAGAATCAAGAGATATTTCTTGAGGGTATCAAATGATTCTTGGAAATCATCAGTCCATTGGTAGGTAACTCCCTTCTTCATTAATATGGTGAAGGGAAAACACTTTCCTGCCAAATTGGCGATAAAAAGTTGAATATAGAACAAGTTTCCTTGGAGTCCTATTAATTCTTTCAAATTTCGAGGAGGTGACATACCAAGGATTGAATTTATTTTCTCAGGATAAACTTCAATACCATGATGGTGTACAATGAAGACAAGGAATTTTCTTGAGGTTACCATGAAATCACATTTGAAGGGGTTCATCTTCAAACTGTGTTTCCCAATCATCAAAGTGATTGGAACATTGTCTGTATTTGACCACAAAATCATCCACATAACATTCAACAAATTTCCCCAAGGGTTTGAAAATATGGTGCATGCAACATTGATACTCTACACCTTCATTTATTAATCCAAAGGGCTTTACCCAATAGAAAAACACACCTTGAGGGGCTCTAAAGGCTGTAAATTCTTCATCCTTTGGGGCCATTCGGATTTGATTATACCCAGAGTATCCATCCATAAAGGAAAGAGCTTCATAGCCAGTAGTTTCATCAATTAGAAGTTCTGTAATAGTAACTAGAAAATCATCTTTAGGACAATTTCGGTTAAGATCTCTAAAATCAATGCAGACTCTAATTTTTCCATTATTCTTTTTCACTGGGACAATATTTTCTAGCCATTTGGGATTCTAAACTTCCCTGACAAAGTTATCCTTTATAATATTATCAACTTTAGCTTCAATTTTAGAGGCATGAGTTGGGTGTGTCCTTCTTTCTTCTTTCATGAATCCACAATGTTCATCTGGAAAACCCAAATGATGGGTGGCTACATTATTATTAAGACCTAGAATTTCTGTATAATTCCAAGAAAATCTATCTCGATGTTTCTTTAGAAAGGAAGTATACACCTCTTTATATTTAGATGTAATGGTTAAACTAATTAGAGTGGGTCGTGGATCTTCTTATGTACCCAGATTTATTTCTATGAGTTCATCCATGGTGGTAGAGACACCTTCTTCAAATGCTGGAGGAGCTTCCCCGAGATCTTCCTCTTCTTCTTCATTATGTGTTAACTCCTCTGTTTCCATTTTCATAGTAGATGAAGAGGAAAAACTCCCAGAGTTTGGAAAAAAATCAGTATTTGAACATCCCGAAGAAAATGCTACCATATCTTACCCAAATCATGATGAAGGGTCTTCTTGTGGTAATAAAGAGGGATTGATGGATTGAGAATCAACATCTTTGCCTTCACCTAGATCTGATGCAATTTCTTCTACTCTAATTGAAGAAGTAGAAAATTTTGTAGTTCAGAAGATGAAATGAAAACATCTCCATTCAAACTTCCTTCATTTCATGGTGTATCAATAATTTCTCCCATGTTGTCCAGCTTAGCTACCGCAATTGACATTATGGAAATTACTAGACATGTCTTTGGATTTGGTTTTACCCTTTCAATTTGATTGATGGGTAACACATAATTTGTACTCAAATGTATAAATGGATTTGCTAGGATCTTTTCTAGTCCATTTGGAGCATTAACCCTGTTTATCTCCTTTGTCATGGGCTTCATTAATTTTGTGTGATAAAACTCTACCTAAATGTATTGAGATTCACATGTTTTGAATGGATCCTTATCACCATACAATGTCCCAATTTGACCATTGAAATAGTATTTCAGACATTGGTGGTATGAAAAATTTATGGATGCATATTGATACAACAAAGGTCTTCCAAGAAGAATATTGGAGGTTGTGTCCTGACAAACAACCATGAAGTCTGAATTAGACACAATATCTCCAAACTGAGTTCTGAGTGTAATTTCACCCACATGTTCATTTTCATTATTTTCATATCCTTTCAAAATTAAATTCTAAGGAGAAAAATCAGATTTAGTCAGGCCTAATTGATGAAGTGTACGAATAGGAATGAGATTGACTCCGGAGACATTATCAATGAAGGCTCATTGGGTGTCTATGTCATTGACCTTTCCCGAAAAATAAAAATGTCTGATATTCCCATTAACCACATGGTCCTCATCTTCTTCTGTAAAAGTTATTACTGCATGACATTCTGTAGGATCATTCTCTATACGATAAACCTCAGTAGCAGCAACTACAGTTTTAAACTCTTGAGGACTTGACAAAGCCTTAGTGAGCGCCGCTTGAAGATCTTCTGATAGATTCAAAGAATCCAAAATTTAAAACTTGGCTGGTACATGGGCCAACTATTTCAAGACATTATACTTTTGATCCAAAGTTCTACGTTTCCCAGCATGCAGATGTGGTTTTTTAGGTGCTTTGGAAGTTGATGCTTCTGTTGTAGATGTACTTTGTGTTGGAGCAGAAGCTGTAAATACTGCTGGCTTTGGTAAATTAGACCAACTAAGTCTATTCATTTGCTGAGAATAATATGGTGTGGCTTATAATCAGTCTTCCAAAATGATTGTATCAGAACCAAGCCTATCTTTAATAGAAGAAACTCCTAGTTCTTATTGAGCCTGTTGAAGGGCCCTTCCACGAGTTTCTGCGTCATATATGGTTCGATCGGGGTAGAGTTAAAATGGTTGTTTTTATAATTCCCACATCTTCCACTATATCCTCAACCTTAGACTCTTCCTCTTGTTCCCAAATTATGTACAAGGAATTCAAGCACATTATAATCAGAATCACCATTGGCATAAGGATCCATTAAATGGATAACATTAATAGAACCAAAGATTGGTTCTTCATTTAATGAATATTATTCTTGACAAGTTAATTATGGTTGTGCTGTTTGGTGGCGCGGTGCCCATTCTTTTGAAACATATAGAATAAAATCGGCCAGGGTCAAGTACAACATTGGCCTTGATACAATCTCGTCTTCTTCTGACTGCTCTTTGACATTATGATCACTTATCTTCTTTGAAAAATGACCTTTTGATAAAGATGTTTTTGCTATGTCAGGAGTGGTAGAAGACATAATTGGTTGTTTGAACTGTATTCAGAAAATAGCATGAGTAAGTTTGAACATTTTCCTAATCATCCAATCATCATATTTCTACACATTTTTACTTTTGACCTCTTTCCATTCTCCTTCTTCCTTTGGATTGGTAGTAGTAACACAAGTTACTTGAGCTGATGAACTTTTCAATTTCACTTGTCCATAGTCTACCATCTTTTGCAAAAGGTCTTTGATAACAAAGAACTCCTGAATGTTGTGTGACAACATCTGATGAAAGGGAAAATAATTTGTAAGATCTTCATCTCCTTCCTTATTTCGTTTCTTTGGACTTGAAAAATGAACCAAATTGTTTTCTAAGGCTAAGATGAAGTAGCCAAGAACTTTTTCATTCCTGAAGGAGTAAACTTTATTCTTTAATTACTTAAACTATTTCCACCTATTATCTCATTGATCATCATGACGAGGCGGTTGTTACTATTTATGCTCAGGAGGTGGAGCCCTTCGGTATGATCAGGGTCTTTAAGTAGAAGCAGGTACAGGTTCCTGTTTGAGTGTGACTGTAGTAGATTCTACTTTTCCTATCCTCCTCCCTGGAAGTGGTGGAATTATATGAGTTTTAGCCTTAGTTTCTATAATAGAGTCTTCTAATACTGAGTGATTTAAGTAAGGTCTCGAAACCCTCCTATGTATTTCACAGGGATCAATGGTGTGCATAATTCATCACTCAGATTTACCACACAGATTGGCAGAAACTCTTCCTGAGGGAGTTCTAGTCGTAAGGAATATGTTAATCCTTTCCATCATAAAATTAAATCTGAAGATCTTTCATTCTCCCTTTGTTTACAATTGGTAAGATCAAAACCTATCGTCTTTGGTAGTTTTGAGATAAATTGAAGAAAGAATTTATGACAGAGATATTCCCATCCAGTAATTGATTGATATTGGAAACATGTATACCAAACAAAATATGGACCCTATAATGACTGCACAAAACACCTAAGCTTAACTGATTCCTATTATTGAGAAGTTCCCATCATAGGATCACAATAGAAAACAAAATATGATAATTTTTGTTCTGAAACTCCCAAACCATTAAAGATTGGGAATGTAGTATTCATAAAATTTGGTGGGGTAGGAATTGCATCCACCCATTTAGGGTAATCTCTCTTTTCCAGCTGAACTGGTGCACGCCGTATCTCCATAGCTTCAAATCGAGTTTTTAATGCCTCAATTGTGTTCATAAGCATTTGTGGAACATCCGGATGAGCTGTATTCTATGCAGGTATAGTAACTGGATTTTGAGCTAGTGCAATGACTGGTAAAACCAATTATGGTGGTGTTGATATCTACCTTGAATAAAACATGGGGATAGGTTTATCAGGATGTATATAGCCCTTCCTTAATTGTGTACCCAATGGAGGGAATTTATTATCCACTTCTGTAGTTACTACAAATCCTCTTTGTTGAGGAGATCCTACAAGATTTGAAAATTTAGGACTTTCCTCGGCAGTACGTCTAGCAGAAATGTTGTTTCGAATGAACTCTATATTGATTCCTTTAAACTTCTTCATTTCCTCTTCTTGCTATGAAAATCTCTCTTCAAGTGAAATAGATTGACCTTCTCCAATGGAAAATTGAGACGCGACCTGACTTTTTTCCTTTCCCTTTTTTAGATGCCTTTCGGAGAGGGGGAGTTGGTTATTTGAAAAAATACCTAGATTCTAAGTAAGCCTCTGATTTCTGGTACGTAGACCTTATTCATTTGCTTCAGTGTGTAATGTATTATAGACAAGAACTTCATCACTTGACTCCCCTAAACTGGACTAATTTTATGTAGGATCTTCTACAATGATGTTAATGACATTTACCGATGTGTAATGCATCGATGGCATTTTGTCAGTGCTTCTGCTAGATCGTCTTCCTTTGTGTCTTCCATGAGACTCTGCTATCTTATATGAATAATTCCATGGAACTATTTGGTAGACAGTAACCAAAATAAAATCATTTGATAGTTCAGTTGTACGCTTTCCTTGTGGCTTCTTCCCTAATCGGGAGAAAACTGACTTCCATTGAGGAGGGGATTGCAGATGTGAAAAAGCCCCCATCCCTACATGTTGGGGTTGTTCCTATTCTTCTTCTTAAAATATTTGAACATTGCTTAATGAATTTGATGATTGATTTAGATGAGACCCCATCCATTCAAGATGTGGTTTTTCTTGTTCTTCTTCTTCAAATCTTTGAACATTTCTTAATGAATTTGAAGATTGATTTAGATGATCCCCCAGACTTGCAAGCTGGGGTGATTCTTGAACTTATATGGCTGATATTTGTGAAACTACCCTACTGATTTTGTGGATTTTAGTTCGGAAATTAGCTGGGTTCATCATCCAATAATCATTTAAATAACCTGTTTCATAAGATCGTTGTGCTATTTCATAAATTTTCATTCTCTAATGCATGAAATCCTCTAAATGGGACACATGCTCAATATTCTCAGAGGATTGATGTAAAAGTAACTCAACAACTTCTTATCTTTGGGCCTGATTCTAATGAGAAATGGTTGAGGGATGTTCTTGAGCATACATTTTATTACATACAAAACCTATAGATTGTGGCCGACAGTCGGAAATAACGTTGCATGAGACCACTTTTAGCAGACTTTTCTGATTTTGGAGTGCATTGAAATGCAATGCTTAAATTGAACCCCATCCTCTGATATGAACACTATATGGGGAATCAAAAATTAATTGGCCCAGACTCTTTAGAGCATTGAGACATGTGCGCTGAAGGGTTCTCTACTGTTTTTCAACTATTGGATGCTGAGAAACTGAGAGAGATGCCATGTCAAATTGGCACTGCAACCCTTCTATTTCCTTTACATGATTTCGAAATTTATCATATGGTAATACTTTGGTTTTCAAATGATAAATAGTTTTCCATAAGTTTAGTGTAATTTCATGGATGCAATCTTTTATTATCAATTCTGTAATATCATACTGAGAATTTTCCGAAGGCTGGAAAAAGACCGGTATTTCTCCTTTAGCTAATTTTTCCCCATGTTTAACATGACTTCATCAAATTTCACTATAATTTTCTCCACATGGTCTGACCAAAGTGGATTCTCTATATTAGAATACAAATGACCCAAGGGAGGTTTAGAGAATGATCGTTCCCTTAAGATTTCTTCTGGTTGAGAATGTGCTTCACCTGTAAATGAAAAGGCATCAGACATGACTGGCCTTGTGTTTTCAAGTGCCTCATGATAGGAAGTCTTTCTCATTGCTACATTTCCAATTATAGAATTGTCTTGAAAATGTGAAATACTACTGTGGAGTGGACTTTTGCAGTGAATTCCATCATGGAGAGGGTCACCACGATGGATTATAGCAAGGGATAAATCTTCTTTCTCCTTGGTCTTCTGGCCACACGGAGGGTTGTCGTGGATATTATCCAGAGATATGCACTCTGGATTGACCAAATATTCCTGAATCAAACCTTCATGATGAAGTATCTAATGAAAAACATCAGAATTACGAATACCACTCCCAAAATTTGGTAATAAGAGGGTAGGATCTTGATCGGAAATAGATAAATGTCTGAGGGCTTCATAAACTCCAGCATTAAGAGGATCCACAAAGCGACTTAACTATTAATTTTCCAAAAATTCTTGGAGAGACTTATTCTTAGATGTTCTCTTATACTTAGTTGGGGACACTTTCTGGGAAAAGTGGTTCTAATGGGAAAGTATATGTGCCTTCCTTGGATTAGTTACCAGAACAGACCAGTTACCTCCAATTGGAAAGGGTATATGTTCTCGATCTTGTTTCCCATATTATATGGGGGAATATTCCCCATGACCCTCCTGGACTGAAACAAAGGTGTGTATCTACTCTGGGATGGCATGTCGATGTGTCATCCCATGTGTGGGGATAGATTTATGTGTATGTTCCCCTGATACTGCTGAAGTAGTTGTTAAAATATCCTCAAATGCTTCTATAATATGGGCAGAGATTTTCATCTTCCCTTTCTCCATTGATAGAATATGTTTGGTTAATTTAGTAGCCAGAACGGGGATATACATCCATTCTCTATCAGGAGTACGTGTATGTGCTTGTTCATGTCCTCATTTTTTTATCAATGTATATTGACAGTACTCATTCATAGGGGTAGAGAGTTGAGTCTGCTCTAAATTTGTCTTCGGAGCTTTTCAACTGACTTCTCCATGTGTTACCAAACGAGACTATTGGCAAGCATGATGGACATTGGCAGGTGTATGTGTCTGCTGACTGTTTACTATCATGTATGGTTGATGGACATCCTTTAATACTATAAGATGAGATTGCTGATGAAATTGGTTATTTTAAATAGGTGTGTGTGCATGTTCACCGGTTTCCACCACATTAGATTGGTGGGATTCTTTAAATGCAGTAAGACGAGCCTGCGAACTTGTAGATAACTTGTAAGTAGGTGTATGTTCATATTCACAGTACTCCACTGGGTTTATCTGGTGGGATTGGTGGGTTACTGTCAGACGAGCCTACTGAGTAGAACAATTAGAATGGACTGGTGTACGTGTCACTCATTGTTTTCCATCAAGATAAATTGATAGGCTCTTCCAGTGGAGTCAGAGGTGATAACCTGCTCCCTGTTAACCAGAAGCCGTCCCCGGCAGTTCTTCTTGCGTGCCAAGGTCTGAGAGACCTAGGATGGGTGTCCAAAGTCAACACCCCCATCATTTTTAGGGTACACTACTGCATGATTCTAGTAGTTATTTCTGGTGGGAATCTATATGAAAGACTCCTTCGTTATTGAATTGAGGCCTTGAGTGACCTCTTGATCCACCTCTCTGTAGTATGGGAGGGATTGATTATTGTGTTCTGGGGATAAAGTCCCAAAACATGTGGAGATGGTTGATGGCATTGTTTGCTTCTTGATCATTGGTCGGCTTTGGTCAGATGATCGAGGATTATTGTTGACCTGGAGGGCCTATCAAGCAGCCTCCAAAGTTGGGATTGTACTATTCTAGCAACATTCCTTTACCAGAACATTAGAGACCCAGTGTTGAAGACGATGTTTTGGTGATAACGTCCTTCCATTGGATGGAGATCCATCTTGAACAGTAGTGGGGAATTTCACAGATGTTGTTTTGGAGAAATTCATTCTTTGTATTGAAGGTAATTCTATGGAAAACTGAGAACAGTGACAAGCTCTATTAAAGAAACAACTTTTCATATGGATAAAATCATGATTAATTCCTTTTTCTGGCCTTCCTTTATTAATTGATAGGGGCCTAATAGGTGGGTAACATTATTAACTTGGTTAAGAATTCATGTCGGGTTCACCATTTTTGTTTCGTAGTTCCTTGAAATGTGTGTTCTAGATTTAAGAATCATTGTTTCCAGCCAGTTTCCATTGGATTTATCCATGGAACCGGAAACTTCAAATAGTTATTTATCGAAAGAGGGCCTGCTTTCCAAAGGAATGAGTTTGTTAAGTTTTGAACTTTATGATACTTAGGAATGTGTGTTGGTCAAGAGGATGGATGGTCGGACTCATCACACCCTTTTTGGAGGGAATTATTGTCTACTTCGGGACTCTATTTTTAAAATTAAAATATTTTCATGAATCCTTATTAATTCACCAAATACATCATAAGTATCCCTTGGAAATTATAATCACTTATTAACAAGTGTAAAATTTTAGAATCATTGGTATGCATTCAAGGTTCTTTATTAATTGAAATATCTGTATGTATTCAAGGTTTTCCATCAATGGTATCCTCTAATATACTACTTAGATACTCTTTTAATCATCATTGTGATGATACTAGTTTTTAAGACACTCAGTTGGGTACTCTGGAATTTTATTTTCATCCTTGGAGACAAAGGTTTAGTTTGATTTTGGGATAATTCCCATAAGACAGGCTGCCTACATATCCTCATAAAAGGAATCAAAACCCTTGTAGTTCGGTGCCACTGAATGGGACACATCATACATTTTAAGGTCATGTGATAAGGACCTTTAAGCGGAAGGTGCTTAGTTGAAACTTAGTGTGGGACTTATGCTGAAGCAGCCCAAGGAACTTGGAAAGGATATGGATTTCCAAGTAGGATCACACCCTATTGGGAATATGGCCCAATGAGAACAGGGTTGATTTTAAGTATTGGGTTTGAACCTCATGGAGGCTTCCTACGTATCCCATATTGATGGGAATCAAAGACCACGTAGTTCAATAATTCTCATAAGAGATTATGGTCCTCTGAGAGAGATGAATTTGGGCTAACTTCCTGAAAAGGATTCCTTGATGATTTGAGGATGAAATTTGGGGCTTATTTAATAAGGTGGATGCCCAAATTCAGGGAATTAGGGTTGGATTCTTGAGGAGGATATCCAGTGATCTTGGGCCCTGAAAGAGCATCCTACGCATCCTGGTTTGAATAGGAATCATAGTTCTCATAGTTCCTTGGAGGTGAATGCTTGTGCACATGTTGTAATCATCACGTATCTCTAATCCCATGTGAGTCATGCTCAGTGTGAGAAACCAGAGGATGTGAAATATTCAACAATGGAACTTCACAGTTTTCCTCCTCCGCTAATGGAAGAGGGCGCTTCGACCCTAGAAGAGGGTGAGGCAACGATATTTTTCTATGTTCTACTCACATTGGACAGGGGTCCAATGTGTGGAGGAAGGGGGGAAGGTAAAGGGATTAAACTAGGATAGAAGCCCTTGAATTTATCTAGGTAGGGGAGAGAGACTTCTCATATACTTGTGTGGAAAATAAAGTGTGAAGAGTACCTTCCCTACCAGAGACTTGAGGTTCTGGGTCGCCTCTTTGGGAAGGGCGAGGTCAGGACCCAAAATCCTCCTCCAAACTAGGAACTTCCCAACACTGTTCCTTGGAGAAAGGTCCATATGACTGTGGATATACAAACCCACAATCATGCCATGAATCCTAACCCATTTGTGAAAACAATTTGGGAAACTTCTAACTGTGGAAATACAAAAAGAAATAGGAGACACGCAGATGTGTTTATCCAAAGCTTTGACAAGTAAGTAGGTTTTGGTGGAGGCTTCAACTTAGTCTCTTTCAGATAAGGGAACCAAGGAAGGAGATACCCTTCAATTAACGACTTTTTAAAAATGGTACATGATTTTTTCACATAGGTCACTCATGCAAGTATGCCGTGTAGGTACCCCACGTTGATGCACCGCACAGGTATAGAGCACAGGTATGTCGTGCAGGTATGGTGTGCAGGTACGCCACGCAGGTATGAATTATCACTGAATAATATTTTTTACATAGGAGAACCAAACCTATGTAAAATTTCTAAAGGACATTCAAAACATGATTATCCCATTTAATTATCTCTTATCTCGTGCTTTAGAGAGCTACCTGGGAAAATTTTAAGGATCTAAGAGAAAGATCTACGCAATGGTAGCTTCAGAGAGTCTTTCAACTTTTTTTAGTCTTCAAATGGGGAGCCCAATGGCTCTATTTATAGGTACAGATGGGGCCTGGCCGAAGAAAGGTTGCTCGTTTAGTTTCTTTTCCCAGCTCCATCGTTCATGTACTTCGCGTAGGTGTCCAAATATCTTCTGGCATGGAGATCGGCTATATAGGTCAGTCACACAGTTTTGTCGCATTGGTCAGTCGCGCAGTTCCTCCACGTAGGCCTCATAAGCCAGTACATCACGAAGCTATTTTGGATTATTTTGATTTTCATTTGTACACTTTGGACTTTGTCTGAAATATCTGAAGATCTCTTCATAGTCTTTTTGGTTTCTTTATCAAGTAGTGTCAAAAATATTTGAAGACTCAAACATCCAGATGATAAATATGGGTATAGAAGGGAGGATATCTGTGAAGGGTTCGAGCTCCCTATGGAAGTTTCAGCTCTTAATTATAAATATCAAGCCCTATTCCATGTGGTTTCTAATCATGAGGTGTGGTCCATAAAAGGTTTGTGAATGGAGTGTAGCATTCCTTATTTGGGAAAGGGAAAAAACATGGTGAATTAATTTTTAGGGTTCCAAATCTGTATGAATATTTTTCTACAGAGATTTTAAATCATGGTACAAAGTGATTAGGTTGTGAGGATGGTCTCGGAAAGTGATTCTAGGTGTATTTCAGAACACACTAAGGTGTTCTAGTTCTTCCATTGTGTTTTTAGGGCTTAAAAAGATAATAATTCCCTTTTTCATAGTGACACAATTGGTTGAAGACCATAAGCGCATATGTTGTAGCCATAGGCATAAATTCATATTTACACAATGGGTCACTTGAAGTAAGGTATCCATTCCGAGGGACATGGATGATTTCGATGATCTGAGGAACCTAAAATCATAATTTGTGACTTATGTAAAGTGTTATACTCAAGAAGGGTCTGAACACCCAAAAGGTTTTTCCACCACTTAGTGAACATATTCTCATAAAGAGGATATGTGACAAATCTTTACACTATCATTTTCCAAAACAAGAGCATCTAGTGTTCATAGAATGGATTTTCATAGGGCTATAGAGTAGGGCCTATGAGATTTATGGCTTATTCCTTATTTATTCCCTAATATTTTCCTTAACTATGGAGGTGAATTTTTTAGCAAACAAACACTTTACTTTTTGTCAGGCTTCCCTTTGCGGGTTTTCATCCTAACATATTTTGTGTCTCTTTTTCATGTAGTTTAATTTCATTCAATTTGGACCATTATAGGATGGAATTTAAGGTCTTACAACATTGATGAAAATTCAATCATTTTAGGTTCATGAAATACATGGAAATAATATGGGGGATGTTACACAGGAGCCAAATTCGGATACCCCTGCTCAAGATCCTTCCAATATACTCTTGAGTGGGGGAATAAAATTAATAAATCATGGATTGAGGTCCTCTTTTCATTAGTGACGATATGGAATAATCATACTAGAAGTTTTTCAGGACATACTAAGGTGTTTGATTTCTACCAAGGCCATTTCATGGCTCCAAAGTATTTTCAATTCCTTTTTGTTGAGTGACACCATTGGTTGATGACTATATGTGCATATGAAGGAGCCATATGCATACATTAATCATCAAGTAAAGGGTCTTTTGAAGATGATAATATTTTCCAAGGGAAATGTAATATTTGTAGTGACCTAGGGTTCATGAGAAATGAAGTGTTATTTATGAAATGAGGTTCTTAATATATGGTGGAAGTACCCCATTTTATGGTTAACCAGGTTAAGGCTCACATGTTTTGTAAAAACGATTAAAAATGGGTGATGGTCTGCACAGTTTAACGTTATGTAGTAGGGACGTATTTTTCTCCGTTCAATTTTAATATCAAGTTGGGAGGAATATTGAGGTGTCATTTATTTTCATATGGTAAGGACATATATTTTCAAAAGTTTTAACGCAATGTGACTAAGACATTAATATTGCATTTTAAAATCATGCGGTAAGAACACAGGCTCCCATACATGAAAGGAAAATGTTACAGATGGTCCCATGAACAAGGTTTTGGGTATCACTATGTATCCCATGGTGATTGGAATCAAGCCATTCATAGTTATGAAATAAAAAAACACCTCTGTAGGAATGACCCGAATGAAGATCTAGGAATTGTTGTAGTTGGGCCCAAGATTTTTGATTTCGGTATCACTACTTATCTAGTGTTGTAAAGAATCAATCCATATGTTATTCTAAAGGAATTGTGCACTTTATTTTCATGTGAAAAGGACATCAGTATCCCAATGTGAAAATGGGGAACTATGGATTGACCAAGGGATAGAAACATTGACCTCACCATGTATCCTACAGTTATTGGAATCAAGACATATAGAGTTTCTTGGAAAAAGAACCCTATGTGCAAGTATAGACAATATGAATTTAGGGTACATTTTTATATTTATTATGAGTTGACCCTGGATAGATGATATGGGTGTAACTACATATGCTACGATGATAGGAATCAATCCACACTTAGTTCTTGGAGAAGGAGGTGTGGTTGGAGGGTAGTCACCAATCATAGGTTTCCTCTTAGGTTGGGATGAATGGAATGTGAAAATTTATGTTTTATGGGAGGAAATAACTGTGAATTTTACCATCATACTATGAGGTATCATGGTGTTCCTTTTAATGTATTTCATTATGGACCATGATTCAACTGTATTGAATCATTATAATTCATTTGTGTGAGGGGTATTATTGAAATTACTATGCTTAAGTGAGCTATGATCAGTGTGAGAAACAGGGAATGATAAGGGTCTCTCAAACAAAGAAGTGGATAGTATGGACTTGATAGGGGGTTTTGTATCATTTTGTGGATGGATAAACATATAGGATCAATATTTCCCTACGTTTATCATTGTCCTAAGAATCAATCTTTACATAGTTCTTAAAACATGTTCAGTTTAGTGTCACGTGCTAATGATATTAGCGGTGTTGTTTAACATCACTTGGTAGGAACTTTTTTCGGGCATTCTAATGTCAAGCGTTAAGGATGTGGATGAATCTACATGAAATATGATGAATGGTGTTGTTGGGATGATTAATAGAAGTCTGAGATTCCATATGCATCTCATGGAAATTATAATCAACCCTTTTGTAGTTTTCAAAACCCATGAAACTTACTTTCGTGAGGTATGGCCTTTAGCCATTAAATTTAACATGATGCAGTAAGCATGAGGGTGTTCCATGGATTTTAACTTCTTGCTACTAGGAGAACATCTGTACAATTTAGCATCACATGGTCAGCATGTTCTCATACATTCTAGTGTCATGTAACTAGGATTAGGGATATTGTGCATTTTGAAGTATTACTACTAAGGCATTGTGCTTCATGACCCCTATGCAGTGTATTTATTGAGAATCCTTTCATTGGTTGCTGGTGTAACACACTCCCCATCCATTATGGCTATCGATTAAGCTCTATTGTGATAGACATTCTGATTGATGTGAGGTCCTTCCCATTTGGTTTCATGTTTCGGAGGATTGTTTCAAGGTATCATCAGGTTCCTTAAAACTAGCACCAACTCCCCTTGGAGGAATGATCGTTGGAGAATCATTTAATTAAAGTCCCATTCAATTAAATTATCTAGGACTTCAAGGTTGTACAATGTATGAATGTTATTCTCATGAAGTCATTCCAATTCATTAAGTCGTTTTTATGATATCTCATCTTCTTAGAGTTGTCTACAAATGGATATTCTGAGTGAATGTTTTTGATCATATATGTGTAATGTTGCCTCTTCCCTGTACACTAATGAGTATGATTTTGTATGATTAGTAGTACAAGTGGTGGTATATTAGGCCCATAAATCAGGGAGGAGCATTTCCGACAAGGTTTTATTTTCCTTTATCGCCATATATTGAGGTATATTTTAAAGAGTCTTATTAAAGGCCTTTATCTATCCACTTTACCCTACATGATAGCGAGATGAGTTATTAAAATTAAGGTCGTATTCCTAGTACATTTTTCTAAACTATGTATCTTAGGAATTGGTGTCATTGTCCATCTATATTCGGTGAGGAACACCAAACCTGGTGATGATATGGGACTTCATGAAGTCGATGATGTTCTTTATCCTGACTTTATTGATGGATATCACCTTAGGCCATTTGGAAAGTAATTCAACGGTAGTAAGGATATACGTGACCAGTTTTGTGGTGGATGGAGGATATGAACCCCGGAAATCCATTCCCCATATGGAAAATAGCTAGGAAAACATAGTTGTATGTAGAAATTATAATTTTTGATTTATGAAGTTTACATGGATCTGATAGACATGAAATTTATTGTTGAATTATACACAATGTTGCATCATGGTTTTCAATTAAATAATCTATCTTCATGATTTGATGGGAGATCGTGATTATAGATTGATGAAAACTGCCAGAGCCTATGTGGAATTCTTCCATGACGATAAGAATCTCTCCTTATTCTAGAACCAGTGGTGGATTCTCTGAAATCCATATTGGTAGAGGTCCTCCTTCCCATTTGGGCCACCCTCTAGGGTAATTTTTTTTACATCATTCCAAATCTATTCTCTTTCAGCTCAATTAGTTTGGGAGAGTACCATTTTAGAGATAGATTATTATGGGCCCTATCCATCTAAGGGTGGATGATGTTTTATCACGCTCTAGGGTGGTGTTGACCTATGGGATTTCTTCCAAATCACATATAAAATACAGTGAGACCATCCTTTAGTGAGTTATATGGAATATTTCCACATCTTGATCAGGGTTTTCTAAGACTATAGGTGTATTAGACAATCAGTTAGAGAGATAATTCTATGATAGGAGAACATGATGTAATGATGGATCAAAAGGGAACTGATCAATTAGTCCCCTGACATAGCTAGGGATAGGGGATAGTTCTTCCTTTTTAATTGAATATTATACATTGATTTTTTTATCACTTGTTCTAAATCCACTTTGATATTTAAGTAGGATATATGATGTTTTAGGGATATTTCTAATCCAGTAATGAGGGATTGGTATTCTACTTAATAATTTATGTAGTCTTCAGATACTGAAAAATCATAAGGAAAAAATTCATTTTTCTAGCGAGACAATTACAGTCCCTAATCCAACATGATTGAGCCCTGGGTTTCTATCATTTTTCTGATAGGTATTTGGGAGGCACTGTTAAAATTCATCTCCCATGTTTAGGTGTGTCATTGTAATAGCGGACATATTCCTCTAGAGTATTGGTGTCCATCAGTGCATTTTCTAGGGTAGGATGTGTTGAAAGGAAATAAGCTAGGGGTTTCCATTTCAAATATTTATATGATTTAGACTAAATATTTTATTGTTTCTAAATAACATCCAATCAGTCCAAGCACCCAGTAAACATAGGAAAGACAATGATGTACTTGAGCGGGAAATACAAGAGACTTTGTGGAATTCATAGTGCTGAAATTAATTCCTTATCTTTTTCACTCTGAAGAAGAGTGCATGTCATTCTTCTTGAGATAAGAGTATTAGGTCTTAGTAACTATCATTGTTCAACTGAGGTAATAGAGAATATTCTCACTTCCAGCATCTTTTTCATGCGTGAGTAGAGCACCTGATGAGCATTCTATGGTGGAAACTGATAAGATGAGTGGCCACACTTCCAATGGTGGCATCATAACCAGTGGGTGCAATAAATAGTTCTTATGATTTTTTAAATATTTTTTGAAATCATTATTCCATTGATAGGCATCTCCCTTCCACATTATCCGACTAAGGTGGAGAGATTTTATAGAAAATTTGGCTATGAAACACCAAATGTAGGTGAGATTTCCATGGATCCCCCATAGTTTATTGAGGTTTTTTGGGGTGACAATACTAACATTTCACTAGTCTTCCTTGCGTTGTTATTGATGCCACGATGGAATACCACAATGCCATGAAACTCCCTTGATGTTACCCCAAAGGCACATTTCATAGGATTCAAATCTAGATAATGATGTTGCAGTTTGGTGAAGAATATTTATAGATTCGTGAATTGATCACATTGATTTCAGGATTTGATAACCATAACATCGAAATCACATTTGGTTATTTTTACTATGAACAACATAAATATGTGATGAATTCATTCAACATTGTTTAAACCAAAGGGAATGAACTGATATAAAAAGATCCTTGGAGGTTTTATGAAGGTAGTGGCTTCCTCATCTTCAGGGGCCATATTTATTTGATTTCACCCTTAATAATTGTCCTTGAATGAAGGGGAATAGAAGAAAGAAGTTTCATTGATGAATAGTTCTATAATATGAAATAGGATGTCGTATTTTGGGAAATTACAATGATGGTCTCTAAAATCAACGAAGACCCTAATTTTTCCATTCCTTTTCATGATATGGATGATGTTGGTGAGACATCATTGGTATTTTACATCCCGAAAAAAAGTTCTATTTTATTTATTTGCCAATTACTACCACTAAATTGGTCTCATTAGAGGGGTGAATTCTCTTGTTATCCTTCTTGAAGCCTCTATTACCTTCAGGAAAGTCAAGATGGTGCATAGCCACATCTGGATT
Organism: Viscum album; assembly: GCA_963277665.1. Lineage (NCBI taxonomy): Eukaryota > Viridiplantae > Streptophyta > Magnoliopsida > Santalales > Viscaceae > Viscum > Viscum album. The sequence goes on from OY728167.1 coordinate 690,526,365, forward strand.
CAATTTGAGAATTTATGTGTAGTTATAAGAGAACACGTATCGTTTCCACTTTAGAAATGCAATATACATCTCTTTCTATTCAAGGTACATGGAGGATCTAATCACGGTAGCTTATGGGTCTTCCTTTATTCCATGATTCACTTGTTCGATCTCATCAACGACAGTGGACACACCTTCCTCAAATGAAATTGTGGGGTTCCTAAGGTCATCCTCATCTTCTTCCACATCTGAATCCATGGAGGCATTTTCAGATGAAGTTGGAAATATGGGGGCTTCTCTTCCAGTATCTAGGTGAGGTAGTCTATGAGGAGAGACATAATCTTTCCCTATTTCATGATTTTTTTCACATAGATGTTAGATATGATCATTTATTACACTATATTTAGGGACATAAAGAACATGGACATACAGGGTCTGTTTATTACCTAAAATAGATATATTGGGAGCATATAGTCATTATGGAGCATATTTCTTGAATTTGTAGTGTATTTTCCTAATCCATTGGGGACTAAAACTTCTGTATCATCACCCACCAATGGTTGTGTGCATTTACTTTCTTATAAACCTGCATCACTATATGTGGCTCTATTATACTCATAGGGAGAAATATCACTTTGTAGTATGTCGACCTTTCCATTGATGGGGTATTTCAGACATTGATGTAATTTTTAATCTAATTACACATGGACACATATCTTGGACCTTCCAATAATGGCATTATATTTCATGTTTTTCTAGTTAACCATAAACAGAACGTCAAATGCGAGATCCCCATATTGATTTATGTTTTTGATCATACTAATAAGTCTTTTCTCACACTCATCATACCCTTTAATGGTTATATTTGTGGGTGATAGGTCCCCGTATATATATCTGAAACATCAAAGGGTTTGTGATGGGATGAGTTTGATCCTAGAAACTTTATCAATCAGGGCCCTTCTGACGTCATCAATATTGAGTCTGCCCAAAACTTATAGGGCTATATGTTACCTTGGATGACTTCTTTATGATCCTAGTAAGTGATTGAGATGGTGAAATGACATTCTGATGGCATGGTCTCCACTCAGTACACCTCACCTGTAGTGACTTCTATCTCAAACTCATACGGTTTTTAGAGGTATTTAATGAGTTCCTCTATAATTTCTATTGAATGATGGAGTGCATCTTGGATTGAGATTTTGGCAGGGAAAATTTCCAACCATTTCATAATTTCATTCATTTTTTCAAGAGGTTGGTGCTTCATAATATGAGACACTCTTTGACATGCATCCCAGGAGCTGATGTAATTTAGGTGGATAGAAATAGTGACTCTATAGAGGTCGAGAGAGGGTTAGCAGACAATGGTGTAGGTCATGTGTCCTTCCAAATTGTTCGGGATAATTAGAAAATTGAACCTCCACTAAGTAGTCATGTAATACAACTGTATTTCAACACATCCAGTTTTCTAACATCTAAGCACACCTAGCCGTAAATTTTTTCCAATCACCTTGTTCTTATGGCTATGAAATTATTATTCAATACACCGGCTCTAAGAATTCATCTAAAACTAACTCAATGTAATTGATCGTTCCATGACGGAAATTTTTTAAAATGAAGTGTCCATGGGTGTTATGACCCTATCTCATATAGAATGGGTAGTAATAAAGATGATTGGTGAGCTTGACCAAATCAGGCTTCCTTTTTCTTGGGAGAATTAGTATATTTTTATCCATTATTATGAGTAAATAATCAGGGACTTTCTCATTCCTGAAGGAGTAGGATTTATTTATTGGTTTCTCAAATCATGAGGGACCTTGATTTCATTGTGCTTCATACTGAGTGTGGTTTTGTGGTCACTAATGCTTGAAAAGAGGTGTTGGGTGGTTGAGGACCTTCCTAGGGCTTGGATGGGAGATGCTACTAGCTTTGGTGTGATAGCTACAACTTATTCATTTCCTAGAATTGTCCCATGTGCTAAAGGTATTGGTCGAGATATTGAACAGGTTTGTGGAATGGCATATTCCAAACATTGGGTTGTATCTATGAAAACATGGAACTAACTGATTGTTTCATTTGGATTAAAGGTTTCTGGAACTCATCTCATATACTTTTAGCATAGACTTCGAATAGTTACTCTTATGAGAGTGGGATTCTGAGAGAATAAGTTAGAAATTTCTATCTGGCTATTAGGTTAGACACCCATTCATTTTCACATTTTTTGAAATTTTTCAGGTTGAAGATTTTTTATTTCCTCTCTGTGGAGCTAAACTAATAATGGAATTGATGATGAAGGTATTGACATCCAGTGATAGATCCTACCATCAATCTACTATACCAAACAAAGGCATTCCATGTTAGATTCGGTACCAAAAAACATATCTTGGTCACCTCCTACTGATCTTGAGGGACAATCATCAGCCCACATTGGGATATGAAGTGTTTGAGATTTTTTTAGGGTGTCATTCACTTTCAAAGGTAGTGAAGGCTGGATTGATGTAATTGGTTGACGGTAAAGATTCATACAACCATTTAGGATATATCTTCCTTTCAGGCAGCATAGGTTCACATTTCCCATCCATGGATTCCATTCAAGTATCCAGGGACTCGAGGATATTAAGTATCCCTGGGGGAATTATTGTCTAAGACACCTCCCATCATCGAGGAGTGGTATGGTATTGATGAGGTGGCCCCTGTTTTTTCCCATTGATTCTCTATTTATCCTTAGACTAGATTATTTTTCTAGTGATGGAGAGGTTTTTTCCGCAACAGAGGGAAGTCATGATTATTTTCAACTTCTTCATCTAGATAGAATAGCTGACCAGATCCAGAGCTGTTATGATTCTCATATTCCACTCTCACTGGTATATTGGCCCTTATAAGAGGATGAATGTCCGCCTCTTCCTGAAGATTATACCCATTGGGAATATTTCCCCTGATAAGTTCCTCATCGAGTTGTATAAGATCTTGTATTTCAATATATAATGAAAAAATTTCCTATGTGGAAGGAACTTCAACTCTTCCAGGAAGTGATTGGGATTTAGAAATTCCTTTCTAAATTTCATTAGCATCCTTTAGAAAAAAATATGTGGAATCTCTCTATTGGGAGGTGCTAGGTTTTGGATCCTTCTCTAATTCTAGGTGTGTAAAACCTCAGTCGGTGAGTCCAAATCACCCTCCTATCAAGGTAGATTCCACATGTCGCATACTTTTATATTTACATCTTTATTCACAATTTTTTCATATTGATAGTGATGAAGTTTATAAAGGCATATCAGTAAATGGTGGTTTTTCCATTACTTTTATCCCAGAATGATGATTCTACACTGTATGTGTCTGGATACTTCTTATAAACCTTGTCTATATTGTATTGTTTTGACTTTAAACCCTGGTAGGGATTTATAGACTTTTCCATATGCTCCTATTATCATGGGTTACGAACAATGACATTTGGGGGGGTGGATGTGATTGACGAATGATCCTTGACCAGCATAGGATTTTTATATGGTGATTGGAACATATGGGATGTCAATAATTGATATTTACCTCCCAACCAAGATAATAAGGACTTCCTTAGTGGTGATGATGACGATAAAAATACCCCCATACTTATGGAATAGGGGACATTCAGGGATGTAATTATCATTGGTTGATCCTATTGTTGACAATCCAATGATTTCGGTTAGGGATTTAATTATTATAAGGAGGAAAATTGAGATATAAATTCCCCCAAACTAGTGGGAAGTAGTTGATCTGGAATCACTATTGATATCCATTGTACACTCTTGGTGTGTTATGAACATGGTGATGGTGATAGAGATATGAATGCACCCTGGCCCAGCTGGGTGGGGTTTGATCAAAACTATTTCTGGTATGTCTTGAATCTTCTCAAGAATTGAGAATATGATAGGTTGAGGTAGTGGTATATATTCCCCCAACCTAGTGGGTTGATATTTCTCCTGAACGATTGATATTCCAACTGCTACTACTGCCAATTTGATAGGGAATTGTTTTTCTCTCTTAAAAGATGGGTGTGATGGAATCCCATAATGGGAATCATTACTAGTGTGATGTTATACGGATGCTCTCAAAATCAACTTCCATGTTAGTAATGAGTTGTAATTACATTGAGGGGCCCATTTTAAATTAATTTTTTCTATTCCCCTTCCCTGTTCGTGATGCATGTGAACCATTGAAGTGCGGGGAATTATGTTGTAGTGACCATCTAGATCGAGCATTACCTGATCCCTTTATTTCACCATAGCATATAAGATTATATAATGATGTGTCTAAGGGGATATTTTTCCCCAAATTAGTGGAAAAGTGAAACACTCCATACATTCCCCTTTCTAAAATATAGATATATAACATGGATTTATATATCAGCTTCTGGAGATTCACAATGCAATGAAGGAAAGCATGTTATGGGTTTACGTTGTGATTTTCCAATTTTGGATCTCAGTCTAGGGAGATAGAGGCCGTGTAGGGCTAAAAATAGTATATATTTATGGCTTGAAGGGGAACCTCATATCCTAGAGAAGGGAGGTTTCTAGCCTTAATATTCCAAAGAGTAGCACCCATATTTTGGCATAGATAGGACATTCACTCCTTTTATATCTCATCTGGGACCTCATGGTTAGAACTAGTGAGAGGCACAACCAAGATATGAAGGATGTCTATGGATAACTCTATCCACATGTCAATTTTAGCCTCCTCCTCATCAAACATACATTCCACCATCTGGTCAGACCAAAGAAGTTTCTTCTGAGGGTCACATGCTTACTAGAGTGGGGGGCTACTAGAAGATGATGGGGAACTATATAAAGTTGAACTTGATGGTTCGACAACCTATCTATATGACGGTGTCAATATTTTAGACACCCTTCTATACAAAGGGTTCTAGGAAATGGTGTAATTTTCTTTTCCATAGTAGATATCTACATGGGGAGGTTGACCATGGTAGATTTAAAAAGTAGAGTCCCTGTGATCCATATCCACACTACCCTAAGGTAGACTATTTTGGTAACGATCATCTTCTTATTTGGTATAATATTCAAAAAAAACTTCATGTATTGAGAGTGTTTTATGATTGACCACAAGGACACTAGTATTTCAATGATTAGGAATATCGGTATGAACTGATTATATGATGGTTTTAGTAACATTCTTATAACCATCTGGTGCCACATAAGTATGAGATCGTCGTAGAGAAGATTTTGGAATATGCTGATTAGTTATCTCATTATTGGTAGGAATGTGATAATATCTCGAGGTATGTGTCATTATAACTTGGTGAGCCTTAGTTAGGATGGAGATATGAGCCTGATCCTGAGACATTGGAATATATCGGAAGTCTTTCATAGAATGGGTCAGAGCCTACCCCAAGGCAGGTGACACTCTAACTTGGTAAGAATCAGGTGGAGTAAGGATTTCAACCCATCCCAAAAATGCATTCCCTACCAGAATATATTGACGGACCTCTAGAATGGGAGCAGAGATAAGTGTCTCCTTTTTTATTGCCTCAGAATTATGTTGCAACATCCATTCATTAGAATAAGTATTAATATAAACCTATATTATGTGATCTACTAAATGTGACCAGAAGACTCATTAACAAGAATATGATCATGTCCTGAGGCATATGACATTCTCACATGATCATCCTCGGCTAGAATAAAGACATATGCTCTATCTAGAGCCTTTGGAGTATGTCGATAGAATTATTTAATAGTAATATTATCCTTTCCTTATTCATATGACCCTCTCACTTGGGGATCCCGATCTAGAATGGGGATATGAGACCAATCCTATGCCTTTGGAATATTCCCCCAAACCTGAGTCATGAGACACTCTCACTTTGTGATCCTTGATTATATTGGTATATGATCCAAGTCTGATGCCTCATTCTTTAAGGGGATATGTGGATAATTCTCCTCGATGGGAGAAAGAGTGTGTGCTTGCTTTAGGACAACCAATTTTTCCTGATGATGAGAGTTTTGAGCTATCCTAGATGCAGGGATAAAAATATCCCTATATCTAAATTAGTTCTAAAATATGGTTCTAGAGATCCTAAATTGTTGATAAAATATATTGGAATTGTTATCCATGTGTGTACTGTATTATATGCCTTGATATTTTCTATAACCATTATGTACTGATATATATTTTCTATTGAATTGGGGATATTCTCCCACTTCTATCATCTAAGTTCCAATATATTATGCTGATTCACTTTATGCATGGGGGTAGGGATATATGCGTCCCCCATGCCTGCTATGGGAATATGCCCACAAACCTATTTTAAGTGATCATGGATACGATCATTCTTTCTGGTTGCATCTAGAATATGATGATAGGTAACTTCAAAAAAGAGGGGATTTGATCTCACTTCTATATATCCAACGCCTTCCTCACTTTAGGTTCCTTCCTTTCTACTCATTCATGGGTGTCAGAGCTGATAGAGTGTTAGGTGGTACCCTCAGAAGGCGACTGGTGGGTATCTATGGGATGATTTTGGTGAAATTGGTTGATAGGGTCTCCCCTCAGAGGATCTTGAACTGAAATAGATATATATTGGGCTTCCTCATCCACCTTCATAATATATGGAAGGTGGTAGTTGTTACACTCTTGGGATAATCTACTGAAACAATAGGTTGTGGAAAATAGGTTCATTGGCTTAGCTGAAGCATTTCCTTAACAATGTGGATTCATTAGATTTTGTACTTTGATACCTTCACATGAATATTTTTGGGTCGGGATAGTTCCATATCAGGGGTGCTTCTGAACCATCGTGTTTTCCACCTAATGTTGAATTTGATGGGAATGTGAGATCACTTTATGACTCGCAGGGGTTACAGCCACTATTGACATTCCAAAATCGATGCTGGATGATTTAATTATCTTAGATACAGATAATTTTGATGATAGAATTATCTAAAATCATAAAAACAACAGAGAAAAAGGTAATCGATTAGTGTAATATCATAGTATTGTTGTGATTAATAATATATGAATGGTTAACAAAATTGTTATTCTATTCCAGATCCAACCATTCTTCTTACGTGGACTTGTCAAAGTGAGGATAGACTTATTTTTTAAGAACCCTGATTATAGAGGATCAACTGCAAGATTATACATGTATTACAAGTTTTTTTGTATAGGATACTCAAAAAAAAGTGGAATGAAACATGATTAATAGATCATTTTGTTAATTTAGTGATTCATTTCGGGTTCACCATTTTTACTTCAATGAAGAAGCAGTGCCCTCTATGTGCATTTGGTGTGGAATGATGGTTTATTTCTAGGAGGGGTTATTTTTATGAAATCATTTATATTGGTTTACCATTTTTCTTATTAAGGAAAACATACAACGGTTCCCTCATCCATATCTGGGTACACACACACTTTCCAAAGGTAGGTTGTCAATTGGGGTATCAGATCCAATTATGTGTAGGGAATTTCATTGGTTTAGATGATGGGAGGTCAGGCTCATCATGACCTATGGGGGGGATTGACGCATACTCTGGGAAACTCTTTTAGATTTAATATATGTTTGAGAATAACTTCCTAATACTTGATATGGGGTCAATTTACCTAACAAAACATTCATAGATTGATATTTTTTATATTCATAATCTTGGGGTCTTGATAGTGATTCCATCTATGTGTATCTGAAGTTCTTCATTTGTTTCCCATTAATGAATAGTTGTTTATATTATAAAGTTTTATAACTGAGTGCTTGAGAATATACTGTTTCATATGGAGGTGGTTGATATTTTGATGATGGGATTGAACCATTATGTGGTGTCATGTGTACTCTAGTTATTTCAGTGATCAAAGTCGATGTAGTCTTTTGAACCCATGAATTTTAACAACATGTGGAAATGACATATGTACGGGCACTTAGGAACCGGTTATTTCAGCTTGTGTATCAATGAGGCATCCAATGTATACTAGTTATAGAAGGAATTGAATTCATCATATTTCATTCATTACTTTGGGACCTCTCCCATGGTATATATCAACTTATAGGGGAGTTTTATGTCATGTAACTCATCAGGGCCAACATATTAGGATCATCATGGCTGGTGGAGACTCATGATTCCAATGATCTATTTATTATGACTCACTAATCCCATGTGATCTATGATCTATATGAGAAAAAAAGGTGGTGAGTTATAATATTCATTGCATATGGATGTGGAAATTACATACTAGGACATTCCATGGAATGTTTAATATAGATATCAGTCCTTAGGAAGTCATCCTACGTATCCCGGTAATGGCAGAAATCAGAGTAATCATAGTTCATTTGATTGGGGCATACATAATGTTATTTCCATATATGGATGGTATGATTATTATAATTACGTAATCCCACGTAAGATATGATTGGTGATGGGAAACAAGGGATTTTTTATTATCGATCTCATTTCCTATGAACATGGGATTTTCATGCTGGGACTACCTTTTTCTGGGTCAGTAAAGAGATCGGGAATCAGAGAGGCATCCTACATGTCTGAGTTATTGAATGAATCAAAGTCATCATAATTCCTTTGATTGGGTATTACAAAATAATTTTTACATATATTTTTAGGTCTTACACACTAAAGATTGGTAAACTGTCATTTCATGGGATCCTTATTGACCTGGCCTTCTTTTCTTCTTAACATTCTTGATTGTCCACTTGACATGCCTTGATTTTCCACTTGACATATTAGAGAATGTTATCCAAAAATATCTAAGGGTAATTTCACGATCTGGTTTTTTTATGAGGGATTCCACATATCCTGGATGGCATGTTTTATAGTTATTTCATAATTGAGGTTAGATTTTCAAGAGTAAATCACAAAACATGGATAAATGATCCTATAATCCATCATATGAACCCAACTGACCTATATAGTGGGTGTTGAATGATCTTGTTGACCTTCCTGGGTGTCATAGTGAGACTTGGTAGATACACTAAGAAGGACTTTCTAGAGTCGATGTTACATGTCTTGGAGGGTTTCATTGGTCTTGTATGAAATCTATGGAGTACATTGTGAGACATGGATGGATTTCCAAGAGGGATTCATGAGAGCAAGTTTACATGCTTGGGTGATTTCACAAGACTCGCCTAACATGAAATATCACTACCATATAGGATAGGTGACATGTATAAAGGTTGCCGTAAGGCATGGATGGCGAGCTTGGATGGCTTCATGACACTAAGGTGGCATACCCGTGGGTTCCATGTGACTTTCCTCAACACATCCAAATGACTTTACATGATCCATATAGTATACCAAAGGGGTGCTGTGAGATTTGAATGACATGCCTTGTTCACTTCACACATCATGAATGGTTCACGTGATGCACATTAGGATCAGAATATATTCCATTCAAACAAGTCTCTCATATTTTAGTATTTATTTGAGCCTTTATATTGGGAATTCCATAGACTATTTCAGTGGTAACTTGTATGAAGTATCATGTGTAATAATAGTTAGGTATGGTGTTCTTTACTTTTCCTACTATAATTCATTCCCCTGATCTAAATAGATCATGTGAAGACCCTATCAAAGATGTGTGATTTATCTTATTGTTCGTTGGTGTCTAAAATACTAGAAAACTTCCATGTGGTGCGAACATACACTCCTATAAATCTATATTGGTGCTTAGGAGCATTAGTGCATATGGATAAAAAAAGTTTAATTCATCTGGGAATGTAGAGAATCATATTTTATATTGTGGTGGGTGATTTATAGACCATGCCATTCTGGTTTTCTAATGCTTTTCATGGTGAATATCACACAAATATCAGCTGGTGTCGGTGGAGGCCCTTAGTGTCATGCGTATTTTCCACAGATCACTTTGGGGATATCACATCTCTTCCGGTGACTGCGAATCTATCCCATCAATTCCCCTTTTATTGTATTATCACCAAGTGATGGGGGCATGTTTTAATTATGATTTTCTTCCAAATTAATTTCATATTTACATTTCGACAAGTGCAAGGGCCTTCGCGAGATCAGGCTGACTTGTAAAGGGGTATTGTGAGACCAAGTTGCAGATAACCTTAGCATATCGTATGTGTTTTAAGACTACATGGGGGCTCCCACCTCCTTCCCTTTTATTTCCTTTGTTTATTATTCAATGGTTAGGATGTTTTAAATATTCCATGATTGTTGTTGAAGATAATTAATCTATCTCATGGTGAAGTGTCATGAGACTAATCGATGTAACTTTTGGTAATGTGTGATCATCTCATGGAAATTTACATCTATTTTTCCTTGGTGGCAAAAGGGGAGTGCAAGGTTACCTAGACATGGACATGGCTTTTACCATGATAGGTATGAAATGTTGTAGGAATTTCTCAAGCTGATAGGGATGTGTCGTTAGGGTCTCTTGGCATCTGATGAGTCTCCATGGGTGTGTTGCATGACTTATATTACCAAAAAGAGGCTCCCAACTCCCTCCTATTTTATTTCCTTTTATTATTCTTAATAAGATATTTATATTTCATGTTTTCATAAATTTTTTGATGGAAAACATTCTCCCCATCATTTATGTGTCAGATGAATATTATGATCGAAAATGGATCATTTTTAATATATTCCTCTTATTTTCTAAGGTGTTTTGGGTCGAACACACACTAATTTTCTCTAGGGGAGCCACATGATCAATATGGGATCCTGCAATGGAATATGTTTCCTATCCTAGACAGTCACTCTTCTTGCCTATGGAAGGTCATATGATCATTTTTTGATCTCGCAACGACATGAATACATTCTAAGGGATAGCTGCTTTGCTTTCCTTTAATGTGGATTATGTTCATTGATGGGTCTCATGATGGCTTGTGAAAATTATGAAGGATAGTTTATTTTCTTTACTTTAAAGCACCTCATGTTCATGGATGTATAATTTCATAGGATGACCAAGGGTGTTATCATCTCAATGAAGCATGTCAAAGGGTGCATGGAAAGTGTTTCAGTTCATCACATGAATGTCACATAACCCAAGAAACATGGTTGTGTTTTGTGACATAAGGTTCTCAAGTAGGCGTCATACGAAGTCCAAATCCTCATACAACTTATTAAAGAGTCAATGAGATGGATTCTCACAAATATTTTACTCACATGTACATGTAATATTTATTTTTTCACATGGATGTATCAAGTGCAGAATGGGGATTTTCATGCACAAATTAATATTCCATGTGTGCAGTGTGGACTTCCCTTGGATTAGAATGTTGTGTTGAGTCTTGAATGATATTCATACTTGGCTTTTATGGTGTATCCAATAAAATATTTAGGACATGATCATTTCCATATTATTAGTTTTTGTCTATAATTATTCACATAAATGGATATGTAGAAATTTATTCTCTATATACATGAAGGTAGGAGAGGATATGTGATTGGTTCATCATTTTCATGGGGATGTATATACACACAGTGCATTATTTCTCCCCATTATAGGGTCACAGTTCCACATCCATTCACAAGATAGGTTTTGTGGTGAAATCCATTCATGGGATAGTGAGTGTCCAGTCAGTCATGCATGTGAGCTACTCCACATAACCCTTATAAAGTCTCAAGAAATATCATTCATGTAACCCTTATATAGGCTTGAAAATCTATATTTTACGTATAAAATGAGATCAATTTTATCCAAATAGGAAATTTCCCTCTCCATACTGTGATCTCTCTGTATTTATATTCAAGGTATCACGAAACATCTTCTCACCTACCAATAGTGGAATGTACTGTAAATCTATCTACCATCCATCACCCCTACATTCCCATCCTGAGATTTAAGAATGATGTCATGTCATGATATGACATTAATGAACTACAACTTCATGTATTATTCATGTCACATGCATTTGGATTTGTGCATCACTTAACCTAACTAAGACTTCACATAATTTTTTGATCCACACCTTGAGTTTTATTCATGTTCCATGAATCATCCTCACCTACAGGTTATCCATAAAACTTAGTATTTGTGTGGTGGATATTTTTTATGGTGGTGAACTCCCATATTTTCTTTCAACACATGATCTGTTTTTAGTTAGGACAACATATTTTCCTCATATGGTGACTATCATAGATGTTTATCTGTACAACGGGCCATGTGGTCATGGTTCTTATTTGTGTCTCATGCTACAGATACACATATGGGTAGGCCTTCCATGCTAGTTATTATAGAATAAATATGTCAGATCCTAACACTATCCATGGATCATATTCACAGCCTCACATTCCTTTTTTGATATGCATGGGGATTTGTCATAATCCCACAAGATACATATTCTCATGTTTGATTGATCATCATCAGATGAGATATACTAGAATTCCTCCATATGAAACTCGGATTTGCTAGGAGAGGAGGCTTGTGTGGCTGGTTCATGATATCAGTTCTAGATGTGATCCACTGAAAGCCACTCCATGACCAATCAGGCTGGCATATATAGTACAACATACGGCTCTATCTTCAGATAATATCATGATTCATATAGGATTCTAGGTGTGGGGAGTTCTACAGTAAGAAAGGTCATACATAAGGAATGTCTTTCCAAAATGTTCACTGTAAGCAGTTGTGCCACATCCTGACTCCATCTGTGACCCATCTATAATCTACATTAATGCTTCGGGGAGTTACATCATGAGCATTTTTGTGAACTCTAGGTCCTACTGGTGTGTGATATCAATTCAATGTGTAACATGTGAGTTGAAACTATGGTACTATGATGTTTAAGACAATTATGTATGGTGTCATTTATCAATGAGTATTATTCACCCTAAACATCAGTTGATCATGACAAAATAGATTTTGATTGGATAAACAGTCATCACCTATTCCCATCTATGGAAAAGTGTGTGGAACATGTTTAGTGGTGTCAAAATTTTGTATTAAAAATAAAATTTTAATATTTTGGGAGAGAACCTTTCATTAATCAATGAAATAAAAGTGGAAGTTTAAAATATAATTCTAACACTGTAATAATTACTCTTATTTGTCTTTTAATGAATTTAACCTTTTTTGTATAGTAGTTTTTCAATATACATGGATATTCAACAATGATTGATGTTATTAAGGTGGAATTAGATTCATTATTTATTATAGGTATTCCCATGATATTTATTAGAAAATAATTTCCCAAGATTATTTCACTTTTATTAGGTAAATAGAATTATTAGAGGACATCTTGGAAGAATTTATTTCAATATTTGTGGATATCCATCCATGTTTTTTAATAGAAAAATGTAATATGAAGGAAATAGAAAAATTTAGGACTTCCATGATAAAATATTCATGAGGTGATTTGGGATGGAATTGGTAAATAAGATTTCATTAAACTCTATTTATAAGATTTTAGGTATTGATATGACTATCAAAGTTAGACTGATCATTCATGGAGTCCTTTAATAATTGTACATTTCATGATCTGACACATGGATATTGTTATGGAAAATGTAAGATGTGTATTGGGACACTATGATATTAGCTACTAGAATAAAAACTGGTTTAGTGATACCCTCTTCTCCTCAGGAAGTCCATCCCTTGAAATTTAATTTCAAGAGGTGATTAGGAATCCCAGTTTTATTAGTACAACCCTTGTTGTGGTGTAGATTTATTTTATGGGAACATTAGGTGGGTGGATAAATCCCAAAGGTGTTTTTTTATAAGTCAATGTATGTTCTATTCTGTTATAGGGATTATTATTCATTATTTTATGATGAGCATGAGACCTATGAGTGGTAGATTAGGGATTTATGTAAATATATACTAAAAATAGAAAATTTTATAGTTTGGTGGGTAATGAATGAATCTATTCCCAATAAATAGAGTGTGTTGTGTACATTGGGAAGAAAGGAATAATTTTAGGGAAGCGAGGTGATTCTTACACCTTGGAAAACACGTTCATGTGAAAGAGTTGGTGGAATTCCTCATATTTATTATCCCTCTAGGGAGGTCATCATTTTCATTAGTGAGATATTTACAAGGATAACTAGTGACATATAGGTGGAAAGAAAACCCCTTCAAGGATGATTTATCTAATGCAAGCATCCAAATTCTGGTATGAAACTAAATTTTCATAAATCATGTGGTCATGGTTTGATGATATGTGGTGTCTTGGTGCATGATGGAAGGATTTTGGTGATTTTTGGTTTCACCAACTTCTATAAACTGAGAAATTATCTTTGGTTTGAAACAAGGGCAATGAATATTGGTATTTTTCATTCATCTATGTAACATTAGAATTCCCATGGTGGAATTAATTCCAAATTTTTATTTGGTCTCATTTTCAAGAAGTTGTGCATTCCGTGGGACTTTTCATATTACATAAGGATGGGGGATATGATTATTGGAAAATACAAGAATGGTAGGAACACAAGGAGTGAAGGTAATTTTTAAGGTGATATTCAAACTAGAAAAGGGATAGCAATTTAATTTTTCACTCTTTACTAGTGTATTGGGTCTCTTTCACATGACTCTAAGATCTTTATAAGTGAAGTTTCCTATGGGATTCATCGCTTTTTTCCACATGAGATTCAAGATCCTATTGAATAATAATTTAATATTCATTGAGAATTTATAAGAGTTTGGTAGAGATGTCGTCAAACCCAAGAAAGATAAAGTGATAGCTTAAAAACATATGGGAAAATGTCCCACTATACAGGACATGTCCCATTATTTCCATATTGAGGTTACAGGTGAGTGTTATAGAATAGTAGTTTATAAAAATATTGGCATGATCACATGTAATGGGTGCACAATAAAGAATCTGAGTGCCTCCCTATAGGGCGTAATTGTGGTGGAGACATGGGAATCCCGTCACAGACCTGATTACTAAAAACTATTCATATTTAAGGAAATGATTTTAAATAAACTATCGACATGTTGGAAAACTACGAGATGTAGGGTGTGGTGTAGTGTTTTACTCTCATCCCTATAATAAGATATTATTATAACTAATTCTATCTGATCTGTTTAATTTGATATTTTCAATATATCCCATTACTCATATTCTTCCTTTTTCCCTTTGATTCTTCCATACTGATGGGTTCATAGAAAGACTGATCACATGTTCAATATAATCATCAACTTCATCTATTGGGTTTCTATTGACCACATAAATTTTGATGTATCTTCCACATGAAAACTAAAATAATGAAAAATTCATCTACGAAGAATGATCTTCCTTGGGTTAGGAGCATTCCTAATAGGAATTGTCAGATTCTATGAGGGTAGACCATCCATGACTATCGTAGGGAAGGAGGATCTATTGTGATTATATCACTAAAGGAGGTTTTATCATTATGGATTCACATAATTAAGAGTTACCACAAGTATGAGGATATTCCATGATACTTCCATAGTGTTTCCACAAAATTGGTAGATTTATATTCTCTGAGAAAAAGGTCATCAACCATGGGTTAAGAGTGATATACCATTAGGTATCATGGTAAATGAAGAAACCATATATTTTCAAATGATTTTATAAGAAAAAAGATTAAAATGATCCCTTATTCATGAAAAAATCATACCTTAAATGAGATAGTCTATTCATGTGTGAGAGACTATGTGTAGATTTCTTGAGTTTGATGAAAAAGTTGAAAAACATTTGAGGAATTATTGAATAAAATATAATATGGTAAAATTTTATTAAAAAAAACATGAATACATGCTACCATAAATATCTATAGGAGATCAATCCATTATTATTTTGTGATAATGTCACAAAATTACATTACTATGATCAAAAGGGTGAATCATGCATGTAGTGTTATTTTCATGCATGAATGATGAATGATATTATTGTAGACAGTGGAATCCATTGCAGACACATCTCAACGAGAAGGAATAGACCATGGATTCCCTGAATGCAATACTCTTGAAAGTTATATGTCATAAACATGACGAGAAACATTGTGGAGGATGTGTATGATGCTATAACTTAAATGGTGGAGTTATATAGAATAAAAGAAGGATAATACTATATATATTTATTAACCACATGGAGAAGTCAAGAAAAACCAATACTTTTGGGTATTTTTGTGTTATTAGGAGAGTTATAACATTCATAAATTCATATAAACATTAATACTTTTATATCATGATTCTGGCTTGAATTATGAAGAGTGGGTTTGGGTGAAGAGATATGTCATGACCATGAATTCCGATGTGAGTTTGGAATAAATATGAATATTTTAATGGTTATGGATCTATCAAAATGTGTTTTAAGGATTAACTTCATGTGGGTTTTTGAATTTAAACATAATATATATATATATATAATGAATAATAATAAAAATAGTTTATACACGTTCATGTGGTCACAAATAATTTTCATATATGTGGTTTTTTTAGAAGGGTTGTGGTTAGGGATTAGGGATACAATCAATTGAAGAGGCCTAAAATATAGTAGGATTTTAATTAGTATAATACTTGGTAACTAAAATCCTGTATTTAAACAATTTTGTAAATATATGAATGAATAAGGTAGAGGGGAGAAGACAAAAAATATTGCAGTTATAATATATATATATATATATATATATATATATATATAAATTATAGGTTCCTAAGATGAAATTATTTTTGATGGAGAAATAAAAAACTATATATATCATTTTATAGTATATATGAAAAACAGAGAGACTTGTATCTACTAGTTCATATACATCGGTAAGTGTTAAATAATTTAGAAGTGATCTATTACAGTCTATTTTTCACTGAAGAAGAAATAAATAATAATAGAGGATGAGAGGAAGATAATTAAATTCAAATGCATGACAAGAAGAAGAAGGAAAAAAGGTTTTTTGAAAATTTGTTACACATAAAGAGTTTGAAACTAAGAAGAATATAATATTACAAAAAGGTGATATACATCTCTTTCTATAAAGGAAAAAAAGAAATGGAAGGAATAACTCTCAGAATTGGTATTGCGATGAGTGTATGAACTGTTGCGAATACAAGGGAAGAATATGGGGAATTTATTTTATGTTTTAGTGCACATAATATAAGAATAATATAATAACATTGCACCAATTCAATAATAAACAATATCCATATATGTTGGAGAGCTCTCTCGATGCTGCAAAGGACTTGAAGAAGCGGAAGACCATCTACATAGTTTGTACAAATATCTATAAAGGAGAGATAGTTTGATTAGGATATAACTATTCTAGTGAATCAAGATTTTTTCTTACACATCTCTTGAGTACATGGTAATATCCTTCAGTTTTATTATTATTATTGGATTTCCCACGGTTACGGGAATCTCATTATATTGTCTTGTTTGATTGAAGATTATTTCACAGTTTCACCAAGGACTAGCCTTACTTATTGAAAGTTAAACATTTTAAATTTATTTATCAATTATTGTGTGTGATAATAAATGAAAAATGGTAGGATAGTGAGATAATAAATTTATTAATTGTTCTAATTGGTAAAGGTAACAAAATTTAAATTGGATAAAAATTCACCAACACTAATTCACTCCCCCTCCCTCTCAATGTTCGGTATATACTAACTGCTCCTTATAAAGGGTAATATATTATTAAATAGTCTCCTTTTTATTTAGGGATTACATGATAGAAATGAGATTATGGTTGCCACAGATTGAAAGGTAAGGGTGGAGAGAGTCTTGATAGATCTTTCTCATCCTGAACCACAAGCTACTTGGGGAATTTGGATTTAAAATTGTAAATCTATGTTTGATTTTAGATTTTTATTGTACATTGGGATGTGAAATGATATTTTTTACCCCTATTAGTATATAAGTAATTTTAGGGGTTCTCATTAGTTTTCAGGTGAAAATGGAAGATAACTTTAGTAGCATGGTTTTCCCACACGGCCTATCCAACTGTGTGGTGCTTATGTTATAACATACCAGAAATTCCTAGCTTACATTTTTTATATAGATATTTTAATAAACTATTTAATTTATAATATAAACAAACTAATAATATTTTTTTGATTATTTTATTTGAAAATAATAATTTAAAACTACATGTTTTGATTAATCAAAATAAAAATTAATTTTAAATTTAAATATTTAATTTTTTATGAAATCAAGATTAAGTAATTAATTTGAAATTTAGAGGTAACACATAATTTTTTTAAATTTTATAAATATATTCATTTGTTTTATAAAATATTGATTTATTAATTTATTAAAATTAGAAATTATTATAATTCTAGTTAGTGGATATTATTAATATGAATTTATAAATAATATATGAAATATTTTTAATTAAAGTTATTTTTACTAAATATTGTAACACCCCGAGATTTTATAAAAAATATTCTTTTTAATTTCATTAATGTCTTGTGTTGTACACTACACCAAAAGGAGCTTGCACAACACACATCCTTGACTTGCCTTACATTACACGCAATCGCGGCCTTCCTCAATAGCTTGTGTCGTACGCAATACCGAGTTTCACTAAACAATGATATGCTATTAAAATATTATTAAAACTAGCCGTTATGAATAGTAATAACCACTTTTTGAATTTTGGTAAATTTTATTTTTCAAAATGGACTTCATTTTTGGATTCGGAATATCGAAATTAGCTTAGGGTGAAATTTTGGTACGTTTCGGATAACTTTCATATACTGATGAATAGTGAAAATTACTAAATTTTAATTAAAAACAGCTTTTTTAATCAAAATAATTAATAGTGATAAATTATTAATTTGAGTGGTTTTAAAGTATATTTAGAATATATTTTTAAAATTTAATACAATGTTGGTCATTGGATGTAATTTCACATTTTAACCAAATATAAACAAGTGTCGATCTTTTGATAGTTATTATCTCTTAAAAACACGCTATTTGTTTTGACGATGGGAATTAATTAGTTAATGTAACTGATATGTTTTTAATTTGATAAAATAGACATCATTTTTTAATTCATAATATCAAATATAGCTTAGGCCTAATTTTTGGTATTTTTCTGGAAACATTCATTTTTTGATGAATAGTGAAACCACTAAGTGGTAGTTAAAAAACTGAATTTTTCATAAAACTTAATTTTACTGCTTCTGTGAGTGGAATTTCGAAAGTCCGAGAGACACGGTTAATATCAAGGACTAAAATTTGGTTCAATGAGATGAAAATAATTTTTGGTGAATAGTAACTTTTTACTTTTTTTTACCACGGTTAAAAGTAAATAGGGTAATTAAGGGTAAAAATGATATTATTATTACCCTAACACATGTCCTAATTCTGTTGGATAAGTTTAATTCGACCAAAAAAAACCTTAGGAATAAAATATGACCATTTAAGCCCACATGGATTAAATTAGGACATTTATTATTAATTTATTTAAAGAAGGGTTAAAATAGTTAAAATCAAAGTTTAGTAAGTAAATCATTTTTAATATAGGGTTATACATAAGATAAATTCGACTATAAAAATTAATTAGAAATCTAAAAATATTTCCTACATAATTAAATTTTATTTGTAATTTTTAGACTTTAAATAATTTAATTTATTTATGACACAATGATGATGCAGTAAATATCTTATTAATGAAATATTTACATAATTGATGTTATAAATACCCAAATAAATGTAATTTGAGACTTTTTATGAATTACAAAAATTTTATATGTTAATATGACATGTTAGTGTTTATTTAATTAACTTTTTTAGAACTAATCATTCTGTTATGAATTTTAAAAAAATCAATTACCAAATAGTGTCAAAATTGACATAAATAGTTTTTAAAAAAAGTATTATATTATTAATTGTTATTATATTCCTAAAAATCTAAGGTTAGGCCAAATTACTTATATAAAGTTATATATATTAATAATAAACAACTTGGGGTTCGTTTGGCTCATTATAGTAAGTTTATTAACCTTATAGTGAAAGAACACAAAAAGACACGGTAAAAGTAAAATTATCTAACTTAAAGTTAAAACTAAATGATAAGGTTAAAATAGTAAACTAAACTTGTCCAAATTCTATTGGATGATAGTATTTCGAACCATCCCCACCTTAGCTTCTAAATAACTCAATTTTGAGCTATTAAAAACCGAATTTGACTTTATAATAAAATAATATTTTTAGTTATTCCAAAGGTTCCCCTCTCCTCCCTTATAAAAGGGCACCTCCACCCCCTCTTCCTCACACCACTTTGAGCCTTCAAGCTCGGCCAACCCCTGTAAAATTCTCTTCTACACTTCCCTAGAAACATCTTAGAGGTCCTGGTCTTCTTCAAAGACTAATTTTAGTGCCCTAAGAAGAGGACTCAAAGAGGCACTTCAAAGAAGAGGTAATGTCCGTTACCGATTCTTTTAACTTTATTTCTTCTTACACTTCTTCTTATTAGGTTGTTTCATTATGAAGTAATAAAACCAGTATAACTCATATACGGATATGTTATTATAAGTATGAAACAGCCCTATTTCACCATCAATCCATCCTACGGAAAATGAAATCACTGCGCGTGCGTACGTACGGAATACCGTCTCCACGCCGTGGTGTAATCTATTTTCCACCAACACCTTAATTGGATGGGTATAATGGTGTAAATAATGACTATATATGATTATTTTAAATTGATATTGATTCTTAAATAGTATATATATACTCCAATAAAATTCCACAATCATGGGAACGATATCATCACTCGTGCGTACGTACGGAATACCGTCTCCACAATGTGATGTGACTCGTTCTACATGATCTTCATTGCATAATGATTATATAAATGAATTGAATGAATTAATACGATATATATTACCCTAATACCATTCTGGAAATGAGGTATCTATAACCTAAAAAAGAAAAATACGAATTTATTCGACAAAACACGCATTAGAACAAAAAGTAATAAACACCCGAATAACAAGTAATAATGAAATATTACCAATAAGAAGCTAAGAATATGACCATATATGATATCATAACAATAATTATGATTCTTGAATAAGTCAATAACATTATTTAAATCATTATACAGGAGGTTCGGACACTTACGAAGCAAATCGGACCTAAGGTAATGGAAAATATCACAATCTCATTTTATCCGAGATTGTTTATACTTTGAAATTTACTGGGGTGTATTTTATCATCCACATCCATGTTTCCTCAATATGTAATATTTATATCCTTCTAAAATAGTTTACATCCAATTTTACCCTTCGGTGAGTTTTTAGTAAAAGATATGAAATGAATCTTTTGTCATTTTTCGTACGAGTTACTTTTTGACTTTTCCGACAAAACTACGAGAAGAATGTTTTTTTTAACTTATACGGCATGAATGTATTTTTAAAACATTATTTCCAAGAAGCTTCTTTTACAAGTTTTAAAGTTTATTTTTAATCAACTTCTTTTAGTTTAAAATTGTATTACATTTAAAGAAAGGAAAGTGTTTTTGAAGTAGAAAGGATATTTTCCTCAAGAATGGAGTTCAAGTGTTATATCAAAATTATTTTCCATCTAAGATAATATAGGGTTCTTTTTCTATCCCTATTATTACATTTATTTGATTATGTTGTGATGGAATTATTTTTATGAATTCCTTATTCTTATATGAATTGTTTTATGATGTCATGTTGTTTAAGAATCCCATTTTTATTACATGAGTTATGCAATGATGTATGATTTATGATTTTGTGGCACACATAAGAATGGTATCATTATGAGATGGGTGGGACCTCTATCTCCCTCCAATGAATTGGGTAAAGATTTTATATCTCACGAGATAGACATGGCTGGAATGGTAGGTTATACCGACTCTGTTAAACAGGACTGAAACGAGGAGTGAACTCGGTTCAGAAAGTGACTTTGTCCACTAAGATAGTCTTGGCAATGAGTCTTGACTAATAAGAAATGATTATCTACGATTATGTATGTATGCCACAAAGTTTCATTTTTTAAGTTATGATTATTGGGATTACATTTCATTACTATGATTTATCCCATGTTATGAAATTATGATCTCTTTTACAGGTTAAGATTTCCAAAAGATATGTTCTTATGAATATGATGTGATTGATATTTCTTTTGTTTACCCTTACTAAGCATTTGATCTCACCCTTTTATGTTTTATTTTCCCCAGGATATAAAGAAAGAATTTATGTTTTAAAAAAAAATATTTATGGGAGATGTTGAAGATCTTTCACCACGATTAGAAGATTATATTCTGAGTTTCCAAAGACACTAAACTATTATGGCCCTTGTGTGTGTGTTTTTGTTATGTACTAAGTATTCCGCTAAAGTAATGTAATGTCCATGTACGTCAAGCTTCAGGTCTCTACAAATATAAATTATTAACATGTAAAAATATAAGTATAACTATTTGTTAGCTTTAACAAGAAAGTAAATGATTATAAATTTACCACTAAAATTTTATATGACACATAATTATAAAATATGAATATTTAAATAAATATAATTTTTATAAATTACAATATATAATAATTATAAAATTTATAAAATTTTGTATTTCTTAACATATTATAAAATTAAAAATATAAACAATATTATAATATAATTATATAATTTTATAAAATATGAAAATAAAAGATGAATAATTGTTTTTTAATATTATATTCAAAATATATTGTCATGATATAATTATGAACAGTAAGGAAATATATTATAAATTATAACTTTTATCAATTTGCTTAATTTTCTTTAAATTAATCATATACATTTATAATAATTTCCAAACAAGAAATGAATATTATTAAATTGTTTTAATCAAATCAGAATAACAAAATATGATATATTAAAAAAATGGGTAAATATATTCTTTGAGAGTTTCAAAATAAGAAGGCTTTGAAAATAATATGTGAGGGGTATCGTCTTTGGGAGGTATCAAGACTGAGAATGGAAGAAAAGGATTTCAACCCCTAGATAATGTGAGCATACACAGTCAGAAAAATGAGTATGGATCTCTTGATTGGGTGTGAGATCAACTGTTTTTGAGAGTTTATATTAGAGAGATATAGGAAAGATGGAGTCCGAGATCGTAAGAACCATGGGATTTAGATCTGGTTAGGATTGAATGATGATGAGCTTCAATTTCCAAATATGTTTCAGGTAGGTGTTTTGGATTTTTCTAGGTGTCAAAATTTTATTAAATACCTATTTTTATTTTTTATATTTTTCCTTATTTTATAATTAGTATTTTCCTATCCATATTTTCATGTATTATTTTAAAATTATGGTATCAAAATTTGAAAATGATATGTGCTTCATTTGTCACTAATTTTAGTCGTATTCAACTTGTTTCAATGAATCATCCTAAAGAAGTTTACTCCTTCCAAATTGACATATTCATTTAATTTATTTTTCTTTATTTGTTGAATGTATATACCAATATTTTTCATAGTTGTTATCTAGAGATTGATTTGAAACAAAAATAAAATTGATTTTAAATTTTTTTCATTACATTGAATTTAGAATTCAATGCTAACAAGTCACGGATAATATTCATGTGGTGGAGAATAGATTTGGATAAATACTTTTTATAGACAAATTTGTAATTTTATATTATTATGGGAACATACTCAAATGTTATAAATAAGTATATCGTGCTGTGAGGATTTATGAAACAATATGTAAGGTCCATATTATGTAAGTGTAAGAGTTTCGTTTCAAACGGTGATGGGTGATCCTTTTTTTTCCATTTGTGTCTTCTATGAGAGAATTTTAGGATGAATCCAACCTATTGTAAATAAAAAAGATAAGGTATTATTTGTTTATTTTTATTTTTTCATGATAAAATTTATTAGTAAGGGATTACATATTTTTATTTTTAAATAACTCATCTTTTTTTTATTATCATATGGGATATATTTATTTTTCAAATAAATATATGTCAATGATAATTGAGAAATTTAAATTTAGAAATAAATTGTATTTTAATTTTTTTTTCTATATGGGTTATAATTAATATTTGAGTATATATTTTTAGGACCATTTAATAAGGGAATTTCTTCTATATGAAATTAAAATTTCATATAAACTATGATATTATCAATATCATTTCAAGAATTTATATGATTGAATTATTTCATTAAAAAGATATGCTTTCTATAATTTTGAATCCAAGGTATTTTGATATCATGAAAATATTATTGTTTACATTTATAATAAAAAAAACTATTATTTTATTCCATTAAGATAAATAAAAGTTAATATTTTATGATATCATTTTATGTGAGAAAGTACATGTGAAATCTTCAATTTCCTTTGTAATATAATATATGGAAACCATCTTAACTCCTGACATATCATGCATGAAGTAGATATATTATTCATACACATGTGTGTATTTTGAATAAATCATTCCTTGGTAGGAATTACCTTAAAAAATGTTTTGTTTATATGTTTTATATATAGAATATATGGATGAAAATTATTCTTTCATTAATATATAATGTAATGTCAAAGTTTCATGATATTCGGTTGTTCTAAATCTAGCATAATTGTTTTCGTGAAAGTGTATATATATACACACAAATATAGTTAAACATATACATGAATTAAATTTTTTTCATGTTTTTAAATTAAATACTTAAATGAAAAATTCATATATATATATATATATAAGGAAATCTTGACTTTTTTTATAAAATTAGGTGCTTTAACAATGTAAACATGATAGGGAATGGTGGACTCAATACATACCTCATGTGGGTATACCCAGAGAGGCATCAAATTTATAAGTGACCTCATGGTTTTGTTTTTAAAATCTTTCTTATTATTTTATGATAAATCACTTTTTTATTTAATTAAGGAAAGTATTTTCAAAAAGGATGGTATTTTTCATAGAAGTTTTTTTGAAATTTACATTCAAAATTGTATGTATTTTTAAATTTTTTCCAAAAGAATTATATACATCAAATATTAATATTTTATATCATGTGTTTCAAAATATTTTTTAAGATAAATATTTATTATAGTGTTTTTTACGGATTATAAAACCCTTTCTGGTCAATTTTACGCTCATACCTTATTTTAAAAAAAAATCAATGGTGTTTTAGATGTTCGAAGAAGGATAAATTCCCTTTTTATGTTAGCACACATGAAACAAGGTAGTTCTTTTATTTTAATTTAAATACAACTCTGAAAAACTATAATGTTTTTTCTAATTCTATATACCCAATACGGAAAACGTTTCTAGAATGTAAAATTTATTGCGTATTGTTTCAGTTATCTTTTACAAAATAAAAAACGTAGAATTTTTTTCACTAAATCCAGAAGCGCGGGTTCAAGGTGTCATTGTTGGTATCAGAGTCACGATCTAGAAAAATTTGTAGATTAGAAATTTTCTTTAAGGGAAAAAATACATGAAAGAAATCCATTTGAAACATATAGTTAATTAATCCCCTTAGAATTATTTTCTAAATTCTAAAGATGGTAATTGAGAATTTTCTATAGTCTGAAAAATGAATTATGATGGTGCATTTAATTTAATGGGGTAGAATGCAACCTCTCAAAAATTCCAATCTATGGTTTTTATATAAATATTTTATTAAATTGATTAACATATAATTGGAACAAAAAAATAATATTTATTTATAAGATTTTCTTTAAAAATAATAATTGAATATTAAGTGTTCTAATTACTGAAAATAAAATTTCAGGATAAAGTTAAATATTTAAAATTTTATTATTATTTAATGATTAAGTATTTAAATTAAAATATATAATTAATAAATATTTTTTACATATTTTATAAATATATGCCATTGTTTTATAAAATCATGAATTATGAATATATTAAAATAAGAAATTATTATAATTCTGGTTGATGGATCATAATAATCTCAATTTATTAAATTATCTAGAAATTTTTTTAACTAAAATAATCCTTATTAAATCAAAATTATAATCATAATAAAATATAAATATAATATTATTATAACTTTTAACAAGAAATTGCATTAATACAAAATTTATAACTAAAATTTTATATGACACATTCTTATAAAATATGAATATTTAAACAAACATAAAAATATCATTTTAATTAAAATATATAGTTATTTTATATGAAATAAAATTTTGAATTTTGTAACATATTATAAAATTGAAAATATATGCAAAATTATAATAGAATTATTAAATTTTGTAAAATCTAAAAAAAATATGAATAATAATTTTTTAAAATAAATTAAAAAATTTGGATAGCATGAAATTATGAAAATTAAGGAAATATATTATAAAGTATAGGTTTTATTAATTTTATTACAAAATATTAAAAATTATAAATATATATACAAATTTTTTAACAAGAATTTAATATTAATAATTTTTTTATCAAATTATAATTAGGAAATATGATATATAAAAAATAATAAATGGGTAAAAATACGCTTTGAAGGTTTCATAATATGTAGGCTTTGAACAGAAGAGGTGATGAGGGTCGTCTTTGTGAAGTTTCAAGACTGAACACAATGGTAAAGGATTTGAACTGCTAGATAATGGGAGAAAGTGAAGTAAACTAGATAGATCATGGATCTGTGGCATGATTGTGATATCAAATGAAGTTGGGGGTTTTGATTTGGGAGGTCAAGGTGAGATAGAGTCAAAGATCGGGTGATCCAAGGGCTTCTGATCGAGTCAGGATCAAATGGTGATGAGCGTTTAATTCCAAATCTATTTCAAGTTGGTGTTTTTGGTTTTGGTAAGGGGTCTGAATCATATTATATATATATTTTTCTTGTTTTGGATTGTTTCATCTTCAAATGCCATTTTTTCTTTTCCATCATTGTATGTAGTAATTTAAAATGATGGTATTAAAATATAAGAACTATATGTTCTTCATTGTAAAACCATTTTAGTTTGATTCATCTTAATTCAATAAACCATCATAAAGAAGTTTTCTCCATCCAAATTGATATACTCATATAATTTTGTTCGTAATTTTTTGAATTCATATACCAATTTTGATTTTTAAATATTTTTGTTTAGAGATTGAGTGGAAACATAATAATTTATTGATATTCATTTTTTCGCTTACTTTATTTTAGACTCTAATGTTAATAAATCTCATATATGATTCATGAGGTGGAGAACAGATTAAGATAACCACTTCTTAAGATCAAAATTTTAATATATCATCTTATAGAAACATCCTCAAATGTTATAAATAAGTATTCCACAGTGTTAGGACTGATGAAACCATATGTATGTGCCATGTTAAGTAATATTACGAGTTTAGTTTCAATTTGAGAGGAGTGATCATTTTCTTTCCATTGATAGCTTCTGTGAGAAACTTTTAGAATCAATCTAGCATATTCTAAATTTTAATGGAAAGGGATCAATTTCTTCAGTTATATTTTTATGATCAAATTTATTTATAAGGGATTTCATAATTTTATTTTTATAAAATCCTCTTTCTTTTATTGTCATATTAGATATATTTATTTTTTAAATAAATAAATGTGTATTTTAATCAAGTTATTTAAATTTAGAAAGTAATTTTTTTAAAATAATTATTTGTATATGTGTTTTTATATTCGTTTTATTTTATATTTTCAAGACCCACTAAAAAGGAATTAATTTTATAGGAAATTAAGATTTCATATAAACCATGATATTTTCATTATAATTTCACGAATTTGTATTTTTGAATTATTTCATCGAAAAATCACTTCTTTCTCAACTTTTTAATTTAATGAATTTTTATTTAATAAAAATATAAATGTTTATATTTCTAATAAAAAAAATTATTTGTCCCTTATGATAAATAAAATTTGGTATTTTTTATATCATTTTATGATTATTATTTATAGTAAGTTTTAAATAAAAAAATCTATCATTTTTTGTGTGCTAGTGCATGTAAAATCATGAATTCCATTTATAATATAATATACAGCCATCGTCTTAACTCATGACGTATCATGAATGAACTATTTTTATTATTCATGTACATGTATGTGTTTTGAGTAAATCATTCCTTTGAAGGAATTACATTCAAATAATGTTTTATTTATTCATTTTATAAAAGCAATATATGTAATTATTATTTAATAAACGCACAATGAAAATTCAAATTTTCATGATATTTGGTTGTTCCAAATATAGAAGAAGTTTCATTGCAAATGTGTAAATATATACCTATAATTGTATTATATTTGTTTTCTTGATTTTAATATAGAAACTCTAGTTAAATTTGTACATATATGTAATGAAATCTTAAAATGTTAATTTATATAATTAGGTTCCTGAACTTTGTAAACATGATAGGGAAGTTGGGAGTGAACCCATCCATCAAGTGGTTTGGCCCAAATAGCCTTAAATGTTTCAACTGACCTCATGGATTTGTTTTTGAAATTATTCTTAATATTTTCTGATATATCACTGGATTATTTTATTAAGGAAAATATTTCCAAATTGACGGTATTTTTGAAAGAATTATTTTTGAAATTGATATTCAAAATATTAATTATTTTTCAATCTTTTTGAAAAGTAATATATATATATATCAAATTTTTATATTTTATGTAATGTTATTCAAAAGAGTTTTTAAAATAAATTATGTTCAAAGTGTTGGTCACTAATTATAAAACCTTTACTAGGAAATTTTATGCTCATCCCTATTTTTTAAATTTTTTTTACAGTTGTTTTATAAGTTCTAAGATGGATATCATTTCTTTATAAGTCAGCGCATGAAAAACGAGATAGTTATTTTATTTTAATATTTGTACAACAATGATAAATTTTAAGGTGATGTCTAATTCTCCAGATCCCAGACCGTAAAGGTTTATGGATTAGAAAATATATCGTGTATTGTTCCCATTATCTTCTACAAATAAAATACACAACATTTTTAGCACTAAATCTAGAGGGTCATGTTTGGGTCCTCACAGTTGGTATCAGAGCGATAAACTAGAAAACTTTGGAGATTATATGTTTTTTTTATGAAAATAAAAATTATGCTAAATAATTCTATTTGAAACCATTATGTAATTGAGACCCATTAGAAATTACAGTTTTAATTATGAAGAGGTAAATTGATAATTTTCTATTGTCTAATGAACAAATTATGACGGTCTAATTAATTTAAGGGGGGGTAGAATGTAATTTCCCCAAAATTCGAATATTAGATTTGTTATACAAATATTTTAACAAATAGATTTCTTTATATTTGAATAATAATAATAATATTTTTTTGATAATTCTCTTTGAAAATAATAATTCAAAACTCTGTTTTTTAATTAATCAAAATAATTTTTTTTGATAAAGTTAAATATTTAAAATTTTATTATGAAATTATTATTAATTATTTAATTTTAAATGTATAGGTAAGACATAATTTTTATATATTTTATAAATATAATCCATTGTTTTATAAAATTTTGAGTTATGATTATATTAAAATAAGAATATATTATAATTCTAGTTAATGGGTATTGTTAATAATAATTTATAAATAATATTTTTTAATTTTTTAATTAATATTATTTTTGTTAAATCTAAATTTTGAATATGCTAAAATATAAATATAATTATATTACCAATTTTTAAAATCAAATAAATTAATATTAAAATTATAACAAAAAATTTATATGACATGTAATTATAAAATTTGAATATTTAAAGAAATATAAAAATATCACATTAACTAAAATATATAATTATTTTATATTAAATAAAATTTTGAATTTCATAACATATTATAAAATTAAGAATAAAATAATTTAATAAAATTATTAACTTTTTTAAAATCTGAAAATTAAATATTAATAATCATTTTGTTAATATTAAATTAAAACTATTTGGATATGATAATGCTATGAACATTAAGGCAACATATTATAAATATAAATTTTGAATTTGTTTCTTAAATCATGAAAATTATAAATATATATACAAATTTCATAATAAGAAATTCATATTATTATATTATTTTTATAAAATTAGAATTACAAAATATGATATATATATATATAAAAATAAATGGGAAAAAATCAGATTTGAGGGTTTTAATATATGAATAATTCGAATAGAAGAGGCAAGAGGGAATATTTTTTGGGAGTTGTTGAGGCCAAGCATGTTAATAAATGATTCTGACCGCCAAATAATGGGAGTGAGCGCAGTTGGAAGGATCAAGTACGGTTCTCTGGCTCAAGTGTGAGATCGACCATAGTTAACGGATTATGTTTTTGAGATCTAAGAGATAAGGTGTCCAAGCTCATAATAAGTGTGGGATTTCAATGAGTCAGGATCGAATGATAATGGGCATCGAATGACATATATGTTTTAGGTAGGATTTTGTGTTTTTGGTTTGTTGTTTTAATTTTATTATAAACCGATTTTTCTTATTATAGATTTCCATTCTTGGATCATCAATCTTTTCCTGGCCATTATTTTCTATATAAATTTAAAATGGTGGTATTAAAATCCTAAAATGATATGCAATTCGTTTGAAAATAATTTTACTTGGATTTAAATTGTTTCAGTGAACCTTTATCAAGAATATTTCTCTAACAAAATTTAAATATTCATGTAATTTATTTTTTCTGGATTGGTTGAATGTATATAATGATTTTGTTTTTATCATAGGTTTTTTCTTGAGCTTGAGTTGAAAAAAAGTATTAATATGTAATTTTTTAATTACATTGAATTTGGAATTCCGTGTTAAAAAATATTAGTTAAGATTCACGAGGTGGGGAATATATTTGGATAACCACATCTTATAGTCACATTTTTAATTTCATCATCCTCTAGAAATGTCCTCAAATGTAGTAAATAAGTCATTCACAGTTGATGGATTTAGGATAAAATATATACACACCATTTTAAGTAAGTGTAATAGTTTAGTTTGAATCAGTGAGGAGTGATCCTTTTCCTTCCATTAATATCTATTGTGAGAAAATTTTAGGATGAATCCAGCCTATTGAAATCATAAATGTAAGGGAACATGTATTTTCATCTATTTTTTAATGATCATATTTATTTGTAAGGGATTGGTCATTTTTATTTTCAAATTAATCCTCTTTATTTAATTATCATATGGGTTATATTAAATTTCCAAATAAATATATGTGTATGATAATAAAGTTATTTAAATTTATAAGGAAATGTTTTTTCAAATTTAGTTTTATATGGTTTTTTATTTTCATTTGTGTTTATATTTTTAATACCCTTTAATAATGGATTTACTTTTATAGGAAATTTTGATTTATTATAAACCAAGATATTTTCAATATCATATCAAGAACTTCTATGTTTGAATTATGTCATTGACAAAGCTCTGCTTTCTAAATACCTGATTCTAATGGATTTTAATTTTATCTAAATATAATTGTTTATATTTATAATAAAAATATTTATTATTTTATCTTCTAAAGATAAATAAAATTTTTTCTATTATTATATAATTTTATTTTCATTATTTATAGAAAGAATTAAATAATATAAACTATCATTTTATGTGTGTAAGTACATGTGAAAACATGATTTTAATTTATAATATAAGATATGGACATAATCATAACTCACGACATATCATGAATGAACTAGTTTTTTTATTCATGTACATGTATTTTTTTTGAATATATCATTCCTTCATAGGAATTACTTATAAAACAATGTTTTATTTATATGATTTATAAATGGAATATATGGATGAAAATTAGCCTTTCGTTAACATATAATGAAAAGTTAGATTTTCAGGAGACTTGGTTGTTCCAAATATAGTATAATTTCTCCTATTAAATTTTATATATATATATATATGTATGTATATTAATTTGTTGTCATATTTTTAACGAAGAGATTACATTGAAAAATTAATATATATGTAAATCAACCTTAAAATGTTTCTTTGTAAAACTATGTGTTTGAACATTATAAACATGATAGGGAAGTGGTGAGTGAACCCATCCCTAAAGTGGGTAGCACCATACAGCCTTCAAAGATTCATGTAACCGCTTGGTTTTGTTTTCCGAAACATGCTTAATATTTTCTGATAAATTACTATATTATTTTATTATGAAAATTATTTTCAAAATTGATGTAATTTTTCAAAGTATTTTTGAAATTGATTTTCATAATATTTATTTATTTTTTAATAAATTTTGAAAAAGTATTATATATATATATCACATATTAATATTTTTATAATGTTTTTCAAAAGATTTTTTAAAATAAATATTTATCAATGTGTTTTTTACTAATTATAAAATCCTTACTGGGGAATTTTATGCTCATCCCTTTGTTTATAATGTATTTCATAGGGATTTTAGAAGTTCTAATATGGATATATTCACTTTTAAAGTTTACACATGAAAAATGAGATAGTTATTTTATAGTGCTGAATCTGGAAGTGTTGGCTCAAGGCATCACACATGTGGTTTGGGTCTATCACTTTCATGAATCCTATGATACAGTTGACTCATTGTTTCCCAGCCCATGTGGTGAAACCTTCCATAACCCTATTTCATCCATTGTTTAGTTTTTTTTCTCATATTACTTCCACTTTTATCCTATATTGATTTCCACTTATTAGTTATTTATTGATGAGGGATTTAATTCTATTTGAATACAGTTATTGTAAACAACATCTGACGAATTTTGTGGAGAATTAATGATTCTTGTTTTCAAAGATTTTTTTTCATAAATAGGTAATTTTGTTTAAAAACATAATTTTATAATTTGGTTTTCATGAGTTGCTGAAATATATAGAAAATTACCTTGTTTTCTATGAAATTTTTTGTAAATTGGTTATTTCCATTGTGGTGCTTATAAAAATGTTTAAAAGGGAAAAGTGAGATATTTCAATATTTATGCTATGGGGTATACCTGATATTGGTTGATTTAAAAATTAAATTATGAAAGTTATTTTGTTTTAAAATGAAGGTTTTATTGAGAAATTTATATCATGTAAAATTAAATTTTTGTGATATACCATATTTTTTAAAAGTGTGATCCATATTCGGTGTTTTGTTTTAGAGAATTCTTTTTCGTTATTTTCAAGTGAGAGCCTTGTTAGAGTGCATTATAAAAATCACTTGGTAGAAGATGGTGATTTTTGATGAAATTTTTATTTTCCTAGTGTGTTTTTGAAGTGTTTTATTTTGTTGACTTGTTTTTTTCATCTTTGATCCCTATATTATGAAGGGATTCATTGTTTTGAGATTTGAGGAATAAATTAACAATCATTATGTCTTGTGTTGTTTATGGTATGCCTCCTTGAATGGTCAAATAAGAAAGTATAAGACTTGTATTTGAGTATGGTCCTTTTGGTGAATCCTCCCATATCATGGAAAGAAATATTCTATTTCTAGAATCTAACCATAAATCATGTAAGGTGGTGGGATTGGAACCTTCTCTTTTATGAAACCCTATCACAGACTTCATGAATCATCACCACCATCATTAATTAGTGGTAAATGTTTTATGGATGTTATGGTGTGGTTGGAAGGATTGAGGGAATCTTCAATTCTCTCAAGAAACCTAATGCATTAAGGGTAATAGTTTTGGTGAGCTTTCTTTTCGGTTCTTTTCAATCATAGTGGGAGTTTATGGTGCCTCATTAGCTATGTGAGATAATGTCTAGGGATTTTTTCAAGATGTATTTTATCCAATGGTTCTTTCCAATAGTTTTTAGAGTGGATATAGCTCTAGATATTTTTAGTCTTCATTCGGGTGAATGATAAGTGAAGGATTATGTCAATCACGTCTCAGAGTATGTTATACTCTCTCTAGGTCCTATTTTCAATTATTTCAAGAGGTATCGTCTTTATGGAGGTGGATTTTCACATATTTTGGATCATTTGATCTTTTATATGTCATGATATATTTTTAGTAGTTCATCTAGGAGGTCACTAGGGAGTAATCTGACCAGTCTAGTTAATCTTTATTGGTTCATATCCTAGATTCATTGTATATGAATGAGGGTTTCTCGGTATATGTCTAGAAAATGGAGGATACACCAATATTGGGGTTGTATAAAAAATATTCAACCCGACATGAACTCTTTTTCTTCTCAAAGAAAAAAATTCTCTCTTATGTACTTCCAGTGTGGGGATATAGTGTACTATTAGTCTTTCAGTTTTAAAGCTCCATGGTTTTTTATCAATAGTAGTAGTTTAGATCATCTTCCAAAGTTTTTAAAATTGTATATTTTTATTAGGTATCAAATATACTCTTTTTATATAAGGGTTTTTTTGGGAAATTTCATTTTATGGGTTTTATCAGGTTGAGATTTTTGAGGTTCAACTGTTTTTCTTTTAGAATATATTAGATAGTTATTTATATAATATTTATTTGGAAGGATATGAATACTATTTTTCAAAATTGATTACTCTTTTCTAAATAGTTTTGATATTTTTTTGTGGTGTTTTCAAGTTAATATCTCTCTTAATATTTGTTTTCTTTGATTCTTGGTTGTGTTAAGCATTGAGGTACTTGTTGTTAGACATGAATAAGAACCTTGGGTTCATTACTAGGTAACTAGGTTAGGTGTTTCACTAGTTGAAATTATACACTAGTCAGAGTTTGGATTGGGTTTTTATGTATTCACCACTCTGGGGTAATGTTTTATAACATAAAGAGCATATTTGGAATCATTAAATTTTATTTTCTATTTAGATTCAATAAATAGAGAAACTACATCTTTTAGTATAAACAATTTGAAAATCTCACTAAGGATAAGTGGTTCCAAAGAGATATTGATGGTTATGCAGGTCTAGATGACGCCTACGTAGACATAAATCATTAAAATATGAATGTGAATTTTGTTTACACAGATCAAAATTGATGTTTATACAACACTAGATGATTCTTGCAAAGACACTTGGGTGATTTTTATACAAACAAGATTTTTCCATTTTTCTTCAATAGCAGGATAATCCTTATAAAAGATAGAGATTATTCTTATGCAGATATAATCATTTTCAAATATCTATGACATATAAACTCCATATTTTATCAAATTGATTCTAGTACCCTTCATAAAATCTCTATCCTTCTCATACCTTGATCCATGTATGAAAACTAAATATAGATACTTTCATATATGGAATGCTTTTGATGGTTTTTCATGATTTCTCACAACATTAGCTAGTATAGAATCACTCCAATATATTGTTACTTCTAAATTACTAACAAAATTATATATATATTATTACACATCCTTGATATATTTTATTAACATGAATATCATCTCTCTAATCATTTAATGTGAAAGGATTATCCCTAGGAATCCAACTCCATTACCTATTATCTAAATATATGGTTACCATTCTCATATCAACTTCCAACATGAGATAGATCCTCCATTGCATATACTGTAGAACCAAACCCATCATTCCTTATCACACATTGACTTACATTATATTGAAAAAAATATACCTCAAGATTATCTAAATCCAAGGGAACTTAATTCTATCCCTTTTTATTTGTTCATCAATTGTATTTTTCTCACCAAGTTAATGAATCTTTCCCCCTATTGATAAGGAATAAATATGAGGAATATTTTTACTAAAACTTATTGAAATTATAGGGAGGCATGATAATTTATTCTCACCTTTATTGATACCAGAACTCTATGGGAATTATTATCAAACTAAATCTTCAAATTCTATGAAAATCATCATCTCTTTATTTCAATCCATTGACTTTCCATGTTCTCCATTAATTCTATGAGATGTGGAAGACACTATATTTTCTATAGAAATATTCCATTAACACAACAAATCTATGTATATTTGGTATAACCCTTTATAGAAAACAAATCATGTTTATACGACAAATATATCAATTAAATCCCTTCAATGGGACACCAACTATGAATTCTAAATCATTAGGGATTATCAAAGTTATTTGTAAAATATTTCATGAAATTTCACTCACTTGATCAAACATATTGAATAAATTCAATGGAAATTTTCTACCTTCACCCATTTTGTTAGATAATAAATCCCTACTGATAAATATAATAAATCTAAGTTAAAATGGTGATTGGAGGATGAAAATAATGCAACATCCATAAATGATGAAGGAGATTTAAAATTTTCTAATTCAATTAAAATGGATAAAATTCTAGTATCTTCACCTATTATAAACGGCCCCCCTTAGGGGATTCTCTCATTAATTCAGTATCCTTAATTACTAGAATTTTACCACAACTAAATATATATGGAAATATGGTGCATCCTCCATTAGCTCATCAATGTAAGACATAGGGCTGAGATAGACTTCTCAACCCAAATACTCCTTTCAGTGAAGGTATATAGTATCTATACCACTTCATTTATTCAACATTCTTAACTACATTAGTATGATAAACTATTGGTACAATGATATTAAATTTATTTTTGACTTTTGTTTTAGTTGGATTGTACTTATTTAACATTTCAATTACAATACATTTTATTCTTCCAACTTTCTCAAATATCATGGCCTCTTCTAACTGATGCGACCATATTTTCAAGAAATATTTCTTTATGTGCTCATATTTAGTCTTTTATAAGGACATATTTTAAAGAAAATCATTTTTCTATATGCCATAGTTTTTTTTCCACTATTATTTATTTTACTAGGAAAAACATACATACACTTTTTAGCTATATGTCCATCTAGTTGGAACATTCCCCACACTTCCAATTAAAATTTTATATTACCCTATTTACGTAGCCTTTCATTCTCTTCATTAGGGTATCCACCACTACACAAATAATACTATCCATTTCATGTATTAAATCATTTTTTTAGTTTTTATACTTCATTCATTTATTTTTATATTCATGTCCATCTTACAATGGTTATTGATGTGGCCTCTATTTTCATAATAAAATCATCTTCCCCTATAGGTTGAACATATTTTTTAGCATTCTCATTTTCTTCATATGAATTTTTTATTTTGATTTATTATCTTGATTATTTATTAAGGTAGAATTTATTTTATTATTTACCTACATTGTGCATTTTTGTGGCCTTATTTTCTGATCAATAGAAGAGTTACAATGATCTAGTAGATACAAAGACTCCTCATAGAAACGGAAAAATTAGTTATAAAAATGAAAAAATATCTCCAATATTTCAAACATATTAATCAAATTTATATTCTTCTTTATCTATAAAATCAGGTTATTTCTATAATGTTTAATTTTTCTTTTATCTATTATCCCATATATTTAGGAATTATATAATCACTCTTGGTTGAAATGTTTTTCCAATAAGGATTAGTCATATGCCCAAAAATTAAACAGCCCCACCATCTCCCAATTAATATATTTCCTTTTACTTTAGGTGGAATATATCTAGATTTTATAGATTACATAACATTCAAATTTAGGCTGGGTAGACCAATATTTTGGTCTATTTGGGGGAGATTCCATATATTAAAAATATTACATCCAACCTTGTCATGTTAGTGAGTTCTAAAAAAAATTAGTCCTTTATATTTTTACACTTTTTGAGTTTAATTCCACATGTGAAACTGAGAAATATTTAGGATATATAAATTAAAATGAATAAAGGGAAATTTTTTTCATGAGAATTTTGAGTACTAGTGAAGATATGATTCAAAACAATTATTACTACCATTTGTGTCTTCTTTGATGTAGTAATATTATTAGAAGCTATTATGGAAACAAATATTCTTTCAAAAGATTGTGACTATTCACATGGATATTTTTATGTTCTTCCATATTAAACCCTACCCTATAAATTTAATGTTGAGATAGTATTTTCGGTCATCATGTTTCTTTTAATTTTCTTCAAATATGTTTTAAACATCCTCAAATTCTCCACATGCATCTGATTCTTCTCTAGAAAAGAACAATCAAGATCCTTCATCTTCATCACCATAAAATCCATCTATGTATATTTTACATTGAAATATACATGTTAAAATTTCAATAAATCATGGATCAATTCATTGATAACAACATCAAAAAATATTTCTCACATAAAAATATTTTCAATTCTTCAATATCCATTAAAAAGTTTTTCTTATAAAGTATGACAGTTTATTATCTAAATTTCACAAGCATTGATAGTGTTACAAGTGTTCAATTTAATTATTAAATACTATTTTATAGAATTATCTTCTACTCCCATCTATTAAGTCTCATTATTAATTTTCATGATGAATATAAATTTATATAGGTCACCACTTCAATTGGAATATTAATCAAATAATATTTATCCCAATGGTATAGATCGATAAAAGATTTTATGAAACCATTTTCATGCCCAATACTTTTTCCATTTATTGAATCATAACCAAACTTTTCAGCAGGATACACACCACTCTAAACTCATTCATCTAGTAGTGGATCATCTTTATTCTTTTATATCTTTCTCTACTTTTCATGTAACGCCCTAAAATCCTTAAATAATTACATTTTATTCAATAGAGTGTATGACATTGAACGCAAAATATTAAATGGAATATAGCATCGAGAGACATTAATATATATTTACTGTTATATTTAATTTAAAACTATGATATAACTTACAATGCATGAAACACAATGTTTAACTTTATATATAGGAAACAATAAGTTTCTTTGAGAGGTTGACTGGCATGTAGGACTAAGTTTTACATAATAAAATTAATAATATTTAAAATAGAAATTATCTCATAGTCATAAAATTAGTTGTTATGAATAGTATTAATAAAATTATAAAAATATATGGTTGAATTGATTGGTTACAAACTAATTATAAATGAATATAAAATCCATTTGATTATAAAGGAAATGTTTCTATGAAAAACTATTTTTATGAATCAAAGGTTTTTTATCTTAATAAATTAAATAAATTTATATTAGTGGATGATCTTAATAAAATTTATATATTATATAATCAATTAAAAAATTACATTCATCCAATAAATTTTATTAGTATAAGAAAAGAAAAAATCCAATATTACACACAAAATGATGTAATTTTCTAAATACAATTTTTTCATATTTTAATGGACCGCATGTTTTAATACTAAAATAGTACCCAAACCTTGAATTTTCAAAACATGATAATTAAATTAAATTTTTTGTACACATGCTCAAAAAATTTTGGTGATGTTCTAAGGAATCAGTGTCACTTTTTGGGAGAGTGGGATAAAATGAAAATAATAAGTGTATTGAGTGTGATGATCATGAAAAATGTAAATAGAGTGGTCAATATTGGTATTGAGACTATATTAGTGGAGGATAGGTAGAATTAGAGGTTGAGGAAGAATTAACGGTTGGGGGAGAGGTGTGAGTTAGAGGTGGAGGCTGATGAGGTAGAGGAGGCAGAGTCCGATGCATAAGATGAGTTAGAGGCGGATAAGGAAGAGGATATGGAGTCTGATGCAGAGGAAAAGGCGAATGATCAACAAAATACATAATTCCAAAATTATTTAGGGAACACCTAAATACATTGAGGAAAAAATTCATTATGTTCACACGAAACTCATGGAATCAATATGTTTATCTTAGTACATTGAATAATATTAGTTGATTAAAATTATTTGTTAGAATGTTTGCTTTTTCAATAAATGAAGTTGTAGCAGACCACTCACAAAAAAATTATTTTACTAAAAAATAAATATTTAGATAGATTGAGTATTTAATTAACTAAATATTAGAATATTAATGAAAAGTAATAAAATAAAGTAATATATTTATATTTCAATGAAGAAAGACATACAAACAACAAATTATGAATAAATATTTTATGGACTAAAACAAAAGTACAACACTAACAGACAAAAAATCCATAGTAAGGACTCCATTACATAAACACATTTCAACTCACTGCCTTCTATATTAGATAAATCCACTATAATTATTTTTTGATCTTCAAAGATAAATTAAATTATTTTATCAAACACCTCACTGCAATGCTTTTGGTAATCATCAAATGAAGCAAAATGTATGGAGTTCACTGAAATATAGTCTGGGTGGATGTTAATTTGTTCCCCTCACATGAAGCATCTAGAAAATAAATATATATTTGATAAAAAGCATTAAATTAGAAGATAAAGGTAGCATCAACATGGTTGTCACTTCAATACAGCTTGGGAAGCTGTTTGAACCCCTTTCTCTTTAGCTTCACATGAGCCATCGTGACCAAATCCCAGTTCATGACCTACATTGGATGATGATGTTTTAACTAATGAAAACATAAATGTAACTATTTATATAGGATAATGTTTTGTTCATTTTTTAGGATTAAACATCCCCGCAATAGTTAACATGATTTGAGCCAATGAAAGGGAAGGTTATTCAAATAGATCAAAAATAACAACATTCTTGTAAAAAGTATTATTCAAATAAATGATTATGCATGAGTATGTTTAATAATGGAATAGATTAATTATAATAGATGTAGTTGATAAGATAAATTATATAGAAACAGTTATAGAAACTTTGAGAATAAAAAATGTTGGTAATTTTTAAAAGAACCATGTTGAAATTTGTTAAGTGAATAATATTCTAGAATGTAGTTCCATGTTAGTACATTATTTTTTGAAATAGTTTTTATAAACTATGATCATAAATAAACATGGATAATAGGAAAAGAAACTGATGGAAAGGAATAATATGGAAATTATTCTTGAATGCAATTTCAAAATTGTAATTTATTTTATGAAATAATTGTATATGAATAATTTAAT
The DNA here is from genome assembly GCA_963277665.1 of Viscum album. Taxonomy (NCBI): domain Eukaryota; kingdom Viridiplantae; phylum Streptophyta; class Magnoliopsida; order Santalales; family Viscaceae; genus Viscum; species Viscum album. Next base: position 690,566,933 of record OY728167.1, read on the forward strand.
ATCAATAATATATTCTAAGATGATATCATAAGTCATTTAGAATAAGAATAATTTGTGTACTTAGTCAATTTAAACATGAAATGATTAACCTAAAAATATATAACAATTATTTTACATTATTTTTAGGTTTCAATAAGCATGGGCATTTAGATTAATTGATTTATGGAATCTTATATAAAGAGGCTAAAAATTTATGTTATTAGATATTTGATTCATGTATTTGATTCATGTCATTAAATCATTCTATAATTATTATTTACAATTAATTAAATGTAATTAAAAATGATACTGAATTTTGGGAAAATAACGTAGGAAATAGGTGTTTAGTAAGTTTCAATTAGGTGTATATTGTTTCCAAGGTAGTTCTACACAATACATTCATGTTTTGGAACACTAAGAAAATATCACTTATAAATTTATATACATTAAAATAGAGATAATGTTAAGAGTTTGGTAGAGAAAATTGGAAAATAATTCATTTTTTTGAATGGTCAATATGAAATAGATAATGTTATTATATTTCAAAAGTGAAATTAATTGTAGATTAATATAGATTCATTACCTAGATAGAAAAAAATAATTGGTCCATTATTACAGACATCATTTTCATTATGATGGAGGTAGAAGGTATTTCAAATTGAGCATCATTCATTCATAATCTCTCGAAACCTCGATTTGTGACTATGCTACCTCTTTTACGATCATCTAAAAATTCAAAATCTTTTAGTAAATTCATCTAAAAAAATATTGTGCATTAGTATCATGGAATATATTTACATTATGTGAGTATAATATAAAATTTATTGTTTGAGTAAAGGTAGTATATAACCAAATGTAATGATTATTTACAAACATCCAAATTCAAAAGATATTAGAAGTTCTGATGATACTGTCTTAAAGGGATATGAATCAAAAACATTAGATTCCAGAGTGTATATCCTTAAAAATCCATCATTGTTTTCATCCTACATAACATTGTTGAATGAAAATACTCAATGAATGTAGATTATCATAGTTTAATTAGATATTATATGAATAAAATCATATAAAATTTATTCTATTATCTATATATTTCCAATTTTTTCTATGAAACTATTAAAATTTAGCATTTCCATCATCAATGAGAAAATCACTGTATGAATATAAATAAAAGTGGTATTTGTACCTTAGTATCTTGTGTAGGATATCCATAAAGTCTGACAGCATAAAAATCATCTATAAAAAAAATAACCTTCAATGTATTTTGTTCACAGGGTTGATGTTGGTTGTGGAGAATAAAATCATAAATCTCAATTGTCAATGGAAATGTATTATGTTCGAATATATTTATCTCAGGTGGAAAACTTAATTATTTATCATCTAGAAATGATTTTTTTGGGTTATAAATTAATGTACAATAAATATAAAATACATATATTCAAATAATAATTAGTTACATGAATTTTATTATTTATTATATCAGATAATGATTTTTTTAAAAATTACATGACATGTTTCTCAAAGAGAAAAACAAATATAGATCCACTTTTTCAGCTAAACAGAAGATGGAGTTGGTATTTATAACAATATTTAATGAATTTATCATATAGTATATAATATAGTAAGTATTTTTAATAGTATTAAGGCACTATTAATTATTGAAATTAGGTACATTCCTCTTCATTTAGTTCTTAAAAGTAAAACAAATATGATAATAAATTTATTTCGAAATGTGACATGAAACAAAAATGATGGTCTAAAAAATAAATCCTAATTTATATGTACAAATTGTAACAATTTGTTTATAACATATAATATAAAATCATACCTTGGTATGGTTGATTTTTTGCGTACACTATAATTTTGACAGAAAAGTTTCTCTTTGATTAAGTCTACCTTCTTTTTAAAAGAAGTACATGAATGATAAAAGTGGTTGAATTGACTTCATATTTTTTTATGACAGTGGCTAGAGAGGTACACTTTTTCTCATGTAATGAAATAACATTGAAACTATGTTAACACAAATATAAACTGATCATAGATATTGTAGTAAATATTTAAGGATAATAATATTACATTCATATTACCTCAGTACAGTTCATAATTTGTAATATGTTTATCTTTTTTGTGACATGAGGATGTTTTTATCGAGACGAGATCCCAATAGTAGAACTCTTAATAATACATTGATGTTATCCCTTAAAATTGTTTCTAGCATGTTGTAAAGTAATTATAGTAAATCATTTACCCAACCAATAACTAATTCAGTTCTATAACATCAGTTTTTTGTCATGAAACAATAATAAATATATGAATAAATTATAAATTCATCATAAGACAAATGAACTAGACACTTCTTATAAATGAAAATATTATAATAATATGAGAGACTTGTTGATAGGAGGAAGTCACAGAAAATTTTTTCAAGAAAATTATCTATAGGAAAATATGGATTGAGAAGTATCTTTGAAGCATTGAAACTCATAATAATAATAATTTTTTCTATATGTCATTAAAAAGTTTAGTGAGAACAGAGGTACATGGATTTTTTAGCAGACTAATAGTGTTTTTTATAGTGATATCATTAAAAATACTAGATATCCATTTTTTTAAGGTTGGGGCCGAAGCCTCATTTTATTATTAAAGCAAAGAAAATACCTCTTTTAACTGGGTAGAGGGAGATCCATTACATAGTCCGAAGGCCCAGTCGGCATGTAGCCCATAACTTAGCCCGTAGGCCCAAATTTTTGGCCTATGGCCCATTCTGTGAATAGTAACTTGGCAGCTACTGTACCTGCCACCGCTACAGTGCCCTGCCACCGCTACAGTGTCCTGCCGTAGCTACAATACCCACCGATCAACAGTACCTGCACCCCATGGGTTTTGAACCCCCTTTGACAGACAAGCTTATGGATGAAAATATTATTTGATGTCTTTTCATCTAGCACCAGTGTACTAAATTTTTTAGCATAGTAATCCCACATTGTGTAGCTAAGAGTTTATCTATTGTAATAATTACATGTGAAATGTCATGAAATAGTATAGAGTCTCAACAGAATAGAATATATACCATAAATTTCTGTACAACAAAAAATATTATTCGTTAATGTAATCTATATCATTTTGCTCATGTTTCTGCAAGGTTGGGGTTGTTGGTATTTATCAAGCATCCCCAACAAAATCTGAATTTCTTATTAATAAATAAATTTTAGAAAAAATATATATAAAATGGTATCTCTAATTCAAATATATATATATAAACAAAGCATCCATAATTTTTTGATGTTAGATGTACTCATCTGAATGATTTCATAAAGTTAATGCTTAGATAAATTTTTTATTAAAGAATATACCAATAATTACACTGTATTTTGTTATTGAACAAACATATATTATTCCACTATAAAATAATAATTAGTAGTTAATCAAAAATAAATTTACATATATAAGAATATAAAAAATCAGTAGTCATGTAAGTATGAGTTTTCTAGAAATACCTTTAAGGAAATGTTTTCGAACCCTCCCCACATTAATATTTCTAAAAGGAAAAAATATAAAACAAAAATATAAGATGTGCATATGAAAGTATAATGTGAGTACTATAGTTAAATAATACTCTACACTTGTGAAGACTTTCTAATAATGTACATTATTTTCACTGATTTTAAAATTCTATATTATATAAAAAACACCTTCATAAAGCACCAATATATACTTTTAAATGAGTTTTCGGTATGTAATTATCTATTTAATCATTGTTTATTGTAGGTTATAATGTTTCCCATTTGGGGAAAACCAAACCAAAGTTCATAATAAATAAAAATGTCAAAGATAATTTCATAAATATTTCAATGTTGAAATCTCTTAAAAAGACAATAAAATGAATTTTTTATAATGAATATATGTTTGGGGTCATATATATTTAGATAATTTTAATGAAATAGATATTATACCTTCATCTACAATAAGAATATTGAAAATAACTATGTCATCTATGAAATTTGGTTCTCTTTTCAACCACAATCATATAATACAGACTTCAATCATCAATGTTCAAGCACCTTCAATGGAGATATTTTGAAACTAGGTAAATGAAAGGGTCATTTGAAAAATGGTTTATATGAAAGAAAAACTAAATATTATGATACAAAGAAATAATTAATTTAATTATAAATAATAATTAATTCAATGGATTTGAAATTATAATGTGTAGAAAGCATATTCGACTAAAACAAAAATTATTTATACCTACTCCATTTTTTGGAATATATCTTTGTAAACAATATTTATAGTAAAAATATTTGGTATGTTTTCACTATCATATATCAAAAAAATATAACTTTGTTTTATTTGTAACTCTAAAAACTACTACATATAGTTGACCATAAAAAATAGTCTAGAGAATTAAATTCCAAACAAATGATATATATTGTCCTAGAATTTTATTTTTAGTCATTGCCTATGATATTTTTAAATGATATTGTCTTCCTTGGATCTTGAATATCCATTTGGAGTCTGATTGTGTCGTATTAATCCTCACTATAATAGCCTTATGTCTGGAAGGACTGCCTGTAATAATTTCTAATTAAATGAAATGATCACCCAAAAATTTGATGACCAAATGTGTTCCATTACAAAGTCCAAATGACTGATCCATATTTCTTAGAAACATGACCATCACCCCCACTTTTAAGGTTAATTTATGATATGTAAAACTAGATTTGTTAATTCCATTCTGGATTTCAGGTGTATATATATTTTATAAAGTGTCAATATATAAGCATGATTTAAAAACTGAATCTTAACTATTATAGAAATTATATTCTCTAGAAATTTGATATGACATGTAATCATTTACCTCTTACACAGCTTGTTGTGTAGGTGATAAAATAGCTCATTATTTTATGTACTCTGGTACTTTGTAATATATTGTTAATTATGGGTATGTGTAGTCTATAATGGAATCCAATGGGTATTCAATTGTATTTAATTAATAATATTTGGGAATTTAAAAATCAACCTCACCATCGTTTTTCCCACTAACTGACCCATCCCCATTATTAAGAATCAAATTTGAAAAATTCTGTAATTCTACAGAATAGGTACTTGCATCAGAAGAATTTAGTCCCATGTTCTTTTTAAATGTATTAACACAACAATTTTTCCATATATAGGAATATTGGATACTTGAAAATATTATGTTATCTCAGGTAACACGTTGTATTATAGGAAATATCTGTCAAAAATAACCACCAAGGAAAATTGTTTTTACACTGTAACGAAATTCAGCACTATTTAGAGCTTACAAGGACATAATATCCCTTAAGGTGTGATCAATAGTCCCAAAAAAATATTTTTCTACCATCAGTATTTTATCCCAAATAATTAATTTTTTATTTTGTAAAATTTTCAATGTTATTCCATATCTATGAAGGATTTATTAAATATCTATTAGTTCATACTATAGCAATTGACTCTCAGTGACATGAAAATCTATTATAATAAGAGATTTTGAGTAGAAAATAAGGAATTACATAGGAGAAAAAATATCTTAATGATGGTGTAACCAATATCTTCTAAAATTTCTTTATGAAATCAAACTCCCATATAATGTTTTACAAAAAAATAAAAAAAAATACTATAATGGTTAATAAAACTAATAAAACTTATTCCAAATAATGAAATTACATTCCAACATCATTAAACTCAACTACAAAAAACTAATCCTATCATCATTAACAAAATATTAGAGTTTGTGTCCATAATTTAAAAGATAAATAAATGGGATGAGTCTAAAACAGTTTTTTTACTGTCTTTAATTTAAATAATTGATTTGAAATTTCATGGAGAGAAGTAGGAAATGTATAAATATACAATTACTTCTCTTTCAATGTCAAGGTTCTTAAAAAATTAAAGCAATAATATACCTTCAATTTGTAACATATTTCTATGATTATATAAGATATCTTCTGAGATTAACTTCCATGTTTTATAACTTAACTCGCGTGGTTGAAAACTGTGTTTGAGAACTGTAAGTGTGTGAATAATCTACGCAAAGAAGTTCTTATTTCCCAAAAATAATATGCTTTAATAGCATCCAAAAATTCTAAATAATAATTAAATAAACTCAATAATTAATGGGAATATCTAAATTTATTCAAAGTAGTATGATTTATAGTCAATATTCCATCATATGATTTAGGACCTACAAATATAGTGAACAATATTCGAAGGAAATATTGTTTACCAATAGTATGAGGCCCATAATGAAATATTCCAATAGAAAATCCTCACTTTCTAGTTTACCATAGTTTATCATGTGAGTGGAAGAAAAATTCCATTGGAAATTAGTAATATGTTAGATGTTTTGATTCATGATATGTTTCATTTTCATCAAACCATAAAGTGAATATAGTCTATGATATGGTTGTTTTCAAATAATATCTTCAATATTTCATCCATCATTGTAAGATAAAGTTTGTTCACCAGGTTACTGTAAATGAAATATTTCGACTGGAGGGATTCTATAACGGATTTCATATCTGAATATTAACCAAGAGGCCTCACAAGGTGAAATATATCATTAGTCATAATACATTTTAATCTAATAAAAAAATCAATGTGTTCTATAGATTCATATAAATAAAGAGTTTTGTTACACAATTGTTTTATTTGTTTATGTATTTGAACTAATATTTTATAGAATGTGGATTATTAAAAAGTTCTACATTCAGATGAAAATGATATTTATGTAACATCGACAGATTTTAAGGTACAAAAAAACAATTATCCAGTTCAACACCATTATTTAATATTATTCTTCCCATCCTCATCTATACTTGAATTGGAATAAAATTTATTAGGGAGATATTATGAACACAAAATATTTTTCACGCATAGGGAGTGTGGGTTATTAGCCCCACAAGGCCCATTAATCGTGAAATTTTTTACATACTCATACAACTAATGATTCATTATTTTATCTAGTACTTCATCCAAAATACATCATTAAACATCAACAACAGTTTAAATTTTATAAGGATATTGAAGATAGACAAGTATGTGAACATGAGGAAGGCTTTGGTTTTTAAATTCAATGGTTTGAACTACTGCATAAATAAAAAAAATTAAATGTAAATAATGAATAATATTTATTCAACAACAATTTGAAGGAAATATTAAAAACATCCAAAATATACCAGCTTTATTCTTTCCAAAAAAATATCACCTCTCTTAGATCATTCATTATATGATCAACCTTTATATTGGAATCTCTTTAGAGTATTTGGGGGAAGTCTTCAATATGAATGTCTTAATTCCATAAAACCTTTTAATATTTTCCCTTTAGGTGTTCCATGTGAATTTTTTAAAAAAATCTGGATATCCAGTCCAATTAAATATTTCAATTTCATCTTGATAATTAAAAATCATGTATCTTGGACCATGAGTAAAAGATTATGGATGAACGATACATCTTCTACAAAGACAACCATCATGATCAAATTTTATAGAATCTTCTAGTAACAAATTATATAGATGAATCCTCTATTGTTTTTTATTGAATAAAAGAAATGATAAACGTTAAGATTCATCCATTGTATATGCATCCACCAAAAATTATTACAATATTCATTTCAAATGTAAGAGTGTAGACTTATCCTTTTTTTGAAATTTCAAATGGTATGCAAAGTACTTCCTCATTGTAACACTATGAAATTTAACAGAATATATAGTGGTAATGTTGTGGTACACATTTTTATAATATCCATCTTTTCCAGTTTCATATATTATTGGATATTTCAAGGGAATATATGGTGGTTTTCATTCATCTATACATTTCATTTCACTTATTTTTATATGAAATATAACATCTCTAATGTTATTGATATCTCCAATATCACTAACTATGGTCATATAAATTTTTTAGGTAACTGGTAAGTTATATGAATGTGGATAAGAATATCCCATTCTAATAAGTCACAATATAAAATCTAGAGTTCCAGTTGATGTCAAATAATCTCTTAAAATTATGAAATATTTAATTAATTTATTGCATTCATAAACCATGCATTTATGTTTCTCAATAATAATTGTATTTATAGAATGTTGATTTTTGTATGATCTTCAAAAAATAAAATTATGTAAAATATTTTAAATAATAATTTTTTTTCAGTTTACATGTATATCAATGCATGTAATGTTTGTAATTTACCTGATATATTAAATTATGCTTTCAACTTTATTCGAGGTGTTAGAAATTTATAGTTGTACAAACTTTTGTGGTTCTCCATTAGGTGAAAATAAGTTACCAATGTTTTAATTGTTTTGACTATTGAGCCCGCAAGCGTAAGGAGAACCTCCAATATTTATGGAGTCATCAATTCTCTCACCCATTGTTTTAAAGGAAAACATTATTTTGTAAACATGAATATTATCACGCAATTATTTCACCACTATAGAATGATTAAAAAATATAATGGAATTCATGTACATGGGTGGATTTGGTAATCTTTGTAAGTTGATTTTCTTCCTTGAGTACAACACAATGAAAATGTAGATTTATCATGGGTGTTGCATAGTCTAACAATTTCACCAAACCAAAACATCGTAGAAAAATAGGTACAAAACTATTGATAATTTTTTAGGTCCAAAAAATCTATATGTCTAAAATGTTATATTAGTTATCATTTTATAATATTAATAATTAACTATATTAAGGAACATGTATGAATATTTCTCTATGAAGGGCCAACATGAATGTTGAATTGTAGAAGGTATAAATCATAAGAGAAGAAGAGGACATAGTTTAGTAGTTATTACATGTTAAAATAACATTTAACCTTTTCAATTTCATATTGATTTTCAGTACACCTAAAGAATGGTGAGTAAAGCATATGTATTGAAAAATATTTAGAAATATTTTGATCTATGCTTGAAGTATATAGAAAAAATTTTGAGTGGAACATAATACTAAATTAATCAAGTTAGTAGCATAACATTGTTTCCTAATGATTATTGTGTTCTTAAATTTGTTACAATAAATTTTTTAGCAATGATATGCTGATTGTAGGGATAAAAAATTGAGACATTAATGTACAAATGATAAAAAGTATTATCCTTCCCTGGTATAAATGAAATCATGGTTGATATGTTGATAAAATTAAATAAGATCTATAGTATAGTGACTTATAAGGTCATTGGTAATTTGTAAGAATGTGGGTCAGATTCTTTCTTTCTAGTAAGTCACAATTTCAAATTTGGAGCTCTAGTTGATGTCAACATATCTCTTACAATTCCAAAATGTCAAATTATTTGATTTCATTCATCAAACATACATTTAAGGTTCTAAAAAATAATTGGATTTCTAGAGTGTTCATTTTTTTATGATCTACAAAAATTAAAAAAATGTGAAAAAATATAAATAATAAATTTTTTTATTTTACATGTATATCAAATCTGGAAATGTTTGTAATGTACCTGGAAAATTTAATTCTATAACAAAATTCATTTTTGGAGTAAAAAAATATATAGTTGTCAAAACATTGGTGCTTTTCTAGAAGGTTCCAATAAGCTGCCAATGCGATGATAGTTTTGATCGTTGAGCCTATAATGATTTGGAGAACCTCTACTATTTATGGAGTTATCAATTCTTCCACCTATTGATGTAAATAAAAATATTATATTGTAAACCTGAATATTATCATAGAGTTATTTGGCCTCTTTTGAATGATCAAAGAATTTAAGGGACTTCCAGTACATGAGTGGATTTGGTAATCTTTGTATGTATATTTTTTCAAGAGAGTAACATAATGAAAACATAGATATATCTTGGGTGCTATATCATTTAACCTTTTCACTGACCCAAAAAATCACAGAACAATAGGTACAAAATTATTGAGAATATTAGTTGTCAAAGTAATCTATATGTATCAAATTTAATATTATTTATCATGTTATAATATTGATAAATAATTGAATTAAGTAATATGTATGAATAGTACCATATGAAATTACAAATTGGATACTAAATACTGGACGACGTAAATCATAAAAAAAGTATAGGACATAGTTAGCAGTTATTACTTGCTAAAATAACAATAAACCTTTTCAATTTCATAGGGAACTATAGTACACCTGAATAATGGTGATTAAATCTTATTTATTGAAAAATATATTGCAATATTTTGATCTATTAATGAATTTTATAGAAAAAAATATGACTTCAATGTAATATTCAATTATTTGTGTGAGTAGCCTACCATTATTTCCTATTGATGAGCGTGTGCTTATATTTTTTGCTATAAAATTTTTGAGCATTAGAAAACATAATGTGGGGAAAAACTTTTGAGGAATTTATGTATGATGGATTAGAAGTATTCTCATTCCCTGACGTAATAAATATCTTGGTTTATAAATTGATAACATTAAATAACATCAAAATCATAAATATTTAAATAATAGAATTTATGAATGATTAGAACTATTTTCCTTACATAAAGAACAGGAATACTTGGTTGATACATTGATAACATTAAATAAGAAACAAATCATAAATATTTAAATAAAAGAAAGTTATAGTATATCATAAACAGTTAAGAATATGGAATTTATAGGCGTACCCTATTCTCTGACGCAATCTTTTTGTGTAACATATACCACTTTTTTCCTTTTTTATTAGGGGACTAGTTTATAGTCAGATATTTCTATAGTTGAAATTGGTACATCCATAAAGAAAAAAATATATCTAATAGAAGACTTTAAAAAATAGATAATATTACCAGTTGAAATAAAATTTCACAAAGAATTTAAACATAAGGCTTAATTATGGTAAATAAAAGTACCATTTATAGTCAATTTTGAAAAAGGAGTTCGATATGAATGCTTTTTTTATTTTCATCTGAACATGGAATATTTGTTTTACTCAAAAAAAGAAAATTATAATTAAATATTGAATAAATGTAGACATATAACAAACCTACAACTAAAAAGTATATTATATTCCTCTAACATTGTAAATGAAAAATAATGTTTATATTTAGTTTCATAATAATTATATTTTGGTATATAAATAGATGAGACAAACATTTAGGCATAACACTTTTTTGTTTCATCATCATCTTTTGATGTAGTATAGCCTCCTTGTAGATGGAATTTTTATTGTCACCCAAATTTGACATATTTTATATGATTTTTGTAGAATCATGGTAAATGGTATTGATATTTAAAAGTATTGATCTACTAGTTAAGAAAACTCATATTCGTACAGTCATTTCTATACAGATAAAATATCATTTCCTTGAATTTTAGACTTTATTTTTTTTGTTTATTTAATTATATAATTAATGGGGAATATTTGAGACTAACTAAAGATAAATAAATATTATTAATAATAATTTTTACAGTATTTATCTAATGATATTGTAATGATGGAAGAAAGTAACAAACCAATATATGATTGTGGAAAATCATCTCACCAATTATTATTTAACATAGTATAAATCATAAAACATAAATTAAATTTCATTGGAAGATGGATAAAAAATACATTTTAAATGAAAGTGTAAATTTTAAAAATCCAACAATAGGGATAAAAGTATTTAAATTTAAAATTTTTTTTGGTAAAAAAATTCTTAACAAAAATAAAAATTAAATGATTTCTGTATGAAATAAAATTTATTTGAATGGAGAACCCTTTACAAGAATAACTCCAAGTTTAATTAATTGGAAAAAATAAGTGTTTCACTATAAGAAGAATTTTAGAGATTAAGTCATTATCAGCAGAGTGAGTCCCCTTATTTTTCGGTAGTGTAAAACTCTAAATTTTAGGTGTACCAGAACAAATTGAAATATACTTTAAATCCAAATTTTTTTAAAGATAGAATAATGAAACAAACCAATATAATAGAGGGTAAAATAATTTAAGAAATTATTATTTAAGATATCATAAAACTGGGTGAAAATAATGCCAAAAGTAACTGAAAAAAATGCATGTCAACTATAACTGGAAATTTTGATATTAATAAGTAGGAATTAAAAGAAATAAATGTATGAGGTTTCTAGAAAAATAATATATAATAAAATCAATATTTATATTAATTTTATATAAAGTAAAATTTATTTTAATTCATAACTCTTTACTATAATGACACCAAGAATATTTCATTGAAAAAAAGTTGTGTTTCAGTGTAGAGGGAAATGTTGCAGAGACAAAGTTGTTGTCAGCAGAGAATAGTATCCTTTGTTGTTGACACTAAAAAAAACCCAAATTTCAAATCCATATGATCAAATTGAAATATAATTGTAGAAACAATCATATTCTGAGGGGAGGGAGAGATAGGAACTCTAAGATATGGGTAGTCTGATAGAAATTCATGTTTGGTGGTGGATCTAGGGTAGTGGAGAGACAATCAGTGATGGGGAGAAGGAAACAGGGAGATGAAAATGAGGATATGGGGAGTGATTTGATGTAGAGTGGGAAAGTTATGTTAGATAATATGGTCATAGGGTTTGTGGTAAATGGATATGGAACTCTGATAGATGTGGAGTATGATAAGAATTGAGGGTTGGTGGTAGATATGGAGGAGAAGAAAGTGAGTAGGTGACGGTGAGATGATGATGGGGACATGGAAGTGGGGACATAATGAGTGATTCAGGGGAGTGAGGGGGATATTTTTAAGAGATGATTCATGTATGGATTTAGTAAATTGAGATTGGTATAGGTATATGGGTAATTAGCAAGGAAGGATAAAATGTGAGGGGGAGCAGCGTGCTCGGAGGAGTTGACACGTGGAAGGGAGCCACAAATATTAGAATGAATCATATATTCTTAAACTCTTATAAATTTTATTCAACAAAATAAATTCATTTTTCAAATAATAATATTAAAATTATCCTAGGGTTATTTTTTGGTATTTTTCTGAGAATTGTTTTTATAAATAGTTAAAAATATTGGATTTTAATTAACAACAACATTTTTTCTAAATAATTTATAATTTTAAATAATATTTTAATTTTTTAAAGTAATAATATTTCAATTATATATATATATTAATCCTATATAGTTAATTTGACTAAATTTTAAATTGAATTTTGATATAAAAAAATAGTAAACGATAAAACATTTTTACTTTTAAAAACATACTTTCTCATACAGTCTATGGGATAAATTTTAAATTTAACTATGGAAATAATGTAAATTAAAATTGGGAAAATTCATTACATATTTAGAATCACAGTAATATATAATATCTAAAATTTTTAGTTTAATTTTTTACCAAAATATTTAGCGAATTTAGTGGAAATGAATTACAATGATTAACAGAAAAACAAGTTTACCACGTGAGTAAACATTAAACATAAAGACCCAAATAAGTTATAAACTTTTAAAACAAAAATTTTGTGGAAAAAAATTTAACCCTATATCATATTGGATTTAGAATATAACATTATTGTGTCCTAGTGACATGAAATAACCTGGGTGTAATTATTCATTTTCAAAAATTACAAGAGTGAAACTCACCCCAATTATAAAATCCCACCCACTATCCTCTCCAATTGACACATTAAAACCACTTTGGACCATAAAATATCTAACCAAATATATTTCAAACATACCTAAAAAAATACATGAATCCTTATTTTATGAAAAATGAAAACTTTTTAGGGTTTTCGTGCCAACCTAAAGAGAATACTTGAAGAAGAAGAAATGTTATTCAAAAATATTTTTTATTTTATTTCTTTCCCGACCTCCTAGAACTCAAATTATATTATTATTATTTATTAAACTCAGTAAATTCTAGATAAAAATATGTATTATGTGAATTATATGACCAAAAAAATCACGCACTTCCATCAAATGGGTTTCGAAATCGTTATTTGTGTGTTCGGTGTACTACCACCTCATGTATCAATGTCGTTCATTCTTCCATTACCACGTTTAATGATTTTAAATAATGATGGTTTTATATTTTATATATTATATATATGATACTTATGATTTTATTATGGTTCATTTTTTATTATATCATAAATACTTTTATTTTTTCTAATAGTGGAAATACAATAATGATGTTCGTGTGTACGGCGGACTACCGCCTTGCAAAGATATTTCATTCATTCACTCTTTACTTGGAATGTGTTAAGTTTTAATTAAAAATAAATAACCATATATATGACACAATAATTATAATTTATTGATAATATATATATATATATATATATATCATTTACATTTCATTCTTTCAATACCAAAAAAATAGAAACAACGTTCATGTGTTCGTACAACCTACTGTCTCCATGAACAGTGTATTTAATTTCCTATCAGAAAATCTTATGAAATACTATAAATACAAAAATACTAAATATATTTGATATTTATATCCTGTTTTAAAAAAAATTTATTATTAATTCATGATCTAATTAAGAAAACCAAAAAATAACAAGTCAAAATATACTCGAAAGACATGGAGACTAATACCCGAAATGAAAAATATAATGAAAATTTATTAATGAAAGGGTAATAATATGTTATAAAAGGATAATATATGATATTATAATTATTAATATAGTTCATTTATAATTTAATAAAAATATTATAATAGTTACATGGGGATAAATATTTTTTAACCAATAATATACATAAGGTAAGGGATTTCATTTAAATTTCCTTTCTTTGAGGAATATTATAATGTTATTAACCTATTAATTTAATATGATGTGTATACTACACCATGACATGAATTATCATGAAAAATTAATTAGTTATGGTATTTTAAGTTTCATTTTTAATTATTTCATTTATGGGGAGTTGAATTAATAGCTTCCAAGTGGTAAAGAAGTTGATAACCCAACTACTTTTCATTTGTTTATTGTAGTTATTTTTTGCCATTGATATTGTATCATTATGTGTGTAATTAAATTTGGTTATATATTGTTTTACTTATAATTTATTAATTTGTATTTATTCTATATACGCTTAATCTATTCATTATTTTATTATCGCTTTAACATTATGATCTTTGAAAGGTTTATTTCATAATCTCAATTTATTTGGGATTGCTTACACTTTGATATCCATTGAAGAACATTATTTGAATTTTATTTAATAAAACCATTCAAAAAAATTTGTTCTATTAAATAATTAAAATCTTCAAGTAATAGTTCCATTTTCCACTCATTAGTACTTTAAATTTTTTAGAAAATGTTTTTAAGAAAAAACGACTTCATATCTCTCTATGGTCAGAAAATAGTTTTCTTATAAATCTATGTTTTCTAAAAATATTTTAAAAAATGTTTATCAACCTTTTAAAATTATTTATTAATTAAATTTTTACCTATTTTTGACTTTTACAAAATTTCTTGAAATGAATTTTCTTGTAATTTTATGAACAAAGTTATTCTATAACCTTTTTACAATGAAATGGGAATATTATTTTTACCTTGTACGACATACACGAAATTACCCATTGTCATTTATTTGAAAAATCCTCCACAATTTCACAGTGAAATTATAAATGGAAATGTTATTTAAATATTAATTTCAATGAAAATTATTTTAAAAATGTTTTATGATTTGAGAAGTGATTTTCGCAATGGAAGGGATATTTTCATCGATAATGTTTTTGATAATATTTTTTTTCATCAACAAAAAAACCTTATTTATAGTTAAATTTGTATACGTTTTCTTAATAGTATACTTATTCTTCCTCTGGATTGATTATGATTTCTTTTAACAAGGATAGTATTGAAATTCAATTTCTATAATCATTTTCTTACTCATTATCTTCCCCTTGAGTTATTCACCTTCCTCTGACAATTGAACATTAAATTTCACCTAAATATCCATATCATTTATAATGGGTATGATTATTTTCCAAATTATATTCTATTTTTACATATGGTGGTTACTTTAAAAGTTATTTCATTAGCAGGGGAAATATTGATAAATCTGTATCCTTTACTAAATTTTTATATTTGATAAGGCACATTTTTTATTAATTAAATCGATTAGTTGATATGTGAAGAATGATTTTGAATTCTATGACATGGGTTGGGGACTATATAATGTATTCACCTTGATCCATTAGTGGTCTCATGGAATTAATCACTTGTCTAGCCTCATCTAAAAGGGGTTTTACCCAGTATTTTTAAACCATATTATGACAGGTCTTAATAGTAAATGTTATGTTTACTTGGGAAACATGGCATCTAATACTTAATCATTTACTTCATTCATAATTAATTTTTTACAATACATGATATTTTCACTATGAAAATGTCTATATATGAATTTCGTTCTCATTTTATTGATTAAATGGATTATAATTTTCATTATTTACTATTATATATTAATTTTGGGTTATCTTATAAGGATAGTCATGTTATTTAAATAGCATTGGTTTCTATAAATTTATTGTCCTATATTATTTGTGAACATCCTATCCAGTTTACTAATGACATGGAATGCGTGTCTAATTATTTACCTTGTAATATTGATTATGCTCATCGATTCATTAAATTTTCCACTGTATTTAACCCTTTATGATAATTTGATCTCACCATTATTTATTTATTTTCCCCAATATTTCATTATGTTTACTATGATTGATATGAAAGGATACCCTATATGGAATAATGTTCTTTTTTTAATAAAAAAAGGTTTTAATTTTGGTATCCCAAATGCAATGTAAGACTCATGTATGCGTCTAGTTTACCAAGACTACTAAACTGATTGGAACCTTTGTATGTGATTCCTTTTATAACATGTCAATGTACTAGTAGTAGGGACAAGCTCAGGGTTGTTAGGGTTCAAGATTCTATAGTTGTTATCAGATAAATTTTAGTACAAACATTTTAAAATAGATTTGGGAAAACATAGATTAGGGAATAGATGCCGATAACATCCAAAAGTTTTGATAAAGTATATATCATATGGTTTTTCCTAGAAATGCATCTTTTTCTGGATACTACAAGTGGATGACGTTTTGGAAAAGATGTTCCTGGTGTTAATTACTCCAAAATAGAGCACTGTTCTTGAACCGATCATTACCTGGTGCATGAAAAGGAGCCTTACTGTGCACCTACCATGACTCTCCCAAGGGTAATTCAAAAGATAATTCAGATTTTAATTACAAACCATTATGAAGGATTTGAATAGATAAGTAAAATGATTGACCTTGGTTAGACCTAAGGTGTCATAGATTGAAAATAATGAATCAAGATTTAGAAATCCTATAAATTGTCATATGGTCTTCTCACTACGATAATATTTACTCACACATTAAATTATGGTTTTAGTAAATGGATGGAACCCAAAGGAATCTTGTTTTTATTTAACATGAAGGACTTAGAGGTGACAATGATAAAACAAATCTGGTAACTATTGGAGTGAAAGATTTTTTTTATGCCTAATCAGTTTTCCAGAAATATGATTAACAACATATACCCTGACCAAATCCCAGACTCACCATAGAAGACCCAGATGGAGTTATTAATAACACGAGTGGTGGAAACTATGGAGAAAAGAAGGATCAATTTCTATCATGCATGAAATTAGGAAGGAGACACTGAGAAAAGTGTCTCAATAGAATGGGGAAATTCATTATGTTTGGAAAATAAGGGAATAATGTAAATAATTTCTAAGGAAAAATGAAGAGTACGATGGAAGGAAATAAATATCATCCTAATAATCAATTATTTCCATTTTCGTAAATGTGGGGATCATTGGAATTACCCAAGTCATTTCCCCCTTCTAATGAGTAACCCCAATAAAATGGAATGAGATAATTAGAAATAAAATAGTTGAATTATTTATGTATTCTGATTCAAAAAAATGAATGATGTTTTTTACTGTGACATCACATACCCGAATTCCACTTGATGGGTTCCCTGAGCCCGGTGGGCCACATGGACTCAAGCGCATCTCCCTGAATTCCAGAGGTTGCCGACTAGCAACGGGGGCCAAGGGTGTGTCTGTTGGGAGACTATGCCCTCATTAACAAAGTGTAGCATCGTGGGTGGATGTAAACACAGGTAAACAGCGGAAGCAATATATGTAAATAGAAGGAACATTGGAAAATAGAGACAATAGGAATAATAACTGAAACAAATGGAATAACATTCAACAACAGATGATGATTTGTCATATACTCAAAAACTGGAAAACATGGAATCAATACAGTAGGTATAACATGTTCCAAAAGAGTATAAATGAAATAAAACACTATCCTAATAGTCTTGAGTTACAACTCGGTCCTCCTCTATCAAGATCCACACTAAACAGCAAGAAATAAAGTGTTTGAAGTTGCATGCTTCCCTTTTTCAACAATCGCAACCATGTAATATACTCTGGGAACAAAATAGTTCCCTGAGAGGGTTTGATATAAATCTCAGGGGGCCATCACCAATAGTATATATATCATCTTTCTTGTATAATTGAAATGTAATAATCGGCATGAAAGCATATATAAAGTAAATAAGTATAGTGTAACTAAATACCCAAGTACCTGCTTCATCCCTCGACTGGTGTCTGAACATGTAACTAGTTTATTTAATTGTAAATTTACCAATTTATGTTTATAGATCTTGTGAGGAAGATCCAACACTCACAAAACCTCATGATAGTATAAATAGTGAATGTTCCAAGATGTTACAAGGAAACCATGATTAATGATATTTAATAGTGAATTCCCAAGGTAATAACCAAGCCGATGTAGACCTCAAGGGTCTCAAACTTAATAATAATTGTTGTCTAGCAGTGGGTATGAGTGTAATCCAGGGAGGGTAATCCATGTCATTCCAAAATGAGGCACCTACCGAGTCCAAGGTGATCGACCAAGGAAAATGGTGCTAATTAATGACTAGGTCTGATGGGAAATAACCATAGAACCTACTTGTCAGTGCTGGATCCAAGGACTATATCCAAGGCATCCAGTAATGATATTTAAGGGATCTAAGGATTGTATCCCTAGTATCCTATAGTACTACATGGGGGATCCTATAGTATCATACTAGGCATCGAAGAAGAGACAAGGATTGTGATCTTGGGGGGTCTCAACCTAAGCAAGTTTTTTCCTTGAATTGGAATGGGGTGCTTGAGTGCTCATGGAATTCCATGATCTGGATCCATGGAAAGCTCGAGTTAAGCCATTCCTATTTGATTACGAAGTCATTTAATATTTCATTTGGTTCATGCCTTTCCTTTCATTAGGGTGATAAGGTCAAGTATTATGAAACCACATATTTATTGTTTCAATCATTTTCTTCCACTAGTGTGGATAGGGAAATTAGCATTGTATCCATTTATCTATTGGTTCTAGACTTTCCCTTTATTAGTGTGAATAGGAAAAATTAGCATTGAAACCATTTGTATAATCCATTTAAGGAATATTCCATATTTAAGGAAAATTTTTCTACCTTCCATTAATGTGATAAGTGGTTCTATAAATATGAAACCAATTAATCATTCACATTTAATTGAAAATTTGAAGAAATTACCTTAGGAGGGTTAAGTGGTATACATACATGGTACTTTCCATTATGAAATTCACAATATAAATCAAGCTAATTAATATAGAAACACTTACCCTTATAATGGTCAAGCCAAGAAACACCCAAATGGTGGTGCAAGTGTATCAATACACTAAACAACAATTATGGAATAACCTTAAACATGGGAAGGATGGAGGTGGTCATAACCACCGACAATTAATCATGTATTTAGACAGATCATAACCATATAGTTCTAACAAGTATAAGCATGGCATAGTAAATCCACTAATGGCACCCGATGAAATCGGTGGGTCCCACACACCAAATACAAAAATCACTGATCTTTAGGGATGAGTTATAGAACACCCAGCTTATGGTTGTATGACTCTACTCCTCTAGTATTGGCCCTTGATTTAGATCAGATCAGAGTAGATCTAAGAAAAAGATAAAAACTCCCATACCCTGATATCTCGGTCGAGAGAAAAATAGAAGGAGAACAGCTCAATAGGACTCGAGTACTTACCGTTTCACATCCAACATTATGAAAAAAAATTGAGTGGTTACTGGATGAAGTAGATCTATTGATTTCAAGGTCAGATCTTCAAAAACCCCTAAATTGAGAGAGAAATAGGTTAGTCATGCATAAGCTCAAATTGGAGAAGATTGAGGTGTATTAATTATATCATTGAGGTAAAAAATACAATTTACCCTTAAAATAGATGTACATGGGTTGTCCACACGATTTGAAAAACTATGCACGGGTACCTGGGAAAAAGGGGCACTCACACGGTTAGGTTGCACAGTTGTGCGCCAACCGTATGAGGTGGCTCTGTCCTAAAAAATAAAATCTGCATGGTTTTCCATACCGTGTAGAATTTCTGCATGGTTTACTCTAAACTGTGTTCCAAGCCTAGGTTTTCCAAAAAGATGGGTTTCGTGCTCTGAAAATTCCCTGGATACCCCCGAGACCTTTTATAACCCCTTTGGAATCCATATTAGGTCTAAAGTAAAGATTTAGACCTAACTTTAACGGATACATACATAAGTGAAAAACTGGGTTCTTATAATTCCCCCCCCCCCCTAAATGAACTTGACCCTGAGTTCACCTTCCAAAGATGGAAAAACATTTCATAAGAATAACTCTGAACATTGGACACATAAGTCATCTTCCCTCTCCCAAGACTTGTCTTGTAGTTAGTCGTGCTTCCATACCACACATACTAGAGGGAATTATCATCCTTGGAGAGCCTTCGTGCTCTGTTCGATGGTGCGTACTGGATACTCCTCAAAGTTAGTATCATCGTCTAACTAAACTTCCTTGGGATCAAAGGTATGAGACATGTCGGCATGATATTGGTGAAGTTGTGAAACATGAAAACATTGTGCATGGCACGATACCTCTAAGGTAGTAGCAACGGATAGGCTATTGGCCCGACTCACTCTAGAATTTCAAAAGGTCCTACAAAACGAGGAGAACGCCTCCCATGATTTTGTAACAATCTATTCCCTAGATTATGAGATACCCAAATAAAAACATTGTCCCTAACCTCTAACTCAAGAGGTCATCGAAGGTGATTTGCAGATGATTTCTATCTAGAATGAGTAGTAGTCATATGATTTCTAATTAGCTAAACTATCCTTGAAGTCTCTTTAATGAGATTACTTAGTAGGGCTGCCTCACCTACATCTAGCCAGCACAAGGTTGAATGGTATTGCCTACCATATAAGGCCTAAAAAGGTGCCATCTGAATTTTTTATGAAATATATTATTATAGGTGAACTCAAAGAGGTGTATATGCTTCTCCCAGGAATCGTAAAAATCAAGGAAACATGCTCAGAGCATATCCTCTAGATCTAGTATTTTCTATCTTGATTTACCGTCGATCTAAAGGTAAAAAACTATGCTTAGAAGCACTCGTGTTCCCATTTCTTTATGTAATACCTTCCATAACAATGACTTTAAATGAGCATCCCTATCTTAAATTATAGTACCTAGAATCCCATGTAGTCATATTATCTCATGGACATACATACTTCTGAGCTCGTCTACTAAGATTTTATCAAGAATATGAATGAAGTGGGATGATTTTATTAGTTAGTCAATTACTAACCAGATAGGATATCTAAACCTTAGTGACCTAGGTAATATGACTACGAAATCCATAGCTACATCTTCTCATTTCCATTCTAGGACTGGGAGTGGCTCTAACAAGCTCACAGGTCTCTGGTTCTCCACATTCATTTGCTGACAGGTGGAACACCTAGTGATAAAACCTATTATCTAATGTTTCATCCTAGGAAACCAATTCAGGCGTCACATATCTCGATACATCTTTAAGATGACTGGATGATCTTCCCACTAAGAAGAATGGGAATCCTTCATTAACTCCACTCTCATATCTGTAGGAACCCAGATATGTCCATATAGATGCAGGATGTCGTCTCTATCCACAGACCAATTCGGAGGCGGGTTATTTATTGATAAACAATCATGGATAACATAGCCTTCAGGATATGAAAACCACCTACTCTTAACCTTATTAAGGAGGGAAGAAGTAACTATCAATGCTGAGAGGTAAGACTAATCATGACTATCATGAAACTCTAGAATTATCTCAGAAAATACGGCAATTAAATTTAATTCATCATTGGCTTCTCGTATGTCATGTGCATGAGTTTTCTGACTCAGTGCATCTGCAACCACATTTCCCTTCCAAGGCGAATTAGCAAGCTCAAAATCAAAGTATTGTAGATATTCGACCAATATTCATTGTCTGAGGATAAATTCATGCTGAGGAAATATATATTTGAGGCACTTATGATTCATATACACCACAAAGCGCACACCCAACAGATAATCTATCCCGTAACGTAAGGCATTGACAACTTTTTATAGCTCAAGGTCATGTATCGGCTAATTTCTCTCATGATACCTCAACTATAGAGAACTGTATGCAATGAAATTGTCTTTCTACATGAACACTTATCCTAGGAATATTACTAATGCATCACATAAGGTGGAATAAGTTATAATTAGCTTAGGATGAATTAGAATATGTGTCAATACAAACCTCCCTTTCATCTCCTAAAAGTATTTCTCACATTATTCTAACCATGTGAACTTGAAACCCTTCTATGTAAGACCAGAAAGAGGCGAATAAATATATGAGAAGAATTTTCTGAAACACCTATAATATCCATCCATCCCCAATAAACACTATATATCAAACATGTTCTTGGTGTTCTCCTAGGGAACTACAATACTAAATGTTTTAGGTTCAACAGATACTCTTGATTCTGAAATAATATTTCCCATGTAGTGGACTTTGTTGATCCAGAAGTGGAACTAAGAAATCTTATAATAATGTTGATGCTCTCTCAGTGTACTCAGAATGATATCAAGATGTTTTTAATGGTGACTACAATTGAGAGAATACACCAAGATGTCTTCCACAAAAACAATGACATAATTGTGAAAATAGGGGTGGAAAACCCTAATCGTCAAATCCATTAAAAGGTAAAGTGCATTTGTAAGACCGAAGTGAATAAAAAGGTATACATATAGACCATAAATATTATGGAAAGCTGTAAAAGGTATGTCTGATGGTCTGAATCGCACCTGATGATAACACGATCTCAGGTAGAGAAGGTGTTTCCTCCTCGGAGATGGTCGAAGAGATCATCTATTGGAGGATGTGGATACTGGTTCATGACCGTAAGATGGTTCAACCTTATATAATCAACGCATAGACATAATGTTCCATCTGTATTATTGGATAAAATCATGTGTGAACTCCAAGAGGATGTATTGGTCCGTATAAAAACATTGGCCTATAAATCCTCCAATATCCGCTTGATCTCCTGATATCTATAGGTTCCATCACGTAAGAAGGAATGGACACTGGATCTACTCCTGGATAAATCATGAATGTAAACCCTACCTCTATCTTTGGAGGTAATCCAGAAAAAATCATCGAGAAATTCATCCCTAAAATGATCCACTACTAGAGGTTAATCAGCTTGACGGAAACCCCGATCATTCATGATGAGATCTGCAATTTCGGTGGTCACTCAACAAGGCCCATGATGTTATAGTCTGGCTCTACCAAACTGGACATCCCACTCAGCCCTTTGTAGATAACTGCTACCCTCTGGGGATGTAAAAGATAACCTACAGTGATAGCAGTCTACCAAATCATGAAATTGAACCAACCAATACATCTCGAGTACGACATAAAATCCTGGAACCTTGACAATGAAGAGGTTCCATAAGAAAGGTTAACTTCCTGCCTCAAGGGTATAATCCATACACTAGCATATTCCCTCTGTTTGTACCCCTAACAGCGTGTCTAGGGTCATTACCCTATATTAATATTGTATCTCCAGTCCAAGACATTCTATGATAGATAAAGAGATAAACGAGTTTGAAGAACCTATATCAAATAAGGAAGACACTATAGTATAGGCTACTAGAATAGTACCTCATACTATATATGGTCTAATTGCCTGATCCTCGGGTATCGGCTGTAGTGCATGCAATAAACCTGATCAGCGGCCCTGTGAAACAGACAGACTACCATGATTATAACTTCTCTGTTGGCGTTGTTGGGGAATAGGGGTGTCACTACCATGACCATGACCTCCACATTGACCAGACCTACCAGTGATATTTGAACTCCCCTTCTGATGAGGTGTAAAAGAACTCGCTCTTGAAGGAGGAGCTGGTGCAGATCCATTTCCACTTGAAGATGGTGGAAAGGTCCTATAGAAACGTTGAAGATTCCCCATACAGACACAAGCCCGACACTCCATTAGGTCCCTATCACACAAATGTTTTGAATTAACCCATCATCCACATTCATGGCACACATTATAGCTATCGAAATGGACACTTTTTTTCACTTCCCTGATGAAACACCTCGAGGGAATGCATCCTACCACCAGAAGAACTACAATCCAAACGTGGCATCGATCCATTAAACCTGGTACTATTGTTATTCCCCGTGTTACGCAGAGCCATAAGATCCTCGTTGAACATTTCATTACAAATAGGTAGGGTAAATACATTGAACAGCAAACAGATGGTGTAATGGAGCCCATCCTCAAAATGTCTAGCATGTTAAAATTCATCACCGACTAAAAGAGGTGAAAATCACTGAAACTCTATAAAACGCACTGAATATTCCATAACTATCATTACACCCTACTGAAGATGCTTGAACTCTATGTCTTTGTCAGCTCTTAGCATCTAAGGATAGAACTAATCATATAAGGTATTCAAGAAATCAACCCATAACATGCCCTGATGATGATCATCCTGGGTAATCAAATCCCACCAATTATTGGTCAAGTCCTGAAGTATGTATGTGGAAAACTTGACCCATCATTCTGGAGGCGTCTCCATATGCTCAAATATAGATAGGGTGGATTCAAGTCAATACTCATCAACCTACAGACTGCCATCCCATGAGAAAATAGGAGGATGTTGCTACTGGAACTCACAAGTCAGATCAACCATTATGGGTGAAAGCCATGGAGCACCATGCATGGAGTGAATAAGACTTAGAAAACTATCATGTAGTTGGGAATCCATGCCCAAATTAGGTACATCATGCAGTTCTCATGTGGAACTCCTAGAGTTAATATTAGCTGCTCAGGCCCCACTCCATGTGGAGAATGGTCATCCCCACCTTCCTTACATATGACATGAGGAAATCGTGGATGGATTGATCTATAATTTCAAAACACATTCCTCAAAAAAATCATAGAAGCAAGTAGATAGCATCACTAGCATATGATTAACGTAAGAAAACTCACTACCCAAAGTATACTACCCCAACAACCTGCTTAGATGACCTGTTATCTGTAAGTGTTCGAGTATAAGTTTCATTTTATTTTTCAGTTCATTTCCAAGTTCACTCCATTACCTTTCATAAACTTGAAAAGGAAGGATTAGGACGTGAAACCAATTCATTTTAGATTTCATGAATCACTTTATAATGGATATCCATTTTTGATAAGTGATCATACACCTATCACCATAAATGAAACCAATTTGATTATAGAATAATGGTTCGACTAGGTAAATTACTCATCCCAACCCATGAGAGCCCATACACCTCATGAATTGAGATAGAAAATCACTCAATCGAAACAAAGATTAATAAATGTACAAGAAACTATCACAACATCACTCAATAATCACAGGCATATCAAATAATGAAAAGTAGTGAAATTCACCTATATGGCATGGAAATATGCTTGAAACGTGAATTCTAGGTGACTATAATGATGCATGTAACAATGTTCCTTACCCTCATATCATTGGTACAAGGATGAAATAAAATCATCAAATAGAGTAATAATCAATAACACCACACAACATATACTTCTTCGAAAGGTGAAATAATTTCAACTGTAATAGGCATAATCATAAAAACAATTATTGTTTTAGACAACATGGTTTTTACCCCGAACATTGATTCCCAACACCCAAGAACGACTTATGAACAAGTACCAAGCATTATTAATCTCAAATCTAATGTCTCCAAATAGTAAAGCAATTAAAAAACCACCTTTTATACAACTTTGGGATGTCTCGATCTCGGATGCCACTTGATGGATCCTCCGACCCCGGTGGGCCACATGGCCTCAAGGGCATCTCCCAAAATTCAAGAGACTTCTAACTTGCAGTGAGGGAATATGGTGTGTCCATGAGTATACAATTCCATCATTACCAAAGTATAGCACATTAGGTGGATGTAAACATAGTTAAACTGTAGAAGAAATATAATTAAATTAAGGCACAATGTAAAATAGGGTCAACATGAATAATAACTGAAACAACTGGAATTAAATTCAACAACAGATGATTATATATCATGTACTAGAAAACTGAAAAACATCGATAAAATACAGTGATCATAACATATTCCACATCAGTGTAAAGGAAATAAAATAATATACCAAGCATTATGGGTTCCAACTCGGTACTCTAATATAAATATCCACACTAAACAGCAAGAAATCATGTGTCTAAAGTCTTATGCTTCCCTGTGTCAACACCTGCAACCATGTAATCAACTCCGGGTACCAACCAGCTCCTAGAGAGGGTGTGAGATAAATCATAGTGGGTCACCACTATTGGTATCTATATCATCCTTCCCATGTATTGGAAAAGTAACAATGTTCAGGCATGCATATATAAAGTAAATCAATACAATGTAATGAAATAACCATGTACCTTCTTCATCCAAAAGCTGGTTTCTGAACAAGTAACTAGTTATTTTAATTAAGAATTTACCATTTTATGTTGATAGGTCTCATGAGGAAGAGACAACACTAACATCACCCCATGATAGTATAAATAGTAATGATTCCAAGATGTTACAAGGAAACCATGATCAATGATACATAATAGTGAAGTCCCAAGGTAATAACCCAGGAAACATAGAGTCAAGGGTCACCAACTCAGTAATAAATGTAGCCTGGAAGGGGGTAATATTGTAATACAAGGATTTTAATCCAAGTAATTATGAAATGAGGTTCTTACTGAGTCCAAGGTGATCTCCCAAGGTAAAACAGGGCTAAGTAGTGATTGGGCTTGATGGGATTTAACAATGGAATCTACTTGTCAATACTCGATCCAAGGAGTGTATCCAAGGAATCCTGTAATTATATTGAATGGATTCATGGAGTTTATTTGTATCATCCTTTAGTACTCCATGGTGGATCCTACGGTATCATATCAATCATCCATTAATAGAAAAGGATCAGGATCTAGGTGGATCTAAACCTAAGCAAGCAGTGTCCTTGAATATGATGGGGTTCTCAAGTGCTCATGGAATTCCCCGATCGAAATCCAAGGTGACCTTGAGTCAGGCCATTCATATTTGATTATGAAGTCATGTAATATTTCATTTGTTTTAAGGCTTACAATTCATTAGTGCGATAAGTTCATGTAGCAAGAACCGTTAATTGTTTCATTCAAGCCTTGTCTTCCACTATTATGGATTGGCCAAGTAGCATTTCAACCGTTTATCTATTGGTTCAAGTCTTTCCCTTCATTATTGTGAATAGCCCGAGTATCATTGAAACCATTTATATAATCCATTAATGGCATATTCCATATTCAAGGTTCATTTTTCTACCTTCCATTGATGTGGTAATGGGTTCTATAGATATGAAACCAATTAATCATTAACATTTAATTGATAATTAGAAGTACTTACCTTAGGCAGTATACATGTTTTGAATACATGGTAATTTCCATTATGCAATTCACAATATAAATCAAGATAATTAATATATAAATTCTTACCCTTGGAAATGTCAATGCCATGGAACACCCGAACGGTGCTGCAAGCGTGTCAAAACACTAAACAGCAATTATGACTTAACCTTCAACATGAGAATGATGTAGTTGTGGTCATAAGAACCAACAATTTATCATGTATTTGGAAAGATCATAACCATATGGTTTTAACATGTATAATCATGGCATAGTAATTCCATAAATGGCACCCAATGAAATCGATGGGCCAGACATGACAAATCCAAAATCAAGAAACTTTAGGGATGAGTTATAGACCACCCACCTAAGGGTTGTACGAATCTGCTCCTCCAGTATTGGCATTTGATTTGAATTGGATTGAATTAGATATAAGAAAATTTTAAAAATGATCATACCTCCACATCTCGATATAGATCAAAAGTGAAGTATAAAGGCACAATAGGACTTGAGTACTTACCATTGTGCATCCAACATGATGAACAGAAGTTGGATCGATTTCTAGATGAAGGAGATATTTTGATTCCAAGGTTATATCTTCAAAAATACCCAAATTGTGAGAGCGATATGTTAATCCTGCATAAGCTCAGATTAGGGAAGATGGAGGTGGCTTAATTAGATCATTAAGGTAAAAAAAAGACAATTTACCCTTCAAATACAATGTTCACGGTTTTTCTGCATTGTTTGACAAAATTTGTGGAAACCGTAAATGGGTACTTGGGGAAAGGGGATCTCGCACGGTTAGGCCACACTGCTATGCACCAACTATGTGAGGAGGCTCTGTCCAAAAATACACAATCCTCATAGTTTACTCTAAACCATGCACTAAACCTTTTTATCAAAAAGATTGGTTCTAGGATCCGCACTTTCCACGGACACCCCTGAGACCTTTTATAACCCCTTAAGCATCCATATTTATTCCAAAGTAAAAAAATTAGACAAAAATTTAAAGGATCCATACCTGAGTGAAAAATCGGGTTCTTACAATTACCAATTGTATTTTTGTTATAATAATAATATTAAATATTTGGATTGGATCAGAATAATATATTTCTTCATTAACTCAAGAGTTATCAAGACAATCATGGGTTAATGTTTCTAAGGTTAATCATAAGTTTAATGTCCTAAATAGCCTTTTTAGGTTTAATGTGATAGGAGTCCATAAAGATTATGGATATTTTGTGAGAAATTTATGACAATCATATTTTTTCATGGAAAATTTATCTAAGAAATAATTCCAACACATTTAATAGACAAAATTTTAATGGTATAGATAACCATTAGGGTTGATATGATCATTAATTTCATTGTAATAATAGAAAAATATGATTATTATACTCTTTACAAATAATTTAATAACTTGTCTTGAAAATAGTAGTTAAAAATTTATTTAATGAATAATTTTATTTCAAGGATTTCAATCATATTTTTGGGACCTTTATAGGAATTATATTAATAGAACTTATAAAAAGGACAACCCACATGATGGTTTATAACCCATCACATCTGAAAAGGCTATGGGGCTTGAACCCATGACCAGAGGATGATTAGGGTGTCTCACCTACCACTAGCCTATGTGATTTCCTGGTTAATATTTCATTGTTTATAATTAAACAATTTGATGAATAAATATTAATGATGAACAAGTAGTTTTACTTTTGAGTTTTACAGATTATTTTATTAACTACAGTAGTTTTGGAAAATAATTATAGACATATGAAAAAACATTTTACTCTTTTATGGATCTTATGATATATTAAAAGTAATTTTTATATCTTCAAGCATAAAAAATTTATTTTTGGATATTCATTTCTTTGAGTAAGAGATAAATTTGAACTTGATTAAAGAAAAAATAGAGGTCATAATTGTGTTTATGAAATAGAAATATATCAAGTAAGTGTATTTTATTATATTCATATACATCAAAATTATTACTCACCTTTAGGAAAATGATCTTGAAGAAAATGTTATCCTAATACCTTCAGCTATATTGAAGCGATTGTCTTTTTAATAATCATAAGATTATGGATTTGTGGCCCACCACATTCCATTGATCATTCACTTATTTTTTATCAATGACATCAATAACTATCAATAAATTTTTATGCTTTTCTTCCATGTCCATATATTCACTTTCCACCGATGTTCTCATATATAGAATTCTAGTTATATGTTATTATATGTTACATATGTACTTATAATTATCTGTTATTAAGAGAATATATTAACATCCCTTTTATGATGTGGTATTTTCTATTAAAATAACTTTAAAATATCAAACCCTTGTTTATCAAGATAAATCTTAAATTGTGGGGATGCAATTTATTTATGGTGGGAGAATGTAACACCTCAAAATCCTAAATAAATAAAGTTTTATTCCATAACGTGTTTGAAAAAAACCAAGTAGAGAAATGAATATATCATATCAATAATTCATTATATATTTACTATTTTATATAAATTCAACCTATGATATAGCTGGTAAAGCATGAAACACTAAGTTTAACTTGCATTACATGTAAATATGAGTTTCTTTGATAGCATGCGTTACACGTAAGAATGTGTTCTACCAAATAATATTAATATTATTTAAAATGAAAATTATCTAATAAAAATTAAGTTATTTTTTATAAATATGATTAAATAAATTGTCAAAATATAAGGTTCAATTAATTGGTTACCAAATAATTATAAATAAATATAAAACTTAATTGAATATAATAGAATTCAAAAAAACTATTATTATATGAAAAATATTTTTTGTCTTTATAAATTAAATTAATTTATATTAGTTTATTATATAAATTAAATGTATATATAATATATTAAATAATTTTTTCCACAATCATCCAATAGATTTTACAGGAAAAATATAAGAACAAATCCAACATTATGCATAAAAGATGTACATTTTAACGGTATTTTTTTTGCATTTAGTAGCATGATTTTTTTTAAAACAGATCATTGAAAATTTACTAAATATTTTTTGAATATTTATACTTCATTTATAAAATATGAATGTTAATATTATCCTAGTGTGAAATTTTATTATTTTTTTTAGAACTTTTTTTTGATGAGTAATGAAAAATAATAATCTTAATTGAAAAGGGATTCTTCATATAAATAATTTATAATGATAAATTATATTTAAAATTCTTTTTAAAGTAAAAATAGTTCAACTATATATCTTTAAATTATATTTAGTTCATTTTAATCATTTTCATATTGAATTTATATAGATAAACATAGTAAACTTTTCCACATTTTCACATTAAAAGAACTGCATTCTCGCTCATCCGTGAGATTAATTTTTAATTAATATTTCCCATTTATGTAGAATGAATTGGTAAAAAATGGACTCAATATTTGGAATCATAATAATTTATATTTTATAATAAGGTTAACTTAATTTTTTATTAAAATTATTAGTTAAATCAGTTAAAATTAATTATATCCATTCAAAGAAAAACTAGTTTTCCAAGGGACTAAACACTAAACTTAAAGACCCAAATGAACTATATATTTTTCCATCACACATTTTATAGATATATATAAACCTTATAAATTATAAGATCAATAATTGATACTTATTTGATCCTCGTGATAAGAATAAAGTGTTGGTGGAATTCTCCATTTTCCAAAAATACAAAGAGTCCCTCTCACCCAACTTATAAAAGGCCACAAAATATACTCTCTACTTCACACCACAAAAGCACATTGTATCAGACAATACCTTCCCTAGTAAAATAAAATCACCCATAAAATAATCCTAGAAGACTTATTTTAAGAATATAGAAAACCTTTTATGGTTTTATTTCAACCCTAAGGAGGATACCCGAGGAAGAGGTAATGTTCTTCTAAAAGAGTTTTTATTTTATTTCCATATCCAAGTTATCCAAGTCCTATTTTAACATTATTATATAATAACCTATATAACATAAATATACTGATATATTGGTATGTTAAGTTTATTACCTACAAATTCAAACACTTCCTAGAAATGGGATATGAAATCATCATTCATGAGTACGGAGGATAACTGCCTTACGAACTGATGTCCTTCATTTTTCCATTACAACCTTTGATAATTTGAAATAATGTTGTATTTATAATTTATATATGATATATATGATATTAATTCAGTTATTATTCTTCTATGATTATTCGATCACACATAACATCATGTATTTCATTTTTTTAGAATATAATAATGTCGCTCGTGCGTACAGTGAACTACCATCTCATGAAGTGAAATGATTCATTCTATCTTTACATTGAATGTATTAAGGATAGTTTTAACAAAAATAAGTGAAATATATGGCATAATAACGTTTCTGTAATGATAATATATATATATCATTTTATTTTATTTCATTCAATATGAGAAGAAAATGGAAATAGCATTCATGTGTACGTACGGCCTACCATCTCTATGAATCATGTATTTCATTCCCTATTACCAAAATTAGTGGATTATTATAAATACATAAATAATTAATATATATGATATTTATATCATAGATCAAATTATTTATATGATAAAATTATGATCGAATTAAGAGGAACAAAAAACAACAATTTAAAACATACCTGAAAAACAAGGAAATTAACTCCTAAAGTGATGAAAGTAATAAATGATTATTATCATACAAGAAATTAATATTTTATAAGATTATTGTATATGGTATAATAAATATTAATATAGTTATGATATATTTTAATAAAAATCCTTATAACATTACACATAAGGTTAAATAGGGTTCAACGAAAAGGAAGCGTAAGGTATGGGATATTGTCTCAATTTCATTTCATTGAGAAATATTATATTGTACCACATATATTTACTTCTATATGGTATATATATTTTCCATTGAGATTAAATAGCATTTATAATTAATTATTCATGTTATTTGAAGGTTTAATTTGAATTATTTCATTTTATGGGGTTTTAATTAAAAGTTACCATGTGGTAATGAATTTCATAACCCAATTCTTTTTCATTGGGTTATATTAATTCCTTGTTATAATTATTATTATTATATTATGTATGCAAGGAATTTTGATTATCATTTTTTTTTATTTACACTTATTTTATGTGTATTTATATTTGATAAACATTAGAGATTCATTGGTTGATTCTCACTTCATCTTCATAATGTTTGCAAGGGTTTACTCAAAAATATCAGTTTATTCGGTATTGATTACACATGGATTTACATTGAAGGAAATTATTTGATAATTATTTAATAACCCCTTTAATTTAAATATTGTAAGTTTTTTAATTATTATTTTCATGTAATAGTACCCATTTTCTACTATTTCGTCCTTCAAATATTTTACAAACTATTTTTAATAAATCCTGAAATCATTTGTTTATTTGGTCCTAAACATGTTTTCTTCTAAAACCATATTTTCTAAAAATGATATGAAAAATGTTTTTAACTATTTATGAAAGATTTATTAAGGTAAATTTAAACAATTTTTTCTTTTTTATTTAATTTCTTGAATGTAATCTTCTTGTCATTTTTCGAACAAGAGACTTTTCTAACCATTTAACAATGAAAAATGAATGGTCTTTTTACCTTCTAAGACCTATATGGAATGTCACACCATTTTTTCTTTGAAAAATCCTTTACAAGATCTAAACTATATTTATAATGAATTTTCATTAAAATATGATTTCAAAGTATGAAATATTCAAACTGTATTAGGTTTTCAAAAGTGATTTTCAAAATTAATATAATATTTTCCTCAAGAATGTTTTTAAATATGATTTTTCAATTCTTCAATGACAACAACTGTTATGACTCATCCTGCACGGCCTATGTCATGACTCCCCCAATCCCACCTACCAAAGGCCAGGGGATGTTGACTAGTGCTAAAAGCGTCAACCGACATGTTTGAGGCATTTTCCTGAGTACCTGTACACACGCACACACAACCAGATCCCAAAAATTGGAATTATAAACATGCATACCACTGAACCGCCATTGAGTAAAGGTACAAGTTTTAGGTCAAATGGGCCAGAATACAAACCCAATAAATGAAAAACTAAAAATAGGAAAGTACAAAATATATATGAAAAGTTGTCCACTGAAAACCCCACCTAATGGGTTAGTTTATTATAGTTACAGGTAGCTGTAGAAGTACGCCATGCCTGCCTGATCTCACTGGGCACCATGAGGTTCTAGGCCACCAAGTCCTCCATCAAGTCTTTGTTCATATTCACTAGACACAACACATCTGTGCGAAGCCCAGGCAGGGGTGAGTAACAAAACACTCATTAGGGACCCCATACCGCAAGGAAAGACCACTAAGCAATCCACAAAGCCAACCACAAAGCATCATCACAAAACAAGATATCTCACAGAGGTATAATCTAAAGTTCAGAAAGCCTGACTATTTGTTGTGACATTGAAAACCTTGGACTTCTAAGGTACTCATCTGTAATAATTATCATGGGTATGTTGGGTCACACATAGCCTCTCCTCACAGTTGTCCTGCCGGGTCAAACAGAGCCGCTTCCTACATAGGATGTTGTAGAGGATCCACACAGGGTCATTTATAGCTGATCCATATAGGGTATCTTGTAGTTGATCCACACAATGTCAATTATAGCTGATCCACATAAGGTTTCTTGTTAGAAGTCAGATTTTTTCACGAATCATGCTTGATTCTGAGAGAATACACTTCTCAATCCATTCATCCTATTTCAACTTCCCTGAAACCCTCCTTAGATAATTCCAAAAGATCTACCTAATCATGAGGGTCCCAACACCATATAATTCTCCTCAATCGGACACTCGGTATAAAAGATATTGGTGTTTTAGTAAACAGGGTCCAGTTGTGTCTGGGTCCAGTCCCACCCGGTCGGGCCGACCCGACCAACTCGGCTCAGGGGTCCCCCATGACCTTACATGGTTCAGCAGACCCAATGCAACCTGGTTGGGTCTTGGTCAACCATGTCCAGCCTGGCTACTAGGCCAGGCCCATTGGGCCTTGGTTGACCAAGCCGGGTTCGTCCATTGGTCCAGCCCGCTAGGTTACCCAGTGACCCAGATTTATCCAGCATGGCCCACAATAGAGGGTCAGTTTTCATTCCCCACCCAATCCAACCAATATCCCATCTTTTTTTGTCCAGCCCAACCCCCAACATCAAGCTAACATATTACAGCTTGGGCCACTCAGTGGTGCACCCCTGGCCCGGCCTGCATAGTGGGATCATATCCTCTAGCCCGAATGCCAAGAGGTCATCTGGTTCCTGTGCTCCACATCTGGCTAAGTTGGTCGCCCCTAAAATACTTCACGTGGAGCCCATTGGACCACTTTCCAGTGTACTGCACCATAGCCCCAGCTGTGGCCCACTCCACCGATGCAGCCTAGTGGTCGTGTCCCTGTCTGTCAGTAGCCGGCCCACTTCCAGAGTCTCTTGATGCACCACCGCTGCCCGAGCCAGTCGTGGCCCTGTCTGCAGAGGTGCACCCTTAGGGTATTCCACCAACCACCGGTGGCCTCTTCCGGTGCTAATGTTCCTATAGAATACTCCACATACCACCAGGTCTGCTCGGTTGGTCCGTTCCTCGTGCTGTCTGCGCCTTTGTCCTCCTTGGGGCTCCCTCTTCCCTACTACAACATTGTAAATTCATTTTCATCAATCCATAGTTTCGTACATGAAGAACATAGAATAAGGAAAAAAGGCGTAGAGCCTAGGTCCTTGTTCATGTTATCCCACACCCTTTATGTTAGAGTTTTTTAAGAAATGGAGGGCATAAGATTACAATTCTATCAAAATTAATCTTGATGAAAAACCCCGAGATTGAGCACTCTCTGGCCATAACAAGATATCTACAGATCAACCTATTCGTGTTTTCATTAGTGGTCATTATTTTATAAAGAAAAATGAGGAAACATAAAACAAAAAAATTAAACCCCTACCTGGGATAGGTTTTTTGTTGAAGCGATTTGCCTGTTGGGATTCACATTCCGTTCAAATCCATTGGCATTCAACACTCTATGATCCTGTTCTGCGAGGTACATCGTTGTTTCTAGATATTCGATGATTTTATTCTATGGATATAATTTCCTCATTTTCTGTCATATAATTCTAGCAGTGATTCTTCAACTTGTTATCTCATTAAAATATAAACATGTCATAGCGTTTCTATTACACTGCGTTATCGCATCGTTACGCTGTTTCATTCATGAAACAACGTATCTATTACTCTTCAATTAATGATTCATTACACTCCAATTTTGAGAGCCTCATTAATTGGATTCATTTAATGTGAATTTTCGTCACCTCATTGCCACACCACAGTATTGGTGTGCCACTTCTCAATGGTGAAGACAAAAAAATAAAATCAATTTTTATGTTATTTTATTTTTTTCTTATGAAATGTCCAAAAACTATATTTTCCAGTCGACCCTCACTGGTTAAAGTTAGGTCCTTTCTAGGAGAATCTTAATTTTCTGAGTTCAGTGGGGCCATCATATTTTTTTATCCGAGCACCAATTTAAAAGTTAGAAATACCTTCTCGCACGTTTTTTTAAGTAAACTAAAAAAGATCAAAATTTTATTCTGGGATCACCGGACCTTGGAATTAGGTGACTTCAAAGCATCTTTTCTTTTAATAATATCATATATTTAAAAAAAATACATGGAATTTCTAGGACATTACATTACCCACACATTTAGGGAATCACGTCCCTGTAATCCAAAACAAGGCTAAATAAACAAATGGGGGTACGGGGCACGATTTTGAGCCTTCCACTCCCATATTTTCTACTATAAATTCATGTTCTTCTACCAAACTCGCCCCAAAAAAATAAACCATCCATGAAGGACTCACTCCTATTGATCCCTTTTCTCCACCAAGAACATACAAACATCTCCCCATCATCAATGTCCATCTCTCCCCAGTCTATGACATGTGATGGATCATGCACGTACTGCGACACGTGAAAAACATCGTGAACCCAGTGTTTCTGTGGGGGAAGATCTAGGGAACACACCACATCGCCAACTCCACTCAGAATCTAGAAAGGGCCGATGAATCTCAGAGATAACATATCACCCCAACCAAATCTATGCAATCCCTATCCAGGTGAGACCTGAAGGAACACATGGTCTCCTTCCTCAAACTCCACGGGCCTTTATCTCTTGTTAGCATAAGATTTATGCCTACTTTGTACAGTCCTCATCAACTCCTAGATGATAGGCACCTTCTCAGTGGTAACCCGTACCAACTCTTGACCAATGAGTGTTGACTCCCCTGGGTCTGTCTAATATAGAGTTTATGTTCATGGTCACCCATACAAAGACTCAAACGGTTCCATGCTATTGGTGTAGTGATAGCTATTGTTTTTATTAAAACCCTACTAGTGGCACATGGTCCTCCCAAATATTCCCAAAATCAATGATGTAAGCTTGAAACATGTCCTCCATGGTCATTATGGTCTACTCTGTCTGACCATCATTCTATCGGTGAAAGTCGGGCTCAAGTGTATCTGAGTCCCGAACACCTCCTTTAATCCCTTCCACAGCTCAGATGTGAAGCTAGCATCACGATCTGAGATGATCATCATAGTAACCCCATGAATCTGCACTATCTCTTATAAGTAAAGGCATCCCAAGCCCTCTACTGATATCTACTCCCAGATGGGTAGGAAGTGAGCCTATAACGACCCAAAATTTGGTTTATGAAAACCCATCTTGATCTAATTAAATGCCTTAATATGTGAAATGGTCATACAACATATGCACTTATTTTGTTTTATGTTTTTGTATTTTAAAGTACCATTAAGAATTGTGACCGTTGATAATATATTCTTTGAACAATGATCACATGATTAGTATAAATATGGGCTTTAACAATCTAATTTACTCAGTCAATGTAAGCGATGGCCTCATTCAGTATAATTTCTCCATATGAAGCCCATTTTTCAGAGCTCGGAAAGGACTTGGCGTCATTGGGCTTCGCTCTTGACCAAGCCCAAGCCGATCTTCACCAGTTTAAGCTTGAATGGAACCGTCTACGTGATAATTTGAAGTTGATAGAGATCACCACGCGTGAAATGTTATCTGAGCCACCCCAAGAGTCGGTCACCATCGTGCACCTTACCCTTAGGTCTTATGTGGCTATTTTAATGGGTTATGTAACAAATCCCTAGTACTATGGTTATTTAAATTATTTTTTTATATAATAATGAATATACTTTCTTGTTATTATTGTTACTTTGTAAATAGTTTTTAAAACATAAATAGTGTTTTTAGTTAAAATTCAACTAAGAAATAAATTTTTATATTTATAAATTAAATAATATTTTATTGTTATTATTAAATTAATTTTTATTAATTATAAATTATCTTATAATTTTATGAATGCAATTGTAATTTTTATTAAGGTTCGAAAGCCATTGTTGTCAAAACCCATGAATTTTCGATAAACGTCGATTTTTATTTTAAAAGTGAAACCTAAAATATTTAGAAAATTATTTAGATTAAATAAATATTATTTTTGGAATCATAATGTCAATATTATCGAAACGGTGAATTTTTCATAATTTTCTGAGACAGTCAAATTTTTGGGTAAAAATTAAATACCGTTTAAATATATAATGTGTTTTATGACATCATAATGACCCAATAGTGATGTAATAAAATAATATAAGATTTATGTTTGGCCAATATATGTTTTAACATTAAAATAATGTGATTTTGGGTTTGTTTGACTTATTTTACAAAGCTTTAATGGACCCTTCAAGACATATTAAACATCTTGTCTTTTTTAATTATTTTCCTTTGGAGTGTGACTCACTTCCACATAAGCAACCCCATTATTTTAAGAAGTTAGGACTTTGGCCTTATAAAATATTGTTATCTACTTCCCTTTTACAAAACAACATGGGCAAAATTCATGGTCTGGTTTGTGTTTTTGATTAATTTAATGTGAGGTGTCCCAACCTAAATAATAAATAATTCCCTCACTTTTCCTATATAAACCCAACCAAGCTCCCACATCCTCCTCACTCAAAGCCTTTAAATTTTGTCCAAAATCTGCCCAAAAATCTTCCCTAGCTCCTCTGCCACGTCCAAGAGCTTCTGGTCTCATCAAAAGAGCAAGCCTATCTTTCTTAAGGAGGATCTCAATAAGAGATTTTAAGAGGTAATTCCCCTCTCTATCTTTCCTTTTTCTTTTTAATTTCAAGTTCATTTCTTAATCTCTCCCTAGCTATCTTCATTCTAATTGTATTTTAAATCCAGTATTGTAAATATAATGGAATTTTATGATTCTAATGACCTATTATACCATCCAAACCCCATTCCCCCTTTATGTTATAAAATAAAATGCCATTCGTGAGGTGTTAATCTATCACCTTCAAGAACGACATGCTTTCTTCTTCCATTTGTACCTTCAGATCTAGTCATAAAACCATCTTTATGGTTGAACCAGAATATTTTATATGTATTGTGTTATATTTAAAGTTCTGTAACTAACTTATGTATGTATTACTAAGTGATAAAATAAAACAAGTTCATTGTGATCGAAAAACCCCCCAAATTAACCCAAACAATCATCATTTAATTCTTATCTAATGATTCGTCCACATGGTATATAATATAATTCATTATAAGATCATTTTAAATTTGGTAATGTCATTAATAACATGTAATATATGTTCTGGATGTTTACCCATGTTCTACTCGAAGCATGAATTTAAAAATACAAGTGAACGACTCAAGAAAACCATAAAAACAAACATTCCCGAACAATGTTTTTAAACTACATAACTCATAAAAAGGAACATAAAATCATTTAATGAAACATATACATGTAAAAAAGGTTCTGTAATTTTCAATTAATGAATCTAATGTGGTTATACATGATATTAAAGTGAAGGAAGTGTTCAGATATAAGGTAAGGGGAAATTCTTGAACACAATTCCATCCTTGAGGTTCTCCCTCCTTCACTCCATTTTTGATATGATTACTCCATAAAAATCATTTATTCATCAGTGTATTTCCTCTTAGGGGATATAAATTTTTACCACTTTTTTTATTTCAAACAAAATGTTTTCCAAAAGAACTCTTATTTTAAGAACACACTTTTTTTACTTCTCACACAAAGTTGATGGTTCTTGTAACTTGTATGTTATTCCCTCTTCCTTTTTGGGAACCCAATGTTCATGAATTATTTCATATGAGTTGTAAACAATTACTTTTCATGAGTTACTTATGTTATTTTTTGATATATTTTCATTGTGTAAATCATGGTAATGGTAATGCTATGATGTGACGGGTGCGCCCTGAATTATATAGCGCAATATGAATGTTTCAATGTGATGGGTGTGCCCGGAATTATACAGTGCTCCAATGCATTGGGGAAAGTGATGAATCTCATGAGTAAATGTGAAATTATGTGTGAATGAGATTATATCTTTGTTCACAAGTATTTGTGGTATTTAACCACTATGACATGATGTTTAATTTTTATGCATTGCCACATTACTAGTCTTTTAATGCTTTCTCTCATGTTCATGATCTTTTGCCTATGACATGATTATGCTCACCCCATTCTATATTGTTCTTATATATCCTCTTACCGGGCTTTTGGATCACCCATTTTTATGTATATCCTCAGGTGGCTACATGTACTAAGGAGAGGACAAGTTCCAATAAGAAGCTAAAGAAGAAGAAATTTAATAAATGTTTATGCATGATGTTGTAATTGTTATGTATGGTCCTAGATTTCCCAATACACTAAAACTTTGGGTCCTCTATGTGTAATACCATTATGTTGTTTATATTTAAAATCATGTAATAGTAATGTAAGAAAAGTTTGGGTTGCTATAGTTGGTATCAAAGGTAAGTTTTAGTTAATTTGCGAACTAGGATTAATTAGTGAACCCTATAAAAAACATCTAGAATGAGACTAAGTACATATATGCACACAAGAATATTTACATAGGGATCCCATATGTTATGATTTTAGTACAAATGAATAATTTATTCATGACTTGTTGACTTATGTTTTTTCTAACATTTTCTATTTTAGAAAATGGTTGGAACCAGGAAAAACCAGTCCAACAACTCGTGTGAGGGCCAATACAACGATTGCCCGAACGACATCCCCAATGATTTGAGAGGTGCAGTTCATAACTTCATAGATATACTTACCCAATTATCTCAGGTTATGAACAATAACCATAATAATGGGGAACATCCTTCTTCACCAAAGATGGAGAAACTGTCTATCGAATTCTTTATGCGGCAACGACCACCGAAGTTTTGTAGATCTTCTGATCCACTAGTTGCGGAATAGTGGGTAAACTCCATGGAGAAGATCTTTTCTGTTCTTCACTGTTCTGAGATGGAGAAGGTGACCCTAGCCATTTATCGTCTAGATGGATAATTTGATCAATGGTATGATCTGATTAAGAACACCAAGCCAAGGGAGGAAATTGAAGAGATGGAGTGGGAACACTTTATGATAATGTTTCTAAACAAGTATTTCCAAAGAACTCTTCGCACGAAGATGGAGAGAGAATTCATAGAGCTCAAGAAAAAAAAGGATAATCTGTCACAACCTATGAAGATAATTTCACAAGGCTTGCAAGGTACTCTTCGGGTTTTTTTATCAACAATGATAGCGAAATTGATAGATTATTTAGTGGATTAAATCCACACCTTCAAAAGGATCTTGTAATTCTAGAATTTGGGAGTCATGAAGAAGTTTTTAGATGTGCTCTCAAAGTGGAGATAGAGTTTGGAGATTGGTATCATGGCTATGGTGATAAGAAACGAAAGATTTAGTTTTAAGCTGGTGGATCTAATGATAAGGGTGGGAAGAAAGCTCAACAACCCACATGCCAAAAATGTGGGAAGTTGCACCATGGGAACTTCCTCAAAGGGAAGAGGAAGTGATTCAAGTGTGGGAAAGAAGTACACAATGCTCAAGAGTGTCGAAAGGACATGAAAAGGAAGGAGAATGAGGTGTAAGAAAGGATATAACCACCCATGGTTCAATGCTACAACTATAGGGAGATAGGGCACTATGCAAGCTAGTGCACGAAACCTCGAGTTCTCGACGGTAATCAGCGTAAGCAGCCACCAAAGATAAATAAACAATGGAAGGCTTATGCCATCACTACAGTGTAAGTGGAGAAAGATAATGAAGATTTACAAGGTACACTTACTATTCACTCAAGAATGGAAAAAAAATTATTTGATTCTGTTTCTACGCATTCCATTATATATAGAAAGTTTAGTAGAACCATATAATTGAAGCCCCGAAACCTTGAAGTAGAGATATCTGTAAAAAAAGTGTTGCAATAATTGTAACCCAAGTTTTTGACTCTTCTCCTATTGGCGTATGTGGAAAGATTCTTCCAGCGAATCTCGTAATACTTCCCTTGGTGGAATTTGACGCTATAATGGGAATGGATTGGCTCTCGTTATATAGAGCACGTATAAACTATCGGGAAAAGGAAATATCTTTTAATATTCTGAACCATCCCATGCTCTTATACAAGTTCAAGGAAGACCATTAATCTCCTTTGAAAAATACTTCTATGGTGTGGGTGTTGATTCCCTATGAAGAATCATACCTCGCCCAAATGGTTGAGTCGAAGGAAAGTGCCAACCTTGATGAAATTCCCATCATGAGGGAATACAATGATGTATTTCCTGAAGAGTTACCCGGAATTCCCCTAGATCATGAGGTAGAGTTATCAATTGAACTCATACCCGGAGATACTCCTATCTCAAAGTGTCCCTATGGGATGGCTGCTTTCGAACTGGAGGAGTTAAAGAAGTAGCTACAAGAGAATTTGGACAAAGGGATCATATGCCCTAGTACATCACCTTGGGGTACGCCAGTGCTCTTTGTGAAGAAGAAGAAGTATGGAACAATGCAGTTGTGTATCGATTATCGGGAACCCAACAAGATCACCATAATGAACAAGTATCATCTTCCAAGGATTGATGAATTTTTCGATCAGTTAAGGTGTGATCAATACATATCAAAGTTGTATCTTCATTCTAGATATCATTAGGTAAAGGTGAAGAATGAAGATATTCAGAAGACTGCCTTCCGAACAAGGTATGGGCACTATGAGTTTTTAGTGATTCCCTTTGGACTTACTAATGCCCCTGAAATCTTCATAGATTTGATGAATAGAGTCTTTATACATTACCTCGACAAATTTTTGGTAGTGTTTATTAATGATATTATCATCTACTCTAAGGTCAAGGAGGAACATGAAGAACATCTAAGACTCATGTTGGCAACATTAAGAAAGGAGATGTTGTAGTCCAAGTTCAGTAAGTGTGACTTTTGGATGAAGCAAGTCACATTCTTGGGACATGTGATCACAAGTGAGTAAATTTCTGTGGATCCTTAAAAAACAAAGGCGATTTAGGAATGGACCAGGCCCTTTAGTGTCACAAAAATCTGTAGTTTTCTTGGATTAGCTGGGTACTACTGACGTTTTGTGAGAAACTTCTCACAATTTCCAAGCCCAATAACTAAGTTAACATGGAAAGGGGTAAAGTATGTCTGGACGGAATAATGTGATGGATGCTTCAAGGATCTAAAGAGAAGGATGATCAATGCACCTGTACTCACACTACCTAAAAATGGATAAAGTTTTGTGATATACAGTGACGCTTCAAAAAAAGGCTTGGGTTGTGTACTCATGAAAAATAAAAATGTGATAGCCTACGCCTCACGGAAGTTGAAGATACATGAGCATAACTACCCAATGCATGATCTAGAGCTGGAAGCCGTGATTTTTGCCTTGAAAATCTAGCGGTACTAACTAAATGGTGAGAAGTGTGACATATACACCGACCACAAGAGCCTAAAGTATATATTCACACAAAATGAGCTCAACATGCATCAGAGGAGATGGTTAGAGCTAATCAAGGATTATGATTGCTCTATTCACTATCATCCTATAAAGGAAAACAATGTAGTTAATGCTCTAATCAGAAAAGAATCTGCAACTCTATCCATGATGCGGATTGAGAAAGACCCTATCTTCTAAGAATTGCAAAGGATGGATTTAGAAATCATAAGGGCAGGGGATACATCCTTCCTTTCCCAAATTATTGCACAACAATCCATCCAAGAGAAGATTAAGGAAGTACAAAGGGATGATCTGGAGATACAAAATATGGTGAAAGCAGTAAAGGAAGGGAAGCTGCAGGAGTTCCATATTGATGATGAGGGTGTGATTTGGTTTGGAACGCGGCTTTGTGTGCCTTCATTACCCAGGATAAAGAAGGATCTATTGGACAATTCACATTGTTCAACATTATTTATCCATCCTGGGAGTACCAAG
Organism: Viscum album; assembly: GCA_963277665.1. NCBI lineage: Eukaryota > Viridiplantae > Streptophyta > Magnoliopsida > Santalales > Viscaceae > Viscum > Viscum album. Next base: position 690,611,034 of record OY728167.1, read on the forward strand.
ATGTATCGTGATCTCCAATAACACTTCTAGTGGGACAACATGAAGAAGGGTGTTGTGAAATATATATCAAGGTGCTTGGTATGTTAGCAAGTTAAAGCAGAGCAACAAAAGTCCAAAGGGATGATGAAACAATTGCCTATACCCATGTGGAAATGGGAGAATGTTACTATGGACTTTATCATGGGACTCTTGAAGACGTCAAAGGGAAATAATGAAATATGGATCATGGTTGACAGACTCACCAAGACTGCCCATTTTATCGCTATTCGGGAAGACCTCTCACTTGAACAACTTGAAAAGATATATGTGAAGGAAGTGGTGAGACTGCATGGTGTTCCACTCTTGATTATCTCTGATCATGATCCAAGGTTCACATCTAAATTCTGGATAATCCTTCAACATGCTTTGAGTACCGAATTAAATTTTAGCATAGCCTATCACCCCCAAACTGATGGCCAATCTGAAAAGACTATTCAGACGCTTGAAGATATAATAAGAGATTGATCTCTAGAATTCAAAGGTTGATGGGATCAGCATCTCCCATTGGTTGAGTTCTCATATAACAATAACTTCCACTCTAGTATTCAGATGGATCCATATTAAGCTCTGTATGGAAAGCGATGTATAAATCCAACCTGTTGGGATGAAGTTGGAGAAAGAAAGCTACGTGGACTTGATCTTGTGCAAGAGATGACAGAGAAGGTTGAAGTCATCCAGAAACACATCAAAGCTGCTCAAAGTCGGAAAAAGATTTATGCTGACAACCATCGAAGGGACTTGGAGTTCAACGTTGGGGTTAAATTCTTCCTTAGAATATCACCATGGAATAGAGGCATGTGATTTGGAAAGAAAGGGAAGTTAATCTCAAGGTACATTGGCCCCTTTAAAATCCTTGACCGCATAGGAGTCGTGGCCTATCAGCTTTCACTTACACCAAATATGGCTCAAGTTCATGATGTGTTTCATGTGTCACTCTTAATGAAGTAAATACCGGATCCCTAACATGTACTAAACTCAGAGGTGGTGCAGCTGGAAGATGATCTTTCCTATGAGGAGCAGCCGGTAAGGATTCTGGATCGGAGAGATAAGGTTCTACACAACAAGAAAACTCATCTTGTCAAAGTGTTGTGGAGAAACCATAAGTTTTAGGAAGAAACTTGGGAATCATAAGAGGCAATGAAGGAGAAGTACCCTCACATATTTGTGTAAATTGAAATTTCGAGGGAAAAATTTCATAAGGGGGGAAGATTGTAACAACCCAGAATTTGGTTAATGAAAACCCCTCTTGATCTAATTAAATTTTTTAATATGTGAAATGTTCATACAACATATGCACTTCTTTTGTTTTAAGTTTTTGGATTTTAAAATACCATTAATAATTGTGACTATTGCTAATATATTTGTTGAACAATGATAACATGATTAGTATAAATATGGGATTTAACAATCTAATTTACTCAGACAAGGGAAGCGACGGCCTCATCCAGTAGAATTTCTCCATAAGAATCTCATTTGTCGGAGCTCGGAAAGGAGGTGGTGTCATTGGGCTTCTCTCTTGACCAAGCCCAAGTTGAGCTTCACCAGGTTAAGCTCGAACAGAACCGTCTATGAGAGAAGTGGAAGTTGATAGAGATCATCGCGCGTGCAATGTTATCCGAGCCACCACAAGAGTCTGTCACCATCATGCATCTTACCCTTAGGTCTTATGTGGCTATTTTAATGGGTTATGTAATAAATCCCTATTACTATGGTTATGTACATTATTTTTGTATATAATAATGAATATACTATCTTGTTATTATTGTTACTTTGTAAATAGTTTTTAAAACACAAATACTGTTTTTAGTTAATATTCAACTAAGAAATATATTTTGATATTTTTTAATTAAATAATATTTTATTATTATTATTAAATTAATTTTTATTAAATATAAATTATCTTATAATATTATGAATGCAATTGTAATTTTTATTAAGGTTTGAAAGCCATTTTTTTCAAAACCGGTGAATTTTCGATAAATGTTGATTTTTATTTTAAAAGTAAAAATTAACATATTTAGAAAATTATTTATATTAAATAAATATTATTTTTGGAATCAGAATGTCGAAATTATCCAATGGTGAATTTTTCATAATTTTATGAGACAGTCAAATTTTTGGGTAAAAATTAAATACCGTTTAAATATATAATGTGTTTTATGACATCATAATGGCCCCATAGTGATGTAATAAAATACTATAAGCTTTATGTTCGGCCAATATATGTTTTACCATTAAAATAATGTTATTTTGGGTTTGTTTGACTTATTTTACAAAGCATTAATGGACCCTTCAAGACTTATTAAACATCTTGTCGTTTTAATTTGTTTTCCTTGCGAGTGTGACTCACCTCCACATAAGCAACCCCATTATTTTAAGAAGTTCGGACTTTGTCATTATAAAATATTGTTTTTCACTTAAATTTTCCAAAAACCATGGGCTGGTTTGCGTTTTGGATTAATTTAATGTGAGGAGTCCCAACCCTAAATAATAAATAATTCCCTCACTTTTCCTATATAAACCCACCCAAGCTCCCACTTCCTCCTCACTCAAGGCCTTTGGATTTCATCCAACCTCTACCCAAAAACTTTTCCTATATCCTCTCCCATGTCTAAGAGCTTCTAGTCTCACAAAAATACCAATCCTATCTTCCTTAAGGAGGATGTCAAGAGGAGAATTTAAGAGGTAATTCCCCTCTCTCTCTTTTTCTTTTTAATTTCAAGTTCATTTCTTAATCTCACCCCACCTATATTCATCAAAATTGTATTTTAAATACATTATTGTAAATATACTATAATTTTATGATGATAATTACATATTATACCATCCAAACCCCATTCCCCCTTCCATTATGTTATAAAAGAAAATGTCGTTCGTGAGGTGTTAATCTATCTCTTTCAAGAACGACATGTTTTCTTATTCCATTTTTACCTTCAGATCTGGTCATGAAACCATTTTTATGGTTGAACCAGAATATTGTATATGTATTATGTTCTATTTAATGTTTTGGAGCTAACATATGCATGTAATACTAAGTGATAAAATAAAACAAGTTCATTGTGATCGAAAAACCGCCCAAATTAACCCAAACAATCATCATTTAATTCTTATCTAATGATTCATCCCCATGGTATATAATATAATTCATTATAAGATCATTTTAAATTATGTAATTTCTTTAATAACATATAATAAATTTTCTGTATGTTTACCCATGTTCTAATCGAAACATTAATTTAAGAATACAGGTGAACCACTCGAGAAAACCATAAAAAACCAACATTCCTGAACAGTGTTTTTAAACTCTATAACTCATCCAAAGGCACATAAAATCACTTAATGAAACCATAAAGAACTATATTAATGATAAAAAGGTTCTTTAATTTTAAATTAATGAATCTAATGTGGTTATATAGGAGATTAAAGCGAAGGAAGTGTTCGGATATAAGGTAAGGGGAAATTCTCGAACACAATTTCATCCTTCGGGTTCACCCTCCTTCACTCCATTTTAGATATGATTACTCCTTAAAAATCATTTTTTCATCATTTTATTTTATATTATAGGATATAAATGTTTAACACTGGTTTTTATGTCTAAAAAATGTTTTCCAAAAGAACTGTTCTTTTATGAAGACACTTTTTTTACTTCTCACTCAAAGTTGATGGTTCGTGTAACATGTATGTTATTCCCTATTTCTTTTTAGGAACCTAATGTTTATGAATGTTTTCATATGAGTTATAACCCATTACTTTTCATGTGTTACTTATGTTATTTATTGATATATTTTCATTGTGGCAAGCATGATAATGGTAATGTTATGATGTGACAGGTGCGCCCGGAATTATATAGTGCAATATTAATGTTTCAATGTGATGGGTGCGCCCAGAATTATACAGCGCTCCAATGCATTGGGTAATGTGATGAATATCATGAGTAAATATAAAATGATGTGTGAACTAGATGTTGTGTTTTTTCAAAAGTATGTGTGGTAGTTAACCGCTATGACATGATGTTTCATTTTTATGCATTGCCACATTAAAAGCCTTTTTATGCTTCCTCTCATGTTCATGATATTTTTCCTATGAAATGATTATGCTCACCCCATGCTATATTGTTCTTATCTATCCTCTTAATGGGATTTTAGCTCACCCCTTTTGATGTATATCCTCTGGTGGATACATGTACTAAGGAGAGGACAAGTGCCAATAAGAAGCTAGAGAAGAAGAAATTAAATAAATGTTTATGCTTGATGTTGTAATTGTTATGTATGGTCCTAGTTTTCCTAAGACACTAAACCTTTTGATCCTCTATGTGTAATACTATTATGTTGTTTATCTTTAAAATGATGTAATATTAATGTAAGAAAAGTCTGGGTCGCTATAGAGCCGACATGGTGAGTCGGTCGATGATCACCCAAATAGAATCATAGACCCTAGACATGTGTGGTAATCCCTTCACGAAGTCCATCAAGATACAATCCCACTTCCACTTTGGTACCTCAAGTGGCTAGGCTCAGCCTTCACTTGTGGATAAGTGAGGCACTGCGAAAAAATCTCGTCCACCTCTTTCATCATACATGGACACCTATACCGACATCGGCGATCCTAGTACATCTTCACCACACCAGGATGTATCACCAAATGGTAGGTATAGAACTCCCAAAAAATATCCTCTATCAATGCCACTTGTGTAACTATTCACCCTTTGAAAAGGATGAATTTCTCCCCAACAATCGAAAATCCATCAGGAGCGTGTCCTGGGGATAACTGAGCATGTCGGGCCTCTCATTCAACATCCATAGGTCGTGCCTCCCTAAATCATTGTAAGAGTGGGGGATTGAAAATCATCAACTGAAGGTAAGCCGCTCCATCATCATCCATGAAGGATATCTACATCGCAGCTAGCTACTTCATCGCCTCACTAAGTGGTTGTAAACATGTTCTTCTATTGAGTGTGTCTGCTACCACTTTACCCTTTCTATGAGTATATACTTTGTCGAAGTCATGGTCCTGGAGGAACTCTAGCCATCACCACTCCCTCAAGTTTAGATCCTTATTTTATAAGATATTCCCGAGACATTTTTGGTCAGAGTATACTGTGGATCGCTCACCCACCAAGTTGTGTCGCCACATATTCAATGAAAAAACCACTGCTTCTAACTCAGTGTCATGGGTCGCGTTGTCCTTCTTATATTGCCTCAACTTTCGTGAACCGCAGGCATTCAATTTTCAATCCTACATCAAGACACAACCCAATACGGTCCCTGATGCATCACAGAAAACTAAATACCCAATGACCTCCTCTGTTAGTCGCAAGATAGGGGAACTCATCAGTCTCTACCTTAGCTCCTGAATACTCTGTTGGAACTTCTTCATCCATATGAAGGGTTGTCCCTTCCACATCAAAGCTAATAAGGGTTATTCTACCCTAGAAATGTCAAACACAAACCTACAGTAGTATCTAACCAATATAAAGAAACACTGCACCTTATTCATGCTCCAAGGTGGTTCCCAAACAAGAAACACATCTATCTTTTCCAAATCCACTGAAACTCTAGCCTCTGAAATGACGTGTCCCAAAAAGTGGACCTATCGAATATAGAATGAGAACATAAAGATCTTCCCATAAAACATTTTCTATGTAAGAATATCCAGGACTCTCTACAGGTGTGTTGCATGCTTATCCTCTAATGTCGAGTACACTAAGATTTCATCAATGAAGACCACAATGAACTAGTCAAGATAAAGCTGGGAGATCATGTTCATGAGTTCCATGAACACTGCTGGGGTGTTGGTCACGAAAAAATGCATCACCAAGAACTCATAGTGGCCATACCATCATTGAAAGGTCATCTTCAATACATCCTCATCCTATAATCAAAACTAGTGATAGCCTGATCTGATGTCTATCTTCAAAAAACCATCTCTCTCCCATAAGTTGATCGAAGAGGTCATCAATCCTCGGTAGTGGATACTTGTTTTTCATTGTAACCAGGTTCAGGAGATAGAAGTCCATGCATATCCTCAAGCTCCCATTTGCCTTCTTGGTGAATAACACCAGGGCTTCCCACAGTCCAACGTTGGGCCTCCTGAATCCCATCTCTTGAAAATAATCTAGTTGTACACTCAACTCTCAAACTCCATAAGATAAATCTGATATGATGGTGTAGATATTAGTTCCATCCCAGGGAAGAAGTCAATGCATAAGTATACCTACCTATGAGGACGCAGTCTCGAAACGTCTTTAGGGAAGACCTCCTCATACTCATCCACCACTATAGGAAAGCATGGACTCCTATCATCCACCATACTGAGGGTGAGGTTAGGCAACTGGTGATTGATCGGCTTCACCCTCCTTAGAGAAAGTCAGCCATGTGCTGCAAGTGCTCCCTTATCGCTAGTGAAGGAAAACCTTGGACCATCCTCGCAGATGCACCACACTCTACACCCAAGACAGTCGATCTGAGCTTAAACTGTGGGTAACCAGTCCATACCCAATATGACATCGTAAGGCCTCGATGCAACTACTAGGAGATCCTAAGATAAGCTCTTTCTTCCAAGAGTAATCTCAGACTTCCGACTCTAATGTGTAATCATCAAGTCCTTTCCTGTAGGAGTCTATAACCATAAGTATCGAGCCAACAGCTCCACCGGAATCTTTGATCCTCGAACGAGGCCCATGGTAAGTAATGTGTGACTAGAACCTATGTTAATAAGAACTGAATCTAGGGTGTATAAGACAAAAATTGTGCCTCTAATAATATAAGAAGCTCTGTGGTCATAGGCCTCCACTACCTGATGCTGATCCCGCCCCAATCAACCTGCTGCCTGAGGACTTAGTGGACCACTTTGGGGTGGTGGTGGGAGTACCTCGAACAGTATCCCACCACCTGTTGTTCGGACTTCTCCTCTGCCACATCGTCCACCCTGCAGACCCCCTCACTCGAACTTATTTCTCTTCCTCAACGGTCCCTCGACCATCAGTTGATCATCAGTGTGGCAGTTTGGGCAGTCACAAGCCATGTTCCCCTTACCACTACATGAGTAGCACACCACGCTCCTCTACTAATTGATGATGCCTTGGTGGACTCTCCCCACCGATCAAGATACTTGGGGTCGTCCTCCGGATCGTATGTCCCTCTTGGGCCTCTTTGTCAATTGTTGGGTGCCTTCCACAGATGACTCGGCCACCTATCGGCCGATGGTAACTCCCACTATCGGTGCCTTCTCTGTAAGAAATATCTCTACTGGTAGTGCTTGATCCAACACTCTAGCCTATGTGGGGATGATGAGGGAAATCATCGACACCCTAATCTCCCATCGGAGTCCCTACTCAAATGTTTGGGCATGGAATAAAGGGTAATGTACCATATGTGTAGAGTAACAAGAGAGGTTTGTGAACCTCACAGAGTAGTCAGGCACAGACATTCTGCCCTATTGTAGGTAAAACCGCTCTTTTATGGGCACTGAGCACAAAGTCACGAGGAAGAAATCCTCCTAGAAAAGTTGATCGAAGTAAGCCCAGGAGGGGGTCTCCCCCTCATGGGTCTAGATAGTCTAAATCCAACATCTCCCTGTCTATCCCTACAGAAGTCTCATGGATTGAAACTCAATCTGGTCATGTGGCGTCCTCACTAAGCGGAAGACTCAAATCACCATCTCCAGCAAGTCCTCAGTGACCTGAGGATCTATATCTCCCATGAACCTAAGAATTATTTGTCTCTTGAACTTGTGAAAGGTGTTGATCCTACATATGTCCTCTATTGGAAACTCTGACAGCAACTGCTTATCAACGGGTGGTGGTAACACTAGTGCACCACATGGTGGGGCCATATCTAAAATGGGTCCCTGAACCGACACGTCATCACTAGGAAGACGACCCTCACGGTCACGCATCAGAGGGTTCCAACACCGCAAAATAATGGACTCATCGTGAGGGTTCCAAAACTAAAAATAGATCGTCAATCAGACACCTGGTCTGAAAGATATTGGTTTTTTAGTAAATAGGGGTTAGTTCTGTCCGAGCCCGATCCGACCCTATCGGACTGACTCGACCAACCCTGCCCGGGGGTCCCGCATGACCCAACCTAGTTCAGCTAAACTGACCTGACCCGATTGGGTTTGGGTCGGCCAGGTCTGGCCTGGCTATGGGGCCATGCCCATTGGTCCTTGTTGGACGCAGCCCAGTTCGGCCATGGGTCCATCCCACTGGGTCTCCCAGCGGCTTGGATTTACCCAACCCAACCCGCACTAGGAGGCCCATTTTCTTTTCCAGACTAGGCCACCCAATGACCTGACATTCTCCTGTCGACATGGCCCGCAACAGTAGGCTGACTTATTCCATCACAGGCCACTCAGCAGCCTGCTTCGCACCCCCTAGCCCACATAGCAGGAAGGTGTCCTTGAGCCTAGATTCCAAGAGGGTGTTTGGTTCGTGCACTCTACGGCCGTCTATGCCAGCTGACCCTCAAATCCTGCACATTTTCCTACTATAATGCATGCCTACGCACCGCAATACAGCCCACTCCACTGACGTGGAAGGGTGGTCGCATCCCTCTCTGTTTACCTCTAGCTCGTTGATGGAAGCTTTGACCACACTACCACGGCCCAAGATGGGCACAACCCTACTTTCCACAGCGCCCCATAATGGGGCCCAACCACCGACCTGCGGCCGCCACCAGCACTGGAACGCCAGAAGAATTTTCCGCTGACCATTAGGTCCTCTTCGGTGGTCCGTTCGTCGATCTGTTTGTGCATCTAGCCTCCATGGTGCGCCATCTTCCCTGTTACAACATTGTAAATTCTTTGGAATCAATCTAGATTTGCAGCCATGAAGAACACACAATAATGCAAAAATAAGGAGGGGCTAGACCCTTGTTCATGTCGGCCAGAACCCTCCGTATTAGAGTTTTTTAAAACATGGGGGGGGAAATATTGTGATTCTATCAAAATAAATCCTGATGCAAAACCCTGAGAATGAGCTCCCTCCCACATGAATAAGAGATCCACTGATCAACCTATTCGTGGGTTGATCCATGTTATTTTTTTTGAATGAATAATTGGGGAACTCAAAACACAAAAAGTAAAACCCAACCTGGGATAGGCTCGTTGCTGAATCGATCCATCTGTGGGGAGTCACATTCTGTTCATAGTTGTTTTCTTTCGTCTCTCTCTAGTCTCATTCTTTGAGGTGAGTCGTTGTCACCAGGGTTTTTTCGGCGTTCTTTATTGGAGAGAATTTCCTCGCCGTCCATCAGAGAAATTCTAGCTCAGATTCTCCAACCCATTATCTATTAAAAAGAGAAATGTGCTGCAACATTTATATTATGTTGTTTCATCACGTCATCACACAGTTTCATTCATGAAACAACGTATTTATTATGCATCATTTAATGAGTGGTTACACTGCACATTTAAGAGCCTCATTAATGGGATTCAGTTAATGCAACTCATCATCAACTTGTCTCTGCACCATAGGGCTGACGTTCCACCGCTCAATGGTGAAAACAAACAAATAAAATGACATTTAAAGTTATTTTATTTTTTCCTTCTGAAAATTCTGAACACTATTTTTCCAACAGACCCTCACTGATTGACATTATGTCCTTTTTAGGCGAATCCCAATGTTCCGAGTTCGATAGTGCCCTAAAATATTTGATCCAAGCACCACTTTAAAAGTTTTAAAACACTCTCACATGTTTATTTAAATGAACTAAAAAAGTTCAAAATTCTATTTCGGGCTCATCAGGTGTTGTGAAAGCGTCTAGTCTTGTAATAATCCCATATAATTAAAATAATTCATGGAATTTCTAGGACATTACAACAACCCTTATTGCTACTTCAATGTGTATAAATTCTATTGATATCATCCTTATTATTCCTATGGATGAATTATTATTATTTTAACCAAATATAGTATTGAAATTCACTTACTTGAATAATTTTCTTAGTCGCTAACATCCCCTTGAGTTATTCACTTTTAATGTGATCGTTGAATATTATATTTTCCATAAATATCCATATCATTTTTCATAGATATGATAGCTTCCTAAATAGTATACCATTTGTACATACAGTGTTTAATTTTAATGTTATTTTCATGAAATGGGAGATATTGATAAGTCTATATCTTTTACTGAATATGGATATTCGATAAGGCACATTGTTTATGAATTAAATCAATTACCCGATATATGAGGAATGATTTGTACTATTATAACATGGGTTTTCGGTCGTTTAATGTAATCCTCTCAATACATTGGTAGTCTCATTGGACAAACTTGTTGGTTATCCCTAACTGAATGGGTTTTTACCTAGTATATTTTAAATCAGCTTGTGAAATGTCTTGAAGGTAATGGTTCCATGTACATGGGAAACATGGAATCCAATACATAGAAATTTCCTTCATTTATAATTCATTTATTACTACATAGAAGATTTTCACTATGAAAAGATCTATGGATTCATTTCATTATATGTTTATTTATTAAATGTCATGTTTTCAGTTATTAGAATTTCCATATCGATTAAAACATACATTATCATGATATTCATGTTATTTAAATGAAATTATTTTTTAGTAATTTACCCTACTATGTTATTTATTCCCTTCCTTGTCATTTTACTGATTACTGGGCATGTCTGTTTAGTCATTTATATTTAAATATTGATTGTGTTCAGTGATTCATTAATTATTATGTTGAATTTAACCCTTACTATGAATTTTGATTTCCCCGTTATTTTTTTTACTTTCCCCAATATTCCATGAATTTTACTATGCCTAATATGAAGGAATACACTAAATAGAATAATTTTTTTTTTCAAAAAACAATTATGTTTTAATTTCAGTAATATAAAGGTAATGTAAGATTCATGTTTTATCTAGTTTACCAAGACAACAAAACTAATCGGTACTTTTAAAAGTAATTCAATGTATCTTATGACAATTTAATGGTAGTGGCACCAGATCTACGATTATGGGGTCTAGTTCGAAACATTTCTACCACTTTCTTCTTTACATTTTCAATGAATTTTCCAAAACCCCTAGATATGTTTCCACAAGTTTGGAAATTGTAACAACTTGAAATTTCACTAAGTATTATCATGAAATGAAAATTATGTTAATATAATGTTATACATGAAAACTAAACAAAAATGAATCTGTGGTATTTTAAAATAAAATTTTAAAATTATAATTTAAAGATTAAATTGGTGGATATAAAAGGCAGTAACCATACTATGAAATCAATGAAGAAAAATTAAATAAATGGAACTAATTTGTGAGAATATCCCTTATGAATATCATTTACATAATCTTTTCATGTATTTATATACAATAGTAATATATCTAATCAAATACCAATCATAACTTGAATAATTATTGTATAATAAAAATTGTATGTGATAGATATTCAAGCTCGTGGAAATATCCATAAGATCGATTCTATTGGAATCACCACATTCTTCTAAAACCATAGCATACCTTATGATCAAATATTACATGGAGATCATGAGGGGATATGATACTATAAATTTGTTTGATATTATAAGATAAAAATTAAGTTAATAATTAACTAATCACGTGTATTTTATATAATTATCATCTTGATTTTTAAAGAAAACGAAATTATATTTTTCTATAAAATAATTTTTATTTATATTTCATATTTGAATGAAAATTTATAAAAATTAAAATTTTAATTTTATGAAATTTAAGTCACTATAAAATAAATCATATAAATAATAAATTTGGTTGAATTCGTAGGATTTTTCTAAAATAATTTATTTTTTAGTGAATATTGAAAATATGGATTTTCCTTAAAATTGGCATTTTTATTACATTATCTCCACAAAATAATGAATTAAAATATTTTGAAACATTTTTAAATTTAATATATATATATATATATATAATTAATATAATTATTTTTCCAACACTTTGTTGAATTTATGAAATCTATTTTATAATTTTTGTAGCATGAGTAATAGTTTACTCAAAAACACTATTTTGATTCTCTTGTGTGGAAAATTATATTTTTTTAGTTATTGAAGATAAATTTAAAAAATATATTTAATTTTTTTTATTAGAAAATTTTAATTATTTAATAATGTCACATTTATTTTTAGGAATCAAAATAAGATTAATAAGATTAATTTTAATTATAGTTATAATGGTGAAACTATTATTAACAAATATTTGTATTATTGATATTATAGAATTTTATTCAAATAAAATAAATTAAAATACTACAAAAAAAAATTAATATAATTATTAATCCCATATATAAGTATATTATCAGTCATTAAATAGGTAATAAATACTAAATAATATTAATAATTCATATTGGTGAGAATAAAATGTTTTTATGAAAAATAGTTTTTCATAAATATTAAATGTTTTAATAGTTTTTCTAAATATTAAATGTTTTAAATATTAAATGTTAAATGTTTTAAATAGTTTTTCTAAATATTAAATGTTTTAATTTCAATGTTAAATTTATCCTATTTAGAAATTTAATTATTATATATGTGTATTAAATTCAGTTTCATCACACCCAAATTTTATAAGTGGGGCCACATTATATTTTTTTAGAAAAATATAAATTACTATGGTAAAAACTAGTTACCATGGTAAAAATATTAATTGGTAAAATGTAAATGTAAAGTGGTAAAAGGATATAAATATGATTAAAACAAGGGTAAATAGTTTAGTATGATTTAAATAACTCATATATAAATAATATCCATTATTTATCACTTATATAACCATTTACCATTGAATATTTTCATTCCATTATTGATAAATAATTGGTGTTAACAAAAATGTCATTTTCTTCACGTATAAAAGGGGGTCACCTAAAACCTCTCAAAGTTACACAAAAACATCTAAATATACTTTAACACATTCCAAAATTTAATTTAGTAGAAATAACATGGACAAAATAATTCCCCTGTTCAGCATATGATATCTTAATCCCTTCAATTCTAAGGAGGATTTCAAGTGAATGATCAAGGTCCTAAACTGGGTATTACTTAATACTTAATTGTTTATTATTATTCTTTCACATCTAAATATATCCTAAACATAGTTATATAATTGAATAAGTATCATTATTAGAATAATTTTTATTATATTAATGTTAAAATCATTATTAATTTCATCACATCCATTTAGAAAAAATAAATGACTATCGATTATGTGTTTGTGTGGACTACCGCATCCACAAAGGAGTGTTAATTTTTTCCCTCACCACCTCATATGGATGGACATAAAAATCATATTTAACATTGAAAATTATTTTATTATAATATTATTATTATTTAAATACAATATTTTAAATTCTATAATTGACATTATTAATAAACGGTTATAGTAAACTTAACAACCTAAAATGATCTTATCGGGGCACCTTTCCAAATTTGAGTTAATTTTATAGAAATCTATACAATTGTATAAACATTATGATATTATAATAATAAATAAGATAAATCCATAAAAATATAAACACTATGATGTTATATTATAACACCTTTAACTATGGTTAATATAATAAAATATTTACTAATAATTGATTGAGCAACTTCAAATAACCAACAAAATAAAAATTTAGATAATAAAGAAATATCATATGGTACTGACTAGTACATAGTAATTAAAATATATTTCATTAAGGTTCATAGTAATATTTATAATAAAATTTATCTTATTATTCAATAATTTATGATCACGCACTGAGTGAATAGGGAACAACATAATGGTTTGTGCTCACTCAATTTTATTTTACGTCGTTACAAACATTATTATTAAACTATGTTGTTCTATGTTTTATATATTCTATATAATGAATAATTTTTAATTAATTTTATCATTGTTTTAGAGGGTTCTAAAATTATTCATTATAACATCATTATCAAATGATTCTTATCTAAATTATTATGTGACATGAAAGTGAGTTTTTGGACATAATTCAGATCTCATGATACATTATTGTTTTTACACAACAATTTACACATATATAGTTTATATAATGCAAATTTTTTATTTTATGGAGTAAGTTGTATTTTATTCATGGTATTATAAGTTCTCTTTCATGATATTTTTCATTCAAGGGGTTTCAATTTAAATGTTACATAATCTATAATAGATTTCTCGACCCAAATATTTTCTCCTAGAGTCAAAAATTCTCTACATGGTTATGATCTTCTAATCCCCCTTTATCATTCAACTTCTTTTATAAGTAGTAATTTATCTTTATTTAAAGTATGTTTATTTTCTTCATCATTATCATATTCTTTTATTAAATGCATCCTCACAAAAAGCATGACATTGGAAATATTAATTCCCATTCCATCCAACAGATCGTTCCCATAATTGTCCATATTTTCATTCCCCCCAATGTTTCCCTCTTATTTTGAGCACTAAAATATAGATTAATTGGTTTCATCCTATTAATTATCATCACTAAATTTCAATTGGATATTTTATTTCTCCTTTTAAGATGTGTTTTTTCAATAAATCAACTTCGGAATAAACCTTTTTTTATGTATCATGTATATATTTCTTATCTTATGATACATGTTTTTTTATACAAAATTTATGTCTATATTTTAAATAATAAATTATTGATGATTTCTTTAAAATTAATGTTTTAATATATTTCATAAATTTTCTTTCTGAACATTGTGAAAATGAGTTTTCAAAATAAATCGGTGACTTTTTCACTTATATTATCTTCATAAAAATAATAAAATAATAATATTTTTAAATTGATTTCATTAGAATATATTTCCCATAATATTTATACTTTTTCCCATGATTCATTGCTTTAAAAAGTGTATTTTTTTTCCAGGATTCAGTGAGTTCTATTAAAAATTGTTATCATGGAAAATGGTCATTTTCACAATTCTTTTGGAGTTAAAATTCTACTATTATTCTAAATTATTTCTTAATATACTTGTTAGTTTTTTGCCAATGTTTTCATAAATTAGAAACATTATATCTATATAGTAGAAATGAAATTTTTCACCTTCTTTATCTAGATGACTTATTTAGTTTTAGGTTGTATCAAATTATTTATCCATCGTCTCCCTTTTCTTTTATAATAATCCACTAAGAATATGAATAACTTTTATTCCAATACCTTTACTTTTCGAATCAAATATTTTATATTTTTTTTTTTAGGATGTTTGAAAAAATTCCATTCATCAAAGTCATTCATGAATTTATTGACTTGATTTTATATTAATTGTCTATATGGGTTAAATATTGTATTCTTTCTAATCTTGATTAAATGGTATTTTCATAGATATTGGTATAATATCTTTTTATAGACATTTATTTTACATGGGTTTATAAAATAATGATTACTAATAAGACTATGAATGTTTTCCTTGTGTGATTACATTTAAAAATGATATGAAACCCATTTCTTTTTAAGGGTTCTTTATGATAGGATGATGATTCCTTTTGTGGAATGCATATGTATTAATGATGACATGTTCAATGTATTGGTAGGGGTTCAATATATCATAATAAATTTATTCACTACTATGTTTTAGTTTATCATAATCATGGGAACCAATAGTGTGGATCATGAATGTAGTGTTCCCTATTATAATGATTATGCGACATTTTTAAGGTATCATGACTGACACTCCCATGTATCAGGATTGTTGAATAATTCTTCCATACTATTTTGATTCATGTCTTATATTGTGTCAAGCCTTATACCATGACCCATGTTTTTTGATATAATATATTTTGGGTATTATTTATTTTGTATTTTCATTATACTCATATTCTCATCTTATAATGAGTTATGATCATTGATTGTAATCTCTTGTTTTTACCACTACTAGGAATTTGAGATCAGACATTTATCATGTTTCTGTTTCCCTAGGTTATAAGTAAAACAAGTATGTATTATGTGTATAAAATGGTACATTATGTGGATAATTTGTGGGAGATTTTAAGGACATGTTATCATTTCATAAGTTAGTTATATAGCTGGAAAAATATATATTTGTTGAAAAAATATATATGAGCTTTATAGGATAATATTTATCCCTAATTACCCAAAACTCTAAACCTAAAATATCAAGGGATTTTTTAAAATTAAATATTATTTTATGTCATGTAATTGAGATAGTCATTTCAGTGGTGCATCATAGTTTTTATTAAAGAAGATTTTAGATAACTTTAGAGGTTATAATGTTAGTTGATGAAAATTTAAGGGTTGATAAGATAAGGTTGATCATAATTTAAAATTCATAGATAATCCTTTAGGTTATTTGAGGTAAAATTGAATATTTTAATGATTTTTCTAAGAGATATTTAGTAAAAATACCTGGGGTAAGTTCAAGGGATAACTTTATATATAGGATAACGTCATGAAATTTATGTAAAGTAAAGATTCTGTGATTTTTCATTCAATTAAATACCAATGTAGACATTAGAAAGTGGATTTGGTTGCATCATAGATACACATATGGATAATGACCATGAAAAATTAGGGTTTAGTATCAACTAGATATTTACTCTAGTACACGATGAGTGGGACTAGGAATGGACAACTGGATAGACACTCCCGAGTTATATTATATAGTAATTTCATAATCTCTTTAACATGCCAATATGAAGTTTTTGAGTATGATGTTAACTAATTTGTTTAGAAATACAACTAAAAAATGAAAAAATATTAAAAATAATTGAAAAAATATATTCATAGGTTGCACTGAATGTATAATTTGTTATAAATGAAGGTGACATAGGGGAAAAATATTTTTATTTATAATTTCGAATTCATATTTTTGATTTTATCATAAAAATATTTATTTTAGTATTTCATGAAAAAAGATAATGAAAATGAATCTCAGAAGGTATGTATCTAGAACAAACTGCATCTTATAACCAAATAAAGAAGCATACTTAAATGGATGAGAATCCTTGTATATTCTTGTTATGAGGAGAAATGTGTGTTTCCCAATCAAAATAATGGCACTAATGTTGATATCTTAATAGAAAATAAATATTTTTACACTTATCTAAATTTATTAATGAGTGGTATTTATCAATTATATTATGTTATATTATAAAATATATGAGGATTATATGAAACATATATATATTATTTATGTTTAATTTCATTACTGTTTTGGAAACATATATTAATTCATTTTAATATTTTTGAAAATAGATTTAATGAGAATTTTCTATTTTTGGGGATAATTATAGGAAATCACATGACTGAGGTGTGGATAACTATTAAGTTTATTATATGATTGATGTTGAGGTAATAAGGTGTAGATTGGTTTTGATAAAAGTGATTCAGGTTGTATTGATAGCATCAGAATAGATTATTGATTTAATAAAAAAGTGATCTATGATATTTTTAGTGATGTTTATCTCATATTTGTGGATTATGATATTTATTGAATATTTTTTAGCTTTATAAACAAGTTGTTAATAAATTTATTGTTAAATATAAGAATTAAATTTTTAGTAGTATATTATTTCATTGTGGTTTAATTTCTTAGAGATTCAAATGGTTTTGGAAATTTTATGTTATAGAGAATATATTATTTGGGTATATACATACCGGTGTACATGATTTTATGAATGATTAATGTCATTTATGGAAGGTTTGTATCTTGATATATCATAAGAGAGTAAGGTAGATGTCATATTAGAAGTTATATCCTGAATTATGGATATGATAAGAATACATTATCCTTCTTTCATCATGGATTTATAATTTAAATTATAACAACACATTTTTTTAATGGGTAGAATTTAAGGACCTTAAATTTCACTAAGAATGTTCCATAAATAAACTTTATATAAATTAAATGTTATAAACATAAAACCTAATTAAAAAAATATGATATGTTAAAATAAAATTTGATAGTTATAATGTAACTATTAAATTAGTTGTAATAAAAGTAATTGATCATATTATGAAATCTATAAAAAAGGAAATAATGGAATTGATTAGTTTGAGTATCCCTTATGAAGCTCATTTATATCATAATAAAAATGAGGTATATTAACTAGGGTTTATCTGGTGAAAGATCAATCAAGACACGAATAATTATGGTCTGAGTGAAATTGTATGTGGTAGAAATTCATGCTTGTAGAAATTTCCACAATATCTATACTAGCATAATCACCACCCTTGACATCCATCAAAGTGTACGTTATGACTAAATATTATTAGAATATCATGAAGTGATATATAACTAGAAATTAATATAATAAAATAAAGTAATTATTAATTTAATATTATATTTATAAAAAATGTTTTTCATATTTTTTGTTATTATTTTTAATGAAATGGAATATTCTCTATGAAAAAATGTTTAGCTATAGAATATTCACTCAAAATTTTTCTTGTTATCTGTTGAAGAATGTGATTTCTTCTTTCAACAACACCGTTCTGTTGAGGATTTCTTGGTGCTGATAAGTTATTAGTAATTCCCTTTTTACTACAAAAAGTTTAAAAATTAGAATTTTGAAATTCTCCTCTGTGATCACTATGAATAGTTATCAATGGAAGATTTTTCTTATTTTTAACTTGGGCTCTAAAGATTTTAAAATAAGAAAAATATTTAGATTTTTTTTTATAAAATAGACCCACGTAAATCTAGTGTAATCATCAACTAAGACAAATACATAATATTTTTCTCTAATGCTTCCAGTTTATGTTGGACCAAAAATATCCATATGCACCAACTGCAATTCATCAGTAGTTGAGACTTCACCGATTGATTTAAAACTTGATTTATGTTTCTTTCTATATTGACAAGGATCACAAACTTTTGAAGAATCAAATCTATGCTCTTGTAGATCCTTACCAAGTCTTTTCATAGAGAGTTTACATAGGTTCATGTGGTTATAGTGTCCTAACCTTCTATTCCAAAACCAATATTGATCTTCCATTCTATTATGGAAAGGTCATGGATCATATGGTCTTCTATATTTTGTGTGTAAACATTCTCTTGTCTGTGGGAAGTAAGAATAAACTCTTCCTTGGAATTTTCTTATAATCACTTATTATTCCTAAAATTCACAAGGTAACCTTCATCACATAATTGAATTATTCTAATGAGGTTGTGATTAAGAAATTTAACAAATAAAACGATTTAAAGTAAAGTTTTTTCAAGCAGAACAATGTTACCTATAACAATAATTTCCCCCTATGCATTATCTTTGAAAGTTATTTTTTCTCCTTTTTTTTTTGATAATCTTTTCAAAATAGTTTTTGTTACCAGTCATATGCTGAGAACATCCACAATCCATGTACCATGTATTTCTATTGCTAATTTATTTATTTACCTGAAAATAAGTGTGTTAGAATTTTGGAATCCAAACATTCTTGGATACAGAAATTTCAGAAATAAATATTTTAGGTATCCACATTTTATTAGAAAAATAAGATTTATGAAAACCTAAATATTGAGTTTTTTTAAATAAAAATTTATCGCCCAATGCCCACCACACTGGCATTTAGTGAAGAATGGATCATTTTGAAGAATAAAATAGTTGTTATTAAAAACCGGGTTAGAATGGGTATAACCAAATCTAGAAAAATTCCTTATAGAATGAATTTGAGAATACATCATCTCAAAAATTTTCTTACTAGAGGCAATGTTTGAAAAACACTTCCTCAGGGAAAAATTTTTTGACTTTAGTTTTATAACCATGTTTTTATCCTCAAAACAATTAGTTTTAGAACTAGAATTAGTCTCTAAAATATTTTTCTTAGAAATTACATTTTCAATATCCTTAGAAAGATTAACCTTCTCAGAATTAACTTCCTCAAGGTTTTTGGGAATAAATTAAAAATCATAAACTTCCTTATCAAGATCTTTTGAAAGATATGATACTTCTTTAGTTAAAATAGAAATTCTAGAATTATCCTTATCAAGATTTTTCTTGAGTTTATAATTTTCATTATCAAGAAGTTTAGAAAACCTTGATACTTCTTCATAAGTAGGTAATATATTATATTCATCAGAAGAAGATTCTTTATCCAAAGACTCATAGTATTTATTATCATTATAATTTTCATTCAAAGATAAATTAGTTATAGATTCGGCATTGTGTACCTTGGCCATTAGACAATGATTTTTAATGGGTAATTTGGATAGTAGACTAAGATTCTTCGGACCAGAAGATTCATACTCTGAGGATTAATCAGAAGAGTCTCCACCACTAGAACTCTAGGTGTCATTGAATTTCAAAAATTTCTTAGATTTAACCTTGTAGTACCTCTTTCTATTCCTCTCAAAATGTTTTTCCTTTCTATCCTTTTTCTAAATCATAAGACAATATGACTCAATATGCCCTACTCTTTTTCATTCATAACTAGTGACTTCCGAGTCATTCTTGTATTTTTTTTCTTTCTTCTTAAATATATACTAAAATCCTTTCTTTAAAACTATCTTGTTCATACTTTGAGAAAGATTAGCTAGTTCATTCTCACCATGTTCTTTTCACTAGATTTGGATAAAACCGTTACATTCTTAGACTTAGATCTTGTAACCGTTTCAGGAGTCTTAGATCTAGTAGTAGTAGTAAAGGCTACACTTCCATTTCAATTCTTATTCTCTTTCATATCATCATCTCTTTTCATTCTTGTCTCATGATGAAGAAGAGTTCCAAATATCTCATCAAGAGTAATTTTAGAAACTTTTCTATACTCATCAATAGATGTTCTCTTAGATTCCCACTCATTTGGCATGAAATCTATAATCTTGTTCACAAGAGCTTCATCATCAATCCCTTTCTCAACCATAGATCGTAAACTGTTAACAGTAGTCGTAAACCATTATTGCACCTTGCACACTGGTTCTCCAAAAGGAAATAGAAATCCATGATATTCTACTATAAGGATAGTTCTTCTAGTTTCTATAACTTTGGATATACCAAAATGTGTAACTTCCAATTTCTTCCAAATACAGTTAGCAGCTTCACAAGAATAAATCTGAATATATATATTCTTGGTCATAGAACACAACAATGTATTGTGTACCTTGTAGTTTAGTTGATATTCTGACTTTTCTTGATTGGTAAAATTTCTGACTTCCTTATCAGGAATCTAGTAATATCCAGTAATCATAACAAAGTTTTCCACTCTAGTATTAATAACGAAAGTCTTCATAAAATCTCTCCAATATTCATAATCATTCCCATCAAATATAGGTGGTCTAGAAGGATTTATATTGTTAGTCGAACCAACATTCCTTCCTGCCATTCTAAAGAAGAATATATTTCAACAAAAACTAGTTAATAGTTAAATTTTTTAAACAAGAATAAAAATTCCTAAGAAAGGAAAATATTTGGAACAATGAAAACTTAAGCAAAAAAACTTATATGTGAATATAAGTATTTCAGAGAACTCCTCTGATAACAATTGTTGGATCAAAATATGAATGTAGATGCTCAATTACAAGAGTGGGGTGAACTGTAAGTTTAAAAAATTTAATTTTTAACCATAAGGAAAACTGTGATTAACAGGGTTAAACAAGATAAATTCACAAGACCTGTTTTAGTTCTACAGACATACTAGGTTCTGGAAATGTGGTTCCGGAAGTGAAACATAAGAAAATTTAACAAGAAAAATATTCTACCTTAAAGCATATAGAATCTTACATATCATAGTATACAAAAGTACAAGAAAGTATGAGAAGGTTATACTTTATTCCTTTATAAAAATATAATGGAAATAAACTTGAAACAAAAAAAGTAACAAGTATGAAATATTTTAACCCAAAGAGTAGGGTATCCAATAACCTTGGATAAATGTCCCTTGATTTATACTTTCAAGAAAGTTTATCTTTCTCACACTAGGGTAAGCCCTCAATAGGAATGTTGGAATAAATTTTTTTATACCTACAAGCCATCAAACATTAAGGTAGTCGGAACCTCTATCTTTCTATCCATGGAAGTCCTCGAACTTTATGGTAGTCAGCACCTCTGTCTTCCTATCCTCGGGAGCCCTCAATTGTACAGAACAACAATCAGAGTCGCATGAAGCAAGCTAAACAAGAATTTCATCATGCACAAGGCATGATAGTCTCTCTCTCTTGAAACCACTTTAGCAGCATGCAATATCTAAAGTGATAAACAAGTTTTGAGCTCATTCAAATGAGATCCTATTTATAGGTATTTATCCAACGATCTACTCCCTCCTCCAACGGGCATATTTTTCCTTGAATCTCGAAGGGACTTGTAAACTTCTCACTCAAAAAACGGTTTATTAGTAATAGATTTCACGAAATCATTTCATAAATATAAAAAGTGTAAGAAAAATAAGGTTTCTTAACTAAAACCATTTTTCAGAGTCTAAAGAAAAATAATGTTCGGAGTCTAATCAAATAATCATTCACAGACTATAATACATGGATATTCAGATTTTGTTTTCCAAAGAATTTGGAACCTGAATTCTATAGATTTTGGAGTCTGAATTCCAATGAATTAAGAATATGAATTTTAAAGAATCGAGAGTCTGAATTTTGAAAAATTCGGAGTCTGAATTCTGAGGAATTCGGAATTTTAATTCTAAATAATTTAGAGTCTGAATTTTGAGGAATTTGGGGTTTAAATTCTCAGGAATTCAGAGTCTGGATTCTAAGGAATTCGGAGTGTGAATTCAGAGGAATTCAGAGACTAAATTCTAAGTAATTCAGAGTGGTAATAATAAGGAATTCGGAGTCTGAATTCTGAGGAATTCAGAGTATGAATTTTGAGGAATTCGGAGTCTAAATTCTGAAGAATCGAGAGTCTGAATTCTAAGGAATTCGGAGTCAGAATTATGAGTAATTCGAAGTCATAATTTCAGAGAATTCGGAGTCTGAATTTCAGAGAATTTAGAGTCTAAATTTCAGAGAATTCAGAACCTGAATTTAAAGGAATTCAAAACCTAAATTCAGAACCTGAAAACAGAAAAATCTATATATATTTATTTATAGGATTCTGAGGTTTTAGATGTGAAAACTATTTTTAGACTTAGAAATAAAATGATTTAGATTTATATAAACTGTAAAATGAACAATGAAAATATAGATAAGGATAAAATTTCATTGGGGAGGGAAAAATTTCCTTATTAAGATAATTCTTAGGAAAAACAATTTTCCTTAAGATAAAGTGTTTTTGATTTTCAAAACATTGATAAATGAAAAAGTTATAAGGAAACCTTATTGACTCAACAATTCCCATTATTCTTGTTCCGACATTTTTTGACATGTGGGTAGTTGGATCCTCTTTCCTCCTTTTTCATTTGACCCACCAAAATAAAACTCCATTATTCTCTTTTTATCTCTATAATTGTGGGACCATTCTTCAAACTCCATATCTACTTTGAGAGCACATCAAACCACTTCTTCATAAAATGCAGGGTCTTGAATTTCTAGATCCTTTTGAAGGTGTAGTTTTAAACAACTAAATAATCTATCTATTTTTATATCATTATTGATAAAAAACTATAGGTATATATTATAAGACTTGTGATGTTTTCCTCATAATTCATGAAATATTCACCATCTTTCGTCATAATCTATAGGACTTCAATTTATATATTTTTCATAGAGTTAAAGATATATACTTATTAATAAATATTTTATTAAAGTATTCACACATTATCTTGTCTATTTTGTCTTGTAGATTTGTGTTATTTATGAATCCACCCCACCCATTGATCAAATTATCCATATAAATGATAAATAGCCAGAGTCATAATCACCCTCTTAGAATAATGGATCATAGAAAGGATATTCCCTATTGATTTTACCCACTGTTCTGATACAAGTGGATCTGAAGTTCCACTAAACATCTATAGTCGTTTACGTATAAAGGACCCAATGGAAAGTTGATACTTCTTGGGTGAAGGTGTAAATTCCACATGGTGTAGGTTATTACTCATAGCATAAGAAAACTAGGAAAGAATTTTCATGAAAGATTGAACTCCACCTAAAATGGAATTTGGGATGTCCTTCAGACAATCATTGCATTTTCCCTCGTATAGGTTATTGGCTTGGTTTCTCCTGATTCGCACTATTTTCAAATATAGAAATGGTTTGAAAAAAATTGAATTCAATATATCATGAATACATTATTTATTCGCGTAATTAAAACTAAAGGAATATCCTATGGGATTTTTAGCTTTATCCTTTACTAAAAATGTTCTTTTATCATATTTTACCGATACATTTACTTATACTTATGTTTTTCACTCATTTTTTCTAATCATGTTTTCAAAATTAACTAAACTATTCTCTAATTCCAACTATAATGACCCTAATAATTCATTCATAAATATTAAATCATTTTAAGATAAATATCATAATAGATATATAAATCCATTATAAAAAGGTTTAGTATATTAGGAACTTTACGTACATACATAACTTATACCTAATAAAACATAGTCATTAACTTAAATAATTCTTTTCATCCTTCTAAAATAAAAAATTATCCTTATTACATGTAATTACTTGAGGATATACATCAATGAAAGGGGTGAGCTAAAATACCAGTAAGAGGATAAATAAGGGGCATGTATGAATAAAATATGGGTGAGCATAACGATTATCATCATATCATAAGAATAAGATCATCATCAACAATATAATGGAAACGTGTAATAAAGGAATAAAATGTGGAAAAGCATAAAAATAAAACATCATCTTATAGTGGTCAAATGCCACAAATAGTTGTGGAAAAATCTATCTTCATGTTTATACATAACAAATGTGCATAACCATAACATCATCATTAAGAACAAAGATAGATTCATGTTCATGCATAATACACATTTTCTAATGAGATACATCACACAAACCAATGCATCGGATGTCTATATAACTCCAGGCCCACCCCACACATTAGTATATTTACATTTTCATGCATTCCACAAATTATGTATAACAGTATTAATCATGAAATTACCCATGGAATGCAATGGGTTTCATAGGGTTTCGTAAATAATTCATTCATGAATAAAATATGAGGTTTCAAAAATAAAAAGGGTGATCATACATTGGAATAATATATCATTTTTTGGATGATAAATAAAACAAGAATATTTGAAGATTTGTTTTGGAATGAAAGACCTCTTTTTGGAAACTCATTGTGTTTCTTTTAAAAATCATGGTTGAATAATTTATATCCTGAAAAAGAAAAATTTATGAGAAATGAAATGATATTTAAATAAAATTTAAGGAATTGTCACAAAAAATATTTTTTGAAAGGGGGATAACCCAAAGAAGATGAATTGGGTTCGAGAACCCCCTTACCATAATTCCTATTTTTTCATCTCTTTTGCACCTCTTCGATAATAAATTTATATTTATTAAACCATTGATAAAGAGGTGAATTATTTTAATATTTACCATTATTTATCAATTATATTAGTTTTACTATTTTTTCTAATTTTCATGGTTATAGGGTATTCATTTTTATATCATTATTTACTTATAAAGTTCTTAATTTCCTTTATTTCATTATTTTTTTAATGTAATTTGTACATTAATAAAATTAATTAAATAAAATTATAATGAATATAATTTAAGGTGGATATGTTATATATAATTCATAATATCCATCCATGATGATGGTTATATTTTTTGACATGGTAATGGATCCTTAGGGTAGTTGGGGTTTGGATTAGTGGTATGAACACCGTAATCCTACATAAAAAATGGGGGTTCAAAGCCCATTAGGCGCAGGCTACTATAGCAGTACTGTAGTGTACTGCAGCAGCAGCGGCACAGTAGCAACGGTGGTACTGTAGCGGCGGCAGGATACTATAACAGCAGCAGGGCACTGTAGCGACGGTTGGAACTGTACGGTACTGTAGCAGGTGGGTAATGTAGTAGTGCTATTCACAGAATAGGCCTTGGCCCAAAAATTTGGCCCTATGGGCCATGTAATGGGCTAAATGCCCACTGGGCCTTTGGGCTATGTAATGGGTCCCCCTCTACCCAATTAAAAGAGGTCTTTGCTTTTCTTTAATAATAAATGAGGCTTTGACCCTAACCTTTTAAAAAAATGGTAATGGATCTTTAGGTGGTTAACCAACATTTGACGGGACATTGTCATGATAGTGGTAAAGAAAATGTTGTACTTATACATATATAGTTAATTTAGTAATTAAAGTAGGTTAAGATCATTAATATAATTTTAACATACTTCCTAATTAATATAATATGTTTTTGGATTATAAAGGGGTGGAAAAAATAAAGAGAAGAAGAAGAATACATAAATAAATAAGAGTTAATTGAACATTATTTAATCCTTAGTGTATCTTATCTTGTACACCACTAAAAATAACTTGATGTTTTGAGTTGGGTCACTGCATAATGATAATAAGGATAATAATGGTATTCTGAGGGAGGATTTTGGTATAGATTAGGCTTTGGAAAGGGGGAAAAGATGGATTTCCAAGGAGGGGAGAGGGGTTATTTGTACTTGATGAGAGGTGTATTTTTAGAGTAAAATATTGAATAAAATATTATATCGAAGGTAAAACTTGTAATAGAATTTTTTTAAATATAAAAATAATATAATGGGTTTGAGGATTTAAAACCCCTTTATCATTTGAATTAATTCGTTTATTAAAAAAGGAATGTGGAAAAAAAATAAATTTTTATTTTAAGAAATCACTTTTAAATTTAGGTTTTTCAAAGTTCATTTTAGGTCTGGAAATTAATTTTATTGTATTTTTAAGGAATATTTTATGAAATAAAATATATCATGGCTAAAAATAATGTTATTAAAAAGATTAGTTCATCATTACATCCTAAATTATATAATTTTTGATACATCGGTTTTGGGAAAATTTGTATTTTTACTATTCACCATAAAATGGAAGTATTTCAGAAAATTACCAAAAAATAAACCATAGACATTTTTGACGTACAAATTTGAAAATTATATTAATTTTATAAAAAAATTATAAAATAAGTCATTTTAATTTTTAATATGAATATTATGATTTTTTACAGAATACTATAAAATAGAGTTTTATGGAAAATGTGCATATATTTTCTTTTGAGTTTTTTAATCAAGATACTTATTTTGTAGTATTATAAAATTTATATTTACATGAATTTTTCATGATAAATATTATTTATATAAAAGTTTGTTATTTTTTGTTATAATTAACATTCCAGCAGTCATGTCACTATTCCCAATGATCATGTTACTATTCTCAATGGTTATGTTATTATTCCAATAGTCACATTGGAATTCTAATGGAAAAATTACCTCCTATATATAACAATTCATTCATTCATTCATTAAATAAAGAAATAAATTCCTCTCAAAATTATATATTCCCATTTTCTATAATGTTGATTGTTTTACTAATATATTTCGTCTTTTATATAGTGTTGGTAGTGGGAGTTGATTCTTGTTGATTAGGGAAATCCAAGTTTTCCAATTTTAGATTTTTTTATTTTTTATTTTTTATCTATTAGTAATTTTTTTAACATTAATTTGTTTCATTTCTGACTAATGAAACATTATTCAGTAATGAAATAAATTTTTTTCATTTTATTTTTGTGTATAATACCATATAGAATATTATAACACACATTTATTTTAATATAAAAATATCATTAATAAAAAAAATTGTTACAAGTTCACTTAACTATATATCATTTAAAAGATAACTCTTAATGAGTATAAGAGGAATAAGGGGTTCACCAACCAAATTAAATATAGATAGATCATAAATACATGATAAAATAGAATATTACACAACATAAAACTATATACAATCCAAGGATAGTAAAAAAAATTGGTCATGAATAATTATTTATTTGGTAAACAGAATCTAATAAGTACAACCAAGGTGATACCTCAAAATCTTCATAAATAATCCCTCACAGTAAGTTGAATATAGTTTGGTAAAGAAATTAATGTTTTCCATGAGCCTTAAATTTCAAAATTGTTATTTATACATGATTATGAAATGATATAATAATAATGAAATAATAGTGTAGAGACATGAATATACCACATTAAGGACAATCTCCTACGATCAACTTGAGCCACTCAAATAAAATATTTTAGATAGTTTAAGGATATATGACTTGGAGGAGAGTAAGAACATAAGATCGATCAAAAATGTTGATAATTAAGAAAAAAAATCATAAACCATCAGGTTTTTTGGTATTAAAATTTTATTTTAAAGTACTAAAATAACCTTTATGAAAGGGATTTATCTTGGAATATACTATATAACCATTACAAGGACACCAAATATCTCATGGTCTATCTAAACCACCTTTAACCACTATATCTCTAATAAATACTTGGAACTAGATCACTGAGTACTTGGTGGAATGGTTTGGGGATCTGCAGCCAATCAGATACAACCCGGTTCCCAGTTCTTGTCAATCGGATACCCGGTCCTCCCAATACCATGGTACCATCCCCTTTTATCCTCCCTCTCCACCTAATTCCTCCAACCCCCCTTCATTTTGAAAAAAACATAAAAATATACTCCAAAGTATAGCATTAAAAAATTTCATACCAATAGATTTCATCTTCTTTACATATATTACCTTGAGTATAAAAAACCCTCTCATGGCTTTTAAATATCTATAATACCACATATACATGTCATAAATAGGGATTTATATAAGTATAATATTATTATAATGTTGTACAATAATTTTAGTAAAATTGGGAACTCATAAAAAGTGTTTAATGAGAGATGTTAGAGAACAATTATTTATAGTAAAAGAAATTAATAGTAATATCCTTAGTAAAAGCAGATAAAAAAAGTTAAAATTAAATGAACATATTATAAATAGAAGCTAAGAAAGAAAGGTAAAATGATAGGAAACTCCTACCATACATAGATCATTCCTATAACTTGAGAAGGAACTCTTTAAAAGAATATGAGATTCTATAGATATACCAATGAGAAGTAATGAGAGTAAAACCATGATCAATATCTTTGTAGTGGAGAGAAATGTGTGGAGAGTGTTCTATTTGTAGTTAAAATTTAAGAATAAAGTTATAATTATTTGTTTTTCCATTGGAATCTGGGTATTAAAATATTCTCATTAAAATATCTATAAATTGTCTTTGCATAATGATTTTAGATTATTACCCATTTTATTTGACTAAATAATATGTTTAATTTAATTTTAAATGCATAAAAATTTATACAAAAATTTAGAATAAACTATATATGAGACGGAATCAATAATAGTTTTAATGGAATAAAATATCTTTTATTCTAATAATATTACATTGTGGTCGATAAATTGAATATAATGTATAGAATTGTTTTTAACAAATTAAACATATTATAAGATATAGAAATGATCACCCATATTATTATATAATTTTTTACAACCTCATATTTATTTTTCAGTATTATAAAATTTATATTTATAGGTTTTTTCATGATAAATATTATGTATATTAATGTTTGTTATTTTTTGTTATAATTAACATTCCAGCAGTCAAGTTACTATTCCCAACGGTCATGTTACTATTCACAATGGTCAGGTTACTATTCCAAAGGTAACATTGGTATTCCAATGGAAAAATTACCTCATATATATAACAATTCATTCATTCATTCATTAAATATAAAAAAAATCCTCTCAAATTTCTATATTTCCATTTTCTATAATGTTTATTGTTTTAATAATATATTTCTTCTTTTCTGTAGTGTTGGTAGTGGGGTGTTGATTCTTGTTTATTAGGTAAATTCATATTTTCCCATTTTAGATTTTTCTATTTTATATTTGTTATCCAATAGTAATTTTTCTAACTTTAATTTGTTTTTTTGCTGACTAATGTAACATTATTAAGTAATGAAATAAATTTTTGTCATTTTATTTATATGTATAACACCATATAGTATATTATAACACACATTTATTTCAAGAGAAAAAAATCATTTATAAACATTGGTTTGTACAAGTTCACTCGACTCTACATTATTTAAAAGATAACTCTTAATTAGTATGAGAGGAATAAGGGGTTCACATACAAAATTAAATATATATAGATCATAAATACATGATAAAAGAGAATATTACCCAACATAAAACTATATACTATCCAAGGATAATAAAACAATTCGGTCATGAATAATTATTTAATGGCTATATGAAATCTAAGAAGTAAAACCAAGGCGATGCCTCAAAATCTCCATAAATAATCCCTTACAGTAAGAAAAATATAGTATGATAAAGTAATAAATGGATTTCATGATCCTTAAATTTCATAATTGTTATTTATATATGATTCTGCAAAGATATGATAATAATGAAATAATAGTGGAGAGACATGACTATACCAAAGTAAGTACAAGCTCTTATGATCGACCTAAGCCACTGAAATTAAATATTTATGATGGTTTAAAGATATATGACTTGTAGGAGAGTAAGAACATGTGATATTTCAAAAAAATTGATAATTAAGAAAAAAATAATGAACCATCATGTTTTATGGTATTAAAATTTTATTTTAAAGTACTAAAATACCCTTTATGAAAGGGATTTACCTAGGAATATAATAGGTACCCATTACAAGGCCGCCAAATACCTCATGGTACATCCAAACCACCTTTAACCAATATATCACCAATAAATACTTGGAACTAGATCACTGAGTACATGGTGGTACGGTTTGGGGATCTGCAGCCAATCGGCTACAACCCAGTTCCCAGTTCATGTCAATCGGGTACCCGGTGCTCCCAATACCTTGGTACTATCCCATTTTATCCTCCCCCTCCACCTAAATCCTCCAACACCCCTTATATTTTAAAAAACATAAAAATATACTCTAAAGTATGTCATTAACAAATTTCCTACCAATAGATTTCATCTTCTTTACATATATTATCTTGAGTATAAAAAACCCGCTCATGACATTTCAATATCTATTATGCCACATATACATGACATACATAGGGATTTAAATAAGTATAATTTTATTATAATTATGTACAATAATTTTAGAAACATTGGGAACTCATGAAAAGTGTTTAATGATAGATAATAGAGAACAATTATTAATAGTAAAAGAAATTAATAGTAATATCCTTAGAAAAAACTAATTAAAAATGTTAAAGTAAAATGAACTTATTATAAAGAGAAACTATGAAAGAAAGGTAAAATGATAAACTCGTAACATAAATAGATCATTCCTATAACTTCAGAGGGAACTCACTGAAAAAATATGAGATTCTATAGATATACCAATGAGATGTAATGAGAGTAAAATGATGATCAATATATTTTTAGTGGAGAGAAATGTGTGGAGAGTGTTCTATTTGTTGTTAAAATTTAAGAATAAATTTATAATTATTAGTTTATCCATTAGAATCTTGTTATTAAAATATTCTCATTAAAATATCTATAAATTTTCTTAGCATGATGATTTTAGATTATTACCCATTTTATTTAACAAAAAATATATGTTTCATTTAATTTTAAATCCATAAAAATATTATACACAAATTTGGAAGAAACTATATATGATAAGGGATCAATAATAGTTTTTAAGGGAATAAAATATATTTTATGCTACTAATATTACACTATGGTTGATAAATTGAATATAATACATAGAATTGTTTTTAAAAAAATTAAACATATTACAACCTATAAAAATAATCATCCATATTATTAGATAATTTTTTACAACCTCATTTAATTATACAATATACTCTATTTTAATATTCTACTCAAATTTATAATATTACAAAAAACAATCAAAAATTCATCAATACATAATTTCCATATAATGAAATTTTATTATTATCCATCCATAATTATAAGATATTTTATTATTCAACCAATTTTTTTTAAGAAATTGGTTCAATAGGTGTTATCTTCAATAACTATATTACTATTAAAATTTCCACACTAATTTTCTAACAATTACCTTATACATTTGGACTGGTTTTATAATGGAAATATAACACATCTATAATCCAATAAATTCCATTTCTTTTAATAATACTTCTCATTGACTCATTTTTTTCAATGATTTTATTAATTTTCCTATGTAATATTCTTTTTATAGTTAAAATGTTTTTTGGATATTATATTCCAAGTGAGTTTTTTCTTATATTCATGATTTTTATTTTTATTTTTAACACCCCCCCCCCCCCATTTCAAATCATTGAATATTTTGAATAACTTTTTTTCATTTTAATATCAAACTAAATTGAAGAAATGTTATATTTTGTTAGGGTAACATATTAAAATATAGGGTAAACATTACTAAACTATGTAAAGGAAATATGATTCTTAATTATAAAAATTAAAAATGGAATAAATCCAAACGTAAATGAAGTTACTCAAATCCTGAAATATTAATCCCCACGTTTTTGTTTCACTATTATATCATGAATTATAGTGGGTATTTAAACCATTTTTACAAATCTATTCTATTTTATAAATCATATATTTAACATAATAAATAATTTAAAATGATTAAATAAATAAATTAAGATAATAAATCCACATTCAATCACTCATTACTAAGGAATTTGTTTTTATTCAACAAATTTAACAGCCTACGCTTCCACGGTATGCTTCTTTTTAATAATTCAATATCTTATGTTGTATACAACACTGAGTTCGAGCACACTGTGACTATCCATTTCAGAATATGTTATAAATAATATTAACAAAATTTTTAATTTTATATATTCCATATAATTTTAATATTCTTCTCATTTGTTTCTTATACATTATATAAGAACAAATTCAATTTTTTTTTAAAAAGTTTTTTTCAAAAAATACAGTTCTATCGCCTTCTATTGGAGAACCATTTTTTAAATCCAATATTTGACACTTTTATTTGTTAAATTTTACAGAATAATCTTCTTATTTATAAGAGGGACATAAAAATTTTGTTTCAAAAAAATTTTGGTGTTTTTCAGATACCTTTCATATATTAATGAATAGTGAAAAATACTACAATTTAATTCAAAACAACATTTTCATCTAATTTATTTATATTGTTTATACATTATTTTAATTGGTTTCAAAGTATTATCATATTTTTTTTATCCTTTACTATAATTCAATTCATTGGAATTATTTTCACATTAAAATTGTATATAAACACATGTCAATATTTTGATGATTTTTACTTTTAAAAAGTTCGTTTTCTTGTTTTGTAAATGGGAATTAATTTTAAATTAATTACTACAACTTATGTATATTAAAACATGAAAAATGGATTCCATATTTGGAATAATTGGGTCCATATTATGTTAATAGGCTACTTTTATTTTTGTGCATTATGAATATTAATTGTAGTAAATATTTTTATTACCATGGTTAAAGGTAAATCAAGTAATTATAGGTAACAATAATTTTATTAAACTACCTTAACACCTGTAAAAATCATATTAGATTACTAAATTAGAACCTTATCATCTATGGTTCGTAATTAAATCACTTAATGGCCACTTTACCATGAATATAACATAAATATAATTACAATTAATCAATGTGACAAAATGTCACACACTGATATTATATAAGTATATTAATTTTAATATATGGATAACCAGGTGATAACATCGACTATAAGTTTTATATGAAAATATAAAATAATTAAATTCATCATAGAAATTTATTTATAATTTTTATATATTAAATAATTACCCTTAATGATGACACAATAGTGATGTTGAAATTATTTAATTAATATAAATATCAAATAAATGGTTTTAAAAATATTAAAAAAATATATAATTTTAATTAAATAATCTTATACATGATTTTTAGAGGATAATATTACATGTTTTTATTATATAAACTATTTTTTGATGTTATATTCTATGTGGGTTTTATTTAAAGTAAAATAAATGAATAGTGTCAAAATGGACATTATTGATATTTTCTAAAAATAACATATTATTATATTATTTAAAAATCATAAAAATATTTAAAAATTAAAAATTTGTAATTATAATGTCTAAAATTTCATAAAATATCCATTTTTGGTCAATTAAAACCATATATTTAAATATTTATAATCATTTAATATTTATAATGTTAATAACATAATTAAAATTAAATAGATTAGATAATGATAAATCAAAATGATAAAGTTTAAAATAAAATAAAAACATTTATAAATTTTATAAGTTGAGATTATTTAGACCCATAATCATCTTATATTTTAAATAATCCACTTTTTATCCATATGGATTTAAAAATTAATTTATATTAATTTAATATTTTAATACATTCCAACGGTTCCCATCACCTCTATTATAAAAATAAACTCATCCTTCTCTTTAATTCACACCTCCAAACCCCTTTGGATCGGTCAAACCATATCCAATTCTCTTTCCAACTTCCCTCACTTCATCCTATTATCCTTACATTGGATAGAAATCTATTCTATAGTGTCCTTTTGTGCAATCCAAAAGGATATACACGAAAAAGATGTAATTGTTTTATCACCTCTTTCGAAGTTCATTTCTTCTTCTACATCCTATTTATATGTTTTTTCCATATAAAAATAATAAATCTAGTATCATACATATACTTAGATATTATTATAAACATGGGACAACCATATTTTTCATTTTATCCATCATACTAATAACAATATCACAATGTGTGTTTATGTACAGCTTACCATCTTTACATCGTGGTATAATTTATTATTAAACACAAAAATATTGTAATGGATATGATGATGAGTATAATGGATATAAATAGTGAATATAACATTATAATTATTCTTTATAATTAATATACCATCCAATTCTATACCATTTAACCATCAAGGGAATGATATCATCGCTCGTGTGTATGTATGGCCTACCGTCTCCACGATGCAATGAGATTCTTTCCCTAAATTAAACATTAAAGAATGATTATATAATTTATATGATGAGTAAAAATAATAATTATTATATTAATATAATTCTATATATATTTTAAAAACATCCTATTCATAACAAACATGACTTACACGATAAAACCAGAATGGTAAAACGAAGGAGTTAACACTCAAAACAATGGTAATACTAAAATATTATTAACAAAATGATATAAGAGGATCATATATGATATCTTAAAAATGGATATGGTCCTGTTATAATTTATTACCATGTTTTAACCATTATACGTGAGGCTAAATAACCCTCAACTAAAGGGAAGTGTAAGGTAAGGGTTAATTCCACAATCTCTTTATTATCCGAGATTTCTTATATGTAAGTATCTACTGGGAAATCCATATCATCCATGTCCATGAATCTTAAAATGTAATTCAAAATATTATCTAAAAAATTTAATGTCATTTTTACCCATGTTTGGATTTTTATATAATGTTTTTAATGAAATGTTTCTATCTTTTTCCAAACTAGGTACTTATTACCTTTTCGAAAAATTAAAGAAAATATATTTTTTAACTTATACGGCACAAGTAGATATTTTCCACTCTTATGATGACTTAACATTTTGAATATTTCCATAAAATCTTATAATAATATTTTCAAAGTAAATTCTTTATTTTATAATTTTTCTTCTTCTAAATGATTTCAAATTAAAAAAAGGATATTTTTCTCAAAGAGTTTTAATGAATTTATTAAATTATTTTCATCTATGTCAACATCCTTTATTGGAGTTTATGGTTATTTGAGGTTGAATTATTATGATACAATCATTCAAATTGTATTTAATGGTTTATGATATATTTGACTATGGTTGTTCTATTTTTATTCCATTCATGGTTTATGGTTATAGTATTAATAATTCATATGCTAGTTTTAATATGAAGGATTATGTTTTGTTTCACTCTTTTCATAAGAGGAATGAATTGGACTTATTAAGTGGAGGGTGGGGCCCGCTACAGCCCCTTGATGCACCGGTAGGTCTCATGAGACAAACTAGTATCTTGGAACAAGGTCTTGACAGTATGTTAATGGTCTTAGCATGAGTCCTTGACGACATGGTAATGGTCTTGGCATGAGGCCTTGACGGTATGGTTATGATGTCCGGTATTAGGCATTTCCTCATTAAGAGATTATTTATTAACATTTCAGGTGATTATTAAAATTTTAGAACATCCATGTGAATGTTAAATGGAATTATTTCATTTATTCCTTTCATATTATGCTGATTATTATGTTAAAAATTCTTTTGTTTCAGTTTTATACCTTACCTTAAAAGTTTATACTTATTTATGATAGATTCCACTATAATTTTTATCCTTACTGTGCATCTTAGATCACATATTCCTTATGTTTCATTTTCCCTAGGATGTGAAGAAGTATATTATGATTTCCATGCAGGGATAGTGTAAGGGATATATGTTTTTTCAAAGGGGATAATATGTTGTTTTTTATTTCAAGATATAATGTAAAACTTGTGTTTGTATCTAGTATTTACAAGGCTACTAAACCGATCGATCCTTTGGGATTTGAATTTCTTGTGATCATGCCAATGTAATTTCATAATGCACTGAATCTAGAAAATTTTGGGTTGGGGAATTACTGTTGGTGTCAGAGGAATTTTACTACAAACCATGGAAACTATATTTAGAAAAACATCAATTAGGAAACATTACCCTAAGATATACTTTGAGGATAATTATAAAAGAACATCCTAGATTTTTTGTAATGTAGATATTATGTGGGTATTCCTATAAAATACCTCCCTTTTTTGATACTACAAATGGAATTGGTTCTAGAATAGATGAACCTAGGCGTAATACTCCAACAAGGTGTTCCGGCATTGAATCTGGGTAACCCGGTACACAACAACAAGTCTTACTAACCACCTGGTTTGACACTCTTGAGGGATATGGTTAAGGTAATTCATATTTTCCTTACAAACCATTATTATGGATTTATTATTAACTATTTCCTCAAAGAAACCATGTTTATGACTATGTATTAGATATGCATCAAATTTTCAATTTATGTTATGTATTTAACTAGTTTGGAATTATTAATTATGATACATAACCAAATCTAGTGTATTAAATTGTTTATAAATGGAGTATAGTGGCAGGAATGGAAATAATATCTACACACATAATCCATGTAGATATTTCTCTCCTATTAAAAATAATTATAGTGGAGCAGTTGATACAACTGGCATTAAGAAACTTATAACCATACCGGGACAAATAACTCAGGTTATGAATAATAACCTTATCCTCATTGAGTATCCTAATCCAAAATATGGAGGATCAATGTTATACTGCTTCATGAGGAAATATCCCCCACCATTCAATGGGACTATAAATCATTTTTTAGGTAAGTAGTGGATAAGTTCCTCAGAGAAAGTATTATTTTCTTTGCATAGTATTAAAGGGGGAAAAGTTTTTATGGCAGTCTATCACCTATCAGGTGATGCAGATCAATGGTGGTCGTTAATTTATAACATGAAGAAGGATTAAGAGGTAGAAAATATAGAATGGAGGTAATTTAAATAACCCTTACTAGAAAAATACTCTCCTCGTGATCTACGAGCAGATATGCTGAGGCAATTTCTGAGGCTGAGGCAGAATGAGGATAAGAATGTTGAAAAATATGAATCTTACTTCACAAGGTTAGCAAGGCATTCTACGTACAATATACGTAACCCAAGAGTAATATTGATTGATTTTTTATGGGTTAAAAACATTCCTCCAGCGGTCACTAGAATCACATTCTTTCTCATCATAATAATATATCGTCTCATGTCCTATGAAGACAGAAAATGAATTATTTATGTCTTAGGACATTAAAGTAATTAAAGAGAATAAGAGAACGGTGGAGAAATAGATAGATAAAGAGAAAAAGGGAAAGAAATATTTTCCTTTATGTGAAAGTTGTGGGAACAAACACCCTAGTACTTTCCTAAAAGGAATGGTAGTTTGTTACAAGTGTGGAGAAAATGGTCATTAGGTTCATGATTGTAAGGGAATGAAAGAAGTTGTAAATTTGAAATGCTATAATTGTAAAGATATGGGACAGTATGAAAATTATTGTCCAAATAATCAAGGAAATATAGTTCATAAGAATCAAATGGATCAAGTTTAATCACATGCTACTACTATAGTTGAAGTGCAATAATTAATGTATTTGTGCTTTTGGATTCAAGAATTATATGACTATATTTTGGATTGTCCTAAAACACTTATTCTTTAAGGATTTTTAATCATAAATTATTTAATTAAGGATTTTTAGGTTATAAATGTATTTTTCAATAATAGATACATTACATTATTTGTGGAATATGATGTTATGATTGATTTTTGTAAATTTACATATATTTTTATATGGTTAATTTGGACAGATGTATTTTGGAAAAGTATTACTATTGGAATGGATTAAGTTATACATTGGATAGTACTTTTGAGGTTAAAATATTACATAAGGTTATTTATGGAATGTTATAATAATATAGTTTGAGAAAAAGGATAACCCGCAGTTCGGGCGACAACCTGTCATGTCGGACAAGGCTACCAAAAGAAAACCCATAACTGAAGTGCGACAAGGATTTATCACCTACCATTTTCCTATATGAAGTCCCAATGAAGTATAACATATTTTTCTTTATTTAAATGGTATAAGATTATATTTGTAACTTTATACGATTAAGATAAATAGAATATTTTTTAGTTTTATTATATTTTGAAGAGAAAGATGAGTTTGTTGTAGGAATTAGTTAAATGATGACACATTACATGTAAATTAAGTATGCTTCTTTGTGTTCTTATTCTATGATGTAAAATAATTCTTCAACACTTGGAAAAGAAGCATAAAACCGAAAAAAAATCCTAGTACTTTATTTTGCAATGAATAAAATGGTACCTTTGATCATCGAAGATTTATAGCTTTCTAATTGTTAACATTCTCCAACTAATTTTATCTATAAATATCTATCAAAACTTAATGTTTACATTTTCTATGATGTCCATGTTTTCATACATGGAATTCTAGAATCTTTAATTTTCCGTAACCTTCATACTTCCCTTTCTTTAATTTGAAATAGTGGTCTCATTAAAGAATTTTTTGATGTGGGTTTTCAAAAAAGATATTTTGAAATGTCAAACCCCTAGTTTTAAATACTGAGTTTAAATTTTTAGGATGAAATTTATTACTAGAGGGGATAATTTATCACCCCCAAGCCTCTACAATATGCTTCTTTTTAATAATTCAATACATTGCACTACAGTCAGCACTGAGTTCAAGCACAACAGGATTAGACATTTATGAAGATGTTACGAATAGTATTTAACAAATTTTGAATTTTATATATTCCATATAATTTTAATATTCACATAATTTTTATCTTAGATATTATATAAGAACAAATTGAATTTTTCGAATAAAAAAAAGATTTTTACAAAAAATACAGTTTTACCACATTTTAATGGAGAACCCTTTTTAAATACAATATTTGACACTTTTATATGTTCAATTTGAAAAAAAAATAAAAATTTTATTTCAAAATAGGACATAAAAATTTATTTTGGACAAATATTTGGTGTTTTTCTGATGACTTTCATATTTTAATGAATAGTAAAAAATACTCCAATTTTATTCAAAACTTCTTTTTTATCAAATTTATTTATATTGTTTGATTATCCTTTTAATTGGTTTTAAAGTATAATTACATTATGATTTTATCATTTAATATGATTCAATCCATTGGAATTATTTTCACATGAAATTTCGATATAAAAACATGTCAATATTTTGATGATTTTGACTTTCAAAAAACTCGTTTTCTTGTTTTCTCAACGAGAATTAATTTTAAATTAATTTCTGAAACTTATGAATTTTAGATCTTGAAAAATGAATTCCAAATTTTGAATTAGTTGTTTTAAATTATTTTAATAGGCTACTTTTAGTTTTGGGCATTATGAATAGTAACTTTAGTAATTATTTTTGTTACCATGGTTAAAGGTAAATCGAGTAATTAGAGGTAAAAAAATATTTTAAAATTAGCATAAAACATGTAAAAATACTATTATATGACTAAATTAGAAACTTATCATCTATTTTTTTAAATTTAATCACTAAATGGCCACTTTCCCATGAACATGACATCAATATAATAAACCTTGATGAATGTGAAAAAATGTCACACTCTGATTTTATATAAGTATATTAATTTTAATATATGGATATCCAGAAGATGACATGGACTATAGGTAATCTACGGAAAGATAATATAATTACCTAAATCAAATACATTTATTTATAATTTTTATATATTAAAAAATTACCATTGATGATGAAACAATATTGATGTAGAAATTATTTTATTAATAGAAATATAAAATAAATGTGTTTAAAAGTTTTAAAATAAATATATTTTGATTAATTAAGGTGATCTGTGAATTTTATAGGTTAATATGACATATTGGGAGTATATTAAAAAAAAATTCTAAGTTATCTTTTGTGTGAATTTTATTTAAATTCAAATAAATGAACACTGTCAAAATGTACACTATTGGTATTTTATAAAAATAACATATTTTTATATTATTTAAAAATCATAAAATTATTTAAAAATTACAATGTCATAATTATAAGGTCTCAAATGTCATGAAATAACCATTTATGTTCAATTGACACCATATAGGTAAATATTTATAATCATTTAATATTTATAATGTTAGTGCCATAATTAAAATTAACTAGATTAGATAATGATAAATCAAAATGATAAGGTTTCAAATAAAATAAAACATTTATAAGTTTTATTGGTTTAGAGTAATTAGACCCATACACATCTTATATTATAAATAATCAAATTTTTTCTATTTGGATTTAATAATTAATATATATTAATTTAATATTTTAATACTTTCCAAAGGTTCCTCTCACCTCTCTTATAAAAAAGCACTTCTCCTTCCCATTAATTCACTCCTCCAAATCCATTTGTCTCAGGAAAACCCTTAACACTTCTCCTACCAGCATCCCTACCTTCATCCTAGTGAGGTTACATTGGGAATAAAGCAATTCTATGGAGTCCTTTTGTTAAAACAAAAAGAAAATACCCGAAAAAGAGGTAATTGTTTTATCACGTACCTCTTTAAAAGTTAATTCCATCTTCTAATTCCTCTTTATATGTTGTTTCCATATCAAAATAATAACTAAAGTATCATACATATACTTAAATTTTATTATAATCATGGTACAACCATATTTATCATTTTTTTAATTTCATACAAATAACAATATCTCCATGTGTGCATACGTACGGCTTACCATCTCCATGTCGTGGTGTAATTTTTTATTCAACACTACATTATTGTAATGGATATTATGATGAGTTTAATGGATATAAATAATGAATATAAATTTATAATTATTATGTATAATTAATATTCCATTCAATTCCATACCAATTAACATTCAAGAGAATGATATCGTCGCTCATGCATACATTCGGCCTATCATCTCCACATCGCGATGCGATTTATTATCTACATTAACCATTCAACAATGATCATAAAATTTATATAATGAGTAAAAATAATAATTTTTATCTTAATATCATTCTAGATATATATTATATACGAACTATTTATAACAAACATGACTTACACGACAAA
Source organism: Viscum album (assembly GCA_963277665.1). Taxonomy (NCBI): domain Eukaryota; kingdom Viridiplantae; phylum Streptophyta; class Magnoliopsida; order Santalales; family Viscaceae; genus Viscum; species Viscum album. Next base: position 690,652,642 of record OY728167.1, read on the forward strand.
ACCGGAATGGGAAAATGAAGTAGTTTACACTCAAAACAATGGTAATACTGCAATAATATTACCAAAATGATATGAGAGGATAATATATGATATAATAAATATGTATATGATCTTTTTATAATTTAATAACATGTTTTAACCATTATACCAGAGGCTAACTCCCCCTCAACTAATGGAATGTTTAAGGAAAGGGTTAATTTCATAATCTCTTTATTATCCGAGATTGCTTATACGTAAGTATCTACTGGGACATCCTTATCATCCATGTCCATGCTTCTTAAAATGTAATTAAAAATATAATCAACAATATATTAAAGTAATGTTTACCAATGTTTAACTTTTTAGAAATTTTTTTAAAAGGAATCTTTCTGTCCTTTTCCAAACGAGGTACTTTATAAACATTTCGACAAATTACAGAAAGAATTTTTTTAGCTTATATAGCGCAAGAAGTTATTTTCCTCCATTATGATGCATTAAAATTTTTAAGATTTCCTTACAATCTTATAAGGTTATTTTCAAAAGAAATATTTTCTTTTATAATTGTGTACTTTATAAATTATTTCAAAGTAAAAAAGTGGATATTTCCCTCAAAGTGTTTTAATTAACATATTAAATTATTCTTATCTACATCAAAGTCATTTTTTTTATTTTATACTTATTTGAGGTTGAATTATTATGATAAAATCATTCATATTATATTGAAGTTTTTATGATATATTTTACTATGGAAGTTATATTTTTATACCATTCATAGTGTATGGTTATAGTGATAATATTTTGTATGCTAGTTTTAATATGAATATTTAGGTTTTGTTTCACCCTTTTCAAAAGAAGAATGCATTGGAATTAGTAAGTGATGTGTGGGGCCCTCTATAGCCCCTCATTGTATCTGTAGGTTTCATGAGAAAAACTAGTGTCTTGGCACAAGGCCTTGACGGTATGGTAATTGTCTTGGAACAAGGCCTTAATGGTATGGTAATGGTCATGGAATGAGGCCTTTATGGTATGGTTATGATGTTTTGAATTATGCATTTCCTCTTTATGATATTAGTTATTGATATTTCATGTGATTATTTGACCTGTATAATATCTATGTGAATGTTTAAATACAATTATTTGATTTATTCTTTCCATATTATGTTGAGGATTATGTTAAAAAGGATTGTGATTCAGTTGTATACCTTTCCATAAATGTTTTTACTTCTTTATGATAACTTTTTCTATAATATTTGTCCTTACTGTGCATCTAATAGCACCTCTTTCTTATGTTTAATTATTCCCCAGTATGTGAAGAAGTATATTATGATTGACCTTCAGGGATAGTCTAAGGGATATGAGTGTTTTTAAAGTGGTTAGTATGTTGTTTATCATTTCCATATGTATTGTAAAACTTATGTTTGTATCTAGTATTTCCATGGATAATAAACCGATAAGTCCTTTGGGATTTTATTTTCTTCGGATGATGCCAATGTAATTTAATAATGCACCGACTATGGGTATTTGGGGTCGGGGAGTTACAACAAAAATATTGTTTCTATGTATTATTTTTGTTATATAAAGGATAATATTCACATATTTATATATTTAATAAGATTAGATGAATTTCATATTTGTAATAAGGGCATCAAAATTTGACAATATGGACAATTTTAAATTTTTTAAAAAAAGTGTTACCGGGGAGAATAGTGAATTATTCAATAAATAGAAAAATGTTAAAATAAAATGTATTCATAAAATTAATTATAAAACCTATAGAATTAAAAAAAATATGTGTTAATAATCTTTCTAATATTGATCCTCCTTGGTTATTCCACTTATAGGCCACTTATCTTGTTAAAATGACCTTCTTTAGCTTTTATGTTATAGTAAATTACAAATATTCCACTCAACCATATCTATAAATACCAATCCTAATAAACATTTATCTATTTGTTTTTAAATTAATAAATATTCCAATTTAATTCCCTACTTATATCTCTCATGTTGGGTAGCTTCTAGTCATAAGAAGATGTCCAAAATCCTTCATTACAAAGGAAGATGTTACAATAAGGAATGATTTCATCAAAGTAAGTAATGGGTTCCTCTTAAACTCTTTAATTTATATTCTACTATAAACCCTTATTAACCCCCATAAACCACACGAATTTTTTGTTATTAATTTCATTATTCTTCTATAAAAATTATAAAAAAATCATATAACTTTCGATACGTACTTATTATTTTTGTAGTATGTTCTTGGTTGGGTCATTTCAACCACCTACATGAAACATTTCATGTAATATTCATAATTTCCATCCTTAATGAGTATAAATACATAAATAAAAGTAATATATAAAATTAATCAATAATTTATTTTATTACTATGTGTAATTCCATATCCCAAATCACCAGGTTCAAGCTGGAGTGCCACATGGCCCCATGGATGCATCCCCATACCCAAGAGGTTGTCGACTATCATCGGGGGTCCGAGTATCATCAGTGGGGAGTCAATAACCTCAATATCATTCTATAAAAGGATAAATAATATCATTTAAAAAATTGATAAATGATTTAATTAATGATATAGAAAGTACTCAATATATAGAAAATAATAAAGTAATTTCCCACAAATTGGTATGTCAACAAAAGTAAGAGAAAGATATGTAAGTAAATAAATCACTACAACATCACTCTAGAGTCTATCATAACCCCACCTTTTATATTGATTATTCTCCTCCAAAATCCCTATTACAAGGGCCTTACCCTTTAAATTATCTTTCGCCATGATGTCATCATGCACATCGAGATGCCCATGCAGCATGTGAGTGTAAAATCAGTAAGCCACCACCAATGCATACTTAACATGAGTGAACATGAATAAGTGTGTATTTAATGATAAATATATATATATATATGAAAGAAATAATAAGATCATGCACCAACTAACCAAGGCACTAAAAACCCCTAGTTATACCTGCTTTGTTCCATGCTAGAAACATAGTCAGAACAGAAGTCATGAAACAAAGTTGACAACCATGTCGCCGTATCAATCCCAAATTCGAAAAAAGTAAGAGATTCAACAGATAAACCACACAATTACATCACACCCCATATCTATCAATATAAATATATTCCCAAAACCACTAGGTCATACCAAACTGTGCCATTATACCTTGTTATCTATTGTGTTAGATCGCCTAATATCATAATGCCTCAAATTCACATCTCAGGTTAGATCTCATATGAACATTACATCCCCAAGTTAGGCATCATAAGAAAATAATGTCCCATTTTCTACCTCAGTCGTATTATCATGTCACATGCATCGTTTTAACATGCTCACCCTCTAGGACCCCAAAGACCCAAGGGGTTCACCTATCACTTTGGTACCATGCATAAAAAATATAATATAACAAATAGATCATATGAAAACATGGAATATCATACGGATACACAACATAAAATTTAAGGAACAATGTATATAAGCCAAAAATTCACATGTGATCAAACATAATAATGGGTTTCATGAGTTATTCATGCACACATATGAGATTAAACTCAAGCATGGTGTAAAGTATAGAATCACATAGTTTCATATTATACTAGCAATCATAGACATAGCCTCTACATGGTAAGAAGATTCCTACCTAAATCTTATTGATATCATGTCCAATATTCCTCCAAGGAATCAGAACTCAAAACATGCCCGAGTTTTAATTGGTTCACTCCACTCACCAAGGATTCCTAGAACTAATTCCAGTTATTTTATTTCTAGATATAAATAAAAACACCACATGATATAATTTTTTCTATATATTGTATAAATTAAAATTTATTAATTTAATCTGAATAGTGTTCTAACAATCCCTTTATCTATGAATAATTATTAATTAAACATGAGATGATATTTTATCTCTCTAGAATAATATTAGATAATCATGATAATACTTTATCACCTTTCGATAGTTCTAGTTTATTATAATTTTTAATTATTTTTTGATTCTATTGAAATATTTTGTATATTAATTCAAATTTATTCATGAAATAAGGATAATAGAATTCATATATTCCAAATGGAATTTATCCCTTAAAAATGATACACTCAATAATAAAGAAAAGAGAGAATTTTGTTATGCCCAGAAACCAGAATAAGAACATTGAATTGCTCGAAAATGACTTTTTCGATCTTGGTTAACGGATATATAGACTAACCAAACTCAAGAGGATAAAAAAAATAAGGTTTGGAGAAGTTCAATGTTTTTTAAGAAGACCATCCTAGAGTTCTAGTTCACAAAATTGAAAACCCCAAATTAAATTCATCATTTAATTTTTCCTATAATAATTTCTCAATTATAAAGCATTAAAAACCTTCCAAAATTTGAGTTATGAATTTTAAATAATAAAAATAATTTATTTCTAATTAAATTAGTATTTTAAAACTAGAAGGACATGTTACAGGATCATGATGGGAAAGGAAAAATGAAAAACAAGGTTAAAATTCATTTTTCTGCCAAAAATGGTGTTGTGTAAGGGTAACATGATTTTACCCGTTCATTACCAATAGATTCCTACTAAGGGAATTTTTTTAACATTATATAGATCATAGATTCATACATATAATCAAAAATATCTAGATTACCATTACGTGGACATTGAAACCAAGGAGTTAGCCTTGTGTAGCTGAAAACTACCCTTATCTGTTGACTAGGTTACCATTACATACCCTTTAGAAAAACAAGGATACGGTTACATACTGTTACAGGAACCCTTAAACACCCTTTGAAAATAGGTTATAACCCATATTAATCATATAGAAACGTAGCTCTACCTTTATACTACTCATATAGAAATGGTTTTACCTTTATGAAACCATTAAAAACAAGGCATTACATTTACAAAAATCCAAAAAAATCATATGTATAGGTATAAATAATTCTCATTTACATAGATAATGTGTGTTATGTAAGGGTAAATATTAAATTTATAATTATAATATTTTCACAAAAAAATACTTATAAATTATATCCAAGATGGGTTTATAAAAAGGAGGATGTTACAATTCATCCCCTCAAAGGACTTATCATCCTAGAGAAGTGTATATACACTTACTAATAAAATATATCCGGCCATTGAGATCATAAATTGGATTCCCACTCCTAAGTCCATCGTAGTGCAGGAAGATTCTCATCCCATGGTCCCATATGAATAGAAACCTAGAAACGAATGTGTTTTGTGAGATATACTAAGGAAAGATTCTCATCCAATGCTTCATCGTAGTCCAGGAAGAATGTATGAATCATATCCCTAAGGATCTAAATAATCATTTGTGTCTTTCCAGTCGTTTTTGTATGATACATATTACTCAAATGAAACTAATCCCCAAAAAACATATACATTCCTTGCCAAAAGAAATACATAAAATCTATGTCTCTATCTAATACAATACATGAAGGAACTCCAGGTAGACATACAATTTCATGGATATATAACTTTTTTAACTCACAAATTTAACGATCCACTAACATTAGTAATAAATGAGTAACTTTTATCAACTGATCAACTATCACACAAATACAATCATGACTCTTTGGGGTCATAGGAAACCCTAAATGAAGACCATCATCACAGCATACTACTTCCACATCATCATTGTAAATGGACAATGTAACGACCCTACCCACTTTAACTAGACATGTCACCCAATCCTATCAATTATGGGGAGTGATTAATTAAAGAAACACAAGTCTCATGTAAAACTAAATAGACACCAAATTAAAATTTGAAATAAATCATAACATATCCATGAGACATAAAAATTCAAGATACCCTAGAAAACAAATGATAAAAAAGACAAAACAACACAAGTCTCCGACCAACATCATATCCCAATATGAAGGTGAGAGAGAACAAGAGAACTTTAAATTTCATATGATTCCCTTCCCCTTCCCTAGGTCATGGATAAAAAGTTCTATAACTTCCCAAATGTTATATTATGGTGTGGGTATAGAGCTCGGTAGGATATCACCAAAGAATCAATAAAAGTTCTAATATTAATAATTCCCAAGTTATATATTTAAAAAAAATCCAGAATTTGAATAATTTTCATAAATACAACCATTTGAAAAAACTTCTTTCATTTCATTAAATTCATTCTATATCCACCAAATCTATTAATATTACTTGTATGGAAGAAAAACCGATAAATTAAACATGTGATAAAATATCCATGAAATGAACCATCATATAATAAACTAGGAATAAAATAAAAATCACACCATTTGGGATCTAGTCTTTGGTAATACATAATAGAAATAAAAAAATCCTAAAACAGTAATATGTTGGTTCAAACTGATATCGAGTCTTTCCATAGTCTGTCGATATCACAAAAGTAACCCCTTATGGTGCTACACACTCTAGGGGTTCCCATATCAATCTCTCGATGCACCCAAGGATCCCAATGTGTTAGGGCTATCCAAAAACATTTCCCAAATCCCTGATCACATTTAATAAAACCCCCTTTTTCTATCAAAGAAATACTATATCAGTGGACAAAATAAGTTGATCAATAAGAACATATTGAAATCAGTAAATTAGAAACAATCGTATAGATACACCTACCTCAAGAATGATGGAACCTATCCTCCCACAAAAATTGAGATTAAGAGACCATGATTCTAGAATTTAAAGACAATGAATGAAAATAAAATGAAAAGGATTGGTATAAATAAAAAATTGTTCACGAATTTGAAATATAGTCGCTTCCAAAGCCCATTGTGACCAAAGGAAACAATGAAGTAGAAATAACACTTACCTGAGATATGTGACACAACCACCATAAGAGATGAAAACCAAGAAGAATAACCCATAATGAGGGAGATCACCAAAAATCAACACAACGTGTTAGTGGGAACCATGTTCAAAAAATGAAAAATTATTTATGCATGAAGCATTTTTTAAATAGCAGTACTCATGGAAGTCACATCGTGAATACCTTTCACAGTGTGAAATCCCATTAATTAATGATACACCAAAAAAACAATCACATAAAATTATATTAAAAATAGATAATTTTTTCATGTTTTATAATGGTTTCAAAAATTATAATGTTATTAATCCCTACAAAAAACATATGGAATCTTCCCTAAAATATATTCACATATTGTAACCCATTTATGATATGAATGTGCCTAAAATGAAATCCTCAGCCAAGTTTTCTACATGAAATCTCCAAACCAAAGATTATGTCTCTCTGATCCCAAGAAGAACCTTATAAATCCATTTACATATTTATACCTAGATTCCATTCCTCCAAGAAAAACAAATATTATCAGACATTAGGAAACTTTCCCCATCAAAGCCTCTTCATCCCCGAGAATCCCTCACTGCACCCAAATAAAAAATGAAATCAAAAGAAGAGTCAAAGTTTACCTGAATGAGGGTAACATGGTGTCAAACTAAAGAACCCCACCATGATTATGATTATCATACTATACCCTCTAGTAGTTGAGTATCTATGAAACAAAACCAGAGATCTCTCTCTTTATATACAGCCCCCAAAACTGATCATGGATATCATGGTACATCTTCATAAAACTTTTATGCACTGTCTATTCCAAATTATGAGATTATCCTATCATCTCCTCTATCAAGGAATCTGGTATGACAACTCTTCAAGTTGTATGAATCACTCAATCATCATCTAAGGACCCCCCTTAGACAGAATTATCTCACTCCAAAAATTCTTGCATCACCACACACTCAGGGTCTAACTCTTAGATTAATTTTACATGTTCTACAGAATAATATGTGATCAGTAAAGGTGAACATATTATCACACTGTCATCCTATGATGTATCCACAAGCCACTCCTCTATGAAACTCATTAGACCTTATTCCTCCTATGAAATTTTTTCACTAAGCACCTATGTCTCTAGTTCTTTCTTTCTAAGAGAATCTATAATGATATTACATTCCCCAATATCATAAGTCACCTAAAAGTAGATTGTATATTGATACTCTTCCAAAAAAATTTGCCTCAAGTTTATTCTACATTGATATATGATATATCAAAGTCTATTGTACTCCATGTAAATAAAAAACCTCTCGACAAATAGATGATGTCATTAACACTTCAAAGAGTGGACCACAACTACCAAATCTGAGTCATGTGTTGGCTAGTTTCTCTCATGGGGGCATAGCTAATGAGGCCCATAGGACACTACCATATCTATCTATATTAACACAAAACTAATTAAGACACCTAATTCATCATAATAATCTTCATATTCAATCCCCGGTTCTAGAAATTTTTAAATCATTGATATCCTCATTCTCACCTTATACTCTAAAAACATATTCGCATACCAATAGTTACACTCTCACTTCACTCCATTATTTTTTCTCTAATCCATAGGTACTTCAAAATGGGATAGGTCTTGTATAAACAATATTTAATACCCATATAAACCAAGAATAAGCTGATATCAAACACATTCCTAGGTCGAGCTCAAGAAATTAATTCCTTAGCTTTCATTGGGTCCATAAAAAATTCCCTCCTCAGGGATTCCATGCTTAATGAACCACACATCCTAAATCCCAAAGTAACACTTCGACATTTTGTAATAATTCTTATATTCTATAGATATACTAAATATGATCTTGAGGTGCCAATAATTCATATATTAAGTCTGTGAATATAATAGTATATCATTAAAAACACCATAATTAAGGATTCTAGTTATGGATGGAAGATCCTATTCATGAAAACTATAAACACTACTGGAATATTTTTCCACCCTAATAGCAAAAAACATACTTATATAGTCCATATCTAATACTAAACATTTTTTTATGAATATCATACTCTGTGACCCAATAATGGTCGTATGTTGATATAAGTCAAACATGGAAAACCCCCATGCTCCCCACAACTAGTGAAACGAGTCATAAGTCCTTTGTAATGGATATCAATTATTCATATCCACCTAGTTCTGCTTCCTACAATATAGAAAAAACTAAATAATATTTTCCACATTATTAAATAACAACACCAGATCACCCAAATAGATGTTCTTAGTTTTATACGCAATTATTCCTCCAAATCCTTGGGTTGAACCTTGAGTTATTTCAACTCAAAAATCATGATGTGATATGAAGAATCTAATATATTTTGTTATCTATAATTTATTCTAATCTAAAATTTAATTCCCCTATCAATAGTTAGTCCTAAAAATTCATCTAAAAATATATCCTAATATAGGTCAACCACTAGAGGAAAATAAGAAGAACATTTTGGATCCATCGAAAGACTCAAGCCTTCCACCTCTATCATAATAGCTTTAATATGGATTGGGTCTATTCCCACTCTACATACTTCAACCTCCCTCTCACCGATCATAAAAAAATTACCCATTATTTAAAATAAAGGATGCATGACTCTGGTAATAGTGGATTTGAGTATAAATGATTGTCATATAGTCCATCCCAAAGATTATGTCCAAACTAATCATATCAAGAATCATGAATTCTGAGAGATTTATATGGTCAGAAACTATTGTTAGACACTCAGTTCAACTCTAAAGATAATCAACTTTCTTTTATATGGATGTTTCAAGAGAAATAAGAATTGAATATAACATTATAAGTAATTAAATACCAAAATAATGAGAAGATATAAATAAATGGTAAGCATAAGTTTCAAAAAGGGTAGTATAAATAATATAGGTGATCATAACCATACCAAAATGGTCAATGGTACCTCCCCATAGTCCCCAAGAACTTGGCACATCACATAAACTCATCCTTCCTTACCTCCACAACCCAATACCTAATATCCATGACTCTAATAGGTTATCATAGTATGAGAGGAATTAACCAACTACCATGGACCCTGAATAGTCCCATGGTTTGATGCCTGTGTCTAACTCAAACCCCCACAAGACATCTTCTGTGACACCTTTGAGAAGAAACACTACAGATTCCCTATCTTTCCACACCAATGACACTTGATCTAGTTTTTTAGATAAATTTTTTGATAGTTTCAAATATTTCTATAGTTAAAACACTAAGGACCTCCTTCTCATATAGAACTGCTAAATCATCTCTTTTAAACTCCCATTCCTCCTCTGCTCTAGTATGAAACCACTACCTTGCTCTTTTGACTACCTGAAGTATCAATGGGAAGTCTATTGAAGGATAAAGGACAACTCAGAGATTTTTTCACCTCCATACCCTTATTGATTTTAAGGGACTTTTGAAGTAATTCAACATACATCTTCAGTTTCAAATTCTATACCAAATTTCATAGATTTAGATAGAGTCAGATCTTGAAATTCTAAGACATATGTAACTCATTCCCATCTAAGAGATGAGTGAAGCGAATAAACTCCATGAGACGTTCTGAGAAAACAAACACCATCATCTTCCCCCGAAGAATCTCCCTAAACTCATGTGATCTGTCCAGCTTCATCATTATTATAAAAAAATCCTTGAATAAAGGGTCAATAATCATGTCCCACATGATAACCAAACTTATTCAATCCTGAAGAATAATGTCCAACCACCATCCAATAGTACATTGAAAGATAAAGGTTGAGAACATCACCTTTTGATATTTTAGGGTCTTAAAAAAGTTAAAGATCCTCTCAACTACCCATATCCATTCTTATTCATCCTATTGTCCACATTCTTCCTAGAATTATGGAGGATATTTGATCTAAAAGTATTAATCATAGCCTACCATTGTCCTAGAAACTCCTCCTCCTTAAACAGGAACTTTTTGGAAGACCCCTAGTTAAAGTGGTCCGTCCACATGAACCACTAGAACAGATGAGGGAGAATTATCCTATAAAGATAGTCGTATAATGATAACATCCTCCCTTATAGGATTATTTTGGCCTACACTTGTTATTGGTCTAGTAAAGAATCTATAAGAATCATTTTTTTGAACATCTGAACGAACATTCAGTACACATAGATTAAATTTATTATGTAATTATATAGAAAACATAAGGGATTTATATTGTAATAACTCTACTGTGATATTCCACAGGTTGGGAATAACAATATAATTTTATCCAAGGTTCAGTCGGATTCCATCATGCCTATATGTTTTTTAGAATAATATATAAATAAAATAAAATTGCATGCTTCAGTCCAAATATTTAGTGCTAATAAATATATGAAAACAACAAATAACTCATAAACATTATTAAAAATGTAATAAAATTTATCATATATATATCATATATCAAGGAATTAAATTAAAAAACTATTATGTAGCACATAATAGTTATTTATATATATGGAATGTGATATTACATACCATCTCATGATGCATGAACTCACCCAAATCCCATAAAATGGTAACATTACATTATAATCATGGTAAAAATGAAACTAATAAATCGTGAATGTAATAGAAATCCTATCAATGGTAACTCAGAGTTCTGTTACACAAGTTATATCTAGCTACACATGCAACTTACCTGCCTAAGTCACACATAGTCTAACTACTTTTGACCATAACTAAAACCAAAATCAAGAGGAAAACAGCCATGGAATCCATATTGTAACATGTCATCCCAAACCATTGTGTTCGATCTAAAGTTGCAAATGGAGTCATGCATACATACCCATACAAAATAGGATTTCAAATAGTAGTGAGGTCCCGAGTATCATCAATTGGGAGACTATAACCTCAATATCATTCAATAAAATCATAATTAATAACCCAATAGAGTAAATGAACAATGTTATAAGACATGTAAAGTATCTCAAGTCATAAATAATAATACACTTAGGAAACCCAATGTTATAGTTCAATAAAAATATGGGCAATATTGGTATGTAAATAATCACTACACAGTCAATCTAGAGTATGTCCCGGTACAAACACAAATATGCATGCTCTATATCCTAGAACCCTACTATGGGGGAATTTCCCATTCTTTTATTCCTAATCATGATGTCTACATGTGTATCAATATTCCTATATAGGGTGTGATTATAAACACAGTGGGACACCACCAATGTGTCATTAACATAAGTACACACTAATATGATTGTTTTTAATGTAAATAAATAAATGAACAAGAAACAATATACAATCACCTACCAATCAGTCATACACTTACCAAGATTCCACAAACCCCAAAATGTACCTTTTTGGACTCCATTCTCGAAAAGTAGTCGCAATAGAAGTCATAATTTAATTAATAGATGGGTTTGTTTCGAGTGATGATTCCTTGTATAACTTGTAGACTTAACATAGATAATATCGAGTTAATAGGTTACATACTATTTAGAGTCTATGTATATGATGTTTTGTAAGATAATTCATTTTTTGATTCTTTTCTTTATACCATTCTTGATTTTGATCACATATGTGTGTATTTGTTGCCTATGAGACCAATGTTTCAGTTTGATCAAATGTGTATTCTTGGATATTATCTCTTATCCTTGAAATTGTATGTTGTATCGCAGTATGATATAAAATGAATCCATGTAAAGTAATTGGTATAAGATATGTTATTGTTTTTTATACATAGTACCAAAGTGACAGTTGAAAAATTCATGGCTTGGTCACCCTAGAGGGGGATAAAGTTCAGATGTTTCATGTGATGTGATGGAAAGACTATGTTAGATGACCAGGCATGATGGCCTTCTGTGGATTCACCTATGGGCGTGATCGCCATATGGGATCTTACCTATGTGTAAAAAGTGTGGCATGATAGTATTAGGTGATCTAAACTGAGATATTGTAATAGGGTATGATGGCCTGGTGAGGTATGACCTATAGTCATGGGACTTATACTATTATCAAGAGATGTAGAGCATGATGGTCTTGTGTGGTTTGACCTCAGAATCATATCCTTGTTACTGTTGTGGGTGAAATATGGTAACCTAGTGTTTGAATTTAGTTCCAATATTTTTTGTGACTATATTTCTATGATTTAGATGGATTTTTTAAGACCATGGGTTATTTTAGCTCGGTTATCACGTGACTACAGATACATTATTGTATTTTTTTCATACAAATTTATTTTTATGAGGAAATACACCCTTATTCATGTTCACTCATGTTAAGGAAAAATTAGAGGTGACCTACTTGTTTTATATTCACACCATTCATTGGAATCTCAATGTGAATGAAGAATTTATTTTCTAGGATACAACAAAAGGAAAGGCTCAAGCAACGGGGATCAAGGAGACAAATTGTGAAGATTAGAGGTGGTACTAGGATGGACTCTTTACTGACGCCATAGTGATTTAGTTAAGTAAATGTATTACTCATACTTGTGTGAGATAACACTTTGGGGGCCCTTGATTTATTATTCTCTCTTCATTGAGACACTTTCAATGTCATTCATTAAAAAAATTGTCATGTTTTCATTGTTTTATTATTTATTGTAGTCTTGAATGTTACTGAGGGTATAGTATCCCCACTGATGATACTCGAACCCTCATTGCTATTCAGCATCCTCCAACGTATAGGGAGGTGTGTATGAGGCCAAGTTTCACTCACGACAAAACATGGTGATTCAATCTGGGAAAATACATTATGGTTTTGAAATTATGGAACTCAATATAATGATTAATATAAAGTAACACATTTTTATAAGATAATTTATGCAACACCCGCATGTTGTAAATTAAATTCCTTCCAACTGCACCAGTATATTCTATAAAATAGAAGTGGGGATTTATAAATAATTATAAAACTATGATTAAACTACCTAGAATAATTTGGTAATTACGAACTTAACTAAATAGAGTGGTGAATTAAATAACCATAGAGATACAAGTATGAAATAATCAAAAATATTAAAATCATATGATGAGAAAAAACATAACTATGTATTATTTATATATATATATATATATTAAATGGATATAATTGATTAATATTAAAGATAACTGATTAATATAAAAGTTAATGGATGTTATTGAGGTTAAAAAATAATTCATTAAGAGTTGTATGTTTTTTATAAAGGGAGTTACAGCGTGTTTGAGAAATTTGAGAGTAAGGGGAAGGGGAAGTTTCTTTATCACTTTTAATGGTATGAATCTTCTTCTTCTAGGTCCATGATATTCATGATGTCTATTATTATATTATTTTAATTCCCCTATACTTATATGATTCCATAAGATCTATACCCACTTTTTTTAATTAATTACAAACGTATGAAGGGAATATTTTCTTCTTTCTTCCTTTACATCACTTGATCGATCAATTTAGGCCACCAATTTCTTCTATCTTATTTACAAACTTATCATAGAAAAATTTCTTATTCTATAATTATATAAAAAAATTATTTATTTTATGAATATCTTTTATTAACCATGTATACTTAAAATCATTATTTCAAAAGAAAAATAGTAAACTATAAAGGATATTTCAACTTTATTTTAAAATTATTTCTTATATTCATCTAAATAAATTTTTTCTATGTCAATACCCATATATGTTATAATAATTTTATTTTTTATGTTTTAACTGAGGATATTATTGCATGGAATTGTTTAATTTTTTCCTCTGAATGATTTATCTTCTAGTATTTTAGAATTTTTGCATAACCCTTTCTATTTTAACTTATTAATTGTGAAATGTTTTTATGGATTGTGTTTATGTTCATGTGGAACACATATATATTATTTATAATTTCATAATGGATGGTATGAAATTATGTATCCCTTTAATACATTGGGTAAATCTTGTATCTCACGAAATATTATGTTATTGGACAAGGAGGTTATCATTATTTATAATTCTATGGGACATGTTTTCCGTCTATACGATTATGGTCTTGGAAGAGAAATTTATGATTTTTTATTCTTATGTATATTCTACATTCATATGTTTATTACCCAACATTATGTTATTGGTAATCTTATTTTTACTTTTTTTTATTCCTTTATGTATGATTTTTTTACTATATTCTTATACATATATGTATTCATTTTTTACTTACTCCTTTCTAGTCTTATTTATCTATTGAATGAAATTTAAAAAAAAAATCATTGTTTTAATATTTTATATTTTTATGGAATGGTTCAATTTTTTCCTATAGACCTTAATTTTATTTCAAATATGATCATGCTCCCACTCAACCCTATAATGTGACATATCTTCAAAATAAAAATATATATATTTGGATAACATGTGTTGATTATTCTGATATCCTCTATGATTTACCTCTTACTGAGCATAAGAGCTCACTCTTTTTCTATGGTTTTCATTTCCATGAAAATGAACAATAGAACCATATATGATATATCTATAGGGGAGTCAAGTGAAATATATTTTTTGAAATAAATGATCATTGTGTAGTAAAATAAGATTTCTTTGTTGTTAATCTCCAAATACATTAAATCATTCAATTTTAGGGTATGTTTAATTGTGAGTTATAATATATAATCTAGAATGATGATATATTATATTTGTATGTTATTATTTTTCTATCTCATTATTTACTATTCAATCTCACTCCCAATAATTATTTATAATATTCACCATTATTTTGTGAATTTATTTAATATAACAATAAATAATTCTTATCATTTAAAATTTATTTATTAATAACTCAATTAAAATTATAATGTTTTTAAAATAAACTCTATTTAACAACAATAAAAATAAAGGGAAATAAAATAAATGTTCTGAATTCCTGGTTGTTCCTGTTTGAGTAGCATTATTATCTTGAAATATACCACTCTATTCTTATATTTATACATTAAATAATTATAGTAGTTTTCAATGATAGAAAGTATCAAATCGTCATAACTAAGAATATATAAATATGTATAAATTTCTATATAAATTATTTTAAAAAATATATTATAAAACTTATATGATAGATTTATCTAAAGGATTTTGGACACATTTTCAAATGTTTTGTGAGGTATGGATAAAATCTATTACAAGTTGAAGATTCATGGGTATGTACCCTAAAACATTACATAATATTTTATAATATAATGTTAGTCATATTATTTTACTTATATCATATTTTATGTTGTAATTATATATGATATGATAAGTGATGTACCAAAAAAATACATATTTTGATTCTCCTATTATGATATATTTAATAAGAATACCACTTCATTTTATAATGTAAAAAATAGAGATTATATGTCATACATTAGTCAAATAGTTTGATAATAATAAATCATGGTGTTATTAAAAAAGGCACATTATAAATTATATTATGAAAAACTATAATATGTTGATGATTTTTGAAATTCTCATTCCTCATGAATATTACTTAATTTGATAAATAAACAATATAAAATTAGGATAAATGACCATAACATGATCATATAAATGAATCAATATCTATTTTTTCAATTCATTGTTTGTATCTTATAGTAGATAGTGGGTAAATTAAGACTCTTTAGGAATTGATCTTTGATTCCAAATGGTAATAAATTACCTACATGGGAATGATTCCTTTGGTTATTTATGATTCATCTTCCTCAAATATTCTATATATTAAGACACACCATAACATGGAAGTTTATAAGGATTTTTATGTTATTTTTCCAATGAATTATTCTTAAACCTATGTTAATTTATCTTATCAAGAGTTTAATTGTTTTATATCAGGTTTATGAAATGTTTTATGTCTTAAAAACCATTTTGTAGGTCACCAAGGATTTAACACCCATAATGTAACTAAGAGGTCTATGTTTTGTTTATTAGTTATTTTGTTTCTATTTGGAGAAGATATACTAAAATTTTAGAAATTTATCATTATTGATTGAGGAGGTTGTAAGGCCCATAGAGGTTGCATGGATGAGTGAATCATGAAATGTAACTATGTGGGCTCAGGATAATGTTCTAGTAATATTTTCATGATCATTCACATGGTCCAGTGGACTATATATTTACACAGTGCATCCTTTTAAAATGTATATTAAAATGAAAATACACAAAAAAAACCCTAATTGTGGGGTTAATTAGGGTTTTTTATTTGTTTTTTATATAATAAATATTTTCCTTGTGTTTTCATGAACAACCCTAATTTTTCAATGCTAATCAGACATCCAAAGAAACTAAATTTAATATGTAAATACAATGACTCAAGTATTATAATTTCTTTACCGAAGTGGGATATGTTCAAGGAGTATATATCAACAATGTGCTAATATACCAAGTAATTCACTAATGTGTTGTTATTATTTGAAGGTTCTTGGTTTAGATCACAACCATTAACAAGGATCACTCCCTCTTTTTACCTATCTAATCATTTCTTCAATATAGATTCATGAAAATATAAAAACATGGTTTCCTTATATGGAAATTATAAATAAATTAATAAAATATAATATAATATGAATTTATCTCTAGGAATTTATTCATGATTCAATCTAGGTATTTAATATTAAGTGAATACTCAATAAAAATGAAAAAAATCTCTATGAAAGTCGAGGTTGATATAAATTATTCCTTCATTATTTATATGTTTCAAATTCAAATAATTTCCCCCTTAATATCTCCCATATCTTCATCCGAAAAAAAATCCATTTTTGTATTACACATGTATCCACATAATTAAAATACAAAAATACTTTCCATGGATGGGTCAATTCCCCCATAAAAGATAATATTTTTCCATAATTGAAAATTTTACAATGTTGTGAAAATCATCATGATATGTAAAAAATATATCGTTTCCATTCCATCATGATTTAGTTTCTTGGTCAATTCATTGACTCTTAAAACAAAGGTCATTGAAATCCATATCTCCCTAAAAACTAACATTTTAAAAAATTTAATTTTCATATATAATCCACACCATGATGTAGTGTTTGATAAACTGTTATATATTTATGTCATCCTCAATTACAAAATCATCCAAAAAATTTCTATAGTAAAACACTAATATATACATCATCTACCATGACTAGGATCCTATTTTTATAAAAAAAACATGAATACATCAAAGAAAACACTCAAAAAATTTATTAAGAACTCCAACATTATGTAGTCCATGAAACTCCTAGCACCATGGAATGATTTAGTGACCTACCAATTTTTTTAATCTGGTGAATTATTCATGAAACCCCCTCCCTCAAAGTCCATAATGATTCCTAAAATTATTTTGAACCATGATATTAAGGATTACATGGCGTAATTATCTATGGAGTACAAGGATTTTTAAAATGTTTCTCTAGAAAACGCCATCCATCACCGTGGTGATTTTCAACACTGTGAAATGGTTTTATAAACCATAACATATTTTTTCCTTGTGTTATTATTTTACTTAAATTGTTCAAATATAACCCCTATTTGTTAACCATGACATGTAAAATGACTCCTAGAAACTGATGTAGCCTTATTTTTACACAGTTTTCCACATATTTTTATTTAATTTTTAGGAATTTAATTATTTAAGTTTACACTTTTTGATAACTTTCCAAACTTCTGTATTTTTATAATGAAATTTATTAATTAATCAACTTCTATTTCAAATTATGTAGTTTTAGTCTTTAAAACAATTAATTTAATCTTACTTTACATGTCTAGAATAATTATATATCAATTAGTTTTGTTAATTTTAATCTGCTCACTTTTTAATAATTTGTTTTTTATTAAATAATCATTTAATCGTCTTTTTTGTGTATTATTTAACATAGTATATAATTTAATATTTTATGTCTTAATTAAATTAAATTTATTATTTGAATTATTCTTCCAATATATATATGTTAAGTTTTTATGTTTTAATTTGATAAACATAATGTGTTTTTAATTTTTAGTCTTCTTTAAGTTAGTTAATTAATTACGGATTTTAATTCTTTAATTTCCATAGTATTTTAAATTAATGAAAGAATTTTAAAAAAAATTAAATCTACAAATGTCGGTGACTCATTTCTTACATTTCCAATTTTTCTTTAGTTTATGACTCACTGATACCCTGTCAGTAAGCCATGCCTCACCTATAGTTCCACCCTTCTCACTCATCTAACGATAGTTGTATGTATCAGTGTCCCTTTTAATTGTAGTTTTAGTTTTATGTTTTTAATTTTCAACCAATTAATTTTTTTTAATCAAGGTATTAATCTAGTGTCAATTTATTTAGTTATCTTTATTTTAGAATTTAATTTTAGTTTATGTTTTTATACCTATACGTTTTAATTAAGTTAATCTATTTATAATTTTATTGGATTCAAGTTTTGGATTAAGGTTATTTAATTTAATTATGTTTATATTTTCTTATTTATAAATTTTTTAAGTTCATCTTATTAATTGTTTCATTTTATGTTTTCAGACTTATTTTAAGGCATCGGTGCCACCGACACTTTTTATATTTTCTACTGATACCGATGATGATCAGCATTGGTCTCTCATTCCATCAGCTTCAGTCTTTCCACTGATTGGCATTGGTTTCACCATCCTCAAACCAACGCCGAGAGTAAAACATACCTCCTATATTTCTTACTACCGATACACCGATCAGTTTCACCATCCACACATTGATCACTTTTTATTTTCTTCTATCAGTGCCCCACACATGCTGTTATCGATAGCTTTGCCCCATTTTCTTTACACTGATGCGACGGTGTCGGTCTCTCCATTCATATTTCCCACCGACGGATCTTTCCACTGAACTCAATTGTGCCACCATTAAGATCTTCTCTTCAACCTTGATTTATGATACTGACACACTGATGGTGTCAGTTTCACCTTATACTATTACCCTTACTCCTACCGACGAACATCGTCGGTTTCATAGTGATTTAGGGGGAAGGGTTTTTTTTGTTTAATGGGATATGGCGTTTATTAATTGGGGAAATGGGGTCGTGTAGCGCCACTTGAAGTGGCACTTTGAACCCCACGCCCACCCCCTTAACCTACCTTTAATATATATATATATATATAATAAATATAATATACATATAATAAATTTATTATAAATATAAAATACAATATAAATATGATTAAATATATAATAAATATAATAAATATATGTCTAAATATAATAATAAATATAATAAAAATATAATTTTAAATATAATAATAAATATGTAATTGTATGAATTTATAATTATTAATATATAATTATATATTTATATATATACATATATTTATATAAATAAATTTTTATAAATAATTTCATATTAATAATTTTATATTTATAATTATATATTTATAATTATATATATATATATATTATTTATTTATAATTCTTATCATGTAATACATATTTATATATATATATATATTATAAATCTATCTTAATATATCTATATTTATAATTATATATAAATATTTATTTTATATTTATAATATATTTATTAAATTTAATAAGGATTATATATATACATATAAATCAATATTTATATAATTACAAATATATTTAAAGAATTCTTATTATATATTTAGTATATATTTATTATATTTATAAAAATTTATTATAGTAATTATATATTAATTATAAATATATTTGTAAATATAATAATAATTACATTTTTACAATAAAATTTTTTAATTGTATATTTATTACAAATATTAAAACATATTTATTTATGATAGTAATGAGATATTTATTATAAATATTTATACTTATGTATTTAAAAATAAATCTTAATTAAATTAGAAAAATATAAAAAAAAATAATTTGAAGTGGCGCTTTGACCCATTCGGCCCCACACTACCCCCAACCCCCATATATATATTATATATAATAATAATAATAATAATAATAATAATTTTATTTATAATAATTTTATTTATGATAATAAATATAATTGCTAAAATAAATATGTAATTATAATAAATATATGATCATAGTAATAAATATGAAATTAGTAATAAATTTGATTATAATAAATATATGAGTATGATAAATATATTTATTTATATTTATATTTAGAAATATATTTCTAAATATATTTATAAATATCATAAATATATTTAGACAAATATGATTATAATAAATATATGATTATAATAAATATATAATCATGAAGAACAAAAAATTATAATTATAAATAAATAAATATATAATTTCATATATTTATAACAAATTTATTTATGATGAATATAATAAATAAATTATAAATTTAAGATATAATAAATGTATAATTATAAATATAATAAATTTATAATTATAAATATAACAAATATATGATAAATATAAAATAAATATTTATATATTTACAATTATATATTAATTATATTAATAATTATTAATATAATAAATATAAATATAATAAATTTATAATGATAAATATAATAAAAATATAATCATAAATATAATAAATATATAATTATAAATATGATAAATATAAAATTAAAATATACACACACATATATATATTTATAATTATAAATATGCATATATTTATAATTATATTTATTTATAGTTGTTAATATATAATTATATATTTATATATGTAGTTAAATATATATATTTATAATTATATTTATTTATAATTTTAAATTTATATTTATAAACATATATTTAAGTAATAAATATATATATATATATAATAAATATATAATCATAAATATAATAAATATATATTCACATATATATATATACTCATAAATGTATATAATTATATATTTATAATTACATTTAAAAATAATAATTATAATTTTTAAAATATATTTATAAATATGTATTTAAAAATATGAAATTATTTAAAATTATATTTATAATTATATATAAATATTTAAATATAAATAAACCTTATATTTAAAATTTATAAATTTATATATAATTATTTGAATACATAAATAAACCATATTAAATTTATTTATAAATTTATATATGTATATATAAACATTATTAAAATTATTTATATTTATATGAATAAACCTTATGAAATATTAAATAATTATTATAATTACATATTTATTATATTATATAATTATTATAATCATATATTTATTATATTTATAATTATATTTTTATTATATTTTTAATCATATATTTATTATAATCTTATATTTACAATAACTAGTACTCGCCCGTGCATACGCACGGTGATATGTAATTATTATTATCTGTCTTCTTAAGAGTACTATTTGTAATAATTGCGAAGAAACAATAACGTTTAATGTATTTTACTCACAAATAAGTGGTGAAGAATTTTGAATTATAAGTGAATCTATTAAGAAGACATCAATATAGCAGTTCAAATAAGATACATCAGTTGTAATGTGAAATAATTTGGAATAGTCAAGGATGGAAACCTGACTTCAATATAAACTGCATTTAGGAAAACAATATTGCATACTATGAAACACAAAGTTTAAGAGAATTTACTTAACGAATAGTTTATCTAATAAAAAATATGAGATGTGATGAGGAATAATTATAATACAAAAGGAAAAAATTGTTGTCCACAAATAGAGATGTTGTGATGTTTAGACATGGAGTAATTTTCTAGCAAGTAGAAGATGTTCCCAATTCATTTCATCTTTGCCTCACCAATATAAGATTGGTTGGAATATTCCTTGTCTAACACATCATAAGAGTAGTTGAATATGAAGCATAAGAATACAACATAAGAATATATACCACATAAGTATACAACATAAGAATACCTGAATATGCAGAATAAGTATTAATGTCACCGAGAAATGGACATGAATGAAATATCCAACTGAAAAAGAACATTCAAATGGAAATGAAGAACACAACATAAGTATATACATCATAATATTTAAATGTACATAAATGAAAAGAACATTCAAAGTAGCACATAGGATGGGCGGGATCACATAAAGCAGCTCAATTGATACATCAAGGCCTCTTACAATCCCAAAACCTGCACACTGAGGTAATTCAGAATCATAAGCTAATTTTCAAGCCAACAGTAGTTGCATCAATACTGTAGAAAATTTCATACCTAGGGAACTGGAAGTGGATATTTTTAATAGTAATACTATATATGGAGATATTACAAGAGATTCCTATCAAATGTAATGAGACAAAGCAGTAGGGATATCATGCCACACAAAAAATATAACAGGTGAAGAAAGCATGGAAATTATAATAGAATACATATAGATAACCAAAATAAAAGGATCCATTCGAACAAAATATTACAAAATAGCCAGTGGGGTGCATGGACACTCCTAATAGACCATAAGAGTATAATGAGTATCAATAATAATCAATGAGATAAATAAAACATGGTGAAGATACATGCTAAGCCCACACCCGAGCTATTTGATTTTTCTTCGATAAAAGGAAAACATATGCACTGTCCAATATTAAGGGTAAAAATCGACAAAAATAAGTGTGAAACCATACATAAAGGAAAATACCTCATGTAATGTTAATGTCATGTGTAAGGATAAAACCACAAATATAATAGGAAATCCAAAACTATGCATTAAATGTAAAGAGGGGACAATAGTCATGAAAATATGTAATAGTAATAGGTATCAGGTCCAAATCAACATAGAAAGTAGGAAAATAGAATTGAACAAATCAATTTAAATGGACCCAAAACATGTATTAGTAGTTCATATGTTATAACAACACTAACTGGAAAACATATTTTAGAGAACCTAGTCTGCTATTATGGAATATGAGTGCATAGAATTTGGAGACACCATTTCAAGTGGTGACCAAAAGAAGTATATTTTAAAAGTGTATGAATTCCTCAAATTTGAGGATGGAAAGCAGAATTCATTTTATGGCTCAATCATAAAAACATTAAAGCGACCACTGAAATAAAAAATGACAGCTCAATGAAGGAGAATACAGTTGTTGTAATCATAAATATGAGAAATATGATAATGATGGATTTAAACACACTAACAAATAAAAAGTGTTGCATAAGTTTGAAAGTAAAAATTTGCATAACCTTTTCAGCAAAATGAACTAAAACAGTCATTCAATCTGAAAGTTTTTTTACAAGAATATATAAGGTTGAAAATCCTCAGCTTCAAAATCTAGTACCTACTACAATCTGTAAATACAAAAATTAAAAACATGAATTATTATTAATGAATATGTAAAACTCATAAGCAAAGAAATGTCATATAGAACCTAAACAAATGATGAAAAAAAGTAGAAAAAACGAAAAAAATCAGAAAAAAATTTAGTCATTAGTACATGACAAAAAAATACAGAAAAAAGTGCAGAAAAAACTTGCCATGGACATAAGGACTGATTCTGAGATGAATCGTACATGCCTTCTTCCTTTGAACACAGTAATATTTCAGCCAAACAGGGAGATCCTAGTATTTTGTAATTAATTAAAAACGATCAAAGTTCTTGAATTCAGACACATTAATATCTTTTACATACTAAAAAATTTCAATATTACCCAAAATTTCACTCAGCATAGACATAATGCCTGATTCTGAGATGAACGCCTAGGCCATATTGCTTTAGTAGCTTGTTGAATTTGGCCAAATCATATCTCCCTTCGAGATAGTACTGCATGCAAAGAAAATAGACAATAGTTTAAACAAATATACATTTCAAAAGGTACATTAAAAACTTCTTTCCTAAAAGATGAAGACGAATAATGTATTAAAACAAATATTGATGTCAAACGACAAAACAATAAATGAAACATTATGCAAATGGAAATAGAAATAATAGTGAAAAACAATTATCATAAGAAAGAATCATCTTATTCATTCTCAAGTGATAAACAATGAAATATGATACCACATTATGTGTATTTTTTTCTATAATTTGTAAATATAATTAATATGGGTGGCTAGTTTTCAAGTAGTGAATGGGTATATAGATGTTAAAAAATGTGAAACATCTATATAAACTCAGAAAGACCATAAGACTTCTATGTTTACTGTATATAAAAAATGAAAATAACTGGATAAATTGTAATGTGTGTAGTGGAGACGTATTACATATGTCAAAATAAAAAACTGTTCGAAACAATTTATGATTGTTGAGGGATTTCATGTCACACCTGAGGGATCTCATGTCAAACCTGAGTAAGCAGCATAACAGAGGGATACATAGAGTCGTAGTTTGCACATATTTGGCGCGAGGAATTCAATTTTTGGGTGATATGGAAGAATAGCTAGGTGAAATGCATCAAGTCACCCATATTTAATATATAATGTTGTTTAAAAAACAATCAATGTTATTTAATTGAAACACAACATACTAATTTCCATCATAATTACCCAAAATTCAACTTGGCATGGACATAAGGACCGATTCTGAGATGAACGTACATGCCTTCTTCCTTTGAACACATTAATATTTCAGCCAAACAGGGAGATCCTTGTATTTTTTAATTAATTAAAAACAATCAAAGTTCCTGAATTTAGACACATTAATATCTTTTACATACTAAAAAATTTCAATATTTCCTGAAATTTCACTCGGCGCAGACATAATGCCTGATTCTGAGTTGAACGTCTAGGCCTTCTTGCTTTAGCAGCTTGTCGAATATGGCCAAATCATATATCCCTTCAAGATAGTACTGCATGCAAAGAAAATAGACAATAGTTAAAACAAATATACATTTCAAAAAGTACAAGAAAAACTTCTTTTCTAAAGATGAAGCCGAATAATGTATTAAAAAAATATTGATGTCAAACAACAAAACAATAAATGAAACATTATGCAAATGGAAATATAAATAATAGTTATAAACAATTATCATAAGAAATAATCATATTATTCATTCTCAAGTGATAAAAAATGATATATGATACCACATTATGTGTATTTTTTTTAGTAATTTGTAAATATAATTAATATGGGTGGCTAGTTTTCAAGTAGTGAATCGGTATATAGATGTTAAAAAATGTGAAACATCTATATAAACTCAGAAAGACCATAAGACTTCTATGTTTACTGTACATAAATAAATGAAAATAACTGGATAAATTGTAATGTGTGTAGTGGAGACGTATTACATATGTTAAAATAAAAATCTGTTTGAAACAATTCATGATAGTTGAGGGATTTCATGTCACACCTGAGGGTTCTCATGTCAAACCTGAGTAAGCAGCATATTATAGGGATACATAGAGTCATGGTTTGCACATATTTGGAGCAAGGAATTCAATTTTTGGGTGAATTGGAAGCATAGATGGGTGAAATTCATGATCAGTTCACCCATCTTTAGCATATAAATTTTATTAAAAAAAATCGATGTTATTGAATTAAAACACAACATACTAAAAACCTTCAAAATTACCCGAAATTCCACATTGCATGGACATAAGGACTGATTCTGAGATGAACATACATGCCTGCTTGCTTCGAACACAGTAATATTTCACCCAAAGAGGGAGATCCCTGTACTTTTTAATTAATTAAAAACTATAAAAGTTCCTAAATTCAAACACATTAATATCTTTTACATACTAAAAAATTTTCAATATTACCTGAAATTCTACTCGGTGCAGACATATGGCCTGATTCTGAGATGAACGTCTAGGCAGTCTTGCTTTAGTAGCTTGTCCAATATGACCAAATCATATCTCCCTTCAAAATAGTACTGCATGTAAATAAAATAGACAATAGTTAAAACAAATATACATTTCAAAAAGTACATGAAACACTGATTTCTTAAAAGTTGATGCAGAATAATGTATCAAAAAAATATTGATGACAATCAACAAAACAATAAATTAAACATTATGCAAATCGAAATAGAAATGCAAACATTATATTGTGCCCTGATCTACCTACCTTCACAACTAGATCTCCCATAAGAACATACTCCTATTCCCTATGGGATCTAAATGATAGGAAATAGGTTGATACAAAATGATATCATAAGAAAGAATCATCATTTTCATGCTTTCTAAACAGTGATATAGTCACCTCTTTTAAGAATCATTTGAGGTGAAAAACATATTTGTCAATCCATATTTAAGATGACATAGAAGATAATTATATCAAGAATATGGATGTCCAAAAAATTCTCATAGCCTGCAACCACTATGGTTTAATATGGAAACATATGAACAAAATCCATCCATTTAAAACAATATGTATTAGGCACCATCATCCCTAGGAAGAACTCCACGCTCAACCCCTTCCTAGATATATATCGATAAGAAATAAAATAATAGGATTCCATTATATCATGAAATTAATTAAAAAGACGCAAAGAAATCAAAACCATACCTATGATGGTCAAAGTAAACTGTGATCTATCTATTGGAAACTGATCCAAATTGAACAAAACATATGTGAACAGATGTTAATAGAACATATGTGAACATATCCAGAAAACATCTCGTATATATCATATGTGAATGGATGTGATGCGGATGCATTCAATCAAAATTTTTGTAGCTATAAACATCCACTTTCATTGAAATAAACTGTGCCCAAAGAGAAATTGAAAACAAATGAAGATTTGAGAATCAATGATAATAGAAATTGATACTAACATATTGTATATGATGGAAATCAAAAGTTCAGTTTAAAAATTATGACTGAAGAAATCGTACAAGAAGAATGAAATTTAAGGAATTAGAACAATATTGCCCAAAACCCAGGGAATATGGTAGGGTTCTGGAGAAGAGGCATGAGGGGGTTTTCGGGCATGGAGGAGTAGGAGGCAGAGGAGAAGCGGTGGGATGAGCTGGAGGCGGAGGAGCCACAGTGGGAGGATCTAAAGGTAGAGCACCCGTAGCCGTAACAGCCGGAGGCAAAGCATCCAGACGAAATAGCAGGGTGTCGGGCATCGAGCAGCTGGAGGAAGAGGAACCAGAGGCATAGTAGATGGAGGCAGAGAAGCTAGATGAAGAGGAGTCATTGGTAGAGGAGCTGAAGGCGGTGGATTTGGAGGTAGAGCAGCTGGATGCGGTTGCAGAGAAAAAGCCAGAGGCATGAGTGTAGAGGGGTTTCGGGGAGGACGATGAGGAACTCAGCTGTAACCCTAATTGCAGCAGAAGTCATACCCGAGTGGGGGAGGGGTATGAATGGATGGAACTCTAGAATGGATGGCATGGAAGACATGGAGCGGTATATGAGTGACACGTTAGCAAGTAAAAAATCCTTCTTTAGTATATATATAGATTTATTACCTGGAATGAAACCAGAAAATTACTATGAAAATATGATTAGGAAAGAATACATAAATTTAGAATACATATTATTAATGAGGAATGGAATTGTTTTAGAAGAAATGAAATCATATTAAAAGAGATGATGCATGTCATTGCAAGAAAAAAACATATTAAAAGCAATAAAAAACAATTAGAAATATGTTAAAATACCAAAATATATAATTTAGAATATGAATAATTACCTAAATACTCTTCTTCCTGATGAAAAATTGATGAGAAAAATAATCAATTTGTGTATGCATACTAACCTTCATGTGGTGACACACATCAACCATTTTCATCGAATCTCTTTATAATGGAGCTCCCATGTAATCATGTAATGTTGCTTAATATATATCAAATAAAAATGAATACAGTGAAATAAAAAGGTGAATACTGGAGAATCTTTTGACAGCAGAGGCATGTTTCATATTACTGTATGACTGATGCGTCTGGTAATTGGATGAAGATTTGCAATGGGGTAATACTGAAAATTACTAAAAAAATATGATTACAAAAGAATACATAAAAGTAGAAAACATATTAATAATGAGGAATTGAATCAGCTTAAAAGAACTAAATTAGATTAAAAGAGATGATTCATGTCATAGTAGGAAAACACATGAAAAAATAAACAATAATTAGATATATGTAAAAATACCAAAATACATAATTTAGAATATGAATAATTACCTAAATATATAATAAACACGCATTAATTCTTTCTTCCATTATTTTGTGTTCTTCAGTTAGCAACTGGAAAGTAGCATCAATATCATCTTCCCCTGTAAGAAATGTCGCTCCATCAAGCATGGACTCCTAAATAAGAATATGAGAAATAAATATGCAAGATTTCATTTTTTTTTAAGATAAATTATTTATATTTGATATGATACTATGAGATACACCAGAAATAAAATAAGTGTGAATGAAAATAACTAAAAACAATTCCATAAAACAAATTAAAACCATTTGAAGTATAAATTATTGATTAGAATATGAAACGGGCACTTAATAGTGGATTGAACATTCAGAAAATGTGTGAATGAACTTATCATCACATAAACACATTACTCCAAATACAATAGAACCTACTCATGGATTGACATAACATTCCAAATCGAGGTTTGTAGATAATCCAAGACAGGATCTTCAACATGTTATATTTTCACAACAAACCCCCTTCCATGATAGGTCCAATTAAATTTTCATAACATCACCTAAAAAATACCATGTCTTTTAATGCTTGTTTATTTTTGTTGTGTCACAAAAAAAATTAGCACCACTACAAGCCAAACTGGTTTCTTAAGATAGATTTTTTGGGTTTTTAAAAGAAAAAAAAAGAAAGATAAAAGGCCAAAGGGTGTGCATTTGTATGAGTTGAGGGAAAAATCATACAATAAAAACAACATACCTCAATGGATAAGATAGAATGTTAAAACCTTGATCCAAGGTCCAAGGCATCCACTCTTAAACACTTTATAACATTTTGAAATATTTAAAATAGCTGTGTTGTCCACATGATTGAATGGAAACACCCATCCCACAAAAAAAGTAATATGTATCACATATTAGTCCTTAAACAAAAACCTCCACGAAAATATAAGTGATTGATTTTTCTTCAATTGTAGTTTATGAGATAATGAGGCGCAGTTTGGATCGACAACGTTGGATTTGGATTTTATGATGATAATTGAAACAAGGATACAGATGAACTGTTCAATTTTTGGTAAAATTTCACAAAGATTGATCTTATAAAAAAATTACCTTTTCCAGGACTCCTAATAAGATATCTGTCGAAAGGGATCTTTCATGGGCCTCATCAACCATAATTACAATAACATTATCATGTCCAAAAAAAATTATGTATGGACACATATAAGGTGGATGTCAATGGAATATCATGTAATAAAACAGAATGCATAAAAAGGAGAATATACCACTATGTGCAACCAGAATCTTCTCACCAACCAACCAGAATCTGCTCACTGTGCTTCACTGAAAATTGATTCTAGATGACCACAGTTATAACTAGATCCAAATGTCTGTGTAATAGAAATGAATATACTATATCTGTAGGTATTAATTCATGGACTGGTGAAAATGAAGAAGCGATAGAATATGGACGTAGAGTAAATCATCAATGAATGAATAGTGAATCAATCAGCAGTTAACATTAAAGAAGGTTTTGGTCAATTTCATCTCGGCTAATAAAATAGAATGTATAGAAAAGGATAATATACCACTAAGTGAAACCCAAATTTTCTCACCAACCAACCAGAATCTGTGTGTTGTGCTTTAATGAACATAGATTATGGATGACCGCAGTGAACACTGGATCCAATTGATTGTGTGACAGTAATGAATATATTGTATCCGTAGGGAGTAATTCAGAGAGAAGTGAAAATGAAGGCAACGATAGAAGACATACATTGAGTAAAAAAAAAATTAATGGACACTGAATCAATAAACAGTTAAAAATAAAGAATTTTTCAGTAAATACAGGGTTACCTGTATCATAGGTGACACAATTCTTGAGCCAAAGCCAGCACGCAGAATTATATTGATATCGAATGTGATCAGTGATGGCTTAAGAGATTCATTCGTAGTAGACATTGCGAGCTAAAGTCAAATACAAACAGAATCACTAGTAATAACTCAATGGACATAAATAAATATAAAATGAATCAAAAAATAGTTAAGAGTTAAGAACGTTTGGGTAAATGTAGGGTTACCTCCATTATAGGTGACACGATTCCCAAGTCAAAGCACTATCAAAGGAATCAATTGATATCATATGAAATTGGCGGAAGCTGAAGCGAGTCGTTCGAAGTAAAAAGTGCAAGGTCGAGGTTATCCTTCAATTGTGATAACACCAATAGGATAAGATTGAGGGAAACCTAGTTCTGTGAAATCATTGGTCGACGAGGATTTCGATCTGCGGAGGTTTTGAAGCAGCGGTAAACGAAGAGGAAAATCGGGACGGGGGGAGGAATCAGTTTTCAGTAGTAAATCTGGGGTGGAGGATTCACAACTGGAGAGGAGATTCAGGAACGGGAGGAGATGAGGGGTGGGGGGCAAGGGTGAGTCGAAGATTTTGAAACAGTGGAGAATGAAGAGGAAAATCGCGACTAGGGTAGTGGATGAGGCGACGGAATGAGGGAATAGGGTTACAGAATAGTGGGGTGAGTTAATGTGGGAGTGACACGTGTACGGAAAAAAGCCTGCTTTAGTATATACTAGTACTCTGCCCGTGCGATGCATGGCACTATAAAATAATTCTTATTATTAACGATAGATTACTATTTATAAAACATAATAGTTTATATTAATATTGAATATATTTGAAAAGAAAATGACATACATAATAAGGAATAAAAAGTTACAGAAATTGAGGAAGAAAATTTAGATACTGGGTAGCCTTCTGTATAAAATTAACAACTAAGGAACCAACGGTGAAACAGAATGAAAATTAATAAATAATATATTGAAATTATAAATTTATTCATAGAAACAAATTATGAAATTCTAATTTTCATGGGATTATTCAATTTTATTTTAAAATCATATTTCAATGAAATAGTATGGTTCTACTTAATTTAAAAAAAATGTAATGTCATTGTACTCAATGCACTGAAACAATTTTTTTCATGTTACTGAAAAATTAAATATTGTAGTAAAAAGAAAAAAATCAATATTTTCGTAAATAGAAGAAAGTTCATATGAAAATGAATAATAATATATTTTCAACAAATAGAAATAAGATAAATTATGTATTATTTAGATCAATTATGAAGAAGTAATATAAACAGGGAAACATTTAAACTGAAACAACAATTGTTTCAGAGTTAATTTTCAATGGAACACATGGAAACAAAAATGGATTGTTTGGACACATTGTTTATTTAGAAAAGAGTTGGGTTACAGTAACAGAATAATGTAACAGTATATGGAACTCATGGAAGTAATATAAATAGTGAAACATTCAAACTAAAACAACAATTGTTTCAGAGTTAATTTTCAATGGAACACATGGAAACAAAAACGGATTGTTTGGACATATTGTTTATTTAGCAAAGAGTTGGGTGAAAAATATTACAGTAACAGAATACTGTAATAGTATATGGTTTCTCCTTGAAATGAAACTAAATTTAATAAATTGTGGTAGTAAAAACTTCCAAAATTGGGTTTCTGTGGCGCTACTGTAGACAAGTATTGGTGGTTTCTGGTTGGTAGTAATCTAGTCTCTACACATGTATGTAGAAACAGGTTAAAAATGTGGGAAAAAAAATTTAGATATCATACTTACACAATAGCACCACTTTCTGCCTCTACTATGCTTGAAAAATCACACGACCATGCAAACAGATATAGGGAAAATGATCCTGAAAATTAAAAAAACCAAACCATTCAGCCATTTGAATCTTACAATAATTTCAATTAGCCTCGTTTCGAACATAACCTACAAAATCTAAAATCTAACTAAAGTATTTCTAATTGTAGAAGTAGTAAAACACCAAGAAAAAATACATAATACACAACTCTAGCAATGAGTAAAAATGAAGGCAATGACAAATTAGCTTAACTAAAAGTACCCATCCATCCATTGAATCTCTTCAGTTGCAATCCAGTGGACTCCTGAAATGGACCCACTTACAATAGGAGGGTGACTTTAAAATACTAAGCATGTTTTGTTACATTCTAAAAAAACAACCATTAATAAATCATAGCATAAAAAAATGAAAACACAATCAACAGTTGGGTAGAAAATTGTAAATAAATAATATTTTTAATGTCTAATATGAAATATACAATGGGCAGTTAATATGAACATGAAATTAATGGTAGATTAATCTAGATGCATTACCGGTATGAAAAAGAGAGTTGGTCTATCTTCTCCGACTTCATTTTCCTTGAAATGGAGGAAGATGCTACTTATAATTGATCAGCATCGTTTTGTGAGAACTCATGCTATATAAATGGTTGTAGGTGTAGACAATATCATGTTCAGTGAAGGCCTCCATTCACTGCAAATATCAGCCTATAAAAAACATTCATTAGGTTTAAAAACAAAATGTTCTCACTTCATGAAGTAGCATAACTACTGGTAACTAAAAAACAACAATTCAATAACTTTAAATTGATAATTACCTTGTAAAAACCCATATTATGTGGTAACCATATTTACAATGTGGTAGACATAGAGATTGGAAACTTGATTTAACATAGAGTGGGTATAATGATCTTGAATGCATGGATGGTAGAAAATATCATCATATAGTAACTATAGATACCTTGATTCTCCATTGAATCTTCAACCATTGCATGCGCATTTGGTTTTTCATGAATAAACACGGGTCTCATAATAATATAAAAAAACAGAAACTGATTATAATATATTGGAATTCATAATATATGTGAAATCTCTTATATTGGTATACAATATGAGAGAATACTAATCCTATTTGATGTAATATTCAGAGTATTTTCAATATCTGATTAGGTGATGCCATGGAAGGGGAGAACTCATGCTACATTAATGGTTGCAGGTGTATCCAATATCATGTTCAATTAAGGCCTCCACTCACTGCAATTAGCAGCCTATAAAAACAACATGCATTAGGTTTAAAAAGAACTTGTGCTCACTTCATGATGTAGCATAACTCTTGGTAAATTAAAAACAATAATTAAATAACTATAAAATGATAATTACGTTGTAAAAAAATCATATTATGTGGTAACTATATTGACCATGAGGTGGACATAGCGTGTGGACACTTGATTTAACATAAAGTGGGTACACTGACCTTGAATGCATGGTCGGTAATAAATATAATCATTTAGTAACTCTAGATACCTTGATTCTCCATTGAATATTCAACCATTGCATGAACATTTGGTTTTACATGAATAAATATGAGTAACATAACAATATAAAATAGTGGAAACTGATTGAAATATACTGAAATGCATAATATATGTGCAATCTTCTATATTGGTGTACAGTATAAGAGGATAAAAATCCTATTTCATGTATGCTTCATAGTTTTTTCAAGATCTAAGTATGTGAATCCATGGAAGTGGAGAACTCATGGTACATAAATTGTTGAAGGTCTAGTCAATATCATGTTTAGTGAAGGCCTCCACTCACTGCAAGTAGTGACCTATAAAAAACATGAAATAGAAAATAACTGTAATGTTTAAGAACACCATCCATTTTCTAAGTTATCTAAACAGAAATTTCATCATTTCATGCAGTATAATGAAATATAGAAAACATACTTACATTTCCAATGCAACAAACTGCCTATTATTATGAAGTATATCAGGAGTTATCAGGAAAAAATATGTATTTTTGGAATTCTACAAATACTGAACAGTTGAAGAGAAATCAGTGGAACTTTAGACCACTTAAACAGGGATTTCAAACATCAACATATTTTAATGAAATATAAAAAAAAATATTATCAACCTAACCAAAAACATTTAATGATAATTTGATCCATATAAGTAACATCATAATCGAATAACTGATTAAAACTACGAAACACTATAAACCAAAGATTAATGTTAGAACCAAAATTGTAGAAACAGGAAACACATACAGTGATTAAAACAGACTAACAGTGAAGACGATATACAAATAATGAATGGAAGTAGATATTTGTGAAATAAGCTGAATGGTAGTGAATATATTATGAAAATGTTATGTGATACCTTTTATTAGGTAAATAATCATCCATGGGTACTCAGGATTCTCTATGAAACCTGAACAATTGAATATAAATCATAGGAACTTTAGACCAATTAAAAAAAGATTTCAAACATCAAAATAGTTAAGCAGGCCCTCCCCTCTACCCCTTCCCTCCCCTCCCCCCTGCCCAGCCCCTCCCCTCCCCCCTACCCAGCTTCTCCCCCCCCCCATTTCCCAGCACCTCCCCCCTCCTCCTCCCCCTACCGAGCTCTTCCCCTCCCCCCCCCTGCCCAGCTTGTCCCCCACCCCTTCCAAGAACCACCCCCTCCCACCTCCTCCTCCCCACTGCCCAGCCCCTTCCCCCAGCCCAACCCCATCCCCCCTGCCCAGCCCCAGCCCCCACCAGCCCCCTCCCCCTGCCCAGTTCTTCCCCTCTCATCCCCTCCCCCCATACCCAACTTCTCCTCCCCCCTTTCCCAGTACCTCCCCCCCTTTTCCCCCCTAACCAGCTCTTCCCCTCCCCTCCCCCCTGCCCAGCTTGTCCCCCCACCCCTTCCAAGAACCTCCCCCTCCCACCTCCTCCTCCCCACTGCCCAGCCCCTTCCCCCACCAGCCCCTCCCCCTGCCTAGCCCCATCCCCCCTACCCATCCCCATCCCCCACCATCCCCTCCCCTCCCCTCCCCCCTAACCAGCTTCAACCATAAGCAATTCCACCATGCTATAGAGTACCCTGCAACCAAACTTAAACAGTTAAAGCTTTATGTCATAATTTTTTGTTACAAGTATTGCAAATATATGATCATCCAACTTTTAAATACAAATTTAAACTTTATATGGATTTATATGAACTGTAGTCTTCAATAAACTAAAAATGGTTCAAAAAATGTAAAGATTACATGATATATGTGATTTTCAAAAATCACAATAATCAGCAGATTTCATGAAAGACATGTTAAACATGTTTGCAAAAAAATTACATATTTTGTGAGAAAATGTTAAAAAAATTGTCAGAAAATGATAAAAATGTTAAGAATGTACAGATTATAGATCGCAGAAATATTAAACGTGTTTGTCAATAAAATTTATAGATTTTAGATAACAGAACTCCCTGGTTAATTGATTTGTAATCTATAAAAATTACCAGGCTACTCGAGAATGTTAAACATGTATGTCAAAAAATACACTAATTAGCATAAATGTTAACCGTTTTTAGATGATAGTAATGTTAAACATATTTGTCAAAAAATGTATAGATTATAGATAGCAGAAATCACACTAATTAGAAGATTACATGAAAAACTTATTTTTCATCAAATTTAAGTACTATAGGTTCTTAAGCAGATAGCACAAATACTAAAAATGTACATATTACATGATAAAGAGGTTTTTCAACAATGGTTACCAGATAAGGTGTTAGTTACATCTTTGTGGTTCATTGTCATGATAAAACAGATAGCAAAAATTGAAATATTTATGACAATGCTAATATTTAAATGTACACACTCCTGTAACTGTAGACAATTACGACATGGAAAGAATAGTTTGTTTGAAAGACTTAAAATAAACTTTCTATATTGAATCAATACACATGTTTTTATGTTAATGGAATTAAATTATTAGTCATTAAATATAACTATTGAATACCTGAGAAGTGGACATATTCAAGGTTTTAGTATCAAATCATGTGCAAATGCTTGAAGTCCCTGGAGAAGACCTAATATTTTGATGCTCCAATCATGAATTGTTAATATTAACATAACAGTAATAATAATTTCAATTGTTAATAAAACAAATTAAAGACCAAAGATATTTTACCTGGATATATTCGATGCCACTACTTATGAAGATGTATTGCTTTGATCTCCATGTTCAATAATGATGAAAAAATTAGTATTTTGTGTATTTTGTTTTCTAATATAAATAGAAATTTTTATACACTCCTACCTGAATGTCTTCAAAGCATTCAATAAATATGTTGATGTAGTTGTCATTGTTGTTGATGAAAATTACTTTGTAGCTCTTTTGTTCGAGAGAAGCATTCAGATTCACATCGTGGAAGATGAGTTCAAGTTCACATAGTAAACCACATGATGATGTGTTGATGCTCTCCAACAATAGTAAAATGATACACACTAAATTAAATGTCAATTAAACTTCGATGTATCCTACTGCATTGAAAAATAATTAAACAAAAGTACTGTAAATATAAATAGATGATATTACGGGCATATTAAAAAATAATAATTTTTAAATCTAGTATAATCTTAATGAGATCCCAAAAAGGAAACAGTACAACTAATTAAAAAGGAAGAAGAAACGTAAAAGAATCAAAATTTCAAAGATACATGGACCCCTAACTTGAACAGTATGCATTGTGACCAGAAAATAGAAATCTATAGCAGT
The DNA here is from genome assembly GCA_963277665.1 of Viscum album. NCBI lineage: Eukaryota > Viridiplantae > Streptophyta > Magnoliopsida > Santalales > Viscaceae > Viscum > Viscum album. The sequence goes on from OY728167.1 coordinate 690,689,746, forward strand.
TGTTTCAAGGATTTTCATAGTTTAGTAACATGAAATTTTGATTTCCAGGCTTTACAAAATCCGTCAATTGCTCAATGGACGTGATTTTTTTTTCAGAATGCAGTTCAATGAAACCGATGTATATAATAGATATACGCATTCATAAAAAGTATTTCTAGGTATGAATGTGATCATACAAAAAAGGAAACAGTACAACTAATTAAAAAGGAAGAGGAAACATAAAAGAATCAAAATTAGTAAGAAAAGGGAAAGGGTAAAGATTATATGATATAAATAAAATTAATAGAGAATACCTTGCGATGAAGTTGCTCGTGTAGTACTGCATAGTAATACATTGTAGTTTTATGTAGGCATATTGAAACCGTATAACTAATTAAATAGGAAGAAGAAACATAAAAGAATCAAAATTTCAAAGATACTTGGACCCCTAACTTGAATAGTATGCATTGTGACCAGAAAATAGAAATCTATAACAGTTGTTTCAAGGATGTTCATACTGCAGTAACATGAAATTTTTATTTCCAGGCTTTACAAAATCCATCAATTTCTCAATGGATGTGATTTTTTTTCAGAATGCAGTTCAATCAAACCGATGCATATAATAGATATGTGAATTCATAAAAAGTATTTCTATGTATGAATGTGATCATACAAAAAAGGAAACAGTACAGCTAATTAAAAAGGAAGAAGAAACATAAAAAAATAAAAATTTGTAAGAAAAGGGAAAGGGTAAAGATTATATGATATAAATAAAATTAATAGAGAATACCTTTGCGATAAAGTTGCTCGTTTAGTACTGCATAGTAAAATATTGTAGTTTTATGTAGGCATATTGAAAATATACATTACAAAGGCTACTAAATATATAATATACCGAATTAATTGGATTGAAACTACATATTTCATTATTATTAACTAATACAAATTAATGTGTAAGACAATGGGAAGCTAAAATACTCTGGAAAAAACATGTTAAAACAACTTATAGGTAATCTGAAATATCTGATATAGTTTATATTGTTAATTATAATGCAAATAATTAATTTAAAAATAAAAGAAATCACTTTTCAGTATTACCTTGTTATTTCATACATGTAATAAAAAATGCAAATAATATGTTTCCAGGAATGACAGTGGAAAAATTGAATGTTGAATGGAATCAGTTACACATACCGACTATGTCGTAGAATTTGATGTGTTGAGGAATCAGTTACACATACCAACCTTGCAAATCATGTCCAACTACAAATCGTGTCCAACAGAAAATAGTGTCCAACTGCAAATTAATTGTCCGAGTAAATTGTGTTTAATCACGATGGACAGAAGGGTTAAAACATATATGAAACTCAGAGAACAAACCTGTTGCAGATTTTGGATGAGGAGGTATAGCAGATGTGGCCGAGGAGGTGTAGGTGAATGGAGATATGGACACAATGACTGACGGAGACGAAGATCAAGTAGGGACAGGGAGCAGGCAAAGACGGGGATTAGGTGGCGATGCAGATCAGGCAGAGATGCGGAGCAGGGGGATATGCGGAGCAGGAGGAGACGGGGAGTAGGCTGAGACATGGAGACGTCAAGCAGGCGGAGAAGGGGAGTAGGCGGAGATCGGTTGTGAATGCACAGGCGGAGGATACATAGGATACGGAGGAGTATGAGAAGGAGGCTGCGGGAGATGGGGGAGGAAGCTGCGGGAGAAGGAAGTTGCGGGACGGATCGGCAGTGGAACCCTAGGCGGGGCGAGCAATAGCACGAGCGGGGCGGTGAAATTGGGAGGAGGAGAATCCTGATCAAGAGTGGGTGATGTGTAGAGAAATTAATTGGATAATCGGAAAATGGGGTGACCTGGAGGTAGGAATGGGTGACATGTGAGCAGGAAAGAAGCCTAATTTAGTATAGATAGTAGATAGATAGTAGACTAGTACTCACTCGTGCATTCTCATGGTGATATAACACAATTCATAGATTATTCATTCACACGTTGATATGGTTCAATGTTTTTTTAAGAAGATAATATTATAGGGCCAACTGTTAATAATTAACATAAATATTTAATATTTTGAAATCACAAATTATTGATACTAATTATTAGAATACAATTAGACAAATTAGAGAAAAAATTTAGGGTAATCTAGAAGGAATATAATTTTAATTTTAGTATGGATAGATAGAAATACATGAATTAAAAGATCATTATTATGGATAATTTTTAATTCTGATCATTATAATTAATTAATGTTGGAGCTGAGGACATACGATCCTCATGTGAAACTGTCAAAGACAATTTTATAGAATAAATGATTCCATGAGAAATCATAATATATTATAGTAAAAACATAATACATATCACTCACATAACATATAGATACAGATAACAAAATATAGAGTAATCATTTGTTGACTACATGAAAAAATTCATGATACACACAAACAAAACATTTATGTTGTAATATTAGTAAATTAATATTCCATGAAAATCAAAATTACATTAAACTAGAAAATGAATAGTAAAACATCACTCACATAACATATAGATACAAATAATAAAATATTGAGTAATCATTTTTTGACTACATGAAAAAATTTATGATACATACAAATAAAACATTAATGTTGTAATAGTAGTAAAATAATATTCCATGAAAAGAAAAATTACATGAAACTGGAAAATGAATGGTCAAACATCACCAATTCATCCTAGTTGACATCCTTCAATGTAATTACTCCATTGACAGCTGAAGTATTCTATGAAGGAGTTACCGAAGAAGTCAAAATTAGGGCATAAAGAATAATATGAATGACAAATATTAAATATAATTTTACAAATTACAACATAAATAATTGATACATATGCTGAAAAAAATAGAAGTGTGAATGGTAATATATATATTTAAGTATGTACAATATATTTCAGACAAAATATATTTTACTAAGAAGACACTTTGGATAATTTGGAACCATACAAAAACCTCCACATATAACTGACACATTTTTTATTTTTAAATGAATAAACATCATCATGTGTATAAAAGGTTAACAACAATGTTGATACATATACATCCCAAAGAGAAATCAAAATAGAACTACAACCCACAAAAAAGTGACCAACCTAAAGAACCAACACTGTAACACAAGGGAGAGCATATCCACCACGTTCATGTTTGATTTCCCATTACGCCACAGTGTAGCTTTCAATGAACAGCTACGTCCTCTGAGAGTACTTGGTGTAGGTCTACCATTCAGAGGAACAACATTAACAAACTTAAAATTAGTAAATGTGTTGGTGGCATTAAATCACACCAAAATCAGGGAGAAGAGGAAAAAAAAACTCTACCAATCCACTGAGGTTAGAGTCATTGATCAATAGGATTGACCATTGAAAAACGAAATTTTTGGAAGCATACCTCTACTCCCCATCAATCTGACTGACATTTGGGGACTCTTGAATAGTTGTAAGTGGAAAATAAACCACCAAATTATGCATTAAAAATCTGATGATACCTCAAACTTGATGTTCAGAAACATTTCATTGTGGGACATCATGGGACAAAAGTTGATTATAAGAGGTACTGTCATCTCATCTATAGTCTGCATTCTCCACTTTAGAAGGCCAACACCATCTCTTTCTTGTCCAAAAGTAAATGGCCTGTTAAGTTCTTTCAGGAATAGAATATATTCATTGGAATGCAATTCCTTGTTGATGTTTGGGTGTGCCTTGAATTAAATCCTCGAAATTTTCTAGATTCCACCTGAACCAGGATATGTGCATCCTCCTCGTCAAGGATCTGGACAGAAAAGGTCCCATGACCATCAAAATTACTCACTCCACCAACACATTTTAATGTAACATTAATATTCTCATCAACAGTAAATGTGATATGTTTTATTTCTCCATGTGAATAACCTTAACATTTAGCCCTGATGCAAACAACTTCATTAGCAATAAAAATAACTACTATCCAATATCTATAATTGAATTTTCAGTTTGAAACAAAAAAAATCAAATCAAAATACATATTTTGTATATCAAGTAAACAAACTGCAATAGAAACATGTTCTGTTTTCTATAAATAAGAACTTAATTAATACAAAAATATGTAACATTGCAACTATTGATAAAAAATACTCTGAAAAGACAAACAAAAAACAGAAAGGATGATATTTTTAACTTCAACAATCAAAACTCACATCTAATCAAAAGTAAACTAACAATGTGTGGATAAGCACAAAAATGATGTTATATTATCCATATTCTTTGATATAAAACTTCTAAATATGGTTTCTTTTTTACAATTCCAAACCTGGAAAGGCGTTTTATTTCAGAATCATCAATCCAAGTAATTTTTTCATGCTTCCACAGGAGACCGTCAGACAGTTTTGTTGGGAATCATCATTCTAAGGAACCCATTCATGAACAATAAATAAGTAGAAAGAGAGATTCATGATGATAGAGCATTAAACAATTATATAATTAATGAATTAGATAAAGGGAATTCACAAACCAAAAACAGCATATGCAACATCTAAATCAGTCACTGAACTCCCGATATTCATATAAATTTTTGATCGCATAACAATAAGTTAAGGAGTGAAGTTATCCTTACTGAGCTCCAAATAATTATGAAGGCCAACTTGACCACACTTTTTCTTAAGCTCGTTCTTATCTGAGAACCTCTCTATGTCAGCATCTTGGTAATCTGTTATATAGATTGGAATATTTAAGAGAACATTTTTTATAAAAGAAAACCTAAAATAATACATATATATTTCCCTATCAATACACCATAAATAAATAAAAACATAAAGGAAGGAATACATGTATACCTTATTCTCTAAGGATATCATTTCAATCTTGAATCATCCCGGAATACATTGAATTTCCATAATAACCTATGTCAAGGAGAACCCATGAATAAGTATGTTGTAATTGAAACTCCAAATGAGTGAAACAATTACTCATGAAATTGTTTTAAGGAAGCTGTAATATGAAAACACTTTTATACAATAAATCTTCAAACATATATGTATAACAAATCTGTAAATAAGTTTAGTTGATAGCCAATTAAAAAAGATTTATGAATTGTATGTTTTAGTTATAGAAAAAATGGAAATGAGCACAAAAAATGAATATTTTCCGATTATAATATTGGATTAAAAATAAAAAAAAAATCAAAAGTAAAATTATATACCTAAGGGGATGATTATTTGATATACCCAACATCTGTGAGTCCACTATGCATGTAATCGAATACATTTAAAAAAATAATAGGACAAGAAATATGAATTATTGAAACTGCAAAAAATGTGAACTGAAATGGAGAATGCATTGATGCGGTGGAGAAAATATATATCAACCATGGAATAAATTTTAGAGGAAGAAATATTGACCACAAAAAAGAAGCAGTAATTGGTGAATCAAAACAGGATATGTATTGTATTGATGTTTAAAAAATACACATGTAACAGGAAAAATGAAATTTGTGAGGGAACTGAAATTTTTCCCAAAAACTTTTGAGATCCCATCATTTGTGAAGAACTATATTGAATTAGAGCCTTCAAATTTAGTATAAACATACTGAAGTGTTAAACTATAGAGAAGATAAAAAATATACATAGATGCTATAGATGAGAAAATACCATCTCTTGGTACCAACTTCAACCGAACCATCAATTTCTAATTCGAAAAAATCTTCTTCATCTAATGACAAACAAACTGAAAAAATCAATTATGTATTAACAAATAAAAATAAAATAAAGAGAGGAAAAATCCAGCAAAATCTTCCGAGAGAACACGAAGCCAGCTTCATTTTAAGAGGAATACCTTGCATCTCACAACATTGTTTATGTTTTCGGTTTCAACCGCGATTGATGATGATGCTCAAATAAATGAATCTTCAGCACCAGGAGAGGAGATATTCATACCATCATTTGATTATTGATGATGATTTCCATAATTAAACATATAATGAATATGAAAGCCGATAAAATGTTGACGGTAGTTGAGGAGGTAGAGGAAGTAGATAAATGGGTTACTGACCAGAGCTGTCAGTTGATGCAGCGCTCCTCGGGTTTTGATTGAGAGACTTTGACAACAAAGCCTTTCAAGGAAACATTTTTTGATGACTATAGTATCTTCATGAATAATATTTAAATCCACTACTAATCGTGGTTGCTTCAATAGATTCGAAGGAGGTGGAGGATGTCACACCCAGACTTCGTATCGAGGTATCTTTTTAATTTTTTTTGTTTTACTCTCATAATTTTATTTGACTTTTTAATAATTGCTTTCTGGAATGGGGGTCGAGCTCGGTTTGAGTCGTGCGCTTTTTGCGCTGATAAGTGAACTTCGACTTGACAACGCCCAACGCGCATGCAGAGCACGGGTGAAGCCGTATGGCTTCGCCAGTTTGACGTACGGCCAGCCCGGTGCGCGGGTGGATAACTAGCCTAATGGGGAAAAATATATAGTTATTATAATTGATATTATCATTATCATTTTTTATTTTTTTAACTAAGTTGTAACTATTAAATTTATTAAAATTAAATAGATTAATTGAGGTTAATTATTGAGATTAGTTAATAGTTATTATGAGCATTATTATTATGATTATATTTGTTTTTAGTTTGTTCTATTTTAAGTTTTATTTATTTCTTTTTTTTCTCATTTATTTTTGTTTTCTTTCTTTCATTTCTTCCCTCCCTCGGCGCACTATTCATTTTCCCTCTTGGTTCACGCTGCCTCCAGTAAAAAAAACCCTAGGCCCACTGCTCCTTCTCCCCTCACCGGACTGGTCTTCCCTTTCCCCCTCCAATGGCGTCGCGCCCTCTTAGTCCGGCGCTGGACCCGACCTCCCTTGATGCGCCTTACCCTCCTGCTACCTCCCGCTCAACCGACCACTCCCGCTACCCCCAGTTCCCTCCTTCCCTTGGTTGTGTTTCCACCTCCCTCCCGGCGAGCTGCTCGGAAATGCGCCACACCCCCCTGCTCCTACTCGACATGCACCATGGATCCTCCCTCCCGGCTGCACCTCCTATCCGGCGACCTCCCTCTCGGCTGCGCCTCTGTCTGGCGACCACCCACCCGGCCGACCACCCCCTCGGCCCATCACACCCCGCACCCCTCTCGCATGACTTCCGGCCTTCCACCCCCTTGTTGTTGCCCTATCCGCGGAAGGCCGCCACCCCCAACTCCCAGGCGCACCGCCCCCTACCTCTGGCTTGGAATCCCGCCGGATCACCCCCCCCCCCTTTTTCAGCAAAACCCAAGACGGTGCGAAGCCCTCATTCGGTGCCCTGTTCCGGAACGTATACCAGGCACACCTCCCCTGCTAACCATGACCTAGTTCGGTTCCCCCCTCAGGTTGAGTTTATTTTGTTTCATCTTGAGTTTTGGTTGTTTCAGCAGGTTGGGTATTTTAGGGTTCCATTTTTAATTCTTTTTGGTTTTAATTCTTGTTTTTAGGTTCACGTTAGGTTCAGTGTGGTGCGAACGGAGCACGATTTAGGTTTCGCTCTAGAATTTGAAGATTTCACATCCTTTTTATGGAGTTTATTCACCCGAGGTTGGTGTTTCCCCGTCTAATTGTTATCTAATGAATTAATTTGCAATGTTTAATTTGTTTCACATATTATTTAATTAATTTTTGTTGTGCGAAGTGAGTTTTATTTGAAATTTGATTTGCATTGAAATTGTATAGTAGATTGTTCATATTATTGGGTGTTTCCTGCTGAGATCTCTATTAGCGAATTTTGAATTGTGCGGTTATCTTATTAAGTCGTGTAAGTGGTGTGAACTATTTTTCTGACATGGCGTCGGGTGTGTTTGGTCATAAAAGAAGATTTTTCTTGAGTTTAGTGGTTAATGCTAAGCGATTTCTTCTAAATTGTTTTATAAGATTTTATTTTTGGCATGTTAAATTATTTGGTTTATGCAATGGTGTTTTTCATATGGTGTAAGGGTTTTCCATCAAACCTTTTGGTGGTGTAGGTCACACTTTATATTGTATTTGAGTGCGTGTGATGTTGAAATGTGTTTTGGATTTATAAATAGTTACTTTTGTGTGTGTAAAACCATGTGAAACTTTTTTTGCTATTGTTTTATAATCTTTTTAAGTGGTTTATTAGATTGTGTCAGTAGTGTGAAACGTGTTTGGAAAACGTTTTAGTGGTGTATTATTTCATATGGATTTTGTGTGTGCAAATGGTTGTTTTGGCGTGTGTAGTGTCGTATTGGGTTTGAGTGTATGATTATGAAATGTGGCATGAACTCTGAATTACTTGAGCACAAATGGGAAGCCTGGGTACTAGGTGGGCGGACTAGGACTAGTGCGCTAGTGATACGGAAGTGGCATCGGTCCGGTTTCACTTAGCTGGATTGACGACTACAACACTAACTAAAATTTTGGATGATGTTGGAGACCACTAGGTTATGGATGTGTTTCCCTACTTGTGGCTCGTGCACGAGAATGTATATTATTGTGTTCCTATACTATTTTTCACCGAGAGACGAGGTTCTAGGGTCCCACTTCTCGCTAGTATCTTCAGGGCCTCTCCCATGTATTTTGCCCCTCTTTTTCTTTCCACTCATCGTCGGAACATGGTGTGACGTTGGGGTTACCAAGAAATGTGTGTGTGTGTGTGTGTCTGTGTGTGCGTGTGTGTGTGCGTGCGTGTGTGTGTAAGTTAATTTAAGTTGTTTTCCTTTTAGAGAGGTTTTCCCTTAAAAACCGTTTTCATTAAAATTCTTCAAGTACTTGTTCTTTTTTATTCCGTTAAATTTCAAATGTTTTTGTCTTTTAATAATTATGCATGGAACCTTGTCTCGGTGGCATCCTACTGGGATTTTATCTCACACCCTACATACACCCTTGGGTGTATGAAGATTCTGTTTCTTCTGCATTCCATGTTATGACTTCATTCTCATCGATGGTGGTTTTGGTCGGTGATGGTCTTCTCGTGCAGGTTGGTGTCGTGGCGTGTGGATGTTGCACCACTCTTTTCGCTTGGAGGTTTGATTCAGAGTTTTAGTTTCTGCTGTCGTCTTTTCTTTTTAGTTATTGGTTCGAGTTGTAGACTTTAAACCTGTTTTTAGTTTAAGACCATGTTTGGTTGTTTATTTTCAGTTCAGTTTAATTGTCTTATTAGTTGCTTTTTGTTTAATATTTCAGGTAAATCGTTCGCATGAGTTAGTTTTGATACCCGAGCACTTGTGCCAGCCCGTGGGGATCGGGAACACCCTTCGGGCCATGTCGCGGACCGAGTCGGGCACCAGGTCGGATGGCAACCCGGCCTGGTTTGTGACAAAATGGTATCATAGCAGGTTTGCTCTCTTGGGTCATGTTCTTTTGGGATAGAGTCATAGTAGGCTTGAGTTAAGGTTTTCGGGACTCGACGTCCTGGCTATGAGTAAGGTTCCTGGCCAGCACACCTTGTGGTGGGACTCAAGTTACCAAAGTATTTTGAGGTTTGTCTGAGTTTTTGGTCGTTGCAGTTAATCTTGTCTATGGGAAATGAAAAGGTAGGAGGGTCAGTGGTCTTAGTGAGCTCACAAGGTCTAGAAAGCCTTGTGGATCCGGGGATGCTGTCCTAGAATACCCTCTGTGGCAGTGTCGTGATTGGCATATGGCCTCCAACCACATGTTCCAGTCACCCACTGACACTAGTTTTCTCTTGCACCGTTCCTCGTTTCTTTGTTTTGGAATTGTGGACATTTGGTTTTTAAGATTTGGTCTTGGAAAATGTTTTGGAAAATGTTTTGAAATAAAGAACTTTAAAAAGAAAATGAGGTATGAGATTTGAAAAGTGTGGGTTGGATGTTTTGGTTTTGGAAAATAGAAAGGTTTGGTTTTGATCCTTGGTGTTCTCATGGGCAACCACATGCATGAGTGTATACGGAAAGAGAAAGGGTTAATGACACGAGCGGATGAGTGCCTGGATGGATATGAGGTGGGTGCTGGTGTGGCATGGGAACATGCATGTGCGAGGCCCATGGGATACCATTGGTGTTTGAGCAACCCACAAGCTTTGCTTTTTTTTCAAAATGTTTTGTTAAATGAAAATTTGGTGTTTTAGTAACTGGCGATTGCATGGTGTGTCCTTGTGATTTTGACATGTTGGATATGAGTCATTTTGGGTTGAGAATCCTTTTTGACTGATTTGTGTCCTAAGTTTAAATTCTTATTTGTAAGTTGGTGTGAAAGTGTGTAGTTGGTGAATTCTTTTGAAAAGTACATAGGGGAGCCCTTGCAGTGGTTCCCCCTGCACGTTCGGTGTTCGCTTGTGGTATGTCTTGATCATTGGACCAGTTTGGTTGGGTCCATGGTTTTCTTTCTTTACTAGTGTACGCCCCAATAAAGAGTTAATGTACGAACAACGTACGACCATAGGTAATTCACCGTTGGCCAACCCTCCAGTTGATTAAAGTAAGGACTCTCCCTTTTTGGTGACAGTGCTATGTCAGTATCTTATTCTTTTCGGTGAGTGGATCCTCTCGCAGCGGGATGACAAACGCGGGGGGAGTTGAAGGGAGTTTTGGTCTCTTTGAGTCGTCTGAGTCATCGAATATGAGGTTTGACACTTTTGCATCTAAAGTTTCACCTGGAAGTGGTGAAAGGAATTCTAGCAAGAAAGGTTGAAGGCGTTTCGGTGTTATCGGTGCTGACAGAAGTCTTAAAAGGCCTGTAGTGCTTTCATCGGCTGCAAGGGTCAGGTTTGGTGACGTCATGCAGCGTGAGGTCCCTTTGATAGTCAACGGTTGTTTGGAAGCGGTAAAGGAGACTCCAGTGGGAAAAAGGTGGAAGCAACCCGAAGTTGTTGGTGCGGCCTATTGTTCTAAATGACTTCTGGTCTTTGGTTTGTTTCGTTTAGTAAAAGGTTCGTGTTAGGCTATTAGTTTGGTAGACCCAATCGTATGAGGTTGTTATGGTTGTTTTCAGGAATCACGTGTTGTTCAAGACGTGGTTTAAAGTCTTTCTCAGCGCAATGTTTCTCTCTACAACAATGGTCATGTTCAGGTGATGATTTGTGGTGTCGTGTTCTCATCCAGTGTGACAAAGGGTGATGCGCATGCACCATTTCAACTCCTGTGTTGGTGAATATTCCGTGTATGATCAGTTGGATGTCGTAATGTGTTGTATTTGCTGGTGTTGCCTCAGTTGTAGTATGGTTGTGTGTGGTACCAAAAGGAGTATCTCCACTCGGGAGTCTTCCATGCTTGACTGCGAGGCATAAGATGCTTCAAACATCAGGGCTCCAACCATAGGCCTCGGAGTAAAGCTGGTGCGTGGTCAGGAACCCCGGGAGTGTACAGGACCCCAACCTTATTTCTGTCATCGGTGTTGAAAGTAGAGGTAGTTTAAATTGTTTCTATGATTGTTCCATTCCGAACGAACCGTCTGACTGTGTAAGGTTTTCGTGACCATGTGGAGGCGTGTTCATCTCATTGCCTTAAAATCTTGGGGGTTGCGTCCCACTGGATGTAACCGCTTTAGGGGCCTTTATGGGGTATGTTGGTTAAATCAGTATCAAAGTTGAATAGGGCTCATCCAGGAATGTGGAAATGCTGGTTTGTCTTGGGTCGTGGTTTTGACGTCTGGTAGTCGGGTCCCTCCCTCCCCGCCCATTGTGGTGGGGTGCTTGGTCCCTATCGGAAAGTTTCTAAAGTTTTGTATCTACTGTTAGCTCCAATGGCGGGGTGACCCACATTGGATCTCGCACAAAGGTCTCTAGAATGAATCAGTGCTGGAATTTTCTTTAATGGTGGGGAGTCAGCTCGAACCTCCCCGTGTCGGTTTTCCAGTCTCGATTCAAGCGTCAGTGAGTTCCTAATATTGGGGAGCCCATCGGGCCTCCCCATATTGATATTTTGCCTCTGTTTTTAAATATGGCTTGGTGATAAGTGATAAGAGTGTTCCGTGGATGTGGTTTGACCTTGTTTGTTCATTCTAGCCCAATGGTGTGGTTTCGGTTTAATAGTGCTTGAGGTATTTCGTCTTGTGAAGTTGGTTTCCATGGGTGCGAGAGTTCCCTTCCTTGATCAGTCAACTGGAAGCATTCTAGCTCTTCAGGGCAGGAAACACATATCAAAAAGTCTTTATATGAGTTTCTCAATGTTGTCTTTGAGTCACTTTCTCTGAGCGGGATACTTTTTCTTATATTTGCTTGGTGTTTATGGGGATACTCTTAGAACTTTAAGGGAGTGTGGTTTTATGCTTTGGGGTTTGGTTCTATTTGTGTATTTCCGGGGATGGAACACTTTATGGTGGGGATAATTGTCACACCCAGAATTCGTATCGAGGTATGTTTTTTATTTTTTTTCTATTTTTCTCTCATAATTTTATTTGACTTTTTAATAATTTCTTTCTGGAATGGGGGTCGAGCTCGGTTTGAGTCGTGTGCCTTTTGCCCTGATAAGTGAACTTCGACTTGACAACACCCAACGTGCAGGCAGGGCACGGGCGAAGCTGAATGGCTTCGCCAGTTTGACGTACGGCCTGCCGGTGCGCGGGTGGTTAACTAGCATAATGGGGAAAAAATATATAGTTATTATAATTGATATTATCATTATCATTTTTTATTTTTTTAAAACTAAGTTGTTACTATTAACTTTATTAAAATTAAATAGATTAATTGAGGTTAATTATTGAGATTAATTAATAGTTATTATGAGCATTATTATTATGATTATATTTGTTTTTAGTTTGTTCTATTTTAAGTTTTATTTATTTCCTTTTTTTCTCATTTCTTTTGGTTTTCTTTCTATCATTTCTTCCCTCACTCGGTGCACTATTCATTTTCCCTCTTGGTTCACGCTGCCTCTAATAAAAAAAACCCTAGGCCCGCTGCTCCTTCTCCCCTTGTCGGACTGGTCTTCCCTTTCCCCCTCTGGTGGCGCCGCACCCTTTTAGTCTGACGCTGGACCCAGCCTCCCCTGCTGCGCCTTACCCTCCTGCTACCTCCCACTCGGCCAACCACCCCCGCTACCCCCAGTTCCCTCCTTCCCTTGGTTGCGTTGCCACCTCCCTCCCGACGAGCTGCTCGGAAATGCGCCGCACCCCCCTGCTCCTACTCGACTTGCACCACGGATCCTCCCTCCCGGCTGCGCCTCCTGTCCGGTGACCTCCCTCCCAGCTGTGCCTCTGTCCGGCGACCACCCTCCAGGATGACCTCCCCCTCAGCCCGTCGCACCCCGCACCCCTCTCGCATGGCTATCGGCCTTCCCCCCCCCCCCTTGCTGCTACCCTATCCGCGGAAGGTCGCCATCCCAACTCCCAGGCACGTCGCCCCTCCTCCGGCTTGGAATCCTGCCGGATCACCCCCCCCCCCTTTCCAGCATAACCCAAGCCGGTTCGAAGCCCTCATCAGGTGCCCTGTTCTGGAATGTCTACCCGGCACACCTCCCCTGCTGACCGCGACCTAGTTCAGCGCCCCCCCCCCTTAGGTCGAGTTTCTTTTGTTTCATCTTGAGTTTTGGTTGTTTCAGCGGGATGGTTATTTTAGGGTTCCATTTTTAATTCGTTTTGGTTTTAATTCTTGTTTTCGGGTTCACATTAGGTTCAGTGTGGTGCGAACGGAGCATGATTGAGGTTTCATGCTAGAATTTGAAGATTTCACATCCTTTTTCTGGAGTTTATACACCCGAGGTAGGTGGTTCCCTGTTTAATTGTTATCTGATGAATTAATTTGCAATGTTTAATTTGTTTCGCATATTATTTAATTAATTTTTGTTGTGTGAAGTGAGTTTTATTTGAAATTTGATTTTCATTGAAATTGTTTTGTAGATTGTTCATATTATTGGGTGTTTCCTACTGAGATCTCTATTAGTGAATTTTGAACTGTGCGGTTATCTTATTAAGTCGTGTAAGTGATGTGAACTGTTTTTCTGACATGGCATCGGGTGTGTTTGGTCGTAAAAGAAGTTTTTGCTTGAGTTTAGTGGTTAACTCTAAGCGATTTCTTATAAATTGTTTTATAAGCTTTTATTTTTGGCATGTTAAATTATGTGGTTTATGAAATGGTGTTTTTCATATGGTGTAAGGGTTTTCCATCAAACCTTTTGGTGGTGCAGGTCACACTTTATATTGTATTTGAGTGTGTGCGATGTTGGAATGTGTTTTGGATTTATAAATAGTTACTTTTGTGTGTGTAAAACCATGTGACACTCTTTTGCTATTGTTTTATAAACTTTTTAAGTGGTTTATTAGATTATGTCGGTAGTGTGAAACGTGTTTGGAAAAAGTTTTAGCGGTGTATTATTTCAAAAGGATTTTGTGTGTGCAAATGATTGTTTTGGCGTGTGTAGTGTCTTATTGGGTTTGAGTGTATGATTATGACATGTGGCATGAACTCTGAATTACTTGAGCACAAACGGGAAGGCTGGGTACTAGGTGGGTGGACTAGGACTAGTGCGCTAGTGATACGGAAGTGGCATCGACCTGGTTTCACTTAGCTGGATTGACGACTACAACACTAGCTAAACTTTTGGATGATGTTGGAGACCACTAGGTTATGGATGTGTTGCCCTACTAGTGGCTTGTGCATGAGAACGTATATTATTGTGTTCTTGTACTATTGTTCATCGTGACACGAGGTTCTAGGGTCCCACTTCTCGATAGTATCTTTAGGGCCACTCCCATGTATTGTGTTCCTCTTTTGCTTTCTACTCACCGTCAGCACACGGTGTGACGTTGGGGTTACCAAGAAAAGTGTGTGCATGTGTGTGTGTGTGTGTGTGCGTGTGTGTGTGTCTGCGTGTGTGTAAGTTAATTTAAGTTGTTTTCCTTTTAGAGAAGTTTTCCCTTAAAAACCGTTTTCATTAAAATTCTTTAAGTACTTGTTCTTTTTTATTTCGTTAAATTTCAAATGCTTTTGTCTTTTAATAATTATGTGTGGAACATTTTCTCGGTGGAATCCTATTGGGATTTTAGCTCACACCCTACATACACCCTTGGGTGTATGTAGATTCTGTTTCTTCTGTATTCCAGGTTATGACTTCATGCTCAGCGATGGTGGTTTTGGTCGGTAATGGTCTTCTCGTGCAGGTTGGTGTTGTGGCGTGTGGATGCTGCACCACTCTTGTCGCTTGGAGGTTTGAGTCAGAGTTTTAGTTTCCACTGTCGTCTTTTCTTTTTAGTTATTGGTTCGAGTTGTAGACTTTAAACCTGTTTTTAGTTTAAGGTCATGTTTGGTTGCTTATTTTTAGTTCAGTTTAATTGTCTTTTTAGTTACTTTGTGTTTACTGTTTCGGGTAAATCATTCCCATGAGTTAGTTTTGATACCCGGGCACTTGTGTCAGCCCGTGGGGATCGAGAACGCCATTCGGGCCATGTCGCGGACCGGGTCGGGTGCCGGGTCGGATGGCAACTCAGTCTGGTTTGTGACAGAGGAGAAGGCAGAGTCCCTAGATTGGATAAGATGTAGCTAGAGGAGCCGAAGGTGGAGGATCCAAAAGGGGTTCACGTAGAAGCAGAGTGGCGGCTGGATAGGGAATTTGAAGAGCGGAGTGGGAGAGAAGATTTGTGGGGGGGGAGGTGAAACCCTAGAGCAGGAACGAGGGAATCGGGTTGGGGATTCAGCAAGGGGAATACGTGGATGATTGGGCGCTATGTAGCAAGGAGGATTTTAGGAGGGTCACGTGGAAGGAAGGGATAAGATTAGTATGTTTAGTAGATTCCACTCACCACAGACATAAGGCCCGATTCTGAGATGAACGTATAGGGATGCTTGCTTCACCAACTTGACAAATCTGAGCAAATCATATCTCCCTTTAAAATAGTACGGCATTCAAGGAAAATAAACATTTGAAACAAATATATATATATATATATCAAAAATTACATGAAACACTGATTTCCTAGTAGATGCAGCAGAATAATATATCAAACAAATATTGATGTCAAATAAAAAAAATAAGAAATGAAACATTATGAATATGGAAATAGAAATAATAGGGAGAAATAATTAACTTCAATCTTTGATACTGTTACATTGAAAAGCACGAGATATTGATAAATATACCCGAATCAAAGAAGTCATGTAAAGTCATTGATTGCAAACATTCACCGATGTGAAGAACCTTCAACATAGATCTCTCAGCCACTTTAAAAGACCTGAAAAAATGAAATTGAATTAAAAAATATATTTGAAGACAAATTGAATCTTGTTGTAGTGTGAGAATCAACATCACCATTCAATTCTACTTCAAATCCATTAAAATAATAAGTACTTGTAGAATATGCAAACAAACATAAGTGCATGCATTTTCAAAAAATCAAAAATTTCCTTACCATATGAATGCAATCATCACAGCCTTGGTTTGATGGGTGATCTTCATTGTTGATCCCATGAAAATAAATTTTTTTTCGAACCAAGTGAGTAGATGATATAAAGTAGAAAACCCAACATGAGAAATGAAAGCGCTGGAAAAGAAATTCATGACAACTATGAAAAGTTAAT
Organism: Viscum album; assembly: GCA_963277665.1. Classification (NCBI taxonomy): domain Eukaryota; kingdom Viridiplantae; phylum Streptophyta; class Magnoliopsida; order Santalales; family Viscaceae; genus Viscum; species Viscum album. The sequence continues at coordinate 690,706,198 of OY728167.1, forward strand.
TTAGAGAATAACCTTAGTATTCTCATCGCATGTTCGATGAATATATGAAAAATAGTTAAATTAAGAGAAATTTAACTGTAGGAAATGAATAGAAAACTAACCTTACTATTCTCATTGCATGTGCGATGAATGAATGTCTATTTGATGAACATGGGAAAGATTGTTGATTAGAAGGCATGTATAGGAGGTTTCCACCTAAAATAAGAGATAAATAACTGATTTATAACCATAAATGTGTACAAATATTAAGAGCATCAAACAATAAATATGTGCAAAAAATTTAGAGCATTAAAAACATTCACAAATTACAAATTTAATTCCAAATGATATTTTTCAATGTATCCAAAACATTCACAAATATGCTACCACATACTAAAATTTAAAAATTAGAGTGAAACCTCATTCAGCAATCCACTTAAAGCATATGCAACATCTAAAGTGATATGTAATTATTTGTTTGAACCATGTGAGCAGATAATAGAAAGTTGAAATTCTAACATGAAAAATGAATGCACTGGTAAATAAATTCACGACTGCTGTGAAAAGATAATTTAGAGAATAATATGCAGTTGAATTGCATGCATCAAAGAAAAGAATGACAGATCCATTAACAATATCATTAATAGTTGTAGTGTTTACAATTTCAAATATTGTTAGCATTAAAAATCATAATTGAAACATAGTTAAATTAAGAGAAATGAAATTTTAGGAAATGAATAGAAACCTGGCCTTAGTATTCTCATCACCCATACAATGAAATAATGTCTATTTGGCGATTGAAAAACAATATAAAATAAGAAATTTATGGGATTAGTTAGTACTATAAGACAATTGATGAAGAATGGTATGATGAAACTACATGAATAGAATAAAGAGTTTTCCGAAATAATAATATTTACTAATTATTAGTCAAACAATTCAAAAACTAACAGTATCTCAACAGTTGAGAGGTCATGTGGTAGAGGCCAAACCGTGAACAACATTGGCGAACATGGGAAATATCGTTGATAAGATGGAATATATAGGAGGTGTCCACCTGAAATCATAGAGGAACCACCAGTTTATAACCATAAATACGTAAAAAAAAATTAAGAGCATCAAACCAAATATATGTATAAAATTTAAGAGCATCAATGACAAGCTCATTTTTTATAGCTCGTATTAAAAAAAAGAGTGCTAGAATCGCACAGTTGTTGTGAAATTTGGTATCAATACAGTAAAAGGTAAAACATTAAAGTGAAACAGATAGAAAGTCCGCTATGAATGTAATCAGAGTAATTTATAAAAACATCAATGATAACTACTTAGAATCTTCATCAAAAATAGTGGAAAAATTGTGTTTTGAATAAAATAATTTAGGAATACCTAAACTGCAAGAAGCTCTCATCTGGCAGAAAAAATTCAATATCTACCATGGAAAAAATTATATTTGATTATAGATTGGAAGAGCAGAAGAAGCACAAGGTGTAAACAGTGAAACAATATAGGACATGTATTATAATATTGTTTGAGAATGAAATATGAAACCCAAATTATTAAATCTAGAACAGAATGGAAAATGTTTCTAGGAATTGAGGGGATTAATTCACAATATTATTAGAACATACCTGTTTCTAGATCTGTAAGCTCTTTGAAGATGGTTTCAGTGATCATAAAGGGGTTTAGGGATTTAGCAGTAATCGAAGGTGAGGATGGAGGAGTAGTTTTTCAGCAGTAACCCAAAAGCAATGCCAAAATAATTATGTGTTGGTGGTGGAAGTTGAAGGATCTTTTGGAGGTGAGCAGGTACGAATCGATGTTCCCCGCTAACCGATCAATGTTTGTAGAATGATGAGAATAAGGAGGTTGAAGAATAAGGAGTAGTCCGAAGCAAGGATGGAGGAATCAATTCTCACATGTAACCTGAAAACGGTGGCACGCAAAAGAGGTGTAGGTGGTCGAAAATGAAACAATAGTCGGAGGCAAAGTCGTGAGATGGAGCAACTGCAAACGAAAATCCGAGTGGGATAATGATCCGGAAGTAAAGGTATGGTGAAACCATGATAAGGAGGAAGACGGAGTAGGAGGTCGATAGACAATAGGGAAACCAGGAGGAGGATGACCCCGACATTGAGATTTCATGGAAACCCTAGGTCACGAAGAGCTCAATCCCGACCGCGAGCTGGAGAAGTAAAAGGGTGGAGGGTAGAGTATAAACTGGTAGAAGGAGGACGTCGGGATGGAAGTCGACCGAGTGCGGATTTTCCGTGAAATCCAGGACGACGGAGGCGAGGGGAGTGTAGGTCGCGGCGCACAATAACTCAGAGAGAGCGCGATAGGGAGGCAGAGGAATGAAGAGATACCACGCGGGAGTGGGAAATGTGGAGATATGTAGAAATGACACGTAAGGGAAAAATGATGTGGAAGCACGGGAGTTGGACACGTGGCAATGGAAAATACCTAAGATTAGTATATTTAGTAGATATAGATTACATATTTATTATAATTATATATTAAATATATAATTAATATATATAGATAATTAGAATTACATTAAATATATTGTAATAAATATATTATAATTATGTATTTATTATATTTATTATTATGTATTTATTATAATTATATATTTATTATAATTATATATTTATTGTGATTATATAATTATTATATTTTTAATTATATATTTATTATATTTATATATTTATTATGATTAGATATTTATTATAATTAGATATTTATTATAATTATATATTAATTATAATTATGGATTTGTTATATTTATAATTATATAATTATTGTATTTATATATTTATTTTATTATACTTTTATTATAAATAAATACATATTTATTAATGTGATAAATAAATTTATTAAATATATAGATATATTTATATATAACTATATAAATATAGATTTATAATTGTATAATTATATTTATATTTATAAGTATAATTATAAATAATCTCACATTTTTAAATTTACACTTATAAATATATTTTTAAAATTGTAATTATTTATTTTTAAATGTAATTATATATATATATAATTATAATATATTATAATAAATATAAAGAATTTTAATATTGTTTATTTATATATATATATAAATTTATAAATAAATTTAATATGGTTTATTTATGTATTTAAATAATTATATATAAATTTATAAATTTATAAATAATTATATATAAATAAACCTTATATTTAAAATTTATAAATTTATATTTAAATAAACGTTATTAAAATTATTTATCTTTATATAAATAAACTTTATTAAATATTATATTATTATTATTATTACATATTTATTATAATTATGTAATTACTATAATCATATATTTATTATATTTATAACTATATATTTATTATATTTTAATTATATATTAATTATTATAATCATGTCTTTATACAAATAAACCCTATTAATTATATATATATATATATAATAAGTATATATTTACAATAATTATATAATTATAATAATTATATAACTGCAATAATTATATATTTATAATAATTATGTAATTACACTAATTATATATTTATTATAATTATAACAATTATATAATTATTAATAAATATAACAATTATATAATTATTAATAATTATAACAATTATATAATTATTAATAATTATAAAAATTATATTTATAATTATATATTTATTATATTTATAATTATATATTTATTATAATTATATAATAATTATAAGTGTATATTTAATATATTTATAATTATAGAATTATTGTAATTATAATTGTATATTTATTATAATTATATAAATATTATATTTTCAATTATATAATTATTATAATTATTGTAATTATATAATTATTATATTTATAATTATATATTTATTATAAATATACAATTATTATATTTATATATTTATTATATTTATAGTTATTTAATTATTGTAATTATATAATTATTATAATTTTATATTTATTATAATTATAATAAATAAGAGATAGAGATATATATATATATATATATATAAGAGTTGGGGAAGGGTTGTGTGGGATTTGGAAACAAAAACCCAATTTGGACCTAGACACATCCTTTTTTTCAAAATAAAAAAAAACCGACACTTTAAATTAAAAAAAAAAAAAACCCCGTATCCTAAATCCCCCTCGGTTTCACCATTGACTCCAGCCCTCAGCACCTCCTATCCATGCACTGGCACCGACACCGACACTAACGCCTCATCTTTTCCTTCATCGATAACTCGTTCCACCAATCCACTCCAACCGACATCGCCCTGCTTCACATTCCACCCCACGACACACCCATACCACAATCTTCAGCGCATCACAAACTACAGATTCAGATCAGAAGAACCCAACAAATTTCTAGATCACAACCAATTTGAAACCCTCCAATCTGATGTGGAGGAGGTCGAAGTCGCACCGCCTTCTGGAGTCGCCGCCGCTTGGACCTGTGCTGGCGCCGCTGTTACTGCCGCAAAACATATCGATGAAGAATAGAACCACCACCGTATCGAAGGAGATGAGTTGGTCCATTGCTGAAGGAGCTCGACCTGTGTCGTGCCACATGAAAGGAGGATGGGATTCAATCTTGTGCCACTGAAGAGCTATTGTGGAGCTGAGGCCACGCTATTGCTAGAGGATCGACCTGGACAGTCGCTGGTCCTGAGGCGCTGAGCCTCATCATTTCGAGCTGAGAGCCATGGCTGAGTCTGGAAAAGAACTGAAGTTGTCTTCGTTGTACAGGATCCATTCGCCGCACCCGTTGGATTTTTTGACTCCCGACCCATCGTGCCATAACTGGTAGCCGCTGCTGTGTAGGAGATAGCAGAGCTGGATGAGTCTTCCGCCGCCGCAGAAGTCATTTGCGATCTCGGTACCGGAGTCTAGGAAGGAGACGGTTGCGCTCAAGCCGCCATCGCTGGTTTGGGGAAAACCAGACCCCCCCCCCCCCCGTTGCGCAGAGAATAATGTGGGGAGGTATTAAAAAATGATAACAAAAATATAATAAAAATAATAATAATAAACAAAAATAAAAACAATAAATAATAAATATTGATTAAATTAAAAATAATAATAAAATTGAATATAGAATAAATTAAAAAAATACAATTTATTAAATTAAAATATTAATAATTACTTATAAATAAAATTAACTAATTTAAAATTAATTTTACTTTTTATAATCTTTTTAAAATAATAATTGTAATAATAATAATTAAATTAATAGAATGAAAATAACTAATTTGAAAATATTTAATTACATAATTATTTATGCTGTTTAATTATAATTTTAATAATCTGTACTAAAAATTATTACTTTATAAATTAAAAATTATAATAATTAACTTAATTAATTTAATAAATTTTTATTTACTTAAGTTTTACATTAATATTATTAAGTGAATAAATATATATTTACTAGAAATTCATTAAATAAAAAATATAAAAGTAAAAAATAATTATCAACTAAAATATTTATTATTTAACATTAACTAACTTTTTATAATAAATATAACATTAAGTTAAAAAATAACTATTAACAATTAAATAAATATTAATCATCAACTAAGGTATTTATTAATTAATAATAATTAACTTATTATCAAGTAATGTAACTAATATTATAATAATATATATTTAATTATTTATTTCTATTTCTAACTGTTTTGTCTTGTACTATGTTGATCAGGTTCATACAGGTAACATAAACCCGTCCAGGTTCATCCAACTAGCTGGCGTGGAGTTAGTTACATGGGGTAAGGTAAAGTGACATGTTGTTCACTAAAAAGTGACTACGAGAAAAATCGATTATTGCGACGGGTTATTTGCGACGGGAATAAATCGCGTCGCAATAAATCCGAAAAAAACGTATTTGCGACGGGCATATATGCCCGTCGCAAATGGTCAGTTAGTTGCGACGAGAATACAGGACCCGTCGCAATAGGTATGGCGCAGTTTGCGCGCCAAAACACGAGAAGTCTATTTGCGACGGTGGCCTTCGTCCTGTCGCAAATACCCGGAGGTGGTAAATACTATTTGTGACGGGACAATTACCCGTCACAAAACACTATTCAGCAGGTGTTATTGGCGACGGGTCCCGTCGCCAATACCGGCTACGGTAAATAGGTTTTTGCGACGGGGATATTCGCACGTCGCTAATGGAATGTCGGCCTACAGGTATTTGCGACGGGCCCGTCGCAAAAACCCTTTTAACCGCCACCCGTATTAAATGTGGGCGAAAGTATTTGCGATGGGGCCCGTCACAAATACCGGCGGCGGTAAATAGCAATTTGCGACGGGGATATCCGCTCGTCGCTAATGGCATGTCGGCAGGCAGCTATTTGCGACGAGCCCGTCACAAAAACCCTTTTAACCGCCGCCCGTAATTAATGCGGGCAAATGTTTTTGCGACGGGAGCCCGTCGCAAATAAGACCGTCACAAATATTCTAACCTATATATATCTCCATCTTTTTTTTTCAAATCATTCAGATCTCTCTCTTTTTTTCCTTTCTCTCTTTAAATTTCTGTTCTAAGTAGAATTTTTTTTTTATTTTAATTTTTTCTTACAAGAAGAGGAGAGGAGTTAGGAGGCGCAAACTGCTTCAAAATATCAAAGGTATTTATAGTTTTTTTAATTGTTAAATTATTTTTAATTGTTAATTTTATTTTTAATTGTTAATTTTAATTTTTTTAATAGAATGTTTATTTAGCTATATAGTATAATTAGATTAAGTGGTTGTACCAAATAGTCCTTGTCTGGATACGAACAAGTAGAGGCGGCTCTGGCACAGATGTACGTAGGAGTGGAAACTCTGGCAAGGTGTTTCGAGCTTGACTCGGGGTAACCTGGTACACGACAACGGGACTTGCTTCACTCTTGGTTCGACACCCCCGGAGGATGTTTTGGTAATAATTAGAAACAAATATATTTAATTAGAAATAATTAGAAATAGTTATATTTAATTAGGAATAATTATATAATTATTAAATAACTAAGAAATAATTAGATTTAATTAAAATAATCATCAAATAATTAGGAAATAATTAGATTTAATTGATTAGAAATAATTAGGAAACAATTAGAAATAAAATAATTAGGAAACAATTAGAAATAAAATAATTAGGAAACAATTAAAAATAAAATAATTAGGAAACAATTACAAATAAAATAATTAGGAAACAATTAAAAATAAAATAATTAGGAAACAATTAAAAATACAATAATTAAGAAACAATTAAAAATAAAATAATTAGGAAACAATTAAAAATAAAATAATTAGGAAACAATATATAGGAAACAATTAAAATAATTAGGAAACAATTAAAATAATTAGGAAACAATTAAAATAATTAAGAAACAATTAAAATAATTAGGGAACAATTAAAATAATTAGGAAACAATTAAAATAATTAAAAAACAATTAAAATAATTAGGAAACAATTAAAATAATTTGGAAACAATTAAAAATAATTAGGAAACAATTAAAAATAATTAGGAAACAATTAAAAATAATTAGGAAACAATTAAAAATAATTAGGAAACAATTAAAAATAATTAGGAAACAATTAAAAATAATTTGGAAACAATTAAAAATAATTAGGAAATAATTAAAAATAATTAGGAAACAATTAAAAATAATTAGGAAATAATTAAAAATAATTAGGAAACAATTAAAAATAATTAGGTAACAATTAAAAATAATTAGGAAACAATTAAAAATAATTAGGAATCAATTAAAAATAATTAGGAAACAATTAGCAAGCATGATTGACCGCTCATCTAACTCAATTTTCTTTTCATTTGTGTGTTGAGGCTTGACAGGAAACTTCTGCCTCCACATGTAATATTTGCTTTTACTGTCAAAATTATCAACCTCCTCGCCAGCATAGAGGTGAGGAGGTTTATAATTTTGACAGTAAAAATAAATACTACATGTGGAGGGAGAAGTTTCCTGTCAACCTCAACGCACAAATGAAAACAAAATTGAGGTAGATGAGCGGTCAATCACGTTTGTTACTAATTAGTAACATAATTAGTAATATAATTAGTAACATAAATAGTAATATAATATAAAATATTATATTACTCTAATATTAATAATTAAATAATACTAATAATATAATTAATTTATTAAAAATATTAATATTATTAAAATTATAAAAAATTTATAAAATATTACAATTATCAATATTTTCAACAAGTTTTGCTTTATTCTTAACGTGTTCAAATCTTAAAGGGTCGTTAATTTTCAGGTCATGCCCAATAAAAAGTTTGCGTCAACCGTGTCCAATGTAAACTCTATAATTGTTCTTGCTTGGTTGATCACCTCACATGTAGCGTTGCAATAGGAAAACCCAAGTCATGTCTTTCTCATCTATAAGAATCATATCACATGACTTTTTACATAGGCCATTCTTTCTTGAAAAATTAAGGGAAAGATACTGAAGTTCTTTTAAATTTTCAAAGAAGAATGATCTATGTAAAGGGTCATGTGAAATGATTCATAAATACGAGAACGACATTACTTGTGTCGTCCTATTGCAACACTACTTGCGAGGTGATCAACCATGTAAGGACAATTATAGAGTTTAAATTGGACATGGTTGACGCAAACTTTTTATTCGGCATGACCTGAAAATTGACGACTCTTTAAGATTTGAACATGTTAAGAATAGAGAAAAATCTGTTGGAAATATTGAGATTTGTAATAATTAGTAATAATTAATCAAAAATCAAATAAATTCAAGTACATTGTTATAAATTGGCACAATTTCCAGCGGATTGGCGGCTACCTTTTGTTCAACGTCTCATATCTTTGCTACTTTCTCCCATTGAAATCAGTATGAAAAATGTGCTCTCACATATGTCAGAGAAAGTTTTTTATACTGATTTCAGTCGGGATAAAGTTAAAAAGAGATGAGTCGTCAGGCAAAAGAGATGTCTCCAATCCGCTGGAAACAAATAAGAATAATTAGTAATATAATCTCCACAACGATGATTACAAAATTTTATTTCATTATTCAAGCATATTTCATTTTGACAAGTATTTCTAAGTATTGCTAAATTAATAATAATTTGTGGGGATGATTACAAACTAACTGTGTCGCCTATAATTATTGGTAATTACTAAGAAATAATTGTAATTATGTATCTTCTCTTTTTAGGATATTGTTTTTCTTATATAAAATTATTTAACAACAGTAATGGTTTTAAATTTTGTAGAAACATATATATGAATATGGAACAAGGAAATCGACATCAATCATTATTAGATGATCGTTCTTGGATAAATCAACGCAGAAATCCAAACGGTTCTAGTTTAAATCTTGTATATGTTGATGGTGTTGAAGCTTTCTTATCATTTGCATCATCAAACCCAAAATTTGTTTCAGAAGGGACAATTAAGTTTCCTTGTAAAAAATGTGCTCTGAGAACGTTTGATACATTTGACATCGTTGGGCAACATCTCTTGCGTTATGATTTTCAATCATATTATATTTTTTGGTATCAACACGGTGAACGCAGTTCCAGAGAAGATACTAATAATTTGATTCTGATTCTATCACGGTTTCAGAATTTAGTACATGATGTTGCAGGGTCATCCGTTCAACAAACTGAAATCGAGGATGATATTGATTTACCTCCCGAGTTGGCACCATCTGAATTTGCTGAGTTGTTCAGGTCTGCTGAGGATGCATTATATCCTGGTTGCAAGATAAGTAAATTAGAAGCAGTTGCAAAATTTATGGCTATTAAATCAGATAATGGAATGTCAAATAACTGTTTTGATCAGATATTTTCTTTGGTTAAAGAACTGTTACCTAAAGGAAATGTGCTGCCTGCTAATTATTATGAGAGCAAGAGACTAGTTTGTAATTTGGGCCTTAGTTATCAGAAGATCCATGCATGTTCAAACGATTGCATCTTATATTCTGGTGAAAATGAGTCGTTGGATAGTTGTCCCACATGTGGACAATCGAGGTATAAAGAAGCTTAATCAGGAAAGTCTGGATTGATTCCTGTAAAACAGTTGAGATATTTCCCGCTTACACCCAGGTTGCAGCGTTTATTTATGTCTCAGAACACAGCGACAATGATGTCATGGAACAAAACCAACATTTCAAATGGTAAAATCTTGATTCATCCATTTGATGGTGATTCATGGAAACATTTTGATCAAGTGCATCTGTCTTTTGCTTTAGAATCACGGAACGTGTGATTGAGTCTTTCTACTGATGGTTTTTGCCCATTTGGATCTTTTGGTAGTCAGTATTCCTTTTGGCCTGTCTTTATAACTCCGTAGAATTTTCCTCCATGGATGTTGATGAAATAGACTTATATCTTTTTGACATTATTAATCCCAGGACATCCGAAAAATAATATTGATGTTTATTTGAAACCATTGATTGATGAGTTAAATTTATTGTGGGGTCATGGTGTTGGTACATATGATGCTGCTGCGAAACATAATTTTGTAATGAAAGCTGCTTTGATGTGGACAATTAGTGACTTTCCGGCATATGACATGTTATCAAGCTGGAGTACACATGGTCCAAAATCATGTCCTTACTGTATGGGAGACAACAAAGCATTTATGCTCGTGAATGGAAAAAAACCTTACTATTTTGACTGTCATTGCAGATTTCTTCCAATCGATCATCCTTTTCGGAGGAATAAATCTCATTTCAGAAAAGGTAGAATTGAAAGAGATGAACCTCCAAAAATGATCTCAGGTACAGAGTTACAATCAGTTTTATTTTCATTACCTTCCACCACTTTTGGACCGACAATAAAACAACAGAAAATTCATGGCTTTGGGAAAAAACACAAATTGGACAAAACAAAGCATTTTTTGGAATCTGCCATATTGGTCTGATTTGTTGGTCCGACACATGTTGGATGTCATGCATATTGAGAAGAACTATTTTGATAATTTATTTCATACAGTTTTGGATACACCGGGTAAAACCAAAGATAATGTAAAGGCACGATTAGATCTTGTCCAAATTTGCAGGAGACCAGAACTTGAATTGTTTGAAAATGTCAGATCACAGAGATTAATGAAGCCAAAAGTAGCTTATACACTGACCAAAGAGAGTCACTTATTATTTTGTCAGTGGATTACTGATTTGAGACTTTCAGATGACTATGCTTCCAACTTGGGAAGATGTGTTAAAAATGGTCATATTACTGGATTAAAAAGTCATGGTTGTCATGTTATAATGGAAAGACTTATGCCTATTGGATTAAGAGGTTTGATGAATTCTAAGATTTGGGATTCGATAACAGATATATCATATTTTATCCGAGAAATGTGTGCGGCGACAACAGACTACGATATACTAAACAAACTGGAAGAAGCTGTTGTTGTAATTATATGAAAAATGGAAAAAACATTTCCACCGGCTTTATTTGAATCAATAAAAAATTTGATATTACATTTTCCACATGAAGAAAAATGTGGAGGTCCAGTTCAGTTTCGATGGATGTACTCATTTGAGAGATGCATGCAGAAATTGAAGAAAAAAGTCCGTAACAAAGCATCAGTTGAGGGCTCAATTGCTGAAGCTTATTTGCAAGAGGGAATTGCTTTATTCTGCTCTCATTATTTTGAATCTGAATATCCCTCAAAATTTAACTGCATAGGCCGGAACGAGGGGAATGTTGATGCTGATATGAACAATCAATTATCAGTTTTCAATCAGCCCGAACTTGGCTTTGGTGGAGTTCATGATAGATGGCTTTTAGATGATGAACATCATAGAGCTCATACATATGTTCGACTCAACTGTGAAGAAATGTCACCAATTGTACAGTGAGTTCACCTATCCCTTATTCTATAGATTATGTTACAGTAAATTAATCAAATTGTATTTGTAGGTTATATGATGATCATATCAAGAAACAATTTCCACAAATTACAGCAGCTGTCTTAGACGAATGTCGGCAAAAAAAAATTTCCTACTGGTTTTAAAAACTAGTAACATACATTCTTTTTTGGTTTTACATATAAAATCAATTTATTACTTGTAATAGTGATAAATGTTTTACAAATTTGTAGGTATCTATACATGCTGATAAGATTGATAGTCGATTGCGTATATTGAGTAGCCCACCATCCAAAATGGTTAAATCTTATAATGCATATGTGGTGAATAGTTATCGCTTTCATACATGTGCATATGGGGAATCAAAGAAAACAATGAATCGTGGGGTTTGTTTGAAGGGATCACATCATAGAGATATTGAAGTTGACTTTTACGGCATGCTTGAAGAAATTATTGAACTGTGTTATTTGGGACAGAATTATGTAACAATGTTTAAATGTCGATGGCTGGATACTGAGAGAGGCTTGTGTATTCATCTGACTCATGGAATTTTTGATATTAAACATAAAATTCTTCTTGCAGTAAATGAACCATTTTTATTGGCTAATCAGGCACATCAAATTTATTATGCAAAATACTATGCTTCTGCAAAAGAGTTGGATGATTGGTGGATTATAATAAAAGTTCAATCTCGAGAAAATCAGTTTACTCAAACTGAATGTGGTTCTACTGAAGTGCAAGGAAATGAATTTTTTTAGGACACTCCTCAAAACAAATCTTTTTCACAAAGATACATGAATATCGAGGATGACACCCCACAGTTAAGGGTTGATGGTGATGATATTGTCAATGATGTTACAACTGAATTTGAAATGACAAGAGATGATGAAAGTGAAATTAATATGGAAATTGATGATGTTGATGAGGAAGATGAAGAAATTGACATTGAAAACTATGAAGATGATGATGAAGATGAACATTGACACAGTAAAATGCTGGTTAGAATCATAACAAATATATATCTATACATAATAGTTATTTTCAACTGTTTGCTAATAACAATCATTTCCTGTTTTAGATGGACTTGGAAATGTTTCGTCAGTTTCTGGAGGCTAATCTACCTATGGATGATGAGGTTCTTGAGTAATCTGACCCTCAGGCTATTGGCACTACAGGGAGCACTCGGAGGGGGCATGGTCTTGCCAGACTGATGATTCCAGATCCTATCCCGGAGCGACGTCCACCTCTTGGATTCGATGCGCACACGTGGTGGTATGGTAACCTGTGTATTTTAGTTATCTTTCATTATAATTTATTTATATTCTAATTTTTTGATTATTTGTTCTTTTTCCACAGTTTTACGCATATAACTATTGGACAGGGGAGCGCTATCTTGTGCAATTATTTTTCTCAGTCCTGGCTCACATGGGATCAGATTCCCGCTGATGTGCAGGCCGCCATGTTCGATCATTGGCTGGTACGTAATTAAATATTATTTATTTTGAAATCTAATTCATTAATAACTTTATATTAGGATTTATGGTATCCCATCGACGAGAGCATGCATGCCACTATCCACGTGGCATGTGTGATGTCTATGCGTGACCGTTTCCGTCAGTTTTTGCATAATTTGAGAAAGACGACAGTGAAGAAAACCGAAGTGACAGAATTTTATGAGACCTGTAGAGCCCACCGACTAGAGTAAATTTCATCTCACATTTGGTATGGATTATGTACACACTGGTTGGGTGGTGGGTTTTAGAGGAGATCTGCATTAGGTCGACAGAATCGGGGGAGACAAGAGGTGACACATCGAGCCAGTAGTCGTACATTCAGTGCGCATAGAGAGCGTCTGGTAAATAATTTTTTTTAATATTTTATACAACTTTAAATATAAAAAGTTTATTTTATATTCATATAGGAAGTCGAGCAGCCCAGTATTACGACGTACAGAATTTATCAGAGGATGTACACTGATCCGGCTACTGGAGAGATTAGAGGTGACCGCCAGCGTCAGATTGTGGTAAGTATTATTTTCTTTTCAGTTTGTAAATTAAATTCATATAATATTTTCATTATTTTAATTTCTAATTGAAACTTAAGGAGTCATATGAGGACGATACCTCTCAGACACAGGCTGAGAGTCAAGACGAGACAGGTGATCAGACTAGTGCCCACCATTTTGATGAGACGACATGGATGCAGGCGACCCAGTATGGCTTCGAAAAGGGCCGAGTAGTTGGTATCAGCTCTAATTTGACTCCTATAGCTTATTATGATACTGCTGTGATATCGGCGTCCAGATCAAGAGGAGCTCGTGGAGAGACATCATCTTCTGCCTCACAGTATCAGGAGCAGCTGCGTGCTCAGAGTCAGCTTATAGAGGATTTGCGTCAGGTATAAGGCCCCAGACCTTAAACCTTACTTAATCTTGAGTTATTACAAGACTACACATTGAGGATCTTTTCGGGTTTAGAGTTTTAGAGAATTAGATCATAAAACTTGCATTACATTCCACATATAAACAAAGTGGTTACATAAAGATAGTATTCTTCATTCCCATCAATGGAAACACATTTAAAATAAAACATGGATTATTTCTTGACACATCCTTGACTCTATCATCTTATCATGTACCTTTCCCTTGACCTGTGAAAAACATTTCAGAAACTTGGGATGAGCATAAAAACTCAGTATGGGTTATAAAAAAAACATGGAAAGGAAAACATGAGTTCATATATACATAATAATGAAATCATACTTTACCCATAAAACATAGGCACTTTAACATACCTCATAAAATCATGAATAAATCATAGAAATCATAATACGTAAAGGTAACTTGAGGCATTCATAACTTTCTTACGTAGGGAGTAACCCTCTTGGTTACGTTTGGAATACCCATCATAGTATATTCCCTAAAATCTCTTCGGAGAAACCTTAACGTTTCACTCCTTCATGTTACCCAATGCATTGGAGAGCTATAACGGGCTCACCCGCCCTTAGTTTATCATGGAACCACCCGTCTTCATAATAATGCCCAAGAACCATAACATAATCATATCACATAAAACATGCATAAAGGAAACATAACATTTCCACATTTCAATCACGAGATATCAATACAACACATTGATATAATAAAAACATTATGAAAACCATTTTCAATACCAATGTAAAACATGGTATTTATTTTTCATTTTAAAAAAAAGTATGGCTTGTAGAGGAAGCCGAAACTCAAATAACGGTCACGACGGCGGAGAAGTCGTTGTCGCCGCATACGTACGACAAAAACATTCCCTTTTGTCATTTAGTAAACGCTTCGTATAAAAAAGATTCCTTTTGAATAAACATAAAAGTCAAAGTGGTTTATACACCGTATAAAAGAAAGATGTGTATAAAATAAAATATGCCTCAACGAAAGGAGATTGAGACGAAGTCCCATACCTCGTATCCGACTTGACCCGACCGTTCTTTAATCTCCTGAATAATAAACTTGAGTTAATCTCTACTTTCTTATGAATCTTTTTTCAAGTTCATTATTCCTTTTATACCATGTTATGAACATCATGTAATCAGTTAAGTTAATAATGTTTATTTTGTCGGTATTTGGTTCTTAAGTCAAAAATAGACTTCTTACACTTACATGTTGTTAATTTGGTCAAAGTTTCATTATATCAAGAATGGTATTCATGATGTAGATATCATATATGTCATATATATCCATTACATACATGCATTTATAATATTACATCACATTTAGAGGTAAGAAATGAAATGCACCGTTCATGGAGACGGTAAGCCGTACGTACGTATGAACACTACTTTCATTTCTATTTCATATTTTATAGAATGGAATCATAATGATATAAAGGTATATTATAATTCCAGTATAATATCATATATAATATCATAGTTCCATCCTTTATATGTCCCACATATGGTATTTAACGAATCAAATCATTTTGAGGGGGCGGTAGTCCGCACTTCCTAAAATGAAGATATCGTGTTTACCCATAATGGAATCCATAAAGGTATGAACAAAATGAAAAAAACATAAGCTTAAGGAAAACATAAACATATTATATATCATATATAAAAATAGTGACATCATAATGGTCATCTTTGAAGGTGTTAAATGAGTATTGAACAATCATCGTTTCGGGAGGCAGAATTTCGCCATCCACGGAAACCGTATCTTCTTTAACCATTTGATGTAGTTGTGTGAGTGTGTAGCTCAAAAATATATTATAACAACATCCTAGTATATTGAAGATACTGGTGTTTTTACAAAAAAAGTAAATAAAAAGAGTTTAGGGGGTTGGAGAAGCAAAATAAAACAAATGAACATGAGAGAATGAATTACCTTAAAAAGTGTAACTCCTTTTGATTTGAGCCTAAAGGCTTCCTTTGAAAGGATTATGCCCAAAGGGAATACTCTAGGATGAGGAGAGGGATGTGGAGAGAGCAAATGGGTAGGGGTTGGCCGAGCCAAAGGCTTGAAGAGTGTGTGAAATGAGGTAGAGGTGGGGGCCTTTTATAAGAGGAGAGGAGGGGCACTTTTGGAAAGTAAAGAAATATTACTTTACTTGAAAATGTGTTTCGGTTTTAAAAGGTCCCACATTGATATAATTCGTGGATAAGGTGATAAGGGTTCGAAATCCACTCATCCAATTGGTTTTGGCCATGTGTAGTTCATATATTTTACATTGTCTTTCCATTTTATTTAAATCGTCAAATAATGATGCCATCGCTGCATCATTATTATGTCATAAATAATTAGATTTATTTAATGTCTAAAAATTATAAAAAAAATACTATGATATAGGAAATCTATTTAGATTTCCAATGACTATTTATAATCAAAATTTGGACTTGTATAACCCCACTTAAAAATTGTTTTCGTAAAACATATTATGTTTGTGTCATTTTCACTTTAACATTAAATAAAAAGTAATTTATGTCATTTCCCAACAAAAGTGGATCCATGGGATCCCCAAGTTGACCCATGGCATGTCATGGTCGACCATGACACAACCAATGAGGTTGAGACATGTTTCTAGGTCATTTCATTTTATTAAAGTATTATTTATACCTTAAACTACCCTAATTACCACTAATCGTGATTAAGAACTTAATAAGTTACTATTCACCAAAAAATTATTTTAATCTAATTGAACCACATTTTACTTCTTAATGACAACCATGTATGTCGGATTTTCAAAATTCAGTACACATTAGTGGTAAACTTTCATTTAACTGAAAAATCAGTTTGCTTGATTACTACTTAGTGGTTTCACTATTCATCAAAAATTGAACTTTTTTAGAAAATTACCAAAAATTCACCCTAAGCTATATTTGATATTCCGAATTCAAAAATGAAGTCTATTTTACAAAATTCAAATCATATAAGTCACATTAATTAATTTAATAATTAATTCCCGCTGCCAGAGTAAATAGCGTGTTTTTACAAAACAATAAGTATCAAAAGATTGACACCAGTTTAAGTCTAATTTCAAAGTGAAATTGATTCCAATGACCACCATTGGATAAAATGGTAAAAATATATTCTAATTTCACTTCAAAACCAATTAAAAACATAATCGAATCATATAAATAAATTAGATTAAAAAGCAGTTTTGATGTAAAATGCAGTATTTTTCACTATTCATTAAAAATGAACATTGTCAGAAAAATACCAAAAATTCACACAAGGTAAATTTTGATGTCCCAATCATAAAGAATAAGTTTATTTTGAAAAACATGGTTTATAAAATTGTCAAAAGATAGATTCAAAAATGGTTTGCCATCAAAAGGCTGTAAAACAATCTTTTAAGAATATTAGTTTATTCCATGCATAAGATTGTATTTATTTTCATTTTAAGCCTCTAAAACACTATCTTAATCATTAATAGACATGGATAAAAAATATCTATTATTCATTACTTACTTGGGATGTTACATCCTTCCCCCCTTTAGAAAATTGCATCCCCGCAATTTATTTACTTATCGAATAAATGGGGGTACTTATCCCTCATTGCATTTTCAGATTCCCATGTTGCCTCTTCAATCATGTGGTTTTTCCACAAAACCTTTACCTGCTTAATCACCTTATTCCGTAACACTTGCTCCCTGTGGTCAAGAATATGGACCGGTTGTTCCTCATAAGATAGGTTCTCTTCCAGCTGAACTACCTCTGGACTCAAAACATGAGATGGATTTGGCATATACTTTCTCAACATCGAAACGTGAAAAACATTGTGTACCTGAGATAAACTCGGAGGTAAAGCCACTCGGTATGCAACTGATCCAACTCTTTCCAGAATTTCGTATGGTCCAATGAACCTTGGACTCAACTTTCCTTTCTTACCAAATCTCATCACACTTTTCCAAGGAGAAACCTTGAGAAAAACATGATCACCTACCTCGAAAGATAGATCCTTCCTCCGGTTATCCGCATAACTCTTCTGCCTGCTCTGAGCTGTTCTCATGTGTTTCTGAATCAGCTGAACTTTTTCTGCCATCTCTTCTACCAATTCTGGTCCCATCAACTTCCTTTCACCCACTTCATCCCAGAAAGCTGGAGTTCGACACCGCTTCCCATATAATGCCTGAAATGGTGCCATCTGTATACTAGAATGGAAACTGTTATTATATGAAAACTCAACCAAAGAAAGATGTTGGTCCCAACTTCCCTGATAATCCATAGAAAAAGCTCGTATCATATCCTCCAATGTCTGAACTGTTCGTTCTGACTGCCCATCTGATTGAGGATGAAAAGCTGTACTAAAATTTAATTCAGTACCCAACGACTTCTGAAGGCCTTTCCAAAAGTTAGAAGTAAACCTGTGATCACGATCCGATACAATGGAGAGAGGAACTCCATGTAACCTAACTATCTCTTTAAGATACAAACGGGAAAGTTGATCAAGAGAGAAAGTATCTCGTATAGCAAGGAAATGAGCAGATTTGGTCAAGCGATCAACAATAACCCAGATTGCATTATTACCTCGAGATGTCTTTGGTAATCCAACAACAAAGTCCATGGATATATTCTCCCATTTCCACTCTGGCACTGGTAAAGGCTGAAGCATCCCTTTAGGTAACTGCCGCTCTGCTTTAACCTGCTGACAAGTCAAACACTTCACAGTAAAATCAGCAATGTCTCTTTTCATTCCATCCCACCAGTAATACTCCCGCAGATCTCTATACATCTTAATACTGCCCGGATGAACTGAAAACGGAGAACTATGAGCTTCACATAACAACTCTCTCTTCAACTGTGAATCACAAGTCACACACAATCTCTTCCCAAATCTCAAAACGCAATCATTATCAATGTTGAATTCAGGCAACTTACCTTTCTGAACCAGCTCTACCCTTTTCTGCAACTCACTGTCTTGCTTCTGTGCTTGCTTGATTCTATCTGATAGAGATGATCTCACTGATACCTGAAACAAAACAGAAGGACTTCCTGCACCAACAACTTCTATGCCAAAGTTCATCAAATCTTTAACCAAAGTATCACGTTCCAAATGCAACATTGTTAATGAAGCATTACTTTTTTGACTCAAAGCATCAGCCACTTTATTTGCTTTTCCCGGATGGTAATGAATTGTACAATCATAATATTTGATTAATTCCAGCCATCTCCTTTGTCTCATGTTTAACTCTTTCTGAGTGAATATATACTTTAAACTTTTGTGATCGGTATATATTTCACACTTTACTCCATACAAATGATGCCTCCAAATTTTTAAAGCAAAAACAACAGCAGCTAGTTCCAAATCATGTGTAGGGTAATTTACCTCATGAGTTTTCAACTGTCGTGAAGCATAAGCAATTACCTGATCATTCTGCATTAGGACGCAACCAAGTCCTTTCAATGAAGCATCACTGTATATAACAAACTCACCATTCCTGGAAGGTAGTGCCAAAACTGGAGCATTCACCAATCTTCTTTTCAATTCCTGAAAACAATCATCACATTCTTTTGTCCAGATAAACTTAACACCCTTCCGAGTTAGCTTAGTCATTGGACTAGATAACCGTGAAAAATTTCTAACAAACCTTCGGTAATAGCCCACCAAACCAAGGAAGCTACGAATCTCGGTTACATTTGTGGGTCTTGGCCATTATTCCACAACTTTTGTTTTTGCAGGATCAACAGTTATTCCATCTTTAGAAACAATGTGACCAAGGAAAGAAATTTGTTGCAACCAAAACTCACACTTGCTGAATTTCCCATACAGTTTCTTTTCTTTTAAGGTTTCCAAGATAACCCTTAAATGTTTTTCATGCTCCTCTTTACTTTTAGAAAACACCAAAATTTCATCAATGAAAACCACCACAAACTTATCCAAGAACTCATGGAAAATTCTATTCATTAAGTCCATGAATACAGCAGGTGCATTGGTTAGCCCAAAAGGCATTACTACAAATTCATAATGGCCATATCTCGTACGGAACGCGGTCTTCAGAATATCTGCCTCCTTTACCTTCAGCTGATGGTACCCCGATCTCAAGTCAATCTTTGAAAAAAACTGAGCTCCCTGGAGCTGATCAAACAAATCATCGATATGAGGCAAAGGATATTTGTTCTTAATAGTTATATTATTCAAGGCTCTATAATCAATGCAAAGTCTCATAGAACCATCTTTCTTTTTAACAAATAAAACAGGAGCACCCCATGGTGATGTGCTAGGTCTAATGAAACCTTTCTCTAATAAATCTTGCAATTGCTCCTTCAACTCTAAAAGTTCAATTTGTGCCATTCGATAAGGGGGTTTTGAAATTGGCTTAGCATCTGGAACTAAGTCAACAGTAAACTCAACTTCCCGATCTGGTATTATTCCAGGCAACTCATCAGGAAAAACATCAGGATACTCATTTACCACTGGCACATCATTAATCTGAACAGTTCCTTTATTTTCAACGACGTGTGCAAGGTAACATTCATTTCCATCTTTTACAAGTTTCTCGGCCTCTTGATATGTTATCAAAAGTAAGGGTTCATTCTTGTAAACAAACTGAAAGTCTTTTTGAAAAGAAACTTCTTTAGCTCTACAGTCAATCTTAGCATGGTAAATAGAGAGCCAATCCATACCCAGGATAACATCAAACTCAACTAGAGGTAGAACAATAAGGTTTGCAAGTAGGTTCTTTCCACAGATAAGGATAGGAAGATTCTTATAAATTCTTTTCGCCTCGACACTTCCCCCAGGTGTTTTTACCAAAATTTCAGGAGTCATTTCTTGAGATGGTATTCCCATTTTACTAGAAAAGGTTTCAGAGATGAAAGAATGTGTAGACCCCGAATCAAACAACACACTGGCATAATCTGAAAAAACAAACAAAGTACCTGATACAACTTCATTTGATGGCCCGACATCTGCTGAAGTAGTTGCAAAGGATTTCACCACCCCTTTCTGCTTGTAGTCTAGCTGCTTCCCATCACTCAAGCTCCTTGTCGGACACTCGTTTGCATAGTGACCCATCTCATTGCACTTATAACATTTCACTAACTGTAAATCAAATTTGTTCTTACCTTCACCTTGATCCTTTTCAGTGCAATCACGAGCCTTATGTCCTATCTTACCACATCGGTAGCACTTCCCAGAATTCAGAATACATTCCCCAGCATGCCTTTTTCCACATTTATCGCAAACTGGAAACTTAGTTTTCTTACCATCAGACTTTTTTGAAGAATTCTTACCTTTCTCCTGCCACCTCGGTCTCTTCTTCTGCTGGTTGTTATAGAAAACTTGGTCATCGGCAAACTCCATTTCCACCTTCTCAGCACATCGAACAAGATTTTCATAACTTTTAAACTCACGAGAAGCTAATGCCCTTCGATATTTTGGCTTTAATCCTGAGTAAAAACGATTGATTTTACTATCAAGGTCCCGGATAAAATTTGGAGCATACCTTGCCAATCGAGTGAACCTTTCTTCATAGGCAGCCACTGAGTCTTCCTCTTGTCTCAATTCCAAGAATTGCTTTTCCATCCTAAGTCAAACAGCCTTAGGAAAATACTTCTCAAGAAACATACCTTTGAATTCATCCCAGTCAAGAGCATCAATCTCATCGGCGTCCTTGATATTTTTAACCATAGACCACCACTGATCTGCTTCACCCTCCAAACGGTAAATAGCAAGACTAACCTTTTGATTGTCTGAACACCCCATGACATCAAAAATCTTCTCCAATGCTTTAATCCACCCTTCAGCTAGCACAGGGTCAGATGATCCTCTGAATGATGGTGGATGTTGCCTCATGAAATGTTCCACCACTGACATGTTCCTCTGCGGTTGATCTGGCTGATCTTGTGCATGGATACCACCGCCATTTATCGCTTGAGTCAACTGCGCCATTACTGCAACAAACTGTTCAGTTCCAATTCCGACCATTTCTGGATGCTGATTCGGAAGGTTATTTCCTTCTGTATGCCTTCCTAGCACTGCTTCCCTGTTTCCTCTGCGGAAAACCATTCTGAACAAACATGTCTTAGATGAAGCAACATGGTAATCTTTAAATTCTATATCATTTCGAAAAAAAATATTTTTGGATAATCATTTAATAGAATTATAACTCCTAAAGTTATCTAAACCAACCTTTGATACCAACTATAAGGCCCCAGACCTTAAACCTTACTTAATCTTGAGTTATTACAAGACTACACATTGAGGATCTTTTCGGGTTTAGAGTTTTAGAGAATTAGATCATAAAACTTGCATTACATTCCACATATAAACAAAGTGGTTACATAAAGATAGTATTCTTCATTCCCATCAATGGAAACACATTTAAAATAAAACATGGATTATTTCTTGACACATCCTTGACTCTATCATCTTATCATGTACCTTTCCCTTGACCTGTGAAAAACATTTCAAAAACTTGGGATGAGCATAAAAACTCAGTATGGGTTATAAAAAAAAACATGGAAAGGAAAAAATGAGTTCATATATACATAAGAATGAAATCATACTTTACCCATAAAACATAGGCACTTTAACATACCTCATAAAATCATGAATAAATCATAGAAATCATAATACGTAAAGGTAACTTGAGGCATTCATAACTTTCTTACGTAGGGAGTAACCCTCTTGGTTACGTTTGGAATACCCATCACAGTATATTCCCTAAAATCTCTTCGGAGAAACCTTAACGTTTCACTCCTTCGCGTTACCCAATGCATTGGAGAGCTATAACGGGCTCACCCGCCCTTAGTTTATCACGGAACCACCCGTCTTCATAATAATGCCCAAGAACCATAACATAATCATATCACATAAAACATGCATAAAGGAAACATAACATTTCCACATTTCAATCACGAGATATCAATACAACACATTGATATAATAAAAACATTATGAAAACCATTTTCAATACCAATGTAAAACATGGTATTTATTTTTCATTTTCAAAAAAAGTATGGCTTGTAGAGGAAGCCGAAACTCAAATAACGGTCACGACGGCGGAGAAGTCGTTGTCGCCGCATACGTACGACAAAAACATTCCCTTTTGTCGTTTAGTAAACGCTTCGTATAAAAAAGATTCCTTTTGAATAAACTTAAAAGTCAAAGTGGTTTATACACCGTATAAAAGAAAGATGTGTATAAAATAAAATATGCCTCAACGAAAGGAGATTGAGACGAAGTCCCATACCTCGTATCCGACTTGACCCGACCGTTCTTTAATCTCCTGAATAATAAACTTGAGTTAATCTCTACTTTCTTATGAATCTTTTTTCAAGTTCATTATTCCTTTTATACCATGTTATGAACATCATGTAATCAGTTAAGTTAATAATGTTTATTTTGTCGGTATTTGGTTCTTAAGTCAAAAATAGACTTCTTACACTTACATGTTGTTAATTTGGTCAAAGTTTCATTATATCCAGAATGGTATTCATGATG
This sequence comes from Viscum album, assembly GCA_963277665.1. NCBI lineage: Eukaryota > Viridiplantae > Streptophyta > Magnoliopsida > Santalales > Viscaceae > Viscum > Viscum album. The sequence continues at coordinate 690,729,926 of OY728167.1, forward strand.
TAGATATCATATATGTCATATATATCCAGTACATACATGCATTTATAATATTACATCACATTTAGAGGTAAGAAATGAAATGCACCGTTCATGGAGACGGTAAGCCGTACGTACGCATGAACGCTACTTTCATTTCTATTTCGTATTTTATAGAATGTAATCATAATGATATAAAGGTATATTATAATTCCAGTATAATATCATATATAATATCATAGTTCCATCCTTTATATGTCCCACATATGGTATTTAACGAATCAAATCACTTTGAGGGGGCGGTAGTCCGCACTTCCTAAAACGAAGATATCGTGTTTACCCATAATGGAAACCATAAAGGTATGCCCAAAATGAAAAAAACAGAAGCTTAAGGAAAACATAAACATATTATATATCATATATAAAAATAGTGACATCATAATGGCCACCTTTGAAGGTGTTAAATGAGTATTGAACAATCATCGTTTCGGGAGGCAGAATTTCGCCATCCACGGAAACCGTATGTTCTTTAACCATTTGATGTAGTTGTGTGAGTGTGTAGCTCAAACATATATTATAACAACATCCTAGTATATTGAAGATACTGGTGTTGTTACAAAAGAAGTAAATAAAAAGAGTTTAGGGGGTTGGAGAAGCAAAATAAAACAAATGAACATGAGAGAATGAATTACCTTAAAAAGTGTAACTCCTTTTGATTTGAGCCTAAAGGCTTCCTTTGAAAGGATTCTGCCCAAAGGTAATCCTCTAGGATGAGGAGAGGTATTTGGAGAGAGCAAATGGTCAGGGGTTGGCCGAGCCAAAGGCTTGAAGAGTGTGTGAAATGAGGTAGAGGTGGGGGCCTTTTATAAGAGGAGAGGAGGGGCACTTTTGGAAAGTAAAGAAATATTACTTTACTTGAAAATGTGTTTCGGTTTTAAAAGGTCCCACATTGATAGAATTCGTGGATAAGGTGATAAGGGTTAGAAATCCACTCATCCAATTGGTTTTGGCCATGTGTAGTTCATAGATTTTACATTGTCTTTCCATTTTATTTAAATCGTCAAATAATGATGTCATCGCTGCATCATTATTATGTCATAAATAATTAAATTTATTTAATGTCTAAAAATTATAAAAAAAATACTATGATATAGGAAATCTATTTAGATTTCCAATGACTATTTATAATCAAAATTTGGACTTGTATAACCCCACTTAAAAATTGTTTTCGTAAAACATATTATGTTTGTGTCATTTTCACTTTAACATTAAATAAAAAGTAATTTATGTCATTTCCCAACAAAAGTGGATCCATGGGGTCCCCAAGTTGACCCATGACATGTCATGGTCGGCCATGACACAACCAATGAGGTTGAGACATGTTTCTAGGTCATTTCATTTTATTAAAGTATTATTTATACCTTAAACTACCCCAATTACCACTAATCGTGATTAAGAACTTAATAAGTTACTATTCACCAAAAAATTATTTTAATCTCATTGAACCACATTTTACTTCTTAATGACAACCATGTATGTCGGATTTTCAAAATTCAGTACACATTAGTGGTAAACTTTCATTTAACTGAAAAATCAGTTTTCTTGATTACCACTTAGTGGTTTCACTATTCATCAAAAATTGAACTTTTTCAGAAAATTACCAAAAATTCACCCTAAGCTATATTTGATATTCCGAATTCAAAAATGAAGCCTATTTTACAAAATTCAAATCATATAAGTCACATTAATTAATTTAATAATTAATTCCCGCTGCCAGAGCAAATAGCGTGTCTTTACAAAACAATAAGTATCAAAAGATTGACACCAGTTTAAGTCTAATTTCAAAGTGAAATTGATTCCAATGACCACCATTGGATAAAATGGTAAAAATATATTCTAATTTCACTTCAAAACCAATTCAAAACATAATCTAATCATATAAATAAATTAGATTAAAAAGCAGTTTTGATGTAAAATGCAGTACTTTTCACTATTCATTAAAAATGAACATTGTCAGAAAAATACCAAAAATTCATACAAGGTAAATTTTGATGTCCCAATCATAAAGAATAAGTTTATTTTGAAAAACATAGTTTATAAAATTGTCAAAAGATAGATTCAAAAATGGTTTGCCATCAAAAGGCAGTAAAACAATCTTTTAAGAATATTAGTTTATTCCATGCATAAGATTGTATTTATTTTCATTTTAAGCCTCTAAAACACTATCTTAATCATTAATAGACATGGATAAAAAATATCTATTATTCATTACTTACTTGGGATGTTACATCAGGGGCAGGAGCAGATGCGTCAGCAGCACAATGAGGAGATGCGTCGATGGCAGGAGCAGATGCGTCAGCAGCAGGATGAGGAGAGACGTCGATATGAGGAGCAACATCAGGAGCAGATGGAGTATATGCGTTTTCTGACTCATAGTTTAGGGATGGAGTTTCCTCCACCACCTCCTCTAGGTCCTCCAGATTATCCACCCCCCAGTGATTTTTTTAGATGTAATAAACATTTGAGTTCGTAGTTTATTGTCATATTAACTGTTTACAATTCCTCTTTCATATGGGTACGAATATTGCATGATTTAATTTGTTTTTATTTTTTTTAATATTTTATTACTTATTAGTATTATTTTTAATGTCTACTTATTTTAGTAATATTACTTTTAATATTTTATATTTATTGTTAATATTGAGAAGTTTATAATTTTATAATTTTATTAATATTAATAATATTAATATTATTTTTTCATAAATATGTATGTTTATTTTAATAATAATAATATTATATTAATTTTTTATATTATTAATATTAGTACTATTATTATTATTTTTTGATATTAATATTTCATAATATATAATATTATATTATTATTATTCATATTATTATTATTTTTTGATATTAATATTTCATAATTATATTATATATATTTTTTATTATTAATATTATAATAATATAATTTTTTTATATTATTAATATTAATATTATTATTATATACATAATTTAATAATAATAATATTATATTAATTTTTTATATTATAAATATTAGTATTATTATACTATATTATATTATTTATATTCATATTATTATTATTTTATATTAATATTTCATAATTATATTTTATATATATTTTTATTTATATTATAATAATAGAATTTTTTATATTATTAATATTATTATTATTTTTATATAATATTATACGATTTGTATTAATTATTTTATTTCTTTTTATTTTTTTTAGTATTTGTGACGGGAATATTTTCGACGAGATTTCCCGTCGTAATTTTTTTTACTGTAACATTTGCGACGGGAAGAATACCCGTCGTAAAAACCTTTCTGCGACAGTCTGTCGCAAATACCTTCGTCGCAAATATTTTTTAAATTTCCCATTTGCGACGGGTCAGAAACCCGTCGCAACTAATATATCTGTGACAACCCGTCGCAAATACCTTTTTTATATATAAACAAAAACTCATTTGCGACGGGGGAAAAATACCATCGCAAATACTCTTTTTTCGACGAGACCACCGAAAAAACACCTATTTGCGACGGGCGATTTGCGACGGAGTCCCATCGCAAAATACCTTTTGCGACGGGATCCCATCGCAAATCGCCCGTCGCAAATATTCAGTTTTCCTGTAGTGAGTGCACCTGTGAGAAAGCACTGCAAAATTCAAAATCGCGTCGGTGGAAACATTCAGTGATGTTCAGAAAATGAAAGTGGATATTAAAATAGAGAAAGCAGCAGAATTCAGGGGGGGACCATCATTCGGTCAAGTAGAAAACCTCTGTCACACCGGAGTAGAGAAGATCCTTCGAGGATATCCTCGAGGGCCTCCTTCCTGGAGATCCAAGGAGAAAAATAGTGTAGAACTTTTTTTGTCATAGGGGAGTCTCTCTTCTCTATTTCTTTTCTATTTCATTTACTATAATAGAATGCTTCTAGTTTATTTAAAAGAGATGATTATAGGGTAGATTTTACTAGTTCGGGGAATTTAGTACTTGTTGGTTAATCCATTTCATTGATTCATTTGTTTTATTCAAACAAAGAGGCAGATTCAATGAGAAAAGTTAAATCTGAATCTTAGATTTTAATTTGTTTTCATGCCTCATGAGCTTAAATTCAAAAATTTCATGATCTTTTGGTGAGAAACACCATGGACTACTTTATTTTCAAATTTATATTTCATTTCTATAGGATTAGATCATTGAGATTTATTCAAGTATCTTAAATTAAAAAACTCTCAAGTTAGGTGACTCTAGTGGTGGAGAGCTTCTTGTTTCGTTTAGCTGTAAGATTAATCTCCTGGTGAGGTAGTTTAATCGATCATTTATGTGAGGTCATGGATTCAATCGTAAACAAATGAAAAAACATGTTATTAAACTAGCAAGGATATATTCTATGAGCTACTTAAGATTAGAAGTTTTCATTCTCTATTTCTATGTTTAAACCACTGTTAAGATGTTAGTTTAGTTTAGACTTAGTTCATCATAGAACAAAAAAATTAAAAAATAGAAAAGTTAAAAATATAAAAAATATACAGAAAGTTTATCCCCACTACTAAAAACAATCAGGTGTTTAGAGTTTTTTTAGAAAAGTGGTCAAAATTCCATCCATGTCGGTTCAACCCTACTTTCCACTATACAGTAGTTTTTAGGAAATTATAAATTCTAGAAATTGAATCAAATTCAATGACAGATGTGCCATTTTTTTAGTGTTGTTATCAGAGAAGGTATGAGCCATTCATTTTAAAAAAAATAAAAATGTCAAATAAAAATCTAAAAAAAATTGAAAAATTGGAAACTGTAATGAAAATATGCTTCATTTCACTGAATTGCTACTCTTTTATGTACTGCTTATTTACTGCTACTATTTGTTTTTCTGAATTTCACTTTTTATTACATATTTCATGAACACTGGGTATATTACTAATAGAATAGAGCCTTTGATCCATGAAATTGACAAACACCTTACTGCTCTTAGGAAGAAAAAGAAAACAGAAATGGAAAATTTAGATAAGAGAGTTCCTTCACCTAATAACATCCAAAATAATCCACATGAACTCTTAGAATAAAATGAAAGGCCTAGGATGATAGAATTCCAACTCCCTCAAGTTTCATGAAATCCTTATTCCATTAGGTTATCTCATTGAGCCCGAAAATATGATCTTAAACAAACACAAATATCATTGATCCCTGCATTTAATGGGATCTTTGATGAGGACTCACTTACCTTCATTAGAGATTTTTAAAAAACTGTGCAGCAGTTACCCCTTCTAGGACTCACTGAAAATGAACTTAGAATGAGAGTATTTCCCTTTTTACATAAAGGTAATGCTAAGAAATGTTTTCTGAGTCTAGAAGACAATATTTCTGAAAATTTTGATCATGTTTACAACTCATTCATAATGAAATTTTATCCCCAAAGATTGAAAGGTGAAATGAGAAATAAGATAACTAGTTTTAATCAAGAGGATGGAGATGATTTTCATGAAGATGGGGATAGAATAAGGGACCTTCTTAGGTAGTTACCTCATCATAAACTCCCATCCCACCTTCTCATGGATACCTTCTATGAAGGTTTATCCTCTTATGGACAAAATATAGTTGACCAATATGTTGGGGGTAATTAAAATGACAAAACTGCTGAAGAGTGGAGACAAATTTTTAACAACCTCTCACTAAACTCTCAACATAAGAATTAAAGAAGAAAAAGTGTCAACAGAAATCCCAATGTCAACACTGGATCTAATTCAATGAATGAAACTCAAGGTCAACTAGCTGAAATCACCAACCAACTTCAATTTATAATGACCCAAAATTCCAAAAAATCTGTTAAACATGTATGATACCAAAACTAGAATCAATCTCTTGGAGAGCACTATGCCCAGTGTGGTATGTTTGGGCACACTGATAATTTTTGTCCAATCTTTTAGATAAAAGTACAACATCTTGAAAATGCCTACTTTTCTAGCTATGGTTAAATAATTCATCCTACGGATGACCCAATTTCAAATAATTTTAACCAGGGGTATATAAATCACTTGAACCTCTCTTGGATGGATTAGGGAGTTCTTCGACCTACTGCCACTACTGGATTCCAGCAGCCTCCTAGGAAGAAATTCCAACCCCAATCCCAACCTAAGGTTGAATATTCAAATTCTATGTATGAGGTGAAATATATGTTTCAATGTTTTATAGGTAGGTTTGGTGAAAAAAAGACAAAAAATTATTATCATAAAATTCAAATGGATGTAAGAATGGTGAATCTTGAAACTCAAATGGGGCAGTTGGCCCGGGATGCTAGTTCTAGGGAAAATTGTAGACTTCCGAGAATAACTTAACTCAGCCTTAGAGATAATTCCATGGTGTTAGTAACTAGAAGTGGGATAAATACTCAAACTATTGCTGAAAAATACTTAGAAAATTCCCAAAATGAGAAACTGTTTGAATGAGTAAAAAAATATATTTTGTTCTAAATCTGGAAACCAAGAAAAAGTTGTTGTAAATGATCAAAATATGAATTTTTCACCTGAATTTCATGCTGAAAATTCTTCTAAAAATAAAAATATTAAAAGGAAAGAAAATGTTTATGAAGAGGTGAGGGAAATGCATAGTTTTTTTGAAAAACTTGTCCCCACCCATCACTTTCCCTGAGAAGCTGAAACCTCAAAGAAATTCCAGAGCTGAACTTATTCAATTCCTTGGGATCCATTATAAACTAAAAGTTAACATTACTTTAATTTTGGATTTAATTAAAATACCATATTTCTTGAAATATCTTAAGAAAATTGTTTCTAACAAAAAGAAACTTGAAGAGTTTTCTACCTACAACCTCACTAAAGATTGTAGTGTTGTAATTTAAATACAAATTCCACCTAAATTGAAAGATCCAGGTAGTTTGTTATCCCATGAAACCTAGGAAATTCTGATCAACTCAATTGTTTGTGTGATTTAGGTTCTAGCATTAACAGTCTCCCATACTCACAGTTTCAACAGTTGAGGTTGGGTGATCTTCAACCCACCATAGTCATACTACAGTTAGCTTATTGATCTTTCACTTATCATGTGGGGAGGGTATATGAATTGTTAGTTGGGGTAGGAAAGATGCTTTTACCTATAGACTTATTAGTATTGGATATGGAGTGTGATCAAGAGGTTCCCATCATCTTGGGTAGGCCCTTTTTGGCTACAGGTGGTGCTATTATTAATGTCTCTAAAAGTCAACATATCTTTAAAATTAGAGAACAACAAGAAGATTTCAATGTGTTTAAAAATATAAATGGACCAACATTTTCTGAAAACTTTTCAATGGTAGAATCCTTAGAAGATTAACACTCAACTGAAAACTCTAAAGAATCTGAAAAACAATCCTCTTTTGTAGAAATAAATTAGTAAGTTGAAAATCAAGATTTAGATGTCTCACAAGTTGAAAATTATTCTCAAACACTAAATCTGAAAAATTTTCTAGATCTGGACAAATGTCCAGTTTCTGCTCTAAGAGAGTCCTCTGTTTCTGAACATAGGAGCCTTTTGAGTGAATTTAAGGTTGACTCGGTTGTCACCAACACTATTTAAATCTTTGATAATGTTGAGGGAGAGATTTTGAGAAAACTTGATGATTTTTCTTTGATAAATATGTTAAGTTCTAATCTGGAAAATCTGGACAGTTTTCTATCCAATTTGAATAGCAGCACTGTAAATTCAAAATCTGATCTAGATGTTGTAAATCATTCATCTATTAATACTCCTTTTAAGAGGTATATTGATGATCTTTGACCTCCCGGGCCCAAGAGTCTTCCTTTAAGTGTAGAACCACCCACTCTTGAACTCAAACCACTCCGTGGTCATTTGAAATATTTATTTCTTGGTTACAATCCCACTTTGTCTCCTATAACTTCTTCTGATTTGAAGGATAATCAAGAGGAGATACTACTGAATGTTCTTAAAAAGTTTAAATCTTCCATAGGTTTGACCATAGCTGATATAAAGTGTATTAGTCCCTCATTATGCATGCACAAAATTCCTATGGAGCATGATCATTAGACTAGGGTAGAGTGTCAAAGAAGATTAAATCCCAACATAATAGATGTTGTGAGATAGGAAGTGATTAAACTGGCGGACACTCGTATCATTTATCACATTTCTGATAGTTCTTGGGTCAGCCCTGTCCAGGCCGTCCTTATGAAGGAAGGTTTCGCTGTTATCAAAAATGAAAAGAATGAAGAAATCCAAGTTAAGAAATACACAAAATGGAGAGTCTGTATAGATTATAGGAAGCTGAATGTAGCCACTAGAAAGGACCATTTTCTAATTTTCTTCCTTCATCAGATTATTGAGAGTTTTTATGGGAATGAATTTGTCTCTTTTTTGGATGGGTATTTTGGTTACAACCAGATTTCAGTTTTTCTAGAAGATTAGAAGAAGACCACTTTCACATGCCCCTTTGGGACATTTTCCTACCAGTAGATGCCCTTTTGGGCTGTGTGAAGCTCTACCTACTTTTCAAAGGAGTATGATGACTATATTTTCTGATATGGTTGAGAGGATCAGTGAGGTGATCATGGATGATTTATCCATTGTGGGTAGTACTTTTTATACATGTTTAGGAAACCATGATTTAGTCTTGGAAAGATGCATTGAAATTAACATTGTTCTTAATTGTGAGAAATGTCAAATCATGGTTACAAATGTTATATTTCATGGTCATAAGGTCTCAAGGATAGGTTTGGAGGTTGATACTACAATGATAGAAGTAATTCAAAAATCCCACCTCCTAAAAATGTAGAAGGTGTTAGAATTTTCTTAGGGAATGCAAATTTCCCCCGAAGATTCATAAAATAATTTTCTAAAATCATTATTCCCTTGTGTTCTGTACTTATTAAGGACACACCTTTCAACTTTGATGAAAAATGTTTGAAATAATTTAATCTTTTAAATGAAAAACTCACTACATCACCTATTATCACTACACCATATTGGAAACTACCTTTTGAACTTATGTGTGCTTATAGTGACATTATTGTAGGTGATGTCCTTGGATAGAATATAGGTAAGAAGTTACATGTGGTGTATTATGCTAGTAGACTGATAGATGAGGCCCACAATAATCATACCACCACTGAAAATGAGTTGTTAGCTGATGTGTTTTCTCTATAGAAGTGTAGACATTTTTTTTAGGTTTAAAAGTCATCATTTTTGCTAATAATTAAACTTTGAAGTATTTTCTTTATAATAAAGAAACAAAACCCAGACTGATTAGGTGGATTCTGTTGTTACAAGAGTTTGATTTAGAAATCAGGAATAAGAAGGGAGCTAAAACCTTAGTTGTTGATCATATTTATGGTCTTCCTCACACTCAATATGAAGATCCAAGGGAGATAAAATCTTCCTTTCCTAATGAAAAACTGATCAATGTTTCTATTAGTCAGTCTTCATGGTTTGTAGATTTTTTCAACTTCCACGTAGAAAGTGTCTTTCCCAAAGACCTATCTAATAATCAATGGAAGAAATTTATTTCTGAACTTAAGTAATACCTTTGGGATGACCATTTATTATTTAGGAGGTGTGCTGATGGTATACTTAGGAGGTGGATGCCTGAATAATACAAGCATCCTATTCTAGAGAGTTTTCACTCCTCACCTTTTGTAGGTCACCATGGTGGTGAAAGGACATCTCATAAAGTCTTTCAATCTGGTTTTTATTTTCCCACCCTATTCAACAATTCTAGGAGCTATGTGGTTGGCTGTGATAAGTTTCAAAGGTTAGGAAATGTGGGTTCGAATTAAGTATTACCACAAAATGGTATCTTAAAATTACAATTTTTTTATTCTTGTGGTTTAGATTTAATGGGTCCATTTCCATCATCTAATGGGAATTAGTACATTATTGTTGTTGTACATTATGTGTCAATGTGGGTTTAGGTAGTAGCACCGCCCAACAATCAAACTAACTCTGTAATAAAATTTGTTAAAATGAACATATTTTCAAGATTTGGAGTTTGAAAATCCTTTATCACTGATAATGGAACACACTTTAAGAACTAAAAATTTAAGGCTTTGATGGAAAAATATGTTTGTGTTCATAAAACTGGAACTCCTTAGTCAAGTGGACAAGTGGAAATTACAAACAGAGAACTGAAAAAAATACTTGGAAAACGTGTTTAAATCTCTAAAAAAGACTGGTATCCTAAATTGGATAAAGCATTATGGGAATACAGAACTCTTTTTCAAGACCGTAATAGGTATGTCTCCATAAGGTATGTTGTTTGGGAAGTTTTTTCATCTACCTGTAGAGTTGTAACATAAGTCATATTGGGCAGGTAAGGCTCTGAATTTTGATTTTAAGAGTGCTGGTGAGGGAAGGTTACTTGATATGAGCGAGTTAGATGAGATTAGGAGAAAGAGTTATGCTAATTCATGGATTTATAATGATATGACTATAATCTTCCATGATTATATCATTAAAACCAAATAATTCAAACATGGAAAACAGGTCCATCTCTTTATTTCTAGACTTAAAATATTTCTTAGAATTTGGAAGTCATAGTGGTCTGGACTTTTATTATGGTTTGTGTTCTGAAGAATAAAGCTATTGAAATTGTAGTTGAAGAGAAAAAACCCATGTTGGTTAATGGGAAGATAGTGAAGCTTTATTTTAAGGGACAGTCAAAGGGAATGACTACCATTATTATTCTTAGAAACTAATCTTGAATAATGTTTGGATGAAAACTTTTAAACATAGAGATGCATGGGATGCAACCCATGGTTCTTTTTTTCCTTTTATTTTTTTCATTTTAACCTTTAATAATGTGCTACTTGAATGATCTTTTTTGGGAAATTTTTTTTCCCAATATTTTTTCTTGGTTTTCACGCTCTATATTTTTAGGATACTATAGATTGGTTTCATAGAGTAGTGGAATTTCCATGATGGAGCTTTATTTAGAAAAACCTATTCAGGAAAGTGTCTTATTTTCTGTCTTCATTTTTCTACTCCTTTCACTTTAATAAAAATTCATTGATAAGTCACAGGTTTACTTCCATCAGTGATTCAGTGACTGTTACTTTTACTACATGTGTTAGAGTTTTTAAAAAATCTACTGCATGTTTTTTTTGTATTGGATGTTTATGTACATGTCCTTAAGCTAAAAAAATAATTCTTCATGTTCTTCCTTAATGAAAAATTGAATTTCATTGTTATTAAAACCTTCCACTTCATGAAATTAAGTGGGGGGGTACATGATTTCTAGTTATTGTGTTTTATTTAATCTACTTGTATCTATGGGGTGTTTATAATTTCTTTTCTTTCTTTACTGAAAATCCATTTGAACTCAATTTTTGAACTTGGTTTCACCCTAGTACATTGTGCACCCACACGTTACATACTATTTCTTGATCATTCTTGAATATAATTATCACTCGATTAAATTTTAATGCATGCATTTGGATGTGAACCTGTTGTAAATTAATCTTTATGGAAAACAATATTTTTGAACTTTAATGTGACCCTTACAACATGTCATAAATCTACTCAATTGAAAATCTGTTTCGAAATTTATTTCGTAAATTGTTCTTCTCCACTTTAAAAATCATCTTTAGGGACAAATTTGGGTTTTATGTGTGGGGGAGGGGGTCAACATTTGTTGAGCTAAACCGTGTTTAATGAGAAGTCCCTCAATTCCCACTACAACTTCAATATTTTTGTAAAAAATGGGTAATTTTTTTCAAAATTCTATCAAATTTTAGGATTTACACAGTTCCTTAAATGGGTCTTGCCTAAGGATGATGCTTTATTAGTAGTTAAGAACTGCTTTGAATCTGAAATTAATATTATTGGATGATTTCTGAGTAAATATACCTAGCGATTTAATAAAAATTTAGTTAAGGAACTACTTTTTAGAGTGATATGGGTAACCCGTTTAGTGGAGTTATGATCATAACCCTTGGAACTGGAAGTTTGATCTTGATTCTAGGGAACTCATTTTGCTTTTAATTATTAATGAAATTACCTTAGTGACACAATATATATGTTTTTATATAAATCTTGTTTAAACTAAAGTTGTTCGGGTATTTGGGATCCCACGGTGAATCTCTAAGACCCTAGATTATAAGGACCTAACCCCAGTTGTCCATGGCTGGTGCTTTATTTTATTACATTGGAATATAAATAAGGAATATGTATCCTGAAGGACCAATTAGTTTAGTAGCTTTTGAAAAAAATATACATATATAAGTTTAACATTACAACATGAAGGGAAATACAACACTAATTTATTCCATTAGAAACATCCAAGCCTCCTAGATTATGCCTGAAAGTCACTCATAACCAAATTCTTCATATCCTGGGAAAATGAATCATAAGAATTGGGTGTGATAAAACTCTCATTAAGAGTAAGCAATACAACGGAATATAACATAAACATTAGACATGGTGAATAATTCAAAACACATGCCTTTAAAAATAAACTTGAACATAATATGGCAGGAATATGAGCTGAGTAAATATTTCCATAACACAATCATGGGTATTTTACTAGTCAAACAAACACATGATATTTCAATTAATAGCATCATAATGAGGGAAGTGAATATTACAGACATTCTGGAATATTTTTTCAAGACCTTGGCCAATATGTCTAAAAATGATTAAGGCCTCATCCAAAATAATATATCAAATTGGGAAAGGCATCGGCCAATTCAACGTCTATTTTTCTCATGAAACCTACCGATGCATCGAGAGGATATAGCAGGGCCCAACCATCACATAATATGTCCAATTCATTCTTCATATGAGTGGGGATAAGCATAAACAACATATACATTCATATTGAATCTATCATATGAAATGTTACCATCTTTCCCCAATCATTGAACATAAAACACTCAACATTCCGAGTAATATGGTGAATGCTTTTAGGATAGATCATCCACAATAAAATTAGTTATAAACATTTCAATTGAATATTTTAGATTTCATCATAAATTATTAAACCCAATAATACATAATAATCAACAAGAGTGTTGAATCATACGAAAATACTCTTATAAAATCATTAAGCAATTATTGAGATAAATAATCTTTTATTTTGAAAAGAATAGTTCTTTTTGGAAAAAATCATTCTATAAAACCATAAATTAAGTAAGATAGTATTTTAATAATAAAATTTGTGATTTTATAAAGATAATGGTTTCTAAAAACAGATTATAGTGTGCCCTTGAAAATAGGTAAGAATTTGAGAAATTCCCTTGAATCGGGCTTGTATTTTGGAAACAATTTTGAAAGTTACTTTTAAAACCTGTAACTATCCATAAAATAAGGAAGGGTTATGGTTGGTAAAAAATATATAGAACACTCAAAAAGATTTTATGAGGATTAAATAATAATATAAAAGAATTTCATTGAGGTAATTAGACAATAAAAGTAACCCGAATGAAAATTGAGGTTCGGGTGAGAAAACCCCGACCTTAAGTCCGAATGAGTTCCCCTATTGAACTTAGGGTATTGGAATATGAAATTAGTCTCATTAATGAATTAATTCATAACCCATTATACATGTATTGATTTTATCATAATTTTGTTTAGTTCATTTATGTCCTTATTGATAAGTAATAATATCAAATTATGTCGTTCTAGAATGTTCGCTTTCTTGATTTTTATTATCGGTTCTCTTGTTTTTAAGTAATGGAGTTCATGTGGAATGGTTGTAAATATCCAGAATTGAAATTACATATTATATATGAAAATCGATAAGTTTTAATGGTCATTCCTATCCTTTGGTTACACGGAATGAGGATGAATCATTAGATGACAACCACTTCGATTATTTCGTGGTATTTGGATCATTATGAACTAGTTTTGTCATATAAATTAATAATATGTACATATACGGGTTATTGAATATTAAATTGGATATAATACATATATTAAAGTCTAGTTAAACCATCAATATGGTTTCATGATATGTAATGAGGGATAAATTGAAGAACTAAACATCGTCATCCACAGAGTTTATAAATTGGAACCTCATGGACGTTGATTTCATTTATCAAAATAAAAGGGATGGAGTAAGAACATTGATGATGTTTATTCCATTCAAATGATATAAATCCACTATATTGATGATAGTGAAGTTATCATGTTCATTTGGACAAAGTATGTGAGGAGAGGATAAAAAAATAATATAAATTGAAATGAAATTAAATGAAAAAGAAGGGTGCTTTACCTCTTGAAATAACCTCCTTGAGAACCTCCTTAAGGGAATGGGTTTTGGTATTTTGGAAAGACCCTGAGATTATTGGATGTGGGAAGTAACTAGAGAAGGGTAACTGGGCAGAGCATTGAGTAGCTTCAAGTCTTAGAGTAGTGAAGAGAAGAGGGGGTGGGGGGGGGGTTTATAGTGGATGAGAGGGGTAAATTTTGAATATTTTATTCATTATTTTATTATTTCCATCAAGACAACCAATAATGTTGTTTCATGTGACCCCTAATTGTAATAAGTGCATGTGAGTTCTAACCAAGTGTCCTTACATAACTTATGATGTCATAAATAGTGTATTTAACTAATAATTTGAATATACAGTATTTTACCGTATTTCACTATTCATAAAAAAATTCACGAATTTCAGAAAAATCCCAAAAATTCACCCCTACCATTTTTTGATGTGCAGAATTCATAAATGAACTCCATTTTCAAATTTTTTTTTATAAATATTATTAATTTAATTTTTAAATAAAATCATAGTTAATTCGAAAAATAACAATTTTAAAGGTATAATTAGTTTTATATCACATTGAAAAATTAATTAAAATATCATTCTATTATTACCTTAAGAAAATAAAATTATATCATTATTTACTATTCATTACGGTTATATTACTATTCATATTACTATTCCTAAGGGTATGTTACTATTCTCAACAAATCAAGTTTTTTCTATCGTAGTCCAAATGACTTACTGATCACGACTCTAGATGACCATTTTTTTGAAGTTCAAAACATAGTAGAGGAAAATTTGTGTTTAATGGATAAATTATAGAATTAATTTATTTTAAAAACCTTGGGGTGTCACATTCTCCCCTCCTTATAAAAATTTGTCCTCAAAATTCACAAAATGAACCCTAAAAAGATTCGGGTATGTCTTCAACATAATCTCCTCAGGCTCCCATGTTGCTTCCTCCATCTTATGGTTACTCAAAAGAACATTTACCATATGAGTCATCCGATTTCTCAATACTTGTTCTCTGGTATCAAGTATCTTGATAGACTCTTCACAACAAGACAGATCAGGCTCAGGTTCCATTTCTTCATAGTTGAGTACATGTGTTTGGTCTGGCATGTATTTCCTTAACATTGATACATGGAAAACATTGTGAACTTTAGAGAGACTATGTAGCATTTATAAATGGCAAGCTAGGGCTCCAATTCGATCCATAATTTAAAAAGGTTTGACCTACCTGGGACTAAACTTTCCCTTCTTTCCGAATCATATAATACCCTTCCATGGAGATACCTTTAAGAAAACATGATCTCATTCTTGAAATTCCAAATCCTTCCTTCGGTTATCAACATATCCCTTTTTCCAACTTTGAGATATTTTGATATGGTTTTAGATAATATTAACCTTTTCCATTGTTTCATCAACAATTTCTGGTCCTATGAGCTTTCTTTCACCAACATCATCCCATCAAGTTGGTGTATGACATCTCTTTCAATATAACGCTTTGTATGGTTCTGTATGAATACTTGAATGGAATCTATTGTTATAGGAAGATTCTAAGAGAGGTAAATACTGATCCCACATACCTTTAATGTCAAGTGAACAAGACCTCAACATGTCTTCCAAAGTTTTAATAGTCCGTTCTGATTTTCCATCAGTTTGTGGGTGGTAGGCAGTGCTCAAACGAAGATCAGTATCTAGGGCCTTTTGAAGACTTTTCCAGAATTATGATGTAAAATTAGGATCAAGATCATAATAAATTGATAAAGGTACACCATGAAGTCTTACAACTTCATTAATATATAGTCTTGCAAAACATTCATGTGGAAAATCTTCTCTTATAGCATGAAAATGTGCTGATTTTGTAAGACGGTCAACAATGACCCATATCACATCATTATTTCTTAGAGTCTTTGGTATCCCCATGACAAAGTAAATGGTAATATCATCCCATTTCTACATAGTAATAGGAATGGGTTGCATGAATCCTCCAGGATTTTGTCTTCCAGCCTTCACCTGTTGACACACCAAACATCTCGCCACATAATCAGCAATCTCCCTCTTCATGTTTCCCACCAAAAATGTTCCTTTATATCTCTATAAATTTTTGTTCTACCATGGTGTATAGAGAAATTATATCTATGAGCATCATCCAATAGTTCCCTCTTTAGCCTAGGAATAGCAGAAACACAACAACTCTTTCAAAATTTCAAAATTCCATCTTCATATACAAATTCAATCAACTTCCCATCATTTACAGCTTTAATTTTCTTTTCAAACTTCTCATTATCATCCTGAGAACTTTTTATCCTTTCCAGTAAAGAAGTTTTAGAAACCATTTGAAAACATAGTGATGTGTTACCTTCCTTGATAATTCCCATATCCCACATTCCTAGATCCATGAAAAAAGTATCCCTTGTAACTCTCATCTTGTTCAAAATTCTGTGGTTTTTTCTACTCAAAGAATCGTCCACATTATTTTCCATCCCCATGTGGTAGTGTATTGGGAAATTATAATCCTTGAGTAGCTAAATCCATCTCTTTTCTCTCATGTTTAGTTCTTTATATGAGAAGATATATTTCAAACTCTTATGATCTATATATATCTCATATTTTTCTCCATAGAGGTAATGTATCGAAATCATCAAAGAAAAGAATACTGCTTCTAACTCAAGATAATGAGTTGGATAGTTTTGTTCATGAATTTTTAGCTTTCTAGATGCACATGCAATCACTCTATCAATCTTCACAAGGACACAGTTAAGTACTTTCTTTGATGCATCGCTAAAGATCACAAATCCATCATTCCCTGATGGTAGAATCAAAATTGGAGCATTCACAAATCTTATCTTCAATTATTTAAAAAATTGTTCACATTCCTTTGTCCATTTGAAATTAACACATTTTCTTGTAAGCTTGGTCATTGGTTTCGCTAAATGGACGAAGTTATGAACAAAATTCCAATAATAATCCGCTAAACCAATAAAAAAATGTACCTCAGTTATGTTTGTTGGAGTAGGAAATTCTTGAACAGCCTTTGTCTTTGCAGGATCTACTGATATTCCATACTTAGAGACAATTTGTCCCAGAAAAGAAACTAATTGAAGCCAAAAATCACACTTTCTAAACTTCCCATCTAATTCATTTCTTCTAAGTGTATTTAGAATAGTGTGCAAGTGATTTTCATTATTTTCATAGCTTTTAGAGTATAAAAAGATATCATCAATAAACACTGCCATAAAGTCATCAAGATATTCCTTGAAAACTCTATTAATTATATCCATGAAAATAGATGATGCATTAGTTAGTCCAAAAGGCATTATTGTAAACTCATAATTCTCATACCTAGTTTATAATGCTGTTTTTGGAATGTATTCCTTCCTCACAAGGAACTGATGATATCCTGTTCAAAGATCAATCTTCGAAAAATATTGGGCTCCATGAAGTTTATCAAATAAATCATCAATACAAGGTAGGGGATACTTGTTTTTTATTTTTATATAATTGATCTCCATGTAGTCAATGCACAAACTCATAGACCTATATTTCTTATTAACAAAAAGAACAGGGGCTCCCCATGGAGAAACTCTAGGGAGAATAAATCATTTATCACTCAATTCCTCTAGTTGTTTCTTTTGTTCCACTAACTCCACAGTGTCCATTCTATAAGGGGTATTTGATATGGGCCTAGAACCAGGAATTAATTCAATGGAAAACTCAATTTCACACTCTGGAGGATGTCCAGGTAAATCCTTTGGAAAGATGTCAATATATTCTTGCACAATAGGTACATATTATATTTGAACATTATTTTCCTCACCCATAGTTGTTGCATTCCATTCCTCCCCAATAATTGAATTATGTAGAGCTACTGGGGTGGATCTAGATGAGAACCATATGATGATGTTTCTTATTGAAAGATAAAAAATTTCTTATCATCATCAAAAATAATAACCACCTTGTTCTTACAGTAAATGTTCGCATCATGATCTAAAATCCAATCCATACTGAGGATTACATCAAATTAAATCATGGGTATGATAATAAGATTAGCAGATAAATCTCGTTTATATGACATAATGGTAACTAATTCACAAAACTTTGTTGCAATGATACTTCCCTTAGGGGTTTTGACCGAAAACTCCCTTAATAACTCAAATTGGATATATCTAATTTTCTTGAAAAAATGGGAAGATATGAAAGAATGCAATGATACAGAATCAAATAAATAATTGGTTAATTTTGAGGAAATCATTAAAGTACCTGCCACCATGTCATTCAGAACTTCAACCTCTTCAGTTGTGATCACATAATCTTGGCATTGCTCCCTTGGTGTTTTATGTGGCATGTTTCCTTGACACTTTGGACAATCATTGGCACAACACCCCAACCCCTGAAAATTATAGCATTGAATATTAATAGCTTCTTTCTTCCCCTTGAAATGACCAACAATATGGCCTTTCTGTTCACAATTCTAGAATACTCCTTTTCCCTTTAATCACGCACCATGGTGGTTCTTTCCACAATTATCCCAGGGTGGAAACTCAACTCTTCCCTTATTCAATATTTCCTTATTTCATTTCCCATAGTTTTCAGCAACCCTCTTGTTCTATTTACTTCCATTAAAGTCATTGACTTAGAGAATTCCTTTTCTGTATTGATAGCACATGAAACTATATCTTCATATGATGAGAAATTCCGGGAGACTAGAGCTTTTTCGGAGGAATGGTTTCAAAATGTCAAATAATCGATCAATTTTGCTCACCAGATTTCTTATGTAGTACATAGCATGACTTTCTAACCTTGTGAAGTTAGCTTCATACTTTGGAACATTATCATCTTCCTTTTCCATCAAATTCAGAAACTACCTTTCCATATCCGCTCACTGTTCACGAGTAAAGTATTTCTCTAGGAATATTTCCTTAAAGTCCCTCCATTACATATCTTCTATCTCTTCCTCCTAATTTGTGTTTTGGATTAATTACCACCACCGATCCGCATCTCCTGATAGACAATAAACTACCATGACAACCCTCTCTATTTCATTACATCCCAAAGAGAGAAATATCTTCTCTAGGGGACTTATCCACTGCTCATCTACAATTGGTTTTGTAGTCCCATTGAATGATAGTGGTTGTTGTTGCATAAAGAGATCTAACAAAGCTCCTCCACATGGAGGATCTGAATGTGCCATATGGGTAAGGTTATTGTTCCTAACCTGAGTAAGTTTTCCCAGTATAGTTATAAGATGCTCTACACTAATCGCATCACCAGAGCCTAAATCATTATCTTGCATTAGAGGGAAATCCCAACATGGGATATGTGTGTTCATGCAGTTTCCATTTCTTCCACTAGGTTCCATTTCTAGATAATTTCATACACTAGATTAGGTTATGAATCAAAATGTATAATTTAACGTAACAAAATACTTAGCATAAATTGAGATCCTATGCATGGATAATCCCATAATCAAAAAAATGGTTTCATTGAGGAAAAATTTACATTTAAATCCTTCATAATGGCTCGTAATGAAAATGTGAATTATCCTAAGAATATCCTCTGGGAGTTTCAATACCAAGAGTGCATCAAGTCACATTTTTGTGTACCAGGATACCTCGGGTCAAGCCTGAAACTCCTTGCCATAGCTTCCACTCCTAGGTACATCTTTTCCAGAGCCACCTCTACCTATTTGTATCTAGAAGGGGATGTATTTCCTAGAAATATCCAAATAATCTATTACTTAATGAAATACCTGGATGTTCTTGTATTATTATCCTCTAAGACAAACTTTGGGAATAGTTCCCTAATCTACGTTTTCTATATCTAGTTTCCAGGTCTTCTACTAAACATCCCCTGATACCAATTGTAAGGACCCGACCCCAGTTGTCTAGAGCCGGTGCCTTATTTTATTACATTGGCATATAAACAAGGAATATTTATCCCTATGAACCATGTAGTTTAGTAGATTTTGGAAATAAGATACATATATTTGTTTAACATTACAACATTAAGGGAAATACAACACTAATTTATTCCATTAGAAACATCCAAGGCTCCTAGATTATTTCTGCAAGTCACTCATAACTAACTTCTTCGTATCTTGGGAAAATGAAGCATAAGAAAGGGGCGAGGTCAAACTCTCAGTAAGAGTAAGAAATATAGCTAAGGATATCATAAACATTAGAAATGGTGAATAATTGAAGACACAAGCCTTTTAAAATAAACATCAACTTAATATGGTAGGAATATGAGCTGAGTAAATATTTCCATAACATAATCATGGGTATTATACTAGTCGAATAACCAAATGATATTTCAATTAATAGCTCCATAATGTAGGAAGTGAATATTCTAAACATTCTAAAACATTTTGTCAAGGCCTCGACCAAGACGTCTAAAATTTATTAAGGCCTCGGCCAAAACCATATATCAAATTAGAAAGCCCTCAGCCAATTCCACGTCTATTTGTATCATTAAACCTATGAATGCATCAAGGGGATACAGAGGGCCCTTCATGTCACATAATAAGTCCAATTCATTCCTCATATGAGTGGGTATAAACATAAACAACATATACATTCATATTGAAACTATCATATGAAATGTAACTAACTTTCCCTAATCATTGAACATAAAAAACTAACCATTCCGAGTAACATGGTGAACAGTTTTTGGATAGATCATCCACAATAAAATTATTCATAAACCATTTAATAAAATATGGTAGATGGAATAAAAAATTATTAAAACCAATAATAAATAAGAATCAACAAGAGTGTTGAATCAGATGAAAATAATCTTATAAAATCATTAACCAATTATGGAGATAAATACTCTTTTATTTGGAAAAGAAGAGTTCATTTTGGAAAAAAATATATTTTTTAAAACCATAAGTGAAGTAAGATATTATTTTCATAATAAAATGAGTGATTTTATAAAAATAATGTATTCCAAAAACATATTATAGATTTCCCTTGAAAATAGGTAAGAATTTGAGAAATTCTGCTGAATCGGCTTGTATTTTGGAAACAATATTGAAAGTTCCTTTTAAAACATACAACTATCCATAAAATGAGGAAGGGTTCTGGTTTGTAAAAATAAATGTAACAATCATACATATTTTATGAGGATTAAATAATAATATACAATAATTTCATTGAGCTAATTAGACAATAAAATTAACCTGAATGAAAATGGAGGTTCAGGTGAGAAAACCCTTCCCTTAAGTTTGAATGTGTTACCCTCTTGAAGTTAAGGTCCGAGAATATGAAATTAGACTCATTAATGACTTAATTAAGAACCTATTAGTCATGTATTTAGTTTATCATAATTATTTTTAGTTCATTTACATCCTTATTGATAAGTTATAATATCGAATTTTGTCATTCCGGAGTGTTCATTTTCTTGATTTTCAAAATCAGTTCTCTTGTTTTTATGTAATGGAGTTATTGTGGAATGGTTATAAATATACAATATTTAAAATACATATTATTTATGAACATAAATAATTTTTAATGGTCATTCCTATCATTTTGTTACAGGTAATGAGGATGAATCGTTAGATGAAAACCACTTCGATTATTTGGTGGTATTTGGATGATTATGAACTAGTTTTGTCATATAAATTAATAATATGTACATATACTGGTTAATTAATTTTAATTATGTTATAATACATATATTTTAGTCTGGTTCAACCATAAAAATAGTTTCATGACCAGTAATGAAAGAGAAATTTAAGAACGAAACTTTTTCATCCACGAAGTTTATAAATTGGAACCTCATGGATGTTGATTTCGTTTATAAAAATACAAGAGAGGGTGTAAGAATATAGATGATGGTTCTTCCATTCACATGATATAAATATAGAATATAAATTATACTGGAGTTATCATGATCATTTGGATAGAGGAGGTTAGGAGAGGATAACAAAATAAGATAAATTGAAATGAAACTAAATGAAAAAGAAAGGTGTTTTACCTCTTGAAATAACCAACTTGAGAACCTCCTTAAGGGAAGGGGTTTTGGTCTTTTTGTAGGACCATTAGCTTCTTGGAAGTGGAGAGTGACTAAATAAGTGTAATTGGGCATATCTTTGTGGAGATTCAAGGCTTAGAGGAGGGATAAGAAGAGGGAGTGAGTGGGGGGGGGGTTGTAGTGGAGGAGAGGGGGGAAAATTTTGAATATTTTATCCATTATTTTATTATTTCCATCAAGACAACCAATAGTGTTGTTTAATGTGACCCCTAAAAGTAATAAATTCATGTGAGTTCTATAAAAGTGACCTTACATCACTTATTATGTCATAAATAGTGTATTTAACTGATAATTTGAATATAAAGTATTTTACCGTATATCACAATTCATAAAAAATTCATGAATTTCTGAAAAATCCCAAAAATTCACCCCTACCATTTTTCAAAGTTTATAATTCAAAAATGAGATCCATTTTTCAAAAAAAATTCTAATATTATTAATTTAATTTTCAAATAAAATCATAGTTAATTTAAAAAAACAACAATTTTAAAGGTATAATTAGTTTTATATCACATTGAAAAATTAATTAAGTTCTCATTATGTCATTACCTTAAGAAAATAAAATAATATCATTATTTACTATTTATAAGGGTCATATTACTATTCATAAGGGTATGTTACTATTCATAAAAAATCAAGTTTGTTCTATCAAACTCCAAATGACTTACTGATCACAGCTTTAGATGATCATTTTTTCGAAATTCAAAACACAGTGGAGGAAAATTTGTGTTTAATGGCTATATTATAAAATGAATTTATTTTCAAAGCCTTGGGGTGTTACATAGTTATTGGGTACGTTCCTGTTAACTATAATCCCTCTGTACACTTTGAATAAGTGCGCATGCGCAGTGCCCAACACATGTTACATGGCAAGAGAAAAAATAAAATAAAGTGTCTGGGGTCAACAATAAGTTCATTAAGATGAGGGGAATGATGAATTCCAAATGAAGAAGGGGAAAATTGTTTATATGGGAATTATTTAGGTTTTATGAATAAGTTGATTCACAAAAAAATATTTATTTCTTTGGAACCTAGGTGATGAGTCGAAGTACAATGTTCTCTGGGTTATGTTCTTAATTCCACATATATTTAACCTGTTGTCACTCTTGGACATAGAACATAATCTTGGATTGAATTGAGTTGCTATGTAGTATCACATATGAGGTAGGACATCTTCATTGCTTGATGATTCATTTATTTTTAGATTATCAGTGAGAGTTTGATTTAAGGCAAGATTCATTTGAGCATTTTCTTTTCTTGAGCCTAAACATAGTTTCCAGTCATTTGTTTTGAAAGTACTGGACATGTTACTTTTTTAGCTATAATATACACACTTTTCTGTTTCTCTAAGATTATAGAAAATGGGTTTTTTGAGGACAAACAATGTTTAAGTTTGGGGGAATTTTATGTGACCTTATTTTTACACAGTTTTCCACATCTTCTTATCAAATTTTTAAAAATTTAATTAATTTTACACTTTTTGATAATTATTCATACTTCTGTATTTTTATAATGAAATTTATTAATTAATAAAATTTTATTTCAAATTATGTATTTTTATTCTTTAAAAAAATTAATTTAATGTTACTTTACTTTTCTAGAATAATTATTTATCAATTAGTTTTGTTAATTTTAATCTCCTCACTTTTTAATAATTTGTTTTTTTATTAAATAATCATTTAATCGGCTTTTTTGTGTATTATTTAACTTAGTTTTTAATTTAATATATTTTGTTTTAATTAACTTAACATTATTTATTGAATTATTCTGTCAATCTTTATAAGTTATGTTATTACGTTTAGATTTGATAAACATAATGTGTTAAATTTTAAGTCTTCTTTAAGTTAGTTAATTTATTAAGGATTTTAGTTCTTTAATTTCCTTAGTATTTTAAATTAATGAAACCAGTTTAAAAATAAATGAAGACTTATATTAAGGAATATGTTCCACCGATGCAGACACTTTTTATATATGCTACCGATACTGATGCTGATCGGCATTGGTCTCTAGTACCATCATCTTCCATCTTTCCACTGATCGGAAACAGTTTCTCCATCCTCACATCAACGCCTATAGTACAACCTACCTCCTCTATTTACTACTACTGATACACCTTCCGGTTCGACCATCCACGCACCCATCACTTTTTATTTTCTTCTATCAGTGGCGAGTTTTTTTTTTTTACATTTTTTCAAAAAAAAATTTTTAAAAATACAACGAGGTTTAAAATATTTATTTTTTTACCCCCCAAAGGCGGCACCTGGTGTGCCGCCTTTGGGGAATTTTCCAGCCAGGGCAAGGCGGCACCGGGTGTGCCGCCTTTGCCCAAAAAATAACCGCAAAGGCGGCACACCAGGTGCCGCCTTTGCCTAAATAATCTTTTTTAAAATTTTTATTTTTATTTTTTTGTTTTGTTTTGTTTTATATATATATATATATAAAACAAAACTTTTCAGCAGAATTTTTCTGCTATTTAATATCCAACGGTTCTGCCATTACAGCAGTCTGGATTCTGACTGATACCCTCACCCAGGACTCCCTTTTATAAGGGGGTTTTCCCTGAAAACAATACTGCATTTTCGATGTGGGATTCTGGTTCTCCTTTTCCTGCACAGTACATTCTGCGTTTCCGATGTGTGATTCTGTTTCAAGTACGCGACTTTAAAAGACTATAAAAGTTAAACTATAAGACCAATACAAATGAAACTTTAAACACTGATTAAACATATAAGAAATAGTTGAAAACAAAAACAATTTCATAAAAAATGTTGATACAGATTAATTTATAAGCTTTCAAAACCACCTACTTGAAACTTAAACATATTTGAAGTACGTGACTTTGAAAGCTTATAAAAGATAAATTATAAGACCAATACAAATGAAACTTTAAACATTGATTAAACATATAAGAAATAGTTGAAAACAAAAATAATTTCATAAAAAATTTTCACCAAAAACAATTTATAAGCTTTCAAAACCATCAACATGAAACTTAAAAATGTTTCAAATTCCCGACTTTGAAAGACTATAAAACATAAACTATAAGACCAATAGAAATGAAACATTAAACATTGATTAAAAATATAAGAAATAGTTGAAAACAACAAAAACTTCCTAAAAAATTTCCATAAAAATTAATTTATAATATTTCAAAACAATCTACTTGAAACTTAAAAAATTCATGTACATTATATGAGTATGATGGGTGGCCTTAAATTATATTCCACTTCATAAAAATGGGTAATGTTTTTACCTCATGAGAAATCACTTACAGTGCATGGGAGGTTATCTTAAGCACTCTATGTTATATTTTTTTAGTGGTTATCCTTGAATTAGAATTGTGATTCCATGTTTTATTTTTTATTGCATTCCAATGTTGCCTTGATATTATTATATTATATAATAATTTGAGGTTTATTTTTATGAATCACATCAATTTTATATCACCTTGTTATGTCTCTCGACTCACATGTATTAATTTCATAATTTTATTCTTTGATTATTTCTTTACAAGGATTTATAATTCACCCCTTTCTTATGTACATCCCCAGGTTATCCTATGCAGTATTATAAGATCAGTGGATTTTAAGGGCATGTTATGGAGTTTTAAATAATTTTTTTGTATTCTTATTTTAGGTTATTATTCTATGTAACTAATTACCTAAGGACACATGGAATAATTTATTTTGTGATTATATTAAGTGTATATTTTTTGTAAAAAATCATGAAATAGGGGGCATTAAATATATGGGTTGTCATTTTTTCCTTGGTCTCATACCAATGAAAACTATTGTACTCAATTACTATCTTCCATGGATATACAACACATTGAAGGTACCCTCACCACTATATTTTTATGATTAGGGTAATTCCAATTACATGGATGGTAACACAAGTCTTCCAAGTTCAATAAGGGTTTTTCGAGAAGAAATTTACATTATTATAAGGAATGAGAAATATTTTATGTATACATTTATCAATATATGGATACCCATGATTAATTCAGCAATAGGTTTCATAGGGAACTTTTACAAAGGTCATTATGACTCGTAGAGTGAATTGATTAGTCTTAATCAGGTGATGGGTCTGGCATATAACTATATTTCCCATCAATTCATCAGTAGATATCATATGAAAAAATATGTTGGTATTTGGTGTATTCTTCTTCTAATAATACTAATGTGGCCTAGCGTTAGGCCTTAACAACAAGAATTTCATTTCTAGAAATATACATTCCATCAGTATGAGATAATTGATTATTTTATTCCATGTTATCGTTTATAATCATGACCATATAATTCCCTCAATTTTAGCATATTATGACTTCATTTTTTAATTTATACTTTACATATCACTTATTCTATGTTTATGTTATGTAAGGTTCCCATATATGCTACTCTGTAATGAGCTTTTGATCACACATGTAATTTTTTTCCTTTCTCAGGAATCATTGAGGAGGAATATGTGATATTTTCTGGGATATGATTGAAGGGATTTTCATGATCTCATAATATGTTCATTTTGTATCTTCTATTTTAATATGTATTGTATATCTATATATGGTCTTCCCAGACTACTAAATTGTTCTTTCCATTGGGGACTCTTTTACTTTATACCAATAATGTAATATAACTATTAACTATAGGTTTATGGATTATAAGATGTTATAGTTGGTATTTGAGTAACATTATTAGTAACATTTAGAAATTGATTTAGAGGAACCAATATAGATATAAATATTTCAATGAAAAACACTCAAGATTTCTAGAAAACACTCTATAATTCATAATTAGAATTATATTTTACATTTATATTTTATTAGCTAATAATATATATGTCATTATAAAAATATGGATACCAAGTGGAGGAATGGGAACCATATAAACATTATTAGTCAATGTAGGGATATTCCCCATAAACAATTTAACAAATATATTTTGCAGAAAAACCTATTCATAACTATATTCGGGATTTTAACCCTTGTTATGAAAAATAAACCCACCTATATAGAGAGACCTATTGATCTACAACATTGTGTGACTATAATGGATATCTTCGTGCAGTAATAACCTCTAACATTCAATGAGATGGTATGTAATATCTATGGATTTGGTTAGAAGATATAAGATTCAAAAATTTTGAAAACACTTTTGATAAATTTCCCTATAGGATTTGATGCCATGGTTTTAGACATGGAAGATAGGGAATATATTTCATTAGAGGAGTTATATTTTATTCTCATAGATTATGAAATGATAAAGGAAATGAGTTTCAAAAAGAAGATATAGATTATATATCCTTTGAGGCTATAAGAAAAAATAAGTTCAAATAATTGGAAATTGGGGAATCAATTGATTCTGATGATGATGAATTTGATGAATACATTAATGAAATTTATTCACCTATTTAAAGATGGATTATATAGGGTAAATGAATTTAAAACTAAATAAACCACTATGGTGATGAATCTATAATTTCATTGGAATATTTTCCATGAATTTTATAATGAAAATGGATAATTTATAATTTGATAAAAAAAGTGAGAATCCTCTAAAATAGAAAAATGATATGAAGAAGACGTATCATTCTAGTAATAGACATAATAATTTGATAAGAAATTATTTAAAAGATAATTCATCAACTAGTAGTTCTTAAAAATATGAATTTAGTTTCATTAATCAAGTTGAGAAATTTTTAATTTATTCATATAGTAATGATAATGGTAAAGCTAAAAAATACAATAAATGGATATTAAAAGATGAGTTGGAATATTCTCTTGAGAAAACCACACAATGTTGTATCATTATACCTATAATTTTTATTAGGATCATAAGAATATTATTCTAATAGATAAGTTAAAAGTGGGAATATTTTAGTATTAAAAAATGTAGTTTAAAAGAAATAAACTAAAAAATAAAAAAACTCTTACATTTTTTATTGGACATGGTTCTCAGTCCAATCAAATAATCATAAATAGAAACAATTTGATTAAATCAGAATGTAAAAGATCAGAGTCTATATGAATCCGAGTAATCAGAGTACAAGAATCATAATCATGATAGATTTTATTAATTCAAAAGTTTTGTTATTATCAAAATCATATTAATATGGATAAAATCATAATAAAAATACTAATATGATGTTTTTCATTCAATTATAAGAAAGTCTATATTCTCTTAAAAAGGAAATAACTCGATATAATGAATGAAATGAATCTATCTTCCTATCCAAAAAATCCATAGATACAATGATCAGATTATCTATCTACCTAGCCCCGGTATCCCTCAAACTGATGGATCAGATTCCCTATTCAAGTAGACTATTTTGAAAGATTATAAATTAATTTTTATGAAAATTTTTTAGGAAGTTTTTTTTGTTTTCAAATATTTCTTATATGTTTAATCAATGTTTAATGTTTTATTTCTATTGGTCTTATAGTTTATGTTTTATAGTCTTTCAAAGTCGGGAATTTGAAACATTTTTAAGTTTCATGTTGATGGTTTTGAAAGCTTATAAATTGTTTTTGGTGAACATTTTTTATGAAATTATTTTTGTTTTCAACTATTTCTTATATGTTTAATCAATGTTTAAAGTTTCATTTGTATTGGTCTTATAATTTATCTTTTATAAGCTTTCAAAGTCACGTACTTCAAATATGTTTAAGTTTCAAGTAGGTGGTTTTGAAAGATTATAAATTAATCTGTATCAACATTTTTTATGAAATTATTTTTGTTTTCAACTATTTCTTATATGTTTAATCTGTGTTTAAAGTTTCATTTGTATTGGTCTTATAGTTTAACTTTAATAGTCTTTTAAAGTCGCGTACTTGAAACAGAATCACACATCGGAAATGCAGAATGTACTGTGCAGGAAAAGGAGAACCAGAATCCCACATCGGAAATGCAGTATTGTTTTCAGGGCAAACCCCCTTATAAAAGGGAGTCCTGGGTGAGGGTATCAGTCAGAATCCAGACTGCTGTAATGGCAGAACCGCTGGATATTAAATAACAGAAAAATTCTGCTGAAAAGTTTTGTTATATATATATATATATATAAAAAAAAAAAATAAAAATAAAAATTTTAAAAAAAATTATTTAGGCAAAGGCGGCACCTGGTGTGCCGCCTTTGCGGTTATTTTTTGGGCAAAGGCGGCACACCCGGTGCCGCTTTGCCCTGGCCGGAAAATTCCCCAAAGGCGGCACACCAGGTGCCGCTTTTGGGGGGTAAAAAAATAAATTTTTTTAACCTACATGTATTTTCAAAATTTTTTTTTTGAAAAAATGCATATAAAAAAAAACCCCATCAGTGGCACACACATGCTATTACCGATACCGTTTCCCCAGTTTCTTTACACCGAAGCGACGGTGATGGTCTCTCCATTCCTATTTCCCACCGACGCATCTTTCCACCCACCACAATGGCACCACCGTTGAGAACTTCCCTCCAACCTTCATTTCTTCTACCGACGCACCAACGGTGTCGGTCTAACCTCACGCCGCTGCCCCTTCTCCTACCGAAGAACAATGTCAGTTTCACCTTTGACTCCAACCCTCATCACCTCCTCCATCGATAACTCGTTCCACCAATCCACTCCTACCGTCATCGCCCTGCTTCGCTCTCCACCCCATGACACACCCATACCACCTTCTTCAACACATCACAAAGTACAGATTCAGATCAAAAGAACAGTACACATTGATGGATCACAACCAATTTTAAAGCCTCTTATCTGATACGGAGGTGGTCGAAGTCACGCCGCCTTCTGGAGTTTTCTTCGCTTGGACCTGAGCTGCGCCATTGTTGCTGCCACAAAACATATCGATGAAGAACAGAACCACCACCGTATCGAAGGAGATGAGATGGCCCATTGCGGATGAAGGAGCCCGACCTTTGTTTCACCACTTGCAAGGAGGCTGGGATCTAATCTTGCGCTGCTGAAGAGCTATTGTGGAGCCAAGTTCATGCTATTGCTGGAGGATCAACCCAGACAGTCGTTGTTCCGGAGGTGATGAGCCACTGCCTTCTGAGCCGTGGGCTGAGGTCGAGTCTGGAAAAGAACTGAAGCTTTCGTCACTGTACAGGATCCATTCGCCACACCTTCTAGAGTTTTTGACTCCCGACCCATCGCACCATCATCGGTAGCCACTGCTGTGTAGGAGAGAGCTGAGCCGGATGAACTGTTCGTCGCCACAGAAGTGATTTCCGATCTCTCCATCGGAGTCG
The DNA here is from genome assembly GCA_963277665.1 of Viscum album. Lineage (NCBI taxonomy): Eukaryota > Viridiplantae > Streptophyta > Magnoliopsida > Santalales > Viscaceae > Viscum > Viscum album. The sequence goes on from OY728167.1 coordinate 690,760,388, forward strand.
AGGAAGGATATGGTTGTGCTAAAGCCACCGTCCCTAATTTGCGGAAAACCAGAAACCCACACCCCTATTGCGCAGAGAAGAATGGGGAGAGAGGAATTAAAAAAATTGATAAAAACAAAAATATAAGAAAGTAATAATAAACCAAAATAAAAATAACTATAATAAATAATAATTAAATTAAAAATAATAATATTATTAAATTTAAAATAAATTAATAAAATATAATTTATTAAATTAAAATATTAATAATTACTTATAAATAAAATTAACTACTTTAAAATTAATTATCCTTTTTATAAACTTTTTAAAATAATAATTATAATAATAATAAAATTAATAGAATGAAAGTAACTAATTTGAAAATATTTAATTACTTAATCACTTATGATGTTTAATTATAATTTTAATAATATAGTTTAAAAATTATAACAATATAAATTAATAATTATAATAATTAACTAAATTAATTTAATAAATTTTTAGTTACGTATGTTTTACCTTAATATTATTAAGTGAATAATTATATATTTACTAGAAATTATTTTAATAAGTAATATAAAAGTAAATAATAATTATCAACTAAAATATTTATTAATTAAAATTAAATAACTTTTTTATAAGAAATATTAAATTAATTTAAAAATGGATATTAACAATTAAATAAATATTAATCATCAATTATGGTATATATTAATTAATAACAATTAACTTATTGGCAAGTAATGTAACTAATATAATAATAATATCTATTTAATTATTTCTTCGTGTTTCTAACTGTTTTGTGTCGTACTATGATGATCATGTTCATACAGGTAACATAAACCCATCTACGGCCATTCAACTAACTAGCGTGGAGTTTGATACAAGGGGTAAGGTAAAGTGACGTGTAATTCTGTAAAAAGTGCACGTGTGAGAAAGCACTGCGAAATTCAAATCTACATCGGTGGAAACATGTGGTGACATGCAGTTGATGACAGTGAATATTAAAACAGAGCAAGCACTAGAATTCGAGGGGGGGGGGCATCATTTGATCAAGTAGATAACCTCTTGCACATCGGAGCAGAGCAAATTCTCCGAGGAGATCATGGAGAGCCTCCTTCCTAGAGATCCAAGGAGCAAAGCAATGCAGAACTTTTGTTGTTGTATGGGATTCTATCTCCTCTATTTCTTTTCTATTTCATTTACTATAATAGAATGATTCCGGTTTATAAAAAAGAGATGATTGTAGGATAGATTTTACTAGTTTTGGGAATTTAGTACTTTTTGGTTAATCCATTTCTTTGATTCGTTTTTTTCTTCTTCAAACAAATAGGCAGATTCAACTAGCGATGTTGAATCTGACTCTTAGATTTTAATTTCCTTTAACACCTCACGAGGTTAAATTAAAAATTCCTTGATCTTTTGGTGAGAAATACCAAGAACTACTTTCTTTTCAATTTTTTATTTCATTTCTACTGGATTAGATCGAAGAGATTCATTCCAGTATCTTAAATTCAAAAACTGTCAAGATAGGTGACTCCAGTGGTGGAGAGCATATAGTTTCGTTTAGCTATGAGATTAATCTACTAGTGAGGGAGTTTAATCGATCATTTATTTGAGTTCATGGATTCAATCGTAAACAAATGAGGAAACCAATTATTAAACTAGCTTGGATAGATTCCTTGGGATACATAAGATTAGAAGTTTTCATTCTCTGTTTCTGTGTTTAAACCACCGTTAAGCTGATAGTTTAGTATAAACTTAGTTCATATTAGAAAAAAAAATTGAAAAAATAGAAAAGTTAAAAATATAAAAAATATATAGAAATTTTATCCCCACAGCTGACAACAATGGGGTGTTTAGAGTTTTTTTAGAAAAGTGTTCAAAATTACTTCCTTGTGGGTTCGACCCTATATTCCACTATAAAGTAGTTTGTAGGAAATTATAGATTCCCTACTTTGAATCAATTTCAATGGAAGTTGTCTAAAAAACTGTGGTGATTTGATAACCATGACATTGTCTAATTCATCACGATGTGGTAATAAAATATTCAAACATCACCAAAACATCACTATAAATCATCCCGCTACAAAAAATGTCATATTTCATCCTTATGATTCAATTGAAAACAAGCCCAATTAAATTTAAACATGCTTATCTATAACCACCTTTGATCAATATTTACTCCATAATTTTTTTTCAAGAATTATCTAGGCTCCAAAATTCCATTATTGACATTTCATATCATTCATAATTCAAATTAAAGATTCCTCATACTATAAAAAAGGTATGTTTAAAAAAACACATAGTTGACACTTTAAGATTTCAGTAGAAATTATTATCTTGGAAAAAAATTTAAGATAGAGTTATATTCTTAACATGAAACTCTAGCTCTGTTCAACCACTTGTTAACCACTTAATTAGATTTGACTCCCATCCTTGATACTAACTCCCAATGGTTTATATATTCCCTATCAACTTTTACTAAAGACCCCCCTCATGATTAAATTTCTCCCCCTTGATATGACAATAATTCTATAATTAAACTTATTGGATTAAAAAAATAAACATCCTCATCTCAATATTTTACTAATCCCCTCATTTAACATTAAACTAATGTTTCATGTCCTATCAACCATATATAGACAAGTTAAATAATAAATTCATTTGGAGAGTTTAGATATGCCAACCTACTTATGATTTAAGAGGTGGTTGAACACTAATATTTAACATATTTTTCTCAAATTCCATTGGGTCCAATTATTTTATAAATATGAATGCCACTTATAGATTTATTAAAATGTCCTATACATTGAAAATTCTATGTTTTCCCTCCTATTTAATAAATTTGTTACTTATTTCAATGTTATTTATATTTAAATATTGTATTAGGCTTTTCGTTAGCATAATAACGCTCTTATATTGTCACAAAATATAATCAAGGTTAGTTTAAAAATGCCTGAATATACATTTTGTTATAAATATATGTTACTATTTTAGATTAAATTTAATCCTTATAGCTAGAAACATTGTATAAAAAATATCCATACTCATAATTTTAAATTACAATAAGAATACAATCTTTCATTGATATAGTGTCAAAAAAACCAACTTTCCTTCTCCATGCTTCCTAAGAATATTCCTAACATTTATTGATATTGAAATTGGTTTCCAATCATGCATATAAAACTTTTTTATCAACTCAATTTCATTATCTTACAGAAAAATAATGTTATATTCACATATTCTATTGATATGAAAGTAAGTGAGTTCACTTATAATTAATATCACCAACTTTGATTGTATCAATTTAGAATACTATTCCATCAATTCCATCTTCCTACAACCCAAGATAATATCATAAACATATAAATGTACCATAAACTAATCTTATATTGATGATTAAACACAAATGTTATGATCAACCACACCTCTATTGAATTCTTTTTTCTTCATATATTAGTTTTAATGAGTATAAATTTATCTTTATTCTTGATTCAATTAATTTAAATCCACCCTCAAGTGACATACAATTCATTAATCAACATAAATTTAAAATCAAATTAGTTGTCCAATATATAATTTCTCTCTTAGAACCCCCTTCAAGAATATTGTATTTATATCCATTTAGTATAACATGAAGGCTATTTGTATTATTACCACTAACAATAGTCTAGTTAGCTCAAGTATATCAACAAATTGAATATTATTTTCATATATATGCCTTAGATTTGATCATAGTCTTTTTTATAAAAATATAGATTATTACTATATCACATTTGCAAGATCTTAATATCTATTTTTAAACATATAAATCACTTCAAAGATGTCATGATCATTCAAAATTTTCCTAGAATACCTATATTGATTATTTCTCACTTGATCAAATACCTTTCTCATGAATTTAAACTAGAATTTATCCATTCCCACATCATCAAATAGAGTTTTATTTACTTGTAATAACATAGAATCATTCTTAAAATACATCATTTGTTATGTTTTTGTTAGAGTTTCCATGTCTCCTATGATATTTGGCCAATCAACCTTAACTCTCTTTTTCCCTTTTTTGAGGTAATGGTTGAGAATATACATAATTGTTTCAGATGATTTAGTCTATGTATTTACTCATGTGTTGAACTATACGCTTCTCTATAATATTCATCATGATCACCTTATTTATGAAAAAATTATTCAATGAATGAATTTTTATATTTGATTCTAACATTTTCTTTAATAACCTTGAAATAATTTCTCTCTATAATTTCTTTGTCTCTTATTAAAATATTTTGATACATTTATCATGGTTGTTTTGTCAGTAAATGCCCATTTATTAGCAACATCACCATATTTCACTTGATTTCATTCCTTATTCTAAATAATTCATCTTCTTCCCAACACAATAAAATTATATAGTGTAAACTTCCATACATTCCAAATCTTATATAGTGTTCTCTTTTTTTAACACCTAAACTTATCTCTTTTGAGTATAAACCACCCTTTTCACAACTTATTTCTAATAGTGTTTTGACTACCACCCTAAGTGATTGGTTTATTTAACATATTATTCACTATAAATTTTTTCCTTTTAATCACTCTATTTTTGTAAAGTGTTCTCACTTATGAAACCTTAATTTTTATTCCATGAGTAAATTAAATTTCTACATTAATATAGACATATTTTTTAATATTATTTGATCAAATTATTTTGATAGAGCTCAACGCATCATTCTTTTCTCACCTCAAAAACCTCTTGATACACTATATCAAAATTTTTATTTTATAAAAGTATGATGTATCCCATAAAACTATAATAATATAAAAACTAAATAAAATACATTTCTCTTCATGATTCATCATGATTATTAAGACTATATACATTGGTGTGAACCAAATCAAGAATATATGAAGATCTTTTCTTATTTTTGTACAAATAATTTGACATAATTTTCTCTTTGATACAAGTTTCAAATATCTTATCACTTTATATTTTCCAATATCAAATATCAGTCAATTATTTAAAATTTGAAATATTTTTTCGTATATTTTCTTTATTATGTATATTTTTTAGTGGAACAAGTTTTTCACATCTTCTATTTTGAGAAAAAATTAATTTTCCTCATTTTACACATAATAGAGGTTTCTATTTTTTATCCATATTTGTATCAATGAATATATATCTTTTTTGTTTGATAAAGATGTTATTTTAATTGAATGTCGCTTCAAGTCCCAATCCTAAAAATTGACATAAACTCAAGATATTATGTTAAATTCCATCTGAAATGAGTAACTTTATGTCTTTTAATTCATCTCTAATAAAATTTGTTTTACTACATCCCTTATTCTTAAATTATTTTTCATTACAAAAATATGTCATTCCATCCATTTGGCCCCTCCTATTCATGGATGATATAATATTATTGATCATGTGGGATAAGAATCCACTCTCAAGAATATATGTGATGTTGTTATTCATCAACATGAGCATGATATTATCCAATAATCCCTTCCACTTCTTTCTATTTTCATTCATGGACACCATAGTTTGAGTTTATAAAAAAGTGGGTATCTCTTAGTTATTTTAGTAATTATTAGTGAAGTTTTACTCCTCTTCATCCAATTTGAAAATATATTATCCAATCAGATTTTATACATTTATTGTCTCTCTGTTATCCTTAGTCCACCATCATAATTGTTTCTCATCCTCCTAAAATATATATCATAATCCATACGCCCAAAATTTGAGAAAAATATAATATCCATATAAATAAATTATTCATTAATTTATAGTGAATATTATGTTTTTTATTTTTTAATTATGAGTGATTTTCCTTGAAAATAAATATTCACTTAATCATAATAGTTTATAATATGACCCAAATATATAAAAACATGTAACTTAATTAGGGAGAATATTTTACCCTTAATTTATTATTTCCCCTATAATATAATAGAACATAGGTTTTTGGAAAACTATTTATTATTGGTTTCATGAATTTTCACCAACCACTTTTTTTTATTTTTATCCTATTTATTTTTATTTTTATAGTTATAATATTTTCCTTTAATACCAATTATGATCTTGCCTTATCACTCCCTGACCCTCATATTTTAATTTTTTAATTAATTTAATAAGTCATTTACACTATTTTACATGAGGTTAAGGTCCATTATTTTAGAAAAACTGTACAAGATTAGAAAAAATCATGTCACAAGGTTTGGTTGCATGGTTGGAAAACCTATTAAAAAACCATGAAGATAGGTCATAAAAAATTATAGATTAATTGTTAATTATTTGTACACACATTGGATAATCATTCATACCAACAAGAAGGGTTCCCTAGTCTGCCCAATAAAGGGAACATGTTTTGGTAAACCATGATGAAACCATGTGAGGAAGAAAAAAATTTAAACCTATAAAATTTATAGACCCCCCATAATTTGATACCTAAACTCATCACCCACTACTCTCACCCCTTTCTCATGACCCTAGCCATGGAGACCCACCTCGCATAAACTATACTCTACATCTTACTGTTCTTGGGTCCCCCCTCATTGGTTTCAACCCAGATCATCCAAATTATGCATCCTTTCATTCTTCTCCTACATTTCCAATATTATTTCTTAGTTTCTTCACTTTATCTCACTATGATTATTTATATCCCAATAACTAGTTGGATTTATTTTCGAATTTCTTGGGGTATTGATTTTTAGGGGTGTGAACTCCCTTTCGATCCCTTATGTGTAACGACCCAATTATTTATGAATAAAATTCACGTTCTTTTAATGTCTTATGGCTATAGAAAACCCATGCACATTTTATTATTATTATTGGGATTAAATGACTGTTATGTATCATTAATGTTGAAAATATAGTTTTTGATCTATGATCACACAACTTATATAAATATAAGGTTCTAAAAAAATCCTTTCTACATAGAAAAAGGAGATAATGGCCTCATCCAGTAGACTTGGGCCGTACAAATCTCATTTTTCAAAGATTTGAAAGGAGGTAGCGTCACTGGGCTTCACTCTTGACCATTCCCAAGTCGAGATTCAACACATTAATCTTGAATGGAATTTCATACGAGATAATTTCAAGTTAATAGAGATTACCACCCAGGAAATGCTATTCGAGCCACCCCAAGAGTCCTTCACCATTTTACACCTTACACTTATGTATTATGCAGGTGTTATGAGGGGGTTTTTAACAGGGTATTAGATACAAATTGTGTAATCTCATTCAATAAATAAAAGTCGTATTCCATCAATTCAATTATTGGAAAAGTATTTCTTAAAAAAATAATGAATTTGATAAATTGTTTTTTTTGTGTAAAAATGGTACTTTTGAGAAATATATGCATTGACATATTAAACTATATTTTTATAAAAATAATAATTATAAATGATGATTATATCGGTTCCTTATTTTTAAATCATTAGGTAATCAATTTGATAAGAATTATATTTTTATATGATAAAAAATAAAGTGTATTTTTAAAGAATTTATTTTATGTAATTAATGAATTTTTGAAATATTAAATATTTTAATAAAATATTATTATAAAATTAATTTTATTCACAATAAATGAGTATGTAATTTTTATGAAGTCAAATGTAATTTTTTATTAAGGTTTAAAAACTGTTTTTTGTCAAAACCCGTCAATTTTCAATAAATGTTGGTTCTCAATTTTAAATTTAAAATTCACCAATTTATAAAATTATTTAGATAAAATGAATATTATGTTTGGAATCATCATGTCGAAATTATCCAATGGTGAATTTCTTAGAATTTTCTATGATAGTCGAACTTTTGGGTAAAAATTAAATTATATATAAGTATATAGTGTGTTTTATGACATCATAATGACCCAATAGTGATGTAATAAATTTCACAAAAGGGATATTCGACAAAATATATGTTTTAAATTTAAAATAATTTTATTTTAGATTTATTTTTCTTTTTTAATAATGTCTTAGTGAATCCACCAAAATTTATAACATATTTTATGATTTGAAGTTCATTATTTAATAATGTGACTCACCTACACATACTCAAGGATAATATTTTACTATCTTTGGACCATGTCCTTATAAAATAATTTTTTTCCAATCCTATTTGGAAAAAACCATGAGAATGTTTGTGGTTTTATTATTTATTATATAGATTCCAAAACCTATGTTTTTTAAATATTAAATAACTTCCCTCTCATTTCATATATAAACCCACAAAATCCGCAAATTTACTTCACTCAAAATCCATGGTGCACGTACCTACTATATACTAATATCTATATAATCCCCCAAGGCACCCTAATATCTCAATAATTCCATCTTCATTCTTTTGAAGTCACACACTCAAGTAATGGTTTCCTTGCTTTCTCATTTTTATCCAAGTTTCCTTATATTGTTACACCAATTTATTTTCAATTAAAAATGATGGGGTATGTTTTTGAACCATTTACATAATTCCATTATTATTTTCTAATGATTATAGACCCCTTTTTGTCTCATTAATCCCTCCCATGTACACCCATTACCGTGTAAAAATTTTGTAAAAGTTATTTCATTCCTCCTCTTTTTTCAAGATTCGTTATTATGTTATGCCTTATATTTTCAAATTCCTCATGTTGGAAAAAGTATTTATATGCTCCCCTTACTTACCATTTCATTTTTAAAATATTAGAGAACCTTTTATCTCTTACCAACCCATTTTATGAATCCCTATGTGATGTCGTTATGCTGCCGAAATTGCACTACGATTTCCCATGCCAAAATCATCGTGTATGAATACCATACACATTTATCTATCAAAGTTATTCAAATTTATGAATATATAAATATTTATTATATATTTTAATATATTTATTCCACATTATTTTTTTGAGGAATAAATTATGATTTTGAATGAATCCACATTATATGATCTATGTGGCACACTTAATCATGAGATTGAAATGTTCATGAAGGGTGCTCCCTAATAGCACTCCAATGCATTGAGTAATGTTTAGTATCATGATACGTCATGTTGGAAATTTGGTTTACCATATTCCTTTATAGGACTTTTTTCCATCATGTTGGGATAAGGGTTTACCCGATTCAATTATGTCAATGATGTTGTATTTTAGGTTGTTTCCTCATTTCCATGTTATAATGATCATGCTATATCATGCCTTTTATGTTCATGTTTCTCTTATGATCCATTGGTATGTCTATTTCCTAACATGTATTGTATTATTCATGTTATTACATGGTTACTCCATTATTGGGCTTTATAGCTCACCCATTTTTTATCTATTTCCTCAGTTTATCCCATGCAATGCTAAGTACGAAGGAATGTTGTGGTAGTGTAAAAGATGTTTTCAATAAAGATATTGTATTTTATGTCTTCAATTGTCATGTAATGTTCCTAAATCCCAAAAACACTAGACCTATTGATATTTTGGGTTGTATGAAGTGAAATTTTAGGTAATAAATAATATTTAAGTGTGTAATAAAAACTAGGGTAATTATAGTTGGAATCAAAGGATAGGATTAGATATTTTTGGATTAGGATTAGAAACCCCTAGTTAAAGACATTAGAATAAGAATAAGTATAAGACAATAATCCCTAAATTTTTGTGAGTATAGATTAAGTGGTTTATCAATAATATACATCACTTTATGGATACAAACAAGTAGATTTTGCTCTGGAATAGATGTATCTTGGGGTAAAACCTAAAAACACCTTTTTAAACTAGACTCAAACGGGAAATGATGCATGAAAATGGGCCTTGATTGACACTTGGTTAGACACTCTCAGGGGATATGATTTAGTAAATTCATAATCTTAGTACGAACCATTATTAAGGGAACAAAAAAATTCCCCTAATAATATATGTTAGGAAGTAGATAGTGGATAACATAGATTGATGCTTAGAAATTCATAAGTTAATGAGATAAATGTAATTTATATGATATTCATTTTTTCATTAGGTTACCCTTTATATGTATGATAGTTTAAAAAACAAACCCCTAATTTTTCTTTTATTCTAGCCAATTGATGGTAATAGGAGTTGTTGAGCTAACAAATGAGGTGAAGATCAATGTGATGATTGTTCAAATGAGATTCCCAATCTGATGGGAGCAAGAATCACAAATATTTTCATGATACTATCTCTATTAACTCATGTTTTGATTAGAAAAATGGGTCATGAGGAACATCCACCCCCCCCCCCAAGAAAGAACTAGTCGTAATTGAGAGCTTCATGCGAAAAATGTGTCCTACTATCAATGGATCATCTAATCCCACAATCTTCGTACAATGGATAAACTCCATTCAAAAGATTTTCTACATCATTAAATATTCTAAACAAGATATGGTTCTTCTATCTTCTTATCATATGGAGGGTGATGCTGATCAATGGTGGACATTGATAAAAAATACGAAGCCTAAGGAAGAGATCGAGGAGATGGGATGGAATGATTTATAGAAAATGTTTTTTGATAAATATTTTCCCTAAACCCTCTATATTTAGATGGAAAGGTATTTCCATGCACTCAAGAAAAAGGATGTTGAATCGGTTTGGGTGTATGAGGAAAACTAAACTAGAATTTCATGATTCACCTCTAGTTTGATTATTACCCCCAAATACAAGGTTGACCACTTCTTTGGTGGAATAAAACCTATCCTACGGAAATCCCTGGAGATTTGTGACTTTGACAGATATGAGGATATTTTCTGATTCTCCCTCAATTTTGATATGGAGATCAGATAATCGTAGGGGTATCATTTGGATAAGAATAAAAAAGTAGAATTTAATTTTGACGGTCTGATGGGTAAACCAAATGATGTTAAGAAATTACAGCATCCTACTTTCCAAAGGTGTGGAAAGAATAACCCTAGAAATTTATTAAAGGGTATGAGGAAATTATTTAGGTGCGGTAAGGAATATATCCAAGACATAAAATTATGATAAGAAAAATCCACTACTGCGATAGAGGAAAGTAATGATCTATTTGAGCCTCATTACATTGTTCATTGATAAAAATAAAAATAATCGTGCCACATTTAGAACCAGTGCCCTAAGACAATGGTTTTCAAAGCCAACCAACAACCTCTAAGGCAGCAAGGCTGAACTTTTTACATCACTACCATCGAAGTGAATCACGAAAATGAAGTGGTGATAGGTACACTAGTTATTCATTCAAGAATAGAAAACGTACTTTTGGATTATGGTTATACGCATTATTTTATATCCCAAAAGTTTAGTAGAACAATCCAAACATCACCACAATGAATCAAAGTATAGATGTTGATGACAACAGAAAATAGGTCAATTATTGTGTCCCATGAATATAACCCCTTACCTATCATAATTTTTGGATTTACCTTCACTGGAATCTTAATCATACTTCCATTTGTGGAATTTGATTAAATTATTGGCATGTATTGGCTTTACCTATATAGATCCAACATAATTTTTTGTGAGCAGGAAATCACTCTTCATATGGTGAATCTACACCCAATTCTATACAAGTTCAAGGAGGATGATGAATCTTGTTTAACACCATCATCTCAAGAATGTATATTACTTCCCTATAATAATGTATATCTTTATCAGATGATTGAGTCTAAGGAAGGAACAATCCTCAAATACATGCCTATATTGAGGTAATTCACTGAGGTGTTACCAGATGAGTCATCTGATCTTCCACCTAGAAGAGATGTTGAATTCTTGATTGATCTTATACATAGGGCATTGCCAACATCCAAGACTCTAAATATAATGGATGTTGTGGAGCTAGAGGGGGTAAAGAAACAACTGTAGGATAATCTGGAGGATATCTACAAGATTGATGACTTGTTCGATCATCTATTTGGAGCAGAATACTTCTCCAAGGTGGATCTATGGTTGGGATAATTACAAGGGTTAAGAAGGATGATATCCACAAGATTGCATTTCATAAAAGGTACGGGCAGTATGAATTCATAGTAATTCCTTTTAGACTCAATAATTCTCCAGTGATCTTCATGGAATTGATGAATATATTATTTATAAATTACCTCAAAAAACTTGTGGTATTCTTTATAGTTGATATTTTAATATACTCCAAAACCAAGGTGGATCATGAGAAGCATATATGCACTATACTATAGACCTTGTGAAAGGAGAAGATATATGAAAAGTTTATAAAGTGTGAGTTCTGGTTGAAATAAATCTCATTCTTAGGGAATATCATCACAAGAAATGGGATATATGTGGATCCTTAAAAAATAAAGGAAACTGAGGGATGGATGAGGCCAAAATCTGTGATTGATATCCACAGATTCTTAGGGTTAGCTATATATTATCGCTGATTTTTGAGAAATTTCTCATGAATGTCAAACCCTCTTACCAAGATAACTCGGAATGGAGTCATTTTTGATTGGAATTATGAGTGTGAAGAAAGGATCAAAGATTTGAAGAAAATATTATCACTGCCCCTGTTCTCACACTACCCACATGTGGGGATATTTTTGTAATCTTTAGTGATTCTTTGAAGAAGGAAATGTGTTGTGTGTTGACGTAGAATGACAGATTCATCGCCTATGCCTTAAGGCAGTTGAAAATTGATAAGAAAAACTATCCCACACATTATCTGGAGTTGGAAGCTATGATCATTACATTGAAAATATTTCAGGATTATCTATTTGTGGAAAAGTGTGAAATATATACAGATAAAAAAAGTCACAAATATATATTCACATAGAAAGAGCTTAACATGCGCCAATGAATATGGTTAAAGCTAATCAAGGATTATGACTGCTCAATCAATTACCATCCTAGGAAAGAGAACAAGGTGGGTGATCCTCTAAGTAGAAAGGACCCAACTATTCTATCATTGATGAGAATTGAAAAGAATCGAAACTTCTTAGATTTGGTGAAGATGGAAGTGGGAATCATAAATAAGGGAACATAATAAATCCCATCACAAATTATTTCTCAATCATCTCTTTTGGAAAGGTTAAAAGATGCTAAAAAATATTATGTGGGAATTCAGAAGAAAGTATAAATATTAGAAAAGGTAAATCCTCATAGTTCAATGTTAATGAAGAAGGAATTTTGAGATTTGGGTCAATACTATGTCTTCCATAAAATATAGAGTTATAGAAATATCTTTCTAATGATGCACATAGTTCAAATTTATTCATTCACCTAGGGAACATAAAGATGTATTGAGATATCAGAGAGAATTATTGGTGGGATAACATGAAGAAGGAGATCGCTGAGTATACATAAAAGTGCCAGGTTTGTCAGTAAGTGAAGGCTGAGAGGCAGAAGTATAAGGGGATGATGCAATAATTTACCATACCAACATGGAATTGGGAAAACATCACTACATATGAAACACCTTAATCTTCCATGGTACAGTTCTCTTTGAATAATACAATAGCTTGCGTTGTACACAACTTTGAGTTCTAACACACCACGACCAATCAAACTAGCTGTTATGAATAGTAATACTCACTTTTTGAAATTTTATAAATTTAATTTTTCAAAATGGACATCATTTTTGGATTTAGAATATCTAAATTAGCTTTGGGTGAATTTTTGGTATTTTTTAGAAAACTTTCAATTTTTGATGAATAGTGAAAAACACTGCGTTATTGTTTAAAACTGAATTTTTATTTAAATTTTTATTTATTTTATTTAAAATAATTTTAAGTCAAAATTTATACATAATAACTATATTAGTTCAATGTAATTCATTTAAGTCATTTTATAATAAAATTAGATGTATAAAATTTTATTGAACTTTTTACAGTCTTTTACCCACCTTCTAGGCACATTAGCAAATTTGCATAAAACATAATTTTACTGATTATGTGAATTGAATTTAAAAAATTTGAGAGACATGGTTGATATCAGTAAGTAAAATGTGGTTCAATAAGATAAAAATAATTTTTGATGAATAGTAACTTTTGACTTTTATTTACCACAATTAAAAGTAAATAGGGTAATTAAAGGTAAAATGATATTATTATTACCCTAACACATGTCCTAATTCATTTGGATAAGTGTATTTAGACCAAAATCAACCTTAGGAATAAAAAATTATACTTTTGGTCCACTTGGATTAGATTAGGGAATTTATTATTATTTTATTTAAAGAAGAGTTAAAAGTGTTAAATTCAAATTTTCATAACTAAAACATTTTTAATATAGATTTATACATAAGATAAATTTACTATAAATATTCATTAGAAATATAAAAATATTTTTTAAATAATGGTATTTTATTTATAATTTTTATACGTTAAATAATTAAATTTATTTATGACACAATGATGATGGAGTAATTACCTGATTAATGAAAGATTAAAATAATTGATATTATAAATATCAAAATAAATTTAAATTGATAATTATGATGAATTAAACGAATTTTAATTATTAATATGAAATTTTAGGGTTGATTCAATGAATTTTTTTAGAAGTAATCATGCTGTTATGACTTTTATAAAAACTAAATACTTAATAATGTCAAAATTGACATAAATGAGTTTTAAAAAAAATACTATATTATTAATTGTTATAATATTCCTAAAAATCTAAGTTTCGGCCAAAGGACTTAGATAAGGTTATCTATATCAATAATTAATCACATGGGGTTCTCTTGGCTCTATAGTAAGTTTATTAACCATTTATTATAATAATACAAAAATACATGGTAAAAGTTAAACTATTTAACTAACAGTTAAATCTAAAAGATAAGGTTACAATAGTGACAAAAACTTGTATAAAACCTATTTTTTGAGAGTATTTAGACCCCTAACCACCTAATAATTAAAATAAATCCTTTTGGAGCCATTATAAACTGATTATGATTTTATAATAAAATAATATTTCAACATTTTCCTAAAGTGACCATCACCTCTCTTATAAAAGGGTACTTCCCCTTCTCTTAATTTCACACCTCCAAATCCATTTGTCTCGGCCAAACCCTGCTCAAATATCCTCTCAAATACCCTAAATTCAACATATAGGCCTTACTTTGATCATAAATCCAACTTATGGAGCCCTTTTGATCAAATCAAAAGGAAGCACAAGAAGAAGATGTAATAATTTAATCACCTCTTTCTATGTTCTTTTCTTCTTCCACTTCCACTTTCATTGTTATTTACATAAAAAAATAATAAATCCAGTACCTTATACATACTTTTATGTTATTATAAATATTGTACAACCATATTTATTATTCTATCCATCTTATGAATGACAAAGTCACCATACGTGCGTATGTACGACTTACAGTCTTCATGTCGTGTAGTTTGTTATTCAACACTTAATTATTTTGGATGGGTATAATAAAGAGTATAATTGATGTAAATAATAAATATAACATTTTAATGATTCTTTATATATGATATACCATCAAATTACATGCAATTTTACCATAAAAAGAATGATAATGTCGCTTGTGCGTACGTTCGGATTACCGTCTCCACGAACGTGATAAGATTCATTTCCCCATCATAAAAATTCAAGAATAATTTTTATTTTATGATTAAAAAAATCATTTTTAAGAACATAATATCATTCTGGATAGGAATAAAATACATCCTATCCATAATAAACATGACTTACATAACAAAACATATAAAGGAAACGAATTAGTTAACACCCGAAACGATGATACTACTGAAATATTATTAACAAGGAAATGTTAGAAGATCGTATATGATATCATATTTATGTTTATGGTTCTTTTATAATTTAATAAAAATTATTTAACTATTATACAGGAGGTTAACGTACCCTCAATCAAGGAAAAGTACAAGGTAAGAGTTAATTTATAATCTCTTTACTTATCTGAGGTTGTTTATATGTAAGTATCTACTGGGACCCTTTTATCATCTACATCCATGTTTCTTAAAAATATATTTCATAATATTTTTACTATTTAAAAGACTATGGGTTAAAGTCATTTATAACCTTTTTTTACTTTTATAAAATGGTTTGAAAGGAATCTTTCTGTCTTCTTCCAAACAAGGTACTTTAGGATCTTTTCGAAAAATTAAGGTAAGAATGTTTTTTTAACTTATACGGCGGGTGTGGATATTCTTCGCCGTTATAACACCTTCAAATATGACCTTACATGATTATAATAATGTTTTCAAAATAAACACTTTCTTTTATAATTACGTGACTTTTAAATGATTCCAAAATTTCTCTCAAATAATTTTTATTTCATCTATGTCAACATCTTTTGATTGATTTTACACTTGTTTGAAGTTGATACATTATAATACAAATCTTCCTTATTGTTTTGAAGGTTTTGGGATATGTTTGACTATGGATGTGTGATTTTTATACCATTCATGGTTTATGGTTAAAGTATTAACATTTCATATGCTAGTTTTAATATGAATGTTTATGTTATGTTTCAAATATTTTCATATGAGGAATGCGTTGGACTTAGTAAATGACGAGTGAAGCCTTCTATAGCTCCTCTATGCATCGGAAGGTCTCATGAGATAAAATAGTGTCTTGGCACAAGGCCTTGACAAAATATTATTTGTAGTCTTGGCATGGGGCCTTGACTATGTGGTTATAATGTCTGGCATTATGCATTCCATCATTATGAAATTGTATATTGATATTACATGTGATTATTTCGACTAGTAGAATATCCATGTGAAAAATTAAATAACATTATTTGATTGATCATTTCTATATTATGATGATGTTTATATTTAAAAGGCTTATGTTTTAGTCTTATACATTACCTTAAATGTTTATCCTGATTTATGAAAGTTTCCGCTATATTGTTATCTTTTCTGAGAATCTGAGCTCAAACCTTTCTTATGTTTTCTTTTTCCCAGGATATGAAGAAGTATATTATGATTAACCTATAGGGATAGGACAAGTATATGAGTGTGTTCAAAGGGGGAACAATGTTGTTTTTTTTATTTCATGATGTTATGTAAAACTTATATATGTATCTTGCACTTCCAAAGCTACTCAAATGATTGGTGTTTTGGGACATAATTCCTTGTATCATGCCAATGTTATGTAAGAATGCACCTACTATGGGTAACTAGGGTCTGGGCATTATAGTTGGTATTATAGAAAGTTTAGTATAAACCTTGGAAACTAGATTTAGAAAACTCTGATTAGAGAACATTACCCTAGGATAGACTTTGATGATTAGTATAGAAGAACATCCTAGAATTTTGGTGATGTAGATATTTTGTGAGTTTTCCGAGAAATACATCATGTCTGAATATGAGCAGGTAGAGGTGGCTCTGGCATAGATGTACCTAGGAGTGAAAACTCTGACAAGGAGTTTTGGGCTTGTCCCGGGGATCCTGGTACACGACAATGGGACTTATTGCACTCTTGGTTATGACACTCCCAGGTGATATTATTAGGATAATTCAAATTTTATTTACAAACCATTATGAAGGATTTATGAGTAAATACCTTTTCAAAGAAAACATTTTTTTTATGATTATGGATTATATGCATAAAATGTTCAATTCATGTTAAGTATTTTACTAGTTTGGAATTATGTATTGTGAATCATAAACTAATATAGTGTATGGAATTGTTTAGAAATGGAACCTAATGAAAGGAATGGAAACTGTATCAATGCATGTAATCCATGTAAGGATTTCCCTCCTACTCAAGATAATTATAGTAGATCCGGTAATGCAACTGGTGCTGATCAGCTTATCACCATACTGGGAAAACTCACTAATGTTATGAATAATAACCTTACCCATTTGGAGCACCCTGATCCACAATGTGGAGGATCAATTTTATACCTCTTCATGAGGAAAATACCACCAACATTCAATGGGACTACAAATCTAGTTGTAGCAGAGCAATGGATAAGTTCCTTAGAGAAAATATTTCATGCTTTGGGGAGTACCCAAAGGGAAAAAATTGTCATGGCAGTTTATCGCCTTATGGGAGATGCAGATTAATGGTGGTAATTAATTCAAAATAAAAAAGAGGATTAAGAAGTATCAAATATGGAATGGATGGAGTTTAAATATATTTTCTTAGAAAAATACATTCCTCGTGACCATCGAGCAGATATAAAAAGATAATTTATAAGTATGAGGAAAAAGGGGGTTTTGAATGTCGCAAAGTATGAGGCTAACTTTACAAGGATAACAAGTCATGCAACAGATTATATACGCAACCCAAGGAGTAATATTTATTGATTATTTGATGTGTTTAAACTGTT
This sequence comes from Viscum album, assembly GCA_963277665.1. Lineage (NCBI taxonomy): Eukaryota > Viridiplantae > Streptophyta > Magnoliopsida > Santalales > Viscaceae > Viscum > Viscum album. The sequence continues at coordinate 690,778,586 of OY728167.1, forward strand.
TCTTTGTCAAGAATTAGTCTCAAAATCCTTCTAATCATATGGAGATATTGTCTCATGTGCTATCAATACAAAAAAAGAATTCTATAAGTCTTATGAAATTAAAGAAAATAAATAGAAGAAGAGATCTGCTGAACACTCTGAAAATGGAAATAAGGGTAAGAAGGGAAAAGTTGAATTTCCATCCTGTAGTAAATGTGGGAAGAAACACCCCGGTACTTTCTTGAAGGGAATGAAACTCTGTTACAAGTTTGGTGAAAAAGGCCACCAAGCTTATGATTTCAAGGTAATGAAAGAGGCTATCAATGTTGAATGCTACAATTGTAGATAAATGGGCCATTATGAAAATTAATTCCATAATAATCAAGAAACATACCTCATAAAATGACAAGGGAGCCAGACCAAGCTTATGCGATCATGACTGCTGAGGTTGAAGCTCCGAATGGTGTGGTGGTAGGTAATTTAATGTTTTCCTAAAATTTATACAATGCTTTATTTTATTTTGGATCATTGCATTGTTTCATATCTTCCCAGTTTTCTAAGAAAATTAGATATTTCCAATTTTATTTAACAAGGGATTTGTCAGTCAAAACACATAAGGGAAGTATCATTGAAACAATGTTTTGTGAATTAGTTACCATTAGGGCATATAAATGTTACTTATATGATGATCTCATCGTCATACCCATGATTGGATTTGATATAATCCTCAGTATGGATTGGTTTTCAGAAAATGATGCGAAAATTTATTCTAATAAGAAGGAGGTAATGATTTTCAATGATGATAAGGAGTACCTTATCTTTAGTGCAGAAACGTCACCATCTGATTCTCATTTAGATCCACCCCCAGTATCTCTACTAAATTCAACTATTGGGGAGGAAGAGAGTAAAATAACTATGGGTGAGGAAAAGAATTTTCAAATAGAGGATGTACCAATTGTGAAAGAATATGTTGATGGGTTTCCATACGATTTACCTGGACATCCTCCAGATCAAGAAATTGAGTTTTCCATTGATTTAATTCCTAGTTCAAGGCCCATATCGAAGACCCCTTATAGAATGGCCACTGTGGAATTAGTGGAACTGAATAAACAAATAGAGGAGTTGAGTAATAAAGGATTTATTCGCCCTAGTGTTTCTCCATGGGGAGCCCCTTTTATTTTTTTAAGAAGAAAGATGGATTTATGAGGTTGTGCATTGACTACAGGGAGATCAATGCTATAACAATAATGAAAATGTATCCCCTACCTTGCATTGATGATTTATTTGATCCAACTCATGGAGCTAAATATTTTTCAAAGATTGAACTTCGATCTAGATATCATCATTTGTGTGTGATGAAGGAAGACATTTCAAAGACAGCATTTCGAACCAGGTACTAGCATTAAGAGTTTACAGTAATTTCTTTTGGAATGACTAATTCACCCACTATTTTCATGGATCTAATGAATATAGTTTTCAAGGAATATCTTGATGACATTCTAGTGGTATTTATTTATGATATCTTGGTATAATAAAAAACCGACTAAGATCATTAAAATCACTTGCGCACTGTTCTAAAAACCCTCAGAAGAAATGAATTATATGGGAAGTTTAGAAAGTTTAAATTCTGGCTTCAAGAGATTTCTTTTCTTGGCCATATTGTCTCTCAAGATGGAATCTACGTTGACCCTTCAAAGAAAAAGGAAATATAAGAATGGACAACACCGATGAGTATAACTGAAGTATGAAATTTTATTGTTTTTGCAGGTTATTAATGGTGCCTCCTCTAGAATTTTTCCTGATTGGCTAACCCATTAACCAATATCAAATGTAAAGGGGTTAAACTTGTTTAGAAAAAAAGAGTGTGAAGAATATTTTAAAGAACTAAAGAGAATATTAGTCAATTCACCTATATTGAATCTACCATAGGGTAATGATGAGTTTGTTATTTATAGTGATGCTTCAAAGAAAGGACTTGGTGGTGTCCTTATCCAGAATGATAGAGTTATTTCATATGCATCACGACAGCTAAAAATTCATGAACAAAACTATCCCTCTCATGATCATAAGTCAGTAGCTGTAATATTTGCTTTGAAGATATAGAGACTCTATCTTTATGGTGAAAAATGTGAGATATATACCGATCACAAGAGTTTTTTTATATTTTCTCATAGAAATAACTCAATATGAGGAAAAGATTATGGTTTTAACTACTCAATTATTATGATTGAACTATATAATACCACCCAAGGAAGGAAAATAAGGTGGCAGATGCTTTGATTAGAAAGGATCATGGAGTTTTAAACAAGATGATAGTTGAAAGAGATCCTATGTTCATGGATCTATTAAAGATGGATATGGGAATAATCATAGGAGGTGAAACATCAATACCTTTTCAAATGGTCTCCAAAATATATTTACTAGAAATGATAAAAAATTCTTAGACTGATGATGAGGAGTTTTAAAAGAAAATTAGAGCTATGGATGACAATATATTGATTGAATTCATATATGAAGATGGAATTTTGAAATTCGGGAAGAGACTTTGTGTTCCTCAAATACCAGATCTAAAAAGGGAATTATTGGATGATGCTCATAGCTCCAATTTCTCTATACACCCTGGTAGCACTAAGATGTATAGTGATTTAAAGGAACATTTTTTTGGGACAACATAAAGAGGGAGATTGCTGATTATGTGTCAAGATGTATGGTTTTTCAACAGGTGAAGGCTGGAAGACAACATCCTAGAGGAGTCATGAAACCTCTACCCATACCTGAGTGGAAATGGGATGATATTACAATGGACTTTGTCATGGGGGTACCAAATACTCCTAGAAGGAATGATGAAATATGAGTCATTGTTGATCGTCTTACCAAATCAACACATTTTATTGCTATTAGAGGAGATTTACCACTTGAATGTATAGAGATACTATATATTAATGAAGTTGTAAGACTTTATGGTGTACCCCTATCGATTTTTTATGACCGTGATCCCCATTTTACATCATGATTCTGGAAATGTCTTCAGAGTGCCCTGGATACTGAACTTCGTTTCAGCACTGTCTACCACCCTCAAACTTACAGACAATCAGAACGGACTATTTAATCCTTAGAAGACATGTTGAGATCTTGGTCACTTGACTTTCAAGGTACATGTGATCAGTATTTTCCTTTTGTAGAATTATCCTATAATAATAGCTTTCATTAAATTATTCATATGACACTATATGAAGCATTATATGGGAATAGATGTCACACACCAACCTATTGGGATGGTGTTGGTGAATGAAAACCCATCGGCCCATAACATATTGAGGAAATAATTGAAAAGGTGAAGATAATCCAAACCCACATCAAAGTAGCGCAAAGTAAGAAAAAGATCTATGCCGATAACCGAACAAAGGATTTGGAATTTCAAGTAGGAGATCATGTTTTTCTAAAGGTATCTCCATGGAAGGGTGTTATAAGTTCCGGTAAGAAGGGTAGATTGAGTCCGAGGTACACTGGACCTTTCAAAATACTAGAACGAATTGGATTTGTAGCTTATCATTTGGAAATGCAACCAAGTCTCTCCAAAGTTCATGATGTGTTCCATGTATCAATGTTGAGAAAATAAATTCCTGACCCAATGCATGTACTCACCTATGAAGAAATAGAAATGGAACCTGACCTGTCTTATTGTGAAGATCCAATCAGAATTCTTGATACCAAAGAACAAGTGTTGAGAAACCAGACGACTCGTCTGGTGAATGTACTATAGAGAAAACATATGATGGAAGAGGCAACATGGGAACCCAGGGAACTTATGATGAAGAACCACCAGAATCTTTTTACGCAGTAGTATTCTAGAAATTTCGAGGATGAAATTATTTGAAGGAGGGAAAAATGTACACCCCAAGCTTCCACTGTACTCTTCTCTTTGAATAATACAATAGCTTGGGATGTACGCAACTTCGAGTTCTAACATACCATGATCAATCAAACTAGATGTTTTTAATAGTTATACCCACTTTTTTAATTTTATTTTTTTTTAAAAATGGACTTCATTTTTGGATTCAAAATATCAAAATTAGCTTAGGGTGAGTTTTTGGTATTTTTCTGAAAACTTTCGATTCTCGATGAATAGTGAAAAAAACACTCTATTATTGTTTAAAACTGAATTTTTATTTAAATTTTTATTTATTTTATTTATATTTATTTTAAGTCAAAATAGATACATAATACCTATATTAGTTCAATGTAATTCATTGGAGTCATTTTATAATAAAAATAGATGAATAAAATTTTATTGAACTTTATACCGTCTTTTACCCACCTTCTAGGCACGCTAGTAAATTTGTATAAAATGTAATTTTATCACTTCTGTGAATTGAATTTCAAAAATTGGAGAGACACAGTTGACATCAGTAAGTAAAATGTTGTTTAATAATATGAAAATAATTTTTGGTGAATAGTGACTTTTGACTTTTATTTACCACGATTAAAAGTAAATAGGGTAATTAAAGGTAAAAATGATATTATTATTACCCTAACACATGTCATAATTCTATTGGATAAGTGTATTTAGACCAAAATCAACCTTAGGAATAATATATGATCCTTTTGGTCCACTTGGATTTGATTGGGACATTTATTATTATTTTTAAAGAAGAGTTAAAAGTGTTAAATTCAAATTTTCATAACTAAAACATTTTTAATATAGAGTTATACATATGATAAATTAGACTATAAATATTCATTAGAAAGATAAAATTATTTTCTACATAATGGTATTTTATTTATAGTTTTTAGAGATTAAATAATTAAATTTATTTTTGACATAATGATGATGTAGTAATTACCTTATTAATGAAAGATTAAAATAATTGATATCATAAATACAAAAATAAATGTAAATTGGTACTTTTTATGAATTAAAAGAATTTTGTAGATTAATAGGACAAGTTAGGGTTGATTTAATGAATTTTTTTCGAATTAATGATGCTGTTATAACTTTCAATAAAACCAAATACTAAATAATTTCAAAATTGACATAAATGAGTTTTTAAAACAAATACTATATTATTAATTGTTATAATATTCCTGAAAAAATAAGGATCAGCCAAAGGAAATAGATAAGGTTAGATATATCCATAATTAAGCACTTGGGGTTACCTTTGATTTTATATTAAGTTTATTAACCATTTATTATAATAATACAAGAATACATGGTAAAAGTTAAACTATTTAACTAAGAGTTATATCTAAAAGACAAGGTTAAAATAGTAACCTAAACTTGTATAAAACCTATTGGTTGAGAGGATTGCGACCTCTTCCCACATTATATTTAAAATAAATATTTTTGGATCCATTATAAAACTAATATTATTTTATAATAAAATAATATTTCAAGCTTTTCCTAAAGTGACCCTCACCTCTCTTATAAAAGGGTACTTCCCCTTATCTTAATTTCACATCTCCAAAGCCATTTGGTTTGGCCAAAACCTACTCAAATATATTCCCAACTACCCTCACTTCAACCTAGATTTCTTACTTTGATCATAAATCCAACCTAAGGATACCTTTTGATCAAATCAAAAGGAACCACCCGAAGAAGAGGTCATAATTGCATCACCTCTTTCTACGTTCTTTTCTTCTTCCACTTCCACATTCTTTGTTGTTTCCACACCAAAATAAACACACCAGTACCTTATACATACTGTGATGTTATTATAAATATGGTACAACAATATTCATTATTTTATCCATCCTATTAATGAAAAAGTCACCATACATGCGTACGTACGGCGTACCATCTCCACGTCGTGGTGTAGTTTGTTATTCAACACTTAATTATTTTCGATGGGTATAATAATGAGTATAATTGATGTAAATAATAAATATAACATGTTAATGATTCTTTATATATGATATAACATCCAATTACGTACGATTCCACCATCAAAATAATGATATTGTCTCCCGTGCGTATGTACAGATTACCGTCTCCATGAACGCGATAATATTCATTTCCCCATCGTAACCATTCAAGAATAATTTTCATTTTATGATTAAAAAAATAATGTTTAAGAATATAATATAATTCTGTATATGAATTAAATACATCCTATCCATAACTAACATGACTTACATAACAAAACATATAAAGGAAAACAAATTAGTTAACATGTGAAACAATGATACTACTGAAATATTATTAACAAAACATTATTAAAAGATCATATATGATATCATATTTATGTATATGGTTCTTTAATAATTTAATAAAAATTATTTAACTATTATACAGGAGGTTAAGGTACCATTGATCAAGGAAAATTACAAGGTGAGGGTTAATTTTATAATCTCTTTACTTATCCGAGGGTGTTTATATGTAAGTATCTACTGGGACCTCTTTATCATCCACATCCGTGTTTCTTAAAAATTTATTTCAAAATATTTTTTCTATTTACTATACTATTGGTTAAAATAATTTATACCCTTTTTGACTTTAAAAAATGGTTTGAAAGGAATCTTTCCGTCATTTTCCAAACAAGTTACTTTATAACCTTTTCGAAAAATTAAGGAAAAAATGTTTTTTAACTTATACGGTGGGTGAAACTATTCTCCTATGTTATAACACCTTCAAAGCTTCCCTTACAATATTTTAAGAATGTTTTCAAAATAAATATTTTATTTTATAATTACATAACATTTAAATGATCTCAAAATTTCTCTCAAATAAATTTGATTTCATCTATGTCATCTTCCTATGATGGATTTTACACTTGTTTGAAGTTGATTTGTTATGATAGAAATAATCCATAGTATATTGAAGGTTTTGGGATATGTTTGACTATGGATGTGTTATTTTTATACCATTCATGGTTTATGGTTAAATTATTAACATTTCTTATACCAGTTCTAATATGAATGTTTATGTTATTTTTCAAATATTTTCATATGAGGAATGCATTGGACTTAGTAAGTGATGGGTGGAGCTCGTTGTAGCTGCTTGATGCATCAGTATGTATCATGAGACAAGCTAGTGTCTTGGAACAAGGCCTTGACAAAATCTTATTTGTAGTCGTGGCACGAGGCATTGACCATGTGGTTATGATTTCTGGAATTATGCATTCCATCATTATAAAATTGGATATTGATATTACATGTGATTATTTTGACTAGTAGAATATCCATGTGAATATATAAATGGAATTATTTGATTTATCTTTTCCATATTATGCTAAAGTTTAAGTTTAAAAGGCTTATGTTTTAGTCTTATACATTAACTTAAATGTTTATGTTGATTTATTAAAGTTTATGCTATATTAATATCCTTACTGAGCATTTGAGGTCACCCCTTTCTTATGTTTTCCTTTTCCCAGGATGTAAAGAAGTATATTATGATTAACCTTCTAGGATAGGCCAAGGATATGAGTGTGTTCAAAGGGGACACAATTTTGTTTTTTTAATTCATGATGTAATGTAAAACTTATGTATGTATCTAGCACTTCTAAGGACACTAAACTGATCGGTATTTTAGGACATGATTACTTGTATCATTCCAATGTTATGTAATAATGTAATGACTCTGGGTAACTATGGTCGGGGCGTTACAACAGATGTTTTCACCAGACTTCTGAAGACATCCAAAGAAAAAAAATGATATCTTGGTTGTTTTGGATCATCTTAAAAATATGGAAAACTTTATTACGATTCAAGAGTATTTATCATTAGATCAAATGGAACAGATATACATCATAGAAGTGGTATGGTTGCATGGTGTAACTCTATCTATTGTATCCGATTGAGATCCAAGATTCACCTCTATGTTCTAGAAGAGTCTCCAATACGCTCTGAATACCGAGCTGAACTTTAGTACGACTTATCATCTCCAAACTGATGGCCAATATGATAGGATTATCTAAAAACATGAGGACATGTTGAGACCATGCCCAATGGAATTCAAATTAGGATGGTTTCAACATATTCCTTAGTTGAGTTCTTTTACAAAAATAGTTTCCACTCAAGCATCCAAATGGATCCATATGAATACTTTTATGGGAAGAGGTGAAGAACAATGAAATGTTGGTATGAAGTTGGGGAGTGAAAACTTATTGGGACATAAATGGTCAAATAAATGGCGGAGAAGGTTAAAACCATACAGAAGCACATCAAAGCTGTTGAGAGTTGACAAAAAAGCTATGCTGACAACCATAGACGAGACCTAGAGTTTGATTTTGGAGATATTATTTTCCTCCATATATCTCCATGGAAGATATTGACGCTATTTGGGAATAAGGGAAAGCATAGTCCAAGGTAGGTCGGTTCTTTTGAGATACTTGATCACATTAGAGAAGTGTCGAACCTATATCAAGTACATGATGTATTCTATATATCGCTCTTGAGGAAGTACATAAATGACCCATTGAATGTACTCAATTCAGAGTTGGTACCATTGGAGAATGAACTCTCCTATAAAGAGAAGATGGTGGAGATATTAAATAATAGGGAAAAATTTATATGAAAAAAGACAATTCCCCCCGTCAATGTTTTTTAGAGAAACCACAATTTTGAAAAAGCAACATGGGAATTGGCGGAAGTGATGAGGCATAATTACCCTTATCTATTTTAGTGTGAGAAAAAGAAATTTTTAGGGTGAATTTTCTTAAGGGCAGAAGGTTGTAATGACCTGATCATTTATGAATAAAGTTCCCTTTATTTTAATGTCTTATGGATATAGAAAACACATGCAATTTTATTTATTATTATTGGGTTTCAATGATTGTTACGTATCCTTACCATTGATAATATAGTCGTTGAATAGTTTCACACAAATAATATAAATATATGGTTTTAATAAATCCTTTCGACATAGAAAAATGAGATAATGGCCTCATCCAGTAGACTCGGGCCTCACAAAGCTCATTTTTCGAAGCTCGGAAAGGAGGTAGTGTCACTGGGCTTCGTTCTTGACAAAGACCAATATGATATTTAACATTTCAATCTTGAACAGAGTCACCTACTAGAGAAATTCAAATTAATAGAGATTACCACCGGGGTGATGTTATCCAAGCCACCCCAATAGTCCATCACCATCGTACACCTTACCCTTAAGTCTTATGCGTGTGTTATAAGGGGTTATGTACAAGGTATTAGTTACTTATTGTATAATACCATTCTATAAATAAAAGTTTTATCCCATCAATTCCTTTATGGGGATAGTATTTCTTAAAAAAATGATGAATTTGACATATTGTTTTTTCGGGTAAAAATAGTAATTTTGAGAAATATATGAATTATTAAATTAAACTATGTTTTTATAAAAAAAATTCTTATAAATTATGATTATATCAGTTCTTTATCTATAAATTATTAGGTAATAAATTTTATAAGAGTTATATTTTTATATGATAAAACAGAAACTGTATTCATAAAGAATTTATTTTTAGGAATTAATGAATTTTTAAAATAATTAATATTTTAATAAATTATTATTATCAAATTAATTTTATTAATACTATATGACTATAATTTTTATGAATTCAAATGTAACTTTTTATTACGGTTTAAAAACTATTTTTTCAAAACCCATCAATTTGCAATAAATGTCAGTTCTCATTTTAAAAGTGAAAATTCACATATTTATAAAATTATTTAGATAAAATGATTATTATTTTTGGATTCCAAATGTCAAAATTATCTAATGGTGATTTTTTTCATAATCTTCTAAGACATTTGAATTTTTGGGTAAAAATTACATAATATACAAGTATATAGTGCGTTTTATGATGTCTTAATGACCTAATAGTGATGTAATAAATACCATAAAAGGTATATAAAACAAAATATATGTTTTAACTTTAAAATAATGTGATTTTATAGTTATTTTAAATATTTTATAATGCCTTATTGAATCCTCCAAAATGTATACCATATTTTAAGATTTTAAGTTCATGTCTTTAATAATGTGATTCACCTCCACATAAGAAAGACCAATATTTTAATATATTTGGACCACGGCCTTATAAAATAATTTTTTTCAATCCTATTTGAAAAAACCAATCAAATGGTTTTTTTTGAATATTTAATTATATTGATGGAAAAAGCTAGGTTTGTGAAATATTAAAGAATTCCCCTCTCATTTCCTATATAAACCCAAACAATCTCCCACTTTTATTCCATAAAAACATTATAGCACGTCCCTAATCTATAATCCTATATATATAATACTAAAAAGGATCCCAAATCTCTCAATAATCCCCTCTTAAAGATTTTTAATTCACACACTCAAGTAAGGTTTTCCTTCTTTTCTCATTTTTATCCAAGATACCTTATATTGTTACACCCTTTTATTTTCAATTAGAAATTATGAGGTTTGTTTTCTCACCTCCACCAAACATCCCTTATTTTTTTAATAATTATATACCCCTTTATCTCACATTAATCCCTCCCATGTACGCCCGTTACCATGCAGAAATTTAGTAAGAGTTATTTTATTCCTCACCTTTCTTCGAGTTTCTTTATTATATTACACCATCAATTTAAAAATTACTCATGTTGGGAATTGTATTTATATTATCCCCTTGATTCCCATTTCATGTATAAATGATTATAGAACCCTTTCTCTCTCATCAACCCATTTTATGAATCCCCATGTTATGATGTTATGCTGTCAAAATTGCACCACGAATTTTCCATGATAAAATATTCATGTAGTGAAGATCATGGCCATTTATCTACCAATGATATTCACCTTTATTCACATATACTTATTGATTATATATTTTTATATATTTATTCCACATTAATTTATTGTGGAATAAATTATGTCGTTGAATGAATCCATGTTATATGATCTATTTGGAAAACTTAGGCATGGGATTAAAATGACCAGGAAGGGTGCGCCCTAATAACGATCCAATACATTGGATAATGTTTAGTATCATGATATGTCATGTTGGCATAGGGGTTTAAATTATTCCATTATAAGAAATTCATCCATATTGTTTGTATAGGGGTTTAACTGATTCCTTTATGTTAATGGTGCAGTGTTTTAAGTTGTTTCCTCATTTCCATGTTATGATGATCATGCTATATTATGCCTTTATGTTCATGATTCTCTTATGCTCCATTAATATGTATATTTCCTAACATGTATTTTATTATTCATGTTATTCCTTATTTAATCCCTTAAGATACTTTATAGATCACCCTTTTCTTATGTATGTCCTCAGGTTATCCCATGAAATGCTAAGTATGAAGGAATGTTGTGGTCATATAAAATATGTTCCCAATAAAGTTGTTGTATTTTATACCTTAAGTTTTCATGTAATGTTCCTAAGCCTCAAAATAAACTAGACCTATCAATATTATAGGTTGTATTAAGTGTATGTTTATGTAATAAATCATGTTTAAGTGTGTAATAAAGACCGGAGTTGTTATATTATTTTACTATTCTTTGTGATTTGACATCATATATGATTTGTGTAGGTAGGTGATTATATGTTTTCCTCTTTTCTGTGAAATCTAGGTCCATCCTATACTTACTAAAATCATTTCATCAAGAAATTATTCAATTTAAGAATTTATTTAAATGTTCTATATGATCTATTAAGTAATTTAGCAGTTTAAATGGGCGTCTTCAACCTATTATTGATATTAATGGGTGTTTTAGATTGGTTATAACTTCTTGTTGATTTTTTATTTATAGTATTAATATATTTGTTTAATGGGACTATACCTTGTAATTTTTTGGTTGACTGATTCCAAATGTTTTTAAAATGAGGTCTATTTCTTGGTTTCAAGATGTTTAGAACCGCTATTCACGTTTCAAATGTAATGTTATGTAAGGTTTTTATACACATATGAATGGGTGTGTATATATATAAGAAAATATTTACATGTGAATATATGAATATTTCCATTAGAGATGTATATATATGTGTGTGTGTTTGTGTGTATCTAATTATAAAACATGAAGATTTCAAATTTCAATGTAGAAAAGTGTTTTGTTGGAAAATTTTTAAGATTTATTTGAAATAATGATTTAAATTCATAGTCGGTATTTTTAAAATAAAACTGAGTGTGATGTTATTATTATCATTATTTAATGTATAATTTAAAGAGGCCCTTTTTGATTTAAAAAAGGAAACAATATGTTTTATATGAAAATTGAAATTTTATTATGAATTGTTTAAAAATGATATTTCTGGTGATCAAAGTGAAACTATAAAATTCTCATGTGAAACCCTAGGTACTTGGGTATGATAATATATATTAGAAATTGACCTTTCCATTGGTTACGATGTTACCCTACCAATGGTATAGAGATATTTACATCCCACGAGCCTAGTGATGTAGAAATTTTACTGGCACACAAACATAGATATAGTTCCATTCCAATAATTTCGGGTCTCCCTAATTAGTAACATAGAAGTTCTAGGTTCCCCTTATCTTAGTGAACAATGTTGTTTCTACCATGATACCTATTTTAAATTACTAATTTTACAATTTTTACCTTTCACTAGTTTTAAATTTCAATTCAGTGATTTTATATAAATAATTCTATCTATATTTCTATTTGTTTCACTAGGTTGTTATTTTTCTCTAGTAGCTCTATTACATACATTCCCAATCACTTTTTCACATTTCAATTATGATTTTTCAATATATTTTTATCCTAATTTAGTTATTTAGTTTTTGTTACTTTATATATTAATTTATTTCATTTTTTAGTGTTTTTATGGAAATGGTTTCTAAAATGGGGACTTCATAAGTCGATTTTAATGGGATATTTAAGGAGTTTTTTAAAAATTTCTTAAGCTTTGTTTGTATTTTAAAATGGGATCATTGAAAATATTTATGATTTCCCTATTACAAATAAATAAAACCCTGTTTTTATATTAATTCATTTGAAACTATAATTTCAAGACTATTTTATAAAATAGAATCCATGGATTCATTGCTGAAACCCTTTTATGATTTTAGTACGCATCCTATATACACCACTCACTATCTATAGGCAAAGTAGTGCTTGTTGGTTTAGACTTTGAGTAAAAGGAGTATAACTTCATGGAATTATGGTCTCAGGACACTTTTAGAGTGATTCTTTAGTTAGCCGATTGAGATTTACATTGGGTCACATGGGATAGCTTTTTCAGGGATGTTAATGCTTATTTTTAACATTTTAGTATTTTTGGAAAATCAACCCTTCCAAATTTCCTTTACTTTATGGGTGTTTAATTATATATTTAGAGATATAGAGTATAATATGTGGGATATTGTGTGTGAGTGGGGTTTAGGTATAAAAATAGATTAGTTTTTAAAATTTTTTTTTATAAATTTATACGACTTATTTTTTTTGGCATTGACGTATGAGTTATGGATGGGTCTTGATATAATTTAAATAAAATTCCAATTCTTATTAAATCATATTTATTAAGATAAATTGTTCACATTGAGTATAGTTTTTATTTCCTTCTAATTTTCTCTAGTCTTGGGGATTCGCATACCACCTTGTTATGTCATGGGCTGTCTCAGACATTGAATTGATTTATAGTTTGAGTTTTTTCATGAAAATTGTATCAGAGAGTAGGTTCATAAGAGGTATGTGGTTCTTAGAGAAAACCATCTATTTTTTTAATTTCTAGAAGATGGAGATAGGATCATAATAGCTCAATTAGTAGGTCATGGGTTGGTGCCTTATCAATACCACTCCTGGTAAAACCTAAGTTACCATAGGATGTCAAAATTTGAATTTTGATTCCTTTCTTTACATTCATTTTTTGTGATGATTTTTTTATAATTCATGGTCTCTTGATTCAATGTTTCATAGTTTCGGTTGAGGATTTTTGAGACTTGGAGTGAAAATAAAAGTTTTTCCAAAGGCACAATATTAACATTAATGGTCTGGTAACCCTTTTGGATCCTATTTTCATGGTCTTTTGAGGATTTTAGTGGTGGTTTCAAGGTTATCACATGGTCCAATGAACTATGTATCCAAACCGTACATAACCACTAACCCTTACTTAAATCATTTTATTTGGTTCAATTTTGTTTGTTCAATTTTTTTTTTGTGTTTCCTATTGTTAGTTTAAGAAGATCATAGAGGGTTTTATGGTGTGTAGTTTTTCTTTTAGTGATTTTTTTGAAATTTTTCAATTGGAAAAAAATTACTGAGGCAAAATAATTATTTTTTAAATTCATAAATAATTTTTAAAATAAAATATAAAAATTTATGGGGTGTTTTCTACTTGTTAAATGAATTCAATAATCAAAAAATTATTTAAAATGTATTCTTAAATGAAATTAATTAGTTTTTTAAAAAATAATTTAAAATAAAATTTCATAATCATAAATATAGTTGTTATCTCTCATAAAGATACTTTAATTTAATTACATGAGTTATTTTAATAACAATTTTGAAAATGTTTTGAAATTAATTTGGTTGGGTTTTCAATTGGGGAAAAATTGTTTTAAGGTATGTTCATAGTTTTAAAATTAGTTTTTATCTGTCAAATTTTAATTCGGGGTATTTATATGGGAATTGTGGGATTTTTGTGAAAATAGTTAATCTTGGTGAATTGTGTTTCTATATTCAATTTATTATTTATGTTGGGAATGCTTGATTTGAGTTTTAGAACATTTATGGATAGAATCATGTTTAAAATTGTTTCATTTTTTCTCTATAAAAGTCTCAATAAAAGTTCGATGATTATCCTTTATGGTTTCTTCCATTTGTTTTCAAGTGTGATATATTTTTTTGAATTTTTTATGGATGGTTTTTAGAGATTTAAGCTTATTGATTATGAAGTGATTAGCGGTTTTGACGATATTATGAATTGAAGTTTCTTTGGGTGTCCTATGGATTATTACTTGGGGAGTACTAATTATTTTTGTGGTCTATCATCATGTTCTATTTCTTCCAACATGATTACTATGTATTTTGTTTTTTATGAACACTATCATAGGAGTGTTTGGTGTGATTGAGATGGGTTCGATGTCTTTTTATTGGTTGGGTTCAATGAGAGTGGGTGTTTTGAGAGTATGTCATAGGATATCCTCCCTTAACCTGTGGATAGTTTTCATTTTAACATTATCAATGCATTTTATGATTTTGGGAACTATTAGTTGTATCTCACCTTTTTCCCTAATAGGTTTTTCATAATAATATTCATTCAATGTAATAGATCCATTAAATCTTTAATTATAAAAAAGTGATTGAGGTTGATTGTGTGTTCTTTTGTTTTCATTGTCTTGAGACATAATTGATGGTTTTTTTGGATTGTATGGTATTTTTGAATCCACTTAGGATCCTTATTTACAATTTCTCATTTATTTAATATTTGTACTATTTTGGGGGGAGTTTTTTTGTCTTTATGGAATTATGGATAAGTTTTAATGTTTTTTGATTGATGTTGGGTTTCCAAGGTTGGAATGGGTGGGTTTTGTTTTTTGATGTATTCCTCTAGGACTGTCATTTCTTTTTGGATCGCGATGATAAGTTAAACATTTATATTGTCGGTAGAATTATTGTTTTTTTTTGGATTTAGATTCCTGTCTTTTGAGTTGTTCTTCATATTTTTCAACCTAGAACCTTTATGTTTAATGTTTTGGTCCAGGTTGTGATTTTTTCTTATGATTCTCATTTTTAATCTGGATGAACATTAGGTCATTGATTGTTTTTAAGCCTATGTAATCCACTAGTTTTAGATTCCTTTCTAGGTGTAATAAATGGTCATGGTGGGTAGAATTATCACACCTTAACCCTTGTAATTTTATTTATTTGTTTACTTACATTATTGTACAAGAGGTGTGGGTCCTTTTTAGAAAAAAATATTTATTTTTTTTAAAAAAAAACTCATGTCATATAATTTGGAAACATTATTGACCAAACCATGAAATAGCTACATCGGTAGAGTCTATAATGTTGTAGTTATTTTATTTATGGTTAGTGCATGGTTTTTTAACTATGTAGACCAACCATGATTGTACCCTAGTGTACCCAGTGAAGGTTATATGGTTTGGTAAGTAGTAATACAACCATGAAAGGAACCTAGAATTTTAAAATGATATAATTATTAAAAACCCCACTAATTTAACCACTAAACACATCCACTTATCATCTCAGCCCTCTAAAACGATTCCCGGTCTAAGAGACCCCCTCACGCGACCTACTCTCTACCTCCTCTAATTCATTTTTCATCTCTCATCAAATTTAACATGGATTATTTTGGTTTGGTATCCTTTAATTATTATCCACATTTCCTCTCTTTTTTATTTTTTTCATCTCTTCCCCTCACCATGATTTTTTATAGGCTTAAACCTATATAGGTTTTCATTCAAATTTATTTTGGTCTTGTTTCTCTAGGTTTTATGAAGTCCATTTTGAGCCATTATATCATCATTCATAGTGATTTTAGATCATCGGAGCTTAGTCTAGGTAGGGGTGTTTTCATTTTATCCTCATTTCCTTTCAATTTATGTTATTATTTCTTTTAGAAAATTAATTTCTCATAATAATTATGTATGATAATAATTTATTTAAATGTTCCAAATGATACAACAAGAGGTTGAGTGTTTAAAAATGGGTTTCTATGACCATTGATTGTTTATAAAGGGTTCTTAATGGAGTTTTGGATTGTTTTATAAATTCATATTCATTTTATGTATTTTTATTATTAGTATATATATTTTATGTAATTTTCACTTTGTGTTTAATGATTTATTATGTCCAATGGTTTTTAAATTGAGGCCAATTTCTTGGTTTCAAGAGTTTTATAAATGTTATACATTCTTCAATTTTTTTTATATCTAATGTTTATACACATATATATTGGTTTATATATATATATATATTCACACATTAACATATTAATATGTAAATTGAGATACTTATATGTGTGTTTATATGTGTGTGAGTACATAGGTTCATAACAATAAAAATTGAATAATTTTAATATAAATGTAAATTTTGAATTTGGTCTTCAAATAAGTTTTCTAGGGTAATTTTGAACATTTATTTCTATAGATTGATTTAATGGAATGTTTTTTATTTTATAATGTTAACATAGATTGATGTTATTATTATTACTATTGTTATTTCATTTAAAAATATCCATAATGATTTTAAAAATGGGAAGTGTAGGTTTTATCAAAAAATTTGTATTTTCAAATTAATTTTTCATGGGAAATGACTTGTTTAGTGAACAAAGTGATACTATAAGAATATCATGGGGAACCTAATGTATATATTTAAACTAAATTAGATCAGATTAAGCCCTTTATAATAGTTATAGGGTATCCCTAAAAAGTGACATAGTTTTGTGCACATCTCACTAGCCCATTGAATAAGAAATTCCAATAGCTAGTTATAGAGATATGGTTCCATTATGATAATTGAGGGTCACAATAATTAGTGATGTTCATGTTCTCATATCCCCTTTACTAAGTTTCCTTTGGGATTTTCTCCCATGATCCCAATTTTAAATTACTAATGGTATGGTTTTTCCAGTTAAATATTTTTACTTTATATTTCCATGATTATATACAAATACTTTCCTCTTATTACCTATTTTCAACATTGGGTTATGATTTTAATCTAGTAGATTTGTCACTACACTGCCTGATCACTTTTGTACATTAAAATTTTGCTTTGTTCTCATTTATTATATTCTAGTTTTGTTATCCATTTTTTTATTCTTTATATGTTATTTGAGTAAAATTTAGAGTGTTTTTAATGAACTAGATTTCAAAATGGGGACTCTAAAAGAAAATTTTAATGGGATATTTAGATATATTTTTATAAAGTTCCTATGTTTGTCTTGGATTTTAAATTAAAACCATTTAAAATATATATGAGTTAAATTTACCAATTAAAAATATATTATAAAATTAATTTATATAAAATTAGTATTAATGGACGTTTTTGTAAAAGATAATACATGGATTTTTTGGTGAAACCCTTCTTGGATTTTAACTCACACACTACTTACACTACATAGTGTCTAAAAACCAAGTGGCACCTATATGTTCCAAATTTTATTCAGAGGAGTTCCACTTTAAGGACTTTTCTTCCCAAATTATTTTGGATATAGTCTCATGTTAGTGGATAGAGAGTGAAATTGGGTCACATGGGATAGATTTTTTAATAATGTAATGGTTTTCTAGTGTTTTAGTTGTTTCAGGGAAATAAAAATTTATTAAATTTCTTTGCATCATAGGGTGGTTCATTATATAAATATATTTTTGGAGGATATGACATGGGTTATTTTATGTGAGGGAGACTAGGTATGCAGATGTATTTTATTATATAATTAGAGTTATAGAGGATAGGACATGGGTTTATTTACATGAGGGAGTTCAGGTGTGCAAAGGGGTTTCATTGTTTTAAATTATTTATCTTATTTATATTGCTTATTTTTTTCCTAAGCACCCAAATTCTATCAGGGTCATACTAGAATGTTAGAATAATTATGCTCTATATTGAATCATATTTAACTAGTCAAAATCATTATCATTGAATATATTCTAATTCTATAGAACTTTTCACCAGTACATGGTGATCGAGAATGCCCCTAAAGTATTTCATGTGATGGATCAAGAATTTTATTGATGGTCGTCTTAGGTTTCATCATGTCATGTCTATAATATTAGATCATTGATTATTAGAGAACTTCTAAAAATTACTTGTTACTTTAATTATTCATTTTAATTTCATTCAATTTGTTTCTTCTTTTTAAAACCTCTTGATTTCAATTATATTTTAGTATTCTTTCTCAAGGTAACCACCTCTTCATTAAGGGATTAATTATTATTCCCTCTGTAATTTATAAAATAATTAAGGATATTAATTACCTAATTTTTCTCCTTAATTTTTGTATTAAAATCAACAGTTTCATTGGATGTTTATTGTATATAATATTGGCCTTCCATGAACTTCTCTGACCAAGTGATTTCATATTTATGTTTGGAAATATATTATTAAGACTCCTTTAACATTTCACCAATTTTTATGTTTTCTTCTATTCAATATCTAATTCCTCATGTGGAATTTTGGGATCATCCTTTATATTTATAACTTATTTTGGTTAATTTTACTCTCCGATTTTAGATTTATCATTCTCCACTATTTCAATCATAGTATCCTGTGAATATAATTTGAACATCATTTCTTCTTCTTCAAGAAAGAAAATACATTGTCCTATTATTTTTAAATAACCTAAATCTTCCATTGAAACTTATATACAAATTGATATTCATTTCCAAAATTTATTTTCAATTGAAACTTTTTTACTTATTTTTGAGTAATAAATCTCAATATTATCAAATTTAAGCCTCAATGGACACCTTTCTACTATGTTCCTAATATTTCTGAACATAAAAGAAACCAATAATAGTTTTCCCTTGAATTTTCCTATGCATTTTATGAACAATCTAGAAAATAGTAATATAAAATCATCACTCAAATATTCATTAACATCACCACCATGATTAATATATTTTTTCTATAGATTTTAATTCCATGTCCTTTAATATTTGGATCTTCATCAGTTTTATTTTGACATACATGTCCTAAGAAACCTAAATACTTTACAAGTCATCAATTAAAACCTATTCCAAGATTCGTTCTTCGTGTTCCAACATATTTGGATTTTACAGAGGTGTTAATATCATTAGGTTTTTATTAGAAATATTAATATCCTTTTTCTCATCAGAAATATAATTAATGGATCTACAAACCATAGGGATGCATTTGATAAAACCATAAATATTTTAATTGGGATACTTCTTCAAATCAATGATTTTTTTTCACCGCATAAATGTTCTTCCCTGATCATGTTGTCCACTGCAAAAATATTAGTAATCTTGTTCTGAATATAATTAGTATATGTGACACTCATTGTATTCATATATCATTTATTTGAATGTGACATAGATACAAAATTTTGTCCCATTTCATCAGCATGGTGAGTTATTTTATATATTTTATTCATGTACATCTCTATAGGATCCAAAATTTGTATTAAATTAATTTAAATAGATAAAACATAAAGTATGAGATATTATATATGTGATATCATAAGATATGTCAATATATTATAATTGTATCCATTGAAAGGTGAAACTCTCTATGAATTAACTATTTTCTCCACATCAAATATTGTGAAAGATTTAGTAAGAAGAACCTTTCAAAAATGAAACCAATTTTTGTAATCATAAACCCCTAAACACCCTAAGAGGGGGTGAATTATACAGTAAAATTTATTTTTTTAAAATACATCTTTTTCTGATATTGTAAACAACAACTTGAATATTTCAATACCAAAAAACATCCATATAAATCAAATAATAAAAGTAAATATGTTGACATGGGTGTGTTAATTGGTTTTATTATGTTAGAAACATTAAAGTAGAAAATAAAATTATGTTTCTGTATACTAAGGGAATAATTAATTCATTATTTTTATTTCATAGTTTTTAGTTTAGTTAAATTATAATACCAAGGTTCTGTCAATCTTTCTACCTATCCACTCATTACAGTATGATAGATTCATGAAAAAATGTGACACATAAGTAATTTTCAATGAAAGCTTAAAATAAATTAACAAACTAAAATTGAAAAGGTATTTATTTTAATCCTTGTTTTTATTAATGCTTCCATTTCTTAAAAAAATACTAATAATCAAGAAAAATAATAAAAATTGCTTTGAAATTATAGGTTGAAATAATTTCTTCCTTATAATTGTGGATCTCTTAAATTCATATAATATTTCCCCATATTCTCTCTAATAACATCTTATAATATTAACCCTATTACCTTTCTATAATCCTTTACTTTATTATCTTGTAAAAAATTACTTCATGATCAAGATAATGTTCAAATAAATGTAAATATTTTTAGATAATTTGAAATTTGTTTTTAATCTACAAAATCCTCAAAATCTATAATAAATAGTGTTTCAATTTCCTTCAAGGAAAAATTTTCTAGTCAGTGATTTTAATCCAAAAAATTGGTTATTGAAATATATATCTCTATAAAAAATAAATTACTTATTTCTTTTAGTCATCATATCTAAACTACACTATAATATAGTGTTAAAAAACAATGAAATAGTTTTTCTCTACACAATTTAAGTAGATTCTAGAAAAATTATCAAGTAAGATACCCATATTAATGGAATCTTCCATGATAATTCCTGTATTTCTATAAAAATAGCCCGAAAGATGTGAATAATTTGATTACTCACCATTTTGATAATGAACTTTTTAAATTTCTCGGTCTTAGAAACTCCCAACATGATAACATGTTATTGATGTATTGTTTATTTTTACAATCATATACACAGACCATGAATATATCATACACCTAAGATTATGAAAAATCCTCTTTTATGATAATCTATTATATCACCCATGAATTATAAAATTCCTCCTCACCAAGATAGTTGTTTTAATACCAAAATTTAGTCTGTTTCATTTTGAAATAGATTTCTTATATTCAATAATAACCCCTTTAAACTTCACTAAAACATCTCCATACTTCTTCATGATTGAAACCATGTCATGTTTCATACTTAATATTCAACTGAATTCAAACGCAGTAAACTATAAACAAGCTTCATCAACAAAATCCTTTGATCATCATTAACTCTATCATTTTCTTATTTAATATCCAAGGTTCCATCATTTATATTATATATTTTTTTAATGTACATTCCACATGTAATATTATTTCCCCTCTCTTAATTTTCTCCCAAGAGAGTTCTAACATATATCCCTTTTCCTATAGCGAATCTTCATTCAGTTTTGGTGATTACTTATGCTAATTTCTTATATTATCCTCCTTTTTCTCTAAAAATTATGCTTCCATCAATTTTCCTTAAACCATCCAAGGTGAAATGGTTTTTTGATTTCGTTTTATATAATTTTTGGGAGTTGGATTTTAATGTGTGTGGATCTATTCTCAATTATTGATCAAATGATTTATATATTAATAGAGTTGATTATTTTATTTCATGAGATTGATTATATTCTCCCTCTATTATTTCCATAAATAATTGTGTTTTCTGCTACGGATCATTTTGATAAGTGATTTAAAATAAACTTATGTAAAATATTTAATTTTTTAGGATAGTTCAAGTGATAATTTGTGAAAAATATATATTTTATGTTTATTATATATATTTTTAATGTATAAAAACATCATATGTGTGATTTATGATTAAATGTGTAATTTAATACTACTGTTTTTTATTAGGACATTTTTATGATTCAATAAAATTTCTCTAACTTTAGAGTGAATTTTTTAACTGTTAAAAAATATTTATTTGCCTTAGTGTTGTACTGTTTGGATTTTGATAAAAAATGTTTACTAAAGTTTTGATATCAAAAAACTCTCCCATGATGATTAATTTAATTAATTTGTGATTTTCTTATTGTTTTGTATGAAACGAAATTATTTTACATCAATTTAGGTTGTTTCTTTTAACAGAGTTTAGTTGGTATGATTTTTTATTAAAATAAAGTTTCTACAGTGTTCTATGATTTGAGAAATCATTCGATAGTCGATATTAGATGGAACCTGATATATAATCTATCCACTGGTTAGGCCTATATTGTGCACTATAATTTTGTTCCCCTAATTATGCCCAGATTATACGAGTCATGTGAGTGGGTAAGAAGTATTTCCTCTAATAGGGTGGTTCTATTTAACAAAATAATATATGTTGTACCTATAGAATATCAACACATCATAAGGATATTTTATTAGAGTTTCATTATAATATGGTATGATTTCCTTTTCATTTCCTCTCTTTATTACTAAAACTATTTTGGGATGTCAATATATAAAAATAAGTATTAATGGTAACTCATTTATTTTATGAAAAAGATAAAAGGTTTTTAAATAAAATAAAAGTGTTCTTATTTAATAACTAGCATGTTTGTTTTTATAATTTAGTGGAGTGAATATAATATTTAGCATCACTCCATTGGAATTATACTCACTATCCAAATATATAATTTTGTTAGTATATGTACATTATTATAAATGAAATAAGTAAAGTGAAAACATTACCTTATTTAAATATCTAATTATAGAAATGTAAAAGTTATGTTGGAGGTAAAATGTGGGGGACAATCACATGTCCCATGGATACGGAGTAGTTTTTGGATTTATTTTTCATTTTCATTTTTGGACTTATATATTAGAGTTTGTTGGTCATTCTATCTCTCTATATTCCTGTATGTTTAGGTTTTTTCCTTTTGAATAGTTTATACATGTTACGATCCATTAATATATATATTTGGTTTTTATTTATTTTATTTTATTTTGAGATGGATGTTGTTATTATTTTCTGGTTTATTCTGTATTTTATACATGTACTAGATGATATTCCTCGTTTATATGATTTTTTATTTTAAATTTTTTAATTTTTTTATTATCTGAACATATAAACGCGTAAAAAAGGATTTTCAGTTGAAATAGGGTATTAATTTTTTTAATAAAGGTTAAATCATTCCCAACTTAGATATTTGATTCCCTTGGAACAGTTTATTCCCATTGGCGATCAAGAATGTACTTCGGCTATATGGTGCATTGGGTTGGTTATTGAGAAAGGAAATCTCGAGTTGGTTCATTAAAAATGGTCACAAAGACATGTTTTAAATGTTTATTTATGGATTTATGGTATATAGAAGTTAGAATTTTCATAACCCATGGGGTGTATTTCAAAACAGTGTTTGGAAAACACTTTTAGTAAAGATCTGTAAATTAAAATGGAATTTAGAAAGTGTATTTTTGTCTATTATTTGTTTTATCAATGGTTATTGTGATATTCTAATTTAAATTTAGTTTATCATTATTTATATATAGTTTCTATTTTTTTGATAAATTGTATGATTTGGAGTGAAAATTGAAAGAAGTTTCTTGGTTTAATGTGTTGAATTCATGAGTTATAGTATTTTGGGTATATCATTCAAGTGAGCTAGAGTAACCCATTAGGTATCCCATTGTTTAACACATGGTATGATACACCATACTACTAAATTTTGTATTATATAGAAACCTTATTTATCTTTATTTTTTTCCTAATAAATTTTTATAATCACCATGAGTTCTTATGATATATTTATGATGTTTTTATGAATTTAATGAGTTAATGATGTCATTTTATATGTTTTTAATTGATTAATGTTTTTTAATATGATTTTTATTTTATGTCTTAAACATTTTTTGATAGTATTTTTATGTTATGAAATTAACAAAAAATCCTCGCAGGGGATCATAAGTGTTCCCTTAAGATGGATTTTTAGACAATTTTTTATAGATGGAAAATTATATTAATCAAAACTTAGTAAGTGTAATTATAGAGGATATGAATGATTTGGGAAGAGGAGTCGATTCCAACCAATCTTGTGTTAGAGATCAAGATAACGAATTGCATAAGCATAATCCTCTTACCTTATAAGGTTGAAAAGTACCTCAATAGACGGTGGCTTTATAAATGATATTTAATTTTTCTTGAATTTCGTAAGTCCCCTATTATTAAATACATGACATTCATGCTTAGGGTTCCAAGTATGAAATAGTGGGAATCTACCTTATAATATAAGATACATTAGGGAATATCTTAGAATAACTATAAGAATGTATTTAATTTGTAGTATTATTATAATATCATGAATTTGGTGAAGTTGAGGGAGTTTTCATATCCATGTTAGGATATCCTTATAGTGATTAATGTTTCTACCAACATCACTAGGTTAATGAAATTTGCGCTATATATTTTCATGAATGATAATATAAAGGTTTGTTATTTTGAAAAGGTTATTCTCTCTAATATTATATTTAAATGTTTTCTTATTATACCACACTTATTTTATGGTATAGTTTAACAAATCCATGATGGTGGATAAATAATTCATAAAAAAAACTCTAATGTGTAGATGTTTTCTTACGACCGGCAGTGGTGGAAGTGATCTCTCGGGAAAGAAAAGGAAATGAGTTGAGTTTAGGTGGGGATGTAGTAGTAATTATTGGAAACCAAGTGATTTTATTTCATCAAATCATGTAGGGAATATATCTCTTATGTGTAATAATTATAAAAATATATAGTATTTGAAACCCTTATACTAAGATTATTTAAAATCTTTTAATTCATGTGATGTATTTGGTTATCTTTAAAGGTTATGTAAAATAAACTCTCAAAAAAGGATTAGTACTAGTTAAATTTCTCTAAAAGGATCCCAACTAGACATTAATGTATCAAAAGATATGGGGCCACATTATTAAGGATGTATATGAAGGACTAAACCTTATCATGGGTAGATATAGAGGTATAATGTAGATTAGTTTATTGGTAACTCTTTAACACAACCCAAATTTGGGAAACTATTTAAAAACTAAACATAAGATACTATGTATAAAGCTATACTTACCATAATCTAAGGTGAATTTATTATTCCATCATTAATTATTATTTATTTCTGTGATATTAGTGTCCCAAAACGCTTTTATTTTTTTAAGAGTGGTGTATTTATGGAATTTATTGTCTGGTTCTACCCATTTTATCAGGGAAATCTCCAGTCCTTTAAGAATGAAGGGGTATAGATTCATAATAACCTCTTGTGTAATAATTTTTTTCTATGTTGAAATTTCTTGGGATATTTTTCTTTTTCATAAAGATATTTTTCTTGTTTTTGGCAATGAACTAGATGATTAGGTTCAAAGTTCATATTTATTTCTACTATAAAATGGTAATATTTATTCCATTTAATGAAATTTCACAACCATTTCACGGTGACTGGGATCCTATTTTAAAAGGGGATAGACAAGTATTTTATGATATTATAGAATTTTCTAATCATTTGGGATCAATTCTAGTAAAACTAGTTTATAGAAATTCAAGGAAAGAACTTTTACCTATGTTAGGTAATTTCCCAAAAGTATTTCTAGACGATACCTTTGATTTTTGAATAAATAGATAAATGAAATTCTCAATTTATCTTTTTCCCAGGATATATATTATATCCTTAAATTCATGTCACAATTCTACAGTAATATTGTTGGATAAATATTATTTCATGTGACCTTTAGGGTAAAATAATTATTTTTTTTGGTTCATGTTGCCTTTGATAACCCATTTGTCTTTTTTTATGAAAAGAGATGAGATTTTTCACCAATGTTTTCACTATTAAATGTGTATTAAGGTGAATGTGAAAAATAAATAATCTTATACCTTGTATTTACGACTTAATTGAAAAAATTAAATAGTTAAATGGTTTTGAAAGATTCACCTCAAGCCAATGTAACACCAATTAAAGGTAAAGTACCATGACATTTCACAAAAAAATTAAAGTAGGTATAGGAATTTTTATTACTTGTTGACATCATTTGGATTAATGAATACTCAAAAGTTTTTAATAGAATTAATAAATCTAGTATTCTATAAATTCATTAAAAATTTTCCATAGTGGTTTTAGTTAACATTATTGGTTAATCTAAAAATAAATAGAATCATCAACATTATATGGAGATCATGATAGGAATTCTCAGAGAGAACCACTCATATGAGAAATTATCCAAGTGTAAATTTTATATTCTATAAGTTAAATTAAATTGGCTTGTTTTTTAAGTATAAATAATATTATTTAATCTCAAAAAATATTTATTTTTTTATTGGGAGAATCCAAATAAGGTATTTGAGATATGAATTGTATTTGGTTTAGTAGGATGTTATATATAGTTTCTGAAAGAATTCTCTAAATTCAAATCCATTTAGAAAATCATGCCAATAATGGTGTAAATATTATATGGATAACTGGACGTTAGGAATACATTGATGAACTCAAGAAGATATTTACATTGAATACTATTTTGATATTTTCTATGTCTAGTGAAGGATATGTATTTAAATTATTTAATTATACGTTTTGGTTTAATTATTATACTAAAAAATCATGTGATGGATTATGGTTATTGCTAATTATGACTATATGAGAATAATTGAAAACCCAAAAATGATGAATTTGAAATGGGAATTCTTGATTTAAAATATTATTGGAATTGATTTTTTATTATTACATTTACTATTTATACCAATCATAAGATGTTGGGTTATATCTCTTCATAGAAATATTTAAACCCCAGATAATGTTTGTGTGAGGAATATCCTTTGACTTTTGATTTCAATCTCACATGTACATCTACAGAAGGGAATATTTTATTGAAACACTCAGTAGGAAATTATTCATGCATATAATGAAAGTGTCCAAATAGGAATGGAAGTTGATTAATCTCTTTTTGGAATAGAGTTTTAAGGTGAATGAGGAATGGGATACAATGTTTTTTCAAATTTTCAGGCTATCCAATATCACATTAATCAAATTAATTATGAAAAATTAAAAAATAATAAATTTTAACTTATAAGGTAAAATTTAAATGGTGTGGATATCAAGAGTGAATGGTCCCTTTATTTTTGACGAGTCCACTTCCTTCAAATAGTAACTTGGGTTCCACTTTCATTGAGGTATGTAGTGATAAGAAACTACCATAATTCATAATTATCATCATATCAAAGGGAAAAACAATATGTATAAGTATGTTAAACATTATTATTGGTATATTATAATGAAAATTTAGATTATTGAATATGTTTCTCATTACCTTTTTGGTAAGAGAAGGGTAAAAATTATAATCCCAATGGTATGTTCCAAACATTATCCATTATTATATAGAGGTGGAATGAGGTGTGCATCGAATTCATGATGAAACTACCTCAAAATCCTTAGGGAATACATTTTTTGGGTGACTATTGATAAGAAGATAAATTTACACATTAAATCCTAATCCAGGAAGGACTTAGGTTTAGGAATTTTATAAATTATATATACAAGGGATTGAAAATTTTGTTGATGTGCCTTGTGAAATAATTTCTGATGGAGGTACTATTTTCACATATAAATAGTTTAAAGGTCTCTAAAAACCCATAGGAACATGGTTGAATTATAATATAGAATATAATCATAAAACTAATGGTTAAGATAAATATAATATTTAAATTTCAAAGGATATAATTCATACTTTCATTATTGATTCCAAAATATCAGGGGGAACCATTTTCCATTTATTTGAATTTTGAGTAATAAAGTTATCAATATTTAATAAAAATAAAAAATTTATAATCTTTTAATGGTAATACTTTTCAGTACCCTTTATATTGGGCTGAAGTGAGTGAATACACTTTATTGGGATTGAGAATATTTCATGAGATAACTAATAAGGTTTAACAAATATAAGAATAATTAAAGATAGCCTAAATTCACTAGATATCTACTGTGGATCATCTTTGATGACTGTTATAATTTTTAATTAATTTTCAAGTATTTCATATGGTTTTATATTAACTATGCCTCTGAACATTGGTAAAAAATTTAAGATGATTTTAAGATATACTAACCCATTTGAAAATGTGGAATGCCTTGTGTAATTGGGTAATAAAATAGAAATAACTCCTCTGATGAATTTAATTCATAATAAATTCCATGGTTCATATATAAAGAAATATTAACCTCATAAATTTCATATTTTAAATTGGAAATTCTTGGATTGGAATTAGAATCATAATTTTTTCATGAAAGAAAATTGAATTCTTGATTATCATAATAATGTGTTGTGAGGATAGTATACTTCACTTTTACATATTATAACATCCTAGAATTTTATTATAAGTTTTCTTCTCAATAAATTCTACGTTAAATAGGTTATACCATATGAAACACATAACTAATATTAACTATGATATATTTTACAATAACAAATAAAAATTAATAAATTATGATAATAAAATAAGAATTATCATTATAAAAACTACATGAAGAGCAAAACCTGAAGTAAATAAATAGTTAAAATGATTTATTTTAATTCCATAAATATTGTTATTATTAATTTTAAGAATAATTTAATTTTTTCTAATACTAATGAATTGATAAACTTAATGGTTAAAATATAAATAATTAAATTCAATTTGATGTGATTATAATCATTTAATGTTTAAAAGGATGATTTTTTAAGAATTTTATTTTTATATATATTACATATTCAGAGAATAATAAATAAAATTGAACAAATTTAATGGATTATTATAGTTAAATGTTTATACATATAAAATAATACCTTAAAACTCATTTAATTTTTAATTTATATGAGATAAAGTGTAGAAAACTTAAATTTTAAAATGTATTTTTCTTAAAAAAAAATAAATTTCATTATATTATAAGTTTATAATTATTAATTATATTAAAAAATATCAGAATTTTATTTATTAAAAATGGATATATTTTTCTCAATTTTCATGTTAAATATAGAATAACATTAATTTGGGTGATTTTTTTGATTAAGTCAATTTTTTGGGGAATAGTAAAAATTACAACATAATATAAATACCGAGACTTTTATGACATCATCAAGATTTAAGCATGAATTAAGTATTTATAAAACCATTTTTGTTGAAAAAATATGTATATAATGAATAAAATGATGCATTAAAAAATATATTTAATACATAAACCAATGTTTTATGTTTTGGAACATAAGTTATATTTTATTCTATTACAAAACTATTATTGATTAATTACATTTAAATAAGCATTTCTAAGATTCCATTCAGTTTTTGGCTTGTTTTTAAAGTCAAATAACCCTCATTTATTTATTTTTAAACCAAAAAATTAATTACTAACCAATTATTTGAAAAATTATTTGGCTTAAATTACAAAATTATCAATATTTTATCCCATAATACCCTTCTTCAAATACATAAATATCCCCACTCATTTACCTTCAAAAATAAATTTTCAAACACTTTTAAAAGCCCAATAACATCTAATTACCCATATATTATGTTTTATAGTACGCTTATAAAAAAACTGTCGTACCCAACCATAAGACGTCAAGGATTTAGTAAAGTAGTAAATCTTTAATGAAGAGGTTACCTCGATCATCTTTCATTGATTATTTTTTCTCTCTTTTTCTCATGAATCCCAAATAAATTCTCAATTTTCTATATTTATAAAATATTTCATATATAATTATATAACATATAGATTTTATTATAATAAAAGTATAATAATTTTAATCTATATATAGCATATACTCTCCCCACTCTTTTGAGACATCCTAATAATGGACAGTTTCATTTTCCCAATATGTCATTGTCGGAACATTACATATCACTATATACCTAGATGGTTAGTGTTTATTATGAAATATAAAATTATATTAATATACTCCATGATTCTTAAGTTAATTTTAAATTTTGATAATAATAAATAATCAAAATCAGAAAATCCAAACAAAATGAGGTAATTTAAATGAAAACATATCTTCAATCCATTATCTCATTAAATTAAATAAAAATAGAATAACTTACAATGATTTATAATGATAAATAATAAAAAAATAATATAATTCACTTATTTATTCATGTTTAAAAAAAACATTTATGCATAAGTCACAACTTTCATGAAATAAAAATGGACTTGAGATAAGATTCATATTGTGTATCATGTTTTCATTTATGTGTTTTAATGACTACCCTATTGTCTTAATTAATAATAAAATTATGTTATTTCATGATATTTTAATTTCAATATGATAATATCCCTTTTTTAACTTTTCATCCATAAAATTCCAATGTCGTAAGAATTTATCCTCTCAAAATTTCCTTTTTTGGGACATGTTTTATATTATGCACCTATTTTCTTTTATATAGATTATATATTTAATATTTACATATTATGACCTAATTCTATCGTTATTCATACTATTTTTTATTCTAATTCATTTTTTCTATTTTATGGGTTTTTTATTAAGTGGTTATCAAAACTTTAATGGTTTTTTCAACTCAATTTAATTTTCATTTCATCATGAACTTTCTTCCTCGACTATGATATTTTAATTTTAAAATATTCTACTACCTCTCTATTATATATAGTATTATGTCTTTCTGTCTTTGGGAACTATATCATTAGAAAAAAATTAATCCTCATTGACATATTTTGTTCTCTATAAAAATATGATGGTGATAAGAATGATTTTAATTTTTTATGCTTATTTACATCTATGTCTATATTATTTATAATGTTTCAAAATGTTCTTATCTATACTTAAATGATTCTTTGAGGTTATTTTCTACTATATTTTACTTTATTTAAAAAGTTTTAAAATGAGTATTTATAAGTTTTTCTGTATGGTTTATTTTTTATTTTCATTTAAAAAGTGTGAAAAATATAATTTTTAACTATTACAACATGAGCACCTTTTCCTAATTTTATAATCATTGTTAATTATGAATCTTAATCTCTATGTTTTTAGGGTTTCCCTATGTAATTTTTATTCCCATTTCATTTTTATTTTTTCTTCAATTTAAAAATATATGCTAATGTTTTATAAGAATAAATAAATGGATTTCATTCCACTTATATATATATATATATATTTATCTTCCACTGTAAAATTATTATATTAAATTTATTTATTTTAAAGGATTAAATATTTTTAATTCATTATAATTAAAGGTTATAAATGTCCTCATTCCATCTCATTGAAATGGATTTTTGATGTGAAATATAAATTTGTTATTTTACAACAATGGTACAAAAAATTTATGATTTTTTTTATAATTTCATATCCATTTTCCTATCAAAAAATAAAATATATATCTCTATATGTTTCATGTATGAACTTATAAATTCACTTATGAATTTGTATATAATATCTCATATTATTCATGAGTGTTATGTTCCCTATCACTCTTCATCGCTCATGACTTTATTTTTCCCCTTCACATCTATATTCATTAATTTCATGGATATATTATATATCACACCAAATATTTTTATATCATGTTCTATTGTATTGAATTAAATATATAATTATTACATTATATTATGTAAATTTTATATTTTATTAGTAATAATTTTATTTCATTTTTTAACTGGGGATATATTGATATTTCTTATAATTGTTATTTATGAATACATGTTTCTTGATTACTAAATCATGTTGTTTATTTATTTTATTATATATTTATTCCTTAATATGATGAATATATTGGACTTATTTGATCATGTGTGGGGCCTAAATTTTTATAACCTCTCAATTAATCAGTTGGTCTCATGAGACAAATTGACTTAGTTTTTTGGGGTAAACATTTCCCTTTAATGTATAAGGTTTTAGCATGAGGTTTTTATGTTATTTTTATAATATAAAATATTATTAATTACATCAATATGTAAATATTTATTTTTTCTATATTATTACTTACTTTTTTATGTTATTAATGGATATATTACATACTCATATCATTAGTCCTATATAATTAATTAATTACTATAAATTTCATTCTTATTATTCATGCCTTATTTATTCCACAATAGTTCCTATTATATATTATCCATTACAACGAATTTTATCTCATACTTCTTGTGTTTAATTTTCTATAGGTTATAAAGATGTTTATTAATTATAATTAATCTATAATTTTATCATGTGAGGATAATTTTTATGAGAGATATTGAAGACTTATTGTATTTCAAGGAATTATAATTTTAGTGAAATTTTTTATATTTAATGAGGGAGATATAGTTTTGTAAGTTAAATGTTTATTCGAACTCTCTAAAACACTAAATCAAAAAGGTATTTGGTTTTTAAGTGACTCAATATTTATTTTTAATATTTTAATTGTGGATTTTTATGGTTGGGTTGTTGTATTTGGTATCAAGATAGTTTGTAAATAATCTATTTGTTTACACCAGATCTGGGAGTACCAGTCTAGAGAATCTAAAAAATTCTTTGATAGCATAGAAATGTTTCTTATTAAAATTTTGAATGATCCATTTTTGAGGGAGTAATGGGCTCATTTTTTTATGATGAAGGAACATAAGTATTATATAGGGTATAAGGTAACATGGTTAGAAGAATTTTTACACCCATTATTTCACTAAAAGGTATTTATTTTATTATTATTTATTTTTCTATTTTTCGTAGTATTTGGACTAAACAATTTCCAAATTTTTTTATTTAATCAAATTGAATGGGTATGCCATAAGTGTTGGTGAAATATAAAAGGGAAATGTACAGGCTAGAGTGTAAGATCTAGTGGTTTTCATAAGTCTATCACATGATATAGTGGGCAATGTTGTTGGACCACACATTATTTTAAAACATATAATATTTTTAATTTAAAAATAAATTCCACATCACTATAACTCACATATTATTAAACCCTCCCCTGTTCTATATTTAAAAATGAGGGTTCCATATTGATTCACTTTCCTCCTCCTTAACACCTTAAATGAATCTCCCTCAATTTTATGTTATTGCTTATGGTAAGGGATTCTATGTTCTGAGTTTATCTTCTCTTACACTTATTATTCCGTGTATTTAGCCTAATATTTCCATAGTGTAATGGGGATATTATTATAGTTCACATAATTTATGAGTTTTTTGATTTTAGGGTGTGACTACCTATTTTCGAGTTTGTATCTATTATTGATTAGATAAATTACATAAATTACTTTTATTTTCATAGGTTATTCAATTCCTCATCTAATAGTTTCCATAAACCCATGTGTTTTTTCTCTAACCATTTTAATGAGTAATATAAAATCAATTTATGTAATTTATTCTATTTTTTATAAAATTAAATGAATTAATTTTTAAATAAATATGTTATTTATTATGTATATATGGACTTTATGTATAAAAACCTCCTACATGTGTTTTATGTTTTAAATATGTACAGTATGAAAATTTTGGGTTTATTATTCCCTGATTATGATTTTATAAACGTTTCTTTCATTTTAAAGTGAATTTAAAGTGAATATAGTAAGTATTAAAAATTATTTCTTTACTTTAATTTTTTTAGCTAATAATAAATAATAATTATTTAGTTTTCTATATCGATGAACTCTACCTTGTTGTTTGATTTAAAAATATGTGATGTTTCTTATTGTTTTTTGTATTTCACATGTAATTGGTGGTATTCTATGAAGGGAATTTGGGTAGCGAGATTCATGATTGAAATAATGTTTTTATTGTGTTCTATATTTTGAGACCTCATGGGATGGTAGTTTATATACGAGACCTTATATAAAAATTATTGGTTGGTTAGACCAAGATCATGCATTCTTGTTTGGTGCTATTGAACATTCCTAGATCATACAAGTTGGGTGAGTGGGTGAGATCACAAAAGTAATAGTATGGTGATTTTAGTTAGTATATGGAATAATAGAAAAATGTATGCCACATTCATTATTGTGAAACCCATGTTCTTCACCCATTATGGGAAAAAGTGGTGTTAAAACTGAAAACCCATTTTTTAGTGTCTTATGACATTTTTTAGCCTTGGGAAACACCTTACACCACAAAACCCAATAGGTAAGGGTGTATTTAATTTAGAATATTTTATTTTACTAGTCTTAGATAATTAACAGACTTAAGGATTAATAATCCTGGTCATTCAAAGTTGGACTTCTAAAAAATGGCTGATGAAGGTATTTTTAGAGAAAATTCTAAGAGTTTTTAAAACCTAGATTTCCAAATAATGCATTCAAGAGGTGTCTTAAAAATATATCTTCTGAATCCATGTAAGAGTTAAATTAAATGAAGAAAAAATTTCATAGAACTTTTACTTATATTGTAACATAAATATTTTTTTTGAAAAAATCACTATTGATGAGTTACTGTCCAATAAATACCACTTCAGCATGACGATTGAGGGATTAGATCTTTATAATTCTAGAATAAAGCACTTAACTCATGTAAATTTTATCTTTTCATGATTATATAACTATGGAATGAAATAGATCCTCACTTGTGAGTATCTTGTGGGAATTAGCTTACACAAGTCATTCATAGTATTGGATCATGTTTTAGATTCATTTTGTACAACATTGATCCACGAAGAACATAGTTTATTTATGAAACACCAAGTTTTCCAAAACACCAAAAATTATTGAAACTCATATCATAGAAATCCAGGGAGAACACTTGATCCAGAGATCCATGTCTTAAAGAACTCCAAATATAAACAAACCCAATACTAAGGACCCCCATCTAATTCCTCATTTCACCAATCATATATCTTTGAAAGTTGACTATACAGGATACCCATAGTTTCCTAATCTTTCCCATCTCATGAAAATTTTATATTCCCAACAAGATTCATGGAACATAATTCTCAATACCTTTTCACTATGAATGGGATGGAAAATAATCATTCATTTTTCTCCAAATTATATACACTCTCAACTCCAGACACTTTTAACCAAGGATGGTCTAGATATAATCCATGCCAATTTTTAAAAAGTGCTATTTTGGAAACAAAACATGTACATAAGACCCACCCATTATCTCCCAATTCTCAAGAAACAATAAGGCCCTCTTATGATATGTATTCCCCAATCATGGAAACATCAATAGAAATCACCCTAGTCTACTTAATGATCCTTATTCCCAATAGGATGATTAATTTATATTCGCCACTCCACCCTCATTGTTCGCACTTTCACAACATGAATGTCCTCAGAGAATGAATTTAAAATTGAGATTAAACTATGTGAGGAAGATGGTATTTTATTTATGATGATACTAGGATGACCTATGTGATGATAAGATATGCCTCACAAAACATGAATGAAATGACCCCCATATTTTGGGTATCCCGAATCATATACCCCACACAATCCCTTGAAGTCTATCAATTCACAACACAAGAATCCTTAATGCATGATGTTAAATTTCATGGTACCATATTTTATAAGGCCATAAAATTTGAACCTAAAACTATATAGGGTTTTATTACTATCTCCCAATAGGGTATGTAGGATGCCTTTTTATAGGTTTAATCATGAAATCACTAAAATTACATCTCCCCCCAGGGAGGTGATTAATTTGAATCCTGGTAATCTTCCTAGTGTAAAACAAACCTATTAGAAAAACTTAAATAAGTATCCACAGAACATTAAACATTAAGAAAACCCCCACAAGATGAAAAAGTGTTTCTAAACATACATGGATATCATATTTGTATTATTCCCTACTGGATGATAACTTATTATCTTTCCATACATGAAGAGATTATATGGAAGTATCCTACCAGACTTTAAACTGTAACCCTATCATGTGTGATGGTATAATGAGGTCCACTATAACAATCCTAAGGAAAACCACACTAATTAATTAGAACCTATCTCTAGGTTACTAGACTTGGGAACCTTAGGTGATGATCCAATGATGAATTATTTGACAAACATAATAATTATATGTCATGATCATGGGATCTCTTCATCTTTTCCTTTGGTGAAAGTGAAAAGTTATTTACCTAGGGAGATAATAATTGGATTACTCATGTGATGAGAATATGATAACTTACATGAAAAGTATAAGGAATCTATTTGATAATCATAATATCTCTTCATTCTCCAAGATGGTGCGATGCCTAATATTCTTAACTTTTGTAAAAAGCATAGGATTCCCCTGGTGATTAGTAATGGATTCCTTTTGTGATGATAATAAGTTAGATTTTATGATGATCATAGTATTCCTAATGTGATGTACATGAGTTTACACTATTTAATATCCATGTTTAACCTACGAAACAATCATTGTACTACTTATGTGATAAGCATAATATTCCATGTTTGATGAGAAAATGATGTCATGGGTCCTAAACCTAAGATTCCATTTATGAAAAACATGTGATTCCTTAATGAAACAATATATAGAATATATTTTTAGATGTCCAATATGACCAATGATGTATAAAAATGTGTGAATATCCATATCCTCTAACAAAATGTTTTTACACCGTTAAGAAATATAGTGATTTAATTACTGATGTAAACTTGAATTTGGAACTGGTAATGAGATTCATGAGTACATCATAAATCTATTAGGGATACCTATACATGGAAAGTAACTCCATACAGTAATCTATCAGAGTAAGTATACATCATAGGAAAAATTGAAAGAGTCGGGTGAATTTCCTTTAAAAATAATTTTAAAATGATTCTATACCATAAAATCTATTTTTATTGAAGGATTTCGTTTAATAATAAAATTATCAAAGTGAAGAAATCATATTAGAATATAAAACATTATGTGAATAAAAAAATATGTTACAAATATTATAAAGTCACACATTGATAATGTATTTCAGTAATAGCCCAAGAATGATACACTACATCTCCTCCCATCAATATAGTTTTAGAGGTTTAGATTTCACAATTTTTTTAATGGAACCCAAGAAGTATATAAGAAAGGAAAGAATCAATTGGTTTAAAGGGAAACCAATAACCAAATAGAAGACCCTTCATTTTAATGGAAACCAAGAACCAAGAACCATCACTATAATGAAGGTTAGCACCTAATGAATAAGACGATGATGATAAAAGCTTGTTTCTATAAACTCTTTACATCTCAAAAAACTCTATCTAGAATAATTAGAAGAAATATAAGGAATATATATATATATAGATAAAGAAAAAAGGTAGAATAAGATCCTTTAATAAGGTACATTAATGGAGTAATAAGCTTAATGAGAAGGAGGAAAATAGAAATTTATATTAATGTTTTTTAAATAATATTTTCATTTTGATAATTGGTAGATCTTGGAGAATCCTTGAAAAAGAAATTCATTGATTGATTCTAAATAAATTAAATTTTCTAGCTGTTTGTTTTTACAATCCAAGACTCTTTAGGTCTCTATGTATATCCTTCATAGGTGATGGGTGGTCTCTTAGTTCAATCCAATGTAATTAAAATTTAATTCCAAGACTCTATGAAATGCATTGAATAAATAATTAAAGACCCATGTACTTTACCATATTTCTAATATTGTCACTAATATAGCTTACCACATGAAGTCCTGAGAAATTTTTTTCTGTTTCACCACAACATAATTTGAATTATACTCATAATATTCTTATGTATTTTATTCTACACATGATCTTGTAAAATATACAATGACCACCACACTGATCATTTGTCTTTTATTTGTGTTCCATAGGTAGATATTCAATTCACCAAACCTAGTGAAATGACATGGTGTATTTAGACTGGATGTTTCTTACAGGTGACATCCCTAAATAAAACACCTAATTTTATGGTATTATTCACCCACTTCAGGCATAATCATTATTAAAATGACGTGGATAAAATTATGATTATGTGTTATAAGACATGGTAAAGACCTTATTCACAAAGAAACACTATAAAAAATAAACACTAAAAAAGTCTAGAAACACCTTACATGATATTCATAATAAAAATACATCTTAGTTTCAACAATTTCTACATTTTTATGATGAAAAACACACATTTAAGTTTGAAAAAAAAATATAAAGGAAGAAAATGTGATGGAGAAACAACATGAATGAAAAACTGATAAATGATAATATATTTATAAGAATCAATCATATATATCCCCCTCGAAACAAGAACCTTCATATTTTTCTAAAATTTTATAATTTTATCCACTGATTTTTAAACCATTCCCATTCATTAATATTTTTCTCCTAAAATATTCATTTAGAACTTTTTCACCCTATGTGGTTAAAATAATAATTACAAAGTAGTAGGGTTAGATGAATAATAATTAATCTGAATAATATAATCAAGGAAATCATAAAAAAATTATTTATAATATTTGACCAATATGATTTAAAATAATAAAATATTTTCAAAAATAATCATCATTTTAAAAGAGTAAAAAAAATACAGAAAAAATAATTACATATATTTCATTCCTAGATCCCCTTTAAAAAAATTAAAACACTCTGAAGTAAGGGGTTTTGTGAAGATATCGCCTAATTAAAGATTCATGATAATGTATTATAACATGATATATCATTTTTGAAAGGGTTCCCTAAAAAGGGATGTTGAAAATCAATGTGCTTAGTGCGTTCAGGATTAACAGGACTTCAATAGATTATTATAGTGGTAAAACAATTATATTTAATTAGAACATGAAGAAATGTTTTCTAAATGTCTAAAGAGTTTTTTTTCATCCATATAATTTGGGCACAAAAACACAGTGCATCTATAAATTCTTCTTTAGTTGTAGATAATTGATTTTTTCTAATATTCAACAAGATTAAGGATTTCTCATGAATGTAAAAATTCCCACATGCATTATTCATATATAGATGAAATACACCAAAATCGGTATTGGAAAAACTTGAATGATTAAAAGTTTTTCATTTAAGATATAATAAACAATGATTTTTATAACCTTTAAAAAAATGAAATAACATTTTATGAGTTTTTAAATATGATTGTTTAATATTATCTTGAATGTGAATACATAATCAAACACTGAACATGATTTGTGGATAGGTTATAGTAAGGTATGGAAGAATTCCAATCTTACTATTATAAACCTTGTTGTAAACTGGTTTATATACTTCATCAAATGTTATCATATAATAAATATGCATAGGTGTAATAATTTTCATAACATGATCTGTACCAAATCATTTAATAATTTCATTAGTGTATTTTATATAGTTAAGAAAAGTATTATCCTCAATTCAAAAAATTACAAAATGAATATTGAATTGTAACTCACCCATAAAAATCATTTCAAATTCTTTTCTCATAATATTTGATAATTCATTACATATAGATTCATTTATTGATTCAAATATTATATAATTGACATATAATTTAATGATTAAAATATAATTTAAAACATTTTTAGAAATAACGGGGAATCCTCTATTTTATGTTTGAAATCATTTTATATAAGAAAATGTGTTATCCATTCATATAAAGTCCAAGGGTCATATTTTAAACCATATAAAGCCATTGTTAACATGAAAATGGAAGTATGTTTTTTTTATTTTAAAATTAATATGGTTGTTAACTAAAAACGTTTTCATAAATAAAAACATTTAGAAATGTTCTTTTAACATCCATTTCAGAAAAAATTTAAATTTACAAATGGGTGATTTCCTGAAATATTCTAACGGAATCTTGATGTGAAAAGAGGGAAAATGTTTCACAATAATCAATTAATTATTCTAGATCATAAACATTGTTTATGAGTTCATCTTTGTTACATGGGTTGACAACTTACTCAGCTAATTTATTTCTAAAAAATTATTTTTTAAAAATAATGGTATAACCATCAGGTCTTTCAACATGGATCAAAAATTCATTTTTCATGGAATTGGTTTTTCCCTAGTTTCATATAAAAAAGATAACATCATTGTTGCTTTTATGTTCTAATAAATAAATAAAAGAAATTTTCTCAACCTTATTTTAGGAAAAACTTCTAGTATGGGTACCATCAATATAATCACTGATAATGTTTTCAAAGGGATCGTATTTTGATTTCTTTCAAAGATTTAGTTAAATTACTATAAGGTGATTCAACATTAATAAGTTTTTTTAGTAGTTGTTGGATCATCAAAATTAAAATATTCATGGTTATCCACATCTTCAAATTTCTATGACGATTTAGAAATATTATTTTCAATTTCATATGAATGGGTTCATCAATGGATTGGGTCCTTTTATTAAAAACTCAGTAAGATTTAATTGAGTTTTAGTACCTAAAAATGTTCCTTAATTTTATTTTGGATCAAATTTACTGAGGTTGTTTTTCTTGTTAATAATATAACATTTATCACCAAACACTTTGAAAAATCCATCTTTTGCAATTTATTTTTTAAAAATTCATAAGGGTTATTTTTGAGAAAGGTCCTTATAAGAAAATATTTTATCATAGAACACCTTATAGAAAAATGAATAAGGTAGTTGGAAATCATTCAAGATGGCTCTTGATATTTCATAGAGAGTTTTATTCCTTACTTCAACTACCTTGTTTTGTTTTCGTATTCTTTGAGTGGAAAGAGTATTATTATAACCTTGGGAAGAACAAAGTTCATCAAAATATTTTCAATCAAACAATTCCCCATAATCACTTAAATTGGAAATTATTTTTTCCCTTTCCAATTTTCATCCTTCATAGTGAATCTTATGAAGACATTATAATCCTCATTTATTCCCAATAAAGAGACCCAAGTGAATCTTAAATAAACATCGACAATCAAAAGAGAGTTTAATTCTCCTTTGATACATTCAAATTGTGTTGGTCTAAATACATCAAGGTGAATATGCTAAATGGAACTGCAGGTTAATTTTTATTTTTTAGTTTTAAATTTATTTTTGATTTTTTAACCATGTTATAAATGTTTACATACAATAATAAATTTAAAATGATTTTTTTAAGTATCATACTTGTGGTAATCAGTTGACCTTAATGAGCGTGTCTGTGCTACAATGACAAAGGCATTTATGAAAAATCCTAGAATCACTCTCTAGAATACTAAAAAATTTATCATTTTGAGATGAAATATATATTAAATAAATAATCGAAAAATTTAATAAAAAATGTTGTAAAAAATATTTCTTTGAGATTAAATACATTACAAAAATCAGTCTTGAATGATATTTAAAAACCATTATCACACAATTAGATAATACATAGAATTTTTTAAAGCATAAATTAATAAAAAAAATATTTTCTAAGAATTGAATAAAGGAAACTAAATATACCTATACAGGATATTTTTTTCTCCTTCAAATCAATTTTATTTTATTTTCAAGAAAACCTCTTTAGGTTGAGTGGGAACCAAATTCATGACAACTTAGGAAAAAATACGAGGATAAAATATAGTCAAAACACTTATACTCTCAAACTATATGGTGGTTATTGATATTTCAATGTAATAATAGTTATTATAAGATCATTCTTTATATGTTCTAAAAAATGTGAGGGGGATGGGCAAGTGGATTAAATCTAGTCTTTCTAGGGATAATAATACTTGTTTCACTACCTCCACTAAATAATTTGATTCATCTAGTATAATGGGACATGAGTATTGATTTTTTAATTAGTATTTTAAGACTTTAAATCTAATTGATCAGGTAAATGAGAAGAGAATGGGTATGATATTTCACTTCTAAATGAGGCTCATGAACTATTGGGTCTGATTGAATAAGAATAATTGTAGGAGTAGGAACCTAACATTTCATCTCAATTTAACAAGAAATGCCAATATTTTCCTTTATTATGATGTGATACACATTCTTTAACAGGATCTAGAGGTTCAATAATATCGTAATGGTGCATCCATTTCATCCCCTTTCCATTCTTAGGGAGTAATTATGAGTCATGACTCCTAATTTTACCTTGGATGTTCCAGTGGTCATTGTCTTTAGAATATAGAAGTAGTAATTTTGAGGCTTATTATTCTTCATATATTACACCGGGAGATCACATGATTTAGTTATTGGATTATATCCACATCTTATTCTAATTATAATGTAATCATTAGTTTCATCAAGATCATCAAAGAATGGTGAAATCTGGGAATTTTCCCATTTCTACTAATTTGATTTAGTATGACTCCCAAATCTCCCAACCATCATCATGTTCATTTATTCTCATTGTAATGAGTCCTATGTTGATTTCATCACTACTTCATATCTATATCTATTCATGTTAATATCTTTATTTAAAAAATATTCTCAGGCCCATTTTTCATCCACCCTCCTTATTTGAAATAAATTTTGGACATATCACAAATGCACTCAAACAGATTCAGTAAACGTAAGCTTGCATTTACATATAGGATAACTTTACCCTTCTTGAACTCACCCTGAAACTTATGGGAGGAAAATAAATCTATCTCCCTATCCATTATAGGCTTTGCATGTCCTTCTATAAGCTTCATATTGGCATTCCCTATGGCCTAATTAAAACTCAGCGAAATGATTACTCATAGGTGGAAAATGATATCCACTCACACCATGACCTTGACATGGGGAAATATAAAATCATTTGGTATGAACCATACTATATTTCCTGTCTATTAATCCATATATCAGATTGGGATTTATAATTTTTTGCAAAAATTAGCTGGTTAATATACCGATCCCAGGATGCCTCATTTTCCTCAGTAGATAAAATAATAGGATATGAAAACATAATATCCCTTGATGATATAGGTTTACTAGATTCAATGAAATTAAAAATACCACCAATATACTATCCCTCACTGTATCCTAGGGAATTAGGATTCAAATCTATTGGATATCTAGTAGGAAGATCCTGGTGGATACCCCACCAATAAGGATGAACTTGATGTACTAATTGAAACAATTTAACATAAAAATTGATCCTTGATTTATAATATACATGTTTCCTAAATAATTATTCCCATTTAATTTTTATCTAGAATAAATCCACTGGTTATTTTTAAAAATTATCCTCTATAAAAACCCAAGGTGCAATGGGATGGAAGAGAATACGAGTTCAATAGTCCATATAAAGAAAATTATTGGGTATGATTCCTATCATCCTAATAATTGATAGATTATAATAGGTAAAGGGAAAGCAAGTTTGGCATTCCCAGATGATTGATGATGTGATATCATGATGTAGTTAAAAGTCAATTGAACACTAAAATAGGTATAAACTCATAGAATTTCAATACCAGGTATCCCTAGAAGATGCTTAACACATTTCATATTTATCCTTGATGTGAATGAGGATTTCTTAAAGATCAAGAAATACTAAAATCATCAGACTCGATAAATAGGAAGATCTATTGATGGATATATATAAGAAACCTATAGGAGGAAAATGATGGCCAAAAAAATCATCCCTAGAGTATTCAGGGACAAAATAAATTGTAGAGAATTCTTTGGAAGAAATTAGTAAGGATGGAGCTCTATTATCGTAACCTAAAACCCTAGGACAAATTGGACGATCAGGAAGTTTGAACCTATCAGGATCTAAGGAAATATCATCACACTAGTTCAGAGGTGTGTAGGGAGTGTAGGACCACTCCGAAATATGTGGGGGAAGTTATGGCATGTCATCCATTCCTGATTAATTTATCATAAGTGGGAAAAAAGATCAAACTAAGTTTCAAAATAGATGATTCAAACTCTACTTATACCAAATATTCTACTTCTTTAATTTTTGAATGAAAGTCATGAATCCTCCATCAAAATTTTCTAGTTTATAAACCTCAAGTGGTTAACACACATGTGTTGAGGGGATATATTATCAATTCAACACATTTTTTTTTGGATTTACTCTTTAGACACATATCCTAAAAAACTAATAAATTATGCATTTAGGTACCAAGATTTTTTGTCTATATATGTTATTTAATAGGGATTTTTGTACCCATATTTGTTTTGAATTTTTTTTGAGATGAAATATGGGATGGAACATGAATAATTTTTGTTTTACAATATCAAAATTTTTTGCAATCACATTCATGAATTAAATTCCATATTTTATTATAATAATTACAAAACATGTTTTTTGAAATTCCTTTTAAAAAAGTCTTCATTTTAGAATAATTTTCCTATTTTTAAAAAATAAAACCATATAG
Organism: Viscum album; assembly: GCA_963277665.1. Classification (NCBI taxonomy): domain Eukaryota; kingdom Viridiplantae; phylum Streptophyta; class Magnoliopsida; order Santalales; family Viscaceae; genus Viscum; species Viscum album. The sequence goes on from OY728167.1 coordinate 690,823,031, forward strand.
ATTTTTTATTGGTCATTGTGTACCCAAAATTATATTTATAGTTTCTTATCCTTATGTGAATTTCATAATAGTTTTTTGAGATCATCCATAATCAGTTATAATACATTTAAAATTAGTTGATCATTCAATTTTTATGAAATTTTATTTTTCTGATTGTGATTTGATCATTTTCTTAAAGCACTTGTTTAAATTTATTTTTTAGATAATTTTATATTGAAATTATTTTTACCCATTTTCATGTTGATCATTTTCATATTTTATATCTTAATATCTTTTGTGATGGGAAGAAGAAGAGAAACAAGAAGTATTTTAGGGGAAAAGAATATGAGTTTGAGTTTACTTTTCTATTAAACTCAACTTCAGCCATGTGACACTTGTTGGTTTAATTTCAGGATTCACTTGAGGATAGATAATTATCACTTTTACTATATTTTGAATATTTTAATGCCTAATTTCTATTATTCATCATCCCATTTGTCTTATTTTTTATCAAGGGGAATTATGGAATTATGGGAACATTCTGTTTTCATTCAACGAACTTAACTTCTTATTCAATTTAATCATCCTCCCTTTTTGAACCTTTCTCGGATTTATTTCTTTTAAATATTTTTTATCATATTCTTGGATGGATGATCGATTTTATAACCATCACAAGATTCTAAATTAATTTCTTTGAAGTATATCTTATTTATTTAATGTGATTTTTTCGGAATCATTATTATCTTATCACATTATATTTATCTCGTAGGCCATTAGAGATATGATTAGATCCTAAACTAGAATTTTCATTATGTCTTTTGTTTCTTGCATCACCGTTTCATTGGGTATCCTAGATCTAGAAAAACCCAAATCATTTTCTTTAATAGAATTTATATAGAAAAAATAATGCAATGATATTTTCAGCTTTTGAAAATTTTAGTAAAAAGGGTAATAATTATCATAATAGGTTCACTTGGATCCATATTAATACTTTTAAAAAATTTTTAATACTTGTAAAGCCTATTATATTAAACTTAATTTGTTACCTCATGAGTTTATTCTAGAAATTTCCAAATATCAAGTACATTTTTACAAGTATAAATGTGACTAAACTCATTATTATATAAATAGAAATGTAAATAATTCATATCTTTATTATTAGGTATAAAAGTGGTTATTCCATCTAGAGTATATTTTTTTAACAATTCATTATAATGTGTAAATATATTTATAAAATTTTTCCAAAAAGGATATCATATACTACCAATAATAGTGGACATTCATGTTTTCCAATAGTTATGGTTTGGACCATTAAAAAAGTTGTACATCCCATATAGTGTCATTTTATACCACCAAGGGTGTTTGAAAAGGATTCAATTGTAACAATGTAAAAATTTTAAATTTAATAATTTTTTTAAAAAATAATATATATTGTTGAAAATTATGATATTTTTTGAAAAAACATATTTCCTTTTATAAAAAATATATGTTCGGGATATAATGGAAAGAGTGGGGTGAATTTACTTTTAATAAAATTTTAAAATTATGTTATAAAATAAACTAGATTATTATGAAAGCATTAAATTTATTAATAAAATAGTCAAATTAAAGAGTGTGTAGAAAAAAATAAAACATTTTGTGAGGTAGAAAATTAATTTTTGAAATTAAAAAGTCACAAATTGAAAAAGGATTTGGAAAATATCTCGTAATGAGCCACTTTTCCCCTCCCCTTTTGAAAGATTTAGAGTGTTATTTTATCCCTTAGATTTAATGGAAAATAAGAACCAAATAATAAATAAATTAATCCATTGTTTTAAATGGAAACAAAGAACCAAAATTAATACCCTTATTTTTAATAGAAACTAAGAACCAAGAACCCTAAATTTAATAGATTTCATCACCTAAAGATGAAGATGAGAAAATATATTTTTATTATAAAAAACCTTTATACAGAACTCAAATATCTGTAGAATAATTATAATAAATATTAATAATGAAGATAGATAGATGGAGAGATATATCGAAGGTAGAATAAGGGCCTATAAGAAGTTAAAATAAGGGAGTAATTGGTATGAAGAAGAAGATAAAAATAAAAATTATATTGAAGTCATCGATGCACCACCCTTATATTTGAAAATAGGAATATAATGTTCGATAGAGTATATGAAAAAAATACAATATTATAATAGAATGTAACACCTTAAGACTTTATGATATATATATTTTAAATAAATTCAGTCACTTCGATAGATTTCAATACACACAACATCAGGTTTGAATGAAACATGATACTCATTTAAAATATTATTATTGAAGCATGATCATTATAACATAGCTATTAATTTGGAGGGTATGAATAATAGTAAATAAATTAGGAAAATTATCTGATTTATACATGTAAAAAATAAATTCAATTTTTATATATTTATTATATGAAAATAATAATCACTTTAAGGAAAAATAAATGTTATTTTGAAAAAAACTGTCATTTTCTAAAAAAGCATTCTAGTCACGCTTTGCGTAAAAAAATTAAATTTATTTTTTACCAATTTTATAATTTTTTTTGAAAAAATAAACTCAATTTTTTTATTCCCAATATAGAAATTATTCTAGGGTGAATTTTTGGGATTTTTCTGAAAAGATACATTTTTTGATAAATAGTGAAAAATACTGATTTTTATTGAATACTACCTTTTCATTTAAGTTATCTGTAAAGTTAATTTATATTTTTAGTTTTTTATAATGTAAATTTTCATCATTTGTATTAAAATTTTACTAATTTTTGTAATTGGTATCAATTTTATGTTCAATTTCAATATATAAACTTTCCATACTTTTGAGAGTTGTCCCTTTGGAAACAAATTTTTTCATCACGTCTATGGGTTTAATTTATGTTGGATTCTGCCACTTCATTGAATAAATTTTTTAAACATTTATTCCATATTTTTAGTCAAAATAATTTATATTATCTAATAATTTCAATATATTTTTTGACTATTTTGAATTGTAAAAGTGGTAAATATTAATTATCGAGGTTAAGGTTTAAAATGATTAATTGGGAGCATTAAAATTATATGATATGGTTTAAAATGACCTAAAAATTTATAAAAACCCATTTTATATCCATATATCTACCTTTTCACATATTAGTGTAATTAATTATCTATTTCATAGGCTTGTTTCAGGATAGAAATGTGGTTGTAATTGTTTATTTTCAAAAATTCTATGGACGTCCTCTCCTCCACTTAAAAACCACAACCCCTTATCCCCCGTATTCACACATTAAAATACATTTATATCATAAAATAGTTTCAAAAATAAATTCCTTAATACCATACCAATATCCTATATCCCTTGTTCTGATTATAAATATATCCTAGGAAGGATTTAGTAAAACAATAATGAGGTTGTTTAAAGAAGAGATAATGCTCTTAAACAATCATTTTTATTATATTTCTTCTTCCACGTCATTAAAATATTTATAAATCATGATATCATAATAACACCATTATATCCCATATACTTAGATGTTATTATGTTAATATAATAACCTATATTCATCTCCACTTCCATCAATTGGGATATGAAATCATCATTCATTAGTACGGAGGACTACCACCTTTTGAACTGGGGTTATTTTTGTTACATCACCACCTATCATAGATGAATATAATGATATATTTAATTTTAATTATTATAAATTTTTAATTATAATTCCAAATTTACCTTATTACCACCCATCCCATTTCAAAACAATAACATCATTTGTGTTTACGGCGGACTACCGCCTCAGAAACTAATGTGATATGTTTTTCATTTTTGTTTTACTTGGGTGGAAATAAGGATATATTAAATGAATATATAAGATATATGTAACATGATTTTACATATATAATTATGATATAAAAAGTAACTTCTTACTTCCCATTCCATACGATAACGTTGTTCATTTGTATGGTGGGCTCCCGCCTCGCAAAGCGATGTGATTTGTTTTTCACTAGCACATTACAATGAAGTTCATTAGGGTAAATTTAATGAATATATGTGAAATATATGACATTAATATGATTCTATAATTATCATATATTATTTACCATTATTTCATTTCACCCTTCGATAAAATGGAAACAACATTCATGCATATGTACGACTTACTATCTCCATGAATAGTATAATCCATTATTATCTCTAACATTAATATATTAATATAAATATATAAATAATGAATATATATGATATTTATATAATGGTTGAAATTATAGATATTATTTAACCAAGTTAAAATTAAAAGGATCAAAATTACTGATATAAAATATATATGAAAAATGAAGCATTTATCACCTGAAATAGTGATTTTAACAAGGGATTGATAATAGATGGGTGATAAAAGACTATAAGTAAATAATATATGGTATGATATATATTATTAAGTTTATTTAATAGATTTATAATAAAAATATATTTATTAAATATTTATTTTAGACACATATGAAGGATGTTAAACCTGAGGTGATCATTTCTCGTCTCACTTTTACTTCCCTAAAACATATGCCATACTCACCACTTATTCATTTTTGTGGTGTATATAATTTCCATTTGATGTATTATGTAATTAAATTTTTTTATATTCATGACATTTTATGTTTTTTTGTATTTATTTTATGGGGACTATGATCTAGAAGTTACGAATGTGGTAGGGATTGTTTTTCTGTAAGTCTCCCTTCGAGGAATTATTTCATATTTCTATATTAAACACAATATATTTTCTTACCCTTTGGTTATTAATGAACTTTTTCAATTAATAGTACCAATTTCCCACTCTTGTTATATAAAACTATTTAAAAAATAAAATCCAACATTATTTCTCTCTTCATTCAAAAATCCCCTTTCATCAAAATCCATATCTTCTAAAAAATGTTTTCACACATTTTTTAACCCTTTAATAAATATTTATTAAAGAAATTATTACCCATTTTTGAAATTTTACACAATATTTTTAAATGAAATATTCATTTATTTTTCAAAACAATGTTCATTTATCTTTTACCAAAAATGTGAAAGGAATCATTGTTTTCACATGTATGGAATACACATAATTTTCAATCATCATGACCACTCAATGTTTTAAATAGTATTTTATTAGATTCATAGTTTATTTTAAAATAAAATTACATTCAAAATATTTTGTGAAAATTTATTTGTTAAAAAATATATTTTTATTGCAAAAAGATTATTTTCCTCAAACATATTTATAATGACATTCTTACTATATTTATATTCATCAACAACATCAACCATTTATTTTACTTATGATCCATTAGGGTTATGTTTTGTTGATATAAAACTTAATATTTTTTTAATGGTTTATGATCAGTTTGAATGAGGACACACACTTTTATTACTATTCACCATATTACCCTATATGGTTTCTAATTATGTTTATCTGATTGTTTTTTATTATTAACATTTTGAATGTAAGTTTTCTAATAATAATATTTTCTTGATTATGTTTCACCAATTTTATATGATGAATTCATTGGAATTAGTAAGTGATGGGTGGGGATTGTGCATAGATAGACCCTCATTGCATCGATAGGTATCTTGAAAGAAACTAGATTATGTTTTGGCCGATGCCTTATCCATTATTTATACATACTGGCACAATGACTCTAAAGTATTTTTCACATATATAGAATTATGAATTCCATCATTATGAGTTAAATTATTAATATTAAATTTGATTATTCAATTAGTTAGAATATCCATGGTTATGATTCAGGATCATGTGATTATTTATATTTCATTATTTTATTATCCTTTATTTCTTCCATATTATGCTCAATTTATTGATTAAATTCCATGTTTTTTATTTATTTTCCATTCCATATTGATTATTAATTATTTTTTCATGATATCTTCTATTGTATTCTTACCCTTATTATGTGTTTGAGCTCACCCCTTTATTATGTATTATTTTTCCCAGGATACCAGGGATGGTTTTATGATTGATATGCAGGGATATGCTAAAGGAATGGGTGGGGTACACGTGGTAAATACTATGTTGAATTTTATGTTTTCATTTGTAATGCAAGGTTAAAATATGTATCTTGTTTACAAAAAATACTATACTATTTGGTCCTTTAGGATGGAATACATTATATCTAGTGAAAATGAAATAATGTAACCATTGACTCTGGGCTACTGAGTCTAGGATCACTATAATTAGAACCAATGATGTTATTTAGTTACTTTGGGAACTATTTATAGGAAAAAACAAAATGGGTAACATAACCATATTATATTCATTGAGGATAATTATATAATAATATCTTAATGTTTTGGTAACATGGAGATTATGTGGCTTTCTACGAAGTACATCCATATCGGGATACTACAAGTGGATGTGGTTCTAGAATAGAGGTTACTATGGGTAATAACACTGAAATGGAATTTCAGGCTTGACTTGAGCATTACCTAGTATATGACAATAAGCCTTACTATGCACCTATTTTGACACTCCTGGGGGATGTTCTTCAGATAATTCAAATATTCTTTACAAACCATTATGAATGATTTAAAAATATTTTTATGACTGGAAAACATTACCAAATAAACCATGTTAATGATTATAAGATTAGTTATGCATAAATATTTTAATTTATGTTATGTGTTTCACTAGATGTAGAAATATAAAGTATGTTTCAAAATTTTATGATCTAATATAATGTATGTCATTGTTTATAAATGGAGCCTAAATGATAGAATGTGAATCGTATCAATGCACATAACCCATGTGGGTAATTCCCCCTGGGAGAGGTAATGAATTTGAAGCTATATTTGAAGCTATATATGATAAAATTATAACAATATTAAGGAAAATAAATTAGTTTATGAGTAATAACATTGACTCTATTGAGAAGTCTAATGATCAACCATGTAGTGTAACAATGATATACTATTTCATGTATCAACAACCCCCATAATTATTAGAGACTAAAAATCCATTTGTAGATGAGACATGGATATGTTACTTAGAGAAGATATTTCTCACACTAAGAAGTAGTCAAAGTGATATGGTTTTCATTGAAATTTTATATCTCTAAGGGGATGAAGATCAATGGTTGTCATTAATTTAAAATAATAAGGATGATGATGAAATAGAAATCATGGACTAGAAGGATTTTAAGGTACAATTCTGGGAAAAATATTTTCCTTGTAGTAAATGATTGGATATGGAGGGAAATTTTTTATGTATAATAGAAAAGGAAGATAAAAATGTTTCTATGTATGAAGAAAACTTTAGAAGGTTACAAAGGAATTCTACAGATAATGTACATAATCAAAAGATTAATATAGATCATTTCTTTGATTCTCTTAAGCCAATCCTCCAAACGGAACTAGTCACCTAAAAATTCTCATCATATAAGGATATTTTATCATGTTCTATCAAGATAGTGAAAGAATTATCCAAGTTTTATGTTTTTGAAGGGAATTAATAGAATAAGAGGATGGAAGAGAAAAAGACAAAAAATGGGATGATGGTAAAGAAGGATCTTCCAGCATGTGATACTTATGGAATGAAATTCCTTGGTACATGATTAAATGGAAAATAAGTTTGCATCAAATGTTGAAAAAAATTCCACAATGATTATGATTTTTTGGTCAAGATATAATATTTCAATATGAAGTACTTCAACTATAAGGATATGGGGGATAACATAAATAAAGTCCCAATGCATCAAAAGAATATACCTCAAATGGAGCTAAGGGGTCAAGGTAAACCTTATCCTATTACTATATAAGAAGTGTAATTGTCTATATACACTTTATTGGATTCAAGAATAATGTTATATGAGTATTTTATTCAATAATATTCTTGTTTTTGGAATTATTAAATTTGTAAGGATTATACTACAATACTATTTTCAGTAAGGATTTGAGAGAATAAGCTGAATGGTGTCGATAACTAGGGAAAGTGATTAAGTGTAAAGTTTAACTTCTTTGAAATGACAAGATTCATGGAGGATAACCCTTAATATGTTCTTAATGTTGAGATAAAAATTATAAAGAATTTTTTATGAAGGTATGTTTACCTTTAATGTTTATCTAATATTTTATAATGAGCTAATTATGGGTTATTTCAATTTGGGAACATTACAGGAATTATAATAATATAGTTTTAGAAAAAGGACAACTCACATGTCTGGTACTAACCATTCACATCTGGAAAATATGTGAGGTTCGAAACCACAACAAAAGGGAGACAAGGGTGAAAAACCTACCACAGGCATGTGTGATGTTTAGGTTGATAAAAAATTGTTTTTAATTAAATGATTTTAAATATAAATACATATCTAATGGATTATGTTAAAATTTTGTTTTTTTTGTTCTTTTCTAGATATTAATGTATGGAATTATCACTCTTATTTGGATCTTATTATCCATTAAACGTTAATTTTATTTCTTCAATAATAATAAATTCATCATGTATATTCATTTTTGTAGTAAAAAATTTAATGTAAAATGATCATGTATAACCAAAAGATTAAATTGTTCTTATAAAATGGAAAAATATCATGTAATTATATTTCCTTATGTTCTTAGTCAAGATCATATAAGAATCCCTCTCCTTTAGGAAAATGAACTTTAAACAAAAATAGTTTCCTATTACATTCATTTCCATCATATATTTATGGCTTTGTGCTTGTTAAATTTATCTTGATCATTACATTTTTTATAATTAATGATATCTACCACTCTCTATTAATCATTAATCATTATTGTTTTCTTCAATGTCAATTTATTCACTTCCCACATATGTTTCCCTAAATGGAAATCTAGTTATGTGATTATTATAAAAGGCCTTTATAATTTCATTTTTCTCTTATCAAGAGGAGGTTTAATTAACTCTTCCAATAATCTGGGACATTAAGAAAAGTATTTTCAAAATTTACCCCCTTGATTATCAATATCAAGATTAAATTATTATGAAAAAATTTATTTGAGTGGGGTAGAATGTAACACCCTAAAATTTTAAAAGTGGAAAACCATATTTACTAGATAATATGACATGTAACACCAATAATATAAGTGAATATAACACTATAAGAATTTATGATATATTTATTTTTAAATAAACTCAATTCCATTGATATCTTTCATTGCATGAAACATCAGGTTTGAAAGAAACATAATACTCTATTAAAATGTTTTTATTTAAATATAACCATTATAGCATTATTATTAAGTTGGTGGGTATGAATAGAACTAACTAAATTATGAAAATTAAATGGTTTAAAAATTTATAAAATAAATTCAATGGTTATCAATTGATTATAAATAAAATAAGAATCATTTAAAGGGAAAACATATTTTCTAGAAAACTATATTTTTCTAAAAGGTGTTCTAGTTGATATTTTCAAAAATAATTTAAACATAATTTGTAACAATTTTATAAAAATAATTTTAAAATAAAAAATTCATTTTTTTAAATCATAATATAAAAATTTATTTAGGGTGAATTTTTGGCATTTTTCTGAAAAGATTCATTTTTCGATGAATGGTGAAAAATACTACTTTTTATTGAGAACTACCTTTTCATTTAAATTATATTAAAAATAAATTTTATTTTAGATTTTTTATAAAGTTAAATTAGTTCAATTATATTTAAATTTAACTAATTTAGGTCATTTTGATAATTTTTATGTTAAATTTATATATAAAAATAGTCCTTACTTTTTACAATTTTCTAAGTGGAAACTAATTTTTACATCACATCATCAGGTAAAATTTTGAATTTGATTCCCCAAATTCTGTGAATTGAATTTATAAAAATGGATTAGATAGCTGGAATCATAATAATTAATACAATCTAATAAGTTCACCTTAAATTTTGACTATTATGAATAGTAAAATAAGTAGACCTTAATTATAGTCGTTATGGTATATACTGATTTACCAGGGTTAAACTAATAAGATAGAGTTTAGAATGACCTAAAAATTTGTAAAAAATACATATTATGGAAATTATTTCGACCGTATATCTTCCAAGGTTCTAAAATGACCCATTTTGGAGGATTTTGGAATGATAAAAACATGGTTGTAAATAATTTTTTTTAAGAATTCCATGTGTGACCTCCCCCATTTTATAAATGACCCCCTCTCCCCCCTATTCATGCTTCCAAATATATTTTATTTATAAAAAATCTATAAAAATAACTTCTTTACTCCCATACCAATAACTTATATACATTTTTTTATCATAAATCTATCCTAGTATGGATTTCTGTGAAAACCTAAAGAGTTCATTCAAAGAAGATGTAACGTTCTGAAGTGGCCATTTTTATGTTATTTATTCTTACACTCCATTATATGATTATAAAATCATGATAGTATAATAAAAAAAGTAACTCCCATATATTAATATATTATTATATTAAAGTAAAATACTCTATCCATCTCCACTTCCATTAAATGGGAAACAAAATCATCATTTGTGTGTACATTGGATTATCGCCTCGCGAACTATTGTTATTTTTTATCCATCCCCACCTCCCATGTCTGGATATAATAATGGATTTAATGTTTATATATAAATTATATGATATTATTATACCTCTGTAATAATAATACCACATCTCCCTTCTTACCTCACAAACATTTGAAAAATTATAAAATTGCTCATGTGTAGGGGAAGATTGCTGCCTCACGGACCTATGTAATGTGTTTTTCATTTATATTTTACATAGATAGTAATAAGGGTTTATTAACTTAAGATATATAATATATGTAACGTAATTATACTTATTAAATTATGAAATCACATATACCTTCTTACTTTCCATTAAGTGGGTGATACGATAATGTTGTTCGTGTGGACGGTAGACTACCGCCTCGTGAAGCGGTGTGATTCATTTATAATTAACACTTTTCATATAAGTTAATTAGGGTAAATTTAAATAATATATCTGAAATATATGACATAAAAATTATTCTATAATTCTTATATATTATTAAACATTATTTTCTTTCTTCTTTTGAGAAAATGGAAACAAAGTTCATGCATATCTATAACTTACCATCTCTATGAAAGGTGTAATCCATTTTCTATCTATAAAATTTATAGATGAATATAAATAAATATATAATAAATATATATTATATTAATATAATGATTAAAATTATGGATATAATTTATCCCAGATTAAATTGAATGTAACAAAATTATCAAAATAAAATCCAACATGAAAAACGTATAATATTATCACCTGAAACAGTGATTTTATTAAAGAATTGATAATAAATGGGTAATAAAATGAAGTGATTTTATTAAATAATATATGTTATCTTATATATGATTATGGTCATTTAAAATATTTATAATTAACATATAATTATTATACAGGGGGTTCAGACACATATGATGGTAGTCAAACCTTAGGTAACGGTTTCTTGTCCCACTTTTACTTTATTGAGACATATTCTATAATAACCACTTCATCAATTATGTGGTGAATATAAAAACCCATTTATATTTTATATCATGAATATATTTATATTTATATTATTTAATTTTCTATTTTGTGTTATTTATTTTATGGGGAATGTGATTCAGATGTTACCCAAGTAGTAAGGGATTATTTCACAATCTCGTCATTTTTTGGGATTTTTTTGTGTAAGTATACCTTGTGGGAATAATTTGGTATTTATATCTCAAAATAAATACATTTAGTTATATTATTTATATTAATTAATTTTTTTAATTAATAGTTCCTTTTTTACACACTTCGGTACTTAAAATGATTGATAAATTTATTTTAATAAAATCCGACTTTACTTTTCTCCTCAGTCGAAAACCCTTTATAATAAAAGAAATTTTTTCTAAAAAAATTTTCAAAATTTTTTAAAGTTATTAAAATAATTTACTAAATAAATTTTTACTCATTTTTTTATTTTTACAAAAAAAATTGAAATTAAGCTTTATGTCATTTTTAGAACAAGTCATTTTTGGCTTTTACCCAAAGTGTAGAAGGAATTTTTATTTTAATGTGTATGAAAAGAATGTAATTTAATACAATAATTACCACTCAATGTTTTAAAGAATACATTATAAGATTAAAATATTATTTGCATAGAAAATTACTTCGAATATATTTTTTAAAATTTTAGTTTTAAAAAACTTATTTTCAAAGTGAAAAGGTTATTTCCTCAAAACTATTTTTAATAAAAATTGTAGAGTATTTATATTCAGAGATGATATCAAACCTTTATTATACTTAATATCCATAGGTGATATTTTATATTGATAACATCTTTATTCTTTATTTTTATGGTTTATGATTATTTGGACTGATTATGTAAAATATTATTACTATTCACCATATTACTCTAGATGGTTTATGATTATGTTTCTTTGATTGAGGCGAGTATTAAGATTTTATATGTTTTTTTTCAATAAGAATGTTTATTTTCATTATTATTCACCCTATTAATATGATAAATTCATTGGAATTAATAATTGATACATGGTTCTAAGTTATAAATATCCCCACGAGCATCAATAGGTCTAATGAGAAAAACTTGATTGGTGTTTTGATGAGGCCTTATGAACTTATTTTGATGTCTTATCACAAGTACTCAATGATGTGTTTTAAATTTACATAATTCTGCATTTCATATTTATGAATTAAATTCCTGATATTTCTTTTTATTATTCAGTTGATTAAAGGGTATGTGTTTTAGTTATTTACCTTTCCATATTATTCATTCTTAATTTATTCATGATTGATTCAGCTATACACATACCCTTAATGAGAATTTGATCTCACCCATTTCTTATGATTAATTTTCACTAGGATACCAGGAAGTGTATTATGATTGATATGTAGGGATATTCTAAAATAAATAGTTGTGTACTCAAATAAAATACTATATTATATTTTATGTTTTCAATTGTATTGGGATATTCAATTTTGATTCTAGTTTACAAATATTACTAAACTATTCGGACAATGGGGATGAAATAACTTATATCCTATGTAAATGTAATAAAGTAACAACCGAATAATGGCTATTGGGGTAATGATTTTTATAGTCGAAACCCTAATTTCCTTTTTATAATTGTAATATCTTGTAGTATCCTTGCAAAATCACACCATGGATCGATTTTTAATCAATAATTTTTTGTAGAGGTTCTTATTAATAATCTATGCCTCCTTAGGACCCTATTTATATCCTTTATAAGTGTTTGGTATATCATGGGTGTATCCTTGTAAATTAAGATCTAATTCAAGGACTTCAATACAAGAAGTAAATTCTTCATTAAACACCCACACACTTTCTGAAATTCCTATTTCGATTAACAAAATACCATGTAACACAATGTGGTGAAAATATCTTTCCTTATTTTACCTCAACACACTGAGAACTATGTCCATAGTTTTCTTCTATAGTATATATTTCATATAAAATAATCTAATGAATTGAAACTATTGGAATGACCATTTTACATTTCCTCATATTTCACAGGTAGAAATTCAATCCATAACACTCAGTGAAATGATGGAGTGTATTTCAACTATACATTCCTCACATTTAACATCCCATATCAAAATTATGAATGCTATGAGAATAGTCAAAAATTATAGTTGAAAGCATCTTCAACATGAAATTTATGAATTTTTGATGGTGTGTTAAATATTTAGATAAAAAACTAATTCATCAAATAAAACTACAGCTAAGAAACACTAAAAAAATGTTAGAAACACCTTAAGTGATTATGATCATAAAAACACATTAGAGGTTCAACAGGTTGGGATGAAATCCCATCATCTCATTCCAATCAACAAGATTATTCCATCAACCCTAGTGGTGATAGTTTCACCACCATTAGAAAGAGGGAATGTGAGATTAAAGCAACTATTCAAGATGTGGTCTAAAATGATGGTCCTTGAGGAAATCATTGAAAAATAGTATTATTATATGTTTCAACCCTATATCTAATTAGCCCATATAGTGAGTATGTTTTCATTTATTTTTATTTTGAAATGATATTATTAATTATCACTTCACAATTTAGATACTAAAAATGTAAAGGATACTCAAGATATAATAAATGGATTTAAGAAAACTATTATTTTTATTCAAACTCATTTAAATTTAAAATGAATTTTTTAAATGAAATTTTATTTATTTAATATAATTTCAAATCATTCATAGTGTATTTGTTAATTTTTTTGGTGTAAATATAATATTTCGATGAACCATATTTTATTTATACTCACTCACTATATATAATTTTTTGTATAGGAAAATATTATTTTCCATTACAAGGATAAATGAAATGGTGCCCTTTATTATAGTGGAAGATCATAGTGATCCTTGGGTTATGAAGGAGGTAACATGTACAGGATGATCATGTGACAGAAAGAGATGTAATAGTTTTTTGTTTACCATTTGGTTTTCGTTTTTGGACATATGTATTTAGCCTTTTTTCCATTCCATATCCCTTTTATCCTTATTTTTTTCTTTTAGTTATTTTACAGATATTTATAACCTTTTATTTGTAAATTTTTTATTTGATTTTAATATGGATATTATTATTTTTTATGTTTTGTTATTTATATATTATTTGAGGTTGATGTTATGATTCATTATGAAAAATTTGTTATTTGAAAATTCCTTAGGATTAGGTGGTATTTTTCCAGTATATGGATGTATCATCCTAGATTTATGATTTCAATCCATTATTAGATTGGTTTAAATCATTCCCAAAGTATGTATATTATTATATTTGAAATTTTATAATCCTATATTGGTTAGATAAACATGGTTTTTAGAAATTCATCCTATGGAATAAAATTATTTTGATGAGTATAGAATTTTTAAGAAGAATTTTTTTAAAATATATTAATATGTATTTATCCTTAAAAAGGGTGTTTTAGTAAAGGTATATCCACCTAAGATCAAAAATATAGTAATATATAATACTCATCCACTTGTATATATTGATTTAGATTCAAAGAATACAAATTCAATTAGAGATTTAACTTTCTATGTATTGAGATATATGGCTAGGAGAGTCATCTTCACACCTATAAAAATCAAGAAATTAATATATTATGTGGAGTTTAAAAAATAACAAGTTTTCATGAATGAATAAATCAATTATGATCTCAAAAATAATACCTTAAAGGACAATTATAAACCTATTAGTGTATATTTTATTGTATAAGTAAATTATTAAAATGAAAAAGGGAAAATATTAGGGAAAATAAAATTAAGTATATGGCCTGGTTATTTATTAATGGATTCTTGAAATGTGAAATAATTAATTATATTGAAATGTTTTATCTTGTTGTTCAAAATTTTTTATTAGTAAATTACATTCATTTACCAAAAATAATAATTATTTCCATCATAAATAACATGATGTTAAAATATTATACACTATGATGGTTTTACTCATATTTTCTAGAATAAAAATGTTCTTTTGTAATATATATATCATCATAGTGTATAATATTATACACTATGATGGATAACTAGATAATATATATATATATATTATACACTATGATGGTTTTACTCATATTTTCTAGAATAAAAAAGTTTTTTTCTTTAAAAGTCTGTATTTGATATTAATAAATCTTCTAGAAATTTTATAATATATTTATGATCATATGTTGTGTAGTGTATTTTAATTTTTTTATGATATCTCAATACCCAAGTGAGGTTGAATAAATATACAAAACCGAACCACAAGATCAACTGGAGGAGGTAATGATAAAATGAAATAAATAAATAAACTATCCAATAATAATGGGTGATCTTTATTTACTCCAAAGGATTGAGTTTTACTGAGACCCCTTAGTATAAATCAAATGAAATCTAGATCCAAAATTTTCTACTATATATGAAAATAATTTAACACTTTGGTAGGACCTATTTTACTTGAAATAGCATGCTAGAGGCACATCTAAGGCTAATTATGAGAAGAGAACGTGAGAGACATTTGGATTATATAATAGGAATATAATATCTATATAAATATGTTCTATGAGATCCCTTATTTTTAATTCCTTCATTAAATGAATGAATAAATTGAACTCTATTAGTTTCACACATTATAAAATAGCCAAAACCTTGGATCCTCTATTATAATAATTATTTTAGTTTCACTAAAATATCAATAAATAATCAAATTATATTTCACAATCTAGCCATATGATAATTATATTAGGATAATCCTATGAAGGATATATCATATCATTCTTTAGGAAAACATCATACAGTAAAAATAACCATGATAAAATACAAATGAAAAAGTAGTGATTTTCACCTTATCATGGTTTATCAAATGAATTAACTAATCTTACATGTTTATTATCTCGTATTATAATTTATAAAAAATTCAATAATATTTGTGAATTTATCAAAACTACATTAAAAATTATTATCATTTAAATTTTATCAAATTTTTTAATAACACTTTATAGAAAAATTAATCCCTATTCCATGGATTAATGTAAAAACCTACAGAAATTTTTATAATTGATAATGATTATGAATTGCTTAATTCATAAACATAATAATAAAGATAAATCTATAAATATTACATTTCTACTCAAGATATTAATGGTTTTGGCATGGCCTCGATCAATCAAACTCATATCTCTATATAAACACTCCCAACATATGATAAATTTACATAACATGAATGTATATTATTATAATCCCTATTTAAATGACATCAATACAACCACTAGATATGGAACATGTTAATATTTTATAATCTAACTAATACATTTTCAATTCTCAAAAATATACTGACCAAATTGAATAAATAAATTACATGTCTTTCATCTAAGATGATGTGTACATCGCTTTTCACTCAACTAAGAATGGAAATTCATTTCCTTATTCTAATTAAATGGAGTACCCAGATTTAAGGCGTGTTATAAAATAAAAAATCTCTATATTCTGTCAAATAAATACCATTTCTCTATCACTCACCCTGATGGATAGTGTAAGAAAGGTATCAAATTATTAAGGTTAATATAGGAGATTACATAATAACATTAGGTAATGGGTATTAATATCTATAGACAACCCTAATTATATTAATTATTTTATAAATAAAATTCCATATAATACACATTAGTATGACCATTTGGATATTATGTTAAGAAATAATATATTTTAAAATTTCTATTTATCATATAAAATACTTTTCTCATGTTAATTTTAACATATCATAATAACTCATAATAATCCTAGATGATCACAGATTAAGTATAATTAAAATTCATACTTTAAGGAGTTTTTATCATTCAACTCCTCCTGTAGAATATGACACAAAAATAAATAATAATAAATATATATTGTTTTTATTATAAAACCATGATACATTAACATTGACAACAAGCATTACATATAGTCATCCATGTATTTTATACCCAAAGACTTTACATAACATTTATACTTTGACTAGGTTAATAGTTTTTCAATGGATCCACTGCATTCCCCTTTGTATACACTTGAAAAATATTTATAGTATCCCTCTTAATATTTTCTTGAATTAGATTATATTTGGGAAGGGTTTGTTTGGTCCTTTAGAAAGAAAAAGTTTCCTTGACATAATAAATCGCTACATTATTTTTAATGTAGTGCTCTATTACTCTCATTATTCTAGAAAGAACTCCTTGTTTAGTGATAAACTTATTGATCCAAAAATATTCCTTCAAAAACATCTAATTAAGTGATATATTCTACCTCTGTTATTGAGACCATGATAATAGTTTTTTTGAACTATTCATACTAATAAGACCACAATCAAGGAAAAATACCAAACCAAATTGAGATATTAAATTGTACTTATCAATTTAGAATCTCACCAAAGTGAAAAAATTTAATTCTATATTTATCATCAAAAAACTACATAAAAAATCATTGTATATTCCAAATAATTTAATTATATTCATTATAGAGGTCTTGTGACTCTCACTAGGATTGGATTAGTATCTTATGAAAATTCACAAGCATTCAAAACAATAATATGATTAAAAACATTGAATACATGATAAATAAAATTATTAAAGTGTATGGAATATCATCCTTCTGTTTAATTTCTAATATGTTAGAAGTAAACTGATATTTTATAGTACTCATACCACATTACAATAACAAGGCCCCCCTGTCAGAGTTTTTCATTAAAAACCTATTTATTACCAATTCATATTTATTTAATTAGACCAAAAATAATCTTTGATCTATCTCTATAGATCCTTATAATCATTATGTAATTTGGATCACCCCTATATTTAATTGATAATCATTTTTACCAACTATTACTTTATAGAATCTAAAGAGAGTATAACAATTTTAATGAGCCATATATTGTTTACACACAATACTATAAATGTCCAAAACCCCCCACTAATCCACTTATTTAAACAATAATCATATATGTTATTGATGAAAACTTGCTATTTTCCTTCATCATCAAACTAAATTTTACAACTATGATAATATTTCTTCAATATATAAAGTTTCCTTTACAACGTGGAAAATTTAACACCACTATTTAGATCCACCAGGACATCGGGATGAATCATATAAATTTACTTAAATAAATTCAAATTAATGAAATTGTTTTAAATATCCATTTGATATATTTAATAATCATAATGAGATAATATTTCAAGAAATATCTGAATGGAATTTATTATCAAAACTAGAGAAAAAGTATCCTAATATTTAATACAATGAATTTGATTATACCCTTTTAGACCAAGTGTAATTTATAAAAAGAAAGTATACCATGAATATTAGTTTTATTACAGAAACCCCAATTCTACCGCACATGCCACATCCCATTAATTGTTCCCACTATGTTCCAAACACGATTAGTGTGCATGGATTCCATCTTAGATCATCTAAACTCTAATAATTTCATAGAATCATAGTCATCATTGAAATTTTGATAGTTAGTAGGTAAATACTCTCTATATATTTATTTATAATATTTTTTTGATGAGAAATAAACATATCTATAGATCTTAAATAATACTAATAGGACATTATGTTTTTTATGTAACATTATTCAGTTTAGTTTTTATAACCTATTGTGGAACCAGCTCACTTTCTATCTCCATAAAAATTTCAATTTATTAGTTAAAAACATCTCTAAGTTTAAAATTCCTTGAAATAACTCCTTAAGTTGTATATTCCTTATTATATAATATATGATCATGAGCCTAAAACACTTTGTATTTAGTGTGTTTATTGAAATATTATCCCTTGGTTTCCTTAAAATAACCAACAAATAATAAATTTTATGATTTCGGTTATGCTTTTCTAAAATTTTTCATTATTATTCATAAAAACAAAAAATCATTACAAAAAAAATTAAGAGGCCTATTTATCTGCATGGTATATGGTGTACGTATAAAATTTTTATAATGAATACTATTAAGTATAAATTTATGAGTTTCACAAGAATATCCCTTAAATGATATAGGAAGGTCATACTAACTTATCACTAATCAACCCTTTTCAAAAAAGGTAACATTCCTCCTCCCATATACGTCATTCTAATATAGTGTTATAGGATGAGTGTGTTTTGAAATAATTATATAATATTTCAAAAGATCATTAAATTTCCATCTCAAATATTCACCACCATAATCTGATTAAAGAAAAATAACACTATTCCTAAAAGATTTTTCATACTTTTTTAATTCATTAAAATTTTCAATCATATCAAACTTTTGTCTCAAAATAAACACATATCATTTCCTACTTAATTATTTATAAAATTTTACAAGGTACCTTTAACTAATAATTTGTTTTGTACACATTTTTTTATATACATCAATTTTTATTAGTCCTTATAGTCAAACTAGGACAATAAATTTTTCCAATAAAAGTTTCTTTAGTGATTTTTCCTAATAAAGGGTATTTTGATTTATAAAATGATTAATAATAAAAGGATTCCAGAAAATAAAACTCTATATAATTTTTTGATTCATTTCACATTTATATGATCAATGATAAAATTCCAAAAATAAGTGGTGAAAAAACCAACTACTTTAACTTCTATATTTAATGTTATAGAATGAATTATCCATATCCATAATGTATATGTTTTTTCCTTTGGATTGGTTTTTATATTTTGTCAATATTAAAAATAGGTTTGGAAGAATATTTCAATATGTGTTGGTCTATAAGTAATGATAAGTGAACCATTGTGTGCATTGGAATGAGTAATTTAGGCGGCATCTTAGCATTCTTATCATTAAAATATTAAAGAAAAACACCATTTTATATTTTATAATTGTTTTTATTGATCTTAAATGGTGTAATGGGTGTTAATGGTTAAATTTTAACTACCCATAACATGTTTTAAGGGAATCATAAATAGTTTGTATTAAAGGGAGAAAAAATTTTATCTTGGAGTTGAGAGAAATCATCTTAAAGAGAGAGAATTTCTGAATCAGTTATGATCATCTTTTACTAAACTACTTTATGGTTTTTTATATTATTTGAGATGATTTTTGAGTGGTTGATAATATTTATTGGTGATTTGAATAGGTTTTGGATCAATTAGAAATAGGAATGTTCTTATGTGAAAAGTTGGTTTGAATTCCCCAATGCATATATGAATTTCCAATTATGGTCGTATAAATTTTAGTATTAGAGAGCGTAATAATTTAGAGTGTAAGTGAATTTGAGGAACTAGTTATAAGTAAATTGTTTTTATGACTTATCAAGGTGTCACATATTACTTTGGTTGGGAGTATAAACCTTGAAGAATATGAATTTTTTGTGAATCTTGTATGAATTCTTCCTAATAAAATGAAATTTGTCTAAGTCATAGAGCCAATTTTGACTTCCTTAGTCTCACATATGAATTTGAAGTTTCCATATGTCTTTGACTATCATGTATAAGATTGATTATTGCTTAAGAATTTGAGTACCACATATGAATCTATTTTTGTACAATATGACTTCATAACATTCAATGGCTTATAAATTCATAAGCAATTAGAAAAAGTAGAATTTAAAATGTAAAAATTCTGAATAATTGGATAATAAATTAGTTGATGTTGTTGTGATGTTATTCAAGGATTAAAATATTATCATTAATAAAATTAGAATAACTCAACTGGAAATTAAAGGAACACTTTATGAGGATGTATCTGGAAGCTAAGATGAGTTCCACACCATAGGAGAATTTATTACATCAAAGTTCCATGTATATGGATAATTCAAAAGAAATATAATGTATGGATTTCATGGGAAATTAATATGTGATATCACATAAATAAATAAAGTATCCTGAGTATTTAGGTAATATAAATGGGAATAAAAACTAAGATCATGAGTTATTATGAAATTATAATTCAATCTAAACACATATTATATATTTTAATGTGATGATTTTCATGATGATGGAGATTCAACAGAGTTTCTATAATCATATGGAAAATAATATTTATACAATTTTTGTGAATATAAAATATGGAAGGTATTGGGAAAATTATGTTTGAAATTATTAATATTACTCACAAATATTGACAAAATGTGTTCGGAAGAACTAAAATTTCGTATACTTCATAGTATCAAAGAGATAAGAAGGATTTTGAATATGGGAGGCCATTTAAGGAGGATAATTGTTATGCTAGTGAATATGAGTAACTAAGAAGTATCATATCATAAATGATATTTAGTGATAATCATGGCCATTAATTATGATTATCACCATCATCTATAGAGGTTCTTGGAGTTGTTTTATATAGGTGAATCAGTTGATCCAGTGAGCCCATGGAGGAAGATCCATATTGAATAGTGCTAAGGAAACTAGGAGAAGATAATGATATTTATATTTCTGGATAAATCATTATTGGGGTGAGTTGTTTCTTCCAGTGTTACTATGAAATATAGAACATTGTGGGAGTCTTTGTTGATTGGAATATGAAGTCCCATGGTTGTAACCACTTGTGTATATAGTGTAATAATATGTGATTGGGGGTACTAACCAACCATGTAAAAAGTGGATATTTTCGGTTTAACTTTGTAATTTTTTGTGGTTTCTTTTTTATATTCAACCACATACAAGGTTGGTTGTACAAATTTATAGAGTGGATGAATACTTTAAAAAGTATAAGAGTTTAACTTTAAAATAATAATAAATCACAATAACACCATTGATTCACCCCCAGTCATCAGCCTATCCTAGGGCATCACTGTATAAGTAATTCATCAGATTCTTAATGCCACAAATTAATTCATTCATGTAAATGGAACAAATATGTTTGTTAATCATATATATAAATACAATATTTTATAAAAAAATATAAAAATAAAATAAATATTTATGGATTTGAGCATAGTAACCATTTTCCAATATAGAATTCATCAACTAATCAGATGTTAATCATATGTTCCTATATCTAAATCAATAACTTTTTTTCTCATTAAAAACACATTAATCAATATCTCATTTCACCAATTACCTCATATTTTTATGTTTGTATACATAATTAAAAATGTATGATGACCATCCTATATATAATCACCATGAATCAGAATTAGAGAAATTGATTTATATAAAATTAAAATCTGTATTCTTATAATTTTATTCCCTGAAAACATTTTATAAACATTAATTCCAATAAATTAAACCATAGTTCCAACTTATTGAAAATTTATAACTAATATTCATGATTACATCTATTATTTATTATAAGGAATATTTATTGGGTGAGTATTATATTTTATATAAATTTAATAAAATTATTTTATTGAGTATATTCCTAATAAATTATGACCCCATAAATCATATACATTAGTGATTTAAGGTCCATATTTCACAAAATATGGAGTTACTTTATCATTTATCAAAATAATTGTTTAGTTTGGTTTTTTATTATACTAATCATACAAGACTCTATTCTTGGATCATTATCTGGATAAAACCATGAGCAATTAAATAAATGGATTGTATTAACTCCACTCATTTGGTTACCTAGTCATTTTAATGTCACTTGGTTATGTAACGACTCAGGTATTTATAGAATAATAATTTTTTATTTATATTAATACTTGTGAATAAGATATTAATTTTAATTTAAAGGGGATTATATGTTTTTTGGCATACCAAACATGCAACAATGGTTTCTCTAAAATCTCATGTTGCACACAAGGATGAGTTATACTGAAAAATAATAACATAATATTATTATTTTAAAGGGTAGTTAACGACGAGCCGTTTTATTAGAGGGAATGAACATAAATAACAATATTATGATTAAAAATGTTTGTTAAATGTTTTTACATTTATACAATACAATTTAGAGGCTTAAAATGTGAATGAATCCAATTTTAAGCATAAATACTCTAATATTTTTAAAATGTAGTTTCACCGCCTTTTGATAGAGAACCAAGTTTAAATCTAGTTTTTGTCACTTTTATATATTCCATTTGACAAAATAGACTTCCTATTTAGAAGAGGGACATAAAAATTTACTTTGGGTAAATTTTTGGTCTTTTTCTGATAAAGTTCATTTTTAATGAATAGTGAGAAATACTGGATTTTAAGTCAAAATTTTTCTTTTAATCTAACTTATTTATATGGTTATATTATATTTTTAATGGCTTTAAAGTGTAATTATATTATGTTTTTACCATTTAATACAATTTTTATTCATTTTAATTAATTTCACTTTTTAACACACGTCAATGTTTTGATAGTTATTATTTCTTAAAAACACTATTTTTGGTTTTGACAATGGGAATTAATTTTAAATTAATTTATGCAAATTCTGTGTTTTGAATTTGGAAAAATGGATTCCATATTTGTAATAAGGAGGTAAAATTTTTTATAATAGATAACTTTTATTTTTAAACATTATAAATAGTAACTTCAGAAAATATTTTATTTTCCATGGTTAAAGGGTAAATCTGGTAAATAATGGTAATAAATAATATTATAGTAATATTAAATTACCCTAATATGTGTCCTAATCCTATTGTATAAGATATATATGACTATGGTCATCCTTGGGTCTATTTTAGGTCCCCATGGGGCCACTTGTGTGTGAAAATGACATTTAATTACTTTAATTTTAATCTTAATGAAAATATAACATAAAAATGTATATTTTGGTAAAAAAAAATTTTACGGGGTTATATAAGTTATAATTTTGAAAATAAATAGTCATTATAAATATAATACGATTTCCTAAATTATGATATTTTATTTATAATTTTTAGAGATTATATAAATAAATTTAATTAGGACACAATGATGGTGCATTGATTGCTTCATTAATAAAGGATTCAAATAAATTATATTATAAATGTTAAAATAAATGTAATTTTATCATTTTTTATGACATACAATAATTTTTATAGATGATATTTACATGTTATATTTTTATTAATGAAGTTTTTTTGAATCGATCATGTTTTTATAGATTTTAAAAAAAGTCATGATATGAATAGTGTCAAAATTAACATAATTCATATTTTAAAATATAAAATATTTTATTAAATATTATAAAATTCCAAAAAATATAATATTTGGGAAAATAGATATCATAAGTATAAAATTTTATTATTGACTCTTTAATTGAATATTTTTCATTTTTTGGCAACAATTTGGATTCTCAAGGTGTTAAATGCTTGATACAACGGTAAGAGTAAAAAAGGGTTAAAAATAAATAAGGATTAAAAATATCCAAAACTAGTCTAATTCATATTAGATGATTTTATTTAGACCTATATTTATCTTATATTTGAACTAGATGAATTTGGACTCATTTATACTCGAAATAGAATTTTTAATAAATTAATAATTCAAGATATTCCTTAAGTGCCCCTCCTGCCCCTTATAAAAGGACACCACATCTAACCATTACTTACACCTCTCAAAACGCATTGGCTCATCCAACCTCTACCCAAATAATTTACTAACATCCCTATATCCCCCTATAAGCCTTACCTTGGGCTGAAGAAAATTTAATAAGTCTTTTTAACTTAAATCAAAAGGAGTTACCCGATTTGAAGTAACGCGTTCTCTCAAGTTCCATTCCATTATTTTTCCTTATACACTACCTATAATCTTATTATTCACTGTTTATATAAAAAAAAGTTTGATAAATATAAAATGTTTTTTTAAGAGAATTATTCGAACTAAGCCTACACACGCCTTCATCTAATGGATACGAACAAACTGTTTCTGTGTACGGTGAAATACTCCATCACGAAACGATAATTGTTCTATTTTCCCCTACCACATCTAATGGTGGCCATTATGATGGAACTATATTTATATATGATATATATGATATTTATTTTATATATATGGTTCCATAATTATCATTATGAACATACCTTTATGAATTTTCATGTTGTATAAATACCGTAATTTCATTTGAGGAAGTGAGGTCTACCGCCCCCTCAAAGTGATATGACTCGTTCACGATATACATTGAATGTATAATGGATGGAATTAATAAACTTATGTCACATATATAACATACGTATTATACTGGATTATAATATACCTATGTATCATTTAGTTTTCATTCCTTTAAATATGAAAAATAAATGAAAGTAGCGTTCATGCGTACGTACGACTTACCGTCTCCATGAACGGTGCATTTCATTTATTATATCCAAATTCTATGCACTACTCTAAATATATATATACATGATATATATGATATCTAAATCATGAATATCATTCTTTAGATAATTTAATCTTGAAAAAAATGGACAATTTATAATTATAACAAATTCATTTTTTACTGAAGTTTCGAGCATCGACAAAATGTCCTATATGAAGTCAAATAATTAAATAATTGTTATAAAAACTTAATAAGTGATATAAAAGGAATAATAAACTTGAAAAAGGTTCTAAATAAAGTAGAAATTCACTTATGTTTGTTTTTCAGGAAATTAAAGAATGAACGAGTCAAGTCGGACACGAGGTAAGGGACTTCGTCTCAATCTCCTTTCATTGAGACATATTTTGATAAAATATAACTCCTTCTTTTATACGATTTTTAATAAAACCCTTTTAACTTTTACTTTAATTCAAAGTGGATCTTTTTTTACGAATATTTTTACTAAATGACAAAAGTAATTTTTTTAAAGTTTTCAGAGACAATGACCTCTCCGCCGCTGTAATCGTTTTTTGGCTTCCTATATAAGACTTAATGTTTTTAAAAGAAAAAGAAATACCTTAATCCCTTTTGGGGTGTTTTGGTATTGAAAATGGTTTTTGAAATGGATTGAGTATTTCAATATCTTGAAATGATTTCTTGTGACTGCAAATGAAATATTATTGGTGAAATGTTGATATTTTCAATATTTTATGTGTTATGATTATATAGTGGTACTTGGACATTTGAAGGGTGGTTACGTGATAAACCAAATAAAGTGTGATTCCGTGATAAAACAAGGATAGGTAGTTACATTATAACCTCCAATTCATTGGGTATGGAAGTTGGCCATATGTCTATTCTGTTTGTATGAATGATTTGTGGAAGTTGACCGTATGGTTATTGCATTTATGTATGTTTATATCCCAAGTTACTATTATATGTTATATGTTGCTTTCTATGCTTTTTTTGGTAATATTTTGGTTACAAATAAGGGTAAGCAATGATATTATATTCATTCAAGTGTTTTTTATACTTCTTTAAGGTGAAAAGTATTACTTTATGATAAAGTATTCATGGTTTACATGTTATTTTGAAAACTAATAGCTTTCCTTCTTTGTGTATCCCTTACTGAGATTTTTATGCTCATCCCAAGTTTTTGAAATTTTTTTCACACGACATAAGGTGGAATAGGGTCAAGGATGGGATCAAGGAAAATTCATTCTGTTTCAAACATGGAAGTAAACATGTTTCTTTTCATTTAAGATTTTTAATTTTATGAAAAAATGGATACCGAGTATAAGTGTCTACAAGTAATATTCAAGATGTTTTGTATAAGTTATAACCTAATTATCTAAATATCTAAACCAAAAAATATCCTCAATGTGAATTATTATCATAATTCAAGATTATGTAATGTTTAAGGTTGGGTCCTTACAGTTGGTATCAGAGGTCTGTTTAGATAATTTTAGAGGTTAGGGTGTTATTTAAGCATAAGTGACATAACCATAATGTTTAACATATTAGAAAGAGTCATAGTTATTTTTGATAAATTAAATGAGTTTAATATAACATGAATAATAATATCTCAGTGTTTACCTCCCTCATAAGTTATTATATGATGATTTTACTGATATAATCACACTGACCATTTTGGTTTTACTAAATGTCTGGATCTAGCAGGCACCAACGTAATAATAGATGTAAAGAAAACTATGAAGGTTTTTTGAATAAGCAACTGAATGAATGGTAGTTGCAACAAGAACTCTTATGGTTATTCTCAAATAACTATCTAGAGTCGTGATTGAACACCCGAACATTGGTGAGATTTATAAGGCATTGTAATGCGAGAAACAAATCCCTATGGATGTTTATATAATAATCATAAAAGTAAGTATATTAAAAAACCTATGTGTCAAGGATGTGGAAAGAAACACCTAGGAAGATGTTTCAAAGGGACGAAAAGATGATATTGATGTGGTAATGAAGGTCAAAAAGAAAGAACCTTCCATTGAAAAAGGAAGCGTCTAATTGACTCCAGGAAAGGGAAAGAAGTTCTTTCTGAGGGATGAATTGAATGTTTTAAATTTGGTGTGCATGGTCATTATACAAATAGATGTCCTACAAAGAAGGTTTGGGAATGGGATTAGTAGGACCGTACAAATATATCTTTATTAATACCTAATTCCATTCTAATTTAGGATGAGGAAACTGTTAACGACCAATGAAAGGTATGTATTATTTCTTAGCTGATGTTTTGAAATTATTGAATATTTGGATATGATTCATGATTTTGTTTTTAGGAAAGAATTATTATGGAATAAGTTGGAAAATAATTTATAATGGATCATGAAGAACTTTGAATGAGTAAGAAGTCTACATATAAGGGATTCAAGAGTTTTTGTAGATTTTTGGATGATTAAATGCTTAAAAGTATTAAGGTTCTTTTAATGATGGGATTACATTGGAAGAATTTTTCTAGTATGTGTAACCCTAATGTTTGATATGTGAAAATGTTGTTTAAGAAATAATTATCTCTTAATGCGTGGACATAATGGATAACCTTAGGGATTCATATGATATTTTTTTGAGGTGATAAATGGTTATTACATTTTGGGATGCAAAATTGAAGGTATTAGATAACCATTGAGGATAAAATAGGTTATGGTAAATTTTTAGGAAATTATCTTATTTTTGAAAATGTTATAATAATGATATGATTTTTGAAAAAGGAAAACCCACATGATGGGTGAAAACCTGTCGTATCCGACAAGGCCATGCAAATCGAACCCACAACCGAAGGGTGACAAGGGCGCATTGCCTACCACTGGACTACATGAAGTCCCTGGTTAGTATGACTTTTTATTTTTAGTTAAATGATTTTATTGATCAGTAATAAGTTGATTTGGGATCTTATGATTTATAAAATGGATATCCTTATTATAGTAAAATGGTTTTGTGATTAATTGATAAATGTTATTTTGGAAGACATTTTTTCTTTTGGGAACACTATATGCCTAAGGAATATAGAATACTATGGGATTTAATTTGAGGAGTAATGGTAGAATTTTATTTTGTAAGAAATTATGTTTTTATTGTGGACTTATAGTGATTTGGTTTATTTATGGAAATGATTAACCTATTATAGAGAATATATGATTAGGTTAATTACTTTTAAGTATGTGACATTATGAGTAGTCTATGTTTTTTAGAGATAAATATTAAGATTTATCATGGAAGACTATGTGATAAAATATTTCTCAATTTTCTGTTTCAAACTTAGTTTGGTTTATTTTGATTATATTTAAGGAAAATTTTTTATTGAAAGGTATTTTTTGAGCTTTGGGTAGTTTTGTTCAATTTTGGAGATTAAGAGTAGTATTTCTTTTTATAAACGATTATCCTTTTGGGGATTATCTGATCTTGTACTATCCATTTTGGTTTTGGATAATGTCTAAAGATAAGGGAAATATATGGTTAATCTTTTTTGTACTATGTGATTCTCTATAAGTTGATTCTATCACTTCAAGTGTGAACAAGTCATCCCGAATACTCATCGTTTGGATAAAAGATGAGATTTTTGTAGAAATTTATTAAAGGATGAAACACTACTTTAAAAGTAAGTATATTTCCTCATGTTCTTAGTCAATATCATAAATAAATTATCCAAAATTATGAAAGGGAACTTAAAAAAAAATTTCCATTTTATTTTCTTACTGGGGAATCAAATACTATTTAACCTTTCACAAGTTTGTGGTTTTATAGTGGGAAACCTTCTCATAATCTTGTTTTTTATCACTCTCCATCAGAACTCGATGGTTAGTTTTCTCTTCCATATCGATGTTTTTATAAAATCCTAGTTTGTGTTATCTCGTTTTACCTTTGTAATTCTCTTTATTTATTTTAAATTGATATTTTTATTGACTATTTTACCGATGTGGGACTTTCAATTATGTTTCTGAGACCAATTTTAAAAGTGCACTGACAAAATTTCAAAAAAGGGGAAGGATGTAACGACCCTGTTATTTATAGAATAATACATATTGATTTATATTAATACTTATGAATAAGATATTAATTTTACTTTAAAGGGGTTGATATGTTCAACGGCCTAACCAACACACAACAATGAGTTTCTCCAAAATCTCATGTTGCACACAAGGCTGAGTCATACTGAAAAATAATAACATAATATTATTATTTTAAATGGTAGTTAATTCCTAGTCGTTGTATTGGCGGGAATCAAAATAACTAACCATATTTTTATTAAACATGTTTTTTAAATGTTTTTACATTTATCCAATAAAATTTAGAGGCTTAAAATTAGAATGAATCCAATTTTAAGCATAAATAGTCTAATATTTTTAAAAGGTAATTTTATCGCCTTCTAATGGTGATACCCTTTTAAATATACTTTTTTAACTTTTATATTTTAAATTTTACAAAATAAACTTCTTATTTATAAGTGGAACGTCAAAATTTACTTTGGGTAAATTTTTGGTATTTTTATTGTAAAATTCAATTTTTAATGAATAGTGAAAATACTACATTTTAAGTCAAAACTATATTTTCATCTGATTTATTTATATGGTTAGATAATATTTTTAATTGGTTATAAAGTGTAATTATATTATGTTTTTACCATTTAATCCAATTTTGGTCATTGTATGTAATTTCACTTTTTAATTATCCATAAATACATTGCATTCTATTGATAGTTAATATTTAATAAAAACACGCGTTTTGGTTTTGACAACGAGGATTAATTTTAAATTAATTTTAGAAACTTCAGTGTTTTGAATTTGGAAAAATGGATTCCATATTTGGAATCTTATGTTCCAAATTGTGTAAATAGGTAACTTTTTTTAAACATTATGAATAGTAACATCAGTAAATATTTTATTTACGAGGGTTAAAGGGTAAATCTGACAAATAAGGGTAAAAAATAATATTATAATAATACTAAATTACCTTAAATCATGTCCTAATCCTATTGTATGAGATATATCCGACAATGGGAATCCTTGGGTAGATTTTAGGACCCCATGGGGCAACCTGTGTGTGAAAATGACATTTAATTACATTAATTTTAAAGTTGATGAAAATATAACCTAAACATGTATCTTTTGGTAAAACAATTTTTATATGGGGTTATATAGGTTATTGTTTAAACTATAAATATTCATTAGAAATATGAAAATATTTAAAAAATAATTTTATTTTATTTATAATTTTTATATATTAAATAAATAAATTTAATTATGGAACAATGATAATGCAATGATTGCTTCATTAATAATGGATTCAAAGAAATGATATTATAAATGTTAAAATAATTGTAATTTGGTTATTTTGTTATAATCCACAATTTTCTGTATTATAGATATATGATATCTTTGTATTATTTATGTTTTTTCGAATCAATCAAGTTGTTATGGTTTTAAAAAAAAGTCATGATATGAATAGTGTCAAAATTGACGTAATTCATATTTTAAAATACAATATATTTTATTAAATATTATAAAATTCCAAAAAATCTAGGATTCATCCAAATAGTTATCATAAGTCTAAAACTTTATTATTGACTATTTAATTGTATATTTTTCATATTTTATTAACTATTATAATTCTCAAAGTGTTAAATGCTTGATAAAACGGCAAGAGTAAAAAAAGGTTAAATAAAAAATATAAGGATAAACAAATATCCACAACCTATCTAATTTTTATTGGATGATTTTATTTCGACTTATATTCATCTTATATTCTAAATATCTGAATTTTCACTCATTTATACTCTAAATATAATTTATATTAAAATAATACTTCAGGATATTCCTTAAGTGCTCATCCTCCCTCTTATAAAAGGACACCACCTCTAACCCTTGATCACACCTCTAAAGCCCTATTGGATCACCCATAATCTACCCAAATAAGTTCCAAAAATCACTCTATTCCTCCTAGTAGCCTTACCTTGGGCTGAAGGAAATTTAATAAGTCCTTTTAGCTTAAATCGAAATGGGTTACCCGATTTGAGGTAACGTCTTCTCTCAAGTTCCTTTCCATTATTTTTCCTTATCCACACCCTATGATATTATTATTTGTTTATATAACAACAAAAATATACTCAATATAATAGGGTGTTTTTATGAGAAGGATTAAAACTACACATATACACACCTCCGTCTAATGGATACAAACATATAGTTTCTCGGTATGGAAAACACCTGCCTCACGAAATAATGATTGTTCTATTTTCCCATACCACCTCTTATGGTGGCCATTATGATGGAACTTTGATTATATATGATATTTATGATATTTAGTTTATCTATATTCTTCTTTAATTATCATTTAGAATATACCTTTATGCTTTTCATGTTGTATAAATATGATAATTTCATTTGATGAAGTGAGGACTACCGCCCCTCAAAGTGATATGAATCATTCATGATATACATGGAACGTATAAAGGATGGAATTAATGAACATATGAAACATTTATAACATATATATTATAATTTAATTATAATATATCTATGTATCATTTATTTTTCATTCCTTTAAATATGAAAAAATGAAAGTAACATTCATGCGTATGTATGACTTACCATCTCCAGGAACGATGCATTTCATTTCTTATATCCAAATGCTATAGAATACTCTAAATACATTTATACTGGATATATATGATATATATGGCATCCAAATCATAAATATCATTCTAGAGATAATGTAATTTTTACCACATGGAAAACTTATAATTATAACAAGTTCATTTTTTACTCAAGTTCCAAACATCGAGAAAATGTAAGATACGAACTCAAATAATTAACTAATTGTAATAAAAAGGTAATAAGTGATATAAAATCAAAAATAAACTTGAAATATGTTCTTATGTAAGTATAAATTAACTTAATTTTATTATTCAGGAAATTAATGAATGAACGAGTCAAGTTGGACACGAGGTAAGGGACTTCATCTCAATCTCCTTTAATTGAGGAATATTTTGATAATATATACCTCATTATTTTATATGGTGTATAATAAAACCCTATGACTTTTACTTTCATTCAAATTGGATCTTTTTTTACGAATTAATTTACTAAATTAAAAAAGGAATTCTTTTAACATTTGTCTCGACAATGACCTCTCTACCGCCATAATCGTTATTTGGCTTCCTCTATATGCCTTAATATTTTTACAAGGAAAAGAAATCCCTTATTCCCTTATTTGTTGTTTTGGTATTGAAAATGGTTTTTGAAATGGATTGATTATTTCAATATCTTGAAATGATTTCTTGTGACTACAAATGAAATATTATTTGTGAAATTTTGATATTTAAAATATTTTATGTCTTATGATTATATAGATGTACTTGGACATTTTACGGGTGGTTATGTGATAAACCATAATAAAAAGTGGTTCTGTGATAAACCAAGGACGGGTGGTTACATTATAACCTTCAATTCATTGGGTATGGAAGTCAGTTGTATGGTTATAACATTTGTAAGAATTATTTTGGGAAGTCAACCGTATGGTTATTCCATTTAAGTATGTTTATGTACCAATTTACCATTATATTATATATGTTGACTTCTATGGGTTTTATGGAAATATTTTGGTTACAAAGAAGGGTAAGAAATGAGATTATATCCAGTGAAGTGTTTTTGTTACTTCTTTAAGGTGAAAAGTATTACTTTATGATAATGTATTCATGGTTTAAATGTTGTTTCAAAAACTCAAAACTTTCTTTCTTTTTGTGTCTCTTACTAAGATTTTTATGCGCATCCTATGTTTTTGAAATGTTTTTACAAGACAGAAGGTGGAATATGGTCAAGGATGGGATAAATAAAATGTTAGGCTATTTAAAACATAAAACTAAACATGTTTCTTTTCTTTTAAGAGTTTTTATTTTATGAATAAAATGGATACTGAGTAGAATTGTCTACATGTAATATTCAAGATGTTTTGTATAAGTTAAGGCCTAATTCTCTAAATCTCTAACCTGAAAAGATCCTCAATGTGAATTAATAACTAAATTCAAGATTATGTAATGTTTAAGGTTGGGGCCTTACAGGTTAAGTGTAACCCAAAGCATGTATTGAATATTGGAAGCAAATCTTATTAGGTATATATATATCAAATATAAATTAATCACGATAATTCAGGGTCATGCAATTTTTTCTTGAAATTCATATTTAGATTACCAATTTAACACCCCTTGATTTTAATATGAATTTTCAATTTAAAGAAATACTATATTCAATAGCTTGATTCACTTGAAACATCAAACTAAAAAAATTGATTCAATTTATTGAGAAAAAATATTACAATATATGATAAACATTATTAGATTATGATAATACAATATAAAGCATCATTAAGAAATGAATAAGCAGAATAAATCTACAAGTAAATAAAAATACCTAAATATGGAATATTTAACATTTGGGTTTTCCATGAAGATCATACAATCGATTATAAATATGGAAAGAAGGAAAAACATTCAAAATTTAATAGAAATGTTGAGATATAAGTTAATAGGTTGAATGGTTTTAGTGATTTTTGTAAGGGTATATATAGGAATAAAACATTATGGTTCTATATGTGGTTTTTGGATATTAAGTTGTTGGATATATGGAAATTGGAAATATGATCATGTGATATATGGTCATTGGATATATTTTTATTGGGAATTAAAGTAGAAACTAATTTTATAGATGTTATGTAATTTTTAGTAAATTTTTTAATTGAATGTAATTTATAAATTATGAATAATTCTAGAATTAAATAAAATGATAATATTTATTTAAAATATTTTATTATAAAATTTTGCATTTTAGATTATTATTACTATTATCATTATTAAAGAATAATTTATATATTTATAAAATTCATCAAAATATTATAATACCTATGTATTTATAAAATTTAATTTTTAGAAGATAAATAATTATTCTTAAGGGGATGTGGTTAAAATCATTTAATGTTTAAATAGGGGATATTTTTCAAAGAACTATATTTAAAGTGTTGTGTATTTTTATCTTAAATAATTAATTTGATCAATTTTTAATGATGAATATAATCTAATATTTCATTGAATAATAAAACAAATTAACACTAATTTAATCACTAATTGATATGAAACAAGATTAAGAACACTTACTATTAAAAAAATTTCTATAAAAATTATTTCATTATTATATATTATATTTTCAAATTAAAGTTAATTTATCATATTTTGAAAAAAACCAGTTTAGATAGATGTCAATAGTTTAATATTCTATTTGAAATTAGATAATAAGTTCAATTTCATTTTTATGCATAAAAAAAGTTAATAATGTGAAAACTGTGTTATCATGGTAAAGGTAAAATATGGTAATAAGATAAGAAGTTAGTGGTAATGACTTAAAATATCATGAAATTTTGTCTATAATTTTTTTTATAAGAGGATAAAAACCCATATCCATTATTTTTCTACTTTATATCCACATTAATTTTTAAATGACAACCTTATACATTAAATTATGAGTATTTGTAGAAATTATAAACAAAACTAACCTATAAAATGACCCCACTTATAACCCTAGAAAATAAAACTTTTCCATTTTTTATATCTCTAATATATATCCATTTACACCCTCCAAAATACTTCTTAGACATTTGGTGAATTTTGTTTCAAAAAATGGACGCCCAAATTCTTCATTCTGATTGGACTTATTTCAAGGAGTGAATTCATTAATGTATCTAGTTCTTCACTATCTTTTTCAATTACCTTCTCATATAAAATCTCTATAAATATCATCATAAAATAAAATGATTGTATATAACTTTAATATTATTACTATAAAATGATACTACAATTCTATAACTCTAAACACTTATTCATTAAATAGTATAATGTGTTCTTGTTTGGGTTAGTTTAACCATCCACATGAATGATGCTATAACAACATAATAATTTTCATCATGAAAAAGTATCAATACATTAACACACGATATTTATTTTGTTAAGGAGAAATTTATATTATGAATATGTTACTTAAAATGTGAAAAAAAATTAATTCTTCTTATAATGTAACTTACTGTTATCTGTAAATTAACTTCAACATGATCATCATAGATTAAATTCTACCAAACCATTAAAATTTAGTCCATCAAATGAACATGGAAATTAATATATAATTAGAAAATAATTATTCCAGTAAAATTAATAATTTTCTATTGGTGAACACTATGTCATAGAAAAAGTATCTACATCGCTATTATGAAACTTGTACAAAACAACAAAAATCACTAACATATGATGATGAAAATAAAAAATAACTGACCACTAAATTCATAATAATTGATTATAATTGAAGAGTGTAAAAGATAATATATACGAATATTTATCTAAAATAAGCTAATTATATTCTTATGTTTATTATACTTGTAGTTAAAATTCATTCATGGAAGTCAGGTGTAAAGGTAAGGGTTCCTCTACCAATCACATTTTGAAATCAAAGTTGTTTATGTTAAAACATTCATATAGGGAAATTATATTTTATTTCACTCTAAACCCTATATATTTTCTCTTTATATTTTTATTCATGGGGTTTACATGACTTCATACCGTTTCACCTCCCTTTAGTTTAAAATTCAATCAAAAGGATGTTTGTAAGTGGCGCATACCTTATCTATTCTTTTTCTTCATGATTATTCCTCTTTGATGCCCATATTCTATATATTTCCATATATATTCCTATATATATAGTTATATTATAATATATAAACCTCCTAAATGGACTTGAATTTATTAAAAATGGAATCTTATTTTAACATTTTTATTACGGGATTTTTCTGAAAATATTGTCCTTCTTTATAAAAGTATGAAAATAACATCCTTTTTATATGTTTTTTATACAAACATATATTAGAAAATATTTTTCAGTTTGATTTCAGATGCTTCCTCTATTTTTTTTCCAAAAAAACTTATTGGAAAATTTTATTATAAAATATCTTCTTTTAAAATAAAATGTATTCAAATGGTAAAGGGTACTTATTATTATTTCTCAATGTAATTATTAATTCTATTAAAAAGTGTTTTCACCTTTTTCAGTATACTTTAAAGTTTATTATGACTCAATAGGTATGTGATATAATGATACCCTCCAAATACTTTATCTATATGTATTATAACATTTTATGGAATTAATAATATTTTCGTGTTCATTTGGTATTCATATATATTGTTTCTCATTATGTGATAGGTTAGATTAGAATTATATATCACTATAATAAATCGGGTAAATATATATATCTCATGATAACACATTTATGAGATTGGGGAGTGAACTCAATCCACTATGGTACTCTAAATAGTATTTTTATGGGAATGGAGAGTAAACCAAATACACTATGGGACTCTGTCCACTATGAAATGATAGTCTTGTTAGTGAGAATCAATATAATAAATTATTTTTTTTCTTATGTATAAGCCAAATTATTATTCCTATTATATTTTTCCATGTTTCATGCTTGTTGACTCATGTTTCCACGCTCTCTTTATTCATGTCTTATGAAATGAAAAAAGTATTATGACATGACTACTGATATATGATCTATAATTTATTGGGTAGTATTATCTTATATTATGTCTATACATCTTGATTATATTATCATACCCAAATATTTACCTTATTCTCACTTATGATCTTCCATTATTTTCATTCCACCATAATATTTTATAAAATATATTTCTATATATTAAATTTAATCTCTTCGATATCTTTTGTTACACACAGCACCGAGCTTAAATGAAAAAGAAAATATTATTATTTAAATATGACCGTTATAAAATATCTGTTGAATTGGTAGGTATCAATATTATTAAAAAATTTATGAAATATATATAAATTTAATACTCTAGATAAATTCATTTATTATTTCTTAGAAAATAAGTACACAATTTTTAGTAAAGTTATTTTATGATTTAGAAATATGTTTTCTTCAAAACAAATTACTGAAAGAAGATTAGAAATAATATTTTGAACATTAAGAAAATTTTATTAAAAAAATATCTTTTTTGAAATCATCATACCAAAGATAACATATTATTAACATTTTTTATTTTTCTAAAAAAGATCAAGTTTTATTGAATAGTAAAAAAATTACAGTTTGTCTGAATTATAGTATCGTTTATGGTATCACCAAGAATAAATACAATATATTAATTTTTGAAAAATATTTAATTATTAAATTATGTTAAAATACTAAAAATATCATACAAAAATAATATGAAACATATAAATTATAATTTATTCTATAATAAATATGATAATCATTTTCAGGGCCGACGTAGAGCCTTCGCATTACTAAAAAATTAAAAAAAATTATCCCAAAGATAATATATGAGATGGAATAAGTCCTTGATTGAATTTTTATTATATATTATATATTATTTATTATTTATTATATATTATTTTATGTTTATAATTTTTTTGAGTAATATAACAAGTGGATTATCCAAATTTTGGTCCAATGTTTGTGCAAGTCCAGAAAAATCGAAGTAGCATGTAAAATATGTTTTATGACATATATATGAATTAAAAGAAATATTAAATGAATATAAATTCATATTTTTAGTATAATACATAAATTTTATTTATAGTAATTTATTTACAATTTTTAGGTATTAAATAAATTCCTTGAATGCTTATACGACACTAACACAGTAATTATTTAATTAATAGAAAAATCAAATAAATTGTATTAAAAACACTAAAAGTATTATAATTTGGATAATTAAGATGATTAATATTTTTCTATATTAATACTAAATTTAAGGGACATATTAAATTACTTATTTCATTTTTTTAATTGTTTTTTATGTTATTAATGTCAAAGTAATGAGTTATTATAAAGATTTATATTATTGATATTTTAAAATAAATAATATTTTATTAAATGATATAAAAATTCCAAAAAAATTGCAATCAGAAAATTTACTAGGATATAGTGGATAATATCTTCCATGATCCATTTATAGGCCATTTTTATTAACTATACTGACAATAATTAGCCAAAGTCTTGTTGTCATAGTAAGTTTTAAAACAGTTAATGAAATCTAAAAACCAAAATACAAGGATAAAAAATAGTCATAACATGATTACTTTTCTTTGGGATGAATATAGTTACATATTTATCAATAATTTTTTAAATTTTTGTTGTTTAATAGTCACTTTCCTCTAAAAATGACTTATATATTACATAAATCAATGAATGTTACAAACTGTCACTGTCATTATTTTAAATATATATTTTGTTTCTTTATTGTGAAAATAGTTAGTTATGAAAAAATATGAGTGTCTGTTTTGATCTAAATAAATTTTTTTCCCTAGTTTACATTTTTATAACTTTTATTAATTATATAATGACTTTAATTACTTATGAAACATTGATTTAGTTTTTCTTCAATAAATAAAAATAATAATACAACATATTAAAAACAATAAAAGAAATATAATATGAGTTATTTAATATGTTAAATTAATTTAATAGGTTAATATAACATGTTATTGTTGTATTAAATTATTATATTTGAATTTTTACTTTTTTATGTCTTTTAAGTCAAATTAAGTGAATACTATCTAAATTGATAATAATGAATTTCTTAGAGTAATACTTTATTAAATTATATAAAAATATTGAAAAGGAAAAATTTGATAATATATTTTTTAAAATTTCATCCATTTTCTATTTATAGTCCATTTGTAACCATTTTTATTGAGAATAAATTTTTTATAAATTAATCTTTAGAAAAATTCTAAAAGTTCTACTCCCCTAAATTATAAAAGGGAACCTCCTGGATCACATATTTACACCACTTTGAGACTTAAATATCAACAAAAATCTACTGATTTTTCTTATGAAGTACACTAGAAAAATTCTAGAGGATTTTGATTCCTAAATTACCAACCTTTGGTTTCTTTAGAGGTGATATAAAGGATTTTTTTAAAAGAAGAGGTAATCATATAAACCGATCTCTATCTTTTTCTACTCTTATTTAAATCTTATAAATCATGGGTATTTATCATAAATTAATAATTTCTGAATCATATATATTCTTAAATGATAATCTTATTTTTAAAACACCATTATAAACAATCTTTTCCATCAAATGGGAAGTGAAGGAATAACTCGTGCATATGTAAGGAATACTGTCTCCACGAAGTGATACAAATCATTTTTAATCACCACATTATGTGGATTGGTATTATCAGGGGTTTAATGTTTATATAATATACTTAGGGAACAATTTCACTATTATAATAATAATATCATGTATACATTCTTACCTTCTAAACAGTTGAAAACGATAATATCATTTGTGCGTACGTGTGGACTATCATCTCCACGAAGCGATGTCATTCATTTTTCATTTATACATAACTTGGATGGTAATTAGGAATAATTTTATCAATATACATGATATAAGTTATATAATAATGATCTTATTAAGGTGAATTTATATTTTTCTTTCTTTATTACCATCCATTGAAAAATGAAAACAACATTCATGCATACGTACCTCCTACCCCCGCCATTAACGATGTAATCTAGTTTTTCATATCTAAATTTTATTGATGAGTTTAAAAATGTATATAATTAATGTATATTATCATTATGTCATTATTAATAAAATTTATGTTATGTACCCAATATAAATTCTGAAGGACCAGAACTACTGAACATCAATACTCATGATAAACGAAATAGTTGAACACCTGGAAATAATAATTTTAATAAGAAACTTTTGATAAATAGTGTATAATGTTTTTATAAATGGATCATTTATGATATTATAATTATTAAAATGAATCTATTATATAATTATAATAAATTTAAATTTATTACACATGAGTTTACTGTAATTTCAAATCCAGGAAAACTCAAGATAAGGGATTTTATATCAATTTCCACTCCATTGATACATATATGGTATACCACACCTATTTATTTTTATGTGGCACATATAATCCCATATTTAGGTAATAAATATGAATATATATATTTATTAATTATTATCAAATTTAATTTCATTATTAATATCTTAAATATTTTCCATATTCTCTCCCAACTTTTCCACTCTTTTCAACTTGAATCAAGAAAAGTGATGTTTAAAAGAAAAATACATCTTATTTCTATTTTTATTAGAAATATGTTTCTTCGGTGTAAATATTTTCTCTAATATTTTTTCAAAAATGTTTTTAAAATTATAAAATTATTAATCAAAATGCATTTTCCCCATTTTTTACTTTTTAAAAAATAGTTTGAAAGGAATATTTTTGTCATTTTCGGAATACAGTACTTTCTGACTTTTCTAATAATAGTATGGAATGAATTTTTTTATATTTTATATAATATGAGAACCTTTTACCACTATCATGACTATTTTTTTTATTTTCATCATACATTAAATGTTGAAAAGGTTCTTCTTAATTTAAATGGTTTAATTATTATGTGTGAAGTTTATAGATTTCGAAAAATATTTTTTAAACTTAAAATGATATTTTCTTCAAGAATGTTTTAATGAAATTTTAATGGTATCTCTATTCATCAATGAATACAAAACAATTATTATACTTATTATTTTTTGGGGTTATGATTCAATTATAACATCCTTATTCTTTCTCGGTATGGACAATAATTATGATGATAAATGTTTATCAAACCTATTTACATGGGTGATGTTATGATGTATTGTTTATGAATCCCATTTTTCTTAATTGGTTATTTTATGATGAATTCTTTATGATCTTATGGAGCACATACATATTTTTTTCATTTTGTGTTAGTAGGGACCTATATATCTCACCCACTGGGTAAATTATTATATATGATGATATAGTTTTTAAAAACTAGTTGATGTGCTTGATCTGTTATAAGAAAAAAAATTCCATTTTATTGATCCACTATGGGAAATATGTGTTGATTCCTATTTTTTTTCATGGTAGTTAACCATGAAATATAAAATAGGTCTTATGCATATCATTGTACCATATAAATTTATTAGTTAAAATTATAGTTCACGGTTGATCTATGATGATTTCATATTCTTGTAATTAATATGCATCGAAATTATAATGTTTCATGCCATAACACATGATTATTATCCTTTTCAAATTAGATATGAACCTTTTAATTTATTTTCAATATCATAACCTTATTCTTATCTTATGATTTCAAGTGATTATTGATTGATATCTATCATGTTTACCCATATTGTGTATCTAAGATCACACTTTTCTTTTGTTTCATTTCCCCAAGTTATGAAGAAAGGTAATAATTTAGATATATCTAAGAAGGGTGCTAGCTGGAAGAACATAATGGGAGAAAATTATGAACCATTTTTTATGTGTATACGTTTCCAAATATACTGTACCTATAAAACTATAGCGTGGATTGAAATTTTAAGTAATGAATATTCATATATGAAGATGTAATATCTATATATGAAAAGTACGGATCGATATAGTTGGTATCAGAGAAAATTTTAGACAACCTTTTGAAAATAGGATGAGAAAATTTTAGTGATAAACCTATGGATAGGTCTAAGTATAGAATAAAATACAAAATTTTTGGTAATGAACATGAATTACCCAGGTTACAAAAAGGTTTCTTAGAAGAAGGTGTAATTATTTATGCATCCACTACGTGATTTTTCATGATTATATGGTTTCCCACTATAATTTTTAATTCTCAAAATGTTATGGTTTTATAAAATTGATATAACCCAATGTAATAATGTTAATGTGAAATTTTATGGTCAAAGGAATGATATTACTTATGAGAAACCAATTGAATTAATAGATGGAATGTGAAACCTTGTGATTATGACTAATCAGTTATCTCATTATATGATTATAAATCTCAACTTTGGTGGGTTAATTTATAGTCATAATAATAGAAATATAGAGTTTCATAAAGACCAAGTAAGAATTATAATTCAGTTTACAATAGGTATATAATGTGGGAAGAATCACTTAGAAGACCATCACATAGGAATTTGAACATATTTTGAGTGTATAATAGAAGGAAACAAAGAATGTGACTATTGAAGAAAAAAAATGTATGTTTAAAAAAATGGATTAGAATAACTATCTACTTAAGGTAACTATGTAATTTGAATGTTTTAAATGTGGAAAGTTTGGTAATTATGAACATTTATGTGCTAGGGAAAATCTTGAGAGGATAATCAGTAAGGTTGTATGTATAATAGTTTTACCAATGATGATGAGGAAACTATTAATGACTTATGAAATGTTTGAGTTTTTTTAACACTATTTCTTATGTTAAAAGAAATAATCATAATTAAATTGAGGTTTATTAATCTTAAGACATGGTTAGTTTTTTATATTGTAGTAAAAAGTATTGGGTAATAAGATAATGAAGCCTAGTTAGTGATTTGAGAAGGAAGTGGGATAATTGAGGTGTTTATTTATTTGGATGAAAAAATTATGTTATACTAATGATATTTAGATTATAAAATCATGAAACATATAAGTAATGTTACAAAGTAGTTTTTATTTAAGGATTTGAAAACATATTTTTAATGGTACTAATAACTGATAAAAGTTATTGAGTATAAAGGTTATATTTTTTTCAAACATGTGATTAAGAGAAATATAAATTATAATATATATCTGATGTCGAGTTAATAATTTTTATTTTGGATAACGAGATGATTGAAATTGATGTGATAATATTGGTGACCTTAAAATTGGTTAGTAAGAAATTAATTTGGGTCATATTTGATGTTTTTTATTGCATTTATAGAATATAATCAATATTATATAAACATAATTTAGGCATATGTATTGTGTTAATTTTTTGTAAAATATTATTTTTTTCATGCGTGGTAGAGTTGTGGATAACATCATGGGTTTATAATATTAGGTGGATCATATGTTCAATGTATAAAACTAGCCTTTAAGGATTTTTATTATGTAAATTTTAGGTGATTACTGATATTTTGAGACAATATTTATTGGGTTGAGGTATATATAAC
The DNA here is from genome assembly GCA_963277665.1 of Viscum album. Taxonomy (NCBI): domain Eukaryota; kingdom Viridiplantae; phylum Streptophyta; class Magnoliopsida; order Santalales; family Viscaceae; genus Viscum; species Viscum album. The sequence continues at coordinate 690,866,732 of OY728167.1, forward strand.
ACTTAGTTTTAATGTGAAGTATTATTTTAGAAGAATTATATTTTACTTTTTGGATAAAAGCTAAAAAATATTATTATAGGTTAAAATATTCATTAATATTGAGGTTGTTTAGATTATTTGGGAAATGGGGTTATTTATTCCTGGAGTTTATTTTTAGATCTTGGAGACTATGTCATTATGGAATATATATTTTAGTATATGACTTTATGAGTGACTAATGATTATTGGAGATAAATGTTAAATTAATATATTAATAACATGTGAAAATTTACTTTTGATTTTGGGTTTCCAAATTGGTTAAAAATACTTTAAATTATGTTGGGGATAATTATTTATGGAAATAATTAAATTGAACTTTGAGTATTGAAATTTAATTTTTATTAATATAGTATTTATTTATATAAAGATTTATTATTTTTGGGAATTGTCTTAACTTGTGATAATAGTTTTGGTTTTAGTTAATTTATAGAGACAGGAGGAATGTTTTGTTATCCTCTAATGTAATTATGTGATCCTTATAAGTTGATTATAGTGCTTTTTCTTGATAAATTCATCTTGAATACTCACACTTTGGAGAAAAAGATGATATTTTTGTGGAAATTGATTGACAATTGAAATTATTATTTTCAAGAAAATTTATTACCTTGTGTTCTTAGTCAAATGTATAAAATAATTCCTTAACTATAGGAAAATTATTTTAAAACAAAAAAATTTCATCTTTTTTACTTTACATAGTGATAAATCAATGGTCTTTTATCCCTTCATTGTTTTATCGTATTGTGTTGGTTAATATTCTCCTAACTGAGTTCTCTATCACTCTCTATCAGTCCTTATGAGATAAGTTTTTCTTCTACATCCATGTTTTCACATCCCACTCAAATTCTCATATTTAGAAAACTAGTTTTGTGTTATTCTGTATAACCTTAGTATTTCCCAATCTCACATATCAATATGAAGCTTTATTGGCCCTTTTTTCAATGTCTGTTTCCAAAAAAATAAAACGTACATCCTTTGAATTTTGAAAATGAGTCAAAATTAAAAGTAAGGAATTTATTAAAATGTTATAATGTAACTCCATGAATTTATAGGAAATATTTTTTAAAAATTTAATTCTATTTCTTAGACATCTTACATTACACAAAACACTGAACTTAGATGAAACTGAAACATTATTATCCAAATATAACCATTATAACCAAGTTGTTGAATTAGACGGTATAAATATTATAAAATAAATTATGAAATATATATATATATATATATATATATATATATATAACCTAATAAATATAAATTCATTGATTAATTCTTAGAAAATAAGTACTCATTTTTCAGAAAAGTTATTTTATGCTTCAAAATTATGTTTTCTAAAAAAATATTGAGAAAATATTATAATTAATTTCTGGAACATTTATAAAATTTATTTATTAAAATTGATATCATTATTTAATTCAACATATCAAAATTATATTTGGGTTATTTTTTCCACTTCTCTAAAAATGATAAAGTTTTCATGAATAATATAATTTTTTTATGTTTTTATGAAATACAATATATTTTATGATATAAAAAAACATAAAAATAATATAGAAATTTATGAAAAATATTTTCTGAATCATATATGGTAAAATAATTCAAATTTAATATAAAAAAATTTAAACCATATAAATTATAATTTATTCAATAATAAATATAATACTCATTTTCAATGTCGACATTGAGTATGCGCAATACTGGAAAGTCAAATTTGGTATCCTAAAGATAATATTTGAGATAGAATAAGTCCTTGATTTACCTATTTATTAAATATTATGTATGATATATTTTTGTTATGGTAATAAATTAATTTTTTATTTATATAAAATGTACCTTATCCAAATTCTTCTGCAATCTTTACGTAAAGTCGGAAAAATCAAAGTGAAATATTAAATAAATTTTCATTACATATATATTAGTTTAAATATATATTTAACGAATATGAATAAATATTTGTAGAATAATAAAATTATTTTCATGATGATAATTTATGTATACTTTTTAGATATTATATAAATACTGTAAATTCTTATACAATGTTGACACACTAACTATTAAATTAATATAAAACCAAAATTTTTTGATTAAAAATATTATCATTTGAGATAATTAATGTGATCTATGAATTTTATATATTCATATTACGTTTTAAAGATGTATTAAAATATAAAATTTATTTTTAATTTTTTTTATTAAAATAAAAGTAATGAATAGTTCTAAAAATTCACATTAAATATATTTTAAATAAATAATATTTTATTAAATGATATAAAATGTAAAAAAATATTTTATTTATCCAATTGACTATGATATAGTTTATAATATCAGGCATGGTCTATTTATAATCCAATTTTTCATTTATAGTAACTATATTGACTCTCAATGAGTAAAAACCGTGTTGTCGTGATATGTATAAAAAGGGTTGACAAAAGGTTAAAACCAAAAGATAAGTTTAAGAACATAGTAAAACCTTGAATAATATTTATTGAATGAATTTTTTCATACACTTATCACTTTATTATATAAATTTAGTTTTTAATGGAAGTATGTCGATGAAAATTACTTATATGTTATTTATATTTAAGAAAGATACAAATTGTCACTCTCTTTGTTTCTAATATATTTTATGTGTCAATATAAGGAAGAAAGAGATATATGAATGAATCTAAGTGTCTATTTTTATATTTAAAAAATAAATTTCATGATAAAAATTTATTTCTAATTTTAATTAATTATATAATAACTTTAATTTCTTCTTCAACGTTGATGTAGTATTTCTTCAATTAATAAAAATTATGATAAAAGTTTTTAAAAATATTAAAAGATATATATTATTTGTAGTTTAATGAGTTACATGAATTTTATAGGTTACTATAACATAATATTTTTGGGTTAAAGGATTCTATTATCATTTTTATTATTTATTTATGTCTCTTAGTTAAAATTATGTAAATAGTATCTAAATTTAAAATAATGAAATTTTATGGGAATAATTTTTTATTAAATTACAAAACAAATCATAAAAAAATATGAAAAAATGAAAAATGGGATAAGATAAATTCATTAATTTCATCCCTTTTCTAGTTATAGGTCTTTTTAAACCATTTTTATTGAAGGTAAATTTATTATATTTTAATCTTTTTGGAGATTCCAAAAGTACCCCTCACCTCAATTATAAAAGGGTACCACCTCCCATATGTATTTAATCAAATTTTATCCTTTTATGTCAAACAAAAAATTACAATTTATATTATGAAATTACCTATACACTTTATAGATGTATTATTCTTCCTAAAATACCAACCTTAGATTCCTTTAGTGGAGATCTAAAGGGTTCATTTCTAAGAAGAGGTATTCTCCAAAACCGATCTCATTCTTTTTCCACTCTTATTTTCATCATCTAAGTCTACGTATTTTATAATAAAATAATAATTTTCTTGTCCCAAATAATATGATATTTTATTATGATGATTAAAACACAATTATAGACCCTCTTTACCACCAAATGTGAAGTGAAAGTATCACTCATGCTTACATACATCTTATTGTATCCACATAGTGATACAATCTATTTTTAAATACCATATTTATGGATGGGTATTATTATGATTCTAATTTTTATATATAATATTTAGCACAAAATTATACTTCTAGAATAATAATATCGTGCATACCTTCTTATCTTCTAAACCGTTGGAAAATGAAAATGTCTTTCGTGCATATGTGTAGACTACCACCTCTACGAAATGATGTGATTTGGTTTCCATTGATATTTTATATGAATGATAATGAGTAAGAAATTGATTAATATATATGATATATATGATATAATAATGATCCTAAAATTTTAATTAATATTTACCTTTCCTTCATTCAATCTATTGAAAATTAAAAATAATTTCCATGTGTACGTACAACCTACCATCTCCACGGACGGTGTAATTCATTTTTTATCTATAAATTTTACGGATGACCCTAAATATGTATATAATAAATATAAAAATTCTATTTATATCATGATAAATACTATTTAGTTCTTATAACCAAGATAAATTTACAATTACCACAACTACTGAACTGGAATACTCATGATAAACAAAACTGTAAAAATTTTAATAGGGAATTATTGATAAAAGGGGGTGTTTCATTGTTATAAAGGGATTATATATGATAATATAAGTATTAAAATGAATTTCTTATAGAATTATAATAATTTTAAATTTATTATACATGAGGTTATAATACTTTCAATGAAAGGAAAACTCAAGGTAAGGGATTTGTCTCCATTTCCACTCTATTGAGACACATTTTGTTTTAGGCATCTACATATTTTTTGGTAGTATATTTAGTACCCATTTAAGGTAATTAAATTTAATATATATTTATTCATGATTATTTATGTTCATTTAAATTATACTCTATTAAATATATTCCATAATTTCTTCTAAATTTTCCACTCTTTGGAACTAGAATCAAGGAAAAAAGATGTTTAAAATAAAAACTCATCTTATTTCTCTTTTGATCTGATATATATTTCTTATATATTCATATTTTCTATAAAATGTTTTCACTTTTTTTTAGACTTTTACAATGGTTTATAAAAATTTATTTTTTCACATGTTTTTTCACGACCCGACCCGTGCCGGGGCTTGAGTCGCAACTACCCCAAGCCCGCCCCTATAGGCCCGGTGGGTTCAACTAGCACCAAAGGCACAATAAAATCAAGGAGGACATTTTATAATTACATACACACACACCACTAACTCAATGAAAATGTGTAAAGACAAATAAGTAAAATATGAAACTCACTGTAAATAACCAAACCATGCGTGAACCACTAAAACTGTGCGAGTACATAAATGTAAACAGAAAGGAAAAATAGGAAAAATAAACACCCAACCAGAATAGTTTTCCAACCTGATAGAAAACTGGAAAAAGGAAAATAGGTGAGAGGGACCGACTCATGGAATCCATGTTGTAACAACCATACGTGGTCTAGGCACCTGAATCCTTAATCTTCTTGAAGTCACGATCATCCATGTCTGTCATCTACATAAGGTACGATACATATGAATAAATCCCATGTAGGGGTCAGTATAAACATACCCAGTAGGACACCCCAAAAAGAAGCAGTATCAGTAAGAGATACAATAGGGAAGGAAAAAATAATATGGAACAAAGTACAGTAAAAAAAGTGTAGCTCAACCCAACAATAGAGTGAAGTAAGATCATATAAACATAGGGAGATAGAAACAGTGAGAATATGAAATTATTTTCAAGTCTTCAATACCTATAGTAGGATATTAGACTCATCCAACCATGAGAATCTAGACAATAATATCACATGTAAAACCACGTGCGTCTTCGTATCTCCTCGAAGGAGAGCATCCAAAACCCATGGAGTGGGTTTTCAATAGGATATATATATATATATATAAATATAAATATATTCAAATAAACCCAATGAGATAGTAAAAGGATCTCTATATCACATTTCATCCCAGGAAGAGAGTCACCAATAGTTTTAGAAGTAACCACCATCGATGCCCAGAATTCCTCATTTCTATATTGAACTACACGTCAAAGGGGCTCAAACACCACACTTTGATACTATCTTCTTTAGGTGGGTCTGTCTTAACTGAACAATTTTAGGTTCTGTCACAAGAATTCCTCTCGGTGGGGAAATAACCCCTCTTAATCGTTAGTCCAAAGTTAATTTAAATTAAATCTCTCCACTGATCCATAGGAAAAAGGTTTTCTCAATGTCGAGGACCCATCCCCATCCCAGGTGGAGGGTTCTACTCTAGTTCATCAAAGAACCATATGCAATCCTATTGGAGGGTTCCACTAAGAAAATGTTGAGGAGACATGCCCTGCCCAACTTGAGGGTTTCACTCTAGAAATGGTCGACGACCCATGTCCAACCCAACTAGAGGGTTCCACTCTAGAAAATTTCAAGGAACCATGCCCAGCCTAGATATAGGGTTTCAATATAGTTTCATCAAGGACCCATAACCAGCCCGAATAGAGTTTTCCACTCGTAAGTCACTCATGTCATCACCTAATCATGGCTGTCGTCAAACACCTCCTAAAGGTGCATCATTCTCAGAACACCTCCCATTGTAACTCGAAAGTCGTAAATGAGGTCTCCATTGTGTTCTATGTGGAAGAACATGCCTGATATGCCATTTACTTCCCCAAAATAGACAACCTATGAAAAGGGAACTTTTCACCTCAAAACGAATGAACGAGTCAAAGTGGGGCCCATGTCATAACCCCAAACATTAAATTCTCAAATTGACCCAAAAAATTAAACCTCGAAGAAAGGGTCATGTTTCTATAGATATCGCATTAAATGAATTCCCAGTTTAAAATTTATTACTGTTTGATATTTCAAAAGAGGGTCACGAGGCCGAAGGACTGACTCATTGTCAGACTGCCCCATGGTTGACTGGTTGACTGCACCCATGCCGTAGAAGCTTGGTATGCTGAGGCGGTCAACCATGGGAAGTCAACCATATGATCAACCCAGGATCCGACCTAGTTCACTTGGTCGGACCTGTCAGATTTAGACCCAACCTATTAGCCCGACCCAACCCAATAAGGATGATCTGACCCATCATGTCATCATATACCCACCGACAGGGGCCCGAAAAACTGCTGAAACTATCCTGGCCCGGTGTCCAGTCACTTCCACCGCATCAATGCGGCCGACTGGCCAGTCCATGTGGCCCGCCACATCACGGCCCCACTGGTCTGCGGTGCCACTGCTACTCCATGGGTCCGCCCGCCAACGTAAGCCTCTATCGGTGGACACACCTGCAGTGCTTTATTGGATCATTACATGACCACCAAACTCCATCTGGTTATCTGATCACGAATCTATCAATGAATCAGGCACCCTTACATTGAGGGCTTCATAGTGTTGACCTCTTCTCAATGACCTTCTAATGGTTTGTTGTGCCCAAAAGTAGATGGGGGATATCCAAGAAGAACAGAATAAGAATGGTTGAAACATTGTATTTAAACATGGATAAATAGCTATTTCCATGTGTCCATCGATAATTCAAGATATAAATGATGAAAAAATGGAAACAAATATGGATTTTCAATTTAAAACTAAATCGTAACTCAAAAGTAAGATAAATGCTACCTTGAATCAATCATTCGTTGTTGGCAATTCGTCCGTTGCGCACCCACTTTGATCCGCTGAGGTTTCAGAAAATAAATCTCCTCGATTTGATGAAAAATGGTTGAGATATAGGGAGAGAGAGAGACTTAGTAGAGATATAAGGGATTGTGGATAATCCTAATCCAAATTTTTATGTCTCTATCAATATGAGTCCTTCTCTATGCAGAAATTTGAATCTACCCTGCCCCCTCATTTTATGTCATGCTTAAGTGAAAACCCCAATTTAAACTCATTAGAGGTCTCAGATTTCCAATATCAGCCTTGATAAAAAGATATTTAATAAGATGATAGGGGTAAGATAATTATGTTTAATTATTTTTATAACGAATTTCCCCTAGTTGGGATTTTCCATAGAAAACTTGTGCCAACAAAATATATGTCCATACTAGGGTAAATTTCATTTTCTGGACTCAATTGTGGCATCACATTTCTAATTTGTGCTACTGATTTTAGATTTATCTCATTTCATTTATGAAAATATTATAAAAAATATACTTAATATTTTTTATAAAATTTATTCCGAGAACACCAGGCTTTGGAATTGCACATATTCTCAGCACCTAACTCTAGAAATATATATAGATATATTTCAAGGTATTACAATGTAAAAAATGGGTCTCTATATCATTCCATCATTCAATACTTTCTTCCCTAAAAACAAAAAACTAGGAATAACTTGGGATACTGATCCCACATTTAGCTCTCACATTCCCAAGAACTCACCTGCATGTTTTCATGCTTCCACATCATGTGAACCAAGGGGATGACCCTTCCATGTAATTTCGGTTCATTTTGATCCTCAATCTCCACTAGGTAATCTTCAATGGTGGATCCATCTTCAATTTCCAGTTCAACCCAGTCGATGATGTGTATAGGATCAGGAACATATCACCTCATCTACTACACATAGAAGATCTGATCTAGGAATGGGGGTTGGGAAAGGCTATAGGGAACCTATACAACCCTTTGGATGATCTCAAATGACTTGATGAAACTCAAGGATAGCTTGTCTCCCCGACCAAACCTTAACATTCTATGTCATGGGGAGACTCTCAAGAAGACGTCGTCTCACTGCTCGAACTCCAAGGGCTTAAGACGGTGGTCTACGTAAAATTTATTTCCGCTCTGGTCTGTCTTCATCCATTAATGGATGACCTACACCTTCTCCATCATAGATTGCACAAACTATGGGACTGTGATGGATGATTCTCCAACTTATTTCCAAAACATAGGTGACCTGCAGGTTCTCCCGTATAAAGCCTCAAAAAGTGCGATGATAATAATAGAGTGGTAATTGTTGTTGTACACAAACTATTCCAAAGGAAAGTGATCCTCCCAGCTCTGAATAAAATCCAAAACGTAATCCCTCAACATATCCTCCAGTATCTTGATAGTGCTCTCAGTCTGGACATCGGTCCATGGGTGAAAGGATGTACTCATCTGCAGAAGGGTCCAAAATGACTCTTATAGGCATGTCCACAATCATGGTGTAAATCACATGTCACGATCATATACAATCGTTGAGGGTACCCCATAAAGGTGGACGATCTCCCATAAGAAAAACTTCCAAAAAAGAACTCAACTAAACTCTACTCCCTAATAGCAAGTATGTGCACCGACTTGGTGAGTTGGACCACTATCACCCAAATGGAATCATGTCCCTTCACTGTGCATGAAAACCATGTGAAAAAATACATGGATATGCCATCCCATTTACACTCAAGGATATTGAGAGGGTGAAACAACCTCATCGTAACCCAATTATCATCCTTCACCTACTGATAGGTAAGGAATCATTAGACGAACTCAGATATGATTCATCTCATGTCAGACCACCAAAACTGATGTTGAAGATCCTTGTACCTCTTCCCTACACCAGGATGTACATCTAATTGAGAAGTATGGAACTCCCTCATCACCTCCTCTTGCATGGTGATTGGAATCATTTTTCACCCCTGGAATAAGATATCATGATTCCATCCTTCATAATACCCATCAGGTGAATCACCTATGGATATATAGTCGTGAATAACTTCATAGTCGATATCTTCCAACTTGGACTCTCTCACATACTCAAGGAGAGAAGGAGTCATCACCATCAACTATAGAAAAGTTTTACCCTCCTTCTTTACCTGGTTCATATGTAGGGGAGCTAACTACTCTGAAGCTTCCTAAACTATGAAATGTTGTAACTTCCTTCTAAGGGAATCTATTATAATATTTCCCTTCCTTGTAGTATATAATATCTCGGAGTCATAGTTCTCCAATAACTCCAACGAGCATCGGTGCCACGAATTCAGATCTATATGGGTAATGATATTCCTAAGACTCTGGTGGTGTGAGTAAACCACAATGCACTCTACATGGAGTTAGTGTCTTTGCATCCTCAGGGAGAATACTATATATATGAGCTCTAAGTCTTTATTCGCATATTTATTCTCATGGGGAATCAATTTCCTCGGCCCGTATGCGACGACTGCTTGACATTACATCAAGAAGAAACCAATCCCTTATCCTGAGGCATCATAATACACTATGAACTCAAAGCCCTACTATAGTAGTCTTATAACTATATCACTTTTCAGCCTCTACTTCAAATCCTCAATGGCCCACTGACATTTCTTAGACCATATGAACGGTTGTCCCTTCCATGTTAGAGCAGTCAAAGTGGCTACGATCCTGGAGAATTCTTCCATAAATCTCTTATAGTACACCGCCAAACCAAGAAAACTCCACACCTCTGACACACTCTTGGGTGGATCTAAATAAATTATTACCTATTTCTTCATAGGATCCATGGATTAAAATTCTTTAGAGATGACATGCCCCAAAATGTGAACCTCGTCTATCCAGAACTGTCACTTAGGGAGATTTCCAAAAATATAGTGCTCTCAAAGTAAATCAAGGACCATCCCCAAGTGATTTATGTGATCCCCCTCAAACATATATTAAATGTGTATGATGTCAATTAATATAAAAAAATAATCCATGTATGGATGGAATAACTGGTTCATCAAATCTATGAAAATTATGGGGGCTTTTGTCACAACGAAGGGTATTACTAGGAACTCATAATTTGCATAGAAACCTAGAAAAGAAAACTTCAGAATATGAGTCTTGATAACCCATAAATATTGGTATAAATATCTAATATTGATCTTGGAGAACCCCCTCGCACCTCAAAACTGGTCGAAGAGGTCATCGATCCTCATTAAGGGGTACTTTCTCTTTATCTCGGATAGTTTAAGGTGACGATAATCCATAAAAAGATGTAAGCTCTTGTCTAAGGTCTTCACAAACAGAAAAAGAGAATACTAGGGGGACACACTAGGATTGATGAAAACCTTATCTTGAAGGCCACCAATTGTAAACATAGCTCTTAGATCTTTTTGGGTGTCATCTAATATGCCACAAAAGATATCAGTGTAGTACTTGGTTTCAAATCAATGCAAAACTCCAACTCCAACCTTGGGGGTAGTCCTAGAACATATTTAGGGATGATTTCCATGTAATCCTTCAAACCTGAATGAACCCAGGTTCCTGAAGAGTCTACTACACCATAGTCCACACTCACTAATTGATAGGTATAATTTTATGGTCTCTTGCCCACAACACTTCCCTGCCCTGCTATGAGGACTCATTCACCAAGAAAGGTGATCCTCATCCCATCAGTGTGACGGAATCTGACTAGCCTACACACAACAATCAATCTAGGCTCAAACAATGGAAATTCAATCCATTCCCAATATTATGTCATAAGGATCCATCGTGATTACCAGTAGGTCCCACAAGAACATTTCTCCTCCAAACAATAGCTCACACAACTATATGATAAATTTTATAGATGAAGTGATTTTCATAGGGACGTTGAGAAAAAGCCACTATGATAGAACCTCTACTGGGAGATCCAACTTCATTACTAGGAGTACTGAGATGAAATAGTGAATAATTATTGTGTATACATATAAAAAATCAAGATTATAATAAATACAAAGTGTACGTCGGATCATCACATACACTGGTGGATTACGAATATCCATAACATGAAGATATCTGCGGCCCCGACCACCAACTCCATAAGCTGGATGTCGACTGCCTGGTGATGTTGGTTGAAGGATCTCATAGTGTTGTCCCCCACCTCCAGCTCCTATTGCTCCTCTTCCAGAAATGGATCCCTGGGGAAAACTCTGATCACAATGTTGTCTCTTCCATGGTGGTCCAACCAATATCTTCCTTGGTTGCTCTGCCGACCTGGTCGGGTAGTTTCATGCCATGTGAACTCGCTCATCACAAGTGTAACACTGTCCCTCTCCAGCATAACTCGAGGCTCTGTTCTACCATGTTGTCGTCTAAACACACGCTAGAGCCCGATCATGGAAAGATCTCCTATTCTGAGACCCTACTACCTGATGTATACCAACTACCATGGACGTCTCTTCTCTGAAGCGACCACTTCCAGTACCTGCCAACTGCCTCCCATATAATAAGAATATATTCTTCATGAGATCCCTCTCTCACACCCTGGCATAGGTAGGGATGCACATGGGAACTATATTGTCACGAATCTCTTAATAGAGACCCTAATCGAACTTATGTTCTCAAAAGTAACCTTCATGGATCATATCCATGGAGTAGCATGTAAGGTCGTTAAACCTATACGTGTACGTATCCAATGTCATGCCTCCCTATTGTAGCCCCAAAATCTATTGAATCCAAATAGATCACAAACACAAGGGGAATTACTCCTCTTGAAATAGGTGTTAGAACTCTTCCCATGAGAGTGTTGACTCGTCATGCATATGGGTAACTAAACACCACCAGCACCCAGCTGTCACTTGAAAAAGGTTGGTTGCAAAATCCACTAGCTAATCTTCAGGTATCTACACAAGCCTCAAGAAGTGGACCACTAACTCCAATCAGTCCACAAATTCCTGAGGTTCTGGATCACCACAAACCCTCAATAGCCTTTGGCATTGGAACTCATGAATTATGGTCAGCCTGCGCTTTTCCTCACCTATGCATCCAGGACTATCTACAACTCCACAAGTAGAGTATCCACTACTACCCACCTGGATAAAGGGGATTTCATGAGGGGCCCTCAACTAAGGCCTCATCATTCAAGAGATCATCATCACAAACTCGAGCAAATATCCTGTCCGAATTCCATCATGGAAGCATCCTGAAAGTTATCAAGGAATACCATGATCAATGAGCATATATATGTAATAACAAAAATAAATGGGAGTTGAATCAATAAGTAAAATAAAATAATCAATCCTATATGAAACATGTACCAAATATCCTCACAAAAAATATCTCAGCATGCCATGTAGATAAGTGGGTAATCAGGGTCCTGGTGAATTGCTACGTCGGCTGCTACACCATCACTGGACTCCCTTGCCTAAGAGAAACTCTTGACACAAATTAACACTATTTACCTAAACCCATCCAATCCTTTAAATAGAAAAATGTCCAAACAATGAAAAAGGAATGAACCTTCTCTGATACCACTTTTTCATGACCCAACCCATACCGGGGCTTGAGCTGCAACTAACCCAAGCCCGCCTCCATAGGCTAGGGGTGGAGACTAGTGCTGAAGGCACAAAAAATTAAAGAAGGCCTTTTTCTAAGTACCTTTACACACAAACACCACCAACTATATGAAAACGTGCTCAGGGAATGAAGTAAAAGATAAAACCTACTATAAATAACAAACGAATATGTGGACCACTATAACAGAACAATTACATAAATGAAAACATAATGAAAAAAGGTGAAAAAATACAATCCTAACTAGAATATTTTCCCAACCAAAAAAAAATTGCATAAGGAAAACATCTGAGAGGGTTCGGCTCTTGGAATCCAATCTACGGCCACAGTACGTGGTCCCGGAACCGACATCCCTATGCTCCCTAAAGTCATGGTCTGCCCTGTTCATCGTCTTCATAAGGCAAAATACATGTAGGAAAATACCATTCAGGGGTGAGCATAAACATACCCAGTAGGACCCCTTGGAAATAAGGGGGAGAAGTAAGAGATAAAATAGGGAAGGAAAATAGTAGATGAAACAAAGTACATAAAAAGAGTGTAGCTCAACCCAAAAAGATAGTGAAGTAAGCTCATCTAAATACAAGGATCTAGAAATTTTGAGAAGATAAATTTATCATCTTGTATTCACTACATATAGTAGGTGGGTAGAGTTGTCCAGCCACAAGAAACTAGACATAGAATGAACGTAGCATACCCCATGCGTCTTCACCTATCCTAGAAGGAGAGTAACCAAAACCCAAGTAGTGGGTTTTCAATAGGATATATATATATATATATATCTGTATTTGTGTGTGTGTGTTATTAGTCTATGAAACGCAACGAGAGAGTAAGAGATCTCCATATCATAGGTCATCCAAGGAATAGAGTCACCAACAGTTCCAGAAGTAACCACCATCAATGCCCAACATTCCTCTTATATTACCTAAACTACAAGTCAAATTGGATCAAACACCACACCTCAATACTATCCACTTTGGGTGGTTCTGTCTCACCCGTATGATTTTACGTTGCACCACAAGGGTGAATCTTGGTGGGAAAATTTACACTCTTAGTCATTAGTCCAAAGTGACATCATATTATGTACTTCTACTGATCTATAAGAAAAAGTTCATCTCAAATTAGAGGACCCATGCCCATCCCGGCAGGAGGGTTTCACTATAGTGTCATCATGGATTGATACCCAGTCTATCTAAAGGGTTCCACTCAGAAAAGGTTGAGGATCCCTTCCCATCTTGGATGGATGGTTCCACTCTAGAAAAGTTCAAGGACCTATCCCCAACCCAACTGGAGGGTTCCACTCTTGTATCGTTGAGGACCCATACCCAACCCGACTGGAGGGTTCTACTCGGAAGTCACTGATATCATCGCCAAGAACCTAAACATGTGTTGTTCTCAGAACACGTCACATAGCATCTTGAAATTGAAAATAGAGTTCATAGTCGTATTCTACATGAAAAAACACACTGGATAAGATATTTACATTCCCAAAAAGAAAAACTGGTGAAAAGGTTGTTTTCACTATAACATGCCTAAACAGGTAAAAGTGGGGCCCATGCCATGAACCCAAACATTAAATACTAAAATTGACCCCAAGAGGCCTTACTCAAATATAGGTTCATGTTTCTGTAGATTACACATCAAAAAAATTCCCCATTTAATAGTTATTGGCATTTAAAATTTTAGAAGAGGGCCACGAGGCTGGTGTACCAACTCACGGTCGGTCCACACCATGGTCAACCACACCCATATCCTGGAATCTCGATCAACCATAGCAATCAACCTCCACGGTGGACCCGGGTCCAACCTGGTCCGATGGTTCTGACCCACCGGGTTTGGGCCCATCTCGTTAGCCCGACATAGCCCACTAAGGCGGGGTTGGCCTATCATGGGTTGGCCCACCCATCGATAGGGGTCATCCCACTAATGACACCAGCTTGGCCTGGTGGCTAGTCGCCACTTTTGTGTCAATGCGGCTGACCAGTTGTAGTAATGTTCATCGGTGGTCGCCTCCTGAGTTGTGTCGCGTGACCACATCCGGTCAACTGGTCAGGCCAAGTGGTCCACCACGTTGTAGCACCGTCAGGCCACAGTGATGCCTCTCTTCTGCAATCCATCACCGTGCATCGTGCTGACGATGCTCTAGTTGTCTATTCTATGTACCACTAGACTCCATCAGGTCATCGGATCATGAATCCATTAGTGGATTGGGGACCGTTGTGACGAGGACTTCACAGTGCTGACCTCTACTCAACGATCTACTGCTGGTTTGTCATGGCCAAAAGTGGATTGTGGATATCTGTAAGGAACAAATGAATAATGGTTGAAAAATGGTATTTAAAAATGGATCAATATCTATGTACATGCAGACATCAATGATTCAATATAGAAACGATGAACAAAAGGAAAAAAAATGATTTTCAATGTAAAATTGAATCCAAAATCAAAATTAAGATAAATACAACCTCGAATTGATCATTCATTATTGGTGACATGTCTGTTGCACTCCCGCTTTGATTCGACGAGGTTTCGGTGGAGAAATCTCCTCAATTCGATGAAGAATGGTCGAGATAGAGGGAGAGAGAGGGACTTAGTAGTGATAGAATGGATTTGGGATAACCCTAATCCCAAAGTCTTAAGTCTCTATTTATAGGATTTCCTCTTGGTGCATAAATTAGAATCTGTCATGCCCCACCATTTTATGTCACAATAAGGTAAAACACCCCATTCCGAACTCATCAGTGGTCTTGGATATCCAATTTGATCCATTGTTTGAATGTTATCTAATATAAATCCAGGGGTAAGATAATTTAGTTTAATTATTTTAATTATTATTTTTTCCTCTAGGTGGATTTTTCCATAGAAAACCCAGTCCGACACACGTTAAGTCCCGCCTAGGTTAAAAACCACATTCAGAACTCAACTGTGGATTCAGATTTCTAATCTGAGATAATTTTTAACAGTTATACCATTTTATTTTCATTTATATTATACAAAATATATTTAATATTTTTATAAAGTCAATTCTGGTAACAATAGACCTTGGAATTACACGTCATCTCAACACCCCAACTCTTGAAATATATATAGAAACATCTCAAAGTATTAAAAGGTGAAAACCATGTCTCTACATGTTTAAAGTTTTATAAAATGGATTGAAATGAATATTTTTATTTTTTTTCCAGAAAATATACTTTGATACTTTTCCAACAAAAGTATTGAAGGAATATTTTTTAAAATTATATCGAGTGACTGTATTTTCCTGACATCATGACTATTATTTTATTTGAATATTAATTTATGATTTTGCATTGTTTTTTCAAATAAAATTATTTCTTTATTAAGAGTTTAGTTTTAATATTTTGAAATGTTATTTATAAATTTTAAAGGGTATTTTCAAAAAGAAGGTTTTAAAAAAAAATTAATGGTATCTCTATTCATGAATGAAAATACACCATGATTCAAATTATGATTTTTGGGGTTATTATTCGCGGATACCATATTTATTGTTTCATTTGAAGGATTATGATTATGATGAAAAATGTTTATGAAACTTGATTTCATGGTTTATGCTATTATAACATGATTTTGAAACCAATTTATTTTCATTGTTTCAGATATGATGAATGATGAATGATCATGTTATACACATATGTATGGTTTTCATTATATGATGGGTGGGAAAAATATCTCCTTGAAATGAATTAGATAAATTATTATATCTCATGAAATAGTTATGGGATACAATTCAATGTTCTTGATCTGTTATAGGATACAATTCAATGTGCTTGATCCACTATGGGAAGCTAGGACTTATTCCTGATCTAATAGTCTTGGTAATTAACCTTGAAATATTAAATGATTTCTATACATAGGATGGTGCCACACAAACTTATGATATAAACTTATGGTTTATGATTGAGTTATTATGACTTTTAATTATTATGATTAATGTCATTTGGAATGTATGGGACTTATGAAAATCAATTTCCATGCTGTAATGATCAAGAATAGAATCATAAAGGTTATACAAATAATGGATTTACTGATGATAATGATAAAACTATGAATGATTCATGAAAGGTTTGGTTTGATTTACCTGAATATCTTATGTTAAAAGTAAGAATAATGATTAAATTACGGTTTATAAATCTTATCAAGTGAATTATATTTCCTATTGTAGGGAAAAAGTTTTGAGGAATAATATGGTAAAGGATAGTTAATGATTTAATAAGGAAGTTGGATGATTTAAGTGTTTTATTATTTGTATTCAAGAATTATTTTATACTAATGATATCCTGGTTATAAACTCATGAATCATTTAAGTATTATTTTTTAGTAGTTTATATTTAAGGATTTGAATTCATATTTTGAATTGTACTAATAACCGATAAAATTGATTAAGGAGTAAGGTAAATTTTTTTAGAGAACACATGATTAAGGAAAAGATAAACATTAATTAGTGTCTGATGCTGAGTTAATAATGTTTATTTGGTATAAAGATATTATTATAGTTAATGGGATAATATTGGTTACCTTTAAATTGGTTAGTAACAATGTAATTTAGGTCATCATTGATGATGTTTATTTCAGTTACAGAATATATTTAATACTTAGGGAACTTAATTGGATAATAAGGATTGTGTTGATTTTTTCGAACCATATATGCCTTCATTTGAGGATAACTTATGATTTTTGGATACCATCATGGGTTTATAAGTGTGAGGTTGGTCATAAGTTCAAGGGATTTAACCCTCCTTTAAGGTTTTATGTAATGGCTGATATATTGGGAATAATTATTGGTTCGAGTTATATATAAGACTTAGGTTTATGGTGAAGTTTAATTTTAGAATAATGCTATTACACTTTTGGGATAAAAGGTATAAGTTAACCTTTGAAGTTAAAACATTCATTAATATTGAGGTTATAGGGATTATTTAGGATATTGTGCTACTTATTTATGGAAATGTTTATTATATCTCAGAAACTATGTGATTAGTGTATATAAATATGGGTATATGACTTTATTAGTGAATAATGATGATTGGATATAAACATTAAATTTATCTTAGATGAAAATATTATCAAATCCTTCTACTTGTTGGTTTCAAACTCTATCAGGAATATTTTAAATAATTTTTAGGATATTTATTTATGGAATTATTTATTTTAAAATTTTATTATTATAATTGAATTTTTATTAATATTGTATTTCTCCATTTAAAGGTTTATCTAATTTGGGAATTATATTACCTTTTAACACCTATTTTGGTTTTTGTTGATTTCTAGAGATATAAGGAATGGATTGTTATCCTCTTATCAAATTTTTTGATCAGTAGAAGTAAGTTTTTGTGCTTTAGGAATGATAAAATCATCTTCAATACTCATTGTTTATAGTAAAAGATGAGATTGTGGTGGAAATTTATTGAAGGATGAAATTATTTTTTTAGGTAAGTATATTTCCATTTTTCATTTGTATAATAAATAAAATAATTCCTCAACTTTAGTGAAAGTATTTTGAATAAAATTTTTTTATATTTTTACTTTTCTTACTAATAAATCAATGGTCTTTTTAACCACCACATATTTACAATGGTTTGATGGTTAACATTCATCAGACCATGTTTTATATCAATCTCTATCAATCCATGGGAGATAGTTTTTTCTTCCACATATATGTTTTCACATTCCAATAATATTATCCTATTCAGAAACCTAGTTTTGTGTTATTATTGATGAACTTTTTTATTTCTCATTCTCAATTATGAAGAGGTGGTTTGATTAACATTTTTTATGGTGTGGGATTCCAAAAAGTAATTTTATAATTTCAACCCTTTGATTTCTGAACACAATTCAAAATTGTATGAGAATAAGTTTTTTAAGAGGTGAGAATGTAACACCCTGATATTTTATAAAATATTTCTTTTAATTTAATTTAATTTCTTTTATAGATTGTGTTTCACGCAACACCAAGATTGAAAAAAAATATTATTATTTAAATATGGATGTTATAAGATAACCATTGGATTGGTGGGTATAAATAGTATTAATGTAATTATAAAATATATATAAATGACCTTCTTAATAAAGTTCATTGATTACTTCTTAGTAAATAAGTACTTAGTTTTTAGTAATGTTATTTAATGCTTTAGAAATTTGTTTTCTTAAAAAATAATTTATATTTAAAAAATATTTTAATTAATTTATAGAAAATTCAGAAAGTATATTTAATAAGAATAATATGATTTTTATCAAAATATTATATTTTTATTATTGGTCATTTTTTTATTTTTCTGATGAAGTTAAAATTTTAGTGAATTGTAAAAAAATTAGAGTTTATATGAAATACAATATCTTTTATTTTACCATCAAGAATTAAAAATAATATAGAAATTTATGAAACATGTGGAATGAATACAGTATGATAAAACAATACAAATATACTACACAAATAAGACAAAACATATAAATTTAAAATTTTTCATATTAATTATGAAAATCATTTTCATTGTCGACGAAAGCCTGTGTAGCATTGGAAAAGTCAAATTCGGCATGCTAAAGATAATGTTTCAGTTGTAATAAGTCCTTTAATGATTTTTTTATTATATAATATATATTATATATGATTATTATTTTTATTATTATATTTTTGGGTTATATAACAAGTTTTTTATACAAATTATTGTACAATACTTATGTAAGGCCGAAAAAATAAACGTTCCATATTATATAGTTTTTCATGAAATATATATGAGTTAAAATAAATATTGAATGAATATAAATTGATATTTTCAGAATAATAAAATTAATTTGATTATGGTAAATGTATAATTATTATGTATTAAATAAATTCCTTAAAATTTTATACAACGTCGAGATAGTAATTATTAAATAAATATAAAAATAAAATAAATAGTATTAAAAATATTAAAAGTATGACATTTTGATATAATTGATATCATAAATTAATTTTATACCTTGATATTACATGTTTGTTATGTATTAGAGTATTTATTTTTAATTTTACTTATTTTCCTGATGTTATTAATGTCAATGTAATGAATAGTTCTAAAAATTTACGTTAATGAAAATTTAAAATAAATAATATTTTATTAAATGATATTATAAGGCCCCATCCTTAAACATTACTTAATCTTGAGTTATTTCAAGAATACACATTGAAAATCTTTTCAGGTTTAGAGTATTATAGAATTAGATCATAAAACATGCATTACATTCCACATTTAAACAAAGTGGTTACATAAAAGATAGTACTCATTTTTCCCATCAACAAAAACATATTTAAAATAAAACATGGATTCTTTCTTGACACTTCCTTGACACTATCATCACATCATGTACCTTTCCCTTGACCTGTGAAAAACATTTCAAAAACATGGGATGAGCATAAAAAAGCACAGTAAGGGATATAAAAGCCCGAAAAGAAAACATTAGTCCATTTTTAAATCATACTTTACTCATAAACAATAAGAATTTTAACATACCTCATCAAATCATGAATAAATCATAGAAATAATAAGACATAAAGGTAACTTGAGGCATTCATAACATTCTTACGTAGGGAGTAACCCTCTTGGTTACATTTGGAATACCCATCACTGTATATTCCCTAAATATCTTCAGAGAAACCTTAACATTTTACCCCTTCGCATTACCCAATGCATTAGAGAGCTATATCGGGCTAACCCGCCATTAGTTTATCACAGAACCACCTGTCTTCATAATAATTCCCAAGAACCATAACATAATTGTATCACATAAAACATGCATAAAGGAAACATAACATTTCCACTTTTCAATAACAAGATATCAATAAAACACATTGATATAAAAACATTATGAAAACCATTTTCAATACCAAAATAAAAGAAAAGTAAAACATGGTATTTATTTTTCATTTTAAAAAAAAGTTACGGCTTGTAAAGGAAGCTGAAACTCAAATAATGGTCACGACGGTGGAGAAGTCGTTGTCACCGCATACGTAAGAAAAAAAACATTACCTTTTTTAATTTAGTAAACAATTCGTATAAAAAATATTCCTTTTGAGTAAATGTATATATCAAAGGGGTTTATACATCGTATAAAAGAAAGTTGTGTATAAAACAAAATATGCCTCAATGAAAGGAGATTGAGTCGAAGTCTCATACCTCGGGTCCAACTTGACTCGATCGTTCTTCAAAATCCTGAATAATAAACTTGAGTTAATTTATACTTGCTTAAGAACCTTTTTCAAGTTCATTATTCCTTTTATATCACTTATTACCATGTTATGAACACAATGTAATTAATTATGTTAATAATGGTCGTTTTGTTGATCATTGGTACTTGAGTCAAAAATAAACTCTTTATAATTACAAGTTGTTCATGGGGTAAAATATCCATTATATCTAGAATTATATTAATGATGTAGATATCATATATGTAATATATATCCATTATATACATGCATTTACAATATTACATAACATTTAGAGGTGAGAAATGAAATGCACCGTTCATGGAGACGATAAGCCGCACGTACGCATGAACGCTACTTCCATTTCTATTTCATATTTAATGTAATTAAAACATAATGATACATAATAGTATTATAATTCCAGTATGGTATCATATATAATATCATGAAATCTATCCTTTATACGTACCACATATGGTATTAACGAATCAAATCACTTTGAGGGGGTGGTAGTCCGCACTTCCTAAAATGAAGATATCGCGTTTACCCATTATGGAAACCATAAAGGTATGCCATAAATGAGAAATACAGAAGATTAAGTAAAACATAAACATATTATATATCATATATAAATATATTTACATCATAATGTCCACCTTTAAAGGTGTTAAAAGAATATTGAACAATCATCGTGTCGTGAGGCAGAAATTCGCCATCCAGAGAAATAGTATATTCTTTAACCATTAGATGTATTTTTGTGTAAGTGTAGCTCGAATAATTCATATAACAAAATCCTAGTATATTGAAGATACTGGTATTGTTACAAAAGAAATGAATAAAAAGAGTTTAGGGGGTTGGAGAAGCAAAATAAAACAAAAGAACACAAGTGAAGACATTACCTTTAAATTGGGTAACTCCCTTTGGTTTGAACCAAAAGGGTTTCTTGAAGAGCTTCCTGCCTAAGGTAAGGCTTCTAGGATTAGGAGAGGGATGTGGAGAGACAAAATGAGAAGATCTTGGCCGAGCCAAAGGCTTGAGAGGTGTGGGTAAGGAGGTAGAGGTGAGGGCCTTTTATAAGAGGAGAGGAGGGGCACTCTTGGAAAGGTATAAAATGTTACTTTATTTTCAAATGAGTTTTTGATTTTAAAGGTCCCAAATTGATGTATTTCTAGTATAAGGTGACAAGGGTTCGAAATACACCCATACAATAGGTTTTTGACATGTGTAGGTCTTATATTTTACATTATCGTTTCATTTTATTTAAATCGTTAAATAATGAGGTAATCGCTGCATCAACATGGTCTCATATATAATTTAATTTTTTTAATGTCGAAAAATTATAAAAAAAATACTATGATGTAGGAAATATTTTTAGGTTTAAAATGATTATTTATAGTCCAATATATCATTTATGTAGACAAAATTAAAAATGTTTTACTCAGGTGATACATTCTTTGATATATTTACTTTCTTTAAAAAATAAAAAGATAAAAAGTCATTATCACACAAAAGTGATTCCATGGGGTCCCCAAGTTTGGCACAAGGAATCCCATGGTCGTCCATGACACAACCAGTAGTATTAGGACACATGTTGGTGTCATTTTTTATTATTATGATATTATTTTATTATCCATAACTACCCGATTACCAATTAATCAAGATAATTAACGATAATTACTGTCGTTACTATTCACAAAGTCAAAAAAAAAGAGTCTTAATTACATAATTTGGACCTTCTGATTCCAAATATGGAATCCATTTTACCAAATTCAAAACACATAAATTTCAATAATTAATTTAAAAATAATTCCCTTTGTCAAAACAAATAGCGGGTTTTTTGAAACAATATCTATGAAAAGTTTGGCATTATTTTATGTACAATTACAAAGTGAAATTAATTATAATGACCACTATTGGATTAAATGGTAAAAATATATTCTAATTAAACTTTAAAACCAATTAAAAAGATAATCTAACCATATAATTAAATTAGATGAAAAAGCAGTTTTGATGTAAAATGCAGTATTTTCACTATTCATTAAAAAATGAACATTGTCATAAAAATACCAAAAATTAACCCAAGGTAAATTTCAATGTCCCAATAATAAAGAATAAGTTTATTTTGAAAAATAGATCTTATAAAATTGTCAAAAGTTTGAATTAAAAAATGGTTTGCCTTCAAAAGGCAGTAAAATAATCTTTTAAAAAATATTAGTGTATTCCATGCTTAAGATTGGATTTATTCTAATTTTAAGCCTCTAAAACACTATATAATTCATAAATAGACATAGATAAAAATATATATTATTCATTACTTACTTGGGATGTTACATCCTTCCCCCCTTTAGAAAATTGTGGCCCCACAATTTATTTACTTATCGAATAAGTGGAGGTATTTATCCCTCATTGCATTTTCAGATATCCATGTTGCCTCTTCACTCATGTGGTTTTTCCACAAAACCTTTACTTGATGAATCACCTTATTCCGCAACACTTGCTCCCTGTGGTCAAGAATCTGAACTGGTTGTTCCTCATAAGAAATATTCTCTTCCAACTGAACCACCTCTGGACTCAAAACTTGAGATGGATCGGGCATGTACTTACTTAACATTGAAACATGAAAAACATTGTGTACCTGAGATAAACTCGGAGTTAAAGCCACTCGGTATGCAAATGATCCAACTCTGTCCAGAATTTCATATGGTCTAATGAACCTTGGACTCAGCTTTCCTTTCTTACCAAATCGCATCACACTTTTCCATGGTGAAACTTTGAGAAAAACATGATCGCCTACCTCAAAAGAGAGATCCTTCCTCCTGTTGTCCGCATAACTCTTCTGCCTACTCTGAGCAGTTCTCATGTGTTTCTGTATCAGCTGAACTTTTTCTGCCAACTCTTCTACCAATTCCAGTCCCATCAACTCCCTTTCACCCACTTCATCCCAGAAAGCTGGAGTTCGACACCACTTCCCATATAATGCCTCAAATGGTGCCATCTTTATACTAGAATGAAAAATGTTATTATAAGAAAAATCAACCAAAGAATGATGTTGGTCCCAACTTCCTTGATAATCAATCGAACAAGCACGTATCATATCCTCCAAAGTCTGAATTGTTCATTTTGACTGCCCATCTGATTGAGGATGAAGAGCTGTACTAAAATTTAATTCAATACCCAACAACTTCTGAAGTCCTTTCCAAAAGTTAGAAGTAAACCTGGGATCACGATCAGATACAATGGAGAGGGAAACTCCATGTAACCTGACTATCTTTTTAATATACAAACGGGAAAGTTTATCTATGGAAAAAGTAACCCGTATAGCAAGGAAATGAGCATATTTAGTCAAGCGATCACCAGTAACCCAGATTGCATTATTACCTCAAGGTGTCTTCGGCAATCCCACAATGAAGTCCATGGATACATTCTCCCATTTCCACTCTGGTACTGGTAAAGGATGAAGCATCCCTATCGGTAACTGCCACTCTACTTTAACCTGTTGACATGTCAAACACTTCATAGTAAAATCAACAATATCCCTTTTCATTCCGTCCCACCAGTAATAGTCCCAAAGATCTCTATAAATCTTAGTACTTCCTGGATGAACTGAAAACAGAGAACTATGAGCTTCACATAAAAACTCTCTCTTCAACTGTGAATCACATGGCACACACAATCTCTTCCCAAATCTCAAAAAACAATCATTATCAATGTTCAATTTAGGAAACTTACCCTTCTGAACTAGCTCTACCTTTTTCTGCAACTCGCTGTCTTGCTTCTGTGCTTGCTTAATTCTGTCTGATAGAGAATATTTCACTGATACCTGAAACAAAACATAAGGACATCCTGCACCAACAACTTCTATGCTAAAGTTTATCAAATCCTTAACCAAAGGATCATGTTCCAAATGCAACATTGTTAATGAAGCATTACTTTTTCGACTCAAAGCATCAGCCACTTTATTTTCTTTTCCCAGATGGTAATGAATTGTACAATCGTAATCCTTGATTAATTCTAGCCATCTCTTCTGTCTCATGTTCAATTATTTCTGAGTGAATATATACTTTACACTTTTGTGATCAGTATATGTTTCACACTTTACACCATACAAATGATGCCTCCAAATTTTTAAAGCGAAAACAACATCAGGTAATTCCAAATCATGTGTAGGGTAATTTACCTCATGAGTTTTAAACTGACGTGAAGCATAAGAAATTACCTGATCATTCTGCATTAGAACGCAACCAAGTCCTTTTAATGAAGCATCACTGTAGATAACAAACTCACCATTCCTGGAAAGTAGTGCCAAAACTGGAGCATTCACCAATCTTCTTTACAGTTCCTGAAAAAAATCATCACATTATTTTTTCTAGATAAACTTAACACCCTTCTGAGTTAGCTTTGTCATTGGACTAGATAACTGGGAGAAATTTCTAACAAACCTTTGTTAATAGCCTGCCAAACCAAGGAAGCTAAGAATCTCAGTTACATTTGTGGGTCTTGGCCATTCTTCAACAACCTTTGTTTTTGTAGGATCAATAGTTATTCCATCTTTAGAAACAATATGACCAAGGAAAGAAATTTGTTGCAACCAAAACTCACACTTGCTTAATTTTCCATACAATTTATTTTCTTTTAAGGTTTTCAAAATAACACTTAAACGTATTTCATGATCCTCTTTACTTTTAGAAAACACAAAAATATCATTAATGAAAACAACCACAAACTTATCCAAGAACTCATGGAAAATTCTATTCATTGAGTCCATGAATACAGCAGGTGAATTGGTTAGCCCAAAAGGCATTACTACAAATTCATAATGGCCATATCTTGTACGAAATGCGGTCTTCGGAATATCTGCTTCATTTACCTTCATCTGATGGTACCCCGATCTCAGGTCAATCTTTGAAAAATACTCAGCTCCCTGGAGCTGATCAAACAAATCATCGATATGAGGCAAAGGGTATTTGTTCTTAACAGTGATGTTATTCAAGGCTCTATAATCAATGAAAAGTCTCATAGAACCATCTTTCTTTTTAAAAAATAAAACAGGAGCACCCCATGGTGATGTGCTAGGTCGAATGAAACCTTTCTCTAATAAATCTTGAAATTTATCCTTCAACTCTAAAAGTTCAATTTGAGCCATTCGATAAGGGGGTTTTGAAATTGGCTTAGCATCAGGAACTAAGTCAACAGTAAACTCAACTTCCTGATCTGGTATTATTCCAGGAAACTCATTAGGAAAAACATCAGGATACTCATTTACCACTAGAACATCATTAATCTGAACAGTTCCCTTATTTTCAACAACATGTGCAAGGTAACATTCATTTCCATATTTTACAAGTTTCTCAGCCTCTTGATATGTTATCAACAGTGAGGGTTAATTCTTGTATACAAACTGAAAGTATCTCTGAAAAGAAACTTATTTAGCTCTACAGTCAATATTAGCATGGTAAATAGAGAGAAAATCCATACCCAGGATAACATCAAACTCAACTAGAGGTAAAACAATAAGGTTTTCAAGTAGGTTCTTTCCACCGATAAGGATAGAAAGATTCTTATAAATTCTTTTTGCCTCAACATTTCCCCCAGGTGTTTTTACCACAAGTTCAGGAGTCATTTCTTGAGATGGTATTCCCATTTTACTAGAAACGTTTTTAGAGATGAAATAATGTATAGACCCCGAATCAAACAACACACTGGCATAATCTGAAAAAACAAACAAAGTACCTGATACAACATCATTTGATGGCCTAACATCTGCTGAAGTAGTTGCAAAGGATTTCACCACCCCTTTCTGCTTGTAGTCTAACTGCTTCCCATCACTCGAGCTCTTTGTCGTACACTCTTTTTCATAGTGACTCATCTCATTGTACTTAAAAAATGTCACTAAATGTAAATCAAATTTGGTCTTACCTTCACCTTGATCTTTTTCAGTGCAATCACAGGCCTTATGTCCCATCTTACCACATCGATAGAACTTTATAGAATTCAGAAGACATTCCCTATCATGCCTTTTACCACACTTATCACAAACTAGAAACTTAGTTTTCTTACCATCAGACCTTTTTGAAGAATTCTTCCCTTTCTCCTACCACCTCAGTCTCTTCTTCTGCTGGTTGTTATAGAACACTTGATCATCAGGCAACTCCATTTCCACCTTCTCAGCACATCGAACAAGATTTTCATAACTCTTGAACTCGCGAGAAGCTAAATCCCGTCGATATTTTGGCTTTAATCCTGAGTAAAAACGATTGATTTTACTATCAAGCTCTCAGATAAAATTTGGAGCATACCTTGCAAATCGAGAGGACCTTTCTTCATAGGCAGCCACTGAGTCTTCCTCTTGCCTCAATTCCAAGAATTGTTTTTCCATCCTAAGTCGAATAGCCTTAGGAAAATATTTCTCAAGAAACATACCTTTGAATTCATCTCAGTCGAGAGCATCAATCTCATCAGCATCCCTGATATTTTTAACCATCGACCACCAATGATCTGCTTCACCCTCCAAACGATAAATAGCAAGACTAACCTTTTGATTGTCTGAACACCCCATGACATCGAAAATCTTCTCCAGTGCCTTAATCCACCCTTCAGCTAGCATAGGGTTAGATGATCCTCTAAATAATGGGGGATGTTTCCCCATGAAATGTTCCACCACTGAAATGTTCCTCTACGGTTGATCTGGCTGATCTCGTGCATGGATACCACCACCATTTATCGCTTGAGTCAACTGCGCCATTACTGCAACAAACTGTTCAGTTCCAATTCCGACCATCTCAGGAGGCTGATTCGGAATTTCATTTCCTTCTGTATGCCTTCCTAGCATTTCTTCCCTGTTTCCTCTGCGGAAAACCATTCTGAACATACATGTCTTAGATGACGCAACATGGTAATCTTCAAATGCTATATCATTTTCAATTTGACCATAAATTTTTTTTGGATAATCATTTAATATAATTCTAACTCCTAAAGTTATCTAAATCGACCTCTAATACCAACTATAAGGCCCCAGCCTTAAACATTACTTAATCTTGAGTTATTTCAAGAATACACGTTGAGGATCTTTTCAGGTTTAGAGTTTTAGAGAATTAGATCATAAAACATGCATTACATTCCACATTTAAACAAAGTGGTTACATAAAAGATAGTAATCATTTTTCCCATCAACGAAAACATATTTAAAAAAAACATGGATTCTTTATTAACACTTCCTTGACACTATCATCACATCATGTACCTTTCCCTTGACCTGTGAAAAACATTTCAAAAACTTGGGATGAGCATAAAAAAGATTAGTAAGGGATATAAAAGTACGAAAAGAAAACATTATTCCATGTATGAAATCATACTTTACTCATAAAACATGATCATTTTAACATACCTCATCAAGTAATGAATAAATCATTGAAATCATAAGACATAAAGGTAACTTGAGGCATTCATAACATTCTTACATAGAGAGTAACCCTCTTGGTTACATTTGGAATACCCATCAGAGTATATTCCCTAAATCTCTTCAGAGAAACCTTAACGTTTTACCCCTTCGTGTTACCCAATGCATTGGAGAGCTATATCGGGCTCACCCGCCCTTAGTTTATCACAGAACCACCCGTCTTCATAATAATGCCCAAGAACCATAACATAATCGTATCACATAAAACATGCATAAAGGAAACATAATTTTTCCACTTTTCAATCACAAGATATCAATAAAACACATTGATATAAAAACATTATGAAAACAATTTTCAATACCAAAATAAAATAAAAGTAAAACATGGTATTTATTTTTGATTTTAAAAAAAAGTTATGGCTTGTAGAGGAAGATGAAACTCAAATAATGATCACTGCGGCGGAGAAGTCGTTGTCGCCGCATACGTACGAAAAAAACATTCCCTTTTGTCATTTAGTAAATGCTTCAAATAAAAAAGATTCATTTTGAGTAAATGTAAATGTAAAATGGTTTTATACACCGTATAAAAGAAAGTTGTGTATAAAACAAAATATGCCTCAATGAAAGGAGATTGAGACGAAGTCCCATACCTCGGGTCTGACTTGACTCGATCGTTATTTAAACTCCTGAACAATAAACTTGAGTTAATTTATACTTTCTTAAGATCCTTTTTTAAGTTCATTATTCCTTTTATATCACTTATTACCATGTTATGAACACTATGTAATTATTTATGTTAATAATGGTCGTTTTTTCAATCATTGGCACTTGAGTAAAAAATAAACTCTTTATAATTAAAAGTTGTTCATGGGGTAAAATGTCCATTATATCCAGAATTATATTCATGATGTAGATATCATATATGTCATATATATCCAGTATATACATGTATTTACAATATTACATAACATTTAGAGGTAAGAAATGAAATGCACCGTTCATGGAGATGGTAAGCCGTACGTACGCATGAACGCTACTTCCATTTCTATTTAATATTTAATGGAATTAAAACATAATGATACATAGTAGTATTATAATTCCAGTATGGTATCATATATAATATCATTAAAACTATCCTTTATATGCACCACATATGGTATTAACGAATCAAATCACTTTGAGGGGGCGGTAGTCCGCACTTCCTAAAATGAAGATATCGCGTTTACCCATAATGGAAACCATAAAGGTATGACATAAATGAGAAATAAATAAGCTTAAGTAAACCATAAACATATTATATATCATATATAAATATAGTGACATCATAATGGCCACCTTTAAAGGTGTTAAAATAATATTGAACAATCATCGTTTCGTGAGGCAGAAATTCACCATCCACAGAAACAGTATGTTCTTTAAGCATTAGATGTATTTGTGTGTAAGTGTATCTCGAATAATTCATATAAAAACATCCTAGTATATTGAAGATACTTTTTTTGTTACAAAATAAATTAATAAAAAGAGTTTAGGGGGTTGGAGAAGCAAAATAAAACAAAGGAACACAAGTGAAAACATTACCTTTAAATCGGGTAACTCCCTTTGGTTTGAACCAAAAGGGTTTCTTAAAGAGCTTCCTGCCTACGGTAAGGCTTACAGGATAAGGAGAGGGATTTGGATAGAAAAAATTAGTAGAGGTTGTCCGAGCCAAAGGCTTGAGAGGTGTGGGTAAGGAGGTAGAGGTGGGAGCCTTTTATAAGAGGAGAGGTGGGGCACTCTTGGAAAGGTATAAAATGTTACTTTATTTTCAAATGAGTTTCAGATTTTAAAGGTCCCACATTGATGTATTTCTAGGATAAGGTGATAAGGGTTCTAAATACACACATATAATAGGTTTTTGATATGTGTAGGTCTTAGATTATACATTATATTTTCATTTTATTTAAATCGTTAAATAATGAGGTAATCGCTGCATCATCATGGTCTCATATATAATTTAATTTATTTAATGTCTAAAAATTATAAAAAAAATACTATGACATAGGAAATATTTTTGTCTTTCCAATTACTATTTATAGTCCAAGAGATAATTTATGTAGACAAAATTAAATTTTTTTTACTCAGGTGATACATTCTTTGTTATATTTACTTTCTTTAAAAAATAAAAAGACAAAAAGTCATTATCACACAAAAGTGATTCCATGGGGTCCCCAAGTTTGGCACAAGGCATCCCATGGTCGGCCATGACACAACCAGTAGTATTAGGAAACATTTTGGTGTCATTTTTTATTATTATGATATTATTTTATTATCCTTAACTACCTGATTACTAATTAATCCAGATAATTAACGATAATTACCGTCGTTACTATTCACAAAGTCCAAAAACAAAAGAGTCTTAATTACATAATTTGAACCTTCTAATTCCAAATATGGAATCCATTTTACCAAATTCCAAACACATAAATTGAAATAATTAATTTAAAAAAATATCCCGTTGTCAAAACAAATAGCGGGTTTTTTTGAAACAATATATATGAAAAGTTTGGCATTAGTTTATGTCCAACTCCAAATTGAAATTAATTATAATTACCACTACTGGATTAAATGGTAAAAATATATTCTAATTAAACTTTGAAACCAATTAAAAAGATAATCTAACCATATAATTAAATTAGATGAAAAAGCAGTTTTGATGTAAAATGCAGTATTTTTCACTATTCATTAAAAAATGAACATTGTCAGAAAAATACCAAAAATTAACCCAAGGTAAATTTCAATGTTCCAATCATAAAGAATAAGTTTATTGTGAAAAATAGAGCTTATAAAATTTTCAAGAGTTTGATTTAAAAAATGGTTTGCCATCAAAAGGCAGTAAAACAATCTTTTAAAAAATATTAGTGCATTCCATGCTTAAGATTGGATTTATTCTCATTTTAAGCCTCTAAAACACTATCTAATTCATAAATAGACATAGATAAAAATATCTATTATTCATTACTTACTTGGGATGTTACAGATATAAAATTACTAAAAATAATAAATTTGGAGAATTTACTAAGATATTGTTTATAATATCATCTATGTTCCATTTATGGGTCATTGTTTCATTAATAGTAACTATATTGACCCTCAATGAGTAAAAATAGTGTAGTCATGATAAACTTTAAAAGGGTTAATGAAGGTTTAAACCTAAAATATAAGGGTAAAAACATAGTAAAATTTTTATTAATTTTTATTTAATGATTTAAATTTTACTCTTATCACATTCGTATTTAAATTCAGTTGTTTAATAAATGATTTTCCAAAAAAATGAATTATATATTATTAAAATCAAAGACAGTTATAAAATGCCACTCTCTTTGTTTTTAATATATATTATTTTTCCACCTAGAAATAGAATCCAGTAATGAAAAATATAAGTTTATATTTTCATATTAATAAAAAATTCATGTTATAAATTTATTTATAATTTTTATTAATTATATAATGAACATATTTTCTTATGAAATAATGTTGCAGTATTTCTTCAATTATTAAAAAAATATCATAAAATATTATAAAAATTGTAAAAGAAATATAATTTGAGTGAGTTAATGTATTATATAAATTGTATATGTTAATATAGAATATTTTTATTGTGCTAAAGGAATATATTTTGAATTTTTACTTTGTATTTATGTCTTTTAAGTCAAATTAAATGAATAGTATCTAAATTATTAGTAAGGAAATTTTACGAGAATAATATTTTATTAAATTAATTTAAAATCATTCAAAAAATAAAAAAGGAAATATAGGACAATATATTGTCTAAAACATCATCACTATTCAATTTTTATAGATAATAGATTCATTATAATTTAATGTTTTTGAGAAATTCTAAAAGTGACACTCACCAAAATTATAAAAGGGTGTATCCTCTCTATCCTATATACACAAATTTGGGCCTTCTATATCAATAAAACTAAACCAATTTATCTTGTAAACTTCCCTATACACATTATATTGGTCTGGACTTCTCAATTTACCAACCCTAGATTTTTTTAGAGGATATCTAAAGGGTTCATTTCCAATAATAAGTAATCACCTAAACCGATCTCTTGCTTCTTATACTCTTCTTTACCTTATCTAAATCTTTGTAATTTATCATAAAATAATAATTTCGTTATAATAAATATTACTAAATGTAATTATGATTATTAAAACACCATTATAACCCCTATTTACAATCAAAAAAATAAGTGAAAGTATGGAATATGTGTATATATGACTTACTGTCTCCATGAAGAGATACAATTCATTTGTCATCTCCATCATTTATGGACGAATATTATGATGGGTTTAATATTAATATATGATATTTATAAAACAATTATACTTCTTGAATTATAATATCATGACTATAATCTTACATTCCAAATCATTTCAAAACAATAACATCGTTCGTGCGTACCTATGGACTACCACCTCCACGAAGCGATGTGATTCATTTTTTCATTTATATTTTACATGGATGGTAATTAGAATTAATTTTATGAATATATATGATATATATTATATAATAATTATTATATTATGTTTAATTTATATTTACCTTTATTTTGTTCTATCCATTAAAAATTCAAAATTTTTTGTTGCGTACGTACGACTTACTCGCTCTATGAACTGTGTAAATAATTTTATATCTCTAAATTTATTGGTTGAATGTAAATATTAATATAATAAATATATAGGATATTTATATCATGATTAATATTGTTGAGGTGATTTAACCAGGCTAAACATACAATGAATGGATCTACTGAACTGGAATACTCAGGATAAAACATTTAACACTTGGAAATAACAATTTTAATATGGAATTAATGAAAAAAGGGGATGTTGAAATTTTATAAATGGAAAATGTAAGATATTATAAGTATTAAAATGTCTATTTAATATAATTACAGAAAATTTTAATTTAGTATACAATATGTTAGAAATACTATCAAAGCAAGAAAAACTCAAGGTGGGTGATTTCATCTCAATTTCCTCTCCATTGAGACATGTTTGGTATTATGCACCTGTTTATTTTTATGTACTCTATATATTTACCGATTTTAGGTAATTAACATGATTTTTTTATTTATGATGATTAATGTTCATTTTATGTTTTATCTATTAATATTTTCTATATTTTCATCCAACATTTCCTCACTTTCAAACTTGAATCAAGGAAATAAATTTTTAAAAGAAAAAAAGATCCCATTTATCATTTGATCAAATATATAGTTCTTACATATCTATATTTTATCATAAATTATTTTAAAATTATACAATGATTTATTAAATGATTTTTTTTACACATATTTAAATATTTACAAAATGGTTTGAACGGAATATTTTTATTATTTTCTAAAGAAGGTATTTTGTGCCTTTTTTTAAAAGTATGGAAGGAATATTTTTTAAAATTAGAAATATTTACTGTATTTTCCCATTGTTAGTAAAATTAATTTATTTTAAGATTAATTTTAATGTTTAGAATCTTATTTTCACATAAAGGTTTTTCATTATTACGTGCTCATTTTATAGATTTGGAAAAATAATTTTTAAATTTAAAATGGTATATTCCTCAAGAAGGTTTTGATAACCTTTAAATGGTATCTATATTCATAAATTAAAACGTCCCATGAATATAATTATGATATTATGGGTTTATTAATCAAGGATACCATCCTTTTTCTTTCTCTATATGGATTATTATTATGATGAAAAATGATTATGAAATCTATTTCCAAGGGTCATGCTTTGAAGAAGTGTTTATGAAATCCATTTCTTTTAATGGGTTTTGATACAAATAATGTTATATGATCTTATGGAACACATATTTATGGTTTTCATTATGTTATGTGTGGTACCTATATATCCCTTCAATTCATTGGGTAATGTATTATATCTCATGAAATAGTTATGTCCACCTTTTCAATGTGCTAGAACTGTTCTCGGAAACATGTCACTATTCTCGGTACACTATGGGAAATAAGTGTTGATGCCTAATATAAATGTATTCATAGTTAATATTTATATATGAAATTTTTTATATACTTATTTTAGTTCCACACACATTTATGAAATGATGTTATGGTTCCTGATTGAGTTATTATGATTTATCATTCTTATGATTCATGACTTTTTAAATGATAATTTTTTATTCCATAACTCATATTTATGATCCTGCCATATTTGGTATGAAATTTATAATTTATATTGATGATCTCGTGCACCTATTCTTATCTTGTTATTTCATGTTATTATCTATTTATATATCACATGTTTACAATTACTGATCATATTAGATCACCCTCTTCTTATGTTTCATTTCACTGAGTTATGAATAAATGTATTAAGAATGAGATGTCTAAGAAAGATGCTAGTTATGAGGGTATTAATGGGTGATAATTATGATCCAGTTCTTTATGTTTCCTTATTTCCAAAGATACTAAACCTATATGATTCTATTTTGGATCAAAATATTATGTAATGAATATTCATTTTTTATGATGTAATATGAATTTTTAAAAATTATGGGTTACTATAATTTCCTTTCAATTTGACTCCTACTAAGCATATGATCTTACCCTTTATTATGTTTTCATTTCCCTAGGTTATAAAGAAGATTATTATGTATGATTTTTCTATAATGGTATAATGTGTAGAGAGTATTTTTTAGAGATATTTAATAATGGTTGTAAAATATTTTGATTATGTATCTTATCTCCAAAGACACTGAACTTATAGGTTATGGGGTGTTTATTTTTCTTATATGTAATAGATATTTATATAAAATGATGTAATATGTGTTCATGTTGTTCTAGAGTTATCTCTCTCAAAGACTTTACAATTGTTAACTTTGTATGAAATCTAACACTTACTATTTTAAAGGGTTATCTTAGTCTCACCATTACCATATGCTTCCTATACATATCGTTTCATCTCATTCAATCATTTCATCTCATATAATCCCTATATTAATGAATGATTCTAAAAATTTAATTTCTCATTTATAAATTTAACCAAATTAATATATTCAAAACATATTAATATATGAAACCTTATACGACTAGTGATTTATGTTATATTACTTAAAATAAAATATAATTATATATAAATATATGAAAATATATCTCATGGATACGGTAAATGAAACAATTTCATATAAATATTTAGAATCCTATAAAACCAAACATCCCTTAAGTTTAAGTATGGTGTGATAGGTATTCAACCCATGCATTTCTAAAAAAGTCTATAAGATATTAGATTAGAGACAATTCCAACCAAAAAATAATAATATTCATAGATCAATGCTCAAAATATTACTCAATTTCAATAAAATTATAACACCTATTATATATAAATCATAATCTAAATTTATTACCTAATTTTAACTAAAATAAAAAACAAATTCTTGGCTTATAAAAAAAATACTGGGTAATTCTGAGAATGTAAATCATATATGCATGGTATGAAAATTATAAAAAACAATTAAAATAGTTTAATATAAATAATACCAATAGTCATAATATAAAAAAATTGCATACATGAATATTAAATTTTTTTCATAAATAAAAGAACAATTCAATTATTTAACATGATATATAATAATTTTAGATAATTATAATTAAAAAACCAACCTTTGATATGGAATTATGTTATAATATTAAGGAATGTTCTAAAAAAATATTGAAGAAACATGACTTGCTTTCTTTTTAAAATTCATTTTATAAAGATAATTTCTCAATGGTTGAACATTGAACCATACCACAGTTCCCAATGAAAATCTGCTTTTTTCAAAGTACATACCTTTCTTAGATAGGTAAAGGAGAAGTATTCTTTTATTTATGAAATAAAGCCACCCTATTGTTATTTTGGGTAGATGGATCCCATTACATAGCCATTTTTTAAGGAACAGAGGGTATTAAAACTAGGTACAAGAGGTATATATTCCTGGAACTATATAGGTCAATAAAACCCATGCATATTAGTCCTTGTACCACAAACCGCCTGCTACTTGGCCCGATTGTCACATGTGTGTGGCCTCTCCCATAGGTGTTGCTATTTCTGCCTAATCTGGTACTTATCACACCATTGGATCACTGTCTCCCACTGCAACAATTTCCTTAAGACATGGATTGTTAATCTTTTCTACATCATTGTTTTTCACAATGGAATCTACTTTCTATAAACCTTGACTAGTTTAGTCAAAACAATGATTTGAAAACTTTTATTTTAGGATAAAATGTTTTCTAATAATAAAAACATCATTTTTTTAACCCATGCCATTTATTATGAAAATTACATAAACCATGACGTGTCTATATAAACCATGAACATGGTTCTTGAAAAAATATATACATGTTTCCATTATTCAGTATTTGTATTACTTAATCCTCATTGGTACTTTATTTGATATAATTGAAAGTATTTTTTAGAAATATCTCTATCCAAATGCATCTGAATATAGATATAAATCCCACCCATGGGATTGACTGAAAGAATAAATGATTAAATGAAATGAAAAAAAACATGTGTACCTCATTGTCGCTCTAAATTCCTACATGAACCCTGAGTTTTATATAAATGCATTAGAAAAAATCAAATGAATCCTTACTCCAAATGTATCCACCAACTAGTGGTATCATTGAATGATTTTATGGGATCTCTTTACCTTTAACTGTATTTTTAATACCACATCTAACGTTAATGAAGATAAGAGAATTTAAGAGGGATATTTCTTGTATGAGAGTAAATTCTAGTATTTGGAAATTATATCTATGAACTCCCTTAAATAAAAATCCCTAATTGAATATAGGATGAACATTAAGTCCTTTATATTCATACATTAAGAAATAAATCATTCTTTGGCTCCCCTATTGTAATGATTATAATTAATCCATATTTATATAAGTGATTTTTTGGGCCCTTTAACATTCATTTAACCATCTAAAAATGTTCACATGTTGTGTCACAATCCAACCAAAATATAATCATCCTAGGAAAATAGGATGATTGATATAACATATAATTATTCATTAACACCACCACATAGTATAAACTACCATAATATAAATCAAACTTCAATGTCGACACACTCACTACATCGTGGTTTATTTTGTTAGTGTATAAATCCATTATATTTAACCATGGAAAATATTATGGATGTTTCTATTATAAAACTAAACATTTTATAAAATATTTAATTAATTTTTTTTCTAAAATGATTATTATTAGAAAATATTTGGGATTTATTAATCATGTTCAATCCAAAATAGTATCTTTTTTCAAAGTATTTAGTATTTTAAAAAAGATATTTGGGAAGGAAACTATTAGGGATGAAAAAAGTTATTGTATTTATGTTAAAATACTTATATTAATAAAATAATGTCGTTATTTATGATAAATAACCACGAAGTTCTTAGCGATCTTGTTTCATAACATTTAAAATTCTCATTAAAAAATCTCATATCATTGATTCAAGAAAATTTTATTTATGCAATATTCTATATTATAACATAGATGATATAATTATTTATATAATGATTTTTTATGGAATATATCTATTTTCTCTTGTGAACACAATCAAAGAGTTAATGGAAGATCCTAAAAACATCATTAACATTCATTGAAGTGGTTACATTGATTTTTAACATTTTAAAAATATTTTGGTCCTTGTTATGCAAAGAATTTTAATTATTAACATGATGATATAGGTATGTTGATGTTTGTTATGTTGGTAATATTA
Organism: Viscum album; assembly: GCA_963277665.1. Lineage (NCBI taxonomy): Eukaryota > Viridiplantae > Streptophyta > Magnoliopsida > Santalales > Viscaceae > Viscum > Viscum album. The sequence goes on from OY728167.1 coordinate 690,904,875, forward strand.
ATACTATAAAATCTGTTAGCAGTTATGTTTTAACGATATATGGAGTCCAAGTATTAGAGAATTTTAACATCAAATATATCATGGTATTTTTCATAACTAAATATCGAATATTATATCACAAATACTCCAGCCCCCGTGAGCTTTGATCCAGGCTCTCTTCCGGCCGAATGCTCTCCGTCTCTGCAGGGGACTCCTAACCTCAACGCATCGGTCCGAGGGAAGGTCCTCTCTTTCAAGGAAGTTCTGTTCGGGTCGTCCTCCTCTTCCCAGGAGTCGTGCCTCAAGGCGGATTCTTCCTTCTCCCCTTCCATTTCTCGGGACGGCAATCGGGTTTCTATGGATATCCCAGCTTCCGCCTTCACGGATGCTGTCTCCAGCTTGAAATGGACCCTTGTGGCTCGTTTCGGCTCCGCGAAACTATCTCTCTTGGTTTTTAAACTCTTTGTGGTGTCTTGGGGGTTGTCGTATCCCGTGTGCATCTCCGTCATTCACCGTTCCTCGTTTTTCCTGTTTTTTGCATCAGAATCAGACTTTGTAAAGGCGTGGTGCTCAGCCCCTCGTTCGTGGGGTCAGTGGCGTTTCAATCAGGTTCGTTGGTCCATAGATGTCCACAAGGGGAAGGAGATCCCGTTCTCTGTAGTTTGGATTTGCCTTCCCGGCCTTCCCCTCCCGTTTCAGAACCTAGCCCTTCTGCAGGCCATAGAAGATTCGCATGGAAGGTTCCTCTATGTGGATGACCGTTCTTAGTGAGGTGAAGAGACCTTGGTATCTAAGATATGCGTCGATCTGGATCTATCTCTGCCGGTTCCAGAGAAGCATTCGGTGAAGGTTAAGGACTCGTTCGAGTGGTCGCAGGATGTTGTTTTCCCAGTACTTCCTTGGTATTGCTCAACATGCCTTCTCCACGGTCATTCCATGTAGAATTGCGTGAAGAGAGGTGCGGAATCGCGGGGTCAGGCAGCTCATGTTGTCCCAGTGAATGTCCATCCAGCTCCTTCGGCAGCGAAGTCGATTGGGGAGATCATCCAAGAGGACCTTCCAGTTCTTCCTTGAACAAGTGATGGTCATGCTCTGGCTTCCTCAGCCGCAGTTGATCCCTTTTCTTCCAAGAAAGAGAGGGAGGTCCTCTCTTGCAAGGAGTTAGCATCTTCGGGTATGCAAGACTCTCTTCCTTCGGTTCTTACAGGTACGAGGAGCTTTGGTGCGAATTCCTGGAGGTTAGTGGAGGGGGTCCTTTTGAGAAGGATCTTCAATCACTTTTCTTCTCCTCTGTTTCCTTATCCCCTTCCCCTTGAAGGGTGGCTATCCGAGACGGACAAGGGAAGGGAGACTCCTGTTTCAAAGGAGATCGTCCCAAGGCCCAAGACCGTGAAAGGGAGCCCGAGGTCTCCTGCCCAGTCTTCTAAGGGAGATGAAGGCGCGGTGGTGGTGTGTTTCTCGTATGAAACCCCACCCAGAGTAGCGAAGGGTAGGTCCTCCAAGCTCCTACCCCAACCTACTTCTCACTCGGGGCCTTCAGATCTCAGTTCGGGCATTTGTACAAGATCAAGATCAACGCTACAGTTATCCCGGGAGTGCATCCCTTTCCTTGTCTCAGGGACCTCATGGTCTCGGGTCAAAACTGAGCCCATTTTTTCCCAATGATTGCTGTCCTCATATGGAACGCCCATGGCTTGGGGGCTCGGGTGAAAATAGACTTTGTAGCGTCGGAATCCAAGAAGAACAAGGTTCAGCTGGTTGCCATTCTTGAACACAAACAACGCCCGGATAAGATAGGCGAGTTCTCCCGCACGATAAAAAAGTGTAATTTCATGCACGCGGCTCCCAAAAAACGAACACATATGGCTCTTAGGACGAGGACCATTCCACAGGAACGCCGGTATGGACTTCAACCAGTTTGTGGTGGGAAAGGGTCTAATGGACTTGGGTTACTCAGGAGACACGTTCCCAAAAGGGAACTAACCGTTACTGGAGCCGTCTGGATAGATGTATCGCCAACATTCACATCCTCACTATGTTTCCCAATGAGAAGGTTAAACACTTGGTGCGTGGGGTTTCAGATCATTCTCCGATGCTGCTCTCTCTGTCCTCGACTTAGTCTAGCCATGACAGCTTCAGGTTCTGCAGCTAGTGGAGCGAGAATCCTGGATACAAGGAGGTGGTTACGGAGTCGTGGGAGGAATCTGTTCAAGGGAACACATGGGTGGCCTTACCTAACAAGCTTAGGTGGCTCAAGTAGAGGTTACACTAGTGGGCTAGGAACCTTCCACCAACAGACCAATCCTTGGAGGACCTGAAACGGGTAGTTGAGATATTGGAGGCGAGTGTGGAGGAGACCCGGGACAAGCATGTTTTTTCAGAGCTAATGGATAAGAAACATGAAATGGCTACCTTGCTCCTCTCTCAGGAGAGAAGGTCCAGGGAGAGCTCCAAGATGAAATGGCTTAGAGAGGGAGATAGAAATTCTGCTTTCTTCCACACATGTATTAAAGATAAGCAGAGGCCTACCACACCAAATATTGAGTTGGAGGATGGATCGTACTCAGGGGACAAAGATGTGGTAGGGGGATGGTGCATAAATTCTTTAGAGACCTGTTGCCTGGGCCTAGATTTTCAATGTCAAAAGGCTACCCGGCAGGGGGAGTAGAGCTCATGGGGGAGTCACAGAACTCTATAACTGACCAGATGAATGAATTCATGGGTTGTAGTCCATGGGAGGAGGAAATTTACGATGCCATGATGAAGTTAAATCCAGAGTGCGCTCCAAGCCCATACAAATTCCCAGGATCCTTCTACAGAGACTCATAGGGAACGATTAAGAATGATATCATAGGGGTGATTCATGACTTCTTTCGGGGAGGAGGCCTCCCTCAGGTGGCTTGCGCTACGTCCTTGGTGCTCATTCCAAAGATCAAATATCCCTACTCAATATCTCATTACAGACCGGTTAGTCTGTGAAAATTTACATACAAAATTATAGCGTGTATTATTAATCAAAGGTTTTCTGGTTTTCTCCCCCAGTGCATCTCGCTGGAGCAGCATGGTTTTGTAAAAGGCAGATCAATTCAAGGTGCAATGGATCTCACTCAGGAAATGACTAGAGATATATCCATCAGGTCTCATGGGTCTAATATCATCATCAAATTGGATATGAGCAAAGTATACGACAGGATGGAATGAGGTTTTATTAAGAGAGTTCTGATTCACATGGGGTTCTCCATGTGGGCATGTGATATTCTCTTTCACTGCTTCAGTTCTCCATGGCTTTCAGTCTCTTCCATGGGAAGATCCTACAGGTTTTTCAAAGCTACAAGAGGGTTGCGTCAAGGAGATCCGATCTCTCTGAGCATTTTTATCCTAATGTAGGAGGTGCTAAGCCGTCAGATTAACAGAGGAGTGGATGATGGAGACATCCTCCCCTACCGAAGGAAACACATCCTCCCACCGGTCTCTCATCTAATGCTTGCTGATGACTCCATAATATTCATGAATGCAAGTCAGAGATCGATACAGGGGATTAACATAATTCTTGAGGATTACTACTGTTGGAGTGGCCAAGCTATCAATAATGATAAAAGAAGATTTTATATGTTGCGGAATCACCGGGAGACACAACGACAGAAATGAGGAAAAATGAAAAGAAAGAAAGCAAAGGACACAACTATTTACGTGGTTCGGGAAAAATCCCTATGTCCACGGGAGAGGCAAAATTTCACTATGATTTAGGAGCACGAAATTACAGAGGATTTCAGTAGTAAAACCCTAGCCCGAAATGGGCTACATATGAAGAAGACGGTCCACAGTTCCGAATAGTAGTCTGCGTTGCAACAGTGATCGGTGGCTCACTTTGTCAAAAGTGCTACAGTGTCTGCCGGCTGGAAGTCAAAAGCGCTACAGTGAAGTTGACCCCGAAGTCCGCACCGCTACAGTGCCTGTCGGTGTCGGTCGGTCAGCTCTACTACAGTGGTCAGTATTGCTACAGTACCGAAAAATTGGGCAGGGCGCCTTCGGCCCCCGGACCCCCGGAGCAGGGGCGCATTGCCGCCTGCAACCCCCAACGAGCTCACCGCGGAGCTCGACCCGCGACAGTTGTGGGCCACAAGCATTCGGCCCAATCGGATCGGGTAACACCAATCCAACAATCTCCCACTTGTAGCCTGATCCGCTGCACTGCTATGCTTCGATGCAACTGATGAAGACAACATACTTAATCTAAGTTCTTCCTCTTCTTCACTCGCCAGTGCTATGCTTTCACAGATTCATGAAATACAAACTGTTTTCCTCTTCTGCTCCAATCAAGTCCTCCATCATTCTGCCTCTCATCCTCTGTTCATCAGTGGAGACCAATAGAGGCATAACGGTGCCTCAACTTCTGTATCACCATAGGCTTTGTCAACATGTCTGCCAGATTGTTGGTTCCACAGATCTTCTGCAAGGTCAGCAACCCATCCTGTATCAAACCTCTGATGAAATGGTACTTCAACTGAATGTGCTTCGTCCGGAAATGAAACACTGGGTTCTTGGCAAGATGTATAGCACTCTGACTGTCACAGTGAAATACATTCTCCTCTCGCTTTCTTCCCAATTCATCCAAGAAGTTCTTCAGCTAAACCATCTCTTTCCCAGCTTCTGTTACAGCAATGTATTCTGCCTCTATGGTGGATAAAGCCACCACCTTATGCAATTGTGACATCCAACTTACCGCAGTTCCTCCACAGGTAAAAACATAACCCGTGGTACTCCTCCTACTGTCGACATCTCCTCCAAGGTCAGCATCCACATACCCCTGCAATGAAGTTCCTTACCCAAAGCATAGAGATACCTCCTTGCTGCCCTTAAAATACCTCAGTATCCACTTCACATCTTCCCAATGTTGCTTTCCAGGGATAGCCATATACCTGCTCACAACTCCCACTGCATGAGCAATGTCAGGTTGAGTACAGACCATGACATACATCAGGCTTCCAATAGCTGATGCGTATGGAACTTTTGTCATGTACTCCACCTCTTCTTCCGTCTTAGGTGATTTCTCCTTTGATAGTTTGAAGTGGCTCGCCAGGGGAATAGAGACTGCCTTTGATTCCAGCACGCTGAATCTTCTCAGAACCTTCCCAATGTAATCAGCCTGTGACAACATTAATGTTCCTGCTGTGCGGTCTCTCTTGATCTTCATTCCCAGAATCTTGCCAGCTTCTCCAAGATCCTTCATTTAAAACTCCTCAGCTAACTACCCTTTCAGCTCATTAATCCTCTTCATACATGATCCTGCAATGAGCATGTCATCCACATACAGAAGCAATATAATATATTCATCACTGAAAGACTTGATGTAGCAACACTGATCCATGCCACATCGTTTATATTCATTTTTAGACATAAATGAATCAAACTTCTTGTTCCACTGCCTCAGTGCCTGCTTCAGTCCATATAGGCTCTTCGGGAGTTTGCACACCAGGTCTTCCTTTCCAGACACTACATATCCCTCTGGCTGCTGCATGTAGATGTCCTCCTCCAGATCTCCATGAAGGAAAGCAGTCTTGACATCAAGCTGCTCAAGATGCAATTCTTCTGATGCCACAATGCTGAGAATGTAAAGACCCGGAAATTTCAAGGAAATTTTTTTCTTAATTTTCTTTGGAATTTTACAAGAACACAGTTTCTGACAGCGCCTGATTCCGAGGCCCGGTGTGCCCAGAATCAATTTCTGAAGTTTGGCTCGGGTACGTTCAGTGAACGAACGAGCGGGAATTTCTAACTTTTGAACCGGTGCCCGGAATCAAATTCCGAGGGAACCGATGGAACCGTAGCGCCGGTTTTTGCTTAGGAATGCCTTTCTTGGAGTTGCGTTTGCTTGGGAGCAGTTGTTTATTAAGGTTGTGGTTTAAGTGTAAAGAAAAATAAAATTTGTGTTACAAATTTTATTTATCTTCTTAAGTGGTTATATCCTAAGTGTGGAAGTTGGGGTGGAATCACAAGTTCCTAACTAACCAAGTGAGGATTAAGGTGAGGTGGGGCCCACACGAGCCCCAACCCATCACCTTCCCCTTAACTCTCTTCTACCCCCTTTAAACTCCCTTGCACTTAATGTGCCAAAACCCCCCAATTAAATGTGACTCTTCACTTCCACCTTCATTAATTTTGGAGCCTCTCTACCCATTAATGAAGGATGTAACTTAATGAATTTGAATTATTTTGAATTCATTAAGCTAACACTATAATAAGGTGTGTTGTTTTATTGTTTGGGGTTGGCTAAATATTTGTGATAGAGTCATGGAAGGATTGAAGAGAATTCCACCCTCGACGAAGAACACGAAGGACATCTCCAAACATGGAACAACGTCTTCTCGACGAAGAATGCCTTTTCCAAAGAAGAACGTGAAGTTTCCAACGTCGATCCCTTCTTGGATGCCTCCTTCCCACTCCTTCCGGAATAAAGAAGGGAGCGCCTTTCACGAAGAACGCCGACGTCGTCAACGGCTTCTCTTTTCCGATGTCGACGAATCGTCGCCGCCTTTCCGTGACTTCGTCAACACATAACGAAAAGCGAGGTTGGGGTTTTTTTTGCTTTATTTAATTATTTTCCGTTCTTGGTTCTAGCATGACAAACTAGAGGATGAACGTTTAAGTGTTATCGTCTAACGAGAGGGGGACCGGACCGCACAAACACGGCCGAAACCCCCTCCTTTGTTCTTGAATGTTTCTTGCGGATGAAACGAGAGAGCGTGGTGCCGTCGCACCACGCGGGAATCACACGGAAATTATTGCGCGGCACCGTCACGCCGCGCCGTGGAAAGAATTATCATGAACACGACGCCGTCGTGCCGCGTCGAAGGAAACCGAAGACGCTGCGGCCGGAGCGGGGCCGCGGCGGAGGGGCGCGGTGCCGTCGCACCGCGCCGGATGACGAAGGCCGCAGCCGGTTCCGGGCCGCGGCGGATCGTGATGACCGGCGGCCAGCCGGGCCGCCGGTGCCGGATGACGGAAGAGGACCGGCCCTTGCCGGTCCTGTTGACAAGAAGCCGGCCGGCCAGGTCGGGCCGGCCGGGTTGGTGGAAACCGGGGGAATTTAATTCCCCCGGGCAGTTATTTGGCCCCCCATTATGAGGGGGGCTGGTTTCACAAAAGGGGGGGGGCAGGCGGCCCCCCGTTTCCAACAAGCTCGGCCTTTGGCCAAGCTGGCAGCGCGCCCAGCGCGCTGCCTTGCGCCGAACCGGCGTGCCTGGCCGGTTCGCCGCACCGGGCCACGCCGGGCCGGGCCGCGCCGGGCCGGGCCGGGCTGTGCCGGGCCGGGTCGACCCCTTCCGGGGCGGGTCGACCCGGTTCGGGCCTTCCGGGGGGTGTCGGGCCGGGACGGCCCAGGCCCGAAACCCCCGTTACCGAGCGGTTTGGTCAAATTCCCGTATCTTGGGCTACGGGCCTCCAAACGACTCGTCGTTAGCGGCAACGCGATCCTTGGATCGAGACGGTCGTTTTGGTATACTATACTCAAGGTGCACCTTCCTTTCCGGAGCGCTTGGTTGTAACGGCATACCCACGACAGAGGTGCGCTTGGTTGTAGCGGCACATGGGAGCGCTTGGTTGTAGCGGCAGACCCACGACAGAGTTGCGCTTGGTTGTAGCGGCACATGGGAGCGCTTGGTTGTAGCGGCATACCCACGACAGAGGTGCGCTTGGTTGTAGCGGCACATGAGAGCGCTTGGTTGTAGCGGCAGACCCACGACAGAGTTGCACTTGGTTGTAGCGGCACATGGGAGCGCTTGGTTGTAGCGGCATACCCACGACAGAGGTGCGCTTGGTTGTAGCGGCACATGGGAGCGCTTGGTTGTAGCGGCAGACCCACGACAGAGGTGCGCTTGGTTGTAGCGGCACATGGGAGCGCTTGGTTGTAGCAGCTGGCCCGCAGTACTCGATGGGTGAAGTTCTTCAGCAGTCTTAGGTTAGTGAGCAGTACCTCGGAGTCGTGACAGGACCACTGTACACTCCAGAGACGGAGCTCTTCAGCAGTTACGGTTTCGATAATGAAAATCCTGGTTTGAGCTGAGACTTTTGACCTTGTGTTTACCTCATGATTGAGATGGGTCACTTGCTAACTTAGGTATATGTATGGGCATATACCCGGGTAGTGGTTATCCGTTGATTTCACAATCCTTGTGTTTCCTCATGATTGAGATGGGTTACTTGATAACTTAGGTATATGTATGGGCATATATCTAAGTAGAGGTTGTCTATTGAGATCTTCTTTTTGGTTATCCTTGTTGGTTTAGTGAGACCTTGAGGGTCTCGAGGTCCCTACTGAGTATCGTTATACTCACCCCTGCACGGGCTATGCCCGCACCTCGTTGTGTTGGTTGCAGACGATGGGCAGTGCAGACAGAAGCCGAGTGTTCGAGGACTGGACAGTACCTGGAGGTGGACTATACGAAGAGATGGTACCCGGAGGAGGACCTCACGACGAGGCGGTACCCAGAGGTGGACGTGACGACGAGGCGGTACCCGGAGGTGGACCACTGGGCGAGACATACTCAGAGCGGACGGTGGGACCTGAGGAGCAGAGGAGCTATCTGTACCCACCCTTCAGGTGGGATTTCCAGTGGACAGCTCGGCGTAGCAGCTTTACTTTTCAGTTGCTGTTTTCCCTTTCGAGTTGTACTTTACAGTTGGGCTTGTATTTCCGGCCCCTTTTTACTTTCCGCACTTACTGTTGTACTCAGTTTTTACTTAGTGTTTACTTCTTCCTCTTGTACTCTGTGGTGCTTGTTTTCTTTTATAAAGGCAATGCCTTCCCAGTTATCGGGATTTTACGCCTTTGGTGCTAGTCACCAGCCCCTGGCCTATGGAAGGCGGGCTTGGGGTAGTCACGGCACGGGCCCCGGGGATGGGTCGTGACAAATTGGTATCAGAGGAGTTCGGTTCTACCGCAAAACTTATAACTCTGATGTTTCTTTCTGTGAAGCAATAGTGTTAAGGGTACCGAGTGTGGTTTTCAGTTCAGGGAGTCCAGTGTTGGTGCGGCGGCCGACGTATCCGTACACCAGGACCCTGACTACTGATTTCCGACTTTGTACACAAAAACACTGATTGCGTGTGTGTTTCCAAAGTTTTAAAGTCAGCTCAAACCAGGTCATCTCACCAGGTATAAGACGTTGACCGTGTCGCATCTGTTCAGGATGTCTCCACGCAGACAGTCAGTTGGAGTTCCGAGAGAGTACTCGATGACGGCTCACCGAGCGACAAGGCTCTGGTGTAGGGCCCTTTTTACTATGTTGGAACCCTCGGGTGGTGTACCAGTACATCACCACCTGTTGGGCAGCAGATGCCAACGGCTATACTAGCAAACTGTGCACGCTGGCGGAGCGCATTGCACGAGTTCCAGCAGTAGAGGCCTCAGAAGTTACGAGGCGAGGCAGATTTCCAGACAGCAGAGTAGTGGCTGGAGGCGATTGCTAGAGTTTTCCGCCTAGCTGAGAATTCATCGAGGCGTACCGAACATATCGAGTACTCGATGGAAGCGTTTCAATCAGTGCAATAGAGGTCGGACCTCTGAGCATGGTATGTTTAAGGGCTTCCGAGCCAGCACCTTTTCTCTATGCATTTCTACTTAGGCTAGAGTGCTAGAAGGAACCTTTGTGGTTGAGAATTCTTTGTTGATCGAATACAGCCAGAGAATGTTAGAAGTTTGGAAAGCAGGAAACTGACACCAGTCTCGGAGACTTGGGTATGTAAAATGTTTCAAGAAGAGGAAATGTTAATGATAGATGAATCTGCAGAGCAGCAGACATGGAGGCAGATCTTGGAGAGCAGCTCGTGGTGGTGTACATTTCAACATGTTACCATCACCCGCCTTTGTAGTCCCCTCTAGACTCAGGGAGTTGGAGAGCAGGGAAAGAGGGTAGCTGCTTGCAGTCATGGAGTGCGACCAAAAAGGGGCTCTAAGGATGATTCGAAGTGCGGAATTTATCTTCTACTAGCTGCCGTAGCCACAGGCATCGAAACAAATCATCCCTTCCTTCCACGAATCTAGTCCCAGACCTAGAGATTCCGGTTAAGCCGTTGACTTGACCCTCACGTCTGGAGATACCTTTGGGAGGAGACTCGATAGTCACACTTACGCCGACGGTGTGATCTGACCCTTGAGGCGAGAGTCTCGGTTAGGACCTCTTGGTGGCAGCGTCGAGGCCTTACGACGTTAGTTTGAGTATGTATTTGGAAATCACTGTTCATACTCAAATTGACGGTATTAGGAAAACGTTGGGATGGGTTTTCCTTGGTCGGCGAAAAGGAAACCCTGGGAAGCACAAGATAAACTCGTGCATGGGAGGGTGTAGCCGATCATTCTTGGGTCGGCCAACCTTACCCTCGTGGCAGCAGGAGTTTTGAGTTTCAGTTCTAACCTAAAAAGGGAGACCTTTAGAGTTAGAGGATGGCGACCACGTTATTATACAGGTCTCACCTCAACAAGGTTTACGGAGATGTAGCCGAGGTGGCAAGAGATCTCCGAGGTTCAATAGACCTTTCTAGGTCCCCACAGGGTAGGAGAGGTGGTTTATCGCTTGACCCATCCACCTCAGTTGCACCAGGTGCACGATGACTTTCACGTAACTCAATTGAGGAGATACGTGCTTGATCCTTCACACATCATCGACCTCAGGGAGTTGGACGTCGATGATAGAGCGACATGCACAGAGGTTCCTGTGGGGATCAAGAATAGACAGGATCAGATCCTACGAGGATGATCGATTCCTTGGGTGCACTTCCTTTGATAGTACGAGAACCTCCAGGTGATCACATGAGAGCGGAAGGCTCAGATGCATGCTCTGTACCGCTTTTGTGACCCTTGTTTGTGATGAAGCTTTACGGGGACGTAAAGCCCTGAGGTGGGAATAATGTAAAGACCCGGAAATTTCAAGGAAATTTTTTTCCTAATTTTCTTTGGAATTTTACAAGAACACAGTTTCTGACAGCACCTGATTCCGAGGCCCGGTGTGCCCAGAATCAATTTCCGAAGTTTGGCTCGGGTACGTTCAGTGAACGAACGAGCGGGAATTTCTAACTTTTGAACCGGTGCCCGGAATCAAATTCCGAGGGCACCGATGGAACCGTAGCGCCGGTTTTTGCTTAGGAATGCCTTTCTTGGAGTTGCGTTTGCTTGGGAGCAGTTGTTTATTAAGGTTGTGGTTTAAGTGTAAAGAAAAATAAAATTTGTGTTACAAATTTTATTTATCTTCTTAAGTGGTTATATCCTAAGTGTGGAAGTTGGGGTGGAATCACAAGTTCCTAACCAACCAAGTGAGGATTAAGGTGAGGTGGGCCCCACACGAGCCCCAACCCTTCACCTTCCCCTTAACTCTCTTCTACCCCCTTTAAACTCCCTTGCACTTAATGTGCCAAAACCCCCCAATTAAATGTGACTCTTCACTTCCACCTTCATTAATTTTGGAGCCTCTCCACCCATTAATGAAGGATGTAACTTAATGAATTTGAATTATTTTGAATTCATTAAGCTAACACTATAATAAGGTGTGTTGTTTTATTGTTTGGGGTTGGCTAAATATTTGTGATAGAGTCATGGAAGGATTGAAGAGAATTCCACCCTCGACGAAGAACACGAAGGACATCTCCAAACATGGAACAACGTCTTCTCGACGAAGAATGCCTTTTCCAAAGAAGAACGTGAAGTTTCCAACGTCGATCCCTTCTTGGATGCCTCCTTCCCACTCCTTCCGGAATAAATAAGGGAGCGCCTTTCACGAAGAACGCCGACGTCGTCAACGGCTTCTCTTTTCCGATGTCGACGAATCGCCGCCGCCTTTCCGCGACTTCGTCAACACATAACGAAAAGCGAGGTAGGGGTTTGTTGTTACTTTATTTAATTATTTTCCGTTCTTGGTTCTAGCATGAAGAACTTGAGGATGAACGTTTAAGTGTTATCGTCTAACGAGAGGGGGACCGGACCGCACAAACACGGCCGAAACCCCCTCCTTTGTTCTTGAATGTTTCTTGCGGATGAAACGAGATAGCGTGGTGCCGTCGCACCACGCGGGAATCACACGGAAATTATTGCGCGGCACCGTCGCGCCGCACCGTGGAAAGAATTATCATGAACACGACGCCGTCGCGCCGCGTCGAAGGAAACCGAAGATGCCGCGGCCGGAGCGGGGCCGCGGTGGAGGGGCGCGGTGCCGTCGCACCGCGCCAGATGACGAAGGCCGCAGCCGGTTCCGGGCCGCGGCGGATCGTGATGACCGGCGGCCAGCCGGGCCGCCGGTGCCGGAAGACGGAAGAGGACCGGCCCTTGCCTGTCCTGTTGACAAGAAGCTAGCCGGCCAGGTCGGGCCGGCCGGGTTGGTGGAAACCGGGGGAATTTAATTCCCCCGGGCAGTTATTTGGCGCCCCATTATGAGGGGGGCTGGTTTCACAAAAGGGGGGGGGGGGGGCAGGTAGCCCCCCGTTTCCAACAAGCTCGGCCTTCGGCCAAGCTGGCAGCGCGCCCAGCGCGCTGCCTTGCGCCGAACCGGCGCGCCTGGCCGGTTCGCCGCGCCGGGCCGGGCCGCGCCGCGCCGGGCCGGGCCGGGCCACGCCGCGCCGGTCCGGGCCGGGCCGCGCCGGGCCGGGCCGGGCTGTGCCGGGCTGGGTCGACCCCTTTCGGGGCGGTTCGACCCGGTTCGGGCCATCCGGGGGGTGTCGGGCCGGGACGGCCCGGGCCCGAAACCCCCGTTACCGAGCGGTTTGATCAAATGCCCGTATCTTGGGCTACGAGCCTCCAAATGACTCGTCGTTAGCGGCAACACGATCCTTGGATCGAGACGGTCGTTTCGGTATACTATACTCAAGGTGCACCTTCCTTTTCGGGAGCGCTTGGTTGTAACGGCATACCCACGACAGAGGTGCGCTTGGTTGTAGCGGCACATGTGAGCGCTTGGTTGTAGCGGCAGACCCACGACAGAGTTGCGCTTGGTTGTAGCAGCACATGGGAGCGTTTGGTTGTAGCGGCATACCCACGACAGAGGTGCGCTTGGTTGTAGCGGCACATGAGAGCGCTTGGTTGTAGCGGCAGACCCACGACAGAGTTGCGCTTGGTTGTAGCGGCACATGGGAGCGCTTGGTTGTAGCGGCATACCCACGACAGAGGTGTGCTTGGTTGTAGCGGCACATGGGAGCGCTTGGTTGTAGCGGCAGACCCACGACAGAGGTGCGCTTGGTTGTAGCGGCACATGGGAGAGCTTGGTTGTAGCAGCTGGCCCGCAGTACTCGATGGGTGGAGTTCTTCAGCAGTCTTAGGTTAGTGAGCAGTACCTCAGAGTCGTGACAGGACCACTGTACACTCCAGAGACGGAGCTCTTCAGCAGTTATGGTTTCGATAATGAAAATCCTGGTTTGAGCTGAGACTTTTGACCTTGTGTTTACCTCATGATTGAGATGGGTCACTTGCTAACTTAGGTATATGTATGGGCATATACCCGGGTAGTGGTTATCCGTTGATTTCACAATCCTTGTGTTTCCTCATGATTGAGATGGGTTACTTGATAACTTAGGTATATGTATGGGCATATATGTAAGTAGAGGTTATCTGTTGAGATCTTCTTTGTGGTTATCCTTGTTGGTTTAGTGAGACCTTGAGGGTCTCGGGGTCCCTACTGAGTATCGTTATACTCACCCCTGCACGGGCTATGCCCGCACCTCGTTGTGTTGGTTGCAGACGATGGGAAGTGCTGACAGAAGCCGAGTGTTCGAGGACTGGACAGTACCTGGAGGTGGACTATACGAAGAGATGGTACCCGGAGGAGGACCTCACGACGAGGCGGTACCCAGAGGTGGACGTGACGACGAGGCGGTACCCGGAGGTGGACCACTGGGCGAGACATACTCAGAGCGGACGGTGGGACCTGAGGAGCAGAGGAGCTATCTGTACCCACCCTTCAGGTGGGATTTCCAGTGGACAGCTCGGCGTAGCAGCTTTACTTTTCAGTTGCTGTTTTCCCTTTCGAGTTGTACTTTACAGTTGGCCTTGTATTTCCGGCCCCTTTTTACTTTCCGCACTTACTGTTGTACTCAGTTTTTACTTAGTGTTTACTTCTTCCGCTTGTACTCTGTGGTGCTTGTTTTCTTTTATAAAGGCAATGCCTTCCCAGTTATCGGGATTTTACGCCTTTGGTGCTAGTCGCCAGCCCCTGGCCTATGGAAGGCGGGCTTGGGGTAGTCATGGCACGGGCCCCGGGGACGGGTCGTGAAAGAGAACCACCCGGATAGTGGTAAGCTTTACTACTGGTGAGAATATTTCCGTGAAATCCACTCCCACCTTCGGTTGGAAGCCTTTCACCACCAGCCCTTCCTTGAACCTCCTCTTGCCATCATGCTCTTCCTTCACCCGGTAGACCCACTTGTTCTGCAATGCTTTCTTTCCTGCTGGCAGGGATGTCAACTCCCAAGTGTTGTTGTCATGCAATGAGGAAATCTCCTCCTTCATTGCCAGCTCCCACTTTCTTGACTCCTTTAGCTGCATTGACTCTTCAAAGCATTCTGGTTCTCCACCGTCAGTCAATAACAGATAATGAAATTATGGTGAATACCTCTGCACGAGCCTTCTCTCCCTTGATGATCTCATCAACTCCACTGGAGTAGTAGGTTCCACCGGTTTGGATCTCTCAAGCTCAGACACACCTTCAAGCTCCACTTTCTTTTTGCATTCTGATTCAATGTTCCCATTTTCATCTTCAACTGCATGGTGATCTATGTACATGACACCTTCATTGAATACCACGTTTTGTCTCCTGATGACCATCCTGTTGAGATCATCCCAAAATCGATACCCAAACTCCTCACCACCATAGCCAATAAAGAAACATTTTTTGGACTTGGCATCAATCTTGTCCCTTGCACTAACATCAACATGAACATATGCTAAACTGCCAAAGACTCGTAAATGTGAGAGTCTTACCACCTTACCAGACCAGAGTTCCTTGGGTAGACATTCCCCCATTGGCACAGAGGGACTCCTGTTTATTAGATATGCTGCCATATTCACTACATCATCCCAAAAGGTCTTGGCTAACCCCGAATGCAGCCTCATGCTCCTGGCACGTTCATTCTGTGTCCTATTCATCCTCTCTGCCACACCATTCTGTTGTGGTGTTACTGGGATTGTATTCTCCCACCAAATTCCATTTTCAGAACAAAATTCTCTGAACTCCTGACTGCCACACTCTCCACCGTTGTCAGACCTCAAACATTTCGGCTTTGCTCCTGACTCGTTCTCCACCATGACTTTCCACTTCTGAAATATCTTAAACACATCAGATTTTTTCTTCAGAAAGTAAACCCATACCTTTCTCATTGAGTCATCGATGAATGTCACATAATATTGTGACCCTCCGAGGGATGGTAGTGGTGCAGGCCCCCAAACATCTGTATGCACCAGGTCCAGCTTTCCAACCTTCAGTGTTCTTCCTCCTTTTGCAAAGGACACCTTATTCTGCTTTCCAAAGATGCAATCTTCACAAAAGCCTACTTCCACCGACTTCAGCTCTAGTAGCAACCCTTTTTTTGTCAGCACCTTCATCCCCTTTTCACTCATGTGGCCGAGTCTGTAGTGCCACAGTTCAGAACCTTCGACAGCTTCCAGTGTAATGACCCAAAATTTTGAATAAATCTTGTTTCCTAATTTTGTGTGTTATTTTATTTTTCATACTCAACAAAACTGTTTCATTTAACATGAGTATAATTAAAATGAGACTGTTGGGTTTTGAATATTATATGACTGTTAGTCAGTATGACCGTTGAAAACTGAATGTTGCGACTTTTGTCTCTAAATACAAGTGATCTTGGTTAATTAATATAGAAAGAAGATTCGATGGCCTCACCCAGTAGTCTTGGACCGATCAAAGCCCATCTAACAGAACTTGGGAAGGAGGTAGCACCACTGGGCTTTGCTCTGGATCAAACCCAAGCCGAAATTCATCGTGTGAAGCTAGAATGGAATCGCCTTTGTGAGAAGTTCAAACTGATAGAAATTACTACTCATGCGATGTTGGCCGAGCCTCCCTCAGATTCACTCACCTTAGCACACCTTACACTCAGGCCCTATACTGGTGTGATAAGGGGCTATGTAAGGAGACCGTAACTGCCTTGTGTAATCCTTTGTTTTAAATAAAATTTTTGATTTCTTCTTATGATGAAGTTTATGAATTTTCAAATGTCCGGATAAATATAGTATGCATATTTTTGCTGAATTTTAGAGAAATGATATTTTAAAAAAATGTTTATGTAATCCTTAAATAATTAAAAATGTGTAAGTATTTTCAAAAAATGGTCTTCTACAATTATGTTCAGTACGAAATTTAGAATCTAATAAGATCAACTTAATTTTTGATGAATAGTAAATTATGAATACTGATTTTATGCTTAGAATTAGTAATGTGACCAAATGGATTAGTAATCTCACTTAAATAAAGCATTAATATAATCTAGGCACCTTGATTAAGTAATGTGATTCAATAAAATGGTTAAATAACAGTTTCATAAATTAGTAGTCAAGTATTATTTTTTTCGGGTGAATAGTGTTTTTTAATTAAAAATTTAATTAAAAATATTTAGAATATTATTTTTATAAAATGGATTTCATTTTTGAACTCAGAGCATCGATATTATGTTAAGGTAATTTTTGGGGATTTTTCTGAAAAAAATGAATTTTCGGTGAATAGTGTATTTATTTAAAAATAAAATTAAAAACATTTAGAAAATTATTTTTATAAAATGGAGTTCATTTTTGAAATCAGAGGATCTATATTTGGTTAAGGTGAAATTTTAGGATTTTTCTGAGAAAGTTGAATTTTCGATGAATAGTGAAAGTACAGTGTTTAAGTTACGGGTGTTTAATGACATCATTAAATGATGTATTAAGTATGAAATCAATATGGTCGACTTATGAATAGTAAGATAAGATATGAGGTGTCCCAAGTGGCCAATACCATGGGAAAATACCATGGGCAAGCCCATGGTTTTGCCAAAACCACTAATGAGGTGTCCCTTGGCCATTAATGCCCTGTCCCCTCACTTTCCCTATAAATACCAAGCCATCCTCTCATCCATTCGACTCCCAACTCTTCCCTAATGAAGATCTGGTCTCATTACCTCCCAATGAGTCCTCAAAAGGTTCCCCCAAGCCCTCAAGGTCCCAAACATTGAGTTTTAAGAGTTACGTTTTAAGGTAAGGGATCCGACCTCTCTCGTTCCTTTCAAGTAATCTCTTTTGTGTCATTCCTTTTATGCTCCATGTTTTTATGTTGGAGGATGATATTTTATATTCCTATTACTTCCCTTTTCATGTTCATATGATTAGAGACCCCCACTTTCTCTCATCAATTCATTTTAAGAAAGTTTAAGTGACGCCGTTAGGCTGCCGAATTTTTAAGGGATTCTTTCACCCTTATCGTTTTCAAGATCTATTTTCATGTCAAGTCTTTCATGTTCCTTTTTATTATGTTGGGGTATGATCTCTATATATATCATACTTATCTTTTATGTTCATATGATGAGAGACCCTATTTGACCTCGTCAATTCATTTTTGTTGAAGTTTAAGTGACGTCGTTAGGCTGCCGAATTTTTAAGGGATTCTTTCACCCTTCTCATTTTCAAGATCTATTTTCATGTCAAGTATTTCATGTTCCTTTTTATTATGTTGGGGTATGATCTCTATATATATCATACTGATCTTTTATGTTCATATTATGAGAGACCCTATTTGACCTCGTCAATTCATTTTTGTTGAAGTTTATGTGACACCGTTAGGCTACCGAATTTTTAAGGGATTCTTTCACCCTTCTCATTTTCAAGATCTATTTTCATGTCAAGTATTTAATGTTCCTTTTTATTATGTTGGGGTATGGTATCTATATCTATCATACTGATCTTTTATGTTCATATTATGAGAGACTCTATTTGACCTCGTCAATTCATTTTTGTTGAAGTTTAAGTGACACGGTTAGGCTACCGAATCTTTAAGGGATTCTTTCACCCTTCTCGTTTTCAAGATCTATTTTCATGTCAAGTATTTCATGTTCCTTCCTATTATGTTGGGGTATGATCTCTATATCTATCATAATGATATATTATGTTCATATTATTGGAGACCCTATTTGATCTCTTCAATTCAGTATTTTGATGTTTTAAGTGACGCCGTTAGGCTGCCGAATTTTTAAGGGATTCGTTCACCTTTCTCATTTTTCAAAGTTCTACTTTCATGACAAGTATTTAAAGTTCCTTTTTATTTTGTTGGGTTATGATCTCTAAATATATCATACTGAACTTTGATGTTCATATGATGAGATACCCTATTTGATCTCGTCAATTCATTTTTTGAAGTTTAAGTGACGCTGTTAGGCTGCCGAATTTTCATAAGAGAAATCTTATTTTTATCTTCCTTTCATGTTATTAATTTCATATGTTATATCTTTCAAATTTCATTACCATGTTCATATATCCTTCATATTCTGTCCCTCTACTGTTTTATGGGTCATTTATGATTGTTTGACCCATTTCCCCTCTCTTTTCAATGTTTTCTAAAACCCCGAAACACAGCCGTTATGTTGCAGAATTTCCGTCTCAAAATTTCTCTCTCTTATTCTCAAATTCATTTATTTTATTTAGTGAATACTCACAGCTATTTATTCTAAAGGGTTATTCACATATATAACAAAATGTTATATTTTAAATTCTGGGATTTACATACATGACACCCTCTTTCCCTTTCTGTGGGTTTAAAGTGACATAAAGATCATGTCTTTAAAGCAGTTTTTAAAACGTTATGATTATGAAATGAAACCCATTTATTTTATGCTATATGGGTTGTTTATTAAATGATTTATGATGATATATGTGGCTCACATGATGATAAAGACAAATTTAAGGGTGCACCCTGATAGCACTCTAATGCATTTGGTAAAGACTTAATCTCTAGAGATGACCATTTAGAATGATACCTTGGTGAATAACCTTGGTAATTTTTATTGACACCTTGGGGATAGACCTTGGTGAAACGGAAATGATTGTCTTTGTTAAATGTTGTAGCCACATCTCCAAGTTATGAAAAATGTTATTTTTATTATGATATGCCTCATGATTTCTTTCTCATGCCTTAAAGTTCTTTTTCATGACATTGTTGATGTATCTCAAGTTCACATGTTAAATGTTTCCACTTGTTTCCCTTACCGGGCCTTATGCTCACCCTTTCTTTTGATGTATGTCCCCAGGTTATGAGATGCACTAATGAACCTAGGATGAACATAAGGAGAATCCTTTCAAGTGTTTAAGAAGAATGTTTTTTTTGTTTCATGTATTAAGTTCCTGGTTTCCAAGACACTAATCCTTAAAGATCCTCAGTTTTTTATAATGTAATGAAAGTTTATGTGACAAAAAGGCGGGATGAAATAGTTGGTATCAAAGGATGGTTTAGTTATTTGTGGAAATTAGGATATGAAAACTTTAGGAAGAACCCTATATAAAAGTTTAAATATAGGAAATATTCCTGGTATTTTGGTGAGTATTGAGTAAGGGGTTGCCAAACAAATACATCCCTGTCTAGATACAAGCAGGTAGAGGTGACTCTGGAATAGATGTACATAGGGGTAAAACCCGAAAACACCGCTTTGAGCTAGACTCGAACGAGAACTCGTACACGACAACGGGCCTTGCTGCACTCTTGGTTACGACACTCCCGGGGGATATGCTTCGGTAAATTTATAAGCTTAGTATGAACCATTATTAAAGGAAAAAAGATAAAATAAAATAAAGATTCACATAATAATACATGATCATGGATAACCTAGTTTGGAAACTAGGGGATCACAAGTTAGGGTATACTTTTCTTCTACAAGTTATACTTCTATGCTTTAAGTTCCTTTTCATGATTATTGGCTATGTATTTAAGCCCCTAATTGTACTTTATTTTCTTAGTTAATGGCGGGAAATGGAAGAACATGTCCCAACAACCAATGCGATAGGAAATGTGACGATTTCCATATTAATATGACAGAGATGATTAGGGGATTAAAAGATGATTATTATTTTGGAAGACGTTCACTATTTTGGGAACCCTATTTGATCGAGGTAAATAGATTACTACGGTATTTTCTTTGAGGAGTAAAGGTTGACTTATATTTTGAAGAATTGATGAATTTAAGGCGGACTTATAGTAATTTAGGTTACTTATGGAAATGATTAACCTATCTTGGGGTAAATATGTTTAGGTTAGTTACTTTTATTATAAGATGTTAGGAGTGGTTGATGTTGTTTGGAGATGAATGATAAAGTTTACCTTGGAAGACTATGTTATCAAATACTTCTTGTATTTCGGTTTCAATCTTAGTTTGGTTTATTTTGAGGATTTTTAAGGACAGTTATTTACGGAATGGTCTATGATGAACTTTGGGTAGTACCGTGGAACTTTAAAGATTTAAAGTAGTTTCCCTTCCTCTGGGGTTCTTTATTTTGGAAGAGTTGTTTTATCTTACCCTTTCTGTTTTTGGGATAATGTTTAAAGGTAGAAGAAATAGATAGTTAATCTTTGGTGGATTATGTGATTATCTATAAGATGATTCTTATGCTTTGATGAGACCAAGTAGTTTTGAATGCTCATTGTTTGGAGAAAAGATTAGTTTTGGTAGAAACTTATTAAAGGATGAAACTCTACTTGAAGGTAGGTATATTTCCTTATGTTTTTATTCTATGTAGTAAATGAATTCCTCAAAACTATGAAAAGGAACGTAAAACAAAAACGTTGTCTGTTAACGTTTCCTACTGGGTAATCAATGACCGTTTATACACATCATAAGTTTGTGATTTTCTTATTGTTAACTTTCTCCTAATCATGTTTTCTATCACTCTCCCTCAGAACTTGACCCTTTGTTTTTTCTTCCATATCCATGTTTTCATACATGGAATCCTAGTATGGGTTAACTCGGGTGGCCTTTTTACTTCCTTTTCTTCCTTTTAAAGTAATAGTGTTACTGACTCTTTTTCCGATGTGGGACTTTCAATGAAGTTTCAAAACCGAATTTTAAAAATTGCGAGGACGCAATTTCTTAAGGGGGGAAGATTATAACGACCCGAAATTTTGAATAAATCTTGTTTCCTAATTTTGTGTGTTATTTTATTTTTCATAATCAACAAAACTGTTTCATTTAACATGAGTATAATTAAAATGAGACTGTTGGGTTTTGACTATTTTATGACCGTTAGTCAGTATGACCGTTGAAAACTGAATGTTGTGACTTTTGTCTCTAAATACAAGTGATCTTGGCTAATGAATATAGAAAGAAGATTAGATGGCCTCACCCAGTAGTCTTGGACCGATCGAAGCCCATCTAACAGAACTTGGGAAGGAGGTAGCACCACTGGGCTTTGCTCTGGACCAAACCCAAGCAGAACTTCATCATGTGAATCTAGAACGGAATCGCCTTTGCGAGATGTTCAAACTGATAGAAATTACTACTCATGTGATGTTGGCCGAGCCTCCCTTGGATTCTCTCACCTTAGCACACCTTACACTTAGGTCCTATGCTGGTGTGATAAGGGGCTATGTAAGGAGACCGTAACTGCCTTGTGTAATCCTTTGTTTTAAATAAAAATTTTGATTTCTTCTTATGATGAAGTTTATGAATTTTCAAATGTCCAGATAAATATAGTATGCATATTTTGGGTGAATTTTAGAGAAAGGATATTTTAAAAAAATGTTTATGTAAACCTTAAATAATTAAAAATGTGTAATGATTTTCAAAAAATGGTCTTCTACAATTATGTTCAGTACGAAATTTAGAATCTAATAAGATCAACTTAATTTTTGATGAATAGTAAATTATGAATAGTGATTTTATGCTTAGGATTAGTAATGTGACCAAATGGATTAGTAACCTCACTTAAATAAAGCATTAATATAATCTAGGAACCTTGATTAAGTAATGTGATTCAATAAAATGGTCAAATAATGGTTTCATAAATTATTAGTCAAGTATTAGTTTTTTCGGGTGAATAGTGTTTTTTAATTAAAAATTTAATTAAAAATATTTAGAAAATTATTTTTATAAAATGGATTTCATTTTTGAACTCAGAGCATCGATATTATGTTAAGGTAATTTTTGGGGATTTTTCTGAAAAAAATGAATTTTCAGTGAATAGTGTATTTATTTAAAAATTAAATTAAAAATATTTAGAAAATTATTTTTATAAAATGGGGTTCATTTTTGAAATCAGAGCATTGATATTTGGTTAAGGTGAAATTTTGGGATTTTTCTGAGAAAGTTGAATTTTTGATGAATAGTGAAAGTACCGTTTTTAAGTTATGGGTGTTTAATGACATAATTAAATGATGTATTAAGTATGAAATCAATATGGTCGACTTATGAATAGTAAGATAAGGTATGAGGTGTCCCAAGTGGCCAATACCATGGGAAAATACCATGGGCAAGCCCATGGTTTTTCCAAAACCACAAATGAGGTGTCCCTTGGCCATTAATGCCTTGTCCCCTCACTTTCCCTATAAATACCAAGCCATCCTCTCATCCATTCGACTCCCAACTCTTCCCCAATGACGATCTGGTCTCATTACCTCCCAAGGAGTCCTCTCAAGGTGCCCCCAAGCCCTCAAGGTCCCAACCTTTTAGTTTTAAGAGTTACGTTTTAAGGTAAGGGATCCGACCTCTCTCATTCCTTTCAAGTAATCTCTTTTATGTCATTCCTTTTATGCTCCATGATTTTATGTTGGAGGATGATATTTTATATTCCTATTACTTACCTTTTCATGTTCATATGATGAGAGACCCCCTCTTTCTCTCATCAATTCATTTTAATGAAGTTTAAGTGACGCCGTTAGGCTGCCGAATTTTTTAGGGATTCTTTCACCCTTCTCGTTTTCAAGATCTATTTTCATGTCAAGTCTTTCATGTTCCTTTTTATTATGTTGGGGTATGATATCTATATCTATCATACTGATATTTTATGTTCATATATGAGAGACCCTATTTGAACTCATCAATTAATTTTTTTGATGTTTAAGTGACGCCGTTAGGCTGCCGAATTTTTAAGGGATTCTTTCACCCTTCTCGTTTTCAAGATCTATTTTCATGTCAATTCTTTCATGTTCCTTTTTATTATGATGGGGTATGATCTCTATATATATCATACCGATCTTTTATGTTCATATGATGAGAGACCCTATTTGACCTCATCAATTCATTTTTGTTGAAGTTTAAGTGACACTGTTAGACTACCGAATTTTTAAGGGATTCTTTCACCCTTCTCGTTTTCAAGATCTATTTTCATGTCAAGTATTTGATTTTTCTTTTTATTATGTTGGGGTATGATCTATATATCTATAATACTGATATTTTATGTTCATATTATGAGAGAACCTATTTGGCCTCGTCAATTCATTTTTGTTGAAGTTTAAGTGACACCGTTAGGCTACCGAATTTTTAAGGGATTCTTTCACCCTTCTCGTTTTCAAGATCTATTTTCAGGTCAAGTATTTCATGTTCCTTATTATTATGTTGGGGTATGATCTCTATATCTATCATACTGATCTATTATGTTCATATTATGATAGAACCTATTTGATCTCTTCAATTCAGTATTTTGAAGTTTTAAGTGATGCCGTTAGGCTGCCGAATTTTTAAGGGATTCGTTCACCTTTCTCATTTTTCTAAGTTTTACTTTCATGACAAGTATTTCAAGTTCATTTTTATTTTGTTGTGGTATGATATCTAAATCTATCATACTGATCTTTTATGTTCATATGATGAGAGAACCTATTTGATCTCGTCAATTCATTTTTTGAAGTTGAAGTGACGCCGTTAGGCTGCCGAATTTTCATAAGAGAAATCTTATTTTTGCCTTCCTTTCATGTTCTTCATTTTATATGTTATATCTTTCAAATTTCATTACCATGTTCATATATTATTCATATTCTTTCCCTCTACTATTTTATGGGTCATTTTTGATTGTTTGACCCATGTCCCCTCTCTTTTCAATGTTTTCTAAAACACCGAAACATAGCCGTTATGCTGCAGAATTTCCGTCTCAAAATGTCTCTCTCTTATTCTCAAATTCATTTATTTTATTTAGTGAATACTCACAGCTCTTTCTTCTAAAGGGGAATTCACATATATAACAAAATGTTCTATTTTAAATTCTGGGATTTACATACATGCCACCCACTTTCCCTTTCCGTGGGTTTAAAGTGACATAAAGATCATGTCTTTAAAGCAGTTTTTAAAACGTTATGATTATGAAATGAAACCCATTTCTTTTATTCTATATGTGTTGTTTATGAAATTATTGATGATTATATATGTGGCTCACATGATGATAAAGAAAAATTTAAGGGTGCACCCTGATAGCGCTCCAATGCATTGGGTAAAGACTTAATCTCTAGAGATGACCATTTAGACTAATACCTTGGTGAATAACCTTGGTAATTTTTGTTGACACCTTGGGGATGGACCTTGGTGAAACGGAAATGATTCTCTTTGTTAAATGTTTTAGCCACATCTTCAAGTTATGAAAAATGTTATTTTTATTATGATATGCCTCATGATTTCTTTCTCATGCCTTAAATTTCTTTTTCATGACATTGTTGATGTATGTCAAGTTCACATGTTAAATGTTTCCCCTTGTTTCCCTTACTGGGCCTTCTGCTCACCCTTTCTTTTGATGTATGTCCCCAGGTTATGAGATGCAGTAATGAACCTAGGATTAACATAAGGATAATCCTTTCAAGTGTTTAAGAATAATGTTTTTTTGTTTCATGTATTAAGTTCCTGGTGTCCAAGACACTAAACCTTAAAGATCCTCAGTTTTGTATAATGTAATGAAAGTTTATATGACAAAAAGGCGGGATGCAATATCCAGTGATGCATCCATGTCCATGCAAGTTTCTGTCATGTTGTATAGGGTTCAATTCTTTGCTCCCCAATCTATGACCATAGCTCCTTTGGTGATCTTCCATGCACCACCAGTGAACGTGGTACTCAACCCTGCATCATCAAGCTGTCCTAATGAAATGGGATTTCTTCTTAAACTAGGGATGTACCTCACGTTTTCTAGAACCAGAAAGCTCCCACTGTTGGTCTTGATCCGTGCAACTCCTTTCCCCACAATCTGCAAGGGCTCGTCATCAGCAATATGCACCTTGCCAAAATTTCCAAAAACAAAATTGTTCAGGAAACCCTTCTCCGATATAGAATGGAAAGATGCCCCAGAGTCTAAAATCCAACACTCCATCTGGCTTTCCACGCTGAGCAGTAGCACGTCATCAGTTCCTTCAGCTACCACGTTTGATCCACTGGTTTCAGGTCCCATCCGGTTATCTCTACACTCCTTCTTGACATGTCCTTTCTTCCCGTATGTCCAGCAGGTAGGACCAGGCCCCTTTTCCTTGTCTCTTCTCTTTCCTCTTGACTTCGATCGTCCTCTGTGATTGTCCCGCTGTGGGTACCTTCCTCCTCCTTCAACGTTCAAAGCAGAACCAGAGAATCTAGCTGATTATCTTCTTCGAACATCCTCACTAAGGATTAAGTCCCTTATATCTTTCAGAGCCATCTTCGTATTCCCTGAAGTGTTGCTCACAGCTGTTACAGTTGCTTCCCAAATTTCAGGTAGTGAAGATAATAAAACTAGAGCACATACCTCATCACCAAGATCAATGTCCACCAATGAAAAATAACTTATGATGGTATTGAACTCTTTTATATGATCTGCAACAGGTCTCCCTTAAACCATTTTCAGGTTGAAAAATCGTCATATCAAATTCACCTTGTTTGTCGTAGAAGGATTCTTGTACATATTTGTGAGGGCTTTCATCAGGTCCACCATCGTCTTCTCCTCTCTGATGTTGAACGCCACGTTTTTGACCAATGTCAGGTGCACAAAACCCAGAACATGTCGATCCAGTAGCTCCCACTCCGACTTCTCCATGTCCGCTGGCTTCACACCCAGAAGTGGCAAGTGCATCTTTTTCTGATAAAGATAATCCTCGATCTGCATCCTCCAGAAACTGAAATCAGTTCCATCGAAGTGATCGATCTTCACTTTGCCTTAATCCAGAGCCATCGTTGGAGAATTCTGAACTCACCCTTTGATACCAGTTGTTGCGGAATCGCCGGGAGACACAACGACATAAATGAGGACAAATGAAAAGAAAGAAATCAAAGGACACAACGATTTACGTGGTTCGGAAAAAATCACTACATCCACGGGAGAGGCATAATTTCACTATGATTCGGGAGCACAAAATTACAGAGGATTTCAGTAGTAAAACCCTAGCCCAAAATGGGATACATATGAAGAATACGGTCCACTGTTCCGAATAGTAGTCCGCGTTGCAACAGTGATCAGAGGCTCACTTTTTCAAAAATGCTACAGTGTCTGCCAATTGGAAGTCAAAAGCGCTACAGTGAAGTTGACCCCGAAGTCCGCACCACTACAGTTGCGGGCCACAAGCATTCGGCCCAACCGGATTGGGAAACACCAATCCAACATTATATCTCGATCAAGTGTGGGATAATGAGGGCCGAGCACTTGGGAAGTAGGCTGGGTATGCAAAGAGGACAGTTTCCCCGAGAATACATGGGAATACCGTTTTCACCAGGCAGATTTCGCATCAGGGATTTCACATCAGATCACAAACCACATCCTCAACTGGAAGAACCACCTGATCTCGTTCGGGGGTTTCATCGCTTTAGTTAACAATGTACTAAAAACTATCATGGTTCATGAAATGGCGTCCAAGAACATGCCAAATGGGGTTATACGAACTATTGACAAAATCATGGAGGGCTTCATCTGGGATGCATCTTCGGAGGGGAAAAGACATTGGGTCTCGTGGGGTCGGATGGCCAGGCCCATACAAGAGTGGGGCATCAATGTGAAGAGTATAAAATCCACCATCCAATACATGCATGTGAAGCTCTCATGGTAATCAATCAAAGGGCGAACCCTATGGGGAACGATCATGCCATGATGATAGGGGTATGTCGCGGAAAACAGAAATTCGAATGGCTCTCCTCATTTGACGTCAATCAGCTCCTTCATATCCTCTCTCATCCAGAATTCTTAGTGGATTTTTTGAGAGGGGAACATTTAGTTTTGGTTTGATAATTGGGAAGGAGAGGTTCTTGGGTACCCGGGTTGCCCCGCACCCACTATTTCCTTCAAAGAAGCGAGTCGTTTCCCAGACATCATCTCGATGGCTTTGGAAGAGATACAGAAATAGTATTTCTATCGTATTAAAACCAAATCTGAGCCAAATAAGTACGTATTCTCTCCATCCTCCTTAGGGAACTTTAACTCCAGGGACTTTCACATGATTTATACTCCTCGGTCCCAAAGTGTTAGATGGAGCAAGGAGGTTTAGTGAAACTTGATCCCTTCCAAATACTGCTTTCTAATCTGGAGGATCAGAAACAATTCCATTCCTACCAATGACAGCATCAAGAGGGTGGGAATCAGATTTTCTCCTGTTTTCAATGTTGTATTAAGAGAATAGAAGAGGATACGAATCACATATTCTTTGAAGGGGAATGGGCGAAGGTTGTCTGGCGCTTTCTCGGAGCATTTACAACGTATGATTCACCGGATCACCAATATGAACAGGGGACGGACAATGTAGGCACATAAAGGTTGGATCTCTCCATAATTCTCAACGCAAGATGTTGGTGCTTATGGAAAGCTATGAACAGGGCGAAATACAAGGGGACGCCATCGTCCGGGCAGTCTATCATCTTAAGGATCAGGAGCCTACTGGCAGACTTGGTTTCTTTTTTACAAAAATGGAAAGAAGAACCATCTTTGAAGTTCCTCTGTGCTCCATCCCTTTTGGCACTTTCATCTTGCACCAGGAGATAGGGACATTGGGTGAGGTGGTCTTCCCCTGATGAAGGCATAAAGCTGAACACGGACGGCTCCAGAAAAGAGTGTTTTGCTCGAGGAGGTGGAGTTGTTTGAGACGTAGGGGGAGTATCATCATGGATTTTAAGGCCCACTATGGAAACAGAACAAGCATTCAGGCATAGGAAAATTCTATGTTGGCAGGGATAAAATTGAGAATTCAGAACAACATCAAAATATCCCATGTGGAGACAGGCTCGAAGATTATCCATAGCTCCTTACAAGGTAAATGTCAAATACCGTGGTCGATATTTTACAAAATTATAGAATGCAAAGATCTTCTTAAAAATGGCACCAAGGTCACCCACACCTGGCGAGAAGGAAATAAGGTTGCGAATCATCTTGCATCCCATACAGATCAAGGCCTTGAAGTCATTAGTACTTCAAACAATACTTTCTTCAATACAGAGGGCATGTCCTTGATCCGAGGGGATGCCCTCAGACTGCACCATTCTAGGCCTCCTTAGGCTAAACGTACCTCTTGTTGTTCTTGTTTCTCTTTATTTTTAATAAAAATAAGACTTTGAGTGAGTGATTAATTGGACATTTACCAATACACAACAAAAATATCATTGTTTAAAATATAACTTTTTCTATGTGCATTTTGATTATTTTAATTAAAATTAATTAAAATATATAATTAATGTGGTATGATTAAGTTCTAATTATTTCACCAGATAAATAAAAATAATCAATTTATATATTCACAAAAAATAAAACATGAAAAAAATAATTTATATAGTTTTCAAACTTTTAATCATAATGGATTGGTAAAAATTTATATTAATTGAAGTAATCCTGAAATGAGTTTATTAAAAATGATAAATCATATATGAATATTATTTAATTTATCCAACCAGTTAAAATAATAATAACATTCATGTCTTAATTTCATAAAAAAATAATCAAAATTAAATGAATTAAATCATTTCACCATGAGTTGTGGAAATATCCTGTATTCAATAGTTTGGATTCTTTGATGGTCAAATGACACGACACATGAAATTGTGATGTGATATACATAAAAAATTTATAAAAATATCGGGAATTATTTATTAATTATAACTTTTTTACATGGAGGTAGATTTTAATTTTTCAATAAAAGGATGATATTTTGATAAAAAAAATTAGCATTCCCCCAACCACAATTTTTAATTCATACAATAATGGTTAAATTCATAAAATATCCTTACATGAATTATTTATTAGTCTTTTTAACCTATCACTTCCCCCATCTTTTATTCTATACACATTACTCTAAAAAATATCCCTTTGAATCTTATTCTCTTCACCTCCACAAATATGTTCATATAATAATTTTAAATTTAAAATAAATTTTTTATCCTTCCAATAACACTTAGAAATTTTTTATTTTTTATTATTTTTTATTTTATTCTTGTAACAAAACCATTTCATCATAAATTATTTTTCCTTTCTAAATTTACTTTTTAAAAATGTTTCTCTCCCCTTTTTTATTATTTGTATAATTTATTCCATAATTTATATACATTAAAATTAATAAAAACATAGAACTTCATAAAATATTGTTTTATTAAATAAAAAATGATGAAAATAAATTACTAATATATAAAATCATGTTGAAAAATCATAATGGAATAATAAACTAGAATCATAATGTATTATCCATAATTTTTTTTAAAAATAGTTCGAATTTTATTTTTTAACACATTAAAATATCATTAATATAAATTCAACTTAAAATGGAACACATATTACGGTATGTTAATTAATACTCATTAGGAGTGCATAGAATAATTGGTAACCAAACTATATACTCCATACACACACCTTTGGATTCATGTGTTTGTACCCCACCCATATCCTTCTATTGGATTTCACATGGTTTCTCTAGTATTTGTTGCACATGAAACTTATTCACATTAGTTTTCCTCACATTCAAGAGTTGATCTACCATATAGCCCACTCGCTCTCCTTAATAAGCCCCCCCACACACACCTATTGATGGGTGTATTCAAGTTGATTTTAAACTTTATAGAGAAAATTATCTTGGATATAATTATTGTTGTAAATAATTCTTATCAATTATTTCCCACTTAGTAATAAGATTATTCTTAAAATGACATCCCATGTATAAAATGGCCTATAATTTTAATCTCTAAATTGAGATTTCACATAGTTTTTTACACTGCCATTTATGTAGAATCTTAACTAAAGTTTTATTCTTATTAAGTATTCACAGTTCACAAATATTTGGCCTCTATTACACCTATGATATCCATAAAATTCTATAGTGGTCTTTGAGTACCTCTAAAATATGTTTGCCCTATCATGTAACATTCCTTGTGAATTCTTAATGTCTCATCCTCTATCATGTAATGAGCCATAAATCACATAGATTTAATAATAGGCCTTCCCAAATACACTAAAAGGGTTATTAATCCCAATAAATATGTGAAAACATAAATGTAATAATTTAACACTACAGGAAAATGGGCATTTCGCGGCGGTTTTTAAAACCGTCGCTAAATAGGTTTCGGGCCGGTATTTCTCAGCGGTTTAAAAACCAAAGCGAAATGTGTTAATTTTTTTAATATTTTTTCTAGGATTAGCAGCGGTTTTTTAAAAAACCGCCATGAAATAGCAGCAGTTTGGGTAAAACTGCCATGAAATGAAAAGAAAAAAATAAAAAAACATGAGAAACCCTGAAAACACTAAAATGACCATATCTTTTGATTCAGGTATCCGTTGGAGAGCCACGACCAGTCAAATCAAAGATCACAATGAGATCTAGAGGAAAGTATAATCAAAACCATGAGATGGTCTATGGTGTGGAAGATATAAGAGTTATAAGAAAGTTGAAAAAAGTTCTCAAACTTCAAACGGCCATAACTTTCACTCCGAGTGTCCGTTTGGGATCTACCACATATCAAATCAAATCCAGAGAAGAGAGTTATGCACCAGTTCGACACAAGAAATATTCTGTTATGTTTTTCTACCCCAAAACCCCTCTAAAGGCCTCAAAATCCATGTTTCCGTCAACGATGTCCCGTAGAACCTGTCTTTAAACGGACATAACATTTGATCCACGTGTCAGTTTAGACTCCTCGACCTACCAGATCATAGTTCATTCCATGAGTTTCAGTTTGACTGGTTGCAGCGCCCACATGGACTCCTGGATAATAAGTTATGGCCTTTTTAGGGGGTATCGAGTTTGTAATGTTTTTCGATGACTCGTTTCTAGCACCTGTTCCCCGTCAAGGATTGTGGGATGAGTTATTTTAGGATTCAATGTGGTGATAAATATAGAGGTAGATTCAAAACTTAGTTTTGGATACCCCCTTGGAAGGTTTGAAGGATAGATTGGATCACATTAAATTTATCTTTACCACCCTCATTTATTAGGTTTTGACTATACCATCCTTCATGCCCATGTGATTGAGGTCATTTATCTATGGGAGTAGAAGATTGACATTGAACTAAGGGTGGTAGTCATTGAGGATTCCTATTTAGTAAATCAATTCTTGGGAGAGGTCATAAGAAAATATTCCCAGAATTCAGTGGAGGTTACTGCTCATCTGGATGTACTCAGAACTGGGATGTTTTAAATTAACCATATCTAGTTTTTAATTAGCTATCTTTAGGCATATATATCCCAGTTTCAGCATGCACTTCAGATACCAAAGAAAACTATGCTAGAGAAATAAGTACTTTTCAAAATGGCATAGATGTCTAGTCTTGATGTTGTTTCCAGGGAAGAGTAGTTATAGTATATTTTGGAGGTAGAGATCGAATCTATTGACCAATTAATCCAACATGTTTCCTCTCTATAATCGTTTTTTTCAAAGCTCAAGTACTCCTCTAAGAAGATAATGTGATAGAATTTTAATTATAAAACTATCCCTTGGATAATACAATCATGGGATAAACTATAATATGTATAGATTATTAATTTTTTACTCTACTGATGAATTAATCACCTAAATTTTATATGTTATTTTCTGGTTTTATTTTTGTCATGATGTGCGTGAAATTTCACTAATCTTTTATTGTATTTATAATTAACGATACACACCCTTTTCATAATATCTTCTAAACCTGAATGTCTAGATTTGTGTATTCAAATCATAAGAGATTATTCTCTAGATATTATCATGAATTTCCACCAACATGAGGTTTCTCAATGATATATCTTCTCCATTTAGCTTGAAATTACCTGATCCATGAAATGATAATCTGGGTAGATAATATATCTTGAAGGGATAGTGATATATCTTTTTCTGAAATCAATGGAACTAGTGAGAACAACATGATTTTTTCTTCTAAGTCCATATGATAGTAACTTAATAATTTATATATTTTTATTTTCCTTTACCTAATTTTGACTAAGCATTATATGGGGGAAGACTTAACGGACAAGGAAATGGATCTTTATTTATTTTCCCTCTTATGAGTTTTTTACCTGGAAACTTTTACAACTTATCCACTCTTGAATTCTAAATTGTTGTTGTGTTGTATTTTAGGTTCTTTTAACTCGAACCATATATTACTATATTTTAGGTTATTTTAGGTCAAAACTTATATTTCTAATAGTGTAGTATCCTTTACCTCAAACCTTCTATCACTGGTAGTTTAGGGTCTTGTAGCTCAAACCTTATCTCCCCATATTTTAAGGAATTTTAGCTCAGTCCTTGAGATTACATGCAGTTTAAAGTCTTTTTACCATGACTTGAATATGGAATATGGGTCAAACATTTGAGGAAATATCCAAAACACTGTGGGGTGTTGAGTTCCATTTTGTTTTTTTCAGGGCCATTGAGGATTACATTTCCTTTTCTATAAGGAGGATATGCCTCTGATTAGTAGGTCAAAGAACTTATGTGTTGGTAGAATGAACAAATAGAGGTGTCTTCACTCTTAATTAAGGGCCATGGATGATTTTTGGGGATAATATTTATAGATAGAAAATACTAGGGATGTTAAGTCCACTTAGAGAGTTGTAATTTGGATGATGTAATTCATAACACAAATTTTTGAGTAAATTAATATGGGATGCAGTACAAATTTTGGGGATGACCCAAAGCACCCTAATGTGCTCAGTTCATCCATGGTGTCACCAGGGCTCATAAGGATTGGGGTTCCTTTTCTCCATGGTGGAAACTCATCTAGTTGGTAGGTCAAAGCCCTTATGTGTTGGTATCATAGTCAATCAATTGTTTCCCTACCATTTTCCATGGGTCATAAATGATTTTTAAAGACTGAAAAATATAGATTATGAATTTTTTATGGAGACAAAGCCATCCAATATGTTTCTTGAAGACTAGGGTGGTATAAATCTTTAATTGTGAAGCTCGATCCCTACACCATGTGATTTCAATCCATGAGGTGTGATCCATCAAAATGTTCAGGAATAGAACTCCAAATTTCTTCTTTGAGAAAGGTTAAAAAACATAGTTACGTAACATTGAGGATGTTGAATCTGATTGAATAATCTAGTTATGATTACTATAAATCACGGTCCAAAGTGAGTTCATGAGGACGGTATGAGAGAATCAAGAAGGGGATAACCCAGAACACTCTTAGGTGATGGGTTTATCCATGGTGACCCCAGGCTCATAAGAATCATAATGATATTTATATAGATACAAAATGTCTATGTTTGGTAGTTCTAATCCCTTATTCATGAATATCATAGTCAAACAGATAGATCACTTTCCCTTTCCATGGGCCATGGATGGTTTAAGGAAACCTAGGATACTCAAATAATGATGTTTTATTGTTGGAATCTATAATATTCAAGAAGGGTTTGAGAACCCTAAAAGTTGTATTGTCACCTAGTAAATATGTTTTCATATTGAGGAAATGTGTCAAACCATTAAACTAACATTTTATTGGAATAAAGGCTCATGGGATCATGAATAAACTTTTACTAGGGCCACAAAGTTGACCTCATGAGATTTACACATCATTTATTTATGCCATATATTTTTTTTCAAAAACTCTGATGATGAAGATTTTATCAAGCGAAGAATTGATTTTTTCTTAGGCCACCCTATGAGGGTTTTCAATGTGACATGTTTTGTGCCCCCATTACTATCAGTTTAAGGTATTCTGATTTACACCATCAAAGGATAGAGTTTAAGGTCATATATCTTTTACTAAAGTGTAGGAAATTTAAGGTCTTGAATCACATGGACCTAATATGAGGGGAATGTTACACAAGATCCTAATTATGATATTCATGGTCATGTTCACTCCAACATCGTTTTGAGTTGAATATGAAAATGTTGTAAATTACAGCTCGAGGTTCTCTGGTCATGTGTAATGATATGGTAAAATGATTTCATGGATGGCCCTTAATGACCTCAGAGGATGGGTTCCACCATAGTGACATCATACTCACAAGGGTAAGAAATATCTTTATATAGGGCTAGGATTTCTCTGGCTAGTAGTTCTGAGCGCTTACGCATCGATAGCATGGTCAAATAGGGAAATCTATTTTCCATTCAAAGGTCTGTGGAATGTTTGTGGAATCTCAAGGGACTCAAGATATGATGTGTGATTTATGAATTGAGGTTCTTAGAAGATGAATAAAGAACCATGTACTATGGTTGATTAGGGTATGTATCTTTTGGTTCTTTGACAAGTAATGATAATGGGTGATGGTCTACACATTTTAAAATCATGCAGTGGGGATTTATTTTTTGTGCAGTTTTAATTTCACACGATGATGAAATTTTCCATGTAGTTTAATGTAATTCAGTGAGGATGTATTTTTTGTGAAGTTTAAAGGGAACTAAACCTATAAATATTCAATTTATTTTAACATCATGTGGTGAGGACGTATTTGTTCCATTTAATTTTAACATCATGTGGTAAGGACGTGGAATCAAATGCGATAAATTGTGTAATGTGTATTATAAGAACAAGAAATATGTAAGCAGATCTTACTTATATGTAGAAAAAACAGTCTTGTATTACTCATCTCTTATGAAGCTGGGGGTGAATAATTTCATTGGTTATGGTATTTGGACACAAGAATAGAGATATGTGCATCACTACATATCTTGGGATAACATGAATCAATCCAACCATAGTTCTCTAAATGGGAAAGTCTCTATAAAATTATTACCTGTACATATAGGTGGGCATTTTTTCAGTCAATTTTTGTAGCTGGACCCACAATTAGAGATTCAGGAGTCAATACATATCCTATGATGATAGAAATATAGCCACTCAAAGTTCTTAAGAAACTATGTAGTTTATCATCAAGAAACAAGGATATTGGATCCCCATAGTGAATTGGTAATATCACGGCAGGACCTTAGACCTAAGATCTGGGTGTCACTACATATCCAATACTGGTGGGAATCAATTTGTACATAGTAAGTGGATGAAATTTCCCGATGCTAGTCTATCCCATAACCTAGGACGGGGAATTTTTTTGTTTATTAGTTGTGGATCATCCTAGGATTGGATATCTGGGTGTAAATATGTATCATGTGATTACTAGAATCAGGATGCATGTAACTCTATAATAGAGGTGTGGTTGGAGACCAACATAAGGGTAGTGGTCCTTTCGAGCGAGTTCCACAGTAATGCACAGTTTTGTGTCATGAAAGGGTCATCAACTGTGTAGTTTTATGTCATGTGGTGATAAATCAGTATGTTACTTTAAATTTCTTATGTCCCAGACTGTGATAAACCTATCATGAACTGATATTCCTTGTTCAATAAGGGAATCCCTTACAAAAATTCCTAATAAAACGTGACATATGTTCGATGTGAGAGACAAGGAATGGAAAAGGTTCCCCATGACATGGCGGTGATTGGGGAATGGACTGGGGAATTGGAATCATATGTTGTATTGGACTTGATATAGGATCTTGGAATCCTAATGCATCTACTTGAAATGAGAATCCTTCCATACGTAGTTCATGAAACCCATGCAATTTATTTTTTTCTATAAGGTCATCTTCGATGCACCTTAATGTTGCGCGGTAAGGGTGTGGGTGACTCAACATAAAATAATAGCAATGTTTCATCTAGGGATAAGAATTCATGTGTGGGCATCATTTTGTATCTTTTGATGGTATGAATGAAGCCACACATAGTTCTTTAAAACTATGTAGTATAATATATTGCGGTGAAGACATTAGTTGTTCATTTTAACATCTTATGTGTGGGTCATCCAAAGTGAAATGAAATATATATCAAACCTAGACCTAATAAAAGAGTTATAAAAATCAGTACATATCCTAGAATAATACTAATCAAGAAACATGTTCTTGGATAAATTGATTACCAATCTTGATCTGATTCTCACACAGGGATACAATCATTTTATCTTTCTTTCACAGAGATATTTCTCATATGATTTAGATCGTTAGTGAGATGATGATTTATGTTTAGTTTAACACCATGTGGTAAAGAAATATTTTTTTATGTTCAATTTCATGTGGAACATACACATTTAGGGATTTTAATTTCACGCGGCCAAGAAAAGAGATGTTGTGTAGATTAACTTTTTACTACCAGGATGAGCGATGACATGAAGTTTCATGTCACGAAGATAGGATGAAATAAACTTTAGTACATTTATGAAAAGTAATTCTTAAGAAACCTCACATTGGTGGGGAATGTGACCTGATCCCCATCCACTGTATCTAATGAGTAAGATTTTTTATAGACCTTATCTATGACATATGGCCCATCCCATTGGGATATAGATTTTAATGATTCTTTCCTGGTATCATTAGGTTTCTAAGATGCAATACCAGTTCCCCTAGGATGAATAAATATATGGGAGGCCTTTTATTAAAGTCTCATGAACTCCAATTCTAATGAACCTTGTGGTTGAGCAATGTACAAAACTTTCTCTCCTAGAGTAGCTCCAATTCATCTATATTCTTTTGTGATTTTCCAACATCAAATATTTTTCCATATATTTATATTCAGAATGAGGGAATATAGTATTTATGGGCATCTATTCTTAATTATCTTACACCAATAAATATGGTGTTATTTTTGAAGCAGTATGCATGGTAGTATGGTAGTCACATAAAGCATGGAGGAGCTTGTCCGACCGTAAATCTTATCCATATTCACAATATTCTTAGAGTATATTTTACAGAGTCTCATTAAAGTCTTATATCTATACATTTTCTGTTACATGAGAGTGGGATGAGTGATTGGACTTGATATTGTACTCTTGGTACATTTTCATCAACTCTATAGATGATAAAATGGTGTCTTTGTCCATTAATATCATGTGCGGGACTCTGAACCTGGGGATGATATGGGACATTATGATATTAGTGGTGTTCTTCATCTTGTATTCATTTAGGGGTGTTACCTCATACCATTTGGAGAAGAATTCAATAAAAGTAAGGATGTACATGAAATGTTTTACTATGGCTGGGGGATATGGACCTACAACATTTTATTTCCCATACTTCAAATAACCAAGAATATATTATTGTTTGTAGAAATGTTAGTGGTTTATGGATAATGTTTTCTTGAATTTGGAATTCATTAAATCTCCTTGTGAATTCCACACATCCATGTATCATTTTTTCTAGTAGTATCCTGGCCTCCAGATTTGGTTGGAGAGTCAGGTCCTAGACTGATGGGTGCCACAGGATCAAGTGTTTACTTCTTTAATGACGGTGAAAATTGATCCTTCTATAATTCATCTATGATGACTTTCATCAAAGAAACTATTCTAATGATCTCTTTACTCATTTTACCCATATTTCAAGGTATATTTCGCTACTCAATGATGAATATGTTCCCTTCTGGATCATTCTTCTAGGAGGATTCCATTTTGGAGATACCCAAATATGTGCTCCATCCATCCATGGGTGTATATTGGTTCATTATTCCCTTGGAAGTTTTGAAATGTTTGATTTCTTCCATTTTGCAGATGATGATTGATGAGGCAATTATTCAGTGGGTGATATGGAGGACTCCTTCCTCCTAATAATGGTTGTCTAGTATAGTGGATTCCTTAGCCAATGTGTTATCACAAGAATTCTATGGTTGGGGAATGTAATGTAATGTGATCTCGAAATAAATTTCTACCACTATTCCCCTAATGTAGCCCGTGATACGGTGAAATTCATCCTTTTAATGGAATATTCTCAATTTACCTACATTATCACTAGATTTGTATCCTATTTGATATTTAGGTAGGCTCTTTGCAGCTATATGGCTAGTTCTATACCAGTGAACAGGGCTTGGTACTCTAAAAAATTATTCATGCATCCTTAGTATAGTGAGAAATAGTATAGAAAAATTGATTTATATGGTGAAAACAATACAATCCCTAAGCCAAATCGACTGAGTTTTGGGTTTTCTAGTCTTTTTCTGATATAAATCTAGGTGTAACCATCAAAATACATCTCTTGTTTCGGAGGAGTGTCATGGGATTATATAACCTCCACATCCAGAAGCTCGATTTCCACTGGTGTTTAATCTAGAACAGGGTGTTCTGTGAGGAAATTGTTAAAGTATTTCCCTTTCACAGCCTTCTATGACAAAAAATGGATGTCATATTGTTGCATAATTGCCACCCATCGAGCCATGTGCCTAGTCATCATGGGATAGAAAAATATTTACATGAGAATATAAACATGATCGACTATGTAGACTACATGGGGATTCATGTAATGCCTAAAATAATGTACTCCAATGATGACTGTGAGGAAGTTATTCTTGACATACAAGTATCAGGTCTTAGTACCTTCCATAATTCTGTTGGGGTAGTAAATACTTATCCGATTCACTAAATCATTCTTCTGAGTGAGGAGAGTTACAATGGACCATTCCATAGAATTTATATATATGATGATTGGATTTCCTTCCATTGGTGGAATCAGGGCTATTAGGTGTATCATATACTACTTTAGATCATAAAAGGATTATAGGGAGTCATCACCCCTTTGAGTGGTGATCCCCTTATTCAATATCTTGGTAATGGGGAGATATTTTTTATACAGGTTATCAATGAAATTCTGAATGTAGGCGAGGTGCCATAGAATCCCCCTCAATTATTTGAGATTCCTATGGGGTGTGCTACTAGAATAGCGCTAATCTTTTCTGAGTCAACCTAAACACCATGGTGGCATACCAAAAAGATAATCCACTTCCTTGAGGTTATCTATAAAGTGAATTTCAGCATATTCAAATTTAGAATGTGTTGTCACGTCTTTTCAAAGACAATTTTAAGGTCCATGAAGTGATCACATTGCCACCATCATTCCTTAGACCAAGGGAATGGCCTGATATAAAATGATCATATGGGTTGATCTAAAGGAAGTGGCTTCCTAATCTTTAGTTTAAAATTTATTTGAATTTACCATGAATAATTTTTCATGAAAAATAGTTCTTGGAAGCTAAAATTTTCATTGATGAAGTGTTATGTGATCAGATGTGGAAGTCATCCTTTGAAAAATGTCGATTAATGTCTTTGAAATCGATGAAAACCCTAATCTCCACATTCTTATTCTTGAAAAGGATGATGTTGGGGGCCATATTATGAATTTCACTTATCATCCAAAGGTGATTTTGATCAATTTTTCATCTTCCTCCTCTACATTGGTAGCATGGTAGGGGTGAATCATCATAGCCACCTACTTGAAGTATTTATGGTCATTGGGTAAGACAAAATGGTTCATAGAGATATCTTGATTTAGTGTAGTCATTTCTATATATTTACAAGAGAACACATGTTGTTGTTGCCTTATAAATATAATATACTTCTCTTACTACTCATGAGGCATTATGAAACTAATCAGTACAGGCCAAAAGTATTTTTCTATTCCCATATTTAACTACATGAGCTCATAAATAGAAGTGGAGGAACCTTCCTAGAATACAAGAGGGTTTTTCCAAATATCATCCTCATCTTATTCAATATCTAAGTCCATGGAGGCCTTTTCAAATGAATTTATAGGTCTGAGGGTCTCTCTATCAATATTTGGGTAAGAGAGTCCATGAGAAAAGATATTATCATCCCATACTGCATAAGTAATTTCAGAGAGATTTCAGAGATGATTTTATTTTACACTGTCATTGGGGATATAAGGGGCTTAGACATCTTGGATCAGGTATATTTCCTCAGCTAGATTTATGGGGAGCACATAGTCAATGTCGAGCATCATCCAATTATTTTTAGCGGAGGTCCCCAATAAATTGGGGGAAGAAACCTATATATCCTAATACATCATTTTTTTATTTCATATTTTAGAAACTTTCCTCATCTTATGTGGTATTTCAAGCCTCTACGGGGGAACTATATCCATGTTGTATGTCGACCTTTTCATCAATGGATTATTTCAAAAACCAATGAAATGTTTAAGGTACCACCACATGAAAATGGAGCTAGGGCCTTTCTATAAATACATTATTTGTGGTGTATCAATGGATAACCCTAAGCTCAACATTATAAGTGAGATCCCCAAATTGGGATTTTTTCTTGCTATTCCCAATAGGTCTTTTCTCACTCTTACTATACACATGAATAATCATCCGCATGGGAGATAAGTCCCCTTCACTATATCCTAAACATAGAAGGGTTTGATTCTAGATGAGGTTGATTTTGGAACCATTGTCAATCAGATCCCTTAGGAAGTCAACATTAATGAGTTT
Source organism: Viscum album (assembly GCA_963277665.1). Classification (NCBI taxonomy): domain Eukaryota; kingdom Viridiplantae; phylum Streptophyta; class Magnoliopsida; order Santalales; family Viscaceae; genus Viscum; species Viscum album. The sequence continues at coordinate 690,945,439 of OY728167.1, forward strand.
TCCTAAAACACATAGGGTTCTGATGTGTCCCAGGATGAACTATTTCATATACTGCTCTTTAAACAAAACTACGACATGGAATTACAATGTAATTGTCTCCACTAGATAATATGCGACTACTAAAACTTCTGTTCTGAACTCTAGTAGACACTAGAGGTCATCAATGAGTTCATTCCAGAGTTTTTTTAATGATAGAGCACATCCAAGATTGAGATATTTTTTGGGAAAACCACCATCTATTTTCAAATGTTGTAGTTTTGTGCTAGAGTTTGTCCCTTCCTGAGGTGTGGTTTACCCTTATTATGTAGTTCAAGAGTGGAGGCATATGAGGTGGATGTGCCTAGTGATTATGTAGAGGTTTATGGAGTATTTTATGTCAGTGGCGTAGGTCATGTTAGCCTTCCTCGTCATTTGGGATGATCATATAATTACACCCCTTCTTGGCGGTCATGTAAGGAGGTCCGGTGCGGATGACCACTGGATGTTTCTAGTACATTTCCATGTATGTTTTGGATTCCTAGAGGGATTAACTATGGGTTTCAATTTTATATATGTCCCCTGAGGGTATGTGACTAAAATATTGGGTCTGACCATGCTAGTGTTGTCCCCTATATCCTTTATTCGTGTGCATGCGGCCACATGTTCCTCATATGGGTGTAGGGAACTCATATTCAAAGGAATAATCACTATTGGAGAAGGGTTATACCAAGTATATCACATTAACAGATATAAATATGAGATATTTTTTTAAGATGCTACCATTTTTCTAGTGGTTCCCATGCTTCATATATTCCATGGAATAAATCTGAAAGAGTCGGATCTTATGTCAAATATAAAACTGAATATTCTACTTCTTTATATTCATGTGTCTGATGGATGTGTTCACTTCTAGGAGATATGATTGATGTCACCTCCCTAGAGGATGGATCAATTATGGGTCTGCAATGATGTTCTCTTAGTTTAGCATGATATATATCGATTATCTTTCCATTCGTACAATTGTTGAACTTCCCATGCATAGCCTGAAAAATTTTCCAATAACCTTCTTCTTCTGACTGGGAAATGGTTATACTTGTCACCTGTTCTAGGGAGTTGTCAAAATAACACCTATCTAGAATCAATCGTTCCTTAGATGACATTTTTGAATATGAAGAAATCCTAGATGTTTTGACCCAGTCTTCTATCGATAGGGAAGTAATCAGTATGATTTGTGAGGTTAACCTCATTGGACCTCTTGGGATATGAAATATTGACTAGTTTATTGTGTATAAATACAATGAAATAACTATGGGCTTCTTCATATTTGAATCAGTATGCTTTATCCATCCATTCCCCAAATCTCAGGTGACCCTGATCTCTTTTTGCTTCTATCTGGGGGTGATTTATTTTAGTTTTTTCCACTTGATAGGAGGAACTATCCGTTTAGTGACCTGTCTATGTGCTTCGATGGATACTTATGTTTTTTTGAGGATAATAGTGGTAGTTTTTACCATGATGATCCTTTTTCCCCAATGATGTGGGCATGATTTGCAACTTATCATGGGACTACTAAATGTAGTCTTCCAAACATTGTGACATTTCTGAAAACTCATGGAATCCTCCTCGATATTTCATTGGGATTAGAGGTTCATGTAACTCATCCCAAATATTTTCAAATTAGTGATCCATCAATTTCTCTTGTAAGATATGGATGATGAGTGAATAAATTAAACTTTTCCATATTAATTTGAATTTAGAAACACTCTCATTATCACAATACTTAAAATTATTTAGGTCCAAAATTTTCATTTCCCTCAGTGTGGAGATGAACTAGTAATAAAATTGTTGATTAAGGTCTTCCCATACTACAAATGATCCTTCTAGGAGGCTATTGTACCAAATGAAGGTTGGGCCTACTAGATTATATACAAAACACACCATCTTTGTTGCATATTATTTATATCAAGGTCCTATTATTAGTCCAAATTGGGATACAAAGTGTGTGAGATGTTTTCTGGGTCTCATGTTCCATCAAAGTTGTAGAATGTAGGATTTCCACAATTGGGTGGAGGTAAAGTGTCATCCACTAATTTAGGATATAGATTTATCTCAGGATATGTATGTGTGCATCACCCTTCAATTTCCTCAATTCAAGTAGCTATGGACTCGATGATATTGATCAATTATAGAGGTACTATATTCTGATCCACCTTCCATCTGTAAGGAGTGTTTGGGGTTTGATGATGTGGCCCCATTTTCATCTACTATTTATTCTTGATTCATCCAAAGATTTAATGATCTCTATAGAAAGGGAGAGGTTGTCTCAATAATGGAGGTAATTCCAAATAATTTATTACTTCCTCAGTTATATAGAACAACTACCTAGATTCAAAGATGGTCTAATTATTAGATGCTTCTCATCAAGACAGATTAGCTCTGGATGGGAGAATCATTGTCTCTTTCTGAAGACGATACACAATGGGAATGTTTCCCTTGAGTTTCTCCTCAATGAGTTGTTTAATATTTTTTATCTCATTATCATGTCAAGAATATTTTTACTCTGTGGATGATTTTTTGGTTCTTCCTAGTGGTGATTAGGATATATCCACACCATTCCATTTATCTTTGGAAGTGTTCCACTATAGAGGTGGAAACTCGATATTTAGAGGTTCTTGATTTTGGAGCCTCATCTAGTTTTCGGTGCGTGTTTCTTTAGTTGGTGCATCTAGATCCTCCTCTTGGGGTAAATTTTCCATATTATGACCCTCAATATTTTCATCTTGATCCATATAATCTATTGTGTTGAAATTGAAAACATTAGAGGAGTGTTTGTAACTGGTGGTTGTCTCATTACTTTCAATGCAATCGGATGATTATCCATAGCCTGTATTTGGATTATTCATTAAAACCTTTTCTATACCAAACTATTTTGGCTTGCAACCCTAGAGGGGTGGGTTTGATTTCATTCACTGTATGTTCCTCCCATCTTGTACTATGAATAGTGACCTTGAGGTTGTTTCTAGTCGTGTTTTCTAAATGGGCCCCAAATTGTTAAAGCTGGCATTGTGGTGGGCATAATGGATAAGTTTTTGACTATCGATATTTACCTCTTAACCTGGAAGAGATGGATTCCCACTGTTGTGATGATGATGATGAAAATGACCCCTATCATGTGGGATACTGACTATATGAAGCCGCAATTGGGATTAAATGATTCATTTTTTGAGGATAAAATAATTCCTAATATAGGATTTGAAAATTCCTCAGATATAAATTAAGAAAAAAATGCACCCATCCCATTGGATTAGGGCTGATCTGGAACCACTATTGATTTTCCCATGATCCTCCTAGGGATGATAAATCAGTTGGTTGAAATTGAGATATAAATGTACCCAACCTAGGGGGTGGATATTTTGGTATCTTTTTCTAGAATATCCTAAATCCTTTTGGGATTTAAAATATGAGAGTTAGAGGCAGTGGTATATATTCTTCTAGCCCAGAAAGCTAGGTTAACTCATGGATGGATTCTATGGAATATCGTTCTGTGACTTATTTGATATGGAACAACAGTTCTCATGAAGGTGTTGAGTGAAATGTTATCACATGATGGGAGTCATTATTTATGGGAAGTTCTCTGATTTGTTATAACTTCATCTTCTCTGTCTAAATTTTTTTCACATTGCTTTGAGGTCCCAATTTGAAGACTTGTTGGTTATCCTTATCCTCTGTTTGTGAATTCATGGCACCACTGAAGCTGGGGAGTTTTTTTGTTGTGGAAAACTTGATCGCATGTTACCCAGTCCCCTAATCTAAAGAGTAGTCATTATATTACATGATGTCATATCTAAGGGGATCTTCTATTCTAGGGGAATAAATTAGTGTAACACTCCATACTTTCCCAATCCTCAAATATCAATGCATGACATGTCTTCAGAGATTATATTCCAATGATTTTTGATATAATTCCATCAAGAATGATGTAAATTTGCGTTGTGACTTTCAATTTTTGGGTCTCGGTCCATAGAGATAGAAGCCATGTCTAGTTGACAATAGAGTATCTTGATTGTATTGTGGTGACCCTCCTAGATAAGGTAGGTGTCTAGCCTTCAATCACTGATGAGTATCCCACACATTCTATCATAGAAAAGGAATTAACTCCATATTTATTTCATCTAGCATGACATATTCAAAAGTCCTGAGGGTCCAGAACATGGTGGGGTGGTTTCTTGAGTTTAACTCTTTACATATGTGAATTTTGGCCTCCTCTTCATCAGAATTATAGGACTCCATCTCGTTATACCACAGAAGGTGCTTCTTGGGGTCACATACAGACCAAAATGGTGTGTTTATAGAAGTTTATGGGTAAATATATATAGTTGACCTCGATGTTTTGAGCACCTCTATATACTAAGGTGTCTAATTTATTAACACCCCTCTATAAGGATGTGTTTGGGAAAGGGTAGATTTTACTTATCCATGGGAGATATCACCATGGGGAGTTTAACCATGGTGAATGTTAATATTAGAGTCTCTGAGATCGACCTCCACACTACCATAAGGATTGTTGTTGTAATAATTACCTTCTACTTTGGTTTAAGAGACAAAGGACCCCTGGGGTGTTGAGAATTTGTCTTGAAAAACCTCAAGAAAACTAGAATTGATCATATTATTCATATGGGACTCCTTTTTTGTCGTGGATGGAATATGTTGACCCACATTTAGGAGTTGTACATGGATATGAGCCTTCTGTGTGACAGCTACCGGAATATATTGATAACCATCTAGTGTTGTGGGAATATGTGCTCGCTATAGAGAAGCTGTAAGATTATGCTGATGATATTCCTCATTATTGGAAGGAATATAAGCCTAACACAAGGCACGTCTCTCTCTCACTTAGTGATACTAGGTCAAAATGTGTATATGATCCCAATCCTAATCCTTTTGATTATATCACTGGTCTTTCATGTTAAAAATATGAGCATGTCCTACTGTATGTTCTGCTCTAGCATGGCTATACTTGATTGGAGTGGGAATATGATCCCAATATGAATATGAATTACTCACCATAATATGATGATAGAACTTTAGAATGTGATAAGGTATATAATCCTTATCTTTTATAGCCTCAGAATAATATTGATGCAGTCGTTCATCAGTAAAAGTAGGTATATGAGACAAGAATCCATGATCTTCTAGAATATTCCTGGTATATTCACTAACCAGAATATGAGCCTTCCCCAAGAAATGTTCCTTTCTCACTTGGTGAGGCCTGACTAGAATAAGGATATGTTCTTGGTCTTGGTAAAATAGAGTATCTACTAGTCTTCTTGGATAGGAATATAAGGATAACCTGAGGTATGTTCCACTCTCACATGGTGATCCCTAGACATAATGAGGACATGAGCCCGATCCTAAGACTTTAGAATATTTCACCAGTCTTATTCGATACGAATTTACCATATCTTTAGCAATGTATGGATCTCACTTGGTGATCCCCAGTTGTAAGGGGAATATGATCCCGATCTGGTGACTCTCCCTTTATCAAAATATGCCGATAATCCTCATATAAATGCACATTAATGTACTTCTTCTCTAGATAAACAACTTGTTTATATATATAAAAGTTTAGTGATTCCATAGTTCTAGAGATAGAAATATGTTCATATCCCTATATCATTACCAATTCTAGAATATGAGGGTGGATTTCTTTAGCTTTTAATAAGATGTATTGAGACTTTTTAAATGTTTTCACGAGAATGTAAGCCTACACATTTTCTTTCTTCACTATATATTGGCATATATCTTTAATTGAAGCAGGAATGTGGGGCCACATATGAATAGATTTTTTAACCAAATTTATCTGATGGACTTCATTCATGGGGGTAGGGATCTGTGCTTCCCCCATTCCAACTTTAAGAATAAGCCTACAGACTTGTTCTGAGTAAGAAGGGATATGAACCTTCTTGCTAGTTAATACCAGAATACGCCGATATACATCATCAATGGGAGTGGGGATATGAACCCAATCATGATTATCTAGAACCTTTCATGCCTGATGTGTCTTCCTTGTTTCCCATTCATGGGTATCAGAGGTGGAAGTGTGTTAGGTGGTACCCTCAACATGTGACTGAAGGGTACTTGTGGGCTCTCATAGATGATTGTAGTTGATAGGATCCCTCCTCAGTAGTTCTTGAATTGGAATAGAAAAATATTTTACTCTTGGTCCACATTCATTAGATATTGAGGTTATGGATTATAGTGATCTGAGGATAAGCTCCTAAAATTGTTGGAGGTGGCAATGAGTGCCACAATATTTATAGAAAATTTCTTTGGATTCTACAAACTCATCGGTTTCAAAACATCGATGGCCCCACAGGTAGCCTTAAGGGTCAAGATCATACCATGTTGATTGTATTCTGAGACCATTTCATTTTCCTCCTAATGAAAAATATTTCGGGCAGGTGATATTATTTTAAGGCCCACTAGGGTGGCAACCATAGCCGATTTTTCAGAACAGTCACTAGATGGCGACATGTGGGATCAAGGTGTTGTCTGTAAAAGAATTACATATAGTCACAAAGACTTCAATGAATAATTTTTTTATTAATTTTTCATTATACATGTGATTTATTCTCATTCGTATATTCACGGGTAACAAAATTGCCCGTTTTTATCCCTGGTCTGGACATTCTATTCGCGTGGTCTTGTCAAAGCTAGGATGGAAATATCTTAGGAGAACCCTGAATATAGAGGATTATCCACTAGATTTATTCCTGGTTTCAATGTTTGTGTTGGATATACAAATAACATGGCATGAAATTTGAAAACCGGTTGTTCTATTATTTAATATATTCAAGTTTGGATCACCATTTAGTTCTGTGTAGGGTATGAAAAGAAAGTGGTCTGATGCATGGTCAAATGAAAATTTTGTTTTTTGATAGATTCATATTGGGTTCACCATTTTTGTATCATTGTAAATATATAACTTAGGTGTTTTCGGTTTTCAATGATGGTTGATTGTGGGGGGGGGGTCAATGTATTGCACAATCAATCACATTAGGTTCAATATTTATGTTTATTTTCTATAGAATCATCCAACGGTTCCCATATATATAACTATTTACAAACCGTAATTCCCAATGTAGGGGGCCAATAGGGGTTTTAGACCCAATGACACTAAGGAACTCTCATTGCTCTCGATAATTGGAGGTTGGGTTCATCACACCCTTTTGGGGAGATTTTTTTACTACTATGGGACTCTATTATAGATTTAATATATGTTCATTAATCTATTCCTAATCCAAATATGGAATTGGTTTCCATAAAAAAATGATCATAGTTTAAACTCTTTTAACACATGGAGGGGAATCTGTTAGTGAGACCATCTATTAGTATCTGAGGTTCTTCATCCCTTTCCCCTAATGGGTTTATTCTTATATGTTGAAGTTGTATATCTAGTAACATAGGAATTTGTTTCCATGCTGTGAGGTGATTAATATTTTGAGGATGGGATTGAGACATTATGAGGCACCCAAATATATCTTACTTTTATTTGGAATAAAAACATAGATATTTCATTAATCTAACTAATTTTAATGTCATGTGTAGGGAAAATATATGAGGACACTTAGGGGTTGGATATTTGAGCTCAATCCTCGAGGAGACTCCCTACATATCCTAGTTATAACATGAATTAGAGTTATCCTAGATCAATAATTACCTTGGGACTAGTACCAAGGTGGATTCCCATATATATGGGTAGTAGAATAATGCCACTCAATATGGATTATAGACTGAGGTTTCCCAGGATGGTGGAGAATCTTGATGTGAACGATATGTCTGTTGCAACTCCCTAAGAACATGTGAGCCATGCTGGGTGTGGGAAACAAGGGAAATTAATTAATTAGCCTCACTATATATGTATATAGGAATTATATACTGGGATAGTACATTGAATGTGAAATATGGAGCTCAGACCTTAGGAAGGATTCCTATATATTTTGGTTATTTTAATAATTAGATTTATCATTGTCCACATGACTTATTAGTCCATTGGTGGATGTGGTAGAATGATCATCACCTGGGAATGATTGTAACGCCCCGACCCTAGTTACCCAGAGTTGGTGCATTATTACATAACATTGGCATGATCACAAGAAAGATCAAATCTCGAAAGACCGATTGGTTTAGTAGCCTTGGAAACACTAGATATATTCATAAGTTTTACATTACATCATGAAATGAAAAACTACTACAACAACTTAATGTATCCATAATCCACACTCATATCCCCACATAATATCCCTACAGGTCATTCATAATTTACTTCTTCACTTCCTGGAAAAAATAAAACATAGAAAAGGGGTGATCTCAAATGCCCAGTAAGTATAACAATATACCAGAAACTTTCATAAATAAGAATAAACATTTAAGGCTATGTATAACTAAAACAAAAGCCTTTTAAACTTGAACTTCAACATAGTATGACAAAAGTAAAATGAAATAATTCCATTTACTTGTTCACATGGATATTCTACTAATCGAATAATCACATGAAATATCAATAACCACTTTCATAATGTTGGAATGCATAATGCCAGACTATCATAACCACATAGCCAAGGCCTCGTGCCAAGACTACAAATAAGATTTTGCCAAGGCCTTGTGCCAAGACACTAGTTTGTCTCATGAGACCTACCGATGCATCGAGGAGCTATAGCAGGCTCCACCCGTCACATATTAAGTCCAATGCATTCCCATATGAAAAGGTTTAAACATAACATAAACATTCGTATTAAAAATAGCATACGAAATGTCAATAATTTCACCATAAACTATGAATGGTATAAAAATAGCACATCCACAGTCAAACATATCACAAAACCTTCAATACAATATAGAAGTTTTATATCATAATAAATCAACTTCAAATAAGCTTAAAATCCATCAAATGATGTTGACATAGATGAAATCAAAACTATTTGAGAGAAATATCTCTTTTCTCGAAATCATTGAAAAGTCACACATTTATAAAGGAAGTAATTTAAAAGAGATTTTTGAATCAAAGTGCCCCATACCACTTTGAAACTTTTGAAAAGAAATATCATTTCAAAACCTTCATGTCCATATAAATAAATCCTTAAAATCATTTTGAAAACATGGACATTAATTAAAAATATTTAGAAAGATAAATCTTTAAACATTTAAAATTATGATCTTGATAAAGAGTACCTTTCACAAATTCTTAAAATATTCATTTTGAAATCCTTTAAAAGTCACATAATTATAAAATAAAACATTTACGTTGAAAATATTCTTATAAGCTTTTAAGGGAAGCTTTGACGATTTTATAACGGCGGTAAATAGCCGCACCCACCGTATAAGTTAAAAAAACATTCTTACCTTAAATTTGTTGAAAGGTTAAAAGTGCCTTGTTTAGAAAATGACAGAAAGATTCCTTTAAAAACACATAAGGGTATAAATGAATTTAACCCACATTCTTTGTAAATAGTAAAAATGTTTTGAAATACATTTCAAAGAAACATGGATGTGGATGATAAAGAAATCCCAGTAGATTATTACGTATAAACAACCTCGGATAATGAAGAGATTGTGAAATAACCCTTACCTTGTACTTTTCCATGGTTGGGGTAGGTTAACCTCATGTATAATGGTGAAATAATTTTTATTAAATTATACAAGAATCATATACATAATTATGATATCATATATGATCTTTTAATATTGATTTGATAATAATATCTTAGTATTATCGTTGTTTCGGGTGTTAACTTACTTGTTTTCTTTTATATGTTTTGTTATGTAAGCCATGTTTGTAATGGACAGGTTGTATATTATTCATATCCAGAATGATATAAAGTCCTTAAACATCATTTTTAAATCATCAAATGATAATTATACTTGAATGGATACGATGGAGAATGAATCTCATCGCGTTCGTGGAGACGGTAGTCCGTACGTACGCACGAGCGACAATATCATTCTTTTGATATTAAAATAATATATAAATGGATGGTATATCATATATACAGAATTATTAACATGTTATATTTATTATTTACCTGAGTTAAACATCATTATTATACCCATCCAAATAATATTATATTGAATAACAATTACACCACGACGTGGAGACGGTAAGCCGTACGTACGCACGTATGGTGACATGTTATTCAAAGGGTGGATAGAATACTGAATATGGTTGTACCATATTTATAATAACATCACAGTACAAATATGATACTGGAGTTATTATTTTAGAATGGTAACAACAAAGGAAGAAGAAGTGGAATAAGAAATGAACTTGGAAAAGGGTGGTGAAATCATTACCTCTTCTTCGGGTTCTTCCTTTTGATTTGATCAAAAGGGCTCCTTAGGTTGGCTTTCTGATAAAACTAAGGCCTCTAGGTTGTAGTGATGGAAGTTGGGAGAGTATTTGGGCTGATTTTGGCCGAACAAAAAGGCTTTGAAGGTGTTAAGAAATGAGAAGGAGGAGTGCCCTTTTATAAGAGGGGTGAGGGGCACCTTTGGAAAAGCTAGAAATATTAATTTATAATAAATTCATATTTGGTTTCTTATGGTTCCAAAGTTTATTATTTAAATTTTAAGGTGGGAATGGGTCGAAAACAACTCAACCAATAGAATTTATACAGGTTTGGGTACTTATATTAACCTTATCATTAAGTATTAACTCTAAGTTAATTAGTTTCACTTTTACAATGTCTCTTTGTATTTTTATATAATATGGTTAATAAACTTACTATATACATCCAAGAGACCCCCAAGTGGTCCATTAATGATTAAACTATCATGATATAAGTCTTTTGGACGAACCTTAGATTTTTAGAAATTTAATATCAATTAATAATATAATATTTATTTTAAGAACTCTTTTATGTCAATTTTGACACTATTCAATAGTTGATTTTTTTGAAACCCATAAAAGATTTATTACTTCTAAAAAAGTAAATTAAATCAATCCTAATATATCATATTATCCTAGAAAATTAGTTTAATTCATTAAAAGTTTCATATTATATTTATTTGGGTATTTATAATATCAATTAATTTAATTTTTCACTATTTTAGTAATTACTGCATCATCATTGTGTCATAAATAAAATAAATTATTTAATGTCTAAAAATTATAAATAAAATATCATTATGTAGGAAATCTTTTTATCTTTATAATTAATATTTATAATCTAAAACCCAACATATATAACCCTATGTAATAATTGTTTTTCTAAAAGATATATGCTTGTGTCATTTTTGTATTCATTTTAACTTAATTAAAATAAAGTGTCCCTATCACCTATAAGTGGCACCATGGGGTCCCCAAATCGACCCAAAGATGCCTATGGTCGAACATGTATCAACCAATAAGTCTAGAACACGTTTTAGGATAATTTACTATTATTATAATATTATTTTTTAACCCTTATTTACCGGATTTACCCTTAACCATGGTAAATAAAATATTTACCGCAGTAATTATTCAAAATGTCTAAAAATAAAAGTTACCTATTTACACAATTTGAACATCCTGATTCCAAATATGGAATCCATTTTTCTAAATTCAAAACACAGAAGTGGCAGAAATTAATTTAAAATTAATTCCCGCTGTCAAAACAAAAAGCGTGTTTTTAAAGAGATAATAACTATCAAAAGATTGACACTTGTTTATGTTCGGTTTAATTGTAAAATTATGTCCAATGACCAACATTATAATAAATGGTAAAAATATATTCTAAATATACTTTAAAACCACTTAAATTCAGAATTTATCACAATTAATTATTTTTATTAAAAAAGTTGTTTTTAATTAAAATTTAGTAATTTTCACTATTCATCAAAATATGAAAGTTATCCGAAAAGTACCAAAATTTCACCTTAGGCTAAATTCGATACTCCGAATCCAAAAATTAAGTCCATTTTGAAATATAAAATATATATAATTTCAAAAATTAGGTATTACTATTCATAACGGCTAGTTTGATTGGTTGTGGTGTGTTAGAACTCGAAGTTGCGTACAACACACGCTACTGTATTATTCAAAGGAAAGCGTACCATGGAAGCTTGGGATGTTTCATTTTAAATTTTTTGATGTCCCCATTTAGTCAAAAAGTTTAAAATATTTTATTTAAAAAGGTTTCACTATTAAAAGTTGATAAAAGTGCAATACTGAAAATGAATCTGTTCATGCATTATGTCTAAGAAACTCATAATATGGATTCTAAAATTATAAGGATTATATAAAGTTTAAAATTTAGTTAATACTATTCATAAACTCTTTTTAATGGCTTTTTTTTGGTAAGTCATGGTGTGATTGAACTCGTTGTTGCGTGTAGTGCAAGTTATTGAATTATTTTGAAGAAATAACACACTATGAATTCATGGGGTGTTACATTCTCCCCTTATTCAATAAATTGCGTCCTCGCAATTTGAAATCGTTCTTAGAAAATAAAAGGTTGAAAATAGAAAATATATTTGTGGGAAAACCCACATCGGAAATTGGGTTACTAAAATATAGTCTTAATATGAGGAAAAGAGAAATGAAAGGGTCACCACCAAATTATGATCTCGATTAGGAGAACATTGGTGGAAATTAGAGACATATAATTGGAGGGAAAACGTAAATATTTATAGGTAGTGATTGAGGTCATCAATCACAAACAAGTATAAAATAGATGTCCTTAAACTCATCAATCTATTATGATTTAAAATACCATCGGTTCAACAAAACATAGGGTATTGGGATAACACATTTTTGACGTTTCAAAATATCTTAGTTGAAATCCCACATCGAAAAAATGAATTAATGAGGCCTCTATTTAAAATAAAGAGTGGAAAGTATGAATATTACCAAAAATAACACATACTAGGGTTCCATGTAGGAAAATATGGATATGGAAGAAAAATCTAACCATCAATTATCTGATGGAGAGTGGTAGAGAACATGGCTATGAAAAGGCCAACAATCCCAAAGCCATAAATTAGTGATGATTTAAGGTACCATCTAGGAAAACATTTTTGTTCTAAGTTGCTTTTATTAATTTTGAGGAATTTATTTATGAGATTGGATAAGATCATAAGGAGATATACTTACTTTATAATTAGAGTTTTATCCATTAATAAATTTCTACCATAAACTCATCTTTCACTCTAAAAGATAATAGAACGTAAAAAAAATTCTATTTATACTATTCGTACAGGGTTCCAAAATAAATGAATTTATAATTCGTCTACCAGATCTTTTTAAAAAAAACTACATTATTTAATCCAGGACATCTCGTGGGCCAGTGGTAGGTGATACACCCTTGTCGCCCTTCGGTTGCAGGTTCAAGTCTCGCGGCCTTGCCGGTCGCGACGGGTTGCCGCCCGACCTCCGGGTTGTCCTTTTATGGCAATACAAAATAATCCAAACTAGAACTATCCAAAATACTTCTGTCCAAACTCGCAGTCCAACATTTATAAGGAAGGTAAACATAATTTAGATCCTTTTTACCCCATAATAGCATATGAATACCTTCATCATGTATTCTTTTAATACACTGAAACATCCTGAATTACCATATTCTTTATTGATTACATTCATGCACCCTTATTCCATATAGAATGCTGGATATACTTCATCAATCCAAAAATGTTTTAAACCCCAAAAGTGATGGAATATACAAATCATTAATCAGTTCCAAGGTAGTCATGAATATCCAATATAATTTATCCAAAACAATCATGTATTATTCCAAAATCACTACCTCAGTATCAGAACTATATTATGGTTTATCATTCTCTCAACCATATATTTTCCAAAAATTTATCCTGCTATTGAGTCACTTTTCTTTGTTCCACACAATCTCAAGTCCTTAATGAAATAGTACTACAGTACAATCCTTATATACTTCATAATTATTATAACAAGTAAATTGTTGATACAACACTCAATTGAAATAATCAACATAAGAACTCTAATCATTCCTCTTCATCAGTGGTAGTATCATAACTTGATTATTATCCAATAACATCATTTGCGGCATAGTATGATGACTGGGACATAGGTTCGCGTAGTGTCCAAACTCCTTGCAAATGAAGCATTTTACATTTGAAACCATTTTCTTACCCTTGCAGTCACGTACTTTGTGCCCTTTTCCTCCACACTTATAACAAACTCCCATTCCTTTCAGACAATTTCCAGGGTGTTTCTTCCCATAGTTATCACATATGGGAAAATTCTTATTTTCCCTCTTCCCTTTATCCATCGTTCTCTCTTCCATCCTTTTCTTCTCTTGCTTCCCTTCAAAGCCATATGACTCAGTAAAATCTTTACTTATCTTATCAACACATGATATTATTTCTTCATATGATGATAATACATGGGAGACTATTTCTCTTATAAATTCTGGATTAAGACCATGAAATATATGATCATTCTTTCTCTTTGGATCATGTGCATTTCTGGAGTTCACATTCCTTCTACTGGGCGCCATTTCTAAACAATGGAATACACTAGATTAGTTTATGAATAACAATACCTAATCCCAAACTTGTAAGACACATAACATAAATTAAATAGTTTATGGATATAATCCATAATCATAAAAATGTCTCCTTTAAGGAAGTATATACTCATAAACCCTTCATAATGATTTGTAAAGAAAATGAGAGTTATCCTAAGCATATCCCCCGGGAGTGTCGTAACCAAGAGTGCAGCAAGGCCCGTTGTTGTGCACCAGTTCCCGTTCGAGTCTAGCTCAAAGCGGTGTTTTCGGGTTTTACCCCTAGGTACATCTGTGCCAGAGCCGCCTCTACCTGCTCGTATCCAGACAGGGATGTATTGCTCGGAAAACTCACAAAATCTCTACAATACCAAAATTCTAGGAAGTTCTTCTATACTAATCCTCAAAGTTCATCTTAGGTCTACGTGCTCTAATAAGAGTTTATCTAAATCTAGCTTCCAAGGTTTGTACTAAACTTCCTCTGATACCAACTGTAACTCCCCGACCCTAGTTACCCAGAGTCGGTGCATTATTACATAACATTGGCATGATCACAAGAAAGATCAAATCTCGAAAGAGCGATTGGTTTAGTAGCCTTGGAAACACTAGATATATTCATAAGTTTTACATTACATCATAAAATGAAAAACTACTACAACAACTTAATGTCTCCATAATCCACACTCATATCCCCACATAATATCCCTACAGGTCATTCATAATTTACTTCTTCACTTCCTGGAAAAAATAAAACATAGAAAAGGGGTGAGCTAAAATGCCCAGTAAGGATAACAATATACCGGAAACTTTCATAAATAAGAATAAACATTTAAGGCTATGTATAACTAAAACAAAAGCCTTTTAAACTTGAACTTCAACATAGTATGGCAAAAGTAAAATGAAATAATGCCATTTACTTGATCACATGGATATTCTACTAATCGAATAATCACATGCAATATCAATAACCACTTTCATAATTTTGGAATGCATAATTCCAGACTATCATAACCACATAGCCAAGGCCTCGTGCCAAGACTACAAATAAGATTTTTCCAAGGCCTTGTGCCAAGACACTAGTTTGTCTCATGAGACCTACCGATGCATCGAGGAGCTATAGCGGGCTCCACCCGTCACATATTAAGTCCAATGAATTCCCATATGAAAAAGGTTTAAACATAACATAAACATTCGTATTAAAAATAGCATACGAAATGTCAATAATTTCACCATAAACTATGAATGGTATAAAAATAGCACATCCACAGTCAAACATATCACAAAACCTTCAATACAATATAGAAGTTTTGTATCATAATAAATCAACTTCAAATAAGCTTAAAATCCATCAAATTATGTTGACATAGATGAAATCAAAACTATTTGAGAGAAATATCTCTTTTCTCGAAATCATTGAAAAGTCACACATTTATAAAGGAAGTAATTTAAAAGAGATTTTTGAATCAAAGTGCCCCATACCACTTGGAAACTTTTGAAAAGAAATATCATTTCAAAACCTTCATGTCCATATAAATAAATCCTTAAAATCATTTTGAAAACATGGACATTAATTAAAAATATTTAGAAAGATAAATCTTTAAACATTTAAAATTATGATCTTGATAAAGAGTACCTTTCACAAATTCTTAAAATATTCATTTTGGAATCCTTTAAAATTCACATAATTATAAAATAAAACATTTACTTTGAAAATATTCTTATAAGCTTGTAAGGGAAGCTTTGACGATTTTATAACGGCGGTAAATAGCCGCACCCGCCGTATAAGTTAACAAAAAACATTCTTACCTTAAATTTGTCGAAAGGTTAAAAGTGCCTTGTTTAGAAAATGATAGAAAGATTCCTTTAAAACACATAAGGGTATAAATGACTTTAACCCATATTCTTTGTAAATAGTAAAAATGTTTTGAAATACATTTCAAAGAAACATGGATGTGGATGATAAAGAAATCCCTGTAGATTATTACGTATAAACAACCTCGGATAATGAAGAGATTGTGAAATAACCCTTACCTTGTACTTTTCCTTGGTTGGGGTAGGTTAACCTCCTGTATAATGGTGAAATAATTTTTATTAAATTATACAAGAATCATATACATAATTATGATATCATATATGATCTTTTAATATTGATTTGATAATAATATCTTAGTATTATCGTTGTTTCGGGTGTTAACTTACTTGTTTTCTTTTATATGTTTTGTTATGTAAGCCATGTTTGTAATGGAAAGGTTGTATATTATTCATATCCAGAATGATATCAAGTCCTTCAACATCATTTTTAAATCATCAAATGATAATTATACTTGAATGGATACGATGGAGAATGAATCACATCGCGTTCGTGGAGACGGTAGTCCGTACGTACGCACGAGCGACAATATCATTCTTTTGATATTAAAATAATATATAAATGGATGGTATATCATATATAAATAATTATTAACATGTTATATTTATTATTTACCTGAGTTAAACATCATTATTATACCCATCCAAATAATATTATATTGAATAACAATTACACCACGACGTGGAGACGGTAAGCCGTACGTACGCACGTATGGTGAAATGTCATTCAAAGGGTGGATAGAATACTGAATATGGTTGTACCATATTTATAATAACATCAAAGTATATATATTATACTGGAGTTATTATTTTACAATGGTAACAACAAAGGAAGAAGAAGTGGAAGAAGAAATGAACTTGGAAAAGGGTGGTGAAATCATTACCTCTTCTTCGGGTTCTTCCTTTTGATTTGATCAAAAGGGCTCCTTAGGTTGGATTTATGATCAAACTAAGGCCTCTAGGTTGTAGTGAGGAAAGTTTGTAGAGTATTTGGGCAGAGTTTGTTTGAACCAAAAGGCTTTGAAGGTGTGAAGAAATGAGAAGGAGGAGTGCCCTTTTATAAGAGGGGTGAGAGGCACCTTTGGAAAAGATAGAAATATTAATTTATAATAAATTCATATTCGGTTTCTAATGGTTACAATGTTTATTATTTAAATGTTAAGGTGGTAATGGGTATAAAACAACTCAACCAATAGAATTTAGACAGGTTTGGGTACTTATATTAACCTTATCTTTAAGTATTAACTCTAAGTTAATTAGTTTCACTTTTACAATGTCTCTTTGTATTTTTATATAATATGGTTAATAAACTTACTATATACATCCAAGAGACCCCCAAGTGGTCCATTAATGATGAAACTATCATGATATAAGTCTTTTGGGCTAACATTAGATTTTTAGGAATTTAATATCAATTAATAATAAAATATTTGTTTTAAGAACTCTTTTATGTCAATTTTGACACTATTCAATAGTTGATTTTTTTGAAACTCATAACAGATTGATTACTTCGAACAAAGTAAATTAAATTAATACTAATATATCATATTATCCTATAAAATTAGTTTAATTCATTAAAAGTTTCATATTATATTTATTTTGGTATTTATAATATGAATTAATTTAATTTTTCACTATTTTAGTAATTACTGCATCATCATTGTGTCATAAATAAAATAAATTATTTAATGTCTAAAAATTATAAATAAAATATAATTATGTAGAAAATCTTTTTATCTTTTTAATTAATATTTATAATCTAAAATCCAACATATATAACCCTATGTAATAATTGTTTTTCTAAAAGATATATGCTTGTGTCATTTTTGTATTCATTTTAACTTAATTAAAATAAAGTGTCCCTATCACCTATAAGTGGCACCATGGGGTCCCCAAATCGACCCAAAGATGCCTATGGTATAACATGTATCAACCAATAAGGCTAGGACACGTTTTAGGGTAATTTACTATTATTATAATATTATTTTTAACCCTTATTTACCTAATTTACCCTTAACCATGGTAAATAAAATATTTACCGCAGTAATTATTCAAAATGTCTAAAAATAAAAGTTACCTATTTACACAATTTAAAAATCCTGATTCCAAATATGGAATCCATTTTTCTAAATTCAAAACACAGAAGTGGCAGAAATTAATTTAAAATTAATTCCCGCTGTCAAAACAAAAAGCGTGTTTTTAAAGAGATAATAATTATCAAAAGATTGACACTTGTTTATGTTCGGTTTAATTGTAAAATTATGTCCAATGACCAAAATTATAAAAAATGGTAAAAATATATTCTAAATATACTTTAAAACCACTCAAATTAATAATTTTTCACTATTAATTATTTTGATTAAAAAAGTTGTTTTTAATTAAAATTTAGTAATTTTCACTATTCATCAAAATATGAAAGTTATCCGAAAAGTACCAAAATTTCAACTTAGGCTAAATTCGATACTCCGAATCCAAAAATGAAGTCCATTTTGAAATATAAAATATATATAATTTCAAAAAGTAGGTATTACTATTCATAACGTCTAGTTTGATTGGTTGTGGTGTGTTAGAACTCGAAGTTGCGTACAACACACGCTACTGTATTATTCAATGGAAAGCGTACCGTGGAAGCTTGGGATGTTTCATTTTAAATTTTTTGATGTCCCCATTTAGTCAAAAAGTTTAAAATATTGTATTTAAAAAGGTTTCACTATTAAAAGTTGATAAAAGTGCAATACTAAAAATGAATCTGTTCATGAATTATGTCTAAGAAACTCATAATATGGATTCTAAAATTATAAGGATTATATAAAGTTTAAAATTTAGTTAATACTATTCATAACCTCTTTTGAATGGATTTTTTTTGGTAAGTCATGGTTTGATTGAACTCGGTGCTGCGTGTAGTGCAAGTTATTGAATTATTTTGAAGAAATAACACACTATGAATTCTTGGGGTGTTACAATGATTGGGTCATTCTGGTTGAAATGTAAATGACATGAGGGGAATTAAACCAAATTGAATTATTATTTGAGATCTATCCATAATAAGACATCATACATATCCTTATTATAATAGAAATGTATGTTCTCATTGTTCGGTTGATCAGGGATTACACACAGATGTTTCCCTAGAATGTGGGAAATATCATATTATGTTGTAGATCAGGGTTTCACATTGAGTTTTACCTATTTGAGCATGGAAATTATAAACGAATCCCATGTATCTTAGTTATTGCTGGAATTAGAGTTACCATAGTTCAGTTTATTAGGGAATAACCACTGAGGTTTCCCTGCCTCATAGGATATATAATATTATGCGGTTAATTGGGGATTATGTACTAAAGCTTCCCAATTTGACCTTAATATTTAGAAAGGTTTCATATGTATCCTAGTTATTAATGGAATAATATTTCTTCTAGTTCAGTTGATTAGGGATTACACACTGAGGTTTCCCTAATATGTGGTCTGGATAGGGTTATCATGTCATTAGAACCTACTTAACCTGGCCTGGTTGTCTGCTTGACCTTCTTGATTGTATGATGGACACATCATAGGATGTCTGTACATGACTAGTTGTATTGAAAACATGTTCAAATAAAAACACATTATCTAGTTTACTTATCTGAGGGATATCACATAATATGAATGGAATGTTTGAAGTCCATCTCATGATCAAGGAAGACTTGTGTGATGTCCATCACATGACGCAACTGACTTGTCTTGGAGGCCATTGCATAATATAGATAACATTTCCTGGAGGCCATCATTTGATATGTATGACTTGTACTAGATTCCATCACTTGATCTAGATAAAATGTACATATGTCATCGCAAGATCTCTTTGACTTTTTCTAGAGTCCATTGCATGATCTATTTAATAAGTCCGGAGTTCATCACAAAACCTTCCTTAATTATTTAGTGGGTGTCTCATGACCTAGCCGATATGACATTAGGACTTTTTAAAACCTAGGTGATACACACTGGTTCCATAAAATAATGTGGACGACCTGTTTGAGTACATTTCATGAACTATATTGTTGGCCCATAGGTATTCACGAGACTCAGGTGGTTTACTAGGGGGAATGTGACTTTCTCTGAAATTCTTGAGGGGAATCACTGTAGAGACCCAAATCTTGACATACATAGACATTAAATTACTTTTTCGGAATACTTAATACATAAAAAAAAAACAGATTCCCAAAGACCGTATTAGTTTAGTGTCTTTGGAAACCCGGAACATAATCTTCTAATCATGGTGAAAGATCATAAACATCTCCCATAAATATCTTCCCCTTTTTTTTCTTACCTAAAAACTTTTTTTTATATCCTGGGGAAAAGAAAACATAAAAAGGGTGAGCTCAAATGCTCAGTAAGGGTAAAAATGGAGAACATAAAACAATCCATAAACATTTGAACGTAAAAACATGAACATAAAACATCAAAATCATGAGTAATGACATAAATCATAGAAGTACATAAGGCATAGATCCCAAAGGAACATTTATCATAATAAATTAGCATGGAAATAAAACATGGAATTTTGCCAAACCATAAAGCACATGATATTATTTCCATAGTTTTCAAGGCATTTCTGCCAAGACCATCATAGTGGACAAAGTCCATTACAGAACCGGGTTTACCTACCGTTCCAACCCTATATTATTGAACCAGATTTACTTTCTATTCCAGCCATGTCTATCTCATGAGATATAAATCATTACCCAATAAATTTGAGAGAGATATAGGTCCCAACCATCTCATAATGAAATCATTATTTTGTGTTCCTTAAAATAAACATAAATCATTCATCATAACCCAACTAATAAAATGAGTTTCATAAACATCATCCCATCATAACATAATACATATAAAACAATGGATATAATTTCATCATAAAAAAAATCAAACCATGTAAATAATAGGGAAACTATACATGAAACATAACCATATTAAGGAATTTCATCTTAGATGGAAAATAGTTTTGATAAAACACCTGAAATGAATTCTTGAGGAAAATATCCTTTCTTCTTCAAAATCATTTTTTTTTCTCAAAATAATGTGCAATTTTAAAATAAAATAATTTTATTGAAAATAATTGTGAAATATTTTAGAGTAACTTTCATGGAAATAATGGTTTATGAAATTGTAAAACTCCAATCATTCCATATAAGTTAAAAGAACATTCTCCTTTTACTTTTTTCGAAAAAGTCAAAAAGTTCCTCGTATGGTAAACAAAAGAAAGATTCCTTCCATACCATGTGGTAAAAGTAAACAAAGGGTAAAAATGACTTTAAACATACATGTACGAATAGTATACATTTTATGATTTTTTTTGAAAACATGTACATGGATGATAACTATAACCCCAGTAAATACTTACGAATAAGCAATCTCAGATAAGAACGAGATTGGAATAATTATCCCTTACCATAGGTCCAATTTCTTCCTTATGTGTCTAAAACTCTTGTATAGTGGGTTTAAACATATTATTAACTTGTAACAGAACCATAATAATATTTATGATATCATATATGACTCACTTAAGACTTTATATTACCCTTTCTTCTATCAATTGCATGTTAATGCAGCATTTTGGGTAAAGTCGTTTCATTTATCATACGTGTTTTGACTTGTAATTATTCATATGATTACTTAGACCGTGATCAAATACCTCCATAATTTAAAACTTGATTTATATATAATATATATTTCGCATATAAATATATATAATAGATCGAAAAATGGAATGAAATACACCGTTCATGGAGACAATAGGTCATACGTACGCATGAACGCTGTTTTGGTTATCAAATTGAATGGAAGTAAGTAAATGACATTTAAATAAATCCAGTATCATTATTTTGTAATATATTTCATTATTATTTATTATATATACTTTATAATCATTCTTTAATGGTTAACATGGAGAATGAATCTCATCGCATCGTGGAGATGGTAAGTCGTACGTACGCACGAGCGGCGATATCATTCCAATGATTGTGGAATTGTATTGAAGTGTATGGTGTATAATATTTCAGAATAAATATAACCTTAAAATAATAATAAATAGTTATTTCTTCCATAATTATACCCATCCAAGCATGTTGGTGATGAAAAATAGATTACACCATGACGTAGAGACGGTAGGCCGTACGTACGCACGCATGATGATTTAATTTTTTCATAGGATGTATAGAAGATGGAATATGGTTGTTCCATATTAATTATAACATATCAGTATAAAAGTGATACTAGAGTTATTACTTAAAAATGAAACAACTCATATAGAGGAAGTAGAAGAAGAAATAAGTTTGAAAGAATAGGTGAAGGATGTTACCTCTTCTTCTACGTGCCTCTTCAAAACCTCCTCTTAGGGCACTAATGTTTGTATTTTAAGAAAAAAATGGCCTATAGTATGTTTCGAGGAAAGTATATAAGGTAAATGATAATTTTTTGGCTGATATTGAAGGCTAAAAATGGTGTTAAGAGGAGAGGGAGGAGGTGCCCTTTTATAAGAGAGGAGAGGGTCACTTTAAGAAACTCCAAAAATATTAATATATAACAAAATCAAACCCCACATAAAAATATCCAAAATGACTCAAATTCGAATATGATATGAGATAGGGTGGTAATATCATCAAAAAATAAAATTTATACATGTTTGGAATTTATTTTAAGCATTATCCTTTGATTTATCCTTATTTAATCTATTTGATTTTATTTGTGGAAATAATATTCTAAATTTTAAATTGTTAAAAATACTTACTTATGTGTTGTTAAATGTCCATAATTAGATAAATTATGATATTTTAGGCCATATAATTTTCAATTTGTAATTTTCAAATATTTTTGTGATTTTTAAACAATTTAATAATTTTTTATGTTTACAAAATACCAATAGTGTCAATTTTAACACTATTCAATTATTTGAATTTAAATAAAATCCAAACAGAAGATATGTTTAAACAAAAATATTTAATAGATTCCTAAAATTCCATATTTATCTATAAAATTATGTTAGAACATTAATTAGTTCATATAATATTTATTTTAATATTTTTGAAACTATTTATTTGATATTACTCTTAATAAAATAATTACTACAACATTTTTTTATAATTATTTAATATACAAATTTGTTTCATAAAAATTAAAAATAAAACACCAAGATTAGAATAAATCTAATATATTTCATAATAATACTTTTAGTCGAATTTATCTTCTAAAACAACCAAATTTTAAAATGTTATCTTTATTAAATTATGAAGGTGACAACTTTGACATCATTTAAAATAAAATAATATAAATGTAATAATCTATTTTATAGCAATCCAAATAGTCCACAAGTCTACCATTGGATGATTATGGTTTATATATACTCGACCAATAAGGTCTGGTCATGTTTTTGGTCCCTTTGATGGGTATTATTATTTTAATAAAAACTATATTGTTGATTTTTCACTAAATAAATAATTTCTGCATCATTAATGTATAAGCTATTAAGGTAATTATATATTTATTAAAATTTTCAAATAAATTACCATGATGAATAAAAAAAATTTATATTTAAAATGAGTATTTATAATCGAATTTATATTCTGTATAACCTTATATTAAAAATAATTTAATTAATAAAGTTTTAGTGAGACATATTTCACTTTCCTTTAAATAAAATAAATTAAAGGTCTTAATATCATCCAAGTGGGTTCCAATAGATTCCATTTAGACCCAAGATTTTTTATAGAGAAATATAGTCAACCAATTATATAATGACAAGTGTTAGTGTAATTTTATAACATTATGTTTACCCTTAATTACCCGATTGACCTTTAACTTTGGTAAATAAAATTTACCGTCATTTCTATTCATAATGCCTAAAAATAAAAGTTATATATTTACACAATTTGAACCTCCTGATTATAAATATATATTAAATTTTTACAAATTCAAAATACAAAAGGTGCAGTAATTAATTTAAAATTAATCCCATTGTTGAAAAAATGGGTTTTTATTTAAAACACTGCAAAAGATTGAAATGTTTTTACCTATTAATTCAATGTAAAATTAATGATAATTAAATAAACTATATTAAATGGTAAAAATATATTCTATTTATACTTTCAAACTTTTCAATATTATAATTTAACCATATAAATTATCTTTATGAAAAAAGTTGTTTTTAATTAAAATTTAGCGTGTTTTTACTATTCATTAAAATATGAATGTTATCAGAAAAATATCAAAAATATATCCAAAGTAAATTTTTATATCTTTATTCCAAGTAAGAAATTTAATTTTTCAAATTGATCTTATAAACATGTCAAAACTAGATTTAAAATGGGTGCACCATCAAAAGGCGGCAAAACTGAATTTTTTAAAAAATAATTCTTTTATCTGAAAAATTTATTTTGTTCTCATACCTTATTCTAGAAAATGTGTAAGATGAATTATAATGTTATAAAATTCAAAATGTGGTTAATAATATTCATAATGGCCACTTCATAATAATATTATAACAATATATCGTTGTTTAGTGAAACTCGGTATTGCGTACAACACAAGCTATTGAGGAAGGTTGATCTTGCGTCTAATGCAAGCCAAGTAAGGGTTGCGTGTAGTACAAGCTTCATTTGGTGTTGAATATAACATAATTAAAACATATTTCATTTATACATTGAACAAAATCTATACTCAATGTTGCGTAGGATAATTTCTACCAAATGAACTTGAAATTGTGTGTAACACGAGTCAAGAATAGTGTTGCATATACTGCAAGCTAATACAGTGTTGCGTATAGCGCAAGATAATCTTGGTTTAGCATACAACATAATATATAAATAAAATTTAAAATAATATATCTCATAAAATCTCAGGGTTTTACAATTGCTTGATCCAAATGGTATGTCAAATAAGTTTCATGTGTTTTAAGAGACATGTCTCATTGATGTTGCATGATCTAAATGAGTCATGTGAAGAGCATGAGGATCAATGTGTAAGTTCCTCACTTGAATCTCTCATCTGTATTCCATTATTACAACTTTTATCACATATGTGCCGTAGATTTATACACCGATTTATCATTTTTAGGGTTTGTGTGAACCAACCAACATGCGGTATGCCCTTCACATAATCTGTTAATTGCACTAGAATCTCTTCATTTGATCTAATGAGATCATGTGAAGTGCCTATGCATTCATGATTTCTGAGGTTGTTCCATGAATTTTACAAGGTTGAAAACCTTTTTGGTGGTGAGACTAGCTACTCTGAGAAGTTCTCTCTGATGCCTTGATGTTCTGGTGTATGAATCCCATGATAGATTTTTGTGATGAGGGGGAGTAATTTATAAGCCTCTCTATTCAGGTTATACACCAACTTGTGTGACAAATATCTTATGGATTTGGGATAGAATTTGTGGATTGATTTAATGTGATTTTCATGATCAATCAATGGGTTATTTGGGGGAATCTCATGATTCCATTGACTACAATATCATCTCATAGACACCCCCATTTAGTGAATTTTTTAT
The DNA here is from genome assembly GCA_963277665.1 of Viscum album. Classification (NCBI taxonomy): domain Eukaryota; kingdom Viridiplantae; phylum Streptophyta; class Magnoliopsida; order Santalales; family Viscaceae; genus Viscum; species Viscum album. The sequence goes on from OY728167.1 coordinate 690,971,332, forward strand.
GATTAAATGGATATTTCATAATCATAAAAACATTAAAAGGGTATTTTACAGATTCAGGTTGACATTTCCGAGGGCCTTCACAAGATTTGGATGTCTGTTGAAAGGCTCTCACCTGATCTGAGATGCTTTGTCTGGGACCTTCCGCGCGACAAAGGTGTGTTGTCTAAGGGTATTTGCGAGATCAAGATGACTCATAAAGAGGGATTACATGGGATCATTCTCACATATTAAGGGGTCCTCCATGGGATCAATGGTGATATTACAGGGTGCATAACCCCTTTCACATGATTTCAGTGTATCTTCCCCCGAAAGAATCTCTTATAATTTACCTTATTATTTCCATTTTTATTTTACAAATACTAGGGGTCTCATGAATTTATATGATTGTTGTCTAAGACAATCTATCATCACATAAGTGCTGTTTTGTGTGACCAATAGAGGGTCATGTGGTTATTAGGGATAATTTATCATGGAAAACACTTCTATTTTCTTTTAAAGATGAAATGGAATTTCGGGATCACCTAGAAAAGTCTGAAACCCTTCGCGTGAGGAGGGAGACATGCCAATATGATTTTTCTCAAAAAGTTATACATGTCTCTAGGGATTATATGGGGTCTTATGAACTGCATAGGCATGTCGCATGAAAATTACAACTATGAAACTCCTAAACCTTTTTCATATCTTCCTCCTAATTTTACAAGTATTTTTAGATGGTTTATCAGGAGCCCAATTACTGAAAATTCACATGACTTGGAGGAACTCATTTGGTAACCATGGAATGATCATAAAATGTATTGGATTAATTTTTTAGAAGAGAAGGTCTTGTCAAAGGGGCTATGTGACATATGAAGCTGGTTATGTAGTGTGCATTTCCCATTTGCATGACCTTATGAAGTTCATGTGATCATGTTTTATTTGGATGTTTATGCGATCTTTAATGCGTGGACACCTTCTTCTTTCATTTATTTTCTGTCAAAATAATACCCATGTTTTTGGTGATTATTCAATTAATATTTTCCTATTATCATTTGGTAGGCATCAACAATCATGTTTTGTGGTGTTATTTTAAAACTTATGTTTTCCACTTGTAGAATATTAATTTTATAAAACCATATACATATTTGGAATCATAATTTAAAAATTCTTTAAAGAGGCCACTTTCATTTTTAGTCATTATCAATAGTCCAGTAAAAATTGTCATTTACCATGGTAAGAGTTAAAATGGGTTAAAAACGTCTAAAATAAAATTAAAATGGATTAAATGACCTAAAATATTCTATAAATCCTATTGAATGGTTATATTTAGATCCTATATCATATCAAATTCTATTATGATACATTTTTGATCCATTTGACATGATGAATAAAATAATATATTTTGATCTTTTGAAAAATTCCAACAGTTTCATTTCCATTACATATAAAAGGAGACCCCTATTAGCATTTTAAATTGGTACCAATAATTTAAAATTATATTTTATTGTTCAAAATTATTGTCTTTTATCAATTAGTTAAATTTTAAAAAAATATTAAAAATTAATCATTTTTATATTTACATAAGTAACTTTTAGGATTTTAAATGCTTAGTGTTTATGTCTTTAATTTTTTTCTATAAAAAAATATCTATTCTTATTATCCATCTAGGATATCCTTCAACCACACTAAGGTGACGCAATGGGTCAACCCCATGGGAGAGCCTTCCATATGCATCCTACTAGGAGGAAGTGGTGCTCAGATGGGCATATTGTAGGCCTTTTTCTGGTATGACCATGTATAAGTAATGATAGTTTGCACATGGTTGGGATTGGTAATAACACTCAGCCTGTTTATGAGGCTTGTGTGTGTGTAGAGTGGGTTGTGAGTATGGATTTATGTTGACAGATTGATGTGGAATTGGTGTAGTTTGTTTGTTATAATACTCGATAATTGAATTTCTAAATCAATGTGGGATAGATATTTATCTACACTGTTCTTCTAAGTTAAAAAAATAAAACTCAATATACGTTGTCATATCATATCAATATCATCCATTCAATCTCATTTGATCTATAGATTATTAATTTTAAACTCTCGTGCTTACCAATTTTGAATTATTATGTATTATTCCTCACCGCATATCGTGGCCCATCATTCTTACATCCTTCAAACAACACCTAGATATTTCATTGCCCAATTCAACTCAGAATGCAATATTGGTTCAAATAATCCTTTGGGTACATCAGTGCCAGTGGTGTTCTTCATCATCCTTCCATCATTTTGTTGTTCATCTAGTTCATTCAGTTCGATCGTAGATCGTTCATCAAAAGAATCATAATTGATCACATTGAATGCTTGTTCATACAATAGTGTAACCATCATCCCTAAATCAAGGATCTTTTATAATGGTCAACCATTAGACCCAGATGGTGTCACTATTCTCTATTTTTCTATAATTGGAATCCAATTTTAGATCATTTATCCACAGGTACATAAAACTCTATTTGTTTATTTTTTTCTTCCATTGGTAGATGTTTCGTCATCATTTTTTCTCTCTAATAGTGGCTACTTCAAGTTTTCTTTGTATCATTCAAAGAAGGTATTCAGAGCTACATCTCATTCATGTAAGTGGTATTTTTGGTCTTAAATGGTATATGATCTAAAAATATTGGATATCCAATGGTAGATCATTTACCACCATTGGATATCCAATGTAAGAATCATATCTTTATTCACCAGAAGCTCTCAATTAATCATTAGATTAACAGTGGGTTTATTTTTTTAGATTTTATTATTTTATTATTCTTAGAAAATATATAGATATCCTCTGTTTTTCAATGGTAGAACATTTTTCCATAGATAGAAAAATCATCTACCACACTCTATTTCAGAAAAATAATAACAAATCCACCGCTCTATATTTCAATGGTGGATCTTCATCAATGGTAGAAAGATCTATCTACCACCATATATTTTTTAAAATCCTCTTTTAGTTCAAAATTTTAGTTCTAAATTTTTTCTTTATATTTTTAGCTTTTAAAAAAATAAATTATTATTTAATTGTTTTATTATGTACTTTTTAAATTTAATTTCAAATTTTGTAAAAAGTAATTTTAAGAATATTCTATATATATACACAAACTGATTGAAAGTCCTATGATTCTCTATTTTACAACACTTTTTACTATCATATTAATCTAGAAATTTATTTCTAATAATTTTATAAATATAATTTGTATTTAATTTTTATACTTATTATTAATTAATTTATATTAATATTTTATAAATAAATAGAATGCACAATTGTACTATATTTTTAGCACTAATTTAAAAAATGAAGGTAATTGTAATATTATTTTATTATTATACTGTAACATGAGTATTATAGTTATTGGAAATAGGCAGTATCCTAGAATATGTTTTTCATTATGATCTTAGAGACATATTCAGGGAATAAAATAATTATACTGTAGATTATTCAATGGATGTTTTCTTAAAACAACTTTAACAAGTCTTTCTACCCTCATTTGAGTTCAAAGAAACTTTTTTGAATTTTTTTCCTCAACTGGGATCAGAGAAGAACTTCAATGTTCAACCTTCTTCCACTAAAGTAATCAATGATTGTCTATCTTCATCACCATTGACCTCATTTAAGCATTCTTTTTGGTTTAATTTTTTTGTTTAATATTTTCTTTCTTCATATTTTTGTAAATAGTTTCATGTCTAGTGTATACTTTTCCATATCAAAAAGTAGGTCCTTCATTGTATTTTTATTACACAACATAAAAAGATATAGTTTCTTACTCTTGATCAAAATTCATGTAAATATACTAGTTTAAGTCCCCTATAAATGACTGGGTGGTGCCTCATGGTTCCTTTTAAAGGAAGTATCTGTAACAAGGTTCTCGCACAATTAAATGTGAGGTTCTTAGTGGGTACCAATATCCTCGATGAGTAGAGGAAGTTGAGGAGTGGAATATGATCTTTGTTATATGAACCACTACAATTGATAATTTTCTTTCATTTTATTTCTTTTTCACTTCCTTTTTATACAATTTCACATACTATAGTTGTTTTATTAAATTAACTCTTAATTTTTGTCTTTTAATTTTTAAAATGACTATTAACCCCATTACCTTTATCATAATTTCCATCACTGATGACCCATCAACCCCCTCCTATATTTTAAACACTTCGAAATCCTATTAGTTTAGAAATTCCATACCCAAATACATTAATAACATTTCTACCCATGTCATATAGGTCCTAGTTTGATTAAAATATCATTTTAAAATGATTTTAGGAATAAATCTAAAGGGTTTTTCCAAAAAAGTGTTATAGTTCTTAATTGAGTGTTTTCTTTATATTTCTTCTTTTAACTCCTTTTAAACCTTCGAAACCATTTTCATATAGTATAATAAGTTTTTCCCATTTACTAAAATTTTATTTTTCTTTTGTTCTAACCCTTTTCACACCTTTTTCAATCTTATGGGAACATGAAACATCACTCATGTATACGTGTGGACTACCACCTCCATGAAGTGATGTGTTTTTTCATCACCAGATCTTTTGACAGATAAAAATAATGGGACAAATGAATATTAATGGTATCTATGAAATATTTATCATTATATAAATATAATATATCATCTATTTTATTACTATTCTGTCCAATGAAAAAGGATAAAATCATTCATGCGTATGTATGGAATACCAACTCCACAAAGAAATTTGATTCATTTTTCATTTTCACCTTATAAGGATGGAAATAGTGAATAAATATGACATGAATAAAATATTTATAATTCTGTAAAATCAAAATATTATCTATTTTTTTAATTTATACCCATTAGAAAAATGTAATTCTTATTAATGAATACGTATGAACTACAATCTCTCTGGAATGACAAGATTCGTTTTTCATAATTTCCCAACATGATTGGTTTTAAAAATATATTTAGTGTATAAATATGAGAAACATAAAATGTTTAAGATTATGTAGATGATGGAAACATATCCCATTTAACCATGGTCAATTCACTGTTGTGATGCGGAGGTTATAAACTGAACAACTCCTAAACGTCCAAGAAGAACAAAATAGTTTTAGTAACAAAATACATTAAATAAAAGGAAAGGAATAATAATAATTAAATAAACATGAAAAATGTTATTTATAATTTAGAAAACTAATATAATATTATTATTCAAGAAATAGAGAATATAAGAAGTTGAACGAGACATAGTGTAAGGGATTTCCTTTTAAAAAGTTGATTAAAATGTTTTAAACAATATCTCCTCCATATCCATGTTCATTTTATTTTTTGAAGTATATTATTATTAATGATTTAAATTTTCTTTAGTTTTTTTACATTACTTCTTTATTTAATGAAAATCAAAGACGGATCTTTTCAACATTTTCTATATGGGATAATTTGGACTTTTTTACAAAATTGAAAAAAGAATATTTTTTGACTTATATGAATTGACTAATTATTTATCACTATTATAATAATTATTCATGATCAAGATTTAATTAAATATTTTTATAATTAATTTTAATGAAAAATATTTTTCTCAATAATTTAGGATTTTAAAATTTTAAAAATATTTTCTAAGGAAACGATAATTTTTTTTATCATCATTATTAGATAACTGAAAGTATTTACCATATGGGTTCGAAATATTTTTCAAGGTATTTATGATATAAAGTTTTCAATATTAATTTTGTTTTCATGATATGGTAATTGAGAGTTATAAATTAGTATGGGTGATCCTGATACATTTTATACAAAAGGTGATCTCGATAGAGAATATAAAATGGGTGAGATTGATATGAGTTTATAATTTATTGAGTAATGTTCCATGTATTAAAAGGAAATAAGGATAGAGTTGACATGGAAAGTTTGAACTATTAATTTAACTATGATTCTTTTATTTATAAAAGGAGTGAATATGGGTTATGAATATGATGCTCTAAAATTCTTATATAGGTTTCTATTTTTAAATTATGGGTTTTAATTGTTTTTATTGTGAAAAATGTTTTCCCCATGTTGACATGATTTTTTTTATATGATCCAAAAAATATGTTGAAAAAGATAAAATTTTATGGGTATTTATATTTTTCACTGAACTAACAGATTTGTTTCTTTTATAATTCTTAATAATATTTTTTTCTTATCCAACATTTTCAAACAAAAATCATAGGGTCTAAGAATGTGTATTAAAAATGAAAAAAATCTAGTTGAAATTCATTAATATTTTCCATGAAAATAAAATGCATTTTATTTTAAAATATTATGTTTTGGGAAAATATATAATGAGTAGAACTATCCACTTTAAAATATGTTGGTTGTTTAGTAATTTTGACAATCTTATTATTTAAAAAAACTAAACCAAAAATGTCACTAGGAATGTAAGAAAGTGAATTGTTATATATAAACTCATTATTATGTAATTTTTTAAGGATGAGTCCTTATAGTTGGTATTAAGGGAAAGGTTTAGATAACTTTAGAGGTTAGGATAATTTTAAAATAATACACTTGATATATTATAATTTATGTTTATGTTGAAATGATATTTCATTTGAATATTACCATATTACTTTATCTAATCAATTTCTATTCATAATGTTTTTTCTCATAGGAAATAGGGAATCTAAAGTAATAAAGTATCAAGAGGATAATATCTTACCAAATAAACAACCTAGAATGGTTGAAATTGAAACTGGTCAGTTTATTATATTGATGACTATGTTGATACAGGATATAGATTGTTGTGGCATCCATGTTAGAGAGAAACCAGATTTACCATTTAGTAACATGTCCATTATAGATAATTTTATACAACAACGCCCTATGAAATTTGATGGAACCTCATATCTAGTGTTAGTTTAAGGATGGTCCAATTCTCTAGAAAATATATTTGTAGACATGGGATGTTGATTATTTTAAAAGGTAACCCTTTTCATTTACCATTTTTAGGGTGATTTTTATCGGTTGTGGTCATTGATTAATAATACTAGAGATATATATATGATCTGATTCCTTGGAATGGGAAAAATTAAATAATATTTTCCTAGAGAAATATTTCCAAAATGTTTTTCAACTCAGAATGAAGAAAACAATTATTGGAGTTGAGTCAAAAGGAAAAAGATTCAATAATAATGTTTAAAGAAAATTTTACAATGTTGGTCAGGTATGTTGTATATTTTATTTGGGACCTTGTTAGTAAAATTAATATATATTAATTAGTATTGAAAATTAATTTAAGAGAGTATTATCATCGTGAGAATTTAAAATTTATGAAAATGTTAATTTTTTTGATAAGAAAGTTAGAATAGATATTTTTAAAACTTACGTGAATCCCGATGATAATATTAAGAAGCAGTGAAGTTAGAAAGCAATGGGGAAGAAGTAATCTATGAAATATTAAGGTAGGCCCCCAAAATGTTCCAAGTGTGGTAAAATTATTTTTAGGGAATTTTCTTATAGGATATGGAAATTGTTGCTGGTGTAGTAAATTTGGTCATATGGAGTGTGACTAAAAAGAAAAGGGTCCTAATCAATCCAAGAATGGGGTAACAGTAAGTCATAAAATGGTGATTTCTTTTAATTACAATGATTTGGGAAATTATTATAATGTTTACCATAATTTAGTTACTTAGGGTGGAAATTAATAAGATTGAAAGAAAAAAGTGTTTCAAAATCATTTGGAACTACTATGATTTGATTCATATAATTATGTGGTGATATTAAAATTAATTTTTTATTTGAATTAGGTTGATTCCTTTTGTTTGGAAAAAATAAGCAGTACCTCTATCACAATGTTGTTCGCTTTTGGTTGTTAGACCTTCATGGTTCTTCTTCCCTAGGACACAGCTTGTTATAGATAACACCCATGGATGAATAAGTACTTGTAATGTGTATTGAAACTAATGGTCCTTAAATTCACTGCCCAAGCCCCACCATGAAAAAATGTGTGACAATGGAACAATTGTTATGATGTGACACCCTATAGTCATGTCATGACACCCTACTCCCATGTAACAGGGACGTAAAACTCATGTCATGGGAACTTAGGGCACACAATTGTTTAAGTGGGACCCATAATCTATCCATAATGACATTACCTAGGTAATTAAGTTATCCATATATATATTACCACATATTAGGACCAATGTAGTTGTCCCTCTATCACAATATTTTCCTCTTTTTGATGTTAGTCCTTTACGATTTTCTTCCCTAGGGATTATCTTGTTATAGCTCTCACCAAAGAAAAATTTCATGTGACGGGGAGGCGGATCAAGGGATATATATTCCATGTGAAAACTCCTATATTCCCCAATGTTGGATAAGGGATCAAGTTTCATAGTGTGACATCATATGGTCATGTCCTGACATGCCGCTTCCAAGTAGCATAGTTGTTAAACCCATGTTAGAGGCACCTAGGCAGCATGCTACATTAAGTAGAACCCACACCTTTTTTGACTCAAGATCTTAAAAGTCAATCATTTATGATAAATTTTCATATAAAATGGGAATGTAACCTCATGAAAAGAAGATATAACTTTTTGTGAAAACTCTATGTGGATGTATTAAAGTAACCAAGAGTTATTGGAATCATTCTATTGTTATCAATGGGATGTTTTTCTTAAAAATGTATATGATATACCCATATTATATATTTTTATCATATGTATGCATTTCCTTTGAGTTTATAATTCTACAATAGATTACAGAGATAATAAAGTTATATTCACTGATTTTAAACATCTTAAAACATATAAAAAAGGCTAGAAATTTATTTAAGGTGATAATGAAAGTTATCTAGGTCATATATTTGAAAAAAATAAACTATTCAAATTAGTTATGTTCCAATAGTGAATGAATATATGGATGTATTTTCTAATGATTTTCTTAGTGTTATTTTTGATCAGGAGGTTGTCTTTACTATTAACTTGTTTCATGATGCTAATCCAATTTCAAAACCCCCTTATCAAATGGCACTATTATAAATTTTTTAATTTAAAAAGAAGTTTTAGGATTGGATAAATAAAGGGTTTATTTATCCTAGAACTTTCTCCATGGGATGATCCTATTTAATTTGTTAAAAATAAATATGTTTTAATTATACTTAACATTGATAATAGAACCTTTAATAGGATCACAATTAAGAAAAATAATCATTTACCTCATATCAATAACATGTTTGATTGGATCTAGGGAGAGTTATTTTTCTTCAATTATTATCATAGGATAAGATACCAGTAGTTGAAGGTGAAGAAGGAAGATATTCCAAATATGTTATTTCAAACTAGATATTGGAATTATGAGTTTTGAGTTTCCTAATGCACTATATGTATTCAGGGATCTTATAAATAGTTTTCTTCATAAATATTTAGATAAAGGTGTGGTTGTGTTTATTTATGATATTTCTATATATTATAATAGTCATGGGGATCATGTATGATACCATTATATTGTTTTAAAATCCATTAAAAATATTTAAAAGGAAAATTTAGTAAATGCGCATTTCAGTTAAAAAATAATTCATTATTTGGAAATATTTTTTATAAATATGGAAAAAATATTATCGATACTAAAAAAAAATGTTTTCAAAAAATATAAAAGTCCTAAAAATTTCAAATAGATTCATATATTTATTAGATTAGTGGGTTACTATAGGTGGTTTATTAAAAAAAATTCTTGGTTATCTATCCCAATAACTAAGTTAACTTGAAAAGGATTTAAATTCATTTGATGAAAGAGTGTTATGAAATTTTTCAATAAGTGAAAATCAGTTTAGTGAATGATCTAGATTTTACCCTTCCTTATAGGAAAAGTGAATTTGGAATTAGCAACGATTCTTCCTTGAAGGGACTTAATTTTTTTCTAATATATAATGATAAGTTAATTTCTTATTCATCCTGTAATTTTCAACCTCATGATATAAATTATGCTATACAAGATCTTGAACTAGATGTTATGGTTTTGATTTATAAAACTAGGGAAATCATTTTCAAGGAGTAAAAAATGAAATATACACTGATAGTAAATGTTTTAAGTTATATTCACAAAAAATGAGTTGATCGTGAGGCAGATAATATGTCTTAGACAAATAAAGGATTATTATTGTATAATTCAATACCATCGAGAAAAAATAAACAAAGTATGAGATTCTTTGAGTCAGAAATTTAATGAATCATTATCCATTATATGCTCAGAACATGATCCTTTGGTAAATGATTTGATGAAAGTTGGACTGAAAATTACGCATAAATAAACATCCTGTATTTTATTTCAGGTTTTAGTGTAGTCGTAATTGATATATAGAATTATGAAAGATCAAAAGGAAGATAATTATTTTCTTGAAAAGGTATAACTCGTAAAGATAGGTTTGTTTCTTTAATTTAACATTTACAATTAAAGTGTTTTATTATTCAATAAAATGTTATGTATACCATATACCTCTCAATTGAAAAAATAATTGTTGAGTGGAAGTCATAGATATCCCTTTTTTCATCTGGGAAGTACTGAGAGGTATATATTCATTTGTGAGTAATACTGGTGGTATGGAAGTAATAAAGATATTGTATATTTACTATGAAATGTTTGAATTTTCAAAAGGTTAAAATAAAAGGAAAATTATTAAAAGGGATGTTTTATCGTTTTCTAGCACTGGAGTGGGAATTAGAATATATATATATATATATTTATTTTTTAGTAGGATTTAAATATACATATTGAGTTAATAATTCAATTTTTCTTATTATTTATCGAGTGACTAAATCTAGTTTTTTTTCTTCCAATTTATGATATTAAGACTTCAGAACAGATTTATCAATTATATCTCAACGATATAGAAAGGTTACATGGAGTTCCTCTATCAATTACAACTAAATGTGATTTTAGGTTGAATTTAAATTTTTAGATAGTCCTTTATAAGTAATTGGATACTAAATAAAATTTTAGTAGAGTTTTTCATCCCCAATCTGATAGATAGACATAGAGAATGATTCAAACATTAAAATAAATCATTGGATCTTGTAAAATGGATTAACAAGGATGTTGTTATTTGAATTTATCCTTAGTATAGTTCTCTTATAATAACATATCTCATTATAGTATATAGATGGTACATTTTGAGAAATTATATGGAATGTGTTGTTGGACTCTAACTTATTAAGATGAAGTAGGTGACAAGAAGTTTTTGGGACTAGAGTTGGTAGAAGCGATCCATGGAAAGGTAAAATTGATTCAACAACATATGATGTATTCACAAATTAGTAAAAATATTATGCATATATCTAGTGGAAATATATTTCTTTCGAGGTACGAGATCATGTTTTCCTTAAAGTTTTCTCTTATAGGAATATTATGTGTTTTGGTAGATAGTGAAAGTAAATTTTATAGTTTATTGAACCATAATGTATTATGAATAAATTTTGATCATTTTGTTACCGAGTGGCCTTCCTTATGAGTTTATCATAGGTACATAATGTGTTTTTGTTTCATTATTATGGATATATGTGTTGGATGTATCTCAAGTTCTAAAACCCCATGTAGTATAATTGGAAGAGAATATTTCATATGATGAATAACCAGTTTGGATTCTTGATCATAGATATCAGGTGTTTATGAATATGGTGATTCATCAATTAAATGTTTTGTGGGAAAAATATAATGTATAATAAGAAATACGGGAATAATAAAATGCTATGAAGAAAAAATATCCCCAATTGTTTAAGAAATGAGTAGAATTGAGAGGATAGAATTTCCAAAAGAGGGGAATTGTATATAAACCTGGGTAATGGTAATAGTAAATAAATATTATCCCTTATTAATATTCATGAATTTTAAATTATATAATTGTATTTAATATAATAATATTATGTATTTTTTTCATTCAAAAAGCTAATAGTTTTATTCTAAATAATTTTTTAGATTTGTTATGTGATTTTATATAAAACATTAATTTCTATATTTTTTCTTTTTAATTTTATAATAGTGATATTAATTTTTATATTATCAATTTGAATATATCTTAAAGTTTATTTTTGGTAATATTATGAAAAATTTGTTTTTTGGGTGAATAGTATTAAATACAAATTTGTAAGAAAAACGTGTTATCTTTCTTGTATTTTTAAAGTCACATTCTATTATTTGATTGGTTTTAAAAAAAAATTAGTTTATTTTAATTAAATATAATCTAATAAATGTTATTTTAGTCCAAATTACAGTTTATTTTGATATAAAAACATTCTAATACTTAAAAATGTATTATTATGGAAAATCATTTTTCATCTTGTTTTACCGGATTATTTTAAAATTAATTTCTCACACTAATAAAATTATATTTTGTCAAAATGGAATAAAATTTTTTAATTATAATTTCAAAATTTGGTATTGAGGCTGCTTTTAGATTTGTTCATTATGAATAGTGACTTATGTAAAAAAAATCCACTTACCACAGTAAGTGTTAAAACTATTTAAAAGGGCTACAACTAAAATGATAAGGGATTAAATTACCTGAAAATTTAACTAAATATTATTTTTTGGTAATATTTCAGCCATATATATCATATATTCTTTGAATACGAGTCAGTTTGGATCCATTATTATATTAATATATTAATATATTTTAATCTTTTGGAAAATTCTAAGTGTGTCTACTCCCTCACTTATGAAATGACATCCCCTCTACACTCTTATATACACTTAAATATCCAATTATCTCATCCAATACCTACCCAAATAAATTAATTAAATCTATAATCATGTTCTAAAGGTCTTTTATTGATCACATTACTGTCCTAATAACAATTTTGGTATAAACCTAAAGAGTTTGTCTAAATAAGAGGTATAGTTCTTAACCGAGTGTTCTATTTTTATTTCTTGTTTTAACATCATAAAAAATATCCTAAACCTTATTATATAATAAAAATATTATCTTCCATATATTATAATTTTATTATTTTAATTCTATAACTCTATTTAATCTTATTTTCCATCATGTTAGAAAATGGAAACATCTCTCGTGCCTATGTGTATACTAGCACCTCCATGAAGAGATGTGTTTATTTTTACATCACTAGATCATATGGAAGGCTAAAATGATGTAAAAATTAATATATATTATATTCATGAAATAATTATCATTATTTAAAAATAATATACCTTTCTGTCATCCATTGAAAAATGATAATTTCATTCATGCATTTTGGTTGAATTCCACCTCCTTGAAGAGTTTTAATTCATTTTTCATTTTTATCATATTAGTTTGGTTATAAGGACACACCTTAAGATTAAATATTAATGTTATAAAATATTTATGATTCTATAAAATTAAAATATTGTCTACACTTTTTATTTTTTACTCATTAAAATATGAAAATTTCCTTCATCTACACGTATTGACTATTATCTCCATGAAATGACGTGGTTCATTTTTTAAGAATAAATTACATGGTTTTTGTTGAAAGATTATCTAATGTAAAAATATGATATATATTGTGAATATAATATTCTTGGTATAATGTTAACAGAACCTCTTTGATCATTATCAACACAATGATGTGGTTTTGAGGCAATAAATAGAACAACCTTAAAACGCCCAACGTGAACATAATCATTTTAGTAACTAAATAAAAAAAATGAAATAATAGGAATAATAAAAATAAAATGAACCTTATATGGTTATTAATAAATTTTCAAAATAATATAATTTTAATATTCATGATTAAGAGAATATATGAATCTAGAAAGGACTTAATGTAAGGGATTTTTAAAAAAATATTATTTAAAATGTCTTAAACTCTTTCTCCTCCATATCCAAGTTATTTTAAATGTTTCAAGATGATTATATTTATGCTTAATTTTTTTGTTTTTTTATATATTTTAATTCTTTTACAAATTTTTAATGACTACTATTTTCAATATTTAACTTATATGTTTTTTTGGATTTTATTAAAAAAGAACCACATTTTTTTAGCACATATAGTTTGATAATTTTTTCCAATTGTCATATTCATTTCTCATTATCCAGATTTTTTAAATAATTTCCATGATGAAATTTAAAGAAAATATTCTTCTAAATATTTATTGAATTTTTAATTTAAAAAAAAATCTAAGCAAATGGAAACTTTCTTTATTTATTATGAGACATGCGAAAGTGTTTTACTTATGGTATTAAAGGAGTTTATCAAGATATTTTTGATAATAGGTGAAAGATTTAAAAAAATCCATGCTATAGTACTTTATCATTATATATGATAATTTGTGAGATAGATATAGCTTATACTATAGGTGAGCCAAATACATCTTATACAATTGGTGATAATGATATTTCTTTCAAATGAATAGGGTAATATTCCTTGTTTTCATAGTAAAGGAGGGAGTCAATCAATAATGTTTCTCCTACGAATTTAACTGGGTTCTGGTTATTTTTGACAAGAGTGAGAATTATTTATTAATATAATTCTCTATAATTCTTATCAGGGTTTCAATTTTTTTTCTACGAGTTTTACTTATTTTAATTGAGTAAAAATTATTGTCTTCGGGTGGATATAACATATTTTATGAACTCTTATAATAAGGTTAAGAAAATGTAAAAAACTTATGGTATTTCATGTTATTAACTAGACTAAAAAATTTCATTCTTTCATAATCCTCACTTATATTTTTTTATCCCATGTTTTCAAATATTTTTCATCAGTTTTAAGGATATGTAGGAAAAAATTAGAAATATAGTTGTAATTCATGACAATTGTTCATGAAAATAAAATGTGGTTCATTTTAAATAATTTATATTGTGTGAAAAATGGATACATAGTGGATGTCTATGCTTTGTAATGTGTGTTTTTATGTAATTATGATGATCTAATTCTCTAAGAATAAAATCCTTCATGGTCTTCTAGGATAGATGAAAGTAAATATTCTTAAAACTCAAGATTATGTATTGATTTATGTTTGTGTCCTTATATTGTATATATTTTCTCTCTTCATCTAGAGATTTAAAAAACCATGTTAACTAAACAAAGATAATTAAATTTACAAATAGATTTTAAATTCATTACATTTTCATAATCTAATTAAACATTAATTGTTCATCGTAAATCTATGAATATAATAGATCTCCACCAATAAACATTAAGATATCTACATCTAACATATTTCATTAATAAAAATATATATATTCCCAGGCCTATAATACATGAAAATTTTGAGCTTAAAACACTTTTGCTTCAATTATTTCTAGAATTTTATAGACTTATAGGTGAATACCCCAACAAGGATATCAAGGCATTATCAATTGTATATGAAACATTAAAGCCTAAATGAGTAGATAAATAATAAATCAAATGGAGTTCCTTTACATTCACTTTGGAAGAATAACACAATGAATGTTTATATATCCTATATTTTTTATAAGTGAATAATTGGGATAACCTTTAGAGGAGTTTTCTCTAAATATTAATCCTAACATCAAAGTGCATAGATATAATAAAATATATTTAATCCCAAATATTTGAATTATGATTGCCACTCTCTATGTACTTTCATATATTCATGAAGCTTCATGAAATATTTATTCACCAAGAAATCAAGAAACACCATTTTCTTGTATTTTTCTATCACGACATGCTTGATAGTGACAAAAAAAAATTGGTAGAAATATTTAGGAGGGTATTTGATTGAAAATTCACTGGTAGAATCCAAAGGAATGATTTAAATTATAGCTTAAAATTTTTAACAATTTGCAAAAATTGGTATTATTATAAGAGGATTAAATGAGGTAAAGTTTCCTAAAACACACTTATAGTAGTCCAAAATCTAGGAACTATCCACTTAGGTTTGGTAAATGGATCACAAGAAGTCAATTTAACTACTCACACTATTAAAGGTATTTGGACTTTGTTCTTCTCCAAAGAATTTCCCTAATCAATTAATTAAAGTACAAGAAACCATCATTTTACCAACCTCCTATCAACAAAAGAATTCTTAGTAGCCTGATCAAGGATAGGTATACACTTCCCTAGTCAATTATGGATTTAAGAACAAAAAAATGAACCCCTACATCCATTTGAAGGAAAATATACTTAACATATACTATTCCGAAAAACCTATAAGAAACTATACAATCAATTAGACTTTAAACCCCCTCCCTTTCAACAAAAGAAATCCTTTGAATATCCCTTAACCAATTCACAACGTCAAGTAAAAAACAACCAAATCCATGGATGGAAATGTCTAAATATGAAATATAAAAATTGAAAACTAATAAATCAATCCCTATTGAAATAATAACAAAAAATAGGAAACTACCTAATCAAATAATTATAAATACCAAAGGTAAAGTGATCATGGTAACAAAAAGAATTGTCAAAGAGATTCAACCTAATCATTAATATTACCCTAAATTAAATCTAAAATATACTAGGGGAAAAAATAAATAGGTATATAAAACTAAGAAGAGTTAAAAGGAAATCAGAAAAACCAGCACAAAAACAATTTATTGGATAAAACCATTTCCAATACAATTTCCATCAATAATAGTATAACAAAAGAAGATACATGAGGAATAAATCCAAAGAGAAATTCTAGAAGCATTCAAAAATAATGAAATTAACATATATCTACTTAAAGCCATCAAACATATTCCTAAATATACTAAGTTACTTAAGGAACTATACACCAATAAATGAGAATTCATGGGAATCATAGACTCAATTTAATAGGAAACATTTCATACTTGATCAAACCACAACTTCCTACCAAATTTCAAGATCCTGTGTCATTTTATATATCTTGTATATTAAGATCCATATATTTCATATATGAATTATGTGATCACATATCATTTTTTAATTTCATGACTCATTGTGTTTTTACTTATTTATATATTGGATATATCAGACCAAGAAGGGTGGTTATCTGATATGATAACTTATCCATTAAATTCCAAGAAAGAGTTTTAGAATATGTATTGGTTAGGGTGTAGAATATAATTTTCCTAGTTTATTTATATGTGCTTAATATAGAGGATGATAGAACACCATATTATCCACCCATAATTTTTAGATATACTTATTGAAAACAATAATGACAATTATAAGTTTCCATGAAGGAACTCTAATATTGGAGTTTGATGAGAACACAATACACTTTAATATTTTTGAATTTATAAAGTATCCATGTGAGAATAATTCCCTTTTCACACTTTAAGAATTTTAATAACCTAATACAAGTGATTAATCTCATATGTTATAATACATTTTTATTTTTCATAACCAATTTTAATTTTAAACCTATATAAAAAAATTTAGAGGTAATTGGAAATCCTATGGATCTATATGATGATGAGGTAACTTCGTATTTATCTGATGGATTTGATTATTTATTCAATTAGGGAGGGGATATTACATTATCTCGTATATAGTAAATTTATTCCATTGAGTTAAGTAATCCCAATGCACTTTCATCATTACATCATCCCCTAAATCAAGAATTAAAACCATTTTAATCTAATTTAATGTATGTGTTTTTAATTTTTAAAAAATATTCCTATAAATATTTATAAAAACATTTATTCTATCCCAATCCACATTTTTCATTACATCATCCTTAAAATCAAGAATTAAAATAATTTTAATATAATTTAATGTATGTATTTTTAATGTAAAAAGATATTCCTATAATTATTTCTAAAAACTTGTCTTCTAACCAGAAAAAGTTGATAAATATTTTAAGAGAAAATATGTGGGAGATATACTTGAATTTAATAGATAATCCTGGAATCAATTCCAAAACAATATATGTATATAATTCTATCAAAAAAAGATGCAAAGAATGTTATGTAATGTAAAAGAACACTTAACCCAACAATTATGGAAGATGTTAAAAATAATTTTATAATTTCTTCGAATAAAAAAATTATTTTCTCGACATATGATCAATAATAGGCAATCCCAATTCATATTGTCCCCAAAATATTTGTACTAAAAATTGTGAAGAATGAAAAAAATGAACTAATTCATGTGACAGTCCAAAATATTTAGATATCTTTCATAGACTACTGAAAAATAAATCAGGACACAACAAAACATCTTTTTTTCATTTCATTTTTTGATTAAATTCTTGATTGAATATTAATAAAACCCCAATATTTTTGTCTAAATGAATTTTTAGGATAATTATAGGTGTTTATTTCAGCTAAAGACCAAGAAACCACATGATTGGCCTCACCCATTTGATCTATTATGTGATTCCTCAAACCATTCTATTGGTGTAATGTTTTCTTAATGATTTGAAGAAATATGTCATGTAATTTTATATGGTTTCCAGAAACATGATGCAACCCAAAATCAATATACAACCACTAAAAATGAGTTTTTATTTTTTAAAACTTAGATTAATTACTATCAAATATTTTTTTTACTAAAGTGATTATTTTTTCTAATAATGAAACTCTTTGGTACCTAATAAACAAGGTAGAAGATATATCAAGTATGGTTCGATGGATGTTTCTACTCAAAAAAATTAATTTGGAGATAAAAGATAAGAGGGGATCTAAAAATAAAACCTCATATTACTTGATCAGGTTTCTCCATACATCCAAGGTTCAAATTAAAATCAAGGATCCATTTAATGGCATCATTCTATATAGACAACTTTATTTGATCGAAGGAGAAGTTTCATGGTAAACGGGTATGGTAATGTTTTTTTATTATACCAACTTCTATCTCATATAAACCAATTTTTTTTTATACTTCGGGATGAATAAAATTTTTATTCTTGGGTTTTTATGTATATTTGGTAGATTTATAATTCTATAACTATTATGAGATGTTTTTTTAAGTAAGGTACAATCTTTCCAAAACTTTTACCATAAATTATATTTTTTGGCT
Organism: Viscum album; assembly: GCA_963277665.1. Lineage (NCBI taxonomy): Eukaryota > Viridiplantae > Streptophyta > Magnoliopsida > Santalales > Viscaceae > Viscum > Viscum album. Next base: position 690,990,212 of record OY728167.1, read on the forward strand.
ACTCTGTACCTAAAATAACTTCTAGTGAATTATTAGAATGCGTCATACAATAGAATATTCTATTTAATCATACTTGTGATTTTTTTATAAAGTGTGGTAAATTATAATTAATTAGATATATATCAAATAGATAATATATTATTCAAATAACAATGATATTTTTATTCTTTTAATTACGAGGAATAGATTTTATGGGACCCTTTCCCATGTTATTTGGATATTTTTACATATTGTTTTTTATATAATATGTTTCAAAATGGTTGTAATGAATATACACAAAAATTTATAATGTCACGATTTTTTTATGATTTTTTATGTTTAATTTATTTTATATATTTGGAATCGAAAGAGAAATAATTAGTTTCCAAGGAACCCATTTTTAAAACAAGGTCATAGAATCTGTATTCAATTTATATTTTGTTCCCCATAAGACATAAACACCCAATCATGAAAAAATAATGTATATGATGAATTTTATAGTAGTTATTAAAATAATGCTAGAAAATATTGTAAAAAAAAGGAAAGATTAGATCTAAATGTTGGAACACACATTGTGAGATTACAGAACAACTTACACAACCCCAATTGGAATTATCCTATAATAATTGATCTATGGGAAAATAATTAATCTATATCAAGATCTAGGACACAAGGCCAATTTGGAATTCTAGGATCTGAGTATGGATTTGGAAAAATATGAGTAATAAATAATAATTCAGATTCAATCATTGAAAGAAATATGGATAGAAACATTTTCAAATTATATAATTCACAAGGTGATAATAAAAGTGGAACATGAAAAGATAATTAAACAAAGTGAATAACATATAGGTGATAAAGTGCTTCTTTACAATTCCAAACATAATTCAATACCATGTAAAAAAAATTTACAAGTAAAGACCCATTTATTATCAAAACCGTCTATCTATTTTTTTGGATAATTAAAGAAGGAAATAATATTCCATTCACTTTAAATGAAATAATGTTGATGGAATATCTTAAAAATATAACATATATACCATTGGAGGATATCACCCTCCTCCAACCATTTTATAAATAAATCCCACAGGTTGTAGCATTCCTTAAAAATATTGATTTCTCATTTTATTTCCAATATGATAGAACTACCATTTCTGTAAGATTACATTCCTGACACTATATCATTCATGTTTGGCGGATGGAAACCTTTATATATTTTAAGAATTTAATTTTTTTTATTTTCATTATTAAGACTTTATTTTTCATTTTTTTCTACATTCGAATGTTGTTGAGCTCAAATTGAATACCATTAAAAGTTTTGAGCTTATGTTAATTGTGATAAAGTGATTTTACCAAAGAAACTCAACATTTATGAATTATTAAATGAAATTATTTCCATAATAAATGTATTAAAAATACACTAAATCATATCTAACTTTAATCCCATGAAAAAAACTATTTTCCACTTTTAAAATTACTTAACTATAAGTCTTATGAACCATTTCTGAAAAACTATTTATAGTGAACTAATATCTCATGAGAACCATGACATGCTTAAATAACCAATGAAAATGAATTATACTCAAGTCCTTAAGGTATTAAGGAATTGTTTTATAAATTATTGAGGAATTTATTTAATTGAAAACAAAATTTTAAAATAATATTCTATTTTAGACTACCCTGACATCTAACCCTTGTTAGTCCCTAACATCCATGAATATCCTTATTAGTCAACCACATTCTAAGGAAAAAATACCTAACAAAAATTCTCTAAGTGTAAATGAATGATCATGGTTGAACATAATTATATTAGAGGTTTTTATGTGAGTTTATATAAATATAATATCTTTTGTATGATAAAATATGTAGAAATGCTAAATTTGGAAAATATTGAAGGGGATATTATAAAACCTTGAAATTTTAAAATATGAACATCATATTTGATAGCATGTATGACACAGAAAACCATGTGTATAAGGGAATATAACATCGCAATACCTTATGATATATTTAATATTTCAAATAAATTCAATATATTCTATATCATTCAATGAACCCAACACTGAGTTTATTTTGTGTTACACACAAGACCGAGTTTTACTAAACATCAATATAATATTACTATTATTAGTTAATATGATTGTAATATCATATAAATTGGAAAATAGAGAATCAATAAGATTACGTAAATTATATATATATATATATATATTAATGTCTATTAGTTCTCTATTATTTAGTAACAAAATAAGAATCATTTAAAAGAAATTTTTTTTCTTCGGAAAAGTTGTATTTTCCTAAAAGATAATTTTATCATGCTTGGTACAGAAAATTTAAAATTAATTAATAAAAATTTAAGAAAAATTATTTGAAAAATTAAACTTAATTTTTGATATTTAAATATAAAAATTGTCTTAGGGTGAATTTTTTAGATTTTTTTAGAAATGTTTCATTTTTTGATGAATTGTGAAAAATACCGAACATTAGTTGAAAACTACCTTTTAATTCAAATTATTTATGATGATAAATTAACTTTTAAATTGTTTTTAAAGGAAAATTAGTTCAATTTTACATCAATTAATCCAATTTAGGTAATTGGGATCATTTTAATAGTCAATTTAGATTTAAGAACTTGGTAAACTTTTCAAAATGTTTCACTTTAAAAGCCTGTTTTCTCATCCCGTCTATAGGATTAATATTAAATAAATATTTTCCACTTATGATAATTGAATTTGGAAAAATGTATTAATTTTTTAAACTTCATAATTTATAATTTATGATAATTTAAAATAAAATTTTCTTCAAAATATACAGTTAAAATAGTAAAAACTATTTACCGCAATTAAGGTAAAAAATTGGTTTACGGGGTGTTAAACTAAAAAAATAAAGATAGAAGTGACCAATAAACATGTAAAAAACTTTTTTCTGGAAATATCTCGATCATTAAACCTAAAGTTTTCTATAATGTTCAATTTTTTACCATTGGGATACATGAAAAATATAGGAGCACTAAATTCATTTCAAAAATACCATGTGTGTCCTCTCCCCCACTTATAAAAGAACACCCTATCTACTATCTTATGAAATCCTTAAAAACTATTTTTTTGGCCAATACCAACCCAAATACCTACCAAAAATACCTCCACTGATTCTAACAGCATTATTTTTTTCACAAATACAACATTTGAAGGATTTAGTGAACACTTATGTAGAATACTATTAGAATAGGTAATGTTCATCAACCATTGTTATTGTTTTACGTCTTTCTCCACATCATTAAATTTTTATTATACCATTATGACATAATAATATCAATATAATCCATTTACTATGATTTTTTATAATAATTTAATGACTTAAAACCATCTCCACATCCAATAAATGTGTCACAAAATCATCATTCGTGTGTATAAAGAATTCCCACATTGTGAATCGATATCCTTCATTTTTCCATTTCCACCTCTCAAGGTTGGGTATTATGATGGATATAAAGTATATATATGATATTTAAAAAATATATACATTTTGAGTCACTATTTAATATATATATATTTACCTTTTATTCCATAGGAGATACAATTATAACACTCATGTGTATGGCGGACTACCATCTCACGAAGTAATGTGATTCGTCTTTCACTAACACTACACATGGAAGGTGATAAAGATAAAGTTAATTATTACTTGAAATATACATGTAATAATTATTATATTAATGAAATATTTATCTTTCTAAAAAGAAAATATATATTATTTTATTTCTTTACTTTTCACTCACATAAAGATGATAACATCATTCGTGTACGTGTGGACTGTTGCCTTCCCAAAGCGATGTGACTCTCCTTCATATCCACACCACATGGATGATATATATAAGTATATAATATGGTAAATATGATATTATAGTTATTATGGAAATGTAAAATATTACTTACCTCCTTTCAATAATGATCATTGAAAAACAAAAATGTTACGTGTTTGTACGGCCTACCATCTTTGTGATTGTAATGTATTTAATTTTTCATATCCATTATTAATGATTGGTTTTCAAAGTGAAATTGATGTAAGAATATGATAACTATCCCATGATGATTATATTTATTATTTAGATGATATAAATATATAATATTTCCAAGAACCCAAAATTTCATAACAAACCATGCGTGAGAAAATAATGTAATTAACACCAGAAACATTAAGAATAATTGAATTTTATTAACAAATGAGTAGTTATATATTATAAATATAATGACCTGGCCTTAAATGTTACATAATCTTAAGAAAGGTCAAAAATTTGACTTAAATTTACTTCTAGGATCTTTTTAGGTTTAGAGATTTAGAGAATTTGGTCATACCTAATACATAACAACTTAAATCCAACAAGTAGACACATATACTCACAATCCAATTTTTTCATAAAACAAAAACATTCTAAAAATAAACATGGTTTGTTTCATTTTTAAGAAACATGAAATCTCCTTAATCCCAACCTTGACATTGTTCTTCTTTAAGTCATGTGAAAAAAATTTCAAAAATTGGGATGAAAATAAAAAGATTAGTAATGGATACATAAAGAATGAAATCTGTTTGTCTTACAAAAACATGTAAACCATGAATACTTTATCATAATGTAATACTTTTCACCTATTATAAGTAGTAAATGTACTTCATTGAATATAATATCATTTATTACCCTTGTTGTAACCAAAATATTACCATAATTCCCATATAAATCTAAATATAACATATAAAGGTAACATGGGAAATAAACATACATAAATGCAATAACCATACGGTCAACTTCTACACATATCACTAAATGGAATAGCCATATGGACAACTTACACACCAAATTCATTGGAGATTATATCGTATCCACCCATCCATGGTTTATCACAGAACGCCCCATCTTTGGTTTATCAAATAACCACACGACTTTTGTTTATCATGTAACCACCCGTAAAATTTCCAAGTACCATATCATAATCATAACACGTAAAACAAGCATAGAAGAAAAATAAAATTTCCATATTTCAATCATAAGAGATCATTCCAAGATATTTACATAATCAGTCCTTTAGCAAAAACCATTTTTAATACCAAAATACATTAAAAGGGTATATGGTTTTTATTTTTCTTTTAAAAACGTTACAACTTGTAGAGGAAACCAAATATCAAATAATGTTTATGGTGGTGGAGAAGTCGTTGTCACCAGATACATAAAAAAAATTCATTTTTTCATTTAGTGAAATGTTTCATATAAAAATATTCCATTTTGAAAACTGTTGAATGAAAAAAAAGTCAAAGGGTTGATTATACACTGTATAAAAGAAGGAGGTGTATATAATAAAAGGATGCCTCAATGAAAGGATATTAAGACGAAGTCCCTTACCTTGAGTCCGGCTTATCTTGTACAATTGTTATGTTCCTGAATAATAAAATTAGGATAATTTATACTTTCTTGATAACCTTTTTAATTTTTATTATTCATTTTATATCACTTATTACCATCCTATAAAAATTACATATTTATTTAAGTTCATATCAAACGTTCTGTCGATATTCGGTACTTGAGTTGAAAATGAACTTTTTCCATGAAAATTGTCCATGTAATCAAAATTACATCATCTCCAAAATATTATTCTATATATATCTATTATATATGTATTTATAATTTGAATAATATTTGATGATAAGAAATTAAATTCACTATTCATGTAGACGGTAGACCGTACGTATGCATAAACACTACATTTATTTCTTTATCATATTAAAATAATGAGAACTAAATGATACATATGTATATTATAATAACAGTATAATATCTTTGTTTTATATGTTACATAGGTTCATTAAAACCATCCTTTATACCTTCAATGTATGGAATGAACGGGTCAAATCATATTGAGTGGGTGGTAGTCCACACTTCCTCACATGAAATTATCGTATTTACACAACATGAAAAACCTAAAGTTATGTTCTAAATATAAATTACATAAGGATTGAGAAAAAATAAATATAATATATATCAAATATCAATATATTTTCCATCATAATATCCACCATGAGAGGTTGTAGGTAAAAATTGAACAACCATCGTTTCGTGAGTTAGTAATTCACCACACATAGAAATAGCATGTTTGTCACCCATTAAATGGAGGTGTGTGTAATTGTATGTCCAAAATTTATCATAAAAACATACTAGTATATTTAGGATACCTTTTTTGTTATATAATCAAGTAATAAGAAAAGTATATGGTGTGAAGAATTGAAGTGAAAGTAAAAAACATAAGGGAAGGTGTTACCACACAATCAGGGAACCTCTTTTGGTTTATACCAAAAGGATTCCATGAGAGGTTTTATGCCATAAAGGAGGATTCTAAGAAGAGTTCAGTTATTATAGGAATAGTTTTGGCTCATTATTTCTGAAACATAAGTATTTCAATGTGAAATAAAAAGTGAGGAATGGGTACCTTTTTATAGGAGAGGGGAGGGGAACCCCTGGAAAGTATTAAAATATTAAATTAATATAAAATCAATTTCAATTCAAAATGGGCCAAATATAATTTATTTTGAAGATGAGATGAGTATAGTTCGAAATAATCTCATAAAATAATTTTTAGACATGTATTTATATTATTTTCAACCTTATCTTTTCATCTTATCCTTAATTACACTCTTTTAATTTTAATTGAGGTAACAACATTTTAATTATTAAGAGGCTATTAATTTCACTTATATGGGGCCAGTTTACAATAATTGGACACTTAATTAACTTTTAGACCTTAACATAACTACTTTTTAATTTTAAAATATTATTATGATTTTTAAATAACTTTAAAAAAATACTATTTTTATAAAACATCAATTATGTATATTTTAACACAATTCATTTCATTGAATTTAAATAAAATCCAAACAAATAGATAACTTAGAAAAAAAGAGTTGAATAGTCTTATAACATGTCATATTCACAAATAAAAATCTTTTATTTCATAAAATATTTCATAAAATATTTATTATAGTATTTATAATATCATTTATTTGATATTTTTCATAATAAATTTATTATTGTATCATTGTTGTGTCAATATTTATGGTAATTATTAAATCCCTAAAAATGTTACATAAATTAACATAATGTAGATAATTTCATTATATTTAGGGATACAATCTATGTTATAAGTTTCATCATTTTATAACTACATTAAAATTATTATACTTTTAAGAGATAAGAGTGCGATATGTTGTCACTTTCTTTTGTTTTAATAATAATTACATAACTTTTATGGAAAAAAGTCCCTTAAATGAATCAGTTCCGAACCTTACGTGATATTGGTCAAATTTAATTCCTCCAATAAGATTTTTTTCAGATATTAGCATACTTTTATTATCCTTACCATATTCTTTGTTAACCTAATTTTCCCTATTTACCATAAACGATGGTAAATAAAAAGTACCAATGTTACTATTCATAAAGTCCAAAAATAAAACAGATATATTTACACAGTTAAGACCTCTTAATTATAAATATTTAATCCATTTTTTAAAATTAAAAACACATAATTTATAGTAATTAATTAAAAATTAATATGTTTTCCCAAAACAAGAAAATGTGTTTTTTAAAATTAAAAACGATCAAAATATTGACATTTGTTTATATCAAATTTCAATTAAAAATTACCTAAAATGACCAAAAATTGGATTGAATCATAAAGTATTAATATAAATATACTTTAAAACCATTTCATAGGATAATATATCAATACAAATAAATTATATGAAGAGGCAGTTTCGAATTAAAATGCAGTATCTTTCACTATTCATTAAAATTTGTATTTTATCAAAAAATTAACAAAATTTCTACCGAAGTAAATTTTGATGTCCTTCATACAAATATGAAGTTTATTTTTTCAATAAGAACATATAAAAGTAGAAAAAACTATATTTAAGAAGGGTTCTCCATCAAAAGGTTGTAAAACTATCTTTTAAAAATATTAGATTATTTAATGTTTAAAATTGTATTTTTCCCATTTTAAGCCTCTAAAATTAATTTGATAAATGTAAAACCATTTAAAAAACATGTGTAATCATATTATTGTTAATTATATTCATTATCTTTAATACAAAGGCTAAGTTTTAAATACTATTTAATTCAATAATATAATTATTGTGTTTTTCACTCTATAAATTAGTATTGTGTGCGATGTATGGTTTTTGAGAAACATTTTGTTGAATTTTGAGTATTTTATCAGAAAAAGAATATTATTTAATGTAAAATTAATATCTTATTCATAAATATTAATAAATATGAAAAATATGATATTCTATAAATACCTAGGATGTTACATCCTTCCCCCTTTTGGAAATTGCATCTTCGCAATTTTATTTACTTATCATATAAGTGGGGATATTTCTCCCTCATAGAATTTTCAGATTCCCACATTACCTCCCCAATGACATGGGTTTTTCACAAAACCTTTACTGGATGAATCACCTTATTCTACAACACTTGGCCTCTACGGTCAAGAATTTTTACTGGTTGTTCCCCATAATAAATATTCTCTTCCAACAGAACTACCTCTATACTCAAAACTTGATATGGATCCAGTATATACATTATTAGCATGGAAAAATGAAAAATATTGTATACCTTGGATAAACTCAAATGTAAATCCACTCTGTATGCAACTGACCCTATGATATCTAATATTTTATAGTGTCCAATGAACCTTAGACTCAGCTTCACTTTATTACAAAAACACATCCCACATTTACATGGTGAACATTTTAGAAAGACATGATCATCTACCTCAACAAAAAGATATTTCCTCCGGTTATCAGCATAACTTTTAATCATTATCTGAGTTGTCCTCATGTGCTTCTGGAACAACTGAACTTTTTCTGCTATCTCTTCTACCAATTTTGGTCCCATCAACTTCCTTTATTATAATTCATCCCTAAAATATGGTGTTCGACACTGATTTCCATATAATACTTCAAATGGTTCCATCTGTATACTGGAATGAATTTTTTTATAAGAAAAGTCAACCAAATAAATATATTGATCCCAACTTCCCTGGTAATCCACAAAACAAGAACGTATCATATTTTCCAACGTCTGAATTGTTTGTTCTAACTACCCATCTCATTGAGGATGAAAATATTTACTGAAATTTAATTAATTTCCCAATGATTTCTAAAGGCCTTTCCAAAAGTTATAAGTGAACATGGGATCATGATCAGTTATAATAGAGAGTGTAACACCTTGTAACATGAATATATCTTTAAGATACAACCATATAAAATTGATCTAGAGATAGAGTATCTCAAATATGAATAAAATGACCAGATTTAATCAATCAATCAATAATAACCCAGATGGAATTGTTACCTCCAGAAGTCTTTGGTAACCCAACGATGAAATCCATGGATATATTTTCCCATTTTAACTCTGTAACTGGAAAAGGATGAAGCATGCCTTTTTCTACTACCATTTTTATTTAACATGTTGACAAGTCAAACACCTCATAGTAAATTTAGTAGTATCTCTATTCATTCCATCCCACCAGTAATACATCTAAAGAACTTTGTACATATTAATACTACCATGATAAACTAAAAACGGAGAACTATGAGATTCAGATAACAACTTTTTCTTCAACTGTGAATCACAAGGAACACATAATGTAACATCTTAGGTAAATGAAGAATAATAAATTTTTCATATTTATTAATATTTTTGAATTAAATATTAATTTTACTATAAAGGGGTTTCTATGTTCGATTGCATACCTAATACACAACAATGGGTTTCCTTGAAATCTTACGTTGCACACTAATAATATAATATTATTATTTTAAATGGTAGTTAAATTGTAGCCATTTTATTGGATGAAATGAACAAAAATAACTAAAATATGATTATAAATCTATATTAAATGTTTTTACATTTATCCAATAAAAGTTCGAGGCTAAACTTGTGACTGAATCTAATTTTAAGCATAATTTACTTAAAAAGGCCGACTTACAGTCTTTTGATGGAGAACCCTATTTAAATCTAGTTTTTTTTCACTTTTATATTTTCTGTTAGACCAAATAAATTTCTTATTTAGAATCGGGACATTGGGTAAATTGTTTGGTATTTTTCTGATAAAATTCATTTTTTAATGAATAGTGAAAAATATTCTATTTTAATTCAAAACTGCCTTTTAATATAATTTATTTATATGGTTATATTATCCTTTTAATTGGTTTTAAAGTATAATTAGATTATATTTTTACCATTTAATCCAATTTTGGTTATTAGAAGTAATTTAATTTTCAAATTGGACAAAAACAAGTGTCAATCTTTTGATAGTTATTATTTCTTAAAAACAAGTTTTTTGTTTTGACAGTGGGAATTAATTTTAAATTAATTTCTTCCATTTCTAGAATTAGAATTTGGAAAAATTAACTCCATATTTGTAATCAGGAGGTCCAAATTGTGAAAATAGGTAACTTTTATTTTTAGACATTTTAAAGATTTACTTCAGTAAATATTTTATTTACCGTGGCTAAAGGGTAAATCAGGTAAATAAGGGTAAACAAATAATATTATAATAATATAAAATTACCATTAAACGTGTCATAATCCTATTGGTTGATACATATCCGACCATGGTCATCCATGGGTCGATTTTTGGACCCCAGGGAGCCACTTATGAGTGATAATAACCCTTTAGATTAATTAATTTAAAGTAAAGGAAAAAATGACATAAACAAATATCTTTTAGAAAATTAATTTTTACATAGGGTTATATAAGTTATATTTTAGACTATAAATATTCATTGGAAGGACAAAAATATTTCCTAGATAATGATAATTTTTATATAATTTTTATACATCAAATAAATTATATTATTCATGACATAATAATGATGAAGTGTTTACCTCATTAATAAATGAATTAAATAAATAAGATTATAATAATTAGAATATTATCCAAAACATGTCCAATTACTATTAGATGATTTTGTTTCGAATATGAGGACTCTTATATTTGACTTTAATGTGTTTTTGACCTTTTAAAACCGAATATAAGTTTATAATAAAATAATAATTTCACACTTTCCTAAAGAGCCCCTCCTCTACCTTATAAAAGGAGACCACTTCTAACCAATTCCTCACACCTATCAAGCCTTTTGGCTCATCAAAACTCTACCCAATTAATCTACCTACATCCCTATCCTCCTCCTATAAGTCTTACCTTAGGAATAATGCACTTTAAGAAGTCATTTTGGTTCAAAACAAAGGGAGTTACCCAAATTAAAGGTAATGGCTTCTCTTCACTTGTTTTCTTTTATTTTACTTATCCAACCCCAAAAATCTTTTTATTCCATTATTTTATAACATCAACAGTATCATAAATATATTAGGATGTTTTTATGAGTATTATTAGAACTTCACTTACACACACCTCCATCTAATGGGTGAAGAACATAATGTTTTTATGGATGACAAACTAACACCTTACGAAACGATGATTGTTCAATTATCTTCTACCGCCTCTTATGGTGGCCATTACGATGGAACTATATTTATATATGATATATATTATGTTGATGTTTTCTTTATGATTCTGTATTTTTTCCATTTATAGCATGCCTTTATGGTTTCCGTTATCGGTAAATGCGATAATCTCATTAGAGGAAGTGCGAACTACTGCCCCCTCAAATTGATATGACTCGTTAATGCCTTATGTGGGATGTATAAAGGATGGAGTTAAGGATATTTTATATGATATTATATTTTAATTATAATATAACTATGTATCATTATGTTTTAATTCCATTAAAATAATAAATAGAAATGGAAGTAGCGTTCATGCGTACGTACGACTTATCTTCTCCATGAACGATGCATTTCATTTCTTACCTCTAAATGTTATGTACAATTATAAATAAATATATATAGTGGATATATATGAAATATATGATATATAAATAATTAATATCATTCTGATTATAATGGATATTTTACCATATTAACAACATGTAATTATAATAAGTCTATTTTCAACTCAAGTACCAAATATCTACAAAACGACCGTTATTAACATAAATGACTATGTAATGTTTATAACATGGAAATAAGTGATATAAGAGGAATAATAAAATTTAAAAAGGTTTTAAAGAAATTATAAATTAACTTTAGTTTATTTTTCATGAAATTAAAGAACGAACGGTTCAAGTCGGACACAAGGTAAGGGAACTTCTTAACCTAATTTCCGTTCTTTGGGTTAATATTCTCTTTCTTGTTTATGTTGTTCTTTGATTATGTGAGAAATAAATTTTTATATCTTATCATGTATTTATACTTTATTTATGTTTACTTTTATTTAATACACATAATTGATCTATTTTATTTTCAAAATGATCTTTGTAAGGGAATTCGTCTCAATCTCCTTCCATTGAGGAATATTTTGTTTTATAAACAACTTACTTTTATAAGGTGTATAACCCACTTTGACTTGTAATTTTATTAAAAAGGAATATTTTCTCTATGAATTGTTTTACTAAATGACAAAAAGGAATGTTTTTTTAACGTAAGGGGTGACAACGACATTTTCCTTCGCTTCAAGTATTATTTTATCTTTGGCTTCCTTAAAAAACCGTAATGTTTTTAAAAGGGAAATGAATACCATATACTCTTTTTTGTATTTGGTTTTGAAAATGGTTTTGAGAATGTATTTATTATTTCAATATATTTTTCGATATCTTGAAATGTTATATTGTGATTTCAATGTGGACATGTTATCTTTCCATTATACTTGTGTTATGTGTTATGACTATGTTATGGTTCTTGGGAATTATTTATGTATACGGGTGGTTCCGTGATAAACCTAGGGCGGGTGAGCCCGAGATAGATCTCTAATGCATTGGGTAATGTGACAGAAGTAAATGTTAATGTTTCTCCTAAGAGATTTAGGGAATACACTGTGATGGGTATTCCAAAGTAACTCCCTATGTAGCTATGATAGCTACAATGTAAGTATGTTATGGATGCCACAAGTTACCTTTATGATTTATGATCTCTATGTGTTATTCCTAAATCTTATTATTTCATGAGGTAAGTAAAAGAGTTTATGTTTTGTATGTATTTATGAACTAATGTTTTCTTTTTTTCTTTTATAACCCTTACTGAGCTTTTTATGCTCATCCCATGTTTTGAAATGTTTTTCACAGGACTTAAAGTGAATAGGGTCAAGGAAGAGATCAAAGAAAAGTCATGCTCTCTTAAACATGGAATTAGAAATGGCTCTTTTTTCTAGAGTTTTTATTTTATGAAAAAATGGAAACTGTGTAAGAGTGTCTACTTTGTATTTTTGAGATGTATTGTAATAGTTATAGCCTAATTCTCTAAAACTCTAAAACTAAAAAGATCCTCAATGTGAATTATTCATTTTATTCAATATTATGTAATATTTAAGGTCGGATCCTTATAGTTGGAATCAGAGGTCGTTTTAGAAATCTTTAAGAGTTAGGGTATAGTTAAATTAATATCCATAAATTAAATAATGTTAATATTTAAATTATATAGCATTTACAGATTACCATGTTTCTTCACCTAAGATATTTCTTCGTTAAGAATGTTTTTTCATAGAGGAAACATAGAATCTTTTTTGGGAAGGAATACTGAGTGAAATGACCTTCAAAATCAGCATCCTAAGATGTTTGGAATCAGAATTGAATAGTTTGTTGCAGTGATGGATTAGTTGAATCATGTGATAAGTTTTTTGTTGTGTTTATAAAGGATATTTTTGTTTATTCAAAAAGTAAAGAGGAGCATGAAAGTCATTTAAGGGTTTTATTGAAAACCTTAAAAGAAAAGAAACTATTTGGGAAATTCATCAAGTGTGAGTTTTGGTTACAAAAAATTTATTTCCCTGGTCACATTGTTTCAAAAAATGGCATAACTGTTGATCCTGCTAAAATGAAAGTTGTTGAAGAATGACCAAGACCCACAAATATAACTGAGATCCTTAGTTATTTTGGTTTGGCAGGTTATTACTAGAGGTTTTTTGAAAATTTTGCACGGTTATCTAGTCCAACAACTAAGTTAACTAAAAAAGGTGTTAAGTTTATCTGGACAAAATAATGTGATGATTGTTTTCAGGAATTTAAAAGAATATTTTTGAATGCTCTAATTTTGGAATTGCCTTCCAGAGATGGTGAATTTATTATCTACAGTGATGCTTCATTGAAAGGGCTTGGTTTTTTCCTTATGTAGAATTATCACGTAATTTCTTATGCTCCACGTCAGTTGAAACCTCATGAGTTAAATTACCCTACACATGATTTTGAATTAGCTGCTGTTGTTTTTGCTTTAAAAATTTGGAGGCATCATTTGTATGGAGTAAAATGTGAAATATATACTGACCAAAAATGTTTGATGTATATATTAACTCACAAATAATTTAACATGATACATATGAGATGGTTTGAATTAATCAAGGATTACGATTGCACGATCCATTACCATCCGGGAAAATAAAATAAAGTGGATGATGCTTTGAGTCGAAAAAGTAATGATTAATTAACCATGATGCATTTGGAATGAGATCCTTGGGTTTTTGATTTGATGAACTTTGGCATAGTATTTGTTAGTGCAGGAAAGTCTTCTATGTTGTTTTAGGTGTTAGTGAAATCATCTCTATCAGACATAACAAAGAAAGCACAGAAAGAAGAAAGTGATTTGTAGAAAAAGGTAGAGTTGGTTCAGATGGGTAAGTTTCCTGAATTTAACATTTATAATGATTTTGTTTTCAGGTTTGGGAAAAGATTATGTGTGCCTTGTGATTCATAGTTGAAGAATTAGTTGTTATGTGAAGCCCATAGTTCTCTATTTCCAATTCATCCTAGAGGTACTAAGATGTACAGAGATCTTCGGGAGTATTATTGGTGGGATGGAATGAAAGGTGCTATTGATGATTTTACTGTGAAGTTTTTGACTTGTCAGCAGGTTAAAGAAGAGTGAAAGTTACCGAAAGGGATGCTTCAGTCTTTTTCAGTTCCAGAGTGGAAATGAGAAAATATATCCAAGGAATTTATTGTTGGATTACCAAAGACATCTCAAGGTAACAATGAAATCTGGGTTATTCTTGATCGGTTGACTAAATCTCCTCATTTCCTTCCTATTCGAGATACTTTGTCTCTAGATAAACTATCTCGGTTGTATGTTAAAGAGATATTTAGTTTTCATAGTTTTCCCCTCTCCATTTTATCTGATCGTGATCACAGGTTTACTTCTAACTTTTGGAAGGGCCTTCAGAAGTCGTTGGGTACTGAAATAAATTTTATTATAGCTAATCATCCTCAATTAGATGGGTAGTCAGAATGAAAAATTCAGACCTTGGAGGATATGTTATGTGATTTCTCTATGGATTACCAGGGATGTTGGGACCAACATCTTTCTTTGGTTGAATTTTCATATAATAACAGTTTTCATTCCAGTATTCAGATGGCTTCATTTGAGGAATTATATGGGAAGTGGTATTGAACTCCAAATTTTTTGGATGAAGTAGGTGAAAGGAAAATGATGGGACCAGAATTGGTAGGAGATATGGCAGAAAAAGTTCAATTGATTTAGAAGCACATGAGAACAGCTCAGAGAAGACAGAAAAGTTATGCAGATAACCGGAGGAAGGATCTCTATTTTGAGGTAGGTGATCATGTCTTTCTCAAAATTTCTCCACGGAAAAGTGTGATGCGGTTTGGTAAGAAGGGAAAGTTGAGTCCAAGGTTCATTGGACCTTATGAAATCCTGAAGAATGTTGGATCAGTTGCTTACAGAGTGGCTTTATCTCCAAGTTTGTCCCAGGTACATAATGTTTTTCATGTTTCGATGTTGAGAAAGTATATGCCAGATCCATCTCATATTTTAAGTCCAGAGGTAGTTCAGTTGGAAGAGAATCTCTCCTACGAGGAACAACACATCTAGATTCTTGACTGAAGAGAGAAAGTGTTGCAGAATAAGGTAATTCACCAGGTAAAGGTTTTGTGGAAAAACTATATGGTTGAAGAGGCAATGTGGGAATCTGAAAATGCTCTGAGGGATAAATACCCCCCACTTATTTGATAAGTGAATAAAATTGAGAGGACACATTTTAAAAAAGGGGGGGAGGATGTAACATCCAAGGTAAATAAAGAATAATAAAATTTTCATATTTATTAATATTTGTGAATTAAATATTAATTTTACATTAAAGGGTTTTCTATGTTCGACAGCGTACCCGATACGCAACAACGAGTTTCTTTGAAATCTTACATTGCACACTAATAATATAATATTATTATTTTAAATGGTAGTTAACTCCTAGCCATTATATTTGTGGGAATGAAAAAAACTAACTACAATATGATTATACATGTATGTTAAATGTTTTTACAATTATCCAATAAAATTTACAGGCTTAAAAATGTGACTGAATCCAATTTTAAGCATAATTTTTTTAAAAAGGTCGATTTACCGCCTTTTGATGGAGAACCCTCTTTAAATCTAGTTTTTGTCACTTTCATATGTTATATTTGACCAAATAAAATTCTTCTTTAAAAAAGGGACATCAAAATTTACTTTGGGTAAATTATTGATATTTTTCTGATAAAATTCATTTTTTTAATGAATATTGAAAAATATTGTATTTTAATTCAAAAATGCCTTTTAATATAATTTATTTTTATCGTTAGATTATACTTTTAATTGGTTTTAAAGTTTAATTAGATTATATTTTTACAATTTAATCAAATTTTGGTCATTGGAAGTAATTTCACTTTCAAATTGGACAAAAACAAGTGTCAATCTTTTGATAGTTATTATTTCTTAAAAACATGCTTTTTGTTTTGACAGCGGGAATTAATTTTAAATTAATTTCTGCCACTTATATGTTTTGAATTTAGAAAAATGAATTCCATATTTAGAATCAGGAGTTACAAATTGTGTAAATAGGTTAGTTTTATTTTTATACATTTTAAATATTTTCTTCAGTAAATATTATCTTTACGGTGGTTAAAGTGTAAATAAGGTAAATAAGGGTAAAACAATAATATTATAATATTATAAAATTACCCTTAAAGGTGTAATAATCCTATTGGTTGATACATATAAAACCATGGTCATCCTTGGGTCGATTTTGGGACCACATGGATCCACTTATGAGTGATAATGACACTTTAGATTAATTAATTTACAGTAAAGGCAAAAATGACATAAACAAATATATTTTAGTAAATTAATATTTACATAAGGTTATATAAGTTATATATTAGACTATAAATATTAATTGGAAAAATAAATAGATTTCCTACATTATGATAATTTTATTTATAGTTTTTAGATATCAAAAAAATTAAATTAGTTATGACATAATAATGATACAGTGTTTACCTCCTTAATAAATGATTTAAATAAATAAGATTACAATGATTAAACTATTATCCAAAACATGTAAAATTCCTATTGGATGATTTTATTTAGAATATTAGTCATCATATCATCTACTTAAATGTGTTTTGGACCTTTTTAAACCGAATCTAGTTTTATAATAAAATAATAATTTCACACTTTCCTAAAGAGCCCCTCCTCTCCCTTATAAAAGGAGACCACTTCTAAACAATTCCTCACACCTCTCAAGAATTTTGGCTCATCCAAAATCAGAAAAATTAATCTCCCTAAATCCCTATACTCCTCATATAATCCTTACCATAGGAAGAAGGCACTTCAAGAAGTCCTTTTGGTTCAAACCAAAGGGAGTTACCCAAATAAAAGGTAATAGTTTCTCTTCACTTGTTTTCTTTTTATTTTACTTCTCCAACCCCTAAAATCTTTTTATTCCTTTATTTAATAACAACAACAGTATCCTATATATACTAGGATTCTTTTCTGATACGGATTCTAACTACACTTACACACACCTCCATCTAATGGGTGAAGAACATAATGTTTCTGTGGATGGAAAACTAATGCCTCACAAAATAATGATTGTTCAATTATCTCCTACCACCTCTCTTGGTGGCCATTATGATGGAACTGTATTTATATATGATATATATTATGTTTATGTTTTTTTTTATGATTTTGTATTTTTTCCATTTATAGCATGCCTTTATGGTTTCCATTATGGGTAAACGCGATAATCTCATTAGAGGAAGTGCAGACTACCGCCCCCTAAAAGTGATATGACTCGCTAATGCCTTATGTGGGATGTATAAAGGATTGGGTTAATGATATATTATATGATATTTTACTTTAATTATAATATAACTATGTATCATAATGTTTTAATTCCATTAAAATAAGAAATAGAAATGGAAGTAGCCTTCATGCGTATGTACGACTTACCGTCTCCACGAGGAGTGCATTTCATTTCTTACCTCTAAATGTAATGTACTATTATAAATACAGGTATATAGTGGATATATATGACATATATGATATATAAATCCTTAATATCATTCTAATTATAAATTATATTTGACCATATTAACAACATGTAATTATAAGAAGTCCATTTTCGACTCAAGTACCAAATATCGACAAAACGACCGTTAATAACATAAATGACTATGTAATGTTTATTACATGGTAATAAGTGATATAAGAGGAATAATAAACTTTAAAAAGGTTTTGAATAAAGTAGAAATTAAATTTAGTTCATTATTCAGGAAATTAAAGAACAAATGGGTCAAATCGGACACGAGGTAAGGGAACTTCTTAACCCAATTTCCGTTTTTTGGGTTAATCTTCTCTTTCTTGTTTATATCATTATTTGATTATGTGAGAAATGAATTTTTATATCTTATTATTTATTTATACTTGATTTATATTTTCTTATATTTAATACACATAATTTATCTATTTTATCTACAAAATTATCTTTGTATGGGACTTCGTCTCAATCTCTTTTCATTGAGGAGTATTTTGTTTTATAAACCACTTTCTTTTATACAGTGTGTAAACCACTTTGAATTTTACTTTTATTCAAAAGGAATATTTTCTCTACGAAGTGTTTTAATAAACGACAAAAAGGAATGTTTTTTTAACGTAACCAGTGACAATGACATTTTCTTCCTCCATGAGTATTATTTGATCTTTGGCTTCCTTAACAAGTAGTAATGTTTTAAAATGAAAATGAATACCATATAATCTTTTACGTATTTGGTATTGAAAATGGTTTTGATAATGGATTTATTAATTTAGTATCTTTTTCTATATCTTGAAATGATATACTGTGATTGGAATGTGTAAATGTTATCTTTTCTTTATGCTTGTGTTATGGGTTATGAATATGTTATGGTTCTTGGGAATTGTTTACATATACAGGTGTTTCTGTGATAAACCTAGGGCGGGTGAGCCCGAGATAGGTCTCCAATGCATTGGGTAAAGTGAAGGAGGTAAATGTGAATGTTTCTCCTAAGAGATTTAGGGAATATACTGTGATGGTTATTCCAAAGTAACTCCCTATGTAACTGTGATAGCAACAATGTAAGTATGTTATAGATGCCACAAGTTACCTTTATGATTTATTATTTCTATGTGTTATTCATAAATCTTATGATTTCATGAGGTAAGTAAAAGAGTTTATGTTTTTTATGTATTTATGAACTAATGTTTTCTTTCTATGTTTTATAACCCTTACTAAGCTTTTTATGCTCATCTCATGTTTTGAAATGTTTTTCACAGGACTTAAAGTTAATAGGGTCAAGGATGGGATCAAGGAAAAGTCATGCTCTCTTAAAAATGGAATTAGGCAAGACTCTTTAATCAAGAGTTTTTATTTTATGAAAAAAATGGAAACTGAGTAAGAGTGTCTACTTTTTATTTTTTAGATGTAATGTTATAGTTATGGCCTAATTCTCTAAAACTCTAAACTAGAAAATATCATCAATGTGAATTATTAATTTAATTCAATATTATGTAATGTTTATGTCTGGGTCCTTATTCATAAACTATTTACAAACCTCAAATCACAATCTTTATAGATCTTAAATTCAGGTAACTTACCATTCTGAACCAATTCTGCTTTTTTCTACAACTCATTGTCTTCTTTATGTGCTTTCTTAATTATGTCTGATAAAGATGATTTCACTACCACTAGAAACAAAATAGGGTAATTTCCTACACCAATAACTTCCAATCCAAAATTCATCAAATCAATAACCAGAGGATATTTTTCCAAACATATCATTGTTAATTAAGAATTACTCTTTTGACTCAAAGCATCATCCACTTTATTTTCCTTTCCTAGATGGTAATGAATTGTGCAATCATAATCCTTGATTAATTCTAGAAATCTACTCCATCTCATGTTTAATTCCTTATGAGTTAATGTATACATAAAACATTTCTGATCAGTATGTATTTCACACTTTACACCATATAAATGATGCCTCAAAATTTTTAACGCAAAAACAACAACAGCTAATTCCAAATCATGTGTAGGGTAATTTAACTCATGAAGTTTGAACTGACGTAAAGAATAAAAAATTACTTGATAATTTTTTATTAGTAAATGACCAAGTCCTTTCAATGATTCGTCACTATAGATAACAAATTCACCACTCACGGAATATAGGGCCAAAACTAGAGCATTTACCAATCTTCTTTTTAATTCCTAAAAACAATCATCACATTATTTTGTCTAGATTAACTTAACTCCCTTACTTGTAAACTTAGTTAGTGGGATGGATAACTGATAAAAGTTTTCAAAAACCCATCTGTAATTACATGCTAATCCAAGAAAACTATGAATCTCTGTGATATTGGTAGGTCTTGGACATTCTTCAAAAAATTTGTTTTAGAAGGACCAATAGTTATTCCATATTTAGAAAAAATATCTCCAAGGAATGAAATCTGTTTCAACCAAAATTCACACTTATTAAAATTTCCATATAGTTTCTTTTCATTTTGGTTTTTCAAAAAAATCCTTAAGTGACTTTCATGCTCCTTCCAGATTTTAGAATATACCAAAATATCATTTATAAATGCAACCAAAAACTGATCCAAAAAACTGATGAAAGGCTCTATTCATGAGATTCATAAATACATAATTTTAATTAGATAACCCAAAGGGTGTAACTAAAAACTCACAATGTACATATCTCATTTGGAAAGCTATATTTAGAATGTCTTCCTTCTTTACCTTTAGCTGATGGTACCCGAACCTCAAATCAATCCTCGAAAAATATTGAGTTCCTGGGAGATGGTGAAAAAAATCATAGATATGAGGCAAAAAATAGTTTTTCTAAATAGTTATGTTATTAAAAGCTCTATAATCAATACATATTCTATAATAAATAGTTTTTCTTTTTCACAAATAAAACTGGAGAACCCCATGGTGAAGTTCTTGGTTTAATGAAACCTTCATCAAGTAATTCTTGGAAATGTTTTTCAATTCATTCAGTTTTATTTGAGACATTCAATAAGGTTGTTTAAAAATAGTCTTAGCATTCGACACTAATTTAATTGTAAATTCAACCACATGATTTGGAACAATACCAGGAAATTCATTCAGAAAAACATCTATAAATTCTTTCACTAATAGAATATCACTAATCAAAACTGTTTCTTTATTTTCAACATCATGATCTAGATAACTATCAATGCCATCTTCAATCAATCTTTTAGCTTCTTGATATGTTATTAAATGTATGAAATCATTGAAAAAACCATTATTGGCTTCAAATATATTTTAGTGTGCTAAATTGAAATCCAATCCATACCCAAAATGATATCAAACTATACTATGGGAAGTTCAACAAGATTTGTAGCAAAGAATATCTCACTATTGATAATGGGGTGATTCCTATAAATCATGGTAGCTTTAATACTTCCACCTGGAGTCTTTACCTAAATTACTATATCAAATTCATGAGGTTCTATTTCATGTTTACTTTCAAAGCTCTAAAAAAAGAATGTGATGATCCAAAGTCAAATAGTGTATTGTAATATTTTGAAAAAAACTCGTATCATACATTTCATAACATCATTTGATGGTCCCACATCAACTTCATTAGTAGAAAATGATTTTTCCATGCCCTTATACTTTCAATCTTGCTGGTTTCCACCCTGGGTAATTAACTTTGGACACACATTTGCATAATTTCCGAACTCATTACAACTAAAACATCTTACCTCTAGTTTTTCATTGCATGCCTGATCATATTCCTTATAGTTAAAGGCAATATTAATAGTCTTACACCATTGGAAGAACTTCCTAGACTATGAGAGACATTCTCTAGGATGATTTTTACCATACTTTTTAGAATTTGGAAATTTAGTTTACTTACCTCTAGACTTTTTGATGAATTATTTCCCACTACATGCCAACTGGATCACTTCTTTTTCTAGATCTCACAGAACACATGATCATCAGAAAAATCTATTTGTACCTTCTCATAACATTAGAATTGTTTCTCATAGATTTTTAACTCACAAGAAGCTAAAAACCTTCTATATTTTGGCTTTAATGCTGATTAAATATGAATTATCTTTCTATCAATATCACATATAAAATTTTGGATATACCTTGAAAAATAGGTGAAATTGTATTCATATACAGCCACAAAATATTCCTCCTTTTGTCTCAATTCCAATAATTTATTTTCCATTTAAAGTCAAACAGACTTAGTAAAATATTTATCATAGAATATATTCTTAAATTCATTACATTACATGGAATCAATCTCTTCACTTCCTCTGATATGTTTAATCATTGGCCACCACTGATTGGATTCACCTTCAAAATGATAAACATCAAGACTAACCTTTTGATTTTCAGAACATACCATTAATTATAAAATATTTTCCAATGCTTTTACCCACCCTTCTATTTGCACATGTTTAGTTGATCCTCTGAATGATGAGGTATATTGCCTACGTAAATGCTCCACTATCAACATATTTCTGCGTAGTTGGTCTGGTTGATCTCATGCATGGACACCACCACCATTTATCACCTGAGTCAACTGAGACATCACTACAAAAAACTGTTCATTTCTGATTCCAACCATCTCAAGATCTTGATTTTGAAATTTATTTCCCTCTCTATTCCTTCCTAGCATAGCTTTCTATTTCCCCTCGGGAAAATCATTCTAAACAAACATATCTTAGACGAAGAAACATGGTAATATTCAAATGTTGTATCATTTAAATTTTACCATGAACTAAAAATATTTTATGGATATTATATTAACCAATATTCTAACTTTTAAAGTTATCTCACCCAAACTATGATACCAACAATAAGGCCCCTACCTTGAACATTACATAATCATGAGATAATTCATAAATTTGACATAAATTCATTCCGATGATATTTATAGGATTATAGATTTATAGAATTAGGTCATAAATTATACATAACAACTTAAATATTATAAGTAGACACATCGACTCAATATCCAATTATTTCATAAAATATAAACTTTTTAAAAAGAAAAATGGTTCTCTTCATGTTTAAACAACATAAATTTTCCTTGATCCCATCCTTGAATCTATTATTATTTAAGTCCTATGGAAAATATTTCAGAACTTGGGATGAGTATAAAAACCTCAGCAAGGGATACATAAAGAATGAAAACGGTTAGTCTTGTGAAAATAGTAAACCATAAATACTTTATCATAAAGTAATACTTTTCACCTTTAAGAAGTAATAAATATAATTCACTGAATATATTCTCATTTCTTACCCTTTTGGTAACCAAAATATTACCATAAAACCCATAGAAGGAAATATATAACATATAAAGGTAACTTATGGCAGAAACATACTTAAATGGAATAACTATATGATCAACTTCCACACATATCACTAAATATAATATCGAAACATTCGATTTCCATACCCAATGCATTGGAGGTTATAACTTAACCACCCATACATGGTTTTCCTAGAACCGCTAATCTTAGATTTATCACATAACCACATGTCATCGGGTTATCACGTAACCACCCATTAAATTTCCATTTACCATAACATCATCATAACACATAAAATAAGCATAGTGGAAATAAAATATTTCTACATTTCAATATTAAGAGATAATTTCATGATTTTTGACATAATATATCCTTTCTAAAATCCATTTTCAATACCAAAATACATGAAAAGGGTATATGGTATTTTTATTTTCTTTTAAAAACATTAAGACTTGTAGAGGAAGCCAAATATGAAATAATGATTGCGATGTTGGAGAAGTCGTTTTCACCACAAACGTAAAAAACATTCCTTTTGTCATTTAGTGAAATTATTGATATAAATAGATTCAATTTTAAAACCCATTGAATGGAAAAAATTCAAAGGGTTGATTATAGACTGTATAAATAAAGGAGGTATATATTATCAAAATATGCCTCAATTAAAGGAGATTGAGATGATGTCCCTTACCTTGAGTCTGACTCATCACGTACAATCATTATGTTCCTGAATAATAAAAATTGGTTAATTTTTACTTGATTGATAACCTTTTTCAAGTTTATTATCCCCTTTATATCACTTATTACCATGTTATAAAAATAACATAATTATTAAAGTACATATTGGATGTTTTGTCGATATTCGGTACTTAAGTAGAAAATGAACTTGTTTTGATATAAATTGTACACATTGTCAAAATTCCATCATCTCCAAAATATTATTCCATATATATCAAATATATATGTATTTATAATATCCATAATATTTTGAGATCAGAAATGAAATGCTCCATTCATGGAGATGGTAGGTCATACATACGCATGAAGGCTACTATTATTTCATTATCACATTAAAAGAATGAGAACTAAACGATACATATATATATTTTATTTACATTATAATATCTAAGTTATATATGTTACATAGGTTCATTAACACCATTATTTATGTGTTCTATGTATTTCATGAATGATTCATATCAGTTTGAGGGGGCGGTAGTCCACACTTCCTCACATGAAATTATCGTATTTACACAACATGAAAAGCAAAAAGGTATGTTATAAATAAAAATTATAGAATATTAGAGACAAAATAAATATAATATATATAATATATAAATATAGTTTCCATAATAATGGACACCATGATTGTTGGTATGTAAAAATTTAACAATCATCATTTCGTGAGGTAGTAATTCATCATACACAGAAATAGTATGTTAATTACCCATTAAATGGAGGTGTGTGTGAGTGTGGGTAAAAAATATATCATAGAAACGTCCTTTTATATTGAGGATACTAGTTTTTATATATAATCATATAATAATAAAATTATAGGGAGTTGATAATGAAAATGAAAGTAAAAAACAAAAGAGAATGTGTTACTTATTAACTAGGTAAACTCTTTTGGTTTATACCAAAAGGATTCCATGAGATGCTTTCATCCCTAAGGTAGGATTCTAGGAAGAGTTAACGGATTCAAGAAATATTTTTTGGTAGGGATTGGGAAAACCAGAAGGATCTTAGAGTGTAAGGAAAAGAGTGTAATGAGTGATTTTTTATAGGAGAGGGGAGGGTCACCCTTGGAAAGTATTAAAATATTAAATTAATATAGAATAAATTTTGATTAAAAATAGTCCAAAACTAATTTATTTATAATATAATATTAATATAGTTCTAAATAATCTAATAAAATAATTTTTATACATGTATTTAGTTGATTTTAAACTTTATCCCTTCAGTTTACCCTTAATTACTCTCCTTGAATTTTAATTGAGGTAACAAAATTTTAATTATTTAGAGACTACTAATTTCATTTATATGGTTTAAATTTCCAATAATTTGAAACATAATTAACTTTTATGCCTTAAAATATACAATTTTTAATATTAAAATATTTATTATTATTTTTAAATAATTTAATAATATTACAATTTTTATAAAACATCAATTATGTCAATTTTTACACTATTCATTTCATTGAATTTAAATAAAATTAAAAATTAGAGATAAATTAGAAAAAAATAATTTAATAGTTATATAAAATGTCATATTAACAAATAAAAGTCATATATGGCATAAATTATTTCACACAGTATTTATTTCAGTATTTATAATATCATTTATTTGATATTTCTCTTAATAAAATAATTATTGTATCACCATTGTATCAATATTTATGGTAATTATTTAATCTCTAAAAATTATAAATAAATTAAGATAATGTAAATAATTTCATTATATTTCTTTAGAATATCTATTTTTGAAGTTTAACTAAGTTTATCAATACATTAAAATTATTATACTTATAAGAGATTAGAGAGTGACATGTTGTCACTTTCTTTTGTTTTAAGAATAATTACATCACTTTCATAGACAAACGCCCTTTAAATGAATGAATCCCAAACCTTGGGTTAGTTTTTCATCTTTAATTCATCCAATATTATTATGGTAGGTCTTAGTGTAATTTTATTATCCTTACTGTATTGTTTGTCACCCTAATTTACCTGATTTACCTTTAAATGTGTTAAATAAAAATTACCCAATTTACTATTCAAAAAGTCCAAAAATAAAAGGGTAATATTTACACAATTTAGACCTTATAATTACAAATATGGAATCCATTTTTTCAAATTCAAATCACATAAGTTTCATTAATTAATTTAAAATTAATTCTCTCTGTCAAAATGAGAAAATATTTTTTTATAAATAAAACCATCACAAGATTGACATGTGTTTATATCAAATTTCAATGTGAAATTACCTCTAATGACCAAAATTGGATTAAATGATAAAAATGTAATATAAATATAATTTTAAACCAATTCAAAATATAATATATCAATAAAAATAAATTATATGAAAAGGCGGTTTTGCATTAAAATGCAGTTTTTTTCACTATTCATTAAAATATGAATTTTATTAGAAAAATGCCAAAATTTACACCAAAGAAAATTTTGACGTCCTTATTATGAATAAGAAGTTTATTTTTTCAAATGGAACATATAAAAGTTTCAAAAAATATATTTGAAAAGGGTTCTTAATCAAAAGGCTGTAAACTACCTTTTAAAAATATTAGAGTATTAAATGCTTAAAATTGTATTTATTCTCATTTTAAGCCTCTAAAATTAATTTGATAAATGTAAAAAAATTTAAAAAACATGTGTAATAATATTATAGTTAGTTCTGTTAATTTCTGATAATACAATGACTATGTGTTAACTACCATTTAAAATAATAATTTTATAATTTTATTATTTTTCGGTATAACTTAGTATTGTCTGCAACATAAGATTTCCGAGAAACCCATTGTTGTGTATCGAGTATGCTATCAGAAAAATAATACCCTTTAACATAAAATGAATATATTATTTATAAATATTAATAGATATGAAAAGTGCATTATTCTATAAATACTTGGGATGTTACAATAAAAGGATCATATATAATGTTATAAATGTTAATATTATTCTATAATACGTTAATATCATTTTTTAACCACTATATAAAAATATATGTAAAGTAAAACAAGAAGTAAGTGTGAGGTAGGGGATTTCTTCACTCAATTTCCACTCATTGGGTTAAACTCGCACTTCTTTGATTATGTCATGATAAGATTATGTGAGTAACTAATTCAGATTATATTATGTTGTATTTCAAATGTATTTATGTGGATTTATAGTTTAAACTAATAATCTATTCATTGGTTAATTCTCTCATCAATATATGATAATTTTAAGGGTTTATATCACAACATCCTTCTAATCAAAATTTATTGTTCTTGAATATCAATTGAAGTAAATTAGTTGATCATTTCCTAATTAAACCATTTAATTTTATTATCCTATGGTTATTAATTTTATTTTATTTTAATATAACCTTATTATTACTCTTTGGTACTTAGAATGTTTTTTAATATGTTTTCAAGAAAATCCCACTTCATTTATTTCTTCAGTAATAAATATATTTTTTCCCAGAACCATGATTTCTAAAAATGTTTACAAATTTTTTTAACCTTTTAAAAATTATTTATCAACGGTATATTAAACCATTTTTACAATGTAAAAAATTATTTGAAAGTAATATTCGGTCATTTTCAAAAAAAAAATATTGTTTGGGTATTAATAGATATTTTAATGGAATCTTCTTTTAATTTTATGAACAATGAACATTCCTAACCTTTTATAGTTCAAAAGAAATGTTCTTTTAAAATTTTATGGAACATAAATAATCTCCCACATTCATAAACATTATTCATTTGAGGATTCCATTGATATTTTTATAGGATCATTTTAAAGAAAATGTTTTAAAAAGTATTTTTTGATGAAATGGATTTTAAAAATATTTTTCAAAATGAAAATGATATTTTACTCAAGATTATTTTGAAAGATTATTTTATGTTCTTTCTATTCATCAATTCTAACTACCACATATTATTAATTAAATTGGTATTTTTTGATACCATCTTTATTCTTCCTCTAGTTTATTTATGATCATTTTGACTAAGGAAAGTATTGATATTCAGTTCCTTGATTCTTTTTCATATTAATTCCCTTTTCTTGGAATTATTCACATTATTATAGACATTAAATTTCCTCAAAATTTAATATTATTTATCACAAATATATTTATTCCCTAAACTGTAAACCATTTTTACATACAATGTTTACTTTTGTAGTTATTTTATTAACTGGAGAAATATTTATAAATATGTATCCTCGACTCAATACAGATATTTTATAAGGAACATTGTTTATGTATTAAATCAATTATTTGATATATAAGTAATTATTTGGATAGGTATAACATTTATGGAGATATGTTATAGATATCCCCTTGATGTATCATAAGTGTCATGGGATGAATTAGTTGGATAGACTTAGTTAAGTGGATTTTCACCAAATATGTTTTAAAATATCTTGTGAATCATATTGATGGTAAAGGTATCATGTAACTGAGAAACATTGAATCCAATAATCAAAAATTTCTTTCATTCGATATTCTTTTTTTACTATCCAAGAGATTTCCACTACGAAATTATCTCAAGATGAATTTCATTCACAGTGTATTAATTAAATTGATTGTGTTTTAGTTGTTTACCTTTCCATATTGATTCTCCACTATCTCACAATGATAGAAAATTTATTTGAATGGATTTTTTGTTCATTAATTTACATTTCCATATTTTTTATACTTATTGATTAATGATAGCTTTCATTATACTTAACCCTTATAGAGATTTTGGGATCACCCCTATTTTTTTTATTTCCCCAAGATTCAATGATGTTAACAATAACTAATTAGAAGGTATATTATAGAGGGAATAATGATATTATTGAGAAAAAATTATGTTGTAATTTTGGTATTCAAATGTAGTACAAGTGTCAGGTATGTATCTAGTTTAACAAGACAAATAAATTAACGGGTTCTTCAGGATGCGATTCCTTTCATCTTATTCCAATGTTATGGTAGTAGGAACTAGCTCTAAGATACTAGGTTTAGGGTTTCTACAGTTGGTATGAGAGGATGTTTTTTAGAATGCATGGGAACTAGATTTAGTAAAAAATAAATTAGGGAACATAACCCCAAGATAGACTTTGGGTATAAGTATAGAAGAAAATATTAATGGTTTTTTAAGGTATATATTATTTATTTTTTTCATTGAAATGCATCCCTATATCAATACTACAAGTGTTAACGGTTCTATAAAATATGTACTTAGGTGTAATAAATCTAAAAAGAGTGCATCATGCTTGACTCAAGTGTTACCTGGTACATGAAAATAGGCTTTACAACACACCTAGTTTGACACTCCCACAGGATATACTTATGATAATTCAAATTTTATTTAAAAACCATTATGAATTATTTAAATAGATTAGGATAATTAACGAAATAGGTTAAACCTAAGGTGTCTTATTTTAAAATAACTTGTCATGATTTAGGCATCCTATAAATGATTATATGGCCTTTCCACTATGATTATTGTTATCACAAAATAAATTCTCATTTTAGTCAATAGTTGGAACCCGAAGAAATAATGATGACATGGACTGTGTAGGGAATTGTGGTGACCATGAGAAACCAAATGAGATTACGATAGGAGTAAATGATATCATGATTTCCTAATCATTTTTCCCAAAATATTATTTAAAACCTATAAATTTGGAAACTCACATACTCATAAAATATGATAAGTATAGTGTTTTATAAGAGCTAGAGTGATGGAGACCAAAGAGAAAAGAAGGATCCATTTCCATCATGTAAGAAATGTGGATGGATGAACCTTGTAAAGGGGCATAATAGAATGGGAAAATGATTTATTTGAAGAAAATATAGGCATAGAGAAAATAATTTCTGAGGATAAATGAAGAGGACGAGAAGGAAGTAAATCTCATCCCAATGATCTATTTGAAGTTAATTGTCTTAAATGTGGAGAACCTGAGCATTAACTAAATCAATTACATCATATAATGGTTAAAGCCTATACTAGGAAGAACCTATGTGGAATAAAATGAATGAATTATTTTTATTGAAGTATTTTAATAACGAAATTTCGGTTATAAGAATCCTCAAACATATAACTATTTTGTTAAAATTTATAATAATATATATCTTCATTAACATAATATTTATGAACACTATTATGGTTATGACTTTAAGGATTATCATATTTTCAATGTGTTAAACACCACATTAAAAGATTGTGTGATGGTAATGGTACAATATTAGGGACATTTTGGATGAAATTTAAAGCAGGTATATGTTTTAGTTGAAGAAGTTATTTAAAGATTAATTACATTAAATTTTATAGAAATATTTTAAATGGTATTGATAACAATTAGGGTTAATATTATCATTAATGACACTGTAAAAAGATATATCAAAAATTGATCAAAGCACAACCAAGGGATGGAATTTTTTTTATCAAATATTAATCTATCAAGAAATTATATTTCCTTATGTTCTTATATTGAAAGATAATTCATCAATGTTAGGTAATGGATCTTGAAACAAAAATGTTATCCTACTACAGTCAAATCTAATGAATTAGTTGGTATCTTAAATCATCACATATTTATTTTTTATTGCCCTTAACATTCAATTTATCACTCAATTTATTATAATCAATGAACTCTATCAATCTCTATAATTATTTACACTTTTCCATCATGTCCATGTCATCAATTGTACAACTTTTCTCTTACATAGGATCCAAGTTATGTGTTATTCCATATTAACTTGGTACTTCCTTATATCTCTTATTAAAAGTATAATTTATTAGAACTTTTTAGGATGTGAAATTTTCAACAATGTTATTTCCAAATTCCAGACCCTTGATTTATGAGATCAAGTTTAAATTGTGAGGATTCAATTTATTTAAGGTGGGGATAATATAACATAATGAAATTTGTAAATATGATAATCATATTCGATAACATGTTGGACATGAAACAAAAATCATAGAAGGGAATATTAAAAACTAATAAATTGAAATAAATTTAACATTTTAAATAAATTCAATATATTCAATAGCATGAAATGCATGGAACACTGAGTTTATCTTTTGTTACACACAAGACTGAATTTTTCCAAACAATAATATATTATTAATATTCTTCTTTAATATGACATTTTTTCACCTAACCATTGGAATGGAGAGAATTTATAGTATTAAATAAATTGTTAAAATATATAAATTTCACATGTTTATTAGTTATATATTTATTATAAATAAAATAAGACTCATTTAAAAGAAAATGTAATCTTTTCTAGAAAATTGTATTTTCCTAAAAGACAGTTTTGTCACGTTGGGAGCACACAATTTATTATTAATTTTTAACACTTTGAGAAAATTTATTGCATAAAATAAAATTTTATTTTAAAATCATAATACCAAAATTATTTGAGGGATAATTTTTGGTATTTTACTTAAAAGATTCATTTTTGGATGAATAGTGAAAAATACTGAACTTTAGTTGAAAACATCATATTCATTTAAGTTATTTTTGATGTTAAATTATATATTGTTTTTTTCAAGAAAAATAAATTGAATTTTATATTAATTAATATAATATAGGTCATTATTAAAATTTTCATATCGAGTTTAGATATAAAAAGTTAATAAACTTTTGAACATTTTCACATTAAAAACCCCTTTATTATCTCGTATGGGGGATTAATTTGAAATTAAAATTTTCCGCTTATCTGAATTTAATTTTTAAAAATAGCTTAAATATTTTTAATCATACTAATTTCTAATTTCTAATAAGTTCAACTTAATTTCTTTCCAAAATTAATGGTGAAAATAGTAATAAAATATTTACTACGGTTGATGTAAAAATGGATTTACCTTGGGATTAAACTAAAAATATTTGGATATAAATAACTTATAAATTTTTAAAAAAAATTTATGGATATATTGTGACCATTAAAACTATAATTTTATACAATTTCCCATTTTATAATTTTTTTAGACATGAAAAATTTGGGAGCAGTTAATTCTTTTCAAAAATATCACATGTTTTCTTTCCCCCAATTATAAAAGGCCACCTCTCACCTATCTTATCCACACCTTAACACCTCTTTGGTTCATCCAATACCTACCAAAATAACTTTCCAAATTCCCTATCATCATCCTAGAAGCCTTATTTTGGGAATAAATCCAACCTTTGAGACTTTTTTGAAAACCAAAGGAAGATACCTAAAGAAAATATAATGTTCTTCAATAAGCATCTTTATTTTACTTATTTTTCCACCTCATTAAATTTTTATTTTACCATGATGATATAATAACCTATATATATTCCATATAACTTGGATTTTTAAAAAAAATAATATCTTGATACCATCTCCACTCCCATAAAATGTGTTACAAAATCATCATTTGAGTGTACGGCGAACTACTACCTCGCGAAACAATGTCGTTCATTTTTTCATTTATACCTATCACAGTTGGGTATTATAATGGATATAAAGTATATAAATGATATTTATAACATATTTATAATTATGGAATCACTATATAGTTTATATTATTTTACCTTCCATTCTGTATGAGATACCATAACATCACTTGTGTGTATGGAAGACTATTACCTCACGAAGAGATGTGACTCGTCTTAAACTAAAGTATAAAATTTAAGGTGATAAAGATAAATTTAATGATTTTATATTATATAAATGATATAATTATGACATTAATTAAATATTTATCATTCTCGGTATATGATATATATCAATTTCTTTCTTTCTTTTTCACTCATGTAAAGATGATATCATCATCGGTGTACATGTGGACTACTTCATTCACAAATTGGTGTGACTCTCTTTCATCACCAATCCACATGAATGATATATATAATTATATAATATTGTATAAATGATAATATAATAATTTTTTATGGTAAAATATTACTTACCTTCTTTCCATATTGATCATTTAAAACTAGAAATGTTACTCATGCGTATGTACGACCTTTCGTCTCTATGATCTCAATAACTTTATTTTTCATAACCATCATTCATGATTGGTTTTAAATGTAAAATTAATGCAAAGATATGCTAATTATTTCAATATTATTATTATTTAGATTATATAACTTAATAATATGTTCAAGAATTGAAACATTCATAACTAAACACAAATAAGAAAAGAAGATAACTAACACTCGAAAAATAAAGATAATGATGGATTATTAACAGAGTGATAAATGTAATAAAAGGATAATATATTATATTATAAATATTAAAAAGATTTTTTAATAAGTTAATAACATGTTTAAAACCACTATACAAGATTTTATGTCATGTTAAACCAAAATTAGGTGTGGGGTAAGAGATTTTTTAACTCAATTTCTACTCATTGGGTTATACTTCTACTTCGTTGATTATATCATGCTATGATTATGTGTGTAATTAATTTTGAATATATTATTATTTATTTTCAATTAATTTATATGGATTTATATTTTATACACATAATTTATTCATTGATTAATTCTCACATCAATGTTATGACCATTTTAGGGGTTCATTTCTCAATCTCACTCTAATCAAGATTGTTTTTTCTTGAATATTAGTTGAATTAAATTACATGATAATACAATAATAAACCCTATTAATATTCATCTCATATGGTTATTAATGATGTTTTCAATTAATTTTACCATTTTTTCACTCTATCATACTTAATTTTTTTTAGAATAAGTTTTCAAGAAAATACGACTTCATTTCTCTCTTCGGTCAGAAATATGTTTACCTCCAAAACCATGTTTTATAAAAATATTTGCAAAAAAGGTTCAAAATTATAAAAATGATTTATCTGAGGAATTTTCAATAATATTTACTCCTTCATTTTTTTTGATTATTTCTTATATCATTTTCAAAATAATAACCATTTGTCTTTTACCAAAAATGCGAAAAAATATTCTTGTCATTTTCTAAACATGGTACATTCCTCACTATTTAACAGTGAAAAAGGAATATTATTTTAAAATTTTATGGAATGTAAAAAATTAACCACCATCATGATAATCATTTATTTGAGGCTTCATTTGCAAGTTTACGAGGATCATTTTAATGAATAATTTAATAAAAGTAATTTTCAATGAAAAAATTTCTAATTTTTTTTCAAAATGAAAAGGATATTTTCCTTAATAATGTTTTTAATGTTATTTTTATGGTATTTGTATTGATCTATGATAAAAAAACATTTATTATTACTCCAATTGTTATATGTTGATACAATCCTTATTCTTCCTTTGGATGGTTTGTGATGATTTTTACCTAGGAAAGTGTTGACATTCACTTTATTGATTAATTTTTGTATTAATTAACTTTTCATGGAATTATTCACTTTCCAATAGACATTAAATTTAACATAAATGTCACTATTATTTATCACATATATTTTTATTACCAAAAATTTATACCATTTTTACATATGTTGTTTACTTTGAGAGTTATTTGATTAACTAAGTAAAATACTAATAAATTTGTATCCTTTTCTCAATGTGGATATATCATATGGAAAATTGTTTATAAATTAGATATATTATTTGATATATGAGGAATGATTTGGATAGGTATAACATAGGTGGGTCCTGATTATAGACATCACCTTGATGCATTGATAGTCTAATGGGATAAATCAGCTGCCTAGCCTTAGTTAATTGATTTTTCACCTGGTATGTTTTAAAATGTATTGTATAGTCTTTACAGTAAATTTATCATGTTTCTAAAAAACACATTATCGAATATTTAAGCATTAACTTCATTCATTATTTAGCTATTACTATCGATAATATTTTCACTATGATGTTATCTTTGGATGCATTACATTCTCAATTTATTGATTAAACATTCTATGTTTCAGTTATTTACCTTTCCATATTGATTATATATTATCTCACCATTATAGAAAAGTTGTTGAAATTGAATGTGTGTTCAGTTATTTATCATTCTATATTTTTTATGCTTATCGATTCATAATATCTTTCACTATATATAACCCTTACTGAGATTTTGAGATCACTCTTATTTTTTTTCTTTCCCCATGATTCCATGAAGTTTACTATGATTGATATGTAGGGATTTTATAGAGGGAATAATGATATTCTAAAAAATATATTTTTTAATTTTTTTATCCAAATATAATGCAAGTATCGTGTATGTATCCAGTTTTCCATGACTACAAAACTATTTGGCCCCTTGGGATGTGATTCCTTGTATCTTATTCCAATGTAATGGTTACAAAAACTTACTTCTGGATACTAGGGGTCAGGGTCACTGTAGAAGTATTCTTTATAAATTGGAATCTTATGTTTACATGACTATATTATGATTAATTATTATTATCCACCTTTTAAATTCACAGTCATTTTTGAATTTAAATAAAAAACATATTAAAAATTGAATAGAAACAAAGTTGTTTAATGAGGTAGAGATAAGAAATTAAATTGTTGATTAAGTGATTATTATCTGATCATTCAGGAGAATATTCATGGATTTAAGAGTAGAATCACTTTAAGGGGTAGTGATTGAGTATAACATCTGTAATTAAAAGCTGGAAATCATGCATTTTTTTCCAATTGGAGCAAACCCTTTGCATTCTTCCTCAAAATATTTAATATCAAAACCTACCAAAAAATATGCATAAAACAATCCTGAAAAATCCTCATGATAAACCCATTTACAAAACACATAGGGTAGATATTTATAAACTCCTTAATCTTGTGGTTACCTGTACATGAGTTTTTAATGAGAATTTTTTTCCTAAAATTCAACTTTTATTATGATAAGATAAATAAATCAAACAATTTAGGGGTAAATGATAATTATAGGATGGAAAAGTATTAATTGATTTAATATACCTAATTGTGAGAATGAAATAGAGAATTTCGTGAATGAATAATAATATTATATGACTTTGATATTAAAAAAGGGACACACATTGTCTAGTGTTTGAATTTTTATTGAGTACTGTTTTTGATGTTCGCTTTTCTAGGTTTCTATGTTTTATATGTGGGTAAATTGATAGAGTAAATAAATTCATTATATTTTTTTTAAATTAAATTCACTTTATTTAAACATATTTTATTTATTCATTGAGTTTTCAAGAGTTTTTTAGTTTATGTATTAGCTCAATCGATTTTAAAAATATATATTTAAATGGATTAATTGTGAGGTTAATTATTTTATTTAATTTCGTGGATAAAAGGAATGACCAGTCATTGATAAATCTTATTAATTTTTGTTTTTAATGTTTTGAAAAATATTTTTGAAGTCATTTTTTGAATAAATTGTAGTCCATAATTAAGGGAATGAACTTCTATAAGTTTGGTTAATTTGAAAAAAGACCTCATATGTAATTATTAATCTGAACCAACTAAAGAGGAATATTTATAAAAATTTATAAGGTGGATTAATTTCAAGATGCATTTGGTGGAATATAAAATATATTTGGTTATGTTTAAAACATCATGTATGGGTTATCCCATTCATAAGAAATGTTGTTATTAATACATAATGTTTTCTAGGGAGTAGTGAAATTTGGAAAAGGATTGGATCTTCGAGTAATAGGTAATATCCTAGGGTATATAACCTTTTCTTTTACCTTTTCCTTAGAAGATAAATTATTGATATGTTATAAATTCATAAACATTGTGCTTGGATCAGTTCATAAGTAGGAGTCCTCTAGTCTAGTTTTTAAGAGAAACCCCACCATCTAGTTGTGATATGTAATATACTTTTCTTTATTATTGGAAGTTAAGAGTCAGGTTATATTATGATAAGTAATATATTTTTTTATATGTAAGATTTTTACATAGGATATGTAACAATATCAACCTAGTATATAAGAAATTTTACTTTTCCACTAACATGGGGTGTCGAGACCACTCTGATACATAAGAAACATTGAAATTGTATCTGATTTTTTGTCTATTATCATTCATGGTGAAACACAATTGATACATTATATCCAATTAGTTATATGTGAGGTTTTATACTTTATTTTTATTTTGATAGAATATCCCACATAAATTATTTTACTAATATATAAGTATGATTTATCCCTTTGGAACTGCTAATCTAAACCTCCTACTAAATATCACACACATCATTCCCACATTAAACATCTATTAATATATTTATATATATTCTACTGATCTCATGCATTAATCTAAGGGTGAATAGAGGAATAGTATCATGAAGATGATTTTAAGTGATTCAAAATTCCATGATATGGATTTATAAGAATCTCAGTATATCAATGGGGATGCTCAAAATTAAATAGGACAAAACCTCAAAATAATAGATTGGAATGAATGAAGTTGAGGAAGAAACAATTAAATGAGGTTGGGTTCAAAACCATGATTCTTGTCTTATTCCACTTTTATAACTTACTAATTCCCCTTTCTACTACATTTGATCTCCCACATAGATGGTTAAAACCATTTAGTTATTGGGATTGTGGGAAAAAGGAATATTTCATAATTCTTGAGTTTTTTCTTCAATGAGTAAAAGTCTTCTTGTATTAATAATTTTTTATATTCTCCTTTATGGTATTATTTTGAATGCTATTGTGTTCAGTTTATTAGTATTGTGAGTTTTTTTCTACATTAGTTAATAATTATAATTATAAATAAATTTAGTTTTTATTATATATACTGTAATATGAAAGATAAAATTTTCAGTATTTAGTTGGTTACCAGTATATGTGTGGAAGGAAGTGAATGATCTTAGAATCAATTTTTAGTAACATAAACTAATTGCGATATTCCTTAGTGGGTTATGGGTAGTTTATTATTTATCTATCACATGATATATCCCAACACACATAGGAATACGGGTTGATCAGTAGTGATACTACTAGATTAAGCCTCACAATCTCTATCAACCTGGGGTGAAGGATAAAGTGATTGTGGATTACATAAATTATCAATTAATAAGAAGAGTTGAAAATTTTTATGACTAATATTTCATTATAATTGGTAATCCAACCCATGAACCAATCAACTATCGTCACTTTGATAAAATATAATTTCTTAAATTATTTTCTAGTTATCAAAATCCATAATTCACCTAAACCTCACTTTTTCTAATGAGGAAAAATTAATTTTCACACATCCTTGGATACTTCCTTCAGTACCCACAATGTTGTTGTGAATTTTATGAAATGAAAATATTTTTCACCACACTATGATAGGTGATTCAATATCATATATATTACGGACCATGCATCTACCCATTTAACCAAAGGAGGTGTTGGGCACAAGTAGTTTCCTAATAAAAGTAATCTAATTTATAGTATGGGTATTATGTATAAATACATGGTTCAATCCATAAATATCCACAACCCTATGGCACACTGATCATGGTTGACAAAAAATAATTAAAGATAATCAATGATATATACATCATGGAAATATAGTTATAGAAAATCAATTCACAAATACCCATTGGTAAGAAAATGGTTGTTTTATATCATTGAAATGTAATTTATTGAAACTCATTACCTATTTATAAAAGTATATACCACTAAATGAGTAATATAGTTAGTTTTATTATTAAAAGTCCTCTTAACTCATGAACTACAACACTAAAAAATTCAACATTTTTTATCTACCATTATGCGAATGAGGAATCCCAAATAAATCATACCAAATATACACAATGAATATTAATAAACTAATAATAATAAAAAATAAAAACCATAAATATTCTGTATATAAAAAAATGTATAATTAAAATTAAAATGAGATTAATTCCTAAATAAATTGGATAATCCTCTATGTAACGACAAAAAATTATAGACCTTATAAAATAGATATAATGGTTGACAACTTGTGTTACACATGACACCCAATATAAGTGATCCAAAACATATTAGACCAAAACTATTAATAATCCTATAATAAACACTATTATGGTACTCTATTAAAAGGTATTTCCTTTAGAAGATAAATTATTCATTTGAGTTAATATTGAAAATTGGTATTTTCAATAAAAGTAATTTTCCTTATATAATGAATTCTAATTCAAAAAAATATATTTGAGAATTTTATAATATAAATTATATTAAATAAAATTAATTTTTTAATTCAAAATATATTAGTTCACATAGTATGAATATTTGAATTTTTTTGAAACATTGATTTTTACTTAAAAAAACTGGTTTTTGTGAAAAGTTTAGTTTTTTGCTTTTATCAATACGTAAGTGTATCCTAAATGATTAAAAAAACTGTTAAGTAAAAAATATTTATTTTAAGTAAAAATTTAAGAATTTTAATATATTTTTAGAGATTAAAAATCCCATGTCCATAATTTTTAGAACTAAATTAAAATATTAGTTTAATAAAAAAAATTCAGCCTTTTATTTAAATAATGTATTTTCAAGGTGATATTCTATAGTGGAATACCTAGAAAAAATTCATTAATTTTATTTAATTTATAAATAAGAAAATTATTTCATTAAAATAAATCGCAGTACTAATTTTATCATATATATATATATTTAAATTAGAAAAAAAATTCTATAAATTGTTTTGATGAAATTAAGTGAGTTTATTTTAAAATTAAATTTTCAAAATTTTATAAATTTTATATGATGAAATAATTTTCAAATTAAAAATCATAATGTTCAAATTGGGTAATAATTTCAATTTTAATTTTAGTCATTAAAAATAATGACTATGATTAGAAAATTGTTACCACCATAGAAAATAAAAATAGTAATAGTAATATTACTAAGGGGAGAAGGGAAAATATGTTTTCAAATGAGTTTTTGAGGTTATTTTTGACCCATAAACACATTCCCTTAAAATTTTGTCTATTTTTTCTATTTAACCATGAATATTTTCTTTACGTTAATGAATATGTAAGAGTTACTTTCAAAACTACCCATTTCATCACATATAAAAAACTAACACTTATGCCTCTTCAAGACTCGACATGTCGTATAATTTCACCTTGATAATATACCATGTTTTCACTATTATATACATATCCCATGTAAAATAATTTCTGTCCACAATTAGTAATTATAAGGCCTTCAATCCAAAGGATAATTCCTCAAAAGAATTCTCATCTCTAATGTGTGTATGAACTTCTTCTTAGTGTTTCATTATTAATTTCTAATGTACTATCCTTATCCAAAATTATTAAGGTAGTTAAATAAGTATTGTTAGTATAATTAATGATAATTATATTTATTACATAAAATATATTAAATAATTTTCATTTGCTAAGAAAATAAGATAACACTGATTGTTCTTACGTGCAGATTATCGCCACCACAAATCAATGTTGTTCATTTTCCATCACTACCTCTCATGGTTGGTATCAAGAATGGATTTAATAAATAAATATTTTTTTTATCACAAACATATTTTTTTAATTTTCAATTTTCATATTCCACAATATTTTCTGTTCATTTAGAAATGAGATTGTTGTGTGATGTCCAATCTTTCTTAGTTGGGAAAAAAATTTTTAGACGAAATACATTTCCATGAAAAATTTTATCCTCACTTAAATTTTTTAAATTATTATTTTTAAAATAAACTTGTAACTATGTTTTCTTACAATGATTATTATTTTTCAAAAATACCTTTTGATGATTTGGTTTTCATTATCTTCGAAGGATCTATCTCTAGTGAATTTATGTTTCTTATTTCAGCATATATTTTGTTTTATTATGTGATTATTTTCGGTGATCATTTTTTTAGTATAAAAATATTTAATTCATGATTTTATTTTAATCCATGTATATTTTTTATGAAACCCATTATACTTCCATGTTCTATCTATGAAAATTAAATGATTTCTATTTGTATTATTAAGAATTACATTTTTTTCCATGGGTTCATTAAGATATATTTATGATTTATTATATGTTACACACGTATGTATAGATGATTATGGGTGGGGTATTTTATCACCCTAAAATAAATTTTTTTATGTATTTTTCTCAGGAGATATTTTGGTGTGTACATAATTATTTTATTCACATAGGCATGGGCATGATGGGTTTTCTCACATTTTATAGTGTAGACATAATGATTTTGTTCACATAGGGAAGGGATTAATGGGTTTTATCATAAAGTTATTTATATTCTAATGGTTATGAAAAATTTCCATGTTTCATATCAAATCATTCAATATATTAAATATACATTTCATTTCCATTAAATTTAATGTTTCTCTTATTATGCTATATTTTTAATGTATTCCACATTTTTATGTCATACACAATTGTTATATGATTTTTGAGATGTCTTTTTAACCATATCATATCTTTTATTCTTCCTTAATGATATTATCATGATACTTTTCTACTATAAAAATTGTTAGGATTATCATATATGATATTTTGATATTTTATTCAAATATTATTGTTTTCTAATTTTCTACTTTATGTATATGATATGACACATTATGATATGTTTTCCCTTACTGAGAATATGAGATAACAACCATATTATATTTTCATTCCCCAAGTTATGAAGATTATTATATCATGTGATATTGAAAGAGAAGGTTCTATTGGATAATTATTATGGGGAAATTTTATCAAGTGTTTCAAAATAAAATGTCTATGTAGACAATCTCTTAGAAAATAAACATTCTGGCCCATGGGTTCTGTGGTTGTTTGTGAGATGTGTAAATTAAATAATGATATTTTTGTACTATTTATGTTATGTTAATCTTGGGACACTTTATTCCATACACACACACATATCCTACATTTTATTTAATTTACCATAATGGTGAAAATAATATATAAAGATAAAAGTAATGGAAAATAAATATATTGGTTGATCATATTTTGACAATGTTTTATTCCGGAATTCACTATATTATAGGGTTTGGGATACTTCCATTGAATTGTTTCAAATATTGTCTATTAAAAATGAATTTATATTGAATTTTATTATCCTTAGCCTATAGAACTCCAGAATAATAAATAAAATGTGAAATAATGATGGGTGAAATATTACCTGGTAAAAAGTATGTCATTAAATAGTAAAACTAAAACATATGTATAACTTTTAAACTCCCTCTTTAATATCAAATATCAATTCACCGCATAATAATTTTTTATAATATTCTCAAACTCTTGGATATTCATATTAATTTGAATAACATTATATGAAACAATCACGTTAATTTCCTAACTACCAAAAATTAACTATGCTCTAAAAAAATTTGTAGGTGAATGGAGTTTCAAAACATAGTGCTATAACAGAACATACGAATTAAAGTCTTAAAAGTCATAAAATAATCCCATAAAGTACCGTCTAATTTTTATCTTAAATTCATTCAAAAGGGTTTGTAAAATATTCTTTAAAATATATTTGATATTTCTAGTGGATATATCATCAAACTATTTCATTGGGAGTGGGAGTGATTAGACATCTCATACTTCAAGAAAATAGATTCTATGAGTTGATTATAGAAGTGTAAAATTGTTTCATTGATAATAACCCTTTATAATGAATAAAATACAAGATTTAGATCCTAAAAAACACAAGTATTATTAGTATTAGTGAGAGTATCCTCTACCCACATGATAATATTGTATACTACAAAAAGGATATATAAATAACCAAATGATCCAGAGAATGGACAGATGAATCAAATACCCTAAATAATAAAATTTCAAATAAAATTAGTAGTTTTTAGAGAATCTTTTTCATCAATATATAATCCTTTTGAATTGAAATTATGTATATGCCTTGTAGAACTCATACAAATCTCTAATTATGGTTTTCCAATACCGGTAAGAATTAACATCCTTTCATGTTAACCTTTATGATACAATGATACATTGACATGAAAGTATATGACTGTAATAATAAAGGATTTCTTTGAGAATGTATTATCCATTATTTAGAATATAACATTATATTTTAATTTATTTGTTTTAAAATGTATCTATTTATCAAATTTTGTTTCATTAAAGTTGAAATAGAAATAGTAATTTAATATTTGAAAGTAAATCTTCGTACATGGTTAAAAAATGAAAAATTATAAATTCATCCTTAATGGGGTTTTAATATGAGAAACTAGTTTCATATTTTGTTTGGAGTTGGGAGTTTCTTTTTGGGATGGTATTTTGAGAATATTATATCATTGTTTGATTTTTTTGGTGGTGGATTGATTTCTATTAAATATTATAATATATTAAAATTGTTAATTTAACTTCAAAAAATTACATATATTAATATTTGTAGAGTTATGTAAAAGAAACCCTTAACCTATGGATACTTTTAATATAGATATCCATAAAAATGAGTTATTTTTTTTGAATATTGATGAATTTATTAGAAAAAAGATATGGTTCATTGATATAGAATTTTTCTTTTGATAATTTAAAGTCATTTTTACCTGTTTTATATTCCACTTATTGGAAAAATATTTTTATAAAATTCATTTATTATAAATATTAAAAAATAAACAATTTAATGATACTGGAATAGAATAAATTCAATTCAAAAATTATAATATTTCATATAGATAAAATTTAATATTTAAAAATTATCTCTAAGTTTTAAATCC
Source organism: Viscum album (assembly GCA_963277665.1). NCBI lineage: Eukaryota > Viridiplantae > Streptophyta > Magnoliopsida > Santalales > Viscaceae > Viscum > Viscum album. The sequence continues at coordinate 691,034,205 of OY728167.1, forward strand.
CAAAATGTAAAGTTCATAATGAATGTCTAATATACTTTGATTTTATATCTCAAAAAAAAATATAATAATATTATGTTTTTTGAAATTTAGTTTTACATATTTAGAGATAGTTTTTTTTCATTTTTCTTATGAAATTGAGAATAACCTCAAAGTGTGAAGAATTATTTCTCAAATGATATATTGGTTTCTATATTATAAATGAAAAATTATAATGAGACAAATAATGCTAGAGTAATATAATTTAATTAAATGATAATAAATATAGATATTTTAGTTATTTTAACCATATCTCTATTATATCATGTACTTAATGATTGATTATTGAGGTATAAATTACATTTCTACAATCCTCATCGCGTAATGGAGCTTTTTGGAAAATTTTAACATAATGTGAATATTTCTCTCTCAAGAAAACCACCTTGGGTTTTAGTGTGCAGTAAATATCAGTGGTGAATTTGATGAAGTATAATGGTGTAATATTGGTCCTTTAATCATGTATTGAATGGAAACATAAGGTTTATATGTCCTTTACCTTTAAATATTGTGAAAAATATACGAGGGGAACTTAAGGTTATCTAAACCATGTGATTGGACAACCAGAAAGGGATGCATAGAGTAGCATGAAACCGTATAGATTTTCATGACATGATCCTTCTAATACATGGGGCATTTCAATCAAATGAATATAGTGAATATATATGTGTGAGATTTGAATTATTTTTCGGAGGATTATAGGCTGTCCCACATGGAAGCCCCTGATTATCATAGGGTTCCATAATCTTGTGGGGGCATGTGGGTAAGTGTTTTTCAGTTCCACAAGTTTTATCAAACTCCTTTTTATCACTCAAACCTAACAAAGACATATTTTGGCCTTTTTGGTAAATTTTAGGTGTCTAATTTTAATAATTAACATTTGTTGTTCTCATAAACTTTTATGGTTTTCTCTACATTCCAACCTTCAACATTATACATTGTTAGTGATTTAGACATGATATTGGGATTAATTTGACTCCTAATTGTGAGAATAAAAATTATTGTTATGGATTTATGATTGATTGGTGACAATTATGAAGTTAATTGTTCTTAAAAAAATAATTCTACTTTTTTAAATATTTAAAGACTCAGATAAAATAATTACATTGAGATGATGTGAATTTTCATTAAAGATAGTGGGATTAAAGGTTAATGGGGATTTCTTGAGAGTGATTTTAATTGAATTTTATTATAAATATCAATAATAAATATGATATATTGAATTTAATTGTTATAGATAAAAAATAATTTTCATTAATTTTTATAATCATTAAATGAAATTATTTTTTTCATTTAAGTTGTTTTGAGGAAATTTTATTTTATAAAATTAGTTATATTAAATACTTTTGTATAATTAGTAAAATAAATTTTGAGAATTTAGTTGGAATGCAGTTTAAAATACTTAATTATATATATGTGTATCATTTAAATTAATTATTTAAATAGAGAGGATAACTTATGGAGTGATAATGATGAAATAACACCACATATATTATATAAACACAAAAAAGGTTATAGTAAATAATGTGATTTCATGAATTATAATTTAGAATTAGTTTAATTGACATAAGTTTTTAGTGATTATTATAAAATAGGTAAATTTATTATGATGATGATGATGACTAATGATGTAAATCAAAAATGAAGATGAGAATTATTCTTGATGATGAGATTATGATAATTAGTGGATAATATGTTATTCATGTTAATACATTAATAAATGATGATATAAAAATGATTTATTGAGGTGTTAGATTTCATGAGGTAGTAATATGTTCGGAATATTAAAATTTTGTGAAAATTTATTTTTAATACCTTGGATAACTTTTGATGATCTTCTTGACTATGTCATTAACAATTAATTAATATTTGTTTTGATAAATGAAAATCTTCATTTTATGCCTTATAACCTGAGTTAGGGAAATATAATTATGTGTTTTAATATTTAAGGCTCCCACTTATGATAGAATAAAAAAATTATGTCGAATTATCGCTTGAATTAATTTTTCTACTTTTTATACTATTTATTTTCTTATTATATTTTATTCCAAATTATTCTAGTAATATTTTTTTAGTTTTTTTATAATGATTCTTTATGATTCTTGTGTGTTTTTTTCATAACATTATGTTAATTTTTCTGAACATTTCGACATTATTTCTAAACCATAATATGGAATTGTCTAAAAATTATGAAGATTTTGTCTAAAAATTATAAGTTCTCCCCAGCCTTAAGATTAGTCTCTCTAAACCATACAAGTTTCCCTCTACCATATGATCAGTCTATATCAACCTAACAAGATGAAAATTATAATATTTTTTTTCAAAAAGGGTGGAATATGATGTGATTAATTTTAACCTTACAAAATAGATATACCCTATGTGAATTAACCATAAATGACCTTAATTAGTTCCGTTATAATATTTTTTAAAAAATTATATTATTTTTTAATTTTTTTCTTTATATATTTCGAATTTATTTTTTAATATTTACTACATTCTAATTATTTTGGAAGCATTTATTATTATTTAAAATTTATATTATCAAAAAATATTAACTATATGCTTACTCGTTTATTATGTGATTCAAATTTCAAATTCAAATATGGATTATTATTTTAATTTGATTAATTTTGAATGGTTTGTGGGAATTGTGCAAATGATTAATTAAAGAATTTGTGGAGTATTTGTTTTATAAATTAAATTATTATTTATTTATTATTATCAACTCACTATATAGACTATTTGAATTTTATAGAGTACCGAATAAAAATTAAATAAACATTTATGTACAGATTCCGTTTGAATTTATAGTGGATGATCATGGACTTTAAAGTGAAGAAAATATTAGTTAATAATATTCATATTAATTGCAAAATGAAATTCATACATGAGGAGATAAAGTGAAAATTATTCTATGTTATGTGTAATGTTACTAGGGGTCTTAGAGCTTCATCATATGAATGTGTGATAAGGAATACCTAGAATGCTGAAGCTTTATTGTTTGAATTCCTTTTAAGGGACAAGAAGATCTTTTGGAAACCTATATTTTAAGAATCGTCTATCCAAAAAGTTTCTTTGTTTTTTATTTGTGTATAGGTAGTTTCTTTCACTACACTATAACTTATTTGGGTTATACCACCATGAAAAAGTAACAATCAGTTTTTTTCCACATAAAAAAAATGTAGTGACACATGATTTGATTGGTCCTTTTAAAAATCAATATGCTTGGGATGATCTTATAAAAATGAATGATATAAGCCTACTCCTGTATAAATGGCTGAGTAATTTTTGGGGTTTATCCTTTAAATATCCTTGGGATATATTTAATCACGTTATATTATTGGTTTAGGGTTTCTATATTTAAAAATTTTGAGTTTTGATTGAACCTATAAAATGCTTTTGTCTATAGTGGATATCCATAATCCTAGGTTAGATTTTCAGGAGTAAGTATATGTTAGTTTGGATCTGAGATATTATAAAATAATTATTTTTATATATATTTTATTATTGATTAAAATATTTACACATCAATGGCCTCTATTATTTTAAGTGAATAATTTTTAAATAATTTTAATTCACCAAATTCTGAAATTTATTTTAAGTAGATCTATTTTTTAATATTTATAATTCACACCATATCTTATCACTAACCAAGATGTGACCTAACATTCATATCAGATAAATACCTTCTCCAGATTAATTAGATTATTTTTATTTCTAATAATTTAACAATTTATATTAGTTCAAGAAATTTTATAGTGCTCTACTATTTAACATTATACTAAAATCTATCCTAATCTTTAACCAGACTAAGGGAAAGATATATTTTCATTCATGAAAATTTATAATGTGGAAATTTTTACCATTTAAGACTACCATATTTTAATAGAAAACATTATATATATTTTAATAAATGAATGGGGGTATTTTTTAAAAAAATTATAGCTTTTTAATATTGGAACATCATGGATATATCTTACCAATTAGCAGATGTTTTTCCTGATGCATTTTTGGTAATAGTGATGTTAAATAAGTTTTGAATTAAAATTTAAAAAATTTTATTTACTATTATTTTATAATAAATGTTTATAGTCATATTTCCTCTTGAAAAAATAATTTTTACATCTAGAGTACATTAATGGTGTCTCATAAAGGAACTGAAAATTATAGAGAACCAAACTTGTTGTTTATAGGGTTGAATTTCAAGAATTGGAGGTATTTGATCGTGAAAGTATTAGTGAGATGTATAATAGGTTTACTAATATTGTGAACAACAGGTGTGCTATTGGGGAATTCATAAATAATAAATTATTAATTTAAATAATCCTTTTGGATTTACAAATGAAGCGTCATTCCAATAAAGTTGTTATTAAAGAAAAAAAGAATTTTTTAAAATATAATCTGGATGATCTTTTTGGGTATGTTCTTTTATATGAGATTGATTTGAATACTATTTTTAATCATTATTATGACTAAAATTAGGTAATAACTTTTCAATCTATACATGTGTCAACTAAAACAACTAGTCATGGTTTAGGTTCATTTAATTATAAAACAATTGATGATTTGAATCAAATAGAAAGGTTTTTACATGTTATTATGAAGAAAATTCAAGGTGAAAAGAATCAATGGAACAAGAATTATTAAAATATTTTTAAAAGGAAGCTGAATTCATGTTTTAATATATATTTTTAATACAATATAGTAGGAAACACAAAATATGAATTTCCAAAGAAAAAAATGGATAGTAAGTGAATAAATTACCAAAAAGAAGAAGAATAAAAATGCTTTAGCTATTGGTTATAGTCTTATAGAATATTCATACTCTATTAAAGAATCTATAATTTAAAAATAAACAAGTAATATTTATGTTTATAATAAATATTTTTTCTCTCCTTCTCAATCATCTTCATCTTGTGTTTTTGAAAAATATTCTAATAATGATGAATAAATTTTTTTAATGGGTAATAAGGATAAAGATATCAGTTATTATTCTCATTCAGATTCCTCTTATAATTATAAAAATTAAAAAAACAATATTAAGGGACTATATTAAATTTGAGATAAATTTAATGAAGAAGTTTAAATATTATCTACAAGTATAAAAAACGTGTAAGGGTAAAAATAATGTTAACAAATAGAAGAATAATTTTTCCCTTTAGATTAAAAAGTTAAATATTGTCGACTCTAAAATTTCTAAACATAAATAAGAGAATGAAAATATTAAGGATGTTTCTCAAAAAAATAATCAAGGATAAGAAAGTAAATTTATTGTTTTGTTGGATGATTTATCTAAACTTATAAAAGAGAATAACAACTTGAAATTATTTACTTGATGTACAAATGATAAATCCTTTGATGGTTTGGAATTTATTAAAAAACAAAATTTTAAGCTTAAGGCTTATATTAAAGGTATGAAATAAATTTTATCTAGTTTTATTATTGAAATTCAGATTTATATTATTTTATATTATTTTTCAGAATTTCTAAGACAAAGAAAAATAGGTATTGTATTGATTTTGATGGAATACTGCCACAAATATATAAAAACATATTTTATAATGATGAATCTAAAAGTGTATTCTCTATTACTTGTTTCATATGTTATTTTGTAGTTCATTATACATGTTAATACTCTTTAATGTTTACATAATCATTTGGTTAAAAAAATAATTTTATTTCTACATATTATTTTAGTGTAAAAAAGACTAAACATAAAGAAAAATTTGTTACTAAATGTGATTTTTGGAATCCCATTTAATTGAAGTTTGTCTTGATTCCAAAGTAATAATTCCTAATTATGGAAAACATGAACATCATTCATCTTTTTAAAATTTCTATATTCTTGAATGCTTAAATCTTGTAATTATTACTTATGGTGGTGTGAGTGTGAAATTCTTCTTGAAATATGGTTTATTGAAATTTACATAAAATATGATTATATTTTATTTCTTACATATAATTTTATGATTCCTTATATATCATTAAATTTTTTACGGAACCATTATATTATAATTTTTTTATATAAGTTGAGTCATATTTATTTTCTACTACATATGTATGAAGTCTTCATAAACACACAAATTTGATACTATAATGTTTATTCAAGAGAAATAAATCATCAATTAAATTGGTTCTTTACTATATATTTACAAACATTACTATTTTTAGTTGGAATATATTTTTAAAATGTATGAATTTGGAGGGATTGGTCATCATTAAACTTAAAGAACAGTTTAAATAAAATTTTCACATATAAAAATCTACATGAATTTAAAGTATATTCTGTTACGTATGTTTAAGTGTGGAGTTTGGAATTTTATAGAGATTCAAAATGACGAGTTTATTATTTTAAGGATGTTGAATCACAGTAAATATTCATTACTAAAATATATTATTTAATATATTTTATATTTATATTGAAATAGAATTTATTCTTAATTGTTTTGAAAAAAGATTGACAAAAAATCTAATTTAATATTTAGTAAAATTCATTCATGTTCAATGCCTAGTTTATGTTTAAATTTTGGGGATAATATTATATATTTATTATTATTTTTAAAATATATTAGGAATAAAAATTTATTTCAAAATGAGGAAAATTATATTGTTTTTAAATGGGGATAATTTTTATTTTTATTTACAAAAATGTGGTAGAAAATGTTTTCAAAATTTAATTTTTTAATAATTTCAACTGGGTTGAAATGTTTTTGAAATTATTTTCAATTATTTATGGTTTTTTAATTATAAAAAAGTAGGGATTCTTTAGTAGATCCATGACACTGGAATCATTAATTCTTTAAGAAGTACACAATTTTCACTTTATCTATTCTAAAATTAGTTAAGCAAAAGTTATAATGGATTTCATTTTTTGAAGATTTCAATACTTATAGAAGAAAAAATGATGCTGAATTATTTTCATTATCATTTAAATTAAATTTCTTTCATTTTTTTATTCATTTTATTATTATTTTTTATTCTGTATTATTATGGTAATATTCCGTTTAGTTTGTCTAAAAATAGTTTTTATGAAACTTATGCATTGTTTTTTTGAACCTTATGAAGATTTTTTCGAACCTTATGACAATATGTATGAAACATACATTATGTAACAACCAAATATTTCAGAATATATATTTTTTCTTTAACAAATTCGAAGTGTTCGTTGTATTTCTTTACACATAGCATTGATCTTATATGAACTTCTTTTTTTAAAATTATTAGAAGTACCCCTCATAATATATCCATTAAATTTGAGAGTTTTAATTAGAGTGATTATATTATAAAATATTTTTATAAAAGGGTTTCCATAATAAAAAATTATTGATTAATTATTGGGAAATAATTTCTCAAATTTTTATAAATACACTACATTCATATAAGACATTATTTTTCTAGAATTGATTTTTACAAATTATACATTTTTATCAGAATAAAATATGATGATAAATACAGATAAATAATGAAATATATTAATGATTTATGAAAAATGTTAATAATAATTTATACATTTATTTTGAATTGGTAAAATTGAAGATAAAATAATTTGAAGGTAAAAAGTGATATTTTTTCAAAAAAATATATTCTTATTATGAACACTATATTTTCTTAATAAATTTAATTAATAACTATTTATGAATGATTTTAATTGAAGGTGTAGATAATATATATTTATATTAATCTAATTGGTGTTCCTCTAATTGATGGTTGAATGATCACAAACAGTAAATTTGTTTCTAAATATTTTATTTAAGATTCTTTCGGTGTTTATTTTTGATCATTAAGTTAGGAAGTTAAATAATTGATCAAAGGGTTCAAAATAAGCTTTATAGGATATATGGAGGAACCTCACCTTATAGTGGAACTTTATAGTTGTTAGGAAACCATAGAATGGTATGTAATCCCTCATTGGGTTGTCAGTAAGACTTAATGGAACACATGCTCTATATATGCCCCAACAACCAGCCAATAGCCACCCAAAAACCAGCTAATAGTCCTAATGGCTAGCTAGTGGGACTATTTTCAGGCCAGTTATCTTAGTAAAAAATCTTATTAAAAGTGGACCTCACCTATTTGAATAACATTTTAATGATCCGTTATACTTTATACATCTATATAATGACCAAGGTACATTTGGTGTAAATAAATAGAACCCAAGCGATTCATATAAATCAATTCATTCAAACCAATCATCAATCAGAAGTGAATCAAATACTATTGCTTCTTCTCTTGATAATTCTTGAATGCTTATTTATTTTACTCAAATTATCTATCATATATTCATTTATATCTATCTCATTCTTATTGATCCAATTTTTTCAATAGATTAGTTATTTATTTTTAATGGTTTTTCCTCTCATAAAACCTTCTCATCTTCTTCCTCTCTTGGGTGCTCAATACCACCAAAGTGATGGTTATTGGGCTTCTCAATTTTTCCAGTCAAAAGAAAGTATTGTATTGGGTTCCATTATTTCATCATTGAAAAAAGTGTTCTCATTTTTTTCTCTGGTATCTTAGATAACATTATAGTAAATTATCTTGGTCAAAAACCTCTCATTAAATTTATGGGATGAAATATAGTGACTTGTTTTAAGTCATTTCAATACTCAATGAACAAATTTGGTTTCCATTTAATTTACGTTGTGATTAAATTTTTATTGTAGAAATAACACTAATAATTTCATGTTATTAATTAATTTTATAATTTAACTTTTTAAATTTATTTTTATTTCTTAAGGGAAATCCCCCTCATCATTTTATATTACTCAGATCGTTACTTGGTTTCAAAGGATATATACTTTTCAAAATTGTTTTTTAAAAATAATAATTGTTTTCCAGGAAGGATAATTAAAAGATAAATTATACATATAACACCCAAGGTTCTCTTAAAGGACACTCAATGGGTCAAGAACTATTTTTTATGTCTTTGATTATAGTTATTGGAAAAATAAAATTTCTATTTTTCATATAAATATAGGATATACAATCTGAAAAATAGTTATGCATGGTTATATTTTTACTATATAATTAGAGGAAAAATGGAATACAAATGATATTCAACAATTTAAAATGATGGAGAATCAATGGATTTTATTAATTTTGGTTTATATTAGAATGAATTTAATCATATTTTCAATTGTAAAACTACTCATGAAATTTTGAAATTACTTGAAGTAACCTGTGAAGGAAATAATAAAGTAAGTGATATTAGACGTGATATATATAATTGATATTTTTAATGTTTTAACATTCAATATAATCATTAAAATATTTATATGTTTACTTTATTTATGGACATTTTCAATGGAAGGAAATATATTAGTGATTATCTTCACATATAAATTCTTGTGAATAAGTTACTTCGGGTATTTCCAGGTTCTTAGTCACCTAAGGTAATAGCAATTTAAGAACAGAATAACATTAATAACATGTTGATGGAAGAATTTATTACATCACTCAGGACCTATGAGACTACCATTAAATAGAAAGATGAAAAGGAATCCAAGGAATTTAAAGATAAAAATACTATTTCCTTTAATTCAATCAATTATTATTCTTCCTATTATGGTAATGATATTAAAAATGTAGGCATGAAGTCAAAACAATTCATCGGAAAAAAGAAATATTTTTATTTTACCAAAAAGATAAATGAAAGTGAATAAACGGAGGTAACATTTTTCAAATGAAAAGAAGAAGGGACACATAAAAATAGAGATCCCCATATTCAAAAAAAATATTAAAGAAATTAATAAGAACAATAAATCATTTAATGTTTCTATATAGAGTTATAGTTATGAATCCCTATCCATAATTGAATCAAGTGATGATGGTGAAAAATGTCTCATGGATGAGTTAAATGATAAGTTAAATTCTAACACTTCTTCCTATTCTTCAATTCAATTAAATTATGAATATCTTTAATATTATTGAGATCAACTTGAGGATGGATTTTGTGAACTAACCAAAAAAATAAATGAACTAAAAAATAAATATAATCATGTAGTTATTGAAGAGGATCAATATTCTAAAGAGATAGATGATTTATACTTAAAATAAAAATACTAACCTAATATATTAAAATTATAGTATACAATTAAGGATCTTAAAAATTATCTTTCTATGTTCACTCAAGATGAGAATAATTTAAATCAAATAATGGGTTCCCAACATCAAGTGAAAAACTATTTTGTCTTAATTTGGTTGTTCAAATCAAGCTAGAACCTCTAAAAATACCAGTTTTTAAGAGGATTATCTAAAATTATATTTAAAAATTATTATCATAAAACCGGGAATCTTATTTATGAATTTGGTTTTTAAAATTCATCACATGTAAGACACTAATGTTCACATCTCTATTCTAATAATTTGTTCCAAATTTATTTTTCATAATGAAAATGGATTCTGAAATATCTTTTATATTACATGTAAAGAACCATAATTTAGGTACCAAATTTGTTAGAATCATTATTATTTTGTGTAAAAAATTTATCAAGTAAAAATTATATGGAGACATAAGGTATATAGATAGTGGGATCACGATACACATTAGTGGTGAGTACTCCAAGTTCATTCATCAGGAAAATCTCAATAGAGGTTGTGTTGCTTTTGGTGATAAATGAAGGAGTAGAATAATTGGTATATATACTATTGAGTTTTCAAATTCTACCATTATAAAATATTTTTTTGTTGATGGTTTAAAAATTATTTTTCTTAGTATTATTCAATTATATGATAACGGTTTTAAATTATCTTTTAAAAATTAATTTTGTAAAGATTTTTATTCTAAATGGAATCTTTCATTTTCATCTTCTCATTTTAAAAATATTTCTATACTTGATTGAAAATATATATCAAGTATAAATATTAAATTTTTTAGTGACCAAGATTTTGAGTCATGGATTTGGAATATCTTTCTTGGTCATTTTAGCACACACACACTTTTCAAACTCAACAAAAATTACATAGTATTAGACTTATATAATTTTTTTAATTACATTTTTTGTGAACCTTTCCAACTCGATAATAAATAAAAACTTCTTTTAATTCTAAAAAGGAAGTATCCATTTCCAAATACATCGAGTTTATTCATCATGATATTTTTGGACCGACCAATGTTAATCGTATAGGTTTCAATATTATATTTTCATAATTGTCAATGATTATAAAATATTTACATGGGTTTATTTCTTAGATCATAAAAATGTGTCTTGTAAACTCTTAATTGAATATACCAAGAAGTTTGAAAATTAAAAGTTGTATAAGATCGTATCTTTTTATAGTGATCATGGGGGATATCTTGAAAATAAATATTTTAATAAGCATTGTACATCCCAAGACTATAGTCATTATATTTCCCCTCTAATGACACCATAATTAAATTGGGTTGTCGAAAGATGGAATCAAACACTACAAGAGATTTAAAGAAATCTCTTCAATTAATTAAGACTCTCTCATTATTTTTTAGTCTAAGGTATTAAATACTTATTATTATATCTTAAATGGTGTTATTGTAAGACCCTTACTTAAGAGGACCCCTTATGAGAAATTTAATAGAAAGGTGCTAAAATGTTATTTTTTGTGGTGTTTGGGTAAAAATTGTATATTCCTAACACCAAAGACAGCCAAGGAAGGTTTCCTCCCAATTATGATGAAATTAATTTTTTATTAGGTACTCTAACTCAACTAAATAATAACAAGTCTTTAATAAAATGATAATACCATAGAATAATCAATGTGCATCAAATTTGCTGACAATTTTCCAAAATTTCATCCTTAAATTGACGATGTTGATGTTTACATTGATTATCTGACCTTATATAATCCCCCTCCTTCTAAATAAATTAAATTTGAGAATGAAACATCATCTATCCCTTTACACATGGCCTGGGTGAAATCTAAAATCAATACCTTACAAATTTTACAGGTAATTTTCATGTTGCTTCTCAAACTAGATGGTTTGTTCTAAATGGGTTTAAACACCATGATTTTCTTTCACAAATAAACACGAAAATATTAATCATTCCATTGATGATAAAAATTGGGTACTTGTAATGAAAGAATAAATAAACTAGTTCAAAAGAAATAATGTTTGGAATATTTTTAAAAGACACAATGATCATCTAATTATTGATACCAAATGGGTTTTACAAAATAAGTTAGATGAGAGAGGTAACATCACTTGCAACAGAGATAAAATTTTAGATAAAGGATAGAATTAATAAAATATCATTAATCATAAAAAAAAACTTTGCAAAGATCTATAATAAATAATCCATTATAATTTTTTTATTATTCACCGCTCATTTAAAATATAATCTTTTTGAAATGGATTATAAAAGTTTTTTTAATGGTATTATTTCTAAAAAAATTTTTGTTGAAAAAAATCCCAGTTTTGAAGATTCAAAATATTAAAATCATGTTTGAAGTGTCCAAAGGATCATTATGGTTTTAAATAATCCCCTCAATCAGATCATTAATGGTTAACTAAATACAAATTAAAAATTATTTTAATTGTTAAAAGATTATTCAAAATTGTTAAATATATTCCTAATGATTTAGTAGTTATTAAAATTTATTTCACCGATATTATTTTTGGTTCCAAAAAAGTATATGCTTGTAATAAAATAATATATTTAATGATAATTGAATTTAAAATTAGTATTATGCATGAGTCAAATTGTTTATTGGTTTTCAAATTTCTCAAACTATGGGTGGAATTTTTCTAAACAAAATAAAATAAAAAATTATATTTTAAATAATTTATTAATGGTTCATGTAATGGAAATAAAATAGATATGTTTACATTGTGTTATCTAACACTGGATGTATAAAAAAACTAGTTGATGAAATGTTTATAGTGGTATGATTGGAATATTTCTTTACCTTAATATATTATGGTCAGACATCATGTTTAGTGTTTTTAGTTATGATCATTTTCAAAATAATCTCACAGAACAAAATTTAAAATATCTTAAAATAATTCTTATATATTAAAAAGGTTTTGTAAAATCATGGTTTATTATATCCTAAAGATACCTATTTTAAACTAACTTTCTCATTCTGATGTTTATTTTGGTGGATTTTAATTAGATACAAAAATCACAAGTGGTACTTTCACCTACATGGAAAATCCATATTCTCATGAAGTAGTAAGAATAAAAAATTTATTTCCATTTCTATAGTTGAAGTAGAATATATAGTCATAGGGAGTTACGACACTCAATGTGTTTGGTTGAAAAACACACTCTTAGATTATGCACTTATATATGATCATGTTCATATAAATTAATACAATGAAGTTTATATTATTATTTCTAAAAATCTCATTTGATACTTATGAACTAATAAAATTGATCCTAAGAACCACTTTTTTATAGATCACTTTCAAGAAACTGATATCTTATTACATATTATTATAATGAACTCTAAATTAGCTGATATTTTCATGTAACCCCTTATTCTATAATGTTTTTATTTTATTAAGGGGGAGTTATGAGTGGTTTTATCTTGAAACATAAATTAATATTAGGAAATTTTGAGTATTTTATTTTCCTTTATTTTTTAAAAATATCTTTATTTAAAAATGTTTTAATAATCATTTTCTAATAAATTAAATTTCATTTTTTCAAAATAATTAATCCTTTTAAAGGGGGCTATTTGATTTGTTTTAAATAACATGCATGATTATGAGTTCTTTTTTATAGTCACAAATGGGGAAAAAATGATCATACTATTTTGAGTGTATTTTCAAAATGCTAATGTAAAGTGTGCAATCCTTTCTTAGAAAAGGAATCATTTTTTGGATAAAAAAGAATTAATGTGGTTTTTCTAAAAATGAACCTAGGGGTAATAACGTTGAAAAGGGTTGGTTGACTATTAACCATATTTTCACCTTTGTCATGTGTAGTGTAAATTTATTTCACAAATTATTTTAAAATTGTAGTGCATATTATTTGGATAGTTCACATAAACTTTACAAGTCATTATGATGGATTGAAATATATTGGTTGAATTTTTTTTGTTGAAAATATATTTAGAATAATTTTTTATTAAATTTAATTATAAAATATTGAATTATATTAAAAATTATTTAAAAATATGGGTTTTTAAAACTCTTCATATTCATTTATCTCTTTATCATATAATTTTATTCTATGTATTTTTGATCATCAAAAAATTGAAATTTTTGAACCTCTCTTAGATTTTTTAAAGATAAAAAACACCAATTATGTTTCTAACTATTTAATTTGAATTATTTTCAGTGTTTATGTTTTCACATGAATATTTTAAGTTTACTTATTGATATAATGATTAAAAATTAGTTTTATTGGTCGTTTCGTGGACCCTCACCTAGCAGTGGCAATATGAAGCCACCACCTATTTTTCGGTGAAGTAAGGCAGAAGCACTTGATGCTGCTGAGATCACTAAGCCACTGGTAATCTATCACAGGGTAGCCGGTAGGCCTAGATGATTCACATACTCCTAACATTCCCCAATTGACAATTGGTTACTACCCAATGACTAGCTAGTGGTCCCAACGGCTAGCCAATGGGATCATTTGTTTAGCCAATGAGCCTAGTCAAACTAGTTATTTGATGTGGGTCCAACCACTATCACTCACTATTTCAAGATCTATTATACCTAGGACTTCTACATAACGACTAAGGGTCATTTTGGAGATATAAATATTACTCCAAGAAGGCATGTTCAAAAATTTATATTAATGGAACATTAATCAGATGCAAATCAAAGTCTCGTGTTCCTTCTCTTCAGGATTCTCTTGTGTTTTTTTATTGAACTTAACTACTCTATGATGAATTATTCAACATTTTTATCATTATTATTATAAAAATATTTTCATGATAATAGATAAAAACATCCTCCTCTTCTTCTCATTCTCTTGGTTTCTCAATACCACCAGAGTGACAACTCAGGTGTTTCATACCTTCTCCAATTAAAAGAATGTGTTTTATTGGGTTTCATACTTAGAAAGTGACTTTATTTATTCTTGTGTATCTTGAATACCAATAAATTCATGTTTTTAAATATAAAATCTCTCATTTAAATTATGTTAGGATATTTTTTGAGTTATCTTGAGTTATTTTCGACATCCTTTAACAAATTTTATTACATGTTAATTTTTGTTTTACATTATTTATTTATTATATATCTCTTATTATTGCATGTTATCACTTAATTTCATCATTTAAAATGTATGATTTAGTTTAATTTTTAAATTTATGTTCTCCCCACCCCCTAATATCATCTTACTCGGACCAACACTAATTCTTTTCACTATCAAAGAAATGAGAATAAAATAATTATTATTTAAAACAAATTCTCTAAAAATGATTTTTATGTGTATTGTGGATGGATATTTTAATTAATTTTTACCACTTATAGTTATTTAATATTTTAAAATGTTATTAATATTTTAAATCATCATAATATAAATTATTTAATAATCTATACTAAAATTTTGACCATAATTAATAGTTACCATGGTAAAAATATTATTACCATGATAAGGGTTAGAAGGGATAAAAGATGAATTAATGTAAGAGATGAGGTTTAGTATAAAAAAAAAATTTATATCTAATTGGTTGATTTTATTTCAACCTTACTTATATTATATTGTAAAACATGAAAATTAGGATCCACTTTACTTGAGTAAGACAAATCTTATATAATAATATTTCAGGTATTTACAAATTTTCATCCAACATAACATATAAAAGCTAACTTCATCATCTCACTTATATATAAAAATTGAGCGCTATAGTTCATAAAATCCATACCAAAATATCTTATGAACCTTTATACCTAAGATCTATAGGCCATGATCTCACAGAAATACCATCTCAATAAGGATTAATGTGTAAGTTAAAGGAGGATAACCAAAGAAGAGATCATCCTACTTACTATTCTATTTCAAGTTTCTTTTCCCTTAAACTATTAAAAATCTCCTATAACCTTGTTAAATTTTTTAAATAATTATCTTTACAAAACATAAATTTTTTATGTTAATGGTACAACAAATTTATATATTCTTTATATCTAATAAAAAATAAAAATATCACCCTTGTTTACGTGGGGACTACTATCTCCATGAAAAAATGTATTTTATTTTTCATCAGTGTCTCTCATGAATGGTTATATAGATGGATTTAGTGGATATATAATATTTTTTAAAAATATTTATGAATTTATAAATATAATTTATTATTTACCTTCTTAACCTCTTATCTTTTGTAAAATTATAATGTCGATCATCCATACATATGTACTAACACCTCCATGAAGCGATGAGATTTTTTTTCATTTAAAAATTTCATGGATAATAATAAATATATATTTAATGAATATAAATTATTTATATGATATATTTATGATTCAGGATATATTAATTATTATTTATCCTTATTTTTCTCCAACCATTGAAAAATGGAAACATTACTCATGTGTATGTATGGACTACTATCTTCACAAAGTGATGTAATTCATTTTTCGTCACCACCCTATAGGGATAGTTATAAAATTGTATATAATGAATAAATAAGATACTTATGAAATGATTCATATTATGTATATTATGAAACCATTACCAATGTTCAAGGAAAGGAACCATCAAACTGAAACATGCATGGAAGAATAACCAGTTTTCACCTAATTAATGATTTTAATGAAGAATTATTAATTTATGGGTAATTGTAAATTATAATATAATAATATATTGATTTATATATATTTTTATATATCTATAATATATATAATCTTATTATATAATAGTACAGGAGTGTGTATAAATAAATTTGGGATCTGAGTTAAAGGTTGTTCATCTCAAAGTTGTTTTGTTGACATATGTTTCGATGTTATACATATATTTGTGTTTATATGGTGTAAATAGTTTCCATTTTATGTATTATATCATAAATATATTTATATTAATCTTATATAAAGTTTTATTTGAATTTAATTCTTTTATGGGTTTCATGAATCAAAATTTACCAATGTTGCAAGGGTTTATGTTATAAACTCATTTAATTTAAAAACATTCTATGTTAAATTCATAGTTAGAGAAATTATATAATCCTTATATTTAAAATAGCATCTATTTTACTATCCCCTATTAATTTTTTGTGTTATCATGTTTTCATTAAATTTTCCACTCTTTCATACGTAAAATGATTGAGAAAATATTTTTAGGAAAAATTGACCTTATTTATTATTTTTGGTCGGTAATCTTAGGGATTCTTTTCAAATGTTTTTATATGAATAAATTTTATATTTTAACAAAAGTGTGAAAATAATGTTCTCTTTTATGTTATATGACATGAATGTATTTTCTCTCTACCATTTTCTTCTTTCATTATGAAGATTCCATTAGAAATTTAAAATCTTTTATAAAGAAAATAATTTTCCCTTTTTTTATGGAATGTAATATATTAAAAGTTTACAAAATAAAATATAAGTTTTCTCTTGATTTTAAAATCATGATTGAATTTATTTTATAAAATATATTTTCATTTATGTCATCATATTTTAGGAATTGTTATACTTAACTAGGGACACACTCTTATAATACCATCCAATTCCTTTCTCTAGATGGCTAATGGTGATGATATTTTATTAATAATTTCATGAAACACATTTTTTATTGATGTGTTAATGAAACAGTTATAAAATAATGAATTTGTTCATGATATTTTAGCACACATATGTATAGTTTTCATTATGTGACGGGTGGACGCATAATTATATTGCCCTCCATTAAATTAGTTAATGTTTTATGTCTTATAAATGAAAATGTTACATGTGTGGTTATCCCATGACCAAGAGGGTATATGGATATTTATCCCAAGACCAAGAAGTTACATGGGTTGTTGTCCTAATCCTCTTATTTTTTGAACATCTTGGTGGGTTTCCTTGACATGCAATGTGATGATTAACACAGTTGGTATCCTTCACATTTATTTTAATGAATTTATTGGTGGGTATACTTCATAGATAAGTTGATGAATGTCTTGTTAGGTATCCTTGACATATGATTTCATGAATTTATTGGTTGGTATCCTGGAAAAATGATATCTAAAATTATATTAATTCCACATTCCTAATCAATATTCTTATGACTATGTTATGATCTCATAGATAATGAATGTTTGATGTTCCATGCTCTTATGATTTATTTCATATGTTAGGAAACAATTTTACGCCATGACTCATGATTTGATATTTATATCTTTGGGTATGAAATTTATATACCATGAATATGTTCTAATTACAATAGGAAAATATTATTTTCGATTATGATTTTTTAAACGATGCCTCTTATTTTTAAACTTACAAATCATTTGATCCCACCACTTCTTATGTTTCCATTTCCCCTTGTTATGATGAAGGTTATTAATTAAGGTAAGTCAATAAGGGTGACATATGAGAAGAATATGTGTGGGAGATATCAAATATTTTTCATTGAATAAGTTGATTATATATCTATAGTTCAATGAAACTAATCCTTTATGATTTTTGAACATGTATTACTATGATATTTATTAAATATTCATCTAAAATGATGTAATATTTATGAATATAAAGCATAGGTTTTCTCAGTGTATATCATAGCTAGGTTTATTTATCTTTTGATTTTATGATTATAAAATTTAGTGAAAACTCTAGAGATAAGTTTATATATAGGATAACATCTTAATGTTTTTCAAAGTTAGTGATTGTATGATTTTATAGCAACGAAATCAATGACTTGATACAAAAAAGTGGATATAGTCTATGGCATTGATGCACCTAGTGGTAATAGCCATAAAAACGCTTTTTGGGTATTAACCTTATCTTCATCTTGTGCATTATAAGGAGTCCTAAAGGATCACCTGCTTTTATATTCCTCAGGGATATGATTTGGTTATTCACATTATCATTATGAAACTTTATAAAGAATGATATTATAGAACCTATGATAGACTATGATAAATCTAATGGGTATTGGATGAATATAAGGTGTCATAGGTTGAGGAGAATGTTTCATAATTTAGTAAATATTGAAAATTATTTTCATTATCATATGATTTATTACATTTATTAATGTTGATTGATACTCACATGGACTATTTTGGTTTTACTCAGTGGATGTAACTAGGAGGAATTATATAAATAATGAATGTGAAGTATAATGAAATGAATTACACCATAATAAAATGAATGGGATGTGGTGTGTAATTAAAAAATCATGATTTTATTCTAACAAAACTCTCTCTGGATATTAATCATGTTGAGCTTCCGAACAACCAAAGAATGTATCAATACACTACTGAGCCCTTTACGAGGAAACGTCCATTTTACATTAGTGGGTCCACTGATCCACTAATTGTCATGTAGTGGATCAATACCACTAAAAATATACGTTTTATTCTCCATTTCTCAGATCATCAAAATGTGTTCTTGGTTGTTTATCATTTGGAAGGTGAAGTTGATCGATCATGGACACTTATCAATAATAAAAATAAATAGTAAAAAATTGAAATAATTTCATGAGAAGTGTTTAAGAATGTATTTTTCATTATGTATTTTCCCCAAAATCTTCATATTATAATGGAAAGGGAATTCCTTGAACTAAAACATAAGGTTGATAGATCTATTAGTAACAATAAGGAAAATTTCATGAGACTTTCAAGGAAAAATTATTGTTTTATCATCGACCATGAAACTAAAATTGATCGATTCTTTATTAGGTCTTGATGAGAGTCGTTGAATGGAAAATAGGGGATGGATTTACATTTTTAAAAAATATTCATTTATCAAATTTATGTTAATTTATATGTCGAATATAAAAAGTGAACACATGGATTTTTAAGTAGTTTGGATTAAAATTATCTTACATATAATCTTCAAACATCTCAAATATAGAGAGTAATGAAGCCCACTAAAAATGAAATATTTACCCTTTTTATGGGAGATTACAACCCTATTCAATTACATTTTAAATGTAGTAGTCACAACCCAAAACTATCTTTTTTTTAATCCCAATGGTTTAAATCAATCACACTAACTTTTTCACACCTAGAGGAACAACTCAAAGTCTATCGTTTAAATGGTATATATAACAAAACACTTCCTTTTACCCATACCATGGAATAACTGATCCCCTTTCCTTTTACTAGATATGGAATAACCCATACATTTTATATGTGGTAGTATAACCCAACTCCTACCTTTTATGGATATTATAACTTGATATGATTAAGCATAGAAAATAATAGTAGAAACTTAAAACTATAGAAACCCGATGAAAAATAATTCATCTATGTATCAATGAATCAAGGTTTTATTTGGTAGTAATAGACTAAATGATTTAATTTAATCCAAGATAAGTAATTGATCGCTAATGTGTATTTAATGGTATAGTTAAAGAATGTCCTCAACCTCATTTACTCGATTTGTTTCTATCAAATAGGATATTTATTTTTCTTTCATACATAATTTATCTAAATCATAAATATCATTTCATCTCATGATTCACAAAGAAACATGTGATTTCTTCATTGAATGTGCATGAAAATTATTCATATATGGGTTTACATTAGTAAGTAAATTAAAAAAAATTGTATAAAAAAATTGGTTATAAAATTTAATATAGTAGAAAATGTTATCTTAAAAACTGATATAAATATTCTTATAAACTTATCATATCGTATATGATACAAACTTTTCATGTTTTAAATAATTCAAATTTAAACATTTCATATTCCATGAAAAAATAGTGTGTATATTAATACATGTATGATCTAATTTAATGAATTTTAGATAAATTATAAAATATCTAAAAATAAATTTATACAGGTTCAAAGTAGTTATTAAGTATTTAACAAATAATTAAGTCAAGAGACACATATGAACAAATATACAATAATTCATAATATAAAAGAATAAGTAAAACATATCATATTTTTAGAAAAAAATGACAAAGGAATTATATGATCTTATATCATAAGTTAGGTTCAAGAATTTTCCAAACATTCACTATAATTATGTTTAAAATTTGGTTCATAGATTAATAAACAACTTCATAAGGTAGGTTCAATACTTTACTAAATTTTCACCTATGATAGGTTTATTTTTATTCTTGTGGTGGGTTTATTTTTCTTCTTCCAGTCAGTTTAATTTTCTTCTGGAGGTCAGTTTATTTTTATTCTTGTGATCATTTTTTTCTTCTTCTCAAGTCTAGTGTATTTATATTCTTATATATAGTTCATTTTTATTTTCCAGTTAGTTTATTTTTCTTCTTTTGTATAGTTCCATACCTTGGAAAAAATTCACTCATATTCAAGTCCTGAATTTTCCAAATTTCCAATAAAAAAATAAAAACAGAATAACAAAAGACTCACTATATCTCATATTATAGAGAAACAGGATTGAAATAGAATATTGGAGAAATTATAATTATTTAGTAAATAATTATTGTGATTATCAAAGCATAAAAAATAAATAAAAATATTTGTTAGTAGCCTCATCAACATTCTCCCCCTTTTTGATAATTACAAAACATATCTAAATTTCTCTTCCTTTTTGAAATTGATAAAAAAGTTTAAAAAAATTCACATTATAAAATGTAATTATATTGTGAAGAAGCTATCCCTTTTAATGTTAACATAGAACACATAAACCTCCCCCTTAATGATTTATAGGAAATAATCAAACCCTAAATGTTACATTGAACACATAAAAGTATTCTTTAGTTAATACTAGGACAAAAACTAATCCTAAAAGATACATATGACACATATATAGGCTACCCCTAAATTCATTCATTTTTAATTAGTATTTTAAGAATTATAAACCTCAAGGATCCAGGAAAAAAATTGAAAATTTTCATAGAATGGGTTGAAAATAATAAATATGTCCAACTATTGTAGAATAATCTATTGAGAAGTATAACAGACTATCATGCATACTGAAAGAACTAATATTACTGAAAAAACACAGTTTAACTCCTCATAAACATATTCTGGAAATTTATATTTTCATTATAGAAATTGAAAATTTTATTTTATCAAGATTAGCTAAATCAAACAGTTTTGTAAAAATGTTAGAATATTAATCTTCTGTAGAAATATATTCTGAAATAATTTTTCTTTCTGAAAATGATTGAAAATAAAATTAAACCTAACATAAATGTTTTAGTCCTATAGTGCATTAAAGGATTATTAGAGATATAAATTATAGAATTATTATAATAAAAAATTTGTATCTTCTCAAAATTAAGACCAAAATCAGAATTTTTTTGTTTAATCAATAAATACTATGAAGAAAAATATGAAGAAAAAACATATTCACTCACATTAGTTGTAAATTATATTGAATATAATTTCATATAAGACCATGAAACTAAAATTTTTTCAAGAAAGTGACACATACATGTTTTTTATTTTAAATTTATATTATAGTAACCAAAATCAGAATCTAAAAAAATTGTTAGTTAAAATAAAGTACATATAGGATAAAATAATCTAAGTTTCATAAATTATTTAACATACTTAATTAATATTTCCATACCTCTTAATGGATTTATTTAGTATTATATTGGGTTCTAGAACATATATCCACTAAAACAATTAATTATAGTCATGATAAATTCAAATAAAGTATGCTACCAATAATTTATCTAAACATATTATTATTATTATTTATATTTATAGTTTTTTCATAATTTACCTTAAAATGTGTACTCATTGAAAAATTTTATCTTATAGAACTATCAATACAAAGATATTAACTAATTATATAGAATATTTTTATTTATTAAGAAAGATTCCATCATTACTTTAAAGTATTTTCAATCCCAAAATATAACATAAATTCACCCATAAGGCCCGTGTCAAACTCATAATACATTATATTTGAAAGGTCATTAAAAAATAAAACACTCGAGAAACCAAACATAATATAATCAACATATGTTTAAATAGTTAAACATTATATTGAATCAATTTGAATTAATAAATTTGGATCATCTTTTCCCTTATCAAAATAATTATTCAAAAGAAATAATTAATATCATTCATAGCAGGCATGATGGTTTTTTTTTTCAATCGATAAAGATATTTGAAAAATTTAAAAATATGGTTAGGTCAACATTTATTCTCAAAACATATCAGCGGTTTTACAAAAAAACAATTTCAGAAATATATCTATTCCAAAATACAATTTTCACATCCATTTGACAAATTTTATTTCCATAATGAGATTCATATTCAATAATAGTTCTTATATATTCGAATCAAGAAACTCGGAAAAATTATTCTTAAAAATAAATTCCATATTATTGATTTTAAAATTGATCCCCTAGCCTAGATTTGTCATTTATTATTTCACTAGACTAATTTAACTAGTTTCTAAATATTCATTTGGTGTCAATAATATGTTGATCTTTATGGTGTTCAACTAAGGACCAAAAATTATTCCTATCAAAATGATTTAACTCTTCATGAAAATTCATATTCATGTTTTAATCAAGTAAAGATTTATCAATATATTTACTCAAAAAATCATAAATAGAATCTTGATAAGCATAATAATTTTTTACTTAATTCCATATTTTAACACCAGTATTTATATCACCAATTACTTTTTCAACTGAATAATCATTATATATATTTAATATTTTATCATCAGTGATACCATCCCCCGTAATATATGTATCTAATTTAAGTTATCCAAAGACGAATTCTCTAAAATCATCCTCAATAACTTATAAATCATATTTTATTTCAATTAAATGATTTTCATTAAATTTAGAATTCACATATTCCTTAACTACTACTGTTATTTTTTTACAAACTATATATCCCTTTTTAGACAAAAAATATCCTATAAAATACCATTATATAATATTGTATCAAATTTCTATAGGGAATATTTTATTATAAGAATGTAAAATTTATTTCCAAATACTCCCAAATAACCAATTCTAGGATTACTTTCTCTATAGATTTCAAAAGATGAATTTTTTGAAAATGTATTAATAAGAATTAGATTAGATGCAAGATAAGATAATTTAACAAATTTTACCAAGAAATATTTTTGGAAAATGTTACATATTTAATATTTTCCTGGACATTTCTTATAAAATACTGTTTTTCCTTTCAACCACACCATATTATTTTAGAGTCATGAGAGATGAAATTTTTTGATTATACCCCTAATCATCACAAAATTTATTAAATTTTATATTCAAAAACTCACCAACTCTATCACTTTCAACTAATATAATTTAATATCCTATTTCATTCATAACAAATTTATAATATGAAATAAAATTATACAAATTCATGGATTTATGTGAATGAAAATAAGTCCACATAAATCTATAATATTAATAAAAATAATAGACTTTTTACTTCTAATACTAGAATTTTTCATGGGTAAGAATAAATTCAAATAGTATTATTAATGTAGTCTCGAAGTTTTTACTTCTTGTAAAACCATAGATGACACTTCATGCTGCCTACCTCTTAAGAATGAATCTCATGCATTGGTGTTTTCTGGTTTCAACTTTGGAATATCCAACACCTTTTTCATTTTAGAAGATATTTGTATAAACCTAAAATTTTCATGGATCAATCTTTTTTACCCAATTTTGTTTTCATATTTTACAATATTTAATCATTTGACATTTTTTTCAGCCATCTATGAAAAATTAATTAAATGAATATTTTACATTCATATTTTAAAAAAACGTGATAGGTTTTTATTTGAAAATGATACACTTTTCATTTTCCAATTTCACATTCATATTACCATCAAAAAGTTATGAGATAATTATTAAATTATTTTTTAAACCATCAATAAAAAATCATTTTTGATATAAAAAAATTTAACTTCAAAAATATCTAAAAACATTTACTTTTTACATTAGGTTTTCACTTGAAGTAACCCTAACAAAATCATGTTGATTAAAAGATAGATATATAGAGATATCAATGATCATATTTCAGGAGAATCATCTACTATATATCACTCAACCCTTTTAATTATTCCCAGGCATGTTTCTTATAGAAATAGGTTTGGGAATTCTTTGGTTCCCATGTAAACTGGGGTCCAATGGGATTAATATTTGAATTTTTTAGATCCCATATAGACTTTAAGCATGTATTACTAGGAAATATAGAACATAATTATTAAGAGATAAATTCCATAGTGTAACTAAGAGTCTGTGTAAATATTATAGAACATTAATTTTAATAACATCCCTTCATGTGTCATCTAAAGCATTAAATACTAGAAAAATTTAAACTTAAACCTTTAACAAAGAATATTTTTTAAATTTTCAGTAGAATATTATCATATCCAATAATAAATTTCATTTTATTGATTTTATTTATACTCATTTATTTGTCATGACTTTTTCTTGTGTATCATCCTAACCCATATTCCACTAAACCATAGCTCAAGCCATTTATTTATGAGGCCTCAAGGATGCCTCCCCATATGCCAGAGGATTCAAAATAGAATCAAGGGATTAGGGTGTGATAGTGGGGATATTGTTCCCTCATATTAGAACAAGAAAACATCAGAAATAGCTATGTATCATACACCAAAATAAATAAATATAGTGTATAAGATATAAATAAACTGAAATGGAACATGCTCTGATAATAAAATAAAAATTCAATAAAATACAAAATAGCTATGTTATACATAAAACATTGGTCACCCATTGGTCCGATCATACAGAATCAAGAATACAAAACAAACAAAAATAAATGTATAATTATGTACAACTATCTTTAAGCCACACCACATACCTGGTCTCCAGACATTGTAGAACTAAACCAGCATGATCATGAACCACATGAGTGACTCTACTCGGTCATGCAACAATGGGCCTCAACCCCATACACCATGAAACTATGCCCAACATGATGAGGGGATATAAATTTTTCAGGTACACCAAGGTGCATGTACAGGGGTGAGAAAGAGCCTCAGTAGGACACCCCAGTGATGAAACTATAAAGTATTTTTCAAATAGTGCATGCTCAAATAATATTCTTAGCCTAGCTGAGACACAACAGAAAATATATATAAAACAAATAATGTGAGATCATAGTTGAACCCCGAGTCTCTATTACTGGTCTAATAGATGAAGTGTTATCAAGGATATTCATATCTATATTCATATATATATACATCCTTGTGCCTATAAATATATACATAAATATGTATATACATGAGTATGTTGAAAGAAATAACATAAAACCATCAGCAATGGATCCTTGGGACTGTAATCCCAATCTCCTAGTCATTTTGTGCAAGAGTAGTGAGCTTCATTTCATTCCACTCAAAATATGTATCATTAATGCAATCTTTAAGTCAATAATAACAATTTACATATGCCTTCTTTGACCAATGATGGAAATGTATATTAACATGATATGTCTCCATATGGGGATACTCATCATAACTCTAGCATCACCCATACTCACCTCCAATAACTATAATAATGGATTCTAGGGA
The DNA here is from genome assembly GCA_963277665.1 of Viscum album. Lineage (NCBI taxonomy): Eukaryota > Viridiplantae > Streptophyta > Magnoliopsida > Santalales > Viscaceae > Viscum > Viscum album. Next base: position 691,060,762 of record OY728167.1, read on the forward strand.
ATTTTGTATGGATATCCTATAAATGGTCACTTAACAAGATGCCAGGTTACTCAGGATATGTATATCTAGTATAATTTCTGATCCCTATTTACCGATCTATCTGTGATCCAAACATTGAGACTTAGATGAACACTAAGGGTATATCCCTTAAGATATTTACATAGAGAGCTCACTAGTGAGACATCATGCCCACCTATCGTGATCTAGAATTGGACTTCATAAACAATATCATTCATAGGTGTTAGAAACCATGTTCAACCACCCTCATAATGAAAATGGGATTATAATACTATTCATAGAGAGTGTGTCTGCAAATCTTCATCATATAACACGTTGAGGAGAGCATATTCATCCTCCATAATCCAGAGTTCAAGGAGAGATTAATCACCCTCTATAGACCACAAGTCAAGGAGAGGGTAACTGAAATTCTTAGGTTATGGAGAGCATAATGGTCCTCATTTAACCGATGAGCTAAGGACAACATAATCATCATCATCATATATCAAATTAAGGAGAGGAAATCATCATTATTAATTTGGAGAGAATAATCATCCAAAAATATCATTTCTAGGGAGGCCATTACCATATATCATATTCATATACTGAATAGTCAGATCCCTATAAGAACCTCTAGAAATCCTGATAATCTAATAATCAAATATATAGGCTCAAAATCAAGATCCCAAATAGTACATATGGGTATAAATTTAAATATCATAAATAAAATGTCTCAAAATCTATATCCTAGTAAGAACATATAGTTATACAAAAAAAATTAATGATGCCACATGTCTGGCTCAATAACCACCAACCAATAAGAACCTTGGGGAAAAATATATGCATCGTCAATAAAAATCTGAATCATAATCAGAAGAGTGAGGTTGTCTAAATTACTAAACCCAAAACTACTACCACAACCCCAAGTGATTTCATGTTTGGAATGGTTTCTAAGGTGTCATCCACTACCATCTCTACCCAAACCTGACATTCCATCTTAGGGTTGTTCAAACATCCAAAAACCCACTAGGTCCCTCAATTGAAACATTGAGAGGCATCCTACTTGGGTCCTCAAGGTCCATAGACAAATGAAGGAATACTACTTGTGATCCTTAGATGAAAAGGTAAATGGAGGAATCTTACATTGGATCCTATAACGGTATGTAAATAGAGGCATCCTACAAGGGATCCTCAGAATAGTAAATAGAGAATGGAGTCATATATGGGACCCTGAACACCCATATATTAAGGGATAAGAATCTTACATTGGATACTGTGAATAATAAATAGGAAAATAGATCTTACGAGGGATTCCATAGGTCAGATCATTAGAAATGGCATCCCATAAGAACCCCAAATAACTATAAGAAGATATAGGTATCCTACATTGGATGATCTAGGTTGAAATATAAGTAGATTAATCCTACTTGGGATCCTCAGAATCAACTATTCTAAGGGCCTTTTTGGACATAAGGGAACATCTCGCAAGGTATATTCCATAAAAAAAATTGAAACAAAGTCATAAGTAATATAATATGTCTAATGGACCATTTCAGGTCATGGACTCTCTCTTAAGAGACAACTAATATCGATTAACAGATGAAGAACCTCTATGTTTAGGTAAAATAAAAAAAAACACCCATTAGGAGTTCTCAAATCACTACAGGGGTTTCACCATGGTTATCTAGGTGTAAAATTACTCAGCTAATATTATGTCTAATTTTTATTCTGTTGAAAAAGTCATAAACCCAAATGGGTTTACAAAAGGGGTAGTACACGATGTGTCTCCCTGAGCACACGGTGTGTACTCCGAAATCCCCAATAGGGCATGTACTTCCACCAAAAATGGAGTTTAAATGCCCAAGTACATGGCTTGTTGGTCCTGTACATAGAATTTAACCTATACGATGTACCTTCTTGAGTAACACACACGGATTGGTTATATACAACTACATGAGATGTGTTCCACATGGGGTTCAGTCGTGTTCTTCACATGACATGTTCCCCTTACATGGGTAACATGACTGAGTACTCAGCTACATGGACGATTACCCGTACATGGTGTGTATACCTCATACACAAAATATACTTCCAAAAGGTCATCTTCCAAAAAACAAAAGAACACACAAAATGTGTTTATTGAACCACATGCCCTGTACATGGGTCATCCCGAATAGAAAACCCTGAAATCAATCTGAAGCCACCATTTTTACCATAAAAGTAGTAGATCGACCTTCAAGGGGTCCTCTCCTAGAACAAAATTGGATTTAAAAATAAAATAATAATTCTACTAGGATATACATTGAAAACATAAAAGTTTCCTACCTTTGGGAAAAATTTATCAAAGCTTCTCCCATTTTTGTGGTCCACGGTTGCCTCATGATGATATGGAGTGTCCCGAGCTTCATGGCACTACCCTTCTTTTTATCCCTCACCTTCTATCTATTCTCCTCTCCTTTTCTATATTTGTAACCTGAATAAGGATCCCCAATAATATGTGTAAAATCCATTAGTATAATTTGAAAAGAAAATGAGAAAAAGTAATGGAAGGAAAAGAAAAAAAATAAAATAAAAGGAAAAGAAAAAGAGGCACGGGCATGTCCGAGTTCCCAACTCATGTTTATGCCTAACATAGAAAAAACTCTATGTTCTAGACTCAATGACATATAAATAATCTCAATCTGATTCTTTTCATAAATTATATAACCAAAAAAACTTGCATGAATACAATAATATATGATTTACTATTATATTAATTATTAATTATTCTTCAAAAATTCGAACAACATAGATTTTCACCTAACTTATTTCCAAGGGTAAACACTCTATTATGAGATAAATGGGGTGGTCATAAAATTTATACAAGATTATATTGTAGTGGGGAAAGATAATTTCACCCCTTACAAATATCTAAAAGAAAAAAGTGGAATTTTTTCTAAAATTTGCAGTTCGGAAAAACACGGGTCCATACAGTCTCTCCACCATAAACCTTATTTTCCCTGAGAAGCCTAGTGGTATGACTAGAAGCCATAATCTTGACCCGAGAATCTATAAAAAATGTTATCTTGACTGTACAAAGACGAGTCTCATATAATTAGAAATTTTCTCTAACACAGAATATATTTAACTATGATCGATCTGGTACTCCCCACCAAAGGAATACCCTTATTGTCATCTCAAAAACCAGCATCAATCCCAATTTCCTACAGTGAATGCCAAAATTAATCTGAAAATGAAGGTCACCACCCTTAGATAGCCAATGGTTCAATCCTCACCATATGTATTACCTTATTATTCTCCTCAAGAATAACCTCAATAGGTTTCCAGAATCAAACTGGGAATAACATTTAAGGGAAAAGAATATCGATGTTGATTCGATGCTCTCTCAGTGAACTCTAGATGATGTGAAGATAGATCTTGATCAACTCCAACTAGGTGTATACTATTATTTCTCTCAAAATTCATGAAAATATCTCTTGATCCATACTTATATGAAATAAGTATAAATTTCCATTAACTAACACCTAACACCACATCTTTCGACAATTCATTTCTAGGTCCAAATATTAGTCAACCATATCATGGTACTCGATTTATTCTTAAAGTCTCCTCCACCAGAGAGGGACATTATTTATTTAATAAAAAATTCTTTAAACCATGCCAGGGTAAGTTTTTGAAACCATTGGTCCTCAGATCGCACCCAACCAATCATCGATTCATGATTTAAATGGTACCATGTGCATCTAGTGTATACCTTTACCACCCATATCATACTACAACGAGTCTACCAAAACAAGCCTAAGCTGAATGTGCTACACCAAACATCAGTTTCACAAGACATATTCTACCTTGTAACTCCTCTTAATAATATGGCACATCAACTATTTGATGATTTATTCCATGACTTTATGTTACCTAATTTCATTCTCGGTATGAGAATCTACCTTCACTCTAATGACATTAGTAATAACAGAAACACTAGTTGAATGAGCTAGGAACCTGAAAAATCCTACATGTCAAATCCGCTCTTGAAAAAAAGTACTATATATGCTTCATAAAATGATGAAGGCATTAACATTCTGATAATGAAAAAACTCAACCACCTTTCATGCCTTGATCTAAAAATGAGAATAAAACCAAACTTACTACCTTAAAATGATTTCTTAACTTAGGCTAACCTATCTAATGGGGTTCCCTAAAAAAAATGAACGTCGACCTACTAGGGTGTGATTCCAAACTAAGGGAATCTAGGTATCCCACCTAGACCTACAAATGAAGTCTCGCAACTTAGTTATAAGGTTTAACAACCTAACCCAACATATCCAACCTCCCTAAAGAAGGTAAATATCATAATGAACTGTGAGGGTCAAAACAAAAAACATAGCCTACATAGTCCTGATCCTCATTGAGAAGCCTCATAATGAACTACTCCTAGGTGGTCATGATACCAATGTATAAGGGGCACCTAACTGACAGTCATCGGGCATCCGTGTATGGTAATACCCTTGGAGTTATAGTTCTTGAGAAATGGAATGGGTTCCTATCAGTATCTTACTTAGTGATCCAACTATATAAACATTAAATAGGGGTTCAATACATTAGAGTAATGTGCCCCATTGACCTACTAGGGTCACTAAACCTCCCATGCATGAGGACTAATTCATCATCCTCACCATTAGGTGCCTCAACAGAGATTCACATCACCTACCACTGAAAGGAAATATATATTAATATAGGATCAATTAAGTGTAGCGCCACTCCAATACATACAAGAAAACACTATATAAATTGTTTCTTCCACTTTAAATAATTTTCCTATGTCATCAGTAAAAATCACACACTAGCATGCCTATATAATGTGAATCCTATATTCCAAATATGATGCATGAGACGCCTCTTAACTTTGCCAAGAAAGAGTAAAAATTCATATATAGCCACTTTACAATAGTCCAAAAGCCGTAAATCCATAATAAATCATAACATTCACACAACATTTACATCAATAAAGGTGAAAATCACATACAATTTTAACATCGTAGATCACAATAGAAATCCCATACTCCTAGAAACCATGAATTCTTACCATAAAAAGTGTTCTCAACCCACTATTCCAACATCTATCATAGGTTCCGAAAAAATCCCAATACTCCTATATAACATATACCAAATAGAAAATTCAATGAAAGGAGAACCTATAATCCCAATTTGTGACATCCTAACCTAGATTCCACTAAACTAGTGCTCCAATCTGGTTTGATATGAGGCCTCAAACACACCTCTGTATACGCTAGAGGTTTGGACTAGTATCTAGGGCCTAGTGTGTGATAGTGGTGAGACTATCCCTCATATAAGAGTAAAAACATATTATAAAGAGATAAGTTTCATACATAGAAATAAACAAACAATATGTGGAATTAATAAATAAACTTAAAAAGAATATATTGTAAAAATAAAATTAAAATGATATAAAATACCAAACATCTATGTCATACATACAACACTAGTCACCCACTGTCCCAACCATATAGATTCAGTAAAAAAAGAAATTGAAATAGAGTATAGGAAACTAATACGAACCCTGAGCCAGACAACATACCCGGTTTCTGGACACTTTCGAACTGTACCAGCCCGAGTAGGAACCACACATGCTACTCTGCTCGATCATGCAACCCTGGTCCTCAGCCTTATTCATCAAGCAACTGTTCTCAACCTAAAAATATGACATAACATCTACACATACACTAAGGTACATGTGTAGGGGTTTAAAATAATCTCATTAGGCCACCCCAATGAAAAACATATAAAATATGATTCCAATAGTACATGCTCAAACAATTTGCTCAACCTAGCTGAGACACAACTAAATAGATAAGTAAACCAAATAATGTGAGACTATAGTGAACCCATGAGTCTATAATCTCGATAAACTAGGAAAATTACTATCATGTATATGTATATTTATATGAATATATATGTATTTCCAAATACTTATATGTATATACATAAATATGTTTATACCTAAGTAAGGTGAAACAAAAAAACATAAAACCATAAGCAGCCGATCCTTGGTTTCATAATCCCATTCACATGGACATCTTGTAAAAGAGAAGTGGGATTGGTGCCATTCCACTCATTCCATGTATCATTAAATCGATCTCTTAATCCATAATCTCAATCCAAATATACCTACTTTGGACAAATCTGGAAATATCTCTGAGAAAGATACGTCACTACAGGGGGATACTTGTTCTAACCCTAGCTTTACCCATACTCATCTCCAATCTCTATAATAATTCATTCGAGAGAAGTATGTCTAGAAATCCTATAAATGGTTACTGATCTAGATTCATTGATACTTTGGCCCTATAAATCTAGTCCAATGTTTGATCCCTAGGTCCAAGTCCATAGGAGGTCATGACCTTGAGACTTGGATGAACCCGATGATATGTAAGGAGATATCACAAGTGAGACGTCATGCCCATCCCTTGAGATCCATGTGTGGATGTCATTACCAATATAATTATTAGGTGTGATATTCTATGCTCAACCACCCTGATACTAAAAAAGGGATCATAATCTTGATACCATAGATAGTGTCTAGAAATCATAATCATATGAAAAATTGAGGAGAGTGTATTCATCATCCATAAGCTACCAATCGAGGAGAGCATAATCATCCTATAAAGACCAAAAGTCAGGGAGAGTGTAATAATCCCCCGACAACCTCATGTTGAGCATAGAGTTATCATCTTAATTTAACTCATGAGTTGAGGAGAGAGTAATTATCCTCATCATATACCATACTAATGATAGAGGAGTCATCCTCATCACTTGGGAGGGTGTAATCATCCACAAGTATCATTACTAGGGATTCCATTCCCATATATCAAAATCATAGGCTCAATGCTGGGATCCCGTGAAGCACCTCAAGAAATCCAAATAATCTAATAATCAAATATATAGTTTCATCATCTAGATCCCAGGTTTTACCAATGGGTATACAAGTATATATCATAAATGAAATTACTAAAAAGATGGATCCCAGGAATAATTGATGGGCATCACAATGAGAAATATAGATTCCTCACATTATGTTAAACATACACCAAAAAGGATGAACCTCTGGTAAACATTATTGCCTTGGAAATAAACATGTGAGGCATAAATAGAAGATTGCGGGTGGTTTAATGCCTAATCCCAACACTACTACCACCGACCCGAGGGATAACAAGTTTAGAATGGGTTCTAAGGTGACACCCACTACCACCTCTACCCTAACCCAATATACTAGATCATGGTCAGTCAAACATTAGGGCACCCACTGGGTCCATCAAGTCAAACCTTGAGAGATATCATATTTGAGATCCTTGAGGTCCACACACAAGTGAGGGAATATGTCACGAACCAGCCCGAGTCGACCATAAACCGATCTCCTAGGAAAGCCCGCGACAAGTCCCGAGTGGAATTCTTGAACCTCCTGGGATGGATGCAGGCACTGAGGGAATCAATAGAGTACAAAAAGTAATAATTTATCCCAAATACAAACAACCAAACTAAAAGCGAAAATAAACAGACATCCCAAAATATGTCAACATAAAAATTGAACCGAACATTATTTGTACAAGAAACTGAAAATGAAACTAAATCGAAAACTCCATTGACCAAACCTGATAACCAACTAAATCCATGTGACCCCTCTATCCACCCTATAACATAATGATCACACATCAACCAAGGAAACCAAACTCAAAATGAAACCTGCACAAGGGCTAAAAACAGTAGAAGACTAGAGGTGAGAGTATTACAACTCAGTAGGTTAGCCCAATATTCTATTCCCAATGCACATCGTTTAAAATTAAAGAAAAATTAATTTCAAGTTTTAAATATAATATGTAAAGGTATGTTTTCCAAATGAGGTCTCATGTCATACAAAATTTACCATACAAAAACATGCAAGTTTTATAAACAAGAATGCTAGTAAAAAATTTCAAAGAGGTACAACTTCAAAATGAAAATAGTTTTCAAGAGGGATGCTTTAAAGAATGTACACTTTTAAATAAATCACACACAATTATTAATTTACCAACCAAACACACTATATGCCAATAGTGAATAAAAAATATCCAATGAGCACAAGTCATGGGAACACCCCTATGCACTAGTTAGTTGTGAACCCCAGGTACCTCGTATATCGGTGAAAGTAACCATAATAAATCTCAGTTCTCGTGAACATGAAAAACTAGTAGGGATCATACCCATAACCTAGTATTCCCCCATCATCATCATCATTATAGTTTAGTTAGTGTTGTCATCATCAAACGTGCAACGTGAAACAGGGGCCAAACCCCATGGGATCACTAGCATACTAGTACACATCCTCCCACCTAGATAATTGGGATTCCCATTAAGGCTCAATAAAGTTACACATATTATCAAATAAACTTTTCAAATGAAAATTACTTTACCAAACCATAAACACACAAACATCTCTCAAAGAAGCTTCACATTTCTTTCACGAATCAATAAACCACTAAAAAGTTTTGTAAAACAATTTCAAGGAGTATAATGAGGCCTTGCACGTAAAATCCATTAAAAATGATATTTTAAGGCCACAAACCCATAAATAACATATAAAACCATAATTTTAATCCTCAAAACCAACTAATAAATCAATTTCGAGGACTATAAAATGGACCCAAAAGATAGAACATGAAATACACATAGAAACCATTTTTACAAAAAAAATGACAAATGGGTCTTTAAGACTTTCTCAAAACTAACATTTGACAAAGGTATGCATTTAAATTTTATTAAGTAGGTTTATAAACACCATTTAGAACAAAAAAAACAATCATAAATCCCTTAAAACACTCAGGTTACATATTCAAAACAGAACCCTTTTCATAAGGATTTGAAACGGGCCATTTTCCGGCAACTCGGGCAAAAGCATGTTGTAAACAAAAACTCATTTGTTTGTAAAACCAAATACAAATTGGAAAGCCATGGAATGAACCAAAAATACCAATTTTTTAATTCTTAAAATATATTTTTAAATCGAAATAAATTATTTTTAAACCACACTTAACACATAAAATCCAACCGGGCAATTTACCGAACACATGACATGCCCTTTTAAAAAACAATTAATTTTAAGCACTTGACATGGAATAAAATAACAATTTCATGCCATATTTTACTCAAGATACTAGAAAATGTTAAAAATACCATAAACCAGGTTCTAAACCTAAAAAATAGTTGTGAAAGATATCAGAGCATTTAAACAAACACATGGTGTGCACTTTTTTGACAAAACAACACTGCAATTCACAAAACAGGGCTTAAAACACATTTTTCACACCAAGAAAATTATCAAAAGGATGAAAAACAATAATAAACATATATATCAGGTGATAAAAATAATAAAATGATGAAACTTAAATGATAAATTCATGTGCAATGGATATCCTACCTCAGATCCTTGGCGTAATGGAAACGCACACCCGATATCACAAATTGAGGGTTTGGAAACCCCAAACCTATGATGAACAGCCCCAAAAGAATAAAAAACCCCATAAAAATCATGGGATAAAATAAACCTAGGTCTATAATTACTATAGGAGAATATAAAACCAAGAAATAATGAAAGGAGGAAGAAGAGGGAGGAGAAATTAGAGGGAATCTCTCCTTTGAAACCATACAACTCATCGTCATCCCTTTGATCTGCACCCATATAGGAATGGGGATGCTTTGAAACTCCTTTGAGAGGCTCCTATGTCCTGGATGAACTAGGGGAATAATAGTTGTGGAAAAAAGGGAACTAATTTAATGATTTATGAATGATATAAAATACCTTTGGGAAATATGGACGATTTGAGAACCATTGAAAATATTTCCCCTAATATGAAACAAGATGAGCTCCAAATAGATAAAATGGAACATACGGTGAGACTAGTGTTATTGGGATAGAGTGGGAAGTGGAATAAGTGAAAATTATAAAACAATTAACAATATATAAAAGAAACAAATTATTTTTTAAAAACTTGAAGTGGGCCCTCGGGTTGGCCGAATACCTGAATAAATAACACAAATTCACCATGATTATGAATTTATAAGGGGTCCAAAAGGATATGGTAATTTTAATATGTTAGTTGAAACCAATGGGAAGTTGGATGAGTTACTAATTTTGAAAATTAATTAGTTATAAAATAAATAAAAAAATTGGTTTTTAAATTTGGAAATGGGCTCATGTTTGGCCGAAATTATGAAGTAACCACCCTTTCTCCAAAAACTCCTCAAAAATCAATGGGGAACCCAAATTATAGTGATTAGAAATAGATGAAACATCAAAAATAAACATTCATATAACCCAAAACCCAATAAAAGGATCAGTATTTCCAATGAACTATATCAAAACAAAGACACGAAAAACTGGGTGTGACAGTTCTCCCCACCAATAATATTTTCCACCCTTGGAAAGCCACAACACATTCCAACTGATTGATCAACACCTAAGGTTTATTTATCAATATGATCTATCATATGAATCCAATGACACACCATCAACCACTAATGTATCTTAATCCTCTTACCTTAACAAAAATACCAACACTTAACCACTTCCTGAGAATCAACCTAAAGATCGAGTCACTACCTCCACAACCAAACCAAGAACCTGGTTGTTGGGCCTTCTACAAATTAACCCAACAATCACCCAAATCAAAGAGAAATCACTAAAACCAAAGAATCTAGGGTATTATGCAATGGAATCCTCACAATTAAGAAACAACCAGCACTAGATAAGTTCTTAGGAGGAAAAATCAACGAGACCCGTGGTGGGTCTCCCCATCATTAGAACCCAACTAGAAACGAACAAACAAGAATTCAACATTAACTAGAATTGGGCCTCACATGCACAAGTCCACCAAAAATATCCCACAAAAACCTATCAATCCAATTTAATAGGGTTATAACATGAACATTTAAACCACCCACTCCCAAATAGAGGGTACAAGAACTGGGACACCACTTTTGGAATGGATCAAAACCCCCACCACTCAGGGTATAGAGGGAAGGGGACCCAATCATTGGGCCACTAAAATCACAAAATAAATATATGAACCACCCAAAACCCTCCATCCATGAATAGGTAGTACTAAGGCTACACCCGATTTACACAGGCGGTCCACACAAGGAAATTGATCAGAAACCCACATCCATGAAGACATAACCATAGACACTGTGTGAGGGGTATGTCCACCACGCTCATTGTGAAAAGAGGAAATTCATAGTGATGAGGAAGAACAATAGAGTAGAAACTACCTTACAAAAAATGGTTTAGGAAGGATCCTTATTGAGCACTCCAAACCTCAAGTGATTTCTTGGTTGCATGAAAAGATTCACTTCGAGGCCTATGGCTGGAGCCCAGATTCCGGAAGAATCTACTGCCCCGCAGTCAGGTGCTAAGGATTACACCACTCAAAAAACCTCACTTTCTAAACAAAACACCTTCATCTAAATAGGAACTTATAGATGCATATACAAATTTTCTCTCACTCCAAACGAGGAGCACAATGTACAAGGAATATGGAAAAACACATCAACATCACCAAACACAACTGCTGTGTACAAAAGAGTTATCATGACTTGGAAGAACTTTAAATATATCCCAAACAGCTCTCTATTACAAAAAATAGGCTGAGTCATCATCCAAAGAGGTGTATTTAACATTTTAAATGAATCCTTAGGTTGATCAATAGGAAATATTTCCAACAGAGAACTATCTGTGGGCACATCACAACATCCAACATATCTTTAGAAACCCACTGAACAATACTCCAAAACCGAGCCACCAACAAGATCTCATCTCAAGACACAACAAGAGTATGACATATATATCGCAAGGAAGCATACTGAATAAACAACACTTCTAATACATAGATAAAACTAGAAACATAACCATCATTTTGTAAACAAATTCCATACTTTTTCATCTCAAAACAATTTTTAAAAACAAACTAACTTGGTGGGTTTCCACATTCACCAATGGTGTTTCATCAAGTCTTACCCACATTCACATTTCCATGCCACCCCAGGCACCCAACCACCATTCCATATAGGTCATCCTTCCAGATATCAATAAAACCACGCATGTGAGAACCCATGAAAACACCAAAGGCTAAAAAAAACAACATCATTCCAAAAATCATGTACCATTAAAAGTAACACCTACTGCCAAGTCAAAAACCCTTTTCATATTTCACAAAATAAACCACACTTCATAAATAAAAATTTTCTTAAAAACCTACCCCTTTTCATTTTTACAACATTCAAAACAACCAAGATACACCAAAGAACCCCTTTCTATTTTCTAAAATTCATCAAGGTATCTTTTCATAATCTGATGGCCATTGAGACCAATACCCTTTCTAGGAAAACACCAACTGCTAAAAACCAATTTCCAAAACCAATTCATCATATTCAAAAACTTTTCGACATCCTAAAACACCCCATTTAAAACAATTATTCAGAATCACCTTAAAATAATTCACACTTTCAAAACATTGTATTCTAACAAACCACAAGTTTAGATTAGGGATAATCCAATCATGTTAAATCACTTCCACTTCCTCCTAATTTTTTTATAAAAACATAACCTTCCAATATCATTATTATATTTAATTTTTGAAAACACCTTTTTCCACTTTTCAAAATCCAATATATCCTTTAAAACCCATTTCCACAATTCTCACATAAGGATTTTCAAAAAAAAATTAGAATTCAAGAAAGGTCCAAGAGACCCAAAAAAGGGAACTAGTGTCGGTGGGTGGATTTACCATACAATTTGGCGGCCATATGTCAAACAAAAAACCAACATGGAGTGACTTATTAGGACAATGCACCGGATCCACATGGCTTTCCCGGCCTTGCGAGATCACAGAGGCTATAAATCAAAATCCCCTTGTCATATCCCAACACCAAACAATCAACAAGAACAAAGGACACTAATAAAAACGGGCTTCCAGTGGAATCCCAAGGATCAGAACGAGCAAGATTTCATGATTCTATTCCCACACTTACCTCTCAATTCCCAAAAATCCTACTCCATCTACCTTTCATCCCCCAAATAACAAGGAAACTCTAAAAATAAAGGTCTCATAAGAGCTGACCTCCTTTGATACCATTTTGTCACGAACCAACACGAGTTGACCCTGAAACGGTCACCTAGGACAACCCGCGAAAAGTCCCAAGAGGTGTTCCTAATCCTCCCAGGATGACAAAAAGAACTGAGGTCATCAATAGAGTACCCAAGGGAACGATTTTTCCCAAATACAAACAATCAAACAAATAGAGGAAAGAAATGGAAAGCCTAAAATACATTTACACAAAAATTAAACTGAATATTATTTGTACAAGAAACTGGAAGTACAACTAAACCAAAAACTCAAATGAAGAAACCTGATAACTGACTAACTCCATGTGGTTTCTCTGGTCACTCTCCAAAAAAAATGATCACACATCACCCACGATGACCGAACTCATGTTGAAACCTTCCCAGGGGCAAAAAACAAAAGAAGACTATATGCGTGAGTATTAAAACACAGTTGGTTAGCCCGATATTCTATTCCCAATTCAAATCCTTTAAAATAAAATAAACATAAATTTCATATTTTAAATAAAATATATAAAGGTATGTTTTCCAAATTAGGTCACATGCCATAAAAAGTTTACCATACACAAACTTTCATGTTTTATAAATATGAATGCTAGTAATAATTTTCAAAGAGGTGCAACTTCAAATTGAAAATAGTTTTCAAGATGGATGCTTTAAAGAATGTAAACTTTTAAATAAATCACACAAACTGGTGAATTTACCTACTAGACACACCATATAACGATGGTGAGTACAAAATAGTCAATGAGTACAAGTCACGAGAACACCACTAGGAACTAGTTAGTTGTGAGCCCCAGGTACCTCGTATCTCGGTGAAAGTAACCATAACAAATATCTTTTCTATTACACATGAGCCACTATTAGGGAGAATACCCATAACCTAGTGGTTCCCCAACGACATCAGACTCATAGTTTAGCTAGTGTTGTCATCATCAATCTTGCTACGTGAAACAGGGGCCAAACCCCATGGGATCACTGGCATACTAGTACACGTCCTCCCACCTAGATACCCAACATTCCCTTTAGTTATTAATAAAATTACACATATTATCAAATAAAATTTTCAAATAAAAATTTCTTTACCAATACATAAACACACAAATAGCCCACAAACATTCTTCACATTTCTTTCCCGAAACAATAAACCACTAAACAGTTTCGAAAAACAATTTCAAGGTGTATGACAAGGCATTTCACATAAAATCTATTCAAAAATGATCTTTTATGTCCACAAACCCATGAATAAAATATCAACCCAGATTTTGAAGCCCCAAAACCACTTAATAAATCAATTTCATGGTTGATAAAATGGGCCAAAAATATAGAACATGAAATACACATGGAAACCATTTTTACAAAAAAATGACAAACATGCCTTTAAGCCTTTCTCAAAACTAACATTTGACAAAAGATTGAATTTAACTTTTATTAAGGAGATTTATACACACCATTTACATCATCAAACCAAATTCATAAATATCTTCAAAAACTCAGGTTACATATTCAAAACACAACCATTTTTATAAGGATGTGAAACATGCCATTTTCCAGCAACTCGGGCCAAAACATCTTGTAAACCAAAACCCATTTGTTTGTAAAACCAAATACAAATTGGAAAACCATAGAAGGACCCAGAAATAAATTTTTTCATTATTCCGATGCATTTATAAATCAAAAAAAAATTAATTTTTAAATCACACTTAACAAATAAAATCTAGCTGGGCAATTTACCGAAAACATGACATGCCCTTTTAAACAAAACAATTTATTTTAAGAACTTGACAAGGAATAAAACAAAAATTTCATTAAATGTTTTATTCAAGATACTGTAAAATGTTCCAAATTCCATAAACCAGGTTCTAAACCTCACAAAGCAGTTTTGAAATATAGCGTAACATTTAAACAAACACTTGGTGTGTATATTTATGACAAAACAACACTACCTTTCAAAAAACAAGGCTTAAAAAACAATTTTCACACCAAGAAAATTATCTAATGGATGAAAAAAATAATAAACATATATATCAGGTGAGAAAAATAAGAGAATGATGAAACTTTAATGATACAGGCATGCACAAGGGATATCCTACATCAAATCATTGGCGTAATGGAAACGCACAACCGATATCTATAAACACTAAACCTATGACGACAAGACCCAAAAAAACCCCCATAAAAAATCATAGTATAATAGAACCCTAGGTCGAGCATGACTAGAGAAGAATATAAAACCATTAAATAATGAAAGGAGGAAGAAGAGGGAGGAGAAATGAGAAGGAATATCACCTTAAAAACCAAAAAACTCATCGTCTTCCTTTATATCTGCACCCATATAAGAGAGGTAATGGCTTGAAACTCCTTTGAGAGGATCATCAGGTCTGGAAGAACCAGTTCAAGATGATTTGTGGAAAAAAGAGAACGAATTGTTTGATTTATGAATGAGACAAGATAACATTGGAAAATATGGATGATTTGAGAACAATTGAGAATATTTTCCCTAATCCACAATCAGATGAGCTCTAAAGAGATAAATGGAACATGGGGGGATTATAGGGTTCTTGGACTCGAGTGGGAGGTAGAATCATTGAAAATTATAAAAAATGAATTTGATATAAAATATTTTAAAAAAAACTGGAAATGGTCCCTTGGGCTGGCACAATACCTGAATAAATAACCCAAATTCACCATGCTTATGAATTTATGAGGGTTCCAAAAGGATATGGTAGTTTTAATATTTCAGTGGAGGAAAATTGGGAAGTTTATTGAGTGAAAAATGTTGAAAACTAAAGGAGTTATAAAATAAACAAATTTGGTTTTTGAATCTGGAAATGGGCTCACTGCTGGCCCAAATCCGGAAGTAACCACCTTTTCTCCAAAAACACTTAAACAAGCAATGGGGAACCCAAATTAGGGTGATTAGACATATATTAAAATTTAGAACTCAACATTAATCTCACACAATACCCCATAAAAGGATTGGTATTTCCATTGAGCTGGATCGTAACAAATACATGAAAAACCGGTTGTGACAATCCTCCCCATCATTAATGTTTTTTGTCCCTGGAAAGCCACAACACATTGCAGCTGATTGATCAAAACCTAAGGATTATTTATCAATATGGTCTAGCCTGTGAATCCAATGACACTCCATCCACCATTAATGGAACTTAATCCTCTTTCCTCAACAAAAACACCAACTCTAAACCACTTCCTGAGAATCAACCGAAAGATCGAGTCACTACCTCCACATCCAAACCAAGAACTAGATTGTTGGGAATTCTACCAATAAACCCAAAAATTATCCAAACCAAAGAGAAATAATGAAAAAAAAAATAATACAAGTGATTATGGAATGGACTCATCAGTATTAATAAACACCTATCACTAGATAAGTTCTTAGGAGGAAAAATCATTGAGACCCGTGGTGGGTCTCCCCACAATTAGAAACCAACTAGCAATGAACAAACCAGAATTAAACATTAACTAGAATTGGACCTCACTTGAAAAATACTACCAAAAATCCCTCCAAAACAACCTACTAATACAAGTTAATAGGGTTATAATATTAACATTTAAACCACCCACTCCCGAACGGAGTGTACATGAACTGGGCCAACACTTTTGGCACTGCTCAAAACCCCCACCACTCGGGGCAGGGAGGGAAGGTGACCCAATCATTATGCCACTAAAACCACAAAAGAAATAGGTGAACCACACAAAACCATCCATATATGAACAGGTAATACCAAGACCACACCTGATTTACACTGGCGGTCCACATAGGGACAAGGATCAAAATCACACATCCATGAAGGCATAACCATAGACATTGTGTGAGGGGTATGTCCACCATGCTCGTTGCAAAAATAGGAAATTACCAACGACGAGGAAACAAAATATAGTAGAAAATACCTTACAAATATACTAGAGGAAGGAGAATTGTCAAGCACTCCACACCTCTGGCGATTCCCTGACTACGTGGAAAGCTTCACTCTGAGGCCTATGGCTGGAGCCCTGACTCCTGAAGCATCTACTGCACCGCAGTCAGGTGCTAAGGATCACACCACTAAAAAAAACTCACTTTCTCAACAGAAAACCATTATATAAATATGAACTCAAAGATACATGTCAAAATTATCTCTCACTTAAAATGAGGAGTAGAATGGACAAGGAATACAGTGAAACACATCAACATCACCGAACACAACTCTTATTTCCAAAAGAATTATCACGACATGTAAGAACTTTAAATCGATCCTAAACAACTCTATATTCCAAAATACATGCTGAGGCATCATCCGAAGAGGTGTATTTAACATTTTAAATGAATAATTAGGTTGATCAAAATGAAATATTTCCAACGGAGAACTATCCAAGGCCACATGAAAACATCCAACACATCTTTAGAAACCCACTGAACATTACCCCAAAACCGAGCCACCAACAAGATCTCATCTCAAGACACAACAATTTTATGACTTCTAGATCACAAGGAATCTTAATGAATTAAAAAAAACTTCTAAGACATAGAAAAAACAAGCAACATAACCATCGGTTTAAAAACAAATTCCATAATTTTTCATCTCAAAACACTTTTTAAAAACTCACTAACTTGGTGGGTTTCAACATTCACCAATGGTGTTTCATCAATTCTCACCCAAATTAACATTTCCATGCCACCCAAGGCACCCAACCACCATTCCATATAGTTCATACTACCAGATATCAATAAAACCATGCATGTGAGCACCCATGAAAACACCAAATGCTAAAACAAAACAAAATCATATAAAAAATCATGTACCTTCAAAAGGAACACCAACCACCAAGTCAAAAACCGTTTTCATATTTCAAAAAACAAACCAAACTTCACCAAGAACCATTTTCTTAAATGCCTACCTCTTTTCATTTTTACAATATTCAAAACAACCAAGCTACTCCAAACAACCCCTTTCCATTTTCTAAAATTCAGCATGGTATATTTTCATAATCTGATGGCCATTGAGACCAATACCATTTCTAGGAAAAAATTAACCGCTAAAACCAATTTCCAAAACCAATTCATTAGATTCAAAACCATTTCAAAATAAAAAAACCACCCCATTTAAAACAATGATTCATAATCACCTTAAAATGATTCAAACTTTCAAAAAATTGTATTCCAACAAACCACAAGTTTATATTAGAGATAATCTAATCCCGTTAAATCATTTCCACTTCCTCCTAATTTTTTTTCACAAAAACAAAACCATCCAAAACCATTCTTGTATTTAATTTTTGAAAACCCATTTTTCGAATTTTAAAAATCCAATCCTTCCTTTGAAACCCATTTCCACAATTCTCACAGAAGTATTTTCAAAATAAAAAATTCCGAATTCAAGAAAGGTCCTAGAGACCCAAAAAAGGGAACCAGTGTCGGTGTGTGACTTGACCATATAGTTTTCGGCCATATGTCAAACACAACACCAATACAGACTTATTAGGACCATGAACCAGCTCCACATGGATTTCCAGACCCTGTGAGCACATAGAGTCCATTAGTTAGACTCCCCTTGTTATATCCCAACCCCAGACAATCAATAAGAACAAATGACACTAATAAAACCGGACTTCCTATGGAAACTCGAGGATCAGAATGAGAAAGAATCATGACTCTCTTCTAGAACTTACCCTGAAGTCCCAAAAATACTACTCCATCTACCTTGACATCCACCAAATAACAGGGTTGCTCTAAAAAGAAATTTCTCATAAGAGCCGACCTCCTTTGATACCATTTTTGTCATGAACCAACCCGAGTCCACCCGGAATCTGTCACCTAGGCCAGCCCGCTACATGTCCTGAGAGGAATTCTTGATCCTCCTGGGATGGAGAAAAGAACCAAGGGAATCAATAGAGTACAAAATGGAACAATTTATCTCAGATACAAACAACCAAACAAATAGCGGAAAGAAATGGACATCCCAAAATACATTTACATAAAAATTGGACTGAACATTATTATCCAAAACAATTATCACATGCCACCTAAGGCTACCAAACTTAGGTTGAAACCTGCACAAGGGCTAAAAACAGAACAAGACTATATGCGTGAGTATTAAAACTCAGTAGGTTATCCCGAAATTCTATTCCTAATGCATATCTTTTAAAATAATAGAAACATCATTTTCATGTTTTAAATACAATATATAAAACTATTTTTTCAAAATGAGGCCTCATGCTATAAAAAATTTACCATACAAAAACATGCATGTTTTATAAACAAGAATGATAGTAACAATTTTCAAATAGGTGAAAATTCAAAATGAAAATAGTTTTCAAGATGGATATTTTAAAGAATGTACACTTTTAAATAAATCACACACACTACTTTATTTACCAAAAAATATACCGTATGCCAACAGTGTGTAAAAAATAGCAAATGAGCACAAGTCACGGGAACACCCCTAGGCACTAGTTAGTTGTGACCTCCAGGTGCCTTGAATCTCGGTGAATGTAACCATAATGAATATCCATTATCATGCACATGATACACTAGTAGGAAGAATAACCATAACCTAGTGGTCCCCCAAAGACATCATAATCATAGTTTAGTTAGTTTTTTCATCATCAAACTTGTTACGTGAAACAGGGGCCAAACCCCACGGGATCACTAGCATACTAGTACACATTCGCCCACCAAGATTCACGGGATTCCCATTAGTGCTCAATAGGGTAACACATATTATCAAATAAACTTTTCAAATAGAAATTTCTTTACCAAACCATAAATACCCAATCATCCCACAAACACACATCACATTTCTTTCACGAATCAATAAACCACTAAAAAGTTTCGTAAATCAATTTCAAGGAGTATAACGAGGCGTTGCCCATAAAATCAATTCAAAAATGATATTTTAAGGCCACAAACCCATAAATAACATATCAACATAGATTTGGAAGCACCATAACCAATTAATAAATCAATTTCATGGACCATGAAATGTCACCAAAATATAGAACATGAAATACACATGGAATCCATTTTTACAAAAAAAATGTCAAACGAGCCTTTAGGCCTTTCTCAAAACTATCATTTGATAGAGGTATGAATTTAACTTTTATTAAGGAGCTGTATAAACACCATTTAAAAAATAAAACCACATTAATAAATCCCTTAAAACACTCAGGTTACATATTCAAAACACAACCATTTTCATAAGGAAGTGAAATGGGCCATTTTCTGGCATCTCGGGCCAAAACATGTTGTAAACCAAAACCCATTTGTTTGTAAAACCAAATCCAAAAAGTAAATCCATAGAAGGACTGACTAATACCATTTTTCATTCTTATAATGAATTTCTAAATCCAAAAAAATAATTTTTACATCACACTTAACACATAAAAGCCATCCAGGAAATTTACCGAACACATGGCATGCCGTTTTAAACAAAATAATTTATTTTAAGCACTTGACAAGGAATAAAACACAAATTTCATGCCATATTTTATTCAAGATACTAGAAAATGTTTTAAATACCATAAAATAGTTTCTAAACCTCACAAAACAGTTTTGAAAGATAGCGAAACATTTAAAGAAACACTTGGTGTGAACTTTTATGACAAAACGACTCTACCTTTCACAAAACAAGGCTTAAACAACCATTTTTCACACTAAGAAATTATCCAAAGGATGAAAATAAGTAATAAACATATATATATCTGGTGATAATAATAATAAAATGATGAAAATTAAATGATAATGGCATGTGAAAGGTATAACCTACCTTAAATCCTTGGCGTAATTGAAATGCACACCCGATATCAACATCTGAGGGTTTATAAACCCTAAACCTATGAATTGTAGCCAAAAAATAAAAAAACCCAATAAAAATCATGGGATAACAGAACCCTAGGTCTATAATGACTAGAGTATAATATAAAACTAATAAATAATGAAAGGAGGAAGAAGAGGTCCGAGAAATGAGAAGCAATCTCAACTTAGAAACCAGAAAACTCTTCGTCTTAATTTAGATCTGCACCCATAGAGGAAATTTAATAGCTTGAAACTCATTTGAGAGGCTCCCCAGGTATGTAAGAACCATGGGAAGAAGATTTTTCGAAAAAATAAAACTAATGTAATGATTTAGGAATGAGACAAAATACCTTTGGCAAATCTGGACTATTTGAGAACCATTGAGAATATTTGCCCTAATATGAAACAATATGAGATCCAAAGAGATAAAATGGAACATGGAAGTTCTCCTAGAGTTATTGGCCTAAATTTTGAGGCTGACTCATGGAAAATTATAAATAAATAAATATATATATATATAAGAAACAAATTATTTTTTAAAAATTGGAAATGGGCCCTCGTGTTGGCCCAATACCTGAATAAATAACCCAAATTCACCATTCTTATGAATTTAGAAAGGGTCCAAAAGGATATGGTAGTTTTAATGTGTCATTGGAGGCCAAGTGGGAAGTGTAATTAGTGAAAAATTTTGACAAATTAAGGATTTATAAGAAAACAAATTTCATTTTTAAATCTGAAAATGGGTTCCCGTTTGGCCCAAATCATGAAGTAACCAATCATTCTACAAAAACTCCTAAACAAGAAATGGGGAGCCCAAATAAGGGTTATTATAAATATATGAAACTTCAAAACTTAAAAATAATCTCGCCCAAGACCCATGAAAAGGATCGTTATTTCCAATGAACCAGATCAAAATAATGAAATGAAACACCGGGTGTGACAGAATACTACTTTGGATCCTTAGTTGAAAAGGTAAAAGGAGGAATCCTAAATTAGATCATCTAATGATAAGAAAGTATAGGTATACCACTTGAGATCCTTATAATGTTAAATAGGGAAGGTAATTTGATAGGGGACCCTCAACAACCACGTGTGAGGGCAGAGGCATCCTACATTGGATCCTCCAAATGATAAACATGAAATGGGAACATACAAGGTATTCCCTAGGTGAAAATGTTATAAATTTCATCCAATAGGAACCCTTGATAATAGGAAGAAGATAGATTCATCCTAAAAAATATCCTCTAGGTTGAAACGTAAGTAGAGGGATCCTACAGGGGATCCTTGGAAGCAACCAATCTTAAGGCCTCTTGGGCCAGAAGGGAACATCTCGCAAGGGATACATCCTCAATGAAAAAGATACAAAGTAATAGGTCACAGGAGATGGATCAGGGCCCATCTCATATCAATGTCTCACTCCCAATAGAAAATGTAATTCTATTGTCGTAGGAAGAACCTCTACATGTAGGTAAAATCTTGAAAACACCCATTAGGATTTCTCAAATCCCTCCAAGGGTTTCACCATTACGATATATGTGGAAAAACTAATCAAAATGGACTACTCTTATGTCCAAATTCTATTTTGGGGAATAAAGGAATGAAAACCGCCAAAAGGGTTACAAAAGGGGCATTACACGACATCTCTCACTGAGTAAACGACATGAACTAACAAAGCCCCACCTGGGCGTGTACTTCCACTGGACTTGGTTTGTAATCGTCCATGTGAACGAGGTGTTGGACCTATGCATAGTATATACCCTAAATGGGGTACCTTCTTGGGTAATTCACATGGAATGTTCATGTACTTGGCACGGATGTGTACTTATACACTGCATGTGACCCACATAGGGTTTTTCCATGTACATTAAACGGATGTTCCCATTACATGGGAAGCCTGGAAAGGAACATGGACACACATCAAAGTACCAGTACATGGCATGTATACCCCATAAATGGTGTTTAATTCCAAAAATTAACATTACCCAAAATGTATGAACATGTGATGCATATTCCATGAACCAACATTGTGTACACGAGTTTTCCCAAACGAAAAAACCATGAATCACCCTGAAACCCATTTTTTACCCCAAAAGTTGTTGATTGACAATAAAGAGGTCCAATGAAATAATAAAGGGGGGTTAAAACTAAAAAATGGAATATCTATAAGAAAATATAGTAAAATCATAAAAATAAACAACTGTTGGGTAGAATCTGCCGAACTTCGCCCATTTATGAGGTCTACGGTTGCGTCCTGACAATCTGGCGGGTCCAAAGATCTACAGTGGTTCCCTTATTCCTCCCCCTAAAATTATATATATATATTTATCTATCCCTCTAAAGTTTTATCTCTTAACCTCATGAAGGAGGATACCTACCACATGCCTGAGAATCCAGGAGGAAAAGAGGAAAACAAAAACATAAAAAGTGATGGAAGACAAATAAAAGAAAAGGATAATAGGGTCGAGGCCGGTCCCAGTGCCCAACTCATGTTTATGCCTCTCCTGGGAAAAAATAAATGTTCCACACTCAATATATGAGAAAAAATCTTGATCTGATTCTCTGTTTTAATGATATGACCGAACAAACCTATGGGAATAAATTAGTGTTTAATTTATTAATTATTAATTATTAATTATTTTGCTAAAATTAGAATGGATCATATTTTCATAAAACTCTTATCCAAGGGTAAAAACCCTATTTTGGGAGAAATGGAGTTTTCATAAAAATTATCTGAGATAATATTCTAGGGTAAAACTAATATTTTACACCATACACACATCTAAAAGAAAAGAGTTAAATTTCTGCTCAAAATTGCAGTTTAGAAAAACACGGATCCATCCATATCCCTTAAATAAGGGTGGAAGATCATATTTCAATCCTTAAATTTAATTTATAAGACAATCATTTTCTTCAAAATTAGAATCAAAATTGACTATTTTTTATTTATCATATTTAGGCTAATAATATTTAATCTCAATATTGTCATGTTGAAATTTTCTAGATCGACAAATAATATTTCATTGGATCTCAATGGAATATTATTCAAATTTTCATTTTGAAAAATTACTTCCTTATATTTAGCTTTAATTTTTTTGAATAGTCGAGTAATATTTTATATCCTTTGATTGTATCTATCAATATCTTGATACAAATAATTCTTATAGGGATCTAAATAAGATTCAAAAGAAGAAAAATAATAAAATTCGCAAACTTATTTTAATGAGTCCATTAAACATAGGTTTACTTATTATTTTTTAACATCGTCTTCATCACTTAATTCAATGTTTGACGTGAAAATATAACAACCTCCCATTGATTTTTTTTATATTGTTATCTCTTCTTATTATCATTCTTTAGTCCTGTATAATTAGGCTTGATGTACCCTCGTTCTCTGTATTCAAAACAAATAACTTCATTATTATAATTACTTTTCTTCATTTCCTTACTCCATGGGTAATTAATTTTTATTTTCCTAGAGTATCATTTCATTATTATACATTGGGTAACATGTAAAACGTGGTCTCTTTCACTACTTTGTAATTCAAAATCATAAGAGTGAGCCGTAACTTAAATTTTTTATTTAAAATAAATTCCATTAATTTTTGAATGTTTATATTTAGTAATATTTTTTAATTATAAAGAATATTATAGTAAATATATAATTACCTCATATAAATTATATTCTTTAAAATTATTACATTCACTAATTTCAACCTTTTTAGCATTCCATTTTTTGGGTAAGTCTCTTAAAACTCTTTTGACCAACAAATATCTGAATATTTTCCCAAATAATTAGTTCCATTTTAAAAAATTGTTAATATACGAACCATTTGATTAACTATATCTTCTTATTTTATTTTCAATTCCGAATACTTATCTATTAACATTCCTAATTTATCTATTATCAATTAATCCAAACCTAGGTGTGTAACCAGTTGTGTTTTGTAAATTTTGTGTACTACTTATCAATCAGAAATATGAATATACAAATTACTGTTAATTATAAAATAATTAATATCAATCACTTTGTAATTTAGCACATAAATTAATTCATCATTACAAATTAATGTTTTTCAGGTAGTTTTTATTGTTTAAACATGATTGTACAATTTTAAATAATCAGGTGTTTATAAAATCCTCCATGAAAGTTTTCTAGTAACCATAATTGGTTCCATCAAAGAGTGGAGGACTTAGAGGTTTCCATAGATCATTCACAATGATTCCTACCATCTCAAAACTGATCTTTTCACCTTAAATATTTAATCTAGGAGTTGATTAGAAAAATAATATAAAAATATGTTGAAGCTGGGAACCTCCAATCATACCAATTGTTAAATCCAAATGATAATGGTTAAATGGTTAAAAGGGGGTCAATTGATTTTATAAATATTTTCATTCACCTATAAAATCTAATTTAATTTATTCAATGTAAATAAAAATAAGAACAAAATTATTTTTTACTTCAGGTATAAATGATCTTACATCTACTATTAACCCCTCTCAAACATAGAGTGTGATGGAACTACCTAAATATGGAATCTATTAATTTTTAAGTGTAACACCCCGAGATTTTGTGAGATATATTATTTTTAATTTTTTTGATATATTCTGTTGTACACTACCCCAATATTAGATTTCACTATATGCAACACCATATTAGCTTGCAGTATATGAAACACTATTCCTGGCTCGTGTAACACACAATTTCTAGATCGTTTTGTAGAAATTATTCTACGCAACATTGAGAATAGATTTTGTTCATAGTATAAATGAAATTTGATTTGATTATGTTATACGCAAAACCAAAGGAATATTTCACTACACACAACACTAACTTGGCTTGTGTTACACGCAAGATCGACATTCCTCGATAGCTTACATGGTACGCAACACCGAGTTTCACTAAACAGTGATATATTATTATAATATCATGAACTAGTTGTTATGAATAGTATTAAATGAATTTTTAATTTTATAACATTATAATTCCACATACAAATTTTTTAGAATGAGGTATGAGAACAAAATCATTTTTTTGGAAAAAAGAAATATTTTTCAAAAACAGCAGTTTTCCAGCCTTTTGATGGCGCACCCATTTTTAATATAGTTTTTGAAATGTTTATAAGTTTAATTTGACAGATTAAATTTCTTCCTTGGAATCAAGATATGAAAATTTACTTTGGATAAGTTTTTGATATTTTTCGGATAACTTTCATATTTTAATGAAGAGTAAAAACATGCTAAATTTTCATTAAAAACAACTTTTTTCATCGAGATAAGTTATATGGTTAAATTATAATATTGAAAAGTTTTAAAGTATAAATAGAATATATTTTTACCATTTAATATAATTTATTTCATTATCATTAATTTTACATTGAATTTATATGTAAAATCATTTCAATCTTTTGCAATGTTTTAAACAAGAACCCGTTTTTTTCGACAACAGGATTAATTTTAAATTAATTTCTGAAACTTCTGTGTCTTGATTTTGTAAAAATGGATTCCATATCTGGAATCTTTATTTACAAATTATGTTAATAGGATAATTTTTATTTTTGGGAATTATGAATAGTAACTTCGGTAAATTTTATTTTCCACAGTTAAAGGTAAATCAAGTAATTAAGGTTAAAAATAATATTATAAAATTACCCTAACACTTGTATTAATAGAATTTGATGATTATATTTAGTCCTAAAATATTCTTGGGTCGAAATGGTATCTATTATAACCCACTTTTATGTGATTAAGACCTTTAATTTATTTTATTTAAAGGAAAGTGAAATATGTCTCACTCAAAAATTAATAATTAAATTATTTTTAATATAAGGTTATATAGAATATAAATTCTATTATAAATACTCATTTTAAATATAAAATGTTTTTCTTTATCATGTTAATTTATTTTTAATTTTTATGAAATATATAATTACCTTAACATCATATACATTAATGATGCAGAAATTATTTATTTAATGAAAAATCAATAATATAGTTTTTATTAAATTAATAATACCCATAAAAAGGCCCTAACACTTGACCAAAACTTATTGGTCGAGTTTATCTAAACCATAAGAATACAATTTGATATTTGTGGACCATTTGGAGACTTATAAAACATATTATGACATTTATATTATTTTATTTGAAATGATGTAAAAGTTGCCACCTTCATAATTTAATAAACATAAAATTATAAAAGTTGGGTGTTTTAGAAGATAAATTAGACTAAAAGTATTTTAATCAAAGAAACTTGATTTATATGCATCATATGATTTTATTTCTAATTTTTATGCAACAAATAAGTATATTAAATATTTATACAAAAAAGTTGTAGTAATTGTTTTACTAAGAGAAATATCAAATAAATGGTTTTAAAATATGAAAATAAATATTATATAAACTAATTAATGTGATAAAATTATTTTTTAGATGAATATGACATGTTATAAAACTATTAAATATTTTTGATCGAATATATATTCTGTGTGGATTTTATTTAAGTTAAAATAATTGAATAGTCTCAAAATTGACACTATTGATATTTTATAAAAATAAAATATTATTAAATTGTTTACAAATAACAAAAAATTATTAAAAATTAAAAATTTAAAATAATATTTTCTAAAAGGTTATTATTTATCCAATTATGGACAATTCACAACATATAAGTACGTATTTTTAACAATTTAATACTTATAATATTATTAACACAAATAAAATTAAATAGATTAAATAAGGATAAATCAAAATGATAAGGTATAAAATAAATTCCAAACATGTCTAAATTATATTGTTTGCTGATAATAAAACCATATCTCATCTCATCATCTAATTTGAGTCATTTTGGAGGTTTTTATGTGGGGATTGTTTTTATTCCAAATTAGTATTTTTTAGAGTTTCCTAAAGTGCCCCTCTCCTCTCTTATAAAAGAGAACCTCCTCCCTCACCTCTTCACTCCATTTTGATCCATAAATCTTTGAAAAACCAAGCCATTTTACATTATAAAAGTCCCTCGAAATATAATAGAGGTCCCTGTCTTCTTCAAAGACCAACTTTAGTGCCCTAAGAGGAGGTTTAGAAGAGGCACGTCAAAGAAGAGGTTACATCCTTTACCGATTCTTTCAAAATTATTTCTTCTTTTACTTCCTCTATATGAGATGTTTCATTTTATGTAATAAATCCAGTATAACTTTTATAATGATATTTTATTATGAATATGAAACAACCATATTCCATCTTCTATCCATCCTATAAAAAATTATATCACCACTCATGCGTACGTACGGCATACCGTCTCCACACCATGGTGTAATATGTTTTTCATCACCAACATGATTGGATGGGTATAAATATGGAAGAAATAAATATATATGATTATTTTAAAGTGATATTTATTCTGAAATAATATACTCCATACAATTCAATACAATTCCACAATAATGGGAATGATATCATCGTTCGTGCGTACTTACGACTTACCGTCTCCACGGCACGATGAGATTCATTCTCCATGTTAACCATTAAAGAATGATTATAAAGTATATATAATTAATAATAATGAAATATATTACATAATAATGATATTGGATTTATTTATATTTCATTTACTTACTTCCATTCAATTTAATAAGGTAACGAAAACAGCTTTCATGCGTACGTACAACCTACCGTCTCCATGAACGATGTATTTAATTCCATTTATAGATCTATTATATATATTTCTATGATTAATATATATTATATATAAATAATATTTTACATTATAGAAGTATGTAATCATGATCTATGTAATTTTATGAATAATTTCAAGTCAAAACACGTACGATAAATGAAAAGATTTTACCCAAAACACTGCTTTAACATGGAATTGACAAATGAACAGGTAATATAAATTCATAATAGAATAATATATGATATCATAAATATTATTATGGTTTTTTTACAAGTTAATAATATGTTTAAACCCACTATACAGGAGTTTTGGACACATACGAAAGAAATTAGACCTACGGTAAGGGATAATTATTCCAATCTCCTTCTTATCCGATATTGTTTATTCATAAGTATTTAATGGGGTTATATTTATCATCCATGTCCATGTTTTATAAAAATGTTTTCTTGAAATGTTTACTATTCTTCCATTTATGTTTAAACTTATTTTTACCATTTTTTTACTTTTACCACATGGTATGGAAGTAATATTTCTTTTGTTTACCATACAAGGAACTTTTTGAATTTTCCGACAAAAGTACAAGGAGAATGTTATTTTAACTTATACGGCATGATCATATTTTTATGGTTTAATAACTAATTATTTCCATGAAGCTTCATCTACAATATTTCATGATTATTTTCAACAAAATTATTTTCTTTTCTTTTAAAATTTCATGGCATTTTGAGAAAATAAAATGATTTGAAAGAAGAAAGTGTATTTTCCTCAAGAATTCATTTCAACTATTCTATCAAAAATATTTTCCATCTAAGATGACATTCTTTAATATGGTTATGATTCATGTATAATGTCCCTATTATTTACATGGTTTGATTTTGTTTATGATGAAATAATATCCATTTTTTATATGGATTATGTTATGATGGGATGATGTTTATGAAACCCATTTTATTCGTTGGGTTATGATGAATTATTTATGTTTATTTTGTGGAACACAGAAGAATGATTTCATTATGAGATTGTTGGGACCTATATCTCCCTATAATGAATTGGGTAATGATTTATATCTCATGAGATATACATGGCTATAATGAAAATTAAATCCGGTTTAGTAATATAGGGTTGGAACGGCAGCTAAACCCAGTTCAGTAATGGAATTTGTCCACTATGATGGTCTTGGTAGCAATGCCTTGGATAATTTGGAAATCATATCATGTGATTAATGTTTTTCTATTATTAAATGTTTTATTATCATGCTATTTTATCATGATTGATGTTCCTTTGTGATCTATGCCTTACGTACTACCAAGATTTATTTCACAAATCAAGATTTTGATGTTTAAACTTTATGTTCATGTTTTTAAGTTCAAATGTATATGTTGTTTAACGTTCTCCATGTTTACCCCTATGGAGCATTTTAACTCACCCTTTTTTTGTTTTCTTTTCCCCTAGGATATAAATAAATTTTTTAGGTAGGAAAAAAAGGAATATCTTTATGGGAGAAGTTGAAGATATTTCACCATGATTATAAGATTATGTTATGAGTTTCCAAAGACACTAAACTAATACGGTCTTTGGGTGTCTGTTTTTTTATGTATTATGTATTCCGAAAAATTAATGTAATGTCTCTGTATGTCATTCTTTGGGTCTCTATAGTCGATATCAGAGCGAAGGCTTAGTTAAAATTTGAAAACTAGGATGGGGAAACATTAGTGAGATCCCTAGAGATATTTCTAAGGGTATGTCAAGGGATGTCCCTATGGTTAAGAATAAGCATAGGTTATAGTCCTAGAATTGTGATAACGATCATGAATAACCTAGTATTAAACCTAAGATGTTATAGATTGAATGTTATCCCTTTTGATTATGTGGTTTTCTAAGTATGAATTTTGCCTCTCACACTATTTTTTGGGTTTTAGAAACTGGATGGAAACATGTAGATTCATGTTAATGGAGAATATGATGAACAATGGAATGATATTATTCATGAGAAACCAAATGAAATAGGATTTGGAAGGTGAAACATAATTATTATACCTAATCAGAAATCTCATAATATAATCAATAATATCATCTTTGGTAAGTATTATGACTCGGCTAATAAAAGAAAGATGAAGTTTCATGATGATCACAGAGGAAAGAAAGTTCAATTTCCCTCATGTAAATTACGTGGGAAGAGGAATCCAGGAGAATGTTTCAAAGGAACTAGAAGATGCTTTGGGTGTGGAAAATAAGGACACAAAGCAAGTAATTTCAATGGAAATGGTTCAGTTAACACAATGGATAAAGATAATGGTATTGCTAAGACATCAACAAAGGTTAAATGTTATAAATGTGGAATGTATGGGCATTATGAAAACCAATGCCCTAAGGTAAAAGCTCATGAAGGGAACCAACATGGTCGTATGAGTAGTATTTATGTTGATGATGATGAAGAGACTACAAATTATATATGAGATGAAAGAAGTGTTTAGGAATAAAATTATGAAGCTCTGTCAATGGTTTAAGAAGGTAGTGGAATAATTGCATGTTTATCATGAATAATGTATGGTACTATGGAATAAAGAAAAATCTATGGATTCTTACACTATTGTTTTTCCTTGGGTATTTTAATGTATACGATGAATGGTACCAGTAACCATGAAAAGTGATTGAAATATTTTCGGAAAGCAGATGATATGTGAATAATGAATGGATAAGTAGAAAATAATATCTTTGATAGTATTAAGGAGCTCATGATTGATATAAGTACAAAGTGATATCATGGTTTGAGTATATATAATTTTTGGGATTTTGGTATGTGGAAAGAGATAACTTTTGATAGAATTTATGTTTTCACTATGGTTCTATGGTAATACATGTTTCAATAGAATACTGACTGAAAATTCATTTTTTATTATCCAAACACTTTTGAGGAAAAAATGAGAAACCAACAAACACTTTTGAAGAAAAGTGGTAAAACCTACATGACTTCACTACTTACAATGTTCAAACATCGGAAAACAAATCAACTCATTCCAAATACCAAATAAAACCACATAGTCATTCAAATCATGAACCTGGGTGCATGAACATCAGAAGAGCTTGAACAATCCTCATAACTGGACTCCTTGAATGATGCCGATGCGACCATCGACATCAGCCCCAAAACCACCAAATCGGCGGTGAACTCTGATCAGAGTTCACCCAAACCTTCCAGCGATGTGAGATGGTCCAAAAACACATCCACAAAAGGCAACGAAGAATCCAGATCAAGGTAGTCCAACCAGTGCGCCACACCCAACTCCACAGAATCTAGTCACACTAGTCTCACCACACTAGTCTCACCAAGAGCAACACTAGCATCAAATTATGACCCAAGCAGATTAAACCAAACCATTTCAACAAACCAAAAAGCTACATCATATGATATATGTGGGATAAATGCTTGTATTCACATTCTTGGTAGATGACTTTTCTAGTAATTGTTTTCTTTATACTATGATCTCAGACAAAAGTATTTTGGATAAGCCTAAATATTGGAATGGATTATGTTAGACATAAGATAATATTGTTTAAGGATATAACTTTTTTCGATATTATTTCTAGAATGTTATAATAATTTAGTTTTAGAAAAAGGACAACCTGCATGATGGGCGAAAACCCATCATGTAGGACAAGGCTGCAGGAATTAAACACACAACTGAAGTGCGACAGGCCTTTATCTCCTTCCACTGGCCTACAGGAAGTCCCTGGTTAGTAAAAATTAGTTTTATTTTATTAAGTGGTATGATTGATGAAGTATAAGTCCATTTTTGGAACCAGATAAGATTAATATCACCATATGTGGACTTATGTATATTTAATAACTTTTGTTAAATTTTTTTTTGAGATAGATGGAATGAACCATCATTCAATCACATGATCTGCTAACACTTCGTGATTGACAAATTAAACTTTTTTTCTTTAAGAGATGAAGTGAAAATTGTTCAACGAATGACCAATAGTGAGATTGTACCAAAATCAAGTAAGTATTTCTTCTAATTAAAAATTTTCAAATTTAGGGAAATGATCTTGAAAACCAATTTTTTTTTCTAGTACCCTCATATCCAATGAATCAAATGGTATCTTAGATCGTAAAAAATTTATGGCTTTGTGGTTGTTGGATTTTTCATATCCATGTTCTCTACCACTCTCCATTAGCACATGATTGTTACATTTCTCTTCCATATACATGTTTTCAACTGTGTTATCCTATGTGGAAATCCAGTGATGAGTTACTTTGGGTATTCATATTGTTTCTGAAGTTCCTTTTTAAAATTAATTTTTTGTTTTCTTTTTAACGATGTGGGTTTCAATGAAAGAAACTTTCATGTAGTAAACTATTTATAACCCTGACAAATTTCAAGGGTGAAATTCATTTTAAGGGGGGTAGAATGTAACACCATGAGATTTTATGAGATATATTCTATTTAATTTCTTTGATATCTTCTGTTGTATGCTACACCAATATTATCTTACTCTATACGCAACACCATATTAGCTTTCAGTATATGCAACACTATTCTTGGCTCGTGTTACACACAATCTCAATATCGTTTGTTAGAAATTATTCTACGCATCATTGGGTATAGATTTTGTTCATAGTATAAATGAAATTTGTTTTGATTATGTTATACGCAACACCAAAGGAAACATTCACTATATGAAACACTAACTTGGCTTGCGTTACACATAAGAGTGACATTCCTCGATAGCTTATGTGGTACGCAATACCGAGATTCACTAAACAATGATATATTATTATAATATTATGAATTAGACATTATGAATAATTTTAACCAAATTTTTATTTTTATAACATTATAATTTATTATACACATTATCTAGAATGAGGTATGAGAACAAAATCAATTTTTTTGAAAAAAGAAGTATTTTAAAAAAAATGAAGATTTGACGCCTTTTGGTGGCACACCCATTTTAAATCTACTTTTGACATGTTTACTAGTTAAATTTGAAAAATTAAATTTAATCCTTGGAATTAGGATATAAAAATTTAGTTTGTATAAATTTTTTATATTTTTCTGATAACTTTCATATTTTAAGGAATAGTAAAAACACGCTAAATTTTAATTAAAAACAACTTTTTTCATCGAGATAATTTATATGGTTAAATTATAATATTGAATGGTTTTAAAGTATAAATAGAATATATTTTTATAATTTAATATAATTTATGTCATTATCATTAATTTTACCTTGAATTCATAGGTAAAATCATTTCAATGTTTTACAATGTTTTAAACAAAAACCCATTTTTTCGACAACAGAATTAATTTAAAATTAATTTCTGAAACTTCTATGTATTTAATTTTTAAAAATGGATTCCATATTTGAAATAATTAGGTCCACATTATGGTAATAGGCTATTTATTTTTTGGAATTATGAATAGTAACTATGGTAAATTTTATTTACCATAGTTAAAGGTAAATCAAGTAATTAAGGGTAAAAATAATATTATAAAATTACCCTAAAACTTGTATTAATATAATTTTATGATTATATTTTGTCCTAAAATATACTTGGGACTAAATGGTATCTATTAGAACCCACTTTTATATGATTAAGTCCTTTAATTTATTTTATTTAAAGGAAAGTGAAATATGTCTCACTCAAACATTAATAATTAAATTATTTTTAATATAAAGTTATATAGAATATAAATTCTATTATAAATACTTATTTGAAATATAATTTTTTTTCTTTGTCATGGTAATTTATTTGTAATTTTTAAGAAATATATAATTACCTTGATAGCTTATAAATTAATGATGAAGAAATTATTTATTTAATGAAAAATAAATAATATAGTTTTTATTAAAATAATAATTCCCATAAAAAGACCTAAACACTTGTCCAAAACATATTGGTCGAGTATATCTACACCATAAGCATCCAATTGGTGACTTGTAGACCATTTGGATCCTTATAAAACAAATTATGACATTTATATTATTTTATTTTAAATGATGTCAAAATTGTCACCATCATAATTTAATAAACATAACATTTTAAAATTTTGGTGTTTTAGAAGATAAATTCATCTAGATGTATTATTATGGAATATATTTAATTTATCTGCATCATAGTATTTTATTTCTAATTTTTATGCAACAAATAAGTATATTAAATAATTATTCAAAAATGTTGTAGTAATTATTTTTTAAGATAAATATCAAATAAATTGTTTTAAAATATTAAAATAAATATTATATGAACGAATTAATGTGCTCCAATAATTTTTTAGATGAATATGACATGTTAGGAAACTATTAAATATTTGTTTTCGAATATATCTTCTGTGTGGATTTTATTTAAATTAAAATAATTGAATAGTGTCAAATTTGACACTATTGATATTTTATAAAAATAAAATATTATTAAATTGTTTAAAAATCATAGAAATATTTAAAAATTAAAAAAGTAAATTTATATGGTCTAAAATGTTATAAAGTATCCAATTATGGACAATTCACAACATATAAGTAATTATTTTTAACAATTTCAAATTTAGAATATTATTACCACAAATAAAAATAAATAGATTAAATACGAATAAATCAAAATGATAAGGTTTAAAATAAATTCCACACATGTCTAAATTTTATATGTTGATGAGATTACAAAAATTTCTCATCTCATATTTTAATTTGAGTCATTTTGGAGGTTTTTATTTGGGGTTTTATTTTATTATAAATTAATATTTTTGAGAGTTTCCTAAAGTGTCTCTCTCCTCTATTATAAAAGGGCACCTCCTCCCTCTCCTCTTCACACCATTTTTAACCTTCAATGTAAATACTCTGAAATTCCGTGGAATTTTTTTCCTTAAATACATGGGAATTTTACGAGTCCACAAAATCTGACAGTGCGCGATTCCGGGGCCCGGATTGCCCAGAATGATCCGTCGAAGTTTTGTTAAGCTTAAATTAACGCGCGTAAGCAGTTTTCTGGAAAAAGTGGAATAACTCTTAAATGGTTACTTGAATAAAAAATCTGGGGCCACTATTGCACTCAATATGGTAGGTTTACCCTAGGTGTGACTTAAGTTTAGTTGGCACGGGCCTCCTGTGAGAAAACCCAAAAAATGGCATAACCGTAAATAAAATAATTAAATTATTTTATTTTATTTTTCAAATTCTTATAACTCACAAACAGTATCTCAGATTAAGTATCCGAGTCCACTTTTGAACTCGTGAGGGTAGGATTTCTTTAAAAAGATACTAACTTGGGCCAG
Source organism: Viscum album (assembly GCA_963277665.1). Taxonomy (NCBI): domain Eukaryota; kingdom Viridiplantae; phylum Streptophyta; class Magnoliopsida; order Santalales; family Viscaceae; genus Viscum; species Viscum album. Next base: position 691,096,674 of record OY728167.1, read on the forward strand.
CGAGGGCTACCAGAGAATGTTATTTTTTGGCCACAAATTAAATAATTAAGTGACAATTATTTTATTGTAAAATTCATAACTTTTAAACGGTAACTCGGATTGGGAATACGAGGGTACCATTGGGTTCGTTGGGGCATTATTCACCTAGGCAGAGCCTAACCTCGACTGGTGGAGGATGGTTCTATTGGCATACCCCACTTGAGGTTTGGATATAGTTGGGGTATGGTTGGGTTGGTTTGAACCTAAAATCCAATCGGGCCCCTGGAACAAAAATTACAATAACTAACATACCAGGTGTCCAATCGATGCGTCGTCTGTTGTGTTGAGATATCTATGACCAGTCGGACCCTTGAGATACTTTATCGTGGTCCTTCATGGCAGTTGACGTATCGACACTTGGCTTGAGGAGCGGACCCTCTTGGAATCAAGCATACCTGAACGGAGCTATGTGGTTGGTTGTGCACTGTTGAATATTCCTGGATGATGTGTTGGTATGAAAATTCAAATTTATATTCTTGGATCATGTGTTGGTCTGACAGAATAGTTAGACCTAGATCATGTGTTGGTCTGATAACTCTAAAGACTGTTCCTGGATCATGTGTTGGTCCGACAGTCTTGACTTCTGTTCCTGGATCATGTGTTGGTCTGACAGAATAGCTGGTCCTAGATCATGTCTTGGTCCGACAACTTAGATGATTCAGTGGCTATATCTGATCATCTATAACTCTCTACAAAAGTTGTATACATGTGTGAGCTGATTCAATAACTTTTGTGTTTCCTCATGATTGAGATGGGTTACTAGATAACTTAGGTATATGTGTGAGCATATAACTAAGTATGGGTTATCCATTGATTCATACTTTGTGGTTTATCCTTGTGGGATTTCGTGAGACCTTGAGGGTCTCAGTGTCCCTACTGAGTATCTTTATACTCACCCCTACACGAGATTTTCCCACACCTCATTGTGTTGGATGCAGACGACAGACAACGCTGACCGAGGCAGAGTGTACGAGGACTGGTCTGTACCCGGAGGTGGACCTCACGACGAGTCGGTACCCGGAGGAGACGAAAAGACATGGGGCACTGAGGAGGCTATCTCTACCTACCCTTCAGGTAGGATCAGTGATGGACGATCCAGGAGCTACTAAAAACCTTCCTGCTATTTTGCTTTTTAGTTGTACCTATTTTGTCTTTTCCTTGTACTTTACTATTGGGCTTGTATTTCCGGCCCCTTTAACTTTCCAGCACTTCTCCTGTATACAGTATTGCTTAGTGTTTGCTTCCAGTTGTGTACTCTGATAGTGTGTGTTTAAAATTTATAAAGGCAATGCCTTCCCAGTTTATGGATTTACACCTTTGGTGTTAGTCTCCAGCCCCTGGCCTATGGATGGAGGGATTGGGGTAGTCACGATACGAACCCTAGTGGATGGGTCGTGACATTCAAGCTCAGAAAAACCCTGACATTTTACATTATCAACTTCCCTATAAACATACTATAGGTCCTGGTCTTCTTCAAAGACCAACATTAGTTTCCTAAGAGGAGGTTTAGAAGAGGCACATCGAAGAATAGGTTACATCCTTTACCGATTCTTTCAAAATTATGTTTCTTCTACTTTCTCTATATGAGTTGTTACATTTTTATGTAATAACTCTTGTATAAATTGTATACTGATATTTTATTTTGAATATGAAACAACCATATTCCATCTTCTATCCATCCTACAAAAAAAAATGAAATCACCACGCGTGCGTACGTACGACCTACCGTCTCCACACCGCGATGTAATCTTTTTTTCATCACCAACATGATTGCATGGGTATAATGATGGAATAAATAACTATATATGATTATTTTAAATTGATATTGATTCTGAAATATTATACACCATACAATTAAATACAATTCCACAACCATGGGAATGATATCGTCGCTCGTGCGTACGTACGACTTACCGTCTCCACGACGCGATGAGATTCATTCTCCATGTTATCCATTCAAGAATGATTATAATGTATATATAATAAATAATAATGAAATATATTACATTATAATGATATTGGATTTATTTATATTTCATTTACTTACTTCCATTCATTTTAATAAGGAAACGAAAACAACATTCATGCGTACGTACGGCCTACCGCCTCCATGAATGATGTATTTTATTCCATTTATTGATCTATTATATATATTTATATGATACAAATATATTATATATAAATAATTTTTTACATTTTTTAATTATGTAATCATTATTTATGTAATCATATGAATAATTACAAGTCAAAACACATACGATAAATGAAACTATTTTACCCAAAACACTACTTTAACATGGAATTGACAAATGAACAGGTAATATAATGTCGTAAGTGAATCATATATGATATCATAAATATTATTATAGTTCGATTACAAGTTAATAATATGTTTAAACCCACCATATATGAGTTTTGGACACATACGAAAGAAATTGGACCTACGATAAGGGATAATTATTCCAATATCATTCTTATCTGAGATTATTTATTTATAAGTATTTACTGGGGTTATATTTATCATCCATGTCCATGTTTCCAAAAAATGTTTTCATAAAAATTTTATTATTCTTCCACGTATGTTTAAAGTCATTTTTACCCTTTTTTTCCTTTTACCACATGGTATGGAAGGAATCTTTATTTTGTTTACCATATGAGGAACTTTTGACTTTTTTGACAAAAGTACAAGGAGAGTATCTTTTTTAACTTATACAGCATGATCAAATTTTTATGGTTTCATAATGAATTATTTCCATGAAGCTTCATATAGAATATTTTATGATTATTTTCAACAAAATTCTTTTCTTTTACTTTAAAATTTCATGGAATTTTGAGAAAATAAATTGATTTGAAAGAAGAAAGGATATTTTCCTCAAGAATTCATTTCAAGTGTTTTATCAAAACTATTTTCCATCTAAGATGACATTATTTAATATGGTTTTGTTTCATGTATAATGTCCATATTATTTACTAGTTTTTATTTTTTTTATGATGAAATATTGTCCATTGTTTTATATGGATTATGTTATGATGGGATGATGTTTATGAAACCCATTTATTCGTTGGGTTATGATGAATGATTTATGTTTATTTTGTGGCACACAAAATAATGAATTCATTATGAGATGGGTGAGACCTATATATCCCTCCAATGAATTGGGTAAAGATTTATATCTCATGAGATAGACATGGCTGGAATGGAATGTAAATCTGGTTCAGTCATATAGTGCTGAAACGGTAGGTAAACCCGATTCAGTAATGGACTTTGTCCACTATGATGGTCTAGGCAGAAATTCCTTGGCTACTATGGAAATCATATCATGTGCTTAATGGTTTTCCATAATTACACGTTTTATTCCCATTCTATTTTACCATGATTGATGTTCGTATGTGATTTATTCCTTACGTACAGCGAATATTTATTTCATGACCCAAGATTTCGATGTTTAAACTTTATGTTTATGTTTTTAAGTTCAAATGTATATGTTTTTTTATGTTCTCCATGTTTACCCTTACTGATCATTTGAGCTCACCCTTTTATGTTTTATTTTTCCGAAGGATATAAAGGAAGGTTTTAGGTAAGAAAAAAGAAGATATTTATGGGATATGTTGAAGATATTTCAACATGATTAGAAGATTATGTTCCATGTTTCCAAATACACTAAACTAATACGGTATTTGGGCGTCTATTTTTGTTATGTATTAAGTATTCCGAAAACGCAATGTAATGTCTATGTACATCAAGCTTTGGTTCTCTACATTAAGGGAGTTCACATCCCATTAAAATTCATTTGTAAACCCTCAAGCCACACCCCAATACTATAATTTTTCACACCTATTGGCTTAAGACTATCACCCTACCTTTTGAAAACTAGGAGGCACAACTCAAAACATTCATTTCGAAGTGGAGGAATGTTGGATCCAATCAGTAAAATACTCCGAGAGGGGGTGGATTAGGGTATGATAGATTAAAACAAATACCCATTGGATCTTGTTTCATCATTAAACAAAACAAAATTCACTCTGTAACCCATAGAGATGTATGGACAAAAATTAAATCATGCACATGACACAACAATTTAACATGGTTCAAACTCACTGGGATACATAAAAGGAGAATAAAATGATGATTTTCCGATGTACCAAATCCACTAAATATCACTTATAATTAAAATGTTTAGGGGTAATCACTTTTATGTCCATGCTCACTATATTTACAATGTTTGGGTCTGATCAATTCATTCCCAAGATCCAATCCCAATTTTTATTTATCTGGCTCACTTATGGTGGAACAAATCACCATATTTCTCTTATTTCTCTCAATAATTTTAGAAGGTATCCACACACAGCTTATGGAATTTTATTTCCCTTCATTATCTCTAATTAATTCATCCTCCACTGTGTTTAGATGCTCTTTTGAAGTCATTCATTCATCCACTGATGAATATAACTTTACCACAGATGTGCTGGGAAACTTCAACCTTTCTCCCAAACATTGGGTGAATTGCATGCAACTTTAATGTCACTATCAAAGTATCACCTTTTTCATTAAAAAACTACCTTTCTTGATACTCAATATTTTTGTGCAACTAACTTATTTCATGAAACTCACTTCTTGCGCTCAACTACCATCTTCCGTGAAACTCCTTACTTGTGCAGGGACTCACTACTTACACGTCACTCACTACTTGTATGATACAGTTATTTAATTATCTCTAAGTGTTGATCTTCTACTAAATGAGGGGTTATATACCTATTTATAGGAATTTTTGTGACCCTACATGTGAGGCACGCAACATTCCCCTGAACGCACAAGCCTTGACTACCCTAGCCTCTGTCGCATAAATCACCTTACACGCCAAACCATAACATGTGTGCCCTTCCATCATTTTCCATATTTTGATGAACTGATCTTGAAAAAATCATAGCATTCTACTTTTCAATACTCCTTATCACTGAAATCCAACTCCCTTTACCAAAAATACTATTCTCCATTCCCCAATTGTTGAACCCAAAAATTTGGCAAACACTGGGAAACAGTTCCACCTTGTATACAATTTTTTTGTATCACCTCCAGATCATCCATTCCTTTTTCATGGATCCTTTTAAACATATATTGTCAAAAAAATCTATGTAGTTCCACAAATGAACATGGAAAATTGATTTATTAACAAACAAAATTAGCCCAAAAATGCTGCAATGTTAACTTTAGGGATTTTTTACCAACAAGAAATAACAAAAAATTACATTTTAATTGAACCAAGGAACAACCAATACCCATTAATTAGATATAGAATAATTTGTACCTTTTGTATGGGGTAATATAACCAAACTCATAAACATTTTGGAAAGTATAATTGTACATGATTATGCACAATCGATAATAGAAATAATTATGTCTTGTAAAAACCAAATGAATAAGAGAGGATCTAAGTGTCATGGAAGCAATTTTATCTCTGGTAGTAATGGATCAACCAATTAAATTCCAGTTGAGAGCAATAATTGATCACCAATTTTTATCACATAATACAATTCAAGAATATACTCAACCTATATTACTGGATCTAGTTCTATAGAACTCAATATATAGAGTTATTTCATCTAAAACAGATTAAAATCATGAAGCCTGTTGCATATAAACCTTACCAAAGTAACATGTGATTTCTTTATTTAATGTTCATGAAAATTATACCAATGTGGATTTACATTGATAATCTATATTTATAATGTAGGTTGGACAACATAACTTGTTTTAAAATTTTATACAACATTAAATTAATTCCTAAGACCCAATATAAATTTTCCTAGAAACTTCATGTAACACATGCATGATAGAATTTTCATATTTCAAATAATTAATATTTAAATATTTCATGTTATAAGAAAAAATAGTGTGTATATTAATAAACAAATTATCACATTTAATTAAGTTTAAATATAGTATAAAATATCCTTAAATAAATTCCATAGGATCAAAACAACTATTAAGTATTTAAGGTATAATTAAATCAAGAGGAACATATGAAGCACACATATTATAATTCTTAATAAAAATTAATACATAAAATGGAGTATGTTTTGAGATAAAATATGGAAAAATTATCAAGTGATTGTTGGTCATGAGGTAGGTTCAATACATTTATAAAATTTTACTCAAGGTATATTATAAGGTAGGTTCAAAACATTTCCAAATTTCATCTTGAAGAGGTAGGTTCGACACTTTTATAAATTTTCAATAATGGTATATTGATTTTTATTTTTTATGGAGGTTCAGTTTCCTTCTTATGGTTATTTAATTTTTCATACTATAGTAGGTTCATATTTATTCTTTATTTTATTTAATATTTCTTCTAATCGTCTATTCATTTTTATTCTTTCAGTCAGTTCGTTTTACTTCTTATGCTCAGTTTAAGACATTAACAATTTTTCATTCATGACCAGTTCAAGACTTTTCCAAATTTTCATGACCAAATTAACAAAAAAATATTAATATACTCATTATAAATCATTTTAGAGTTAATAGAGGATTAAAATTGAAATTTTTAAATATTATAATTATTTAATAAAAGAAAATTTTAATTATCAAAACATGTAAAAAAAATAAAAAAAAAGTTATAGGAAGCCAATTAAAGAATATTTAGTGGTTTAAGACAAGGTATCTAAAAGTAATTGGGTATAACATATTTTCATATATATGATAAAATAGTTATATGTTAACTCAAGGTTGAAACGGAGAGTAAATATTCTCATTATTCTCATGGTTTTGGGGATAAAAAGTGAAATGTTGAGTTTCAAGGAAATTCCAAGAATAAAAATCATGGAATAAATAAAACTAATCATCATTCAGACCAAAAATATGGAAATAATTTGGGGGAATATGGTAACTATGGGATAGTTAAATACCCCATGTTTGAAAGATAAGGTCATTAAGCACTTTATGGTTGAAGTGATGTGAAGAGTTTATCCAATGAAATAAAATGGGATAAATATCAACTAAATGCACTACCCACACCCCAATGTTTTAATTGTAATGAGTATAGATATTATTCCAAAAGTAGATGAAAAAATGGGTTAGTGATGAAAAATGAAATTGAAAACCTCCTAAGTCAAAGGATAAAGGGAGGTCTTATGCAATCACAACTACTAAACCACCTAAAAAATGAACAGGAGTAAGATGAGTTGATCATCCACTCTGGAACTTAAAATATTGTATTTAGTTCTTATTAACCCCGCTAATTGGTACCTACAATGTTTGATATAAACATAAAATCTCCACCTTGATGACAAGATATTGAATTATAAATAAAAAGAATCTAGTGGTATGATGAATTCATCTCAAGTTTATAACTCCTCTTTGATAGAAGTTTGTGGGAATGTGCTTCCTGAAAAAAGAATTATTCTCCCAATATTCAAATTTCATATGATATAGGGATTTAATTAGCTATTTATATATATACCATATAAATTTATAAGGAAAATAAGTCACATTTTTTATTATGAAACAACCTATGATCGTCTGTATCTATAAGGATAAACATGAAATTCTAGTAAAAATTACTTCCATTGCATGGGTTTTACTTCCTAATAGTGAGGGACACTTATACCAAATGGTTAGGGAGATACACAACATAGAATATGCAGATGAATTTTTTATATGGTGAAAATTGTGATGTGTATACTGATTATAAAATATTTAAGTATATATTCAAACTAAAAGAGTTGAATATTCACCAAAGGAGATGGTTTGAGTTGGTTAAATATTATGAGTTCTCAATACATTACCACCCTATAAAGGTGAACATGATAATTGATGCTATGAGTTAGATGGACCATGATAGTTTTTCAAATATTTGTCTTGAAAGAGATATAATACTTATGGATTTTTAGAGTTTGTTCCCTAAAATCATAATGAATGTGGAAATATCATATCTTTCTTAGAAGAATATTAAACCATCCATTCATGAAAATATCGAGGATGCACAGAAGGAATATGTGAAGTTGAAAAATAAGGTAAGGATTGTTCCAAAGATTAACCTTGACCATTTTGGAATAATCATATTCAGTAACTTTTTATGTATCCCATCAATACTAGAATTAAATAAGGAACTGTGGGATGAATCACATAGCTCATAATTCTATATTAATCCTAGAATCATGATGACATATTGAGATATCAATGTGTATTTCTAGAGGTACACATGAATTGGGATATTTTGGAGTATATATCTCGATTCATGATCTATCAGTAAGTCAAAGATGAACAACAAAATTATAATGGGATGTTAAAACCATTACCCATACCAAAATTTAAATGGGAAAACATCACCATGAATTTGTTCTAAGGACTCACCGAGATATCTAAAGGATATAAGTCCATTTGGGATATAGTCGATCACTTTATGAATATAAATCATTTTATTTATTTTAGATAATATCTCCCCCTTGATAATTTTACTATGATATACATTAATTAAGTGGTAATGTAGGATGAATTACCACTCTCTATTATTTTTTATTGATATTAGTGGTTTACCTATATGTTTTAGAGAATTATTTTGCAAGATCTGAATACAGAGTTCAACTTCATCAGTACATATTATCTTAGATATATGGGTAGTCTAGGAGGACCATTAAAAACCAAAATAATACACTAGGAGCTTACTTTATTGATTTCAATGGTGGGGCGGATAAACAGATTCCTTTGGGTAAATTTTCACACAACAATAGCTTCCACTCTAGCATTCAGATGGCTCCTTATGAATCCCTCTATGGTAATAAGTTAAAAAATCCAACATGTTGGTATGAAGTTAGATAATGAATGTTATTGTAACCTAAGCTATAATATAAATTTACTAATAAATTTACATCCTTTCAATGACACATCAAGGTCTTTCATGTTCAATATAAATGTTATTCCAACAATCATTGGAGTTGTCTAGAGTTTTATGTTTTTGATAATGTATTCAATATAATATATCTATATAATAAGGTTTAGAAATTTAGGAATAAGGGAATATAATCCCTAGATATATATTTCCTTTAGAGATCCTCAACCATATCAGAGTGGTATATTGTCACATTGTACTTCCACCAATCCCCACCTAAGTTCACGATGTGTTCCTTATATCCATTTTTGAGGAATTACTTAACTAATCACTCAAATGTATAGAACTAAAATATTTTACTACTAGTTAATGATATTTTATATATGTAACAACCAATTGAAATCTGGGATTGATGAGAGAAATTGCAATGGAAGCAGACCACTTTCCTAGTCAATGTTTGGGGGTGAAACCAACCAATTTAGGAAACTTTGGGGGAATTTGATAATGTTATGAGAAAAAAGTATTCTAATTTTTTTATCAAAGTAATAAAATTTTAAGGGATAAATTTCAATAAAGTGGGAGAATGTAACCCCATAAGATTTTAGAATATATATTCGGTAGGAACCTAGTTCTTCCTTGAGGTATAAATCCTTAACTTTCTATCAATTTTCAATTTAAATGTTTAAATGTGGACTGATATGAATTTACATTGAGGTAATATAGGTATTAGATGTTTATAAGTATGGTTTAGATCCCAAAATCCAAGCATTGGTTTGAAAATTCCCACGTGCACCGTTAGTTTAAACCATGTGAGGCTAGCTGAACGCTAATTTTAAATCGAGCAAGGCTGGATAGTGGATGAATATAGGCTGCACGGTTCAAAAAAAACTATGAGAAATGGGGGGCATAGTAGTAGGCCCATTTCTTGAATTTTTATAGTATTATTTACTATGATTTTGAAACAGTTAGTCAAGAAATACAGGTAAACCATCTGTTATTCCACTTCCTATGGATGCTTGTGTACAGTTGGTGTACAATTTAGCCAATCGTGTGACCCATTTAATTTGTGTAAATATTATAATTTTAAATCAAAATAAAATGAAATGTTAACATAAATTTCATTTCACCTCCCACACAGTAGGTCACCCCACCCCGTTTGAATCTCTCTTTGGAGACAATTCTTGGAATCGACAGATATCCTCTGTTCAAACGAGGATTCAAGCGCCACTCATTTTATGGGATCCACATCGGTGATCTCTCAGTTAATTTTGTGATGTTCCTCATTTGTTTTGGTATTGGCTATGTAATTTAGGTGCTAGATATTATACTCTATTATTAGTTTCTTCTTATTTTCTTAAATTTTCTCCTAATTTGATTCAAATGAGGAGCTGATACTGGACAATCTCTCAACTATGAGCCTATGGTAGGTTTTCTCAGTCATTTTTTTAAAGTCAACGTGTTTATATATATTGTTTTCAAACACTACAAATATCTGGGAATCACCTTGAAATATATTTTTATCATTTAATTAAATGGTTAGATATTGAATATATAATTAAAGAGGCTCATCAATGAATTTTTTTTACATTGAGAATATTGAAATGGAACCAACCATTGGGTGCATAGATCACTTTAACTGGACCACCATGCATGGACATGTGTTCTACTTTAATTTTTTCCCATTTTTGATAGAAGGGAAATTTTGAAATTAAATTTTTAATTGAAATATAATTTTAATTTTATTAGGATTGGAAATAAGGGGGAATGTAATGTCTATGTCCCTAGGCTCATACCATGTAATGACCTCCTAGGATTTAGTTTCTCAATATAATGAGATTCCTATGTTAGTAAAATAGAGTTTATGCTATGTATTGATTGATTAGGTATGAATATATATTTACATTGATTATACCATGTAAGTTAATTTGAAGTTATTAAATGTGATAGTTTTTAAAATCTAGGGATTCTTGTTATAATGATTTTCCCATGTGAGTATTTGAGAGGCATGCCTTCTAAGCTTGACCAATGACATGAATCACCTATTGAGGTGAGTTTGAATTTTTATGTTCTTGGTATTGAACATGAAATTTTTAAATGATAATATTTAAATTTAATTTAATTGATTAAATTCCTATATGCCTTGGGTGACACATGGATTCATATTAGATTCCATTTAAGGACTCAATGATTTTATCATGCTTGTATGTCGAGTGATACATGGAATTCCATATCGATTTCCAAGGATAAACTCAAAAAGGGGAATTGACTATTATATATCTAGTGATACATTGATTCATATACAAATGTTTTGGATGGACTCTGGGGAATTTGAAAATTGATTCCATGGGTGATATTTGGGAACCCTTAGTGGACTTCCAAGGATAGACTCAAGTGGTTGAGATGTTATACCTCACCTAGAGAGATACATGGATTATTGAGAGGTTTTACAAGGATGTGATTATAGGGAGATGGTTTATATTATACATAGAGAAATTCCTGTATTCCAAGGATGAGGTCAGGTTCATAAATTTATAAACAATAAACTGATCTTTTTATGATTCGTATGCCAAGCCCAACCACAAGATTGGATTCAGTCTTTTCCTTTTACATTATGGATTTATTGATTAGGAATCCCTTGATCATTACTATACAGGGAATGTTGGGCTACACACCGAGTATCAAGACTTTTATGAACTTGATTTTAAATGATACATGCATGACTGTTAATTCATATAATTAATTATCATGTGAAACTGATTAAATGAAATATTTATAAATTAGAACCTCGACGATATAGGATGTTTACTTTTAAATACTTACTTGACTTTTCATTACTTCTTGCACACTATTGTTGCATATATTCACTAACTGATTGGAACCTAACCTTGTGTGGTTTCCTACTGTGATTTAGTCTCACACCCTATTCGGACTGCCTTTGGGTACATAAACCGAATGTGTGATTGCAGATATGGAGAAGAGAAAGTGCCCTACTATAGGTTTTTGATTGCTTCCTAGGAGCATAGGAGCATGGTACTGATATGAGTCTTGTGAATATAGTTAGGAAGTTTTTTTAATTTTTTTACTTTTGATACATGTATTCTGTTGATGCCATGTATACCTTTTTTCACTGCTTTGTTAGACATTGACAAGTATCATAATTATTTATGAGCTTCTTTGGTTGTTCTTTTATATTTCTGTTCTGTATCTATTTTGTGATTTATTAACTACTCTCACTACTTTTATTTTGTTTATATTCTATTTTTCAACACTTTTGTGAAGAGGGAATAGTCTCCCCATGAAGAAACCATGGACCTCACATCTAGTCAGCATCCTTTGGTCTTTTGGGCGATGATCTTAAGGCGAAGCGACCCACCAAGCTTAGGGAACCATTGAGTGGAATCTAGTTCTGGGATGTTACGCTGTGGTATTAGACTATTATTTTCTAGTTTTCATTACTACCTAACAGAAATATAAAGTGATTGGAAAGAATAGTGGTTTGGTAAGGATTTATTCCTAGTAATACGTAACCCATGTACGATAAAAATCAAAATTTCTTTGAATTAAATTATTTTTTATGGATTTTGACTATTCTAGTTTATTGGATTCCACCATTGGGTGATGCACTTGAATTATGATTTTATTATTAATATTATTTTGGGTTCTATTATGTCACAACTAGATGAGATGAGGGCATTCCATCTTATGAATCATTATATACACTTTACATGAAACACATACCATTAATTATTCCATGGAATTTAGGATAAATTATTTGTTTCTTGTTGTTGTGATAGGTTTCATGATATAAATACCTTATGTTGTGATAGGTATTCAGGAATGTGTTATGGTGTGGATTATGTGGATTTCATACATTGGTTCATGGGGTTTATGGTCCCCCATGGATTGGAATATGGAGAACCATGCAATTAAACCTTTTGGAATGTACTATGAAATGAATATAAATGATTTCAAGTGAATTGTTAAAAATGTGAATTCAATGAGTATGAAATTTAAATGGGATCTGAATATGAAAATGAAGTGGAATCTTGAATTTATTATATTAGAGAACTTTACACATACCCAACCATTGTAATGGGAAATATGTAATATCTATAGCATAAATATTATCTGTACAATATCTAGACCAGACTCTATGCACATGTATAGGCGTGTGTTCTTATATAGGAAGGATTATACCTATCCTATTTAAATATCTACAATATTGAGAAATGAAATTTGATAGTTATCTTGAATGAAGGCATGTGTTTGGTATTGTAGAGGCATTCCACAATCACCTCCTCTTGTCATTTCCCAGGAGGGTGGTGACGACCACACTCCAGAGGTTGTGGGCCATGGGATACCAGTGGATCCTTTTATAGTATGAGTTGTGGAACTATTAGTTGTACAAAAAATAGGAGTTGAGTCACAGTTTCATGTTGGTTATTGTGATTTATGCAAACCCTTCAGGGAGAACCATGACCTTCCCTAACTATCGAAGATTTGACATGTCAATTCCAACAGCAATATGCTCCAATGTTTTTGGGGAATAAAGGACCAAAAGATAAGGATTCATAGCTAGAGTTCATTCCATATATCTTCTAGAATCTAGAGACACCTTCTAAGAGTAGGGTAGATCAAGCTGTGTATATGTTTTTTGATTCCACCAAGAGATGGTGGGATTTTATTACACAAACGGATCATCTTCAAGAGATTTCTTGGAGGGATTTTATATGGATTTTTATGAATATTTCTATCCTAAGACATTGAGGGACAATAGAGATAAAGAGTTTTTAACCATGAGTAGGGTGTGTTATTAGTTGTGGAATATTTGGCATGTTTTACTAAGCACCACTGTCGTACACCTATTTTGATTGGTGATTAGCAATCTAAATCTTGATGATTCAAGGATGGTATCAAGTTTGAAATCTGATCATAGGTTATTGTCTTTTATCTGAATAGAATTTATGCAATAGTGGATTATGAAATTATCATATAGTGTAATTTGAGAGAGTTTGGAGATGCGAGCCAAGACTATTTGGTATCGTGATTAGGTACTGCATTGACTGATAATAGAAAGTGACTTCTATAGATTCCACGTGGTGATATTATCATCCAGATCACATAATTAGGTAGCCGGGTGAGGTGATACCATTGTGGTAGTTCAGGACAAACAAGGCCACAATGTACGAGGGACCAAGTTGAGTGTCGATCTTGCAGCAAAATGGGTCATCTAATTTTTTTTTGAAGAACATTTCCTCTAGTATCCAGTGAGAGAGGGTCTTCACTGACTCCATGTTCAGGAGCAGGGTCAGCATCTTCTCATCAAATAAAGATATGGAGTATAACTAGTCGATCTGGCTGTGGTGGTGGTCATGACCATGGTAGTCAGACCCCAATTTATAGAGACAGTAGGGTGGATATGCTCAGGTTATTCAGGTAGTGTCCCAGGGTCTCAGATCAGGACAGATACACCCAGAGCAACAGACCCATGTGGAGTAGGATCCTGAAACATCAACTATTAAAGGTATGATTCTAGTAGACTCTACTTTTTATTATGAAATTTTTTATATAGGGTAATATCATAGCTTTAAAAATGTTCCCATTATCGGGAGAATTGGGATTAGTGTTTATAACTCTAATGGTGTTATGATGCTTGACACCCCTTTAGGGATTATACTGGAGGATGTATGTCAATGAAGGGAGTTCCCCCTTGAGATCTGTTGGTTTGACATCATATGGGACCTCTTTTTACTCAATATGGTTGGTTTTGAAATCATTCCCAGGATGGGATAGTTGGTTCCCTTTCATGATTTCATTGATTTCTTTCCCTATAGGGTGACTTTCACATCACAATAGGGGAGAGATTTTATTCAAAATGGCGAATGGGATGTCCAGGTGAGCTGATCTCGACCCAAGCTTCGTGGGATGTGTTGAATGACATCAAATATTGTGAATTTATATCCAAATGATTAGGGAACATGTGGTCATATTCCCCTATAGTGTTTGATCATTTCAGGGACATATTGTTGGATGAAATTTCAGGATTAACTCTAGTGAGATATGTAGAGTTCTCTATCAATATAGTTGTAGGAGGTCCACCAGTATCAATTCCTCCTTACAGGATGGCTACTTCTAAGATTCAAGTGATCAAGAGGTAGCAAAGGGATTTATAGGCTAAGGGGTTTATCTGACCGAGTAATTTTATATGGTGTTCAACAGTCCTTTTGTGAAAAATGTGGATGGAACTCTTAGGCTATGTGTGGATTACCAGAAATTGAACTATCTAATTGTTAAGAATGAGTGTCCTATACCATGAAAAAATGATCTTTTTCGACCAGCTCTGAGTAGATAAATTACTCTCAAAGAATGATTTTACATTAGGTTATCATCAAGTGTGTGTTATACCATCAGAAACACCTCACACAACATTTCATAACACATATGGTCTATATCAGTATTTGGTTATTCTGCTCTCTCTCATGAACATGCTAGCGGTATTAATGGAATTGATGGACCATGTTTTTTATCCTTATCTCAATTCATTTGTGGTGGTTTTGTGGATGATTCATAATAAAAATTACAATGCCAAACATCTTGAGATCGTATTGTATACACTAAGAGAGCATCAGTTATATGGAAATCTCACAAAGTATCACTTATGGATGGACCAAATTCACTTATTGGGTCCCATTATCTCAAAGAAAGGAGCATTTTTAGACCCATAGAAGGTGAGAGTTAGAGTTTCATAGGGGTATCCCATGAACATCCTTTAAGTATAGAGTTTCTTAGGGCTGGTTGGTTACTAAAAGAATTTCATACAGGACTTCTCATGCTTATTAGTTCCATTGATGGGCTTGACTAAGAAGAGTGTGAAGATTTTATGGTCAGATACCAGGAAAATGGCCTTTTAGCGGTAGAAAGGGAGATTGAATTTAGCACCAATATTGATTTTTCCAGAGCCAGGAAGGAGTTACATGGTTTAGTGTAATGCATCATGTATCGATGTTGGAGTTTTACTTCTGCAGGGTAACAGATTTGTGGTGTACAAGTCTCAGCAATTGAGGCCACATGATAGGATTTATCATATACATCATCTCAAGTTATCTGTAGTTATTCGAACATTTCATTGATCGATACATTACTTACATGGAGAGAGTTTTGTGCTATATACAGACTAAAAAATCCTAAAGTACATATTTACACAAGGTTATCTGAACCTGAGATAGAAAAGGTTGGTAGACTACCTAGAGTATTTTTATTTTGAGCTTTCCTATACACCTAGTAAAGTAAATGTAGAGGTGGATACAATTAGTAGGAGTACTTAGATACATTTGGTTTACCAGTCCAGTAGTGAGTTTCAACTCATGTCTTGGTTCTCTGAGATGTGCTTGCAGGTGCACGATAATTAGGGGTAGAATTTTATATCATCCTTAGCTATTACCTTAACCATAAAAGATAGAGTAAGGATGAGAAAACTGTTGGATTATGAATTCCTAGTTCTATGTGATAGTGTGGAAGGTGAGTAACCTTATCCTAGTTATATCATAGGTGAGTATGAGATTATACTCTTTCATGGTTGTGTAAGGGTTTCATCAGACATGTGTGATGAGATGATGTGAGACTTCCATGCTTCATCTTGGGTAGTGCATCCCAGTTTGACAAAGATATATCAGGATTTAAATTGCCAGGGATGGTGGTCGGGTATAAAGTGGAATGTATCTTTGTTTTAGGAGATGTTCTACCTATCAACAGGTGAAGGTGGAGCACTAGAGACCATCCAGACTTTTACAGCACTTACCAATTCATGAGTGGAAATGGAATGAAGTCAAGATGGATTTCATTAAAGGTTTACTCAGGTCTCCTCATGGTAATTATGTTTTATGGGTTGTTGTTGGAAGGCTGACAAAGGTTTCTCATTTCCTACCAATCAAAGAAACCTTCAGTGTTAATGAAATCAGGATGTCATATATCTGTGAGATGGTACAACTTCACGGGGTCCTGCAGATTATCATTTCAGATAGGGACACATGGTTTACTTAATGATTCTATAAGGTCCTATAGATGGGGTTAGGTACATAAGTTCTATTGAGAACAAAATACCACCCTCAGATCGATGGATAGTCAGAGAACACGATTCAAGTACATGGCGATATGTTGCGAGAATGCCTCCTATATTTTGAGGGCTATTGGGAGAGGCATATACCCCTTTCTTAATTCACCTAAAATAATATATTCCAAGGTAATATTCAGGTGGATCCTTAAGTGTATTTTTATGGTAGTCCATGATGATCACCCCTGTGATGGTTAGAGGCTGGAGAGGAAGCTATACTTGGACCTTGTCTTATTCAGGAGACCAAAAAACAGGTGCAGTTGATTCAGAAGAAGATGACTACCATGTACTCTCATCCAAAATCATACTCTGCTCACTGCAGATGAAATCTAGATTTCAAGGTCTGGGATCGAGTTTTTCTACATGTCTCACTGAGGTTGGGAAATAGTAGGATCATGATACAAGGTATGATTTCACCACGGTATTCCACTACGTTTGAGATTCTAGAGAGATTTGGGTTGTTAGACTATAAGTTGTAGTTACCTCATAAGTATCGATACATGAATGTCCTCTTCCATGTATCTCAGATGTGAATATATCATTCAGAACCCTCCCATGCTTTTCATCCCTAGGAGATTGAGTTACAGGTAGACGTGTCATTCGAGGAGTATACTATATGTATTGTGGATCATAGAAACAAGGTTATCCAAGACAGATTAGTTCCTTTAGTACATGAGAAATGGAAGTACATCCGAGTACAGGATTATACCTAAGAGTAGGAGGATGATGTACAATCGTATTGGCTATAGTTTTTCTTAGAAAAATTTGACCACCCTTGAGAAGGAAATTCGGGGAAGAATTACTTTAAAAGGGGATGTTTCTAAGTCCATAGTCCATCCTTGAGTTTCAGATCCTTTACTTTCAATCAAATTTCAGTTTAAATGTTTAAATATGGCATGATTTGAATGCACATTGGGTTTATATAGGTATTAGAGGTTTCGAAGGCTTGTTCGGAGCCCAAAAACCAAGATTTTGGTAAAAAAATGTCATTGTGTGCCGTTAATTTAAATCACGTGTGTCTAGATGCACGGTTAGATTAAACCATGTGAGGATAGATAGTAGAGGCATATAGGCCTTACAGTTGAATGAAACCATAATAAATAGGACACGTGGCCGGGTGGCCATGTCTGCAATTTTGACAGTGGGATTTAGCATGTTTACTGCATGTTTAGTCAAATCGTGTGAGTAAATCGTGAACTATTCCCCTTCCCACAGATACCCTTGGACAGTTGGTGCACAGTTCGTCCAACCATGCAGCCAAACCATGTAGCCCTTTTAATTTTGTTAAATTTTATAATTCTAAATCAATATAAAATTCTATTCTAACCTAAATTTAATTTCACCTCTCGCACAAAATATACCCCCACCCCCTTTAAAGATCTCTTTGTTAACTATTATTGGAATTGAAGAATATCCTCCATTTGAAATCAGATTGAAGCACTTCTCATCGCATTGGATCTGCATCGGTGAGTTCTTGATTCCTTTTGTGTTATTCCTCATTTGGTTTGGTATCAAATTCACTTTTTAAGTGCAAGCTAATATTCCATATTTTTAGTTTTTTCATTCGTTATTTTACTTTCTTCTAATCTGATTTGAATTAGGAGCTGATACATACAAGATATAGAATAAGTACCTTCTATAGGTGGTCTCATGTCTTTAATTAAAAATTGAAGTGTTCATATATGTTGTCTTTTTGTGAACCCAATTTTTCGTTGTCGCCCTGAAATGGATTTTGATCCTTGAATTAAATGGTTATGCATGGATTATGTAATTAAAGGGGCCCATCAATGAATTTTTATAGGTTGATAACATTGAAATACAACCTCCCCTTGGGTGTATTGATCACTTTAAGTATACTATCATGGATGACCATGTGTTATCTTTTAAATTGTCTTGTTTACCCCTTTTCCATGGGATAAAAATTAAGGAATTTAATTATTAATTGAAATACATTTTTAATTTTAATTGGATTTTATATGTGGGGGAATGGCATGGATATGTCCCTAGGCTCCTTCCATGTAATTTCCTCCTAGGATTGAATTTCTCATTATAATGAAATAAACATGTGATTAAAATATAGGCCATACCATGTATTGGTTTATTAAGCATGTATTTCTCTTTATATAGATTTTCCCATGTGAGTTAAATTGTGTTTATGTCATGTGATAATTTTTTAAAGCTAGTTATTCTTGTTATAATGATTTTTCCATTTTGAGTATTTGAGAGGCAATCCTTCTATGCTTGACAAATTACTCGAATCACCTTTAGAGGTGAGTTTGAATTTTTAGGTTCTTAGTATTGACCTTGACATGTTTAAATGATAATAGATTGTATTGGATTAATTAAATTCTTATATTCCTTAAGTGACACATGAATTCACATTAGAATGACATGGATGGACTCAATGGTTCTATCATACTTGTATGCTGAGTGATACATAAAATTTTTACGGATTTCCATGGTTGGAATCTAAAAGCGTAATTGAATATTATATTCCCATTGATACATGGATTCATATATGAATTACATGGATGGACTCAATGGAATTTGATCATTGATTCCATGGGTGATACATGGCCTCCCTTAGTGGACCACCAAGGAAATAGTCAAGTGGATGAGATGTTATTCCTCACCTAAAACGATAACTGGGTTCCTGAGAGGTTTTATGTGGATGGGAATGTAGGGTGTTGGTTTATATTATACATGGAGTGATACCTAGACTCTAAATTCAGAATGGCAAGGATGAGCTTAGGTTCGTAAATGAATAAATATTGAAATAAACTTATTATGAGACGTCTTTAAAGCCAACGCACAAGCTTGGATTTGGTATTTTCCTTCTACATTATGGATGGCCTGATTAGACATCCTTTTATAATTACTATATAGAGGATGGTGGGCTACATGAATGGTCTCAAGACTTAAATAATCATGATTGTGAATGAAAATTTCATGACTGTTAAATCATATAATTACATATCATGTTAAATCGATTAAATGAAATGGTTATAAATGACAACTTGGACTTTATAAAAGGTTTCCTTTTCGTACTTTCTTTACTTTACATTACTTCCTACACTCTATTGTTATATATATATTCACTGATTGATTTTCACTTGACCTTGGATGGTTGCCTACTGGGATTTAGTCTCACACCATGTTTGGGTTTCCTTTGGATAACCAAAAAAACTATATGATTGAAGCTATGGATAAGGAAAATTTCCCTACTACATGTTATTGATTTCTTCTTAAGATTAGAGGAGCATGGGCCCGAGCTGAGCCTCGTGAGGCTATCTGGGTGTTTTTTGGTATTTTTTTGTACTTTTGATACAAGTATTGTATGGATTTCATGTATACCTATTTTGGAATTTTTATTAGACATTGACATCTCCCATCATTGTATATGAGTTACTTTGGTTGTTTTTTCTATTCTGTTGTGTATCTATTATATGATTGATTTACTTCTTCCTCTACATGTATGTTATTAACACTATATTGTGCTACACTCTAGTGATGAGGTCATAGTATCCCCAAAAACACACCAAGGACCTCGCTCCTAGTCGGAAACCTTTGGATTTTTGAGAGATGCACTTGAGGTCATGTGACCCACTAGGATTGGGGCACCATTAAGTGGCATCCAGGTCTCAGATGGTATATATTTCTTATTTATTACATTTTTAGTGTTTTATAACTTTCATTATACACAACATAGATCTTATATGAACCATGGTATTTTTTATTATTAAAGGTGTCCATTATAACCTATTTATTAAATTTATGGGAATGAATAGGAGTAAACACATTAGAAATTGTTCCTATGACTGGTTTTCCTTAATAAAAATTTATTTATTAATTTTTAGTAAATAAATAAAAGAAATTAAGGAGAATAATGAAATCATATAAGAACTAATTTTCCAATAATTGTATTTTTATATAATATGAATTTTTATCTAAATAATATACATTTATCACTAATTATCAATGAAGAAATATATTTTCTGTTTATATAGACAATGGAATAATCATTTATATATTTATTCTTAATTGGTGTTAAATGATGATAAAATTATTTGAATGTAAATATATATATATATATATATATATATTCAAATAATTATTTTTATTATGTGAAATGTATTTTATCATAATAAATGAAATTAATCAAAATTTATGAATTATTTTAATTAAATTTTTTATAATATATTTTGACATTCATCTAATTGTTGTTACTCAAAAATTAATGAGGACAAAAATATTTTTATGCTTTAAAATACATTTCCTCTAAAAATGGTTTTTACAGATTTTGTGTGTGGATATAAAATTTAACTTCTAACACTCATAGGAATTACTGTAAAATAAAATAATTATTTAAAATAAAAATAATTAATATTATGTATTAATTTCAAATTAATTTTTGACCACAATGAATAGTTACCATGGCCAAAATCTAGTTACCATAGTAAGGGTTTAAAGGGTTAGAAGATGGGTTTACCTAATATATAAGGTTTAAGATAACACAAAAAACTTGATTAAATATATTCGGTTGATTTTATTTCGTATTTACCCTATTATATTTGAAACTATGACAATTTTCAGTAACTTGACTTGTGTAAGGCATAAATTTTATAATAAATTTTTAGGTATTTAAAAGTTTCCCACCCACCACACTTATAAAAGGAAACCTTCTCCTTATAATTCTACAAACCACCTAAGAACCATATTTTTACTAATCCATAAAACAATACCTTTAAATCTTCTTACCCACTACCAAGAGGTACTTGTCTCACCAAAATACCATCTCATAAAGGATTAAGGTCTAATCCAAAAGAAGATATCCATAGTAGTAGTAATTTTGTTTACTGGTCTATTTTATATTTATTTCTTCTGTAAAATCCTAAAATTTTATATAGTAATATTAACATGATGAAATTTTTATCTTTAATATAGTAAAAAAATTATATTAATCTCAATTTTTTTTATTCTTTATATCTAACGAAAACTAAAAACATCATCCATGTATATGTGCGAACTATTGTCTCCATGAAGTGAGGTATTTTTTTCATCACCATATATAATGGAGGGTTATATTGATGGATTTAATGCGTGTATATTATTTTCATAAAATATTTATGATTGTAAACATTTATTATATCATATAACTTTTTACCCTCTCATCTAATAAAAAATGATAACTTTTCTCATGCGTACATGTGGACTACCACTTCAATGAAGCGATGTCATTCATTTTTAATTTTCACATTAAAAGGATTATTATTATGAGAAATTTAATGAGTATATATTATATTTATTTTATAATTATAAATCTATATTTTTTTATTTACATTTCCTTCATTCAAACCATTGAAAAAAGGAAACATTACTCGTGCGTGCGTACGGACTACCATCTCCATGATGTGATGTAAATAAATTTTCATCACCACCATATATAGTTGGTTATAAAAGTGTATATAATTTATAAATATGATACTTATAACATTATTTCTATTATTTATATTATTAAAACACAAAAAATATTTAAGTATCTGAATTTTGGAGCCAAAACATTCATGGAAAATGGGAATGTTTTCACCCAAATAATTATTTTAATCTAGAATTGTTAGTGAATGGATAATTTCAGTTTATAATTAAATGGTGTATAATAATATAAGTATTAATATGGTTATCTTATATTTTTAAAATAAATATATATTTATTATATTTGAGTTTAAAAATGTGTATGAAGAAATTTGAGATCTATGGTAGGGGTTCTTTATCTCAATTTTGTTTCACTGAGACATGTTTCTAGTAATGGACCTATTTTTGTTTATATTGTGTATATAATATGAATTTGATATATTATATCACGAATATGTTAATATAAAGTATATTTAATTTTTTTTGAAATTATTTATTTTAAGGGGATTATGATTCAAAATTTATCAAATTGGTAAGGATTTATGTTATAATCTCATTTATTTTTGGTATTATCAATGTTAAATTTAAATTGAAGGAAATTATATTATACTTATCATTAAAACCCCATATATATTTGATTCTCCTATAATTATTATTATTTCATGTATTACTCAAATTTTCCTCTCTTTTATACTTTAAATTATCATGAAAATATATTTATGAAAATTCGAACCTTATTTATTTTTTTTGGGATGGAAATATTTCACCTTCATGTCCTTGTTCTTTGAAGTGTTTTATAGATTATTTTATCTATAATAAATGTTTTTTGAAATATTCTTTTTACCACCTTTTATATTCTTTAAAAATTAATAAAATTAATCTTTTCAATTTTTTTGCGTACAACTCACTTATTACTTTTTACAATTCAATTAAAATAAAGTTATATTTTAGAATATAAACTGTGAAATGATTTTCCCACTATCATTTCCTTAATGTATCATGAATTTTATTTTATAAGATTCAAATTTTAGTCAAATAAAATATTATTCCCATATTTCTTGTAATATTAGTTTTAAAAAGTTACTAGAATAAATGGGATGTTTTCTCATTATTTTAAAAGAATATTTTAAATTACATGATGAAATACATTTTTCATCTATGTAAATATCCTTTAGAGATTGATAGGACTCACTGGGATATTTTATTATTATAACATCCAATATCTTTCTCAATATGGTTTATTATGATGATGTTTTAGGGGTGATTTCATGAAACTGTTTTATTTCCCATGGGTAAATTACATTCTGATGAAATGATGAATTTGTTTTTATATTATAGCACACTTATGTATGATTTTTATTATTTGAAGGGTTGACCATATTTATATATCCCTAAAATTAATTGTCTAATGTTTTATGTCTAATTATAAAAAAATGTACATGGGTGGTTAACCAAATCCCAGGAGGGTATATAGGTATTTATCCTAAGCCCATGAAGGTACACAGGTGGTTATACAAATCCTAATATGCGATGAATGTCATGGTGGGTAGCCTTGACAAGTGATGTGATGAATTTCTTGGTGGTTAGCCCTAAAATATGATGTAATAAATGTATTTTTGGGTATTATTGACATATTATGTGATTGATTTCATGGTGGGTATCTTTTATATATTATTTCTACGATTATGTTTTTTCGACATTCTTATGTCATATTCTTATGCCTATGTAATGCTCTCGTATATTATGATTTTTTGATGTCATGTATTTAAAACTTATGTCTTAGGGTATGAAAATGATTTATTCCATGAATAATAATTTTAGATTTATGTATTTGGGTGTGGCCTTTTAACCATTAATATGTCCGCATACCCTTACACACATCTTATGTTCACTTATAACATTTTAAATGATGCCCCTAAAATTTACCATTACTATGAATTTGAGTTCACCACTACTTCTATTTCCATTTACTGACGTTATGATGAATGTTATTAAGTAATATGAGTCTAGAAGCGTTCCATATGAGAATAATTTCTATGAGAGATATTTAATATCTTTCATAAAGTAAGTTTTTTGTGTATCTAGTCTCCAATAAAACTACATCTTTACAATTATAGGGCACATTTTATTATGATATAAATTGAATATTCATCTAAAATAATGTAATATTTATGTATATAAAGCTTGGGCTAACTCATATTAGAATTTTCGGGATCTTAGGAAGAGTCTTTATGCACCATACATGTTTATCTGTACCTTATGATGAGTCTATTTAAACCTTATAATTTTGTATTAAAATTATGATCAGATTGTCACAACCTTATATGATGAGTCATGTGAGATTTTTTTTATAAAGTATAGAACCTTATGAAATTAGGTTGAACCTTAAGATGTTGAATATTATGAAATAGATGAACCCTATCCCTCCCGGTTTCAGAGAAGATCTCCTTGAAGGTACAAGGTTCTTCTGTGTGGAACCAGGTCTTCGTCTATCCAGTTTTCCCTCTGTTCTGTGTAAATTGTTTACTATAAGGGCACTCGATCCAGATGTGCAGGAGAGGGGGCCAAGTGTCTCAGCCGCTTGCTACCAGTGGTGACAGGCCCAGGGAGGTGTTGGTTCCTTCGAGTACAGGGGCTGGTCTTGATCAGTATTTTCCAGGCCTCGTCGTCCCCCCTCGGCCGTTTGGGGGACGGGGTGTTTTGTGGGTAAGGTCCCCTAATGAGGGTCTAGTGGTATCCCTTGAGGCTTCCTGTCAAAGAAAGGTGATGATACCTATTCAGCCAGGAGCGGGGCGGACGATTCTGGCTTCCAAGAAGGTGGGTTGTGCTCCCTCCCAGTTGTTGTCAGTTGGGGTGCTCTTGGAAAGGGTCCTGGGGACTCCACTGCGAGAGTTGGTGTCGGGGGTTCGAGACCGGCCTATTGAGTCCTATCCTAGGTCGGGTGTGGAGCAGGCGTTCAAGGTGGATGGTGGGTCAGTGGTCTTGCTTCATGCTCTGGTTCTTGCTGTTAATCTCAGGAGGCTTCCTAGCTCTATCCAGGCCTCTCTAGTGGTTCCAGTAGGTCGGTTTCCTACACAGCAGGGGGTGATCAATGAGGGGTCTGAGACTGGACCAGTTTCTCATTCTCTTATGGTGGTTGTGCAGCCTGTTGCTCCAATTGGGTATCCCTCATGGTTGGAGAGTGGGGGAGCCTCCAAGCGTCCCGTGAAGCCTTCTTCCCTCCTCTCAGTTCTCTCAGAGGGTGGTGTGGGTGAGAGAAGTAGGTCTGCCATGAAGAAGAGGGAGGAAAGGGAGCGTGATTCTTTCATAGTGACTAAGACCGTGTTGCTTGGGTTTAATTCTAGGTGAGTTTTCTTCCAATGATTCCAATTCTGATCTGGAATTACCGAGGTGTTGGGGAAAGGGTCCAAACCGATTTTATTGTGTCGGAATTGAAAAACCACCAGATCAAGGTGGTTTTGGTCCTGGAACATAAACAGAATTCCGCTAAAATCAGGGAGTTCCAACGTAGGTTGAAGTTGCATGAATCTCTGCATGTGGATCCAATTAACAGGTTCATTTGGATATTCTGGCATAAGGACGTCTCGGTGGAACTGCTCCAGGCAGGGGACCAGCATATTACAATGAGAGTGTCAGGTGATGGGGATTCCATTATCATGTCCTTCATTTATGGTAGCTATGATGCTCAGAGAAGGGAGGTCATTTGGAGCGAGTTGAAGGCTTTTAACCCATGGGACCAGCCCTGGGTTCTGGGGGTGATTTTAATATCATTGCTAACCCTGAGGAGAGGAAAGGGAAAGGTGATTTCTAGAGTCAGGCCAGTAGATCCTTTACTCAGTTATTGGCAGACAAGGGGTTGTTGGATTTGGGCTACACTGGGGACCCTTTCACTTGGTGTAACAACAGGAGGGGTGGTAACCGATGCTAGATCAGGCTGGACCGGTGTGTAGCTAATGTGCAAGAGATCTCGATGTTCCCTTTCACGAAGGTGGAACACTTGACTCACGCCCTTTCTGTTCACTCTCCGCTATTTCTCACTATGAATAGAAGGGACTCGTTGTAGGAGGGTTTCAGGTTCATGGGTCATTGGTCGAGTTCCTCGGGCTATCGACAAACGTTGAAGTCGAGCTGGGAGGAGTCAATTCAGGGTCACTCTTGGGTGTATTTTCATCTAAAATTGAGATGCCTCAAGATCTCTCTTCATTGGTGGTCCAAGATTATTCCTACAATGTACCAGGAGATGGATTCACTTAATCGAGAAATTGACCGCCTTGAGGCTACCATTGAGGAGTCCTGGGAAGAGAGGTCCTTCGGGAGCTTTCTGAGAAGAAAAGTGCATTATATGTTTTGATCCTTTCCCAGGAACAGATGCTGAGATAGATCTCAAGAATCAAGTGTCTTAAGGAGGGTGACAAAATATAGATTTTTTCCATGCATTCATAAGGGAGAGGCGACAGGTTGTTACTCCGAATCTGGATCTTGATTATGGAACCTCCACGGATGACCGGGATGTGGTCGGTGGGTCGCGGTGGCTCACTTCAAGGATCTACTTGCTAGCGTGAACCCAAACCTGAACTAGGGTTATCCTCAGGGGGATGAGGGGCTCTGAGGGGGATTGTGTCTCGGGTCTCCAGTTGGGACAATGAAATGCTGGAGGGTATCCTAGAAGAGTAAGAGATCCATGGGACTATGGTTAACCTCAATCATGAAAGTGCGGAAGGCCCTGACGGTTTTCCTGGATCATTCTATAGGAGCTCATGGGAGGTGGTCAAGGGGGACGTTGTCAATGCCATTAGGAATTGTTTCTGATGAGGCAATTTTCCTCGGATTGTGGATTCCACAATGCTAGAGCTCTTACCAAAGGTCAGGGACCCATCCTATCTCCTTTAATACTGGCCAGTGAGTATGTGTAACTTCCCCTACAAAATATTGGCGAGTATCATCAAGTGGCGGCTGTCAGGCTTTCTCCCTCGATGGATCTCTTTGGAGCAGCATGGATTTGTGAAGGACCGATCAATTAAGGGAGATATATCGCTGGATCAAGAGATGTTGAAAGATGTTAAAACAAAGGTGTGTGGTAACAACATGGAGATCAAGCTAGATATGAATAAAGCATATGGCAGGGTTGAATGGGGTTTTATTAACAAGGTCTTGAAAAGGTTGGGCTTTTCCAGTTGGGCGGCTGATCTCATTTTCAGGTGTTTTAGTTCTACATGGTTGGTCGTTTCATTTATGGGGAAAACACATGGTTTCTTCAAGTCGGTGTGAGGTCTACGTCACGTCGACCCTCTTTCCCTGAGTTTTTTTATTCTCATGCAGGATACCCTGAGCAGGATGACTAATAGAGGACTTTCAAATGGGGATGTTCAGCCATATAGGAGGAAGTCAGGCCTATCATCTATTTCGCACCTGATGTTCGCGCATGATACCATTATCTTTAGAAACTGGGGGCGGAAATCGGTGCATGAAATTATCAAGATGCTTGAAAATTAATGTCACTGGAGTGTTCAGATCATCAATAGGGAGAAGAGTGATTTTTATGTGGCCAAGACATGCACTGGGAGCAGGGCAGCTTCTATGGGCACATGGTTGGGTATGAAGCGGGGTTCGTTTCCCTTTGAGTATCTTGGGGCTTCGGTGTCGGTAGGGAGAATGCGGATAAGGGATTTTGACTGGGTGGTGAGTCGGATATCGGGGCAGATTCTGAATTGGAAAAACAGGTTTTTATCGTTTGGTGGCCGCATATCGCTGGTGAATAGTGTCCTTCTCCCATTCTGATCCATGTGCTCTTGGAGACCAATGTAATGAAGGGGGTCGTTAAGACCATTGATAAGCTGTTGGATCTCTTTATCTGTGATGCAACTTCGTAGGGGAAACGAAATTGGGTCTCTTGGGTGAGGATGGCACAACCTATTCAGGAGGGTGTGATTAATGTGAAAAGTTTAAGTGCCAAGATCCATTGTATTCATGTGAGGTTTTCTTGGGAGGTGGTTGAAGAATGATCTATGTGGGGGAGCCTTATGTCTCGCAGGTATAGGGATAGTGAAGGTTCTATGCAGGTGAGTGGGACATATTTGTGGGCAGTGGTCAGCAACATTGTTCCAGCCATTTTTCAGATCTCTCGGTGGATTTTCATGGAGGGGAACATCTTGTTCTGCTATCAAAACTAGTTGGGAAGCCCCCTCAGTTACCCTAGTTTCCCAGATCCCATGAGCACTTTCAAGTAGGAGGTACAATACCCTGCTTTTTTTAGAGCCATTCTGGACACGGCCCAGCGTGAGGTCTTCGATTTTATTCTTATCAGTTCGGACAATGATCGATGTGTCTTCACTCCTGCTCCTACCGGGAAATTCAGATCGAAGGATTTCTATAGGAGTAGCGTCTCCCAGGGTAAACAAGGGGGATAGATCAGGTGGCTTTGGTGCAATATGATCCCAAATAAGTAAAAAATTCTTTCGTGGAGGATCCAGAATGGCGTACTGCTGTCTGATGAAAATATCAAGCGTCTCGGAATTAGTATGGCTTTTCATTGTCACTGCTGTGCTAATTTTCGCGAGGAGTCTCTTCCTTACATTTTCGTTGAAGGGGAATGGGCTCACATGGTGTGGGGATTTTTAGAGGTTATTTTGGGCTATCTTTCCAGGAGGAGGGTATTGAGGGTCTCTTGTCGAGTTGGTTCTAGGGGGTCGATGCTGCAGGAAGAGAGAAGGTGAAACAAGCTATAGTTTTTAATGTTTTTTGCTGGTTGTTGTGGCAGTCCAGGAACCACTCTAGGTATGAGGAGTCTCGATCTATAGGTCAGGTCATCATTTACAGGGCTAGGTTAATTCTAGAGGATTGGTCGAATCTTGATGGTAACTGGAAGAAGGTACCGGCGTTGCAGGATTTGTTCGCTGCTAGGGGCATGGGTCAGACATCAGACCTCGGGAGGTAGGGCAATTGGGTGTGGTGGTGTCCACCGGGAGTTGTCTTGATGCTTAATGCAGATGGGTCCTATCTTCAGGGAGTGATGCGAGGGGGCGGCGCAGTCCGGGATGAGGCTGGGAGTGTGATCCTAGCTTACGCCGTGAATTATGGTGCTGGGAGTTCTCTGTAAGAACCTCTCTCGCCTCAGCCTGCAGAGAACTCCCAGCACCATAATTCGCGGCGTAAGCTAGGATCACACTCCTAGCCTCATCCCGGACTGCGCCGCCCCCTCGCATCACTCCCTGAATTCAAATCCTTACTGGACAGAAACACTAGCGTGACCAACACTTAGAGGGAGGGGAACAAAGTGGCGGATCACTTGGCTTCGCTCGTGGGAGATGATGTCTCGGTCATTTTTTTGTCTCATGTATCCATGTTTAAACCAGAGGGGTTGAATTCAGTTCGGGGTGATGTCCTTGGACTTCATTATTTTTGTCTCCCATAGTGTTGTCTTTTGTGTTGCAAGCAGTCATGAATAAAAATTGAAATGATGATGATGATATTTTTTGAATTCAAATTATTTTGGAATTTGGAAAGGTTGTTTTTAATGAATTATAGAATTTATTTTGGTTATTAAATGACAATTATAAGGAAATAATTTATTATTTAATGTTGAATATGATGATGAAATATAGTGATTACTCTCATACTCACCCATTAAAATGTGTTATATATAGTTTATGATAATTGATAATTTATTTTTTTCTCACCCACTTCACTGGGATATAAACTAAAGATGGAATACATGTGTATCAGTTTTTATTCTCACCAACTTATCAGGGATTGATTCTACTAATGGTATAATTTATTGTTGTTCTTAATATTTCCTATAAACCTAAAATTTCTATATAAATTTATCTACTCAAGTGTTTACCCTCATTCTCTCCCACATATTCTGGAGCAAGGTGGATGATGATGCACAAAGTACTTACTATTTTAATATCGAATACTTTGGGTTTACGGGAGACTATAAACAGAGGTTCTTTTTTCCATGAAACATATTGTAGAGGTATATATATATATAATGTCATGCGGTTTCATCTAGGGGGACTCAATGGAAATTGAATTTATGATGGATATGATATGATCACACTATTTTTTTGATATTTTTTTTATTACATGACTAAAATCCATATGTGGGGTGAATGAATTTCAATATCCATTGAGGGATGAGTATGGTGATTCCCAAGATGGATGGTGTGTTATTACTGATACACATATCTGAGTTCCCAAAGACCAAATAAAGGAATTAGTCTAAGGTCCTAGGTTCTCGGTGGCCTCTAACAAGATAATGTTTATAGGGTTAATTCTTATTATGACATTTTTAAATGTCTTCAATACACACATATGTATATATATATATATATGAAATAATTTTTATTCAGTGAGTATAAAGTTGAATAGTTATGAGTAACTTGATAAGAACTAATTTTTAATATTATCGGTGATTAATATTGATATGTGTTTATTTTTTTATCTTTTATATATACTATATATTGATGATGTATATAGACACTTACGATTTATGTGGGTCATATTATTGTCTAGTATACCCGTACTAAATTTTATTTCCCACCCTTGTGTGTTCACTTATGAATATCTCACTCTTATATTCATTTAGGTTAGAAGGTGCAAGTGGAAGAGGGTCTTGGATGTCAGCATCTTTTAAAAGTTGTGGTATTTTATATCATAGATACTTCGTTAGAAAATCCACATTAGTTCTGTTAATTTTTAAACTTATATCTCTCTGAATTATTTGGGGATAAATTATATGTATGTAATGGTTTACTACACATTATATTATGTATATATTTATTATATATAAATGATTTATTTTCCTTCATTGAATATTTATATATATATATATTTGTATGATGTTCAATGTAACATGATATATTTTTCTGGATGATTACTTTTTCATTTCTTTAGTTTTTAAATTTAGGGTGTTTGGAGGATTCTCAATTTAAGAGAGGAGTTTTTATATAATTTATAACTGATGTCTTACATTGTAGCATGATGGACCTTATTTTGGCATGAAGGTGTGTTATCGAGGTTTGTGTTTGATTTTAAAAATAGTGGTTTGTTCCATGAATAAGGTCACTATGTTATAGGGGTCTAATTTATTGAATTCCATTGGTCCATTTTTTAGTGATTTTCTCACCTTTTTACATAGGTTCCATCTTGAACATGGATTGGGTTTGATCTATTTTTAAGGATAAGTTCAGTAAATATGTCATGATACTAATGGTTTGGGTATCCTGGTGTGATGCATCGTGTTGTGTTGTGATTCCCTTTTTTATCATCGACTAAAAAGGTCATTGACCACCATAAAGGGGAAACACATAAGAGGGTCACTCCATGACTCTTGGGTCTAAGTTATATTTCACCTTTAATTCTTTTATTACATCAATATATACCTATATATGGTCATGATTGTTCCAAGATTCTCTATATTGAATCTGGAAGCATTGTTTCTAGATTTGTTTCTATAAATTTAACATGCCAATCATAATTATTTCATTTCCCCAATCCATAATCAAAATTTTGGAGACAAATGGATAATTTATTGGTGATAATAATATCCTGTGATCAATCATTAGGTTTCAACATTGTGAAATTACTTCCTTTTTTATACAAGATAATTCTTTTCATCCTTTTTAATTCATTATTATTTTTCTTATTCTCTTTTTCTCTTCCGTTCAGTTCATGGAATTATCGTTTTATTTAGTTTTAGACTTATTAATTATGTTTCTAAGATATGATGATGTTCATAGGTTACCCTGGGATCATATTGGTGATTTGTGGTGGATGTTTTATTAGTCCTCATTATTATTTTTCATTTTTATCATCAAATATTCACTTTGAGGAAATATATTCAAAACTACACCTTTATCATAATGTGTGAGTATGGAATTATCATGATTTTTTGTGTGTCAAGGGATGAAATTAACGTAATAAGATAATAAATTGGAATTAAATTAATTAGATGGGAAAGGTTTTGAATCAAATTTGTTTATAATTTTATTCATGATTTTAATTATATAATAATTCTTATATTGTGCAGTGGTTTAATGATATATTTTTCTATAATCAATATTGTTTGGTTATTATATTATAAATGGTTAAAAAATAATGATTTTTATATGAAGAAAATAATGAATTTTTATTAGAGAATATTTTATATTCTTCTATAGAAATATTTATTTTTATTAAATTTATGAGTATGAAATATTTGACTGATATTATTGGATACTATTAAAACATTATAATATTCTCTTTAGGACTGCAATATCATGTTTATTTACTTATAATACCTATAAATAATGGAGTAATTAATTAAATATTGTTAAATAATATGTTTAATGGTGGAATTATTTCTTACGTCCATTTATGTATGGGGAATTCTTTCCTCAAGCTTGATTTTTTTGGATGAATTTTTTTTTATTATTAATAGATAATTATTATGGTATGAATTATTGTTTTTTCTTTCATATTTTTTAGCAAGAGTACACCCTTAATATGATTTAATTAAACATGGTATGGTTAGTTGTTTGAGTGGTTGATGTTGTTCTGGTAGTGGGATGATATGATTGGTGGTTGGATATGGTGGTTGATATTGAGAATTGATGAGAATGATGATTTGGAATTTGGATTAAATATTGGAATGGATGGTTTTTCTATGTTTTATTTTTCATTTTTAGTGTTTTCTTATTTTAAGTGGAAATAGTTGAGTATTAGAATTTATGAATTATGGATGGTGAATTAATTTGAGAAATTATAAAATGGAATTGTATTGGGTTAAAGTATTGATTAATTGGTAAATAAGTAAATTAATGAAAAAAGAGATTAAATTAATATGAATGCATAATTATGTATTGAAATTATGAATTAAATGGTGAAGCGTATAAAGAATTGTTTAAATTGGTTTATAATGATCCTTCTTATATGTAATTTTGAAGGAACTAATGAGTATTGATTAGGGTGAATGAAATTATTATTTTTGAATAAATTAAACTTTTCCTTAGAATAATAATAATTTTATTACTTTTAAGATGATGATTAACGTTATAGTGGAAATTATTTAATATGAATTGAATTAGATATAATGAATGATTGGTTATTGTTCTATTGAGGCTATATTAGTTCTTTTATTAGTTTGAGTTTGTAGATTAGTTTTTATGTGTACAAATTAGTTAGTTTCTAACATAGGATACATTCCCTTATATTGGTTGTCTGTTATTATATATTCATTAGAGTTCTATTATTTATTATGCTCCACCACACAAATTGGATAACATGAATTATTCCCATATGAAGCCTTGGGTTATGAGTCTATTCAAAATATTTAGGTTATATAGGATACTAATGGATGGATACCCCCTACCTCGATCACTCTTCTAGATGTGGTATGGTATGTGTACATATCTAGTATATGATAGCTAATGTTTATAGGATTCATACTCATACAATATTTAATAGATCACAATTATCATTTTCATATATATGTAGGGTGTGTAGGTTTGGGGTTATAGTGTATACCTGTATATAAGTTGTAATGAATTATGGTTATTCCACATGTATATATAGGGTAAATAATTTCATAAGGTTATGATACATATATATGTATAGTTTTCAATGGATTAGAATCATAACATGTGTATCATGTTGTGCTGAAATCTCTAAGTTCTACTATATTCCATTTGGAACATCACTTATGAAACAATATGGGGATTTTACAAAACTAGAAACACCTGATTCCAATGTTAAAATGATGGAACTATAAACTAATAGATCATGTTGAATTTATTTGAAAAAATCACATGAGATGAAGAATAAAAGTAATCCCACTTGAATATAATGATATGTAATTTATATTGTTCAGACATAGTCCTAGTTCATGGAGGAATCACACCTTATTTTATTAAAAATTAAATAGGATATAATGATTAAAAATAAATTTAAAAACTGAACCCACCCATCTCTTAATAGAAAAGTCTTTCTAATTGAATAGGATACACAACATTTTTACCATCATGGGAATCACTCTGCTTAGTTAAATCCATCTGCAACTGCATTGTCTCATCATATGATCCAAAATAAATAGTGTGATGAAATAAATTTACACTTACATATACTTATAAATAATCTTATGTATACATTTAAAACATTTTGTTTTGTAATTATATATCCATCAGATTTACACCTATATGTTTTATTTTAACTTTTTCACTTCCATTATCCAGATCCAGTCATCATTGTTGTTGCTTCAGGCTTTTAGTAATGGATTTTACTAGTACTATTTTCATTGTTATAATCTATATTATGAAGTAAAAATTTGATAATTATACAGTTCAAAATATCCATAATCAAACAAAAAATGATTTCATGAAACATAACCTAACCATATCTCACTTGAGAATTTTATTCTCAACATCACCAAGTCCTTAAGTGTTTGGAAAATTCAATCTTCATCCCTCCCATTGTAGTAGCTAATGATACTATATTATTTATTCCCATTCACCCAGGTATCACTAAACCACAACAATTCCTAATATATTCATGAACAGAAATATTTGTTAGAAAATTATCTGGGTTATGAAATTATCATATCCTCTATAGCTCTGTCATTCCATCTCTCACAAGTTTTTGTATTAATTGAAAATATCATTAAAAAATCATCTATGATTGAAACTAGATATTATTTTCAAGATGGATCATACACTTACTATAATAGAATACTTTTTTCCCTATATTTATATCCATGTTCCTCCAACAAACTATTATACATGTCATCTGCTTCTATTCCTATATTACAACAATATACATATCTTTATATATGATATTAAATCTAATGGATGTAGTATTGTTATCAAACTTATATAAGTTTATCTATTTTTAAAAATAAATATAATGGTATTTATTTATGTTGTTTCATCTCATCCAAAGTTCACATCAATATACCTTTTCAACGAATCATCTATTCTAAATAATAAGGCGGGAACATTCAAAACTTTGAGATACTGGAGTATCAACTTTATTCTTCTCATATCTCATTTCCTAGATTTTCCATAAACCTACTAACAAATCACACTACCTGAGAAATATCAATAATTTAAAAAATACTATATTAAATTAAATTTAAAAATGATAATGCGTAATTAAATGTTTCTATGTATATAGCCTCTTCTTTCACTCATGGTTCCTTCTCTTTTAGATAATTTTAAATGTTTTGACAATGGGATAGTTACTGTTTTAGATCCAAACATTGTAAAAATTTTACTATATTTTAAATTTTTTCTAACTTAGATATTATTTATGTTCTATTCAACTAGTCCTTCTAGATCCTCATCCTCAAATTGCATATGTATTACTCAAGATCCATTATCTTAAACATTTTTTGCACTCAACCTTCATATTTAAAATATGTTTCTTGTCAAGAAATACAAATAAAATATTATATAAATATAAGATTTTTATGATGAAAATTATATCATTATAAACCTTTTATTATAAAAAATAATTTACTTTTTGGAAAATGTACTCCTATTATTCTATAAAGCTATAAAACTTACAGTTCTATTGTCTGGGTGCGTGATTCATCCCATATAAACTTTTTTATACTTCACACTAGAATGATTCTAGATTCCTTAAATATTTCAAGTTTCTCCTTAAAAATTTCTTCATCCAAATTTCAATGTAATAGAGTCATATTTAAATATAAATATTCAATATATATAATTTCTTATACAACCATTAGAACCATCGCCCAGATTTCACTTTGTTTAATAACTGGAGAAACTATTTTTTATAAATAAACTTATTACTTTAATATAAATCCTTTCCTAAAAACTTTTCCTTATAATTATTCCTAATATCCAATTATCCCATAAAATAATAGGCACATTTATTCTATATTGATATCTTTTCAAATGAAATTATTAAAATATCTCATGTTCTGAAACAATGAAATGATTTCATCTGCTCTTTTATCAGTAACTCTAACTCTTTTGAGTCAGTGAGATTTTATACTTATTTAAATATATTAGGATCCCTTCTAGATTTAAGAATTGGATAAGGAAAATCATATCCCAAACATTCACTAGTTTACTAAATATTAAAGACTACCTCGACTCCTGTGGTTGTGTTGTTCCAGAACTTTTCCCTGAGTGTCCACGGTCATTGATATTTCTGATACTTATAGCCTTTGATGAACATCTAGAATCTTATATCCATCTAAAACATCACCTTATTAAATATTAGGTTATTGGGGATCTTGTGTTATTTTTTAACTAAAAATTTATTTGAATTAACAGACCCGTATCGACATGAAACATCACCCTGGATGTCCTACCATAAGGTGATGATAAAAAAACAACAAAAAAAGCCTCAGGAATACCATAAGTAGATAAAAAATTAGAGTACAAGGTACAATAAGAGTATATATCCTTAATAAATACAACATCAAGATAAAAAATTATACCTGAAAATAAAACATGAATGTTAAAAGCCACATCTCCATGGGACCAACCATCACTACTAATCCTTATCTCATAGAAGGTAAAGAAAACCAAGGGAATCTAGAGAACTACATGAATCCATTACCATTACATGAGTCCTGAAAAACTAGATCAACCAAATCTAAAATGAAAAATTAGGATGAGAGTTATAAATCCTAGTATGAGATGACCAAAGATTCTATATAAATTCTGACATCATGCAACTGTTAGTTCTATCATTAAAAACAAAGAATGTCTTTAAACTAATTTCATATAGAATCCCATTTTGTAAATAATCCTTTGGTTTTCATTAAAAAAAATTCATTTTAATATAAATAAGTAATATAATGAGTGCATGTAATATAACATGAATGAATGAGAGAAATAACTCATGAATACACTATATGATAAACACGTGCGAAAAAAATATGAACTAATACCATCATTTACAAAACTAATAACAAGTTAATATCTATCCTATGGGAATACATACAAAGAAATAAAAAGGAAAAATAATCCAAGAATACCATGAATCCAAATTATATTATGTCATGTCATAGTTTATTTATGTCATAAGAATAACCCTTAGTGGTTCCACACTCACTAAGGTTTCATATATTCATAACCTGACACACCCAAGGTTCCCAATGTACAATTTTTTCAAAACATTTAAATTTGACATGAATATAATTTTTAAAACATTTTTATAGAAAATCATTAATGCTTTTATCATTTAAAATCCATTTTAAAGTCAAAATCACTTTTTTGTAATTTGATCAACTAAATATTGTGCAAAAAATATTTTTAAACCGAAACCCCATTAAAAATATGCATCTCATAAAAAAATAAACTTGTTTGTGAAATAAATAATATTCATATACCTCACTAAATTAATTTACTTGAAAATGATATTTTTATTTGTTAACACCGTTGTATATAGATTATTACCTCTCTGATAAAGGAAAACTAGTCACCTTTGAAAATGGTGGTTGGAATTGAATATATCAGATCATCACAAGACAAGATCCATATAAAACATTATCAATTCCCCATAAAACCCTCTTTATCTAAAAATAATATTCCAATTGTGTTTAAATGGAAGAAGGGGACAAGATATTAATGAGTGGTCTTTAGAGGAAAAAATAAATAGTATAAAAAAATAGAACATACCTTGAATAGATCCACAAATAATAAAGGGAAATCACCATTGAATGAAGGGTATAATCCTCTAGAGTTTTGGGGAGAGGTTTGTTTCATACTAAGAGAGATTAGGTGGTGATTAAATAAAAAATCAAGGGAAATGGGTAAATTATGACATTTAATTAGTTCATATTGTGCACAAGGTTATGTTTCACATTTAAACAAATTATGATAAAAAGGTGGGTAGCCTTTTTCCTTCAAAAAAATAATAGATCAAAGATTTTAGGGGACAATTATATATTTTTAAAAGCCACACTCAATTCATGTCAAACTTCTATAAAAAAACACAAGCACCCGTATAGTTTTCTTATCGAGCCTCTCATGACCCGTCCCTGAGGCCTGTGCCATGACTACCCCAAACTCATCTCTTATAGTCCATGGGTTGGGAACTAGCACCGGAAAGGAGTATATCTAAAATGGGAATCCATTGCCTTTTAAACACGTACAAACACACCATCCAAGAACAAAACAAGATGTAACCATGAAGTAAAACTGCAATAGTAAAAGGGTGTACAGAATGTAAAGGGGTCGGAATACAAGCCAACTGAAAGAAAAACAACTACAATAGAAAAACATGAAACCGCTCCTAAGATCGTCTACTGAGGATCCTACCAAAAGGGTAGGTACAACTCGTCTCTATAACTCTCCATGTCAGCTTTCCATGCTTCCCCCCATCAAGTCCTAGCTCCCCGAGTCATAGTCAAGGCTTCCCGTCATCTCCATAGGACACAAAAATGTATGGGAAAAGTCTATGTAGGGGTGAGTATAATAATACCTAGTAGGGACCCTGATACCCCTAAAGTTCTCTCATAATTCCACAATGGAAAACCACAAAACATGATTTCAATCACAAAGCACAAAGCAAAGACTCATCTCAAACCAGTTATAACTTATGTATGGAAGTACATCTGGTTTATTGTAAGATAGATAGTCTTATTTTGTTAATAGTAAATGCTCCTGACCCACATAAGATCGATAGGTACTATCCACCGCTAACCCACATAGGATCGGACCTACCCAAGATTGATAGGTACTAACCCCCACTGA
Source organism: Viscum album (assembly GCA_963277665.1). NCBI lineage: Eukaryota > Viridiplantae > Streptophyta > Magnoliopsida > Santalales > Viscaceae > Viscum > Viscum album. The sequence goes on from OY728167.1 coordinate 691,135,769, forward strand.
CCCACACATGATTCGACCCACCTAGGATCGATAGGTACTAACCCCCACTGACCCAAACAGGATTGTTGAATACTGACCCACGCAAGATCTGACCCACACAGGATTGGTGATAACCCACATAGGATCACTAGGTTCTGATCCACATAGGATCGGTGGGTGCTAATATGCACAGGATTTCTAGGTGTTGATGCACACAGGATTTCCAGGCGTTGATCCACACAGGATCGCTATTCAATTGACATCCAGTCACAAGATTCTCTACACCCAGTGTGCTTGAGTTCCGTAGTATCTAATAATCATGATATTTATCATGCATCAACTTCCACAAAGTTCCATGAGGAAGTTACCAAATGATCCTTTAGGTCATAATGGTTTAAACTCAACAGACGACACGTCAATCAGATGCCCGGTCTGTGAGTTATTGGAATTTTAGTGATGAGGGCCCAGTTGGATTCGGGTTTGATCCAACATGGCCATACACCAAATTTCTCCAAAACTTAGTTTGATTATCTCAAAAGGACCTTATCATTCCAAGGATTCCATCACCATAGACGGTTTTTCAAACAGATGTATGGTTTTCTAGATATGGAATTTTAAGAGTATCTGAGCCGAAATGAGTCCAGGTTCGGTCTGACCCATCCCGGCCTGGTTAGGCAGGGCAGTGGTAGGTTCAGCCCACATGGCCACAGACTATCCTGGCGTGCCCTGGATGGGCAGGTCCACGGCGGGCTCGGCCCGTTGGGCCACAACGGCTTGTCCCACCTTCTAGCGTGACCCGCGCGAGGGTCGCGTGGTCCGCCTCTAGAACGGTTCAAAGAGTCGTCCGAATCATAATTGGTAGTACTAGGTGGCATAGTCTGGCTATCCGAATGACCCTCAGGGATCGGGTCCCCTCCCTTCTTCGTGGCTTCGAAGATGTGGCCCACCTCACCGCGGAACACGATGGAACGTGGCCTCCTGCCTCCGCGGCAGGTCGAGAGTCAGCCACATGTCCGTAAACCACGATACCGAGCAGCGCCGCCCCCCCTTCCACAATCGGTGAGCACTGGCCGCTGCCTTCACCACTAGTCCCTGTCGTCGGGGCGACCGTGCCGGTTCTGCACTGGCGAATCTGCCGCAGGCCACTGGGTGAGCTCTGGTGGTCCGTTTTCCCTTCCGCTCATGCCTAAAAGCCTCCCGGGATGCCATCGTCAATGCGCGGCTCCCGAATTCATGGTTCTGTCGAATTTTTAAATTCATCCCCTAAAAACGCTATAAGAACAAAGTGGCTGAGGGTTTGGGCCTTATTCATTTGGCTCACACCCTCTGCGTTAGCATCTTAACAAGCGGTATCAATTTAATTCATCAAAGATAAACATAAAAATAATAAACCCTGTGCCTAAAGAATCATTGGTGACCTCTGTGGATGGTGATGCTTCCACGTTCGAGGGTATTGTGGACGAAGGAGAAGGTTTAGGTGCATTTTCGTTCATCGACCGTAGACCTCTGGATCGATTCCTCAATGGGTGTCGTCAAATCCTTTGTTCTTCGTTATAAGAATGTTCGTCGATGCTTCATTGGATATCACCATCAAATTCCTCCCAAATCTCCCTTTACCCACATTTTAATAAAACAAAGGAAGATTTAAGGAATTAATTCATCATTCAATTAAGGGCCCATTAATTTTTGAAATTAATGATTCACATTAATTGAATGTGGTGTGGTTACACAATAGATATGTCAAGCCATTAAATGGCTTGACAACCCAACGGTCCTTCCATCGCTGCTAAACTATTGGAGAAAAATAAAATAACAATTTCATGTTATTTTATTATTCTTTTAAAAGCATGAAAACTAACTTTTTCTCCCAACCTACTGCGGTTGAAGTAAAGAGTCCCTTATGAGAATCCCAGCACTAAAAAATCAATAGTGTCCTCAGATTTCAATTCTGAGTATTGCTCCAAAAGTTAGAAAATGATGCCCGTACATTTACTGAACGTACCTTAAAAAAAGTTCAAAATTTCATTCTAGGCACACCGAGCCTCAGAATCACGCGTCGTCAATTTTTTCAGACTCGTAATAATCTAAAATAATTTTAAAAAGAATTACGTGTAATTTACATGTCTTTACAGAGCCACAAAGTTTGATTAACCATGCTAAAACCCTGAAAACACCATTGGAGCTCTCAGTTCCATGTCAAATAGTTATCACATGGTTAGTACTAACTGTGTGAATAAACTGTGTACCAAGAATATTTTCTTCGAATCTATAAATTTTCACAACCCATTCCCCAAAAGCCTCTAAAACTTATCAATAGATAAAAAACTCATAAAATATTATACCTATGACCCTGAGGGTATCACACTTCTTCCCACAATAAAAGATATATGACCCTATAAATCACTCAATAATTTGGACTCAAAAAAATTTAATGCCACTATTTCTTCAGCAATGATTCTCGTTCCCACATCTTGCAATTCTCCCATTACACTACCACAAAATAATGTCAAAAATAATTTTTTACCATGTATTAACTTATCCTAGAAATCAATAATCTGATCAAGTTAATCAACTCTAGAGGTGTCTGGCACAAAATAAACATCTCCCCATTCAATCACATGGAAAGGGTTTTGTTGATACCCCATCAACTTCATAACATTAAATGAATTTTTAATCGGCGTCAAGTGATATGGAAATTAAAACTAATAAGACACATTTCAAAGATGTTTAATGATCTCAAAATGGCCAACAAATCATGTTGTCATCTTACCCATCATACCCAATCGATGATGTCCTAATTGATGTGAAACTATGAGAATGTCCCAATCACCCACCTGGTATTATAATAAGTTATGGAGATGGTCCTCATTGGATTTATAATGACTATGATCATTATCTAACTTATTTCATATCAACTATACCTTTCCCTTCATCTCCTGAACAAGGTTGAGTCCAATAGAGGACCTCTCTCTAAACTCAACCCAGCACAATGGAGATCTATATGGATTCCCATAAAATGGTTTAGAATGAACCATTTTAATCAATTCATGATAACTATTGTTATAGAAAAATTTGAGGTAAGGAATATAATTTCCCCAAGAACCAATAAATCAAGCATGCACACCCAAATTATGTCCTTGAGGATCAGAATATCTCACTTAATATTCTCATCCACCTAAGGATGATACATCATGATTAATTTCAACTAGGGACCCATATCCTATTTTAAACATGTCTAAAAACTATATGTGAAATTTTTATCCTTATTGGAAAACAATTAGAAGGAACTCCATGGATCTTCATGATCTATCAGTCATATAAGTGTCAGATTTCCTCTACCTTTTCCATCTCCATAATATGAATTAAATGATCCAATTTGATAAGTTGATCAATGATCACCCAAATAGAATTCTTTATTCATATAGTATGTGGTAAACTGAAAATTAAGTCCATGTATATTTCATCCCACTTCCAACCTACAATGGGTAATATATGCAACAAACATATAGGCCACTGATTCTCTACCTTAATCGTACAGAAAGAATGGTATCATGAAATGAAGTCTGCAAGTGACTGCCTCATCCCTTACTATGAACAATAACATCTTGGATCATGATACATCATGTTAGTCCCATAGTGTATGGACTAACTAAAACAATGTACACTATCCATAAAATATTTCCTCAGAGATACTGAAACAAAAAACTTTCCTCGGATACACAAAGTATCAATGGGATACTAAGACCAATAACTTTAGGTATCCCCATCATTTAAGATTCCTCTAAATTGGTTAAAATAATTTTATGTTACATTATTATGCTAACCCCAATCATCAAATTACTAGTCATCCTTTACTGGATCTAAGAATATTTTCCCACAAGCCTCTTATACTCCCAATCTCAACTTAGAAAATAGACCCATCAAAGACCACTCCTCTTCTTCTTATTTCAAGGATCGAGTCGGTAAATTCATAATCAATGTTTAGGCCACCACATTCCCCTTTATAGGAGTATGACAAATATAAAAATTTAAATTCTAAATATACTCAACAAAGTGACTCCATCACATGTCCAAATACCTCTATGTAAAAATATATTGAAGGCTCATATGATCATAATATAAAAAAAATATTTCCAAAATAGTTGATGGTGTCAATATTTGAGAGCGTATATAATATATTCCAATTCAAGGTTGTGGTAGGTTAGTTTTTATCATGAGGGAATAATTAGTGAGAAAAATAGTCCACCTCATGTTTTCTACACATCAAGAAACACCCCAATACCACAACTGAGGCATAACAAAAAAATATCACAGCTTGAACCTGGTTCCAAAATAAAAAAAAACTAGATCCTAAGTAAACCTCACCTTATTTCTTCAAAACATCTCTGAAATTGATCATTCCACTCAAACATTACACCCTTATGGGTTAATTATTTCATTAGAGATACAATCATGGAAAAATCTTGAACTAACCGACTATATTAACTAGTTAATCCCAATAAGTGCTAAATTTAAAACATATTTATGGGTTTATATAAATTCATCACTGCCTAAACCCTTTCAATATCTACAAAGATGCCCCTCTCAGATATTACATGTCCTAGAAACATCACTTCTTAGTTCCAAAATTCACATTTAGATGTATTTCCATAAAGGTGATTTTATTTTAGGATTCTAAGGATGATATTAAAATGATATCTATATTCCTCCCCTGGCTTGATGTACAATAAGATATCATCCATGAAATACGATAATGAAAGAAAATAATAACGAATTATAATCTGGTTCATCAACATCATAAATATCACATGAGAATTACACAGACTGAATGGCATAACATGGAACTTGAAATTCCCACATCGACTCTTAAACATGGTCTTAGGTATATCCTCTTATTTGACTCTCAACAGATGGTACCCCAATTACAGATCAGTCTTATAAAACCATCAGTCTCCTGTTGGTTGATCAAAGAGATATTTAGTCCTTCGAAGGGGTATTTGTTCTTAATGGTCACCTTATTAATCTTTGATAATCAACATAAAGTATGAGACTTTCATATAACCTAATGTTAAATATAATTGGTGAATCCTAAGGACACATGCTTGGATGAGTAAATCTATTGGCCTCAAGATCCATAATATAAACATTAAAATCCTTTAACTCAACAGGTTCCATGTGATATGATGTTATAGAAATTAGAATCATACCCGGGAGTAGGTTAATAGTGAAAATATCTTGTCTCTCTCTATAATGGTAACCCAGAAAAATCACCAGGAAATAACTTGGGGTACACACTCACCGCTGAATGATGTAGAATACTCAAATTAGAATCAAAGAAAACAATGAAAATCTCTAAAAATAGTAATAATATCATTCAAAAATAAGGAAAAACAAGCCCCAATCTATTTAATATATAAACCCACTCATCTAGAAAGACATGAGGGATCACAACGGATGATGGAAACTAAAATCAATGATGGTGACAGTTGATGTGGGTCTTAAAAATGTTCATATAATCCATGTTAATGATGATTTCAAACACATAGAGATTAGAAAATAGTAAGTAAAACATAAATTCAGGGTTGGGAATAATCACCCAACACTCGAGACATTTAGAACCATATTCCTTCCACTTTCCCAAAGGTATAGAAAGATACAACATGATGGCCAAAGCATGGAACATAATCACAACATTTCAATCAAATTATATGATATAAAAACTGAGATGAACCCGTATCAAACAATTATTTATCCAAAAAGGATTAAATAAACACTATTCCTCTCATGGTAACACAACCTACTTCATATTCAATAGGTGCATACACTATTTTGTATAGACATATAGTGTCTGCTCCTCCCTATGCATTCCTCAGGGTAAGAGTATACTCTTTTTCATGATAATGAGATCCACCACTATTGTACAAATTATAAAGGTACTGATATCCCTTGGTAATGGTTGATCCATCTCCACTTCTTAAGGAAATACTTCCACAAAAATGAGTAAGATAACCATATTATCGACAATGATGATAAGTCTTTGGCACTTCCATATAGTTTTCTTGGTATGACTATACCTCCCATTATATAATAAAACTCCTTGATAATGTCTCATAGAATCCCGAAAAACAAGTCCCATTGTAAACTATACACCCTTATGATTCCTTTTCAATCCAGAGGACACACATTAGCGACATCCTATAGCAACTGAAGCTTCAATTAAACTTTTTTTCATAGGCATATATTCCTTATCCATATCTATATTTTCAACCACATCATAAAACATTGATATCCATAATAGAATCCTCATTAACTAAATATTAACCCTCAAACCCATCCATTAATGTGTTCATTTGAAACAAGATTGAGTGACTGGTGAGACAACTCAAAAAAATGAGTGCAATCCTCTATAATTGATTGATCTCATTGTTATAAGATTATAAATTATTGATTCATTTCCACTCATAATGTTTATGGATAAAATTATTGGTTAAAGATCTTCTTGGATGAAGTCTATGTAAGAAACTCATGTAACATAGCTAGCATAATAGTGTCTCACCACTTCCTTCCCTACCCTTCAACCATATAACTAGAAAACTCACCTTAGAGTCTTTTGGAGTTTTTATAATATGGAAGACCCTCTTGATCCTCTTGAGCCCCTCTTCAGAATCTTGAGGTCCAATATACCCAATGTAGATAGGTTAATTCGACTTGGTAATTTTTTGTCCTTGATATACTAGTCATACTTGGTTTCCAACACTTACATGATCCAGAGTCTAAATTGTATGGATAACCACTTCTGCCAATAATGGGACTACTAGAGGATTCACTGATAAAACATGTCTCATAGATTCCTCTCATAGATTTATAAGCACTCTTATAAGAGGAATTTTATAATAAACACAAAATACAACATCCATTTAGATTAATAGAATTAAACCAAATCAAAATAAAAACTTCAAGAGTCCATTTAAGAGCTTTAAAACAACCTGTAATTAAAGAAAACATGAATTAAAAAAATTAGAGACAAAAAAACTAGAAATGAATAGGTTTTCATAAATAATATCTAAACCATGTTCATTAAAATATCCTTAAAAACCAATATCATGCTTGATTAGATTCTTTGAAAACCCACTATAACTCAAATATAGACATGTAAGTGAGCTGGGCAAGAACCCTTATATACCTACTACCTGAATTTGAATATTCATGACTCCAATCTACCAAAGGCCCTAAAAAACTTAAGTATTGTCATCACACTTCTGACTAGGCATTGGTTATGGTACAAATTTTTTAATGAACCAAATCTGGTTGAAATGATGCATCACCTAAGACCACCCACCAAAAGGTGAAGAACAAAAAAAGAACCAAACAAGTCTCATGAATAACTTAAAGGAGATAAACCAGTGGATTACAAGTTGGAAGAAGATTACACATCAATGAGACCTAAAACATCATCAAAAAATAATACAACTAAAAATAAAACATGGTATGATAAATTCCACATCCCTATGTGACCAACAATCACCACCAGTCCATCTCTCAAAGAAGGAAATTACAACCAAGAGATTCAAGTGAACTACATGACTATCTTCCCTTTACCTGAGTCCAACTAAAACAAACATGTTCTACTTATTACATTCAACATGATTTAAATAAATAAAATTACACTTAATACAACCTAAAAGGTCAATAAGTCTAGTGTATTTGGGAATTAGTTACATTTCATTACACTTATAAACATGAAAAACAACATCTTTATTAAAAACTTATTTAACATGCTAGAGCTTAAAACTGCATGAGATATTCGGCAAAAAATACATAAAAATTGGGTGAGCTATAAAGCCTGGTAAGGGAGTAAAAATGGAATAACATGAAGATAATAATAAAATTTAGTAAAGGAAAATCAATGAGTCATAAAGTAACATGAATCATAAATCATGATATAACATGATATTCATGACATGGAAATATGGAAACAACATAAAACACTACATCATAAGTAATGACTAAACATCCAATATATCATAGGGGACAAAGTCCCATAAATTAATCAGGTAAAACCATATTCCAACATGACGTATCATGATACTAAACATTACCTAATTCATTGGAGTGATATATAATTCTGGGAAAACCCATAACTTTTATTTAATTCTCATTATTAAGTGTTCCACATAGATCATAAAACATGGATTCATTCATCATTGTAATTTATTCCAAATTAAAGGAGTTTGAAATAAGTACATGTAATTCCTAAATAAATTTTTTATGTTCATAAAAGTGAACGCCCTTGATAGTTAATTTTTATGGTATTCATTACACAATTGTTTTGGAATGGAAAATCGTAGTGCAATTTTAGCAACATAGTATTGTGAAATAAAAAAATCATAAAAAAAGAATGATGAGAGTGAATGGGGTATCTCAACATATATACATGAAATGTAAAGTAATAGGGTCATAGAAATAAATTTCCCAATATATGTATTTTTTAAATAAAATTAGTAACATAATAAGGAAACATGAATAAAGAGGAGTGGAATAACTCTTACGAAATTTAGGCTTGGTAATGGGTGTACATGGGAGGGATTAATGAGGGAGAATGGGGTATTTCATCATTAAAACATAATAAGGACAGTATGGGGTAGGTTTGAAAAATTAACCCATTCTTTGTAATTGAAAATAAAAGGGTGTAACAATTTAATGAATCTTGGATAAATTTGAGAAAGGAAGGAACCCTTACTTGAGTGCGTGACTTCAAAAGTTTGAAGAGGGGATTATTGAGAGATTGGAGCACTTTGGAAGGATTCTAAATAGATTAGGATAGAGTAAGGATGTTCTATAAGGATTTTTAGTGAAGATAAGTGAGTCCTTGTTTGGGTTTATATAGGAAATGAGATGGGAATTCATTAATATTTCACAAAATAAGGTTTTGGAGTCTATATAATTAAATATTCAATTTCACAAACCTTCCCAGTGGTTTTGACCATTCTTTTTTAAAAATAGGGTAGCTATTATTTATTTTATTAGGAAAATGTCTGAATATATTAAAATATTATCTTTGATTATGCAGAGATGAGTCACATTATTATAGAAATGAATTTGAAATCATAAAATATATTAAATATTTTGGAGGATTCATAATGGAATTATAAAAATAATATAATTATATTAAAATCAAATTATTTTAATAGGAAAACATATTTTATTCTAACAATACCAATTATAGTATTTATTACATCATTTTTGGGTTATTATGATGTGATAAAACACACATTATATTTGCATGGTATTTAATTTTTACCCAAAAATCCGAATGTCTTGAAAAATATAGAAAATTAACTATTAGATAATTTTGAAATTATGATTCCAAAAATAATATTAATTTTATCTAAATGATTTTCTAAATATTTTAATTTTCACTTTTGAAATTAGATTCGTCATTTATTGTAAAATACTGGGTGTTTTGACAATAACAGTTTTTGAACCCATATAAAAAGTACATTTCACTTCATAAAAATTAAATGAAAATTTATAATTAGCAATCCTTACTTGATAATAATATTTTATTTAAATACTATTTATTTAAAAAAACCATAAATTCATAAAAATGGACCCCTTAATTTAATTTGAATATTACCTGAAAATAAAATTTCTATTTAACTGAATAAAAAAATAATTTAATAGAAAAAAAAATATGTGTTTTATTATATAATATGCATATTTTCATTATTAATGTATTGATATATACCTCTTTATTACACTAGTGTATTCTCTAAGAGTAAGGTGTGTGATGGTGATATTATCATGGGTTCGTTTGGAAAACATGGTTTGGGTCATGATATCGATGACCTTGAACTTCTCTCGTAAACAATTTCTATCATGATTAAATATCTTGATATCATCATGATCTTGGTCAATGGAAATTAAAAGAGACATTATATCCCTCAGAAGCTCTAGTAAATGGACTTCATAATGCGCGATTCTACTTGTTTAGGCCATCACATCCTTTGTTTGAGTCAATTGGATTTGTTAAAGCCCTACATTTATACTAATCATGTGATTACTGTTAAATGGATATATTATCAATGGTAAACATTCATAATCATACTTTAAATAAAAAAACATAAAACCATGGAAGTTCATGTGTTTTATATAACCATTTTATAAAATAAGATATTTAATTAAATCAAAAGGTAAATTTAATTTAAAACAGTTCAAGTCATTACAATCTTCCCACCTTAAGAAATTCCGCCCTCAAAATTTTCATTTCCCACATTAAAATAGTTGAGGGAAATTTTGTTTCATCGCCTCCTCCGGTTCCCACATTTCGTCATCAAACATGTGGTTTCTCCACAACACTTTTACTAGGTGCATTCTCTTATTCCGTAGAAATTTGTCTCTATGATCTTAGAGATTCATTGGTTGCTCCCCATAAGAGAGGTCATTCTCTAATGGTACCACCTCTTGATTGAGTACATGTGAAGGGTCTGGTATGTACCTTCTCAAAAGGGATACATAGAATGGATCATGTGCTTGAGATAAGTTAGGTGGGAGTGCTAGTTGGTAGGCCATCGCTCCGATGCGATCAAGTATCTAAGTGGGGATGATGTATCTTGGACTATGCTTTCCCTTCTTCTAAAATATCATCACTTTATTACATAGAGATATACGGAGGAATACTGTGTCTCTAACATCAATCTCTATGTCTCGTCGATGATTGTCATCATAGATTTTCTATCAACTTTGAGCAGCCTTGATGTGATCTTTAATATTCTTAACCTTATCTATCATTTCCTAATCCATTTGAGGACCTATCAGTTTTCATTCCCCAAATTTGTCCCAACATGTAGTTATTCTACACATGTTCCCAAAATGGGATTCATAGAGAGACATTTGGATGCTTGAGTGGAAACTGTTTCTGTAAGAGAACTCTACCAGAGGAAGATGTTGATCACATCCTCATTTGAAGCCCATTGAGAATTCTCTCAACATACCCTCAAGTGTTTGGATAGTCCACTCAGATTTGACATCAGTTTGACAGAGATAGGTCTTGCTGAAATTTAGCTCAGTATTTAGAGAATTTTGGAGACTCTTCTAGAACATAGAGGTGAATCTTGGATCTCGACCGGATATGATCGATAGTGGTACACCATGTATCCTCACCTCTTCTCTGATGTATATCCATGGGATTTTATCTAATGAGAAATCCTCTCGTATCGCAATGATGTGTACAGTATTTGTAAGAAGATCCACCATAACCCAAATAGAACTGTTTCACCTTGATTTCTTAAAATGCCTGGTGACAATGTCCATGGTGATGTTTTCCCATTTCCATGTAGGCATGGGTAATTGTTTCCTCTGGAATTGGGGATGATATCATTGATTTAATATTCAAATATTCCAAGCGGTTTCTAACAGGTTTGTTCATAGAACCGGAAACATCCAATGATTCCATATCCATTTGGACCTACTTTCCAAAGGTTTAGTTGTGAACTGATGAGACTTAAGAATTTTCATTGGTCAATAGGATGGGAGTTCAGACTCAACACACCTTTTGGAGGGGAATTATTATCTACTCCGGGACTCTCTTTATAGATTTAAGTTATGTTCGTGAATCCTTATTACATTACTAAGTATGAAAATGAGCTTTTTTTAGATCTAACAATCAATGATTAATATGTATGAGATTTAGAGAATCTTTTATATGTATTCGAGGTTCTTCATCGATAGAGAGCCATCTATATTTGTTTATATATTCTTAGTCAATGGTATCCTTTAATACATTATAAAAAGTCTCTTGGTCATTATGATGACCATACTGGTTTTAAAGCCACTCAGCGGGGAACATGAAGTTTATTGTCATTTAGAAGGACATGAATTATTTCATAGTTGGGATCGTACCCACAGATGGGCTACCTACGTATCCTTTGTTTTAGAAAAGGAATCAGAACCCACATAGTTCGAGTAAAGAAGTATGAGGTTTATTCATGATTGTTGGCTCAAAGAAATATGTCATAATTACTTTTGCACACTGAGGTCACGTGAGTCATGCTCGGTGTGAGAAACAAGAGGTATTGGTAAAACCGGACAATTGTGCCATCATAAGAAATGATGTGGGGCTTATGTATGTATGACTGCCCAAAATAGATGAAGATTGGGTTTTACCTCAGGGAAGAAACCCAGGAACAAGGTCCATAAAGTTATATGTGCATTATAGAGATTTGGATACTCTAACTTGGGGATTATTCTTAAAGAAGAGGCCCAGGTGAAAGGGAATTATGACTAGGGCTTACTCAGGAAAAGGAAGCCCAGATTAAGGAATTTCGGATTTTGGGAACCTGGGGATTATTCCTGAAAAGGATGCCCAAATCAAGAGAACATGGACTGGGGCTTAATCCTAAAAAGGAGGCTCTGGTTTAAGATTCTCTCATCTTAAAGGATTCGGTTGAATGAATGAAATCTCTGACCTTAGTGACATAAAGATATGTAAATCACTAGGTTTTAAGATATGTTTCACATAATTCCTTTTAGATAAGGAAGCCAACAAGGAAATCATGCCATGAATGGATTTGGAGAGAGTTCTGAAGGCTTAATCTTGAAGAGGATAGGTGGATAGGCATAAGAGAGGTGAAATAGGCAAGAGGGGTACCTAAAACAAAGGTGGCGCGCAAGTCCGGTGTGGGCGTGCAAGTCATGCGTGGGCACGCAAGTCATGCGTGGGTGCGCAAGTCCTGGTCGCGCATGTATACTTGTATGACACATGGGTACCTGCGCGATGGTCGACCCTTAGGGTAATACTTGGGTGAGACTTGGATCAAACCCTAAGTATTATCCCTAAAGGCTTCCAAAAGAGGGTCACGAAAGTTCTATTGAAGGGGTAAGGCGGCACGCAAGTGTGGTGATTTCCCTTAAGGGCTGGCCACATAGGTGCACAAGTGTTGAGGACTTTCAACACTTAGGCCTTACTCCCTCTCTTTAGATCTTCCGTTCTAGGTAAGAAATTACCTTAGAAGTGTTCGGAAGCTTTTAGAAGAGACTAAGGTGTCGGGAGCTCAAATATGAGTTTCTAGAATTTTTCCTCACCCAAATGGGGGGCCCACAGGGGGTATTTATAGGCTGGAGAAGACCCTGAGCGAAATTCAAATAGGGCGCGCAAGTCACCTGTGTCACCACTGGGTAGGACGCAATTATACTTGCGCGACCTTGGTGGAACTTGCGAAACCTAAGTAAATTTGAATATTTGGTCATGCCTTTGTCAATTTTTGATGTTTCTTCAAAGGATGAATCACTTAGGGTTCAAGGTATTTCCCTTTTCAATTCATTTAGACTCTGTAATAGAAAGGAGAATCAACAAAAAGTCCCCCCTCAGAGTTGGATCCAAAATAAATAAGGATGTGACTCTGAGGAAAAGAATTTAATCAAGGAACATGCGGCGCGCAAGTGTTGAGCCGCACACGCATCGACATGCAAGGGTGCGCCCTGGCCTATATATATGCGGCCATTTCTCACGCAAAGCACCGAATTTCAGAATTTCAATCTCTCACCGAGCAAGTTGTCTTCGTTGTGTAAGTTTCTCTATTTTATGCTATTTCTTCACTGTGGTGCTGCTATCAAGGTATTTGGACTTGCGCGGTGATACTTGCGCGCCAAAAACTTGCGCGACACATCCATACTTGCGCGCCAAAATTATACATGCATGCCTTAATGCCTTATCCATTTTTTCGAATTTATTCACAAATTTTATGAGAAATACACCCATTTAATAGTTAATTTAATCAACTTTTGTGCAGATTCAATGGCTCCCAAGAAAATCGGAATGGCTGATGAACTTTCTAGCAAGTGAATTGATGATATTATTAGCATCATTGGCCATGATTACTATACCGTCTGCGACAGAACTCTCCCGGATTTGGACGAGTGCCTGAATAAGTATCATCTTGATTTCCCACAAAGAATCTATCAGCCTTTGTATGGATACGGTCATCTGCGAGAAGTTACCATTACAAAGGCAAAGAACTATCTCCCAATTTCTTGGTTTCAGAATTATACCAATTTTTCTTTAGCAAATATCTCATGTGGAGGAGCATTTATAAATGTTGGAATAGTGGAGAAGGCTCATATGATGCATCATAGCCCTTGTACGCCAGATCTGAAACCTCACAAGCCCGAGCTGCATCCACATTATTATCCTTCAATCTTCTGAAATTCTAAAATGGATCAATCCAAAGGCTGGAAGAAGAGCTGGGACATCCATCCTGGAGGAGGTGTGAAGCCAACTTGGATGTGGGCATACTAGGTATGACAAGCCTGTGCAGAGTTTGTCAATGATTTGAAAGGAGTTGTGATATATGAAGCTATCTGGGCTGGGCAAACATATGTTTACAGGCATGATAACTTCATATCAGAGATACTCAGCCATTGGAGCCGAGAAACCAATTCTTTCCATCTGACTCATGGATAAGTAAGAATCAGTCTATGGGATGTCCATAAGATCTCAGGGGATCCAATTTTGGGTGATATGTATGATTAATTCATCCCTCCCAAGGTGACTTGGAAGGATTCGGAGAAGACTCCAGCTTTAGCTCAAGAATTATTGAAAATATTCCATAAGCTCAAGAGAGCAGAAAACTCCTTTACTCATTATAGAAAGGATATTCATCTAGAGGAGTGGATGAATATGTTTCTTGTTGAGAATCAGGAGAAACAACCGAAGGAGAAGGGATCCAAGAAAAATAGGCCACTCGTCCTACCACATGCCCCAAAACAGAGAAGAGGGGTGCTCCTGGCACATTCTGGCCGACCCTAGAAGCATGAGAATTTGAGAAGTGGGGATATGAGGTGAATCAGAGGATCCCAAAAAAGACTCGTCTAGCGGGTTTCTTGGACTTGTGGCTCAGTGTTTATCTCTTGCCAGTCAGGGACTCAAAGGGAGGCGTCAGGCCAGGGACCTTCGTTATCGCAGCTAAATTGGCTGAGGGGAAAATGGTTGGGATGGCTACCCCCATTTTAGAAAATATTCACATGATCATACTCCATGTCTTCATGGGTAAGTCTCCTTTGAGAATAGTGGGACCATTCCATGTTTTGTGGGGATGGATCGCCACTCACTTTAGGACGTATAATGTACAAAATGGAGTACCTATCCCCAGAAGTTCTTTTAGGCCATTAGTTCAAGAATTCTCTAGAATTTCTCCACTAGATCTCAATTCTTTATACATGAAGGTGATGCTAAGAATGTATAAGGAGTTTAATTTCTTTCCTTATGGAAATCTTCCAACAGGGCGGTTTGTTGATGATGGCACAACCAGTCTGGAATTAAGGGGATACATGCTGGCCTGCAGAGATGGTGTGATGGTCACCAGGATTAACAGAGAGATTATATGTGAGGCATACGCTCCATATAGATTTGTACGCTAATTAAAGTGTTTACAGCAGACTTCTATATCTCCCCCTATGCATGTCAGGTTAGAGCAACATCTGATGGTTACCCGAAAACTATGGTTGCTGACATCTAGGGAGAAGACTAGGGAAGTGTTTGATCTACCAGTTGATAAAGTAGCAAATAACATGACCACATGGTATGCCAAGAACTGGATAGCATCATACCCAAGAGGGGTGCTGAATCACCCGGTTTATCAGGTGGTGAAAAAGAATAGAACTGCAGACAAAGAAACCCTTCCTCAAGAAGGTGAAGCTTCCCCACCTGAAGCTGATTCGCCAGATTCCTCAAATAGGACTGACTCACCGGATTCCCAAGAAGGGGATGATGAGGCCCAATAAGCGGCAAAGCGGCCTTGTGCCCAATATAATCCTCCTGACATAATCAAAAGACACACTCCATCAACTCCTAGTGAGTTACTTCATTGTGACAATTTAATCACTCTTACTTTATAGAGCAACAAGTCTTATTTTCTTATTCTCTATCTGTAGTTGCAGGAGAGGGTAAGAAGTTGAAGTCGAAGATTGTAGGACCTTCCTCACAGCCTTCTAGTACGCATACTGAATATCTACAACCAGAGGATGTCCAGACATGGCAGAGTTTATACTGTGGTACTAAAACTGCCTGGCTGGATTTGTGCGAGGGGCTACACCTCCCTAGAATAGGGAATCTTCTGGGTTATACAAATATCCATTACAAGGGTAACCCCGATGAAGTGTGGGATTATATCAGAGAGCTAGAAATGCTCATATATTCCATGGATTATTCCATTCCTGTCACCAAGCAGGTGAAGGAAATGATTGATGGTAGTGCCACTGAGGGGACTTGTGGTTTTGGAGATGAGGAGTGGCACTATTATGTGGCTCCTGAAGATGTATGTTTCTTTCTTTATTTGCATTGAAACTTTATTTTAGTCAATGTATTGTTACTCAAGTAAATTATTTTCTTCATCCTGCAGCATTCAAAGAAAGGAACTACTGAGGTTACTTCGCTACAGTATAGTCCTGGTGGTACAGCCATCGGGGCTGCTGCTGAATCTCCTCGTGAGTCAGGTGAGATATCTCCAGGCCAGCAAGCCATGGATGAGGAGTTGGATATGGCTTTCCATTCTCCAATTCAAGTTCCTATAAGGGAGACTGTTGACACTCCCAAAAAACCAAGGAAGAAAAAGCAACGAAGGAGGAAGTCCATACCTAAACGCTTCCTTAGTACTGGTAAGTCCTTTGGATAATCATGAGTCTTAAACAATGAAAAGATTGATCATTTTCCTCGGGATTGCAGGGGCTTCTTAAATTTCCCCTCTGAGGGAGAGGACTGACCCTCCTTTGAGGACCACTGAGGGTACTGGTGAACAATCACATGTTCAGGCTGACATTGCTACTATTGGAGAAGAGCCAGCGTCTGTTCCCAGTATCCCTCCTGCTGCTGTTTCAAGAAGAGAAGAACCCGATTCTAGTAAGTTAACAATGCTTCATAAAATTTTGAATGGAACATCAAATGAATTCTACTATGTGATAATTTAGGTTCAACCGCTTAATTAGTGCTTTTGGCGGCCATTAAAACTAGCACTGCCACTTTATTTGAAGAAGCTGTCCAAGGTCAGAGACTGCAGGATGAAGGTTGACAAGAAGACATATCGAATTCTCCCACTAGTGAGATTAACCAGGATTATGAGATTACATTGGATGAAATTATGGGACTTGGCGTATCCTTTGAAGATTTTTTAGATCATGTTAAATTACCATGTAATTTAGAAGATTATGGAAGTGAGTGTTATCCTTCGTCCTATTAAAAAAATAACTTCTTATTACATGTCTAATCATGATCGGTTGAAATGTGCAGTTTTATCTGAGAAATCTGCTAAACTACCAATGCCTGAAGGGGGTACAGAAAACCCTACTATTGTAGAGACATTAGCCCAGGTGGATCTGAACCCCACATAGCTTCCTCAAACTCACCCTAAAAATACTATAGAAACTAGGAAAGACAGGGAGGATCCTTCTCAAGTTACTGATATACTGTTGGGTAAGGGATAACAATTTTTTGTGACTGTACTTAATTTGCAAGACAACCAATCAATTTTTTTATTCTTTGAAACTAAAGAAAAGTTTCAATTGATTATGTAGGGCCATAAATTTTAGTGGATAGATCTGGAGGTGAAGCCTCTGCCTCCGCCCCAACGGGAATTGAAAGTGAAGAAGCACAGGTCAGGGGGGAAAGAGCAGAATAGGGAATTTTTTTAAGTGCATTAATCCTAGATTATATTCCCCCCTATGACAGTGATGCTGAGTCAGATCCAGAAGTACAAAAGGTGCTCCAGTTTTCATGATGAAAGGCATGGAAAAACATATGGAAGATCATATCTGAAGTGCCTTTAGAAGAGCTGTCATCGAAGATCCCGTGACTGTCATCCCTATTTGTCATGCTTGGACTTGGCAGTTCTGGATATCAAAAGATCCATGCCACGGTGAAGAAATTCATATTAAGAATGGAGTAGGGGAAAAAGTGTCGTGAAGATATGACCAGGGTGAAGCTTTCATCCAATATCAGTGAATTTGAGGCTGTGGTATCCTGAGCTGAGGCTGACTATGCTACCAAGATGAAGGAGCTGAAGCATAAGATCGAAGATAATGTCATCCAATAGATTCACCTTCAGCAACTGTTAGATGATGTTACTGGGGAACTTGACCAACTCAATAATTCATTGGAGGGAGCTCAAAAAATGAGATGAAAGCCATCATGGATGCCAAAAAATCACTCCATGAGGCTCAAAAGAGTGAAGTTGGTCGAGTGCATGAGCTTCAAGTGGCTGCTGATGAAGCTCGGGATACTGTACATCAAGTGAAGACATATGTTGACAGCTTCTTGTAATTTCTTGGAAAAGATAAGAGACTCCAATCTATGGATGTCCTTTAAATTCTTGTGTATAAAATGAAGAATACTTTTGTCTTCAATCATTTGTGTCTTCATTTTCTTGATACCTGCTTTAAATTTTTACCTAATCCAAAGGGCCTAGTAAGCATAGTTTTATTTTTTTTCTTGGATTATTAAATAAACCTACAAACATTGAATATTTTAATTTCTCAATATTACCTACATCATATGAAAATGTTTGTTTAGTGAGCTGGGACTTGACATTTATTCAGAGTTCCCTTGTCTGTTGTGGGCAGTTTAATGTCATGCACGTCGGACATAAAAAGGCTAATGTTTAAGGTCCAAATAGCTTTGACCGAATGGGTTAAAATAGACTTGATTAGTTGAAAAATTATCTAAAAACATTTTACCACACTCAAGTATGAAGGAAAACATGTAAACAATTACTTAAGAAATTTTTAATCTGATGAATGATACGAAAAATGGATAAAAGGCATTAGAAGAAGTAGTTCCCAAGAATGAAGTTACAATTATTTAACAAAACCGTTAGGGGGTTGAATTATGTAGGGCCGGCTAAGGGCATTGGTTGCATAGTCAAATAATAGTATATTTTGGCTGAAAAGTCTGTTATGTAGATTGTTTATGCAAGGACGCCTAAGGGCACGTGCTGCATAGTTAGGCAAACAAACTCTTAGAAATTTATTTTTCTACTACTAAAAAGCCAGTTGAAGTTTATGGAGATTCAAATTTTCCAAATCATAGAGTTTGTTGTATGGAGAGAGGTACTTGAATATTGAGAAGATATTTCCAAGCAGGATCATCTAAGAACTAGATGAATGTCACTCCTACAAAGGTCTTACCCAAACGTAGGGAAGATAAATACAAACCATAGACTTGAATACTTTCGGATCATGAAAAATAACATTGGGCAAATATGTTAAGGATGGCTTTTTTTTTGCGGATCCTTTACATATTGTTGATAAGACCAATAAGGACAAAAGAGGCTTTCTTCCAAAGAATTAAGTTACCATTATTTAAGAAACTTGTTAGGGGGTTGAATTATGCAGGGCCACCTAAGGGAATTCGTTGCATAGTCAAATAATAGTATCTTTTGGCAGACAAGTATTTTATGTAGACTGTTTAGTCAAGGCCACCTAAGGGCACATGCTGCATAGTCAGGAAAAAGAACTCTCAAAAATTGGATATTTTGTGACCAGAAGTCAGGGAAAGGGTTATAAAGATCTAGAAGTATTTAAGACTATGATTATGACACATAAAAAATGGGCATTTGTTCAATGCATGTAGAGATACATAGACCAATTCTAACCATAATCATGTTGTGGCTGGGTCCTGAATTGAGATACTGGAATTAACTACGTATCCCATAAGGATGGGAATCAAGCCATACGTAGTTCTTGAAATATAGTTTAACTTCATGCGAGACGAAAGTATGGAAAATCTCAGCTTAGGGTCATATAAATCGGACCATTATAATGAATACACAATGTGTGTTTTCATAGAGATTTTTCAGCTAAGGGACTGAAAGTAAAATTTGGGGTTAGGCCCAAAGACTTGGGCCTGGATTCGAGGGATGATCGAACGTTACTACGTATCCTATAAGGATGGGAATCAAGCCACATGTAGTTCTAGAAATACCCTCGGTATAGATTTGGTTCGTATAAGTGAATGGTGAAAAAGGGGACTTTAGTGAAATGATGATTTGACCCAAGATAAAAGGTTCAGGAATTACCATGTATGCACATAGTCTTTGAAATATAACATGATTGGATATCAATGTAAATAATGATTTCCTATCAGGTGAGGGTATCGAAGGATTTTGTAGTTTACTGTCATACAAGACAAAAGGGGTTGTATAGTTTAATGTCATGTTGTAAGGACAAAGGTGAACCAATGTGAAGAGATTGGGTTTGGGATTGAACCTCAGGAGGTTGCCTATGTACCCAACCTAGAAGGAAATGATCAAAGTCCGCGTAGTTCAATTAAACAATGAATTAGTGATCAAGTTGTTCTTGGGGACAATGACCTAAAAAATGATGTTGGGACTTACGCATGGTTAACGACCCAAAGAGGGTGTTATGGTTGAAGTTTACTCTAGATCACATGAGTCATACTCGGTGTGAGAAACAAGAGGTAGCAACAACCTTAACGATGCACAGTTTAATGTCATGTGGGACATATGAAGGGACTATGCTGTTTAAAGTCTTGCAGTGAGGACTACTGGTGCTGCATAGTTTTAGTGTCATGTAGCAGGTACAAAATACAGTTTAACTTCATGTGGGACATATATAGGGAAACAATTTAACATTATGTTGGACATGAACACAGTTTTGCGTCATGTTGGACAATAAGGGTGCGGTATAGTTTAGCGTCTTGGAGCTAAGAAGATGGGGACAATACAGTTAAACGTCATGTTTGATGAAAAAGGGGGACTGTGCAGTTTAACGTCATGCAGTAAGGACAAAGAAGACATAGTTTAACATCTTGTTGGACGTATTAGGGATGAAAATATTTTAAGGTCATATGCATGGACCATGTATGATGATATAGTTTAACGTCTTGCTGGACGAGAGAAATGCCAATAGTTTAAGGTCATATGCCTGGACGGTTGGTTATGTAGTTTAACTTCTTACTGGACGTAAGGGACTTCTGTATAGTTTAGCGTCATGTAGTTAGGACGTCACAGTTTAACGTCATGTTGGACATATGATACAATAGTTTAAGGTCATATGCATGGACCCTTGGTGTATATTGTGTTAATACAAAATATTTCATCAGAAATTTGGCATTGGTTAGAGTAGTGATAAGTTCTCCATCCATTGAGATTAAAGAATAAGTTCTATTGGAGTAGACCATATGTATTGAATAATGTCCTTCCCATTTTGGCTCATGCATGGTAGGTTTCTTTCTAGGTATCATTGGAGTTCTGAGAACTAATTCCAATTCTCCATGAATGAATGAACGAAGATGAACTTTTTTGTTGAAAGCTCGTGCTATTCGATTCTGATAGACTTCCAAGTGGTGCAGGGTGCACAATATTTTCTCATCTAACCGATCCAATTCATCCAATCGCTTTTGAGATTGTTGATCTGTAGATGATTGATCAAAAATGGCTACTCTGATCGAAGGTAATTGAACCTCAATTAGAAAAACTTCTTCTTTTCCATATACTAATGAATATGGAGTTGACCGCGTTGCAGTGCGGGTGGTGGTCTGATAATCCCATAATGCATGAAAGAGTTTATCAGGTCATGACTTTTTATCTTTATCCACCACATTTTGCAGTATATTTGATAGAGTCTTATTGAAATCTTCTATCTGGCCTTTGGTAGATGCATGATACTGAGATGAATGATTGGATTTGATGTTTTATTCTTGATACAACTTCCTCACCTTGGATGAACAGAAGTTGGTGCCATTTTCCATCAATATGGTATGAGGGACACCAAATCTGGTAATGATGTTAGACTTTATGAAGCTAACAATGCATTTAGAACTGACTTCTTTGAGGGTATTGCCTCAGCCCATTTGGAAAAGAAGTCAGTAGCAGTAAGAATATACTTCAACTACTTGGATGTAGCCGAAGGATAAGGTCCCACTACATCCATTCCCCATGCGAAAAATGTCCATGAGTATTTAGCTGTATGAAGAAACTCTGGGGGTTGATGAATGAAGTGGGAATGTACTTGGAATGAATGAAACTTCTTTGTGAAATCAACACAATCTTGTATCATTGAAGGCCAAAAGTACCCAAGCCGTTGAACTTGATCAGATAGTCTATGTCCAGACCAGTGGGCACCACAGACTTTTGCACGTACTTCTTTCATAACAACCATTGTCTCTTCACCATCAATGCATCTGAAGAGAACTCCATCAAAACCTCTTTTGTAGATAACTTTCTCTAAGTTATCTGGGCTATCATAAGGAGTGAAATTGACCACACGTCTCTGGACTTGTTCTTTCCCAGCTCTATCAGGTGGAAGTGTTCCATTTTGAAGGTATTCCCTAATAGGTGTCATCCATCCTGTAGTATGAACATATGGTTCAGAGATGGGACTAATTTCATTGATTTCCTCTGTTCTGGCTTGAACATAAGGTGAAATTGTATGATGGTGGGCAATACTGATACTTGTCTCGTACCGATTTGGATCTTCTAGATTTGTGGCTATATTATCCAGTGCATCAGCTTGGGAATTTTGAGATCTCAAGACATAAGAAAATGTTGGTTCTAAAAAAAATTCCTCCATAAAATCTCTGACATAATCATACAAAGCGATTAGCTCTTCTTTTCTGATGGCATAATCCCCATTGTCTTGTTTCATTACCAGGTATGAATAAACTTTCAGCTTTAAGTGATTCACTTGTTCTTGAAGTGGCAACTCCAATCCTGTGATAAGAGCTTGGTATTCTGCTTCATTATTTGTACCGCCTCTTAATAATGAGAAGTAATAAGGTAGAAGTGCCTTTTCCAGGAAAATGAGTACAACTCCTAACCAAACTATGTTGAACTTAGGATCTTCCATTTTCCTCCCTGCTG
Source organism: Viscum album (assembly GCA_963277665.1). NCBI lineage: Eukaryota > Viridiplantae > Streptophyta > Magnoliopsida > Santalales > Viscaceae > Viscum > Viscum album. Next base: position 691,158,616 of record OY728167.1, read on the forward strand.
GACTTCTGGAAGCACCATCAAAGTACATTTCCCATGTTTGAAGACTGTCTTGAATAAAAATTACTTCCTCATCAAGAAGTTCAATATCTGAAGATGTATCTTCTACTGAAGGATGTTCAACAAGGAAATCAGCCAGATCTTGTCCCTTTATGCATTTTGAGAAACATATTGAATATCAAATTGCTGCAAAATAACTTCCCATCTTTCCAGACGTCCAGTAAGAATTGGATGACTAAGGATGAATTTGAGTGGGTTATTGCGAGATACCAATTTGACCTCATGATGTTGCAGGTAGTGTCTCAACTTCTGAACTACAAAGATTAATGCTAGGAAGCACTTCTCAATATTTGAATATCGGGTTTCTGCTTCTAGCATAGTCTGACTGAGATAGTAGAGGCTGTTTTCATTCCCAACATCATTCTTCTGGGCAAGAAAGGCACCCAATGATCACTCTAAAGTTTTCACTTAGAGGATAAGTGGTCTTCCTTCAATAGGAGGCATTAACACCGGTGGACTCAAGACATACCTCTTGAGAATATCGAATGCTTCTTGACATTTTTAGTCCACTGGTAAGTCACTCCCTTCTTCATCAATTTGGTAATGGGTAAACTTTTTCCTGCCAAATTGGCGATGAAATTCAGAATATAAGCTAAGTGTCCTTCAATTCCTCTGAATTATTTTAAATTTCGAGGAGGTGACATACCAAGGATTGACTTTGTCTTCTCAGGATCGACTTCGATACCACGATGGCGTACAAAAAAGCCGAGAAATTTTCCTGATGTAACCCCAAAAGCACATTTTAAGGGGTTCATCTTGAAATTATGTTGTCAAAGTTTGTGGAATATAATTTCCAAATCAGCCAAATGATTAGAAATTTGTTTGTATTTAACCACCAAATCATCCAGATAAAATTCAACAAACTTTCATAAAAATGGTTTGAAGATATGATGCATGGCATGCTGATATGTTGCGCCTGCATTCTTTAGGCCAAAGGGCATTACTCGATAGAAAAACACAACTTGAAGGGCTCTGAAGGCTGTAGATTCTTTATCTTATGGAGCCATTCAGATTTGATTATATCTAGAATATCCATCCATGAAGTAATGTGCTTCATATCTAGATTTTTCATCAATTAATAGTTTTCTAATCGGTACTGGAAAATCATCATTAAGACAATGCTAATTAAGATCTATGAAATCAATGAAAACTATAATTTTCCCATTCTTCATTTTCACTGGGACAATATTAGCCAACCAATTGGGATTTTGAACTTCTCTAACAATGTTAGATTTGATGAGATTATCCACTTCAGCTTCAATTTTGGAAGCATAGGTTGGGTGTGTTCTTATAGCGGCTTGTTTGAATCCTCGATGTTCTTCTGGAAAACCCAAATGATGAGTGCCAACAACAGGATCAAGCCCTGGCATCTCTGTATAGTTCCAAGCAAATATATCTCGATTTTTCTTTAAGAAGGAAATATACATCTCTTTCTCTTCAAGAGTCATGGACGCACTAATTGAAGTGGGGCGTGGATCTTCTTTTGTACCCAGATTTATTTCTCTGAGTTCATCCACGATGGTAGAGATACCCTCTTCAAATTCTGGAGGAGCATCTCTGAGATCTTCCTGTTCTTCTTCAATATGTTTTATTTCTTCTGTTTCCACTTGCATAGTAGATGAAGAAGCAGAATTTATGTGATCAGAAGAGATGTTAAAATTTGAACATCTTGAAGAAGAATCTTCCATTTCCGACCCTATTGATGATAAAGGGTCTTCCTTGGGATATATAGAGGTGATTATGGAATGATAATCAACATCATCATTCACTTCTGACATTGCTATAACTTCTTCTGGCCTGGTTGGTGAAGTATAGACTCATTGGATTTCATCAGATGAAATGAAGACATCTCCATTTGATCTTTCATCATTGCTTGGTGAATCACCAATTTCTCCCATGCTGTCTGGCTTGATTGCCATAACTGAAATTATAGATGTTTCCATAAGAGTATTTTGATTTGGGTCAATCCTGTCAATTTGACTGATAGGCAACACATAATATATTCTCACAAGTGTAAATGGGTTTACTAGAATCTTTTCCAAACCATATGGAGAATTAACTTTGGTAATCTCCCTTGTTGTGGATTTCTCATTTCCCTTCATGTGGTAGAATTCCGCCTCAATGTATTGAGATTCACATGTCTTGAACGGGGATTTATCACCATACAATGTTCCAATTTTACCATCAAAACAATATTTGAGACATTGATGGTATTATGAAGGGATAACTACATGTTGATGTAGCCAAGGTCTTCCAAGAAAGATGTTGAAGGCTTAGTCTTGATCAACAACCATGAGATCTGAATTGGATACAATATCTCCAAACCGAGTTCTGAGTGTAATCTCTCCCAGTGGTTCTTGTTTATTTTTATCATATCCTTGTAACATCAAAGTAGAAGGAGATAAATAAGATTCTGTGAGGCACAATCAACGAAGTGTACGAATGTGGATGAGGTTGAATCCTGAACCATTATAAATGAAGACTCTTCAGATGTCTACACCATTGACCTTTCCAGATAAATACAAAGGTCTAATATGTCCATGCACGACATCATCTTCATCTTCATTTGTGAAATATATCACTGCATGGAATTTTGTGGGATTATTCTATACATGGTAGACTTTAGCTGCAGCAATTTCAGTTTCAAACTCCTGAGGACTTGACAAAGCCTCGATGAGTGCCTCCTGAAGATGTTTTGATAAATTCAAAGAATCCAGAATTGATACCTTGGCCGGTATTTGAGCCAAGTGTTTCAATACATCATATTTTTGATCCAAAGGTATGTGTTTCCCAAAAATAACATGTGGTTTTGCAGGTGCCTTAGGAGTTTATGCTTTTGAAGTTGATGCATCTTGTATCAGAATAGGAGTTGATAATACTCCTGGTTTTGGAAGATTACACTGATTAGGTCTATTTACATGCTGAGAGGAAGAAGGTGGAACCTTCAACCGATCTTCCAGAATAATTGTGCCAGGACTGAGTCTGCCTTGTGTGGAAGAAATTGCTTGTACTTTTTGAGCCCGTTGAAGGGCTCTACCACAAGTTTCTACTGCATACACAGTTCTAACAGGGGTAGAATTGGAATAGTGGCCTCTGAAAGATCCAAATATTCCCTTGTATCCCGAGCCTCTTGAACTTCCTCTAATTACTCTGTTTGATACATGAAACTTGGGCTCATCAAAATCAAAACTGCAATTGGCATATGGATCTGTTAATTGAACCATATTAACAAAACTGAAGATCAACTCTTCATCTGATGAAAAATCTTTCTGATTAGCCTATTTAGGCTGGGCCGTTTGGTGGGGAGGTGCCCGTTGTTTCGAAGTAGATGAAATAAAATCTTCCAGAGTCAAAGACAACATAGGCTTTGACACAATTTAATCTTCTTCTGATTGTTCATCATTCTTTGAATTATGTCTTTTCTTTGAGGACTTTCCCTCTCATGAAGAGGGTTTTGCTGCGGCATTCCTGGTAGAAGAAAAAATTGGTTTCTTCAATTGTGTTCGCAAAATGGCATGAGTTCGATTGATTGTTTTTCTGACCATCTAATCATCATATTTTTGCACATTTTTGTTCTCGACTTCTTTCCACTCGCCTTACTCATCTGGATCTGTAGCAGTAACACTTGCTACCTGAGCTGAAGAACCTTTCAGTTTGAATTGTCCCGAGTCAACCATTTTTTGTAGGAGGTCCTTGAAGACAAAAAACTCTTGAATGGGATGCCCAAAAATTTGATGAAACAGGCAATATTTGGGATGATCTTCATCTCCATCCTTGTTTGGCCTCTTGGGCCTTAGAAATTGAACCAAATTATTTTCTAGATCCAAAATGAAGTAACCAGGAACTTTTTCACTTAGAAAAGAGTTATCATTGCTCATAAAATCCTCAAATTGTTTTCTTCATTGATCTCTTTGATCATCTTGATGAAACGGCCTCTGTTGTTGGTGCTCAGGAGGCGGATCCCTTCGAGAAGATGAAGGTTTTGAAGTAGAAGCAGGTACAGGTGCTTGTTTAAGCATAACTGTAGTAGTCCCTACTTTACCCATTCTCCTTCCTGGAGCTGATGGAATTATACAAGATTTATCCTTAGTCTTTATAAGAGAGTCTCCAATCTGTTGAGTGATTGAAGTAAGGTCTCGAAACCCTCCTGTGTATTTCATAGGGATCAATGGTGTGCGTAATTCATCACGCATATTTTCCACACAGATTGGAAACAATTCTTCATGAGGGAGTGCTAAGCTCAGGGAATATGTTAATCCCTTCCAGTGAGCAATGAAATCTGAAACCTTTTAATTATCCCTTTTCTTAGAATTTTTAATATCAAAAACTATTGTCTTTGGAAATGTTGATCTGAATTGAAGAAGAAATTGTTTACGAAGATCCTCCTACCCGGTAATTGAACGAGATTGCAAGCTTGAGTACCAGAAAAAGGCAGTTACTTGTAATGACTGTACAAAACACCTGAGCTTAACTGCTTCTTGTTGCTTAGGGGTTCCCATCATAGGATTGCAACGAGAAACAAAATGTGTTATGTGTTGATATGGGTCTCTCGAAACATTAAAGATTTGGAATGTGGTACTTGCAAAATTTGACGGGGGGGGGGGGGTAGAATTGCATCAACCTATTCAGGGAAAGCTCTTTTCTCTGGTTGAACCAGTGCACACTTTCCTTCCATATCTTCCAACAGAGTAGTTAATGACTCAATAGTAGTTATTAACTTTTGAGAAATATCTGGTTGGGCTTGGACATAAATAGATGCAATGACTGGAGCTTGGACAAATGTGATGGATGGTACTACAACTGATGGTAGCACTGCCGATTGTTGTTGCACTTCACCTGTAGGATTAGACCTATGAGGGTGTACTGGTAGAGGAGGATATTCTTGATTCATCTCAGTAGTAGCAACAAATTCCCTTGGCTGACTGACTCCAACATGCTTTGAAGGAAGACTACCTTGAAGTAATTCTGCGTTTAACCTCCTAATTCCTTCATTTATTCATGTTGTTGTGCAAATCATTGCTCTAGTGAGAGAGAATGTCCTTCTCCAGAGGAAGGGTTTGTAACATAAATCTTTCCTTTCCCCTTATTGGACACCTTTTGGAGAGGGGGAATTGGGTTACTTGAAGGATCACCTAGATTCTGGGTAATTATTTGATTTCGGGTATGCACACCTTCTTTATTTGTGTATGTGCATACATCTTCTTTATAAGGATCCTCTTCATCTAATCCCTCTATGTGAATCTCATCTAGTGGATCAGAAACAACAGAATTGATGACATTAATTGATGCATAATTCATTCATCCCTTCTGTCGGCATTTCCGCGATATTTTCTTCTTCCATGTCCCTGATAAGGAATTGCCTTTTGTCGATTTGATTCCTGAGGAACTTCTTAAAGAACTATAATTTGGAGGGAATCTCTTGATAATTTGGCTCTTCGTTCCTCTTGAGGCTTCTTCCCTAATCGAGAGAAGACTTACTTTCTCTGAGGAAGAGATTGATGATTTGAAGAAGTCCCCAGTCTTGTGGACTGGGGTTGTTCCTACTCAACTCCTCGAATCCTATTTGTTGATTTCGAGGGTTGGGTTAAAAGAGTCCCAAGTCTGGAAAGCTGGGGTGGCTCTTGAGATGCTACATCTGAGACCTTCTTGAAATCTCTCCTGATCTTGTGGACTTTAGTCTGGAAATTAGTTGGATGCATCAACCTGCATCCACTTTTATCACCCGGCTCAAAATACTGTTGGATGATTTCTGACACTTCTGTCACTTGATGATGTTCTTTCTCCAAACGAGAGGCCTGTTCAATATTATCATTTTTTTGATGCAGAATTAATTCAACAACTTGTTCTCTGTATGCTTTATTTTTAGAGGAACTAGTTGAATCCTGTTCTTGGGCATGCTTTTGATTAAAAACAACACCCATTGATTGTGGCCGGCCGTGGGCAATAACATTGCATGAGACCATTTTCGGTGGGCTTTGCTGACTGGAGAGCATAGTGAAATGTATTACTCCATGGACACCCCATCCCCTGATATGGATACCAGATGGGGCATTGGAAATTAACTAGCGCAATATTCTTAGTGCACCAAGACATGAACATTGAAGGGATCTCTGCTGTTTTTCAGCCTTCGGATATCGAGAAACTGAGAGAGATGCCCAGTCAATTTGGCGTTGTAACCCTTCTATAATCGTGAAATGATTTTCATATTAATCATAAGATAATATTTTCTTTTTCAACTGACAAAGAGTTTTCCATATGTTGAGATGAATATCATGAATTCCATATTCCGTTAACATCTCTGGAATGTCATACTGAGAGTCATCCAAAGGCCAAAACATGACGGGCACTTCAACTTTCGCCAGTTGTTTTCTCATATTCAATACATCCTCTTTATCATTCAATGAATATTCTTCTACCTGATTATTCCAGAGCTGGTTCTTCCTTGTTGCTTCATCAGATTCAACAAGATTGGTAGGAAATTCACTAATCAAACTAGAAGTTGAACGACCCAGGGGTGGTTCGGGGAATGACCTACACCCCAGGATATATTCTGATTGAGAAAGTGTTTCACCTGATACTGGTAAAGCATTAGACATGACTGGCTTCACATTTTCAATTTCCTAATGATAAGAGGGCTTTCTCGTCACTACATTGTCCATTGGAGTATTTTCCAGGCAATGTGCATTATTAGTGTAGAGAGGACTTTCACAGCTAAATTCATCATCATGGAGAGGACCACTATGGTGGGTTATAGCAATAGATGAAACATTTTGATCCTTGGTCGTCTGACCACACAAAGGGTTCCTGTGGCTCTCATATGAAGATGAAACTTCGAGACCAACTGCATTGTCCTGAAGCAAGACTTCATGAGGAAGTATCTGATGCAGACCTTCGGAATTAGTGTTCCCTCTATTGGGAACTAAGAGAGTAGAATCTTGAGTTGCAACAGATAATTGTCTGAGTGCATCAAGAACTCCAGCATCGAGAAAGCGCTTTTTACTAGTTTTCCCTTGATTTATTGACTGTGTTGGGAGGGTCTTCTTCTTAGAAGCCTTCTTACTAACTTTGGGAACCACTTGTTGAAGAAAGTGTTAATTATGATCAGAAGTATGTGCCTTCTCAGGAGAAATGATCAGGTTAGGTTGATTATATCCACTCAAATCAGGTGTATGTGCCCGACTTGGCTTTCCGTATGATATGGGGGAGTACGCCCCACAACCCTCTTGGACTAGAACAGATGTGTGTGTCTATTCCAGAGTGAACTGTTGATGTGTCACTCCACCGGTAGGGATAGATTTTTGTGCCTTTCCCTGAGATGTTTCTGAAGCTGTTATAATATCTTGGCAGGCATCTAGAATATGAGTAGGGATTTGTTTCTGCTCTTTCACCATTGACAGAATGTGCTTGGTGACTTAAGTGGCCGGAACGGGGATATACATCCATTCTGTGCCTGGCGTAGGTGTATGTGCCTGCTTCTGTCCTCCTTTTCCTGTCAGTGAATTCTGATAGTACTCATGTGTGGGGGCAGAGAGTTAAGTCTGCATCCTGTTTGTCACCGGAGCATTCTAACTGACTTCTCCGAATTCTACCAAACGAGACTGTTGGTAGGCTTGATCAATACTAATAGGTGTATGTGCCTGCTGATTGCACTCCACCGAATGTGGTTGATGAACTTCCTTCAATACTGACAGATGAGGCAGTTGGCATGATTGATGAGTGTAATCAGGTGTATGTGCATGTTTACCAGTTGTCAACACATTGGGATGGCGGGCTCCATCGCATGTAGTCAGATGAGCCTGCTGACTAGCCGATGATTTATAAACAGGTGTATGTTCCTATCTATAGTACTCCTCCGGAATTGCCTGACAGGATTAGCATGCTGCTTCCAGACGAGTCTGCTAGACAGCGGAATTAAAATGGACGGGTGTGTGTGCCCGCTAGTTGCTTTCCACCAAGTTAGGTTGGGGGACTTCTCTAGAAACGACAGAGATAAGTACCTGCTCACTGTTAATCGGATGACGCCTTTGGTGGTTTGTCTTGCCTGCTTGGGTTCGAGGAACCTAAGCCGAACGCCTGGAGACGACACCCTCGTCATGTTGAGGGCATACTTCCGCACGAGTCTGGCAGTGATTATTGGTGGGATCCCTTGGTAAGGACTCATGTTTCCTTGAATTAAGGCCCTGAGTGGCCTTCTCATTCACCTCATCATAATATGGGAGGGAATAGTTGTTGCGTTCCAGGGATAACGAACCGAAACGGTTGGAGACGGTGGTCAGCACCTCCTGCTTCTTGATCACTGGTCGTCTCTATCCGGATGACCAGGGTGAATTGTTCCCCTGGAGGGCTTGTCGAGCAGCCTCCAGAGTTGGAATGGTACCGTGTTGACGGTACTCCTTAACCAGTGCATTCGATACCCAGCGTTGAAGATGCTGATTAGGTTATGTCACCCTCAGAGCAGACGATGATCCAGTAGAAGTAGCAGTAGATGCATTCACAATAGAGGTTTTCATAGCAGAGGCATTCACAGATGTGAACTTAAGAAAATCCATTCTTTTAATGCAGAAGAACTTGGAAAAGAGTGCATGTTTGATATAACAATCGTAATTAGGATAAGTCCGGCCACTACATCTTTTGGATAAGAACATATGTTATTGATTGTTTTGTTGGCCCTCTCATTGAATTTTAAATAGGGGCCTAAAAAATAAGTAAAACATCATTTTAACTTGGTTAAGGATTCACGTTGGGTTCACCATTTTTTGTTTCCTCTAGAATTGGGGATGATCTCATTGATTTAATATTCAAACATTCCAAGCGGTTTCTAACGGGTTTGTTCGTAGAACTGGAAACATCCAATGATTCCATATCCATTTGGACCTACTTTCTAAAGGTAGGTGCACATTAATTGTGAAATGATGTGACTTAAGAATTTTCATTGGTCGAGAGGATGGGATGTCAGACTCATCACACCTTTTTTAGGGGAATTATTGTCTACTCCAGGACTATCTTTATAGATTTAAGTTATGTTCGTGAATCCTTATTACATTACCAAGTATGAAAATGATCATTTATTTAGATCTAAAAATCAATGATTAATATGTATGAGATTTATAGAATATTTTATATGTATTCGAGGTTCTTCATATATAGATAATCATCTGTATTTGTTTAGATATTCTTAGTCAATGGTATCCTTTAATACATTATTAAAAGTCTCTGGGTCATTATGATGACCACACTGGTATTAAAGCCACTCAATGGGGCACTTGAAGTTTATTGTCATTCAGAAGGACATGAATTATTTCATAGTTGGGATCGTACCCTCAGATGGGCTACCTACGTATCCTTTGTTTTAGAAAAGGAATCAGAACCCATGTAGTTCGAGTAAAGAAGTATGGGGTTTATTCATGATTGATTGCTCAAAAAAGATGTCATAGTTACTTTTACACTCTAAGCTCACGTGAGTCATACTCGGTGTGAGAAACAAGAGGTATTGGTAAAACCAGACAATTGTACCATCATAAGAAATGATGTGGGGCTTATTTATGTATGACTTCCGAAAATAGATGATGTTTGGGTTTTACTTCAGGGAAGAATCCCAGGAACAAGGTCCATAAAGGTATATGTGGTTTATGGAGATTTGGATACTCTAACTTGGGGATTATTTTTAAAGAAGAGGCCCAGGTTAAAGGGAATTATGACAGGGGATTACTCATGAAAAGGAAGCCCAGGTTAAGGAAATTCGGATTTTGGGAACCTGGGGCTTATTCCAGAAAAGGATTCCCAAATTAAGAGAACTTGGACTGGGGCTTACTCCTAAAAAGGAGGCCTAGGTTTTAGATTCTCTCATCTTAAAGGATGAGGTTGAATGAATGAAATCTCTGACCTTAGTGACATAACGATATGTAAATAACTAGGTTTTAAGAGATGTTTCATGGAATTTCTTTCCGATAAGGAATCCAACAAGGAAATCATGCCATGAATGGATTTGGAGAGAGTTCTGAAGGCTTAATCTTGAAGAGGATAGGTGGATAGGCATAAGAGAGGTGAAATAGTATAGAGGGGCACCTAAAAAGAAGGTGGCACACAAGTCCTGTGTGGGCGCGCAAGTCATGCGTGGACGTGCAAGTCATACATGGGCACGCAGGTCATGGTCGCGCAAGTATACTTGTGCGACACATGGGTACCTACGCAAAGGTCAACCCTTAGGGTAATACTTGGGCGAGACATGGCTCATTCCCTTATTACTATCCCTATAGGATTTTAGAAGAGGGCGCACAAGTTCTATTGAAGGGGTAAGGCAGCACGCAAGTGTGGCCATTTCCCTTAAGGGCTGGCCACTTATGCGCGCAAGTGTTGATGAGTTTCAACACTTAGGCCTTACTCCCTCTCTTTAGATCTTCCGTTCTAGATAAGAAACTACCATAGTAGTGTTCGGAAGCTTTGAGAAGAGACTAGGGCACCGGGAGCTCAAATATGGGTTTTTGGAATTTTCCTCACCCAAATGGGGGTCCCACAGGGGGTATTTATAGGCCGGAGAAGACCCTGAGCGAAATTCAAATAGGGCGTGCAAGTCACCTACGCGACCACTGTGCAACGCGAAAGTATACTTGTGCGACCTTGGTGGAACTTGTTCGACCCAAGTGCATTTGAATCTTTGTTCATACCTTTGTCAATTTTTGACATTTTTTCAAAGGATGAATCACTTTGGGTTCATGGTATTTCCCTTTTCAATTCATTTAGACTCTATGACGGAATGGAGCGTCAATAGTAATGGTTGCATTGTGCCCTTATATGTATTTCCTTTTCACATTCACTTTTTGTCATAAAATACATCTTGATGTATATTCTGAGATATCCTTCTTCATATTGTACCCCCAATAGTGTTATTAGAGATCTCGATTCTTCTTTGTGCTTCTATGATGGATAGATAAGGTTGATCTATGTGTATCATCCAACACCTCCTTTAACTTAGGATTTGACGGTACACATTGTCTTGACCAAAATATTACAAAACCTTCTTCACTAACATTGAACTATGAGGATTTTACTTTTCTAATAGATTAAACGTTCTTATGAATTCCCACACCATCTATTTGCGCATCCTTTAACCTCTCCAGAAGATACAGTTGATCAATCATTTGTGGAAGGATTTATGATGTTCCTTCCCTTACGATTCCCATGTACATCATCTTCATGTCTAAGAAGATCGAATCCTTATCAATTTTCATCGATGAAAGAATTGATGGATCCTTTATACTTAGATCATCTACCACTTTATTCACTTCCCTCAGATGGTAGTAAATTGATCAGTCATAGTCTGTGATTAGACTTAACCATCTTCATTGGCTCATATTTAACTCTTTCTGTGTGAATATATAACTAATGATTTAGTGATCCATATATATTTCACACTTCTCCCCAAAGAGTAAATGTCTCCAAATTTTCAAAGCTACGATCACTCCAGCCAACTCCATATTATGTGTTTGATATTTTTTCTCATCAACTTTCAACTTACATGAAACATATGCAATGACATTTTCATTTTCATTGGAACACACCCCATGAACTTCTTCAAAAAATCACTGAAAACCCTGAAAATATATCCACTTGTGGGTAGTGTGAGTATGGGTGCAGTGAGAAGCCTCCTTTTCAACTCCTTGATGATCTATAAACATTCATCATTCCAATAAAACTTGATTCCCATCCGGGTTATCTTGGTTAGAGGTTTTGACCATCACGAGATATTTCTCAAAAATTAATGATAATACTCAACTAATCTAAAAAAGAAAGTATATATATCATCGATGTTGGCCTCATCTGTCCTTAAATTTCCTCATCCTTGGAAGGTTTCACAGATATTCCATTGATTGTGATGATATTCCCAAATAAATATACTTCCTTTAACCAAAAATCACATTTTATGTAATTGTCATAAAGCATTTCCTTTCGCAAGGTCTTTAGAACAGTACTTAAATTCTCTCCATCTTCCTTCTTACTTTTTTAGTATATTAAAATATCATCAATAAATACTTCCATTAATTTATTTAGGTAATCTATAAGGACTCTATTTATCAAGTCCATTAATATTTTTGGAGCATTAGTGACTCTGAAAGGCATTACTATGAATTCATAGTTCCCGTACCTTGTATGAAAATAAGGCATAGGGATATCCTCCTTCTTAACCCTAACTTTGTAATATCGCGACCATAGATCCAACTTGGAAAAGTGTTTTTCTCCCCGTTTCTGACCGAACAATTCATCAATCTTTGGTAGAGGATACTTTTTTTCGGGATCTTTTTTATCTCACGATAATCGACACAAGGGAACATTGACCCATCATTCTTCTTAATGAAGAGGACTGGTTCGCCCCAAGGTGAAGTACTTGGGAATATGAAAACTTTACCCACATTCTACTATAGTTTTTTTCTTCATCTCCACAAGTTCATCAACAACCATTATATATGGTGTCTTGGATAATGGTAATGCCTAGGAATTAGCTAGATTGAAAAATTGATCTCTCGACTGGGAGGAAGACCAAGAAATTCCTTGGGAAACACATCAACATATTCTCTCACAATGGGAATGTCTTAAAGGATGATTATTTCTATATAATAAATCATTTGTGCTAGATACACTTTCTCATGGGGAAATAATATCTATACATCAGATGATGGTGATAAAGAATATTCATCTATCTCCATTATTTTGTACAAAATCGGTGGACGATTTTCAATACGGAGATTGATTTCATTCTCACAAAAATTTATATTGGATCTATATAGATAAATCCAACACATGCCTACTATTAAATAAAATTTAACCAAAGTGAGTATGTCAATGTTCTATAGGAAGTTCAAACCACAAATTGTGATAGGGGAGGTGTTATATACTTGGGATGCAATAATTTCACCATTTTTCATTTTCATCGATAACTCCACTTTCAAGAATTGTGATGGTGAATGAATAGTTATACTAAAATTTCATGATATAATGTAATGCGTAGAACCAGAATAAAAAAGTAAATTCACAATTATTGAATTAATAACTAGAATACCAATCACCAGTTCATTGTAGGGATTCACTTCAGCAGTTGTGATGGTGAAAGCTCTCCATTTCTACCTTGGAGGTTATTGGTTTCCTTCAGAAACTCCTGTATTGGTGAATTGGTTTGATAAATTCTCTGGTGATTTACAATTATAGAAATGAACAATGTGCTGATGTTTTACTAGAGCATTCCTTTACTCCATCATAGTAGCAGATTTTCTTATCGACATTCACTGGCTAGGTGCCCTTCCTTCCCGTACCTAAAGCATTTCCCCGTCCCCTTCAAGCAGTTTCCAGGGTTCTTCCTTCCACACATTTGGAAAGTGCGATGTTTAAATTTCTTGTCACTATTAGATCTATCTATCTGGCTGCTAAAATTTTAATCCACCATTCACTTCTTATCTCTATGATACCCCAAGGATTCACTTATATCTATTTTGAATTTTAGGGCACATCAGAAAATTTCCCCAAATATATCAAAGTCATGGATCACCAAATATTTGTGTGGGCTAGGTTTTAGCCTAATAATGAAACCTTAAACCTTGAATTCATAGGTAACGACAAATCCAGTGGTGTATCATGCATGCCTTATGACGTTTTCCTCACATGATCTGATTTATTCTTTGTCTTTTAACATGAGGGAAAGGAAATCCCATTCCATCTTAAGTTGTATGGTGTGAGGAAAATATTTATCGATTTTTTTATAAATCCTCCCATCCCATTTCATCAATCTCTTCATTAGGATTTATATTTTTTATCAATTCCCACCATTTATTATCTTCATCCTCCATATGATAAGCATCCATAACAGCCTTATCTTGTTCGGATCATTGAAGGATTAAGAAGATCTTATCAATGGAGTTGGTCCATTGTTCGGTAATTGACAGATCAGATGATTCATTGAAAGTAGGAGGCATGTGTCCCATGAATCTCTCGATTGCAACTTGTTTTTTGTTAGGGGGTTGGTTGTTCCTCTTGATCTAGGTTTCTATTCAAAACTTGAGTTAACTGAGAGATTATCATGATAATGATTTTGATCTCCTCTCCCATTGAATTTGGAGTCTCATTAGGGAAGCCATTACATTGATCTTTGTATCGGTTGATAGCCCTATTCCTCCTATTATCAACCATTGGTTATAATAAAAGGAAAATTAAAGGTAATTATTTTAAAATATTAAACAAATAAAGGGTAACCCAATGACATTAAAGGGATAACATATAAATAACATTTATTTCCTTAACTTATGATTGTCTAGGCTTCAATTTAAGTTATCCAGGATCTCTTTCCTAATATAAATTCTTATAGACTTTTTTATTGCAGTAATAATGGTTCATACTAAGCTTATGAATTTACCAAAGATTATCCCCTGAGAGTATCCAATCAGGAGTTCCTTAAGTCTCATTGTCATGCACCAGTTCCCATTCGAGTATAGCTCAAAGTAGTGTTTTTGGTTTTTACCCCTAGATACATCTATTCCGAAGCTACATCCACCTGTTTATATCTATAAAATGATTTATTTTATTGATAAACCACTTACTATATACTCAATAAAATTTAGGGATGTTTTTCTTATACATAGTAATATCCCTAAGTCTTTAACTAGAGTTTTCTAATCCTAATCCCAAAATTAACTAAAAATTCCTCTAATACCAACTATAACAACCTTGTTCTTTTTATTAAATTAATACATGATTTAATTACATAAAACTATTATTAATAAAACTTTAAAGATCAAGAATTATAATTTCTTTGGAAATTAGGTACATTAAATTACAACATTAAACATTAAAAACAATATCTTTATTGAAAACTTCTTTAACATGCTTGATCTTAAAACTGCACGGGGTATCCCAGGGAAAATACATAAGAATGAGAGGATATATAATGCCCAGTAATGGATTAAACATGGAATAACATGAATATAATAATACATGTTAGGAATGGTATATCGATGAGACATAAAGGAATATTAATCATAAATCATGATATAACCTAATATTCCTAACATGGAAATGTTGCAACAACATAAGACATTGCATCATAATTCAAGGAAAAACTGCCAGTACATCATAGTGGAAAATTCCCATAAATGAATTAGTTAAATCCCTATCCCAACATAACATATCATAATACTAAACATTACCTAATACAATGGAGTTTTATACAATTTTTGGTTCACACATCACTTTCTTTTTAGTCTCATGCTCAAGTGTTCCACATAGATCAATAACTATGGATTCATTCATCATAATAATTTTTTCCAAAATCAAGGAGTGTGTAATATATACATTTAAATCCTCAATATAAATGTATATGTGAATAAAATTGAACACCCTTGATAGGTAATGGGTGTGGTATTCACTACACAATTGGTTTGGAATGTAAATTCACGATGCAATTTCGGCAGCATAACGACATGACATGAAAATTCATAAAAAAGGTTTGATGAGAGATAAAGGGGAACATAATAATATATACATTAAATGGATAGTAATTTTGACATAGATATACTTTTACCAATGTAATTAATTTATAAATAGAATGAGTAACATAATAAAGAGACATAATGAAAGAGGAGGAATAGAATAACTCTTTCGAAATTTCATCATGGTAACTGGTGTACATGGGAGGGATTAATGAGAGATAAAGAGGAATATCCTAATTAAAAAATAATTAAGGGTAGTATGGGGTAGGTTATAAAACACATTTCATCATTTTTAACTGAAAATAAAAGGGTTTAACAATATAAGGAAACATGGATAAAAATGAGAATGGAAGGAACCCTTACTTGAGTGTGTGACTTCACAAGCTTGAAGAGGGGATTCATGAGACCTTGAGGTGCCTTAGAAGGATTATAGAGATGGTAATATAGAGTAAGGATTCTATACAACAAATTTTAAATAAGATAAGTGACATAATTGGTGGGTTTATAGAGGAAATAAAAGGGGAATTCTTTAATATTTCACAATTTTAGGTTTTGGAATCAATATAATTAAATATTTAAATTCACAGACCTTACCATGGGGGTTTCCCGTGTTTTTTTACAAAGAGGGTAGGTTTTAATTATTTTATTCAGAAAATTCCTGAAGATATTAAAATATTATCCTTGCTTTTGTGGTGGTGAATTAGATTATTAAAGAAATGAATTTAAAATCCAGAAATACATTATACATTTTTGGAGGATTCATAAGGGAATTATAAAAATAATAAAATTATATTAAAATCACATTATTTTAATGGGAAGACATGTATTTGTCCAATAATACCCATTATAGTATTTATATCCTCATCTTGGGGTCATTGTGATGTCATAAAATACACATTATATATATACGGTTTTATATTTTTGCCCAAAAAATATACTGTCTCATAAAAATATGGAAAATTCACCGTTGGATAATTTAGATTTTTTTACTAAAAAAAAAAATTTATATAAATAATATTATAAATATGTGTATTTTCACTTTTAAAATGAAATTTTACATTTATTGTAAAATATTGATTTTTATGACAATAACAGTTTTTGACCCCTTATAAAAAGTACATTTCACTTCATAAAAATTACATGACCATTTATAATTAATAATACTTACTTAATAAAAATATTTTGTTAAAGTACTATTTATTTTAAAAATACATTAATTCATCAAAAAACCCCTTAATTTAATTTGAATATTACCATAAAATAATGTTTATATTTAATTGAATCAAACCCAAAATCATTTAAAAGACACAATTAAAATGAAAATATATGTGTTATTATATAATTTACATATTTATGTTATTATGTTCTTGATACATATCCATTTATTACACCACAATACACCATATGAGTAAGTTCTTCTTTGGTGAGATTATCATGGGTTCGTTCGGAGAACATCGTTTGGTTCCTAATCTCAATGAGTTTGAACTTCTCTCGTAAACAATTTCACTCATGCTTAAGTCCCCAGTTATCATCATGGGCTTGGTCAAGGTAAAATCCCAGAGATTCTATATCCCTTGGATGCTTTGATAAATGGACTTCATAGGGAATGATTCTACTTATTGAGGCTATCACTTCCTTTGTTTGAGTTAGTTTGATTTGTTAAAGCCATATATTTATACTAATCATGTGACCACTATTCAATGACTATACTATTAATGGTCAACATTATTAATGGTCCTTTAAATCCAAAAACCTAAAACCATAGAATTTCATGTGTTTAATATAACCATTTTACAAAATAATACATTTAAATAAAAGGAAAGGGAAATTTCATTTATAACAGTTCGGGTCATTAAACTTATAAAACCATATCTAAATATTTATAAAATAAAAAACTAATCTTTGAGAATTAAATGCTGGTAGGATTTTGGAAAAGAATCTATACAAATTTTAACACATTGGAACCATTAGTTCTATCTTTAAAAACAAAATAATTTTTTAAATAAGGTTAAAATAAAACCCCATTTTATAAAACAAACTTTGGATTTCATAAAAAAAATTAATATTCACAAAAATAGGGAATATTATGAGTACATGTAACATAACATGAAATCAAGGGATAAATCCTCAAGTGATACACTATATGATAAACATGTGATCTGAAAAATATGAAACAATACCATCATATATAAAACCAAACAAAAGTTGGCACCTTAAATATGGGATTATATACTCACACATGAAAAGGAAAACTAGCCAAGGCATACGATGAATCCTACTTATATTTATTCCTATTAAATTCTATCGATATCACAAGAATAACCCATAGTGGTGCCCCACTCACTTGGGATGCATATGTTCATAACCCAACATGACCACAATTCCAAATTTATTATTATTTTTAAACATTTAAATAAACAATGAGAAAAAATTTAAACTATTTCCATATAAAATAATAACCAAATTCAGTCTTGAAAATCCAATCTATAATCAAAATCACTTTTAAGGCATTTAATTGAACACATAGAGTGCATAAAATGTTTTAAAGAAAAAGGAATTTAAAAAATGAATCTCATAAAAAAATGACACATTCATATCAAACATACCATTTTAATGAAATACATCATAGTAATTTATAATAAAACTGAGTAAATCATGAGTTGGAAAAATTGTATACAGACACCTACATCACTAAAAGAGGAAAACTAGTCACCTTCGAAAACAGATATTTGAATTAAAGAGATCGGGTCCTCATGATCCTAGATCTATAAGAAACATCATAATTCCCCCCATCAAACCCTCTAGATCCATTAATCACATACCAATAAGTGTACAATGGAAAAATGGGAAATGACATCAAGAATATATCATGAGATAGGAGAAGAAATAGAATAAAAAATGGAACACACCTTTAAGAGATCCACCAAGAAAAAAGGTAATTCCTCAAGAAAACAAGGGTATAACCCTATAGAGAACTAGGGAGAATTTAGTTCAAGACTAATAGATAGTAATAGGTGATTATATAAAAAAGATTAAGTTAATAATGGTAAATTCAACCAATTAAGTGGTTCCTGTTGGGGCATGCGGTTAGGCTGCATGGTCAAACAAACCATGCAGGGCCTATATCCTTTGTAAAAAATAAAGGATCATATATATCAAGGGAGAGACACATGGTTTGAAAAATCATTCACAATTCATGTGACAGCTTTGGAAAAAATCACTGAAACCAATATAGTTTTCTTGGTGAGCCACATAGTTTGACCAACCATGATCAAACCATGAAAAACACTATTGGAGATCTCAGTTCCAAGTCTCATGGTTACAACATTGTTAGTACTAACCAAGGGAATAAAATGTGAAGAGAAGATATTTTCTCCAAATCTTCACATTTTCAAACTTTGTTCCGTAAAATCCTCTAAAACCCTTCAATAGAAAAACCAAGATTGATAAAGAATTTACTTTTGACTTAGGGGATGTCACGTTGATTCTTTATTCTCAATTATATATTTTCTTGAGTTTTAATCTTTCCATAGGATGCATTCATTGATGTGTACATTTCATCATGTGATGACATTTTTGAGATCATTTCCCCATGGAGAAAATAAAAAATATTTATTTTAATAACTCATTTGGAATCCTTATTTGGACTTTAAATTTAATTCGTTCATCTCCATCAAATAAATATGTTCATAGGAAACATATCCAAAGAATTTGAGGTCGGATACACTTATTATTATTATAATCCCTAGATCTTACATAATTTTTTCCCTTGTTGTTTATAAATACTTATATTAAATAGGTGGGTCACACAATTCATATATTCAGTTAAAAAATCCTCATGAAACTAAAAATGTATTCTCATGTTTCTGGCTCTCTCACTTAGAATACTATTCACCTGTGCTACCACACCATTCTATTTTCTTATTAATTTATTTTATGTAAACATACTTCTTAAAAAAAATATTGAAAACATTTTATTTAACATTCCCCATATTTATCAGGCCTTATTAACTTAAGAATTAAATTGGTCTCTCTTTCCACCGGGGATCTCCATCGAATGAAGTATATGAAAACATCAAACTTGTTCTTGAGAAAGAATATACAAACATTGTGTATTACCTCATCGATGAATATAAGATAACAAAATTTCCCTTCATGAGACTTAAGATGATCTGGCCCCCATACATCTATATGTACATACTCTAACTTTAAATTCTTAGGTTCCTTTCCTTCCGTATTGAATGAAACCTTCTGCTGCTTCCCTATGATAAAATCTTAATATTTCTTATACTCTCCCTGACCATGTTTATGCATTCTAATTATAGATATGAGATTTATCCTCATCTAACCCATTTAACCAAAATGATTATTCCATAACATCATGAATCATTAATTTGTTATTCTAGAAAATGTTATTCCTTTTGAACTCCAAATAAGGTACAATGTTTTTTCTTCCATGACGTTGGCCACCACTATGGAATCAAATGTTAGCGTACACACTCCTTATATAAAAACTGTGCCAAAGCACATATTATATAGCTAAAAACATAAATAAACCCTAGTATGTTATTCAAATATTAAAACTCCAGAAAGTATCATCTCTTAGTTTAATCATTCACATCACCATGAACTATAAGAAAATCACTACATATCATTGTTTTTTTCATATGGAGGTGGTTTAAACTATGGCCTTATGATTCTGCGGTAGTTTCTTCCATCTAGTAGCAGTTTTAGTTAATTTTCATGTAATGTTTTTTAGTGGAGGTTTTTTTTATTTTTCGCAAACGTTTCTTCAATCTAGTGGCAGTGTCCATTAAGTGTCATAGAAAATTTTTGTGGAGGTTTTGTGTTTTTTTACGGTGGTTTCAGGGGAAAAAATTTGAACTTTTTAGTGGTGGTTAAAATGACCTCTAAAAAATGAAATTTTCCACACCAAACTGCCGCTAAAACCGCAAAAACACAGCTAAAATACCTGAACTGTATAATTTAGCAGCGGTTTTAACCACCTCAGATTATAGGCTACTATATTTTAGTAGTTGTTTAAAACACCACTAAATGTAGATTTACAAATAAAAAACTGTTGCTGGTTCTGCATCCCTAGTTCCAGTACCCTGGAAAAAACATGTGAAGAGTTTATATAACATAATAATCTAAACCATATAACAATATTCAGTAATCAACCATCTAAATTACTTATTTACACATACAAACATAACTAAAATAAAAATATGTTTGGTGACTACTCTTCTACACACATGATACATAAAAAAAATATATGACTACACTGTGTCACACATGAAACATAAACAAACCAATTGTTTCAAAATTTGTCCAACATATCAACAATAGAACTATTTTTTTACGATGATGAATACAGGTCCTCAAACTCTCCACCTTTATCCCTACATCCTGATACTTGTACCTATAAGAAAATTATATTGAAAATTAAATACTGTTGCATATTTATATTTAAACTTAAAACCAATAAATGTTTGAAAACTAAATGATTTTGAATTTTTCGGATTTACCTACAACCCACCACCCTTCATCGATGAAATATCACTAAGGATTGATCTGGTCATCTTCTGATATAAATCAATCAATACTTTTTGCATAGCAGATATTCGAGTCCCCTAATCCTTAATTTTTTATTCATTGAGAAAAATCTCTCTGAGCATCTTAGGATAGGGAGTGACTATAACCAGGTGTAGATTTTTCATTAATCCCCGATATTCTGACAATTACTTCAGATGGTATGGGTCCCAAACCCAACCCACACACTTGACCAAGATGCTCCTTCCCAAGCACTTGACCAATTGGGCCAGTCTGGGAGATTTAGTAGGACTGCACGGGGTTGGCATCCCATAGTTCTTTAATTATTATATATAAATAAAATATCATTCATATTATAAGTAATATATATTAACATAGTGAAAAATTAAAATAAGTTATTAGAATGAAAAATGAATTCATACCTGATCTTCTTTGGCAGATTCATTAACAAAACTTCTATCAGATTTTTTATGAACATCCAACCATAGTTTTGTTTGAGATGCTGGGTGCCCTAAAATCTTTTCTTGCATTAAACGAAGATAAATAAAAAATTATATTAAATTAAATAGATAATATTTAATTATAAATATTTAAACTAATTAAATGATTACCATAGCCGATTGGATTCTAGAAAAACTCTTCAATCCCATAGTGGGAGGGATGATTTTATTAGAACAGCTTGATGCATTCTTCTTTGAAAGATCCTGAAATAAATAATATTTAATTTAATAGTAATGTATGAAATTTAATCTCCTTTTAAAATATATGTATAAATGTAAAATTAGATTAATATAATAATATATATTTAAATACCATCTTCTTCTCATCATGATGTATGTCAAAAAAAACATTCCATTGCTCTTTGGGTACCCCATTGGGTACCATGTCATACATCTGTTGGGTTCCCAACAAATTATCATTGACATCACACCACAATCTCTATTTAAATTCTTTCCATTTCTTGCCCAGGTTTTTCAATGTCCACTTTCGTGCTAGCACATCAGCAACTGTAAAGTGGAAAAACATCTGTACAAAGAAATTCATTTAGAAAATATTATAATTTAATAACATAATGAAATTCAATTAGACCATAATGTAATAGAACTACCTTTTTTTGAATCAAAAACATAATTTTCCAAGTTGAAGTCATATGCCTCCAATCATCACAAGTAATATGAAGGGAAACTGGCTTCACGACCAGCTAACCTAGAATCTGGCCAAGTATTCCTACGGCGTCATCTATAGGGACCCCATGTGAATCAAATGGGACAAATATCTTCTCTCTGGTAAGATTCCACACATCTTAACTTATCATATTTTTCTCCATAATTTCATTGTTTCCATATTTTATGAATAATTAGTTAGTATAAAAATGTGTAATAAATTTATTCGAATTAAATTTTTTACCTAGAACCATTACCCTCCAATATCCTATGCAATAACTAGGAGTGGTTCCCCTCTCTCTCACTTCTAAGGTTCATAAAGGGGAAGGCGTCACCTGAGCCGTTGAAGGGATTATCACGGGGGGTGTGAGAGATGGTGCATGGGGAAAGCGAATGGTGACTCACATACTGTAGAGAGGGGTATAGATCGATCGTTATCTATCAGCGTGGTTGATGAACCAATGTGGTGATTCCTCCTTAGAATTCCTATCATTTAATCAAATAAAATTAAGTTCAGAACATATATTTTAAAAAAATTATGTATGAAAAAAATTTGAAAATTATAACAAATGCACAGTACTAAAAAACAGAATATATATAACAATGATAATGAATGACTATAGAAATTACATAAGTGGTCGATAAATGAATAGATAACGGTACACACAATCATTTTCCCTTTAAATCATGTCGGTTTTCCACCACATTACTTCATCCACTTCATCCACCCTTAAAATACTAATATTTTCAATATCATGTCGGACAAATAAGTCTGATTCTTGCTGTTGACGAGATTCAATATCTAAGGGTAAATCTTACACTTCATTACCCATATCATACAAATCTCTTAGTTTTACATGATAATCTACACTCCACACTTCATTTAAAACATCTTCCACAAAATATATCATTTTCACTTTCGATGATAAGATATACAGATCTTGTATTTCTGGGTCACCAATATCCATCAAGCGAGAGAAGTTCACAGTAGTAAATTGCAAGGAATATCTTTTAACACCTATGATAATATTGACCCAATTAAATTTGAATAAAATAAATAAAAAATTCCCATTGTATTTTAATTCGATAATATCACTCAACTTTTCATAGTATCCCACTTCATAAAATTTAAATACACCACTATTCTGTGTTTTTAAACCCTATTTTTGATCGACTATACGACATCTAAATCAATTCACATTGTAAGCATTGAAATTTATAGATTATTTTGGAGGACCTTGAGTAAGAAACTTCAAATATTCTAAAACCTCTTCTCAAGTGTCTGTATTCATGATCTAAAAAAATAAAATATATATTATTATATTTAAAAAATATATTTGTTAACCTAATATCCATATTTATTTCAATATTTATGAACTTACACACCGTGAAAAAAATTATACATGCTCTTTTTTACCATATTTTGTTATATCTTTCTCATTTCTTGTTCGAAATATCATTATTATCTTTGTTTTTTTTCATAAACTCTTCAATAAATGGATCTGAAATTTCACTATTCAGCAATTTTTGATTTACCAGGTATTTGATATTTAGTTGATGTGTCATCAACATTTCCAACTTGATTAAGTCTTGTCTCAATATCATCCAAGTATGTATAAAAAAGGTAAGATACTCTTCTACCAAATAGCCTTAAAAAAAAGAGCCTTTAGGATGAGATGTATTTCTCACGTATGATTTTTAATGTTGAAGATATCAATGAAATAAATTAAAAAACATAATTTTGTAATTAATTAAGTTTAATGAATTGTTTAATTAAATAAAAAACATATAAATAATGTACCCCATTGTTGGATACATCCATCGATAATGTGCGGGGCCTCCTAATTTATCTTCCTCAACCAAATGCACAGTTAAATTCATCATGACAGTAAAAAACGACGGAGGAAAGATCATATCCATTGAAAAAAGTATCAATAAAAATCACTCGTGAAGGTTTTCAAGCTCAAATTGATGTATAGATTATTCACATTGTTTTTTGAAAAATATTCAGAATTGGAGTACAACAGCAGTAAACTTTTCAGGTAACAATGTATATAATGTCAATGGTAGTAACTGTTGAAACAAAATATGTGAATCATGAATTTTCAAACCATGTAACCTACGATGATTTAAGCCAACACACATTGATATGTTACTGGAATACCCATCATATACCTTCACATGTTTTAAAATTATTATTAATGTATCTTTATCCCTTTTTTCATTGAAAATTTTTTTGGAGCATACTTTCCATTCTCATATGGATATAGATCACACTTTATGTTCATTTCTTATAAGTATATCCATGAATTGAGATAATCCTTCGACATTTCATGCTCATTAAGTAATGTGAAGATCAAATTTTCTCAGACATTATTCACAATATGCATCACATCAAGATTATTCCACAACAAATTAAATTCCCAATACAGAAGTTTGAAGAATATCATTTTTTTTCTTCCATTGTCGCATTCCGATTTCACTTAATGATGTAATTTGATCTCGTTTCCAAATATAATTCAAATTATGCACCTTTCCAAATTTTGTTTCCAAATTTCCAAGTTGTGTCAATATTTCAGAACTAGTTGACAACTTTGGAGGTGGTCTACAATTAATGAAACCATTGAATTTTAACTTGTTCAATTGAAATCTATGAGATGGATCAAGAAATCTTCAATGGCACAAGAAGAAAAATTTTCTATTGTGAGGTATCTATTTGGGCTCAAAATCAATGTTATAAATAGGACAAGAAAAACTCATGTAATTGTTCCAACCAGCTAAATTCCCAAGTCCAAGGAAGTCACTAGTGGTCCAAATTAGAGTTTCTTACATTCTGAACATTGTTTTAAATGAAGCATCGTATGTATCAACATCTTTGCTTCATAACTCCTGTAATTATTAAATCAAAGTCCAAAAGTATACTTTAATATAATTTCTTAGATTTTTTTCTAGGAATAATCATCAAAATGATAAATGAAGTTAGTTGTATACACATCCACATAGGCAGATTGTAAGGGATCAAACCAACTGGCCAAATGCTATAACTGGTACTCAAAGTCCCAAATGGGTTGAATCTATTAGCATCCAATCCCAATCGAACATTCCTAGTATCATATGAGAAATCAGGATGTAATGAATAAGATTTCTTCCATGATTGTAAATCTCGTGTATGTCACATTAACCTATCATTGTTATTATCCACAGAATGCCACTTCATGTGTTATGTGGTTTTCGATGAAATGTATAATCTTTTCAATTGAGGATTTAAATGAAAGTAATGTAAAAACTTTTTAGGTGTATTTATTTTCTTCTTCTTCATGGTATTATCTTTATTTATACATCCAACATCACCCATTGACTTCCATATATAATAAGAACATTTTTTTCAATCATGTTTTCTTGAATCCTCTCGCCAATAAAACATACAATCATTTGGACACACATGTATTTTTTTTATAATTAAGACCAATCATGTTAAAAATTTTATTTCATATCATAAAAAGACTCAGGAATGTTTTCTTTAGGAAATGCATCACACAACAATTCCAATATCATAGACATTGCCTTATTTGTAATTCAATATAGGCATTTGATATGGTACAACTTTAGTAGAAAAGAATGTTTTGAATATTAAAAAAAATCCACTATAAAACTCATGATTTCCATCATCAACAAAAACATGAAACAAATTTTTCTCAGTGATGTTTTCTTTTACATTAGTCTTCACATAATCAAGAAGAGGATCTAATGATATGTTATAACCTTGATCTAGTTGGCCTAATTTCTCAAAAATATCACTTGTAACATTTCTATTTGTATCACCCTCAACTGCATGTGTTTATATTTTTTGATGTTGATTTTGGTGTCTTTCAATGCCTAATGAATCATTTATAAGGTTTTGCATTTTATTTTCCATTTTCAACAAAGTTGGGATCTCATTCTGTGGATTGACATCATATCACAACCTTTCTGTAATGTTTCATTCTATGCGCCAAATCCAACACAAATATTGAGTAGGGAATTTCTTCAATATAAAGTGTTCATAAACGTCATCTCTATTCAACCATCTTCTAAATTTATATTTATGACATGGACATCTTATTCTCCCATCAAAGTATCGATTGGAAATTTCAAAATCTAAAAACTCCTCCAAAACCTTAGCATACTGAGGTGTGTACCTCAATAATGTGATCCATATTTTATCTATATATAGAACAATGTACCTACATATTATCAAAAAAAAATTAAAACACATAACTATTACTAAATATGAATATAGATTCATATATACAGTTTATAAAAAATATGAATATATTAAATAAGGTTTTCCTATATAAATAAATAAATAAATTCCATATATAATGGGATGTATTGAAACCATATTTTCCAAATTTCATGATGGATGTAAAACTATATTGGATAGTATTATGGTCTTTAGTGGAAATATAAATTCAGGTATCTCTATGTCATAATGATAGTGTTGTGTTTTAAGAGGATTCTATGCTCATGGAATTGAAAAATAAAAATGTGTAACATCATTTCCATTAATTAATTTTTGACGATATGGGGTATCATGACCATTAACTATGAATAAAATTAAGGACTACCAGGTATAGAGACTCCAAATAAATAATATAAAGTATCATTTCCATTAATTACAATTAGAAATAAGGAACATTGTGTCTGTATATTCCAAGTGAATGTTAAATTAATAATAAAAATAATTAATTTAATGTACATTATAGATTTTACTAATGATGTAATAACATCCCATCCAAACTAAATTCAAGGATAAAAATAACAATCAATACAGTATTCAATTAATTTAATCATTTAATCTATATAGTTTCTAAATAATATAAGGGGACATGTTCTATAATCTTTCCCACTACATCATTTTATTAACTCACTTTATAAAAGTCCACTAGATAAATCAAATCCTAAAATAACTTAGTTGTTCTTAGGTCAGAAAGGGAACATAAGTAATTAAAGAATGTAGTGAAACTGACCCATGTGGTGATTTTGTTGAGTTAATCAACCTCCAACCGGATATCAAGGTCTCTTATCATGTCTAGAATTGAATTCCAATAATTAATTATGGGTTTTATATATTTTAGGAGAAACTTAGGGAATTTATATAATATTCCAGAACAAAAACATAATATAAAAACCCAAAAAAATTATATAAAAGTATGATACCACCAAACATATGATGATAGATGAATCTGTTATACTGCAGTTATTCACCTTTAAATGGAATTTTCAACATTTTACAAAGTGACAATGACCATAGGATATGAACATTAGACATGAACATTAAATGAGGGTATATAATCATAAATGGGAGTAATTTCCCTATTTATTGTAAATTAAAATGAACAATATATAAGATGATATTCCACTAATCAAATCTATACATAAATAAAAATGACATTTCAATTCATGAATTTATTGCCATACATAGCTGAAACAATAAAATTTTACCAAAATAAATCTTATACAATTATTGATAACTCTAAATGATTTTGAAAATAAAGGAATTTATATGTTCAATACTAGATGTTTTCACCAATAATGAACTATTTGAGTACTATTATATTTGAATACCTTTTTTGAGAAATATAATTTCAAAAACCCTGGTGAAATGTAACTATGAGAATATAACTCTTACACATGAGTGATAACGCATAACCCTCCCTGTAAGAGCCTATGTGTGTGACCCCTATAATATATCTCATTTATGATACCTACTCTAGATATACAATTTAATATGACACATGTAATCAAATCCTTTCACATGAATCCATTTATTTGACCCCAATCGTGTGACTTCGATCATTTTTTCAAGGAAAACCCTATGAGAAATCAATCGCGTGATTGATTCATGGAAAAAATTATCAACACTTCAAGATCTAGTAAACCACTTAATATATTGATCAAAAACATAATAATGTGAATAATGTGTTTTAATAGAGCTAACCCACTAACCTAACCTCTAAAAAACACATTCATTCATCCACTAATCTACCTCAAGGAATCTCCTAAACATGAACACCTTCGACTTCAGGTCATGTGACTCCATACACTATAAATTAATCCAACACAACCTAAGTATTACACACAAGATACTATATTCAAAGGGAGAGAGAGGCCGATGGTGTATTCATTCATTTTCACATAAAAATATATTTAATATAAAACACCATATTTGGATATCCATGTCAAATACCTATGGAAGTGAGGTGCGGCGAGTGACTATGAGCCAAGGGGCGGTGAGGGTCGATGGGGAATGGTGAGGTGAGGAGAGGGGAGGTGGTTGGAGATGATGACTGGTGACTAGGATGTAACGACGACAGTCAATGGGGGTATTCAAGGTGAGGGAGGCTAGGCCATCGAGGAGTCGTAGGTTGGGAAGCTTAGGCTTGTCCAGGGAGGGAGAGAGTGTCGATTGTTTAAAAAATGTAATTATTTTGCGGTGGTTTATAAAAAACTACCGAATTTTTTTAAAAAAAATATTAGTGGTGGTTTAGTAAACCTCCTCTAATAAACTACCGCTAAAGACACAGTTTGTTATAGTGATGTCCAACTATCTCTAGAGCTTCATAATTCATAATATCTAAAATTTCATATCATCCAAATAAATCAATTTTCTATCTCCCTATCTTAGTTTTTAAGTGAAATTAATCCAAAAAATCAATCATCCAAAATTCCAATAGACTATAGAACTTTTCAACACAGTTCTTTTATCCTTAGCCATGATATTTTTAATATAAATTCCATAATAATTCTCTCTAAAACTTACATTATTTTATCTACAATATTTCTTCAAAAACATTTTACCTAAAATAATAACATATGGTGTCCATACCCTTATAATTTCCCTTGTCTATTCTCCCTCTTCTGTTCCCCTTTTTTGAGTTTGGTTTTCTATTCAAGAATAAAGTACCCTACCTTTAGAATTAAAGTTATTCTAGGGTTACCCTATAATTAATTTTTTCATATATTCTAATTAGAAACTGGATCTCATATTTCATAAAAAAACAAGTATTTTTTTGTAGAATTAATCATATCAATGGGGTTCAAAACCCATTGGGTGCAGGTATTGTAGTAGTACTGTAGCATTGGAGGCACTGTAGCAATTACGGGCACTATAGCGGTGGCAGGTCATTTTACCGGTAGCAGGGTACTGTAGTAGTTGTGGGTACTGTACGGTACTGTAACAGTATAGGTACCATTGCGGTATTATTCACAGAATGGGCCTTGGGCCAAAAAATTGGGCCTACGGGCCATGTAATAGGCTAAATTCCCACCGGGACTTCCGACTATGTAATGGGTCTCCCTCTACCATGTTAAATAGGTCTTTTATTTTCATTAATAATAAATATAGCTTCAACACTAGCCTTTTAAAAAAATGTTTAATTCATTAAAATGACATTATAATAATTTTCCTTCTAACACCTATATAGAAAATATTGACATAATCATATACACTTCATTCATAGTGGTTTTATTCTTATACATATTGGAAACTATGTTCATTACTCCTATTGTTTTATTTACATATCATAGGTTAAAGGACATGTTCTTGTCCAATTTCATTTGAAATAACCTAAGAGATATCTATTAAAGTATTTCCCATTCCTATTTGTCTATTGATTTTTATTTTATCCACTTTAATGGAAGCTTAATAAATTTCTGATATAGATAATATTCAATTTACATTCCTAATAATCTGAAATTTGACCAATTAAACTTTTCTATATGAAACAAACCATGTTAAAGATAAGTACCTTGCTATATTTTTTTATCATGCTCAATTCCACTTGTTATGAAATGTTCATATTATGTAACTCACCTTACAGAAGCTCACTTGTGGAAGAAGGTTCAGATATTATAAAATTGGTGGCACTATATGTCAACGTTTGAATGAAAAAATTACACATGAAATTAATTCAGTGAACCACCTTGATAACAAAAAAACACTATATAACACTCAAAAAATTAGAAGAATAAAATAGCACACAATTATATAGAATAAAAATGGATATATGTGGTTTGAACATTGTACCACTCCATGGGGGAAACACTGCTACTTTTATTAAAAATTTAAGAGGATAGAATGATTATAAGTACATTAAACAAGTGACCACCACCCATTTATTTATAGATAAGACTATCCAATTAAACTAGTTCCATTACCTTCCAATCTTCTCAGGTGTCCCTCTTCTTGGTCAAAGATTCTAGAAACTGCAGCACCAAAACATTTGATCCTCATTAAAGTGTGAAATAATTTTACATTAATCTTATATTTCCCTTTGAAGGATCATATATATACCTTTGAAACATAATAGTTTATTCTTACATATAAATCAAATTTACTCATATATGATTCAATTACTTCTTCTGCCCTTTTATCATCTAGATCCAACATTATTAATGTTTCCACATGCTTCTAGTTCTATACTTCTCCAGTAATATTATCAAAACTACCATCCATATTCCAAAGTGTAGATTTTAGAAAAATAAATTCGAGAATATTCAACACTTCTCTTAAAAATAGTTATTACACAGCTTAACTAAAAATATTATGCATGGTATGTGATGTATTTTGTTATAGTTTAATCAAACATGGATTGTAATAGATCTCAGTTATGGTATGAAGTGATGGGAATGTGGTTATGTTATGGTTGTGATATGTTCTTATACTTGTTATGTTTATATGTGGATGTATGGTATTTGGTGGAATGTAATATAGAGGGGATTCAATACCAATGATCTAATACATTAGATTTAGATTGAATAGAACACAGAGAAATTCAATTGATGGGTAAGTTTAATTATATAAATCTTTTCATAAAATGTTACCTACTTCTATATGATATTTGTGGAGAAATCCATAGAAATTTTGGGGATATGGTTGACCTATCAAGGCAAGAAGTTGGTTATTTAATTTATTCATTGAGGATTTAGTGGGATTATTTAACTTTTCATGAGAGGATTTGGGAAGGATCCTACTTAAAATAATTATATGCTCACCCATATATATATATATATATATTATTATTTTCTAATTATATAATAAGGATTTGGAGATTGATATGGGTCTTACTAGATCATGGATGTTTTTCACAGTTAGTTGGCGATCAAGTAATTTTTTTAATAAGAGTATGTATTAGGTATTTCTATAGTGTATTTTTAGTTTTGAAAGAAATTTAATACATGTCGAGATGGTTTATTTTATAATATTATGGAATTTATATATCTTTATTTTAAATTTCCATGAATTTCAAGGGTAATTATTTCTATAATTGTTTGATTTATTCCCTCAACGCTAGTCATATACTTGTGGCCTATTATAGGTGGGATTTTGGGGTTGCGCTAATATTCACTGCTATCATAAGGGGTTCTAGTGGATTAGGGTTTTAAAAGAGTCTTATCATAGATTTTGGTCAATATTTAGGGTTGTGTTTGTGGTTAAACACTATTGAGGACTTCATGGTTTTGGTAGGGGAACTATACCAATTGAACATATTATGTGATGTGAGAAAGGGAGACCAGGAAGGAAACATGCGATATGGGGACCCTATTATCTAATAAAAAGACCTTAATATTATTGAACATACTAGGTGAGATTATACTTCTAATTAGATATAGAAAAAATTATGCTTTATACATCATAATGTTTTCACATATGACTAAATTTTGAAGATAATGGGAGCTAGGATGAGCCGTAAAATTAAATGAACCTAAATGATTGAATATTATAGTATTGTGGGATTTTAAATTTAGGTTTCCTTGTAGGGATGTTTATTAAATATATTCCTTAAGAGTTTATTGTTAAAAAGGTGTGGTATGATACCATAGTTGATCATCTAATGGTTATGGCGGATGAGGATGATTTTAAAGAAATTTTGTGTGTGTATTTTTTTGTTAGAGCCTATGAAAGTATAGCAGATCTATTTCGGATTAGGATACCAAGATATGGTTAGAGGTTATTAAGAACACTTTATTTTGATCAATTCTTTGAAACAAATAGATCCCTTCTATTTTCAGCTTGATTTTTAGAGTTCTTTATCATTGTTCAATCATATTTCATTGTAATCATGGGTATCCCAAAGTTTCATGGGATAAGTTACATGACCAGTTCCATATAAAGTTCATTTCATTGAAAATTAAGGTAATAATGCCTCAGAAATATACAATTGAATCTAGTTATAGGAACAAATTCCCTAAATACTGTCTTTGATACCAAAAAAGGTGGATCAAACTTATACTTATATAATTAAATTTTTAGAAAATACCAAGTCACTTATATCATGAAGAACTTTTAGGTTCGGATTATAGAGAGTTTGGAAAAACCATTTATGTAACAAAGACTTATTTTATCTAATCAAATGAAAAAATTTCCCATTATAATAAAAACTTATTATTTTACAAAAATTATTCAACATTTCCCAAAAAAATTGTTATCTCATAATAACCTTATAAACATATAATATAAAATAAAAATATTCATAACATAGAGAAATTCGAACATAATAATGGTGATCTCAAATGCTCAGTAAGGGTAAAAATGGTGTTAATAATCAAAGATCATAAGTGAGCATAAGAAGATAATTATGGTATGATAACATAATAAAAGTTCATGAAAAAGCATAATATATGCATACCTAATGAAACATGATTCGTTAATCATCAGTTATAGAATAAATCATATTCATAACATAAGATGAAAGTTATATGATTCAATAATTAGGAACCATTTGAGGTCAAACCTTCTCAAAAAAAATTAACACATAGAAAGAATAGTAAATCCATGATGTTATATTGGTAAAACTCTTATAAAGAATAAAAATCCACATTGGTATCTTTGGATAATACACTGATATAACCCTTACAATCACCCTCACAAGAAACCATACAATAGAATAACCTACTTTATTAATTCCAACATATCTCTTCTAGATAACATTGCATTAACCAATACATTATATGTCTATATTATAACCACCTATCATTATATATAATTCCCAAGTACCATAATTTTGAAAAAACTTATAATCTTTCTTTTTCATCCAAAATCTCTAAAAACATTCATAATTATATCATAACTTAATTAACCACTTGGAAATAAATGAGTTTCATGAAAACATCATGAAAACATCATTATAATACATTTATATAAATAATATGGATGTTATCATTAGAACATATCCCTAGTAGATAATTATAAAATGTAAAGGATGTTGGAAAAAATGAAAAACTATTTTTAAAAAATAAATAGAAATATAATTTGGAAAACAAGAAGATATACCAAATTATTTTATTAAAATCTAAAAATTTAAAATTCATAGAAAAATTGGAAAAGGATTTCCTTTTTAAAAAAATGGAAACATGTAAAGTAAGATTAATATCTAAAATATTTTATGATGGCCGTAAAATTCTATCAATTCATAAATGTTTAAAAAAACATTTTTCACACCCTTATAAAGAAGGTAAAATGTGACCCATATAGAAAATGATAAAATGGTTATTTTTTGAAATTTTTTAAAATAAAAATAGAGTGGAAAATTAAATTAAAAAAATGTTTAATTATTGGGAAAATATTCTTTAAATAATATAAAGAATATGTATATATAGGGAAAGTAATTTTATAAAGGACTTTAGAACTATTAAAGCATAATTTTTTAAGGAAACATTTAATGATATTTAAAATAAAAATACCCTTAAAAATAAATCCTATATTAAGGAATTTAAAATACCCTGAGTACAATAATAGTTATGATATAATATGTCAAAGAGATAGTACATACAACATATAAAAGAAAATTTGTGCATGACTTAAAATATTTCTCAGGGGAAGAATATTGAGAAAAAGAAACCTTATGAATTTTATAATAATTAAATAAAAAGTGACTGAAATAAAGAAACTGATATAGTTATATAAGTAGAAATAACTAAAAAAATAATATTCCAGTATATGTTCATTAATTAGTAAGTACGCCGTATAAAATAAATCAAAGTGTGCAACAATAATCAAGCCTCAATAAATTGAAATTGAAAACATGAAACCCTTATAAACATCATAACATTTATAGTAAGAATAAATACATTAAGAGATTGTGTAAAAAAATTAAATAAAAAAAATAGGTTCACATACAACATAAAAAAATTACATTTCATAACACACATAATCTTGGTATAACATAGTTAATGAAGATGTTATGTTACCCAATAAAAGGAAATTGAGTTAAGAATCCCCTTAACTCAAGATTCTCTTTAGTTTGACATTCTCTAACCCCATGTATAAAAAATTTATATTTATTATAAATCTTCATATAAAAAATATTTATATTTATATTAATAAATACTATTAACTTATAAATTATTATTACTAACTTAGTAATAATTATTTTCTAAAATAAATAATTTTGTTTTAACTATTCAATTTTTCACTTATGTTCTGACTCAATGGATGTGGTCATCATACCTTTTTCATTTTTATATTATTTACATAATTTTAATGAATATATTGATAATTTATTTGAAAAAAATATGGAGTTCCATAATTGATTTATGGAACTTAGGGTAATTGTTCCCATAAAACGCTTAAAAAATCCCTTTTGGGGGATTATTGAATTATCAAAACAATTGAATTTATAGGTAAATATAATTTTAAATATTACTAATATAAATTTTTTAAAACATATTAAATTCTTCATTATTATTTAATATTAAAAGTAAATAATATTCCTTAATCATTCATTACATAAAAATTATAACAATGTTCATATTGGTTGTAAAATCGACAAAAATATGATCATGTTATAATGGATGAAAGAGTAAAAACATGTTAGTTTATAACGGTAATATCCATTTTATATAATATTTATTATGTTATAAATATATTATTTATTAATCGAATCATTTTTTACATAATCCAGATATGCTGGTAATGAAAAAAATGATAATCCTCTTACATGGAGGCGGTTGTCCACACGTACACACGAGAAACATTTTCTTATTTAAATTTATTAAAATGAAAGAAGTTAGATAATGATATATCTTTACAAAGTAAAAATTATGTAATTAATATCATGTTGATTCAATAAATCTATCTTGATGACCATCCATGTGATGTGGGTATGAAAAATGTAATATGTTGTTTGTAGAGGAGGTAGTATGCATGTATTCATCAGTGGAATTTTCTTTTTCAAATGGATTCAATATGGTAGATTATGATTGTTTTATCAAAATAATAAAATTTTTATACCTAATTATTATTATTTTATTATGTTAATACGGTTATAGAATATTTGTAAGTGGTTGATGAAGAAATAAACATAAAATAATTTGGTGAAGTCAATTACCTCTTCCTTGGGTATCCTCCTATGAATCTATCCTCAAGCCTTGTTGGATTAGTATTTTAGAGAGAAAAAAACTCATAGGTCATATATAATGGGTTTTTATAAGTTATTTATTGATATCTTAGTAAATATAAGGATATTAAATTGTGTGGATAAGTGAGGAGATGAGGGATCCATTTATAAGTGATAGGAGTGGAACAATTGTAAATAATCTTAACTTTAAAATATTATATAGTAATTTTCAAGGTGAAGTGGCATTAAATACAAATAAACTTATAATATAGTATAATTTAGGGTATAAATATGCTCATATAATCAAATGTATACATGTTTTCCATAGGGACTAATTTTACTACGGAGACTTAGTTTTATGAATAAAAATGAAATGGATCTTATTATATAATTTGAATATTATGATTTGAAATGTGGAATCAATTTTACAAGATTCAATTTACAGATATGGAATAAATTAATTTTAATATAATTATTCATAGAGCAATGAAAAATAGTTTTTTAGAAAAAAAATCCTTTTTGAGCATGAAAATTATTTTACAAAAAAAATGTATATAATTGATACCTATAAAATTTAATTATTTATGAATAAAAAGTATATTTTTGTGAATTTAAAACCAATAAAAACTAAATTTTATCTTCAAAATTATAAATTAAATAAATGGATTAAAAATAACTATTTTATTATAAAAATTCCAAACAAATTTTTTAAATTGTGAAACATTTGTTTGTAAATTATATAAAATATTAGTATATTTTATTTTAATCCTTAATAAAATATTTTTTCTAAAAAATAGTTTTCATAAACTTTGAAGTCATTTTTATATGATAAAGAATACATAAAAGCTATAGTATTTGTAAATTTTTTTCCCATTCATAAAAAAATATACCATTTTAGAAATATTCAAAAAAAATCACCAATGAAAATTTTGAAAGGATGAATTCAAAAATGGATTTATTTTTAACAAACTATATATCTAAAATTATTAATTTTAAATTTAAAATGTAAATAAAATTTATAAAGTGAGACTTATTTTATAAAAAAATGACCCTTTTAAACCTCAGGTATTCTAAATATTATTTCATATCAATATCTTATTAATTAAGTGTTAATATATTTTTTAAAACATTAATAATCATAATTCATTGATTTTTTACCTTCATTTTTAAAAATTATTACTCACTTTAGTTAGGTTTTGTGTGTAATACCCATTATTTAATAAGATAATAACTTAATGTAATACATACTAAAAGCTCTGGGTGCTCCATCCCCTCCCAAGAATTGTGTCCACACAAAAATGGATACATTTTGATATAGTAATACTCTCAGTTGTAGATTTTTTAAATATCAATGATTTGAAATTTACTTAAATGTTTTAAAAACTATACTTTTGAATGAGTTTACAAAAGAATACCAAAATGATAAGCGATAATACTGAACATATTTATCTTCCATTTGGCTTGATGACTTATTTTACCACAGAGATAGAGAATATGAGATAATATACTTACTTGATTTCATTACATTTTTGTAGGCACAATTTTATCCTTCGATTGTATGTTTCATTCATTTTTTACATCTATTTCATCTCACATTTCATACGATGAATATCCAAGATGATTTTTTCATATCGAATATTGAAAATAAATGTTTAATTAATCATGAGTTCCTCAAAAGGATGATAATTTATTCCTCATATTTAAATATATTTACCAAAACAAAAATGGTTATCACAGGTTATGATAATTCCAAATATCAATAAACCTTTAAGTGAATAAATAATAAATTAATATCTAATACATTCAAAATAACACCCAAATTTAAACATAAATCACTCCATAAATAACTAACCATGAATTTTTCTAAAATATACCTGACCAAATTCAAAATAAAAAAAAATAAAAAATATTTTATCACATATTCTTCCAATATAAAAATATCATTTATCCTAAAAAATCATTAATCACTCATAAAGGAATATGAAAAAAAATATACATACCCAAATCATATATTCTTCAAAACATACTAATAGTTTCCCAAAATAACCCAAATCACCACAATATAAAACCACATAAAAATAATATTTACTTTAAAAGCAATTGTCAATATTTATTCCCTAATTAAGATCAACCACTTTTATATAAAATCTCATATTCGAATCTAATTTATTATTCACCACAATCCTATAATGTTCCAAATATTCGATAACCCTTTATCCAATTAACCATAATTACTTCAACATCAAAGAAAATATTAACTCTAATGGTTATGTGTACCTTCCAACTTTTTTCCCCAATAATATTCTTACCACATTAACTTCACATTAATCACATATTAAACCTAATGATTTCATATATATAAACCATCTACTAAAAACCAATAAAAACTTCAAAAACATCATTAATCACCTTAAAAACCTTGACTGAAAACCTAAAAAGATTATATGTGCCTTTAATCTTATGATTTACCTTTGAATTATTAATTCATGATGGTATATAAAAAACATAAATATCTTACTATGATAAGTTCATAAGCTCTGATGTTATATAAACCCTTTCATTCGTATAAAATATATTGCTTTGAACTCGTACACATAAAACTGATACATAGAACATAATCTTTATATATTGGTTTTGATAACAACTAAAGTGACCCAAACATAAACATCCATAATTAAATTTTCAAAAAATTACAGAGTCACCCATATCCAAAAAAAATTGATTTATAGTTTAAGATAATTAACAAAAAAACCTTTACATAACAAAACCCATGTCTTTCTGACCAAATGGGGATATTCCCATTATAAAAATAACTTCTTATTTTATAAAAACTATTTAACATATCTTATAAAAATTATCCTCATGTGATACCATTATAGAAAAATCATATATAATACTCATCTTCATAACCTATGTAAATGGAATCATAATAAGGGTGACCTAAAATTATAGGTAAGTGTAAATAAAGGTGTTAAAAATATAAGATCATGATTTGGCGTAAAATGGGAATAAGGGTGTGATGAATTAATAAAATTACATGTACATATCATAAGACATTCATACCAAGATAAAAATTATTCATAATTAATGGGTCATGGAATAATTATTTAGTATAACATAATACAAAATCCATATGAGTTGACAAACAAGATCTATGTAAAATCAACCCTTGGTCATGAAAACCATTAAAATCAAAATAAATCATATTAAAACCATGATGGTATCTTGGTAAAACACATGTAAATCATATAATAAATATGTATGAATCTTGGGACATTATATTTATATCACCTTTACAATAACACTTTCAATAGAATAACCTATATAGTTAATTATAACTTATCTCCTATAGAGAACATATAATTACCCAATGAATTGGAGGGATTTATCATAACCACCCATCATCATATATATTTCATAGGTACCATAATATTGAAAACTCTTAGAAGTTTTTTTTCATTATAAAAAATTTAAAACAATCATAATTTTATCCTCAGATAATTAACTATTGAGAAAGAAATGGGTTTCATGAAAAATTCCTTAAAACTTTATCAAAATACACATAGAGAAAGAAGGTGTATATTATCATTAGAAAATATCTATACAGTATTATAAGAAACAATAAATTATTTTTACATTTTTATGAAAAACACATTTATAAAATCATTGGAAATATACTTTGGAAGATAGTAAGAAATGCCCTTTTCTTTTGGTAACCTTTAAAAATGAAAAATTCATAGAATAATGGAAAAAATGATTTTCTTTGAAAACCGATGGAAACATTCAATGTATTATTAATAATAAATAATGGTCATGTTGTAATGAAAAGTAGATTAGGTTAAAAATTATAAAAATGATTATTTTCATGCCTTTATAAATAAAGTAAAAAATGGTCCATATGGGAAACGATAAAAGTTTTTTTTACATCTCAAATTATAAACTGTAGTTGAAAATTACATTATTAAATAATGTAAGTTTTTTGAATAACATTATTTAAAAAATATGAAGAATTTAAATATGGTGGAAAAATATTTTTTTAAAGAAATCAAAACATTGAAAGAAACATTATTAAAGGAATCCCTTTACATCCATTTAAAATCAAAACCCCATTGAAAGAAAAAACATTATAAGGAATTTAAAAAGAAAATTAATTTATAAAGAATAATGATATAATATATCAAATAGGTATTATAAAAACCATATAAAAGAATGTATGTTGATATCTTGAAATATATCTCAAGGGAAAAGTATTGATATAAATAATCCTTATTGGTTTTATAACACTTCAATCAAAATCCACTGAAATAAAGAGAATGATATGG
Source organism: Viscum album (assembly GCA_963277665.1). Classification (NCBI taxonomy): domain Eukaryota; kingdom Viridiplantae; phylum Streptophyta; class Magnoliopsida; order Santalales; family Viscaceae; genus Viscum; species Viscum album. The sequence goes on from OY728167.1 coordinate 691,198,560, forward strand.
TTCTATAAATCACATGAATTAAATGAAATGATATATAAAAATATATTCATGGTTTAGTATTATGCCATATAAAATAAATTATTCTATACAATAAGAAGCATTTCTCATGAAATTAAAGTTGATACAAAGAAACTATTATAAAGATCATAATATTTGTAGTAAGATTAAATAAATGAATTATTTATTTGAAGAAAATATAAAAAAAATATAAAAAAAATTTTAAATATGAAATAAAATAAAAATTGGTCATAAAATGCATAACCATGTAATAAAATAGTATATGAAGAAGTGAAGTAACCCAATGAAAGAAAATTGACTTAAGAATCCCCTTACCTCGTACTTCCTTCTAGTTGGACACACTCTAATATACTATATAATAGATTTAAATTTAATATAATTTTTCATAATTTTTTTTATATTTATCTTACTAGATAAAATTCAATTATAGATTATTATTATCCACTTAGTAATAATTATTTGTGAAAATCAATATTTCTCCGTTAACTATTCAATTTCCCATGCATGTTCATATTCAAATGTTTCCATATTTTCACCTTGGTCATGGTTTCATAATATATATAATTTTCATGAATATTTATATTATTTTTCATAATATTTTTTTATTTAAGTATTCATTTTATGTAACTTATGTTAATAGTTCATATAGAATACTTAAAAATTCACTTTTTCAGTGATTATTGAATTAACAGATGAATTGAATTTATAGGTAAATATAATTTCAAATATTTCCACTAGAAGTTTATAAAAAAAATTAAATTCATAATTATTACCTAATATTTCAACTAAATAACATTTCTTAATTATTCATGACCTAAAAATTATAACAATGTTCAAATAGATGGTAAAACTGGCTAACATATGAACATGTTATAATGGTTAAATGAGTAAGACCTTATTATTATATAATAATAATATAAATTTTAAATAATGTTAATAATGTTATAAATATAATATTTATTCATTATATTCATTTTTATAACCATCCATATAAAAAAGTTATGAAAAATGAAATACGTCATGCATGGAAGCGGTAGATCGCATGTACACACAAGCGACATTTTCATTTTTCAATAGATGGAAAGAAAATAATGTTTATAATTATATTTAATTAAATATTAAAAATTATGTAATTTATATAATATTTACTCATTAAATATATATTTATAACCTACCATGTTTGGTGATGACGAAAAATAAAATATTTGGTTCGTGGAAGTGGCAGTCTGCACATATGCACAAGTGACGTTTTCATTTTCCAATGGATGGAACAGAGGTAGATAATGGTGGTTTCAAAAAAATAATAATATTTTATTAAACTAATTATACTGAATTTATTATGTTAATATGAATATATAACATTCATTTTAGGTTAATGAAGAAAGAAACTTGGAATAATTCAGTTATGATAATTGCCTCTTCCTTGGGTATCCTCCTTTGAATCTCTCCTTATGCCTTCTTAGGTAGGTAGTTTTGTGATAAAGGAACTCTAGGTCATTTATAAGGGTATTAGGAAGATATTTTAGAAAATATTGGTTGATAAATGGTACCAAAAGTTTGTAAATAAGCGAGTTGAGGAAGTGTCCTTTTATAAGTGAGAGGAGTGAGACTCTGTAAATAATCTTAACTTTAAAATATTATGAATTTATTTTCATGTAATGTGGAAAAAATGGATTAAATTTATAATATAGGATAAGGGAGGGTAAAAATGAACTTATAAAATCAAATTTAAACATGTTTTATAGATATTTGAAAAATTATCCATTAGATTAACCACCTCTTTAACCTTCTTAACACTTCCCATTGTGAAATTTTTTTACTATGATGACTTACATTTATGAATAAAAATAAAATGGATATTATTAAATAATTTGAATAATTTTATTATGAATATTGAATCAATTTTATAATATTCCACTTCTAATGGTAGTAAAAATTACTTTTAATATATGTATGAAAAACACAACAAAAAATATTTTTTTAGAAAAAAACTCTTTTAAGAATGCAAATAATATTACACCATAATGATGAGTAGAATTTTTCCATATGACATTTATTAGTATATTAATAAAAAATGAGAGTTTTATTACTTTATAAACAATTAAAAATTTAATTTGACCTTGTAAATTCTAATTCCCTCAATCTATAACTCTCTCACATGGAGGGAAGGGTGTGGTCACAAGACCTCAAATGCACTTCCTCGTACGATGGTGGCTATCGACAGTAGCGGAGGTGTGAAAGGTATAGTGGGGTGGCTATACCCCTTTTTATGAAATGTCATTTTTATAAGAAAATAATAATATTGGAATATAAAATAATAATCATAGTAAAAATATAGAGGAAGTGAACAATAAAAATCAACTAAATAATCCAATATATAAAAAAGGAATAATGTAATGAAGTGCTGGAAAGAAAGTAAATTTCATTCTATAATATTAAAAATAAAATAATAGAATACTCAATTCCCAGGTCCCAAACCACTCATTGTTCCCTCTCCAATATCTATCTCAATAGCAATTAAGAAATTTGCAGCAAGGTACTTTTCCCTTGTCCAAACCTGTATCCACATAATCTGATCAGGTGACAAATTGTGGCTCAAATAGGGTGTGAGTATAACTCCATAGGTCAACACCACCATATATAAAATAATATAGTCTGATAAAAGGTGTATGAAATAAAGTGATAAATAGGTTTATTGATTAATTAATTCAATAATTAATAAAATTCCACAATAACCTGCTTCGGCTTCGTGCTAGAGTATGCCTGAGCATGTCTTATGACCATGCCAACCACAACCATATAACCAAGGTAAATAAACTACATCGCCGCAAAGCCTTAATATCTCTGATCACGTCTTATGACCATGAAGACCACCATATAACCAAGGTAATGTTACAACAAACAACCCAGATCAAATTCCTATAAGCATTGTATCATTCTAGGTCAAAGCCGTATAAGCATTACATCATTTCATGTCAAATCCCTAAAATCATTACAGCATGGGATTTGGAATATTCATCTCTCCCTAAGTATTACAACATGGACAAGGCTGAGCATACTAAATATTAGTATTACATTATATAAGTGTGCAAGTACCAGGGCCAAGCCCCATATATAATCATTTCACTATGGAACAGAATTCCTACCATACGGTGTGGATATCACAATATCACATCGCAATTCTCAATGGTTAATTATGAGAATTACAATTATTCTTCAATATTACACTTTCAATTTAATTCATAATATATTAAAAATTATTTCAATAATAAATAAGCCATAAGTTATGGATTCTATAAAAATAAATCACCCTAGGTCTCATGTTATGATAAAAATACTTTAAGCCATTATCAATTTCAATTTCAAACATGGTTTTCTCACCCCAACAGTAGCCATAAGTGAGTTAAAATCCATTGGATTTCAAGTATTAACCTCGATCATTTATTTAATTATTTTTTGTCTTAAGAAATGATGGCATAATAATAATATTGCATAAACATTGAAATGTTCAAACCACAGGGATTAGATTTAGACCTCCAACCTTTAACCAATGATCCAACAATGCTTCCAATGTAAAAATCCCATGAAGAAGAAGGATTGGATGATTGAAAAACGGTTCCAAGATAAAAATGATCAAGAAAAAAAACCAACAATTCAATTGGTCAATGGATATCAGCGTAACGGTTGGAGAAGAAGGAAGAGAAGGATGAAACCCAAGAAAAAATACTTACCATGGATTTCTCACACAACCTGGATGTCCAAAGGGGATATTGGAACTCTACAATCACCTAGAAAATTCCATAGGGTTGAGAGTATAGGTTCTATAATGAAATTGAATGAATATTATCCACATATCATGATTAAAATAGTTTTTCGGGCATTTACATGGCGTGTAATTTCATTACATGTCATGAAAACTTTTTTTAATGGAATACGTCGAAAACCACATACCCTAGGATTTATTTTATTGAAACTCATGAACAACTACATAATGTGTAACCCCTTTAAATTATGTGTAAATGTTCAATAGTTGATTTTTCAGACCATTTCCTTTTAAACATTCTGAACCACTTTTAAATAATCTCAAATCACCATGAACCCGTGAAACACTTAACTCATTTATACCCAGACTCCAACAATTCAAACAAGCATACAACCCTGAACATTAGATCAATTTATCTAAAAAATCTCTCCACACAGACAATCACTGGTATTTATAATGTTTTATTACAAATTAATACTATGTTTATTAAAAAAAATACTCTCACGATGAAAACAGAACAAAAAAAGATTATTGAAAAAATCAGATAGAGATGTACCTAGAAAAATAAGGGATCTCACAACCTCCCAACTTTATAACAGTTCATCCCTGAGCTTCTCCAAGAGCCACTTTGAGGTATCAATTAACTAGTCTATCCACTCTGTTCACATATCATACTCCCTATCCAAGATCTCCTCTTGAACTCACCGATGCTACACAGAAAACTAACCAATGGTATAGTACTACCATAAAAAATTTCTCACTACGATCCAAAACATATATTAGATGCTCCTCAAAGGATGAATTTGAAAAAAGTTCAAAATATTCTATGTCTATCACATGGGAATGGTCTGGTTGGGATCTTTGTATCTGCGACACATGGAATTCATCATGCATGTAATTTTACCGATATGGAAGGGATAAACGGTATGACACTGGACTGACACTTGTGACTATATCAAACGGCCTATCAAACTTAGGTTTTATCTTTCTTTATTTATTGGTATGATGTTCCCCCATTCTAGGAAACACATTAAGGGAAACATAATTAACAACCTCAAATTATAGAGGTCATCTCTGATGGTCATCATATAATTTTTTCATGATCTACATGGTCAAAAACACTTTTCTGATCAACTAAACTTATTCAGATGTCTTCTGCACCATACTAGGCCCAAAAAATGTTGAATCACCAACCTCAAACCAAAAAAAAGGTGAATGATATGACCTTCTATAAAAATACTCAAAAGGTTCCATTTGGATCAATGCACAAATGATATTATTATATGAAAACTCCATGAGTGAAATATATAGCTCCCATGAACCACCCAAATTTAAAATACATGCTCGTAAAAAATCTTCTAGATCCTAAATCATCTACTCTGATTGGTCATCGATATATAGATGATAGGATGTGCATAAAATAACTTATGATCCCATAAACTTTTGAATACCCTTCGAGAAACGTGATGTGAATTGAGGATCTTTGTCTAAAATGAAACTACTTGGAACACTATGAAACCAAACCACCTCATGCACATAAAGTCTACCAAGATAATCAACTATGAATATATCCCTAATGGGTAAGAAGTGGGATACCTTAGTCAATATATTCACAATATCCCATACAGTGTCATTCATATATTTCATCATAGGTAATCCTATAACAAAATCCACTGTGACATCATTCCATTTCCAATCGGGAATGGGTAAAGGCTGCAAAAGCCCAGCTGGCCTCTGATGCTTGGATTTCATATGCTGAAAAGTGAAGTATCTGGAAATGAATCTTGAGAACTATTTATTAATTCTTGACCACCAGTAATTTCTATAGATATTAGTACACATATTTGATAAGAAATGATGCACAACCCATCTAAAATCATGAAACACCCTCATTATCTCATCATGCAATCACATAGGAACCCATACCTGGACACATAAAAGAATATATTTACCAGTACCAAGAGACAATGTTGATGAAGTATCCCCACCATATAATATTTCTCTCATAAATAATCCCTCTGGATCAGAAAACTACTCGGTCTTAATCTGGTCCTAAAGCACATGTATAACAGATGTCGAAGTCATACCTACTCGCCCCTATGATTATTGAACATTGAGATTCATGGATGTATAGAGGGCCATTGTGATCCCCTCATAACAATACTCACTTAATTCCTCTATCTTTTTCTTTATAATTAAAGCTTCAGAAATTATTTTTCTATTTCATAGTGTATAATCCAATTCATTGACTAAAGACTGTAGATTCTTGACCCACCGCCTCTATTGAATGTTCAGGTCCCACTGAGAAAATATGTACTAAAATCACTTTTGATTTGTTTATACAGAAAACCTATCACCCATGAGATAGTGTATCCAATATCATAGGGAATGTATCACTACTACCAAATCTAGATTCGGAATAGGTTAATTTATCTCATGTGGTCTCAAATGCATTGAGCCATAAGTATCCACATTATCCTATTTCATCATAACTGCTCTGAGTCCATCTCTGGATGCATCACAATAAATGGTATATGATTCACCCAGCATATGTAATGTGAGGATAGGTGTTGAGTTCATCATTCATTTCATCTCATGAAAATATCTCTCATAAAAATCATACCAAAGAAACTTGACCCCTTTCTTAATCAGCACTAACATTGGTGTTTCCAATCAGGAGAAATCATGGATAAAACATCAGAAATAACCTATTAAACCCAAAAGGCTATGAATTTTGAAGACTTTGTTAGGTTTTCCCAAAGATACCATGGTGGTGAATTTCTATAGGTCTACTAAAAATCTGACATATGAGATGAAATAGGCCAATAAGTTCACTTTACTAATCTAAAAACTACATTTATTTAGCTTGGGGTAAAGTTGATTCTCTCTCAAGGTACTTTGTATTGTTTCAAGATGTTTAGCATGATTGTATGTTGAACAGGAGTAAACTAAGTTAACATCAACAAAAACCACCAAAAATTGGTCTAAAAATAGATGAAAGATCCTATTCATTAAATCCATGAATACAACAAGTGAATTAGTTTACCCAAATTGAATCACTAAAAATTCATAGAATCCATACCTACTCCTAAAAGCTATTCAAGGTATGTCTGATAGTCTCACCCTTAACTAGTTATATTTGGATCTCAAGTAAATATTTTACAATATCTTAACACCCTCAACTGATTTGAAAGACCATAAATGTGTGGAAGAGGATACCAGTTCGTGATCATCATGTAGTTTAATCTCCAATAATCCACACATAAACAAAAAGATTCATCATCCTTTTCAACCAAGTGAACTAGAGAAAAACATGGTGGTGTAATAGGTTTCATGAAGCCCTTATATTCAATATTTTATAACTAAAAATTAATCTCTCAAAACTCTATTGGTTCCATTTAGTATGGTTGGATAGAAACTAGTTATGCTCCCAAAACAAAATCGATTGTCAACTTAACCTCTCACTTGAGCAGTAATCCATAGATCTAATTAGGGAAAACATCCTAAAACATTTCTACCATTGGATGAAAAAAATATTTCTATATTCCACCATCATCTTGAACAAGACCCACTATCTGAAGATCCCACTCACCTTGGTGAAATATCTTCTTCTTTCTATAGATAGGAAAGTTACCCTCATACTATAACAGTTGATAGGATCCTGGTATAAAACAAACTAATCCACACGAATAATCAAGTCGGATCCTATCATTTTCATCACGAACAGTTTCGAAAATAAATGTTAACCACTAATCTCTAGAGAAAACACATTGAAACGTTTGATATTATCTGACCACACTCCCAATGGTGTGCCTAGTGTTAAAACCCCATCTAATATTTCCACATCAAATCCCAAAAAAAATTCAAAAATTTTGGATAGAAAATAATTTTATAAACCATTATCAAACAAAAAACCAACTAAGGTATATGATACAAGAATTGTACATCTGATGGTAGGTGGTTTGGAATCCACATTAGCCAGAGTAGTTTGCATAATGTGTAGATGAATTATCACTCTGCCTTGGGATCTAGTTTGACTATACTATTCTGCATCCCTTGATTGGTATTATTGCTCATGAACTAGGGTACCACGTCCCATGCCTCTGCCTGAACGGCCTATGGAACTTCAACTACCAACTTGATGAGGGGTATCTGAGTCCCATTTATTCATCTTTTCCTAACTTGATCCTCTATCACTGATCTTATCCAGAAATTTTTCATATAACCTTTAAAGATGACCATGTATTCCATAGATACAACATTTGACTATGGGGTAAGGACACTACAGATTCCTATGACCAAACATTCCACACTGATATCACTTGAACAAAACATGGTCTTGAGGTGGTTTTCCACAACTCTGACTATATTACCCATTATTTCATTACAGAAACTATCATAATGATGCTTCATACCACTCGAAGAGAAACTCTAAAATCACCCAGCTGAAACTTCATGTCCGCTGATCAATTCATCTCTTAAATTCCCTTCTGTGATGGGTTATTGATTCCTCACATCATCCAAACTGCTTAAATAAAAAATGGATTCCAGTGACCTGATCTCATAGTAAATACCAACCTGGAGATGTCTCACCACATATATCTCATCATCTTCCAAAGATAGTGCAATTTTCTATATGTCAATAAAACAACCAACATAGTCCATCACTGAAAACCCACCCCATTATAGTTGCATTAACTCATGATATTTTTCATCCCACAACATCTCACGATATAAATGGATCAAGGAACTTCAACTCTAAGTCATTCCAAGATATCCCACCCTACTATCCAAATTATTCTAGAATATCCCACCAATACTTGGAGGGTCCGTGAAGAATATACGCAGCAAGATTCACCCTCCTATCTGAGGGTGTCTCAATATGATTACAGATTGTATGGAATGAATCAATCCAGAACATGGATCCTTGGGTTACCCCTTCCCCAGTAAACACAAGTGGATGCTGAAGATTAAACTCTCTGGTCATCTCAATCATTGAAGGAATAGTACAAACATTCTCTCTTTCCCGGGATTTCATGACCCTCAGGAATCTATCATGAAGGTGAGAATCTGTATGCTTCTTTGGAACTATTGGAAGCTCTAGTTCAGCTAAATTAGAAGCGTGCTAATTTCTAATATCCTGACACTCAAGTTGAAGATGAGAAGGAGGTATTTTCTCTACAAGATAATTGAACACCCTAGAAAACTGACAAGCAAAAAGGCCAACCCAACAGGTGACTGCAATAGAGAACCACTAACTCTTGGTCTCTCTAGACATGAATTACAAGTATTTTAGCAGTACATGACAAATAATTTCATTCATCTAGTGAAATTGATATCTCATTTTATAGTCCAACGGGAAATTATATATTACATACAGAAATTAGATATGTCCCTATCATGAATAATGCATGTCAATATATCCCAATGTGCCTGTTATGATACATTTATTCTCATCTCAGGCCATATTGGTCCACAAGTACTAATATCAGGAATCAAAACATCATAAAACAATAACATGACAGTACAGGTGAATCACCCAAGGTGAAATAACATCAATTTTAATAAGAACATTGCACAAACATTAATCTCATCCCAAGGAACTCATATTTTCCCTCGTACATGAGTTAGCTACTCCCATGAAAAGATCAATACCAATTCTTGAAACATCCTAGTATCATTTATACCTTTCCAAATAGTAAGGCCACAGAAAATAATATTGATCTACTCTAATACCAGGATGTATCATCCCACAATCTAGAATTCTCTCACGTAGTCGGAAAGGGTTGCTCATAAGGCCTCCAACACACCTCCCTCTATGCTAGAGGTACCCGAAAAGTAGTCTGGGTGTGAAATGTATAGTGTCAAGATTATACCCCCTAGTATGAAATGAAATTTGAAGAAGAAACTAGTCATATTGGAAAATAAAAAATAATCAGAGTAAAAAATATAGTAGAAGACATCAATTAAAACCAAATGAAGAATCCAATAGATAATAAAGGAATAATGTAATAAAACGCTGGAATGGAACTAAATATCATTCTACAATAATAAAAATTAAACTATAGAGGACTAAAATAAAATACTCAAGTCCAAGGTCCTCAACCCCATGTATGTCCACTCTCCAAAATCCATCCCCTCAAAAAACAAGTAATAAACAACATTGTCCTTTGACCTTGTCAAAACCAGCATCCAAGTAATATTCTCAGGTGCAGAACAGAACCCTGAATAGGGTGTGAGTATAACATAGTAGGTTGAAACAACCATTCATAAAAAAAACTAGTTGACAATAAGTGTACACAATGAATAAATAAACAGTTGTAATGATTAATTAATTAATTAATTAATAAAATACCACAATAACCCTCTTCGGCTCCATGTCGGAATATGTGTAGGAATTTCTTATGACCATGAAACCAGAACCATATAAACAAGGTAAAAAACTAATTTTGATCCATTTTAAAATATCTCTAAGAATTTCCTATGGCCATGCCAGCCACAATACAACCATGTTAAAGTCACAAAAATCAATCCGGATAAAATCCCTATAAGTATTGTAGTATTCTTGGACAAATACTTGTAAGAATTACAGCATGGGACTGGGCCTAGCCCACTCTCTATAATCATTACAGCATGGACTAGGCAGAGACCGCTCAATATTATCATTACAGCATATAAGTGTGCAAGTTCTAGGGTTGAGCCTGATATAAAAACATTTTATCATGGAACACAATTTCATTCATAGAGCATGAATATCACAATATCACATCACAATTTTCAATGGTTAATTAGGAAAATTACAATTATTATTTCATATTCCACTCACCATTTAATTCAAAAAAAATTTAAAAAATATATCAATAATAAATAATAAATAAATTAGGGATTCTATAACAGTAAATCACATGTGGTCACATGTCATGCTGAACATACTTTAATCTATTATCGATTTCAATTTCAAAAATGGTTCACTCAGCCCATAGGTATCTATAATCTAGTTAAAATCCATTTTATTTCAAGGATTGACAATAATCATTTATTTATTTAATTTTGGTTGAACATAGTGATGGTGCATTCAAAATATTTCAAAAACATTGAAATTTTCAAACCATAGGGTTTAGATTTAGACCCCATACCTTTACCTGATGATATGACAATTCTTTTAAAGTGAAAATACCATGATGAGGAAGGTGAATATGATTTCAAAGAGGTTCATATATCAAAAATGATCAATATCAAAAATTACATTGAAATTGGTCAAGGTTATTCACTGGAATGGTTGGAGAAGAAAGAAGAGAAGGAAGAATCCTAACCAAAAAGATTTACCAGGGATTTCTTACAAAACCATGAAATCCAAATGGGATTTTGGCAATCCAAAATTGCCTATAGAATTCCCTAGGGTTGAGAGGGGAGGTGTTTCAATGAAATAGAATGAATTTTATATTCATTGCATGTTTAAAGTAGTATGTTAGGAATTTACATGGCGTTTAATGTAGTTACATGTCGTGTTAATCTTTTTAATGGAATGCACTAAAAAACCAATCACCTAGTTTTTATTTTATTATAACCCTTGAACAACTACATGATGTGTAATACCTTTACATGATGCGAAAATATTATGTTGTTGATTATTTAGTCCAATTATCTCATAAACACCTCAAACCTTTATAAAACTTCTTTAATTCACCAAGAACCTATAAAACACTTAAAAAATTTATACACAGACTCCATTAATTCAATCAAGCATACATCCCAACACTTTAGATCAATTTCTCCAACAAATCTCTCCACATAGACGCACTTCGGTCTTTTTGAAGTTTCCTCACAACCTAACCCTTCATTTATTCAAATGACAGAACCTCACGATGAAAACAAAATAGAAAGAAAAGATTAGTGAAAAACTCCGATAGAGACATTCCTTGAAAAATATAGGATCTTAGATAAATTCTTAATTAAATAAAAGGATTAAAATTATTTCTTTTATTTGAATAAAACTTTACTTAGGTTTTAAAATGTAAAACATAGGTTTATGAATTCAAAATAATTTTTTTTAAATGTTTTATTTTAATACTAAAACACATATTTTCATAAACATTTATGTATTTATAATTTCATAATGATATCATAAAAGCGATAGTATTTGTAAAATTTTGATTTCACTATTCAACCAAAAATCAACTTTTTTAGAAAAGTCCCAAAAAAATAACCCTAAGATAATTTTTGAAATGATGAACAGAAAAATGAATCAATTTTTATCAAATTTAAATTATAAAATTACTAATTTTATCTATTAAATGAAAGTAAAATTATAAAGAAAAATAAATTATAAAAAATTTACCCTTTTAATCATCATGTGTTCTTAATATTGATTCATATAAATTTCTAATTAATTGAGTGTAAATATATATTTTTCTATATATTATATTCACAATTCATGTATTTTTACCTTGAATTATTATTCACTTTAGTGTATCATAGCATATATCACATTCTATTCTATACAATATTAGTTAAAGTAATACAAAATAAACATTTGTGGTGTAACAAATGTGGTATGTTAGCTGTAGATTATTTATCTTCGGTAGGGGAGCTCTAGTGTATAGAATTTTAGGATTCATTTAAATGAAATCCTTTTTTATTCTTCCAATATTTTATAAGATGAATAGTCTAGAATGATTCATTTCAAGGAGGTGTTGCATCAAGAGATCTTATATCAGGTCACCCCATTCATGTTGCTAACATTTAAAGAGGTTATCATGAAGGTATGGGTGATATTAAAGATATAGAATCATACTGGAATGTCATGATAAGGGAGTCATTAGACCTATTTTAGGAGTAGATATGTTGATAGAGGTTCTCAATTATCTTTCTACGGAAAGTTTCATCCAGAAAGGATCCGACCTCAGCTCCTCCCCTTATCTCACTAGATCTAGAAGTTATCATTTTTATATAAGGAATACAGACATTGTTTTCTTTTCCTAACTAGGTTTCAGTAATCATAATCATGATTTTCAATCCCACCATGAAAATCATCAAGGAGATGGTGGCTCGATAAAAGTCTATCCCTTGATGTAATTTCGTCTGAGGTGGTAGTAGTAGCAGTAGAACTCCAAGGGTTTTGGTCAATAGATGGAATACTAATAAAGAAGATTAAATCCTTATAATTCCATTCATAATCATGAAAATAGGGCCAAGTATGATCGAGTTGGTGGATAAAAAATAGATCTAGCGAGGAAGATAAGTAGTATGAGGTCAGCTACATGTGATAAATTTGACATCACCATGTAGACTAGATATTGTACAAGGTACTATATCTTTGAATTATAGTTCTGTATATGTTTTTTTATTCTAAATATACTAACTATTTAATTTAACATACCCTATTTCAATCTTTAGGACTCATGTTGGAGAGTCTTCTAGTACTTTTGGTATTTACCACACAATTTGGGAGTCAAACTAGCTTATATGATGTCTGTAGAGATCATGATATAATGTTAGGGTAGCATCAATCATTATAATATTTTCGATGTTTATATATATAGCCAAAAAAATTCATCCTTAGTATAGAATAGGTTATATTAATTATAGGTTATTTTTTATTTCTTCTATAGGTGGGATGTTTTATATGGTTCATAAGGTGATTATGTTGTGTTTATCAGTAAGAAGGAATATCGAATTGGTTGTTGCCCTATGGAAACTTTATATTATATGATGGTAGAGATGATGTTGACTTCAGAGGGGGTTTAAATACATATGTTTCTGAAGGTCATGGAATATTTTTATGATGTATCCCATAAGAGAGATTTGATTTTACCATCCTGAAATGATATTGAGTTTGAGATAGAGTTTTATCCTAGTGTCTCTTTGATATTGATGTCTCTATAAAATATAGAACCTTTTATGTTGTGGGAGTTTGGGATCATATCAGTAAACCTTTATAGAAGAGTTTTATTTGACGTAGTTCATCACCTTGGGGGTGATCTAGTGTTATTTATGAATAAGGAGGGTTAAATTTTGTGACTATATATTTATTACCATCAATTTAATTAGGTTATGGTGAAGAAAAACTAACCAATCTAAATGATTGGGGATTTATTAAAAAAATATAAGGGAGCTAGCTGGTTCTTGAATTTTTATTTATCGTTCTATAATCATCAGATGAGGGTAAAGGATGAATATATCTCAAATACTACCTTTAAGTTTCATTATGGATGTTATGAGTTCATGATAATTCCTTTGGAACTCAAAATTTCACTGGTTCTATTTAGAGGACTAATGAACACAATGTTTTGTGAGTTTCTAGAGAAGATTACAATTATATTCACTGATGATATTCTAGTGTATTAAAAATATTTATAGGGTCATATAAATCATTTAAGATTTATTTTATAAGTTCTTTAGTGTCCTAATCTCTTTAAGAGGAAATATAAGTGTATCTTTTGCGTGAGAGGTTCATTTCTTGTGAAATTTTATATATCAATGTGTAGTATTTGTTGATTAATTGAATACTAAGTTGGGTTTTTTCGGTATAACCTAAGAATATAGTAGAGGTTAAGAGTTTACAAGGCCTTGTAGGATACTATTGGAGGTCTTTACATGATTTTTATCATATTTTGATTCCGTTTATAAGACTGTACAACAAGGATTTGTCCTATATATGGTAGAACCAGTGTCATGATAATTTTAAGTACTCGAAGAATAATCTGGTGAGTTATCTTATTCCTTATCTTCTAATGGACATAATTATGTTTTAAGTCTTCTATGATGCTTCACAACTTTTCCTAAGGTTTGTTTTTATTATTGGGGATTCATCACCTATGACTATTCAAAATTATAACCTTGGGAATTTTAATATGTTACTACTGATCATGAGCTTGCTTTAGTAGTGTTTGTATAGATTTTTTGGAGACACTAACTTATCATAAATCACATAATAGTCTTCATGTATTATAAGAGTTTGGGAAATATTTTTACTCAAAGTGATTTGAATATATTTTAATGATGGTGGATGGATTTGTTATAGAATTATGACTTTGAGATATTCTATACCCCAAGGAAATGTAATATAGTGTTGGGACCAAGTTGGATGGATATGGTTTTCAGATACTAGCTGAAGTGTTTTTTTGTATTTTTATATCATTATGAAAAACAAATTCACAATGTAATTTTTTTATCAGATGCAAGAGGAACCATATTCAATTAATCAGACCCAATTTTCATAAGAAAATCCACCAGTTTTATTTTTTTGTTCAAAATATGTTTTCTAGTTGAAGTGGTTTTCAAAATAGCATTCGGTATGGAATGATGTTTTTTAACAGAGTGAGGAGTTGTATTGAATCTTGAATCTCTCATAAAAACAAGATGATTATTTTCTATTTTATGAGTTTTAAACATCATGAGTTAATCAAAACTTGTGATCCAAGACTTTTGAAAGAAAGAAAGAGAAATGGTTTTGTAATTCAGAAGGTGTTATGTTGATCTTAATGTTCTCAACATCATGAAGACATCATGATACAGGTAGGGGTTTGTGAAAGAATAGAGTGTATGAAATTTGAAGTCTTTCAGGCACATGTCATCATTGTGAGGATCATGATATGTCGAAATTGTATGAAGGCTAGGAGCTTGAGTTTGCAAAATTCATAGTTTTTTCTAAATCATTGATCGAAGGGTCCATCATACAATCTACTTAACTAAAAAACCTATTTAGGGGATAAGTCATCATTTTTATGGAATCTGGAAGAAATTAGTCACTTTCAACACTTTTCCATTGAATAAACTGTGCTACCGATCCATCATATGAGTTATAACACCAGTCCATCATTCATACTGTTTATATCATTAAGGAATCAGATGAAAAAATATATTAGAGTAATGCTGGATTTTTGGGATTTATTGGGACAAATGATAAATGGGATCATAAACCAATCAACCAGATGATTTTCAACAATATAGTCAACCATTTTCATCAAAATAAAAATTCATGTTTTCTTATTTAAAATGTGTTAAGATAAAAATAAGATGTTATTTTTTTTCAAGTGGGTCAAGAGAAATCATAAATTTGTTGACACTGATACATTGATTGAAAACAAAGACTGATCCAACATTCACATGCTAACATCAATAATTCATCAGACGCAGGTTCTTATCCTTATGAGAAATTTTTTATGAAAATGAGAATTGTTTTAAATAGGTTGGAGAAGTATTTTCAATGGGTTATAGAATATTTAGAATTTTTAGTAATTTTTATGAAAAGAAGTATAATTCTTAAAAAGTTTTAACATTATTTTTAGACGAATTTATTCAGATGAATCATTACAATAGAAATCCATAAACCTTACATTTTCTCAAGTGGTTCAAGAAAATTGTTTTAAAAATATATATCAAAACAAAAATTTGTATTAGACTGGAGAAAATTTTTAATGTTTGAAGTAAGAAGAAGATGTGAGAAGATTCAATAAATTTTGAGAATAACCCAAAATATTTACCAAGTGTTGATATTGTCTTAGATGAAGTCACAATGAATGTAAAATTAGAGTTTCTAGAAGTTTGGTTGATTAAAAAATTGAAAGTGGTTTTATGACCATCCCACAACTATAATACCGATAAATAGAAGTAATTATAATTCACTTTATGACAACAGTATAACTCTTTATGTGTAGTACGATTGATAGCACTAATGTTTTGAGTTTAGATAAGAAGGTTTCTAGAATGATTTTTCTTGATAAATATATCCTGATTGAAGAATCATAAGGATGATTTTAGTGAGAGTATTCTAGATCATATTGAGAAATGAAACTAAGATTTCCTGGGTATGGAAATAATTGGTTTAGAATATTTTCTGGAGTATCTATAAAATCTTCTTTCTAGACTGAGGAATCAGACTGAAGAATTCATAATGAGAAATAGACTAAGTTTTCATAAATATTCCAAAAATGTTGTTTCTACCTAATAATGGGTAGGAAAGTGGATAATGGTGTTTTTAAGAAATTAAGAAGTGTAATTTTTTGAATAAGTACTGTGACATGTTTGGAACCAACTGGTTAATGTTTTAAACTTTTTACAAAAACGTTTTTTACATCATTCATGCTAGAAGAAGCTCATGAACTATTGTATTGATAAAAGTGATAAACAAGTGTAAGGGTATTTAATAAATATTTTATCCACACAAAAGAATTATTTTTCAAGTGTATTTTGTGGTATTTTATTATTTCTAAACCATTCCAAGGACTAGATACTCTTGTTGATTAGTGATCCTTGTAAATACTTTT
The DNA here is from genome assembly GCA_963277665.1 of Viscum album. Taxonomy (NCBI): domain Eukaryota; kingdom Viridiplantae; phylum Streptophyta; class Magnoliopsida; order Santalales; family Viscaceae; genus Viscum; species Viscum album. Next base: position 691,215,609 of record OY728167.1, read on the forward strand.
GTTCCAAAGGATGTGTGGATTCTTTTAGGAAAGTGATAATTCTTTAATAGGAGTTGAAGGTTGTTATAAAACAAATACACTATTAAAGAAAAAGGATATCACTTATACACCCCATCCAACTCTCATTGATACATTGGTTATGTTTAGGCCTTTTATGGTTGTATTAGAGTGAAGGTTCCCTTCATTTACTCTTTGCATAAGTTTTTTAAGAGATGTTGTTAAGGATAATTTGAATATTGTGTGAATAGTAAGGGGATTCCTGTTTTTTATAGAAATAACTATAGTATCTAGAAAGATGTAATGCCATCATATTTTATTTATATTGGTTATGATATTTTTTAAACTTCTAAAGATGGATTCCCTCATCATGTTGAAAATTATCCTCTAATATATGTGGATAATAAAAATCTTGATAATGATGGAAGAGCTAAGAATTATTTACTCTCATCACTTTATAAAAGTGAATTCCTTTGGGTGATGGAAGTTTTAACTAGTAAAGGTGTCTGGGAGAAGTTGAAAAACATTTATGAATGCAATACAAAGGTGAAGAAATATAGGTTATAAATCTATAGACTAAAGTTTTAAGATCTTAAAATATGTGAGTTTGAATATGTTGGATCCTTATATACAGGGTTAAATGATATTGTTAGCACCACAATATGTTTTGGTCATAATCTATATGATTCAAATGTTGGTAAAAATATCTTGAGAATTCTTCTTCATAATTTTAATCCCAATGTTTCATCTGTAGAAGATTGAGATACTAAAACACTATCTTTAAATAAACTGCATAGTGCTCTAATTACCTATGAAATGAGAAGGCATAAAGTTATGAAAGGAAAAAAGAAAAAGTCAATACTGAAATTTCTATCAAGGCTACTAAGAATGGAATGTATAAGAACATTCTTTAAGAAGAATAATGTGGTGATTCTGAATCCAAAAATGAGGTTAATAACAATCTTGATGAATTCTTATATTTTTTTTCTAAAAATTAAAAAAGAAGTATTGGTAAGTTCAAAGGAAAGTTACCCCTAAAATGTTTTGAATGTGAAGCTATTGGGAAATTTACTATGAACTTTCCTCAAAGAAATAATGAAGATGAATGTGATGAAGTTTATATAAGGCTAATAAGATCTTGTAAGAAACACAGTGATAAGTCAAAAACTTATTGAAGGAGAAAAAATAAAAAGTTCTATAAATCCAAAAGGCTATTTTTTTAAATATAATAAGGAATTAGAGATTGAATTTGAGGTCAAAAAAATTCTAAATTTACTGGATAAAATACTTTCATTGTAACCTTTAATAAGGAAGAGTTTGGAAGTAGTAGATCTGAAGAAGAAACTGAGATAGAGTTTTACCTAAATAGAGAGTTAAAATGATTTCATTAAAATATAGTAAGACTAGAAAAATAAATAAATAATGTGAAGAAGGAATTTTCTTCAACAAATAATCAAGAATCTCTTCCTGAAGAGAAATATAAATTGCTAAAAGAGGTTAATTTTATGAAGAAGTCTCTTAAGAAAGAAAATAATCATAATTAACATCTTGAATAAAATTTAAAAGAAAATGAGGAAGATTTGGAACTTTCTCAACAAAATATTTTGACAAATTGAACAAGGAGTTACATGTTTCAAGAACTCTATCGATAATGTTGGTGAATGATCTAGAAATGGTGAACCTGAGAAGGATCTATAAAAGTTAACTTAAAAGTTTGAAAGGAAAGTTGAATTTGTTTATAAGAAGAATAAATATGAGAAATTCATTTATGTGGAAAAGTTAAACAATGTTAATAATTCATAAGTTTCTAAAAATTATGATTCTGAAACAAAATTTGGCATGAAATCTGGTTATGATAATGTTGGAAAGAAATCTAAATTGATGAAAAAGAGTCTGGGTGATAACAAAAAGTTTTGGGCTCCAAATATTTCTGATGGGAAAGATAATAAATATGATGAGAAACATGTTCAAAACTCCATATATTTAGGAAGTTGTAGAGGTAGATATTATATCTATGGTTACTTTTGGAATTTTGGTGTATTTTTGTAAATTGAAAATATTCTTTGGTTTAACCAACAACATTAAAACTATACCATGATTAACATAAAGTAATGTTTGAGGGGTGAGTCAATCCTCTCAAATGAGGAAATTGAAGAAGGTTGTTTTGAAAGTTTAAAATAGTTTTCAAGATATGGAAACACTTTTTGAAAACTATAATCAACATGGAAATCTTGAAATATGGTGTCTTGTTTTGTTACCAGCACAACAACATGTTTATAAAAATTCTCAAAGGCCATATATGAAGAAAGACAAATGGAAATAAAAATATATTATTGTATAAACAGCTCTCGAATCTACAAAAGGAGAATTAAAAGGTATTTTTAATAGTGGGTTATCTTCCTATATACCATGAGATTTTAATTTTTTAATAATGTGAAATATTTCAAATAAGGAATAGTGACATTTGGAAATGATGAATCTCTTAAAATCAAAGGTGTTGGTTTTTCTATTATTAGGGAATAAAAATTTAAATCCAAGAGGTCCTATTTTGTTAATGTTTTTAAACAAAACGTCTTGAGTGTTTCACAACATTGTGATGAAATTAATAAAGTTGTTTTTATAAAAGATGGTCTTGTTGTTAAAGTAGTGGAATATGGAATTTTTTTATGAGATTTCAACATACAAATGGTATCTTTTTTCAAGTTGGTGAAGTATAGAATTCATGTTAACTAATCATGATGGGAGAAAATAATTTGTGGCATAATAGGTTTTGAAAAATGTTTTAGAGAAACATGAGCTAGATATAAAAGAAGGGAAGTTTATAAGATATTCCAGATATGTTAAGAAGAATAAATTGGTGTTTTTTCTTTTTTAGGGAAGGAAAGATTGCAAAATCCAAGATTAAGAAAGTTTACATTTGATCACCTCATCCAATTAAACTAATTCATTCTGATATGTATGGAGAAATGAGTAATCAATCAACTCTATAATATATGTACTTCATTTCATTCATTGATGATTTTATACACATTAATTTTTTTATTTATATGAGACATAAGTCAGATGTTTTGAAGATGTTTAAAAGGATTAAGAGAGGAGATAAGAATGGTTATGGGTATTCTATGAATAAGTTGTGAAATGTCAATGGTGGTGAATATAATAATGAAGAGTTTAGAAATTATCTTGAAAAAATGGATTTTTTTCAACAGTTTAGTGAACCATATAAACCACAAAACAATAGTATTTCTAAAAGTAATAATATAAATTTAGTTGAGATGGGTCTCACAGTGTTACTTGAACATGGACTTTCTCAATACTTCTGGAGGAAAGAAATAACGAATGATTTTTATATTATTAATTGATTTTTATATAGTAAAAGTTCTTATATGACCCCTTATGAAATGTTTTATGATAAATATTCATGTTTTAATCACTTAAGAGTTTTTAGATGTCCTTATATCATAATGAACAACGGTGTAAATCTTGGAATGTTTGATCAGAGAGGTGATGATGGAATTTTCTTTTCTATTCTTAATATGGAAGAGGATATAGATGATTCAACAATGAAGCATGGATAATTTTATAATATTTTGATGTAAAAGTTCATGAAAAATCTAAGTATGGTGTTTCACAAACAAGGTTAGATGAGGAAGATAATCATGATGAATGAACTATTGATGAGAAAAATAAAACTAATTCTAATATTGGTGATGGAATGAATTTGGAATAATTGGAGTTAGTTATTTCTAGTGATGAGGCAGAATTTTTTACACCTCATCCTAGGCTGAGAAACCAGGTGGAAGCTTGAAATATTATTGGTGATAATCATAAAATGGTCCAAATAAAAAATATCAAAAGTTGTTACACATAATTCCTTGTATTCAAAAGTTGATCCTAAATATGTTAAGGAATATATTAAAATTCTAGAATGGATTCATGTTATAAATGAATAGTTTGATCAAATTTAGAAGAATGATACTTTGGAACTCGTATCTAAACTAAATGGTAATGAAGTTATTGGTAAAAAGTTGGTGTTCTGGAACACGTTAAATGAAGTTGGTGGAGTAATAAGAAACAAATAATGATTGGTTTGAAATTGTTTCTTAGATATGTAAGGAACAAGTTTTGATGAGACTTTTTCTCAAGTTTCATGGTTAGAAACAATCAGAATATTTCTAGTAACTACTACACAAAAAAGTTATAAAAATTATTAGATGGATGTCAATTCATCATTTCTAAATGGATAACATTATGAAAAAGTTTATATTGTACAACCATGAGGTTTTTTTACTGTCAGGGCTGAATGTTACGTGTAAAAATTAAATAAATACTTGTACACGCTAAAGAAATCCCAAACTGCATGTTGTTCCTAATTAGATACCTTCTTAAGAAAGATTAATTTTAGGAAAGAAATAGTTTATAATAATCTATACATCAAATAAATTCAATTTATTTCCCTCATTATTATTATATATGTTGACAAAATTATCTTTTCTAAGAATGATGAATGAACATGTGAAAGGTTTTTTAAAGAAATGAAGAAGTTGTTTGAAATATCCATGCTTGGTGAAAAGAAAAACATTCATGGGTTTCAAATTACGAAAAATAAGAAATAAATATTTTATTATCAAGAAAATTATACTAGGTAAATTTATAATAAGTTTGTATCAGAAAATTAGAAACTTGTTTCCACACCAATTTCTATTAGAACAAAGTTTACTAAAGATGGAGAAGGTAATAAAGTTGATTCAAAAGAGTTTTAAAATTATTTTAAATTTTCATATATCTGATTGGATCAAGAACATACATTTTTTATGCTATTAACTTATTTTTAAAACTAAAATTTTCATTAAATTAATAACATCACTTGTTTTGAAAAATAATTCATAGATATATCATAGGAAAAAAATCATAATTTGGTATCATGGCTCAGAAAGAATTGATTTTTTTGGATATAAAGATAACGATTGGTAAGGGAGGGTAGATGAAAGAAGATCCACACCTAGTGGATTTTTATTTATTGGGGAAAGTTGTGTAAGTTTTCATACAAAGAAAAAAATTAGTAACTCTTAGCATGACTAAAGCTGATTATGTTGGTTCCACTCAAGATGATAATTAAGTTATGTGGATGAAGTCTCAGTTGGAAGACATAATAATTGAAGTGAAGTTACCTATGCTCTTGGGTTTTGATAATCATACTACTATAAACCTTAAAATAAATCTAGTACAACATTATCATTCAAAACATATTTATATCAAATTTCACTTTATCAAATAGTATATAGAGAATAATTTACTCAATCTAGAAACGCCCAACATCAGAACAATTTTTCTAATATTTTCAAAAACAATTTACTAAAGGATTTATTTTTCAAACTGAGGTTGAACAGGGGTGTCCAACCTTTTTATCCCAAATTATGAGTTATGTGTGTTTTTTCCTCTCTCATCGAGTATTTGGTTAGTGTTTTCAAGGGGGATAAAATGATGTTCATTAATTTATCTACTCATATATGCAAAACCTTAAAGAATAATGTATTTAGGGCGAGTTGTGGGTATGTTTTGAACTCAACATGTAAGTGATTGAACTTTTTTAATAGTTTGATGATGTGTCTATAAGAAAGCTTTTACAAGAGGAAATATTTTATGAATTGGTGGAAGGTTGGAATGATTGATGAAAAGATTCGTAGGTTACTACTTATGAAAAAAATGGTTTTTCTATCAATGATTCATGTTTCCAATAATGAGTTTTCACATGTAGGCTTAGATTTTTTTATTAGTGATCCATATATTGAGGTTTCAATGTTCAGTAATTTATGAACCTCGGTTGAAAACAAAATCCAAAGCGGTGGGTTTTTTGGACCGAGTTGGATAGAGATTATTTTTAGATGCTGGTTGAAGGGTTTTGTGTGTTTTTTTGTATTTTTTTATTATGAAATTAAATTCACTTTTTATGTTTTGGTGATTAGACATAGAAGGTTCCAAACTCAGGCAATGAAGCATATATTTCTTAATAAAATCCATCAATTTTTAGTTTATATTCTGAAGATTTTTTCTGTGTGAAGTGGTTTTTGGACTCACACTAGGTCAAGAATGATTTTTTTATCAGTGTTAGAAGTGGTATCAAATACTAAATTTCTCCATACAAAATCTAATGATTCTTTATTGTTTTGTAGGTTTTTAAAATCATGAGTGATCGAGAACTTTGGATACAAGATTTTTAAAGTAAATAAAGAGAAAATATTTTTTATGTTAAATGATTCAATATTGATCATAATGTTCCCAACATAATACAAGCTTCATGATACTAGTGGGGATTTATGGAAGAAGATAATTGATGAGGTTGAAGTAATTCAATCATAGGTAATTGGTGTGAGGAATAATAGGATTAGAAATAGTCTGAAGGCTTGTTGTTTAAGTTTTCTAAAGTCAAAGGTTTTTCTCAAGTCTTGATCGACCGATCCATCAGACTTCCTGGTCCATCGAACTATCCAATCTACTGAACAAACCTATTTAGAGGATCAATCAACGATTGCAAATAATCTGAAAGAATATATTCACTAACAACACTGGTCTATTTAACATAGTGTGCTAAAGATCCATCAATGGTGTTATAACATCAATCCATTAGTGATAGTATTATTATAAATATTGTATCAGATGCAGAGTTCTATCAGCGGTAGACCACAGTTGTTCAATTTTTTTGGGATTGATGAGGAATGGAATCAGAGAACGATCAATCAGACGATGTTCAACAATGTATTCAACCATTTTCATTGAAATTTGAATTTAGGTTGTGTTATTTTTAGTGGGATGAGAGAGAAATAAGCATTGATTTCTTTTCAATTTGGTCAATAGTCCTCAGATAGTTGTCGATAAATTGAATGAAAAAAGAGACCAATCCATCAGACGCATGGTGCCACCGATAAATCATTGGATGTTGAATTTCATCAGATTTAGATTCATACCTGTCTGAGGGATTTTTTAAGAAATGTAGATTTTTTTAAATAATCTACCAAATTATTTCAAGGGGGATCTAGAATCGTTTGATGTTTCAATAATGTTTATGAAAATAAATATAAGTTTAACAGCATTGTAATACTGTTTTTTAGAAGAACAAACTTAGATGAATCGTTTTAATGGGAATTCATCATCCTTAAATTTTCTCATGTGTTTCAAGAAAATTGATATGGAAAATTATCTTGGAACAAAATTTTATATCAGACTAATAAATATTTTTAAAACTTGAATTATGTTGAGGTTGTGTGACGATTTGAGAAGTTTTAAGAAGAACCCAAAAGAGTTCAGAAGTGTGAAAATGGTCAATGATGAAGTCGAAATGAATGTCAATTTTAGTTTCTAGAAATTTTGTTAAGTGGGAATGTTAAATTGTTTTTCTACTAATTCAAAATCATGAACACATATAAATAGAAATAAATAAAAAATACTTTCTAAGGATGATTTAACTATTCATGTGTGGTGAGATAGAGAGCCCTATTGTTTTGAGTTGAGGGAAAAAGCGTTCCAGATGAAATTTTATTCAGTGATATCTTTGAATAGAAGACGCATAATGAAGATAATTGTCAAAGTTTCCCTAATAATACTTGCAATAATATAGTTATTTCTATGGAAAGAAATTATTGATCATAATTTCTTCAAGACTGTTTATGAAGACATGGTTCGAGACTGAGGAATAATACTAAAGAAATCATAAATAACGTCAAATTGAGTTTTTTGTACAAATTCTAGAAGGGCTATTTTGATTTTCTGATAGGTAGGAAAGTGAAGAATTGTGTTTTGAATAACTAAAAAATTAGAAGTTTTTGAAGGATCAAAGTGACATGTATGTAACCAACTAGTGAATGTTTTTAAACTTTTTATAAAACTTATGTTACATCATTCATGTTAGAAGAATCAGATGCACTGTTTTGTTGATCATAGTGATACATAGGAGTAAGGGTATTCTATAATTGTTTTATCCACACAAAATTATTGTTTTTAATAGATTTTTTGGTATAGTGGTATTTCCAAAACATTCCATGGACTAGATACTCTTGAGGAGTAGTAAACCTAGTAAATACTTGAGTTCATGTGGATGTGTGAGTATTTTGTTTTTAGTAATGTGATAATTCATTAACATTAGGAAAAATTTGTTATTAAATAAGTATAACATAAAAGAAAAGGATATCAATAATTCACCCCTTCCCCTCTCAGTTATACATTTATCTTGGTTGGGTCTTTTCATATAGTAATTGATCCCCTAGTTAGGAAATCTCATAGAGAATATGTTCATGGGTTTGGAGATGCATGGTGAGTGATGAAGTACCTTTCAATAATACATCGTGGTATATATGAGGTTAGTGGTAGAGTTTTCCTATATCATATAATAGTACAGTCATGATTTTTATAGTAAGTAGAGTAATCTTAGTTGGGAGATTCTGAGGAAGAAGTTTAGTGGGATCATGTTGCCTACAATGATGCACCTGATGGATGGTCTGAGGATGATTGGTATCTAATATTGTTCCATGGAAGGATTTTTTCTGATAATGGGTGCATGAGGTATTTCACTTTTAATTTCATAACATACCTTTGGTTTTATATCTAGGTGTGGCTAAGATGTATTAAACCATAAGAAGTTATTTTTATTGGAAAAGAATGAAGAAGTTAGTGGCAGAGTTCATATCTTATTTTTTGGTCTTCCAAAGGGTGAAGGTCAAGAATCTTGTTCATGATGGTTTTTTATGACCATTGGATGTTCATATAAGTAAGTTGTAGGAAATATCTATTGTTCAAAGTGCGTAACTAAATAGGGGGTGAATTCATATCCCAAAAAAGCAGTTAACAACAAGTTAAAATAAAGTCCCCAAATAAAATAAATTCACCCAATTAATCAAAATAATAGTTTAATATAAGTTTTATCTTTTAAAGGAAATTTCTAAGTGTTATTAGGTCTCAATTAAAACAATATGAAAAATTGATTTAACTTTTGAAATAGATTTACTCAAATAAATCCTTATATACACACTATTTAAGAATAACTATTAATGTACCAGTTTTGTTTATAGGTTAAAATAAAATATAGTTTAATTAATTGAAATAAAGGAAAAAAATAATGTAATTAAAGTGGGGTTTAGTCTCAAACCGAGACCAAATCCCATCCACTGAGAAATATCATGCTTCAAGGAAGGTTATATAATAATAATCTGGCCTAAAACCTAGATCGGTTATATAAGAAACAACACCATCTATCTAGTTTCAAAGAATCTTCTATAGTTATACATGAGTTAAAAAACAATACCAGTCTACATAGGTACCTCTTCCAAAAATATTGTGGCTATACATATAATCATAAGTAGAAGAGGATATCTTTTATTTTTTAGTTCTATCATTGGTTCTGGTATGTGTTAATAACATTGCATACAACACACTACTCAAATTTAAAATAAATCAACAGAGATAGAAAGTAAAAAGATATTTAACGGATAGTGCTTATTTTTCTATAGTTATATACATTCTTCAAGGTCCTAATTTTTATCTTGGTGAGGATATCAAACTAATTCCTCTAAAATTTCAAGAAAATAGTTTGTCATAAAGTATCTATTTTTTGTCTGTCGGAAAGGATCTTGATCATTAGTATGTTCCAAACATTCACACTTATATGTTAGCATGTAAGTTATCATGTGAATTATCACTCAATGATTCATTAATTAATAGTCACACTAAGAATGAGAAAGTTCTATAAAAATATATATCACTTCATGCACCCATTGAAGGATAATGATCAAGATCATCTGGATCCTTGTACCGATATTGATTTGGTCTTCAATGTGTTCATGAAAAAGGATAGGGAAAATAATAAAATAATTGATTTTCATTAAATCCCATAATATAGTTATTGAATCATTTAATTAAAACATAGAAAATAGTATAGGTGGAAAGAATAACGGTAGCACGGTCTGGCGGCAGCAAAGTCTATAAGTAGCAAGCCGATGTTGGCACACGTGGTGGTAGCTCATCCTGGATGTGTCATGCCTAAATGTAAGATGATCCTGGTGGTGGAATGTCTGATAGTAGAGTACATTGGTAGTAGATAACTCTGTAGGTAGAAAATTATGGTGGTCAAAACTCTAGAAGTAGAAAACTCTTACAGTAGAAAACACTTACAGTGGTAGAAGTTGAACTAATGGTGGCTCTTTTCACCATGTAGCAAAATTTCTATATAAAATTATATACAATCATAAATAATCAGATTCATTAAAACATAATATAAAAATTATTTTTGATCATTAAAACTAGGATTTTCAAATAATTTCAACCTTTTTTATGATAAAAAATAATGGAATTCTATAAACCATATGTAAAACACAAGTAGGCATAAATAGATAAGTTTGAAGAGTAATGGTCTGGTTATCATTTCAAAATGATATTATGAGATTTATAATTAAATATAGAATTATATGTACTTAAATTACATATAAAATTGTATGGTAGCAAAGGATTACATTAATATGGTATTAAAGGATAAGTGAAGTTTAAAATATAAATTTTGTCTCAAAGGAAAACTAAAAGAAAAAAATTCATCCAAAAACTATTGGTTTCAAAAGAAAATTCCCTAACTTTTACCTCTTTTTTGGCATTAAAAAAGATAATATAAGAAAATTTAATGAAAAACATATGAATAATAAGATAAATATTTTATAATTGAAAATATTAGTCATATTAAAACCCAAAAATAAGTACAATGGAAAACAAAACAAGATCCCTATCAAATACTAATGTCTAATCAGAGTCTCTCTCAGCCTATGAGGTATGATCAATGGGTTCCTTAACCTTTAGATATGTAGGAGAAACTAAAGTCGAGGTGGAAGGGTATGAGGTAGTTGTAGGAAACTCTGATAACTATTGGTCTGATATTCCTGACAAATTCAACTAGAGACATACTAAAAGGCTTGAAATAATGAGGTAGAGGGTCTGAAGAAGAAGCATAGGTGACAGATTTCAAGGTTATATCCTCTGAAGTATCCACTCCAGTTATACATACATACAGTAAGGGATTTATATGGTTAAAATAATACCTAAAAAATATTCCTCCTTACTCCATAGAACTAAATAAATATTTATTCTCTTACATAAAAAGATTCAAAAGGGGTGTCATCACTTTTAACCGATCTACATGTTCCTTGAAATCCATTATAAATGGTTTAATCATTAGGTTTTCATCCAAAAACATGGAATGGTAATTCAACTCATTATTGGTATGCACCCCAGAAATATAATGCTTTATGGACTTTGTGATGGTTTCCCTATCACTTAGGGCTTCATTCAAACATTCTTTTACTAGTTTTCATATGTGCTCCCCATGCTGTTAAATCTGCCTCAAGTCCTACTAATGAAAAGAATGAACATTTTACAAACTATCTGGAAGATTGTCTAAAACATTATATATGTTCAAGTCGTCATAAAATGAGGATGAGGAAGGTGTAACCCAGGATGTTGATGTATCAGAAGGAAAGGACTCCAACCTCCTCAACTAAGTATCCTGACTGTCTATAAATGAGGTCCTCATTTCATCCATCATATATCTCATCGGTTCTATAGCACTATCCAACCACTAATTCTCAATCTCAACATCTTCAATATGACAATTTTTCCTAGGATCAATGTGGAATACAACCATGTCAAAAATAATATCTAGCATTAGCTTGACTTAGATGAGTGAATGGAGGTTCCTAAGACCTCAGTGTTACACTAAAATCATAATTAATTCCTTCTCTAAAAGACTATATATCTAATTTGGATACAATAACTTAAGTAACTAGGGAAGAACTCTCTCAACACAAGGTGTAGCTACGTCTGTAGGCTCTGATCTAGTAGTAGGTACATGTAAAGAGAATGCATGATGTACACTATCATGGTAAATCTTCTTAAATAAATATAAATTAGGATATATCCAAACTCTAATAGATATAACATTTATACAATATTTTGGTTGAGTAAAATTTTCATCACCACTAATATCACCATCTGAGTTTGGGTATGATAAAAAAAGCAGTTTTGAACTAGGGGAAGGCTTCCCCTTAAAGGATACCTCACCATGTACCCAAATAAGAACCCCTGAGTATATCCATGATTTCTAACATATTATTCAACATCATTAGATTATAAATAGTTTTAACCAAGATAAAAAACCATGGAACCTATACCAATCATCACGAGTAGCCACCTCCACTATAGTAGGATCCAAAATAGTAAGGTGAATATGATCAGAACCATGACTAACATAACATGGGGATTTATCTCCTATAGTAGCTACTCTTGCATCACCTCTTATAGAGGAAACATCTCAAATAGGTTCATATAAAACTAGTCAATTCAAATATATAGATATGGATAAACCGGGTCTCTCAACTCTTGCAGGTCTAGGTCATCCAGGTCTCTCCACATACCTAACTGAGGTAACAGAACCAAAGGAGAGTGGATGAGGTGATTGAATCCTCTCAACATCATCACCATCATCATGATCAAGACCATCACTATTGTCATCCTCATTCACATATCCATTTCATCCATTTCAATTTCTATTCTCATGATCTGATACCACATAAACATCATTATAATATTTTGAGGAAAAACATCTAATTTTTTCATCTTTGTAAACATCAGTCTCCTCTTCCACATCTCCTTCACTTAATAGACTCTCTTTATAAGGAAGAGATGCAGGAGGACTATAAGGGCCATAATAAATGAAAGGGATATTTAGAATATTACAGTCACATACCTTCTAAACTAAGGTGGTCACCTCCTCATCAATAGATTTATCAACCTCCTCTTCTTCCTCCTTGTTAAATTATTCAATTGTCTCATCTTTCTCCAAGCCAGGATCCACTATTTTTTTCTTAAACGATTGTCTATATGATTAAAATCATAAAATAGTTTTTTTGTTATCTTCAACACACATTCTCAACCATATATTCTAAATAAGTTTCATTTTTTGAGCATAACCTTACACAGTAAAAAATCACCACACTTCACTTTATCTTCTTATTCTTCATCTATCCCAAATATGGTTTCCAATATTACTAAAATTAACTTAGGGTAAATCAGATAATTGAAACTGGAAGATGAATTACTCATTTCCATTATGTGTAACATGAGGTCTCTACAAATGATAATTATATCCCCTAGTTTAATTATGAATAGAAGTAACGCATCTTGATATCTCAAATTACTAAAGTCCACTCTAATGGGAAACAACATGTGATGACAAAATTTTAACATAAATCGGCACTCTTCAGCCAACTCTTTTACAGAAGGCCTTCTCAAAGTTTTACTTCGAGTCATATCCATTAAATAATTATCATAAGTAAATTACTCAATTTTACTAGTAATGGCCTTTTTATATTACTCAAAAACTCTTTGTTGATTAACCATTATGCATTATTCCCATTCCTTGGATGAAAAGGTAAACACCTTACCATCTATCATGCTCGGAATTAAATATTTCTTATTTCAAAAACTAAACACTTTGTATTGGTAAAATTGAAGAACCAACCTAGTATAGAAAGTTCTATCATTTTTTTAGAACCAATCTAGCCATCCTTTGTCCTGGATCACCCTTAGCATCAATTAATTTCTAGAAAGAAACCATTCAGTATCTACTTCCTTTATAAAACAACTACTTGATTCGCAAGCTGCAGATTCTTCATCTTGAAAATGGATATGCTTGGTTATACTATAAATATTTTAGTAGTCCACGATCCTTTAGGATAAGAATCAGAATTACATTTTATACTCATCATTGTAACAAAATAGAGCTTGAATAAAGGGAGTGTGGAAGGCTGAAGTTCTGGAGATAAAGGGAAAAACAAATGGATCTGAGGGTTTAGGAATGAGCGAGAGTGACTTCAAACATAGAATTTGTGATCAATTTATCATTTGGAGATTATAATTCATAAAATATAATATAATATAAATGGTTAAATAGAATAAAATTTTAACCATATAATAGTTGTAATGGTAGAAGAAAATAGAGGGTCAATGGTAGAATACTAAAAACAAAGATCAATAGCATCCTAACAGTGGATCATCGTAACAATGGATCATTCCAATGGTGGATCATTTCATTGTTGGATAATTATAATGGTTTATAATTCCAATAGTGGATCCTTCTAATGGTGTCTTTTCCAATGGTGTCTTGTCCAGAGGTGGTTTTTCCAACAGTTTCTTTTCCAAGATTAATGACTAATCGAAATTAATTATTCCCAATTCATGTTTTATATAATTTAATCTCCTATAACTCAATGTTTATAAAAAAAATAAATAATATTAGGTTCAATTCCTATGAATTTAAGATTTATATCACACTTTTGAAAATTATCCCTCAAAAAGTGATGTCTGACATGTACATTACTTATTCTCGAATAAGACACCAAATTATAAGAAATATTTGTCACACTTGTCTTGTCACAATTTTTAGGGACATGTCTGAATTGATATCCATAATCTAGTAGAGTGTATTTTATCTACAAAATTTGTGCACGAAAACTCCCTATATCTATGTACTCAGCTTTTGTAGTAGACAGTGCAACCATATTTTTCTTCTTACTACACCAAGATACTAGAGACTTCCCCAAAAGATGACATGTTTTAAAGGTGTTTTCCTATCTCACTTACAACCACCAAAATATGAATCTGAATAACATACTAATCTAGATTCATGTCCTCTAGGATAGAACAGTCCAATATTGGTTGTATATTTGAGGTATTTCAATATCCTTTTAACATCATGTAAATGAGATTATTTAGGGTTTTCATCAAAATGGTCAAACATATACACACTAAAAATAATATCTAGTTGTCTAGAAGTTGTGTACAGAAAGCTTCCAATCATAACTTTATATTTGGTTTGATACAATATCTTTCAAACTTCATCAAGATCCAATTTATCGGTAGTACTCATGATATTTTCACTACTTTTAGTGTTATCCAACCCAAAAAAAATTATAAGGTATTTATTGCACATACATTGATTTAAAGTAATTCCATTTTATTTTTAAAAAATTTAAAATGAAGAAAGATTTTAGGTTCACCCATTAAACTCATTTCAAACTAATTTTTCATCATCTTTGAAAAAACATCACACAAAGAATTTTTAAAAGATCCAAAAAATTATCATGAACATATATTTGAAGTACTAAAACGTAATTTAAAATTATTTTTATAAAAAGTGCAGTATATGATATACCTTTTGAGAAAACATTAGAAATTATAAAAGACTTGATCCTATCATACCAAGATATACGAACCTATTTTAAATTATATAAATATTTTGTTAATTTAAAAAAATGATTTCAAAATTGAGAATTTTTAAATCTAGGGGTTTTAAAAAAACATCAACTATATAACCATTTACGAATTCACTTTTTACATCCATTTTATATAGTTAGAAATCAAAATGTGATTCATGGGAAAGCAGTATCCTGATGGCTTCATGTCTAACCAATAGTGTAAAGGTTTCCTCATAATCAATATCCTCTTCTTGAATATATCATTTTCCAACCAAGGAGGCTTTATTTCTTAGTATATTGCCTGAATCATTAACATTTTTCTTAAACAACAACTTAGTTCCAATAGATATACTATCTTTAAGGATGAGTAAAAGTTCCAAAAATTTATTTCTTTCATACTGATTATGTTTTTCCTAAATTTCTATCACTCTGAATTCATCAATAACTTCATCATTGGTGTTCTTAAGATCAAAATATGATAATAACACTCGATGTCCAACCTGATTTCTAATAGAATATCTAGTTATTTTACCTCTATCTTGGTCTCAAACTATATAATCTAGAGTAAGGTATCTATGAGTCTTAATAACTCAAGGAAAATAAGGTCAAGAAATATCAGGATCATCTATAGATTTATGTTCATTTTGTTCCTCAGAACTATGTGATTTTTCTTCTTATTTATCCGAATTTTCAGGAGGTTTGGAATTTATGTTCATATTTGGAAAATCATCCTCAATTTTTTTAAATGATTCTTAATCTCATGTGGATCTTTCTTTTCCAATTTAACATGAATAGATTATTTCTAAATCTAGGTTTATTTATTAAACTCCCTATATTATTTTATAGAAGTTTAATAATGAAAGATAATCCATTCATCACTCACAGAAGAATTTTTTTGAAGATTATCCTTAGTGCTAAGAAAAAATACTTTGCAACAAAAAACTCTAAAGTTGATAACTTTTGTCTTTCTACCATTTTATAATTCATAAGGGTTTTTCATTAAGATAGGTATAATAAAAAATCTATTAATTATATAAATGGTTGTATTCATATTATTTGCCCCAAAATAAATAGGAAAGTTATATTAATTAATGATAGTCCAGGAAATTTCTTAAAGGGTCCTATTTCTTCTGTCTACAACACTATTCTGTTGTGGGGTCTTAGGAGCAGAAAAGTTATGATAATAGTCACTTTATGAGAAAAAAGGTGAAAGTCCTAATTTTCAAACTCACATCCATGATAAATTCTTAAGGTCTTAATCCTAAATCCACTATAATTTTCTACATATTTAGAATTCATTGTAAAATAATTGAAATATTTTCTTTTGTGAGACAAAAAAATACCCAAGTATACCTAGAAAGTCATATATAAGGAAATAGATATATTGATTCCCATTTAGATAAAAATTTATAGAAGGTCCAAAACAATCCATGTAAACCAATTCTGAGGGTTGATAAATTGATACTTATTTATTTGATTTGAAATATATATTTTGTTGTTTCGCTTTTTTAATTGGGTTACAAACTTGATCATTTGGGAATTTCAAATTAGGAAGATCTCTGACCAACCCTTACCTAGTGATATTTTTAAGTGACTGGTTATTTTAATGGACTATTCCCCTATTAAAAATCCATGATTCACTATGAAAGGAACTTAGATGTGAAATATTTCGATAAAATAAAGAGTCTAAATTAACATCATAAACATTATAATTTCATAAGGATGTAAAAACTAAAGTATTTTTGAATTAAAACCATTGAAATAATTATTTTCAAACATCACATGAAAACCATCATCACATAGTTATGAGATTCTAAGTACATTGTACTTTAAACCATATACAAATAATACTTTAGAAATTAACACAGTATTAAAATTACCAATTTGATCAGGGCCAATTATCTTCCATTTTTAATTGTCACCAAAATTGAAATGTACACCATCAACTTTGATCATATACTTGAAACATGTATAATGTCCAATCAGGTGTCTAGAATATCCATTTCCCAGGTACTATAGGTTCTTACTAGATCTCCTCATGCAAGTTTCCTAAAAAACAAGTTTTACACCAAAAATGATTTTGGCACCCAAATTTTCTTGGGTCCATAATTGTTATTACTTAATGATTTAGGAACTCGTATCTTCATAGATTGTTTCTTATAATAATATTTTAAATTTATATAAATAAAAACATTCTTCATTCTATATGAATAAAAACCAATAGAAATACTATAAATAGGAATGAATTTGTTTCTAATAATTGTCATCTGTATAGGTTGATACCCTATACTAGTAGTATATTTGGGATCAATATAGTTTCCAATCATTGGGGTAAGATTATTTCTCCCTTTGGTAAATTTTCACAGATCATTTTTTAGTTTCTTATTAGGAAATTTTAATTAATTTTTCTTCATTAGTAGTTCATATTTTTTCTCTTTTTGAATAGTAATATCATATTTAAAATTAACATTTAATGATTTTTTTTATTTATAATTTTATATTTATCCTTAATCTCATTAAAAGTATCTTCTATATTGTTATAGTACTTGAACATCTCTCCATTATTTATGTTCTCATTATTATTTTCATCTTTAGAGTCATTCAAAATATTTTCAAGATAATCATGAAACACATTGGATACCTCATATGTGTTTTCCAAAAAACACATATTTTCTCTTTCATTATTTTCCTCTTGGTTTGTGTCTGAATCACTTAATTTTCTTTATATGAACTCCAAGTTTATTTTATTTTTTTTCTTGTATCTCTTATCCTTATCATCACATTTCTTTTTGTATTTATGCTTAATATAGTCAACTTTGAAATTACCTTCCCTTTTACAATCATAAAATATTATTTCATTCGAGGTTTCATCTCAATTACAATCCTTATTTATGTTTCCTCTATTAACATACATAACTTTATAGCACAGTTTCCTAAATAACTTCTTATTTTGTTAAAACTATTTAAATCTTATGCCTAGATGAGCCATCTCTTCATCAACTATCATCCGGTGATTCTTCATCACTTGAACTTTCATCTTGAAATTTCTCCTTTTTTTGATGAAGTGGATTTCAAGGAAAAATATTTCCTTTTTGGTATATCTTCCTCTTATTTGTGTACTTTTAGTTTTTCATCATATATCATTAGTTTTCCAATAAACACCTACATAGTTTACTTACATCAAAAAATTCTATGATAGGCATTGAGGGTTTTCTCCATATTTCTTGTAGACACCTAAACTGATGCATCACTTAGTCTTTATAATAAAAAAGACTCCCTAATGAGTGCATTTTATTCACAGTCTCATTAAACCTAAGATACATGTGAGAAATAGGCTCATTAATTTTCATATTAAAATTATCCTATTGAATTGTATAGTTATTTAAGAACTTTTCTTTAACATTAGATGTTTCTTCATGAGAAATATCTAATGTGTACCAAATTTAAAAAGTAGTCATGCATGGAGATATTGTATTGAATTATTTATCGCCCAATGCATAATAAAAATAATTCAAAGAATTATAGATATTATTAGAAACAGTTTTGGTAGAATCATCCAATATATTTATAACAATATTAGGTATTTCATATTTGTCTATAATATTTGTCCAAATTTCAAATCCCATTCTCTAAATATTAATTTTTATATTGATTGTCCAATGATAATA
Source organism: Viscum album (assembly GCA_963277665.1). Lineage (NCBI taxonomy): Eukaryota > Viridiplantae > Streptophyta > Magnoliopsida > Santalales > Viscaceae > Viscum > Viscum album. The sequence continues at coordinate 691,234,558 of OY728167.1, forward strand.
ATTAGTGCCCTTAAAAAAGGAGTTTTTTGTATCAGAACCTTCTTGTTTATAATCCATAAATAACTATATTTAAAACTAATAGAAATTTGAGAACATTAAAACACAACTAAAATCAGAGTTCAAAGATATTTAAAAGCCTTTTATACAAAATGTTGGTAAGAGTGAGTAACTAAAAAAGATGGAATTGAGTTCCCAATAAAAATTTATATTAAAAAAAGTAAAAATAAAATTCCCCAATTAAAATAAATTCACCTAGTTAATCAACATAGTATTTTAAAGTATGTTTGATCTTTTAAAGGATTTATCAAAGAATTATTAGGTCTTAGTTAAAACAATATGAAAAATTACCTTAACTTTTGAAAAATATTTACTCAAACAAATCCTTATATAAACACTAGTTAAGACTAACTATCAGAGTACTACTTTTGTTTACAGGTGAAAACCAAATCTATATTGACGCATTGACATAAAGAAAAAAAACACATAATGAAATTTAAAATGTATTCAATATCAAGCTGATACATAATGCCCTCCACTTGAAAATCATCCAATATAAAGTAGACTAAATAAAAATAATTAGATCCACAACCCGGATCGAGTATACAAGTTTGTGCACAAAGTGTCTAATCTCGAAGCCACTTCCACAGTTATATGTGGTTAGAAAATATCATAGACCAAATAGGGACAACATTAACAAATGAAATGGGTATGATGATAAAAGTAAGTAAAGGGGAATATCTTGTATTCTCCAGCTGTAGTGAAGGAGTCACTATGTGTTAATAACATATCATAAAACATAGTACTCAAAAGTATAATCAAGAAATAGATATATAATATAAGAATATATATGGAAGGAGGGGTAATTCTCATTCAATAGTGACCTAGATTCTAAAATTTCATTGGGTTAGGCCTAGTGAGGATCTTTAACTGATTTCTCTGAAATTTATGGATAACTAAGTGTCATGAAGTATCTCTTTTCTATTTGTAAGAAATGATATGGATCTTCAGTATGTCCCAGACATTCACTCTTTTACGTTAGTAGGTATGTTATCATGTAAATGATCACTCCAACATTTATATATTCATAGGAATACTATAAAATATGGAGTTATCTAAAAAAATATAGAATTTCATGCACCCATTGAAGGATAATCATCAAGATCATATGGATACTCATACAGACTCAGATTTTGTCTTCAATTCATTCGTGGAAATGATTCTGAATAATATAAAAATAATACATTTTCAATAAATCCCATAATAGATTCATTGAATCATTAAATTAAAATTCCTCAGAGTTGTGATTGTGTAAAAACTAACTGTAGCATGGTCTAGAGGTGGTAGATTCTAGGAGTATAAGGCTGATGGTGGAACCCTTGATAGTATCTCATTATAGCGGTGGCCTGCCTAATAATTTCATAAGATTCGATATGGCGCATTTGGTGGTAGCATACTCTCTCAATAGCTAACTCTTGTGGTAGGAAATTATGATGGTATAAAACTCTAGTTTCATAAAACTTTAGTAACAGTAAACTATTGTAGTATAAAACTCTAGTATTAGAAAACTCTAGTGGTAGAAAACCTTGGCGATGGATAAATTCTAATAGTGGGAGAAGTTTCACTAATGTAGATCTTTTCAATACTTATCCAAATTATTTTATAAAATGATATAGTATTATAAAACATCAAAATGATTAAGAAACAAGATAAAACAGTTTTGTGAAAATTAAAACAAGGAGTTTAAAATAGTATCAATGGATTTGGTTATGATTTTACCTCAATATCAAGGTGGATATAATGTTATCCAGGTGATTGTAAAATAAATTTATTAACTCGGTTCACTTACTGTAAATCTAGGAGTCAATCACTCCGGATGTTTTACTAAGGCAGTGTGTGGATGGAATATTTGTGGATTCATGGGGTTCCATGAATAATTAGATCTGATCATGATCCTCATCCTGCTTGATGTGTTTGGATGTTTTTTACCTTGATTTTGGATCTTAATTATCCTTTAGCACTGCTTTTAATTCATAGATAGACTTCCATCCAGAGTAGACTATTCTAAATTTCGAGGAAATTTTGTGTGAATGTGTTCTATACTATGTAGGTTCTTGGGGGAACCACTTACCCTTGATTGAGTTTGACTATAATAATTATCACTGATCCATCAGTACTTCTATTTTCTAAGAACTATATGGATTACCTTGAATGTCTATGTTATATTGGATAGAGGTTGGAGATTCATTTATTATTGGACCATGATTCGTATAGATCCTGGAAGAGAAGGTGTGGATGATTCAAGAATCGATTAAGGAAGATCAATATCATAATAATTCTTATTAAGATCATAGGTTGAGACCTTTGGAGTTCATTATAAGATAACATGTATTTTAAATGTTTTTCCTTTTCATGGATAGAAACAGTTTTTTAATGGGAATAATCTTTATCCAGGATTCATTATACCTTTTTAGTGTTTATTTTTCATTATTTTGAGGTTATTTATCATTTAGAACTTCATCATTAGATAGATTTGGTCTATGATATATTCCTTGTATCATATATTCATCAGTATCTTCATGATAAATATCAAGTCATTGATTGGGGAGAATTGGACATTGAATATTTTGTGTTGTTCATGGAGTATGTTATTGATATTCATGACCTTCAAGAGAATGTGTTTCATGGGAATGTTATTCTCTTGGGTCATGTGATATGGTGACACGGTTTCATAGAAGAATAAACTTATGAATGTGATTCATAGATGCACGCTCAATATCCCTAGTTATTTTATATTGATCAAGATGATATGATATGTTTGATCTTATTCTATTTGATAAGATGTGGATTATCATAGGTGAACTTGTCCTCGTCTCCCCTAATGTTGTACTTTTGGTGTGTTTCTGTTAGTGAGATCTTTATTTGAGAGGTATCTTACAGGGGTGTTAAATTTTTTAATTGTTTCTATTTTCATTCCTAGTATGGTTTTTATTCAAGATAATTAGAATCATTTTAGGGGAATCTAATTTTAGGTATTATAATTTTATAAGACCTTATTTTTTATTTCATGAGCGTTGGTGTCCCAAGGTGTTTTGAGGTATCCTAGTGTAAGTGATTATTTTTTGCTAAAATTTCAGATGGTGGCTTACATTGTGGTATGGTAGGGCTCATTACAGCTTAATGTGGTCTTATAAGAGTTTGAGTTTAATTTTACATAAAGTGAGTTGCACTGTGAATAAGGGTGTTGTGTTGAGGGGGTTTGAGCAATTGAATTCCTTTGTTATTATTTAGGGATTCATTTTTTCATGGTGAATATTTTACACAATGAGCTTAGTATTTGGTTGATCATGTTTGATGGAGAAGTCTAAGAATTTTTTCATGATTTTGGGGAATTATGGAATTATGATGTGATTCCTCACATTTCACCACGATTACCTTTATTATCATCAGCTAATACCATCATTGATCGTGAGAAATGGGGAAACTCATAGGAGGGTCGCAATTTGATTCAATAATATAGGATATATTACACCATGAATCCTTTTATAATTTAATGTTATAACTAAATTTGGTCATGGTTGTGTCATCACTCTCTACTTCATTTCATCATTCATTGTTCTAGTTTCTAATTATTAATTCAGGCTCCTCTTGAATTTAATTCATTTCCTCATTCTATCCTCAAACCCTATGCAATAACCCATGTGATTTTCAGTTGTAAAATTCATATAAAGCGATATTTTTTTACCTTAATAAGGCTTTTTATTCAGTAATTGGGACTTAGATCAAAAATCTGAGCATTAGAATATCTTTAGGGGATGGTTTTGGATGCAGATCATGGATCGTGGAGTGGTTCAGGTCATTATGTTATTGTTTTAATGATTTCAAGGTTCAGTTAACCCTTTTCTAGTTTTTTGTTTTAGAATCAGATCATTTCACATCCCTTAGGGCCTTCCATGATAGCTCTATAACGAGTGACATCGCGTTTTGGGGAAGTGAAAGATGCTCCATAAGAGGTAGAACAGGGTGTCACAACACAATATAAGGGAGGTTATAGTGTGAATGGTGTGGTCCTTGGATGGTATCTCTGTTAAGGGTGTGCCACATCATGACCAAGTGGTGTAAGACCATGATGATTTTAGGTGGAGGGGTTGGACCTCTTCCAATGGGGTGGTTATGCATTTAACCTCTATATTATCCCATAACTAAATTGCTAGGTAGTTTTTTAAAAATACGGGGTGGTCTTTTGGGAGTTTTTAAATTAGATGCCCCCTTATGATTTCCTATTATTTAATATTTGAGAAAAAGGGGAGGCAAAACTCCCAATTCACCTTCTTCCCTTTGCTTCCCCTTCAATCTAGATTATTTGGTAAGGGTTTTTTCATATGGATTCAATGTAAGTTCACTCTACTCCTATCATCTATTATTATTCAATTTCTACTCCTTTAATTTTTGATCACCTAGATAGGGTTAAGAGATAATATTTCAATGGATTATAGTAAAATCATCCATCTAGATGGGTATTTCATGTGAGGATTGTAGAGTTGGTCCTAGAATGAGTTATTTAAGTCATTTTTCATTTTCCATTGAGGAATTTTGTGTCTTAGATTTAATTATAATTTTAATAAAATTTAGGTTATATTTTCCATTTATTTTTGTTGATTATTTAATAATTTTATGGCTTAGGTGTAGGTGAATTTTGGGAGTGGATCACACCTTATTGTTCTTGATTTCATTTCCATGAGGGTGTTTAGTGTGTTTGGTGGCAATTATTCCAATTTTTTATTTTTGATTTAAATTATTTAGTTTATTATGTTAATAAAATTTATTGATGATATTGGTTCTCATTGACTTATAGGTGTTTTTTATGAGCATGGTATGGATTTGTGTATCATCGGTTGAGGTAGTTGGACATTACTTTAAAACATTTCTTGTTCAGTTAGTGATTTTTTCCATGATCCATCATAGTTAGTATTTTCTACATGTTTTAAAACTTTTTGATATCTCCCATAGACCGGGATGCTCTCGGACTAGGATAACAATCAACATGGACCTCATAGCTTGTTAAATGGTTCTATGGTGGTGCCTTGGTTGAATGAGTGATGATGGACCTCTTTATAGCTTTCTTTGTGGCCTAAGTTGGTTTTCAAAGAGAAAGTGGTTTCTTTTATTAATTTTTTAAGGGGGTTATACAAAAATAGGTATTTCTAAGGAAAATGGGTAATTTGGGAAATGGTGATTGAAATGGTATTTAAAAATGGAAATGTGATTTTCTATGCAAAATTTTATTGGGATTTTGGCCAAGTTCTAAGAATTAGTAGGATGGAATATGGTACTTTTTAAAAAAAATTAATAAAATTTATTTTTATTGTTTTTTAAAGGAAAACCTAATGGGATGGATTGATATTTTTTATTATATTTTACCATGTGTAATTGATGTTTATTTTTACAATTATGATTTTGTTTTTTGTGTTCTCATTTATTGGTTGGCTGTAGAATGTGTTGTTACATGATGATGCATGATTCTGTGTGATGGAATGTGATTTTGGTTCTTGGTATCAAAGACTAGGTTGGGTTGAGATGATGTATGTTACCCCTTAGTGGGTAGATATAGGTCTAAAGGACACTAGGGGATTATTTTACGTATGTGACAAGGTTTAGAGAGATTGGATCCCTAGCAATGAACTGGTGATCTATGAGACTGTAAGTGTGTTATTGTTTTTTCCATGTATATGAAACTATGTTCTTTTAATTGGAGAGTTATTCTGGTATGGGTGATATGGATCCTAAGCCCTTGGACCTACCTTGATTGAGAATGTGTTGATAGTACTTCCATGGGAAATATTAGGTCGTAGATGTGTAGGATGTCTAGGCCAATCTTGAGTGGTAATGTGTGGCTTTAGATAAGATATGTGATCTACCTTGGGTGATAATGGTTTTCCATGTTAATTCATGTTCTCCATCCCTTTAGTGAGAAAGGATGACTAGAATAATTTATTTGTGCCATCCCTTGAGTGATAAAGGATAGGTCAGAACTTGGGGAAACCCTACCATGCACCTTCGGGTAGTGTTTGGGACTTGATATGACACCCTACCCTATATCTTCATGTATGTATTGGGCATGGTATTGAACCCTACCCAAATTATTTATGTATGGTTAAGGTTTTGATATGAGGTGAATATATTTCTTCCTTAATGGAGATGAGTTAGGTAGGGTCTGGTGTTATGCTGGCTTGGATAGAACATGATGACCAGACTTGTATGTTTTTGGGATCATATTATGTTAAATATTTAGGTTTGTGTGTGAAATGATAAAAACCTCACTTCTTATATATGTATTCACTAATGGAATAAAGGGTAATTTCCATAATTGTGGACCATGAAGATATCCTTGATGAATATGTCCATATCATATGGCTATAGTCAGGGGTCATGTAATGGTTATTGGAATTGGCATAAGTTATGGCCATGATCAAAGACTTACTATGGACATATATAAATAGCCATGGTGGGTTACCATGGTTATAGCCATGTATGAAACCTATATCCATGATTTCAATCATGGTCTTATGTATAAAAAAATAAAAAACCAACCATCTTCGATACTGATAATTAATGTTCTATGAAATGAACATTTACCACTCAAACAAAACTCACATTTATAATAATATATACCTAGGTGTGTGTGTGTGTTGACTATGTTCATAGGCCTTGGACCATGTTCAAGTGGCTTCTCAAGCTGTTCCATCCCTTTATGTTATCCTGGAATGCTCCTATGGCCATGGTCCATATAGACCATGGTCGTAGACCGAGAACATTCGAGCCTATTTGCAAGTTCATTTTATTAACCATGGTTGTAGGTCCCCTACAGATATGATTATTCCAACCATGGATGTAAGGGTGTGAAAGTAACTTCATTTTACACTAGTGATTTCAGGGATATTAACTTTCTCATTATAAAACATAGTATTGTTGAGGCATTGGGGATTCTTATAAGTTTATTGGACTCACCCTATACCCATGAACAATGCATGGGTTTCGATGTATGTGGGAAAACATTTATATTTCTCTTTAAGAATAGTTATCAATTAGACATAGATGCATGGTTCAGTTAGTAGGTAATGGAGTTCTATGACTCAACCAGTTGGATTATGATAGTTGGTTCGGAGGCCAATGTACTTTATTTTATACTTTTTCATTATGTATTGGATTTTGTTTCATTTATTTTTTTGATTCGTTTTTTAGTTATTTATATTCAACTTATTCTCTATGTTTCATTGACACATCGTATATATAGATTTAATTATTTATATTCAGGATAAAGGGGGATCCATTGGAAATATATTTATTTATAAATGATTTTGAGATTTTAGAAATACATATGAGTCATGCTAAATTTGTGGTATATTATAGAATGATCATTAGGCCTCATATTAGAGGATGTAGTCTCTGCCTGACCGTTATAAGACCTAATGACTAGTTGGTAGCCTGTAGAATATGGGCAGGTATTCCTAAGGATATATGGTGATACCCTCATAGTTTTCATTCAAGTGATATTATTTTTGGAATTATAAAATGGTATCAATGTTTTCCTTGGATGGGATAGTGATAGAACGAAATGGATTTAAGTTTTTAGGACTTGAGAGGGAGATTCTTAGCATGCCAGGTCAGCCTGGCTTTGATCAAAACCCATGTTTATATAAGATGTCTAGTTTTGGGACTAGGCACTCTAGGATGATTAAGATGTTGAATTAGATTGATAATTCCAATGCTATAAGGATGAGACTTAGGATGAGTGATTATTAATGTTCAGGAGTTGATGATTGTTTCATGCATCATAATAGTGGAATTCTTAGGGAATGATATATACACATATGGATTGTTTTTTACATATTTCCTCATTGGAATCAATTATTAATTAAGTAAAATTATAATACAATCAATGATTTCAAAAATATATTATAAGGATCGGTTAGATTAATAGGTATTTAAGTGTTTTTTATTTATTTTGATTCTATTTCTTTTCCACCAAGGGGAATATATTATGGGGATATAGGATTTTTTTGAAAAAACATTGTTTTAATATAAAAACTGATGTGGTTGAATGATGTGTGTGTAAAATGGTTTTATAATTTTATTTTACGTGAAATGTAAGATTGGTATGGTGATATTGAAATGATTAGTGTTTTTGGTTTTGAGGAAAAATAATGAAAATGGTCTTTGAAATTTGATTTCAAAATTGTTATGAAAACATTATTAGTTTTTGGGAAAGTGACTAGCTAGTCTGAGGGTTTTCCGATTTTGTATTTATTGAAAACCCTTGGAATCAAAGGGGCATTTGGTACCTATGTAAATTGGATGATTTGTATTTTTTTAGGTTGATTGAGGTTTATTAGAATGCTTGGAATGTGTGTTCAGCTTATGTGTCATGTTGTTTGAAAATTACCAAATGAGGATGGTAGGTGTGTTATGGTTTGGTTTAGTGGTTGGAAAAGTGGTAAGTTTTGGTGAGTTGAACAGAAAAAGTTCTTAAGAGTTTATTCACCAGGTAAATTCTAAAGTACTTTTTCTTGAAGAGAGTGATTTATGTTTTCAACATGTTATATTGTTTCCTTAAGGAGGAGAAACTCTCTAATATTGCTGAATCCACCAATATTCAATACAATACCTCTTGTATATGGTATTGAGTGACTTAATTGTAATTTTTGAGAGATAGTAGAACCTATTAGTGGTATTTTATTGTTTTTAAGAATGGTTTTTAGGATAATAATTGTCCAAATCACTTATAATTCATAAAAATATTCGGGTGTAAAAGCAATTTCATGGGATAACAACTGGCTATAACAAGGAGTATGATCTCACATTGAAAATGAAAATTGTAAAAGAATATGCGCAAAATTACATTCAATATATTCTTCATTTACCAAAAAAGACAATGTATATTTATTAAATTAGATAATCAAATCCTAACCAGCCACAAGGATTAGGCTCTAAAAGAAAAATTAAATTGTAAAAATTGGGAATCACTAATTCACCCCCTCTCAGTGTACCCATTTTATTCTCTTGGACTTGTATTTGGTATCAATATTAAAGGTTCCATATATCATATAATATCTTTATAAAGTATAGACAACATTAACTAAATGAATAGTATATGTTTTCTTTCATTTTATGGAATGAATATTCATGGTTGAAAAAATAGAATACTTTCATATTTATTTTCCATGGGTCTTTTAGTTCATGATGCAGCCTTGGTGGGATTTTCACACATTCAAATGGGTGAGGAAATGAAATTTGTTGGAAAATGGAACATTGAGGTTAATGGAAAATCCAGGAATTCCATTTACAGTTATCTCTCAATTTTTTTTACCAAAGTGATGGTATTAAAAACTAAACAACCAGTTTAAGATAAAATTGAAAGTAGATATGAATAAAATTTTACAGTCAAAGGAAAAAATTTATACACTTCGAGAATCCATTTGGTAGATATAAATATGGTTGAGGAAGAATCCATTAATAGAAACTTCACATGATTTAATGAGATTGTGTGAATTATAAGTGTCTTTGGTGAATAACTAGATTATTATATTATTGTAAATAAACACATGAGGTACTTACATAATTGATTTGATCCTAATATATTTTCTCTAGGAGATAGGGAGGATCTCACATTATATGAGATTAAAAACATTAATATTTCATATACAATGAGTAATATTATTAAAATAAAAAATAAAGTGAAATACGATATGGTTTTTTAATCTATGAGATGCTTAAGTATAAAGAAGTTAAATAAGATGAATTGGGTGACTTTAATAATCATAACTATGATGACATAGATAATGATAGTATGAGAATTATGTTTCTTATCCCTGTAAATTTCAAAAAATTACATACAAAATATAAAAGGGAACTTTCATTATCTTGTTTAAAATTTGGTGGCATTGGACACTTTACTATCAACTATCTAATGAAAAAATTGAGTTTCATGCTAATGTCAAAGAAGCAAAATCTCAAAATAAGAAATCTAAAAAAGGCTCTAAATCATTGAAATAGATAAGTGACATCAATAAAATTTTTATAAGAAGAAAAGGTAGATTCTTAAAGAGAAAATAAAAATATGGGGACTCTTTATATTTAATAAAATTTAAATATGAACCACTCAAATTTGTTAAAATAATTATGTATCATGTGAAAGATAAACCTCCTCAAGAAGTAATGAGAAATACGAGAAAGAGACCTATATGGAGTATATGCTCAAATTTGATTTAGAGTATTGTCCCAAGTAAAATACCAAGATGAATAATGAATTTACATCCTTGATGAAATGTGATGGGAATAAACTTATAGAAGAGGAATAACCTCTAAAAATAGATACTCAACTCATTGAAGAACTCAAAAAATTCAATCTGAAGTCTGTTGAGTGTGAAAATATTGACAAGTGCCTTGATGAAAAAATAAAAGTAAAAGAATAAATAGTGTTCAATAAAGAATAAAAACATATTAAATATTAATAAGAGTTAAAAATAGTGATCTAAGACTTTAAAAAATCTATTTAATTTAAGGATGAATCATCTACAAAACCTTAGAATGCTATCGCGTCCATTCATATTAAATATCTACCTAAAATTGTTTAAAAATTTCAATGTTTTTTTTCCTAAAAGTGATTAATCTTAATTTAAAATCTGTAATATTTTGGGTATAAAATATTATGATAAAAACTTTTATACACCTATTGTATAAATAATAATTCAATAAAAATCCACCTCCTTGAAGAACAAGAAAAATTATATTATATTATGATGGAAAAGGCAAGAATCTAGAATTCATTTTTCGAGATAGAATTATAGAGAATGTTCCAAGTGATGGGGAGAATCTTGGTTCAGTATCAGTGCTATATGACATTGAAGGTTGGACATCAGATCCCGGATATATGATTCTTGGACTTTCTTATGGTGATTCAGATGAGGAAGACCGAACTCAAAAGGAATCAGTTACCTTACCCACTATGGCTGAAAATGTGGCAACCAAGGAGGACCTTGATTCCTTGAAAGCTGAATTGAAAGAAGAAATAAGATAATCAGTGGGTGAAATGAAGAAAAGTATGGTTGAAGAGATGAAAAGCTTGTAGAAATACCTTTAGTTATCCATTGGATGTGGTGTGTCCATTCCTGTGAAAGAAATGATGGATGAACTTAAAGTGTTCCACACTCAGATTGAGAGTTGGACAGGAGCGTAGTTTCCTTGAGACAATCGATTTATTCTCTGACTACCATGCATAGCTCTCAAAATCAAGTAAACTCTGACATTAGATATATCAAAGAAGTGGTCAAAAAGTTTGTGGAAGTTTTTGAGGCCTTTAAAAATTAGTTAAAGAACATCTGAACAGCCAGGATGAACTTGTTCAGAAGGTCGTTAGTAGTCTGACTCAATCCTTCAAGGAGACAATGGATTTTTCAATGAAACCTCTTCCCTCATCTAGCTCCAGTGTGAACCTTGACCAGATCCGCAATGTTATTCAGGAATAATTGGCTAAGGACAGTCCCAGTGGTGCATCAGATACTCAGATTCTTGCTACCACTAGGGAAGTTAGTAGTTTTGTTCGTGATCACCTGTGGACAGCTACTGCTTCTCAAGAGGCAATCAAGAATAAGGTGTATACTTATTTTGAAAAGTTTTATACCAAGCACCAAATGAGAAACCATTTCAAACTCTTGATTGAGAATATGAAGTTATCTCCAGTGACTCAGGCCTTCAGAGAACAGGTTAGTAAGCTCAGGGAGCTTACTCTTGCTTTGGACAAATTCATTGAAAATAGGGATGATTTTGTGTCTGAAATGGAGAGAGGAGGAAGCATTATAATGGATTTCAGAAACCTGTTGTTGCCATTCCTGCATGTGGATGCAAGACCTGTAATTGTACCTCCTACCCTTCCTGCTTCTGCCTCTGGAAGTACTCCTCAATTGACTCCAGTTCAAGCCATCAGGAGCATGAAACCAATGATCACTCAGAGGACTACAGATTTCAGATCCGGTACAGTTTCTGTAGATGAACCACCAGTTCTCCCTTTAGCTATTCTGAAACCCTCTGCTGACCCTTCACCTGAAACCTCTGCTGATCCTAAGGGAAAGACACCTGTTCCTGAGGAGGATTGAGTGTTTTTGGATCTTGTTTGATAGTATTCACTTGTTTTTTTTGTTTTATTCTGATTCTATCAGTGTACATTTTTTATATTAATGAAATTCCTCTTCATTATCTACTTTACTATGTTTCTATTACTTTGTCATTTATTCTCTCCTAATCTTTCTCTTTTCTCTACTACCATTCTTTTTGTTAATCATAAAGGGGGAGAAAATGCGAACATGAGAAAATGGGAGCAAATAAGCAATGAGACCTAAGAGTTAACAAAGGGGGAGAAACACACAAAGTGGGAATGAGAAACTGAGACTTGAGGAACTAATACTTGAAAGGGGGAGGAATATGGATGTTTTTTTCAAAAGAACCTTTTCCTCTGATGCAACTTTCTTTTCCACCTTTTCCTCTGATACTATTTCAATTTTCTTGGCATAAGTTGTGATTATCAAAAAGGGGGAGATTATTGAACCCTCTGGGAATTGAGTTGCTTTATTATATTTTGATAATCCCAACTATATTTTATTTATATCTTAATTATGTTTGATACATCTCAAAAATTCTTTATTATATGTTGTTACTTTCAATTATGCTTAATATAAGTCTTTTGGATATATGTACTCTGACCTAACACATTCTGCCAATAGAATGCTTAAACAGTTTATAGCTACCGATATAGAACAGTAGCTACCGTTATGACTTAGAGCTACCGATATCGAATAGAGATACCGATACGGAGTTCACCGATACATCAACTTCACCGGTACTCAAAGTTCACCGGTACATCAAAGTCTACCGATACAGTACAACAAGTCTACCGATAGAGTTACAGTTACAAGCTCACCGATACTCAAGTCTACCACTACATCGAAGTCGACAGCTACCAATAAAGAGCTACCGATATGCTGAAGTCCACCGATATGCAAAGTCTACCGATACATCAAGGAAGCTACCGATAGGGACTTACCGCTGCCGATACAAGGCAGAGCCACAACTACCGTTACAAGTCCACCGCTACTGATGTGATCAAGTCTACAGTTGCAGCTACCAATACAAAGTCTACCGTTACAGATGAAGTCTACCGATACAGACACCTACCGTAACACAAGTCTACCGATATCAAGAGCTACCGTTCCAGAGACAGAACCCGACACTGCTTCAATTTCTTTATCTATATTTAATCTAACCAACGGTCATATTAGGAATATTTTAATTCCTTGTCATTTATTTAATGAATGTTGTTGAATGTCAGGGAACCGTACCTCATACCTGCAAAAAGTAAATCATCTTTTTCCAGATCTCATGCCTTAAATAAAGAAAGGATGTGCTACTACAAAGAGAGAGGAATAGACGAATACATAGAGACATACATTCCACGAGGTGTGCTGAAAGAACAACTAAGCGTGAATGCAAAGAGACGACTGAACTTACACGAAGAAGTCATTCATTACTGCATACCAGTGAAGATCTGAGAACGAGAACATAACATAATAGCTTCATCAACTGTCTCTACACCTAGAAGTCAAGGAAATAGACGATACTCTATTTTCCAGACAAAAACCAGAAGAGGACTCAGAGCAAATTCTGATCAATCAAAGGAGTCCAGAACTGCACGACAATCACTAGAGCCATTTCTAAACTCTAAATATTTTCTCTGTGGTTTATCTTTTTACATATTGAGAAGTGTGTGTTATCTGCTGTATTTAACACAGACACTGTCTCCTGTGCTTTAACTGGAGGATTTGTAAATCCTCACTCATCACTCTTAAATCTTTTATTTCCCACAGATAATAGTGGTAGAGGTCGTGTGACCTGGACAGCTGGTTGCTGTTGTTTTTGTTTCCCACGGATAACAGTGGTAGAGGTCGTGTGACCTAGACAGTTGAATACTATTGTTTATCCCTGATCCAGGGTGTGGATCACTTTTATATAAGGTTTTGAGAGGACTAAGTCTCAGCTTGAGACTGAACCTCTTGGTTAAACCTGCTGTGCTTATTTATTTTCAAAGTTATTTTTATTCCACTGATAATTACTTTAAAACCAAAACTGTTTTAAATTCACTTTGATAATTAAACTCGCAAGTGTTTATATCAGTTGTAAATCAGTAAGTTAGTTTCAAAATTTAATCAATTCTTCTGATTTGATTAACTGGGAAATAATCAATCCTTCGAGAACCTAACAGAACCTTTATGTTGATATAAATTCACTACAGTTTAATTTTTTATTTTAATAGGGGGATTTTAAGACAAAGTTTTTAAACAGAAATTTTAATTGGAACTCAATTCACCCCCCCCCCCCTCTTGAGTGTCCACTCCGACCAATAATTGTAAACTATCTAATGAAAAAATTGAGTTTCATGATAATGTCAAAGAATAAAAATCTCAAAATAAGAAATCTAAAAAAGGCTCTAAATCAATGAAAAATATAAGTGACATCAATAAAATGTTTATAAGAAGAAAAAGTAGAATCTTAAAGAGAAAATAAGAATATGGGGACTCTTTATATTTAATAAAATTTAAATATGAACCAATCAAATTTGTTAAAATAATTATGTATCATGTAAAAGATAAACCTCCTCAAGCAGTAATGAGAAAGTCGAGCAAGAGACCTATATGGAGTATATGCTCAAATATGATTTAGAGTATTGTCCCAAGTAAATTACCAAGACGAACAATGAATTTATATCCTTGATGAAATGTGATGGGAATAAACTTATAGAAGAGCAATAACCTCTAAAAATAGATACTCAACTCATTGAAGAACTCAAAAAAATCAATCTAAAGTCTGTTGAGTGTGAAAATATTGACAAGTGCCTTAATGAAAAAATAAAATTAAAAGAATAAATAGTGTTCAATAAAGAATAAAAACATATTAAATATTAATAAGAGTTAAAAATAGTGATCTAAGACTTTAAAAAATCTATTGAAGTTAAGGATGAATCCTCTACATAACCTTATAATGTTATCGCGTCCATTCATATTAAATATCTACCTAAAATTGTTTAAAAATTTCAATGTTTTTTTTCTTAAAAGTTATTATCGTAATTTAAAATCTGTAATTTTTTGGGTATAAAATATTATGATAAACATTTTTATACACCTATTGTATAAATAATAATTCAATAAAAATCCACCTCCTTGAAGAACAACCAAAATTATGTTATATTAGGATGGAAAAGGCAAGAATCTAGAATTCATTTTTCTAGATAGAATTATGGATTTAATAGGAGATTTGGATTTAGTGAATTTTTTTTGTATTTTTTTCAAAAATATGACACATGATGTTATAACATGTCCTTACACAGAATAAAGAATGTATCAAGAGAGAGTGGCTCTAATTTGAAAGGAATTTAATATCACAAGATGAATTTTGTGAGAGAAAAAAATCTATAAGTCTCCAGGATAAAAAAATGTTTGAAGTTCTAGGGGAAGTATGTGTAATATGTGAGAGACCATGGATTTACACTGATAATTTCATGACAAATATCCCTAGATAGTTCTCTTATAAATAAAATGGGGACTATTTATAGAAGAATAATCAAGAAGATAATTCATTCAAAGTGGATGTGGTACTGAAGGAAAACCAAAGAGGAAGTCCAAGGATCCTTGATAGTGGTTGTTATTCACATATGACTAGAGACAAAAAAACTTGAATGATATGTAAGATCATGAAGGAGGATAATTTACATTTGAAAATGATATCTCCTTGGGAATCAAAGGTGTTGGAACATCTAAGATTGTGTTAAAAGAACTCATATAAAAAAATATGTTATTTGGGGAAGGACTAAAACACAATTTTCTTAGTGTTAGAATATTTTTTTTATGATGTAAATGTAGTTTTTTTATAATAACTCAAGTATCATCAATATTTTCAAATATGTAAAATTCATTACAATATGTGAAAGGATAATTGGTAACTTGTTTCAAATTGCTGACTCATCAAATTCATGTTATATGAGTGCCAAAGATGAGAATTATTTATGCCTGGGAAGACATGGTCATATTTTCCAAAAATACATGAACTAGTTTTTCAAACATGAGTTGGTTTTAAACCTTACCAAACTAAAAGGGATAGAGAATTATTTTGTGACACATTCTTAAAATGTGATATAGTTAAATAGACACACAGGAAAGTGAATATTAAATCCACTAGGCCATTGGAACTTATGTATTCATTTATGTGTGGTCCTATGAGGAATAAGTAAATTAAGGGTGATCATTATTTCATTACCTTCATTGATTATTATACCTGGATGAATAATATTATCTTTATGAAACATAAATTGAAGGCCATTTAAATGTTTAAAATATTCAAATGGAAAGTTGAAAGGGATAATAGAGTTCAAATCAAAAGGCTGAATTATAATAATTGAAAATAATACACATTTAATTCCTTTCAGATCTACTTAGAAAATTATAGAACAAATAATTAATATATAACACCATACACTCCAAAAAAATAGTGTGTATACGAGGAAATCAAATTTATTGTGAAAATGGGAAAAACCATGCATGATTAAAAAAAGATATCATATTTCTTTTGGAGAGAATTTGTGTTCACTATTGTGCACATTCATAATATATTATTTTTAATACATAATATGCACAAGATTTCATATGATATTTGGTACCAAAAAAACCCAACTATCAAATATATTAACATATTTGGAATCACTTGTTATACGAAGATAAAGAATATAAATATGTGAAAGTTTGAAGAAATAGATAAAGGGAACATTGTAGGCTATCATTCCACTGGGAGTGGGTAAAAATATTAGAGAAAATCAACCTAAACTTTAAGAGTGTTCAAATGTAAACAATATTTAAAAAATAACAAATAAAATGTTTTCATTAAGTCTACATATGAAACTATAAAATCTTTAAACATTAATAATTTTGAGAAATAGATTATTTATTAAGCTAAAAATGGGTAGGTTATAGTTGAAGTTGACTCATATGTGACCATTGATGAAGAATAACTTGATGATCATATTTAGAGACATTAAAGGTTAAATAGTGTAAGAACTCGGGCCTCGGTTTCAGGTACAGATCTCTTTTACAGGCTTTTTAAGGAAAAATGGAGAATCTGGAAATTTTCAGAGTACACGCCATGTACTTTATGAGCACACACCATGTACTCATCGGCCACTCTAAGCCGTGTGTTGGCCGAGATCGGGCCACACACACGGTGTGTATCTGGAAATTTTCAGAGTACACATCATGTGCTTTATGAGCACACGCCGTGTACTCCTCTGCCACTCGAAGCCGTGTGATTGGACATGTCCGGGCCACACACATAGTGTGTAAGGCTGAGGTGGAGGCCGGTTATTTCGGGGTACGGAAAATTGAAGTACACACCATGTACTTTCTTTTTATTTCATTAATCCGACCGGGGTCATTCCTAATGCTCGTAAACACCTTCTTCTCCACCTAATTCCGTCCAGAGCGTCCGAGGAGGCCGATTCTTCTCCGAGCCACCGATCCGTCACCGGTTTTCTGAATAGAACTCCTTTGATTGCAGAAGAATCGCAGCGGTGAGTTCTTGGTTCTTCTTTAGCCTCGTTTCCTGATTCTTCCTCTCGTGTGAGTTATCTGAGGTTGAGTGTTTTAGACATTTTTGTAGATATACTCTGTTCTAGGCCGATTCACGGGCCGAGGTTCAATTATATTGATCTCAAAGGATCGAGGTAGGTGGTTTGTTGCCCTACGTTGAAGTTCTTTGAGTTTTGGTTGCAAAAGTGTCGGATACCCATGTATCGGGTATCTCGGGATAGGGTGTTGATCCTTTTTATTGATCTGCTTTAGATTGCTTGTATTCTTGAGGTTATTAGATTATTAATAGTTGCTTGTTATCATGTTTTAGGATCACCCCATGGGTGTTTTCTCTTCTTTTGGCTACTGTTTTCCGTTTGGCATGGGTCGCCTACGAGGAAACCCCTATTGCATTGCTAGTATGCTTGTAGACTTGATTGCATGTATTTCCTGCTGTTTATATGCTTGTGGACGCATTTTGTAGCTATTAGCCAAGTAGTTGTTTAACATACTTAGGGCTGCTAATAGTCGATTACGTACGACTAGACTGCTCAGGGCCATGAGAACTTGGTGCGGGAGATCAAAGTGGGAATAGACGATTAAGTGCTTCCCTATAGGGTATGTTGGTTTTAGTTTCGTATGTAGGACCTACAGGGATCATACTTTGTGCTTCCCTAGAGTGCTCTTAGTTTAACCACGCATCGAGACCATAGGGGGAATTAGTCGTATGTGCTTCCTCAGAGAGTCTGTAGCTATTATTTCAAGACCATAGGGGAATTGACGTAAGAGCTTCCCAGAGTGATTGTGCCTTATTTGGTTAATGGACTATAGGGCTCTGCTAGTTTAAGCCACCTAGAGAGTCAGTGTGAATTTTGATGGTTGGTTTTGACGAGTCCACCAAGCCAAAAAAACAAGCTTGGGCTTTGTACTGCTTGTGTTAGGTAGTCTTTTTAGATACCTACTATGTTACTTTATTATCTTGTAATAAGAAACTTTTCTAGTTTTCCCTTGTTGTGTAATTAAATGAATGTGAATGGTAATTGGTAGAATTGTTTACTGAATTTTTTACCTTTACTTTTTCTATATTACTCACTGATAGTAGGGCACGAATCATGTGCTGGTTGCCTACTGGGATTAGTCTCACACCCTATTTGGCTCCTACTTTTCGGCCCAAACAGATTATATGGTTGCAGGTTTAGGTAGGGATTGTGTCCCTTCCACCTCAGGTACTTGATTGCTGGTCGGAGCTGGAGAGCATGGGACCCTGTCTTGGCCCGCGATGCTACTGGAGTTGCTGTTTACTTTTAGTACTTTGGTTTCAGTTGTATTTCAGCATGTTGTTTTTCTTACTGCTTTCCATAGACACATGTACCATCCGGAATCATTGTTATATCATACCTTGCTTTTACTTTAAGTTCAGTTGTTGCATGCTATTTACTGCTTCCGCTAGTGCATATGTTTATTCTTCCACTGCATACTTTACCACATGATGGCATAGTTTCCACACTGAATCACTAAGGCCCTCACTGCTATTCGGCAGCCTCTGGCGTTTGGGGAAACGCGCTTGAGGTCATGTGGCGAACCGGGTACGGGGCGCCAGTGGAAGGGCTCTGGATTCGGGTCATTACAAAGTGGTATCAGAGGAGTTTTCCTTCTTTCTATTGCCTTACTGTTTTGCGACCATAGCTAGGGATAGGAAGAACTGGGTAGTTAGTAGTTAACTGTGCCCGAGAGTAATTAACCCGTGTACAGGGAAAATCTATATTACCTCATAATTTCAATTTTTAGTTTTTGAAAGTGTTACAGTTTATTATATTTCACCGTTGGGTGATGCACATGTTTTGGGTTGTTACAGTTTATATGATTATGGTTCTATTTGGTTGCAACCCGATGAGATGAGGGTGTGTCATCTCATGTATCATATAGGCACCAGGTAGGAAATCACTGGTTATGCATTTTACCATGCCATCAAGGGTGCATTAGAATTGTATGCTTTTGTGATAGATGTCGTAATAGATTATGCATGTCGTTGTGGTAGTTTCTGTGATAGAAATACTTGTTGCGCTGATAGAGTATTACTTCTTTTACAGCCTATTTGGCATGGGAGCCAAGCTCTGGTCTTGGAGGTGTTATGGGCCCTCGAGGATCGGAATTTGGCGGATCATTGTTTGTTATGTTGTTTACATGTTGTATGATATTGTGATAATTCCAAGCTTTGATTCACGGGGATTATGGGCCCCCACGGATCTGAATTTGGCACATAGCTGGTTGTTTTTCAGTGTTTCTAGCGTTCGGAGCAGTTTCAGAGCTACTGCACAGAAAAACCCAGAATACACGGCGTGTACTTCCTTCATACACGCCGTGTAGTTTTCAAACCGTGTTACTATCTGTGTAAACAAAAACACGGGGTGTTAGAAAATATTTGGGGACACACCGTGTACCTTATGCACACGCCATGTGGTAGTCAACCGTGTACCCGGCCGTGTCGCCAAAAACACGGGCCGGGGAGGCTCGTCTAGTGCACTCCTTGTGTTATAAATACACGCCGTGTAGGTTTCTTCTGGGTACCCAGCCGTGTCATGAACAACACGGGTTGGTTTTATCTATCCTTATACACGCCGTGTTTGTTCGGAACACACCATTTAAGGGATCAGCCATGTAGCCAGCTGTGTAACCTGCTACACGGGTCGACAAGCCTGTCTAGTACATGCCATGTGTTAGAAGAACACGTCGTGTAGTTTTCTTCTAGGTACCCTGCCATGTCACGAACAACACAGGTCGGTGTTATCTCCTCCAATACACGCCATGTTTTTTTGGAACACGCCATGTAAGGGGTTAGACGTGTGGCCGGCCGTGTAACCTGTTACACGGACCGAAGAAGCCTGGCTTGTACATGTCGTGTCCTCAGTGAACACACCATGTAGTCTAGTTTTTTTGAAAGACCGTGTAGGTTAGCCGTGCAAAGAGACTCGGGCCGGGGAGTGGAGTCCAGGTACACGCCGTGTTTTTGGAAAACACGCCGTGTAGTCTGGAACGTTACACGACCAATGGTGGCAGAATTGCACACCCATGTGAATGGATTTAACAAACACGTCGTGTAGTTCAGTTTTTTTTTCAAGTTTAAGTGATTCTCTATCCTGTTCCCGTTTTGTAATACTTCATTCTCTGTTCTTGTTGATCCTAAATCTGGAGTGTGATTTTGACCTTTTAGGGTTATGGCACCAAGACGTCCTCCTGTTGCACGCGAGGAACCAGGTATTGACCGTATGCCTGATACGACAGACCAGGGACTACCAGTAGTTCCGCCAATTGTTCTGGATATGGAACCTGTAGTGATTACGGAAACTGGTGCGGATTCTCAGTTCAGAGAGGGTTTCATGAGGTTCATGCATACCTTCTATGGAGCTCAGTGTTGTACCTCTCGTACCCCTCGTGGTTTAATTTTCATGATCACAATCACCCTCCTTTTTATCTAATCTTGTTTTCAAGTGTTTTTGTTAATAGGCATGATTTCAGGAGCAAGAAGTGGCAAAGGAAGAACAGTGGACTGTCTTTCAGTCCACCGGCCAACCGGTGGCTTCACCACCAGCCAGCCGATGGACCCTGGACAGAAGGCTGAGCCACTGCCTCATCACCAGCCAACCGGTGGCCTCAGCACCGGCCAGCCGGTGGCACCCAGCAGAATAGTGTTTTCTACTGCCTCAGCACCGGCCAACCGGTGGCCTCCTCACCGGCCAGTCGGTGGAGCCTGAGCCCGAGCCCTCTTCCATTTTGCAAGCACCGGCCAACCGGTGGCTCTGCACCGGTCAGCCGGTGGATCCAGTCAAACTAGCCATTGGGCCTTTGACCAGACCTGTCCACTTGCCTCCCAACGGCTCCGAAGCCCTTTCCAACGGCTCCGAAGACCTCCAAAGGCCATATGAGGGTTCCCCCTCTATAAATAAAGGACTAGGAACCCCCGGAAGTCTAAGGAACATAGTCGGAACTATTGTGAAGCCAACGAACACATTTTTGATCATTTGGAGAACCTCTGGCGGATTCCTCCAAGGGAACCCCACTTGCTCCAACACACTTCCACATCCAAGGAGCAGCACCAAAGAAGCTTGGGAGCGCCCTTCATCAACTACTTCAATCCATTGGCGCCCAAGACTTCCCCATTACGGTTTTTCATTATTTATTTATTTTGAGCATCAATTTGGGTTTGTGCCTACAAACCCCATCCCTTTCTCTCATCCTCTTCTTTGGGTTCTCACACCACCTTCAAGGTGTGAAGAGGTTAGTCAAGCCTTTCCTTTTAAAATGCTTGAATCAAAGGTGAGCTAGCCTTCACCTGTAAGAAGGCTAGTGGGTTCTTTCTCAACCATTGATAGCAAGTGGGTTCTTGCATAACCACTAAAAGCAAGCTGTAATAGGTTCTAGACTAACCTTAAAGTCTAGTGGGTTTCTTGCTAAAACCATTGAAAAGCAAGCGGTAGTAAATCTCTCAACGGTTGAGTTGGGAGCGGAGACGTAGGCTTGGGTTTAAGCCGAACTCCGTTATCAAGTTGTGTGTTTTTGCCTCTTTTATTTCCGCTGCACTTTCACTTTGATTTTAAATTATTAATCATTTTTAAAAAGGAAATTCACCCCCCTCTTGCCATCACTTCCTTTCTTTCTCCGCCCAACAATTGGTATCAGAGGGAAAATTTGAGTAATACCCTAACCGGTTTCAAATTCAAGATCTTTTTTGATGGCTTCAACCTCTTTCGCCCCCGAAGGCTATTCTTTGGGTCGTGCTCCATTTTTTGATGGAACCGACTATAATTATTGGAAAACCCGCATGACCACTTTTCTTAGAAGTATAGTTTATCCCATTTATAAAATTGTCATGCATGGTTACACCCTCTCTTCTCCCGATGAATCCAAATGGACTCAAGCCGATATTAAAAATTTCGAGCTTGATGGCAAAGCCATGAACGCTCTTCATTGCGGCCTTGATCGTAATGAATTCAATCGAGTTTCCACATGCACCTCCTCACATGAAATCTGGAAACTATTGGAGGTTACCCATGAGGGGACCAACAAAGTCAAGGACACTCGATTGGATATGTTCCGTCAAGATTTTGAGTCTTTTTCCCTGCATCCATCTGAATCTATTTCTGAAATGTTTACACGCTTTACTGATGTTTGCAATGGTAGAAAATCTCTTGGAGATAATATTTCTGCAGAAACAATGGTCAAGAAGATCCTATGGATCCTTCCAAGCTCATGGGCACCGAAAGTCACGGCAATCCAAGAAGCTAAAGACATCAAGAACATGCCGGTCGAAGAGCTCATCGGATCCCTCATGACTTATGAGATCACCATGAGGAAGCAAGCTGAAAAGGAAGGCAAACCGATCAAAGTTCCAAAGAACATCACCTTCAAAGTTCAAAAAGAAGAAAGCTCCTCCTCCTCATCGTCTTCCTCTTCAAGCGGCGATTCCGAAATGAAGAATCTTGCCCGCAAAATGCACAAGTTCATGAAGAAGCACAAGAAGAAGAAATCCCGCAAGGCTCGAAAGGAAAAACACGACGAAAAATCCGAGCCCGAGGTAACATGCTATGGGTGTGGCCAGAAAGGCCATTACAAGCCCGATTGCCCACTCAAAAAGAAAAAGGCCAAGCAAAAGGAGAAGAAGAAGGCATTCAAGGCCACATGGAGTGATAGCTCCACATCCTCCTCCTCATCCTCCTCAAGTGACAACGGTAACAAATGCCTAATGGCATTTCATGAGGTAACATCTTCAGACTCCTCTTCCTCTAGTACTTCAAATTCTTTAAATCATTTATCCTACGAGGATCTCCAACATGCTAGAGATCAATTGGAGGAAGGTTTTCACGAACTTTCTTCCAAATTTGTTTCTTTAAAAAATAATTTCAAAAAACTTTCTTCTGAAAAGGAACAACTTCTCAAAGAAAAGGAGGAGTTGTCCCTCAAGATCCAAAACCTTCCCAATGTTGAATCCATGGAATCAACAATCAAGGATTTAAGGGAATCTCTTGCTAAGTTCACCCAAGGTGAACAAAATTTGACCAAACTCCTAGGTTCCCAACGCATATCTAGAACCACCGAAGGGCTTGGCTATTCCAAGAATGCTTCCTCTTCCCATGCTCTTACTATTTTTGTAAGGGGGAGCTCCCAATTTAAATTTTGTAATTATTGCAAAAAACCCGGGCACTTAATCTATGAGTGCAATTGCAAAAATGCCTGGTATGGTAGGCCCAAAACCATTTTCCTTAGTGATGAATTTTATAGGAGAAGACCCGCCACTAGACAAGTGTGGATTGAAAAATCCCTCTTAGCGAGTCTCTCCGGGCCAAAATTTGTCTCAGTTTCAAAAACCTCTCCCCGGTGATTTGTTATTTTTATTTATTTAGGGGGAGTTAGGATTGTTTAAGCTTTTTTGAATTTTTCATTTCAAAATTCTCTATTCAAATTTTTGATTCAAAACTTTCAATTCAAATTTCAAAAATTTCAATTGGTTTAAAAAACTCTATCTTGTTTTTCAAAGTTTCCCTCAATCAAGTTTTATGCCCCGTGCTATTTTGATAATCACAAAGGGGGAGAAATTCTTGATTGATTGGGGGAGAAATCTTTTTCTCATGCTTTGATTTACTTTTCAATTTATACTTTAAAAGCGTTCCTTTCATTTCATTTTTACATTGTTTGTTTTGGTGATTGTGATCATCAAAATAGGGGGAGATTGTTGTACCTCTCGTACCCCTCGTGGTTTAATTTTCATGATCACAATCACCCTCCTTTTTATCTAATCTTGTTTTCAAGTGTTTTTGTTAATAGGCATGATTTCAGGAGCAAGAAGTGGCAAAGGAAGAACAGTGGACTGTCTTTCAGTCCACCGGCCAACCGGTGGCTTCACCACCGGCTAGCCGATGGACCCTGGACAGAAGGCTGACCCACTGCCTCATCACCGGCCAACCGGTGGCCTCAGCACCGGCCAGCCGGTGGCACCCAGCAGAATAGTGTTTGCTACTGCCTCAGCACCGGCCAACCGGTGGCCTCCTCACCGGCCAGCCGGTGGAGCCTGAGCCCGAGCCCTCTTCCATTTTGCAAGCACCGGCCAACCGGTGGCTCTGCACCGGTCAGCCGGTGGAGCCAGTCAAACTAGCCGTTGGGCCTTTGACCAGACCTGTCCACTTGCCTCCCAACGGCTCCGAAGCCCTTTCCAACGGCTCCGAAGACCTCCAAAGGCCATATGAGGGTTCCCCCTCTATAAATAAAGGACTAGGAACCCCCGGAAGTCTAAGGAACATAGTCGGAACTATTGTGAAGCCAACGAACACATTTTTGATCATTTGGCGAACCTCCGGCGGATTCCTCCAAGGGAACCCCACTTGCTCCAACACACTTCCACATCCAAGGAGCACCACCAAAGAAGCTTGGGAGTGCCCTTCATCAACTCCTTCAATCCATTGGCGCCCAAGACTTCCCAATTACGGTTTTTCATTATTTATTTATTTTGAGCATCAATTTGGGTTTGTGCCTACAAACCCCATCTCTTTCTCTCATCCTATTCTTTGGGTTCTCACACCACCTTCAAGGTGTGAAGAGGTTATTCAAGCCTTTCCTTTTAAAAGGCTTGAATCAAAGGTGAGCTAGCCTTCACCTGTAAGAAGGCTAGTGGGTTCTTGCTCAACCATTGAAAGAAAGTGGGTTCTTGCATAACCACTAAAAGCAAGCTGTAATAGGTTCTAGACTAACTTTAATGTCTAGTGGGTTTCTTGCTAAAACCATTGAAAAGCAAGCGGTAGTAAATCTCTCAACGGTTGAGTTGGGAGCGGAGACGTAGGCTTGGGTTTAAGCCGAACTCCGTTATCATGTTGTGTGTTTTTGCCTCTTTTATTTCCGCTGCACTTTCACTTTGATTTTAAATTATTAATCATTTTTAAAAAGGCAATTCACCCCCCCTCTTGCCATCACTTCCTTTCTTTCTCTGCCCAACACTCAGCATCCTGCCCTATCTATGGCAGAGCTGACGTGAATCTTCCAGCAGCAGCATCCTCTCACTTTCACAGGGGATGGAGGATGCCAGGTTGCAAAGTCATGGCTAGAAACCATGATTTCCATCTTCGAGCATCTAGAGACACCCCCAGACAGACGGGTGAAGCTCGCGACTTACATGTTGCGAGATTCTGCCAAGAGATGGTGGGATGTGTTCTCACAGGCAGGGCGCCAATGGACTATGGCTTGGGATGAATTCTAGCGTACGTTCTACGACTAATTCTATCCATCAACACTGAGGGCAGACAGGGCCAGGGAGTTCATGAACCTACAGTAGGGTACTCTTTCGGTCATGGAGTATTCCTCCCACTTAACTGAGTTATAGTGTTTCTCTCCCATTCTGGGAAATGACGTGTTGTTTTTGGCAAAGAAGTTTGAGGAAGGCCTCAAACCAGAGATCAGATCACAGGTGAATGATTCCTAGTCGACTTTTATTACTCTTAAAGTCAACCAGGTGCTGATCACCGAAAGAAATCTAAGGGAGACTGGAGTTGTTGACCAGGGAGGTTCATCATCCAAGGCTGAGTCATTTCATAATGACAACAGGAAGTCCCACTGAGAGTCTACTCGAGGTGACTCGAGGAAGCAGGGTATATCTTCTGGAAGACGAGATCTTCCTTCTGGTAACCAGGTTGTGTGCTGTCAGTGTGGAAAGAGTGGGCATAAAAAGCCTCAATACACGAGGGATCCAGTGGAGTGCCGAGCTTGCAGCAAGATGGGTCATCTGCAGCGTTTTTGCAGGGTTCTCCTTCCAGCGGCTAGCGAAGGAGGATCTGTTTCTACCCCTCGTTCAGGAGCAGGATTACCAGTCCCACAACAGACTGGGGGCTGGAGTTCTTCAGGTCATTCAAGCTAGGGTAAAGGTCACAGACGTAGTGGTCAGGCTCAAGGGGGATCAGCTCAGGGATATCAGGCTGCTACACAGGGCAGCGGTACTGGTTAGACATTTGCAGTAGAGTAGATTCATCAGGAGAAGGATCCTGGACCTTCCACAGTTTGAGGTACGATCCTAGTAGCCTCAGTTTAGTCTTCTGCACTTTTTGATGCCGGATCTTCTCATATCTTTATTTCTTTTCACACTGTGGAGAGCCTTAGACTCATTGTCCTTACTTATGAGGATACTTTGGCACTAGACATTCCTTTGGGACATAGAACTATTAATGTGCGTCAGTGCAGGGAGTGCCCCCTTGAGGTTTGTGGGTGTCACTTTGTGTGGGATCTTTATGTCATGGAGATGACAGGTTATGATTTCATTCTAGGAATGGACTAGATAGTTCCTTTTCAGGCCTTTGTCGACTGTTATCACCGCAGGGTGAGTTTCACGTCACCAGAGGGCAGGACTTTTCTTCACAAGGGCGAATGGGATGTCCAAGCAAGCAGAGCTGGACCAGAGAATCATGGGTTGGGCAGAGTTATGGCCCAGATTTTCAGTTTATATCTAGATGATCGGAGAACCTCTCAGATGTATTTTCCTCCAATGGTTGATCGCTTTCCAGATGTCTTTTAAGAAGACTTCTCAGGTTTTCCTCTGGAACATGAGGCAGACTTCTCGATTGAGCTTGTGGCAGGAGCCGCTCCAGTATCCATACCTCTTTATAGGATGGCTATGCCTGAGATTCACGATCTCAAGAAGAATTTGGAGGAGTTTCAGGATAAGGGTTTCATCCAACCCAGTACTTCCCCTTGGGTTTCACCTGTGTTGTTTGCGAAGAAGGCGGATGGTACCTCACGGCTTTGTGTGGATTATCGGAAGTTGAACCAATTGATGGTTAAGAACCGATATCTGTTGCCAAGGATTGATGATCTATTCGATCATCTTCGAGGATCTCGGGTGTTCTCGAAGATCGACTTGAGATCTGGCTATCATGAGCTGCGCATTAGGCCTTCAGATATACCCCTGACAGCCTTTAGGAGCAGGTATGGCCTCTACGAGTATACGGTTATGCCGTTGGGCCTTACGAACATGCCAGAAGTTTTCATGGAATTGATGAACCTAGTGTTACATCCTTACTTGGATTCCTTCTTCGTGGTCTTCATGTATGATATCTTGGTGTACTCTCACACTTGACACGACCATGCAACCCATCTTGAGATCATTTTGAGTACACTGAGGGAGCATCAGCTTTATGTTGAACTCTCAAAGTTCCACTTTTGGATGGATGAGATTCACTTACTGGGTCATGTTATCTCAGAGACATGAGTATCAGTAGACCCAGAGAAGGTGAGATAAGTAGTCACCTGGGAGAAACCGAAGAACGTATTCGAGGTACGTAGTTTTTTGGGGCTGGCTGGTTACTACAGGCGGTTTATACAGGAATTCTCATGCCTAGCATCACTGTTTAATGGGATTGACTAAGAAGGGGTGAAGTTTGGTTGGTCAGAAGCCTGTGACTCAGCCTTCCCGGAGCTGAAGGGGAGATTGACTTCAGCACCGATTCTAGTTCATCTAGAGCCGGGCAAGAGTTATACAGTTTTCTGTGATGCATATGGAATCGGTCTTGGAGCAGTGCTTATGCAGGAAGATCGTGTTGTCGCATACGGATCTCGTCAGTTGAGGCCACATGAGATGAACTATCCTACGTACGATTTGGAGTTGGCTGCTGTTGTTCATGCTTTTCATTATTGGATGCACTATCTCATGGGAGATCATTTCGTGGTATATACTGACCACAAGAGCCTCAAATATATATTTATGCAGCGTGACTTAAATCTGAGACAACGGAGGTGGGTCGAGTACCTACAGTCTTTCAACTTTGATCTTGCTCATATGCCTGGGAAGGGAAATGCGGTGGCAGACGCACAGAGGAGGAGGACTCAGTTGTAGGCAGTTCAGAAAGCCAGCAGTGAGTGGCAGCTCATGGCTCTGTTTTTTGAGATACATCTGGAGGTACATGACAGACAGGGTCAGACGGTTCTTTCTTCCGTAGCTGTTACCTCTACCCTTTTTGATCGAGTTCGAATGAGGCAGCTATCAGACCCTGACGTCCTAGTCCTACGGGAGGGTGTGTCTGATGGAGACCCTAATCCGGGGTGGACAGTGGGCGATGATGAGGTGCTACGTTTTCATTGTCGCGTATGGGTTTCAGCAGACATATGTGAGGAGCTGATGTGGGAGTCTCATGCCTCAGCTTGGGCAGTTCATCCTGGTGTAACCAAAATGTACCGAGACTTGCACCACCAGTATTGGTGGCCAGGTATGAAGAAGGATGTGTATGGTTTTGTTATGCGGTGTTCCACTTGTCAGCAGGTGAAGGCAAAGCATCAGCGACCAGTAGGGCTTTTACAGTAGCTACCCATTCCTGAGTGGAAATGAAATGATGTCGTGATGGACTTCATGACAGGGTTACCGAGATCACCTCGAGGAAATGATGTAGTTTGGGGTGTAGTGGACAGGCTCACGAAGGTTTCACACTTCTTGCCGGTCAAGGAGACCTTCAGTGTTGATGAGCTAGGACGGTTGTACATCCGGGAGATTGTACGTCTGCATGGAATTCCACACTCCATTGTTTCAGATAGGGATGTGCATTTTACTTCGCACTTATGGTAGGAGCTACAGAGGGCGTTGGGTACACAGGTACTTTTAAGTACAGCATACCATCCCCAGACTGTTGGCCAGTCCGAGCGCACAATCCAGGTGCTTGAGGATATGCTCCGAGCATGCATTCTAGACTTTGGCGGTTCTTGGGAGAAGCATATTCCTTTGGTGGAGTTCTCCTACAACAACAGTTATAAGGTGACTATTCAGATGGAACCTTATGAGGCTTTGTATGGTAGGACATGCCGATCACCTTTATGCTGGCTAGAGGCAGGAGAGACGGCATTGCTGGGGCCTCATCTGGTTCAGGAGACTTCAGAGAAAATAGAGCTGATTCGGAAGAGGATGTCTACAGTGCAGTCTCAACAGAAGTCTTATGCTGATCAACGGAGACGACCTCTGGAGTTCGAGGTAGGGGATCATGTTTTCCTACATGTCACACCGAGGTTGGGACACAATAGGATTCAGAGATAGGGTAAGCTCTCACCGTGATACGTCGGGCCGTTTGAGGTTCTGGAGAGAGTCAGGCTGGTTGCTTTCAGGTTGCAGTTACCTCAGAGATACCAGGCTATGCACAACGTCTATCTTGTTTCTCATCTTCGATGGTATTTCTCAGACCCGTCTCATGTTTTTCAACCCGAGGAGGTTGAGTTAGAGCAGGATGCATTTTTCGAGGAGCATCCTATCAGGATTGTTGATCGTAGTACAAAAGTGCTCCGTGGCCGGTATGTTCCTCTGGTACGGGTGCTATGGCAGCATGGCCGTATACAGGACGAGACTTGGGATAGAGAGACTGATATGCGATCACAGTGGCCAGAGTTGTTTGAGGTTTCTTCTTCTACACCTTGTTAGGGAAATTCGGGGATGAATTTTTTTAAGGGGGGAAGTTTGTAAGAACTTGGGCTTCGGTTTAAGATACAGATCTCTTTCACGGGATTTTTAAGGAAAAATGGAGAATCTGGAAATTTTCAGAGTACACGCCGTGCACTTTATGAGCACACGCCGTGTACTCCTCGACCACTCTAAGCCGTGTGTTGGTCGAGACCAGGCCACACACACGGTGTGTATCTGGAAATTTTCAGAGTACACGCCCTATGCTTTATGAGCACAATCCATGTACTCCTCTTCCACTCGAAGTCGTGTGATTGGCCAAGTCTAGGCCACACACACGGTGTGTAAGGTTGAGGTGGAGGCCGGTTATTTTGGGGTATGGAAAATTGAAGTACATGTCGTGTACTCAAGAAGTACATGCCGTGTACTTTATTTTTATTTCATTAATTGGATCGGGGTTGTGCCTAATGCTCGTAAACACCTTCTTCTCCGCCTAATTCCGTCCAGAGCATCCGAGGAGGCCGATTCTTCTATGAGCCACCGATCTGTCACTGGTTTTCCGAATGGAACTCCGTTGATTGCAGAAGAATCGCAGCGGTGAGTTCTTGGTTCTTCTTTAGCCTCGTTTCCTGATTCTTCCTCTCATGTGAGTTATCTGAGGTTGAGTGTTTTAGACGTTTTTGTAGATCTACTCCGTTCTAGGTAAATTCATGGGCTGAGGTTCAAGTATATCGATCTCTAAGGATCGAGGTAGGTGGTTTGTTGCCCTATGTTGATGTTCTTTGAGTTTTGGTTACAAAAGTGCCGGATACCCATGTATCGGGTATCTCGGGTTAGGGTTTTGATCCTGTTTATTGATCTGCATTAGATTGATTGTATGCTTGAGGTTATTAGATGATTAATATTTTCTTGTTAGCATTTTTGAGGATCACCCATGGGTGTTTTCTCTTCTTTTGGCTGTTGTTTGCCGTTTGGTATGGGTCGCCTACGAGGAAACCCCTATTGCACTGCTAGTATGCCTTTTGACTTGATTGCATGTATTGCCTGCGGTTTATATGCTTGTGGACGCATTTTGTAGCTATTATCCAAGTAGTTGTTTAACTTACTTAGGGCTGCTAATAGTCGATTACACATGACTGGACTGCTCAGGGCCGTGAGAACCTAGTGCGGGAGATCAAAGAGGGAATAGACGATTAAGTGCTTCCATAGAGGGTCTGTTGGTTTTAGTTTCGTATGAAATAACTATGGGTATCAGACATTGTGCTTCCCAAGAGTGTTCTTAGTTTAACCACGCATAGAGACCAGAGGGGGAATTATACGTAAGTTCTTCCTCAGAGAGTCTGTAGCTATTATTGCAAGACCATAGGGGAATTGATGTAAGAGCTTCCCAGAGTGTCTGTGCCTTGTTTGATTACTAGACTATAGGGGTCTGTTAGTTTAATCCACCTAGAGAGTCAATGTGAATTTTGATGGTTGGTTGTGATGAGTCCACCAAGCCAAAGAACAAGCTTGGGGTTTTTATTGCTTGTGTTAGGTAGTCTTTTTAGATACGTGTTGTGTTACTTGCTTATCTTGGAATAAGAAACTTTGTTGGTTTTCCCTGGTTGTGTAATTAAATGAATGTGAATGGTAATTGGTAGAATTGTTTACTGCATTGTTTACCATTAATTTTTCTATATCACTCACTGACAGTATGGAAAAAATCTTGTGGTGGTTTCCTATTGGGATTAGTCTCACACCCTGTTTGGGTCCTGATTTTAGGCCCAAACAGATTATATGGTTGCAGGTTTAGGTAGGGATTGTGGCCCTTCCACCTGAGGTACTTGATTGCTGGTCGGAGCTGGAGATCATGGGACTGGGTCTTGGCTCACGATGCTGCTGGAGTTGTTTTTTACTTTTAGTACTTTGGTTTCAGTTGTATTTCAGTATGTTGTTTTGCTTACTGCTTTCCATAGACACATGTACCATCCTGGATCATTGTTATATTAGACCTTTCTTTTACTTTTTGTTTAGTTGTTGCATGCTATTTACTGCTTCTTCTATTGTGTATGTTTATTCTTCCGCTGCATACTTTACCAAATGAGGGCATAGTTTCCCCACTGACTCACTAAGGCCCTCGCTGGTAGTCGGCAGCCTTTGGCGTTTGGGGAAACACACTTGAGGTCATGTGGTGAACCGGGTACGGGGCGCCAGTGGAAGGGCTCCGGATTTGGGTCGTTACAAAGAGAAATATTTTTTGGAGAATATTATTGGCCAGAAAGATGAACAATTCCAAACTATAATAATTTTAAGACCTGATAACCAAACTACACCTATTTATTAAGAAAAACCTCAAAAAATTGAGGAAGTTAAGAATGAGGAGTGGATTACTTCCATGAATGTGGATATTTACCCGATTTAGAATATATTTACTTTGGAGCTACATCCAAGACCTGAAAATAAGAACATAATTATCACCAAGTGGTATTTTAGAAATTAACTGAATGAGAAAGGTGAATTAATGAGAATAAGGAAAGGATGGTTTACAAGAGGTTTTTTCAAATTGAAGGAATTGACTTTAAATAAACCGTTAAACTATAGGAAAGTATCAAGGTCATGTTACCACCTTGGTATCACACCCGCACTCATTTTGGGTTGATGCAAACCTATTTTCTAAAGGTATGTAGCCAATTGGATCCCTCTAATGATACCTTAGAGGACACATGGTCTGAGAGGATGGGAGGCCGAGATCATCACACACTTTTGTGGGGAATTATTTCCTAATATGGGAATCTCTTATAAATTTAAGACATATTTATGAATCCTTTATTAAATACCATTCATGGACTAGGTCGCCTATATGTTAGAAATTATTAGCATGTGTTGATTTTAGAATCATAAATTTGTATTTGATGTTCTTCAGTGACAGATACATCTATATATATTTGTGTTTCTCCATAGATGGTACTGTTTCTATAGAATAGTTATAGAATCTTATATTTTTTATTACCAAGATTTTGGTTTGTAGAGACCCAAGATTGATGTACCTGGAAATTACATTAACTTTTTGGAATACTTAATACATGACACAAATAGATTCCAGAATACTATATTAGTTTAGTTTCTTTGGAAACATGGAACATAATCTTCCAACTTGTTGAATGATCTTCAACATCTCCCATATAGATCTTCCCATTTTGTTTTCCTAACTAAAACCTTTCTATATATCCTGGGAAAAAGAAAACATAAAAAGGGTTACCTCAAATGCTCAGTAAGCGTAAATATGAAGAACATAAAACAAAACATAAACATAAGAATTTAAAAACATGAACATATATTTTGAATATCAAAATAGTGAGTGGTGAAATAAATCATGGCAGTACGTAAGACATAGATCATAAAGGAACATTAACCATGATAAAATGCCATTACCAAAAAACATGGGATTGTGGAAAACAAATAAACACAAAATATGATTTCCATAGTATCCAATTAATTCCTTCCAATACCATATTAGTGGAAAAAGTTCATTACTAAACTAGGTTTACTTTTCATTCCAACCATGTATTGCTGAACAAGATTTACTTGTCATTACATCCCTGTATTACTGAATCAGATTTACTTTTCATTATAGTCATCTATATATCATGAGATATAAATCATTACCCAATGAATTTCAGGGATATTTAGGTCTCACTCATCTCATAATTAATCCATTCTTATGTGTTCCACAAAAACATAAAAACATTCACCGTAGCATAACCCATGAATGAAAATGGATTTCTTAAACATCATTCCATCGTAATTGAAATTAAATATATAGATTTCAAAAATAAAAATCTATAATAAACATAATAAAATCATAGTAATTACAGGGATATAAATATAACCCAATTTAAATAGTGTCATCTTAGATGGAAAATAATTTTGATAAAATGCTTGAAATTAATTCCTGGGGAAAATATCATTTCTTCTTCCAAAACGTTTTCCTTCCTCAAAATGCCACACAATTTTAGAAGAAATAATTTTTTGTGAAAATAAACTTGTAATATTGTAGGGTAAGCTTCATGTAAATAAGAAATTATGAAAGTGTAAAAATCCATTCATTCCATACAAGTTAAAAATACATTTTTCTTCTACTTTTGTCAGAAAAGTCAAAAAATACCTTGTACCGAAAATGACAAAAGATTTTATTCATACCATTTAAAAAAAATTACCAATGGGTAAAATTTTATTTGGAAAATTATATAAGGATATAAAGAGTATATTGGAATATATTTTTATGAAACATGGATGTGGATGATGAATATACCCCGGTAAATACTTATGAAAAAACAATCTGGAAAAAAATGAGATTTGTAAAGTTGTCCATTACCTTAGGTCCGATATGCTTCATACGTATATGAACCTCATGTATAGTGGGTTTAAACATATTATAAACTTTTAATAGAACCATAAAAATATTTATCATATCATATATAAACGACTTATGACTTTATATTACCCTTTCATTTATCAATTACATGTTAACGCAACATTTTTTGTAACAATCGTTTTATTTATCGTACGTGTTTTGAGATGTATTTCTTGATATTATTACTTATATAATTATTTACTTACTTATAGAATGTAAAACATGATTTATATATCATAAATATCTAGTATATAAATATATATATTTAAAATATAAATAATAGATAGATAAATGAAATGGAATACACCATTCATTGAGATGGTAATCCGTACGTATGCATGAACCTTGTTTCCTTTTCTTTATTTAATTGAATGGAAGAAAGTAAATGAAATATATATAGATATAAATATATAAAATAGAGTTATTATTTCATATATTTCATACTTATCTAATATATATACTTTATAGTCATTTTTTGAATTGTTAACGCGGAGAATGAATCTCATCGCGTCGTGGAGATGGTAGGGCGTACGTACACACGAGCGACGATATCATTCACTTAATGGTTAAATGGTATGGATTTGGATGGTATATTAATTCTAATTAATAGATATCATGTTATATTCTTCATTTAAATCCATTATATGCATCATTATACTCGTCAAAATAAAGTATTGTGCAATAACATATTACACCACGGCGTGGAGACGGTAAGTCGTACGTACGCACACACGGTGATATTGTTATTCGTAGGATGGATAAAAGGATGTATAAGGTTGTACCATAACTATTGTAACATATAATCATGTATAAGATATTGTATTTATTACATTAGTATGGAAACAACATATGAAGACGAAGTAGAAGAAGAAAATAATTTTGAAAGATGTGATAAAAATTACCTCTTTTCCGAGAATCTCCTTTTGGAATGCACAAAAGAACTCTTTAAAATGGAATTCTTTCCAAAGGGTGGACTCTAGGATGAATTTATTTAAGTTGGAAGGAGATTTTAGATGGTTATTTCTAAGAAAAATGGATTTTTAGGGATGATTAAAAGATAAGGAGAGGTTCCCTTTTATAAGAGAGGGGAGGTGCACCTTTGAAATGTCTTCAAATATTAATTTATTATAAATTCATTTTTGGTTTATAATTCTCCCAAAATCATTTATTTCAAATTTATGATGAGTTTGGGTCGAAAAACTCTCATGAAATAAAATTTAGACATGTTTTGATTTTATTTTAAACCTTATCATTTTTATTTATCCTTATTTAATATATTTAATTTTAATTGTGGTAATAATATTCTAAATAATAAATGGTTTTAAATATTTACTTTTGTGTTGTAAATTGTCCATAATTGTATAGTTTATGAAATTTTAGACCATATAATTTTCAATTTGTAATTTTTAAATATTTTTGTGATTTTTAAATAATTTAATAATATGTTATTTTTATAAAATATCAATAGTGTCAATTTTGAAACTATTCATTTATTTGACTTTAAATAAAATTCACACATAAGATAAATTCGAACCAAAATATTTAATACACTCTTAAAATGTCATATGAATCTATAAAATTCATGGAGTACATTAATTAGTTCATATTTTATTTATTTTAATATTTTTAACACCATTTGTTTGATATTTCTATTAATAAAATAATTTATACATCACTATTGTGTCATCATTAATGGTAATTATTTAATCTATAAAAATTATAAATAAATTAAAATTATGTTGATAATTTCTTTATATTTCTATATAATATTTCTTTTTGAAGTATTATCATATTTATCACTATATTAAAATTATTATACTTATAAGATATATGGGAGTGACATGTCATCACTATCTTTTGTTTTTATTATAATTACATCCCTTTCATGGGAAAATGTCAATTAAATTATTCAATTTCAACCCATATGTGATATTGGTCAACGTTAATTCATAAAATAGGATTTTGGAAGGTTTTAGGGTAAAATTATTATCCTTATCATATTGTTAGTTACCCTAATTTACAAGATTTACCTTTAGCTATGGTAAATAAAAATTACCATAATTACTATTAATAAATAAAAAAAGTAAAAGTATCCTATTAACATAATTTGGACACAATGATTCCAAATATGGAATCCATTTTTAATAATTCAAAATATAGAATTATCCTTAATTAATTTAAAATTAATTCTTGTTGTCAAAACCAAAAGGCGTGCTTTTTAGAATTAAAAACTTATCAAAAGATTATCATGTGTTTTTGTCCAATTTAAATGTGAAATTACTTAAAATTACCAAAATTGGATTAAAGGATAAAAAAATTATCCAATTCCACTTTAAAACAAATTAAAAATATAATCTAACTATATAAATAAATTAGACGAAAAGATAGTTTTGAATTAAAATGCAGTATTTTTCACTATTCATCAAAATATGAATTTCATTAGAAAAATACCAAAATTTCAACCAAGTTAAATTTTTATGTCCCTATTCCAAATAAGACATTTATTTTTCAAAATATAATATATAAAATTTTGAAAAACTAGATTTAACATAGGTGCGCCATGAAAAGGTGAAAAAACTACATTTTTTGAAAAATAATTCTTTTATCCAAAAAATTGAATTTCTTCTTATGACATGTTCTATAAAATACATAAGATGGATTTTAATGTTATATAAAATTTAAAATTTGGTTAATAAAATTCATAACAACTAGTTTATATCCCATTAAATAATAATATTTTAATAATATATCATTGTATAGTGAAACTCGGTATTGTGTACAACGCAAGATATCGTGGAAGGTCTCTCTTGCGTGTAATGAAAACAAAGTCAATGTTGTGTTTAGTGAAATCATCCTTATGTGATCCTTATAACATAATCCAAATATAGTGATTTTATAAATTGAACAAAATATATACTCATTATTGCGTGAAATAAATTCTCTCAAAAGTACTTGAAATTGTATGTAACACAAGCAAAGAATAGTGTTGTGTATACTGCAAGCTAATAAGGTGTTGAGTATAGTGAAAGATAATCTTGGTGTAGCTTAAAAAACAAGGAATCAAAGAAATTAAAAATAATCTATCTCATAAAATCTCAGAGTATTACTTTCTACCCCCCTTAAAATAAATTTCCCCCTCGAAATTCATTGGAGTTATAAATGGTTTACTACATGAAAGTTTCCTTCATCGAAACCCAAACAGTAAAAAGGGATACTAAAACTTCATTTTAAAAATTAATTTTTGAAACATAACAGTTACCCAAAGTAACTCATCACTGGGTTTCCATATAAAAGAACATAAGCAGGAAGTGAAAACACGGATATGGAAGAGAAATGTAACCATGAAGTTCTGATGGATAGTGATGGAGAATAAGGTTTTGAGAAATTTAACTACCATAATTCCATAAATATGTGATGATTTATGAGACCATCTAATTCATCAAATAATAAGGTATTAGGATAACATTTTTGATTATCAAGATCCTTTTCCTAAAGTTAAAGAACATGAGAAGAAATACTTACTTGATTTTAGTAAAATATTATCATTGGTCATTCCTTGACCAATTTCTTCATCATCTCTTATTCAAAAAAATCATATTGTATTTTTCATTCCTAAAGTGTTAGAAGGTCATGCGATCCAAAAATTGAATGATATCTCATTTCATCTATCTTTATCACAAAAAGGTTATCACAAGTTATCAAATATACATAAGTCCATCTATGGTGAGATTAATCGTATATGGTTTCAAAAATGGACTTATACTTTATCTATCATACTGCTTAGATAAAATAAAACTAATTTATACTATCCATGGACTTCCCATAGTCTAGTGGTGGGTGATAATGTCCTATCACACTACGATTGTGGGTTCGAGTCTTGTTGCATTTTCTGACGCGACAGGTTGTCTCTCGTTCTACGGGTTGTGCTTTTTCTAAAATTATACTATTATAACATTATATAAATAATATTAAAAAAGGATTTAGCCATAAAAAATACTATCTAATATCCAATTTAATCTATTCAAAACTTTAGGATTTTCCAAAATACTTCTTTCCAAACACATAGTAAAAAAAACAATTACAAGAAAGGTCATATAACAAGCATGTTAATATCTTCATTTATCCCCCATATATCATAAGATATATCTTGTTGGTCACATTCCAAACTTTTGAATGACTTCATCATGCATTATTTTGAGCCATTTTAATAACCTAAATTACCATATATCCTTATTAAAAACATGCATGTTTCCTTATTCCCAAATTTATTGGATATATTCATTAAGTCCGAAAAAGTTTTATACTTCATCCATGATAGCATAACCCTCTTGTCACTAACTCCATAATTAGATATAAATAAACAAGAGTCATAAAACATACTTATTCAAATACATCATTATCTTAACATACGGGACATATTAAGGGTTATATTCCTCTTATTCATGTGTTCTCCAAGTATATCACCTTACCGTTAAATAACTTTTCTGTCTCCTTAGAACAATTTAACATATCCATTCCAATCCTTAATGAAAAACTTACACTGAAATAACATATATATTTGATGATTCATATACCATAATATTTGAATTCTAAAATATATAACCTCAATCATCGAACTTTATTCTTAAACCATTACTCAGGATCCATCATCTTCATTTTTCCTAAAATATGAATCACGTCTTAATGTTTCTAAACCTAAAGATTCTTATATTTAATGTAAAAAATATTGGAAGAACATAACATACCTTTCACATATCATTTACAATCTATTTATCCTCAACAGTATGACCAATACTGATACCATTTTCATGATTCCCTTGATGATATTTCCTCTTAGGAAATAGATATTCATAATTCCCATACTTTCAACATTTGAAAC
Source organism: Viscum album (assembly GCA_963277665.1). Taxonomy (NCBI): domain Eukaryota; kingdom Viridiplantae; phylum Streptophyta; class Magnoliopsida; order Santalales; family Viscaceae; genus Viscum; species Viscum album. The sequence continues at coordinate 691,273,893 of OY728167.1, forward strand.
AATCAATGCTAAAATATGTGTTTTGTAGTTCTGGATATCTACTAAGACTAAAAATCAATGTGTGATAATTACATATCAGATAATTGAAACACATAATTAAGGTAAATTACTTATAATATTTCAATCTATGAAATCATTAGTTTAACCCTCGGTTAGCCATGATTATCACAAAAAACCCTGATATTTTAACCTATATATAGACATATCCTTAGGAAATCCCTAGACATATAATTATAAATATCTATAGGGATCTCACTAAAGTCTTTTCATCCTAGTTTCCAAATCATGACTAAACCATCACTCTAATACAAACTATAGAAATCCAAGATTGACATACATGGACATTCCATTAATTTTTAGGAATAATTAATACATGAAACAAATAGATTCCCCAAGACTATATTAGTTTAGATTCTTTGAAAAAATGGAACAGAATATTCAAACTTGGTGAATGATATTTAATATCTCCCATAAATATCAACCCCTTTTTTCCAACCTAAAACATTTCTTTTTATCCTGGGGAAAAGAAAACATAAAATGGGTGAGCTCAAATGATCATTAAGGTTAAACATGAATAACATCAAACAAAACATAAACATGTGAATATATGAACATGAACATATATTTTAAATTTCAAAATCGTGAGTTGTGAAATAAATAATGGCAGTACGTAAAACATATATCATAAAGGAACATTAACAATGATAAAATAGCATTGGCATAAAACATGGGATTATGGAAAAATAATAATCAAATAATACTATTTCCATAGTAGCCAAGGAATTTCTTCCAAGACCATCATAGTGGACAAAGTCCATTATTGAACTAGATATACTTGTCATTCCATCCATTTATTATTGAACCAGATTTACTTGTCGTTCCTGCCTAGTATTACTGAACCAGATTTACTTTTCATTCTAGTCTTGTATATATCATGAGATATATATATTTACCCAATGAATTTTAGGGTGATATAGGTCCCATCAATCTCATAACGAAACCATTCTTATGTATGCCACAAAAATATAAAAACATTCACCATAGCATAAACCATGGAATAAAATGGATTTCCTAAACATCATTCCATCATAATTGATATAAAATAGATGGATTTCCCAAATAACATTACATAAAAACAAGAAAATCATAGTAATAACAAGGATATAAATATAACCCTATTTAAAGAGTGTCACCTTAGAATGAAAATAATTTTGAGAAAACACTTGAAATTAATTCTTGAGGTAAATATCCTTTCTTCTTCCAAAATATTTTTCTTCCTAAAAATGACACACAATTGTGGAAGAAATAATTTTATATGAAAACAACCTTTTAACATTATAGGGGATGCTTCAAGGAAATAAGGAATTATAAAATAGTAAAAATCCATTAATGTCGTACAAGTAAAAAAACATTCATCTCGTTACTTTTTTCATAAAAGGAAAAAAGTTCCTTGTATTGAAAACGACAAAAGATTCCATTCATACCATTTAATAAAAATTTAAGAAAGGGTTAAATTGAATTTTGAAAATTATATAAGGATATAAATAATATTTTTAAATATATATTTAGGAAACATGGATGTGGATGATGAATATACCCCAGTAAATACTTATAAATAATCAATCTCAGATAAAAATGAGATTTGGAATGTTATCCTTTACCCTAGGTTCGATATGCTTCATATGTATATGAACCTTCTGTATATTGGGTTTAAACATACTATTAACTTGTAATAGAACCATAATAATATTTATGATATCATATATGATTTACTTATGACTTTATATTACCCGTTAATTTATCAATTCCATGTTAAAGTAACATTTTCAGTAATAATCGTTTTATTTATTGTACATGTTTTGAGTTGTTATTCTTGATCATATTACAAATATCATTATTTACATGCATCAAAAATGTAAACCATGATTTATATTTCATAAATATTCAGTATAGAATATGAGTTAGGTAAATCATAAACCCAAAGTTTGAATATGTTGAAATGGGATAGGGAAGACATATCGGGTATGTCCCATAACACTCTAAGATTCCAAGTTCCACCATAGTGTCTCCAGAGATCATGATGATTATAAAACCCTTTATAATGGGTTAAGGTGTCACTTGTTAGTGGTTTAGAGCCGTTTTTCATCAATATCATGTCCAAGTGGAGAGATATCTTTTCCTTTCCAAGGGATATGAAAGATTTTTGAAGACTTGAATATCAAGATGATAAATTTGGGTCAGGAAGAAGGATATCCAATAACCATTTCTGAACCCTAGGGTAGTCAACTCTTGATTTATGAATCTTGTGTCCCATTCCCTATGGTTTTGAATCATGAGGTTCAGTTTATTAAAGGTTTGGGAATGAAGTGGCGCATTCTTTCCTTGAGAAAGGTTAAAAAACACGGTGATGTGATGTTGAGGATGTCAAATCCACTCGGATAGTTTGGTACGGAGACTATAAATCATGATCCAAAATGCTTGTGTTATGAATAATGATATGGGACCATCATACCAGGGATGAACCAAAATAGACTAAGGTTCTGGGTTCCGCCACAGTGACGTCATGCTCACAATAATTAGAAATACCTTTATATCAGGCCATGATGTCTCTAGTTAGTGGGCTTAATCCCTTATGCATCAATAGCATGCCCAAGTAGATAGACATAATTTTATTTTAAAATGTAGATGAATGGTTTTTAATGACCCAAGGTACTTTAAATCATGAATTGTGAGTTAGGGAAAATTTAAGATCCAAAAAGGGTTTGAGCACCCTAAAAGTTGTGTCTCCACCTAGAAAACATATTCTCATAGTGTGGGAATGTGAAAAATCATTGATCCAACTTTTTCCTCAACCAGGGGGTTGAGATAGCATATCTTGGATTATATTAGAGATATAAATTATCCCCTATGAGATTTATGCCTTATTTATTTGCACCCAATTTTTTTCCTAAACTAAGAATATTAAGAGTTTTGTGGGTGAAGACATGTCTTTTTCTCAGTTCACCCTTCACAGGTTTTACACCTAAAAAGTTTTGTGTCCCTTTCACCTGAAGATTAATGTATTCTTATTTGGACCATCATAGGCTAGAGTTTAAGGTCATACATCTTTGACCAAAGTTTCATCAGTTTACTGTCGTGACACCCATGGACCTAATATAGAGGATGATACACATGGTCCTCATTAGGATACCCAGGGCTAAGAGTTCTCTAATATACTTCTGAGTGGGATATGATGGTTTTGTAAATAATGGCTCTAGGTTCTTGAGTTATGAGTAATGAAATGTGATAATCATACTAAGAATGACCCAAAATAGACTGAGGTATTGGGTTACTCCCTAATGATGTCAGGCTCATAGGGATTAGAAATACATTTATATTGGTCCAAGATATTGCCGGTCGGGGGGTCTATTTCCCTATTCTTCAATATAATGTCCAAAGCCATATATATCTTTTACTCATGATGGTATATGAAAGGTTGACAGTGACCATAGGTTCTCAAGAAATAAAGGGTGGCATATGAATTGAGGTTCTTAAAAAGATAGTTGAAGAACCACATACTCTGGTTCACTGGGGTAAGGCTCTTGTGGTCCTTTTACAAATAATTATAATTGGTGATTTCATATATGTAGTTTAACATCATACGATGAGGATTATTTTCATGTAGTTTAACATCATATGCTAAGGACATGCACCCGTGTAGTTTATCGTCGTGCGGTAAGGATGTAATTCTATACAGTTTAATGTCTTACTACTAGGATGTGTGAGTTGAAATGAAATAATGGAAATATTGTGATTATATGCATGGGTTGAGGTCCGGGTTTCAATACATACCTCAGGAAAATGAGAATCATACCACACATAGTTCTAAAGGGTCGGGAAGTTTAACGTCTTGCGGTGAGGATGTGGGTCCCTCGATATGAAATAGTGGTATTGTGTCCAGTCCCATTAATAGAGTGATTGGTGTCACTATTTATCCCATGGGGTTGGAAATCAGGACACACATAGTTCTTAATGAAATTCCCTATGCATGCCTAACACATACACAAAAATGGGTCATTTTATACTTATTTATTATGACTATGACCGGAGTTTGAAATTCATGCATCACTACATATCATGTGAGTACAAGAATCAAGTCCCACATAGTTCATGAACAAGAAACTTTCTCTTCATAGGTCTGGACTATATGTAGAGGTGGTCATTATTTCCATTGATTATTATTTCTGGGCCTAGGACTAGATACCAAGTCATCACTACATATCCTATGATGATAAAACTGAAGCCACTAGTAGTTCTTAAAGAACCATTTAGTTTAATGTCATGTGGAAAGGAAAAAAGATGGAATTATGTGAAATAAATGTATATTTTGTGTTTGGGCTCAAGGGTGGAAAAGTTTTCATTGCTACATACCTCATAAAAATGATAATCAAGCCACACTTAGTTCTTAAGGATGTAGTTGGTGGAAGGCCAACACCAATCGTAGTGGTCATCTAGGGTGAGGTTCACATGAGTGTGTAGTTTTATGTTGTGAAAGGGACATTAACCATGCAGTTTAACATCATGTGTTGAGGACTCAGGGTATGCATTTTAAGGTCTTACATACACGACCAAGACAAGCCAATGAAAATCTAAAACACCATGTTTGTGCAGGGAAACCCATACCGGAACTCTTAAACTCATGTGAGCTATGCTTGATGTGAGAAACAGGGAATGGAAAGGGTTTATCTAACCATGAATAGGAGTTTAGGAGAAGGATAGGGGAATTTGGTATCATGTGGTTTATAGACCTAGATATAGGATCGAGGCATCACATTTTATCTCATTGGAAATGTGAATCAAGTCAAACGTAGGTCAAAGAAACTCGTGTAGTTTAATGTCATAAAAAGAGGATATCTGTGGTTCATTTTAACTTCATGTTGTAAGGAAATGGTTCACACTACATTAAAGAAAGGTGATGTTATCAGATCGTGCATTTTTACATCATGTATCAAGTATGTGGGTCATCTGATGTGAATTATGATTGATGTAATGGGTATGTGTAGTTTATCATCATGCAGTAGGGACGAGAGATGAAATGATGTTTAACATATTCCTACTAGGATTATCCTATATAAATTAATGTCATATAAATAGGAAAACTTGTACAATTTAACATCATGTTACCAGGATGAATTATGGGACTTACACTGATGTAAAACCCATGGTGACACCAATACAATGTGTTTCTTTAGAAATATCACATTGGTGGGTGGTGTGACATGATTCACATCCACTTTGGCCAATGAGTAAGCCTCATTTTGATAGACCTTATATATGTTGTATGGTACTTCCCATTTGGGTTCCATCATTAGGGGATTATTTCCTGATACCATTGAGGTTTTGATGACAAACACCAGTTCCCCTTGGGAAAATGATTAGAGGTGAACATTTTTGTTGAAGGATCATGAAATCCAATTCTAATAGACTTGATGTTTGAGAAACATGTGAAAGCTATTCTCATCATGACTCTACAATTCATCCTGATACTTTTTCAATTTCTCATTGTCTAAGATCTATCTGCAAATAGCTATTTGAAGTGAGGGAAGTTGTAATTTTATGGGTTTTACTATCATGGTCCCTTACACTAAGAAGTATGGGGTTTCTTATGTAGAAGTACATGTGGTGGTACAATAGGACCATATATATTGGACGATCTTGTCTAGACAAGAAATTTTTTCCTTATTCCCCATCTTATGGATTATATATGATAGAGTCCTATTGAGGGACTCTATCTTTCCATTTTTGAATACATGATATCTATATGAGTGATTGGACATGATGTTGTACTCCATGTACTATTTATTCAACTCTGTAGAATAGAAGTTCGTGTCTTTGTCTGTCAAAATTGTGTAAGAGACCCCAAACATGGTGATGATATGGAACTTTATAAAGTTAGTGATTTTATTTATCCCGACTTCCTTGAGTGGAATCACCTCATACCATTTAGAAAATAAGTAATTGGAAGTAAGGATGTACTTGAACTGCTTACCTGTGGCTGGGGGATTTTTCCCCATAACATCCATCTCCCAAATGGAAAATGGATAAGAATATTTAGCTGTATGTAGCAGTTCTGGGAGTTTATGGATGAAGTTTACATGGATCTAGCATTCATGAAATTCTTGGGTGTATTCCACGTAATCATGTATCCTAGTTTTTTGGTAATATCATAACATCTGGAGATGGTTGGAAAGTTGAGTCCCAGATTGATGGTTTTCACAGGATCCCACATGGACTTCTTTGATGACGATGTAAATCTCTCCTTCGGTTATGCATCTGAGGAGGATTCCATCAAATCCACCCATATAGAGTTCTTTCCTCTCATTTGTCACATCCTAAAGGGTGAAACTAACTATGTGGTGCCAAATATGTTCCCTTCTTTCTTGATTCATTAGGAGAGTCGTGTTTTGAAGATAACTGATTATGGGATCCATATATCCAGGGGTGTACATTGGTTCATCACACTCTAGGGAATTTTTGACCTGATTTATTTCTTTAATATCAAAAATTAAAATCACTGAGAGCAATCATTAATCTTGAATACAATAGATTACTTCATCCTACTCAGGTTTGGTCAGGACGGTGGTTGTATTGGCTAATACATCAGCGTGATCATTCTCTGATTAGGGAAAATGATGTAACATAAGAGGAAAAGGGAAATCTACCAATTTTTCCCTGACATAGCAAGTGAGAGGGTTTATTACTTCCTTTTTTATGGAATATTCACAATTGATCTTATTTATCACAAATTTTCAATCCCCTTTGATATTCAGGTATTCTATTTGCAACTATAGGGAAAGTTCCAACCCCGCAATGGGGGGTTGATATTTTTCATCATTATTTTTTCTACCTTCGGATATTGATAAAGTTTATAGAAAAATGGATTTGTGTGGAGAAAAAAATACAATCCCTAATCCAACCTGATTGAGCTTCGGTTTTTTCACCCTTGTGTCGATAGGACTGAGAGGAACCATCAAAATACATCTCCCATTTGTATGGAGTGTCATGGGAATAAAAGACCTCCTAATATGGAAGATTGGTGTCCAAAAGTGTATTTTGTAGGGAAGGATGTGCTTCAAGGAAATTAGTAAGGGATTTCCCTTTCACCAACTTCTACGATACAAACTGAATATCATATTGATGAAGAATGACTGCCCATCAAGCCAAACAACCAATTAACATTGTACGACCAAGAATATACTTGGGGGGATCAATAATAGAGACCATATGGACTTCATGGTTCAAAAAATAATGCCCTGGGTTTTTTACAATGAATATGAGTGAAAGGAAGTTCTTCTAGACATCAGAATATCTAGTCACAAAACCTAGCATCGTCTAGATGAGGTAGTATAGAATATTCTCTCTACCCGTGATGTTTTTCTATGCAAGGAGGATGACCAGTGATTATTCCATGGAGGCCACATATCAGATGAGTGGCATCCCTATCACTAGAGGAATCATCATAGGTCAGTTCAGTAGGAACTCATTGAGACTTTTGAAGTCTTCTTGGTAGCCATCATCCCATTGATAGGTGATTCCCTTATTTATTATCCTAGTGAAGGGGAAAGCATGGTTTCACAAGTTGTCTATGAATCACTGAATGTAGGTGAGTTTCCATTGTATCCCCCTCAATACTTTGAGATTAATTGGGGTTAAATTGATAAAATAGCACTAGACTTCTTTGGGTTAGCCTCTATTCCAGGATGACATACCCCAAAGCCAAGGAACTTCCTTGATGTTACACCAAAGGAACATTTCATTGGATTCATCTTCCAATTGTGTAGTCACAGCTTGTCGAAGATTTTTTGGATACTCGTGAAGTGATCACTTATCTATCAGGATTTGACAACTAAGTCATTGATATAACACTCTGATATCTTTACCAAAAATGGGATGAATATAAGATGTGTGGCATGTTGATATGTGGTTCTAGTGTTCATCAAGAAAAATGGCATGACCTGATTGAAAAATATCGCATGAGGAACTCTGAAGGTAGTGTATTATCCATCTTGAAGGGACATAATTATCTGATTGTGCCCTGAATACCCATCCATGGAGGAAACAACTTGGAAGACAACAGTTTCATTGATCAAGAGTTATGTGATCGGAAATGGTAATTCTTCCTTTGGGCAATGTCGATTAAGGTCTATAAAATTGATCCAGACCCTATTATTCCTTTTTTTCTTGAAAAGGATGATGTTTGAAAGCCATCTTGGATATCTCACATATCATACAATGTTGTCTTCGATCAGTTTCTCGATCTCTGCCTCTACATTGGTGGCATGGGAGGGGTGCATCTTTCTGGATGCCTGCTTGAAGCAAAGATTCTTACCAGGTAAGTCAAGATGGTGTGTAGCCACATAAAGAGTCAGCCTGGGAATTCCTATATACTTACAAGAGAACACATATTAGTTTTTATTCAAAAATTAAATTTATATCTCTTTATCTTCTAGGGGAATGATGTCACTAATCAGATTAGGTCACGGGTCTTATTTCATTCCCAGATTTATCTACCTGACTTCATCAATGGTGGTTGATAGGCCTTCCTCGAATGCATGACTAGTGTTCTTAAGCTTAGCCACATCTTCATGTATCCCTGATCTTGTGGAGGCAGTTTAGAAAAATATTGAAATCTAGGGGGTTCTCCTTCACTATTGGGGTAACCAAATCTTGGATAAGATACATTGTCATCCCCTACATCCCAATTCATTATAGAGAGATGTCAAAGATGATTATATTTTACACCTTTATAGGGGAAAGGAGGGTCTTAGAACTCTAGGGTCAAGTCTATCACCTCAATTAGATTTATGGGGAGCACATAGTCATTGTCGAGCATACTCCAGGTATTTTTAGAAGTTTTCCCCGAGACACAGGGGGCTATAACTAGTATATCATCATCTATAATTTGTCATTTTCCACCATTTTTATAGAAATATACTTGAGTATATGTGTCTCTATAAGTCTCAAAGGGGGTGTTCTAATCATTAAGTATGCTGAATTAACCATCAATGGGGTACTTCATACACTGATGGAATGTTGAAGGTATCGCCAAATAGTTATGGAGCCAGGTCCTTCCAAGAAGGACATTGTATGTGCTGCCTTACTGGATAACCATAAACTCGGAATGAAACGTGAGATCCCCAAACGAATAATTGAGTTTTATCTTCCCAATAGGTCTTTTATCATGCCTATCATACCCTTGAATGGGATGATTTGTGGGAGATAGGTCCCCTTCTACATATCACAAATTTCTGAGGGTCTGAATTGGGATTAGATTTTCTGATATCCATTATCAGTCAGAGCCATTTATAAATTGAAATTTTTTATTCTTCCCAATACATGTAGAGGAATTATTTTTCCTTGAAATACGTCTTCTTGATCCTGATCAATGAATGAGATAGTGACATGTCATTCTACCAACATGGTATCCACTCGATATACCTCATCTACAATGTCTTCTATGTTGAACTCCTATGGGATCAAGAGGGTTTCAATAAGTGCCTCCCTACGTTCTTTTGAAATATAAAGCACATCAAGGATATAGATTTTGGTTAGGATAGCTTCCATCTATATTATAACATTATACTTTTGTGAAAAAAGGTCAGTGCTTCTTGGTATTGTGTTTCTCTTAGGCATGTGGTTCCTGGTTCAAGGAGTTTGAGGTGGAATCGTGATTGTGAAAAATTAGAGGGAATATTAGCTGCTAGTGGTTCAGGTCACACTGTCCTTCCATGTTTTCTAGGTTGATCAGATAATTAAACCCCCACTATGAGGTCATACAAGAAAATTAGGTTTGTAAGACTGCTGGAGGGATCTAGTGAAACTCCCTACCTCTTTTTAGGATTGCTAAAGTGCTTTCCCATGAGTCTCAGGTACATATATTTTCTCCTTTTGTACATGATCGAAATATTGGTCCCAACCATGCCTATGTTTTCTCTTGTATCCTCAGTTCTGTTGCATGCATCCTCCAATTCCATGGTTATGTGTGGGAAAATCAAATTCGGGGGGCATATTCATCATCAGAGAAGAGTTACTCCAAGTGTATCACATTGAAAAAACCAAATATGAGCTCTGTTTCCAATGAGGATTCCATTTCGTGTGGTAGTTACCATTATATGATAGTTGCAGGGAAGAAATATGCAAGAGTAAGATATTTTGTTGGAGCAGAATATGACACTTAATCCTCTGTTTATTCATTCTTTTGGTGGTCAATCCCACCATTGGGAGGAATATTTGATATTGCCTATTTTCATGGTGAGATATTGTAGGATTGCACATCTTCCGTCTTAGGGTGGAATGGTCTCAATCAACTATTTTCAAGCCATCTAGTTTTTTAAATTCTGCTCACACTTGGATGTAACTTTCTTCCAATCACCATCTTCTTATGATTGGGTGATGGTTATATATCCAAATTCTCTAATGAATTATCTAAAACCGCCTATCTTGAATTGATCATGCCTTAATGGAAATCTTTTCAGATGAAACAGTCCTAGATATGATGGCCCATCATTCTATGGAAAGGGAAGTAATTGGGACATTTTGTGAGGCTGACCTCATCAGGCTTCCTCTACTATGGAAGTGTGAGAAGATTATTGTCCAAGGACTCTAAGAAATAATTGGGGACTTGTTCATTTTGAAAGGATTATACTTTTTTCATCCGTTCCTGAAATATCGAGAAACCATGATTTCTCTGTGCTTCTGGTCAATGGTGATTCTATGGTCGGCACTGCTCCACCAGGGGTACTGGCCTATTTAGGATCTCCCTAGATGCTTGGATGGTCACCGCTATGAGTTTGAGAGTGACTGTTGAAGCTTTTTCCTTACATGGAATCCTCCCCTATTTTGTGGTAATGGGTTTATTTTTGAATCAGTTTTGATAAATAGCCTCCTCAAGACGTTTTTCCGTTTTAGTGAACTCACATAACTGAAATGGATACTTCATGGGGATTGGATTTTTCTACAACTCATCCAATATATTCTCATCACAGAGTTCTAGAAGTTCCTCCTATGAGTAAGGGATGTTTAGTGAATAAGTTAAACCCTTCCATATGGATATGAATTCATACGCCCTCTCATTCTCATGTTTTTTGCAGTTTGGAAGGTTGAAGATCTTTGTTTTTCTAGAATGGAGCTGAATTGATAAATGAATTGGTGGTGAAGGTCATCTCATCTTGAAATGAATTTTACCATCCGGCTTCTATTCCATACAAAATATATCCCGGACAAAATCTATACAAAAAACATAATATTTTTCTCATTATATTGATTTGGAGGGCCCATCATCAGTCCACATCGGGATATGAAGTGTGTGAGATGTTGTTCAAGGTCACATGTATCGTCAAAATTAGAGAATTTAGGATTGCATAAATTGGGTGGTCGAGAATTGCCATCCAACCATTTGGGATATTGATTCCTCTCAGGCTGCACTGGTGCACATATCCCTTCCATGGCTTCCATTTGAGTATCTAGGGACTTGATGACATTAAGAAACTCTAGGTGAACTACTGTCTAAGCTACCTCCCAACTACAGGGAGTTGGTGGAGGTCGATGAGGATTTCCCACTTTCATTTACCTCTAATTCGCTATTTTTCCTAAGACTGAATGATCATCCTAGAATGGGAGATGATTTCACCGTAATGGAGGGAATTCATGATCATTTTTGACTTCCTCATCTATATATACTAAATAACTAGCTTTGGAGCCAATATGATGATCATACATCACTCTTGCAGGTAGTTTGTCTATATGAGGGACAACATTCATCTCTTCCTGAAGATGATACTCATTGGGATTATTTCCCCTTCGTATATCCTCATTGAGTTTTTAGAGTTTTATATTTTTCTCTCATATCATGACAATTGTTCCTCCATGTAAGGAAGTTTAACTCTTCTAGATGGTGATTGGGATGTAGTTGTACATTTTCCTTTTTCTTTGGTAGCATTCCACTAGGGAGTTGGGAAATCGGTATTTAGAGGTGCCATATTTTGGAGTCTTCTTTGGTTCTGGGTGCGTACAGCCTTATTTGGTGCATCCAAATCACCCTCCTCTTAGGGTGAATTATTTTTGTTGTGACCACCTTTATTTTAAAATTAATCAACTCCTATCATGTTGACAGTGATTATATTTGTATAGGCATATTCGGCAATGGTTTTTGGACAATACTTTCAAGAAAATAGGTTGATTATACACATCTTTCATTGGGGTCGTTATTCAAACCCTGCACAGTATTGGTCATTCTTGTCTTCGAACCTATTGGAGTCTAATTTCCTTCATTGTATGCTCCTCTTGTCTTAGTCTATAAATAATGACCTTAAAGGAGTTTTTAGTCATGATTTCCAAAAATTTACTGACCAGTATAGGTTTTCCTTAGGATGGTTGAAATAGGTGGGATGTTGACCGTTGATTTTTCCCTCTTAATCTATAGAATAATGATTCTCTATGTGGTTATGAAAATGATGAAAATGCCCCCACACTGTGGGGTGGGGTCATTAAGGTCGGCAATTGGAATTGATTGGTCCTATTATTGAGGATCCAATGATTCGGGTAAGATATTTAATAACTCCTGGGATAGACATGAAGATATAAATTCCCTCATCCTAGTGGAGTGGGGATGATCTGGAATCACCATTGATGTCACCAGGATCTTCTTAGGGTATAATAATCATAGTGATAGTTATTGAGTAATACATTCCCCCCGTATAGTTAATTGGGGTTTTCTTGTAGATGATACTGATGTGTCTTGAATCCTCTTGGGAATTGATAATCTTAGAGGTGGAGCCAGTGGTAAATTATCTCATGTACTTGTGAGTTGGGTCCACTCCTCAATGGCTAATATGGAAAATTCTATTAAATCCTATTTTATGTGGTGAATCTATGATCACATTGGATCTGGGTGGGATGGTATTTCATGATGAGAACCATTCCTTAGGATAAGTTTTCTAGGTGATCGTAATTTTATTCTCTGTGTCTGAAATGGATTCCTATAGATTTGATGTGGCCAATTGGAAGTATTGTTGTCTAGCCTCTCCCTTTGTTTGTGATGTTTAGGCACTGTTGAAGCGGGGGAATTCCATTGTACTTACCAAATGGCCCAAGCATTACCTGGTCCCCGGATCTTGTAAGAGGATATAACATTATAGGATGTCATATCTGAGGGGTTATACTATTCCAGGGGTGTGGAAAAGTGTAATTCTACATTCTCTTATAATCATTGAATATAGATTCATGACATGGATTTGGAGATCAACTATCGAAGGTTCTTTATGAAGTGGCGGAAAGTGTGTTACTGATTTGCATTGTGATTTTCCAATTTTTTGGATCCTAATTGATGGAGAAATAATCCAAATCCAAAGGAAAATAGAGTATCTTGGTGGTCTAAATGTTATTGGAATATCCTAGATAAGGGTGATATCTAGCCTTCAGCTGCTGATGAGTGGTCTACGTATTTTTACACAGATAAGGCATGTACTCTTTTTCTATCTCTTCTAGGACATCATAGTTGGAATAGAAAAGGGAAAATGATGGGTAGTGTCACGACCCGTCCCCTAGAGCCCGTGTTGTGACAACCCCAAGCCCGCCTTCCATAGGCCAGGGGTTGGCGACTAGCACCGTAATGGAATATCCCTAAAAAGGGAAGTAATTGTCTCAAAAACTTGTACACTCACAGAAAGGACACACTGCGCACAAGTAACACAATCGAAGAAGAATGGTACAACCACAACTAAAAACCACCACTAGGTGTAAAAGTGTGTATTGAAAGTAAAAAATCCAAAATACTAGCCCAACTAAAATAGAAGTACAGAAAAAAGGGTTAACAACTTCTGAGGTCATCTGCCTAGGTTCCTACAAAAAATGTAGGTACAGATCATCACCACAGCTCTCCAAGTCTACCGGTTACTTCCGTACATCGTCTGTCAATCACCTCTGAGCACTTTCATGCCCTGACTCTTCAAGACTTAGTCTAGTTTTCTTTCATCTACACAAGACACAACAGGGTTTAGGAGAAGCCCATGAAATGGTGAGTATAACAATACTCAGTACGGACCTTGAGACCCCAGATGGTCTCCCATAATTCCACAAAGAAAAATCCACAAAACATGTTCTGAATCACAAAGCAGAAAGCAGAAGACAGCTCACATATGGTATAACATAATTATAAAAGTACAAATGATTATCTGTAAAGATAGATCATCTTATTTTGCTGATAGGCTTTGTCGCCGATCCACATAGGGTCGCTAGATGTTGATCCACAGAGGGTCTCTAGGTGTTGATCCACATAGGATCGCTCGGTAACGATCCACACATGATCACTCAGTGCTGTTCGACACCGGATTTCTTGGGGATGATCCACACAGGATTTCTCGTTGCTGATCCACATAGGATCACTCCATGTTGTTCCACACATGATATCTATTCATTATTCACATCACAGCCAGCCACTGGATTCCCGTACAAGGCACACATGATTCTAGTAGGATTCGCTCCTCAATCGATTGGTTGTATTTCAAACATACTGAATTCCAATAAATAAGTAACTTGATGAACTTTCATGTCATAAGGGTTCCAATGCAATAGATGGCGTGTCAACCAAACGCCCGGTCTGTAAGTTATAGTCATTTTAGTGTCGAGGGCCCGATTGGATTTGGGTACGATCCAACCCGACCCAACTCCAAATTTCCTGAAAGCTCACGTGGAGTATCTTAAAAGAACCACCTCCTCTTAGGTAGTCTAGTGTCATAGATGGTTCGTCAAATGGATGTCTGTTTTAGGAGATACGCTCATTTAACCATAACTGGGATAAATAGGGGTTTGGGTCCAGTCTGACCCGGTCAAACCAACCCGACCCAGCCCGAAGGGGCTGGGCTCATCATGGTTTGGTTGGGGCTATCCTGGCCCACGGGGCCATGGGTTTGGCTCGGCCCACCTAGCTGGGCACGGCCCGCCTGGCCACAGAATCGCTCGGCCCACTAGCCGAGCGTGGGGGGTCTTCTCCCCTCCCAAATGGAAAAATCCATTTGGGCCTTTAAGGGAGCAGCACCAGTTAGAGTTTTCCTCTCCTGGTTGGTCCCGCAACACCAGTCACACATGGTACCCATAGACTACGGGTCCGCCCTACACCATGGCTAGAAGCCACAACCTTCCACCGCAGTGCGCTACCCGGCTCAACAACAATGTCATATGGCGCCGCTATCCCCTGGCCAGTCCGCGTGGAACAACCTACAACGGACCCATGGGCCCAGGTCTTCCCTCCACCATGGCAAGAAGTTGTGGACTTCCACTTTGACATGCCGCCTTTCTTCAATGCGGCTAGTGAAGGCCTTCCACCACTTTTTCAGATGTGGCACCTTCGGGCGCCGCTGTTCCTACATGGCCTGTGCATGTCAGCCACCGCCTCCCTCGGTCGCCAGTTCTGTTGTGCCGACAAAGCCTCTGTGGTCCATCGATGAACCTTTGGTGGTCTTTTATTCTCGTCTGTGCCTATGTCCCTCCCGAGATGGCTCCTTCACCGTGTGGCCCTTTTTTCCACCTTATCGCCAAGTCTTCATGTTGTCCACGAAGAACACCACCACACCCAATTTTGGAAGACGATCAGGGCCTTGTTCATTTGTCCCACGCCCTCCGTGTTAGAATAACAACATGGGAAGGATATTTTAATTATAAAAACTCCCATAAATAAAACACCACAATATCCTCCCACATTAAAGAACGAAACACGGATCAAATCGTTGGATGGTTGATCTGTGCTCTTCATAATATTCAAGAATGGGGTATAGGGGAGAAATCAAGCATATAACCCCCAACCTTGAGTTTGTTGGAAACCTTTGTAGATGAGGAAATAGTGTCCATGTCCGTAGGTGTTCATCGGTGTTCACCATCACCCATCGTTTCCCCCAATGACCATCACTCGATCACATTCTTCTTTGGAGCAGAAATTCGTCGGCTCTTCGTGAGATAATGTGATCGAGTGATGGTCGTTGGGGGAAACGATGGGTTATGGTGAAGTTATGGATTTTAAAATAAAATAATTGTTACTAAATTATTTTATTTAGGGCCAAAAACTAACTTCCACTGGTGGTCTATGCTGCCCAATTTTAGTATATTCCTAAGGATGTAATACCCTCTTGAGTTCAGTGATGGTCTCATATTTTTAATCCGAGTCACCGTTCGTGAGTAATATGTATTTGAAAAATAAAATAATTTTATTTAATTATTTTTTTACGGTTATTCCATTTTCAGGTTTTCTCACCAGAGGCCTGCACCGACTAAATTTAAGTCGTGCCTAGGGTAAACCTTCCATCCTGAATGCAACAGTTCCCACATATTTCTGGTCTGGGCACCCATTTAAGAGTTATTCTAATTTTTCAGGAAAACTACTCACGCACGCAATTTAAATCTTAACATTTTTTGACAGATCATTCCAGGCACTCCAGGCCTCGGAATCACGTGCCGTAAGATTTCTCAGTCTCGTAATAATTCCATATAATTAAAAAATATATGGAATTTCCATATCTTTATATTCTCCCCACCATAGGAATTTACGACACTAGAATCCAAAACAATGGAAAATTAAAAAAGTGGGGGTACTGAGCACGTATCTGAGGCTCTCGCTCCCATGTGATCTCCTAGAGATTCCCGTGTTTCCAACAAAATCACACCAGAGGAATCGACCTCCCATGAAGGACCTGCTCCTATCAATCCTCTATCTCCACTGGGAACTCCACAAATATCTCCCTATCATCGATTTCTAGCTCACCCCAATCGATAACGTGTGATGAATCTTGCACGTACCTCCTCAACTATGACACATGGAAAACATTATGCACTTGGTGCATCTGTGGGGGAAGAGCTAGATAGTAAGCCACCTATCCTACTCTATTGAGGATCTGTAAAGGTCCTATGAACCTCAAAGATAGACTTACATCGTGGCCAAACCTTTGTAATCCTCGTCAGAGTGAGACCCAAAGGAATACATGGTATCCCTTCTCAAACTCCAAGGGTCTCCTTCTCAGGTCGGCATAAGACTTATATTAGCTTTGTGCAGTCTTGATCTGCTTCTGGATGATCTGTACCTTCTATGTGGTAGGTTGTACCAACTCTAGACCCACAAGTGCTGACTCCCCTGGGTCTGTTCAGCATAGTGGTGATCTGCAAGGTCGCCCGTACATGGCCTCAAATAGAGCCATGCCTATGGTGGAGTGATAACTATTATTATATGTGAACACCACTAGTGGTTGGTGGTCCTCCCAACTACGGAAAAAATCAAGGACACAAGCACGAAGCATGTCCTCAAGTGTCTATATAGTCCACTCCTTCTGACCATCTATTTGAGCGTAAAAGGTAGTGCTCAAGTGTAGATGGGTCCCAAATGCCTCCTATAATACCTTCCACAAGTGGCATGTAAAACGAGCATTGTGATCCGAGAATATCGTCGATGGAACCCCGTAAATCTGTATAATATCCTGTACGTAGAGACATCCCAAGACCTCTATGGATCCCTGCTCATGGATGGGTAGGAAGTGGGATGACTTGGTGAGTCGGTCAATGGTCACCTAGATGGATTCGTGTCCCCTGGATGCACATGGTAACCCCATCAGTAAGTCCATGGAGACACCACCACACTTCCATTCTGGAACCTTGAGTGGCTGAGCTAATCCTGCTGGTACATGATTCTTGGCCTTCACTTGCTGTCAAGTGAGGCATCGTGATACGAACTCTGCCATGACTTTCTTCATCCCTGGCCACCTGTACTGACGTTGGAGGTCCTGGTACGTCTTCGCCACACCCGGATGTACCGCCAAAGTGGATGTGTGTAACTCTCTCAATACCTACTCTCGCAGCATCACTTGTATCATGGTTCATCCTCAAAAGAGGATAACATGCTCTCCACCTTTATAAAAATCCATCCGGAGACTTCCCGGAAGATATCTAAGCATGTCGGGCCTCGCAGTCATCATCCCCAAGCTATGTCTCCCAAACTCGCTGAAGGAGTGGGGATGTGATAGTCATATAATGGAGGTAAGCTGCTCCATCACTATCCATGGAGGATAACTATGATGCGGCTAGCTGCTCTGTCACGTCACTCAGAAAATGTAACCCATACCTCCTGATGATTGCGTCTACCACCACATTCCACTTCCTAGGAGTGTAGACTATCTCCAAGTCATAGTCCTAGAAGAACTCAATACATCATCACCATCTCAGGTTTAGGTCCTTCTGTGAGAAGATATACCTGAGACTCTTGTGATGAGCGTAGACAGTAAATCGTTCTCGCAACTATACTCTCAACTCCAGGAGCTCCACAGAAGCCATCTGATATGAATTTGTAGATATTGGTGCCATCCTTGGTTACATGTCAATGCAGAAGTCCCTCTCCCTATGGGGAGGTAATCATGGAAACATATTTTGAAAGGATGTTCTCAAACTCTTACACTACTAGTGGGAATTGAAAACTCAAAACACCTACTACCACGAGGGTAAGGTTGTCCTACTCAATAGTGATCAGTTGCACCCTCCTATGCATGAGTTTAACCCGTGCGACATGGGTTTCCTTTTTCACCAACCAAGGAAAACCCCATTCCAACGATGTAGATATACCACAACATTTTTACCTAAAAAATTCAATCTGAGCATGAACTGTGGATGACCCATCCATACCCAAACTAACGTCGTACGACCTCGATGATGCCACCAAGAGGTTCCAACCAAAACTCTCACCTCAAGGGTCAGATCACTCTGTCAGCATAAGTGTGATTATTTAGTCTCCACCCATATGTATCTCTAGATGAAATGGTCAATTCAATGGTTTAACTAGAAACTCTATCTCTTGAACAAGATTTTGTGACAAGAAGGAATAATTAGTACCTATTTCTATTAATACAACAGCTAATAGTAGACATAGATTGTACTTTGAATAATTCCGGGACACCTTGGGTCACATTCCTTGACTGCATGCTGATTCTCCCTTCGCCTGTACTCCAGCTCCCTGAGCCTGGTGGGGGCCACATTGGGGTGCTATTTGTAGCATACCAAAATGTATACCAATTCTTGTTGCTATCATAGCTTATCTTCCACTTATTTTTCACTGCATATTGATCTATCCCTATCACTTCCTCTTCCTGAAACATTTTAAACATCCAAGTCTCCAAGACTGACGTCAGTTTCCTCCTTTCCCACTACTGACATTCACTGGTTGTATCTTCTTAGCAAAATAATTTTCAACCACAATGGTTATATATAGAACCCTAACATAAGTAAGAATTCACAGAGGAATATTTCTAGCTCGGATGTCCCTAAACACATCTCTCTCAAAGGATTGGGCCCTGAAGCATTGGTCGTATTGTATTCATAGAGTACCTGTAATGGTTGGTACACCTCGACAAATACTCAGTTACCAACATGTTTCCCTGTTGAAACTGTAGAATCATTTGGGAACACAAACCCGTTATCTTTATTTTATAGAAAGAGACCCCCCATCTCTGAGGAAGCTTCTCAAGCTATGCCAATGAAAATTTCACCTCGTTGTAATATAGTGGTAGTCTAAACCCTTTCATCACCCTGTAGAGCCACGTATAATGCTCACAGCTAGGTCCCCCATTTGATCATATGGTGTCGTGGCTAGTTGGAAACATGGTCACCACCTCAGGCCAGTCCTTAGCTTCCTGTGAGTCGGGCTCAACTCGAAACCTAAGGGGTATCAGTCATTGAAACCTGTGTACAACACTGAGTATATAATTGTTCTCTACTCGTAGTGTCTATAGTAACTACTGACCAACAGGTAGTGGTATGGCTGGGACACCACCCAAAGGTACCATCTCAGGCAACGATCCTTGTATTGAATCCTCATCACTCTGTAGACCATCCTCATGGTCACGCACTAGAATCCTATTTGGCTATCTATGTAGAGAATCAAGATGAACCACGGTTAAAAGGTCATACCTAGTGAGCGGACTCAAAAGATATCAATATAAAAACATTTTCAAAACACATGAAACTAGTGTTTTCGTGTACTGAGTTGAAAAACAAAATTCAGGGTCCTGGTTTATGGATATGTTATTCGCCACAGCAACACTGGACTCCCCAAACTGAAACCGGGACTCAGAAAACCTAACATTATCGCTCCATTGAAAACAAAAACTCTTAGTTATTTTGGTAGAACTGACCTCATCTGATACCACTTTGTCACAACCCATCCCCTAGGGCCCATTCCATGACTACCCCAAGCCTGCCTTACATAGGCCAAGGGTTGGCGACTAGCATTGGAAAGGCATATTCCTAAAAACGGAAGGCATTGCCTCAAAAACCTATACATACACAAATAGGGTACACTGCGTACAAGTAACACAATTGAAGAATAAAGGTACAACCACAACTAAAAACCACCAAATAGTGTAAAAGTGAGTACTGAAAGTAAAGGGTCTAGAATAAAAGCTCAACAAAAATGTATGTACAAAAAAAGGGAAAATAGCTCCTAAGGTCATCCGCCAAGGTTCCCACTTGAAGGGTAGGTACATCTCATCACCGCAGCTCTCCACATCTATTGGTTACCTTCATACACCGTCTATCAATCACCTCCGAGCACCGTCAAGCCCTGACTCCTCAAGACTCAATCTGCATGTCCATCATCTCCACAAGACACTACAAGGTATGGACAAATCCCATGTAGTTGTGAGTATAAAAATACTCAGTAGGGACCCTGAGACCCCTGATGGTCTCCCATAATTTTACAAAAGATAATCCACAAAGAAAGTTCTCAATCAAAAAGCACAAAGAAAAATACAGATCACACTATGTATAACTTAATTACAAAAGTACAGATGATTAGATGAAAATTAAGATCATCTTATTTTGTTGCGAGGATCTATTGCCAATCTACATAGGGTCACTAGATGGTGATCCACAGAGGGTCGATAGGTTCTTATCTACACATGATCTCTCGGTGTTGATCCACACACGATTGCTCAGTGCTGATCCACACAGGATCGCTCGGTGCTGATCCACACATGATCGCTCGGTGCTGATCTACACAGGATCGCTCAGTGCTGATCCACACATGATCGCTCAGTGTTGATCCACACAGGATTTCTATTCATTCTTCATGTAACAGCCGACCACTGGATACCCACATAAGTCACACATGATTCAGGGAGGATCCACTCCCTCAACCCATTGGTCATATTTCAACCATACCGAAGTCCCATGAAGATGTAACCCGATAAATTTCCATGTCAAGAGGGTTCCAACGCAATAGAGGACATTTCGAACAAACGTCCTATCTGTATGTTATATGTATTTAAATGTTGAGGGCTCGGTTGGATTCGGGTACGATCCAACCTGGCCAAAATCTAACTTTATCCGAAACTCATGTGGAGTATCTCAAATGTACCTCCTCATCCTAAGGGTTTTGGTGCCACATATGGTTCATCAAATGGACGTCCATTTTAGGAGATATGCCCATTTAAGCGTAAATGGGCTAAAAGGGGGTTCGGGTCTAGTCCGACCCAGTCGGACTGAGCCAACCTAGCCCGCTGGTGCTGGCCTAAAGGGGATGGGATTTTTCTGGTTCATCTAGGCTTGGTCTGGCCCACTACGCTGTAGGTTCGGCCCGGCCTACCCGGTTGGGTGTGGCCCGCTGGGCTGTAGAATCGCTCGGCCTGTTGGCTGAGCGCGTGGGGTCTGCTCCCATCCCGAATGGCCGAAGACATTTGGGCCTTCAAGGAAACGACGCTAGTTAGTGCCACCTCTCCCATCCAATCCCGCTAAACCAGTCATGCGCTGGACCCGTGGACTGCGGGTCCTCCCTACGCCACAGCTAGAAGTAGTGGCTTTCCTCCGCAGTGTTCCACCGTAGGAAGCCACCCAGCTTAACTATAGCGTTGGATAGAACCGCTATCCCCTGGACAGTCTGCGTGGACTGGCTGGAAATGGTCCCACAGGCGCGGTTCTGCCCTCTTCCACGGCTCAAAGTCACAGTCTTCCACCACGGTGCGCCACTGCAAAGCGCTACATTGATTCAAAATGGCCGATGAAGTCTAGTCGCCCGCCTGTCCGTTGTGGCACCTTCGGGCACTGTCGTTCCTTCACAGCATGTGGGTGCCGACGATCGCCTCCCTCGGTCGCCAGTTTCGTCGTGCCTGTGAAGCCTCTGCAGGCCACCGGTGAAGATCCAGTGGTTCGGTTTGATTTTATTCTGTGCCTATAGCCCTCTCGGGACAGCTCCTGCACTGCATATCCCTTTGTTCCACCTTTCTAGAAAATATTCTAGTTGTCCATAGAGAACTCCACCACAACCAAGTTTGGCGGAGGGTCCAGGCCTTGTTTGTTTGACCTGCGCCCTCTGCCTTAGCATAACAACATGAGAATGATATTTATTTATAAAAACTCCCCTAAAGAAAACCCCACAATATCCTCCCGCATTAAAGAACAAAACAAGGATCAAACTGTTGGATGGTTGATCAGTGTTCTTCAAAATATCCATGAACAGGGTAAAGGAGAGAAATCAAGCATATAACCCCTACCTCAAGTTAGTTGGAAGATACTGCGGATGAGAAAGGATTTTCCATGTACAAAGGTGTTTTTCAGTGTTCACCGTCGCCCATCGTTTCCCCCAACAATTGTCGCTCGATCATGTTATTTATCGGAGCGGAAATTCATCGGCACTTCGTCCGATCTTCCTCCCGTAGCTCTCCCAAAACCCAAACCCTAGATCATATTAAATAGAGGGAAGTGTAGATTAACACATCTCACAATTAATGAGGTTCATTAATGGGTTTAATTAATAGACCTCTTAATTCTCTCAATGGTGCATTTACACATCATTTTAATTCACCCAATGGTGTGGTTACACAACTTATGAGTCAATCCATTAAATGGTTTAACGCCACACTGTGGTCCCACCACCGTTTTTCCAACGGTGGAAAAAAGAAAAATAAGATAACCTTTAGTTATTTTATTATTATTTTTGTAAAGTCCAAGAAATTAATTTTTTCATACGACCCCTATCAGTCAAAGTTAAGCTTCTGTTAAGCGAATCCCTGCACTGCAAATTCAATGGTTCCCTCAGATTTTTAATCTGAGCACCGGTTCAAAAGATAGAAAATTCCACCCCGCACGTTCATTGAATGTACCTTAAAAAAAGTTCAAAAAATTATTAACAGTCACCCTTGACCAGTGTCGGTCGAGGTTAGGATCCTCATAAAGGTAACACTCCCTCACAAGTTCAATGGTACTCTCAAATTTTCAATCTGAGTTATTGTTTAGATGTTAAGGATTTGACAATAAAATAATTGTCACTTAATTATTTTATTTATGGCCAAAAACTAACTTCCACCAATGGCCCGCGCTGGACAATGTTTGTATCTGCCTAAGGAAGGAATACCCTCATGAGTTCAATGGTGGTCTCATATTTTTAATCTAAGTCACCGTTCGTGAGTTATAAGTATTTTAAAAATAAAAGAATTTTATTTAATTAATTTTTTACGGTTATTCTATTTTCAATTTTTCTCACTGGAGGCGTACTCACACTAAAATTAAGTCGTTCATAGGGTACAATACTAGAATATTGAGCTTTGAAGCCCCCTGACATGGGCTACCGCCTCTGGCGGTCGCTGTAGGTACCCAAAAGCGACCACCATCAGCGGTCGCTGCCCTTGGTAAAAAAAAATCAGGGCATCGGCGCCCCCCCCTGTCGCCCTCAACCTAGCCTGTGCCCCCCCCCCATCGCCGCCCTCCTCTGCCCTCCCCATGTGCCCTCCCCAACCGCCCTACCTCACCGTGCGCCCCGCCGCCCTCCACCGCTTACCACCGTCACCACCCTCTGCCCTCGTTGGCCTCCGCCCTCTGTGTGCACTCCACCCTCTGCCCTCCCACTCCATCCTCCCTCCGCCCTCCAGCCATCCTCTGCTCTCCTCCGGCGTCCCTCCTCCCTCTGGCCTCCCCCTCCAGCCTCCGCCCCCTCCGTCTCCTAACCCTCTACCCTCCGGCCTCCGGCCTCTGGCTTCCAGCCTCCTCCCTCGGCCCTCCGCCCCCTCTGCCCTCCCCCCACCCCGGACGACCCCAGCACACCGGACAGCCCCCCTGCACCCTGGACATCCCCCCCTCACCCCAGATAGCCCCCCCCCCACACCCCGGACAGGCCCCCCGCACCCCGAATGCCCCCTGCACCCCGAACATCCCCCCTCCTCCCCCCCCACACCAAGACAGCCCCCCCCCACACCCGGACAGTCCCCCCCGGAAAACCCCCTCCCCATGCTACCCGTCCCCCGTCCCCTCACCACCTCCTCTCCTCCGGCTCCCCGCCGCCACCCCCGCCCGTCCCCTCCCTCGCTACACCGCCTTTGGCTCCGGCTCCCCTTCGCTGCCTCTCCTCTCCCTCACAGCATCGCCTTCGGCTCCCCTCCCTTCCAGGTTTGTAGCGCAATTAGTTATGACATGGGATTTCACTTACATTATTATATTATCAATGGTTCATAAAAAAATGATTAGTATTTATTTTAAATATAGTTGATTTGAAAAATGAAAATGTAATAATTATTGTGTAAATGTTTGTTATATAGATATTATTATGGATAAGAGTTGCATTGATCTTCCAAATTGAACATCTAGGGAATATTTCAATGTCATTATATAGTTTATTGACTTCACCCGAGGATTTGAAAGTGACTATATTAGTTTTCCATGTAGAAAATGTGCTAACAGATATCAATTCACGCGAGATACTGTGAGGGAGCACCTATTCTTTAATGGATTTCTGAAAAACTATAAGAGTTGGACTCGTCATGGAGAAGAATATGTTCGTTTTCAAAATACAAATGTATCTCAGATGGATGTTGATGAAAATATGTATGATCCAATTCATGAAATACTTACCAAAATGGTACGTGGGTTTGATCCTGAAGGCATTGACATCCAGAATCTTGAGATCGGTGAGATAAATCTTCTCTCTGGTGCAGATCGTGATTCGAGGAGGTTTTATGAAGCACTTGATGATGCGAAAACAGAATTATATACTGGATGTACTTCTTACAATAAAATGTCATTTATCGTGGAGTTGTTGCATTTGAAGACATTGAATAATTGGTCAGACACATCATTTGACATACTTTTGGTGTTATTGAAAAAGATTCTTCCTGTCAACGCTAAGATTCTCAAGTCTTATTACCATGCTCGTAAGTTGACTGAGAACTTAGGTTTTACATATGAGACCATAGATGCATGTGCAAACAACTATATGTTGTTTAGAAAAGAAACTCCCCATTTGGATATTTGTACGGTTTGTGGTGCTTCCAGGTGGAAAGAGAACAGGGGAAATAAGACTCATCAAAGTCAGATTGCGATATAGGGGAAACCGATTGCCGTAAAGCAAATGTGTTACTTTCTCCTTAAACTGAGGTTGAAAATATTTTTTTATGTCATCTAAAGTTTATAATTTAATGAGATGGCATGCAGAAAGAGTTCATGAAAGTGATATGTTAACCCACCTGGTAGACTCTCATGCATGGAAGGATTTTGATAAGAGACATCCCGACTTTGCTAATGATGTTCTTAATGACCGATTGGGATTGGCAGTAGATGGTTTCAATCAATTCTAGTCTATGGTTAGTGCAACTCATAACACATGGCCCGTGGTATTGGTTCCATATAATCTTTCTCCATGGATTTGTATGAAAAAAAAAATTATATTAATTTCCACTCTTATTGAGGGACCTAAAAGTCCGGGGGATAAGATTGATGTTTACCTTCAGCCATTGATTGATGAGTTGAATGAATTTTGGGGTGATGGTGTGATGACATATGACTGCAAAACGAATGAAATGTTCAAACTGCAGGATGCTTTATTGTGGACAATCAATGACATCCCATATTATGCAAATTTATCAGGCTAGAGTACGAAAGAGGTATTTTCTTTCCCTTGTTGTAATAAAAGTAAAAAATATGTATGCCTTAAACATTCCAAAAAATGGGCATACATGGGTTACAGACGTTTTCTCCCCCCTCCGCACAGGTTCAGAAAGGACATAGTGGTATTTGATGGTTCTAGAGAGTTTAGACTAGCACCAAAGATCATGACAGGAGTTGAAATGTTATCGCAGATTGAGGAAGAAAACATTCACACGGTATATGAAATTCAGGATTTGGTGGCTCCTCCAGTATGCAATATTCGTGCTGCGGGTAGGCAGCGCAGTCACAATTGGAAAAAGAAAAGTATTTTTTATAGTCTTCCGTATTAGAAATCTAACATGATGAGGCATAATTTGGATGTCATGCACATTGAAAAAAATGTTTGTGATAACATATTGTGGACCATTTTAGGTGTCAGTGGAAAATCAAAGGACCATGTTAATGCACACCGTGATTTGGAAGAAATGGGTATAAGGAAACAGTTGCATTTACAGTTAGCTGAGGGAAACAAGGCATATATGCCTGCTGCACAGTATACTATGACTACAAAGGAGAAACATATGTTTCTTTCCATTTTTATGATGGTCAAGGTGCATGATGGTTACTCTTCTAATATTTCAAAGTGTGTGAATCTGACGAGAAAGACATTGCAAGGGTTGAAAAGACATGACAATCACATACTACTTCAGTAGTTGATTCCAATCACAATTTTTGATTGTTTATCCCCCAATGTTGTTCATTCATTGATTGAGATGAGTAATTTTTTTAGACAACTTTTTTTATGAAATCATCAAATGAGTGATTTAAAAAGATTACAGGACCGAATTGTACTTACACTTTGTGACTTTGAGAAACTTACCCTCCCCCCTAATTTTTCGATGTTATGGTCCACTTGACAGTAAACCTAACTGATGAAGTAATGGCTGCTGGTCCAGTGCAATTCAGGTGGATGTATCCTATTGAACGGTATTTGAGTACATTGAAAATATTTGTACGCAACAGAGCTCATCCGGAGGCATTAATAACTGATGGTTAATTGATGGATGAGTGTACTAATTTTTGTGCAGAATATCTTACAGATGTTAAAAAAAATTAGATAAGCCCTCTCAGATTCATGATGGTCCAGTTGGAGAAGGAACAACATTTGATATGGACAACATTGAGTGGATACAAGCACATCGATATATCTTGTTCAATACTCCATCAGTTGCACCATTAATACAGTAAGTATCTTATCAATGTGCTTGTATAACTTTTACATGTTTTGTTTGCATAATTTTATCATTTAAACATCGCGTTATCATTTGAAGGAAACAAATTAATGAGATAAAAGAAGAGATGTATCGTGCGACTGAGTTGCAAATTCAAAAATGTCATTATGCTTCATTTCATGATTGGTTCAAGGATTATGTATGTATAAATTTATTTTCATTATGAGTGATGTATTATACTAATTTCTTTCTACATATATCAGTATTGAATTTTATAAATTATGTAGCTTCGAAAGCTGAGGGAGTTAGGGGACCCCACGCTAACTGAAGAATTTATCGAACTGGCTGAGGGTCCATCTACAACAGCTCGTCATTATAAATCTATTGATGCGAATGGATTTTCAATTTCGCAATAAATATGTTGAAGACAAATGAGCAACACAAAACAGTGGCATCTTTTGTCCATTTGTCGATTCTGGTTATTACTATGGTCAATTGATAGGCATCATTGAAGTTGTATACACACACGGTTTGAAGTACATATTGTTAAAGTGTAATTGGGTTGATCCTGTGCGTGGATGTAAAGTCGATCAATATCAGTTTTCATTGTTGAATTTTAACTATATGTTATAAAAAAATAATGAACGAGTTGATAATGAACCTTTCTTTTTGACATCACAAGCGGAACAAGTATTATTTGTTACTTTGCCTTCGGATCCAAGTTGGAAAGTTTTTGTAAAAATGTCTCGGCAAGGAGTGTTTTTATTTGAATAAGATGAACCCGAGACTATTCTGTTTGTTTACCAACATCTTGATCAACATACCGTAGTTCAAAGTGAAGAAGAAATTTACTGGGTCAGAGTGGCTATTGAAGGAGAAACGGTGGATTTTCATGCTTAATTAAATGTATAATTTTTTTCCCACTATTCAGTATTGAATGTCCTAGGATATCATAAATTATCTAACCATTTTATAAATCCTTGTAAGTTTTAATCATAACTTTTGGAAGTTTATTTAGTTATAATATTTAGGGTGATTTTACTCTTGGTTTATTGATGTTATTGTCGGTGTATCTTCCCTTTGAGGTATTCTTCATTTGGTTCATGTGCTTCTTGAATTTTTATTAATTTTATCTGGAATTTGGATATGCATTCAATGGTTTTGTACATAATTTGTACATCTGTTTTGTTAACATTCTGATTTTTTTAAATTCATTCACAACTAATTATTCAATCCATTTTTTATTTGATTAGCAATTGTACAAGTTTGATTTTTTAAGAACAATCCAATTTATCTTTTGGACACTTTGGATAGTCCCCTTACTAATGTTTTCTATGACTGCAGGCATGTCAGGGGAAGAGGCAGCAGATCCACATCATCCATCTGAGGCATCTATGACTCAGGGTCAAGGTATGTTTGAATGTCATTGTCTCTATTTTTTATGTAATTGATAAAAATATATATATATATATATAACATCTGTCAAATTATATATAAAATTTCAACAGGATCACACTCAATTGCTTCTTCCCCTCGCAAGAGAGGCCCCGTTCGTGGCATTTTATCATGGAATTACGACACGACGATTGATGTTTCATTTGATGAGGTATTTCATCCTGTGGGACCGAATGCCCCCAAATTTATTCGTCAACTGGGTCTTATCATACGTGACCCACATCGATTTCCATTGACCATGCGTGACTGGGCTTCTATCCCTCAGGACACATTAGAACGTCTTTGGAGGGAGGTTCAGGTAAGAAGACCATTTTACATTATTCTCTATGTATAAACAATACAAATATGTGTGAATTATTTCTTCATAGAAAAATTTGAAAGTATGCCCGGAAGTGTTTCGGCCCATGTGTATGAGAAAATTCCGTAAGATATGGAAAGACTATAAAGGAAAAGTGAAGAGGGGCCACTGGGTACCAAATGTGGGTGCCTTAGACATTCTGGAAAAAGTCCCGAGAGGTGTCCTCCTGGATTAGTGGCGTGACATGGTTGCATATTGGTCTACTGAGGGTGTTGAGGTTTGTATATTTATTTTTGTGTATATATATTTTCAAGAATTTATGATATGTTTGAAATTTGAATGAATTGAATGTAGGAGGTGTCAGCATGCCATTCTGAGAATCAGGCATTGCAAGGACCACCTCACAGGCTCGGGACTCGTCACGTGTCTCAGATCTGACATGATGTATTTATTCTTCATTTCTTATTTTATTAATTAATATGGTTTTGTGTTTTTATTCTATTCATATACAGTTGTTGGAGTAAGGTGCACCGATTGATAAAATGTCGGTGTGGATGACGACTCGTAATCGCAATGATCCAGAGGCTACAACATTGATAGTAAGTTCTTGTAATTACCAATAATTACATAAATATGTATATTAACATATATATGTATATATATTTAAATATTTCACAGGCTCAATTTGAAGCTGAGTTAGAACATCTTCTAGAGGACCATCGACAGCTTCACATGCAAAGGGATGAGATATTTCATCACATTATTGGTCTGTACGGGCATGGATATAGTTTGACCTATGGAACAGGGATTCCTCATTCTGAAGTGTCACGCACTGCGGTTGTCGGTCCTGCTATTGCTCAGATGACACAGAAGTTGTCAGATTTCGAGGCATGGCTACGGGCTTCCGAGGAGGCAAATGCGCAATTGACCGCCGAGGTTTGAGCACTGCGGGAATATGTGCGTCCAGGTGATGGTGTAGGGGATCATATGACAGGTTTATACTATATTTATTTATTTAATTTAAATTTTTTTTGTTATGAAAATATTAATAATGTTTATTTCTTGTAGGCCCCTAGCCCACCGGATGGAGGTAGCAGTGATGACCACGCATTACACATCATATTCATGAGGTGTGTTTTTGTTTTTACTGGTGGGGTTGTTGTTGATGTATAAGTTGGGTTTGAAGTGAGATTTTTTGTGATTTGGGGGTATCATGTGTTTTTTGGTCTGACGCAATATTTGTGTGCATGAAATGAGAAGTAACCATGAAACTGAATAATGATTTGGATATTTTTTGTTCAATTTATTCTTTAATGTTTTAAATTGCATGTTCTGTAATAGTTTTGAAAAACCCATGTCCTGTAACCACTCCCGGACAGCCTCTCCCCTCCCCCCTCAACCCTGTACAACCCCCCCCCCCACCCCCCCCGGACAGCCCCACCCACCCCGGACAGCCCCCCCACCCACCACAGACAGCCCCCCCCCCCCACCGCACCCCCCGGACAGCCCCACCAACCCCGGACAACACCCCCACCCCCAGACAGCCCCCCCCGGACAGCCCCCCCGCACCCCCGTACAGCCCACCCCGCTCCCCGAGACACCCCCCCCCCCCCCCCGCACCCCACCGGACAGCCCCACCCACCCCGTACAAAACCCCCACCCTCGTACAACCCCCCAAACCCCCGTACATCCCCCCTCCCCCCGCACCCCCATACATCCCCCCGCACCCCCGTACACCCCCCCCCCCCCCGCACCCCCCGGACAGCACCACCCACCCAGGACAGCACCCCCCGCCCCCGGACAGCCCCCCCACCCCCGGACAGCCCCCCCCCCCTCTTACCCCCGTATAGGCCCCCCCGCACCCCCCGGACAGCCCTACCCACCCCGGACACCACCCCCCACCCCCGTACAACCCCCCCTGCACCCTCATACATCCCCCCTGCACCCCCCGTACATGCCCCACCCACCCCGGACACCACCCCCACCCCCATACATCCCCCCTCCACCCCCGTACATCCCCCCCCCCAAGAACCCCCTGGACAGCCCCACCCACCCCGGACAGCACTCCCCACCCCCATACAGCCCCCCCCCCCCCCGGACAGCTCCCCGCACCCCCGTACAGCCCCCCCCCCCCCCCCCCCCCCCCGCACCCCCGTACAGCCCTCCCGGACAGACCCACCCACCAGGACAAAAACCCCCACCCCCGGACATCCCCCCCCGGATAGCCCCACCCACCCCGGACAGCACCCCCCACCCCCAGACAGCCCCCCCACCCCAGACAGCTACCCCACCCCCAGACAGCCCCCACCCCGGACAGCTCCCCGCACCCCCGTACAGCCCCCCAACCCCCGTACAACCCCCCCGCACCCCCCAGACAGCACCCCCCCCCCCCACCGAACAACCCCCCCCCCTGACAGCCCCCCTGCACCCCCCGTACAACCCCCCACTCAGGATCATTCTATCAATAGGGCACCCACTCGAGTCCTTAGTTTCTATATGTATAAAGATGCATTCTTATTAGGATCCTCATCAGTTCGGCGCGCTCTTAAAGGGCGCGCTGGGTGGTCAAAACCACCTGAATGACCTCATAATTCCACGAAATAATGCGACAAAAACTACAGTGTGAATTGTGAAATGGTCGGACAGAGGGTAGGTCAATCGGAGGTTCCATTTGACCACAGTGACCGGAAACGCGTTTCCGGAGTTAGAAAACACCACAATAGCGTGTCACTATTTCATTCATAGAAAACGTGCTCCAAATGACCTGAAACTGCATGATAATGATAGGAATATTATTCTTGACATGCAGGAGGAGACAAAACGTCCATCGGACATGCGGTGCGCGTGGTACGACCGAATGTGTCGTTTTTAGCAGTTCGACGCGCTCTTAAATGGCGCGCTCGGTGGTCAAAACCACCCTAACGACATCAGAATGCCACGAAATCATATGACAACAACCGCGGTGTGAATTGTGAAATGGTCGGATAGACGTCACATCAATCGGAGGTGCCGATTGACCGCAGTGACCAGAAACGCGTTTCCAGAGTCATAAAACAGCAAAACAGTGTGTCACGGTCGAATTCAGAGAAAACAAGCTCCGAATGACCTACAACCTCATGAGAACTATAGGAAAATTATTCATGAGATGCAGGCGGAGACGACACATCCATCAGTCATGCGGTGGATGCGGTATGACTGAATGTGTCGTTTTCAGTAGTTCGGTGCACTCTTAAAGGGCACGCTGGGTGGTCAAAACCACCCAAACGACCTTGGAACGCCACGAAATCATACTCCAACAACCGCGGTGTGAATTTTGAATGTTCTCATAGACGACATGTCAATCGGAGGTTCCATTTGACTGCAGTGACCGGAAACGCGTTTCCGGAGTCATAAAACACCAAAACGACGTGTCACGGTCAAATTCAGAGCAAACGTGCTCTGAATGACCTGAAACCGCACGAGAACAATATGAATATTATTCGTGACATGAAGGAGGATATGCCACATCTATCGGACGTGCGGTGTGCGTGGTATGATTGAATGTGTCATTTTCAACAGTTCGACGCGCTCTTAAAGGGAGCACTGGGTGGTCAAAACCACCCGAACGACCTTGGAATGCCCCGAAATCATACGACAACAACCACGGTCTGAATTGTGAAATGGTTGGACAGACGACACATCAACCGGAGGAGCCGTATGACTGCGGTGATAGGAAACACGTTTCTGGAGTCATAAAACACCAAAACGACGTGTCACGGTCGAATTTAGAGAAAACGTGCTCAAAATGACCTGAAACCGCGTGAGAATGATAATAATATTATTCGTGACATGTAGGAGAAGAGGGAACGTCCATCAGATGTGTGGTGCGCGCGGTACGACCGAATGTGTCGTTTTCAGCAGTTTGGCGCGCTCTTAAAGGGCGCGTTGGGCGGTCAAAACCACCCGAAAGACCTCGGAATGCCACAAAATCATACGAGAAAAACCATGGTGTGAATTGTGAAATGTTGGCATAGACGGAACGTCAATTGGAGGTTCCGTTTGACCGCCGTGACCGAAAACGCATTTTCAGAGTCATAAAACACCAAAACGGTGTGTCACGGTCGAATTCAAAGCCAACGTGCTCCGAATGACCTGAAACCGCACGAGAATGATAAGAATATTATTCGTGACATGAAGGAGGAGACAACACGTCAATCGAACGTGTGGTGCGTGCGATATGAGTGAATGTGTCGTTTTCAGCAGTTCGATGCGCTCTTAAATGGCGTGCTGGGTGGTCAAAACCACCCGAACGACCACGGAATGCCACAAAATCATACGAAAACAACCATGGTTTGAATTTTGAAATGTTCGGACAGATAGAACATCAATCGGAGGTGTCGTTTGACCTCGGTGACCAGAAATGCGTTTCCGAAGTCATAAAACACCAAAACGGAGTGTCATGTTCGAATGCAGAGAAAACGTGATCTGAATGACTTGAAAATGCACGAGAACGAAAGTAATATTATTATTAACA
Source organism: Viscum album (assembly GCA_963277665.1). Lineage (NCBI taxonomy): Eukaryota > Viridiplantae > Streptophyta > Magnoliopsida > Santalales > Viscaceae > Viscum > Viscum album. The sequence goes on from OY728167.1 coordinate 691,307,302, forward strand.
TGTTGGAAAAGACGGAACGTCCATCGGACATGCGGTGCGCGCTGTACAACAGAATGTGTCATTTTCAGCAGTTTGACTCGCACTTAAAGGGTGCGCTGGGTGGTCAAAACCACCCGAATGAACTCAGAATGCCACAAAATCATACAAAAACAACCGCGATGTGAATTGTGAAATTTTTGGATAGAACGAACATCAATCGGAGGTGTCCTTTGACCACAGTGACCGGAAACGCGTTTCTGGAGTCATAAAACACCAAAACGGTGTGTCAGGGTCGAATTTAGAGCAAACGTGCTCCGAATGACCTGAAACCACACGAGAACGATAAGAATATTATTTTTGAGATGCAGGAGGAGACGACACATCCATCGGACGAGCGGTGCGCATGGTACAACCAAATGTGTCATTTTCAGCAGTTTAGGGCGCTCTTAAAGGGCACGTTGCGTGGTCAAAACCACCAGACCGACCTCGGAATGCCATGAAATCATACGACAACAACCGCAGTGTGAATTGTGAAATGCTCGGATAGATGGCATGTCAATCGGAGGTTCCATTTTACCGTGGTGACCGGAAACACATTTCCAGAGTCATAAAACACCAAAACGATGTGTCATGGTCAAATTCAGAACAAACGTTCTCCAAATGACCTAAAACAACACGAGGATGATAGGAATATTATTCGTGAGATGCAGGAGGAGATGCATGTCCATCAGATGTGCGGTGCGTGTGGTACGACCAAATGTGTCATTTTTAGCAGTTTGACGCGCTCTAAAAGGGCGCGCTGGGTGGTCAAAACCACCCAAACGACCTCAGAATGCCACGAAATCATATGAAAACAACCGAGGTGTAAAATTTGAAATGGTAGGATAGACGAAATGTCAATCAGAGGAGCTGTTTGACCACAGTGACCAGAAACGCATTTCCGGAGTCATAAAACACCAAAACGGTGTGTCATGGTCGATTTTAGAGAAAATGTGCTCCGAATGACTTTAAACTTCACGAGAATGATAGGAATATTATTCGTGAGATGCAGGAGGAGACAACACATCCATCGGACGTGCGGTGCGTGTGGTACGACCGAATGTATCATTTTCAGTAGTTCGACGCTCTCTTAAAGGGCGCGCTGGGTGGTCAAAACCACCCGAACGACCTCACAATGCCACAAAATCATACGACAAAAACCTCGGTGTGAATTGTGAAATGGTCGGACAGACGGCATGTCAATCAAAGGTGTTGTTTGACCGCGGTGATCGGAAACGCGTTTCCGGAGTCATAAAACATCAAAACGGTGTGTCACAAACGAATTCAGAGAAAACATGCTCTGAATGACTTGAAACCTCACGATAATGATAGGAATATTATTCGTGACATGCATGAGAAGACGGTACATCCATCGGACGTGCGGTGTGTGTGGTACGACTGAATGTTGTTTTCAGCAGTTCGGCACACTCTTAAAGGGAGCGCTGGGTGGTCAAAACCACCCGAACGACCTCGTAATGCCATGAAATCATACGACAACAACTGTGGTGTGAGTTGTGAAATGGCCGGATAGACAGCCCATCAATCAGAGGTTCTGTTTGACCGCGGTGACTGGAAACATGTTTTCGGAGTCATAAAACAGCAAAACGGCATGTCACAATCGAATTCAGAGCAAACGTGCTCCGAATTACCTGAAACCACACGATAATGATAGGAATATAATTCGTGAGATGCAGGAGGAGACGACACGTCCATCGGATGTGCGGTGTGTGTGGTATGACTGAATATGTCGTTTTCAGCAGTTCAGTGAGCTCTTAAAGGGCGCGCTGGGTGGTCAAAACCACCCGAACGACATCAGAATCCCACAAAATCCTTTGACAACAACCGCGGTGTAAATTGTGAAATTTTCGTACAGACGGAACGTCGATTGGTGGTTTTGTTTGACTGGGGTGACCGGAAACGCATTTTCGGAGTCATAAAACACCAAAACGTCGTGTCACGGTCGAATTCAAAGAAAACGTGCTCTGAATGTCCTGAAACTGCACAAGAACTATAGGGATATTATTTATGACATGCAGGAGGAGACGACACCACCATCAGACATGCTGTGCATGCGATACGACCGAATATGTCTTTTTCAGCAGTTCAACGCGCTCTTAAAGGGCGCGCTGGGTGGTCAAAACCACCCGAACGACCTCGGAATGCCACGAAATCATACGACAACAACCACGGTGTGAATTGTGAAATGGTCGGATGGAAGGAACATCAATTGGAGGTGCCGTTTGACCGCGGTGACCGGAAACATGTTCTGGAGTCATAAAACACCAAAATGGCGTGTCACGATCGAATTCAGATAAAACATGCTCCAAATGATCTGAAACCTTACGAGAACGATAGGAATATTATTCGTGACACATAGGAGGAGACGACAAGTCCATCGGACATGCGGTGCGCGCAGAAAACTTTCATTTTAAGAAAAAAAAACACTTTCCTAAACTAAAGCAAAGACTCCCAAATAGGAAAAACAAATTCAAAAAAGAAAACATTTCTTAAATTGGTAGTTTTTAATTATTGTAGCTCCCATGAGATTTCAGATTTCATTTTATTATATGTAAATAAGAACTGAATAAATATGTCAAATTTACGTTTGTTTAGTTTAGTTTTCGTTTTATCTTATTGTAGGTTTTTAAAGCAGATGGTTGTGGATCATTTAAGCACGTCTATCATTTATTGTTTTTGATGATCTTGATGTTTATTGTGTTTGGATTTGTTTTTCATTATTATTATTTATATGATATTTTTTTTATTCTGTATCATGAAAAAAAAAAATTAAATTTTTTTTCCACTGTAGCGACCGCCATTGGCGGTCGATTTAGGTCAGAATTCCAGCTGGCCTTAGCGATCGTTGTGGTCACTGTAGGTCGATGCCTTGGCCACCTTCAGCAGCCGCCATTGGCAATCGATGTAGCCCAATAGCGTCGGGCCTAAAGCAACCACCATTGGCAGCCGCTGGGTAGTCTCTATAGGCCAATAGCGACCGCCAATGGTGGTCTCTTTTGGTGGAGTTTTTAGTAGTGGTAAACTCGCCATCTTGAATGCAATAGTGCGCTCATATTTCTGATCTAGTAACCCGTTTAAGAGTTTTTCCACTTTTTTAGGAAAACTGCTCATGCGCACAATTTAAAGCTTAACATTTTTTTACGGATCATTCCGAGAACTCCGGGCCTCGGAATCACGTGATGTCAGATTCTGCAGTCACACTAAAATTCCATATAATTAACATAATATGGAATTTATGGATCTTTACAGGTAGGTTGTTTCTAGATAACTCTATCCATATGTCCATGTAGGACTCAACTTTTTTATGCTAACACACATCCATTTTCTTAGACCATAGAAAATTCTTATGAGGGTCGCCTATTGACTGGAGTGGAGTGATGATGGATGTTGTTGAGGAATTGTATATTGTTGACCCCAATGTTTTGAGAACATCTCTATAATAATGTTTCAGTGTTTTGGAAACCTCTCTATACTAAGGTATCTGGGAAGGAGGAGGATTTCTTTGTCCATGGGGATATCATTGTGGGGAGGTTGACCTGGGTGGATTTCTAGAGTATAGTTCATGTGATCCATCTCCACACTACCACAATGAGGAAAATCATGGTAATGAAAATATTTTGATTCCACTTTTATGTAAGAGTTAACATACCCTTATGGTGTTTAGAATGTGTTTCTAATGACCTCATGGACACTAGCATTGACCATATTTGAAATATGAGTCATGTCTTGTGTCATGGTTTGAATATTCCAACCTACCATTTGGGATTGTATGGGAAAATGAGCCTAATGTATGATGGTTGTCGAAACATGCTTATAATTGTTTGGTGTTGTGGGGATATAATACGACTACTAATAAGCTGATGTATTATTCTGATGATCTATCTCATTATTGATGGGAATATGATCTCTTCCTGAGGCATGTGTCATTCTCACATGGTGAGCCTCAGTCAAGATGGGATTATGAGCCCGATTTTGAGCCTTTGGAATATTATATTGGTCATTATTGGTAGGAATATGATCCTACCTTGAGGCATTTGTTTCCCTCACTTAGTGAGACCCAGTTGTATTAGAAATATGATCATGTGCAAAATATTCATTCACCCCAGAATATGCTGACAGACCTCTAGAATTGGAAAAGGGACATAAGCCTCCACATGTATTTCCTCAAAATGATGCGGGTATAGTCATTCATTAGTGGAAGTAGTAATATGTGTCTAGATTCTGTAATCTATTGGAATATGAAAGGAAGATTCAATGACAGTAATATGAGCATGTCTTGAGGCTTTTGTCATTCTCACTTGGTTATCCCTTTCCAAAACGGGGATATATGCCTGATCTTAGGCCTTTAGACTATGCCATTGGACTTCTTCGACATGAATATGAGCTTATCCCAAGGTATGTGCCTCTCTCGCATAGTGATCCTCATCCAGAATGAGTATATGAGAACAATCCTAGGCCTTTGGAAAATTCCACTTGACTTTTTCCATATGCATATACCCTTGTCCCGAGTTATGTGTTGCTCTTACCTGGTGAGCCCTCGTTGGAGCGGGAGAATGATCTTGGTCTGATGTGTCATCCTTTATCAGGATATGATGATAATCCTCCTGTACAAGAGTAAGAATGTGTGTTTTCTCCAACACAACCACTTGTTCTCAATTATCAAATTGTTTATTTTTCCTATATATAGGGATAGGAGTACGTGCATGTAACTTTATTGAAAATAGTTTTGAACTATGTCGGAGGAGTTCTTCAATCATTTGTAAAATATATTTTCATTTTAGAAATGTTTGTGTAGGGATATAAGAATGCACCTTTTCCGTATCCACTATGTGTTGGTAGATATTTTACATTGAAGTGGAGAGATAAGCCCACTTCCATCCTTCTGGTGCCAATTAGATATGCTGATGGACTTTATGCATGGGGGGTAGGGATATGTGTCTCCCCCATGAAATTTGCGGGAATATTCCTACAGTCTTATTCCGAGTGAGCAGGGATATGAGAATGCATGTTGGTTCCTATTGTAATATACCAACATGCATCATCGGCAGTAGTGGGGATATAATCCATCTCCTGAATATCTAGTTCCTTCCTCCTCTGATAAGACATCCTTATTTCCCATTAATGGTAAATAGAGGCCACAATGTGTCAAATGATACCCTCAGCAGGAAACTGGTAGGTACCGGCGGGATGATAGTGGTGATGGTGGTCAGGAGGAGACCTCCTTGAAGGCCTCTAAACTGAAAGGGATAAGTATTTGGATTCCTAAACCACCTTCATTATAGACTAAAGGTGGTAGTTGTCACACTCCAGGGATAATATTCTGAAGAAATTGGTTTTGGTGACAAGGTCCACTTTCATAGTGGCACATTTTCCTAGGTGATGTGAATTCACTGGTTTCTATACCTAGAGAATCTTTTGGGAAGATTCCATGGTCATGATTGTACCAACTTAGTGGTACTCCCAAACCATCATGTTTTCCACCTTCCATTGGACCAGTTGAGTAGGTGAGATTGATTTATGACCCTTGGGGGTGACTATTGTAGTTTATTTACTGGAGTGATTTCTGGATGAACAATACATTGTCTCAAGTTGGGATACTATCATTGAAAATAATCCCTTCAATCACACAAAAAATAAGGATCAAGGTTACTGATTTTTTCAATATCATAGGCACAATGCGCTCAATAATATATGCATGGTTAACAAAATTTTAATGTTTTCTTGATCCATCCATTTTTCTCGCATGGACTTATCAACACAATGAAGGGCTTATAAGAACCCCGGTTATAGAGGATCAGTCAGAGTATCATGTCAGTATTACTACATTGTTTTTGTAGGGGATAAAACAATGTAAATAGATGCATAATTATCCAATAGTTTTTTATTAGATAGATTCACATTGGGTTCACTATTTTTTTCAAAAGATAAGATTAAATGAAATGGTATTTATGGATTTTAACCCAATCATTTTTTCATTCATGTTATTTTACATTGGTTTTACCATTTCTTTTTCAATGGGATTAAGTGGAGACTGGTAGAACATTCCTTGAGGTAGGTTAGGTTGGGAATGGTGGTTAATTTTGGGGTGTTTGACTTTTTACACAATCATTAACATTGGGTCACTATTTTTATTAACTAAAACTCTCAATGGATCCCTCATCCATAACTGAGTATGGACCAACTTTCCAAAGGTAGGAAGTTGATGGGGATTTTGGACCCAACGATGCTTAGGGACTCACATTGGTTGAGAGGATAGGAGTTTGGGCTCACTGCACCCTTTTGGGGGGGATTGTTTCCTACTATAGGACTCTCTTATAGATTTAAGATATGTTTTTGAATCGCTTCATATTCCTGATATGGGACCGGTTACCATAAAAAACAATTTTAGGTTGAATCTCTTTGTATACAAAATAATGGGGATATCATTGATGAATCTATATGTATGTATCCGAGGTTCTCCATCTATTTCCAAGTAATGGGTAAGATCTTATGCGATGAAGTTTTATAACCAAGTGCATAAAACTTTTCTGCCATGTATAAAGTTAGTTTAATATTTTGAGGAGGGGATTAATCCATTATGAGGTTTCCTATGTATCCTAGTTTTGCGCGAATAAAAACAAATGTATTTAATTAATCCCATTGTGTTTTACATCAAGTTAATATGACATATGTGTGGGAACTGAGGCATCAGATATTTGAGATCGAGTCTCGAGGAGATTTCCTAAGTACCCTGGTTATAGAAAGAATCAGAGTTATCATAGTTCAATAAATCCATTGGGACTATCCCCAAGGTAGATTTCCTCATACAGGGAGGTTCATATCACTCCATTCATTGAGGCTTACATGTTTGTATTTCCCTTTCTGGCAAAGATTCATGATTCTAATGAGGTGTTTATTGCGACTCCCTAAGCCCATATGAGCTATACTCAGTGTGAAAAACAAGGGACGAAAAATAACCATTCTCATTATATATGGATGTGGGGGATCATGTGGTGGGACAACCTCTAGAATATTTAATATAGAGCTCGGGCTTCAAAGAGGAATCCTACATATCCTGATTCTGGTAGGAACTTTAGTCATCGTAGTTCAGTTGATTTCTCAGTCTGCTGAGAGAAGATAATGATCATCTCATGGGAATGATTAGGTCCCAAGGTTTTAAATATCAAATACATGGTGCTTTCATTAAAATGGATGTTTTATTTGAACTTAAACCTTAGTAAAGTGTCCTACATATCCTAGTAATGTAAGGAATCATAGTTATCATAGTTCAAGTGATTCGGTCTTACCCACTGAGGATTACCTATTGATTGAAACTTACACACTGAGTTTTCCCTACTAATTTGGGGCTAACAAACTGAGTTTGAACTTTCCTTTTCATATTTTTATAATGAAAATTATTTGATTATTGAAACTCCATAATCCCGCATGATCTATACTCGGTGTGAGAAAAAAGGGATGGAAAGTGATCGGTCTTGTTGCTTTTACATGTGGGATCTATGTTCTAAGAAATATTTTTAGATTATTAACATCATGCTTGGACCTTGAGAAGATTTCCTAGATATCCTGGTCATTACATGAATTAGTGTTTTCATAGTTAAATTTAATGGGGCTTACACTCATAGGTTTCCCTTTTTTTAGGGCTTACACACCAAGGGTGGAAAAAGTTACCAAATCCTAGGATTCCATACTTGCTTGGTCTCCTTGTCTTCTTGACATGTATTGGTTGTCTACATGACATGACTTGATTTCATACTTCATGTGTCATAGGATGCCTTCTGAACATGTTATAATACAATCACATTATCCAATTGGATTTTCCAAGGGATGTTGCATGTTTTGGAAGGAATGTATGAGGGTTGTCACATGATCTAGGATGACTTGTACAGATGAAATTGAAATACCTAGAAGTTTTTCGGTGGGATCTATAGCATTTCATGAAAATATTTTCCAAAGGGTTTCACATGATCAAAATAATCTTCCCTAATGTCATCACAAGACATGGTTTACACATATAGAGGGAATCACAAGACTCAATGTGACGTGTCTTGGAGGGTGTTGCACGTCCTGGATGACATGACTAGAGGGAATCTCAAGACCTTATTGGAATGCTCATAGGGAATCTCAATAGCTAGTTGACATACACGGGTGCTACTATTATATTCAACTCACCTGAAGTAATTCCATTATACGAGTCAAGTTATATGTCTGAGGAGCACTGTGAGACATGGATGACTAGCCCATAGGGTTTTGTAAGATCTTGGAGGCATTCCTGGGGGGCCCATATGACTTTATTTAATATGTCAAGGGGACTTTGCAAGCTCCAAATAGTATACCAAAGGAGTGTCACATGATCTGAGTGATGTGTGATGGTGTTTTCTCACATCTTGGATATTTCACACAAAGCACATAAGAATCATTGTATATGTTATTAGATTAAGTATCTCATCATTTAGTCTTTGTTATAGCCTTTATATCGAAAGTTCCTTATATTTATTCAATGTTATCTTATTTTAGTTATTGTGTGATCTAGAAGGTGTGATGGATGTCCTTTTAGTGTCCTGACAGATGTCATTTGCATGATCTAGGAGTGATTATTTTAAGTTTTTAAGCATGGTGCATGATTACTCCAATGTTCCCTAGACCATTACCTGACAGGGAACCTTCCAGTCATGAGATCCATAGCTCTGAGAAATCCTCTCTAACACCGGTGCAAGACTCCAAGAGTTCTTCGATACATATTCATGTTAGGTATTCCTAGTGTAGATATATATTATTTTCATTCTAAGGTGTGGTATTTATAGGCCTCACCACCCCATTCTTTAACTTTTTTATGCAGAATATCTCATGTAAATCTTGGATAGAGTCGGCGAAGGGCTCTAGTGAAACACGTATTCTCATGTCTCTACAATGGAATGCTTCTAAGGCAATCACCTAATTTTTAGTGACCTTGATTCCCTCCTATCGATGCCTCATTTAGTAGATTACTTGCAATTAATGAGGATATTTTTAATCATGCAGGTAATTCAAAGGAATTTTAAATCATCATACCGACATGTCCAAGTGCTTTTGTGAGATCAGGGCACCTTTAAAAGGCCTTCGCGTGATCTTAGGTGACCTATCTAGGAATTTCTACATGACAAGGATGGTCTATCAAGGGGCCTCCATGGGATTAGTTTGGCATGTCTAGGAGTATCATGAGACCGTGTCGCAGACTTCCTTAGTGTGTTGCAGGCATTTTATGACCACGATAGGCTCCCGACTCCTCTTTCTTTTATTACCTTTTTTATATTAAAAAGGTTATGGGTTATGTGATATTTCATGATAAATGTAAATGAGAATTACTATATTTTTTAGTGATGCATCGCATGGACAAAGAAGGTGCGATGAAGATTCATCAGTATTTCATGGACAAACCCATACCTTTTATCCTTAGGGAGCCAGAAGGGTGAGTTCATGGTTTCTTGGACATACCCAAGTCCTTTCAATTGATGATTATAATAAGATAAATGGATTTTATGAGATGAGGTGGGCATGTCTCCAGGGACTCTTAGTGTCTTCTGTATCACCTGTGGTGCATCGCATGATGTTCAATGATCACGAGAGGCTCCCGCCTCTTCCCCTTTATTTCTGTTGTTTTATTCCAAAAAGTATTGAGTGTTTTTTGATTTTTTTTTTCGATGTTTTCAAGTATAATTACTCTACCCATCGATGATGTATTGCATGATCATTATGACTGAAAAAATACTCCTTATTTTGGACATTTTCGTTCTATTTTCAACGGATTTTCAAATTTGTTGTCAGGCACCCGCGAGTTGAAAATATTTATGGCTTGTGAGAGTTTTATCTTGCTACTGGCACATAACCATTTATTTTCTAGATATTCTTTATCAGAGTAGGAGGACATGTCTAAAGGGTCTCTATGGGATATACTACATGTTATGTTCTATGCATGGTCCTTTCTCATGGCCTTATTATGGTCACCCAATGATGAGTCTCTTAGAGGATTTCACGATCTGTGGGTCTCAACCACCTCTTTCTTCCTTTGATTTTGTGGGGAAAATAATACCCATATTTAGGTATTTCTTCCTTTATGTATTTTTTTATCCTCATTTGGAGGGTGTCAACAAATATATATTTGAAGTAGGAAATGAAATATAATCACTGTCAGAAGTCATAAGGATAGACTCATTAGTGTTAGAATTTAGGGAGATAGATTTAGTGACTTTAGAAACCAAAGGTGTATGAGATGTATTAAGAGTATCTTATATTAAATATTATTTGATGGTAGATTACATGAAAGGGTATGAACCATAAAATGTGATGGTGGATACATGCTTAAACATTAATTAGGGGGATGTGACGTCATCATTGGCATATAAACCCCAATTTTTTAAAGAAAAAAATAGATGAGTAACTACCGAAGAAGGGATTTTTTATAGAGGAACTTGGTGTCATTTCATATCTTGTATGAGACTTATATAATTTACATGACTACCAATCCTTAATGGAATACTCCCACAATTCTTAGTATCACTGTTTCCGATGCTTTTTCCAGGGCGTGCACATCCATCACGTAGAGGACGTGCGACTTGTTGCCCCGCATTCCCGCTTTCCAAAGGCGGGTGACATTTTTTCCTTTTTCAGGGATATCTACTCCTTGATCGAAATAGGATGATGGGAGGTCGGTTCTTCCTTCAGTGGATTCCTCCTCGGAACTCGTCACCTATTTCGGGTCTCCCTCATAGATTTAATACGTTTTTTGTGAATCTCTTCCCATTTCCATATCTTCATGGACTATAGTTAATTATGTTTCTTCTGTCCGTACCATCCAAGGGGTCCAGTCAGGGCAGCAACCTTCTCTTAGGAGAGTAGTCACGTTGAGGCATCACTGGCATGTATTGACGCTGGGATTCTGGCATGTCTGTCTTCTGTCCCTTATTACAGGGCTTCCCAAGGGCATGAAAGCTCGAGGAATCCCACATCAAACACAGGGAACTGTATTCCATATGCATATGTCTGAGGTTTTCATTATCTTCCCATGTTTAACACAGGGTATGCCACAAGTTTAACGTTCAATGGAGACGGATTGGACTGATCGGAACACTGATTAGAGTGGATCAGATTGAGTAACCCCCTGGAGGGAGCACCGACATTGGGGCCAGAACGTGGGTGGATTCCCGAATGATGTGGAGGGGAACGAAGTGGCATGATCCCACCGAGATGTTGCGGCACAGGTAAGGATCATAATGGGTGATGGAAGGTTATGGACTTGATCCCGGAAGAGACTTCCTACATATCCCTGTGGCGGGGAATCAAAGTCCGCGTAGTTCGATGGGGTGATGGGACACCTAGTAAGGCGGCCCGTGAGGATGAGCGCATGGAGGGGACCCAGAGGAAATAGAACCTCAAGGCTAAGGCATGAGATTCCCAAGACACATGGACTTGATGGAGAGGTCAGGATGGGACGTGGGTGATGGGATTGAACCTTATGAAGGCTTCCTATGTATCCCCATGGCGGGGAATCAAAGACTGTGTAGTTCGGGTATACATTTTAACATCATGTGGGATGGAAAATTTTTTGGACTTGAGCCTGGAAGAGACTTCCTACATTTCCCCGTGGCAGGGAATCAAAGTCTGCATAGTTCGATGGGGATATGGGACACCTAGTAAAGAGGCCCATGAGGATGGACGCATGGAGGGGACCAAGAGGAAATAGAAACTCTAGGATAGGGCATGAGCATCCCGAGACACGTGGGCTTGAGGGAGAGGTCGGGATGGGATTTGGGCGATGGGCTTGAACCTCATTGAGGATTCCTACATATTCCTATGGTGGGGAATCAAAGACTGCATAGTTCAGGTATACAATTTAAAGTCATGAGGGACGGGGATGATCCTAACATGGAGGAATGACTGGGTGTTGGGATTGAACCTCGTGAACGCTACCTATGTACCATGCCTTAACACGGATCAAAGTCCAAGTAGTTCGGGATAAGTTGGGGCTTATGCTCTAAGGCGGCACAAGGTGGTATAGGGATTACACTCTAAGGCGGCCCATGGTGGTGGTGAACCGATGTGAAAGAGGTCATAACGACCGGGGTGGTGGGATTGAACCTCAGGGAGGCTACTTACGCACCATGCCTTAGCACGGATCAAAGTCCATGTAGTTCAGGTTAGGTTGGGGCTTACGCTCTGAGATGGCCCAAGGTGGTATGGGGCTTACACTTTAAGGTGGCCCATGGTGGTGGTGAACCGATGTGAAAGAGGTCGGAATGAATGGGTGGTTGGCTTGAACCTTGGGGAGGCTACCTACGTATCATGCCTTAGCACGGATCCAAGTCCACATAGTCCGGGTTGTGTAGTTTAACGCCATGTAGGACGATGAGGGGGGGTGCTGTTTAACGTCATGCGAGAGGAGTATGCCACGATCAATGCTTTCTCTAAGCCCATGTGAGTCATGCTCGTTGTGGGAAACAAGAGGTTTCAAAGACCCGACAATCACGTCGCGAAAGGTGCATTTGTGAGAAGTGGAATGGGGCTTAGGCTCTGAGGCTGCCCAATGAGGATATAGGGACATACGCGTTGGTTCACAGCCCAAAGTGGAAGTAGGGTCTTACACGTTGTTTTGTGGCCCAGGGAGATGAAGATTGGGGCTTACTCCAAGTTGGAGGCCCAGTGGCAGTGAAGCCCAACGGGAAAGGGAATGGGCATTGAGACCTCTGTGTCCCTCTCCCATCTTGGTCTTCAGCACCAGAGAGAAAAGAATTTCCAATCCCCACCACGCCCTTTGCGGGCCCTTGGTGGGGAGACCAGGACTTACTCCAGAGTGGAGGTCTGGTGCGGAAAATCCCAAAAGAAAGGGAAAGGGTGAAAAATACCCTATGTCCCTCCCCCCTCATAGTCTAACATCATGTGATAGGATGAGGGTGTTCGCCAGTTTAACCTCCTACAGCTCGGATGAGGTGCGATCACTCTGCACCCCTAGGACTTACATAACCTGTACCCTCTGCACCTTGGTGAAAGGAGGGCACCGACAATGCCGTTTTTGGGGGGTGTTGTGGAGTGATCCACTTGGGGGGTCCATGTTAGCGTGGCTATGCGAAGAAGAAATAGATTTCAGCGTGCCTATGGGAAGAATCATGAGGTGAAGAAACGCAACGAGAAGAGTCACCCAATGGACCATGATGGTACTTCATACGATCCTGGATGGTCGTATGGGAAAACAGTGCATGGTGTGAATGCCCGATGTGTATTCCTAGGAAATCCGCAAAGAGGTCATCGGGCGCCTACACCGGGAGGCACCCGGGGATCACCAAGGTGAGGGGTCTCGGGGATTGCGCAAAAAGAAATGTCTGGCGTGCAAAATCACCGGGATGGCGCGTAATTAGGTCAGAGGGCTTGTGCATGACTAGTAATATTGCACACAAAGGATATGAATTGCGCGCAAGTGGTAGAGGTCGTGCGCAAAGGTAAGGGTGCACCCAATGAAATGGATGGCGCGTAATTGGGCCGTTTTGTGTGCAAAGGGTAGGAACTACACGCAAGGGAGGCACCCTGAAGGGTTTGGAATTCTATTTAAGCCAGTGTAATCATGCGCAAAGGCAGATCTCGGGGCGAGGTGGTGCGAAAAAGATCAGTACCTGAAGGCCATCTTGCATGCGCGGAAGTCTGATTTCGCGCATGAGAGATGGTTCAAATTCCTCAACCCTGAAATGGAAGGGTTCTACTTCTATTTATAAGCATCCGGCAGTGTGGAATTTAGGGTGGCGTGCAAAATTTTCATGCCAGAGACGAAAGTGGGGAATGTTAACCACGCGGGGCGCGGGCGTGAAGTTATTTTGCGCCTACGTCGGGGACCCTTCGAAAATCCCAGAACCTTTACAGCGAGACAAGACCACCAAATCACCCACGTAGCATTCCACCAATGTTCCCAGGATCATCTTGAATATGCGATGCACATACCACTGATAGGTGGCACCTGCATTCTTCAGGCCGAAGGGCATAACCTGGAAACAGAAAGTCCCTTGGGGTGCCCTGAAGGCTGTGGATTCTTCATCCTCAGGGGCCATCCGGATCTGGTTATACCCAGAATAACCATCCATGAATGAGAGGGCATGGAACTCGTCTATGGCCTCAATCAACAACTCTGTCACTGGAAGGGGATAATCATCCTTCGGACAATGGCGGTTGAGGTTTCAGAAGTCAATACAGACCCTGATCTGTCCGTTCTTCTTCCTGATCGGCACAATTTTGGATATCCACTTGGGATACTGGACCTCCTTAACAAAGTTTGATTTGATGATCTTATCAACTTCTTCCTTGACCATGGCACCATGAGAAGGGTGCATCTTTCTGGGAGGCTGCTTGAATCAGCGATGATTTTCTGGGAGACCGAGACGGTGAACGGCTACCTGAGGGTCCAATTCGGGCATCTCTTTGTAACTCCAGGCAAACACGTCACGATTCTATTTGAGGAAATCCACGTAACTTTGCCGCTCCTCGGGGGGCATGGTGGCACTGACCAATGTAGGCCTCAGGTCTGCCTCGCAACCAAGGTTCACCTGTACCAACTAATTGACCGTGGTGGAGACACCTTTCTCCAAAGTAAGGGGCGTCTTCCATGTCTTATTCTCCACATATAGAGGGATCTTCCATGGGGGAACCTACTCATGAGCTACTAAGCTTGGATGGGAGGCTGCTACCAGCTTGTGCGGCAGTGGTTATTGCATCGGGAAATTCTGACGCCACCGAGACCATAGAAACAAAGGCTGTCTACCTGATCCCATCTGGTCTCCGGACCAAGGGGCCACGCTTGATAATATCAAAGCAGTAGTGGTGTGATGGTCATAGTCGACTTCTTCTAGCCCAACAAAACAGACAAGTATGACGCACTGCCGTTTCCATGAGCCGGACGTCCCGATACCTGATGGGAGTGGGAGGCTCTGGGATCACTGAGGCCTGATTCGTATAAGAGTACGAAGTGATCCTTCGGCACTGTCGGGAGTTGGGTGGATGATTCCTCCTTGTCCATGAAATAACAAAACATTTCCCAATGTTGGGGGTTGTGGCCTCCAACTGATGGATTGGGAAGACGTAAGCGTCATTCAAACCTGCCCAAGGGTCGGTTGTAGCGGCGACGGGCTCAACTTCACTTGCCTGGACTTGTTTATCCTTTCTCTTGTAATAGTCAGCATCCATGTATCGGGCTTCACTGGAGGTTAAAGGAGACGCGTCACCTTGGAGGACACCCACTCGACCATTAAGGGAGTATTTCAGGAATTGGTGATATGATGAGGGGACTTCCACATGCAGGTGGAGCTACGGTCTTCCCATCAACGCATTGTACGCGTTGTCCTGGGAGACAACCATGAACATAGTGCTAGAAACTAGGCCACCGAACTAGGTCTTCAAGCGGACCTTGCCAACTGGGGTCTGCTCTGTCCTGTCATATCCCTGGATTCTTAAATCAGAGGGAGTTAGGTCATCCTTAGATAACCCTAGCTTCTGCAGTGTCCGCGTCGGGATAAGGTTGCACTACTACAAATACGGCTTTTATCAGCGCTAAAAATGACCTTTATTAGTGCTAGAAAAGCGCTGATAAAGACAGCGAAGATAGGGGGTCCGTTTTATTAGTGCTCCAGAAAGCACTGATAAAGACCCCTTTTATCAGCGCTTTTTTTTAGCGCTGATAAAAATAAATAAAAATAAAAAATAAAAATAAAAAAATAAAAAAATACTGCCAATCTCAGGGGGCTTTTTACAGTGCTTGAGCCCCCATTTATCAGCGCTTTCCCACACCTCTAGCATCCGCCTGCACCGCCTACACCCTTTATTAGCGCTAGACCTTTAAATAAACCGTGCGCGCGCACCCATGCCTCCACCTGGATTTGATCTCGAGACCTCCCCCCTGCACACCTAAAGCCTTTGCCACTACCCTATATTGATTTGTTCTCTTATTCATGATATATCTATTTAATTATATATATATTTAGTTATATTTATTCGTATAGTAATATATATATATATTAATATATATAGTTATATTAATATATATATAGTTTTATTAATATATATATAGTTAAATTAATATATACATATAGTTATATTAATATATATATATAGTTATATTAATATACGTACAGTTATATTAATATATAGTAGATATATAAATATTCATATATTGGTATTTTAAATTAAATTGATATTAGTTATTATTTAGATAAAGATAATATATTTTATATGTAAATATGTTTAATTATTTATTTAAAAAATTTAATTTTTAGGTGTGAATATATAAAAAATATGTACATATAGTTATATATTTGATTATAAATAGTAGTGCATTATAAAAAAGGATGAAATTTCAAATACATAATATCAATATGAATGTAATACCTTGGAATAAATTCAGTCCCCATCAAATAAATCCAATAATACCCCCTTAAACAAGGATGAAAATCTACAAAATGTTAAAAAATCTGGGTACCCTGACAAAAAACTTAGTTTTAGACGCCTTCTAGGCCTCTTTTTGCCTCGAAAAAGGCATAACTATGGTCTCCCCAAATAACAGCGACGTAGAGCTTGTCGCAGGCTTCGATTTGATATGTGGTAGAGCTCAAACAGACACCCAGATCAAAAGTTATGGCCGTTTGAAGTTTGAGTTACGTTTTCAACATATTTTGGATCTTTTTTTTAATTTTTTTAATTTTTTTATTCTTCAAATTGTTATTAAATTACTATTACTCCATAATAATTATCAAATTATTAATTAAAAATATTTTTTTAATTTTTTAAGAATACATTTTCACTAAATATCTTATATATTAAGTATATTAAGTATAAGTGTACATTTATACTTATCTAGAATATATTTTCAAATTATATATTATATTTATATCAATATAACTATATAACTATATTTATATATTAATATATATTTTTAAAAAAAATTTAAGTCGACCCTTTATCAGCTCTTTTAAAAAAATCGCTGATAAAGGCCCCCCCTTTATCAGCGCTACTAAACAAGCGCTGATAAAGGGGGTCCCTTTATCAGCGCTAAAAAAAAGCGCTGATAAATGGGTACTTTTATCAGTGCTTTTTTTGCCCAGATAAAGGCACCCTTTATCAGCACTTTTTTGAGCGCTGATAAAGGCCCCCCATTTATCAGCGCTTTTTCATTAGAGCTGATAAAGTAGTGGCGCTGGCCTTGCCCAGTTTGTTGGTAGTGTTGATCCCAGAGCCGGTATCAACGAGGTAGTGACGGATTTCCACACCATTGAACTGGCCGGTGATATACAATGGGCGGATGTGCCCATGTATAGGGGATGCCTCACCCTCCCTGAAAAACGAAATTACGGCTTGGCATTCAGCATCCTCAAACACTTCAACGTGAAGAGCCTTGGTGGTTGCTATCTCTATCTCATACTTGAGAGGGCTTCTTAAAGCCTTAGTGAGTGCCTCACACATATTTGGTGATAGACCAAGAGCTACAAGAATGGAAAGCCTTGCTGGGATACCGGCGAGGTGCTTAAGAACATCGTACTTCACTGTCAGGCGTGAACCTCTGCCTGCAGGAAGTTGGTCTGTGACCGGAGGCATGACAGGCCATGCCAGCTGGGACGGCAGATGACAGGTACTAGGCATATCTCGTTGTTCACTTGTCGAAGCCTGGATGGTTGCTGCCGGATGAGGACCGAAAGGCTAGAATCGGTTGGTGGCAGAGCGAAGCTGGTCGTGGCATGGCCGATGTGGTTCCACCTGATCCAGTAACATAAATTGTGGTGGAGGCGGACCTGTCGACACCAAATGAAGAGTCTGCGTGTCCTGAGCTCTGTGTTGGGCCTGCTACCTGGTCTCAGCGGCGTGCATAGCCTGGCGGTAGGTGCTAATTGACGTGCCCCGATAGCCCATGTAACCACGGCTCTAACGATGTTGGCGACGACCAGGGACATTGGGAAGGTCTACCTGGCGTTCCCCATCGTCGGGAGTCATATAGGGATTTACCAACTCTACGGTGTTAAACGAAGCATAACCCGGGCTATCACTCAAGTTGTCCTCCACCACTGGGCGGATCATGGGGGAATGCTCATCCCAGGGGGCATGAAGTCACCAAGAGTGCGAGGCTATGACGGCACTGGCGGGACATAGTGCTTCTTCTTGCGCCGCCGATGTTTTCTCTTCTGGGAAGAGGTCGGATGAGGTGATGATATAGAAGAGGTGACCGCTGCTTCTGAAGGCTCCGGATGACTCGAGCATGCACGAATGATTCCACGGTCATGGGAGACCACCCTGCGAGCTATCCAGTCATTATAAATCTGGGACCCATGGTCAGAAACCTACTTCCATTCACTTTCAACATTGCTACTGCTCTCTGGTATCACAAAGACACCTGACACCTTTTCCGGGGCTGGGCCCTACCTGACTACGTTGTTTTCAATCTGGTCTTGGAGCCAGTCCTTGAACACGTAGCAAATCTTGATGGTGTGTCCCAGGATTCGGTGATAAGGGCAGTAGTTGGGGTGATCGGTGAGACGTTCCTCTTCCGACTTCCAGCATTTAGGCAGTCGCACAATTCTCTGCTCTAAAGCACTGCGGAAGTAACCGGGGACCTGAGCCTCATCGAACGAGTAGGTCTAATTCCTTCAATCTGGAAAGGGGGCTCTAGGAGCCTGATCCTGCTCGAGGGCCGAAATGGACTGCTGAAGAGGTGGAACCTGGTTATCTCTTCTGGGAGGTGGCGGCGCATTGCGCGGGGGAACCTGCCGATTCTGAGACGGACGTTGTTGAGCTGGGATCTGTGCTCATGGCGGTGGACCTCTTCGGGGCTGCGGAGATGGATCCACGGGTAGTAGTTCCAGTTGCCTAGGGGCCTCTATCTGGGCCATCACAGGGGGCTCAGCTCTGGCAGCCCTCTTTACTGGGATCACAGGGGGGAATGGACATGCCTGACTGGCCTGTCGTAGAGCTTCTTCGAGGCACTAGGCCTTATCCAAGAAGTCCCAGAACCCTCCAGGATAATTTAGAGTGATCAGGGAAGGGATCGGTTCTTCCTTGACATTCCCCATGCACATCGTTAGTAACTTCTCCTGAGTCAGTCGCATGTCGAGGGAGTACGTGAGTCCTTTCCATCGGGCGATGAAGTCTGTGACTCTCTCATCAGGCCTTTTCGTGCACTTGAAGAGGTCTGCGATGTTCGTCTTCTGGGTGGTAGAACTAAACTGGTAGAGGAACTGCCTGCGAAGGTCCTCCTAGCTAGTCACAGATCCACTGGGGAGCTGGTTGTACCAAGCAAACATCGGCCCCTCCAGTGTCTGAACAAAGCAACGGAGCGTGGCGGCCTCCTACTGCGTTGGGGTTCCTAGCATGGGTCCACATCTTGAGTTGAAGGGGGAAAGATGCTGCGGCGGGTCCCCTGTCCCGTTGAAGGGGGAGAAGGTGGGATTCCCAAATCCTGGGGGAGCCGGCATATAGTCCACCCATACCGAGTATGGATTTCCATCCGGTGGGATTTCCACCTGCCTCGTTTCCAAAGCCTCTAGGTGGGAAATGAGTGCCGCCATTGGGTCATCGGGATGGGGGTCCCGGTCTTGATGGGGATCCCTAACTACGAGCGCATTTATGGGCTCTTCAACATGATAGACTGGATCAACGGCTCATGGAGCGGCTGGTGGATCAAACCTTGGAGCGGTCGAGGGAGCCCTAGCGGGGTTCCTTGGATTGTCTCGCCGTTTAGAAGGGTTTGGTGATACATACTGCACCCTCTTTCTGTGGGCTCCATCTTCCCTCCGGTCTGTGGGAGTGGCATGATGAGGGCTACCTGAGGGAAACTCGCTAAAGAGTAGATGTTCCTGCCCCGGTTATCCCGGCCTAGGATCACCATGGTCGGGTCGTCGCTCTACAATGCATTCATCCAAAAGCTCATTGACCAAACTCTTTTGCTCAGCAATCTATTGGCACAACATGACCTTCTCGGGGTCCTCTTCTGTCTTTTTCACTGAGGCAGACAGGTCAGAGTGCCTAGAAACTCAGACATGCTCCTTGTCATTGCCGACGTTCCGGCTGAGTACCAATGCCTAAACGGGCAAGGGGAGACCTAGGAGGTTCCTCTGCTGATGAGTGATCCTCCCTACTGGGTCTAGTAATGATAGTACATCCTCATGGGGGTAGTTCTCCATCGAGAATATCCAGCCCATCCTACTTGTTCACTATACCGGCCATGTTGACCAGGACCCTTCCTGGGGGAACGCCCTCGATATCGTAATGCGAGTCAGGCTGCCACCAGATAGGACTTAAAAGGAGAGCAGCATAATGTCCCCAACCATGGATCTGCACGTGGGGGGTGGCCTTTATTACAATTTTGCAGAGTACCTTGATACTCTGGAAGCATTGCTGCAAAAGGGCCTCACAGAAACCTGGCAACTCGTGGCGCTGGACTACAGAGAGCGCAACCATGTCGACCAGATGGCACTACTCACTGATGTCTTCGAAATGCGCTCGGCTCCCTGGATAGACCTGGTGCTGGTGGCGAAGTCTAATGTACATCACCCAGAGGGTGTAGAAAAAACACTAGACTTCCTCATGAGTGAGGGATTCAAGTACATGAAAATCCCGCACTGCCACGGCCCAAAACTCCTCGGGGAAGTGGTCCACTGTGAGAATTCTCCAGAAGCTTCTCTGCTCAAATTCAGGGTCTGTACCTTGATTTCCCCACTCTCCAATCAAAGGTGTCCGAGGAACTGGTAGTGGTACCGAAGCACACCACTCAGATGGCATATTGGCCGGTGGATAACATGGCGAGCGAGCTGACTGGCTGTCGGCTCTCAGGCCGCCCTCTGAAGAGTGTAGCGACCTGGAGGGCACATTGTGGTAGGAGGGGCCGACACCTGCCACTCCCGACATAGGGTCTATGGCTACTGGTGATGGTTCTCACTATTTATCACCCACCATAGGTCCCCATAATAGCTCTCTGTGATCTGTTGTGGATGTAGAGAGTGCTTCCGGTGATAATGGTGGTAACTGCGCGATCACAACCTGCTGTGTCGCAAGACTTTCATATTTCTGGATATACCTTTGGAGGGAGGAAGGGATCATGTGGACCTCGTACTTTGGAAGCACTAGGCTGATGCACCTCGTTCCTTCCCCAACTCATGACTTAGATGAGCGAGGGGAGGGTTCCTGCGCTGAGTCATGTTTTGCCTCGGAGTTTGATAAGCAGACCGGTTTGATCTATGTCTGAACCTTCCCAAAATGTCTCTTGTGGTGCTGACGACCCGCCTTCCTTCCCCTGGGTGGCTCCTCTGGATAGGGATGATTTTTGACATAAGGTCCTCCGGCCGCACTAGTGCTAGGGCGGAGAGGGCTTCCACCCGAAAAAGATGGGGTGCGGGGAGCACCAGGACAAATGTCGAAAGGTACATGGGGAGGGCCTCCACGGACGACACTTGAGTGAGAAAAACCCCTGGTGGGACTAGAAGGAGCATGGGGAGAACCTCCATGCTTGGTTCGGGTGGAGCAAGGCTAGCCTTCGCCCCTCTGGTTTTCGGGGTGAGGAGGACCTTCACCGAATGCAGAGAGAACGTAGGGAGGTTCCCCATGCCGGAGGGAGAGTTGATGGGCAATGTCCCCGCCCCAGTGGTCACGGGGGGGGGGGGGATGACTCCATACCCAGTGTAATGGGCATAGGAGAGGCTTCCATGCCGATCATTACTTCCACGGGGAAAAACTTCATTCGGATCGGGGTGGCACGGGGCGGCCCTCCAGGCCAAGCCTCAAAGTGGGGTAGTCCCATGATTTGTGCAATGGTGGTATGGGGAGGACCTCCGTACAGGAGTACATCGTTGCGGACTGGTCCGTGGTAGTCACCACTCATGACGAAAACCGCGAGAGTCGACCCAGCATGCTCATGGGGTGGTTGGGGCCTCGATCTCGGTCGGGCGTAGAGGTGACCCTGCTCAGTGTATGCGGGGACCTGATGATGTACGTCGGTAGGGGTTTGGAACGTGGTAGCTGTTGACGTCGATGTCGCTCATTGGGCATCCTCCTTAGCTTGCACCCGACGCTGGGGTCGGGTCGGACGAACTTGGGTGGGTGGCACAAGTGCATGGCTTACCTGCTCCTCCTCTAGAAAAACCGGGCGGCGGCACTGACGCGGCTGGGTAGGAGCCCTTGTAGTGATCCCCTGGATATGGACTCTGACCAAGATGGGCCAGACACTTCCCACCTCATCTGCGTAGGGCAGGAGGTCTTCAAGGCGCTCCAGGGACAAGCTCCCAAAGCAATTGTATGTCGGGGTGTGGAGCAATGGCTCCATGTGCGGCCCTTGTGGGCGGAGTTGATGTTGAGGCGCAGATGCCTCCAATTCCAGATGGGCCTTATCCTAGGTTGTGATTATGACCTCCTCATAATAGTGTTGCACGAGGTCATTGATGACCCTTTGCTGGATCATTTTTTATGGGGAGATGTGGCGTGTGCGCCCGGGAGTCGTGGCAGTCGGAGCAAATGTGGAAGAGGTGGAACCGCGCGGGGTGGCCGTGTCGGTACTACCCCTACCCCTACGCCGGTGGGCAGGTGGAGATCGAGCTATTGATGCAGCAATCTGGTTCCTAAAAGCAGGGAGATGAACTCATTAATAATGACAGGAAAAAAGAAATCAACAACCAGTGCCCCAGCGATATTCCGTCTTCCATGGCCATTAAGAGGGATCCATGCTGACAACGTCACAGAAAAGAATTCTCAACATCATGACTACCCCAACATCTGTTGGGCTTCATGCCATGTCTGCTTGGTGAGACCCGATACTGGATGACGGGGTCATATGAGATGCTTCTCCACTGATGCCCCGAACGCTACTGGTCTCCATTTTGAGGTGAAGCGATTCACATTGGGTTCACCATTTTCTGTTTCCGACGCTTTCGTCGAGGCACGCACATCTGTCATGCAGAGGACGCGTGGCTTGTTGCCCCACATTCCCGCTTTCCAAATGCGGGCGACATTCGGTCCTTGTTCAGGGACGTCTTCTCCTTGATCGAAACAGGATGATGGGAGGTTGGTTCTTCCTTCCGTGGATTCCTCCTCGGAACTCGTCACCTAGTATGGGTCTCCCTCATAGATTTAATATGTTGTTCATGAATCTCTTCCTGGTGCCACATCTTCATGGAAACCAGTTAATCATTCTGCTTATTTTCAGACCTTCCAAGGGGTCCAGACAGGGCACCAACCTTCGGTTAGGAGAGTAATCGTGCTGAGGCATCACTGGAGTGTCTTGACACTGGGATTCTGGGTTTTCTTTGTTCTGTCCCTTATTATAGGGCTTCTCGAGGGCGCGGAAGCCCGAGGAATCCCACATTGAATGCGGGGAACTGTATGATAGAAGCATATGTCTAAAGTTTTCCTTATATTCCCATGTTTAACATAGGGTATGCCGCTAGTTTAACGTCTAGTGGAGATGGATCAGACTGATCAGAACACTGATTAGAGTGGATCAGATTGAGTAACCCCCTTGAGGGAGCACCGATATTGGGGCCAGCACACGAGTGTCTTCTCGAATGATGTATAGGGGAACGAATTGGCATGATCCCACCGAGATGTGGCAGCCCAGGTAAGGATCAGGATGGGTGACGGAAGGTTTTGGACTTGAGCCCGGAAGAGACTACCTACGTATCCACGTGGCAGGGAATCAAAGTCTATGTAGTTCGATGGGGTGATGGGACACCTAGTAAGGCGGCCCGAGAGGATGTATGCATGGAGGGTACCTAGAGGAAATAGAAACTCCGGGCTAGGGCATGAGATTACCGAGACACGTGCGCTCGAGGGAGAGGTCAGGATGGGATGTGGGTGATGGGATCGAACCTCATGGAGGCTTCCTACGTATTCTCGTGGCGGGGAATCAAAGACTGTGTAGTTCAGGTATACAGTTTAACATCATGCGGGATAGAAAAAATTTTGGCCTTGAGCCCGGAAGATACTTCCTACGTATCACCGTGGCAGGGAATCAAAGTCCACGTAGTTCGATGGGGTGATGGGACACCTAGTAAGGCGGCCCGTGAGGATGGTCTCATGGAGGGGACCTAGAGGAAATAGAGCCTCTGGGCTAGGAAATGAGCTTCCTGAGACACGTGGGATCGAGGGAGAGGTCAGGATGGGACATGGGTGACAGGCTTGAAACAAGTGGAGGCTTCCTACGTATCCCTGTGGTGGGGAATCAAAGACCGTGCAGTTCAGGTATACAGTTTAATGTCATGTGGTACGGGGACGATCCTAACATGGAGGAATGACCGAGTGTTGGGCTTGAACCTCAGGGAGGCTACCTACGTACCATTCCTTAGCACGGATAAAAGTACATGTAGTTTGGGATAAGTTGGGGCTTACGCTCTGAGACGCCCCAAGGTTGTATGGGGATTACACTCTAAGGTGGCCCATGGTGGTGGTGAACCGACGTGAAAGAGGTCGGAACAACTGGCTGGTGGGCTTGAACCTCGGGGAGACTACCTACGTTCCATGCCTTAGCATGGATCAATTTCCAAGTAGTTCGGATAGATTTGGGGCTTAAGCTCTCAGACAACCCAAGGTGGTATGAGGATTACACTCTATGGCGGCCCATGGTGGTGGTGAATTGGCGTGAAAGAGGTCAGAATAACTGGGGTGGTGGGATTGAACCTCGGGAAGGCTACCTACGTACCATGCCTTAGCACGGATCAAAGTCCACGTAGTTCAGGTTGTACAGTTTAACGTCATGTGGGATGATGGGGGGTGGTGCAGTTTAATGTCATGCGGGATGAGTATGCCATTGTCAATGCTTGCTCTAAGCCCACGTGAGTCATGCTCGGTGTTAGAAACAAGAGGTTTCAAAGACCCAACGATCACGTCGCGAAAGGTGAGTTTGTGGGAAGTGGAATGGGGAATAGGCTCTGAGGCTGCCCAAAGAGGAAACAAGGACTTATGTGTCGGTTTGTGGCCCAAAGTGGAAAAAGAGGCTTAGGCATTGTTTCGCGGCCTAGGGAGGTGATGATTGGCACTTAATCTAAGGTGGAGGCCCAGTGGGGAAGAATCCTAATGGGAAAGGGAAAGGGCATTGAGACCCCTATGTCCCTCTCCCCTCTTGGTCTTCGACACTAGAGAGAGGAGAATTGCCAATCCCCACCACATCCTTGCGGGCCCTTGGCAGGGAGACCAGGACTTACGCCATAGTGGAGGTCCGGTGCGGAAAATCCCAGATGAAAGGGAAATGATGACAAATACCATGTGTCCCTCCCCCCTCATAGTTTAACGTCTTGTGCTAGGATGAGGGTGCTCGGCAGTTTAACGTCTTGCAGCTCAGACGAGGTGGGATCACTCCGCACCCCTAGGACTTATATAAACGGTACCCTCTGCACCTTGGTGAAGGGAGGGCGCCGACAAAGCCGTTGTTGGGGGGTGTTGTGGAGTGATCCACCTGGGGGTCCACGTTAGCATGGCTATGCAAAGAAGCAATAGCCTTTAGCGTGCCTATGCGAAGAAGCATGAGCTGAAGCAACGCAACAGGAAGAGTCACCCAAGGGACCTTGAGGTTACTTCATACAAACCTGGAAGGTCATACAGGAAAAAAACACATGGTGTGTATACCCGGTGTGTATACCCGGGGCATCTGAGAAGAGTGCATCGGGCGCCTACGCAGGGAGGCACCTAGGGAGCACCAAGGTGAGGGGTCACGGGGATTGCGCGCAAAGAAATGGATGGTGCGAAAAATCACCGGGATGGCGTGTAATTGGGGCAGAGGGCTTGCGCTTGACTAGTAGGACTGCGCACAAAGGATATGAATTGCGCGCAAGTGATAGAGGTCGTGCGCAAAGGTAAGGGCACACCCAATGAAAGGGATGGCGCGCAATTGGGCCATTTTTCACGCAAAGGGATAGAAATGCACGCAAGGGAGGCACCCTAAAGGGTTTGGAATTCTATTTAAGTTAGTGGGATCAAGCCCAATGGAGGATCCCGGGGTGAGGTGGCGTGAAAAAGATCAATACCTGAAGGCCATCTTGCGCACGCGGAAGTCCGATTTCGTGCATGAGAGACGGTTAAAATTCCTCAACCCCGAAATATAAGGGGTCTCCCTCTATTTATAGGCCTCCGGCGGCCTGTAATTCAGGGTGGCACGCAAAATTTTCATGACAGAGACAGCGGTGCGGAATGTTAACCGTGAAAGGAGGGGGCACGAAATTATTTCATTCCTACGCCGGGGACCCTGTGCGAGTCCCGGACCCTTATCGTGCGGCACTATTGTTTCCGCGCGCATACCCATTTTTTCCACGCAATGCTTCCGGACCCTCTGGACTAAGACTCCGGGTCTGAATATGACTTCGCTTCATCACTTCGAAATCTCCTCTGATACTTATGAACATTTCTGCATCTACAATCACCATTGAGGTCTGATAAAGATATGTATCTCCTAATTGATGATGCATGTGGGATTATATAATATGATAAATAAAATGTTATATATATCTAAATATGTGTAATAAAAATTAAAAAATATAATTACATTAGTAATTATATGATTCATCCTAGCCTCACATATTCTACATCCTTTTTCTATAAAAAAAATTATTATTCATTCTTCATAATATAATCTATAAAAAATATTGGAAGCATAAATATAAAATAATGAATTGATAAGAAGAAAAAAAATTAATACAAAAAATATATAAACACATAGATGTTACTATCATTCAATTATATTTTAAAATACAACTCTAATATCAAATAATAATGCCTTAAAATAAAAAAGTAATTCTTCATCATATGAAATATTTTGTTCACCAATAATTGAGAAATTCATAATGCCAATTTCATCAAAAATTCATTTATAGAAATGTAGAGGTTTTACTTCAACAATATTGAGTTAAAGTATCAAAAAATAATTTACATAAAACATTTTTTCTCCTATAATGATAAAATATAGGGCTTATCAATATTCAGGTATTGTTTTATTTAAATCACATTAAATACATCATTATCTATATGCATTCCCTATCATGTTATTGAATTTAACAACTTTCATTTTATTATAATAGCTAGACTATAATAGTATACTATAATATAATAATTTTCTTCAAAACATTATAATAAGATAAATCTGTATATTAGAGTTTTCTCTATAATAACCTAGAATACAATTTCGTTGATGCATTCCAAATTGAACCATCAGGTTTTGTTATTATGTTAGTTTCATAGTAACTGATAATAAGTCTATATTAATTCATGATGAATAAATTAAACTCTTATATCATATTATATAGATCAAAATATGGATCATTGAACCTAGGAGATACTTAATTTTTTAATAAACTCCAAATATAAAAGACAATAATATATTAGTATTCATAACTACTTCTAAATATTTAATGTATTAAATTATAATTCTAACATATAATTTTCACTATCCAAAAATAATTTTTATCCAAATCATATATACTAATGTAAAATAAAGAATTCTCTGAAAAATTAGACATTCAAATATTATCAAAAATATGAACAAATAATAATACATAAATTACTAATGAAATTACTTACATAAAATATTATTCCACCACATCATAATTGAATAACACATCATTATGTTCCACTACACACTCTTCAAGAATCAAAGTTATGAAGTTATATAAATTTAAGGTCTCATTGGTATTGTAAGTGATAGAAATATGTTCTCAATATATACCTATTTCTTATCTTCATTTATCATTAATTGATAAGATCTATTACTGACATTGTCCAAATACATTGAATGTAAATCTATGCTTTCTTAAACAAACTAACCTTTGAAAATAGATTCCACAAAATAAATATTATTTTGTACATATGTCTTCATGGTAGATATATTTTTTTCCATGGGATATATCCAATAATAATACACATGACTTCTAAGGATAATGTTCATCAAAAGATTCATAGTTAGGTGTAACATAAAAATAAAGAATGCGGGGTGGGAAATTTTTTATAAGCCATAAATAATGGTCAACACGTATTATTGAAATTTTCTCATAAATTTTTTTCTCAATTTCTTATCACAAATATCTCTTTACAATTTACATAATAAAATCACAGACACACCCACATTATTTTTAATAAATTTTTAATTGTTAACAAAATAAACTCATGTAACAAAATGTGATAATCACTAGTTTTAAAATATTTCAATTTCATGTCTATAGTAATTAACCTTTTGGATATGTTTCCTAAAAAGTTGTCTATAAAATTAAGAGTATCTAGTATATATAAAAAAAATTCCCTGTACTAATCATCACATAATTATAAATAATAACTTTCCCACCAAAATACCCTAAGAGGGGGTGAATGAGGGTATCAAAACATTTTATACCATGATGTATCTTGATCTATTGTTAGAATAAATTCATATTCATAATTTTTTAACTCCCAGTATATGATCACAATATCAAATAGAAAAGAAAAAAATAAAGCACAATGACAAAACCAAATTTACTTATTTCACCCAAAAAGGAATCCATCCAAGGATCATACATAGAGAAAAGTGTTGGTGTACCAATATCCACTACCTTATTATCATTACAATGTTCAAGAAATATAACTCATTGACAAAGATCAATGTATTCACATATTTATGGTCCTGAACATTGATTCCCAAGGATTCAATCTCCCTTTCTATATTCACACAATTTGTTAAGAATATCATCCATGAATAATCTCATAGGACAAAATATTATCTGTAAATATTTCTAAATTCATTGGCTCGGGACAAAGTAAACCACCACTGAGGGGGGGGGGGGGTGAATCAAGTGTTACCAAAAAACCAAATCGTTAACAATTTTTCCATCTATGGTTAATGAATAGGATCGTGAATGAAGAAACAAAATGGTGTGATATAAAGAGGGATATAGCACACATAACACATGGGTTTTTATAAGGATTACTCACTCCTTTTATCGAGTGGATAATTATTGGTTTCCAACTATTATGATGTTATTTTACACATTGTTTTATTACTATAAAAAAGAATAAAATTTATGAATAGAAAATTTAGATCCTTGAACCCAAAAACCCAAAACTAGTGTCCACTTTATAGAATTGGAATAAGATCTAAGGGATCACATCACAAAGTATCAATCAGCTTATTGGTCTTGAAGAACCATATGCATACATGATTAACATATTAAATTTTAAATATAATAAATATAATTAGAAAAAATCTTAAATACTTGATATCATTCCTAATATACTTCTTCATATCCTATGGAAAGGAAAACAATAACGGTTGAGCTTAGATTCTTAGTAAGAGTTGCATATAGCAAAAGAAATCATGAGTAAATAAGGACTAATCAATATGAATGATTGGATAATCATAACACATTTTATTAAATAAAAAACATGATTTCAATGAGAATCCATGGATAATATCAACATATAAAACACAAATATAATGAACACTAAATTCATAATAAAGGAAATGCATAATTATGAATATCACGATCAAGGACTCTTAACTAATATATCATGAATCATACCATTAAGGCCTCTCAACTAAGACATCATTCTTAATAAATGGGTAGGTGAAAACTAAATACTTATATAATGTGTCTACCTCTTTTGTCTTATAAGACCAATCTATGCATTGAGGGGCTATCTATAATCAGTCCCCATATATCACTTTCATGGTGTATACATTCCTCATATTTTGAATTATCAATATAATTAATTCCCAAAATTCTTTATAAGTCAAAAATTATATGTATTTAATCAAGAATATGGAAAATAAATATTTCATAATCATAATCCATCCAGATAAATAATAAATATTTTATAATTATATTATATCCGCATTAAAATCAAGGGATTATTCAGATATAAAATACTAATAAAAATTTATTGGATCATTTCTTGAGGAATATACCATTTTCATTTGGAAATAAATTAATTAAAATCCAAAAAAATAAAAATATTAAGAAAAAAAATTTTCTAACCAAGGAAAATTCTAAAGGAAACTTTAATGTAAATAATGCCTTGGTGGTGGGAAAAGTCGTATGTACGATATATGTTAAAATAAATATTTCATTCAAACTTTTGGAAAAAATTGTTTAAGAAATGAAAATAAGTTCATTTTAAAAATTTTATATAAATTAAATCATAGGTAAAAATTAATTTAACATATATTTTTATAATATTAAGAACATTATTTAAAACATTTTAAATAAAATATAGTTATTGAAGAAAAATATTCCCGACCAAAGGGGAAATAAAGACTGTTTTTCTTGAAAACATTTTCTCAATAATTTTAAGTATCATAGAGAATAAATGATACTATTAGTTGAATATGACATGAATAACCAAAGGATAATAAAATTCATGTGATTTGGTATATTTAAATCATATAATTTCTTCATCTAAATTTTAAGAAAAAACAATCCTTGTATAATTTGATTGTAACGTAACACCCTTACCATTTTGGTAACTTTTGAATCATAACCCCAATGAAAGAAATAAATTAAAATTAAAATTAAATATAATTAATAGAAATATAATAAATTTATAAAATATATAAATTTATGTTATATAGAGGACATCAAATAAACAAGTAGTGAAGATGAAATATATCTCACTAAAACAAAAGTGAGTCGGGAAACCCTTACCTTAGGTATGACTTGGTTTTTAAGTGATTGTATCCACCTTTATAATAAATTTAAATTTATTATAATTCTATAAAATAAACTTATAGATACTTATGTTATCATATATTATCCACTTATAATATCTCAAGACTCATTTATTAATAATTATTTATTAAAATCATCATTTACCAATGTTAAATGTTTCATTTTTTTTATATAAGTTTTGGTTTAATTATTTATATTATTGAATCTTTATCGTGGATAAATAATCTAAATAATGTTTATAATTATATTAATATCATATATATTCATTATTTACATCTTTATAACCATATAAGTAAAACGGTGTTGAAAAACAAATGACATTGTTATGTGGAGACGGTAAGTCATACGTATGCACGAGCGATGTTTTTTCTTTCTATATGATTGAAAAGAAGCTTAAATTGTCATATAATAACAATAAAATATAATTATATTTATTATAATTTATTAATTATTTTATAATGTTTACAAAAGTTTTAGATGAATTATAAGAAGAAATAAATTTGAATGAGTCGGTAAGGACGATTACATTTTCTTCGACATGTCTCCTTTAGAAACCACTTTAAGGGCCCTTGGAATTGTGATTTAAGAAGAAAAAGGCTGATAATTAATGTATATGGAAGTTTAAAAGATAATTTAGTAATTTTTTATTAATATTGGTGGACCAAGGTGTTTTAATGATGAGAGGGGAGGGTAATCCTTTTAATAGTGGAAGAACGAACTCACATCGAATTAATAAAAAATATAATAAATCCATTTTCATGTGAAAGTGGCACCGTGTGGTAATAATTTAGAAGATAATATGTTATATGGTTGATATAACTTCAATAAATAAACATTTTATAGGTTTAAGTGGTATTTTAAAACTTATTGTTTGGTTTGGCCCCTTCATTAACCAATTTTAACCTTAATCGTGGTAATGAATTTTTTAAATCTTAAAGGGTTGTGATTTTATATATAAGCTAAAAAATGGATCATAAATCAATAATGGATTAAATTTTATACTATTTATAATTATAGTTTATTTATTTTAATATTTCTATGGTTTTTAAATAATTTAATAAAATAATATTTAACATAAAATACTATTAAAGTCATTTTAATAACTATTCACAAAATTTAAATTTAAAGACATAAATATAGAAATATAATTAGAATATAAATCATATATCCATAAATAATAAATTATTATTAAGTATAAATATTTTTTTATCCATAATTAATCCCAAATATATTACTTTTGATGTTTTTAAAATTATTTACTTTGATTTCTTCACTGGATGCACTAGCACTATGAGAGCGTTGTATAAGTGTTCAAGGAAATTAATAATAACTAAAAATTGAAAATAAATTTACTTAATTAAAATAACTTCATTTTAATAAGAATAATTTTAATATTCATTCAAAAATTATTTTTATCCCTATTTGAAAATAAAAGAGAAATTTAATAGAAAGATATTGATATCTTGTATTTTTCTTTAATTAAAATATTATATAAGTCATTATAATGGAAAAAAAGATCAAAGTGGACATAAATTCGAATCAAATTTGAGTATGTAAGAATTAAACTCGTTAAATAGGTTTAATTCATGTTTTAGTTGGATTATAAATACTTTTCATGCAAGTTTTAACCATAATTTACCGATTATACCATTTTTTACTCAAGTAGTAATATTTTTACTACAATTACTATTCATAATGATGATAAATGAAATTTGACTCAACCAAAAAATTTCAGAATTATGATTACTAATATGGAATCAATATTTCAATATTCAATCTCTATAAATGGTATAAATTAATTTAATATAAATAAAGAAAAAGAAAAAAGACAAATTTTTTTTCAAAAAAATGCCTTGATAAGTTTTAAAGTACATTTATAACAATATAAAATATACTATTGATCCAAAAGTTATTAAATGAATTATTTTTAGTAATGGAAAACAGAATAGTTTTTCAAACCAATCTAAATCAAAATGGGTAATTGAAAATACTATAAATTAAAAGTCATCATTCTTTAAAAAAATTGGTATTTTCACTATTCACCTAGAAATCAACTTTTCAGAAAATTCCAACAAAATCACCCTAAGCTATTTAAGATAGGATTTTTTAAAAATATTTCATATTTATATGTAAAATTTCAAAATTTGGAAAAAAATTAATTATAATTTCCTTGCACAAAATGAAATAAAACCCATTTATGAGGAAAACATATTTTTGAAGAATAAAATGACTTAACTGAAAATTGAGTGTTTATTTAAAAATAATTAATCCATAAATTTATGTAGAGTATGACCATTATACATATTTTTTATAATATGGATATCCATATCCATACCCAACAATTGAACTACTATGTTATAATGGTCACATTAAAATAATAATATATTTATATTTTATTGAAATTCGCCATAAGCATGGTGTTTCATGTTAATCAAGAAATCGAGAATAGTATTCTTTTAAACTAATTTTTATGTTGTTACATTATCCACCATTAAATAAATTACATCCTCAAAATTTTATCATAGTCATAAAATATTCAATATTTGAAAATATGTTTGCTGAAAACTCACATCATTCAAAGGGATAATAAAAATTCATTTAAAAAAATGGAAAGTGGTAAACCTAGAGGTTACCTAAAATAACACATAATTAGTTTCCCAGATGGAGTGAAGGAAACAAAGTGGTAGATTTTTTATCATCTAAGGGGATTTTGGATTATCCTTGTTTTTTTTTCTCTAGCATGGTTATCCTTCCCCTAGAATGTGTTGATTTTTTCTGAGCGGATGCCCTTGGATTACATTATTTTAGACCCCCCCCAATCCCCTTGTTTCTGATTTTTTTTATGTTTTTGAAAATATGGTGACCTAGTTATTTGTTTAAATAAAATAATTATACATGTTTTTGTTAGTTATATAGAACATGCTCATGGCAAGTTTAATTACCACAAAACCATAAATTTGTTAGGGGTGAAAGAACATCAATTCATTGTAAATGAAGGTAAAATAATAACATTTTTATTTCATGATCCTTTCTTAAAGTTGATGGATTATCTTACTTTCAATATAGAGGATGTAAGAAAATATACATAATTTATTTATTTTTACTTCATAATCGTAGTTTTATCCTTTTATTTTTAATCAATCAATTCCACTCCATTTATTACTCCAATAAATTAATATTCAAGATTAATTATTCATGTCTGGAGCACTAAAATTAACTTTTAACAAATCATAAGATATATAAATGAATGATATGTCATTATATATGTCACTAAATATTTAAAAAACCCATAATATTTAGCACAAGTAAGCTAATATAGATTAATATAACATCTTAATTTTTAAAACCTAAATAATAATAGAAAATGTTCAACTTAATCCATTTCATATATTGTTAACCATAAGACTCCTCCAAAATATGTCTGACCAAATTCAAAACTGAAAAATAAAAAATATTTGATGAAATATTTTTTTAAGATCAATAGTATCCTTTATCCTCTAGAAATTTGAGGTAGATCATAATATCCCATACCAAACACGTGAATAACTTGATCATATATTCTCCTAAAACATGCTAATAACCTAAATCACCATAAAACCTCTATGAAAACATATATTATTCCAAATATTAACTTTATCAATTATTCATTAAACAAAATCAAAAAAAATAAAATATATTCCATAAATATACAAATTCAACAAACTTCATCCTAAATTACATTTCTAATTTATCAATATCATTCAACACATTCTTGAAAATAATTAAAAAAACAATTCCAGAAAAATCTCTAGAGTCAAAAGTATCTTTTTTACTTTTTCATTCCTTTTTTTGGAAATCAAAATCTCTTTATTAAATACTAAATTACTAACTCTTTTATGTCCAAAGTGTTTTTAGAATTTTTTTTAGAAAACATAATCCTTTTACATACATTCAATTTGTTTTAAAATTATTCATGAATTCAAACCTACATTATTCATTACAATTATTATAATAATTAAAAATCCAATATTGATTATATTAAACATTATCAAATTGGATTTAAGACATTATGTATTTTATTTTAACTAGTAGAAGCTCTTATAATCCAACATGATATCGGAACTAATAGACATCTTATTCAGACTCATAGAAATCAGCGTAATGATGTACATAAGGAAATCTATCAGATTGAATAAATGTTAAATTACAAATAAGAAAAACTATATTCTATTGTAATGAAATTCATTATACACTGAAAATTTGTAAACCAAAACAATTTCATAACTTTTGTTATGATATGACCGTTGATATTCTAGGTGTCCAAGTCTTTTCAAAAATACCTGGAGAAAATACAACTGTTGGGGGATCAAGATGATCATTTAATATTTTCCAATAAATAAATAGTAATTTGAAGTTGTGAGAGATTAAAATATTGATGATTATTTGATTTCACTCTCATATTTTCTAAAGTTTACAAAGTATCAACGTCCTGTTCCTAGTCTCTTGTATTGATTTAACTAGAGTCCTTCTTAAGGAATCCTTGGCAGGTTATCTGATTAAGAAATTATTTTTTAATTGATTTTTTCATCTGATTGTGTGAATATGATCAAGGGATTATGAGTCTAGGAAGATAGAGATCGGATTTTATAGATCGAGAGATTGCAGGGATAGTAAGATGTTGAGGATAGGTAGATATAAAATATGGTCATTATATTGAGGGCTTGTGGGCATAGTTTGATAGATAGATCATCATATTGATGTCTTTCCCTAGTAAGGGAAATAAATGCTTTCATGTAAGTATAATATAATGGACCTTTATCCTAGGTTATTGGATACCCAACTCTTTGGGTTAAAATAAGTGTATTCACTTTCTTTACTTGTTTTGTTACACATATTATATTTCCTCTATATGTAATAGGAAGTGATAATTTTATATTCATCTTTTTATTTGTATCATGTTTATAGTAATAGATTTCATTACGATAATTTTTTTACTCTGAATACGATTCTATATGCTTTATGATATAATCACTAATTTTGTATTACTTTAATTTAGTATAACCATTGTGATTAGGATTCATTTTTTGTTTACTATGATTATTTATTTTCCACCATGATTATGATTAAGCTCTGAAGACATTATCGCTTATTACTGATTGTGATTCTATATGTTGCTAAGGTAGATTCATTTTCTTCTTATGACCTATGACTTGCTTATCAGAATCTACTTGATTATGATAATTTTATTATCAAACCCAAGGTCCAAGTTTTTTTAACATTTAAATACTTAAGAGGTTTTGTTATTAGGTTTTATTTAACCTTGTTAGAATAATTTTTTTAAGGCTAAAAATTAATCTTTTTAAACTTAAAATTCTCCACCGCTATTTTATTTTTCCATCTTCGTATATATTATTTTTCAATCACTATTATCAGAGATAAATTCAATGTAATATTGATACCAATAATTAGTACTAGATAAGGATTCCACTTCCCAAATTAATGCTAATATTTTTATCTAATTTACCTATGAAAGTCTAATTAAATTTTTTTTATAAACTTTTTTTTATAAATACTCGATACAATAACGTGTATTGTGGAAAATAATTCTTGTAATTTTTTTAAAATATGGATGGAATAAATGTTATATCCATTGATAATCTCAATCCCGCTGGACCACTAATTTTAATGTTGTTGATTATGAATACTAAAGGGATAGAATGAATAATTTTGTGATCTACATTTGAGTTGAGAATTATGTTATTCTCATGGGAGATTATGAAATTCTTATCAAGGAAGTAAGAACATTTACCAATCAATAAAAGCATGAATCTTGGTTGAATTACAGGGTAAGGAATACTTTACTATGTACCATTATTATAAACATACATATCAATATTTTCTTCTTGTTAAGTATAAAATTGTATTTGGAATAATGTAGAGGTTACTTATTTTATGACTTCAAAAGTTGATGAAACTAGAAATGAAATTTTAAGAGTTGACTATAAAGAATTTTAATTTTAACCTGGTGAATATATTGAAAAGATATATCAAGGGTTTATAAAAATTATAAATAGTCTAAAATATATGGGAGATAAAGGATTATATGATGAAATTATTTTAGAGAATATAATCGACATCATGCCCAATGAATGGGAATCTAAGAGAAGAGTTGTTAATGAAACAAGAAAGATAACCAATATTACTCTTGATGATTTATTTGGAATCCTTTTTCAATATGGGTGTTGGTTAAAAAATAGATGCTATGAATGAAAAAAATAAGAATGGTGGAGTTTCTTTCAATACTAAAATAGTTTATACTAAATCTCCAACACCATAAAATATTTTTAAGCCTTTGAAAATGAAAGTTTTTATCTAATCTGATTCAAGTAATTTTGAGCTATCTAAAAATGAATTAGCTAATATTTCTTAGATAATGATAAAAATAGTTAGAAATAATGATTTTCAGTACTAATACATGAAAATTAACAAGGATACGATTGAAAAGAAAGATTCAAAAGTTACTTGTTATGAATGCATAAGAGATGGACATATTAGACCTGATTATCCAAAACAAAAAATGAAAGACAAGAAGGAAAGTAATTCTGATAGGAATAAAATAAAGTATTACAAGTCAAATGGAAAGAAAGACCAAAAATTTAATGATTCATGGAGTTCTAGTGGAGGATAATCTTCATAAATTTTTTCTTATAACGAATTTTCTAGTCATAGGAACATTAGTCTTCTTTCTAGAATAGAAAATAAAAATCTATGTATTATGGATAAGGTACACACCACTGAGAACCTTACCAATTTATCATTAATTGAAAATTATCCAAATTATAATGTTGAGAATGGTTTTAAATCATCAGATGAATAATTTTCTTTATTAGAGGAAAACACTATTCATTTGTATGGATATGTTTCTCATTTATCAAAACACTTTAAAAATAAGAATTGAAAAGTTTGTAAAATACATGATAAAGAAAATTCAAGGATAATTGTTTTAATAAATTATTTATTTTTTCTTTATAAATATACTGAAAAATATATTTTTTTATAAAGGTACTATTTTTAAAAACATAGAAAAAGTTGTTTATGAAAGGAATGTTATAAAAATTGGTTTAAAAAACTCATTTCTGAAACTACTACTCAAAATTATAAGAATTTTCTTGTTAAAATAAAGTCTTAAATTTCTTCTCGAAGAAAACTTTTTTCAAACCTCACTTATGGTAAGGAAGGTTTTGATAAAATGTAAAAACAACTTCATCCTCATGGAAATGGTTCGAGAATGGGATATACTCATAAAACCCAAATTTTTAGTAACAATGACTTTATTCCAAAAAGTGAACCCTTTTGTACAAAATTCCAAAGTGGTGGTCACTGGAATAAAAATTGTTCTCTTAATAAAATTCAATCCTTAGGGGTCCACAAATATCATTTTTCAAAACAAATGTGGATTCCTGAATTTTTATTCTCTAGTATTTCAAGACCGAAGAAGGTTTTGGTTCTAAAATACTAATTGTTTCCTTTTTAGTTAAACAATAAAAGCACCAACAAAAAGAATACATGGTACATGAATTATAGTTGTTCCAAAAATATGACTCATAATAAATATTTCTTTGAAAATATTATCAAGATAAAAGGTGGACAAGTTACCCTCAGAGATAATGCTCAAGGAGAGATTATCGGTATAGGTAAGATTGTTCTTCTTGGAAAATCTTTACTTTAAAATGTTTTATTTGGTAAAGGTATTAAGCACAACCTTATAAGAATAATTCAATTATGTTATGAAGTTTACCTTGTGACATTTAGAAATGATAATTTTTAGACAAAAAATCCAATGATAAATTGATTATTTTTTCCCATTAACATGAGAATGTATACAAACTAAACATAGAAGAACTTAGGATCCAAGACATATTTTTCCTTAATGCAATGTAAGATCAATATTGGTTATTCCAAAGAAGGTTTGGACATTGTAACCATAGAAACTTATGTAAGTTGACTAAGAAAAGACCTGTTATGGATTTAACATAGCTTAGATTTGATTCTTAAAGAGTCTATAACCCTTGACAATATGGTAATCAATATAAGTCAAGTTTAAATCTATTAGTTAAGTCTCAAATAATGATATTTTACAGTTATTTCACATGGATTTATTTGGTCCTACACAAATAAGGATTATTGGGGTAAATAACTACGTATTTGTTTTAGTTGATGGTTACACTACGTATAATTGGGTCTATTTTCTAGAAAACAAATATAAGGCCTTTTATTTTTTCAAAAATTTTGTATCCAAAGTTAAAAATGAGAAAAAAAGTACCTTTATAACTTTTTGTAGTAATCATAGTGGAGGATTAGTAAATTACCATTTTCAAACTTTTTGATGTACAAATTAAATTACAAATAACTTTTTAGCTCCTAGAACTCCCCAAAAAAATGGTGTTATTGAAATAATAAATTGTATTCTTTATGAAATAACAAGAACAATGTTGAGTGAATACTCAATTTCCAAAAGAAATGTGCTGATGTATTTAGTATTTATTGTTATACAATAAATGGAGTTTTAATTCGACCTTTTACTAATAAAAATCCTTATGAGTTATGGATAGTCCAAAAACCAAAAGTTTATTACTTCATAGTATTTAGATGCAATGTTTTCATATTTAATACAAAATAAAACTTACACAAATTCACACCTGAATCTAATTAAGGTATATTTTTAGGTTGCCACACTACTTCTAAGGAATATATAGTTTTTAATATAAAATATTATTATATTGGGAAAATAATACATGTTAAATTTGATGAAACTGACCCTTTTATTTTTAAACAAACCCAACCAACATCCTCAGATGTTTTTCACAAAACAGATTCTTAACCTTTAATGGAGGATTCTTCTAATAAGGAAAATACTCAAGAAATTCTTTCTGATGTATTCACTCAAGAATATTTTCTACCTTATGTTGAAGAACAATTTTTAGAAAACCGAAATTAGTTGTTTCATAGGAACTGTCATAGTGATAGTATCATTGTTGATGTGAATCAGTCAGTTAGGAGTAAAAGTTCCTTAGAAAAAGAAGTAGAACTTCTTTCTTTTATTTCTCAATTTGAACCTAAAAATAATTATGAATATTTAGGTGATGGGAATTGGATTAAGGCTATGCAATATGTTCTAAATGAATTTGAGAGGAATAAAGTATGGAATTTAATTGAAAGACCTAATGAAACTTCTATAATTTGATTAAAATGGGTTTTTAGAACCAAATGTGATGAAAATGGAATAATAAATAGATGACAAGAAAGGCTTTT
Source organism: Viscum album (assembly GCA_963277665.1). Lineage (NCBI taxonomy): Eukaryota > Viridiplantae > Streptophyta > Magnoliopsida > Santalales > Viscaceae > Viscum > Viscum album. The sequence continues at coordinate 691,347,282 of OY728167.1, forward strand.
TCCTAAATGTTACAACAAACAAAAGGTTTTAAATATGAAGAAACCTATTATCCAATAGATATACATGAATCTATTATTATTCTATTAGACTTTACAGAATTCTTGAATATCAAACTTTTTCAAATGGATGTGAAGTGTTCTATCCATAACGGTTATGTATAATATGAAGTTTTTATTCAAAAAACCCATGTTTTGAAGATAAAAATCATCTTGAATACATTCATAAACTTACCAAATATTTAAAAAACTTAAACAAGCCCCTAGATCTCGATATGATCAATTAACATGATTTTTTACAAAACAATTATGTTACGGGAACCCTTGATCCAACTCTTTTTATAAATAAAGTTAAAAAAATATTTTATGAAGGTTTAAATATATTCTAATGACATTATATTCAGATCAACTCAACAATATTTAAAAGATTCCTTTGCAAATATTGTGAAATATGAGTTTGATATGGGTATGATGGATGAGTTTACATTTTTACTTTGTTTTTATATTTCTCAAAAATCTGAAGGTACACATATATCTAAAAATAAGTTTATAAAATACCTTCTTAAAAATTTTGGATATGATAACACTAAAATTATTATTACTCCCATTGGTACCTCAAATACAATCGATCTTGATTAATGATGAAAACCAGTTGATTAAGAAATTTTTAGATGTATGATATGAAGTTTACTATTCGACCAAACATAATTTTTTCTATATTCTTATGTGTAAGGTATCAAACCAATCCAAAGGAATCCCAATTAAAATAATTTAATCGAATTTTTCATTATATAAAGGGAACTATGGATCTAGGACTTTCCTACTCTTCTGTTTCAACTTCAAAGTTTTTTTGGATATTGATTTCGATGGTTATAAAATGGATATGAAAAGTACTTCTGGAACATTTTATTTCTTAAGAGATTCAATTATTTTTTTTATGTATGAAACAACACCTGGTAGCACTTTTGACTGTTGAATCTAGATATGTAACTGTGGAAGTTGTTATACTCACATGTTGTGGATGCAACACACACTCACTGATTATGGTATGAGTTTTAAAAAAACTCAAATAATTTGTGATCACACAAGGGTCATAGCCTTAATTAAAAACCATGCACATCACTCTCATACAAAGCAAAAATATATTAGGCATCACTTTATAAGGATCACACAATTAATGGATTTATCAATTTACAATTCATCAGAATGCAAGAATAACTTGAGAAATTTTTTAAAAAACTATTACCTTTTGGTAGATTTGAATACATTAAACTGAATCTTGGAATGATAAATTTAAATTTATCATTCATATCTACTTTTCTCATCCGATATCCATAAATTAAGTTACTCATTCTTATAGGGGGAGTATATAAGGTTTTATTTTTTAATAAAAAAATAGTTTTTCATCATTTTAGTTTTCCGAAATTTCTTTTCATAATGGGATTTCAGGACACATAATTCTTTATAAAATAATTTTAAATGAATATTCCACAACATTTTTTTCCAAGACATAAAAATTGTATATAATTTTCCAGGAGAGAGTTTTATTCAAATAAAATTTGAAATTTTTCTATATTCAGGTTATCTTTTTAAAATTTTCATATTCAATTTTTTAAAAAAATTGTATTATTTATAAAACTATCAAAATATATTATTTATGTAACTGAGAAGAAAGAATTATAAGAGTGATGATTCCACTCTAAATGGTATTTTTTTCTTTTATAATTTAACACTATTCCATTATGATTATTTTTATCATTTTCTGTTTTTGTTTTAAATTTTTCTTAATAATATTTACCAAATATGATAAAATTTTTTATAAAAAATCATGAGTTTAAATAAATTAAAAATTCTTTTTCGAATTATTTCTCAACTATCAAAGCAACTGGATCAAATCTCAGTTGTCAAATATTTTTGAGAGATCAATTGTAACCTGAAATTGCTTATATAATCGAGACCCTCCATGTGTCCTACACTGGTTCTCTCAAGAACTTTCAGTTGAAGTCCTACATAATTTAAGTCTCCTGGTCTAATTAGTTATTCATGTCTGAATATTCAGTGTTAAGTCCTAATATGATGGAACCTATGATGTATTACAACAAGTGGAATGTTTTCTAGGAAAGGTTATTGGGAAAATATTTTTGTGAAAAGTATGATTCATCTTGAGGAGGCTAATTGATTCCCACGACTGGTAGTCTTTATTTTTTGAACAATCAAATTTAGATTATGATTTTCTTTACTAGGATCTAGTTATATATTTTTATGCTTCCATAATTTTTTTTAATGAAGTTTTTAATGTGATTTTTTTCATTACAAATCTTTGAGAAAATATACAAGATTAAATATAGGTCAACAGTAGGATTCCTATATATTCCATTAGAAGGATATTCTTTTTTTCCATTTCACAAACTCCCTGAGTCCAGGGGTTCATTTAACAATGAAATAACTGAAATGTATTGGTTTATAAATGTATCATACAAAAATCCAATAATTGTTACTCAGATCATTCTATACCATAGAGTAATTTCCCTTTGGATGAAAGGGTTTCTTATTTTGAGAAAGGTAGATATAAATACTTTTATGGTATATGATATTTTTATTTTGGATTACCTAGTTAGTATGATGAAGATCAATTTCAAAGGTTTTGTTCATTAGACAATCAATAATATCAAATATCATTCAATTGAGTCTCATATTATAATGTTTCCATATTTGTTAAGCAGCATTATTGAAGCCAGTATGAAGAACTTCAACATTACAAACAAGTACAAGGTAGTTAGAAAAAATATTTCATTTATTAGTGTTGAAAAAATAAAATTTATGAAGTATATCTTTGACTCATAATAAAATATTTTTGTAAATAATACTCATCCCTCTACATTGGAAGTAGAACCATCTTCAAAAAATGGAAAATTGAGAAGATTGAGAAAAATCGGAAGGACGAATCTCTTCCTCCAAATGAAAAAAATAAATTCTTTAATGAAGTATTCGTAGAGTGGAGTAGGAGAAAATATGAAAGAAAATAATAATATCCCCGTATTGAAATCAACCCAGTAGAATCTTTATCATTAAATATTCATGGCTATAAAACTCAAGAGAAATAATCCAAATAAAAAAATGAAGGATGAAACATCAAAGTTCTAATCTAGTTGATTCTTTTGTGAAAGGAGTAGAGGCCACTTCATTAAATACTCTTTTCGCATATCTGGATTCCACATTGTCTTTTCAAGAAACGTTTATTTTCCATGACATTTTTCTTTCTATTGTAGATAAGGTAAAGACTATTATGGTGGATATAGAATTAGTTAATGTTTGTAAATCTAATTTAATAACAATAAAACAACTTCAGGAAGATTTTATTAAATAAATGCTAGAAGGTGATAAAGGAGTTGATATTCTAGCAAAATAAAGTGAAATTCTTAAAGACTGTAGTGTTTATAAAGAAATAGAAGAGTACTAATAAGAACAAGAAGAAGAACAAGGGGAAGAAGAAGATGATGATGATGATGAGGTGGCAGAAGAAACCCAAATTGATGATAAATAAGATCTCCCATATAATAATCATTCCTTAAGGACTTCATAATCTTCCTCAAAAGAATTATCTTTTTTTGGAAACAAAAAATATAAATCCATAAATCTAGAAAAAAGTACACATCAATTCAAGTAGTCAAATATTCATCCAAGAAGGATAAAACTGATCAAAATACTACTAAAGAATGATGTAAAAGTGTTTATGTTCATGATAATATCAATAAGGATGAATAAATAAATGAAAATTTTATAATAAGGAAAACTAAAAATGGAAAAAAGAATATAAATGGAAATATGAATAACTCATCCAAATTATCCTAATATTGAAATTTATAATTTAGTGGACATAATCAAGGTAAATGTAGTTCACTATATTTATCAATCATTACATATCCTTTAATAAAAAATCCTTTCTCTCCTAGGATAGAAGAAAATATTAATTTAGTACAAGAAACTCAAATTTAGAAATCAAATTTAGTTAAAGTTTTATCTGACAAAGTTATCCAGAATTAGGTTGAATTGAAAATCATTCAAGAAGTTTTCAAGATCAAAAGAAATCATGTAACAATGTAGTCAAATGTCTACATAATTTTGATTCTAATATCAAGGTGTGGTATTAATCAATTGAATAATTAAATAAGTACATTGATGAATCTACAGAAGATTTCGATGACTTATCAGAAAAAATGGCATAAAGGGTTAATTTTGTAGAAGAATTAAAAAACACAACTGAAATTCATATTATGACTGTAAATTAGATAAGTGGTAAGATAAGGTATTTTGAGGATCAGATAAAGAGACTCAAAAAATGTAATGATGAATTTAGTACCCTTAATAATGAGTTTTCTCAAAGACTTCCGATCGAAGAATAAAATATTAAGATGGAATATGAAAAGCTTCATATTCACTAGGAAAGGATACAATATATATAGAATAAGAATAGGTGTTAGGAATAGTTCATTGGAATGAGGAAAGAGGATAGGAATATACTAAAAATAATAATGACATTTTGAGATCCTTATTGCTGAAGAAAGAATGAATTTTCCTCTGAATTCTAGTTGTAATTTATTTTTGATTTTTTTCACTAATAAAATGAATAAAATATTCATCACATTCAAATACAATTGTCTGAATGTTTTCCCAATTCCAATTTGATTAATAATCCTTCATAATTACGATGAATGATTAGACATTTCATTCTTTTTATTTTGTATATTTTTTTCTCTAACTCTTTTTAGGTATTACAAGACTCTTCCCAATTAATTTTTGAAAACCACAAAGGGTGAGAAATTTATAAAAGGAGGTAAAATTTTATTGAAATGGGGATAAGTTTATGTTAGGCAGAGAGAAATATCTTTATAAAAGATAATAGGATATTTAGGGGTATTTCTGATCCTAAGGGGGAGTTAGCCGTATTCATAACTTTATTTAGATAACTTTTAAACTTAGGGGGAGATAAGTATTGCTATATAAATTCTGAATAGGATATACCTAAAATATAATGGATTAAGTTTTCCAAAGTTACTTTTTGTTTATGTTTTGTGGTTTGTATTTTCCAAAAATTGGGGTATTGTTGAGTCAAAATTATCTTTTTGACTTTTAAATTCCTATTTTTTAGAAATCACAAATTTTTTCTTATATACTTAATTACTAACTCTTTTATGTGCAATGTGTTATTATAATTTTTTTAGAAAACATAATCCTTTACCATACATAGAATTAGTATTAAAATTATTCATGAAAACAAAACTACTTTATTCATTACAATTATCGTAATAAGCACGAATCCAATATTGATCTGATTAATCTTTATCAAATCGGATTTAAGACATTCTATTATGTCTTCATATTGACAAAAGTTATTATAACTGGACTTGATATCAGAGCTGATAAACACTGAATTAAAACTCATAGAAATCATCATGATGACATATTTAAGTAAATATATCGGATTGACTAAAGGTTAAATTATAAATATGAAAAACTATATTCTATCGTAAGGAAATTACTTTTACATTGAAAATGTGCAAAACAAAATAATGTCATAAATTCTATTATGATATAACTGTTGAAGTTCTAGGTGTCTATGTCCCTTGAGAAAAACACAAAGAAAATATGACTATTAGAGGATCAAGATGACCCTTTAATATTTTCCTATAAATACCTGGTCATTTAAAGAGGTGAGATATTAAAATATTGTTTCTGAATCAATTTCTCTCTCAAATTTTCGAAAGATTACAAAGTGAGAACATCTTACTCTTAGTCTCTTGTATTTATATATACAGAGTCCTTATTAAGAAAAAGTTTTCAAGTTTCCTCCTTAAGAGATTGTTTTTGAAATTACTATTTGTGTTTGACTGTGTGATTACAATCGAGGGATTCCGAGTCTTGGAAAATATATATCAAATATTTTTAATTGAGGACTTGTGGGGATAAGAATATAGAAACTAATCCATCAGATCAAGGGTTGATAAGGGTAGACATATAGATAATTCGATCATTATATCGAGGGATCACGTGGATAGTGAGATAGACCAATCATGGTATCAAAGGCATTCCCTAGTAATGGAAACATAGAATTTCTAGTAAGTATAAAACAACAGACCTATATCCATGGTTATTAGGTACCCTAATATTTGGGTTAAAAGAAGTGTATTCATTTGCTTTACTTGTTTTTTTAGAAGTCTTATATTTATTCTGCATGTAATAGAAATTAAAACTTTAATATTTATATTTATATTTTTATCTTGTTTATAATAATATCATTGATTGTGATACAATTTCTTTTCTATGATTACGCTTCTATATGTTTTAAGATAGAATCACTAATTTTATATTACTCTAATTTATCATAACCATTATGCTTATGATACTTTTTGTGTTTACTCTGATTAATTCATTTTCTACTGTGATAATTATTAAAGTATTAATACATCACCATTGATTACTGATTATGATTCTATATGCTATTAAGGTCGCATAATTTTCATGTTATGACCTATGACTTACATATTAGAATTTACTTGATTACGATAATTCTATTATCAAACCTAAGGTGATGTCTAATTATTATTTAAATACATAAGAGGTTTTGTGAATACAGTTTTATTAACCTTGTTAAACTAAGTTTGTTTTATGGTTAAAAATAATTGTTTTTAAACTTACAATTGACCCCCTCTTGAATTTATTCGTCATCAAATAAATTACGATCCAATGCAATCCTTAGATGTTTCATGATTCTTCTAACTCGAATTTCGTTGATGTTACACTTCTAAAAAATAATTATTAAATAACAATACATAAACACTTTAATAAATACACTTTAATGATTGGCATAACATATTTCTTTCTTAGCCTTGGAGTTAACCCTTATATCAGGGCATTGACTTGGATAATTCCCAATTTTCAGACATATAAGTCATCAAATTACATGGAAAGTTTTTTCTCTATACCCTTTATTTCCACAAAGAAAACATATTCTAGTTCCATTGATTCATTCTCTTGGGTGCTTCATCCATCATTCATAAAATAAATAAAATTGAACTTTCTTTCCCCCGTGATCAGTTCCACTTGAGCTTCCATAATGATTTTCCCTCTCTTTTAATGTTTTAGGAGACTGACCTATATTTATGTTGTTACTCATATATTTTTAAATATGATTAGGAATAATAACATTGATTATACTTCTTAATCTTATCCCAATCTGTTACTCATGAGGATAATTATAACATTATCCATCACTTTCATTTTGAACATGATTCCTCTTAGTTATATTGATAAACTAAAACCATAAATCATGGTGTGAGAAGTAATAATCATATTAAAAAACTATACAATCATAAAAAATAATTTATCGGATGTCTAAATCATGACACATTATTTTCAATCTATGAAACGTTAGGTTTAACCATGACTATCCAGGGTCATTATCTTTTCAAATACTTCATAATGGACCATGAATAAAATTTGAATTAAACCAAGAATATCCTCAAGAGTGTCTAACCAAGTATACAATATTAGGCCCACTTATCGTGCATTAATGATAGTCGAGTTAATAACCAATATTACTCTTTTATTGTAATTATCCTAAGGTATATTTGGGTCACAGTCTCATCGACATGCAAGTATTCTATAGGGATTTATTTTATAGTAAAACCATAGCCCTTTCATTACCATAACTTAGGATGTTATATTATACTTAGAATTATACTCAAATTATTTAATAGGATTATGTTATCTAATCTATGTTTTACTAAATCTAGTTCCTATGGTTTCTATAAAACATTCTCCAATACCAGCTGTAGACCCCAACTCCAGCAACCTAGAGTCTGTGCCAACTTTATTGCATTGGAATAAGGTACAAGGGATCACATCACTAAGGATCGATCGGTTTAGTATACTTGATGAACTAAACACATACATGATTCCCATATTACATTGTAAATATAAAAAAATAGCAATATAAATATTCCTAAATCCTTATATCATTCATAATATCCTTTATCATATACTTGGGAAAGGAAAAAAATAAAGGGTTCTCTCAGATTCCCAGTTAGGGTTGTGTACAATGGAATCTATAAAGAGTAAAAAACAATAATCAACCTGGAAGAGTGCATAATAAAAAAATCCATTCAATCAACAACATGAGTTAAATCATCTTCCATGATTAATATCAATATAGAAAAAAATGGATAATAAAAACTAAATTCTTAATAAAGTAAATTAATATTGTGAACATCATGATCAAGGCCTATCAACTAAGATATCTTGAATATTATTATCAAGAACAACCAACCAAGAAATCATTCTTAATAAATTGTTAAGTGTAAGCCAAAAAACAATCTAATGTGGACACTTTTTTGTATCCTTAGACCAGTCGATGCACCATGGGGAAATCTATAATTGAGAATTTCCCATCACTTTCATATACTTTGGATTCCTTATATTTTGAATGATCAATGAAATTCATTCTCAAAATTTTTTATAAGTAAAAAAATTAGCCATATTGAATCAAGAATAAAAAACATAAGTATTTCATCCTCACAAAACATCTAGAGAAATTAAAAAGATGTAATAATTGGATAACATCCCTAGTAATATAAATGGGTGTTGTTATAGATGAAAATACCTTTAAAATATCACTGGAACATTTCTTGAGGAAAATGTATGTGTCATTTTAAATACAGTTTATTAAAATATAAAACATATATAAAAGATTAGGAAAAGTATTTACATTTAAAATAAACATGGAAACTAGTAAATGAGTCTTCAATTTAAATAGTATACATGATGGTGGGAAAATTCATTTGTGTGGTGTACATTAAAATAAAGATTTTGTTCACACTTTTGGTAAGAAATACCATATTCAGAAAATAACAAAAATTTTCCCTATAAATTTTTTTATTGCAATTAGAAAATTATAAAAAATTAATTTAATAAATCTTTGGATAATATTAACAATATTCATGAAAATATTTTAATGAAAATATTGAAATGGAATATAAATATTCTCGACTACATAAGAAAGAAGTTCAGTTTTTATTGAAAAAAACTTTCTCAATCATTTTAAGTAAAAAAGATTGAAAATGGGGATATTACATTAAAATTATATGAACAACAACAATATAATAAAATAAATATGAAGTTTTAAAGATATGTCATATAATTTATTTATCCTAATTTTAATCACAAATAATCCTTCTAAAAATGAGATTGTAAATTAAAACTCTTACCGATTTGTTAAATTTTGGATCATAACCTCTAGGAAAGAAATAAATTAAATGAAACAATTAATACCATTAGTATGAAGATATTAATGATATTAAATATAAATAGTGTAATTATATACACTATATTAAATAAACAAGTGGTTAAAATTAATTATGTCTCATAGAAACATAAGTGATATTGCAAACCCTTACCTTAGGTCCAACTTGCTTTCTATGTGGTTTTATCCACCTGTATAGTAAATTTAAATTTGTTATAAATAAATAAAAACCCATATACATACTTAAAATATCATATATGATCTAATTATAATATTTCATCACTTTTTTATTAGTAATACTTTATTAAATTCATCATTTATGAGTGTTAACTTATCAATTTTTCATGTAAGTTTCATTTTTTAGTTTCATTCCTTGAATATTGATCATAGTTACATCATATAATTAATTTTAAAAATGAAATAAATGTTATGTACATTAATTATATAAAAATTAAAAAACATCCATGGAAGGATAACATGAAAAATGAATCACATCACATTGGGCGGAAGGTAGTCCAAACGTACACACAAGAGAAATTATCATTTTTAACAGATAGAAGGGTAATATGGTAAATGATATATTAAAATTATAAGACAATAGTTATGTCATAAATAAAATATATATTAATTATTTACATCTTTATAACCATATAAGTAAAATGGTGATTAAAAATGAGTTACAATGCCACATAGAGATTGTAAGTCATACGTACACATGAGCAATGTATTCGATTTATATAGGATAGAAAAGAAGTGGAAAATAGTTTTACTATAACCATAATAACATCTAGACATATTTATTATACAATATTAATTATTTTAGTACGGTTAAAACATATTTAAATGAATTAGAATAAGAAATAATTTTGAAAGAGTCAGTAATGATGGTTACCTCTTCTTTAGTAGACCTCCTTTAGATACCTTCTTAAGGACCCTCAGAATGTCATTTTAAGAATACCATCACCTCTAGTTAATGAATATGAAAGTTTATAATAGAATTGGGAAGGGTTTGGTATATATAGGTTTCTTAATTGAGTGTGTATAAGAGAGGGGAGGGTATACTTTTATAATAGGAAGAAAGGACACCCATGTAATTAAAAAAATATTTAATTATAATAGATTATAATTTTCATCTGAAAATGGAAGAATATGGTTATAATTAAGAATATAAGATATGATATGTCTTAAATCCATTAAACCAGTAAATTTTGGATAGGTTTACGTGGTATTTTAAACCTTATATTTTGTTTCAACCCCAATGTTAACCAATTTTAACCTTAACTGCAGTAACGACTGTTTCAATTTTAAAGAGTTATAATTTTAATTATAAAGTAACAATTGGCTCATAAATTTCCAAGGCATGAAATTTTAGATTATTTCTCATCCTAATAGCCTAATTTTAATATCTTTATTTCTTTCATTAATTTAATAAAATATTATTTATCATAAAATACTGTTAAATTCATTTTAAGAACTATTCAAATAATTTGACTATAAATACATCTTGATTGCAATCGGACTTTAATATAATCCTTTTAACCATATATAATAAATTATTTATGACTATAAGAAAAATTGGAACAATAATTCATCCTAAATAAATTACTTTTAATGTTTTTAAAATTATATACTTTTTTTCTACTACTTTCACAAGAATTGTGTCAACGTTGTATAAGCATTTAAGGTAATTATTAAATCAATAAAAACTATTAAAAAATTACTAAAAAATAATTATTATATTAATAAAATTTAATATTAATTCAAATTTTATTTTTATACCTATGTGAACATATAAGATAATTTTAAAAGAAAGAGAGTGACATTTTTTTATTTTTCTTCACTTAAAATACTATATAGGTCATTATCAAAGAAAAAAGGATCCAATTAGAGATAAATTAGAAAAAAATATGAGTATGGAAAAAATAAAATCATAAAATATAGTATATTAAAGTGTTGAGAATATTTTAAATCCATTTCACATTATTTTTAATCCTAATTTACCTATTTTAACCTTTTTACTGTGGCGGTAATATTTTTACCATAGTTACTATTCATAACGACCAAAAAATAAATTGGGCGAATAATTAAAATTTTCATGTTGACTAAAATGATATAATCCATTTTTTATTATTAAATCTCGTGAAATTTTATAAATTAATTTAATATAAAAATGTAAAATTCAATGAAAAACAGTTTTTCGGAAAAATCCATTTTTTATGTTTAAAATATTTTTTCCACTAAGAGAAAATATTGTAATAATCCAAAATGTATAACTTGAATTGATTTTAACAAAAATAATCTAACTAAATTTTAAAACAAATCGAAATAAAAATGGTACATTGAAAATATTATATAATAAAAGACATATTTTAATAAAAAATCAGTATATTCACTACTTACCCAAAATTCATCTTTTTAAGAAAATTCCTAAAAACCCAACCTAATATAATTTTGATATGATGATTTCAAAAATGATAAAATTTTTATAGAATTAAATTTATAAATTTTTTGTAAATTAATTATAATATCAACACACCGAATTTAATAAAAACTATTTTTGAAGAAAATATTTTTTCGAAGAATAAAATGACTTCACTAAAAATTGTGTTCTTATTTAATAATATTTAATCAATAAATATGTATTATGTAAGACCATTATACATATAATTCATAATGTGCTTACTCATAATAATACCCTTTAATTCAACGGTTAGGTTAATATAGTCACATTTAAATAATCATATTTTTATAGCATATCATTATTCCCTTAAAACTGGGTGTTGCATGTTAAGAAATATATCAAGAATAGTATTATTTTAAAATAATTTTTTGGGTGTTATAGGAATATGTTCCTAAACTCCAAGTATAATAATGATCTTGATGATATTCAATAAATTTATATATCACATGTAGCCCTTTCAAATGACTTTGTACTTTTGATCAAGTGTGCACCCTTATTATTCTCCATACTCCCAACCAAATAATCCTTGCGATTATCTTAAGAATGTATGGTCAGTTATATCAAAGATACATCACACTTTTATTTGGATGATCTCTCTCATATTTAAAAACCACAAATGCACTATAGTGTGATTCCCGCTACTAATTCATGATCTTCAAATTCAAAATTCTCAAACTATATCTATTTAAAAATCCTTAAATGATAAAAATTTGTATTTCCTTTACATCATGAAATAATTCATTATATTTTTGCCTTTCTATATTATCATAAAAATTCATGCACAATTATTTCATGGTCTCTCCTTGTTTTAGTTTGAAATTATGAAAGCCCATATTTTAATACACCTTAATTCATGATTTATCGTATAAATATAAACTTAATACATGCCCAAATGACTGTGAGGCCTAGTGTCTTTGGAAAATTAGGTACAAGAAAATTTAAATTAAAACATGTGTACAATATAATTATTTAAGAACTTATAGGAATTCCCTTACATTCCTTCGATATTCTGAAATAGCATAGGAAAACCTGAACAAGTTCAAAAGAAATGGGTGAGATGCAAAGCCCAGTAAGGGAATACTCAAATCATTATACGAAGAAAGTAATACATGTGATTCAATAGGCATATCAAAAAGACATTAAATGGGTTATAATCATAAACATGAACATTAAATCATTATATACAGAGATAACATGAATCAAACATATGAATGTGGAAACAACATAAAACACAGAATCATAAACATAAGTTAATGATAAATGTAAAGAAATAAAAACATAGTGTGCTTAGGATAACCACATGTGAACCATACATGTTCTATTACGAGGAAAAATAATTACCCAATTTATTGTAGGGATATATAATTCTAGGCCCACTCATCACTTTTATATCATGTACATGCATAAGTGTTCCACTTAGATCATGTAACATATGGACGTATTTCATCACTTTTAACCCCAATTTTAAGGGGTGTAGTTTAAATACATAGAAATAATCAATAAATAAAGGATATATACAACTATATGAATATTGTTTACTGGAAATGGGAATAGGTATTCACTAAATAAATATTTTTCATGGAAAATAATAAGATGATTTTGGCATCATAGCAAGGGTACATAATGATTTATGGAATAGAAAAATGATACTTAAAGGGGTATATAATCAATTAGATATCATAAGGGTGGTATGAGGGATGTGTGAAAACATATATCATTATGAACAATTTGAAAACAAAATTCATAATTTAAATAAGGTTCCTTAATAAATAGGTGAAGGAGATGACCCATACCTTGAGAGGGAACTTATTAAAGCTTCGTAGAAGCTTCTTAAGATCTTGGAAGAATCATATGAGAGTTTTAGATATGGATGGAATGATTAGATTCATTATCCAAGGGTTTTTTTGGAAAGATTACTGGGAATTTGGGTTGTTTTATATACCAATAGAGAGGGGGTTATTTCTTAATTTCTAAACATAGGTTTTGGAATATATATAATAAATTAATCCAAACCATAAGTCATCCCATGTTTTTCCAAGGTTTCTGCCAAATATGGGTGTATTTCACAATTTCATAAGGGTACTAAATGAAATCATTAAAATAATACACTTGGTGTTTTAGAAGTGAGTAATGTTTATAAAGAATTTATTTTAAAAAATTGAAAGATAATATAGGTTTTATTATTATTCATTAAGGGTTTATAAAAACAATAAAATCACTCAAAAACACATTATTTTAAAGAGGAAATATAATTTTGGTTGAGGATACTATTTATACTCTTTATTACATCACTTTTGGGCTTTTATGATGTTATAATACATATTGTATATTTAAAACATATTTAATTTTGACCCAAAAATTAGATTGTCTCAAAAAATTATTATAAATTAACCATTTGATAATTTTAATGTGATGTTTAAAAGTAATATTTTTTCAAAAAAATTTTATAAATATAATAATTTCAACTTTAAAATCAAAAATACACATTTTTTTGAAAAATATTGGTTTCTTAAAAATAACTTTTTTCAAAGCCTTATAGAAAATAATTTTGAATTAATAAAATTATATCATAGTTTATATTAAATTAATATTATTTAATAATAATATTTTATTAAAATATAGATTATTCCAAAATTATTTTATTTATCAAAAAAGTGTATGGATTGAATTGATATATTTCAACAATTCAATTTTCAATTAATCATTTCAAAATATATTTTTTATCAAACTCGTTATCTTATCCTATAAAAAATAATAAATAAATAAATATAATTGTAATTTATTGAAATAAAATATAAAAATTCATACTATTATGGTCTATAAAAATTCTTAGTGTGTTTCATAGAACATGGATTGGGTGGTGAACCCGATGATATTGATCTTATACCATAATTGTTTTTTCTCATGATATTCTTATTAAATATTATCTTGTTCTTTGTTAAAGAAAAAAAGCCTAGAGATTATATCTCCCTTGGAATCTCTGATAAATGGGATTTATAGTGTAAGATCCTTCTGTTCAAGGCTATATCTCCTTCCTTCTATGTCAAATATACTTTATCATAACTCTTAATATACTAATTTTAATGGTCACAATAAAATGTCTATATTATCAATGGTTATGATGCTTAACAATATTTTAAAAATGACAGACCATATAACTGTCCAAAATAACCAAATTAGTTGATTAATTTTTTATAAATTCATTACAAAATACAAATTTATTCATTCAAAAAGGTAATTTCATTTATAAAATTTTGGGTCATTAAATTCTTCAACCCTTAAGATATTTCACCCTCAAAATTTTCAATTTATACACTAAAATAGATGATGGTACTTCATTTTTATTGCCACTTTCGGTTCCCTTGTTGCTTCCTCAAACTTTTGGTTCCACCATAAAACTTTGACAAGGTATGTTTTCTTTTTTCATATAACTTGGCCTATATAAGCTAATATCTTCCTTGAATAATCCTAATTAGAAAAATCATTATACAATGGTACCACATGTGGATTCAGTACATGTGAGGGGTATGGTATGTTATTTCTCAAGTGGGATACATGGAACATATAATGTACTTGAGATAGGTTTGGTGGGATTCCTAGTCAATAGGATACTACTCTGATGTGATCGGGGATCTCAAATGGGATAATGTATCTTGGAATAAGTTTTCCCTTGTTCCCATACCTCATGAGTTTTTCCATGGTGATATATGAAGGAACACTTTATCTCTGAACTAAAACTCCAAGTGTCTTCGACGATTGTCTGCATGAATTTTCTATCAACTTTATACAGATGTCATATATAATGGAATGGTTTAAACCTTCTCTCTCATATATTATACAATATTAGTTCTTATAATTTTATACTCTCCAACTTCATCCTAGCATGTCAAAATATAATACCTCTTCAAATATAGAGCTTCATAATGTTCCATTTGAATTCTAGAATGGAAACTATTTTTAAATGAGAACTCCACTAGGGGAAGGAGTTGATCACAACATTATTTTAAATACATTGAACATGATATCAACATATACACTATTTATTTAATGGTTATTTAAGACTAACCATCCATCTATGGGTGATAAATAATACTAAATATCAGTTCTATATCCAATGCTTGTTGAAGGTTTCTCCAAAATGACTTGTTAAATGTCATATCTCAATATGATATAATGGAGAGTGGAACTAATTTAATTATTTTCAATTATCTTATGTATATCATAGTAAGATGGTTGAGATTAAAAGTTCCCTTGATAACTATGAAATGTTTTGTCTTTGTAAGGAGATTTACTACCAACCAGATGGAGTTATCGCCTTTAGGTGTCCTGGGAAATCCTATGATGACATACATACCTATATTTTCCCATTTCTATATTGGTATGGGAAATGGACAATCATACCCTTAGACTTATGTCATTACACCTTGACCTGTTTTAATACTGAGAATCTAGATACAAGCTCTACAATATCCCAATTCATGTTATCCCATCAAAAATTTTACTTAAAATCTATACATATCGTAGTACTTCCAAGATTAATAGATAAGGATGAGTTATTTGCATCATCAAAAAGTTCCCCATTTGGTTATGGTTTTAATTGGAAACATATCTGGGTTCCAAAACATATAAATCCATCTTTAGAAAATTTGAACTCTCAAATATTCACTAAATTTTTCTGTACCACCTCACCATTATTCTGGGCTTCAGTAATCCTCTCAAGAATAGATGGTGGAGAAGTTATTTAAGAAAGGTAAGATGATGATCCTTTTTTTATTCATAAATCCATCATTTTCTTGTCTATGATGATTGGATACCTATAAATCCTCATTATAGATAGGTTTATGGGATCATTTCTACTGATATCAGAAGCCACTTCATTTCCCTTCCCAAGATAGTAATGAATTGAACACTGTAAATCCTTTATTAGATCTTACCACAAATTTTGGTGCATGTTAAGCGTCTTTTGAGTGAATATATACTTGATTCATTCATGATCTATATATATGTTACACTTTTCTTCATATAGGTAATGTAATGAAATATTTAATGTGATGATTAATGTAGCCAACTTTATATCATGATTTTGGTAGTTCATCTCATGGATCATTAATTGGTGGGAGGCATACACTTTCACTTTTTCACCTCGCATGACTACACAACCCAAGCCCTTTTTAATGCTTCATATAGATCACAAATCCTTCACCGTTGGTGGGTAATGTGAGCACAAGTGTACTGATTATCCTCTTCATCAACTCTTTAAAGCTCTATTCACATTCATCAGTCTAGAAAAATGAAAATCCATTATGAGTTATCTTAGTTAGTGGGCTTGAAAATCATGATAATTTTTTAAAAAACTAATTATATTACCCATCTAATCCAAGGAAACTATATATTTCTATCCTAGATGTTGTTTGTGTACATCATTCAATTGAACCACTTTTTAAATTATCCAATAATATCTTTTTTATGGAGATAACATACCTTAGGAATGTTACATTCTTCATCGAGAACTTAAATTTACTATACTTATTAAATTAATTTTCCTTTCATAATTTCTTTAGTATATAATTGAAATTATCCTCGTGTTCATAATTTATTTTTGATTAAATAAGAATGTTGTTTACAAGCACTACCATAAAATTTTTAAAGTAATTCATAAAGAATCTACTCATAAATTCCATTAATATTTATGGAGCATTAGTGAGTAAAAATGGGAATACTATGAACATATATCTCTCTTACCTTGTATAGAAAGAAATCATGGGGATATCCTCCTTATTTACCTTTACATAATAATATCTTTATTGAAGACCCACCATAGATAACTATTATTATCTATGTGTCTAATCAAAAAATTCATAATTTTTTTTATATTATAGATCTTATTTATCATGATCTTACTGAGATCGTGATAATCAATGCAGTGGTGTATTGATCCATCATTCTTCTTGAAAGAGTGGACTAGTGCACCCTATGGTGAAGAACATGGGTGTATAAACACTTTATACAGATTCTCTCATAATTACTTTTTTAGATCTTCAAGTTCAATATTTTCCATTATATATGGATTCTTGGATATTGAAAAATACATGGGTATGAGATTGATTGACAACTAAACCTCTCCACAAGGAGGAAGACTATATAATTCTTTAGGAAACACATTAGTGGATTCCCTCGCAATGGGAATGTATTCAAGAATGATAATTTCCTAAGTCTCAATAATTTGATTAAGATATGATTTCTCATAGGGTAATAATATCTATTCTTGAGATGATGATACCAAAGTATATTCATCCTCCTCCTTGAACTAGTATATAATCAAAGGATGATTCGCAATGTGGAGGGTTATTTCCTTCTCCCAGATAGTTATGTTTGATATATATAATGAAATCGAATATATACCTAAAATAGCATAAAATTATGTTAAAGGGAGTATCACAAGGTTCTCTAAAAAAATTAATCCCACAAATCTGGATTGGGGGTGAGTTATATGCTTGGGATACAATAAAAGATCCATACCTCATCTACATCGATAACTCACCTTCAATATTTTGATGTGGTGTTTAAATAGTTCTACTAAACTTATGTAATATGAAATAATGTGTATGACCAGAATCAAAAAGTATGTTCGGTATTCTTTAATTAATAACCAGAATTCCTATCATCACTTCATTGTTAGGATCCACCTTAGTAGTTTTCATTTAATAATCTCACCCTTTCTCTCTCATCCATGGAGTTTATTGGAGTTATTTATCATAGAAAAACCTTAGCTTAGTGTATTAATTTTCATAGTGTCCTTATACCTTTAAATTTAAACATTGTAAAATGTATTGAAGATTTATTAGAAAATTATTTTCATCTGTCACATTAGTGGGTTACTCTCATTAGAAATGGATAGATATGTTCCATTCCTTCCATCACCTAAATCATTTCCTCTTCCCCATAAATAAATTCTTGGGATTTTTCCCACAATTTTGAAAAGTGGGATGTTGTAATTTCTGGCCAATTTTATATTTCTCCATCATACCACCAGAATTAATCTCTATTTTATACTTCTTATCCCCATGATAAAAAATTTGATCTACTTATCTTCATTTCAACTTTGAGGGAACAACTCAAAATTTCCAAAAAAAAATTAAGCCATAAATGTATATGGATTTTTATAGACCTGTATTTATCCCACTAAATAGGCATTCAACTGTTCTTTTAGGGGTAATGAAAAATACAAATTCATATCATGCAAGTCCAATGAAATTATCTTTGTATTCCCTGATAGATTATTAATCACTTTTCTTAATACTAAAGAAATACCTCTCCATTTTTAGTTAGATAATGTGAGGAAATATTTTTTTAAATAAATTTTCTCGATTCCTTCCACTCCATCAATTATCTCCCCTCCTCGGGCTTCATATTCTTTACTAATTTCCACTATTAATAAGATTCCCCTTTCATATGATAAAAAGTTAACATAACCTTATCTTAATCAAACCATTGAAGTATGAAGAAAATATATTCAATAGATTTGATCCATTTTAATATGATTAAGGGTTAAAAATATCCAATTAAAGTTAGAGTCCACTTTCTTATAAAGTTCTCAATTACAACTTGAACTTTATTTTATGGATTTAGGAATTCCTCCTGATTAATTATTTTGTTCAAAACTGGAGTTAACAGAGAATGTATTATATTGAAGTTACCAATTCCATCTCTCATTAGGTTGATCATCTCCTTTGGGTAGTCATCCATTACCCCCCTCATTGGTTGTTGACTCGGTTTCTCCTATTTTTGGTCATTGGCTAAAAATAAAGGGAAAATTAGGGATGAGTATTTTAAACTATAAAACACATAAACGATAAACCATGAACATTAAATGGATGAATCATAAATGTTATATATTCATTAACATATGAATTTTTAGGTTTAAAAATATGTTATCCATGAACTATATACTAATATGAAATCTTATGGTAATTTTTTCCTTTATAATGGTTTGTAAAGATCTTGTGAATTTACCAAGACAAGTCCCCCAGGAGTGTCCAATCAGGTGTGCAGCAATGCCCATTTTCATGCACTAGGTAGTGATAGTTTTCATCTCAATTAACCCTTTTTAGGGTTATTACCCCTAGGCATAACAATTCCAGAGATATATGTAATTGTATTATCTATATAAGGATCTAGCCTTAAACATTACATAATATTGAATTAAATGAATAATTCACATTGAGGATCTCTTCAGGTTTAGAGTTTTAGAGAATTAGGCCATAACTGTTACATTTTATTTCAAAAATTACAAAGTAGAAACTTCTCCTCAGTTTCCATTTTTTTCACAAAACAAGGACTCTTAAAAAAATATCCATGTCTAATTCCATGTTTTAAGACAGCAAGACTTTTCCATGATCCCATCCTTGACCCAATTCTACAATATGTCCTATGAAAAACATTTCAAAAACTTGGGATGATCATAAAAAGCTCAGTAAGGGATACACAAAGAAGTAAAACTGTTAGCTTTTCAAAACAAAAAGTAAAACATGAATACTTTAACATAAGTAATACTTTTCACCTTTAGGAAGTAGTAAACAGTCTTCACTGAATAAAAGATCAGTACTTACCATTTTGTAACCCAAAGATTACCATAAAACCCATATAAAGAACACATAACATAGAAAGGTATCTTGGTACATAAACATACATAAATGGAATGACCATACGGTCGACTTCCACACTTATCACTAAATAGAATAGCCATATAGCCAACTTCCACACACAATTCATTGGAGGTTATAACATAACCACCTATCCTGGTATTCACGGAACCACCTGTTATTTGTTTTATCATGTAACCAAATGTAAAATTTCCAAGTAACATTAAAAAATCATATCACACAATACATCAATTCAATATATCGACAAAATCACTGATTTATCAAACTATTTTCAAAACCATTTAATAAAGAGATTTTTGAATAAAAGTGTCATATACCACTTTGATGCTTTTAAAGGAATAACATTTAATCAAAACATTATAAGATCAAAAGAATAAAGGGATTCATGATATAATATGACAAAGGACAGTATATACACCATATAAGAGTGAATTGGTGGATAACAACAATGAAGTCTCAATGGAAATGTGAATTGAGATGAAATCCCTTATAAAGACAGTATCCTTAAATTAAGGATAAATCAATTACATAATTAGGTGTGAAAAATATAAATACACCCAATATAAGTGGAAATTAAGTGTAATACAATCAGATGTCATTCACACATATTCATAGGTCCACATATTCAAGAAGTGCAAGTTTAACCCAAAGAATTGAAATTGGGTTAAGAAGTTCTCTTGCAAGAATTTGACAGCCTAATAGCATCACATTAAAATTCAGAAAATGATTTTATGAGATAAAAAGGGTATATCATCACTTGTACATAAAATTTACATCAATTAGGATATATAAGAACATATACCAACATAATAAGATGTAAATTAAAAGACATAACGAAAAGAAGTCTTTTAAAAAGAGGAGGTTGAAAGGTTCCCTTGCCGATTTGGGTAACTTTCGAAATGTACACCCCATGAAAGAAGGATAATACAATGAATATTTAAATACACATAAATGAGATTATATTACACAAGGTGTATAATCATGGTCAGTACATACACCACTCAAAGGAGATAGTGACAAATATAGCATGAATCTCACAGGAATAAAAAGTGAGATAAAACCCCCTTACCTCATTGTAATCAATCGAGTCGTATGACCAATAGATAATAAACACAATATGAATCAAATAATACCGTGAATATAAATAGAATCATGATAATATATATCA
This sequence comes from Viscum album, assembly GCA_963277665.1. Lineage (NCBI taxonomy): Eukaryota > Viridiplantae > Streptophyta > Magnoliopsida > Santalales > Viscaceae > Viscum > Viscum album. The sequence continues at coordinate 691,368,869 of OY728167.1, forward strand.
AATGTTAGTACACAATACACAACATGCAATAAATAAGTGGCATGTAATGGAAATCTCACGGAATTAAAAGTGAGATAAGAAATCTCTTACCTCGTGTCCGACTTGACCCGTTCATTCTTTAACGTCCTTAATAATAAACTAAAGTTAATTTATACTGGATTAAGAACATTTTTAAATTTTATTATTCCTTTTATATGACTTATTACCATGTTATAAACATTATGTAATCATTTAAGCTAATAATGTTCGTTTTGTCGATATTTGGTACTTGAGTCAAAAATGGACTTCTTATAATTACATGTTGTTCATGTGGTAAATGTTTCATTATATCCATAATGATATTAAAGATTTGGATATCATATATATCATATATATCAAGAATATACATTTATTTATAATAGTACATAACATTTAGAGGTAAGAAATGAAATCCACCGTTCATGGAGACGGTAAGCCATACGTACGCATGAACGCTACTTCCATTTGTATTTCATAATTTAATGGAATTAAAACATAATTATACATAGTTATATTATAATTCCAGTATAATATCATATATAATATTATTAACTCCATCCTTTATAAGTCCCACATAAGTCATTAACGAGTCATATCACTTTGAGGGGGTGGTAGTCCGCATTTCCTCTAATTAGATTATCGTATTTACACACTATGGAAACCATAAAGGTATGCTATAAATGGAAAATACATAAGCATAAAGAAAAAATAAACATAATATATAACATATATAAATACAGTTCCATCATAATGGCTGTAACACCCCAAGATTTCATAGTGTGTTATTTCTTCAAAATAATTCAATAACTTGCACTACACGCAACACCGAGTTCAATTGCAACATGACTTACCAAAAAAAAGCCATTAAAAGAGGTCATGAATAGCATTAACTACATTTTTAACTTTATATAATCCTTATAATTTTAGAATCCATATTATGAGTTTCTTAGTCATAATGCAAGAACAGATTCATTTTCAGTATTGCACTTTTATCAACTTTTGATAGTGAAACCTTTTTAAATACAATATTTTAAACTTTTTGACTAAATGGAGACATCAAAAAATTTAAAATGAAACATCCCAAGCTTCCAAGGTACACTTTCCTTTGAATAAAACAGTAGCGTGTGTTGTACGCAACGTCGAGTTTTAACACACACCACAACCGATCAAACTAGCCGTTATGAATAGTAATACCTAAATTTTGAAATTATATATATTTTATATTTTGAAATGGAATTCATTTTTGGATTCGGAATATCGAATTTAGCCTAAGGTGAAATTTTGGTACTTTTCGGATAACTTTCATATTTTGATGAATAGTGAAAATTACTAAATTTTAATTAAAAACAACTTTTTTAATCAAAATAATTAATAGTGATAAATTATGAATTTGAGTGGTTTTAAAGTATATTTAGAATATATTTTTACAATTTAATATAATGTTGGTCATTAGACATAATTTTACAATTAAACCGAACATAAACAAGTGTCAATCTTTTGATAGTTATTATCTCTTAAAAACACGCTTTTTGTTTTGACAGCGGGAATTAATTTTAAATTAATTTCTGCCACTTCTGTGTTTTGAATTTAGGAAAATGGATTCCATATTTGGAATCAGGATGTTCAAATTGTGTAAATGGGTAACTTTTATTTTTAGTCATTTTGAATAATTACTGCGGTAAATATTTTATTTACCATGGTTAAGGGTAAATCCGGTAAATAAGGGTTAAAAAATAATATTATAATAATACTAAATTACCCTAAAACGTGTCTTAACCCTATTGGTTGATACATGGTCGACCATGGGCATCTTTGTGTCAATTTTGGGACCCCATGGATCCACTTGTAAGTGATAATGACACTTTATTTTAATTAAGTCAAAATGAATACAAAAATGACACAAGCATATATCTTTTAGAAAAACAATTGTTACATAGGGTTATATAAGTTTGATTTTAGATTATAAATATTCATTATAAATATAAAAAGATTTCCTACATAATTATATTTTATTTATAATTTTTAGACATTAAATAATTTATTTTATTTATGACACAAAGATGATGCAGTAATTACTATAATAGTGAAAAATTAAAATAATTGATATTATAAATACCCAAAAAAATATAATATGAAACTTTTAATGAATTAAAATAATTTTATAGGATAATATGATATATTAGGATTGATTTAATTGACTTTTTTCGAAGTAATCAATCTGTTATGAGTTTCAAAAAAATCAACTATTGAATAGTGTCAAAATTGACATAAAAGAGTTTTTAAAACAAATATTATATTATTAATTGATATTAAATTCCTAAAAATATAAGGTTCGTCCAAGAGACTTATATAAGGATAGGTTCATCATTAATGGACCACTTGGGGGTCGCTTGGATGTATATAGTAAGTTTATTAACCATATTATATAAAAATACAAAGAGACATTGTAAAAGTGAAACTAATTAACTTAGAGTTAATACTTAAAGATAAGGTTAATATAAGTACCCAAACCTGTCTAAATTATATTGGTTGAGTGGTTTTAGACCTATCCCCACCTTAACCTTTTAATAATCAACTTTGGAGCCTTTAGAAACCGAATATAAATTTATTATAAATTAATATTTCTAACTTTTCCAAAGGTGCCCCTCACCCCTCTTATAAAAGGGCACTCCTCCTTCTCATTTCTTCACACCTTCAAAGCCTTTTGGCTCGGCCAAACTCTGCCCAAATACTCTCCCAACATCCCTCACTACAACCTAGAGGCCTTAGTTTGATCAGAAAGCCAACCTAAGGAGCCCTTTTGATCAAATCAAAAGGAAGAACCCGAAGAAGAGGTAATGATTTCACCACCCTTCTCCAAGTTCATTTCTTCTTCCACTTCTTCTTCCTTTGTTCTTACCATTCTAAAATAATAACTCCAGTATCTCACATATACTGTGATGTTATTATAAATATGGTACAATCATATTCAGTATTCTATCCACCCTTTGAATAACATGTCACCATACGTGCGTGCGTACGGCTTACCGTCTCCACGTCGTGGTGTAATTGTTATTCAATATAATATTATTTGGATGGGTATAATAATGATGTGTAACTCATGTAAATAATAAATATAACATGTTAATGATTCCGTATATATGATATACCATCCATTTATATATTATTTTAATATCAAAAGAATGATATTGTCGCTCGTGCGTACGTACGGACTACCGTCTCCACGAACGCGATGAGATTCATTCTCCATCGTATCCATTCAAGTATAATTATCATTTTATGATTTAAAAATTATGTTTAAGGACTGGATATCATTCTGGATATGAATAAGATACAACAACCATGGCTTATGTAACAAAACATATAAAAGAAAATGAGTAAGTTAACTCCCGAAACGACGATAATTCTAAGATATTATTAACAAATCAATGTTAAAAGATCATATATGATATCATATTAATATATATGATTCTTGTATAATTTAATAACAACTATTTCACCATTATACAGGAGGTTAACCTACCCCAACCAAGGAAAAGTACAAGGTAAGGGTTATTTCACAATCTCTTCATTATCCGAGGTTGTTTATATGTAATAATCTACTGGGATCTCTTTATCATCCACATCCATGTTTCTTCAAAATGTATTTCAAAACATTTTTAATATTTAAAAAGAATATGGGTTAAAGACATTTATACCCTTGTTTGACTTTTTATAAGAGGTTTATAAGGGAATCTTTCCGTCGTTTTCCAAACAAGGTGCTTTTTAACCTTTTCGACAGAATTAAGATAAGAATGTTTTTTTAACTTATACGGCGGGTGCGGTTATTTTCCGCCGTTATAAAATCGTCAAAGCTTCCCTTACAAGCTTATAAGAATATTTTCAATAAAATGTTTTATTTGACTCTTAAATGATTTCAAAAATAGAAAGAGATATTTCTCTAAAAAGTGTTTTGATTTCATCTATGTCAACATCCTTTGATGGATTTTAAGATTATTTGAAGTTGATTTATTATGATACAAAACTTCTATATTGTATTGAAGGTTTTGTGATATGTTTGACTGGGGATGTGCTATTTTTATACCATTCATAGTATATGGTGAAATTATTTACATTTCGTATTCTAGTTCCAATAAGAATGTTTATGTTATATTTCAACCTTTACTTCATATAAATGTGTTGGACAAGTATGTTCCAGGTTGGGGACTGGTTAAAGTAAGCCCTCCAGGTTGGGGACTGGTTAAAGTAAGCCCTCCAGGTTGGGGACTGGTTAAAGTAAGCCCTCCAGGTTGGGGACTGGTTAAAGTAAGCCCTCCAGGTTGGGGACTGGTAAAAGTAAGCCCTCCAGGTTAGGGACTGGTAAAAGTAAGCCCTCCGGTTTGGTGTCCGGTTATTAGAGGCACTCCGGGTTGGGTTCCGGTTACAGTTAGCCCCAAGGTCTTGGGATGAGGCCTTGACAAAGAAATTAAAGTTCAACATTATGCATTCCAACATTATGAAAGTGGTTATTGATTTTTCATGTGATTATTCGATTAGTAGAATAACCATGTGAATAAGTAAATGGCATTATTTCATTTCATTTATGCCATACTATGTTGAAAGTTCAAGTTTTAAAGGCTTTTGTTTTAGTTATACATTGCCTTAAATGTTTATTCTTATTTATGAAAGTTTCCGCTATATTGTTATCCTTACTGGGCATTTGAGCTCACCCTTTTTCTATGTTTTATTTTTCCCAGGAAGTGAAGAAGTAAGTTATGAATGACCTGCAGGGATATTATGTGGGGATATGAGTGTGGATTATGGAGACAATATGTTGTTGTAGTAGTTTTTCATTTTATGATGTAATGTAAAACCTATGAATATATCTAGTGTTTCCAAGGCTACTAAACCAATCGGTCTTTCGAGATTTGATCTTTCTTGTGATCATGCCAATGTTATGTAGTAATGCACCGACTCTGGGTAGCTGGGGTCGGGGCGTTACAGTTGGTATCAGAGGAAGTTTAGTACAAACCTTGGAAACTAGATTTAGATAAACTCTGATTAGAGCACGTAGACCTAAGATGAACTTTGAGGATTAGTATAGAAGAACTTCCTAGAATTTTGGTATTGTAGAGATTTTGTGAGTTTTCCGAGCAATACATCCCTGTCTGGATACGAGCAGGTAGAGGCGGCTCTGGCACAGATGTACCTAGGGGTAAAACCCGAAAACACCGCTTTGAGCTAGACTCGAACGGGAACTGGTGCACGACAACGGGCCTTGCTGCACTCTTGGTTACGACACTCCCGGGGGATATTCTTAGGATAACTCTCATTTTCTTTACAAATCATTTTGAAGGGATTATGAGTATATACTTCCTCAAAGAAAACATTCTTATGATTATGGATTATATCCATAAATAGTTCAATTTATGTTAAGTGTTTTATAAGTATGGGATTATGTGTTTTGATTCATAAACTGATCTAGTTTATGCCATGGTATAGAAATGGCGCCCAGTAGAAGGAATGAGAACTCCAAAAATACACATGATTCAAAGAGAAGGAAGGATCATATCTTTCATGGTCTTAAGCTAGAATTTATAAGAGAAATAGTCTCCCATGTATTATCATCATATGAAGAAATAATATCATGTGTTGATAAGATAAGTAAAGAGTTTACTGAGTCTTATGGCTTTGAAGGGAAGCAAGAGAAGAAAAGGATGGAAGATAGAAAGATGGATAAAGGGAAGAGGGAAAAGAAGAATTTTCTCATATGTGGTAACTGTGGAAAGAAACACCCTGGAACTTGCCTAAAAGGAATGGGAGTTTGTTATAAGTGTGGAGGAAAAGGGCACAAAGTACGTGACTGCAAGGGTAAGAAAATGGTTTTAAATGTACAATGCTTCATTTGCAAGGAGTTTGGACACTACGCGAACCTATGTCCCAGTCATCAGACTATGCCGCAAATGATGTTATTGGATAATAATCAAGTTATGATACTACCACAGATGAAGAGGAATGATTAGAGTTCTTATGTTGATTATATCAATTGAGTGTTGTATCAACAATGTACTTGTTATAATAATTATGGAGTATATAAGGATTGTACTGCAGTACTATTTCATTAAGAACTTGAGATGGTGTGGAACAAAGAAAAGTGACTCAGTAGCAGGTTAAATGTTTGGAAAATATATGGTTGAGAGAAAGATAAACCATAATATGGTTCAGATACCGAGGTGGTGATTTTAGAATAATACATGATTGATTTGGATAAATTATATTGGATATTATTGACTACCTTGAAGCTGATTAATGATTTGTATATTCCATCATTGTTGGGTTTTAAAACATTTTTGGATTAATGAAGTATATCCAGCATTCTATATGGAATAGGGGAGCATGAATGTAATCAATAAGGAATATGGTAATTCAAGATGTTTCAGTTTATTAAAAGAATACAAGATGAAGGTATTCATATGCTATTGCGGGGTAAAAAGGATCTATATTATGTTTACCTTCCTTATAAATTTTGGACTGTGAGTTTGGACAGAAGTATTTTGGATAGTTCTAGTTTGGATTATTTTGGATTACCATAAAAGGAAAACCCGGAGGTTGGGCGGCAACCCGTCGCGTCCGGCAAGGCTGCGAGACTTGAACCCGCAACTGAAGGGCGACAAGGGTGTATCACCTACCACTGGCCCATGAGATGTCCTGGATTAAATAATGTTGTTTTTTTAAAGATCTGGTAGATGAATTATAAATTCATTTATTTTGGAACCCTGTACGAATAGTATAAATAAATAAAAAATTACATTCTATTATCTTTTAGAGTGAAAGATGAGTTTGTGGTAGAAACTTATTAATGGATAAAACTCTGATTATAAAGTAAGTATATCTCCTTATGATCTTAGCCAATCTCATAAATAAATTCCTCAACATTAATAAAAGGAACTTAGAACAAAAATGTTTCCCTAGATGGTACCTTAAATCATCACTAATTTATGGCTTTGGGATTGTTGGCCTCTTCATATCCATGTTCTCTACCACTCTCCATCAGATAATTGATGGTTAGATTTCTCCTCCATATCCATATTTTTCTACATGGAACCCTAGTATGTGTTATTTTCGGTAATCTTCATACTTTCCACTCTTTATTTTAAATAGAGGACTCATTAATTCATTTTTCGATGTGGGATTTCAACTAAGATATTTTGAAACGTCAAAAATGTGTTATCCCAATACCCTATATTTTGTTGAACCGATGGTACTTCAAATCATCATAGATTGATGAGTTTAAGGACCTCAATTATACACTTGTTTGTGATTGATGACCTCAATCACTACCTATAAATATTTACGTTTTTCCTCCAATTATATGTCTCTAATTGCCACCAATGTTCTCCTAATCAAGATCATAATTTGGTGGTGACCCTTTCATTTCTCTTTTCCTCATATTAAGACTAAATTTTAGTAACCCAATTTCCGATGTGGGTTTTACCACAAATATATTTTCTATTTTCAACCTTTTATTTTCGAAGAACAATTTCAAATTGCGAGGACGCAATTTATTGAAGGAGGGGAGAATGTAACACCCCAAGATTTCATAGTGTGTTATTTCTTCAAAATAATTCAATAACTTGCACTACACGCAACACCGAGTTCAATTGCACCATGACTTACCAAAAAAAAAGCCATTAAAAGAGGTCATGAATAGCATTAACTACATTTTTAACTTTATATAATCCTTATAATTTTAGAATGCATATTATGAGTTTCTTAGTCATAATGCAAGAACAGATTCATTTTCAGTATTGCACTTTTATCAACTTTTGATAGTGAAACCTTTTTAAATACAATATTTTAAACTTTTTGACTAAATGGAGACATCAAAAAATTTAAAATGAAACATCCCAAGCTTCCACGGTACTCTTTCCTTTGAATAAAACAGTAGCGTGTGTTGTACGCAACGTCGAGTTTTAACACACACCACAACCGATCAAACTAGCCGTTATGAATAGTAATACCTAAATTTTGAAATTATATATATTTTATATTTTGAAATGGACTTCATTTTTGGATTCGGAATATCGAATTTAGCCTAAGGTGAAATTTTGGTACTTTTCGGATAACTTTCATATTTTGATGAATAGTGAAAATTACTAAATTTTAATTAAAAACAACTTTTTTAATCAAAATAATTAATAGTGATAAATTATGAATTTTAGTGGTTTTAAAGTATATTTAGAATATATTTTTACAATTTAATATAATGTTGGTCATTAGACATAATTTTACAATTAAACCGAACATAAACAAGTGTCAATCTTTTGATAGTTATTATCTCTTAAAAACACGCTTTTTGTTTTGACAGCGGGAATTAATTTTAAATTAATTTCTGCCACTTCTGTGTTTTGAATTTAGGAAAATGGATTCCATATTTGGAATCAGGATGTTCAAATTGTGTAAATGGGTAACTTTTATTTTTAGTCATTTTGAATAATTACTGCGGTAAATATTTTATTTACCATGGTTAAGGGTAAATCCGGTAAATAAGGGTTAAAAAATAATATTATAATAATACTAAATTACCCTAAAACGTGTCTTAACCCTATTGGTTGATACATGGTCGACCATGGGCATCTTTGTGTCAATTTTGGGACCCCATGGATCCACTTGTAAGTGATAATGACACTTTATTTTAATTAAGTCAAAATGAATACAAAAATGACACAAGCATATATCTTTTAGAAAAACAATTGTTACATAGGGTTATATAAGTTTGATTTTAGATTATAAATATTCATTAGAAATATAAAACGATTTCCTACATAATTATATTTTATTTATAATTTTTAGACATTAAATAATTTATTTTATTTATGACACAAAGATGATGCAGTAATTACTATAATAGTGAAAAATTAAAATAATTGATATTATAAATACCCAAAAAAATATAATATGAAACTTTTAATGAATTAAAATAATTTTCTAGGATAATATGATATATTAGGATTGATTTAATTGACTTTGTTCGAAGTAATCAATCTGTTATGAGTTTCAAAAAAATCAACTATTGAATAGTGTCAAAATTGACATAAAAGAGTTTTTAAAACAAATATTATATTATTAATTGATATTAAATTCCTAAAAATCTAAGGTTCGGCCAAGAGACTTATATAAGGATAGTTTCATCATTAATGGACCACTTGGGGGTCTCTTGGATGTATATAGTAAGTTTATTAACCATATTATATAAAAATACAAAGAGACATTGTAAAAGTGAAACTAATTAACTTAGAGTTAATACTTAAAGATAAGGTTAATATAAGTACCCAAACCTGTCTAAATTCTATTGGTTGAGTGGTTTTAGACCTATCCCCACCTTAACCTTTGAATAATCAACTTTGGAGCCTTTAGAAACCGAATATGAATTTATTATAAATTAATATTTCTAACTTTTCCAAAGGTGCCCCTCACCCCTCTTATAAAAGGGCACTCCTCCTTCTCATTTCTTCACACCTTAAAAGCCTTTTGGCTCGGCCAAACTCTGCCCAAATACTCTCCCAACATCCCTCACTACAACCTAGAGGCCTTAGTTTGATCGGAAAGCCAACCTAAGGAGCCCTTTTGATCAAATCAAAAGGAAGAACCCGAAGAAGAGGTAATGATTTCACCACCCTTCTCCAAGTTCATTTCTTCTTCCACTTCTTCTTCCTTTGTTCTTACCATTCTAAAATAATAACTCCAGTATCTCACATATACTGTGATGTTATTATAAATATGGTACAATCATATTCAGTATTCTATCCACCCTTTGAATAACATGTCACCATACGTGCGTACGTACGGCTTACCGTCTCCACGTCGTGGTGTAATTGTTATTCAATATAATATTATTTGGATGGGTATAATAATGATGTGTAACTCATGTAAATAATAAATATAACATGTTAAGGATTCTGTATATATGATATACCATCCATTTATATATTATTTTAATATCAAAAGAATGATATTGTCGCTCGTGCGTACGTACGGACTACCGTCTCCACGAACGCGATGAGATTCATTCTCCATCGTATCCATTCAAGTATAATTATCATTTGATGATTTAAAAATGATGTTTAAGGACTGGATATCATTTTGGATATGAATAAGATACAACAACCATGGCTTATGTAACAAAACATATAAAAGAAAATGAGTAAGTTAACTCCCGAAATGACGATAATTCTAAGATATTATTAACAAATCAATGTTAAAAGATCATATATGATATCATATTAATATATATGATTCTTGTATAATTTAATAACAACTATTTCACCATTATACAGGAGGTTAACCTACCCCAACCAAGGAAAAGTACAAGGTAAGGGTTATTTCACAATCTCTTCATTATCCGAGGTTGTTTATATGTAATAATCTACTGGGATCTCTTTATCATCCACATCCATGTTTCTTCAAAATGTATTTCAAAACATTTTTAATATTTAAAAAGAATATGGGTTAAAGACATTTATACCCTTGTTTGACTTTTTATAAGAGGTTTATAAGGGAATCTTTCCGTCGTTTTCCAAACAAGGTGCTTTTTAACCTTTTCGACAGAATTAAGATATGAATGTTTTTTTAACTTATACGGCGGGTGCGGTTATTTTCCGCCGTTATAAAATCGTCAAAGCTTCCCTTACAAGCTTATAAGAATATTTTCAATAAAATGTTTTATTTGACTCTTAAATGATTTCAAAAATAGAAAGAGATATTTCTCTAAAAAGTGTTTTGATTTCATCTATGTCAACATCCTTTGATGGATTTTAAGATTATTTGAAGTTGATTTATTATGATACAAAACTTCTATATTGTATTGAAGGTTTTGTGATATGTTTGACTGGGGATGTTCTATTTTTATACCATTCATAGTATATGGTGAAATTATTTACATTTCGTATTCTAGTTCCAATAAGAATGTTTATGTTATATTTCAACCTTTACTTCATATAAATGTGTTGGACAAGTATGTTCCAGGTTGGGGACTCGTTAAAGTAAGCCCTCCAGGTTGGGGACTGGTTAAAGTAAGCCCTCCAGGTTGGGGACTGGTTAAAGTAAGCCCTCCAGGTTGGGGACTGGTTAAAGTAAGCCCTCCAGGTTGGGGACTGGTAAAAGTAAGCCCTCCAGGTTAGGGACTGGTAAAAGTAAGCCCTCCGGTTTGGTGTCCGGTTATTAGAGGCACTCCGGGTTGGGTTCCGGTTACAGTTAGCCCCAAGGTCTTGGGATGAGGCCTTGACAAAGAAATTAAAGTTCAACATTATGCATTCCAACATTATGAAAGTGGTTATTGATTTTTCATGTGATTATTCGATTAGTAGAATAACCATGTGAATAAGTAAATGGCATTATTTCATTTCATTTATGCCATACTATGTTGAAAGTTCAAGTTTTAAAGGCTTTTGTTTTAGTTATACATTGCCTTAAATGTTTATTCTTATTTATGAAAGTTTCCGCTATATTGTTATCCTTACTGGGCATTTGAGCTCACCCTTTTTCTATGTTTTATTTTTCCCAGGAAGTGAAGAAGTAAGTTATGAATGACCTGCAGGGATATTATGTGGGGATATGAGTGTGGATTATGGAGACAATATGTTGTTGTAGTAGTTTTTCATTTTATGATGTAATGTAAAACCTATGAATATATCTAGTGTTTCCAAGGCTACTAAACCAATCGGTCTTTCGAGATTTGATCTTTCTTGTGATCATGCCAATGTTATGTAGTAATGCACCGACTCTGGGTAGCTGGGGTCGGGGCGTTACAGTTGGTATCAGAGGAAGTTTAGTACAAACCTTGGAAACTAGATTTAGATAAACTCTGATTAGAGCACGTAGACCTAAGATGAACTTTGAGGATTAGTATAGAAGAACTTCCTAGAATTTTGGTATTGTAGAGATTTTGTGAGTTTTCCGAGCAATACATCCCTGTCTGGATACGAGCAGGTAGAGGCGGCTCTGGCACAGATGTACCTAGGGGTAAAACCCGAAAACACCGCTTTGAGCTAGACTCGAACGGGAACTGGTGCACGACAACGGGCCTTGCTGCACTCTTGGTTACGACACTCCCGGGGGATATGCTTAGGATAACTCTCATTTTCTTTACAAATCATTTTGAAGGGATTATGAGTATATACTTCCTCAAAGAAAACATTCTTATGATTATGGATTATATCCATAAATAGTTCAATTTATGTTAAGTGTTTTATAAGTATGGGATTATGTGTTTTGATTCATAAACTGATCTAGTTTATGCCATGGTATAGAAATGGCGCCCAGTAGAAGGAATGAGAACTCCAAAAATACACATGATTCAAAGAGAAGGAAGGATCATATCTTTCATGGTCTTAAGCTAGAATTTATAAGAGAAATAGTCTCCCATGTATTATCATCATATGAAGAAATAATATCATGTGTTGATAAGATAAGTAAAGAGTTTACTGAGTCTTATGGCTTTGAAGGGAAGCAAGAGAAGAAAAGGATGGAAGAGAGAAAGATGGATAAAGGGAAGAGGGAAAAGAAGAATTTTCTCATATGTGGTAACTGTGGAAAGAAACACCCTGGAACTTGCCTAAAAGGAATGGGAGTTTGTTATAAGTGTGGAGGAAAAGGGCACAAAGTACGTGACTGCAAGGGTAAGAAAATGGTTTTAAATGTACAATGCTTCATTTGCAAGGAGTTTGGACACTACGCGAACCTATGTCCCAGTCATCAGACTATGCCGCAAATGATGTTATTGGATAATAATCAAGTTATGATACTACCACAGATGAAGAGGAATGATTAGAGTTCTTATGTTGATTATATCAATTGAGTGTTGTATCAACAATGTACTTGTTATAATAATTATGGAGTATATAAGGATTGTACTGCAGTACTATTTCATTAAGAACTTGAGATGGTGTGGAACAAAGAAAAGTGACTCAGTAGCAGGTTAAATGTTTGGAAAATATATGGTTGAGAGAAAGATAAACCATAATATGGTTCAGATACCGAGGTGGTGATTTTAGAATAATACATGATTGATTTGGATAAATTATATTGGATATTATTGACTACCTTGAAGCTGATTAATGATTTGTATATTCCATCATTGTTGGGTTTTAAAACATTTTTGGATTAATGAAGTATATCCAGCATTCTATATGGAATAGGGGAGCATGAATGTAATCAATAAGGAATATGGTAATTCAAGATGTTTCAGTTTATTAAAAGAATACAAGATGAAGGTATTCATATGCTATTGCGGGGTAAAAAGGATCTATATTATGTTTACCTTCCTTATAAATTTTGGACTGTGAGTTTGGACAGAAGTATTTTGGATAGTTCTAGTTTGGATTATTTTGGATTACCATAAAAGGAAAACCCGGAGGTTGGGCGGCAACCCGTCGCGTCCGGCAAGGCTGCGAGACTTGAACCCGCAACTGAAGGGCGACAAGGGTGTATCACCTACCACTGGCCCATGAGATGTCCTGGATTAAATAATGTTGTTTTTTTAAAGATCTGGTAGATGAATTATAAATTCATTTATTTTGGAACCCTGTACGAATAGTATAAATAAATAAAAAATTACATTCTATTATCTTTTAGAGTGAAAGATGAGTTTGTGGTAGAAACTTATTAATGGATAAAACTCTGATTATAAAGTAAGTATATCTCCTTATGATCTTAGCCAATCTCATAAATAAATTCCTCAACATTAATAAAAGGAACTTAGAACAAAAATGTTTCCCTAGATGGTACCTTAAATCATCACTAATTTATGGCTTTGGGATTGTTGGCCTCTTCATATCCATGTTCTCTACCACTCTCCATCAGATAATTGATGGTTAGATTTCTCCTCCATATCCATATTTTTCTACATGGAACCCTAGTATGTGTTATTTTCGGTAATCTTCATACTTTCCACTCTTTATTTTAAATAGAGGACTCATTAATTCATTTTTCGATGTGGGATTTCAACTAAGATATTTTGAAACGTCAAAAATGTGTTATCCCAATACCCTATATTTTGTTGAACCGATGGTACTTCAAATCATCATAGATTGATGAGTTTAAGGACCTCAATTATACACTTGTTTGTGATTGATGACCTCAATCACTACCTATAAATATTTACGTTTTTCCTCCAATTATATGTCTCTAATTGCCACCAATGTTCTCCTAATCAAGATCATAATTTGGTGGTGACCCTTTCATTTCTCTTTTCCTCATATTAAGACTAAATTTTAGTAACCCAATTTCCGATGTGGGTTTTACCACAAATATATTTTCTATTTTCAACCTTTTATTTTCGAAGAACAATTTCAAATTGCGAGGACGCAATTTATTGAAGGAGGGGAGAATGTAACACCCCAAGATTTCATAGTGTGTTATTTCTTCAAAATAATTCAATAACTTGCACTACACGCAACACCGAGTTCAATTGCACCATGACTTACCAAAAAAAAAGCCATTAAAAGAGGTCATGAATAGCATTAACTACATTTTTAACTTTATATAATCCTTATAATTTTAGAATGCATATTATGAGTTTCTTAGTCATAATGCAAGAACAGATTCATTTTCAGTATTGCACTTTTATCAACTTTTGATAGTGAAACCTTTTTAAATACAATATTTTAAACTTTTTGACTAAATGGAGACATCAAAAAATTTAAAATGAAACATCCCAAGCTTCCACGGTACTCTTTCCTTTGAATAAAACAGTAGCGTGTGTTGTACGCAACGTCGAGTTTTAACACACACCACAACCGATCAAACTAGCCGTTATGAATAGTAATACCTAAATTTTGAAATTATATATATTTTATATTTTGAAATGGACTTCATTTTTGGATTCGGAATATCGAATTTAGCCTAAGGTGAAATTTTGGTACTTTTCGGATAACTTTCATATTTTGATGAATAGTGAAAATTACTAAATTTTAATTAAAAACAACTTTTTTAATCAAAATAATTAATAGTGATAAATTATGAATTTTAGTGGTTTTAAAGTATATTTAGAATATATTTTTACAATTTAATATAATGTTGGTCATTAGACATAATTTTACAATTAAACCGAACATAAACAAGTGTCAATCTTTTGATAGTTATTATCTCTTAAAAACACGCTTTTTGTTTTGACAGCGGGAATTAATTTTAAATTAATTTCTGCCACTTCTGTGTTTTGAATTTAGGAAAATGGATTCCATATTTGGAATCAGGATGTTCAAATTGTGTAAATGGGTAACTTTTATTTTTAGTCATTTTGAATAATTACTGCGGTAAATATTTTATTTACCATGGTTAAGGGTAAATCCGGTAAATAAGGGTTAAAAAATAATATTATAATAATACTAAATTACCCTAAAACGTGTCTTAACCCTATTGGTTGATACATGGTCGACCATGGGCATCTTTGTGTCAATTTTGGGACCCCATGGATCCACTTGTAAGTGATAATGACACTTTATTTTAATTAAGTCAAAATGAATACAAAAATGACACAAGCATATATCTTTTAGAAAAACAATTGTTACATAGGGTTATATAAGTTTGATTTTAGATTATAAATATTCATTAGAAATATAAAACGATTTCCTACATAATTATATTTTATTTATAATTTTTAGACATTAAATAATTTATTTTATTTATGACACAAAGATGATGCAGTAATTACTATAATAGTGAAAAATTAAAATAATTGATATTATAAATACCCAAAAAAATATAATATGAAACTTTTAATGAATTAAAATAATTTTCTAGGATAATATGATATATTAGGATTGATTTAATTGACTTTGTTCGAAGTAATCAATCTGTTATGAGTTTCAAAAAAATCAACTATTGAATAGTGTCAAAATTGACATAAAAGAGTTTTTAAAACAAATATTATATTATTAATTGATATTAAATTCCTAAAAATCTAAGGTTCGGCCAAGAGACTTATATAAGGATAGTTTCATCATTAATGGACCACTTGGGGGTCTCTTGGATGTATATAGTAAGTTTATTAACCATATTATATAAAAATACAAAGAGACATTGTAAAAGTGAAACTAATTAACTTAGAGTTAATACTTAAAGATAAGGTTAATATAAGTACCCAAACCTGTCTAAATTCTATTGGTTGAGTGGTTTTAGACCTATCCCCACCTTAACCTTTGAATAATCAACTTTGGAGCCTTTAGAAACCGAATATGAATTTATTATAAATTAATATTTCTAACTTTTCCAAAGGTGCCCCTCACCCCTCTTATAAAAGGGCACTCCTCCTTCTCATTTCTTCACACCTTAAAAGCCTTTTGGCTCGGCCAAACTCTGCCCAAATACTCTCCCAACATCCCTCACTACAACCTAGAGGCCTTAGTTTGATCGGAAAGCCAACCTAAGGAGCCCTTTTGATCAAATCAAAAGGAAGAACCCGAAGAAGAGGTAATGATTTCACCACCCTTCTCCAAGTTCATTTCTTCTTCCACTTCTTCTTCCTTTGTTCTTACCATTCTAAAATAATAACTCCAGTATCTCACATATACTGTGATGTTATTATAAATATGGTACAATCATATTCAGTATTCTATCCACCCTTTGAATAACATGTCACCATACGTGCGTACGTACGGCTTACCGTCTCCACGTCGTGGTGTAATTGTTATTCAATATAATATTATTTGGATGGGTATAATAATGATGTGTAACTCATGTAAATAATAAATATAACATGTTAAGGATTCTGTATATATGATATACCATCCATTTATATATTATTTTAATATCAAAAGAATGATATTGTCGCTCGTGCGTACGTACGGACTACCGTCTCCACGAACGCGATGAGATTCATTCTCCATCGTATCCATTCAAGTATAATTATCATTTGATGATTTAAAAATGATGTTTAAGGACTGGATATCATTTTGGATATGAATAAGATACAACAACCATGGCTTATGTAACAAAACATATAAAAGAAAATGAGTAAGTTAACTCCCGAAATGACGATAATTCTAAGATATTATTAACAAATCAATGTTAAAAGATCATATATGATATCATATTAATATATATGATTCTTGTATAATTTAATAACAACTATTTCACCATTATACAGGAGGTTAACCTACCCCAACCAAGGAAAAGTACAAGGTAAGGGTTATTTCACAATCTCTTCATTATCCGAGGTTGTTTATATGTAATAATCTACTGGGATCTCTTTATCATCCACATCCATGTTTCTTCAAAATGTATTTCAAAACATTTTTAATATTTAAAAAGAATATGGGTTAAAGACATTTATACCCTTGTTTGACTTTTTATAAGAGGTTTATAAGGGAATCTTTCCGTCGTTTTCCAAACAAGGTGCTTTTTAACCTTTTCGACAGAATTAAGATATGAATGTTTTTTTAACTTATACGGCGGGTGCGGTTATTTTCCGCCGTTATAAAATCGTCAAAGCTTCCCTTACAAGCTTATAAGAATATTTTCAATAAAATGTTTTATTTGACTCTTAAATGATTTCAAAAATAGAAAGAGATATTTCTCTAAAAAGTGTTTTGATTTCATCTATGTCAACATCCTTTGATGGATTTTAAGATTATTTGAAGTTGATTTATTATGATACAAAACTTCTATATTGTATTGAAGGTTTTGTGATATGTTTGACTGGGGATGTTCTATTTTTATACCATTCATAGTATATGGTGAAATTATTTACATTTCGTATTCTAGTTCCAATAAGAATGTTTATGTTATATTTCAACCTTTACTTCATATAAATGTGTTGGACAAGTATGTTCCAGGTTGGGGACTCGTTAAAGTAAGCCCTCCAGGTTGGGGACTGGTTAAAGTAAGCCCTCCAGGTTGGGGACTGGTTAAAGTAAGCCCTCCAGGTTGGGGACTGGTTAAAGTAAGCCCTCCAGGTTGGGGACTGGTAAAAGTAAGCCCTCCAGGTTAGGGACTGGTAAAAGTAAGCCCTCCGGTTTGGTGTCCGGTTATTAGAGGCACTCCGGGTTGGGTTCCGGTTACAGTTAGCCCCAAGGTCTTGGGATGAGGCCTTGACAAAGAAATTAAAGTTCAACATTATGCATTCCAACATTATGAAAGTGGTTATTGATTTTTCATGTGATTATTCGATTAGTAGAATAACCATGTGAATAAGTAAATGGCATTATTTCATTTCATTTATGCCATACTATGTTGAAAGTTCAAGTTTTAAAGGCTTTTGTTTTAGTTATACATTGCCTTAAATGTTTATTCTTATTTATGAAAGTTTCCGCTATATTGTTATCCTTACTGGGCATTTGAGCTCACCCTTTTTCTATGTTTTATTTTTCCCAGGAAGTGAAGAAGTAAGTTATGAATGACCTGCAGGGATATTATGTGGGGATATGAGTGTGGATTATGGAGACAATATGTTGTTGTAGTAGTTTTTCATTTTATGATGTAATGTAAAACCTATGAATATATCTAGTGTTTCCAAGGCTACTAAACCAATCGGTCTTTCGATATTTGATCTTTCTTGTGATCATGCCAATGTTATGTAGTAATGCACCGACTCTGGGTAGCTGGGGTCGGGGCGTTACAATGGCCACCATGAGAGGCGGTAGAATATAATTGAACAATCATCGTTTCGTGAGGCATTTGGTTTCCATCCACAGAAACATTATGTTCTTCATCCATTAGATGGAGGCCTGTGTAAGTGTAGTTAGAATAATTATCATAACAAAATCCTAGTATATTAAGGATACTGGTGTTGTAACAAAAGAATGTAATAAAAATAGTTTAGGGGTTGGAGAAGTAAAATAAAAGAAAATAAGTTCAGAGAAACGGTTACCTTTAATTTGGGTAACTTCCATCGGTTTAAACCAAAAGGACTCCTTGAAGTGCCTTCTGCCTTTGTTAAGGATTCTAGGAGGAGGAGGGGATGTAGGGAGATTAATTGGGTAGAGGTTGGACGATCAAAAACGCTTGATAGGTGTGAGTAATTGGTTAGAAGTGGTCCCTTTTTATAAGGGAGAGGAGGGGCTCTTTAGGAAAGTGTGAAAACATTATTTTATTATAAACATATATTCGGTTTAAAAAGGTCTAAAACACATTAAAGTCTAAGATAAGATGACTAATATTCTAAATAAAATCATCCAATAGGAATTGGACAGGTTTATGATATTATTTTAGTCTTTATAATCTTATTTATTTAAATGATTTTTTAATGATATAAATACTCCATAATTATTGTGTCCTAAATAATTAAATTTATTTGATGTCAAAAAATTATAAAAAAATACCATTATGTAGGAAATATTTGTCTATTTACAATAAATATTTATGGTCTAAACGATAATTTATATAACCCCTTTTAAAAATTAATTTACTATAAGATATTTTCTTTTGTCATTTTATCATTACTTTAAGTTAATTAATCTAAATTGTCATTTTCACTCCCAAGTGGCTCAATGGGGTCCCAAAATCGACCCAATGATGCCCATGGTCGTAAATGACTCAGAAAATAAGTTTTGGACAAGTGTTAAGGTAATTTTTAATTATTATAATATTCTTTTAACCTTGAATTACCCCATTTACCTTTAACCGCGGTAAATAAAAGTCAAAAGTTATTATTCACAAAAAATTAATTTCCTCTCATTGAACCAAATTTTACTTACTAATAACAACCATGTATGTCAAATTTTAGAAATTCAATTCACAAAAGTGGTAAAATTTTCATTTAAATGAAAAAGTCAGTTTTTTTAACTACCACTTTGTGGTTTCACTAGTCATAAAAAATTGACGTTTTTCAGAAAGATACCAAAAATTCACTCTAAGATATATTTGATATTCCAAATTCAAAAATTATATTTATTTTACCAAATTCAAAACATATAATTTGAATTAATTAATTTTATAATTAATTCCCGCCATCAAACAATTAGAGTGTTTTTAGGAAACAGTATCTATCAAAAGATTGACACTTGTTTATATCCAATTTCAAAGTGAAATTAATTCCAATGACCATCATTGGATTAAATGGTAAAAATATTTTATAGTTACACTTTAAAACCAATTGAAAAGATAATATAACCATATAAATATATTATATTAAAAGGCACTTTTGAATTAAAATACAATTTTTTTCACTATTCATTAAAAAATGAACTTTATCAGAAAAATACAAAAAAATTACCCAAAGTAAAATTTGATTTCCTCATTCTAAAGAAGGATTTTATTTGGTCAATTATAATGTATTAAAGTGACCAAAACTATATTTTAATAGGGTTTTCCATTAAGAGTCTGTAAATCAGCCTTTTAATGTAAATTATGCTTAAAAATAGATTCATTCATATTTTAAGCCTCTAACATTTTATTGCATATGTGTAAATACATTTAACAATCATGTATAATCGTGTTGTATTTATTTTTTTTCATTCCCTCCAATACAATGGCTAATATTTAACTACCATTTAAAATAACAATATTATATTATTAGTGTGCAACATAAGATTTCAAAGAAACCCATTTTTGCGTATCGGGTACGCTATCGAACATAGAAAACCCTTTAAATTAAATTAATATTTAATTCAAAAATATTAATAAATATGAAAATCTATTATTATTCATTTACCTGGGATGTTACATCCTCCCCCCCCCCCTTTTAAAAATTGTGTCCTCGCAATTTTAAAATTTGGCTTGGAAACTTCATTAAAAGTCTCACATCGAAAAATAGTCAGTAAAACAATCACTTTAAATGAAATTAGGAGAAGTAAAAAGGTCACACAAAATAATAGATACTAGGAATCCATGAAAACAAGGATCTAGAGGAGAAAAAATCAATCAAGTTCTGATGGAGGGTGATAGAAAACATGATTAGGAGAATGTTAATCCCCAGAAAATCACAAACTTGTGATGCGTTAAATAGTCTTTGATTCCCTAGTAGGAAAAGTTATCAAACAATGTTTTCTTTAATTTACTTTTTATTGAATAATTTATTTATGAGATTAACTAAAAACATAAGGAAACATAATTACTTGTCATTTAGACTTTCATCCTTTTCTATCTTTCCAACACAAACTCATATTTTCTCCAAATGATGAGTATTCAGGATGACTTATTCACATTAAAAGCTCTATAATAAACTTCTATAGAATCACATAATCCAAAAAAATGAACTATATATTTCTCTTTTCTTTATAAATTAACCAAAACCAAAATTATTGGTATAATATCAGATAATCCCCAGAAAGTACAATCTTTTACAAAAATAAAAATTACTCTTAATCTCCAAAATTGGTCAAACAAAACCCAAAGTTCAACAAAGTCCATTCAATAAACAACTGTCCAAAAAAATTATTCAAAAGTAATCCAAACTATGATTGAAACCCAAATCTCATAAGGATTTAATTAGATATTCTTCCATGATAAATCTTGACATTTCTCTCTAAATAACATCAGTTACTCTTGAGGTCTCATATTGAAAAGTAATTAACCTAATCACATATTCTCCATGATATGTTAATCATTTTCATAAATAAACCAAATTTTCATATGTCCATAATAAAAACATAGATTCTTCCAAACCAAAAATTTTAACCATTATTACACAATTTAAATACCATAGTATTCTATATTCCTTAGGCATATAGTGTTTCCTCAATAGAGAGAACGTCTTCCAAAACAAACTTTATCACTTAATCACCAAATCAGTTTTCCATACTAAGTATATCCATCTGACCAAACATAAGTTCCCAAAATCATTTTATTCTTGTTCTATAATATCATTTTACTAAAATAATAAGTCATACTAACCAGGGACTTCACGTAGGCTAGTGGTAGGCAATGGGCCCTTGTTGCCCTTTGGTTGTGGGATCGATTCCTACAGCCATTCCGGATGTGACGGGTTTTCACCCATCTTATGGGTTGTCTTTTTTTATAAAACAAAAAAATAACCATAACATGTTTTAACCTCAAAGTTTTTCTTATACCTTTCATTTTAATCCCAACACATTAATACCTCAACATTTTAATTCATGAAGCCTTATATATATTTTACATTATTTTATTTTACCCCCAAATTATAAAATAAAACTATTACTAATAGAAAGAACAACATACCTTCATCAGGGTGTCCATATGGTTTCATCATCATTTTGTTCTCATAAGTAGAAGGTCCATGCATTAAAACAATGATTTAGGGATCCTTAAAAATCATTTTTTTCCTTCATCCAAATACACCTTGTATATCTTGGGTCATATGGGTGTTCACAGAAAAATATTTTTGGAAAATAATCTTGCATGACATATAATTTTAAAACATCTAATAAAACATGGTTTTTATAAAATAGTCAGACCGAATTTGTGTTGAAACTTTTAATCAACGGTCCTTTTAAAATACCATAAACATTTTCTGAGAGACTATATTTTAAAATAAAATATAAATAGGTTGCGCAAGGGTCTCCTTCTTCAGAACCTTTTTCAAAATCATAATATGCTTCAAAATCTTGTGATAAGTTAAAATATTTGAAAATGCCTTGATGATATTTACCTTTCTTGAAAATATGAGAATATTGTGAAGATATGATTTTATTAAATACAACCCATGATCCATGATGATATTGAGGTATAGTGGAGGTATTTGATATCTCAAACAACTACTTGCAAGTGAGTTGTATGCTAGGAAAAGTTTCACAATCATCTGAACATGACTTTGCAATAATTATTTCAAGAATGTCATCAGGAAGAGATAGAAATGTCATTTGAGATCCTCCTCCTTCCATTTATAACTAATGTTCCTTGATCTGAAAAAGATAGAAAACAAGGATATAACAGAAATAATAAACCTAGTGACTAACCATGTGTTTAACGAAAATTCATAATCCCTAAATTTGTCTAAATCGACCACTGATACCAACTATAAAGACCCGGCCTTAAACCTTACATAATATTGAATTAAATGAATAATTAACATTGAGGATATTTTCAGGTTTAGAGTTTTAGAGAATTAGGACATAACTGTTAAATTTTATTTCAAAAATCACATAGTACACATTTCTCCTCAGTTTCCATTTTTTTCACAACACAAGGACTCTTAAGAAAAATATTCGTGTCTAATTACATGTTTTAAGACAGCAAGACTTTTCCATGATCCCATCCTTGACCCCAATCCACATTATGTCCTATGAAAAACATTTCAAATACTTGGGATGAGCATTAAAAGCTCAGTAAGGGATACACAAAGAAGTAAAATTGTTAGTTTTTCAAAATAACAAGTAAAACATGAATACTTTAACATAAGTAATACTTTTCTCCTTTATGAAGTAGTAAAAACTCTTCACTGAATAAAATATCATCACATACCCTTTTTTAACCAAAATATTACCATAAAATCCATATAAATAATACATATCACTAAATAGAATAACCATACGGTCGACTTCCACACATATCACTAAATGGAATAGCCACACGACCGACTTCCATACCCAATGCATTGGAGGTTATAACATTACCACTCGTCCTGGTATTCACAGCACCACCCGTTATTTGGTTTATCAAGTAACCACCCGTCAAATGTCCAAGTACCATTAAAAAATCATATCACACAATATATCATTTCAAGATATCGACAAAATCAATGATTTATCAAACTATTTTCATAACCATTTGATAAAGGGATTTTTGAATCAAAGTTTCCCATACCACTTTGAATATTTTAATGGAATAACATTTAATCAAAACATTATAATATCATGAGAATAAAGGGATTCATGATATAATATGAAAAAGGACAGTATATACACTATATAAGAGTGAATTGGTGCATAAAAACAATGAAGACTCAATGGAAATATAAATTGAGATGAAATCCCTTATAAAGACGGTATCTTTAAATTAAGGAATCAATTACATAATTATGTGTGAAAAATATAAATACACCCAATATAAGTGGATATTAAGTGTAATAAAATCATATGTCATTCAGACATATTCATAGGTCCATATATTCAAGAAGTTAATGTGTAACCCAAATAATTGAAATTGGGTTAAGAAGTTCTCTTGCAAGAATTCGACAGCCTAATGGCGTCACATTAAAATTCAGAAAATTATTTTATGAGATAAAAAAGGGTATATCATCACATGTACATAAAATTTACATCTATAAGGATATATAAGAAAATATCCCAACATAATAATATGTAAATTAAAAGACATAACAAAAATAAGTCTTTTAAAAAGAGAAAGGTGAAAGGTTTCCTTACCTCACAAGAATAAAAATTGAGATAAAACCCCTTACCTCATTGTAATCAATCAAGTCGTATGAAAAAAGAATAATAAACACAATATGAATCACAGAATACCATGAATATAAATATAATAATGATAATATATATCAAATATTAGTACACAATAAACCCCTCATGCAATAAATAAGTGGCGAATAATGGAAATCTCACAGAATTAAAAGTGAGATAAGAAGTCCCTTACCTCGTGTCTGAATTGACCCGTTCATTCTTTAACATCCTGAATAACAAACTAAAGTTAATTTATACTTGATTTAGAACATTTTTAAATTTTATTCTTAATTTTATAACACTTATTAACATGTTATAAACATTATGTAATCATTTAAGCTAATAATGTTCATTTTGTTGATATTTGGTACTTGAGTCAAAAATGGACATCTTATAATTACATGTTGTTCATGTGGTCAAAGGTTAATTATATCAAGAATTATATTCATTCTTTGGATATCATATACATCATATATATCCATCATATAAATTTATTTATAATAGTACATAACATTTAGAGGTAAGAAATGAAATGCACCATTCATGGAGAGGGTAAGTCGTACCTACGCATGAACGCTACTTCCATTTCTATTTATTAATTTAATGGAATTAAAACATAATTATAAATAGTTATATTATAATTCCAGTATAATATCATATATAATATTATTAACTCCATCCTTTATACATCCCACATAAGGCATTAACGAGTCATATCATTTTGAGGGGGCGGTAGTCCGCACTTCCTCTAATGAGATTATCGTATTTACCCACTATGGAAACCATAAAGGTATGCTATAAATAAAAAATAAATAAGCATAAAGAAAACATAAACATAATATATATCATATATAAATAATTTACCATCATAATGTCCACCATGAGAGGCGGTAGGAGATAATTGAACAATCATCGTTTCGTGAGGCGTATGGTTGTCATCCACAGAAACATTATGTTCTTCATCCATTGGATGTAGGTGTGTATAAGTGTAGTTATAATAATTCTCATAAAAACATCCTAGTCTATTATGTATACTGTTTTTGTTACAAAATAGAGGAAGAAAAAGAGTTTAGGGGTTTGATAAGTAAAATAAAATAAAATAAGTTAAGAGAAATTGTTACCTTTAATTTGGGTAACTTCCTTTGGTTTGAACCAAAAGGACTCCTTGAAGTGCCTTCTGCATAAGGAAAGTCTTCTAGGAGGAGGAGGGGGATGTAGGGAGATTAATTGGGCATAGTTTGGAGGAGAAAAAAAGGCTTGAGAGGTGTGAGGAATTGGTTAGAAGTGGTCTCTTTTTATAAGGGAGAGGAGGGGCTCTTTAGGAAAGTGTGAAAACATTATTTTATTATAAACACATCTTCAGTTTCAAAAGGTCCAAAACAGATTAAAGTCGAAGATACGATGACTCATATTCTAAAAAAAATCATCCAATATGAATTGTACAGGTTTTGGATATTATTCTAGTCTTTATAATCTTATTTATTTAAATGATTTATTAATGATGTAAATACTGCATCATTTTTGTGTCATAAATAATTTAATTTATTTGATGTATAAAATTTATAAAAAAAATACCATGATGTAGGAAATATTTTTTTATTTCCAATTAATTTTGATGGTCGAAATTACAATTTATATAACTGCTCATAAAAATTTATTTACTAAAAGATATTTTCTTTTATCATTTTTGTCTTTACTTTAAGTTGATTAATCTAAATTGTCATTTTCACTCCCAAGTGGCTCAATGGGGTCCCCAAATCGACCCAAAGATGCCCATGGTTGTAAATGACTCAACCAATAAGGTTTTTACAAGTGTTAAGGTAATTTTTAATTATTAAAATATTCTTTTAACCTTGAATTACCCTATTTACCTTTAACCACGGTAAATAAAAGTCAAAAGTTACTATTCACAAATAATTATTTTTAATATCATTGAACCACATTTTACTTACTAATGACAAAAATGTATTTAGGATTTTAGAAATTCAATTCAGAGAAGTGGTAAATTTTCATTTAAATAAAAAATTCAGTTTTTTAACTAGCACTTAATGGTTTCACTATTCATCAAAAATTGATGTTTTTCAGAAAGATACCAAATATTCACCGTAAGATATATTTGATATTCCAAATTCAAAAATCATATTTATTTTACCAAATTAAAAACATAGAAGTTACATTAATTAATTTTATAATTAATTCCCGTCGTCAAAACAATTATCGTGTTTTTAAGAAATAATATCTATTAAAAGATTGAAAGTGGTTTATATCCAATTTCAAAGTGAGATTAATTCCAATGACCAAAATTGTATTAAATGGTAAAAATATATTCTAATTACACTTTAAAAACAATTAAAATGATAATATAACGACATACATAAATTATATTAAAAGGCACTTTTGAATTAAAATACAATATTTTTCACTATTCAATAAAAAATGAACTTTATCAGAAAAATACCAAAAAATTACACAAAGTAAAATTTGATGTCCCCATTCTAAAGAAGGATTTTATTTGGTCAATTAGAATGTATAAATTTGATTAAAACTATATTTAAATAGGGATTTCCATTAAAAGGTGGTAAATTGACCTTTTAATGTAAATTATGCTTAAAAATATATTCATTCATATTTTAAGCCTCTAACTTTTTATTGGATATGTGTAAATACATTTAACAATAATGTGTAATCATATTGTAGTTATTTTTGTTCATTCCTTCCAATAAAATGGCTAGGATTTAACTACCATTTAAAATAATAATATTATATTATTAGTGTGCAACGTAAGATTTCAAAGAAACCCGTTGTTGCGTATCAGGTATGCTATCAAACACAACAACCCCTTTAAAGTAAAATTAATATTTAATTCAAAAATATTAATAAATATGAAAATATATTATTCTTCATTTACCTGGGATGTTACCATCTATACATGGATTTATTTTCTTAGAAACCACTTACTCTTTAATTTACAAAAATCTAGGGATTTTTTAATACATCTAGTCTTATAACTAATACTTTCAATGTAGTTTTCTATTCCTAACCCCAAAAATAATTAGTATTTTCTCTGATACTATCTATGACAACCCATAGTTTTATAAACCTTAATTCATGATTTATTACATAAAGATACACTTAATACAACCCCAAAGGATCATTAGGCCTAGTGTTTTGGGGAAATTAGGTACATGACATATTAATATAAAACATGGGTTCCACATGATTATTTAAAAACATATAAACATTCACTTATATTCATTGGGTGTTATAAAACTTCATGTGATAACTTGGTCATGCACATAAGAAAGAGGTGAGCTCAATGATGGAATAATCAAAGCATAAAATGATAAAAGTAATACATGTGTGTCAATAGGAATATCAATGGGACATAACAGGGGTGATAATCATAAACATAAATCTAAAAGCATGATATAAAATGATAACATTAATGAAATATAGGAATGTGTAAACTATATAAAACCTGACATCATAAACATAAGACATGGATAACCGCCAAGAAATCATAACATGGTACACTTAGGATAACCACTCATGCACTATATAAGGAATATCATGAGATAAAAACATTATCCATTGCATTGGATGGATATATAATTTTGGGCCCACTCATCAATTTCATATCTTGTACACACATAAGTGTTCTACAAAGATCATACAACATACAGATATATTTCATAAATGTGAACACTATGATTAAGGAATGTGGGTTACATGCATGGAAATAAAAATTCAATGAATGATAGGTATAACTAGGTAATAACCTTTGAGTGGAAATGGAAATGTGTATTCACTATAAAAATGTTTGGCAGAGAAAATCATATGATGATTTTGGTAGCATAATGGGGGTACATAATGATTCTTGGATGAGTTAAATGAGGGTGAAATGGGTCTCTAGTCACTTTTAATTAATAATCATATTAATAGGAATGTATGAAAACATATCCAAATATTAACAATTGTAAAATAAAAGGAATAATTTAAAAAAGGTTCTTGCAAAAGTTGAATAAGGAGATGATCACTTACCTTGAGAGAGTACTTCTTAAAGCTTGAAAAGAGCTTATTAAGATATTGTGGGAACCTTGGGAGTGATGTAGAGAGGCAAGGTAATAGTAATTTTTTTCTATAAGGGTTTTTCATGAATATGAATGGGGTTTTGGGAGGTTTTATATATTAAAAGAGAGGGTAATTTGTTATTAATTTCTAAACATAGGTTTTAGGATCTATATAATAAATTAATCCAATCCACAAACTATCCCATGTTTTTTGCCCATGGTTTCTAGAAAAAAAATTAAAATTAATAATTTTATAATTCCAGGAACCAAACTCATTAAAATAATACCCTTGGTGATGTGTAAGTGAGTCATGTTTATAAATAATTTATTTTAAAAACATAAAATATAATATATATTTTGGAGGAATCACTAAGGGTTTTTAAAATTAATAAAAAAAAATTTAAAGATCAAATTGATAACCTGGATCTTCCCCCAAATGAAATTATTCAGATTGTTTCAACTTATGAATTTATACACCATGGAAAAATGATTTTGTGGGAACCAGCTTAGAATGGACAGCTAAATTAAAAAAGAGTTCGACAATAACCTTGTTCCTGGATTTAGGAATTGGGTTGGCCAATTCATAAAATCCCATATTACCCCCTCAATATTTTCCCATCTATAGAGACTCCATTATTATAAGCTCCTTGTTGATTCCAATATCTAGCATTTTGGAATTTATTAATGTTCAATATGTGTGCTCTTCCACCATCACCATGAAGACATAGACCATTTATTCTTCTACTACCAATCTACTTCTTCACTATGGATTTAAATTTCAGACATGTTCGGAGTTCATCTTCCTTCTGTAAGTACGATGTCTGAGTTTCTCCCTATTATAATGTACATCCGAATGTCAAAACAGGCTGTTATTATATTCAAATCTAGCTTCCTGGAAATTATTCATACCATCCGGAGGGGCCATAACAAATCCATACATGATCAGGTTCGTTTCAACACCAGCAATGCCTTTTCTCAAGTGGTCTTTCTGATACAGCACTCCAACTCGTTGCTTTATGCATGTTGAAACAATTCTATAAATGAATTCCTGATGTTGTGGCAGCTCAAATTTTATGGTAACTACCCTACTCCCCATCTCACCTTTGAGTTTGTTTGGTATCCTCCTTTCATAGGCTGGATAAATTATAATTTGGATGGGGCTTCAAAGGGTAACCCTGGACAAGCAGGATATGGCTATGTGTTTAGGGATTCTACTGGGGATCTTGTTGATCTTAATTACAGGCATTGTGGAATGGAAGAGTCCCTTGAAGCAGGTATTCTTGGGTTTAAAAATGTTGTCAATAATTCTAATAAAAATAATTTGAATAATATTTTGTTTAAAAGTTATTCTACAACCATTTTCTAAGCTATCAGAACTCGTCATGTGCATCTCTCATGGAATCTGACTGCAAGCTTGTCCAATTAACTTGATCATATATCTTCCATGAGAAACATCATTACTCATATATACCATTAATCCAATGCCCATGCAGATACACTGGCTAATAGGGGAGTGAATGAGGAAGTTTTCTTTATCCCTAACCCCCTAAACAATGATCTTGTTCCATTGATTCAAAAGAAAAAAATGTAATCTTCCTAATTTTATACTGCTGTAAATCTTTATTTTTATTAATGCAAGATCCCTCGAGCTTACATATTTCAAAAAATACATTTAATTAAAGTATAATTTATTACAAAAACTCTTTAACTCATAAAAATAGTTTATTGATTGAAATGATATATTTAACAAAATTAAAATTTCTTTTTCATCGTATCAAAATATAATTTTTATGAATCTCATTATATAATGATTTAAAAATTAGTAATAAAAATAAATAAATATTACTATTATTCAACTTAAATAAAATATGAAAATTTTTACTATTTTGTTCTATATACATGTCCCTTTATTACCCCCAATGAATTCCATAAGGGTATGGTGTGTGATGCTAATATATTCTTAGGGTGATTTGGTGAACATGATTTGAGACAAGATCTCAATGAGCTTAAAATTCTCCCAAAAAATGGTTTTTCTCGTGATTTAGTTATTAAATATTGGCTTAGTCATGGTCAAGGGTAAAGACCAGTGATTATATCTCACTAGAATCTCTAATAAATGGGATTCATAGGGTATGGCCCTACAAGTTTAGGCCATTCCTCCTTATTTCTATGTCAACTAGAATTTATCATAACCCTAAATATACTAATATTAATGATTATATTACAATGTCTATATTATCAATGGTTATTATTCTTAACAGTCTTTTAAATCTAACACACCATATAATAGTCCAAAATATCAAAATTAGTGCATGTATTTTCTATAACTACATTAATTAATAATGAATTTATTCATTCAAAAAAGGAATTTCATTTATAAATGTTTATGTCGTTATAGAAATCTCTAGTTATAGAATAGATTTATTCTTTCTATTTGATAATATTAAATTATCTAATGAAAATTCATACACAAAAAACTTGACCACCCATCATGGTATAATCCTTATCCTATGATTCCACATAAGAATATCACATTACAACACCTATAGGATACAACATGATTCTTTCAAAAGAGTAAACTCTTCTTTTGATTTAAAACCATCATGGTATAATGACATGCCACACATAATGGTCTTAAAAACCTTGGTAATTTTTCATTTCATTTTCACTCAAGTGTGGGTCTCTACTTTTCATTTCTTCCCAAGGAATCCATATTGTTCTCTAATATCCATCTTAATGTTATAGGATAACCTTATTCTCTTTCATTAACATAGAACCTCAATATTCTGATTCTTTATTCATCATCCAACTGATAAGCGTGTGATATACCATGCTCCATTCACAAGGATATATCTTCAAGATTTCTTACAAGACATAACTAATATATATATATATGAAGTGTATTAGTGTGTCATGAACTTCTCATCATTGGTAGAATCCATCAGCCACTCCATTTTGAGGTTAATATTACCACACAGTTGGTTTGTATAATGTTTGTAAATGATATTAATCACTTGGAAAACAAGTATTCATGTAGCCAATCGATTATTCCTTGATCATCACAAGTAGAAACAATCATTATCATGGTCTCTATACTCCATGTGATTCTCTATCCTCTAAGATCTCTTTATGATCTAGTTAAGCAATACGTTCATCGTTGACTTACTTATAAATTAGCCCCAAATATCTCTTCATGAAACTCTTATATAAACTAACCAAGGAATATGATAAACTCTAACATCTTATTTGATCTTCAGATACAACTTAAAATCTTTTTCCATAATAATCTCATAAATAATGCTAGAATCTCTGATGAACATATTCCCAAGATATCTCACTCCATATCATCTTCATGATGATATCCAAATTTCCAAATTCTATAAAAGATCCAATATTTTATGTAGATAACATATCAATCTCCCTTGAATATTTTAATCAGAAAAATTCATTCGAAATCTTGAATGGCTGAATAATGAAAAAAAACTATTGAAAAAAATTAACACAATATAACAAGTTATACTTTCACTTCATATTCACGAAATGCTTGAGCACATCATGAATAAAAACCTAACAACATGTGTGTTTCCTTTTTATCACAACAACTTAAAGATCTTCATACTTATTGATCTTATATCATTAAAAATCTATATGTTTATGAAAAAATCAATTACCTAGAAAAATATTCTTCTCTAATGAATGAATTTATGATGATTTTATGTTATATATTTTATACAAAAATATACCAAATATATTTAATTTAATAGTTTTTAACAAAAAGATAAAAATAAAATCTCCCATAAAAACAGCCTAGATTTTATGATTCAATCGTGCTACAAAACTCATATAATCAAACGTTAAATATGGAAATCCATTTCTCAATTCATCCATCCATAATTAACAATCAAGGGACTATTTTCATTTTTATTGACATCCATTTTCTAAAACTCATTAAAAATCAGTAAAGAATATTTTGAATAATTCCCATGATTTAATTCATTTTACACTTACAAAAATAACCAACTTTAAATATCACTTAAAGAAAATTGAAAAACATCTTCATTCTTACATAGAACTATATATCAGTTATATGAGCTTTTAAAATATCAAACCATGTAACTACGTAAAACTACCATTAAATTTATTTTTTTAATATTAATATTTCAATATATATATATATATATTAATCTTTAAATATAAAATTTAATTAGAATTTGAAATATAAATAATATAGTTTTTAAAAAATAAGTTAAATGAAAATTAAAAAAAATGAAAGATTCAAATTGAGATATATATTTATTTAAATAAGATATAAAATTTATAAATTTATTAAAGAATATAGATTAAATATATATACATATTATTTATAATATATTTATATATATAAGTATATTTAATATATTTATTTATATAAATGTAATTTTTATTTATCTAAATTATATACATTTATATATTGATTATTTAAATGTCTGAATATGATGTATATATATAAATGAAATGTGTGGGTGGGTGTTAATATTTAATTATAATTTAAACTTTGCATTTTTATGATTATGATAATGAAATTTAAAATAAATAAATTGGAAAAAATAATTGAATATATATACATAAATAAATATAAATAAATATATAAAAATATAAATATAAATAAACATACATATATAATAGAGTATATATATATTAATGTATAATTTGAATTTTAAATATATATTTTTATAAAACATTTGAATGATAATTAAAACTGAAAATATAATTGATAATATATATATATATATATATATATATATTAGTATAATATGAAGGATGTATATATATAAATTTATGAAGATAATATATTATTAAACTTATATATATAATTGAAAATAATTAATTAAATAACAATGTATATATATTTATGTAAATATATTTGACTAAAGATATATATATACATATAAATATCATAACTTATATTGGATGATATTTCAAGTATTATTAGTTAGACTAGCCCTCATTTGCTCGAACAGTAGGGGTTCAGCCCCCGTCAACAACCAAAAATCTGTTTTTCATCAATGAACCCTTTATCAGTGAAAATTTTTTATTGATGGAAAAGGGTAACTTCTTCATTACATTTAACTTGAAATGTTTAGAAAGTATCTTACCTTTTAATAACAAAAACATGGATTTAATTCTTCTTATTCTCCATGTTGTTTTCATCATATGGAACTCTTCCAAATTAAAACCAAATATTCACATTTTCTTAAATTATTCAAATAAAGAATTATTTGTATATTGATAAAAATTGGGTTATATTGTATTTTTTACACTTATATTTTTATATATATATACAAATTCATAGTCTCTTTATTTTTTTTTGTGTGTGTGTGGAATGTATAGTAAAAACACGCACATGCAATATACATGCATGGAATCATGCATACAAAAATTCAAGGATGCATGGATGCACAAAATGATACATGGGAAGACATATACATAGTCTCACAGATGAATGCATAAATTAATGTATGCATTGATTCATGGAATCATAAATTCATTCACTGATGTATAGAATAAATAATGGGTTTCTGGATTATTATATGTATAGATGCATGCGCAGATGGGTAGGTGGGTATAGGGTGGGTGAGCAATCTTTTTTATGGATACATGAATAGATAAATGCATGGATGGATGAAAACACACATGAATTCTTATAATAATTCACAAAAAATTACTAAATGCATGCCTGGTCAGCCGACCACCCACTATCCAATACATTTTCACACCCACATGTCTGTATGCAAGGTTTTCTACACACCCATATGTTTGTATACACACATGCATTCGCCCTTGAATTTATGACCAACCACACACATAAACTCATATTCAAATACGTGTTTGTTTTTTTATGTGTGATTTTGTGTGTGTAAATAAGGTAGTATCTTAGTGGTATGTTTCTATTATTACATCTTCATATTTGAGTATTCAACTCTTGATTGTACTCCCAACCCCTAAATTTTGGGGTTGTTATTTCTTGTTTCCTACATAGAGAAGTGGTTTTGATTTGATGGGTGAAATAGTTAACCACTTTTTGGGTATTTGGGTGTGTTATAATGAAGTATGATATTCTATGAGTCAATGGGCAAGGATCATCAATTACAATGGATTTTTGGGAGCATGGGTCATTGATGATGTGGGAATATAAGGACAGGTCATTAAAACTGGGGAATGATGGAGTGATATTGATGATTAATATACAGGGTGATGGGTCACTAAAACGAAGGACCATCTTACTATAATAGAGCTCAGTGGTATAGGTTATTGATGATCCATGGATACTATTGCAAGTTAAATGATTTTAAGTGGGAGGATCATTTTTTGGAAATAGAATTATCCAGTGGAAAAGTTAAAGGTTCATTGATTATAACTAGGATATCAATGGTCGGTTACTTTTAGGGTTTGAGTAACATCCAATCAATGGATGGATATAAATGGGAATTGGATTTTCATCTTCCATAATATTAACATGCATGTTGGTGTTACCAGGAGAAACAATCATTTGTGATGAAGGAATATTCATTGCATATTCAATCCACATTCTGACAATTGATTTTCTAGATGATTTTAAGTTTTCCTACAAATATTTGGTCCCTAAATTGGATGTCATGACTTATAAATTTTAATTTTTTCATTTTTGTAGTGATTAGTGAGATCAATTGAAACTTTATAATTTATATCTACTCTCTCTTAGTAGATTCCATTATTTCCCCATGGAAATAGGGTATATTATAATCCAGGTTAAATTCATTGTTTATAGAGTTTGTATGTGTGGATCTTCCATTATTCTCTAATTATTCAACTGTTAGTATTTTAATAATATTATTTGGTTGAAATAGAATGTGTTGATGCCTTCTTTCTTAGATACTCCATTATTAGGTAACTAAATTTTTTTTTGTTCTACATGTTATAGTTCAGAGAATAATAGGTGTTTCAAGTACAATAATTGGTATCAAAGTTCAATTACTAATCTTGGAGTAGAGGATATTTTTGGTAAGTG
The DNA here is from genome assembly GCA_963277665.1 of Viscum album. Taxonomy (NCBI): domain Eukaryota; kingdom Viridiplantae; phylum Streptophyta; class Magnoliopsida; order Santalales; family Viscaceae; genus Viscum; species Viscum album. The sequence goes on from OY728167.1 coordinate 691,404,274, forward strand.
GTTTTTTGTGATGTCTAAATTATTGCAAAATTTCTATGGAACTAGAATAATATTTGTAACATATTAAAAGGTTTTGTGATTTTTTTTATTTTTTAAAGATATGGATAAAGGATTATATACATTTGAGATCCTTGAACCTTACTTTCTTCGATGTCAATCCAAAGACTATGGAAAAAAAGTTAATGGGATAAGCATGATCAGAATGTTCTTATAATTTTGCATGAGGTGTTGAAATTGAATGTTTCTTTTAATATATGATAGGTGATGAACACTACTAAAATGATTTCTACACTCACAAACATTTATGAGAATCCTACTATACTAAACATGGTGTTTCTAATAAAAATATTTATTAGTTCAAAGATTATTAAATTATGTTGGTAGTTGATCATTTTAATGATTTTAACATGAATAATATCTATATTGGATTTATAAATAAAAAATTTATGGGCACAGTGTAGAAGTTAATCCTATTATACACTTTTCTAGAGTCTTAGGATGCAATGGTTTCTACACTAATAATATTTAGTGGTAAAAAATGAATAATTGTATGAGCATATATAAAATAAAAATAAAAATAATGATATTATAAAAAAGGAAGTATATAAATCTATGAAAACAATATACAGTTTGGAGGGTAGATGATTAATATCTTGTGGATAATTCAGATGGAGATAAGTGTGTCAAGAGAAAGAATTAAAGGTAAATTGAAATGTCCTGGCCCAGGGAGCTGTTAATGTGGGAAGATAATACATTTTAAGAAATAATAAAAGATTTTAATATAACTTTCATAGGGTTATATAAAAATTACATATCTTATAATGATGATAACAGGTTATTATTGAGTTTCAACAATCCTTTATAATCATGTATCATTGATTCTAGGTCATAATTTCACTTTACATTAAAGAAATGATGTATAAAATTGTTTGTTACTAGAAGGTGGGATAAGGTTTTCCTTATTGATGATGAATATATTGTAATTATAGAGAAATATGTTGTCTAATTTATGAAAAATAATTGATGTCTCCTAAAATTACAAGGGGTCAAACACATAATAGGATTGAGTTAGAATCTAATTTTAGTAGTTATTCTAAATTATTTAGGGGTTTGAAAAAAACATTGGATGTGGTGAAAGATCATCAATGTTTAAATGATGGTGGAAAATGGTATTAAATATAAAACATTATATCTGATTAAAATTTTTAATAGATAAATGGTTTCTAGAATTTCCCGAAATCCCTAGTTGTTTCATTACTATATTACTTGCAAAGGGAATAAGAATCTTAGCTATTAAATGTATTATAAAACTCAAACATGTAAAGTAAAAATCATGAAAAGATTGTATCCTTATAAAGTATAAAAGAGTATATTTTTATATTCAAGGATATTAAACCATGTATCATAAGCTTGATGTTGTACATACTGATGTATAGAGACTAATTCTAGTATATTCTCATGGGGGTTCATTGTACCACCTGGAAATATTAAAGGAATAAGAAAATATAATAGTGTGTATGAAACATAACACCAAGCATAGAAAGGAATATAAAATCCTTAGATTTTATGATATATTTAATATTTAAAAAAACCTGAACCAATGATATAGCTTTCAATGCATGAAACACTGAGTTTGCCTTGCGTTTCACACAACAATGAGTTTCTTCGATATCTTACATTACATGAAATATCAAGTTTTACAGAATACTATAAATATTATTTAAAATGAAAATTATCTCATATAAGATAAATTGGGGTTATGAATAGGATTAAATAACTTATAAAACCATATGGTTAAATTCATTGGATACTAACTAATTAGAGATTAATATAAAACCAAATTTAATATAAAAGAAATGTTTTTATAAAAAATTATTATTATGAACCAAAGGTGTTTTATCTTAATAAATTAAATTAATTACAATTATTAGATGATATTAGACAAATTTATATATTATATATTCATTAAAAATTGAAATTCATCCAATATATTTTATATTCATAAGAGAAGAAAAAAAATCAAAATTCTCACATAAAAATATATTTTTTTAAAGGTAGTGTTGCGGCCTTCTAATCGTAAAATTATTTTAAAAATAAATTTTATATATTTTATTTGAAAATATAGTTTTCATTTTTGAAATTGTACTTTTAACTTTATCCTAGTTTTAATTTTTTTATTTTTCTAAGAAGTTTCTTTTTTGATGAATAGTGAAAAATACTGAATTTTAATTGATAATTAATTTTTCATCTAAATAATTTATAAAGTTAAATTATATTTCTAATTGGTTTAAAATTAATAATAGATTAATTATACATCCATTAATACAATTTATTTCATTGGAATCATTTTTATATTGAATTTTGATATCAAAATGTAGTAAACTTTTGAACATTTTCATTTTAAAAAATATACTTTCTCATCATGTCTGTATGAAATTTTAAATTAATTTTTTTACACTTATGTAGATTGAATTTAGAAAAATGTATTCAATATTTTGAATATAAATAAATTATAATTTCAAATAATTTAAACTAATTTTTTGACCAAAATTATTAATGAAATCCGTTAAAATTAATTATAACGATTAAGAGAAAAACAAGTTTACCAAGGGATTAAACATTAAACATTAAGGGTCCAAATGATCTAAAAACCTATGCAAAACCCATTTACTAGAAATATTTATACTTTATCACATCTATTATTGATAATGGATCATTATTGTGTCCTATTGGCATGAATAAAACATGGTAGGATTTCTCTATTTTCAAAAATTACTAGAGTGTTACTCACGCCACTTATAATAGGTCAGACCTCTCCTCTCCGCTTGACACCACAAAATAACTTTTTTTGGCTAATTAATTCACAAATTACTTATAAAATCGAAAAAATCATGTTATAAGACTTATTTTCGTAATAATTCAACCCTTTTAAGGATTCAGTGAAAACCTAAGGAGCATACACGAAGAACAGGTGATGTTCTTCTAAATGCATTTTTAATTTATTTACTTCTCTACCTCCTTCAATTCATATTATACTAGAATTATATAGTAACATAATAATCTTATATATAATTATATATTTTTATGGTAAGGGTAAAACCTATAAATTCAAACACTTATATTAAATGGGTTACAAAATCATTATTCATGTGTACGGCGGACTACCGCCTCGCAAAAAAATGTTGTTCATTTTTCCAATACCACCTTTCAAGGTTGGGTATAACAATGAATTTATATTTTAAATATCATATAAATGATATTTATAACATAATCATTCTTATATTATTATTATATCCTATATACCATCATACCTTCAATTTTGTGGGAATATAAAAAGGTTTCTCCTATGTACGACAGACTATCGGCTCGTGAAGCTATGTAATTCGTTCTTGCTTTACATGGAATGTACTAAAGATTGGTTTAAAAATATTATGTGATATATATGAAATAATAATTTTATTTTAATTATAATATTTTTATATATATAACATTTAAATTTTATTCTTTCAATATGATAATAAAATGGAAACGATTTTCATGCTTACGTACGGTATATCATCTCCATGAATAGTGAATTTCATTTCTTATCCCCAAATTTTATGGATTACTATAAATACATAAATAATTAATATATATTATATTAATATAATTGTTTACAATCCATACATTATGAAATCATGATTTAAGTAAGAGGAATAAAAAATATCAAGTCGAAACATACTCGAAAAATAAGACAATTAAAACCCGAAATGATGAAAATAATGAATAATTATTAACGAATGGGTAATAATGTTTCTTAAAAGAATCATATATGATATCACAAATATTAATATTTTCCTTTTATATGTTAATAACATTATTTAAACCATTAGTCATGATTTTAAATAGAGTTTAACCAAAAGGAAGCATATGTTAAGGGATTTCATATCAATTTCATTTAATTGAGGCGTATTAGAATGTTGTGCACCTAATTAATTTTATATGGTATATATACTTCCCTTAAATTATAATATCAGGAATAATTAATTATTCATATTATTTTTAAGTTTCAATTTTAATTATATCATTTAAGGGTATCTGAATAAAAATTTACTAAGTGGTATAGAATTTCCTTACCCAATTCCTTTTCATTGGGTTATATTACTTCCTCGGAGTCTTTAATATTCAATTATTATGTGTGTAATAACATTTAACTATATATTTTTTATTTACACTTATATATTTTTTATTTATATTTGATACATATAATCAATTCATTGGTTCATTCTCACTTCAATGTTATGATATTTTCAAGGATTTACTTCACAATAGCATTTTATTCAGGATTGTTTACAATTGGATTTCCATTGAATAAAATTATCTGATGATTGTTTAATGAAAACTTCCATTTTATTTTACTCTAGTTATTAATGATTATTTTGAAGTAATAATACCATTTTTTCACTCTTTTTCACATAAAATGTTTTAAGATGTTTTTATGAAAACCTACCTTCACTTCACTCTTTCGTTGGAAACCTATTTTATTTTAAAACCATATTTTCTAAAAATTATTTTAAAAAAATTAAACTTTTAAAAATGATTTATTAAATAAATTTTTAATCATGTTTATTTTTAACCAAATTTCTTGAATGTAATCTTATTTTCATTTTTTGAACAAGGATTTTTTCCAACATTTTTACAATGAGATAAGAATGTTATTTTTACCATGAACGACATGTACAAAATTACCCACCATAGTTTCTTTGAAATTTAAATTTAATGTTTAAAAAGATGTTTTTTAAAAAACTAAATATTATATTCAAATAAAAGTATTTTCAAAAAGTTTTATGTTTTATAAAGTGATATAAAAAATGAAAAAGATATTTTCCTCAATAATGTTTTTAAATATATTTCATTATTTCATCAATGATAACAATCCTTATTTTTATTCCAATGGGTATATGTTGTATCGATACCATCCTTATTATTCCTATGGATGGATTATGATTATTTTGACCAAGGATATTATTTAAATTCACTTCCTCGAATCATTTTCATAGTCATAAACTTACCCTTGAGTTATTAAATTTCCTATGATCATTTAAAATTAAATTTCCCAAAAATATCTATATCATTTATCATGGATATGATTATTTACTAATCATATACCATTTTTAAATATAGTTTTTACTTTTAATTATATTTGATTAATTGGGGAAAGATTGGTAAATATGTATCCATTACTCAATAAAGATATTTTATAAGGAACATTCTTTATGAATTAAATCGATTATTAGATATATAAGGAATGATTTGTACTTGTATGACATAGGTTGGGGACCACATAAAGTAATCCCCTATATGTATCAGTAGTATCTTGGAATAAATAAGTTTTCTAGCCATGTCTAAATGGGGTTTTACCCAATATTTTTTATAATATCTTGTGAATGGTCTTAACGGTAAAGGTTTCATGTACCTGGGAAACATGGCATCTAATACATAAGAATTACATCGTTTGGAATTCAGTTATTACTATCTTGGATATTTTCAATCTGAAAAAATATTTGTATGTGTTTCATTCTTAGTTTATTTATTAAATGGTATGTGTTTTCATTTATTTACTTTTCTATATTGATTCTAACTTATCTTATCATGATAGTCAGGTTATTTGAATGGAATGAGTTTTCAGTTATATATCATTACATATTATATATGCACTTCCTTATTAGTTTACTGATTTCATGGAATGTGTGTTTTGTTATTTATCTTCTTGTATTCATTTTTCTCATTGATTCATTATTGATTTCATTGTATTTAACCCTTACTGAGAATTTGAGCTCACCCATATTTTTTTTACTTTCCCTAGGATTCCATGAAGTTTACTATGACTGATATATAAGGATACTCTAGAATGAATGATGTTATTTTTTAAAAACATGTTGTAGTTTGTGTGTTCCAAATGTAATGTAAGACATATGTATGTATCTAGTTTACCAATACTACTGAACTGGTCAGCCCCTTGGGATGTGATTTCTTATATCTTATGAAAATGTAATGATAAAAGGAATCAACTCAAGGTTATTAGGTCTCTGTAATTGGTATAAAATCATGTTTAGTAGAAACCTTGGAACAATTATTAGGAAAAAATATATTGGGTAACATAACCCTATTATAGACTTTAAGGATAAGTATAAAGGAACATTCTATTGTTTTTTAAAGTAGATATTATTTGGTTTTCCCTAGAAATATATCCATTTTTTGGATACTATAAGTGGGTGTGGTTCTGGAATAGATGTACATAGGGTTAATTGCTCTGAAAATGGCTCATTGGTATTGAACTATTCATCAGCTAGTGCACAAAAATGGGTCTCAGTTCACACATTATTTTGACACTCCTATGGGATATTATTTTCATAATTACCATTTTCTTTACAAACCATTATGAATAATTTTAATATATATTGAAAATTTTTGAATGAGGTTAAACCTAACATATCTTAGATTGAGAATAATGTGTCATGATTTATAAATCCTATAAATTATTATATGGTATTCTCACTATGGTAATTGTTTCTCACACTTTGATTTATGGTTTTAGTCAATGGTCGGAACTTAAAGGAATCATGTTAAAATTGAACATGAAGGACAATGAAGTGAAAATGAGAAACCAAAAGGGATAATAATAGTAGTGAAAAACTACATTTTATGCCTAATGAATTTTCTTGAAATATGATTAACAACATATACCTTAATCAACACCCAGACTCACCAAAGAATAGAAGGATGGAGTTTACTAAGAACACAAGTAGTGGAGACCATGGAGAAAAGAATGCTTTATTTCCATCATGCATGAAATGTCGAAGGAGACACCTAAGAAAGTGTCTCAATGGAATGGGTAAATGTTTTATATATTGAAAATAAGGGCATAAATCAAATAATTGTCAAGTAAAATGAAGAGTATGATTGAAGGAAATAAATATCATCCTAAGAATAAATTTATTGTTTGTTTTCTTAAATGTGGGGAACCTGGGGATTAGACGAGTGAATTACCTATTCTAAAGGGTAACCCCTAGACCATGGAAGGACCTAAGTGGAAATAAAAAGGAGAATGTATTTATGTATTTTGATTGAAGAAATAAATTTTTGAAGTGTTTTACAAATATTATTTTTGTTATATGAATCAGGAAACATATTTGGACAAGCCCGGGGGGTCATCACTCGGGAACAGTTGCAAAAACAGAGAGTCGATTCTTCTCCTATCAGTAAGAGGACCAAGCTACCTAGGGCTAAAGTCAGACCTTCCATTTTTTATGTACTCTATTATTTTCTGGAATTCCCGTGGATTGGGATCTCGGGTGAAATCATATTTCATTTTTTCGGAAGTCAAGAAGAACAAAGCATGTTTAGTTGCGGTTCTCGAGCATAAACAGAGGGTTGCTAAGATCAGTTCTTTTGCACGAAAAATGTGCATGCATGGGTCCATGCATGCCGACCCGAACAATAAGATCATTTAGATTTTCTGGAACAAGGAGTTTGTAGTGGATTTTGTTGATGTAGGTGACCAGTATATCACGTCGAAAGTAACGAAAAGGGGGGGAGTGCTTCTTTGTCTCATTTGTGTATGGGAGATGTAATTTCCAGGAACGTAAACTCCTTTGGAAATGACTTGAGGCCTTTAACCCAATGGACATACCAAGGATTTTCATAGGGGATTTCAACGTTGTACTAGACACTGAGGAGAAAATGGGTAGAGGAGCGTTTTCCAGAAAGGCAAGCCTGTACTTTGCTCAGTTCCCGGTGGATAAGGGCCTCCTTGACCTGGGTTTTTAGGGAGATAGTTTCACCTGGTGTAATAACCAAACTGGAAGGAGGAGATGATGGAGTAGGATTGATCGGTGCTTAGCTGACAACAACATGATGTGCAAGTTACCAGATGCAAAGGTCAAACACTTAGTACGTGGGTTATCTGATCATTCTCCCATTTTGGTTTCTCTGGTTCCCATGCAGGATCATCAAGAAACATTTGGTTTTAATCAATGGTGGCCCCAAATGGATTGCTTCCATCGGCTCGTGGAGGATTCATGGAACGAGCCTATTCAGGGGCACTTGTGGGTGGCCATTCATAATAAGATAAGGTGTTCGAGACTCAATCCGAAGTCTTGGGCAAGGGATCTTCCTCCTTTTGACCCAAATATGGAGTCCCTAAAGCAGAGTATCGAAGGCTTGGAGATAACTTGGAGGAGGAGTGGGATGGCTCGGTTTTTGATAATCGTGTGGGTATTAAGGAGTGCTGGGTAGAGGATCTTCTTAAGAATGAAAGGATGGCTCGGGATCACTCCCGGGTGAGATGGATTCAAGAGGGAGACTGTAATTGGGCTTATTTCCATGCTTGTATCAGAGATATAAAGTGCCTATCCTCACCTAACCTCCTATTAGAAGATGGCTCTTTGTCGAATTATAGGGATACCTTGGGGGGTTTAGCGGTTTCCTCCTTTAAGGATCTTCTCGCTTGACCTAATATGGGGATGAACACAGGATATCCGAGTGGTCAGAGTGATCTGTGGGAAGCGATTCCTAAGAGGGGTGACTCGGGTGGATAACGAGGTCCTTAAGGCTATTTCTGGTGAGGAGGAAATTCATGCTTCCATGCAACATCTTAACCCGGATAGAGCTCCTGGGCCAGACGACTTACCGGGATCGTTTTACAGAGGGGTTTTGGGGAGGGTTGAGAAGGATATTATTGAGGCAGTCCAAGACTAATTTTGGGGTGGGAGAATTACAAGGGTGGCTAGTGCAAAAAAAAATGGTGCTCATACCTAAAATTAATAGCCCTTATTCTCTGTCTCACTATAGAACAGTGAGCTTATAAAAATTCCCCTATAAAATCTTGGTGACAGTCATTAATCAGAGGATATCCATGTTTCTTCTGTCTTGGATTTGTTCGGAACAACATGGGTTTGTGAAAGGGTGATCCATTCATGGAGAGATAGTGACGGCTCAGGAGATGCTAAGGGATATCAATATCAAGACGCACTACTCGAACATGGAAATGAAAGTGGATATGAACAAGGCTTATTCCAGGCTTGAATGGAGCTTCATTAACAGAGTTATTTCAAGAATTGGCCTATCGGATAAGGTGGTGGATCTCTTATTCTACAGTTTCAGTTCTCCATGGATGGTAGTGGCTCTTATGGGAAAGGTTCATGGCTTCTTCAAGGCTACTAGAGGCATTCGTCAAGGAGATCCCCTATCTCCTAGAATCTTTATCCTGGATCAAGAAACCCTAATCAGGCTCATTCAAAGAGGTTTAAATCAAGGGATTTTATCTCCTTTTAAGAGGAGGATGAACACATCCTCGGTATCTCACCTGAAGTTCGCAGATGATACCATCATCTTCATTAACGGTGGGAAGGATTCGGTTAAAGTAATTATGCACATCCTTCAAACTTATTTCCACTGGAGTGGGAAGATCATTAGCTCAACCAAGAGAAACTTCTTTCTCCCAAAATAGAGAACTGCTAGTCAGGTGGCCTCCTTGTGTAGACGGCTGGACGTGCAGCATGGGGAGCTGCCTCTGGAGTACTTGGGCACACCAATTTCCTTGGGGAGACACTGGGTACGTGACTTTGATCCAATTATGTGTAAGATAACAAACCTAGTGTTGAACTGGAAAAACAAATTCCTATCGTTTGGAGGTCCTATTACTTTAGTTAATAGTGTTATGTCTTCCATACCCATTCACGCGGTGGATGCTTCCAATGTGCCACAAGGAGTGTTCAAAACGATTGAAAAATCCTATGTAACTTTGTTTGGGATGCAAAAGCAAAAGGAAAGAGGCACTGGGTCTCTTCGGATAAAATGGTGAGGCCGGTGTTGGAGGGGGGTGTTGGTGTTAGGAGCCTTCGTAGCTCGATTAATTGTATGAATGCAAATATTTCCTGGGATGTTCTGGAGGAACGAATTTTATGGGGAAGAACCATGTATCAGATTAGTGGGGTTAGAAAAGATAAATTGCATGGATACAAGTCTCCTCTGTGGGGGATGGTTCACCCCCTGATTCAGCTTCTGCGTCCACATGCCCGATGGATTGTTGGTTCAGGGGACCTTTCTTTTTGGATCAAGAATTGGGTTGGTAATTCGCATGGCTTCCCGGGGCATCCTGCTCCTTTGATTACAGTGAAAGAGGTGATGTTATTTCCCAAGTTTACAGAGGCTATGCTGAATTCCGATCAACAAGACCTTCTGGCATGCATCGAGTTAAACACAGGTCTGGATCTCTATGTTTTTTCTCCCTCACCTTCTGGAGTCTTTTCCAATAGAGATTATCGAAGGTTGGTTTCTGAGTAGAACCACCAGGAAAAATGGAATGGAGTGTTGTGGTTCAATTTCAGTGAAACTAAGTTCAACTTTCTTATATGGACTATTAGAAGGAAATCAGTGGCCACAGATGAGTGTGTTATAAACTTGGGTATGAACTTAGCTTCTGCATGCCAATGTTGAAGGATTAAGAAGGTGGAGAGCATGAATCATTTATTTTTTGAAGGGGACTGGGCATCTGCGGTGTGGAAGTGATTCGGGGGCTCTGTTTTTTCCTCACCTTGGTAGTGGGATGTATCCTCATTCCCGAGGGACTGGTTTCAATGTTCTCTTGGGATGGATAAGGAGCGTATGACTCGGGCGGGGATTCTGAGTGAAGGGTGTTGGTGTTTATGGAATGCCATAAACCAGGCCCGTTTTGAAGGTGAGGTCTCTTCAACACGATCCATTTTAGCAAGGATGATATTCATGCTACTGGACTGGTCTTCTCTTCACAAGGAGTGGCATGATGCTCCTTCATTTGGCAGACTTCAAATTAAAATCCCTCAGCCTCTCCCTTCTTCAGACGAGGTGCGAGGAAGGTGGGTTTCCTAGAAGCCCCCTAGTTATGGTTTCAAACTCAATACTAATGGGTCATGTGTGTCTGTTAGAATGAGAGGATGGGGTGTGGTTAGGGACTCCTAGGGTGATGGTGTTTTGGCCTTCTCTGCTTGCTTTGGCATGGGTAACCCTCTCATGGCGGAGACCAAGTATTTGCTCACGGGCCTCTTTCTCTGCATTCAATAAAGTGTGATTTTAACTCAGGCCGATACGGACTCTCTCATTCTTCATGATGCTCTATGGGGAAAGGGTGGCTTCCATTGTTCAATTTCATATCAAGTTAGGAAGTGCATATCTATGATCCTGGACTCCATTCATGTTTTCCATATAATGTGGTAGGGAAATAAAGTAGCTGATCATCTGGCTTCTTTGGCTGAGCAGACTACCGGGCACACTTGCCTCATTCCCACTTGTAGTCTGAAACCTGAGGTTGTGAACTTAATTAGAGGGGATTCCCTCAGCTTACATTATTTTAGACCTCTTTAAGCAAGGGGGGTTGTATGGTGTGTTTCCTTTCTTTGAATAAAAATTTATCTTGGATGGATGGATACCATCATGGGTTAATGAGTTTAAGGTTGATCATATGCTCAAATTATTAAAAACCCTTTTAGGTTTAATGTGTTAGGAGACTACAATGACTAAGTAAATTTTTTGATACATTTTTGGCAAGAATATATTTTAGTGGAAAATTTATTTGACACATAGTTATTTTAAATTTCATAGAAATAAGTTTAAAGGTATTGATAACCATTATGGTTGATATGATCAATAATTACATTGTAATAATAGTCAAATAATATTACTATCCTTTTTAAAAATAAATAATCAAATTGTGTTGAATAGATTAATAAAAAGGTTATTTAATGATTAATTTTATTTCGATGATATCTATCATATTTTTGGTAAATTTACAAATAATATTTTAATATAGTTTATAAAAAATAAAACCCACATGGTGTGTGAAAACCCATCAAGTCCAACAAGGCATTGGGGCTTGAAGCCTTTACCAAAGGAAGATAAGGGTTTCATGCCTACCATTGGACTACGTGATGTCGTGGTGAATATTTCATTGTTTTTAGCTAAACAATTTGAAAAATATATATTAATGATGAACCAATAGTATTACTTTTGAGGTTTAGATATTAATGAATTAAACACATTGGATTTGGAAAATATTTAGAGACATACTATATGACTTTTCACTATTTTATGGATCTTAAAATTCTTCAAAAGTAAATTTTAGGGCATTAAGAATAAAAAATCATTTTTGGTTACCCATTTATTGAAGAAAGAGTTGAATTGTAAAGTGATCAAAGAAACCAAAGGATTAAATTGTGTTTATAAAATTGAAATATATCAAGTAATTATATTTCCTTATATTCTTAACCATTAAAATAATTACTCAATATTAGGAAAATGATCTTGAAACAAAAATATTATCTTAATACCTTCAACAATATTGACCCTAGGGTCTTTTAAATCATCATAGATTTATGTATTTGAGGTCCACAACATTATATTGATCATTAAATTTTTTGTGATCAATAGACTTAATCACACTTTATAAATATTTATTCTTTTCCTCTATGCCAATATCTTTACATGACCTCAACGTTCTCCTACATAGAATCCTATTTATATATTATTCCATGTGAGATTTGTACTTCTAATTCTGTCAAATTAAGAGGATATTTTATTAAACCCTCTATGATGTGGGTTTTTCATCAAAAGTACTTTTAGATGTCAAAACCTGGATTACCAATATCAAGTTTAAATTGTGAGGATTCAATTTATTTAAGTTGGGGAGAATGTAACATCCTAAAATCCTAAAATAATAACATTTTATTCATAATCATGTTCGATAGGAAAACCTAAGAATTTAATGGAATATAAATCCAAATAATTTATTATATATTTACTATTTTAAAAAAAATCAACCTATTATTAAACTTAAATTTCATGCAACACTGACTTTATCTTCCATTACATTCAACAACGAGTTTCTCTGATATCTTATATTACACACAATACCGAGTTTTACCGAATACTATTAATATTATTTAAAATAAAAAATATCTCATCTACATTAAATTGGAGTTTATGAATTGGATTAAATAACTTATGAAAATATATGGTTGAATTTATTTTGTATCAACTAATTATAAATGAATATAAAAACCAATTGAATATAAAGGAATTGTTTTTATAAAAAACTATTATTTTGCGCCAAAGGTGTTTTATATTAATAAATTAAATTAATTACTAATAGTGTATAATATTAATTAAATTTATATTTTATATATTAATTAAAAAATTTAGAAATTAATCTAATATATTTTATATTCATAAGATAATAACAAATACAATATTACAGATGAAAAGCTGTATTTTTCTGAAGGCATTTTTCCGCCTTTTAATGGAGAACTTGTTTTAAAACTAAATATTGACACTTAAAATTTAATTTTAAATAATAAATTAAATTTTTTAAATGGTAATGTTAAAATTATTCTATGGTGAATTTTTAGTATCTTTCTATAAAGTTTCTTTGTGATGAATAGTGAAAAATTCTGAATTTTAATTGAAAATTGATTTTTGATTTAAATAATTTTTAATGTCAGATTATATTTTGAATTGGTTTTATTATCCAAATATTTAAATTATAAATATATTAATCTAATTTATTTCATTTGAATCATTTTTATGTTGAATTTAGAAATAAATACTTAGTAAACATTTTACCATGTTCACTAAAAAACCGCTTTTTCATCTCGTTTGTGGGATTAAGTTTAAATTAATTTTTTCCAATTATGTGGAATTAATTTAGAAAAATGGATTCAATATTAAGAATAAGGATAATTTATAATATATAATAATTTCAACTTAACTTTTTACCAAAATTATTAGTGAATGATGTAAAAATTAATTACATTGATTAAGAGAAACACAAGTTTATGAAGGGACAAAACATTAATCATAATGGGATAAATAACCTAGAAACTTATCAAACACCCATTATATAGAAATATTTAGACATTATAAATTCTAGGATATATAATTAAGAATTATTATTTCTTATTTACATGATAAAAACATGGGTGGAATTGTCCCTTTTTAAAAATTACAAGAGTTCTACTCACCCCACTTATAAAAGGACACCCCCTCTCCTATCCAATTTACACATTCAAATAACTTTGGTTCAGAAAATTTCTATCCAAGTAAATTCCAAAAATCCCTACCCTAATTCAATAATACTTAGTTTTTTCATAAATCAAATATTTTAAGATTTTATTTCAAACCTAAAGAGGATACCTGAAGAAGAGGTCATCTTATTCTAAAATATTTTTTATTTTATTCCATTGTACACATCCTTCAATTAATATTATATCATGATTATATAATAACATATTTATATTCCATAAAATAATATATTTTCATTTTAAGGTATTTACCTAGATCTTCACACACCTTCATTAAATGGGTTACGAAATCCTCATTCATGTGTACGGTGGACTACTTTCTCGCGAAGTGGTGTGATTCGTTCAGGCTTTACATGAAATGTATTAAGTATGGTTTTAACAAATATATATGATATATATGACATAATAAAGATACTTTAATGATTATATATATATATATATAATTTACTTTTTTCTTTCAATATGATAAGTAAATGGAACCAGCATTCTTGCATACATACGGCCTACCATCTCCATGAACAATGTATTTCATTTCTTATGAAAAAAAATTAGATTACATTAATCACATAAATAATGAATTTTTATGATATTTATATTTTTTTTAAATTCATTAGATTATTAAATCGTGATCTATATAAGAGAAACACAAAATGATAAGTTAAGTCATACTCGAAAAATAACGAAATTAACACCCAAAACGATGAAAATAATGAAAGATTATTAATGAATGGGTAACAATATGTTATAAAAGGATAATATATGGTATAATAAATATTAACATAGTTATGGTATAACATATTATAATTATTAAAACCATTAAACATTAGGTTAAATAGAGTTCAACCAAAAGGAAGCATAAGGTACTGGAATTCGTCTCAATTTCATTTCATTGAGACATATTATAATGTTATGTACCTGATTTTTTATGATGTATATAAAGCCAATTTACATGTAATATAATCAATAATTAATTATTCGTGTTATTATAAGTTTCAATTTGTATTATTTCATTTATTTTTATTTTAATTAACAGTTACCAAGTGGTAAATAATTTCATAACCCAGTTCTTTTTCATTTGGTTATAATAATTCCTCATTGTTAGTAATAATACAAGATTATATGTGTAATAAATTTTTAGTATATACTATTTTATTTCCACCTATATTATTTGTATTTATAGTTGATATAAATAATTTATTCATTGGTTGATTCTCACATTAACTTCGTGATCTTTGTAAGGGTTTACTTCACAATCCCATTTTATTCAGGATTGTTTACACTTAGATTTGTATTAAAGGAAAATATTTATAATTTTTTAATAAATGTTTTCATTTTATTTTCCTCTGGTTATTCATAAATATTTTCATGTAATTGTACAATTTTTATACTCTTTGGTATTTAAAATGTTTTAGAAAGTGTTTCTGAGAAAATCCCCCTTTATTTCTCTCTTATTTTAGAAACCTGTTTTATTCTAAAATTGTGGTTTATAAAAATGTTATAATAAATGTTTTTAACCATTTAAAATGATTTATTAAAGACATTTTTACCCATTTTTACTTTTTACCAAATTTCATTGAAGGAATATTATTTTCTTTTTCTAAAAAAGGAACTTTTTAAACCTTTTTACAATGAAAAAGTAATGTTCTTTTTACTTCGTATTGAATTTATAGAATTACCCATTGTTATTTCATTAAAAATGACTATGAAAGTTTTCAAGTTTATTTCTAAAAAAAATTTAAAATATTATTTTCAAAGAAAAGGATTTTTACAATGTTTTTTGTTTTAAAAAATGATTTTTAAAATGAGAATTATATTTTCCTCAAGAATGTTTTTAAATATATTTTTTTATTTCATCAATAAAAACAACACTTATTCTTACTTCAATACATATATGTTTTTATTGATTCAATATTTTTTCTTCTTCTATATATATTATGATTAGTTTTATTGATTATAGTATTGATATTCACTTCCTTGAATCATTTTCATATTCATTAACTTCTCATGGAGTTATTCATTATCATTTGATCATTAAACATTAAATTTTCCCGAATACCCACATCATTAATCATGAATATGATTTTTGAATAAACCATATACCATTTTTTACTTACGGTGTTTACTTTTGAAGTTATTTTATTAATTGGGAAAATATTTACAAATCCATATCCTTTACTCAATAAGGATATTTTATAAGGATCACTATTTATGAATTAAATAGATTATTCGATATATAAGGAATTATTTGGATTGATATGAAAAGGGTTGGGGACTGTTTAAAGAAACACCCTTAATTCATTGGTAGTCTTATGGTAAAAATTCGTTAGATAGCCTTACCTAAATGGATTTTTACTCATTATTTTTAAACTATCTTGTGAGAGGCCTTAATGGTACGGTTTCCATGTACCTTGGAAACATGGAATCCAATACAAAAGAATTTCCTTCATTCAAAATTCAGTTATTACTAACTAGGATATTTTACCTCTAAAAAAATATATGGATTCCTTTATTTATCAATTTTTTGATTCAATGGAATGTGTTTTCAGTTTTTTACCCTTCCATATTTATTCTTCCTTATCTTATCATCGTAGTCATGTTATTTAAATGGAATGATTTTTCAGTTATTTAGCATGCCATATTATTTACGCACTTCTATATCAGTTTAGTAATTTCATGGAATATGTGTTCATTTATTTACCCTTCCATAATTATTATTATCTTTGATTCATTATTTATTCCACGGTATTTAACCCTTACTGAGAATTTGATCTCACACTTATTTTTTTCCATTCCCCAGGATTCTATGAATTTTATTATGACTGATATACAGGGTTAATCTTGATGGAATAAAGTTATTTTCAAAAAAATTATGTTGTAATTTGTGTATTCCAAAAGTAATTTAACACTCATGTATTTATCTAGTTTACCTAGACTAATAAACTAATCAGTCCTTTCGGATGTGATTCCTTGTGTCTTATGCCAGAGTAATGGTAGCAGGAACCAGCTTTGGGCTTCTGGGGTCCAGATTTCTACATTCATTTTATTGTGTTTCCTTTATTGATGATACTATACAAAAATACGTATATGTATTTTCTAAAGTAAAATAAAATTTATTTTGAAAACTAATCAAATAGAGATAAATTTTAAAAAATAATACAGTTTTGAATACAAATTTTTTGATCTCTGGTAATGGTGGAGAGTACCACAACAAGTAGTTCAAGTACTTTAATTATAAAATGGGGTCATGTTTATGAAAATCGTACTTGGGACATGATAGTATAATAGTGTGGTAAAATAGATGAACTAGAAAATGAATGATATATCCTAAAGAATTTGGAAAAATTATTATTTTATTAATAATTTTTGTGTAAATGCAATTAATTTCACAACTTATCTGATTAATTGTATTCCAATAGTACTGACAAAAAAGATCTATCTTAAGGAACTCTAGACCAGTAAGACAACTTATTTCTTACACCTATAAGTCGTAAGATTCATTTCATATACCATGTTGATTTCAGTGAAAGGGCTAAACTAGAAGCTAATTCCAAGATATGATTTTATGGGGTATATTGATGCAGACTTTTATTTTAGAATTGAGATAATGACCAACATAAGTTCATTATTAGACAAAATGTAACCTTAAATGAAGGAATACTATATATGGATTGTAACTAGATTGAATATTTCATTTGTTATAAAAGAATCAACAAATCATTCCTAGGTATAACTAAATTTTATTTTATAAATACTACTTAGTTTCAAGATTACTAAAAGTTTGGAGGCACTAGAAAATCTAAATAGGCCGATATGTCATTAAATTTCATAAGTATCTTGGAAGATTGAACATACTAAAATATTTTATGACTATTTAAGAATGGATAAGTTTTATATAAGGATTAGTTAATCCTCATGTTTGGTTGAGGAGGTATACTATTGTCAAATAGTCTATATAGAGTTTTGAATCAAACTTTCATTATTTCTTCTATTGGATGATGGAGAACTCGATATCTTTTAAGAGGAAAGGTGTCTGAGTGACTCAAAATATTAAGATCCTGCAATGAAGTAAGGAATGAATTCATTTCATTTTAATGGTACATAGAAGATCATAATTCAATTTTTAAGGAAGTTAGTTCTTTAGAACAAGTGGGTTTACCAAATAAAGGATGAATATAACAGTGTACAATAATGCAAGGCAAGGTTATATATGAAAAAAATTCAATAAAAGTAAGTATTTTATTTTAATTAAATCTTATCTTTGATGGTTTAGAATACAACTATTCAAATAGTTCTCAGAATGGTTGCATCAGAATATCTATATCTTGAACTTTTATATGTAAACAATGGATTCTTTAATAGATATTTTCATTAAGATATTTACATGGAGAAACCAATAGGATTACATGAATTTGAATAATAAAATCTAGTTTCTAGGATCAAATACTTTTTCTCATATTAAACAAGTATCTAGATAATAGAATAATAGGTTTGATGATTTCATGAAATAGAAAACATTTCATCCAGTATAATACAAATCATTGGTGTTACATTAATGAGTTTGTTGATGTGGATTCCATTATACATCTCTTATAAGTGGATGATAACCTTTTAGAAAATTTCAAGATGAACCATATAGTAGAGATAAAAAAGGATATGGATAGATAATTCATTATGAATAATCATGGAGAGATAACAAGTATTTTTAGTGATGTGGATATATGGAGAGTAGAATATGATAATGTTGTTGTTATCATAGTCTAAATACATTGATAAAGTTTTGAAAATGTTCCAAATATTTGAATAAAATCATATTTCAACCCCATTGGCCAATCACTTCAAGTTATTTAAATAAAATTCACCTATGGTAGATAATTAATATTATTACACGGAAAGGGTTCTATTTGAAATGGTGATCAAAAGAAAAATGTATGTCATAGGTTGTACAAAACCTATCATTTCTCATATAGTTAGAGTTTCCAATAGGTTCATGTTTATTTAATAAAGTATCCTTGGGAAGTTGTGAAGTAGCTACTCCGGTATCTCAATAAATAATGGGACTATATCTATATTTTAGAATAGATGAACTATTATAGAGATATGTGGATGAATAATTTTTGGGATATGTGGAAAGAATTAGGAGTACGATAGTATTTTTTTCACTTTCATGTGAATGATGGTTAGCTTATTATCCTAACTACAATTGGTAGTTGTACTATTTACCATATAATTATAGTTTGATAATGTAATAGAGGTTAAGTAGGAGATGATTTAATTCAATGTTTTATTGGAAGAATACAAAAATAAATACAGGGACATAATGTTAATATATGGCAGTTAAAGTGAAACCAATCTTTCTAAGAATATAGGGTTTTATTAACAGATGAATTACTTTAATCTGATGTATCACATCATCTATATTCTTCAGCAATATGGATGATTAGTGTAGTAAAAGTATTTCAGACATGTTAAAAAAGTTCATTGTATAGGAAATTCATGGGTATTGTTGTTCTTCGGTTGAACTTAGATACTAAAATATGGAATCACTACAAATAAAAATATTATGGAGATTAGTTATAGATGATGATGACGGGATATAAATACATGAAGTAGTATTCAAGTAAAATATTGCTAAGGTTTTAATCCAAATTGGTTTAAGGATTATTTTTCTAAGATATCATTGTTCAGTTGGGTAGTTATAGGTTCATTAATTATAATTAGGATATTAATTATAGAGAGTTTTTAGGTAATGGGGGAAGATTTGATCAATTGATGGATATAGGGGATTAGAGGAGTTCCATTTTCCATAAGATCAGGAACTATATAAGTGCTACTAGGAGAAAAATTATTTGGTGATAAAAGAATATTATTTAAATATTCACTCCATGTGATAAATGGTTATTGATAGGATAGCTTGAGGTTTTCCTATAAATATGTGTTCCCTACATTAAGTTGCATAACTTATAAATTTTAGTTAATTTGTTTGATTAGTGATTAGTGATATCAGTTATAACTTGATATTTTATCTCCATCCTCTCTTAGTAAATTATAGTGTTTATCAATGAATATAGGTTATATACCAAACCATCTTAAATTACTTGTTTTTACAATGTGTGTGTGTTGCTCTTTAATTTTCTTCCTATTATTTTTTTGTTAATATTTTTTGGGGGATACCGAATGTGGTGAGGCATTGTCTCTTGGATACACTTATATCAAGTTCTTGTTTGAATATCTAGTATTTTTTCAAATGTTAAAGTATGTAGATCGATCCATTAGTTAGAAAAATTTGGAAAAAACCTGATAATGATATTGATATTTATTTGGATCTAAATATTAAATATCTAAAATTTATATGCGTTATGGGTGTTATGTTGAATGATTCTCAAAAAAATAAGATTTTATATTGAGATTAATGTTTTTTGACATGATAAATGATTTCGTATTTATGAAAATTTATCAGAGTACAACATAAAGTAAAGTTAGGTTGACCTATATATAAATTAGGTATATGCTGGATTAGGTTGAAACATTATATGAAGATCATGTTTTCTCAAAATCATGAATTTTTAACTCAATAATATAAATATCATTCATTCATAGTAACATTTTATTGTAAGTTAGAATGATTTTTTGCTGAATTTTTTATTAGAAAATAGTGAACAATTTTATTTGAACTACCCTATTTGTAGTGTTTGTATGTAATTTTTTTTAGATTTCATGAATATCAAAAAAAAATATGTGATATTATCCTTGGAAAATTCTTAAACGCACAAGGAATGAATAAAGATTTAATCATGGAAATGGTACATATAATTGACATGGGGATAGAGGAAGAATTAGTGCTAGTGAATACACATAGTCATGGAACCAAAATTTTGATAGTTGTTTTTCCCCTTAAATTTATAACCTAATTTAGGTAATTATTTTCCACCAATACATTATAATTTGTTTAAATAAAATATATATTGATTATTTACTTGTTTAAAAATATTTTGGGTTGAAATTAAATGTTATTTATATCTATCAACACAAATAAATCACATCATTTCAATAGTTATAGTGTATGACATTCAAGTTAATACCCTTCACAAAACACTATTACCATTAGATCGTATAAGAGTTAGAATTCAAGTATCCCAAGAGATGATATATTATATACATGTTCACATTGATGATTTTATTATTCAAATAGGTCAACATGTTAATATTAATTTTTATAAAATGTTCATTATATCTTAGAAAGTCACACGATAATAAATGGGTGTTGAATTTCAAACATTTATTATATTAAATATATTTTCTAATGAATAAAATATGCCAAAACTATTATATGTAAGGACATAAATAGAAATAAAAAACAAAATCAAATAAATATAAGGTGTCAATTTTTGGATCACACAATCTAATTCAAAACCCTATCTTTTCCCCACTAATATATATGACACTCTTAAATACATTAAAGAATCATCCATAAACATAACTTTTTCTACTTATTTGAAAACTATAAATCACTTTCTTTTCCCAAGTATCTTTTACGTTTAGAGTTTTATATATTTAGGAAAAACTCTCAAATAGTAACCACATACATTAAAAGTGGACACTTATACTCAGTATCAATTTTTTCACCAAAGGAAACTTTTTTAAAGTAAATGATATTTTCTTTTTCGTGACACGTCTTCAATACTTTCATCATGACATGAACATTATCCTTAAAAATCTTAATTCTCTGTGAAATTTTTTTTAAAACTTGGGATGAGCACATGAAGCTCATTAAGGGACATAAAGAAATTAAATCACTATTCCATTGAAAACATGATAACCCTTGAAAAACACTTACCTTGAAAACATATCATTTTACCCATAAAGGTAAATATAATTAATTTAGAAAGATAATTTATTTTACCTTTTTAAAATAAATTAATCCAATAAAAACTCATTAGAAATCCTAGAAAATTCATGTAGGTGCCTTGGGACATCAACACATGGAACCCTTACAGAACCCTTACAAATGGAATAACAACATGTTTAAATTCAATCTCCGGAGCACCCAATGAATTGGAGCACTATCTAGGAACACCCATAATTTATAATTTCCAAGAACCACAGAATTAATATAACATTTCATCATTTGAAGAAATCTTTTAAACTCGTATGAAAATCACAATCAGATATTAAAATACCATTTTCTTTCAAAATACTATTTTCATCAAAAAAATAAGCCTTTTTTAAGAAACCATTTTCAATACTAAAATGCCCAATAGAAAGGGAAATACGGTTTTTCATTTAAGAATAATTTTGATCTTAAAAAATAAATATATAAATTAAATAATAGCCACAGTGTCAGAAAATTCATTCTTTTCATTTCTGTTAAGAATAGAACATTCCTTTTATAATTTTGTCAAAACGTTCTTTATGAAACACGTAAATAGGATTCCTTTTTAAAAAATATTAATGAAATAAAAAATAGATAGAAAATTTCCTTTATAATAATTTTATATTAAAATATAAAAAAAATATCATGAATATTGATGGGGAGGAAACAATTTTTAAATTAAATCTTTTAACATTTAAAAAATATAATTTTAAATCAATATGTTCCTTACCACTTAGAAGATATTTGATTCGTAATCCCGAGAAAGGAATAAAATTTAAAAATGATTTATATAACATGATAATAAATAAATTAATTATATTATATATAAAATGGGATGTATATACACCTCATAAAATAAGGTGGGTGTATACATCAAATTATGCCTTAATAAAAGAAGATTGAGGCAAAATATTTTACCTTGAATTGATTCATCACGTATGTCCTCTACTTTCCTTAATAATAAACTTATGTTAATTTTTTTACGTTATTTAGAATATTTTTCAATTTTATCTTTCCATTTATATCACTTATTACTATCTTATAACAATTAATTAATTATTTAAGTTCACACTGAATGTTTTGACGATATTCAGTACATGGGTACCAAATGACTTTGGTATGATGTCAATAGTAAAAGGAGTCATCATTCCATAATCTTTAGAATAATATGGATGACAAGAATATAATTTTTATACATAAATTATACTTTTAAATTAAACCATTACGTATGGTTATAAAAAAATTAACAATATTATTATCATGGAGATGGTAGGTCATACGTACACTTGAGTAACATTCTCATTTTTTAATGATCATTAAAAAAAGAAGGTAAGTATTATTTTATCTTTAAAGAATGATAATAATAAAATTATTATCATATTAATAATTTAAATATACATATATATATAATCTTTGTGATGTGGTGATGAAAAACGAATTAGATCACTTCGTGGAAGTGATAGTTCACACATACGTACGAATGATGTTATCGTTTTTATGTGCATGGAAAAGTAAGAATGTACATAATATATTATTCATTAATAATGATAAATATCTCATTAATATCATATATATATATATATATATTAATTTTATCATTATAAACATTATTTAAATACGGTGAAGGAAAATTAATTATATAGGTTCTCAAGGTGGTAGTCCGTCATACACACAGATGAATAATTCTTTTCCCCGTTTGATGGATGTGGAAATGAATTTTGGTGGTGATGTTATCATAATATAATAAATTTATATTGATGATATTTTAGATATTATTTCATCATGGTGGATAAATATTTTAAGGAATAGAATAATAAATAAAATACAAATAATTGATTAAAACAACAGCTCTTTTTCAGATGATCTCCTTTTCTTAACACCTTAAGACCACAAAGGGTGGTGTTTTGAATAAATGAGAGCTCTAGAATGTGGGTATAGATTATAAGAATGTATTTTTTGAGATATTTCCTAAAAAAATAAGTTTTTAGGCTTTAATAAAATAGAATAAGAGGTGTCATTTTATAAGAGAAGGGAGGGGTACTCTTGGAATTCTTAAAATTATTAAATTTATAAAAATTAAAATTCAATTTATCATGGATAAAAATTAGTTTACTTGAAATAAAGGATTATTATGGTTCTATATCCATTCATAAAACAAAAATTAGAAAAAAAAATTACTATTTTTTAATCCTTATTTTTTTCTTTTAACCATTATTTTACACTTTTAACTTTTACTATGATATCATGTAATTTACAATTTGAGGGTTAATATAATTACAATAAAATTTATAATGACCAATAAATGACACATTAATGAAATTTTAATCTTTATACCAATAATTTTTACAAATAATAAATTTTTATAAAATTTATATCATTTAATAAAATATTATTTCTTTTAAAATATCATTAATGTTAATTTTGACACTATTCAATATGTGACTTTTTAAAAATATCATAAAAACATGATATATTAGAATGAAATATTTTATATAATCAATAACATGTCAAATGAAACTATAAAATTTGTGTATGACACTAATTATATCAATTTATATTTATTTAAATATTTTTAATATCATTTATTTGATATTTCCATTAATTAAACAATCACTGCAACATCATTGTGTAAGCCTTTAAGGTAACTATTTTTTTCATAGAATTTAAAAATAAACTACCATAATAAAAATAAAAAAAAATTATTTCCAATTACTATTTGAATCCAAACATATCACCTATATTACCCCACATTAAAAATATTATAGTTGTGAAAAACATGAGTATGATATATTTGACTTTTCTTTAAATAAAATATTATAAATTTAATATTCTCATCCAAGTGGGATATAAAGGATATTTTTTGAAAAAATGAAGATATTTTTTGAAACAAAATAATACAATAAAAATATAAAAAAATAATATAATTTTATAGTATTTATAGTAATATTTTTACCCTTAATTACCCGATTTACCTTTAACCGTGTTAATAAAAAATTGTAAAAGAAACTAATCATAATGTCTGAATATAAAAGGGAAAAAATTAATAAATTTGGAGCTTCTGATTTCAAATATAGAATTAATTTTTAAAAATTTAAAACCCAAAAATTGTATAAATTAATTAAAAATTAATCCCATTAATGGAACGAGAAAATGAGTTTTTAAAGTAAAAACCTTCAAAACATTGAAATGTTTATATATATCCAAATTCAAAGATAAATATATTATAATGAACTAAATTGGATTAAATGATATAAATTTGTCTAATTATGATTTAAAAACATTAAAAATATAATTTTAAAGTATAAATAAATTTGATGAAAAAGTAGTTTTTAATTAAAATGCAGTATTTTTCACTATTCATCAAAACATGAAAATTATCAAAAAAAATACAAAAAACTCAAAGTAAATATGTATATTAATATTTTAAATAATAATTTTATTTTTTAAAATAAAATTTATAAAATGTTCTAAAACTATATTTAAAACAATACGCCTTTAAAAGGTGGAAAAAATTATTTTTTAGAAAAAAATTTATTTTATACGCAAAATTGGATTCGTTCTTATATCATGTCTATAAAACACATAAGATGAATTTTAAATATTAAATTTAATATTATATATATATATATTTAATTAATATAATCCAATAATAGATATTCTTTTTAATGGTATAAAACACATTTTTTCACATTTAAATAGTTTTCAGAAAGACATTTCCTTTTATTTATAATTAATTGTTCACCAAAGTATTAATTATTATACATGTGTAAACCATTTTCAAAATTAAATTAATAATCTTCATTCCCATCATTCTAATTGTTAGGTTACAATGGTAACATTTAAATAATAATATTTTGTTGTTCTTTTAAGCTCTATGTGGTGTATCATGTACGCTATAAAATATAATATTTATTTTATAAAAACATAGAATGTTACATTCTCCACCCTCTTGAAAATTTTATCCTCTCAATTTTTAATTCAGGATCTGTAAATATGGCTTGAATTATAAAAATAACTTTATTGAAATCTTACATCTAAACAAGGGTCAATAAAACTTCAACTTTAAGAGAAAAAAATAGATGTATGATGGTCTCCTAAGATAACACATACTAGGGTTTCATGTAGGAAAATATGGACATTGAAGAAAAAACTAACTATCATGTTATGATGAAGATTGATAGATAACATGGTCATGATAAATTTAATAATCAAAAAACCATAAATCTTTAATGGGTTACATGGTTATTGATTTCATTGTGAGATATGTAAATGGATAACATTTTTGTTTCAAGATTATTTTCATTGAGTTGAAGAATTATTTTACTACCTTGACAAAGAAAAAAAAGAAATATACTTACTTGATAATTATAGTTTCATCCTTCAATCAATTTACCTTAAAACACATCTTTTTCTCCAAACGAAGAGTATTCAAGCTTATATGTTTTTTCATTCCTAAAGCAATAGAATCATCTTTTATGGATTAGAAAATCTAAAAAAGTATAAATATTTATTCCTCCCATATTTAAACATTAACCATCAAAAAATGGTTATTTAAAGATAAGGTAATTCCAAAAAAAATTTACATATCATTCATGGAAAAAAAC
This sequence comes from Viscum album, assembly GCA_963277665.1. Lineage (NCBI taxonomy): Eukaryota > Viridiplantae > Streptophyta > Magnoliopsida > Santalales > Viscaceae > Viscum > Viscum album. Next base: position 691,430,841 of record OY728167.1, read on the forward strand.
TAATTCAATCTATAAAATTCAACATTAATACCCAAAGTTCAACATAGACCATATAACAAATAAATATCCTTGAAATTACTCAAAAATATTATAACTAATATTGTAACCCTATAATTAGAATGATTTTATTACATAATTCTCCAAGATAAATTTTAATAATTATCTCATAATAATATCAATCACTATTAATGTCTCATACCAAAAATAAAATTTCATAAATCACATCATCTTCGGGATATGATAATTATTTCCATAAATAACCTAAATCTCCATAATCCATAATAAAATATTATAGGATTTCTATATATAATTCAATATTTACTCCCCAATTGTAATCTAATAGTATCATATTTACCTTAATCATATAATGTTACCAAAATATTGGATGCATTCCAAAATAAAATTTATCACTTAATCACCAAATCATTTTCCAATCCCATTGTTATCTATTTGATAAAATATATATTCTCAAAATAAAATTATTAGTCATATATAAAATCATTTTACTAAAAATAAATAGTCATACTAATTGAAACATCACGTAGTTTAGTGGTAGGAGATGTACCCATGTCTCCCTTTGGTTGTTGGTTCGATTCCCGCGGCCTTTTTAGACGTGACTATTTATCACCAATCCAACGGGTTGTTGTTTTTATAGAACTATATAATTCATATAACATTCCCAAAATATTATAAACTCCTACAAAATAACCATAACATGTTTTAACCACAAAGGTTATCCTATACCTTTTATTTTTCATCCCAAAATGTAATAACCAATAATTACCTCAAAAATGAATGTATCCAAAAATATCATTAGTCACCTTAAAATTTCATAACATAATTCCCCAAAAGTTTTTCTATAAAATTAAACTTATGATCATAATTAAAATTATAAACCCATGAAAAACACTTTACTTGAAAACATAACATTTTACCCATAAAGGTAAATATCATTACCTTAGAAATATTATTTTTTACCATTTAAAAAATTATTCCCATATTAATAATTATAAATCATAGAAAATTCATGTAGGTACCTTGGGACATCAACACATAGAACCCTTAAAAAACCCTTGCAAATGGAATAACCATATGGTTTACTTCTATATCTGGAGTACCCAGTGAATTTGAGTGATATCTAGCTGCATCCATCATTTATGATTTTCAAGAACCCCAAAACATATACAATATTTCATCATTTAAAAAAATATTTTAAAATCGTATGAAAATCACAATCAGATATTAAAATACCATTTTCTTTAAAAATTTTATTTTCGACACAAAATAAGCCATAATTTAAAAATCCATTTTTAGTACCAAAATACCCAATAGAAATGAAAATATGGTTTTTAATTTAACTATACACATAATATTACAAAGGAATATATAAATTAAATAATAACCATAGTTTTGGAAAAGTATTTTTCACCATGTGTGTTAAGAATATAACTTTCTTTTTTTCTTTTTGTCAAAATGTTTTATATAAACACGTAAAAAGATTTATTTTGAAACCCATTGAATGAAATTAAAAATAGAAATAAATTAGAATTATAATACTTTTATATTAAAATAGAAAATAATATAAATAATATTTATGGGCATGAACATATTTTGAAATTAAATCTTTTGATATTTAAAAAAAGATATTTTTTAAATCAAAGTGTCTCATACCACTTTAAAATAATTGATTCATAAGCCCTATCAAGGAATAAAATTTAAAAATAATTAAATTACATGAGAATAATTAAATTAATGATAAGATATGTCAAAGGGGATGTATATACACCTCATAAAATAAGGGGTTGTATAACATCAAATTATGCCTTAATGAAAGGAGATTGAGACGAAATCCCTTACCTTGAGTCTGATTTGTCACGTATGTACTTTAATTTCCTAAATGATAAACTTATGTTAATTATTTACATTATTTATAACCATTTTAAAGTTTATTATTCCTTTTATATCACTTATTATAGTGTTATAACAATTAACTAATTAATTATGTTCACGTTGGACGTTTTGACGATATTCAGTACATGGGTCCAAAATGACATTAGTATGATGTCAATAGTAAAAGTGGTCATTATTCCATAATCTCAATAATAATATTGATTACATTGTAATAATTTTTATACATTAGTTATACATTTATATTAAACCATTAAGTATGGTTATAAAAAATGAACAACTTTATAATCATGGAGACGGTAAGTCGTACACACACATGAGTAACATGTTCATTTTTCAATGATCATTATGGAAAGAAGTTAAGTATTATTTTATATTTATATAATTATAATAATAACATTAATTTCACATTATTAATTTAAGTATACTTATATATATCATATGTGTGATGCGCTGATTAAAAACGAATCACATTGCTTTGTGGAGATGATAGTTCACACGTATGCACGAATGACATTATCATTTTATGTGCATGAAAAGGTAATAATTAAAATGATATATTATAATTTAATAAATATAATTATCTCATTAATAATTTACATATACATTAATTAAATCGTTTTACCCATTCTTTATATACGATGATGGAAAACAACTTATATCGGTTTGTGATGTGGTAGTTCATCCTTCGCATGAATGATTAATTATTTTCTCATTTGATGGAAGTGGAGATGGATTTTGGAGATGATATTAGAATTATAAAATGTAAATGTATTTATTATACTTGATTTATTATTTCATCATATTGGGATAAAAATTTATGGAAGTGGAATATGAAATAAAATAGAAATACTTGATTAAAATAATACCTCATCTTCGGACGATCTTTTTTTCTTACCTCCTTAAGACCACTAATGTTGGTTTTCTAACTAAACTAACTAATATAGAATGTGGGTAGGTTTTCTAGGAAGGTATTGGGGTGGATATAGGATAAAAAATAGGTTTTTAGGTGTGAATAAATGATAATAAAATGTACTCTTTTATAAGAGAAGGGAGGGGCACTCTTAGAATTCATTCAATTATTAAATTAACATTCAATTCCAAATGGCTGAAAATTGAGGTATTTAAAATAAAGGTTGAGTATGGGTAGAACTAAATTGATACAATGAAAATTATACATGATTTGAATATTTTTTTAATCCTTATCTTTTTGTTTTAATCTTTATTTTACCCTTTCAACTCTTACTATGATATCATGTCATTTACACTTTGAGGGATAATATCATTACTATAAAATGTAAAAATATCAACAAATGAGAAATTTATGACATTTAAATACATATATATATATATTTTATGAATCATATATTTTAATGAATTTTATATCATTTAATAAAATATTATTTCTTTTAAAATATAAATAATGTCAATTTTGACACTATTCGATACTTGAATTTTTAAAAATATCAAAAAAAAGTTATATCTTAAAAGAGACACTTTTAAATAATCAATAAAATGTTAAAGTAAAATATAAATTTTTTTATGACCCTAATTATTTAAAATTCTATTTATTTTAATATTTTTAATATCATTTATCTAATATTACCATTAATTAGACAATCACTGCATCATTATTGTGTACGCCTTTAAGGTAATTATTTATTTCATAAAAATTAAATATAAATTATGATGATGAATATAAAAAATTTATATTTTAAATTAATATTTTAATATGAACATATACTCTATATAAACCAATATTAAAAATGTTATATTTATGAAAAAACATCAGTATGACATATTTGACTTTTCTTTTAATAAAATATTATAAATATCATACTCTCATAAAAGTGGGTTCCAAAGGTTATAATTTATTAAAAATGGTGATTATAGTAAAACTTCACCCATATATTTAAAATAGTACAAGATATATGGTAATTTTATAATATTTATAATATTACTTTTACCCTTAATTACACAATTTACATTTAACCATGTTAATAAAAAATTATTAAAGTTACTATTTATAATGTCTAAAAATAAAAGGTACTCAATTACTAAATCTTAAACTTTTTATTTCAAATATGGAATCCATTTTTTAAAATTAAAATCAAAGAAATTTCAAATTTTGATTAAAAGTTAATCTCATTGAAGGAATGAGAAAATGGGGTTTTAATGTAAAAACCTTCCAAATATTGAAATGTATTTGTTTCCAAATTCAAGGTGAAATTGGTTACAATGAAATAAATTGTATTAAATGATAAAAATTGATCTAATAATACTTTAAAACCATTAAAAAATATAATTTAACACTATCAATAAATTTTATTAAAAAGAAATTTCCAATTAAAATGCAATATTTTTCACCATTCATCAAAACATGAAACTTACCTGAAAACACCAAAAACTAAACAAAAGTAAATTTTGATATTATTATTTAATATACTAAGTTTATTTTTTCAAATAATATTTATAAAAGTGTCAGAAACTAGATTTAAAACAAGTTCTCTATTAAAAATTAGAAAAAATTCATTTTTAGAAAATACTTCTTTTATGAATAAAATTGGATTTGTTATTATATCAAGTCTATAAAATTAATAAGACGAATTTTAAATATTAAAATGAATATTATATATATATAATTATTATAATCCAAAAATATTTATTTTTTTATTTACTGGTATAATACACACTTGCTCACATTTATATAGTTTTTCATAAAAACATTTCCTTCTATTTATAATTAATTGGACAACAAAGAATTAATTATTATTCAAGTGTGGAAAATATTTTCAAAATTTAGTTAATGCAGCTCATTCCCACTATTCTAATGGCTATGTTATAATGGTAACATTTAAATTATAATATTTAGTTGTTCGTTTAAGCTCGATGTGGTTTATCATGTACAGATTGGGCATAGTATTTCTTTTTCTAAAAACTTTGGATGTTACATTATCTCACCTTTTGGAAATTTAATCCTTGTAATTTTGAATTCGAGTTTGTTAACTAAGGTTGGACTTTTCAAAATACCTTTATTGAAATCCAAAATCAGAACAAGAGTTCAGAAAACTTCCACATTAAGAGAAAGAATGGGAAGTATGATGGCCACCTGAGTTAACACATAATAGGGTTAAATGTAAGAAAACATGGACATGGAATAAAAAGTAACTATCATGTTCTGATGGGGAGTGATAGAGTACATGGTTATAAGAAATTTAACAATTACAAAACCATAAATCTGTGATGGGTAAGAAGTTCATTGATTTCTTAGTAAGAAAGTTAAATGGATAATGATTTTGAATCAAAATTACATTCATAGATTTGAGGAATTATTTTAATAATTGGACTAGGAACATAAGGAAATATTCTTAACATACAGCTATAGTTTCATCCTTCAATTAATTTTCCATAAAAACTCATCTTTTTCTCCAAATGATGAGTATTCAAGATGATATTTTTTATGCTTAAAGAATTAAAATCAACTTTTATTGATCACAAAATCCATAAAATTATAACTATATATTCCTCATATCTTTAAACATTAACCAATAAACCACTATTACAAGATAAGGAAATTCTGTAAAAAGAATAAATCATATATGATGAAAAACTACTTCAATGTCAAAAATTCAACAGTAACACCCAAATATTAACATATACCATTCAACAAATAATTGTACTTAAAATTACTCATAAATATTATACTTATTATTAAAACCCCATAAACAAGGTGATTTTATCACATAATCTTACAAGATAAATTTTAATAATTATCACCAAATAATATCATTCACTCTTAATGTCTCATACCAAAAATGTAATTTCCAAAATCACATAATCTCCAAAATATGATAATTATTTACATATGTAAATTGAGTCACCATAATCCAAGATAAAATTATATTGTCCTAAAAAATATAATTCAACCTTTACTCCTCAATTATAATCTCATAGTATTCTATTTACCTTATTCATATAATATTCCAAAATTAGTGAATGTCTTCCAAAATAACATTAATCACTTAATCACCAAATCATTTTTCCAATCCCATGGTTATATATTTGATAAATTATATATTGTGAAAATCAATTTATTCTTAACCCATAAAATCATGTAATTAAAAATAAATAGCCATACCGACAGGGACTTCATGTAGGACAGTGGTAGGAGATGCACCCATGTCACCCATCAGTTGTGGGTTTTATTCTCACGGCCTTGGTGGATGTGACTGGATGTCACCCACCTTATGGGTTGTCCTTTTTCTAAAACTATATAATTTATATAACATTACCAAAATATTATATAATCATAAAAAAACCATAACATTTTTTAACTTCAATGGTTATCTTATACCTTTCATTTTCCCCCAAAAATGTAATAACCCATAATTACCTAAAAAATTAATGTCTCTAAAAATATCATTATTCACCTTAAAACTGCATAACATAAATCCAAAAAAGGGTTTCTACGACATTAAACTTGCTATAAATCTTAATATTATAATCCCATTAGGATTTCTTTAACTCTTAATAAAACATCACAATCTCTAAAGTTGTCTACACCCTACTCTGATTCCAACTATACGGATCTGACCTTAAACATAACTCATTACAATTATTTTAAAACTATAAATCACTTTATTTACCAAAGATATTTTAGGTATATATTTTTAAAGTATTATGAAAAACTATTACATAGTAAACTTATACATTATAAGTGGACACTTATACTCAGTATCTATTTTTTCACCAAAGGAAACCCTTTAAAAATAAATGGTGTTTTATTTTTCATGAAACATCATCAATAATTTCATCATGACATCCTATTTTTCCTTAGAAATCATAATTCCCTATGAAATTTTTTTAAAACATTGGATGTGAATATAAAGCTCAGTAAGGGACATAAAGAAAGTAAATGGCTAGTATAGTGAAAACATGAAAACACTGGAAAAACACCCTCCATCGAAACATAACATTTTACCCATAAAGGTCAGTATCATTAATTTATAAAGATAATTTATTTTTCCTTTTTAAAACATATTATTCCCATACAATCTCATTATAAAGCATAGAAAATTCATGTAGTTACCATGGGACATCAACACATGGAACCCTTACAGAACCCTTACAAATGGAATAACCATACGGCCAACTTCCATCTCTAGAGTACCCAATGAATTAAAGTGATATCTTAGTGAACCCATAATTTATAGTTTCTAATAACCACAACATGAATATAACATTTCATCATTTTAAAAATTATTTTAAACTCATATGAAAATCACATTCAGATATTAAAATACCATTTTCTTTCAAAATCCCATTTTCAACAAAAAAATACACCTTTATTATGAGAAACCATTTTCAATACCAAAATAACAGATAGAAAGGGAAATATGGTTCTTCATTTAATAATAAACGTAATCTTAAAAAGAAATCTATAAAATAAATAATATCCATAGTGGCAGAAAATTCATTTTCACTATGTACATTAAGAATAGAACATACCTTTTGTTTTTTTCCAAAACGTTCTGTATAAAACACCGAAAAAGTTTCATTTTCAAAAAAATTTAATGAAATTAAAAATATAAATAAAATTTACTTTATAATCCTTTTATATTAACGTATAAAATAATATCAATAATATTTATGGGGAGGAAAATATTTTCAAAATAAATCTTTTAACATTTAAAAAATATTTTTAAATCAAAGTGTCCCATACCACTTTGATATATTTGAGTCATAATCCCTATGAAGGAATAATATTTAATAAATAATTACATAACATAATATAAAATAAATTCATGATATAATATGTCAATGTGTATGTATATACACCTTATAAAAGAAGGTAGGTTTATGACATCAAATTATTACTTAATGAAAGGAGATTGAGATGAAACCTCTTACCTTGAGTCTAATTTGTCATGTATGTCCTTTATTTTCCTAAATAATAAACTTCTGTTAATCATTTAATTTACTTATAACCTTTTTAAATTTTATTATTTCTTTTATATCACTTATAACCATGTTATAATAATTAATTATTTATTTATGTTCATGTTGGATGTTTTGACGATATTTAGTACATGGGTCAAAAATGAATTTGGTTTGATGTCAATAGTCAAAGTGTTCATTAGTATATAATATATAGAATGATATTAATTACATTATTATAATTTTTATACATCAATTATACTTTTAAATTAAAACACTAATTATGGTTATTAAAAATGAACTATGATATAATAATGGAGACGTTAGGTCATACATACACATGAGCGATGTTTCCATTTTTCAATGATCATTATGGAGAGAAGTTAAGAATTATTTTATATCTAAATAATGATACTAATAACATTAATATAATATTAATCATTTAAAAATACTTATATATATCATCCATGTTATGTGGTGATTAAAAATTAATCGCATCGCTTCGTGGTGGTGATAGTGCAAATGTATGCACGAAAGACATTATCATATTTATGTGCACGGAAAAGTTAAAATTTAAATGATATATTATTATTTCATAATGATAAATTTGCAATTAATATATTTTATACGAATTAATTTCATTATTATAACTAGTCTTTAGATATGGTGATGGAAAAAAATTATATCGGTTCGCAAGGTGGTAGTCCATCGTATGCACAAATGATTAATTATTTTCTCATTTGATGGAAGTGGAGATGGATTTTGGTGATGATATTACCATAATAACATATAATTATATTTTGGATAATGTATTTATTATTTCATCATCATTTATTAATATTTTAATGAATTTGAATAAAAAATAAAATAGAAATACTATATTAAAAAAATACCTCTTCTTCGAATGATCTCCTTCTCCTAACACCATAAGACAACTAAGGGTGATTTTATTCCAAAACTAAGAGCTCTAAAATGTGATGATGGATTATATAATTGTATTTGGGTAGATATTTTCAGAACTAAATGGGTTTTTAGGGGTGAATAATAAATAAGAATTTGTTCCCTTTTATAAGAGAAAGGAGGGGCACTCTTTGAGTCCTTCAAATTATTAAATTAATATTAATTAATATTAAAATACAAATGGAACAAAATTGATTCATTTCTATTAAATTATTATTATGGGTATATATAAATCCAGTCAATGAAAATTAAACATATTTTGAATATTTTTTTAATCCGTATCATTTTTATTTAACCCTTATTTAACCCTTCGAACTCTTATTGTGATATCATGTGATTTAAATTTTGACAGTTAATATAATTACAATAAATTGAAAAAGGGAAATTAAATGATACACTGATGAAACTTATAGACTTATCCCTATAATTTTGTAGAATCTTAAATTTTTAGAAATTTTATATTATTTAATAATATACGATTTCTTTAAAAATATCATTAAGGTCAATTTTAATACTATTCATTACTTGAGTTTTTAAAAAAATCATAAAAGCATGATATAATTGAAAAAACTCATTTAAATATTCAATAAAATGTCAAAGTCACCTAAAAAATTGTGTATGTCACTAATTATATCAAAATATATTTATTTTTATATTTTTTTCTATCATTTACTTAATACTTCCATTAAATAAACAATTATTGCATCATCCTTGTTTATGAATTTAAAGTGATTATTTATTTCCTAGAAATTAAAAATAAATTTCCCTGATGAACAAAAACATTTTATATTTCAATTCAATATTTAAATATGAACATTTCCCCTATATAACCAAATATCATAAATGTTATAGTTATGAAACAAAATGAGTATGACATCTTTAGCTTTTCTTTAAATACAATATTATATACACCATACTCTCAAACAAGTGTCTTACAAAGGTTATAATTTCAAATAAAGGGTTATTTTGGTCAAAACCCACTCATCCAATGAAAATAGGATAAGTTTTAGGGTAATTTTATAATATTTTTCATATTATTTTTACACTTAATTACCTAGATTACATTTAACCGTGTCAATAAAAAATTATTAATTATATTATTCATAATGTAAAAATTTAAAAAGGACCTATTGAATAAATTTGGAAATTATTACTTAAAATTTTTAAACAATTTTTAAAAATTAAAAACATATAAATTGAAGAAATTAGCTTAAAATTAATCTCATTGACAGAATGAGAGAACTGGTTTTTAAAGTAAAAACCTTCAAAATATTGAAATTTATTTTTTAAAAGAGATGAGAACTTTCTGGAAAAGAGATTCTCATTTATTGAATAAAAATAACAAACTTACACAAGTCTAAAAATGGGAGTCTTGTCACAATCCCTCTTAAGAAGATATAAAAACTCATCAGGAAGTTTGTCATGCCATAAGAAATCAACTCCATTGACCCCCTTGTTTGTAAGTCCATCCGCCACCAAATTTTCTTCATTATAGGTATGAGTGATGATATGATTCATTGAAAGAATAGAGTCCATGAAATTGACCCAACGATTAGTGAACTTCCAAGATAAATGAGAAGATCCCAACCTGATAGTAGAAACAATAGTAGTAGAATCACTTTCAAGCCAAATGTTATTCCACCCATGTCTGTTCACCTGCTCCACCAAAAAAATAATTCCAAGAATCTCAGCCTCAAGAGAGTATGTGAAGCCACAAGGACCATGTAAACATCCAAGAATGTTTCCTCGATGATCTCTGAAGATGGAGCCATATCCGGAGGGACAAGGATTACCACGAGAATCTCCATCGTAATTGGATTTAATCCAATCGAAAAGGGATACTGCCAAAACACTTCCAGTGTACCATATGGTGGTATGAAAACACCAATGATTCACATTAGAGATAAAATAGTAAGATCGTGAATTGAATTAGAACAAAAATTCATTTTGGGGTGGAGGCCTCACGAACAGCAACGAGAACCCGAGTTAGAGCACAATGGACTGAGAAAGACACACCAGCATGAAGATCCTGGTTTCGAGCGCACCAGATATAATGAAATAGCACTAAAGAGGCGATCATAAAGAGATCGAGCTGTCACGACCCGCCCTCGGGGTCTGTGCCGTGACTACCCCAAACCCGCCTTCCATAGGCCAGGGGCTTGGGGTAGTCACGGCACGGACCCCGAGGGCGGGTCGTGACAAATTGGTATCAGAGGAGTTCCATTCTACCGCGAACTCTGATCTTTTCTATGTGAAGCAATAATGTTTAGCATATTGAGTGTGGTTATCAGTCCAGGGAGTCCAGTGTTGGTGCAGCGGCCGACGTATCCGTACACCAGGACCCTGACTTCTGATTTCCGACTTAATGCACGAAAACATTGATTGCGTGTGTGTTTCAAAGTTTTCTTTGTGATTACTTATATCAGCTCACCAGGTATACTGTTCTGACCGTGGCGCACCTTTTTACTTTTTAGGATGGCCCCACGACAGCAGCCAGCTAGGGTTCCGAGAGTTGAGTGTGACGACAGCCCACCGAGCGACGAGGCCTCGGTGCAGGGCCCTTTGTCAACAGTGGCACCGGCGGTAGCACTACCCGCCGAGCCGCCGAGGCTTCCAGCACCAGCCGTTGACGATGCACGTCGCCTCAGCGCACTGCATGAGTTTCAGCGCCAGCGACCACCCAGGTTTCGTGGGGAGACGGATCCCCAGGCAGCCGAGGACTGGCTGGAGTCAGTGGTACGTGTGTTTAGGCTAGTGAGGACACCAATAGACCTCATGGTGATCCTCGCTGCGAGCCTACTACACGCAGCAGCAGGACGATGGTGGAGCTTGATGCTCCAGGTGCACGATGAGGCATCTCTACTTTGGACGGACTTTGAGAGCCTCTTTCGCTCGGAGTTTGTCCCAGCCACCCTTCGTGCGGTGCGTATCCAGGAGCTTCTCCAGCTGCGGCAGGGCAGCATGACGGTCGCTCGGTACTCGCGAGATTTACCGATCTCTCACGCTACTCGACCGACATGGTACGGGACCCATTCTTCCGGGCCCGGACCTTCGAGCAGGGTTTGAGACACGAGATCAGGGAATCGCTAATCTCCCTCAGCATACCGACTCAGACAGGAGTACTGGAGTGGGCCCTTCTGATCGAGAGCTTCCTTGCTGAGTCTACACCAGCGCAACGACCCACCGTAGGGCGGCACGTGGGAGAGTCATCTGCAGCAGGCAGTCAACGGATGACTCAGGGGTCTAGGCAGACCATACCTTCGGGCAGACGACCTCAGGACACTGGCTCAGCAGTGCGAAGCACACAGCACGGAGCCAGTCTTTCGAGAGGCAGACAGTGCTACTCGTGCGGCGGGCAGGGCCACATGGCTCGTGACTGCCCGACCCGCCGTGCCGAGGAGCAGCAGTCGGTTGAGGGACCACCGAGGAAGAGGCAGAGGGTCGACCGTGGCGGTCCGCAGGGAGGAGTCGGATGAGGAAGAGGAGCTGGACGAGCAGCCGGTGGTGGGCGACGTTTTGAGGCTCTGCCACCACCACCACCAGGAGGTCCACCCCGACCACAGGGAGCTGGCGGGCAGAGACAGGCACAGCTCCAGGCAGCAGAGGCCTACAACCACGGCGCACCCGAGATGATTCGAGGTACTAACTGTGTCTATTCCACCCTTGTTGCAGTTCTTATAGACACAGGAGCGAGTCACTCTTTCATAGCCGCTGCCCTTGTTCGGATCTCGGACATTCCGACAGAGCCGTTGGCTCGATCCTTACGGCTAGAGACTCCTACGGGAGCAGACTCGACGATTACGCACTGGTGCCGGCAGTGTGAGCTTACTCTAGGAGGCGAGAGCTTCAGCTGGGATCTTCTTGTAGCAGCGTCGAGGCCTTACGACGTCATCTTGGGCATGGATTGGCTATCTACGGTCCATGCGCAGATTGACTGTTTTAGGCGCAAGGTGCGATGTGTACGCACCGACGGGAGCAGGTTCACCTTCACCGGCGAGAAGGGAGCCTTAGCAGCACAGGATGGACTTCCGCGGAGGAGAGGACAGCCCATCACTCATTAGTTGGCTAGCCTCATCCTTGGAGCAGTTGACGTGCGGAGTCCTGGTTTTCCTGCAGTGGTGGATCAGTTTGCGGACGTTTTTCCCGACGACGTTCCAGGGCTACCTCCTCGTAGAGAGGTAGACTTTTATATTGACTTGTACCCCGGGACAGCCCCGATATCCACTCCAGCATATAGGATGGCCCCCGCCGAGCTTCGAGAGCTACGGGTACAGTTGGAGGACTTGCAGGGCAAGGGGTTCATCCGACCCAGTGTTTCACCCTGGGCTTCCCCGATATTGTTCGCCAAGAAGGCGGACGGGAGCTTGCGACTTTTTGTTGACTATCGTCGCCTAAACCAGGTGACAATGAGGAACAAGTATCCGCTACCGAGGATTGATGACCTCTTTGATCAGCTCAAGGGAGCACGGTGGTTCTCGAAGATAGACCCCAGGTCAGGCTATCATCAGCTCAGAGTCAGAGACGAGGATGTGCAGAAGACGACCTTCAGATGTCGGTATGGCCACTATGAGTTCTTGGTTATGCCTTTCGGTGTAACCAATGCTCCAGCAGTGTTCATGGCTCTCATGAACAGGATCTTTCAGCCATACCTCGATCGGTTTGTCGTGGTCTTCATCGACGACATTCTGATTTACTCTACGACAGAGGAGGAGCACGCCTATCACTTGCGAGTTGTACTAGACACACTCCGAGAGCACCAGCTTTATGGTAAGCTCTCGAAGTGCTAGTTCTGGATACGTGAGGTCCACTTCTTGGGACACGTTATCTCTAAGGCGGGAGTTGCAGTGGATCCTGCGAAATTGAGGCTGTGTTAGCATGGGAGCCACCCAGGAGCGTGACTGAGGTTCAGAGTTTCTTGGGACTAGCTGGATACTATCGGAGATTCGTGCCGGACTTCTCTAGAGTTGCGGCACCACTCACAGCATTGACGAAGAAGGGGAAACCCTTTGTGTGGTCAGACAGATGTCAGTAGAGCTTCCAGGAGCTGAGGAAGAGATTGACTAGCGCACCTATCTTGAGGTTGCCCGAGGAGGGAGTAGGGTACGTAGTTTACTGCGATGCATCAGGGACAGGACTCAAATGTGTTCTGATGCAGGAGCGGGCAGTGATCGCCTTTGGATCACGTCAGTTGAGGCCGCATGAGCAGAACTACGCTACCCATGACCTGGAGTTAGCAGCAGTGGTCTTCGCTCTGAAGACATGGCGACACTATCTGATGGGCGAGCGCTTTACAGTCTTTTCCGATCATCAGAGTCTCAGGTATATCTTCTCGCAGAAGGACCTGAACCTGAGACAGTGGCGATGGCTCAAGTTCCTCCAGGACTATGACTTTGAGATAGTCTATACTCCTGGGAAGGGGAACGTAGTAGCCGATGCCCTCGGCAGGAGGACGGGCATTCAGCTACTTGAGGAGGCGACGGAGCAGCTAGCCTCTTTGTAGATATCCTTCGTGGATAGAGATGGAGCAGCCTTCCTCCAGTCTCTCACAGTCACCCCTCCACTACTGCAGCGGGTCAGAGAGGCACAGAGTGAGGACGCTGACTGTGAGACACGGTGTGTACAGATATCCTCGAGACAGGCACCTGATGGTTTCTCCCTTGGAGCAGAGCACGACATCCTTTTCAGAGGACGTACCATGGTACCAGTCGCTTTGCGAGAGGAGGTGCTAAGAGAGTTTCACACTTCTCCTTTGGCAGTATATCCTGGAGTGGCGAAGATGTACCAGGATCTCAGACGACAGCACTGGTGGCCGGGTATGAAGAAGTCTGTAGCAGAGTTCGTTTCTCGATGCCTCACCTTCCAGCAGGTGAAGGCAGAGCATCAGGTACCAGCAGGCTTGGTACAGCCCTTGGAGGTCCCGGAGTGGAAGTGGGACGGCATATCTATGGACTTCGTGACTGGACTACCACGTACTTCCAGAGGTCACGACTCCATCTGGGTGATTGTTTACCGACTCACCAAGTCGGCACACTTCTTACCCATCAGAGAGAAGGGCTCAGTGGAGAGATTGGGACGCCTCTATGTTCAGGAGATTGTGCGGCTCCACGGTGTGCCATCTTCTATCGTCTCCGATCGAGATGCTCGCTTTACTTCCCGGCTTTGGAAGGGGTTGCAGGAGGCGTTCGGGACGCAGCTACGTCTGAGCACAGCCTTCCACCCTCATGCGGATGGTCAGATGGAGAGGACCATTCAGACTCTCGAGGACATGCTCCGCGCATGTGTCCTCGACTTTGGTCGTAGCTGGGAGGACCACCTACCCTTGGTGGAGTTTTCGTACAACAACAGCTACCACTCCACCATCGGGATGGCACCGTACGATGCGTTGTACGGCCGACCTTGTAGATCTCCTTTGTGCTGGACAGACCCTGGGGAGTCAGCACTTGTGGGACCGGAGATGGTCCAGGCCACGACAGAGAAGGTCCAGGTCATCCAGGAGCGGATGAGGACAGCTCAGAGCCGGCAGAAGTCATATGCTGACAGGAGGCGGAGGCCACTAGAGTTCGAGGATGGCGACCACGTCTTCTTGCGGGTCTCACCTCGACGTGGTATTTGAAGATTTGGCCGAGGCGGCAAGTTATCTCTGCGCTTCATCGGACCCTTCCAAGTCCTCAGCAGGATTGGTGAGGTGGCTTATCGCCTGGCTCTACCACCTCAGTTGCACCGGGTGCACGACGTCTTCCACGTATCTCAGCTGAGGAGATACGTGCACGACCCGACGCACATCATTGACCATGGGGAGCTTGACGTTGATGATGGGGCGACTTTTACAGAGGTCCCGGTGGAGAAAGAGGATCGACAGGAGCGGGTCCTGCGTGGGCGATCGATTCCTCTTGTGCGCATCAGATGGCAGCACGGAAATCTCCAGGAGATCACATGGGAGCGGGAGGCTCAGATGCGTGCTCAGTACCCTCATTTGTTTCCCTAGTTTTGATGTATCTTTACGGGGACGTAAAGCCCTGAGGTGGGAGTAATGTAAAGACCCGTAAAATTCAAGGGAAATTTTTTCTTAATTTTCTTTGGAATTTAACAAGAGCACGGTTTCAGACGGCACCTGATTCTGAGGCCCGGAGTGCCCGGAATCAATTTCCGATGTTTGGATCGGGTACGTTCAGTGAACGAACGAGGGGGAATATCTAACTTTTGATCCGGTGCTCGGAATTGAAATCTGAGGACACCGATGAACTCGCAACGCCGATATTCTCTTAAGGAGACCTTTTCCGAAGTTGCGTTTATTGCGGGAAGAAAGTTTGTTTTTGGGAGAATTATAAAAAGTTGGATAAAAATGTGGAACACTTTTTATTTTACTTTTGTTGGTTAACTTCTCTCAAAGGAAGTTAGGGGTGGGACCCACACCCACTTAACCTCCCTTGAGAGGATTAAGTGTGGTGGGACCCACACGAACCTAAACCTTCCATCTTCTCTCAAACTCCCTTTAACCCCTCTTTAAATGACATGACAAATTGTTATTTAATTTTGGAGTTATCTTATTTGAATTTCAAACCTTTGAAATTCAATTTGTTAAGTTTGTGAATAAAATAAGACCCTATCTTATTTTATTTGGTTAGAATTGTTTAGCCATCTTGAGAGCTTTTGGGTTCTTCTCCTTCTTCTTCAACTTTGACGAAGAACGCTCAAGCTTTGACGAAGAACGCTCAAGCTCCGACGAAGAACGCCGCTCCTCTCTTCTTCGTCTTCCGTGTCAACGAAAGGGAACGCCGCTTCCTCCTCGGACTCCCTTCGTCGGCATATGAAGATTCGCCAACGACGTACCTCTTCGGACGTACCTCTTCGTCATCGGATTTGACGAATGACTACCGCGACGTCAGACCTCCGCGACGTTGTCTTCCGCGGATCGTTGACAATCTTCGAACTTGAACCTAAGGTAGGGGTTGTTGTTATTTGTTTATTTATTTATCTTTGTTCGTGGTTCTAGCATGACTAACGTGAGGATTTTAAATATGTGTTATTGTTTAACGTGAGGGGGCCGGACCGCATGAACATGGCCGAACCCCCTCCTTTGTTCTTGTTGTTTTATCTTGTGGGTGAAACAAGATGGCGTGGTGTCGTCGCACCACGCGGATTTTTGCACGATTATATTGTGCGGCGCCGTCGCGCCACACCGTGGAAGGATCATCAAGAACGCGACGCTGTCGCGCCGCGTCGAAGGGAAACGAAGGTGCGGCGGAGGGGCGCGGTGTCGTCGCACCGCGCCGGACGACGAACACCGCGGCCGGTTCCGGGCCGCGGCGGGACGAGAAGAACAGCGGCCGGGCCGCCGGCGTCGGAAACCGGAAAGGGGACCGGTTTGCCGGTCCCGTTGGAGAAAAACCGGCCGGCCAGGTGGTCGGCCGGAAGGTCAAAGACCGGGGGAATAAATTCCCCCGGTCAACTCTCTAAACCCCCCCCCCCCATTTATGAAGGGGGGCGGTTTCTTTGAGGGGGGCAGGCGGCCCCCCGGTTTTTCCTCAAGCAGGCCCCCACGAAGGGGGTCCGGTTCACAAAAAGGGCGCGGCTAAAAGACGCGCCGTCATTTGAAGAAGCGGGGGGCCTTGCCCCCCCGCGCGCTGCCTCCGTGTGGCGCCAGGCCGCCGCGCCGCCAGGCCGCCGCGCCGCCAGGCCGCCGCGCCGCCGCGCTGCCGGCCGGTCGGGCCGGGTCGGGTCGACCCGGTTCGGGCCGACCCAGGGGGGTCGGGCCGGGTCGGCCCGGACCCGGACCCCCCGCTTCGAATCAGTTTCGGTCTTTTGGCCATAACTTGAGCCACGGACCTCCGATCAACGAACCGTCAGCGGCATTGCGATCCTTGGATCGAGACGGTCGATTCGGTATATCGCACTCAAAGTTTCGGAACACTTTGAGTTCGGCCGGGTTGGTTCGTTCACGAAACCAATCGGGCCTTCGGAGCGAAAACGCTCATATCTTGAGCTACGGACGTCCGATTGACGTGCCGTCAGCTTTGTTGTGTTCCTCTTAGTGAGACGGATCCTTTGGCATACTCCGCCCGAGGTTTGGATGCAGGTGGATTACAGTCGGGTTGGTTTTGCCTTAAAAACCAACCGGGCCCCGGGGACGAAAATGTCAATAACTCTCAGACCGGGCGTCCGATCGACGCGCCGTCTGTTGCGTTGAGTTCCTGTTGACGATACAGAACTTTTGGATACATCAACTCTGGACTTTGTGACAGTTGATGTATCAGCCTCTCGGCTCATGGAGCGGACCCTCATGTACGAGCTTGCTGTGTGCGGGAACCCTAGTGCTGGCTGCGACTGTGACTACTACTGCTACTGCTACTGCTACTGTGACTACGACGACGACAGTACAGAGATCCTGTGTGGATTCGACGACAACGACTACAGCACTCAGCGATCCTACGTGGATCAGTGCTATAGGTCATGTGTGGGCCCGATCCTGTGTGGGTCTGATCCTGTGTGGGTCCTTGCGCTCAGCGGTCCTATGTGAACCAGCGCCTACAGGTCCTATGTGGGCCCGATCCTGTGTGGGTCTTTTGTGGGGGTTAGTTACCTATCGATCCTTCGTGGGTCCGACGACTTAGATGGATCAGAGATCATCTTTATCGTCCTTTGAAGAAGTATACCTATGTGATCTGAATCCTATTGCTTTCCTGTGTGGATTGTGTTGTGCTATCCTGTGTGGATTACGTTTTTCTTTCCTGTGTGGAATACGTTTACTTTCCTGTGTGGACTGAGTTGTACTTGGTCTTGGAGGTTGGAGCGTATTTGAAATTGATGACTTAGGTATATGTATGGGTATATACCTAAGCAGTGTCGGTTGTTACTTCGTGATTGTACCTTTCTTCGTGGTTTATCCTTTGTGGATTTGAGAGACCTTCAGGGGTCTCGGGGTCCCTACTGAGTAGCTTATACTCACCCCTGCACGGGCTTTTCCCGCACTACATTGTGTTGGTTACAGACGACGGACAGCATTGATCTTAGCTGAGGCTTGCAGAGCAGGACGGTACTTGGAGGTGGACCACTGGGTGGGACGTGCTCGGAGCGGACGGCGGGACCCGTGGAGCAGTGGAGCTATCTGTACCCACCCTTCAGGTGGGATTTCCAGTGGACAGCTCGGTGTAGCGGCTTTTACTTTTCAGTTGTTGTTTTCCCTTACGAGTTGTACTTTACTTTCAGTTGGGTTTGTATACTGGCCCATTTACTTTTCCACACTTTCAGTTGTACTCTGCTTTTGCTTAGTGTTTACTTTCCGCTTGCTTACTCTGTGGTGTTTGTTTACTTTACAAAGTCAATGCCTTCGCTTTTTACCGGGATTTACGCCTTGGTGCTAGTCACCATCCCCTGGCCTATGGAAGGCGGGCTTGGGGTAGTCACGGCACGGACCCCGAGGGCGGGTCGTGACACGAGCAACTGGTTGGATAGGGAAAGGGACCCCAAACTCTATATGAAGTCACAGATGAAGATCAGCTACGGTAGAGAGACTTCAAACATATCTCTAATGGATTTCCATATTGAAGAAGAAGTAACGCAGCTAAGGAAAAGATGATCTGCATCCTCCTTGTATTGGTGGAAAAGAACACATATGGAGAAAATAGATATTCCACATGACTAAATATAACACTATGTAGGTATTTTTTGATGATCAACTATCCTAGACAATATGGATCTGGAGGGTCTGATATAATTCATGTGCAACCCCTCTATCCAGCGCGAAGCCAAGTCACAAAGCAAAGAAAACCTGTAAAACAACATTTAGGAAAGAATACCATTATTAGCAGGCTTCCAAGCCCAAAAATCCTCCCTATTATAGAAATAGTAATTTCTAACAATGCTGACAATTTGACTTGGAAGACCCTACATGATACCAAGTTGATCCTTGATAGAAATATCCAAATCCAAGATATAATTATCACCTTCATTAAAATATTCAAGAGGAGTACTGGTCTAGTTGACTTTCCAAAAATCAAGAGGTGAATCCTTGGAGACTAACCACCATGAGTGATAATCAATTGAGAAAAATATAGATTTGAATGCTGGCCACATAGAGGAATCTAGATGGTTAAAAGTGTCAATCTTCAACTTATTATTAAATTTACTTTGAAGGAATAAAGAGCCTCAGAATTGTAGTTGAAAAGTCTCTACATAAAAGAATCTATCTGTGAATTATTAAATAGATAAATATTTTTGATCCCCAACCCCCCATGTCATATAGCTTGTAACAGGTATTCCATGGAACCGTATCCAGTTTCCTTTCAAGGATTTTTCCGCTACAAATGAAATTCTTAATAGAAACATTGATATTTCTAATGGGAGATATAGGACACTAATAAACCATAAAGAAAAAAACAAACTTGGAGACAATAAAGGATTTTACCAAAAACACTCTTCCATCCATGGAGAGAGTTTTCCCCTTCCAAGTAGCCAAATGCCTTCTAACCTTGCTAAGGATCTCTGCAAAATAACAAGCTTTAGGCCTCCCTGAAAATAAAGGCACCCCCAAGTAGATGAATGGAAGGGTCCCCTCATGAATTCCCAAATCTCTAGCAATGTCACTCTTCCTGGGAATATAAATATTCCTGCCAAAGTAAACAAACGATTTTCCCAAACTTACCTCTTAACCCAAGAAAACTGAATAATCAGAAAAGGACCTATTGATATTTCTGATATACCTCTTATCATCCAGACTGAACAGGATAATATCGTCAGCATACAACAAGTGAGTGGGGGCTACCAGTCCTCTACCAGCACTAATAGCCTTCATTTTTTCATTACCTTCCATGATGGATAGAAGTCTTCTAAGATAATCCTCTGCAATGGAGAAGATAATGGCAGAAAGAGGGTCACCCTATCTGACCCCTCTATAACAATCAAAGAATACCTCTTGAGACCCATTAATTATGACAGAGATGTGATCGGAACTAATAATGGTTATGATCTAAGTAATAAAGGTACCATTAAAACCAAACATATCCAGAACCTTGAAAATGAATCCCCGGTTTATTATGTCAAAAGCTTTCCTAACATCAAGATTGAGATCAATATTCCCACCCCTGGTGGATTTCCTTAAAATATTCACACATTCTGAAGCAGTAATGAGACAATCTTGGATGGACCTTACTTTAATAAAACCAAACTGATTAGGAGAAACAATCCTTCTTGCAACGAGAGATATCCTTGTAGGTAGAATTTTACAAATTATTTTGTAAATAGTGTTGACCAAAGCAACTGACCAGAAGAGACGAATTTCATTTACATTTTCCACTTTAGGAATCAAATCCAAGAACTGAGAGTTTAGGCCATGAAGAAGAACACATCCCTTGAATAAATTAATGACAATCCTGTATACATCATTTTGAATTATATCCCAATAAGTTTGAAAAAATAGATTACCAAATCCATCCGGCCTCAGAGAACTTTCAGATTTATGGCTAAATACCAACTCTTGTATATCAAGATTCAAGGGTATAGATGTGATATTGGTGTTGTCATCATTATTTACATGTCTGGGAATAATACCCTCCAATGGATCCATAAGAAGGGAAGATTCATTTAAAAGTTCCTTGAAATAATAAATCACATGATTCTAGAGATCCTCTCAATTGTCAATAATCTAATCCTCATTTCTAAGTAAGGATAAAGGCCTAGAGACCTTTCTGATTTTATGAAGTGAATTAGAGAACATGGAATTCCTATCACCATCCTTTAACCATTTGGCTATGAAAATATCCCTTTGTAAAGCTTCCTTGTGATTCAAAAGATTGTTCATCTTAGAAACACTTTCAGATTCCCCTTGAAAACTATTAGAGAAATTATTCAGGGTTCTTTACTCCTATAAATTCTGGATATAAGTTTCAAGAGAGGATATTTCCTGATCAAGAGAGATATAACGGTCCTTTATGCATGTTTTGAGATCCCTTTTAGGAATCTTCAGCTTGATGACACAAGAAAATTTGTTCTTCCTGCAATTCATAGATTTACAAATCTGCTCAATAACGTGTTTACATTCTCGGTGAAAAATCCATGCCTTGTTGAACCTAAAATTAAAGGGAGGCCTAGGATATTTACCCACCATGCCAACCAAAATAGGGTAATGATCCATGCTGATTCTAGATAAGTTTATACAAGAAATAGAACCCCAAGCATCAAGGCATCTTTCATTGAAAATTGCCCTGTCAATTCTTCTTGCCACAAACCTATTCAATAATTTTTTGTACCAAGTGTATTTAGCTCCAACCAAGTTAATCTCAATCAAGAAATTAATATCAATAAAATCTTTGAACTATCTAGATGAAATAGAATTAATCATGGCCCCCATATTCTCATCTGGATTCATGATGGCATTAAAATATCCAAGGACTAACCAAGGACCAAAAATTAATTAATTGAGATCCTTCAAATAAAACCATAAAATTCTATGGTCCTGATAATTATTATGGGCATGTACAAAGGAGAAAAAATAATGATAGGTTAAGTACCTGAAAGAACAAGTGAGTTTTTGTTCCCTACAAGAAACCAAGGAGATATTTGATATGTAATTATGTTCCATAAACCATAGTCTTTTCACCTCTGAAAGATAATTGTTAGAGTTAACCAAATCAAAGCCCAGATTTTCCAGATTTGAAATTTTTTAAGAGAATACTCTTTTAGGTTCAAAGATACCAAAGATAAGAGGCCTATGAAGCTAAATGAAGTTCCTAGGACAACTAATAGTGTCATATTTGGCCATCCCCTAGAAATTCCAGTATAGAATCTTCATTTGAACTTGATTCTAGGGTTAGATCCTGCTTTTTTGGATCCACCAACATTTAGTTATCCAGTTTTGGGAGGTCTTCCAGGTTTCTTTTTTTGGGTTGGGAGCATCCTAAATGATATAATTGATGTCATATCTAGACTTTTATTTTCCTGTTTTAACAAGTATCTCATTGGTCAGACCATCATCACTGCTTGCTACTGTGTTAGTTTCAACTCCGGCCTGAATGACACTATTATCAGCTTTATCAAAAAGCAGAGAGCCCCTAGGTGAAGGTGATCCATCTTCTGTACT
The DNA here is from genome assembly GCA_963277665.1 of Viscum album. Taxonomy (NCBI): domain Eukaryota; kingdom Viridiplantae; phylum Streptophyta; class Magnoliopsida; order Santalales; family Viscaceae; genus Viscum; species Viscum album. The sequence continues at coordinate 691,453,720 of OY728167.1, forward strand.
AATAATGATGCATGGATCCTTCATCACTGTGTGATTGAAAAAAGTGTCAGGAGATGCAGTAGACATTTCTGCTTCAATTATGGCTTGAGTGAGGACAACATCAGACATGTTGACAAGCAGGGAGCTCTCGGGTCTGGATAATCCATCTATGATATAGAACAGATTGCAGGGATCCGTTTTCAAAACAAAACTTGAGGAACTAGTAGGGAGAGTGAAAATAGTAGATGCAGTGTTTGAAAAAACTGGAATACTTTGAGGTTTCATGTCATGAGCAATGACAACATCATTAGAATGCTGGAGTAAATTAGCCCTAGTGGAAGGAACATTGATATTAAAGGGATTCATCTCTTCCTGAATTAACCTAACTAATTCCATGGTATCAGAAGAAATCTCCTGGAGCATGAGAGTTTCCTCCATTTCTATATGAATATTAAAAACCATATTGAATAAATCGTTTGAAATGTCAGATAACAGAATTTGATCCTCTGGGGAAAGAAACATGTAAGGGGAGCAAGGAAAATCCACATTCGCTTTATCTTCTGCCTCCACCATATCATCCCATGAGAGTTTCACCATTTTGGAGTTCCCAACTTGAGGCAGGACATGATCCATAGATTGATCTTGAACCATTCCAGTTGGGACAATATGTTTTCTAGTGGTGCCTTTGGTTTCAACCAGGACCTTCTTACTTTTTTTATTTCTATTGACCTCAGTCCAATCTAAGCCCTTAGAATCAGCATTGAACTTATTTTGAAGCACCCTGTAGTTAGTAACAGAATGTTCCACTATTTTTAAAACATCACAAAAATGAGGAACATTTTCATATTCCACTTTCACTTCAGTTGTGTTACTATTTTCTTGAAAGGAAATTCTAGAAGGCCTTTTGCTTTCCATGTTTATATCCACTATAATTCAAGCATAGAAACCCAACACACTATCCATAGTCTTCTGATCCAATATGATTTGGGTCACAAGGCATGAGGAAATGTCATTTAGAATTGTTAGATGACAATAAACCCAATTTAAACCATGTAACCTCACCCATAATTGAGCATTGGACAAGTTGAGGTTGAATGGATTAAAATTGGCATTCCATTCAGAAATCCTGATAATTCCAGGTTTGAGTTAGAGGTTACCAAAGTTCCATGATACATTCGTGTCATCTTTGGAGTGTGGAATTATATGGAAATATCCTCTCCTAATTAGAATTAGCCTCCAATCCCGGTTATCCCAGCAATGAGAAATCATGTTCATGAGATCAACGAAGGACCAAAGCCTATCCCCCTTCGAGTAAATGACTTAGCCCAGGATCGAGAATCTACAAAGATTAATACACTACTACAAGGCCTCCAGATCGGACAAGACTGAGAAACCTCCATTCTCAAGTCTTCAGACATTAGAGACCTAAATGATTCCACCCTAACAGGATCAGAAGAACATGTAAGCGCCTCCAAAAAAGATAAACCCCTCTTTCTCAAGATCAGAAGTTCAGGAGGATCTGAAGCAGTGATCTCTTACATTAACAGGTGATGAAAATCTTTTAAAGATAATTCCCACTCTAGGTTAAAATAATTCATTATTGGAATAAAATAAGACGTCTAAAGATCCATCAAATTCTATTATCATATTCCGGATCAACGACGCCCACGCCCGCTCTCACTATCTCCCTCCAAGTTATACATTCTATTGAAATGTATTTACAGCCAAATTAAATTTGAAATTGATTCTAATGATATAAATTGGATTAAATGATGCAAATGTTATTTAATTATACATTAAAAAATGAAAAATATAATTCTACACTATAAATAAATTTTATTAAAAAGCATTTTTAAATTAAAATGCAGTATTTTTCTCCATTCATCAAAACATGAAACCTATCAGAAAAATACCAAAAACTCTACCAGATTAAATTTTCATGTAATTATTTAAATTAAGAAGATTTTTTTTAAAATAAAATTTAAAAATGTGTTAAAAACAAGATTTAAAACAATTGCTTCATTAAAAAGAGGCAAAATTCCTTTTTTAAAAAATACTTCTTTTATTTGTAAAATTGGATTTGTTCTTATATCATGTCTAGAAAAAACATAAGAGGAATATTAAAAAATAAATTGAATATATTATATATATATATATATAAATATTTAATTATTATAATCCAACATGATTTATTTTCTATTTACTCGTTTAAAACAATCTTCTTCACATTTAAATTGTTTTTCCTAAAAACATTTTCATTTATTTATAATTAATTGGTGTCCAAATAATTAATTATTACACATGTGTAACCCATATTTTAAAATTTTAGTTAATAATTTTCATTCCCACCATTCTAATGACTATGTTATAATGGTAAGATTTAAATAATAATATTTAGTTTTTCATTTAATCTCGATGTGGTGTATCAAGTATGTTATCGAGCATAGTATTTCTTTTCTAGAAACATGGGATGTTACAATGATGTTATAAGTACATGAAAATATATTATTAAAATATGGTAATACTTGTCACATTGTATTCTGAAAACTAATTTCTATCACAGAGACTCATAAAATTATTTATCTTGAGAATATAAATGGAGTTATCAAACACAAATGGCGATGAGCCTCTATTATCAGTATATATATTAGGTACGATTTAAAAATTCATGTGTTTAATTATTTTTATATTATTTTTATTAAAATTTTATAAAATTTATATATATATATATACATAATAATTAGTAGTCCCATCACATGTTGATAACATTTTTCCTATATAACCCCTCATCTTACTTATATGAAAAGAAACAAAATTAACTCAGATAAAATTATAAAAATATCACAAAAAGTTGGTCATGGGTTTGAAAAAAAATTAATAAATGATAGGATATTTTTTAATACCTACCATAAAGAGGTAAAACTATTTATTCTTATTACTTTTAGGGTAATTACATTTTTTACATGAATTGATTATTAATTTAAAAAAATGAAACACTTGATGAAAATTATAATAAATCCAATTAATTCAATGATATTTTAATAGATTCAACGATATAATATCCATTAAAAATCACAAATAATGTACTGTTGTAATTAGTAGTATATTACCATTAATATTTTATAAATGGTATTTTAATTATTTGATTTATACTATATATTAAAAATATTATTTTTTTGGTATTGTGGTGGTTATATTTATAAATATACATGGTACTAGGATACTAAAAAGGAATAAGAATTTTATGGGTTTTTATAGATAAATATATGTTATGGTATATATAATAAAATTATAATATTTTAATATATACCATATTAATGTTTTCTAAATTTTTTACATTTTCAGAGTGTCCAAAACAAATAAATGGTTATAATTATGCCAATTATGTTTTAAATTTATAAAATTTATTATATTAGTTCATATAACAGTCATCCCTAAAAAGTTATTTATGATATGTGCATATTTATTAATATATATATTCTCATTTAAAATTTTATAATTCTTTTATTTATGCATGTATTTTTTAAACTAAAGGGGAAATTCAAGTAAATAATACTAAGAGGTGGAAATATATTCATTCAAGGATGACTGGACACATTACAGGGTGGTTGATGTTTCCAAAAATCTTGAAGATAGGTTTTTTATCACTTTTTTATTATTTTTCTTCTCTGGATTAACTTCATGTAAATTTTTTTATTAAAAATATGTGTTTTGTATCTTTATATAAACTGTACTTTTTAGAATATAAGCATTTTTGTTTTTTAAAAACATATTTCAAATTATAAAAAATGAGAAAACATTTTTATATTGTTGCAAAAATTAAGAACAATAATACTCAATTATTTTTTAACATGTAGGAACAAACTACGTATCAATATAACATAATATTTTACTAGAAAATTCCAAATTATATTTTTAAAATTATACATTTTTTATGTTCCATAATCATCTTTCAAAGAATAAAATTTAGTAAATGATCATGTTTTGTAGTAAAAAAATTTATAAATGACCATTCATTCATTTATCACATGTGATGTGACCAGAATGATTCTAATTTCATTTTTTCAATAAAAATAATTTTAAATTATATAATTTTTTGTCAAATAATAAAATATGAGAAAATTTTCTTGAGTAAATCCTAAAATTTAGAACAACTATCATTTATTCATGTGCGACCTATAGGAAAAAAATTGTGTCAATAAGACGTTAAATTTACGTATAATGATCAAAAGTTTTAGTATATAATTGTACGTATTTTTATGTTATATAAATGTGTGTATACTGATCCAAAAAAAATTATCAAGCTTGGGTTTTCATTAACATTTTGTTAAATTATCCTTCATTTATTTGTGAATTTTAGGAACAAATCGCACTCTAATTTTATAAGTGATTTAATTATAATTATTCAAAATTGTTTATAATTAGAAGTACTTTAAATTATACTAACATGTTTCAAATGATCAAAAACAAGAAGCAAAGCTTTGATTGTGGCCAAATTTTAGGATAAATACCGCCAATTCATTTTTTAATTGTACAAAAAAATGATGCAATCTAACATGTGATTTTTTTCAAGATAATAAAAGTTGTATTTTTTTTAGTTATAAGTGTTTAATAAGTTCTAAAAACATGAATCAAATGATAAAATATGGGAAAATGACCTCTAATTATCACAAAAAAATTAGGAAAATTGTAATAGATTTATTTTTAACTTGTGGGATTAAACTTAAAATAAATTTGATGTGTGATGTGACTAAAATTATTCAAAGTGAAACTTTACTATTAAAACCCTTTTACTTTTTACAAATATACATCAAACAGTCAAAACCAAACAAATAAGCATGGTTTGTTGAAAAAATTTAATACAATGATCGATGATCCATTTTTTGATATAGAAATAAATAATACATCAATATACTGTGTGATTTTAATAAAATAATCAAGATTTCTATTTTTACAATTTTAAGAGTTTTTAAGTTCTATAAACATGCATAAAATTATTAAAATGAAGAAAAAAATCATATTATTTTGAAAAATTTGTAAAATTATCCTTGATTCATTTTTTATTTATAGTAATAAATCCCACGTAAAAAATGAAATTTAAGATGAAAATAATTACTCAATGTTCATTTTAATAATTAAAATTCTTGTATGTTCTATAAACATGAATCAAACAATAAAAGTTGAGCAAACATGCTCATATTGTCACTAAAATATAATTCAATGATAGTCTATTCAATCATAATTTGTATAAAAAAACTACATGTTAATATGATATTTGCTTTTATAGGAATTATCAAAAGTGTATTTTAATATTATAAATGATTTTAAATTTATATAAATTACTTTAAATGGCCAAAATTGAGAAAAAACTCAGATTACCATAAAAATTTAGAAAAAGGATTGTTGATCATTTTGTGAATTTTAGGATTAGACCAAATATCAATTTGATGCATTATCTAAAAAATTATTCAACATAAATTTTAGTAATTAAAATTCATTTTATGTTCTATAAATATATCTCAAATAATCAAAATGGATCAAATGATCTTGGATTATTAAAAAACATTATTTCAAAAAAAATTGATTCATTTAATGCATTTATTAAGAAACCACATTTCAATTATACTATTAGTTATCCATAAATGTTTAAAATTTATTTTTTACAATTATAATTTTTTTATGTTTAAAAACATGAATTAAATAATAAAAACTAAATAAATTAGTATGGATCGATGTAAAAAAATAAATAATAATATTCAATTTATTTATAACCAATAAAAACAAGCCACGTTTTAATCTTAATTTTGATGTGAAAAAAATCATTAGAAGTGAATTTTTATAATCAACTATATCTCAAGTTATATAAATGGCATCAAGAAATTAAAAGTTAAAAAATGGGCATTTATTTTCATAAAATTTTTAGGAAATGATCCTTCATTCGTTTATGATCTATAAAAACAAACTACACATTAATATGACATGTGATTTTCTTAGAAGGATCCAAATATCATTGTACAATTATATGTACCTTTTAAGTTCTATAAACATGAATCAAACAATAAAATTTGAAAAAAAATTACAATTATCCTGAAAAATTAGGATAGTGATAGTTGATTTATTTTTGACTTGTAGGAACAAATTACATATCAATCTAGTGTGTGATGTGTCTATGTTTGTTCAAAGTGAATTATGAAAATTATTAATCTTATAATTTCAATTAATGTTAATAAAATTATCAAAAATGATAAATATAGTTTTGACTATTTTATAAAATTTAGTATAATGATATTTTACTTATTTGTGACATGTAAGAACAAATTGTACATCAATTCGATGTGTGATTTTCCCAGAATTATCCTCAGTGTATTTTTAATATTATAATTAGTTTTCATTTTTTTTATTTAATATTAAAAAAACATTGTTTATTATTATTTATAGTTTAGTTTTATATCAATTATAGGAATAGTTTGGTAAATATAAAGTCAATGGATGTTTGATACTTTGACAAAATGATCCCTTTTGTCTGTTCCAATTTTTTTTTATATTTTTTATTATTATAACTATAATTGATAGTTTGTATTCATGTTATTTTTTATTTTTATAACTATAATTTATACATTAAATTGTAAAATAATTACAATGTAATGATATATCTTTATTTTATGAAAATACATTATTTATTAAAAATGTTATTTTTACTTTTGGATACTGTAGTAGGTTTTTCTATTGTTTTATACTCTAATAGATAAAATTACCTTTCTCTGTGCAAGATTTTAGTGTTGATAAATTCTAAACCCTTATTAGTTTTAATTTATTATTGGTAAAGGTTGATTTTTTTCTCTCAAACTCTTTTTTTGGGTGTATATGTAAAACCAATTTTAGGGGTTAAATGGGAACCTAGTGTAAGGTAATGGCCTCAAACACATACAACATTTAAATAACCAAATATATTTAAAATACAAATACCAAATACAATTAACTATAAAAAATCATATCTAGACTTGATATGATTGGGAATGACACATTGGATGGTGTAATATAAGCTTTAGAACCAAGAGCCTCAGTAGTGTGCACCTGAAGACCCTGTGACCCCTCGTCATCTGAGGATCCATGCCAAAAATATCCCCCCAATGATAGATGTTTGTTATGGATAACCATAGTAGGAACTACCATCACCATTTAAGAACACCATATATCAATTCCCTAAATCTGTTGAGAACCATTTAGAGTTGGATCCAAATATAATCTCAGAAAAAACATTACAAAAATAAGATGAAATCCATCAAAAAAATAGATTTACACCAACATTTTATGAACCTTGAGTAGAGAGAAACCAATAGGGTAATATTTTGAAATATATAATTCTAAAATCAATAACATCTTACTCATTTAATGGAAACTCTACCAAAATGATTATTCCACTTCCCCAAGGGTGTAAATTTGGCCCAAAAGCAGGAAATACCACCTAACCAGACACAAATACTAACTGATCATATCCTGAAAAAGCCCAAATGAGGTCGGGATGAGCTTGACACATGGGTTGTTTATGCTGGGATTAATGTTTTATATTTTGGCTATATACCAAGCTTAAAATCCAAGCCTGTGAACCTATCCTAAAATCCAAGAATGGTGGCTCGGCCTGTAGGAATGATTCAATATGGGAAAAACCTAAAAACACTTAGAAACTCATGATAGTGGAGGATCAAACCCCATAAAACTAGCTTTCATGGATACACTTGGACCAACTGTTATAGGTGTTGCATCTATTATACTTATATTATATCTATAAATATATCTCTATTTCAAAGAAAATTTAAAAATAATAGTATGATGATATTTTTTTGAAAAAATTATATATTGTTTTATACTTTGATATTAATGTCATGATTAACCTAGGCCGATGGAATGGACTAGGGAAAGTACTGAGCGATGTTCTTGCACAATTTGTTCCATCATACCTAGCTCGTTTGGTTATGGGACAAACCATTTTTACATAGATACACTACCCCATATGACATGATAATATAACCCATCAATTATCCAATACACCTATTAATAAAATATAATATGGAAATAAATTTATAACCTAATAATACCACCAAAGATACTAAAATAAATTATCTGGGATGGTACCAAGGTCAACTGAGAAAGATATCTTTCATTGCATGCCTAGGATCCACACTAAGGCGGGCACTATAGAAATCCAACATTAGTAGTGTAATATTTTGGACCTTATGACCAGCTACATTGTGAGATTTCTAGTGGGGTAGGTGTCCGGAGGAGGTTATAATGTGGATGGAGGGAAAAGGGGGTTGTGGTTGGAGAATATAGCCGAAGGGAGTTTTGTGGCATGGAGGCATGTGTTGCACTAAAATGATGGTCATTGGGATGTGGAGAGGCCATATATATCATAGGGTCTTGAGATGAGGTTTTATGTGCTACTTCCAAATTTGGTATAACTATAACATAGATATGACTATGGTATAGAGATGGGTTTCTTACTCAAGTGGTTGCGGTATAGGGGTGTTGGATGAAGCGTAGAGCCATAGAGGAGGCTATTTAGTGGTTCTTCCTTTTTTGGGGTATCTATTCAATGGATATAGGCTACAACGTATCCCCCTTCCTTTTGTTGGGTTATATTTTGTAGTGGTCTGAGCTACATCATAGCCCCTTTCCAATTTTATCAGATCTACAGTGCGGATAAAGTTGTGTTTCTTAGTGGCTACTTTGGCCATCCAAGCTATGGCATGGTCCTTCCATTTACATTGTATTCTTCTCTTTATCTAGTATCTTGGGTTGCCCAACTGTATTCAAAGGATGTATTTCATCCCCATTTTATTGGATTTCAACCATGGCCTTGTGATATTTATTATTGGTCATTCTAAGTGAGTTTCATTCATTTTCTTCATTGTTTTCCTCTTTAATATTCATATAGGGACAAGATTTTGTCAAGGAATGAATGTTTTTTGTGTTTTATAGGTAAGGGAATGATGTGGTTGTCGTTTTCAAGGCTATTAATGGTTTCTTACTTCATTTTGGGGCTCATTGGTGGTCTTCCTCTTGATCCAACCTTATTCAGTGAATCAAAAAGCTTCGTATGATATAGGGGATCTTTTGTTTCTATTCTAGTTGTATCAGGTGGGGTGGGTTTTGATCATATTTGTCTTCAGTAAGACATTATGAACCAGCCTAATAAATATAAATAATTGGTTTAATTGAAATTTAAGTGGAAGAGGAATGAAATCACAATTTTTAAATATTTTTATATTTTTTATGTTGTGATGGTATGGGTTTGATGCCCCATTCAAAATCATGTTCATTGGGGGGGGGGGTTCATTGTGGTTATTATGATTATATAACACTCATTTTGTAGTTGTTTTATAACATTTTAAATGGAGTTTTTTAATCACTTATATCCATCTAAAGAGTTAGTTTCCCCTAAAAATTATGGATTGTGTGAGAATTCACGTGCGAAGTGATTTTAAATGTGATGAATGCCCCTTGATAAATCTGAAATAAGTTATGTGGTTGTGTTGTGTGTTTTTGATGTGTGGTGGTAATGTGTGGTTGTGATATGGGGTGGATGTGAAGATTTATGTGGTTTTGAAAAGTGGTGGATGAGATGGAAAGTGGTGGTGATGCGGCTGTTGTGAAGCGTAGGAAGTTGTGGCTATGAAATGGTGGAAAAGTGGGTCTACATGGCATGGGAAGAGGGTTGTTTGTCATGGGTTGTGTTGTTCTAGATGCATGGGTTGTGAGGGAATTAAATTGAAAGTGATGATTTGAAATGGAATGGGTTGAGGGGTTAATGGATTCTTGAAATAATATGGGGATTGTGGTTAATTATGGTGGGTTTTAATTATGAACTAAAAGGGATGAAATAAAGAAAATATGGGATAGTTAATTGAAATTGGTTAGTATATGGGAAATCTAGAAATTTGATTAATTAAAATGAAAGGGGTGGAATCTGGTTTATGGCTTGTGCCTTGTGCCTTGTGGCTTGTTTATGTGGTGTTTTTCATTTATAGGTGGCAGCGAAGTAGTGGGTGTGATGTGTTTTGGTTGTGATGTTGTGAGTCAGTTAGTGCTCTTGCTGTGACTCCATAGGTGAGGCTTGTGTATTGATTTATATATATACCTTTTAAGTTAATTTTGATTTATATACAAACCCAACCTATGTCAACCACTTTGTTTCAACAACCAAATGTTTTGGTTTCATTTTTCTTAACATCCTAGTGGTGAGGATTGATGGTTGTCTACCCACTCTTATCCAATCCCTCCTCTAAGAAATGTTGACATGCATGGGTTGTGATGGAAAAAATTCAAAAAGTTCATTATGGTTATGTTTTATGATATGGATTATGATGGGGGTCATGAATGGTAGGAGGAGGGCACGGGGTTTGTGTCCTCCATGTTCGTGATACCCAACTATTTTGGTTATAGTTGTGATGTGGTGTAATGAACCATGTATCTATGGGCGAGATGTGATGTGATGTGATGTCCAAGGTATCTTTGGTCAATATATTATGTGATGTGATGTGATGACCCTCTTGTCTTTAGGTGGGTTTATATATAAAAGTGATGGGAGCACTAGGATGTATGGAATTGTGGCGAGAGTGAAGAAAATCAATGGGAAAGGGGTATGGGGTACCATTTTTTGATATGATTTTATTATGTTACTATACCTGGATGTGTTATTTTGTGAGTTCTCCCTAGTGAGGTTGGGTCTAGGTTAGTGGGCCTATTTATTTATCTTTGGTTCTATTCTTTTCTCACTGGTGCATTAGTACGCTTCTTTCACATGTGAATGAGAGACTTTGTTTATGATCCTACTGAGTATACTTGTATGCTGACCCCACATATATGCAAACTATTTTTTAGGTTTCTAGGAGGACTACATGGACCATTATGGACATTACTAAATCATACCTTCGAAATATTGATGTATTACTACCATATATTTTCCTTTTGGATATTTATTTGGAGACTCTTGTTTTTCTCACATTATACATGCATGGGGGGTAGTTTTTGGTTTCCTTTATTTTATATTATGAAATGGAGTCAATTGATCAATAATATCCTATCTCATAATACTACATCTATTATAGATGTTAAATCCTCCCATGTTCATATATTTATACCCTCTATGTTATTCTCCAACTTGGGGAATACTAGAGGTGGGAATTGAGGGTCATTATCATTTTCCCTTTATTTCCAGCCTAGGAGGGGTACCTTAGGATGGAATGGGTCCTAATAGAGTCGTATTATAGTATTTTGTTAAGGGATAGTATAAAGTTTTGAGTTCGGCACAGTGAGGATTGCATGGGTTGGTATGGAAATGAGTCTAGGGATGAACAACTAGGGCATGGGGTTTTAGGTCCCCTTATGATCTGATGTAAGAAGTTTGAGCCTACCAAATGACCAAGTGAGGTGTTGCCTCTTCTAGAGACTAAGTATAGGTACATACATCATGATTGACTTATATTCTTGTTTTTATTAGTTGGTTTTGGGAAATATAAAATGAATTAAATAAATCTTAATAAAATTCTATACTACCAGGATTAGAAAATCCTTATTTACCTTTTTAGCTATGGATCCATGTTGTTGTCCTCATGTGGTTCAAGAAATATAGGTTCAACAGGATTACTCAATTGAACACCTAAGGGTTGATCTAGTTGAGTAGGATATTTAGTTTCAGATAACATTGTGTGTCATTTAATGGTAATCCTTGGGTAATAAGGGAATCATCTATAATATACTAATAGATAGTTGGTTGGAGGATTTCGATATCAATTTCAGTTTGATCTAGGAACTACTTAAGTATTGGATTCCTTTAGTAGTTAGTCGGATGTGAGCAGTTTCACATTAGTGGTGGATACTGTATTTGGGTGAGTAGAAGGAGTCAGATGTTTCAGGGGTTTAATTTCAGAAATATTTCTTAGAATAGTTCCATTCATCAACCATGAAGGTAGTAAATATGGAGGAAGTATTTTCTCTTCAGAAGGGGGTATGTGTATGTTATATTTGTGGATTAAGTTCAACGAACATTTTCATCTCACCCCAACCTTTTCCTAATGAGTTCTATGTAAGGAATCTTGAGGTGTCACTCCATCATTTTAACTAGTATATAGTTACTCCCTTTATGTTTCTAATGTATTTAGATGTCCAAAATAAGGTGGATTTTATCGAGGGTATGCACTCATGAAGAGTATTACCATGAGAGGGGAACTAGTAGGTATCCTCAAGGAGAAAGGTTTTTAGTAGAAAGATTTATGTGCTAGGCCCTTTAAGGATTAGACTAGTAGGGATTCGACCTTAGAAAATTTATTTCCAGCCTTCTGGGGAAAATGTTTTTATTCTTTTACTAGGGTCCTTGGGATAGTATTATTAGATTTTGTGGGGAAAGTTATTCATTAAAATCGGTGACTAGTGGTTCTCATTTATTGAAAGGGTGGAGTTGTTCTGGTTCAACATCAGTTCCTACAGTAGATATCAATAAGTCTGTTTCAACATAAGGGTTGGTAGAATATTTCTCCAATGAGAGGAGATGGAGAAGATAGAGGTTGATCATAGGATGTTACTCATCTTTAGGGACATAATCTCAAGAATGTCCATGTGGGTGGTCATTAGTAGAGAGGTAGAAGAACCAGGCATAGTTAGGTTCATGTAGTGGATTTGGTATTTCTAGAGGATCCATAGATCAACAGAAGTACGATCATCTTTTCATCTACCCTTTCTTGTGCATTATTTGATCCAAGAACTTTTCATTACTTTCTTCACTATCTATATTCCATTATCTAGGACTGGATGTAGTTATTCCTCACATTCCCATAGTGTTTACTATTCTAGTTGGAGGCTAGATGAGTTTTTTTATGTGTTGATGTTATAAAATAATTATGGGCCACATCAATTATATGTGGATATTTTCTTACTACAGATGAAATTGTAAATTTTCATTATTAACATTAATTGCTTTTATTCCATGTGTGTTTTTTTTATATTCTAGCGGATAGTCATGTTCTTGACTGTGTATGGTCGCCATGTAGTTTTTGTTGGTGGGAGGAGTTTTCAGGCGGGTAGTAGATGTATGGAGATCCTTCTTTCCTTGATAACCCACATGTATATGGAATTAGTGGTCACTAAGATAGAGTAGTCTCATATGGTTTCTAAGGAGTTATTATATTTTTTATTAAGGATATTTTAAATCTACCCCATCAACATGATGTTGAGTACAGAATAGACTTGCATCCTGGTGCTTCTCTAATTTCAATGGATTTTTATTGTATGGAACCATCTGAGTTTTAGGAGTTGAGGTTCCATATATATGATCTGATATAGAAGGGTTTCATCTGACCTAGTGTGTCATCTTGGGGTGCTTTTTTGTAATTCTCCAAGAAGAAGGATTTTAGTATGAGACTATGTATAGACTAACCGAGGTTTAATCATGTAACAATCAAGAAAAATTAACCTCTTCCATGGATACATGAACTTTTCAACAAGTATAGGGGAAATAATTTCTTCTCTAAGATCGATCTGTGATCTGGATATCACCAGATGAGGGAGAAGGAGGGAGATATCCCAAAGACTACCTTCATATGTAGTTATGGGAACATTCTGTTCATTTTCATGTCATTTGATTTCATTAACACAACATTTATGTCCATGGGCCTCATAAACTCCATGTTCTATTTCATACTCATTTCATAAATGACATCTTAATCTACTAAATTTTAGAGCAGGAACATTGTAATCATCTCAATGTTTTCTCAAAAGTTATTTAATTCCACAAACACTATGGAATGTTTTCCAATAGTATTTTTTGGACATGAGAGGTTCATTTTCTTGGGAACATGGTGGCTCAGTAGGGTGTGGTCATGGACTTTTCAAATATTGAGGTAGTTGTTTCTTGGGCTGCACCCAAGAATTTGGAAGATTTTTTGTATCTTCCATGGTATTTCATGATATTACCAGATATTCGTGTCTGATTTCTCATTAATGATGGACTCATTGACTAATTTGAATAGTAAAGACCAGGATTTTATCTAGATTGATCAGTTTCATGTTGTGTTTGACTACCAAAATTAGATATTAATCAGTATCCAAGTACTTCAGTTTCCAGAGGAAGGGGTGATGTTTGAGGTGATTTTCAATGGTTCCAATTTGTACCTAGCATGCGTATTGATGTATCAGAAGTTAGTGATATCATATAATTCTATTCAGTTATATCACCAGGAGTGTAGAAAATTCACCGATGATCTAGAACTAGTAGAAATTTTCTTTGCACTAAATCTATGGTGACATTACCTCATGAAGGAGTGTTTTGTGGTCTTCATGAATCAAAAGATCTTGAGGTATATATTTTCTCATCGTGATATGAATCGAAAGAAATATAGGTAGGTATATTTTCTTCATGATTATTAAAATTAGATATCCTACACCCTATGAAAGGGGAATTTTTTTGCAGACGCTTTGAGCTGGATCTTGTGGAAGGGTGTTGTTTAAGAGTTCAGGGTTATTGGAGGGTGAGGGATGAGTTTTAAACCATTCATATAGATGAAAGGTTGGATGTTGGAGGGGGTTTCATATTTCATATGTTAGTTAATTATAATTTGAAACAATCTTTGGATGAGTTTCAGTGGGGATACTGAGAGTCTTGAGTGATGCATGATTGTGTTGGCCATGGTGATTCTCCAAAAGGATAGTTAGAGGATGCTCAGTACCAGATGTTGTTTCAGTGGATGTTTTTTGTTTCGATGGTGATGCATGCGGTATTAATTCTTGATTTTTACATATGTACTTTGGTGGTACACCCATGACTTTCCAAGATGTATTGTGGCATGAGGATATAGTTTTTGTGCTCCAGATGAATTGGTGGCTGGTGGAGTTTTTGGATTGGTGTTTGGTTTTCCAGCTGTTAAAGTATGAAAATAATATTTTTGGTGGTTTTTGGTATCCATTGAATCTTCCTGAGTATAAATGGGATTACAGATTAAGGGAATTACTTATACGATTACCCTAAGATCATGGAGTTTGTGGTTATATATTGGTAATCATGGACATGTGGACAAAATTAGCTCAATTCCTGATGATAAAATAATTGGATGCCATGGATGTTTTGGTAAGTAGGTATGTAGATGAGGATGTGTAGATTTATAGAGTCCTAAGATCAATTTTCTGATGTTTGGATTCTTGTTTAATCACATGAGTCTGTGGAGGATTGAAAAAAAAATCACTCATTTTCACCTCATCACTGCTTTGTACCATAAAATAGATGGGAATATGGAGAGTACTATCTATATTCTAGAGGATATGCTGAAGAAATGTGTCTTGGACTTTGTTGGATATTGAGAAAATCATAGTCAATTGTTTGAGTTTTCTTAGAACAATAGTTATCACCCATCTATTAGAATGGATCCATTCGAGGCTTTGTACAGGAAACCCTGTCATTATCGATTATGTTGTGCTGAGCTTGAGGATTCATCATCTCTCAGTGCCAATGTAGTGTAGATCAGGATAGAGAAGGTTTAGTTTGTTCATGAGATGATATATATAGCATAGTACCAGTATAAGAATTATGTCGGTTATAAGAGGAAGTCGTGGGTGTTTGAGGTGGAAGATCATGTGTTCTTAAATGTTTCTCCTCGATGTGGGAAGCATAGGTTTTTCAAGGGAAGTAAGCACTTGCCTTTATTTTTTGGGCATTTTAAGGTGTAGGGGGCATGTTTTAAAGGTTTATTATTGGTTGGTACTCCCACCACATCTAGATTATATTCACATTTCCTTCCACCTCTCTTGGATCTATCAGTATCTTCATGAGGACTCTGATGTAATTTAATGGGGATAGTTTGATATTGAGGATGGCACAACATTTATTGAGTAGCTAGTAGGGATTTAGGATCATTATGAGAAGGAGATGTATGGATTGACCATTCCTTTTTTTCGTGTTCTATGGAGTCATGGTGACTTGGAGAAGAGTACTTGGGAGCATGAGATATAGATTCAAACCCATTACCTGGAGTTATTTTAAGTTTCATCTTGTTTTTCCTTTCTCTATTGATGTGATGTTTAGATCTTATTGGTTATGAGATTTTCTTTTTACATGATATGTGATGTGTGTTAAATCTTCAAGGATATAAAGAAGGGAAAACCTGATTCCTAATCAAGATGTTTTATAAAATAACATGTATTAAAACCATGTGGGTAAGTCAGTGCCACCAAAAGTGGATAATATCATGAAATGGAAGGTAGAATTACATTATTTATGTGCTTGGGTCCGTGTTCTGTAGTGGTTATGGTAGTTGTTGACTTAGGATGTGTGGAGGATGAGATGTTGGTGTAGATGGTTATGTAGAGACAGAGTAGTGTGCAACTGATGAAATGGATTTGGTTGTGTGGGATATTTAGTGAGTTTTATCATCTAGTCTTTGTGTTTTTGGTTGGTGGTTTTGTTTAGTTGTTACAAGATCCCTAATAGGAATATCATGGGATAGTTATTCGGACCTCATTTACATTTTCCTTTCTATGTTGGGTTTGATTCTCAAGGTAGATAATATTTTGGGAGGTATATATGCGATAGTATGCACCTTCTGACTTATTACATTATAGGAATTATTGTTTCATAGGTTTCCAGAGGAAGTTTCATGGTGGTTGTTGGGAAAAGAGATGTTATAGCTAGAGAATCCAATTGAAGGGAGTTTTGCAGCATGGAGGATTGTGTTATAGAATAAGTTTGGATGTTGCGGAATGGAGAGTTTGGATATAGTATAGGATCTCCGAAGGATGTTTTTGCTGCTACTACCAAAATGGATATAGTTGTTCTGTAGAGAGTGGTTCCAGCATGAAGAAGGGTTTCTTACCCAAGTGGATGTAGCATAGGGGTGTTATATGTGGTGTAGATACCTGGTGGAGGTTTTTTGGAGGTTCATCCATTTTTTGGTTAGCTAAACTACATATTTGGGATACAATATATCCCCCTTCCTATTTTTGAGTTCTACGACATAGCAGTATGGTCTGTTTCATCGTCCCATTCCAATTTTATCATATATGTAGTGTGAAGATAGTCATGTTTCTGAGAGGCTACTTTGAACAGCCAAGATACAATGTGTTCCTTCCCTTTGTGTCATAGTCTTCCCTTTTTTCATCAATTCTATGGTGTGGGGAGGTCGGTTGCACTGTATTCTTATGTTTTTCTGAATAAGTATAAATTATAAAATCCCCTCAAACCCTATCTTTTATTTTTTTTTAATTTCTCATATTTCTTGGGAAACCTTATTGCATCCCAAGGACTTATTTCATCCCCCTTTCAGTGGATTTCAAACCTAATCTTGGGGGGGTCGATTGTTGTTGTTTCTAGGTGATTTTCCTATGGGACTTGTTAGCCTAGAACCAAATTATTTTTACTTTATGATACATGTATTCATGTTTTTAATATTAATAAACTTCTTATCACATAATGATTGTTCTTCTCCGTAACATAGTATGTGATAATGTCCTAAGATTAGTTGTCACTCTAAAAGTTTATAGTTGTTCCCCGCTATGATGAGAACCCAAAAGTGCTACGATAGTATTATTCAATATATGGTCTATAGTTGGATGATATCATTTGAGGGGCACAAATTATATGGTCTATCAGGGGTGGATACTTATAGGAATTTGAGGAACCTTCTCATGGTTTACTCCCTTGGTAATGTCTAGGATGGATATTATGAGAATGAGACCCGCCAGTAGGAAATCAACATTTCTATGTGTCATTAGATGTCTCTATATGTGGACATGTGAATTGGTACTTAGGCATTAATATTATTATTAATAAGTATTATGAGTCTTTCACTTATATGTATTGATGAAAACTATGATAACATATTTTTGTGTCGAATTAGGATATTTTTTGTGGGTCACAAGTAATATTTCATTAATGAATAATTCAAGAAAGGATTTACCCCTTATGTTTATTAACAGAAGCTTTTATCTCATTCCCTTTGATGGAAATTTAATATCTTAAATAAATCCACGATCATGGTGTTTATAAGAAATTTCTATTTCTATAAAGTCATATAAATAGATATCGATCACATAGGTTGATGGCACTGGCATGCAACCTGATCAATTAGATATATTGTGATAAAGGGATTATATTACACTGTAAGAATTCATATGAGGTGGCATGTCATTGTGGAATTAAATTTGTTCTCTATGGGTTCCTTCGCATGTTTCTAGACATTAACCATGGACTTTAGGTTTCTTCTCCTAATTCGATCGAGAAATAGGCCTAGAGGGTCACACACAAAGTGTATCCAAAATCGCAGTTAAATAGTATATTATTATTTATTATTTAACAATTTGAATAAATATTATTCCCATACATGGTTTAATAATTATTCATGTATGCTTGATCGCATTTATTCTTTCACTAGTTATTTGAGAGAATTTTTTGTGAGCAGAACATTTAATAAATATTTATTTTCTATTTAGTGAATATAATATTTATTTATTTATTGGGAAATAATGAAGTGATATTTATTTAACAAATAAATAGAAATTATTCAAATCCTAATAAATATTTTGTAGGAATAGAAGATTGAGTTTAATGGTCTGGTGAGAATTGATAATATTGAATATTATTTAATTAAATAATTTTTAATTTTTATTCACATGTTCAATGCATGTAGAGAAATAATAATATTACTATTATTATTTGACATTGGGTTTTTATAGGATTTAATAAATAATAATGGAACTTGTCAAATTATTTTATTATAACCCAAGCAGTACAAATACCAAATTATGTTCAATTATTTTATTTTAACCCTAATCGTAAAAACACCAAATTATGTTATTTTCTCATTAACCTATTCAGTTGTGCATAATGGATTTGCAGAAAAACCTCCCAATCCTAGAGATCTCTATTCTCTAAAAATTCTATCAAGAATGGAGAGAAATCCTCCTCCATTGAATCAATTAGAATTATTTGGAAGCGGTTATAGAGGAGATTAAAGACAGACAACACAAGTGAAATGATCTTCTATGCTAGCACCCTGAGACTCCTTCGGTGAAGTTTGGATATTCGTGGAATAAGTGTGGATCACCATTAGAGGAAATCTATGTTTGGTTTCTACAACACAACTACGGTGCATTGTATAACTGTCTCCTGACACATCAATGAAGAAATAATCCCACAGAGGTAATTATTTAAATAATTAAATTAAATATAAAAATTATGTGTTGATCCTTCTCTATCATTTCCGGCGTAATTATTATTTTTCTATTTCATTGACTCAATTCTATGGATCACGGTGTCCATAATTTTATAGATCTAGGATTGATCATTGATTATGAAAAAAAATTAATGTTGGGCACCACCATTGTATGATACTATTACGCCTAGAACCTACAACTAGTATTAAAGGGGGAACATAATTTCTTATAATTATTTAAGATCATTTCTCATTTACGCATTTATAATTTTGTTTTTCAATTCAAGCTTAATCGTTATTTAAATATAAATTGCAATATCTGTTTCTTCCTCATTGGTTTCTCATAGATCTAATCAATACATTTAATTTTTTGAATAAAATAAAATTGAGGAACTCATCCGGAGGAGCCAAGGATTATTCCCAGATAACACAACACTACACGCTGTGTAAATGAAGATACAAGTCATGCAGTTGTGTTCAATGCACCAGGAGTTAATTCGGTAATTAATCAACCCATGTTCATTAATGAACTGTAGTGTAGTAAATTCTTATACCGTGTGTTGATTGGGATAGATTGGCGCATGATCAGCCAGAATACACGTTGTTCGACCCATTGGCGACAATGTGTGGTCCCTTTGTGTCAAAGATGGACCATGTATTCAATACACAACCTACCTGATGGGTAACCTCATAACATAGAGTCAACATGGTGTGTGGTCCATTTGACATGTCGTGTACTCCAAATATTCCAAGCCACATACTACACACCGAGTCCCTAGTCATGTGTCTCGAATAGACGGTGAGAGATCTACACGCCATGTAGATCAGATCTACGAACTGTGTACGTATACCAATTTACACATATTTAAAATTTATTTATTTTACTATGAAAACCTTGAGGCATTTACTTACGTGTGGTTGTAAATATAGGACATTCCATGTAATAGGTTTCAATATACATAAGTATTTACATGTTTAATTAATATTTTTATAATGTTTAATATCATAATATCATGTATGATTCATATTACAAGTTGTTACTCTACGTAAATTGAAGCATAAAACATGACCAAAAAATCATGTAATTTATGTGATCGTCAATTAAGTACACATCATGAAAGTATGTGATAAGTCGTGTATTCCATATTTCAAATAGTGTAAAATAGTATATTTTTATAATACATGTTGGGTAGATTTCGACAGGAATTGACAGTGTTTCCTCCAAGTTACATTTATTTACAATGTTAATTTTAAACGAACTTATTTAATTTGTTTAAAATTATAATGGATGAGAAACTAAAGTAAATTTATATAATAATTAATATAAAAGGATTGATTAATTAAATATAAAAATTTATCAATTCGAGCATGAATTATCTTAACTAATGATTATTTAAGAATTGAAAGCTAGTTTTATTAAATGTGTAATTAAATGCATGCTAGTGGATGATCATGATATGGACCAGACCTTCGTATGTAATTGGATTAATTTTAATTTATTATTAAATGAAATCGTTGGCCTTTGTGCCTTCTCTCCTCATTAATATATAGGGCATGCATGACCATGGTTTTCTTTTATGTAAAACCCCATTTACCCCTCACCTGTGTGTGAGTAAAAGCATATGTAATGGATGGATCTCGCAAGATAGTGGAGGCGGTTTAAAATGGTGGATAGGTGGAAATATATAAACACGATCCTCAGATTGGTTCAAGGTTTTTCTCCCCTAGGTCAGAAAATAGTTTACCAACCAATAGATAAATGAACCATTAGAACAACCTCATGATAATACCCTTTATTTTAGTTCTGTCATTTTCATGGATATTCATTAAGGATGTTTTTTCATGATCACATAATTAATGAATTAACAATAATTTAATATGAAACTAAAATAAACTGGCATACCTGTAAATATTATTGAAAGACATGGTTAATCACTTAAGTAATCCCACTTAATATTAAAAAACATGTGATAAAGATAATAATTGTAAATTTATTCATAAAGGATAAAATACCTCAATAAAATATTAATTAAGTATAGTATTCCATTACATCAGTTAGAATCGAACCATAGTTCAAAGTGCTTGACCAGCCATAGTTGGGGTGCTTTCAATTATCATGGAATTACAACATCAGGTTTTGGGTTTACTTGTCTTGGTTTACATCAAGGGTTGACTTCCAAAGTAGGACTTGTTGTAACTGAGAGATAAATGTTGAGGAAATACAATTATAGGATTTCAGGATTAGGGAATCCACTCAACGGATCAAGGAACTATGAGTTAATGCAATTGGAATTTGGAATGCCAACCTAAAACCTTTCAAGTAGATTGACCAACCCAAATTGGGGTAATGAGAAGGGAAATATTGATCCTTGACACTATAATGTCCAAGAAATAGGATATTCCAAATCCAATTGTGAGGTTTAATGGGTTTTTATGAAATTGTGGGAGACTAATAAATATAATATTTATTCATTTGTCTAAATTTATCAAATAAAGTATTAAATCTATGATTATCTTATTTGTACAAATATCATTAAAAATGAAATCAAACATATCATTGCAATCCATAATTTAGAAGGAAAACCTTATCACCGACACTAATTTCTAGGAGTGAAAAAGGCGCCTAATGGTCATTCTTCACCATTAAAAGGAAATTGTATGTGCTAGAAGAACCTTTTCCGGTTGCGATGGGAAATGAGTCAAGTGATGAAGAATTATCTCTCTATGAGAAAAATATGAATGATGTAATATATCTTCAGTGCTTCATGATATCATCTATGTCCAATTAGATTTTAAATAAACATGAGAAAATGGATGTATATAGCATGATGTCTCACCTTAGGGATCTTTATAAAGAGAAGGTGTGATAAGAGAGGTATGAGATCTCAAATTCACTGATTACCACTAAACTTAGAGAGTTTGTGCTAGATGGGCCTCATGTAGTCAAGCTTATTGGCTACATCAAATTCCTGGATTTCTTAGGAATTAAATTCCAAGATGATTTTCATACAGATCTCATACATTCACCATGGACCAAGAACTTCTCTAGTTTTATGGTTAATTATAATATGAGAAATATTGATAAGAATCTATCAGAGCTTATGACCTTGATTTTCTGAGTGGATAAGGACATGGGGATTGAAAAACCCATATTCCTTATGGGGAATTAGAAGAGGAAGGATAAAGAAAAGAGGACCAAGAATTATAAACATCCTAAAACTCCTGATCACCATCCTACTAAGAAGAAGAAGATCCAGAGGTAGGGAAAGGGAAAGGAGGAAGTGTGTTTAGCATGTGGCAAGCCAGGGCATTGGAAGAGGAACTACACCCAAAATCATGGGGATTATAAAGTTGTGTTTGTTATAAATTTCAATATTTTCATATCTACAAATTGGGTATTTGGTATAGCTTTGGATGATCACATATGTATCCAAATGCAGGAACCAAGTAGATTCCGGAAGATTTCTAGAGGATCAATGGATCTTTAAGCTGCCAATGGTGCAAGGATGGCTGCTCTAGACAGTGGTGACTACCACCTTTCATTATCAACAGTAATGATTTTGGTTTTATATGATTGTTATTATGTACCCATTATTACAAAAAATAATAAATTTTTACCATGTTTAGATAGATATGGGTTTATTTTCTTGTTTGTAAATAAATGTTTTTTATTTTATTAGGAAAACATATGTTATGGTTTGAAACAATTAAATAATAGTCTATATGTATTAAATTGTGAAAATTAAGTGTTGGAAATTGATAACGAATCAAGTTCACATGAATCATACAACATCTAAATTTGGAATCAACATCTTGGAAATGTAAACAAGAAATATTTTAAAAAGCTATGTCGAGATGGTTATTTAGACTCTTCTAAGCTAAAACCACTTTATAGATGTCATGCTTGTTTAAAAGGAAAAAATGACCAAACCACCATTTGGTGGATAGGGTTAAAGGGACACATATCTTCTAGGATTTGTAAAAACTAATTTTTGTGGAGTATTTATACTAGAATATAGAGGTGGATATTATTACTTCATAACTTTTACCAATGACTTGAGTAGATGTGGATATATCTACTTGATGAGGTATAAGCTCGCGAACTTTGAGAAATTCAAGGAATTTAAGAATTAATTATAGAATAATATTGGTAATAAGTTAAAAAATATTTGATCGGATAGAGGTGGTGAATATCTTAACCAAGAGTTCACCGACTTTTTATAGGAGTTTGGGATTCTATCTCAACTCACTCTACCTTATACACCATAGTGGAATGGTGTTAGTGAAAGGAGGAAATGTACCTTTTTGGAATGAGTAAGGTCAATGATGAGTCACATAGATACTCCATTATCCTTATTGGGAAATTCATTACAAATTTTGGTATACACATTAAACAGAGTACCAGCTAAAGTGGAAAATGGAATTCCGTTCGAGCTATAGAGTGGAAAGAAACCCATTTTATCATACACATGTGTATGGGGTTGTACGGTTTATGTTAAAGCCTTCTCAAGAAAAAAATTAGCACTCTGAGGCATGAAGTGTATCTTTATAGGGTATCCCAAGAAAACTAAGGGATATTACCTATAAAAACCCTCAGACAAGAATGTGTATTTTTTCATAAAAGATGTCTTTCTTGAGAGGGATCACATCCTCAAACAGAATAGTGGGAGAAATATTGACTTCTAGGAAGTTGATGCTCAAGATACACAGGAGTTGGTATAGTAACAGATTCCATAGGTCCTCATTGATGTAGTAGTTCCTAAAACACAAGTATTGTATAGGAGCATAAGAGAGTTTAGAGAACCAGAGAGATTTGGTTTTCTAGTCACCGAGGATGGTGACCCATTATTGGTTGAGAATAATGAATATTTATCCTACAAGTATGAAGTAGAGAGATAAAAAGATATAAAATGGATAGAAGTTATGAATTCTTAAATGGATTTGATGTATCAGAACCAAGTATGGGTTTTGGTCAATTCACCATTTGATGTAAATTCTATTGTATGAAAATGGGTATTCAAGAGAAAACTGGACATGGAAGGTAAAGTAAGTACCTATTAAACATGGCTCATGGATAATGGTTTTAAACAGCATCAAGGAATTGACTATGATGAAACATTTTTTTCTATTTCCATTTCTAAATCCATCAAAATCATACTTACGATAAAAAATTAACATAATAATGAGATTTGGAAGATGGATTTTAAAACTGCATTCCTTAAGGGGAACCTTCGGGAAGATGTCTATATGACACATCCAGAACGTTTTGTGATTTTGAGGGATGTTTAAACAATTTTAAAGTTGCATATATATCCATTTATGGATTGAAGAAAGAATCTAGGTCATATAACATTAGATTCGATGAATCTATAAATGAATTTGGATTTATTAATAACGAATGTGATTCGTGTGTTTATAAAAGGTTTAATGGGATTGTGGCCTTTATCCTAGTAGTATATGTTGATGAAATATTACTTATTGGAAATGACATACCAGTATTATAGACATTTAAGGACGGTTTGAATAAGTGCTTCTCCATGAAGGACTCAGGCGAAGCATACTATATTCTAGGGATCAAAATCATTCATGATAGATACAAGAGACTTATTGGAATAATTAAAAGTACATATATTGACTAGATACTAAAGATATTTAGTATGGAACAATCCAATAGGGGATTTGTTCTAGTGTCATATGGTTTACATCTTTCTAAGAAAATGAGTGCCTATACACAATAGGAGAAAGAGAGAATGAGTAAGATACCTTATTCATATGTGATAGGATTAATCATGTATTCCATGTTATGTACTAGATGTTATGTTGCCTATGAATTAAGGAATGTAGGCCGATATGAAGCATATCTAGGAGAACATCATTGGGCTGGTGTTAAGGCTATACTTATGTATCTAAGAAGAACTAATGATTTGTTCCTATTGTATGGAGGATATAAGCAGTTGGTCATCATGGGTTATACTGATGTTAGTTTTCAGACAGGTCAAAATGATTCAAAGTCTTAATCAAGATATGGATTTTGTCTCAACGGAAGAGTTTTGAGTTGGAAGATTTCAAAGTAGCCAGTTGTCGATGATTCCATAGCAGATTATGAGTATATAGTGGATTTTGATTCATCTAAGGAAGATGTTTGGATTCCAAACTTTTCCCATGAGCTTGGTGTGGTACCTAGAAGTAAAGACCATATCAATTTTTTTATAATATTGCGGCAATGGATCTTGAAAAAGATCCAAGGTCACAGCAACGGACAAAGAATACATTCTAGAAGTATCAACTCTTGAGGGATTTCTATCAGAGGGGTGAAGTTGTAGTGATAATAGTACCCATAGAAGAGAATTTGGTGGACCCCTTGACTAATGTCCTATCTTTTCATAAGCATGAGTATCATATGAGAGCTATAAGACTGAAGGTTGTTAGTATTTAGATCTTTTGTAAGTTGGAGTCTGTTAGAGTTGGTTCCCTAGAACCAAATTCTTTGTAATTTATGATAAAATTGTATTCTTGGTTTTTAATATTAATAAACTCTTCATCACATCATGATTGTTCTTTTTTCATAACATAGTATGTGATAATTTCCGAAGATAATTTGTTGCACTAAAAGGTCATAGCAGTTCCCTACTATGATGAGAACCCAGAAGTGCTATGACGCTATTCCGGAATATATGTTCTATAGCTGGAATATATCATTTTAAGGACACAAATGATACAAGATATCATGGGTGGAGACTCATAGGACTTTTAGGAACCTTCTCATGGTGTACATCCTTGGTAATTTATAGTATTAATATTATGAGAATGAGACCCAACCGTAAGAAATACACATTTATATGTGTCGTTGGATGTTCTTATCTATGGACGTGTGTATTGGTCCTTAGACTCAAAGATTATTATTAATGGTTATTATGAGTTATGAACTTATATTTATTGGTGAAATCCATGATGACAGATGTTCGCAGCAAAGTAGGATATGTTGGGTGTGTCACGAGCAATATTTCATTAATGAATAATGTGAGAATGGATATATCCCTTCTATTCATTGATGGAAGTTAATATCTCATTACCTTTGATGGTAATGATATAGCCTAAATAAATCCATGGACATGGTGTTATATAGGAAATTTCTATTTTTAGAATGTCAAAGAAAGAGATATTAAGCACATAGGTTGATGGCACTAGCATGTAACCTGTTCTGTTGGAGATATTGTAATAAAGGGATTATATTACATAGTAATTTTTCATATGATGTGACATGTCATTATGGAATTAACATATTCCTATATGGGTGAATTATCATGTTTCTAGACAATAACCTTGGACTATATGTTGTTTCTACTAATTCCATTGAAAAAGAGGCCTATGGGGTCACACACTAAGTGTTTCCAGAATCTCAATTAAATAATATATTATTATTTATTATTTAACTGGATTAATTAATGTTATTCCCATATGTGGTTTAAAAATTATTCATGTACACATGATCTTATTTATTCCAACACTAGTTATTTGAGATAATATTTGTGAGCAGAACATTTAATACATATATATTTGTTATTTAGTGAATATAATATTTATTTATTTACTTGAGAATAATGAAGTGATGTTTATAAAATAAATAAATAGAAATTATTCAAGGACCAATGAATATTTTGGAGGAATGGTGAATCAAGTTTAATGGTCTGATGAGAAATTATAATATTGAATATTATTTAATTAAATAATATTTAATGTTAATTCACAAGTTCATCACATGTGAAGAAATGATAATATTACTATTATTATTTGACATCAGGTTTTTAGGGTTAAACAATTAATAAGGGAACTTGTGCAATTATTTTATTTTAACCCTAGCAATACAAATACCCAATTATGTTATTTTCTCATTAGCCTATTCGGTTGTGCACAAAAAATTTGGAGAAAAACCTCTCAAGCATAAATAGCTCCATTCTCAAAGAACACTCTCAATAACATAGAGGAATCCTCTTCTGGTGGATCAAGGAGAATTATTTGGAAGAGATTCTTGAGGTGATCAAAGGTATACAATTCAAGCCCAAGGATCATTCATGCTAGCACCTGGAGACTCTTTCAGCGACATCTCGAGATTCGTGGAACATGTGTGGATCACCACTAGAGGAAATACATGCTTGGTTTCTACAATGCAGTGATGGTGTACTGGAGAACTATTTTCAGACACATCAATGAAGAATGAATTCCTTAGAGGTAATTCTTTATCTAATTAATTTAATTATAAGCAATATGTGTTGATTCTTCTTTATCAATTTCGGCATAATTTTTTTCATTAAATCAATTCTGTAGATTACGGCATTCATCATCTTATAGATATTGGATTGATCATTGATTATGTAAGAAAATAATGTTTGGCACCACCATCGCATGCTCTTATTGTGCCTGAAACCTACATTTCCTTTCTTCCTTATTTGTTTTCCTCTATTTTCTTTATCTAGGGAAAGATTATTGTCAAGGAACTAGTAGTTTGGTGTTGAAATTATAAGTTAATGATGTGGTTGTTGAGTTCTAGTCTATTAAGGATGTTCTCCTTTGTTGTGGTGCTCGGTGGTGGCCTTCCTCTTTATCCAACCTTGCACAGTGAATCGTAAATCTTCATTTGGGGTAGAGGATCCTTTGTTTCTATTCTATTTATATAATTCAGGATGGTTTATCCTATTATTTATCTTTGGGATGATAGTATTAATCAACCAAAAAATATAAATAATTTTTTTAATTGAAACTAAAGGGTAAGGGGAATGAAATCACATGTTTTATAGATTTTTATATTATTTAATTTTGTGATTATAAAAGCATTATGCCTTTCTAAAAAACATGTTCATTGGTGGATTTTTTTCGATATTATTTTGATGACTATGGAAACCATGTTGTGTGGTTTTTTGTTAAAAGATTAACAAGAATTAGATAATAATTTATATACAGCTAAATAATTTAATTCCCCTTGAATTTATGGCTTTTATGATAATTCCCTTGAAAATTAATGTGAAATGTGATGAAATCTCTTTGTTAAATCAGAAATATGTTGTGTGGTTTTGATGTGTGGTGCTTTTGTTTGGTTTTGTTGTGGTGGGTGGATGTGATGGTTTTTTTGGTTTTCAAATGTGGTGGATGTGATCGAAACCGGAAATGATGTGGGTGTAATTAAGAAGAGGTAGTTTTGGATGTAAAATGGTGGAAAAGTAGAGTTGGTTTGCATGGTAAATATGGTTGGTTGTGATATGTTGTGTTGTTCTATATGGTTAGGAATTGATATAATTAAATTTAAAGTGTTGAATTGAAATGGCATGAGATGAATGGTTAATGGATGATTGAAATAATGTAGTAAGTGTGGTTAATTGTGGTGGATGTTAATTGTGAAATAAATGTGTTGAAATAATGAAAAAAATTGTCATGTTAATTGAAACTGTATAGTAAGTGGGAAGTGTAGAAATTTGGTTAATTAAAATAAAAAGGATGTAATGTAGTTTGTGGTATGTTTTTTCTGTGTTGTATGTTTAGTTTTATGAATTTAGAGGCAGTAGAGAAGGGGTGGATATAGTTAGGTTTCGTGGTGATGTTGTGAGTTAGTTGGTTCTCTTGTTGTGAACTCATAGGTGGAGATTTTTTTTGGATTTATAAACATACATTGTATGTTCATTGTGATTACTATATTAACGCCACCTATGTCTAAAACTTTGTTCCAAAAAATCTGTGTTTTGAGGGGGGTTTCAAAATCATGATGGTGAGTATGGATGGTTGGGGACCTAGTATTCCACACTCTATCTTTCAAGTGATGCTGACATGAATGGGATATAATGGAAAGAAATTTTGGTGATTTTTAATGAGATGGATTTTAGAAGGGTTTGTGTATTCTACGAGGATGGAAGAAGGTTAATTTTCTTCATGGTCATGATACCCAAATATTTTGGTTATGGTTTTGATATCATGTGATAGACCAGGTGTATGTGGGTGATATAGGAGGTGATGTGATATGATGTTATGGACCAGGTATCTATGGGTGATATGTGATATGATGTGATGTCCCAAGTTTCATTAGTTAGGTTTCTATATAGAATATGTGGGAGTAATAGGATATATGACATTGGTATGTCAGAGTAAAAAATTAATGGGAAATCAGTGTGTGGTACCCTTTTTTATATTATTCTCATTGTGTTACTATACCTAGATGTGTTACTTGGTGAGTGTTCCCTCATGAGGATTGATTTTGGTTATTTTACATGCTTAGGTGTTGTTGGTTCATTTGTTTTCTCACTAGTGTATTAGTGTGAATATTTCACATGTTCATGAGTGACTTTGGGTATGATCCTACTGAGTATAATTGTATGATCACCCCATGTATATAAAAACTATGTTTCATGTTCCCTGGAGAACTACGTGGACTATAGTAGACATTACCAGCTCAGACCATCAGATTGTTTCTATATCATTGCCTTAGATTTTCCTTTTGGGTATTTATATGGTGACTCTTGTTTTTTAAAATTATACATGCTTGGTGTGATGGTTTTTGGTTTCCTTTATTTAATATTATTTCATGGAGTTGATTATTCATTGATATATTATCTATCAATCTTATATATATTATGGAGGTTAATTCACCCCATATTGAGATTTTTATATACTTGGTGCTAGTCACCAACTGGTTCCATACTGAAGATGGGACTTAGGGGTCATTATCCTTTTTCCTTCAATGATGTCCTAGGAGGGGTACCATTTGAGGGAGGAGATCATGAAAGTTTTGAACAATAAATCAAAATAATACACATAGAAAAATTTAATCCATGGGAAACAATGATCAAAGAACTTCGAAATAAATATGTAAAACATGATAGAAAATAAAAAAATAGAAATGAAACAACAAATAAAAAATCAGTAGAAGAAGTAATATGGGGATAAACCCATGAATGAAAACGTTATTAAATTAGTAAAATATACATGAATCCAAAATGGGCTTGAAATTTGTATAGTGTGTAGTCTTGATTGACAACAATGGGTGTCATATATGGGCTGAAAATACTATGAAAAAGGTAAAAACAATTCCATCAGCATCAAATATACATGACAACAACATATTTGAGTGACTAAATCATTTCATGTTAGAACTTAAAATTCACAATAATAAACCTAGAAAAGGACCAAGAAGAAGTGGTAAATTAATAAAAGAGTGGGGAAGGGAATAAATCAGTAAGGAATATTACAAGTGGGTTCCTTGTAACCAACTCTTATATGTACTTTGATTACTATTACATGTGTACAGTTTATTATAAAAATGTTTTTATCTTAACATATTAGTTTGGATACTTATTAATACACTATATATATGGAAATTTCCATAGATTATATGGAATATCAAAATGTTATAGCACATATCAAAATATAATGATAATCGAGAGATTCCATGACAGTAATCTTAAAGTTATGTCCTATGGTCCATATGCATTATACAGACAAGACATAGATGATGTGTGACCATCAGGTTCTAGGGGATCATAATTATTCAGACTTCTTCTTATGAAGTTCACACTTAGTGATCTCGAGTATATGAGATCATGGTGACTAAACAACCTATAGGAACACCACATATTTTAGGTCTCATTGGTATTTCCTACCTACAAACATGTATAATGGTCTCCTGAATTGATTTTATTATTAGAGTATTCTATTTCATTATATAGTTTGAAACGAGATTAAAACTGTAGAATTAATGTCATGGTGAGGTATCTTTTTTTGTGTGTATTATTGGTGGTATGATATTGATTCAATAATAAAGATATAATTTTTCCCTTTTGAAAAGAAGTGATACCTTGGGCCTAATTGATCAGGATGGTAGTAACTTTACTAAATCCATTTCCATGGTAGAAGAAGGTAGGTTCATCCAGTAAGATCAAAATATAATAAAATACGTATGGATGATGATAAAACGTATGCATCCCTCATTATATGATATCATATGAAAAAGAGATTATATTACATGACATGTATTCATAGGAATGGTTGTAATTTCTATGACTTATACTATCTCTTTAAGGTCCTTGATTGGTTGCAAGACCCTACTCTTGGGTTGTGAATTTTATTCACTTGTATCGAGATAAGTTCATAGAGGTTCACACACTTATTGCATTCAAAACTATTCCCTATTTATTAATATATTAATATAAGACATGTTAATCCCCACCACGGGGTTTGAGATATGACTGATAATAAATGATCTCAAATGAATAAATAATTTAATTATTATTAGATTATAGAATAATTGGAGTTGAATTTATTTATTAAAATTATTCATAAGGTATTATGTGAATACATGGAAAAATATTATACAAAAAAATATTATTTTAACATTCAATATTAATTTAATATTTGTAGGAATTATGAGTCAAGTTAAAGACTCTCATTTATCATGTAACATATTTATTATATATTACAAGTATGTGATAAAATAAAAATGATTTCTATGATGAAGTTAGTTCATCATAATGCATCATTTATGTATTATTTAGTGGTCATTACTTATAAGGGTGTCATGTAACCCTTTTAAGGTGTTTAATTCCCACTATATAATCAAATAGGATATCATTTCTAAGGGAATGTGTATTCCCAAAAATGTGAGAGATCATATCTCCACCTTCCTACATCCTATAGATAGAAATATTCATTCCAAGAAAAATTAATTTTCCTTAAATTTAATTAGAGTTGTTTGATTTAGTCCCAATCGATCTGACCATACATCGATCCAATCTCAGACGACCATGTTACAGGAATTTGAAAAAATTAATTCATATCAATAGGGGTATTGATGGGTATTCTAATTTTAAGAATGTATATTATTATATGTGTTAATTTTACCCATTTCCAATGGTCGTAGGTGATTATAGTAAAACTTAATTTTACCGACATGTTCTTTATAGGATCTAGTGATCAAAATTACTTCACCCGGTAGAGTATTATTCCACAAAACTTTGGATTTTTTTCCAAATTAACAAGATAATATCTAGGATTGTTTATAAAAAAGTGTGGTGGGTTTTAAAAAGGAAGAGAGAAATGAATTGGTGCATAATTGTTTCATCAGATTTAATGAAATATAATTATTTGAATTTAAATAATTCATTTAATCAATTTAATTTCTATAAAACTTGAATTTATTACATTTTAATTTTAATAATGCATTTATTTTACCCATAGACTAATCTTGATCATTGAGTGACCCTTATTGTTTGAATTTATATTTAGTTAATTAATTATTACAAATACATGTGATGTCTATAAATATTATTCATTTTTTATGGTATGGTCATCGTATTTTATTTTTTAATATGTATCAAGTTCTGCACGTCCATCAGTAATTTTTTTATGTATTTTTCATTTCTTAAGACCCCATTTCCAACACATTATTATATTTCTATTGTGATGATGATTCTAAAAAACGTGGACCACACCAAGACAAGGTGTAATCCCATAACAGATGTGATATAAGTCAAGACATACTCAGGTATTAAACCCCTACATCATGGTTAATCCAATGATTTTAAATGGATCAACAAATACCAGATGATTAAGATGATTAAATTAGTTTATTTATTTTATCCATTGTTTATTATTTCATGAATGTTCATGTTTGAGGGAAACACATAAATTAATAAACAAATAATGCATAAAGACATGATGAATGTTTTTATATTAACGCATGTTTAGTTATTAGTGTGATAACATATTTTGAACATAACAAATAAAAAAGTAATTCATTCATCAAGTAATATTAAGAACCATCAAAGTAATATTAAATCATGATCACCTTCCTTCATTTACATTTGAACAAAACCAAGTGTACAAGGTGCTCATCAACCCTAATTTTGTGTTCCTCCTACTACTAGGGAGTTCTTATGTAAATGATCATTTGACATAACTAATGTTGGTAGAAAATAATTATCCATAGCAAGCTTTTTACCACTTTATATTTAAAGATTTGATGAAATTGAGGTTACGATTCCAGGAATCTGGGACTTTACTCAACAGTGCAAGGAACCGCGAGCTAATGCGGTTGGCCAGTATAGTTCCTACCATGGAACTATCTCAGTATTGGTGTAGACTTAACTTGTACTATGAGGTGAGGTTTCATGGATCCTTGACACTATAATACTCAAGTGATATATTATTCCAAATATAGTAGTGAGGGATACTATGGTTTGAGAAAATAGTGGGAGAGATTTCATTATTCAATAATTCAACCAATAATGTGTAAAAGTTAATCTAGATAAAGTAATAACTATTATATTTATTTTTTATAGATAAAACTAAAATTAACACCACTAATATATTATCACTGAGATTAATTATGGATAAATAAAATTTCCAGACCAGTCATAACTTCCAAGAGTGGTGAAAGTGCTTGGGCATAGTACTATTCCTAGAGAGGAAGTTTATATGCTAGATTCCTCACTTACTACTAAGAATCCTCAAGGAGTAAGCAAGGAGGATAAATAAAAACATAATACTCATGTAGATAATGAACTAGATATATATGGTATCATTTTTCCATCAATGTCATGTCAATTATACCAAAAGAGATAAATTCAAGAAAGTTATGAGATATCCAGTACAATATAAGAGTAGACTAGAAAAGGGGACTCAACAAGGGCCCCATGTACTCAAGATGATTGGTTACATTGAGATACTTGAATCCCATGGGTTCAAAATAAAACATGAACTAGAAACTGATCTCATTATTGCATCTTTATCAGTAAGATTCTCAACGTTTATTGATAATTACCACATGAATAACATGAAAAAGTTACTCCCATACCTATTGGATTTATTTATTAAAGCTGATAAGGATATAAATAATACAAAATATTCATTCCTTATAGTGAAAAGGATGAGGAAGGGAAAGGATATGGTGTATAAGTCTAAGACCAATATGGAGACATTTATGTACTATCCTTCCAAAAATCCAAAGATACAGAGGGAGGGAAATGAGCTGGAAGTTGTCTCCTTTTCATGCGGAATGAAAGTCCACTGGAAGAAGAATTTAAATTTTGGTAAAAACACATAATGTGATGCATATAATTCAGGTAATTATTTTTTTAATGAAATATTTCTTAATATATAAGTTTGGTATTGGATATAGCATATAGCTCACAAATTTGTATTCATATACAATAACTAAGTAGATTCCAAAAGATTGAAAAGTGTAAGGCAGATATCCAAGATTAAAATGGTAAGATACTAGAATCCTTGGAAGAGGGATATTATCATATAAATTTGCCTAATGGTTTTGTTCTTTTATTAAATAATTGTTTTTATGTCCCTTCAGTTACTGGAAACATAATCTCAATGTCATGTTTAGAAACATTGGGATTTTATTTCATGTTTTAAAATAAATGTTTTCTCTTTTATAAGGAAAACATATGTTATTGTATGGTTCATCTTAACAAATGATTTTATATGATTTAAATTGAAAACCCAATAATTTAAATCAATGACAAAACCAATGAAAATGAATCATATAACACCCTCCTATAGATTTATAGGTTTGGTCCTTCATATAAAAATATTTTACAAAAAAAATATCAAGAAGGGTTTTTAGACTCAACTGGGTTAAAATCCCTTGATGTATGTCATGCTTGTTTTCTAGTGAAAATGACCAAATCACCCTTCTCTAATAAAGTAGTTATATCCATTGAATTAAATGAATTGATTCATATTAGCATATATTTTATACTTCCAGTGGGGGAAAGGGGTGGGTTTTCATACTTCATTACTTTGACCAATAACTATAGTAGGTATGGATATATCTACTTAATGAGGTATAGATAGGATTCCTTTTCTTTGTTTAATGAATACCAACATGAAGTATAAAACCATATTGGTATGAAGATTAAGGCATGCTGCTCAGACCGGGGTGGAGATTATTTTAAACAATCTTTCATTGATCACTTGATGGAGTGTGGGATACTATCCTAACTCAATCCTCATTATACACCTTAGTGGAATGGTGTTAGTGAAAGGAGAAATAAGAACTTTCTTGACATGATCATATCAATGATGAGTGAAGAAACTGTTCTATTATCCTTTTGGGGATATGTGTTACAGACAGCGGCATATACTCTTAACTGAGTACCAACTAAAGCTATACATGGTATCCCATATGTTTTTTGGTATAGAAAGAAACCTAATATGTCACACACACATGTATGGGGATAAAATTATTTTCTAAATACTGTACCTAGTGAAAAATAATCCTCTCAAATCACAAATTTTATATTTATAGGTTATCATAAAGAATCCAAAGGATATTACTTATATAAACCTTCAGATAGAAAAGTGATTGCGTAAATACATGCCATATTTCAAGAAAGGTAACACATTTCCAATGGAAATAGTGTGCGCGATATTGAATTTGATGAATTTGATGCTCAAAAAGCACAAGGGTTAGTACATGAACCATCTATAGAAGAGACAATAGGAGATGAAGATTTTCCCAAGACACGCATACTACATAGGAAAACTGAAGAGGTTAGATAACTAGAGAGATATGCTTTTTTGTTATTGAACTAGGTGACAGAATACTTGTAGATAATTATGAACCTCTAACCTGCAAAGAGGTAGTATATGGTAAAGATGAAACTGAATGGAAATATTCCATGCATTATGAGATGGAGTCCATGTACCAAAATCAAGTTTGAATTTTGTTAGACCCTCCAACTAATGTTAAATCCATTGGATGAAAATGGATATTCAATAAATAGTTATACATGGATATTAAATTAAATACCTATAATTTACTATTGATAGTAAAGGGTTTGGTGAAACATGATGGTATATACTATAACGAAACCTTTACACTGATAGCAATTCTGAAATGCATAAAAATATTTATTATAATAGAAGCCTTCCACGATTATGAACATTGAAAAATAGATGTCAAAAATAATTTTTTAAATATAAATTTGATTAAATATTTCTATATAAATCAATATTAATGTTTCATTGAGCCAAATAATTCCAAATTAGTGTGAAAACTGTAGAGAACCAATTACAGTTCAAAGCAGGAATCACAATCATTGAATGATCATTTTGATGAGTCCATGAGAGAAGTTGGTTTTAGTAATAAAGAAATTGATGCATGTGTCTACAAGAATTTTAGTGGGAATGAAATTATTTTTCTTATATGATATGTTGATGAATTATTAATAATGTTAACTGAAGTTCAATTATTATAGTCAATTAATAATTTAAATTAATGATTCTCACTGAAATACTTAGGTGAAGAAACCTATATCCTATGGATCAAGATCTATCAAGATCAATATCATAGGATGTTTGGGCTAAGTCAAAGTATATATATTGACAAGGTGATAAAATATTACAATATGTAATAATCCAAGATAGGGTTATTGTCAATGTCACATGTTATCAATATCTCTAAGAAAATGTGTCCACATATATAAGTGGAGGTTGAAAGAATGAGTGTAATTCCTTAAGCATAATCGGTGGGATCAATCATGTATGTCATGTTATGTAATAGGTTTGATGTTTAATTTTCTTTAATCATGGTGGGAATATATCAATATAATCTAGGAGAGATATATTGGGATGATGTGGAAATTATCTGGATGAACTTTTGGCGTATAAAGGATATGTTCCGGCTGTATTTAGGATATTAGAAACTAGTGGTGAGGTGATACACTGATGCTAGTTTATAGAAAAATCGTGATGATATAAAAACATAGTTAGGCTATGTATTTTTCTTGAATAGTGTTTAAATGAGCTGGAGAAGCTCGAAGGAACTTGCGGTTTCTGATTATATAAAAGAGTCTAAGTACATTACGGCTTCTAAGGAAGCTAAGGAGGTAGTTTTTATTTTCATATTTGTCTCATACAATGGTGGCATTCCTAGTAGTGTAGAAAATGTTCCATTTTATTGTGATACTAATGTAGTAGTGGTTATTTATAAGGAGTCATGGTAACTCCAAAGAACAAATCATATACTTTAGAAGTTTCATCTCTTGAGGTATTTTATTCAAAGAGGTGAAGTTGTAGTTAGAATATTATCCCTATAGTACAATGTGGAATACCACATAACTAAATCCATATCTCATAAGAAGAATGATTCTCATCTGAGAGATAGGGGGTGAGACTTGTTAGTAGTTGGATCTAGTGTAAGTGGGAGTGTTGTAAGTGGGTTCCCTAAACCCAACTCATATACATATATTGATTAAAATTATATCTATATATTTTGAGATATATATGTTTTTATATTACCATAACATTTTTTATACCTTTTTTCCACTATATTTATTTTAATTTTCTTATATTACATCTCATATCAAGATGATATAGTGGTTCCTACGCTATAATGAGACCTAGAGATACCATGATAGTAATATTAAAGTTATGCCCTATGGTCCAGATACATCATAATAACATGACATAGATGATGTGTGACCATCATGCATTAGGAGATCATAAGAATTGAGACTTCCTCTTGTGAATTTCACTCATTTTGATCTCGAGTAGATTAGATCATGAGGATTGACCCTCCAATAAGAGCACCACATTTTTAGGTGTCATTGGTAGTTCCTATCTAAAAACACATGTAATGGTCTCTTGACTTGAGATTATTATCACTGTATACTATTTTATTTTATACATTGATGTAAGATAAAAACTATGGAATTGATATCAAAGAGAGGTATAATGAATTAGGTTTATCATTAGTGGTATTCCATTGATTGAATAATCAAGATAGAATTTGTTTCATCCAAAATCAAGTGATATATTGGGCCTAGTTGATCAATGTGGTAGTACCTTTACTAAGTCCATGGCTATGGTAGAAGAAGGTAAGTTCATCTAGTTAGACCAAAAAATAACAAAAAGCAATTATGGATGATGATGTACGATGTGCATCTCAATTTTTGAAATATCGCCTCAAAAATAGATTGTATGAAATAATTTGTATTCATAGGAAAGGTTATCATTTCTATAAATTTTCCTTATCTCTTTAGGGGTCTTGATGGGTTTTAAGACTCCAATCACGGTCTGTGAAAAGTATTCACTTATATCAGGATAAGGGTGTAGAGGTTCACACACATAGCATATTCAATATTTTGTCTTATTCTGTTGAATATGAATATAGGACTTGGTGGGCCCCACCATATGTTCCGAGACATGACAAAGAATAAACAATTTCCAATGAATACATAAATTCATTATTATTCGAGTATAAAATAATTAGAGTTTAATTTATTTATTAAAATCATTCATAACGTATTAAGTAAATATATGCGAATGAATATTATTTTAATACTCATGGTTCATTTAAAATTTATGTTATTTAAAAATAGAGTTAAAGGATCACATTTACCATGTAATATAGTTATTAAATATTAAAATTAGGTTATAAAATAACAATTATGTTTCTTAAGTAATTCATTCATTATAATGTGTTATTTATGGCTTGTTTAGTGGGAGTTACTTATACGGGGACCAAGGAACCCTTTTTGGGTGTTTAATTCCAACTATATAAGCAAAGAGGAGCTCATTTTTTAGGTACGACTAATTCCCGTAAATTTTAGTGGTCTTATATCCTCTTTCACTCACCATCGGGGCATTAAATTCATTGTCGGACCTCCAGATAGCTCATGGATTCTGAATATTGGAAAACCTAAAGAATCCTAAAGTGTGTGTGGATGATTCAGAGGGGTTTGAGATAAAATACTTAATTTAATAGTTAGTATTGAGGAGGGACAAATGAAAATGCCTTTGATCTGAACAAGGTAATCAATCAATCTAATTTTATGATTAATTAAATTCACATGTGATCATAAAACCTTTACTAGGAATAGGATTTATAGATACCATGAAGTTACATTTCTCCAGTATTGAAGAAATTAAAATCCCTGGCCTAATGACTTCAGCTGCACACCCCGATGCCAACAAGGAATCACCATGTGATGATGAAAATCAAGAAATCCCCAGACAACATCAAGAAATAGATCCCCCAAAGACTATATTTCTCCAATCAAAATCGTAATGGTTAGTTATTATCAATTCTAAAAATCATTAATAATTTACAGAAAATGGGGTGGTATTTTCTTATTATATAAATTTTCAAATCTTTAAAAAGGATAGAGAAATGTCATTTTTTTAACTGAGAAATACTCATTTTATAGTAATAAATGTCACATGAAAATGTTCAATCATAAAAAGTCTATATGATATAATGAATTACTAGAAAACCTATATAAATTTTCTTTATAGAAGATGTGTAATCATATTATTTTATCTACAACATGATGATATCAAGTAAAGTGGCTATAGTATTATCATCAATTTTCAATAAACAAAATATCATGGAAAATTAAACCTTTAGTTATAAATAAAATATAAATTTCATATATGTCATCAATATTTATGTGTGGGTGTGTAATAAAATTTCTTAGTAACGCAATTATCATTAACAACAACACATTATTTGTATAAAAATTTACACTCATATAATACATGATCAATTTTCCCATCATTCTAAAAAAATAAAATTTATAAATTATCTCAGTTGTATAGGATTTTGCAGTATTTATCAATTTTTTATTTTATAAAAATATATATATGGGTATTAGTTTATTTAATATTAAATTTCATGTGTAATGACATGAGAATTTATGGTTCATTTTTTTAGATATAATTTTAATTTCAAATCTAAAGAAGTTGTGACCATCAAATTTAGAGTCAGATTGGGTATCGGAGAGTTTACAAAAATTTTGGAGGTGTTTTGGATGTGTTTGGATGTTTTGGAAGGACTAATATGTGTCTTGGGTGTTTGAAGTAGGAAAGGTTTGGGTGGTGAACTACAGTAATGTTTTAGTTTCCATTAGATACCCAACAAGAAACCTCTATGTACCTGGTGCCTAAGGCGATGCAGATACACTCCCCTGAAATTCCACTAAGTGGATGGTGAAATTCCATCAGGTGGTTGGTGCCTTATTGGGTACTTGGTGGCAGTTCACTGGGTTCTTGATAGGTTCTGGGGTGGTTTTTTAAAAGGGAATAAAGGGTAATTTCCATACCCTTCTTTTCCACCCCCACTCGAGGGTATCATTCCCACAACTGATGAGCTAACAAGTGGGTTCCCCGTTTCGTCTATTTCTTTCCAAATTTTCTCCTATGATCTTGAAATATCCTAATATTTTAAACGAACACTTTGTTCGATATCATATACAACATGAAATCCTGAGCTTAAAAAACCATGAAATATTATTATTTAAAGGATATAGATATAACTATGTTATTAAATTAGAGTATAAGAATAGTATTAAATGTATTATAATATATATATATATATATATAAAGGTCTTACTCAAAATAAATTTATTTATTTATTCTTAAGAAATAAAAACTCAATTTTTCAGTAAATTTATTTTATACATCAAAAATATGTTTTCTTTAAAAATAGTTTTTTATAGATTTTTGTGAGTGAATACTATAATTAATTTATTGAAAATTTATAAATTATGTTATAAAAAAGGGTTTCATTTTTTTAATTTATCCTGTAAAAATTATCTTAGGGAGAATTTTTGATAATTTTATGAAAAGTTTGATTTTTCAAGCTATAGTGAAAAATGCTTATTTTTATTCGAAATTATATTTTCCATTCAAGTATATAGAAAGTAAAATTCTCTTTTCAATTATTTTTAAAATTTAATTAGTTCCTCTTGATTAAAAATAATCCATGTATGATCTTTATAGCCAGTTTTATACTATAGTTTTATATAAAAACATGTATATACTTAAAGAGTGATTTTTCTAGAAAATCTCTTTTCACTGCATTTTTTGGGTTTAGTTTTATATTATGTTATAATTTATCTATGAATTGAATCTTGAAAAATGTATTATATATTTTCAATAATTAATTCCATGTTTTTTAAACATTTCCCTTTTATCTTTTTCATTATGAATAATAACCATAGTAAAAAAATTACCACAATAAATGTAAAATGGATTAACTAGGGTTCAAAATAAGGTGATAAAGCTTAAAATTCATTAAAAACTTCCTTAATTTAATTTTATGATAATATTTCATCCATAAACAACTAAAATTAAAAAATATTATCTTTTTTTATTTATATTTTATTTTGATCTTTATATATTAAAGTAAAAGATAAAGTCAAAAATGTCACTTCCATGCTTTTAATATCTATAATATTTTGTGATTGGGATAAAAACAATTTATATTTGGTTATAAATGGTTATTTTAGATATTAATGATTTTTTTATCAAGTTAATTTATTTTTAATTTTTATTGATGAAATAATTATCTTAAATCCAGACACAATGCTGACATAATGATTATGCATGTAGTAAAAAAAGTAAATGATTTTAAAAACATTAAAACTGATATTTTTGGGTTATTTAAAGTGTAAAAATATTTTTTTAGATAAATATAACTTATTAGGGATGTTTAAAGATTTTATATTCGAATTCCATTTCTATCATGTTGTTTTTAGAGTCAAATTATGTGAATAGTTCTTAAAATGACATAAATAGTATTTCCTGTTAAATATATTTTATTGAATAATTTAAAAAACATATAAATCGTGAAAATGAAAAATTAGGATGATAAATAGTCTAAAAGTTTATTCATTGTCCATTTATGATATAATATTCACCTTATAAATAAAATTATAACCCTTTAAGATTGAAAATGTATTTACCACACTTAAGGTTAAAATTTGTTAACCAAGGGGGAAAATCAAAATATATGGTTTAAAATGATATATAAACCTATATAAATTTTATTTTATGATTAAATTAATACCATTTCCTCATTATATTCGAGTATATGTAATTTTTCAACCATTTTAAATTAGTTATACACATATTATATTATATTATATTATATTATATTATTTCATGTATTTCCAAAAAATGACATTAATGATATTTGATAATAGTCAATATTTTATGAAATGATTTAAAATTAATAAAAATATTATATTTATCCAAATTAATGGGATATGTTT
This sequence comes from Viscum album, assembly GCA_963277665.1. NCBI lineage: Eukaryota > Viridiplantae > Streptophyta > Magnoliopsida > Santalales > Viscaceae > Viscum > Viscum album. The sequence continues at coordinate 691,495,943 of OY728167.1, forward strand.
TAAAATATTATACATGTTACATTCATGGGCCATTTATACTTTTATAGTAACTTTCTTGATCCCTAAATAGTAAAAACATTGATATCTCAGTAATTGTTTGAAAGGTTAACGAGGTGTTAAAACAAAGAGATATGGGTGAAAATATAAACTAAATAAGTTAAACTTTTATTGGAATAGTTTTTTTAGACTCATAAATATATTATATTTTAATTATATTAATTTGGAACCATTTATCCCTGAAAATTTATTTATAATAATTTAATATTTTAAGTAATTCTAAGAGTGTCCCCCCTTACTTATAAACAGGTGTATCTGCTCCTCTATTCCTTGCACATTTTGAGAACTATAGTTTACCCAAGATTAAAATACCTTCTTATAATCCCTCCTCACTTTATATATTTCTTATTTTGGTAATAACACCAACCTTATAGAAATTAAGGTGTAAAGCAAAGGAGGTTTTCCAAATAAGAGGTATAGATTTTTACCGAATGTTTTAGTTTTATTTATTTTTAAACCTACATAAAATATTATTCTAAAATGATGAAATAATATTTATTGTATATTAAATTAAATTATATATTTTTATATTAATTTAATAACCTATATTCATCTCCTCTTCCATAAAATTATAAACGAAACCATCGTTCGTGTGTATAATGGACTACCGCCTGGAAAACTGATGTAATTCATTTTCCATCACCACCTCTCATGGATGGGTATAATGATGGATATAATGTATATATATGATATTTATTACATATTGATCATTCAAATAAGATAATATATCATATATTTTCTTAACTTACATTCATTTAAAAATTATAACGCCATCCATGCGTACATGTGGATTACCATCTCCACAAAGCGATGTGATTCTTTTTTCATCAATGCCTTACACTTATGGTATATATAAGTTTATTTAAATAAATAAGAATATTATTATATAATCATAATTTTTTAAATTTAAAATAATATTTAACCTCTTTATCTCATGTTTGTTGAGAAATATAAACGTTACTCATGTGTGTGTGCAGCCTATCATCTCCATTATTGTAACGTAATTCATTTTTCATAACAATATTTCATATTTATATTTAAAAGTATAATTAATGTATAAAAATGATAATTATTTCATGATTATTATTATATATATGATTTAATAATTACCTATTTGACAACGTTTAACATACATAAGTCATTTTGCAATTATGAATTGAACGTCCTCAAAACATATGACATGGACTTAACTGATTAAGTAATTAAATATTTCATTAAATTAAATGAAAAAAATGGTTTAATGAAAATTTAATAAACATTTAAAATGTTATTAAACAGGTAAATAATTTATATAAGTTTATTATACGTGTGTTAAAGTACATATATGGGAAGTCTGAACTTGAGGAAAGAGCTTTCATCTCAATTTCTCTTCATTGATTCATATTTTAATGGAATCCACCTGATTTTTATTATATGGTGTATATAATTCCATTTTAAATGTTATATCATTAATCATTAATACTTCATAGTATTTTATGTTTAAATTCAATTTTTTTCATCCATGAGGATTTGACTTTAAATTTACTAAATGGTAAAGGGTTTCTTAACTCAATTTCCTTTCATTGGATTATACTTCTACTTCATTAACTATGTTATGATATTATTATGTGTGAAATGACCTCTTGTTGTATTATATTTAATTTAAAATTTTCATATATTTACATTTGTTACACATGATCACTTAATTTATTGATTTTCACTATAATTATTTGATCTTTATAAGGGATTTTATCTCAATTTCACTTTATTGAGGAATGTTTTAATGTTATGAACCTAATTTATTTTATATTCTGTATATACTACCTATTTTTCATGTTATTTCATGAATCATTACTACATAATTTTATTTTAGATTCAATTCAAATTATTTTATCTAAGGGGATTTAACTTGAAAGTTACTAATGGGTAAGGGGTTTCTTAACTCAATTTCAATTCATTGGGTTATACTTCTACGTCATGGAATTTTCATTACATGATTATGTTTGAATTGATCTATAATGTTTTTACTATATATTTAAATTTTATTTATTTTAATATAAATATGTTCTCATAATCAATTCAGGGATTAATTATCACTTCAAAAGTTATGATCTCTAAAACGGTGTTCTTTGTCTCGATATCATTTTCTTGAGATATGTTCCATGTCGTGCACCATGATTTCCATATATGGTATAATTATTGAATCATTAATTAATTTTTTCATATTAATTCATGTAATTAATTGTATTTATGGTACATTTCCATATCATATTCATTATTTAAAATAATTTTTATTAGAAATTTACCAAAGTAATAAAGTCTTTGTGTTACAGTCGCCTTCCATTTTGAGAGTTTTTATATTCAAGGTTTCTTTAAAGAAATCATATGATCATATTTTATCAAACCAAATTTCATTTATTATACTCTAGAAAAGAATGTGGTTTATATATTCAGTTTCCATTTCCTCTATTATTTGTTAAATAGATATCAATAAAGTTGTCTGTAAGTGATATTTATTTGTATTATATTTTAGATCATGAATCTTTATTGCATATTCTTATTTAATAAAATGGTTTCAAGAACGTTTTTTTCAATACATAAATGATTTTATAATGTTAATTTACATGATCTTTTACCTTCTTTTAAAATTTTCTAAAAGGAACTTTCTTAACATTTTCTACATGGGTCACTTTTGTCTCTCATTACAAAAGTATGAAAATACTATTTATTTTTAATATTTTCATCATGAATGGGTTATCCCACATTCATGGTCTTTATTTGATTTGAATATTTATTTATAATTTTCCAAGGTTATTTTAAAAAAAATTATTTCTAAAATATTATGTGAATTTTTATTTTTTAAAAGTGTTTTTCAAAGTGTAATTACTATTTTCCTCATGAAAATTTTTAATGATCTTTTAATGGTATTTATAGTCAGGAATTAAAACAAAACTTAATTTTAATTGTGATCCACTAGGGATATGTTGTAATGATACCATCTTAATTCTTTCTATGAATGGATTATGATTGATTCAAAGACATTTTCATGGAACACATTTCTTTTACATAGGTTAATCAAGTGAAAGGAATGATTTTGGTTTCTATAAGTTTTACAATGAAATGAAATATCTATATACGTTATTGATCTTATGATTCTGGAAAATTGTTTATAGTGATGATTGGTTCTATTATAAACAATGTATAGGTAATTATGTTATAAACCAAGGATGGTTGGGTCCATTATAGCCCTCCAATGCTTTTGGTAATGATTATTTCTTCTGTAGAATTATACTGGAAGTAAATTGTAATGGTTATTACAATTATAAGGGTTTTTGTAATGTTTTTTTAAGGGTTTGATGAAGATAATGTTCCAATATGATAGCACGTTTTCCTTATTCTTGTTATAGGCTTTATAATATTTTATTTGATCAAGATTAATATTACATGGCTCATCATTATTGATCGCTATAGATCTTGAATTTGTTAAAGATTTATGCCATGTCTCATGATTTATGATCCATGATTGATGGGTATGAATTCAATCCTGAACCAACCTGGGTCGACCCTAAACTGGTCACCCGAGTCGATCTGTGGCATGGCCCGAGAGGCATTCCTGATCCTCTCGGACTGGTTACAAGCACCAACGGATTCAATAGAGTGATGATGGGAATGGATTCACCCAATATAAATAAACCAAATAAGTGAAAATAATAAAATAGCAACCCAAAACAAATAAAATAAATAGAACAATTGAAAATGAACTGAAAAATAAAACTAACTGAACCTGATGACCACTAGAACTCCACATGACCCTGTGGGTCACACTCTAATCCCAAGATTCAACATTCTCCTAAGGAAATCAAACCCGATCCAAAACCATCATAAGAAACTAAAAACAATAAAACACTGTATACATGAGTATTAAAACTCGGTAGGTTATCATGATAATCTAATTCCCAATGCACTTCCTTTAAAATAAAAGAAACATCAATTTTTAAGTTTGAACTACAATATTTCAAAGTATGACTTTCTACACATTTTACTTAAAAACAAAGTACAACTCATTTCCCTCATTAATTTACAAAAAAAAGCTCATTTTTAGTGATATTTTAGTATTTTCAAGGGGAAAGTGATGTTTATATTTTTAACTTGCACAAAGAGGACAAAACACTTTTATTTGCAGACAATTTTCATAAAAAATTTTAAAACCAACACATAAATTTCAAAGAAATGATTACATGAGAAGGAACTATAATAATCCAACAACAAGGGAAACGGAAATAATCCCACAAGGGTCACATTCATCACTACAATAAACTTAAGAGATAATAGACATTGGTGAACCCAGAAGATCAAGAACAATCCAGAACAAACTAATACATGAGACCTCATCCCTAGTATCATTCCACAAATGATGAAATCAAAATGACTAAACACCAGTCCACCCTACCTTAGGATAGATCTAGGGGCCCAATCCCATAGCAATAAACCCAAATATATCCACCTACTATGACCCACTGGTCAGTATGTCAACTACCAGTGTAGTAATCATTCACAGAAAATTATCTGAATATTTCAAGTTCTCATTTCCCATGTATATAACAGGGTTGATCCAATCTATTCTAGCTGAGAATATAATCACAAGAATATATAATAATAAATCAACAACATGCTTCACCTTGATCCACCCTAAGGACTGATCTCATGCCTCAGAACAAATATAACACAAAGAGTTCCCAAAAAGGAACCCTGATAATGGATCATGAGGATTCAACAATGAGGAATTCCAATCCATTATATATATACAAGGCATGAGAAAAATCTAATGGAGGTTTTCATAATAAATAATTTTATTAATTTCAAAAAGTTTCCAAATGGGCCATTAAGAATTTCACAAAACCAACATTTATCAAGCATACAATACATCTTTCAAAAAGAGGTGTAACCACACCAATTTCCATTTCAAAACCATTTTCATCATTTACTTAAAAAAATTACATTACACTTTGAAAACAAACCATTTCTTACAAAAGTATCAAATGTTCCATTCATCGGAAATGCATATCAAAACACCTTAAAACTTGATACCCATTCCTTGATATAACCCAAAATCACTTGGGAAACCCATACGAGTCACCCAATACATCATTTCATATAATACTAACACGTTTACAAACCCAAATAAAACACTTTATATCACAAGTTAATCACAAAATCCAATTGTTCATTTAATCGAACACACAGTGTGAATTATCTAGCACAACAATTCTATTTATTATAAATCAAGGAATAAAATACCACTTTTCACACCAAATAATTAAAAAAAGGATCATAAATCAATATTTATAAGTTAAATATTGTTGGAAAATCATGTAACTAACTGTTCTTAAAATAAAGGTTCAAGTGCATCAGAAAACCTACCTCAACGGATGGCTAATCCAAAGCTTTCTAACTCAAGTAGCAGCCTGCTCGCACACATGCACATCCAAATATATAAATCCTTAAAATTATTCAAATGTTACCCATGGCTTGAGGGAACACGCGTACATAATATATATAAATTTATACATATCTATACTTGGGAATAAGTGTGTGTTCCCTTGGAAATTAAATACAATATCCTACAACAATTCCCTGGAACTCATAAACACTATAAGATCCTAAAATAGAGTGTGTGAAAACAACAACAGTTTTAGAAGACTACACCAAAATGATGGCGGTGGAGAAATTTGACCTAAAATGACTCATCATCGGTGGTTATTGCTGAAAAATAGACCAATGGGTCTCGAGATACCCCATCCATACCCTAAAATTGGAAGAATCAAGAAACACCAAATCAAACCCTAACTAAGGGTTCTAGTAGAACCAAAAACCAAAGAGAATACATATCAAAGGCTATATAGATAAAGTCTCATGCCAAATACGAGTGCATCAACAGAGAGGAAGGCGGCACTAGTTGGGTCACACGCCAGATATAAAGGTGGCACTTGAAAAGAGGGTCGACTGGGTCACGTGCCAGAAAGAACTGCAGTGCCAGAGAGGAGGGGGGTTGCGCGAGGGAGAGGAGGCCACTGGAGGGAGGAAGGGAGGTCTTTAGAAGACCATACTGTAGGGGGTCATGTGTTGTATAGGTAAGGGAATATGGGGTGTCAGGCCGCACAAGTAAGGGGAGGGGGAGAGGGATAAAGGAAAGGAAGATAAAAAACCCTAAAAAATATACTACCCATCTTAATAATAATAACATAACGATAAAAATAAAAATAATAATATTTATTTCATTTTTTTATTAATAAAAGTGATAAAAAAATTAATAATAATGTTGATAATAATTTTAATATTATTATTTTTAATAACCACAATAATAATAACATTCCCATTAAAATATCATTATTATTATTATTATTAAAACAATAATTTTAATTATGTTTTAGTTTTTCTTATTTTATTTTAACTCTCATTTTATTACTCACTTAATTCCTCTTTTATTTTTTTTAGGACGGGCAGGTCGCACGGTTTCTTAGGAAAAGCACCAGGGTTTCCAAACCATGCTTTGTCTATGCGCCAAATGCCACTAAACCAAAAACACAAATCTTTGAATAAAATCTAAAAACATCAAACCGGGACTCAACCTGAACCTAGAAAAAATTATTAAATGATAAGAAAATAATAAAATAAAGTAATTATAAAGGTCGTGGTGTGATAATTCTTCCCACCATAACACTTTCTTCCACCAGAAATCCATAACAAGGTCGATCCCCAAAACATAAACTGATACTCCTTTATAGTTCAAGGAGATTCCCAAAGGGAGATAAATGATGAGATCACAAAAAACAACAAAAATGAGAGAAAGGCTAACAAGATAAACTCATGAGATAAAAATTGACTCTGCGCAAAGATCCACCTTCCCCCAAAAGCTTACAAACCTCCAGTTGATCGATCCAAAATGGAACATAACTTTAAAATGCTAAATCCAACCTTAAAATATGTTCACCTTAAACATCATCCAACAGAACTCAACCATTCACCCAAAACAACCAAAGGAATTTAAACCACATCTGGAGAATACATTAATAACCTTACTCCAAAAAAACAATGGGAACAAACATGTCCAAACATTTACTCAAATAATAACTTAGAATTAGGTGGTTCCACATGAGAACACCCACCACCAAAATGATACCTGGAATGAAACTATGATACTTACGCAGGGAGGCCCGAACCAACTCCCCACCTTTAGAAACAAACCAAAACTTGAGATGAAATAGGGATACCAAAATGAGGATGCATGAACGGACTCCCCACCATAAGAAATAGGATAACACTAAACTCAGCGAGACCAGTGATGGGTATCCCCACCATAAAAACCAATGAGATCAAACAGACTTGATAACTCTCCTGCACGGTCCAAAAACCCCCAACACAAGTGGAGGGGATGGAAGTGACCAACTGATGGAGCATCAAAACCACAACTGACACATACTAACAACTTCACACCCCTAGAAGAACAAAAACCATGCCATACTCGGCTCACAAAAATAGGATATACAAAGTCCCTTTAATAAAGTTATCCACCCAGTGAGACACAACCACCAGGATTTTAAAAATATGAGGAAACAAAACCTCCTCATAACCAATGAAGAAAACTTACACCCAAATGGTTCATAACATGGAAACAAGGTCCTCCCACCTCTTTACACTGAATGGTAATAACCTAAATAGGACAACCACACTGGAGGCTTAAAATGTCCCCATCTCCCAAATAGAACCAACAGAACTCAACACACTGCAAAATTCATTCCACCTCAACATAGCATTTTACCATAACAGGGACTCATAAGTTTCACATTTATCATCCCTTTCACCTCAAACATGGAACATGAAGGAAAGGTCATAAGGGAAATGAGATGTTTAAAATTCCTGAAGGAAGGATATACTTTTGTCAAAAAAGATGTCCTAAAAATGTTCCACAATAAGGACATGACACTACAAGACGTCAGCAAACATGAATCCTACATCCCAAAGAAGAATTAAAAGGGTAGGGATCTTAACCGAGGTCCCAAATAGAAATTTATTACCACCAATGGATATAACAGCTTCTCATGACCAAGATCTCTACACTAGTGGCCAAGAACTAAATCTTTCTAAAAGAAACTGATGAAAGGTCCAAACATCCTTCCTAGGAAAACAAATAATGCCAGCAACTTCTTTCAATGACCCTCGCATCTACTATTCCACTATAAGAAGAATCACTTAACCAAAAAAGAAGGTAATAAGATTTATTTAATGAAATTCAAGGAGGGAGTATTTACATTGAACAACTAGAGGATCTATTAACATTGAATCACTTATGGCCTCACTTTGATCGTTCATTAACTCTTTATGGGGGCATTCACCAGCCAGAGAAGAAAAGGCCTAAAACATACCACAAATGAACACAAAATGTACAAAGGGAACCACTATAAGGGATTCATAAAACACCTTTTATAATATTTCACTAACCACACATTTCCACACCAACTTACCAACACGAACTCAGAATCAAGACACGAGTCAACTAGAAAGGATTTTTGGCTCGGAACACCTCTTAAAAAACAATCCCAAAATGAAAAAGACACACCAAACACCAAAACCAAACCTTTATACTCTTCAAAACTAAATCATTCAACCCACAATTTCTCTTTCTAAAAACCACTAGCCAAAAAAATAAATACCCAATTTAAATCTCATAAAAACTTTTCAGAAAAGCACCAATCATTCGAATGAAAACTCACTTTAAAATCATACATGTCAATTTTAAAACATTTAATTCCATCCAAAACACTTTTGAATAGTTTTTCAAATCTCATTAAAAAAAGAATTTCCAAAACCAGTTTTAACATAATTCATGTTTTTTTTCAAATAATTAATTCCAACAAACTGCAAGTTTAGATTAATAAAACACAATTTTCTAAGCCTCTATTAAAATAAGTTATAAAGATATATCATTCACTTTTCTATAAAAAACCATCACCATTTTAAATTCAACTTTTCACAATTCCCAAACAATACTTTTCAATGAAATTTTAAAAAGTAAGGACAATCCAAACAATTAAAAATGGGAAACTAGTGTCGGTGGGTGACTCGGAAACATAGTTGGAATCCATATACCAGTCATTCCACCATCGTGGAGAGCATTCTAGGGTGATTTACCTATCTCCAAATGGATTTCTAGTCCCTACGAGCTCATGGAGACCACTTTCCCAACTCCCTTTTTATTTCCCAACGCCAAACAATCCGTAAGAACAAAATGAAAGAAACAATCATGGACATCCCCTAGTAACTTGAGGCACGGAATGAGCAAGGGTTCCTGACGTCCTTTCCATTCCTATATCTCAATCCCTAAAAATACTAAAACTTATTCATCAACATCCCTATGTAGCAATGGGAACTTTAAAAAGAAAGGTCCACTAATGATCCGACCTCCCTCTGATACCATTTTTTCATGAACCAACCCAGGTTGAACCTGAACTGGTCACCCAAGTTGATCCATGGAAAAGCCTAAGAGGAATTCCCCATATACTTAGACTCGTGAAAAGAACCATGGGAATAAATAGAGTGGCGATGGGAATGGTTTCAACCAATATAAGTAAAAAAAGTAGTGAAAATGATAAAAGAGAAACCTAAAATAAATAAAACAAACAAAATGATTAAGCAAGAACTAAAAAATAAAACTAAACAAACATGATGACCACTAAAACTCCATGTGACCCTGCAAGTCACACTATGATCCCAAGACTCAAATTTTTCCAAGAAGATCAAACTTGATCCAAAACCTATAGAAGAAACTAAAAAATAAGAATACACTATAGGAATGATTAATAAAACTAAATAGGCTATCCTTATAATATACTTCCCAATTCATTTACATTAAAATAAAAGACACATTAATATTCAAGTTTGAACTACAATATATCAAAGTATGCTTTTATACACATTTAATTTAATAAAAAAGTACAAATCATTTCCCTCATTCATTTATAAAACTAATCTCATTTCTTTAGTGAGATTTTAGCATTTTCAAGGGGAAGGTGATGTTTATATTTTCAAACTTCATAAAGAGGAAAAACACTTTTCTTTTTAAATAAATTTCATAAGAATTTTTAAGACCAAAAAATCACTTTACAAGAAAATCATTAAATAATAAGGCACTATTATAATCATAAATAAAGGGAAATGGAAATAATCCCACAAGTCTCACATTCGTCACTGCAATTGACTTATGAACTAATAGAAATAGGTGAACCCAATATATCAAGAAAAATCTAAAACATACTAATATATGAGGCCCCATCCTCATTATTATTCCACACATGATATAATAAAAACTCCCAAATTCCTAGCCACCCTAACTCAGGATATCCAAGGGGCCTAATTCCATAACAATAAACCCAAATATATCCACCTACTATGGGACACTGGTCAGTACATCAACTACCAGTGCAACAATCACTCTCAGTAAATTATCTCAATATTCCAGGTCCCCAAGTCAAATGTATATAATGGGGGTGATCCAACCAATTCTATAAGAGCATCCAATCTTAAGCATATATAATAATAAATCAACAAAAGGTTTGACCCTGAGCCACCCCAAAGAGAAATATCATGATTTAGAACAAATAGATCATTAAGAGTTTCCACCATGTAACCCTAATAGTGGATCACGAGGATTCCATAGTGATTAAATCCCATCCATTATACATATACAAGGCATGAGAAACATCAAATGGAGTTTTTCATAATAAATAATTTTATCAATTTCACAAATTTTCCAAATAGGCCTTTAAGCATTTCACAAAACCAACATTTATCCAACATACAGTCCATATTTCAAAAATATGTATAAACACACCATTTTCCATTTCAAAATCATTTACACCATTTCCATAAAACATTTCCTTTACACTTTGAGAACAAACCATTTCTTACAAAAGCACCAAACATGTCATTAATTGGAAACGTACATCAAAACACCTTAACACCAGATTCCCATTCCTTGATAAAACCTAAAATCACTTGGGAAACCCATAAAAGGCACCAAAGACATCATTTAATATAATAATAACACATTTAAAAATCCAAACCAAGAAATTTATATCATAAGTTACTCACAAAATTCAACTGGGCATTTAATCGAGCGCACAGTGTGTGTTATCTAATAAAACAATTCTATTTATCATAAATCAAGGAATAAAATACCAATTTTCATGCCAAATAATTAAATCAAGGATCATACATCAATATTTATAAATTAAAGAATGTCAAAAAATCATGAAAATAACTATTTATAAATTAAAAAGGGAATGTTTATGGGAAAACCTACTTCAAAGGATGGCCAAGCCAAAGATTTCTAACTCAAGCAGTAGCATGCTTGCATGCATGCACGTCTATATATATATATATATATCCTTAAAATTATTCATGTGATTCCCGCGCCATGAGGGAACATGCACATAAAATAGATATATATTTATACATATCCATACCTGGGAATAGGCATGTGCGCCCTTGGAAATTGAATACAATATCCTACAACAATTCCACAAAACTCATTAACACCAAACTATCCTAAAATAGAGGTTGTGAAACCAACAAAATGTGTAAAATCTTAAACAAAAACAGTGACGATAGAGAAAATCAACCTAAACTGCCTCACCTTCAATGGTGGTTGCTCAAATAGAGACCAATGGGTCCCAAGATACACCTTGCATACCCTAAAATTTGAATAATCAAGAAAAAAAAAATCAAACCCTCACCTAGGGTTGCAGCCAAACCAAAATCCAAATAGAATACCAACCGGAGGAGACGTCAGTGAGGTCGCACGCCGAATAGGAGGGTGGCACTGGAGATTAAGGCGGTGTTGGTTGGGTCATGCACCGGAGATCGAAGAAGCACCGGATAGGAGGGTAGACTGGGTTCCGCATCAAAAAGAAGTGTGGTGTTGTAGAGGAGGGTGGCTAGAGGGGTTCATGCAAGGGAGAAAAGGCCGCTAGAGGGAGGAAGGGATGATGCTGGAAGCCCGGTCAGTAGGGGGTCACGCGCTGCACTGGTAAGAGGAAAGGGGGGTCACACTACACAGGTAAGGGGGGGAGAGGACGAAACGGTAGGAAGATAAAAAACCCAAAAAAAGATACTACCCATATTAATAATACTAATAATAAGAATAATAATGAAATAATGATAAAAACAATAATAATAATATTCATTTAATTTTTTTAATAACAATAATGATAATGATAATTTTTAATAATAATGATGATGATAATAATTTTAATAACATTATTTTTAATAATAATAATAATAATAATCCCATTAATAATATCATCGTTATTATTATTATTAAAAAAATAATTTTAATTATATTTTACTTTTTCTTATTTTACTTTAAATCTCATTTCATTACTCACGTTATTCGTATTTTATTTTTTCGAATATGGGCAGGCTGTGTGGTTTCCTGGGTGAAACTACACGGTTTCCAAATCGTACTCTGTCCATGCGCCAGATGCCACCAAACCCAAAAAATGCATATTCTTATGCTCCACATACTTCCCAACCCCTACTGGCTGGGATTCTGGAAGCCTCCATTTCTCCCTCTGATAGCCTCCTATAAAAGTGATACATAAAATGATAAATGTTACATCCCTTGTCAACAAGGTCTACCTCTATTTTCAAGAGCCTTCCAGATTAGAATTCCATATTGAAGTGTGCTTGGACTATAGTAGTGATCAGGATGGGTGACCTTCTGGGATGTTTCTCATGGTGTGTGTGAGTGAGAAAAAACGCACCAAGAAGGACATGTGTTAGCCTTTGGTAATAGTCATTAGTCTGATACGAAAACCCAATGCATAATAGTCTATGGTGTGCTAGTAAGGAAACCAAGGTATTACAGGTGACCCAAGGGGTCGGATGACTAGCTTCATGGCCTAGGGAAGGTTATCTCATGAAAAACTCTTTTATTTTATGCTTGTGAGCTTTTATTATACCATCATTCCCTTATGATCATCTTATTCTCACTGGTGACATTAAATGTTTAATGCTTATACATACCCTTACTGATCATTTTCTCTCACCCTTTTTATGTTTCCTTTTGCTCAGGTTGTGAATAATTATTTTAAGTATTTTATGCCTAAGACGTTTACTATTTGTGAATAAAATAGTGGGGGATGATTTAGATCATCATGAACCAGTTTTTTATATATCCAATTTGTTATGTAATATTTTTTAATAATTCTATAAAACTCTAAATTTAAATAGTCCTCGGGTATGAAAGTGATTCAAAATTTATTTTTGATGTCGTAAGTTTTGGATGGCTTAATTTGGTCTCATTTATTGGTATCAAACCTAGAAATTTAAATGTTATTCTTTTAGAACCAGATTCTGAAGTGCAGGTATAGGGCTATCATAGTTGGTAAAAAATCCAATATTAGATAACTTTGGAGATTAGGATTTTTTCATGAGAGGTTAACTTAAGAGTTATGGAAACCATAATTTTTTTATAATTTTAAGTTTGATCATGAGTTCAAATGCATAGACACCACATTTTTAGGTTTTAATTGAGCTAAGTCTAATACTATTAAGAGTATTTTGGTATAAATTTATGGCAATATAACCCTTGGTTTTACTACGTGTTTTAGGGGAAAAATTAATTAAGGAAGAATAACTTTACATTATATGGACATATGTTTAAAGGTATTGAAAACCTTTAGGGATTATATTATCTTTTATTTCAGTTAATTATGGATTATCAAAATTTGGGAACATATGTTTTATCATATAGATAACCATTGGATTGAAAAGTGATTTGGTGATTAAGTGATTAATGGTATTTCTAAAGAAGTCCACTATTTTGGGAACCTTATATAATTAAGGTAAATGGAAATATTTCTGAATAATGCGGGATTATATTTGAGGAATAAAGGTTGAATTATCTTTTGGAAGAATATATGATTCTAATATGTCTTTATAGTGATTCATTTTATTTATGGAAATGATTATCATATCTTGGAGATTATATGATTAGGGAATATACATTTTTGTTATGACACTTTAAGAGTGATTGATGTTTTTTGGAGATAAATCTTAAATGTATTCAGTAAGAATATGTGATCAAATCATTATAATATTTTGGTTTCAATATTAACCAATAATGTTTTGATGAATTTTAAGGATAGTTATTTATGGAATGATTTATATTGAACTTTGGTTATTACTGCTCAATTTTGCAGATTAATGTATTATTTATTCATATAAAAGTTTATACATTTTGGGTATTATCTTACCTTATGCTAAATATTTCAGTTTTGGTTAATATATAATGACAAGAGGAAAATATTATTATCTTTTTTTTATTATGTGATATAATAGATTTTGATTTTACTGCTTCATGCATGAAAAATACATCTTAAATAATAATTCTTTAAAGAAAAATATGATATTATGGTGGAAATTGATTAAAGTGTGAACTTATAATTATTAAGTAAGTATATTTCTTTATTTTATTATTCTATATGTCAAAATAATTCATCAACTCCAGGAAAATGATCTTAAAACAAAAAATTATCCTATTACGTTCTTTTTTGATAAATTGATGGTCTTTTCACACTTTATTGATTTGAAATTTTGTGGTCATTAGCTTTATCATAATAATTCTCTTTTTAATGATCAGTGTTCTATAGAACTCTTTATCATTATTTGTATATTACCATGTCATTCATGTCTATATTTTCACTTCCCACTAATTTCCTCCTCTTTGGAAACCTAGTAAATGTTATTCTAGATGACATTATTATTTCCCTTTTCCTTTTTTAAATGAAAGATTTATTAACCATTTTTATGATTTTGTATTTTACCAAATGTATTTTAAAATTTCAAAACCTTTATTACCAAGATCAAGTTCAAATTTTGAGGTTCAAATTTTTTAAAGTTGGGAATGTAATATCCTGATATTTTAAAAGAACACTATGTTTGAAAATGTATAAAATATGTGACACCAAGATTAAATAAACCATGAAATATTATTATTTAAATATTATAGTTATAACCCAGTCATTAAATTAGAAGGTATAAATATGATTAAACAAATTATGAAATATATGTAAATTTATGACTCAATAAAAATGTATTTATTTCTTCTTAGGAAATAAACACAAAATTTTTCAGTAAGTAATTTTATGCTTCAAAAATATGTTTTCTTCAAAAATAGGTTTTATTGATTTTTATGAGTGAATAATATAATTAACTTATAAAACATTTAGAAAAAAAATTATAAATAGGATATAATTTATTAAAATTATAATTTCAAAATTATATTAGGTTGAGGCTTTTATAATTTTTTGAAAAGTTTGATTTTCTAATGATTACTAGAAAATACCGAGTTTTATTTGAAGTCTTATTTTCTTTTCAAGTATAAATAATGTAAAATTATATTTTGGATTATTTTAAAATTTTATTTAGTTATTTTTTAATAAAAAACATCAAATTATGATCTTTATAATTAATTTTTCACTTGAATTTGTTATAAAAACATTTTTATACTTATGGGAATTTTTCTGAGAAATATTTTTTCATCACATTTTTTCATGTTTAATTTTAAATTAAATTATGTCAATTATATGAATTAAATCATGAAAAATATATTCCATATTTGGAATAAGAATTTCAAAATTTGTTAAATATTTCCCTTTTATTTGTTATCATTATGAATAGTAACCATATTAAATTTTAATTACCACAGTAAAGGTAAAATGGGTTAATTGGGGTTAAAACTAATGTGATAAGGATTAAAATTCATTAAAAACTTCCTTAATTTCATTGTATAAATAAATTTCATCCATAATCCGCTAAAATTTAAAAATATAACCTTCCCTATTCATATTTTATTTTTACCTTTATAATATTTATGTAAAAGATAAAGTCAAAAATGCCACTTTCTTTATTTTAATATATATAATATTTTTTGAGAGGGATAAAAACAGATTATTTTTTATTATAAATGTTTATTTTAAATATTAACTAATTTTCTTATCATTTTAATTTATTTATAATTTTTAGTGATGAAATAATTACCTTAAATTTTTACACAACACCAACAAGTGCTTTTTAAAGCTGAAAAAAATCAAGTAAATGATTTTAAAAACTCTAAAAATAATATTTTAGGGTGACTAAAAATTTAAAATTAATTTTGAAGATAAATATAACATATTATATATTTTTTAAAGGTTTATTTTTTAATTCAATTTCTTTCATGTTGATTTCAAATTCAAGGTTTGGGAATAGTTAATAAAATGACATTAGTAGTATTTTATGTTAAATATTTCTAATTAGATTATTTATAAATCAGAAAAATATTAAAAAGGGATAATTTGGAATATAAATTTTAAAAAAATATTATCTCTTGGAAGTTTATGCTCTAATTTTCACCTTATAAGTAAATTTATGATCCTTTAATATTGAAAAAGTCATTACCATAGTTATGGTTATAATTGGTTAACCAAGGGGGTAAATCAAAATATAAGGATTAAAATAATATCTAAACCTATCTAAATTTTATTTTATTGTTAAATTAAGATTATATCCTCATTATATTAAAATATATTTCTTTTTTAAACAATTTAAAATATTAATATATATATTATATTATATTATTTCATGTATTTCCAAAAATGACATTAATGATATTTTATAATAAAATATATTCTTTTAAATGATTTAAAATTCATAAAAATATTATATTTTGACAAGGGAATTGGATATGGTTTAAAATATATACCATGGTATATTTATGGTTCATTTATCATTTTATAGTAACTTTCTTGACCCCTAATGTGTAAAAAACAATGATATCTCACTAATTGTCAAAAAGGGTTAATAGAGGATTGAAACAAAGAGAGAAGGGTGAAAACATAATCTACACATTTTGAAATTTTTTTGGATAATATAATTTCGGCAAATCCATATCTTATATTTTAATTATATTAATTTTTATCCATTTTCCATGAAAAATAATTTATATTAATTTAATACATTAAGTAATTTGAAGAGTGACCATCCCCACACTTATAAAAGTGCACCTCATCTCCTCTCTTTATCACACAATTTCAGAAACATAGCTCATATTATCCCTTTAAAAGTCCCTTCCTAACATCTCTATACACTTTTTATAGGTATTTTACGTAAATAATATCAACCTTAGAGTGATTAAAGTGTAAATAAAAAGAGGTTTTCTAAAAAAGATGTACAGATTTTAACTAAATGTTTTCGTTTTATTTCTTCTTCTAACTCCTTCGGATATTATTAAAACTTTTTGAAATAATAAAAAAATATATTCCATGTAATGAGATGTTTTTATGTTAATTTAATAACCTATATTCATCTCTTATTCCATCAAATGAGAAACAAAACCATCATTTGTGTGTACAGTGGACTGTGGTCTGTGGTATGATGATCTGATGTAATTTATTTTCCCTAATCGCCTCCCAAGGGTTATTATAGTTATAGATTTAAGGAATATACAATATATTAATGAAATAATTATAATTTTTAAAAGAAAATATATCAGATATTTTCGTACCTTTTCATTCATTGATAAATAATAATGTCGTTTATGCGTACATGCAGATTACTACCTCCACGAAGCGATGTGATCCATTTTTCATCAATGCCTCACATGGATGGTATATATAAGTGTATTTAAAGATATAATATCTTAATTTATGTATAATAATAATTATAGAAATATAAAATAATACTTACCTTCTTTCTATCATGTTCATTGAAAAATGGAAACGTTACCCATGTGTGCGTACAGCTTATCACCCCCATGATTGTAACGTTATTAATTTTTCATAACCATATTTAATAATTTTTTTTAAAAGTATAATTAATATATAAAAATGATAATTATTTTATTATTATATATAATATTTTATAATTAATTCTTTGACCACAACCAACATTCCGAATTCGTTTTGCAACTATGAACTGAACGTCCTCAAAACACACAACATGGATTTAACAGATTAGGTTATTAAATATGTCACCAAAATAAATGAAAAAAAAAATTATTAGTAATTTAATAAACATATAAAATAGTATTAAACAATTAAATAATTTATATAAGTTTATTAATCAATAGTTAAAGCAAATACATGGAATTTTTGGACTCGATGTAAGAGATTTTGCCTCAATTTCTCTTCATTGATGATTGTTTTAATGTTATAAACCTAATTTATTTTATATGGTGTATATTCTACCCTTTTATATTTTATATGAAGAATCATTCATAATTAATGGTGTTTTAAGTTACAATTCAAATTATTTCATCCAAGGGTATTTTACTTGAAAGTTACCAAGTGGTAAGGGGTTTCTTAATTCAATTTTCATTCATTGGGTTATACTTCTACTTCATTGACTATGTTTACCATGATTATATGTGAAATTTCCTCTAATTATTTAATTTTTTATTTAAACTTGTTTTTTAAAAATTTATTACACATAATCAATTGTTTGATTAATTTTTACTTCAATGATATGATCTTTGTAAGGGATTTACTCTTAATTTCAATTCATTGAGGATTGTTTTAATGTTATAAACCTAATTTATTTTATATAGTGTATATACTATCCTTTTTACATGTTTTATCATGAATAATTTATACTTAATTTTATTTTAATTTTAAATTCAAATTATTTCATCCAAGGGGATTTAACCTGAAAATTTTCAAGTGGTAAGGGGTTTCTTAACTCAATTTCCATTCAATTGGTTATACCTGTACTTCATTGACTTTGATATTCCATGATTATGTGTGAATTTATATCTAAATATTTTCACAATACATTTCCTATTGATATATTTGGATTTACATATGTTCACATAATCCCTTTATAGATTAATTATCACTTTAAAAGTTATGATCTTTGCAAGGGGTTTCTTTGTCTTCATCTCATTTTCATGAGACATTTTTCAAATTTTACACCATGATTTCCCTGTATGGTAGACATACTAACTAATGAATCAATTTTTACTTTTCAATTTTTGTAATTAATTGGATTTATAAATCCATATCATATTTTTTTTCTTTCAATGAATTTTTATTTAAATGTTACCAAAGTGGTGCAGATTTTATGTTATAAACTCTTTTATTTTATTGATTATTTATGTTAAAGGTTCCATTGGGGAAGTAATATGGTATTATTTTAATAAAATGAATCTATTCTATTATAATCTGGTAATGAAATTGGTTTATATGTTTATTTTACATTTTTTTATTTATTAAAGAAACATCAATAATATTTTTTGTAAGAGATATCGATCTTCTATATTCTTTTAGATCGGGAATCTTTCTTCCATATCCTTGATTTATAAAATTTTTTCATGAATATTCTTTTAAAAATATAAATTATTTCCTAAAGACTCTTTACATGATATTTTACCTTCTTTAAAAATGTTTTAAATGGAATTTTCTTAATGTTTTTCGCATGGGTCTCTTTTGACCCTTTTTACAAAAGTTTGAAAAGAATGTTTATTTTTAACGTTTACATCATGAATGTATTTACATATAATCATAAACATTATTTTATTTGAATATTTATTTATAATTTTTTAAGTTTATTTTCCAATAAAAGTATTTCCAATTTTTTTTAAAATATTTCGTTGTTAAAAGTGATTTTCAAAGTGGAAAGGGTATTTTACTAAAGATTATTTTTAATGATATTTTAATGGTATTTTTATTCACCAAAAAAACCCTTGATTTTACTTTCACTCAACTAGTGATATGTTGTAATGATAAAATCCTAATTTTTTCTCTAGATGCATTATAATTTCATCAAAAATATTTTCAGGGAACCTATTTCTATTCCACGTGTTAATATAGATATGAAAGGAATAATGGTCGTTTCTATGAGTTTTATGATAAAATGAAATATCTATGTACTTTTTTCATGTTAAGGTTATTGTAAATTGTTTATGATGATGTGTGCTAAGATTATAAACCAAGTATGGTTGGTTTCATTCTAAACTAAGGACATGTGGGTTTGTTATAGCCCTATAATGCATTAAGTAATTATTATGTTCTCCATAGAGTTATATTAGAAATGAACCATAATCGTTATTATAATTTTAGTGGTTCTTTTAATGGTTTTTTAGGGGTTATCTGAAGATAATTTTCCAAGATACCAATATATTTTCTTTATGATTGCTATGAATTTTTAATGTTTCCTTTGATCAAGATTAACATCACATGTATAATGATTATTGATATATATGGATATTGAATTTGTTATATATTTATGCTATGTCTATTGATTTATGATCCACATTTTTTGGGTATTAATTCTATTATGTTATGCTCATGAACTTTTATTATATAATCATACCCTTATTCTTATTTCATTCTCACTGATAACATTCATTTTTTAATGCTTATTTTTACCCTTACTAATTGGTTAATCTCAACCTTCTTATTTTTCCTTTTCCCAAGGTTATGAAGAATGGTTTTACATATTTTATTCCTAAGAAGTTTAATATATGTTAAGAGAATAGTCAGTTATGATGTATATCTTTATGATCCAATTTTTTATATATCCAAGTTTTTAAGTAATATTTTTTCTTAATTCTATAAAACTCTAAACCTAAAATTTTCTTTGGGTATGTAAGTGATCCAAAATTTATATTTGATGTTATATGTTTTTATAGATTAAATTGGGTCATATTTTTTTGTATCAAATTCAAAAATTTGATGTTTTTGTTTTTAGCATCGAATTTTGAAGTGCGGTTTCATGGAAGTCACAAATCTATGGTGGCTCAGACTTGTTATTTATGAAAATTTTGAGGTACAAAATCCTCCTTCTTCCCCCATTATTCTTCCCTATAGGATTTCTCTGATTGATGAAATTTGAGGTTAGGGTTTCAATGATGATTCCCTTAAATCATGATATAAACATTCTAATTTGATGGGGCTTTGGAATGCACTGGATTGAGGAAGCATAAAGAGGGAATATGTCACCCATTACTTATATTTTCCTTATAATTACATCTCATGGTTTATTTTCGTAGTTTTTTAATTGAATTTTATTTGAACTGGTTATCAATTAGGTATCGAACAATGGGGATTTTTTTCATAATAGTTCCAAAATCATTCCATGAGTAGTTAGAATACCATTTCTCAAGGATTTGGCCATGGGAATGCACTCTATGAGAATTTAGTGGATATGAAACATTGAATTAAATTATATAATTATTTATAAATTTTAATAATTAATTTTGTGTACCATATATTGTGACATAGTGAATAGAGAGTGTGGTGATGCTTGGTGTGGTCTTGGTTCGAGGTTGGGAGAGCATAGCTCGGGATGGTAACTCCATTTTAGTTCTATGTGTACCCTATAATACTAAACCATAATTATATTTATATATTATTTATTTATGATTTATTGGGGTTTGGGTCTAGGTTAAATGGATAGTGATTGAGATAAAGTAATTGGTGGTGTTAATCCTCCTAAGTTCAAAGTGAGTGATATGGTGAGTATTGAGGAAATGGAATCTCCCATAGGGTATGTTTATAAGGGGGTTAAGATGCCATTTGATTTTATTAGAGGCACAAGATAGGTCTTTGGTCCTAGGGTGAGTTGTAAATTGCCTAGTTCTATTCTTATTAGGTCTAATCAGTAGTCATGAGGGGTATTAGGCCTTGGTATCATCTGTGAGATGGTTTTAAATATTATGTATGGCTTAGGATACCCTATTTAGGGTGAAATAAATTATTGTTCTATTATTAAAGAAGGATAATTCCTTTGATGTTATATATTTTATCCCCGGGAGGGTTTACTCTAGGTAATGGTATTGATATATCTCATAAGAGATAAGTTCATTGGGACCCCGGTATAGGATCTAGTAATTTTCATGATGGCATGTAAATGTGTTTACAAGAGTCCTTGAGGGTGTGGTCTTGACATGCTCCTTGGGTATTAGGTCCCAAAAATTTAAGTAGTAATTGGAAGGAGGAATTGGATAAGGCCCTTCGGCTTGGTTTAATTAGGTCTTGTAGATTTTGTGTTCATCATGTGGTGATAAGTATGGATTGGAATCGATGGGTAAAGATCAGGTTAGTTCCAAGGTACCTAGTAGATGTTCTGAAGGGTTAGAAAATAATACTCATGGATTCATCATTTCATTATTGAGTGTTCAAATATATTATAGTGAGGTTATAATATAAGGATAAGAGTGTGATTCTATGGATTTTTGATACATTTCTCTAGGTAATGTGTGTATAATACCTAGTTAGTGATTCTAGTTGAGGTATGCTTGTGATGTGAGAGAATAGTGAGGGATAAAACCCATACTGAGGGGTAATTGACATATATGTGGGTGTATACCCTACCATGAGTGATATTATATAGGAAAATATGTTTTTTGATTTAGTAAAGGTTTGATGATAGTTATACCTTGAGTGAGAGGGAAAACGCAAAGGTTTTTTTTAGGACCTACCCTAAGAGAAAGGTTAGAGGTCATGGTTTGGTCTGAGGGCCTCCTATGAGTGAGAGGGTAGTGGTTGAGACTTCGTATTCTATAGTTTATATTAAATATGAAACCTCACCCTAAATTTAGAAGGTGGATTTATGATTCATGTTATGTGATATTGTATGAGACCTAACCTTATGTGAGAGGGTAGTGGAATTATTTGTGGAATGTGATAAGATATTCAACCACACACTATATCATAAGGTTATGGTCTGAGATGTGGTATATGATGTGATAAAAACTCACCCTAAGTGAGAGGGTTATGGTATGGTATGGGATGGGATATGAGATCAAAGTATTGTATGAGACCCCACCCTGAGTAAAGAGATAGTGTTTGGGACTCAATTGTCTGTCCCTAATTCGAATGATAGCTAATTGGATGGGTTATGATGCTATGTAACATATTCTTATAACATAGGATAAGTTAGGTACAGCTAGGTGCCATAATGTCTTGGTTAGAACAGGATGACTCGACATGCTTATTTATACATCATATATTCCATTATATATTTTCTTAATTCATACACATGTATATGACAGTGTATATTAGCGGAACTTATTGATACCCTATTGGGATTTATTTCACACACCCTACACAAGAACAATGTTGTACATAAAAACCATATACTTGGTATAGATGAATAATCATGGTTTGTGTGTTTGATCAAACTTGAAAAACTCAATTGTGTTAGGAGATATGTCTGAGGTGAGGTGAGGGGTTATAGTGGAAGCTCCTTATAATTTTTATTCTTCATTTATTCTATACCTTTTATCATTCGAGTGTATAATACATTGATATGTATGACTATATTACTCTGTATTTATCTATTATAGTGTGGTGTAAATTTATTTTTTCATAGTTTTCTTTTTTTATTCCATACATGATTGCTCAAATATTTGACTAAGAATGATATTTGGTTATATATTCATTATCAATGGTTGTGACATATTGAGAATAGTCTCACCGATATTAATCATAGACTCTCTTCATTGGTTGTAAACATATGGTCTATGGAGAGGCTCGCCTGAGATCATGTAGAGACCTTATCTAGGGTTCTTTTTGGACTTTTTTGGTCAATGAGTTACAAAATTATATCATAGAATGTTTTTTATTGAATTACTATTTTGGAATAGCGGTTGGGGATAATAATGTGTATGAGATTATGATGGACCTTGGAATGGTGAGACAAGAATACTTTCCTATTGGGAAGTCCAATTTATTGGGGTAATGGTATATTGGTTCTTAGTTTTCACTTATAAAGTTGATATATTTATTCAGGTATGATGTTTTGATTTTTTATTTTTTATTTATGGTTTTTACTTTGATCAAAGTAGTAATAGGCATATGTACATGCATCATGATTAACAAATAGAATTAACATGACACCTTTATACTTATGTGTGACTAGTCCTTGATGAAAACAAAGAGTATAGTTGTTTAAAGTGTCAACAGTAACTTATATAGTTTTTTTCTATATAACTTGTTGGTGGTATTATACTCAGTCGGGTCAGGGTTTTGGACTCATGAGTATATGGTGTTTTCTAATGGTATGTAATGTGGATATTATCGTGGGATATTCTTTGATGAAGGATATATAGTCCCTGGGTGTAGGTGATGTATGGTAATAATTGGTGGTTCGGTTCGATCATGTGGTGTCATGAAGATGGATTGGTATAGGTGATGTGTGCATGGGATGTATTTTGGAACAGGAATGGGTAGTCATGATGAGTTGAATGCCCTTTAGAGGGGATGGAATTTGGGAGGCCTTGGGTTTTTGAGATGTGAAACACTTAGAGTACTTTTGATATTGGTGGTTTGATGTCTATGTTTAATGTATAGGATAAATTGGAAGGTTATCCTTGTTGGTTTCTAGAGTGGTCTTCAATGGGATAGTTTAAGGTGGTCCTAGATGGTCAATACTAGTATGATTTAAGTGTGGGTGGATGCATTGTGGTTTCGGGATGATGCTCGAGTGGTGGGAAATCATGTAACCATGTGTATATGAGCATTATAAAGATGCCTTAGGTTATTGGGAAGAGAATAACAAGTGTGATTTTTTATTGGTGTGTGACATGAAAAGGTTGAATTGCTAGCTGATTAATCATGTGATCCTAGTGAGGATAGGATTCCACCCATGGAAGTGTTAATTAGTTTGTTTAATAAGGAGGTACAGGAGCTTACACCCACTTTTGGTTTGGATGAGATTGAAATAGGTAGTGAAAAAAAAAACCAGTGAAAGGGTTATTTAGAGATTCACTCTGGACTTGGAAGAAATAGTGATAGGTTTAGTGGTCTCTTAGGGAAGGAATCAATATACGAGGTTTGATACATATTGGCCATGTGTGGTTCCTAGTTGGTTGTGCATTGGTGTAATGGGTCATGTGTGGGTCTATTGAGAATTATTCAGATTCCAAGAGAACCCAAGTGATGTGGTGATGATGGTATAATGGTGTGTGTATCCCTTAATCATGACAAATTAGGTAAGTCGTGGGAATTTAGTGGGTTTGGGAACATGGTTACCTTATATTTTTTATGATTGATGGTATCAGTGAAATACTTAAGGGCTTGGTGGATTGGGCTTTTGATGGGTGATTTGAGGTGTCACATCCACAATGTCGTGAGATATTGATGAAGGTATTATGGAGTAAGAGAACTAGATAAGGTCATATATGGGTGGAAGTGAGTGAATGGTTTGTGATGGTATAATCTATTATGCTAGGTCATGTATATTAAGGTATTGGATATGATTAATAGTTCATTAGTGTGTTTTTATGAGCATGGGTTGGAGCGTTGTGCGATCATGGTATTTGGTGCATGTCATGAGGGGTGTTGCCAAGAATGAAATAAGCATAGATAAGTAAGAGTTATATGCATATGATATTGGTTCTTGTTTATCTCTCTACTTGGAAAGTTCCATTATGAAAGGAAATGTTATGGGTAGAATTATATCATTCATATGTGTATGACCCATGTGTTTGAAGGGTCATGGATATGATGAAACCAACTCATAGATGGGGGAGATGGTATCAGGATGTTGGTGTGTAGGTGGATACAATTTTATATGGTTCCATTGTAAATACTAGATTTATGATTCATGTGTGAAGTTGGATATATTACATATATCGGTAGTGGACTTAGGTGGAAATTGGGGTGATCTTAGAGTGAGTCGAATCAAGGTTGTATCAGTGCTTGTAAGAGGAGTAATGTAACACCCTGAGATTTTGTGAAAAAAATTTCTAATAAATTTAATCTTTTTGATATTTTTTTTACATATAGAACTGATTATATCTTTAATTATACGCAACCCCATGTTTATCTATCATTATATGCAACATTGAATTTCTTCGATAGCGTGCATGAAACGCAACACTAAGATTCGAAAAATCATGAAATAATATTATTATAAAATTGTTGTTAAGTAGGTGGGTTTTAATATCATTACACACTTTATGAAATATACACATAAATTTCCTAATAAATATAAATTTACTTGTAAATTATTAGTAAATAATCAGTCAATTTTTAGTAAATTAATTATATTTATCAAATATCTATTTTCTTTAAAAAAAATTAATTATTATTATTTATAGACCTTTTAGGAAAATTTATTTGATCAAATAAAATTAATTTTTGAAATAATCATATCAAAATTAACTTATGGTGAAAATTTGGGATTTTTCAGAAAATATTGATTTTTCAATGAATAGTGAAAAATATTATTTTTTGAAAAACTATCAAGTACTTTCAATAAATTAAGTAATTTAAATTCCCAATTATGTTTTAAAGTAACTTAATTATTATTTATTAATATTTAATCCACTTAATTAATTTTTAATCAACTTTATATTTGATTTTAGTATAACATTATTTTTGGGTTTCAAAAGTTCTTTTTCTCTAAATATTGTTTGCAAGTGCATTATGTTTCTAAATTTTAATAAATTAAATTAATACAAAATTCAGAAAGTTTTAAATTAAATTTAAAGATTATATATATATAAATTTTAATTGATATTCATACGATCATTATTATTATATATAGAGTTAATATAAAATCATTTTGTAGTTGAAAAAAAACACTTCCCAAAAACTCACTTTTTCATCACTTTTGTGGGTATTTATTTAATTTAATTTTTGAAAGGTGTAGGAAATTTATTTGATAAAATAAAATAAAAATTTTAACTCCTCATTTAAAAATCATCTCAGGGAATCAAATTCTAAATAAATTAATTTTTTAATAAATAGTGAAAATTACTGAATTTTAATTGAAAATTGCTTTTTGATTAATTTTTTTATAAAGTAAAATTGTATTTTAAATTTGTTTTAATTTAAAATTAGAAAAATTATATATCTATTAATACAATTTTTTTCCATTTTAATTAATTTCATATTGAAATTGGATATAAATACTTTGTAAACTTTTGAACATTTTCTCTTTGAAAACCTAATGTCAAATCGCACCTGAAGGATTTATATTAAATTTAAATTTTCCACTTATGTGAATGTAATTTTTGAAAATTGATTCCTTGTTTTGAATAATCATAATTTATATTATTTAATATCTTCAACTTAATTTTTTACCAAAATTAATATTTAAAACAGGAAAAATAACAATTTAACGTGGTTAAGGTAAAAATAGGTTTATCGGGGGCGGTTAAACTAAAAAGATAAGGTTTAAAAATAACAAAAAATAGTAACAAAACTATTTTATGACCATATTTAGACATTATATCTTTTATTGTAGATAATTTTCTATTATTGGATCCTTTTTACATAAATTAAATGTGGCTTTAATTCTCTATTTTCAAAAATTACAAGTGTGCCACTCACCTCACTTATAATTTGCCACCCCTATCCTCTCCCCTTCACACCTTCACACCCATTTATTTAGAAAAATAACTAAAAACTTCGCCTCCTAACTTCCATACTCTCATCCTATAATCCTTATTTTTTACATAAATCAAACCTATGAAGGATTTTAGTGAAAAACTAATGATGATACATAAAGAAGAGGTAATGTTCATCAATGAGCATTTTGTTTTATTTCTTCCACCACCTCCTTCAATTATTATTATTACATTATGATATATTGACCTCACTATCCTATATATACTAATATTTTTTATGTTATGTACATGATATAAAAATATATCCACTTCTATCAAATGGGTTATGAATCATCGTTTGTGTGTACAGTGGACTACCGCTTCGCGAACTGATGTCATTAAGTTTTCCATTACCACCAACAATGGTTGGAAATAATGATGAATTTATTATTTATATATGATATTTTTGATATTTTTATTATTATTAAATTATTATATCACACATACCTTTATTATTTTCATTTTTTGGGAATATGATAACGTCTCTCGTGTGTACGGCGGACTACCATCTCGCAAAGCTATGTGATTCTTTCACGCTTTACATGAAAGGTAATAAGGATGAATTTAATGAAAATATATGAAATATATGAAATAAAAATTATTAATTAATTATATTATATCATTTACCTTTATTTCTTTCAATCCTAAAAGAAAATCGAAACAGCGTTCATGCGAACGTATGGCTACCGTCTCTATGAACAGTGTATCTCATTTTCTAATAAAAAATTTTATGGATTACTATAAATAAATATATAATGAATATATATGATATTTATATCAGGTTTTAAATTATTTTTATTATGAAAAAATTATTTAAGTAATAGGAACAAAAATAAAAATTCAAAACATACACAAAAAACAAAGCAGTTATATCCCGAAACATGTCCATAACATGGAATTGTTAATAAACCGGTACTAAAATTTCATAAAAACCCATATATGATAAGATATATATTAATATGTTTATTTAATAGATCTATAAAAAAATTATATTTATTATATATTAATCTTTAATGTGCACAAATAAATTCAATACTAAAGGTAATGGATTTCTAGTCCCTCTTTTATTTTTAGGTGACATATCCAAATTCAGCACTCATTTCTTTTATGTGGTGTAAATACTGCCCCTTTGATATGTTATATCATGAATACCATATTTTTAATTATATTTTATGTTTCATTTTATGTTATTATTTTTTTGGGATTATGATTAAAAAGATTACTAAAGAGGTAAGGGGTTTTTGTCTCAATTTTCCTTCTTTGAGACGTACGTTATGTTATGCACATATATTCTTACTTGAAGTGTATATACATCCCATTTGATAGGTAATTTCACAAATATATTTATCCTCATGATATTTTGTATTATATTTAATTTTATTCATTTGTGGTTCTTATGATTCAATGTTACCAAAGTCATAAATATTTTTTGTTAAAATATTGTCACTTCTCCGGATTGTTTATGATTATGTTAATAATGATAAAATATTATGACCCATCTCTCAATAAACTCATTAATTTTAATATCCTATTTTTATTAATGATATTTTCAAGGAATATTACCATTTCCCACTCTTTATTACTTAAAATAATTGATAAAATGTTTTTAATAAAATATAACTTTATTTCGCTCCTCAATCAAAAATCTATTTTCTTCCAAGTCTATGTTTTTTAAAATGTTTTCATAATTTTTTATTATTGTCCTATGATTATTAAAATAATTTTTTATCATTTTTATAATTTCTACAAAAAAATAAAATGAATCTTCATACCATTTTCTAAACAATTTCATTTTAGCTTTTACTAAAAATGTGAAAGGAATATTCATTTTAATGTATACGGCATGAACAGAATTTTCATATGTCATGAAAAATAATTTCATAGAATCTTCCATTATAATATTTTAAAGTTATTTTAAAAGAAAAAATATTTCAAGATATTTTTTTAAAATATTATTTATAAAATTGGAAAAGATATTTTCCTCAAGAAATGTTTTAAATTATTTTAAATATTCATTTATAAGTTTTCAAGGTTATTTTCAAAGAAAAAGATTTTCAAAATGTTTCAGTTTTACAAAGATATTTTCAAAGAAAATTTGCCTTCCTAAAGAAATTATCCATGTGATCTTTGAAAATAATTATCCATCTAATATGACATACTTTTATGTTATGTAGGTTTTACTAAGGATACAATCCAAGGATACTATTCTTATTATTTCCCTGAATGGTTTTTGTTTATGATGGCATGATGTTTATGAAATCCATTTCTCTTCCATGGGTTATACCAGGATAAAATGAATATAAAACCCACTTATTCTCATGGTTTATTTTATGATGATATGATGAAATTATTATGAAACCTATCTATTTTACATAGGTTATGACATGATGATATTTTTCTGAAAACCATTTCATTTCAAGGGTTATGATATGATTATTGATTTATAATCTTATGGAACACATAAATATGGTCTTAAATAAGATATGGGTGGTACATATATCTCTTTATAATGAATTGGGTAAAGATTTATGTCTTCTGATATAGATAAGACAGGAATGGGGAGTGAACCTGGTTCAGTAAGGGACTTTTTCTTCTATGATGGTCTTGGGAGTGAACCTTGAATACTATGATGGTTTAGGGAGTGAACTCATTCCACTATGAGAAAAGTTATTCCACTAAGGATGGTTTTTTGTGTCTCTTAAGAGGTGTATCTTAACATTATTTCCTTGATAAGTTTTGGTAATGAGCCTTGACTACTAAGGATATGATTTTCTCTGCTTATGTGTATAACACAATTCCATGTATTATGCCCATGTTATGATCTCATTTATCATGTTCATTTATTTCTTTATGATTAAATTATTAAGAACTACTTATCTTTATTACATCACTCATGATTATGATCTTTTTTGTGTATAGTATGATTTTTAAATGTTATTCTCAAGTTCTCATACCCTTATGATCATGATATGCTTATTTGTCTCCTTTGTTTACACATACTGAGCATCTCAGCTCACCCTTTATTATGTTTTCTTTCCTAGGTTTATGAAGAAAGGTTTTAAGTACGGTAAGTCAATGAATAGTACATAATGGGAAGACTTCTATCAGATAAATTGAAGGTATTTCTAGTATTAATAATATAATGTTCCATGTATCCTAAGGAACTAAATTTGTATGGTCCTCATGTGTGTGTTTGTGTAATGTAATGAATATTAATCTAAAAAGATATTATATCAATGTATGATATTTCTGAGTCACTATAGTTGGTATCATAGGAAATTCTTAGTCAACCTTTAGAGACCAGGGTGAGAAAACTTTATTGAGATCCCTAGGGATATTTCTAAGTATATGTCTAGGTATTTATCTATGTATAATTCTAAGGATGAGTCTGAGTAAAGGAAAATGTCCTACAATTTTTGTAAAGGATAGAGCGAGTGGTTTCCAAGAAATTGCATCCCTGTCTTGATACTTCATGTTGATTTGGTGATGGAATAGAGGTACCTAATGGTAATAACTGTGAAAATGGTTAATTGAGTTGGACTTGATCATAACCTAATGCATGACAACGGGCCTTTCTTCACACTTCATTTGAAACTCCCAGGGAATATTTTTTGGAAATTCCCACACTCTTTATGAACCATCTTGAAGGATTTAAATAGATTATTAATATGAATGACCTAAGATAAACCAAAGGTATCATTGATTAAAAATAAGTATTCATTATTTGGAGATACTATATGTGATTTTTTTTAATTATTATGTTGTTTTATGATAAAATTAGTGTTGATCACACTATACTTTTTTGGTTTTAGTCAATGATGGGAACCAGAAAGAACTGGGTTAACATTGAATGTAATAGATATTTTCTGATGAGTGGATAAATAGGATAAAAACTAGAGTAAATAACATTGTAATTATGCCTAATTAGTTTTCATTTAACATGATTAACAACATATACCTTAAACAACTCTCAGACTCACCAAATAATACATAGAAAGGGTTGGTTGAGAGTTCTGGTAGTAGAGACCAACGAGGAAAGAAGATTCAGTTTCCTATGTGTCGAAAATGTGGGAAGAATCACCCAAGTGGATGTATTAGAGGATTATAAATATGTTTTGAGTTTGTAAAAAAGGACACAAGAAAGTAATTTCAAATAGAGATTGAAAATTTTGGTTAATGCAATGGATATGAATAATATTCTCCCTAAGATATCATTGATTTTTTAATGTTTTAATTTTGTAAAGTATGGGAATTATACAAATTGATTTCCTAAGGGGAAATATATTGATTAAAATCAGAAAGGTTATATGAGTTATGGTTATATTGTTGATTATGAAGACACTAAAAATTACATATAAAAGGAAATAGGTATTATAAGATAAGATTAAGAATCCTAGTTAATGGTTTAAGAATGAAGTAGAATGATTGAAGGGTTTATGTATTGGAAGTCAAGATTTATAAAATATATAAGGATTTTTTAGTATAAGTTTTTGTTAAGCATTATGAATAATATTTTAAAAGATACAAATGGACTGCAAAATTGATTTAATGGAAAGGTGATATTTTTAATATAACCCTTAATGTGTTTTGAATATTAAGATAATGATATTGGGATAAAGATATTATTGATTTGGATAAAGTAAATTGGATAGTACTAATTTCCGTAGAACTAATTAATGTTTTGTTGGAAAAGAGATTTATGATATCATTGATGGAGTTTATAGTATTTTTTTTTGATATATGGAATATATCTAATAATCTTTGTTTTATTTATTTAATAATGAATCATATATGTTATCCATAAGTTTTTATAGTAATTAAGGTTTCAATAAAATACATTATGAATGAATTCACATGTTTGATATGTGACAATTAAGAACTATTTCATGTTGTTTGTGGGTTAATGATAAGTTCATTATGGAAATTTAGTGACTCACTTTCTAAAGTTTTTTATTTTAATCTTTCGGATGGGTAATAAGGTTAATTGTTTATGAACTGGTTTATATTGAACTTTGAATGAGGTTTTAGTGATTAATGTATTATTTCACTATATGAAGATTCATTCATATTAGATAGCCTATGCTCACCATTTTTTGTTACAAATAGAGATATAAAGAATGAATCATCATTATTTATGTATCTTAAGATCCATTGGTTGTTCGGGCATTAAAATTTCACCTTCATTTATTGGAGTAAGAGATAAAGTGTAAATTGATCAAGTCACAACCAAAGGATAAGATTGTGCTTATGAAATGAAATGAAATCAAGTAAGTATATCTTCTAATAAAAATTATCCCACATTAGGAAAAGTATCATGAAATAAAATGGTATCTTCTTATCATCATTTTTGACGATATCAATGACCTTTTTCAAGTCTCTTCGGTTTATGGTTTTTTGGTCGTTAAAATTATATAAATCACATACTTTCTTGTGATAAATTACCTATATCACTCTAAATAATTATTTACACTTTTCTTCTATGACAAAATATTCACTTCCAGCTTATGTTCTCTTTTTTGGAAAACTAGTTATGATTTACTTAAGAAAGACTTTATTTTTTAGAATTCCCTTTTTAAGTTATTTTTCGTAATTCATTTTTATGATGTGGATTTCTATAAAGGAATTTTCAAAACTAAAACCTTGAACGAGACAAATTTAGAGGGAGAAATTAATTTTAAGTGGATAGAATGTAACACCCTAAGATTTTTCAAATTTCATTTAAAATAAATTTAATGTTTTTGATGTTTTTTATTACATCTAACAATGATTATAGGTTGTGTTATATGAAACACTGATTTTATCTTATGTTACATACAATATAGAGTTTCTCTGATAGCGTGCATGACATTCAACACCACGTTTCGGTAAACCATGAATTAATATTATTAAAACCTAACCATTAGGTAGGCTGGAATTAATAGTAATAACTAATTTATGAAATGTACATATAAATTTCCTACCCAATATAAATTTACTTATAAATTATCAGAAAATGAGCAATCAATTTTTAGTAAATTAATTATATTCATCAAAAATATGTTTTCATAAAAAAATAATTTTATTTGTAGAGATTTTAGAAAAATTTATTTGATAAAAATAAATTCATTTTTTGAATAATCTAATCAAAATTAACTTATGGAAATTTTTTTTGATTTTTCAATAAATAATGTTTTTTAGTGAATAGTCGAAAATACCGATTTTTGTAAAACTATAATTGATTTTCAATAAATTAAGTAATTAAAATTCCAAATTATTTTTTTATGGGATATAAATATTATTTAGGAATATTTATTCCCCTTAAT
Source organism: Viscum album (assembly GCA_963277665.1). Taxonomy (NCBI): domain Eukaryota; kingdom Viridiplantae; phylum Streptophyta; class Magnoliopsida; order Santalales; family Viscaceae; genus Viscum; species Viscum album. The sequence continues at coordinate 691,529,717 of OY728167.1, forward strand.
TAATTTTTAATCAACTTTATTTTGTATTTTATCATAAGTTTTTTTTTGAGTTTAAAAAAGGGTTTTTTTTTCAATGGAAACTCTTTAAAAGTGAATAAAATTTCCCCAATTTAATTAATAAAAATAATATCTAAGGAAGAATATTTCAAATGAAATTTATATATTATAGCTCAATAAATTTTAATTTATATTCCTACAATAATTATTATTAGACATGAAGTTAATTTAAAATCATCTTTTACTTGAAAGAAATACACTTCTTGAAAACCCTCTTTTTCATCACTTCTACACGTTTTGTTTTAAAATTTAATTTTTTAAAATTTTATAAAATTTATTTTATAAAATAAACACCATTTTTTAATTCATAATATCAAAATCATCTTATATTTAATTTTTTTCTAAAAAGTTTCATTTTTTATGAATAGTGAAAAATACAGAATTTTAATTAAAAACTGTATTATTTTAAATTTATTTATAAAAGATAAATTATATTTTAAATTGTTTTTAATGTTAAATTAGTCCAATTATATATCTATTAATCCAATTTATGTCATTTTAATCAGTTTTATGTTGAAATTGTAAATAAAAACTTTCTAAACTTTTGAACATTTTCTCTTTGAAAATGTTCTTTCTCATCACGCCTATGGGATACATTTTAAATTAAAATTTGCCATTTTTTTAATTGAATTTTAAAAAAATGTGTTATTTATTTTGAATCATCATAATTTATATTTTCTAATAAGGTCAAATTAATTTTTTACCAAAATTAATAGTGAAAACCGCAAAAAATATGTCCTAGTTAAGGTAAAAATTGGTTTAATATGGGTTTAAAATAAAATATGAGGGGTAAAAATAACCAAAAAAATTTACAATACCCATTATAGGCTCAATAATGGTCCATTATTGGATCCTTGTGGCATGAAAAATACATGGTTCGATTATCTCTTTTCCAAAATTATTAGTGTTTCACTAACCTCACTTATAAAAAGCCACCCCCTCTCCTCTCCTCTTCACACATTTACACCCATTTTTTCATCCAATACCTATCCAAATCACGTCAAAAATTTCATAATCTCATCCTAGTATCCTTATTTTTTATATAAATCCAACCTTGTAAGGATTTTCATGAAAACCTAAGGAGGATACCCATAGAAAATGTAACGTTCATCAACAAGAGTTTTTGTTTTATTTCTTGCTACACCTCATTAAATTATTATTATACCATGATAATATAATTTCATCAATATATTAGATATACTGAGATGTTTTTATGTTAATTTAATTACCTATAAACATCTCCACTTCCATAAAATGGGTTCTAAAATCATCATTCATGTGTACGGAACACTACTATCTCGTAAACTGATGTCCTTGGTTTTTCCATTACCACCTCTCACGATTAGACATAATGATGGATTTTTTATTTATATATGATATTTATGATATTTTTATTCTTATTTATTACTATATCTCATATACCTTCATGATTTCTATTTTTTGGGAATATGATAATGTCGCTCGTGTGTATGGCGGACTACCACCTCACGAAGTGATATGATTCATTCAAGATTTACATAGAGGGTAAAAAATATGTGTTTAATTAAAATTTGTGATTCATATGAAATAAAAATTGTTATTTAATGATAATATATCATTTACCTTTATTTATTTAATCCTAAAAAAATGGAAACAACGTTTATGTATATATATGACCTACCATCTCTATGAATGGTGTATTTCATAATCTATTGTTAAATTTTATGGATTACTATAAATACATATATAATGAATATATATTATATTTATTTAATTTTTAACATTATGGAGATTATTAAAACATTATTAAATTATTAGGATCAAAAATAAAAATTCAAAAAATATATGAAAAACAATGCAGTAATTTTTCGAAATGTGAGTTTAACATGGAATTGTTAATAAATGGGTAGTAAAAGGTCCGAAGAAATAATATATAATATGATATATATATATATGTGTGTGTGTGTGTGTGTGAATATGTTTATTTAATATATTTATAATAAACTTATATTTATTATATATTAATTATGAACATGTAATATGGAATTCAAGACTTAAGGTATGGGATTTATAATCATTCTTTTATTTTTTGGACACATATGATAATTCTCCACTCATTTATTTTCTGTGGTTTATATACTGACCATATGATATGTTATATCATGAATAAAATTATTTTCATGATATTTAAAGTTTCATTTTATGTTATTATTTATTTGGGATTATTATTCAAAATATTACTAATGCGGGAAGGGATTTTTGTCTCAGTTTTCCTTCTTTGAGACGTACGTTATGTTATGCAGCTATATTACTTCTTGATGTGTATATAAAGGAAATTTCAAAAGGTAATATCATGAATTTATATATCCTTATGAGATTTTATGTTATATTTAATGTTATTCCTTTATGGTTCTTATTATTCAATGTTACCAAAGTGGTAAAGATTTTATGTTATAATCTCATTATTTATTCGAATTGTTTTTTATTATGTTTTTTATGATAAAATATTATGATACATCTCTCAATAAACTCATGAATTTTCATATAATATAGTTATTCATGATATTTTCAATTAATATTACCATTTTCCACTCTTTGGTACTTAAAATAATTGAGAAAATATTTTTCATAAAATCCGACTTTATTTCTCTCCCCAGTCGGAAACCTGTTTTCTTTCAAAAACATGTTTTTAAAAAATGTTTCGGATAATATTTTATCATTATCCTTTGATTTTTGAAATAAATATTTACCCATGTTATACTTTTTAAAAAAAATGAAAGGAATATTCATGTTGTTTTCCGAAAAAACCATTTTGGATTTTACAAAAAATGTGAAAATGATCTTCCTTTTAATGTCTACGTCATGAACCAAATTTTCGGATGACATGACAAATAATTTCAGAGAATCTTAATTTATAATTTATTATAGTTATTTTCAAAGAAAAATATTTTCAAACTGTTTTAGTTTTAAAAATTATTTTTCAAAGTGGAAATAATATTTCCCTCAATAAGTGTTTTAAATTATTTTAAATATTCCTTTATGATTTTTCAAGTTTATTTTCAACGTAAAATATTTTCAAAATGTTTTATTTTTAAAAATTGATTTTCAAAGTAAAGTTATCTTCCTCAATAAATTTTCCATGTGATCTATCAAAATAATTTTCAATATAATATGACATCCATTGATGTTACTTATGATTTATTAGGGATATGATCCAAGGATACTATTATTATTCTTTCCCTCAATGGTTTGTGGTTATGATTGCCTGATATTTAAGAAACCTGCTTCTCATCCACTTGTTATACCATGATAACATTCTTATGAAATATTCTTATTTCCATGGGTTATGTTGTGATGAAATTATGAAATAATTATGAAACATATCTCTTTTACATAGGTTGAGACATGAAGAAATGTTTATGAAACCCATTTCATTTCATTGGTCATGATATGATGACTATTTTGTGATCTTGTTGAACACATAAATATTGTTTTCATTGTGAGACAATTGGGAACTATATGTCCCTCCAATACATTGGGAAAAGATTTATATCTCATGAGATAGACAGGACTGGAATGGGGAGTGAAGCCAGTTCAATATGGGACTTTGTCTATATGATGGTCTTGGGATTGAATCTTTACTACTATAATGGTTTGGGAAGTAAACCCATTCCACTATAAGGAAATTAATTCCATCAGGGATAGAAATGTGTCCCACCCAATATGTGAAGCATCCCATGTAGTTCCTTGATAAGTTTGGGTCATGAGACATGACTATTAAGGATATGATTTTATATGCTTATGTTTATTCCACAACTCTATGAAATATTCCAATATTATGCTCTCATGGTTCATGTTATTTTATTTCCTTATGATTTATGTCTTGTGAACTGTCAATATTCATTCCATGACTCATTATTATGATATTTTTATATATAGTATGGTTTTCAAATGTTATGCTCACGTTCTCATTCCCTGAAGCTCAGGTTATGCATATGTATCTCCCTTGTTTACCCTTACTGATCAACTGATCTCACCCAATTTTATGTTTCCATTCCTCAAGTTATGAATAAAGGTTTTAAGTAGGGTATTTTTATGAAGAGTATTTAATGGGAATATCTTTATCGGTGGCATTGATGATATTACAAGAATTATGAATATTGTGTTCCAAGTTTCCAAAGGCACTAAACTATTAAAGACCATATGTAACACCCGAAGCTTCCACGGTACACTTCTCTTTGAATAATACAGTAGTGTGTGTTGTACCCAACTTCGAGTTCTAACACACACCACAACCAATCAAAGTAGCCGTTATGAATAGTAATACCTAATTTTTGAAATTTTATAAATTTTATCTTGCCAAATGGACTTCGTTTTTGGATTTGGAATATCGAAATTAGCCTATGTTGAGTTTTTTGTATTTTTCTGAGAACTTCCAATTTTTTTATGAATAGTGAAAAATACTTAAAAACAAATTTTTTAATCAAAATAATTTATAGTGATAAATTATCCAATTGATTGGTTTTAAAGTTTAATTAGAATATATTTTTACAATTTTATCCAATGGAGGTCATTAGAATTAATTTCACATTGAAATTGGGCATAAACAATTGTCAATCTTTTGATATATATTGTTTCTTAAAAATACCCTATTTGTTGTAACAGTGGGAATTAATTATAAAATTAATTATTTCAACTAATATGTTTGGAATTTTGTAAAATAGACATCATTTTTGAATTCAGAATATCAATTATCACTTAGGGTGAAATTTTTGCATTGTTCTGAAAAACTTCAATTTTTGATGAATAGTGAAACCACTAAGTGGTAGTTAAAAAACTGATTTTTCGTTTAAATGAAACATTACCACTTCTATGATTTGATTTTCAAAAATCCTACATACATGGTTTTCATTATAAGTCAAATTTGGTTCAATGGTATTAAAATAATTTTTTGGTGAATAGTAACTTTTAAGTTTAATTAATCGCGATTAAAGGTAATTAGTGAAATTTAATGTAAAAATGATATTATAAAAATATTAAAATACCTTTACACTTGTCCTACCTCTATTGGATGAGTCATGGCCGACCAAGACAATCCATGGGTCAACTTGGGGACCCCATGGAGCCACTTTGGTAGGAAAATGACATTAAAAACTTTTTATTTAATGTTAAAATAAAAATGTCACAAACATGAGTTCTTTTACTAAAAAAATTTTCAAATGGGGTTATAAAAGTCATATTTTTACTTTAAATATTAATTATAAATATAAAAAGATTTAATACATCATGATATTTGTTTTATAATTTTTAGACATTAAATAAATTAAATTATTTATGACACCATGATGATGCAGCGATTACCTCATTAATTAACGATTTTAATAAAATGGAAGGATAATGTAAAATATAAGAATTAAGCTTGTCCAAATCCTATTTTATGAGTATATTTCGAACCCTTATCACCTTATACTCGAAATATATAAGTGTGGGACCTTTAAAATCCGAAACGCATTATATAATAAAGTAATATTTCATTACATTCCAAGAGTGCCCCTCCTCTCCTATTATAAAAGGCCCCCACCACTACCACCTTATTCACACCTTCAAAGCCTTTTGGCTCGGCCAAACTCTACCCAAATACTATCTCAAATTCCCTCTCTTACTCCTAGAAGCCTCACTTTGGGCAGAAGTCTTCCCAAGGAATCCTTTGGATCAAATCAAAAAGAGTTACCCGATTTTAAAGGTAGTGTTTTCTCTTGTGTTCTTATGTTTTATTTTGCTTCTCCAACCCTTTAAACTCTTTTTATTCATTTCTTTTGTAACAACACCAGTATAATAAATATACTAGGATGTTTTTATGATAATTATTTTATTTACACATACACACACCTTCGTCTAATGGTTAAAGAACATACTGTTTCTGTGGGTGGAGAAATACTGCCTCACGAAAAGATGATTGTTCAATATTCTTTTAACACCTCTAATGGTGGCCATTTTGATGACATTATTTTCATATATGATATATATATTATGTTTATGTTTTCCTTATGCTTCTTTATTTCTCATTTATGGCATACTTTATGATTTCCATTATGGGTAAACGTGATAATTTCATTTTAGGAAGTGCGGACTACCGCCCCCCAAAGTGATTTGAATCGTTAATGCCATTTGTGGGATGTATAAAGGATAGAGTAAATGGTATTATACATTATATTATACTGGAATTATATTATACCTTTATATAATTATAACTTCATTCCATTAAATACAAAATAGCAATGAAAGTAGCATTCATGCATATGTACGGCTTACCGTCTCCATGAACGGTGCATTTCATTTCTTACCTCTAAATGTTATGTAAAATTATAAATGAATGTATATACTGGATATATATTATTTATATGATATATAAATCATGAATATATTTATGAATATAATGGATATTTTACCACATGAACAACTTGTAATTTTAAGAAGTTTATTTTTGACTCAAGTACCAAAGATCGACAAAACGACCATTATTAACATAAATAATTACATAATGTTCATAACATGGTAATAAGTGATATAAAAGGGATAATAAACTTCAAAAAGGTTCTTAAGAAAATATAAATTAACTCTAGTTTATTATTCAGGAGGTTAAAGAGTGGTCGAGTCATGTCGGACATGAGGTAAGGGAATTTCTTAACCCAATTTCCATTCTTTGGGTTAATCTCCTACTTTCAAATTATTTCATGATATTATTATGTCCTATCTTGTATTTGTACTTTCTTTATGTGTACTTATAGTGAATAAACATAATAGATCTATTTTATTTAAAAAATGTTCTTTGTAAGGGACTTCGTCTCAATCTCCTTTCATTGAGGCATATTTTGTTTTATACACAACCTTCTTTTATACGGTATATAAACCCCTTTGACTAATACGTTTATTCAAAAGAAATATTTGTATACGAAGCGTTTTACTAAACGACAAAAGGAATGTTTTTTCTTACGTATGCGGCGACAACGACTTCTCCACCGCCATGACTATTATTTGAGTTTCGGCTTCCTCTATAATCCATAACTTTTTCTCAATGAAAAATAAGTACCAGGATTTAATTTTTTTTTTATATTGGTATTGAAAATGGTTTTGAAAGTGTTTTTTATTATATCATTGTGTTGTATTGATATCTTGTGATTGAAATGTGGAAATTTTATGTTTCCTTTATGCATGTTTTATGTTATACAATTATGTTATGGTTTATGATATGTTTAAACATGTTCATATGAGGAATGCATTGGACATAATAAGTGACGTGTGGATCCCGTTATAGCTCCTCGATGCATCGGTAGGTCTCATGAGACAAACTAGTGTCTTGGCACGAGGCCTTGACAAAATCTTATTTGTGGTCTTGGCACGAGGCCTTGGATACCTGGTTATGACAGTCTGGAATTATGAATTCCATCATTATGAAAGTGGTTATTGATATTGCATGTGATTATTTGACTAGTAGAACATCCATGTGAGTAAGTAAATGGAATTATTTAATTTTACATTTTCCATATTATGCTGAAGTTCAAGTTTTAAAAGGCTTTTGTTTTAGATATACATTGCATTAAATGTTAATGTTTATTTATGAAAGCTTCCGCAATATTGTTATCCTTACTGAGCATCTGAGCTCACCCCTTTCAATGTTTTAATATTTTCCAGGATGTGAAGAAGTATTTCATGAATGACCTGTAGGGATAGTCAGAAGAGGATATGAGTGTGGACTATGGAGACTTTGTTATTGTAGTTTTTCACTTTATGATGTAATGTAACATTTATGAATGTATCTAGTGTTTCCAAGGCTACTAAACTAATCGGTCTTTCGAGACTTGATCTTTTGTGATCATGCCAATGTTACGCAATAATGCACCGACTTTGGGTAACTGGGGTCGGGGCGTTACAGTTGGTATCAGAGGTAGTTTATTACTAACCTTGGAAGCTAGATTTAGATAAACTCTGATTAGAGCACATAGCCTAAAGATAGACATTGAGGATTAGTATAGAAGAACTTCCTAGAATTTTGGTATTATATAGATTTTGTGAGTGTTCCGAGCAACACATCCCTGTCTGGATATGAGCAGGTAGAGGCGGCTCTGGCACAGATGTACCTAGGGGTAAAACCCGAAAACACCTCTTTGAGCTAGACTCGAATGGGAACTGGTGCACGACAACGGTTCTTGCTGCACTCTTGGTTACGACACTCCTGTGGGATATGCTTAGGATAATTTTCAATTTCTTTACAAACCATTTTGAAGGGTTTATGATTATATACTTCCTCAAAGAAAACATTTCTTTTTATGATTATGGATTATATCCATAAATAGTTCAATTTATGTTAAGTGTTTTATAAGTATGGAATTACATATTTTAATTCATAAACTAATCTAGTTTATGCCATTGTTTAGAAATGGCGCTTAGTGGGGGGAATGGAAAACGTATCAATGCACGCATTCCGTGTAGGGATTTCCCTCCTGCTCAAGATAATTATTGTGGAGCTGGAGATACAACTGGTGCTGATCAACTTATTACCATACTGGGACAAATCACTCAGGTTATGAATAATAACCTTACTCGTATGGAGCACCCTGATCCACAACGTGGACGATCAATGTTAGACCGTTTCATGAGGCAACAACCACCAACATTTAATGGGGGTACAAATCCATTAGTATATGAGAAAAAGATAAACTCCTTAGAGAAAATATTCCACGCCTTGGGGAGTATCGAAAGGGAGAATGTTATCATGGGAGTTTACCGCCTCACTGGAGATGTCGATCAATGGTGGTCATTGATTCAAAATACAAAGGAAGATGAAGAAGTATCAAGTATGGAATGGAGATAGTTCAAAGATCTTTTCTTGGAAAAATACTTTCCACGTGACCATCGAGCAGATATGGAAAGGCAATTTCTGAGTCTGAGGCAGAAGGAGGATGAGAATGTCGCAAAGTATGAGGCTAACTTTACAAGGTTAGCGAGGCATGCTGCAGATTATATACGTAACCCAAGAAGTAATATTGATCGTTTCTTTGATGGGTTAAAACCATTTCTCCATTGAGCATTAGTCTCACAAACCTTCTCATCGTATGAAGATATTGTCTCATGTGATATCAATATGGAAAAAGAATTATCTAAGTCTTATGACTTTAAAGCAAAGAAAGAAAAGAAGATATCTTCTGATCAATCTGGAAATGGAAATAAGGGGAAGAAGGGGAGAGCAGAATATCAGTCCTGCAGTAAATGTGGAAAGAAACACCTTGGTACTTGCTTGAAGGGAATGGGAGTCTGTTACAAGTGTGGTGAAAAAGGCCACCAAGCTCATGATTGCAAGGGAAAGAAAGTTGTTGTCAATGTGGAATGCTATAATTGTAGAGAGATGGGGCATTATGCAAATGAATTTCCTAAGCGTCAGGGGAACTTACCTCAGAAGAGGCCAAGGGATCAAGCCCAAGCTTATACTATCACTACTTCTGAGGTTGAAGCTCCGAAAGACATGGTGGCAGGTAATTTAATGGTTTCCTCAAGTTTAGAAAATGCATTATTTGATTTTAGATCATCCCATTGTTTCATATATTCCCAGTTTGCTAAGAAAATTAGATATTTCCAATTTTATTTAACAAGGGAGTTGTCAGTCAAAACTTCTAAGGGAATTATTATTGCAATAATGTTTTGTGAATCAGTCCCCATTAGAGCACATAACTGTTCTTTATCCGCTGATCTCATTGTCATACCTATGATTGAGTTTGATATAATCCTCGGTATGGATTGGCTTTCAGACTATAATGCAAATATTTATTGTAAGAAGAAGGAGGTTAAGGTTTTTGATGATGATGATAAGGAACACCTTATTTTTAGAGCAGAATCGTCACCACCTAATTCTTATTTAGATCCACCCCCAGTAGCTCAACTAAATTCAATTATTGGGGAGGAAGAGAATTAGATGACTAAGGTAGAGGAAAGGAATGTTCAAATAGAGTATGTACCTATTGTGAAAAAATATGAAGATGTGTTTCCGGAAGATTTACCTCGACTTTATCGAGAACAAGAAGTAGAGTTTTCCATTGATTTAATTCCTGGATCAAGGCCTATATGGAAAACCCCTTATAGGATGACCACCGTGGAATTAGTTGAACTAAAAAAACAACTAGAGGAATTGAGTAATAAGAGATTTATTCGCCCTAGTATTTCTCCATGGGGAGACCCTATCCTTTTTGTTAAGAAGAAAGATGGATCTATGAGGTTGTGCGTTGACTATAGGGAGAACAATGCTATAACAATAAAGAACAAGTATCCCCTACCTCGCATTGATGATTTATTTGACCAATTTCATGGAGCTCAATACTTTTCAAAGATTGAACTTTGATCTGGATATCATCCGTTGTGTGTGAAGAAGGAAGACATTTCGAAGACATCATTTCGAACAAGGTACGGGCATTACGAGTTTACAGTAATGCCTTTTGGATTGACTTATGCACCCTCTGTATTCATGCATCTAATGAATAGAGTTTTCAAGTAACATCTTGATGATTTTTTGGTGGTATTTATTGATGATATCTTGGTGTACTCCAAAAGCTACGAAGATCATGAAAATCACTTGCGCATTATCTTGAATACTCTTAGAAGGCATGAATTATATGGGAAGTTTAGCAAGTGTGAATTCTGGCTTCAGGAGATTTCTTTTCTTGGCCATATTGTCTCTAAGGATGGAATTTCCGATGATCCTTATAAGACCAAGGCAATCCAAGAATGGCCAGCACCGATGAGTATAACTGAGGTACGCAGCTTTATTGGTTTGGCAGGTTATTATCGACGTTTTGTCCAGAATTTTGCCCGATTGGCTAACCCATTAACGAAGCTCACGCATAAAGGGGTTAAATTTTTCTGGACAAAAGTGTGTGAATAATGTTTTGAAGAACTGAAGATAATATTAGTCAACGCTCCTATATTGACCCTACCATCAGGGAATGATGGGTTCGTTATTTATAGTGATGCATCAATGAAAGGACTTGGTTGTGTCCTTATGCAGAATGATAGGGTTATTTCCTATGCATCACGACGGCTAAAAATTCATGAGAAGAACTATCCTACTCATGATCTCTAGTTAGTTGTTGTAATCTTTTCCTTAAAGATATGGAGACATTATCTCTATGGTGAAAAATGTGAGATATATACTGATCACAAGAATTTGAAATATATTTTCTCACAAAAAGAACACAACATGAGGCAAAGGGGATGGCTTGAACTACTCAAGGATTATGATTGCATGATACACTACCACCCAGGGAAGGCAAATAAGGTTGCATATTCTTTGAGTTGAAAAGATCATGGAGTTTTGAACATGATGAGAGTTGAAAGGGATCCTATTTTCATGGATCTAGTAAAGATGGATATGGGAATCACCATGGAGGGTGAAACATCAAAAAAATTCAAATGGTTGCAAAACCATATTTACTAGAAAGGATAAAGTGTTCTCATGCCAGTGATGAAGAGTTGAAAAAAAGATTAAAGCTCTGAATGATGGGAGATTGAGTGACTTTGTGTATGAAGATGGAATTTTGAAATTTGGGAGGAGACTTTGTGTTCTCGATATACCTGATTTAAAGAAGGAATTGTTGGATGATTCTCATAGTTCCAATTTCTTTATACACCCTAGGAGCACCAAAATGTATAGAGATTTAAAGGGACATTTTTGGAGGGACAACATGAAGAGGGAGATTTCTGATTTTGTGTCAAGATGTATGGTTTTTCAACAAGTGAAAGCTCGAAGGAAACTGCCTGGTGGAGTATTGCAACCTCTTCCCATACCTAAGTGGAAATGGGATAATATTATGATGGATTTTTTCATGGGACGACCAAAGTCTCCTAGAAGAAATGACGCAATATGGGTTATTGTTGATCATCTCATGAAGTCAGCGTATTTTCTTGCTATAAGGGAAGATCTACCACAATAACATCTAGCAAGACTGTATATTAATGAAGTTGTGAGACTTCATGGAGTACCCCTGGCGATTATCTCAGATCGTGATCCTCGTTTCACATCAAGATTCTGGAAAAGTCTTCAGAAGGCCTTGGATACTGAACTTCGTTTGAGCACTGCTTACCACCCTCAAACAGATGGAAAATCAGAATGAACTATTCAAACCTTAGAAGACATGTTGAGATCATGCTCACTTGACTTTCAAGGAATGTGGGATCAATATTTACCTCTTGTAGAATTTTCCTATAACAATAGCTTCCATTAAAGTATTCAAATGGCACCATATGAAGCGTTATACGGAAAGAGATGTCGCACACCAACCTATTGGGATGAAGTTGGTGAAATAATACTTGTAGGCCCAGAACTGGTGCAGGAAACGATGGAAAAGGTGAAAGTAATCCAAAACCACATCAAAGCAGCTCAAAGTGTGTAGAAGAGCTATGCCGAAAACGGAAGGAAGGATTTGTAATTTCAGGTAGGAGATCATGTTTTCTTGAAGGTATCTCCATGGAAGGGAGTTATACGTTTCAGTAAGAAGGGTAAATTAAGTCCCAGGTACATCGGACCCTTCGAAATTCTAGAAAGAATTGGGGCTGTAGCTTACCGTTTGGCAATGCCGCCAAGTCTCTCCAAAGTTCACGATGTATTCCACGTATCACTGTTGAGAAAATACATGCCTGACCCAACGCATGTACTCACCTATGAGGAATTAGAACTGGAACCCGATCTGTCTTATTGTGAAGAGCCTGTCAGGATTCTTGATACAAGAGAACAAGTGCTGAGAAACCAGACGACTCGTCTGGTAAAAGTTCTATGGAGTAACCATAAAATAGAGGAGGCAACGTGGGAACCCGAGGTACTTATGATGAAGAATCACCCGAGTCTTTTTATACAATGATATTATATGAAATTTCGAGGACAAAATTATTTGAAGGAGGGGAGAATGTAACACCCCAAGCTTCCACGGTACACTTCTCTTTGAATAATACAGTAGTGTGTGTTGTACGCAACTTCGAGTTCTAACACACACCACAACCAATAAAAGTAGCCGTTATGAATAGTAATACCTAATTTTTGAAATTTTATAAATTTTATCTTGACAAATGGACTTCGTTTTTGGATTCGGAATATCAAAATTAGCCTATGTTGAGTTTTTGGTATTTTTCTGAGAACTAATTTTTTTTATGAATAGTGAAAAATACTTAAAAACAACGATTTTAATAAAAATAATTTATAGTGATAAATTATCCTATTGAGTGGTTTTAAAGTTTAATTATAATATATTTTTACCATTTTATCCAATGGTGTTCATTAGAATTAATTTCACTTTGAAATTGGACATAAACAATTGTCAATCTTTTGAAATATATTGTGTATTAAAAACACGCTATTTGTTGTGACAGTGGGAATTAATTATAAAATTAATTATTGAAACTTATATGTTTTGAATTTTGTAAAATAGACATCAGTTTTGAATTCAGAATATCAATTATCGCTTAGGGTGAAATTTTGGCATTGTTCTGAAAAACTTCAATTTTTTATGAATAGTGAAACCACTAAGTGGTAGTTAAAAAACTGATTTTTTGTTTAAATGAAACATTACCACTTCTGTGATTTGATTTTCAAAAATCTGACATACATGGTTGTCATTAAGAAGTAAAATGTGGTTCAATGGGATTAAAATAATTTTTTTGGTGAATAGTAACTTTTAAGTTTAATTAATCGCGATTAAAGGTAATTAGTGAAATTTAAGGTAAAAATGATATTATAAAAATATGAAAATACCTTTACACTTGTCCTACCTCTATTTGATGAGTCATGGCCGACCAATACAATCCATGGGTCAACTTTGGAACCCCATGGAGCCACTTTGGTAGGAAAATGACATTAAAAACTTTTTATTTAATGTTAAAATAAAAATGTCACAAACATGAGTTCTTTTACCAAAACAATTTTTAAATGGGGTTATACAAGTAATATTTTTTACTATAAATATTCATTAGAAATCTAAAACGATTTCCTACATCATGATATTTTTTTATAATTTTTAGACATTAAATAAATTAAATTATATATGACACCATGATGAAGCAGCGATTACCTCATTAATTAACGACTTTAATAAAATGGAAGGATAATGTAAAATCTAAGAATTAAACTTTTCCAAAGCCTATTGTATGAGTATATTTCGAACCCTTATCACCTTATCCTAGAAATATATAATTGTGGGACCTTTAAAATCCGAAACTCATTATATAATAAAGTAACATTTCATTACTTTCCAAGAGTGCCCCTCCTCTCCTCTTATAAAAGGCCCCCACCACTACCACCTTATTCACACCTTCAAAGCCTTTTGGCTCGACCAAACTCTGCCCAAATACTCTCTCAACTTCCTTATCTTACTCCTAGAAGCCTCACTTTGGGCAGAAGTCTTCCCAAGGAAGCCTTTGGATCAAATCAAAAAGAGTTACCCGATTTTAAAGGTAGTGTTTTCTCTTGTGTTCTTATGTTTTATTTTGCTTCTCTAACCCCATAAACTATTTTTATTCATTTCTTTTGTAACAACACCAGTATACTAAATATAATAGGATGTTTTTATGATAATTGTTTTATTTACACATACACACACCTTCGTCTAATGGTTAAAGAACATACTATTTCTGTGGGTGGCGAAATACTACCTCACGAAACGATGATTGTTCAATATTCTTTTAACACCTCTAATGGTGGACATTTTGATGACACTATTTTCATATATGATATATATATTATGTTTATGTTTTCCTTATGCTTCTTTATTTCTCATTTATGGCATCCTTTATGATTTCCATTATGGGTAAACGCGATAATTTCATTTTAGGAAGTGCGGACTACCGCCCCCTCAAAGTGATTTGAATCATTAATGCCATATGTGAGATGTATAAAGGATGGATTAAATGGTATTATACATTATATTATACTGGAATTATATTATACCTTTATATAATTATAACTTCATTCCATTAAATTCGAAATAGAAATGAAAGTATTGTTCATGAGTACGTACGGCTTACCGTCTCCATGAACGTTGCATTTCATTTCTTACCTCTAAATGTTATGTAAAATTATAAATTAATGTATATAATGGATATATATGATTTATATGATATATAAATCCTGAATATAATTATGAATATAATGTATATTTTACCACATTAACAAATTGTAATTTTAAGAAGTTTATTTTTGACTCAAGTACCAAAGATCGACAAAACGGCCGTTATTAACATAAATAATTACATAATGTTCACAACATGGTAATAAGTGATATAAAAGGGATATTGAACTTGATAAAGGTTATTAAGAAAATATAAATTAACTCTAGTTTATTATTCAGGAGGTTAAAGAGCGGTCGAGTCAAGTCGGATACGAGGTAAGGGAACTTCTTAACCCAATTTCCATTCTTTGGGTTAATCTCCTACTTTCAAATTATGTCATGATATTATTATGTCCTATCTTGTATTTGTACTTTCTTTATGTGTACTTATAGGGGATACACATAATAGATCTAATTTATTTAAAAAAAATTCTTTGTAAGGGACTTCGTCTCAATCTCCTTTCATTGAGGCATATTTTGTTTTATATATAACCTTGTTTTATACAGTTTATAAACTCCTTTGACTAATACGTTTATTCAAAAGGAATCTTTTTATACGAAGCGTTTTACTAAACGAAAAAAGGAATTTTTTTTTCTTAGGTATGTGGAGATAATGACTTCTCCACCACCGTGACTATTATTTGAGTTTCGGCTTCCTCTATAATCCATAACTTTTTCTAAATGAAAAATAATTAGCAATATTTAATTTTCTTTTATTTTGGTATTGAAAATGCTTTTGAAAGTGTTTTTTATTATATCAATGTGTTGTATTGATATCTTGTGATTGAAATGTGGAAATGTTATGTTTTCTTTATGCATTTTTTATGTTATACGATTATCATATGGTTTATGATATGTTTAAACCTATTCATATGAGGAATGCATTGAACTTAATAAGTGACGGGTAGAGCCCGCTATAGCTCCTTGATTCATCGGTAGGTCTCATGAGACAAACTAGTGTCTTGGCACGAGGCCTTGACAAAATCTTATTTGTGGTCTTGGAATGAGGCCTTGGCTACGTGGTTATGATAGTCTGGCATTATGCATTCCATCATTATGAATGTGGTTACTGATATTGCATGTGATTATTCGACTAGTAGAATATCCATGTGAGTAAGTAAATGGCATTATTTAATTTTACTTTTTCCATATTATGTTGAAGTTCAAGTTTAGAAAGGCTTTTGTTTTAGTTACACATTGCCTTAAATGTTAATGTTTATTTATGAAAGCTTCCGCAATATTGTTATCCTTACTGAGCATCTGAGCTCACCCCTTTCAATGTTTTAATATTTTCCAGGATGTGAAGAAGTATTTTATGAATGAACTGCAGGGATAGTCATAAGAGGATATGAGTGTGGACTAAGGAGACTTTGTTATTGTAGTTTTTCAATTTATGATGTAATGAAACATTTATGAATGTATCTAGTGTTTCCAAGGCTACTAAACTAATTGGTATTTCGAGACTTGATCTTTTGTGATCATGCCAATGTTACACAATAATGCACCGACTCTGGGTAACAGGGGTCGGGGCGTTACAGTTGGTATCAGAGGAAGTTTAGTACTAACCTTGGAAGCTAGATTTAGATAAACTCTGATTAGAGAACATATCCTAAAGATAGACTTTGAGGATTAGTATAGAAGAACTTCCTGGAATTTTGGTATTATAGAGATTTTGTGAGTTTTCCGAGCAACACATCCCTGTCTGGATACGAGCAGGTAGAGGTAGCTTTGGCACAGATGTACCTCGGGGTAAAACCCAAAAACTCCGCTTTGAGCTAGACTCGAACGGGAACTGGTGCACGACAACGGGCCTTGCTGCACTCTTGGTTACGACACTCCCGGGGGATATGCTTAGGATAATTCTCATTTTCTTTACAAACAATTATGAAGGGTTTATGATTATATACTTCCTCAAAGAAAAAATTTCTTTTTATGATTATGGATTATATCCATAAATAGTTCAATTTATGTTAAGTGTTTTATAAGTATGGAATTATGTATTTTAATTCATAAACTAATCTAGTTTATGCCATTGTTTATAAATGGCACCTAGTGGGAGGAATGGAAACCGTATCAATGAATGAATTCCGGGTAGGGATTGCCCTCCTGCTCAAGATAATTATTGTGGAGCTGGAGATACAACTAGTGTTGATCAACTTATTACCATATTGGGACAATTCACTCAGGTTATGAATAATAACATTACTCGTATGGAGCACCCTGATCCGCAACGTGGAGGATCAATGTTAGACCGCTTCATGAGGCAACAACCACCAACATTTAAAGGGGGTACAAATCCCTTAGTAGATGAGTAATGGATAAACTCTTTAGAGAAAATATTCCATGCCTTGGGGAGTAGCGAAAGAGAGAAGGTTATCATGGCATTTTACCTCCTCACTGGAGATGCTGATCAATGCTGGTCATTGATTCAAAATACAAAGGAAGATGAAGAAGTATCAAGTATGGAATGGAGAGAGTTCAAAGATCTTTTCTTAGAAAAATACTTTCCACCTAACCATCGAGCAGATATGGAAAGGCAATTTCTGAGTTTGAGGCATAAGGAGGATGAGAATGTCGCAAAGTATGAGGCTAACTTTACAAGGTTAGCGAGGCATGCTGCAGATTATATATGTAACCCAAGAAGTAAGATTGATCGTTTCTTTGATGGGTTAAAACCATTTCTCCACCGAGCATTAGTCGCACAACCCTTCTCGTCGTATGAAGATATTGTCTCATGTGCTATCAAGATGGAAAAGTAATTCTCTAAGTCTTATGACATTAAAGAAAAGAAAGAAAAGAAGAGATCTTCTGATCAATCTGGAAATGGAAATAAGGGGAAGAAGGGAAGAGATGAATATCAGTCCTGCAGTAAATGTGGAATGAAACACCCCGGTACTTGCTTGAAGGGAATGGGAGTCTGTTACAAGTGTGGTGAAAAAGGCCACCAAGATCATGATTTCAAGGGAAAGAAAGTTGTTGTCAATGTGGAATGCTATAATTGTAGAGAGATGGGGCATTGTGAAAATGAATTTCCTAAGCGTCAGGGGAACTTACCTCAGAAGAGGCCAAGGGATCAAGGCCAAGCTTATGCTATCACTATTGCTGAGGTTGAAGCTCTGAAAGACATGGTGAAAGGTAATTTAATGGTTTCCTCAAGTTTAGCAAATGCATTATTTGATTCTAGATCATCCCATTGTTTCATATCTTCCCAGTTTGCTAAGAAAATAAGATATTTCCAATTTTATTTAACAAGAGAGTTGTCAGTCAAAACTCCTAAGGGAAGTATTATTGCAACAAAGTTTTGTGAATCAGTCCCCATTAGAGCACATAACTATTCTTTATCCGCTGATCTCATTGTCATACCTATGATTGAGTTTGATATAATCCTCGGTATGGATTGGATTTAGGACGATGATGCAAAGATTTATTGTAAGAAGAAGGAGGTTAAGATTTTTGATGATGATGATAATGAACACCTTATTTTTAGAGCAGAATCGTCACCACCTAATTCTTTTTTAGATCCACCCCCAGTAGCTCAACTAAATTCAATTATTGGGGAGGAAGAGAATGAAATGACTAAGGGAGAGTAAATTAATGTTCAAATAGAGGATGTACCTATTGTGAAATAACTTGAAGATGTGTTTCCGAAAGATTTACCTAGACATCCTCCAGAACGAGAAGTTGAGTTTTCCATTGATTTAATTCCTGTATCAAGGCCTATATCGAAGACCCCTTATAGGATGGCCACTGTGGAATTAGTTGAACTAAAAAAACTAGAGTAATTTAGTAATAAGTGATTTATTCGCCCTAGTGTTTCTCCATGGGGAGCCCCTGCCCTTTTTGTTAAGAATAAATATGGATCGATGAGGTTGTGCGTTGACTACAGGGAGATCAATACTATAAAAATAAAGAACAAGTATCCCCTACCTTGCATTGATGATTTATTTGACCAATTGCATGGAGCTCAATACTTTTCAAAGATTTACCTTCGATCTGGATACCATCAGTTGTGTGTGAAGAAGGAAGACATTCCGAAGACAGCATTTCGAACAAGGTACGGACATTATGAGTTTATAGTAATGCCTTTTGGATTGACTAATGCACCCTCTGTATTCATGGATCAAATGAATAGATTTTTCAAAGAATATATTGATGATTTTGTGATGGTATTTATTGATGATATCTTGGTGTACTCAAAAATCTACCAAGATCATGAAAATCACTTGCGCATTATCTTGAATACTATTAGAAGGCATGAATTATATGGGAAGTTTAGCAAGTGTGAATTCTGGCTTCATGAGATATCTTTTCTTGGCCATTTTGTCTCTAAGGATGGAATTTCCATTGATCCTTCTAAGACCAAGTAAATCCAATAATGGCCAGCACCGACGAGTATAACTGACGCACGCGGCTTTATTGGTTTGGCAGGTTATTATCGACATTTTTTCCAGAATTTTTCCCGATTGGCTAACCCATTAACGAAGCTCACGCGTAAAGGGGTTAAATTTTTCTGGACAAAAGAGTGTGAAGAATGTTTTGAAGAACTGAAGATAATATTAGTCAATGCTCCTATATTGACCCTACCATCAGGGAATGATGGGTTTGATATTTATAGTGATGCATCAATGAAAGAACTTGGTTGTGTCCTTATGCAGAATGATAGGGTTATTTCCTATGCATCACGACAGCTAAAAATTCATGAGTAGAACTATCCTACTCATGATCTCGAGTTATCTTCTGTAATCTTTTCCTTGAAGATATGGATACATTATCTCTATGGTGAAAAATGTGAGATATATACCGATCACAAGAGTTTGAAATGTATTTTCTCACAAAAAGAACTCAACATGAGGCAAAGGCGATGGCTTGAACTACTCAAGGATTATGATTGCATGATACACTACCACCCAAGGAGGGAAAATAAGGTTGTAGATGCTTTGAGTAGAAAAGATCATGGAGTTTTGAACATGATGAGAGTGGAAAGGGATCCTATTTTCATGAATCTAGTAAAGATGGATATGGGAATCACCATGGAGGGTGAAACATCAAAAAAATTTCAAATGGTTGCCAAACCATCTTTACTAGAAACGATAAAGTTTTCTCAGGACAATGATGTAGAGTTGAAAAAAAATATTAAAGCTGTGAATGATGGGAGATTGAGTGACTTTGTGTATGAAGATGGAATTTTGAAATTTGGGAGGAGACTTTGTGTTCCTGATATACCTTATTTAAAGAGGTAATTGTTGGATGATTCTCATAGTTCCAATTTCTCTATACACCCTGAGAGCACCAAAATGTATAGAGATTTAAAGGGACATTTTTGGTGGGACAACATGAAGAGGGAGATTTCTGATTTAGTGTCAAGATGTATGGTTTTTCAACAGGTGAAAGCTGGAAGGCAACTGCCTGGTGGAGTATTGCAACCTCTTACCATACCTGAGCGGAAATGGGATAATATTACAATGGATTTTGTCATGGGACTACCAAAGACTCCTAGAAGAAATGACGCAATATGGGTCATTATTGATCATCTCACGAAGTCAGCACATTTTCTTGCTATAAAAGAAGATCTACCACATGAACGTCTAGGAAGACTTTATATTAATGAAGTTGTGAGACTTCATGGAGTACCCCTATCAATTATCTCGGATCGTGATCCTCATTTCACATCAAGATTCTGGAAAAGTCTTCAGAAGGCCTTGGATACTGAACTTCGTTTGAGCACTGCTTACCACCCTTAAACATATGGACAATCAGAAAGAACTATTCAAACCTTAGAAGACATGTTGAGATCATGCTCACTTGACTTTCAAGGAATGTGGGATCAATATTTACCTCTGGTAGAATTTTCCTATAACAATAGCTTCCATTCAAGTATTCAGATGGCACCATATGAAGCGTTATACGGAAAGAGATGTCGCACACCAACCTGTTGGGATGACGTTGGTGACATAAAACTTGTAGGCCCAGAACTGGTGGAGGAAACGATGGAAAAGGTGAAATTAATCCAAAACCACATCAAAGCAACTCAAAGTAGGCAGAAGAGCTATGCCGAAAACCGAAGGAAGGATTTGGAATTTCAGGTAGGAGATCATGTTTTCTTGAAGGTATCTCCATGGAAGGTAGTTATACGTTTCAGTAAGAAGGGTAAATTAAGTCCCAAGTACATCGGACCCTTCGAAATTCTAGAATGAATTGGGGTTGTAGCTTACCGTTTGGAAATGCCTCCAAGTCTCTCCAAAGTTCATGATGTATTCCACGTATCACTGTTGAGAAAATACATGCCTGACCCAATGCATGTACTCACCTATGAGGAATTAGAACTGGAACCCGATCTGTCTTATTGTGAAGAGCCCGTCAGGATTCTTGATACAAGAGAACAAGTGCTGAGAAATTGGACGACTCGTCGGGTAAAAGTTCTATGGAGAAACCATAAGATGGAGGAGGCAACGTGGGAACCCGAGGAACTTATCATGAAGAATCAGCCGAGTCTTTTTATACAGTGATATTATATGAAATTTCAAGGAAGAAATTATTTGAAGGAGGGGAGAATGTAACACCCCAAGCTTCCATGGTACACTTCTCTTTGAATAATACAGTAGTGTGTGTTGTATTAAACTTCGAGTTCTAACACACACCACAACCAATCAAAGTAGCCGTTATGAATAGTAATACCTAATTTTTAAAATTTTATAAATTTTATCTTTCCAAATGGACTTCATTTTTGAAATTCGGAATATCGAAATTAGCCTATGTTGAGTTTTTGGTATTTTTCTAAGAACTTCCAATTTTTTTTATGAATAGTGAAAAATACTTAAAAACAACTTTTTTAATCAAAATAATGTATAGTGATAAATTGTCATTTTGAGTGGTTTTGAAGTGTAATTAGAATATATTTTTACCATTTTATCCAATGGTGGTCATTAGAATTAATTTCACTTTGAAATTGGACATAAACAATTTTCAATCTTTTGATATATATTGTTTCTTAAAAACACCCTATTTGTTGTGACAGCGCGAATTAATTATAAAATTACTTATTGAAACTTATATGTTTAGAATTTTGTAAAATAGACATAATTTTTGAATTCAGAATATCAATTATCGCTTAGGGTGAAATTTTGGCATTGTTCTGAAAAACTTCAATTTTTGATGAATAGTGAAACCACTAAGTGGTAGTTAAAAAACTGATTTTTTGTTTAAATGAAACATTACAACTTCTGGGATTTGATTTTCAAAAATCCGACATACATGGTTGTCATTAGGAAGTAAAATGTGGTTCAATGGGATTAAAAAAAATTTTGGTGAATAGTAACTTTTAAGTTTAATTAATCGCGATTAAAGGTAATTAGTGAAATTTAGGTTAAAAATGATATTATAAAAATATTAAAATACATTTACACTTATCCTACCTCTATTGGATGAGTCATGGCTGACCAAGAAAATCCATGGGTCAACTTGGGGACGCCATGGAGCCACTTTGGTAGGAAAATGACATTAAAAACTTTTTATTTAATGTTAAAATAAAAATGTCACAAACATGAGTTCTTTTACTAAAAAAAATTTAAAATGGGGTTATACAAGTCATATTTTTTACTATAAATATTCATTATAAAGCTAAAACGATTTCCTACATCATGTTATTTTTTTATAATTTTTAGACATTAAATAAATTAAATTATTTATGACACCATGATGATGTAGCGATTACCTCATTAATTAATGATTTTAATAAAATGGAAGGATAATGTAAAATCTAAGAATTACACTTGTCCAAAGCCTATTGGATGAGTATATTTAGAACCCTTATCACCTTATCCTCGAAATATATAAGTCTGGGACCTTTAAAATTCGAAACTCATTATATAATAAAGTAACATTTCATTACTTTCCAAGAGTGCCCCTCCTCTCCTCTTATAAAAGGTCCCCACCACTACCACCTTATTCACACCTTAAAAGCCTTTAGTCTCAGCCAACCTCTACCCAAATACTCTCTCAACTTCCCTCTCTTACTCCTATAATCGTCACTTTGGGCAGAAGTCTTCCCAAGGAAGCCTTTGGATCAAATCAAAAAGAGTTACCCGATTTTAAAAGTAGTGTTTTCTCTTGTGTTCTTATGTTTTATTTTGCTTCTCCAACCCCCTAAACTCTTTTTATTCATTTCTTTTGTAAAAACACCAGTATACTCAATATACTAGGATGTTGTTATGATGATTATTTGATTTAAACATACACACACCTTCGTCTAATGTTTAAAGAACATATTGTTTCTGTGGGTGGCGAAATACTGCCTCATGAAACGATGATTGTTCAATATTATTTAAAAACCTCTAATGGTGGCCATTTTGATGACACTATTTTCATATATGATATATATACTATTTTTATGTTTTCCTTATTCTTCTTTATTTCTCATTTATGGCATACTTTATGATTTCCATTATGGGTAAACGCGATAATTTCATTTTAGGAAGTGCGGACTACCGCCCCCTCAAAGTGATTTGAATCGTTAATGCCATATGTGGGATGTATAAAGGATGGATTAAATGGTATTATACATTATATTATACTGGAATTATATTATAACTTTATATAATTATAACTTCATTCTGTTAAATATGAAATATAAATGAAAGTGGCGTTCATGCGTACGTACGGCTTACCGTCTCCATGAATGGTGCATTTCATTTCTTACCTCTAAATGTTATGTAAAATTATAAATGAATGTATACACTGGATATATATGATGTATATGATATATAAATCATGAATATAATTATGAATATAATGTGTATTTTACCACAAGAACAACTTGTAATTTTATGAAGTTTTTTTTGACTCAAGTACCAAAGATCGAAAAAACGACCGTTATAAACATAAATAATTACATAATGTTCATAACATGGTAACAAGTGATATAAAAGGGATAATGAACTTGAAAAAGGTTCTTAAGAAAATTTAAATTAACTCTAGTTTATTATTCAGGAGGTTAAAGAGCGGTCGAGTCAAGTCGGACACGAGGTAAGGGAACTTCTAAACCCAATTTCCATTCTTTGGGTTAATCTCCTACTTTCAAATTATGTCATGATATTATTATGTCCTATCTTGTATTTGTACTTTATTTATGTGTACTTATAGTGAATACACATAATAGATCTATTTTATTTATAAAAAAAATTTGTAAGGGAATTCGTCTCAATCTCCTTTCATTGAGGCATATTTTGTTTTATACACAACCTTATTTTATACGGTGTATAAACCCCTTTGACTAATACGTTTATTCAAAAGGAATCCTTTTATACGAAGCGTTTTACTAAACAACAAAAGGAATGTTTTTTCTTACGTATGCGGCGACAACCACTTCTCCACTGTCGTGACTATTATTTGAGTTTCGGCTTCCTCTATAAGCCATAACTTTTTCTAAATGAAAAATAAATACCAAGATTTAATTTTCTTTTATTTTGGTATTGAAAATGGTTTTGAAAGTGTTTTTTATTATATCAATGTGTTGTATTGATATCTTGTGATTGAAATGTGGAAATGTTATGTTTCCTTTATTCATGTTTTATGTTATACGATTATGTTATGGTTTATGATATGTTTAAACCTGTTCATATGAGGAATGCATTGGACTTAATAAGTGACGGGTAGAGCCCGTTATAGCTCCTCGATGCATCGGTAGGTCTCATGAGACAAACTAGTGTCTTGGCACGAGGCCTTGACAAAATCTTATTTGTTTTCTTGGCATGAGGCCTTGGCTACGTGGTTATGATAGTCTGGAATTATGCATTCCATCATTATGAAAGTGGTTATTGATATTGTATGTGATTATTCGACTAGTAGAATATCCATGTGAGTAAGTAAATGGCATTATTTAATTTTACTTTTTCCATATTATGCTGTAGTTCAGGTTTAAAAAGGCTTTTGTTTTAGTTATACATTGCCTTAAATGTTAATGATTATTTATGAAAGCTTCCGCAATATTGTTATCCTTACTGAGCATCTGATCTCTCCCCTTTCAATGTTTTAATATTTTCCACGATGTGAAGAAGTATTTTATGAATGACCTGCAGGGACAGTCAGAATAGGATATGAGTGTGGACTATGGAGACTTTGTTATTTTAGTTTTTCACTTTATGATGTAATGTAACATTTATGAATGTATCTAGTGTTTCCAAGGCTACTAAACTAATCGGTCTTTTGAGACTTGATCTTTTGTGATGATGCCAATGTTACGCAATAATGCACCGACTCTGGGTAATTGGGGTCGGGGCGTTAAAGTTGGTATCAGAGGCAGTTTAGTACTAACATTGGAAGCTAGATTTAGATAAACTCTGATTAGAGAACATAGCCTAAATATTGACCTTGAGGATTAGTATAGAAGAACTTCCTAGAATTTTGGTATTATAAAGATTTTGTGAGTTTTCTGAGCAAAACATCCCTGTCTGGATATGAGCAGGTAGAGGCGGCTCTGGCATAGATGTACCTAGGGGTAAAACCCGAAAACACCACTTTGATCTAGACTCAAACAGGAATTGGTGCACGACAACGGGCCTTGCTGCACTCTTGGTTACGACACTCCCGGGGGATATGCTTAGGATAATTATCATTTTCTTTACAAACAATTATGAAGGGTTTATGATTATATACTTCCTCACAGAAAACATTTCTTTTTATGATTATGGATTATATCCATAAGTAGTTCAATTTATGTTAAGTGTTTTATAAGTATGGAATTATGTATTTTAATTCATAAACTAATCTACTTTATGCCATTGTTTAGAAATGGCACCTAGTGGGAAGAATGGAAACCGTATCAATGCACGCATTCCGTGTAGGGATTTCCCTCCTGCTCAAGATAATTATTGTGGAGCTGGAGATAAAACTGGTGCTGATCAACTTATTACCATACTAGGACAACTCACTCAGGTTACGAATAATAACCTTACTCGTATAGAGCACCCTAATCAGCAACGTGGAGGATCAATGTTAGACCTCTTCATGAGGCAACAACCACCAACATTTAATGGGGGTACAAATCCATTATTAGCTGAGCAATGGATAAACTCCTAAGAGAAAATATTCCACACCTTGGGGAGTAGTGAAAGGGAGAAGGTTATCTTGGCAGTTTACCGCCTCACTGGAGATGCTGATCAATGGTGGTCATTGATTCAAAATACAAAGGAATATGAATAAGTATCAAGTATGGAATGGAGAGAGTTCAAAGATCTTTTCTTAGAAAAATACTTTCCACATGACCATCGAGCAGATATGGAAAGGCAATTTCTGAGTCTGAGGCAGAAGGAGGATGAGAATATCGCAAAGTATGAGGCTAACTTTACAAGGTTAGCGAGGCATGCTGCAGATTATATACGTAACCCAAGAAGTAAGATTGATCATTTCTTTGATGGGTTAAAAACATTTCTCCGTCGAGAATTAGTCTCACAAAACTTCTCTTCGTATGAAGATATTGTCTCATGTGCTATCATGACGGAAAAGGAATTCTCTATGTCTTATGACTTTAAAGCAAAGCAAGAAAAGAAGAGATCTTCTGATCAATCTGGAAATGGGAATAGGGGAATAAGGGAAGAGCTGAATATCAGTCCTGCAGTAAATGTAGAAAGAAACACCCCGGTACTTGCTTGAAGGGAATGGGAGTCTGTTACAAGTGTGGTGAAAAAGGCCACCAAGCTCATGATTGCAAGGGAAAGAAAGTTGTTGTCAATGTGGAATGCTATAATTGTAGAGAGATGGGGCATTGTGCAAATGAATTTTCTAAGTGTTAGTGGAACTTACCTCAGAAGAGACCAAGCGATCAAGGCCAAGCTTATGTTATCACTACTGCTGAGGTTGAAGCTTCGAAAGACGTCGTGGCAGGTAATTTAATGGTTTCCTCAAGTTTAGAAAATGCATTATTTGATTCTGGATCATCCCATTGTTTCATATCTTCCCAGTTTTCTATGAAAATTAGATATTTCCAATTTGATTTAACAAGGGAGTTGTCAGTCAAAACTCCTAAGGGAAGTATTATTGCAATAAAGTTTTGTGAATCAGTCCCCATTAGAGCACATAACTGTTCTTTATCCGCTGATCTCATTGTCATACCTATGATTTAGTTTGATATAATCCTCGGTATGGATTGGCTTTCAGACTATGTTGCAAATATTTATTGTAAGAAGAAGGAGGTTAAGATTTTTGATGATGATGATAAGGAACACCTTATTTTTAGAGCAGAATCGTCACCACCTAATTCTTATTTAGATCCACCCCCAGTAGCTCAACTAAATTCAATTATTGGGGAGGAAGAGAATGAAATGACTAAGGGCGAGGAAAGGAATGTTCAAATAGAGAATGTACCTATTGTGAAAGAATATTAAGATGTGTATCTGGAAGATTTACCTGGACATCCTCTAGAACGAGAAGTTGAGTTTTCCATTGATTTAATTCCTGGATCAAGGCCTATATCAAAGACCCCTTATAGGATGGCCACCGTGGAATTAGTTGAACTAAAAAAACAACTAGAGTAATTGAGTAATAAGGGATTTATTCTCCCTAGTGTTTCTCCATGGGGATCCCCTGTCCTTTTTGTTAAGAAGAAAGATGGATCTATGAGGTTGTGTGTTGACTACGGGGAGATCAATGCTATAACAATAAAGAACAAGTATCCCCTACCTCGCATTGATGATTTATTTGACCAATTGCATGGAGCTCAAAACTTTTCAAAGATTGACCTTCGATCTAGATACCATCAGTTGTGTGTGAAGAAGGAAGACATTCCGAAGACAGCATTTCGAACAAGGTACGGGAATTACGAGTTTATAGTAATGCCTTTTGGATTGACTAATTCACCCTCTGTATTCATGGATATAATGAATAGAGTTTTCAAGGAATATCTTGATGATTTTTTGGTGGTATTTATTGATGATATCTTAGTTTACTCCAAAATCTACGAATATCATGAAAATCACTTGCGCATTATCTTGAATACTCTTAGAAGGCATGAATTATATGGGAAGTTTAGCAAGTGTGAATTCTGGCTTCAGGAGATTTCTTTTCATGGCCATATTGTCTCTAAGGATGGAATTTCCGTTGATCCTTCTAAGACCAAGGCAATCCAAGAATGGCTAGCACCGAAGATTATAACTAAGGTACGCATCTTTATTGGTTTGGCAGGTTATTATCGACGTTTTGTCCAAAATTTAGCCCAATTGGCTAACCCATTAACGAAGCTCACGCGTAAAGGGGTTAAATTTTTCTGGACAAAATAGTGTGAAGAATTTTTTGAACAATTGAAGAGAAGATTAGTCAATGCTCCTATATTGACCCTACCATGAGGGAATGATGGGTTTGTTATTTATAGTGATGCATCAATGAAAGGAATTGGTTGTGTCCTTATGCAGAATGATAGGGTTATTTCCTATGAATTATGACAGCTAAAAATTCATGAGAAGAACTATCCTACTCATGATCTTGAGGTAGCTATTGTGATATTTTCCTTGAAGATATAGAGACATTAACTCTATGGTGAAAATGTGAGATATATACCGATCACAAGAGTTTGAAATATATTTTCTCACAAAAAGAACTCAACATGAGGCAAAGGCGATGGCTTGAACTACTCAAGGATTATGATTGCATGATACACTACTACCCCGGGAAGGCAAATAAGGTTGCAGATGCTTTGAGTAGAAAAGATCATGGAGTTTTGAACATGATGAGAGTGGAAAGGGATCCTATTTTCATGGATCTAGTAAAGATGGATATGGGAATCACCATGGAGGGTGAAACATCAAAAAATTTCAAATGGTTGCCAAACCATCTTTACTAGAAAGGATAAAGTGTTCTCAGGCCAATGATGAAGAGTTGAAAAAAAAAGATTAAAGCTGTGAATGATGGGCGATTGAGTGACTTTGTGTATGAAGATGGAATTTTGAAATTTGGGAGGAGACTTTGTGTTCCCGATATACCTGATTTAAAGAGGGAATTATTGGATGATTCTCATAGTTCCAATTTCTCTATACACCCTGGGAGCACCAAAATGTATAGACATTTAAAGGGACATGTTTGGTGGGACAACATGAAGATGGAGGTTGTTGATTTTGTGTCCAGATGTATGGCTTGTCAACAAGTGAAAGATGGAAGGCAACTGCCTGGTGGAGTATTACAACCTCTTCCCATACCTGATTGGAAATGGGATAATATTACGATGGATTTTGTCATGGGACTACCAAAGACTCCTAGAAAAATTGACGTAATATGGGTCATTGTTGATCGTCTCACGAAGTCAGCACATTTTCTTTCTATAAGGGAAGATCTGCCACTTGAACGTCTAGCAAGACTGTATATTAATGAAGTTGTGAGACTTCATGGAGTACCCCTGTCGATTATCTCGGATCGTGATCCTTGTTTCACATCAAGATTCTGGAAAATTATTCAGAAGGCCTTGGATACTGAAGTTCGTTTGAGCACTGCTTACCACCCTCAAACAGATGGACAATCAGAAAGAACTATTCAAACCTTAGAAGACATGTTGAGATCATGCTCACTTAACTTTCAAGGAATGTGGGATCAATACTTACCTCTGGTAGAATTTTCCTATAACAATAGCTTCCATTGAAGTATTCAGATGGCACCATATGAAGCGTTATACAGAAAGAGATGTCGCACACCAACCTGTTGGGATGACGTTGGTGAAAGAAAACTTGTAGGCCCAGAACTGGTGGAGGAAATGATGGAAAAGGTGAATGTAATCCAAAACCACATCAAAGCAGCTCAAAGTTGGCAGAAGAGCTATGCCGACAACCGAAGGAAGGATTTGTAATTTCAGGTAAGAGATCATGTTTTCTTGAAGGTATCTCCATGGAAGGGAGTTATACGTTTCGGTAAGAAGGGTAAATTAAGTCCCAGGTACATTGGACTCTTCAAAATTCTAGAACGAATTGGGGTTGTAGCTTACCATTTGGAAATACCGCCAAGTCTCTCCAAAGTTCATGTTGTATTCCACGTATCACTGTTGAGAAAATACATGCCTGACCCAAAGCATGTACTCACCTATGAGGAATTAGAACTGGAACCTGATCTGTCTTATTGCGAAGAGCCCGTCAGGATTCTTGATACAAGAAAACAAGTTCTGAGAAACCGGACGACTCGTCTGGTAAAGGTTCTATGGAGAAACCATAAGATGGAGGAGGCAATGTGGGAACCCGAGGAACTTATGATGAAGAATCACCCGAGTCTTTTTATACAGTGATATTATATGAAATTTCGAGGACGAAATTATTTTAAGGAGGGTAGAATGTGACACCCCAAGCTTCCACGGTACACTTCTCTTTGAATAATACAGTATTGTGTGTTGTACGCAACTTCGAGTTCTAACACAGACCACAACCAATCAAAGTAGCCGTTATGGATAGTAATACCTAATTTTTAAAATTTTATAAATTTTATCTTTCCAAATATACTTCGTTTTTGGATTTGGAATATCGAAATTAGCCTATGTTGAGTTTTTGGTATTTTTCTGAGAACTTCCAATTTTTTTATGAATATTGAAAAATACTTAAAAAAAACTTTTTTAATAAAAATAATTTATAGTGATAAATTATCTTATTGAGTGGTATTAAAGTTTAATTATAATATATTTTTACCATTTTATCCAATGGTGGTCATTAGAATTAATTTCACTTTGAAATTGGACATAAAAATTGTCAATCTTTTGATATATATTATTTCTTAAAAACATGCTATTTGTTGTCACAACGGGAATTAATTATAAAATTAATTATTGCAACTTATATGTTTAGAATTCTGTAAAATAGACATCATTTTTGAATTCATAATATCAATTATCGCTTAGGGTGAAATTTTGGCATTGTTCTGAAAAACTTCAATTTTTGATGAATAGTGAAACCACTAAGTGGTAGTTAAAAAACTGATTTTTCGTTTAAATGAAACATTACCACTTCTGTAATTTGATTTTCAAAAATCCGACATACATGGTTGTAATTAGGAAGTAAAATGTGGTTCAATGGGATTAAAATAATTTTTTGGTGAATAGTAACTTTTAAGTTTAATTAATCGCGATTAAAGGTAATTAGTGAAATTTAAGGTAAAAATGATATTATAAAAATATGAAAATACATTTACACTTGTCCTACCTCTATTGGATGAGTCATGGCCGACCAAGAAAATCCATGGGTCAACTTGGGGACCTCATGGAGCCACTTTGGTAGGAAAATGACATTAAAAACGTTTTATCTAATGTTAAAATAAAAATGTCACAAACATGAGTTCGTTTACTAAAACAATTTTTAAATGGGGTTATACAAGTCATATTTTTTACTATAAATATTCATTAGAAAGATAAAAATATTTCATACATTATGATATTTGTTTTATAATTTTTAGACATTAAATAAATTAAATAATTTATGACAGCATGATGATGCAGCGATTACCTCATTAATTAATGATTTTAATAAAATGGAAGGATAATGTAAAATCTAAGAATTACACTTGTCCAAATCCTATTGGATGAGTATATTTATAACCCTTATTACCTTAGCCTCTAAATATATAAGTTTGTGACCTTTAAAATCCGAAACTCATTATATAATAAAGTAACATTTCGTTACTTTCCAAGAGTGCCCCTCCTCACCTCTTATAAAAGGCCCCCACCACTACCACCTTATTCACACGTTCAAAGCCTTTTGGATCGGCCAAACTCTGACCAAATACTCTATAAACTTCCCTATCTTAGTCCTAGAAGCCTCACTTTGGGCATAAGTCTTCCCAAGGAAGCCTTTTCATCAAATCAAAAAGAGTTACCCGATTTTAAAGGTAGTGTTTTCTCTTGTGTTCTTATGTTTTATTTTGCTTCTCCAACACCCTAAACTCTTTTTATTCATTTCTTTTGTAACATCACCAGTATCCTAAATATACTAGGATTTTTTTATGATAATTATTTGATTTACACTTACACACACCTTCGTCTAATGGTTAAAGAACATACTGTTTCTATGGGTGGTTAAATATTGCCTCATGAAATGATGATTGTTCAATATTCTTTTAACACCTCTAATGGTGGCCATTTTGATGACACTATTTTCATTTATGATATATATATTATGTTTATGTTTTCCTTATGCTTATTTATTTCTCATTTATGGCATACTTTATGATTTCCATTATGGGTAAATGCGATAATTTCATTTTAGGAAGTGCGGACTACCGCCCCCTCAAAGTGATTTGAATCGTTAATGCCATATGTGGGATGTATAAAGGATGGAGTAAATGGTATTATAAATTATATTATACTGTAATTATATTATACCTTTATATAATTATAACTTCATTCCATTAAATACGAAATAGAAATGAAAGTAGCGTTCATGCGTACGTACGGCTTACCGTCTCCATGAACGGTGCATTTCATTTCTTACCTCTAAATGTTATGTAAAATTATAAATGAATGTATACACTGGATATATATGATGTATATGATATATACATCATGAATATAATTATGAATATAATGGATATTTTACCACATGAACAACTTGTAATTTTAAGAAGTTTATTTTTGACTCAAGTACCAAAGATCGACAAAACGACCGTTATTAACATAAATAATTACATAATGTTCATAACATGGTAATAAGTGATATAAAAGGGATAATGAACTTGAAAAAATTTCTAAAGAAAATATAAATTAACTCTAGTTTATTATTTAGGAGGTTAAAGAGCGGTCGAATCAAGTCGGACACGAGGTAAGGGAACTTCTTAACCCAATTTCCATTCTTTGGGTTAATCTCCTACTTTCAAATTATGTCATGATATTATTATTTCCTATCTTGTATTTGTACATTATTTATATGTACTTATAGTGAATACACATAATAGATCTATTTTATTTAAAAAATGTTCTTTGTAAGGGACTTCATCTCAATCTACTTTCATTGAGGCATATTTTGTTTTATACACAACCTTCTTTTATACGTTGTATAAACCCCTTTGACTAATACATTTATTCAAAAGGAATCTTTTTATACAAAGCGTTTTACTAAATGAAAAAAGGAATGTTTTTTCTTACGTATGTGGCAACAACGACTTCTCCACCGCTGTGACTATTATTTGAGTTTCGGCTTCCTCTATAAGCCATAACTTTTTCTAAATGAAAAATAAATACCAAGATTTAATTTTCTTTTATTTTGGTATTGAAAATGGTTTTGAAAGTGTTTTTTATTATATCTATGTTTTGTATTGATATCTTGTGATTGAAATGTGGAAATGTTATGTTTCCTTTATGCATGTTTTATGTTATATGATTATGTTATGGTTTATGATATGTTTAAACCTGTTCATATGAGGAATGCATTGGACTTAATAAGTGACGGGTGGAGCCCACTATAGCTCCTCGATGCATCGGGAGGTATCATGAGACAAACTATTGTCTTGGAATGAGGCCTTGACAAAATCTTATTTGTGGTCTTGGCACGAGGCCTTGGCTACATGGTTATGATAGTCTGGCATTATGCATTCCATCATTATGAAAGTGGTTACTGATATTGCATGTGATTATTAGACTAGTAGAATATCCATGTGAGTAAGTAAATGGAATTATTTAATTTTACTTTTTCCATATTATGCTGAAGTTCAAGTTTAAAAAGGATTTTGTTTTAGTTATACATTGCCTTGAATGTTAGTGTTTATTTATGAAAGATTCTGCAATATTGTTATCCTTACTGAGCATCTGAGCTCACCCCTTTCAATGTTTTAATATTTTCCAAGATGTGATGAAGTATTTTATGAATGACCTGCAGGGATAGTCAGAAGAGGATATGAGTGTGGACTATGGAGACTTTTTTATTGTAGTTTTTCACTTTATGATGTAATGTAACATTTATGAATGTATCTAGTGTTTCCAAGGCTACTAAACTAATCGGTCTTTCGAGACATGATCTTTTGTGATCATGCCAATGTTACTCAATAATGCACCGACTCTGGGTAACTGGGGTCAGGTCGTTACACCATAGGCATGGGTTTGTGTAATATAATGGATATTAATCTGAAAATTTGTAATATACATGTATGATAACCCAGGGTTACTATAAATAAGATGGTAGATTGGGTAGGGTTATGAATTTATCCATGAAATTTCACAAATTAATTGGATTGGGATTTGGTGTATGTGATTAGCACGATTCTGAGATGCCTCCAATGGTTAAGGCATTTTGATCGAGTGATGTGATGGCACATTGGTGGGTGAATCCAACAATTTTCGGGGAATTTTATCCACAGGATGATCAACTAGTGTTTTGTGTTTAATTGGATGTCATGAGGTTAAAACTACATCGAGTGCATTATTTTAGTTATGTCTAACGTGTTTTCAGGATCATACTCATATTTTATAATAAAAATTCAATGTATATAGGTTTAGTGTGTGGGTAATTGAGTTATGTCTAGTTCAGTTTGAAATTAGGATCATAAATTGGTATGAGATTCTGATTGATGTAGGACCCTGAGACACCCTGAGAGGGGAGGGGTGAATCAGGGTGTCAACTTTTTCTTCTTAAAGTTATGGATCTTGTTCCCACGTTGGTAGGAACCCGTTAAACCTATATGATGGATATGATCAGTAATGAAACATTCACATGCAGAGAGATGACATGACTATTTTTACTTAGTTCACCACTAAGGGCTACGTCCAAGGAGCATACGCCGAAAGGTTGTCGGTCATACCAAAAACCACTATGCTTCACTAGCTATAGATTACAAAAGTTCGGGCCCAATCACTCTGTCCCAGGCTCACACCCCTTACAAAGGTTCAGGTATATCTCACCACGTCCCTCGGGTCACTCTCGTTGACTCCCCCTGGCTCACTGCCGTTGGTGAAGTCCCACTCAGTTTATAGACGTGAAGGTCTCTTCATCATTGCATAAGAATGCATCCTCTGTCGTATATAGATTCTCTGTTGAAGTCCAATGTTCATCCACTGATGAATACACCTTTGTCTCTTAAACACTGGGCAAAAAACCTTTAGAAAGTACCTTCGCAAAGCACCCTACTTCACGAGGCTCCCAATTTCACGAAGCTCAAACAAGCCTTCGCGAAGCTCCTTCCTTTTTGTGAAGCTCACAATTTCGCGGAGCTCAGACCATCACAAAGTTGAAGCCTTCACAATTCTTAGGTCATCACGGAGTTCAAGTCGTCACAAAGTGACTTCCCTCACGAATCTCACTGAGCCAATGCGGAGCACACGACTTTCGTGGAGCTAGAATAGCCACCGTGAAGCTCCTCTTTTGCGAATCACACTACCTTCGCAAACTTCCTTCACTAAACGAGAGCAAAGAAATTTCTCTGAAAGATCTCTCTACTTCTCTCGAGGGGGTCGACCTGTATTTATAGGCGATTCCACCATCCCTCGACCCTTCCACGCGAAGTCAGTTCCACATCAGCTCAAATCGCGAAGCTCCGAAGTTCCCTCTGAAATTCTCTCAAAAATGTAAAGCACTACGGTAATTTTCTATTCGCGGAGCTCGTCATAATCATGGAGTGTTCTGTAATTTCATTCGCGCCTTCACTGTGAATCTCCCTCGCAAAGATCTTCGTCGCCGTGATGCTCTTCATCCTCTGTCGTTCACGAAACTTTGACGTAATCGCAAAGAATCACCGCCTACATAATTCTGTTCTTCTCGAATTCCAAACCATTAAGCCACTCTTCGTGAAATTCATGCCATTTCTATATTTAATTATCCTCTTCATGGAAATCATATTTTCGCGATGCTCACCAACTTCCAAATTTTGGACCCCAATAATTTGGAAAACACTGGGAAACAATGCCACCTTCAATACTGTTGTCTGCTTGAACGGTATGATCTCTTTTCTGGTACATGTTCCGAACTTCCATTGAGGATTGACAACAAACACAAACCATACTCCAAATCATACATAGAAGACCGTGGTTCCAACAATTGATAGATTAGAGGTCAGGTGACCCTTTCAGATAATTCTTAGGGAAAAAACCTTATAGTGTGAATCTTATAATGACCCATTAATTTATAGGCCATTGATTTTAGATGGTGTTTTAATTTTGGTTTAGTAACAAAAGTGATCATAGAATTTATTTTCAAATTGGGTATTAGAGTTTTGTACATCTCTAAAAGGATTTTTGGATGTTTTTTGTGAAGGGTTTTCAAAGGATCAAAAAACATTTTTTTATCATAGAAAAACCAATTAGAAAACCTTTTAGATAATATCTACCATATACTACAACTAAAACTGTGAATAAATTAAAATTAAGAGACTATGTACATTTCATTATTCAATATCCACTATTCCTTCTTTATCCATCCAATTTTCTAAAAAAGATACCTTATAAGTAACCTAATAGATATTTCCTCCATAGTATATCCATGGGTTAATGTAAATAACTCATCTCATGATAAATATTCTCCTTATACCCAAGATATTCTAGTATCTATCAAGGTTAATGGCGTGAGAAAAAATAGATCACTGAGATATGGGAGAATATTGATCAATAGATTTCATAAAAACT
Source organism: Viscum album (assembly GCA_963277665.1). NCBI lineage: Eukaryota > Viridiplantae > Streptophyta > Magnoliopsida > Santalales > Viscaceae > Viscum > Viscum album. The sequence continues at coordinate 691,566,446 of OY728167.1, forward strand.
ATAGAAACCATTTTCATAGCCTTCAGAATTTATATAAGACCCAAATAATGTCCCTAATCCTCATATATTTACTCATGAATTTCATAGAAGAAGAAAATATGACTCATTTATAAACTTTGTAACTCAAAAAAATTACTTATCCTAATGTTTCATCTTATGAAATATTTCCAACAATGATATCCAAGCATGGAAAAATATTGAGTAATAATAGTTATCATTCAATTGTCAAGAAATCGAAGGAAGATATTTTATATCATACAATATGATAATACACATAACACTTCACATAAAATTTATAAATAATAAAATATTATAGGATAATGAAGTGGTATGATATACCATAGAATTTCATATGATATACATATATCTTCACCTACAATATGACCAAAGGCATCACATGACTAATGAATTTAGGGAATTGCTCCTTCAATATCCCACATTAATTAAAGATTCATAAACTTTGTGACATTTCACTTTATATTATATGTTATGAACTAGCCTAGGTTACCCTCAAACCTGGCACTTGATCCGTTCTGTCACATACTTGAACAGTGTTCCTGATCCCCACGGGCTAGTGACAAGCACTAGGTCATCGAACAATGAACCAAAGGGAACGATTTCGCCCAACATGAAAACCCAAAAGGAATATATATACACACAAAGAAAAAAAGAAACATTGTAATACTGATGAATATATTCCATAACTGTAAAAAGACAGGAGAGACAAAACAACTACAAAGGTTTCCAAATTCTAAGAGATAGTTCCAATTACAAGGGACCAAAACTAAAAAGATAATCCAAATGATGGAACAGACTAACTCTCACCATATCACATCTATCTACCCAAACCAGCTGACATGAAACCTGTCTACCTAATTGTGGTTCCTTGCCTTTCCCTAAGATGGAAGACATATAATGGTCTACGCACCACCGAAGAGGTGCACATGGTGTGATCTAACATTCTCAATAGGATCCCACCCAGGTGCTTCGTAATAAGTATATATATAAAAATTAATGTATTCTCAATTTAAATAAAACATGGAATGATAATCAGTAAAGATGTTTTATAGAAAACATGGTAAACATTTCCCTTTTTATAACAGTTCTAAAACAAAAGCAGGCATACTAATTTCAAAGAAAATTTTTCCATGTTATCTATCACAATAATAAACATGAATATCAAGGATAAAACAATACAAATCCAAGAAATATGAAAATAACAGTATAAGCACATGCAACACAATACTAATGAATACAAAAGGTCAGCCAGTAGACTACTTGTACCCATTAATCTATGAAATAGTGCACTACGGTACCTAAATCCAATGATCTACAATATAGGACAAGGGAGATTCCCCAGAAAGTGAAACCCCAATATCATATACTAACTTAGAGCCAATTAATCTATTCTATGAGAAAATATAAACACCCCCGAAATTGAACCCCCTTAATGTATGGTGGTCTCACGCTAAACTTTCAACCTAGTACCCATGGTAACTCGTGTGTTCATTTTCACAACCAGTTCAATTTTTTGAAAATCATTCCAAAACCATTTCAAAAAAACATTTTTAGTGATTTGAAAATACCCCTTTTCTTTCCATTTATCAAAAAACAAGGAAAATACACTTTTATTCAAAATCCAATTTTCAACGCACACAAATCATCATTCCAATTTATACCAACTCATTTGTAAATAAATTTATGAAAATGGGAAAATAATTTTAATCTAACACAAGCTAGAGACGGAACCACCTACCTCAAATCCTTGGTCTCACACACCCACAATAGGATCAAAAAACAACAAAAACCCAACAACAACAACAAAGGCCTTAGAATCCAATCCACAACACAAGATTGATATAAATCTGAACACAAGGGTTCAGTGGAAGAGAGGAAACATACATACCTCAAGAACGAATGCTCGCTGAACCACGAACAACAAATGAAAGGCCTGCGGAATGATATTGAACAATGGATCTAGAAGAATACATGAAGTCAACACCATCTTGAACTAATGGATCTAAAGACTCCACCCAATAGTGATATCGTGTTCAAAGGAAATAAGGAATCAGAAAGGTCTCTTACCCAAAGAGATGCATTATAGTTGTAACAAAGATAGAGTGTCTATGGGATTGATAAATAATAGGTGGAGTAACCCAAAAACACATAGGATTATCTTTGGGTTGATAGAAATGAATATTTGGGGAAAGAACCCAACTAAAACAGCAGCACATCTGTTTTAAAATATTGTATGTGGGTCGTTACATGACGTGTAACACAGTTACATGATGTGTAACCTCCACATCCCACATACACATAAAACCCCATCTCCTAAGGTTTAAAATCCATTATTTAAAACATAGAAGATAAGAAACTGACATTCATGACATGTAACTTTTCACAGCATGACCCCCTTCACAACTTTCACACAGCAGACATTAAACGTCATGTAACCCAGTTACACAGTGTGTAATCCTCCTTCAGCCTATAGAAAAAGATGGTTAAAGTAGAAATTACAAAAAATATTTGACTTCACCATTATAAGTATCATCCCAATTCCTTCTCATCCCTATTCAGACAATAATAAATGGGAAACCACAATGAGGTTAAGGGAATACCTCACAGATCGGTAACAGGATGTTACAAACTCCCCCCAAAAAGACTTTATATCATTGGGAATTCATAAAGAAGATGTAATACCTGGAAAAAGATGAGACCACTTCTCCCCCATAAAAAATCATGTTCCCAAGTCTCATGAGAATCTTATCCATGCTTCCATAGAACTCTGACCAATGGAATCAACTTCCAACACAAGACATTCACTTGAGAGTCAAAAATCTAAACTATTTTATCCAAAACAGAAGCATATGGATCTCATTCAATTTCTTCCCATGTAGAAACATGAGAGGGATTAGGGTGATACTTCTTGAGCCAAGACATGTGGAAAACATCATCAGTACCAATCATTTGAACTAGAAATGCTAAATGATAAGCAACTTGTCTAGGTTTCTTAGTGACCTCAAATGGTCCAACATATCTCAGAGCCAACATTCCCAATTTTCCAAGTCAACATTGACCTAACCGAGGAGAAACTTTCAAGAAAACCATGTTACCAATATAAGACTCCAAAGGTCGAAACTGCCAATCAGCATATGATTTTTATCTACTTTGGACAATTATCAGACACTGATGTACATCCTGAATCTTTGCAGACATCTCCTGAACCAAACATGTCCCAACCAAAGCCACTCCACCCACCTCATCTCAATAAAGAGGTTATCTATATGGGTGACCATACAACACCTCAAAGGGATCTATTCTGATTGATGAATGATAAGTATTGTAATAAATGAAATCAACCAGTCCTAGATGGCTATCCCAGGATCCTATGATAACCAAGACACAGGCACAGATCATATCTTCCAGGATTTGAATCACACACTCTATCTTACCATCTATCTGTGGATGGTATTTGTGCTCAACTTGACTTGAGTTCTCATAACCTCTTTATGACTCCTCCATAACCTCAAGGTAAACCTAGGATCCCAGTCTAATACAATGGAATAAGCACCCCCATGTAACCTCAAAATATCTTGCACATATATATTACCCAGATCATTAACTTTAGTTTTGTATTTGATCAGAATGAAATGGGAAGACTTCATAAAATAATCAACAACCACCCAGATAGAAATCCTCCCTTAGGAATTTTGTGGTAATCCCAAAAAAATCCATGGATACCATATCCCATTTCCAAATCAGCACCAAAATGGGATGAAGTAAACTAGAATATCATCCACGAACACTACCAAAAAAGTGTCAAGATACTGATGGAATATCTTATTCATCACAGCCATAAAAACTGTAGGAGCGTTAGTCAGAACAAAAGGCATCCCAATATATTTGTATTGTTCATACCTACACCTAAAAGCTATATTTGGTATATCATAATTCTAAAATATAATCTAATTATAACTCGACTAAAGATTGATCATTGAAAACCACTTTTCCCCCTTTAACTGATCAAACATATCATCGATATGAGGTGAAGGTTATTTGTTCTTACCTGTTACTTGGATCAACTTCTGATAGTCCAAACATAACCAAATTGAACCATTTACTTTCTTGGAAAACAGCATAGGGGTTCCCAATGCAAAATTCTAGGGTAAATGAAACCCTTTTCAAATAGGTTTCCCAGCTGAATCTTGATCTCTTTCAACTCAGCTGGTACCATATGATATGAAGGTGCTGATATCGGCTACATACCTGGAAATAGTTCAATCATAAACTCAACCTTTATCTCTGAAGGATGACCAGAGAAGTTGTCTGGGAAAATAGTAGGAAAGTATTGAACAACAACAGAAAGATCAATGACAAGAGAGATGTCATCGGGCTCAATCACAACAGCAGACAACAAAATTCTTATCTCTCGGCAGGAAGGTCCTGCATGACCACACCTCAGGTCCCACTCCCCCTGAAACACATGAGATCTCCCATCAACAATAAGAAATGAGGCATGAAAAATATAAAAATAAACCTATGTGTGATGAGTGACAAGAAAATCCATATAAATAATGATGTCAAATAGATCTAGATCAAGAATGAAAAAATCCCAGACCAAATCGATATCTACAACCATTAATGAACAAGGAAATTGAAACCCCTTCTCTTTCCTCTTACCAGAGGTGTCTCTAACTCCATTATAATGGACATAAGTTCTATTGGAAGTTTAATAACAATAACTAAATGTGCATATATAAATGATTAAGAGTTATGAGTATCAAATAAAGTAATTTCCACTAAATATGCAATAAGGATAGTACCCCTCACTATTATCGGACCTGCATCGACTTCCGTTGGAAACTCATCTACTACACGAAAATGATTCACTCCTAAGGCTTGTGGATAGATCCCTGTAGTCCTAGAAGCTTCAAAATTCACTATAGTAGCCTTTGGAGACAATAAACCATGACCATAATGAGGCATAGTCATAGGCTGACAGAAATGTTATAAATGACCAACACGTCTACAACTATTTCACATCTTCACGGGCATATGACAAAAAAAATTGGTTTTTCCGACCTTGATGCACTGATAAAAAGTCAGAGGCACACTACTAGTCATAGAATATGGTGTATAGGAGGCTCTCTACTAAGACCCACCTTCACCAATCCTATGATGATCCTGCCACTTCCTATTCTTCCCATGCGTGCCATTGAAACTACCACTAGATGGACGATAAGTGTTGGAAAAACCATCCTGGACATTCATATCCATACCCACCATCATATCTATTTCTAATGTCTCCACATAGGTAGTAATTTTCAACATGAACACTTGTGATCAAACCATACAAGTACTTATGATCCTCAATCTGGTCATTCCTCGCCACGTCCAGAGAAAAACGGAAAAGCTCAGTAAACCAGTTGGTGTATTCCAAAATTGAACGCTCTTCTTATTTTAAAGATAGTAACTCCATATACATTTCCCACATCAGAGACTCTGGAAAAAACTACTAAAATAATAGGGTTTTTAAACCCTTCCAATCAAATCCCATGTGTCTATATTCCTACACCATAGAATCCAACAATCACTTGTTAGAATCCTTGAGCCTGAACGATGCACACTTCACATTAATATTTTCAGTTGTCTCCATGAAGTCTAATATTTGATCGATCTTATCCATCTAATCCTCTTCCTATTGAGGTTAATTCACATCATTAAAGGAAGGTGGCTTCTCGTATAAGAGCTCTTGTGATTGATATCTCTCTCCTTCATTTCCTAGTTGTACCTTAACAACTGTGTTCAAAACTTGTGGTGCATCTTGATCGATAGCACAGACTTCATGTACAACAGTCTTGATGAGATTATAATCTATAGAAGGATTCCCTTTTGGAGCATTAGCTACAAATTCTGGATTAACTCATGGAAGATGTCTCAAAGGAATACTACAACATACTGAAACATAAGAATGATCATACAATAGAAAAAATCTCATTAAATCCATAAAACCATAAACAGAAACATAGATTTAAAACCAAACCCAACACTGGATACATGTATCCCAAATTCCCAAGGAAACATGAGTCTTGTCACAACAAGATATGGTCAGGAACTCATTGCAACATACCTCTCAAGTTCCAACAATCTTATCTCTAGTCTAAAGGATAACCCAAGACAAGGACTCTTAAGGAAAAACCTCATCTGATACCAAATTTTAATGAACTAACCTAGGTTACCCTCAATCCTATCATTTGACCCGTTCCATCACATGCCGGAAGGGCATTCCCGATCCCCATAGTCTGTAAACAAGAACCTGAGCATCAAACAAAGAACCAGAGGGAATGATTTCACCTGACATGAACAAACACAAAGAATATATATATATATAAACATAAAGAAAAAAAGAAATAGTGAAAGACTAATGAATATATTCCATAACTATAAAAATATAGAGGAAACAAAAATGACTGGAAAGGTAACCAAAATCCAAAAGAAAATTCCAACTGCAAGGGACCAAAAATAAATAGCTACTCTAAATGATAGTGTAGATAAACTCCCACCATCTCACTTCAAGCTACCCAGCCTAGCTGACACAAGACCTCACCACCTCATTGTGGCACCTTGTATTTCCCTGAAACGGAAGACATACAAAGGTATATGCACCACTGAAGAGGTGTCAAGGGTTTAAGCTAACATGATAAATAGGATCCCACCCATGTGTCCTATAACATGTCTCTATATAACAATTCATGTTGATCAATTTAAATAAAACATGGCATGATAAGCAGTAAAGTAATTTTATAGAAAACATGGTAAACATTTCCTTTTTTATCATAGTTCTAAAAAAATTAGGTATAATAATTTCAAAACACATTTTTTTCATGTTATCTATTACAAGAATCAACATGAATATCAATGATAAAATGGTCCAAAGCCAAGAAATATGAAAACAATAGTATCAGAACATGAATCACAATACCAAGGAATAGAAAAGGTCAGGCAGCATACTACTCGTACACATTAATCTATGAAATAGTGCATTGTGGTACCTAAATCCAATGATCTACACTCTAGGGAAAGGGATACACCCTAGAAAATAAAACCCCAATATCATATACTGACTTAGACACAATTAATATGCGCTGTAAGACAAGATGAACACCCCAGAAAATGAACTCCCACAATGGATGATGGTCTCAAGCTAAACCTTCCACCAAGTACCGAAGTTAACCCATGTGCTCATTTTCACAACCATTTCAATATTTCGATAATCATTCCAAAATCATTTAAAAAAACTGTTTTCAATGTTTTAAAAATACCCCTTTTCATTCCATTTATCAAAAACTAAGGAACCCCACTTGGATTCAAATTCCCATTTCCAACACACACAAATCATCATGATAATTCATATCAATTCATTTATAAATCAATTTATGAAAACAAAAAAATAAGGTCTATCAAAAATAGGCTACATGTGGAACCACCTAAAAGATTAGTAATGGTATGTTACATTATATCTTATACAAAAACTTGTGAACAAATATCCAAATTTCTTTTTGGATATCCTCCAAAACACTTTTGGAAAGTTATCATCAATTTCATTTTATATCACATCATATTCAATACCTTGTCACTACAAATAAATGACTGTATAGTGGCGGTTTTTTTATCTATTGGTGGTTTAAACTTCTGCTATATGGTTCTACTACGGTTTCAAAAAACCGCCACTAAAATTCGTGTCACCAATCAACATGAGGCAGTTTCTTCCATTTAGAAGAATTTTCTATAAAGTTTCATAAAAGAAGTATTTCATGGAAGTTTTCTTTGTTTTATCAGTGGGTTTCACTTAAAAAAATAATTTGGATCTGGCGTCGGTTGAAAACCGCCGCTGAAGTCTGGATTTTTTTACCCAAAAAAACCTCCACTGATATAGATAAAACTACCTCTAAGTAAAATTGTGTCACATTTAGTATTTGTTTTAACCACTTCCTCTTAAAAAATACCATAATATAGCAACAATTTAAACCTTCATAAAAACAAATCTCTAGAGGCAGTTTAAACCATGACTATATCATGAATTAAAAAAACAAGTTGCGGGTTTTTTTTCCCCAGAACCTACAGCCATAAAAACATAACAGTTACACTGAAAATTTTACAAGATCATCAAATATATCATCAACGTACAAGGAAAAAAACATGTTAAAACTAAATAATCAATGTGTGTTAATTCACACCAAAATATAAAGAATTGACACATTGACCAAGGAAAACAACACATTGAAAGAAATAATACATTTCTTAATACATTAAAAGAATAAAAAAAACACAACACATTAAAATAATAAACATATATGTAAAAGAGAGACCAGAAACTAATAAAAATATATGATCATATATAAATTTAAATCTCCATAGCCAGTTGAAACACATCATATAGACACATGGTTATACAACACATACATAGGGCACCTGTTGTCTTGATCTCATCTATAATATAATAAAAAGATTAAAAAACACCCACATTGGATGTACTGATACATTAAAAAACACTCTCCACTAATCATTTCCCAATGATTAACTCTTCTCGTCACCCTCTCCATCTCTATCTCTACTTCCTACTACCAGCACCTATAAGACAATTATATTGAAAATTAAACAATGTTTTATATCTATATTTAAAAATAAAATCAATAAAAGTTTGTGAACTAAATGATTTTGAAGTTGTTTTTTTCCTTTTCACCACTAATCATCCCTTTCAATCCCTATTTTTCTTCCAAAGACCTCGTATGTTAATAGTCCCAAACTCATCTGTGCACTCGACTGGGATGCTCCTTACCAAGGACTTTACCAAGTGGGTCATCCTGGGAGAATGGGTAAGACTATGTCGTTGTGACATCTCATGGTTATTTAATTTTTAACTATAAATAAAATATCATTCATATTAGAAGCAATATATATTAATATAGTGACAACTGATAATAATTTATTATAATGAAAAATAAATTCATACCCCAACTTCTTTGACAATCTCATTAACAAAACTCCCATCATATTTTTTTATGAACATTCAACCACACTTCTATTTGGGATGATTTGTGGACTAAACTCAGTGATTTCATTAAATAAATATAAATCATAAATTTAATATATTAAATAGTTAACATTTTATAATAAATATTTATACTAATGAAAATATTACCAGAGTCAATCAGCTTCTAGAAAAACTCTTTGACCCCACAGTGAGAGTATAACACTTCCTTAGCATTCCAGTCATTTAATCAAAAAAAATTATTTTAAGAACATATATTTTGAAAAATTAATGAAAACAAAAAAATAGAAATGATAACAGATGCACAATACTAACAAAAAATATACATAAAAATGATAATGATTGACTACACAAATTACATAGGTGGTTGATAAATGAATGGATAACTACACATACAATCATTTTCTCCTTCAATCATTCTGGTTTCTCACTCCATCATTACTTTATCTACTTCATCCACTCTTGTAAGACTAATATTTTAAATATCATGATGGATAAATAATTCTGCTGCTTATTTTTTATGGGATTCAATGTTAGAGGTCAAATCTTCCACTTCATCACCCATATCATACAAGCCTCTTTGTTTTACATGAGCAACTACACTCCACCCTTAATCCACGACATCTTTCACATAATATCCCATTTTCTGTTGTGATAATAAGATATATGGATCATATATTTCACAGTCACCAACATCCATCAAGAAATATAATTTCAAATAATTAAATTTCAATGAATCTTTTTTAACACCCCTGATAATATCCACCCAATTACATTTGAATAAAACAACTAAAAAATGTCTATGGTAGTTTATTTCGATAATATTAATCAATTTTCCATAGTATTCCGCTTTATAAAATTTAAATATGCTACTATTCTGTGTTTTCAAACCCTCTTCTTGATCAACTATACGGAATCTAAAGTTATTCACGTTGTAAGTGTTGAACTTTTTATCTTGTTTTATAGGACCTCGAGAAAGAAACATATAATCTTCTGACAACTCTACAAGAGTATCAGTATTCCGGATCTAAAAAAATAATTTACATTATTGTATTTACAAAATATGTGTATCAACTTAATATCCATATTGATTACAATATTTATGAACATACACGTTGTACAAACCATTCTACCAGCTCTTTATTAACAGATTCTGTTATATCTTTCTCATTTCATGTTCGTCCTCCCATTAATCTCTTTGTTTATATCCTCAACACTTCAATAAATGGATCTAAAATTTCAATATTCAACAGCACATATCTATGTGCCTGTAATAATTCTATTTCGGTTAGTGTAACATTTGAGCACCTCCCAACAGATCATCCAATAGCAGGAATGATTTTTTATTTCCCATGTATTTTAGATCGAGCCAATGTGTCGTCAATACATCCAACTTGATTGAATCTTGTATCAATATCAACCAAGTATCTAGAACAAAATGTAATACACTCCTCTGCCAAATAGACACTAGTGCAGAAAACGTTTTTTACGTCCGTTATTTTTAATTTTTTACGTCGGTTTCTAGCCGACGTTAATACGTTTGACGTTATAAATAAGGTTTTTCACGTCGGTTATTTAAAAACCGACGTCAAAAACATAAAATCGCGATTTTTATCACGTCGGTTATTTTAGAAACGACGTGATAAAGGGGCCTGCAGAATGGTTTATCACGTCGGTTATTTTAGAACCGACGTGATAAAGGGACTGGAGAATGGTTTATCACGTCGGTTATCGAAGAACCGACGTGATAAACTGCCTGGACAATGGTTTATCACGTCCGTTCCTAAACAACCGACGTGATAAACAGGGGCGAGGGGGTTTATCACGTCGGTTCATATAGAACCGACGTGATAAACTGGGGTGAGGGTGGTTTATCACGTCCGTTCTATAAGAATCGACGTGATAAACCAGGCTGAGCGTGGTTTATCACGTCGGTTCATAAATAACCGACGTGAAAAATCGGGGGAGGGGGGTTTATCACGTCGGTTAGTCAATAACCGACGTGATAAACCATTTTCCAGACCGTTTAGCACGTTGGTTATTCAATAACCGATGTGCTAAACCATTCTCCAGGACCTTTATCACGTCGGTTATTAAATAACCGGCATGATAAACCATTCTCCAGGCCTTTTATCACGTCGGTTATTAAATAACCGACGTGATAAACCATTCTCCAGGCCCTTTATCACGTCAGTTATTAAATAACCGACGTGATAAACCATTCTCCAGGCCTTTTATCGGGTCGGTTATTAAATAACTGACGTGATAAACCATTCTCCAGGCCTTTTATCACGTCGGTTATTAAATAACCGACGTGATAAACCATTTTCCAGGCCTTTTATCACGTCGGTTATTAAATAACCAACGTGATAAACCCAATTTTTTTTAAAGCAGAATGCAGTGATCTTCTCTCCACCAGAATCAACCAGAAAATAAATCAATAAATCGTACCACAAAAACAGAAGTACATCAAAATTAAGCATGTACATAGATAACATATAAAACTTACCCACTAGACAGCATCCACCCTCATTTATACCCCATGGACAGCCCTCCCCCACCCCGTTGGAGCCCTCACCCTCATGTATACCCCCTGGACAGCCCTCCCCCACCCTTTTAGAGCTCCCACCCTCATGAATACCCCTTGGACAACCCTCCCCCACCCCATTGGAGCCCCCACCACACTCCTGGACTGCCCCCCGACCCCCGGACACCCCCAAACACCCCTCGACAACCCCCCACCTGCCTGAACAGCACCTCCTCACCCCCTCACCCCACTTGACAGCCCCCACCACACCCCTGGACAACCCCACCACCCCTGGACAGCACTCCCACACCCCTGGACCGGCTTCTCACACCCCTGAACATCCCTGCCACCCCCCAGGACTGCCCCCACCCCACCGGACAGCCCTCCCAGACCGCTGGACACCCCCAACCCCACTGAACACACCCCCACACCCTTGGAACCCCTCCCCCACAGACCCAAATCCATACCAGAAGAACCATCAAAAGTAGACCAAAACAAGAAGTATAGCAAAATTAAACATTCACTTATATAACATTCAATACTTACACTGTCAACTTCAAAAAAAACTAAATCAAACCTAAACAACTACCAAATACACAATTAAAACGATAATATTCAAAATTACATTTTACATTACAAACAAATAAAATTCAATCAAACCTGTAAAATAATTTGACCACTCCACTTGTACGTGTTTGATGTCTTCAGCGGTATAGGGTTGAGGGTCATCAAAAATCTACAAATGAAAAAGAAGATAGTTAACGAGTATAATGAATAAATCAAATTGAAATATGATGGCAAAGTTTAAGAGGAAATCGTACCAGGTCAAAATTCACAACTGTCCCAGTTGTTATTATTTCATACATAAATCTTAACATATAATATCCGCATTCGATGAGGCCTTTTTGTTCATGAAATTTCTGTTTTGAATGAGTGTAAATTCAATATATTATTTTTATTTAATAAATCAAAAAGTACAAATTATAAATGGAAATTTACCTTCGCATTTACATATTTGATTTTTTCATTTCTTTTCTTTGTGTTTTTTCGAAAGTAGACCCATGCACTGTTAGAAAATAATACGAATGGGGTAAATTTAAAATTCATTATAATATATAAAACTATTGAGAAATTGAAACTTACTTTTCCAATATATTCTTAAAACTTGCCCGCACATCACCATGAACAGAGCATATCCAATAAAGAGCTTTCTCCCTTGGGAAAAAAATCCCTAACATCCAATGATTACTGATAAAAGGAAATTTAATGTTAGTGGTTTTTTATGTTAAAAGATAATTAACTCTTTGAGAGAAATGTGTTTCATACCTCTCACAAAAAGGCATCATCCAACATTGTTGGATTATATTCTTTTCAAATCTTTCAGCAATATAAACCATTCTTTGTTCCTCAGTCAATGCACATGCTTCAGGGGAAATCAATTGCGGGTCCATGAATCCATATACTTCTGTCAGTTCATTCCTCTCACAAATTTTATAAAGATACCTAATACAAAACATATATAAGTATACATTTTTAATAAATATAACGCAGGGAAAAGGTGTTAAGACTTACATGGAAAAAATTTCCACCACGTTGATGCCCAACTTATCTCCAGTAACAAGCTCCATGATATCAGATTTTGTAATCCCCACACTTATTTCACGTCCACAAACATGAGATTCCATTGGAAACTCATAAAAACCCAACAACAAATGTGAATATCTTGAAAATCTGTCAAGACCACTAGAATCTGTATCTGATGTCATAGCCTGTTGTCTTTGTTGTTGTCTATACAGTATTTCTTTACCTTTGAAGTATTCCTGTGAAAAAAAAATTGAGAATTATAGTAGTTTTCAAATGATAAAACAACTTTAATAAAATAATAAAATAAAAGATATAACATTCATACCTCTGTGGTAATGAGTCGAAGAAGTCTAGATGGACAAACTAAAAAATGGCCGATACTCTGTCCAACTATCGCCACCTCATCTGTAGGTATTGGTACCCTAGCTGATCTATCTATAATATCCTGTACAGTGACCCTCTGATTCTCTACCTCTAACTATTGATGATGAACTGTATCTCCTATACAATATACCAACCCGTATGCTACTATATGATGTTGAGAATCATCAACATACAACTCGCAATATGTAGGAAGTTGCGGCGGAGGCATAAGATAAAAAATGGGGTCCGCGGGCTGAGGTGGGGGAGTGGAAGCTACTGGCGGAGGTGGAGGATAAATATTGGGGTCTGCAGGGGGAGGTGGAGGAGTGGGAGCTGCAGTCTGAAATTGCCTTTGCATTTATGCAAACATAGACTGCACCGAATCTCTAATCTTGTCTTCCATCGTCGCATTAATATTTTGAACTTCAGCCTCCAAGGATTCTATTTTTTTTTATAAACCCCCTCAATGTTAGAAGTTGAAGAACGTGGAAAGACTTTTCTTACCGATACACCTGCCGGATATCCTCTTACACGACCAGGATGTTCGGGCCTTCCCAATGCTGCAAATAAAATATCTTCCCTCCCAGTAGCTGTAAATGTCCCCTCTGAACTCTGCACCTCAAGAGAGTCCTGTATTAATTAATTGAACATTTTTGTAATGATTGAAACTTATATGAAGAAAAAATTTAACTTAAATAAATTAAATAGATATCTTACAATCCTCTCAGCTACGATTCTCGATTCTTCCGAAAGATATTGCCCTTTTTTCCCTTCTGAGATCTCTTCCATTTTTCATGTCTAGATGGAGGGGATGGAGGGGCCACCTCTCCAGAGCTTGAAGACTCAGCTCTTAGTTGTTGAAATTTTTCCGCTATCATTTTTTCTTCCAATAATGTATACCCTCCCCGAGATAAACTATGAGGGTATACATTTTTAGATTGGATCTCCTGATGAGCTTTCCTTGTTTGCTGTAATTTAAGAATAAGAAATAATTAACAAAACATTAATAAAATCATTTATATAAGAAAGTTTATAAAAGTTTACATTGCCCTTACCAGAAATGACTCTTTTTTTCTACTTTCAAAAAACTGTCTCCATGTGTCTTCATCTATAAAAGGATATATACGACATGGATTGTCATGACTCCTATGACCATAAATGAAATCAGATGAGAGGGTTGATTTGAAATCCCTCCATCTCCTGGCAGCCAACGATAAGCATTTCTTCCTGACTCCTCTAGTGTCAGGAATATCAAATGTCATCTGATAAAGAAGAGGTTAAACATATTATATATACTAGAAACATTAAAATAATGGTCAAACAATGACAAAAGATCTTACCAAAATCGTCTCCCACAACTGAGAGATAATCTCTTTATCCACACCTCTCCAATCATCATACAGAATGCTTACTTTGGTCTTAGCCTGAGTTGCAAAAAAACTCTTAAAATCTTTGGCATTCGGACCTCTAGGAATATCATCATCATCAAACTCAACTACTATCCTCTGATCCTGCGTACGGGAAAGTGATAATTTTGGTAAACGTGTGCACCCACGTTTACCAACCTTTGAACTCTTTGTCGTAATAGGAGAATGTGAATGTTCATCCCCAGAGGTATGACCAGCAATATGCTCCTCTCCAGAATCATGTGGTTGATCATCTGAATGATCTGTCATTATCCTTCAAATCAAAAAAACAAACGTCAGTTCACAAATATACAAATGCAAATATTTTAATACTACTGTAATCAGAAAATAGAAAAGTGTACTAGGTTGCATAATAGTAAACATTGGTAATATGGTAAACATGTTAAACAATGGTAAAGATGTCAAAGATGTTCAAGATGGTCAAGATGGTCAACATGGTAAAAAATGGAAAAAATGGTAAACCTGGTAAACATTGTAAACATGGTAAAGTAATTGTCAGTGAACAAATATACAAATTCAAATATTTTAATACTACTGTAATCAGAAAATAAAAAAGAGTACTAAGTTACATAATAGTAAACATTGGTAATATGGTAAGCATGTTAAACAATGGTAAAGATGGCAAAGATGGTCAAGATGGTCAAGATGGTAAAAATGGTAAAAATGGTAAACCTGGTAAACATTGTAAACATGGTAAAGTAATTGTCAGTGAACAAAAATAAGCATTTTAAAATTCATGTAATGGTTATAAACATGATAAAGTAAACTAAACAAACTTAAAACAAACAAAAACATATACTTATTTTATTTTAAAACATGTTTTAATAAATAAAAAACTTACAATATCTAACATTTATGGAAAAAATAAATGTAAACAAGAAATAAACATATGTTACCTGTAATTTTAGGAATGTACAGATGGATTATTTTCCCAAATTCCTTCGTCGTGATCGTTCCTTATGGCACAAACTATGTCTTCAACATGATCGTCATTATGTTCTGTTAATATTTCCATTAAAGTAGGTATCTCACATAAATCAGCATATTCATCAAGTTCATCCTCACCAACATATTGTTTTTTCCTTTGTAAAACAACAGACCACTGCATATCTGATTGATCTACTACATAAAAAAAAAATTTTCATGTGTTTCCATTATAAAATAATCAGTTGTGTCTTCCAATCTATTTATATTAACAAGTGTCATTCCAAATTCATCGTGTCTGACACTGTTGTTACCGTTAAACCATTTACAGTTAAAACGGGAACTTTAATTTTAAAGTAATCAACCTCCCATATGTCTTCAATCACTCCATAATATGCATTTGATGCAGAAATTGGGTTATTGTCCTTAGCACTCGAAAAATGCATTGTTTCTGCAAACACCAATACACCACTATTCTGAACTGCACTTTTGTTGTCCTGAGCTTTTGTATGAAATGTATAACCATTAATGTCATAACCAGACCATGTTATCACATTTAAACATGGACCACCCACTATCCATTTTAATGTCTCTGATACATCTGATCTACCAAGCAAAGTCTTTTTAATCCATGACAAAAAAGTTTTGTTGTGCTCATTCAAAATCCACATTTCTTTCTTCTTTGGATGAAATTGTTTCAAATCATTAATATGCAATGTGATATATGGTTGAGCATCAGCTATGTTATTCAAGATGTATGATTCTAACTTCTTCATCTGTTCACCTGACAATGATTTGACTTTCAAGCCGCGAATCCCCTTTCCCTCATTATTAACTCGTTCATGGAGAGATGGAGGCAAACCTATGTGTTGCGCCGCAGCCAAGTAGCTCATACAAAACTCTGTTACCTCCTTAGAAATATACTTTTCAATAATGGAGGCTTTAGGTCGATATAGATTTTTAACATACCCCTTTAATATTTTCATATACCTTTCAAAAGGATACATCCAACGAAGATATACAGGTCCACAAAGCTTTATTTCTCGAACCAGATGAATCATTAAATGCACCATTATATCAAAAAAAGTTGGAGGAAAATACATTTCCAATTGACAAAGTATAAAAATTGCATCCTTTTCCAAAATGTTCAAAGAATTCACATCAATCGCCTTGTTACAAATTGAATTGAAAAAATAACACAACTTCATTATAGTCTTTCTGACACGAATTGGCAATATTCCACGCAATGCAACGGGTAGAATTTGTTGCATCATGACGTGACAATCATGTGATTTCATACCTATCAACTTCAAGTCCTTCAATGAGACAAAAGTTTTTACATTAAAAGAATAACCTTGAGGCACTTTGGTATCATGAAGACACTGACAGAAGCTAATTTTCTCCCTCTTCGATAATGTATGACAAGCCGGGGGAAGAAATGTTCGTCTTCCTTTAGGAGTCGGAGCTAACTCCAAACGTATTCCCATTGATAGTAAGTCTAATATTGCATTCAACCCATCTTTAGTCTTTCCTTTAATATCTAACAATGTTCCAATCAAAGAATCATAGATATTCTTCTCCACGTGCATGACATCAATATTATGTTTAACTTCATGATACCTCCAATATGGTAGCTCAAAAAAATTGACCTTTTCTTCCAAATATGTCTATCATTACCAGATTTCTGTGTCTTTCCCAATGTCACGTCAAGGTTTTTCACCCTCTCAAAATACAGATCAGGGGATAAAGGTTTTGGAGCAGTATCAAATTCTTGTGATCCATTAAATGCCTTTTTTAGTCTTCTATAAGGGTGTTCCATAGGCAAAAACTTTTGATGACCCATGTACATTGTTTTCCTCCCATGATGCAATTGACAATAGGACGTCTGTTGTTCGCAAATTGGACATGCTTTATGCCCTTTAACACTGCATCCAGACAAATTTCCATACGCTGGGAAGTCATTTATAGTGAACAGAATCACTGCATGCAGTTGAAAATATTCCATTTTATAAGAATCATACACCCTAATACCATCAGCCCATAACAGTTTCAAATCATCAATCAACGGTGACAAGTAAACATCAATATCATTACCGGGTTGCTTTGGACCAGAGATCATTGTACTCAACATGACATATTTGCGCTTCATACAAACTTCAAGAGAGAGGTTGTAAATTACCAATAAAACAGGCCATGAACTATGTGTGCTACTGAGTGTTCGGTATGGATTCATTCCATCTGTGCACAACCCTAGTCTGAGATTTCTTATTTCACTTCCAAATGTAGAATATTGCGCATCAATTTTCTTCCATTGTGGACAATCAGCTGGATGATGTATTTTTCCATCACATACCCGCTCTTCAGCATGCCATCTTAACCTTTTTGCATCATGTGAATTAGCAAATAAACGTTTGAAACGATTAATTATAGGAAGATACCAAAATACCTTTGAAGGGAGCTTTGTAATCTCTACATCACCCTTTGATTTTTCTTTCACCTTATACCGTGATGTCCCACATTTTGGACACTCTGACAGAAATTCATATTCCTTCCTATATATAATTCAGTCATTCGGACAGGCATGTATTTTCTTGTATCCCAATCCCATCAGGCATAATATTTTCTTGGCTTTGTAATGTGAATCTGGAAGATCGTTATCTTTTGGAAGAATGTCTTTCATCAATTGTAGCAGCTCTGTAAAACTTCTGTCACTCCATCCATGCTTCGCCTTCAGGTTAATAAATCTTAACACCGCCGACAGAACCGTAAAATCTGTACAACTGGGATATAATGGTTTTTCAGCATCACCATATAGACGTGCAACTGTCGGTTCTATCTAAATTTGTTCTACTACAATATCGCGAATCATTTCTTCAATTCCATCGGAGTTACCATCTTGCGAATCATCATCATCAGTGGCATTCTGTCCAGTTTCGCCATGCCAAATCCAAGGGCTGTAACTCGGATTAAAACCATGACATATCAGATGATCTTTTATCTCTCTACTTTTCAACTTCTTCATATTCAAACATTTCAGGCATGGACAGAAAAAAATGTCACTACTTGGAACATTTCATTTTTCAAATTCCAAAAAGGCATCAACACCTTCCTCAAATTCATTGTTCATTCGATGTGTCGTAATCCAACTTCGAATCATTATTACCTATAACAAATATCAACAAAAAATATATATTTTTAAGATAAGACAAATACATGTTTATATGAAAAAAAATCATAATTTGAATGTAAAACAATTTAAAATATAAAACAAATCTATAGGTATTTAAAAAAATATGCTTGAATATTATTTTTAAAACAAAATATAGTTAGATGTAACAGTTTAAAATTTCATTGAATCAAAGAAAACCATGACGCCTAATGATTCTCCAAATAAAATATACATCAATAAAACATAAACAAAATGATTTTTATCTGGAATAAGTGAATATGATCAGATGATACACATTTATAATAATCTCATGCCAATATACTAATAAAAATGTTAAAATATAGGAATACCTAATGGAGCATATAACATGTGTTATTCATGCTTGGTGTTCAATCATTATGATCTAAAGTACTCAACACTTTCAAGTGCCAAAATCTTGAAAGTAGTAGTAGTTTTCATAAGTACCCAACACCAAATAGCTATACATCGTAAGTGTCATGTTAGAAATATGAATATAGACCATTTGTTTTATGTTTAATAATATTGTCATATTATCTGATCATTCGGATTATATATTAGAATTACTATATCCTTTTGATCCGATATATAATCTAAGGATTAATATTTCTTTAGAAAAAGTAATGTTAATATCATGGTGATGTAAAAAAAAGTATATGTCGAACTATATATATGTAATACCAATAAAAAAATACATATGTGTTTGGCCTGGGTTCCACACATAAAACAACTCATCTCACAGATTAAATTTTTGAATCATCCTACATAATACTTATTTTTATAACTTAGGGAATGAAAATAATAAAAGTTTTGATTTACGATAATCATTATGGGTAAACATGATATATATAAATATAATATCTAATCTCATAAAAAGATATCCATGGGGGTATAAGAGCATACACAAAGCACATGATCAAAAAGATAAGTGAAACAGTTCTATATAATCATAGATTATAAAACCTGAGTCCAAGTATAACAATTTTAGCATAACATAAGACATGATTTATATGATAGTGGGAACATGATTTAAAAAACCTTATTCACAAGATCACAACATTGGTATGTGGAATAACATAAGAGTGTGTCACAAACATAATCATATAAGTCATAACATATGTCAAGGGAAAACATAGTTTCATTCCCCTCATATTGGGATATGTTAATCACCTTTCCTATAATTTATTATAATATTTCTTACGAGACACATCACATAACACATTGGAAATTGTATAACCATCTGTATCCCATATTGATCTATGATATATAATGCATTGTCGAATGCATTAGAAGGATATTATGGACCCAAATGTCACATAATGACTAACCATATATATGGGTGAATCGTGATCATCAAATCATTTATAACACTTTCGTAGATCAATTAACTAACAAAAATGAAATGGGGGTCATAATTGTTTTTACAAAACATAATAATTATTAATACAAAAAAATTTGTTTGGATGGTAAGATAAGATAATATACCTAATTCAATCTAATTATCATTAAATTATTTCTACCTAGATAGAAAAGACCTTTATAAAAAATATAATTTAACTTGAGAATGAAAAGAAAGTACCCTTTACCTTTTTTATAATGAAAAATCTGAAAAGGATGATAATAATATTTAGGTATTATAATTTTTTTTATGAATTATTAATAATAAAAGAAATCA
The DNA here is from genome assembly GCA_963277665.1 of Viscum album. Taxonomy (NCBI): domain Eukaryota; kingdom Viridiplantae; phylum Streptophyta; class Magnoliopsida; order Santalales; family Viscaceae; genus Viscum; species Viscum album. Next base: position 691,587,185 of record OY728167.1, read on the forward strand.
CCTCACTTGGTTTTGTTGAAAATCGGACATACCATCGTATTCAAGAAATCAGATACACTTTGCATGAAAAGGTCCATAATTTTTAGGAGATGACTGAAAGAAGAAATGTATTATCAGACTCACCATGAGTCCAGAATGAAATATTTGATTGTAATAGGTATGAATTGATATTTTTATGAATGCAGATGAAAACAGATGATGGTTTTCTGATCTAGGAGTTCTAAAAATCATAATTTTTTGAAAAAATATTATGATCTAAGAATGTTGAATGAAATTTTAAGGATAGGTATTACCGATTGTACCTGGTCCAATTTCATTCATGAAAATCATTTTCTGGACAATCATATTGAAAATATGATTTTAAGAAAATAAGTACTACCAATCTTCATCCAGAAAGACACATTCCAGCTAAGTAGGAAATAATAATGTTGCTGGAAGAATGGAACGTTACAGTACCACCCATTATTTTTCAGATTTTGCTGAAGCTAATCCTCAATGTTTTAAAATTAATTATTCTTTCTAAATGATTGAATAATTTGAATGGTTGTGAAGTCAAATATCTATGTTCTCATGGTCATAGTAATATTTTTATCAGATATTGATTTATTTAGATACTTAAGAGATTGCTCGTAAGCGTATATCAGAATGAAAATCTAGAATAAGAGTTAAAAATAGTCTTATACAAAATACACCTACTTGAATGTTGCGAGTTGAATGTTGCGAGTTCAATGTTGCGAGTTTAATGTTGTGAGTTTAATGTTGCGAGTTGAATGGACATAATAACCATTTGCAATGACAAAAAATTCCACGAGATTCAAAAACGAACGAAAAGCACATCAAGAATCGAAACAAAAACGAACGAAATAAATTCGTGGAAGGCTTACTTGAAGGTTGCGAGTTGAGATGATAGATCCGAGAGGAGTGAAGAAGATAAATAATTAAGCCAAAATGAGTTTAATGCAGGCGATCGACGAGCCGATTAGGGTTTACCGCGCGAGAGAGAGACGAGCCGGCGATTGTCAATCGAAAAATCGTAAATGACAGAACACGGGCTTTAATTTTTATAAATGTTTTATAACGTCGGTTATTATATAACCGACGTTATAAACTATTTTTTAGCTTTTTTACGTTGGTTATCTTAAAACTGACGTAAAAAAGCTCCCGTGCTTTGGTTTTTTACGTCGGTTATTTTATAACCGACGTAAAAAACCCCCCGGGGCTTTGGTTTTTTACGTCGGTTATAAGATAACCGATGTAAAAAACCAATGCGCGGGGGGTTTTTTACGCTGGTTTCCAAATAACCGACCTAAAAAAACCTGATATCTACGCGTTTTTTACGTCGGTTATTTGGTAACCGACGTAAAAAACCAAAGCCCTGGGGGTTTTTTACATCGGTTATTTCATAACCGACGTAAAAAACCCCCGCGCATTTGTTTTTTACCTCTGTTTTAAGATAACCGACGTAAAAACCCAACAGGCGCGATTTGTAACGTCGGTTATTAAAATAACCGGCGTGAAAAATCTACTCGCCGCAGTTTTACGTCGGTTATATATAACCGACGTAAAAAATAGTGACGTAAAAAACGATTTCTGCACTAGTGAGAATTTATAAATAGATCCTTCATGTTGAGATTTATTTTTTCACATATGATTTCAAAGGCCCAAGATATTTGTGAAATAAAATAAAAAAACCTAATTATGTATTTAATGAAGTGCCAAGAATTTTTTACTCGAAAAAACATCTAAATAAAGTACTTCTCAATTGGATACATCCATCGATAATGTACGGGGCCTCCAAATTTGGCTTCCTCAACCAAATGCACAGTTAAATGCATCATGAGAGTAAAAAATGATGGAGGAAATATAATATCCATTGAACAAAGTGTCAATACAAATCTCTCTTGAAGATTTCAAGATGAAATGGATGTAGATTTTTCTCACATAGTTATCTAAAAAATCTGTGCAATTGGAGTACAACAACAGTAATATTTTTAGGTAATAATCTACGCAATGATAATGGAAGTGACTATTGTAACAAAATATGTGAATCGTGGCTTTTCAATCCATGTAACCTATGATTCTTTAATTCAACACAACTTGATATTTTACTTGAATACCCATCATATACCTTTACATGTTTTAAAACTCAAATGAATCTATCTTTATCTCTATTTTTCATTTCAAAAATTTCCAAATCATAATTTCCATTCTCATCTGGACATAGATCATGCTTTATTTTCATTGCATATAAGTCTTTCTGAGCATCGATATGATCCTTATACTTTCAATGCTCATTAAGCAATGTGAAGATCAAATTGTAACAAAAACATTTCTCAATATACATCACATCAAGATTATGTCGTAACTAATTAAATTCCAAATACAAAATGTTTTAGGAATATACTTTTTTATTCCGTTGTTGTGTTCCAATTTCACTTGATGATGCATTTCGAACTCATTTCCCACTATAATTCAAATGATGCGCCTTCCCCAATTCTATTTCAACATTTATAAGTTGTTTACATATTTCAAAACCTTTTAATAACTTTGTAGGTGGTCTACGATCAATGAAACCATTGAATTTTGACTTGTTCAGCGAAAATCTATTAGATGCGTCGAGAAATAATCGATGACACAAGAAGTACCACTTTCTACTGTGAGGTAGCCGCTTGAGCTCAAATAAAAGTAAAAAATAGGATAAGGCAAACCCATGTAAGTGTTCCAACCAGATAAATTACCATGTCTAGGGAATTAATTAATGTTCCACATTAGATAATCTTTCATTTGGAACGTTGTTCTAGAAGATGCATCATATGTCTCAACACCGTTGCTCCATAACTCCTATAATGATTTAATTAAAGGTATAAATAATACATCAATATCATTTCCAAGAATTGTTTTCAGGAATAATAATTGAAATGATAAAATATTTTTGTTTTGTACATATCCACATAGGAAGATTGTAAGGGATCAAAAAAACAATCCAAATTCTATAACTGGTACTCAAAGTCCCAAATGGGTTGAATCCATCGGAAGCTAATCCCAATATAACATTCTTAGGATCAGATGAGAAATTTGGATGTAATGAATCAAATGTATTCCATGACTATGAATCTCTTGGATGTCACATTAACTAATAATTGTTCTTATCTATAGAATGTCACTTTATGTGTTTGGCAATTTTTGATGACATGAATAATCTTTGCAATCAATGATTTAAAGGAAAGTAATTCAAAACTTTTGTAGGTGGGTTCATTTTCTTCTTCTTTATTGTAGTATGTTGATTTAGGCTTCCAACATCACCCACAGACTTCTATCTGTAGGAAGAACATTTCTTTCAATCTGGTCTGCTTAAATCCTCTCCCTAATAAAGCATACAATCATTGGGACACACGTGGATTTTTTCATAATTCAAAACAAGCTTTTTAACAACTTTTTTCAAATCATAAAAAGACTCAAGGATCATTGCTTAAAGAAATTCATCATCCAATACTTCCAACATCATGGAAATCACCTTATTTGTAATTCCACATAGGAATTTGATATGGTACAACTTCAGTAGAAAATAAAGTTTTTAATATTTTAGACATCCACTGTACAACTCTTGATTTCCATCGTCAACTAAACTATGAAACGTATCTATCTTCTCATTGAATTTTTCTCTTACATTAGTCTCCAAAAAATTAAGAGGAGTATCCAATGATATGTTACAATCTTGGGTTTGGTGTATTTCAATACCAAATTCATCATTTATAAAGTTTTTTATTTCATTTTCTATTTTCAATGAAGTTGGGATATCGTTCTGTGGATTGACATCAATGCTCAACCTCTCGGTAACATTCTATTCTCCATGCCAAATCCCAAAAAATAATGAGAGGGTAATTGCTTCAATATCAAGAGTTCATAATCTTCATCTATCTTCATCTAGCTTCTAAATTTATATTTCAAACATGAACATCTTATTCTCACATCAACAGATCGATTAGAAATTGAAAAATCTAAAAACTCCTCAAATCCCTTAGTATACTGAGGTGTGTTCCTCGGTAATGTGATTCATCTTTTATCCATATATATCATAATTTTCCTACACATTATGAAAAAAATTAAAACACATAACTATTACTAAATAGGAAAATAGATTCATATATACTAGTTTAAAAAATATATGAATATGTTAAATAACCATACACTACCTTTTAAATGTAAGTATAACCATCTGTGAAATAATAATTACAGACACTTCGGAAAAATAATAAAACTATTTGTACTATTAGAATATGTAGATGAAGAAATTGTTGTAGAGTAGTGAACTTAGACCCTTCTTTAATTGATACAAAACAAGGAAATATAGGGAAACTATAAATTCCTCAACAAGTTAGTGTAATGAATCCATGAAGTTCAAAATGTATTTATTATCCTTTACCCACTTCGTTCTTTAGATTCTATTTATAGACAAAACAAAAATGGATAACATTATTTATAAATCCATTGAATCTTCTACACATGGGTGTTTTCTAATTCTTTATCATACATTTAAAACCCAAAAGTTAGAAATTAAAATAGAAACGTATTACTGTTTAAAGTTTCATATTCAAATTCAAAAAAACTCAATGTATTTCATTCCTGGTGTCATTTTCTAGTGAAAGAGGCTTTCTACCATTCAAAAATATGAGATACTCTACTACTTTAATATAATAGGTAAATTTTATACCTATATGGCCCATGTAAGGGTAAAATATTTTTTTCACAGGCCACATAAGGGTACCTCATAATTTTTATAATTTTCTTAAAGGTAACCTTTAAAATATATAGCTCGTATAAAGATAAGATGAATTTTACACATCTTGTATATAAGTAAATTATAATTCTATGTAAGGGTAAGAACGGATTATAAGAATTCCATAAGGGTAACTTGTAAAGTTGTGTAATAGTAATATTTTACTTAAACTGGTCATGTAAAGGTAACTAGAAAAGTTGTATAAAGGCACTCATAAGTTACATAAGGGTAATAAGCATTTTATAAAGGACACATAAAAGAAAAATATAAATTCCATACACTATTTAAAGGTATGTAGTTCACTACACAATGGTGACTTACATTTTTTTCATGGTGCTTAAGGGTAGATTAGCACTTGCATAGAGGTAAGAAGCACTTGTGTAAAGGTAAGCAACACTTGTGTAAAGGTAAGAATCACTTGCGTAAAGGTAAGAATATAATTCAAGTCAATACTATAAATTACATACATGTTTTTTCTTGTGATACATTCCTGTTAAAATTTCCAACTAATTTATTTTACCGCATGATTGATATAAAATATTCCTTGCATCATCCACCATTTTTTTACTCTCTCAACATCATTATTTTCATCAGTTGTATCATGTATAATCATCCCATTTTATTCTTTATAAGTTACATTTTCTATCTCATGAGGATGAATAAATGGAAACCAGTCAAATATCTAATTCTTTATTCCACTCCTTTCATTTTAATAATGAATATACTGAGACTTATTTCTCTCAATTTTAATAGAAATCATAATTATTTATCTAGAAAAAAACTTTTTTATATGGTAAATCACTTTATTTATAATTAACAAAGGTATTCCAATGAAACTATAATAAGTCAAGTGTATAATTCATCAATTTGAAGCATTATTAAATACAAAATTTAAAAAAAAGACTTAATTTGAAACTCAATTGAGATCCAGTCAGTATCATACATCCAGATTCTCTCTATTCTGATAAAAAATATTTTTTTATATTTAAATTATAGATTATAATCAAGAAATTCAAGATAAAAATGATGTTTCGAATAAATATTAGGATAAAAAAATAATTCAAAAACAAAATACATATGTTTTGGTCATGTATAACATTTATTAAAGAAGAAAATTGTTCCACACTACATGAATTATCCTATATTTTATGAAAATTTTTTCATCATGGAAATCATTTATAATAACTTCATGAAATAATATAATATCACATATATAAAGAAAAGATCCAATAATATAATCTAAATACCTATTTTAATTTGAAATTCATCAAATCATGCTAGTATCTATCCAAATAAACCATAAGAGATGGAATATGATATAATTGATTCATACTTGTAGTGACCCAAAAAAAGTATAAAATGTGGAATAAGAAACAAATAATATATACTAGTAACATGCCAATCAATGAACATTTCTTGGATTAAGTTACAAGAAATACATTCTAAAAGAAAAAATATATGTTCTTCATCCAAATAAGTTTTCAATGTTTCAAAACATAATTTTGGGAAAAAACTATTTAGAAAAATATGTAGTATCCAAGGGAAAAAGGTTTTTACACATTGAACCCTTTTAATATAATAATTTTTCCATTTATACAAAATATTTTTACATCTTAAGACATACCAAATGAATCAAGTATGGGTAAAAATTGATAAATGTGATTGAGTTATAAAAAATAATAAAACTCCAAAAGGATATGTTTTCAATATATAATATCTTATATAATTAAAGTGTGGTTCATGAACTAACCCATACCTGAACACTTTTTTAAATAGTTTGAAAAAAAAGTGTTTATTCAATTTAATGTTTGGGTTCAAGAAAATCATACGCAATAAATTTCCAAAATAAGTACAATTAGTGTTTATAAAATTTCATTTTTTTCAAAATCCAATTTTATACTCAACACATTTTCAAAGTAAATGAATCTAATATAAATATTGTTATTATTTTTATTAAAAAAACAATTCATGATTTCATAATTTATTAATTATGGCATACCATAAATGAAACATCTTAACTTCCTTTCCTAACCTAAAACCAAAATAAAAAAATTCTTTATACTTTATCCAAGTAACGACAGAGAATAAAAAATCAACTCCCCTATTTATATAACATAACCATGTATAAATTTCTTTAATATTCCCAATCATGTAATCATAAACAAGAGTAACTTACTTCTAGTTTAATATAACATAACAACTTGAATTTTTTTTTCAATTATTTCAAGCATGTATCCATGTAATTAGTAGCTTATCGATAAATTCAAAACCTACATGAAAATATTTCATGTTATGTAGAAAGAAATAGATAAAATAATTTCTCATTATTAATAAAAATTACATAATTATAGAATGATAAAATTAATAAATTATTTTGTTAAGGATAACACAATATTTAATAAAAATTGAAACTATCATGATAACATATAAAATTGTATAACAAAAAATACATAATAAAATAATAGAGAAAATGGGTACAATAATTTACCTTGATTAATGGGTATATTATTTTTGATGATCCAAGAGTTTAGAAGCCACAACATAAGGATGGAGAGGCTCAGGACCAGTGGCGAGAAGCGGCAAGGGGTTGTAAGGCTCGAGACCAACAGAGAGGCACGGTGAGGGATGGTGAGGATCAGGACCGGCGGTGAGGAGCGGCGGTGAGGCATGGTGAGGGTAGGGCTATGGGGGGCTGGGGTCAGGGGAGTGGGGGAGTGGGGGGTTCTTGGAGAAGTATTGGTTTTTTGAAGAAAAAAATGAAAGTTTTAGCAGTGTTTTTTAACAAACCACCGCTAAATTATTTAAAAAAATTGGTGGTTTTATAAACCGCTGCTAAACACTGATTTTGGTGTAGTGTTTGAATAATAATCAAAACTAATTTTTGTATAAAACTATAAAACACTTTTAGATATTATCTCTGACTAAAAAACTAATCCCCATTCATTCAACCAGAATGTGTTCCCTCATGGTATTTTAAATCATTGAAAGCTGGTATTAATTCCCAAATTCACAAATATAAGTAAAAAAGTAGTCTCTATAAAATCTTTAGTGTTACTCAAGATATAAATGGATCTTGCATGATATCTATTAAATAAATGTATCTCTATAATTGTTTCCACCAGTTGAATCATATGGAAGAATGAATTTTCATATGATGCCTTCTTCCAAGACATCAAGTGACCATGGGAAATGGTGTGTTTTAATACCTTATATCTAATTCATACATTCTCAATTATATGAGTATATACTGGATGATTATATGAATACATCACATGTTATTAACCTTTATATATGATCACATCACATTTCCCTCACCCAATAGATAATCACATCATATTTAATATCTACGTATAATTATAAACTTACATAGTTTATCTCAATAAAGTTCCTAGATGTTATACTCATCATATGAGAGGAAGAATCTCATATTGTTTTAGATCCAACTGATGACATGATCAAAAACATACCCAACCCCCTATTTATCTAAGTTGTAAGGATTGAATACGAAATGTATCAAATTATGAAGTTTTTCATGCTAGGTATCTCTCTAAACTTAGGTATTTGGGACTCAAAATATGAACCATAAACCCCTAGTATACCAAAGACATATTGTATGATGCACTATGTGGTATACTTTATGGGTCATCCAGCGCACAAAACCACTTTTGTGGCTCATGAAAATATTCTATATTTTTATATGAGGATCAAACTTGTGTAAACATAAAAATTTATTCACAACCTAATGATCCATGAAAAACATCGGTTAAGGATAAATTATTGGTGTACTTTTAGATTTCAACTATAATTTCACTTCATGATATATATATATATATATATATATATTGTTGGTCGGAGTAGAGTACTCAAGAAGGGGTGAATTGAGTATCTATAAAAAATTATGTTTACAAAGTTTTCTTAAAAGGTTCCCCAATAAAAAATATATATATCCCAGTTAATCAAGGTAATACAGTTATGAAAGTTTGACTGTTCAAATAACTTCTATAAATATTGATTAATTTTTAGTAATATAAATATTAGTTATTGATATTAGTTTTTAAGTTATTCTAATAAGGAAAAACAATTATAACTTTTGTCCAAGATTAACTATGAAAGTGAATCTAGTGATTTAGGAATTATACAGCAAAACAGAGAAAACTAAATTAAATAACACAGTGGATAAAACAAGTGGTTCAGTCTCATGTCGAGACCCAATCCACTCCACTTGGTGATCATCTTCCACCAAGTAGTTTATATTAATAATCTTGATCCACACACTACATCAGGGTAAACAACAGTGTACAGGACTGTCCAGGTCAAATGAACTCTTCCACAGTTCTTCGTATGTATAAACTAAAAGGACACACAGGGACCTCTTCCACACTTATTTAAGGGAGTAAAAAAGTGTTAAAAGATATGAGAGGAAGGACATCTTGTATCCTTTATTTTAGTGCAGGATACAGTGTGTCTTTTAATACAGACACACACACACTAATCGAAAGCTAAAAACAATACACCATAGTGAAAATATGAAGAGATAAGGTTAGAAGTTCTTTGAGTGTTATTCTATGTAGCTCTAGACTTCTAGTATGAAGTAGATGTAAGAATCATGTCCTCTTGCCAAAAACAGAGTATTGCAAGTCTGGTACTCTGGTTTCCAGTTAGATCTGGATCATATTCTACCAGGAATTTTTATGACGAAGATGTTCTTAACTCTTGATCTATGGTATCCCAGATTTTGGATTTTTTTAATGCTTCGTCTGTTCTTCAGATGTATCGTGTTGCATGTTTCAGTTCTTTTCTCATGGATTCTCGTGCTTCTTCAATATGTCGCACTTAGTTTCTGGGCCACTCTTTTCTTTTTATTCTTGGAGTGCAAGAGTTGGAGCTGACAGGATGCATGTATTCTGAACCTTGTACTTCATAATGTCAGGTGACATGTATATAAAGAAATATTAATTATTTCAGTGCATTTAAAAGACTCAAATATGACTGTTAGAGATTAAATTGAAAATGACAACACAGATTAAGTAACGATGTTACAATATTTCTAGAAATGGTGTCTCTTGGAAACAGTTTCATCACAAAATTGTGTCTTTTTATTTTCCTTTGATTTGTGAGACATATATGATGGCATGGTTGTATATAGATTAGGAACCTATAGCATAGTTTTGGTGTTAGAATCATGGTGTCTGATCTTTTCTAAAACTTCTAACGGTGTCTTATCAAGGAACTAGTGTCATAGACTTCAACAAATCTGAAATTGGTTATGGTTTCTAGGTCACGGTGTCTGGTCATGGTGTCTGGGTCATGGTCTCTTGTCATGGTGTCTGGTTCCTTTGCCAGAAAACCAGAACTTGTGGCAGACTCACAGTTTCTTAGACTTAGCCAAATATCTGTATATAGACTTAAGCAATGATATTCACAGATTGGATTATACTTAATCATTCATCAAGGAAACTCATTACAAAACAATGTAAAATATAGGTTACAATAATCAAACGTGATTTATAGAAATTAATATCTTGGAGAGTTTTATTTAAATCATAAAGAAACCAACCATCTGTGTAACATCCCAAGTAAGTAATTAATAATAGATATTTTTATCTATGTCTATTAATGATTAAGATAGTGTTTTAGAGGCTTAAAATGAAAATAAATACAATCTTAAGCATGGAATACACTAATATTCTTAAAAGATTGTTTTACTTCCTTCTGATGGCAAACCATTTTTAAATCTATATTCTGAAAATTTTATAATATATATTTGTCAAAATAAACTTATTCTTTATGATTGGTACATCAAAATTTACTTTGTGTGAATTTTTGGTATTTTTCCGATAAAGTTCATTTTTTAATGAATAGTGAAAAATGTTGTATTTTAATTCAAAGCCTCTTTTTAATCTAATTTCTTTATATGATTAGATTATCTTTGGAATTGGTTTTGAAGTGAAATTAGAATATATTTTTACCATTTTATCCAATGGTGGTCATTGGAATCAATTTCACTTTGAAATTTGACTTAAACTAGTGTCAATCTTTTGATACTTATTATTTCATAAAAAACACGCTATTTGTCATGACAGCGGGAATTAGTTATTAAATTAATTAATGCAACTGAAATGTTTTGAATTTTTTAAAATAGACATAATTTTTTCATTCGGAATATCAAATATATCCTAGGGTGAAGTTTTGGTATCTTTCTGAAAAACATCAATTTTTAATGAATAGTGAAACCACTAAGTGGTAGTTAAAGAAACTGATTTTTCGTTTAAATGAAGCTTTGCCACTTCTGTGATTTGATTTTCAAAAATCTGACATACATGGTTTTCATTAAGAAGTAAAATGTGGTTCAATGAGATTAAAATAATTTTTTGGTGAATAGTAACTTTTAAGTTCTTAATCGCGATTAATGGTGATCAGTGTAGTTTAAGGTAAAAATAATGTTTTAATCATATGAGATGAGCTTGACACATGTCATACCCTCATTGGATGTGTCATGGATGACCAAGACAATCCATGGGTCAAATTGGGGACCCCATGGAGCCACTTTGGTTGGGAAATGACATAAATAACTTTTTATTTAATGTTAAAGTAAAAATGACACAAACAAGATATGTTTTACTAAAACAATTTTTACATGGGGTTATACAAGTCAGATTTTTGATTATAAATAGTAATTGGAAATCTAAAAAGATTTCCTACATCATAGTATTTTTTTTATAATTTTTAGACTTTAACTAAATTAAATTATTTGTTACATCATGATGATGCAGCGATTACCTCATTAATAAATGATTTAAATAAAATGAAATGATAATGTAAAATATATGAACTAAACATGTCCAAAACCTATTTGATGGGTGGATTTCTAACCCTTATCACCTTAACCTCGAATTATATCAATGTGGGACCTTTTGAATCCGAAAATCATTTTAAAATAAAGTAACATTTCTTTACTTTCCAAGAGTGCCCCTCCTCTCCTCTTATAAAAGGCCCCCACATCTACCTCCTTACCCACACTCCCAAAGCCTTTGTCTCGGCCAACCACTGCCCATTTTGTCTCTCCACATCCCTCTCTTACTCCATGAAGCCTCAATTTGGGCAGAAGTCTTCCCAAGGAAGCCTTTGAGCTCAAACCAAAGGGAGTTACCCGATTTTAAGGTAATGTCTTCACTTGAGTCCTTTTGTTTTATTTTTCTTCTCCAACCCCCTAAACTATTTTTATTCATTTCTTTTGTAACAACTCCAGTATCTTAAATATACTAGGATGTTTTTATAATAAGGATTTGAGCTACACTTACACACACCTACATATAATGGTTAAAGGACATACTGTTTTCGTGGATGGTGAATTTATGCCTCCCGAAACAATGATTGTTCAACATTCTTTTAACACCTTCAAAGGTGGCCATTAAGATGTCACTATATTTATATATGATATATAATATGTTTATGTTTTCCTTAAGCTTCTGTATTTTTCATTTTGGGCATACCGTTATGGTTTCCATTATGGGTAAAAGCGATATCTTCATTTAAGGAAGTGCGGACTACCGCCCCCTCAAAGTGATTTGATTCGTTAAATACCATATGTGGGACGTATAAAGTATGGAACTATGATATTATATATGATATTATACTGGAATTATAATATAACTTTATATCATTATGATTCCATTCTATAAAATACGAAATAGAAATGAAAGTAGCGTTCATGCGTACGTACAGCTTATCGTCTCCATGAACGGTGCATTTCATTTCTTACCTCTAAATGATTATGTAATATTATAAATGCATGCATGTACTGGATATATATGACATATATGATATCTACATCATTAATACCATTCTGGATATAATGGATACATGAACAACTTGTAATTATAAAGGTCTTATTTTTGACTCAAGTACCAATGATCGTTAAAATGACCGTTATTAACTTAAATAATTACATAGTGTTCATGGCATGGAAATAAGTGATATAAAAGGAATAATGAACATGAAAAAGGTTCTTAAGCAAGTAGAAATTAACTCAATTTTATTATTCAGGACATTAAAGAATGATCGAGTCAAGTCGGACCCGAGGTATGGGACTTCGTCTCAATCTCCTTTCATTGAGGGATATTTTGTTTTATACACAACCTTCTTTTATACGAAGCATTTACTAAACGACAAAAGGGAATGTTTTTGTCGTACGTATGCGGCGACAATGACTTCTTCACCGCCGTAACCATTATTTGATTTTTGGCTTCCTCTACAAGTCATACCTTTTTTAAAAAGAAAAATAAATACCATGTTTTACTTTTCTTTTATTTTGGTATTGAAAATTGTTTTCATAATGTTTTTATATCAATGTGTTGTATTGATATCTTGTGATTGAAAGGAGGAAATGTTATGTTTCCTTTATTCATGTTTTATGAGATACGATTATGTTGAGGTTCTTGGGCATTATTATGAAGATGGGTGGTTCCATGATAGACTAAGGGCGGGTGAGCCCGATATAGCTCTCCAATACATTGGGTAACGCGAAGGAGTGAAACGTTAAGGTTTCTCCGAAGATATTTATGGAATATACTGTGATGGGTATTCCAAACGTAACCAAGAGGGTTACTCCCTACGTAAGAATGTTATGAATGCCTCAATTTACCTTTATGTCTTATGATTTCTATGATTTATTCATGATTTGATGAGGTATGTTAAAGTGCTTATGTTTTATTGGTAAAGTATGATTTCATTCTTATGTATATATGTACCCATGTTTCCTTTCCATATTTTTATATCCCTTACTGAGATTTTTATGCTCATCCCAAGTTTTTTTAAAAAAAATTTCATAGGTCAAGGGAAAGGTACATGATATGATGATAGTGTCAAGGAAGTGTCAAGAAAGAATCCATGTTTTATTTTAAATATGTTTCCATTGATGGGAAAGAAGAATACTATCTTTATGTAACCACTTTGTTTATATGTGGAATGTAATGCAAGTTTTATGATCTAATTCTCTAAAACTCTAAACCCAAAAAGATCCTCAATGTGTAATCTTGTAATAACTCAAGATTAAGTAAGGTTTAAGGCTGGGGCCTTATAGTTGGTATCAGAGGTCGGTTTAGATAACTTTAGGAGTTAGAATTCTATTAAATGGTTATCCAAAAATATTTTTTTTATGGCCAAATTGAAGTGATATAGGTTTTGAAGATTACCATGTTGCTTCATCAAAGACATGTTTGTTCAGAATGGTTTTCCGTAGAGGAAACAGGGAAGCAGTGCTAGGAAGGCATGCAGAAGGAAATAACCTTTCGAATCAGCATCCTGAGATGGTCGGAATTAGAACTGAATAGTTTGTTGCAGTAATGGCGCAGTTGACTCAAGCGACAAATGGTGGTGGTATCCATGCATGAGATCATCCAGATCAACCACAGAGGAACATGTCAGTGGTGGAACATTTCATGAGGCAACATCCCCCATCATTCAGAGGATCATCTGACCTTGTGTTAGCTGAAGGGTGGATTAAAGCACTGGAGAAGATTTTAGATGTCATGGGGTGTTCAGACAATCAAAAGGTTAGTCTTGTTATTTACCGTTTGGAGGGTGAGGCAGATCAGTGGTGGTCTATGGTTAAAAATACCAGGGACGCCGATGAGATTGATGCTCTTGACTGGGATGAATTCAAAGGTATGTTTCTTGAGAAGTATTTTCCTAAGGCTGTTCGACTTAGGATGGAAAATAAATTCTTGGAATTGAGGCAAGAGGAAGACTCAGTGGCTACCTATGAAGAAAGGTTCACTCGATTGGAAAGGTATGCTCCAAATTTTATCCGAGACCTTTATAGTAAAATCAATCGTTTTTACTCAAGATTAAAGCCAAAATATCGAAGGGCATTAGCTTCTCGTTAGTTTAAAAGTTATGAAAAGCTTTTTCGATGTGCTGAGAAGGTGGAAATGGAGTTTGCCGATGATCAAGTGTTCTATAACAACCAACAGAACAAGAGACCGAGGTGGCAGGAGAAAGGTAAGAATTATTCAAAAAAGTCTGATGGTAAGAAAACTAAGTTTCCAGTTTGTGATAAATGTGGCAAAAGGCATGATGGGGAATGTCTTCTGAATTCTGGAAAGTTCTACCGATGTGGTAAGATGGGACATAAGGCTCGTGATTGCACTGAAAAGGATCAAGGTGAAGGTAAGACCAAATTTGATTTACAGTTAGTGAAATGTTATAAGTGCAATGAGATGGGTCACTATGCAAACGAGTGTCCGACAAAGAGCTTGAGTGATGGGAAGCAGTTAGACTACAAGCAGAAAGTGGTGGTGAAATCCTTTGCAACTACTTCAGTAGATGTCGGGCCATCAAATGAAGTTGTATCAGGTACTTTGTTTGTTTTTTTAGATTATGTCAGTGTGTTGTTTGATTCGAGGTCTACACATTCTTTCATCTCTCAAAACTTTTCTAGTAAAATGGGAATACCATCTCAAGAAATGACTCATGAACTTTTGGTAAAGACACCTGGGGGAAATGTTGAGGCAAAAAGAATTTATAAGAATCTTCCTATCCTTATCTGTGGAAAGAACCTACTTGAAAACCTTATTGTTCTACCTCTAGTAGAGTTTGATTTTATCCTGGGTATGGATTGGCTCTCTATTTACCATGCTAAGATTGACTGTAGAGCTAAAGAAGTTTCTTTTCAGAAATACTTTCAGTTTGTTTATAAGAATGAACCCTTACTTTTGATAACATATCAAGAGGCCGAGAAACTTGTAAAAGATGGAAATGAATGTTACCTTGCACACATCGTTGAAAATAAAGGAACTGTTCAGATTAATGATGTGCCAGTGGTAAATGAGTATCCTGATGTTTTTCCTGATGAGTTGCCTGGAATAATACCAGATCGAGAAGTTGAGTTTACTGTTGACTTAGTTCCTGATGCTAAGCCAATTTCAAAACCCCCTTATCGAATGGCTCAAATTAAACTTTTAGATTTGAAGGAGCAATTGCAATATTTATTAGATAAAGGTTTCATTCGACCTAGCACATCACAATGGGGTGCTCCTGTTATTTTTGTTAAAAAGAAAGATGGTTCTATGAGACTATGCATTGATTATAGATCCTTGAATAATATCACTGTTAAGAACAAATATCCTTTGGATCATATCAATGATTTGTTTGATCAACTCCAGGGAGCTCAGTATTTTTCAAAGATTGACCTGATATCGGGGTACCATCAGCTGAAGGTAAAGTAAGCAGATGTTCCGAAGACTGTGTTCCGTACAAGATATGGCCATTATGAATTTGTATTAATTCCTTTTGGGCTAACCAATGAACCTGCTGTATTCATGGACTTAATGAATAGAATTTTCCATGAGTTCTTGGATATGTTTGTGGTAGTTTTCATTGATGATATTTTGGTGTTTTCTAAAAGTAAAGAAGAACATGAAATACATTTAATGTTCATTTTGCAAACCTTGAAAGAAAAGAAATTGTATGGAAAATTCAGCAAGTGTGAGTTTTGGTTACAACAAATTTCTTTCCTTGGTCACATTATTTCTAAAGATGGGATAACTGTTGATCCTGCAAAAACAAAAGTTGTTGAAGAATGGCCAAGACCCACAAATATAACAGAGATTCGTAGTTTCCTTTGTTTGGCAGGCTATTACCGAAGGTTTGTTAGAAATTTTTCACGGTTATCTAGTCTAATGACTAAGCTAACTTGGAAGGGTGTTAAGTTTATCTGGAAAAAAGAATGTGATGATTGTTTTCAGGAATTGAAAAGAAGATTGGTGAAAGCTCCAGTTTTGGCACTTCCTTCCAAGAATGGTGAGTTTGTTATATACAGT
Source organism: Viscum album (assembly GCA_963277665.1). Classification (NCBI taxonomy): domain Eukaryota; kingdom Viridiplantae; phylum Streptophyta; class Magnoliopsida; order Santalales; family Viscaceae; genus Viscum; species Viscum album. Next base: position 691,603,784 of record OY728167.1, read on the forward strand.
GATGCTTCATTGAAAGGACTTGGTTGCGTCCTAATGCAGAATGATCAGGTAATTGCTTATGCTTCACGACAGTTGAAAACTCATGAGGTAAATTACCCTACACATGATTTGGAATTAGCTGTTGTTTTTTTCGCTTTAAAAATTTGGAGACATCATTTGTATGGAGTAAAGTGTGAAATATATACTGATCACAAAAGTTTAAAGTATATATTCACTCAGAAAGAGTTAAACATGAGACAGAGGAGATGGCTGGAATTAATCAAGGATTATTATTGTACAATTCATTACCATCTTGGAAAAGCAAATAAAGTGGTTGATGCTTTGAGTCGAAAAAGTAATGCTTCATTAACAATGTTGCGTTTGGAACGTGATCCTATGTTTAAGGATTTTATGAACTTTGGAATAGAATTTTTTGGCGCAGTATGTTCTTCTGTTTTGTTTCAGGTATCAGTGAAATCTTCTCTATCAGACAGAATCAAGCAAGCATAGAAGCAAGACAGTGAGTTGCAGAAAAAGGTAGAGCTGGTTCAGAAAGGTAAGTTGGCTGAATTCAACATTGATAGTGATTGTGTTTTGAGATTTGGGAAGAGATTGTGTGTGCCTTGTGATTCACAGTTGAAGAGAGAGTTGTTATGTGAAGATCATAGTTCTCCATTTTCAGTTCATCCTGGCAGTACTAAGATGTACAGAGATCTGCGGGAGTATTACTGGTGGGATGGAATGAAAAGAGATATTGCTGATTTTACTATGAAGTGTTTGACATGTCAACAGGTTAAAGCAGAGCGGCAGTTACTAAAAGGGATGCTTCAGCCTTTACCAGTGCCAGAGTGGAAATGGGAGAATATATCCATGGATTTTGTTGTAGGATTACCGAAGACATCTCGAGGTAATAATGCAATCTGGGTTATTGTTGATCGCTTGACTAAATATGCTCATTTCCTTGCTATATGAGATACTTTTTCCCTAGATCAACTTTCCCGTTTGTATCTTAAAGAGATATTCAGGTTACATGGATTTCCTCTCTCCATTGTATCTGATCATGATCTCAGGTTCACTTCTAACTTTTGGAAAGGCCTTCAGAAGTCGTTGGGTACTGAATTAAATTTTAGTACAGCTTTTCATCTTCAATCAGATGGGCAGTTAGAACGAACAATTCAGACCTTCGAGGATATGCTATAAGCTTGTTCGATGGATTATTAGGGAAGCTGGGACCAACATCTTTCTTTGGTTGAATTTTCATATAATAACAGTTTTCATTCTAGTATACAAATGGCACCATTTCAGGCATTATATGGGAAGCGGTGTCGAACTACAGCTTTCTGGGATGAAGTGGGTGAAAGGAAGTTGATGGGACCAGAATTGGTAGAAGAGTTGGCAAAAAGAGTTTAGCTGATACAGAAACACATGAGAATAGCTCAGAGTATGCAGAAGAGTTATGCGGACAACAGGAGGAAGGATCTCTCTTTTGAGGTAGGTGATCATGTTTTTTTTCAAAGTATCACCATGGAAAAGTGTGATGCGATTTGATAAGAAAGGAAATCTGAGTCCAAGGTTCATTGGACCATATGAAATTCTGGAGAGAGTTGGATACGTTGCTTACCGAGTGGCTTTACCTCCGAGTTTATCTCAGGTACACAATTTTTTTCATGTTTCGATGCTGAGAAAGTACATTCCAGATCCATTTCATGTTTTGAGTCCAGAGGTAGCTCAGTTGGAAGAGAACCTATCTTATGAGGAACAACCAGTCCAGATTCTTGACCACAGGGAGCAAGTGTTACGAAATAAGTTGATTAATCAGGTAAAGGTTTTGTGGAAAAACCACATGATGGAAGAGGCAACATGGGAATCTGAAAATGCAATGAGGGATAAGTACCCCCATTTATTCGATAAGTAAATAAATTGCGGGGACGCAATTTTCTAAAGGGGGGAAGGATGTAACATCCCAAGTAAGTAATGAATAATAGATATTTTTATCTATGTCAATTAATTATTAATATAGTGTTTTAGAGGCTTAAAATGAAAATAAATACAATCTTAAGCATGGAATACACTAATATTCTTAAAAGATTGTTTTACTGCCTTTTGATGGAAAACCATTTTTAAATCTATATTCTGAAAATTTTATAATCTATATTTGTCAAAATAAACTTATTCTTTATTATTGGGACATCAAAATTTACTTTGTGTGAATTTTTGGTATTTTTCCAATAAAGTTCATTTTTTAATGAATAGTGAAAAATGTTGTATTTTAATTCAAAACCTCTTTTTAATCTAACTTATTTATATGATTAGATTATCTTTTTAATCGGTTTTGAAGTGAAATTAGAATATATTTTTATCATTTTATACATTGGTGGTCATTGGAATCAATTTCACTTTGAAATTGGACTTAAACTAGTGTCAATCTTTTGATACTTATTGTTTCATAAAAAACACGCTATTTGTCATGACAGTGGGAATTAGTTATTAAATTAATTAATGCAACTTACATTTTTTGAATTTTTTAAAATAGACATAATTTTTGAATTTGGAATATCAAATATAGCTTAGGGTTAAGTTTTGGTATCTTTCTGAAAAACTTCAATTTTTGATGAATAGTGAAACCACTAAGTGGTAGTTAAAGAAACTGATTTTTCGTTTAAATGAAACTTTGCCACTTATGTGATTTTATTTTCAAAAATCCGACATACATGGTTTTCATTAAGAATTAAAATGTTGTTCAATGAGATTAAATTAATTTTTTGGTGAATAGTAACTTTTATGTTCTTAATCGCTATTAGTGGTAATTAGTGTAGTTTAAGGTAAAAATAATGTTTTAATAATATGAGATGAGCTTGAAACATTTCCTACCCTCATTGAATGTTTCATGGACGACCAATACAATCCATGGGTCAACTTGGGGACCCCATGGAGCCACTTTGGTTGGGAAATGACATAAATAACTTTTTATTTAATGTTAAAGTAAAAATGACACAAACAATAGATGTTTTACTAAAACAATTTTTAAATGGGTTTATACAAGTCAGATTTTTGATTATAAATAGTCATTGGAAAGATAAAACAATTTCCTACATCATAGTGTTTTTTTTATAATTTTTAGACTTTAAATAAATTAAATTATTTGTGACATCATGTTGATGTAGCGATTACCTTATTAATAAAGGATTTAAATAAAATGAAATGATAATGTCAAAATCTATAAAATACACATGTCCAAAACCTATTTGATGGGTTTATTTCAAACCCTTATCACATTACACTCGAATTATATCAATGTGGGACCTTTTGAATATGAAACTCATTTTAAAATAAAGTAACATTTCTTTATTTTCCAAGAGTGCCCCTTCTCTCCTATTATAAAAGGCCCCCACCTATACCTCCTTACCCACACTCCCAAAGCCTTTGGCTCGGCCAACCCTTGCCCATTTTGTCTCTCCACATCCCTCTCTTACGTCTTGAAGCCTCACTTTTGGAAGAAGTCTTCCCAAGGAAGCCTTTGAGCTCAAACCAAAGGGAGTTACCCGATTTTAAGGTAATGTCTTCACTTGAGTCCTTTTGTTTTATTTTGCTTCTCCAACCCCCTAAACTCTTTTTATTCATTTATTTTGTAACAACTCCAGTATCTTAAATATACTAGGATGTTTTTATAAGAAGTATTAGAGCTACACTTACACACACCTACATCTAATGGTTAAAGGACATACTGTTTCTGTGGATGGTGAATTTATGCCTCCCGAAATGATCATTGTTCAACATTCTTTTAACACCTTCAAAGGTAGCCATTAAGATGTCACTATATTTATATATGATATATAATATGTTTATGTTTTCCTTAAGCTTATGTATTTTTCATTTTGGTCATACCTTTATGGTTTCCATTATGGGTAAACACGATATCTTCATTTAAGGAAGTGCGGACTACCACCCCCTCAAAGTGATTTGATTCGTTAAATACCATATGTGGGACGTATAAAGGATGGAACTATGATATTATATATGATATTATACTGGAATTATAATATACCTTTATATCATTATGATTCCATTCTATAAAATATGAAATAGAAATGAAAGTAGCGTTCATGCGTACGTACGGCTTACCGTCTCCATGAACGGTGCATTTCATTTCTTACCTCTAAATGATTATGTAATATTATAAATTCATGCTTGTACTAGATATATATGACATATATGATATCTACATCATGAATACCACTCTGGATATAATGGATACATGAACAACTTGTAATTATAAAGGGCTCATTTTTGACTCAAGTACCAATGATCGTTAAAACGACCGTTATTAACTTAAATAATTACATAGTGTTCATGACATGGAAATAAGTGATATAAAAGGAATAATGAACCTGAAAAGGGTTCTTAAGCAAGTAGAAATTAACTCAAGATTATTATTAAAGACATTAAATAACGATCGAGTCAAGTCGGACCCGAGGTATGGGACTTCGTCTCAATATCCTTTCGTTGAGGCATATTTGGTTTTATACACAACCTTCTTTTATACGGTGTATAAACCCCTTTTACTTTTACGTTTATTCAAAAGGAATCTTTTTTATAAAAAGCATTTACTAAACGACAAAAGGGAATGTTTTTGTCGTACGTATGCGGCGACAACGACTTCTCCGCCGCCGTGACCATTATTTGAGTTTCAGCTTCCTCTACAAGCCATACCTTTTTTAAAAAGAAAAATAAATACCATGTTTTACTTTTATTTTATTTTGGTATTGAAAATTGTTTTCATAATATTTTTATATCAATGTGTTGTATTGATATCTTGTGATTGAAAGGTGGAAATGTTATGTTTCTTTTATGCATGTTTTATGTGATACGATTATGTTGAGGTTCTTGGGCATTATTATGAAGACGGGTGGTTCCGTGATAGACTAAGGGCGGGTGAGCCTGATATAGCTCTCCAATGCATTGGGTAACGCGAAGGAGTGAAACGTTAAGGTTTCTCCAGAGAGATTTAGGGAAGATATTGTGATGGGTATTCCAAACGTAACCAAGAGGGTTACTCCCTGCGTAAGAATGTTATGAATGCCTCAAGTTACCTTTATGTCTTTTGATTTCTATGATTTATTCATGATTTGATGAGGTATGTTAAAGTGCTTATGTTTTATGGGTAAAGTATGATTTCATTCTTATGTATATATGTACCCATGTTTCCTTTTCGTATTTTTATATCCCTTACTGAGATTTTTATGCTCATCCCAAGTTTTTTTGAAATGTTTTTCACAGGTCAAGGGAAGGTACATGATATGATGATAATGTCAAGGAAGTGTCAAGAAAGAATCCATGTTTTATTTTAAATATGTTTACATTGATGGGAAAGAAGAATACTATCTTTATGTAACCACTTTGTTTATATGTGGAATGTAATGCAAGTTTTAAGATCTAATTCTCTAAAACTCTAAACCCAAAAAGATCATCAATGTGTAATCTTGTAATAACTCAAGATTAAGTAAGGTTTAAGGCTGGAGCCTTATAATCTATACACATGATTTAAGACAGATTAAACAGTATTAACATGTTTTACAAGATGTATAGAATTTGTGATCCTTAAAACATGATTAAGATAGGAGGAGTCTAATAATGTCCCCCTTTGGATGATCACGAATCATGTGAGTGAGAAATATGTTCTCAGTGGGTGTTTCTCTCTATTAGTGTGCATTTAGAGTGCATGTCTCTCTACCTTTTAGGATTATCAAAAAGAGAAAAAAAAGTAAATAATCTAATAGACAATAAAAGTTCACAGTGCATTAGATTGAGAAAGAGGTTCCATTAAAAGAAGTAAGCAACAAAAATACAAAAAATATCCCTATCAAAAGATAGTGTTCACATTTCTTCAGCACTGGTTGTCTTCACTTTTCTCTTGGAAGCAGCGTCAGGAGAAGACACAGGTGTAGAGGTATAAGTCGAAAAAGGGAGTGAACCAACTAACAGAGAAGGTAGAGAGGGTCCTTCAAAAACACAAGGGTCCAAGGTAGAGGTAAGGGCAGTGGATGAGAAGGTAGGAAAACCAGGTCGCAAGGGTAAAGTTGCAGGAGCCACAATAGCAGTGCTCTGCACATGAAGATAAGGCCATAATATCTTGATGATGTCAGCAATAATATCACCACTATACTACATCACTTTCTCAAATTAAACCTTGTTCTCCATAAACTTTTCAAACAAATGATTGAAATCATTCAGCTTTTGAACTTGAGTTTTGAAGGCTTGAGTGACAGGAGGGATTTTTAGATTCTCTACAAGGTACTTGAAATGATTTTTCATATCATGCTTAGAGAAAATCCTATTGAAGTAGAAATCAACCTTCTTAGTAATTTATTCGTGAGTATCATTTGAAATCTTGGAATGAATTCTTACCAAATCAAGAGTTATGTCACTATTCTTAACAACCACAGAGAGAGAATATTTGTCAAAGCGACAGAGCACTGATTGAAGTTCTTCCTTAACAATTATTATGAGCATATCACTATCCAAAGAGGGTTGAGATGACTATCCAGAGGAACTAGAAGCTGTAACAGCTGAAGTAAGAGACTTCAGTTGATTCAGAACTTTCTTGATACATCCCTTATACTCATCAGCCAACTTGTTAAGACCAATAAAAAGTTCACGCATTTCTTGTACTATTTTCCTGTTTCTTTCAACCACATTTTCAGCTAAGGGAGTTAGATTAGGATGAATTAGAGATACAACTTCCTATGGAATATGACCACTAATATTCTCATCATGATAAGAAATAGGATCTGGTCTTGATTTTTGCACTTTCTTCATATCATCAAACATACTTCTGAGAGACTTCACTTCATCACTTAACTGTTTGTTCTCAATTCTGACCTCTTGAATTTCATGAATCATTTTTGGATGAATATTTCATATTATCTTTTCTAATAACAAGTTAGCATCTCTTTCACTCAATTTTTTCATAGGAGCAGGTTGACTTTTCATTATCTTCTCAACTCCAGCCAATAAATTATCTCCAAATACTTTTAAATCATACTTACTCACCAAGGTATAAGGTTTTTGTGAATGTTCAAGAACAGGAGACGAGACATGCTCAGGTTCCTTTGAAGAGACAAGATCAGAGAATTATTTCAATTGAAATATAGTAGAAAGGTCTATACCATTAACTAAAACATCTTCAGAATCATTCAAATAAAATAGCTAGGGAATTTATAACATGTATCCACTGATCTTGGATCAATTGGATTAGGCACTTCAACACTTTCTAGATTAGGGTACTTCTCCCCCTCAATAAGTGCATCTCTTAAAGGACTAGTTGATTCAGTTCATTGACCTATTTCCATATTTTCATCCCCAATAGCCTCACCCATTTATTTTCTATCCAACTGAATGGATTGTTGTAATGAACCGGACCTATCTAGTTCATTACTTGGTAAAAATTTGATGTGGTCAAACATGACGCGTGTTATAATAAATTTTTTTTAGATAATAATAATTGATAAGGGTTGCGTGGAAATATTTGGTGTTAATTAGATTAAAAGGTTTTAATTTTATCATTGTGAAATAAAAGAAATAAAATTGAATGTATTTAATTCAATTAGGGGAGGTGCATGGTTTCTTTTTTATTTATTTAAATTTTAATAAACAATAAATTATGTGTGTAATGGGCATGTAATGGGAGGATGCTCGGTGTTGACATAATGGTGGTCGGACATGGTCAACGCGGCGAACTTCAATAATAATAATTATTAATAATAATAATTCACGATGAGTTAATAAATTTTAATTGGATATTTGTTATTATTATTATACTAAATAATTATAATAATAATTTTGACTTAAATTTTGAAATATTCATTAATAAATATTTAATGAGATTTAAATTTTGAATTTAATGCAATGAGATTTGAGATATGAGGATAGATGAGAGATGTTATTATTTATGATAATTATGTTAAAAAAATAATGTTAAAGGTTTAAAATAGAGGTTGGGGCATGCCACATGGAGTAAAGGAAGGGAAGGAGCCACTTTTGGGGAGTGAGTGAAAATCGTGGAAGGATTAATGAGATTGGAGAGAGAAAGAGTTAAAGGAAATAATGATTTAAAAATTAATGCAATAAAATAAATAAGTTAAAAAAAGGGAAATAAATCAAGGGATGGGGCATGGTTGACAAGGATTCAAGGTGGTGAGTAGATTTTGGATATGAGGTTTTAAGTAATTAAATTAAATTAACAATAATAATAATATAATAATGTTATTATTATTTTTGTTGGGAAACCGTGTGTCGTCTGTAACTTCTTCGTGCGACCTCGGTTTTACGAACCATCAGTGGCAGTGTGACCCTGACTACGAGACAAAAATTATGAGCCCAATATTGGATGCCTTTCTCGGGATTTTGGATCGGGTACCCGAAACACTCGTGAATTAATAGATTTAATAATATTATTAAATCTTCGACCTGCCATAACTCTTGCGTGTGACGTCCAATTGACTTGTCGTCAGTGGCGATGTGATCCGGTCATTAATACAATCGATTAAAGTCTAATGTTGGATATTGAATTATGGTTCATGGATCAGGTCCACGAAACTCCCAATAATAATAATAATAATAATATCACGAGATCTTGTATCTAACATATCTCCTTCATACGGTGTTGGAATGGCAAACCGTCTGTGACGTTGCAACCCTGAATTTATGACGGTAATTTTAAGAACAATTATGAGTACCTTTTTATGACTCATGTCTCAGGTCAATAAAAAACCTATTATTAATTGTTGTTATTATTATCATTAAACGCATTAAAATCGTGTGACGTGTCATGTGTTGACCAGTCAAATAGCGCAACAGTTGTACGGTCATGTCGTGTATCCATTAATACACGTTGCATACCATTTTAGCTTTTCATTTCCTATATAATATAGGGTCACGTGTTATTTACAGACCCCTCTTCTTCTCTGCATGGAGACGATCCCGGATGACCAAGTAGCGTTCCTCATATCTATTTCATCCGGACCCCGATCGTCGATCTGTCGGTGGTTGTGGGACAATGTCGACGAGGGGAACATTGTGAACCTCATTCCTTTCCCTCTTCTTCAACTTCCTCTTCACAGTTTCCTACCGAGGAGATTGCTGATATTTTATGGGAATGACTCTCTTCGACGAACGTCATCTTAATGGTACGTTTTACCCCGTTCTTATTCCTTCCTCGATCTCCCCTTTCTCTTCCTCCTTGAAATTCAATGACAAGTGACACCTTAAACCATAATGGAGTCTCTCTTGGTTGTTAGTGTTGTTGTACCGCAGAATCCACGGGAGGATGTAGTTATCAGGAGGAGTGATCAAAATCTTCATTGTGTTTGTTCTCGTAGAAGTACATCAAAACCTGTTCAGGTAGGGATATTACCTTCATCTCTCTCTCTTTTGTGCATCATGCGGGGTAGGTATCCTTTTGTTTTCGTGAGATATGGTTGAACTAGTAAAGAAAGATAATAACCGGTTAAGGAACGGGTTTGGGGAAATTTTGTTGATATTGTTGTTTTATTTCCATCAATGTTTATCCTTTGATTATGTTGTGAATTGAATAGGATTATGACTACAGAAAATCACAGTCGTTGGGGGCCTTTGCTTGCGCAATTAAATTTTGCCCCGTTTTTCTGGATTGTTTTGTGGATTGAATTTCAAAGAATGTGGAAATTGGTTAATCATGTAAAGTTGGATGATTGAATGAATACCTGGAACCCTTGTATGATCACCCCGGTTAAACTAAATGAAATAATGAATTTGTGGGTGCTAGTTGGGGTTTAATTATTTGAAGAGGTGTTTCATGGTTTTTTGTGGAACAGTTGAGTAGCGGGGTTGTGGTTGGCTTGGTTGTGGGTTGGTGTGTATTATATGGTTGTGATGGGCAGCAGAGTTGTGGTAAATGGTATCAAAGGAATGATGATGTGGTATGGGTGTTGTTTCCGATGTGTTTGTAGTTATGGTGGTTGGCAGCAGGGCTGTAGGGATGGGTTTCACATATGAATAAAAGTGTGAAGAGTTAACTAGTGAATTGTGGGGCGTGGTAGTTGATTAAATACAGAAAATAAATGGAATTGATTGGCTGATAAAAGAAAATGTTATTGTGTTGCTTGTGTTTTCCCAAACATTATTTGTGGTTGGAAGAGATATGTTTTATGAATGATTGATCTGTTTTGGTTGTTGTTAGTTTCTCAGTAGTTAAAGAACTCATAAACTAAAACTGTTGAAACATGAAAAGATTAATGGGGTTTGGGGCTATTTATTGTGTGCATACTTACGAGGTAGCAGTGCCGAGGGATGTGCTCAGATCTTTTTTGTATAACCCTTAGGATGGGCTGAGTGGTTGTTATAATTATATAAATTTGTATGTTTTATGTTTCTTTACGCACCCCACCCGTGTTGAGCACTACGTGTCGAACACCCATGGGATGGGGGTGAGATTCTCAAACTTCAAAAGGATGGCTGGTTACTGTTCTTCCCTGTGCTCCCTCTTCCAGGTTCTATAGCCCAAGATCCTTCGGGCAAGTTACGACAGGTGTTTCCCAATAGTCTTCGGGATGAGGATGTGATATGTTCCTAGGTGTCTTCGGGATGAGATACGATGTGGTTCCCAGGTATCTTCAGGATGAGATGTGGTTATGGGCGAGGATTGAGTGCCGGCGGGATACTATGATGGACGAGGATTGAGTGCGGATGGGATATTATGAGCTTCGTATGGCCAGGTTGCGACACTAACTCAAGATTTGTATCGCCAGGTTGTGGAACTAGCTCCGGAAGAGGGGAAGCATCGGAGCGTTAGGCATGAGGGCTTGAGCAGTATTTAGTGGGAAGGTGGTGCGGGGTACCCATACTTTGATAATATTACTATACTACTCTATTGACTTGTGATATTTGGTTAGTGTGGATTTTAAGGTTGGGTTGATAGATTCCTTTCTAGTCTTTGGTTCCTTTTATTTTCTCATGGGGCATTAGGATGTCTCCCCACCTGTGCACAAGAGCTTTAAGTTTTTCTACTGAGTATACTTGTATTCTCACCCTACATTTACTTTCAGGTTTTCAGGAGGACTTCAGAGACCGTGCGGGATCTTGCTAGTTGGGCGTTGGAGTTTTTCTAGTTACAGTTTTGGCTTTTTTTTTTGGTATTATACTTTGGAGCTTCTCTTGTACTTGTACTTTTGTTTCAGTACTGTATAAAACATGCATATGGGTTTGGTTTTGGGTTTATTTTCATTTACTTGTTCCTTTTTCTTTTGGTGTTTGACTCATCCTATTTCCCGATCTTAAATAATAAAAAGTGTAATTCCCCCCATATTTGTGAAAACTCATACCCATGGTGCTAATCGCCACTCCGGGACCTAATGGAGGCGGGGCTCGGGGGTCATTATCTCCATTTCACCATTTCCAGCTCGGGATGGGCATCTTCGGTGTTAGGGGGTCGTGACAGAATGGTATCAAAGGTGATGTTTGAGAGATAAAATGGAGTTTGGAGTTAGGCACGGTGAGGATTGCATGGGATGGTAGGGCAACAGTGTTGGCTGATCTTGGTGCGTTACATAGGCTAGGGAAGACCGTCTAGGACATGGGATTTTAGGGCCCCCTGTGGTCCGATGCAAGGACTCTAAGCTTACCGAACGACCAAGTAAGACTATATTGATTGCAAGGTAGAGACCCTAGGAAATGTACATGCATCATCATGATTTTTTTTACTTGATTTGGGTGTTCTGGGAAGAAATTGAAATAAAATGATAAAATGAAACCTTGAGAAAATTTCCTTGCTACTTGGGCTTAGGCGTTCCTCGTTTAGCAAATAGGTATGGCACCTGGACATCAACAGAAAGGCAGAGGATCGGGAAGCCGACAGTTGCCCGCAATAGAAGTGGCAACCCTAGCAAGGCCAGAGATCAAGAGAGATGTTTTCAGTTTTACTTAAATACTCTTGTTTATGTTTTGTTTAAATTTAGGAGCGTCACACTCCTTTGTTGAAACTCATTCTCGATCAAGATTTGGGTCTAGACCTTGTTTTTCATGAGTCTATAATGCTAATTTGTTTCCCTCTTTTCTTTAAATGTGTGTGAAGAGTCCTAAAATGTGGGGAGAGGAGGACCTGATCCCTAATCTAGATGCATTAATGTGGATGCGATTAAACCTGTGCGGGCGAGTTAGTGCCGCCCAAAGTGGATAGTATCTTGACATGGGAGAAATAATTCCCCAATCCTTGTGTCGGGATAGCGTGTTTCTTGTTTTGTGTGGTGTTGGGGGCAGTATGTGTATGAGAAATCCTAAAATATGGGGGTGGGAGGACCTAATCCCTAATCGAGATGCATTAATGTGGATGCGATTAAACCCGTGCAGGCAAGTGAGTACCACCTAAAGTGGATAATATCTCGACATGGGGGAAGGAATTCCCTGACTCATATAATTAGGGTAGTGGATGGATTCTTGTTATAATGAGAGACCTGAGAGGTATCTTGCGGTGTGGTTTTTCGGACCTTTCCCCTTTTTATGGGTTGGTTTTTAATTCTCGAGGATGAGAATGTTTTGAGAGGTATCTAATGTAATGACCCGGACCTCTCTAGTCCATTACTTTGTAAAAAATTGAAGTGATCAAACATGACATGTGTTATAATAAATTTGTTTTAGATAATAATAATTGATAAGGGTTGCGTAGAAATATTTGGTGTTAATTATATTAAAAGGTTTTAATTTAATCATTGTAAAATAAAAGAAATAAAATTGAATGTATTTAATTCAATGGGGGGAGGTGCATGGTTTCTTTTTGATTTATTTATATTTTAATAAACAATAAATTATCTATGTAATGGGCATGTAATGGGAGGATGCTCGGCGTTGACGTAATGGTGGTCGGACATGGTCAACACGGCGAACATCAATAATAATAATTATTATTATTATTAATTGGGGAAGATTTAATAAATTTTAATTGGATATTTGTTATTAATATTATAATAAATAATTATAATAATAATGTTGACATAAATTTTGAAAGATCCGTTAATAAAGATTTAATGATATTTAAATTTTGAATTCAATGCAATGAGATTTGAGATATGAGGAGAGATTAGAGATGTTATTATTTATGTTAATTATGTTAAAAAAATAATGATAAAGGTTTAAAATTGAGGTTGGGGCGTGCCACATGGAGTAAAGGAAGGGGAGGCGCCACTTTTGGGGAGTGAGTGAAAATCGTGGAAGGATTAATGAGATTGGAGAGAGAAAGAGTTAAAGGAAATAAAGATTTAAAATTTAATGCAATAAAATAAATAAGTTTAAAAAAGGGAAATCAATCAATGGATGGGGCGTGGTTGAAAAGGATTCAAGGTGGTGCGTGGATTTTGGATATTAGGTTTTATGTAATTAAATTAAATTAATAATAATAATAATATAATAATGTCATTATTATTTTTGTTGGGAAAATCGTGTTTCATCTGTAACTTCTTCGTACAAACTCGGTTTTATGAACCATCAGCGGTAGTGTGACCCTGACTTCAAGACGGAAATTATGAGTCCAATATTGGATGTCTTTCTCCGGTTTTCAGATCGGGTACCTGAAACGCTCGTGAATTAATATACTTTTCGTTAGTGGTGATGTGATCCTGTCATTAATAAGATCGATTCAAGTCAAATGTTGGATATTAAATTAGAGTTCGTGGATCGGGTCCACGAAACACCCAATAATAATAATAATAATAATACGAGATCTTGTATCTAACATATCTCCTTCATACAGTGTTGGAATGGAGAACTGTCTGTGATGTTGCAACCCTGAATTTATAACGGTCATTTTAAGACCAATGATGAATACCTTTTTATGATTCATGTCTCGGGTCAATAAAACACCTACTATTAATTGAAGTTATTATTATCATTAAATGCATTGAAACTGCATGACGAGTCATGTGTTGACGATTCAAATAGCGCAGCAGTTTTATGGTCACGTCGTGTATTCATTAATAAACTTTGCATACCGTTTTAGCTTTTCATTGCCGATATAAGAGAGGGTCACGTGTTATTTACGAACCCCTCTTCTTCTCCGCATGGTGATGCTCCCAGATGACCTAGAATCCTTCCTCCTATCTTCTTCATCCAGACCCCAATCGTCGTTATGTCGGTGGCAACGGGATCATGTCGACGAGGCGTACATCGTGAACCTCGTTCCTTTCCCTCTTCTTCAACTTCCTCTTCGCAGTTTCCTACTGAAGAGATTGCTGATATTTGACGGGAACAATGCACTTCTATGAATGTCATCTTAATGGTACGTTCTACCCCGTTCTTATTCCTTCCTCGATCTCCCCTTTTTGTTCCTCCTTGACATTCTATGACAAGTGACACCTTAAACCATAATGGAGTCTTTATTGGTTGTTAGTGCGGTTGTGCCACAGCGTCCACGGGAGGACGTAGTTGTCGGGAGGAGTGATCGAAATCCTCATGGTGGTTATTCTCGTAGAAGGACATCAAAACCTGTTCAGGTAGGGATCTTACCTTTGTATCTCTCTCTTTTTTGCATCATGCAGGGTGGGTATCCTCTTGTTTTCATGAGATATGTTTAAACCAGTAAATAAAGATAATAACGGGTTAAAGAACGGGTTTGGGGAAATTTTGTTGATATTGTTGTTTTATTTACATTAATTCTTATCCTTTAATTATGTTGTGAATTGAATAGGCTTATGCCTACTGAAAATCACAGTCGTTGGGGTCTTTTCTTGTGCAATTAAATGTTGCCCTGTTTTTCTGTATTGTTTTGTGGATAAAATTTCATAGAATGAGGAAATTGGTTAATGATGTAAAGTTGGCTGATTAAATGAATACCTGGAACCCTTGTATGATCACCCCGGTTAAACTAAATTAAATAATGAATTTGTGGGTGCTGGTTGTGGTTTAATTATGTGAAGAGATTTTTTGTGGGTTGTTGTGGAATGGGTGAGTAGCGGGGCTCCGGTTGGATTGGTTGTGGGTTGGCGTGTATGATATGGTTGTGATGGGCAGTAGAGCTGCAGTAAATGGTATCAAAGGAATGATGATGTGGTATGGGTGTTGTTTCCGATGTGTTTGTATTTATGGTGGTTGGAAGTAGGGTTGCAGGGATGGGTTATGCATATGAATAAAAGTGGAAGAGTTGTCTAATGAATTGTAGGGCATGGTAGTTGATTAAATACGGAAAATAAATGGAATTGATTGGCTGATAAAAGAAAATTTTCCTGTGTTGCTTGTGTTTCCCCTAACTTTATTTGTGGTTGGCAGAGATATGTTTTACGAATGATTGATCTGGTTTGGTTTTTGTTAGTTGCTCGGTAGTTAAGGAAATAATAAACTAAAACTGTTGAAACACGAAAAGATTAATGGGGTTTGGGGCTGTTTATTGTGTGCATACTTTCAAGGTAGCAGTGCCGACGCATGTGCTCAGATCCATTGTGTAGAAACCGTAGGATGGGCTGAGTGGTTGTTATAATTATATATATTTGAACGTTTTATGTTTCTTTACGCACCCCACACATGTTGAGAACTACGAGTCGAACTCCCATGGGATGGGGGGTGAGATTCTCAAACATCTAAAGGATGGATGGTAACTGTTCTTCCCTGTGCTCCCTCTTCCAAGTTTTATAGCCCAAGATCCTTCGGGCAGGTTACGACAGATTTTTCCCAAGAGTCTTTGGGATGAGGATGTGATAAGTTCTCATGTGTCTTCGGGATGAGATGCAATGTGGTTCCCAGGTGTCTTCGGGATGAGTTGTGGTTATGGCCGAGGATTGAGTGTGGGAAGGATATTATGAGCTTCGTATGGCTAGGTTGCGGCACTAGCTCAGGAAGAGGGGGAATCATCAGAGTGCTAGGCATGATGGCTTGAGCAGTATTCAGTGGGAAGGTGGTGCGGGGTACCCACACTTTGATAATATTACTATACTACTCTATTGACTTCCGATATTTGGTGAGTGTGGCTTGTAAGGTTGGGTGGATAGTTTCCTTTCTAGGCTTTGGTTCCTTCTATTTTCTCACGGGGTATTAGGATGTCTCCCCACCTGTGCATGAGAGATTTAGGTTTTCCTACTTAGTATACTTGTATTCTCACCCTACGTTTACTTTCAGGTTTTGAGGAGGACTTCAGGGACCGTGTGGGACCTTGCTAGTTGGGCGTTGGAGTTTTTCTAGTTTCAGTTTTTGCTTTCTTTTTTTTGGTATCGTACTTTGGAGCTTCTCTTGTACTTGTACTTTTGTTTCAGTATTGTATAAAACATGCATATGGGTTTGGTTTTGGGTTTATTTTCATTTACTTGTTCCTTTTTCATTTTGTGTTTGACTCATTCTATTTCCTGATCTTAAATAATAAAAAGGGTAATTCCCCCCATTTTTGTGAAAACTCATACCCTTGGTGCTAGATGCCACTCTGGGGCCTACTTGGGGCAGGACTCGGGTGTCATTATCTCCCTTTCACCATTGCCAGCTTAGGATGGGCATCTTTGTTGGGAGGGGGTTGTGACAGAATGGTGTAAAAGGTGATGGTTGAGAGATAGGATGGATTCTGGAGTTAGGCACGGTGAGGATTACATTGGATGGTAGGGAAATAGTGTTGGATGATCATAGTGTGTGTCATAGGCCAGGGAAGACCGGATAGGACACGGGATTTTAGGACCCCCGTGGTCTGAAGCAAGGACTCTGAGCTTACCGAACGACCAAGTAAGACTATATTGATTTCAGGGTAGAGACCCTAGGAAAGGAACATGCATCATCATGAGTTGTGTTTTACTTGATTTGGGTGTTCTGGGAAGAAATCGAAATAAAGTGATAAAATGAAACCTTGAAAAAATTTCCTTGGTACATGGGCTTAGGCGTTCCTTGTTTACCGAATAGCTATGGCACCTGGACATCAACAGAAATGCACAAGAGTGGGATGCGGACAGTTTCACGCAATAGAAGTGGAAACCCTAGCAAGGCCAGAGATCGATAGAGATGTTTTCGGTTTTACTTAAATACTCTTGTTTATGTTTTGTTTAAATTCAGGAGCATCACACTCCTTTTTTGAAACTCATTCTCGTTCATTATTTGGGTTTGGACCTTGTTTTTCATGAGCCTATAATGCTATGTTGTTTCTCTCTTTTCATTAAATGTGTGTGAAGAGTCCTAACATGTGGGGAGAGGAGGACCTGATCCCTAATCAAGATGCATTAATGTGGATGCGATTAAACCCGTGCGGGAGATTCAGTGCCGCCCAAAGAAGATATTATCATGACATGGGAGAAATAATTCCCCAATCCATGTGTCGGGTCAGCGTGTTTCTTGTTTTGTGTGGTGTTGGGGGCATTATGTGTTTGAGAAATCCTAAAATATGGGGGTGGGAGTACCTAATCCCTAATCGAGATGCATTAATGTGGATGAAATTAAACCTATGCAGGCGAGTCAGTGCCTCCTAAAGAGGATAATATCTCGACTTGGGGGAAGGAATTCCCTGACTCATATAATTAGGGTAGTGGTTGGATTCTTGTTATGACGAGAGCCCTGAGCGGTATCTTTTGGGGTGGTTGTTCGAACCTTTCCCCTTTTTATGGGTTGGTTTTTAATTCTCAAGGATGAGAATGTTTTGATAGGTATCTAATGAAATGACCCGGACCTCTATGGTCCATTACTTTGTAAATATTTTATGTGGTCAAACACGATGCGTGTTATAATAAAAAAATTAGATAATAATAATTGATAAGGGTTGTGTGGAAATATTTGGTGTTAATTAGATTAAAAGTTTTTAATTTAATCTTTGAGAAATAAGAGAAATAAAATTGAAGGTATTTAATTCAATGAGGGGAGGTGAATGGTTTATTTTTGATTTATTTAAATTTTAATAATCAATAAATTATGTGTGTAATGGGCATGTAATGGGAGGCTGCTCGGCGTTGACGTAATGGTGGTCGGACATGGTCAACGCGGCGAATGTCAATAATAATAATTATTAATAATATTAATTGGTGACGAGTTAATAAATTTTAATTGGAGATTTGTTATTATTATTATACTAAATAATTATAATAATAATGTTGACTTAAATTTTGAAATATCTGTTAATAAAAATTTTATGTGATTTAAATTTTGAATTCAATGCAATGAGATTTGAGATATGAGGATAGATGAGAGATGTTATTATTTGTGATAATTATGTTAAAAAAATAATGATAAAGGTTTAAAATGGAGGTTGGAGCTGGCCACATGGAGTAAAGGAAGGGGAGGCACCACTTTTGTGGAGTGAGTGAAAATCGTGGAAGGATTAATGAGATTGGAGAGAGATAGAGTTAAAGGAAATAAAGATTTTAAAATTAATGCAATAAAATAAATAAGTTAAAAAAAGGGAAGTCAATCAAGGTATGGGTCATGGTTGAAAAGGATTCAAGGTGGTGCGTGGATTTTGGATATGAGGTTTTAAGTAATTAAATTAAATTAATAATAATTATAATATAATAATGTTATTATTTTTTTTTGGGAAAACCGTGTTTCGTCCGTAACTTCTTCATGTGACCTCGGTTTTACAAACCGTTAGCGGTAGTGCGACACTAACTTCGAGTTGGAAATTATGAGTTGAATATTGGATGTCTTTCTTAGGTTTTCGGATTGGGTACCTGAAACGGTCGTGAATTAATAGATTTTATAATATTATTAAATCTTCGACCTGCCATAACTCTTGTGTGCGACGTCCAATTGACTTTCCATCAGTGAAGATGTGATCCTATCATTAATACGATCGATTCAAGTATAATTTTGGATATTAAATTATGGTTCGTGTCTCGGGTCCGTGAGACACCCAATAATAATAATAATAATAATAATAATATGTGATCTTATATCTAACATATCTCCTTCATACAGTGTTGGATTGGAGAACCGTTTGTGACGTTGCAACCCTGAATTTATGATGGTCATTTTAAGACCAATGATGAATACCTTTTTATGACTCCTGTCTCAGGTCAATAAAACACCTATTATTAATTAAAATTATTATTATCATTAAATGAATCGAAATCGCGTGACGTGTCATGTGTTGACCAGTCAAATAGCGTAATAGTTGTACGGTCACGTCGTGTATTCATTAATACACGATGCATACCATTTTATCTTTCCATTGCCTATATAAGAGAGGGTAATGTGTTATTTACGGACCCCTCTTCTTCTCCGCATGGTGACCCTCCCAGATTACCTAGAATCCTTCCTCCCATCTTCTTCATCCAGACACCGATCGTTGATCTGTCGGTGGCTGCGGGATCGTGTCGACGAGTCGAACATCGTGCACCTTGTTCCTTTCCATATTCTTTGACTTTCTCTTCGTAGTTTCCTACCGAGGAGATTGCTAATATTTGATGGGAATGATGCTCTTCGACGAACGTCATCTTAATGGTACGTTCTACCCCATTATTATTCCTTACTAGATCTTCCCTTTCTATTCCTCCTTAACATTCTATGACAAGTGACACCTTAAACCTTAATGGAGTCTCTCTTGGTTGTTAGTGAGGTTGTGCTGCAGCGTCCACGATAGGACATAGTCATAGGGAGGAGTGATCAAAATCTTCATGGTGGTTGTTCTCACAGAAGGACATCAAAACCTATTCATATGGGGATCTTACCTTCATCTCTCTCTCTTTTGTGCATCATGCGGGGTGGGTATCCTCTTGTTTTTGTGAGATACGGTAGAACCAGTAAATAAAGATAATAACCGGTTAAAGAATGGGTTTGGGGAAATTTTGTTGATATTGTTGTTTTATTTCCATCAATGCGTATCCTTTGATTATGTAGTGAATTGAATAGGATTATGCCTACTGAAAATCACGGTCGTTGGGGTCCTTTTCTTGTGCAATTAAATGTTGCCCTGTTTTTATGGATTGTTTTGTGGATGGAATTTCATAGAATGTGGAAATTGGTTAATCATGTAATTTTTGCTGATTAAATGAAAACCTGGAACTCTTGTATGATCAACCCGATTAAACTAAATGAAATAATAAATTTTTGGGTGCTGGTTGGGGTTTAATTATGTGAAGAGGTGTTTCGTGGGTTGTTGTGGAATGGGTGAGTAGCGGGGTTGCGGTTGTCTTGGTTGTGGGTTGGCGTGTATGATATGGTTGTGATGGGAAGCAGAGATGCGGTAACTAGTATAAAAGGAATGATGATGTGGTACGGGTGTTGTTTCCGATGTGTTTGTAGTTATGGTGGTTGGCAGTAGGGCTGCAGGGATGGGTTGTGCATATGAATAAAAGTGGAAGAGTTAACTAATTAATTATGGGGCATGGTAGTTGATTAAATACGGAAAATAAATGGAATTGATTGGATGATAAAAGAAAATGTTATTGTGTTGCTTGTTTTTTCCCTAACTTTATTTGCGGTTGGCAGAGTTATGTTTTACAAACGATTGATCTCATTTGGATGTTGTTAGTTGCTCGGTAGTTAAGGAACTGATAAAATAAAACTGTTGAAACATGAAAATCTTAATGGGGTTTGGGGCTATTTATTGTGTGCATACTTTCGAGGTAGTAGTGCCGAGGCATGTGCTTAGATCTTTTGTGTAGAAGCCTTAGGATGGGCTGAGTGGTTGTTATAATTATATAAATTTTTACATTTTATGTGTCTTTACGCACCCCACCCATGTTGAGCACTACGTTCCAAACACCTGTGTGACGGGGGGTGAGATTCTCAAACATCTAAAGGATGGTTGGTTACTGTTCTTCCCTATGCTCCCTCTTCCAGGTTCTATAGCCAAAGATCCTTTGGGCAGGTTACGACAGATGTTTCCCAAGAGTCTTTAGGATGAGGATGTGATATGTTCCTAGGTGTCTTTGGGATGAGATGAAATGTGGTTCCCAAGTGTCTTCTGGATGAGATGTGGTTATGGTCGCAGATTGAGTGCTGGCGGGATACTATGATGGCCGAGGATTGAGTGCCGGTGGGATATTATAATCTTCGTATGGCCAGGTTGCGGCACTAGCTCGAGCTTCGTATGGCCTGGTTGCGGCACTAGCTCGGGAAGAGGGGGAATCATCGGAGCGTTATGCATGAGGTCTTGATTAGTATTCAGTGGGAAGGTGGTGCGGGGTACCCATACTTTGATAATATTATTATACTACTCTATTGACTTGCGATATTTGGTGAGTGTGGCTTGTAAGGTTTGGTGGATAGATTCCTTACTACGCTTTGGTTCCTTCTGTTTTCTCACGGGGCATTAGGATGTATCCCCACCTGTGAATGAGAGATTTAGGTTTTCCTATTGAGTATACTAGTATGGTCACCCTATGTTTACTTTCAGGTTTTTAGGAGGACTTCAGGGACCGTGCGGGACCTTTCTAGTTGGGCGTTGGAGTTTTGCGGGTTGCATTTTTTGCTATCTTTTTTTTGGTATCGTACTTTGGAGATTCTCATGTACTTGTACCTTTGTTTTAGTATTGTATAAAACATGCATATGGGTTTGGTTTTGGTTTTATTTTCATTTACTTGTTCCTTTTTCCTTTGGTGTTTGACTCATCCTATTTCCCAATCTTAAATAATGAAAATGGTAATGCCCCCCCCCCCATATTTGTGAAAACTCATACCCTTGGTGCTATTCGCCACTCCGGGGCATACTGGGGGCGGTACTCGGGGGTCATTATCTCCATTTCACCATTACCAGCTCAGGATGGGCATCTTTGGTGGGAGGGGGTCATGACAATTGCTCCATTATTTCTTTAGCAGATGGCATAATCTTAGGAACATCTAGTTCCTCTAAATCTTCCTCAAAAGAAGTTTCTTTCACAAGAGAAATATATTCTTCTAGATATTCTTCCAGAACATCCTTTTCCCTTAAATTAACAACATTTTCTTCTTTAGAAGTCGGTTCTTCTTATTCCAAAACAACAATTTCTTCAGGAATAGGTACTTCCTTCTCAATTAATACTTTAGGATCAGGTCCACTATCTTCCTCATCCAGGACAGTTTCCCTTATAGGTGCAACATCCTCTTCTTATTCTTCCTCAATAGGATATTAAACAATTTCATATGGTTCCAAACCAGTATTAGAGATGTTCTTAGGTCTTGAAGAGTTCTCAATCGTGTTGAACTTTTCATAAACCCTGTCAATATCCTCTACCCATGCTTTTCTCCATATATTCCAACTGATTTTCATTCTTTTGACTGTCACCTTTGAGATAAAAAATTCATAGTCCTTAGTGAATTATTAATCCAGTCCAACCAACCCTTTAGCATGGAACGTAGCTTAGATTAACCTTGATTAGAATAGGGAGGTTGACTTTGAGGTTGTCTTTATCAACTCACACATATGAATTATAAAATACTTGCATAGGTTAATTTTGTATCCATTCTTTATAAGATGTATCAAAAATACATCCTGATACTTGAGTGTAGAAAAATATCCTTTTTGGACTAATCAGATTTTGAACAAACATAAACAATAATTTGGTTTTACCATTTAGCTCAGTAGATAAATCTCTTCTATTTGATTCATTGCCAATCAAGATTCTCAATACTTCTTCTAAAACAACGATCTCACTTAGAGGAGGAGGACCTATCTGGTAGTCCTTAAAAATACCATCATGAGGTATCCTTAGGCATACATCCCATAACCTCAATGAAAAGGTACATCTTTGGCCATTGATCCAACTTCTCGCAACAAAACCATTTTCTATATCAAAAGAGAATTGAACGAACTGATAAAATTGAGAAACTAGATTTGGGTATATCATCCTAGTCTCCTTTGTGAACCAATCCATAAATCCTTTGCCTTTTAGTACTTTCAATGCTATAGACTTACTTGATATAAGCCACTTGGGGAATATTTCCTTTTTAGGTAGCACTATTCTGTCCACTAGGTTCGGATTTAAAGGACCTTCGGGCGTTATTTTCGGTGCTATTTTAATATTCTTCTTTGATCTTCGCTTCTCAGAATTTAAAGAGGATGGTTGTTTCATTCTGGGAATTCAACGAAGGTTCGAGATAGAGAGAAAGTTTTAAGGAGGGGTTACGGTTTGAGAGAAGAGAGCTCAGGTAAAGAAAGGAGTGAAACTTCTTTCATTTTTATCATTTAGGGATATCGAGCATTGCAAAAATAAAAAGTGTGGAAAGTAAAAGAATAAAATAATTAATTATAGTGATACGGGTTATTGTATGTAAATAAAATGATAAATAATCTTTACAATGAGACTGGAACAGACTTTCACACTGAGACCATAACAGGTTTTCACGGTGAGACTGTAACAGGTTTTCACAGTGAGACCATAACAAGATTTCACGGTGAGACCGTAACAGGTTTTCCCGGTGTCATCTTTGCTATGTGACTTCTAAACGGTGTGACCATATTGTTTGAAAACGTATGTACCAGACAATAACCGAGAGATAGTAACTGTGAGACCGTAAACAAGAAACCAAAAATATTAAGACAACAAACTATATAACTATTAGATTTAGTCAATAATCTTAAGACGATGACTTGTGAAACTGTAAACTGTCAAACAGTAATCTATGAAACAATATACTTACTACATTTTATTTATCATTACCAATTCATGTATGACATAATCTATTCTTTCATAATTTAATGTTTTGGTTAATATATCACCAAGATGATATTCAGTTCCAATGAATTCCAAAGAGATATCACCTTTTTGATAATGGTCTCTCAAAAAGTGATGTCTTGCATTAATATGTTTTATCCTAGAGTGTGAAATAGGAATTTTAGAGATGTTAATAGCACTTGTATTATCACAATTTATAGGTACATGCCTGAATTGATATCCATAATCTAATAAAGTGTGTTTCATCCAAAAAATATTTTCACAACAACTACCAGAAGCTATGTATTCAGCTTCGGTAGTGGATAATGCAATAGAGTTTTGTTTCCTACTATACCACGATACTAGTGACTTGCCTAAAAAGTGACATGTTCTGGAGGTTCTTTTTCTATCAAACTTACAACCACCAAAATCCACATCAGAATAGCTAACTAACTCAAAGGATTTTCCTCTAGGATAGAACAGTCCTAGATTGGGTGTATGCTTGAGTTATTTGAAAATTATCTTAACATCATTTAAGTGAGATTCCTTAGGGTTTACTTGAAAACGAGCACACATACATACACTAAACATAATTTCAGGCCTGATAGTAGTTAAGTAGAGTAAGCTTCCAATCATCCCCTTGTAAGTGGTTTGATCAACAGTTTTTCCATCTTCATCAAGATTCAACTTACAAGTAGTACTCATTAGAGTATCACTACTTTTAGTGTTATCCAAGCCAAAACGTTTTAAAAGATCCGTAGTATATTTTCATTGATTTAAAATAATACCATCATTATTTTTGAATATTTAAAATCCGAGAAACAATTTTAGTTCACCCATTAAACTCATTTCAAATTCGTTTTGCATCATTTTAGAAAATTCAATACATAAATAATTTTTCAAAGATCCAAAGAAAATGTCATCTACATAAATTTGAACTACTAAAACATCATTGTAAATTTGTTATATAAAATGGGTAAGATCAGATATTCCTTTTGTAAAACCTTTGCAAATAAGAAATGTACTTAATCTATCATACCAAGCTCTTGGATCTTGTTTTAACCCATATAAATATTTTGATAATTTAAAAACATGATTTGAAAAGTGAGCATTTTTAAAACTGGTGGGTTGATCAAAAAAGACATCCATATCTATATACTCATTTAGGAATGCACTATTAACATCTATTTGGTATATTTTAAAATTTATATGTGCAGCATAAGAAAGCAAGATTCTAATGGCTTCAAGTCTAGCTACTGGTGCAAAGTTTTTTTCATAGTCAATTCCTTCTTCTTGACTATAGCCTTGTGAAACCAATCTAGCATTGTTTCTAACTATGTTACCAGCTTCATCAAACTTATTTCTAAACACCCACTTAGTGCCTATGGTAAATGTGTCTTTGGGTTAGTCAATAGGTTTCCAAACCTTGTTCCTTTCAAACTGATTAAGTTCTTCTTGCATAGTCATCACCCAAAATTCATCATTGATAGCATCATTAATGTTTTTAGGTTTATGTTGTGACAAGAAGACTTGATGTTCAACCTTATTTCTAATAGAATCTCTAGTTTGAGTTCCTTTATATAAATCTTCGACAATAGCATTTAAAGGATGTTTTTTAAGGGTTCTAACACCTCTAGAAAGGAAAGGACTAGTGATTTCAGGTTCTTCAATAGGTTTGGGTTCATCATGACTTAAATCTGAATAATTTCTATAACTGGAAGTCTTCACATATTCCTTTATAGGATGGTTATAATATTTTTCATTGATGTCCATATTTGACACATCATCCTCCAGGTTCTCTGGAGTGGTCTTAGGCTCATGTGGATTTGTTTCATCAAATTTGACATGGACTGATTCTTCCACGCATTTTGTTCTTTTGTTAAACACTTTATAGGCTTTACTAGTTATTTAATATCCTCGAAATATTCCTTTATCACACTTTGATGAAAAATTTTCAAGATTGTCCATAGTTTAAGGATATAGACTTTGCAACCAAAAACATTGAAGTAGCTTAATTTGGGATTTCTATTGTTCCATAAATCATATGGAGTTATTTTAAGAATCATACTAATAAACACTTTATTAATAATATATCATGTTGTATTTACAGCTTTAGCCCAAAAATAAATAGGTAAGGCATATTCAATAAGAATGGTTTTAGAAATCTATTTCAAGGTTCTATTTATTCTCTCTACAACTCAATTTTGTTGAGGTGTTTTAGGGGTAGATAAATTATAACTATAACCATTTTTTGAGAAAAACGATCCATTAAATGCCTTGACCCCCCCCCCCCCTTTATTTTTGTAATCGCGCCGTTGGAATTTGGAAGGTTGATTAATTAAATGAACCTCATAAATTTTGCGGAGCGTTACCCACCTCCTTCCCCTCTTATTTATATAGAGCTTGGGGAGGGGTGTTGGAAGAGCTTCACCAAGTGACGAAGCTCTGGACAAGTACCGAAACGCCAACCACTTGGAGGACAATACCGGTTTCAGCGAGCAGTGACGAGTGCCACAGAATCATGAACCAGCGACAATGACGAAGGAGGTTCTGTCGATTGTAGTCAGTGGGAATCTAATCAAGGTAGGGGGTTTATTTTGATGTTGTCTTTGGTGAATCAGATCCTCTCCCGCTTTCTATCACATTAACACGGAGGGAGAGGGCCAAACAAACAAGGCCCGATCCCTCCACCACTTCATTCATGCTTCGTTCTTCGGGGACGGTTTCCTCATATTGAAGGAAATGCGAAATAGTGGGTCACGCTATGATGGTGGCAGCGAGGGAGAGTCGTAGGCAAAGATGGCACCAAGAATGGAAATCGGAGCATGTCTCGTGACCTGCAGAAGAAACCATCGGTGCGCCATGTCAGCGGCGGCCGGCGCTGGCCGGAGGAAACCTGCAAAAATTGGCCGTAGGCTATGGAAGGCGGTGCGCGACGGTGCACCATGGTGGCTGAAGGCAGCAGGCCCAAGATGGCCATGCGGGATAAGGGCGGAGCCCGCAGGCACCGGCGACGACAGTGGCCACGACCAACAAGCCGCGGCGGGAGGGTACGGTGCGGACCGTGTCGCGCCGCGTTGGTGAAACCCGGTCGGCCAAATGGACAACCATTAATGCGGTGGGGCAGCACCCCACCAGCTGGGAGAAATGGTGCCGCAACCACAGGGACAGCAGAGAAGGTGGTCCGCCTTCTCGTGGACTGATCCAGACGCGGGCCGATCGAGCGGGCCGGACCTATGGCCCAACCGGCCAACGCGGGTGGGCCGAGCCCCACTCGGCGGCCCGGGCCAACCGTGGCTCGGGCCCGCGAACTGAACAAGGCTGACCCAACCAAGCTGGACCCAGTAAACCGGGTCAATCCTTAACGGTTCGGACCCGGGCAGGGTCAGGTAGGCAACGAGACCCGTTGCGTCGGGCCGGTCTGACCGAGTCGGACCGGGACCAGACCCAACCAGTCCCTGAATAAAGAAACACCCATAACTGAAGAAACGAGTGTCCGTTAAACATGCCATTAGTGTCTTTGGGACCCCTTTTGGGGAGAGGTCCCTTTGGTATATTCTGGTGGGCCCGACCGAGCCGGACCGGACCGAGGTGCGATCACCATGTCTCACGAAAAGGGATATAACTAATAAACTGGGCGTCCGATTGACGCGTTGTCTGTGGAATAAGGACCCTTGTGACAAGGTGATCCTTTGGAGATATTTAAAGTGAGTTTTTTAAAATATTTACATGCAACCTGGGTTGGATCAGACCTAAATCCAACTAGTCCCTTTTTATAAAAGTGCCCATATCTCACAGACCGGGCGTCCTAACGACACGTTGTCTGTCACGTTGGGACCCCTATGATGGGGTGGTACCTTGGGTATAATTTTTACAGGACTTTGTACTAGTTGAAATATGAACAATGGATTGAGGTGTGGTTCTCCCAAAATCAAGTGTACATTGATTAGGAATCATGTGGCTGGCTATGACATGAAGAAGAAGAGTGACCAATGCGGGTCAATGTCAGAAACTCCAGAGTGGGATGATCTAGTTGTATGAATAGTCATCCCTACCTATGTACTAGTGACCCTGTGTGGATGAGTATCGTAGCGACCATGTGAGGATCATAATCATAGCGACCCTGTGTGGATCAGCATCATAACGACTCAGTGTGGATCAGGATCGTAGCAACCTTGTGTGGATCAACATCATAGCGACCCTATGTGGATCAGCATCATAGTGACCCTGTGTGGATCAGCATCATAGTGACCCTCTATGGATCATCGTCATAGAGACCCTATGTTGATCAGCATCATAGCGACCATGTGTGGATCAGCATCATAGTGACCCTATGTGGATTAGAATCCTAGCCACCCTGTATGGATCAGCATCATAGCGACCCTCTGTGGATCAGCATTCTAGAGACCTTGTGTGGATCAGCTGTAGCGTGAACCGACAAGGACTCACCTTATAGTAGCCCATCTTGGAACAATGACTTACGTCCCAGAGTGTAATGATAGTAGAACAACTCCTTTTGGGATCAGTTTTGGAACTTATAATGGAATAAGATGATGTTGCTTATGAATAATCATTTATATTCCTAAACTTTGAGTTGTATACCAGGTGTGATCTAACTATTTCTTCGTGCTTTGTGACTGAGTTCTTGCATTGTGGTTTTTCCTTTGTGGAACTCTGGGAGACCTTCGAGGGTCTCAGGGTCCCTATGGAGTATTGTTATACTCACCCCTGAACGGGATTCACCCGCACCTTGTTGTGTCTTGTGCAGATGACGAGCAGCTAGGTTGAGACTTGAGGGAACTAGGACCAGGCGATACATGGAGGATACGGGTTGATGTGGAGTGATGTGGAGAATATCTATACCTACCCTTCAGGTAGGATCCTCAGTGGATGAATCGGGGGTTGTTTTATCTTGTCAGTTGTACTTTTACTTTTCAGTTGGGCTTGTATTCCGACCCCTTTACTTTAAGTACACGTTTTACTATAGCAGTTTACTTCTTGGTTGCTTCTTGTTATGTTCTTGGTTATTGTGTTTGGTCAGGTTTAAAGGAAATTCCTTCCTATTACAGGGATACCCCTTTTTAGTGTTAGTCGCCAACCCCTGGCCTATAGAAGGCGGGCTTGGGGTAGTCACGACACGGGCCCTGGGGGACGGGTCGTGATAGTATCTTTACCATTAGTAAACCTCACAAGGTCCTTTTTCAATTTCTCATTATATAGATTTAGTTTATTGTTTTCTTTAAGTAATTGAACATTTTTCTCTCTTTCTACAGTAAGTTCAGATTTAACAGTTGTGGTAAGAGCATATTGTTTCTTTAAAGACATGTATTTATCTTTTAGTTCATTACATGTCTCTTCAATCATATTACAGTACTCAAACATTTCTTCATTAGACATATTATTAGAGTCACTTTCATCTCTAGAATAATAGGAATTATGTATAGGAGAGTCCATTGTTACCTTATATGTGTTTTTCATAAAACACATATTGTCTTTGTTAGCATGTTCATCATGTGAAGATTCTGAGTCACTTGAACTGTCCTCAGAAGCACTCCAATTTTCTTTCATTGCCTTTTTATACTTTCTATCTTTGTCCTTATATTTATTTTTGTACTGGATCTTGGGAAAGTCAGCCTTTACATGTCCTTTTTTCTTACATTCATTGCATATTATCTCATCAGACATGTCACTTCTTTTCCAATCTTTCTTCCATCTTCCCTTTTGATCATATCTTCCCTTGAAGTTGGGCTTTCTAAAAAAATTATTCTTCTTAAAAAATATCTTAAACCTTCTAGATAATTGATCCATATCCTCATCACTTTCATGTGATGATTGTTCACTACCGTAAATTTCTACAGAGACTTCCAATTTGAATTTCCCTTTTTGTTTAAAGGTGGTGGTCTTAAAAGCAACATAATTTCTTTTGGGTTCATCCTCCTCTTCCTTGTTTACATTCAACTCCTAACATAAATAATTAGTTTTCCAATGTGTTATTTTACATGTATCTTTCTGATGTCTCATGATTCTCTAATATAGGCAGAGGTTCCTCTCCATCTATCAGGTAGGCATCTGAGAATCCTCATGATCTGTTCTTTGGAAGTAATTTCTCTTCTAAGAGAAATCATTGTGTTAATAATTTCGTTGAACCTGAGATACTTGTCAGAAATAGGCCCATAATGTTTAATTTTAAAATTATCATATTTAATAGTATAAGTATTAATTCTCATTTATTTCACACTAGAAGTTCCCTCATGTGAAATAGACAATGTATCCCAAATTTCATGGGTAGTTTTACATGTTGAAATTCAGTTAAATTCCTCATCTCCTAAGGAGAAATATAAGGAATTCATGGATTTGCAATTTTTATTGTATGCAATCTTGTTTGGATCACCCCAAGTGATTCTATCAGTAGCAAGAATCTTATACTCGTATATAATTGAAGACCAAATTTCAAAACCCATTCTTTATAAATGTATTTTCATTTTAATTTTCCATTGGGCATAATTGGTTCCATTAAAGAATGGTGGTTTGTTTGTTGCATCACCTTCCAGTCTATTATCCATAATAAAGAAATACATTGAAATAGCTATAAATTTATAATTAACATAAAATTATATATCTTTAAAGTAAAACTAAAATCACTATTTAATAGTTTAAAAAACAACGTCTTAATAAAAACCTATGATACCAAACGTTGGTCGGAGTAGAGTACTAAAGAGGGGGGTGAATTGAGTATCTATAAAAATTTATGTTTGCAACATTTTCTTAAAAGGTTCCCCAATAAAAAATAAACACAACCCAGTTATTCAAGGTAATACGGTTATGAAAGTTTGACTATTCAAATAACTTCTTTGAAGATTGACTAATTCTCAGGTAATCTCAATATAAGTTATTGATATTACTTTTAAAGACATTATAATAAGGAAAAACAATTATAACTTCTTTCCAAGATTAACTATCAATGTGAATCTAGTGATTTCTGAATTATACAGGAAAATAGAGAAAACTACATTAAATAACACAGCAGATAAAACAAGTGGTTCAGTATCAAGACAAGACGTAGTCCACTCCACTTGGAGTTCACCTTACACCAAGATTTTTATATTAATAAACTTGATCCACACCCTGGATCGGGGTAAACAACATTGCACAGGACTATCCATGACATTCGACTTCTTCCACAGTTCTTTGTGGGTATAAACTAATAGGTTACACAGGGACCTGTTCCACACTTATCCGTGGGAGTAAACATGTTTAAAAAGATATGAGAGGATGGATATCTTGTATCCTTCAGTTTAGTGCAGGAGAAAGTGTGTGTTTTAATACAGACACACATAGACTACTTGAAAGATAAAAACAATACACAATAGAACAATGATGATGAGATAAAGTTAGGAGTTCACTGAGTGTTATTCTATGCATATCTGGACCTCTAGGATGAATCAAATGCAAGAATTGAGTCCTCTTGTGAAAAATAGTGTATCAAAATTCTAGTGCTCTGGTTTCCAGTTAGATCTCACCCTTTTTCTTCATGGAATTTTTATTGTGAATGTGTTCTTGAATCTTGATCTAAGGTATCCCAGCTTTTTTATTTTTGAATTCTTCGTGTGCTCATCAGATGTATCGTGTTGCATGCGTCGGTTCTTTTCTCAAGGATTCTTGTGCTTCTTCGTTATTTCGCACTTAGTTTCTAGGCCACGATTTTATTTTTATTCTTGAAGTGCATGATTTGGATCCGACAAGATGAATGTGTTCTACACCTCGTACCTCATACTGTTAAGTGACATGTCTATAAATAAATATTAATTATGTCAGTTCATTTAAAAGAATCAAATATGACCATTAGAGATTAAATTGAAAATGAAAACACATATTAACGAATGGTGTCACAGTCTGTCTAGAAATAGTGTCTCATGTAAATGGTGTCATCACGAAATGGGGTCTTCTTCTTTTCATTCGAGTGGTGAGACAGTTATGATGGCATGGTTGTATAGAGATCAGGAACCGGTAGCATAGATGTGGTGTTAGAATCACAGTGTGTGGTCTTTTTCCAAACTCCGAACGGTGTATTAGCAAGGAACTATTGTCACAGACTTCAATAGATCTGAAACTGGTTATGGTGTCTAGGTCATGGTGTCTGGTCATGGTGTCTGGGTCAGAGTGCCTGGTCACGGTGCCTAGTTCCTTTTACAAAAAACCAAAACCGGTGGCAGACTCACGGTTCCTCAAACTTATCCAAATATCTGTATACATACTTAAGAAGTGATATTCACAGATTGGATTAGACTTAATCATTTATCAAGGAAACTCATTACAAAACAAAGTAAAATATAGGTTACAATAATCAAACATGATTTATAAAAATTAAGATCTTGGATAGGTTTATTTAAATCATAAATAAAGCATCCATCTATACACATGATTTGAGACAAATTAAAGAGGATTAACAAGTTTTACAGGATGTATAGAATTTGTGATAATTAAAACATGATTAAGATAGGAGGATTCCAACATATATATATATATAGCTAATATTAAAGAATGATAAAGTGTATATTTCCTTTTTTATAACATTATACATTTTATATTTTTAAAATATTTTAATAATAATTAACAATACCATACATGATCACTTTTATAACATATCACATATGATGGACTACTATATCAGCCTTATGTTTGTTCCACTTTTAGTGATTTTTTTATTTCATTATATCTCTATATAATTCCTACCAAATATCCATGCAACCACCTATTTCCAAAAAAAATTGTTTGTTTTGTTTGATGGTATGATTGTGAGGGTTTGAAAGGTTGCATAGCCATTCATGCTGAGTTTATTATTTTCTAATGGCCTCTAACAGGTTTTTTTCGTGGAACCGAAAACACCCAACAGTTCCCTTATTTGAGACATTTAACAAACCTACTTTATAAAGGATGGTGGTCATTGGGAAATGGGTCCAATGATTCTTAGGGACTCACATTGGTTGAGAGGATGGGAATTCAAGCTCATCACACCCTTCGAGTGAATTTTTTCCTACTATGGGGCTCTCTTAAATATTTAAGACATATTATTGAATCTTTCATTCATTCCCATGTAAAAAATATGTCCCCCTCAGGAAAACAATAAATTATTAGAATTCATGGAATTAAAATCATATTTATATATTTGTGGTTCTTCATATATGGAGGTATATTTATGTATCTAGGTTTCTCCATAAATGGTACAATTTTATGAACGGATCTAATATTCTTTTGTCATTTATTACTATGATGTTGATTTTAATCCATGCAGTGGGGTGCTATGGATTTTATCATAATATAGGGATATAGATGTTGTTTTGATGTCAGTATTAGACCCATAAGCTGGGATTCCTAAGAATCATTGTGATATTAATAAGAACCCATGTAGTTTTTTTCCACTTAATGAGACACAACATGCCTTTTAAGGTCATGTGATGAGGACCAAACGATTCAGTTTACCGTCATGTTCTAAGGACATCTAGGTGAAAGGATCCTAGAAAATATTTGGTGTGGGACTTATTTTGAGGCATCCCAAGGAACCTAGAAGGGTTGTGAGTTCCTAGGATAGACATTACCCTACTAGGAATGGTAATGGAGAGGATCATGCTTGGTTTTGGGATGTTTGGTTTGGACCTTATCGGGGCTTCCTACATGTACTATTTGGATGGGAATCAGTGACCATGTAGTTTGGTTATGAGGACCCACAAATATGCAGTCCCTATAAAGGTTTTTCTTGTAGGTAATGTGGCCCTTTTGGAGGATTTAGTTGGGGATTATACCAAATGGGAGGTCCTAGGCTTGTTTCATCGATAATATGTCCCCTTGTAGATAAAGGAATGGTTTTTGGGATTACACTGTTTGGGAGGATTACATCTAGAGAGGTCCCAGGAGAAATATATTAACTCATGGTGATTTGGATGTTCGGTTGGTTCAAACACCTAGAAAGATTCCTTTTTGGTTCGATACATTGATTTGAGGCCCCATGCCTATAGAGGCCCCCTAGGAAGGTGAGAGGAAGATCTGGAAAAGGATTCTCTACAGATCCATGCATCTGACTGTGAGGATTTCATGATCACAGCTAAACTCTAATCCCATATGATTTATTCAAAAATTTGAGAGACAAGAGGAAGAAGAAGATCCAGAAAACTATACAGACTCCTTCATCCATTAGTGTAAGATAAAAAGGCGATGGGATAAGAAGAAAGGTATTTGATGTCTCTATCTCCTCTCCCATTTTATTATCTAGGATAGTCACATTGGAGTACCCTATTAGAAACAATCCATAAGAAAATACCAGGATATTACTCCAAGAGAAATGCTCTATTCCTAGTTTCAGAGATGATAGGAAGGTAATGCATTAATCCCCATCAAAGGGAAAAGAAATCTTGATCCTATACCTCCCCATATAGAACCATGGATCCCTGGTATTAGATATGATGAGGGATGTACAAGTCTGTAGCCTTCATTTTTGAGACTCAAAGGTCCTTGTCACTTCCCCTAGGGTTAGGTTCCTCATGATCGATGGGATCCATAATTTCATGCAACCCGAGGACCCTACCCACCAAATGGGAAAAGTAAAGGACACCTTTGACCAAAAGATTGCATCACCGAATGGGATACACATTGGCATGTCTCTCACCGTGTTCGTTCATGTTTAGAGACTTCAGTGGAGGATTTAATTTGGTCCCCATCAAACGATAGATCAAAAGGAAGTGTATCTCTATAATTGGTGGCTTGAAAGAGGGATCATAAGTTTTCTTTTGTAGGTCAATGCTTGAAAACAGAGGTTCTTTACATAGGGTGTCCCGGTATGAACTTAAAGTGCCTTGCATAGGGTAGTCCAGCATGGGATAGAGATTCCTTGGGTGATGGAAAACCTAGGAAACAACACTTGGGTGAGGCCTTTATCTAGGAACCAAGGGTTTACTTAGGTATCTTTGGAAGGGTCCTTCATAGGTCCCGAGTTTGGGGAGGGACCTTTTCACTAGATCTTTTCAACTAGGGAAGGGGTCCTCAAATAGAAATCATGTGTTTCATACCCAGGAGGGACTTTGATCCCACTATCCCCCTTAATTACCTCTTATCTTAGGTTTTAGAGGGATATCTGAATGATTTTTTTGGGCCTAAGAGAAGGGGATATGTGACGAGATCTATGAGGCTTCTTCTATTTTTTGGGTCTATAAAACGAGGAGCCCCAAAGTCCTATTTAAAAGAAAACATGAGACCCTGTTTGAAGGAATTTTTAAAATATTTTTCTTCCTCATTGTCTTGATTGAGGTAGAGGTGCTTCTAGGACATAGGTGACGTTCCCAAGGTAAAAATGGTTGTAAATAAATGCCAAGGGATTCAAGAATAATTGGGGAACGATTTTCCCTTAGAAAAAAAGTAATTAACAAAACGATCCACTACCAAACATGACTACATGATTCATGTCAGCAATTTGAACCAGTATAACACATTTCTAAGAAAAAATCATTACACCAAACCAATTCCACAACAATTCCCAAATATCAATACAACTAAACCACAATAATCTATAATCATAGAACCAATCGGAAGACTAAACAACAAAACTCAAGGAATCTATGAAAAAATTCCATAAATATACACCAAGATCCATGATCCAAGCACCACAATATCACCCAATAATCACGATGAACTGCTAAATAAATGAGATTCCTTAACTTTTTCCATGTCCCTGAGTAAAACATCTATAAAATCACCAAAGAACCAAAGCAAGGGGTGAGTAATAATACTTAGTAGGTTTTCCCCAAATTAATTCCCTACACATGCCACTAGGATAGAACCATTATCACATTAAATAAAATACTTTATATAAAATATCACACAATGCAACAATTTTCAGCAAGCCAAACACACCCTTACCAAGCCATTTTTACACAAGTCAACGTAATCCCATGGAAAGAAACCAACCATGCCATTAACCTAAATATCCTTTCACATTGACATAACACATTCTAACTAGTATGCCTACATGCATATACTCATAATAAAAACAAGTTTCACACACCCACACCTGAGCTCGGTGTCACCATTGATGGGGGAACTTCACATCCAAACTCTTCCACTTTTTTGTGTGGTACTTAACGTCCACTTCCCTTTGATGGTGGTCCTTCATGCCCACTATCCATCCTTTTCCAATCATGATTAACCCTATAATACAATAACCAGGTCAAACACATTTATCACAATCACATCAATCAACACATGCCTAAAACCATGCCACACAACAATTTCCAACATCATATAAACTATAAATTTTCAACAACATTCCAATCCAACAATTTTCCATCCAAAAAACCCATTAAGACAAAATAATTTAATAAAACATCATTTCTTGAAAACACTGTTATACCAAATCCATGAACAACATCATTTCAATAAAATCCACATTTTATTGAAAACCATTTTCACAAACCATTTTCCATAAAACCAATAAATCCATCTATTTTTAAATTACTATTTTAAAATCCCACACAAATAATATTGCACAAAAAACCCCATTTTTACCCAAATCCACAAAGCATCACAAAATGGATTCCAAATAATCTTTGTACATAATATTCACAACCAATTTTAATAAAAACTGATTAATTTGAAATTAAATCCTTCTAGTTCAATCTAAATAGATATGCAAGTGAAGCCACCTGCCTTAGGGTTCTAGAAAAATCGACTGACTCCCAACCGCACCACAAATCTGGGTGAAACTTCCATAAAAACACCTTAGATATCTTTTCCTAACATCAAAAAAGCCCAACTCTCATCATTTTAGGACACAACAACCCTATATCTACATGATATGAATGTATATCTAGAAAATAGAGAGATATGGAAAGCTAGATCTACGGAAAACCAAGAAACAACCAAGAGAGGAGGCTTATTAATGAATAAAGGAATTCACTACACTTTGAAAACCCTTTAAATAACCTCTAAAATGGGTTTAAGAGGTTTCCTAACCCATGATAAGAGAAAATATAGAGTGGGGTTTGAGTGGGAGAGGAAAGGGGGTTTTAGGGAAAATCCTAAATGACCCCGTTTTTAATAACCCCATTTTTAATGTCTTACATGGTTAGAGAAATCATGCACTAACAGTGCGAATACTATTGTCTGAAGGGTGCCCTGCATTGTTTCCTAAAATAGTTTGACAAACTGTGTCCCAATCGTGCAGAATCCCACTATCCTAAGTAGCACGGTTTACCTGGTCTGGCCACGCGGTTTGTAAATCGTGAGCCTTAACCGCGCACCCACCCATTTTTCTCTACCACACTGATCACAGTTACCTGGAGGTTCTTTATGGTTTCCCCTAACCATGATCAAACTGTGTGTCCTTAGAAAAGCCTCCAAAAATTTCTAAAACCCTTCTAAACTCTCCCAAATATTAGCCAACCACTTTTAATACATGAAAATACATAAACAAAAAGTATATACCTCAAACAAAGGGAACTACATTCTCCCCACCATTGGTCTTTCTATCCTTTGAAAGTAGAGAACCGTGAATTTGTCGAAATAGCTCAGACCATTTCTTGGAAATCTCCTTCTCCCACTCCCAAGTCTCCTCCTGATTCTGACCATGTTTCCACAAAACCCGAACGAGAAAAATTATTTTACCACGTTAGACTTTCTCTTACCTTTCCACATTTTTCACTGGCACATGAACCATCG
Source organism: Viscum album (assembly GCA_963277665.1). Taxonomy (NCBI): domain Eukaryota; kingdom Viridiplantae; phylum Streptophyta; class Magnoliopsida; order Santalales; family Viscaceae; genus Viscum; species Viscum album. The sequence continues at coordinate 691,641,016 of OY728167.1, forward strand.
AAGCATCCAACTCTAGATCAACATTATCCCATCGAATCACATGGTCAAGATCCATCCGATACTTCTTAAACTGAGAGACATGAAACACATCATGCACCGTATTGAACCATGGTGGAAAATCTAACCGATAATCCACCTCTCCAACCCACTCAAGTATCTCGAAAGGCCCAATATACATCAGAGATAACATTCCTAGATTTCCAAACTGAAGATATCCCATCTCCATAGATATTATAACGAATAAAGTTTTATAAACCTCAAATGAAAACATCCATCAATGATGGTCTCCATATGATTTATGAAGACTCTAAGTCGTCTCCATTATCTTCCAAATCAAATTAATCTTCTATGTCATCTCTTGGACAAGGATCGTCCCAACCAATGAAGTGTCTCATGTTTCCACCCAACAAAGTGGAGAATGAAATTGATTCCCATACAATTCCTCAAAAAACCCATATATATTGAGGCCTAATAACTATTAATGTAGGATAAATACACTAATTCTATGTTATCCTCCCATTATCCACCAAAATCCATCACACAATCTCACAACATATCTTCTAACATTTGTATCATTATCTCAGATTTCCCATTTGTATAAGGATGATATGTCATTATCATCTTCAACTTAGTCTGAAGGGCTTGCCACAAGGATTTCCAAAAATTATACATGAACCTCGGATCCCTATATGATACAATTGAAACTATTACAACATTCCTCTTTACCACCTCATGGATATAGATTTTGGATAGATCCTCCACAGTATGAGATTCAATAATAAGGATGAAATGGGAAAATTTTGGGATCCAATCAACTATCACCCATATGGAATCATGTTTACTATACATTCTTGGGAGACGTGTAACAAAATCCATTGTTATTTGTTCCCATTTCCACCTAGGGATAGGTAAAGACTGAAACATACCTAATTCCCAATAATGCTCTGCCTTGGCTTGATAACAAGTCAAGAATCTCAAAACAAACCCAGCCACTTTCCTTTTCATATCTTCCCACCAGAACTGGACTTTCAATGCTATATACATTTTCTAAATTCCAGGATGGACAACCCATCTAGAATGATAATAAGAACTGAGAATTTTTTCATGAAAAGACACGGATACAAACATATGATTTCAATACCACAACACTAAATTTTCATCCAGTTTTTAGCACTAAATGTTATCCCCATCATTGAGTGTCTACCTCATAGCCACACACTCTGAATCATACATCTACTACTCTTTAACAAAACCAAACAAGTCAAAAACCAATGAGGCTGGAAGGAAAATGGATACATCACCCTGGTCTTCACATTCCAACCTCATGTCAGCTACTACCGATATCAAATTCCATTAATCTTATGCTTTTTCGCCACCTGAGCATATTAATTTCTACTTAATTCATCTACTACTAAATTCCCTTTACCTGGTGTGTACATCAAGTCAAATTCGTATATCTTTAGATACTCCATCCATCTCCTTTATCACAAATTCAAATCTCTCTATGAGAAAATATTCTTTATGCTCTTATGAATGGTATACAATGTGAATTTCTCACCAAATAGGTAATGCCACCACCTTTTCAAGGCATGAATTGCCGCTGCCAACTCCAAATCATGTGTTATGTGGTTCTTCTCACACAACCTTAACTTCCATGATTCGTACACAACAACATTATTTCCTTTCAATAGAACAAACACCAACCCTGATCTCGATGCATTGCTATACACAAAATACCCTTTCCCTAGTCTTGGAAAAACAAAAATTGGTGATAATTTAAGATGATCCTTAGGCTCTTAAAAATATTTCTAGCATTTCTAATTCCACTTAAATGGAACATTATTTTTTATTATAGCTTTCATCGATGAATCTAATCATGATAAGTCACGACAAAAGCATAGATAATACCCTACTATATCAAGGAATATTTGAATCTCAAAGAAATTATTTGGCAGTTTCCAAGAGATAACAGCCTATATCTTCTCCAAATCCACTGAAACACCTCTATTAGAAATCACATAGACATGAAAACATACCTCTTGTATCCAAAATCCACACTTTGAAAAATTTTCATACAACCATTAATCTATAAAGGTCTCCAACACTACTGCAAAGTGTTTCTCATGTTCCACCATTGTCTTTGAATACACCAGTATATCATCCAAAAATACCACCATGAAAGAATCCATATATCCATGAAATTATCTGATTCATCAATTTCACGAACACTTCTGGTGTATTCATTTGACCAAAGGGAATAAACACATACTCATAATGGCAATATCTACTTCTGAAATCTATTTTTTTGATTTCCTCCTTCTACACCTGCAACTAATGATATCTGTATCACAAGTCAATCTTGGAGAACCAATGAGATCCCCCTAACTGATTGAATAGGTCATTAATGTGAGGAATTGGATATCAATTCTTAATCATAACTTGGTTAACATTACAATAATAATAACATGGTCAAAGAGTTCCATCCACATTTTTAATGAACAAAATCAATTCTTCCCACATATACATACTAGTCCAGATCCACTAACTACACTTTAAAATCCCCCAATATTTTTGGTTCTATTTAGTAAGATAGAAGTTAAATAGGACTGGTCCCAAAAATGATATCAATCGTAAATTCCACTTCTCTTATGGGTGGAAACCCTAAGAATTATTTAGGAAATACATCCATAAACTAACCAACCAGTACCAGAAAACTATTTTCCCCAACCTCTTCCATTGATTCTAAGGGAAAAGTCACCAACTAATAAGATATCATCCAAAAAGTATTTTCTAACAGGCATGTTTCATGCACCTTCACATTTTTATATCCTCTAAAGAGATGTTTTACGTTATCACTCATCGTAAAACTAATTGTTCAGGAATATATTTTGATATGGTCCTTAAACATCATCATCCAATCCATATTGAGAATTATATCATACACATCCATCTCAAGAACTGGGAAATCCCACATCCACTCAACCTCATCCACAACTATACAACATGCTCTACATAGGAAGGTTTGATACTCTCTTTGACCCAGAGGATTTTGATGTTCTAAAATAGAAGGAATTGTTTCAACACTTAAACCTGGAAAATCAACATCCTGAGAAGAAATGAAATAATGAGACACAACCATATCGAACAACACTTGAATAAGGGTATAATTCAAAATAATCATACCTTTCACTATGGATGGTCCCAACTGATCATCCACCGCTACTTACTCATCTTCGAACAGTTTGTTTCTTGCCACACTATGCTCTTTATTACCCTTCTTAAACATCCCCTGCTAAGGATTTGTGGTGTTCCTAGAATCACCATAACTAACTCGGCTTTTCTGATGAGGGGTATACTGATGCCCCCATTCTATAGAGGCATAGGATGCATGTGACCCCTGTGGAGTGTAAAAACGCCTAAACTCAAATCATTGAAACAATAATGCTAAAGATTCCCCATCTTCTTGCAGTTATGACATGCTCGAGGTTGTTCCATACAATCCCACTTCATGTGGCCTATAGAACCTCACTGAAAAAAATTCATCTTACTATGAGGCTTTGGAGAAAAATCCATCGATCCTACCCTTGGATTTTGAGCCATATTTCCACCCAATAAATAACTTCCTCTCATTCATTTTATCCTCGTGTTAGAGTTCCCAGTATTCCCCTTGGGTACCAATATGCTTCCCCCTCTTGTAGCCCCCAAGATATCCATTTCATCCATAGATTCTCTATTCACCATTTTTGTGTAATCACTTAAACACAGCACCAACATTTTAGAATGAATGTATTTCATAAAACCTGATTCCAGGGTTTGTGCCTTCAAGGACGCACTAGCATCCACCTCCGGTGAAACCCGCACTAAGTTCATAAACATGGCTGCATAATCTATCACCAAAATGTTGTCCTTCCTCAAGATAAAGAAATATGTTTTGTGGTAAATATCGAATGTATGAGGGTAGAATTTCTTTTTAAATAGTTCCTCAAAACCCACCCATGTCATATGTTGGTCCATTCCATCCTGGACCACTAACTACCACCACTGAAGTGTAAGATATTCCAACATGTACATCACTAACTTCACCTTTAACTCTACTGGTATTCCAAAGAAAATTGAATATGTGATTCATCCTATTCGACCACACATATACCCTTTATGAATCTGAAACACCCCTAAAAATGGGTGGATTATGCTTATGAAACTAAACTAATTAGTCCACATGCCTCAAATCATCACTTTTATTCCCACTTTTGACAGCTTGGAAAGCTTTCAATATGCTCTGAACTACCTTATAGTTCACCTGGAGCTCAGGTGAAACCACATTTTCTATATAATCCTCTAGTTGTTCACTATGTTGTCTACGTAGTTCCATTTCTATCAATACAAGAATCACCATAAGGTTCACTATCTAACAACTCAAGGCTTGCAATTTAAAATTCAATCACATTACACTATCACAACAATGATTTCCAAATTCCTCTTTTATCATGTTCACTCCAAGTTTGAAAAATCCACCACGTTTTGAAAATCGATCCATTTTCAAAATATCACCATTATTCACTTTTGAAAACATCAATTTTGAAAAAAAAAATATAGATGTTCAAAAATCAAAACATTCATATAACAACATAAATCATTATTTCAAATGAAATATGAAATCCTAGTGAGAAATCATTTCTACCATGCATGTCATGCTCATCTCATCAGCTACACCCATTAAAATGAGATCACTCTCTTATAAGTGTCTCCAAAACACTTATGTACCAAACTCCCTGGTAACTTATAGTTCATCATAAAAGGGTTAGCTATGACCTTTTATCTTATATGTTTCAAGTTCTGAAAATACTATGCCTTACTAATATCCCAACTCAAGAAATAAACCAAGAATGAATTCCAACCCCAAGAGAGATAATCAATGCCAAAGAACCAAACAAACATGGAATTCAAGGACTGAACAAACTGATACCACTTATAACATCTCTCCCTTCCTCGTTGTCTTGATTGAGGTGGAGGTGCTACTCAACCATAGGCAACATTCCCAAGGTGCCAAAGGCTGGAAATAAATGTTGAGGGATTCAAGAATAATTAGGGAATTATTTTCCCGTAGAATAAAAGAAACCAACCAAACAAGCCACAACCAACCACAACTACATGATACATGTCAACAATGTGAACCCATACAATGCATTACCAAGAAAAAACCATGCTACCAAACCAATTCCATAATAATACCCAAATACCAATACTAATAAACCACAATAATCCATAATCATATTACCAAGTAGAATACGAAACAAAAAAATCCAAGGAATCTATGACACAACTCCACAGCTCCACACCAAGCTCCATGATCCAAGCACCAGAATACCTCCCAAGTATCATGATGAACTTCTAAGGAAATGATATGCCTTACCTTTTCCTGTTTCCTAGAGTAAAATTTCTACAAAAGCTCCAAAGTTCCAAATAATGGGGTGAGTAATAATACTCAGTAGTTTTTCTCCAAATAAATTCCCAACACCCGCCACTAGGATAGAACCGTTATCACATTTATATAAAATAGTTTATGTAAGATATCATAGAATGCAACAATTTTCATCAAGAAAAACACACCCATACCAATCCATTTTTACCCAAGTCAACATAATCCCAAGGAAAGCAACCAAACATGTCATTAACCCAAATCTCCTTTCACATTGACATAACCCATTCTAACTAGAATGGTCACACGCATTTCTCCACCATACACCCAAGTTTCACACAACTACACTTGAGCTCGATGTCACCATTGATGGTGGAACATCATGTTCGAACCCATCCAATTTTTTTAGTGGAACATCATTCCGAATTCCCTTTTAGGGTGGTCCTTCACACCCATTATCCATCCTCTCCCAATCATGCTTAACCCTATAATCCAACAACCATGTCAATCCCATTTATCACAATCACATCAACAAATAAATTCCAAAAACCATTCAACATAACAATTTAAAACATCATTTAAACTATAAAATTTCAACAACATTCCAAGCCAACATTTTTCTTGCCAAACAACCCTTTAAGACAAAATCATTCAATAAAATCACATTTATTGAAAACACTATTATACCATATCCATGTCCAACATCATTTCAATAAAATCCCCATTTTATTAAAAAACATTTCCCCAACCCATTTTCCATAAAACCAACCAATCCATAGATTTTAAAATCACCATTTTAAAATACCACACCAATAACATTGCACAACAACCCCCCATTTTTTCCCAAATCCAAAAATCATCACAAAATGGGTTCCAAATAAGATCCACAAATCATATTCACAATAAATTTCAAGAAAACCCAATTAATTTGAAATTAAAGCCTTCTAGTTCTATCAAAATGGATATGGGAGTGAAGTACCCTACCTTAGGGTTCCGTAGAAATCAATTGATGCCCAACCGCACCACAAATCTAAGTGAAACTTCCAAAAACACCTTTGATATCTTCTTATAACATCAATAAACCCAACTCTAATCATTTTAGTCCACAAAAACCCTAGATATATATGGCATAGATGTAGATCTATAAAACTGAGAAAGTGGGAAATATAGATCTAAGGAAAACCAAGAAACAACCAAGAGAGGAGGGTTTCCAAGGAAGAAACACCTTCACCACACCTTGAAAACCATTTGAATCACCTCTAAAATGAGTAGAAGAGGTGACCTGACCCCTGAGAGGAGAAAACAATTAGTGGGGTTCGAGTGGGAGAGGAAAGGGGGGTTTATGGGAAATCACGATTAACCCTATTTTCAAAAACCCCATTTTTAATGTCGTACATGGTTAAATCACACAGTTAGAGAAACTATGCACTAACGGTGTGACTTCTAATGTCTGAAGGGTGCCCTTCATGGTTTCCTCGTATAGTTGGACAAACTCTATGACAACCATATAGAATCCCACTACCCCAAGTAGCACGGTTTACCTGGTATGGCCACAAGGTTTGTAAACCATGCACGTTACTTTGAGTCTACCCCTTTGCCTCTACCTCACTAAGCACGGTTACATGGAGTTTATGAATGGTTTATAATAACCATTCTCAAACTATGCACCCTTAGAAAAGCCTCTGAACATTTCTTAAACACTTTTGAAACCTCCCAAACATTACCCAACCACTTTTAATACATGAAAACACATATAAATGGTTACATAAATCAAACTTGGGGCACTACAGAAATCACTCATACTGGTACCTGATGCAAGTACTCAATGAAGGTACTCGCACAGGGGTAGATGTTCTTTTAGAGCCATGTAGGGTGTTGCACAATACTTTTGGTGCTTAGGATGAGTGTAGATAGTCCAACCTAGGTGAGTTCCCATGATTCTTCTTGGGTATCATCACCTCTATAATACTTGAGGTATTTTTCATTAAATATATTCATCCCATGTGACAAAATGGAGTGTCAAAAAAATACCCCCCCCCCCCTCAAGATTGGATCTAATCAAAAGAAGAGGGTCTTGTCCTGAGGTAGATGGAGGAAAATATTCTCAAGGTCACATAGGTGGTTGACACATGTCACCTGTGTAGGTATTCTACGCAGGTATGGACCGCAGTTCTGAAGCACGGGTCTGGAGCGCATGTATGGAATGCAGGTAGGGAGCATAGGTCTGGAGTGCAGATCAGCTATGTCTATAAATACTATTGACCATCTTTAGAATCCTTCCTTCCACTTTCATATAATTCTATTGTTTTCTCATAGGTATTCTGTTTAGTATTTCCATTATTTTCATTATCACAAGTCTTCTGAAGAATCTTTTTTTAGAAAACTCCTGGTATGACCGTTTCAACGTATTATAGAACCCTGATCGTGGGACCTACGTGAGTTCACCTAGGTGAGGGGCCTACGTGAGGTCACCTGAGTGAGGGACTTATGTGAGGTAACTTGCATTAGTCTCTTTCATGGGTGACCTATATGAGGTCCTCTTCTTCGACAAATTTTTTGAATTTGATATAACCAATATTTTTAATTTAATGAAATTATCGATGTTTATTTGTAGATATTCAATGGTTTCTCTAATGGATTCCTATAAAAAAGCAGTGTCACACATACTAGAAATGCTCAATGATGTTGGGAAAGATTACTATCACATGTGTGACTCCACTCTCTCAGACTTAGTGAATCACTTAACACAGTACTAGAATGAGTTTATATTAAGGGATTATCTGCCTCTATAGGATAATATAATTTTCATATATGATATCATCCTGAAGGTTCATAATTACTTCCCCAAGTCTTGGTTCTGGAGCATACAAACTGTTCCATTTCCAACATCTCCTGCATGGGTTTATTCATCAAGTAAGGAACAATTACTACTAATTGTGTCTTGAACCATAGTCATTGTACCCTGGATTTGAATAATCACACCCAATATTTGAAACCTCGCTACTATATGGAAACCTTCTACACTTCCAAGACAGAAAACTCACAAGGTTGGAAGGAGTATTGGGAATTCTTCTCTGGAGGGGGAGTTAGGACTGAATGAATGTGAGAATACTGTGTGTTCCAAACTTGTTCAGAATTCAGGATTGAGTAGCAAGAAGTCAGCATTTATGAGGTTGTTTGGGTGGGGAAAACTTATGTTTACAAGACTACAGGTATCATCCTTTAACTGATTCACCAATGGATCCCTTCTACAAATTCTCCTCATCTAACATATGGTGATGTTTGCATTATCATGTGGGACATATACAAGATATCTAGATCCCCTATCCTTGGGGATATATAGGAAGAGTTTATCGCACCAAAATCAATGTGGGGTGATGCTGAAAGGAAACTTTCTTTGGTACATGAGTTGATTAAGTCATCTCAAAAGGAGTAGAATAAGGACCCTCTCTCAAGGGGATATATCCATCTGGAAGCATGGATGAAGTCATTCCTCAAGCCAAAAGGATATGGTCCCACTTTTCAATTCCCTATGAGATTCCCCAACATAGAAAATTGGAGCATTCCTAATAAATTTTGGACTACATTAGAGAAGGTTTGGTATACCCATTGGGTTTACAAGGTTAAGTCTAGTGTTTTTTCACGGACCAATCTGGAAGGCTTCCTACTAATGTGTCTAAGTATCTTCCTGTTATTGGTACGCAAATCCAATGGTGGTGTAAGACTAGGGACATTTGTTAGAGCATCCAAACTAACATAAGGGATCCACATTGGGTTGGATTCACCTGTTCTAGTGAAGATCAACCTATTTTTATTTCATATTTACACCAAGAATGCCCCATTCATAATTTCAGGGCCATTTGAAGTCATGTGGGTGTGTATTGTAGTAAACTTAATCTCTCATTATATTATAAGTGGAGTTCAAGTCCCTGGAGGCTGGTTTCTCCCATTCATTCAGGTTGTTTCTCATATCCATCATCTTTCCCTGAAGTATGATGATGTTCTGAGGATTATGAATGTATCATTGGAGTTAAAATTCTTCTCATATAGTGATCCACCTACCGAGAAATTAACTAACAATTTAAATCATACGATAATCTGAGATCATGCATGATTTCAATCAGAGACAGTGTATTGATGTCCTGTATTGATAGTGAGATCATATGTGAAGCATATGATCAGTATCAATTAAACCTCCAATTCAAGTGTCTATAACATCCAATGTCTTTTCCCCCATGAAAAATTGTCTTTATAAATACCCAATGGTGGCCTAATTCTGATGGCCTTATAGGTATCCAAAATGTCAATCAAGATGCCTCTATTGGATGCATTGATCAAGCTAGAATATGGGTATATCAATGCTTGTATTTCTACATAACCTTAAGGGGTGTTAACAAAAGGTGTCCCTTGAGTCATGGCTATGATAAATGATAGGTGTGTCATGCGTAGTAGAAAATTTTGGTTATAGGGTGATGAATTTAAAGCTCTAAACTTTTCAAAGTAGCCTCGAGAATCCGTCATTAAGCGGGCTAGACCTGAGAGAATCACATCCTCCAGGCCCAGGTGGTCAAGCCATCACTACCAGGAGGAGATCTGATCTCTTGTCACCTAGTCTCTTATGAGAGTCGAGAGTCCTAAAAAGGATTCATATTTAAAAGATGTTGGATCTTCCTCACATCCAACCACATTATCATCATATTATGTGTGACCCCTAGTGATCCATTATTAGTAGGGAATAACCTATGACTTTAGAGACATGTGGGTATTTATCTAGGCTAGAATAAGCATCCCAGAGCTAGGGGGACATCCAAGAACCCTCAAATATTTTCCCAAAAAGTAATTTTATTGAGTTGGGGTAATATTTTGGGGATTTGGAAATGTTAATATATGATACTAATGATCATGTCAAATCCACAAAATGAGTATCCAAAATGGTGAATCAAGATATTATTAAGGGGATAGTTGGTTGATCTTAAGAGGAATGAGATGAATATACCGGACCTAGTGAGGTATATCTCTCTTATACCTTCTATTTTTTCTCATTCATCTAGCATCATTAATTTTTATGGGGTCTATATCACTTTTGGAGTAGGATATTAAGAAGTATAAGGAAAGGCACTCAAGTCGCCAAAATATGGGCCCACAAGTACCCCCATCAGAGTAGTGGATGAGTATCATAAATCCCTAGATCTATCCCCAAGTAAAATGAATATAGTGGATGAAATTATGGGAAGGTCTTATTGACCTCCACCTAAAGTGTCCATGACTTAGATCACTGATACGGGCCCCTCTCCATCTCAGGAAAAGAAACGAAATAGAGTGGAGAAATTGGCTTGGTGTATGCGCCACAGTAAGCCTTTTCACAGTAATTTTAATCTTATGAATCACCCAATGCACTTGTTCAAATATGCCAAAAAAAATTTATTATCTAATTAAATTTCCTCCCTTTAGGGGTCAGACACTGATCCTTCAAGGATCAAGGGGGGAATCCCAAAGGAGGTACAGACTCATACTAATGAATCTATCTCGTTGATAGACAAAGATTAAAGAGATGTAGGAATGTCCACCCCTATTATTATAGACTGGGGAGAGGGTCATGGTAATTTCATATTTATATCATAATGTTTCATGTTCTAGTCACTTAATTTATTCATTGTGGTATTTTAGATCTTCCACATACACTATAAGACCCTGTAACAACCACCATCGGCTATATCTCTAATCTTGAAGGCCCTGACAGGGATCCTCAATAGTATGATGAAGGTTTTGGTGTTGATCTATACCCTATGGGGTTCAAATATGTTTTGTATTCTGATAGGTTATTGGAAAGAATAGATGGTTGAACCAATTTGGGCCCAGAGCCACACGTCTCGGATAACCCTACTGGTGAGGATGAAATGAGACTTACAGCAATTTTTAATGAAATGATGGAACTTGAGGATAGGTTAGAAAACATTAATATTCCAACATAATAGGAGTAATTTGGGTAATTTGATAGGGAATTAGAAGAATGTGAGTTTTTTTCTTGTGTTTTCAAACAAAAATGACCTCCTTTTATTTTGATTCCTCACACCAAATATTGAATTATGAAGCTTTGTCTGCAGATTAAATTACCAAGGAAATTCATAAACAAGGTATACAAGTCTATCCTACTCTCATTTCAGAGGTAGTAACATATGATAACCCCAAATTGGGGATCCTCAAGGTCCCTTGATCCTAGTTTCCAAAACAATATGGGGTATATTCCTTCTCATGAGGTTCTTACTCAAATTATTAAGACCAGGAGTACTGGGGAGGCATTATTCCCAATAGTTGATCAAACAAATGGTGAATGTTATTAACAGTTTTGGTTTCTTCACTTCCTTTGTTTCCTATTAAACCCCTAAATTTTATGAGGGGTGTTATTTACTTTCTTGTTCCATCAACCTCAATGGATGATCTTGATTGGGGGCTTCTATTCCAATTAATACAACACCTGTAGGTGTAACTAATATTATTTCAGAGGGGGTGGGAAAAAGTGACTCCTTGAGTGCACTAATCCAAGAATATATCTCCCCCTATAAGAGTGGCTCCATGTTAGACTTGGATACATAGGATTCCATTCTCCCCACACACAATATGGTCTGGTGACGCATATAGAAGATAGTCTTGGAGACCCCTCTTGAAAACCATCCATTGCGACTTCACTAACTTCAAACCATGTTTCCCATTTTAGGGTATGGTGGGTTTGACTATAGTACGATCCACCATTTTGTGAAGTCAATAATCTAGTGATGGGAGGAAGAGTGAATATCATAGTAGTTTGAGGCATACCTAGTAGGCCGATTTGAAGATCTTAAAGTTTTTGTATCCCATTTTGAGCTCAAGCATACCAAGGAGTTAAAGGAATATTAGTGTTTTATTGAGAAGAAATATCTCAAAATTATGTGCCTTCAAGAAGGAATGGATTCCATGAATTAAGAGATAGTCTAACTCCATGAATCCTTGAAGAGGTACTCAGCACAGGGAAGAGACTTTATTGCTGCAGAGAAACAGAAACTTCATAATGTTGAGGATGTTGTTTCCATTCAATTGGTCAGGTTTTGGAAAACTACGATTAATGCCCCAACCACAATCCAACAACTCAAATCCTATTTTGAGGAGCACATTTAATATTTCATGGAAAATATCCAACATGTAGATGTTCCTTCAAATTTTAGATCATGATTGCAAAGTATTTTTTTATCCAACTACCTATTTATACATTACCGTCTTCATAATAATTGTAATATAACAGTGAAAATGACCCATTTTATTGAATGCCATCATGTTATAATTGAAAATACTAGGATAAGGGTGTGTTCAAATTTTATTCTTCGGTCTATGGACCTAGCGAGTGTAGTTTGAATTTTCTTAGGGTTATATAGAAAACCCTAGAAACCTTGTGTCTTTTATTTCAACACCATAATTTTTTCTTAAGTCCGAAATGAAGAGGACATATCAGGTGAGACTTGGTTGTTTCTTAGGCCTCCGTTTATGAGTTTTCATCCAAAAAATTTTTGGTCTTTTTTTATTACTAGATTCTTGCCTAAACCATATAGAGAATGGGTCTATAAAGTTGAGACTCTAATTTTACGCAGGGTTACCTTTGTGGGTTTTCAACCTGGAGAGTACTGTATTGCTTTTTATGGATAGTTTAAAGTCTTGAAAGTTAGACTAATACGACTAGTGTTTTAGGTCAAATAGATTTGACCATGATTTTTGTAATGACGACCTAAACAAGCCTTTTTGGACAATAATTTTTTCCCATTATTTAGATACCCAAAGGGGAATTTTGAGTCATGATTTTGTGATTTTCCCATTTGAAACATGATGTGAGAAAAACATATAAAGAAAGACCACATACTATATTCCAAAAGAATTTTATAGAATGATGTTTTCATTTGGGGTTTATGGAGATAGAAGAGGTCTCTCCCAAGGATGAATGTACCTCTGGTCAATAAGCACTTTTATGTGGGTGACTTATGCTAAACCAAATTGGACGTATTACTACATAATTATAAAAAGGTATCCTCATGAATATGACATTCCACTATAGATGGTTGGAGAAATTTATGGAGATTTAGATTGTACTAGACATAGAGTTTGGTTCATTTGAGGAAATTACCTGAATACAGGAGGATAATTTCATATAAAAATTGTCAAGAATGAGGAGAAATACTTTCCCCATGTGGGTATGACCCCTATCAAAGAAAATATTGTTTTCTTTTGTAATGTTGCAGCTAGGCTAGGGGATTGTACCCAAGCGTTGCTACATATCTCTTGAAAATAGAATCAAGACACACATAGTTCTTAAAGAACTGTGTAGTTTAAAGTCTTGAATCAAGGATGTGGGTACCCCAATCTGAAAATGAAATATTTGGTATGGACCGAAGATTAAAGAATTGAGTGTCATTGTGTATCTTATGATGGAAATAATCAAGAAACACATAGTTCTTGAATTTACGTCAACCATGCAGTTTAATTTCATGTGGTAAGGACATATAATGTTCATTTTATGGTCTTTGACCAGGACTATAGTAACCTTGATGTGAATTCATATTCCTTAATCACATGGGGGAATCCTATACCAAAACTCATAATCCCACATGATCTATGATTGGTTTTGAGAAACAAGGAGTGGAAAAGGTCTCTTCGACCACAAAAAAGTAATAAAAATGAAGGTTGTGGGAATTTTTATTTTTTGGTGGATGGACCTGGTTTTAGGATCCAAGAATAACATATATCATTATAGTGACAATCAATACATATGTAGTTCTGGGAAACTATGCAGTTTACTGACATGTGGTGAGGACATAATCTATGCAGTTTAAAATAATGGGATAAGGATGAAGGTGTCTTGTAGTTTTAGGGCATATGTCTTGGACCATTTCTCTCATGGAAATAATGAGGGATGTAAGGCTTAGTAGATTGAGGATTATCTGGAATGCTTTGGATATGAAGAAGGAAGTCATAATCCATGATATTGGGGGTTCTTGGATTTGAAATATGATATGGGAAAAAGAATCATTAGGGATTGTGGATATAGAAGAGGTCTCTCCTATGGGATGAATACAACTCTGGTTAACAATCCCTTTTGGTGGGATACTTATGAAAAGCTAACTGGTGTGTATTAATACATAGTCAAATAGTGGAATCATCTAGCTAATATGAACTTTTTGGGGGAGACTTATACAAAACCAACTGGGGTGTATTACTACATAGTATGAAAAAGTAATTCTCGGGAATCTAACATTCCACTATCGATTATCAAGGAAATATTATAAAGATATAAAACTACTCAGGACAAGGAGTATGATGGGTGGAAGAAATATGTATAAGCAAAAAAGGAATGATTTTGATCAGCATTGGATATGGAGTGTGGGTTCCCCTATATAAATTTATGTTTTTTATATAAGGGATAGGAATCTTCTTATTTCCATGATGGGATCCCAGATGAGGGAACTTAAATTAGGTTCTCCTGCATATATCTTTGTTTTTTTAGTAGAGGGGATATTTTTCTCTATGATTATGTCTAGGACATAGTGTCCATGAATCAATAACTATATCATGATAATGATAATAAAGCCACACATAGCTCTATTAAGGCTATATGTGAAGGTTTTTCCCTTACATAGAGAGAGGGGACATTTTTTTGTGTTGTGGATAGAACCAATATTGTGGATTTGGGTGTCACTACATATCATGTGATGATAGGAATCAAGCCACTCATAATTCCTGAATCAAGGTGTGGTGGGATACAAATACTGAAGATTATGATCATCTCAATCATGGATTGATTTTTTTTTATGTTTTACAAAATGAAACAAGTACATGAACCATGAAATTTTTGTCATGTAGAAAGGATGTTTTTGTACAATTAACATCTTATGACTAGAATGTTAGGCTGTGTAGTTTATATTCTTACAGATTGAAATTCAATGCCTTATATTTTTGGGTCATATGACTATGACCATATAGTGTACCTTTTAAATTCATGAATACATGACCATAGTGCTATGCAGTTTAATGACATACAGAAAGGATATTGGTGTCATGTAGTTTATCATCTTGTGATGTTGATGAAATTTTACACATTTTTAGTTCATGTGACAAATACCAACTATTTAGTTTAATGTCATGTATATGATATGATTCATGATATTTTATCACATAAAGTATTTCATGAGAAATATTTCATTGGTAGGGGACGTAATGTTCTCTAAATCCATCAATATCAACGAATAAGCTTCGTTAGAGTTGAACTTGTTTATAGAATAATGTCCCTACTACTTTGTCTCATGATTTAGAGGCTTATTCTGTGGTATTACCAGAATCCTGAGGACGAGTACCAATTTTCCTTAGAGGAAAGAACATAGGTGGAATTTCTTATTAAAATCTTTTTCTATCTGATTTTGACGGACCTCCAAGTGATGAAAGGTATGAAATATTTTCTCATTTATTTTATCCAATTCATCTTGTCATTTCTCAGATTTATCATCTATGGATAGATGGTCACATATGGAAATGTAGAGTGAGGGAAATTGTACCTCAATGGGAAAGATGTATTCTATTCCATATATGAGTGAATATGGGGTCACTTGTGTGGCAGCACGGGTTGTGGTTCAGTAGGCCCACAAGGCATGAAAGAGATTATTAAGAAAATAATTTTTATCTTTATCCACCATCTTATAGAGTATGTTTGATAGGTTCTTGTTGAATACCTCTATTTGTACATTAGAAGTTGTGTGATGGCTGTACGAGTGGTTGGATTTGATATTTTACTTCTGATACAGCTTCTTGAGCTCAAAAGATAAACAATTTTTCTATCAGTATTGTATGAGGGACACCAAATATGGTAATTATATTGGATTTCATGAATCTTATGATGCCTTTGGCCGGGAATTATTTGAGGGTTATTTCCTCATTCCATTTGTAGAAAAAGTTGGTAATAGTTATGATGTATTTGAACTGATTGGTTATAGTTGGAAGATACGACCCTACAAAAACAATTTCTCATGCATAAAATGTCTCAGAGTATTTGTATACATATAGAAACTCTAGGGTTTGACTAAGGAATTTGACATGAACTTGGTAGGATTGACACTTCTTGGTGAATTTTGTGCAATACTACATCATTGGAGGCCATAAGTATCCAATATTTTGGATTATATTAGAAATCAATAACCATGATTGGGGGAGCCATAGGTTTCTTCATGTATTTATTTCATGAGAGAGTCAGTCTCTTCCCCATCGATTCATCTGAGAATGAATCCATCAAATCCCCATTTATAGACGACTTTTTAGTGATTTTGACCATCATAAAGAGTAAAGTTAGTCGCCCATCATTGAATTTTATCTTTTCTAACTTGGCTCAATGAGATCATTCTATTTTAAAGGTATCCCATAGTGGGTATCATCCAACCAATCATGGGACAATTTGGCTTGGGAATTGGACTGACCTCATTGACCTATTTCATACTAACATGAAAAAAAGGAAATACCATTCAGTGACGCACAAGGTTGATGACTATATCATCCCATTCTGAATCTTCTAGATTCATTGATGTATTTTCCAATTCATCGGATTGCATATTTTGTGACCATGGGACATGATTTAATGATGTATATTAGGGTAATTCTTTCATTAGTCCTCATATATAGTCAATAAGTGGGATTATCTTTTCTTCTTTGATAACATAATCTCTGTTGATCTCTTTGATTACCAACTTTGAATCTACTTTCCCCTATATGTGTCTGATTAGTATTTGAATTTCAAGTTCTAGGCCTGATATTCTACCTCACTGTTTGTATTGTATTCTAACAACATGAAGGAGTAAATAAAGACTGACTTTATTATAGAGATGAGTATGACTCCCAAACTGATTTTATAGAGCTTAGGGTCTTCCATTCTCTTCCCTATTGGGATTCTGTATGCACCGTCAAAATTGATTTCCCATGTTTATGGGCCATATTTAATAGAAAATATATCTTCATTTGGAAATTCAGTATTTAATGATTTTTCTCCTACAGATGGGTGTTATATAATAAAATTCACAAAATCTTGTCCTTTCACTACTTTCTAAGCCACGAACTATATTTCAGACTACTGAAAGATAACCTCCCAATGTGCCAAATATCTATTCAAAATAGGATAACTTAGTATATATTTGAGAAGATTATTTTGAGAGAAAAAATTGACCTCATGGTGATATAGGTAGTGCCTCATTTTTTAGCTGCAAATATTAGAACAAGGAAGCTCTTCTCGATATCGGAATAATGGTTCTTAGTGTCGATCGTGGTTCGACTTAGATAATAAAGGATATTTTCATATGTGTCATTATTTTTTGAAAGTAAAGTTCTTAGTGATTTTACCAAGTCATTGAAATATATAATGAGTGGATTCCCCTCAATTGGATGCATTAGAACCAATGGAATCAATAGATATTTCATGAGGATATAAAATGAATCCTAATAGTCATTGGTCCAATTATATGTGACCCCATTATTTGTCAACTTAGTAAAGGGAAAACACATTCCTATGACATTTAATATAAAGAATCGCATTTATTAATGGTTTCCCTATAAACCCCTAAAATCATTCATGTCCTGATATGGTGACATACTAAGGATTGCATTTGTATTATCATGGTCTACTTCGAGTCCTCAATGGAATACGAAAAATCTGAGAAATTATCCAAAGGTGACCTCGAAAACACATTTCAGGGGGTTCATCTTCAAGCTATGTTGTCAAACAAATTTAAAGACGGTACCAAGATCTCCCAAATGGTCAGATCATTGTCGAGACTTAACCACCAAGTAATCAATTTATAATTCAAAAAAATTCCGTAGGAAGGTTTGAAAATGTGATTCACATCACATTGGTATGTGGTGAAAATGTTCTTCAAGACAAATGGTATTACCTGATAGAAAAATACTTTTGAGGGGCCTGGAAGGTGGTGGATTCTTAATATATTTAGGCCATTCATATTTGATTATACCCTAAATATTCATCCACGAAGGAGAGGGACTGATATCAGACCATTGCATCAATCAGTAGGTCTGTGATCCAGATTGGGAAATCATTTTTTGGACAGTGTTGGTTGAGATTTCTAAAGTTCATGTAGACCCTAATTTTCCCAATCTTCTTCTTTACCTAGACTATTTTGGCCAGACACATTAGATAATAGAATTCCCGAATTAAATCTCCTTTGATAATTTTATCAACTTCAACCATAATTTCGCGGTATGAGTTGGGTGTGTCCTTCTGGCTTCTAGTTTATATCCTTAATTATTTTCTAGAAAGACCAGTGGTGAGTGGCCACCATGGGGTAATGTCCTAGAATTTTTATGTAATTTCAGGAAAAAAAATCTTGGTGCTACTTCAGAAAGGAGTTATATGCCTCTTTTTCTTTAGAATACATGGGAGAACAACTCAAAATGGGTTTTGCAACTTCTTATGTGCCCATATTTGTTTCTATAAGATCATCAATTTGAGGTAGTGAAACCTTCCTCAAAATATGGAGGGGAATTCTTAAGGTCCTCCTCCTCTTCCTCTTCCTATTTCTCTTCCTATTATGCCTTACTCTAAGGGGAAGTAGGTAATGGAATAAACTCTATAGTGTTAGGAGGGTAGTCAATATTTTGACACCCAAAAGATGAAGTAATTCCCTATAATCCCACTGACAAAGTGGGGTCTTTTTTAATCTATAATGGGGATTGAGTGAGTGATAGAGAATGAGTCACTTTATCCTATTTTGGACTATCTGATTAGTCAAGGATCTATCTAGGATCCATGGATGAAATGAGATAATTTTCATCCAAGATTCTACCACTTTTTGAAAAGTACGTGACTTTTTTAGCACTTCCAAGATCATTTGTCCTAATTGATATCATGAAGGTTGTTGAAAATACACCTGATTTTGGGTCCATTTCATCGATTTTATGGATAGGTAGAACATATTCTTCTCTACGTTGTTTGAATGGATTGGTAGGGGTTATTTCTAGACTATTCGGGGCCATGACCTGAGCAACACCATTGGTCATGGGTTGTTTCCCTTCCCTTTGGTGGAACCATGCATCTATGTACTGAGTTTTTCATGATTTGAATGGGCATTTTCACCATACAGTGTCCCAATTTGGATATTAATTAAATACTTGATGCATTGGAAATATGATGAGAGGATTTCTACATGTTGTTGAAACTATGTTCTTCCCAACAGAACATTGAAAATCATGTCTTTTCGAATAACTAGGAATTATGATTTAGATACAAGGTCCCCAAACCGGGCCTTGAGATTGATTCCACCAATATTCTTTTACATGCTCTTTTCATAACCCTATAGTGTTAGAGTGTCAGGGGATAGGTGGGCCTCACTATAACCGAGTCGATGAATTTTTTGTACTGGAATGAGGTTGACTGTTGGGTTTTTTTCAATGAAATCTCATTAGATATTGATGTCATTTATCCTGCCAGATATATAAAAAGGATTGATATATCCTTTTATAACAGAATCATTGTCTTACTCTATGAAATAATTTATCGTGTATAATTTTTTATGATCTATCTATGTATGATAAAATTTAGAAGCAATTACTTCAGCCTCAAATTCTTAAGGGCTTGACAAAGCCTCTATATGTGATTCCTGGAGGTCTTTTGATAGTATTAGAGTGTCTAGAATTGAAAATTTGGCTGGAACTAGGGACAATTGTTTTAAAAATTCATACTTTTAAAATAAAGGTAACATCTTTCTAGCATAGGGATACTATTTTTTAAGCACTTTGGGAACTAAAATACTCGATGTGATTGGATTATGCCTTAGAACAGGAATTGGAGGCCCTTCCTCCATTGTTAGGTTAGGTTGACTAGGTATGTCTATGAGTTGAGGATGATTTGGATATAGAGTCCCATCTAGTCAATCATCTTATATGATTGAGTCAGGGTGACCCCTGAACTATGTGGGGAATATTTCATGTTCTTTTTGGGCTCGATGTAGGGGTCTTCCATGAGTTTCGACTGCATAGATGGTCTGAGAGGGGATGTGGTTGGAGTACTTATTTATTCCATGACCATGTCTTTCCATGTGTCCTCAACCTCTATGGACTCTTCCCCCTATTCCTCAATCAGATGCAGATAACTTGGGTTTATAACCAAATTCATTATTCGAGAAGGGATCCATTAAATGAATAACATTTACTAGACCAAAGATAAACTCCTCATATAATGGGGACTCTATCTAGTGGGTAGACTCTTATTGTACCATTTGGTGGGGAAGTTCCCGTGATTCTATGAATTTGTTCACACTATCTTGGATTATTTGTTTCCTCTGGATTGGCAGTGGGAACACATGCTACCTGTACGGGTGGATTTCCCAACTTTACCTATCCATATTCCTCCATTTTTTATAGGATGTCTTTGAAAAAAAATCATCCGAGATAATGTGACCCAATTTTTGTTGTAAGGGGAAATAGTTTTAGATATCTTCAAGACCGACCTAATTAGGCCTCTTGTGATTTTGAAACTTGAGAAATTTGTTTTCCAAATCCACGATGAAGTAGACAGGGACTTGGTCATCTTAGAACAAATAAACCTTGATCTTTATCTCCTAAAATTATTTTTACCTATGATCCCTTCAATAATCATAATGAGGTGGGTGTTTTTTCCAACACTTAGGAGGAGACGACATCAGATACAGTGTGGATTTTAGAGCTGGAGTTGGGTTAGTGGTTGGATTAAGCATAACAATAGTAGCCTCAACTTTCCCTATTCTCTTCCCTAAAGATTCTAAGATTAATCAGGACTTGTACTTGGTGCTCAATAATGAATATTAGATTATCTAATCTAGATTGGTGATATATTGAAACCCTCCTATGTATTTTATTAGGATAATTGGTTTTCACAACCTTTCGTAGAGGTTATCTATACAGATAGACAATAAATATTCTGGGGGAAACTATAGGTTTAGGGAGTAGGTCAACCCTTTCCATTGAGCAATAAAATATGATACCCTCTCATTATCCCATTATATTTAGTTTGAGTGGTCAAGGAATATTTTCATATAATACATTGAGCTAAAGTGAAATAGAATCTTTCTATGTAGTTCGTCCCATCCCACAATTGACTGATCTAGAAAACTGGTGTACCATACGAAGTCTATCCCTTGCAATGTTTTTACAAATCATTAAAGTTTCACTTATTATTTTTGCATAGGGGTCCTCATAATGGGATAACATAGGGAAATTAAATGCATAAAATGTTGTTCTAGATCCCCTAAACCATTAAAAATTAGAAGTCTGGTGTTCCTAATGTTTGGCGGGAGGGTTCAGATCCACCCAATCAAGCTAAGGCCTCTTTTCTGGCTATACGGGTGCATTTCATTCTTCCATATCTTACAATAGAGGTTCCAATGACTCAATAATATTGAGAATTGCTTTATGGGTATTAGTTTGAATGGGTATTGAGTAGGGCTATAAATAGGTTGAACCATATATGGAAGCTCTACTTGTACCCAAGATGGGTAGCCCACAGGGGCCAGTGCATGAGGATGTCTCTGAGCCAACCCTGGTTATGTACCCAAGGGAGCGAACTTTTGATATCTCACTACCATGGGGTCTACATATATTTTTCGTTGGTCCTACATGTTGATTGGATGTTCTAGTTCTATTTTACCTGTTGGGTGAACCCTATTTATTGAGGTTCACCTATTGTGAATTTCAGTTGAGGCTCTATTTCTAGACCATAATGTTTAGTAATGTTTCCTCAGATTAGTTCCACGTTGAACCTTCTCTACTCTTTCATCACTTCCTCCTACTGAGAAAATATTTCCTTAAGGGTGAGGGGTTCAACCTCTTTTGGAGGTGGGTGAGACACAACCTTACCTTTACCCTTTTATTTTGTGGATTATTTCTAAGGAGGTGGAGATAGAGTGGTTGATGTAATGCCCAAATTTAGATAAATCCTATGCTTTTGGGTGCACAAAACTCTTTCAATAATCTTGGTGTGGACCATATTATGGATAGAGAATTCTTCCACCTACTCCTTGGTATTGGCCTTGTATTTTGTAGGGTTTGTAGGGGTGGTGTTAATGAAATTCACAGATTCATAATGCATTATAGGAATTTAAGTAGTCTCTTTGCATGACCACCATTGTTTTCACCCTTCACGAGGACTTATAATCTACTCCAATAGTTCTCTTGGAACCATTTAGTGGACGGTAATATGAAGGGAATCACTAGACAATTATTTTTGGCATGTTCCCTATAAGGATATCAGATCACGGGATGGTATGAACTAAGAGGATCCATTCTGTGGCATTCCCCCAAATCAAGAGAAGAATGAATTTCATTGAGGAGGAGGTTTATGAGGTCAAAAATTCCCCAAATTTGTGAGTTGGGGATATTCCCACTCTATTTCCTCAACCTTTCAGGCCTGGTTTTCTAAACATTGAGGTTTTTTCAAAAACAAATACTAACCCCTGCAGGCTGGGGTTGGTCCTGGATCGTTTTGGATGCTGCTTATATAGATGCCTTCTTGATTTTATGGAGATTTTTTCAAACATGTGTTGGGTTCATTACATAGTTTTCACCTGATCCACCTACTTCTGAAGACATTTACTCCATTTGTGACAATTGCGCTATCTAGAGATTGACTTCTCTTAAGAGAGAGGTTTGCTTGATATTTTTATATGCTTGATTAAAAGGTATTTCAATGGTTTTCTCTCCTCATTACTAATGTCAGTGAGAGTCAGTCAGGTTATGTTTTTGTTGATCAAATAATCTTTTGTAAATAATGTTTGTTTATTGAGGTCATCCTGAAACTATGACATTTCACGACGTCACCTTCATTAGTATTTTTTGATTTGGGGGCATAGTGAAATACAATGCAACATTTTAACCCCAACCTCTGATATTATTGTTGGATGGGGAACTATGATCATCTAACACAATTCTTTTAATTCACTACTATGAAATTTGTGCTAAAGGGATCCTTACTGTTTTCACAATTTTGGATTTCATGCATCCATGAGAGACACCAAGTAAATTTAGTGGTGTATCCATTCTATTACCTTGACTTGACTTAGATATTCATCATAAGGTAATAATGTTTCCTTCAAGAGATGAAGAGTGTTCCATATATTGAGGTGAATGTCATGAACACAATCTTCCAAAAATTCCTCTTCAATTCTATATTGTGGAGTGGATAAAGGATACAACATGAGAAGTATATCATCTTTATCCAACTATCTCCTCATGGTTAACATATCTTCTTTATCTTATTCCATAGATTCTTCAACCTGGTCTGACCAAGGTGGATGCTTCCCTACTGCTTTATTATAAATAGTATGATTGGTAAGGACTTCCTCTGTCATATTGGAAGGTAGGTGATCTAAGGGTGGTTCAGAGAATGACCATCACCCTAGGTTTTCTTCCATCTATGAAATGATTTCACTTGTTAGTGAAAAGTCATTATACATGTATAGCCTCATTTTACTAAGTGCCAATGAGTATGAGGGATTTCTCATCATTAAATTTCCAAGTGTAGGACCTTCGGGAAGAAGTGAAATGTCATTATGGTGAGGACTGCCATCAAATCATGATGTTCAACTATAAAGAGAGTCCATGTAGTATATACCATGGGGATGAAATTCAAGTTAGATGATAGAAAGGGGAGGGCCTTATTTTAGTTTGATCTTATGTCCATGTAGTGGGATGTCCTGAATCTCATCAAAAGATAGGCTCTCGAGATTGATCATATTTGGGATATGAAACAAACCTTCATGGTGAGGTTTAAGCGAAGGACCTTTAGAAATACTGCTACTATTATCATAATTTGGTAATAGGATATTAGGAGCCTAAGCTTCCATGGAAAAATGTATTATGGATTTAATAAATTCATCATTAAGAAGAGTGTAAAATTATATTAGCTCTTTATTTTACATTCGTCTCTATTGAGGCTTTTTTTAGTGCCTTCTGGTGAGTGACAAGGTCTTCCTTCTGGGGAATGCAGTTTTCATAAATAGAATCTTATTTGATTAGCTCATGTATTGTTACCATAAATTTCCTATATGTTTTGGGAATTTTGGCAGGGTTTTGTGCCTGTCTCAAATCGGTCATTGGAATAGGTCTATTACCTACATTTAGAACGGGGGTATGCACCCGATCTGGTTATCCGTATATCATTGGTGAATTTTCCCAATAAACCTTATGGATGGAGAAGAGGTGTATGTATTCTCTATAGTGACATGTTAATGAGCCTCCCCAATTGTGGGGATGGATTTTGGTGTCCACCCCTCTGACATTACCTCTTCAGTTATAATTTCCTTGAAAGTTTTCAAGATGTGGGAACGAATTTGTGTTTTCTCTTTCACCATTTTCAAGATGTTATTGGTAACTTCAGCGGTTGGAATGGAGATGTATTCTCATTCTATGTCCAGTGTAGGGTTGTGTGCCTTCTCATATCCAACACTTCCAACTAATGGATACTGACAATACTTAGTTGTAGGAGAATACATTTGGGTCTACCCCCTTTTTCTTATAGGAATTACTGATTGATCACCCCAGAAGCTGCCAAATTAGGCTACTTGTAGGCTTGATGGATGCGGATAGTTGTATGTTCCTACTCTCAGTGTGGCACTGAATTTGACTGGATAACTTGATTGGTGTGGGTAGGTGTTTTTTCCTACTCAAGTTTCACCACCTAATTTGACTGGTGTGCTTCTTTGGATATTTCTAGATGAGGCTAGTGGTAGGATTGGTTAATGTGAGAATTTGTCTGTTCCTACTCATTGTTTTCCATGTAATTTAACTAGAGGGTTTCTGGGTGTGGGAAGGTGTCTATGTCTTCTCACTATTTTCCACCATATTTTTTTGGCAGGATTCTCCAAAGTGGGTATAGGTTTATCCCTATTCCCTATTAGCCAGTTTCTTCCCTCAGCAGACCATCTTGCATGCCCAGGTCTAGATGACTCGGGCCAGACTTCCGAGGATGGCGCCCTCATCATGTTGAGGGTTCACTGGTGCACGGTGTTGGTGCAATTGAAAGTACACTTTTTTCTTCTAAGTGGCTCCATTTTTGGTTTCTTAATATGCCTCCCTAAGATAAGGGAGGAGAAAATTGCCTAATTCTGGGGATAATCTACTGAAATGGTTGGAGACAGGAATTGGTGCTTCCTTCTTCTAAGCCTCCAACCATCATCGAGTGGACAGACTACGAAGATTCACAAACTGTAGGTTCTTTCAATCAACATCTAGGGTTGGGGTAGTACCATTTATTAATTTCTCCTGAACCAATGTATTTTAGACCCAATATTGAAGATGTTGGTTGGGTGATGGTGTCCTCTATTTTGCTGAGGACCTAGCTTGTGTAGTGGAATATGTTCACTTCTATGAGAACTAGTATGATTCCATTTGGATAAAAAGTGTATCTGGTTGAAAGTTATTTTAATATATGTGAAAAACACTAATAATAAAACCCCATAAAATTATAATCCCAATAAACAAAAACATGCATCATTTATTGTCTTATTTGGCCCTCTTTTATTTTGAGATCGGAAAGGGCCAGATGTGTGGGTGACACTATCATCTTGTTTAAGGATTCACATCAGTTTCACAATTTTTATTCTGATGAAAACATTTGTATTTTTTTTGGTATGATTATGGGGGTTTGAATAGTTTCACAATCATTCATGTCGAGTTCCCTATTTTCGAACAGCCTCCAACAGGTTTTGTTTGTGGAGCCGGAAACACCCAATGGTTACCTTATTCAAGATGTTTCACAAACCTACTTTCCCAAGGTAGGTCATCATAGTGAAATGGTTCTTATAATATGAGATTCCTATGTATCCTTTTGAAATGAATTAGAACCCAAATAGTTTTTTTCCACATAACAGGACACATCATACCATTTAAGGTCATGTAACGAGGACCAAACCATGTAGTTTAATGTCAAGCTCCAAGGATGACTAGGTGAAAGGGGCATATAAAATTTTAGTGTGAGGATTATGATGAGGTGGACTA
The DNA here is from genome assembly GCA_963277665.1 of Viscum album. NCBI lineage: Eukaryota > Viridiplantae > Streptophyta > Magnoliopsida > Santalales > Viscaceae > Viscum > Viscum album. The sequence continues at coordinate 691,667,468 of OY728167.1, forward strand.
AGGAACCTGTAATGGGTGTGAGTTCCAAGGTTTTAAATGAACCTACTAGAAATATGGACTATAGAAGATCAAGGTTGATATTGGATAGTTGGGTAGGACCTCATGGAGGCTCCCTACGTATCCCTTTTGGATTGGAATCAAATCCCATGTAGTTTGGTTATGAGTAACTACACCTATAAAGTCCCTATAAGGGTTTTTCTTGCAAGGAATATGGTCCTTTGAGAGGATTGAGTTGGGGATTATACAAAATAGAAGTCCCTTGGCTTGTTTTATTGGTAATATGGGCCCTTTGAAGATCAATGAATGATTTTTGAGATTACACTGTATGGGAGGATTCTCTTTATAGTGGGGACATGATGAATGTCTCAAAAAAAGGTGATTTGGAGGTTTTTTTGGGCCTTACATTTAGGAGGATTCCATTTTGGTTGGAAACATGGCTCTGAGGACCCACGCCTATGGAGACCTTTTGGAAAGGTGAGAGGAAGATTCAGAAAAGGATTCTCTTCCAATACATGGATCTGACCATGCAGATGTCATGATAATAGCAAACCTCTATTCCCATGTGATTCAAGATAAAATGTGAGAAATAAAAGGAAGTGGAAGATCTGTAAAACTACACAGACTCCTTCATCCCCTAGTGAACGAGGGTGGGGAGAGGGGAGAAGAAGAAATGGATTTGATGTTTCTATCTACTCTCCATTTTTGGTAATCAAGATAGTCACATCAGACAACCCACCTAGCTACAACCCATAATAAAAGACCAAGGTATTACTCTAAAAGGGATTCACTAATCTTGGTTCCAGAATAGAGAGGAAGATAAGTCACTAATCCCCATAAAAGGTAAAATCAAGTGTGATCCTCTCCCTCCCTATATGGATCTGATGATATCTGTTCTTAGAGATGATGAGGGAATAGAAAGTCTATATACCTAGTTTTTTAGACCTAGAGGAACCTGGAACTATCCCTATGGCTCATGAAAAATGGGATTCATAACTTCATGTGCCCTAAGGACCCTCTCCATCAGCAGGAGAAACTGTGGGACACCTCTGACTTAAGGAATTCATAACTGAATGGGAGACATGATGGTGTGTATCTCACCATGGTAATGAAAGTATAGAGGATTTAGTGGAGGCTTCAATTTGGTTTCCCTCATATGAGGTATCCAATGGAATAGGATACTATACATTGGCAGCTCGAAAGAGGTCTTAGAAGGTGTCTCACGCAGGTCAAGTCTTAGTGAGCATAAGTTGCATCGTGTATGGTGTCCAAGGAAGAACTAGAAGTGCTTCATGTAGGGTAATCCTGTGCAGGGTTGAGATTCCTTGAGTGATGGATAGCCTGGGAACCAACACTTGTGAGTCCTTGATCTAGGTAATAATGGATTACTTAGGTGTCCCTAGAAGGGTATCACTCGAGTCCATGTTTGGGGAGGGACCTTCATTCTAGTGCTTGTCAAATGGGAGGTACCCATGTAGGTGTCTTGTGTTTTAAACCCTGGATGGAATTAAATCCCACTATCCACCTTAATTCCCTCTTCTATCATGTTTTTTAGGGTTAACTAAAATATTTTTTAGGGCATGGGTGAAGGGGCTATGAGACCATAGCACTAAGTCTTCTTCTATTTTTTTGGTCTCTCAAAAGAGAAGGCCATGGTTCTATTTATAAGAAAACAAGGGACCTCAGTTGAAGGATGTGACTCGTGAAGGTAGCTAGAATAGGTACCATACATAGGGATGGATGATCATTCATAGAAACATAGGGGTACTACTTGATCCTTCTGGTGTGCAGGTTGAGTGCGCATAGGCCGACATAGGAAAGTTCCATTGATCCTTCTTGGTTCTATTCACCTCTATAATACTATAGGTATTTTTCATTAAATATTTTAATCCCATGTGAAAAAAGAGAGTTTCAACACCACCTTATTAAACCCACCATCTAAAATCTTTAGTGAGTAAATTTTATAAATAAATCTAGTTTGAATAATGGTGACACTTAGGAATCAAATTCATAATGTTCAACTCCTTGAACAAGTATCCAAACCCCTTAACTTCACAAAAAAAATGTTGTGATGACAATAACTTCTAGATTTATTTATAAGTTTCACATCATCAGGATACTTTACCAAATAGCAACCATTATTTTTGTAATTATTTTATTTTTTTATTTTTTTATTTTATTGTACTAGAGGTTTGGGTCTTTTATTTTATAAAATTTTTAAAATCTAATAATTTCTACTTATCGTATGGTTAGTAATAACCATATAATATACATGTAGTAGGTTTCTTCATCTTAAAATAGATATTTTTCATGGTTGGAATGTGTTTAGTTCAACTATGTGTCCAACCCATGTAGGTTCCCTAGTTGTATTCTATAAAGGGTATACAGTTTGGTAAATTTTGTGACAATCGTGAGATTTACCCAGTGATTTAAAAATGGTATTTTTAGAAATTTCCCATTATTAAATAATTATCCAAATCAAGTCTCCCTCTCCTCACTTTCTCGATTTTCAACTAGGGAACCCCCACATGTGACCCTCCTTCCCTTACCCTCTAATTTTTATCTCTTCCTCTTACAATTTCAAGCTGGATTCATCCAGGTTAGGGTTTCTTTCTCTCCTATTCATTCTTCCCTTAAATTATTTATTGTTCTTATTCTAACTCTTATTATAGATTATGGTATGTTAATATATAGGTGTGTTTTGGTGTTTATTTATTGTGGATTTGGTTTCTAGGGTTTACATAGGCCCTCTCTGGCCTTCTTCTATCTGTTATTGAATGTTATTCATTATCCACACCTGTTTAAAGTATGCATTTCATTTACATTAAATTTTTTATAATAATCCATGGAATTATTGTTCCTTCCAAATCATATTCCCTAAAATTATTTATGTTATGTATAAAATTAAATTCTTAAGATGTAATTTCAAATAAAGTTCATTTTTAAAAGGTGGTTTATTTAATTTCAAGTGGATTTCTAATGGGTCATAATGGTTGTTTAGTTGGTAATTCAATCTAAATAGATTTGTGTTCATGTTTTAAATTATTTCTATTTTTTCTATTTTTTATTTATGGTTTTAGTGGTTTCATAATGATTTAATGAAATTTATATTCATCTTTTATGATTTATCTAAATATTATTGGTTCTAAAGAAAGGTTTTCTTCTTAGATTAAAACGTTTTTTGTAATTTCACAAGATTATAAATTGTTTTATGTGTATATATTCATATGTATGTATGAATAAATATTCTAATACATATACATTTAACATTGGGTGATTTTTATATAAATATTTTCATTGAGTTAAATCATGATTTAATTTAAGAATTTTTTTATTTATAAATTTTAATGATCCACCTTGTTGGATTTCCTTATTTCCTATGTGTGATTTATGTTCATGATAGTCCATGTTCCTTCATATCTTGTTTTTTCTATACATGTACCCTAAGGTTTATGGTTTTAAAATGCTGATAGAATTTTATGGTTAATTTTTTTTGGGAAATCTCATTTAGTTTTAAAGAAATTTTCAAATTCCACTTGATTTTGAAATGATTATTAAAGGATATTTTAGAGCATGATTTTTGAATTTCGATTTAGAGTCTTTTTGGGTAACCTAGAAAGAAATTTTATATTTATATATGTATATATGTATACATATAAATATTTTTTTTGTTTTTTGGTTCTAAATAAATGTTTGGAATATGTTTAATGGAAGTGGTTTGTGATGTAGTGATGGAAATCCTTTCTAATGGAATGGGACATGTTTGAAATGGGAATGGAACATTGGGACCTAGGTTTCTAAGGGGGGAGTAGTGTTAAGTATCCCTTTTATATTAAAACACACTAACTAAAGATACTAGATTTGGATTAAGGTTATGGTTCCATGGATGGGTAACCCCACAGCACTAGACCATGGCATGTACTCCCGGGAGGTGGACTGTATGTGGTTTTTTGGATGATCTACACCATGATGTTAAGATAAGTATTGTTCACCTTAGTGGATTGTGTGTACAATTGGAATAACCATTAGTTAAAAAGATAATACAAGTACCTAGGGTGACTATAACCTTAGATGTATTAGGGAACTCTCATGTTTCATGTTTATGGAAATTGTTTTCTTTATGGAACTTACCTTTATTTTAAAATTGGCTCATATATGTTTTTGGTTTTATTAATAAAAAGGGTTTAAATCATACATTCATTAATTTAACTCAAACTAACATGTTTAGTACCATTGGTACTTTCTTTTTGTCTTGAATTATTATCTAATTTTTTCCCTTCCACTTTATCTATTTAGTTACTTTTATGTGGTGTAAATTTATTTAAATGTTATTTTAATCATGTTCATGTTTTAAAAAAGAATTTTAGTTTTTAAAAAAAATATTGACATTATTTTCAAAAGTGGTGAAAATAACTATATTAAATTATTGAATTTCAAAAAAGTATTTCTATAATTCTTTGAAAAAGGAAATACATGGACTCTATGATGATGAACTGCTATTTTTTTTATCACGCACTACTCACACAAATTGGTGTTTATAGACTAAGTAGCCCTTGCAGGTTCATGGTTTTTTTAGGAGTTTCATTTTAAAGGACCCTTTCTCTAGGCCACTCTATTAGTTATTTTATATCTTGATATATAGGTTTTGACCATGAGTCACATGGAGACCATATTCTAGCATGTCGGCTTTATTTATTTTGTGCTATATAAGTTCATCCAAATTGTCCATCCCTATTTTTATTCCTTTCTTTTAGGGTTGGTGTTTATGCATGTAGAGTTATGGATGTTTAATTAAAGGTGTTGTTGTGTAGAAGAGAGCTGGAGGTAAGCAATGCGATTTATTTTTCATTATATATTTTTTATTATGATTCTTTTTTTATGTCTTATTTGATGTACTTATCGAATTTTGAAGCGGTGTCCAATATATGGATGCATCATGCTAGAATTTTAATAAATTTAGAATCTAGTTTAATTTCATTTATTTAGGAAAAATCATTCTTGAAAACTCGTATTTGATTACTTTGATACTTTCCACCATCCTGGGGCAGTCACGAATGTCCCTTGGGTATGTCATGGACCATCTTGGGTGCATGAATCAAGGGTGATCAGAGTTAGTTCATTACATCCTTAGAACTCATTACAAAAAAATCATTTAAAGTGACATTCACTTTGTACTTTTTATTGAAATAATCCATTATTTTTAAAATTTTAACTTCTATAAGTTGAAACATACTCCCAAAAGCTTCTTAGAAACTATATTCTCTTGAAATATCATTCTAAGAAACACAAAGTACTTTTTTTAATAAAATAAAATTTATTTACTTAATTATAAATATTTAACAAATAATTTATTATTTCCATATCAAATTTTGATACTATATGTGCTTGGATTATTTCTCGTGTTATATAATTATATGAACAACAAACCATGCATATTAAAACCATCATTTCATATTGTTTATAAAATTTATTTTCTAATAAATAGATTTTATTATCATATAATAGGAATTATATAATTATAAACATCCTTTATTTAAATTCATTTTGTTCTTGATATTTTTCTTTTCGTTCAAATCCATGATTTATAAATTCTTTACTTCATCATTTTATTTAAAATAAAAGATTTATCAATAATTACTTGATTTTAAACTCTTATATATTTAAAAAATAGTAAAATAGGCATCTGGTATCATATAAAATTTAAAATCAAAACATTTATTTATATAATATTGATACCAAACATGGAAATTACATAGAGTTTCTCAAACTTCTTCAGATATCCTGGAAAATTCCATCCTATGTGATAACTAATACTCCTACCTAATAACACCTTTATATTTCAATAATATTAACTGGGTACTAAAAAACATTTTTATACATTCCAACTAACTTTCTTTCTTTATATTTAAACTTTTTCCCACTTTTATTGTCTATGCAACACCATAACTTGGACCCCACATGCCCTAGTTCTTATTTCCTCAACACTTGGTGAAAATATGCTAAATTTTTTTTAAACTCTTCAAATTATTGAAACATTTTAATTCATGAAAATAGAATGAATTTCATAACCCGAAAAATCCTTATGAAAACCTTTAGTGTATTATTCTATACTTCACATAATAGTTTAGATCCTCTTGTTGAACTACTTCAATAGTTTCTTACTCGGGAATGGGTTCCTATAACATATATAATTTTATTTTATTACGAAAAATTATTAATTATTATCTAGTCTAATATGTTTCTTATAATAATATTTTCCATTCTATTTGGTTGATCTAAAAGTTATGTTGGCTGATTATTATGTCATTTATCTATAATAGAAGCTTTTATCATATGAGTATCAAGTTTTTCAAACATTTAATATGGAATTTTAATAAATATTTCCCTAATAAAATCATAACCCCTTTTAAACTCATCATACCTATTAGTGGGGTAAGACCCAAATTTTATCATGAATCACACTAGTTATCACATAAACAAACCATGAATATATCTGGTAGAAAATCATGTCAATCATATCATATTTGAATCTTGGATAGTTGAGTGGATAACTATTATTCCAACCATCATATGGATTATATTAACATGATTCCTCATATATCCTAATGATTAAGGTTTCCCAATTAAGTGTAACCCAAATAATATTCCAAGAACATGGCACCAAATGGTTAGGGTCACTACATTACTTTCATTCCATACACAAGAAAATCCATGGGAACCCAAATTTGGCATGGCCTACCTAGTTGAATGATCGAGGTCTGTAAAAGTATCTTTTGAAGGAATATAACACATAGTATTTTAAAATGGAATTAATCTCACCATTTTATCTAATTGTTATTATTTTACATATATGAATAATTATTTTGATTTAGTTTTTAATCTTATTCCTTTCACAGAATCAATATATTCAAACTATATTGATGTGTAATTCTTTACACAATTCCTAGCTCATGTTACTAACCCAAACTAAAATCCAACTATATTTATACATATCCAAATTCGTCATATTAATAATATACATGAAACCATTTCATGTAGGGTTTAAGAACTATATGATATGAAAAATCCCCAAAAGAGTAGGCTTGGAGTAATAAATAGTCAACCCCGACTTTTCTTGATAAGGCAGATATCTTCGGGCTAGTAAGCATTCTGACCCAATGTCCCTCTATCCAAGGATGCTTTACTCAAGAGAGGATTAAATTCCATCATAATTATGACACTTAATATGTATAAACTATAATTAACTTTTCAATTCACACTCATTACCTAATATATTCCAACATCAAGGTAGAGAAAGACTAAATAAATTATTATACCTAGCATGTAACTCCTTATATGGATGTATAAAAATGTATATAGGTGATTTAATATTTAAAATATTGAATAAAACCATTTAGAATATGAATAATTTATATCTATTAATGAAATAATGAATAAATTAAATAAATAAATAGTTTATATATTTAAACATGAGATAAATAATTTATAAAAAAACCATAAACGAATATGTTAGAAAATGTTGATAATTAAGCCAAGCATTATCGTAATTCAATAATTAAATAAATATAAACACTTTATATTTACTTTTCTAATATAAACTTTTTCATATCATTCCTTTATATGGAATTTATTTTTTTAATATATTATATTAATTAAATATAAACACTTTATACCTTAATTATATTATGTAAAAAAATTACATAATCTAAATATCACATATTTGATATCATTTTAACCTTGATCAAATTAATTATCAAAACCCATTTTGATATGGTTTAAATAACTTCTAAAATATGGCCTTTAATTTGAGAAATTCAAATTAAGTACTTATGAAAAATTCATAATTTAAATATAAACCCTTTTATATTTTTGTCCTTTTTTGTAACTTATAAACTACCCTTACAATTTCAATATAAACACTTTATACTAAAATAAAAACTATTCCATATAATTTTGAAAATTTATTTTAATGTTAATAATAACTATTTATGGATATATATTTACTAAATGTTTCACAGACAATTAATAAATTAATTATAGTCACTTTATAATTAATTAATTTTTAAACACCTTTATAAATTGATAAATTTTCCAAAATACATTTTAATATGATTGGTAAATTATCTATAAACCATTTATATAATTTCTAAATTTAATAATAGAAAAATCATTTTTTTATAGTATTTTATATTCAACAATATGCATATATCATAGGATAAGATAGAAAAGGATCTCAGTGTTAAACCTATTTAGTTCCATTGGTTATATAATATGATTGGTAATGTGGCATGTGATAAGCATAGTGGCATGTGTATGATAAAACCCAATTCCCACTACTATCGTAGCTTAAGATATGGGTTGTAAGATATTAGACTTAGTACATATTGGTATACGTAGGAGTAACTCATGGAAAAGAAATTATGGCATATGATATGCATATATATAATATTAAAATAGAACTCAATGATCTGTGTATAATTAACCCAATGCATCTATAAATTACAGGATTTGTAGGATTAACATTTTCTAACTAGCCCTTTTGTAAGAATACTATAGTTATGGATTAAGATATAGCTCGCCTAAGATTAAACCCTTTATCTGAAATATACCCTTCAGTGTTGGGATTCTTATTCTACAATAAGCAAGGGATCCATCTCAATGTCACAATGCTCTATTTTTTCAAACTATGAGCAGTGACATCATCTATTACAACTCCCTATATCATAATATATGATATATTTAAAACTAAAGGAGTAAAATATAGTCACTGACTAAAATATTCCTATCACGACCCATCCTCGGGACCCGTGCCGTGACTACCCCAAGCCCGCCTCCCATAGGCCAGGGGCTGGCGGCTAGCACCAAAGGCGTAAATCCCAATATAAGGGAAGGCAATGCCTTTACGTAAGATAACAAACACCACAGAGTATGCAAGCAGAAGTAAACACTAAGTAAACTGAGTACAAAGGTTAGTGCTGGAAAGTAAATGGGCTAGAATATAAACCCAACTGAAAGTAAAGTACAACTGAAAAGAGAGTATAGCAGCAGAAAATTAAAGCACCAACACCGAGTCATCCTCTCGAAATCCCACATGAAGGGTGGGTACAGATAGTCTCCTTTACTCCTCGGCTCTAGTCGTCCTCTCCATCTACGTATCATCCAGTGATCCACCTCCAGGTACCGTCCAGCTCCAGGAGCTCTGACCTCGATCAGCGTTGTCCGTCATCTGCATCCAACACAACGTAGTGCGGGCATAGCCCGTGCAGGGGTGAGTATACGCTACTCAGTAGGGACCTCGAGACCCCGGATGGTCTCCCAGAATCCACGAAGGATAATACACAAAGGAAAGATACAATCACGAAGTAACAACCAACTCTACTTAGGTATATACCCATACATATACCTAAGTAATCAATTCCTGTTCGGCTCCAACATCTGAGCCCGAGTTCGATCTAGTACACAGAGGATAGCACAATCCAATCCACACAGGATAACACAACCCAATCCACATAGGATAGCAAAACAATCATATTGAAGATAATGATTGAAAGTCAAGACTAAGCTCACACGGGTATACACATCGTAAGGTGATAGAGATGATCAGATGTAGCCACTGATTCATCTAAGCTGTCGGACCCACATAGGATACAAGACCAGCTAAGCTGTTGGACACAAAAATGATACAAGACCAGCTACTCTGCTGGACCCACGTAGGATACAAGTACATAGTCAAATACTGTCGGACCCACGAAAGATACAAGAACAGTAGTAACGTACTGTCGGACCCACATAGGATGCAAGAACAGTAGTCATCGCCATCGAACCCACGAAGGATTTCAGTACGGTCATCGTCGCTGCCGAACCCACGGAGGATCCCAGTACAGTCATCATCGTCGTCGCAGTCACAGCCAGCTCTAGGGTTCCCGCACACAGCATTCTCGATTTCGGGAGGGTCCGCTCCACGAGCCAAGGGGGTCGATACATAAACTGACATGAAGTCCAGATTTGATGTATCCAAAAGTTCCGTCTCATCAAAAGGAACTCAACGAGATAGACGGTGCGTCAATCGGACGCCCGGTCTGAGAGTTATTGGCTTTTTCGTCCCAGGGGCCCGGTTGGTTTTTAAGTCAAAACCAACCCGACCGTACTCCAACTACGTCCAAAACTTGAGTGGAGTAATCCAAAAGAACCTTCTCACTAAGAGGAAACCAACAAAGTCAACGACACGTCAATCGGACATTTGGAGCTCATGTTATAAGCGTTTCCTCTCCGAGGGCCCGGTTGGTTTCATGTTTGAACCTACCCGGTCGTACCCAAATTTCTCCAAAACCTTGAGTGTAATATACCGAAGCAGCCGTCTCGATCCAAGGATCGCTACTCAACTAATGGTGCATCGATTAGAGGTCTGTATCCCAAGTTATTGGCATTTGAACGGATCTGCCTGAAAACAGGGGGTTTGGGCCCGGTCCAACCCGGCCCAATACCCCCTGGATCGGTCTGAACTAGGTCGACCCGACCCGGGTCCGGGTCCGGGTCCGGCCCGGTTGGGCACGGCCTGGCCCGGCTGGTGCAGCTCGGCCCAGCCGGTGCGGCCCGGCCCAGTGCGGGGGTCCGGCTCGGCCCGGCGCGGCCGGTCCTGCTTGGGTGCCCTCGCGCTGAGCGGAGGCCGGGGGGGGGGGGGGGGGGTGCCCCCCTTGATTGATAAACGGTCAGACATTTATGGTCGGCCTTATCTGAACCCATGGGACACGCGGGGTCCCGCCTCCAGCTGGCTCCAGCGGCCGGCTCAGCCGGCCGCTTCCCCGAACCACCGTGGCCATAGGCCGCTGCTCCTTCTGTCCAGCGCGGCACGACGGCGTCGCGCCCCTCCTTCGCGCCCCTCCGCCACGGCCCGCCCCCCGCCGCGGCCTTCCTCGGTGTTCCGGCACGGCACATCGGCACTGCGCTCCTCCGCCGCATCCCTCTCCTGGCCACGGCCTCCTTCATCCTTACCGGTGCGGCGCGACGGCGCCGCGCTCTATCGTCGTTGTTCTCTCGTTCCCACGCAGTGCAACGGCACTACGTCGCCTTCGTCCAATCCACAAGAAAAATTAATTAACTAAAAGGGGAGGTGGTTCAACCAGGTTCGTGCGGTCCGACCTCCTCCCGTTATTCTGATAACAGGTGGCTAAGAATTAACCAATAACGTCAAATAATAATTCTTGAACGATGAACAACCCCTAACTCGACGAATTTCGCGGAAGCTAGCATCGCAGAAAACGGCGTCGCGGGATGAAGCTCCGTATACGTCAATGGAGAGCGTCCGAGGAGGAAGCGACATCCCCCTATCTTTGACGCAGAAAGAAGAACGAAGGAAGGCGCATCGTCGTTCTTCGGGAAAGGCATCACACACCGGCTGCGGAGATAAGAATAACGGCACGTCAATCACTCCTTACGGTGACGGCGTTCTTCGTCGAGGTCTTGACGTTCTTCACAGAGAAGAATAAGTTCTCTGGAGTAAAGAACACTCCCTCTCTCAACACAATGAAACCAACCCCAAATAAAATAAGGTTCATCCTTATTTTATTAACCCATGCCATGAATTCCAAAAATTCAAAATTCAAACTCTTAATTAAATTCATGGAATAGCTTTAATCAATCAATTTAATTTGTGGGTTGACATGCAATAAAGAGGGGGAGTGGGTGAGTTACAAATTAAAGGGGGTTGACAAAATTAAGAGGGGGGTTTAGGGGAAATGAAGGTGGGGCTCTTGTGGGGCCCAACTCACTAATACCCTGCCAAGAGGAGTTAGGATTTAGTGGGTCCCACCTCAACTTCCACACGTAGGTTATAATTACTTAGAGTATAAATAAAATTGTAACACGTATTTTATTTCACTCTTCAATTAAACCTTTTCATTTTTAATAACACCTCCCGAGCAAATGCAACTCCAGTAAAAGTCTTCATAAGCGATTACTGGCACTACGGTTTCATCAATGCCCTCGGATTTAGATTCTGAGCACCAGTTCAAAAGTTAGAAAAACCCACTCGTTCGTTCACTGAACGTACCCGATCTAAATTTTGGAAACTGATTCTGGGCACACCGGGCCTCGGAATCAGGTACTGTCAGAAACTGCGTACTTTTAAAATCCCAAAGAAATTTAAGAAAAAAAGTTTCCTTGAAATTTACAGGTCTTTACAATTCCATATCATATGGAGATATCTTTTAATATCACAAATCATAAGAGGAGTTTCATTTCAAATATAGAATCATATTCAACTATGGGCCTTATTATATATAATATGATAGATGATAATCTTTATTTTAAAATATATTTCAAGAATCCAAGATTATTGCATGGATCTTATACCACAAAAGGGTTTAAAAGGATCAAATGAAGTTCTTTTATCAAAGAAAAATAAATTAGAAACTCTTTCACCTATGATATACCATGTATTGATATCAAAACCACACATTAATTGAAATGAATAAATTATTTACCTTTCACCATTTGATGGTCACTAATGAAAATCCATTAAAATCTACCTAATATATTCTTACTATGTGGTGTATACACTAGTTTATGTGAATCACCAATCATATGGTTGGGATTTTCTTTATATCCAAGATATTTTAGTATCTCTCGAGTTTGATGAAGGGATAAGAAATATAGCACTTGATCTTGGGATAATATCAACCAAGAGATTTCATAATAATTTTAAACACCATTTCCATGTAATTCAGACTTTATATAATCCCTTTTGGATATTCCCTCAACACCGTGTATTTACTCATGCATTATAACGCATGAGTAAATATCACTAGTCACAAACTTTACAACCCATGGACTTTACATCTCCCAATGTTTCATTTTATGAAAAATTTCCATCAATGATAACCAATCATGTAAGATTATTAAATGATAACAGTTTTCATTCGACAACCATGAAATCATAGTAATTTATTGTATATCAAACAATATGATTATACTCATAACACTATGTATAATATTTCTAAATCGTTAAATACAATATAATAAGTAAGTAGAATGATATCACATATCATTCCATGTGATATTGTAAAACCCTAAGATTTTTTAATTTTTTTTGAATTAATTTAATATTTTATTGATATCTTTTATTTCATGAAATACTAATTGTAGCTTTTCTTATATGAAATTACTAATTTTGTATTGCATTATACGCAACACCAACAAGCTTGCACTACACGCAACACTAAGCGTGTAAGGGAATATAATATCCTGAGACTTTACAATATAATTATTATTTTAAATAGATTTAATATATTCTATATATCTTGTAATGAATGTGATATTGAGTTATCATGTGTCACATGCAACAACGAGTTTCTTCGATGGCTTTTGTTACATGCATGATCGAGTTTTAAAGAACAAAAGAATATTATTAAAACAATATTATTTAATATAATAAGTTATGAAATAGATGTTAAATTAGTGGTTGTAAATACTATTAACTAAATTAATAAAATATATGGTGTATAAAAATATGTGATTAATTCATTGGTTACTAATTAATTTAAAATGAAAATCTAAACCAATTAAATATAAAGGAAATATTTTTATTTTTATGCTAACAAAATTATTTTATCCTAATAAATTAAATTAAAATTAGTGAGTGAAATTAATTTAATATATATATTATATATTAAATAAAATATTTTTTATACTCATCCAATATATTTTATAGTCATAAGATAAAAAACCAATTTTATCCATGAAAACGTATATTTTTATAAAGGTAGTTTTACCTCCTTTTAATCTAGAACCTATTTTAAATATGATTTTTGGTACTTTTATATATTTTATATGTCAAAATAAACTTCATAATTTAAATAAAAACATAAAAATTAGGTTAGGGTGAATATTTTTATTTTTATTTGATTTTTTTAATTAATTGTGAAAAATAATGAATTTTAATTTAAAATTGTTTTTTCATCTAATTTATTTATAAGGTTAAATTATATTTATAAATGGTTTTAAAGTTTATTTAGATTAATTTTTTTAAAATTGATCCTATTTATTTCATTTAAATCAATTTCACTTTTAAATTGAATAAATAAATATAGCAAACTTTTGAATGTTTTTACTTTTAAAATCAGCTTTGTCGTCCCGACTACGGGATTAAATTTAAATTAATTTATACCACTTATATGATTTTAATTTTGGAAAAATGGATTCCATATTTGGCATAATTTTAATTTATAATTTATTATAAGTTCAAATTATTTTTTGACCATATATATTAGTGAAAGTAATTAAAATTAATTACATCGATTAAGGTGGAATTAAGCTTAACAAGTGACTAAACCTTAATCTAAAGGGGGAAATGACCTATAAACTTTTCAAAACCCAATTTTATAGAAATATTTCATAAAATACACATATAAGTATCCATAATGGTCATGTTTTAAACTTTGGGAACAACTAATACTTGGGGAACACATAATTATTTTAAAAAATACCAAGTGTGTCCTTTCCCTCCACTATAAAAAGTCACTCACACCTCCCACTTCATCACACCTATCAATCCACATTATATCAACAAAAATATTCTCAATTAACTTACCAAAATCCCTAAATTACTCCTTGATTCCTCCCATTGGTCATAAATCTATCCAAGGAATCCCTTTGGTGAAAACCAAAAGGAGTTACCCAAAGAAGAGGTAACACTCTTCCTCAAGATCATTTATGTTGTTTACTTTCTACACCACTTAAACTCAAATTATTCCATGATTATATAATAAAAAAAATTCCTAAATATACGGATATGTTTTTTATTAAGTTTCTGACCTACACTGACACACACTTCGATCTAATGGGTAACGAACTTATCGTTCTTATGTACGATGAACAACTTCCTCAAAAAACTATATTATTCATTTTTCCTTTAACTCCTTTCATAATTTGGAATTATGATGGAAAATATTTTTTATATGATATTTATTACTTATTAATACTTATATAATTTTTATATAACACATACCATTATGCATTCCATTTGGTGTAAATACGATAACATCATTTGTCGACATGTGGACTACTGCATCCTCAAAGGGATGTGATGAATGCACACACTACATGGAATGTATTAATGATGATTTTATTTAAAAATATTTTATATTAATGACACAATTATCATTATATAAATATAATATATCATTTTCTTTATTTATTTTTTCACACACTAAAAAGTGATAACATCGTTCATGGATGTGTGGACTATCGCCTCCTCGACGAAATGTGATTAATTTTACATCACAATAATTCAATATATAAGTACATAATATTATATAAAATTGTATTTATGATATAATTTTAATTCTATAAGTATTTAATGTTAATTAAATTCTTCCATGATGATCATTGAAAAATGGGAATGTTACTTATGTCTATGTACGTCTTACCGTCTCCATGACTGTAACATTTGTTCATCTTTCATAACCATATTTTATGATTTATTTTAAAAGTATAATTGATGTATAAATATGATAATTATGTCAGTATTATAAATATTTATATGTTTATATAATTACCCCTTTGACCATAGTCGACCGAACAAGGTCATTTTTAACAAATGAACCGAATTTGGTCAAAACACCCAACATAAACTAAATAGTTTAAGTAGTTTTAAAAAAATGGTAATAAATAAATTAAAAGTAATAATAAACTTGAAAAGAGTTATTAATAAATTAATTAATTAATATAATTTTATTATTTATGAATATAAAGACACATGTGACAAGTTGGAAAAAAATGTAAGGGAATTTCATCTCACTTCTTATTTCTGTGAGATACATGCCTTATACCCCACCTATTTTTTTATGTGGTGTATATACTACCCATGAGTGTATTATATTAATATTATAATTAAATTTATGGGTATTTACATATCCATTTTTTTATCTTTCTTTCATGGGTTTTATGCTTGAAAAGTTATCAAATTGGAAAAGTAATTTCGTCTCAATTTTCCTTCTTTGAGACACATGCCATGTTATGCACCTATATTTTTCTATGAAGTGTATATACCTCCGTTGACATATTATATCATAAATATTCTTATTTTAATTATATTTTTAATCTCCATTTAATAACATTTTATTACATGGGGATTATGATTCAAAGTTACCATGTGGTAATAGTTTATTGAAATAATTTCATCGTTTATCGAGATTGTTCACGTTTATGTTTTCATTGATGAAATCTTATGATCCATCTCTAAATAACACTAATTAATTTATTTATACTCTATTTATTCATGATACCATTTTTTAGTCTTTTTTTATTTGTATATTTAATAAAAAAATTTATAAAAACCTAAGTTTATTTCCCTTTTCAGTCAGAAATCTGTTTTTATTTTAAAAACCATGTTTTCAAAAATGTTTTCAAAAATGTTTTTAAAATGATATTTTCATATAATTTTCAAGTAAAATTTATTTTAAAAGTGTTTTATGGTTTTTAAGGATTCCTTTACGATTTTTCAAATATATTTTCAAAGGAAAATGTTTTCAAAAATGTTTTATGTTTTAAAAAGCGTTTTTCATAGAAGAAATGATATTTATATCAATAAATAGTTTCAAAAGATATTTTCCATATAAGATGAAATCATTTGAAATATTGTATTCTCCAAGGAAAAAATATTATTATTTATTTTAATGGTTCATTTTTAAGATGAAAATTTTCCTATGAAACATGTTTCTCTTCCACAGGTTATATGCTTTTGAAATGTGTTTCTCTTCACGGGTTATGCTTTGATGAAATGGTTATGAAACCTATCAATTTTCTATAGGTTATGATGTGATGAAATTTTTATGATACCTATTTCATTTCATGTGTTTTGATATGATTGTTTATTATCTTGTGCACATGTATGTATGATTTCATTATGAGATTGGTGGGAACTATATCTCCCCCCAATGCATTGGGTAATGATTTCTATCGCATGAGATAGTGATGGAAATAAAGTCTATGGGCATATTCAACTATGGGGATATAGGTAAACCCAATCCCTTGAAAGTAAAGGACTGTGACTAGGGATAGTGGTGTGTCCCACCTAGTATATGTAGTCACCATGAAGTATCTTATTATGTTTTGGAAATGTACATTGACTTATAGGGAATGATATTATATTCATATACATTTTCCACAATTCCATGTTTTATTCCTATGTTATGATTTCATGTGTTATGTCATTTATTTCCTTCTGATTCATGTCATATGAACTTACAATTTTTATACCATGATTTACGACTATAATATTTGATATGCAGGGTATGATCTTCAAGAGTTATTTTCATGTTCTCATACCCTTATAATAATGTTATGCTTATATATCTCCCTTGTTTACCCTTACTGAGTATATGATATCACCCATTTCTTATGTTTCCTTTTTCTATGTTATGAAGAAAGGTTTTAAGTAGGACTACTAATGGGGAAGATCTTTATAGAAGTTGTTTAATATCGTTCACCAAGATATATGATTATGTTTCTAAGTTTCCAAAAGACGCTAAACTATTATAGTAGTTGGGCATGTACATTTATAATATGAAAAATATTCATCTAAATTAATGTAATATCCATGTATGTTAAGTTTGGTTTTCTATAGTTGGTATCAATGGTTTAGTCAAACTTTGGAAACTAGTGTGATAAAACATTAGTGAGATACCTAGGAATATTTCTAAGGATATGTCTAGGGATGTCTCCAAGGATAAGTTTAAGGGTGAGGAAAATTATAGGGAAATTTCCTTGAAATTTGGTAAAGGATAGAGCGAGTGGATTCCTAGAAATACATTCATTTTTGGATACTAAAAGTGGATGTGGCTATGTCATATATTTACCTAGGAGTAACAACTCTGAAAAATTTGTGTTGGTCCTGACTCGGTGTAACCTGTTACATGATAATGGGCCTTACTACACACCTAGTTTGAAACTCCTAGGGGATACGCTATGAGATTTCACAAACTCTTCATGAACCATCATGAAGTATTTAAGTAGAATATGACTATGAATAACCTAGAATAAACCTATGGTGTCATATATTAAATAAGTAATAACCATAATTTAGGCATCCTATAAGTAATTTTTCATGACTATGTGGTTTTCTATTTTGATAAGTATTTCTCACACTATGATTTTTTGGTTGTATTCACTGGTGGGAACCAAAAGACAATAGGTTAATTTTTAATGTAATGGAAAATTTTATTATTAGAATTATAATGGGATGATCATTGTAGTGGAGTGTGTTGTGATCATACATAATCAGTTTTCAAGGAACTTGATTAACATCATATACCTTTACCCACTCTCAAACTCACCGTGGAAGATAATGAAGGAGTTATCTATGAGTTTGGATAATATAGACCATTGAGGAAAGAAGATTCAGTTTCCTTTTTGTCAATAATGTGGAAATAATCACTCAATTAAATGTATTAATGGAATGGGAAGATGTTTTGACTGTGGAAAATAAAGACACAAATCTAGTAACTACAAAGGAAAAATGAACAGTCCGGTTAATGAAATGGATGGGAATATTGGCCTCTCTAAGACATAATTTAAGTTTAAATGATTTAAGTGTGGAATGAATGGTCATTATACAAATCAATGTCCTAAGTGGATATATCAAGAAGGAAATCAGTAAGGCGGTCTGAGTAATGTTTATATTGCAGATGATGATGAGACTTCAGGTGAAATTTAAAATGAAGGAGGTATTATGTAATAGGATGAGGTAGCCTTATTAATGTCTTATAGATTAATTTGAGTAACCTAATTGTTTATGTATTTTTATTCAATAATTATAAGCTGTAAGATATATAAGGATTGTTTACTTTGGTTTTTCACTATGTATTTACAAGAATATATTGAATTTTTCTGATGGACTAGGAAAGTGATTTAATGGAAAGGTGATATTCATAGGAAACATATGATTAAGGGAAATATAACCCTTAATATTTTGTTTATTTTAAGATAATTCTGGTGGATATAAGTCATGTTGGATGTCAATAAGTGAATTGGATGTTACTTATTTCCTTGGTTATGATAAAGTATTTGTTAGAAAAGACTCATATTCTATCATGGATGGAGTTTATTGCATTTTCCTATTTAATTAATATATCAAATAAACTTTGAAATAAGGAAACATGAATGTTTTAAATAAGGATATTTTGTAATTTAGGTAATTACCATGTATCAAGATAATACATGATGATGTTATTCACATGTTAGGTATGTGATATACAAGAGCTACTTTATGATATATAAGGAATTAATGTTAAGATGATTTAGTGATCTTATTTATAAAGTTTTGTATTTTCATATTCTTCAAGGGTTATGTGGTTAACCATTTATGGGACTGTTAAAGTTAAAATTAGGTTTTAGATATTAAAGTATTATTTATCCATATAAGAATTTATACATATTGGATAACATGTGATAATATTTTGTTTTTATGGAATTATTTATCATCTTATCTCATGATCTGATAATGATTTAGGAATGAAAAATTCAACTTCATTTATTGAAATAATAGATGATGTGGAAATTTATCATGGAATAAAAAAGGGTGAGATTGTACTAAATCAAGTAAGTATATATTCTCATGAAAATTCTTCAACTATAAGGAAAGGATCTTGAAACTAAAATGGTTATCCTATTACCTTCTTTTTTTATGAATGAAATAGTCCCATAGATCATTTAAGAATTATGGATTGTGATTTTTAAGTTTCTTATGACCTTTTTCTCTATAATCTTCCATCAAAACTTGATGGTTAGATTTCTCTTCCATGTCCATGTTTTCACTTCCCTCATATGTTATAATATGTGGGAAACTAGTTATGAGTTACTTTTGGTAAATTTTATAGTTATAATTTTTCCTTTTTAAAGGAATTTATATTATTTATTTTTACGATGTGGGTTTCTATGAAAGGAACTTTCATGTCTTACACCTTTAATAACCTAGATGAATTTTGTGGGTGAAATTAATTTTAAGGGGGTATAATGTAACACCCTGAGATTTTGTAAATTTTTTTCAAATTAATTTAATTATTTTATTTATATTTTTCATTTCACACAATAACAAATCTATCTTTTTATATTAATGTTCTAAGTTTGGATTTTGTTATATTTAATATCAAATTAAGCTTGCGCTACACACAACACCAAGCGAGTAAGGGAATATAATATCTTGAGACTTTATAATATATTTATTATTTTAAATAGATTTGATATATTCAATATATCCTTAAATTTATGTGATATTAATTTATCATGTGTTGTATGCAACAATGAGTTTCTTTGATGAATTGCATCACAATCATGACCGAGTTTTACCGAACAAAAAAATATAATTAAAACATTATTATTTAATATAATAAGATATAACATAGTCTTTAAATTAGTACTTATGAATAGTATGAACTAACTTATGAAAATATTTGGTTTATAAAACTATATTATCAATTCATTGGTTACTAATTAATTAGAAATGAAAATGTAATGAAATTGTATATAAAGGAAATATTTTTATTTTTTATACTCATAGATTTTTTTATCCTAATAAGTTAAAGTAATTACGATTAGTTATTGAAATTAATGTAACATAAATATTATATATTAAATAAAATATTTTATTATACTTATAAAATAGATTTTATTGGAATAATATAATAAAAAATCAAATTTATGTACAAAAACATATATTTTTATAAAGGTATTTTTACATCCTTTTAATACAGAACCTATTTTAAATCCAATTTTTGGCACAATTATATATTTTATATGTAAAAAATAAACTTCATATTTAAAATATAATCATAAAAATTAGGTTAGGGTGAATTTTTTCAAAATTTCTGTGAAGTTTCATTATTAATCAGTAGTAAAAAATATTGAATTTTAATTCAAAACTGAATTTTCATCAAATTTATTTATAAGATTAAATTGTATTGATAAATAGTTTAAATTTTAATTAGATTAAATTTTTATAAATTAATCCAATTTAGTTCATTGGACTCAATTTTAAATTGAGATTAAATATAAAAACTTAGCAATCTTTTGAACGCTCTTACTTTAAAAACCTGCATTGTCGTCCCGTATGCGGGGTTAAATTTAAATTAATTTTTTCCACTTATATGAGTGGAATTTGGAAAAATGTATTAAATATCTGTAATAGGAATAATTTATAATTTATAATAAGGTAAAATTATTTTTTGACCAAAAATATTAGTGAAAGTAATTAAAATTAATTACATCGATTAATGTAAAATTTATATTAACAAGGGACTAAACATTAATATTAAGGGGGGAAATGACCTATAAACTTGTAAAAAACCTATTTTATGGACATATTTATTCTACTAAACCTATAAGGTTATATAATGGTCCATTTAGACACTTTTGGAACAAGTAATACTTTGGGAACACATAATTCTATTCAAAAATACCAAGTGTGTCTTTTCCCTCCTCTATAAAAAAGCACTCACCCCTCTAACTCCCTCAAACATATCAAGCCACTTTGGATTTACCAAACTCTTAAAATTTCACTCTAAAAAATCCCTAAATTAATAATTTAATTCTACCTTTTTTAATAAATCTATCCAAGGAATACCTTTGGTTAAAACCAAAAGGAGTTACCCAAAGAAGAGGTAACACCCTTCCTCAATCTCCTTTCTTTTAACCACTTCATCACTCATTATTAAATGATTATAGAATAAAAATAGTAAATTAAATATATTTATATGTTATTATATTAATGTTTTGACCTACACTTACACACACTTCCATCTAAGGGGTAGCAAACTTATCATTCTTGTGTAAAGTGAACTACCGTGTCACAAAACAATGTTGTTTCTTTTTCCCTTACCACCTTTCATAGTTTGGAATTGTGATGGATAATATATTTTTATATGATATATATGATATTTATTATTTCTTTATTCTTATTTAATTGTTATATAACACATAACTTTATGTGTTTCATTTGGTTTAAATATGATAACATCATTTGTGGACGTGTGGATTGTCGCCTCTTCAAAGCGATCTGATATGTTCACACACCACATGGAATGTATTAAGGATGGTTTTAATTAAAAATTTGTGACATAAAAAAATATATATGATATTAATTACATAATTAAATTTATTTTAATATAATATATCATTTTATTTGTTACCCTTTTCACACAGTAAAAAGTTATAACGTCATTTGTGGACATCTGGACTACAGTCTCCTCAACACGATGAGATTCATTTTACATCAAAAGAATTATATATATAGTTATATGTGATTAAATAAAATTTTATTTATTATATAATTATAATTTTTTAAGGATTTAATTTTACTTACCTTATTACCATGATTATCATTAAAAAATGGGAACGTTACTCATGTGTAGGTACGTCATACTATATCCATGATTGTAACATTTTTTCATATTTCATAACCATATTTGATGATTAATTTTAAAAGTATAATTTTTTTATAAATAAAATAACTATTTCATGATTATTATTCTTTATATGTTTATATAGTTACACCTTTGACCATAGTTGACCTACCAAGTCCGTTTTTAACACATGAACCGAATTTGGTCAAAACACCCAACAAAAACTTAATAGTTTAAGTAGTTGTATAAAACATGTTAATAAGTGAAGAGAAAGTAATAATAAACTTTAAAAATGTTATCAATCAAGTAATTAATTAAAATAATTTTATTATTCAAGAAGATAAAGATACACATGAGTCGGGATCAAGGTAAGGGAATTGTTTCTGACTTTTTATTTCTGTAAGATACATGCCTTATACACCACCTATTTATTTGGTTTGGTGTATATAATTCCAATGGATGTAATATATAAATATTATAATTAAATTTATGGGTATTTAAATATCAATTTTATTATATTTATTTAATATGGTTTATGATTCAAAAGTTACCAAATCAGTAAAGTAATATCATATCAATTTTCCTTCTTGGAGACACATGTCATGTTATACACCTATATTTTTCTATGATGTGTATATAATGAATTTGACATGTTATATAATGAATATTATTCTATTAATGATATTTTTAAGCTTAATGTAATCCCATTTTCTTACATGGGTAATATTATTCAAAGTTACCATGTGGTAAGAGTTTATTGAAATAATCCCAGTGTTTATCGAGATTGTTTATGTTTATGTTTTCATAGATGAAATATTATGATCCATATCTCAATAACACTCATTAATTTTCTTCTCCTATGGTTAGTAATGATATATTAATGTTTTATTACCATTTTCCCTTATTTTTTTATTAAAATATTTATGAAAATGTTTTTATGAAAACCTAATCTTATTTATCTTTTCGGTCAGAAATGAGTTTTTATTTCAAAAAACCATGTTTTCAAAAATGTTTTCAATTTTTTTCAAGGATATTTTAAGATAATTTTCAAGGAAAATGGATTTTAAATTTTTTTATGGTTTTCAAAGATTCCTTTATAATATTTCAAAACTATTTTCAAATAAAAAAGTTTTCAAAAATAAATTATGTTTTATAAAGAATTTTTCAGATATGAAAGGATATTTTCCTCAAGAAATGTTTTAAAAATATATTTTCCATCTAAAATAAAGTCCTTTAAAATATGTTATGCTCCATAGACACCATTATAATTCTTTCTTTGAATGATTTATGTTTAAAATTACATGTTTTCTATGAAACTTGTTTTTATTCCATAGGTTATATGCTTTTGAAATCTGATTCTATTCACGGGTTATGATTTGATGAAATGATTATGAAACCTATCCATTATATATAGGTTATGGTGTGATGAAATTTTTATGACACCCAGTTAATTTCATGGGTTATGATATGATTTTTTATAATATTTTGGAACATGTATGTATGATTTCATTATGAGATAGGTGGGACTAATATCTCCCTCCAATTAATTGGGTAAAGATTTATATATCATGAGATATTGATGGGAATCAAGTCGACAGGCTTGTTCCACTATGGAAAGATGGGGAAACCTGATCCACTATGTGAACATGGGGAAACCGGATCCCTTACAAGGAAAGGATTGTGACTGGGGGTGGGGTTTTGTACCACCGAGTAGTTGTAGTCCCTATGAAGGGCCATGTTAAGCTTTGGAAATACACCTTGACTTATAGGGAATGATATTATATGATTACGTGTTTTGGACAATTCCATGTTTTATTCCTATGTTATTCTTTCATGATTTATGTTCTTTATTTCCTTATGATTTATGTCTTATGAACTTCCAATATTTATTCAATTATTCATGTATATAGTCTTTGAAATGTATGGTATGATCTTCAAGAGTTATTTTCATGTTCTCATATCCTTATGATAATGTTATGATTACATATATCTCTTATTTACCCTTACTGAGCATCTGAACTCACCCCTTTCCTATTTTTCCATTATCCAAGTTATGAAGAAAGTTTTTATGAAAGATTACTAATGGGGAAGATATTTATGGTAGATGTTGAAGATCTTTCACCATGATAGAATATTATGTTTCCTTATTTTCAAAGACACTAAACTATTATGGTCTTTGGGTATCCACTTTTTTAATATGATGAATATTTATCTAAATTGGTGTAATATCCATTTATGCTAAGTTTACTTATCTATAAATATTCCGATATATTCACCTCTAATATGGTCAAGTTCATCATAAATATACTGGATTTATATAATTACTCCTTAAATTAGGTGATTCTAGGAGGTTTAGGAGGTGACTCGTGAGTTTATAGTAGGAAAGGGTCGGGTGGTGAACTAAATAAATGTTTTGGTTACCACTAGTACCTAATGGATGAGTCCGTAGTGATATAATCCCCATTATTTCTAATAGGTAGCTATTGGAGGTTCATCGGGTGGTCATTTCATTATCAGGTAACTAATTGTGGCTGACCAGGAACCCGGTAGGTTCTAGGGTGTTTTTTAGTGGGCGAAGAAGAAAAATTTATAAACCCTTCTATTTCACCCCCACTAGTGGTTCTTCTTCCCCTATCGATGAATAAACAAGGGGGTCTTCCCCTTACCTCTCTTTCTCTCCCCTGATAATTCATTCATCTATGGTGTCTTAGGATTGTTCTTCTTAATTTTTTATAGGTAAAAACTCCTTCTTATTTCACCATTATTATTATCTTTTGGTTGCATCTAATTCTGTGATATTATGGGTTAGTGTTTGACAGATTATTCCAATAGATCATATGAAATTATCTATATTTGATGGGGATTTAATGTGTAATGGATTGAAGACTCCTAAAGAGGTGAGATGTATCCTGTTTATTACTATTTCATTAGAGGTTCTTTTCTCAATGTATTTTCTTAGGTTTTTTATAGATATTTATTGGAATTAGTTATTTATTGGGTATTTAATGATGGGTATTTTGTTTTTAGGAGTTCCAAGATCTTTCCAAGGTTCATTATAATGTATTTTTTTAAGTATTTGGCTACGAGAGACTTCTCAGTGAGAATATGGTGGTTATGCCTCTTTGAATTAAATATAAAATTAATTATAAATGTTTAGAATTAATTATATATGTTGTGTGGAATGCGTTAGGGGATCAAAATCATGGTGGAACTCAGTTCAACCTTGGTTTGAGGTTAGGAAAGAATATCATGGTATGGTAACTCCATTTTGAAGGTTGGTGGTCCCAATGATACTTTACCATATACATATTTATATAGGATTGTGTATTCATTCTTGGGTTTTGTGTTTTGGTTAAATTTATAGGGACCAAGAGTGCCATAAGTGGAGGAATTAGGTTATATTGATCTTCCTTGGTTCTGTGTGAGTTCTCTACTGAGTTTTTAGGAAAAGTAATAACCTGACAGTCATGTCTTCAAGTGGGAGAGGATGTAAGTTGAACTTATTAGAGGACCGTAATATGTCTCATAGAATCAGATCAAATTCGAATATCCTAGGTTGGTTTTTGTAAAGAATAGTCAGTAATCATGAGGTGGATTAGGCCTTGGAGTGATGGGTGATATGTTTATACATGTCACACATGTTTGGGATTAAGATATTTCCTATGGGATATATTAGATGGGGCCTATATATGGGTCTTGGAAAGTGTCTTGGTGGTGTGGAAATGAGTTTCCAAGATGCCTTCAGGGTATAGGCCTGGATTTTTATATGTGGATTGGAACCCAGAGTGGGAATCAGAAATAGGAATTACATCAAACTGTTGAGGCTTTGGTTCGGTAGGTTTTATGGGTTTTGGGGTAATTGTAGGGTGAAAAGTGTTTCTTGGTATCAGCAGGTAAAGATTGGTTTTTGTTTGAGGGAGCTAGCAGATACCATCAAGGGAAAAATAAGAATGTTGATGAGTTTGAAATGTCATTATTGATTGTTCAATTATGTATTTTATAGGTTTGCCTATAAGGATTGGTGGGTGATGTGATGTTCTTCAATATGTGGGGATAGGTCATGCACAACAAGAACCCAAGTGATGAGTTACGTTAAGGAGTTCATATGATGCGATAATCTAGAAATTTTGAGGACCATGTGGGTTTGGAATGCTTCCCATAGTAATAGGGTATAGTTTAATACATGATGTGTTGGGTTTATGGTTCAATTAGGGGTATACCCTAAGTGGGAGTATAGAGGTAAAGGTTTGGATGAAGACCTACATTGAGGGAGAGTTATGAATTCATGGTTCAGTCTAAGGCCCTCCCCAGAGTAAGTGGGTAGTCATGGGGACTTGGTTTGATGTGATTGACATTCAGTATGGAACCTCACCCTAAGTGAGATGGTGGAGTTAGGAGTCTTGTTATGTGACATGGTATGATACCTCTCCCTAAGTACGAGGGTGGTGGGGTGAGACTTGGAATGCGGACCACAACCTAGGTGAGAGGGTGGTGGTATGATATTTGATATGTGTCATGATAGGAGACCTCGCCCTGAGTGAGAGGGTAGTGATATGAGATTGGATATGGGATTAGGATTTTGTACAACCCCCTACCCTGAGTTAAAGGATAGTGGTTGAAAATCAAATGTGGGTCCCGGCCTCGAGTAATATGGCATGGGTTGGGTTATGATGTGAGGTGGATGTTTCTTTTAGAATAGGCCAAATAAGGTATGATCAAGTGTTTTGGTGACCTAGTGAGCACACGATGATCTGACATACTTGTTTTTTTTATATGTTACATTTTTTATTTTCTTTATGTATACACATTAAGATGATTCCATATATTAGATGAACTTTTTAAGACCCTAATGAGATCTATTTATCACACCCTACATGGTCACCTGAGTTCATGTGAAAACCTTATTTTTGATATATAATACTAAGCATAAGTTGTGAAGTGGATAGGGATAAAGTAGCTCGACAGTGTTGGGAGATATGTATGGGATGAGAGTCAGGGTTGCATTGTATCCTCCTTATTCTTTTTATTCATTGTTTATTTTTTATTAGTGATTAGCCCAGTGGGTTATCTGTTGGTATGTATGACTATATGAAAAGATATTCATCTGTTATAGCTAAGTGTATATTTATTTTATTATGGTTTTCCTTTATTGTAAATCCATACATGTGTACTCTAATATGTGGTTATAGTTGATATTTTGTAATCTATTTATTATTAATGGATGTTATATAGAGAGTATAGTCTCCAAAATTTTTATTATACACTCTTTCCACTTTTTTAAATCCTCTAGAACACGTGGAGTTACACCTAAGGTCCTGTGGTGACCTTAGCTATGGTGATGTTCAAGTGATTTTAGTCAGACCATTTCATGAGGTGGGTGAATAAATATTAGAAAAAAATTCTAATATTACAAAAACATTTTAAAATTTATAATATAATTTTATTTTGATCAAATTTTTATCTCATTGAATTATTATTCTATTTGATAATTGATCACTTGGGAAAATAAGTAAATATTTTTATGAAAGAAAAATTTGATAAATAATTAAAAGGAATTAAGGGAACATAATTTTATTTTATGACTATAATAGTGTAATATATCTTTCTAATAATCTGGGGTATTATTCATATATGGATCATGTTCATATAAAAATTACTTCATCTATATTATTCAGTAAAAAAGGGTTTCTAAAGTATTGAAGTTTAGTATGAGTGAAAATCTATAAAACTTGTTGAAAAATGTCATAGTTTGGGAAATTATAAGTGGTGTATTAGTCAATCAGACTTGGATAACAGGATGTAGAATCAAAAAAATATAGAAATATTGAGGAGAAAATTTTTGAACTATGGTTGGATGGAATATTTGTAATAGTATTCAAGTTCGAAATTGTTGAGGCGTAAATCTAGTTTCTTGGAAAGATCAATGTTTGATGAGATCATAGTTCATTGGACTAGCTACAGGTTCAATAACTATAACTGGGAGATCGATGATGAAGATTTATTAAGTAGTAGTGGAAGATATGATAATTGTGTGGATAAATTTTGGGAGTGTTTTTCTGATTTCCATAATATTTCAAAGTATTTTGGTGCTATTGTAATGACCCAAGATTTTTGAATGATAATTGTTTCCTAAAATTGTGTGTTAAATTATATTATTCACAAAAAAAAAATATCTTTTTTTAATTAAGTGAATATAAAGGGAATTGTGACCATATGGATTTGACAATTATATAATTGTTTTTTAATTATTATCATTGGTCAATTATGATTGTTTTACAAAATCAACTTTGGTAACAATATTCTTGATAATAATTTTAGCATTATCATTAGAGTGTATAAGTAAAATTTTGACAAAGACAAATTGATACAGAAATAAGAGTCTATGGCCTCAACCAGTAGATTTGTTCTATATGAATCTCATTTTTCAGAAATTTGGAGAGATTTAGCGTCACTGGGATTCGCTCTTGACCAATCTTAAACCAAGCTTCAAAAAGTGAGGCTTGAACAAAATCTCTTATGGGAGAAGTTCAAGTTAATGGAAATTACAACTCAGGCAGTGTTAGCTGAGCCACCCCATGAGTCTATCACCATCGCACACCTCACCCTTATGTCATATGTAGGTATTATAAGGTGTTATGTGTCAAGTCCCAAGTTAAATAAATTTTAATCCCTTTGTATGAATAAAATTTTTATTTCATCATTTCTGTTTTATGAATAGTTTTTCTTAATAAATTTTGATGGAATTTGATAAATTGGTTTTTCTGATAGAAATTGTACATTAAAAAAAGATATAATTTTTATAATAATCTAATTTATTATGAAAAATTTTTATTTTAATGAAATAGTATGATTAAAATACTTTTATTTAAAAATGAAGAATAAAATAATTTTATTTTTTTCAACTGTCAGAAATTTAACTATGCATTTTCCAACTGCTGTTATTTTTAATAAATAACAATTTTTATTCTTAAAAGTTTAAATTATAAAATTTAGAGAACTATTATGATTAAATAAATACAATTTTTTAAATCATCACATTTAAATTAGGTTGTGTTTAATTTTTTATAATTTTCTAAAATGCTTTATTTGTTTGTGAATAGTAAATATACAGTTTGAGTTTTTCGATATGTTTGATGACATCATAATTATGTAATAATTATGAAATAACTAATTAACCACAATCCATTGATTAAAATATTCTATTTTATTAATATCAAGTATTTTAATAGATTTTAATCAATTTCCAAATATATAATTTACTTTTCAATTTCTAAAATGGAATCTTTAACTTTAAAAATATTATTTTATGAAAAATTTAATTTTCAATGCCAAAATAAGTAATATAAAATTGTTGTCTATTCATGTGGATTAAAATAACATAAAATATGTCCCAATTTTCCAATACCATGGGAAAATACCATGGGAAATCTCATGGTTTTCCATTTACCACTACCTAGGTGACCAATTCCTTTATTTAGAAATTAATAATAAAAAAAATCCCCCAATTTTTCTATAAATACCCACCCTTTTGTTAATTACCTTTCACTAAAATTTCATACTCCATGAATATCTGATATTTTTACCTCTCTAGGAGTCCTCCCAAGGTTTCCTCAATCCCCCAAGGTCCCAATCTTCTTGTTTTAAAAATTACTCTTCAAGGTAAGAGAAATCTCACCTTCTCTTTTCCTTTCAAGTTCCCTTTTTATGTGGTATGTATTTTAAATTTACAAAATATTTTCTTATAAAAATTTTATTCTATAGATTTACTGTATTAAGACTATTTTATAAGTGGTATACCCATGTACCCTATAATTTTACCCTTTTCTAAAACCATGTATTATACCTGTTATGCTGACGATTTTACTTCTCAAAATTTCTATCTTTTTCTCAACAAATTCTATTTTATTTTATTTTTTTGAATACCCAAACCTCTATATTTTCTAAGTTCATTCAACAATGTGTAAAAATTATTTATTTTATTCTATTAATGACAAAAATTAAACCCTCATTCCATTTTCATGGGTAAAAGATGAGATAATGATCTTGTCTTTAAGAATTTTTTAAAACACCATGATTATTTTATGAAACCCATTTCTTTTATTCGCCATAGGTTATTTATGAAATTATTTATTATGATCAATTTGGATCACAATAAAATTAATTCATATTAATTTTTATCCGTAATATAGGTTTAATTAACTGGGTAAAGAATTTAATCTCTATAGATGAAAAGTTTAACAATACCTTGGTGAATAACCTTGGTAATTTTTACGACACCTCGGTGAGAAACCATAGTGATATGTTAATGAATTTCTCATTTAAATGTTGTATCCATATTCCCAAAATATTATTCATGTTATTATTATTATTATATTCCTCTATATCATGCCCCTTATTATATTCCTAAAGTTGTTATAGATAATTCTTGTGATCACATGTAAATTGTTTCGCTTGCTTTCCCGTACTGGGCCTTATGCTCACCCTTCCCTTTAATATATGTACCCAGGTTATGAGATGTAGTAAATGTTCTGTTTATGAGCCTATTATTAATCATTTAATGTGTATTAGAAAAACAATTTAAGTTTTCATGTATATAGTACCTTTTTTCCAAGAAAATAAACTTTAAAATATCCTTTTTTTGTACAATGTAATGTAAAGTTTTATAATAAAAATGCGGGACGTAATAGTTAGTATCAAAGGAATATTTAGATATTTATTAAAATTAGGATTTGAAATCATTAGGAATAACCCTATAGAAATGTTCAAATATATGAAAACATCCTTTTATATTGGTGAAATATTAAGTAATTGGTTTCTAAGTAAAGAAATCTCGATCTGGATATGAACAGGTGAAAGTTGTTCTAGAAAAAATGTACCTAGGGGTAAAAACATTTGCAAGGTGTTTCAAGCCTGACTTGATGTAACATGTTACACGACAATTTTCCTTAATGGGTACTTTTTTTACACTCCCAGAGGATATGTTTGGTTAATCATTATATTTGTATGAACCATTATAAAGGATTTATAGAAAATTTAATTATTGTTAAAGAATAACATATTTAACAATGATGTTTTAAGAAATATAAATTACTTTATAATTATAATATTATTAAATTAAAAATGTTTCTCCCTGAGGATTTCTTATTTTAGAAAATTTTGGAAAATATGAAATTCGTGTAAATGGTGAGTGCAATGGACTAGGCATTGACTGCCCTCTGATGGTAGTCGAAATGAAAAACTTTATCAGAATGATGAATCTACTAACTCAAGTTATGAACAATAAGTTGACTAAAGATGAAATACCAGATTCATCTCAAAGGGGACAAATTTCTATTGAGTTCTTCGTGAATTAACATCCACATTCATTCAGTGGATCTACTGACCCATTGGTTGTGTAAAAATTGATAATATTTATAGAAAAGATCTTTTTTTACTCCATTGTTTGAAATCAGATAAATTAACCCTAGTTGTGTACCACTTAGAGGGATAAGCTAATAATTGGTGGACACTAATTAAAAACATGAAGACAATAAGGTTGATCAATGCTATGGAGTGGGATGAGTTCAAGGGAGCATTTTTCAAAAAATATTTCCCTCGTTCGATGCAAATGAAAATGGAGAAGGAATTCCTAGAGCTGAAGAAGAAGGTAAATGAATATGTGGGAAGCTATGAGATGAAAATTATAAGACTTTCTCGATACACCTCAATATTTTTCATGGATCCAAATTTAATTTTTGATATATTCTTCGGTGGACTAAGACCCCATCTATGGAAGAACCTATCTAATCGAGAATATGGTATCTATGAAGAGATGGTGTGAAGTTCTATGAAGGTCGAATGGGAGTTTTGAGAGATGTAGTGGTCCTATTGATCAAATGAAAAGAAGAGATAAATGGGGCTAAGATTGGGGCTAATATTGGGGAGAAACTTTGATCATGTAAGAGGAGGAAAACAAGTGCAACATTCCACATGCAACAAATTTTTGAAGAAAAATTCAGGGAACTGCTTTCTCGAGATCAGGAAATGTTACAAGTGTAGAAGATATGTCCATATTACTAAGAACTACTGTAGTGAGGTAAAGCCTCAACTTCTCAACACTAATGTCAAAGGTAATATAGTGTAGGCCTAGCCTAAAGTCCAATGCTTCATTTGTGGACAGCTTCTGCACTTTTCCAGTCACTGTCTGAATCCGAAGTTAATGGAGGGGAATCACCATCAACCTCATCATAGGCCAAGGGAGAAAGGTTATTATTTTTCTATCACAATGGCTGAAGTTAGAGCTCAAAATTATGTGGTTTCATATACTCTCATTGTTCTCTCAAATATAGAAAGTACTTTGTTTGATTCTAGTTATAGGAATTCCTTTATTTCCTCTAAGTTTTAAAAGAATATACAATCAATCCCTAAACTGGTATAAGTAGAATTATCAATCAAGATTCCTGGATGGATTATCCATGCATCAAAAACATGTAGAAAATTTGGTATTTACTTTGTTGAGCATAATCTCATCTCAAATATAGTAGTCATTCCCATAATGGAATTCATCATTTTACTAGTGATAGAATGGATCTCAAATTATAATGTTAAGATCAATTATAGAAACAAGGAAATATCAGTAGTCTTAAATGTACAACCCAAAGTTTTCTTTAGAGGAGAGATATCTCAACTTTAGATTTTTCTAGAAGTACCTCCCATATCCTTCTTTATGAAAATGATCTGAGAAGATAAAGAATGAAATTAAAGTATATGAATATAGAATATCCCAATCATTCCAGAATACATTTATGTATTTCTTATGGAGTTACATGGACCTCCCCTAGAAATAGAGGAAGAGTTATCTATTTAACTCATGCCAGGATCCAAGACGATATCAAAGAACTCATATAGAATGAAAAATATGGAGTTTTAGGAATTAAAGAAACAACTTCAAGATCTTTTGGAGAAGTCATTTATCTGACCAAGTGTGTCCCCTTGGGGAGCACTTGTTCAATTTTTGAAGAAGAATGACGGATCAATGTGACTATTCATTGATTATCAAGAACATAATAGGATCACAGTGGAGAATAAGTACCCTCTACCAATGATTGATGATTTATTTGACCAGCTTTATGGGGCTCAATTATTATCCAAGGTTGATCTTCGATCTGGTTATCATCAATTAAGGGTCAAGAAAGAAGATATTCCAAATACTTCATTTCGATCAAGATATAGGAATTATGAGTTTTTTCCCTTTCTCTTAATTAATTATCCTACTATTTTTATGTATTTGATTAATATAGTCTTTAAATACTACCTTGATAACTTTTTGGTAGTTTTTATTCATGATATTATGATATATTTCAAAATTTTCAAGGAGCTTGAGGATCATCTAAGGGTTATTTTGAAAACTCTAAGGAATGAGAGGCTATTTGGAAAGTTCAAAAAATGTTAATTTTGGTTAAAAAAAAGTTTCTTTATTGGGGCACATTGTAACCTATAAAGGAATCTTAGTTGACCTTACCAAGACAAAGTTTTTAGAGTAGTGGCCTCATCCTACAACAGTAATGGAGATTCGTAATTTCCTTGGATTAGCAGAATATTATAATAGGATTTTGAAAAAAACCTGAATTTATAATCAACTAACCAAGTTAACTCTAAAAGGTGATAAGTTCATCTAGACAAAGTATTGAGAATAAATTTTCCAAGAGATGAAGAAGATATTAGTTACTCTGCCTGTGTTAACACTACCCTCTATCATAGAAGGATTTTTTATCTTTAGAGATGCATATCTGAAATGTATTGGGTGTGTCCTTATGAAAAATGACATGGTTATTTGTTATGTATAATTTAGGTTAAAGCCTCATGAGCATAATTATCCTATGCATGACCTGGAGCTGTATGCGGTTGTTTTTGCTCTGAATATATGGAGGCACTATCTTTATAGGGAGAAATGTGATATATATATATATATAGACCACCAAAGTTTGAAGTATATTTTCACAAAATATGGATTGAAAATAAGATAGAGGAGATGGTTGGAACTTCTTAAAGACTGTGATTATTAAATTCATTATCATCTTGGAAGAGAAAACAAAGTCTTTGATGCATTAAGTAGGAAAGACCCTGTTGTTTTGGAAATGATGAGGATTCAAGGAGAAACTTTGATCAATGAACTAGTAAAATTGGACATGGTAATTGTAATGGGAGGGATTTCATCAACTATATCTCAAATTATTTCTAAACCATCAATACTAGATAAGACTAATAAATCTCAAAGAGAAGATCTTTTTTTATAAAAGAAGATAGAGGTTGTGAATAATGTTAAGTTTCCTAAATTCAATATTGATCAAGAAGGTGTACTAAAATTTCATACAAGTCTATTTGTTCCATATATACCAGAAATAAATATGTAGTTGACAGATGAATCTCATAGGTCTAAATTCTCTATACATCTTGGAAGCACTAAAATGTATATGGACCTTTGTGGACATTATTGGTGGGATAACATGAAAAGGGATATTGTCGACTCACTACAAGGTTCCTGGTGTGTCAACAAGTGAAGAAAGAGAGACAAATTACTAAAGGGGTATTACAAACACTACCCATACCAACATGGAAGTGGGGTAATATCACTATGGAAATTTTCAATGGTCTTCTGAAAAAATCCAAATGAAACAATGTGAAATGGGTTATAGTGAAACGCCTCATCAAGACTGACCATTTTATCTATATCTGAGAAAACTTATCTCTTGATCAAATTTCCGATAATTACATAAAGTGGTGAGGTTGTATGTAGCTCCACTTTCTATCATTTTTTATCATGATCCAAGTTTCACATCAAAATTATGAAGAAGAATTTAACATGATCTGAGTACCGAATTGAATTTCATCATGGCCTATCACCCTCAAATGGATGTCCAATATAAAAGGAATATTTAAACACTTGAGGAAATGATGAGAACATTATCAATGGAATTTAAATGTGGGAGAGATCAACATCTTCCATTAATTGAGTTCTCATTTAACAATAGCTTCCATTCTAGTATTCAAATAGAACCCTGTGAAGATTTATATGGGAATATATGTAGAACTCATACTTATAGGGATGAAGCTTGTGAGAGAAATATTCTTGGACCTGATCTTGTGAAAGAGATGATATAAAAGGTTCATGCCATCCAGCAACACATAAAGGCTGCTCACATTCAGTAGAAGAGCAATTCTAACAACCATTGAAGGGACTTGGAGTTTGATATTGGTGACAAATTCTTCATTCGAATTTCACCTATGAATAGAGTCATGCGGTTTGGGAAGAAAAGGAATACCATCCTCAGGTACATTGGCCCCTATGAAATCCTTGATCGCTTAGGAGAAGTGGTCTATCAACTTTCACTTCCTCCTAATATATCTCAAGTTCATTATTTTTTCCATATATATCTCTTTAGGAACTTCATACCTGACCCTTCACATGTACAAAATCCTAAGTTGGTACAACTGGAACATGACCTATTTTATGAGGATCATCTAATGGAGATCTTGAACCATAGAGACAAGGTTCCATGTAATAAGACTACCCACCTCATCAAAGTGTTGTAGACGAACCAGAAATATGAAGAAGCGGTGTGGGAACTAGAGGAAATAATGAGTCAGAAGTACCCACACCTTTCCTCAACTAAGATAATGAGTTGAAATTTCAGGGATGAAATTTCATAAAGGGGGAAGAATGTAATGGCCCGGGCTTTTTGAATGATAATTTCTTACTGAAATTGTGTGTTTCATTATATTATTCACAACAAAACAATATCTTTTTTAATTAAGTGAATATAAAGGGAATTTTGACCATCTGGATTATACCATTATATGATTTTTGGTAAATTATGATCATTGGTCAATACGATCATTGGGAACTATACTCTTGACAATAATTTTAGAATTATAATTAGAGTTTATAAGAAAATTTTGACAAAGAAAAACTAATACATAAAGAATATTTGATGGACTCAACCAATAGGGTCATGTCGTATGAATCCCATTTGTCAGAAATTAGGAGAGAGTTAGCATCACTGGGCTTTGATCTTTACCAAGACCAATATGATCTTCAACAATTGATGCTTGAACGAAATCAGTTATGGTAGAATTTCAAGTTAGTGGAAATTACCACTCAGTCGATGTTAGATAATCCTCCTAGTGAGTACATCACCACCGCACACCTCACCCTTAGGTCTTATGCGAATGTTATAAAGAGTTTTGTGTTGAGGCCATGGTTACATGAAGTGTAATTCATTTGTATAAATAAAATTTTTATTTCATTATTTACATTTTAAGAATATTTTTTCTTAATAAATTTATATGTAATTTGATAAAAACACTCTTATTTAAAATTAAAAGATAAATTAATTTTATTTTTTTCAAGTGACATAAATTTTACTATGAATTTTCCATCCACTATTATTTTTAATAAATATGGATTTTTATATTTAAAAGTTAAAATTATCATATTAATAGAATTATAAATATAAAATAAATAACATTTTTGAAATCAGAACATCGAAATTAGGTTCGGGTGAATTTATGAGAATTTTCTAAAATACTTTATTTTTGTGAATAGTAAAAATATAGTTTGAGTTTCTCGGTATGTTTAATGACATCATAATTATGTCAAAATGATAGAATAAATAATTATAAACAATGAGAGAATTAAAATTTTTCATTTTATTAATATCAATTATTTTAATATATTTTAATCAATTTTCAAATATATAATTTACTTTCCAAATTCTAAAATAGAAACTTTGACTTTAAAAATGTTATTTTATGAAATAATTAATTTTCCTTGCCAAAATAAGTAATATAAAATTGTGTTCAAGTCAAGTGGATTAATATAACATAGAATTTATCCCAAGTTTCCAATACCAAGTTAAAATACCATGGTCAAGCCCATGGTTTTTCATTTACCACTACCTAGGTGTCCAATGACTATATTTAGAAATTATTAAAAAAATCCCCCACTTTTTCTATAAATACCCACCCATTTATTCTTTTCCTTTCACTCAAATTTAATAATCCACGAATATATGATATTTTTACCTTCCAATGAGTCCTCCTAATGTTTTCTAAATCCCCCAAGGTCTCAATATTTGAGTTTTAGGA
The DNA here is from genome assembly GCA_963277665.1 of Viscum album. Classification (NCBI taxonomy): domain Eukaryota; kingdom Viridiplantae; phylum Streptophyta; class Magnoliopsida; order Santalales; family Viscaceae; genus Viscum; species Viscum album. The sequence continues at coordinate 691,704,985 of OY728167.1, forward strand.
GTTACTCTTCAAGGTAAGGGAAATCTCAACTTCTCTTTTCCTTTCAAGTTCCCTTTTTTATGTGGTATGTCTTTTAAATTGACAAACTATGTTATTATTTCCATTTTATTCTATCCATATACTTTATTAAGAGTATTTTATAAATTTTATAAAATTTTCCCCTCTCTTTTTACCCTTTTCTAAAACAACTTTTTATACCTTTTATGCTGCTAATTTTACTTCTCAAAATTTCTCCCTTTTTCTCAAGAAATTCCATTTTATTTTATTTTTGTGAATACCCAAACCTATATATTTTCCATGTTATTCACCAATATGGAACAATTATTTATTTTATTCTGTTAATTGCATACATAACCCCCCCCCCCCCCATTTCCTTTTTGTGGGTAAAAATGACATAATGATCTGGTCTTTAAGCACTTTTTAAAATGATGTGATTTTTATATGAAACCCATTTATTTTTTTCTATATAGGTTATTTATGAAATTATTTATTAAAATATATATTGATCAAATTAAAATTAATACATATGAATTGTGAACCGTGATAACACTCTAATTCATTGGGTAAAGAATTTAATCTCTATAGATGACAAGTTTAATGATACCGTGGTGAATAACCTTGGTATTTTTTATAACACCTCAGTGAAAAACCTTGATGATATGTTTATGAATGTATAATTTAAAGGTTTTATCCAAATTACCATGTTATGATTCATGTTCTTATTATTATATGCCTTTTCCTCATGCCATTATGATATTCCTCAAGTTCTTATCAATAATTCCCTTGATTACATGTAAATTGTTTCCCACGCTTCCCCTTACTAGGCCTTATGCTCTCCATTTCCATTGATGTATGTCCCCAGGTTATGAGATGAAGAAAATTTACTGAGTATGAACCTATGATTAATCCTTTCAATTGGATTATAATAATGTTTTAATTTTTCATGTATTATGTACCTTTTTCCCAAAAAACTAAACATTAAAAGATCTTTTGTTTGTATAATGTAATGTAAAATTCTCTACTAAAAATGGTGGGATACCATATATATTAAGAGTAACAGTAATTAATAATGAAATAGTATTATCTAAATATTCATTCCACATATTGAATGGGGATTTTACAGATGATCTAATGCTTTCCTATAAATAGGTTGACCCAGTATGGGATTTCATAACTTGTATTGTATAACTTATAATTACTTCATTCAAGTAGTGATTGGTGAGATCACTTATAAGTCAATATTTTATCTCTCCTATATATTATTGAATTATAATGTTTCTCTATGGATTAAGATTTATCCCAAACCATGTTAAATTTGGTTATTTTTTCAATGTGTGTGTGTGGATCTTTAAATATTCTTTTATCATTCATTTTTTACTTTCTGGAAATCCTATTGGGTTGATATGGAGTGTGTTGAGTACCTTTTTCAGGGTTAATATATTATCAAGTACATAGTAATACAATCTAGGTTAAATCTATTCCCATTAAATATAACTTCTTTACATGGAGGATCCAAAATGGAGCTGCTCCTACTGATGAAAATGTTAAATAGTGTGGGATTTGTATTACTTTCAGATGTGTTTACTGCAAATGTCATAAAGAAGAAATCTCTGACCATCTTTTCTTTGATAGTGAATGGTCTCATGATGTATGGATTTATTTTGGTAATTTCACTACTCTTTCATCTCCAACTGTGGCTAATAAATCCTTTATTGATCGATTGTTTCATGGATCGGGTGTTGGTAGTTCTGAAAGAATGGAATGTGCTATCATTTTACAAGTTAGTTGATGGTGCCTATGGTAGGCGAGGAATAATTTCATTTATGAGGGTATTTATTCTAATGGTTGGATGATTATATGCAGAATTAAAAAACTAATCATTTATTTTATTAGAGCTTTTGGAAAGAGGAATGAGGCTACTTATTTATAGAAATTCTTCTGCTCTTGTACATATGGATATGGTTCTCTTCATCAAGGAAACTGGATATGTTGGAATCCTCCTTCAAGGGGACAAAAACTTAACAGTGATGGATCTTCTATTTCTGGCTGGAGCAGTGGTGGAGGCATCATTCGGGACACTAGTGGATCGACTATCTTGTCCTTTTCTATTATATTGGGACATGGTAATTCCTTTAATACTGAGACGATGGTCATGTTTACTGGTCTTAACATTTTTATGAAAAGAAATATTCAGATTACTGAAGATGAAATAGATTCTAGAATTTTATATAATGCTATCATCAGGAAAGGTTTTATTCCTTGTCTATTTATTATATTTTTAGAAAGTGTAAAATCATTATGGATGTCGATATAAAAGTTTCCCATATCTGGTGCGAAGGTAATATGGATGCGGGCTATCTTTCCTCGATCGACATTCCTGGTATGGAGAGATTGTTTTTTCATGATTTAAAAGGTTTGAAATTGGAAGGTGTTAATATCATTAGAGGAGATTCCCTTGGTCTCCAATATTTTAGGCCCCCTTGATTCATCCTCTTCTCTTGGTTTGTCCATTCGTACCTTGATATTCTTGTAATATTTCTTTTCATTGAATAAAAAATTACATGATTGTGATTGTTCTATTATCAAATACATGATCATTTAAATTCTGGGGCATAGTTGGAAGTGGTGTATGGGTACCCAATTTTTTTATTAGTTTTAATAGATAATATATAAATAACATGACAAATTCAACCTCATAATATCCTAAAAAATATCTTTTACATTTAATTTATAATTAATTAAAAATAATAATTACCTCAAACCCAGAATTTTTTTTGATCAAAATCCATTGTCACTCTATTGTTATTATCATTTACATTAAGAATCCAAATAACGAATCCTATAGTTATATCCACATGTGATCTATGAATCTCCAAATTATGTTCTTGAATATTTGAGTACTAGAAAGGTAGGTTCAAGTGCTTCATGTTATTCTGTGTAGATCACAACAAGGTTTTATTATTCTCTCTACATTATTAAGAGAGTGGATGGGAGGAATTTCTCTCTATACTTGAGAATTATTGAGATTTTTTTGTGAGAAAAAAGTCACATCTTTAAGTAATATGATATATTTTTCTTTATATACTTAGGGTTAATCATATATAATATTACATAGGTCCTTATCAATATATTTAATTTAAGTAATACACCATGTTAAATAATATTATTATTAATGTTATTATATATCATGGCATGTGTTTATTTAAATATCATTTCTTAAATAAATTAATATTTATTTATATGATATAAAATAAAAAATATCATTTACATCCGGTTATTAACTTGACCCATTAACCCTCCCATAAAATTTACTGAACTTTGAATAATTAAATATTTATTAAAAAAATATTAATCATTTTATAAAACAATAAATATTTTATTCACTAAATTCATTAATAAAATGTATTTTAATATTCATGTAGCTAATTAAATAATTATATTAATCTATTCACTAAATTGGTGACTAAATATTTTTTAATTTATTACCATGTAAATAATTAAACAAGAGATAAAACACAACTCACATATTATAATGTTGAATATATCATGATTAAATATATGTGATTAAATTTACTTGAATAATTATTATTCTAAAAACTGAGGATAATATTTTTTCTTAATAATAAGAGAAATATAATTTCATGATATTCTAGATACACTTATTGTGTGTCCCTCTATGCCAATTTATCAGTGAAATTAGGTGAACTTTTCTAAATTCAAAGATCAACATCTAAAAACATGTCAAGGCACCTATAGATAATGTAGTTAATGTTGTAACAACAAGCTTCCTACAAACTCAACTATGAAATATAATCCATTTGTCTACCGATATATCATCAAGTAGGATTTATAATCGGGTCATCACCTCATACGCTTGATTTATATTCCTTTAAATTACCATGGACATGGATTTAATCATATATTTTCATTTTAATCAAAGGGATAAAGGTATATTATTCCATCAACTCATAAGGGATAGATCCTTTCTTAATATATTCAATTAATTACATATCACTTATGATGTAAAGAACCTATCAATCCACACCGTGAATATATATCATCATTGTTTTTGTCTATACATTAAAGTACATGATTCATGTTATACATTAGTAATAATATAATGTATAAGGACTAATACGTACATTTAAAAATAGGAATATCCAATTAATTGGATTTGGGAATTCATCATATGAACTTGGAAATTGAAGAAAACTCATGTATTCATGATCTATCCTCGAAAAAATCAACATGAAAGGTTTTATAAATAACCGTCATACTTTCATTTTTTATTAATCCATATTTTAAATTTCATAGTATGATTGACGATGAAAATAATAGAAAAAACTATACTTATTGTATCTGGGGGATTACACCTTCCAAAGGATCCCGGTTCATAACTCGAGGGTTCTTATACACTTAGAGGGGTGCTAGAACCTTCATTTTTTATAAATATAATGGGTTAAAATAGATCTGAAAAGATTTTAAGAAACTGGTCTAACACAACAAGAGTGGTCACATCCTATTATATATTCATCCTTTAAGATCTTCATTTAATGAATAGAACCACCCATATTAATCATGTCTAGTGCCATCTCATGTCACCCAAGATTAAATACCATTGGAAAATTAATTGAACTAGTTCAATGAATATAAAAAACCATAAATGAACCAAACATTTGGTTTATAACCAATGAAGCCATGAAGGAGGTAAGTGGTAGTGACATACACTAAGCACACACTACTTTGGGTGGAAATTAGCCTTGGGTTACATTGCATGCACACTGAACTATGTTGGAACCAAGTTATTCTTAGGATCAGGATTAAGGATACATTGACACAAATGTATCCTTAAGTTATATGAATTATATGAGTTTAATTTTAGTGTATATACAAAAATCTCCTACTTGTACTAAAATCCATAAGGACTTTATAGAAAATTTCAAAACTCTTTGTGAATCCAACCAAACTCTTTTTGGATATGGTTTTATATTTTATAACAAATACTTTTTTCAAAACCTAATATTTATCCAAAGGCGTAACTGTGTGACCCTACATTCCTTATCAACTCTGATAATATATATATAATCCCTATATCATTTATGTAAGCAAATAGTTTCCTTTAAAAAACCATCAGTTCTACTTAATCTATTAATGAGTCTAGTGTGATTTCTATCAAACATGATCATATATTTATATAAAATTTCCACTATAATATATATCATATAAATCATATGTATACTTATATAATCCATTTTACCATGATATTGAATGACCACTAAAAATAGAACAATTTTATATAGTATAGGTTGTCTCATATTTTCGTGATTCTCTAAAAAATGCTGACCAGTTAGATGAATACCTAACATGTCATTAATCTAGTGGATGATCACATCACATGACCCTCATATAAGTATCATGAAACATCTAATGTGAATCAACTAATCATGAACATGAATTTCTTTATTCTAATTCAATCAAGGGATATATCTCTTTACTCATTATATGAGTGAACAAATCCCATCTTGGTTTTGATCTAATTAATGACATTATTAACAACATATCCAACCACCCCTGATTATCTATGTGGCAATGAATTTCATATGAAAGGTATCAAAGTATAAAATTTATCATGCTAGGTATCTCACCAACGTCAATTAAGAAGGATTTACTATAATCATACACCCCTAAGTAGATCAATGATTGTATGATATTCCATGGTAAATACTTGGTGAATAATTCAAAATAATAAGTCTTTAATTATTATCTCATAAGTCCACTATTTTGGCTAATCATTACATATCATCAAAAACCATAATACTCTATGATTATCACCAATTAAAGAAAACTAAAATCCGTAATTTTTGGGGATTTTTTCCTTCAACCATTTATGTAAATTTGGGGTTCTTCCTCCTAAATAGTTACTTTCAGGTGGCCTCAATTGAATGTTTATTGATTCTAAAAATGATTATAGTGGAAGTATATGGTTGGTCATTGGGAAAATCTTGGGTATTTTTCAACTTGAAATCATAAATCAATTAATTTAAGAAATAATTAATTATTTCAAGGACCATTTATTCTTCAACTGACCCTAAATTAAAGATATTAAGGGTTTATGTCACTGAAAATAGAAATAAAAAAATTGAGTTTTTGACTTAAAGGTGATGATGCATCGGCGTTATAGCCTAAAATGGAGATCGATGGAAATGTGTTAACTTTTCTATCATGTTGTTCATAATAAATTAGCACCACTAGGATTCAAGTATAGAAAACCTACCTTGGTACGATAGATTTTTATTAAAATCTTGAAAATAAATTTCTTGTTTCGATAATTAATTTATAGATGTTTTTATGAAATAAACCCAAATGTGACAATGAATACACTTAATGATCATAATTATATTCATAATAATTATTTAAAAGATCCCTAAAAAAGTCATTCTTGGTCTGATTTGACATATCTAATGAATCAAATAAATAAGACATGAATAAATTTTGATAAAATTATAATAATGACACAAGAAGAAAACAATAATTAAATAACATAAGTGATTCTCTATTTTCATCCACAATTCTAAGACAAGGATGGAATTAGACACACTTGATGAAAATGATGGAAAAAACTCTACTTACCATTAGTATTCATTAAAAAAAAGATAATAAAATAAATACAATAAACTTATAATAAAAATGATAGAATTACCCTCCTTATGAGTTTCAAGATCTTCATTTATCCAAGATGGATCTCTCAGATGAGTCCCCTCCTCCAAAAAAAGACATAGAAAATTAATTAGGAAAACCCTAATGTATTTGGGTCATTAGGGGTTGAAATACTAAGTCATATAGTGGTTAAGGTGGTAGATGGGGGTGGTTGTCAAGTTGGCCCATGGTGCATGGTTGGATAAATTGTGCACTAACCATGTATAGCATTCTGTCTATCTGGTTTTGGGTTTCAAGGTTCATAGGGAGAGTCTCATGGTTTAGTCAACCATGCACATGAATATGGATCCCCAAATTTTAGATCACACGATTTTTGTGTGTTCCCGCATAGTTTGGTAAATTTTTTAGAGACCATGTGGTGAATATTGTATCTTGTAATTTTTTCTCACATAGTTTCCTAGGAAGTGGCACACAGTTTTTAGATTTAATTGAGAAAAATTATCAGTAGTAAATGATCCCAAATGATTCTATTTTTGACACCAAAACCTTTGGTTTATTCCAAATTAGATCAATTATATATTGTATGACTAGTTTTTCCCTATTTAAACATTTTATGTCTATAAACAAAATGACATGCACACAAAAAATCCATTTTCAAGTGGAATTTATTTTTAAAATATCCTATGAACCCTAGTGCATCAAACTCATCCACACTTGATAAATTGTTTTTCCTCAAATGATTACATATAAAATCATTCCAAAGGGACCACACAAGAAACATGTAGAAATTTCAAAAATTATATCATGAAAATGAAAACATGTTTTAAATGAATAATTTTTGAAAATTATAGACACCCCCTTCAAGACTTATCAATCCTAAAATAAAATAATAAAAGTTAACTCAATTCAAATTTTCAAGTTTCCATAATTATTTCCTTTTTTTAATATGTAATTTTTATTATTAATTAAAAATAAATTCCCTCTATCAATTTCCATATCATCACACACTTAGGTTGGTTAGGCAAGTGATCTCATCAACACAAAATGGTGATCTATCAATTTTATAGGTCACAAAAACTCATTGAATTTCTATTTTATGTTTAGGAATAGATCACTATCATCATGGTTATGTCTATAATACCTCAAATATTTCATTTGATTAATATGATAGAATTGAAATTTTTGGTACCCATACTTTTATAATGACTCACCTTGATTAATTTAAGTCAAGAGCTTATGAAATTTATACTGTATAATAACCTTGTTTGAGGGATAAAAAATTTCAAAGCTTCACTTATACTAATTAATAAATTAACTTCAATGTTAAAGGTTCCTTAATTTAAAATACTCCATCATAAAATCCATCTTTAAACATGATGTTTTAAGATTAAAATTTTAATAACTCTCCTTAAATTTACTCAGCCCACTCACATCAAAGATGAAATTATCAATCTGCAAATATGTAAAATTTTAAAATGATTCATCAAAGATAAAATCGTTTAACTAATACGAATGAATAAAATTTATACCAACACTTAACTAATATCTAAGAAAAACATGTAGTCCTTGTAAATGCCAAGGAAATTGATCAAATGGGGTTCTAGAGATTAAGGATACCTCCCCCTCACTTAAGACCGGTCATGGTCCTCCATGAGTGTATAAGGTGTGGAAGGTTGAGAAATGGTAATGAATGAAAGGAAAGTGGGGGAAATTTTAATATGGGATTTTAGAAGTTAAATAAAGAATACTCCCCTAGAGTGTGTCCAAATGAAGGGAATTAAGTTTGTGTTCGAGAGCCCTCCAAACAGAAGAGTGAACTGGAAGTCATGCAAGGGTGGCCACCTATGTTCTTAATTAGAGAAAACAGAAAGTGTGAACCTCTAATTACATAACATTATCATGGGAAAAAATATATAGAAAATAATAAAACTAGAAAAATAAAATTGATCTATATCACACACAACATAGATAGATAAAAACAATACAACAAATGTCTAGTCATGAGAATGAAATTTTGTGAGATGAGGGAAATAAAAATAGTCATTGGAATAGAAAATAGTTATTCCTAGACTTTCAGGGATACACAAATATAGGGCTCTATAAAAAATACTTGTGCGGCCTCAAACCAATCCAGATATTCCCTATCTATCTCATAATCCATGCTCGTAGAAGTTGTGCGGGAAACACTAGCATCACCCACCGAAGAAGTGCCTGCTCAACTCCCACATGTTTTTATCTTATCACTAGATGTAAAAGAGTCCCATAAAGTGGACTAAGTTATAAAATCATCATTAGAGGTGTAGTAGTAAGGAGGAAGGTTTGGTAGGGGTAGTAAAGGATTGGAGGAGGGAAATCTTATAAATTATCACCTTCCGATTGGCATCGAGTATATTCAAACATCCAGTCGAACATGATATACATATATGGATTGTGTTTCCACTATAGGTTTTGGAAATCATATAGAGTGTCTTCCAGTTCAGGGTGGGTGGAATATGGGTAGTAATAGGGTGGTGGCATGAATGTGTCTAGGCTTGGTGGGTGGTCTGTGGTAATATGAAATGGGGAGTAGTTCTCCTCCCCAAGTGGTAGACTATGGTGAGAGGCGTCGGGCGAGGGGGTGAATTCATAAGTCTCATTGTGGGTGACCTCCTTAGATCCTTTAAAAAATATTTCTTCCCATCAAACTCAAGAATTCTCATACACCGGGCCATAGTGATATCCAAAAGAAGAGATGGGTCAAGTTTTTATAAGGAATACTTAACAAAATTTATCCTCATTTTCTCAACCAAGAGAGTAATATAGAGGAATCAAAAAATTCCCCCTTCATCTTACTAAATATATCCATAATGGACTTTGTAAAGATGAATTTCAGGTTTGTGGTATTATCATAGATTGTGGAATAGATAAAAATAAAATGTGGTGGTTTCATTTTCCTTTATTATCTAAGGGAGTTGTAAAACTAGTTGTGAGGACCTTGTATAGGATATAATGGATAGGATTGATAAATCAGAATGCCTTGGAGGTTTATGGAATGTAATTTATCCCCATTAGTGTGATTTGGCCCCAAAATTCTCATACTATGATAGAGTCCCAAGTTAGAGTGATCATATGGTAATCGGTGTCACTCATTAAATCTTCATCATATAGGCCAATCAGAGTTTCAAAGTTCCTGAGATGAGAATTATATAACTGATTCAGGAGGTGGAATGTGATGTCATCATCCTTATTGATAATCTCACCATTTTCATGAGTGGCATATCGATCATTGCAATGAATTTTTTTTGCAAACTCCAAGACCAGATCATTATCTGTCATTCCATGCATATAAAGGGAATTTTTGAGGTGACCTATATCAATTAAGTATTAGATATCCTCTTTAATTCCAATGGTGTCCATGTTTTGAGGCCCAACTTAGTATTGGGGGAGACTTATTGGGTGGAAAAGACTCGGTATAGTTTATTTTCTTCTTTTCTGAATAATTTCATATTGCACACTAACCTGAAACTACTCTATTATTTCATTTATTTTTTAGTTCTATCTATTTCAAATTATTTACAGGTTATTTTTCTCCTAAAATGGGAGTTTTGGGTCATGAAAAAAAAGTCTCATGGTTAAGGCTCATGGTTTGTCAAATCATGTAGAAACCGTGAAATGGATTATATGATTTTTCATAGCCAAACTGTATGGTCGGAGAATGGTTTACCAAACTATGTGTCATTTCCATGCATTATGCTACAGAATCCCAGTATAGGGAGTATGGTTGGTGCATAGTTTGACAAAATCTATGACCAAACTATGCTCGGTGATAAATTTCATTAAAAATGGACTTTTACCATTTTCCCCTCTATGTTTTTTATCCCAAATTGCCCCTTTCTCCTCACATTTGGATTATGGGACACTAGGAGGCTCCTCTGATGCCTCTCCCTTGGTTCCCCCTTCATCATGGTGGATTATCATGATTTATTCAAGGTTTTGATGTGATTATTCAAGTTAATATCATTCTACCTTACTCTTCTCTTTACTTATTATATTTTATCTTTGGTGCTTCTTCCTCCATGGTTTCAGTGGTCTAGATTCATGTTTCTTTGTTTCTAAATTGGGGTTTTTGGTTTTCTATGGTTACTCTTGGTCTATTTTGATTCCTTGGACCTCTTTGGGGGTGGATTTGAGTTTTCATTGTCAAAGGTAGAAATTTTTTAGGTAGGTTACCATATATTCTAGAATTTAAATTAAAAAATATAATTTATTAGGGGTTTTGTTGGGTATTTTCATTATATTATGAGATAATATATCATCTAAAAGGGTTGTGATTACTAGAATGAGTTCCTTTCTTGTCATTCATAATTTCTATAATCTATCATCTTTTTTCCTTTAATAAATCATGTTTTCAAGTTTTTTTGAAATTCTAAGATCCTAGGGTGATTTTATGGTCTTCTAATTGGTTTCAAATGTTTGAATTTGTAAATAATAAGATTTTTCTGGCCTTTTGGCCAGTTTTTTATAAAGTATTAGTGGAATTTTTGGATTTTAAATAACTTTAAAACGGTTTTTAACTCTCTTCATTCTTTTTAAATATGACTTATATACACATACATATATATATAGGTATCATCTTTGTATATATTCACACAAGGTTGGGTAAATATATACATTAGGTCAAGTGGTATTTATATATATATTGATGTTAATATGTGTCTAAGTGTAGGGAGTAGATTTTTAATTTTAAAGGATATGGTTTATAAGTGGTTTACAAATGATAAATGTTTATTTATGAGTGTGAATTCCTGGTTGGCACATTGTAAATGTGGTTTTTTCATTAGGATACAAAATTTCCTTTTGGAAAGAAAGATGTTTCCTTGAAAATGATTTTGAATCCTCAAAATACTAAGGCCCAGTTGGAACTTTTAAATGCTTAATTTGGAAGTGTAAAACTCTATGTAAGTCCAATAGTTTAGGGATTGTCTTCCTATAAATGGTGTGAGGAGGTGGTAATAGCATGTATGATGGATTGTGATGACTCATGATTGAGATATTGTAGTTGTAATTTCTTCCTCACCTCCCATTTTTTCTTTTATCAAGGGATCTTATGAATCTTAGTGAGAGTCAAGAGGTGTTTTCTATTTTTTCCAAAGTAGACCGTCTATATCCCTATGGTAAGAAAAGGAAATAGTGGATTGTACTACCATTGAGGCTAGTTTAAAGAAATCAGGTGGGTTATAGATTATGGATCGCATCGATAGGCTAGAAGATGGTTCCAAAATGAGTATGTCTGTAGTATATTCAGTTGGTGTTTAGGATACTCCCATGAAATCTATTTTATAGGTACTCTACCTTTTTCTGTTTTGTGAAACTTTTATAAAATAATTTTCACTGTTTTTCTTTCCTACTGGAACTCTTACTTTACTGCATGTTTCACATTATAAACAGTTTATTGGAAATTCTATCTTTCATTAAAAACTATTTGAAATTAAAAAGTTAAATGGATATTATAACCTTTCATATTTATAATTTTTTGGAAGGAAAATAAAAACTTGTTTTCATATATTCATCTTTTCAAACTAGCATGAAATGGTTTTATCTTTAAAGGTTAAGTATAGGCTGCAAATTTCTCTTTGGAATCCCTACTAATCATCTAGGTTCTCATGCCTACATTATCATTTTTAGTTTTAGGTTTTCTCTGGATTTGGATCACTTAAGGAGCGATCATGGTTCTATGGTTAATGGTAACCCTATAGGTCACATGGAGGTATGTTTAGTTGTCATTTATTTTCTATTTATAGTGGTTGTTTTATTCTTTCAATTATTATTTATTTACATTTGGTTCAAGGTATAAATCATTCCCAAATGTATTATTCTTGATTTCCATCACTATTTTCTAGCCTAGGAGGATCAGTAATGCTTCTCAAGCTTTTTCTCAAATTGTCTGGGGTGCTCTATTTGTGTTCAACCTGGGATGGTTCATGAAAAAATGGTATCATAGAAATTTTTAACCTTGTTATTTGGGGTTTTTAGGTAGTGTGTAGATATTATATTTGGAATTAAAGTGGTAAATCATGGGTAGGTTCTTTATCACTAGTTATTCATAAGGATGGTTGAGTTTCCAAAGTAGTTTGGGATTATTGTGTCTTTAATATGAGCTAGGTTATCAGATTTTTTTGAGGTTTTGGGTCTCTATTTGAGTGATAATTAGGGTAATTTAGAATTAGTTGGTTATTTTGAGGGGCTCCAAGGCTTATGGAGGATTTTTTTAGGGATTCAAGTAGTTCATGGGTACTATGAACAGTCTATAAACCCATGTGTAGGCTATGAGTACACCTCTATTAACCCTCCAATGGGATTCATATGGTTAGTTCATAGTCTTCCAAATAGTGTGTCCTGACCACGCATGAGAATTTCTTCTTTTAAATTCTTGGAATTTTTATTCTTTCAGTGTTTTGTTTCTTCAATTCATTCTTGTTATCGGTAGAAGTTGATTTTGGGATATTTATTTTAGTTTTCAATTGATTTTTAGTTTATCAAGGATGTATTTTCAAGATAAAAACATTGCATTGTTTGATAATTAAATAGAAATTAATTTGTATTTTGAAAACTTTATGGAAATTTGGAATGGAAATTTAATTGGGATTTATCAATTTTTTTTATGATAAAATATGGATTTGGATTTTTTGGGTTCTTCAAAAGAATGATTTTAAAAGTGACCCCTATCCTTTTTATTTGACCCTTGGTATTCCTTATGAATGTTCACATATATGTATGTTTGTGAATGATAAGTGTGTAATTATATGTGTATGTGGGTGTGCACATAAGAGGGTTCATGTTTGTATGTATGAAAAGATCATAGTAATAACATAGTTAATTATTTGATTTCTTAAGTTGGTTTTTGAATTCCAAATAAGTTTGAAAGGAAAAGGGGGGATTTTAAATTGAGACTTGGTTTTGAAGAGAGGTTTGTGGTTTTAAAATTAAAAGGGGGGGGGGGGGTTGAAACAAATTTAGAGGATATTTATGTAAAGGACCTATGAATGTTTTAAATAAAAATCTTTTGGGATTCTAATATGTACTCAAGTGATAAAAAATTATTCAAATTAAACTATGGAATTTAAAGTGGCGTCAAATCTGATAGTGAGAAATTAAAATTTTGAAATGTGAAATTTTGAGTTCTAAATGGTTTTAGATTGTGATATTTTAAAATTTAGTTTAGTGATTTGGTTGATTTCCTTTCTAGGATTAATATTTTGAGTTGATATTTAATTATTAATATTTAGGATTTAAATTGATATTGTTATTTATATTCCCTTGTGTTCCTTTAATTATTTAGATTATTCCTCCCTGAATAGTTTTTAGGGTTCATAAGGATTTGAAAGTGGCTTGGTCAATTTATGACACCACCCAAACTCATGATAGAGTGGTAGGTCTGGTTCCTTTTTAAGGATTTTCTATTCATTGAGGTCATCTGGGTTCTAGAGAGGAAGTAGAGTGGATTTTGGTAGTTTATTTAATCATCAAATCCATAGGAACTTCTGAATCTATAAGGGTAAAAGTTGTTCGGGGACTTTTTGAAGGGCCAAGTTTGGATCAATGGAATATCATCCCTTCTCGGTTACGAGTTGGGATGTCATGGTAGTTCTTTAAGACTATGTTTTCTCAGTGGTTACTTCCTAAATATTTTAAGGTAAAGAAGTTGGTGGAGCTTATTAGACTCCAACAAGATCAATGGATGGTTAATGAGTAAAATGACTATTTTAGTGATTTGGTTCCCTTTTCTCCGGTGGTCATATCAAATGATTCTTTGAAGTCTCATCAGTTCGTGAAGGTTCTTGACTCGAATATCAGTGATAAATCCCTTTCAATTAAGTGGTACTATTTAATGGGTTGGTGAATGAGTCATATCTAGAAGATTTGGATTTTTGGGGAAACATTTACAGAGTAGTGGCTCTATTCCTTTTGATGCTGGTAAAACTAAATGTCTGTTCAGAAGTACAAATTGGAGGAGATTGTATTTCATGAAACTTCTTTAGTTGTTTCCACTATAGAAAGGAAACATTCCCTTATGTGCTTATAATGTGGGTAGTTCAAGTATTATAATACCTCTTTCTTGGATATTCCAAATACTAATCATCATTGTGGTCAGTTGGGTCACCCTTAGAAGTTTTGTATTCAAAAGTGTCTTTGGGGGAAGAGATCTTCTCCAGTTTTGGGATCCTGATATTGGATCTTGTATCTTTGAGGTATTTCCCTTTCTTTTTACTTACCCTAATTTTCTAGTTCTAAATTTTTCCCCTCAATTATGTATTGAATGGTTGTTCTGAGTAATTTATGAATGTAATTTTTTTGTTTCACTATTGACATCCCCTAGGTTAGAACTTCTAGTAGTGGACTTTCATGTTTCATCTCACTCTGGTTGAAGAAGCATGATATCATGATTTTAAATGGTGGTAAGACCACCATATAAGGATATTATGGTTAATATAACCATAAAATACTTCATTTTACTCTTTTTGGTAGTTTTTAATTCTGATGGACTGGGAAATTATTTGTCCCCAACCTCAAATATAGTAGTTTCTTAGCCTGGACTCTAGGTCATGTGATGGGTTCTCATGGATATAATGAATAGACCACAATGAGTTTTGTTGGTTATTTCTATGTTAGGGGTAGTTTTGTTCCCTATTTGAGTTTTTTTTATTGGTTAAGGTCTCCTTTTCTTTTCATTTTCCTGTTTGATGGTTTGAGTTCCGTAGTTTCATTTGTTTTTTCTTGGAAGTTTGGTTAAATTTTTTAGGATGGTCACTTTATCCCATTTTTAATTTCAAAATTATGATCCTTAAATGGAAATTTAGAGTTGGTTCTTTAGTCCTATGGTTCTGGGGTTTCATTTTGAGTAGTTTTTTATCCTTTCTTTAGTCAAGATCAACTAAATCTTTTGGAATTTTTGGGGAAAAAAGTGTCATGGTGGGGAGAATTGTCACACCATAACCTAACATTAATATATTATTTAATTTATTTTCGAATTATATCTATTTAAATTTCCTTTTATATTATTTTTATTCATCTCTAGTAATTTTTTGTCATGAAAATCATTTCACACAGTTAAGGTGCATGATTTTTCAAACCATGTGATAGATTATATTATTTGTCATATCCAAACTGCAAGGTTGATGCATAGTTTTCCAACACAAGAGGTTTAGGAATACTTCTCAAGCCTTGTCCCAAATCATCTTGGATGCACAGTTCATGGTCAAACCGGGATAGTTGGTGACATTTCAAGTGAATTTTATAAGGTTTTTCAAATCCACAACCTCATGAACTTTGGGAGGAGGTTATGGTGGGGGTTAAGGGTTTTGGGAAGCATCATGTGGGAAAATAAGCATAACAAAATCTCACACAACATAAAGAAAAGGATTTATAATTTATATTTAAATATTTTGATCATAATAATTATCTATGGAAACCCTAATTACATGGAATATTTAAAATAAAAATTGGGATTTTTGAAAAATTAGTGGTGTAAAGTGTGCGTAATGATACATTTGGAAAAAAATTCATGATAACAAATTAAAAAAGAAGGGGAATAAGGAAATTAAATTGCAAATTGAATGGTGGATGAGAATATAAAACCTAAACTTAAATATAAAGGAAAGAAATTAGAGGTGAAAAAATGATGAGGAATAGTAAGAAGAAGAATAAGATACCTAAGGTTTTGTCTCACCAAAGAAAAAGGGTGAAGAGAGTGAGTGGGAAGAATATAGGAGAGGGAAGAGGGGTATGGGAACATTAGAGAGTGGGGGATTGTGATTTTGGGTGGGGTATTTTTAAATTTTGGGTAGAAAAATTGAAAATTAAGGGGGGTTTTAAAATGGAGCACAGTTGTACCACATGGTTTGGTAAACCATTCGGTAATCATATGTATGCTACTAGAAAGGGAACCACCCCTTGAACAGTCACTTCACATGGTTCTATAAACCACGAGATGACCATGTGAATAGTTTTATATTTTTTTATTTCCCTTTTTTATGGTTTTAGTTCACATTTTGGTAAATCGTACACTACACATTCAGGGTGATCTATATTTGAAATTTTGATTCATAGCCTATTTTTTAAAATGAAATGTTATCCCTTATTCTGAAATAAGATTTTTAAAATTTATTTTAAAAATTAATTAAGGATATTTAAAGAATATATTAATACCTATATAATGAAAATTAAATCAAAAAACCCATCACTTCATACATATCCTATAACTGAAACACATAAAAAATGAAACTCACTAACATTATCTCTTAAGAAAATGAAAAAAACAAGTTTTTAAACAATCTTATGAAACATTGGGTTACCACCCAGTAAATAATAAATTTAATATCTTAATATAGACATAATTTGGCCTCTTTATATCAAAAATTTAATTCGGAAACCATTCCCACCATGTGCTTCATGAAGGATTACCTACAGAGGATATTCCACATAGTTTCCCCACATAGGATTTCCATATAGGTTCTCCATGTAGGGTGTTCTTCATAGGGTCCTCTATGAAGGTGCTCTATGCAGGCTACTCCCCACAGGCTGCTCCGTGTAGGCTTCTTTGCGTAGGTGCTCCATGTAAGTTGCTTTGTGGAGGTACTTTAAGAAGGTCATTGATATTATATACCTTTAATAACATAATGAACCTTACTTTTTATTAATTCCATCTAATTTGAAATAATTATAAGCTTCCTAAGGGTCTCAAGGACTTGGGTGAGAGACTTGGGAAATCATAGCTTCAAGATGTTGCTGGTTCTTCTAGCCTCTTCAAATGACAAGCCCAAGGGTCCTGATTATAATAAAATTTAGGACCCTAGTCAAATGTGGTTATCCATGTAGGTGATCCTAGTATGTTCTCCATGAAAGTGCTCCGCAAAGGCTGCTCCGTGTAGGCTACTTTGCGAAAAAAAATGTCAAACTTCTAACATCCAAAACATTTTGAACTGTAATTCTTTTTGGGATCTATGACCAATAAAATTGAAACCTAAAAATATAATTAAACCCCTATAACATAAATATATTTGGAATTATTTATAAGGAATATCCATCCATTATTTTGTGGGTAATATTATGGAACATGGAGATTCAGTTGACTTCATGTGGAAAAGTCAGTGGCATGAATGTTTTAATGCAAAAAAAATCACCCACCCATAGAATTAAATTCATTTGTAATGAAAAGAATCTTATTATAAGGAATATTTAAGGAACATTGATGCATTACTAAATCATCTTGTGTGATTTTGATCTATATCACGAATGGGATGATACTTTCCAAAAGGTGGATCTCAACTCAAGGATTTTGGGTGTCACAAATAAGAGAAGATTGACTCAATTAATTTAGGTTACCAAGAGAAACAATTCAATAAATGTGTTTTGAGTTTATATTAAGGTTAATCCAAAGAAAAATTATTAATATCCTAAATCAATAAAGGTATATATTCCATGGATTAAAATTGGGTGGAATAAAAGATAATTTGTGGTTGGATACAAGACAGGAGATCTGGATATCACTACATATCTTCTGAGAGTAGGAATCTAGCCACATGTATTTTTTTTAAATAGACACTTATGTGCATCATTCTCATATATATAGGGATTTAAATTCCACATAGGTTCATTGATGAAGAAATCTATGATTAAATATCCTATGTAGATCTATCTCATACATAAAAGAGTACATATCTTCCCTTTACCATGGATTCATGTATAGGGACCCATGTTTCCAGGGGATTTTGCAATGATATGACTCTCATGTTAAAACTTAATGAGGCATGGGGTAGTACTCTCTAAGTAGTTTATGTTCATGATGGATATATTATACATAATATATCATTTTTTCATGAAAATGAAGACTTTTTAACTTTAAAAATTCTTGAGTGGAAAAAACCTGCTCTAATTTTTTCCTAGGTTAATGGACCTTGTGAGGATATCTCGATTTTTTCTAGGGCTGAATGATAGTCCTTATGAGATTTATATATTTTTATTTTCACCCTAAATTTTTTCTAATCTATAAATGGGGATACTTAGTAGGCAGGAACTTGTCTTTTTATCAGGATTCACTTTTTGGGTTTTCATCATGATGAGTATTATGCCTTTTTCTTTTATTTAAAATGCTCATGTTTTTCTAAGGTTTTGCAGGTTGCATGCCTAGTGAGTAGAAACTCAAATTTTTCACAGGGTTCCCTTTGAATTTTTTCAACTCAGTGAGTACTATGTCTCTTTCCATTGGATGTTTACGGTCATTCAATATAGGCCAATACAATGGATATTTTTTGTCAAACAGCTTTGACTATAAAATGAGGCGGCCTATATAGAAAGGGAAAAGAGAATGTCCAATGTGAATGGATGGTTAAAAATCTAATATTGACTATATATAATAAATATGATGCATTCCTTTAAAGTTAATGAATCTTTTACTTGAGTGGTGTGTTTACCAGGGATGTTTGTGTGGTTGAAAAAAAATATAGGAATCCAACATGAAGAGAGGTCCAACAGGGCCTTGTACCAAAAAAATGTTTCTAAGAAATGTTCAAGATAGTTTAAGGTCATGATACATATACCATGTTGTGGATAGTAGTTTTCAAAATGATAATATCTTCATAAGTCTTCAGGATCTCCAAAGGAGAGTCACACACAGATTTAAAGGGGCACAAGAATATAATGTCATAATAATTCTTTGAAAATAGAAACCATTCATGAATGTGTAACAATTTTGGTACTTGAATATCTCAAATACTTAGGTTACGGAAGGTGTACATAATATCCTATGAATTTATAGATCAATTGGAACTTGAGGCTATTGATAATAGAATAGCCATTAGTAATGGTGGAAAACTAAGGTTACACATAGTCAATGGATGGTGCATGGGGTTCAGGTGTACTTCTCCTCCAGGACCAAAATTTTCTCTTAGGGGTCACTTCATAGGCTAAGTGGAAAGCTATGTTTTTCACCATCAAATAATAGAGGAGTACCTTCATATAAATCAATTCATTTTACCAAATTTTCCATACAATATAGAATAAATAGGATTAATCAAATCAAGGTTGGGGGTTCCAAGAGGAGTAAATCAACTCAAAAAATATTTGGTGTCAAATCAGACATTAAAGATATAAAGTGGGTTCATGGGTAACATGAATATTCAAGAATGTTTTGATAACCCTAAAGTTTATGCCATTGTGTAATGAACACATTCTCATGAAGAAGAGATAAAAACTTATAATATTTTGATTTGTAGTCTATGGTCTTAAAACTGGGACTATAAAGGGATAAAGATTAAGGTTGTATAGCTTGGACCAAATGTTTTTATTATTTAAGGTCATACATATTAGACCAAATTTTATTAGTGTTTAAAGTCACATAGCATGGATTGGAGGTTTTCAGTAGGTCCCAGTATAGTAAATCCTATCATTACTATGTATCTCATTGTAACAAGAATCAATCAATACGTAGTTCTAGGAATGAAATGGTCTCCAACATAGATCTAACTCATATGTAGGGAAAGGGGAATTTTATTTTGATAATGGGGATATAAAAGAGATAATACATGTTAGAATATCTTGTGAAGATCTAGCTTATACATAGAAGGTGTGGTATTAATATTCTGAGGAACGGATGGTTTGTGTACCAAATATTTCTACAAAGATCAAGATCTAGTATAGGGAAGAAAGGGGCCATAGAATATTTACCACCCTGTATAGTTTATAGTCATAGAGGATGGAATTATACCTCATAGTTTAATTTCATGTGGCATGGAAAGTGACCATGTAGTTTAATTTCATATGGTATGTACATGGTTGAAATGTAGTTTATAGTCTTGCTGCATGGACTAGCATGGGGAAATTTAAAACCATGCACCCCAAACTATGTTCCCCATATTTTAATAAAACTTTCATCTCAATAACAATAGTTAAAGTGAATATTCAGGTTTCATAATCTCACATGAGTCATGCTCGGTATGATAAACAATAGAAAACATAGAAAATTATTTGAACCACACAAGAGTGTATGATAGGGAACATGTGGGGGGATTTTATTTTAATAAAATAAAGAATATCTATAGAGATTTGGATATCATAGAGGGTCATGGTTAAAAGTGATTAAAATTCATGGTTGGTCCTAAAAAAGAATATTAAAGCATCACTAAGTGATGTTCCCACATGTGTCGTTGAAATCGAATGGGCTACAGCTAGATTAAAATTGTATTGTTTTCCCAAACTTCACTTTCTACTAAGGCTTAGTATAGTGAATGTTTGGGGTCGATCCCATGGGGAAAGAAATATTGAACTTTCAACCTATGGCTTGGGCCTTTTTTGTGGGAGTCCTTGAGAGTTTGTCCAGATTTTGAATTCTATAACTAGAGAGTTTATTGTTTTCTTCAGGAATAAGAGAGAGATCGGGATCAATTTCAGGTATCTATAGAAAATATGATCTTAATTCTAACTTGGTAGGATCCTAAGGTTTAGGCTATGAAGCGAAGTGGTAAATAGTTTACTATGATCAAATCTACTAGTTCTACATAAGAGGTAAATATTCCTTGATCATGAAATAGTGACAACCTAGATGCATTAGGCTTAGATTCTAAGGCAAAGAGTATGTTAGTCTATTGTTCGTAGCCTAATCTACTCCAACTAGGATAGGGTCCTTCATTTAAATATCTCGTAGTTAGGGATGTTCAAATGAATTGTATAGACAAATTTTTTTTATCTTGATTACTATCCCTTAAGGGTACCAAGTTGAGAATTAATGAATTTATTGAATTTAGATGCCTCAACTCTCAATCCCTACCCTAGGGGGTTTAGCCACTCATGGTAAGAATCAATGCAAGAAAATGGAAAATAATAATTGTTCTCAATATGAAAATAACAATCAAGTTTAAATGGTTAACACACATGAAATGATTTAGATTCACTAAATGGGATGAGCATGAAATTGGGATTAAAGAAATGTATATCACAATTCAGTTGAATACTTACTTGAAATGAGAGTAAAAATAAATTTTACATGATTTCATCGATGATTGATGATGAAAAAATGTGATGATGTGAAAAGGGGGTGAAGGTGATGATGAAAAACAATACAAAATTCTTGTATTAAAACAAGATAGTAAAAAGAGACTAAGAAATTTGAGTTTAGGGTTGTGGGAATAGAATATAATGAGAAAGGAATGAAAAAAATAGAAATTCTCTACTCTAGAATCTCTCCAAATATATTGCCCTGCATATTTATTTATTGAAGAAAACATACATGATGTGTAATGAGTATTCACATCATGTATTGACGATGCATGTAAATCTCAATGGATTTTTAATCTACATGCATCTCGCACGTATCTCATTCGATATTTGATTATTTGACTACTTTCACGTCATGTATCTCAGAGTCATGCTGTGTACCTTCTTTCTAGTTATATATTTGAAACGGATTTTGTGTTCAAATGGTTCATGATGTGTATTTGCCACTCACAATGTGTAATGTCTTCTTCACTAGAAAAATTCATGACTTGAGTTGTGAATTCCTTCACAACTTGCAGCATGTTGTGAAACCCTACTACATGTTGTGTAATGAGGTTTCACGATATATAATAGGTGAATTCTGCTCTTTTTCTCCATTTTCTCCTTTGAAATTTTGGAATCCTCATTTCTGAAAAATTCAATACATACCAAGCACATTATCAAATAAATTATTAAAAATACTTAACTAAATGACAACAAAAAGTAGATATGATTTTAGCTTATCAAATTCCCCCACACATAAACAATTTCTTTTCCTCAAGGAAAAAGGTCACAAAAAATATTTCAAAAACATAAGAAATTTTTTAAAACAAGAAGCATTCATTATGTCCAGGAAACTAAAACTAAGTGTAAGGAGGAAAGTATAGACTTGAAAATCATCCATGCATAGAAAATTTATCATGCCTTATAGCTCAGTTATTTAAACAAATTATAATATTTTAATTAAAATCTCTTAACTAATCCTTGAATTCAATACCTGTTTTCAATTTGTCTCAAAATGAATTTTCTCTCATCACTTAGGGTAAAATGAAATTGGATTTCTGCTCATACCCTGAGTACATGATCCTCACCATAGGCTAGAAATGGTTCTATCATTTCTACTTTATAATTATAGGTACAAATATTATCATGAGGGCTTCAGAAATTGCATTTTAATGACTTTGAGGCTATAGGAAGGTGGGTAAGAAGTGAAAATAAAGCTAAAAATGGGAGTAAGATATAAATTATAATGCATTAATTTCATTAAAAGTGTAATAAAATTAATCCTCCAAGATAATCAAGTAAAAAATCCCAGCATCTCAGTTTGGATCCATGTATATTTCAAGTAAGTTCAAGAGGGGTATCATGTTCCTTTCCTTTTTATTTTTTGTATTTTTATTTTTCTAAATTTGTGTCTAGGCCAGATCTCATATCTATCCCCTAACCACATATGATCCTTCAGGGGATTCATCGATATGGTAATGGTGATTTTTAACCTTCATAATACATAACTCGTGTCAATTATTCTTTTATTTTTGTAGTGTGTGAAGGAACATAATATAAGTGAAATTCTATAAAGTATATAGGGATTGCAACCAAATAGTATGATGAGTAACAGGATACATATTTTTAGTAGAATCATACCGTGTTGTTTGAAATCCTCCCCCACACTTGTTCAAATTAAATTCATGCATTATACCAGGATCGGGTTAGGAAGGGATAATCGTCTTAGAATAGCTTCATCCAAAAAATTTCATTCATGGAAAATACAGGCTTAATGAAGAAAGGAAGAAAGGTGGGTCTCAAGAAAAAGTGGCACAATAAATATTTCCCCAATAATTTTAAAATTTTACTTGTTCAGTCATACTTCAATAATATCTCAATGCATGTTCTGATATGTTTTCATGTCCCAAGTATCTCTCAAGAAATATTCTCAAAAAGAATATGAAATTACAGGCTTATAATCCTCTTGGGGATGATAATAAAAATAGAAATTGGCAATCAAAAAGGGTATAAAACTATGTAGTCATTCAATTAACCATAATTTCAAAAAAATTAATTTGAATTTAATTTCTAATCTCATCAATCATTCTAAAAATATAAACAAAAACAAAACCTATATTCTAACAATTTAAAACATAAAATTTTATTTTATTTAAATGGGAATAATGTTTTTCAGGTTTAAAACATGATTATAATTTTGAAAAATATCGCCTAGATAGATGAGACTAGGAAAACATTCAAGTGTATCTAAAGTGAAACTTATGAAAAACTCCCACACACTTATAAAGAGATAGTTTCCACACTTCCCATGGAATTATTGTGGGAGTTTAATAGAAAATAAAGATAAAAATTTGAAATGGAATTTGAAAATTTTAAAACTAAGGGAATTGAGAGCTCCTTGTAAGAATCGGTATGCCAAGATAGAACTTGGGTTGTCGTGATTCTATTTCAGGTTCACCATTAAAATGGGTTAGAAAACAAATCTTTTACTTGATTAAACATTAGTCCACATTTTTGAAACAATGATAAGTAGAATAAAAGGTATTTTCACATAATGATAATCATGGGAACAAATTTTATTTAAATTTAGCATATTTTTACAATAGATCTTAAAAGGGGCTCAAAATTAAAAAAAGACTCTAAAGTGATGAATCAATCTAGAAAAGTGATGAAATATGGGTTGACTCACATAAAGTGCTAATAGAACATCGTCAGCCAGACTGATGGATCATAATATTCTGTATGATGTACATTGGTTCAGTGTCTCCTTTGGTTTCTATAGCTACTAGTGGCGGTGTATTCCATCTTACAGGGTCACTTGACCGGATTTATGACTTCAAGGGAAACATTATCATGAATCAGATGAGGAAATAATGATATTTGTTCTTGTTGTGGATGCTTTTTTTCATGAATTTCTTGTGAAATTTCTTAAATTTGAAGTTCTATTTCATCCACGTGTTGAGTTTCCCTTTGGACCAGAACAGACGGTGGTACAGGTCCATCAACAACCATATATGACACATAAGAGCTAGACGTGACTATTTAAAATATGAAGGAAATGAAAATCAAGCCAATTAGAAGTGACACAAAAATCAATTTCTATATATATAAATGAGAAGTACAAAAAGTGGGCATACATAGTGTATAAAAGAAAACCGCTACTCATATCACTAAAATTGCACAACCAAAAACAAGAAAAATGGTCGACTAAGATCAGTAGTTAGGACTAAAATTCTCCTCCAATGTCAACCCGTTGTCGGGTGGTGGTGAATGATGTCCGAATGGATCAGGGGAAGTGGCTACAACAGTAGTAGGAGGATCAGTGATAGGGGGTAGAGTTGCGGAGCTGGACAGATGGGATGGGGTAAGTGGTGTATAGGTTTCGATCTGAAGTGGGTTCTTGGGTCTAGCAGTTGGATCGATGAAGGGCACCTCTATGGATGTAGTGGTGGTCGTCCCCTTTCCACATCGGGAATGCTTGTCTAGGTACTTCCATTGGGCATCAGGGTCAGTAATGTCATCGGTCAGGTTAGGGTGGGCTATGTGTGATGTATGAACGGTGGTATATGAGGGTCTGATAAGGGCTGGTGGTGGTAGAGTGGTGAAATTAGAAGGCTCGGTGAAAGGAAGACGCATATGGGTGGAGATCTGGTGCAGGTTCTCCAGAAAGCATAACTGCATAGCCCAGAGATCCGAAGGAGTGGGATGGGTGGGTGGAGGAATGGTAGAAGTGGTGGTGGTAGAGGCAGGAACATGGGTGGGTGGTGCAGTAGAAGTGGTGGGTTGAGCACGAGGTGGGTCTGCTCTTGGTGGTGGGTCTATTGTAGGTACTGCATCATGAATTACTAGTTCCCAGTGATACACATCATCCTCCCTCATCAATAGACTCATATTTTATAGAATCAAGAAATCAATGATCTCAATAGGTCCTAGGGAGGTGACTGAAAGAGCTATATCAAAAATGCTGAGGTCCCTATCCAGGTGGTAAATGAATGATCTGCACATCAAAGTTCCTCAAATCCATTGTGCATTATCCTTATAGTAATAAGAGAACTTTGCATCCATGTTGACAGACGATCCAACCCATGGCTGCTACCAAGATGAGTACATCTGCCTGGATCACGCTCCCATGTGACTCTGCTCTGGAAAACTATGTGTACGTCAAAGCTCGATGAAGTATCCACAAACTTGGGCTCCACAACTGGGTAGACTTGGTGATCTGTGGGTCATGGGGTATCTAAAGGTCATGTGCAATTATCTTCTAAAGGCTCCTTGAATCAGATTGGGGCATCTCAATATAATGTGTTGGAAAGACCTTGGACATAGAAAATTCATCTGTATAGATTCCCAGGCCAATACCGAACTCGACGAATGATAACTCATGTGGTCAGCCACCCAGAAGGAATCGAAGGCTGTCTATCACCACCTCAAATTTCGATAATAACTCTAGGAAGATCACCCTATATGTCTCCTCACGTAACTTAATAATGCAGTCTATATGAATTTTCTTGAGAGTTCAAGGAGGGAATCACTGATATTTAGGCGGGCAAGAATAGGAAGGTCCGAAGTCTTGTTCATTATCATGGTCTTAGCCTGCGGCCTAGTAAGGTTTACATGGTGATTCATGTTTTAGAAGCATATTATATGATGAATATATAAGTTTTCATTATTGGAAGAGTCCTCAGAGGTATATGAGGACTCGTTTTAGGCAGCTGGTGAAGCATGGTCTGTTGTATGAGGTACGAAAGGTGTTTTAGGTGTGGCGCTATGTGAGTTCTTGGTCGGCAGTTGCTCATCATCATCTGATGATGGCTAGGATGGTTCTACCCACATTTTATTTGTTCTTCCCATTTTATAAGGATGGTAGTTTGCAGCAGGATGTTGGGGAGGTCGGGTTTTAGGTCGAAAGAGGAAGGAGGGCTTGGGGCTATGGTGTTGTGGTCGCAGAGGGGGGTGCGGGTTCGCGCGGGAAGGAGAATGAGAGGGAGGGGTGTGTTTTCTGGTCGTGAAGGGGATGGGAAGAGGGTTTGATAATATAGTGAAAGGGAGGGGTGAGGGTGAACAAGTTTGAGGAGGGAATGAAGGTGAGCGATCAGGGGGGGTGGTCGGGAGGAAAGGGAGGGAGGTAGCAGGAGTAAGGCAAAGGGTCAGGGGAGTGGTGATCTTGGGTCATGAACCAAGGGTTCATGACCTATTTATTTTTGAAAAAAAAACTATCCTGGGGTATTAGATGACATGGCACCACCATTCACATCGTATAACTCTAGTTTTTATTGAATTTTTTATAGAAAAGATACACATCATGTAACAGTGTTACACGATATGTAATTAACTATTTTAGATCATATTTTGTTCAAACCCTAGACTCCAGCTCCTAGAAGATCCTAATATTTCTTAAGGTTATCCTAATCTAATCTAGTATAAGATGACCTACCCTAGGTTGCCTCCCAGTCAGCTCTTCCTTCAACATTGAGATCTTGACTCAATTAAGGATCAAATGAACTTAAGGCTGATGACACCGCCTTTACGGAAGGGTTCTTGAAAGGTTTTAAATATTTGACCATTAACCTTTAATGGTGGTACACCCTCTCTCGGAATTTCAATAGTCCCATAAGAGAAAAGTTGAATGACTTCAAAGGGGTCAGACCATCAAGATTTCAGCTTACCATGGAATAATTTCATTCTTGAGTTGAATAAGTGGACCTTATTTCTTAGGAAAATATATGCCTTACAATGTGTTAATCATTCCATTTATTTGTTCTTTATTTGTTGATCCTATAATTTTCATAGGAATCCCTCCTGATTTCTTCTAATTCAATCAACTATAGTACCTGATATTCTCCATCTTTCATAGAATCCAAATTTAGCTTCTTAATTGCCCAGTATGAGTGATGATATAGTTCATCTGGGAGATGACATGGTTTCTCATAAATTAGTCTAAACGGTATTTTAACTATGGGTGTTTTGTATGCAGTACATTACACCCATAGTGCATCATCGGGTTTCAAAATCCAATCTCTTAGACTTTCATTCACAACCTTCTCCAATATTTGCTTGATCTCCCTATTAGACAATTCAACTTTCCCACTTTTGTTTGGGTTTTAGGGAGTTACTATATTGTACCAGATTCCAAAATTTTTGAGTAATCCTTTAACATATTGGTTAGTAAAATGTGTTCCTCGATCTCTGATGAGTAATCTTGGAAATCCAAATCTTGAAAATACTTTCTTTTTAGTGAATTCATGAACACTTTCATTGTGTCATGTGATGTGGCTTCAGCTTCTACCCATTTTTAGACGTATTCAATGCCAACCAGAATATGGGATTTTACATGTGAATTGGGAAATGGTCCCATTAAGTATATTCCCCATATGTCGAATATTTTTACTTCTATGATGGGTTTTTGAGGCATTTCATTTCTTTTCCCAATGTTCCCAGTTCACTGGCACCTATCACAGCTTTGACAAAATTCCCTTGTGTCTTGGTGTAGCTTTGTCCAAAAAAGTCCAATTTGTAGAATTTTTTCTACAGTGCTCTCACGTCCATTATTTCCTCCTATTTTAATGTATGAAACATTTCTATCACATTTGGGATTTCATTCATGGGGATGAAACGTCGCAACAGGCCATCAGTGCAATGCTTGAGCAAGAGTGGTTCATCCCAGAAGTAATGTTTTGATTCCGCCAAAAATATTTTCCTTTATTTATATGAGAGTTCATGATGCAAAAATACCATGGCGATATAATTTTCAATATCATAAAACCACGGTTTCAGTTTAATGATGAATAGGGTTTCATCAAGGAAATCGGCTTTGATATCAGTATCATCATTGTCCATGATGATGGGTAGAGGAAATCAGGATAAATGATTTATGATCACATTTCCCATGCCTTTTTTGTCTTTGATAAAAATATAAAATTCTTAGAGTTGGAGGATCCTCCTTATTATCCTTGGCTTGGCATCCTTCTTGTTTATTAGATACCTTAGGGAAGTATGGTTGTTATGCACAATCACCTTAGATAATACCAGATAGGAAAGAAATTTTTCAATGACATACACAACGGCTAAGAGTTACCTCTCTATATTTTTTTAGTTTACTTGGGCTTCATTAATTGTATGGCTGACGTAGTAGATAGGATAGAATATGCGACCAACTTGTCGTCCTAAAACAGTTCCAATAGTAAAATCATTGGCATCACACATTAATTTGAATTCATTATCCCATTTAGGTGAAATGATTACATGGGATGCTATCAAGCTTCTCTTAAAAGTATTGAATTCTTGAAAACATTCCTCATTGAATTAAAAAAGAACTTATTTTTACAATAGGTGTTTTAATGGGAAGGACACTTTTGTGAAGTCTTTTACAAATCTCCAGTAGAATCCATCATGGCCCAGAAATATTCTTATACCCTTAAATATTGAATTTTTGGGTAAATCCTTGATGACTTTGATCTTGGATGGATTAACTTATATTCCTTCTCTGGAAATTTTATATCCAAGGAATATTCCTAGTTGAACCATAAAATTACACTTTTCCCAATTCAGGACTGGGCATTTTTCCTTACAGTATCACAAAACTAACTCCAAATTTCTTAGGAAAACTTCAAAAGATCTTCCATAAATTGAGAATTAATCCATGAGTATATCTAATAATTATTATATCATATCATGTAAAATATGTGTTTTGTATATTTGGAATGTTTTTGGACCATTACACATGCCAAATAAAATACACCTGTACGCGAAGGTGCCAAATGGACAGGTGAATGTGGTCATTGAGTTATTAGATGGGTCAACTGAAATCCGATTGTATCTTGAATATCCATCTAAAAAAATAGTATAATTCATGAAACTAAAGTCTTTCCAACATTTTATCCATATATGTTAAAGGAGAATTATCTTTTCTTTTTGTTTCATTCAAGCTTCTATAATCCATGAAAACTCTCCATCCAGTGATGGTGCATGTTGAGATCAATTTATTCTCCTCAGTATTCTCCACTGTATGTCCACCTTTCATCGGAACTACTTATAGTGGGATCACCCATTCACTATCAGATATGGGAAATATTCATTCTGCATCTATAATTTTCAGAACATCCTTTTTGACAACTTTTTTCATTGGTGGTGTGAGGTTCCTCTAAGGTTGGTGTTTTGGTTTTGCATCTTCCTCAAGTAGAATATTGTGACTACATATATTTTTATGGATTCCTTTGATGTCTACCACTCCCCATAAAATTGAATTCTTATGTATTTTTAATATTTCCAAAAATTTTCTTTCTTTTTCCTAAGATAATTCAAAGTTGATGATTACTGGAAGGGAGGTTGAAGCTCCTAAGTATGAATACATGAGGGCACATGGTAGAGGCTTCAACTCTAGTGTTGGTGGTTGAATAACTAATGGGATGAATGGTAGGAATGTATCCCTTGTGAGTGGTTCATTGAAACTTACTTCTTGAAAATCACACTCTTCTTATGCATCTGAGAGTGACTTATCATTGTCTTCTTTTATGGCCATGTATTCATTTCCTTATTGGGTAAGATATATGGTGTTACAATCAATGGTATAATCTAATTGTTTAGAAGATTTGACAAGGATTAATACTACTTATTCTTATCCAACTCTAATTCTTAAATTTCCTTGATTCACATCTATTAGAGCCTTTCCTATGGATAATAAAGGTCTTATGAGAATAATGGGGATGTCACCTTCTTCTTCCATATACAAAACTAGGAATTCTATTAGAAAGATGAATTTTTGGAATTTAAATAACATGTCCCCGAGAAACCCTCTAGAATAATTCACTGAACATTCTGCATGTTATAATTCTAATCATGTTTTTTTAGCTCTTGGAGTCCCAACTTGTGAAATACACTCATTGGAAATAATTTTATGCTTGCTCTGAGATCACACAAATCTCTTCCAAATTTCCACTCTATAATAGCACATGGGATTGAAAAACTTCCTGGATCTCTCATCTTTGGTGGAATATTTTTTGGAATAATAAAAAATAATTCTTCATTTAATGATATAACATAAAGATGTTCCATTTTCTTTCATTGTATAGTTGATCCATAATGAATTTGGAATGTTTTGGCATTTTAACAATGGCCTCTGCAAAGGGTATGTTGATATGTAATTGTTTGAAAATTTCCAGGAAGTTGTTATATTTTGCCTCCTGTCTTCCTTGTCTTGGTATTTCTAGAAAAGTAATAGGTGGATTTTATGGTGGTGGGGTAACATAATATCATTCTTCTGGTTACTCAGGTGTTTGGGTGTCTGTAGTGGGAGATACCTCTTGAGGTGTTTCTGTTGTGGTCCATTAATTTTTTTCTTCTTCCACTCATGGTCTCTTCTTTAGTTCTTCAGGTTGTCTTTAATCTCTTCCACCTGTTTGTTGAAAGTCCAAAATCTTTCCAATTCTCAGCACTACAACCTTTGCTTCTTCCCTTGGGCATGTCTATGTATTACCGAGTAGAGTACCTAGTAATCTATCAAACAAAGTCTTTGAGATTTGACCCATTTGAAACTTGAGATTGTGTAAAGAATATTGTTGGTTTTTCAACTCTGTCTATTGAGTCGTTATTCACTGGTCTGATTTTTTATCAAAAGTATCCATGAGGTTCTCTAAGTTACTTTGGAGAGAATCAGGTTGTTGCTAAGGTCTTGGTTGAGCTAGTTGAAACTATTGTTGTGCTCATTGTGGGAAAGGCTGTTGTTGCACTTGTTGTTGAGGTCTTGGCATAGGGTTCATGGGTGGAAACCCTGGTGGTCCTTGATTCCAAAATGGTGCTTGGCCACTTCATTTTTTATAATATCCTTGGTTGTTCTAGGGTGACTACTGATCTGGTCTCTGCTCAAAATACTACCGCTGCTGTTGAAATGGTGGGTTTTTTTAATTTTAATTAATATAATTACAATATTGAGCTTGTGGTTATTAAACTCATGCCTTGAATTCTTGGTATAGTTTTGGGCCACTACATATTTTTCACAACTGAATTTCCATCATAGGGGCAGGAGGGGGTTGTGTAGCAGGAAGTTGGAATGATTCTAGCTTCTTTGTGAGCACTTCAACTTGTGCAGCTAGTTTGGTGTTCTCATCCACATTGTGCATTCCACACCTAGGTGGTCCAAAATCACTCTTACAAAGGCTATCATTTTGTAAGACTTCATCTAAAATGGATCTTTCAGATTTAGGTGTCTTGAACATTAGTCCTCCATCAACGGTAGCATCGATGACTTTTCATGCTGCTAGTTGGAGACCTTGGTAAAAAATTTGTAGTTGAATCCACATGTCTAATCCATGGTGTGGGAACTTCTTCATCATATCCTTGAATCTTTACCATTCTTAACATGCTGACTCTCCATCAGTATGAAAAAAGTTATAAATGTCGTTTCGTAGTTTCCAAGTCTAGATTAGTGGGAATTATTTGTCTAGGAACTTCATGGCTAGATCATCCCAAGTTGTGATTGACTTGGGAGATTGTATATTAAGCCAATATGTAGCTCTTTCTCAGAGAGATAATAGTAAGATGAAAAGTTTGATTATGTTTGATGATACTCCCTAGTTTTTAAAGGTATTATAAACTTATAGGAAGTTGGTTATGTGCTCATGAGGATCCTTACTCTAAAGTCCACTGAATTGGATCATGTTATGGATCATGTGAAAGAGTCCAAGATTTATTTCAAAAGTATGGGCTTGTATAGTAGGATGAATTATTCTTGGTGTGTCGCCATGGATTTATGGAAACCCATAATTCATGATGGTTCTCTCTTGCTGCATCAGGTGCTCTCTAGGAATTACTTATTGCATGTGCAGAGGGTTTCGTAGGTTGGGTCCCACTTGATTGTTTGGGTAATACCTGATTGACCAGTGGTATGAAAAGAGGTATCATTAAATCTCAGGATCAAAGTATAACTATTCTTGTGTCTCAATGCTTTTCGAACGAGTCAAAGGACCTTGGTATATGCAATATTCTGCAAGATAAAATATGTAGTTGCATATTGAAAAGATAAAGATAGAAAGAGGGTGAGGGGAAGGTAATCCTAAGTATTTTTTCAAATGTTTGACTATGTGAATCACATCTTTAATTGTTCCTTAGAAATGGTTCCAAAATTTGATGTCCCCGAACGCGTCGTTCAAATTGTTCAGTTTGCGGTCAGATTAAAATTTTATTGTTTTCCAAAACATCACTTTATACTAGGGTGTAGTATAGAGAAACTTCAGGGTCTATCCTACGGGGAAAGAAATATGGCACTGTCAACCTGTGGTTTGGGACTT
The DNA here is from genome assembly GCA_963277665.1 of Viscum album. NCBI lineage: Eukaryota > Viridiplantae > Streptophyta > Magnoliopsida > Santalales > Viscaceae > Viscum > Viscum album. The sequence continues at coordinate 691,737,933 of OY728167.1, forward strand.
TTGTGTGGGATTCCTTTCTAGTTGGTTCAGATTGGGAATTCTATAACTAGAGAGTTGATGGTTTGATTTAAGAATAATATAGGGATCAGAATCAATTTTGGGTATCTGTAGAAAATATGATCTTAATTCTAACTTAGTAGGATCCTAAGCTTTAGGATACTAATAAAGCGGTGGTCACTAGTTTACTATGATCAAATCAACTTGTTCTACCTAAGAGGTAACTATTCCATGATTGGGAAATAGTGACAACCAAGATGAATTATTCTTATCTTCTAAGGAAGAACTTATTTTAGGCTATTGTTCTTAGCCCAATCTAATCAAACTAGGATAGGGCCCTTCACTTAAATATCTCGTGGTCAGGTATGTTCAAATGAATTATATAGAAAATGATTTTTTATCCCAATTACTATCTCTTAACGTTACCAAGTTGATAATTAAATATTTTATTGAATTCAGATTCCCCTACTCTCGATCCCTACCCTGGGTGTATTATCCACTCATGGTATAAATGAATGCAAGAAAATAGAAATTAAACATTATTCTCAACATGCTAAGAATGATCAAATTTAAATGGATAACGCACATACAATTATTTAGATACACTAAATGGGATGAGTATGTAACTGGGATTAAATAAATTTAAATAATAATTCAATTGAATACTTATTTGAAATGAGGGTGAAAATTAATACTATACGACTTCGTCGACGAATGATTATGAACGAAGATGATGATTCAAAAAAGGAGTGAATTTGATGATGAAAAATAATCCATGATGCTTGTATTAAAATAAATAGAGTAATAAATTTGAGTTTATGATTGAGGTAATATAAGGTAATGAGAAATTAATGAAAAACATAGAATTTCTCTACTCTAGAAGCTCTCAAAATCTGTTTCCCCACTACTTTATTTATAGGCAAAAAATTACATGATGTGTAAGGAGGATTCATGTTGTGTAATGCTAATCTGTTTAAATCTCAATGGATTTCGAATCAACATGTATCTCATGAATAAATCGTCTAAGATTATAATTTTTGAATACTTTCACATTGTGAACCCAAGACTCACAGTGTGGGACTTCTTTCCAGCTATATCTTTGGAGCAGATTTTTCGTTCAAATGGTTCATGACATGTATTGGCCACTCATGATGTGTAATGGATTCTTCTCTTGCAATATTCATGAATTGATTCATGACTTGAAACATGATGTGAAAATCTAATACACATCATATAATGAGGTCTCATGACATGTAAAAGGTGAATTCTACTATTTTTCTTCATTTTCTCCTTTGAAACTTTAGAAGCCTCATTTCTTCAAAATTCAGCACATACCAAGCACATTACAAAATAAATTATTAAAAGTCATTAACTAAATAACAATATATATATATATATATGATTTAAGAATATCACTAAGTATCCCATGGTATGGGAATCAATCCATACATATTTATATTAAGTGGTGTTGTAGGATACTATCACTAGGGGTGGAGGTCATCTCAGGTGAGGACCACAACAACACATAATTTTACATCATGTGATAAGGATGTTTACCATGAATTTTAACATCTTGTGATGGGTAAGTTGGATACATAGATTAAAATAATATGGTGATTATGATGAACATGAATTTTAATGTCATGTAGTGAAGATAATGAACATGTGGTTTAACATAATATGGTGGGGACAAATGGTTGTATAGTTTGACGTCATGTAACCCGGATAAGGTGTAATAATGTGAGGATTATGAATAGAAACTTTAGAAAGACCTTTTATTTTTGGGGGTGTTTTTATACAGTGGTAATTCTCATCCTTGAATAATATTATACATAAATGGCCATATGTTGGGGGATCTTATGTAGATCTAACTTGTATGTAAGGAATTTGGGTCTTATAGACTGGAACATTCTCTTTAGTTTAAGGTCATGTAGTGTGAACCAATTAGAGAATATTTAATAGTAGTTGCATATTATGATGGAATAAACCCCAAAAACATTCTTGATCCCTTTGATCATAGGAAAATGGATAATATAAATAGTTTATTTAGATATCTGAATTACATACTAGTGTCTGGGGGAGTAGAATGAGAATTAGTAATGGTGAAAAAACTAATTCCATTCTCATTCAATGGATAGTTCATGGGGTCCAGGTAGACCTTTCCTCCAATAAAAAAAATTCTCTTAGGGGATACTTCACTTACTCAATGGACAACTATGATATTAACCATCATTTCCTAGAGGGGTCCCTTTAGATCAATCAATCCCCATTACCAAAATTTTCATGCAAGCATGAACCAATAGGATCAATTGACTCAAGGAATTTTTTGATTCATACAACAAAAGTTATAAAGTGGGTTGGGTGTATGAATGGGAATTAAATTTTTTTTGAAAAATCCAATGGTTATACCATCATTAGATAAATAAGTTATTTGGGTAGGAGGAATGAACCTTGACTGAAAGGGAGGTTTATTTAAACCTCATAATGGATGAATCTAAAACTAAAGACGTAATGGGGTCATATTGGTTATTGATTAAGTTCAGTTTTTCAATGATATCTTCAAGAAATTTATGTTCATGTGATCTAGACTAAATTTTGTGTAGTTTAATGTCATGTGTCAAGGAAAAATGGTTGACCTTGCAATTTTACGTCTTATGGTAAAGAAGTTAGACACGTTTTTTAACATCATATGGTGAATAATAATGGATTATATAGTTTATGGACTCATATATATGACCAATGGTGAGGGTGAGATAGATTTTATAGCCATTAATAATCAACCTTATGTTAATAGAGGCCTTGGGGAAAAACTACTAGTGAATATATTCTAATCCATGGGGAACAACTTTCTTCTTTTCCTAAGACATGGGGTCAATGTGTCACTATAGATTCCATGACATCAGAAATCAAGATTTATATAGTGATAAAAAGGGGTTCATTTGGAGATCTTCATCAGAGTTATATCCCCTCAGGTGAGGTCCAAAGCATCACACATGTTTAAGTCATGTGATAGGGATATGGACTATGCAGTTTAATGTATTATGGTGAGGATTTTGTCCTACAGTTTGATATCATATGACAAGGATGTGTTTTATTATCTTTAAAATCATGTGACAAGAAACATTTATTTTACCGTTTAAGGTCATGTGACTAGGACCTTGGTGTCTTGCATTTTAGGGTCATATGATTAGGAACTTTATGTCTTTTGGTTTAGGTTCATATGACTAGGACCTTGGACATAACTCCTTAGGAATGGTGATATTTTTCTGAAGTTATAATAACTTTCATGTATGTAGCATGAGTCTCAGTATTCTCTAACTCTATTAGGCCTTCATCTACTTACTTCTATGGTCAATCTTTAAAGATGAGGCATTCTTTAATTATATGTCCCAAAACTCCATGGTAGGGACAATAATTGGGACGATCTTTCATGACTTCCTCTACGGGTCTCCTTTCCTTGAAAGCTTGATAAGGCTATACTCTAATGATAATTTGATGTATGTAACCACATTCTCATATTTAAAAGAATAGAAATTACTTTTTTTATCACAGAGATATGGGAATCCTAGAGTATTTTTCACACATTGTTTGTTCTTCTTAGGATGCCTTCATAGTTGAAGTAGAAATATAGGTTTCATTGGATCCAATATATCCTCGTATATCTTCTTCTAAATCCAATCCTTGAAAACAAATAGTCTTCTGGTTTTATTTCCTAACAATCAATAGTGGACATAGTATTTCAGATTTTCTCTCAAATATTCCTCTTCAAGTTACTTAATCCATTGGAGATCAATCAAATAATTTTCTATGGAATATGAAAGAAACTCAGGCACTTGATCTATTTGGAATGAATTCACTTTCCTTTGTCTATCATCAAGAGATGGATGAAAATAATGCTTCCCTTTTCTATTAAATATTACTCTATTGGTATAAGAACATGGATTATTTTGAGACCTTGTAGGCAATGAACTAATCTCAATAAATTTAGGGGTATAATCTGAAGCATTGTATGCCCAAGATATTTATGAATTATCCTATAGATTAAGGAACATTGAATATCCTAGAAGATATGTGGAAACAACTCAGTTTGAATAATATCTGAAATGTGCTTGGCAAAGAGGTGGAAAATATGTAAATCCCCAGATCCTAGTTGGATAGGGACATTAAAATATAAAAAAGAGTCGATCCTCATGGACCTAGGTGAGGTATAATGAGGTTTGGAATTCACTTGGTGAGGGGTGAAAATTTTGAAAATACCCCCACCCCCATGGGATAGGGTAATTCACTGCAATGAGGACCACTATAATAGGATTATATTATTACATCATAGGTAAATAATACATGGACAATATTTATAATTAATTCATGGATATCCTCATTTTATTACTTCAACTTAGTGATCTCTTCATTATAAAATATGTTCTTATCATCCTCAAAGGATAGATAGGAAGAAATTTGTTGACACCCTTTCCTTTATTTGTGTTAGGATGGTTGGATGGTGATGGGAGTCTCAATGTGGACCCAAATATTGAATATTATATTATAATTGGGCACATACTCCATCAATCATGTACTCTGATTCATGAAAAAGGTCAATAATTTTTTGGTGGAGGTATATATGGTATCGTTGATCCCTTTTTCACCAATTCTTGAAGCGGAGGGAAAGACCACCTATTGGGGATTAGAAGATTGTAGCAATGTACAATAATCTTTATCAAGACTATTCTTATCTAAACCAAATGGGATATATTTAGGCCTTATTGTTACTATGATGATGGATATGTAGTTGGATTGGTAATCCTATTAAGTTGAATATCTCATTTGAAAGGTTGGTGCTCGTTTACTTGTTTGGTGGGATAGTGCGCATTTTTTTCATTTGGTTGGATGGTGTCTATTGGAATATTTGGTGGGATGATACGCATTATCTCATTTGGTGGGACAGTTCCCATAGTAGTTTCTTCTTTAGGGATAATGGTTGAAACATATTCCACATGTGACTTTGGATTATCCAATGAAACCTAACCATCTTCGATCATGTTTTGTAGTACATATTTCATGAAAAATAATTATTAGATCATATTTCCCAACATACGATGGTAAGGGTAGTAATTTGGATGGCCATACTACCCTTATTCATCTGAATTCTTGATTTAATAAATCATGGTCAAGTTATCTTCCAAAAAATGTTGAAGTGCCAAGGAACCTAGTCTTTATAGAAGGAATAAATTGTATCCTTCCTACTTTCAAGGTCACTTCACCTAATCCTTTTTATCTTTAGGGTGAAAATGGCTATTTCATCTTTTCTTGGATTCTATATCTATGTTGGTGATTATTGATAATCTATTTCTTTGGTTCTGTAAATATCATCCTATGTATATTATGATATAGTTAAAAATGCTCGGAAACCACCAGGGTACTTGAAAGGAATAAGTGTAGTTGAAAACTCATCCTGTATGTTTTCCATACAAATCTCCAATAATTTTTTCTAAGGAATTTTTGTTTCCATTGAATATTTCATAATCTTCCATCTTATAATTAAATCAATGAATCCATCATTTTATGACTATTTTAAATTATAGAGTTTAAGGACTATCGTTTTCCTCGGTGTGGATCTGAATTGGAAAATGAATTGTTGACCGAGATCTTCCTAGCTTAAGATAGACCCAGATGAAAGATTATTATACCAAGAAAAGGAAGATACTCCAAAGGTATTCACAAATCATTAGACTATGTCATCCTCTTGTTGTCTAGGGGTTCCCAACATTGGGCTACACTAAGAAGGTAAATTAGTGATATATTATTCTAGATAACCCATTCCATTGAACTTTGAGGAGTTTGGGTTCCTAAAGTTGGGAGGGGGGATTCAAATCCACCCACTCAAGATATAGCCACCACTATGGTTCTACCAGTGAACATCGTCTAACAAGGGAATACATCTGGGCAGTAAGGGAGTCCAGTAATTCTTGGAATATCTAAATATAAGTTAACCTTAGATGAGTTTCCTGAGATGATATAAAATATCTTCCTAGTGGTTTAAACACTTGGTAATTAATCATAACTGTAGTAAAATGGGTTGATTGATATAATCTTAGTTTGACGGGGGACTCGATTTTTTCAGTATGGGTCGAGAAACCTTCCCATGTTGAAGAGGCTCAATTGAGGGAGATTTAACATATTTAATATTATGATTATATTCAAATTATTTTCTTCCCTAGAGAAACTCATCATTGGCATGATAAAGTTATACTATTCAAGATTTGAGCTGCGCAATCTTATATTCTACTAAGAAGGATTCCTCATGGTCGGGTGATGGGTGGGTAATGAATGTTTCCACACTGGTATCATTTCCAATAGTTTCTTGGTTTTCATCATAATTTAGTCCAGTATAGATGACATTTAATTATGTGAAAAATAAAATAGGAAGTATGGATTCCCTCATATTAGAATTTGGAATCATAGTTTATTTCTACTCGATGACACTAGAGGTGATTATAGTGTTAAAAATGATTAAAATTCCTCTATCCCTATGGGATAGGATTTTCCAAGGTAATTTGTTTCACCAAGTAAATAAATATATATATATATATAAGTTTGAAGCTTCTGGATAGCAATAACCTAGAATTATCCCTAATACACTATAGGTATACACTGATGGGCCTCATAGGCCTTGGATGTATTATAGACATGGACCTGATCTGGGGTTATAAAAAATAGCTGCCCGAAGTAGGCTCTCATTCAAGATTCCTAAATCTAGATGCTTGGGATAGGTACAACTTCCTTTGAAATTTATTTTATAATTGGGTTTTCACATCAGTGATGATGACCATTATTGATAGGGGCCCTCTGGGGAAGATTTTGGGTAGTCTCCATGATGTGGTTGATGTCATCCTCAACATCACCAAGATAGGGATGGAATGGGTTTCCATGCTCTAGGGATAGGATCCCAAAACTATTAGATATGGAAACTAGTGCCACTTACTTCTTCTCAACCCATTTTTGATAATACATTACATGGGGATTTATACTCTAAATACATTCGTGAGTTGTTCCCAGTGTTGTGATGGAACCATTGTGATGATATTGACTCTCCAAGGAATTCACCACCTGGAACTAGAGGTTCTACATTAATGATATTGTAGGTTAATTCCATGAGTCCATGGTCTTCATAACAGTCATGAAATTTGTTTGGAATTTCCAATTATTATACAGAGTGTATTGATATGTCCTTTGGATATTACAAGCTAGTAAAATTATTTTTTAATTAATTGGTGCTTTTGGGGATTCCATTTGGATTTTATGAAATATTTAATGTCCCTAGAATAGAAGAACAAACAAGGAACTCATCAGTGAAACATGATATATAATATTAAATGGTTGATTGATCATATTCATGTTTAGAGGATGTAAACATGGTCCTTTTAATATGTGAGAGGCTTAACACTATAAAAGTATTCACTTTGGGTTATCTATTTTTGTTTTAGATTAAAATTTGGGGTCTAGTGATTGATTTTTGGTAGTTGAGTATGGTTTCGCAATAATTCATGTCAGATTCTCCATTTTTTTCCAATGAAAAATTAGATGAGTTTCAATAACACACTCCTTTAGTGTTAATTAAGACCTTCTTTTTAAGGTAGGCAGTCACTGGGACTTTTCTAGTGACATATTATAAAACAAATTGGTGGAGAGGATGGTAGGTCAATCTCATCACACCCTTTTAGGATGAATTATTACCTAATCTAGTAATCTATTATAGATTTAAGATGTATTCATTAATCCTTCCCAAATCCCAGTGTGGGATTGGTTACCCCTATTCCAATGATCTGATCGAGACCATGTTTCTGACATAAACCTATAGAGTTTCCCCATAATTATCTTGTTAATTTTATGATACATGGGTTAAAAGTCTCCTAGATGGGATCTCTACGTTTTATTGTCATTGAGGGGGAATTGGGGTTTTAGATTTGGGATTGAACCTAAAATAGTTTTCCAACATATACTATGAAAATAGGAATCAAAACCCATATAGTTCAATGAAATTGGTAAATGGGAAATGGCATTGGGTTCGGACCTCAAAGAGGAATCCTGCATATTCTACTAAAGATATAAATTAAAATACACATAGTTCGATGGGATGGTTGGGGATTACACCTCAACAAGAGAGTCCCACAATGAAGGCACTTTTATCATACTGATTGGATGAACATCACAGATCTGTAAGCCCATGTAATTCATGCTCAATGTTAGAAACAAGATATAGTAGAAGACCAGTCACATCGTATGAGAGAGTGCCATGTGATTTGTAACACCCCAAGCTTCCACGGTACACTTCTCTTTGAATAATACAGTAGTGTGTATTGTACGCAACTTCGAGTTCTAACACACACTGCAACCAATCAAACTAGCCGTTATGAATAGTAATTCCCACTTTTTGAAATATTATAAATTTTATCTCTCAAAATGGACTTCATTTTTGGATTCGTAATATCGAAATTATCCTAGGGTGAAATTTTGGTAGTTTTCGGATAACTTTTATATTTTGATGAATAGTGAAAATTACTAAATTTTAATTCAAAAAAAATTTTTTAATCGAAATAATTAATAGTGATAAATTATGAATTTGAGTTATTTTAAAGTATATTTAGAATATATTTTTACCATTTAATACAATTTTGTTCATTGGACGTAATTTCACAATTAAACCAGACATAAACAAGTGTCAATCTTTTGATAGTTATTATCTCTTAAAAACACGCTTTTTGTTTTAACAACAGGAATTAATTTTAAATAAATTTCTACCACCTATGTGTTTTGAATTTGGAAAAATGGATTCCATATTTGGAATCAGGATTTCTAAATTGTTTAAATAGGTAACTTTTAATTTTAGACACTTTGAATAATTACTTCGGTAAATATTTTATTTACCATGGTTAAAGAGTAAATCTGGTAAATAAGGGTAAGAAAATAATATTATAATAATACTAACTTACCCTAAAACGTGTCCTAACATTATTGGTTGATATATATCCGACCATGGGTATCTTTGGGTTGATTGTTGGACCCCATGGAGCCACTTGTAGGTGATAAGGACACTTTATATTAATTAAGTTAAAATAAATACAAAAATGACAAAAGCATATATCTTTTAGAAAAACAATTTATACATAGGGTTATATATGTTTTATTTTAGACTATAAATTTTCATTAGAAAGTTAAAAAGATTTCCTACATAATGGTATTTTATTTATAATTTTTAGACATTTAATATTTAAATTTATTTATGACACAATAATGATGTAGTGTTTTCCTTATTAATGAAAGAATCAAATAATTGATATTATAAATATCAAAATAAATGTAATTTGAATCTCTTAATAAATTAAACTAATTTTATAGGTTAATATGACATATTAGGACCGTTTATATGAATTTTTTTCGAAGTAATAATGCTGTTGTGATTTTATCAAAAAAACAAATACCCAATAGTGTCAAAATTGACATAAAAGAGTTTTTAAAACAAATATTATATTATTAATTGATATTCAATTCCTAAAAATCTAAGGTTCAGACAATAGACTTATATAATTATATTTTTATCATTAATGGACCACTTGGGGGTCGCTTGGATTTATATAGTATGTTTATTATCTGTATAATATAAAAATACAGAGTTACATGGTAAATGTCAACCTAATTAACTAAGAGTTAAAACTAAAATATAAGGTTAATATAATGACCCAAACCTATATAAATTATATTGTTTGAGTGTTTTTAGACCAATACCTACCTTAAACTTTAAATAATATACTTTGGAGCCATTATAAACCGAATATGAATTTCTTATAAAATAATATTTCTAGATTTTCCTAAGGTGCCCCTCCTCCCCCTTATAAAAGGATGCCACTTCTAACCAATTATTTACACTTTCAAAGCCTTTTGGATCGGCAAAACCCTTCCCAAATACTATCTAAACTTCCCTAACTTCAACCTAGAGGCCTTAGTTTTATCATAAAGGCAACCTAAGGACCCCTTTTTGATCAAATCAAAAAGTAGAACACGAAGAAGATGTAATGTTTTCACCACCCTTTTTCAAGTTCATTTCTTCTTCAACTTCTTCTTTACTTGTTATTCCCATTATAAAATAATAACTCTAGTATCTTATATATACTGAGATGTTATTATAAATATGGTATAAGCATATTTAGTATTCTATCCATCCTTTGAATGACATGTCACCATACGTGCGTACGTACGGCTTATCGTCTCCACGTTGTGGTGTAATTGTTATTCAAAACATTATTATTTGGATGGGTATAATAATGATTTGTAATTCATGTAAATAATAAATATAACATGATAATTATTCTTTATATATGATATATCATCCAATTATATTTTATTTTAATATCAAAAGAATTATATTGTCGCTCGTGCATACGTACGGACTACCATCTCCACGAACGTGATCAGATTCATTCTCCATCGTATCCATTCAAGTCTAATTCTCATTTGATGATTAATAATAGTATTTAAGGACCTTATATCATTATAGATATGAATAATATACAACCTATCCATAACAAACATTACTTATGTAACAAAACATATAAAAGGAAACGAGTAAGTTAACACCCGAAACGAGGATAATACTAAGATATTATTAATAATGCAAGGTTAAAAGATCATATATGATATCATATTAATGTATACGATTCTTGTATAATTTAATAACAATTATTGAACTATTATACAGGAGTTTAACCTACCCCCAACCAAGGAAAAGTACAAGGTATGGGTTTATTTCGCAATCTCTTCATTATCTGAGGTTGTTTATACGTAATAATCTACTGGGATTTCTTTATCATCCACATCCATGTTTCTTAAAAATGTATTTCAAAACATTTTTACTATTTACAAGATTATGGGTTAAAGTCATTTATACCCTTTTTTGACTTTTTATAAGAGGTTTATAAAGGAATCTTTCCGTCTTTTTCCAAACAAGGTTCTTTTTAACCTTTTCGACAGAATTAATGTAAGAATGTCTTTTTTTAACTTATACGGCGGGTGCGGCTATTTTCCACCATTATAAAATCTTAGAATCTTCTCTTAGAAGCTTATAAGAAAATTTTCAAAGTAAATGTTTTATTTTATAATTATCTGACTTTTAAATGATTTCAAAAAAAGAGATATTTCTCTCAAATAGTTTTGATTTCATCTATTTCAACATCCTTTGATGGATTTTAAGCTTATTTGAAGTTGATTTATTGTGATAAAAAACTTACATATTGTATTGAAGGTTTTGTGATATGTTTTACTGTGGATGTGTTATTTTTATACCCTTCATGGTTTATGGAGAAATTATTGACATTTCGTATGCTAGTTTTAATACGAATATTTATGTTATGTTTAAACCTGTTCATATAAGGAATGCATTGGACTTAATAAGTGATGGTTGGAGCCCGCTATAGCTCCTCGATGCATCGGTAGGTCTCTTGAGAAAAACTAGTGTCTTGGAATGAGGCCTTGACAAAATCTTATTTGTAGTCTTGGCATGAGGCCTTGGCTACATGGTTATGACAGTCTGGCATTATACATTCCATCATTATGAAAGTGGTTATTGATATTGCATGTGATTATTCGACTAGTAGAATATCCATGTGAATAAGAAAATGGCATTATTTAATTTTATCTTTGTCATATTATGATTAAGTTCAAGTTTAAATGGCTTTTGTTTTAGCTATACATTGCCTTAAATGTTTGTGCTTATTTATGAATGTTTCTGCTATATTGTTATCCTTAATAAGCATCTGAGCTCACCCCTTTCAATGTTTTATTTTTCCCAGGATGTGAAGAAGTAATTTATGAATGATCTGTAAGGATAATATGAGGGGATATGAAGACAATATGTTTTTGTAGTAGTTTTAACTTTATGATGTAATGTAAACTTTATGAATGTATCTAGTTATTCCAAGGCTACTAAACTAATCGGTCTTTCGAGACTTGATCTTTCTTGTGATCATGCCAATGTTATGTAATAATGCACTGACTCTGGGAAACTGGGGTCGGGGTGTTACAGTTGGTATCAAAGGAAGTTTAGTACAAACCTTGGAAGATAGATTTAGATAAACTCTGATTAGAGCACATAGACCTAAGATGGACTTTGAGGATTAGTATAGAAGAAATTCCTAGAATTTTGGTATTGTAGATATTTTGTGAGTTTTCTGAGCAATACATCCCTGTCTGGATATGAGTAGGTAGAGGTGGCTCTGGAACAGATGTACCTAGGGGTAAAACCCGAAAACACCGCTTTGATCTAGACTTGAACGGGAACTGGTGCACAACAACGGGCCTTGCTGCACTCTTGGTTACGACACTCCCGGGGGATATGCTTAGGATAACTCTCATTTTCTTTACAAATCATTATGAAGGGTTTATGAGTATATAATTCCTCAGAGAAAACATTTTTATGATTATGGATTATATCCATAAATAGTTCAATTTATGTTAAGTGTTTTACAAGTATGGAATTATGTATTTTGATTCATAAACTAATCTAGTTTATGCCATTGTTTAGAAATGGTGCCTAGTAGAAGAAATGGAAAATGTATCATTACACGCACTCCATGTAGGTATTTCCCTCCTACTCAAGATAATTATAGTGGAGCTGGTGATGCAATTGGTTCTGATCAACTAATCACCATGCTGGAACAACTCACTCAGGTTATGAATAATAACCTTACCCATATGGGCCACCTTAATCCACAACGTGGAGGATCAATGTCAGATCGCTTCATGAGGAAACAACCACCAATGTCCAATGGTAGTAAAAACCCCTTAGTAGCTGAGCAATGGATAAATTCCCTAGAGAAAATATTTCAGGCTTTGGGGAGCAGTGAACAGGAAAAAGTTATCATGGAAGTTTACCGCCTCACTAGAGATGCTGATCAATGGTGGTCCTTGATTCAAAACACAAAGGAAGATGATGAAGTATAAAATATGGAATGGAGGGAGTTCAAAGTGCTTTTTTTTAGAAAAATACTTTCCTTGTGACCATCGAGCAGATATGGAAAGGCAATTTCTGAGTCTGAGACAAAAGGAGGATGAGAATTTCGCAAAGTATGAGGCTAATTTTACGAGGTTATCAAGGTATGCTAAAGATTATATACATAACCCAAGAAGTAATATTGATTGTTTATTTTATGGGTTAAAACCATTTCTCCAACGAGCATTAGTCTCCCAATCCTTCTCGTCGTACGAAGATATTGTCTCATGTGCTATTAAGACAGAAAAGGAATTCTCTAAGTCTTATGACTTTAAAGCAAAGCAAGAGAAGAAGAGATCTAGTGATCAATCTGGGAATGAAAATAAGGGAAAGAAGGGAAATGTTGAATATCCATCTTGCAGTGAATGTGGGAAGAAACACCCAAGTACTTGCTTAAAAGGAATGGGAGTCTGTTACAAGTGTGGTGAAAAAGGCCACCAAGCTCGTGATTGAAAGGGGAAGAAGGAAGCTACCGATGTCCAATGCTACAATTGTAGGGAGATGGGACATTATGAAAATGAATTTCCTAAGCGTCAGGGGAACGTACCTCATAAAAGTCCAAGGGATCAAGGCCAATCTTATGCTATCACTACTGCTGAGGTAGAAGCTCCGAAAGACGTGGTGGTAGGTAATTTAATGGTTTCCTCAAGTTTATAAAATTCATTATTTGATTATGGATCATCGTATTATTTCATATCTTCACAGTTTTCTAAGAAAATTAGATATTTCCAATTTGATTTAACAAAGGAGTTGTCAATTAAAACTCCTAAGGGAAGTATCATTGCAACAAAGTTTTGTGAATCAGTCTCCATTAGAGCACATAAATGTTCTTTATCCGCTGATCTCATTATCATATCTATGATTTATTTTGATATAATCCTCGGTATGGATTGGCTTTCATACCATGACGTGAAGATTTATTTTAAGAAGAAGGAGGTTACGATTTTTGATGATGATGATAAGGAACACCTTATCTTTAGAGTAGAATAGTCACCACCTAATTCTTATCTAGATCCACCCCCAGTAGCTCAACTAAATTCAATTATTGGGGAGGAAGAGAATGAAATGACTGTGGGTGAGGAAAGTAATGTTCAAATAGAGGATGCACCTATTGTGAAAGAATATGTAGATGTGTTTCCGAAAGATTTACCTGGACATCCTCCAGAACGAGAAGTTGAGTTTTCCATTGATTTAATTCCTGGATCAAGGCCTATATGGCCACTGTAGAATTAGTTGAACTAAAGAAACAACTATAGGAATTGAGTAATAAGGGATTTATTCACCCTAGTGTTTCTCCATGGGGATCCCCTATTCTTTTTGTTAAAAAGAAACATGGATCTATGAGGTTATGTATCGACTACAGGGAGATCAATGCTATAAAAATAAAGAACAAGTATCCCCTACCTCGCATTGATGATTTACTTAACCAACTGCATGGAGCTCAATAATTTTCAAAGATTGACCTTCGATCTGGATACCACCAGTTGTGTGTAAAGAAGGAAGACATTCTGAAGACAACATTTTGAACCAGATACGGGCATTACGAGTTTACGATAATGCCTTTTGGATTGACTAATGCACCCTCTGTATTCATGGATCTGATGAATAGAGTTTTAAAGGAATATCTCGATGAATTTTTGATGGTATGTATTGATGATATCTTGGTATACTCCAAAATCTACGAAGATCATGAAAATAACTTGCGCATTTTTCTGAAGACTCTAAGAAGACATGAATTATATGGTAAGTTTACCAAGTGTGAATTCTGGCTTCAGGAGATTTCTTTTCGTGTCCATATTGTCTCTAAAGATGGAATCTCTCTTGATCCTTCTAAGACCAAGGAAATCCAATAATGGCATGCACCGAGGAGTATAACTGAGGTACATAGTTTTATTGGTTTAGTAGGTTATTATCGACGTTTTGTCCAGAATTTTTCCCGGTTGGCTAACCCATTAACAAAGCTCACACGTAAAGGGGTTAAATTTGTTTGGAAAAAAGAGTATGAAGAATGTTTCGAAGAACTGAAGAGAAGATTAGTCAATGCTTTTATATTGACTCTACCTTTGAGTAATGATGGGTTCGTTATTTATAGTGATGCATCAAAGAAAGGACTTGGTTGTGTCCTTATACAGAATGATAGGGTTATTGCCTATGCATCATGACAGTTGAAAATTCATGAACAAAACTGTCCTACTCATGATCTCGATTTAGTAGCTGTGATATTTTCTTTGAAGATATGGAGACACTACCTCTATGGTGAGAAATGTGAGATTTATACTGATCACAATAGTTTGAAGTATATTTTCTCACAAAAAGAACTCAACATGAGGCAAAGGTGATGGCTTGATCTACTCAAGGATTATGATTGCACGACACACTACCACCCGGGGAAGGCAAATAAGGTGGCAGATTCTTTGAGCAGAAAAGATCATGGAGTTTTGAACATGATGAGAATTGAAAGGGATCCTATTTTCATGGATCTAGTAAAGTTGGATATGGGAATCACCATGGAAGGTGAAACATCAATGCTTTTTCAAATGGTTGCCAAACCAACTTTACTAGAAAGGATAAAGAGTTCTCATAATGATGATGAAGAGTTTCAAAAGAAGATTAAAGCTGTGAATGATGGGATATTGAGAGACTTTGTGTATGAAGAAGGAATTTTAAAATTTGGGAAGAGACTTTGTGTTCCCAGTATACCTGATCTAAAAAGGTAATTGTTGGATTATTCTCATAGTTCCAATTTCTCTATACACCCTGGGAGCACCAAAATGTATAGAGATTTGAAGGAACATTTTTGGTGGGACAACATGAAGAGGGGGATTGATGATTTTGTGTCAATATGTATGGTTTGTCAACAAGTGAAAGCTGGAAGGCAATAGCCTGGAAGAGTCATGCAACCTCTTCCCATACCTGAGTGGAAATGGGATAATATCATGATGGACTTTGTCATGGGACTAACAAAGACTCCTAGACGGAACGATGCAATATGGGTTATTGTTGATCGTCTTACCAAGTCAGCACATTTTCTTTCTATATGAGAATATGTACCACTGGAATTTATATCAAGATGATATATTGATGAAGTTGTGAGACTTCATGGAGTACCCCTATCGATTGTTTCTGATCGTGATCCCCGTTTTACTTCAAGATTCTCAAAAAGTCTTCAGAAAGCCCTGGATACTAAACTTCATTTGAGCACTGCCTACCACCCTCAAATAGATGGACAATCAGAACAGACAATTCAAACCTTATAAGACATGTTGAGATCTTGCTCACTTGACTTTCAGGGTATGTGGGGTCAATATTTACCTCTGGTAGAATTTTCCTATAACAATAGATTCCATTCGAGTATTCAAATGGCACCATATGAAGTGTTATACAGAAAGAGATGTTGCACACCAACCTGTTGGGATGACATTGGTGAAAGAAAACTTGTAGGCCCAAAACTGGTGGAGGAAACGATGGAGAAGGTGAAGGTAATCGAAAACCAGATCAAAGCAGCTCAAAGTAAGCAGAAGAGCCATGCTGACAACTGAAGGAAGGATTTGGAATTTATGTAGGAGATCATTTTTTCCTGAAGGTATCTCCATGGAAGGGAGTTATACGTTTTGTTAAGAAGGGTAAATTGAGTCACAGGTACATCGGACCTTTAGAAATTCTAGAACGAATTGGGGCTGTAGCTTACCGTTTGGCAATGCCACCAAGTCTCTCCACAGTTCATGATGTATTCCATGTATCACTGTTGAGGAAATACATGCCTGACCCAACGCATGTACTCACCTATGGGGAATTAGAACTGGAACCCGATCTGTCTTACTGTGAAGAGCCCATCAGGATTCCTGATACAAGAGAACAAGTGCTGAGAAACCGGACGACTCATCTAGTAAAAGTTCTATGGAGAAACCATAAGATGGAAGAGGCAACGTGGGAACCTGAGGAACTTATGATGAAGAACCACCTGAGTCTTTTTATATTCTAGAAATTTCTAGGATGAAATTATTTGAAGGAGCGGAGAATTTAACACATTAAGCTTCCACAGTACGCTTCTCTTTGAATAATACAGTAGTGTGTGTTGTACGCAACTTCGAGTTCTAACACACACCGCAACCAATCAAACTAGCCATTATGAATATTAATACCCACTTTTTGAAATTTTATAAATTTTATCTCTCAAAATGGACTTCATTTTTTGATTCGGAATATCGAAATTAGCCTAGGGTGAAATTTTTGTACTTTTCGGATTTCTTTTATATTTTGATGAATAGTGAAAATTACTAAATTTTAATTAAAAACAAATTTTTTAATAAAAATAATTAATAGTGATAAATTATGAATATGAGTGGTTTTAAAGTATATCTAGAATATATTTTTACCATTTAATACAATTTTGGTCATTGGACATAATTTCACAATTAAACCAGACATAAACAAGTGTCAATCTTTTGATAGTTATTATCTCTTAAAAACACGCTTTTTGTTTTAATAACGAGAATTAATTTTAAATAAATTTCTGCCACTTCTATGTTTTGAATTTGGAAAAATGGATTCCATATTTGGAATCAGGATTTCCAAATTGTGTAAACACATAACTTTTATTTTTAGACATTTTGAATAATTACTTTGGTAAATATTTTATTTACCATGGGGAAAGGGTAAATCCGGTAAATAAGGGTAAGAAAATAATATTATAATAATAATAAATTACAATAAAACGTGTCCTAACCATATTGGTTGATACATGTCCGACCAAGGGTATCTTTGGGTCGATTTTGGGACCCCATGGAGCCACTTGTAGGTGATAAGGACACTTTATATTATTTAAGTTAAAATAAATACAAAAATGACAAAAGCATATATCCTTTAGAAAAACATTTACATAGGGTTATATATTTTGGATTTTCGACTATAAATATTCATTAGAAAGATAAAACTATTTCCTAAATAATGATATTTTATTTATAATTTATATAAATTTAATAATTAAATTTATTTATGACACAATAATGATGTAGTATTTTCCTTATTAATGAAAGAATAAAATAATTTATATTATAAATATCAAAATAAAGGTAATTTCAATCTATTTATGAATTACACTAATTTTATAGGTTAATATTACATATTATAACTGGTTATATGAATTTGGTTCGAAGTAATAATGATTTTGTGATTTTATCAAAAACAAAATACCCAATAGTGTCAAAATTGACATAAAAGAGTTTTTAAAACAAATATTATATTATTAATTCATATTCAATTCATAAAAATCTATGGATCATCCAAGAGACTTATATCATGATATTTGTATCATTAATGGACCACTTGGGGGTCTCTTGTATGTATATAGTAATTTTATTAACTATATAATATAAAACTACAAAGTGACGTGGTAAATGTCAAACTAATTAACTAAGAGTTAAAACTAAAAGATAAGGTTAATATAATGACCCAAACCTGCCTAAATTCTATTGGTTGAGTGGTTTTAGACCCATCCACACCTTAAAATTTAAATAATACACTTTGGATCCATTATAAACTTAATATTAATTTATTATAAAATAATATTTCTAGATTTTCCTAAGGTGCCCCTCCTCCCCCTTATAAAAGGACACCACCTCTAACCAATTCTTCACACTTTAAAAGACTTTTGGTTCGGCCAAAACCTGCCCAAATACTCTCTAAAATTCCCTAAATTCAACCTAGAGGCCTTAGTTTTATCAGAAAGCCAACCTAATGAGCCCTTTTGATCAAATCAAAAGGAAGAACCCGAAGAAGAGGTAATGTTTTCACCACCCTTTTTCAAGTTCATTTCATCTTCAACTTATTATTTCCTTTTTATTACCATTATAAAATAATAACTCCAATATATTCTATATACTGAGATGTTATTATAAATATGGTACAATCATATTCAGTATTCTATCTATCCTTTGAATGATATGTCTCCATACGTGGGTACATACGGCTTACCGTCTCCACGTTGTGGTGTAATTGTTATTCAAAACATTATTATTTGGATGGGTATAATAATGATTTGTAATTCATGTAGATAATGAATATAAAATGATAATGATTTTGTATATATGATATACCATCCAATTATGTATTATTTTAATATCCAAAGAATGATATTGTCGCTCATGCGTACGTACGGACTACCGTCTCTACGAACGCGATGAGATTCATTCTCCATCGTATCCATTCAAGTATAATTCTCATTTGATGATTAATAATAGTATTTAAGGACTTGATATCATTCTGGATATGAATAAGATACAACCTATCCATAAAAAACACGGCTTATTTAACAAAACATATAAAATAAAATGAGTAAGTTAACACCCGAAACGAGGATAATACTAAGATATTATTCACAAAGAAAGGTTAAAATATCATATATGATATCATATTAATGTATATGATTCTTGTGTAATTTAATAACAATTATTCCACCATTATACAGGAGGTTAACCTACCCCCAACCAAGCAAAAGTACAAGGTAAGGGTTTATTTCGCAATCTCTTTATTATTCGAGGTTGTTTATATGTAATAATCTACTGGGATTTCTTTGTCATCCACATCCATGTTTCTTAAAAATGTATTTCAAAACATTTTTACTATTTACAAAAATATGGGTTAAATTCATTTATACCCTTGTTTGAATTTTTATAAGAGTTTTATAAAGGAATATTTCTATTATTTTCCAAACAAGGTTCTTTTTAACCTTTTCGACAGAATTAAGGTAAGAATGTCTTTTTTTAACTTATACAGCGGGTGCGGCTATTTTCCGCCATTATAAAATCTTCGAAGCTTCCCTTACAAGATTATAAGAAAAATTTCAAAGTAAATGGTTTATTTTATAATTATGTTACTTTTAAATGATTTAAAAAAAAGAGATATTTCTCTCAAATAGTTTTGATTTCATTTATGTCAACATCCTTTGATTTATTTTAAGCTTATTTGAAGTTGATTTATTTTGATACAAAACTTCCATATTGTATTGAAGGTTTTGTGATATGTTTGACTCTGGATTTGTTATTTTTATACCATTCATGGTTTATGGAGAAAGTATTTACATTTCATATTCTAGTTTTAATACGAATATTTATGTTATGTTTAAACCTATTCATATGAGGAATGAATTGGACTTAATAAGTGACGGGTGGAGCCCGCTATAGCTCCTCGATGCATCGATAGGTCTCATGAGACAAACTAGTGTCTTGGCACGAGGCCTTGAAAAAATCATATTTTTAGTCTTGGCACAAGGCCTTGGATACGTGGTTATGACAGTCTGGCATTATGCATTCCATCATTATGAAAGTGGTTATTGATATTGCATGTGATTACTCGACTAGTAGAATATCCATGTGAATAAGTAAATGGAATTATTTCATTTTATCTTTGCCATATTATTTGGAATTTCAAGTTTAAAATGATTTTTTTTAGATATACATTGCCTTAAATGTTTTTGATTATTTATGAATGTTTCCGCTATATTGTTATCCTTACTGAGCATCTGAGCTCACCCCTTTCAATGTTTTATTATTCCCAGGATGTGAAGAAGTAATTTATGAATGACCTGCAGGGATAATATGAGGGGATATGAAGACCAGATGTTGTTTTAGTAGTTTTCACTTTATTATGTAATGTAAACTTTATGAATGTATCTATTTATTCCAAGGCTACTAAACTAATCGGTCCTTAGAGACTTGATCTTTCTTGTGATCATGCCAATTTTATGTAATAATGCACCGACTCTGGGCAACTAGGGTCGGGGCGTTACATGATTTGAATGTTTGGTTGAGTATTACACTTAGGAGAATTTCCATGTTTCTAGAACCATGAGTAGGATCTTGAATCATGTTAATTTAGAGTTTTGTTTGGGGATTACACTTAGGAGGAATCCCATGTCTCTAGAACCATGATAAGTATCTTGACTCATGGTGATTTGGAGGTTTGGTTAGGGCTTACACCTAGGGGATGTCTATGTATCTCTAACAATAAAGAGTATCTCGATTCATGGGTAATTTAATTATTAGATGGATATTACACCTAATAGGGTATTAAATTTTCTTTTTCCTCCCCTCCCCTCATCTACTCAAAATATGAAGAAGGGATATTGTTAAGATTAGGGCTTACACCAATTAGTAGGTCCAGACCTAGAGGATTATTTCAACCCTATGTGTATAAGGAATGAATTTATTCCCATATATGGGACCAATGTGAATTTTAGCATGGATATAGTGAGGGATAGTGATGATTCGTATCCCAAGTGAGGTCTATAAAGTTATATTATCCCAAGTTAGATGGATAATGATGGTGTTTAGCCCAAGTGAGGGAAAAAGGGAGCTTAGACTAAGTGTGAGTGGTAGAATTGGTTCTTGGCCTAAGTGAGAGGGATAGTGTAGATTCTTATCCTAAGTTAGGGATATAAAATATTCTTATCTCGGGTTATAGGGATTTCACAGGTGCTTATCCCAAGTGCTGTCAAGAAAAGGTTCTTATCCCAAGTCAGGTCTAGAAAAGGTGCTTATCCAAAGTTATAGGGCTTGCGCATGAGAGATATAAAAGGTGATTATCATAAGTGAGGGCTAGAAATGGTTCTTATCCCATGTTATAGGGATAAAATATTTTATTACCCCAAGTGAGGGCTTGAAAATTTACTTATATCAAGTGATAGGTCTAACAAAGGTTCTTATCCCAAGTGAGGGCTAGTAAAGGTGTTTAGCTTATGTTATAGAGCAAGAAAAGTTACATAGCCCATGTGAGGGATATAAAAAGTTATTATCCTATATTATGGGGATATAAAAGGTTATTATCCTAATTTATTGGGCTATCACAGGTTCTCAGCCCAAGTGAGGCCTAGAAAAGTTTCTTATCCCAAGTTATAGGGTTAGTGTAGGTGCTTAGCCCATGTGAGGGCTAGAAAAAGTTTTTAGCCTAAGTTATAAGGCTAGAAAAGTAGATTTTCCCAAGTGAGGGACAGTAAAGGTGATTATACCAAGTTATAGGGCTATAATAGGTTCTTATACCAAGTTAGGTATAGAACAATTTTTTAGCACAAGTTATAGGGATAACAAAGGTGTTTAGCCCAATTGATAGGGATAACAAAGGTACTTATCCAGATTTATAGGGCTAGCGTAGGTGATTATCCAAATTAATATGGATATAAAAGTTTCTTATCCCAATTGGGGGCTATAAAATCATTTTATCCCAAGTTATAGGGATAGATAATGTGGTTATCCCAAGTGAGGGAAAGCAAAAGTTCTTAACCCAAATTATAGGGCTAGAAAAGGTGATTAGCCTATGTTAGAGGGATATAAAAGGTATTTAGCCAAAGTTATAGGGATAGAGTAGGTGATTATCCCAAATGAGGGATAGTTTCCATTTATAGGTGCTCACATAGGATTCTCTTCATAGGTTTCTATGTGCAAGTTGATTCATGTGGTTATTCACACAGGTGCTCCACACAGGTGATCTGAATAGGTGCTCCACGCAGGTTCTCTACATAGGCTACTCTACGGAGGTGATTCATGAATTTCATTAATGTTATAGTCTTTTGGTATCTTAATTTCCCTTCATTTTGATTTATTCCCTTTAATTTTAAAGTATAATAAGATACCTGAGTGTCTCTAGGACTTGGGCGAGAAACATGGGAGAGTAGATATTCGAGCTCTCTATGGGTCTTCCAGCCTCTAAAAATGAAAATATCCAGGGTATTATTTATAGGAAAATTAAATTCCTTGGGTGAATGTGGTTCTCTATGAAATTACTTATGTAGTTTCTCTGTGTAGGTGCTATTTTGAGGTGCATTTTTCATGCGCTCCACGTAAGATGCTCTGTGCAAGTGATTCTCGATGGTCATTGATGTTCTAGACATTTTTTGAGTTAATTAAACTTACTTTTGATTTATTTCATATAATTTTAAAGAATTATTAGCTACCTAAGGGTCTCTAGGACTTGGGTGAGAGACTTGGGAGAGAAAATCTTCAGACTATCTCTGGGTCTTCTAGCCACTCCAAATGAGAAGACCAAGGGTCCTATTTATAAGAAAATTTAGGACCATGGGAAAAGGTAGTTCATCAAACAAGTGCTCGATGAAGGTGATCCACATAAGTTCTCCAAGTAGGTTCTCTAAGAAAGTTCTCTGAGAATGTGCTCTATGGAGGTTCTACGTACAGGCTGCTTCATACAAAAAATTTTAATCTTATGAAAACCATAACTTTTGAACCGTAAGTATGTTTGGGCTCTGTGAACAGTAAAATAAAAGACAATTAGATAACTAAACCCCTATAAAACCACAAGAATGGTAAAATTTTCTTAGAAATCTCCATACATTGGTGTGTGAGTGATATTATATTACATGGAGATCCAGTCAAATTATTCATACGGAAAGGTTTGTGGCATGAATTTTTCAATGCTAATGGTTGTGAAATCATATTTGGGGATATTTATCAGACCATGGTGGAAGGATTTAATTACATGAATGTTTCTAGACCATTGGGAATTTAAATTTCCTGTAAATATCCAAAACCATGAGTTAAAAATAGATACCTTATCACTGAGTTGAAACAATTTCCAAGATATTATACGGTCATGTACTGCCTTTGTCTTCTCTTTATGGATATAGTAATTGTCATATGCCTCCCTCCCAATTTAAATGAGATTTTATAGCTCTAAATATTTCTTTTCCTTGGTGGTTTTATTATTAAAATTTAAAATTTTAACTATTAATTATTCCTTGTTCTCCAATTCTACTGGTAAGTGGCATGTATTCCTATAGACCAATTGAAAAGGAGACATGCCTAAATGAGCTTTATAATTCATCTTGTAATCCCATAGAGATTCATCAGGATTCTCCACCCGGTCATTCCTTGATTCACCCGCAATATTCATGAGGTTTTGTTTTAGTTCTTGGTTGGAGACTTCCACTTTACCACTAAATTAAGGATGGTAAGGTGTGCCCATGTTATAATTCACCTTACACTTCATCAATATTTTCCTTAATATGTATTTATAAAAATTAGTTCCCCTATCATATATGAGAACCTAAGGGACTCCAAACCAACTAAAAATAATATTATTAAGAAAGAAAATGATAAATTTAGTAGTGTTGTTTGTTGTGGTAGTGTCTTACACCCATTTGGAAACATATTTGACACACACAATAATATAATTTTACCGAATGATATTGGGAATGGCCCCATAAAATCAATTCCCCAAACATAAAATTCTTACACTTCTAAAATAATGTGTTGTAAAATTTCTTCTTTGCACCCAATGTTTCCCATGTCTTATAATCTATCACATCATGCAATGAAACTCTTGGAATCCTTCTAAATAGTGGGAAAAAATAAACCAAATTAGAGTATCTTAATAATCATGTGATAACAACCATGATGTCCATGGATAGAGAAGAATGGATGGATTATAGTGTCGATTGAAATTATACCTTTGGAACACAATGATGAATTATTAAATATCCATGTGATTAGAATAATAGAGGATCCTCTCAAAAATAGTGTCTTACTTATCCTAAAAAACATTTTATTTATTGATAGGATGGATCAGGGAGGAGAACAATAGTGGCCAAATGATTAGTAATGTTTTAAAACCATGGTTGAGGGGATTCCATCATTAAAAAGATATGTTCACTTGTTAAATCCTCCTAGATCTCTCAATAATCTTCCACTTCATAATGGGGTAACTCCAAGTAGTATAAGTGGTTAGCAATAGGGTTTTTTCACCCATTTTTTTCATAGATCTCTAAATAAAATTCTTAAAGTAGGAGCACCCATAAAATCAATCTCATATTTTCTTCCTTCTTATTCAGAATATATTTATGGGTTATATGGTCAATATAGATTACTAATTTTGATAGAACCAAATAAGACTGACATCTATAAAATGAATAGACTATATTCAAAATTTCTTTTTATATAGTGGTTAAATTAATCTAGTCCTTATTTAGATCATGACTTTAATAATATATCATTTGAAATATGTGGTCAACCCTTTTTCCAATCACGGATCCTACAACATAATCAATTGCATCATACATGATCTCAAGTGGATCATATCTATCTAGAGCCACCATTATCAAGGTTTCCACTAAAATTTGTTTTAAAAACTAAAATACTTTTATGCATGGATCATAAAACACAAAAATCGAATCTTTTGTGAGAAGCTTCATTAATGTTTGAGTGATCTTAGAGAAATCTCTTACAAACCATTGATAAAATCTAGTGCGTCCAAAAAAACATTGAATTCCCTCAACTAAATTCCGGATAATATTGTTGGATATTAATTCATTATTTTATGGATCCACCTAAATACCTTTCCCATACAATCTATGTCCCAATACTATTGCCTATTATACCATAAAATGGAATTTCTTCTTGTTAAGAATTGGATTAGTTTTTTCATAACTTCTAAAACTAAATCCACATTTTTCAATAAATATTAAAATAATTTACCATATACAGTAATCCATAAAAATATATAGGATTGTATCCACCATATCGTGAAATATATCCATTATACAGCACCAAAAAATGGTTGGAGCATTGCACATGAGAAATGACATTCAGAGATAATTGATTGTTCCATATGAGAATATAAACATGATATTATCCTAGTATTCAGGGGTGATGGAGATTTTTATATACTCCAAATAACTATTTAATACATAGTAAAATCCATTCCCTTCAAGTATCTCTTGTATTTGATCCATTAATGGGAGTGGAAATTGGTCTTTTTGGGTGGCATCATTCAGCTTCCAATAATCCACACACAATCTCCAACTAGTGATTGTCCTTGTGGGAAAGAGTTAATTTTTCTCATTTTAAATCACTGTAATACTACATTTGTTATGTACAACTTATAAAGGGCTCACCCATAGGCTGTTTTAGATCAGATAGATAATTTTATCAACTCTAGAGTTTGATCACTTCATTTTTAATGAATTATTTCATGGTAGGACTCGATCTTCATTATGGTTGGATAGATGTTTTAGGAAATTTTTCTAACGGCACCTTATGGGTGAATTCACATGGGATTATCCCTTTAAATTCAATGATCATCCATCCAAGAGATTACTTCCTTTTATTAAGCACTTTCATCAATTATACTTCTTGGTTGTTAGTGAGGGTTGAGTTAAGAATGACTGATGGTGTATCCTTATCCCCTAAATATCCATATTCCAGTGATGAAAGAAGGGTATTCAATTCCAGTTTAGGCTCTATCAATATGAAGGAACTAATGGTTCAATTTTCTCTTTCTATAAATTCCTGGAATTGTGTCTCAATTTTAGTACATATTGTTTTTTTCAGATATTAAATTCACTTCTTCTTTTTCATGAACCATTTGGTCTTCCTCATCACCTTAGTCTTAAAATTATTATGGATATCCTACACTAAATTCATTACACCCTAAAAAATTTTCCAAGGTATAAATAATATTTCATCCCTAGTACTTTACAAGAGATTATTTTTTTAACAGCCTTGACCACATTATATAGTACCTTGTCATCACCTACACAAAAGATAAAATCCCATATATAAATGCCAATCCTAATCTTTTATACTGTGATAAATAGTCACCCAAAAATTAGTAGGACTTCAGCATCGTCCTCTATGTCAAGGATGATGAATTTGTCCAGAAAAATAAATTTCCCATTATTCACAAGTACATCCTCTAATATTACCTTGGGATACTTGATTGAACGGTTATCTAATTTAAGTGCCATGTTGGTGGGTTTCAATTCATCGAGTCAAAAATTCTTTAAGACTCTAAATGGAATCATATTAACAATATCTCCAAAGTTAAATAAATTTTTTTCTAACTCATATGATCTAATAGTACATTGAATTTAAAAACTTCCAGGATCTTGAAGTGTTAGTGGGATTGAATATTGGACCACTATTGGGCATTCTTTATTATGATTTATAGTTCCTAAGTCTTATATATTCCTTTTATTTGATATATTTTACTTCATAAATTTTTTATAAGTAGGAATTTGAGATAATGCCTCGGCAAATTGAATATTTATATAACATTTTCTGGACACCTCCACAAATTTTCAAAAATATTGATCTAATTTTCGTTTCTTTATCCTCTTTGGAAAATGAAAAGGTAAAGGATCATATTATGTATAATAAACCATTTCCTTTTGTTTTACTAGGGAATTATATGTAATCTCTTTACCACTCTTCATGGTCACCGCCTTGGTTTCCTCTTAGGGAATATTTTCAATATTTCATAGGAGTGTATCGGGTTTTCTTATTGAAAGATGGTTAGAAAGTTTCCCAATATATTTCTCAATGATTTATATGGTGCCCACTTGGTTCTAAAATTTAGTTTCAATAGTGGAGATAAATTTTTAAATCATCTAATCTAGATTTGACACTGGGTATTGTTGCTATTGTTGATCTTATTTTTGTTGTCAAGGGGGTTACATTGGATGAGGTTTTTGATACACTTTTGTTGTTGGTATAAGACCTACTGATATTTATTTCCTTATTTTCGCCTAAATTATAGATGCAGGTGTTTTGGTTTTGTTACTCGGGAAGTCTTTGAGCCCTCGTCTAGTAACCTTGTTGTCGTTTTCCACCCCAACTAAAATTTAAATTATCTTTACATGCTTATTTTGGTATTTAGGTAACATATTTGACCCCTAATTTTTTGATACATAAATTACTTCACTAGTATATATTTCAACACTTAGGTTTAGACACTCCCCTGTGGAATGGTTATCACCACACATGTATCATACTAGATTTTTCATTACTTTAACTTTTGTAGTTGAACTCTAAAGGAGAGCACCAATTTTCTTTTGCATAGCATCTAGTTAGGTAGATATCATGGTAGTTTCATTGAATTTATGTATTATTTTTTCTATATTACCTATTAATTATTCTATTAGAATCTATTAGCTGATATTTCTTCCAATAGGTTGAATAATTCCTTATGATATTTCCTTAAAATCGTTCCTCCAGCCACTACATCCACTACAAATTTTATTCTTATAATAATTCATCCGTATATGGTTTGGACTTGAATCCATATTGGGAGTACATGGTGTGTAAACATTCTCATAAAACCCTTGAATAACTCCCATGACTCATGTAGGGATTCACTTTCATGTTGTTAGAAATTATGGATATAATTTCTCAACATTACGCTCTTAGATGGAGGAAAGAACTTTTCTAATAATGATTGAGCATGGGATTCCAATGTGAGAATCAAGTATTTATTAAATCCCTTTATCTAGTATTTATCCTTACAACCTAATGAGAATGTTAATATTAAATCATTAATTTCAACCTTTCAAACTCCATTTTAATGGAACATGTAACAAATATCTATAAAATTGGCAAGGTGAGCATTTAGGTCTTCATTCAGCAAGCATCCAAATTGAATTGTATTGTGAATGAGCATTATTATAGCTAGTTTGATTTCAAAAAAAAATCCTGAATAGGTGGAAAAATAATACTTGAGTCATCCTTATGAATTGAGGTCAGTTTGTACTCTATAATAGTATAATTAGGTGACATATATTCTTAAGGAACTTTTGGCATATATTGTTGTTGTTCTTATTGGATATATCCCAACTTAAATTGAATTGGTGGTTTATAGTTTTGTGGTACATAATCTGGAATAAATGGTAGTGGATGTCCCCCCCCCCACCTCATGTGAAAATTTATTATCCATCCCTCCTTCAGGTGAAAACTGTTGTCCAATTCCACGGATGGCAGTTGGGTCTTACACTTCTACATTTGGTATGGGAGGGTTTTGTATGTGTTCTCCCATGAGTTATCTCCATCACCTTTAAAATGACATTTAAATTTCTAGATAAAATAGGAATCTCTATGTTTATTTGTCTTTATTTTAATAAGTGATGTGGTAATTCATGTGCACACAGTCTCACAAAAACAAAAATGACACATCAAGCGTAAAAGGGAAAATCAAAAATTATGAAAAAAACATAAATGAGTTAATAACAGGATTTTTCTGAATGTTGTAAAAAAAATTCAAAATAATAAAACTTGAATTGATTGAAAATACACCTATTTAAGTGTTAAATGGAAACATCACCATAATTTTTAGTTGTTCTGCCATACAAGTTACTTTTGGACAGCCCAAATTGAATGTTTCCCAATTCCAAAATGAGTGTAATGGAATTATGGGGTAGATACTTTGGAAAATATTGGGTATATTTCAATGTTAATTATTTGGTCAATTATTTAAAGAATAAATTAACTATTTCAAGGACCATTTATGCTTCAACTAACCCTAAATTGAATCTCTTAAGGGTTTATGTCATTGAAAATTGAAATAGGTATTTGAATTAATGGTGACAATACACTAGGGCTATGGAATTCAATGGATATCATTGGAAATGTGTTATCTTGTGTGTCATGTTGTTCATAATGAATTCTAACCACCAGTATTAATGTATTTTGAACCTCCCTTGGTCTGTTAATTTTTGATTAACATCTTGAAAATCAACTTTTTGATTTGATAATTAATGTCCAAATAAAATTATGACAGAAAACCCAAGGTAGTGATGAATACACCTAATGGTTATAAGAATATTTTTTTTATAATTCCTTTTGAGATCCCTAGATACGTCATTATTGGTTTGATACAACATATCTAGTGAATTGGATAAATATTTCATAAAGAAATTGTGATAAAAATATAATAATGATGCAAGCACATAATAATAATTCAATTACCTGGATGATTCTCCATTTTCATAAAAAAACACAATGTAGGGAATGGATTATATAAACATGGTGAAAATTATGAAAAACAATCTCAACTTACCATTGGTTTTGATTACAAAAAAGAGAAGAAGAATAAATACAGTTCACTTCCAATAAAAATGTTTGAATTCTGCTCCTTATGAGTTCCGAGCTCTTCCTTTCTCCAAGATAGATATCGCAGATAATGATTATCCTGAAGAAATAGATAGAGAACATTAATGAGGTGACCCCCAATGTCTATGGGTTGTTAGGGGTAAAAATCCTAAGTCAAATAGTGGTTACAATATTATATGAGAATTGGGTGGAAAGTTGTCCCATGGCACATGGTTAAGGTTCATGGTTGGATAAATCTTTCACCAACCGTACATATCATGTTTTTCATATGTTTTTAGATCACATGGTTTAAATGGAGAGGTTCATGGTTTAGTTAACCATTTATAGACTATGTTTGTGTTTTTTTCTCCTTAAATTGTAGTTTTCATGGTTTCTATGTGGTACAGAATGGTTTAGTAAACCATGTAGAGACTATGGGGTGTGTATTTTCTCTTAAAATTTTATCGCTCCTGGTTTCCTGAGTTTAGTTTCATGGTTTTTAGATTTCAATACAAACCATTCTCAGTGGAAAATAATCCCAAATGCTTCTATTTTTCCTCCAAACCCTCTGGTTCATGCCAACTTTGATCAATTCTATATTGTACATCCATTTTTTACTATCAAAATATGTTAATGACATAAAGACAATGGCATGCATATAAAAAGTATATTTTCAAGTGGAATTAATTGTGAAACTAGTCCATGTTCCCTAGTGCATAAAAAGTAAACTGTAACACACAATAATTAATTATATATAAAGACTTATTTTATTATGATAACATGATACATTATGAAACAATTACATAAATATCTTAAGTATTATATACCAAGAGACTTTACATGACCCTCATGATTCTGTTGTGCCAATGGTTTATTAATGGATCCACTAAATTATTATATATATCCACTAAAAGTTCCTAAAATCAACCCTGTCAATAATCTCTCATATAAGAAGGTATTTTTTAAAGATTTTTTTGGTCTTTTAGTGGGACCAGGGTTCCTTATCTTGATAAATAGCTCCAATGTTGTCATATTAAAGCTCAATTTCTCCCTCAATTCTAATAACCACCTCTAGTTTATAGATAAAATTCCTAATTAAAATAGTTTCCTTCATAGTATTGGATATATTGATGTATTATTCCTCTGTTTTTGAGTCCTATATAGTGTATTTTTTGGGACTCTTCCAACTAATAGCTCCACCATTTAGGTAAAACACAAAACCAATTTGATATTTCATATCATCCTTATTAGATTGGAAACCTTCATCTACATAACCCTTTACACAAATATCATATTCTCCTCTATAGATCAAGAACATATCCTTAGTCCATTTAAAGTACTTAATAATATTCTTCATAGTAATTAAATGAATCTCACTAATAGTGGATTGGTTTTTACTGGTTATACTTAAATCTTAAGTGACATCAGGTTAAGTACAAAACATGGAATGCATGATAGATCTTATGGTGGATGAATAGGGAAATTTATCCATCCTTTTTTAATCTTTATAATGATATTTAATCTTCATAGGGTTCATGTCATGAAATACTGGTAAATACCCATTCTTAGATTTCTCCGTGTTGAGAAACTTCTTCACTTTACCAATGTAAGTGTCCTGACTAATTCCAAGTATACTCTTAGATCTATCTCTAGAGATCTTCATACCATGTTTTTAGGCTTCTTAATCTATATATTTCTTTGATAATAACTTAAACAACCACATATTCACACATTAAAGGGTTGGGATACTATATTTAATAAGTAGTATGTCATATACATACAATATCAGTTTCACGGCAACACTCCTACTAACCTACTTGTATACACAAGAATCATTTACATTTCAGATGAAACCAAACTATTTGATTAAATCATCTACCTGAATATTAAAAGTTTTATAAAAAAGTTTCAATTTATAAATGTAACCTTATATCTTTCATATCTTATTAGCATTATTTGGCACTTTTAAAATTTTAGGTTGTATCACAAATAAGTCCTTGACTAAATTCCTCTTAATGAAATTATTTTGAATATCCATTTGATATATCTCATAATAAAAGTAAACTATTATAGTGAGAAATATTTAAAATTACTTTATCAACCCTACATGTGACAAGGTTTCTTCTTAGTCAATACCATGAATTTTCTACTAACCTATTGAAACTAGGTTTTCTTTATAGATATAAACTCTACTAACCATTTTAGTTTTATTATAAAAACACTCACTTTCACCCTATGAGTCTCACCCATATAGGTTCTTCTACTATGTTCCAAAACTGGTTAGTATAAATGGGGTCCATTTTAGATTCCATGGATTTTAAAAATTTCTTGGATTCGGGTTTCTCGATGGACTCTTGGTTGGTGCTAGGTTTATCTCTAATGAAAATTACCTTCTCATCATTAACTATTATAAATTCATCATAATATCTTGATGATTCCAACCATACCTTTATGTTTATTATGTAATTTGAGTTGATTGTTCTTCCCTAAGTCTTTATAGGACTGGCTTAACCTCCAAATTAGGAGCGCTTCTTATTTTTTGGTATTGAAATAATCCATGTTTAAATTTCCTCCCATTGACTCCTTAAATTATGTGTTCCTTTCTGTTCAGTTGGATTATAGAAATAATATCCCATAGTTTCCTTAGGATAACCAAAAAATAAAAAATTTCTAGATTTAAAGTTAATATTATCAAAATATGAATATCATGTGAATTATTTACATCCCCAGATATTTATAAAAGACAAAATGGGATGTTTTCTGGTCCATATCTCATATGGTGAATTTATGAATGCATTAATTGGAACATTATTTAGTAAAAATGCAGAATCCTGTAATTCAAAACTCTAGAATGAAAAAGGAAGGTCAAACTAACTCGTCATTGATCAAACCATGTATACCAAGGTATGATTTATCCTCTTAGACAAACTATTCCATTATTGTTTTCTAGGAAGAGTGAGTTTTGAAACAATTCAATAATCCCTTTGATGATCAATGAGTTTCTAGATCAAGTATTCACCACCCAAACCTAATCAGTGACTCTTTATAATATTGAAAATTTATTATATATTCATTCGAAAAATATATGAAATTTTTAGAATTTTAATACTTGTGACTTACCATAAACACATATTCATATCGACTAAATTCATCAGTAAAGGTAATTAATTATATAAAACCACCACTTTCTTGAGTACACATTGGTTCATATGCATCACTATGTATGATATATTATAGTCCATTGGAAATTTCACCATTTCCACTAAAAAATTATTGTTCATATTTCCTAATAAACAAGATTCATAATTTTCAAATGTTTCGTGATTGAATGTTTCCAATAATCCATATTTATATAGACTTTGGATGTGTTTCTCATTTATTTTCCCAAATCAACAAGATTAAAGGTAGTTTGGATTAGAATTAATCATGACCTTCTTATTATAAATGTTATAATTATGATTATCCATATATATAATATATAAACTATTTATCGTATTCTTAATTTCATAAAACCTCTCATTCATATATATAGAACAACTCATGTTCTTGAAAATGAATGAGAATCCCTTCTTGTCCAAACAAGACATAGAAATAAAATTTTTATTTATAGTGGGAAAATAATAATAGTTCTCCTGCTCTATTATTAATCCACTTAGTAACACTACTAAAAAACTGGTTTTATCCAGTTCTGGTGATTTAACAGTTCTAGCTAAAAATCTTTTAGATACACCCTTTTTCGACACCAAAAAAATCATTGTTAAAGGGGGTCTTTAACAGCACTTTTTTACAAGCACTGATAAATTTATACTTAAAAAATATATTTTATTAAAAATAATATATAAATATATAAATATATTTATATTGGTACAAATATAATATATATTATTTAAAATATGTTTTAGAAAATGTAAATTGGAATTTACCCATAATATATATGATATTTAGTGGAAGTAACTTATAAAATAATTAAAAAAATATTTTTAATTAATAATATTCTAATTATTGTCAAGTAATAATCATTTAATAACAATTCTAAGCCACAAAAAATCAAAAAATTAATAAAATATCAAAAATAAGTTGAAAACGTAACTCAAACTTCAAACAGCAATAAATTTTGATTCGGGCATCTGTTTGAGCTCTACTACATATCAAATCGAACATTGAAATGATATCTAAACCCTTATTGGTATAATTAAACCTATATCACATTTTTCAAGGCCAAAAATTCCCATAAGGCCTCCAAAAATGAGTTTTTAGTCAGCGTACCATGATTTTTTAACATTCGATGGATTTCAAGGCTCATTTATGGGGGTCTTATTGCCCTTTTTGTGGGTACTCGATTTATTCCTAGGTTTTACATTCATATTGATATTATGGTTTTGAAATTTTATCATTTTTCATAATGTAGTATTATTTTTACTCAAATATATAACAATATATACAGATTTTTTATATATTCACACATAAAAATTTAATTTTATAAATAAATAATTAAACATATTTACATATAAAATATATTTATTAATATATAAACATATATATAAACATATATATATAGGCAAAAAAATTAACAAAATTTATTAAAATATATAGATATATCATAAAATGTGAAACAAAACAATATAAGGGAGTGGAAAAGGCTTTTATGTATATGCCAGAGGTATAGGGTTTGAAACTCACTGGAGGAAGGGGCATACATGGGAGGGTTGGATTATCTAAAGTGCTAATAAATGGGTGGGGGGAGTGCTGATACAGGTTTGGGGGTGGGAAGTACTGATGAAGGGGGTCGGTGGGGCATGGAAAAAAATTATATACATTTATCAGTGGGGCCTTTTTCAGCACTTTTTTAGCACTGTTGAAGGACCCCTTTAAAAAATACTGATAAAATGGGCCTTTAATAGTGCTAAAAATTCTATTAAAGGACCCATTTTAATAGTGATTTTTTATCACTATTAAAGGGGGGCTTTAACGGTGCTTTTTTAGCACTGATAACAGCTTTGGGTCTTTAACCATGCTCAAATTATCAGTGCTTTTTTAGAACTGATAAAGGCATATTCTTGTGTTGTTTAAGGACTTTTTGTAGTAGTGTAAAGTTAAATAATAATTTTTTTCCTCTAATTCAGAAACTCTTTCTCCATTTCCTACAAGAAGTTATAATTCATCCTTTTTCAATTTCCACCTATCTATGAGCCTATATTTCTCATCAAAAATGTGTGATGCACACCTAGTATCTAATATCAATGAGTTAGAGTTAATAAAATTGACCTTTATAGCATTCACATTTAGATACTCTGGATTCATAAATTTGAGAACACCTCTCAACCTTAGATAACAATCTTTAACTACTATGTAGGTCATACCTATGAGGGGTCTCAATATGACTATCCTGAAGTAATCCATAACCTATAATAGAGACATATTTATGGGTGAGTATCATGTATTATACCTTTTCATAAAGAAATTTTAATCAAATTGATCCCAGTAAAAATGATGACCCCACACATCATATATATTTAGTGATCAAAGATCCATATTTCATCTTGTCTTACACTAATTTGGGTGCATAGATTTTCCATTACTAATCTCATAGAAAATAAATTTTTCAATCGTATCATATATGATTCTCAAATAGTTGAGTGGACAATCTATTTATCCAAATCCATTAAATGGATTCGCTCAACTATATTCCTCTGGTATCTTAACCGTTGTGGTTTCCCAACTACATTAAACCAAATAAAATTTCAAGAACAAGATAGTTTACCATTAGGGTCTCCTAATTACTTACTTTCCTTACACTAGATAATTCCGGGGAACCTAGTAGTTAGGGACACCCATACTTAATGATCAATGTATTGAAAATTTTCTATTTTTAAGGACTCTTGTACTTAGTATAATTAAGGGATTTTATATAAGTATCACCAATTTACTATACATCGCATTCATATTAAACCTATTGCATCTCATATAATTTTTATTATCTCATGATTTATCTCTTTGTGTATTCATGATTCTAACAATTTAATATTGTAATCCTATTCCATCCACCAAATTAATGTGTTCATTCCACATTAATCTGTAACTCTACATAATTTTTTTTTTTGTTATTTACCCAAAAAATAGAATCCAGGAATATTCATGCATATCTAAATTCATATCATGCATAAGGTACATGAACAGGTCATCTAGAGGCTTAAATTTAAATGATATTGGCACCTCTACTTGAGTGGAACTAGAGTGATAGATAGAAAAACCATCAACTTTATAGAAAAGTGAATAAGTCTCCAGGTTGTTGGGTAGTCCAACCCCAAGTATCACTCCCTAGTGAAACTTTACTCAAGAGATGTAGAGACTCAGTTTTTTACCTTGTAAGACTTTGGAATATCAACATATATTTCCAGAGCTAGGCGCTAAGACAACATGTAATTCTGAGGCCCGATGTGCATGGAATAAATTATACAAAATATTAAGTATGTTTTATAGTTTTCACATGATGAGAATGGGATATCTCTTAAACGGTAGCTCGGATTGGGAATCTGAGGCCACGGTTGAGTCCAAAATGTTCCATTTACCGTAGGCGGGGCATAACTTTTTTCGGCATGGGACTTCTGTGAAAAAATTCACTCATTGACAAAAATCGTAAATAAAATAACTAAATTTAATTATTTTATCTCAAATTATGAATTAGATAAATTTAAAACGGGTACTCAGATTGGAAATATGAGATCACCGTTGAGTTTGGAATGTGATGTTTTACCTAATCACAACATAAAATGAGAGGTCACAAAGGTTTCAAATTCTGCGACTGTTGGTGGGGGTTTTAGTGTTTTTCTATAAATAAACACTTAAGTGTTTAGGATTAGGGTTATGCCCCTAATACCCCACCCCCATCCCACTCTATCTACACCCACCAATCTCTCTCTCATTTGTTCTTTAGTGAATCAAGAACGGATCGTCGGTGGATTGAAGCATAAGCAAGACAAATGCATTGGCAGCGTCGATACGATCGAATTGATGTAGGATTTCTTTCCTTTGAACCTCTGATAGAAGTTTTAATTGAAAACACATTCATTGTTAAATTGTTTCATTGTTTTTATTATCTTCTTTGGTGGATAAACTAAGAATTCCATTGA
Source organism: Viscum album (assembly GCA_963277665.1). Taxonomy (NCBI): domain Eukaryota; kingdom Viridiplantae; phylum Streptophyta; class Magnoliopsida; order Santalales; family Viscaceae; genus Viscum; species Viscum album. The sequence goes on from OY728167.1 coordinate 691,774,964, forward strand.
TGCATTCTCGGATCATGTTTATTTTGGGTTTTCTCCGTCATTCTTTATGGTATTTGTCGTTAATTTTATTCGACGTGTAAAAACATCAACGGATCATCGAGTGAAGGCTAGAGCTATGAATATATCATACTGAGGATTCTGAAACAAGTCTCAGATTAATTTTAGGAAATTTGGTGTGGCTATGGTGGCCCGAGGAAGGGGCCACCAGAGTAGAACCTCTAGCGGTGGCCCATGGCGGCGGCCAGAAGTGGAGTGGGCTGGTGTGCAGGGTTGGCATGATGGTTGTGGCTAGAGGTTGGAGGCGGAACCAGGGTTCGGTGCTGGTGTGAAAGGCGGATAAGCTAGGTGGTGAGCCGACGGTACTCTCATTGGAGGAGTTCAGCGTCCAGTGGTGTTGGTTAGGCAGGATGGCCTAGGTAGGGGACCAGAGGATCGGGAGGCTGAAAAGGACCCACATCGCGTGGGCCGGGCGTTGACGCAGAGAGGATGGGTAAGGAACACCATGGCAGTGCACCAGTGGAGCGGAATGTGGAGAACCAGGCCAGGCCAAAGGCAGGTGGGTCGGGCTATGCAGCTAGGTCATGGGCTGGCGATGTGGACTGGGTCCGCCCAGGCATAGGGGTCCGACTAGTTTGGACCGGACCGGCCCAAGTTGGGCCAAGCCCCTTTAAATGGTCATATCTCCTAAATGGGGCATCTGATTGATGTGTTGTCTACAAAAACATGATATTTGAGTCAATTAGGTCCATTTGAAGTGGTTTTTTTAATTTTAAATTACAAGATCGAATGCAGATGGCGTGAAACACTCGCTTTATTAATAATAATTTAATTATTATTATTCGTGGTTCCTTCTTTTGGACGTAGCACCTGCATCCAAAGTCTGATTGACGCACCCTCTACGGCCACGTGTCCCTCTCATCAAGACAAATCTTTTTAGAGTAGTTCAGGCCTTGAATTCTTGGTCTTGGGGTTTAGGTGCACAAAATGCATAAATTTAATAATAATAATTTAATTATTATAATTTTGGGTTCTTGTATTGGATTTATATTCTAAACGAGATGTCTGATTAATGTGTCGTCAGTGGTGGCATGACCCTAGATCTTGTGCAAACCCTTCAAGACTACTTTTTGATTTTTAAACCAAATATATGTTGTGGGCCTTATGAGGTCTGGTTCGCACACTTTTCGGTGAAATGCAACTTTTTCACCAGGTATCCGTTTTGGACGAATGAGTACTCCATCTCGTGTCTTTTTTCATGAGGATCGTAGTGGTGTAATCTATATAATTTGTTTTAGGATCCATGGGCCCTTGGGGACCTTTTTCAATCGCAATGCAGTGACTTGCAACATTTCCATCGAATGTCCGTTTAGAGTGAATGAATAGTTGATATTGTGTATTTTTCCACAAGGATCGCAACGGTGTGATCCGTTTGGGTGTGAGGAGCCTTTTTCATGATCTCATTAAATGTGGAAACATGAAAGGAATATTTTTAGAAGATCCTTTTTGATTATTTTGAATAGAACCCACATCTTGGGTCATCCTCGACTCTTTTCAGAGTAGATAAGATGTATGAAGGGATGTGATCAAATGTTCTGGAGTCGTTTGAGGAGGTGTGCTAGTGTAATTACACATTGGAACTCTGAATCAACAACAAGAATTGTGCGCTCGTTGGAATTTTGACTAAGTGTGTCAATTACTATGGGAGTATTTTGGCATGCCTAGAGGTACTTGTTCATATTTTAGTACCCGAGGGTGGTCAGGTACACATTTGATTGATGAGGTGGGGTCATACGTTGTGTGGGACCCAAACACATCATGTACAACTTTATGAATCTTTTGTCTCTCACATCTCTTTCTTTTGGACTCAGATTTCGGCATTCGTGTAGCCTATCCTGAGTGTTTTTTCATATAGAATGTGATGGTTTCCTCTATAGTGGATTATATGTTATGATGAAAGATGTACCGAGTGTGATGCCTATCTGGGGCGGCACATGATGAATTCGACGGTGTTTCTTTTCTGAGAGGTACCATTCATAAGGGATGGATAGTGGGTAGCCTCTACAACTTCTATCAGAGTGGAATACCCCTAACACATTAGGGAATGGGTAGCCTCTATGACTTCTATCAGAGTGGAATATCCCTAACACATCAGGATGTGGATAGCCTCTTCGACTTCTATTATAGTTGAGTCCCCCTAATGCATCAGGGTGTGGTAGCCTCTACGACTACTATCAGAGTGGAATCCCCCTAATGCATTAGGGTGTGGTTATCCTCTCCGACTTCTATCATAGTGGAATCCCCCTAACGCATCAGGGTGTGGGTAGCCTCTATGACTAATATAATATTGGAATCCCCCTAATGCAGTAGGGCATGGTTAGCCTCTATGACTTCTATCAGAGTGGAATCCCCCTGACACATCAGGTCATGGGTATCCTTTATGACTACTATCAAATTGGAATCCCACTGACACATCAGGGAATGGGTAGCATCTGTGACTTTTATCAGAGTGGAATCTCTCTGATTCATCAGGGCCTGGGTAGCCTCAGTGACTACTATAAGGGTGGAATCCCCCTGATGTGATAGGTCATGGGTATCCTCTGCTATAGGTTTACAGCTCGGTTGTGTGGAACAATGACGAGATGTGGTTGATGTACCTATGGAATCTCAATAGAGAGGGACGTTTTTTCCACCAAGACATGTCCTTGTGACACGGCCTAAAACCATGATGGCAAGACAGTGCCTCCCAAAGCAAATAGTATCAAGGTACGGTAATTAAGTCCCTTTGACTTGCAGTTTAGAGCAGACATGTGGGATGCTAGTAATTGATGGTGGTTACTTCTAAGACTGTTGGCGACTCTTTTCTTGGGTTGATCTGTGATATGGCGATCACATTCCTCCCTTGTTTGGGATTCTTTGGTTGAGAATATATATATCATGGTTGTTGTACCCACTCCTTGGGTTTTGGATACTCTCCTTCCAGGAGAGTCAAATACATGAAGGGTATGCCAGGTTCTTTTTGTGTCAAGATTATTGTGGTTGGACGAGTCTACTTTCCATCTATATTTAGTGAAGACTTGATGAGAAGTTCATATTCTCACCATTTTGAGGTCCTTGTATTTGGATGAGTTTTCTTTCACTATCTGGTTCGGTTGAGCTGCATTTATTTTACTATACCTTGTTCTCTCTACTGCTTCCCTCTTTAGTTGTATCTGTTACTAATCCCCTCTTTAGTACCTATCTTGTGTCTCCCTTGAGCCTTTAGGTAATCCTACTAAGTATCTTTATACTCACGCCTACATGGTCTTTTCCTGAACTTAGTGTACCCTTGCAAACGATGGAATGGTCGATCATGAATTCATAGAAGCTTAGGGATACGGGTTCTTAGACCATGTGCAGTGGTTGTAGCATGGGATTCAGGAGTGGGACTCTCCTAGCTATTTTACTTTTTCACTTATTGTTAGGTTGTGGAACTTTTCTATTGGGCGTGTATTTTTTCCATTTTTCCTTTTAGTTATCTGTAATGTACTTGTACTGTTTATAGGTTGATGCATACTTGTGGATTATTTATAGTAGTGTTGTAATTTTTTTTCCTTTTAATATGTACTTTTTCATTGAGTTGGTGGTGTGTGTGTGTACAAATTCTTAGGAAAACTCCTCAAAGAGTTTTTTGTGAATTCAGTGCTAATCGCTAGCCCCTATCCTATGGAGGCATGCTTGGGGTAGTTGTGGCTCAAGCCCCATCACGGGTCAGGTCATGACAAGAGTGAATTAAATTAATGATATATCTAACACCTAATATACGCAAAATATATTCAAAAACTATTCTCAAGCTCATATGTCTAAAAATAAACTAAGGTAAAGGTAGATAAAAACTAAATCTTATGGAGTCACACCTCACATTTAATACAAGGATCTATCTCTTAAAAGAAATTTATTTCATATATTTTTCACAAACAGTATCCAAATTTCATAAACAATTTACTAAAAATGAAAATTATAGTGATTAATAAATAAATAATCACTTTATTTATTTTACCAATGATAAGATACAAATATGAATTTTTCATATTTAACTTCGGCTTGAGAAAAATAACTAACACTAAGTATTTATAAAAAAAATATAAACTATAAGAAAAATAAACAAAATATTGAATTTAATTAATTTTTTTTAATACCCCTTGACATTAAATTAAACCTTAACATAATTTCAAATAGGTTCTCCACAATACATTGTCACACAACATAATGACATAGTGCATGCTACACTTGATACTTCATTTCCCCCAGAATATAATATCAATCCACTACACTTGAAATTTTGGTGACACAAAATATACTATTAATCACACTCACTCGCATTTCATTGATACTCAACATAACATAGAGTGGTTATATCATATTACATCGACACTCAATCTAGTGTTAAGTAGGAGAAATGATACTCATTTTTCATGACATGTGATATAGTCTATATTATCTTAATATCATATTTTGTGCCTCACACTTTGCATTATGTTAACTTCTTAACATAATTTCAAGTCCCAACACATATTATATTAGTTAAACAACATAATTTCAAAGAGATATCATAGTATATATTATCATATAAACATATCCTTAGGGACACTATTGGCATTAAATTATCATATAATGTAATTTCATGTGAGGTAGTGTAGTATATGTTTCATAAAAGATGTTATTCATCAAAAATGAAAGATACATGTTGATTCATCAAATAAGATGAATCTAATTCCACTGATGGGATTCTAATGTTCATCAAATGAACATTGTAGTAATATAAAACCCATGTATTTTTAATTTATCCTAGATTATATTAACATGAAATGTTTTATAAAGAACCAACAATCCTATATAATTTACTAATAAATATTTTACTCTTTATAATTCACTTGATGAAGATTAAAGTAGCAGAAAACCTATTCTTCCTACCTATGAAGGATTACAACATCCAAAGGATCCCGGATCATAACGTGAGGATTCTAGTACATAAAGAGGGGTGATAGAGGCTTCACAGTTCATGATGAATGATGTTGTAAGACAAGAGATATTTTATGGGCTTACATGATACCGATCTAACACAATAGGAGGGATCACATCCCATTATATATTTTTCCTCTTTTTTCTTAATTTAATGAAAAGAATCAATCATATGAAACATATTTGGTGATATCTCATGTCACCCATGATTTAATTCCTATTGGAAAATTCATTAAAGTTATTAAATGGACGTTCAATCCATAAATGAACCATCCCTTCAGTTCATTATTGATGAAATCATGTGGGAGTGAATTGGAGGTTCCACAAACTAAGCAGACACTACATTGGGAACAATGTAGTCTTGGGTTTTATTTTATGCACGCAAGACTACATTGACACTAATTAATACTCAAGTTTGAGCTTATGTATACATTGGAAGCAACATATCCTTAAGTCATATGCATCATATTCATATCATTTAATTACATGTCTACCACCAACGACACATCAACATGTGGAATTCCTATTAGTGGGTATGTCCTCATAACCTCCCTTTCTTAGAGATCACCAAGTGTGAATGTCATGAGATTAAATCATAATATATAAAGATAACCCAACACTTTATAACTAAATATCATCTAGGCCACATCAGACAGATGATATCTAGACCATATAACATATGTTTAAGAATATTGTCATAGAATCTATAGGTTCTCGTTATAGGGGATAACTGTTATAACCCTTTAGCATGAAAAATAATCTAATTATATTTTCATATTAATTTTATTTATAAGAAAAATGATTATGTGATAAAATTTTAATTAATGTTTTGTTAATCAAAAGTATAAATTTAGTTGATTCTAGGGAACCAAATCTAACAAACTCCCACTTGTACTAGAGACAATTTATAATAACTTTTAAACTACTAGGCCTCACATAATATTCATAATTCTACTAAGATAAGGCTTTAGATAATGGGTATTCCACATTTTTCTCTATGACTACTTTATTTACTATAACTTCACCCCTTTGAGAAAAATCCCTCAAGATGTGATACTTCTAAAGTATATTCTCCATGAATTGTTGTGACATGAGATCCTTGGATAGAACCACTACTATAATATTATCATAGTATAGAGTGATAGGTTCTTTACTATTAGGTAAATCACCAATATCCTAGATAAAGTTTCAAATCCACACTACTTCTTTAGCTACATCAGAACACAAAATATACATAGGATTTGTTGTAGAATCTATGACCACTATCTACTTAGAACTCTTATAACTCAAAACTCCACCATTATTCTAGAACACATATCATGATTGAGATTTCAGATCATTATGATCTGTTTAAAAACTAGTTTCTATGTATCCCCTCACAACTAGTTCCAAATAACCTCCATAAACCAGTATTATATCCTTTTTATGCCTTAGGTACTCTATGATAGTCTTTTTATCCAACCAACACATCTCTCTTGGTTTTTCTTAATATCTTCCTACAATGATCAAGGAGTAAGAAATATCAAGATTGGTACATGACATTCCAAAACATTATAGATCCAATCATAGATGCACAAGGGATTTTAATCATCCTTTATCTCCCATATTATGTCTAAGGACACATTTTATTAGAGAGATGTATATAATGTGATGTTGTAAGTATTAATCTCATGGATTATTCTATATTTTATCTTTTTAATACCTTTTCAATGTATGTAAAACTTATTCCAATTGGAATCTTAGATATATCATTAAGGATATTGGTCCCTGGAATAGAGATTGCTTAACCTAAGTCTTTTATAGAGAATCATTTTTAACCATGTATTAACTAACTATAAGATTAGTATCTCATTTGTTATTAGTAAAATATCATCAATATATCACTATGAAAACTGTTTCACTCCCAATAAACCTATTTTAAACACAACGCTTGCATTCATTATTAATAAAAACAAATTCCCTAATAGATTCATCCAAATTAATGTTCCATGATATGGATGCTTTCTTAAACCCATAAATGTATCTCTACAACTTTTATACCTTATTAACATCATTGAGTTCCATAAACCATTTTGTTTATATCATATATATATACACCTTCAAAAATATTTCAATTAAGGAAGTTGGTCTTGACATCCATTTTCCAAATTTCATAATCATGGTAAGATGTTATATAAAATTGAGTTCTAATGGATTTTAGTATATTGGGTGGAGAAAAGGATTCATCATATTCTATTCCTTGATGTTTCTTAAACCCTTTGGAAACTATTTATACATTATATAACTGAATTTAGTATGAATTTCCAATTTATTCTTAAATACCAATTTGAACCTAATAGGATTTTCATCAACTAGTGATTCTACCAACTTTACTATCCATGTACAATTTCTTATTGAATACCCATTTTTAACCAAAAAGTTTTACATCAACTGTAGGGTTTTCCAAAACCCAAACTTGGTTTTGGTATATTTAATCTATTTCAAAATTCATAGATTCTTTCTACTTTTCAACTTTTAATTTTTTTTACCACATCTTCATAGGATAGAGGTTTGTTATTATCAACTAATAATGTTTAAATTTCCTTAGTGATAATAAAACTATATATCTCTAGTAATATAACATCCCTATTACTCCTATATAGTACTTTTTTTTGTAGAATAACCACTTCCATTGGGTCTTTTCAACATTGTTCCCATACCAAATCTTGTGTATCTTGATCCTTAAATTCGTTTATTTCTACCATTCTCCCACTATCTACTTTAGATATGTGATCCATTTCTAGAAACATGGATTGTCTTTCTATGATTAATTTTCAATCTGATGGATCAAATAGGTAATATCCACTTGTTTCTTTGAGATGTCTTATGAATATACACATTTTTCATTGAGATGAAATTTGGTTGCAATAATTATCCTTAAAAACTTATTATCATCCCCAAACATGTATATATATATATAATTGATTTCTTATCATATCATACCTCATATGTGATTTTGATTTCCACTTTATTTCTCACTCGGTTAAGTGTGTATGATGCTGATTGTAATGCATGTCTCAAAAAGGAGAATGGACTTTTTGCATGACTCATTATTTATCTTAATATATACAACAAGGTTTGGTTCCTCCTTTTACTAAAACCATAACAATATGGTGTATATGGAAGAGTTTTTTATGATAATATCCCAAAATATTTTAGATAATTAATGAATTCTTGGTTAAGATACTCCCCACCTGAAACTGAGTGATTTTTTTAATTTTCTTACCAAGATGATTCTCTAATAAATTCTTGTATTCCTTAAATTTTTCAAAATAATCAAACTTATTCCTCATAAAGTAGATATATAAATATCTACTAGAATCATAATTAAAATTAATTAATCAATATTATCCACATCTATATTATACTTGAAAATCTCCATGAAAATATGTATAAACTAATTTTAGAAGCTTTAAGGATCTCTCATATTTTCCACTAAATAATGCCTTCTTCATTTTTTTTATAAATAAGCATGGAATTTATCTAAGGGTTTCATCTAAAAAGAATCTAAATACCTTTCTTGATATAATTTTTTCATCTGCTTATCATTTACGTAACTAAGATGGTCATGCACAACTAGGTGTGAAATTATTCATGTGAACTTGATTTTTTATCTATTATTGAGAATTGTTTTTAATATTCTAGTGAGATAATGATTATTATTTAGATATATCAAACCATAACATATTATATCTTTATAAAATTATCATTATTTATTTTTGAACTTTGAAATAAAACCATACATATTTAATTGATATAAAGAAATTATGTTCTTGGTTCTATTGGGAATATAATGAATGTACCTCAAAACTAAAACCATTCCTATCAGTAACATGAGATAGTAGTCTCTTATAGGTAGTGAAACTCATGTTTCTCCATTAGTAACTCAAAGATACACATCAACTTTATCAATATTCTAAAATATACTTGGTTCATATATTTAGATATTAGTGTTAGAACTAAAAGCTATATATAATACCCAATTTGTATAAATGGAAACATTACACTCAATAATGAATATGCTCGATGTTTTTCCTTGCTTATTTACCAAGGCACAGTTCTTCTTCCAGTAACCCTTCCTTTAAAAATAAAAATATATAGCACCCTCATCTTTATCATCAATTTATATCTTTATATTCTTGTAATTGTGTTTTGAAGATTCCTTGATCTTATAAATTTCCTAGATCTTTTTAAATTTCCTTTCCTTTTGTTCACCATATGGATATAAGTTTTATTCATGTTTCATGAATTTATCTTATTGGAGAACCAAAGTTAAGAGATCTTTAAGTGTCTTCTATATATTATTAAAGTTTAAATTCACAATAATGACTTGATAAGTTTAGATAAAGTAAGGAGAGAATGAGGTATGTGAACAATTACATGGGAAACTGGAATCCTATAATTTCAAAACGCTCAATATAGCTAATCATATTAACTGCATGAAGTCCAGGTTGAAATAATTCTCTTAGATTACATGTAAAGAGTTACATGGAGATTTCAAACCTCTCTTATCTTTCTTTCTCCTAATATACATCGTAGAGAAGATAGGTCATGAAGTATGCATCCATGTCTTTGTGAGGCTTATGGATATCACTAGTCATGGATGATAAAATGAGGAATTGGACATCTAATACATCATCTATATATTTTCAAAAGACATTTTACTCATCTACACTAGTAACCTGAGAGGGCTTAGTAGTAACTGGGGACATAAATATGTAAAACAACCACTCTTGGCATAGTATAATGCATAAGCACTGATACCATTCATGTAGGTTAGCATTGTTTATGATATTATCTTTCTCCAAGATGAATCGTAGTGATAGTGACATGATCGAATAGCTATCCATTTTTTATATAAAAAATAAAATTAGATATTTTTTACTTTATCCTGATTACTAGTTATGATATAATTAATTAATTTAATTATTAACTCACTCTTTTATCAAATCCTAATTGCCCTCACTATTTAATTTTGGAATCTTTAGTTGCTCGAATATTCTAGAGGAAAGGATCCATATTTTCCTTGAAATAACCCAAATAGAGGCCTTATAAAATTATTTGAAGGTATTTAGGTAGGAATTTTTTTCAACTTCATTAACTCATACCTCCTTTATTTGTTGAGAATACTCCCCAATCCTAAACTCAAATTTTCTCAACTCTTGACTCAAAGTTACACCAAGTCTTGCTAAGGAAATCAGTGTTTGATGTTGTCTAGGTTAATTCAACCTAATACTTTCATTATAAAACCATGATAATTAAAATCACCCTAGAAAAGACCATATAAGTACTTTAAACTATGGTTTTATTCTAACCCAAGTGATGGAAGGCATTTACTAAAATGATATTTTCATTGAGGTATTTTGTTTAACTTATGTTTAAATAGCCTTTATTTTATTCTTCACATGTTTATTAATGTTATATATAACTTATATAATTGATTAACCATGTTTGATAAAATAATTTATGCATAATAATTTTATTTTATTTTATCTTTATCATGATTATTAATTAATTTATCTTATGTTATCGTGTTTAATAATTCAAGTAAAACATGCATTTCATAAATATATAAATAAACATTCATCGACAGAATAAAATAAATATGTGATATGATCATGAGATTCAATCTACGAGTTGGTTTATTAAGTGGTTATAAACTAACCTTTACCCTTGGGGAAATAAAACCTTGAGCCTATTTTTGGCTCGAGTTATAGGATTTTTCTATTCTCATGTGTATCTCCTAGGTTGGACTCACCTTGGATAGAGACTTGAATTTTCTCCTTTCAATAGGGGATCCATGCTTTACAAATTCTTTCTCAGCCATAGGTAAGGGGAACTAGGGGTTTAAGATCACCTAAAATAAACCTTGGACACACAATCCGATGAATAATAAAGGAAGAAGGTATTATGCACATATCATTATATTTAATTTAATAAAATTTAACTTAAAAACATGAAATAAAAAATAAATTCAATGAATAAATCCAACACATACATAGGTTGGTAATGATCATGATCAATTACAACAGGCAATGAATACATTTTTAAAAATTACTAGAATTTATTTCAATTCATTATAATTAATATAAATTTATTAGAATTAATGTATTGATCAACTAATTAATTATTTATTTATTTTTATTGATGTTTTTTCCTAACAGTCCCTGAGAAATATTTATATTTTCATCCTATGTTATTTTAAATAATTTTAATTTTAATTTCAAAATAATTAAGTACATTGTGTGTACTTAAGAGGCCATGGGAAATGTACCTTCTACATTAAATTAAATCCATTTCTGAAAATCAATACTTACATGGTATATTCTATTACTCAATATGTCATATGACACACATTATGTATAGTTTTTGTCATGTACTATGTACATATATAGTATGTCATGATATAAAAGACATGTAGTTATATGGGTTAAGTGGTGTAGTCTTCATGGTGTGTATGACCACACGACATGCTATAAATATATGTTTCATGTACCACATCAAATGTGTGGGACTTACATGGAATGTAAGGATATTTTTACACATCGTGTAGTTTCATAATTTACACAATATTAATTATTAAGCATGCATGCCAGCACAATGCATAGAAACCCACTAAATGTGTACCTAGTGTGGAACGAAACCCGTCACACTGCGTGTACATTGTAACCTCCCCGATTTTCTAAAAGGTACAGACCATTAATTTTTAGGTTCTAATTCTTTTAAACAGTCGTAATTAAGATTTAAAATCAATTCAAGGTGGTCTCGGATGTTCTAGAGGTTTATCTAGAGTCGGATCCCCTAAATGGGGAAGAAAATACTAGGTTTCACAGTTTTGGAAAACCATGCAGCTATCCCACATGGTTTGTTTGAAACTATGCGATTACAGACAGTGAAACCTATAGGCCGCACGGTTATCTAAAATAGTGCGACTTGAGGTACAAGGTTGTGTGGTGTTGTTGGTTTTTGGGATAGAACAGATCTGCATGGTTTGCACACGGTTTGAAAATGGTGCGCCTAAACCGTGTGCCGGCTTATTTTTTGGTAAAATTTCCATTTTTTCACTTATTTTTTAAACCTATTATTTCTTCTCCCTTTAATTTTATCTGGTGGTTTTATCTCCTCCCTCATGTATAAACCCTCCACTCTCAAGAATTTAAGATTTGATACAACTCCTCTAAATGGACTCTAATTTGTTCACCGTCAGATCCTTTGAGAAGCTAGAGATACGATTTCGAATCCTCTATAATCTATATCAAGTTATCTGTCCCATACATTATGTTATTTGGGTGAAATTTCATTTTCCCCATTTTTAGGTAATTCAATAGTTTCATCAATTTATTCCAAACTAGATCGATACAAACATTGATACTGGATGAGGGAAGATCTATGAGGATAAGGTAGGTGTTTGTGGAATTTTCTCATTGTTTTGTTGGATTCCATAAATAGTGTCATTGTATCATAGGCCAGGAAATTCTGGTTTCACTTCGAAATGTTCAATTAAATTAAATTTAACACGTCATTAGTGACCCATGTGAGTGGCGAATCAATCCCTTGGGTTTATCTCCTTGACCATTTTTCACCCAAATGGGTGTTCCTTTTCTTCAAGGCTTAATTTCCCTTTTCCTTAGTGTGTAGATCACCCTTATGGGGTTTTTCGTCATACTAAATGACTTGAATTGCTTAATTAAATTTATGGGGTGATGATCCATGTTCTTAGGCCACTATAAACCATTCCATGAATGAGTTGGTTAAATTAAATTAACTGGCTAAGTGCTAAAATCCCTAAACCTCATGACTTGATTGAATTGGCCATTAGATTAGGCCATGAGCCTTATTATCTATGATATTCATAGTTTTTCCAATAGGTTGACTAGGCCAATGCGCCGGTTATGACATAGTGTCTTGAATTAAATGTAATGCCCTTAAATTGATCTTGTTAAATATGAAATAATTATTTGATGCTTTCGCTTTAGATCCAAGGGTGAAACAAGGGGTTTTGACTTAAAGACCCCTTGGATGGACTCTCATGCTTTTTTTAGCTTTTGTTAAGTCATTGTAAACATGTTGGGAGTGAAACCATCTATGTTTGTAATAGACTCACCGAGGATTATCTGTCTTTACCTCTATATGAGTGGTACTGGTTCCCTAGGGTAGACCCCTTGGATGGACTCGAAGGCACGACTGGTTGAACCATGCCTCGAGAGAGACTTGGGTCCCTATGTGTGATACCAAGTACAGACTCGGAGGATAGTATGTGAATTTTATCACCATTCTTGGACTGACTCATGGAAATTCTTCCTTGGTTCTTTATGGATAGACTCCTTGACATTGGTTTTGAACTGAGCCCCTCAAGTGATACTTGGAAAGTCTTTTAGGATTTCCATGGACAGGCACAGGGTGTCTCCGTATATTTTTAAAAGTGTTTTTAAATGAAATTAAAATGGAAAATGAATGTTTTCATAATGAGAATTGATCCCTTGGTATTAAAATGTAGGGACATGTCCTCCAATCCCAATCACAACTTTAGGGGTAGTCTATAAGAACCTGGTTCTTCCTTGAGGTATGGATCCTTTATTTTCCTATCATTTTTCAGTTTAAATATCTAAATGTGGCCTAATGTGAATTCCAATTGAGGTAATAGAATTGTCAAAGGTTTCCAGGGATGCTTCAAAGACTAGAACCATGATTTTGGGTTGACATAAGACTGGAACATGGTTAGTTTAAACTGTACGAGGATAGCTACATAGTTTGATGAAACCATGCGAGGCTGGACAATGGATGCATGTAGTTTGTATGGCTATCTCAAACCATGTGAAGTGGGGTGCATGGATGTGCAACCCTATTAAATTGAAAAAATTTATAATTTTATGTTATACTAAAAATCTATTTAAAACCTAATTCAATTCTTCTCTCCCACACATGAATGTAAATCCATGAGAGCTCTCCCACGTAACTATTCTTGGATTTGATCTACCTCCTCTGTTCAATGTCAGATTCAAGAGTTGTCTATCTCATTGGATCCATGCTGGTAAGATCTTGATTCCTTTTATGTTGTTCCTAATTTTGGTGTGGTATCAGTTGCACTATTTAGGTGTAACCTAATATGCCCTATTATTATGTTCTTCATCCATTATTTAATTTTCTCCCGATTATCAGTTGCTCTATCAACAATGGACCTATGGTAGGTGGTCTCATGCCTTTCTCATAAAGTCAAGTAAGTTATATATAGTCATTGTGTCATGTTCCCTATTCTCAGGGAGTCTCCTTTGAAATGAGTTTAAATTATTGAATGAAATCGTTTAGTATAGCCTATGTAATTAAAGAGGCTCATTGATAAATATTATAGGTTGATAACCTTGAAACGGAACCACCCCCTTGGGTGTGTTGAGTATTTTAATGGACCACCATGGGTGGCTATATGAATTGGACCCCTTTTAAGGTGTTCCCTTTTCCCTTATGCCTTGGTATTTTTATGAATCGAATTCATGGTTGAATTGATATTTGAATTGAATTGTGATATAAATTTTTATTCAAATTGAATTAATAGAAAGTGATGGAATGACCATGACCCTTGGACATTTTCCATGTATTGTCTTTTTAAGCATGAATAGGTCCTTTTAATAAAGTGCCCATGTGAGTTAAATAGAGGAAATGCAATGTATTGGTTGATAAGCTTGAATTGCTCTTTATTCTGATTTTCCCATGTGAGTTAAATGGAGATTATGACATGTGATGGTTTTTTTAAGATTGAAATGCTTGTTATAAAGATATTCCCATATGATTAATTGAAAGGCATGCCTTATAATCTTGGACAATGAATTGAGACACCTTTGAGGTGAGTTTTTATTGATATGATCTTGGTGTTGACCTTGACGTGTTGATATATGCTTGGGTGACATATGGATTCAAATGAAGAATGAGATGGATGGACTCAATGGTTTATCTTGCTTATTCCAGAGTCACACTTGGAATCCTTGTATGGATTTCCAGGGAAGAACTCATAGGGGCTTGACAGTTATATGCCAAGTGATACATGGATTTATATATGAATTACATGGATGGACTCAAAGGGAATTGGTTATATGTCATGGGTGATACTTGGGGATTCCTTAGAGGACTGCCAAGGATGGAATTGAATGACATGGACGTTATACCACACCTAGAGTGTTACCTGGGTTCTTGAGAGGTTCTCCATGGACGGTCTTGTAAGGTGTTGGTTCATGATATATGTAGAGCGATACATGGATTCCAAATTAGGAATGCCATGGATGGGCTTAGGTTTTGAATTGGATAAAGCATGAATTGTTTAATATGATGTGTCTTCCAAGACAAAGAACAAGCTTGGATTCGGTATTGAATTTCACTTTATGGATGGCATGTTTAGGCATCCTTGAACATATTTATATGGGAGACACTGGGCTATGGGCCAGGTCTCGAGAATTATAATCAAATGATATTTCTTAATTGAATGAACTTGGGTATCAATGATACAGGATTGACTATTAAATCAAAGTTTTACTTAATTAATGAAATTGGTTAAATGAAATGGTTATAAGATGAGAACCTAGACTATATAGGATGTTTACTTTTGAGTACCTCCTTTACTTTACATTACTGCCTGCACACTGTTGTTATATATATTCACTGAATGATTAGAATATGGCCTTGGGTGGTTGCCTACTGAGATTTAGTCTCACACTACGGGAAAAATGGTTATTTGTGACGGGCCTATTATCTTGTCGCAAATAATAAGCATTTGCGACAGGTGGGTAAGGACCTGTCACAAAAGGTTTGGCGCAAAATGCCCAGCGGCGGTTTTTAGTATTTGCAATGGGATACTTCTCCCATCGCAAATAGTATGTCGGTTGGTACCAATTTGCGACGGGACCCGTCGCAAATAACTTTTTTTGACTGACAGCAATGAATGCGGGCAGTGGGCATTTGTGATGGGACCCGTCGCAAATAAGCCTATTGCAAATAATCTAACCTATATATAGCCCATCTGTCTTTCCCCTCATTCTATTTCTCTCTCTATCTCTTCTGAAAAAATTTCTTCTAAAATTTTTCATAGTTTAAACTTTTAAATCGGAGTATCATCTGTGGCTTTTATACTATGAAACCCTCAGTTTCAAGGTATTTATCTTTTTTTAGTTAATTTATTTTTTTTAAATTATTCATATTTTTTTAGTTAGATGCAATTAAATTAAATTAGAATTAGAGATTTGTTTTTTTCAATATTTACTTTCTTGAATAATTATGTCTAAGTGTTAATTATAAATTATTAGTAATAATTAGTAAAAATTGTAATAATTAGTAACAAATTGTAATAATTAGTAATAAATTGTAATAATTAGTAATAATTTGTAATAATTTGTAATAATTTGTAATAAATTCTAATAATTAGTATAATTTGTAATATTTAGTAATAAATTGTAATAATTAGTAATAAACTGAAATAATTAGTAATAAATTGAACTAATTAGTAATAAATTGAAATAATTAGTAATAATTTGTAATAATTAGTAATAATTTTTAATAATTAGAAATAAATTGTAATAATTAGTAATAAATTGTAATAACAAGTAATAAATTGTAATAATTAGTAATAAATTGTAATAATTAGTAATAGTTAGTAATAATTAGTAATAATTTGGAATAATTTGTAATAATTTGTAATAATTTCAAATAATTTTTAATAATTTGTAATAATTAGAAATAATTTGTAATAATTAGAAATAATTTGTATTAATTTGTAATAATTAGTAATAATTTGTAATAATTAGTAATAATTTGTAATAGTTAGTAATAAATAGTAATAATTAGTAATAAATTGTCATAATTAGTATTTAACGGTAACAATTTGTAATAATTTGTAATAATTTGTAATAATTTGTACTAATTTTTATTAATTAGAATTAATTAGTAATAAACTGTAATAATTATTAATAATTAGTAATAAATGGTTATAATTAGCAATAAATAGTAATAATTAGTAATAAATGGTACTAATTGGTAATAAATTGTAATAATTAGTAATAAATTGTAATAATTAGTAATAAATTGTAATAATTATTAATAATTAGTAATAATTAGTAAAAATTAGTAAAAATTTGTAATAATTTGTAATAATTTGTAATAATTAGTAATAAATTGTAATAATTAGTAATGATTTTTAATAATTGGAAATAAATTGTAATAATTAGCAATAAATTGTAATAATTAGTAATAATTTGAAATAATTTTGAATAATTTGTAATAATTTGTAATAATTAGTAATAATTTGAAATAATTAGTAATAATTTGTTATAATTAGTAATAATTTGTAATAATTAGTAATAATTTGTAATAATTAGTAATGTTTTGTAATAAATATTAATAATTTGTTATAATTAGAAATAATTTGTAATAATTAGAAATGTATAATAATAATTAGTAATAATTATCAATAATTTGGATTAATTAGAAATAATTTGGATTAATTAGAAATAATTAATATTCATTAGTAATAATTATCAATAATTAGTAATAAATTGTAATAATTAGTAATGATGAGTAAAAATTGTAATAATTAGTAATAATTAGTAATAATTAGGATTAATTAGTAATAATTAATAATAATTAGGATTAATTATTAATAATTAGGATTAATTAGTAATAATTAGTAATAATTAGTAATAATTTGGATTAATTAATAATAATTAGGATTAATTAGTAATAATTAGGATTAATTAGTAATAATTAGGATTAATTAGGATTAATTAGAAATAATTAGGAATAATTTTTAATAATTAGGATTAATTTTTAATAATTAGGGATTAGGATTAATTAGTAATAATTACTAATAATTAGTAATAATTAGTAACATTTAGTAACAATTAGTAAGAATTATGATAAATTAGTAACAGTTATTAAGAATTAAGAACAATTAGTAACAAATTGGATTAATTAGTCATAACTGGGATTAATTAGTAATAAATTGGAATAAATTCGAGTACATTGATAAACTGGAATATTTTCCAGTGGATTGATGGAATTCCTTTTGATTGATGCCTCAGATCCTTGCAACTTTCTCCCACTAAAATTAGTATGAAAAATCTACTCCGACGTACATCGGAACAGATTTTTCTTAGTGATTTAAGTTAGAGAAAGTTGCAAGGAGGTGAGTCGTTAGACAAAAGAGGCTCTTTTTCCCAATGACTCGTCTCCTTAGAACTTATCCAACTAAAATCACTATGAAAAGTATGCTCCGGCATAAGGATATCACTTTTCGTATACACGATCATGGAGAGCAGTACGGTGAGGCCTCCTTGATCTCCATCCTTGTGCATATGAAAATGGATATCTGTACGTCAGAGTAGACTTTTCCTAGTTATTTTAGTCATAGAAAGTAGCAAGGGGATGAGTCGTTAGGCAAAAGAGTTTCCACCAATCCATTGAAAATTGTTCTTCCAATAATTAACAATAATTATTACAAAATACCTGTAATTAATAATAATTAATGGTAATTAGTATAAATATTTATAAATTACTATAGATTAGTATAAAAGCTTAAAAATACTATAAATAACTATAAAATAATATAAATTGTTATAAATTTCTAGAAAAAGAGAATTTAATTGTCTTCTATTTTTTGGATAGTGTTTGTTTTATATCTAATAATAAAAAATATCTAATTATTTCATATTTTGTAGAAAAATATGTAATAAGGAAGTCGAAAATAGTCATTATTAGAGGATCATGCTTTGATAAATTAGCGGAAGAGTCCAAACGGTTCTGGTATAAATCATGTATATATTGAGGGTGTTCAAGCATTCTTATAATTTGCATCCTCACAACCAAAATTTGTTTCAGAAGGGACATTTAAGTGTCCTTGTAAAAAATGTGCTCTGAGGACATAAGACACATTTTACAATGTTGGTGGTCATTTATTACATTTTTTTTCAACCAGATTATGTTTTTTGGTATCAACATGGTGAACGCAGTTCTAGAGAAGATACTAATAATTTGGTTCCAGATCCAGCACAGTTTCAAAATTTAGTACATGATGTTGAAGGTCCATGTTTTCAACAAACTGAAACTTAGGATGATATTGATTTAACTCTTGAGTTGAAACCATCTCATTTATATGACTTATTGAGTTCCACTGAGGATTCATTATATCCTGGTTATAAGATAAGAAATTTTGAAGTAGTTTCTAAATTTTTGGCTATTAAATAAGATAATGGAATGTAAAATAGTTGTTTTGATCAGATATTCTCTTTATTAAAAACACTTCTACCTGAAGTAAATGTGTTGCCTGTAAATTTCTATGAGAGAAAGAGGTTGGTTCATAATCTGGGTCATGGTTATCAGAACATTCATGCATATTCAAATGAATGCATCTTATAGTATGGTGAAAACGATTCATTGGATAGTTTTCCTATATGTGGAAAATCAAGGTATAAATAATCTCAACCAGGGAATTCTGGATTTGTTCCTGTAAAATAATTGAGATATTTCCTACTCACACCCATATTGTGGCGTTTATTTATGTGTTAAAGCACAACATCATTGATGTCATGGCACAAAACCAACATTTCAACTAGTAAAATATTAAATCCTCCCTTTTATGGTGATTCATGGAAACATTTTGACTAATTGCATCCGCCTTTTACTTTAGAAGCCCAAAACGTGTGATTGGGTCTTTTTAATGATGGTTTTTGTCTATTTGGTTCTTACCCTAGTCACTATTCATGTTGGCATGTCTTTATAACTCTATATAATTTACCTCCAAGGATGTTGATGAAGGATCCATATATAGTTTTGACCTTATTAATTCCAGGTAATCTGAAAAAGAATATCAATATTTATTTGAAACCATTTATTAATGAGTTAAATTCACTATGGAATAATGGTCTCAGTACATATGATGTTGCCGCAAAAAAAAATTCTACTGAAAGCTGCATTGATGTGGAAAATTAGTGACTTCCCAACATATGGCATGTTATCTAGATGGAGTACACATGGTCCAAAATCATGTCCATACTATATGAGAGACCAAAAAGAATTTATGATCGTCGTTGGAAAAAAACATTGTTTTTTCAACTTTCATCGCAGATTTCTTCCAACTGATCATTTTTTCTAAGAAACAAATATCAATTCAGAAAAGGAACAGTTGAAAAAAAGGGCCTCCAACAATGATCTCAGGTACAGAGTTAAAATCAATTGTCTCTTCATTACCTCCCATCACATTTGGACCAACAATAAACCAATATAAAATTGATGGGTTTGGAAAAGAGAACAATTGGATAAAACAAAGCATTTTTGGGATTTTCCATATTGATCTAATTTTTTGGTCTGTCACATGTTGGATGTGATGAATATTGAGATGAACTATTTTGATAATTTATTTCATACATTTTTTTATACACCAGGTAAGACCAAATATAATGTAAATGCATGATTAGATTTTTCCCAGATTTGCAAGTGACCAGAACTTGAACTGTTTGAAAATGTCAGATCACAGAAGTTAATTAAGCCAAAAGAGGATTATACACTGTCCAAAGAGATTTGATTATTATTTTTTAAGTGGATTTAAAAATTGAGAATTCCATATGGTTATGCTTCTAATTTGGGAAGATGTGTCAGAAATGGTTATATTATAGGATTGAAAAGTCATGAATGTCATGTTTTAATGGAAAGACTTCTGCCAATTGGATTAAGATATTTTTTAAATCCTATGATTTGGGATGCGCTAACAGAAATATCATATTTTTTTTCGAGACATTTTTGCATCGACAACAAACTATGATGCCGTAAGAAAACTGCAAGAAGATGTCATTTTAATTTTATGAAAACTGGAAAAAAATATTCCCGTCAGGTTTGTTTGACTCAATGAAACAATTAATATTACATTTTATATATAAAACAAAATATGGAGGATTGTTATAGTTCTGATGGATGTACCCATTTGATATATTCATGCAGAAATTGAAAACAATGTACGTAACAAAGCATTAGTTGAAGGCTCAATTGCAGAAGCTTATTTTCAAGAGGAAATTTCTTTTTTCTTCTCTCCATCAAAACAAAACCACATGATCCTTAATGAGGGAAATGTTGAATATGACATGAGTAATCAATTATCAGTTTTCAATCATCCCAAACTTGGCTTCAGTGGAGTTCATGAAAAATGGATTTCATATGATGAACATCACATATCTCATACATATATTCTGCTCAACTGTGAATAAATGAAAACATTTGTACTATGAGTTCTCCTATCACTTATTTTATAATATTTTTTACAGTAAATTAATATTATTTTATTTTCAGGTTATATGATAATCATATTAAGAAACAGTTTCCACAATTTACAGCAGCTACTCTTGAAGAACTTCAGGAAAATAATTTTTCCTACTGGTTTCAAAAACTTGTAAAATAAATTATTCATGGTTTAACATATAAAATTAATTTATTACTTGTTATATTGAACATTTTTTAATAATTTTCAGGTATCTCAACATTCACATAAAATTGATAATCAGTTTTTGTGTATTGGGTAACCCACCATCCAAAATAATTAAATCTTATAATGCATATGTGGTGAATGGTTTTCGATTTCATACATGGGCATATGGGGAATCAAAAAAATGAATAGTGGTTTTTTCTTGAGAGGATATCATCATAGAGAAACTAAATTTGAGTTTTACTGTATGTTGGAAGAAATCATTAAACTGTGTTATCTGGGACAACATTACATAACGATGTTTAAATGTCATTGGTTGGATACTAAGAGAGGCTTGTGTGTTCATCTGATCCATGGAATTGTTGATATTAAATATGAAAGTATTATTGCAATAAATGAACCATTTTTATTGGCTCATCAGGAACATAAAATTTATTATGAAAATTACTATGCTACTTCAAGGGAGTTGGGTGAATGGTGGAGAATAAAAAAAATTAAAACTTAAGAGAATCAGTTTACTAAAAGTGAATGTGGTTCTGCTAAAGTACAAGGAATTGAAATTTTTCAAGAGACTACTCTGAATCCATATTTTACATGAAGAGATTTGAATATCATTGATGACACCCCACAGTTAAGGTCTGATGGTGAAGATGGTGTTAATGATGTTACAAATGGATTTGAAATGACAAGTGATGATGAACCTAAAACTAATATGGAAATTGAGGATGCTAAGGAGGAAGATGAAGACATTATAATCGACAGCTATGAAGATGAGGATGAATATGGATATTGACATAGTTAAATGTTAGTTATAATCATATATCATATATATCTATATATAATAGTTGTTTTCAAATTTTTTCTAACAATAATCATTTCGTGTTTCAGATGGATGGAGATCTATATTGTTTGTTACAGGAGGTTGATCTACCTTTGGACAAGTAGGAGGTCGAATCATCCGACCCTCGGACTGTTGGCAGTTTAGGTGGCACTCAAGGGGGGTGTGGTCTTACCCGACTAATAATTCCCAACCCTATCCCTGAGTTATGTCCACAGCTTGGGTTCGATCCACGCATTCATAGGTATGTTTACCTATGTATTTTAGTTATTTTTCAATAATTTATTTATATTTTTAATTGTTTGATTAATTTTTTTTCACATATTTACGTATATAGTTGTTGGACGGAGGAGCACTATATTACATAATTATTTGTTTGATGCATGGGTGTCATGGGATCAGATTCCCATTGATATACAACACCGCATGTTAGATCATTGGCTGGTATGTGAATGAATAATATATATTTTGAAATTAATTTAATTAATAACTTAATGAAATAAATTATTTGTAGGGTTTATGTTATCCCATTGATGAGATCATGTGTGAGGATATCAGGAAGGTATGGAAGGGATCTATGAGTCCGCATTGCACTTAGTTTTTTTACAATTTGAAAAGGAAAGTAATGGAGAAAGTAGAAGTGATAGAGTTTGATGATACATGTCACGTCCACTGACCTAATTATATTTCATCACAAGTTTTTGATGGATTTTGTACACATTGGTTGAGTAGGAGGTTTTAGATTAGACCATCAGTAGGTCGGAAAAATCAGGGGAGACAGAAGGTGACACATCGAGCAGGTAGTCATACATTCAGTATGCATAGGGAGCATATGGTGAGTACATTTTTTTAAATATTGTGTATAACTTTAAATGTAAACGATTTATTTTATATTAATATAGGAAATCGCACAGACTGATATTATGGAGTATCACATTTATAGGAGGATGTATAGTGATCCAGCCATTGAAGATATTAGAGGTTCTTGCCAACGTCAGATTGTGGTCAGTATAATTTCTTTTTGAGTTTTAAATTTAACTACAAATAATATTTTAACTATTTTAATTTTAAATTGAAATTGAAGGAGTCATATGAGGCTGCGATGTCTTAGAAAAATGTTGAGAGTCAGGATGAGACCGATTGTCAGACCAGTGCCCCTTGATTTGATGAGACAATGTGGATATAGGGGACCTAGTATACCTTCGAGAAAGGTCGAGTTGTTGGTATCGTCTCTCGATTGACCCTTGGGGGTTTTTATAGAACCTCTATGATGTCGGTGTCAAGATCGAGAGGAGCTCATGGAGAGTCATCATCATCTCATGAAAAATATGAGGAGCAGTTGCGTACTCAGAGTGAGCTTATAAAGACTATGCGTAGGGAGCAGAAGAAGACGCATCAGTAGTAGCAGCAGCATGAGGAAGAGTTCCTACGACAGCAGTAGTAGGAGGAGATGCAGGATGAGATACGCTAATAGCGGCATTAGTGAGAGCAGGAGAATATAGAGTGCATGTGATGTCTGACTCGCAATTTAGGGATGGAATTCCCTCCACCATCTTCTCTGGTTCCTCTAGATGACCCTCCCCCTTAGTGATGTATTTTTATTTTTAATGAAACATTTGAATGTATTTTATATATAATATTAACTATTCAAAGTTTTAAATAGCATGTTTTTATATTTTCTCGAATATTATAGTTTTTATTATTTATTTAATTTTTTTATTATATTTATTATTTTATTAATTAGTATATTTTTATATTTTTTGTGAATACTCAGGTTTTTATTATATTAATAATACTAATATTATTATTTCAATAATATTAACATTATTATTATTATATTATTTAATTATTTTATAATTAATTTTATTTTATGAATATAAATATTATTATTTTATTTATATTAATATTATAATATTATTATTATGATTATATAAATAATTTTATTGTACTAATATTAATATTATGATTTCATTTATATTAATATTATATTATTAGTAATATTATTTTATTTTATTTTTTTTCAACTTTTGCGATGGGCCCATCGCAATACAGTTTTTTTTAAACGTCATAACTTTTTTGCAATGATGACACTATCCATCGCAAATAATAACTTTTTTTGATAGACCGTCACAAAAAGTAATATTTATGACTCCCTTTTCCGCAATAGATCATTTGCGAAGGGACCCCATTGTAAATAGCCCATCGCAAAAATCCATTTTTCTAGTAGTGTCACACCCTATTTGGGACTCCTTTGGGTACCCAAATGGACTATATGATTGAAGTTATGGATAAGGAAAATCTCCATGCTATAGGTTCTTAATTGCTGCTTAGGAGTAGGGGAGCATGGGACTGAGGTGAGGCTCATGATACTAGTTAAACTATTTTTTTCCTTTTTGTACTTTTGATACATGTATTATATTGTTTATGTTTATACCAATTTTGGATACCTCATTAAACATTTACATGTATCATCATTTTTTATATGAGACTATTATGTATTTTTTATATATTCATGTCTACTCATTTTTTAGTTGTACATTTATTTATCTACTTCCTCTACTTGTATGTTATTGATTTCTTCTATGTTACACTCTAGTCATGAGGGCATTGTCTCCCCATAGACACACTTAGGCCCCCACTACTATTCAGAAGCCTCCGATGTTTGGATAGATGTTCTTGAGGACATGTGACCCACCGGATTTGGGGTATTATTGAGTGGCATCCAGGTCAGGTATGTTACAAAGTGGTATCAAAGCCTTCTTTTCTGGTTTTCTTTACTATTTTGATATAATGGAAAGGGATTTGAAAGGTTAAAGGAATTTTTAAATATTTATTCCCAGGTGTATCTAACCCACATAAATGAAAAATCCAAATTTCCTCGAATGAAATTGTTGTTTAATGTATTTTGACTACTATAGTTTATTTGATTCCATTGTTGGGTGATGCACTTGAATTGTGATGTTATTATTGATATTATTGTGGGTTATGTTATGTTAAAATCCAATGAGATGAGGGTATGACATCTTGTGTGTCATTAAAGTCACTTTACAGGAATCACATGCCATGCATTATGCCATTCCATTTAGGATACATTAATTGTTGCATGTTGTTGTGATAAGTCTCATGATATAAATACCTGCTATTGTGATAGGTATTCAGGAATGTATTATGGTATGAATTAGGTGGAATCCATGCTTTGGTTCATGGGGAGTATGGGCCCCCATAGATTGGAATCTATTGAACCATGTAATTCAACCTTATTGAATGAATGTGAAAATGTAAATAAATAAATTCAACTGAATTGTGATAAATGTTAAATGAATTCAAGTGAGTATAAAATTGAAATAGAAAATTAATATGGGAATTAAGTGGAAACTTTATTTTCTTATAATAGAGAACTTGACCAAAAATCGACCTTAGTAGTGGGTAGTAGGAAGTATCTTTATATTTTAAATGAGTTGTATGTTGCCCAGACCTGACTCTAGGAGCAGGAAGTGGGGTGTGTTCTTATATATAAAGTCTTATACCTATCCTATTGAAATATCTACACTTTTGAGCTATGAACTTTGATAATGATATTGAACTGAGCTAAGTTTTTTGTGTTGTAGAGGCATTCCACCATGACGTTCTCCAGTCATATGTCACTAGGGTGTCTACAAACACACTCCAGAGGTGGTGGTACATGGGATACCAATGGATCCTCTAGTATTGCTAGTAGAGGCACCATTTGATGTACCAAAAACAAATGGTAAGGCATAGTTCTGTGATGGGTTTTCGTGCTTCATATAGACCATTCAGGGAGCACCGTGACCTGCCCCGATTATGGAAGAGTTGACGCATGAGTTCCAGTAGCAACATCCACCCACGTTTTTGGGGGATGGAATACCACAAACTGCGAAGTCACGGATAGAGTCCATGCTATAAATATTCAATCATCTAGAGATGCCACATGAGAGGAGGTTAAATCTCACTACGTATATGTTGCATGATTCTTCCAAGAGATTGGTGGATTTTATTAATCAGATGGATCATCATCAAGAGATGGTATGGAGGAATTTTTATATGACATTATATGTTTAATTGTATCCTGATATGTTGAGGGCCAATAGATCTCAGGAGTTCTTGCACATGGAGTAGTGTACGTTATTAATTATGTAATATTCAGCCCATTTTACTGAGCTCCAATGCTTCACACCTATTATGATGGGTGATGATTTATCTCAAGCTAGGTGATTCAAGGATTGTCTCATGTATGAAATCCGATCATATGTGAATGTATTTCTGTTAACTCCCATTTCTGGAATAGTGAATCATGAGCTTATAACATAGTGTAATCTGAGAGAGGCTAGGGGTGTGATCTAGGGTGGTTAAACATCTTGATCTGGTACTGCATTGATTTTTATTAGGAAGCATTGTCTGGAGCTTCCACATGATGATATTAGTATCCATAGCACATACTCATGTACCAGGTGAGGTGCTACCAATTTTTTAGGTTGGGACATATGAGGCCATAGTGTACGAGGGACCCAGTCGAGTGCCGATCTTGTGGAAATATGGGTCATATACAACTCTTCTGTAAAAAATTTCCTCTAGTATCTAGTGAGTGAGGTTCTACACCAACTACATGTTCAAGAGCAAGGTTAGTAGCTTCTCATTAGGCAGAGAGATAGAGTACAGCTGACCGATTAGGCTGAGGTGGTGGTCGTGGTCATGGTAGTCAGACCCCAGTTTTATAGAGATAGTTGGGTGGATCTACTCAGGGTATCTAGGAAGTGTCACAGGGACATGGATCAAGCCAGATACACACAGTGAAACAGACCCATGAGGATTAGGATCCTAGACCTTCTACTATCAGAGGTACTATTCTAGTAGCCTCTATTTTAGCTTCTTCACTTTTTGATACATGGGATTCTCATAGCTTTATATATGTGCCTATTGTGAAGATATGTGGGGTCAGTGTTTATACTTATGATGGTGTTATGATTATTGAAACACCATTGGGTATTATAACGGAGGATGTACATTATTTTAGGGAGTGACCCCTTGAGATCGGTGGGTGTCACTTCATATTGGACCTCTTTTTCCTCTAGATGACATGATTAAACATCATTTTTAGGATGGATTGGTTTGTTTCCTTTCATATTTTTCTTGATTACTATTTCCACAGGGTGACTTTCACAGAACCATAGAGAAGAGATTTTATTCACAAGGGTGAATGGGATATCTAGGAGAGTCGATCTAGACCTGAGTATCGTGGGATAGGTGGGATGATAGCCCAGATTGTGAGTTTATATCTGGATGATTAGGAAACATATTAGTTATATTTACTTCCAGTGGTTTATCATTTTAGGGATGTTTTCTTGGATGAATTTTCCAAATTACCTCCCGTGAGAGAGGTGGATTTCTCTATTGAGCAAGTTCCAAGAGCTACATTGGTATCCATTCCTCCTTACAGGATGACTATTACAAAGATACAAGAGCCTAAGAAGTAGCTAGAGGATTTAGAGACAAAGGTGTTTATCAGAATTAATACTTCTCCATAGGGTTCTTCAGTCCTTTTTGCGATAAAGGACGACATAAATCTCAATCTATGCATGGATTATTGGAAATTGAACCAACTAACGGTTAAAAACTGATATTCTCTACCATGTATAGATGATCTCTTCGACCAGATCTGAGAATCTCAAGTGTTCTCAAACATTTATTTGATATTAGGTTATCCTCAAGTGCATGTTATACCCTCAGAAAACCTCGCATAGCCTTCTGTAGTAGGTATGGTCTATATGAGTATTTAGTTATATCATTCGATCTCACAAACGCACCAGCGGTCTTCATAGAACTTATGAACCAAGTCTTCCATCATTATATGGATTCATTTTTGGTGGTTTTCATGGACGATATCTTGTTGTATTCTCTTAATCAACATGACCATTACAAGAATCTTAAGATCATATTGGATACATTGAGATCAAATTAGTTATATGATAAGATCACAAAGTTCCACTTCTGGATGGATCAAATTCACTTCCTAGGTCATATCATCTCATAGATAGGAGTATCAGTTGACCCAGAGAATGTGAGAGTTGTAGTTTCCTAGGGGTAGCCCAAGAACATATTTGAGGTACAGAGTTTCTTAGGGTTGTCTGGTTTCTACAGGTATTTCATACAGGACTTCTCACACTTAGAATCACTACTTACGGTCTTGAATAAGATGGGTGTGAAGTTTGTATGGTCATATTCCTATGAGATTGCCTTTAAGGAGCCGAAAGGGAGATTGACTTCAGTGCTGATACTAATTTTTCCAGATCCGGGTAGGAGTTACACGATTTACTATGATGTATCAAGAATCGATCATGGATTTTTACTTATGTAGGGTGATAGAGTTATAGTGTATGGGTCTTGGTAGTTGAGGCCACACGAGAAGAACTGCCCTATACATGATCTCAAGTTAGCTACGGTTTTTCATGCATTGTGCTATTAGAGACATTATTTACTTAGAGAGTGTTTTGTGTTTTACACGGACCAAAAAAACTTCTAGTACATATTTACACAACGTGATCTGAACCTAAGATAGAAAAGGTGGGTTGAGTACCTATAGTATTTTTATTTTTATCTTACCTATATGCCTGGTAAAGGTAATGTAGTAGTCGATGCACTGAGCATGAGGATTTAGATACAGGTAGTTCAGCATGCTAGTAGTGAGTGGAAGCTCAAGTCTTTGTTCATTGAGATGCACTTGGAGGTGCACGACGGTCATGGGAAGACTTTTCTATCATCCTTATTTGTTACCTCTATCCTATTGGATAGAGTGAGGATGAGCTAGCTATCAGATTCAGAAGGCATGGTTATATGGGAGAGTGTGATAAGTGAGGATCCTTCTCCTAGTTAGACCATAGGCGAGAATGAGATTCTATAATTTCATGGTCATGTATGGGTTTCATTAGACATGAATGAGGAGCTGATACGAGACATTCATGCTTCATCTTGGGTAGTGCACCCTGTTGTCACCAAGAAGTATTGAGATTTGCATATTTAGTACTGGTGTTCGGGTTTGAAAAGTGATGTAGCTAGTTTTGTCGTGAGATGTTCTATTTATCAGAAGGTGAAGGATAAACACCAGCAACCAACCATACTATTACAGTAGCTTCCCATTCTTGAGTAGAAATGGAATGACATCATGATGGATTTCATGATAGGTTTACTGAGGTCACCTCGAGGTAATGATGTTGTATGGGTTGTTGTTGATATGATCACGAAGGTTGTTCATTTCCTACCTATCAAGGAGACCTTCAGTGTTGATGAGATCGGGAGGTTGTATATCCATGAGATAATATGAATTCATGGGGTCCCGCATACTATCGTTTTAGATAGATACGCCTACTTTACTTCATAATTCTAGCAAGGGAAATATACGGCGTTAGGTACACAGGTGATTCTGAGCACAGAATACCACCGTCAAACTGATGGCCAATCAGACCACATGATTCAGGTGCTTGAGGACATGCTATGAGCATGCGTCCTAGATTTCGGGAGCTCTTGGGAGAGGCATATACCCCTGGCTTAATTCACCTACAACAATAGATTTTCGGCTACTATTCAGATGGTGCCTTATGAGACTCTGTATGGTAGGTCATTCCAATCACCCCTGTGTTGGTTGGAGACAGGAGAGACATCTATGCTTGGACCTCATCTTGTTGAGGAGACCACGGAGTAGGTGTAGTTGATTCGAAAGTGGATGGCAACTCTGCAGCCTCATCAGAAATATTGCGTCGATCGCCGCAGACAACCTCTAGAGTTCAAGGTCGTGAATCGGGTTTTCCTATGTGATTCACCAAGGCTCGGACACAGGAGGATCGTGTGATAGGGTACGATTTCAACACGTTATATTGGTCCATTTGAGATTCTGGAGAGAGTCGGGTCGATAGCCTTTCGGTTGTAGTTACCTAAGAGGTATCGACACATGCACAATGTCTTCTATGTATCTCAGCTGCAACGCTATCCTTCAGACTTGTCTCATGCTTTTCTGCCCAAGGATGATAAGTTAAAGGTAGATGCGTCCTTCGAGGAGCATCCTATACGTGTTGTGGATCATAGCATGAAAGTTCTTTGAGGTCGGTCAATTCCTTTAGTACAGCACTACGGGAAAAAGCGTTATTTGTGACGAACTATTTACGGCGGGAATAATTATCCCATCGCAAAAGGTTTGGCGTGCGGTGCGCACCAAACTACGAGAAGGGTAATTGCGACGGGTGGTTACACCCATCGCAAATACCCTTCAATGGTTTTTAGTATTTGCGATGGGATTTATCTCCCGTCGCAAATACTATGTCGGCAGGTAGGTATAAGCGATGAGTCCTATCGCAAATACCTTTTTAATCGTCGCCCCTAATTAATATGGGGGTTAGCATTTGCGATGGGTCTCGTCACAAATACTCTAACCTATATATACTTCATTCGATTTTTCCCCATTTCACAACTCTGTCAACTCCTCTCTACATGTCTACTCTCATATTTTTCTCTTAAATTTTTTCAAAGTTTAAAATTTTACATCGGAGAAATTTTCAAGCCTTTCATCGTACGAAATATTTTGTTTTAAGGTATTTATTTATTGCTTTTATTTTTTAGTTAATTCATTTCATTTTATATTAGTAATAATTATTTTTAGTTAGCGACGATTAAATTAATTTAGAATTAGATGGTTTTATTTTTCATTATTTATTTTTACAAATATGTTCTTTCATTAAGATTTAATTTTTTTATTTAAAAGTAAATAGCATTAATCTGTAATAATTTGGTTCGACTATCATTAATTAATAATAATTACGTGTAATTAGTATTAATTATTATTAACGAGTATTAATTATTATTAATTAGACTTAATTAATATTAATTAGAAATAATTATTAATAAATTGTAATAAATTGTAATAATTAGCTGTAATTAGAAATAATTAGCGGTAATTAGGAATTATTAGCGGTAATTAGTAATAATTAGTGGTAATTAGTAATAATTAGTAATAATTAGCTGTAATTAGTAATAAATGGTAACAAATATTTATAAATAGTAACAAATACAAATAAATACTTATAATTAGTAATGATTAGTAATGATTAGTAATGATTAGTAATGATTAGTAATAATTAGTAATAATTAGTAACAATTAGAAATAATTGGTGGTAATTAGTAATAATTCACGTTAATTAGTAATAATTAGCGGTCATTTGTAATAATTAGCGGAAATTAGTAATAATTAGTAGTAATTGGTGATAATTAGTGGTAATTAGTAATAAATAGCATAAATTAGTAATAAATAGTCATAAATAGTCATAAATAGTAATAAATAGTAATAATTAGTAATAAATAGTAATAATTAGTAATAAATGGTAATAAATAGTAATAATTAGTAATAAATAGTAATAAATAGCAGTAATTAATAATTATTAATAATAATTAGCGGTAAATAGTAATAATTAGCAGTAAATAGTAATAATTAGTGGTAAATAGTAATAATTAGTAATAAATAGTAATAATCAGCAACAATTAGTAATAATTAGAAATAATTAGCTGTAATTAGTAATAATTAGTAATAATTAACAGTAATTTGTAATAATTGCCGCTAATTAGCGGTAATTAGCGGTAATTAGTAATAATTAGTGGTAATTAGTAATAATTAGCGGTAATTAGTAATAATTAGTAATAATTAGTAATAATTAGTAATAATTGGTAATAAATATTAATAAATAGTAATAAATAGTAATAAATATTAATAAATATTAATAATTAGTAATAGTTAATAATAATTTGTAATAATTAGTAATAATTAGCAATAATTAGTAATAAATAATAATAATTAGTAATAATTAGTAATAATTAGTAATAAATAGTAATAAATATTAATAATTAGTAATAAATATTATTAAATAGTAATAAATTGTAATTATTAGTAATAATTAGTTATAGTTAGTAATAAATATTAATAAATATTGATAAATAGTAATAAATATTAATAGTTAGTAATAATCAGTAATATTTAGCAATAATTAGCAATAATTTGAAATAATTAGGAGTAATTAGTAATAATTAGTAGTAATTAGTAATAATTAGTGTTAATTAGTAGTAAATATTAATAAATAGTAAGAAATAGTGATAATTAGTAATAAATAGAAATAAATAGTAATAAATAGTAATAAATAGTAACAAATAGTAATAAATAGTAACAATTAGTAATAGATAGTAATAAATATTAATAATTAGTAATAATTAGTGATAATTAGTAGTAATCAGTAATAATGAGTAATAATAAGTAATAATTAGCGGTAATTAGTAATAATTAGTGGTAAATAGTAATAAATAGTAATTAATGTTAGTAAATAGTAATAATTATTAATAAATATTGATGAATAGTAATAAATATTAATAATTAGTAATAATTAGTAATAATTAGTATTAATTAGCGATAATTAGTAATAAAAGGTGGTAGTTGGTAATAATTAGGAATAAATAGTGTTAATTAGTAATGATTAGTAATAAATTGCAATAATTAGTAATAAATAGTAGTATATTGTAATAATTAGTAATAATTATTAATAAATGGCGGTAATTAGTAATAATTAAGAAAAAATAGTGGTAATTAGTAATAATTAGTAATAAATTGTAATAATTAGTAATTATTAGTAGTAATTAGCGGTGATTAGCCGTAATTAGAGGTAATTAGAAATAATTGTACATAATTAGTGTTGATTAGTAATAATTAGCAATAATTATCAATAATTACCAATAATTAGTTATAATTAGCAATAATTAGCAGTATTTTGGAATAATTACTAATAATTATGAATACTTACGAATAATTAACAAAAAAATCTTTTTTCGATCTTGTTTTTCTTATATCAAATTAATTATAAAAAATTAATTATTTTATATTTTTTAGTGAAATATGGAAAAAGAAAGTTGACGACAATCATTATTATATGATCGTGCTTGGATAAATTAGTACAGGAATCCAAATTGTTCTGGTATAAATCCTGTATATATTGAGGGTGGTGAAACTTTCTTATCATTTGAATCATCAAAAACAGAATTTGTTTCAGATAGGATAATTAAGTGTCCATGTAAAAAATGTGGTCTGAGGACATTTGATACATTTAAAAATGTTGGGGGTCATCTATTGCGTTTTTGTTTTCAAACATATTATGTTTTTTGGTATCAACATGGTGAATGTAGTTCTAGAGAAGATACTAATAATTTGGTTCTAGATCCATCGTGGCTTTAAAATTTTGTACATGATGTGGCAGGTCCATCTTTTCAAAAAACTGAAACTTTGGATGATATTGATTTAACTCTTGAGTTGTAACCTTTTCAATTTTATGAGTTTCTGAGGTTTGATGAGGATTCCTTCTATCCTGGTAGCAGGATAAGAAAATTTGAAGCGGTTGAAAAAAATTATGGCTATTAAATCAGATAATGGAATGTCAAATAGCTATTTTGTTCAGAGATTCTATTTGGTTAAAACACTATTACCTGAAGTAAATGTGTTTCCTGTAAATTTCTATGAGAGAAAGAGGTTGGTTCATAATCTGGGTCTTGGTAATCATAAGATTCATTCATGTTCAAATGATTGCATATTATATTATAGTGAAAATGAGTCATTGGATAGTTATCCTACATGTGGAAAATCGAGGTATAAAGAGGCTCAACTAGGGAAGTCTATATTGATTCCTGTAAAACAGTTGAGGTATTTCTAGCTTACACCCAGATTGCAGCGTTTATTTATGTCTTAGAACACAGTGTCATTGATGTCATGGCACAAAACCAATATTTCAATTGGTAAAAGCCTAAATCATCCCTATGATGGTGATTCGTGGAAACATTTTGACCAAGTACATCCGTATTTTTCTTCAGAATACCAAAACGTGTGATTGGGTCTTTTAAATGATGGTTTTTGTCCAATTGGTTCTTACGGTAGTCAATATTCTTTTTAGCCTATCTTTATAACTCCGTACAATTTACCTCCTTGGATGTTGATGAAGGAGTCATATATCTTTTTTGCCTTATTAATTCTAGGACATCCAAAAATGAATATTGATATTTATTTGAATCCATTAATTGAGGAGTTAAATATGATTTGGATTAATGGTTTCAGTACATATGATGTTGCTACGAAACAAAATATCCTACTAAAATCTACATTGATGTGAGAAATAATGACTTACTAGCATATGGAATATTATCTTGATGGAGTACACATGGTCCAAAATCATTTCTATACTGTATGAGAGACAAAAAATCATTTATGCTCATTAATGGAAGAAAAACTTATTTTTTCAACTATCATCGTATATTCCTTCCAACTGATCATCATTTCAGTAAGAATAGATATCATTTTAGAAAAGGCAAAATTAAAAGAGATGGACCTCCACCAATGATCTCAGGTATGGAGTTAAAATAATTTGTCTCTTCATTACCCCCCATTACATTTGTACCAATTATAAACCAATAGAAAATTGATGGCTTTGGGAAAGAACATAATTGGATAAAACAAAGCATTTTTTGGGATATGCCATATTGGTCTAATTTGTTGGTCCTTCACATGTTGGATTTCATGCATATTGAAAAGAACTATTTTGATAATATATTTCATATAGTTTTGGATACACCAGGTAAAACCAAATATAATATAAAATCATTATTAGATCTTGAACAAATTTTCAGGGGACCAGAACTTGAACTGTTTGAAAATGTCAGATCATAGACGTTAATGAAGCCAAAAGAAGCTTATACAATTTTCAAATAAAATTGCTTATTATTTTTTCAGTGGATTACATATTTGAGACTTTCAAATGGTTATGTTTCCAATTTTTATAGATGTGTCAGAAATTGTCATATTATCGGATTAAAAAATCATGATTGTCATGTTATAATGGAAATAATTATACCAATTGGATTAAGAGGTTTGTTTAATTCTATGATTTAGGATTTCCTAACAGTCATATCATATTTTTTTGAGATATTTTTGTGGAGACAATAGACTATGATGCACTAAGTAGACTACAAGAAGATGTTTTTTTAATTTTATATAAACTGGAAAAAATCATCCACCAGCTTTCTTTGACTCAATGAAACATTTGATATTACATTTTCCACATGAAGTGCAATTTGGAGGTCCGATAAAGTTATGATTTATGTACCCATTCAATAGATGCATGAATAAATTAAAGAAAAAATTACGTAACAAAGCATCAGTTGAAGGATCACTTTCAGAAGCTTGTTTTCAGAAGGAAATTTCTATTTTCTATTCTCATTATTTTCAATATGAATATCCCTCAAATAATAAACACATGGGTTTTAACAAGGTAAATGTTGATGATGAAATGAAAAATAAATTATTAGTTTTTAATAATCCCAAACTTGGCTTTGGTGGAGTTCATGAAGGATGGATTTCAAATGAATAAAATCACAGAGCTCATACATATGTTCTACTCAACTATGAAGAAATGAAACCATTTGTACTATGAGTGCTCATATCACTTGTTTTATAATATTTGTTAAATTAAATTGATATTATTTTATTTTTAGGTTATATAATAATCATATTAATAAACGGTTTCCACAAATTACAGTAGCTACTCTTGAAGAACGTTGGAAAAATAACTTTTCCTACTGGTTTAAAAAACTAGTAAAATAAATTATGTATGGTTTAACATATAAAATTAATTTATTACTTTTTATATTGATAATTGTTTTAATAATTTTTAGGTGTCTCAACATGATAATATAATTGATAATATATTGTGTGTATTGTGTAACCCACCATCCAAAATAATTAAATCTTATAATGCATATGTGGTGAATTGTTTTTGGTTTCATACATGTGCATATAGTGAATCAAAAAAACAATGAATAATGGTATTTTATTGAGAGGATCTCATTATATAGAAATTGAAGTTGAATTTTAGGTCATACTGGAAGAAATAATTGAACTGTTTTATCTAGGACAGAATTACATAACGATGCTTAAATACCAGTGGTTAGATATTAAGATAGGCTTGTGTGTTCATCTGATCCCTGGAATCATTGATATTATATATAAAAGACATGTTGTAGTGAATGAACCATTTTTATTATATCATCAAGAACATCAAATTTATTATTCAAAATATTTTTCTACTTCAAGAGAGTTGAGTTATTGGTATAGCATAATAAAAATGAAATCTTTGGAAATCAGTTTATTCAAAGTGAATGTGCTTCCCTTACAGTGCAAGGAATTAAATTTTTTTAAGATATTAATGAAAATCCATATTTTCCATGAAGATATGTTAATATCAATGATGACACCCCATAGTTAAGGGTAGATAGTGATGATGATGTTATTGATGTAACAAATGAATTTGAAATGAAAAGAGATGATGAAACTAAAACTCCTATGGAAATTGATGATATTGAGGAGGAATATGAAGATATTGACACCATAAAATACGAAGATGAGAATGAAGATGAATATTGACATAGTTAAATGTTAGTAATAATCATATATAATATATATCTATATATAATTGTTGTTTTCAATTGTTTGCTAACAATAATAATTTCATGTTTTAGATGGACTCGGTTTTGTTTCATGAGTTGTAGGAGGCTGATCTATATGATTATGTGCATAATGTTGGATCATCTGACCCATGTAATGTTGGCAATTCAGAAACAACTCGGAGGGGTATTGGTATTATGAGATTGATGATTCCTAAACTTATCCCTGAGTAACGTCAACATCGTGCCTTCGATACACGCATGAAGAGGTATATTTACTGGTGTATTTTAGTTAGTTTTCATTAATTATCATTAATTTATTTATATACTAATTTTTTGATTATTTGTTATTTTCTTTAATAGCTTTTCACATATAGATATTGGATAGGGGAGTTCCATATTGTGAAATTATTTTTCTAGAGAATGGGTTACATGGGATCATATTCTCATTGATGTTCATAACCGCATGTTCGATCATTGGATGGCATGTAAATAAATAATATTTATTTTGAAATTTATTTAATTAATAACATGATATTATTAATTATTTGTAGGGTTTATAGTATCTCATTGATGAGACAATGCGTGACTCTATCTAGAAGGCATGGGAGGGTTGTATGTGTAATCGTTGTCGTCAGTTTTTTCACAATTTGAGGAGGACAGTAATGAGGAAAGCAGGACTCAGAGAGTTTGATCTGTCTTGCTATGCCCATTGGCCTAATTAAATTTCATCTTAGGTTTGGGATGGATTATGTTCAAACTGGATGAGTGGTAATTTTCAGAAGAGATCATCAGTAGGTTGAAAAAATTGGAGGAGACATGAGGTGACACATCGAGCTGGTAGTCGTACATTCAGTACGCATAGGGAACATATTGTAAGTACCTTTTTTAATTAATTTATATAAATTTTAATGTAAAATATTTATTTTATATTCATATAGTCAGTTGAGAATCCCAATATTACAGAGTTCGACATTTATAGGAGGATGTACAGTGATCATGTCACTTGAGATATTAGAGGTGATCGCCAGCATCAGATTGCAGTCAGTATAATTTCTTTTCGAGTTTTAAAATTAACTGCCAATAATATTTTAACTATTTTAATTTTAAATTTCAACTAAAGGATCCATATGAGGTTGTGAATTCTAACACATAGACTTATAGACAGGCTAAGACCGAGGATCAGACAGGTGCAGCAAGATTTAATGAGACATCATGGATGCAGGTGACCCAGTATGCCTTCGAGAAATGCCAAGTTGTTAGTATCGTCTCTCGATTGATGTTTTGGAGTTATTTTGGTACCGTTGTGATATCGGCTTGCAACGTTTGAGGAGCTCGTGGAGATTCATCATCATCTGCTGCACAGTATTAGGAGCAGTTTCTGGCTTAAGGTGAGCTTATAGAGAGTATGTGTAGGGAGAAAAAAGAGCTATGTCGACAACAGTAGGAGGAGGAGGAGATGCGTCGATGGAAGCAGCAACAGCATGAGTAGACAATGGAGTACATGCGACGTCTGACTCATGGATTAGGGATGGATTTCTCTCCACCATCTCCTCCAGCTCCTCTAGAAGACTCTCCCCCTCAGTGATGTATTTACTTTTTATGATAAAACATTTGAATGTAATTTTTTTTGTAATGTTATATATTTAAATTTCTATATAGTGCATTTTTATATTGTTGTGAATATAGGTTTTTTATTATTTTATTATTTATTTAATATTTTAATATTTTATTACTTTATTATTTATTTAATTTTTTATTATTTTTATCATTTTATTATTTATTTATTATTTTATTATTTATTAATTATTTTATTAAAATTATTTTTTATTATTATATTATTATTATTATTATTATATTTTTGTGATTATTGAGGTTTTATTAATTTATAATTTTTTATTCTTTTATTACTATTAATTATTTTATTTTTATTATATTAATATTTTATTATTATTATTATTATATTAATATTATTTATATTATTTATATTATTATTATTTTATTAATATTATTTTATTAATGTGATTTTGTTATTATTATTATTATTACTTAATATTACTTTATTAATATTCTTGTATTATTATTATTAGTATTATTTTATTAAATTTTATTAATACTAATTTTTTTATTTTTTTATGTTTTTTGTGATGAGTAGATTTTCCGTTGCAAATAGTATTTTTTACGGTCCCGTCGTAACATGTGTTTTTTTAAAGCTCGAAAAACTATTTGTGATGCCACTTTCTACAATGGGGCATTTGTGACGGGACCCCGTCACAAATGCCCTGTCACAAATAACTCAATTTCCAGTAGTGTGGGTTTTATGGTAGCATGGTTAAGTATAGAATGAGACCTGAGAGTGGGAGACCGATGTACGATCGTAGTGGTCGGAGTTGTTCTCAGATGAACTTGACCACCCTTGGGAAGGAAATTTGGAGACGAATTGCTTTAAGGGGGATGATTTTAAGAACCCAGTTCTTTCTTAAGGTACGAATCCTTTATTTTTTATTAATTCTCAGTTTAAATGTATAAATATGGCCTAATGTGAATGCATGTTGAATTCATAGAGGTGTCATAGGAGTACAAGGCTGCTTTGGATCTTGGAACCAAGCTTTTGGGTTGAAATAACCTTGGCGCATGGTCTGTTTAAACCATGCGATGTTAGCCACACGGTTTGATGAAAATGTGAAGGATGGACAGTGGAGGCATGTAGGATGCACGGTTAGTTCAAACCATATGAAGTGGGGTGCATGACCATGTGGCCAGGTTTGCAGTTTTGACATTTGGATTTAGCACTATTGGCTCACGGTTTATAAATTATGCGGCCCAAACCTTGAGGTATTCCATTCCTATAGATTTTTGTGCATGGTTAGGACATGGTATAGTAAAATTGTGCAGCCAAACCATGTGACCCTATTAAATTGGGTAATTTTATAATTTAAGTTAAATTAAAAAACTATTTTAAACCTAATTTCATTCTTCTCTCTCACACAGCAATGGACATCCTTGAGAGCTCTCCCATGTGACTATTCATGGATTTTATCTACCTCCTCAATCTGATGTTCAATTAAAGAATATTTTATCTCATTAGATCTACACTAGTAAGATCTCGATTCCTTTTGTTTCATTCCTCTTTTGGTTTGGTATCAGTTGTGCTACTTAGGTGAAAGATAATATTCCTTGTTATTAGGTTCGTAGTATTTTCTTTGATTTTATCCCAATCTGAGTTGAATCATAAGATGATATCGGATAATCTATCAACTACAGACCTATGGTAGGTGGTCTCATGCCTTTCTCTTAAAGTCTAGTTGTCTCTATATAGCTTTTGTGTCGCGCACCAAATTCTTGAGGCATTGCCTTTGAAATGTGTTTAAATCCTTGAATGAAATCATTTGGTATAGACTATGTAATTATATATTCCCATTGATAAATGTTATAGGTTAGGAACCCTGAAATGGAACCACCCCCTTAGGTTTGTTGAGTATTTAAAGGGACCACCATGGGTGGCTATATGAATTGGACCCCTTTTTAGGTGTGCCCTTTTTCCCTTATTCCATGGTATATTTACGAATCAAAGTCATGATTGAATTGATATGTGAATTTAATTGTGATATCAATTTTAATCCGAATTGAATTAATAGTAATGGATGGAATGACCATGCCCATTTTCCATGTATTGGCTTATTAAGCATGAATTACTCATTTTAATAAAGTTTCCATGAGAGTTAAATAGAGCCAATTCCATGTATTGGTTGATAAGCTTGAATTTATCTTTACTCTGATTTTACCATGTGAGTTAAATCGAGATTATGTCATGTGATGGTTTTTTTAAGCTTGAGATGTTTGTTATAAATATATTCCCATGTGAGTAATTTAAAGGAAAACCTTCTAAGATTTTCCAATGACTTGAGACGCCTTTGAGGTGAGTTTTTATTGAGATAATCTTGGTGTTTACCATGACATGTTTAAATGAATTAGATTAAATGTATTGAATGTTGATATATATCTTGGGTGACACATGGATTCAAATGAATAATGTTATGGATGGACTCAATGGTTTATCTCGCTTATTAATGAATGAAACTCGAAATCCTTATACATATTTCCAAAAATTGACTCATAGGGGATTGACTCTTATATGCTAAGTGATACATGGATTCATATATTAATTCAATGGATGGAATCAAAGGTCATTGATTATATGTCATGGGTGATACTTGAGGCTTACTTAGAGGACTACCAAGGACAGAATCAAATGGCATGGATGTTATACCACACCTAGAACGATACATGGGTTCTTGGTTAGTTTTCCATGGACAGTCTTATAATGTGTTGGCTCATGATATATCTGAAGCAATACCTGGATTCCAAAACAGGAATTTCATGGATGGGCTCAGGTTCCAAATTGAATAAAGAATGAATTTTTTAATATGGCATGTATTCCAAGCCAAATAAAAAGCTTAGATTCGCTCTTGACTTGTACTTTATGGATGACATGTTTAGGCATCCTTGAACATATTGATATGGGAGATGTTAGGATACTTGCTTGGTCTTGATACTTATAATCAAATGATATTTCTTGATTAAATGAACTTAAATATTAATGATACAATCTTAACTGTTAAATTAGAGTTTTACTTAATTAATGAAATTGGTTAAATGAAATTGTTATAAGATTAGAGCCTGGGATTTATAGGAACCTCTTTTACTTTTAATTACTACTTGTACACTATTGTTATATATATTCACTAACTGAATGGAACCTGACCTTGGGTGGTAGCCTACTAGGATTTAGTCTAACACCCTATTTGGGTTGCCTTTGGGTACCCAAACAGACTATATGATTGTGGGTATGGATAAGGTCATGTTCCCTCCTATAGGTTCTTGATTGCTGCTTAGGACCAGGGGATCATGGGACTGAATCGAGGTTCATGATACCAGTTTAACTATTTCTGGTATTTTTATACTTTTGAAACATTTATTGTACTGCTTCCATGTATACTTGTTCTGGATACTTCATTATACATTAACATGTATCGTCATTTTGTAAATGATACTCTTCTAGATTTGTTATATATTCTTGTTTGCTCATTTATCAGCTATCAATTTATTTATTTTTCTTCCAATAGTTGTATGTTACTGATTTCCATTGTGTTACACTCTGGTGATGGGGGTATAGTCTCTACACAGACACACGTAGGACCTCACTGTTAATCGGTAGCCTCTAGTATTTTTAGAGATGTACTTGAGTCCTGTGACCCGTAGGGATCGAGGCACCGTTGAGTGGAATCTAGGTCTAGGACGTTACCCAGTCCACCTCCTTATAGATGATCTCACCCAATTTATAATTTCAGGTTCCTTTGGTTCAGATTCACCAGCTTAGGCCAAAGTAGGTAGATTGGACGAGATTCCAAGTGGAACCCAATCCATTGAATTTATTTTGTAATTTCTATCTTGAATTTAAAAACTATGGCACACTATTTGTTTATTATTGCACAAAATGGACTGGCCTAGACACTGTGGGTGCTGGCCTACTGATATTATATCTCACACCCTTCTTGGGAACCTTTTTGCTACCTGAGTAGACTTTATAATCATAGATATTGACAAAGGGAAGCATCCAGCTTCCAATTCGTGATTTATATTACTAGGATGGAGTTGAGAGTAGAGGACTGGGAATATTCTCAAGATGCTAGTCATAGCAGTTTTTATCCTTTTTGTATATTTGTAAGCATGTTTTATATGCTTGTATCCCCTACCCCTGGTTAGTAATTTTTGTATAGATACATGAAATTACCATCATCATATTGGTATCAGTTTATTATTCATATTCCTCACTTTATTTCATTATCTTTCATGACTATGATTTTGGTTTATGCTACTATCTATCATTGATTATGTTGTTTCTTATATATATTTTTGTGCGCTACTCTAATCAATGAGGGCATAGTCTCCTCATGAACTTATCCAGGTCCCTCGTTGCTAGTCAACAGCCTCTAGCATTCAGGGAGGATTGCTTGAGGTCTTTTCACCAACCGTATCAGGGCACCAGTGATTGGAACTCAGGGAGGGATGCTACAAATTGGTATTAGATCAATTTTTCCTTTTTGTCTCACTGTTTGGGTTTATACAAGAGGCTAGGATGATGAAATTTGGTTATGAGGCTATGTCGGGTTGTATTTGCCCCGTGTACAGGGGAAACCAAATTTCCTAGGATGGGTAAATATAGTTTTTGCTTATGCTATTACAATTTCATTGGATTTCACCGTTGGGAAACTCACTTGATTATGTTTTTATTAGTATTGATTTTATTTTAATGGGTTGTTATAAGGACCTAGCCTTAAACATTTCGTAATCTTGAGTTAAGTCAAGAATTTTACTTTATTTCACATTGAGGATCTTTTAAAGTTTAAAGCTTTAGAGAATTAGGTCATAACTATTACATAAAAACCCATATAAATACAAACTAGACACTTCCAATAGTATCTATTTTTTTCATAAAAACAAAACTTTTAAAATGAAACATTTTTATTTTCATGTTTAATCGTCATAATTTTTCCTTAATTCCATCCTTGACTCTATTCTCCATTAAATACTATGAAAAACATTTAAACACTTAGGATGAGAAAAAAAATCTCAGTAAGGGACATAAAAATGAAAGAAAGCCATTAGTCTAGTGAAAAACAAGGTAACCAATTCAATGTTATTTGAGTGAATGAAAAAAATCACATGAATAACACACATACTTTTTTCTCAAAGAAAAACATTAAAACCAATATCAAGCAATTAAAACTCCTTTAGGTGACTTAGAGAATAATATACATAAAACCCTTTCAAACCCCTTTCAATTAGAATGACCATATGTCCAACTTACAATATTATTATTACCCAATGAATTTGAGATCTATAATGGGAACCACCCTTCGTATAAGCTATATTGGAC
This sequence comes from Viscum album, assembly GCA_963277665.1. Taxonomy (NCBI): domain Eukaryota; kingdom Viridiplantae; phylum Streptophyta; class Magnoliopsida; order Santalales; family Viscaceae; genus Viscum; species Viscum album. The sequence goes on from OY728167.1 coordinate 691,818,749, forward strand.
TCACCTGTGAGCTATAATGGGACTCATCCATTCATATAAGCTACAATGGGCTCACCTGTGATCTATAATGGGGTTTAACCCTACGTATAAGTTGTGTCGGGATCACCTGTGATCTATAATGGGGATCAACCCTTCATATAATCTATATCGGGCTCACATGTTTCATATAATTCTCAAGTACTATTTCATGGATAAAACACGTTAATCACAAAAGCCTTTTGAAAAACTATTCTAATCCCATATGAAAATCCTTTTCATATAAAAATACCATTTTCATTTAAGAACCCATTTTCAATACCAAGATGCCCAAAAAATGGTAATAAGGAATTTATTTTTCTTTTAAAATACATTAAGACTTATAGAGGAATTCAAATATGAAATAATGGTTATGGTGGTGGAGAATTCGCTATCACCGTATACATAAAAAAACATTCCTTTTTTCATTTTGTAAAGAAAGTAAAATGATTAGTATAAATAGATTCCTTTTGAAAACATTGAATGAACTTCAATATAGACATAAAATGTCATGTATAATACTTTTATATACATATAAATTAATATGTAAATTAATATCACGAAGAAAAATATTTGGTAATTAAATCATTAAACATTCAAGGTGTCCCATACCACTTTGAACATTTAAATCTTAATCTCCATGAATTAATGCATTTACCAAAATAATAAATAACATTATTATAGATAAAATATGGATATTAAATGTTATAGTGGCTATATATACACCTTATAAAATAATAAATGTGCATATTATCAATAAATTCCTTAATGAAAGGAGATTGAGATCAAATCCCTTACCTTGAGTCCGACTCGTCACGTACAATCTTTATCTTCCTTAATAACAAACTTATGTTAATTATTTAAATTCATGAGATCATTTTTTAATGTCTATTATTCCTTTTATATCACTTATTATCATGTTATAACAACTAATTAATTATTTAAGTTCACGTCGGATGTTTTGATGACATTTGGTACTTGAGTCAAAAATGAACTTGGTATGATGTCAATGGTACATGTGGTCATAAGTCCATCATCTCTAGAATAATATTAATGACATAATAATAATTTTTATACATTAATTATACTTTTAAATAAAACCTTTTATGTATGGTTATGAAAAATGAACAATATTATAATCATGGAGACGGTAGGTTGTACGTATACATGAGTAACATTTCCATTTTTCATTGATCATTATGAAGATAAGTTAATTATTATTTTATATTTCCAGAATCATAATAAGATTATTAAAATCATATTAATCATTTAAATATACCTATATAAATCATAAAAGTTATGTGGTGAATAAAAATGAATCACATCGCTTCGTGGAGGTGATAGTTCACACGTACTCACGAACGGCATTATAATTTTTATGTGTATGGAAAGTATGAATGTAATTGATATATTATTATATTATAATGATAAATATGTCATTAATATCATATATAAACATTGATTCTATCATTATAACCAGTCTTTTGAGATGGTTATGGAAAATGAATTATATCGGTTCGTGGAGGTGATAGTTCACACGTACGCATGAACGATTAATTATTTTCTCATTTAATGGAAGTGGAGATCGATTTAGGTTATTATATTAACATAATAAAATCTAATTATATTTATGATACTGGAGTTATTACTTCATCATTGATGAACTAGATTTGAAGGAAGTGGAATAAGAAATAAAATAGAAACACTTAAATAAAAACATTACCTTTCCTTCAGATGACCGTCTTTCTTAACACCTATAAGGAGAGTGTTCTTCATAAACTAAGGATTCAAGAATGTGGGGGGTTCTAGGAAGTATATTTTTCATATATTCTCCAAAAAAATGTTTTTTAAGTGTGAGTAGTAGAGAGGAATGAGTGCCTTTTTATAAGAGAGGGGAGGGGCACCCTTGGAATCCCTTAAAATATTAAATTAATATATATTAATTTTTGACTTAAAATGACTCAAAATTCGGTTAGTTATAATATAAGATGAGTATGGTTATAAATCATTGAAACCGTTAATTTTAAACACATATTAATTTTATTTTAAACCTTATCTTTTAATTTTAACCCCTTTTAACTCTTACCATTTTATCAAGTAATTTACATTTGAGGGTTAAAATAATAACCATAACATGACAAACGACCAATAAATGAGTCATTAATGAAATATTTAGACTTATATAAATTTTTTGGCTGAATATTATAATTTTATAAATTTTATATCATTTAATTAAATATTTTATATTTTAAGATATGAATTATGCCAATTTTGACACTATTCATTACTAGACTTTTTAAAAAAATAATAACAACATATTCCTTATAAAAAACAACATTAAGTCATCCCTAACATGTCATATTCATCCATAAAATTTGTGCATGGAATAAAATATTTTAAATTATATTTATTTTTATATTATTAATATCATTTATTTGATTCTTTCTTTAATAAATCTATTACTGCATCATCATTTCCTCATAATTAAATTTAATTATTTAAGGTATAAAAATTATAAATAAATTATTATGATGTAGATAAATATTTTATATTTAAAATGACTATTTATAGTGGAATTTATCTTCTATATAACCCTGTATTAAAAATGATTTACTTATTAAAAATATGAGTATGAAAATTTTAACTTATATTTAAATAAAATATAATAAATGTCATATTCTTACCCAAGTGGATTAAAAAGGTTATAATATCATAATAAGGTTGATTTAGGTATAAAATCACTCATAAAATGAGATTATAACAAGTGTTAGGGTAATTTTATAATATTATAATATTATTTTTACCTTTAATTACTCGATTTACCCTTAACCGTGGTAAATAAAATATCATGTACTTTTATATTTTTATTAATAAATTTTAGGATTCATAGTCTCTATGCCTATGATTCACACTGTTTGGTAAGTAGTTTTGAACTGAAATGTCATATTTTTCACTATTCATTAAAATATAAAATTTATCATATTAAGACAAAAAATATATCCATAGTAAATTTTTATGTCCCACTTCCAAATAAGAAGTTTATTTTGTCAAATAGAACATATAAAAGTATCAAAAACTATATTTAAAATGGGTATGCCATTAAAAGGCGGCAAAACTTCCATTTTTGAAAAATACATCTTTTATTTGTAAAATTGGATTTGTTCTTATATAATGTTTATAAAACACATAAGATGAATTTTAAACATTATATTGAATTAATATTTCATTAATTAAATCCAAAAAGAGTGATTTTATTGTTTTATAAAGAGAATTATTCACATTTAATCATTTTTTCATAAAAATACATCCTTTATATTCAATTGGTTTTTAGTTTCATTTCTATTTAATTTGGTAACCAATGGATCATTATATAAACATGTGTAAAAAATATTTTCATAATACATTTAACATTTTCCAATCTCTCCATTCTAACTTCTAGGCGATAGCTTCCATATTAGATAATAATATTTATTTGTTCATTTAAGCTCGTTGTGGTGTATCATGTACGTTATCGAACATTGTGCTTCCTTTTTTAAAAACTCGAGATGTTATATTCTCCACCTTTTTGAAATTGCATCCTCATAATTTGAATTCAGGATTGGTAACAAAGGTATGATTTTTCAAAGTACATTTATTGAAATCCCACATTAGAAAAAGGATTAATGAAACTTACACTTTAAAATAAAGAATGGGAAGTGCAAAGGTTACCCGAGAAATCACATACTAGGGTTCCTTGTATGAAAACATGGATATAGAAGAAAAACTAACTATCATGTTCTGATGGAGAGTGATAGATAACATGTTTATAAAAAATTTAACAATCACAAAGCTATAAATCTACAATGATCTAAGAGACCATTTGATTCATCCTAAAATAAGGTACTGATATGTCATTTTTGGTTTCAAGATCTTTTATATATTGACATTTTTCATTCAAAATACTTTTCTTAGAGTTGAGAAATTCATTTACTAACTAATAACTTAAGGAAACATAATTTCTTGATATATTTCGATTTTATAAGAACAATTTCATCCTCATAATATTCCCATAATTATGATGTACATCCCTAAGAATTACCTTAATCATCAAATATCACACAAATCATAAATGTTGTCAATATCTTAAAACTAAGGTCCAAAAGTAAAGGCATACTCCACATTAAACAAAAGTATTACATAAACATAACCCCAAAAAACATCTCCCTGAAAGGTCCTTATTAACTTATTATCAAATCACTTAAAACCTCAGAAGGTGTGTCTAAACCCTTGAACTTGTAGTTATCCTTCGAAAAATACTAGGGTCTTGGGAGATTCCATCACTTCACCAGATGTCTCAACATCAACTACAGGTGAAACAAAAGATTTTCCTGAACCTTTTTTTCGATCAGAGTGATTTCCTCCCTATGTAAATAACTTCAAACACTTATTTTCATAATATTTCAACTCATTACAAATAAATAATATTATTGTAGAATGTATATCTATTATCTCATTATTGGACTATTCAGGACCCTTTTCCTTATAATCACGAACCTTGTGACCAAACATACCACACTGGTACCACTTTCCATATTCTGACATACTTTCCCCAAAATGTATTTTACCACATTCGGAACATGTTTTTGTCTTACCTCTAGAATTTTTAGTCGGTTGCTTCTCTTTTTCCTATCACCTTGACCATTTCTTACTCTTATCATCTCATGGAACGTAAGTGTCAGAAAACTATATTTCAACTTTATCAGCACAATGAAACACTTTTTCATAACTTTTAAATTATTTGGAGACCAAAGCTCTTTTTAGTCCTAGTTTTAATCTTAAGTAAAATCTATTAATTTTACTGTCAATGTCTCAAATAAAATCTGAAACATAGATGGCCAATATTGTGATGTTTTCTTCATATACAACAACTAAATATTCATCCTTTTTTTTATTTCAAATAATTGTTTCTCTATCCTAAGATGAACAACCTTAGGGAAATATTTATCAAGGAAAATATTCTTAAATGATTCCCATTCTAGGGAATCAGGATCATTTTTCTCTCTAGTATTCTTAACCAATGACAACCATAGATCAATTTCACCTTCAAAATGATAGATGGAAAGAGTAACCTTTTGATGTTATGAACATCCCATGACTTCAAATATATTCTCTAGGGTATTGATCCATCCTTCATATACCACTGGGTTAGATGATCTATTGAATGATTGGGGATATTTCCTCGTAAAATGTTCCTCTACTAACATATTTCTATGTGGTTGATCTGGATGATATCATGCATAGATTCCACCTCCATTTACCAAGAAAGCTAGGAGTCAGGCGAACCTGCTCCTAAGGAAATAAAATAAAAATAAAAGTACATGATAAGGCATAACAAAGTCACTCTACAAAGACGAGTGTAAACCTCACCACAATAATTCATGTGAACAAGATTATCATAGTAATCAGGTGACACAAAGGATCAAAAGGAGGTGACTTCATTAATAGCCCTTTTTTCAAGAGAATCAGATACTTGATTGGATTCACGGTAAACATGAGTGACTTCAAGGGAGAGTGAGTCAAGAAGCCTAAGATAATCAATCCAGGCTGGTAGAATCCTCCATGGAACATTCCTTAATCGATCTTTCAAATTTTGAACTATGACAAAAAAATCTGATTCTACCCATAAATCATTCCAACCAAAATGGACAGGATACCTGATTGCTTTAATCATAGCCCAGAGCTCAGATTTAATGGCGAACCCATTGCCAATAAAATGAAATAAGTAGCCTTTGACAAACCCCCGAGAGGTAAGGAATACACCACCACATCCAGATGGCCCTGGAGCACCAAAGGCATCCCCATCAACATTAACATTTATCCACCATGGAAGAGGCGGAATCCATCGGATGTATTTCACCATCAGTGGCTTCTTCGTCCAGCCATTAATACCAAGAGAGCTCAACAAAACCAGGTTAGAAACATCATTTCTCATATAACAGGTTTGGATATTGGACGCCATGTGAATGGTACGATGCATTTCTAAGACACCATTATGAAATATCAGCTGAATGTTTTTGAACAGCATGTCATTTTTGGACTTCCAGATGAAGTCTATAACAGTCGTGGTTGCAGCCAAGAGTAGAGCATGAACTTTCTCACTAAGATTAGTCATGTCAATGGCTTGCATTAAACCGTTAAACAATTGAAAATGAAGGCAGAATTGAAAAATCTCCTTCATGTAATACCAGATCTTATGGGAAAGATTACAAGAGAAAAAAATGTGGGATATGGTTTCATCTTCTTCCAAGCAGACATAGCAGACTGAGGCAAGAGACAACCTAGTGCTTTGCAACAAGGACTGTAGTGGCAGCCTATTTTTCCTTATTTTCCAAATAAGTAGAGATCGTGAAGGGGGAATAAAGTGTTTATTGAAATCCATAACCCATCTAGGGGGTGCATCGAGTCACCACAAAGAGAATTTTAGCATTCCTTTGTGCTGAAAATTCCATTCAGATCAGACGTCCACACCAGAACATCATAATCAATAAATCAGTACCTCATGACTTCCATTCGCAGGTGGCTGGGAAGGATTTCAGAAAGTTCTGGGTCTGTACAAAAATCAGCAATCTATTTGAGCTTAATAAATGATGGAATGACAATCTCATCATAAATGGGCCGTGATAACCAAGTGGTGGTCCAACAATTCATATTGGAGTGCCTACAGACCAAACATTTTGAATGAGCCATGAGATCAGAATAGGCCTCCTTTAGAGCAGTCCAGACAGAGGATCTCAAATAGTTGACATATCCATTCTACAGTTTTCCAATAAATCTAATTGTCAGAAACTCCATGGAGGGATCAAGAATTCAAATAAGTTTCCAGAAGAACTTTTTAATCAGAGTTCCATTGAATATTCTGATGTCTTTAATACCCAGTCCTCCCATTTTTTCTAGCTTAATACAGTATTTCCAGGAAACTGTAACCAATTTCTTCTCATTAATTGAGCCGATCCAGATGAAATTTCTAATTCTACCACTTAACTCTTTAATTAGCGATCTTGTACACTTATACAGAGAAAAGGAATAAACAAACATTGAGGTAATCACTGAGTTTACTAGGAATATTCTCCCAGCTTTAGACATATTTTTTCCTTTCCATATTGACAATTGATTGGTGATTCTCAACGCAATATTTTCTAAGTGACATCTTTTAACTATGCCCCAAAAAAGAGGTACACCAAGGTATGTGAAAGGGAGAGGGCCCCTTTTAACTCCCAACTTCATTGAAATTCTGTTTTTCCTTGATGTAAAAACTTTGTCACCGAAAAACACAGAGGACTTTCCAAAATTAATGATCTGGCCCAAAACCTCTTCATAGTGTGACAAAATTCCTTTAATACAAGATATGGTACCATTTCTCACCTTCCCAAAAATCAGGATATCATCAGCATAAAGTAAGTGTGAAGGGGCACAAAAATCCCTTCCAATTCTCATTTGTTGACACTATCAAAAATTAGCAAGATCAGTGAGGCACCAACTTAAATAGTCTTCAACAATAGCAAACAACATACTAGAAATAGTTTCACCCTACCTAACTCCTCTTGAGCATTGAAAAAAACCACTAAGAGATCCATTGACCAAAATAGACGTCCTTTCACTAGATAGAATGGATCCAATTAGATCAATGAACCTCTATGAGAAACCATGCATTTTGAGAATAGTAAATAGAAAACTCTATCTTATGGTATCAAAAGATTTTTAAACGTCAATTTTTACAGCCATATTTCCATCCTTAACCTTTATTTTCATAGAATTCACACACTCAGAGGCAGTAAACAGCATATTTTGTATGTTTCTCCCTGGTACAAACACAAACTGACTCCTGGAGATGAGTCCCTTGGAAATTTCACCCATCCGCTGAGCCATAATTTTATTAATGACCTTTAGTATTATATTCCCAATGGCAATATGTCTGAAATATTTTATGTCAAAGGCATTCTCCTTTTTATGAATTAAGACAACAAAGTTTGAATTCATCCCAAAGGGCATGTAAGATGATCTAAAAAATTCATTCACAACATTTGTAACATCGGTGTGCACAATATCCCAGTAAAACATGAATAATTTATTAGTAAAGATATCTGGACCTGCAGCACTATCAATATTCAGAGAGAAGAGGGAATCATGTATCTCTTTTGCACTAAGGATGTCAACAAGCCTCTTATTCTGGCCATCTTCAATAGAAGGATCAAAACACTAAATAATTTTATCAAAATTATCATTTTCAATATTTGAGTACAGCTTTGGAAAGTAGTCTATCACAGCATCAACAATATCACTCTCTGAATAAAAAAGATTCCCATCAATGCAAAGAGCATTAAGACTCCTCCTAGACTTTTTTTATTTGTTAATGCAATGAAAGAGTCTTGAGTTCCTATCTCCTTCCTTTAACCACCTAACATTAAATTGATTCTGAACCGGATTTTCCTTAAGAGCCAAAAAATTTTCCAGGCTTGAAGTAGCCTGTAAGTCCTCTGGAGAGGGAACATCTTGAGATAGAATAGAATCTTGAAGTTCTGATAGGATATTTTTAGCCACTCTGATATCACTGTCAAGAGAGGAGAAGGACTTCTTACTCCATTGCTTCAGCCTTGCCTTAATGAGTTTCAGTTTACAACATAGAATGTGTGATGAGCTACCCAAGTAAATAGTTTCCCATGCATCCAAAACAATCTCTCTACATCCAGGAATAACAATCCAAGCATTATTGAATTTGAAAGGAAGAGGGGCTGATCGGACTTTATTGGGATAGACATCAAGAAGTATTGGATTGTGATCAGAATGTAGTCGTGGTAGGGTTATCCCAACCACATCAATCGCCCCATTCCTATCATCCACTTTTACAAAGCATCTATCCAATCTACTTTCCAATCTCCCATTAATAGTGTATCTACTCCACGTATAGTTAGCACCAGAAATGGGAACCTCAGCAAGACTACATTTTTCAATGCAAGTTAAAAAATCAGAGGCCGAAGCATGACAGAAGTAGTCCACAGTTTTTTCATCAAGCCTCAGTACCATGTTAAAATCACCAAGAAGAACCCAAATATTCATCATACTCTCATAAATATCTGCTAAACTTCTCCACAATGCTCTTCTTCTTGTCTAATGATTTAAGGGATAAACAAACATTACCGCAAGAGAGACATTATTACTGTAACATGAAAGAGTGACAGATTGAAAATCAGTCAAGATGTAATTAACAACAACACTGTCATGTTTCAGCACCCATAGATATTCAGAATTCATAGTGAATTGATTACTTGAAACTAGGGAATATCCCATATATTCCCATTTATATGAGATCCAATTCTCAAATTTCATCCTTGGATCTGAAATACCAACTAGAACCGGCCTATTGGTCATAATAAAATGTCTAAGGGATCTGACCGTGAGAGGATTCCTAATCCATTAACAATTCCAGAAGATAATATTCATTTTTTTGACCCGAGCCTAGTGTTAGGCCCATCATAAATCTGTTTGGCATCTTTATCAGAGGGAATAAATCCAGTACCATCAACAATATCTGGTATTTTATCATCGATTGCAGGTCCAGTATCATCCCCCATCGATTTTAGAAAGAAGAATATGTTGGTCGAATCATCATGAACAGGCAACAGGCTAGCAGGTAATATTCTTATTGCAGCCTTAGAAATATGGACTTGTGATAATTCCCCTAGATCAAAAAGAACAAAAACATGATCTGCAACATGATCAGGGTTAATTCTAGGGCATGCATCATGATCTTGGATCACCAAAGGATCAACTCTAGGACCTACATCATGACCTTGATTCACATGATTATATAGATCAAAAGCAGGTTTTGTGTCATGTCCTTCAGCAATCACAGCATCAGCATCAGGAGGAGTAGGGACAATGCCATGGATATCAACAAGGTCTGCATCCTGAAACTGTATTCTTTCACTATATTCTGCATCATGGGTTTCAGAAAACACCGCAGCAGTATCAGAATCTACAGAGTTAAAGATGTTATCTGCAACCTTAAGTTGTCTCCCTTCATTTTCCTTCAACCCATCCCCATTTTAAGGTACCACAACAGAAATTTTTGGACATTTAGAAATGTGAATTCCATGATGACCCAATTCAGGCTCCATAGAACATTCATCAATCTTAGTACTGATCTTCTCACCATTGTCATTAGCTTCCTTACAGTGATTCTTATCCATAGGGACTCCATCATCCACCATCCCACATTTTCATGAGGCCCTTGAAGGATCATTAAGATCTTCCTTATCAGCATTGGGATTACCACCATCCTTGAATTCCATTACCTTATTCTTGTTATTCCTAAAATTTTCATCATCATGCCCTCGAACCTTGCAAGGATTGCTGGAATTATTTTGATTGCACTCCGAGAGGATATGACCAAAGAAGTGACAATTCAAACAGAATTTAGGCTTTCTCTCATAGATTATACCAAGAGTGAGGTTGTTATCTTGGGTAGTTAAACACCACTTCCTCAACAAGAGTGATAGCCATATCAACCTCAACTAAAATTCTCGCATAATGTCTAAAGGTAGGATTCTCATTCAGTTTATCAAGTAGACTGGGGGTTCCAACTGAAGAGGCAATGTCCTAAAGAATTTGAGGATGCCAATAGAGCCAATTCAGATTACAGACATGAATCCAAATTTGTGCAAAGTTATTTTTCACAGTGTTGGGATCAAAATTCCAGTCTCATTCAGGGATTTGAAGAAAACCTGGCTTGAGAGGGACCGAGCCAAGACTCCAAGCATAGCGCTTGAACTCATATGATGGAAAAATAATATGGTAGAATCCACAGCCCATTGTTTTCATATTCCAATCATCAAACCCCCAAATATTAGCAATCTTCACCATGAGTTCACTGAACTTCCATGGCTTCACCCCTTTTGGGATCACCACTCTTGCAATAATTGAGTATCTGCAAAGCTTAATTTGTTCCTCAACTGCATTCTGATTCGCAGAGACATGTGAAACACGTCCTTTTCGAATAATTCATCCCGAGGTTGCAAATTCACAATCAAGAAAGGAGATATTTCCCACACCTTTAACCGCATCCGCAAATCTCCTGTTTGGTTTTGCCTCCCGAGGCAAATCAGACTTTATCTTTGCACAAAGGCTGAAGAGATCCTTATGGCCAACGTAATCCACAACCTCAGTCTGACAATCAGCTTGCTTTCCTGATTCATCGATGTAAATAGGTACACCTAATCTAGGGTTCTCTCTCCCTTCAATTTCAAACTCTACCAAATCTATCATAATTCCACCTCCATTTATATCTTGTGTCAACTAATCCATCACAACAAAAAACTATTCAGTTACAATTATGACCACCTCATTATGTTTATTTTAAAGGTTGTTTTACTCTCGATGCCTTCCCATTACATCTTTCCTATTTCCTACGTGAAAACCCATTTTGAACATACATAGTTTAGATGAAGCACCAAGGTGATCTTAAAATGATACATCATTTCAACTTAAATATAAAGTAAAATACTCTAAATAAAATAAAGTAACACCATCCTAACCTATAAAGTTGTCTATACCATCCTTTGATACCAACTATAAGGATCCATCCTTAAACATTACATAATATTTAGTTAAGTAAAGAATTTTACTTTATTTCACATTTAGGATCTTTTAAAGCTTAGAGATTTATAGAATTAGGCCATAAATATTACATAACAAATCCATCTAAATAAAAATTGGAAACTTACAATAGTATCTATTTCTTTCATAACAAAAAAACTTTAAAATGAAACATGGTTTCTTTTCATGTTTAATCATCATAACTTTTCTATGATTCCATCCTTGACTGTATTCTCCCTTAAATCTCCTGAAAAACATTTAAACACTTTGGATGAGCACAAAAATCTTAGTAAGGGACATAAAAAAGAATTAAAATCATTAGTCTATTGAAAAACATGGAAAAACATTTAATTTTCTTTGATCGAATGAAACAAAAAAAATTCACATGAATAACACACATACTTTTTTCTCAAAGAAAAACATTAAAACCAATAGCGAGTGATTAAAACTCCTTTAGGTGACTTAGAGCATCATATAAATAAAACCCTTTAAAACTCCTTTCAATTTGAATAACCATGTGTATGAATTATAATGTTATTATTACATAATTAATTGGAGATCGATAATGGGGATCACCCTTAGTATAAGCTATATCGGGATCACCCATGAGCTATAATGGGACTCATCCTTTCAAATAAGCTATAACGGTCTCACCCGTGAGCTATAATGGGGATAGACCCTTCGTATAAGCTATGTCAGGCTCACCCTTGAGCTATAATGTGGCTAAACTCTTCATATAATATATATCAGGATCACCCGTTTCATATAATACTCAAGTACCATTTCATGGATAAAACATTTTCATCACTAAACCCTTTTGAAAAACTCTTCTAATCCAATATAAAAAAATTGTATAAAAATAACAATTTTATTTAAGAAAACATTTTCAATACGAAGATACCAAAAAAATGGAATAACGAATTAATTTTCCTTTTAAAATACATTAAGTCTTATAGAGGAATCCAAATATCAAATAAAGTTAATATCGGCGTAGAAGTCATTGTCGCCGTATACATAAAAAACATTCATTTTTTCATTTTATAAAGAAAGTAAAACACTTCATATAAAAAGATTCATTTTGAAAACATTGAATGAAATTCAAGATAGACATAAAATTTCATGTATAATACTTTTATATCCATATAAATAAATATAAAAATTAATATCCTGAAGAAAAATATTTGATAATTAAGTCTTTAAATGTTCAAGGTGTCCCATACCACTTTGAACATTTAAATATTAATCTCCATGAATTAATACATTTACAAAAAAATAACATTAGTATAGATAAAAATGGATATGAAATTTCATTTTGGCTGTATTTACACCTTATAAAAGAATAAAGGTTCATATTATCAAGAAATACCTCAATGAATGGATATTAAGACAAAATCCCTTACCTTGAGTTTGGCTCATCACGTATAATATTTATCTTCCAAAATAATAAACATAAGTTAATTATTTATATTATTGAGATCATTTTTTAATTTTTATTATTCCTTTTATATCACTTATTATCATTTTATAATAACTAATTAATTATTTAATTTCACATTAGACGTTTTGATGATATTTGGTACTTGAGTCGAAAATGAACTTGGTATGATGTAAATAGTATATGTGATCATAATTCCATAATCCCTAGAATAATATTCATGACATGATAATAATTTTTATATATCAATTATACTTTTAAATCAAACCATTTATGCATGGTTATGAAAAATGAACAACGTTATAATCATGGAGACGGTAGGTCGTACGTACGAATGAGTAACATTTCCATTTTTCATTGATCATTATGGAAATAAGGTAATTATTATTTTATCTTTACAGTATAATAATAATATTGTTAAAATCATATTAATAATTTAAATATACTTATATAAATCATACAAGTGATGTGGTAAATAAAAATGAATCACGTCTCTTTGTGGTGGTGATAGTTCACACGTACGCACGAACGACATTATCATTTTTATGTGTATGGAAAGTAAGAATGTAGTTGATATATTATTATCTTATAATGATAAATATGTCATTAATATCATATATAAATATTTATTTTTTTCATTATAACCAGTCTTGAGATATGGTTATGTGAAATGAATTATGTTGGTTCATGGAGGTGTAAGTTCACACGTATGTACAAACGATTAATTCCTTTCCCATTTAATGGTAGTGGATATGGATTTAAGTGATGATATTAACATAATAACATCTTAGTATATTTATTATAATTTATTTATTATTTCATCATGGATGAATAATATTTGAAGGAAGTGGAAGAAGAAATAAAATAGAAACACATAAATAAAAACATTACCTTTCCTTCTAATGGTAACCATTCTTAAAACCTTAACACCACTAAGGAGAGTGTTCTGCCTAAAATAAAGATTCATGAATGTGGGGGGGTGATTATATTAATTTTTTTGGGCAGATATTGGTTGAACCAAACGGTTTTGAAAGTGTGAGTAGTAGAGAGGAATGTGTGCCTTTTTATAGGAGGGGGGAGGGGTACCCTTCGAATCCCTTAAGATATTAAATTAATATAAATTAATTTTTGACCCCAAATGACTCCAAATTATGTTAGTTATAAGATAATATTAGGATGGTTCTAAATCCACTAAATGAATAATTTTTAGACATGTATCAATTTTATTTTAAACCTTATCTTTTTATTTTAACCCCTTTTAACTCTTACCATTTTATCAAGTAATTTACACTTGAGGGTTAAAATAATTACCATAACATGACAAAAGACCAATGAATGAGTCATTAGTGAAATTTTTAGAATTATAAAAACTTGTTGGCTGAATCGTATATTTTTATAAATTTTATATCATTTAATTAAATATTTTATATTTTAAGATATGAATTATGCCAATTTTGAAACTATTAGAAAATTGACTTTTTAAAAATATCATAACGTGATTCTTTCAAAAAAAACTACTTTAAATTATCCCTAAAATTTCAAATTCATCCATAAAATTCTTTTATGACATAAAATATTTTAAATTATATTTATTTTAGTATTATTTATATCATTTATTTGATTCTTCCTTTAATAAATCTATTACTATATCATCATTTCATCATAATTAAATTTAATTATTTAATATATAAAAATTATAAATAAATTATCCTGATGTAGATAAACATTTTATATTTCAAATTACTATTTATAGTCTAATTTCTATTCTATATAACCCTATATTAAAAATTATTTACTTCTTGAAAATATGAGTATGACAATTTTAACTTCTCTTTAAATAAAATATAATAAATGTCACATTCTTAACCAAGTGGATTAAAAAGGTTATAATTTCAGCATAAGTTTGATTTAGGTCCAAACCAACTCATCCAATGAAATTAGAACAAGTTTTAGGGTAATTTTATAATTTTATAATATTATTATTACTTTTAATTACCTGATTTACCATTAACCGTAGTAAATAAAATAAAAAGTTACTATTCCCCAAAAAATTAAGTTGATATTATTAGATAACATTTTTCATAATAATTAAAACCATGTATTTTCATTTTTTAAAATTTAATTCACAAAATTGGTTAAATTAAGTTTAACTTTAATCCCGCAAATGTGGCGAGAAAGCGGGTAAAAGAGATATTCAAAAATTCCAATAAGGTTTTATATCTAATTTCAATTTAAAAATTACTCCAAAAACACAAATTAGATTAAATGATAAAAAAATTATTTAGTTATAATTTAAAACCAATTAAAATTATAATATAACTATATAAATAAATTAGATGAAAAAGTAGTTTTGAACTAAAATGCAGTATTTTTCACTATTCGTCAAAATATAAAATTTATCAGAAAAATACCAAAAAATTATCCAAAGTAAATTTTTATATCTCTCTTCCAAATAAGAAGTTTATTTTGTCAAATAGAACATATAAAAGTGTCAAAACTATATTTAAAATGTGGTCTCTATTAAAAGGTTGCAAAACTACCTTTTTTGAAAAATACCTCTTTTATTCAAAAAATTGGATTTGTTCTTATATAATGTTTAGAAAACACATAAAATGAATTTTAAGCATTATATTGAATTAATATTTAATTAATTTAATCCAAAAAGAGTTATTTTATTATTTTATAAATATAATTATTCAGGTATAAATTGTTTTCTAGAAAAATACATCATTTATATTCAATTGGTTTTTAGTTTCATTTATAGTTAATTTACTAACCAATTAATCATTATATAAACACTTGTAAACAATATTTTCATAATAAAGTTGACATTGTTAATTCCCTCAATTCTAAAGGCTATGGGATAACAGCTATATTAAATAATAATATTTATTTGTTCGTTTATGCTCGTTGTGGCATATAATATACGCTATCGAACATCATGTTTCCTTTTTTTAAATCAAGTCGTTACAGTTGTTTATCTCTATACTGATGATATGAGGGAACCTTAGAATCATGCATCATACGAGGAACCATAGGAATTAGATTTCCATACATCTTTCCATGTCATATATACTTTCTGCATGCATTGCCTATATTACTTGTAATTATTGTGTGTTCCTTGTTAGTTATGCCTTAAAATTAGATATTATATCAATTATGGAATAATTGGTTTAATATACCAATAATTCCACATTAATTGTTTTGATTGGTGAATGTCAAGGGAAAATCATCCAATTAAAACAAAACCCATGGCCCGTTACACCGGCTGCATAGTGTAAGGGTCAGGATACAGTTAATTAACGTGCCAAATTAAATTTATAAGGTGTATGTGACCATATAGATTGGAATTGGTGGCACCATTAATTGGATTTTTATGTTAATAAACAACTAAATAAGAATGAATCTAAGTTAAATAAAGTGAGCTTGATCCTTTGAAATTAAATGGTTACCTTATATGTGAGACCTTACCCTGACATGACCTAGTGGTGTGGTAGGTCGTGTCTCCTATGTTTTCCTTTGGTGACTCATTATGATTACCCAAACCTAGCTCCTGGAGAAGGCTAGGGTTTATGCGTTCTTATAGGTGGGCCTTATACCTGTCCTTTTTCCATCGCTTTCCTTATCTGTTATAGATCTTGACTAAGGCATGTGCTTGGAATTTTTAGAGATATTCCCCCCACGATGACCTCATGTTTTTTACCAAAAAATTGGCGATGAGTATAACTTGGAGGTGGTGGGTCCTAAACCACCAGCGGTACTTCCTATAGTGAAACTTGAGGCACCTCCTACAGATCATACACTGGGTGATGATGCCCTATTACAGGATAGTTTTCTTTGCTTTATAAAATCAGTTTAGTGTGAACTTTGACCTAGCCCTTCTATAGAAGAGATGACTCGTGACTTCCAGCAGCAGCATCCTCCCACCTTCTAGAGGGATGGTGGACCTCAGTTTCATGAATCTTGGATGGAGGCTATGGTGTCGATTTTTTAGGACATCGATATGCCTTCATAACAGAGGGTCAAGATTTCAACCTACATGCTACGTGACTCCTCCAAGAGTTGTTGGGATGTTCTAACTCAGGTTGGTCGAAACTAGGGTATGGTCTGGGTGGATTTTCAGGCAGCCTTCTTCGAATACTACTTCCCTCGGAATCTGAGAACAAATCACATTCGAAAATTCATGCAGTGGGAGCAAGGTGACATGTCTGTGATGGATTACTCAAATCGCTTCACTGAATTGTATCATTTCATGCCAACCTTGACTGGTGACGAGATAACTAATGTGAGATAATTCGAGGATGGGATTGATTATGACATTAATTTTTAGGTGAAAATCTTTAAGGTGGCCTCTATTTTAGAAATTATGAACCAGACCCTCATCACTGAGTGGAACTTGAGGGAGTCAGGTTACATGAAATGGGGCAGTTTATCTTCCAAAAAGAGTAGGGGTTTATCTAGCGTTAAGAAGCAACACATAATAGGAACATGAGGGCGAAATACTAGCTAGGTGGAATGTACTAACATCAATGTTGTGTGTCACCAGTGCGACAAGATAGGCCAAAAAAATCCCTAGTGTATGAGGAACCTGATTGAGTATTCGGCATGCAGAAAATGGGTCACAGCCAGTGATTCTTTCGATCCTTTCCTGTTGTGCCTAGTGAGCAGGGTTCTACGCCAACACCACCTTCATATGCAGGATCAGTTACACCCCATTAGGCAGTAATTTGGTCTTCTATAAGTCGATCAGGCTGAGCAGGTGGCTGAGGCCAAGGCTGTAACACCCCAAGATTTTGCAAATAAATTTAATATTAAATGCATGAAACATAGAGTCACTACAAAACACCACTTTATTATAACCTATCCAGTAAACATAATTTTACCACCACTATGATTTCAATTTCTAAAATCTGGTATACATGGTTGCGATCCGTAAGTTATTTAGAGGCTGATATGACCAACTTATTTTTTAGTGAATAATAACATACCCTTATGAATAGTAATATTACCCTTATGAATAGTAATATTACCATTATGAATAGTTACATACCCTTATGAATAGTAACCTAACCTATGATAGTATACATATAGTATTTAAGTGAAAGTATGATGTACCTATTTTTTGGAATAAGTAAATAAATGTTTTAAAAACTGTATTTTTCAAGTAAATTATGATTTTAATTAAAAATTGAATTTATAATATTTAGAAAATTATTTTTGAAAAATATAATTCATTTTTAGATTCTACACATCAAAAAATGGTTAGTGTGAATTTTTGGGATTTTTATGAAATACTTGAATTTTGTGAATAGTAAAATACGATAGTTTACAATAAATGCTAAATAATTGATTTATTGAGTCATTGATGATGTTCTGATGATTTAATCACCATTTCTTTGAACTCAAATTAAAATATTACTATTTTTGGTCATGGAATCATCACTATTTCTTGTATTATTGACAAATAATAAACTAATGATTAAAATATTAAGAAAACCCTCCTCCCCTCCACTATAAATAACACCTCTTCCACCCTCTTCTCTTCACTCCTATCAAGCCTTTTGAATTCTCCAAATTTGACCCAAATATCCTCACAAGCTCCCCCCCCCCCACGACTAGTATTCCTTTTTCTCATAAAAATATCAAATCTTATTCCCTTAAGAGGCTCTCAAGGAAGGTTAATTCAAGAGGTAAAATTCCTCTTTTCTTTTCTTTCATTTTCATGTTCCTTTATTCTATTTTCTTTCCTAACATATCCTCATCCAAATGGTATTACAACTCTATTAAAATAAATGTACTATAATTTGGTATGCTAATGGGATAATTCATCTTCATCTCTCATTTCCCCCTCATTTATGATAAAAATGAAACATCGTCTGAGGTGTGTTGATTTATCATATTCAAGGACAACGATGCTTTCAGTTTGATTTGCATTCTTCAACTCTAGTCATGAAACCATTTTTATGGTTGAACTATACTATTATATATTTATTTTATCTTATTTAATGTTTTTTAATCCTTATTCACTCATGATGTAAAATAATAATACAAAACAAGGTAATTGTGAGAAAAATCACCAAATTAATCCAAGCGTTTATCATTAATGTTTTATATAATGATTCACCTTCAATACAAATAAAAAATGAATATTATAACCATTTAATCTTATTAATTTTTATTAATAAAATATAAAATCAATTCTATACTTCAACTCTCATCTTACATGAACTACCATACTCTTTTATAAGTGAGTCGATCATGAATATTATGAAAATGATAACTCGTGAACAATGAAATTGAATCCCTTAACCGGTCTAAAAGGCCATGAATGAACGTAATAAAGTCCTAATAAACCAAATAAATGTATAAAGGGTTCTATAATTTTTTATTAATAAACCAAATTTGGTTATTCAGGTCATTAAGATCAAGCGAAGAACACCCTCACATTTAAGGAAAGGGATCCTCTCTCTCTCACACTTTTATTCAAGAATCCCCCTATGTTGTGTCCTTTTATTTTTAATTTATAATGATGGGTTATGTTTTATAAACTTCCTCATAATTCCCTTATTATATATAAATGATGGTATACTCCTTTACCTCTCATTAATTCCTCACAAGAACACTCGTTACCATGCTGAAATGTTTGTAAGGGGTTTCTTCATCTCACTTCAAATTTTGTGAGATATTCCGTATTCGCTACTATAACTTGTGTATGGTATATATATACATCCCTTTGATGTTTTATATAATAAATATATTTATTTTCATGATATTAAATTTATAATTTTATGATTATTAATTTTGGGATATACGATTCAATTGATTACAAAGTTGTAAGGGTTTTCTACCCGAACCTCCATTTTCATTCGGGTTACTCTTATTCTCTACTTACCTCAATTAAATTATTATTTATTAATATTTACTCCTCATAAATTATGTGTGAATTTTCTATATATTTTTACCAACTAGAGTCCTACCTTCATTTATGGGGAGTTATACATTTTAAAAGGATCTTTCAAACGTTTTCCTGAAATATATGCTTGATTCAAGGGAATTTCTAAAAAATTTAACTATTTTCAAGGGAAATATATAATATGTTTTTTGAAACCATTATATTTATAAAATATCTCATTTTATTATTAAAATAATATCTTACATAACTTTTGGTTTTATACAAATATTTTTCCAAAATAACTCTTCTTTTCAAAGTAAAAGAGTATTTATCTCAAGAATTACTCGATGATTTTATAAGAGTATCTTCATCTATATCAAAACCCTTGTTGATTATTATATATTTTTGGGGTTAATATTTTATGATTTCATCTACCATATTTAATTGAATTTTTTATGATTATTTTTACTTTGGATGTGCTATCCTAAAACCATTCACCAATTTACTCTGAATGGTTAGTGTTTATGCTTAATGTTCGGGGAAAGTTATTTATATTTCATATACTAGTTTCAATATGAATGTATATGTTGTCTATGTTGATCCTAATTAATATGATTAATGAATTGTACTTATTAAGTTTCATTTGGGTCCCTCTATAGCCCCTCGATGCATCGGTAGGTCTCATGAGAAAAACTATGGTCTTGGCACGAGGCCTTGAAAAAATGGATATTTATGCTCTTGGCACGAGGAATTGATGGTATGGTTATGATGTCCCACATTATGAATTACCTAGTTATGAAAATAGTATTTATAGTTCATGTGTTTATTTTAATATTATAATACCTATGATTATGTTTTATTGTGTAATTATTTATTCAGCTCTTATTCCTTCCATAATGTGTTCAAGTTTATTGTTAAAGAAATGTGTTTTTAGTTATTCACCATGACTAATGTTTATGTTTATGATATCTCTTCTATATTACCTACCCTTACTGAGCATTTGAGCTCACCCCTTTCTTATGTTTTATCCTTCTAGGTTAAGAGGATTATTATACTATGAATGAATTGCAGGGTTAATCTAAGAGATTATGGGATTTTCTATTGAAGTTATTATGTGTTTTTAGTTTCGAGTTGTAATTTTGAACTCTTTTTTGTATCTTATTTACAAAACAACTAAACTGATAAGTACTTCCTGATGTATATTCCTTGTATCTATGCCAGTGTAATAAAATAAGGCACCGACTCTGTGCTTCTGGGTTCGGGTCATTACAGTTGGTATCAGAGGAAGTTTAGTATAAAACTTGGAAAATAGATATAAAAAAAGTAGATTAGTGAACAAAATCCTAAGATAGAATTTGGGGATAAGAATACATGGACATCCTATAATTTTGGTAAGGAATATATTATGTTTTTTATCAAGAAAATACATCCATGTCTGGATACTAATAAGTATAGGTGGCTCTGGTACAGATGTATCTAGGGGTAAACCCCGAAAACACCGCTTTGAGCTAGACTCGAACTGGAACTGGTGCGCAACAACGGTCCTTGCTACACTCTTTGTTCAAAACTCCTGGGAGATGTGATTTGGTAAATCCATATGCTTATTAAAAACCATTATGAAGTATTTATGCCCCCAAAGTAACCAAATTATATGGTTCTAGGATTTACGATGCATAAATTTATGTTATGTGTTAAATCATGTTTAGAGATATAGAGAGTTCATAATTTTATGAGGTAATATATTATATGGAATTGATTAGAAATGGTTCCTAGTAGAAGGAATGATAACTTCACCAATTAACATGATGAAAATAGTAAGAAGGATCATATCTCTAATGGTCTTAATCCATCGTTTCAAATAAATATATTCACCCAAGTATCCTCATCATATGAAGAAATAATATCATGTGTTAACAAGGTATATAATAAATTCTATGAGTCATATGGATTTAAAGGGAATAAAATGAAGAATAGTATTTTAGATAAAAACATATATAAAGGGAATAATGGAAATAAGGGTTTTCTCACATGTGAAAACTGTGGAAAGAATCACACTGGTAAATGCTTGAAGGGAATGGGAGTTTGTTATAAGTGTGGAGAAAAAGGAAACCAAGTCTGTGATTGCAAGGGTAAGAAAAAGGTTTCCAACGTACAATGATATAATTGCAAGGATATGGGACACTATGTGAATCAATTTCCCAAGTGTCAATGGAATATACCCCAAATGATGTTTCTAGATAAAGATCAAGTTATGATACTACCGCAGATGAAGTGGAATGATTAATATTCCGTGTAAAAAAACATGTCTTTTTAATATTTTATTAGCAATTAACTGGTTATAATAATTATGGAATATATTAGGATGGTACTTCAATACGTTTTATTTAAGGATTTTGGGTAGTTTGATCAATGTTACTAAGTAAAATTGACTCAGTAGCAGGTCAAACTTTTAGAAAATATATGGTCGAGGGAAAGACAACCCTTATTATGTTCATAATACTGAGATGTAAATTTCGGAATAGAGAGATGATATATATGGATAAAGTAAATTGGATAGTATTAACTACCATTGGAATGATTCTAAAGTATTGGATCTTGATCTTTTGGAATGTTAAACCATTTATGAAATGATTTAAATTGATCATTGTTTGAGGTTTTAGATGTTAATGACACCACATGATGCAACTTATTCTAATAGATGAAGTATAGGTAGTTCAAGGAATAATCAAAGGATAAGATCATGTTTATAAAATATAAACATATATATTTATACACTTATAGAGTAGAATAATCCCTCAACTCTACGAAAAGATTCTTAAATGTTGTTCTGTTATCATAATATTTGATAATGTTAATGAAATTTTTTATAACTATAGTTTATGGTTTTTTGGTAATCTACTTTCATTTAAACCACTTTTCTATCACTATAAATTCATATATTGATTTTTCTTCTATGCCCAGGTTTCCTATTCCAATCAATGTCACTCCATTCGAAAGGATAATTTATTCATTCATTTGTTGTTGTTGTTGTTGTTGTTGTTGTTGTTGTTATTATTATTATTATTATTCTTTTTACCACCTATTTTCCCTTAAACTTTTTAAGGAGGATATTATATTAACCCTATTTCTGATATGGGTTTTTTCATAAGGAAATTTTCAAGTAAAAACCAATAAATTTCAATGTGAAATATCAAATTTTGAGGAAAAATTTTTTGTAAGGAGGGGATAATGTAACACCCAAAGATTTTGAAAATAAATTTAATATTCAATGAATGAAACACTAAGTCTCTAAAAAACATCAATTCATTATAACCTATCCACTAAACATAATTGTACCACCCTATGATTTGAATTTTGAAAATCTAACATACACGGTTGAGATCAGTAAGTTATTTAGAGTCTGATATGACCAACTTAATTTTTGGTGAATAGTAACATACTCTTATGAATAGTAATGTTACCCTTATAAGTAGTGGCATACCCTTATGAATAGTAACCTCACCTATGATAGTATATATATATAGGATTTAAGTGAAATTATGATGTACCTAGGTTTTGGAATAAGTAAATAAATGGTTTAAAAACTATATTCTTCAAGTAAATTATGGTTTTAATTAAAAATTAAATTGATAATATTTAGAAAATTATTTTTGAAAAATAGACTTCATTTTTGGATTCTACACATCAATAAATGGTTAGGGTGAATTTTTGGGATTTTTCTAACAGTAGATCTTGGTCTCATAAAAAGACCAAATCATATTCCCTTAAGAGGCTCTCAAGGAAGGTTATTTAAAGAGGTAAAATTCCTCTTTTCTTTTCTTTCATTTTCATGTTCCTTTGTTATCTTTTATTTCCTAACCTCTCCTCATCCAAATGTTATGAAAACTCCAGTACCGTACATGTACTGGAATTTTGTTATCATAATGGGATAATTCATCTTCATCTCTCATTTCCCCCTCATTTATGCTAAAAATGAAACATCATCTGAGATGTGTTGATTTATCACATTCAAAGACGAAAATACTTTCAATTTGATTTACCTTATTTATATCTGGTCATAAAACCATTTTTATAGTTGAACCAGACTATTATATATTTATTTTATCTTATTTAATGTTATGTAATCCTTATTCACTCATGATGTAAAATAATAATACAAAATAAGGTAATTGTGAGCAAAATCTCCAAATTAATCCAAGAGTTTATCATTAATGTGTTATATAATGATTCACCTTCACCCCAAATAACCAAATTAATTTTATAATAATTTAATATTATTAATTTTCATTAATAACTTATAAAATAAATTCTATTCTTCAACTCCCTTCTTACATGAACTACCATATTCTTTAATAAGTGAGTTTATCATGAATATTATAAAAACAAGCACTCACAAACAATGCAATTGAATCCCTTAACCCATCTAAAAGGCCATGAATGAACTTAATAAAGTTATAATAAATCAAATAAATGTATAAAGGGTTCTTTAATTTTTAATTAATGAACCTAATTTTGTTATTTAGGTCATTAAGATCAAACGAAGAACACCCTCAGATTTAAGGCAAGGGATCCTCTCTCACACTTTTATTCAAGAATCCCCCTATGTTGTGTCCTTTAATTTTTAATTACTAATTATGGGGTATGATTTTTAACCTCACCCATACTAACCTTATGATATATAAATGACATGATACCCCTTTACCTCTCATTAAGACCTCACAAGAACACCTGTTACCATGCTGAAATGTTTGTAAGGGGTTTTCTCATCTCACTTCCAATTTTGGGAGATATTCTGTATTCCCTAATATTACTTATGTATGGTTTATGTATACTTCCCATTGATGATTAATATAATTAATCTCTTTATTTTCATGATATTGAATGTATAATTTTATTATTATTAATTTTGGGGCATATGATTCAATTGATTACAAAGTTGTAAGGGTTTTCTACCTGAACCTCCATTTTCATTCGGGATACTCTTGTTCTCTACTTACCTCAATTAAATTCTTATTTATTCATATTTACTCCTCATAAATTATGTGTTAATTTTCTATATATTTTTACCAACCAGATTCCTACCTTCATTTATGGGGAGTTGTACCTTTTTGAAGGATCTTTCAAAAAATATTCCCAAAATATAAGCTCGATTCAAGGGAATTTCTCAAATTCTTACCTATTTTCAAGGGAACTCTATAATATGTTTTTGGAAACCATTATCTTTATAGAATCAATAATTTTATTATGAAAATACTATCTTACTTTAATTTTGGTTTTATACAAAGATTTTTTCAAAAGAACTCTTCTTTTCAAAGTAAAAGAGTATTTATCTCAAGAATTACTCGATGATTTTATAAGAGTATATTCATCTATGTCAAAACTCTTGTTGATTATTATGTATTATTAGGACTTATATTTTATGATATCATCTACCATATTTAATTGAATGTTTTATGATTATTTTTACTGTGGGTGTGCTATCTTAAAACCATTCACTAATTTACTCTGAATGGTTAGTGTTTATGCTTAATGTTTGGGGAAAGTTATTTACATTTCATATATTAGTTTCAATATGAATGTATATGCTATGTATGTTGATCCCCATTCATATGAGGAATTAATTATACTCAGTAAGTGTTGGGCGGTGCATCGGTAGGTCTCATGAGACAAACTATCGTCTTATCACGAGGCCTTGACAAAATGGATATGTATGGTCTTGGAACGAGGCCATGACGGTATGGTTATGATTTCCCACATTATGAATTCCATAATTATGAAAATAGTATTTATAGTTCATGTGGTTATTCTACTAGTAGAATACCCATGATTATGTTTTATTATGGCATTATATTTTCAACTCTTATTCTTGTCATAATGTGTTCAAGTTTATTGTTAAAGATATGTGTTTTTAACTATTCACCATGCCTAATGTTTATGTTTATGATATCTTATGTTGTATTTATTACCCTTACTAATCATTTGATATCATCCATTTATTATATTTTATCATTCTAGGTTAAGAGGATGATTATAATACTATTTTATGTATCTTGTTTCCAAAATTACTAAACTGATCAGTCCGTCATGATGCATCTTCCTTATATCTATGCCAATGTAATAAAATAAGGCACCGACTCCACGCTTCTGGGGTTGGGGTGTTACAAAAGCAGTCAGGCTTTAGAGTTCCACCATCAACAGAGTGGGAATGCTCAGTCTACTCAGGAGGAATATCAAGGTTGTAGTTCAGGCCATGTTTATGCAATGCAACCTATGCTTGACGAGAATAGCCCAGGACCATCTACAGTTAGGGATATTATTTTGGTGGCCTCTAATCTAGTATCTGTCTTATTTGATATCGGTGCATCCCACTCCTTTATATCTACTGCAACAATGGGAAGTTTGGGTTTAGTGATAGAGTAATCAAGTGGTGTTATGACCCTTGAAATTATATTAGGATTTCGGGAAGAGGTTATACATTAGTGCAAGGAATTCCCCTTGAATTAGGTGGGTACTATTTTCTGTGGAGTTTCTTTATCCTTGATATGGCCAGCTTCAATGTCATTATCAGTATTGATTGGTTTCTGTCTTATCGATCCTAGGTGGATTGATATCACCTCCAAGTTTCATTCTCATCACCTAAGGGAAACATTTATATCTATAAGTGTGAGTGGGATCTTTGGGACAGTTGAGCTAGACTCAAGCATACTAGGCTAGGAAGGATGACAACTCAGATTTCCATCCTCTTTATGACCGATCAAGGAATGTAGTTAGTATAATTCCCTCCAGTGGTGTATCATTTTAGGTACATATTACCTGAAAATTTATCCATATTACCTCCCATGAGGGAGATTTAGTTCAATATAGAGCAAGTTCTAGGTGTGTAACTAGTTTCCATTCCTCCATATAGGATGGAACCTACATAGATCTAGGAACTCAAGTAAAATCTTTAAGATCTAGAGGATAAGGTTTTTATCAGACCCAGCACATCATCATGGGGTTCTCCAATCCTTTTCTCCAAGAAGGCAGACAGTATCCTCAGATTGTGAGTGGATTATAGACAACTGAACTAGCTCACAATGAGGAACCATTATCCATTTCTTTGTATATATGACCTCTTTGACCATCTATTAGGATCAAATGTTTTCTCTAAGATTTATTTGAGGTTAGGCTACCCTAAGGTTTGTGTAAGGACAACAGACATAACACGTACATCGTTTCAGAGAAGGTATAGCTTGTACGAGTATATGGTTATGATATTCAGTCTGACTAACTCCCTGGAAGTCTTCATAGTGCTAATGAATCAGGTTTTCCACCTGTATCTTGATTCCTTTGTGGTGGTATTCATAGATGACATCTTAGTGTATTCGTGAACCAGAAACAGCTATTCCAATCCTCTTTATATCATGTTTAATACACTAAGAGAGCACTATCTATACATGAAACTCAGTAAGTGCCACTTTTGGATTATCAAAGTTCATTTCTCAAGTCATATCATATCTGAGGTAGGTATATATGTCGACCCAAATAAGGTTAGCGTCATGGTTTCGTAGGATCAAACTAAGAACTTATTTTATATACATAGTTTCTTAGGTTTTTATGGTTATTACATGAAATTAATCTAGGAATTCTCACACCTGGTAGCACCTCTTACAGGCTTGACCAAGAAGGGTGTTAAATTCGACTGGATTGAAGCATGTGAGACAACTTTTTAGGAGTTAAAGAGAAGACTCACTTAAGATTCAATTCTAATTCTTCCTGAGCTGAGAAGAATATATATTGTTTATTGTGATGCTTTATAAATCTAGATAGGTGTAGTTTAAATATAGGGTGATTGGTTTTTAGCATATGGTACAATTAGCTAAGACCTCATGAATAGAACTGTCATATGCATGACCTCAAGCTAGTAGTTATGGTTCATGCCTTACGTTGTTGGAAGCATTATTTTTTGAGTGATTGATTACTTATTTACATGAATGATAAAAGTCTCAAATACATCTCTAAAAGGAGACAAGAAAAAATGGAAGCTCTGGAGCTCTCGATGGTGTTCTCCTCCTGACTTCTAGGGTTTGAATTCAACGCCCGTGATGCTTGCTCTGGAATGTTATAGAACTGGTTCATCGTGGTGGATTTATATCCTAATTGGGAAAGATATTTTGAAGGTTTTGAAGTAAAATTGAAAAATGAAAAATCCCTTCTGGTTGAAATACCTAAAGGGAACTCTTTCCTTGAAGTGCTCAAAGGTACGGATTTGTTCAAATCTACCTCAATGAAACCTTATCTATGCAAGAAACTTGAATATGTAAGATTCTCATTCAAGGACGATCTAGACGCCCTCCAACAGCATACGCAGATGTGTAAGTTCTCGATTACGTGCTGTATTTCATATATTAATGGAGATAAACCATGGTCTCCTTCTCATCTTAAACTAGGATTACACATGGCTGGGGTTTCTCTGATTGGAGACTTGTTCCAATAGGAAGGGGTTGTTGGTCGAAGTAGATTACTCAAGAGGGGAGGGGTGAATTGAGTAACTATAAAAATTTCTATAAAAAGTATTTCCAAAAAGGATTCCCCAAATATTAAATACAACCCAGTTAACCAAGGTTATACTGTTATAAGAGTTTGACTGTTTAAATAACTTCTTAGAAGATTGATTAATTCTCAGTAACCTTAATATCAGTTATTAAAATTACTTTTGATGTTATTCTATTAAGACAAGATAGTTATAACTTCTATCCAAGACTAACTATCAAAGTGAATTTAGTGATTTCTGAGTTATATAGAAAAATAGTAAAAACATACAAGACTAAATTAAGCAGAACAGTGGATATGAAACAAGTGGTTCAGCCTCAAGCCGAGACATAATCCACTCGACTTGGTGATCACCTTCCACCAATAATTTTATATAAATAAACTTGATCCACACCTTGGATTGGGGTTAACAACAGTTCATAAGACTATCCAGGTCACACAGGGACCTTTTCCACAGTTCTTCATGGGTACAAATAACTAGGCCACACAGGAACCTCTTCCACACTTATCTGTGGGTATAAACAAGTGTAAAAGTATGTTTGAGTAAGTATATCTTGTATACTTTAGTTAAATGAAGGAGACAGAGTGTGTTATTATACAGAAACACACACTGCTCAAAAGTGAATAAAATGATACACAACATAGAAGAAATATTAAGATAGGTTTAGAAGTGCTATGAGTGTTAGTCTTTGTAGCTATGGACTTCTAGGACGAAGAAGATGCAGGAACCAAGTCCTCGTATGGAAGATACAGTGTCGCAAGATAGAAATATTTTTGTGTGTTCTTCGTGATGTTTGACAATGCAAAGATGTCCTCGATTTTGGGATTCAAGTATGCTTTTTGTTTTCTTCAGCAGTGTCGAGTTGCATGAAATAGTCCTTTCTTCAAAAATTTCTCTAAGTGTGTTCTTTGTTGTCGTGCTCAATCCCACTTGGTTCTATTTCATGTGTGTGTTGTTTTTGGGCAGTACTACTCTTTTATCTTGGAGTGCATGTGTTGGAGCTGACATGTTGCGTGTATTATTCACCTCGTACCTCATATTGTCAGATGATATGTCTATAAAGAAACATTAATTATGTGAGTGCATTAAAATATTCAAATATGACTGTTATAGATTAAATTGAAAGATGAAAAAACATATTAGGAAATGGTGTCACAGTATTTCATGGAAATAGTGTATCCTTCACACAGTGTCTTGTTCACAGTGTCTTGTGGTCATGGTGTCTGCTTGTTCATGGTGTCTTGTTCACATGTCTTGTGGTCATGGTGTCTGCTTGTTCATAGTGTCTGCTTGTTCATGGTGTCTTATTCACAGTGTCTGGATGTCACAGTGTCTCATGGTCATGGTGTCTCATGGTCATGGTGTCTTCTTGTACATGGTGTCTGGATTTCACGGTGTCTCATTGTCACGATGTCTCGTGGTCATGGTTTCTGCTTGTTCACGGTGTCTGGATGTTCACGGTGTCTCATGGTCATAGTGTCTCATGGTCATGGTGTCTGCTTGTTCACGGTGTCTGGATGTTCACGACATCTTGGACTTAAGCTCATATCTGTATTCAAAATGAAGCAATAATATTTATGAGATTAATTAAACTTAATCATTCAGTAGAGAAGTCATTATAAAGTGAATCAAAAGATAGTCTATAGTAAACAAATTCAGTGTATTACACTTAAGAGATTTGGATAGATTTTACTAAACAACTCTACATTTGATGTGTGATAGATTACCTAGAGCTGACATAGTTTATAGACTAAATATGATTTTTGATCATTAAAACATGATTAATACATGAGGAGTCGAACAATCTCCCCCTTTTTGATGATCACAACCCATGTAGATTTAGAATGTACATTTTTTCTAACAACATAGTTCGAATGAAAAGATAACATATATAGAATGATTTATATCTACCATATAAACATGTCTCATATTCTCCCATATAAACATGTCTCATAACATTCTCCCCCTTTTGGGATTATCAAAATGTTGCAGAAAAATAAAGACAAAAGAGTCAATCATAGGTGCATGATGTATTAGATAAATAGAGAGGCATTACAAAATATGAAACAAAGGAGACAAGATTCCTATAAAAATAGAGTAAACATTGTCCTTCATCACTGAGTGGTCTTCTCTTTGCCTTTAGTAGAATCAACAGAAGAGGAAGTCATAGGAGCAGAAGTGGAGGTAGAAGAAGGGAGTGAGTTGGTCAATAGAGAAGGTAAAGGAAGGCCTTAAAAGATAGAGGGAGCTAGAGTAGGTGCAGTAGAAGACTGAGGCAATTGTTGATCAAGGATCTCAGTCCTAATCTGACCTAGTGCCTGACCAACAGACATAGAAGTGGAGGCTAGGACAGAGGTGAAATTAGGAAGATTAGGTCTCAGAGGTGTAGTCGCAGGAGCAACAATGGCTATACTCTGGACATGAAGATAGGGCCTTAGAAGTTTGATAAAATCTGCAATTATTTCTCCACCATACTACATGGATTTATAAAAATCATCCTTTTTCTCCATAAACTTTTCCAACAATCGAGTAAACTCTGTGAGCTTTTGGACTTGGGTCTTGAAAGCTTGAGTAATAGGAGGAATCATCAGATTTTCTATAAGATACTTGAAATGATTTATCATATCAGTCGTTGATAAGATTCGATTGAAATAGAAATCCACTTTCTTGGTAATCTCTTGCTGAGCATCATTAGAAATTTTTGAATGGATTTGGACCAGGTCAAGAACTCTTTCACTTTTCTTGATAACTTCAGATAGAGAAGTTGTAATGAAACCACTAAGGAAAATCTGAAGCTCTTATTTGACCGCTGTTCAGAGCAGATCACAGTCTAAAGAGGGTTCAGATGATTGTCCAGATGCCTTAGAGTCATGGACAGCTGAAGTGAGAGATTTCAGTTGGTTTATCACTTTTTGGAGACACCTCTTATATTCATTAGTGAGCTTATTATGATTTACAACAAGTTTTATCATCTCCTTCAAAATCTTTTTATTCCTTTCAGTGACCTTTTTAGCTAAGGAATATAAATGTGATTGAATCTCAGAGGCAACATTATGTGGGGTTTGAAGAACAACAGGTTCCATAGGATGAGAAATATGATCTGATCTCAAATGAATCTCTTTCTGCATTTCTTCAATCATACCTCTCAGAGTCTTCACTTTATAACTAATCAGTCTATTTTCAACTCTAAATTCCTAAATCTCATGAATAATTTTATGTTGAATCTACCGAATTATCTTTTCCAATAATAGTGAGGAATCTCTCTCACTTTTATTTGTCACAGGAGTGGGTTGGGTATTCAGATGTTTTTCAACTCCAGACAAAAGAGTATCTCAAAATTCTTTCAGATCATCTTTACTCACAAGGGATTGTTGTTCTAATGAAGGTTCAGAAATAGGGACTGATACAGGCTCAGGTTCTTTCTCAAGAGAAAGATTAGAGATAGATTTCTGTTGGAACGTAGTAGAAAGTTCAAGGCCTTTTACTGAAACTCGTTGAGAGTCATCCACATCATAGAAACTGGGGAAATTATACTGAATGTCTACAGGGATTGAATCAACCAGCATTGGTACTGTAATACATTCTAGATTTGGGGGTTCCTCCCCCTCAACGGTTGCATCCTTCTTAGGATTGAGAGGATCCGGGGATTGACCTATTTATACAAATTCATCTTTTGGTTCCTCACCCAATTCCTACCCAGACAATTGAAAAGCTAGCTCTATCCTTTCCTCATCTGAAGGAATGACTTTAGGATTAGATTAGTCCAATGGGAGTTCCTCAAGGGAAGATCCTTGCATAACAGGTAATTCTTCTTCGAGAATATTTTCCATAGCATCCTTGTTAGTTTCTTTGACAATAGATTCTATTTCATCCTCGGGTTGATATTCCATATTAACAACTTCTGTTGAAGAAGGGACTTACTTTTCACTTACGACATAAGGGACAGAAGTACTATCTTCCTCAATAGAAACAGTTTCCCTAGGGGGCACAACAGCCTCTTCTTCCTCTTCTTTAGAATATTCAGCGACCTCATCTGGTTCCAAACTAGAATCAGAAATATCTCTTGGTCTTGAGGGATGTTCCACTGGATTTAATTTCTCATAAATCCTATCATTGTCTTCCATCCATGCCTTTTTCCAAGGATTCCAATTTATCTTCATTCTCTTGATAGTGATTTTTGAAAGGAATAACACACAGCCCTTTATAACTTCCTCATTAGGTCCAACCATACCTTTGGAATGAAGCATGGCTGAGATATGCCGAGAGTAAAATAGGTAGGTTGAATTGGATGTGGTTTTGATCAGCTCACACATATGGTGTATGATATACTTGCAAAGGTTGATCTTATGCCTATTTTTCATAATATGAAGCAGAAACACATCCTAATATTTCAAAACAGTAAAATCACCTTTTCTTGGACTAATTAGGTTTTGTATAAACTTAAACAACAGTCTTTATTCTCCATCTAGTTCAGTATAAATTCCTCTCCTCTTAGTGCCATTTCCGATTAAGATTTTCAAAGCATCTTCCAAATCAAAGAATTCAATGGACAGTGGAGGTCCTCTCAGATAGTCCTCACAGATGCCTTCATGAGTTATCTTAAGGCATGCATCCCATAACCTCAAAGAGAATGTGCATCTCTAGACATTTATCCAGCTTCTCAAAACATACCCATCTTCATAATCAAAGGAGAACTGAACATATTGATAAAAATGAGCCACTAACTTAGGGTAGATTGGTCTATATTTCTTCAAAAACCATTCTAACTATCCTTTCTCTTTTATAACATTCAGAACTAGAGACTTACTTGACAGAATCCATTTGGGGCATATCTCTTTCTCAGGAACTACAACTCGATTTACTAGATTTGGATTTAGGGGACCTTCGGGTGCTAGCTTTGGTGTGATTTTCTTCTTCTTTGAGCTGCATTTCTCAGGAGTTGACGATGAAGGGTGTTTCATCCTGGGCATTCACCGAAGGTTCGAGAGAGAGAAGGAGTTGAAGGATTGAAGAAGAATTACAAAATGAGTGAGTAGAAGAAAGCTCAAGTAAGGGACAAGTGATTTTTCCTTTATTTTATCATTTAGGAATACCAAACGTTGAAAAAGTAAAAGTGTGGGAAAACAAAAAGGTGAAAATGATAATTACCATGATACGGTTTTTACTTTTTAAATAAAAATTATAAATAATTTTTACAGTGATACCGTATCAGGTCTTTACAGTGAGACAGTAAATGCATGTTACGGTGAGATAGTGAACGAGCTTTACAGTGAGATAGTGAACATGAACTTTACGGTGAGATAGTGAACATGAACTTTATGGTGAGATAGTGATTGTCAGATAGTAATCATGAAACACTAACTGTGAGACCATAAACATGAAACAGTACGATATAAAATAGTGAGATATCGAATAGTAAGACATGAAATAGTAAGACATAAAACAGTGAGATATCTATTTGAGGTTTATCAATCCTAGTTCATATATGATGTAGTCTATTCTCTCATAATGTAATGGTTTGTTAAATATATCATCAAGATGATACTCAGTACCAATGAATTCCAAATTGATATCACCCTTTTGATAATGATCTCTCAAAAAGTGATGTCTTACATCAATATGCTTTGTCCTAGAATGTGACACATGATTTTTTGAGATGTTAATAGCACTTGTGTTGTCACAATTTATAGGTACATTCCTGAATTGAAATCCATAATCTAGTAATGTGTGTTTCATCTACAAAATTTGTGCACAACAACTTCCAGTAGATATGTATTCAGCTTCGGCAGTAGATAATGCAACAGAATTTTGTTTCTTACTACACCATGATACTAGTGACTTGACTAAAAAGTGACATATTCCATAGGTTCTTTTTCTATCTAAATTAAAGCCACCAAAGTCAGCATCAGAATAACTAACTAATTCAAATTATTGTCCTCTAGGATATAATAGTCCTAGATTGGGATAATTCTTGAGGTATTTGTAAATTATCTTTAGAGAATTTAAATGAGATTCCCTAGTATTTTCTTGAAAACTAGAACACATACACACACTGAACATAAAGTCAAGTCAACTAGAAGTTAAGTAGAGTAAACATCCAATCATTCCTCTATAAGTGGTTTGATCAATAGATTTTCCATCTTCATCAAGATCCAACTTGAAAGTGGTACTCATGGGAGTGTCACTACTTTTAGTGTTATCCAATCCAAAACGTTTTAGAAGATATCTAGTATATTTACTTTGAGTTAAAATGATACCATCGTTATTTTGAAAGATTTGAAATCCAAGAAATAATTTTAGTTCACCCATTAAACTCATTTCAAATTCATTTTGCATCATTTTAGAAAAATCAACACATAAAGAATTTTTTGAAGATCCAAAGATAATATCATCTACATAGATTTGAAAAACTAAAACATCATTAGAAATTCGTTTTATAAAAAGGGTAGGATCAACTATTCCTTTTGTAAAACCTTTAGAAATAATAAAATTACTCAGCCTATCATACCAAGCTCATGGAGCTTGTTTTAAACCATATAAAGATTTTGATAATTTAAAATATGATTTGGAAGATGAGGGTTTGTAAATCCATGGGGTTGTTCAAAAAAAACATCCTCAGCTATATACCCATTTAATAATGCACTTTTAACATCCATTTGATATAGTTTGAAATTCAGATGTGCAGCATAAGAAGGAAAGATTCGGATGGCTTCAAGTCTAGCTACTGGTGAAAAATTCTACTCATAGTCAATTCCTTCTTCTTGAATATAGCCTTGTGTAACTAATCTAGCCTTGTTTCTAACTATATTACCAGCTTCATCTACCTTATTTCTGAACACCCATTTAGTGCCTATGGTGAATGTGTCCCTGGGTCTTTCAACAAGTTTCCAAACTTTGTTCCTTTCAAAATGATTAAGTTCTTCTTGCATAGCCATCACCCAAAATTCATCATTAATAGCATCATTAATTTTTTTAGGTTCATTTTGTTACAAGAAGACTTGATGTTCAACCTGATTTCTAATAGAAGCTCTAGTTTGAGTTCCTTTTTCTAAGTCTCCTACAACAGCATCTAAAGGATGATTATTAAGAGTTTTAACAGCTCTAGAAAAAGAGGGACTAGTGATTTTAGGTTTATCAACCGGTCCAAGTACATTTTGACTTGATTCTAAGGAATTTCCAGAATTGGAATTTTTCACATATTCTTTCACAGAAAGGTTTGAGGATTTTGAATTGATGTTTAGATTTGATACATCATCCTCCAGGTTCTCTATAGAGGTTTTAGGCACATGTGGATTTGTTTCATCAAATTTGACATGGACAGATTCTTCCAAACATTTAGTTCTTTTATTGAACACTCTATAGGATTTACTGGATATGGAATATCCTAAAAATATACCTTCATCACTCTTGGATGAAAATTTTTCAAGATTGTCCTTAGTATTAATAATATAGACTTTACAACCAAAAACTTTGAAGTAGTTAACCTTGGGTTTTTTATTGTTCCATAACTCATAAGGAGTCCTTTTAAGAATATTTCTAATCAATAATCTATTAATTATTTAGCATGTTGTATTGACAGCTTCAACCCAAAAATAAATAGGTAGGTCATATTCACTAAGCATTGTTCTAGCAATCTCTTTCAAGGTTCTATTTCTTCTTTCTACAACTCCATTTTTCTTAGGTGTTCTAGGGGAAGAGAAATTGTGACTATAACCATTTTGTGAGAAAAAGGATTCAAACTCTTGATTTTCAAACTCACGGCCATGATCACTTCTTATGGATTTTATTCTAAGTCCACTAATATTTTCAAAAGACATGAAATATTTAGTAAAATAAGAGCAGGCTTCACCCTTATGATCTATAAAGATGGTCCAATTATATCTAGAAAAGTCATCTACAAGTGTAACGCCCCTACCCCAGTTACCCAGAGTCGGTGCATTATTACATAATATTGCCATGATCACATGGGATCAAATCCCGAAAGACCGATCATATTAGTAGCCTTGGAAACACTAGATATATTCATAAGTCTTACATTACATCATAAATTTAAAAAATACAACAACATATTTTCTTCATATCCCCTCATATATCCCTACAGGTCATTCATAAAATACTTCTTCACATACTGGGAAAAATAAAACATTGAAAGATATGATCTCAGATGATCATTAAGGATAAAAATATAGCGAAAACTTGCATAAATAAACATAAACCTTTAAGGCAATGTATAACTAAAACCAAAGCCTTTTAAACTTGAACATCAACATAATATGGCAAAGATAAAATGAAATAATGTCACTTACTTATTAACATGGATATTCTACTAATCAAATAATCACATGCAATATCAATAACCACTTTCATAATAAGGTAATGCATAATGCTAGACTATCATAACCACATAGTCAAGGCCTTGTGACAAGACACTAATTTGTCTCATGAGACCTACCGATGCATCGAGGAGCTATATTGGGCTCCACCCGTCACTTACTAAGTCCAATGCATTCCCCATATGAAAAGATTTAAACATAACATAAACATTCGTATTAAAACTAGAATACTAAATGTCAATACTTTATCCATAAACCATGAATGGTATGAAATAACTCATCCCCAGTCAAACTTATCACAAAAACTTCAATACAATATGGATGTTTTTTATCATAATAAATGAACTTCAAATAAACTTAAAATCCATCAAAGGATGTTGACATGGATGAAATCAAAATAATTTGAGAGAAATATATATTTTTCTTGAAATAATTTAAAAGACACATAATTATAAAATAAAACCTTTATTTTTAAAATAATCTTATAATCTTGTAAGGGAAGCTTCGACGATTTTATAACGGCGAAAAATAGCCGCACTCGCTGTATAAGTTAAAAAAGACATTCTTACCTTAATTTTGTCGAAAAGGTTAAAAAGGACCTTGTTTGGAAAACCACGAAAATATTCCTTTATAAAAATATTATAAAATTTCAAACAAGGGTATAAATGACTTTAACCCATTGTCTAATAAATAGTAAAAATGTTTTGAAATACATTTTTATGAAACATGGATGTGGATGATAAAGAGGTCCTAGTAAATACTTACGTAAAAACAACCTTGGATAATAAAGAGATTGTGAATTAACCTTTACCTTGTACTTTTCCTTAGTATATGGTAGGTTAATCTTTTTTATAATGGTTAAATAATTTTCATTAAATTATACAATAATCATATACATTAATATGATATCATATATGCTCTTTTAACATTGCATTGTTAATAATATCTTAGTATTATTGTTGTTTCGGGTGTTAACTGATTTGTTTTCCTTTATATGATTTATTATGTAAGTTGTGTTTGTTATGGATATGTTGTATCTTATTCATATACATAATTATATCAAGTCCTTAAACATTATTTTTAATCATCAAATGAAAATTATTCTTGAATAGATACGATGGGGAATGAATCTCATCACGTTCGTGGAGACGGTATTCCGTACGTATGCATGAGCGACAATATCATTCTTTTGATATTAAAATAACATATAATTTGATGTTATATCATATATACAGAACCATTATCATTTTATATTTATTATTCACATCAATTACACATCATTATTATACCCATCCAAATAATGTTTTGAATAACAACTACACCACAACGTGGAGACGGTAAGCCGTACATACGCACGTATGGTGACATGTCATTCAAAGGATGGATAGAATAGTGAATATGGTTGTACCATATTTATAATAACATCACAGTATATATAATATACTGGAGTTATTATTTTATAATGGAAATAACAAATAAAGAAGAAGTGGAAGAAGAAAAGAACTTTAAAGAGGGTGGTGAAATCATTACCTCTTCTTCGGGTTCTTCCTTTTGATTTGATAAAAAGGGCTCATTATGTTGGCTTTCTGATCAAACTAATGCCTCTAGGATGAAGGGAGGATAGTTTAGAGAGTATTTGGGCAGGTTTTGGTGGAGCCAAAAGGCTTTTAAGGTGTGAAATAAAGAGAAAGGGGAGTGCCCATTTATAAGAGGGGTGAGGGGCACCTTAAGAAAAGCTAGAAATATTATTTTATCATAAAATCATGTTCTGTTTAAAATGGCTCAAAACTGATTTATTTCGATTCTAAGGTAAGTATTGGTTGAAAAAAACTCAAACAATAGGTTTTAGATAGGTTTGGGTCACTATATTAACCTTATCTTTAAGATTTGACTCTTAGTTAATTAGTTTGACATTTACCATGTCTCTTTGTATTTTTGTATTATATGGTTAATAAACTTACTATATACATTAAATAGAACCCCAAGTGGTTCATTAATGATACACCTATCATTATATAGGTCTCTTTTCCGAACCTTAGAATTTTAGGAATAGAA
Source organism: Viscum album (assembly GCA_963277665.1). NCBI lineage: Eukaryota > Viridiplantae > Streptophyta > Magnoliopsida > Santalales > Viscaceae > Viscum > Viscum album. Next base: position 691,857,643 of record OY728167.1, read on the forward strand.
TATCAATTAATAATATAATATTTGTTTTAAAAAGCTCTTTTATGTCAATTTTGACACTATTTGGAAAATTGAATTTTTTGAAAATTATAACAGAATGATTACTTCGAAAAAAGTTCATTAACTCAATAATAACATTCCTTATTAACCTATAAAATTAGTTTAATTCATAAAAAGTCTCAAATTATATTTATTTGGGTATTTATAATATCAATTATTTTAAAATTTCATTAAAAAGGTAATTACTGCATCTCCATTGTTTCATAATTAACTTAAAATATTTGATGTCTAAAAATTATAAATAAAATATAATTATGTAGGAAATATTTCTATCTTTCTAATGAATATTTATAATTGAATTTATCTTATGAATAACCCTATATTAAAAATGTTTCAGTTATTAAACTTTGATTTTAACTCTTTTAACTCTTCTTTGAATTAAATAATAATAAATGTCCTAATCTAATAAAAGTGGACCAAAGAGGTTCATATTTTATTCCTAAGGTTGTTTTTGGTCGAATTATACTTATCCAATATAATTAGGACATGTTTTAGGGTAAAAATAATATCATTTTTACCTTTAATTACCCTATTTACTTTTAACTGTGGTAAATAAAAGTAAAAAAGTTACAATTCACCAAAAAATTATTTTCATCTCATTGAACCACATTTTAATTACTAATATCAACTTTTTTTCTTGGATTTTTGAAATTCCACTCATAGAAGTAGTAAAAGAATGTTTTGTTAAAATTTGCAAAATCTCCTAGGAGGTGGGTAAAAGATGGTAAAAAGTTTGATAAAATTTTATATATCTAAAATTAATATAAATTGACTTAATGAATTAAATTGAACTTATATAGGTATTATGTATATATTCTGACCCAAAATAAATTTAAATAAAATAAATAATTATTTAAATAAAAAGTCGGTTTTATCTAATAACTCAGTGTTTTTCACTATTCATCAAAAATTGAAAGTTTTCAGAAAAATACCAAAAATTCACCCTAGGATAATTTCAATATTATGAATCCAAAAATGAAGTCCATTTTGAAAAATAAAATTTATAAAATTTCAAAAAGTGAGTATTACTATTCATAACGACTAGTTTGATTGGTTGTGGTTTGTTAGAACTCAAAGTTGCATACAATGCAAGCTATTGAATTATTCAAAGGGAAGCGTATCGTGGAAGCTTGGAGTGTTACATTCTCCCCTACTTCAAATAATTGCGTCCTCGCAATTTCTAGAGTATTACTGCATAAAAATACTTGGGTGGTTCTTCATCATAAGTTCCTCAGGTTCCCACGTCACCTCTTCCATCTTGTGATTTCTCCATAGAACTTTTACCAGACAAGTCATATGTTTTCTCAGCACTTGTTCTCTCATATCAAGAATCCTGACGGGCTCTTCGCAATAAGATAGATCAGGTTCCATTTCTAATTCCTCATTGGTGAGTACATGCGTTGGGTCAGGCATGTATTTTCTCAACAGTGATACGTGGAACACAACGTGAACTTTTGAGAGACTTGGTGGCGTTGCCAAACAGTAAGCTACGACCCCAATTCGTTCTAGAATTTCAAAAGGTCGGATGTACCTGGGACTCAATTTACCTTTCTTACCAAAATGTATAACTCCCTTCCATGGAGATACCTTTAGGAAAACATGATCACCAACTTGAAATTCCAAATACTTCCTTCAATTATCGGCATAGCTCTTTTGCCTACTTTTATCTACTTTGATGTGGGTTTGGATTACCTTCACCTTTTCCATCGTTTCCCCCACAAGTTCTAGACCTATGAGTTTTCTTTCACCAACAGCATCCCAATAGGTTGGTGTGCGATATCTCTTTCCGTATAACACTTCATATGGTGACATCTGAATACTTGAATGGAAGCTAATGTTATAGGAAAATTCTACCAAAGGTAAATATTGATCCCACATACCCTGAAAGTCAAGTGAGCAGGATCTCAACATGTCTTCTAAGGTTTGAATAGTTTGTTCTAATTTTCCATCTATTTGAGGGTGGTAGGCAGTGCTCAAACGAAGTTCAGTATCCAAGGCCTTATGAAGACTTTTCCAAAATCCTGATGTGAAATGGGGATCATGATCAGAAACAATAGATAGGGGTACTCCATGAAGTCTCACAACTTCATTAATATATAGTCTTTCTAGATGTTCAAGTGGTAGATCTTCTCTTATAGAAAGAAAATGTGCTGACTTGGTAAGACGATCAACAATGACCCATATTGCATCATTCCTTCTAGGAGTCTTTGGTAGTCTAATGACAAAGTCCATCATAATATTATCCCATTTCCACTCAGGTATGGGAAGAGGTTTCATGACTCCTCTAGGTTGTTGCCTTCCAGCTTTCACTTGTTGACAAACCATACATCTTGACACAAAATCAACAATCTTCCTCTTCATGTTGTACCACCAAAAATGTTCCTTCAAATCTCTATACATCTTAGTGCTACCAGGGTGTATAGAGAAATTGTAACTATGAGCATCATCCAATAATTCCCTTTTTAGATCAGGTATGTCGGGAACACAAAGTCTCTTCCCAAATTTCAAAAGTCCATCTTCATATACGAAGTCACTCAATCTCTCGTCATTCACCACTTTAATCTTCTTTTGAAACTCCTCATCACCGTTCTGAGAATTCTTTATCCTTTATAGTAAATATTGTTTGTCAACCATTTGAAAAATCATTGATGTTTCACCTTCCATGTTTATTCCCATATCCATCTTTATAGGATCCTTTTCAAACCTCATCTTGTTCAAAACTCCATGATCATTTCTACTCAAAGCATCTGCCACCTTATTTGCCTTCCTCGGGTGGTAGTGTATAGTGAAATCATAATCCTTGAGTAATTCAAGCCATCTTCTTTTCCTCATGATGATTTCTTTCTATGATAAAATATATTTCAAACTCTTGTGATCATTATATATCTAACATTTTTCACTATAGAGATAATGTATCAATATCTTTAAAGAAAAGATTACAGCTGCTAACTCAAGATCATGAGTAGGATAGTTTATACTTCTTGTCATTCTCCTCATATCTCTTTTTGTACTTGATCTTTGGATAGTCAGCATTGATATGTCCTTTTCACTTACACTCATAGCAGACAATTTCATCAGTCTTGTCACTTATTTTCCAATCCTTCTTCCAACTTACTTTTTGGTCATATTTTCCCTTAAAGTTAGGCTTCTTGAAAAATTTCTTCTTATTGTAAAATATTTTAAATCTTCCGGATAATTGAGCCATCTCCTCATCACTGTCAGGTGATGATTTTTCACTGGTGGAGAATTCTACAGAAGCTTCTAGTTTCCATTTGTCTTTGTGTTTAGAGGTGGTGGTCTTGAATGCAACAGATTTTCTCTTTGGTTCATCCTCCTCTTCCTTGTTGACTTTCATCCCCTCTTCATACATCATTAGTTTCCCAATGAGTTATTTTACTGGTAGATTTTTGATTTCGCATGATTCTCTTACAGAGACAGAGGTTCCCCTCCATCTGTCAAGAAGACATCTAAGAATTCTCATGATCTGTTCTGTAGTAGTGACTTCTCTTCCAAGAGAAATCATTGGGTTGACAATCTCATTGAACCTATGATACATGTTAGAAATAGTCTCATCATGTTTCATTTTAAAATTATCATATTTGATAGTATAAGTATTAAGTCTCATATCTTTTACACTAGATGTTCTTTCATGCGATACGGATAGGGTATCCCAGATTTCATGAGCAATTTTACAAGTAGAAATTCTACTGAACTCTTCATATTCTAAGGAGTAGTATAAATCATTCATAGCTTTTCAATTTTTATTTTAGGCTATTTTGGTAGGTTCATCCCATGTGATTATATCAGTAGCAAGAATCTTATATTCATCTATAATGGAATACCATATTTCAAAACCCATACTCTCTAAATGCATTTTCATTTTAATTTTCCATTGATCATAGTTGGTTCCATTAAAGAATGGTGGTATGTTGGTTGAAGAACCTTCCAATCTATTATCCATAATAAAGAAATACTTTGAAAGATCTAGTAATTTAAAATTAATAGAAATTAACAGATATTTAAAGTATAACTACAATCACAGTTGAATAAGGTTAAACAGAGTTCTAATAAACATCCTTTGATACCAAATATTGGTCGGAGTAGATTACTCAAGAGGGGAGGGGTGAATTGGGTAACTATAAAAATTTCTGTAAAAATTATTTCTAAAAAGGTTTCCCCAAAAATTAAATACAGCCCAGTTAATCAAGGTTATACTATTATAATGGTTTGACTATTTAAATAACTTCTTAGAATATTGATTAATTCTCAGTAATCTTAGTATCAGTTATTAAAATTAATTTTGAAGATATTCTACTAAGACAAGACAGTTATAACTTCTATCCAAGACTAATTATCAATGTGAATTTAGTTATTTTTGAGTTATATATAAAAGCAATAAAAACAGACAATACTAAATTAAGTAGCACAGTGGATATGAAACAAGTTGTTCAGTCTCAAGCCAAGACCAAATCCACTCCACTTGGTGATCACCTGCCACCAAGCAGTTTATATAAATAAACATGATCTACACCCTGGATCAGGGTTAAACATAGTGTACTAGACTATCCAGGTCACACAGGGACCTCTTCCACAGTTCTTCGTGGGTAAAAATAACCAGGCCACATAGGGACCTATTCCACACTTATCTGTGGGTATACACAAGTGTAAAAGGATGTTTGAGTAAGGATATCTTGTATCCTTCAGTTAAATTAGGAGACAAAGTGTGTTATTATACAGAAACACACACTTCTCAAAATTGAACAAAATGATACACAACAGAGCATAAATATTGATATAGGTTTAGAATTTCTCTGAGTGTTAGTCTTTGTTGATTTGGACTTCTAGGATGAATCATATACGGGAACCAATTCCTTGTATAGAAAATAGAGTGTCGCAAGATAGCAAGACTGGTATGTGTTCTTCATGATGTTTGACAGTGAAAATATGTCCTCGATTATAGGATTCGGGTATGCTTTGTGTGTTCTTCAGTAGTTTTGAGTTTCATGCAATAGTCCTTTCTTCAAAAATTTCTCTAAGTGTGTTATTCGTTGTCGTGATCATGCCCGCTTGGTTCTCTTTCATGCGTGTATTGTTTTTGGGAAGAACTACTCTTTTATCTTGGAGTTCATGTGTTGGAGCCGACAAGTTGCATGTATTCTACACCTCGTACCTCGTACTGTCAGATGATATGTCTACAAAGAAAAATTAATTATTTCAATGGATTAAAATCTTCAAATATGACCGTTAGAGATTAAATTTAAAGACGAAAAAACATATTAGGAAATGGTGTCACAGTATGTCATGGAAATGGTGTCTCCTTCACACGGTGTCTTGTTCACGGTGTCTTGTGGTCATGGTGTCTGCTTGTTCATGGTATATGCTTGTTCACGATGTCTTGTTCATGGTGTCTGGATGTCACGGTGTCTCATGGTCATGGTGTCTCATGGTCACGGTGTCTGCTTGTTCACAGTGTTTGTATGTCACGGTGTCTCATGGTCATGGTGTCTACTTGTTCACAGTGTCTGGATGTTCATGGTGTCTCATGGTCATGGTGTCTCATGGTCATGGTGTCTGCTTGTTCACGGTGTCTGGATTTTAACGGTGTCTTGGACTTAATCTCATATTTGTATTCAGACTTAAGCCGTAATATTTATGAGATGAATTAAACTCAATCATTTGGTAGAGAAATCATTATAAAGTGAATCAAAAGATAGCGTATATGAACCAAACTGAGTGTATAACACTTAAGAGATTTGGATAGATTTTACTAAACAACTGTACATTTTATGTGAGATAGATTACATAGAGTTGACATAGTTTATAGACTTAATAGGATTTTTGATCCTTAAAACATGATTAATACATGAGGAGTCGAACATTGGCTATTTTTATATGCTGTTAAGATCCCAGGGGGATCTTGATTGAGTTTGGAAATTAGGGAACTTACAGCTCAAACCTAGTGTCCTTATAATCTCTAAATGGGATTATACCTTCAATACACATACTTATAGGGATACCATGGCCCAAATATTGGTTATCTCGCATGACCTTAGCTGGTTATTTTGGTATCCTAAGATCCTGAACGACATAGTGTACTGCATAGGTACACCTCTCAAAATTGACCAGAGAACCTTAATGATAATATTGGATTATATGATCGAGTAATGGTGGAGGTTTATCTTGACTCTAAACTCCCGATGTTTATTAATTTTAATGCAAAAGACTACAAAATGCTGGTCCTGATTGAAATTGAGCATATTCCACCATACTATGAACTTTGTAAAATTGTAGGAAATTCCTTGCTGAATTACAGAGTTGTGAAAATCCAAGTTTCCCAGAAAAGGGATGATGGATGGACTGAAGTTCGAAGGAATAAGAGGGAAAAATCACTGTGTTTGCAGAAGCCAAACCTTCCAAGAAGAAATCTGAAGTATGGGTGAAAACGCAACTCTTTTTTGGAGTGTTTTCAGGTACTACTTGGGCTGAGATTGTCGATGAAGAGGAGAATTCCACTATTGATCAAATCATCCTAGAGGAAATTGAAAAACTTTTTTTGATGCTTGTGACCAGCCCCAAGATGACATTATTTTAGAAGATTCATGTAGACTAACCTCTACAAAATCTGTAGATCCTATCTCAGTCCTTGAGGACCCATACAGTGGGAGTGACATCAATGCAGCCCTGGAAAATAAGGATGGTCCATCCTCTGAGATGAAACAGGCACTTCCTGCAACCCTGAAGGGTTCTGGTCATATAATTGATGACTGTGTTTCATCTGAATTATCACATGAAGAGGGCGGTCTTGAGGATTTGGTTAACAAAGATGTAGTTGGCCAGCCCTTCGAGGTCTCTGTAGGTTTGGATCCCTCGGTTGTAAACTCCGGTATGTCTCCACATGTGAATATGTCCTTATATAATGATACCTCAGTGTTAGTGTGCATACAGACTTCCCCTGATATGAATATTGTCACTATAATGGTTCCCCGGGATGAAAATTCAGGTATGACTTCACAAGATAATATGATTTTATCTAATGAGTCCTCAGTGCCAGTTGGCACACATCCTACCCCTGTTAAAAGCACTATCACTCATACTGCAAATCTCTCAATGGATTCAAAGGACAGCCCCACAGCCACCCCTTTGAATGTTAAAACTTCTAAAACAAACCAGATTATTTCTAATATAGGTACTGCTAACAAATCTTCTGTTTCTCCCATGAGTAAACAGGGAAAGAAACCCAGTCCGACCTATTCTAAAAATTTTTGAAGATCAAAGAGTAAGAAGGGATCATGTGGTTTAAAAAAGTGGGGTTCTAATCCCAAAATCAGGTTCTAATGGATCTTTTATTTTGGAATTGTTAGTGAATTTATAATCCTGACACTTTTATTGTACTTAAAGGATTTATTATGACTCACATACCTATATTTTTTTCTATTTATGAACTTAAAATCAATTTTTATTTGAAATTTATGCATCTTTGTTCTTATGGTTATAATTTTTTAGGTGCATGAAAAGATGGTCTTGATGTTGAATCTCTTTAGTTTTTTTATCATTAATCTTTTCAGAATGTAACTGTCTTCAAAATTTCTAAATAGATGTTTTCTTATAATTATTTCCTAGATGGATTGCATATTTTTTGTACCATGATTTATGATAAGAATAGATACTAGGATCTAAGACCTCTCTAGCATGATCTTTATTCTTTATCTAACAACATTTATGACCCCTGGTATTTTTAGGAGATTTTAATGCAATTCTTGACTCCATTGAGAAAATTGGACCATCCCACTCTTCAATCTCCTCAAGATAATTTAAAAATTATATTGAAGATTGTAACCTTGTTGAAATTAACCTCACTGGTTCCAAGTTCACATGGTATAGAAGACACTACAACAGGGTAGTTTCTAGTAAACTATATAGGGATTTCACGAATATCCCTGCTCTGGACAACTGGGACACCATCTCTAGCATTACCTTGCCTAAAATTAATTCGGACCATCACCCCATTCTTGTTAGTCTTTTCACCAAAAGGATTAAACCCACTCTTCCTTTCAGATTTAATAACCCTTGGTCTATGGATATAGAATGTTCAAACATCATAAAAAAATTGTGAGTCTATGAATCATCATAATGATGTTTTTTCCTATATCATTAAGTTAAAACACCTCAAGTAGTGTCTTAAAGCTTTGTGTATTTCTAAATATAAACAAATTTACAAGGACATCTCTACCCTTGAGAATGATCTTATCTAAATTCAAAACACCACTACTAACTCTGATTTCTCTTTGGATCCCCAGATTGAAATCAAAACCTTTATGAAACTTAACTCTCTTCATGTCCTTAAAGACAATATACATAAGCAAATATTTAAAACAAAATTTCTTTCGAATGGTGATAGGAGCACTAAGTTCTACAACTCTATTCAAAGAATCAGAAAAATTTTCATACCTCTTTCCTTCCTTAGAGATGAAGACACCCTTATTGACTCTAAATAGGCAATTACAAATCATGTTTTCTCCTACTTTGATAATATTTTCAATGGCCCAGGTTTCAAAAAAGACCTCCTTCCTGATGTTATTCTGGATATGGTGAATGGGGAAGACAATGCTTATCTTCTAATCACCCCTCTTGATCATGAAATTAAATACACAGTTTTTAGCCTTAATCCTGATAGTGCATCAGGCCCTGAGGGCTTTAAAAATGGTTGTTTCCAACATTACTGGGAGTTAATTCACATTGATGTTTGAAAACTTGTAAAATACTTTTTTTCTAATGGTGTTCTCTCCCATGGACTAAATGCTCAATTTCTTATGTTAATTTCTAAGGTGGACAATGCCTCTGAGATTCATCTCTTCCAACCTATTTCTCTTATTAATTATCTTTAAAAAATCATTACAAAACTTCTTGCTAATATACTTTATTCTATATACAATAAAATTGTTTCTTGGAATCAATTTGGTTTTATCAAGGTTAGGTCTATTCAAGATTGCATTTTACTTGCTTTAGAATGTACCAACAACTTAGAAAAATCCACCAGAAGAGGAAATATTTCCCTTAAACTTGATATTAGGAAATATTTTGATACCATTGATTGGAACTTCATTTTCAAAGTTCTTCAGTAATTTTGTTTTAATGATACTTTCATCAGTAGGATAAACTCCTTATTTAAATTGGATTCCATCTCCATCCTTGTCAATGGTTCCCCTCAGGGTTATTTTAAATGCACCACGGGAGTTAGACAAGGTGATACCCTATATGCCATTATTTTTTCTATTGTAGAATATTAATTAAGCAAATTTCTCACTTTTCTTTTTGATAACAATAATATTAAACCCATTTAGGCTTCCAGAAACTTAAATTTTCCCACTCATCTTTTATATGCTGATGACATCATTCTGTTCTTACAAGGTGATAAAAAGAATATTCAAAATTTAAAAAATTATTTGTCTCATTATGAATAAGTCTCTGGTAAATTCATAAGCTGGAAAAAATACTTTGTTTTCTTTGGAAGATTTTTTTCTTCTACGAGAAAAAGTATCATCATCAACAATTTAGGTATCAATAAAGCATCATTCCCCTTCACTTACCTTGGTGTTCCCATTTTTTGGGTGAGGCCTAAATCTAAAGACTTTTACACTATCGTTGACCAGGTTATCAATCAACTGTCCTCTTAGAATGGTAAATCCCTCTCTATGGAGGGCAGGATTTGTCTAGTAAAATATACTATTATCTCTAAAATGGTCTACTCGCTGATGGTATACAAATGGCTTATGGGTCTCCTTAAGAAAATTAATTTTTACATAAAAAACTTTTTTTGGACTAAAAGAATTCTTGAAAGGAAGCTTGTGACCATTCCTTGGGCTACTTGTTGCAAACCTTTAGAGAAGGGTGGTCTTGAAATAAAAAATTTCAAGCTCTTTAATGATTCCCTTCAGGATAGACTTACTTGGAGGTTGATTAACAGAAACTCTAACTCTATTTCTTTTCTTAAAAAAATATTTCTTACAAAGTTAAATAGGGGAAAGTTAAACTATATTAACTCTTCCATCTGGCCAGCCATTCGAAAATATTTTTCCAACATCATGAATAATTCTATAAGGATTTTTAGAACTGGTTCTTCCATAAATTTTTAGCTAGATAATTGGACCAGCTCCCCCCTAATCTCTATGTTTCCTCCTAATTGTCTTCCAGAAAACACTAACTTCACTATTAAGGATGTTATTCAATATCGTAACTTCAACTTTCCTGATAACATTATTCATGTTATAAATAATAATCACTACTCTAATTATGATGATTTCCTTATTTGGGAGCCTACTCACAATGGTATCCTTGATTCCAAAATCTTTTACAATCACAATTTTTAAACTTATGGTTTTATATTTTGTTGGTTGAAATCCTTTGACAAACCACGGATTAAACCCTCGAGACTTACTCTCATTTGGCATATTGCTCACAACTGATTACCCACTAAGGTTTGACTTCATTATTTTGGGATTCAACTTTTCTCTAAGTGTCATTTTTTCACCAGCATAGAGAAGATACTAACCATTTGTTTCTGTCTTTTTCTACGGCCTCATCCCATTGGAACTAAATTACTGACATTTTTTACTGCAGATGGTTATTCCTTGACTCTATCAGTGCCCAATTAAAATATTGTGTGGATCTTGAAACCTCTCAAAAAATAAAGAATCTATTCTTAACTGATGTTTTCGAGATCCTCCATGTGATCTGGTATGATATAAATGCTAGTATCCACAAAAATTGATCATTTAGTCTTAATGCAAGTCAGACGCGGATTCTCATTGCCATTAGGGATGTTGCCTTGATTCAGAAATATTATTATGACAACACCGTTGGTGATTTTCAAATCCTCCATCGACTTCAGACTGATGGATTCTATAGAACATAGAGGTTCACTTTTGAGGTGTTCTAGCATGCCCCACTCCTATAATAGATCAAAGTGAATGTCGATGGTGATTCTAAAGGAAACCTAAGACCTATGGGTTGCAGTGCTATTTTCATAGACTATCTTGGTCAGTGTCATGGATGATTTTTTGGCAGTTGTGGCACTACCTCATCTCTGGAAGTGGAAATGATGGGTGTGATAAATGCCATTGAATTTTCCAAACACAAGGGATGGAATAATATTTGAATTGAAAGTGATTCAACCACTATTTTCCACACTATTTGGAATGGTGTGGTGCATCTTTTCTGGTTACTTACTACCCATTGGATGAGCTTCCTTGCTTCACTTTTGGAGACCAACTACATTTTCACTCATGGATTTCGTGAAGAGAACATGGTTGTTGATGTTCTATCTAACAAAGGACTCAACTAGGGAATAACTTGGTGGGATGACCTGCTCGTTGATCTTCTCCCTCTTTATGATAAAGATTGTAATAAGATTCCTTACTTCAGACTCTTGTAGTTTCTTTATTTCTTTTAATAAATTATTCCTTGTTCTTTGACTGTGTCACTACCTTATATATAAAAAATACATCTCCACGCAGTGATACCTGAATCCGAGGTAGTGCAGGTGGGTTGAATATTTGCAATTGTTTGATTTTAAGCTCTCTTAAACACCTGGTGAGGGTAATGTAGTGGTTGATTCCTTGAGCCAAAAAAATTATTCATAATCCATAAATAGGCTAGTAGTGAGTGGTAGATTATGTCTATGTTTTCTGAGTTGTAGCTGGTGGTTTAGGAATAGCACGGGAATCCAATTATAATATATCTTGTAGTGATGTCCTCTCTTCTGAAGTGAGTCTAGTGGTGAAAGCTATCTAATTATGGGGGAGAATCAGATGATAGAATCCAACTCCTGGTTGGTCTATTAATTTTAGTGAGACTATAATCTTTTTTGGTGGTGTATGGGTGCCTTAAAAAATATGAGAAAATATTATGATGGGATCTCATGCCTCTGTATTGGCAGTTCATCGTGGGCTCGCCAATATGTATAGGTATATGCATCATCAGTATTGGTGTCCAGGTATAAAGAAGAATATAGTAGGTTTTATCACTTGGTGATCCACCTATCAATAGGTGAAGTTAGAGCACCAGAGGCCTGATGGACTTCTATAGCCTCTCTCTATTCCTAAGTGGAAATGGAATGACATCACCATGGATTTCGTGACAAGCATGTCGAGATCTCCTCAAGGCAGCGATGTATTATAGGTGATCATTGATAGGTTAACCAAATTCATACACTTCATACCGATTTAGGAGTCCTTATCTATTGATGAGCTAGTAAGTATTTACATCTGGGAGATATTGTGACTTCATGGTGTTCCCCAATCTATTATTTCGAAAAGAGATGCATGTTTCACTTCATGGTTCTAGAAAGGGTTGTAAAAGGAAATGGGTTCATAGGTTCTCTTGAGTTATGCATATCACCCTCAGACCAATGGGAAGTACGAACGGATGATTGGGGTGTTAGAGGATATTATACAGGCATGTATCCTTGATTTTGGAGATTTATGGTAAAATCATATTCATCTAGTTGAGTTTTCCTACAACAACAGTTTTTAGGCAATAATTCGGATTGATTTGAATGAGTCCCTTTATAGTAGACCATGTTGTTCACCTATGTGTTGGATAGAGGTTGGTGAGGTAGCTCTACTAGGTCCTCGTCTCATTTAGGATACTTCCGAACAAGTTCAGCTGATTCAGAAGCATATGGATATTGCTCAATCTAGGCAGAAATCTTATACTGGTTGGCATCATAGACCTCTGGAGTTCGAAGTGGGACATCGGGTCTTTCTGTGTGTATTTCCTAGATTGGGTCATAGACAAATCAGGTGTTAGGGGAAGTTATTTCCTTGATATGTTGATACTTTTGAGATAGTGGAGAGATATCGGCTGATAGCCTATCATTTGTTGTTACCTTAGAGTTATCATTCCATTCAAGATGTCTTCCACGTATATCAACTTTGACAGTATCATAATGACCCGTCTCGTTCATTTGACCCTCAAGATATCGAGCTGGAGTAAGATGCATCCTTCAAGGAGTATCTAATACATATAGATGATCATAGTATAAAGGCTCTCCGAGGAAGGTCTGTTCCTCTGTTCTAGGTGCTATTGAGGCACAAACTCATATAGGAAAAGACCTAGGAGTAGGAATTCAATGTACATGCAAAGTGTCCATAACTCTTCTCAGATAACATTCTACTACCCTTGGAAGGGAAACTTAGGAACAAGTTGTCTTAAAGAGTGGAGGTTGTAATGTCCCGGATTTTCTCAAAGGTACAGACAATTAATTTTTGGGTTATAATTACTTTAAAACCCCTAATTAAGATTTCAAATCAATTCAATGTGGTCTTAGGTGTTCCTAGGTATTTTTTGAAGCTGGAGACTTAAAATGGGGAATAAAATACTGGGTCACACACTTTGGGAAAACCATGTGGCCAACCCACACAGTTTATCTGAAATTGTGTGGTTATAGATAGTGGAACTGGTAGGCTGCACTATTATCTAAAACCATGTCACCTGAGACACACGGCCATGTAGTACTGCTAGTTTTCTATATAGATAGGATATGCACGGTTTTCAAACCATGTGCCCCCTTATTTTGGGGTGGAATTACCATTTTTCCCCACTTTAAACCTATTCATTATTCTCAATTTCTTTTTATCCAATGGTTTTCTCTCCTACCTCAAGTAGAAACCATCCTCCCTCAAGAATCTAGGATTTGATACAAGTTATCCAAATGGACTCTGATTCATTCACTGTCAGATCCTATAGTAAGATAGAGGTACAATCTCAAATCCTCTGCAATCTATTTCAAGTTTTCCATAGAATCCATTACACTATTTGTGTGTGATCTCATTTACCCATTTTCATGGAATTCAATAGTTTCCTTGATTTCTTCCAACCTAGATTGATTCAAAAATTGATACAAGAAGACTGAATCTTGAAGAGGCTAAGGTAGGTGGTCGTGGCCTTTTCCCACCATTTCATTATGTTCCATAAATAGTGAAATTGTTCTCTGAGTTGGGCCATTCCGATTTCACTTAAAAATGATTAATTAAATTAAATTTATAGATTATAATTTCATTTGTGACTCATGTGAGTGGAAAATCAACCCCTTGGGTTGATCATCTTGACCATTTTCCACCCAAATGGGTGTGCCTTATCTTCAAGTTTTAATTTCCCTTTTTCCTTAGTGTTTTGATCACCCTTATAGGGTTTTGATTCATAATAAATTCCTTTAATTTCTTAATTAAATTGATGGGGTGATGATCCATGTACTTAGGAATTTATACCCCATTCCATGAGTGATTTGATTAAATTAAATTAAATGGATAAGTGATTAAATCCCTAAACCTCATGTCTTGATTGAATTGTCCATTAGATTAGGCCGTGAGCCTTATAATTTATGATATTCATGGTTTTCCCAATGGGTTCCCTTGAACAATGCTCTGGTTATGACTTTTAGGTTTGAATTAAATGTAATTTCCCTTCAATTGATCTTGTTAAATATGAAATTATTTTTTTATACTTTCACTTTAGATCCAAGGGTAAAACAAGGGGTTCCAAATTAAGGACACCTTGGATAATATATTGTTCATTAGTTTGATTTTGTTAAAAATTTGTAAACACGATGGGAGTGACATTATCTATGCCTAGTATGGATGCACTGAGCATTATCTATCTTCAACTCCAGAGAGTGACATCAGTTCGCTAGGGGAGACCCCTTGGATGGGATCTAAGGCAGGATTGGTTAAACCATGCCTTGAGAGAGACTCGGTCCCCTAAGTGTGATATCCGGTACAGACTCAGAGACTAGTATTTAACTTTTCTCACTATTCTTATAGTGACAGATGGGATTTCATCCTTGGGTCTTCATGGATGGACTCCTTGACATTGGTCTTGAACCAATCCCCACGATATTTGGAAAGTCTTTCAGGATTTCCATGGATGGGGTCAGGGTTTCTCTCTATATTTTGAAAAGTGTTTTCAAATGAAATTAAAATGGAAAATGAATCTTTTCATAATGATAATTTATCCCTTGGTATTAAAATGTAGTGATGTGTCCTCCAAGACCGATCACAAGCTTAGGGACAGTCCACCTCATTACACATTATTTCACCCAATTTACCATTCTTGGTTCTTTTGGTTTAGATTCACTGGATTAGGCCAAAGCATGTAGATTGAACGGGTTTCCAAGTGGAACCCAGTCCAATGAATTTATTTTTTTATTTATGTCTTGTATTTAAATACTATGGAACACTTCTTATTTATTATTTCATGAAATGGATTGGATTAGACACCAAGGGTTCCATCCTACTAATATTATTTATCACTCCCTACTCGAGTATCTTTTTAGTGCTTGAGTAGACTTTATGATCATAGGTACTGGCAAAGGGAAGCATGCATCTTCCAATACTTGATTTACATTACTATGATGGAGTTGGGAGTAGAGGCCTAAGCCTATGATCAATATTATAGTCATAGAAGTTATTTGATTTTTTTTATATTTGTCATCATGTTGTGTATGCTTATATCTCTTATCCCTACTTAGTCATTTTTGTATAGATACATGACATTATCATTATCATATTGGTATCATTTTATTATTAAGATTCGGCACTTTATTTCCTTATCTTGCATGATTATAATTTTGGATTCCACTATTATATATCATTTCTTATGTTATTTATTATATATATTGTAGTGCTCTACTCTGATAAATGAGGTAATAGTCTCCCCATGAACTTACCCAAGGCCCTCGCTGCTATTCGTAATCCTATGGTATTAAGGGAGGCATGCTTGAGGTCTTTTGGCCAACCGTCTCGAGGCACTGGTGAGTGGAACTTGAGGTAGGATGCTACATACATCTAGTTAAACATCATGTAGTTTATGTCTTTCCTAAATTATCCCACATTTTACCCCACACAACACACTAAAAATCATTTGATGAGTGCCTTGATTGTTCTAACACGTATTACATGACATTAATATACCATCTACACATTGTTTAGTCCACGTCTGTCCATATTTCTCAGCTCACAATCAATACATGATGTGTAATGACATAATGTATTAACCACATAAATTTTGTGATTTATATAGAGTCAAAACCATGTGGGGTTACACACCATGTACACAATATACATGCCATATAATCCCCAATGAATCACATGTCAAATTGGAAATAAATAAACAGCATGTAATGATGTCACATACCAAGTTACACGATGATATGAGATTTTGATGACTCACTCCTTATGTTAGTTGACCACAGGTACAAAATGTGTAATTTACCTTTACACATCATGTATCCATTTCATGCATTCAATGACCTTGGAACCTCTTGATGGGTTCTTCAAGCATTCTTCTTGTCCCGTTTATAAAAAATAAAACATAAAATTCAAATTAATTTAAATTGAGAATTTAAACCTCATCACCTATGAAAAAAGGCATAAGGATTAAATTATTCATGTGTTCTTGAACCATTATTGTTCATATGAACTCATATGAATGTCTCAACTCAACCATAGAAATTATAACAATAATATAGAAATGAAAAACTTGAAAAACATCATAATAAATTGATCAAATAAATTATAAATAATTATATATTATAATTTGATCACTCTAATTCCACTTGACGGTTACAAGGCATAGTTGAAAGTAGTGGAAGGGTTCTCAATTTGGGTTTTCATCATTTTAAAAGGATAATATCATAATAAATTGAAGAAAGAAACCCTAAAATATCCTATATATAATCTTTCACATTCAATTTATAAAATAGAATTTCCTAAAACTAAGAATTCATTTTGATAAAAAAAATTGTTTTTCTATTATCATCACAATTTTTAATGAGAATAAAAATGAGGACTCCTCTAGTTGTATCCACTAATGCTCCATGAATATCTTAACAAAGTTCATGAATCTCTTAGTGCTACCATGGTATAGCCAGGTTCTTCACATTGTTCGGCATCAAACACAATGAGGTTCTCTTGTTCTCTTTGTATTCTTAAGAGAGAGGATGGTAGAATTTTCTATCTAGGATTAAGATAATTCTTGAGAGATTTCATTGTGCATAAAAAGTATCATCATTTAGGAATGTGATATATTTTTCTTTATATACTTGGGGTTAAACATAGATGATTATACACAATCTATTATTAATATATTTAATCTAAGTAACACATCATGTTGAATAATATTATTATTATTATTATATCCCATGATATGAATTTATTTAAATATCATTTCTTAAATAAATAAATTAATATTTATTTAAATTATATTAAAAAATATATATCATTTCCATCAGGACATTAGCATGACCCATTAATCCTAATATGGAATTTACCAAACCTTAAATAATAAAATATTTATCCAAATAAATATTATCCATTTAGTAAATAGATATTATGTTCACTAAACTTGTAAACAAATATTTATTTTAATAATAGCATAACTATATATATATTAATCTATTCACCAAATTTTTGAATAAATTAATATTTACATATTACCATGTGAGTAATTAAAAAAAGAGATAAAACTCGACTAACATATTATGAACTTGAATATCTCATGATAGTATTTATATGATCAGTTTAATTTGAATAATTATTATTAAAAAAACAATAATAGTATTTATTATTAATTTTAAATTCAATGGAATTTAATGAGATTCTAGATACACTTAGTGTGTGACCCTCTAGGCCTCTTTCTAGGTGGCATTAAGAGAACTTACCTAAAGTCCAAGATTAACATCTAGTAACACATCAAGGCACCCATGGAGAAATAATTTAATGTAATAATAACCAAAACCTTTATATGAATACTATTTTGTAATATAATCCTTTCTTTACCAATATCTCATCAATTATGATGCATGCTTGTGTCATCACCCTATATGCTTGATTTATCTTTTTGTGACATTTAGAAATGAACTTGTCGATGTACTATCATGGTCAGGGATTTAATCATACATTTTTATTTCAATAAAAGGTACAAATATTTATTATTCCATTAATTCAAAAAAGAAAAATACTTTCTTGACTTATTCAATTAATGTCATACCACTTATGATGCACATAATGTATGATACATCACTGTGAACATATATCATTACAGTTTTTGTCCATACATCAATGTATACCATTCATGATACACATTAATAATAATCTAAATTATAAGGACTAATACATGAATTCACAGATAGTAATATCCAATGAAACAAAAACATATGGAATTCTTATTGGTGGGTCTATCCTCATGACCTTCCTTTCTTGGAGATCGCCGAGTGTGAATTTCATGAAAATAAGTGTCAATATTTTATAATCCCCTAGAACCTATGAGTCAAACATCACTTGTGTCCTAAAAAAATGTTATCTAGACCATATGATATATGTTTAATAATATTTTCATAGAATATTTGGATTCTAATTATTGTGAGGAACTATTATAATCCATTGACGCAATAAATACTCTAAGGAAATTATCATATTAATGTTATGCAGAAGAAAAAACATTATGGGATAAAAAAATTATTAATGTTTTTGTAACATGAAGTAAAAAAAATTAGTTATTTCTTGATCAAAAACACCAATAGTTTGAATATGTAGTCTTTATTTTGTGTATTGAAGCAGGTAGGGTGATCCAAGTGTTAGGAATAATTGAAACAATATGGTAATGATGTTGAAATATATTTGGATCCACTAATTGAATATTTGAAATTGATATGGGATATTGGTGTTATGATGTAAAATTATTACAACAAAGAATATTTCATATTAAGAGTCATGTTTTTTGACATGATAAATGATTTTCCTACTAAGGGTAATTTTTTATGGTATAACATTAAAATAATGTTAGGGTTTCCTAAATATAAAGAAGTCACATACTTGGTTAGGTTAAATAATTTTATAAAGATTTTGTTTCTTGGAAATCATAAATTTTTATATCAACAACATCAATATTGATAATATATAACAATATTTGATGGTAAATTGAAATAGGTGTTTCCTAATCTATATTAGTAAATGTTGAAAAATTCGATAAGGTAAAGGATATAGTCAGGGTTTTTGGTAAACCTTTATCTAAAAAACATATAAAATCAGATAATAAAAATTTAACAATTTTCTAATAACAAACTTACTAGAAGTATTTTTATTTAAAATAGTTCATAGATTCCATGTATATCAAAAAAAATTATTTGATAGTATCTATAAGGAACTGATCCTTATTCAAACCATAATTTAATTTTCAAACAAGAATTCATTTCATTTCATTCCAAAAATACCTTTTTAGGTTTTGAGTTCTATATAATTAATTCATACATAAAAACCATGAATTACATAGTATATATTTCCACTCAGTGTCCATTTTTTCTATAGTACAATACTTTTAAAATGAAACATTTTTTTTCATGAAAAATCTTCATGATTTTAAAATTGACTTAATAATTATTCCCAATCATCCTTAAACCCTATTAAAAACATTTTAAAATGTTTTATTAGAACCAAAATCTTAGTAATTTACATATACAAAGAATAAAATAAACTTTTTAGTCCATTTCAAAACCATGATATAATATAAGAGAGTTTGTCTTTGATATAACAAACATTAAACTCAAATAATCATTTACCTACACATGAAATAATCTTTACTACCCAAGTGTTTTCATAAAATAAATTATAAGAAAATATAAAGTAAAAAATAAAAGTCATTAGTGTCTCTTAGAAAACCTGAGAACCCATGAAAAACATTTTCTTAAGAAAATGTAACTTTTACCCTTAAAGGGAATAATCAATCCTTTAAATAAAATATCATTAGTTTATCTTATGAAATCAAAATATTTCCATGAAAAATAATTTTAAAACATATAAAATTCATTTATGTGAATTGGGACATCATATTCATAAAACACTTACAAGAACCCTTATAAATGTAATAACATACTTAGTTAATTCCAAAATAATTCTCCAGAGAACATAATCAACGCCCAATGCATTATAGAGAAATATCAGGATAAACCATCATCATAAAAAATTTCCAAGGACTATAATATACATAAAACACATAAAATCTTTCATTTCCACCATAAAACTCATAAAAATATACTTTTGAATCTATAAGTAAAATATTTTTGGATATTGACATATCCCTTTTATTTAAAACCACATTTTCAATACTAAAATACATAGAAAAAAGGTAAAAAGTGTTTTTATTTAAACAAAACATGTATTATTTTAAATTAATACAAATATAAATTAATGGTTTTGGTGGAGGTAAAATCCATTTATTTCATATACATAAAAAAAATCCCTTTTATACTTTGTAAAGAATGTCAAACATTTTGTATAAAATATAAAAAAAAGATTCCTTTAGAAGACCTTTGTAATAAAGTAAAATGAGAGGTAAAATGTCCTTTTTAATTAATTTATTTAAAATTTTACTCATACATAAAAAAATATGGACATGTAGTAAAAATATTAGAAATAAATATTCAAAACATTTTTAAACTAGGTTTTAAGATAGAATATCCCTTACCACGAGTTTTACTTGTCGTACACATTCTTTATCTTCCTAAATAATAGAGTTATATTAATTATTTAAATTATTAATAATATTTTTCAAGTTCATTATATTTTTATTATTCCTTTTATTTAACTTATCACTACATCATACTTAATCACTTAATTGATTAATTTTACTTTAGACTTGTTGAGGTTGTTTCGTTCATAAGTCTAAAATGACTTTAGAAGGTTGAATGTGGTCAACTGGATCATGATTATATCATTTATAGGATATTAATAATGTTATAATTATCATTTTATACATTAATTATACTTCTAAAACAAACTATGTAAGATGGTTATGAAAAATGAATTACGATACAACATGGAGATGGTAGTCCATGCGTACACAAGAATAATATTTCCATTTTTCAATGAACATGAGGAAAATAAGGATAGTATTATTTTATATTTCCAGAATGATAATTATATAATAAATATAATATTATTTATTTAAATCCTCATAAATTCCATCCATGTTATGTGGTGATGAAATATAAAATACATCGATTTGTGAGGCGGTAGTCTGCACGTACGCATGAGCGATATTTTTATTTTTATTTAAATGGTAAAGAAATAATTAGAATATTTATTCACCATTAAAAAATGATATTTATATCATTTATATCATATTATTTCATTATTATCCATCATTATGACCATCCATAATAGGAGGTGATGAGAAATTAAATACATCGTCTTCGAGAGGTGGCAGTCCTCACGCACGTAGGAAAGATGTTTTCATTTTCCATTAGATGAATAAGTAGATGGAAAAGGTTATATGATAAACATAGTAACATTTCAGTATATTTTATATACTGATGTTATTATATCACAATGTTTAGAAGAGTTTTAAATAAGGTAAAATAATAAATAAAAATAAAACAATTGGTTAAGAGCTACACCTCTTCGTCGGGTAGCCTCTTTAGGTTTATTCCTAAATCATTCTTTGGAAGATATTATGATAAAACTAATTCCTCTAGGACATGGTGAGTGATGATAGAAATTTATTTTTTTATTTATTATACAAGATAAAATTCTCTTTAATTGTGTATAATAGAGGAGAATTGGTGTCCTGTTATAAGTGAGGAATAGGACACACTCATAATTTTTTAAAAGATTGAAATATATTAATGCCTTAATCGGACGAAGTGGATACAAAATGACTCATATTTTAATATTAGATGATATATGGTATAAATATGAACAAAAAATGTGATCCATATAATTTTTTAGTTCATTTTAACTCTTATCATTTTATTTTTAACCTTTTTAACCCATTTTAACTCTTACCATTGTAACAAGATTTTTTACTAAAGTTACTATTCATAATGAAAAAAAAATGAAAGTGGAATCATTAAAAAATTTGGATATTATGATTAAAATATGGAATAAATTTTATCAAATTCAATTTCTATAAGTGGAAAAAATTAATTTAAAAACAAACCTGAAAAATGCAATGAAAAACAGTTTTCCAAAAAAATATGCCTTTTAAGTATAAAAATGTTTTTTATAAAAAAACATGTGTAATATTGATAAAAATTAAATTGATTAGATTTTTTTAATAAAAACTAAATAATTAAATTTTAAAATTAATACAAAATATAATGTGACTTTTTGAATACATTAAAAGAAAAATATAGTTTTCATAAAAAATCAGTATTTTCTACTATTTACCCAAAAATAAACTTTAACAAAAAAAATTCCCAAAAATTCACTCTAAAATAATTTTTAAATGATTATTTCAAAAATTAAGTTCATTTTCTAAAAGTAAAATTCTAAAAATTTTAAATTAGTCATTTTAATAAAACCATATAATGCATGAAACTCAATTTAGTTAGAATAAAACAATTTTTTTTGACTGAGAAATTACCTATTATTCTTATAATGATTATGGATTCACGAAATATAATTCATGAATATTAATAAGGAATGAAATTTTTCTATTATTAATATTTCTTGGGTTGTCACATTCTTCTTCCCTTTTAGAAACTTCATCTTTTCAATTTTATTCACTTCTTAAATAAGTGGGGATATTTTTCCTGTATATCATTTTCATATTCTCATATTTCTTCTTCAATAATATGATTTTTATAAAAAAACAAAACGTAGTGAATCAAATTTTTCTGTAACACCTACTCTCTACAATCAATAATGTTAACCAGTTGTTCCTCATATTAAAAATTCTCTTCCAACTATACTACTTCAAGGCTCAAATCATGAGATGCATCTAACATATACTTCCCTAAAAATGAAACATGAAACGCATAATGTACCTTAGATAAACATAGAGGAAAGGAACTAGATAAGAAACTAGTCCAATATTCTCTATAATTTATTAAGTTATAATGAACCATGTTTTTAACTTTCCCTTCTTACCAACACACGTGACACTTTTCCATGGAGATACTTTAAGACAAACATGGTCACCTACCTCAAATTAAAGATCGTTCCTCCGGTTATCTGTATAATTTTACTTCCTTCTATAAGATTCCCTCATATTTTTCTAAATAACCTTAACTTTCTCAACCATCTACTCTACAAATTTTGGCCCCAAAAACCTTTTTCAAAAACATCATCCCAACATGTTTTAGTTCAAAACCAACTTCCATATAATGACTCAAAAGGTGTCATATATATAATGGAATAAAAACTATTAAGATAAAAAAATAGTTAAATATTTTGATCCTGACTTCCCTAAAAATCTAATAAATAAGCTTGAAGAATATCCACCAAAATCTGAATCATTCAATATAATTTTTCATTAGATTAAGGATGAAAAGATGAACTAGAATTTAATTCAATACACAATGACTTCTAAAGTCTTTTTTAAAAAGTAGAGGAAAATATGGGATCATGATCAGATATAATAGAATTAGTGAATACATGAAATATGATTATATCTTTAACATAAATTCTATAAAGATGATCTAATGACATATTATCTAGAATAGGAAGAAAATTCATAAATTTAGTCAAAAGATCAATAATAACCCATATTACTTTATTACCTTGGGATGTATTTGGTAATCCAACCATGAAATTCATGGATATATTCTCTTATTTCCATTATAGTACTAGAATAGGCTTAAGAATCCCCTTTAGTAATTTTCATTCCACTTTAAACTATTTATAAGTTAAAAATTTCATGGTAAATTCAGCAATATCTCTTTTCATTCCATCCCATCAAAAATTTTCTCAGAGATCTATATACATATTAGTGCTACGGGATGAATAAAAAACAAATATATATGAGCTTAAATCAATAATTATTTCTTTAATTGTGACTCATAAGACACACATAATCTTTTTCTAACTCTCAAACCACCTTCTTTTTCAATGTTAAATTTAGGAATCTTGCCTTTCTTGAACAATTTTACATTCTCTTTTAAATCACAATCCTCCTTTTGATCCTGATTAATTCTTTATAATTATGATGACTTCACTAACACCTAAAACATTATAGATTAAGTTCATGAATCTATAATTTATATTCCAATATTCATTAAATCATTAAAAAATCATAGTTCATATGTAGTATAGTTAATGATGTGTTATCTTTTAAAATTAAAGCGTCGACTAGTCTATTTTATTTTCTTGGATGATAATGAATCAGTTAGTCATAATCCTTAATCAATTCCATATATATTATTTATCTCATGTTTAATTATTTTTGAGTGAATATATACTTCAAAATTTTATGATCAGTATATATTTCTCATTTTACTCTATATGAACGTTGTCTCTAAATTTTTATGGAAAAAGATAAAACCTCTAGTTCAATGTCATGTGTAGGATAATCTAGATCATGAGGTTTCAATTTCATGAAGCATAAGAAATTACCCAATCATTCTATATCAAAACATAGCCAAGTCCCTTCAAGGAAGCATCATTGTAGATAAAAAATCAATATTTGTGGATGGTAGGGCCAAAACTAGAGAATTAACTAATATTATTTTCAATTCCTAGAAACATTCATCACAATTTTTCATCCAAATGAATTTAAATCCTTTTGAGTTAACTTAGTGTGCTAGATAACTAATAAAATATTTCAATAAACCATTAGTAGTAATCTACTGATCCAAGAAAAATAATAATCTCTATGACATTTATAGGTCTTGGACACACTTTAACCACTTTAGTTTTAGATAGGTCATTAGTTATTCTATATTTATACATAATATGTCCAAGGAATGAAATATTTCACAACCAAAATTCATATTTAAAAAATGTTCCATAAAACTTATTTTATTTTATGGTTTTTAGAACAACCCTCAAATGTTTCTCACAATCATAATAAATTTTAGAAAAAATCAGGATTTCATTAATAGAAAAACCATAAATTTATCCAAGAAATTATGGAAAAAAACTACTCCAAAGGTCCATAAATATAGCTGAAGAATTTATAAACCCAAAGGGAACAACCATAAACTCATAATGATCATACCTAGTTTAAAATATTATATTTTGAATTCCATCCTCCTTCACCTTCAGCTAATTATACTCAAACCTAAGATCAACATTTGAAAAATATTGATCTCCCTAGATATGATCAAACAATTCATCTATATTAGGTAAAGGATACTTATTATTAACAATGATTTTATTCAATGATCTATAATCAATACAAAGACTTATGTAATGATATTTATTTTTAATAAACAAAACATGATAACCCCATAGTGAAGTGCTCGGATAAATGAATCCTTTATCAATAAACTCTTGTAACTGATATTTAAATTTCAAAAGTTCCACTTGAGCCACTTGATAAGTAGGTTTTGATATCGTCTAAGCACCAGGTACTATGTTAAAGGTAAATTTAAATATTTATTGGGTATAATACCAATAAATTCATCAGTAAATACATCTAGATATTCATTTACTATAGGAATATCACCAATTTGAACTATTTCCTTCTTCTAAACAATATATTTAATATAACTTTCATTTTCATCATTAATCAATTTAACATCTTCATGGTATTTATAAAATTAATGAATTAACTCTCTTATAAAAAATCTAACTCATTAAAAAAAATTATTTATCTCTATAATCTATCTTATCATGATAAATAGAAATCCAATCCATGCACATAATAACATCAAACACTACAAGGGGAAAAACAAGGTTTACAGTAAAGACTTTCCAAAAAAATAACATGAAGATTCTTAGAATTTCTTTTTCCCTTAATAATATCCTCCATGAATTTTTACCAAAAGTTATGGATTCATTTATTAAGGCTAAATTTATAATTTACCAATAAATTTATCATAAATTAAAGAATGTGTATACCTTGAATCAAATAATACTTTGGCATAATCTAATGAAAAATCTAATTTCCCATATACAACATCATTGGATCGTCCAACGTCTTTCAAAGTAGTTATAAAGGATTTAGCCATGCCTTTTTTTCTTGTGATCTTGATGACTTGAGTCCCTTATTCATATCTTCATACAATTACTCACATAATGACATGTCTCATTAAAATTAAATCATATTACTATTTACTTTTCATTATTTGATTGATCATTATTGTGACCTTTTTCTTTGTAGCCATGAGCCAAATGTCTAAACTTACCACATGAGAAACACATTCCATATTTTTTAACACATTCTCTGGGGTTATTTTTACCACACTTATCACAAGATAGAAAATTTATTTTCTTAACTTCTAATTACCTCAATAGATGCTTCCCTATTACCTTACACCTGGGACACTTTTTCTACTTGTTGTCGTAGAAAACATAATCATTGGAAAACTCTATTTTTACCTTCTTAGCACATCAAATAAGTTTCTCATGACTTTTAAATTTATGAGAAGGCAATTCCCTTCAATATATTGGATTCAATCCTAAGTAAAATTAATTAAATTTACTACCAATATCCTGGATACAATTTGGTATGTACCTTGTCAATAGAGTGAAGTTTTTTTCATATGAATCCATCGAATATTTATCCATATACCTCAATTCCAAGAATTTCTTTTTCAACCTAAGTCAAACAGCTTTAGGAAAATATTTATCAAATAAAATATTCTTAAATTCATGTCATTCTAAGGCATCAATCACTTATCTTTCCCTAGTATTCTTTACCATTGACCACCACTAATTTGATTCACCTTAAAAATGATAAATATCTAGAATTACCTTTCGATGATTCAAATAACCCGTGAATTTGAATATCTTTTTCAAATATTTAATCAATCCCTCAGGTATCATCAGTTTATAAGATCCAAAGAATTTTAGAGTGTGTTGTTTCATAAAAAGATCTCATATAGAAATGTTCCTCTATAGTGAATGTTTATTCTCTCTAACATGGATTCACCACCATGAATATATTGAATCAATTGATCCATCACAATAACAAACTACTTAGTTCCAATTTTAACCATTCTTGGTTGCTGATTTGGAAGGATATTTTCTTCTTGGTGCCTTCTTACTTCAGTTTTCCGATTTCCTCTATGGAAAAACTTACTAAAATAACATAGATTAGATGAAGTAACATGGTAATATTCAAAATACATATAATTATAACCATAAATTAGAATATATTAGGGGTACTTACTTACATTATATCAGCCTCTAAAATTATCTAAACTATGATCTGATACTAACTATAATGAATCGATCATTATTCAACCCATAATTTAATTTTTAAGTAAGAATTAATTTTATTTCATTTCCAAAGACCTTTTTGGTTTAGAGTTTTATATAATCAGTTCATAACTCTTTTATAATAAACGCATCCATTAAAAATTAGACACTTCCACTTAGTCTCTATTTTTTCCAAAAATACAATGGTTTTAAAATGAAACAAAATTTAATTTCATGATAAATTTTCATGATTTTCAAATTAACTTCACCATTCTTCCCACTAATCCTTAAACCCTATGAAAAAAATTTTTAAACATGGGATGAGAACAAAAAACTCATTAAGGGGCATATACTAAGAATAAAAGAAACTCATTATTCCATTTCAAAACCATGAGATAATATGATATATTTTTCCTTTAATATAAAAAACATTGATCTCAAATAATCATTTACTTACACTTGAAATCATATTTAATACTCAAATTGTTCATAAAACACTTTATAAGAAAACATAAAAGTAAAATCATAATCATGTGGGTTTATTAGAAAACATGAGAACCCATGAAAAAATTCATTAAAACCATACCTTTTACCCTTAAAGGTAATAATACTTCCATGAAACAAAAGGTCATTATTTTACCTTATGAAATAAAATATTTTGATGAAAATTCATTTTAAAGCAGATAAAATTCATGTAGGTTCCTTGGGACATCATCTTCATATAACCCTTACAAATGGAATAACCTACTCTGTTAACTCCAATATAATTCTATGTAGAACATAATCATTACCCAATTCATTGGAGATCTATATTAGGATCACCCATCATAATAAAAAATTTATGAGGACCATAACACAAAATGAAATATATAAAAACTTTCATTTCCACCATCAAACTCATAAAAATATACTTTTAAACTCATAAGTAAAACATTTTCGGATATTGATATATCCCTTCCATTTAAAACACATTTTCAAAACTAAGATACTAATAAAAAAGTGAATAAGGTGTTTTATTTGAATAAAGCATGTAATATTTTAAATAAAGAAAAATAAAATATAATGATTATGGCACTAGGAAAATTTTTTGGTGTCGTATATGTAGAAAACATTACTTTTATACTTTTTAAAGAAAGTCAAACATTATGTATGAAATATGAAAAAAAAATATTCCTTTATAAGACCTTTGTAAGAAAGTAAAATGAGATATAAAATGAAATTTTTAATTAATTTATTTAAATATTTACTCATACATAAAAAATATTGACATGAAGGAAAAATATTTTACAGAAATATTCAAAACATTTTAAAATTAGGTTTTAAGATAGAATATCTCTTACCTCAAGTCTGACTTGTCACGTATGTTATTTATATTCCTAAATAATAAATTTATGTTAATTATTTTATTGATTATGAATATTTTCAAGTTAATTATATTTTTATTATTCCTTTTATTTCACTTATTTACATGTTATACTTAATTACTTAATTGATTAAGTTTACTTTCGATGTTTTGGGGATTTTTGGTTCATAAGTCCAAAATGACTTTGGTTGGTTGACAATGGTCAAATGGATCATGATTATATCATTTACATAATATTAATCATGTTATTATTATTATTTTTATATATTATTTATACTTTTATAACCAACTATTTTATATGGTTATGAAAAATAAATTATGTTACAATATAGAGACGGTAGTCTGTATGTACACATGAGTAATATTTCCATTTTTCAACAAATGAGATGGAAAAAATATAATTATTATTTTATATTTATATAATTTTAATTATATCATAAATAGAATATTCAATATTTAAATCCACTTATATATGCTAT
The DNA here is from genome assembly GCA_963277665.1 of Viscum album. Lineage (NCBI taxonomy): Eukaryota > Viridiplantae > Streptophyta > Magnoliopsida > Santalales > Viscaceae > Viscum > Viscum album. The sequence continues at coordinate 691,886,679 of OY728167.1, forward strand.
CCATGTGAAGTGGTGATGAAAAATAAAATACATCAGTTTGTGAGGCAGTAGTCTCCACGTACACATGAGTGGTGCTTTTATTTTTCATTTATTGGTAAATAAAGAATTAGAATATTTATTTAAAATTAAAAAATTAAATTAATATCATATATATCATATTATTTAATTTTCATCCATCATTATGACAATCCATAATAGGCAGTGATGAAAAATGAAATACATCATCTTCGTGAGGTGGTAGTATGTACGTACGCACGAAAGATGTTTTCATTTTCAATTAGATGGATAAGTAGATAAAAAAGGGTTATAAAATAAACATAATAACATTTTTTTATTTTATATAATGATGTTATTATATCATAATGGTAAGGATGGTTTTGAAGGAGGTAAAATAAGAAATAAAAAGAAAACACTCATTCAAGAAAAATATCTCTTATTCGGAAAAACTCCTTAGGTTTATACCTAAATACTTATTAATATTGTATTATAATAAAACAAATACCTCTAGGATATGTGGAGGTATGTTAGGAAGGTATTTTTCTAGGTATTTTCTGATATAAAAGGCTCTTGAAGTGTGGAGAAGAGAGAAAATGTGGTGTCTTTTTATAAGTGAGGGAGAGGACACGGTTGTAATTTTTCAAAAGATTAAAATATATTAATATATTACTCAATACAAGTGGATACAGGATGACTCATATTTGAATATAATATTTTATAGGGTCTAAATATGAATGTAAAATAGTATTTAGAAAAAAAAACTATGTAATTTTTATCCTTATCATTTTAGTTTTAACTCTTTTAACCCATTTTAACTCTTACCATGACGATTAGCTTTTTTTACCAAAGTTACTATTCATAATAAAAAAATGAAATTTGAATCATTAAAAAAATTACATGATAATTTAAAATATTTATTCCATATTATAAAATTTAATTTATATAATTTTTATAAATTAATATAAAAACAAACCCATAAAACGTGATAAAAAATATCTTCCAAAAAATTGTCATTTTATGTATAAAAACGTTTTTATATAAAAATCATGTGTAATGTTGATCCCAATGATATTTATTGGATTATTTTTATTAATAATTAATTAATTAAATTTTAAAATAAATTAAAAACATAATGAGTATATGTAAATACCTGAAAAGAAAATATAGTTTTCATAAAAAATCTATATTTTCTACTATTCAACCAAAAATCAACTTTTACAGAAAATTCACAAAAATTAACTCTAATATAATTTTTACTTGCTTATTTAAAAAAATTAATTTAATTTTTCAAAATTAAAATTCAAAAACTTTAAAATTAAACTTTTCAATAAAACAGAATGATACATGAAAGTCAATTTAGTTATAATATGACTATTTTCTTTTTGATTGAGAAATTACAAATTATTATTATAAGTATAAGATCCTAAAATTTTATGGATTTGTCATGATCTCATTTATAGGTGATCATTTTCCTTGGTTTTAGTATATTTTGGTTGGGTTTTTTCTTGGGTGTGTTTGGGTAAAAATTAAAAAAGAAGGATTGAACGGTTAGCGCACGGTTTATCAAATTGTCTGCCCTCTTAGGAGTAACCATGCACCCCCACTAGAAGAGGCACACAGTTTTGAAAACCATGCACCTCTTCCTAGGAATCCATTCACGCAGTTTTTAATATTCCATAAATTATTTGAAAAAATCTTGAACCCCCCCCCCCAAACTTCACCCTAATTTGACCCAACTTGTCCCTAAATGATTTCTCTCATTTTTGGAGACTCCTAAATGGATTACAAGGCCTTATGAACTTTTTTCTTGTGGAATTGAAGCCCATATTAAAGATTCTCACTTCTATTGGTAAGATATTCTCATCCCATATGGTGTCCTCCCACTCACCCCACTTTCTCTCATCATTTGAAGGGATGTTTACCTCTACTTGTGATGGATCCAGATCTAGGTTTTTATAGATCTAGTATGTTTGAACTTGGATCTAGGTTCTAGATCTATATCTCATTCTCTGTAGTGAAATTGAACATTCCACTTAAATTTGGGTTTTTTGTTGGAGATCTTTCAATAATTATCTTGAGGTAGGTGGTCCAAATTCAATTCCCATGGTCTTGATTCCAATTGCGTGTATGCATTGTTAGATTTCAATATCCACATTTGGAAATTGAATCTTGGATTAAATAAATTAATTTATGGAAACATGGAATTGGGTTAATTAGAAATATGGAATTGGATTAATTAATTGCTTAATTAATTAATGTAATGTGTTATTGTGGAATTGATGAGAAATTGGGATTGTGTAATTTATCAATTAATGTGATTATGAATTAATTGATGATGAGGATCATGAGATGGTTGGCCTAACCTTTATGGGTTAATGGGTTATATGGTTAAATGAGGCAAAATGGTTTAATAGTGAATTGTTCCTATTATTCCATGTGATTAAATTGATGAACCATGTTTGTTGTGATAAAATTGTAATGGTGTACCATGATGGGGAATGTTGATAAAAAGGGTTGATGTTGATTAACATTGAATTATGTGATATATGTGATATATGTGTGATAAATGTGTGTTGTATAGGGACTAAGGCTCTAAATACCCATTGTTGATAAATTTTTTAGGGACGAGGACTAGGGTTCTAAATACCCATGTGTGATAAATGTGTGTGGGACAGGGAATGAGGATTAAATACCCATGTGACATCGAGGTGTAAGATAGGGATTGAGGCTCCAAATACCCATGGGGTTCTAGACACGATGTTATATTCCCATGAATTTGGCATTAGAATATGGTTCCAATTGTCCATGATAATATTTGAAATGAAATTATAAATGATAACCATAGTATTGAATTGTGTAATCCTTATGTGATATGGTTCAGACTCCAACACAGGATGAGGTGGGTATTGAGGGTTTGGGTGTCCTCAGGAACCCAGGGGTTTATTTGGTTAATTAAAGAATATTGAAATGTGATAAATATTTACTTATGAATTATACTTTATTCTTTATACAACTACATAAACTATTATTGACTAGATTTTTTTTAGATGGTGTTGGTGGTGGCCTACTGAGTTGTACTCACACTCTACTTGGGCTGCCTGGTCGGTATCTGAATATACTACATGTTTTAAAGACAAGAAAAGGTAAAGGTCCCTATGTTAGATGGCTTAGTAAGATGGAGTATGGATGAGTGAACTGAACATGGTGTCGAGACCCACTTGAATTTTTTTGTGTCTTTATTTTGGGATTTTCATTTGGCACTTGGCACGTACTTTTCATGACATATATACTATCTTAGTTTTGGATATTGTATTCCTTTTCTAGTCATCATGGGATATGTGTATTGTTCTAGTTATGGTTATATCATTTGGTTATTACTTATTTATTTATACTAATATCTTACTTTGATGAAGAGGTTATAGTCTACCCATGATTGTTATTAGACCCTCACTGTTAGTCGGTAGCCTCTCTTGTATGGGGAGGTATGCCTGAGGTCATTTAACCAATCGGCTTAGGGAACTGGTATGTGGAACCTGGGTCGAGATGTCACAAAGTGGTATCAAATGTGGTTTATTTTCTTTTATTTTGTATTACTATTTGGGAAAGGTTTATAGGATGATAGAATTATTAGAGCCTTAGTTAATAGATCATACATGGGAGTATCTAACCCATGTAAGAGGGTAAAATCTAAGTACTGAGGGTGGGATTGTTGTTATTGACATGTGTTGTTATAGTTGGATGTTATTTCATCTCAAGTGATGCACTTGTTATTTGATGTTATTGATTTATAATATTTATAGGATTTGACTTGTGGAATATTATGGAATGATATTTGAGTATGAATTCATATTATAAGAACTCATGATTATCATATTACATGCATCATTTTAGGCATGCGCGGAAAAGAATGTTTTGGGTAAGTTGTTGAACTTGAAATGTTTTTCCTTTATTGTGTAATTGAACTAAAAATGGTGTGTGATATAAGTTGAAAGTTGTAAAATAATGAAAGCAATGTAAAATGTGTGTCTAATGATAAAATTGAATTATTATAATTTTTTTACCTTTGGTAACCATGACCTAGATGTAGGGTGGCTAAGGGTAGCGATAGAACCTCAGTTTTGACTGTGTGGTGGGGTTTGGGGAAATGACTTCTTATGGATTATTTTGATTCCCTCTTATGTGAACATGTTGATGTTTTGTAATATGTTCCCTGAGATGTGTGTTTATAATTATAGATATATTCCTCCACAACAATTATTATTGATAGGAATACAGGAGGACATGATTGGAAATGATCCTCCAGTAGTGGAACCTAAGGCACAAATATTGTTGGGTGAGGAAGAAATATAGTATTTTCGTGAGAACTTTGATCACTTCATTAAATTTATGTAAAGATACCTAGGGAAGGTTATGAAGAGTATATCTGATCTAACATGAGAGTTTCAGTTATAGCACCCTTAGAATTTCACTGGAGAGGTTGGACCTGAGGCAATTGAGTTCTGGATAGAGTCCATCTAGACTATACTTGACCATTTAGAGACTTCTTCTGAGAAGAGGTTCAAGTTGGATGCTTATATGTTACAAGGATCATTTAATAATTGGTGGGATGTTCAGGTTAGGACTGGGTAGGCAGATGGTATGTTATGGAAGGAATTTTTGTAGAAGTTATTGGATCTCCAGAGACACTGAGATAAGAGAGGGAAACTGAGTTCATGTGGTTGACTCAGGGGAGTATGTCCATGATGTACTATGTCGATCACTTTACTGACTTGCATTTTTGATAGGAGATAAGATAGCTATGTAAAGGTGTTTCCAAGATGGACATAAATGTGGGATTAAGTCCCAAGTTAATATATTTCGGCTGAATTTTTTTTAAAATGGTGGACTAGGCTCTCATATATGAAGGGAACCTAAAGGAGGATTCAAGTGCAAGATAGGTGATTTCTGTTGGATGATCAAGAGATACATATTTTGATGGTAGGAATACTCATCATGATAATGTTGACCAGAGTTTGGGAAAGAAGAGTGACTAGGGGAAGAATAAATTACTCAGGATCTTACCGGAGTACTTTTACACTAGTGCAGTAGGCCAGGGCACTATCATAGAAATTTTCCCTGACCACTGGTAGAGTTTTGGGCTTATGGTAGGATGGGTCATCTACATAGGTTTTAAAAGAACCCACAACAGATAGGTAATGATGGATTAGTAAGGAAAAACTAGAGTCTGGGAAGGGGGTCTTCTACACCGCATTAGTTTAGTAGTTGGAGTTCTACTGGTCATGGAAGTAGTGGCAGTGGGCGTGGTACTTCTAGGTAATAGCACATCCATCAGAAGAGTGGTGTGGATCAAGGGACTTAGACTACATCATAGGGGATATTGTCTGAACATTTTCATGTAATTGAACCTATATTTTTGGATAGCGAGGATGTATCGTCGATAGTCAGAGTTACTACTCTTATAGATTCTACACTTTCTAGTTCCTTATTTGATATTAGTGACTCTCATTATTTTATATCTACCTAGATTTTGAATGGTTTGGGACTGGTGGTGGAGTTTTTGAATAGGGTTATGATGATAGATACACCTTTGGGAGTATGATCGAGAGACATCTATTTGTTCAAAGGATGTTCTCTTAAGGTTGGGGAGTATCGTTTTATTTGGGATATTTACATTCTGGATATGTCAGGCTTCAATATAATTATGGGTATGGATTTTTTTGCATCATTTTGAGCCCACATAGATTGTTACCACAGGATAGTGACATTTACATCTCCTAAGGGTGATGAATATATTCACTGTGGAAAGAGGGATATACAGGTAGACCGAGTAGGGCCAATTTGTTAGCAACTGAGGGAGCTCACTACCCAAGTTTCTAGAATTTTTTTGGATGATGGGGGTGAAAATAATGATGTATTTACACCTATAGTTTACCGGTATCAAGATATATTTACTAAAGAATTATTAGGGCTTCCACCTAAGAGATATGTGGAATTTATAATTGATCTCATTCAGGGGGTGATCTAGTTTCTATTCCTCCATACAGAATGGAACCAATAGAGCATCAAGAACATAAGACTCAAATGGAATAGTTTATTAATAAATGTTTTATCCATATGAGTATGTATCCTTTGGGTTCTCTGGTTTTGTTTGAAAATAAAGATGATGGGAGTTTGCACTTATGTGTCGATTGCCTGAAGTTGAACAAGATGAAAATGAATAACCGGTATCCTCTTCCACGTATTGATGATCTCTTTGACCAGTTGAGGGGAGCTTGTGTCTTCTCAAAGATTGAATTGAGATATGGGTATCATCAGTTGAGAGTTCGATATTCTGACATACCTCATATTTCTTATAGAATACGTTATAGCCTTTATGATTTCGTTTTGGTGACTTTAGGGTAGACAAATACATTAGATTTGTTTATGGATTTGATGAATTGAATCTTCCACTCATACCTGGATTAGTTTGTATTAGTGTTTGTGGATTAAATCTTAGTATACTCTATGACTCATGAAGATCATGTCCAATATCTTTACAGCATACTGAGTACACTGAGAGAGCATTGGTTATACTCCAAGCTATCTAAGTGTAAGTTTTGGATTGATCAGGTACACTTCTTAGGTCACATCATTTCTGAGGAAGGTGTGTTAGTGGGCCCAGAGAAAGTTCATGCAGTGGTTTCTTGGGAGAAACCCAAGAATGTTTTTGATATCTGTATCTTTCTGGGGTTGGAGAGCTATTATTGGAGATTCATATAGGACTTTTCCCACTTGGAAGCAACTTTTTTGGTCTTGACTGAGAATGGGGTGAAGTTTGAATGGTCTTGATCATGTGAGAATTCTTTCTGGGAGTTGAATACGAAATTGAAAACAACACCAATCCTAATATTACCTGAGCCTATGAGGATTATACATTATTTTCTTATTCTTATGGGATAGGTCTTGGAGTAGTTTTGATGTAGGGATACTGAGTTGTGGTGTACGGGTCTTGGAATTTTAGACCACATGAATGGAACTATCCTATGAATGACCACAATTTGGAAGTAGTTTTATATGCCTTGAAGTGTTGGAAACATTATATTTTGGGTGATAAGTTTACTGTGTATATCGATCACAAGAGCTTAAAGTATATATTTTCATAGTGACACATGAATATCTAGTGGTGGATATGGGTTGAGTATATGTATTCATATGACTTTGATCTATCATATATGCCTAGAAAGGGAAACAGTTTTTCCAAATCTTTAATCAGGAAAACTCAAACACAGGCAATTTAGGAGTCTAGTGTTGAGTGGAAAATGAAGACTTTATTGGTTGAGATGCATGTTGTGGTTCAGGAGGGTTAGGAGAAGATGAATCACGTATCAATTTCAGTGGATTCTACACTTTTAAACCATATTAGAGAGAGGTAGTATGAGGATCTAAAATGTTTGGCCTTGAGGGAAATCCTTGAAGGTGGGGAGTCACCTTCAAATTGGACCATAGATGAGGATGATATCATCTATGTTAGGAATTGGTTTTTTGTACCAATGAGCATGTGGGAGGTACTGATGCATGAATTTCATTCCTCTAAGTGGGTGGTACATCTAGGTGTGACCAAAATTTACAGTGACCTATGATGACAGTTTTGATGGTCAAGCATGAAAAAGGATATTGCAGGGTTCATGAAATGATGTTATACCTTTCAAATAGTACAGGTTGAGCATCAATGACCTGGTGGTTTACTACAACTGTTTCCCATTCTATAATTTAAGTGGGATTACATTAACATGGAATTTTTAGTGGGTCTCCCAAGGATTCCTTAGAAGAATAATGTTGTAATATCCCCCAATCCAGTACACTCTCATGTAACTAGAAAGGGTTGGTCACAAGACCTCAAGTGCGCCTCCCCATAAGCCAAAGGCTTCTGACTAATAGTGGGGGTTTGAAATGTATAGTGATCCCTCTAGTATTAAATGTCATTATAGAAGAAACAAGTCATATTTAAATGAAAAAAAATTAGAGTTGAGATATAATTTAAGACAACAATAAAAACCAACTGATTAATCCAATAAATAATAAAGGAATAATGTAATGATGTGTTGGAATGTAACTAAATATCATGCTATAAAAATAATAGAAAAATATTAGTAGACTCAAATAAAATACTCAAGTCCTAGATCCTAAACCCCACATTGATACCCTCTCCAAAATCCATCCCTACAGAAAACAAGAATTAAAAAGAAAGGTCCTTTACCCTTATCCAAACCTAAATTAAAGAGTCTTCTCAGGTGCCAAATGGCATCCCAAATAAGGTGTGAGTATATAACTCATTAGGTTGAAACCACCATGTCTAAAAAAACTAGTATGATAAGAAGTGTATGCAAGAAATCAATAAACAGGTGTATTAATAAATTCAAAAATTAATAAAATAAAACAACAACCTACTTTGCCGCCGTGTCGAAATATGTCTGAGTATTTCTTACAACTATGCCAACCACAACCATATAACCAAGGTATATAACTTTCTTTGGAACCATGCTGAAATATCGCTGATCATGCCTTACAACCATGCCATCCATAACCTTATACCCATGGTATAGTCAAAACAATAAATCTGGGTCAAGTCCCTATAATCATTATAGCAGTCTAGGTCAAAGACTTATAAGAATTATATCATGGGACTGGGAATATCCCACTATCTATAATAATTATAGTATATACTGGGTTGATCCTACTCAATATCAATATTACAGCATATAAGTGTGAGAGTTCCAAGGTCGATCCCTATATATAAGCATTACAACATGGAACACAATCCCTATCAAATAGAATGGATATCACAATATCACATTAAAATTCTCAATGGTTAATTATTCAAATTACCATTTTTCTTTCATATGCCACTTGAAGTTAAATTCTCAATTTATTAACAATTAAATAAATAAGAAATAATCCACAATTTAGGGATTCTATAACAAGAAATCACCCTAGCTCATATTTCATGTTAAATATACTTTAATCCATTATCAATTCAATTATAAACATGTTTCACTCACCCCATTGATATTCATATGAAATTTAAAATCCATTTAAATCCAAAGGACTTTAAGGAATAACCTCATGTGTTCATTGATTTAATTCGGTCACATAAAAGGATTTGACAATCACGATATTGCATAAACTTGGAAAATATCAAACCATAGGGTTTAGATTTAAACCCCCTACCTTTATCTAACGATCCACCAAATCTTCCAAAAGAAAACACCATGAGGAAGAAGGTATATATGATTACAAAGAGGTTCCTAGATCAAAACTGATCATGATCAAAACCAACAATGCAAATTGGTCAATAGATTTCACTGCAATGGGAAGAGAAGATAGAATATAAGGAAGAAACCAAACCAAAAATACTTATCAGGGATTAAAGATTCAAACAGAACGTCCAAAGTGGAATTTGGAACTCTAAAATTTCTTAGAGAATTCCCTAGGGTTTAGACGATAGGTTCTACAATGAAATAGTATGAATTTCATCCACATAGCATGTTTAAAATAGAAGGTCAGGAATTTACATGGCATGTAATATAGTTACACATTGTGTAAATATTTTTAATGGAATACATCAAAAAACCCATCACCACAGATTAATTTTATTAAAACCCTCTAACAATTACATGACGTGTAATCCCTTTACATGATGTGTAAATGTTCTACAATTTATTTTTCATCCCATTTTCCTTTTAAACAACCCAAATATCTTTTAAATATTCCCAACTCACCAAGATCCCATGAAACACTTAACCCATTTATACTCAGACTCCATTAATTCAAACAAGCATAGATCCCAAAAATTATGTCATTTTCTCCAATAAAGCTCTCTATGCGGATACTCTTTGGTCTTTCTCATGTTTCCTCACAACTCAAGACTGTGTTTATTCAAATGAAAGTCTTTCAAAATGAAAACACAACCGAAATAAAAGATCAACAAATAACTCAGAGAGGGACATGCTTGGAAAAAAGAAGGGATCTTAAAACCTCCCCCGCCTTATAACATCTTGTGCCCAAGCTAACCTAAGAGTCATTGTGAGGTCTCAACGAACAAGTTCAGCCATTATTCTCACGTATCATAATCCCTCTCCTAGTTATCCTCCTAAACTCGTCCATGATGCCAGTTCACATGAACCAATGGTATAGTCCTTCCCTGAAGATATTTCTCACTACAATCCACAACCCTTATCGGATGCTCCTAAAAGGATGCATTAGCACAAAGCTCAACATCTGCTACGTCTATCCCATAAGAAGGTTATGTATGATATCTATATAGATAAAACATGTGGAACATGTCATGCATGGAACTGTAATATTGTGGAAGGGTTAAACGGTACACCACTAGACCAAACCTTACCACTATTGAAAACGGCATGACAAACCTAGGTGATAGCTTTACCATTTTCCTGATACGGTGTTTCCCTGACCTAGGTGACACCCTAAGGAAAACATAAAGACCATACTAAAATTCTATAGGTCTTCTCTAATGGTTATCATATGATTTATGTCTGCATTGTGCGATCACCAACCGTTGTTTGGTCAACTGAACCTGTTCAGATGTATCCTGCATGAGACTAGGCCCAACAAATGCTGACTCACCTACCACCATCCAAAAAAAGGATAACAACTTGGACTAACATAAAAAGCCTCAAAATTTTACATTTGGATTGAATCATGGAATCTATAATTATGTGAAAACTCCATGAGTGTCATATGTTTCTCTCATAAACCACCAAAATCCAAAACATAGGCTTGTACATATCCCCCAGAACCTGAATAGCCCACTCAGATTGACCATTAGTCTGTGGATGATAGGTTTTGATTAAAATAACTCGATATACCTAGGCTTTATGAAGGCCCTACCAAAAATTCAATGTGAAACAAGGTTGTATTTTTGAAATGATACTCATCAGAACACCATGAAACTGAAACACCTCGTGCATGTAAACATTTCACAGATCATCAAATGTGAAGGTTTCCTTAATATGTAAGAAGTGGGATACCATAGTCATTAGATCCACAAAAACCCATATAGAATCATTCTTATGGTTCAACCTAAATATCCCTGTCACAAAATCCATTAAGACATTATCCCATTTTTACTTAGGAATGGGTAAAGGCTGCAAAATCCTAGCTGGCCTTTGATGCTCGGCTTTCACCTGCTAACAAGTGAAGCATCTAGCCATAAATCTTAACAAATCCTTCTTCATTCCTGACTACCATTACTTTATATAGATGTATTGATACATATTTTTTAATTCATGATTCACCATCCATCTAGAAGAATGAAACTCCCTTATCGGCTTCTCATGCAAGACCATAGGAACCCATACTTGACCATGGAAAAGAAGAGAATTTCCACTATCGAGATAACATCCTAATGGTGTCTCCCCACCATATAATTTGTCTCTCAGAACCAATCCCTCTAGATTAGACAACTGATCAGTCTTAACCCAGTCCAAAAGTATTGGTATAATATATTTCAAAGTCAGGGCTACTTGTCTCTGGGATTCCTAAACATATATATGCATGTATGCAAAGAGGGACATTATCCATCACTTGTCACAAGACTCTCATACTACCTATTTTTGTGTATTTTAGCTTAAATAATTGGAAACAATGTTTCTCTTACCTGGTGTATAATCTAATTCAAAGTCAAAAGACTAAAAATACTCGAACCACCTCATCTTTTGAAGGTTCAGGTCGCACTGAGAAAAGATATACTTGAGGATCTTATGATCTATGTATACCAAAAACCTATCACCCATGAGATAGTGTGTCCAATATCTCAGGTCATGTACCACTACTATTAACTCCAGATCATGAGTAGGGTAATTACTCTCATGTGGTCTTAGTTGCCTAGATCTATAAGAAACCACGTGATCCTCCTGCATCAAAACTACTCTAAGTCCAAATCCATATGTGTTACAGTATACATTATTTGTTTTACCCAACATAGGTAAAATGAGGATTGGTGTTGAGGTCATCCTACCTTTTAGATTCTGAAAATATCTCTCGTAAGCATTAGACCAAACAAACTTCACCCATTTCTTGGTCATCCCAGACATTGGTGCTTCCAAAAGGGAGAAATCTTGGATAAAATTCCAGTAATAACCTACTAAACCTAGAAATATCTGAATTTTGAAGACGTTCTTGGGTTTTTTCCAAGATACCATGGCTGTGACTTTATTTGGGTCCTCTAACACTCCTTCCTCTAAGATGGCATGGCCCAATAAGTGTGCTTCATTTATCCAGAAACTACATTTTGTTAGTTTGGTGTAAATCAGATGCTCTATCAATGTGCTCAGGATGATGGAAAGAGGTTTGGAATGATCATATACTGACTGGGAGTACAGTAAGATATCAAAAAAAACACCACAAACTGGTCTAGAAATAGATGAAAGATCCTATTCATCAAGTCCATGAATATTGTAGGTTCATTAGTCAACCCAAATGGAATCAATAAGAATTTATACAAGTCATACCTACTTCTAAAATCGGTCTTAGGTATGTATGATAGTCTCACCCTTAGCTGATGATATCCTAATTTCAGGTCAATCTTGGAGAGGATCTTATCACTTCTCAACTGGTCAAAAAGATCATCAATGCGCAGAAGAGGGTACCATTTCTCGATTGCCATCTGGTTTGATCTCCAAAAATACACACATAAATGAAATGATCCATCATCCTTTTTGGAAAAGAGAACTGGTAAACCCCACTATGATGTACTAGGCTATATGAAGCCTTTATATTCAAGATCTTCCAACTAAGCTTTCAAATCATGAAGCTCTACTGGTGTTATTCAGTAAGGCGGGATAGAAATTGGCTCTGATCCTAGAACCAACTCGATCATGAATTCAACATCTCACTCGAGAGGTAATCTGTAGAACTCATTAGGTAAAACATCCTAAAATTGGTCTACCACTAGAGTAAAACAATCCTACTATATTCCGTCATCATCTACAGTAAGACCCACTAACCACCAATCTCTATAGAACACGCATTTCAATGTTTGATATTCTCTAATTGCACTCCCAATGGTGTTTAAATGGTTAAAACACCATTAAATATTTCCACATCCCATCCCAAACCATTTTCAAAAAGAGAATAAAGAAAATAATGTGATGCTCATGTATCAAGAAAACATAAGTTACTGTAGATGATACAAGAATCATACCTCTGACGGTAGACGGTCCTTCATCCACGATAGCCGGAGTAGTCTGCATAATGTGAAACTGACTTGTCCCTTTTCCCTAGGATCCAGTCTAACTACCCTGAGCTATATACTTTCCTTGGTACTGTTGCTCATGTATTGGGGTACCATGTCCCCTACCTCGGCCTGAACGGCCTGTGGAACTACAGATACCAACCTACTGAGGGGTAGCTAAGCCCCTTCCCGACTCTGGTGTCGTTCCTAATCCTCTAATACTATTCTATTGCATAAAGTTCATACAGAACCTCTAAATATGACCCAGTATACCACAAATACAACACTCGGATGTGGGGTAAGGACACTTTTGGCACTTGTGACCAAACTTACCACATTGATAGCACTATAACAAAACATGTTCTTGAGATGGTTTCCTGTTTCCATGACTACTCTTCCCACTACATATTTGGTAGAAACTATCATAACGGTGATTCTTACCAATCAAAGAAGAACTCCCAGATCACCCTCTTGAAATAGCATGGTCATTTCTCAGGGCCTCTCTTATATTTTTTTCCATGATGAGTGTCTGATTCATCATATCTTCAAAGCTACTTAAATGGAAAACATTTACCTACAACCTGATCTCATAGTGAAGACTATCTTGGAAATGTCTCGCCCTAGAGATATCATTAGCTAGTAAAGATGGTGCAAATAATTGTAGGTTTGTAAAACATCCAATATAGTCCATCAATAAAAAACCCTCTTATTTCAGATGAATGAACTCACAGACTTTTTCATCCCTCAAGGTCTCAGGATATAAATATCTTAGGAACTTCATCTCAAATTCATTCTAAGATAGATCATCCTATTTCTCAGCTTCCTCCAGAATATCCCACCAACACTTGGAAGGTCCACTAGAATACACACATAAAGCTTTACCCTCCTATCCACGGGTGTCTCAAGATTCTTGAAGATTGTCTAGACTGACTCAATCTAGAACTCACCTACCTAGGGTCCCCCTTACCAAGTAAATATAGGTGGATTTTCAAGTTGAAACTCTCTCGTCTTCTCATACATCAAAGGAATGGTATGAATAGTATCCCCTACATGGATCGCATGAACCTTAGGAAGCTATCACGAAGCTAAACATCCATATGATCCTCAGGAACTACATGAAGATTTGGTTCAGTTGTGTTAGGAGCATATTGATTTCCACTCTCCTGAAACTTAGTCAAAGACAATGAGGAGGCATCTCCTCTATAATAAAAACATGCACCTTAGAGAACTAGATAGAAACAAAGTCAACCTAACAGGTGACTGCAACAGAGAACCACTAACTCTTGGTCTCTCGAGACATGGCTTACAAGTGTTTTAGCATTAAAAGTCAACTAATTTTATTTATCCAATGAAATTGATATCTCATATCACAATTCAACATGAAAGTATATATTATATGAAAAAAATAGATATGTCCCTATCATGAACAATGCATGTCAATATATCCCCATGTACCTATTATGATGCATGAATTCTTATCTTGTGCCATGCTGGGCCACGAGTTCTAATCTCAAGAAATAGTTATATCATAAAAAAATAACCTCACATAATATGTGAATCACCCAAGGTGAAATAACATCAACCATAACAAGCACACAACACAAACAACATTCTCATCCTTGGGCACTCAGATTTTCCCTCGTACATGAGTTAGCTACTCCCATTCATAAGATCATTACCAAGTCCCAACACATCCTATTCTCCTTTCTACCTTTCCCAAAATAGTAAGCTAAAAAACTAAAACTAGTCTGCTCTAATACCACTTTGTAACGTCCCCCAATCCGGTACTATCTCACATGGCTGGAAAGGGTTGGTCATGAGAACTTAAGCGTTCCTTCCCGTATGCAAGAGATTGCTGAATAGCAGTGAGGGTGTGAAATGTATATTATCTGGAATATACCACCTGGTATGAAATTTTATTTTAGAATAAACAAATCATATTTAAATAAAAAATAATCAGAGTAAAGATATAGCATAAGGCAATAATAAAAACCAACCGAATAATCCAATAAATAATAAAGGGAATAATGTAATGATGTGCTGGAATGTAACTAAAAGTCATGTTAGAACAAAATAAGAAAAAGTCTAGTAGACTCAAATAAAAGACTCAAGTCCTAGATCTCAAACCACATGTTGGTCCCCTATCCAAAATCTAGCCCATTCGAAAACAAGAATTCAATAGCATGGTCATTTTCCCTTGTAAAAATATGCATCCAAGTAATCTGTTCGGGTGCCAAATGGTGGCCCGAATAGGCTGTGAGTATAACTCAGTAGGTAGACACCAACGTAACTAAAAAATGAGTCTGATAAGAAGTGTATTCAATAAATTGATACATATGTGTATTAATTAATTCAAAAATTAATAAAATACAACAACAACCTGCTTTGGCACTGTGTCAGAATTTGTTTGCGCATGTCTTACAACCATGCTAACCACAACCATATAACCAAGGTAAATAACCTTCTTCAGCATCATATCAGAATACCTATAAGAATGTAATACAACCATGCCAACCACATCCATATTCCCATGTTATAGTCACAACAATCAATCTGGGTCAAATCCCTATAAGCATTACAACATTCTGGGTCAAATACCTATAAGCATTATAGCATGGGACTGGGCATAGCCTACTCTATATAAGCATTACAACATGGAATAGGCCAATCCCACTCAATATCATCATTACATCATATAAGTGTGCAAGTTCCAGGGCTGACCATGATATATAAGCATTACAGCATGGAACACAATCCCTGTCAAATAATATGGATATCACAATATCACATCGAAATTATAAATGGTTAATTATGTAAATTACCATTTTTATTTCATATGAAACATGCAATTAAATTCACAATTGATTAATAATTAAATCAATAATCAATGATCCACAATTTAAGGATTTTATAACAAGAAATCGCCCTAGGTCACATGTCATGCTAAACATACTTTAAGTAAATATCAATTCAATTATAAACATGTTTCACTCACCCCATGGGTATCCATATTTCAGTTAAAATCCATTTAAATAAAAATTACATGATGGAATAACCTCATGCATTCATTTATTTAATTTTGGCACATACAATGATGGCACAATCATCATATTTCATAAACTTGGTAAATATCAAACCATTGGGTTTAGATTTAGACCCGTTGCCTTTAACCGACGATCCAAAAATGCTTCCAATGGAAAAAACCTCATGAGGAAGAAGGTTAGGATTATTTCAAATATGTTCCTAGATCAAAAATGATAAAGATAAAAACCAACAATTCAAATCAGTAAAGATATTTCGCCACAACGAGAAGAGAAGAAAGAAGATAAGGAAGAAACCTAACCAAAAAGATTTAACAGGGATTGAAGATGCAAATGGAATGTCCATAGGGGAATTTGGCACTACAAAATCACATGGATAATTCCACCAGGTCGAGAGGATAGGTGCTTCGCTGAAATAGAATGAATTTCATCCCCATGGAATGTTTAAAATGGAAGGTCAGCCATTTACACGGCGTGTAATATAGTTACACATCATGTAAATATTTTTAATGGAATACGCTAAAAACCCATCACCTCAGATAAATTTTATTAAAAACCTTGATCAATTACATGACATATGATCCCTTTACACGAAGTGTAAATGTTTTATAGTTTATTTTTCATCCAATTTTCCTTTTAAACAACCTGAACCTATTTTAAATCTTCTCAACTCACCATGAACCCATGAAACACTTAACCCATTTATACTCGAACTCTATTAATTCAAACAAGCATATATCCCCAGAATTTAGGTCATTTCTCCAAAAAAAATCTCTCAATGCGGATACTCTCCAATCTTTCTCAAGTTTCCTTACAACTCAATAATGTGTTTATTCAAACAACATACTTTCACAGTGAAACCAAAACTGAAAGAAAAGATCAACGAAAAACTCAAAGAGAGGTGTACCTAGAAAAAAATAGGATCTTACAGATGTAATTTGGGTGATAGTAGATCGAATGATGAATGTAGCACATTTCTTGCCTATGTGGGAGACTTTCTCAGTGGATCAATTGAGAGATACATACATTTAAGAGATAGTCCGTATGCATGGAGCACCATGGAGTATTGTTTTAGACTGTGACTCATGTTTTACTTCAACTTACGAAAGACCTTACAGAAGGTGATTAATACACATCAAAGGTGTAATTCTGGCCTGGTGGCCTGAAATCCCAAGCAGCCCATCCCGGAAAATTCCGAGTTGGGCTAGGCTCAGGCCGATAGTTTGTCGGTCCAAAACTAGGCCTATGCAAGCAGGCCCATGGGTCAGGCCAGGCTAGCCTGTAAAAGCATGGCATGTTGGCCTATATGAAGCCCGACCGATAAAAGCCCGTCCACTCTAAAAAAACTAGGAAACTACTGGTAGGGAGACTTGAACCCCTTCCACATGTCTCCAAGGTTGCGCCTGGTAAAAAATTACCATACTATATATATATATATATATATTAATAATATATAGATATCAATGATTTAATATAATATATATATATATATCCATTAATAATATATATATATATATATATAAATGATTTAATATAATATATATATATATAAACAAATCCATTAATAATATATATATAATAAATCATTATATATTAACAAAAAAATAACACACTCACCCAATAATGTTCTTGCACACCCCCCAACCACATTAATTTTTTTAAGTACATTGCAACTTGCATATAATATATATATATATATATATTATATACTATATATACATATATAAATCTATCTAGAAAAAAATTAACCCACCCATTGTGGCTTACCCCCCACCCATAGTTATTGTTTTTACAACTTTCATATTATATATATATATATATATTCAAATATATATATATATATATATATATTCAAATATATATATATATCAATGATTTAACATTATATATATATATATAATAAATAATTGTATATTTAAAAAATAACACACTCACCCAATCATGTTCGTGCACGCCCCCCCAAAATCATTAATTTTTTTAAATATGATGAAACTTGCATATATTATATATATTATATATACTATATATACATATATAAATCTATTTATAAAAAAATTAACCCACCCATTATTGTGCATCCCCCAACCCCTAGTTATTTTTTTTACAACTTTCACATATTATATATATATATATATATATATATATATATTCACATGTATAAATCTATTTAGAAAAAAATTAACACACTCAACCACCGATGTGAACACCTCGTTAATTTACTTTTTACAACTTATATATATATATCAATTATTTAATATAATATATATATATATATAATAACTCATTATATATTAACAAAAAAATAACCATCACCCAATGATATTCATGAACGCCCCCAACCTCATTAATTTTTTTTAATTATGTTACAACTTGAATATATTATATATACTATATATACATATATAAATCTATTTTGAAAAAAAATTAACTCACCCACTACTGCACACCCCCCAAACCCTATTTATTTTTTACAACATACACATATTATATATATATATATATATATATATATATATATATATATATATATTTGCATATATAAATCTATTTAAAAAAAATAACGCACCCAACCATGGATGCGCACCCCTCATTAATTTTCTTTTTAAAACTTGCACAAATTATTATGAATGTTATTTATTACGATGATTAATATTTATTTAGGCTTGGAAATCACTGTAGATTTGTTTTTTTTAATCTAACATTTTGAAATAAATTATTTCAACTTTAATTATTTTTTGAATTGATCTATATTTTATATTTTTATTAAATTAAATAAAATATTATAATTATAATAGGTGTGTAACTTTGGGGTTGAGGGTTCTTGTGAAATTTATGATGTGGTCAATTTAAAACATGTCAAATGATCAAAAATTAAAAGAAAACTATTTCAACTTTAAAATGTAAATAAAAAAATTAAAATAAACATTTTTTTAAAAAAACTTAAACATTTAAAAAATACATTTAAAAAATATGTTAAAAAAAATTAAAAAATACATTTAAAAAAATATTTTAAAAAATCATTTAAATACGTTTTAAATAAAATATTAAAAAAAGTTTAAAAAATCATTTTGAAATAAATTTTTTAAAATAAATGTTTAAAGAAGAATTTTAAAAAAAAAATTAATTTCTTTTAAAAAATACATTTAAAAAAACTTTTTAAAACAAACTTTTTAAAAGAAACGTTTTTAAAAAAATTAAACAAACATTTAAAAAAATTAATTTTTTTAAATAAAACATTTAAAATAAATGTTTAGAAAAAATGTTCAAGAAAAAAGCTATAATAAACTTTAAAAAAATAAAAAAACATTTAAAAAACGTTTTTACCTTGATTTGTATTTTATTTTTAAAAAAATAAATCCTGCAATGGCTAGCCCATGGCCCGAGGCTGGGCTCAGGCCACCTCATGGGGTTGTTGAGGCTAGCCCGGGCCAACCTGAATAGTGGTTTGTGGCCAAGTTTTTTAAAGGTAAGGTCCATCCCAGACTGACCTAGTCTGGGTCGGGACGGTCTGAAATTACACCCTTAGTACACAAGTTCTACTGAGTATGGCTTTCCACCCACAAATAGATAGGTAGTTGGAGCATACCATATAGGTGCTTGAGGATATGCTTCGGGCATATGTCCTATACTTTTGTGGGTATTGGGAGAAGCACCTAGCATTGGTGGATTTCACCTATAACAGCAGTTATCAGGAAAGTATATAGATGGAACCCTATGAGGCTCTTTATGGTAGGTCATACAGATCATCTCTATGTTGGATAGAGGTAGGTGAGTCAGAGTTGTTGGGACTGAGTCTCATGCAGGAGACTTCGGAGTTGGTTCAGCTGATTCGGAAATGTATGGATATGACTCAAAGTAGACATAATTCATATGTTTATAGACATCGATGACCCCTAGAGTTTATATAGGGTGATTTCATGTTCCTTTGAGTGTTTCCTAGATTGGGTCACTGTAGGATACAGAGACATGGAAAGTTAGCGCCTAGGTTTTATGGAACTTTTGATGTTGTAGAGATTATCATGCCAGTTGTGTACTAATTGGCTCTTCTATAGAGGTATAGTGTTATGAATGGTGTTTTTCATGTGTCACAACTTCATAGGTATCACCCTGACCTTTCTCATGTTATCAATGTGAATGATGTTGAGCTTGAGACTGATGCTTCCTTTGATAAGTATCTGATACATGCGTTGGATCATAATGAAAAAGTGTTATAGAAGAATATTGTGCCAATAGTTTTTGTATTGTTCCAGCACGGTCATGTTCAAGATGAAACTTGGGATAGGGAAGCGAATATACGGGCTTAGTGGCTAAATATTTTTGACTTAGGATCTTAAAGATGCTTGGGAGTATAGCTCGAGGATTAAATGTTATAAGGTAGGGAGATTGTAAGATCGTAAACTTTTCTGGATTTGTTATGATCTCATTTATAAGTACTCTTTTTCCTTATTTTGAGTATATTTTGGTTGGGTTTCTTTATGGGCATGTTTGGTTGAAAATTGGATGTTTCTGGAGGGGATTTAGGAAGTTCACAGTTGGAACACAGTTTTCCCAAACTGTGTTCCCTACCCCAGAAAACCATGTAACCCCAAACAGAGAGGGATTTTAGGGTTGGCATATGGTTTTTCAAATTGTGTGTCCTCTTAGGAGTAATCGTGCACCCCCACTAGAAGAGTCACACAGTTTGGAAAATTGTGTACCCTTGCTGAGGAAACGGTGCCCGTGGTTTTTAATATTCTGAAAAAAAAATTAAAAATATTGAACCCCCCATACTTCATCCCAAATAAATCCAACTTGACCCTAAATGATTTATCTCATTTTTTGAGGATCCTGGACAGATTCCAAGGCCTTTCTCCCTATTTTCTTGGTTAATCGAAGCCTGGATTGAAGATTCACACCTCTCTTAGTAAGATATTCTCACCTCGTACGGTTTCCTCCCACTATCCTATATTTCTCTCATCCTTTGAAGGGATGTTTTAATCTATTGGTGATGGATCTAGATATAGGTTTTGGTAGATCTAATATATTTGATAATGGATCTAGATTTTGGATCTAGATCTTGTTCTACATAGTGAAATTGAACGTTCCACTTCAATCGAGGTTTTCCATTGGTGAGTGTCTGAAAAATATCTTGAGGTAGGTAGTCCAAATTTAATTACCATAGTATTGATTCCAATTGCATGTATTCATTATTAGATTTCAATTTCCACATTTTCCAATTGAATATTGAATTAAATAAATTAATTGATTAATTAATTTATGGAAACATGGAATTGGATTAATTAATTGCTAAATTAATTAATGTAATGTGTGATTGTGAAATGGATGAGAAATTAAAATTGTGTAATTGATCAATTAATGTGATTATGGATTGATAAATAATGAGTATCATGATATGGTTGTCCTAACATTTATGGGTTAATGGGTTATGATGCTAAATGAATAAAATGTATTAATAGTTAATTTTTCATATTATTCCATGTGATTAAATTGAAGAACCATGTTTATTGTGATAAAACTGTAATGGTGTACCATGATATGAAATGTTGATAAAAAGGTTTTATGTTGATTAACCTTGAATGATGTGATATATGTGATATATGTGTGATAAATATGTGTGGGATAGGGACTGAGGCTCCAAATACCCATGTGTGATAAATGTGTGAGGGATAAGGACTGAGGCTCTAAATACCCATGTGTGATAAATGTGGGTGGGACAAGGACGGAGGCTCTAAATACCCTTATTGGATAAATGTGTATGGGATAGGGATTGAGGCTCAAAATACCCATGTGTGAAAAATGTGTGTGGGATTGGGACTGAGGCTCCAAATACTCATGTGACATCAAGGTGTAGGATAGGGACTGAGGCTCCAAATACCCATGGGGTGCTAGACATGACGTTCTAAACCCATGAGTTTTGAATTGGACTATGGTTCTAATTGGTCGTGATAATATTTAAAATAATATGATAAATTATAACCATGGTGTTTAATTATGTAATCCCTATGTGATATGGTTTAGACTCTGGCACAGTCTAAGGTAGGTATTGAGGGTTTAGGTGTCCTAAGGAACCCGGGGGTTTATGTGGTTAATTAAAGAATATTAAAATGGGATAACTATTTACTTATGTATTGTAATTTATTCTTTATACAACTGTATAAAATTTTATTCACTGGATTTTATTTTAGACATCATTGGTGGTGGACTACTGAGTTTTACTCACACCCTACTCAAGATTCCAGATCGGTACCCGAATGAACTTTATATTTGCAAGACAAAAATAGGGAAAGTTCCCTATGTTAGATGGTTGAGTCGGGATAGGTCATGGATGAGGGAACTAGACTTGGTGTTGGGACCCACATGGAGTTTCCAGTGTCTTTATTTTGGGTTTTTCATTTGGCACTTGGCATGTTCTTGGCATGACATATCTACTATTTTATTTTTTGGATATTTTATTCCTATTTTAGTCATCATTTGATACTGGTATAGTACTAGTTATGGTTATATAATTTGTTTATTTCTTATTTATTTCTGTTATTGTGATACTTTGATAAAGATTTTATAGTCTCCCCGTGATCGATATTAGACCCTCCCTGCTAGTCTGCATCCTCAAGCGTACAGGGAGGCACACCTAAGGTCATGTGACCAACCGGCTCAGGACACCAATATGTGGAACCTGGGTCAGGACATCACATAATTAATATGGCTACATGAAATATAATTCATTAATATTAATAAGGAATGAAATTTATCTATTATTAATATTACATGGGTTCTCACGGTATCATTGGTACATTATTAAATGAACAATAAAAGACTAAATAGGGCATCATGGAAATGTTAGACATGATTTTACATGAGGATAAGGGAAGAGTTAGTTTTAGTGAATACATAGATTTTTGGACCCCCAATTTCGAGTGTATGTTTCCCCTTAAATTCCTAACAAACTTGAGGTAATCATTTTTCCCCTATAATTTATAATATGTTTAAAGTAAACATATATTGATTATTTTCTTATTTTAAAATATTTCACATTGAAATTGATTGTGATTTATATCTATCAACACCCATGAACCGCATCATTACAAGAGTTATAGTGTACAATATTCAATTTGATACCCTTAACAATACACCATTAGTATTAGATCATGTGAGAGTTAGGATTCAGGTAGCTCACACTCTGTGAGATGAGATATTTGTTCCCAGTAATGATGTTGGTACTCAAATAGAGGAAAATTTTATTGTAACTTTTTTAGAATAAACATTATATCGTATGAAGTCACATGATAATAATAGGGTATGTAATTTACTACTTGAACTATTTTATGTAATGATAGAAGGGGAAATAAAAATTTTGGCCAAGGAAATATAAGGGATGAATTACTAGATCACAAAAGCTGACTCACAACCTTTTTTTTCTGACAATAAATTTGACACACTTAGTTACATTATAAGATGAGACATTTTATTTGGAAGATATGTATACGACATAAATACTCCTGGAATTATTGGTCTTGGGATGAAATTATTAAACACAAATGGTTAGGAGCCTCCATCATCAATGTATATATTATGTATGTTTTCATAATTATTATGTTAAATTATTGATGTACTATTTTCATTAAAATTTAATATTATTAATTTTTTACAAAAATTTACATAATGATTATGTAGTACAATCACATTTCGATAATATTTTTTCATTTTTAATTTCTTATCTTACTTATATACATAAAAGTATGATGAACTCAGAGGAAATTAAAAGAAGATCAAAAGATGTCATGATATAGGATAGATAACCCTACACTAATAGAAATACTAAATTTGATGTCAACTTTATAATGTTGGTTTCTTATAAACTGATGTTTAAAATAATATAGAAACATTTTAACATCCTTTCATTTTAAAACTGACTATAAAAGGTATTTGGTCTAACCTTTAATGTTGGTTTTATATATAACTGATGTTAAAGGTTTATTGGTAGACTTTTTAATATTGGTTTTTAAAAAACATATGTAAATAATTTAAAAAACGTTTTGGCATTGGTTTTTTGAAAAACCAACATCAAGTCTTAATTAAAAAATCATTTTCAACATCAGTTTTTAGAAATGCTGATGTCTAAACCCCTTAAAAACAATCCCATCCTGAACCCCACATTTCATTTTGTCAAAATTGATTTTCTCTTGATCTACAATGGAACTCAAAACCACCCATTGATCTTTGACATCCATTTTAGTCAATTTTAATCAATTTTAATAATCTTTTCATGGTCCTTGAACATCAATATCTCATCTTTTTTCATTGTTTCATGATCCATGAAATGTTTTATTACCCTGAAACCCTTTTCTAGTTGACCAAGGAAGCGACGACCACCTAAGATCATCGATGGTGATTTTACTCTATTTTAGTCATCTTTTCGTGATCTTTTATCCTCAATCTTTTATCATTCATCATTGTTTCACGATCCCCAAATATATTTAGTTCTCAGAAACCATATTATGGTCGACCGGAAAATGCGGTGCAAGGTTATTGTATGTTCTTTTTTCTTGTTTGTTTTCTCATCCGTGTTTCTTAAATCTTGTAGTGTCCACCCTACCACTGACTTCAAGGGATTACATGTATATTCAAGATCAATTTTTCATTATCAAACTCCAAATTTTCTAAGTTATTTTTTTCTTTTGAAGATAAATTCTTTATTAGTTAGTTAAAAATTTGATTTAATGTCATCTTATTAATAGAATTTATATAAAAGAAAATATTTTTTTAATTTTTATTTGTATTATCTTTTCTCTAAATATATTTTGAAATTTATATAGGATTTTCAAGAATTATTTGAGTTTGAGAAGAATATATGTAATATGATTTTTAAAAAATATATATATATTTTGATTAAATATATTATTTTCTTCAAAAATATAGGAAAAATTTAATATTAATAATAAATTGAAATATGAAAATGAATTCAAAAATAATTACACAATAGAATCTATCAAAAAGAATAAAAATTTATAATTTATTTATAATTTTGAAATTAATCAATATAAAAATTTAAAAATCATAACAATTCAAAATAGAAAAAATTTCATTAATATTTTTATATATATTTTTTAGTTTATATAGATAATTTTCATAATTAAATAATATTGTAAAGATAATTAATAATTATATTAGATATAATGTAAAAAATAATAAGATTCTAAATTAAAATAAATTTATCGATGCATTGATATTGAGAAATCGTAATAAATAAATTTCTTTAATTTTAATAGAGCAATTGAAAAAAATAAAAAAATATAATTATAGTGATAAAAATATTAAAAAAATCTTTTAAAAATTTTAATATTTGAAAAAGAATTAGATTATTATAAAAATTATATACAAAAAATATAAAAACATAATATTGAAAAATAAAAGTCAAAATAATCTATTTTAATAATAAATTGAAAATTATAATTATATGGAAATTTGAAATTATTAAAAAGATTTTTTATAATCTTATGTTATTAAAAATTAAAAAATTAATAAAAAATTAATAATTTCTGATGATTAATATATAAGTATTAATCATTATAATTTATATATAAACAATATATCTATAATTTTTAACATATATTAACTTGAATAAAAAATGAAAATTTTATATTATTGAATTTTGAATAAATATTATAAGAAAATTTATTCCTATAAAAAACTAAGATTTGTTTTGAGAAAATAAGGATTTTTGAATTTAGGTCTAAAGAGAGATTTAAGAAAAAAATTGTAAGTTATTTTTTAAATTTTGAAGATGAATTGTTTATCTGTTAGTTATAAATTTGATTTATCCATTCATTTTTTTGTATTAATTTTATTGTTAATTATAATTTTTTTGTTAAAGTTTTTCGAATTATATAAATTTTTTATTTTATGGAATTATCAATTTTTTCCAAAAATGATATATATATATATATATATATATATATATCAGTTGAAACTAGTAGCCATGGTCTTTTTCATTTTTGATTCTAACCGAATTATATATTTTTGGATCATCATGAAAAACATCAAGTAGATATAGAGTCATATATGTCATAATAGAATTATTAAATTACAATTAAAGTTTATGAATTAATACATCACATTTGTTTAATTCATTTCAACCAAAATCAATATTGGATGATAGTGATAACCAATCTCATTTTTACTCTTCATAACTTATATTATGATTGTGATTTATAAGAATCACCTTACACTAGTTGTGTGATAGTCGTTTAAAAAAATCTATCAAAACTTGAAAAATTTATCCCTATTCCTTTACTAAGATCATCAAACATAGATTCTAATTGATTATTTAAATAAAATAAATGCCTAGAGTAATTTATTTTTGATTTGATTCCAAATAATCAAAAATATTTCCCACCTTGTTACCAATCATTTTAATTATATGTTTTTATGTTTAAAATTTATATTTTTATATATATTTTTACATGTATATATGTTTTCATATATTCTTATTTTATATTTTTATCTTAGGTATTTAATGGATCATAATTGGAAAAATTTATGAAGAACAACTAATGAATATGAAAAAGGAGTTGATAATTTATTGGAATTTTATAAACAAACTCTTCATAACATATATTTGATTTTCTATCCATACTTGAAGTGTTTGAATATGAGAAAGTTAAATTCTAGATAAATCAAGGATCATCTCATTTTCTATGGTTTTATCCATAATTATACATTTTAGATCTAGTATGGTAAAAAATATAAAATTCAACATCTAATGTTGATGAAAATATACATAATGAGGCAGTCTATCGTATAGAATAATTAATTCATGATGTAGGCATTGAAACCATATAAAAATAGAAACTATGGAATAATTGAATGGAGATTCTAAGAAACCATTATTCTCAGGTTTCACCAAATATACAATGTTATCAATAGTTCATAGATTAGTTAACTTGAAAGAAATAAATTGGTGGAGTGATGAAAGTTTCTCTGAGTTGATTAAAATTTTAAAATAGATACTTCCATAAGGTAACATCTTCTAGATTCCAATTATGAGGAAAAAAAGTATTATTACCAATGGGATTGTGGTCCAAAAATATACATTCATTCCCCAAAAATTGTGTGTTTTATAGAAAGTAATATGAATTTTTATCAACATTTCCTAAATGTGGGACATCACATAATAATATGGATGAAAAATTCAAGTCTGGTTCATTCTTAGGCACTGACATCTAACCTACTATTAAATTAATTTGGTACCTTCCAATAATTCCTTCCATTAATTCCTTATAATAATTCCAATAATTCAACTCTGATTCATTCACATGTACTAAAATCACACCTCTTGCTAAAGTAATTTGGTACCTTCCAATAATTCCTCGTTTGAAGCGTCTATTTGAAAATTCAATTTATGTAAAAAGGTTAAAATGAAATACATATGAGTGCATATCTGATGGTAACTTACATCACACTTCTTATTCACCATAGTGGAAAATATTTAATAAATAATTTCTTGATTTGAAAGTGAATTTAGAAATCTCAGAATGGGACTATGCATATATGGAATGAATCCATATCAGATCCTAAGTATCCAACATATTTCATGGCCTATTTTTTTGGTAGTTTACAACTTGTACCCATAGATACATATGAAGAAAAAATATTTTTTGATGGTCTTGATTATTTCTTGAACAAAACAATTGGGAAATGATATTGATGTGTATCTTTCTCTATTTATTGATGATTTGGAACTTCTATGGGAGATAGGTGATATAGTTTTTGATGCATACAAGAAAGATTATTTTCTTTTACATGTAATGATAATGTTCACTATAAACAAATTTCTTGTATATGGAAACTTATCTAGATACAGTGTTAAGAGACATAAATCATGTCTAATTTGTGAATAAGATACTTCATATTATCAATTGTTGGATGGAATAATGAAAGAGTACATGGGACATCAGATATTTTTGTTAACTGGTCATCCTTATCATAGATTGAAAAAAAAAGTATTTAATGGTTTATTAGAATATAATATTCCCACACAACCATTTTCAGTTAAATAATATTATGACGGGGTGAAAAATATTGATTTTAAATTTGGAAATAAAGGAAGTTCTTATCATCAAAAAATTATCTAGAAGAAACAACCAATCTTTTTTTAACTACCTTGTTAGATATTTTTAGAGATAAAATATAACATTGATGTTATGAATGTTGAGACAAAAATATGTGATAGTTTTAATGGGAATTTTTTAGACATAAAAGGAAAGATAAAATATGGATTTCATGCTATATTGGACTTAATATAAATGGGAATATGTTTGGAGCTATATCCCACTATGAAAGGAAACATAACATATTTACTTTTAGTTTGTCACACATTTATCAAGAGTGAGAAGATTAATTTTTTTCAGTTTCTGCATTGTATTAAAGTACCCAGTGGATATTCTTAAAATGTGAAGAATTTTGGGTCATTGAAGGATTGTAAATTAAAAGGTATGAAATATCATGACCGTAATGTATTGATGAAACGACTATTACAAGTCACAATATGTTGTATATTTTCAAAACCTATTAGAAAGTTTATCATCAGGTTATGTAATTTTTTCAAATCCATTTGTAGCAAATTCATTGATCCATATTTCTTAGATGATTTGGAGAATGAAGCTTAACTTATACTTTTTCAACTAGAAATGTATTTCCCACCTACATTTTTTGATATAATGGTTCATCTGGTGATTTATCTGGTGTGTGAGATAAGAATATGTGGGCATGATTATTTATGTTTGATGTATCCTATTGAAAGATATATGAAAATTTTGAAGGGATATGTTAAAAATATTCATCATAAGAATGCCTATATTGTTCAAAAATATGCATCGAAATAGGTGGTTGAGTTATGCACTAATTATTTATATTAAGTAGAGTATATTTTTCTTCCTATATCTTGATATATATAGTTTATAGTGAAAGTATAGTAATTCAAGTCTTAAAGGTAAAGTTCATTCCATGTGATGAAGTAATACAGGAACATTTATATATTTTGAACAATACAGATGAGGTTCAACTATATATATCATCACATGTTGCTGAATTAAAGGTATGATATCCTAAAATAAATGAAAATTTTTTGATGAATGATCATAAAAATTCATTATTTCATGGTTTAAATATAAATTCATCATAGATATATTTGCATCCGAAATATTGAAATGGTTGTCAAGGCGATCGTCTATTGATGTGATCACGTGGTATGGTTTTGATATTAATGGGTACACATTTTACACACAAAAATTAGGATGAGAAGAGTATTATTCAAAATAGTGGGGTAATGTTCATCACTAAAGCACTATATTTTTTGAGTGAAAAATATAAAAAAACAAATTTCTATATTAATTGAAAATTTTGGAGTTCTTGAGGATATATAGGAAATTTATTATACTATATTTTGAGTCATAGTGTTTAAGTGTAACTGGATTAATAGTAAGAGTGGTGTGAAACATGATGATTATTGGTTTACACTAGTCAATTTAAAAATATTTAGTTTCAAATAGGAACTTTTTATCATGGCGACACATGAAAAGAAAATATTTTATGTCACTGATCTATCAAATGATCAGTGGTCATTTGTTTTGAAAGGGAAAAGAATTCATTTGTGGTATGGGGATGATGATGATGTTATGGATTTATATGAGTCATATTCATCTATTACATGATTTATGGATGATAATAATGACTATAATACAAATATAGTCCATGTTGTTCGAAATGATCATGCTGAAGGGATATGGGAAAACACGAAATTAGTCTCCTAATTATTCAAGTAAATATTTATATTTTATTTATTTTCTAAAATTTACATGTGTAAACACTATTTTTTATTCATTATTGGATGTTTAACTATATATATTTTATTATTTATATGTTTTTTGTGTTAATTTTTTTATTTAATAGCCATGGATAAACATTTTTTGATTAGAAAACCCAACAATACATCATTATATTTTGGTTAAATTTATGAATATAAAAACACTTTTTTGTAACTTTTATATTTAAATTTATAAATTTTTCTATAATTTTAGAATTAATGTTTATATATAATAGTTTAAATTCCATATTTTTTTTAAGAATCATGACATAATTATTTTTTTGAAACTTACGCATGAGTGGCACTAATTTTTTACTGACATATTTTTGTAATCATTGTTTTTAAATAATCATTTTCTAACAATATGTAGGTATGTAGTATTTCACTAAATTTTTCTATTTAAATGATAGACACATAGGCAGAGGAACATTTACTGACATATATGACTTTTTCATATAATTAAATATTTAGTAATATAATTATTTACTAAAATCATAATTTTACTTTAAAAAATAATAATTGTAGGACTGCTGGTGAACCTTTTATGAATGATTCGTATCCTTATTATAATGAGAAATTGATTTCTAGAGTTGGTAAATATAGGATTACAAGTTTACCAAAACTGTTACTTGCCCGTGGAGACCATAGAATACAAATTAATTTTAACGATAATAATAAACCAACAGTCCCAAATATAATGTAGTTTACAAATTATATTTCCATGCACATCCATTATAGAATTAACATTTTATATCATGATAGTAATTCTATCAACAAGATGGTGAAATAACATTTTTAGGGGTCCATAATGATAAAATATCACAATTGATGTATTTTTATCTCATTTGTCGAATATCTTATATTTTAAATGACAAAAATTTAATTTATTTATTTATAGATGAAATTAAATTTTGAAGAAATGAAGGAAATTAATAAAATATTTTTATCTCTATTTGCGGTTCGATGGAGAGATTTCAAAAAAAAATTGAAAAAAAACTTAAGTTTTTGGGAAGTTACAAAATGAAAACCCATGCCACAAGTATGGGTTTTCATATGCATATACATGGATGAAATTTATCGACAATCGACATGATGATGCATTTATGTTATGATAATTATTTTATATTGTAAAATTTATTTTATATTACCTGATGAATTATTAGTTTATTTTTATGTAATAGGCCTCTAATAGATCTCATTAAGAGATCCAATTGAAAATTGTATACCCTCATACTTTATCATGTGGAGGGTATCATTTATTGAAGGATAAAATGATTTCAGAAAAATTTGATGCATTAAGAGATCAATTTACTAGTGGTTCAGAAGAATTATGGTTATTTCCTCTATCTCCCCCAAATTACCATGAAAAATGGAAAATAGTGAGGATAAAAAAATGAAAAGTGTCTTATAAATCACTCTAAGGAAGTAGCTAATAGAATTGTAAGAAATTAATATTTATTTTCAATGAATGTTTGTGTTTTTTAAATTAATAGCACTAAAATACCATTTTAATTTTTCATTTCAAGATGACCTTTAAGAGAAAGTGAAGTGGGGTACTTTTATTCCTGAGGGTAGGATGGACATCCAGCTACTTATTTAGGAAATCCAAAACATCCCAGCTGCATAAGAGGCTATGAGGTGGGTGTTAGTGTTAGGAATGTTTTTTGTCATCAATGTAAGAAATCAAGAGACCCAAAAATAGATTATTTAAAAGTTGAGATGAAAGACCTGAAACAATCCATGGATGATAAAATTCAATCATATGTGTAGGATATGTTTGAACAATTGATGAGATAATTATAGCCTACACAGATAGTGCAGCTTTCATATCTTGCAAAGCTTGCGCAGCCTGCCCAGCCTACCTACTCAGATCCTCCACACCCTCATTCGAATCCAGCCATATATTGTGAGTTGTATTATGGAGATCCCCATGTATGTATTATAGTGTATAGAGTCATACATATTTTTGGGTATTATGTATATCACCAGCCTATGCAGTTAGGTCAGGTAATAATATCGGTACATGATATTATTGATCAAACTAGTCTATTGTCATTGCCTATTGAGGAGGTTTCCAGAGCTAGAGATTATATGGGTCATTTTTTACTTTTTCCAACTAACCTTATTCGTTATCTAACATATGAGGTATTCATTTTTTAAATATTATTTACATTTGATTAAAAATTACTTATTATGTTTTATGACATTTAATTTAAATAAAAGTATCTAAAATAAAAAGAATTAGTAAAAAATAAACAAAAGGTTTAGGAACCAACAACTTTAGATAATTATGATATTTTTTATGGGATAAAAATATTATCCCAAGTTTCTTATTATTTGGATAATATTTATGAGTATTCGATGATGTTTGATATATGTTGAAGATACCATCCTTTGAGAATATTCAAAAAAGATATCAGGGATCAGGTTATTTTTTATGAGCTTAGTGTGCCTATGTTATAGTTGTTTTCCATGTAAGTAAATTTAGGTTTCTGTTTTTCTTTCTTTAAATAAATATGATTTCAAGTGACTAACTATATTACTTATTTAAATAGGTATCTACACACACTTCTTATTCAAAATGATACCACCAGTTTTTATGTTCTTATAGAGCCAAAATTCATTTCAACTACTATGTAATATCTGAAAACTTTTGTCAGATTTTCATATATATATGAGATATTATCAAATACAGAGATTGGATTATGGTTTTTTCCATTACTTGATGGGTAAAAATGTTAAGATAATTATGAATTAATATTCATTATAATGTCAATAATTGTGAAATTTTTATATTATAGAGGTCATTGGATGTTAAGTGTATTATTCCCAAGTGAATGCACATTATATTGGTTTTTCTATTTATTAGGTGTTGTTTATAAAAAAATTATTAGCTTGTTAGAAAATTATGTTTTATTTTTTTATTAGTTATTTATTTTTAATTATCATTGTTTATACATGTTTTGTTAGTTGATATATATGAAGATTCTAGTCATGGAAAACGTTAACAAAGATCACTTGTCGATAAAGTGTCCAATACAGTCCAATATGTGGATATAATGACAGATATATTTCATATTAGATAATATTTGTTTTTTGTTATATATATGTTTGTGTTTTTGTGTTGGTTTTTGTTTTCAATTTAATATTTTATAACCACAGTTTCATCATAAAAAAATATGATTGGACTGTAGTTATTATGTTTTAGGATTCATATATAATATAATCACAACTAATTCAATTACTT
The DNA here is from genome assembly GCA_963277665.1 of Viscum album. NCBI lineage: Eukaryota > Viridiplantae > Streptophyta > Magnoliopsida > Santalales > Viscaceae > Viscum > Viscum album. The sequence goes on from OY728167.1 coordinate 691,920,059, forward strand.
AATTTTATTAGGTTAGTTATATTAATTATTTTATGATTTACATAAAAATATTCTATCTTTTAATCTTATAACATTCATTTTTATTGTATCTTTTCAATGATATTGATTCCTATATGAATGTTGAACTTACCCATCTTTTCAATTTGTTTGAAAAATATTTGTTAAGTATGATTGTGATTTAAATTATCAGGTATGTGCCTCTTTTAATTAAAGTTAAAAATTGAGTATTTAGACAACAATTTTATGCTTTAAGTTGGTATATTCTGTTTATTTTTATAGGTTTTTTATCTACTTTATATAGGGTTATGGATTTATAAAGAAATATATACACTGCACAAACATTTCAATTTTCAGGTATGTCTCTTTTAGTTGAAGCTTTAAAAAATAAGTAATTATAAAATTGGTTTTTGCTTAAATTTTGTATATATTTTTTATAGGTTTCATAGGTTTTAAGTATGGATCTTTTAATTAAAATTAAATAAATTATTATATATATAAATTATTTTCTACTTTTATTTGGTATATTGTGTTTGATTTTACAGGGTTGTTCTTTGGATTAAGTTAGTGTACTAGGTGAAGTACATAAATCTTTTATCAAATTGTTAAAAAAATAATTTTTATTCTTTTTAAAAGTTATTTATTTTTAATTAGTACTATTTATATGTGTTTTGATAATTGATGTATTAAAATATAGGTCATGGAAAAGGTTTAGCAATGATCAATTTTCAATACAGATAAAAATAAATTCAACTATATGAAATTATTGGTAAATATATTTTATATTAGATAATATATGTTTTGTCTAATGTATATATGTGTGTGTGTGTGTGTGTTTTTTTATTTTCAAATTAATGTTTCATAACTATAGTGTCATCGTCAAAAAGGAAGGGTGGAATATAATTATTTTGTTTTAATATTCATATTTGAGATAATCACAACTGGGATGATGAATAAATTTGATATGGGTTAGTTATGTTAATTATTTTGGGTTTTATATCATAATATTCTATTTTTTAATTTTATAACATTCATTGAAATTGTATATTTTCAATGAGGTCCATTCGTATAAAAATAAAGAACTCACCCATCTTCAAATTTTGTTTCCAAGATATTATTTAAGCATGGTTAACATTTAAATTATAAGGTATTTATATTTTATTTAATGATTAAAATATTAGTAACTAGAAAATAATTTTTTAATTAAATTTTGTATATTCTGTTTGTTTTTACAGGTTCATTGTTTGCAAACTATTTTTTAAGTTTGGTTAAATTTTAAATTATCAAGTATGTATCTTTTAATTTAAGTTTAAAAAATGCATAATTATACAATCGTTTTTTTCTTAAATTTTTTATATTTTGTTTGTTTCTACATGTTTTAGATGTTTCAGGTATGTATCTTTTAATTAAAGTTAAATAAATGAGTATTTATACATATTGTTTTCTACTTTTATTTGGTATATTGTGTTTGATTTTACAGGGTTGTTCTTTTCTTTATGTTAGTGTATTAGGTAGAGTGCATAAATATTTAGAAAATTGTTAAAGAAGTGATTTTTATTCTTTTTTATAATTTCTTTAATATTAATTATTATTGTCTATGCATGTTTGGATAATTGATATATTAAAATACAGGTCATGGAAAAGATTTAACAATGATTAATTGTCAATATAGAAGCTAAATAAATTCAACTACATGAAATTATTGGTAATTATATTTTTATATTTGATAATATATATTTTTTCGTATATATAGATGTGTGTTGGTTTATATATTCATGTTAATGTTTTATATTAGAGGTTTTATAGTTTAATTTTTTATTTGATGGAAAAAATTCTAAAATTATATTCATGTTTGTCTTGTTAAAATTTATGAATTTCAAGTTATAAAACTTAAAATATTATCATGTATTACATTTTATAATTAAATTTAATAAAGATACAGATTCTAGTATCCAAATAGACTTGATTTTATATGAATTTATGAAATATTTTTCATGATATATAGTTATGTTTGATTGTCGTAAAATTGTTTATGTTATATATAAATATTTTTTTCATTTATTCATTCTAAAACCCACTGGAATTGAAGTATTTGTGTACATATCAGGTTATTTAATTTACTTTCAAATGATAGTATGTTTCTTGATGGGTGTTGAGTTACTTTTTTACTGTTTATGTTTAATATTATATTTTACAAATAAAAAGTGTTCAAAAACTGATTCTTTTGTTATAACAGATATTTATGTTTAATATTACATTTTCCAATATTCTATATTTTAATACACAGAAAACATTTTTAATTAGATTCTTTTGTTAAATATTTTAATATTCCATCTTTTAATACCTTCTTTTCTGATTACAGGGAGGTTTGGGATGGAAGTATGAATTTTTTTTGAGAATTCACAGAGGTACAAGGAAAATTCATCCTGGAGAATGTGAAAAATGTTTTAGAAATCTGGTAGTAAGTTTTATTTTCACTGTTGTATCTGTTTTTTATAGGTTTTTAGATTTTGAGGCATGAAATTTATTCTATTTTAAAAAAATATCCAACTTTCAATGTTGATTTTTTTATAAGACGATGTAGAAACAAATCAATGTTGGTTATTTATAAAAATTGACATTGAAAGTTGATCTGTAAAAGACTTTCAACCTTGTTTATTCTTAAAATCTACCTTGAAATGGTCTTTCAACGTGGGTTCTTTTAAGTACCGACATTTAAAGTCTTAAGAAATTTTCCAATTAGACTTTCAATGTATGATTTATGTGAAATCTGATGTTAAGAGTTTTAAGCGATTCTCCAACTTTCAAAATAATATAACTTTCAACATCATTTTTTAATAAAACCAATGGTGAAATATTTATTTGATAGTTTCCACATAATTTTTATATTAATACCAATGTATAAATATATTTCCAATGTTAGTTTTTTATATAAACCTAAATTGAAATTCTTCATAAGTTCTCTTTTTTTTAATGTTTAGACTTTGGTTTTAGGAAAACCAGTGTTGAAACTATTATTTATAACATCACCTATATAAACATTAGTTAAAAATTGATGTTAAAAACTAAAAAACTGACGTGGGAATATACTTTTCCACTAGTGATAGTACCCTGATACCCGATCTTCCACTAACATAGCCCAAAGGGAATTTCTGATCCACATGGTTTGGAGACTAACACCTTTCATCATACATGATCAAAGAGGGAACAAATTTTACATAATATAGTGGAAGATAAAATAATACAAGCCAATATTCTCAACACTCGAAAAGGAGAAAGTATCAAAAACAAACAGGAAAAACCGTACCCAACGGGAAAACAAACATCCCAAATAAAACATCGTCCAAAGATGATAAGAAAAAACTAGATAGAAAAGATCTCAAATATCATGTGTAACAAGTGCACAATATATCCACTAGGCACCATCATCACTCCATGGTCCCAAGGATCAATAACATCCACCACCTCAAAATGGAACTTTCCCTTTTCTCAGACCTAGCATAAGAAACTATTCAAATTCCAGAATGAAAATGTAGGGTGTGAGATATAAATCCTAATAGGACCTCACTAAGTGTTCCATGATCAATACCAAAATAATAAACTGGTTTTTATTTCAATTTAAATTAAACAAGGAATGGAATTTACATATTTTCCATAGAACATTTTTTTCAATCAAAATATAGAAGATATAAAAAAAATCAAACAGTCTTAAATGAACATTTTATATAAAATAGTTTATACAAATCATTCAACATGAATAATAAAGTTCAATAAATTAATGGAATGTATAATAAAATCAAATAAAGTAAGAACCATGAAAAATATCCTTGTGATATGTTAGTTTATTTGGTAATAGGATCATCACACTTCTCATTTATCAATACAGCTCTAGATATGTGTGAAAACTCAAATCAATGCCCTATTCGAGGAGCCACTATGGGCAATCAATCTACATCCATTTCAGAGAGCCACTATGGGAAGTTATTCCAAACATTTTTTAGTTAGTGTTGTCATCATAATATTGTTCTAGGGGATGTTTTTTTCCCACTTACCAACTACCCAGGTGTACATGTGCTTTAATCAATCGATCGATCGATCAAATTGGCAATCAATCATTTCAAATAATTTCAATATATAATTTCCTAATTTAAGTTTTCAACATGCCTTTATCATTTGAAAATAAAATAATAGCTTTTCATCATTTAATGTCATTTAAAATCATCTTTCAACTTAATCCATTTTCTCAATATCAACATCAAATCATTTCATAAAATGATTTATAAATCAAGCCATCCTTTTTTATGAATTCACCCAAGAATTTCAATTCCATTAAAATTGGGGTTTTTCTCAAATAGCATGCCCTTTCAAATAAAAGAATAAATCATCACAAATCCATGATTTTAAATCAATTAAAAACTTATTTAAATTTAATCAATAAATACAAGGTTTTAATTTTAGGTTAAAGAATTATGTAACCACATACCTTTATATCAAGGAATCATAATTCACAACACCCGCAATAGGGAATTCCAACGAATGATGAAGGCATGGGAGATCTAGGAACTCAACCTAGAATCAATATCTAACAAAATAGAGTTTAAATCCACTAATTTCATTATGATCTATAAAACATTAAGGGGGATATAAAGAGAGATCAGAAAAAACTACATGAGAGAAGATCCACTTACTTATAGGAGACTAAACGGGATCAATTCCACTTTGATCCAACAAGAAAATGGTTTAGAGGGGAAAAAATCACATCATGGGGTCCTATAAGGATGATAAATAATATTATGGTCGATTGGGGAAATTAGAAACTTAAAACAAGTGTTTGGGATTTTTAAATTAATTTTTGGAGGAATTAAAAATCGCACACATGGTTTTCTGGGAGGGCCATGGTGCGCCCTAACTATGCACCCCTACTAAACTTTAGGATGGGGTGCATGGTTTGTATTCATAGTTAAACTAATCATGTTCTAGATGTATATTCCTCATTTCCTATGGGGTGTATGGTTTGAAGGGGATGGTCACACGGTTTTTACAAAATGTGTGCCCCCTTCCAAAGGCTTACAACAGGGTGCACAGTTTGTTGGGCCAAACCGTATGGTTTTTCATAACTGTGTGTCAACCATGAAAAACCTATTGGGATTCTAAAATTTTTCAAATTCTCTCAAAATGACCCAAAAAATAAGACCCTACTTAAAGGAGATCTAAACAACTGTCAATAAATACATGAAAGTGAGTAATGGGATGTTACAACCTCCCTACCATAAAACCATAAAAACTTTATGTCACCATAGAGCCTGTGAAGAAGATTATATACCAAAGAGATGAGTCCATTACTCTCTCATCACTTGTTAACACTCTAAAATATCATGAGAATTATAACCATGCTTCCATAGCACACAAACTAAATCTATCGCCCTACCACAAAGTACCTTTATCTTAGAATCAACTATATTGACTAGATTCTCAGTCATGGATCAAATCAGGATCAACATCAAGATCACTCCAACTCAAAACATGATATGGGTCAAAAAGTAACTTTTGAAGCTATGATACATGAAACACATTATGGATCATAGTAAAATATGATGGAAGTGGTAAATGGTAAACCACTTTCCCCACCCGCTCAACAATCTGAAAAGGACACACAAAGTGAGGATAAATCTTACCTTGCCTCCCAAGATGTTAGTGACCCAACCAAGGTGAAACTCTAAAAAACACTTGTTCACAAACTAAAAACTCCAAATTTCATATACAACCATCAACATAATATTTTTACCTGTTATTTGTTGTCAAAATTATCTGATGAATCAAATAAATCTTTTTCGTCATTTCTTGGAAAAAAACTCGCTCCAACCAAGGACCTTTCACCAATATCTAACCAACACAATAGAGATTTATAACGACGGACATACAAGGCCTCAAAAGGATATATTAAAATTTCATAATGGTAACTATTATTATAATAAAACTCATCCAGTCCCAAATGAACATCCCAAGATCCACCAAAGTCAAAAATTAAATCTCGTAACATATCCTAAAGAGTCTTTATAACTCGTTCTATCTGGTCATCCATTTGAAAATGATATATCGTGCTCAAACAAAACTGAGATACCATCATATCTTGAAGGGATCTCCAAAAATAGTCGATAAAAAGGGGATCCCTATCAAATACTATAGTAGATGTAACTCCATGAAAACATACAATCTATTTCACATAGATATTTCCAAACACTTCAACTTTGGTTTTATCTCAAATGGGTATAAAGTGGGGTGATTTGTTCAGCCTATCAATTATAATCCATATCACATTATTTCCTTGAGGGGTACATGAAAATACAACCACAACTTCCATATAAATCTCATCCCACTTCCAATTCAGCACTGGAAGTGTCTTATGTAATCCCAAAGGTCTTTGGTGCTCATCCTTGAACTAATGGAATGTATAAGAATAAGAAACAACATCATCAGTGTCTAATATCATTACTGGCCCCCAAAATCAGCACCACATTTCATAAAACATCTTTAATAGCTCCAGGGTGCACCGCCCATTGGGAATTATGGAACTCACCTATCATAGTATTTATCAAATAAAAAAGAAACAAAGAACTAGTTATGGAAACACAGGATACCCTCATAAGAGAAAGACCACTCACCAATAGTCACCCCACCATAACGAGAGTCCCTAATTCCAAGTAATTCATCATCAAGCTGTTACTCCTGAAGAATAATCTCAAGAAGAGCAAAGTTCAACTGAACACTTACCATAAAAATTTCATATCCTTCTTCCAAGACTCCTAAATGAAACTCTGAAAAAAATATATATCAAGTTCCACTCTTCTAATGATTCTTTCATGGATCGGGTAATAATTTTCCTACTCAGAGCTTCAGTGATGACATTCCCCTTCCCTGGGTGTTGGAAATATTGAAATCAAAATACTGCAGGTACTCCACCTAACACTTCTAATGAAGGTTTAAATATTTTTGAGATCAGATATAACTCAGAAAATTGTGGTTATAAAACATGGTAAACCTTTCCCCAAAAAGGTAATGCAACCATATCTTAAGTTCATGCATTACAACTATGAGTTTAAGGTCATGGGTTAGGTAATACTTCTCATGTGTCCTAAGTTTTCTAGATACATAGTCTACCACATGATCACCCTACATAAGAACGCATCCCAAACCCAAACTTGATACATCACAAAATACCACATTGTGATACCTGGCCTCTGAAAGAGTCGACACCAACACAAAAGTCAAAATATGTTTCAAATCAACAAAAAAACTCTAACATTTATCTTCCCAAGTGAACTTCACCCCCTTATGAGTGATAGAATTCATCGAAGAATCCAACTTTGAGAAATCCTTTACAAACTGGAGATAATACACCGCTAAACCCAAGAAGCATCAAATGTCAAAAACATTTTTTGGTTTCTCCCATGTCAGAATAGTTTTCACCTTCTCAGGATCAACTGAAATTCCATGTTTAGAGACTATGTGTCCTAAGAAATTCACTTCTTGAATCCAAAAAACACATTTTGATAGCTTGGAATAGATTCAGTGATTTATCAACATTTCTAGAATTAATCTTAGATGACGTGCATGATCCTCCTCAGACTGAGATTAAATTGGGATCTCATCCAAAAATACCAGCATTAATGTATCAAGATACTCATGGAAGATTTTTTTCATCAAGGCCATAAAGACTACAGGGAATTTGGTTAGACCAAATGTAATGACAAGATACTCATAATGGTCATACTTACTTTGAAAGGATATTTTCTAAATTTTATATTCTTTTATCATCAACTTGTGATAACCACATCAAAGATCAGTCTTCAAGAACTGCTTCACCTCTTTCAACTAGTCAAATAGATCATAAATCTATGGTAGCATATACTTTTTCTTTACCATAACTCAATTGAGATTATGATAATAAACACATGGGAAAATTGTTCCATAATATTTCTTATAAAAGTGAACAGGCACCACCCAAGGTGACACACTCCGGTGTTTGAAGCCTTTCCCAAATAGGTCATCCAATTGAGTCTTCAACTCTTTCAGTTCAACCAGTTCCATATGGTAATAAGGAATAGATATTGGTTAAGTATTAGGTGTTAAATAAATAGATTACTTTACCACTCTTACTGGTGGAAAAATAGAAAAATTATAAGGAAAAACATTTGGAAACTCGATGAAAATTAGGGGGAAATCATCACTCAAATATTCCCACTCCAAATCAAAAGAAAACTCTCATATTATTTTCCCTAACTTCAGATAAGAAGGTTCGAATCTACTCGACCTTGTGTCCCATTCTCCATGAAAAAAAATGGTACACCCCATCAAGCATAGTAAAGGAGACCTACAAAAGATAACAATCAAATTAAACCTTATTATCAATGATCCAATCCATCCTTATAATTACATCAAGATGTTTCATGTCAAGAACCAAAAGAATATAGGCAAGCTAAATCTCTGATATTGAGAAGATATAAGCAGGGAAACAAAGACCATCTTCTCTCTTCATTATGAGGGGTATGTTAATATCCTTCACATATGATAAGATATCTATAGAAATATTTATTAGGTTCACAATACTTGTCTATATAAACAATTTAGATGAACCAGTATCAAATAAAGTAATCACTAAATATGAAGCAATAGTGATAGTACTTCTCACAATCGCTGGACCTGTATTAGTTTCCTCTAGAGACTCTTACACTATGTGAAGAATCTTCCTTACAGATGTTTGTGACTAGAACCCCTTAGTTCACAAAGAATCTAACTACACTTCAGTACTTTTAGTAACTAATGAACCCATGTCACTGCACGAATTAGAAAACATATGACAGAACTTCTATAGGTGTATTAAGTGACCGCATGAACTAAAAATCTTAGGTTCATCAGAGGAAACCCTTTTTGAATGCCCAACCTTTCCACACTATAAGCAAGTCAAAGGACCTTTTTCAAGAACTGTAGGAGTTCTAGAGGATGTCTGTTATCAAGAACCACCATGAAACTAATCACACTTCCTATTTTCTTTAAAGGAACTCACAAAACTTCCACTGGGAGAAAAAGGAACTCCTGTCAACCCTGACTTACCATACAGATCAATCTTAACCATAAATGCCCTATCCAGTACATCAGTATATGAAGTGAAATTCAGTAAGAAAACATATTAATATATATCAGTTTAGAGACCCATATCTAACCGTCAAGCCTTCATTTTCTCATTCGATACAATCTCAAGTGAAAACTTCACAAGCTCATAAAATTGGTTCTCATACTACGTCATGGTCTCGTCATCCAGCTGGAGGTTGAAAGACTCTATAGCCTTAACCATTATCATAGATTTTAGATAGAATTTATCATTGAAAAAAAACTTTAAATTCCTTCCAATCCAAACCCTTGTGCTTCTTAATCGTTACCATCGAATCCCACTATATTATGTTGTACCCTTCCAGCTTAAAGGTAGCACACTTAAACATAATTGGATCAGACATCTCTAAGAAATCAAAAGTGCATTATATCTTGTTCAGGTAATCCTCATCTTTTTTAGGTTCATTAGATCCTTGTAAATCAAGTGGTTTATAGCAAAGAAACTCTTGAGAATGATTCCAATATTTATCCCTTTCAGGTTCCAAAACTAGAGGCTGAATGGGAATGGGTGTAGGTACTTGTCCCAGAGCATGTACAACAAGCAAAACAATCTCAACAATATTTGATTCCATGGGATGATCTACTCGTTTTGGTTCACCAGTAGCTTCCTCCTGGGGCCTATTTAAATGCCTTATCAAAGGCATGATGCTACAAAACATCAGCAAACAACACTGAAATATCTGAATATTAATCAAATAAACAACTCAAATGAGAGCAATGGGAATATAAATCCCATCAGATAAGATTTCAAGATTTGGATTTCAACATACTCAAATCAAAATCAAGGAAAATGCTATAATCAGATCAAAACATTCCTCAAATACACTTTTCTCCAAACAACCATGATTAATTAAGGATCATTATGATAAGAGTTGGCTAGGAACTCGCTCTCAACTACCTCCTAAGTCCCACCAAGTGTAACATCCAGAATTTTTAGAAAAGAAAGTATATTTTATAGCATACATAATATATCACATCAAGTTTAAATTAACAACTTATTATTATTATTTAAATGTTTTTGATATAACATATTTGTTAGATTGGCATGAATGAATAGTATTAGTTGAATTATTAAAATATTGTTTACACATGTACATAGAATTATTTGGTGACCAATTAATTATAAATTAATGTAAGACCTTTCTTAAAATAAAATGAAATGTTTTACTAAAAAACTATTCAAATGTGTACAAGTGTCTTTTATAAATAATAAAATAGCTCTTGTTTGATTATATTAATGAAATATATATGTAATATAATAAATATAATTTTTAAAATTCATTTTATGTTTTTTCTAGACATTATATAATAATAAATCCAATTTTACACATAAAAGAAGAATTTCTCAAAAATGCCAGTTTTGCCACCTTTTGATGGTGCACATGTTTTAAATCTATTTTTTGTCACTTTTATAAAAATAATTGACAAAATAAAGTTATTATTTTTAATTGGGACATAAAAATTTAATTTTGTTTAATTTTTGGTATTTTTCTGATAAATTTCATATTTTAATGAATAGTGAAAAATATTGAATTTTAATTCAAAACTACTTTTTCATCAAATTTATTTATATAGTTAGATTATCATTTTAATTGGTTTTAAAGAATAATTAAATAAATTTTTTATTAGTTAATATAATTTAGGTCATTTTAATCAATTTCACATTGAAATTGAATATAAAAACTTTGTGACCTTTTAAACGTTTTTACTTTAAAAACTTGTTTTCTTGATCTGTCAACGGGATTAATTTTAAATTAATTTTTCCACTTCTGTGAATTGAATTTTTAAAAACATACATAATCGGTTGTAATAATTATGAAAACCGTGATCTAATAGAATCAACTTAATTTTTGGTGAATAATAACTTTAGTATTTTATTTACCACAGTTAAGGGTAATTCTGATAAATAAGGGTAAAAATAATATTATAGTATAATAAAATTATCCTAACACTTTTCCAAATTTCATTGGAATAGTGGGTTTCGACCAAAATCAACCTTAGGCTAAATTATAACCTTTTCATGCTACTTGGGTAAGAATATGAAATTTATTATATTTTATTTAAAGATAAGTTAAAAATATCATACACATATTTTTAATAAGTAAATCATTTTTAATATAGGGTTATATAAAAGATAAATTTTACTATAAATAGTCATTCTAAATATAAAATATTTATCTACATCACAATAATTTATTTATATTTTTTAGACATTAAATAATTAAATTTAATTGTGACATAATGATGATGCAGTAATTGATTTATTAAAAGAATAATCAAATAAATGATATTAATAATATTAAAATAAATATAACTTGAAATATATGATGTCATACAAGAATTTTATAGATGACTTTAAAATTTTAGGGATGATTTAAAGTATTTTTTTTGAAGGAATCATGTTTTTATGATATTTTTAAAAAGTTAATTATTGAATAGTGTTAAAATTGACATTTATGAGATTTTAAAATAAATAATATTTTATTAAATGATATAAAATTCATAAAAAATATATAATTCATCCAACTGAGTGGGGTAAGTCTTAAAATTTCATTAATGAATTATTTTTTATCATTTGAAATTTTATAGTAATTATATTTACTCTCAAAGTGTAAATTACATAATGTCATGGTATGAATTAATAAGGATTAAAACAAAATGATAAGGATTAAAAAAAATCAAAACTTGTCTAATTTTAATTTCATTAATGGATTTAAATCCAAAATCATCTTATCTTTTAAATAATTTAGTTTGGATCCATTTGGCATAGAAAATGAATTTATATTAATTTATTACTTTGAATAATCCCAAGAGTGCCTCTCCCCTCTCATATAAAATAGAACCCATTCATCTCTATTTATTATAATTAAAAAATCATTTGTTTCACCCAATATCTGACCAAATACCTTCCTATAATACATCTCTACATTCTAGAGTCATTAGTTTAGTTAGAACACCTTCCTTGGAGGTTTTAATCAAAGGTGATCGTCCGAAGGAAAGGTAGCATTTTCATTTAAGTGATTATATTTTATTTCTTCTTACACTTCCTTAAAATATTCATCAAACATGATGAAATAATAACTCAAGTATCCTCAATATAATTATATGTTATTATGTTAATATCATCACCTAAATCCATATCTGATTTCATCAAATGGGAAATGAATTATTTGTTCGTGTGTACGGCAGACTACCACCTTGCGAATAAAAATAATTCGTTTTCCATCACCATCTCTCAAGACTAGTTATAATGATGGAATTAATGCTTATATATGATATTCATGAACTTTTTATCATTATAAAATAATAATATATCAATTATGTTCTTACCTTTCCATGCACATAAAAATGATAATGTTGTTCATGCGTTCATGTGAACTATCACTTCCACGAAACGATGTGATTCATTTTTCTTCACCACATCACATGGATGATATATATTAGTATATTTAAATAATTAGTGTTATATTAATTATATTATTATCATTATTTAAATATAAAATAATAATTACCTACTTTACACAAATGATTAATGAAAATGGAAATGTTACTCATGCATATGTATGGCCTACCGTCTCCATGATTATAATGTTGTTCATTTCTCATACCATAAATAAATGGTTTGATTTAAAAGTGTAATTGATTTATAAAATTTACTTTTATTTCATGAATATTATTCTGTATATGATGTAATTATGACCTTTTTGACTATATGCGTCATTTCAAAGTCATTTTGGACTCGAGTACCGGATATCAACAAAGTAACCGATGTGAACATAAATAATTAAGTAATTGTTATAGCATTAAAATAATACATATCAAAGGAATAATAAAATTTAAAAAGGTTCTTAAGAAAGTAAATAATTAACAAAAATTTATTATTCAGTAAGATAATGATTGTACGTGATGAGTCGAACTCAAGATAAGGGACTTTCTTTTACAAAACCTCTTTAAAAGTTACTCATTAAACTATTTTTAAAAAATCCAAAAATAATGTTTTTTAAATTATATGTAATGAACATATTTTCACTATTTTATTTCTATTTAATGTTTTAATGATTATTTTACAAGTTACACTTTTATTTTTCAAATAAATCATTTTCATTTTTGAGTGTGCTGCTTTATAAAAAAATTCAAAGTAGAAATGGTATTTTTCCTTTACGATTGTTTTATGTGTTATAATTATGTTATGGTTCTTGGGAATTGTTTAAGAATATGGTTGGTTCCATGATAAAATTAGGGAGGGTGATCCCGTGATAGCACTCTAATGCATTAGGTAATGAGAATGAGTTAAATGGTAGGGTTTATCCAAAGAGATTTAGGGAATATACCATGATAGGTATTCAAAATGTAACCATGAAGGTTAATCCCTATATATCCATGAAAGCTATAATGTAATAATGATATGGATGTCATAAGTAACCTTTATGATTTATGATTTCTATGGTTTTTTATATGAATCTTATGATTTTATGTGGTAATCTAAGAGTTTATGTTTTATGGGTGGAATGTCATACCCCGACCTCAGACTTCTATTTATTATTATTATTATTTTATTTTTACTTTTTACTCGGTCCCGCATCTTTTGGACAATGTTTATTTGGGACCCAGTTTGAAATTTTCGAAGTTCGATGTTTTTTGTGGGTCTCGGGCCGGTGCGCGGTCACCGCACCACTAGCGGTGATTGTACGTTTGGTCGTAGTGAATGCGTTGTCGCCAGGTCATTCGAATAAATAATAAAATTAGATGAATAAATTAATTTGACTGGAATAAAAAGCTAAATAAAATTTTATAATGGAAAAACATGGTTAGTGTTTAACCCATAATCAAAAATAATATTATTGCGCAGATGATAATTTTGTTATTATTTAACCTGGTAGTAATACTACTATTATTAAATTGTTATAAATATAATTATTAATGAAATGTAATGAAATTATCACCTTAATTATCATTAAGTTTGTTTCTTATTTTCTTTTGTTGTTATTAATACTATTATTATCATTTTTCTATTAATATTATTACTCCTATTATTATTGTAACATTTATATTATTGTTATTATTATCACTTAAAATAAATTGGATAAGAACCAGTTGTTTTTATTGGGTTTATTAATTTTTATTGGTTCTATTTTAATTATAATTATTATTACATTGTTGTTATTATATATATATATATATATATTTTAAACCCTAATCTACCTATCCCTCACCCCTCATTCCTGTGCGCCGCACGAACCACCGCCTCCCCCTTCATCGGCCTGTTCCGACATGCGATCCCCCCTACCCAGGTTTCCCAGTCCGGCGCGGCTCCCTCCTCCCAGACCGGATTCCCTCTCACCCTCCTACAACGGTGCCCAGCCGAACCAGCAACTGACACCCCCTCGATGCAGCACCCCCTCTTTGTTTGTTCTCCCTTTTTGTGCACTAGGACCCCCTCCTTGGGTCCTCCTTCTCTGCACGAAGCCAGCCGACCCAGATCACCCTACCCTCCTGCAGACTGCCTCCCACCACGCCTCCCTCAGCCATCGGCTCTCCCTCACAAGACAGCCAGCAGCCCTCCCCTACTTGGCCTCCTCTCTATCCGCCCGCACCAACCGAGCCCTCCTTCTCCCCTTGACCCAGTGCTGCCACCTGCCTCCCACGTTGCACCTGTCGCCCCCTGCCTCATCCCTCCTTCAGGCCTCCGCCAGCTCCTTCTTTCCCTCAAACTCCCCATAAAGTGGTCGTTTTTCTCTTCTTTGGGGTGCAGTGATGGTGTGAAGTAGGTTCTGCTCCGGGTTTTCGGATGTTTTTCCAACTTTGAGGTAGTAACCCCATTTCTTTTACTTTTAAATTAAGTTTACTTTGTTTTCTTGTTCTTCGTACCATTGTTAATCATTAATTAGACAATTAATGTTTGTAAATTTAATTGAATCTTGTGAAATTGATTGGTTTTGATCCGTTGGTTTCATCTCGGGCTAAGTTTTATGTCTGTTTCTTGGTTTTTCACCTGCTAAATTAGAGTGTTTTTGTGCTTTAATCTTTATAGTAATTATCTTTTAGTGCGTCGGTCTCTTCCTTGTGTTTTAGGTCCGTCTCGGTTGGTCAGTCACTTTTTATGGTGGATTTGGTTTTAAAGTGGTGACTTTATGTGAAACAGTGTTTGTTTTATGTGGAAAGAATTTAGTCGAGTCACTGCTTATAATTTTATAAATCATTCATGTGGTTTATTAAATCATGTGTAGGATTGAAATTGTATTTTGATATGGTTTTGGTATGCAGTTGTTGTTTTTTTTTTGAGAGTTTGGGTCCTCTTCGGGTTTAAAAGATTTTGGGGGTGTTACTGAGGTTGTTTTATAAGTTATTTTAATGGTGTTTTTTTGTGTAAAAGGTGCAAACCATGTTGAGAAAATGTTTCAAGGTGCGTTTGACCTTAAAGAGAAGAAATGGAGTGTGTTTTTAGGGTAAAGCCTTATTGTGAATTTTAGAAAAGTTGTATTATTTAATGAAATGATTTATTTATTGGTGAGTGTGATGCGAATGATACTTTGGGAAGATTTCGGTGCGCGCTTGATTTTGCTTTTGGTTTATGTGAGTCCCGGATAACTTTTTGGTCGTGCTTTGGTCCTTCCGCATTAATTGTTTATGGGTTTTATTTAACTGTTGTAGGGTGTTGCTCTGACATGGCCGCAAATCCCCTTGTTGGGTTCACAAAGGTTTTCTCGGGTCACGTCGGACCGCGCTCCATCTTCCTCCGCCGAAGGCGAAGCGATTCAGATTTTTTCGGATTGTTCGCCTTTATTTATAGGGCACACCTTGTTTTACCGCATGTTTTGGGTTCGTTCCATTTCGTCTGCACCGGTTTCAAGGTGGGTTTTACTCTATTTATTCATTTGGATTATTTTTAAGACAGTGTTTCTATGTTTTTAGATACTTTGTGTTGTTGCGGCGCATTGGAAAGGTTTTTCTATGATATTACGGTCGTCGGCAAGTGGCGCGAGCTTGTGTGCAAGTTGGGACGTTCTGCATCGTCGTCGTAACCGAGCTACGAGTCGAGGTAGGTCCCCCACTTAACTCACCTTTAAATTTAGGATTTATTAATTGCTTGATTTTTTATTAATTTTAATTAATGAGAAATAATATAAGATAATTAATTTTTAAATGATTATTTGGTGTGAAAAGAGCCGTTTATTTTATATCAAACACTTGAAACATCTTCTTGACAAGAGGACACCCAGTATTGAAAGAATGATTGTTTGGCCTTTAAACATAATTCACGGAACATCAAATGTACTTATAGTTTTAAAGATAAATGATTTCTTATGAACAAGTGTTTTGGGTTTTCTCGAGAAATGTGGTTTTTCTTTAAAATTGGTGAAGGCCCGTTTGGAACTTTAATAAAATAAATTATTTTGTAAAACCCATTCAGGGGTGATATTTGGTGTGTGTTGATTCTGTGAGCTGTATGTGATGTTTGTGCATCGTGACTGATTGATTTACATTATGGATTCACCCCTTTTTATTGCTTGTGTTGACATGGGAACCTGGCATAGTGAGTGAATCTTCTGAGAACGATTGTTGCACTAGATTAGATTACGCACTGGCTAGTGGCCCCATAGTAGTGGAATACTGAGTTATTAATTCTATGGGGATTGGGCCCCTCGGTTAGGCCATGTAGGGCTATGCCGAGCGTTAGGGCGTTATGACGTCATCGAGTTAGGTCATGCCTTCAGGATGAGTCAGATTTATAGTATCTCCTAGGTTCGACCCATGTTTCTTTTAGTGTTTATTTGTATATGGTGGACGATTGAGAGGTCTAGTTCGGTAGCTGGCCCCAGTGTGACACTTTTTTCCATTTCCCTTGGTGTGTGTTGTGTGTTATGTGTAGTTTTCCTTTTTGGATAATAACTAAAGTTTGGTTTTCTAAATTTCACGCAGAAATGTTTTAAAATGCTATACGCTTATTCCATAAAAACGTTAAACTTTTTTAAAATTAAAAAGGGAAATGGGGGGATACTTGTTTTAGAAATGAAAGTGTGTGTGGAAACTAATATTTTATATAATTTAGTTCAAACCTGAAATTGGTAGGTTCTTTATTTGAAGGTAGTGCATTGGGAATAGATATCGGGCTAGCCTACTGAGTTTTAATAATCACTCCTATATTTCTTTTCTGTTTTAGTGTTTGTGTAGGCTACAGCTTGGGTGCATTCTCCTTAGACGACGTTTGGTCATGAGTTGGGGAGTGACCCATGAGCTCACATGGAGATAGTGGTTGTCTCTTTCGGTTAGTTTCATTTTCTCTTGTTCTTGTTTATTTACCTTACTCTGTTTATTTATTTTGTGCTACTCTGTTTAATTTCTGCTGCTTTATTTATTTATTTTTACTAGGCGAAATCGGTCCCACATCCTCTGTGGATGCCCTGGCGCTTGTCGCCAGCCCGAGAGGATCGGGAAAGCTTCTCGAGCCATGTCGCGGACCGGCTCGGGCAACCGGCTCAGGGTAGACCTGGGTTGGTTTGTGAAAAAATGGTATCAGAGGAGGTTAGCTCTTAGCGGACCTCTCTTTTCAGATCGACTTTTGTTATTTGGGATGTCCAGTAGATGGAGATTTGGATTGTCGGGGCTCAGGAGGTAGGTTACGGGCCGGTGTCTGATCACCACCACTTGTGACGAGACCTGAGTTACCAGGGATAGTCCGGGATTTGAATATTTTATCTTTGGTTGTTTTGGATTGAGTAATGACAATGGAGGTGAATCGGTTCACTTTGTGGACTCACATGGGGTGGTAACCCTTGTGGAGTCCAAGTGTCCGGCTCAAGGTCCTCTTAGTGTTATGCTTTACCTGGGGCCCGGCTCACCACCATGTCACTAGGTCAGACATATGTACTAGTTCCTCATTCCATTGGGTTATTACTGCTTGTGTTTTGTTTTTGTCTCAGTTGATATGAGTGTGCATTAAAAGTGGAATTGGTTTTTAAATGGAAAAGTGTTTCTTCCAAATTGTTTTTGAAATTACTAAAGTGGGTTTTTAAAGATAAGGTGTACCGGTTTGGAAAAACATGGTATGTTTTTGAATTTGATAAGAAAAAGAAGTGTTTGAGCCTTGGCACTCCTTATGGAGGGTCACACGTGCGTGAGTATGTATGGAAGTGCGTGGGGGAACTTGTTTGCAAATGATATGAACGAGATTGAATGAACGCACATGTGACGGTTCATAAGGTTCCATAGTTGTGTTTTAAAAAAATTGTAAAGAAATAATGGTTTTGGAAAAGTTATTTCTCCTTGTGTTGTATATGTTTGGATTATGGGCATATTGCCCTTAGTTTGTGTTGTTGCTTTGATTGATTTTTGGCTTGATGCTAGTTTTGATGGTTTTTTTCGTACTATTATGATTATGCCTCCTAGAAATCCTCCCAAAGTTGTTAATGATTTATGTTCAGTTCTTTGTTCCTTTTCCGTGTTTCTTGCTTATCGAGGTAGTCGAAGTCTGTTAGAGGTAGTTGTATTGTTCTGAAAGATAGTGTGTCATCGGGTTGTTGGGAACTCCCAGGGTGGTCAAGGTTCGTACCGCCCTCGAGTTATTTGAGGGTTCATTTATGGGTTAGTAAGATGAAATGTCTCGTCGTCGTTAGATTTTTGGGTGTGACTAATGTTGGTCGACTTCCGTGAAGGTTCCCCACCTGGCAAGGAGTGTGGGCTGGTGGAACCTGTCTCCAAGAAATCATCCTCGTCGGTACCGGCTCCTAGTTCGTCAGACCGCTCTCTTGTGCACCACTAGTATGGCCTGTCTAGACATTCTAATTCGTCATGTTGCATCCCTTTGAAAATGTATGACCATCTTGGTTGTTTTAATCCTAAAACAGAAGGAGTTAGAGACCAGAAGATGAAAATGCCTAACTATGAGGCAGGAGATGCTTCAGCTATCGGGGCCCCATCCACAGTTCTCGGGGTGAAGCTCGCGCACAGTCAGGAGTTGTTGAGGGTGTGTGGAACCTCGGTCTAGATAATGAATTCAGCTTTGGAATGGAAATATCCAAAATTTCCCTTGTTCTATTCTATTTGCTGTCGTAAGCTCATCCTTGCTGTGGTGGCGTGATGAGACTGTTTCACCACAATCCAAGCGGTCTTATCTACTCTCAGTGTGGTTCTTAAGTTGTTTGGTCTCTCTGAATGGTGTGGGCCCGTGAATAAACGGACATGTTCTATTTTTGAGTTGGTCCTAGCTGTTTTCGATAGGGGAATGTTCATTTCAAGAATTTTATGGGAGGTATTGAGTTAATTTCTTATCCTAAAGTTGTTGGATAGTTCTGTATCAAGCTTTCCGTCAATGTCTCAGGTGTGTTGTCCAGTCCATGTGGGGAAAATGAATGAGTTTGGTTTGGGAGCTCCCGCGTTGGCCCACCCCAGTGGTGGTGTGTTCGGATTTCAGGGTTCTTGTGTTAGTGGAATTCTTATGGTGGGGAGAAACCATTCGTGTTCTTCCCTCAACCTCATAAATAGGGTTTTCTCCATGAATTGGTCGGGTGTGACATTTTTTGGGAATAGTTACTCTGAGGCTCTCGTTTTTCATTGGTTTT
This sequence comes from Viscum album, assembly GCA_963277665.1. NCBI lineage: Eukaryota > Viridiplantae > Streptophyta > Magnoliopsida > Santalales > Viscaceae > Viscum > Viscum album. Next base: position 691,939,783 of record OY728167.1, read on the forward strand.
GTCTGGGCATGGACTCTAGTTGTGTCGACTATTGTCTTGATGACTTTCTGGGGGCAGAAAGTGTCCGTGGTGGGGAGAATTGTCATACCCACACCTCAGACTTCTATTTATTATTATTTTTATTTTTACTTTTACTTTTTACTCAGTCCCGCATTTTTTGGACGATGTTTATTTGGGACCCGGTTTAAAAATTTTGAAGTTCGATGTTTTTGGTGGGTCTCGGGCCAGTGCGCGGTCACCGCACCGCTAGCGGTGATCATGCGTTCGGTCATAGTGAATGCGTTGTCACCCGGTCGTTCAAATAAATAATAAAATTAGATGAATAAATTAATTTTACTAAAAAAAAGTTAAATAAAACTTTATAATGGAAAAACATGGTTAATGTTTAACCCATAATCAAAAATAATATTATTGCACAGATGATAATTTTGTTATTATTTAACCTGGTAGTAATACTAATATTATTAAATTATTATAAATATAATTATTAATGAAACGTAATGAAATTATCACCTTAATTATCATTAAGTTTGTTACTTATTTTCTTTTGTTGTTATTAATACTATTATTATCATTTTGCTATTAATATTATTACTATTATTATTATTGTAACATTGATATTATTGTTATTATTATCACTTAAAATAAATTGGATAAGAACCAGTTATTTTTATTGGGTTTATTATTATTTTTTTTTTGTTCTATTTTTATTATAATTATTATTACATTGTTGTTATTATATATTTATATTTTAAACCCTAATCTACCTATCCTGCACCCCCCATTCCTGTGCGCCGCGCGAACCGCCACCTCCCCCTTCATCGGCCTGTTTCGCCATGCGATCTCCCCTGCCCAGGTTTCCTAGTCTGGCGCAGCTCCCTCCTCCCAGTACGGCTTCCCTCTCACCCTCCTGCAACGGTGCCCAGCCAAACCAGCAGCCGACACCCCCCTCAATGTAGCACCCCCCCCCCCCTTTGTATGTTCTCCCTTTTTGCGCACCAGGACCCCCGCCTCGGGTCCTTTTTCTTTGTACGAAGCCAGCTGCCCCAGCTCACCCTACCTTCCTGCGGACTGCCTCCCGCCGTGCCTCCCTCAGCCATCGGCTCTCCCTCACAAGACAGCCAGTATCCCTCTCCTACTCGGCCTCCTCTATGTCCGTCAGCACCAGTCGAGCCCTCCTGCTCCCCTTGACCCAGCGCCGCCACCTGCCTCCCACGTTGCACCCGTCGCCCCCTACCTCAGCCCTCCTTCAGGCCTCCGCCAGCTCCATCTTTCCCTCAAACTCCCCATACAATGGTCGTTTTTCTCTTCTTTCGGGTGCGGTGATGGGGTGAAATAGGTTATGCTCCGGGTTCTCGGATGTTTTTCCAACCTTGAGGTAGTAACCCCATTGATTTTACTTTTAAATTAATTTTACTTTGTTTTCTTGTTCTTCGCACCATTGTTAATCATTAATTAGACAATTAATGTTTGTAAATTTAATTGAATCTTGGGAAATTTATTGGTTTCGATCCATTGGTTTCATCTCAGGGTAAGTTTTATGTCTATTGCTTGGTTTCACACCTGTTGAATTAGAGCCTTTTTATGCTTTAATGTTTATAGTAATTATCTTTTAGTGCATCGGTCTCTTCCTTGTGTTTTAGATCCATCTCGGTTGGTTAGTCACTTTTTGTGGTGGATTTGGTTTTAAAGTGGTGACTTTATGTGAAACTATGTTTGTTTTATGTGGAAAGAATTTATTCGAGTCACTGCTTATAATTTTATAAATCATGCATGTGGTTTATTAAATCATGTGTAGGATTGAAATTGTATTTTGATACGGTTTTGGTATGCAGTTGTTTTTTTTTTTTTGAGGGTTTGGGTCCTCTTCGGGTTTAAAAGCTTTTGGGGGTATTACTGAGGTTGTTTTATACGTTATTTTAATGGTGTTTTTTTGTGTAAAAGGTGCAAACCATGTTGGGAAAATGTTTCGAGGGGTTTCTGACCTTAAAGAGAAGAAATGGAGTATGTTTTTAGGGTAAATCCTTGTTGTGCATTTTAGAAAAGTTGTATTATTTATTGAAATGATTTATTTATTGGTGACTGTGATGCTAATGATACTTTGGGAAGATTTAGGTGTGCGCTTGGTTTTGCTTTTGGTTTATGTGAGTCCCGGATACCTTTTTGGTCGTGCTTTGGTCCTTCCACATTAATTGTTTGTGGGTTTTGCTTAATTGTTGTAGGGTGTTTCTCTGACATGGCCGCGAATCCCCTCGCTGGGGTCGCAAAGTGTTTCTCAGGTCATGTAGGACCTCGCTCCGTCTGCCTCCATAGAAGGAGAAGCGATTTATATTGCTTTGGATTGTTCGCCTTTATTTGCAGGGCACACCTTGTTTTACCGCATGTTTTGGGTTCGTTCCGTTTCGTCTGCACCGGTTTCATGGTGGGTTTTACTCTGTTTATTCATTTGGATTATTTTTAAGACAGTGTTTCTATGTTTTTAGATACTTTGTGTTGTTGCGGTGCATTGGAAAGGTTTTTCTGTGATATTACGATCGTCGGCAAGTGGCGCGTGCTTGTGCGCAAGTTGGGACGTACCGCATCGTCGTCGTAACCGAGCTGCGAGTCGAGGTAGGTCCCCCACTACACTCACCTTTAAATTTAGGATTTATTAATTGTTTTATGTTTTATTAATTTTAATGAATGAGAAATAATATAAGATAATTAATTTTTAAATGATTATTTAGTGTGAAAAGAGCTGTTTATTTTATACCGAACACTTGAAACATTTTATGGATGAGAAGACACTCAGTATTGAAAGAATGCCCGTTTGGACTTTAAACATAATTCATGGAATTTCAAATGTACTTCTAGTTTTAAAGATAAACGATTTCTTCTGAACAAGTGTTTTGGGTTTTCTCAAGAAATAAGGTTTTGATTTAAAATTGGTGAAGGCCCGTTTGGCACATTAATAAAATAAATTATTTTGGAAAACCCATTCAGGGGTGATCTTTGGTGTGTGTTGATTGCATGAGCTTTATGGGATGTTTGTTCATCGTGAATGATTGATTTACATTGTGGACGCACCCCTTTATATTGCTTGTGTTGACATGGGAACCTAGCATAGTGAGTGAATCTTCGAAGAACGATTGCTGCACTAGTTTAGATTATGCACTGGCTAGTGGCCCCATAGCAGGGGAATACTGAGTTATTGCTGCTATGGGGATTGGGCCCCTCGGTTAGGCCATGTAGGGCTATGCCGAGCATTAGGGCGTTATGACATCATCGAGGTAGGGCATGCCTTCAGGATGAGTCTGATGTATAGTATGTTCTAGATTGTTCACAATCTCCTAGGTTCAACCCATGTTTCTTTTAGTGTTTATTTGAATGTGGCGGATGATTGAGAGGTCTAGTTCGGTAGATGGCCCCTGTGTTCCACTTTTTTCCAATGCCCTTGGTGTGTGTTGTGTGTTATGTGTAGTTTTCCTTTTTGGCTAATAACTAAAGTTCGGTTTTCTAAATTGCTCGCAGAAATGTTTTAAAATGCTATACGCTTGTTCCATACAAACATTAAACTTGTTTTAAATTAAAAAGGGTAATGGGATGATACTTGTTTTAGAAATGAAAGTGTGTGTGGAAACTAATATTTTATATAATTTAGTTCAAAACTGAAATTGGTAGATTCTTTATTTAAAGGTAGTGCATTGGGAATAGATATCGGGCAAGCCTACTGAGTTTTAATACTCACGCCTATAGTTATTTTCTGTTTTAGTGTTTGTACAGGCTACATCTGAGGTGCGTTCTCCATGGACGATGTTTGGTCATGAGTTAGGGAGTGACCCATGAGGTCACATGGAGATAGTGGTTGTCTCTTTCGGTTAGTTTCATTTTCTCTTGTTCTTGTTTAGTTACCTTACTCTGTTTATTTATTTTGCGCTGCTCTGTTTAATTTCTGCTGCTTTATTTATTTATTTTTACTGGGAGAAATCGTTCCCACAGACTCTGTTGATGCCATGGCACCTGTCGCTAGCCCAAGAGGATCGGGAACACTTCTCGGGCTATGTCACGGACCGGCTCGGGCGACCGGCTCAGGGTTAACCCGGGTTGGTTCGTGACATGGAAAGTATAACTTTGTGAAAATGTTTTCATGGGATTAAATTATTTGTGTACTAATGTTTTCTTTCCTTATTTAATGTATCTTACTAAGATTTTTATGCTCATCCCATGTTTTAAAATGTTTTTCACAGGGTATAAGGATGGGTAAGAGGAAGGAGGATGTCAAGATGAATGTTATGAAGATTGTTATCAAGAAAAACATATCATGTTTTATTTCAAAAAGTTTTATTTTGTGAAAAAATTATATTGACTAGAATTGTCTACTTTGTAATATTTGATTTTTTTTTTAATGTTTTGGCCGAATTATCTAAAACTCTAAGCCTGAAAACATACTCAATGTGAAATAAATAAATTTCTTGACTAAAACTTAAGATTTTGTAATATTTAAGGTCGGGGCCTTATAGTTGGTATCAAAGGAAATGTTTAGAAAAATTTAGGGATTATGAGTTTTGGTTAGACATATGGTGAGTTTATATGTCTATTCTTTTAGTTAAATCCTTATTATATAACTTTTCAGATCGATGGAAGTTGGTTAAAGATGGAAGGAGGAGGATCTCAAACAACATTCCTATATCTTCCTAATGACTTGCTTGCAATTATTATTGCAAAGTCATGTCCAAATGATTCTAAAACTTTTTCTAACATACAACTCTCTTGAAAATAGTTGTATGATATATCAAACACCTCCTCTATACCTTGATACTAAAATGGAACATGGGTTGTTTTTAATCAAATCTTGTTTTCTCAATATTCTCATATCTTTAAGAAAGGTAAATATTATCAAGGCATATTTAGATACTTTATCTTGTCACGAGATCATGAAGCATATTATGAATTTGAAAATACTACTGAAGAAAGATACCCTTGTGTAGCCTATTTATATTTTCTTTTAACTTATAGTCTTCGACCACATACTTATAGTATTTTAAAAGGACCCTTGATTGAAAGTTTCAAAACAAACTCGGTCTGAATGTTTTATAAAAATCAAGTCTTATCTGATGTTTTGAAATTATATGTCATACAAGATTATTTTCCAAAACTATTCCTCTACGAACACCCATACGACCTAAGTTGTACAAGGTTTATTTGGACAAAGGAAGAAGTGATTTTGAAGAATCTCTAAATCATTGTTTCAGTGCATGGACCTTATATCTACATGAAGAAAATGACAATGAAACCAGGTGGACACCATAATCTGGGTACAACATTCTTTCTTTTTGGAATAGTTTTATTAAATCATATGGTTGTGAAATAAAAAATGTAAATATATATAATACTTCATGAATTAAGATGTTTAAGTGATTATAAGTTGGGATCCAAATGAAAGGTATAAGACAAACTTTGAGGTTAAAACATGTCATGGTTGATTTTGAGTACTTTTTTCATATTTTTGGAATTTTATAAGAATTATATAGTTTTAGAAAAATGAAAACCCGCAAGATGGGTAACAACCCATCATGTCTGGAAAGGCTATGGGAATCAAACCCAAAACCGAAGGGCGACATGTGTGCATCACCTAACATATGCATATGTGAAGTCCTGGTTAGTATTACTTCATTATTTTTAGTTAAACAATTTATTGGATTAATAATAAGTTGATTTTGGGAACATATGTTTTATCTAATAGATAATATTTGGATTGAAAAATGATTTAGTGATTAAGTGAATAATGTTATTTCAGGATACGTTCACTATTTTGGGAATCCTATGTGATCAAGGTAAATAGAATACTGTGGAATTTTATTTGAGGATTTAATGTTTAATTATATTTTGGAATAATCTATGATTTTATTGTGTATTTATAATGATTTAGTTTATTTATGGATATGGTTATCATATCTTGAAGATTACTAGGGAAATTACTTTTTGGCATGAGACTTCAAGAGTAATTGATGTTATTTGCAGATAATTTATAAAATTTATCTTGTAAGATTATGTGATCAAATAATTTTTGGGTTTCAATTTTAGATTGGATTACTTTGAGGAATTTAAGGACACTTATTTTTCAAATGGTCTATGTTGAAATTTGGGTATTACTGTTGAATTTTGGAGATTAAAAGTAGTCTTTATTATTATAAAGGTTTTTTTCTGGAATTATATTATCTTATCCTAAGAATATTTATTTTGGTTAATGATTCAATATAGGATTAATAGATACTTAATATTTTTTGGATTATTTGATTCTATATAAGTTGATTCAAATGTGAAAAAATCATCTTGAATGCTCATTATTTAGAGAAAAAGATGAGTTTATGGTGAAAATTGATTAAAGGATGAATATCTACCTTTCAAGTAAGTATATTTCCTTATATTTTTATTTTAGGAATTAAATGAATTCATTAACCCTGCTAAAAGGATCATAAAACAAAAAACATTATCCATTTACTTTTCTTACTAAGATATCAATGACCTTTTAACCAATCATAAACTTATGGTTTTGTGATTGTTAAATTTATCCTGATCATGTTTTCTATCACTATCCATCAGAAATTGATGGTTAGTTTTCTCTTTCATATCCATGTTTTCTTATATGGAACCCTAGTATGCATTATCTCAGGTAACCTTTGTACTTCCCTTTCTTTATTTTAAAGTGATAGTTTTATTTATCTTTTTTTCCGATGTGGGATTTCAATAAAGTAATTTTGAAAAGTCAAACCCCTAATTGTTTATCTCGATTTAAAATTGTGAGTAAGAAATTTATTAAAGGGGAATATAATGTAACATCCTGAGTTTTTAAAAAAGAAAGACTATGTTCGATAGCGTACATGATACACCGCATAAAGTTTAAATGAACAACTAAATATTATTATTTAAATGTTTTCGTTATAACATATTCATTATGTTGGAGGGAATGAATAGTATTAATTTAATTATGAAAATATTTTTTACACATGTATATATAATTATTTGGTGACCGATTAATTATAAATTAATTTAAAACCCTTTTTAAAATAAAATTAAATGTTTTCCTGAAAACTATTTAAATGTGAACAAGTGTGTTTTATAAATAATAAAATCACTCTTGTTTTATTATATTAATTAAATATTTATGTAATATATTAAATATAATTTTTAAAATTCATTTTATTTTTTTTATAGGCAATATATAATAACAAATCCAATTTTACACATAAAAGAAGTATTTCTCAAAAATGGCAGTTTTGTCGCCTTTTGATAGTGCACATCCTTTAAATATATTTTTTGCCACTTTTATAAAATATAATTGACAAAATAAACTTATTATTTTGAGTTGGGGAATAAAAATTTATTTTGGTAGAATTTTTGGTATTTTTATGATAAATTTTATATTTTAATGAATAGTGGAAAAAATATTGCATTTTAATTATAAACTACTTTTTTGTCTAATTTATTTATATAGTTTGAATGACCTTTTAATTGGTTTTAAAGTATAATTAAATAAATTTTTTATAATTTAATATAATTTAGTTCATTGGAATCATTTTTACATTGAAATTGGATATAAAACCATTGTGAACTTTTAAACGTTTTTACTTTAAAAACTTGTTTTCTCAATCCGTCAATAGGAATAATTTTAAATTAATTTTTCCACTTCTGTTAATTGAATTTTCAAAAATAGAAATACACAGTTGTAATAATTATGAAAATTATGGTCCAATAGTATCAACTTAGTTATTTTAATAGTAACTTTAGTATTTTATTTACCACGGTTAAGGGTAAATAGGTTAATTAATGGTAAAAAATAATCTTATAAAATTTTAAAATTATCATAACACTTGTACAAATTTCATTGGATGAGTTTTTTTCAACAAAAATAAACTATATGATGAAATTATAAACTTTTTAATCCACTTGGGTAAGAATGTGACATTTGTTATATTTTATTTAAATATATGTTAAAAATGTCATACTCATATTTTTAATAAGTAAATCATTTTTAATATAGGGTCATATAAAATATAATATTTACTATAAATAATCATTTGAAATATAAAATTTTTATCTACATAATTATAATTTATTTATAATTTTTATACATTAAATAATTAAATTTAATTGTGACATAATGATGATGCAGTAATTGATTTATTAAAGGAAGAATAAAATAAATGATATTAATAATATTAAAATAAATATAATTTGAAATGTTTAATGTCGTAAAAAAAATTACGGATGAATATTAAATTTTAGGGATAAGTTAAAGTATTTTTTTAGAAGTAATCAAGTTGTTATGATATTTTTAAAAAGTCAATTAGTGGATAATGTCAAAATTGCCATTTATGATATTTTAAAATAAATAATATTTTATTAAATGATATCAAATTCATAAAAAATATAAAAATTTTCCAAATGAGTGGGGTATGTATAAAAATTTCATTAATGACTCATTTTTGATTTTTTGAAATTTTATTGTAATTATATTTACTCTCAAAGTGTAAATTGCATAATGCCATGGTAAAAATTAATAAGGATTAAAACAAAATGATAAGGATTAAAAACTAATCAAAACTTTTTGAATTTTAATTGGATTAATTTATTTTGACCCCAAATTATCCTATATTCAAAATAATTTAGTTTGGAGCCATTTTTCATAGAAAATAAATTTATATAAATTTATTACTTTGAATAATTACAAGAGTACCCCTCCCCTCTCCTATAAAAGGGTACCCATTCATCTCTATTCTTTACACTTCAAAATCCATTTTTTTCCAATATATACCCAAAATCCTTCCTAGAATACCTCCTTGCATTATAGAGGCCTTATTTGAGGCAGAACACCCTCCTTAGAGGTGTTATGGTGTTAATCCAAGGTGATCGTCCGAAGGAAATGTAATGTATTTGTTTAAGTGTTTCTATTTTATTTTTTCTTCCACTTCCTTAAAATCTTATTCAACCATGATGAAATAATAAATCATTTATCCTAAATATACTAAAATTTTATTATGATAATATCATCACCTAAATCCATCTTCAATTTCAACAAATGGGAAATGAATTATTCGTTCGTGTGTACGGTGGACTACCACCTTGCGAACAAAAATAATTTGTTTTCCATCACTGTCTCTCAAGACTGGTTATAATGATAGAATTAATGTTTATATATGATATTAATGAAATATTTATCATTATTAAATAATAATATATCAATTATGTTCTTACATTTTCATACACATAAAAATGATAATGTTGTTTGTGCGTATGTGTGAACTATCACCTCCACGAAGCGATTTGATTCGTTTTTCTTCACCACATCACAAGGATGATGTATATAAATATATTTGAATTATTAATATTATATTAATGATATTATAATAATTTTGGAAAGATAAAATAATAATTGAATTCTTTCCATAAATGATCAATGAAAAATGGAAACGTTACTCATGTGTACGTATGGCCTACCATCTCCATGATTATAACATTGTTCATTTTTCATACCATAAATAAATGGTTTAATTTAAAGGTATAATTGATTTATAAAAGTGATTATTATTTCATGAATATTATTCTGGCCATGATGTAATTATGACCATTTTGACTATAGACATCATTTCAAAGTCATTTTGGACTCGAGTGCCGAATATCGACAAAGTGGCTGATGTGAACATAAATAATTAAGTAATTGTTATAACATGATAATAAGTCATATAAAAGGAATAATAAACTTTAAAAACGTTCTTAAGAAAGTAAATAACTGGCCAAAGTTTATTATTTAGGAAGATAATGATTGTACGTGACGATTTGGACTCAAGGTAAGAGACTTTCTTTTAAAAACCCTCTTTAAAAGTTACTCTTTCAACTATTTTTACAAAATACAAAAAGAATGTTTTTTAAATTATATGGCATGTGTAACACCCCGACCCCTATAGACCAGAGTCGGTGCATTACTTGTTACATTTTCATGGTTAAAAGGAAAGAAAATCCCAAAGGAACGATCATTTTAGTAGTCTTGAAGAAACTAGATACATATATGTAACTCAAATTACATTGGAAAAGGTAAAAAAAATACAATACATAACAAAAACTAATAAACTGAAACCACGGGAACTCAATAAATAGTCGTCTCTTCATAACCTATAGAAGGTAAGAAAATGAAAGGGTTGAGCTCAAATGCTCAGAAAGGGTTACATATAGTAGAAGCATGAATCAATAATAAGTGAATGATAAACAATTTGACATAATCAATATGGCATGGTGAATAAATGGAAAATACACGCCATTAATAAACTGAGTATGAAACTGCATCCATAGATTTTTTCATAGTGAAAATCTCATGGATAGTAATAACCAAAAATGAATAAAGAGATATTCTTATTAATTGGAGGTCATTTATTTGGCATATGATACCACTATCCCTTTGAAATGGTTTAATTCTGTGGGTAGAAACCCGTCTGATTTTTTTAATACAAACTTGAAGGGTTTGTCGCCAATTGATTTGTCTCATGAGACCTGTCGATGCATCAAGGGGCTATAGCAGGCCCCGCCCATTGCTGAAATTCCAAAGAATTATTTATACATAGATTTAATATAAGTAAAATATTCATTCTCAATATCCATATAGAGTAGAGGATACATATTCATCAATATTTCCGTAGTTAAAACAACATTCCAAATAAACACCGTATGTAAAAGGTTATACGGATTAAGACAATAATCATATCCATGAAACCAGAATATGAATATATAATATATTTACAATTTCAAATGAAAAATGATCTCAAATGGGTAGTGTATATACCACATAAGAAATATTAGGTGCACAATACCAAGTAAGTCTCAATGAAATAAAAATTGAGACAAAGTCTCTTACCACATAGCAATCAATCGAGTCGTATGACCAAAAATTAATAACCACCAAATGATTCACAGAATACCATAAATATAAATATAATCATGATAATATATATCAAATTGCATTACACAATACCCCACATGTAATAAATAAGTGGTGAACAATGGAAATCTCACAGAATTAAAAGTGAGATAAGAAACCCCTTACCTTATGCCCGAAAGTGTTCTTTGATTGATCTTAATGACCTAAATAATAAAATTTAGACTCATTAATTAATAATTATATAACCTCCTCAAAATTTAATTTATTTATTATAACCTTATTATGATCATTTATGGCCTTTTTGAAGGGTTCAAGAGGTTTAATTTTATTATGTTGGAATCATTTTCATTCTTGGTTTTGATGATCGGCTTACTTGTATTCATGAATGGAAGTTAATTTATAATGTGGTTAAGCATATAGAATTGTTAATATATATTATTAGTAACATTTATAGAGATATAAATGACCTTATAATGATTTTTTTTACATACCATGAGGATGAATTTTTTGATAAAAGATAATGATAAACGCTTGATTTACTTGGCGGTTCTGTGCATAATGGCCTTGTTTTGTATTATTATTTTATATTATGAGTGTGTAAGGATTCCAAAACATTTAATAAGATGAAATAAATATATTTTGATCTGTTTCAAACATAAAAATGGTTTCATTAACATAATTGAAGATGGTGATGAAAATTTAGAACCCGTCATCCTTGAATGTGATAAATTAACACATCTCAAACGATGTTTTCATTTTTAGTATAATAGGAGGGAGAAAGAGAGATGATGATGAAATATTACATTATAATAATAGAATTATAGTTCATTTAAGGTAATTTAATTATCATAGCATTTTTATGAGGGGAGATGAGGAAAGAATAAGAAAAGAAATGAACTTGAAATAAAAGAAAAATTGAGAAATCCCTCTCGAAAATTCAGCAGCCTAACGGCATCACTTAAAATTTAATAAAATAGTTTGATGAGAGAAAGAGGGTCTCTCATCACGCTTACATAATATTTACAGAAATGGTAATATTTAATGACATATCCAAACATAATCCAATTGAAAATAAAATAGAAAATATAAAATGAAATCTTTAAGAAAATAGAAGGGTGGTAGATTCCATTACCTTGAAGAGTAATTCTGAAAACATGAAGGTTGGGACCTTGGGGGCTTGAGGACACCTTGGGAGGACTCCTAGGGAGGAAAAACTACTAGATCTTTAAGGATAATGAGTTTGGAATGAAATAAAATGAAGGGGTGAGTGGGTATTTATAGTAAATGAAAGGGAGTTTTTTATTAATTAAAAGGGACACCTCATTAGTGGTTTTTGAAAAACCATGGGCTTGCCTATGGTTTTAGCCACATGGGAAACCTCATGTCATATTTTACTGTACACAAGTCAACCATCCTTTTATATTAATTATTACACCATTTTTATGTCATTAAACTACCGAAAACTCAAAACTGTATTTTTATTATTCACGAAAAACTCAAGTATTTTTTAAAAATCTCAAAAATTCACCCTAACCATTTTTCGATGTGTAGAATTAAAAAATAAACTCCATTTTTTAAAATAATTTTCTAGATATTTTTAATTTAATTTTTAAATAAAATCATAATTTATTCAAAAATAAAAATTTTAAATCTATAACTCATTTTTTAATATCTTGAAAAATTAATCAACATATCATTACCTTATAACATTAAGAAAATAAAATAATAATATGGTTTACTATTCCTAAGGTTCATATTACTATTCATATTACTATTCATAAGGGTATGTTACTATTCATCAAAAAAAACTTGGTTCTATGAGAATCCAAATAACTTACTGGTCAGAACCATAGATGACCTTTTTTTAAAATCAAAACACAGGAGTGCAACATTTAAGTTTAATGGCTAGGTTATAACTTTTTCCTATAAAGTTTTGTTTCACAGAGACTTAGTGCTTCATGCAATATAGGTTATCTAATGAATAGAAGGTATTTAAGAAGAACATACCATAAAATGTTTGGGGTATTATAACATGAACATATTTTCACTCTTTTATTTCTCTTTAATGTTTTGATGATTCCTTTACAAGTTTACACTTTTATTTTCAAATAAAATATTTACATTTTCGAGTGTGAGGCTTTTTAAAAATGTTTTCAAAGTTGAAATTTTATTTTTCATTTATTATTGTTTTATGTGTTATGATTATGTTATAGTTCTTTGGAATTTTTTAAGAATACGGGTGGTTCCATGATAAATTGAGGGTAGGTGAGCCCATGATAGTTCTCCAATGCATTGGTTAATGAGACAGAGTTAAATAGTAGGGTTTCTTCTAAGAGATTTAGGAAATATACCATGATGGGTATTCCAAATATAACCATGAAGGTTACTACCTATGTAGCTATAAAAGCTACAATATAAGAATGATATGGATTCCATAAGTAACCTTTATGATTTATGAGTGCTCTGGAGTTTTACAGGAATATTATGATTTCATGTGCTAAGCTAAAGAGTTTATGTTTTATGGGTGGAAAGTATAACTTTGTGAAAAAAAATCATGGGATTAAAGTATTCATGGGCTAATGTTTTCTTTCCTTCTTTAATGTCCCTTACTGAGCCTTTTGTGTTCATCCCAAGTTTTTAAAAAATCACAAGGTATAAGGATGGGTAAGAGGAAGGAGGATGTCAAGATGAATGTTGTGGAGATTTTTATCAAGAAAAAAAGACCATGTTTTATTTTAAAAAGTATTATTTTTTTAAAAAATGGATATTGAGTATAATTGTCTACTTCGTAATATTTGTGTTTTTGTGTAATAGTTATGGCATAATTCTCTAAAACTCTAAACCTGAAAAGATCATCAATGTGAAATAAAGTAATTTATTGACTAAAACTCAAGATTATGTAATATTTAAGGTTGGGGCTTTATACCAAGACATCCCAAACCTCTTACTAACATAAAGGAAAGATGTTTAAACTAGTACATAATACCAATTTTTTATGGACCATCCCAGATACCCCAGTACCATGACACCCAATTTGGCACTGACGTAGCTCGAAGGGCATTACTAATCCCCATGGGTTAGAGACTACACCTAGCATCATACATGATCAAAGAGGGAATGAATTTGTTACAAAAAATTGGAAGATAAAATACTAAAATTTAGTATACTCAATGCTCTAAAAGGAGACATTACCAGAAAAAAACAGGTAAAACAGTACCCAACAGGAAGACAAACATCCCAAAGGAAACATCATCCTAAGATGACAAGATCAAAACAAACAGAAAAGTTCTCAAATATCCTGTGTAACGGGTGGAAAATAGGTCCACTGGTCACCATCATCACTCCACGGTCCTAAGGATCATGAAAATCCACCACCTCAAAGTGGTTCTTTCCCTTTACTCAATCCTGGAATCCAAAAGTCTAAAAATTCCAAAAGAAAAAGATAGGGTGTGAGCTATAAATTCTGATAGGATCTCACCAAGTGTCCCATAATCAATATCAAAATAATAAACTAGTTATGCTTTCAATTTAAATAAAAACAAGGCATGGAATTTATATATTTTAAAAAAAAGAATGATTTTCAATCAAAAGATGGAAGATATAACAAAACAGTTTTCAAACATGATTAAATGAACATTTTATATAAATTAGTTTATATAAATCGGTTGGCATGAATAAAAAAATCAATAAATTAGTGGCATGTATAATTAGATCAAGTAAAGTATGGACCATGAAAAAGATCCCAATGGTATGTTAGTTTCTTTGGTAATAGGATCCTCACAATTCTCATTTATCAACATGTATCAATATATGTGTGCGCACTCAAATCAACACCCTATTCGAAGATCCGCTATGGGAAATCAATTTATACCCCATTCGAAGAGTCACTACGAGTAGTCAAGCCGAACTTGTTTTAGTTAGTGTTTTTATCTTAAATCCAGTGCTAGGGGATCAAGATCCTTGCATGTTTTTCTAAGTTACCTACTAACTACCAAGGTGTACATGTGCTTAAATCAATCAATCAATCAATCAAATTGGAAATCAATAATTTCAAATCATTTCAAAATATAATTGCTCAATTTTGGTTTTCAACATGACTTTCTCATTTCAAAACCAAGACATAGGTTTTCATAATTTCATGTTGTTTCAAATAATCTTCCAATTTAAGCCATTTTCTCAAGATCAAAATCAAATCATTTAATAAAACGGTTTCTAAATCAAGCCATCATTTTTCCTAAATTCACCCAACAATTTCAATTCCATTGAAATTGGGGTTTTTCACAAATCTCATGCGCATTTCAAATCAAAGATCAAATCGTCACAAATCCATTCTTTTAAATCAATTAAAAACCCATTTCAATTTAATCAAGAAATTCAAGGTTTCAATTATAGGGAAAATAATTATGGAACAACCTCCCTTTAGATCAAGGAATCACAACGTACAACACCCACAATGGGGAACACCAATAAAGAACAAAGGTGCGGAAGATCTAGGATCTCAACCTAGAATAAAGATCCAAAAAACAAAGTTTAGATCCATCAATTACATGATGATTTATCAAACTCTAAGAAGGAGAGAAAGAGAGATTGGAAAAAACCTCATGAGAGGAGATCCAGTTACTTGGAGGAGATTAAACGAGATTAACACTGCATTGATCCGCCAAGAAAAGGGTTTGGAGGGACCAAAATCACCTCTTGGGAGCCTCCAAGGATGAACAAATCATATTAGGGTCAAGTGGGGCAATTAGAAACTTAAACTGGGGTTTGGGATTTTTAAATTTATTTTTGGAGGAATTAAAAATTGTGCGTACAGTTTTCTAGGGAGGTCCGCACAGTTAAACAAACTGTGCGTCCTAACCATGCACCAACCATGCATTCCCCATTTTCCATAGGGTGAGGGCTGGTCGCATGGTTTTGACAAACCGTGTTCCCCCTTCCAAAGGCTTACAACAGGGCACGTGGTTTGCTTGACCAAGCCACATGGTTTTCTCTAACTGTGCACCAACCGTACACAACCCCTTGGGCTTTCAAAATTTTCCAAATTATATCGATACGACCCCAAAACAAGACCCGACTTAAAGGAGATCAAAACAAGGGTCAAGAAATATCTAAAAACGAGTAATGGGATGTTACACAATAAGTTTTGAATGTGTTTGAATCAAAATAAATAGATGTCATACTATTTTTAATATCTACCATACAAAGAAAAAACTATTTACTCTAATTATTGTTATTATAATTTATTTTTTTAAGATGGACTACATATTAATTTTTAATTTTTTTTAATCAATGCAAGATTATAATTCTAATATATCCAATTAATCTAATGATATATTTTCTGAATTCAATGTCTGGATATCTAAAAAATTGATCACGCATGTTGTCTCTTTTTAATTAATAATATATTATCTTCAATATTTTATATACAATCTTTCAATTATATGTTTTATGATATGCGTTAACAAGATTAATTTATTTGCCCTTATGGTTCTTGTGTATTGAATAGTACATGGTATAAGGATAATACACCCAAATAAGAATTTGATGGATTTATATCAATTTTCCCCACCATTGGTGGTGGGTGGTAAGGGTTTTGGGGGGTGAGGGGCAGGTCGCGGGGTCAAGTCCCCGGGCTTGCAATTTAATGTAATTTTCTTCCTTGCGTCTTGTGTCGCTTTCGCGGTTGTACCCAATTTTTTATATATAATAAATTTCCACTATCAAAACTTATATCATATCAAATTCCTATGTTTTTCAATGTTTTCTTAGTGTTTAAAACAAATAAATGATAACAATTATGCCTACTATGTTTTAAATTTATGAAAGATGTTGTATCCCATCATATAATCAGCATCTCCAAAAAGGTATCTATGATGTGTGTCTATTTTGTAATATATACATTTTCTTGGTGTTGGAATGTTTCTAAAATTCTTGAAGTGGTTTTTTATCACTTATTTAATTATTTTTCTTCTTCGGTTTAACTTTAAGTAAATTTTTAGAGTGGAAAATATGTGTTCTGTTTTTTTCATCCAAAGTGTCTTTTTATGACTATAAGTGTTTTTAAGTTCTATAAACATGTCTTATATTATAAAAAATTAGTAAAATGGTTGATATTGTCACAAAAATTAAGGACAACAATAATCGATTTATTTATTACATGTAGGAACAAATCACGCATCAATCGGCATGATATTTTCTTAATAACATCCCAAGTATCTTTTTACAATTAAAATTGTTTTTAAAGTTTTATAAAAATGCGTCAAACGATCGTATTCAAGAAAACAAGCTCAGATTATTGTAAAAATTTAGGAAATGATCGTTCATTCATTTATCACATGTGGTGTGACTAGAATGAATCAAAGTATATTTTTACAATTAAGACTTAAATTCTATGAATGCAGATCAAATGATAAAAACTGAGCAAACAAGCTTGGATTTCCACCAAAATTTAAAACAACGATCGTCGATTCATTTGGAACCGATAAGGAAAAATGCATGTCAATTTGACATGTAATTTACCTAGGATGATCCAAAGTTTCTATTTATAATTATAAGTGTTTTTTAAGTTCTATAAATGTGTATCAAATGACCAGAACCAAGCAATCAAACATGGATTATCAAGAAAAATTTAGGACAATTATCATTCATTCCTTCATGACATTTATGAACAAATCACATATCAATTTGGCATGTGATATGAATGGGATGATTAAAAGTGAATTTTTATAATTAAAAGTATTTTATGTTCTAGAAACTTGTGTCAAATGAACAAAATGAAGCCAACGAGCTCATATTGTTACCAAAATTTAAGAGAACGATCATGAATTAATTTTTGACTTGTAGGAACAAATTTAATGTTAATCCAACATGTGATTTGTTTGGAATGATCCAAAATACCTTTTATAATTATAAATGTTTTTATGTTATATAAACATGCGTCAAATGATCAAAGGTGGATTTTTATAATCAAAATCATTTTAAGCACGTGTGTCAAACTATTAAAACCGAACAAATAGGCTCGGTTTGTTATCAAAATTTACAACAATAAATGATTCATTTTTTATTTTTAGAAATAAATCGCATGTAAATTTGATGTGTGATTTTTTCAAAAATGATCAAAGATTATTTTTCTACAATTGTCAGTGTTTTTTTAGTTCTATAAAGATGCATCAAACGGTTAAAACTGGGCAAATATGATCAAATTGTCATGAAAAGTTAGGACAATGATCATTGATTCATTTTATATTTGTAGGAACAGATCACATGTCAAAATGACATGTGATTTGACTAGAATGATTCAAAGTGAATTTTTACAATTAAAAGTCTAAAATTTTATAAATGTGTATTAAACAATCAAAACCAAGCAAACGAGCACGCGTTGCCGCCAAAATTAAGAAAATTGTAATTGACTCATTTATGATATGTAGGAACAAACCATACGATTATCTTATGTGTGATTTTATTGGAATGATATAAAGTGTCTTACAATCTTAAATGTTTGTAAAGTTATATTTAATGTGTCCAACTATCAAACGGGGTAAATGAGCTTAGATTATCATGAAAATTTAGAAAAACTATCTTTGGTACATTTGTGAATTTTAGAAATAAGCCACACGTTAATCTAATGTGTGACGTGGAAAGAAAAATTCAATGTATACTTTTCCAATTAAAAGTCATCAAAGTTCTACAAATGTGTGTCAAACAATAAAAACTAAGCAAATTATCTCAGGTGTCACAAAAATTTAGGTCAATGATTTTTTATTGCACATCAATATGACATGCGGTTTTCTTTGAAAGGTTCAAAGTTATTTTTTACAATTATAAGTGTTTTCTAAGATTTATAAACGTGCATTAAATGATTAAAACTAAATAAACGAGCTCAGATTGTTATTAAGAATTAAACCAATAATCTTTTATTTGTTAGTAACATGTATAAACAAACCACATGTCAATTTGATGCACGATGCGACCAAAATGATTCAAAGTGAATTTTTACAATTAAAAAGCTTTCAAGTTCTACAAATGTGCATCAAATAATCAAAACAGAATAAACGAACTCGTATTGTTGCAAACATTTAGGGTAACAATCATCGATTTATTTATGATCAGAATGAGTAAACTACACATTAATTTGATGTGTGATTTGTCTGAAATGATCCAAAGTATTATTTTACAATTATACATGTTTTTTCAGTTTTATAAATGTGCACCAAACATTCAATTTCATCTTAAGTTCTATAAACATTCATCAAACTATCAAATCTGGGTAAAAGAATTCAAATTGTTGTAAAAAAAATTAATAACGATCTTTGATTTATTTGTTACTTGACTGATTCATGATGTCCAACAATTATAATAAGTTTTCATTTTGTCAAGTAATATTAGTAAAACATTATTTATTGTTTTTCATATTTGAATTTTGTATCAATTATAGGAATGTCTTGGTATAGAGATAGAAAACGGATATTTGATACTTCGACAACATCCTCTCCATGTGTTGCATTCTTTTTATATTTGTGTTATTTGCAATTGTAATTGTTATAATGTAATGAAACACCATTATTATTTGATAAAACATTGTTTTTCCAATGATAATACACTGATTTTCCACCAAAAATCTAAAATAATAGTTTTTGTGACTTGACCATTGCAGTTTAATACCGGTGCACCAAACCTTTTATCAACGTTAATTTAGTTTTGATAAAGAACAATCATTATCAACTCTAAAAATACATTGATAAAAATAGATTTCTATGCCAATAATTTAAAAAACACCGAAAAAGATGATTTTTTTAACATTTATAAAAGCATATCTAATAATAGTAAATGCCAGATAAAAATGTTTAAATATCAAAAGCACATAAAATGCAATGAACCCACATCAATTTTCCGTATGCCAAGGTGGTCATAATGATATCATTAATTGTTCACATGGAAAAATTCCATTTTCAATAATCAATCATTATCATCATCAACATATTCAAGATCATTTTTCCCATCATTCTACACTACGATTTGCGAATCATCTCATTAGTGTAAGAATTGAAACCAATTCATTCCATCTTATTAAATTCGTACCAAAAGGGATCTTAAGAATTGATGTGCTCTTTATGCCTTCTAACACAACACACCATCTGTAAAGAGTCCCAAAAAACTACTACAACCATCAAGGCTTTTGAAATACAGCCCTTCTCAAATGACCCGATTTTGGTCCAATACGATTACGGGAAACAAAATTCATTATGATTTTAGAAAATCCATTACAACACAACACAACATCAATTCATTAAGGAAAAATACATCTCCATGCAGCACTTGAAAGAAAAACATATAAACCAAAACACACCTGTATAGCACGCCTAGTATGCAGCACCAGCACTATTTGAAATTTACCTTCCATTTGACCTATTGCCAGAGCTCTGTCACAACAACCACATCCCAGTTTCATTTATTGGATAAGAATGTGAATTAAACAATCCAGGTAAGTCAACTAAATTAGACAAAACCTCTCTAGCCTGTCTATGCCTGCTAACAGCTTTGGAGATGGACACAATACAAATTTTACAGAAAGACCTTCACACCTGGAATAAAAATAATTCACAATATTAATGAAAAGATTGAAATGGAAGGCAAAAAACTAGATCAAAGTGCATATAAAATTATAATTAATCAAACCATCCTCTCCAGTATTGCTCTTTCTTTCAGCTATGCTCGATGAACATAGCTGCATCATAACAATAATATCATTCTTCTGCCAATGTAGGTTCAGGAGAAATCAGTCCAAAAAAACTAAAAAATGAACCGCACAACAAAATAGTCAAAACACATAAATGTGTACCATTTCTTCGAACCATCATACTTCGATGTTGTCGGAATTGATACACGGGCTGACTCGACATTTCTTAGAGAACCCCCTTTTACGCTCCACTCAATCTATGAGAATTTTGAATTCGTTAAGCAAAACAAATAACATTAGCCAATGGCATGAAGTACCGTATCAAATCATAAAATTGATTACAGCTCAATGAAGTAGCACAGCAGCTACAAATGTTTCAAACCAACTTCTCAATACTTGCAGTGCAGTTATTTACAGACGGGTTCCTTTAGTTTAATAGTGGCAAAATAGCCTCCCAGATTATCATGTGATTAAAAAGAAAAACATAAAACTTCAATGCCCAGAGGCATAAATAATTCATGTCAAAATGCCTTGAGAAGTATGAAGTCCAACTACATCTTTTATACAGTTTTTTTAATGGTTGAGAAGCATTGCATCCTTCTCAACAGAACTTTTTTCATGTTATTCAATGAAGAAATAGTTGTTCCCCAAAATTCTTCTGTCCATAAAGCTCCAACAAACCATATATTACCAATTAGCAATGTAAAAATATTGAAAAAATTAATTGTTTTAAGGCCGAACCTCAACAACATCGACAAAAACCAACCCAACCAGGGCGGATAGTGCTTTCTTAGCAGCAACATTTACAGCAACCACACCTACCGGACTGTATCATAATCAATATAATTAAAAGATTATTTGGGGTTATATCAGCAAATGGAAAGAAAATGTATCAATAATGAATTGGTGGTCCTAAAAACCAAGGTTTTCATAGCCACCCCGCGCATTAACAAAGTCAATCACTCACAGGGTTAATCACCAAGGTGTGTCAATGGAATTTATAATACAACCCCCAAAAATACAGTGATTGAAAATTTTCAATGCAATTTAACTGGATCTAGAAAAAAAAAGTTTGAAAGATGTAGGCATAAGTTGAAATAAATGGCCATACTGATGCGTCAAAAACACTGGGCTATGTTTGGACAAGATCACCATTTCTCCCAGATCAACCAGTTTTCTAAGGCAACCAGCATATATAACTTTAACATCTTCATGAAGGTAATATTTGATCTGTAAAACCAGGGAAGCTAAGGGTGTGTTTGCTACAATAAACATATTTTCTGTTTTCATTTTAAAAAAATGTATCAGAAACGTGTTACATTATGTCAATGAAAAACACGTTTTACAAAAATGAAAATGAAAGAAATAGGTTTTTTGAAGGAAATAAACGTGTGTTATTTTTTTCTAGAAAATAAAAACACTTTGTAGGTGAACTCGCATACATTTTTTTCCCCTCCATTCTCTAAAGCATCTTCTAATAATTTTTGAAAAATGAAGATAGGAAATGTTTTCATGTTCCAAAAAACACCCCAAATCACTAGACTACATCGTCATCAGATCATCAATGAAACCTGAAGGGAAGTTGATTTTCCAAGTCTAATGGGAAACTAACAATGAGGCACCATGGCAAATACAGTAGATCTATTATCCATTTTTTAATTAAAAAATAAAAAGAGAAAAAGTGAAAAGATAGAGAGAAAGAGAAGAAAAATGGACAAATTAAAACAGAGGCGTGTAGCTGCTTTGAGATGCAAGATTGCAGAGAGAAGCTAAGAAGGTGTGTAGATGCATTGAGATGCAATTCAGGGAGGTGCATAGCCAAAATAATAAAACTCCAAATTTTCAAATCCAAACTTACCAACACTTACACGAATATGACACTAAAAAAGGACATCAAATATGAAATGAACTGAGGTTCCTTAAGAAAATGGAAAATAAAAAAACAATTCTCATCAACCCATTGAAAATAATTGACCTAATCTTCACAAATGGCTACACCTTTGGCAACAATTTTTAAAAAACAGATAGCAGTGTAAAAGGAAAAAAACCAAGCCAACAAAATTGATAGATATCTATCTACCAACTCCATCTTAAAACTCTAGATGGAATCTAAATTATGTGCAATACAACCACCAAAAAATATTTGGCAACTGAAAAAAGAATTACAATTTTTCTCAGCATTCAAACTCAAATAATAAAATATTTAATTAGTCTAGTGGCCATATCATAGGAAATGATATAGACAGTTCTTCCATGAAGAGTGTTGGAATTTTTGTATACCATTTTTCCTTGAGGATAAGAACAAAATTGTGCAAGATGAAATTTCATGAGAACTGATAAAAAACAACCTGTGGCCAATAAGCGCTATTGCAGGCGGAGAATCACCATACATTGTCTTCAAGACAGCCAAAACATCAACACAAAGAGTCTGTAAATGATAAAAAGACAAGGGGGTGCAAATGTTTGTTTTGCAAAAAAAGTATAAAATAACACACTAAATAAACAAGGGATGACCTGTTAAAAAGAACAATATACCAATTTACCTAAATTGATAGGTCCAGGTCATTTTCAGTTGATGATTTTCCATGCCCTCTCATGTCCATAGCAACAACCTGAGCTCTCTCTTTAATTTTTCTTGCACATAATGCAAATGAAAGCCTGGGAATATCTTGTCAGAACTTTGGTGAGACCCACAGTTGACAACAATTTAGATGATTTGATGCATCAACTTAAAATGTAAAGATCTGGTATACATTTGAACACTAACATCATGACATGATTATTATTTCAGTTATTATAAAAAAGTCAAAAAAGAATAAACTTCTAAATTAAATCAACAAGCCATTTGTTCTGAAAATTCTTAATCGACCAACATTTTGGCAGACAACGTATTAGCTTTCTGAACTGATATATGTGCAAGGTTAAAGAATGGAGATATAAAACATGCATTTCTTTGGAAAAAAATGACAAGCATCAGGATTGATAGAAAAGCAACATTATGAAAAAGAGATCAATCCAACAGCATGAACAATAATAGCTAACATGTCCCCAACTTTATACAAACTCTCCAGAGCTCCCTCGGATTAAAAACCATGACAGAAATCCAAATTAAACACACCATCCCCCCCCCCCCCCCACGACCATGTCTTCTTCCACTTGAGCTCTTGCAGTCATGCAAACATTCATTTATGCTAGGGTGTCAGGCCTAGAACAAAAGACACGTATAACAACCATGAAAATGGGTCATTGAAGGAAGTGTGCTCTATGATGTGCATTATTTTCAAAGAGAACGCTTCTAAGAATATAATGGTACTTAGAAATTTTAGGGCATGACGACGACTATGCTAAAATTCAAGGTAAATGGAGATGAATCATCCATGGTGTCTCTTGAAAGCAAGGCAAACAACAGTTTAGAACTTCAAGGTTAGCTGTTGTAGGTAGATAATCACAATAATGAGGGGAGTCCAAGCATGTGGTGTTTATCCTAGTAGCACACAATCCAACTAATGTAAAGGTGCATCAAAATGACCTAAATGTTTCAATTTAAAACATGTGCAAGATAAAAACATCATAAAAAAACCTCAATACCATGAGCTAATTTTCAACTAGGAAGGCCCGTCACTTAATAGTCGCCTTTGAATTACAGAACTAGCAATGCATCGGGAAAAATAATGAAAATGCAGATGATTATGACCTTCAAGGTTTAGCCATACCCAGAAAAACCACCACCATGCAGACAAAAAACAACTCCTTCTGATCCTGCTACATACACCTGAAAGACCTAAAATGTCAAAACCCATTTCAATAGAAGCAATACTGAACCATTGTAACAAATGGAAATAATTTAAATGTTAATGATTAAAACATAATCTGGAAACTAACATCATTTGAGTTTGGGATCAAAATATGCTCCTCTTTGTCAAAAAAGAGAGACCAGTCTAAATGTGAGTAGTTTTCCTGACTGCAAGAACAATCAGAAATGGTAATTAAACATTCATTCAAACAACAATGATAAATGTGCAACAAAAGATCATTATATTTGGGTTGATCCTATCACGTCACAGGGCAGGGCAGTCTTCTAGAGGCATGTCACTTTTGTTTTAAACCTTTTTAAAGCATTTAATTATTGCACCTAAAACATATAAACTACTCATTTTAATTTGTGCAAGCATTAATTTTTGTTGCTTCCAGCATCGATCAAAGTGATACCAAAATGCAGTTTTTCTAACTGATGATTTGATCATATGTTGTGTACAATCTGAACAGAAGCTACAATTAATCATCAGAGCCACCACTTTAATTGATTTATAGGGAAAAAACTTTCCAAAAAAAAACTAATTATGTAGGAGTATAAAGTACTTAAAATGGGTCGAAGTTGGCGTATCAGTTCCCATCCTTGAGGCAGTACTAAATTTCATGTACGATGATTTGTTCCCACGATGATTGAAACGAAAAAAAAAGCACAAAAAACAAAGGAAAAGATAAACAGAACCGCAATATTACTAAGCATCACAAAATAACCATATGGAAAAGGTGGCGATCCTGAAACCCCAGAACTTTTATCCACCCAGAAAACAATTTACCAGACCAGTAAGTTCAGAACAATAAGGCAGCCTCTTACCCGATTCAAAATGAAAACCCTCGATCACATTGAGCTTTTTTATGTTATTTAGGGTTTAACACAATCAAAGGGAGTGATGAAAAAACGAAGTGTGAGAAGGTGATGATATAACGTGAAATAGACAGAGTTGCAAGGCAAACTGGAGCGGGAGAAAAAACAGAAGCAGAGGCTTTTTCGTTGCATTGCAATGGCTGCGTCTCTTCGTCTGAATCATCCTCGGGCAGTGCAGCAAGGTTGAGGACCGGAATCGAGCTCCGGTTATGTTTTTAACTGAATATCTATTACACCCTTCCGATGAACACGTTTCCAGTTATGTTTTGAGCCATCGGGTCGCTCTTCACGATGATTCATTTGAATCGATTGTCCAGACAGATTTTCCCTTACCTCTTGCGATTCAGGGTCGACTGCTCCTCGGCTGCGACAACGACGACGAAACCGTGAGATCCCGCCTTAAAATCCGGCGGTATGGTGACCACAACGACTCGAGAGACTACGAGAACAACACTTTCCTAATACTACAACAGCTCGGGTGCGACGACGACGATGAAATATTGAAATACCGCCCTAAAATCCGACAGCATGGCGACCACAAAGGCATGGTTTTTATCAACAACAACTGCTTCACTCCGGTGTGGTTTCATCTCACTGTCCGATAAGATTTTTTGTACAAAACAACATCAATGTCTGATGAAGGTGGCGTAACATAATTACAGTTGCCTAAATATGTATACGTATTTCATTTCTATTGTTATGATTTATTATTTAGAACTTTTGTGTTATGATCTGTTTTCTGTAAATGTTCTCTATCTCAATTAATTTAGAATTCCATTTTTGCTGGTGTATCGTTCCTTATTGGAGGTTCCAATGCAATGTCCCCTGGAGGTTTTTGTAGGTTCCACTTTAACATGTACTAAGTTTCCAATGCAGGTTCCACTTCAAATCATTTTTCAGTGTGCAACATCCTATTGTACTTCGAATAGAACTCCCAGTGGAACTCCCAGTGGAACTCCCACTAGAAGTGCGCCACTCGAAGTTCCACTGGGACTTCCACTCGATGTTCCACTGGGACTTCCACTGGAAGTTCCAGGTGGACTTCCAGTGGGACTTCCAGTGGGACATCTAGTGGGACTTCAGCTGTGATTTTCAAAGATACATTCAATCATTTTTACAATAAATATGTGTCACAACTGTAATGAGTATTTATTTTAATTTTCCACTGGAAGTGGCACTGCAACTTCCACTGGAAATTCAAGTGGGACTTCCAGTGGCAGTTCTAGTGGGACTTCCTGTGGGACTGGTAGAACTTCTAGTGGTTGTGGGACTTCAAGTGGGACTTCCAGTGTGACTTCCAGTGGGACTTATAGTAGAATTTTCAAATAATAAATTCAATTATTTTTACAATAAATATGTGTCTCAATTTCAATGCGTATTTCTTTTAAATTTCCACAGGAAGAGCCACAGGAAGTGCCACTGGAACTTCCAGTGGAAGTTCCAGTGTCACTTCCTCTAGGACTAGTAGAACTTCCAGTGGCTGTGGGACTTCAAGTGGGACTTCCAGTGTGACTTCCAGTGGGACTTCCAGTGCAACTTCTAGTGGGACGTTCAGTGGAATTTTCAAATAATAAATTCAATCATTTTTACAATAAATATGTGTCACAATTGCAATGCGTATTTCTTTTAAATTTCGACAGGAAGTGCCACTGGAACTTCCAGTGGCACTTCCTGTGGGAGTACTGAAACTTCCGGTGGTTGTGGGACTTCCAGTGGCCCTCCTAGTGGGACTTATAGTGGAATTTTTAAATGAAAAATTTAATCATTTTTACAATAAATGTGTGCTGGAATTAGTATTTCTTTTATTGTTCCACAGGAAGTGCCACATGGGACTTCCAGTGGAAGTTCCAATGGGACTTCAAGTGAGACTTCTAGTGGAAGTTCTAGTGGGACTTCAAGTGGGACTTCCAGTGGCAGTTCCTATGGGAATGCCAGTGGCACTCTAGTGACACTCCTTGTGGCACTTCTAGGGGGACTTCCAGTGGGACTAGTGGAACTTTCAGTGGCACTCCCTCTTGAAGTTCCAGAGGAACTTCCACTGAAGTCCCAATAGAACTTAAACTTTTCCTAACTTCTATACTGTAATTTTTTGGATGACCCCAATATTTCCTTAATTTTTATTTTCAGGTGTGCATTTTAGGTCAAATTTGACCTCCTTACAAAGACTTTTACAAGAAATAAAAGATCAACTGAAAGATGGTCACAGAAATGCTTTGCACACTACTCCATTTTGGAATATGTTTGAAGCGTTCATATCCAATATAGTAATAGCATCGGATTGCAAAAAACCTGATATTTATGTTATGTAAGTATTGGATAACTATAATCCTTCAACAACTGCTTTCCGATTCGGTGGAGGGGAAAGACATTTCTCTAAAGATGATATCCAAAGGATCTTTGCAATAACCGAAGGTGAAATAGAAATGGAGGACTCCTACTTGTTCAAACCAACGAATGAATCGTTATATTTAAGGAGATTTAAAATTGGTTTCAAGTTGTTGACACAAAAGGCAATAAAATAGGCCCTTTTGAAAGCAATAAAGGGAGATGAAGAACCCAATCATCTTGACACAGCAGCACTTCTATGTTTATACACATGTGCAACTGTTTTTTTCCCTAATACAGGTTCTTACCTAAGTTGGGATTTATCAATTTTGTGAATACTTCAAGATAAATGAGAACACTAAAGTGGTCTCGTGCAATACACCAATAATTGATGAGATCAATTAAAGAATTTCACACGCACCGTGCAAGTATTACGGGGGCAATTATCGCTTTATTGGTAAGGATTAATATTTATTTTTAATTTAATGTATAATATACTCTTCATATGCTTCTTGTTATTGTGGTAT
The DNA here is from genome assembly GCA_963277665.1 of Viscum album. Taxonomy (NCBI): domain Eukaryota; kingdom Viridiplantae; phylum Streptophyta; class Magnoliopsida; order Santalales; family Viscaceae; genus Viscum; species Viscum album. The sequence continues at coordinate 691,967,892 of OY728167.1, forward strand.
TGGTATTGTGAAGAAAGTGGACTTGTGAAAGGGAATGAACAAGCAGCCAATCCACCTTTCACAAAGTGGAGTCTCTCTGATTTTGATGCTGCTTTAAAGAAACTGAAGATTCATCAAGTTCCAACTGCAGAGGAGCCAGCAATGGTTATGGAAGCTTCTGTTGGATGGAAGAAAAAGGATAATCCAGGGAAGGATGGAATAAAAGTATAAATAAATGAGCCAGCAATGGTTATGGAAGATTCTGTTGGACACCAGGAAAAGGGGGAACCAGAGGATGAAAGAATAAAAGTTTTTGCAAAAGAAAATTCGGCCCTAAAACAAAAACTTCATAAAATGGAATCAATGGTTAAAAAGCAGACCGAAAAAATTAAAAGACTGAAGTAGTTAGTAAGTGAGAATTCTAGCATAGAGAAAAGAATAAGAGAAGATAGTGCTGAAAAGAGTCATTAAATCAAGGTGGAAACCCGCACAGAGAGTACAATTGAACCTGAAATGCAGTAAGATCCTTCTGAAAAACCTGTATCTCCCCCCGAAGCAGAACAACAGAAGGAAAATCAGAAACTAGGATCCAAGGAAACTGGGATTGAGGAGCCTGCATATCAACTGCAAGAAGATGCTAAACAACCCACACCTGTACATCAAAGCAGCCAAACTAGACAGACAGAAACCGAGAGTCGCCAAATGAGATCAATGATTATAAATGTAAAGTCTAGAGCGAGTAAGTAGAAGAAATTGGATTCCTCTTTTCAGTATCAAACCCAATACACAAGAAGAAGAACAGCAGCAGGCCAAAACAAGTCAGTAGAACAACCAAGTCAGCTCGAAAAACCAATTGTGGTAGGCAGTGTTTAAATGAAAACAGAACCAAAAAAGTATGTTATAGGTCTGTCAGGAATACCTAAATGGGTCAGGCAGAGTAGACGGCTGTAGAAAAAAGACTATGAGCAGTTGCAAAAGATTCTCCAGATGGAACCAGGCTGGTATGTCTGCCCTTAATTTCAAGGATTTCAATTCAATTCCCCTGAACTTTATTTGTTTTCTTATACATTATTGTGTTTATAATGTAGTCAATATGTATGGGAAGCTGAAAATGGGTTGTATTCAGTTGGAATAGATGAAATTTTCCAACTTCTCACAAAAATCATGACAAGTAGCCGGGTGAGCCTAATTTAAACAAGCTTACTATAAAGTAATATTCAATTAGTCTCACATACGCCATTGTTTTTTTATTGATACTAGGTTATAGATGCCTATACTTAGATTATCATAAACAAGTGTCAAATAGGGAAGAAGACTGGAATATTTGATAATAAATCAACAATGATTGCTAGTGTCGCATTGGTAAGTCTAATATTATCTATGTTCTCGATGTTTTAAAGATATTAATTAATATTTTGTCTCACTATACTCATTTTTAAAGAGCATTATATCCAGGCAGAACAACAATTTGAAAGAATGTTTGGTTGACAATCCAATAAAAGAAGCTATGAAGTTGAATAGAAAAGTCTTCATCCCCATCAACACAGAAAATCTTCGTTGGACTTTGCTTGTCTTCGATATTGAAAAAAAATCATTCCAGCTACTATAACTCCATGCAGCCTCGCATGGGTCCTGCTACAATTGATTGTTACCAACAAGATGCTCTCCAAATGGTAAATTCTATCCTCTTAGACATCTAATGCATTTTCATATACACCAACTTACTCAATACAATTTATACAACACTTGTAGAAAATATTTATTGAACAAGTCATCAGACAATGGAATCCTGAATTCCTAGAGATGACTGCTGCAATGCTTCCATTTATAGTGGAAGATAGTCCCCAACAGGGGGATGCAACATTAGATTGTGGGGTAATTGTTTGTTATCTAATTGAGAAGCTGGCGAAGGATCAAAGGTATAACAAGACCCTATCGCAAGAAGAAGTTGATGACATGCACCTGTATATGACGCACTGTTTCCTTACAGACCCTGCATACAGTTAGAATGAAACATCGTATAGAAGCAGGAGCTGTCTTATGGAAACAGTACAACCAGAATGAAGAACAAGTAAAATAGTCGGGGACAATGGATGAATAGTTCTGTTAGCATTTTCACTGCGCTAGGAATATTATGTCATTATGAGGGGAACCATTTTCTTTTCAAGGATTTTATTTGGTTTTGTTTTTACATTTAATGATCATAATTTCTACTAGTAAATGGATGATTCACAATTTAAGGATATTATATTTACTGTTTGTAAGTGTTAAGTTTGGCCAACATCTGGAATTCATCAGAAGATGGAGAGTCTCCATATGGACTGACTTCTCCCAAAGATCCAATAACTCTTACTCTGTCTTCTGGATTTCTTCATAAAAATTCAAGAACCTGGATTTATCACATCCTCCCAGAACAAATGCATACAAAATTGTAGAATTTGGATTTATCTCATCTTCATAGTTTAATATAGAACACACACATACAACCCATTTATAATTTCATAAAGTATCCCAATCCCACTGCCAATCCATTACAACCAAAAGTGGACTATCAAATACTACCACATCCTCAAGGAACAAATGCATGAAGAATTTTAGAACCTAGATTTATGACATCTTTATAGTTCCATATAGAACACATGAAAACAACACATTTACAATTTCATGAAGTATCCCAATCCCAATCCATTACAACCAAAAGTGGATTGTCAAATACTACAACATCCTCATAGAACAAATGCATACCAAATTGTAGAACCTGGATTTATCACATCTTTATAGTTCCATATAGAAAAAATGCTTACAACACATTTACAATTTTTTGAAGTATCTCAATCCCACTGCCAATCCATTACAACCGAAACTGGATAGAGGCTATAGCTTTTTCAATTCAGTCATTACAATTTAAAAAACTACTCCCATCAAATGTTGTCTACACTGCTTGGCCTCTTCCAATGATATCCCAGCAATCTGCCTCCCATGCTGAAGTTCCAAATTGGTGGACAAGTCTTCCTGCAACAGAAAAAGTTCAGAATTACAAATGGTTATGGAAAAGAATTCTCATAAAAAAATTACACGTGAAACTGTTTTTCTAGCTCGAACAAAAAAAATATGATCTTTCTTTCTCCTTGACTCCCTGCGTGAAAACAATAATGATATCAGATAACATATTAACAATAAATAACTACTCTTATAAATGAAATGCATCATAAAATTAAATCATACAGTCATCATAGCAGTAGGCTTATTTTTTTTTATTCAATTTTTTCCCCTTTCGGTAGCCATTGTCTAAAAAGATTTTCAATCTATCTCCCCCTTTCCTATTTGGTTTCTTTTTAAAATAAGCCTATCTAATTTTTTTCTAAACTAGCACAACCATTAACTTTATCTGCTGATGTATTTATGATAGGCAAATCTTTTGCAAAATTACTGAAATTTGAGAAGGCGAAGTCATAACCTGCATCTGTCTCACAAGCTACGGTAATTAACTTCATTCCCATTTGTGTTAAATCTTTGTAACATTTTTATAAAACTGATTTTCTACCAGCATGTACCTCAACAGAAGATCCTTTGAACATCACAATATTTCTAGCCAATCGGGTCCATCTCCCCAAAATATATTTTTCAGGTATTGCTCTCACATCAAGCCGATCAAATTTTTTTAAAACATGACAACAAAGATACCCAACAGACTCGAACATTCGATAAGAACATTCAACAACTTTATTTAAATCTTTATATGATACATGAAATTGATCTTCACAATGAACCATTCCAATAACATAACTGAATTGAACTGTAATTTCAATACAAGATATCAAAAAACAAGCACCAACCAATTAATATTCATGCTGAAATAAATGAAATAATTTAGGTGTATTTCTAGAAGAAACCTGGCACATCAATGCATGGTAAGGGTAAAGATTACGAGGCAACTTCTCCCGCATCTCAAATTCTGCCTTTGTTTCATGATACCAATTTTTTTTCCAACAAGCGCTCAAACTGCTTAAAGAAATAAAAAACACTTAATGTTCGATGAACATAATCTTTAAGAAATCCATTAAAACTTTCACTTAATTGAGTGCTGCGAATACCTAATGTTAAAGCATCTTTCAAATAGAAATTCACCCACTTTTCTCACAATACAAAAACATCATCTAGCCATTGCGATTTCCCATCCCCATATTCTGCTCTAAGGGAAGACCATTCCTTATCAAACTGAATTTCATCATGGTATTCGAACATACACTTCTTAAATCTAGTTAGAAAACTAGATCCATCTTTCATCTAATTACCTAAATGCTTAATGCCATTTTTCATAAAATTCCACGAACAAAGGCAATGTCGAGTTCCCACTAAAACTACAGAAATAGATTTTCCCATTGCTGCATCTTGATCAGTAAAAATAATTTGAGGACTCTTCATGTGATGCACCTGTAAAAATTTATAAAACAACCAAGAAAACGAAGTCACTGTTTCATCATATAACAAAGATGCCCCAAAAACTACAATCTCCCGATGATGATTGAACCCCACAAAAACACCTAATGGCATGTACTCTTTATTAGTGCTAAAAGTGGTGTCAAACACAACAACATCTCCAAAAAAACTCATAATCTGTTCTCATTTTTGGATCAGCCCATAAAATATTACTAATTTTACAATTTATGTCAAACTACATAGTATAAACAAATGATGGATTGTCTTGACTTTGTCTTTCCAGGTATTCTAACATGCAACATGCATCACCATGAAGCAAATCTCTTTCCTGTTTAGACCTTAAAATTTTCAACTGATCAACACGCGTGTACCCAATAACATCTCGCCCCCCTGCAATAACTATTTCCAATGAGAAAGAATCATTTGGTTTAATACCCACAGAAGCATTCACATCTAACTCAGCTGCTTGTGCTTCTGTTATTTTTCTTTGGGACCTCATCATATGAATTGATTCGGGCCTGTTCAAGGGATGATTATGCTCTTCAACAAATATAGTACATGCATAATGCCCAGAAGATAATAAAATAACCCCCATTCTAGCAAGGCAACTTGTACGTGTCTCAGCCCGAGGAAATTTCACCATGCTATAACGTTTGTCAATTTTCCTATGACCTTCTTTGCTACATGCATAAAGGCTTGATGTGATAATTGATTTATCCTTTCTCCTTTTATTAGAGTATTTTCGACATACACTGAAGCCATTTACTCCCCCATATGTGACATAAAAACATTGTGCTTCATCAAGTGACTTGAACGTCATCCCTACAACTGGTTTAGTAGAAGATGCTACAACATCCACATCACCATCAACAACATTACAACACCCTGCAACAAAAAACAATAGTTTAAGAAAAGTACATTGACTTTATAATAGGATTTAATCCATTTGAAAATGTATAAAATATATAAACAGAACTGTAACTAAATAAAAATTATTACATATATATATATATATAATAAAAAATATTTTTTCTGAAATTATAAATAAAAAAATTATAAAATATATTTTCCACTGGAAGCTCCACTGAGAGTGCCAGTGGAAGTTCCAGTGGAACTTCCAGTGGAACTGCCAGTAGAACTTCGAGTGGAACTTCAGGTGGAACTTCAGGTAGAAATTCAGGTGGAACTTTAGGTGGAACTTCAGGTGGAACTCAGGTGGAACTTCATGTGGAACTTCCAGTGGAACTTCAGGTGGAACTTCCAGTGGAACTTCAGGTTGAACTTCTAGTGGAACTTCAAGTGGAAGTCCCAGTGGAAGTTCCACTATAAGTTACAAATATATATAAAACATAAATGTAACTAAATAAAAATTATTACAAATATATATATATATATATATAATATATAATTATTTTTCTGAAATTTTAAATAAAAAAAATTATAAAATATATTATCCAGTAGAAGTTCGAGTGGAAGTTCCAGTGGAAGTTCGGGTGGAAGTTCTACTGGGACTTCCAGTGGAACTTCCTGGGGAACTTCCAGTGGAACCTCCAGTGGAACTTCCAGTGGACGTGGAGACAAACTTGAACATCAAGTGGAAGTTTCACTACAAAAACCAGGGAAAAAACAACTGAAAGTGCCGCAATGCAACAAAACTATAGAGCACGGGATCTTGTAGTGGAACTTCCAGTGGAACATCCAGTGGAACTTCCAGTTGAACCTCCAGTAGACATCGAGACTAACTTGGACATCAAGTGGAAGTTTCACTGCAAAAACCTGAGAAAAAACCACCACTGGAAGCGCCGCAATGCAACAAAACTCTATATCATGGGAACTTTTAGTAGAACCTCCGGTGGACATCGAGAGGAACATTGACATGAAGTGGAAGTTTCACTACAAAATCCAGGGCAAAAACCACCACTGGAAGGGCTGAAATGCAACAAAACTATATATTACTTCAAGTAAAAATACCACCTCAAACTTCAGCAAACATCATTCGACAGATTTACAACAAAACCAACAAAAAAGTACATCAAACAAACTCACTTTCAATGCCTTCATCGCTATCCATTATAAGGAGAACTTTGAAACCTTGAACGAGTGTCTCGCCCTGCCCGAAACTTGAAAAAAAATGCACCAGAGCACCAAAACGGCATCCTACTCCACAAATCTCACCTTGCCCGAACCTCGGACGAGTCTCGCCCTACCCGAACCTCGAACGAAAATGCACCAGAGTGCCGCAACGCCGCCCTACTCCATAACTCTCACCCTGTCAGAACCTCAAACGAGTATCGCCCTACCCGAACGGCCAAATCCCTGGCACGGAGCCCGGGAAATTTCGCGCGCGCCCCCATTCGGATTTGAGAAAAAATTTCCCTCCATCGCCTCAAGCAGACCGGATGGTTCCACCTGTAAAAAGAACACGTGTCAAGATCCCCCCATATCACCGAACCATCCTGTAAAAGGAGGTACTAGAGATAATAAAAAGCGAAGTTTCGAGGTCTCTCTCCATTTCTTGGGGTCGTCGACTCTCAAAAATGCAGTAATCCCCCATCCCCCAGTGAAGGATTCGTCCGAGGTCAAAATAATTCATGTTGGAGAGACTAAAAGTCTCGTTTTTATCACTAATTTTAACCTTAATATTTTATTTTATGAAAGTTTTAGGCTACCCTTCAAAAAATTAATTTTTTTAATAATAATAAATAATTCTAAAAATTATATTTATTGATTATTTTATATAAATAAAAAATTTAAATTTATTTTCATTAATATAAAATGGGGTTTTTATTACAACACACGCAAGAAGAAAATAGGTCCGAGGACTCGACCCCGCGACCTCTGGCCCAAACCCCAAAAATGGGAATGATTTTATTATTAAGAAACTAATTTAAAAAATGGGCATGATTTTATTATTAAGTATTGTTATTGTTATAAGACATGCTTGATTTATATAAATTTTTTTACCATGACATGATATATGGATATTAAAATCTCCCTCACCATTTAACTTTCATACAAATAGTAATGTTGATAATTTTTTAGGATCATTTATCAAAAACTAAATTTTTTATGATATCTCAGTCATTCGTTCCAATTAACTTTCTTTAAGCATGTTGTGTTTTTTTTATCAAGTTAGAAATTACAAGGTATGTTTATGCGGAAACTCCACATTTAGAGTTCTTTTATGTGACACTAAATTATCCAAATGATAATATCTTACATGTCAACAAATAGTAATGTGATTTTGTTCTTTTTTTGGGCTTAGGTGTGTGGTGTGCTCGACATCATAAACATGACATGTTATATTAGACAATAACATATATGGAATGATAAGATTTATCACGTAATTTTTCACCATACACTCTCACACCATTATTTTATATGTTTGTGAGTATTAATTACTCATATTAATCATCATTTTTATTTTTCATGTTGTTCGTGTCTTTGATATAAAAATAATTTAAAATGTATAATGAAATTTTTTGAAAGATAACATGGCTAAAATTGTCACATGTGATGAAACTTTCACTCTCTCTTGGAAAATAAAATGACAACGTAACACTAAAAGAGTGTTATAAAAACATGAAAACAATAAAATTTTAATTAATTGAATAGTTATTTGTTATTTGATTATTAAATTAAAATCACCATGAATCAATGATTAAGGAAAATTAAATAAGAAAATTGTTTTGGGAATTTAAATGGATAACTAGAAAATTAATTAGAGGGTTTGGTGGAAACTAAATGAATAAATAAAATAATAAAACAAATATAAAAAGGAAAAGAGGGGAAATTGTTTTTTGTTATTATATCCTTTCTTTTTATTTTATTTTTTTATATTTTTTCTTTTACTCTTTCATTTGTTTCTCCTCACCCCTCCTTATCCCTCATGCCCAAGAGCCTGACCTCTCTGTTCATGTTTCTTCTCATTCTTGCTCTATAGTGGACGACTAGCAAGACCCCCCCCAATTTGGCGGATCTTGGTGTAATAAAAAAGAAAGACCTATTCTCATTATTCTCCTTTATTATAGTGAAAATACACGGTCATTTTACCTTGATTAAGAAAGAGGATTTCATGGGTTTCTGTTCATTTGGGGTTGTCAGGTCCAGTTATTGGTTATAAAATAACCTATCTCAATCAGTCTATTGGATTTGGATGTCAATACACATTTGAGGAAGGTAACATTGTCTTTCTTGCATTTCTGCTAAATTAGTTGGATACTTATGTTTTCAGGACCATCATAACTTGATTAATGATTTCTATAAATTAATTTTGAAATTTACATGATGTTTTGAAATGAAAAATCTTGAAAATTCATATTATAAGAACTGTTAATTATGCCATGTATTGGAATCTCTTACCAAGAAATTATCTCCTTGATAGAAATTTTCACTAAAGGCCAGACTATGACGTGGTTGTTTAAACCACATCGTGGCAAATATCACCACATAGTGGTGTCGTGCAACGAAAGTTCATGTGTTATGTGATGAAACGTGCCTTAACCTTCTTCTCCAAATCCAAGCTATCATATTCAATTGATCATCACATGATGCAAATTTGGAGGAGTCTTGATGATGGAATATGAAAGGTTTAAAGAGTTAAATGTTTCATTATTTATGGTCATAGGTTACAAATGGTTTTTAACCTTCGCCTTTACTATCAAATGTTTATGAAATGTTTAGGGTGTCAAGGAGTGTCCCTAGTGCTTATATAATATAATGAACTAGACTTTCTAGTCCATTAATTTGTGAGAAATCTGGTGTTTGAGGTGTCGAGGGGGTAGTCCAAGGTGTTTTTGGGACATGTGAGTCATTCCAATGGTGGCTCATTTCAAGAGTTTTTCAAATTTCCAGTTTTCCAATGGTAGATCATTATGACGGTAGCTCATTCTAGTTGTAGCTCGTTCTGGCGGTAGCTCATCCTGGCGGTAGCTCATCCTGGTGGTGACTCACTGGCAGTGACTCGTCCGACGATGGCGGTGACTCATCTAGCAGTGACTCATTTGCGGTGAATCGCTAGCAGTGACTCGTCTGAAGGTGGCGGTGACTCATTTCAAAAGTTTTCCAAATTACTAGAATTTTCCCGATTTTTCTAGTTTTGCCCTTTTGACGTCCCTTTTGACGTAAAATGAGGTTAATGCCATATTTAAGTGGGTTTGAAGATGTTTCAAGGGCTATAAATCATATCTTTGATTTTCTAAAAATATAGATTCTTTTAAATGGTCAAACCACTGGGTTTATTGAGAGCCACAATTAATGGAAATTCTAAAATATATCTAATCCTAAAAATTAAGGATCTATTCTTCCTAAATAAAAGATCATTCCTACCCTCCCGTGGTCTTTCCTTCTCTTGATAGAGGACGTACCAAATCCATCTTCCCATAGGAGTCCTGGAACAAGGTGTTGTTGTTGGTTTGATCCCCCCCCCCAAAGTAATTTCCCCCTGTACGCACCCCCTATTTTGGTGCAGCAAGCCTGGGAAAAAGGATATGTCGATCATAATTCTTCCAAATAGGTTTTCCTTTGTCTTTCTTATTTGTGTATCATGCAGAGTGGGTGTACGAATGTTACTTTTGTGAATATAGTTGAATCCAAATTAAATACAGATAATTGAACTGGTTATGTCACGAACCAGGCCGGGTCGCCATCCGACCCGGCGCCCGAACCGGTCCGTGACATGGCCCGAAGGGCGTTTCCGATCCCCCCGGGCTGGCACAAGTGCCCGGGTATCAAAACTAATCCATGGGAATGATTTACCCAAAATAGTAAACACAAAAAACCAACAATATAGATAAACTAAAATTGGAAACTGACAACCAAACAGACCCTTAACTTTCAACCAAAATTAAAGTTTACAATTCAACCCAAAACTCTAAGGAGACTGCAATGTAAAGAAAACTGACACATCAAATCGCACCTTCATGCAACATAAGGAGCCATCTCCTCAAACCACCATTGTTAGACTTGTATGGGAAAACCATCGACAACCTGAACCACCATTGCTGAGCACGATGCCTCAACCTAGAATATGCAGAGAACAAGGTCTACATACACCCGAAGGTGTATGTAGGGTGTGATCCAAGAGCCCAGTAGGACGTCACCCAATAAAAAGGTTCCATAAAAAATTATTAAATGACAAATACATTTTCAATTTTAATTAAAGCAAAGAAGTAAATATTGGAACAGTTTTAAAGAAAACGGGAATAAGGAAAATAGTTTCAAATGGAACAACCTAAATTAAAACACACACACCCTTATTTTTTAAAATAACCAAAGTGTCACACCAATGAGCATAAAGTAACAAATGAGAACTAATATGGGAGTGACCGCATGTGTGTTATCTAGCTTGGGTCCCTCGATCTTTGTGTCTTGGTGAAACGTGGCTTAGATGGCCACGACCCTCAGAAAACGTGGCTTAGAAGGGCACGACCCTCAGAAAACGTGTCTTAGAAGGCCACAACCCTCAGAAAAGAATATGTTTAGATAGTGTTGCAATCGTCAGTCCTGTTAGTGAAACATGGTCGAGTCACCTCCGAAACACTAGCACACTAGTCTAGTCCACCCTCCTAGCTACCCGGGCTTCCCGGTTTGTGCTCAATCAAGTTTAAAGTCCATGTCACATGTCACACTAATGCATAAAATCCAAACAGGGTATTTACGCACGAAAAATCACAATTGTACACTCAAAACCTCTTTTAAAGCCATACGCACACCAAAAGTGTTTTCAAAACTCAATCTGCATAGGTTACGTACTCAGTTAAACCATCCACACAATTAAAAAAAAGACGCTTATCATTAAACAACCCACCACTTACACGCATAAACACCATTTTGAAATAAGACACACACTAAAATGTTTTTTAAACGCATTTTACACCATTGTTATAATTTTAATACACCGCTTAAAAAAATTATAAAGCAGCAGTACAGGAGTGTTACATGGCTTTGGAACACACTAGAATAACCAGTTATAAATTCGAATGCATTCCAACATCACATGCACCCAAATAAAGTTTTAAAGTGTGACCTGCACCACCCAAATGATTTTATGGAAATCCTTACACTATATGAAAAACACAATTTCATAAACCACATAATTTAATAGGACAAAAATAAAATCTTATAAAAAAATTTAGAAGAAATCACTTGGCCTTAACCAATAAACTCAAGAAAAAACTTATTTTATGACCAAAAGCACCCGGCACCATGTCAGAAATACCGTTAGCACCACTTGCACAACTTAGTAAGATAACCGCACAATTCAAAAGTCACTAACAGAGTTCTCAGCAGAAAACACACTCTTAATATAAACAACCAACTAAACAATTTCCAATACAAATCAAATTTCAAAGGAAACCAACTTCGCACTATACAAACTAATTAAATAATATAGTAAAAGAAACTTAAGCTTACAATTCAATTCATCAAATAATAATTAGAAAAGCAACATTATGAAAAAGAGATCAATCCAACAACATGAACAATAATAGCTAACGTGTCCCCAACTTTATAAAAACTCTCTAGAGCTCCCTCAGATTAAAAACCATAAAAACAATTCAAATTAAACACACCATACCCCCCATGACCATGTCTTCTACCACTTGAGCTCTTGCAGTCATGCAAACAATCATCTATGCTAGGGTGTCAGGCCTATAACAAAAGACACGTATACCAACCATGAAATTGGGTTATTGAAGGAAGTGTGCTCTATGATGTGCATTATTTTCAAAGAGAACGCTTCTAAGAATATAATGGTACTTAGAAATTTTAGGGAATGACAACGACTATGCTAAAATTCAAGGTAAATGGAAATAAATCAGCCATGGTGTCTCTTGAAAGCATGGAAAACAACAGAGCAGAACTTCAAGGTTAGCCGTAGTAGGTAGATAATCACAATAATGAGGGGAGTCCAAGCATGTGGTGTTTATCCTAGTAGCACACAATCCAAATAATGTAAAGGTGCATCAAAATGACCTAAATGTTTAAATTGAAAACACGTGCAAGATAAAAACATCATAAAAAAACCTCAATACCATGAGAAAATTTTCAAATAGGAAGGCCCGTCACTTAATAGTCACCTTTGAATTACAGAACTAGCAATGCATCGAGTAAAATAATGAAAATGCAGATGATTATGACCTTCAAGGTTTAGCCATACCCAGAAAAACCACCACCATGTAGACAAAAAACAACTCCTTCTGATCCTCCTGCATACACCTGAAAGACCTAAAATGTCAAAACTGATTTCAATAGAAGCAATACAGAACCATTGTAACAAATGAAAACAATTTAAATGTTAATGATTAAAACATAATCGGGAAACTAACATCATTTGAGTTTGGGATCAAAATATTCTTATCTTTGTCAAAAAAGAGAGACCAGTCTAAAGGTGAGTAGTTTTCCTGACTGCAAGAACAATCAGAAAAGGTAATTAAACATTCATTCAAACAACAATGATTAATGTGCAACAAAAGATCATTATATTTGGGTTGATACTATCACGTCACAGGGCAGGGCAGTCTTCTAGATGCATTTCACTTTTGTTTTAAACCTTTTTAAATCATTTAATTATTGCACCTAAAACATATAAACAATTCATTTTAATTTGTGAAAGCCTTAATTTTTGTTGCTTCCAGCATTGATCAAAGTGATACCAAAATGCAGTTTTTCTAACTGATGATTTGCTCATATGTTGTGTACAATCTGAACAGAAGCTAAAATTAACCATCAGATCCACCACTTTAATTGATTTATGGGGAGAAAAACTTTCCAAAAAAAGTAATTATGTAGGAGTATAAAGTACTTAAAATGGGTCGAAGTTGGTGTATCAGTTCCCATCATTGAGGCAGTACTAAATTTTGTGTACGATGATTTGTTCCTGCGAAGATTGAAACGAGAAAAAAGCACAAAAAACAAAGGAAAAGATAAACAGAACCGCAATATTACTAAGCATCACAAAATAACCATATGGAAAAGGGGTGATCCTGATACCCCATAACTTTTATCCACCCGGAAAACAATTTACCAGACTGGTACGTTCAGAACAATAATGCAGCCTCTTATCGATTCAAAATGAAAACCCTCGATCACATCGAGCTTTTTTATGTTATTTAGGGATTATCACAAGCAAAGGGAGTGATGAAAAAACGAAGTGCGAGAAGGTGATGAGAGAACGTGAAACAGAAAGAGTTGCAAGATGAAATGGAGCGGGAGAAAAAACATAAGCAGAGGCTTTTTTATTGCATTGCAGTGGCTGCGACTCTTTGTCTGAATCATCCTCGGGCAGTGAAGCAAGGTTTGAGGACCGGAATCGATCTCCAGTTATGTTTTTAATTGGAATATCTAGTACACACTTTAGATCAGAACACGTGTCCAGTTATGTTTTGAGCCATCAGATCGCTCTTCACGGTGATTCATTTGAATCGATTGTACAGACGGATTTTCCCTTGCCTCTTGTGATTCAGGGTCGACTGCTCCTCGGCTGCGATGACGGCGACGAAACCGTGAGATCTTACCTTAAAATCCGGTGGTACGGTGACCACAAAGACTCGAGCGAATATGGGAACAACACTGTATGAAGACTACAGCAGATCTGGTGCGACGACCTCGACAAAATCTTGAAATACCACCCTAAAATCCAGCAGCACGGTGACCACAAAGGCGTGGTTTTTTTCAACGACAACTGCTTCACTCCGGCGTGGTTTTATCTCACTGTCTGATAAAAATTTTTGTACAAAACAACATCAATGTCTGACGAAGGTGGCGTAACATAATTACAGTTGCCTAAATATGTATATGTATTTTATTTCTATTGTTATGATTTATTATTTAGAAATTTTGTGTTATGATCTGTTTTCTGTAAATGTTATCTGTCTCAATTAATTTAGAATTCCATTTTTCTGGTGTATCGTTTCTCATTGGAGGTTCCAATGCAATGTTCCTTGGAGGTTTCTGTAGGTTCCACTTTAACATGTACTAAGTTTCCAATGAAAGTTCCACTTGAAATCATTTTTTATTGTGGAAATTCCTGTTGTACTTCGAATAGAACTACCAGTGGAACTCCCAGTGGATGTCCCACTAGAAGTACGCCACTCGAAGTTCCACTGGGACTTCCACTAGAAGTTCCAGGTGGAATTCCAGTGGGACTTCTAGTGGGACGTCTAGTGGGACTTCAGCTGTGATTTTCAAAGATACATTCAATCATTTTTACAATAAATATGTGTCACAATTGCAATGAGTATTTATTTTAATTTTCCACTGGTAGTGGCACTGCAACTTCCACTGGAACTTCAAGTGGGACTTCCAGTGGAAGTTCCAGTGGGACTTCCTGTGGGACTAATAGAACTTCTAGTGGTTGTGGGACTTCAAGTGGGACTTCCAGTGAGACTTCCAGTGGGACTTTCAGTGGGAATTTTAGTGGTACTTCTACTGCGACTTCCAGTGGGACTTACAGTGGAATTTTCAAATAAAAAATTCATTCATTTTTACAATAAATATGTGTCACAATTGCAATGCATATTTATTTTAAATTTCCAAAGGATGTTCCAGAGGAAGTGCCACAGGAAGTGCCACTGGAACTTCTAGTGGAAGTTCCAGTGGTTGTTCCAGTGTCACTTCCTGTGGGACTAATAGAACTTCCAATGGTTGTGGGACTTCAAGTGGGACTTCCAGTGCAACTTCCAGTGCGACTTCCAGTGGGACTTCCAGTGTGACTTCCAGTGGGACTTATAGTGGAATTTTCAAATAATAAATTCAATCATTTTTAAATAAATATGTGTCACAATTTCAATGCGTATTTCTTTTAAATTTCTACAGGAAGTGCCACAGGAAGTGCCACTGGAAGTGCCACTGGAACTTCCTGTGGGACTACTTGAAATTCCGGTGGCTATAGGACTTCCAGTGGGACATCCAGTGGGACTTCCAGTGGAAGCACCAGTGAGAAATCTAGTGGGACTTCCATTGGAATCTCCAGTGGGACTTCCAGTGGCCCTCCTAGTGGGACTTCTAGTGGAATTTTCAAATGAAAAATTGAATCATTTTTAACATAAATGTGTGCTGGAATTAGTATTTATTTTATTATTCCACAGGAAGTGCCACATGGGACTTCCAGTGGAAGTTCCAGTGGGACTTCCAGTGGGACTTCAAGTGGGAATTCCAGTGGATGTTCCGGTGGAACTTCCAGTGGCAGTCCCTATGGGACTACCAGTGGAACTCTAGTGACACTCCTTGTGGCACTTCCAGGGGGACTTCCAGTGCGACTAGTGGAACTTCCAGTGGCAATCCCTCTTGAAGTTACTATGGAACTTCCACTAAAGTCACAATAGAACATAGACTTTTCCTACCTTCTATACTGTAATTTTGTTGATGACCCCAATAATTCCTTAATTTTTATTTTCAAGTGTTCATTTTAGGTCAAATTTGACCTCCTTACAAAGACTTTTACAAGAAATAAAATATCAACTGAAAGATGGTCATAGAAATGCTTTGTGCACTACTCCATTTTGGAATATGTTTGAAGCATTCATATCCAATACAGTAACAACATCAGATTGCAAAAAATCTGATATTTCTGTTATGTATGTATTGGATAACTATAATCCTTCAACAATTGATTTCCGATTCGGTGGAGGGGAAAGACATTTCTCTGAAGCTGATATCCAAAGGATCTTTGCAATAACCGAAGGTGAAATAGAAACAGAGGACTCCTACTCGTTCAAACCAAAAAAGGAATCGTTATATTTAAGGATATTTCAAACTGGTGTCAAGTTGTTGACACAAGAGGCAATAAAATCGTCCCTTTTGAAAGTAATAAAGGGAGATGAAGAACCCGATCATCTTGACATAGCATCACTTCTATGTTTATACACATGTGCAAATGTTTTTCCCCTACTATATGTTCTTACCTAAGTTGGGGTTTTATCAATTTTGTGAATACATCAAGAGACATGAGAACACTAATGTGGTCTCATGCAATACACCAACAATTGATGAGATCAATTAAAGAATTTCACACGCACCGTGAAAGGATTATGGGGGAAATTATCACTTTATTGGTAAGTATTAATATTTATTTTCAATTCAATGTATAATATACTCTTCATATGATTCTTGTTATTGTAGTATTGGTATTGTGAAGAAAGTGGACTAGTGAAAGGGAATGAACAAGCAGCCAATCCACCATTCACAAGGTGGAGTCTCTCTGATTTTGATGCTACTTTAAAGAAACTAAAGATTCATCAAGTTCCAACTAAAGAGGAGCCAACAATGGTTATGGAAGCTTCTGTTGGATGGAAGAAAAAGGATAATCCAGAGAAGGACGGAATAGAAGTAGAAATAAATGAGCCAGCAATGGTTATGGAAGATTCTGTTGGACACCAGGAAAGGGGGGAACCAGAGGATGATAGAATAAAAGTTATTGCAAAAGAAAATTCGTCCCTGAAAAGAAAACTTCATAAAATGGAAGCAATTGTTAAAAATCAGATCGAAAAAATTAAAATACTGAAGCAGTTAGTAAGTGAAAATTATAGCATAGAGAAATGAATAAGAGAAGGTAGTGCTGAAAAGAGTCATTCAATCAAGGTGGAAATTGGCACAGAGAGTACAATTGAACCTGAAATGCAGCAAGATCCTTCTTAAAAACCTGCATCTCCCCATGAAGCAGGACAACAGAAGGAAAACCAGCAACTAGGAGCAAAGAAACTGGGATTGAGGAGCCTATAGATCAACTGCAAGAAGATGCTAAACAAACCACACCTGTACATCAAAGCAGCCAAACTGGCCAGACAGAAACCGAGATTCACCAAACGAGATCAATGATTAGAAATGTGAAGCCCAGAGTGAGGAAGCAGAAGAAATTGGATTCTGATTTTTAGTATCAAACCCGATACACAAGAAGAAGAACAACAGCAGGACAAAAAAAGTCAGTAGGACAACCAAGTCAGCTGAAAAAACCAATTGAGGTAGGCAGTGTTTCAATGAAAACAGAACCAAAAAAGGCTGTTATAGGTCTTTCAGGAATACCTAAATGGGTCAGGCAAGTAGACGGCTGCAGAAAAAAGACTATGAGCAGTTGCAAAAGATTCTCCAGATAGAACTAGGCTGGTATGTCTGCCCTTCATTTCAAGGATTTCAATTCAATTCCCCTGAAATTTATTTGTTTTCTTATACATTATTATGTTTATAATGTAGTCAATATGTATGGGAAGATGAAAACGACTTGTATTCAGTTGGAATAGATGACATTTTTCAGCTTCTCACAAAAAGCATGACAAGTAGTCGGGTGAGCCTAATTTAAACAAGCTTACTGTAAAGTAATATTCAATTAGTCTCACATCCGCCATTGATTTTTCATTGATACCAAGTTATAGATGCCTATACTCATATTATCATAAACAAGTGTCAAATAGGGAAGACGACTGGAATTTTCGAT
Organism: Viscum album; assembly: GCA_963277665.1. Classification (NCBI taxonomy): domain Eukaryota; kingdom Viridiplantae; phylum Streptophyta; class Magnoliopsida; order Santalales; family Viscaceae; genus Viscum; species Viscum album. The sequence continues at coordinate 691,985,740 of OY728167.1, forward strand.
AATAAATCAATAATGATTACTAGTGTCGCATTGGTAAGTCTAACATTATCTATGTTCTTGATGTTTTAAAGATATTAATTAATATTTTTTCTCACTATACTCATTTTTACAGAGCATTATATCCGGGAAGAACAACAATTTTAAAGAATGTTTGGTTGAGAATCTCGTAAAAGAAGCAATGAAGTTGAATGGAAAAGTCTTCATCCCCATCAACACATAAAATCTTCATTGGACTTTGCTTGTCTTGGATATTGAAAAAAAAACATTTTAGCTACTATAAATCCATGCAGCCTCACATGGGTCCTGCTACAATTGATTTTTACCAACAAGATGCTCTCCAAATGGTAAATTCTATCATCTTCGACATCTAATGCATTTTCATATACACCAACTTACTCAAAACAATTTATACAACACTTGAAGAAAATATTTATTGAACAAGTCATCAGAAAATGGAATATCAAATACCTAGAGATGACTGCTGCAACACTTCCATTTATAGTGGAAGATAGTCCCCAACAGGGGGATGAAACATTAGATTGTGGGGTAATTGTTTGTTATCTAATTGAGAATCTGGCGAAGGATTAAGGGTATAACAAGACCATATCGCAAGAAGAAGTTGATGACATGCGCCTGTATATGGTGCACTGTTTCCTTACAGACCCTACATACAATTGGAATGAAACATCATATAGAAGCATGAGTTGTCTTGTGGAAACAACACAACTAGAATGAAGAACAAGTAAAATAGTTGGGGATAATGGATGAATAGTTTTGTTAGCATTTTCACTACGCTGGGAATATTATGTCATTATGAGGGGAACCATTTTATTTTCAGGGATTTTATTTGGTTTTGTTTTTACATTTAATGATCATAATTGCTACTAGTAAGTGGATCATTAACACTTTAAGGATATTATATTTACTGTTTGTAAGTGTTAAGTTTGACCAACATCTAGAATTCATCAGAAGATAGAGAGTCTCCATATGGACTAACTTCTCCCAAAGATCCAAAAACTCTTACTCAGTCTTCTGGATTTCTTCATAAAAATTCAAGAACGTGGATTTATCACATCCTCACAGAAAAAATGCATACAGAATTGTAGAACTTGGATTTATCTCATCTTCATAGTTCCATATAGAACACATGCATACAACACATTTACAATTTTGTAAAGTATCCCAATCCCACTGCCAATCCATTACAACCAAAAGTGGACTGTCAAATATGACCACATCCTCAAGGAACAAATGCATACAGAATTGTAGAACCTGGATTTATGGCATCTTTATAGTTCCATATAGAACACAAGCAAACAACACATTTACAATTTCATGAAGTATCACAATCCCAATCCATTACAACCAAATGCGGACTGTCAAATACTACCACATCCTCATAGAACAAATGCATAAATAATTGTAGAACCTGGATTTATCACATCTTTATAATTTCATAGAGAACAAATGCATACATCACATTTACAATTTCGTGAAGTATCTCAATCCCACTATCAATCCATTACAACCGAAACTGGATACAGGCTATAGCTTTTTCAATCCAGTCATTACAATTTAAAAAAATACTCCCATCCAATTTTTTCGACACTGCTCGGCCTCTTCCAATGCTATCCCAACAATCTACCTCCCAAGATGAAGTTCCAAATTGGTGGACAAGTCTTCCTGCAATAGAAAAAGTTCAGAATTACAAACGGTTATGGAAAAGAATTCTCATAAAAAATTACATGTGAAACTATTTTTCTAGCTCGAACACAAAAAATCTGATCTTGCTTGCTCCTTGAATCCCAGCATGCAAACAATAATGATATCAAAGAACATATTAAAAAATAAATAACTTCTCTTATAAATGAAATGCATCATAAAATGAAATCATTCAATCATCTTAGTAGTAGGCTTATTTTCTTTATTCAACGGTTTCCCCTTTCGGAAACCATTGTCTAACAAGCTTTTCAATCTATCTCCCCCTTTCCTATTTGGTTTCTTTTTAAAAGAATCATTTCTAAAAATTTTGTCTAAACTAGCACAACCATTAACTTTACCCGCTAATGTATTTATGATAGACAACTCTTTTTCAAAATTATTGAAATTTGAGAAGGCAATGTCATAACCCGCATCTGTCTCACAAGCTACGGTAATTAACTTTATTCCCATTCGTGCTAAATCTTTGTAACGTTTTGCTACAACTGATTTTCTATTAGCATGTACCTCAACAGAAGATCCTTTGAAGATCCCAATATTTCTAACCAATCGGGTCTATCTCCCCTAAATATATTTTTCTGGTATTTCTCTCACAGCAATCCAATCAAATTTTTTTAAAACATGACAAAAAAGATACCGAATAGACTCGAACTTTCGACAAGAACACTCACCAACTTTATTTAAAGCTTCATATGATACAAGAAATTGATCTTCACAACGATCCATTCCAATAACATAACTGAATTGAACTCCAATTTCAATACAAGATATCAAAAAAAAGCACCATCCAATTGATATTCATGATGAAATAAATGAACTAATTTAGGTGTATATCTAGTAGAAACCTGGCACATCAATGCATGGTAAGGGTAAATATTACGAGGAAACTTCTCCCGCATCTCAAATTCTGACTTTGTTTCATGTTACCGATTTTTTTCCAACAAGCGCTCAAACTGCTTAAAGAAATCAACAACACTTAACTTTCGATGAACATAATATTTAAGCAATCCATTAAAACTTTCACTTAATTTTGTGCTACGAATACCCAATGTTAAATCATCTTTCAAATAGAAATGCGCCCACTTTTCTCATAGTAAAAAAACATCATCTAGCCATTGCGATTTCCCATAACCATATTCTGCTCTAAGGGAAGACCACTCCTTATCAAACTGAATTTCATCATGGTATTCGAACATACACTTCTTAAATCTACTTAGAAAAGTAGATCCATATTTCATCCAATTACCTAAATGCTTAATTCCATTTTTCATCAAATGACACGAACAAAGTCAATGTCAAGTTCCCACTAAAACTATAGAAATGGATTTTCCCATTGCCGCATCTTGATCAGTAAAAATAGTTTGAGGACTCTACATGTGATGCACCTGTAAAAATTTCTGAAACAACCAAGATAACGAAGTCACTATTTCATCATATAACAAAGCTACCCCAAAAACAACAATCTACTAATGATGATTGAACCCCACAAAAACACCTAACAGTCTGTACTCTTTATTAGTGCTAAAAGTTGTGTCAAACAAAACATCTCCAAACAACTCATAATCTGTTCTCATTTTTGGATCAGCCCAAAAAATATTACTAATTTTACCATTCATGTCAAAATACATAGTATAAACAAACGATGGATTGTCTTGACTTTGTCTTTGCAGGTATTCTAACATGAAACATGCATCACCATGAAGAAAATATCTTTCCTGTTTAGACCTTAAAAAATTCAACTGATCAACAGGCGTGTACCCAATAACATCTTGCTCCCCTGCAATATCTGTCGCCAATGAGAAAGAATCATTTGGTTTAATACCCGCAGAAGCATTCACATCTAACTCAGCTACTTGTGCTTCTGTTATTTTTCTTTGGGACCTCATCATATGAATTGATTCGAGCCTGTGCAAGGGATTATTATGCTCTTCAACAAATATAGTACATGCATATTTCCCAGAAGACAATAAAATAACCCTCATTCTAGCAAAGCAACCTGTATGTGTCTCAGCTCGAGGAAATTTCACCATGCTATCACGTTTGTCAATCTTCCTATGACCTTCTTTGCTACATGCATAAAGGCTTGATGTGATAATTTATTTATCCTTTCTCCTTTTATTAGAGTATTTTTGGCGTACACTGAATCCATTTAATCCCCCATATGTGACATAAAAACATTGTGCTTCATCAAGTGACTTGAACGTCATCCCTATAACTAGTTTAGTAGAAGGTGCTACAAGATCCACATCACCATCAACAACATTGCAACACCCTGCAACAAAAAACAATAGTTCAAGAAAAGTACATTAACATTATAATGGGATTTAATCCATTTGAAAATGTATAAACTATATGAACAAAACTGTAACTAAATAAAAATTATTACAAATATATATATATATATAATAAAAAATATTTTTTTCTGAAATTATAAATAAAAAAATTATAAAATATATTTTCCACCGGAAGTTCCACTGAGAGTGCCAGTGGAAGTTCCAGTGGAAGTTCCAGTGGAACTTCCAGTGGAACTGCCAGTGGAACTGCCAGTGGAACTTCGGGTGGAACTTCAGGTGGAACTTCAGGTGGAACTTCCTGTAACGACCCGAATCCAGAGCCCCTCCACTGGTGCCCCGTACCCGGTTTGCCACATGACCTCAATCGCATTTCCCAAAATGCTAGAGGCTGCCGACTAGCAGCGAGGGCCTTGGTGAGTCAGTGAAGAAACTATGACCTCATTCGGTAAAGTATACAGCGGAAGAACAACCAGACGCAATAGTGGAAAGAAAAAAAACAGCATACAACAACTGTACTGAACAGCGGAAGCAATGTATAAAATAATAATGATGCAACATGGTACATATGTCTATGGAAAGTAGTAAACAAACCAACGTGCTAAAGTACAATTGAAAATAAATTCAAAAGAAAAACAAAGTAAACTCCTCAGCATCGCAAGCCACGGCTCGGTCCCACGCTCTCTAACTCCAATGCAATCAAGAACCTGAAGTAGAAGGGCTCTTTCCCTTATCTATACCTGCAGCAACATAGTCTGCTTGGGCCCAAAAGCATGGAACAAATAGGGTGTGAGATACAATCACAGTAGGAAATCACCCATAGATTTGTGCCTAACAGTCAATGAATACAAGGCAAGTAAAAGTGCAGAAAGTAGTAAACAGTAAAGCACACAACAGCTACAATCCACAGTTCTACATAAAAAGTACACAAGTAACAACCAGCAACAGGAAGAAAACAGGTAACCCTCTGGGTAGCTCTCTCAGCCTAACCCCTGTGGTTCAACCCAAGTACTAGCAACCCTCTACAAGGCACACGCAGTCTTACCCCTCTGGTTCAGCTATGAAAATTAATAGACTCTCTGAGGAAGCACTCACAGTCAATTCCCCCTATAGTCTCGTATCGTACTAAAGGATCTCTAGGGAAGCACTCAACGTCTCATTCCCCCTGTGGCCCGCGTCGAATAACTATAGACTCTCTGAGGAAGAACTCATCAGCAATTCCCCATGTGGTCTCGCATCGTACTTAAGACACTCTGGAGAAGCCCTTACGTCAATTCTCCATATGGTTTGCTACACTAGGTACTCATAGTCCTGTGTGGAAAAAAACATGCTCAGCATGCGTAAATCATCCAAGTAATCCTCAAGAACTACTTGGCTATCAGTATAAGGCTCCACAACAATACAAAGCAATAGTTCCACTATACTACAACTAGGCATGGCAACTGAAAAACACTGAACAGTACAACGAGCATGGAAAGGAAACCTGAGCACAAACAAATTACTTTACTCACAATCATAAACCTCTACTACAATAATCAATAAAATCAGGCAAATAGAAGGGGCATAACAGGAAACCTACAATTCCCCGCCCAAGGGAATTTGTGTAATTTGCAAAAAATACTCATCGACATTCAACAGAAAGGCACAAACCACCTACCTCGATCCTAGGATATCAATATACGTGAACTATGACGATTGATTCCCCTTAGAACATCGTAGATCTGAGAAAACACACAAAACTCTCAACCCATGATAACTCGAAAACGAGGAGGAATCAAAAAAAAACAACTCAAGCAGAAGGAAGAACTCACCGCTGCGATTCCAAAGCAATCGACCGTGCTCGAATCGGAGAACGGACAAAGAGTCGGAAGCTCGTCGAAGATCCGGTCGTACAGGTCGCTCTCGGACGAACGGGGCCTAAAAGAAGACGCTTCTGTGCGTCAGGCGCGACCCCGGTTCATTTAGTGAAAAAAAAGTACACGACGTGTACTTTTAGAGTACATGGCGTGTACTTGGTCTTTTCCATACTCCGCCAAAATCGGCCTCCACATCACCCCTACACACTGTGTGTGTGGCCCGGGCATGGCCAGCACACGGCTTCGAGCCGGAGAAGAGTACACGACATGTACTCAGAAAGTACACGACGTGTACTTTGAAAATTTCCAGAAAGTTCATTTTTCCTAAAAACTCTAGAAAAAGGAAAACATACCTAAAACGAAGATCTGGGTTCTTACAAACTTCCCCCCTTAAAGAAATTCATCCCCGAATTTCCCTAAAGTGGCGTAGAAGAAGAATCCCCGAACAGCTCCGGCCACTGCGATCGTACATCGGCCTCCCTTTCCCAAGTCTCGTCCTGTACTCGCCTATGCTGCCATAGCACCCGTACTAGAGGAACAGACTGCCCGCAGAGAACCTTCGTACTGCGATCGACAATCAGGATAGGAAGCTCCTCAAACGATGCATCCACTTCAAGCTCAACCTCCTCAGGTTGAAAGACATGAGACGAGTATGAAAAGTAGCGTCAGAGCTGAGAGATGTGGAAGACGTCGTGCAAGGCCTGGTACCGCTGAGGTAACTACAGCCAATAAGCAACTGGACCCACCCTCTCCAAGACCTCAAACGGCCCGACGTACCGTGGTGAAAGATTACGCTATCTCCGAATCCTCTTGTTCCCCAACCTCGGTGCGACACGTAGGAAAACCTGATCCCCAACCTCAAACTCTAGAGGTCATCTCCGCTGATCAGGATAAGACTTCTGTCGAGACTGTGTTGTACCATCCTCTTACGAATCATTTCTATCTGCTCTGAGGTCTCCTAAACGAGATGAGGTCCCAGTAAAGCTGTCTCTCCTGCCTCCAGCCAACACAAGGGTGATCGGCATGGCCTACCGTACAAAGCCTCGTATGGTGCCATCTGAATGGTTGCCTGGAAACTGTTGTTGTAGGTGAACTCTACCAGAGGGATATGCTTCTCCCAAGAACCACAAAAGTCTAGAATGCAGGCTCAGAGCATATCCTCAAGCACCTGGATCATGCGCTCGGAATAGCCATCAGTTTGGGGATGGTATGCTGTACTCAAAAGTACCTGTGTACCCAAGGCCTTTTGAAGCCCTTGCCAGAACTGAGAAGTAAAGCGCGCATCCATGTCTGAAACAATGGAGTGTGGAACTCCATGAAGACGAACAATATCTTGGATGTAAAGTCATCCCAGATCATCGACACTGAAGGTCTCCTTGATCAGCATGAAGTGGGCAACCTTCGTGAGCCTTTCGACAACAACCCAATCATCATTGTTTCTCCAAGGCGATATCGGCAACCCGGTCATGAAGTCCATCGCAACATCGTTCCAATTCCACTCCGGAATGGGTAACTACTATAAAAGGCCTGCTGATCGCTGATCCTCTACTTTCACCTGCTGACAAGTAGAACATCTCATGAAAAAACCAGAAAAATCCTTTTTCATACCTGGCCACCAAAACTGGCGATGAAGATCCTGATACATCTTGGTGATGCCAGGATGAACTGCCCAAACAGAGGAATGAAAATCCCGCATCAGCTCCTCGCGTATGTTTGCTGGCACCCATACACATCCCTGGAAATGCAAGATCTCATCCTCGCCCAGTGTCAATCCAGGAAGAGGGTCCTCTCCTGACACACTCTCCCGCAGGACTAAGCCTTCTGATTCTGATAGCTGCCTCATCAATACTCGATCAAGAAGTGTAGAGGTAACAGCTGCAGAAGAAAGCAAAGTTTTTCCCTATCTGTCGTGCACCTCTAGATGCATCTCAGAGAATAGAGCCATCAGCTGCCACTCACTGCTGCCCTCCTGAACCACCTGAACCCGAGTTCTCCTGATCAACGCATCTGCCACTACGTTGCCCTTTCCTGGCATATAGGCAAGCTCGAAGTCAAAATACTGAAGATACTCGACCCACCTACGCTGTCTCAGATTCATATCACTCTGAGTGAAGATATACTTGAGACTCTTGTTGTCGGTGAAGACCAAAAAGTGCTCTCCCAGCAGGTAGTGTCTCCAACAGTGTAGGGAATGGACAACAGCTGCCAACTCCAGATCATGTGTTGGGTAGTTCCTCTCATGTGGCCTCAACTGCCGAGACCCATATGCAACGACTCCATCTCCCTGCATAAGCACAGCTCCCAGCCTGATACCTGAAGCATCATAGTAAACAGTGTATCTCTTGCCTGGCTCTGGAAAGACTAGTATCGGTGCTGATGTCATCCTCCCTTTCAGCTCCTGAAAGGATGACTCACAAGAATATGACCATAATAACTTCGACCCCTTCTTGGTCAGACCTATCAAAGGTGCTGCTAGTCGAGAAAAGTCCTGAATGAAGCGTCTGTAGTATCCAGCCAGCCCTAGGAAGCTCTGTACCTTAAGGATGTTCTTCGGCTACTCCCAGGAAACTAAATCTCTCACTTTCTCTGGGTCTACAAATACTCCTACCTCTGAGATGACGTGACCCAAGAAGTGAATCTGATCCATCCAGAAGTGGCACTTTGAGAGTTTAGCATAAAGCTGATGCTCTCTTAGTGTACTCAGAATGATATCAAGATGTGTGGAATGGTCGTGTCGAGTGTGAGAGTACACCAAGATATCATCCATGAAGACCACGACGAAGGATTCCAAATAAGGATGGAACACTCAGTTCATCAGTGCCATGAAAACTGCTGGTGCGTTTGTGAGACCGAACGACAAAACTGTATACTCGTAAAGACCATACCCGCTCCTGAAGGCCGTCATAGGTATATCTAATGGTCTAACGTGCAACTGATGATAACCGAACCTCAAATAAATCTTCGAGAACACCCGGGCTCCTCGAAGCTGATCGAAGAGGTCATCGATCCTTGGCAAGGGATATCAGTTCTTGACTGTCAACTGGTTCAGCTTCCGATAATCCACACAATGCTGAAGGCTACCGTTTGCCTTATTCGCAAATAGGATAGGCGAACCCCAAGGAAGTACTGGGTCGGATGAAACGCTTAGCCTGCAACTCCTCCAACTAGTTCTTGAACTCCTGCAACTCAGGTGTATCCATCCTATAAAGAGGAATGGACACCGGTGCTGCTCCTGGCATGAGCTCAATAGAGAATTCTACCTCACATTCTGGAGGCAAATCTGAAAAGACCTCTGGAAAGACATCCCTGAAACGATCCACCACCGGAGGAAAGTCCAACTGTTAAGTCCCCTGGTCATCCAGATAAAGACTAGAAATCTGGGTCATCACCCTTCCTAGCCCATGATGCTCGAGTGCTGCTCGACTTTCCCGAACGTCTCATTCACCTCTATGAATAAAAGACTCACCCTCTGGTGAAACAAAACTCACTCTGCGACGATAACAGTCGATGAAGGCCTGGAAGGGAACCAACCAGTCCATCCCGAGGATGACATCATATCCTGTCATCCCTAGGACATAGAGGTCCCATAAGAAACAATACCCTGCAACCTAGAGAGGGCACTCTCTACACTGGCATACACTAGATGTCCTCGTCCCCAAAGGTGTGTCTAGTGTCAACGAGTCGGTAGAAGAAAAGATGCAGAGCCCAAGGATCTCCACGACAGCAACAGAGATAAAGATATGTGTAGCACCAGTATTGAAAAGGGCTAAAGATAAAACGTGGGCCACTAAAATCGCACCTCGAACTGTAGAAGGGTCGGGGTCCTGCTCCAGATAAATCTGCTCCACGGCGAAAGACTGGCCTGCACCATGGCCATGCGCCCCTGGCTGACCACTCGGAGCCGAACCTCCCTGCTGGTGCTGAGGGACTGGTGGCTGACGGCCATGGCCTTGACCTCCACCTCGGCCCGAACGGCCAGAAGAACTCCAGTTCCCTGACTGGTGAGAAACTGGTGGTGCTACTCCTGAATGAAGAGTCATGGAAGAACCCCGGTCACCAGTTTCTGGTGAGAAAACCTGGAAGAAATGTTGAAGGTGACCCATATTGAAGCAAGATCGACACTCTATGGGGTCCCTCTGGCACTACGGCCTCGTGTGCCCTGACCGACCATGTAATGGCCCGGGTTTTTGGGGTCCATTACTTTGTGAAAATCTCATGTTGAGTTTTCTGGTCTGGGAATCTCGATGAAGTTTGGCCTAATGGTAAGCCTACCAGTAGCCTTAGAATACCAGTACCAGGCCTACCGGTAGCTCGGTCTACCGGTAGCCGCAACCTACCGGTAACTCTGTCTACCGGTAGCTCGGTCTACCGGTGGCTCTCTCCTACCCCCGCTGGGTCTTTCCAGTAGTGCTCCTTTTTTCACGAATTGGGTTTTAAACCCCATTTTAACCCCTTTAAGCTTGTTTTAAATCCTGGTAACGCCCATAAATGTTATAATTAAATATTTAATGAATTAACCTGGTTTGTGCGTCAGTTTATACCCCATTAATAACGCGTGGGGCCACGTGGTCAACCCAAGACCCCTTCTCCTTACACGGTTTCACGTTCTTATCTCAACCATCCCCGACCCTTATAAACTAAAGGGTTAGCCTCAGTTTCTTCTTTTCTCGATCACATTGTGCGAGTAGTACCCTTAGTTCAGACGAACGGATTTTCGTTCAGGCGAGCCGCATCGCTATCCGTGAAGTTCGGCGGCCATGCTCTGCGTCGATCATTGATCAACAAGAAGGGAATTTCTCCTCGTCTCTCACTTTTGTGTATCATGCAGGGTGGGAATGCTTTTGATTCTGTAGAATTGGATGAACCCGAACCTTAATGAAGATAATGAACGAACTCAAAGAACAAGGGGGGGCTATGTTTGATGATTCTTCCTTGTTTTATGATATTCTTTTCTGAATTGTGCGGGCTTACGCCTACTGAGAATCATGGCCATTGGTGGTCTTTTCTCTGTGCACTAATGAACCCTTACCTCTAGTGATGTTTAAATGGATCGTGTTTTTGGTGGATAACCCTTACTGTGTAAAGGAATTTTGATTAATCACGTATATCCGGCTAAATAAATTGAAAGCACCATGATCAATACCTTCTGTGATAACTCCGGTTAAGGCATAGAAATTGAAATCATGGAGTGTGTCAAATCTTATAAATCTGAAAATACCGGCATGGGCCTGCTTTTCATGGTGGTGGTGGTTTGATTGTTCTTCTTTCACGGTCCGATTGTTGGGAGATGTGGGAGGGGATGGGATCCCCGGTTCTTATACTCCCAGTGGTTGTGAAATTGGGGATGGGATCCCCTGTGTTATACTTTCAGTGGTTGTGAATTTTAAGACAGGGTGGTTACCTTGTTATATCACGAATTAGGGTGGGATCCTCTATTGTTGAGAAACCTTTTGGCTCCTGGATATTGAACATGGGGCTATATCTCTGGGGTTTCCTTGGTTGTCATGGATTTATGAGAGAACCAGGTGTGGATGTTGTAGTTAATGCTTGAATGTTTGCTTTCCGGGACTTGTGACTATGCTTACTAGTTGCCCAAGTAGGTTCATAAACTTATTTAAACATTATTAATTAACATGTAAACCGGGATGGGACAAATGAGTTTTGGTTTGGTGTGAGTTGTGACTTGCACGTGGTGTTGTTTGTGTTCTTTAGGCGGGCTGAAGAAAAACCTAAACTTTGGGTGAGTGATTGTTACCTATACATATACCTGTAGTTTTGTGTTTCTTATTCGCGCCCCACCCAAGTTGAGAACTTAGTTTTGAACACCCCCAATTCATGGGGGAGGGTGTTTTTCCCAACACTAGTATTAGTGGCTGGTTATTAGCTCCTTTTCTGCTCCCTTTCCCGGATATCCCAAGTATCTTCGAGCAGGCTGTGATGGCCTGAGGTCCATTATTAGCCCAAGAACCTTCGGGCGGGGTAGTGTGGTGGTTATGGCCCAGGTGTGTGCGGGAAGGTAGTTTCCCAAGTATCATCGGGATGAGGCCCTGGTGTCTATGGGCGTGGCAGTGGATCTTCTAGCCCAGGTGTCTTCGGGAGTGGTGGTGGTTGTTCTGGCCTAGTTGTTTTCAGGCATGGTTACGTGTGACAGTTGTGGCCCAGGTGTGTGCGGGTGGGATTCGGCAGTGGGACTGGGTGCGGTTATAGCCCAGGTGTGTGCGGGCGGGGTGTGGCAGTGGGACTGCTGTGAGAATGGTGGGATTGGATCGATGCGTAGGATGTCTTCAATAACCAGTGGGAAAGTGGCACGGGGTACCCAAACATCGATGTGCTATTACTATACATTACTTGATTTGCATTATTTGGGGAGTATGCCTTGGTGAGGCTTGGGTGTATAGTTTACCTTGTTAGGTGTTTGGTTTACTCTTTTTCTCACGGGACTTTAGTACGTTCCCCCACTTGTGCACGAGAGTCTTTGGTTTTCCCAACTGAGTGTACTTGTATGCTCACCCTACGTATAGAAAACTGCTTTCAGGTTTCCAGGAAAACTTCGGGGATCACACGGGAGCATACTAGCTCGGACCTTTAGGGCAGTTGCAGTTGTTTTTTTTTTCTTTATTTGGTACTTTACCCTTGTATTCACTTTGTACCTTATGGTTTTTACTTTTTTAACATGCATTTGGAATGGTTCTTGGCTTTACTTTTACTTTCTGCTTTTGGTGTTGTTGGGATTTACCATCTTATCTCACGATCCTATTAATAGAAAAAGGGTAATGCCTTCCATTTAGTGTGTGATTCTATACTCTTGGTGCTAGTCGCCACTCCGGGGCCTATTGAAGGCGAGTTTCAGGGGTCATTATCTCTCCTTCAACTTAAAAAAGGAAGGGCCTGACAATCTGCTGACCCTTCCCTCCTTCTAGTGAAGGCGGGTCATGACAGAATGGTATCAGAGCTAGGTTGAGAGATAGGATGGAGTCTGTAGTTAGGCACAGTGAGGATTACATGGGATGGTAGGGAAACAGTGTTGGGTGACCTTGGTGCATGAATTAGGCCAGGGAAGACTAGCTAGGACACGGGATTTTAGGGCCCCCGTGATCCGATGCAATGACTCTGGACCTACCGAACGACCAAGTGAGGCCACACTGATTGCAGGGTAGAGACCCTAGGAAAGGTACATGAATCATAATGACTTGTGTTCTCATGTTTATGGGGTGTCTTGGGAATTAAGAATAAATAAAAAGTTTAAGAAGTTTTAAGAAGAATATTATGCACTACTTGGGATTAGGCATTCCTTGTTTACCTTGCAGCTATGGCACCTGGAAGGCGACCATGTTTGGTGCGGGAGATCGAGGCCCCAGAGACTACCTTGGCCGATCGACAGAGAGCTGATCGAGAGGAGGAGGACGACTAGTGGCAGAAGACACTTCGGGCCTTCCAGCAACAGACCCTCGAGAAGTATGAGGGCAGAACCTTTGATATGAAAATGAAGGGCTGTCTAGAGGAGCTGGTGATAGCCTTCGGCTTGATTCGGGATCCGATCGAGTACTGGGTTCCTCTGGTCGTCAGCCAGATGCGGGGAGCGGTGCATCAGTGGTGGACGCTTTACCTGGGGGAGAGGAGAGAGGTTGAGGTGGCATGGGCTGATTTCGAGAGGGAGCTCTGGGCGGAATTCCTCTCTTCGACGATGAAGGCAGAAAAGAGACAAGAGATACTCCACCTCCAGAAGGGGGGTATGTCAGTGAGGGATCTAGGAATCAAGTTCAAGGACCTCCTACGTTTTTCTCTGGACCTCTTTCCCGATGAGGAGTCTCGGGCAAGACGTTTGGAGGAGGCGCTCCGACCCTCCCTCCAGTATGCTGTTACACCCTTTACCCTCCCAACGTACTTGGAGGTCTAGAAGAAGGCCGAAGGGGTGGAGTGGATGAACGCTCTAAGAGGTGTGTCATGAGAGGGGATCCAGCTGGGACCATCGAAGGGGAAGGCCGTCAGTACCAGGCCTCCAGCTTCAGGACCCTCCAGGTTCTGACCAGCAGGGAGCAGGCCGAAGCAGTTTCAGTTTCAATCCACTGGTCCTCGCCCTTTTCCTTCGGGACTGAGACCACGGTGCTTCGTCTGTGGGAGTCATGGACATCTCCAGAGTCAATGCCGGGATCGGGTACAGTACGGTGGTGGCGGACAGCCCCAACACCCACCCCAGTAGCAGCTTCCAGCCAGGCCTTTCCAGCAGCAACAGCAGGGACAGCGAGCTCCCGCTCCTCCGAGGGAAGACATAGGAGGAGGAGGCCGAACTCAGGGCACTCCTCAGGGACCTCGACCGGGGCATGGTCAGGGAGGTGGCCGACAGCTGAGGTTCAGAGGAGATGGGCGTGGACAGTTACACGTCGCGGAGGCAGCAGTTCCAGCAGGGTCGGAGGTTGTTCGAGGTACGATCAGTTTGTTCAGTACCCTTGCTTTTGCCTTGTTCGATACCGGAGCTTAGCACTCCTTTGTTGCACCCAATCTAGCCCGTTCCTTGGGTCTAGATGCCGAGAGGCTTCCAGTGCCCCTGGTGTTGAACACACTAGTCGGAGGTCAGACCGACTTGTTATTTGTTTGTCGAGGATGCATACTGATGATAGGTCCACATCAGTCAGTTATGGATCTTCTTCTACTTAAGATACAACCATATGATGTCATCCTAGGTTTCGACTGGATATTCTATGTGTGTGTCATCATTGAATGCTTCCGAGGAAGGGTTGTGTTCTCAGACTTGGGCGGCCGGCGTGTTACCTTCACCGGCGAGCGGAGCAGTCAGAAGGGCAGCGGGCGAGAGGAACCCCTCCTCTCCTTGTTAGCTGAGCTGTCAGTAGAGTCAGTAGATTCTAAGATGGTGGAGGTGCCAGAGATCATCCGTGAGTTTATGGACGTCTTCCCTGAGGAGGTGACGACTCTACCCCCTCGACGTGATATCGAGTTCGGGATAGACCTGCAGCCCGACGCTCGTCTGATTTCGATGGCTCCTTACCGGATGCCACCTTCAGAGCTACGGGAGTTGCGGATTCAGATTGATGATCTGATGAAGAGGGGTTATGTTCGGCCGAGTGCGTCATCGTGGGGTTCTCCAGTCTTGTTCGTAAAGAAGGCAGATGGTGGTCTCAGGTTGTGCATAGACTACAGGAGGCTGAATCAGGTGATGATCAAGAATCGCTATCCTCTTCCGAGGATAGATGATCTTTTCGACCAGCTGAAAGGGGCAGGGTGGTTCTCGAAGATTGACCTATGGTCTGGGTACCACCAGCTGAGATTAAAGGAGAGTGACATCCCAAAGATGGCCTTCAGGTTCAGATATGGACAATTCGAGTTCGTATTCATGCCCTTCGGTGTTACGAACACCCCGAATGTGTTCATGGGGCTTATGAAATCCATCTTCCGGGAGTACCTGGATCGGTTCGTAGTTGTGTTCATCGACGACATCCTGATCTATTCAAGATCAATGGAGGACCATGTAGAGCACCTAAGGACAGTTTTGGAGGTCCTCTGACAGCACCAGCTCTATGGGAAGTTGTTGAAATGAAAATTCTGGACACGAGAAGTTCACTTCCTTGGGCACATGGTGTCCGAGAAGGGGGTAGTGGTGGACCCATCAAAGGTTGAGGCAGTTGTTTCTTGGGCAGCACCCAAGAATGTGGCAGAGGTCTGTAGTTTCCTCGGGCTGGCAGGTTACTATCGGAGGTTCGTACCCAACTTCTCCTGAGTAGGAGCCCCTTTGACAGCCCTGACCAAGAAAGACTAGGTTTTCATGTGGAGTGAGCAGTGCGAGTCAGCCTTCAGCTATCTGAAGGAGAAGTTGGTTAGTTCCCCAGTGCTGAGATTACCAGAAGAAGGGGCGGCGTATGAGGTGTTCTGTGATGCTTCAGGACAAGGCCTGGGATGTGTGTTGATGTAGCGACAAGGGGTGATCTCTTATGGGTCTAGGTAGCTACGCCCTCATGAATGTAATTATGCCACCCACGACCTGGAGCTTGCAGCGGTCGTTTTTGCGCTGAAGTTATGGCGGCACTACATCATCAGAGAATGCTTTGTGGTCTTCACAGATCACAAAATCTTGATGTATATCTTCTCCCAGTGGGACCTAAACTTGCGGCAGCGAAGGTGTATGGAGTTCCTCCAGGATTACGACTTCGAGATCTCTTACACTTTAGGGAAGGGGAATGTAGTGGTTGATGCCTTGATCAGGAGATCACAAAAGGATGTGGTCCGAGAGTCGGCAGACACCTGGAAGGAAATGGAGGATTTGGCTGCCTTACACCTGGATGCAAGGATGGATAGTGGTAGAGGCTGCCTGTATCAGATGACAGTGCAGTCTTCTCTGTTGCAGCAAGTGGAGGAGTCTCAGTGGGGAGACCCAGAGTGCGAAGTGATGCATGACTGAGTTGACTGGGGCAATGCTCCAGAAGGATGGACATAGGATGGTCAGAACCAGATTCTTTTCCAGGGAAGGTTTTTTGTTCCAGAAGTGATGCGCGGTAAGGTTCTCAGTGAGTTCCACAACTCACCACTGGCGTTACACCCAAGAGTTTCCAAGATGTACCAGGGACTGAAGAAACAATTTTGGTGGCCTGGAGTTAAGCGAGCTGTGACAGAGTTTGTGGACAAGTGCTTAGTGTGTCAGCAAGTGAAGGTTGAACACCGAGTTCCAGGCGGCCTACTGCAGTATCTAGATGTCCCTGAGTGGAAGTGGTACGACATCTCGATGGATTTATTCACAGGACTACCCAAGGTCCAAGGGGGATACGACGCCATCTGGGTGGTATTGGACCGGTTGACAAAATAGGCTCACTTTTTGGAGATTAGGGAGTCGAGTGTAGTGGATGATTTGGCACGAAGGTACGTAGATGGGGTGGTGCGATTGCATGGATTTCCGAGGTCTATAGTCTCGGATAGGGATACACGGATTACCTCGCGAGTCTGGAGAGGATTGCAGCATGCTTTTGGCACCCATCTATGTCTTAGCACTACTTTCCATCCTCAGACAGATGGACAGACAGAGCGCACCATCCAGACCTTGGAGGATATGCTTTGGGCGTGTGTTCTGGACTCAGGAGGATCATGGGTGCAATACCTTCATCTTGTAGAGTTTTACTACAATAATAGTTATCACTCTACCATTGGAATGGCCCCGTTTGAAGCCTTGTACGCGAGGCCATGCCGCTCACATGTGTGTTGGACTGAAGTCGGAGAGGCGTGCATCCTTGGCCCGGAGGTGGTGCAGGGCACGACAGAGAAGGTTCAGCTCATACGGGAAAGGATGAAAGTGGCCCAGGACCGACAGAAGTCGTATGCTGATACCAGGAGGAGACCCTAGGAGTTTGAGGTTGGAGACCACGTGTTCTTGAAGGTCTCCCCTCGGCGTGGACAACGGAGGTTCGGAAAGGGGAGTAAGCTTTCTCCTAGGTTCATCGGGCCCTTTGAAGTGTTGCGGTGGGTCGGCGAAGTGGCTTATCAGCTAGAGTTACCACCGCCGCTACTGAGGATACATGATGTCTTCCATGTGTCCCATCTCTGACGGTATGTGCACGATGATTCACACGTCCTCGGCTGGGGAGAGCTGGACATCGAGGACGACGTGACTTTTGTGGAGAGACTAGTGATGATCAAGGATCGCAAGGAGAAGGTGCTTCGTGGGTGAACCATTCCCTTGGTTCGTGTGTTATGGAGACATGGTGGGATTGAGGAGAGTATGTGGGAGAGGGAAGCACAGATGCGTGCTCAGTACCCAGAGTTGTTTTGAGTTTGTGATTTTATGTTTTTATACCTGTTGTGGTAGAACGTTTTACCTTGTTGGCTATGAAATACTGGTTTTCTTTCCTCTGAATGTGTGTGAAAAGACCTGGCTATGGGGATGGGAGGACCTGAACCCTATTCAAGATGCATTATGGTGGATGCGATTAAACCCGTGCGGGCGAGTCAGTGCCGCCCAAAGTGGACGGTATCTTGACATGAGGAAGGAGACTCCCCAACCCACATGGTTGGGCAGTTTGACATGTTATGTCGCTCGGTTCTTGATAGGAAAGTGTTCTTAGTTAACAATGAGGTTCACTCCTAAGAGGTATCTTTTGAGGTGGTTGTTCGGACCCTCTCTTTCCTTCTGGGTTGTTTTGATTCTCGAGGACGAGAATCGTTTAAGAGGTATCTGATGTAAATGCCCGGGTTTTTGGGGTCCATTACTTTGTGAAAATCTCATGTTGAGTTTTCTAGTCTGGGAATCTCGGTGAAGTTTGGCCTAACGGTAGGCCTACCGATAGCCTTAGCTTACCGGTAGCAGGCCTACCGGTAGCTCGGTCTACCGGTAGCCGCATCCTACCAGTAGCTATGTCTACCGGTAGATCGGTCTCCCGAACGTCTCATTCACCTCTATGAAGAAAAGACTCACCCTCTGGTGAAACGAAACTCACTCTACGATGATAACAGTCAACGACGGCCTGGAAGGGAACCAACCAGTCCATCCCGAGGATGAAATCACAACATGTCATCTCTAGGATATAGAGGTCCCATAAGAAATGATACCCTGCAACCTTGAGAGGGAACTCTCTACACTGGAGCACACTATATGTCCTCGTCCCCAAAGGTGTGTCTAATGTCAACGAGTCAGTAGAAGAAAAGATGTAGATCCCAAGGCACTCCAAGACAGCAACAGAGATAAAACTATGTGTAGCACCAGTATCGAAAAGGGATGAAGATAAAACTAAGGCCACTAAAATCGTACCTCGAACTGTAGAAGGGCCGAGGTCCTGCTCCGGATAAATCTGCTCCATGGCGAAAGACTAGCCTGCACCACGGCCCTGTGCCCCTGGACGACCACTCTGAGCTGAACCTTCCTGCTGGTGCTGAGGGACTGGTGGCTGACCGCCACGGCCTAGACCTCCACCTCGGCCCGGATGGCTAGAAGAACTCCAGTTCCCCGACTGGTGAGAAACTGGTGGTGCTGCTCCTGAACAAGGAGTCATGGAAAAACCCCGGTCACCAGCTGCTGGTGAGAAAACCTGGCAGAAACGTTGAAGGTGACCCATCTTGCCGCAAGATCGTCACTCCACGGGGTCCCTCTGGAACTACGTCCTCATGTTCCCTGACCGGCCATGTAATGGCCCGGGTTTTTGGGGTCCATTACATTGTGAAAATCTCAGGTTGGGTTTTTTGGTCTAGGAATCTCGGTGAATTTTGTCCTAACGGTAGGCCTACCGGTAGCCTTAGCCTACCAGTAGCAGGCCTACCGATAGCTCGGTCTACTGGTAGCCACAGCCTACCGGTAGATCTGTCTACTGGTAGCTCGGTCTACCAGCAGCTGAGAGCTACCGGTCGCTGCAGCCTACCGGTAGCTCGGCTACCAGTGGCTCTCACCTACCCCCGCTAGGTCTTTCCAGTAGCACTCCTTTTTGCACGAATTGGATTTTAAACCCTATTTTGGCCCCTTTAAGCTTGTTTTAAATCCCAATAACGCCCATAAATGTTCTAACTAAATATTTAATGAATTATCCTGGTGTGTGTGTCGGTCTAGACCCCTTTAATAACGTGTGGGGCCGCGTGGTCAACCCACGACCCCCGCTCCTTACGCGGTTTCACGTTCTTATCTCAACCGTCCCTGGCCCTTATAAACTAAAGGGTTAGCCGTGGTTTCTTCTTTTCTCGATCACGCTGTGTTAGTAGTACCCTTCGTTCAGATGAACAGATTTTCGTTTAGGCGAGCCGCATCGCTATCCGTGAAGTTCCGCGACCAAGCTCAGCATCGATCATTGATCAACAAGTAGGGAATTTCTCCTCGTCTCTCACTTTTGTGTATCATGCGGGGTGGGCATGCTTTTGATTCTGTAGAATTGGATAAAATAGAACCTTAATGAAGATAATGAACGGACTCAAAGAACGAGGGGGGCTGTGTTTGATAATGTTGCCTTGTTTTATGATATTCTTTTCTGAATTGTACGGGCTTACGACTACTGAAAATCCTGGTCGTTGGTGGTCTTTTCTCTATGCACTAATGAACCCTTACCTCAGGTGATGTTTAAATAGATCGTGTTTGTGGTGGATAACCCTTACTGTGTAAAGGAATTTTGATTAATCACGTATATCCGGCTAAATAAATTGAAAGCACCAGGATCAATCCCTTCTGTGATAACCCCAGTTTAGGCACGAAAATTGAAATCATGGAGTGTGTCAAATCTTATAAAACTGAAAATACCAGCATGGGCCTGCTTTTCTTGGTGGTGGTGGTTTGATTGTTCTTCTTTCATGGTCTGGTTGTTGGGAGATGTGGGAGGGGATGGGATCCTCTGTTTTTATACTCTCGGTGGTTGTGAAATTGGGGATGGGATCCCCTATGTTATGCTTTCAGTGGTTGTGAATTTTAAGACCGGGTGGTTACGTTGTTATATCACGAATTGGGGTGGGATCCTCTGTTGTTGAGAAACATTTTGGCTCCTGGATATTGAACATGGGGCTGTATCTTGGGGTTTTCCTTGGTTTTCATGGATTTACGAGAGAACCGGGTGTGGATGTTGTAGTTAATTCTTTACTGTTTGCTTTCTGGGACTTGTGCCTATGCTTACTGTAGGTTCCGGGCGCAGCGGAAGCGCGTTGGTGGGTTATCCCAACTTTAATTTTAATGTTAAACAATGTTCAACCCGAGATCCTTCACGATATAAAACGCCGAATCTTCGGAATAGAACGAAGAACGAAAAGAAAAGAAGAGTCCCGGAACCCTTGAGGAGGATCATCATATGTTGATTGTAATTAATTTAATTAATGCATAAGAATTACCTCATTTGAATTCTTTCTTCATTGATGTGTCTGGTCACGATTAGGTGATCCATCATTGCGTCGTAGAATCCAAGTGTACGATTCCTCTAGTAGTGATCCACACGTGTGTCACGTATCTTCGGACATCGCTGAAGGGATCTCCGGGTGCTAGAGCGGAAGAACCTTCACTTGCGATGTCCGCCTTCAACCGCCTTGATCCGGTGGAGGATCTTGCTCTCGTAACTTGAGGGCGTTCTTGGTGGAAAGGTAATTCTCTCTTAGATTAAGAGTATTTCCAAATTCGTTGTGCACAACAATGGCTCTTTTAAATGTTGGGGTTGCGAGGATATTTATAATCGGTTTTGAGGTTAATAGAGTTATGACAATAAATAAATGCGTTACGCATTTTATTTATTTCATTAACTCTTATTGAAAACCCCATGTCGAATTATTAATTTCTTGACATGTGCCCACACTGATTATAATAAATATCATTTAATTAAACAATATTAAATCCTCAAAATACCAACTGGAAAAACTACATGTCGTGTAATAATTAATACACAACGTGTACTTGTTTTCCATAAAACTACACGGCGTTTAATATACACAGCGTGTACTTTTATTTTCCATTTTTCTCCACCACATTTATTAGACCTTGAGTAATGACTATTTATTTCTTAAATAAATGTAACTGCATCACTCTCTAATAAATATATTATTTCATCCACAATATATTCTCTCGAATAACTAGTTTCAAAATAAATGCGATCAGACATCCTTAAATAATTATTAAACCACAGTCGGGAATAATATTTATTTAACTTTTTAAATTAATATTTAACTGAGATACATGGACACACTTAGTGTGTGACCCTCTAGGTCTCTTTCTCGGTGGCATTAGGCTGAGCCTGCCTAAAGTCCAAGGTTAGCATCTAGCAACACGCCAAGGCACCCATAGAGAAAGAAGTTAACGCCGCAATGACGTGTCACTTCCTACGAACGCTTACCGTGTAATATAATCCCTTTGTCTCGATATCTCCAATCAGGCGGGTTGTATGCTAGTTCCATCAACCCATGTGCTTGATTATTCTTTCTTTGACTTCCCGGAATTGAACTTGCCCATACCTTACCATGGCCATGGATTTATTTAGGCTATATCAATTCCATCAAAGGGCCTGAGATATCTACTTTCGTTATGGAACAAAAGGGAAAAATCCTTTCTCGCATTATCTATTAATGCGGTATTACTCGTGACGCACCCAACGTATCCTACCTCGCTGCGAACAGTGTGTCGTCACAGTTTTCATCAATACATCTAATTGCGCGAGTTGTAATACCCATTAATAATAATCTTAAATTCTAAGGACCAATACACACGTCCGCAGATAGGAACATCCAATGACACTATGAAATGTGGATTTCCTACTGGCGGGTCTCGTTCTCATAATATCCTCCTGGATATTACCAAGGGTGAACACCATGATAAGGTGCCTCAAAGTTTTATGAGTCCTCACCCCTAATGACCTGTATTATTTGTGTCCCTTAAATAATATCATCCGTCTATAGAACATACATTCAAGAACAGTGTTATGGAACTTCCGGGTTCTCATCATAGCATGGATCTGCTACGATCCTTTAATGAAACAGCTGTCCTTAGGACATTATCACATGACATGTCATGCAGAAGAACAATCAAGATGTGATAAGGTTTTTATTTAATGAATAAAGTACAAAGTAGTTGGTTCTAGACCACCAACTCCAACAGACTCCCACTTGGACTAGATCCAAATGCTAACAACCTTTAAACCCCTAGCTCTCACATGATATTCATACTTCTACTGAGATAGGCCTTTAGTCATGGGGTCTGCCACGTTCTCTTTCGTGGACACTCTGCTCACTGCAAATTCACCCCTTTGATAGAAATCCCTCAAGAGGTGATACTTCCGGAGTATTTTCATTGTCCGTTGATGTGACCTTGGTTCTTTTGCAAGAGCCACTACTGCAGTATTATCACAATACAATGTAATGGGATCTTTACTGCTAGGAACCACATCAATCTCCTAGACAAAGTTCCGAATCCAGACGGCTTCTTTGGCTGCATCAGAAGCCGCTATATACTCGGACTCCGCTGTAGAATCAGCGAAAACTGGCTGCTTTGAACTCTTCCAGCTCACATCTCCTCCATTGAGACAGAAAACATATCCAGATTGCGACTTCAGATCATTCTGATCTATTTGAAAACCAGCATCATCATACCCTCTGATGACAAGCTCCTCGTCTCCTTCATACACCAGGAACATATCCTTAGTTCTTCTCAGATACTTAAGGATAGTATTAATAGCAGTCCAATGTTGTTCTCCTGGATCTGCTTGATATCTGCCTACCATGCTCAGTGCATAGGCAACATCAAGCCTGGTACATAACATGACATACATGATGGATCCTATAGCTGAAGCGTATGGGATCTTACTCATCCTATCTTTCTCCTGTTGTGTCTGGGGACACATTTTCTTAGAAAGATGTAAGCCATGTGACACTGGAACCAATCCCCTCTTGGATTTTTCCATACTAAATCTCTTTAGTATCTGGTCAATGTATGTACCCTGACTTAGTCCAAGCAGCCTCTTGGATCTGTCACGAATGATCTTGATCCCTAGAATGTAGGCTACTTCACCTAAGTCCTTCATGGAGAAACACTTGTTCAACTAGTCCTTAACTGATTGTAAGGCTGGTACGTCATTTCCAATAAGCAATATGTCATCAACATATACCACTAGGATGATGAACGCATTCCCATTAAACCGCTATAAACACATGGCTCACATTCGTTCTTAATGAAACCAAATTCCTTTATGGCTTCATCAAATCGAATGTTCCATGACCTGGATGCTTGCTTCAATCCATAAATGGATTTCTGCAAATTGCAAACCCGTTTGGCTTCACCTGGTGTCACAAACCCTTCTGGTTGTGTCATATAGACATCTTCCTGAAGGTTCCCGTTAAGGAATGTTGTTTTGACATCCATCTGCCAAATCTCGTAGTCATGGTAAGCTGCTATGGCAAGTATGATTCTTATGGATTTAAACATGGAAACTGGCGAGAGGGTTTCATCATAGTCAATTCCTTGACGTTGTCTGAATCCTTTAGCCACTAGCCTTGCTTTATAGGTGTTAACTTGACCTTCCATGTCCAGCTTTCTTTTGAATACCCATTTGCATCCAACTGGCTCATCGACCAGAACCCAAACTTGGTTCTGATACATGGAATCCATCTCAGAATTCATAGCTTCTAGCCATCTTGCAGCTTCTAAGCTTTCTACTGCTTCCTTGTAGGAGAGAGGTTCATCATTTTCCAATAATAATGATTCACCATCCTCGGTGACTAGGAAACCAAATCTCTCTGGTTCCCTTACCTCTCTTGAGCTCCTACGCAGTACTTTTGTTTCTAGAACCTCTTCCACGGGGACTTGTGGAACTTGTTCCTGTACCAACTTCTGTGTATCTTGAGCATCAACTTCATTGAAGTCAATCTTGCTCCCACTATCCTTCTTGAGGATGTGCTCCCTCTCAAGAAAGACGGCTTGTCTGGCAACAATCACTTTCTTGTCTTGAGGGTTATATAGGTAATATCCTTTCGTTTCCTTGGGATATCCTATAAAGATACACTTCGTGCCCCGGGGTGCTAGTTTGTTGCCAGAGAAGGCCTTAACAAATGCCTCGCATCCCCATACATGTGTGTGCGACAAAGTGGGTTTCCTTCCATTCCATAACTCGGATGGAATTCCATTTTCCACCTTAGTTGGTACTCGGTTTAATGTGTATGTTGTAGTTTGTAATGCATATCCCCAAAAGGATAATGGAAGATCCGCATGACTCATCATCGACCTCACCATGTCCAACAAGGTGCAGTTCCTCCTTTCACTAACACCATTCCACTGTGGTGTATAAGGAGGAGTGAGCTGAGATAGAATCCCAGACTCCTGTAGAAGATCGATGAACTCTTGGTTCAGATATTCTCCACCTCGATCCGATCGAAGCTTCTTTATCTTCTTACCAAGCTGATTCTATACTTCATTCTTGAATTCCTTAAATTTCTCTAAGAACTCTGACTTATACCTCATTAATTAGACATAGCCATATCTACTCAAATCATCAGTAAAAGTAATGAAGTAAGAATATCCACCTCTAGCGTCTACTGGAAATGGTCCACACACATCTGTGTGTACCAATCCTAGAAGCTCTGTGGCCCTTTAACCTTGTCCACCAAAAGGTGGCTTGGTCATTTTTCCTTGTAAACAAGCGTGACATCTATCAAGTGGTTTTAGCCCAGTAGAGTCTAAATAGCCATCTTGGAAGAGCTTTGTCAAATGCTTCTCGTTCACATGACCAAGGTGGTGATGCCATAACTGGGTGATGTATGAGTCATGTGAGTTTGTTTCATTATCGATTTCCAACACTTGGTTTTCGTAATTCAATACATACAAACCATTATTTAAATGTTCCATACCATAACATATGTTGTTCTTATAAAAGAGACAACCCTTATTTCCAAATTTGAAAACAAATCCATCCATATCCAAACAAGATACAGAAATTATGTTCTTGGTAACACTAGGCACATAATAACAGTTATGTAAAACCAAAATCATCCTAGCCAGCAATGAGAGGTGGTAGTCGCCAATAGAAAATGCAGCCAGCCTTGCGCCATTGGCAGCTTGAAGATCCACCTCTCCTCTAGCGATATTTCTAAATCTACTTGGTTTCTACATTTGAATACAGATGTGAGCCCCACAAGCTGTATCTAATACCCAATGTGTAGAAATAGAAAGATTGCACTCAATAACAAACGCACCTCTAGCGTCCCCATGCTTCTGGGTGCAGTTCCTCTTCCAGTGGACCTACTTGCCACATGCAAAACACACTGCCTCTCGTTCCTTGCCTTGCCTCTGGATCTTCCCCTTCTTGGAGGGACGGTGCTCGGGGGCTTCAGACCGTTTATAAGTCTTTGGCCCCATTGCCTTGTCCTTCCTTTTCTTGTTCACCATAAGGACCGCGGGTTTGTCATGCCCCATGTCCTTATCTACCTAGCGAATCAAGGTCAGAAGCTCCGATAGACTCTTCTCATTGTCGCTCATGTTATAGTTGACAATGAAGCTAGAGAAGGTCTTGGGCAGTAATGATAGGATGAGATCTATACGCAACTCATCTGGGAATTTAATCCCTAAGATGTCCAGGCATTCAATGTATCCAATAAACTTGACTACATGAGGCCCAGCTGGCGCAGACTCTCCAGGATCCATGGTAAACAAAGCATTGGAGATCTCATACCTCTCTTGTCTCACCTTCTCTTGGTAGAGATCTTTAAGGTGAGACATCATGCTATACGCATCCATGTTTTCATGTTGCTTCAAGATCTCATTAGACATGGCCGATAGCATGAAAAATTGGACATCTATGGAATCATCCATATGTTTCATGTAGAGATATAATTCCTGATCACTAGCCTCTTTCCCAGGCACAACTGAAATAGGCTCTTCCAGCACATATAATTTCCTTTCGTGGCGAAGGACGACACCTAAACGACTCTGCCACTCTTGGAAATTGGTGCCGGTGAGAAGGTTTTATTTTTTGAGTATGGTGCGCAATGATATGTTTGAAGTCATTTTCTTGCCGTTTCTACAAATTTAAGATGAGAAAAGGTTTAGTACTTTATTACAAAAATTGAGACAAATAAATTAATTAATACTTATTAGTCTCCCACTATTTTATCGAAATCCAATAGCCATCACCATTGACTTCGGAATATTCTGTTGCGTGAATATTCTAGTGTCAAGGATCCATATTTCCCTTCGCATTACCCCAACTAGGGTTGGTCAAGCAACTTTAAGGGTTTTAGGTAGGCATTCCAAATGACAACTACATTAACTCGCAGCTCCTTGATCTGCTGAGTGGAATCCCCAATCCTGAAATACTTTTTAGATTTCCTCAACCTTTGCCTCTTGGTCACACCAAGTCCTGTTGTGGAAGTCAACCCTTGATGCGAACCAAGTCAAGTCAACCCAAAACCTTGAATTAGAATTCCCTGATAATTGAAAGCACCCCAACTAGGGTTGGTCAAGCACTTTGAACTATGGTTCGATTCTAACCAAGATTATGGAAGGATATGCCGGCTTAATATTTATTTTGAGGGATTTTATCCTTATACATAAATTTCCATTTTATTATCTTTGATTACATGCTTTTTAATATTAATTGGGATATACTTAAGTGATTAACCATGTCTAAGATAATATTTATGTATAATATGGTTTTATTTTATTTCCATCTTGCATACTTGTTTAATTCATTAATTGTGTGATCGTGACAACACACCACAATAAATAAACCATGCAAATGACAGAAATAAAATAAATGGTACGATCATGAGCTTTTATATTGGTTAGTTTATCTAGCGGTTGATAAACTAACCCAAGACCTAGGGGAGAAACACCTTGAACCTTTCGGGTTCGTGTTTATAGCTTTCCACCTGTCCACCTTTGTATCTCCTTGGATTGGTTTCACCTTGGCTCCTGACTTGAGCCACCTCCACTAGCTTGGGAGCTCCATCCACTACATATGAATTTATCTCACACACAGGTGAGGGGTAAAAGTGGTTTTTACATAAAAGAATCCTTGGGCGTGCAGGCCCTACATATTAATTAGGAGATGGCTCGCAGGCCAAAAAATTTAATTTAAATAAATAAATTAAAAGAAACCATTCACATACAAAGGTCTCGGTCTAGCTCATGATCATCCATACATGCAACGATATTTACGCATAAATAAAAATAGCATTCAATACTTTAATAATTCTTGTTTAAGATAAATCACGCTCGAATCAATTAATTTTCTTTAATTAATCAATCCTTTTATCTTAAATACCTTTTCTGAATTTCCTTGAGATTCTCATCCATCATAATTTTAAACAAATAAATTCATTTAAAATTATCCTTGTACGTAACTTGTACCTTGGAGGCAACCCGGTGAATTCCCATTTATTACGCAGATGTTAAATTAAACATATATATATATAAAACACCTATCACATGTTGTGGCTCAGATTTACTCCTGTACCATGGTACATGTCTCAAGGGTTTGTATAATATAATAATAAATTTTAATAAATCTACGTAATTTGGGTGAGTACACGACGTGTAGTTCCAACTACACGGCATGTACTTTTCTTCACCGTCCATCCGAAGTACACGCCCGGGGATAGGGCGTGTTAATGTACTTTGGAAATTTTCGGAGTACACGGCGTGTACAGTGGGAAACACGCTGTGTAGTTTCCGCATTACACGGTTTCCAGCTGGGCAGGCCGTGTACAGAGTACACGACCCAACCCTGACCCGAAGGGACTACACGTCGTGTTCATTGGACCACACGGCGTGTATTTCGGAAACCGTGTGCCACCTGTTTCTGGTCAACACACGGTGTCTTAAATTCTTAGAAAGAATCCAATACACGGCCTGATTTGGCGGATCAGTCAATGCATTGAACCTAGACTACACGGTGTATACTTCCGAATACACGCCGTGTATTCTGGTGTTATACGGCCAGAAACTTTTGTCTCCTCCGGATGAGTTCCTCTATTTTATTTTAATCAAAATTAAAAGAAAAAATTGTTTCTGTGAGGTGAACGAGAAACGAGGGAGGAGTAATAGATCTCGATATTCAGATTTCCAGAACGATTAAACTTGAATTGAAATAACTAAATTATTAAATGTGTTAATTACCAATGAAAAACTAAATAATTATAATCAATGATATGACCCCTCTGATACCACTTGTAGGTTCCGGGCGCAGCGGAAGCGCATTGGTGGGTTATCCCAAATTTAATTTTAACGTTAAACAACGTTCAATCCAAGATCTGTCACGATATAAAATGCCGAATCTTCAGAATAGAACGAAGAACAAAAAGAAAATAAGAGTCCCGGAACCCTTGAGGAGGATTATCATATTTTGAATATAATTAATTTAATTAATGCATAAGAATTACCTTGTTGGAATTCTTTCTTTGTTGATGTGTCCGGTCACGATTCGGTGATCCGTCGTTGTGTCGTAGAATCCAAGTGTAGGATTCCTCTAGTGGTGATCCACACGTGTGTCACGTATCTCCGGACATCGCCGAAGGGATCTCCGGGTGCTAGCATGGAAGAACCTTTGCTTGCGATGTCCGCCTTAGACCGCCTTGATCCGGTGGAGGATCTTGATCTCATAACTTGAGGGCGTTCTTGGTGGAAAGGGAATTCTCTCTTGGCTTGAGAGTATTTCCAAATCCGTTGTGCACAACAATGGCTCTTTTAAATGTTGGGGTTGCGAGGATATTTATAATCGGGTTTGAGGTTATTAGAGTTATGACAATAAATAAATGTGTTACGCGTTTTATTTATTTCATTAACTCTTATTGAAAACCCCATGTCGAATTATTAATTCCTTGACATGCGCCCACACTGATTATAATAAATATCATTTAATTAAACAATATTAAATCCTCAAAATCCCAACTGGAAAAACTACACGGCGTGTAATAATTAATACACGGTGTGTACTTGTTTTCCATAAAACTACACGGCGTTTAATATACACGGCGTGTACTTTTATTTTCCATTTTTCTCCACCACATTTATTAGACCTTGAGTAATGACTATTTATTTCTTAAATAAATGTAACTGAATCACTCACTAATAAATATATTATTTCATCCACAATATATTCTCTCGAATAACTAGTGTCAAATTAAATGTGATCAGACATCCTTAAATAATTATTAAACCACAGTCGGGAATAATATTTATTTAACTTGTTAAATTAATATTTAACTGAGATACATGGACACACTTAGTGTGTGACCCTCTAGTCCTCTTTCTCGGTGGCATTAGGCTGAGCCTGCCTAAAGTCCAAGGTTAGCGTCTAGCAACACGCCAAGGCACCCATAGAGAAAGAAGTTAACGCTGCAATGACGTGTCACTTCCTACGAACGCTTACTATGTAATATAATCCATTTGTCTCGATATCTCCAATCAAGCGGGTTGCATGCTAGTGCCATCAACCCATGTGCTTGATTATTCTTTCTTTGACTTCCCAAAATTGAACTTGCCCATACCTTACCATGGCCATGGATTTATTTAGGCTATATCAATTCCATTAAAGGGCCTGAGATATCTACTTACATTATGGAATGGAAGGGATAAATCCTTTCTCGCATTATCTATTAATGCGGTATTACTCGTGACGCACCCAACGTATCCTACCTCGCTACGAACAGTGTGTCGTCACAGTTTTCGTCAATACATCTAAGTGCGTGAGTTGTAATACCCATTAATAATAATATTAAATTCTAAGGACCAATACACACGTCCGCAGATAGTAACATCCAATGACACTATGAAATGTGGATTTCCTACTGGCGGGTCTCGTTCTCATAATATCCTCCTGGATATTACCATGGGCGCAAACCATGAGAAGGTGCCTCAAAGTTTTATGAGTCCTCACCCCTAATGACCTGTATTATTTGTGTCCCTCAAATAATATCATCCGTCCATAGAACATACATTCAAGAACAGTGTTATGGCACTTCCGAGTTCTCATCATAGCAGGGATCCGCTACGACCCTTTAATGCAACAGCTATCCTTAGGACATTATCGCATGACATGTCATGCATAAGAACAATCAAGATGTGATAAGGTTTTTATTTAATGAAT
The DNA here is from genome assembly GCA_963277665.1 of Viscum album. Taxonomy (NCBI): domain Eukaryota; kingdom Viridiplantae; phylum Streptophyta; class Magnoliopsida; order Santalales; family Viscaceae; genus Viscum; species Viscum album. Next base: position 692,016,121 of record OY728167.1, read on the forward strand.
AAAGTACAAATTAGTTGGTTCTAGACCACCAACTCCAACACTTACTAGTTGCCCAAGTAGGTGCATAAACTTATTTAAACATTATTACTGAACATGTAAACCAGGATGGGACAAATGGGTTTCGGTTTGGTGTGAGTTGTGACTTGGACGTGGTGTTGTTTGTGTTCTTTAGGCGGGATGAAGAAAATCCTAAACTTTGGGTGAGTGCTTGTTACCTATACATATACTTTTAGTTTTGTGTTTCTTATTCGTGCCCCACCCAAGTTGAGCACTTAGTGCCTAACACCCCCAATTCATTGGGGAGGGTGTTTTTTCCAACACTAGTATTAGTGGCTGGTTATTAGCTCCTTTTCTGCTCCCTTTCCTGGATAGCCCAAGTATCTTTGGGCAGGCTGTGATGGCCTGAGTTCCATTATTATCCCAAGAACCTTTGGGCGGGGTAGTGTGGTGGTTATGGCCCAGGTGTGTGCGGGCAGGTAGTTTCCCAAGTATCTTCGGGATGAGGCTCAGGTGTCTGCGGGCGTGGTAGTGGATCTTCTAACCCAGGTGTCTTCGGGTGTGTTGGTGGTTGTTCTGGCCTAGGTGTTTGTAGGCGTGGTTACGTGTGATAGTTGTGGCCCAGGTGTGTGCGGGCGGGATTCTGCAGTGGGACTACGTGTGGTTATGGCTCAGGTGTGTGCGAGTGGGGTGTGGCAGTGGGACTACGGTGAGAATGGAGGGATTGGTTCGATGCGTAGGATGTAGTCACTTTTTACCTTGTGGTTTTTACTTTTGTACATGCATTTGGAATGGTTCTTGGATTTTCTTTTACTTTCTTCTTTTGGGGTTGTTGGGATTTACCATCTTATCTCTCGATCCTATTAACAGAAAAAGGGTAATGCCTTCCATTTAGTGTGTGACTCTATACCCTTGGTGCTAGTCTCCACTCCGGAACCTATTGAAGGTGGGTTTCGGGGGGTCATTATCTCTCCTTAAACTTAATGAAGGAAGGGACTGTCAATCTGCTGACCCTTCCCTCCTTCTGGTGAAGGCGGGTCGTGATAAGCCACACTGGTAGCATGTCACCTGGCTGCCTGACGATGCATCACGATTCCTCGGGTCACCGCGTGTAGACTCTCTACAGCGCTTCTTGCTATCATCTGGAGGTAAACTAGCTCTGGAAGCAGAACCTCCCAGGATCGCAGCTCCAGAGTCTCTCAGATTGCGCTCCGCAATTAGTACCTGGTTGACGATGGAAGTGATGGAAGTCAGCTGGAAGATGTTCACCTGCGAGCGGATCTCCCTCCTAAGACCATCCTAAAACTTCCTTGCTAAGAATACCCCAATTCCACCCCGGAGGGGTGTGAAATGCTGCAGCTCGGTGAAGTGAGAGGAGTATTCCATGACAGAAAGAGTACCCTACTCTAAGCTCATGAACTCCCGAGCTCGGTCGGCCCTCAGGGTATCCGGATAAAAGTAGTCATAGAACACACGCTGGAACTCCTCCCCAGCCATAGCCTGCTGATGAACCTCCTGTGAGATCACGTCCCACCACCTCTTGGTGGAGTCTCGTAGCATGTAGGTAGCGAGATTGACCCACCTCTCTGTAGGCGTCTCCAGATGCTCGAAGATAGTCAGCATGGCTTCCAGCCATGACTCTGCAGCTTGAGGTTCTCATTATCCCGAGAACGTGTGAGGATGCTTCTGTTGAAAAACTCGCCTCAGGTCTGCCATAGTCGTGGAAGGAGGTGTCACTCCTTAGGAGGCCTGCATCATCCTCATGAAACCTTCCCTGAACTGCGTATCAGTTCCTGTAACTGGTATAACAGTCGGTGCCAAGGCTGGCCCGACTGGAGGATCGACAGGAAGTCCCTGATCAGCCCTGTCTGGTGTCTGATCACTGCCTGATGATAGACATACGAACAGAGGATGTCTCGGAGGCATAACTCTAAAAGATAAAAAGTAAACCTTAGATCAGGAAAACAAAGGCAGAGAACACAATAGTACAAAACGGAAACAGGGGAAGGAAAACACACAAGCTTAAAAAACTTGACTACACGACATGTATAAAAACTACATTGTGTATCTTCTTAAGCCACTGACATGGGCGTGTACTCCTTCCCTAAAAGTCGTGTACACCTCAAACCACACGGCGTGTTGACCCCACACACGGCGTGTACTTGAAAACTATTCCCCTACCCGAGTCCCTTACACGGCTAACCCACATGGTTTTCTTAAACTGAGACTACACGGCATGTTCCCTGCGGACACGGAGTATAGTGGACAAGGATTCGGCGGCCCGTGTTGTTAAACACACGGCCGTCTACACGGCTGAACCTTACACGGCGTGCTCCGAACAAACACAACGTGTATAGGCAAGGTGACACCGTCCTGTGTTGTTCGTGACATGGCCGGGTACTTGGAAAGACTACACGGCGTGCTCCAAAAGAAACGCGACGTGTCTGAGAGAAGGTCATGCACACCCGTGTTGTTCGTGACGTGGCCAAGTTTCTGGAAGGGACTATACGGCGTGTTCCGTTACAACACGGCGTGTGCTACTCGAGCTTCCCTGACCCGTGTTGTTAGTGACACGGTCGTGTACACGGCTCATTACTACACGGCGTGTACCTACCATACACGGCGTATTCATAAAGTTACTTTCACGACACCGTGTTCTGCTCACATGGTCAGTGACATGGCATGAAAACTACACAGCGTGTATCTAAAAAGTGCACACTGTGTATTCTGGGTTTTTCTGGGCAGTAGCTCAGAAACTGCACAGAACCCAAGTAACACTAAAAACAAGGCAAAGAGGTGCCAAATTCTGATTCGTGAGGGCCTATAATCCCCACAAATCAAAGCTTGGAATCTCCTACATTCACATACAAGGGAAAAAACAGCTCTCTAACATAACAGTAGGGATTCTATCAAGCATCTATCACAACAGCATGCATAATCTACACGAAGTCTATCACAACAGCATGCAATCGCTAATGTACCCTAGATGGCATGGCAAGAATGCATGGCATGTGATTATACAAGTTCCTATATGATTGATGAGATGGAATACCCTCATCTAATCAGGTTGTGACAGAAATAGAACCTAAATATCAAAACAATAATAGCACAAGTTATGTGAATCACTCTAGGTGAAGTCATATCAACCGTAAAATATCAAAATCCACAAACTGCAATTAACGAGGTAGTATGGCTTTTCCCTGTACACAGGTTAGCTACTCATGTGCACAACTTAATACCAAGTACAGAATCCGTCCTATCCTTGGATAAAGTCTCAAAACAGTAAAGCAAGAGAAAAGAACTCCTCTGATACCACTTTGTAACGACCCGAATCCGGAGCCCCTCCACTATTGCCCCGTACCCGGTTCGCCACATGACCTCAAGCACGTTTCCCCAAACTCCAGAGGCTACCAACTAGCAACGAAGGCCTTGGTGATTCGGTGGGGAAAATATGCCCTCATTCGGTAAAGTATACAGCGGAAGAACAACCAGACGCAATAGTGGAAAGAAAAAAAATAGCATAAAACAACTGTACTAAACAACAGAAGAAATTTATAAAATAATAATGATGCAACATGGTACATATGTCTATGGAAAGCAGTAAAAAAACCAACGTGCTGAAGTACAACTGAAAACAAATGCAAAAGAAAAACAAAGTAAACTCCTCAGCATCGCAAGCCACGACTCGGTCCCACGCTCTCCAACTCCAATGCAATCAAGAACCTGAAGTAGAAGGGCGCTTGCCCTTATCTATACCTGCAGCAACATAGTCTACATGGGCCCAAAAGCATGGCCCAAACAGGGTGTGAGATAAAATCCCAGTAGGCAATCACCCAAAGATTTGTACCTAACAGTCAATGAATACAAGGCAAGTAAAAGTGCAGAAATCAGTAAATAGTAAAGCACACAACAGCTACAATCCACAGTTCTACATAAAAAGTACACAAGTAACAACCAGCAACAGGAAGAAAACAGGTAACCCTCTGGGTAGCTCTCTCATCCTAACCCCTATGGTTCAACCCAAGTACTAGCAACCCTCTAGGAGGCACACACAGTCTTACCCCTCTGGTTCAGCTATGAAAATTAATAGACTCTCTAAGGAATCACTCACCATCAATTCCCCTTATAGTCTCGTATCATACTAAAGGCTCTCTGGGGAAGCACTCAACGTATCATTCCCCCTGTGGCCCGCGTCGAGGAACTACAGACTCTCTGAGGAAGCACTCATCGTCAATTCCCCATATGGTCTCGCATCGTACTTAAGACACTCTAGAGAAACCCTTATTTCAATTCTCCCTATGGTCTGCTACACTAGGTACTCACAGTCCTGTGTGGAAAAGAACATGCTCAGCGCACGTACATCATCCAATTAAATCTCAAGAACTACTTGACTATCAGTCTAAGGCTCCACAGCAATACAAAACAACAGTTCCACTATCCTACAACTAGACATGGCAACTAGTAAACGCTAAACAGTACAACGAGCATGGCAAGGAAACCTGAGCACAAACAAATTACTCTACTCACAAGCATAAACCTCTACTACAACAATCAAGCAAATCAGGAAAACAGCAGGGGAAAAACAGGAAACACACAATTCCCCGCCCAAGGGAATTTGTGGAATTTTCACAAAATACTCATCGAATTTCAACAGAAAGGCACAAACCACCTACCTCGATCCTAGGAGATCGATATACGTGAACCACGGTGATTGATTCCCCTTAGAACGTCGTAGATCTGAGAAAATGCACAAAACGCTCAACCCACGATAACTCAAAAACGAGGAGGAATCAGAAAACAATGCTCAAGAAGAAGGAAGAACTCACCGCTGCGATTCCAACGCAATTGACCGTGCTCCAATCGGAGAACTGATGAAGAGGCGGAAGCTCGTCGAAGATCCGGTCATACGGGTCGCTCTCGGACGAACAGGACCTAAAAGAAGACGCTTCTGTGCGTCAGGCGTGACCCCGGTTCATTTAGTGAAAAAAGTACACGGCATGTACTTTTAGAGTACACGGCGTGTATTGGGTCTTTTCCATACTCCACCAAAATCGGCCTCCACGTCACCCCTATACACCGTGTGTGTGGCCCCGGCATGGCCATCACACGGCTTCGAGCCGGAGAATATTACATGGCATGTACTCAAAAATTACACGGCGTGTACTTAGAAAATTTCAAGAAAGTTCATTTTTCATAAAAACTCCAGAAAAGGGAAGACATACCAGAAATGAATATCTGGGTTCTTAAACTTCAGGTGGAACTTCAGGTGGAAATTCAGGTGGAACTTTTGGTGGAACTTCCAGTGGAACTTCAGGTGGAACTTCCAATGGAACTTCAGGTGGAACTTCCAGTGGAACTTCAGGTTGAACTTCCAGTTGAACTTCATGTGGATGTCCCAGTGGAAGTTCCACTGGAAGTTACAGATATATATAAAACATAAATGTAACTAAATAAAAATTATTACAAATATATATATATATATATATAATATAATTATTTTTCTGAAATTTTAAATAAAAAAAACTTATAAAATATGTTATCTAGTAGACGTTCGAGTGGAAGTTCCAGTGGAAGTTCGGGTGGAAGTTCCAATGGGACTTCTAGTGGAACTTCCTGTGGAACTTCCAATGGAACTTCCAGTGGATGTGGAGATGAACTTGAACATCAAGTGGAAGTTTCACTGCAAAAACCAGGGCAAAAACAACTGAAAGTGCCACAATGCAACAAAACTATAGAGCACGGGAACTTGCAGTGGAACTTCCAGGGGAACATCCATTGGAACTTGTAGTGGAACTTCCAGTGGAACCTCCAGTAGACATCGAGATGAACTTGGACATCAAGTGGAAGTTTCAATACAAAAACCCGAGAAAAAACCACCACTGGAAGTGCCGCAATGCAACAAAACTGTATATCATGGGAACTTTCAGTAGAACCTCTAGTGGACATAGAGAAGAACTTTGACATGAAGTGGAAATTTCACTGCAAAATCCAGGGCAAAAACCACCACTGGAAGGGACAAAATTCAAAAAAACTATATATTACTTCCAATAAAAAGACCACCTCAAACTTTAGCAAACATCGTTCGACAGATTTACAACAAAACCAACAAAAAAGTACATCAAACAAAATCACTTACAATGACTTCATCGCTATCCATTATAAGGAGAACTTTGAAACCTCGAACGAGTGTCTCACCCTGCCTGAAACTCGAACGAAAATGCACCAGAGAACTGAAAATCCATCCTACTCCACAACTCTTGCCCTGCACGAACCTCGAACGAGTATCGCCCTGCCCGAACCTCAAACAAAAATGCACCAGAGCGCCGCAACGCTTCCCTACTCTACAACTCTCACCATGTCGGAACCTCGAACGAGTATCACCCTACCCGAACAGCCAAATCCCTGGCGAGGAGCCCGGAAAATTGCGCGCGTTCCCCCATTTGGCTTTGAGACGAAATTGCCCTCCATCGCCTCAAGCAGACCGGATGGTGCCACCTGTAAAAAGAACACATGTCAAGATCCCCCCATATCACCAAACCATCCTGTAAAAGGAGGTACTGGAGACGATAAAAATCAAAGGTTCGAGGTCTCTCTCCATTTCTTGGGGTCTCCGACTCACGAAAATGTAGTAATCCACCATCCCTCGGTGAAGGAGTCGTCCGAGGTCAAAATAATTCATGTTGGTGAGACTAACAGTCTCGTTTTTATCACTAATTTTAAACTTAATATTTTATTTTATGAAAGTTATAGGTTGCCCTTCAAAAAATTAATTTTTTTTAATAATAATAAATAAATATAAAAATTAGATTTATTGATTATTTTATATAAATAAAAAATGTAAATTTATTTTCATATATATAAAAGGGGGTTTTTATTACAACACACGCAAGAAGAATGTTGTGTGTTTTTTTAGCAAGTTAGAAATTACATGGTATGTCGATGCAGGAACTCCACATTTAGAATTATTTTACTTGACACTAAATTATCCAAATGATAAGATCTTACATGTCAACAAATAGTAATGTGATTTTGTTCTTTTTTTGGGCTTAGGTGTGTGGTGTGATCGACATCATAAACATGACATGTTATATTAGACAATAACATATATGGAATGAAATGATTTATCAGATAATGTTTCACCATACACTCTCACACCATTATTTTATATGTTTTTGGGTATTAATGACTCATATTTATCATCATTTCTATTTTTCATGTTGTTCGTGTCTTTGATATAAAAATAATTTAAAATGTATAATGACAAATTTGGAAAGTTAACATGTCTAAAATGGTCACATATGAAGAAAATTTCACTCTCTCATGGAAAATAAAATGACAACGTAACACTACAAGAGTGTTATAAAAACATGAAAACAATAAAATTTTAATTAATTGAATAGTTATTTGATATTTTATTATTAAATTAAAATCACCATGAATTAATGATTAAGGAAAATTAAATAAGAAAATTGTTTTGGGAATTTAAAGGGATGACTAGAAAATTAATTAGAGGGTTTGGTGGAAACTAAAATGAATAAATAAAAGAATAAAACAAATATAAAAAGGAAAATAGGGGAAATTGTTTTTTGTTATTATATCCTATATTTTTATTTTATTTTATTTTTATATTTTTTCTTTTACTCTTTAATTTATTTCTCCTCACCCCTCCTTATCCCTCGTTCCCAAGAGCCCGACCTCTCTGTTCATGTTTCTTCTCATTCTTTCTCTATAGTGGATGACTAGCAAGACCCCCCCCCCCAATTTGGCGGATATTGGTGTAATAAAAAAGAAATACCTATTCTCATTATTCTACTTTGTTATAGTAAAAATACACAGTCATTTTACAATGATTAAAAAAGAGGATTTCACGGGTTTCCATTCATTTGGGGTTGTCGGGTCCAGTTGTTGGTTATAAAATAACCTATCTCAATCAGTCTATTAGATTTGGATGTCAATACACATTTGAGGAAGGTAACGTTTTCTTTCTTGCATTTCTGAAAAATTAGGTGGATACTTATGATTTCAGGACCATCATAACTTGATTAATGATTTCTATGAATTAATTTTGAAGTTTACATGATGTTTGGAAATGAAAAATCTTGAAAATGAATATTTTAAGAACTGTTAATTATGCCATGTCTTGGAATCTATTACCAAGCAATGATCTCCTTGATGGAAATTTTCACTAAAGGCCAGACTATGATGTGGTGGTTTAAACCACATCGTGGAGAATATCACCACATAGTGGTGTCGTGCATGGAAAGTTCATGTGTTATGTGATGACACATGCCTTAACCTTCTTCTCCCCCTCCAAGCTATCATATTCGATTGATGATCACATGCTGCTAATTTGGAGGAGTCTTAATGATGGAATATGAAAGGTTTAAAGAGTTAAATGTTTCATTATTTATGGTCATAGGTTACAAATGGTTTTTAACCTTCTCCTTTACTATCAAATGTTTATGAAATGTTTAGGGTGTCAATGAGTGTCCCTAGTGCTTATATAATGTAATGATCTAGACTTTATGGTCCATTACTTTGTGGGAAATCTGGTGTTTGAGGTGTCAGGGGGTAGTCTGAGGTGTTTTTGGGACATGTGAGTCATTATAATGGTGGCTCATTTCAAGATTTTTTCAAATTTCTAGTTTTACAATGGTAGATCATTATGACGATAACTCATTCTAGTTCTAGCTCATTCTGGCGGTAGCTCACCCTGGCGGTAGCTCATCCTGGCGGTGACTCACTGGCAGTGACTCGTCCGACGGTGGCGGTGATACATCTAGCAGTGACTTGTTGGTGATGAATCGCTGGCAGTGACTCGTCTGATGGTGGTGGTGACTCATTTCAAAAGTTTTCCAAATTACTAGAATTTTCCCGATTTTTCAAGTTTTTCCCTTTTGACGTAAATTGAGTTTAATGCCATATTTAAGTGGGTTTGAAGATGATTAAAGGGCTATAAATCATATCTTTGATTTTCTAAATATCTATAGTCTTTTAAATGGTTAAACCGTGGGGTTTATTGAGCCACCATTAATGGAAATTCTTAACTATATCTAATCCTAAACATTGAGGATCTAGTCTTCCTAATGAAAAGATCATTACTACCCTCCTTTGGTCTTTCCTTCTCTTGATACAAGACATACCAAATCCTTCTTCCCATAGGAGTCCTGGAATAAGGTGTTGTTGTTGGTTTGAGCCCCCCCCCCCCAAAGTAATTTCCTCCTGTACGCACCCCCTATTTTGGTGCAGAAAGCCTGGGAAAAAGGCTATGTCGATCATCTTTCTTCCAAATAGGTTTTCCGTTGTCTTTTTTATTTGTGTATCATGAGGAGTGGGTGTACGAATGTTACTTTTGTGAAGATAGTTGAATCCAAATTAAATACAGATAATTGAACCGGTTATGTCATGAACCAGGCCGGGTCGCTATCTAACCCGGTGCCCGACCCGGTCTGTGGCATGGCCCAAAGGGCGTTCCCGATCCCCCCGGGCTGGCACAAGTGCCCGAGTATCAAAACTAATCCATGGGAACAATTTACCCTAAATAGTAAACACAAACAACCAACAAAATAGATAAACTAAAATTGGAAACTAACAACCAAACAGACCCTTAAATTTGGACCAAACTTAAAGTTTACAATTCAACCCAAAACTCTAAGGAGACTGCAATGGAAAGAAAACTGACACATCAACTTGCACCTTCATGCAACACAAGGAGTCATCTCCTCAAACCACTATTGTCAGACCTGCATGGGAAAACCATCGACAACCTGAACCACCATCGCTGAGCACGATGCCTCAACATAGAATACGCAGAGAACAAGGTCTACATACACCCGAAGGTGTATGTAGGGTGTGAGCCAAGAGCCCAGTAGGACGTCACCCAATAAAAAGGTTCCATTAAGAATTATTAAATGACAAATACATTTTCAATTTTAATTAAAGCAAAAAAGTAAATGCTAGAACAGTTTTAAAGAAAATGGGATTAAGGAAAATAGTTTCAAATGGAACAACCTAAATTAAAACACACACACCCTTACTTTTTAAAATAACCAAAGTGTCACGCCTAAAAGTGTAAAGTAACCAATGAGAACTAATATGGGATTGGCCACATGAGTGTAGATAGCTTGGGTCCCTAGATCATTGTGTCTCGGTGAAACGTGGCTTAGATGGCCACGACTCTGAGGAAACGTGGATTAGAAGGCCATGACCCTCAGAAAACGTAGCTTAAAAGGCCACAACCCTCAGAAAAGCATATGTTTAGTTAGTGTTTCAATCATCAGTCCTGCCAGTGAAACCAGGTCGAGTCACCTCCGGAACACTAGCCCACTAGTCTAGTCCACCCTCCTAGCTACCCGGGCTTCCCGGTTTGTTCTCAATCAAGTTTCAAGTTCATGTCACATGTCACACTAATGCATAAAATCCAAATAGGGTATTTATTCATGCTAAATCACAATTGCACAATCAAACATTCTTTAAAAACCATACGTACACCAAAAGTGTTTTCAAAACTCAATCTGCATAGGTTACGTACTCAGTTAAACCATCCACACAATTAAAAAGAAGATGCTTTTCATTAAACAACCCACCACTCACACACTTAAACACCATTTTTAAATAATACACACACTAAAATGTTTTTCAAACGTGTTTTACACCATTTTTAATATTTTAATACACCGCCTAAAAAAATTATAAAGCAGTAGTACAAGAGTGTTACATGGATTTGGCACACACTAGAATAACCAGTTATAAATTCGAATTCATTCCAATATCACACACACCCAAATAATGTTTTAAAGTGTGACCTGCACCACCCAAATGATTTGATGGAAAGCCTTACACTATATGAAAAACAAAATTTCATAAACCACATAATTTAATAGGACAGAAATAAAATCTTATAAAACAATTTAGAATAAATAGCTTGGCGTTAACCACTAAACTCAAGAAAAAACTTCTTTTACGACCAAACGCACCTGACACCATGTCATAAATTCCGTTCGTGTCACTTGCACAAATTAGTAAGATAACCGCACAATTCAAAAGTCACTAACAGAGTTCTCAGCAGAAAATAATCTCTTAATATAAACAACCAACTAAATAATTTCTAATGCAAATCAAATTTCAAAGGAAACTAACTTCTCACTATACAAACTAATTAAATAATATATTAAAAGAAAATTAAGCTTGCAAGTCAATTCATCAAATAATAATTAGACGCGGAACCACCTACCTTTGACACCGAGACTTCCAAACTTGGGTGCGAAACTCCAATCGCAACCAATTCGCATCACAACCAACTCAAATTATACCCTAAAAACGAAATCAGACCAAAGATAACATCAAAACCAGACCGAAAACCACATAAACTCCAAATGAACCCCATTAAATTGAAAGAAAGAAACTAGAACAACGAAGGGATTTACCAAAGGTGTTGGCCGGGGGTAGGGGTGCGGTGCGAGTCCGATTCCAGGGGGAAAAAAATGGTACGACAGCAGGGCAGTAGGTTCTTAAAGGGGAGAGGGGGACGCCTGCGGTCCGTGATGGAGGGTCAACCAGTGCATGAGGCACATGCAGGGGTCTGGGTGGCTGTGCGAGTCAGCTGGTCGGGAGAAGGGGTGAGGCGCCGAGTCTTCAGGGGAGATTGCATGACGGCGCGAGCCAGGGAAGCCGGCGGATAGCGTGGGCAAGGGGACCAGCGAACGGCGCGGGCGAGCATTCCAATAGGGGGGTGTGGCGCGATCCAGGAGAGGAGAGGGGGAGGTTTCGATGGGAAAAAGAAGAAGAAAAAGAAGAAATGGGGAAGGGGTGCGACGGACCAAGGAGCGCGACGGGAATAAGGTGGTAAGGGGAAGGTCCGAAAACCCTAAAAAAAGAAGGAAAAGGAACAAAAATAAAGATATAATAAAAAGAAAAACCAAAACTAAAACCAATAATAATAATCGTAATAATATTAATAATAATATTCTTAAACTAAAACCATGAAAATAATATTATTATTATCGTTAAAACACAATTTATTAAATCAATGCATTACTATCATTTTTTTTCTTCCACACATTAATTTTATTTCATTATTATTATTTATTTATTTATTTAATTAGTTGACCATCGAGCAGGGTCATACAAAGATCCTGGCGAAGCCGCACAACTTCGCAATTATGTTTCGCTCGTGCGTCGCATGATGACAAGCCCCAAAAAACTCATTTATCAGCAAAAACACCAAATTCAACCGAGATTCAGCTCGCACCTCGGCGGAGCATTCCAAAGCAAAAGAAAATAAAATAAAAATCAAATACATTAACCTATTTTAATAATAACAATAATAATTATTATTACAATATTAATAATGACTTAATTAGTATTTTTTATATTCTTAACACTAATAATAATAATAATAACATTCTCAAACAATATTATTATTATTATTATCATTAAGGCAATTTCTTAAATTTTATTAAAACTTATTATTTTTTTATCTCCATCTCATTATTCATCACGATTTTATATGCTTGCCTTGAATACCCAGTAGACCATGTGGTTAACCGAGCAAGGTCACATGGTGACTCGGGAGAGGCCGTGCAGCTTTGACCATGGTGTGTTGAATGCTCTCGTGGTCAAAACATACATTTTTAAATAAGAACCCAAAAAAAATTAAGTCGGGCTTCAACCTGAACTACCCGATGCCCAAAAAAAAAAGAAAATAATTTATTTAAAGATGACAGGTGTGACAGGTTAAGATTTATAAACAGGGGCTGGGGAAAAGTGATGCATGTTTCTGTTGTGTTATTATTTTGTTGATATCTCGATCTGTATGGGCTAACTGCCCACTGAAAATTGTGGCCATTGGGGGTCCTTGTTTGTGCACTAGTTTGTGGTTCATCGAATACATGCATGTTGTGTGGCTATTGATGTCACTTATTATATAATTGGTTAACCATGTACATTCAGTTTAAATAAATGGATGCCCTAGGATTATATGGTTTTTGTGATAACTCCCTAAATTAAGGAAAATTAAATAAGGGATTCCCTGATAAATCTGAAAGTATGTTTTTCTCTGTTATGTGATGTAACATGTTTGTGGACACGATTGTGTGCTATGGGTTGGATCTGGTGATACAGTGGATGGAATATGACTATGTTGTTATGTGTATGTGTGGGGGGGAATGTGTTACATATGGTTGTACAGTGGGGCTGCAATGGGTAGGGTCATACAACATGGTTGTATGATGGTTATGGTGTGGATGTGCAGAAAGGCTGAAAAAAGGGGATGTGGATATAAGTTAGTGATGATGTGGGATTATTGGTAAGAGAGTAATGGGTTGTTGTGTGGTTCTAATTTCTGCGTGTTGGTTATTATATTATGTGAATTAATTCTAGTTTCTTGGGATGTATGGAACTAAAGTGGAATATCCGTTCTTGGGAAGAATCTGGAAAATAGTTTATTTGAAATGGAATGTGGAATCTGAACAACTAATGAATGAATGATAACAGGTTGGGATTTAGTGAAAAAATGTGTTGTTAATATGAGGTTATTCATTATTTGTGAAATCTGTTAAACAAATAAATTTGGATTAAAAGTATAATGTGACTTATGGAATGTGTTCTGCTTATATGGTATTATGATTATTTTTATGTGGTTCATTCTGTTATGTCTACCCAAGTATTAATGGAATTAATATTGTATGTTAATAATTCCATATGGGCATGTTTAATGAGGAAATAGATGATGGGTTGTGTTGTTTAACAGGTTCATGTTTATATATAAACTAATGGGTTGGAAACATGAAATAAGTTATCTTCCTAAGTGCAATGAGTTTCCTAAATAATGTTAATGACACAAATCAAAGAGGCTAATAAAGTGGGATTTATTGATAAACCAGAAACTCTAGAACATTGCTTAAAGATTGAAAATGAAATGTGTTTTGTGTTTTGTTTGTGTGTTTTTATGCATATAGAGGTGGCATTGATTTTGTGGATTTTGTGAGATGGTTATTTCTTATTATAAACCCATAGTATGTGGTTGTGTTGTAAATATATATGTATATACATTTTACATTATTTTGATTTCTATACACACCACACCCTAGTCGATCACTATGCGCCGAACACCACCATTGTCACGGGGGAGGGTGTATTTCCCAAACATCCCAATGAGAGGATGGATGACTGGTCACCTGCTCTTCCCTACTCCCTCTTCCTGGCGGTGGTAGCTCAAGATTATTTGGGAAATTTTTGGTTTGTGAGGCCCAGGTGTGTATGATCAAGTTGTGATTTCCCATATGTCTTCGGGATGAGATGTGTTGTGCTTTCCCAAGTGTCTTTGGGATGAGATTTGTTGTGCTTTCCCAGGTATTTTCGATATGAGTTGTGGTTTGTGGACAAGGTGTCTGCGGGCGGGATGTGATGTGGCTCGTGGCCTAGATGACGGGACAAGATGTGGTTTGTGGCCCAGGTGTTTGTGAGCGGTATGTGATGTGGCTCGTATCCCAGGTGACAGGATGAGATGTGGTTTGTGGGGCCCTGGTGTGTGTGGGTAGGTTGTGACATGGTTCTTTCAGAAGAGGTGAGAGCATGAGGATGTTTGTCGCTAGGCAAGAGCGGCTAAACTAGTGGTAAGTGGTGCAGGGTACCCAAATCATTGATGTGCTCACTATTTTACTTTACTTGACTTGAGTTATTTGGTGAGCATTCCTTGGTGAGGTTGGTATGGTTAGTATACCTGTTTAGGTGCTGTTTAGTTTTACTACTTTCACATGGGTGCATTAATATGCTCTTTTCACATGTGCATGAGGGACTTTGGTTTTCCTACTGAGTATATTTGTATGCTCACCCTACGCATATGATAACTGTTTTCAAGTTTCCAGGAGGAATTTGTGGATCGTGCTAGACATTTCTAGTTCGGACCTTTAGAGTTGTTGCTGTGTTGCGGCCTTATATTTTATTCTTTTGGGATTTCATTTAAAAACTTTATATGTATCAGTTTTGATTTATACATGCATTGTGGGATGGTTCGGCTTTTTTTTTATATATATCATGGAGTTGTTTATGGTTGATTCATCCTATTTCATGATCTTGTTTTATTATAAAGGGTAATGACTCCCATATTGTGAGATATTTGTACCCTTGGTTCTAGTCGCCCACTCGGGTCCTATTGGAGGTGGGATTTGGGGGTCATTATCTCCCTTTCTTCATTGCCATCCCGAGAGGGGTATCTTTCAAGATCTTGTTTTATTATAAAGGGTAATGCCTCCCATATTGTGAGATATTTGTACCCTTGGTGCTAGTTGCCAACCCGGGGCCTATTGGAGGTGGGATTCAGGGGTCATTATCTCCCTTTCTTCATTGCCAGCCCAGGAGGGGTATCTTTGGAGGTAGGGGCCTTGAAAGAGTGGTATCAAAGGGATGATTGAGAGATACGGTGGTGTTTGGAGTTAGTCATAGTGAGGATTGCATGTTATGGTAGAGAAACCATGTCAGATGACCTTGGTTCATGACATAGGCCAGGGAGATCATCTCGGACGTGGGATTTTAGGGCCCCCATGATCTAGTGCATGGACTCTGATCCTACCAAATGACCATGTGAGGCTATACCGTTTTCCGGCTAGAGACCCTAGGAGAGGTACAAGCATCGTAATGACTTTTTTTCTTATTTGAATTAGGTGTTCTTTATAAGTTAAACTAAATTAAATAAGTCATGAAATTTTATGTGGGTTTCTCTAATTTTTCCCATGTTATTATTTCTAATAAATTCATTTATTGTTATTGAATAATTCATGTAACCAAAAAGGGAGGAGTAATGTAATAGTTAACTTGATTTAATTATTTGTTTGAAATCTTATTGAGAGTTGAATGTGTGGTTTCCTTTCCTATTAATGTATGGTTCTTAATAAATTGGATTTTTCTTCCTTTACTAGAAATGTATAACATGCCTTCTAGTTTTGATAATGTTTGAAATAGTTAAAGAAACATGCTTAGTGTATTTTGTTAAGACCCACTGTTTAATTTTGGAAACCCTTATGAATCATGTAACCTCGAAGTATATTTCATGCTAGCATGATAAAATAAATTACTTTAAAACCATGATTATAAGTATTCTAGTTTCCATGTGAGCTAATATGTCTTGTGCTGCTTTCCATCTATAATTTTTCATAAGCATGTGTTGTTGACTTATTGTAAAATATGGATTTAGACATTTAAATTCAGAAATTTATGAAAATATACATGTTAATTATTGATAATTATTTTGAATTTGGAATCCTTGACAAGAATAACTTGCTTCTCATTTTTCCTCGATTGTATTTATACAGTATTGATATAACCATATATTGTAAGCATGTGTTAGGGTAGAAATCCATGTGACTTTTATTTCTAAATTTTGGAAAATGATAAGCATGATTTGTGGTAAATTTTTTATACTTATAACTGTATAAGTGATTTAAATATATTATTTTATGACTGATAAGAATTTTTATATATTGAAATAACCTTACCTCACAGGTTAAGTCAAGAGTAGTTTGTTATGGGAAGCATGTCTAAAGTTAAAATAATTTTGTGGTAACTAAGGAAATTATTGTAAGAAATATTTGAGTATACAGCATGATTAATATGACATGTAAGTAGAAACATGTTATTCTTATTTCATTATAAAAGAATATTTTCCTAAACAACATAATGATTTAATGAATGTTTATTCTGAGCATGATAAAGCATGGAACATTATAATACAACATGTGTAGTTTTAATTTTGTTTTCATAAAGCATGTTTTACTTTGATGGTCATGACTACATGTTGTTTATGTAATGTAGTATTTGAATTGAACATAAGGACATATCATGTGGAATTTTTCAAATGAAGTTGGAAGTGATTTTACTTAGGTAATAAGATGCACCTATAATGTATTGTTTGAGAATATTGAATGTGGTGTGTGATATGACATGTGTTCAGTTTTGTCTTTAACTTGGAACCATGTTAGAGCTATTTAAAAAGAAGGCACACTAGCGTTGACTCGTCTAGCGGTGACTCATTGGCGGTGAATCATCTAGCAGTGACTCGCTGGTGGTGACATGTCCGGTGATGACAGTGACTCGTTTCAACAGTTTTCCAAATTTCCAGAATTTTCTAATTTTGTCCTTTTGACATAAAATGAGTTTAATTCCATATTTAAGATGGTTTAAAGCCATTTCAAGGGCTATAAATCATATCTTTGATTTTCTAAAAATCTAGAGTCTTTTGAATGGTCAAACCGTTGGGTTTATTTAGATCCACCATTAATGGAAATTCAAAACTATATCTAATCCCAAACGTTCAGGATCTAGTCTTCCTAAAGTGAAGAAACTCCCTACCCTCATTTGGTCTTTCCTTCTCTTTATATGAGATGTACCAAATCTTTCTTCCTGTAGGAGTCCTGGAATAAGGTTCTGTAGTTTGTTCGAGCCCCCTCGGAAGTAGTTTCCTTCTATATGCACCCACTGTTTGGTACAACAATCCTGGGAAAATGGCTATGTCAATCATCTTTCTTCCAAGTATGTTTCCCTTCATCTTTCTTATTTTTGTATCATGCGAGGTGGGTGTACAAATGTTACTTTTGTGAAGATAGTTGAATCCAAATTAAATAAATATAATTGAACTGGTTAACATTTATAAACAGGGGATGGGGAAAAGTGATGTATGTTTCTGTTGTGTTATTGTTTTGTTGATATCTCGATTTGTATGGGCCAACTACTCATTGAAAATTGTGGCTGTTGGGGGTCCTTGTTTGTGCACTAGTTTGTGGGTCATGAAATGCATGCATGTTGTGTGGTTGTTGATGTCACTTATTATATAATTGTTTAACCACATACATTTAGTTAAAAAAATGGATGCCCCATTATTATATGGTTTCTATGATAACACGCTAAATTAAGGAAAATTGAATAAGGGATGCCCTACTAAATCAGAAGTATGTTTTTCTCTGTTATGTGATGTAACGTGTTTGTGGACATGATTGTGTTATATTGGTTGGATTCGATTATATTATGGATGGAATATTACTGTGTTGTTATGTGTGTGGGGGAAATGGATTACACATGGTTGTATAGTGGGGATGAAATGGGTATGGTCATACAATGTGTATGTATGATGGTTATGGTGTGGATGTGCAGAAAGGCTGCAAAAAGGGTATGTGGTTATAAGTCGATGATGATGTGGGATTATTGGTAAGAGAGTAACATGATGTTGTTTGGTGCTACTTTCTGCATACTGGTTATTTCATCGTGTGAATTAGTTCTAGTTTCTTGGGAAGTATGGAGCTAAAGTGGAATATCCATTCTTGGGAAGAATCTATAAAATTGGCTTATTTGAAATGGAATGAGGAATTTGAACATCTAATGAATGAATTATAACATGATGGGATTTAATTAACCAATGTGTTGTTAATCTAGGATTATTTGTTATTTGTCAATTCTGTTAAATAGCTAAATGTGGATTAAAATTATAACGTGACTTATGGCATGTGTTCTAATTGTATGGTAATGTGCTTATTTTTGTGTGGTTGGTTCTATTATATCTACCCAAGTATTAATGGAATTAATATTGTATGTTAATAATTCCATATAGGCACGTTTAATGAGGAAATTGATGATGGGCTATGTTGTTTGACAGGTTCATGTTTATATATAAACTAATGGGTTAGAAACATGAAATAAGTTATCTTCCTAAGTGAAATGAGTTTTCTAAAGAATTTTGATGACACAAATCAAATAGGATAATAAATTGGGATTTATGGATAAACCAGAAACTCTGGAACATGGCTTAAAGATTGAAAATGAAATGTAGTTTTTGTTTTGTTTGTGTGTTTTTATGCATTTATTGGTGGAAATTTTTTTTTGGATTATGTGAGATGGTTAGTTCTTGTTATAAACCCATAGGATGTGGTTGTGTGTTGTAACTATATATGTGTATACATTGTACGTTCTCTTTATTTCTATATTCACCCCACCCTAGTTGGGCACTATGTGCTGAACAACCCCATCATCACGGGGGAGGGTGTCTTTTCCAAACATCCTAGAGGGGGGATGGATAGTTGACCACCCACTCTTCCCTTCTCCCTCTTCCAGGAAGTGGTAGCCCAAGATTCTTTGGAAAGTTTGTGGTTTGTGAGGTCTAGGTGTGTGTGGGAGAGTTGTGCTTTCCAAGGTGTCTTTAGGAAGAGAAGTGTTGTGCTTTCTGAGGTGTCTTTGGGATGAGATGTGTTGCACTTTCTCAGGTGTTTTTAGGATGAGGTTTGGTTTGTGGATTAGGTGTCTGGGGTAGGATGTGATGTGGTTTGTGGACCAGGTGTCTATGGGAAATATGTGATGTGGCTCATGGTCCAGGTGACAGGACAAGATGTGGTTTGTGGCCCAGGTGTCTGTGGGTGGGATGTGATGTGGCTCGTAGCCTAGGTGACGGGACGAGATGTGGTTTATGGGGCTTAGGTGTGTGCAGGTGGGTTGTGACACGGTTCTTTAAGAAGAGGTGGGAGTGTGGGGATATTTGTCATTAGGCAAGAGCTGCTAAACTAGTGGGAAGTGGTGCGGGATACCCAAATCATTGATGTGATTACTATATTACTTTACTTGACTTGAATTATTTGGTGAGCATGCCTTAGTGAGGTTGGGATGGTTAGAATACCTTTTTAGGTGTTGTTTGGTTCTATTAATTTCACACGGGTGCATTAGTATGGTATTTTCACATGTGCATGAGAGACTTAGGTTTTCCTATTGAGTATACTTGTATGATCACCCTATGTATATGAAATTCGTTTTCAGGTTTCTAGGAGGACTTTGTGGATCGTGCTGGAAATTTCTAGTTCAGAACTTTGGAGTTGTTTCTACATCGCTGCCTTAGATTTTATTCTTTTGGGATTTCATTTGGAGACTTTATATGTATTAGTTTTTATTTATACATGCATTGTGGGGTGGTTTGGATTTATTTTATATATTTCATGGAGTTTTTTATGATTGATTCATCATATTTCCTAATATTGTTTTATTATAAAGGGTAATGCCTCCCATATTGTGAGATCTTTGTACCCTTGGTGCTAGTCGCCAACCTAGGGCCTACTAGAGGCGGGACTTAGGGGTTATTACCTCCCTTTCTTCATTGCCAGCCCAAGAGGGGTATCTTTGGAGGAAGGGGGTCATGACATATAAGGAGGCCAATACCATGAGATGATGTATGTGATTCATATCATCTGAATGTTTTCAAACTCCTCAGGTTGAATTCCCCTCCCCCTCTCTACATACAAGGTTTTAGAAAACTGTGAGGAAGAGAGGATCTTTCATAAGCATTGGGATATTTACGTAGCCATGGATACCCCATGAAGAAAGAGTTAATTGACTATTTCTTAGTGATCATATCGATCTCATGTCAAGGAGCTTGGAAAATCTAGATCAATAGATAAAAGGCACATCATTCTTCATTTATTTCTTCCATTGCAAATGAATGGGTAGATAGTGTGGATTTATAGGTTTTGATTGATATTTTCCACTAGGTTTGGATAAATGTAATCCCCCTTTATACCCTCCATTCCTTTACATTTTACCTCTTTGATTATTATAAATTTAAGTAGTCTGAGTTAAACATTAACGTTAAAGAGTTAGGGTTATGTGTTATGGTGGTGTGCCTTTAAGGTATTCAATGCATTGTCTAAGTGATACTTAGGTAAAATTATCTAAAAATATTGGGTACAAATGAGCTAAAAAGTGATAAATAAAATGATTTAAGGTTAACGACCCTGAAATGAGGTTGTAAATGCTTCAAATGAACCATTTGTGAAATATCAACATATAAATTCTTGGAATGCATGTTAGGATAAATTTCAAGGTTGATTAACATGATTTTTGGATTCTAATTAAGTTTTCCTGGGCAAGGATGGTCTTAATTGAATGATTCATGTATTAAATAATTAATTTGGTTGGTAAAGGTACCTATGTTTAATCAATTTATTTAAACATGGTTTTCTCCAAATGGATTAATGTTTTAAGGAATTAATTCAATGGGTAAGTTAATTCACAAATAGAGAAAGTATAAATTACAAACAATGAGATAAGTAAGTGACATTGTAATTAAGGTCACCATGTAAAATGCTTGGGTAATATGAATGTTTCATATATGTGAATATTTATGATATTTTTAGCAAAATAATGGTAAATAATTGAAGATGGGAAGACTAATGTAATATTGGAACATCCTTAAAAGGGAATACTACAACTATTTAATAACCACATTTTGCGCATGTTTTTAAGGGGTTTTAAGGTCAAGTGAGCTTTATACTACCTCATTCTATGTTTTTTTAATAATTCTAAATATTTTTATGTCATATTAAAAAATATATTAATTTTATAAATAATTTAATATGAAATTAACAAAACACGTTATGGATGTCAATTGAAGATTCCAAGTGATCTTTATACTACTTGATTTTATGCGCTTTTAATATTTCAACATATTTTTGAAGTCATGTCAGGGAATATAAGAAGTTTATAAATAATTAAATATGAAATCAACAAACAACATTGTAGTTTTCTATGAACCACCATTTCTGTTAAAAAAACATATGAATCATGATAGAAAAAATACCATGAAACATCCATTTTGGATTTTTCAATGTAATTTATTAAAGAAGAAATATTGAAAATGGAACTTTGAAGAAAAATGATTGAGGTAATTAGTAATATTATGTTTCCATACATTGAGAATAATTTTATGAAAATATCATAAAATAGTTGTGAAGCACTACATTTTGACTGAAACACATGAGGCTTAAAAATTATACTTGATGCAAAACCACGATCGCGGTTACAATGATCTGAAGTCATTTTGGATGTTGATGAAGTTGTGGTGCTAAAAAAAATTAATACAACAATGATATAAATGTTTTTAAAAATAGATAACCTGATGATAATCCATTTTTGAAGATATTCTCAAAACAATCAAATATAATATGGAATTCCATTTCTAATGTTGTTTTGAAATATATGATTTTAAAATTCACTGATCAGGGCACCTTCTTTGAGGTGATATATTTTATAGCAGTTTCACATTAGGGGAAAATGTGATACATCAATCACCACATCGTGGTGGTATGACCATGTTATTGTCTAATAGAAAATATATATTCATTAAATTTCTAGTTTTAAAAGGGTGAATTATATATTTTAATTTCTTATTGGTGAGGTTTTGATAGCTTAGATACCGGGGGTCATCAACTCATGGTTCTAAACTTAAAAGTTTTATAATTTCCAATTAAAATAAATTAGTGAATTCATTTATGGAAGTTTTTTTTTTGTTTTTCTTTTTTTCTAAGTATTTATTGACTGTCAATGATTAAATATATGTTAGTCATGAGTGTATAACTAATTTTAAGAAAATAAGATTAATATTATGGGGTGAGAGTCCCCATGGACCATATGATCAAGTGAGGGGGTGTGGGTGAATCAGGTGGCTGTTTTGTTGAATTCTATTTTACTTTTTAATTTCCCTCTAAATATTAAGAGGTATGGATCTATTTATGTGCTCTCAATTCTCACCATCACATGAAATACAAAGAAAAAAATATACAGTTAGCACACATGAAGGTTCAACCCCATTGTATGAATATACACCTTATTGTGTTCAATTATCACTAAGACACAAATTATCACTATTAATATTACAATGATTAAAATTGCATGTGAATCCACTCTATAATGTACATAAGGTCTAGGAAGGTATCATCCAATTCCCCTGGACAATCATTATCTACTTCCCAAAAGTTATCTCTCGATAGTGGAATCCTTTTAGAAGCACTTCATTTTCCCAACTTGAATGGGATTGGATCATATTGGTAGCCTCAAGTTCTTAAATGGTCCTCCACAAACTTCTTGAATCATATATTCTTTCTACTATGTATGTCACAACACCACCATAATAAAATATTCCTCCTTAATAAATGGGTCGTCAATCACCAGAATGTAATCAACAAAACTTCAAGAAAGCCAACCTTATTCTTTAACTCAATCTCACTATGATATTTTATCACAATAACTCAATATTTTGAGTGTCTCAACTGATGATCAACAACAAAAATGGTTTTCAGTCTCTCTCTTAATTATATTCTATGATATATGAATATCATAAGACTTATTCTATTTCTTATCTTCTTTCTTCGATGCATAAGATTTTTTCTCTCATAATTATCACCGGATTCTCTCTTAGATACTCACAGTATTGACCTCTTAATGCTTTTTTCAATACATAGATGATATTATAGGAATTACTGTATCAA
The DNA here is from genome assembly GCA_963277665.1 of Viscum album. Taxonomy (NCBI): domain Eukaryota; kingdom Viridiplantae; phylum Streptophyta; class Magnoliopsida; order Santalales; family Viscaceae; genus Viscum; species Viscum album. The sequence goes on from OY728167.1 coordinate 692,039,409, forward strand.
GTAATCAATCACATATATATATTATCCTCTTATTATTTTTTCTATATTTTATACCTGCACTCAAAGTCTTAATAATATGTTTTCCATATTTGAATATGAAAATTTCTTTAATTTACAAAAATGTATCATCTCATTTAAAACCAGTCAAAAATATATCTAGTTTTTTAATATCATTTAAATTAGATTCAAAGATATATCTTTAATCCTCTAAGAGTCTCATATTGTTAATTTTCATGACATATCTAGAGATTTTTCAGCTCTCTTTTCTCCACAAAATCCATAGTCATTTTACACAGTGGCATGCATGTTTGCATGCTTAGAACCTCAAAACATGGAATCTTAACTCATGACGCAAATGGATATTCCATTTCATCTTAGTGTTGCACCAAACCTTCTCAATTATCAATATTTTTCTAGAATAAAAAAGTTGTTTATGTTTATTTTTTATATACTGAAGGATAACACCAACATCCACTGATTTCAACTCTCTTCAAAATATTTCATTATAGAACTGCTTAATATTTTGGATAGGTCGGTTATTCTAAAAATTATTGTCACAAACCAACCCTAACTTCCCATGACCTGGGAACCCAAGTAGGTCCTTGGAAATTCCCAAAGGGAGTTCCTAATCCCCACGAGTTGAAAACTTGTTCTTGGGCATAAAGAACATACCTTGGGTACAATATTCCAAATAAATCCATCAAGGTGGTCCTAACCAAGAACCTGACATAATCTCACCATAATTTGGGGATCTATAGACTTGAACGAGTATAACCTAAATAATAACTCATCAACATGACATAAATTAAATAAAATCTGAATGAAATAATAACAATGACATGCGAAAAACCAAACATCATCCATAACATAACCAAGAGAGGTTTCGAACATAAAAAAACTAAATTAATAGGATGAGGACCTGAAGTGGTGATACAAGAGTCTAAAACATGAACTAAAACCAAAATATAACCAAAAAAATTCTACCCATATCCATGCGGCATGAGGGATCGCTCCCACCATGTGACCACCTACAACCCGAGCTTCACTAACAATAATACTCACTACCTCCAAGTGACACCTTCCCTTTACCTATATCTATCAAAACAAGGTCAATATACACCCATTGGGTGTCTGTAGGGTGTGATAACAACTAGCTCCATATGATTCCACCAAGTGTTTCATAAGCAACCATTGTTATAAAAATCTAAGCATGATAGTTTGGAAATAAACCATATGAAATTATATTTTTTACATTTCAAAAGAAGATAACACATGATAAGATTTATAACATTTTTACATGAAAATAAAATCCATGTAAATAGATAAATAAAACAAGCATCATGGGAAAATCCATAAAGCAAATATGGCCAAGGAACTCTAGAATCCTCATACCATCTCATGATTAAACAAATAATATCCAATCCATGAATGGGATGCTAAGGAGATCATCATATTGGAATAACAATGTGGTGATACCCATCTGATGGAAACAAACCAAAATCATTCATGTCTCAACATGTTTAGTTAGTTTGTTATAATCCAAGTCTTGGTAGGGAATGTCATGACTAACTGTACTTGTCCCAGTCTTCCCACATAAGCACCCAAGTTCCCATACACTATCCCCCCTTTGTAGAATTTCAATTTCATTATTTAAACTAATTTCCTTTAAAAGGTTCATTTCATCAAACACAATATAATAATCCCTTAATTCCATATATATGACATGCTTTTCAAATCAATTTGGTTAACAATATTAAAATATAACAATATCAACCACTCATATCACATATATTATCTTTCAAATATTGTACAGAATGTTTCAAATGATTTAAAACATTATTTTGAATGCAATCAAGCACTTAAGATTTTCTGAATAAAGGTAACCGATAAAACCACCTACCCTAAACTGATGAAACCGCTTTACAATAGAGGAAATTCACTATGGGAGGAAGAAGAAGAACATTAGAAGCCAAAGGAAGCTTTAAAATTTAAATCTTCACCAATTAATTTTAGTTAAATCACACCCTAGGTATCTTTAACCATAAGGGAAGATGAAAACCATGAATCAGAGGATAATTAAACAAAAAGTGAATAAGGGATACACATGGTGATCTCTTGAAGAAAATAGATGGAAAAACCTCCTGAAATTAATCCTAAGGGAGGAGGCAAGGGAGATTGTCGAGTGAGGGACTAAGGGATTTGAATGAAAAAATAAAGAGGAGGGAAATGGGTTTTAAATGAGTAAGGGGAAAAAATGTAATTTCACATTTTTAATGAACTTGGGAAGAATAGGCCATGACACAACCTACTCCTGTAGCGGTTTGATGCATCTTTGTAGAAAAACACCCTAAAGTCATGATGATACCTCCCTTGGTTGTGAAATGATGTAATTCTCTAGAAAAATAACTCATATGTATGGGTTGAGCCATGAAGCTACCTCCCTTGGTCACTGTGCGGCCTAACTGCAGTCCAAGATTATATTTTATCGAAAAATACCTGAAATTCTATAAATTAAGAAAACAAAGGAAAAATAAAATATTAAATAATTTCAAAAAAATTGTACCTAAAAATGAAATTTTGGGTGTGATAATTCTCCCCACCATATCACTTTATTCCCCAAAAAACCCAACTCAATGATGGGTGATCAAGAAAGAGGTGAGGTATTACTTCTTTATAAAAGATTCTCACCCCCAGGTCACATAAAAATAATTTCCTACATTTCAAAAATACTAGAAAATTTTTTATATATTTCCTACACAACACTTTATACTAATATTCCACAATCCATATTGGTTGCTCCATCACCAAGATATCTGGTTCCATCTTGAGCTCTTCCCAATTCATAACATGGGAGGGATCAGGGTGATACTTCTTTAATTGAGAAACATAGAAGACATTACAGATTGATGTCAACTATGAAGGATTCACCAAATTATTCATAACCTTAACAATCCTTTAAATAATCTTTTTTGGGTACCACATTCCTTAGAGTAAGTTTCCCATGTTTCCCAAGTCATCAATGACCCAATTGAGTAAATAATTTTAAGAACACTCCATCATAAACCAAAAATCCAAAGGGTGGCATCAACAATCTATATAAGATTTATGGAAACTCTAATCCATCACAAGTCACTTTCATATCACCTCAATATTACCCTTTATATCTTTAACAATTCTCATATTCACTAAGGAAGTCTCACCCACCTCAGTCTAACAGAGGGGAGACAAACATAACTGATCATACAAGGACTCAAAAGGATCCATCCTGATCAAAGAATGATAATTATTACTATAAGATAAGTCAAATAATGTTGGTTTGGTATCCCATGAGCCTCCAAAATCCAAGACACGTTCATGGATCACATCCTTAAAATTTTGGATCACCTACTCTGTCTATCCATATATCCACAGATGGTAAGTTGTGACCAACTTCACCTGGGATCCCACCGCCTCTTGAAGAACATTCCAAAACTATGAGTTGAATTGAGGATCTATATCAGAAATGATAAAATAAATAACCCCACGAAATGTCACAATCTTCTATATGTATAGATTCCCAATTTCCTCTACCTTAGTGGTATCCTTGATCATAAGAAGATGAGTATATTTTGTTAATCGATCAATCATGACCAAAATGATATTCTTCCCCTAAGAGGTATGAGTCAATATAATGAAAAAATCCATGGATATCTCTTCCCACTTCCAAGTGGTTATAAGAAGAGGATGATGTATACCATAGGGGTTCTAGTGATATAATTTAACCTACTGATGGGTATAACATCAGGACATGAAATATGTTATATCACATCACATACCTGACCACCAATAGTAGTGCCTTGTGTCTTAGTACATCTTAGTGGAACTTGGGTTGAATACCCACTAAGTGTGATGGAATTCATTCACCACCATATTCCCCATGGATAATAGAACCTCATAACAAATACTAAATTAAAGAATTAACTTAGAAGATAGAGACCACTCCTTGGTGGTATCCCCACTAATCATCATGATGCTTTTTTCACTCCTCATCTCCTAGTTGCTCCTACTGAATAATCTCAATAAGATAAGGTGTCAACTAAATGATAATAAGAAACATTTCTTTCTTATAGTCTTTCACCTCCAATTTAATCCAAGCAAATAGATTCATTAGGTTCAATTCATTGCTATATTTTTTCAAAACTTGAGAAGGAAACTTCCTACTGTGAGTGTCGGCGACTACATTTAATTTTTTAAGTGTACAAGTGAGGTAAAAATAAAATACTTGAAGGTACTCCACCCATCTCCTCTGCCTAATATTCAAATTATTCTGAGAAAATATATATCTCAAAGTCTTATTAATATAATAAACCATGAATCTCTCACTAAAAAGGTAGTGCAGTCAACACTTAAGAGATTGAATAATTACCGTGAGATGAAGTTCATGGGTTGGGTAATTCTTATCATGTGTCCAAAGATGCAAATAACCACATGCCACCATGTGATCACCCTATATAAGCACACAATCCAACCTCATACCTAACCCATCATGATAAATAATATACCCTTAACTAGAATCAGGTATAATTATTACAAAAGTTGAGGCCAATCACCAATTTAATTCATTAAAAGATACTTGACACTCTAGAATCCATAATAATTTCACCCATTTCTGGGTGAGAGTAGTTAGAGGTGATGAAATCCTATATGAATCCTTAAAAAATCATTAATAATACCCTATAAACCCAGGAATCTTCGTATCTCAAAGAAATTCTTTGTTTATTCCCAATACATTACGACTCTCACCATTTTAGGATCATCTGAGATGGCTTATTCCAATACCACATGTCCCAAGAACTTGATTTCTTGGATCCATACTTTATATTTTGATGATTCATCATAAAGGTGATTATCAAATAGGTTTCACAAAATTATTCACAAATGATGTTCATAATCCTCGTCAATTTTGAAATATACCAAAAATTCTTCCACAAATACTATGAAAAAGGTGTCGAGGAACCTATGAAATATTCAGTTTATGAGCACTATAATTACTGATGGATTATTAGTTAAACCAAATGACATTACTAGATTTTTAAAGTGACCATGAATACTTCTAAAAATACTCTTAGGGATATTAGACTCCTTTACTCTGAGTTGATGATAACCAAACTGAAGGTCAATTTTTGAAAACCAGCTTTCACCTTTAAACTAATCAAAGAAGTATTCAATGAGGGGAAAATGATATTTTTCTTAATGGTCAATTGGTTCATATATCTATATTAAATTAAGTAGTGGATAGTACCATATTTTTTTAGAAAAGAGTATTGGGGAAGCTCATGGACAAACACTATGACAAATGAATCCCCTGGACTCTAAGTCATCCAGTTGAATTTTCAATTCATTCTATTCTATGGGTTCTATATGATAAGAAGGAAACAAGATTGGTTGTGTTATAGTTACTGGTTCAATTAAAAAATTGACCTACCACTTTTGGGGTAATCCTAATAAGTCATATGAAAAAAACTCAAAAATTTACCTGAATACCAAATGAAGATTGATCCTGAAGTTCCCTTCACCATCCTCAATAAGAAGAGATGATACTAACCTTCCAACCTCAAGAAGATGAGGTCTCACATAATTCAATCACAGATCCCAATCCCCTTGAAACACATGAGAGATCCCATTGAGGTTGGTAAAATTAACCCTTTGATAATAAAAATCGATACAGGGTTTAAAGGTAGTCATCTAATCCATCCTGATAATAACATCTAAAAGATCTATCTATAGGACAAGAAAATCCCATGAAAACTCTACTTATGATATGTAGACGATACATTAAAGACATCAACAAACTTATCCCTTATTGTATCTAAGATTTTTTTATATCTCCATAACATAAATCATAAGCTCAGATGGTAGATTTAGAAAATCCACAATATAGGAATATATGAATGAATGAGAGGTACCTGTATCAAATAATGAAGTACCTAGAGATAAATAAATTAGGATAATACCTATTATAATTTTCGACCTTGCCCTAGATTCCATAAGCATCTTCTCTACTCTATGAAACCATCCCACATTTTAATGGGATTAATTCCTAAAACTTGTTATGTTTTAGTGTGAGAAATATTTTCTAGGTTACGTATTAGAAGCTCTGGAAGTTCAGTTACTAGAAGTTAAACTTGAAAACCCATAGAGACATAGTAAATCAGCACCATGGGATGTTTGGATTCAAGTAGTTGAAGTCAGATCACCAAAAATAGTAATTTTACTTGAAAAGAAGTTAATCATGGGGCCTTGGGTGTTAGATCAATAGAATCATGTTGGGCGATAAGATCACTAGAAGGCGAGTTCAGTAGAAGCAGCTAGATGAATGAGTTCAGCGGATAGAGAAAAATCATGTCTAAGTGTGTAAATGAAAAATAATATCATATATATCATCACTTGGTTGAGCTTTTTATGTTACAAATGAATCAATTAAGCATACAGAAGGGGAATATTCTGGATGCTGAGCAACATTCCAAAGCCAACAAAGGTTGTGTGGAATTCATGATGAGAAGGCACTAGAGATGACGTGTTGAATCTTTCCTCATGGTTTTGAAGGAGGATCATTATTTTTGATCTAAATATGATATGAACTGTTAAATAGGTGTTAGTGGTCAAGGTGAGGATTTATATAGAAAATTGGAATTTACATAATCCAACAGTGGGACACCCACACATATTCGATGGCAGTGGTGACTAGATAATTGAATGAACCTACAATATAAGTGGGATTAATCCAAAAATTCTGATTAGACTGGAATGATTTATATATTTTAACAGAGCCTAACATAGGGACTAGGTGTCCCCAAAAGGGGGTCCACCTGGGTGTATCGAGATGTTAGAGGCTAAAGTGATGAAGGAAAATACTAAAAGGAAAAGAAGTAGAGGATGCAACATTACTAGAAGATGGAATTAGTGGGTCTTCTTCTATTATTTTGGATAGGGTGACCAGATGGTGTGTTATCCCTGTAAACCAAATATTCTCATTGAATGAATGAATATGTTTTCATTCTCCCACGAATTTAAGACACGATTTTTGAACCATGTAATCCTTGTGTGCACCATGTTTGTGTTTGTTCTTACATGTGTGTGTGTATCGTGTGATTTTTATCTTATGAATTTTTTGGAAGGGATATTGTGAGGTTACTGGAACCATATGCTGTAGGATGACTCAATACATTGGTTGATCTTCTTGAGATACTCAATTCTGGATGTCAAAGTCATGGGGGATATTCGATTTGAGGAAGGTACTTTCAATGGTTGATGTTTCTCTATGCTAGGGAACTAAAATATCGAACTTTTAGTGATCAAAATTCATGCCCTGATCTTAAAAAGTGGTAACATAGCTGGTGTCATTCCATTTTTTGATTCCAATAAGTGTTATAAGAGATAGTGTTGTTCTGATGTCTAATATAAACAAGTGGTATCAAAATTAGTATTGTTATGATGTATGATACCAAAAAGTAGTATCAAATCTTCATTGAAATGGTTGGTAGAAGAGAATGGTAATCGTGTTTTGGTGTAATGTTTTATTAAGGACTTAGAAGGATGTTATCAGAATAAAAAAAATAGTGTAGATGGATTTTGGGATATCAAAATCTCTCTTGACCGGCAAGATACTTGGGGTGTGTTCCATTATTGGTAACAATCATAGAATGTTTGGAAGACTGTTGGGTTCTCATAGTTAGGTGGTTTATCAGGTTACTAGAAGGATGTCTACAGAATATGGTGGTGTTACTATAAAGATTCTAGGAATTTTGAAAGTCCAATTTACTATTAAGTGTCATGTGATGTGTTCTATTCATTGGGTTGGAATTCAGAACTTGGTGGAAGGATGCTAAATTTATAAATGAATATGATGACCCCTTACAATGTTATAATTTAGTGGGATCACACATATTTGGAGGATATAATTACAATGAGTTATGCATAGTTTAATGATCCGATGATAGAAGTTGTAGATCTTGGAAGATACTAGTGTCACTACCCCTAGAGGGTTTGTAGTTCTATTGGATGGAGAAGTTAGTCGGAAGCAAATAAAGAAAACTATAAGTCCATTAAAGTAAGTATAGGGATTGTTTAGGAAGTTTTAATTAGGGAAAATGATATATGTTCTGGGAAGGAGTTATTAGGAGATGAGTAATTAATTAGTTTGAGTTGAGGAAAATTAGCTAGGACTAAAATCTTTGTTTCCAAAAGGATCAAATTATAGAGGTTGAAAAAACCTATAGTTTAGATGAGATAACTAAAATTGTTACCAAATGTTCATGGTGGCCCATCTTGATTCAGACCAAATGACTCTAGGGTTTCATCACTATAAGGAACCAATCTTAAATACAACTTATTATATTTATTTTAAAACTAGAAATCACTTTCTTTTCCTAAAGATATTTTAGGTCTAGAGTTTTAGAGAATTAGGAAAAACTCTTACATAGTAAATACATACATTAAAATTGGACACTTTTACCCAATATCCATTTTTTCCACCAAAGGTAACCCTTTTAAAATAAAGCATAGTTTCTTTTCTCAACATATCTTCAATAATTTCATCATGACATGTTCTTTGTCCTTTCAAATCTTTAATACCTATAAAAAACATTTCAAAACTTGGGATGAACACAACATCTCAGTAAGGGTTAAGTATAGTGGAAGCTATGATGAATAAGCATAAAAAATTATGGAATGGTGATTAACTAAAACACATTCCATTTAATCAATAACCTGATCATAATATGATAGGAATAAAATATGATCAAATAATACCATATAAATAATCACATGAGAATGAAAACTTAACTATGAATATTCAACTAGTCGAATAATCATATGGAATATTAATAACTAATCTCATAATAAGTGAGTGCATGATACTGGACATCTAAAACTAATCATCAATCCCTTAGCCAATACATCTGAAAATAAAATTTTAAGTCCTTGGACAAATCCATATATGAAAATAAATGGGAAAGGCCTCGGACAAGTCCATATCTGAAAATAAATGGGTAATACCTTGGCCAAGCCCATATCTAGTTTGTCTTATAAGACCTGTCGATGCATAGAGGGACTATAGTGGGCCCCACCCATCACATACTAAGTCCAATACATTCCTCATATTAAAGTTTGTAACATAAACATTCATATTAAAAAACTAGCATACGAAATGTGAATACTTTAACCATATTCTAGGAATGGTATCAAAATAACACATCCACAATCAAACTGATCATAAACACTTAAATAACATATGGTAGATGGTATCATAATAGATAAACCTCAATGAATTACACAATTAAATAGAGGATTTCGACATATATTAAGATACTTTTAAATGAGACCATTGAAAAATTCATGGGGAAAACAATCTTTAAACATTCCAAAGTGTCTCATACCACTTTGAAACATTTTAATCATAATACCCATGAAATAATAACATTAAATGAAACTTATAATATCATAAGAATAAAGATATTAATGATATTATATATCAAAGGGTAGTACATACACCACACACAAGGAGTAATTGGTGAACAAGGCATATACCTCATAGAAGTAAAAGTGAGATGAGAAAACCCTAACCACTTTATAATCATTTATTTAAAAGGGCGCACATTTATAAAAGAAAATATTTTATTTGAAAATAAATTTGTAATATTTTAAAGTAATCTTCAAAACATTAGGGCTTCATGAAGATTTAGAATTCCATTAATTCCGTATAAGTTAAATAAAAACATTCCTTTTACTTTTTGTAAGAAAAGTCATAAAGTACCTTATTTTTGGAAAATGATAGGAAGATTACTTTTAAAACATTTTTAAAAAAAATCAAAAAGGGTTAAAAATAAATTTAAGAAATAATTTTAGAATAGTAAAATAATTTTTTAAAATAACTTTGGAAAATACTAACATGGAATAGAAATATTCCCCCGTGGAGACTTAAACAAAAAAATCCTGAATAATGACGTGATTGTGAAATAACAGCTTACCACTTTATAATCAGTTGAATCGCATGAAACATGAAATAAATAGAATGATATGGATATTAAAATACCATAATATTCATAATAATAGTTATAAAATAAATTCATGGGCATTATATACACCACACAAAATAAATAAGTAGTTTATAAGGCATGTGTCCCACAAAATTAAAAGTGAGACAAAAAAACCTTACATTGAGTCTGATTCATCACGTACAATATTTATATTAATAAATAATAAACTCAGGTTAATTATTTAATTTATTGAGAATTTTTTTAAAAATTATCATTCTTTTTTATCATTTATTTCCATGTTATAAAAAATAATAAATTATTTATGTTCACATCAAACTTTTTGATGATATTTAGTACATGAGTCCAAAATGAATTTGGTATGATGTATATCGTAAAAAGTGGTCATTAGTCCATCATATACAGAATATTATTCATGAAATAATAATAAATTTATACATAAATTATACTCTTAAATCCATCCATTAAATTTGGATATAAAAAATGAACTATGTTACAATCATGGAGACGGTAAGTCATACGTACGCATGAGTAACGTTTTCATTTTTGAATGAACATTATGGAAAAAAGGTTAGTATAATTTTATCTTTATATAATGATAATAATATAATTAATATCATTTTAATCATTTAAATATACTTTTATATATTATTCATATGGAATCCTGCCTTTTTATTACATAACTTTATATTACATTGTACAAACAGAGGATCTTTTAAAGTTTAGTTTCTTGGAAAAAAGGGTACATAATACATGAAAACTCAAAAAAATATTATAATCCACTTGAATTTATTCATAATAGTTTTATACTAATTAAAATTACTACATATAATAACCTGGGGACATGCATCAAAGGAAAGGGTGAGCATAAGGCCCCGTAAGGGAAAACAAGGGAAATAATTTACTTGTGATCTTGAGGAATATCAATAAGAACTTGAGGGAATACATAAAGGAAAGATTAATAGGAATATAATAATAATAATATCATGAATAATAACATTTAAATTTGTCTAAAATATTTAATTGAGTCATTCATAATCATATCACCAAGTTTTATCACTGAGGTGTCAAAAAAATTACCATGGTTATTTACCAAGGCATCGTAAAATATGTCATCTATAGAGATTAAATTATTTAACAAATGCATTGGAGAGATATCAGGGAGAAACCTTCATATTTATCAATTAATATGAACCAAATATATCATAATAAAAAATTTCATAAATAACCTATGGAGAATAAAATAAACGAGTTTCACATCAAAATCCTTGTGTTTTAAAAAGAAGTGCTTAAAGAAAATATCTTTATGTCATTATTAAACCATGAAAAAGGAATACAGGTTTCATGTATGTTAATAAAGAAATAAAATAGATAATTTTTACAACTAGTTTAATACCCTTGAGAAAATAGGTTTGGATATTCAAAAAATAAAATAAGATAATTACTTGAGAAAAAGAGATAAATTTTGAGAAGAAAATTCAGCAGCATAACAGGTAGGAAACATGGTTTTAAAAAACATTAAAAATATATGGGACAAGGGTATCCCATTAATAAAAGAATCTTAATATATTAAAGGTATATAAAAAATTTAAATAATAACATAGTTTTTAAATTTTAAATACATACCACATAAAAAGAGAACTTGAAAGGAAAAGAGAAGTTAAGATTTCTCTTACCTTCAAGAGTAACTCCTAAAACTCAAATATTGGCAGCTTGGGGGATTTACGAAACCTTGGGATGACTAATTTTGAGGTAAAACTACTAGATACTTGTTAAGTATTAATTTTTAGTGAAAATAAATTGAGAAATGGGTGAGTATTTATAGAAAAGGAGGAGGATTTGTTTAATAATTTCCTTGGACACCTAGGTAGCGGTAAATGAAAAACCATGGGCTTGCCCATGGTATTTTACCATGGTATTTTCTAATTAGGAAACCTATTATGTTATTTTTAATTCAAAAGATTTGACCATCATTTTATATTACATATTACATCATTATGATGTTATTAAACATTCTGAAAAACTCAAACTGTATTTTTACTATTCACGAAAAACTAAAGTATTTTAGAAAATTCTCATAAATTCACCCTAACCTAATTTGGACATGATGATTTCAAAAATGATATTTATTTTATCATAATAATTATTTAAATATGATAATTTTAATTTTTAAATATAAAAATCCTTATTAAAAATAACAACGGGTAGAAAATGCATAGTGAAATTGCATAGTGAAATTTATGACACTTGGAAAAAATTTATTTTATCATTTATATTTAAAAAGGAGTGTTTTATAAAATTATTTCATTAAAATAATCATTATTCATTATTACTTAATTTATTATAATAGTTATATCATTTCTAAAAAGTACAATTTCTGTTTGAAAAACCAATTTATCAAATTCGTCATATTTTTAAGAAAAACTATTCTCAAAATGGAATTGATGGAATAAAATTTTTATTTATACAAAGGGATTAAAAATTAAGTAACTAAGGTATCAACACATAACCCCTTATTACACCCACGTATTACCTAAGGGTAAGGTGTGTGATGACGATAGATTCATGGGGTGTCTTAGCTAACATTTACCGAGATGTAATCTCCACTAACATGAACTTATCTCATAGAAGATTTCATTCAAGCCTCATTTGTTGAAGCTAGGCTTGGTATTGGTCAAGAGCGAAGCCCAATGTCACTACCTACTTTTTAATTTCTGACAAATGGGCTTCGTACGACACGACTCTACTAGATGAGGCCACCGACTCTTCTTTCTACATTAATTTTCCTTTTTCATTTCTACTTATAAAAAATAATTATAATGTTAAAATTATTATTAATAGTATAATTTCCAATGGTCACAATTGACCAATGGTCATATAAAGGTCAAAACCCTATGGTCACATTTCAAATTATACTCACTTCATTATTAATGGTATATAGTTTTGTTGTGTAATATAATATAACACACATTTTTAGGAAATAATTATCATTCAAAAAGTTTGGGTTGTTACATTCTTCCCACCTTAAGAAATTTCATCCCCAAAATTTCATCTCATTCCCTCAGTTGAAAAATGGTGTGGGTACTTCTGCCTCATTGTTTCCTCTAGTTCCCATGTGGATTCTTCATATTTGTGGTTCCTCCACAATACTTTAATGAGGTGGGTAGTCTTATTGCATATAACCTTGTCTCTATGGTCCAATATCCCCACTGGATTCTCCTCATAAGAGAGTTCATGTTCTAGTTGTACCACCTATGGATTCAGTACATGTGAAGGGTCAAGTATGTACTTCCTTAAGAGAGATATGTGGAAGACATCATGAGCTTGAGCTAGGTTTGCTGGAAGTTCTAGCTGATAGGACACTACTCCCATGCGATCAAGGATTTCATAGTGGCTAATGTACCTAGGGCTGAGATTCCCTTTCTTCATAAATCCCATGACTCTCTTCTAAGGTGAAATTTTAAGGAATAATTTATCTCCAACATCAAAATCCAAGTCCCTTTGACAGTTGTTAGAATAGATCTTCTACCGACTCTGAGTAGCATTTATATGTTTTTGGATGGCATGAACCTTTTATGTCATCTCTTGAATAATATCAGTCCCAAGAATTTTTCTCCCACCAACTTTGTCCCAAAAACCAGGAGTTATACATCAATTTCCATATAGAGCTTCATAGGGTGTCATTTTAATACTCGAATGGAAGCTATTGTTGTATGGGAACTCAACTAATGGGAGATGTTGATCCCATCCACCTTTAAATTCCATCGAGCATGTTCTCAGAATGTCCTCAAGTGTCTAAATAGTCCTTTCAGATTGTCCATTAGTTTGAGGGTGATAGTTCATACTGAAATTCAATTCAGTATTCAGATCATGTTGAAGAATTTTCTAGAATTTTGATGTGAACCTTTTATCTCAATCAGAAATGATAGAAATTGGCACTCCATGAAGCCTTACCACTTCCTTTACGTATATCTTGGTAAGTTTTCAAGAGATAAATATTCTAAAATAGAGATAAAATGGTCAGTCTTGGTGAGATGGTCCACTATAACCCATATATCATTATTTCCTTTGGATGTTTTCGAGAGACCAGTGACAGAGTCCATAGTGATATTTCTCTACTTCATTGTTGGTATGGGTAATGGTTTTAATACCCCTTTAGTAATTTGTTGCTCTGCCTTCACTTGTTGACACACAAAGCACCTTGTAGTGTAGTGGGAAATCTACCTTTTTATGTTATCCCACCAATAATGATCATGAAGGTCCCTATACATTTTTATTCTTCTAGGATGTATAGAGAAAGTAGAGCTATGAGCTTCATCCATAAAATCCTTATTTATTTCCAAAATAGATGGAACACATAGCCTTGTATGAAATTTCAGTACTCATTCTTGATCAATACTAAACTCAGGAAACCTACCATTATTTACAAACTCTATCTTCTTCTATAATAAAGGATCTTATATTTGATATTTCTTGATCTTATCGAGTAATTTCGGATGAGAAATCATTTGGGATAGGGTTGATGATTTACCTTCCCTTATGATTCCCATGTCCAGTTTTTCTATGTCTTTGATCAAATTATCTCCTTAAATCATCATCATTTCCAACACAACAGGGTATTTCCTAATTAATGCATCAGCAAAAAAAATTTCTCTTATAGGGTGATAATTAATTAAATAGTCATAGTCTTTAAGAAGTTCCAACCATCTCCTCTATCTCATGTTCAATTCATTTTGTGTGAGAATATACTTCAAACTTTGGTGGTCTATGTATATATCACATTTATCCCCATAAAGATAGTGTCTCCATATCTTCAGAGAAAAAACAATCGCATCTAGCTCTAGATCATGCATAGTATAGTTCTTCTCATGAGGCTTCAACTGTCGAGATGCATAATAAATCACCTTATCATTTTTCATGAGGACAGACCCAATCCCTTTTAGAGATGCATTGCTAAAAATAACGAATCCTTCTCCAATAAAGGGTGGATTTAACATAGGTACAACAACCAATCTCTTATTTAGCTCATGGAAACTTTCTTCACACTCCTTTGTCCAAATGAACTTGAACCATTTTCAAGTTAACTTGGTTATTGGATTATAAATTCATAAAAATTTTATCACAAACCTCCTATAATATCCCGCCAAACCAAGGAAACTATGAATCTTAGTTATTGTTGTAGGATGAGTCCACTCCTTCACAAAAAAATTTCTTTGTAGGGTCAACTAATATTCCTTCATTATTTGCAATATTACACAAGAAAGCAACTTGTTGTAACCAAAATTCACATTTTCTGAACATTCCAAATAGTCTCTCTTTAGAATTTTCAATATAACCCTTATATTATCCTCATACTCCTCACGACTTTTGAAATATATGAAAATATCATCAATAAAAACTACCACAAAGTTATAAAGGTAGTCCTTAAAGACTCTATTCATCAATTCCATAAATATTTAAGGATAATCAGTCAATACAAAGGGAATAACAAACAACTAATAATGCCCATACATTGAATGGTATGTAGTCTTTGGAATATCTTTTTTATTCACCCTCAATTGATGATGACCAGATCAAAGATCAATCTTGGAGAATAATTGATCCCCTTGAATCTGGTCAAATAAATCATCGATCCTTGTAAGAGGGTACTTGTTCTTCACTGTGATTCTATTAAGTTCTCTATAATTAATGCAGAGATGCATTGATCCATATTTCTTCTTCATAAAGAGAACATGTGCTCCCCAAGGAGACACACTTGTCCGAATAAAACCCTTATCCAAAAGATCTTGGAGTTTCTTATTTAATTCCTCTAGATCTACATTTTCTATTCTATATGGGGTCTTTGATATCATCTTGGATCCATTCATGAGTTTAATGGAAAACATCACCTCTCTTTCTGGGGGATTTCCAGGTAACACTTTAGAAAATACATCAATGTATTCCTGAACGATGGGGACTTTTTCTATTTTTATAATTTCATTTAATTCTTTATATTCACTGATAATTTTTATAAAGAAGGCTATGGGAGGTGATTCTAGATAAAGCTCAGGTTGAGATATCTCTTCTTTGAAGATAACTGTGGGTTTTCCATTCAATACTACTGATATTTCCTTGTTTATGAAGTTGATTTTAGCATTATACTTTGTGATCCAGTCTATCCCTTGTATAATGTCGAATTAAAACATGGGAATGACTACTAGATTTTTGATGAGATTGTGCTTTCATAAATGAATACTAGAGTTTCCATACACTTTTTATGCTTGGGTAATCCCTCCATGAGTCTTGATAGATAACTCCACTTCTAGAAATTTAGAGATTGATTCTATATTCTTTGCAAACTTGGAGGAAATAAAGGAATGTGTAGAACCAGAATCAAACAAAGTACTTGCTAGATTTGAGATAAAAATGAGAGTACCTACCACCACATCATTTGGAGCTTCAACTTCAGCTATCATGATAGAAAAATCATGACCTTGGTCCATTGGTCTATGCTAATTTTGATAGTGATTCCCCTCCACTGTCTTCAGATTTGGAAAGTGATTGGAAAAGTGCCCAAGTTGTCCACACTTTAAGAATTATACTTCAATATGGGCATACACCATCTTCCCTTTGTTGTTAGTGTTGAGAAGTTTATGCTTCACCTCACTGTGATAGTTTCGATAAATATGGACATCTCTTCCACACTTGTAACATTTCCTGCTCCCGAACAAGTAGTTCCCTGAATGATTCTTCTCACATTTTTTGCATGTGGGAAGTTGCACTTGTTTTCCTCCTCTTCATTGATCAAAGCTCATCCCTAAGTTTGTCTCTAAAGATCTATTATTTTCATTCAATATATGGGACCACTTCATCTCTTCGAACTCCAGTTTAACTTTCATAGCACTCCTCACGATCTCCTCATAGTTTTTATAGTATCGATTGGCTAGATTATTCCATAGATGGGGTCTTAGACCACTAAAGAATATATCAAACTTCCCATTAGGATCCATGAAAAATTTAGAGGTGTAATGAGAAATTAATTTGAATTTCATCTCATATCTTCCCACAGATTCATTTTCCTTCTGCTTTAGATCTAGGAATTCCTTCTCCATTTTTTGTTCGCATTGAACGGGAGAAATATTTTTTTAAAAAGGTTCCCCTAAACTCTTCCCACTCCATTTCATAAATCTCCACTCTTGACTTCATGTTTTTAACCAGTGTCCACCACTAGTCAGCTTCTCCCTATAAGCGGTATACAACCAGGGTAACTTTCTCTTATTCCAAAAAATAGAGTATAAAAAAAATCTTTTCTATAGAGCTTATCCATTGTTCAGTAATCAATGTGTCATTAGATCCACTGAAAGAAGGTAGTTGTTGATGTATAAAGGGCTCAATGAATTTTTTTCCCTTAAAATTGAATCTGGTCTCTCAGCTTGATTCAAGTTATTGTTCATAACTCAAGTCAGTTGATTCATCATTCTCATGAAGTTTTCCATTCCATCTTCTATTAGAGGACCATCAGCACCCGATCCATTGTGCACACCATTTACACGATTCCTCCTATTTCTCACCATTTTCTAAAATAAGGAAACCTTAGTGAGAAACACATTTCTTATAAAATTATTATACCTATAAAGGAATTTTATGTCTTAAAACATCATGATTAAATATGCTATTCTTTAACAACAATTACATTTTCTATAAATCCATCATAATGGTTCATAAAAATCTTATTATTAACCAAAAATATCCTTCAGAACTGTCAAACTAGGTGTACAGTAAGACCCATTGTCATGTACTAGGTTATTCCAAGTTAGGCTCGATGGACCTTTTTAGAGTTGTTACCCCTAGGTACATCTATTCCAAAACAAATTCCACTTGTTCGTATCTAAACAAAGATTTCTTTTCTCAGAAACCACTTACTTAATACTTCACCAGAATATGAGGATATTCTCTTATATTTAAACTTTTACCTTGGGTTCTTATTAAAGTTTTAAAATACTAATTTCCACAAATAACTAAACCATACTTTGATACTAATAATGGAATCCCACCTTTTTATTACATAACTTTACATTACATTGTACAAACATAGGATCTTTTAAAGTTTATTTTCTTGGAAAAAAGGGTGCATAATACATGAAAACTCAAAAAATTATTATAATCCACTTGAAAGGATTCATAATAGGTTCATCCTAAGTACATTTACCGCATCTCATAATCTAGATACATATATCAAAGGAAAGGGTGAGTATAAAGCCCAGTAAGGGAAAACAAGTGAAAGAGTTTACTTGTGATCTTGAAGAATATCAATAAGAACTTGAGTAAATAAATAAAGGAAAGATAAATAGTCATATCATAATAATAATAACATTAATAATAACATGTAAATGTGGCTACAAATTTTAATTAAGTCATTCATAAGCATATCACTAAGGTTTATCACTGAGGTGCCATAAAAATTTCCAAGGTTATTCACCAAAGTATCATAAAACATGTCATATCTAGAGATTAAATTCTTTACCCAATGAGTTGGAGTGCTATCAGGGTGCACCCTTCATATGTATTAATTAATGAGATCCACATATATCATAATTAAACATGTCATAAATTACTAGTGGAGAATAAAAGTGTCACGAACCGAATCTGGTCGCCACCAATACTGGCACCAAAACTGGACCACGACAAGTCCCGAAGGGAGTTCCCTATCCCCACGGGCTGGCACAAGTGCCCGTGTATCATTGATTTAGGTTTGGGAATGATTTACCTGAGTATGAAAGCATAACACATTAAAACAATCCATAATATAAATATGAAATTTTCGAGCCAAACAAGTATTGACCAAAAACCAGAAGTTAATACATTGGTTTAAAGACAATAATTTTTTTCCAAATACAAATAAAGACAACAACAAGACATCCCCAAGGACTCCACACAACACGGGTTCATCACCCGCAAGCCGTCTCCACAACTCCGCGCCAAGGATGGGAACTAACACCCTGAACCGCCATCACCCTTAGCCTTTCCTTTACCTGAGTCAAGAATAATAAAGTATACTTAAACCCAAGGGGTTTAATTAGGGTGTGAGACTAATCCCAATAGTATACCACCCAATTATTCCAAATATCATGCAAAATAATGTGAAAAAGCAAGCAGTTTTAAAACTCAAGGAAAAGCAGTGTTAAAATTCCATGAAATGTAACTTTCAATTGAAAACAGTTTTCAATCAAAAATTTTCAGAATGTTGAAACATTTAAATATAAATGATAGATAATGTAATTTACTGCCAAAAATACCCTAATACAAGGTAAAATACCATAAATTAAATGAGAAACAAAATCGGGAACACCCCTAGGCACTAGATAGTCTTGGGGCCCATGTACCTCGTACCTCGATGTAAAGTAACCATAGTAAAATCCGTTCTCATGCACGAGCCAATAGTAGTGAACATACCCATAACCTAGTGGTCCCCAATAATCATCCACATAATTTAGTTAGAGTTGTTTTTATCCAAATTCTAGGTGAAACAGGGACAAAACCCATCTGGTCCACTAGTCGTACTAGTACACATCCGCCCCACCTAGGTACCCGGGCTTCCCCCTTTGTGCTCAAACAATTTCAGAATGATAAATATATCCAATTTCATATAAAACACCACTAATGTCCACATACAATTAGTATAGTAGATACAAAAATTTTATACCATTTAAAACACACACAAAAATACTTTGAGTTTCAATAAAACAGCCTCTCCAAATCTTTCCTTATTTTGCACCCAAAACTATTTGAAAACCACACTTGAAAACCTTGCGCATACTCACATTTACCAAAACAGAATAAAACACACCATAAATATTTCTTTAAACTCATTACATGAGTTATAAAACAATCCCAATAAGCATCACATAGAATACCCATGTAAAACACCCAATTCAACACCAAATTGGTACTCAAAAATCATTTTCTTAACAATCGTCACCCAAAACCAATTTCACAGAAAAAAACAAAGGATAAGAACATTGAAAAAATTATTTTCAGACATAATACAGTTCAATACAATCAACTAAATAATTATAGGGCATCCCTTAAGGAACCATCAAAAGATTTATACGAAAACACCTCAAATTTCTCATGAAATTGGCATTAAAAATTCATTTCTTTTATAATTTCCACTAAAACCAATTTTTTCAGCAAAGTTAAAATTAAATAGAAATTAAAATACCATAAACACATCATCAAGGTCACAAATATTTCATACCAAAAGGAATCACCTACCAAAGTAATGAAACCCCTTGAATCACCATGCGAAAATCAAGTCGCACCACCACCACACCAAGAGGGACTTAGAACAAACCTAATACCACAAGAATTGACCAAGAAGAACCAAGGTTAAACCCTAGGTTCGAAACCCTACCCCCTGGTCATTTGGGACTTCAAGTAAAAGGGAGGAAACCCTAATCAAAATGAATGAAACCCTAAGCAATTTGAAAGAGGAATGAAATAGACTCACTTACTTGATAGATCTTAAAGAACTCTCCTAAAAACACCAGTATATCAAATTGAAAACAGACAAAATTAAGGGGTTGTTCTAAAAAGAATGAGGAGGTAATTTAGGAACTGTAATGGAGGAAAAAGATTAAGGATTGATAGAGTTATGATGGAAAGAACTTACCTTCTCAAATCTAGAAAATTTTAGAAACCCTAAGATGTTATGAACTCAATCGCGATGGATATGAGCTCCAAAGTGTCTAGGAGGATACTGGTCACGTGGATGGGTTCAATGGTCTTGGGTGAGGATTGGAATCACCGAAAAAGACTTAAAATTGAATATGTTATTAAGGATACAAATTAAAATTTTAAAACTGTAAATGGGCTTCCGCGCAGGCCCAATCCCCTAAATAAAAACCCAAATACACCTTGGTTATGAATTTATAAAGGCTCCAAATTGATATGGTGGTGTTAATAGGTCAGGGGAGGCCATGTATGAATTTGAATGGATGAAAAATGTTGAAAAATTAATGAGTTATAAATGAAACAAAATTTATTTTTAAATATGGAATTGGACTTACGGTTTGGCCCAATTCATGAAAACACACCCATTCCTCCATAAAAGCTTGGGAAACCCCGAAAACAATGCATGAATGAAAATTAAATGAAAAATACCTTTAAAATATTTCATGTATGTGAAAATTCTCCCCACCATGAAAACTTTCCGTCCTGGAAAGTCAACCTGAATCTTGATTAGAAAACAAGAACGAATACTCTTCCTCAACCCATGACTTCTACTCCCATATCTCATGTGTATCATTACCATTCTTACAATGAACCCGGATCAGAAAAATAGACTTCCTTCAAAGAACCTTCTCTTGGGATTCCACTATTTTCACTGGTCGCTTAAAAACTGACAAGTCCGGCTCAATATCTAGTTCCTCCCAACTCAACACATGGGACTGATCCAGGTTGTATTTCTTCTACTGGGATACATGGAAGACATCATGTATGGACGTCAACTGAGAAGGTAAGGCCAACCTATATACCACCTATCCAATATGCTCAGTGATCTCAAATGGGCCAATATATCGCAGCGTCATCTTCCCTTGCTTCCCTAATCAACGATGACCCAAACGAGGGGCCACTTTCAAGAATACCCTATCACCCACAAAAAACTCTAGGTCTCAATGACTTTGGTCAGCATAAGATTTATGATGACTCTGAGCTATCAAAAAGAATTGTCTGATCAACTTGACCTTCTCGGAAGTCTCTTGCACAAGGCTCAGCCCCAACAGTGAAGTCTCTCCTACCTCAGCCCAACATAGGGGGGACCGACATGGCTGACCGTAGAGAACCTCAAAAGGGGCCATTTGAATCGAGGATTGGTAACTGTTATTATAAGAAAACTCAACCAATCCCAAATGGCTATCCTAAGAACCTCCCAAGTCCAGTACACATGCACGAAGCATGTCCTTCAAAATCAGATTCACCCGCTCTGTCTGACCATCCGTCTGAGGGTGGTATGTCATGCTCATCTTAATCTGAGACCCCAAGGCCTTCTAAAGGCCTTCCCAAAATCAAGAAGTGAAGCGGGGGTCTCCATCTGAGACAACTTCTAATGGTACGCCATGGAGTCTCACCACTTACTGAAGATACAAATGGCCCAACTCATCCACTTTAGCTGTATCTTTTATCGGAATGAAGTGGGATGATTTGGTCATACGATCAATCTCCATACAAATGGCATTATTACCCCGAGGTGTATGAGGCAAGCCAACAATGAAGTCCATGGTGACCTCGTCCCACTTCTAGGTAGGAATGGGTAGTGGTTGGAGCAAACCGAAGGGCCTTTTTTGCTCTGCTTTCACCTGCTGGCATGTGTAGCATCTCGACACAAAGTCCACTATGTCTCGTCTCATACCAGGCCACCAGAACTACCGAAAGACATCATAATACATCTTGGTGGCACCCGGATGGACAACCCACTAAGACTGGTGGTTTTCCTCCATCACCACCATCCGTAGAGATAACGACACTACTGAATGGTCCTTGAAGCACAAGATGCCTGCGGGAGATGATGACCAATCAGACGATGTCTCCCCACCATGAAGAAACTGCTTTGACTACTGACAAATCTCATCACTAGGTTGTTCCCACCGAATCAACTCCAATAGAGAAGAAGTCAACTAGAAACTCACCAAGAATTCCCCTCCACTATGTTCCCTGGTCTCCACATGCATCTGAGAAAAGAGCCCCATCAAAGTCCACTCATCAATAGACTTCCTCAAAGCCTGTACTAGAAATCTTCTATTCAAAGCATCGGCCACCACATTACCCTTTCCTAGGGTATAGACAATGTGAAAGTCAAACCCCTACAAGTACTCGATCTAGCGATGCTGCCTCAAGTTGGGGTCCTTCTGCGAGAAGATATAGGCCAAGCTTTTGTGATCAGAGTAGACCACAAACTTTTCCCCAAAGAGGTAGTGATGCCAAGTCTTCAAAGCATGCATCACCGCTGCCAACTCTAAGTCATGGATCAGGTAATTCTTTTCAGGTGATAAGACTTGGCGAGATCCATACACCACCACGTGATCATCCTGCATAAGCATGCACCCAAGACCCATACCTGAAGCATCACAATAGACCACATACCCCTTCCCGACCTCAGGAAAAATCAGCACGGGGGCAGTAGTCAACTGCCTCTTTAGCTCCTTGAATGATGCCTAACATTCTGGACCCCATACAAACTTCACCCCTTTCCAGGTGAGCGCAATCATCAGTTAAGCAAGACGAGACAAATACTGAACGAATCGCCTGTAATAACCAGCCAGGCCAAAGAAAATCCTGATCTCAAACACATTCTTTGGTTTCTCCCATGACATGACCACACTACTCTTCTTAGGGTCCACTGAAACTCCATGCTCCGAGATCACATGCCCTAGAAATCTCACTTCCCTGATCCAGAAAGTGCACTTTGACAAATTTGCATAGATTCGGTGATCCCGTAATGTATCCAAAACGATCCTCAAGTGATTTTCATGTTCCTCCTTAGAGCCAGAGTATACTATAATGTCATCCACGAAAACCATAACGAAGGAATCAAGATACTGATGAGACACCCTATTCATGAGTGCCATAAAGACCACTGGATCATTGGTCAATCCGAAGGGAATGGCCAAATACTCAATGTGGTCGTACCTGCTTCGAAAGGTTGTCTTTGGGATATCTGACTCTTTCACTCGAAGTTGATGATACCCCGAACTCAAGTCTATTTTTGAGAACCACTTCTCCCCCTTCAACTGATCGAACAAATCATCTATTATGGTCAAAGGGTATTTTTTCTTAATTGTTACCTTATTCAGCTTCCGGTAGTCAATGCACAACCGGAGGGATTCGTCAGCCTTTTTCGTGAACAACACAAGAGCAGCCCAAGGAGAGACAATCGGGTGAATGAATCCTTTGGATTCTAAGTCATCCAGTTGTATCTTCAATTCCCTCAGCTCGGTGGGGTCCATGTGATAAGAGGGAAGAGATATCGGTTGTGTTCCCGGCACCTGATCAATCAAAAACTCCACATTCCGCTCCGGGGGAAAACCTGGAAAATCATCCGGGAATACCTCCGAAAACACATTCAATACATGAGGTAGTGCACATACAAGGGAAATACCATCATCCTCTAGCATGAGCGATGATAAATGGAAGGTAAGACTTCCCAACTCTGGGAGTGGAGGTCCTGCGTGACCCGACTGAGGATCCCATTCTCCCCGAAAAACCTGATGACTCCCATCAGGTGTCATGAAACTCACTCACCACCTGTTGTAATCAATGTGTGCCTGGAAGTGTACTAGCCAATCCATCCCAATAATGACGTCGAAAGGGTCCATATCTAAGACCAAGAGGTCTCACTCCATCTCGACCCCTGACACAGAAAGCACACATGATGGGCACATGAGACCCTGCTCCTTCTTTTTTCCCAGCAGTGTCACCAACTCCATCGCGAAAGACATAAACTCAGATGGAAAATTCACCATTTCCACAAAATGGGAAAAAATAAATGAAACAGAGGTGCCAGTATAAAAAAGAGTAGCAGCTATAGAAGATGCGATCAGAACGGTACCCCGAACTGTTGACAGTCCCGCCTCTGATCCTACTGGTGTCTGATCCACTGCATGGAGATGTCCAGTATCTGCCTGAGGATGACTGATATTCTGTGGATGTGCCTTGAACTGGCTCTGCCCAGAAGATGACCCAGGCCTACCACCATGGCTACCAAATCGAGATCCCTCAGTCCTCGACGGCTCGGATTGTGTTGGCACTCCTCTTGAAGCCACTGACCCTGCCCCACTCGGAAGTGGGCGTGCCACACCGTAGAAATGCTGAAAATGCCCCATACCTCCACACTGGTAACAAGGATTCAGAGGAAGTGGAAAAGTTGTTTGGATGTGTCCGGGCTTCCCACACTGGTGGCACATGACCGATCTCGCATCAGAAGCCACAAACGAAAACTGCCCAGAAGAGTGGCCTAAATTTCTACCTCCTTTCTTCACATGATCCTCCCGCTTCCTTTTATTCTCTAAGGAGATACCACTTCCCACTACTGATACTGAACCAGAGAAATTAGCCCTTCCTTTCCTATCAATCTCCACCATGCATTCCTGATCAACGACCTTAGCATAGGTCCTCAGCTTAAACAAGAACACCTGAGAGTATATATCTGTTCGCAAGCCTTTCTTAAACCTATGGGACTTCGTCTGCTCATTGGAGACGATTTCTGGAGCATACCGAACCAACTCAGCAAAACGGTTGGTTTACTCCATCACAGATAAATTCTCCTGAACAAGTTCCACAAACTCTCTAGACCTAGATTAATCCAACACCTCAGGGCAGTACTGTTCATTAAAGACAACCTTGAAATCTCCCCAGCGCATCTGTTCGTTCTTCCCGGTATGAAGAACTAATTATATTAATTGAAATTAAAACTCGAGTCTCGAAACCTTGCTCTGGCCTGTTGCGGGTTGCGTTGAATCTGTGCGGACCCGTAACGGGTCGGGGATAAGTCATGCTTGGCTTAACTGGGCCAGGCAGGTCCACCGAGACCCAAACATGGTTGGGCAGTTATGTGCCGTTGTGTTTCAAGAAAAACTAGACCGTAAAAAAAAGTGTCAGGAATTACCTGCACCTGGGTCCATCGCTGCGAGGGCTGTGGGGAGCCGTGGTGGTAGCGGGGTCACCGCCGCTGCTATCTGGCGGAAGGCCGGAACCGTAAGCGGCAGCCAGTAGGGGAGGTCGCTACGGGTGACGGCCTCGACGCTGGTCGGCAGGGACGGTGGTCCGGCGAGGGGAGCGGCGCCCAGCGGCAGAACTGTCGGAGGCGGCTCGGAGGCGACGGCGCCGGGAGCTAGGCGGCGCGCAGGCGGTGCAGAACCCGGGACGCGGGTTTCCTGGTCTGGTTGGCTGGTGCGGAGGGCACCCGGGGCGGCACGCCGTCGAGGGGAGCGGCTGGGGTGGGCGGTGGCCCCTGCGTCCAGATGGTTCCACGACTAAGGAGGAGGGAGGCGGCCTCCGGTGGGAGCAGGCCGACAGCGGGGCTCCGGTCCGGACAAAGGGGCAGCGGCGGTTCTGGCGCCCGATCGATCTAGCAAGGGAGGCAGCTGAGCTCTGGAGGTGACGGCCGAGAAGGCCGGATCGCCTGTTGCAATGCTGAGGAGCCGGATTTCGGGCGGCGACGAGGCCGGCGCTGCGGCAAGGTATGCTGGACGGCGGACCGAGGAGCCGGCTGTGAGGAGCCCAACGACTGGAGGTGCCTGCTTCAAGGAGGGTGGCAGCCTGCGCTGCTGCTGCTGCAGCGCAATGAAGGAGGCCTGGGCTTGGCGGCGCTCAGGCGGGAGGTGAGGCGCAGCGCGCCGGGGCGGTGCGGCCAGCCGCAGGAGCAGGGCTACTGCTCCGGGGAAGGCGGATGGCGGGGGGGCTTCCGTTGCGCCGTGCGGGGAAGACAATCGAGGTCGGGGTCCCACGCGGACCCCCAAAATCTCCCTTTTTTTTGTTTTTATTTCATGCCGCACCACCACCCCATTCTATGTTTTTTTTCTTTTCCTTCCCTCCCCTTTCTTTCCTATTATTTTTAAAATTTCCTCCCCTTCATTTATTAGGTCAAGTCCACCTTTTTTTCTTTTTATTTTGTGTGTTTTTCCACACAAATTGTCATTATTTTTTTATTTTATTAAGTTAACTCTCCCCTCCAATTTGTATAAATTCCAAAGGCTAATATTAGCCTTTAATATTAAATAATAATATAATTATTATAATAAAAATAATAATTTATTATTATTAAATTATTATAATAATAAAATAATTATTATTATAATAATTATTATGAAAATTATTTAATTTGTCAAAATAAAATTTTCCCATTATTGGAACTAATTCCAATTAACCGAAACTGATCAAAACTTGATCGGTTTTTCGGTATCAATTAAAATTTAATACCCGAGATCAATCCGAAAATTCGATCCAATCCAAAAATTTAAAATGACCATAACATGATCATTCGACATCGGATCAATGCCCGGTTTGATCCACTGTGACCGTCTTTGAAACCTGTACTTAATTGTAATGAAAATTTAATTTTCAAGGCTCAGAAAATCTACACGATCCATCTGATACCACTGAATGGTTCTGGGGCCCACAGCGGAAGCTGGCGGGATGAGGATTTTTAAAATTTTTGCCGGTGAGATGGCGGAACTTGTCGTCGCCGACGATATGAGCCCCGGATAGGTCCGAGAATCTCTCGTAAATTATAAGGAGCACAAAATAAAAAGAAAATGTACCTGTTTCAAATCCGTAGCTGCAGTCGACTGCAACTAGTCGATGACGATCGTCGCTTGAAGGATCCAAAGTAGGAACCCTCTAGATCGTCCACACGCGCTTCAAAAACTCGTGGGAGCATCGATCGTCGATTTTCGGGTGCTAGTGCGGAGATCCAACGACGCTTTCGACGTCCCAAAGATCACCGCATCGAGATTCCTTCAATGCTAAAGAGAGATCTTGATTCGAGCATCTTGGATCAAGAGTTTATCTCTCTATAGAGCGGGAGGATATATAGTCTCTCAACTTTCATTCCATGAAAGTGAATGAATAGTGATTAGTCGCACATGAGAGAGAACCTCCTCCTATATTTATATTGGAGTTGATAAATACTCGGTAGGGTTCCCCAACCCCCGTTGATTTCAACATCCACTAAATAAAAAATTTTGACGAACTAAACTGCGTCAATATTTTTTATTATTTTATCACATACCTATAATATATTTAAAAAATATTATGTTATAAAAAATGAGCAATTTAACTTGACTCATTGTCCCGCTTAATATTAAACGAACCTTGAATATTAAAATAATATTCGTTCGATTAATATTATCCTGTATTTACTAAACATGTAAATACATTAAATAAATTCAATCCCAAATATTCATAACATAAATATTAATGAATTTATTTAATTCTTTTGGTGATCGAAAACTTAGACAACACTTGGACCCTGTGGCGGGTCCCACCATGCCCATATACCTATTCAACTGAATAGGGAGGATTCTTGAATGCGATATTGTGTGTGACCCTCTAGGCCATTATCTCAATAGAAGTGAATAAATCCACCGACGAAGAGCGGAGTCTAGCAACCCATCATGACCCCTAAAGAGAGAAGGATTGTCATAACAATGACAACCAACCTACGAACACTGACTGTGTACTATAATCTCTTTGTCATTAAATATCTCATAAAGTAGGATGCATACTTGTGTCGTCGTCCTTTTCATACTTTATTATTTGTTGATCTTACCGGATGGATTTGTCTTTCGACTACTTTGGCAAAGACTTATTGAAGGCACCACCATCCTGATCAACCAGGCCTGAGATATACGACTTCCTAAACTTGGAAGCGACAAATCCTTTCTTGATCATTCAACCAAAGTCATACCACCGACAACACACCCAACACAAGATACCTCTCCACGATTTCAATAACATGGTTTTTTCCTTGCATCAAAGTACGTAATCAAATGGTACACATTGATAATGATCTCAAGCTAGGAGATCAATACATATATCCATAGATAGGAACGATCAATGACACCCAAAACATGTGGTGTTCCTATTGGAGGGTCTTTCCTCATGATCTCACTTCTAGAGATCACCAAGTGATAACTTCATGATAATAAGTATCAATGCTTATGAGCCCCCATCACCTGATAGTCAGGCATCTATTGTGTCCAGACAGCAAGATGTATCTAGACCATAGAACATATATTTCAAGTAGTCATAGTCCGTTGATTTCCTTAAGAACTATGGGTCTTTTAATGTCTCCAAGACTTCGGGCAATGTAATATCTAAACCTACGGGCCTTGTAAGGGTTACCCCCCATCCCTTGAAAGGGGGGTTATCAGAAAATCAATGAAAAAAGAAGGCCTTCGGGCCATTCATTCAGTCATTGTATCTTGAGGTTTTCATTATAACATGGGATCTACTATAACCTCTCGATACGAAAATTAATCTTTCAACATTACCATTATAATAGTGGATGAAGAAAATTATACACTATAATGATAAGATGGAATCATTTATAACTAACTATACACATGATATAGTAATCAAAAGTCTGCATAGTTGGGTCTAGGGAACCCCCTATTTCAACAGAATTCTCCTAAAACAATAGTTTTCACTCCAGCATCTGAATGGCACCATATAAATCCCATTATGGGAAAAGGTGCAGAACACCATAATGTTGAGATAAAGTTGGTGAGTGTAAGCTTCTAGGAACTAAAATGGTCGAAGAAATGATGAATAAGGTGAAAAGCATTCAGTAACACATCAAGGAATCCCAAAGTCGAAAAAGAGCTATGAAGACAATCATCGATGAGACCATGAGTTTAAAGTTGGAGACATGGTATTCCTCCACATATCTCCATGGAAGAAGGTCGTGAGAGTTGGGAAGAAAGAAAATCTAAGTCTCAGGTACAATGGCCCCTTTGAGATTCTTAATCACGTTGGAGCTATGGCCTATCGACTAACACTTCTATCTACCATGTCTAAAGTGCACGATGTATTCCACACATCTCTCTTAAGAAAGTACATACCAGACCCTTCACATGTACTCTCTTCATAGGTGGTGTAGTTAGAGAATGATATTTCTTACGAGGAGCAGTCAGTGAAGATCTTGGATCATAGAGATAAAGTTCAACACAAAAAGACTACTCACCTGGTCAAAGTACTATGGCGGAACCATAAGTACGAAGTGGCAACATGAGAACTGGAGGAGGAAATGAAAGAAAAGTACCCACACCCGTTTACGAATTAGAATGTAAAATGAAATTTCGAGGGTGAAATTTCATAAGGGGGTATAATGTAATGACCCAATGTTTTACCAATGGAATTCCCTTCTTATAATTATTTATTATAGTATAACCACATAATATTACTTATATAACACAATGAAAACTTTTTAAATGAATAATGAGTGAAATAAAAGGTTTCTCTAGAAGTTAAGGAACATATACCGATGAAATAGTAACTCGGCCTTTGGAATAGTAATGTGACCCTTATGAATAGTAAACTGACCAATGTAATAGTAACCCCACTAATGAAATTATAAATAAAATTTATCCATATTATAAGTGAAAATGTGTTATAACTATATCATAGTATAAGTAAATAAATATTTTAAAAAAATTATTAATAAAGTGTTGGTATTTTTGTAAGTCATGTATATTTAATTAAACTTTTATGATTATTTTAATAAATTTAAAGAAAATTTATTTTCATAAAATGAATTCATAAATTATTATTTTTATGTCTTATGATCATAATATAATTTTACGAGACCTTAATTAATTTTTCAAAGTGTTAGAAAAGCAGTTTTAATTATAAAATTTTTATTTTTCAAGTAAATTATGATTTTAATTAAAAATTATATTTATCATATTTAGAAAATTATTTTCATAACATTGAGTTAATTTTTTAATTCTACACGTCGAAAAATGTTTGGTGTAAATTTTTGTGATTTTTCTAAAATACTTGAATTTTTAGTGAACAGTAAAATACGATAATTTACGATAAATGCTAAATAAATGAATTCATGCATCATGCTTGAGTCATTGATGATGTAAATAGACATTTTATTGAAATCACATGCCCTATTTTCTATTTTTGGTAATAATAATCAATACTATTCATAGTCTTGAGAAAAAATATTAAACAAATGATTAAAATAATGGGAAACCCCTCCTCTCCTCCACTATAAAAACAACCCTCACCCCAATCTTCTCTTCACTCCTCTCAAGCCTTATGACTTGCCTAAATTCTGATAAAATCTCCTCCCAAGATCCTTCCTACATAAAAAATCCCTTTATCTCTTAAAAATACCAAATCATCTCCCCTAAAGAGGTTCTCAAGGAAGATATATTCAAGAGGTAAATTCTTCTTTTCAATTCTTTTATTTTCTTTCAAGTTCCTTTATTTATTTTTATTTCCTCACCTCCTTCCATCCAAATGTTATTATAAATCTAGTACCTTAAATGTACTATCATTTTGTTATGATAATGTAATAATTCATCATCATCTCTCATTTCCCCTCTTTTTATACTAGAAATGAAAATATCGTCCGAGATGTGTTAATTTATCACATTCAAGGACGATGAGTTTTCAATTTCTTTTATCGATTTCAATTCTGGTCATGAAACCATTTTTATGGTTGAAATAGACTCTTACATATGTATTTTTTATAATTTAAGGTTTTGGAATCTTTTTTACATGTGATATTAATTTATAAATCAAAATGAGTTCGTCATGATCAAAAATCGCCAATTAACCAAAATGGTTATCATTAAAGTTTTATATAATGATTCATATTCACTCCAAATAAAAAAATTAATTTTATAACCATTTAATATTATATATGTTAACTAATAACATATAACTTTAATTCTATAAAACCATTCTCATCTTACATTTTTATCCTCACATGTATATAAGTAAACCAATCATGAAAACCAAGGAAACAAACGCTCCCAAACAATGAAATTAAACCTCTTAACCCATCAAAAAGGTCACGAATGAACTTAATAAGGCTATAATAAATAAATTACATGAAGAAAAGGTTATGGAAATATTAATTAATTAATGTAATTTTGTTATCCATGACATTAAGATC
The DNA here is from genome assembly GCA_963277665.1 of Viscum album. Classification (NCBI taxonomy): domain Eukaryota; kingdom Viridiplantae; phylum Streptophyta; class Magnoliopsida; order Santalales; family Viscaceae; genus Viscum; species Viscum album. The sequence goes on from OY728167.1 coordinate 692,071,116, forward strand.
ATGTTAATAACACCTTCATATTTAAGGTAAGTGATTCTACTAGAACCTCCTTTGTTCCTTCAGGTTTCTTTATAATTCATTTTACCGAAATGAAGTTATATTATATTTTTATGTAAATATTCTAAATTTTTTTTTCATGCTCCAAAGTCATGTATCAATATCCATTCATCATTCTCTTTTGGGTATATATATGTTTTTAAATGATTCCCTCGTCAATACTTCTCGATAAGCAAACTCGTTTTAAGGGAACTTCCCAAATTATTACCCAATTTCAAGTGCACTATGTCATCAATTTTAAGACACCATTATTTTTATAGAATCATAATTTTTATTATTAAAACATTTTTTGGTTCAATTATGGGTTTTATATAAAATATTATTCCCTTTTTTATTTTAAATGCTCTTTAGTATTTTCCTTAAAAACGCACTAAAATGTTTTAATCCTAAAATTTCTTAAATACTCTTCTTACATGTTTCCAATTATATTTGAAATAACTTATCATGATATATTATTATTTTCACTTATTAATTTCCATGTATTTTTTAATTCCTTTCTTTCATGGACACTTGTATGATACACCCATTCATTATGTTTTATGACATGATTATGATACTCATTTCCTTCCATGGGTACCCTTATGTTTATGTGTGATTGATTATGTATGATTCTTAATGTGGAAAACATATTCATGACCATGTTAAGATGTGTGTGCCTAGATATCACTCCAATTCATTGGGTAAATTTTATTCTCATGAGACGTTATGTGCAACAATCTTGGCAATTAGCCTAGACTCGTGCTACCATGTGCAACAATCTTGGTGGTTAACCTTAACTTGTGCTCCTCTATGGGAAATTAGACTTTCCTCATGATGAAGTCATTTTTTATGTTGTTTCCACATTATTATTAATCCATTTTTATATGATACCATGTGTATATGTTATGATTCTATATGTTCCATGCCTTTTTTATATCATTATGTCATGATTTCTAACCCATGTGCTAAATATTTATTATTATGCCTATTCCCTTACTGAGCTTTTAGATCATCCATTTCTTCATGTTTTCCCTAGGTTATACTATGAGGATGTATGATCACAATGGAAGTTAAAAAGAAATGTTTTATTTAGTCCCATGTTTTTTAATTTTATGTACCTAGTCTTCAAAGAAACTAGACTTTATGATCCTTGGCTTGTAATATGATGCTTTATCATGCTTAAAATCATATAATGATATGTGTAAAAGTCTAGGGTTCCTATATTTATCTAAGTAGTTGATTTATGTGATGGTAGTATAGATGTGTATATGCATGGTGGTTTTGGGGATGACACTTATACAAATGGAATTATTTGAGGATGATCTCTCTCATTGTTGTGCTAAAAGATGAGAATATTGTTTGATAATGAATCTGCTTTAATGCAATGATGCACATGTTGCTTGTTTCTATGTTCCTTTCTCTACTTCTTGATGCAGCTAGTTGTTCATGGTTTATGCAACTCTTTATGGTATCTTAGGATGACTCCTAGAGTACATGGGATTATTTAATGTTAATTAATGTAAATAATAAATGTTTTAACTTTTGGGTTGATGTCTTTTTGGAATAATGAATGATGATAATTCTTGAGGAACTATAGGATTAGTTGGATTATGCATGGAGGGATTGGATTTTAGTTGATAGTTAATGTAAAGTGGAAATGGTATAAAATTAACTAATGAAAAATTAATTAATTAATATAACATTGAAATGTTTGGATTAAAGAATTAAATTAATGTAATATTTGTTATTCTTGTGTGCTTGTATGATATGTAATCCTTAACAGTGGAAGTAGGGTGTTTGAGAGATGATAATTGTAGTTGAGGTTAAGGTTAGGTAGTTTCCCATAGTGTGATTTTGAGATATATGTACATTACTATGTTATGTTATTTTCACATGATACCCCACTCATATTGGTAGGGTGAATGAAACTCAGTGGACTATGGGAGGTTATTTTTTCCAACATCCAAGTTAGTGAGGAACAAATGGATGACTACCCCCTATTTCCCCACTCTCTTATCCTGGTAATATTATTTTCTATAATGCCTGGTTATCTTTACCATATACATGTGTGTAAAGGGATGTAATGTCTTGTGGTTATTTCACACATATGTATCTACAAATATAGTATCCTAAGGATTATTATAGGTATGTTGTGTATCGATTGTGATGGATTGAGGTATAATACACATTTACGAGCTATAGTGGCTCCTAGAAACTACTTAGTTACTATCTAGATATGTGGATGGAGATGATGAGATGATGTAATGAATGGTTTGTATAGTATGTGATAATGGGATGATGTGATGCATGGGTTTTATGATATGATGTAGTTTCCCAGTTGTCTTTGACTAGGTTTACTTTTAGAGAGAGATGGATCAAAACATGCAATGTTGGGGCAGAGCGACAAACCAGTGGGGAAGCAGTAACATGGTACATATTTTTTGATAATAGGACAGATATTATATTATTTCTTGTATGAGATACTTTTTGATTGATCCATGAAGAGGATGGAGACTTATTGTGCATGTTTAGGTAACAAGTTAACTTCATTTGTTGTTCACTGGGATTTAATATGATTTCTTTAACTTTTTCAAGAGAGGATGTGAGGAGGATCCTGTTGAGTATACCTATTATGCTCAATGTACATATATATAAAATATTTTTTAGGTCTGAAAGAGCTTGTTGGTGGCCAGAATGGAAAATACTAGCTCTTGGAGTTGGTTAGGGGCTGTTTGGACTATCAGGTTGGTGCTGAGAATCTTATTTTGGTACTTGTAGTTTCTTTTACAGTTGTTCAATTGTATCAAATTACATGAAAATTTCGATATATCTATTTAATTTTGTTATGATCATGATTTATTGGGTGTTTATATCATATCTCTCATTCCACATGTTCTCTTAGATGGTAATGACTCACATTTTTGTGTATGATATACCCTCTTTGTTTATTTTCAACCCATGGCCTATTAGATGCGGGATATAGGTGTCATTATCTCCATTCTCTAATTTTCAGCCCATAAGGGGTACCATTGGGAGGAGGGGTCATGAAAATTTATGTTAGAAATATAATATAATGTAAACAACACAAAAAAACTTTTACAAGGTTCTACCTCAATATGAGAACCTAATTTTTTCCATGTCAACTCTCATCGAGTCATGAATTCTTCCACTAATATTTTTTTTCAATAATTACAAGTGGAGTGATAATTTAATATCCTTAACCCACATGCTTCACTATATTACACTACTGAAGAGTCTTTATACATCATCCCACAGTAGAGGTATCTCCCAAAAAGCACTTCCTATCTCCCGATAGGTATGTTTATTTTTCTATAATGGAACCAACAATCTGTAAGGATTCTCTTCAGACTTCCCATGTATGAAACTTCAGCTGCCCCTTGATATTATGTTGTAAATTTCATGCAAATCATCTCTATACTTCTTCATATAGAATGAACATTTAGATATCTGACTTCCTTGGACATTGATGTCTGGAACATCATCAAGTTAGATCTTGATGTCAGTCTAACTTTCCTCCTTATAATCTTCTGGATCTAGAGAAATCAATCAGTACATTGGAACATTAAGTTTCAGTATTCTCAAACTTTTACCCTTTCAATATTATGATGAAAGTTCTTGGTCAGTTTCTTCCTCTATTTTATAATCAATAGCTCTCTCAATTATCTTCCCTTTTTAATCTTAAATCAAGTGTTTTCCCCTTTTATATATAAAAACTTCTTCTGGTAGACATGAGGAATACACATCCTTCTATTTGAAATTCCACCCATCTCATCTATTGAATTGAACTCCATTTATATCTTACGAAGATATCAGTATTTGACTCCCTCAAAGATTCCACAAAACTTAGCATCAAAAATATTCATCTCATCCAAAAATCTTGGATTGAATCATGAACTTAAATTCCATGAATATCGCACTTTGAACATCCATCTCAGTATTATCAAAATGATTGAATTTACAATAATGTAACGTTCTTCTTGTATCTTCTAGAAAATGTTCTTATGACTCAATCAACATGATCACTCAGTTTGTGACTTTTACTCAAATAAATATTATATATACTTTATTATTTCAAAAATTATCCAGTGTGATACACGTAATTTTAGTGGACTCTATGTGATTCACATTCATTTAATTTGAAATTGACTTGTAGCTTCTTCTTTTGATCGACTCAACTTCAACATACAACCTTTGAATTTATAAAATTTTTCATATATGGACTTAGCACATATTTTGGTCATCATATATTATGATCTTCTTAGCCTCCAGTATAAGATACTGTAATCTATCTTACATCTAGTCTTCCTTGGTCCCTTAATTCAGATCAATCATTTGTACTTGAATTACCCCTGATAATTCGGATTTACATCAAACAATTTTTTTCAACATAACTGAATGTGTTCATATCTAGTGATTTGACCTTCATTCCCACTAAGAGTTAATATTTATCAAATTAAACATAGCATGGATCATTGTTGGTCTTTCTCCAAAGTGATTTTCTTTTGATGAACAAAAAATCTATCATCTTTTGAATTTGTTCTTCCGAAACCTTCCATGGTTTGGTTTTCTCATCATTTACATCCAGATACTTTCAATTTTATGTTACACATACTGCAACATTTATATTTTTTGAACTCATAAAACTATTTCTAGAATCTCCTTCCAGAATCTCCTTTTGGAATTCTGAACACTTCAATAGTTTGGGTTTCTCAACTTACTCTACAACACAATATTTTGGAGATCATTTAACTCATTATATTTAGGGAATCTTATTTTGGTATTTCAATTTCAATTTCCATATTTACTAAAAAAAACTCTCTTTACATTACTCAAGAATAAATCAATGTTACTTTATTAATTATTTAGTGTGGTTCTTCCTTCCGATCATACTAGTTTCTTCAACTTCACTATTTTTATTTCGACGGGTTTACCTCCGAGCAAGAATTATTCAACCGATTTTCTTCCTGAATCTCCTTTGGAATATTCATTAGGTTCATCAATCTACCCATCTTATGGTTTCACCATTCAATGGGTTCTTTACAATTTCCCATTGATTTGGAACTTTAATCTTCAGAATCACCATATTTGGAATCTTCTAAAATTTTAATATTGGAATTCATAATCTTCTGATGTTAATGGATGCTTTTGGATATAACCATTTTGATGCATTTATCCTTAATCCATAAAAAACTTTCACCAATCATCTTTATTACTTCTGACCATCTTTCAGAAGTAGATCATATATATATAGTGTTACTTCTTCCATTGGTTTCTCTTTCTATAATAAGTTCATGTAGTGTACTTCTTCCGAAACATCCATAGGAAGTTTTTCCTTTAACTTACTTATTGAATTTTCCACAAATTATTGGCAAAAAATACAATATATCATCACCATCATCATCTAATGAGAAATTTAGTTTATACGATCTTCCTAAGAAAAAAAATTATATATGTAATAAAAAACTTATGATAGGTCCATTCAAACTTTATGTATCCAAATTATCAATTAAACAACTCATTTTCTCTATTTCTTGAATGAAAACTTCAATATTGAATTATTTTATTATTTTATGACCTAATATATATTTACAATTTTTTAAAACATAATTTTGATATCATATATCTTTCAAAGTAATAGAATTTAATTTTACAACATTTCAATTAGGCTTCTTAAAATCCTTTGGGTAATCAAAACAATCATGTTATATGGAAACTCTAAATTTCTCTCTAGGTTTCAATGAACATATATAAAAGAAATATTATTATAATTTATAACTAAATTTTCTTAAGTTACTATTATTAGGAGTAGATTAAATTATGCATCTATTTCAAGGGTTATTCATAATGTTTAATTTGATGATGATGATTCATTTTATCTACAACAAAATCTTTTAACATATGAGTATCATTTTATATAACTTCTCATTAAGGAAATTAAATGAAAGTGCTCCCACTAAAAATTATGCCCCAAATATCATATCCTTTTAGTGATCCAAGATACGTATTTAATTATCCAATGAGTCCTCTAGGGAGTTCCTATCACTAATTAATTATTTAGGTAGAGAAAATTACCAATCATAATAGTTGTGACTCTTGGATATTTGAGTGGATAACCCTTTATCCAAATCCATTATATGTATTCACTCTATATAATTATTTATCCAAATCCATCATATGGATTCACTAGACAATATTCCCTTTTTATCCTTCCTAAGGGTTTACCAACTTTGTGTAACACAATGAAATCAGGAAAAACAAACTAACAAAAGGCAATCCAGTGGCACCCAGATAGGGAAGAACGTACACATGGATGATCTAGTGTTATCTATTACTTTATTTCCTTACACAAGATAATTCAGGGGCACCATTCTAGGGAATAACCCACCCAATGATGATCTAGTGTTACCAATTACTTGATTTTATAACACAATATAATTCAGTGGAGCCTTTCTAGGGAATAACCTACCAAGTTCAATGATCAAGGTCTTGACAAGTGTCACTTTGGAAGGAATCTCAGACATGGTATTTAGGGTTTTTCCAGTCTTAAAATTTTAATATACATCATATATATATATATATATATTAAATTCATAACTATTTAATCTTATGAAATATTTTTTATTCTCATGTATTATTAATTTTTATATATTCATGCTTCTAATGTTTTAGATTTGGAATCCCTATTCTAACCAAAAAATTAACATGTTAAAACCACATTAATGTGTAACTCTTTACATAACCCACAATTTTTTGTTACTCACCAAAAAATAGAAGCCAATAATTTTAATACATATCCAAATTCATTATAAAAATAAGGTACATGAAATTTTCATGTAAAGGTTTACAGATATATGAGATTGAAAATCTCTCATGAGTAAGACCGAAGTGACAAATAACCAACCCCATTCACCTCACTAGATAAGGAATGACCTCCAGGTCGATAGATGGTTCAACCCCAAGTCCATATACCCATGCATACTTTACCCAATATAGAATTAAATTCATGATATCTATAAAACTTAATATGCACAAACTATATTTAACAACTATTTTCATGCTCATGACTTTAAAAACAAACTGAGGTCAAGGTAGATGAAAACTAAATTTTAAGGATTCATACCTAGCATAAAATGTAGGTTTATAACTCACATAAGTAATTTAATAGTTAAACTAAAACATACATACTATTCACACTTCTTAAGAAAACATGAATACAAAACCAATTTAATAAATATATAAACATTTTATTTATTTTCCAAAACATGAGATAACCATTCATGAAGAATTCATTAATAAAATACAACTATAAATATTTTATAAATTAGAAAAACATTATAAACATTCTATAATATTGAATATAAAAAATTTATATTCATTTTAATATGGAATCTTCCGTATTTTATATTATATGACATTTATATAATATTTCATGAATGATAAACATTTTACAATTCAATTTATATTATATAAACCTTTTACATAATCTAAAAATAATATATATTTTAATTATTTAAACATTTGATCAAAACATTTTTGTTGTGTTCTAAATAATATAAAAAAAGGTCCCTTCAATTTTAACACTTAAAATTTAATTAATTAGGAAAATTTTATAATTATTAATATAAAATCATTTATATTTTTTCCTATTTTGTAATTTATAAACACTTTATAAATTACCCATTATGATTTTTAAATAAACCATTTTTTTCTATATCATAAGACATAGATTATAATTTTGGAAAAAGGTATTTTAATATCAACCTTTAATATTTGGAAATTATGTTTCATAAAAATTTATTTAATTATTTATAAACAATTTATAATTAATTATGTAATTTATAAATTCCTTATAAATTAAATATTCTCCAAATATATTTTATCATCATTTTTTAACATTTTATAAACCATTAAAAAAATTAAAAGTTTTAAAACAAATTCTACATAAGGGTAACCTCACTTTACCCTTACACAAACACTCTTCATAAGTGTAATCTACTCTCTAACTTTATGTAGGTTGTTTGGGACCCCTTTCATAAAGGTAAGTTAGTGTTTACTTTTACATAACTCATCATCATAAAGGAAACTAAGTGACTACCTTGACACATCTCATTTGTGTAAGAGTAAACTCTCTTTGCCTTTATGAAAACATTATTATGTAAATGTAAGTTGTAGATTACCTTTATGTAAACCATTTATGAAAAGTCAAGTCACATATTACCTTTATTGAAACTATTTATGTAAAGGTAAGAAAAAAACATCCTTTATTTGAACCCATAACATAAAGGTAAGTCCTGAGGTTACCTTTATGTGAACACTCGCATAGTGTTAAATCTCATATTACCTTTATGTAGCTCGTGTAATGGTTTGAAATACTATAACATTTTTATAAAAACATTGTTCTTTATTTCCAGTTATGATTTTCTATAAAAATATAAATTTAAACAAATTTAAATCTTGAAAAAATAAGTTATGATACCACTGATGAGTTTTGATTTATCATCTAATAATCATTGTAAGTATAAATAATCCAAAACACAGGAAGATATTTCCCCAAGAACTCAATGTGTAAGTATAATTGAAAAACAAATCTTCACAAAAGACTTAGAATGTCTATACAATAGTATCCATATTACTTGAATTTATGAGAATATTTTAGGAATATCATAAGGATCAGTGAAAAAAGTACCCTGCCTCTGAGGGATTACACCACCGAAAGGATCCTTCATCGTATTAATAGGATACTTGAATGTTGAATGGGTGATATCACCTTCATCAATAATGATAAATAACACTATATTAAGAAGATATCTTAATGAAAATTTAATGAAATTGATAATAAAAAATAATTCAAACAAACAAAATTCATCCACACCCAACAAAAGAGATCATATCTCTTTTATAGGTGAATCATGATACTCCTCATTTGTAATGAATCATATGTGTTATTTCCCATTGGGTATAATTCGTTGAACTCATTTCAATGAATAAATGAAAAGATTTAAATGAACTAACTCCATGGTTCTAAACCCATGAAACCATTTGGGAGATTTGTTTCATCGAATGAAACTCTATATATATCTCATGAATATTTAATATTATATTCATGTACTATTTTCATGATAATTTACATGCATCATATGAATATATTAAATGTATACTATATAATATCATATATATATACTTCATTCATTATATGCATGTGTTTATGTATCTTAAGCATGTATTTTTAGAGCACATGTAACAATTGTAACATAAGATTTAGTTTTCTCTAACCCCATCTTCTGTTTTTATGGAGATAAGAACTTGAATTTAGTTGTTAATTTTATTTTATAGCTATTAAGTGTTTTAATTATAAATAAATTGATGTCTCTCTTGAGTATTGAACTATGAGTAGCGATACTTGGAATCAGAGTACTCACTGCCTATAGAGAATATGCTCTGTCTATAAATGTGGGGGTTGTCTAGTTGTCGCACCATGCCTGCACTTGTAGGGGTTTTTTTGTTTCATATAATTCTAAGACATTATATGAAAGAATTTAATATTCCTTATGATATGATATGATATATGGAACTTTATTTGTTGGTGAATTTGGTAAAACACAATTGATGGAAATATAAGAAGTGAGATGTAAAAAAAGAAATGTGAAGGGAATATAGATGGGAAGGGGGATGATTAATTAGGACCCTAAGGAGAATTTCCCCTTAAAACCATAATTATAATAACACTAAAAAGTTTGTTCAATCCTTTGATAAGTCTTACTCACATTCACCTAGGAACATACACTACGGCAAAAAAGGCATTTAGCGGCGGTTTAAACCGCCGCTAAATCGATTGGCGGCAGTTTTGAAAAACCGCCGTGAAATCGTGCGTCGGGAAACTATTCGCGACGGTTTTCAAAACCGTCGCAGAACGTTTCGCGACGGTTTTTTAGCGGCGGTTTAAACCGCCGCTAAATGATTTCGCGGCGGTTTTTTTATTTTTTTATTTTTTTTATTTTTTTTTTATTTTTTTTATTTTTTTTAATTTTTAATTTCATATATTTATTTATATATTTATTTATATATTTATATATTTATTTATTTATTTTTCGTATTTATTTATTTATTTATTTATTTTCCATATTTATTTATTTTATTTCGTATTTATTTTATTTATTTATTTTATTTTATTTATTTATTTTATTTATTTAATTTCGTATTTATTTTTTATTTATTTTATTTCGTATTTATTTATTTTATTTATTTATTTTATTTATTTTATTTATTTATTTATCCATGCATGCATATCCCATGCACATGCACATGCACATGCACATGCACATCCCATGCAATATAAAGAAATTCTGCGTTTGATGAGATTTGAACCCCTAACCTCTTGGATATTATCCAAAGACTTTACCACTCCAGCAAGCTCGCCATGTGGTTAATAAACAGAATTTAATATACTTATATATATTAATTGAAAAAACAAATAATACATAAATAATAGATATAAGCTCAATAATAATAAATAATAAATAATAAATAATAAATAATAAATAATAAATAATAAATAATAAATAATAAATAAATATAAATAATAAATAATAAATAAATATAAATAATAAATAATAATTAAATATTAATAATAAATAATAAATAAAAAATAATAAATAATAAATAATAAATAATAAATAATAAATAAGGAATAATAAATAATTAATAATAAATAAAAAATAAAAAATAATAAATAATAAATAAATATAAATAACAAATAATAATTAAATATAAATAATAAATAAATAAGAAATAAGAAATAAGAAATAAGAAATAAGAAATAAAGATAAATAATAAATAATAAATAATAAATAATAAATAATAAATAATAAATAATAAAGAATAAAGAATAAATAATAAATAATAAATACATAATAGATATAAATAAGAAATAAGAAATAAGAAATAATAGATATAAATAATAAATAATAAATAATAAATAATAAATAAATATAAATAATAAATAATAAATAAATATAAATATAAATAATAAGAAAATATAAATAATAAATAATAAATAAATACAAATAATAAATAATAAATAATAAATAAATATAAATAACAAATAATAATTAAATATAAATAATAAATAATAAATAATAAATAATAAATAATAAATAATAAATAAATATAAATAACAAATAATAATTAATAAATAATTAATAAATATAAATAATAAAAAATAAAAAATAAAAAATAAATAAATAATAAATAATAAATAAATATAAATAATAACTAATAAATAAATATAAATAATAAATAATAAATAATAACATCAGTATCACTAATATACTGATATGTTATTATAAATATGAAACAACCTCATTTCACCTTCTATCCATCCTAGGGAAAATGAAATCACCGCGCGTGCATACGTATGAAATACCATCTCCAAGCCGTGGTGTAATCTGTTTTACCACCACCACCTTACTTGGATGAGTATAATGGTGTAAATAATAACTATATATAGTTATTATAACATCATACTGATTCTGAGATATTATATCATACAATCCAATTCAATTGAATAATTATGGGAATGATATCATCGCTCGTGCGTACGTACGGATTACCGTCTCCACGACGCGATGTGATTCATTCTCCATGTTAACCACTCAAAAATGATTATAAAGTATATATAATGAATAATAATGAAATATATGACATGATAAAACTACAAGATTTATTTATATATATATATATAGGTCATCTACTTACTTCCATTCAAGTCAATAAGGAAAGGAAAACAGCATTAATGCGTACGTACGACCTACCGTCTCCAGGAACAGTGTATTTAATTTCATTTATCTATCTATTATATATATATATATACTAAATATATATGATATATAAATCATGATTTACATTCTCTAAGTAATTAAATCATGATATAAGTAATAATAATATCAAGAACAACAAGTCCAAACACGTACGATAAATAAAACGATTTTACCCAAAACGCTGCTTCAACATGGAATTTACAAAATAACGGGTAATATAAAGTCATAAGTGAACCATATATGATATCATAACAATAAATATGATTCTTTAATAATTCAATGACATTATTTAAATCATTATACAGGAGGTTCGGATACGTACGAAGCATATCAGACCTATGGTAAGAGATAACTTTTCCAATGTCGTTTTTATCTGAGATTTTTTATTCGTAAGTATTTACTGGGGTTATATTTATCATCCATGTCCCTATTTTCTAAAAATGGTTTCATGTATGTTTAAATTCCTTTTTACTCATTTTTTACTTTTACTACATGGTATGTGAGGAATATTTCTTTTGTTTACATTACGTGGTACTTTTTGACTTTTCCGGCAAAAGTACGAGAAGAATGTTTTTTTAACTTATACAGCATGAATGAATTTTTACGGTTTTATAACGCCTTATTTTTATGAATCTTACCCTACAATATTTCATGAATATTTTCAACAAAATCCTTTTCTTTTAAAATTTCATGGAATTTTGAGAAAAGAAAATGATTTTGAAGAAGAAAGGATATTTTCTCCAAGAATTCATTTCAAGTGTTTTATCAAAACCATTTTCCATCTAAGATGACATTATTTCATATGTGTATGTTTCAAGTATAATGCCTATATGATTTAAATGGTTTCACTTATCTTATTATGAAATTATATCCATTTGTTTTATATGGATTATGTTATGATGGGATGATGTTTATGAAACCCATTTTATTCTTTGGGTTATGATGAATGATTTATGTTTATTTTGTGGCACAAGTAAGAATGATTTCATTATGAGATGGGTGAGACCTATATATCCCTCCAATGAATTGGGTAAAGATTTATATCTCATGAGATAGACATGGCTGGAACGACAAGTTAATCCAGTTCAGTGATACCGGACTGGAACGAGGAGTGAACATGATTCAGAAAGGGACTCTGTCCACTAAGATGGTCTTTGCAGCAAGGCCTTGGCTACTATGGAAATCATAACATGTGATTAATGGTTGCCACAATTACATGTTTTATTCCCATGCTATTTTATCATGATTAATATTTCTTTATGGTCTATTCCTTACGTACTGCCATGTTTTATGTCATTGCTCAAGATTTTGATGTTTAAATATTATGTTCATGTTTTGAAGTTCAAATGTATATGGTATGTCTAATTTTCTCCATGCTTACCCTTACTGAGCATTTAAGCTCACCCTTTATATGTTTTCTTTTCCCCAGGATATAAAGAAAGGTTTTAGGTAAGAATAAAAAGGAAGATAATTATGGGATATGTTGAATATCTTTCACCAAGATTAGAAGGTTATATTCTGAGTTTCCAAAGACACTAAAATATTACAGTCCATTGGTTTATATTTTTGTTATGTATTAGATATTCTGAAACAGTAATGTAATGTCTATGTACATCAAGATTTGGGTCTCTACAGTTGGTATCAGAGGCAAAGGAGTTAGGAATGAATCCGATCCTTGGGAACTCTCACATGTGAGCATTGGACGAAGCATGGCTCTCCACCCAAGGGCTTCATGAGGAAATGGCTACCACTAGGGATGGTGGTGTGTCCCGCCCAGGGGGTGTAGCATCCCATGGAGTGCCTTGATAGGTATCAGTTATAGTCCACTAGAAGTAATTACAGGCCGCTATAGTTGGTATCAGAGGAAAGGTTTAGTTAACCTTTGGAAACTAGGATGTGAAAACATTAGTGAAATCCCTAGAGAAATTTCTAAGGTATGTCTAGGGATGTCCCTAAGGTTAAGTATAAGTATAGGTTATAGTCCTAGAATTACGGTAATGATAATAGAATTAAAACTAAGATGTTATAGATTGAAATTAATCCCCCTTGATTATATTGTTTTTCTAGTACGAGTTTTGCCTCTCATACTATTCTTTTTGGGGTTTGAGAAAACGACAGGAAATAGGAGGATTCATGTTAATAGAGAATATGATGGACAATGGAATGATATTATTCATGAGAAACCAAATGAAACGAGATTTGGATGTCCAAACATCGTTATTATGCCTAATAATCAATCTCATAATATGATCAATAATATCAACTTTGGTAAGTTTCATGACTCGGCTAATAAGAGAAAGATGAAGTTTCATGATGATCATAGAGGAAAGAAGGTTCAATTTTCCTCATGTAGATCATGTGGGAAGAGGCATCAGGGATAATGTTTCAAATGAACATGAAGATGCTTTGTGTGTGGAAAAGAAGGACACAAAGCTTTTAATTGCAAAGGAAAAGGTTCAGTTAACTCCATGGACATGGATAATGGTATTGCTAAGACATCAACAACGGTTAAATGTTTTAAATGTGGAATGTACGGGCATTATTCAAACCAATGATCTAAGGGAAAATTTCATGAAGAGAATCAGCATGGTCATATGGGTAGTATTTATGTTGATGATGATGAAGAGACTACAAATGATATATGAGATGAAAGAAGTGTTGAGGAATAAAATGATGAAGCTCGGTCAATGGTTTAAGAAGGTAGTGGAATGATTGTATGTTTATCAAGAGTTATATTGTGTAGGTAATTTAATGGTACTATAGAATAAAGAAACATCTAAGGATTGTTACACTATTGTTTTTCCTAAAGTATTTGAAAGTATATGTTGAATGGTATCGGTAACCATGAAAGGTTATTCAGATATTTTTGGAAAGTAGATGATATTCACATAATGAAGGGATAAGGAGATAAATAGATGTTTGATGGTATTAATGAGGTCATGACTAGTATAAGGACAAAGTGATATCATGGTTTGAGTATATAGAAATTTTTGGGATTTTGGTGTGTGGAAAGAGTTAACTTTTGACAGCATTCATGTTTTCACTAAGGTTCAATGGGTATTTATTTTTCAAGAGAATACATGATTAAGGTATTCACATGTTCGGAATGTGACCAATAAGATATATCGTATGATATATGGGGGATAAATGATGGTATTCACATGCTCGGTAGATGAAATTTATAGTAATTGTTTTCTTTATATTATGAGCTTTAACATAAGTATTTTAGATAAGCCTAAAGATTTAAATGGATTATGTTGTACATAAGTTAGTATTGTTTAAGGATAGAATTTATTTTTGATATTATTTGAGGGATGTTATAATAATGTGGTTTTAGGAAAAGGACAACATGCAGGAATGGTGAAAACTCATCGTGTTGGACAAGTCTATGGGAATCTAACCCACAAACGAAGTGTGACAGGCCTTTATCGCCTACCACTGGCATACAAGAAGTCCTTGGTTAGTAGAAACAAGTTTTATTTTATTAAGCTGTATGATAGATGAAGTATAAGTCCATTTTAGGAACCATATACGATTAATCTCTCCATAGATGGACTTATGTATATAAATTTTTCTAACCTTATGTTTGAGACAGATGGAATGACATATCATTCTATCTCATGATCTACTAACACTTCACGGAAGACAAATTCAACTTCATTTCTTTAAGAGATGAAGTGGAAATTGTTAAAGGCACAAAAAATAGTGATATTGTACTAAAATCAAGTAAGTATTTCTTCTAATTCAAAATTTTCAACTTTAGGGAAAGGATACTGTAAACCAAAAATGGTGTCCTAGTGCTCTTATATCTGATGAATCGGATGGTACCTTAGATCATCAAAAATTTATGGCTTTATGATTGTTGGCATTTTCATAGCCATGTCCTCTACCACTCTTCATCAGAAGTTGATGATTATATTTCTCTTACATATCCATATTTTCACCTATGTTATCCTTTGTGGAAACCCAGTGATGAGTTAACTTGGGTAACCATTAGGTTTCATACATTAGTTTTTAAAATTATGTTTTATTATTCCTTTTTACGATGTGGGTTTCTATGAATGAAACTTTCAAGTATTAAACGATTTATAACCCTGAATAATTCAAGGGCGAAATTCATTTTAAGGAGGGTAGAATGTTACACCCCGAGATTTTATGAGATATATTATTTTTAATTTCTTTGATGTCTTCTGTTGTATGCTACACCAAGATTAGCTTGTGCTATACGCAACACCATATTAGTTTGAAGTATACGCAACACTATTCTTGGATCGTGTTGCACAAAATTTCAAGTTTGTTTGATAGAAGTTATTCTACTCAACATTGAGTGTGTGTGTATATATATATATATTCTATGTATAAATGAAATATGGTTGGATTATATTATACACAACAACAAAGGAATTTTTCACTACACGCATCCCTGACTTGGCTTGCTTTACACGCAATCACGACCTTCCACGATAGCGTGTGTTGTACGCAATACCGAGTTTTACTAAACAACGATATGTTATTAAAATATTATATAAACTAGCCATTATGAATATTAATACCCACTTTTTGAAATTTTATAAATTTTATCTTTCAAAATGAACTTCCTTTTTGGATTCAGAATATCGAAATTAGCTTAGGGTGAAATTTTGGTATTTTTCTGAAAACTTTCAATTTTTGATGAATAGTGAAAACACCGAGTTATTGGTTAAAACCTACTTTTTATTTAAATAATCATTTATTTTATTTAAATTTATTTCATATTAAAATAGATACATAATACTTATATAAGTTCAATGTAATTCATTGGACTCATTTTATAATAATTTTAGATATATAAAAATTTTATTGAACTTTTCACCGTCTTTGACCCACCTCCTTGGAGAGTTTGAAAATTTACATAAAACTTAATTTTACCGCTTCTGTGAGTGGAATTTCAAAAATCCGAGAGACACAGTTAATATCAAGGAGTAAAATGTGGTTCAATAAGATAAAAATAATGTTTGGTGAATAGTAACTTTTTACTTTTATTTACCAAGATTAAAAGTAAATAAGGTAATTAAGGGTAAAAATGATTTTATTATTACCCTAACACATGTCCTAATTCTATTGGATAAGTGTAATTAGACCATAAACAACCTTAGGAATAAAATATTACCCTTTAGGTCCACTTGGATTAGATTAGGACACTTATTATTATTTTATTTAAAGAAGAGTTAAAAGAGTTAAAATCATAGTTTAATAACTAAAACATTTTTAATATAGGGTTATAAATAAGATAAATTCAACTATAAATATTAATTAGAAATATAAAAGTATTTCCTACATAATTTTATTTTATTTATAATTTTTAGACATTAAATAAGTTAATTTATTTATGACACAATGATGATGCAGTAATTACCTTATTAATGAAATATTAACAGAATTGATGTTATAAATACCAAAATAAATGTTATTTGAGACTTTTTATGAATTCCAATAATTTTATAGGTTAATATGACATGTTATTATGGATTTAATTAACCTTTTTCTAACTAATAATTCTGTTATAATTTTCACAAAAATCAATTACCAAATAGTGTCAAAATTGAGATATACTAGTTTTTAAAACAAATATTATATTGTTAATTGTTATTCTATTCCTAAGAATCTATGATTCTGCCAAATGACTAGGATAAAGTTATATATATTAATAATTAACCTCTTGGGATTCGTTTGTCTTGTTATACTAAGTTTATTAACCATATATTGTAAGAAAACAAGAAGACATGGTAAAAGTTAAATTATTTAACTTAGAGTTAAATCTAAATGATAAGGTTAAAATAGTAGCCTAAACTTGTATAAAACCTATTGGTTTAGAGGATATAGACCCATACCCACTTTATCTTATAAATAAATCAATTTGGAGCTATTATAAACCTAATATGACTTTATTATAAAATAATATTTTAAGTTTTTCATAAGGTGCCCCTCTCCTCCCTTATAAAAGGGCACCTCCTCTCTCTTCTATTTACACAATTTTGAGCTTTAAAGCTTAGAAAAACCCTGCCAATTTCCCTTCTCAACTTCCCTAGAAACATTATAGAGGTTCTGGTCTCCTCAAAATACCAACTATAGTGCCTTAAGAGGAAGCTTAAAAGAGGTGTGTCGAAGAAGAGGTAATCTCTTGTACCGATTATTTCAAGTTTTCTTTATTATTCAACTTATTATTCTTCAGTTGTTTAATTATAAAGTAATAAAATCAGTATCACTAATATACTGATATGTTATTATAAATATAAAACAACCCCATTTCACCTTCTATCCATCCTAGGGAAAATGAAATCATCACGCGTGCGTACGTACGGAATACCGTCTCCACGCCGTGGTGTAATCTGTTTTGCCACCACCACCTTACTTGGATGGGTATAATGGTGTAAAGAATAACTATATACAGTTATTGTAAAATCATACTGATTTTGAGATATTATATCATCCAATCCAATTCAATTCAATAATTATGGGAACGATACCATCGCTCGTGCGTACGTACGGATTACCGTCTCCACGACGCGATGAGATTCATTCTCCATGTTAACCACTCAAGAATGGTTATAAAGTATATATAATGAATAATAATGAACGGTGTATTTCATTTCATTTATCTATCTATTATATATATATATACTGAATATATATGATATATAAATCATTATTTACATTCTTTAAGTAATTAAATCATGATATAAGTAATAATAATATCAATAACAACAAGTCCAAACACATACGATAAATAAAACAATTTTACCCAAAACGCTGCTTTAACATGGAATTTACAAAATAAAGGGTAATATAAAGTCATAAGTGAACCATATATGATATCATAACAATAATTATAATTCTATAATAAGTCAATGACATTACTTAAATCATTATACATAAGGTTAGAATATGTATGAAGCATATCAGACCTAAGGTAAGGGATAACTTTTCCAATCTCATTTTTATCCGAGATTGTTTATTCATAAGTATTTACTGGGGTTATATTTATCATCCATGTCCCTATTTTCTAAAAATGGTTTCATGTATGTTTAAATTCCTTTTTACCCATTTTTGACTTTTACTACATGGTATGTAAGGAATCTTTCTTTTGTTTACCATACGAGGTACTTTTTGACTTTTCCAGAAAAAGTACGAAAAGAATGTTTTTTTAACTTATACGGCGTGAATGAATTTCTATGGTTTTATAACGCCTTATTTTTATGAAGATTACTCTACAATATTTCATAAATATTTTCAAAAAAATCCTTTTATTTTAAAATTTCATGTCATTTTGAGAAAATAAAATGATTTTGAAGAAGAAAGGATATTTTTCCCAAGAATTCATTTCAAGTGTTTTATCAAAACCATTTTCCATCTAAGATGACATTATTTCATATGTGTATGTTTCAAGTATAATTCCTCTATTATTTACATGGTTTCACTTTTCTTATGATGAAATTATATCCATTTGTTTTATATGGATTATGTTATGATGAGATGATGTTTATGAAACCCATTTTATTCTTTGGGTTATGATGAATGATTTGTGTTTATTTTGTGGAACAAGTAAGAATGATTTCATTATGAGATGGGTGGGACCTATATCTCCATACAATTCATTGGGTAATGATTTATATCTCATGAGAAGAAATGGATGGAATGCCAAGTTAATCTGGTTCAGTGATACAGGACTGGAATGAGGAGTGAACTCAATTCAGAAAGGGACTTTGTCCACTAAGATGGTCTTGGCGGCAATGCCTTGGCTACTATGGAAATAATAACATGTTATTAATGGTTTCCACAATTACATGTTTTATTTCCATGCTATTTTATCATTATTAATGTTTTTATGATCTACGCCTTATGTACTACCATTATTTATGTCATTTCTCAAGATTTTGATGTTTAAATATTATGTTCATGTTTTGAAGTTCAAATGTATATGGTTTGTTTTATTTTCTCCATGATTACCCTTACTAAGATTTTGAGCTCACCTTTATATGTTTTCTTTTCCCCAGGGTATAAAGAAAGGTTTTAGGTAAGAAAAAAAACAAAGATATTTATTGGAGATGTTGAAGATCTTTCACCAAGATTAGAAGATTATATTCCAAGTTTCCAAAGACACTAAACTATTACGGTCCTTTGGTGTCTGTTTTTGTTATGTATTAGATATTTCGCAAAATTAATGTAATGTATATGTACATCAAGATTTGGGTCTTTACATGAGAGGCCATTATTGTTGACTCAGGATGAGATGTGAAGTGGTAGACTTCATTTCCTTATGCCTGGCCTGCTAGAGGATCAAATTTGAGAATCAGAGACCCATCGGGTTGTTACAACCACTACCCATTCTGGTGTGGAAGTGGGATGATATCTCTATGGATTTCATGACAGGGTTACCTCATACTCTGAGTGGTATGGATTCTATATGGGTGATTATCGATCATCTAAAGAAATCATCCCACTTTCTTCCCATCAGTGAGTTGATAATGGTAGAGGACCTCAGATGCCTGTATGATTGATAGTTAATTCAGATTCATGGAGTGGCCTTAGACATAGTGTCAGATCTAGATGCCCATTTTACATCTTGTTTGTGGAAGAGACTCTATGAGTATTTGGTAACTCAACTAATATTTATCTTCGCATATCACCCATAGACAAATGGTTGGTGTGAGTGGAACATCCAGACTCTCAAGGATATTTTTTGGGAATGTGTTCTTGATTTTGGTAGTTTGAGAAAAATTCACGTATCATTGGATGATTTTATTATAAAAAAAGCTTCCATGAATGAATCAATATTTCCATATTGGAGGAATAGTATGGGCGGCCATGCCAATTCCCTTTATGTTGGTACAAGTTAGGTGAGTGTTCCTTAGTTGGTCCTAGCCTCATCCAGGAGACAACCAAGATAATATGATTAATTAATAAGTGTTTAGAGACATATATAATTCACCATAATTCATATTAAAACTGTCATCTTCATCTATTAGAGTTTCATGTTGTTGATCTAGTGTTTCTCTAGGTATATGTTCAGCTAGGAAACCACTTCTTCGGTAATCAGGAGAAACTGGTGTTGTCTTATATCTGGTTATTTCATGTTATAGAGCATTTGAGAAAGGTATCCTTTTGTTTGGAGCTTTCTCCATGGATAACCTCGATCCACGTTATCTTTCATATCTACTAGATGAAGAGATACAATCCGAATCCATCTCATGTGTTGGAGTGGGAAGATATAGAGTTAAGACCTGATATCACTATGGCAGGGTAGCATCTTTATCTCATGGTTGGCTAGAACAAATTGTTCTATATAAAATTGATCCAATTGGATCATGAACTCTGGAAGTGTAGATGCGATATCCATGAGACATGGGATCTAGAAACTTGGGAGAGGGAACATTGGCCTCACATTTTTTACTTCTACCAAAGACTGAGGATATTTTGGGGAATGAAAGTTTCATGGTGGGGATATTGTCACACCAAAAAGGTCATTGGTATATCTAATTTTTAGTATTATTTATATTTTAATCTGTTGTTGGAGTTCCCAGGTTACAAGGGTTGAAACCAAGGGTTTTTTGGAGGAGAAACCATGGTACAAAGTTAGTGCATGGTTTGTCTAACCATTTAATGGTGTTTTTGTTTGTTATAGAGTAGTTTTTCATGGTTTGAGCATGGATTTCCAAACCTTAGGACACCTATGAAAAACTATGAATTTTTTTTTTGTGGGAGACAACATCCTCGCATGTTTGTCACTTGATTTTCCTAATCATTCATCCAAACCCTATGACCCTATGTAGTTCACTTAAAAAGTGTCTTTTTTTTACCATTTATCACCTATCAAATTTTTATGATTTCATTTTCCTCCTCCAGCATGAGTATCCCCTATCCATTCACTTGGATCTTCTTCCCCTCCTCCTTGGTGGTTTTCTCTTGTAGATCATGGTGTTTTGTCTTTATTTATGTTTATTTATTCATGGGTTCTTCTTCTTTTCCCCTTCTCAAGCCTTTTTCGTCCATTTTTATGGACGAGTGTAACCGTAGTGGGGGTGTAGGCTAAATATAATGTTTTTGATGGTTGATTTGGTTCTTTTACTTATGGTATAGGTGTGTGAGGATTTTTTATTCCTCTTACGGGTTATCTTTATAAAGGGTGACAAGCTTTGGACCGAATCCCTAGTAGGTGTCTCTATTTGAGGGTGTTTTCCATGGAATACCATGAAATTTCTAATCACTATTGGTTTTTTGTTAAAATTTCCATTTAAATGATTTATGATTGATGTGTATTCTATTTTTTATGTGTTTCATGGATTGGTTTGGAAATTTTGGTGTGTTAAGTGGTTTTTCCAAATGGGTGTGGCTTGTATTCCCACCAAGTATTTGATAAAATGGTTCAAAGGGATTTAGTAGTTTGAAAGGATTTATATAGTGGATTTATAAATGACTTTACCTTAAGAAGGGTGTTATGATAAAATTGTATGTTTTGGTTTTGAAATGGATTGTATTGCAACTTTATTGATATGAGAACTTTTTTGTAGATTTGTTAGAATGGAGTAGAACATGGGTTAACTGGGGTGTGAGTGAAGGGTTTGTTCGAGGGACCATGTAGCTTTAGAAGGGAAGACTATGAGAGCTTCCATTATGGTTTGTTTGAGTGGTTGTGTGAGACATCAGAGGGAGGAAAATGCGATCCTCCAACTTAGTTTATAAGGTACCATGAGTCCCTTTGGGTAGGAAGACCATGTCAACAACCATGTATGGCCCGAGGAAGACCATGAGAGCTTTCATTTTGCTGAGTTATCTAGTATACATGTTTACTCACTCATGACAGGATTGATTGTTAGAGCACCTATATTCACATTACCCATGATAATTGTTCTTATATACTTATGAATTTTATTAGTTCCATATGCAATGAGATATATTATTCCCATTTTTTCATTTCCATTGATATGGTAATATGATATTTATGTTTGTGCTCATTTTTATTATGTCATGTTGGGTATCTTGAGTATGTTGAGCCCAGAGCTTTATTTATTTATTTGATCCATGTTGGGAACTATTATGGAAGATGGTTTTTCTTAATTAAAAACCAAAGTGATTTTAAAAGTTTATTATAAAATGGTATGTTTTCAAAGTAGTCTAGTTTTGAAAAATATTTGCCAACTAGTTTATTTGTTTTCATGGGTAAATGTAACACCCCATAATTTTAAAATAAGTACATTTTATTTGATTAAGTGTATGACATGAAATACCAAGAATAGAAAGGAATATAATATCCCGAGACTTTACAATATATTTATTATTTTAAATAAATTCAATATATGATATATCATTAAATGCACAAAACATTAAGTTATCTTATATTACACTCAATAACAAGTATTACTGAATACCATTAACATTATTATTTAAATTGAAAATTATCTCATAATTGTTACATTGATGTTTATAAATAGTATTTACTAAGTCATTAATATATATGATTTAATTAATTGGTTACCAATTAATTAGGAATGAATATAAAAACTAATTGAATATAAAGAAAATGTTTTTATAAATAACTATTTGTATATGCCCAAAAGTGTTTTATCTTAATAAATTAAATTAATTTCCATTAGTAAATGATCTTAATGAAATTTATATATTATATATTCAATATTTTTTTTTCATTTATTAAATATACTTTATAGGCATAAGATAATAACCTATATAATTTTACGTATAAAATGATGTATTTTTCTATAGTGAGTTTTGCCGCCTTTTAAAGGTGAACTTGATTTAAAACTAAATTTTGACACTTTTATAAATTTTATATGAAAAATTAACTTTATTTTTTAAAATTGGAATGTAAAAATTATATTAGGGTGAATTTTTGGTATTCTTCTGAGAAGTTTCATTTTTTAATGAATATTAAAAAAATATTGAATTTTAATTGAAAACTAAATTTTTGTTTAAATAACTTATAAAGTTGAATTATATTTTTAATTGGTTTTAAAGTTTATTTAGATCAATTTCACAAATATTAATCCAATATAGGTCATTATTATCAATTTTATATTTTATTTGGATATAAAAATATTTCTAACTTTTGAACATTTTCACTTTAAAAACTCAATTTCTTTCCACGTCTACATGATTAATTTTAAATTAATTTTTTCCACTTATGTGGTTTGAATTTGGAAAAATAGATTACTTATTTGGAATCATAATAATTTATAATGTATAATATGGTCAACTTAATTTGTTACCATAGTTATTAGTGAATGCAGTTAAAATTAATTATAGTGATTAAGGTAAAAATGAGATTACTTAATGACTAAACATTGAATAGGTGTAAAAATGACCCTAAAATTGTACAAAACCTATTTTAAGTCCATATTTAGACCTTGAAACCTCATGTATATAATTTTTTGTGTTATTTAATCCTCCTTTTATGTAAAATTTTTGGGAGCACACAATTATTTTAAAAAATTCCAAGTGTGTCTTTTCCCCCACTTAAAAAAGGACACCCATCTCACACTTCCTCACACCTCTCAAACCAATTATTATCAGCCATTACCTACCAAATTTACTCCAAAAAATCCCTCCCCTCATACTAGAGGAATTATATTGGTAATAAATTAATCTTTTCGAGTTTTTAGTGCAAACCTAAGGAAGAAACCTGAAGAAGAGGTAACGTTTTTCTTAAAGCGTTGCATTTTCATTTTATTTCCTTCTCCATATCTTTAAATTATCCTTATATCAAGATTATATAATAAAATAAGTATCTTAAATATAATGATATATTTTTATATTAATGTTATTATCTAAAAATTCACACAATTCCATCATATGGGATACGTAATCATCCTTCATTTGTACGGTAGACTGCCGTCTCACGAACTGATCTCATTCATTATTCCATTACCAAATTTAAAGGTTGTGAATAATGATGGATTTATAGTTTATATATGATATTTATGATTTATTTATGCTTCTATAATTATTATATCCCACACACCTTCATCATTTCCATTTTGTGGGAATACAATAACATCATTTGTGGATGTGTGGACTACCGCCTCCTCATAACGATGTGATTCATTCACATTTTATATAGAATGTATTAAGGATGGTTTTAATAAAAATATTTGATATATATTAAATTAAAATTATACTTTAATTATAATATAAATATATAATAATCATTTTTTTCTTTTAATATGAAATGAAAATGGAAGAAGCATTCATGCATATGTACGACCTACTGTCTCCATGAACGATGCATTTAGTTTCCAATCACTAATTTTTTTTGAATAACTATAAATACATATATATTAAATATATATGATATTTATATCATGTTTTACATCCTGGATATTATTAAAACATGATCTAAGTAAGAGGAACAAAAAAATAACAAGTCAAATCGTACTTGAAAAATAAATCAGTTATTACCCGAAACATTGAACATAATGAGTGATTATTAATAGTTGGGAAATAATATGTCATAAAAGGATAATATATGATGTCATATATATATATTAATATGTTTATTTAATAATTTTATAACATTCTTAAAATCATTATAAATAATTTTAAAATACATTCAACTAAAGGAAGGTTGAGATAAGAGATTTCTTAACTCAATTTCCACTCATTGGGTTAAATTTATACTTCATTGATTATGGGATGCTATGATTATGTGTGTATTGAATTTTAATAATAATATTTTTTATTTACAATTTTTATGTGGATTTACAGTGGATACATATAAAAAATTTATTTATTAATTCTCACATCAACACTATGATCATTTTAAGGGTTTATTTCACAATCTCATTCTTATAGAGATTGTTTATTCTTGAAAATCAGTTGAAGGGAATTACAAGAAAATTTCATAATAAACCCTTAAATTTTATTATACTATGTTTATTAATAAACTTTTTCAAGTAATAGTATTATTATTATAATATTTTGTACATAAATTTTTTTAGAAAATACTTTCAAGAAAACATGACTTCATTTCTCTCTTCGGTCGGGAATATGTTTTCAAAAGACATGTTTTATAAATATGTTTTAAATTTTTTTATTAAACCTTTTATAAATTTTTTATTAAAATAAATTTTTACCCATTTTCCCATTTTACAAATTTTTTAAAATGAACCTTCTTTTCACATTCTTAATAAGGCACTTTTCTAAACTTTTTACAATGAAAAAGGAATGTTCTTTTAACCTTGCATGAAATGTATGGAATTACCCACCTTCATTTATTTGAATCTTAAATTTAAATTTTATGAAGATATTTTCAAAGAAAATGCTCGTAAAATTTATTATCAAATAAAATTATTTTCAATTTTTTTTGAAATTGAAAAGATATTTTCCTTAAGATTTTTTTAAAGATTTTATTTCTTCAATGAAAAAAACCCTTATTCTCACTCCAATGGGTATACGTCATGTTAACACCATAATTATTCTTCCCCTGGATGGTTTATGATTATTTTGACCAAGGATTATATTGAAATTTACTTTTTTAATTCATTTTGTAGTCATTAACATCCCCCCTGAAATATTCACTTTCCTATGATAATTAGACATTAAATTTCCCTAAATATACACATTACATATCATGGATATGGCTATTGATTAAACATTATACCATTTTTAAATATAGTGTTTACTTTGAAAGTTATTTGATTATATGGGGAAATATTGAAAAACATTTATTCTTTACTCAATACGGATATATGATAAGGAACACTATTTATAAATTAAAATGGTTATTTGATATATAAGGAATGCTTATGAAATACATTGTGGACCATTTAATGTAATACCCTCGATGAATTGATAGTCTCAAGGGATAAAATTAGTCTGAGGAAAACCCTTTTAATTTGTTTCCAAGTAGTTTTAAATCTATCTGGAGGATAGATCTTGACAGTAACTATCTTGATGATAGATCATGATAGGTCAGATGAGTTTCTACCCATAGAATTAAATTGTCTTGAGGATAGATCTTGACAGTAACTATTTTTAGGATAGATATTTATAGTTCATACATTTGACATTATGCATTCCATCATTATTGATATTACATTTGACCATTCAATTAGTTAGAATATCCACGGTCAAGAACATGTGATTATTTATATGGCATTATATAATCGTATTTTATTCCTATAATAATATACTCAAGTTTTTTATTAAATGACGTGTGTGTTCAGTAAATTGCCTTTCCATATTTTTTACAGACTTCCTTCTCATTTTATTGATTACATGGAATGTGTGCTCATTTATTTTCCTTTTCATGTTGATTATGATCATTGATTCATTATTTATTCCACTATACTTTACCCTTACTGATCATTTGAGCTGACCCTTATTTTTTTCCATCCCTAGGGTATGAAGATGAATTCTTAGAATGAGTTTCAAGTATACTGATCATTTTATTATGTTATATATTATGTTTTTTTATTCCCAAGGTAAAATCGGTATCATGTATGTAATCTGGTTTCCAAAACTACTAGACTAATTGGTCCTTCAAGATTTTATTCCTTGTAATCATGTAAATATAATAAAGTAAGGAACCGACACAGGTATTCTCGGGCCAAGGTCCCTAGAATTGGTATCAAAGGAAATTTAGGAGAAACCTTGGGAACTATATTTAGGAAAATATATATTACCGAACATAACCCTACAATAGACTTTGAGGATAAGTATATAAGAACATCCAAAATAACCCATTTTTATTATTATAAGATTGGATACACATAAATTTACCAATTTATCTTACATATTTTACTAGTTTTGGGAATATACATTATGTTTCAAAATTATATGATCTAATCTTGTGTATTACCTTATTTATAAATGGAACCTGAAAGAAAGAAGGGTATCCATACTCATGGAAAATACAGAGGTTTCACTGCTGAGGAAAATAAAACAATTTGTATTGTAACTGATAAAATTGTGGATATATTAGGGAAGATTAATCATGTTGTGAAAAATAACCTTACATGTATGGAGTTACCTATTCTACAATGAGATTATACTATGATAGATTACATTATGTGAAAAAATCCCCCATTATTCAGTGGGACTACTTATCTAATTATATATGAGCAATGGATTAAATATCTGAAAAATATATTTATGGACTTGGGATGCCGTGAAAAGGAAAAGGTTACATTTTTAGTGTATTATCTCAAAGTTGATTCTAATCAATGGTGGTAATTGATTCAGAATACTAGGGGGAAGAGGAAATATTAATCATAGAATGAAAATATTTTAAGGATACATTCTTTGAAAAATATTTCCCTTATGAGTAGCATACTATGATGAAGATAAAGTTCCTGAGCTTAAAGAAAAAGGAAGAAGAGGGTGTTGTGGATTATACGACTACCTTTCCAAGTTTATCTAGATATGATACTGATTTCATATGCAATAAGGAGTATAAGATTGACTACTTATTTAGAGTACTTAATCCATGTATCCAAATGGAACTGGTATCTTAAAATTTTCTTTAAATGGTGAAATAGTATCTTGTTCTATCAAGATAGAGAAAGAATACTACAAGTATTATGGATTTATAAGGAAGAAAGATAAGAAGTGGATTTAGTATAAAATAATGGATAAATGGAAGAAGGGAAAGAAGGATTTTCCTAAATGTGATAATTGTGGAAAGAAACACCTCGATACTTTCTTGAAGGGGATGAGAGTTTGTAATAATTGTGAAGAAAAGGGTCACCAGAAAAAAGAGTGAAAATGGAAGAAAACAAAACTAATATTAATTGTTTCAAATATAGTGAAATGGATCACTATAAAATAAATTCCACAAGCTTCAAGGTAATCTAATGGATCAATGTCAATCTTATGATATTGATAAAAACGAAGTGGAATGATTACTATTTTTTTGTGTATTTGGATCCAAGAAATATGTTCTAAAATTATTTTATTTATGATATTCTCATCATAATAATTATGAAATATACAATTATAGTAATAAAGTGTTATTTCATTAAGTATTTGAGAGAATATGTTGTATGATATCGATGAACAAGAAAAATGATTCAGTGATAAGATGGGATTCTTGGAAAATACATGATTGAGAACCCTTAATATATTCCTGATGTTGATATAATGATTGTTAGATAAAGATATGATTGATATTGATAAAGTAAATTGGATAATAATGACTAACATGGAACTGATTAATGACTTGTTTATTATATCATTGATGGAGTTGAAAGCATTTTTTGATTTGAGTAATATATACAATAATCATTTTTTACAAAAGAAATAAGAAATCATGCATGTTTTCAATAAGGATTTATGGTATTCAAATTTATTAACATGTTTCAAGAGAATTCAAGATGAATTTATTCTCATCATTGGTATGTGACGATTAGGAGCTACTATATGTAGTTTTTGGGATTAATGGTAAGTTCATCAACTTTAGGAAAAGGATATTGAAATAAAGTGATATCCTATTTTCATAATTTTTTATGATATCATTGTAATTTTTAAACCTATAATATTTATTGTTTGAGTACCTTAACTTTCCATTTATCATTAATTGTATTGTGATCAATTGCCTCAATCACTCTTTATAATTATTTTCAATTTTCCTCCAAGACTATATCTTCACTTACCACTAATTTTATCATGTGTAGAAACCTAGATATGTGTTAATCCATATAACCATTTTACTTCCATTTATCTCATAATACTAGGATAATTTATTAACCATTATCACAATATGGGATTTCAATAAAGTTATTTTAAAATATCAATCACTTGAGAACCTAGATCATGTTTGAATTACGAGGATGCAGTTTGTTTAATTTGGGGAGAATGTAATGCTGAAAGATTTTAAAATAAGTACATTCTATATGATATCATGTATAAAACACAACACCAAGAGTATAAGGAAATATAATATCAAAATACTTTACAATATATTTACTATTTCAAATAAATTCAATCTATGATATAGCTGGTAATGTGTGAAACACTGAGTTATCTTGCATCACAAGCATGACCAAGTATTACCGAATACTATTAAAAATATTATTTAAAGTGAAAATTATCTCCTAATAATTAAATTGGAGGTTAAAAATATTATTTACTAATTTAAGAAATATGTGGTTGAATTCATTAGTTATCAATTAATTAGAAATTAATATGAAAACCAATTAAATATAAAGAAAATGTTCTTATAGAGAACTATTTTTAGGCGGCCAAAGATGTTTTATCTTAATAAATTTAATTAATTAGTATTAGTAAATAACATTAATGAAATTTATATATTACATATTCAATAAAAAAATTTATATTCGTCAAATAGATTTGATAGGCATAAGATATGATAAAATCCAATTTTACACGTAAACAGTTCTATTTTTTTAATTTCAGTGTTATAACCTTTTAATGGAGAACTTTTTAAAAAAAAAATCTAAAAATTTTGTAAATATTACTTTCAAAGTTATCTTAGTGTAGATTTTTGATATTTTTCTGAGAAGTTTCATTTTTTATGAAAAGTAAATGGAAATTGAATCCTTATTGAAAACTGACTTTTCATTCAAAATAATTTATAAGGATAAATTATATTTATAATTGGTTTTAAATTTTAATTAAATAAATTTTAAATTTATTTATCCAATTTAGATCATCAGGATCAATTTTACATTTAATTTAGATATAAAAACATTTCAAACCTTTAAACATTTTCACATTAAAAACTTGTTGTCTCGCCACGTCTATGGGATTAATTTTAAATTAATTTTTTTTTCATGTATGTGGTTTTAAGTTGGAAAAATAGATTCAATATTTAGAATTAGAATAATATATAATTTTTAATATGGTCATATTAATTTTTGACTGTAATGATTATTGAATGAAGTTAAAATTAATTAGAGTGATTAATATAAAAACGAGCTTACTTAATGAATAAACTTAGAATATAAGGTGTAAAAATGACACTACACTTGTCCAAAAAAAATAAGAAAGACATATTTCGACCTTATAACTCCATGGATCTAATTTTGTGCATTATGGAATCCCCTTGGTAGGTAAAAACGTGGGGAGCACACAATTCATTTAAAAAATGCCAAGTGTGTCTTTTCCCTCACTTATAAAAGGCCACCCCTCTACCAATTCTTCACACCTATAAAAACAATTAGGATAGGCCAATCCCTACCTAATTCACTCCCAAAAATTACTACCCTATTACTATAATCCTTATTTTGGTCAAAAATAAAACCATTCAATGTTTTACTGTAAACATAAGGAAAAAACCAAAAGAAGAGGCAATGTTTTTCAGAAAAGATTTTTCATTCTATTACATTATAAACCTGATTAAATTATTTTTATATCATGATTATATAATAACACCATTATATTAAATATAATTAGATGTTGTTTTCTTAAGGGTACTACCTAAAACTTCACACACTTCCATCAAATGGGATATACAATCATTGTTCGTGTGTACGAAAGACTTCCGCCTCGTGAACTGATATCATTCGTTATTCCATTACTACCTTTAAAGCTTGATAATAATGATATATTTATAGTTAAAATATTATATTTATTATATTTATGATATATTAGTGGTTATTGAATTGGTATATCACAAAAACCTTCATGCTTTGCATTTTGGGGGAATGTGATAACATCATTTATGGACGTGTGGACTACCACCTCCTCAAAGCGATGTCATTCATTCACACATTAAATGGAATGTATTAAGGATGGTTTAAATAAAAACATATAATATATATTACATAAAAATTATACTATAATTTTAATATACATATATATCATTTACTTTTATTTCAATTATTACGATAAGAAAATGGAAGCTGCATTCATGTGTACGTACAACCAATTGTCTCCATGAAAGGTGCATTTCATTTCCTATCACTAAATTTTACAAATTAATATATATATATATATATATATATTGAATGTATATGATATTTATATCATGGTTTAAATCTTGGATATATTTAAATCATGATCTTTGTATGTGGAGAAAAAATAACAAGTCAAAACATACTCAAAAAACAAAGTAGTTATTACTTGAAATAATGAAAATAATGAGAGATTATTATGGTATGAGAAATAATATGTTATAAAAGGATCATATATGATATCATATATATTAATATTATTTCTATATAAGTTAATAACATTCTTAAAACCATTATACATTATGTTAAAATTCATCTGACTAATGGAAGCGTAAGGTAAGGGATCCCTTAACTCAATTTCCACTCATTGGGTTAAATTTATACTTCGTTGATTATTTAGTTATAAGATTATGTGTTTATTGATTTTTAATTATCTTATGTTGTATTTTAAATTATTTTATGTGGATTTATAGTGGATATAAAATATAATTTCATCATCTACTCTGACCATAAGAGTCTCAAGTATATCTTCTCTTAGAAGGATCTTAACTTGAGACCGAGGAGATGGATAGAGTTACTATAGGACTATGAATTCAAGATAGTATATAATCCTGGGAAGGGGAACATGGTGGCAAAAAATCTTAGTAGGAGGTCTTGTTCTCAGTTTTTGGATGAGGTTTCAGATGATTTTTTCCTTGTTGTAGTTGTCCTTAGTGGACATGGATGGTGCTTCATATCTTCTATCGATGGTTTTTACCCCATAGGGTTTACAACATGTTAGGGAAGATCAACTTAGAGATACCAACTATAAGACCTTATTTACTCAAATATTCATTATACATGCTCTTAATGGACTTTCTAAATATGGAGATCATGTTATCCTTTTAAGAGGATGGATGGTGGTACAAGTGACGCCGCAAGAGGAGGTGGTGAGGGAGTTTCATAAAACTCCTTTGAGGGTATATACAAGTGTGGAAAAGAAGTGCCATGACCTTCAATGTTAGTTCTTGTGGCCAGTCATGAAGAAGAGTATAGAAAATTTTATATCTTGATTCCTACCTTGTCATTAAGTAAAGGATGAGCACTAGGTTCTTTCGGGTTTAGATCAACTAATTGAGGTGCTAGAGAGGAAGTGGTATGAAATATCTATGAAATTCTTGAAGGGGTTACCATGTAAGTCCAAATGACACAATGTCATCTGGGTTATAATAGTCTAACTCACCAACTCGGTACACTTACAAACTATTCGAGAGCAGAGTTCAAAAGAGAGAATGAGATTCCTGTATGCATAGGAGATAGTCCAGATCCATAGAGTTACCTTGAAGATCATTTTAGACTATGATTATCACTTCATGTTAGGGTTATGTAAAGGATTGCAGGAGGCCTTTGGGATGTAGTTTAATTTGAGAACAATGTTTCACACCTAGACTGATGGCCAGAAACATCATATCATTTTGGTCGTGGAGGACATGTTTCAGGAATTCATGTTAAACTTTAGCTATAGTTGGTAGGATCATCTTCCCTTGGCGGAGTTTACATATAATAATAGCTACCATTCTACCATTGATATAGCACCATTTGAGGATTTATATGGTAAAACCTACTGGTCAACACAATTTTGGACCTATCCAAGTGATTCAAAACTCACGGGCCTAGAGTTTGTGTGAACTATGATAGAGAAGGTGCAGATCATCCTAGGGAAGATGAGGAATACATAGATCCATCATAAGTCCTATATTTAATGACGATGGAGGACTTTGGAGTTAGATGAGGGAGACCATGTGTTCCTGATTGTCTCACCTCAAAGTATATAATGAATATTTGTTTAGGTGTCAAGTTATCTCTAAGATTCATTGTCCCTTTTGAGATATTGTTCAAATATTGTGAGGTAGTATACCACCTGGCTCTACCAATACAATTATACTAGGTACATGATATCTTCTGCATGTCGTATATGAGGAGATATGTCCACAACCCAACACATGTTATCTACTGGTGTGAGATGGAAATCAAGGATGAAGATGCCTTTGGAGAGTACCCGGTGGAGATCTGGGATCGACATGATAGGAACATCCATGGGCAAGAAATTTCCTTAGTGTGTGTCCGATGACAGCATGAGAATCTTCTGGAAAGCACCTGAGAGCAGGAGACCCAGATATGAGCTCAATACCCACATCTTTTTTAGTATTTTTTATTTTATTTTTAGGATGAAAATACATAAGGTTTATATAATTCAATGCCTCATTTTTTCCATGTAAATAATAGAAATATATCTCGTAATATTTTTAGAGATAGGCACTGAGACTGCACGAGATTCCAAGTCCCAGTGTGCCTAGGATTTATATTTGAAAAATATTAAGTATATTAATATCATGTATGAGAATTTTTCCTGAAAAAGTGTAATAAATCAAAAATCGATTCTTTGATAAGAAATATTGGACTGTCATTGAGTTCATAATGAGAGATTTACCGTAGGAACAACATAGTTTTATTCAACGTCGAGGTTTTTTTAAAAAGTCATCATGGGCGTAAATAATATATATATATATATAAATTAATTAATTTATTTTTATTTGTTATGAAATAGTGAACTAATAAAGATATATATAAACATGGTTATAACAAAATTTTAGGGTTGGCCTCATAACCTTGTAATTTAAGATAGGCGCCAGTAGAGGAGCTTATGTGGACAAACATCAATTGATCGAGCTTTGGTGATCAGTGTGCCAACAAAACTGGTGGATCTCATCAACGAGAATGGCCCAAAACCACTATTTTTCCACAATTGATCCAAATAGAGGTAGGAAACTTGGTTTAATGTGGATTTATCCTCATTTTATTATCCCATGATAATAGTGAATAAAATCAACCAACAGATTGATTTGTGGGTCGATCATTTTGTGGGTACATGATTGTTGTTTGGGATTTGTAGATTTTTATTTCTGATTAATTGTATCTATTATTTCATAATTATAATTTAAATTAATTGATTCCAACATGAACATTGGATGAGGTATGTTCCTCTTTGTTTGTGCATTTCTTCCCCCATTCATCACGCGTTCATCATTGGTGTTTTATTTAACTGGTGGTTCAAAAAAATACTAAAAAATCAACCATTTCACACCCCTTCATCAGTGAAATAGATTGATACCATAGATATGGTTTTATTATTAATTATGAATCATTATTTTTGGTGATGATAGTGAATTGGGTTCATATTTTTGGACCTCTGGTTCCGGGTTTGGCATGCAGTGAAGGAACGAATCGACGGTGAAGGTTACTCGATCAATTTGGACAAGAAGAAATTAAATCTTTAGTAGTGATCATTCTTAGTTGACTTAGATCCATTGTTTTCATCAAGATTCATGGAGTAAATTTGTGATGAAGTAGTGGAGAAGGAGTTTTCATGAAGATACAGATATTTTGGAAATTTCTAAACTACACGACATATAACGTAAGAACACACATTGTGAGTGGGTCCCCGAATGTGGTGCTAGAGTTCCACATTAGATTAAATATCACACACTGTGTGAACCTTAAATGGTTTCTTAGAATGTATCTCAAGGGATAAATGGGAATGTACATGGCTAGGTACATGACATGGCTAGAGTAACATGCTAAGTAATGTACTCTGACATGGCTTGGTACAAGGACACAACTAGGTACATAGACACGACTAGGTGTACACGGGTATAGACATGGGTACAAGATGTGATACGTAGGTAGACCTAATTATGAAGGGTCATTCCATGTAATAACATTACACACTATTTAATTATTTGAATATGACTTAGAGACCTTTTTCCCCTCAATGTGAAATACTTTCCTTAAGGGTGATTTCCCTTGATCCATCCCTATGGGGGTATAACAACCCCAAACCTGTACTCCTAGATTTAGTGATGAAATCAATAATTTATATTTCCAAAATTGATACCAATGGATGTGACCTAAATTTCACCATCAAAAATTTATAATATCAAAAGAAAATATTTGATCACTTACATCCTCAAGGAACTTTTAGGATTAGTGTTTTAGAGAATTAGTATAAACTCTTACATAAACATTACCCATGTTATTAAATGATAATTTATCCCACTTAATCTATCTATACTTATTTCTCATTAAGTCATCATCATCATACATATTAAATAATTCTAAAAATAGTTCATTCAATATCATTTTTAAATAACATGGTGAAAATAAAACATAATAATGGTGAGCTCAAATGCTCAGTAAGGGTAAACATAAGCATTAATAATTGAATATCATAAATGAGCATAGGAAGTGAATAAGAATATAATGGGATAACTTAGTGTTATCTAGGCCACCACATCATAAAATATTTAATGGGATCACCCAGTGCTATCTGGGATTCCCCATATTATAAGCTGTAAAGGGCTCACCTGATGCTATCTTCTTTCTTTAAAGAATTTTTACCGTTCTTATAATGGATTCCATATTTTCCCAGTTTTAAAAGAGGTTAAACTTTTTATGTTCAATAAAGGGGGATTCATCCTAAACCTTTTCAAAAAATAATTATTCCATTCTTATCCTGATTAGCCCATTGAAAATAAGTTGGTTTCATGTCAATCAATTTGAACATGATTAACTTGTGGAAAAGAAATAAGTTCCATAACAATCTCATTGGAACATGGTTAGCGATGGGAAATGAAATGGTTTCCATAAAAACACATTGAAAAAATATTAACCCCTGGAAAACAAATGGGTTCCATAAAAATATCTTCGAAATAATAATAATCCATCCAGAGAAAGAATAAGGATGGTATCTTTACAAAATATCCCCATTTGAGCATAAGTAACAACAAGGGTAGTTGACATTGATGAATAAAAATACCATTAAATACATTTTGAGTAAAATAAAATTATCATTTTTAAAATCACTTTAAAAAAAAAATAATTCACAAAATATTTAAAAAATCCTTTTATTTGAAAACAACCTTGGAAATATATAAAGGAATCTTTAAAATCATTTAAAATGTTTATTGAGAAAAATATTCTTTCCTTTTTGTAAAAAAAATTAAAAAATTTTGAAAATAATTTTATTTTAAAATAACCATGAAAACTTATAAAGGAATAATAAAATAAAATAATATTCATGATAGTGAAAAGTTATATTCATGTCGTACTCATTAAAACAAATATTTCTTTCATATTATCAGTAAAAACCAAACAGACATTGTTTGGAAAATGACATGGAGATCCATTTAAAAAAATAAAAAATAAAAAATGGGGTAATATTTAATTTAAAAAATCAATTTATTAATTATAAATACATTTTTGAAAACCTTTTTAGAAAACATGGTTTTAGAAGAAAAAGTGTTTTTGACCGAAGAGAGAACTAAAGGTGATTTTTCATAAAAACATTTTCTCCATTATTATAAGTACCAAATAGTGGGAAATTGTATTATTAAATGAAATTATCCTGAATATATAGAGGAGAAGAAAATTAAAGAGAATTATTTAGAATCATATCATAATATTTAAATATTGGATACTTAATCATAAACCATCTCTATAAACGATGAGATTGTATATAAAAATAAACCACCTTGGTAACTTTGAATATTAAGACCTATGAGAGAAATATCCTCAAGTGGATAAGAAAATACCAATTATTTTCTACATAATCATCATAAAATACATTAATGGGAAGTATATACACCACATAAAATAAATAGGTGGTGAATATGGCATGTGTCACATAGAAGAAAAAAGTGAGACAGGAATCCCTTACCACATGACTCCTTTTGGTTTAACATGATTTATCCTCCTATATTGTGGTTTTAAACATGTTATTAACATATTAAAGAGCCATATTAATAATTATAATATCATATATCATCCTTTTATAACATCTTATCACCCATTCGTTAATAATCTTTCATTATTTTCATTGTTTCAGGCATTAATCGCCTTGTTTTCACATTCGTGATTTTTTATGAAAGTCCAATTTATTGTGAATATAATATATTTATATCATCTTTAGAATAATAATAATGAAATAATTATCATATTATTACATCAATTATATTATTAAATCCAATCATGAAATATGGTTATGAAAAATGAAGCATGTTACGATCATGGGGACGGTAGGTCATACATATGCATGAGTAAAGTTTCCATTTTTCAATGATCATTATGAAAATGAGGTAAGTAATATTTTATATTTAAATAATTATCATAATATAATATATAATATATTATTTATTTAAATGTATATCATCTATGTGGTGTGGTATTGAAAAGATAGTAACATCGCTTTTTGAAGGCGGTAGTACACACTTGCACAAACGATGTTATCATATTTTTAGTGTAGAAAATAAAATAAAATATAATATTTTAAACATGTTAAATATGTAATTAATATCATAATTATTTAATTTATATCAAATATAATTTTTAAAATTATCCTTTTTACATTTCATGTAAATATTTAGTGAGAAATTGAATCGCATCGCTTTGCAAGGCAGTAGTCCGCTATACACACAAAAAATGTTATCGTGTCCCCTACGGAATGGAAATTAAAAATATTTATATGATATAATTAATTAATATATATAAATATTTTATAAAAATCATATATATACTTTATATCCATAATCATACACAACCTTGAAAGTTGGTAAGGTAAAAACAAATGACATTGGTTCGTGAGGCGGTAGTCCACCGTACACACGAACAATAATTTCATAACCCATTTGATAGAAGTGGTGATGTTTTTTGGTAATGAAATTGTTATAAAAATATCCTAGTTTATGTATGATACTGAGGTTATTATATGATAATTTTTTAATAATAATTCAAGGACGTGTAGAAAGAAATAAAATAAAGATGCTCGTTGAAAAAATATTACCTCTTCTTCGGGTATCCTCGTTAGGATTGCACTAAAGCCTTCATGGGAAGAATTTATGTCCAAAATAAGGATTAAAGGATTAGGGGAGGTAATTTCAGTAGTTATTTGGGCAGGTATATTTCAATACAAATAGTTTTTTAGTTGTGATGGAGAGATGAGAGGGGGTGACCTTTTATAAGTGGGGGATAAGACACACTTGATATTTTTGAAAACAATTGAGTGGTCCCACATTTTTCATATGTCACAAGGGTCCATAATGAGACATT
This sequence comes from Viscum album, assembly GCA_963277665.1. Classification (NCBI taxonomy): domain Eukaryota; kingdom Viridiplantae; phylum Streptophyta; class Magnoliopsida; order Santalales; family Viscaceae; genus Viscum; species Viscum album. The sequence continues at coordinate 692,110,036 of OY728167.1, forward strand.
ATATAACCTTATAGGGTTAATGGTATAAATATTTCCAAATAATAGTTTTTATACAACTCTATAGGTAATTTTTACCCTTACCCTTTTACTTTAACCCCTAGCTAAACCCATTTTTACCCTATCTGCGATAATTAATTTTTAGCGCATTCACTATTCATTTTGGTAAAAGATAAATTTGAACTTATTATATAATATATATTATTATAATTCCAAATATGGAATCCTTTTTTTTCACACCCGCCTCTTTTAAAATATTTATTTTTATTAATTTTTCTGGGCATCGGGTAGTTAAAGTTGAAGCTCGAATTAATTTTTGAGTTCTTATTTAAAAATGAATGTTTTGGCCTTGATTACATCCAGTGCACCACGATTGAGGCCGCACGACATCGCTTGGGTCACCGCATGAATTCTCCCGGTTCACCGCACGACCTTCCTGATGTTCGATTAATTAAATAAAATGAATTATTGATAAAGAAATAAAATTAAAAGGGTGATAAAAATTTAATGAATTATTTTAATGATAATAATAATATTATTATTTGACGATATTATTATTATAATTATTAAGTTTATTAAGATAATTAAAATTATTGTTATAACCATATTTTTATCATATTATTATAAAGCTTATTATTATTAGGATTTCTTTAGTCTTTTTTTATTATTTTTCCCTTTATTTTTTCCCTCCCCTCATTCTCTCCCCCTCCTTCCCTTCTTTCCTGTCACAACACACCCCTCCCCTGAAACTCTAGCATGTCGGTTATTCCCATCTAGCCCGTCGCGCCACCCTACCTCTAGGCCAGCAGGCTCGGGCCACCACCCGACCTCCACACGCGTCCCTCCCGCACTGGCCGACCCTCCATCTGGCGGCACCATCTCGCACCTCACCTGGCCCAGCATGCTACTCCCCTTGGCCATGCACCTCTCAATCAGCGTCTCCCCTCCTCTCCCTCAGATATCCTAAGGACCATCCATCATTTCCCCCCTCCCGGATGACCGTCGCACAACCGCAACCCCCCCATGGATGGTGTCCTTTTATTCCCTTCCGGCAATTCCCTGGTCTGGTGACCGCTACCCCCCTCAGGTTGTGTTTCATTTATTTTCCATGAGTTTTGGTTTTATAATGGTTTGAGGTCCAATTTCAGGCTCTAATATTTTTTGGGGGTTCAATATCTTTGATTTTTGGGTTTGCGCTAGGTTCTTTGTGGTGCAAACGGCATGCGATTGATGTTTTGTGCTAGAATTCGAAGATTCCACACCATTTTTGTGGGTTTCACCAAGTGAGGTAGGTGGTTCCATGTCTTTACATTTTTAGATAATTTAATTTGTTTTCTTAGTTAATTTTAATATGTTCTAGGATTCAATTGCATGGTGCGAATTATATTTAGAATGGGTTTTCATGCTCGTTTTATGAAATAATATTTTCGGAATAATATAGTCTTTTCTCTTATATGTGTGTTGTTGCATAAATTATTAGTATTAATTTATAGGTTGTGAGAAATTCACTTTAAAAATGTTGTGGCATGGGTGCGTGATGAAAATTATAGTTTCTTTTAGAAATTTTCATGTTTTTCATTTTGACCTTGTTGTGGTAAATTCTAGAAGTGTTTAATCAATTTTTATAGAGTGAGAATGAGGTTTTAGAAGGGCATAGTTGTGAAATTGATTTTAAAATGGTGTCTTTTTCATGTGATGTGTTTTAAAAACTGAGCAATTGTTGTTTTAAAGGGTATTTTGGGATGCAAAACATGGTTGGAAAGGGGTTCGGGGTTGTCTGGTTGGTGTGAAATGCATTTTCAAGGTCTTTATAGTGTGTGTGTAATTAAATGGATATTTTCAAAGGAAAATGAGTCACTTTGGGTGTGTTTTCCATGTTGTGTACTTTTAAAATTGAATTGCAAATTGTTTGAACAATGGAAAACATGTTTTGATGTGCATATCTTGTACTTTGTGTTTTAAAGTGGCGTTCTTATATGAAATCAGGTGTGTCTTTCTTGTATAAAAAATTTCTTCCAAAATTTAAGTGTTTTATAAATTGTTAACCAGATTTATTAAATTATATGTGATGTACGGAAGTTGTATTTGATAGAATTTCATGTGCGATAAGTTTTTTTTAAGGCACTCTTATATGTGGAACTAGGAATTTTTCACGTGAAAATCCTTGTTGCGCTATTTAGAAATGTTCTTTAAATTGTTTGAATAATTTATCAAGTCATGTGAGTGATGCGGATTATGTTGTGAAATGGATTTGGTGTGCACGTGTTTTAAAATGGTGTTTGGGTATGCAAGTGCACAAATAAAAATATGGCCTTTATAAATGCTATAAAAGGGAATTAACAGCACTAGAAAAGCACTGTTAATCGAGGCGAAGATAGGGGGTCCCTTTTATCAGTGCTTAGAAAAGCACTGATAAAAGGGGCCTTTTATCAACGCTTAAAAAAAGTGTTGATAAATGGGTCGCTTATCATCACTTTTTTAGCGCTGTTAAAGGACCCCTTTTATCAATGCTTTTAGAAAGAGATGATAAAAGTTAAAAAATAGAAAAGAAATAAAAAAACAGTTTTCGGCCTATTCGGGGAGGGGCTTCAACTGCGTTTGAAGCCCCCCTTCAATAGCACCCCACCCCCACCGCAACTTGTAGTCCCCAGCCACCCCAAAAACCTTTAACAGTGCCCCCATCCCCTTTAACGACATTAGAAATTATTCCCCACCTACGTGCACAACCTGCCTCCCCCAGGATTAGAACTCGGGACATGTTGCCTACGTGTCTAAGCCTTTACCACTCCACCATATTTCTTTTCTCTTCAATTATTAATATATCTATTTGTTTATATATATATTTAGTTATATTTACTCATATATTAATATATATATATATATATATTATCATATATATATTTATATTAATATACATATATAGTTATATTAATATATATATTGAGTTATATTAATATATATATCTGTATATTAATATATATATATATATTCGTATATTAATATATATATATAGTTATATTTATATATTAATATATTTATTCATATATTAATATATATTTATAATATCAGTTTTGAATGCATTTATAAAATATTCTTTTTATGTGTGTTTATAAATAAATAAATACATATATACAACACACACACACATATATTATATGTATATCTGTATATATAATTTTACATATTTATATATATTTACAAATATTATATATTAATATGTATATACATATGTTTAAAATATATAGTTAATATATATCAGTTTGTCAATATAGACGCACACAAATATATATATATATATACACACACATACACATTATATAGGTATATAAATATTCATATATTTTTATTTTAAATAAAATGGATATTACTTTCTTATTTAGATAAGGCTTATATATTGGGAAATATATTTTATATGTAAATATGTTTAATTATTTATTTATAAAATTAATTTTTTATGTGCGAATATATAAAAAATATGTATATATTGTTATATATTTGATTATAAATAACAGTACATTATGAAAAATGATAAAATTTCAAATCCATAATATGAATATGAATGTAATCCATTCAAATAAATTCATTTATCACTGAAAAGGGGAAAAAGACTGCCTTAAATGAGACTGAAATTCCATTGAGTGTTAAAAAATCAGAGTATCCCTACTAAAACCTTAGTTTTAGAGGCCTTCTGTGCCTTTTTTAGCCTAAAAAAATGTGATAAAAGGTTCCCTTCAGTCACTAACGTTTATAGATCATCACAGGATTCGATTTGATATATTGTAGAGCTCAAACAGACACCTGGATCAAAAGTTATGTCCGTTTGAAGTTTAAGTTACATTTTCAACTTATTTTAGATCTTTTGTTTTTTTTTGATTTTTTGTGTCTTCAAATTGTTATTAAATGATTATTAGTCATTGATAATTAGAAAATTATTAATTAATAATATTTTTTAAAATATTTTTAAATCCATTTTCACTAAATTTATTTTATATTAAATGTAATAATATATTTATACTTATCTAAAACATATTTAAAAAATATATATTATATTTATATCAATATAAATATACTTATATATCAATATATTAATTTTCATGAGTTTTTTTTGAAATATAAACCTTATCTGCGCTAAGAAAAAGCGCTGATAAAGTCCAACTTTATTAGCACTAGTAAAAAAAGGATTGATAAAGGGGGCCCCTTTAACAGCGCTAAAAAAAAGCACTGATAAAGGGGGTGCCTTTATCAGCACTAAAAAAAGCACTAATAAAGGGTTAATTTTAACAGTGCTATTAAAAAATGCCCTTTATCAGTGCTTTTTTTAGCGTTGATAAAGGAACCCCCTTTATCAGTTCTAGTAATGAAAGCATTGTTAAAGGGTGGCACTGTGGAAACCCAGTTTTGTGGTAGTGGTGGTGTCTTTTGTGTGTAATGTCTTGTTTGGTTTGTGATATGGGAAAGTGATATACTATGTGAATATGGAACTTGATTGAGCAGAAGGGAAAACCCCAGGTACCTAGGTGGGGGGATTAGGACTAGTACGCTAGATGTCACCTATGTGGTTCATCTCGGTTTCATCTGGCAGGATTGACGTTACAACACTAACTAAACTTTTTTGATGATTGGAGACCACTAGGTTATATATGTGTTTCCCTACTAGTGGCTCATGCCTGAGATCATTGACTATTGTGGTTCCTATGCCATGTTTACAATGAGGTACGATGTCCCTAGCTCCCAATGCATACTAGAAACCTTAGAGGATTTACCCACCATGCTCTGCTATTCATGATGTGGTGCCTTCCGTCAACATATGAAGGAACACTTGATTATGTGTGTTGTTTATTTATTTTCTCGTCCACTTTAAAGTAGTATTTGTGAAATGCTTTTTCTTCGAACATTCTTTTCATTTTTCACTTTCTGCTTGTAAATGTTTTCCTTAACAATATTTTTTTAAAGCATGTTTCGAATAACCATATTAAATTATCTTTTTGATGTTGTGGAATGGAACCTTTTCATTGTGTGGTATCCCACAAGGATCTTTTATCACACCCTACATACACCCTTGGGTGTATATTGACATTGTTCTTTATATATCTCATATTATGGCATTGTGCTTAGTGATGGTGGTTCGGGTTGTCGATGGTTTTCCCGTGCAGGCCTGACAATGGTGGTTTGAGGAGGTGGCTCCTCATGTTGCATGAAGATGTAGATAGATGTGTTAGCTTTCATTTCATTGCAGTATTCTTAGATTTTTGGGTGGAGTTGTAAAATTTATGTTTGGTCCAATGTTAAGGGCTTGTTTGGTTATATTTTAAAGATTTTTCCAGTTTATCTTGTTAGTTTTTTTTAGTATTTTATTTCGGGTAAACCATTCCCACATGTTAATCTTGATACCCATGCACTTATTCCTACCCTTGGGAATCTAGAACAGCCTTCGGGCCCTATCGCGGACCGGGTCGGGCGCCGGGTCGGATGGCGACCCAGCCTGGTTCGTGACAAAATGGTATCAGAGTAGGGTTTCTATCTTGGCTCATTTTCCTTTGGGATAGTCAGGTAGACCAAAGTTTAGGGCGTCAGAACTGGATATTCTATTTATGAGCAAGGTGTCTGGCCAGCACACCTCATGGCGGGACTCTAGTTTCCAGAGTAAGTTGAGGTCTGTCTGAGTCGTCAGTCCTGGTGGTTAATCTTATTTAGGGGAAATTAAAAGGGAGTGGGGTCAGTGATCCCAGTGAGCTCGCAGGGTCTGGAAATCCATGCGGAGCCGGAGATGCTATCCTAGAATACTCTCTATGGTGGAGGCGTGATTGGCATATGTCTTCCAACAATATTTCCCAGTCACCTGCTGACACTAGTTTCCTCTTGCATCGTTCCTCGTCTCTTTGTTTTGGATTTGGGGAAATATGGTTTTAAAAAAAAATGATTTGGTCTTGGGGAATACTTTGAAATAAATAACTTTAAAAATAAAATGATGTATGAGGTTTGAAAAGTGTGGGTGAAATGTTTTGGTTTTGAAAAATGGAAGGGTCTAGTTTTGGTCCTTGGTTCTCTCACAGGAAACCACATGCATGAGTGTATATGGAAAGGGAAATGGTTAATGGCACGAGCGGATAAGTTCTAGGATGGACATGTGGTGGGTGATAGCGTGGCACGAAAACATACATGTGTGAGGCCCATGAGACACCATTGGTGTTTGTGCAACCCACTAGCTCTTCTTATTTTCAAAAAATTTTAATAAACGAAAATTTTGTGTTTTAGTAACCGGTGATTGCGTGGTGAGACCTTGTGTTTTGGAAATGTTGGATGTGAGGCGTTTCGAGCCGAGAATCCTTTTTTATTGATTTGTGTCTTGAGTTTGAATTCTTATTTTTAAGTTGGTGTGAAAGTTGGTTAGTGGTTTATTTTTAAAAGTGCTTTGGGAATCCCTTGCAGTGGTTTCCCTTGCACATTTAGTGTTCACTTGCAGTATGTCTTGGAAATTGGACCAGTTTTATTAGGTCCATGGTTTTTTTCTTGACTAGTGAGCACCCCAATAAAGAATTAACATGTGATTGCAGTTTGGCCACTGGAAACTCGCTGTTGGTCGACCCTCTAGTAGATTAAATCAAGGGCTCCCCCATTTGAGTGATAGTACAAAGTCTATCCCTTCTCTTTTTCGGTTAAGCGGATTCTCTTGTAGTTGGATGACATACACAAGGGGAGTGTTTGTTGTGCATCTTTCCTTCTTAAGTTTCTTGGTTAAGGTGAAGAGGTGATGCATGTGCATCATCTAAAACCCTATTCTAGTAGATGTGTTGTGAAGGATTAGTTGAATGTCATGCTGTGTTGTGGTTGTTGGTGTTTTCTTGAATGCAGTATGGTTTCTTGCGGAACTAGGAAAGAAGAATATTCTTTCGAGAGTCTTAAATGCCTAACTGTGAGGTAGGAGATGCTTCAAACATCAGGTCTCCAGCCATAGGCCTCAGAGTGAAGCTGTCGCGTGGTCAGAAACCCTGAGAGTGTATGGGACCTCGACTTTAATTCTGTAATTGGTATTGAAGGAGAAGTGAGTTTAAATTGTTTCCTATATATTTTATGTTCCGAATGACATGTTTTAGTGCGTGAGGGTTCCTGTACCTATGAGGAGGTGTGGTTGTCTCGTACCTTAAAGTCATGGGGGTTGCATCCCACCGGGTGTGATCACTTTTAGTGGTCCTTATGGGGTCTGTTAGGTATATCGATATCAAAGTTGAATATTTCTCATCCAAGTATGTGGATATGTCGGTTTGTCTTGGGCCATGGTTTTGACACCCCGGTATTTGGGGCCAGCCCTCCCCGCCCCTTGTGGGTGGGTGTTTTGTCACCGACGGGAAATTTTCAATGTTATGTATCTTATGTCAGTTATAATGGTGGGGATACCCACCATGGGGCTCACAAAAATGTCTCTGGAATGAAACGGTGTTGGCCTTTTCATAATGGTGGGGAGTCCACCCGGGCCTCCCCGTGTCAGTTTTCCAACCTCGTCTTGAGTTTCAGTAAGTTTCTAATGGTGGGGAGCCCCTTCGGGCTTTCCAAGGTCAGTTTTTTGTTATGTTACTAGATATTTCTTGGTGGTAGGTAATAATATATTTCTTTGTATGAGGTTTGATCTTGTGTGTTCACTCCAGTAAAACGATGGGGTTTCCATTAAATGGTGCTTTAGGTGTTCGGTTTGTGAAGTGGTTTCTGTGAATGCGAGAGTTTCTTTTATCGATTGATCAACTGGAGGTTTCTTAGCTATTTGGGGCATGTGACACTTAGAGAAAAGACTTTTTACATGCTTCTTGAGGTTTTCATTAAAGTCACTTTCTCTGAGCATAATTATTTTTCCTCCTTTCACTTTTTTTTAACGGATCCCCTTTGAATCTTAAGGGGTGTGTCATTTTCTACTTTCGGTATCAGACTTAGTTGTGTATTTTTAGGAATGGAAAGAACTATGGTGGGGAGAATTGTCACACCCACCTCTTTTAAGATATTTAATTTTATTAATTTTTCTGGGCATCGGGTAGTTCGGGTTGAAGCCTGACTTAAATTTCTGAGTTATTATTTAAAAACGCTTGTTTTAGCCTTGACTGTGTCCAGCAAACTGCGGTCGAGCCCATATGGCCTTGCCTGGGTCAATGTGCAACTTCGTCTGGTTCACCACACGACTTTCCCGATGTTTGATTAATTAAATAAAATGAATTATTGATAAAGAAATAAAATTAAATGTTTGATAAAAATTTAATGAATTATTTTAATGATAATAATATTTTTATTATTTGAGGATATTATTATTATTAAGTTTATTAAGATAATTAAACATATTTTTATCACCATATTATTATCATATTATTATAAATCTTATTATTATTAGGATTTATTCACTCTCTTTTTTATTTTATTTATTGGGTTCCATTTCTTTATTCTTTTTTTCCTTTCTTTTTTTCCCTCCCTTCATTCTCTCCCCCTCCTTCCCTTCTCTCCCGTCTTGGCACACCCCACCCTTGAAACCCTAGTGCGCTGCTTCTTACTAGCCGGCCCGTCGTGCCGCCCTACCTCCAGGCCAGCCGGCTCGCACCACCGCCCGACCTCCGCACGCGCCCCTCCCACAATGGTCGTCCCTCCATCTGGTGGCACTATCTCGCTCCGCACTCCGCTCGGTGCACTGCTCCACTCAGTCGAGCACCACCTGACTGGTGTCTCCTCTCCTTTCCGTCAGCCAGCCTTAGGACCAGCCGTCATCGCCCCCCTCCCGGCCGGCCGTCGCACAATCACAACCCCCCATGGTCGGCGGCCTTTTATTCCCTTCCGGTGAAGCCCCGGTTTGGCGATTGCTACCGCCCTCAGGTTGAGTTTCCTTTCTTTTCCCTATTTTTTGGTTTTCCAATGGGTTGGGGTCTAATTTTAGGCTCTAATCATTTGTTTTGGGGTTATATCTCTTTGATATTTGGGTTTGCGCTAGGTTCTTTGTGGTGAAAATGACACACAATTGATGTTTCAAGCTGGAATTAAAAGTTTCCACACCATTTTTGTGGGTTTCACCAAGTGATGTAGGTGGTTCCATGTCTTGACATCTTTTAGATAATTTAATTTGTTCACTTAGTTAATTTTAATATGATCTATGATTCAATTTCATGGTGCGAATTATGTTTAGAATGTTTTTGCATGCTCGTTTGATGAAATTGGATTTCTGGAATAATATAGTATTGTCTCTTATATGTGTATTGTTGCATAAATTATTGGTAGTTATTTATAGGTCGTAAAAAATGTGCTTTAAAAATTTTGTGACTTGTGTGTGTGATGAAAATTGTACTTTCTTTTAGAAATTGTCATGTTTTTCCTTTCGACCTTGTTGTGGTAAATTATAGAAGTGTTTAATAAATTGTTTATGGGGGTGATAATGAGTTTTTAGAAGGGTTGAGTTGTGAAATTTATTTGAAAATGGTTTCTTTTGCATGTGATGTGTTTTAAAAACTGAGCAATTGTTGTTTTAAGGGGTATTTGGGGATTCAAAACATGGTTGGAAAGGGGTTTGGGGTCGTTTGGTCAGTGCGAAATGCATTTTTAGGGTCTTTATGGTGTGTGTGTAATTAAATAGAGATTTTCATAGGAAAATGAGTCACTTTGGGTGTGTTTTCTGTGTTGTGTAATTTTAAAATTGAATTGAAAATTGTTTGAACAATGGATAACATGTTTCGATGTTCATTTCATGTACTTTGGGTTTTAAAGTGGCTTTCTTATATGAAATCGGGTTTTTATATCTTGTGTAAACATTTTCACCTAATTTTAAGTGTTTTATTAATTGTTAAATGGATTTAAAAAATTATATGTGATGTGTGGGAGTTTTATTTGATAGGATTACATGCGTGTTAAGTGTTTTCAAGAACTCTTATATGTGTAACTGGGAATTTTTCATGTGAAAACACTTGTTTTTCTATTTAGAAATGTTCTTTAAATTGTTTGAATAATTTATCAAGTCATGCGAGTGACGTAGATTATGTTGTGAAATGGTTTTAGTGTGCATGTGTTTTAAAATAGTGTTTGGGTATGCAAGTGGTGTCTTTAGTGTGTAATGTATAGTTAGATTTGTGATATGGGAAAGCGATATACTATGTGAATGTGGAAATTGACTGAGCACAAGTGAAAACCCCAGATACCTAGGTGGGCGGATTAGGACTAGTACGCTAGATGACACGTAAGTGCTTCATCCCGGTTTCATTTGGCAGGATTAAAGTTACAACACTAACTATAATTTTGTGATGATTGGAGACCACAAGGTTATGGATGTGTTTCCCTACTAGTGGATCATGTATGAGAGCATTGATTATTGCAGTTCCTATGCCACTTTTACATCGAGGTATGATGTCTCTATCACCCCACTCATACTAGCAACCTTAGGGTATTTACCCACTGTGCTCTGCTATTCATGACGTGGTGCCTTCCGTCAGTATACGGAGGAGCACTTGAGTATGTGTGTGTTATTTATGTATTTTATCATCCACTTTAAAGTAGTATTTGTGAAATGGTTTTTCTTCGAACATTGTTTTCCTTTTTTACTTTCAGCTTGTAAATTTGTTCCTTAACATTATTTTTTTTAAATCATGTTTTGAGTAAGCATATTAAATTATCCTTTTGATGTTGTGTCAAGGAACATTTTTATTGGGTGGTATCCTACTGGTATCTTTGATCACACCCTACACACACCCTTGGGTGTATGTAGACATTGTTCTTTGTGTATCCCAGGTTGAGGCATTATGCTTATTGATAGTGGTTTGGTTTGTCGATGGTTTTCCCATAGAGGTATGATAATGGTGGTTTGAGGAAGTGGCTCCTCATGTTGCATGAAGGTGAAAATAGATGTGTTAGTTTTCTTTTCATTTCAGTCTTCTTAGAGTTTTTGGTGGAGTTGTAAAATTTAAGTTTGGTCCAATGTTAAGGGCTTGTTTGGTTTTATTTTCTAGATTTTTTCTGTTTATCTAGTTAGTTGTTTCTATGTCTTTTATTTTGGTTAAATTGTTCCCACATGTTACTCTTGATACTTGGGAACTTGTGCCAGCCCGTGGGGATTGGGAACGCCCTTCGGGCCATGTCACGGACCAGGTCGGGTGCCAAGTCGGATGGAAACCCGGCCTGGTTCGTGACAAAATGGTATCAGAGCAGGTTTTCTCTCTTGGGTCGTGTTCCTCTGGTATAGTCAGGTAGACCAAATTTAAGGGTGTTGTAACTTGACGTTCTATCTACGAGAAAGGTTCCTAGCTAGTACACCTCATGGCAGGACTCGAGTTTCCAGAGTAAGTTGAGGTTTGTTTGAGTCGTTGGTCCTTGTGGTTAATCTTATTTAGGGGAAATGAAAAGGGAGTGGGGTCAGTGATACCAGTGAGCTCTCAAGGTCTGGAAAGCCATGTGGATCTGGAGACGCTATCCTAGAATACTGTCTCTGGTGGTGGTGTGATTGGCATATGGCTGCCAATCATATGTCCCAGTCACCTATTGACACTAGTTTCCTCTTGCATCGTTCCTTGCCTCTTTGTTTTGGATTCATGGAAATCAGGTTTTTAAGAAAAAATGATTTGGTCTTGGGGAATAATTTGAAATGAAACACTTCAAAAATAAAATGATGTATGAGGTTTGAAAAGTGTGGGTTGAATGTTTTGGTTTTGAAAAATGGAAGGGCATGGTTTTGATCCTTGGTGCTCTCATGGGAAACCACATGAATGAGTGTATATGTAAAGAGAAAGGGTTAATGGCATGAGAGGATGCTTGCTTGGATGGACATGAGCTGGGTAACAGTGTGGCAGGGGAATATGTTTGTGTGAGGCCCACGGGACACCATTGGTTCTTGTGCAACCCACTAGCTTTTCTTATTTTCAAAAAGATTTGATAAATGAAAATTTGGTGTTTTTGTAACCAGTGATTGTGTGGTCTGACCTTGTGTTTTGGAAGTGTTGGATGTGAGGCGTTTTGAGCGGAGTATCCTTTTTGAATTATTGGTGTCTTGAGGTTGAATTCTTATTTTTAAGTTGGTGTGAAAGCGTGTGGTTAGTGGTTTCTTTTGAAAAGTTCTTCGAGAAGCCCTTGCAGTGGTTCCCCTTGCACGTTTAGTGTTCGCTTGATGCATGTCTTGTCCATTGGACATGTTTGATTAGGTATATGGTTTTTTTTCTTGACTGGTGAACTCCCCCATAAAGCATTAACATGAGATTGAAGTTCGGACACCCGAAACTCACCGTTGGGCAGCCCTTAAGTTTATTAAATAAAGGGCTCCCCCTTTTTGAGTGATAGTTCTAAGTCTGTCCCTTATCTTTTTATGTTAAGAATATCCTCTCGCAGCGGGGTGACAGATGCGAGGGGAGTGTTTGTTTTGTGTCTTTTATTATTAAGTTTCTTGGTTAAGGTGAAGAGGTGATGCATGTGAATCATCTAAAACCCTGTTCTGGTGGATGTGTTGTGAATGAGTAGTTGAATGTCATGGTGTGTTGTGTTTGATGGTGTTGTCTTGAATGCAGTATGGTTGCTTGCGGTACTAGGAAAGAAGAAGCTCTGTTCGAGAGTCTTAAATGCCTAACAGCGATTTAGGAGATGCTTCAAACATAAGAGCTCTCACCATAGGCCTCGGAGTGAAGATGGCGTGTGGTCAGGAACCCTGAGAGGGTGTGGGACCTCAACTTTACTTCTATCATTGGTATTGAAGGATAAGGGAGTTTAAATATTTTTCCTTAGTTATTCCTTTCCGAATGACCTGTTTGGGTGCGTGAGGTTTTCCGAAGCTATGAGGAGGTTTGGTCGTCTCGTACCTTAAAGTCTTGGGGGTTGAATCCCACTGGGTGTAATCACTTTTAGTGGTCCTTATGGGGTCTGTTAGGTAGATTGGTCTCAAATTTAAATATTTCTCATCCAAGGATGTGGAGATGTTGGTTTTGTCTTGGGCTGTGGTTTTGACGCCTCGGTATTTGGGGTCGGCCCTCCCCACCCCTTGTGGTGGGGTTTTTGGTCACCAATGGGAAATTTTCAAAGTTATGTATCTTATGTCTGTTCTAATGGTGGGGAGAACTACCGTGGGTCTTGAAAAAATGTCTCTAGAATGAAATGGTGTTGGTATTTTCATAATGGTGGGGAGTCTTCCAGGGCCTCCCCGTGTCGGTTTTGCAACCTCGTCTCGAGTGTCAGTAAGTTTCTAATGGTGGGGAGACCCTTTGGGCTTTCCCGGGTGAGATTTTAAATCTGCTTCTGATATGCCTTGGGGGTAGTTAATAAGATTGTGCTTTGGATGAGGTTTGATCTTATGTATTCACTCCAGTAAAACGATGGGGTTTCCGTTAAATGGTGCTTGAGGTGTTCAATTTGTGAAGAGGTTTCCGCAAATGCGAGAGTTTCTTTCCATGATTAATCAGCTGGACATGTCCTAGCTCTTTGGGGTAGGCGACACATAGCGAAGAGTCTTTTTACATGTTTCTTGAGGTTTTCATTAAAGTCACTTTCTCTGAGCATGATGTTTTTTCCTACTTTTACTTGTTTTTTTGTGGGATCCCGTTTGAATCTAAGGGGTGTGTCATTTTTTAATTTGGGTATCAGCCTTAGTTTTGGTTCTCTGGGGACATAAATCACTATGGTGGGGAGAATTCTCACACCTTTCTCTTATAATATTTATTTTTATTAATTTTTTTGGGCATCAGGTAGTTCGGGTTGAGCCTGACTTAAATTTCTGAGTTCTTATTTAAAAACGCATGTTTTGGCCTTGACTGTGTCCAGTGCACCGCGGTCGAGGCTGCACGGCCTCGCCTGGGTCAACACACTACTTTTCCTGGTTCACCGCATGACCTTATCGATGTATGATTAATTAAATAAAATGAATTATTGATAAAGAAATAAAATTAAAAGTGTGATAAAATTTAAAGAATTATTTTAATGATAATAATAATATGATTGTTTGAGGATATTATTATTATTATTATTAAGTTTATTAAGATAATTAAACATATTATTATCACCATATTATTATCATATTATTATAAAGCTTATTATTATTAGGATTTATTTAGTATCCTTTTTTCTATTTTATTTGTTGGGTTCCATTTTTTTATTCTTTTTTTTCATTAATTTTTTCCCTCCCATCATTCTCTCCTACTCCTTCCCTTATTTCCCATTGCAGCACACCCCCTCCCCTGAAACCCCAATGCGCCACTTCTTTCCTGCTAGCCCATTGCCCTGCCCTACCTACAGACCAGTCGGCTCGTGCCGCTACCCGACCTCCGTGCTCCCCTCCCGAACTGGCCAACCCTCTATCCGGCGGCACCAGCTCACGCTGCACCCGCCCCGGCGTGCTACTCCTCTTTCCTGAGTGCCTCCTAACCAGCATCTCCACTCTTCTCCCTCGGCCAGCCTTAGGACCAGCCGTTGTCTCCCCCCTCCCGACTGGTCGTCGCATAGCTGCAACCCCTCATGGCTGGAGACCTTTTATTCCCTTCCGGTGAAGCCCTAGTTCGGTTACTACTACCCCCCTCAGGTTGATTTTCATTTATTTTCCATGATTTATGGTTTTACAATGTGTTGGGGTCCAAATTTAGGTCTAATATTTTGTTTTGGGGTTCGATCTGTTTGATTTTTGGGTTTGAGCTAGGCTTTTTGTGGTGAAAACGACACACGATTGATGTTTCACGCTGGAATTCAAAGTTTCCACACTATTTTTGGGGGTTTCACCAAGTTAGGTAGGTGATTCCATGTCTCTACATCTTTTAGATAATTTAATTTGTTTTCTTAGTAAATTTTAATATGTTATATGATTCAGTTGCAGGTTGCGAATTATTTTTAGAATGTTTTCGCATGCTCATTTGATGAAATTGTATTTCCGGAATAATATTTTCTTGTCGCTTATATGTGTGTTTTTGCATAAATTCTTGGTAGTTCTTTATAGGTTGTTCGAAATGCACTTTAAAAATGTTGTGGCATGCATGTGTGATGAAAATTGTACTTTATTTTTGAAATTGTCATGTTTTTCATTTCGACCTTGTTGTGGTAAATTATAGAAGTGTTTAATCAATTGTTTATGGGGTGCGAATGAGGTTTTAGAAGGTTTGAGTTGTGAAATTGATTTTAAAATGTTTTTTTTTCATGTGATTTGTTTCACAAACTGAGAAATTGTTGTTTTAAGGGGTATTTGGGGATGTGAAACATGGCTGGAAAGGGGTTTGGGGTTGTCTGGTTGGTGAAAGATGCGTTTTCAGGGTCTTTGTGGTGTGTGTGTAATTAAATGGATATTTTCAAAGGAAAATGAGTCACTTTGGGTGTGTTTTCCATGTTGTGTACTTTTAAAATTGAATTTCAAATCATTTGAAAAATGTAAAACCTGTTTTTATGTGCATATCCTATACTTTGGGTTTTAAAGTGGTGTTCTTATATGAAATCAGGTGTGTCTTTCTTGTGTAAACGTTTTCTTCCTAATTTTAAGTGTTTTATAAATTTTTAACTGGATTTATTAAATTATATGTGAATTTCAGGAGTTGTATTTGATAGGATTACATGTGTGTTTTGTTTTTTAAGGAACTATTATATGTTGAACTAGGACTTTTTCATGTGAAAACCCTTGTTATTCAATTTAAAAATGTTCTTTATACTGTTTGAATAATTTATCAAGTCATGTGAGTGATGTGGATTATGTTGTGAAATGTTTTTGGTGTGAATGTATTTTAAAATGGTGTTTGGGTATGCAAGTGGTGGATTTTGTGTGTAATGTCTTTTTTGGTTTGTGATATGGGAAAGAGATATAATATGTGAATTTGGAACTTGATTGAGCACAAGGGAAAACCTTAGGTACCTAGTTGGGTGGAATAGGACTAGTACACTAGATGACACGTAAGTGGTTCATCCTGGTTTCATCTCGCAGGATTGATGTTACAACACTAACTAAACTTTTGTGATGATTGGAGACCACTAGGTTATGGATGTGATTCCCTACTAGTGTCTCATGCATGAGAGCATTGATTATTGTGGTTCCTATTCCATGTTTACACCGAGGTATGATGTCACTAGCACACCACACATACTAGAAACCTTAGGGGATTTACCCATTGTGCTCTGCTATTCATGACATGGTTCCCTCTGTCGGCATACGGAGGACCACTTGAGTATGTGTGTATTCTTTATGTATTTTCTCATCCACTTTAAAGTAGTATTTTTGAAATGTTTTTTCTTAGAACATTATTTTCCTTCTCACTTTCATCTTGTAAATGTTTTCCTTAACAGTATTTTTTTTAAAATCATGTTCTGAATAAGCATATTAAATTATATTTTTGATGTTGTGGCATGGAACCTTTTTATTGCATTGTATCGTACTGGGATCTTGGATCACACCCTACATACACCCTTGGGTTTATGTAGAACTTTTTCTTTGTGTATCCTAGGTTGGGGCATTATTCTTAGTGATGGTGGTTCGGGTTGTCTATTTTTTTTCCTGTACAGGTCTGACAATGGTGGTTTGAGGAGGTGGTGCCTCATGTTGCATGAAGGTGCAGATAGATATGTTATTTTTATTTTCATTGCAGTCTTATTAGAGTTTGGGGTGGAGTTGTAAAATTTAAATTTGGTCAAATGTTAAGGGATTGTTTGGTTCTATTTTCTAGATTTTCTCTGTTTATCTCGTTAGTTGTTTTTTTATCTTTTATTTCGGGTAAACCATTCCCACACGATACTCTTGATACCCGGGCACTTGTGCCAGCACGTGGGGATTGAGAACGCCCTTCGGGCCATATAACAAATGGGGTCCGATGGCAACCTAGCCTAGTTCATGAGACATTTTTTCAAATTAAATTCACATAAATAGAAAATTTTAATATAAAATTAATCTCACAGATGAGATGAGAAAGCGGATTTTTAAATAGAAACTGTTCATAAGTTTCCAATGTTTTTATATCCAATTTCAATATTAAAATGGTTCCAATGAAATAAATAGGATTAATAGATATATATTTTTTTTAATTTTACTTTAAACTGAATTTAATATATAATTTATCTTTATAAATAATTTAAATGAAAAGAAAGTTTTCAATTAAAAATCAGTATTTTTCACTATTCATCAAAAAATTAATTTTTTTAGAAATTTTTTAATAATTCACCCTTATATAATTTTTAAATAATGATTTAAAAAATAAATTTTATTTTTTCAAATAAATTTTCTAATAGTGGAAACAAATAAATTTAAATAAAAACTCGCAAACGCGATGAAAAAGAGGGTTTTTGATATGTTTATTTTTTTTTCTAGCACAGTATGATTTTATATTAACTCTATGTATAATAAAAATCATTATATGAATATTAATTAAAATTTATTGATATATAATATATAAATTTAATTTAAAACATTCCACATTAGATATTATTTAAATTAATTAAAATGGAGAAGCATTATGCATTTTAAAATATTTTTTAGAAAAACCATGTTTTTAAACCCAAAAACAGACTTACACTAACAACTAATTTAATATTGATTTAGAAGTTATTAAATGGTTTAAATATAAATAAATAATTATCATGTTACTTTAAATCATATTCAAAACCTATTGTTACTTTAAAATTTCTTAATTTACTCAAAAGAAATGACATTTTTACTAAAATCGGTATTTTTTCACTACTCATTGAAAGATCAATATTTTCAAAAAAATACCAAAATTTAACCCATAATAAATTTTGATATTGCGATTCCAAAAATTAATTTAATTTTATCAAATAAATTTTCTAAAAGTTCAAAAATTAATTATAATATTTTTTCCATGAAATGAAATAAAAACATTTTTGAAGAAAACATATTTTTGAAGAATAATATTACTTTAGTAAAAATTGATTGATTATTTAAAAATAATTTATCAATATCCTATATTGAGTTTGAAATTTATATATATACACACACATATATATATTATAATCTAGTTAATACTATTTATACCCCTCAATTTGATAATTATGTTTTAATGGTTATATATATCATGGTTCGTTTAAGCTCGATGTTGTGTGTTGAATACGTTATCAAACATAAAAAAATTAGGGTGAATATACAACAAGATATTTAAGAGATTAAATTAATTTGAAAGGAAATATATCATAAATTCTCAGGGTGTTACATTCTCATATAAGCTTAGTGTTTCGTGTCACTTATTCTGTTAAACATAGTTTTCTTCTTTTAAAATCTCGGGGTATTACATCCTCCCCTTTTAAAAAATTACATCCAAAAAATTTAAACATTATATTGGTAATGAATGGATGTACATTTGAAAATACTATTGTGTTAAACCAACATCATAAAAAGGGTTAATAAAACATTCTCTTAATAATGGGGAAAGGGATGCACACATGTAATATGAAATAACACATAACTAGGTTTCCAAATAGGATAACATAGGTAGTAATGGAAAAAATGAAAATAATTATAGAGAGTGATTGAGGTTATTGATCACAATCAAGTTAATGATCAATCAAACGTTAATGGGATCAAAACCATAAATCTTTGATGATTTAAAAGACTATTTTATTAAACTAATATGAATGCAATAGGATAAAATTTTCTTTTCAAGATACTTTTCCTAGATTTGAGTAATTATTTTCCATATAGACTAAGATCATAAGGAAATATACTTACTTTAGGAGTACAATTTCATCCTTTTGTGAATTTACACTACAATCTCAAATTTTTTTCTAAAAAATGAGTATTCAAGATGAATTCATCATGCATGAAGCACTATAAAAAAAATTCAAGACCACGTAACCATAAAAGTGTTAAAAAGTTATTCCTCTTGATTTTGAAATTAACTAAAACCAAAATTATTAGAACATGGTAAGAGAATTCTCAAAAATAATAAACTTTCATATGATACATTATTCATCAAAAATTCAATAGTAATACCCAAGGTTGAAGATAAATCATTCCATAACCCTATATACCAAATAACCTCAATAACCCCAAAATAAAAGAGTGTTTTAACCTCAAATTTTATCTCATTCCTTTCCAATTTCAAGCCCAAAAAATGGTGATCTTATATTGAGATAACATTAGTCACATAGTCTCCAAATTACTTTCAATTTTATGGTTATCAATATGATAAAACTTATTTTCTAAATATCAAAGATCATATAAACCCTAAAGGTTATGAATAAATTTAATCTTATTTCCCCAAAATTTAAATTAATAGTTCATGTCAAACCATGTATTTAAAAATACTTCAACCTACTAAAAATTATCCTAAAATTTCATCAATTACTTTTAGATCTCTTCGCTTAAAACCGAAAAGGGGGGTCTAAGAATTTGAACTTATTATAATCCCTTAGATTCTAGACCTATGACAGTATCTATAATTCTTAAGATAAACTCACATTAAAACATCCTAATCTACAAAGTTATCTAAACATTTCCTCTGATAACAACAATAAAATTCTCAAACACACACTCTCCGAATCAGTTCTGAAATTGTTAGTTTACATTTCCGGATTTGATACTGATGGTGGTTACCCAATTTTCTCCATCCAAAGATTACAATATCAAAAGGAAATATTGGATCACTTACATTCTCAAGGACATTTTTGGTTTATAGTTTAAAATAATTAGGAAAAAATCCTACATAAACAATACCCATGTCATTAAATGATCATTTCTCCTACTTAATTCAACTTTACTTATTTCACATTATTTCATCATTGTCATCTATATGAAACACTAATATAAATAATTAATTCAAAATAATTTCTTGATAGAATAGGGAAAAGGAAAAATAATAATGGTGACCTCAAATTATATGTAATGGTAAACATAAGTATTAACAATTTAATGTCATCAACGAGAATAGAAGTGCTTAAGGGTATAAAGACATAATCAAAGTGAATGAGAGAATAATAAAATAAATCATAACCAAAAATACCTATATTATAAAATATGAAAACATTTAAAAGGAAAGAGTTATCCGAATCAATAATTATGAGCCATGTGATGTCAATCTTGATCGCAAGAAACATTATAAATCCATAACAAGCATCACAAAAATATATTGGTATCTTAGAACATTTTTCTTCATAAACCATATTAAACCCATGTCAAAAATAACTAGAACCGGTTAAATACACATGGGAATTTTGTTCATTCCATACACATTATTTTTTTTTTCATTACATACACTTTAAAATAATGATACCTTTCATATTCTCGATAAAATACAAGCGGGAATTGTTTAGAAAATGAAATGAATATTCCTTTAATAAAAATTAAAGGAAAAAATTGGGTGAAAATGTGTTTAATAAATCATTTTAGGAATTAAATAAACATTTTTTTAAAATATTTTTAGAAAACATGTTTTTGGAAGAAAAGGGGTTTTCGATTGAAGAGATAAACCAAGATGATTTTTATTAAAAACATTTTATCAATTATTGTAAGTAACAAAGAGTGTAAAATGTTAATATTACTTGAAAATAGAATGAATATCTACATGATAAGATAAATAATGATAGTTTTTGATTGGTAGATCATAATATTTAAACATTGGATACATAATCAGAAACAATCTTGATAAATGACGAGATTGTAACATAAAAATCTTATCACCTTAGTAACTTTGAATTGAAATCCCCAAGATAGAGATATCCTCAAATGGATATCTAAATCCAAATAATTTTCAGTCTAATCATAATAAAATACATTAATTTTAATAATATACACCATATAAAATAAATAGGTGGTCAATAAGGAATGTTTCTCACGATAGTAAAAAGTGAGATGGAAATTCATTACCTCGCACTTTCTTTTGGTTGAACATGATTTATAATTATGTATAATAGTTTTAAACATGTTATTAACTTATTAAATAACCATATTAATATTTAAAATATCATATATGATCTCTTTATGACATCTTATCACCCGTTTATTAATAATCTTTCATTCTTTTCATTAATTCAGTAGTTAATCACTTTATTTTCTCATTTGTGATTTTTCATGAAATTTATGATTCTTGTGCACATGATATAGTTATATTATATCTAGAATAATAAAAATAACATAAATATAAAATTTACACATAAAATATGTTTTTAAAAACAATCATGAAATGTTGTTATGAAAAATGAAGTATGTTACAATTATGGGGATGGTAGTTCGTATGTACGCTTGAGTAACATTTCTATTTTTCAATGATCATTATGAAAAATGGTAAGTAATATTTTATATTTAAATAATGATAATTTTAACACCCCAAGTTTCAAAGGTACACTTCCCTTTGAATAATACAGTAGCGTGTGTTGTACGTAACTTCGAGTTCTAACACACACCACAACCAATCAAACTAGCCGTTATGAATAGTAATAACCACTTTTTGAAATTTTATAAATTTCATCTTTCAAAATGGACTTCATTTTTGGATTCGTAATATCGAAATTAGCTTAGGGTGAATTTTTGGAATTTTTCTGAAAACATTCAATTTTTGATGATTAGTGAAAAAAAAACACTCAGTTATTGTTTAAAACCAAATTTTTATTTAAATAATTATTTATTTTATTTAAATTTAATTAAGGTCAAAATAGATACATAATACCTATATATGATCAATGTAATTCATTGGAGTTAGTTCAGAATAATTTTAGATATATAAAAATTTTATTGAACTTTTCACTGACTTTTACCCACCTCCTAGGAGAATTTGAAAATTCACATAAAACTTAATTTTACCGCTTATGTGAGTGGAATTTCAAAAATAAAAGAGACATTGTTAATATCAAGGAGTAAAATTTGGTTCAATAAGATGAAAATAATTTTTGGTGAATAGTAACTTTTTACTTTTATTTACCATGGTTAAAAGTAAATAGGGTAATTAAGGGTAAAAATGGTATTAATATTACCCTAACACATGTCCTAATTCCATTGGACAAGTGTATGTCGACCAAAAAAACATTAGTAATAAAATATTATCATTTAGGTCCACTTGGATTAGATTAGGACATTTATTATTATTTAATTCAAAGAAGAGTTAAAAGAGTTAAAATCAATGTTTAATTAATAAAACAATTTTAATACAGGGTTATACATAAGATAAATTCGATTGTAAATATTCATTAGAAATATAAAAATATTTCCTACATAATGGTATTTTATTTATAATTTTTAGACATTATATAATTTAATTTATTTATGACACAATGGTGATGCAGTAATTACCTAATTAGTAAAATATTAAAATAATTGATATTATAAATACCCAAATAAATATAATCTGAGACTTTTAATGAATTAAAAGAATTTTATAGCTTAATATTACATGTTAGTATTTATTTAATTATGTTTTTTATAAGTAATCATGATGTTATGATTTTCAAAAAAATCAAATACAAAATAGTGTCAAAATTGACATAAAAGAGTTTTTAAAAACAAAATTATATTATTAATTGACATTAAATTCCTAAAAATATAAGGTTTGGCCAAAGGACTTATATCATGATAGGTGTATCATTAATGGACCACTTGGGGGTATCTTGGATTTATATAGTAAGTTTATTAACTATATAATATAAAAATACAAAGTGACATGGTAAATGTCAAACTAATTAACTAAGAGTTAAAACTAAAAGATAAGGTTAATATAGTGAACCAAACCTGTCTAAAATCTATTGGTTGAACAGATTTTGACCCATACCCACCTTAGACTTTTAATAATCCACTTTTGAGCCTTTAGAAACCGAATATAAATTTATTATAAATTAATACTTTAAGTTTTTCCTAAAGAGCCCCTCCTCCCCCTTATAAAAGGACACCATTTCTAAACAATTATTCACACCTTAAAAGCCTTTTGGTTCCGCAAAATCCTACAAAAATATTCTCTAAACTTCCCTCAATTCAACCTAGAGGCCTTATTTTGATCAGAAAGCCAACCTAAGGATCCCTTTTGATCAAATCAAAAGGAAGAACCTGAAGAAGAGGTAATGTTTTCACCACCCTCTTTGAAGTTACTTTCTTCTTCAACTTCTTCTCTATTTGTTATTTCCATTCTAAAATAATAACTCCAGTATCTTATATATACCTTGATGTTATTATAAATATGGTACAACCATATTCATTATTATATCAATCCTTTTAATGACATGTCACCATACGTGCGTACGTACGGCTTACCGTCTCCACATCGGGGTGTAATTGTTATTCAATACAATATTATTTGGATGGGTATAATAATGATGTGAAATTCATGTAAATAATAAATATAACAGGATAATGATTCTTTATATATGATATAAAATCTAATTATATATTAGTTTAATATCAAAATAATGATATAGTCGCTCGTGCGTACGTACGGACTATCGTCTCCACGAACGCGATGAGATTCATTCCCCATCGTATCCATTCAAGACCAATTTTCATTTGATGATTAAAAATAATGTTTAAGGACTTTATATAATTATGTATATGAATAAGATACAACTTATACATAACAAACAAGACTTACATAACAAAACATATAAAAGAAAACGAGTAAGTTAACACCCGAAACGATGATAATACTAAGATATTATTAATCAATGTTAAAAGATCATATATGATATCATATTAATGTATATGATTATCGTATAATTTAATAACAATTATTTCACCATTATACAGGATTTTTACCTACCCTCAACCAAGGAAAAGTACAAGGTAAGGGTTTATTTCACAATCTCTTCATTATCCGAGGTTGTTTATACATAATTATCTACAGGGACCTCTTTATTATCCACATCCATGTTTCTTAAAAAAATGTATTTCAAATCATTCTTAATATATTATATACTATGGGTTAATGTCATTTTTACCTTTTTTGACCTTTTATAAGAAGTTTATAAAGGAATCTTTCCGTTTTTTTCCAGACAAGGTCCTTTTTAAACTTTTCGACAGAGTTAAGGTAAGATTGTTTTTTTAACTTATACGGCGGGTGCAACTATTTTCCACCATTGTAAAATCTTAGAAGATTCCCATACAAGCTTATAAGAATATTTTCAAAGTAAATGTTTTATTTTATAATTATGTGACTTTTAAATGATTAAAAAAAAGAGATATTTCTATCAAATAGTTTTGATTTCATCTATGTCAAAATCTTTTGATGGATTTTAAGCTTATTTGAAGTTGATTTATTATGATACAAAACTTCCATATTGTATTGAAATTTTTGTGATATGTTTGACTGTGGATGTGTTATTTTTATACCATTAATGGTTTATAGAAAAAGTATTGACATTTCGTATGCTAGTTTTAATACAAATGTTTATGTTATGTTTAAACTTGTTCATATGAGGAATGCATTGGACTTAATAAGTGACGGGTGGAGCCCGCTATGGCTCCTCGATGCATCGGTAGGTCTCATGAGACAAACTAGTGTCTTGTAATGAGGCCTTGACAAAATCTTATTTGTATTCTTGGAATGAGGCCTTGGCTACGTGGTTATGATAGTCTGACATTATGCATTCCTTCATTATGAAAGTGGTTATTGATATTACATGTAATTATTCGACTAGTAGAATATCCATGTGAATAAGTGAATGGAATTATTTCATTTTATCTTTTCCATATTATTCTGAAGTTCAAGTTTAAAAGTCTTTTGTTTTAGTTATACATTACCTTAAATGTGTATGCTTATTTATGAACATTTCTGCTATATTGTTATTCTTACTGGGCATTTGAGCTCACCCCTTTCAATGTTTTGTTTTTCCCAGGATGTGAAGAAGTATTTTATGAATGACCTACAGGGATAGTATAAGGAGATATGATTGTGGAGACAAGATGTTGTTCTAGTTTTCACTTTATGATGTAATGTAAACTTTATGAATGTATCTATTTATTCCAAGGCTACTAAACTAATCGGTATTTCGAGATTTGATCTTTCTTGTGATCATGCCAATGTTATGTAATAATGCACCGACTCTGGGTAACTGGGGTCTCAACGTTATAGTTAGTATTAGAGGAAGTTTAGTACAAATCTTGGAAGCTAGATTTAGATAAACTCTGATTAGAGCACATAGACCTAAGATGGACTTTGAGGATTAGTATTGAAGAAGTTCCTAGAATTTTGGTATTTTAGAGATTTTGTGAGTTTTCCGAGAAATACATCCCTGTCTAGATACGAGAAGGTAGAGGTGGCTCTAGCACATATGTACTTAGGGGTAAAACCCGAAAACACCTCTTTGAGCTAGACTCGAACGGGAAATGGTGCACGACAACGGGCCTTGCTGCACTCTTGGTTACGACACTCCCAGGGGATATTCTTAGGATAATTATCATTTTCTTTACAAAACATTATGAAGGGTTTATGAGTATATAATTCCTCAAAGAAGACATTTTTATGATTATGGATTATATCCATAAATAGTTCAATTTATGTTAAGTGTTTTAAAAGTATGGAATTATATATTTTGATTCATAAACTGATCTAGTTTATGCCATTATTTAGAAATGGTTCCTAGTGGAAGGAATGGAAACTGTATCAATGCACACACTCCATGTAGGGATTTCCCTCCTACTCAAGATAATTATAGTGGTGATGGTGATGCAACCGGTGCTGATCAGCTAATCACCATACTGGGACAACTCACTCAGGTTATGAATAATAACCTTACCCATATGGAGCACCATGATCTGCAGCGTGGAGGATCAATGTTAGACCGCTTCATGAGGAAAAAAACCACCAACATTCAATGGGAGTACAAATCCCTTAGTAGCTAAGCAATGGATAAGTTCCCTAGAGAAAATATTTCAGGGTTTGGGGAGTAGTGAAAGGGAAAAAGTTATCATGGAAGTTTATCGCCTCACTGGAGATGCTGATCAATGGTGGTCATTGATTCAAAACACAAAGGAAGATGATGAAGTTTCAAATATGGAATGGAGGGAGTTAAAATAGATTTTCTTGGAAAAATACTTTCCTTGTGACCATCAAGCATATATGGAAAGGCAATTTTTGAGTCTGAGGTAAAAGGAGGATGAGAATGTCACAAAGTATGAGGATAACATTACAAGGTTAGCAAGGTATGATGGAGATTATATACATAACCCAAGAAGTAAGATTGATCGTTTCTTTGATGGGTTAAAACCATTTCTTCGTCGAGCATTAGTCTCACAATACTTTCATCATATGAAGATATTGTCTCATGTTCTATCAAGACAGAAAAAGAATTATCTATGTCTTACGACTTTAAAGCAAAGAAATAGAAGAAGAGATATGCCGATCAATCTGGGAATGGAAATAAGGGGAAGAAGGGAAAAGTTGAATATCCATCCTGTAGTAAATGTGGGAAGAAACACCCCGGTACTTACTTGAAGGGAATGAGTGTCTGTTACAAGTGTGGTGAAAAAGGCCACCAAGCTTGTGATTGCAAAGGGAATAAAGAAACTACCAATGTTCGGTGCTATAATTGTAGGGAGAAGAGACATTATGAAAATGAATGTCCTAAGTGTCAGGGGAACTTACCTTAGAAAAGTCCAAGGGATCATGGCCAAGATTATGCTATTACTACTGGTGAGGTAGAAGCTCCGAAATATGTGGTGGAAGGTAATTTAATAGTTTCCTCAAGTTTATCAAATGCTTTATTTGATTCTGAATCATCACATTGTTTTATATCTTCCCAGTTTTCTAAGAAAATTAGATATTTTCAATTTGATTTAATGAGGGAGTTGTCATTCAAAACCCCTAAGGGAAGTATCATTGCTACAAAGTTCTGTGGATCCGTTCCCATTAGGGCATATAAATGTTCTTTATCTGCTGATCTCATCATCATACCCATGAATTAATTTGATATAATCCTCATTATGGATTGGATTTCAGACCATGATGTGAAAATTTATTGTAAGAAGAAGGAGGTTACGATTTTTGATGATGATGATAAAGAACACCTTATCTTTAGAGAAAAATCTTCACCACCTGATTCTTATCTAGATCCACCCCCAGTAGCTCAACTAAATTCAATTATTAGGGAAGAAGAGAATGAAATAACTGTGGGTGAGGAAAGGAATGTTCAAATAGAGGATGTACCTATTGTGAGAGAATATGTTGATGTGTTTCCGGAAGATTTACCTGGACATCCTCCAGAACAAGAAATTGAATTTTCCATTGATTTAATTCCTGGTTCAAGGCCTATATCGAAGACCCCTTATAGAATGGCCACTGTGGAATTAGTTTAAATAAAGAAACAACTAGAGGAATTGAGTAATAACAGATTTATTCTCCCAAGTGTTTCTCCATGGGGAGCCCCTGACCTTTTTGTTAAGAAGAAATATGGATCTATGAGGTTATGTATCGACTACAGGGAAATAAATTCTATAACAACAAAGAACAATTATCCCCTACATCACATTGATGATTTATTTGACCAACTTCTTGGAGCTCAATAATTTTCAATGATTGACCTTCGATCTGGATACCATCAGTTGTTTGTAAATAAGGAAGACATTCTGAAGACAACATTTCAAACCAGGTATGGGAATTACGCGTTTACAGTAATGCCTTTTGGGATGACTAATGCTCCCTCTGTATTCATGGACCTAATGAACAGAGTTTCCAAGGAACATCTCAATGATTTTTTGGTGGTATTTATTGATGATATCTTGGTATACTCCAAAAGCTTCGAATATCATGAAAATCACTTGCGCATTATCCTGAAGACTCTTAGAAGACATGAATTATATGGGAAGTTTAGCAAGTGTGAATTATGGCTTCAAGAGATTTCTTTTCTTGGCCATATTGTCTCCAAATATGGAATCTCTATCGATCCTTCTAATACAAGAGTAATCCAAGAATGGCCAGCACCGACGAGTATAACTGAGGTACGCAATTTTATTGGTTTAGCAGGTTATTATCAACGTTTCATCCAGAAATTTTCCCCATTGGCTAACCCATTAACGAAGCTCACACATAAAGGTGTTAAATTTGTTTGGACAAAAGAGTGTGAAGAATGTTTTGAAGAACTGAAGAGAACATTAGTCAATGCTCATATTTTGACTCTACCATCGGGAAATGACGGGTTTTTTATATATAGTGATGCATCGAAGAAAGGACTTAGTTGTGTCCTTATGCAGAATGATAGAGTTATTGCCTATGCATCACGAAAACTGAAAATTCATGAGCAAAACTATCCTACTCATGATCTTGAGTTAGATACTGTAATCTTTTCTTTGAATATTTGGGGACACTATCTCTATAGTGAAAAATGTGAGATTTATACTGATCACAAGAGTTTGAATTATATTTTCTCCCAGAAAGAACTCAAATTGAGGCAAAGGAGGTTACTTGAACTACTCAAGGATTATGATTGTACGATACACTACCACCCGGGGAAGGAAAATAAGGTGGAAGATGCTTTGAGCAGAAAGGATCATAGAGTTTTGAACAAGATGAGAGTTGAAAAGGATCCTATATACATGGATCTAGTAATGATGGATATGGGAATCACCATGGAAGTTGAAACCTCAATACTTTTTCAAATGGTTGTCAAACCATATTTACTAGAAAGGATAAAGAGTTCTCAGGCCGATGATGAAGAGTTTAAAAAGAGGATTAAAGGTGTGAATGATGGGAGATTGAGTGACTTTGTGTATGAAGATGGAATTTTGAAATTTGGGAGGAGACTTTGTGTTCCCGATATACCTGATCTAAAAAGGGAATTGTTGGACGATGCTCATAGTTCCAATTTCTCTATACACCCTGAGAGCACCAAAATGTATAGAGATTTTAAGGAACATTTTTGGTGGGACAATATGAAGAGGGAGATTACTTATTTTGTGTCAAGATGTATGGTTTGTCAACAAGTGAATGCTGGAAGGCAACAGCCTGGAGGAGTCATGAAACCTCTTACCATACCTGAGTGGAAATGGGATAATATTACGATGGAATTTATCATGGGACTACCAAAGACTCTTAGAAAGAACGATGAAATATGGGTCATTGTTGATCATCTTACCAAGTCAGCACATTTTCTTGCTATAAGGGAAGATTTACCACTTGAACACCTAGCAAGAATATATATTAATGAAGTTGTGAGACTTATGGAGTACCCCTATCGATTGTTTCTGATCATGATCCCTGGTTTACTTCAAGATTCTGGAAGAGTCTTCAGAAGGCCTTGGATACTAAACTTCATTTAAGCACTGCCCACCACCCTCAAACAGATGGACAATCAGAACAGACTATTCAAACCTTAGAAGACATGTTGAGATCTTGCTCATTTGACTTTTAGGGTATGTGGGATCAATATTTACCTTTCGTAGAATTTTCCTATAACAATATCTTCCATTAGAGTATTCAGATGGCACCATATGAAGCGTTATACGGAAAGAGATGTCTCACACCAACCTGTTGGGATGGTGTTGGTGAAAGAAAACTTGTAGGCCCAAAACTAGTGGAGGAAATGATGAAGAAGGTGAAGGTAATCCAAAACCACATCAAAGCAGCTCAAAGTAGGCAGAAGAGCTATGTTTACAACCAAAGGAAGTATTTGTAATTTCAGGTAGGAGACCATGTTTTCTTGAAGGTATCTCCATAGAAGTGAGTTATACATTTCGGTAAGAAAGGTAAACTGAGTCCTAGGTACATTGGACCATTCGAAATTCTATAACGAATTGGGGCTGTAGCTTACCATTTGGCAATGCCGCCAAATTTCTCCAAAGTTCACAATGTGTTTCACGTATCACTGTTGAGAAAATACACGCCTGACCCAACGCATGTACTTACTTTTGATGAATTAGAACTGAAACCCGATATGTCTTATTGCGAAGAGCCCGTCAGGATTCTTGATACGAAAGAAAAGGTGATGAGAAACCGGACGACTCATCTCGTAAAAGTTATATGGAGAAACTATAAGATGGAAGAGGAAATGTGGGAACCCGAGGAACTTATGATGAAGAATCACCCAAGTCTTTTCATGCGGTAGTATTCTAGAAATTTCGAGGACGAAATTATTTGAAGGAGGAGAGAATGTAACACCCCAAGCTTCCACGGTACGCTTCCCTTTAAATAATACAGTAGCGTGTGTTTTACGCAACTTTGAGTTCTAACACACACCACAACCAATCAAACTAGCCGTTATGAATAGTAATACCCACTTTTTGAAATTTCATAAATTTTATATTTCAAAATGGACTTCATTTTTAGATTCAGAATATCGAAATTATCTTAGGGTGAATTTTTAGAATTCTTCTGAAAATATTCAATTTTTGATGAATAGTGAAAAAAACACTGAGTTATTGTTTAAAACTGAATTTTTATTTAAATAATTATTTATTTTATTTAAATTTAATTAAGTTCAAAATAGATAAATAATACCTATATATGTTCAATGTAATTCATTGGAGTTAGTTTAGAATAATTTTAGATATATAAAAATTTTATTGAACTTTTCACCGACTTTTACCCACCTCCTAGGAGAATTTGGAAATTCACATAAAACTTAATTTTACCACTTCTGTGAGTGGAATTTCAAAAATCCGAGAGACACGATTAATATCAAGGATTAAAATGTGGTTCAATAAGATGAAAATAATTTTTGGTGAATAGTAACTTTTTACTTTTATTTACCACCATGAAAAGTAAATAGGGTAATAATTAAGGGTAAAAATGATATTAATATTACCCTAACACATGTCCTAATTCTATTGGAAAAGTGTATCTAGAACAAAAACAACCTTAGGAATAAAATATTATCATTTAGGTCCACTTGGATTAAATTAGGACATTTATTATTATTTAATTCAAAGAAGAGTTAAAAGAGTTAAAATAAAAGTTTAAATACTAAAACATTTTTAATATAGGGTTATACATAAGATAAATTCGATTGTAAATATTCATTAGAAACATAAAAAGATATCCTACATAATGGTATTTTATTTATAATTTTTATACATTATATAATTTATTTTATTTATGACACAATGGTCATGCAGTAATTACCTAATTAGTGAAATATTAAAATAATTGATATTATAAATACCCGAATAAATATAATTTGAGACTTTTAATAAATTCAAAGAATTTTATAGCTTAATATGACATGTTAGTATTGATTTAATTATTTTTTTTAGAAGTTATCATGCTGTTATGATTTTCACAAAAAATAAAATACCAAATAGTGTCAAAATTGACATAAAAGATTTTTTTAAAAAAATATTATATTATTAATTGATATTAAATTCCTAAAAATCTAAGGTTCAGAAAAAGGACTTATATCATGATTTTTGTATCATTAATGGACCACTTGTGGGTCACTTGGATGTATATAGTAAGTTTATTAACTATATAATATAAAAATACAAAGTGACATGGTAAATGTCAAACTAATTAACTAAGAGTTAAAACTAAAAGATAAGGTTAATATAGTGACCCAAACCTGTCTAAAATCTATTGGTTGAAAGGATTTAGACCCATCCACACCTTATACTTTTAATAATCTAATTTTGAGACTTTAGAAATCGAATATGAATTTATTATAAATTAATACTTTAAGTTTTTCCTAAAGAGCCCCTCTTCCCCCTTATAACAGGACACCACTTCTAACCAATTCTTCACCCCTTCAAAGCCATTTGGTTCGGCCAAAAACTGCCATAATATTCTCTCAACTTCCCTAAATTAATCTTAGAGGCATTAGTTTGATCATAAATCTAGCCTAAGGATCCCTTTGATCAAATCAAAAGGAAGAACCCGAAGAAGAGGTAATGTTTTCACCACCCTCTTTCAAGTTCCTTTCTTCTTAAACTTCTTCTTTCTCTGTTATTTCCATTATAAAATAATAACTCTGGTATATTATATATAATATGATGTTATTATAAAGATGTTACAACCATATTCAGTATTCTATCCATCCTTTGAATGACATGTCACCATACGTGCGTACGTACGACTTACCGTCTCCACGTCGCGGTGTAATTGTTATTCAATACATTATTATTTGGATGGGTATAATAATGATCTGAAATTCATGTAAATAATAAATATAACATGATAATTATTCTTTATATATGATATAACATCCAATTATATAATATTATAATATCAAAAGAATGATATTTTCCCTCGTGCATATGTACGGACTACCGTCTCCACCAACGCGATGAGATTCATTCCCCATCATATCCATTCAAGACCAATTTTCATTTGATGATTAAAAATAATGTTTAAGGACTTGATATCATTCTTTATATGAATAAGATACAAAATATTCATAACAAACACATCTTACGTAACAAAACATATAAAAGAAAAGGACTAAGTTAACACCCGAAACGATGATAATATTAAGATATTATTAATCAATGTTAAAAGATCATATATGATATCATATTAATGTATATGATTCTTGTATAATTTAATAACAATTATTTCACCATTATACAGGAGTTTAACCTACCCTCAACCAAGTAAAAGTTAAAGGTAAGGGTTTATTTCACAATCTCTTCATTATCCGAGGTAGTTTATACATAATTATCTACTAGGACCTCTTTATCACCCACATACATGTTTCTTAAAAAAAGTATTTCAAATCATTATTAATATATTATAGACTATGGGTTAATGTCATTTTTACACTTTTTGACTTTTTATAAGAAGTTTATAAAGGAATATTTCTGTCGTTTTCCAAACAAGGTCCTTTTTAACCTTTTCGATAGAGTTAAGGTAAGAATGTTTTTTAACTTATACGGAGGGTGCGGCTATTTTACACCATAGTAAAATCATCGAAGCTTCCATTAAAATATTATAAGATTATTTTCAAAGTAAATGTTTTATTTTATAATTATGTGAATTTTAAATGATTTCAAAAAAAGAGATATTTTTATCAAATAGTTTTGATTTCATCTATGTCAACATCCTTTGATGGATTTTAAGCTTATTTGAAGTTGATTTATTATGATAAAAAACTTCCATATTGTATTGAAAGTTTTGTGATATGTTTGACTTTGGATGTGTTATTTTTATACCATTCATGGTTTATAGATAAATTATTGACATTCCTTATGCTAGTTTTAATACAAATGTTTATGTTATGTTTAAAACTGTTCAGATGAGGAATTCCTTGGACTTAATAAGGGACGGGTGGAGCCCGCTATAGCTCCTCGATGCATCGATAGGTCTGATGAGACAAACTAGTGTCTTGGCACGAGGCCTTGAAAAAATCTTATTTGTAGTCTTGGAACGAGGCCTTGGCTACGTGGATATGATAGTCTGGCATTTTACATTCATTCATTATGAAAGTGGTTATTGATATTGCATGTGATTATTAGACTAGTAGAATATCCATGTGAATAAGTAAATGACATTATTTCATTTTATCTTTTCCATATTATGATTATGGTCATTTTTAAAAGGATTTGGTTTTAGTTATACATTGCCTTAAATTTTTATGCTTATTTATGAAAGTTTCCACTATATTGTTATTCTTACTGGGCATTTGATCTCACCCCTTTCAATGTTTTATTTTTCCCAGGATTTGAAGAAGTATTTTATGAATGACCTGTAGGTATAGTATAAGGGGATTTGAGTGTGGAGAGATGATGTTGTTGTAGTTCTCACTTTATGATGTAATGTAAACATTATGAATGTATCTAGTTATTCCAAGGATACTAAACTAATTGGTCTTTAGAGATTTGATCTTTCTTGTGATAATACCAATGTTATGTAATAATGAACCAACTCTATGTAACTGGGGTTGGGGAATTACAATAATAATATCAAATAATATACTAATTCACTAAATATACTTATATATATCATTTATGTGGTGTGGTGATGAAAAGAGAGTCACAACTGTTCGTGAAGGCGGTAGTCCTCAAGTACACGAATGATGTTATCATCTTTTTAGTGTAAAAGATAAAATGATATATTATCTTTTAGAAATGATAAATATTTCATTAATATAATAATTATTTCATTTATATCAAATATAATCATTAATTTTTTCCTTATTACCTTCCATGTAAAGTGTTAGTGAGAAAATGAATCACATTGATTTGCGTGGCGGTAGTTCTCTATACACACGAACGATGTTATCTTGTCCCCTACATAATAGAAATTAAAAGGTTGTATATGATATAATGAATAAATAGGTAAAAATATTTTATAAATATCACATATATAATTATATCAATTATCATACCAACCATGAATGTTGGTAATGGAAGAATGAATAGAATCAGTTCGCGAGGTGGTAGTCTTCCATACACACAAATGATGATTTTGTAAAAAATTTGATGGAAGTGAAGAGGGTTTTAGGTCATGAAAATATTATAAAAAATTCCCAATATATTTATTATACTTTGGTCATAATATCATAAGGGTTTAATAATAATTTAATGAGGTGTAGAAAGAAATAAAAAAAGATTCATGTTGAAGAACATTACCTCTTCTTCAGGTATCCTCCTTAGGTTCACACTAAATCCTTCCTAGGTTGGATTCATTCCTAGAATAAGGATTATAGGAAGAGGGTAGGAAATTTTTTGTGTAATTTTTTAGGTATTTTATATACCAAAGTGGTTTTAAGGTGTGATGGATAGAGGAGAGGGAGTGGCCATTTATAAGCGGGGGAGAGGTCACACTTGGTAATTTTGAAAATAATTGAGTGCTCCCAAGTTTTTCATATGTAAAAAGGGTCCAAAATTTATAATTATAAATCCTAAGAGATTTAATGGTATAAAAATCATAAAATATTTTTTATAAAAGTGTATATATAATTTTTACCCTTATCATTTTTGTTTAACCCCATGGTAAAACCATTTTTACCCTAACCGCAGTAATTAATTTTTACTGTATTCACTATGAATTTTGAAAAAATTTAAGATAATATAATTAGAAAATATAAATTGTTATAATTAAAAATATTTAATCCATTTTCCAAATTTATATTCACATAATATTAAAAATTTTAATTTAAAATCAATCACACGGACACAATGAGAAAATGGTTTTTTAAAGAGAAAATGTTCAAAAGTTTATAGAGTTTTTATAACCAATTTCAATAAGTAATTGGTTAAAATGACCTAAATTGGATTAATAGTTATAAAATTTAAATAATTTTACTTTAAAAACAAATTTAAAATATACTTTTAATTTTTAAATAATTGAAATGAAAAGGCGGTTTTCCATTAAAATTCAGTATTTTTAATTATTCATCAAAAATGAAACTTTTCAGAAAATTATCAAAAATTTAACCCTATATAATTTTGACATGCTGATTTATAAAATTAATTTTATTTTTTAAAATAAATTTACTAATAGTATAAAAAATTAAATATAAAACAAAACTCGCAAATGCGATGAAAAAGCGGGTTTTCGATAAGTGTTTTTTTCAAGCATAAGATGATTTTATATTAACTCTATGTCTAATAATAATCATTATATGAATATAAATTAAACTTTATTGATATATAATCTATAAATTTAATTTAAAACATTCCCCAGTATGTATTATTTTAATTAATTAAAATGGATACACATTATGCATTTTAAAACAATGTTTAGAAAAATATTTTTTTAAACCCAAAAACAAAGTCATACTAAAAACCAATATAAAGTTGATTAAAAAGTAACTGATTTGTTTAAATATAACTATATAATACTTATATTACTTTAAATCATATTAAAAACATATTGGTACTTCTAACTTACTTAATTTGTTGAAAAGAAATGATATATTTACAAAAATCGGTATTTTTTAACTATTCACTCAAAAATCAATGTTTTGAAAAAAAATCCAAAATTTTAGACCAATGTAAATTTTGATATTATGATTAAAAAAATAAAGTAAATTTTATTCAATTTTTTTTCTAATATTTCAAAAAAAAATAATTATAATATTTTTTCCAAGAAATACAATAAAAAGCATTTTTGAAGAAAACATATTTTTGTAGAATAACTTTACTAAAAATTGATTGATTATTTACTAAAAATTTATCAATATCTTATATTGAGTGTGAAATTTATATATATATGCATATATATATTTGAAAAAGTAGTCAATACTATTCATATCTTCCAATTTAATGGCTAGGTCTTAACGATTATATATATCATGGGTCGTTTAAACTCAATGTTGTGTTTTGAATACTCTATCTAACATAAAAAAATATCAGGGTTGAGTGTACCAAAAAATATTTAAGAGATTAAATTTATTTAAAAATAAATATATTGTAAAGTCTATGGGTGTTACATTGTCATCTAAGATCAACATTTTGTGTCGCTGACGCAATCAAACATAATGTTTTTTTAAATCTCATCCTATTAGAGAGGGTATAATATAGCATTACATCAAGATCATAATATTTTGACCCTCTCTAAGTGATTAGTTTTAGATAAAGTTCTAGGAATCCCTCTTAGAGGCCAGGATGGGAACATCTATCATATTTTCCCCTCGGTGGGGTTCTTGGAATCAATGTCACCAACTTTACATGGGAATTGATCCCCTAATTACTGGGTTAATCCAGATTAGGATTTTTTTATAACCCATGGCCCTTAGTGTGATCCTGTCACACTCTGACTTTTATAAAATTTATTTTATTTTACTATTTTCTGGCCCTGAAATTTTTTTTCCAGGGTTTGGGTCATAGTCGGTTTAAAATTTTGGGTACTTATTTAAAAACGCGTGTTTTGATCTTAACTACATCCAGTATATTGCGGTCGAAGCCACGCGACGTTGCTTGGGTCACTGTGCGACATCGCCCGATTCATCGTACTCCCTTCTTGGTGGTCATCTAATTAAATAAAATGGATTAACAATAAAGCAATAAAATTAATAATGTGATGAAATAAAAAAATAAAATAAAATAATTCTTCTTAAAGATAATAATAATAATAATTTTATTCAGGGATATTAATATTATCATTATTACCATCATTATCATAATTGTTATAATTTTTTTTCTTTCTTATTTTATTTTAATTTATTGTCATCAATTGAGTTCTACCATCTTATTTATTATTATCATTATTATTCTAATTTTAGTTTACTATTATTATTGGTTTTATTTTAGTTGTATTTCTATTTCATTATTGTTTTTTTCTTTCCTCCCCTCTCCTAGTGGTGTTAGGGTTTCATATTTTTCTTCTCGAGCTGCACTCCCCTTCTCCCTCGTAGTCCTTGTGCGCTGCACTCCCTACCCCCATGCTGGTCACTCATCTCGCGGCCCTCCACCTTTGCTGGACTCCTCCCAGCCAGCCTGCTCACCTGCTCGCCACCCTCCTCCTCCCGATTGTCACCGCGCCGCAGCCATGGCCAACCGCCGACCTCCCCATGCTCTGTCCAACAACCCTAGCTCACGCTGCACCTGGCTCAGTACGCTGCAACCCTTGGCCAAGCATCTCCTGGCCAGCAGTCGCACACCTGCAACCCCCCAGCCAGCCGCTCAAACTCCATCCGTCGTCGCCCTCCCTGACGCCAGCTACACCGCCCAGGTGGTCGAACCCCATCGCGTCGTGCCCTGACCTCCCGACCAGCAGGTCTGTTCGAGAAACCTAGTTCGGTGCACACCCCCCGGCTTCTCGGCTCTATCCGAGGTGCCCCCTTTTATTGCAAGCGCCTCTTCCAGCAACCGCGACCCCAGCCACTGACTCCTCTTCCGGTGTGTCATTCCCCGATAGTCTCCTCTTCCTTCCTCCCAACAGTTTGAGTTCTTGTTAATTGGAGTTTTGGTTTTCTAATGGGAAGAGTGTCCAAATTTAATGTTGACTCATAATACTTTTGATTCGGTTGTTTGTTTTAGGATCTAATTTGGATCCCACATGGTGCGATTGTGGTGTGATTGGTGTTTGACACCAATTTTTGGGAGTTTCAACGTCTGATGTAAGTTGTTCTGTGCCCTAACACCATTTGATGATTTTAATATGATTAATTGAATTTATTAGTGCATTCCTTGACTTCTTTTTGTGGTGCAAAGGGTGTTTTTTGTTTTGAAATGGTTGGTGTGTTGTTGTTTTGGTTGCTGTGTTTTTATTAATGTGTTTGTTTTGGTGTTGTTTTGGTGCAACGTTTTCAAAATTGTTATGAGGGAGCATTTGGATGGTGAAAACTATGTTTTCAAGGGTATTAAGAGGTTTATGTGTTAAAAAGTGATTTTTCAATGAGAATCAAATCATTTTCGATGTGTCGACATTGGTTTTCAACTGTGTAGAAATTTATTAGATTGTGTTAGTTATGTGAATTATATCTTGAAAAGGTTATGATGAGCGGTTGATTTTCAAGAACCATGTATACATGAAATAGGGCATGTTTTTGATATAAAACCCTCTTTATGTCACTTGGAGGAGTTTATAGTGTCGGCCCTTGTTCTTCTATTTAATATTATTTTATAAGTTGTGAAGATTGATTATTTCTTTTGAGTGTTTAAAGATGTGAGATATTTTTGGAAAAAAATGTTTCATAAGTTTTAAATTGTTTTAGGAAATAATGTAAATGGTGTGAAGTATATTTTGAAAACATGTCGAGGGGGTTTTTGCATTGTTTGTTCATTTGGTTTTTCATAAGTCAGTGGTTATGGTTTTTCAGTTGTTTTTCATTTGTCACAGCGCATTGGTGAGGAAAACCCATGATATTGTGGTCTTCAGTAGGCTGCACGTACTTGTGCGCGAGTGTGAGACGTGCCACGTCATCATCCTAACCAAGCTGTGAGTCGAGGTAGATCCCCCACTGCACTCGCCTTTAAATTTAGAATTTATTGATTGCTTGATATTTTATTAATTTTAATAAATGGGAAATAATATAAGATAATTAATTTTTAAATGATTATTTTGTGTAAAAAGATCCGTTTATTTTATACACGACACTTGAAACATTTTCATGATGAGCGGACACCCAGTAGTGAAAGAATTCCCGTTTTTCCTTTAAACATAATTCACAGAATTTTAAATGTAGTTATGGTTTATTTATAAATGATTTATTTTGAAGCGTGAACAAGTGTTTTGGTTCACTTGAGAATTGAGGATTTTACTTAAAATTGGTGAAGGCCCGTTTGGAACTTTAATAAAATAAAAATTAGTTTGGAAAACTCTATTTGGTGTGACTCAGAGGTGATATTTGGTGTATGTTTACTGCATGATTTGTGAGTGATGTTTGTACTGCTTTATTGACTTTGTTGACTCACCCCTTTCCTGTTTATTATATGTGTTGACATGGGAACCTGGCATAGTAAGTGAATTTTCTGAGAATGATTGCCGCACTAGTTTAGATTACGAATTGGCTAGTGGCCCTTAGAACGGATGACACTCTGCTAGGGGATTGGGCCCCTTGGTTAGGCCATGTAGGGAAACACCGGGCATTAGGGCGTTATGACATCATCGAGAGTAGGCATGCCTTCTGGATGAGTCACATGTATGGTATGTTCTGGATTGTTTACATGCTCCTAGGTTTGACCCATGTTTCTTTTAGTGTTTATTTATATGTGGCAGACAATTGAGAAGTCTATTTCGGTAGCTGGCCCTTGTGTGCCACCTTTTCCATTGCCCTTAGTGCACGTTGCCTGTTGTGTGGTTTTCCCTTTTTACTAACAACTAAAATTTTGATTTCTTATTTTTTCGTAAAAATGATTTTAAAATGCAATGCACATGTTTATTTTAAACATTAAAATTGTTTTTAAATTAAAAAGGACAACGGACTGTTACTTGTTTTAGAAATGAAATTATGTGTTGAAACCCATATTTTGTATGCTTTAGTTCAAACCTGAAATTGGTAAATTCTTTATTTAAAGGTAGTGCATTGGGAATAGTTTTTTGGGCATGCCTAATGAGTTTTAATACTGATGCCTATAGTGTTTTCTTATTTTTAGTTTCTGTTGCAGGTTTCACTCGAGCTTGCTCGCTGTGAGAGAGAGTTGGTTGTGGTTTTGTGAGAGACTCTTGGGGTTGCGAGGAGTTTTGGCCATGGTCAGGTTAGTTTGTTATTGTTGGTTGTTCTTCCTTTTTGTTTCCTTTATTTGTTTTGTGTTGTTATGTTTTCTTTCCGCTGCTTTATTTATTTTTATTGGGAGAAATCATTCCCCTCTTGTTCTCTGTTAATGCCCTGGCACTTGTCGCCAGCCCGGGAGGATCGGGAATGCCTCTTGGGCCATGTCCCGGATCGGCTCGGGTGACCGGTTTAGGGTTGACCCGGGTTGGTTCGTGAAAAAATGGTATCAGAGGGGGAATTTTTTCTCTCTTGGGTCATTTTATTTTGGTATGGAGTCATGGTAGACTGGATTTAAGGTTGTCGGGACTCGGCGTCCTGACTACGAGTAAGGTTCCAGGACAGCACACCTCGTGGCGGGAATCGAGATACCAAAGTAAGTTGAGTTTTGTCTACATCCTTGGTTCATGTGGTTAATTTTGTTTGGGGGAAATGAAAAATGAGTAGGGTCAGTGGTACCAGTGAGCTCGTAGGGTTTGGAAGGCCCTGCGGAGCCGAGGATGCTATCCTAGAATACTCTCTGTGCCGGTGGCGTGATTGGCTTATGGCCTCCAACCATATGTCCCAGTCACCCGCCAACACTAGTATCCTCTTTAATTGTTCCTCGTCTCTTTGTTTTGGATTCGTGGAAATTTGGTTTGTAATAAA
Source organism: Viscum album (assembly GCA_963277665.1). NCBI lineage: Eukaryota > Viridiplantae > Streptophyta > Magnoliopsida > Santalales > Viscaceae > Viscum > Viscum album. The sequence goes on from OY728167.1 coordinate 692,150,572, forward strand.
AAATGATTTAGTGTTTTAATAATCAGTGGTTGTGTGGTGTGTCCTTGTATTTTGGGAATGTTGGATGTGGGGCGTTTCGAGCCGAGAATCCTTTTTGGATAAATTGTGTCTTGAGTTTGATCTCTTAGCAGTTAGTTGGTGTGAAAGCGTGTGGTTTGTGGTTTCTTTTGAAAAAAAAATGCTTCGGGAAGCCCTTTCAGTGGCCCCCCCTGCACGTTTAGTGGTCGCTTGTGGTATGTCTCAGATATTTTACCCGTTTGGTTGGGTCCATGGTTTTCTTTCTTGACTAGTGCACGCCCCCTATAAATCATTAACATGTGATTGAAGTGTGACCACAGACAATTCGCCATTGGCCGGCCCTCTAGTTGATTAAAGGACTCTCCCTTTTTAGTGATAGTTCTAAGTTTGTCCCTTTTTATTTTTTAGTTAAGCGGATCCCCTCGTGGAAATATGACAAATGCGAGGGGAGTTTGAGGGAGTTTTGGTCTATTTGAGTTATCTGATTCGTCGGGTGAGAAGTTTGGCACTGTTGCGCCTGAAGGATTCCCCCCAGAAACAGTGAAAGGAATTCCAGCAGGGTAGGGTGAAGGCAGTTCAGAGTTATCAGTGCTGACCGATTTCTTGAAAGGCTTTTAGTTCCTTCATCGACCACAAGGGTCATGTTTGGTGATGTCTTGCAGTGTGAGTTCTCTTTGAAAGAGAAAGGGTGGATTTTGTAGGGTCCTTCAAGAATCGCTATTTTCATATGAGTGCGTCATTATCTTAGGGAGTGACAATTTTTTCTGATCAAAGGAGAGTGTTTGTCGTGTATCTTTACTTCTTAAGTTTCTTAGTTAAGGAGAGGATATGATGCATGTTCGTCATCTAAAACCTTGTTATGGTGGGCGTGTTGTGAGGGAGTAGTTGAGTGTCATGGTGTGTTGTGTTTGATGGTGTGTGTCAGTTGCAGTGTGGGTGCATGTGGATCCAAAAATGAGAAGCTCTGTTCGGGATTCTTTAATGCCAGACTGCGAGGCAGGAGATGCTTCAAACATCAGGGCTCCAACCATAGGCCTTGGAGTGAAGTTGGCACGTGGTTAGGAACCCCATGAGTGTCTGGCACCCTAGCTTTATTTCTTTCATCAGTATTGAAAGAGAAGGGAGTTTAAAACATTTATTGTTACTGTTCAGTTCCAAATGACCCATTTGGGTGCGTGAGGTTTCCTGTAGCTATTAGGAAGCATGGTCATCTCGTACCTTAAAGTCCTGGGGGTTGCGTCCCACTGAATGTAATCGCTTTTAGTGGTCTGTATGGGGTTTGTTTGGGAGGATTAGTCTCAAAGTTAAACGGTGTTCATCCAGGGTTGTTGAGATGTTGTTTTGTCTTAGGTTGTGGTTTTGAGACCCCGGTAGTTGGGCCCGACCCTCCCCACCCCTTGTGGCGGGGTGGTTGGTCACTGTCCAGAAATTTTTTGAAGTTCTTGTATCTCTCGTCAGTCCTAATGGTGGGGATACCAACAACGGGTCTCGCTCAAAAGTCTCTGGAATAAAACGATGTTTTCCTTTTTCATAACGGTGGGGAGTCTGCCTGAGCCACATCCTATCGATTTTCTAGTTTCGTCTTGGGTTTCAGTAAGTTTCTAATGGTGGGGAGACCCCTTGGGTTTTCCCCTGTTGGCCTTTTAGTTCTGTTTCTAAGATATGACATGGTAGTAGGAGATAAGAGTATTCCTTGGGCATGGTTGGTCTTGTTTTCCTATTCCAGTCAAACGACGTGGTTTTTATTCAATGGTTCTTGAGGTATTTAATCTTGTGATGTCGGTTTCAGTGGGTGCAAGAGTTCCTTTCATAAAACAATCAACTGGAGGTGTTCTTGCTCGGTGGGATGGATGAAACAAATCAGGAAGTCTTTTTATGAGTTTCTTGAAGTTGTCTTTGAGTCACTTTCACTGATCACAATGTGTTTGCCTCTTTTCAATTGTCGATTTTGGGGATCCTCTTGGGTCCTTAAGGGGGTATTGTTTTCTACCTTGAGTCTCAGCCTTAGTTGTGGCTTTCCGAGGGTGGAATGCTTTATGGGGGGGAGAATTGTAACACTTTGACTTTTTTAAAATTTATTTCATTTTACTATTTTATGGCCCTATAAATTTTTCGCCAAGGTTCGGGTTGGTGCCAGTTATACTTATTTAAAAACACATGTTTTGATCTTAACTGCATCCAGCGCACCGCGGTGGAAGCCGTGCGGCCTTGCTTGGGTCATCGTGTGACCTCACCCGGTTCACCGCACGCCCTTCTTGGTGGTCATCTAATTAAATAAAATGGATTAACAATAAAGCAATAAAATTAATAGTGTGATGAAATAAAAAATTAAATAAAATAATTCTTCTTAAATATAATAATAATAATAATAATAATGTTTTTAGGGATATTAATATTATCAATATTATCATAATTATCATAATTGTTATAATTTTTTTCTTATTTTATTTTATTTTATTGTCATCAATTGAGTTCTATCATCTTATTTATTATTATCATTTTTATTCTAATTTTAGTTTACTATTATTATTGGTTTTATTTTAGTTGTATTTCTATTTTATTATTGTTTTTTTTCTTTCCTCCCCTCTCCTAGTGGTGTTTGGGTTTCGTATTTTTTTCTCAGGCTGCACTCCCCTTCTCCCATGTAGTCCTTGCATGCTGCACTCCCTACCCCCATGATAGCCACTCATCTCACGACCCTCCACCCTTACCGGACTCCTCCCGGCCAGCCTGATCGCCTGCTCGCCACCCTCCTCCTTCCAATTGTCACCGCGCTACAGCCATGGCCAGCCGCTAGCCTCCCCATGCTCGGTTTGACAGCCCCATATCACGCCACACCTGGCCCGGTACGCTGCACCCCTTGGCCAAGCATATCCCGGCCAGCCATCGCACACCCTCAACCCCCCGGACAACCGCTTGCATGCCATCCGTCGTCGCCCTCCCAGACGCCCGCTGCACCGCCCAGGTGGTCGAACCCCATCGCGTCGTGCTCTGAGCTCCCGACCAGCAGGTCTGTCCAAAAAACCCAGTTCGGTGTGCACCCCCCCGGCTAGTCGGCTCTGTCCGAGGTGCCCCTTTTGCTGCCAGTGCCTCTTCCAGCAACCATGACCCAAGCCGCTGACTCCTCTTCCAGTGTGTCATCCCGTAGTAGTCTCTTCTTCCTTCATCCCAATAGTTTGAGTTCTTGTTAATTGGAGTTTTGGTTTTCTAATTGGAAGAGTGTCTGAATTTAGTGTCGATTCTTGATACTTTTAATTCGGTTGTTTGTTTTAGGATCCAATTTGGATCCCACATGGTTCGATTGGTGTTTGACACCAATTTTTCAGAGTTTTCAACACCTGGTGTATGTTTTTCTGTTCCCTAACACCATTTGATGAATTTAATATTCTTAATTGAATTTATTAGTGCGTTCCTTGGCTTCTTTTTTGGGGTGTGAAAGGGTGTTTTTTTTGAAATGGTTGGTGTCTATGTTTTTTGGTTGGTGTGTTTTTATTAATGTGTTTGTTTTGGAATGGTTGGCGTGTTTTGGTGGTGTTTTGGTGCAACATTTTCAAAATTGTTTTGAGGGAGAATTTGGATGGTTCAAACTATGTTTTCAAGGGTATTAAGAGGTGTATGTGTTAAAAAGTGGTATTTAAATGAGTAGCAAATCATTTTGGATGTGTCGACTTTGGTTTTCGACTGTGTAGAAATTTATTAGATTGTGTTAGTTATGTGAATTATATCTTGAAATGGTTATGATGAGCGATTGATTTTCAAGAACCATGTTTACATGAAATGGGGCGTGTTTTTGATATAAAACCCTCTTTGCGTCACTTGGTGTAGTTTCATTGTGTCGTCCCTTGTTCTGTTATTTAATATTGTTTTCTAAGTTGTGAAGATTGATTATTTATTTTGAGTGTGTAAAGATATGAGATATTTTTGAAAAAAAAATGATTCATAAATTTTAAAGTGTTTTAAGAAATAATGTAAATGGTGCGAAGTATGTTTTGAAAACATGTCGATGGGTTTTTTGCGTTGTTTGTTCATTTGGTTTGTTCTAAGTCAGTGGTTATGGGTTTTAAGTTGTTTTTCATTTGTTGCAGTGCATTGGCGAGGAAAACCCAAGATATTTCTATCTTCAGTAGGTTGCACATACTTGTGCGCGAGTGTGAGACGTGTCGCGTCGTCGTCGTAACCGAGCTGTGAGTCGAGGTAGGTCCCCCACTGCACTCGCCTTTAAATTTAGAATTGATGGATTTATTGATATTTTATTAATTTTAATAAATGGTAAATAATATAAGATAATTAATTTTTAAATGATTTTTTGGTGTAAAAAGAGCCGTTTATTTTATACATAGCATTTGAAACATTTTCTGGATGAGCGGACACCCAGTAGTGAAAGAATGCCCGTTTGGCCTTTAAACATAATTCACAGAATTTTAAATGTAGTTATGGTTTATTGATAAATGATTTATTTTAAAGCGTGAACAAGTGTTTTGGTTCACTTGAGAAATGATTATTTTCCTTAAAATTGATGATGGCCCATTTGGCACTTTAATAAAATAAAAATTATTTTGTAAAACTCTATTTGGGGTGACTCAGAGGTGATATTTGGTGTATGTTTACTGCATTATTTGTGTGTGATTTTTTTACTTCTTGATTGAATTTTTTGACTCACCCCTTTCCTGTTTATTATATGTGTTGACATGGGAATCTGGCATAGTAAGTGAATTTTCTAAGAACGATTTCCACACTAGTTTAGATTATGCCCTAGATAGTGGCCCTTAGTACGGATGACACTATGCTAGGGGATTGGGCCCCTCGGTTAGGCCATGTAGGGAAACATCGGGAATTAGGGCGTTATGACGTCATCGAGAGTAGGCATGCCTTTAGGATGAGTCACATGTATGGTACGTTATGGATTGTTTACGAGCTCCTAGGTTTGAACCATGTTTCTTTTAGTGTTTATTTATATGTGGGAGACGATTGAGAGGTATAGTTCGGTAGCTAGCCCTTTTGTTCCACCTTTTCCATTTCCCTTAGTGTGCGTTTAGTGTTTTGTGGTTTTCCATTTTTACTAACAACTAAAATTTGTATTTTTAAATTGTTCGCAAAAGAAATTTTAAAATGCAATGCACATGTTTTTTTAAAACATTAAACTTGTTTTTAAATTAAAAAGGGAAATGGACTATTACTTGTTTTATAAATGAAAGTATGTGTGGAAACCCATATTTTTTATGCTTTAGTTCAAACCTGAAATTGGTAAATTATTTATTTAAAGGTAGTGCATTGGGAATAGTTTTTTTGGCACACCTACTGAGTTTTAATACTCACGCCTATAGTGTTTTACTATTTTTAGTTTCTATTTTAGGTTTGACTTGATCCTTCTCACTATGGGAAAGAGTTGGTTGTGGTTTGGTGAGCGACTCTTGGGGTTGCAAGGAGTTTTTTCCGTGGTCAGGTTAGTTTTCTGTTGTTGGTTGTTCTTACTTTTCTTGTCCTTTATTTGTTTTGTGTTGTTCTGTTTTCTTTCTGCTGCTTTATTTATTTTTATTGGGAGAAATCGTTCCCCTATTGTTCTCTATTAATGGCTTGGTGCTTGGCGCTATCCTGGGAGGATCGGGAACGCCTCTCGGGCCATTTCATGGATCGACTCTGGTGAACGGTTCAGGGTCGACCCAGGTTGGTTCGTGACATATCCCAATTTTTGTATCGATGTCTTTAGACTTCTATCTTTTACTTCATAATATAAAAACCTAATTAGCATTAAATCTCGTATGGATTCCATCAGTTCTATCAGACTTTCGAAGTGAGTTCACCTAGGTGAGTGTAGTTATGAACTCTCAAGAAAAATCTTAGGCTGGAATTCCATTGTGATGCTACCTTGAGTCTAAGTGTCAGCTATGATTATATCTAGATTTTTTATTTTTAAGTCTCATATTCTTATTAAAATATCCTATGATGAGGTGAATAATCTTTATGCATTATGCTTAGTGATTTTGGGGTGTCATATTGGGTATTGTTATAATCACCCCTACATGGGATCTTCCCACATGTGTTGTGTTTTATGATAAATAACAACCATTCTATTGGGTTATTGGTTGATTTGGAGTACATGAATAATATATTTGGGCTAGATAGACCCTGGTTCATTCTAGGAGTCACATTTGATTGTAGTTCCCTATTACTATCAGGTTCGACTTCTTTATATTTTTTGGTGGTATTGTATTTCAACTTTATTACTTACTAGTATTTTATTGTACTTTTATTGTGATATTTAGATGTATTCATGCATTTGGTATCAGTTTTATTTTACATTTTAACATTGTATGGGTTTAGATGTGTGTTTTTGTTTATGTGTGTGTGTGTGCAGGTACCATAGGCTAAGGCCTCCCATGTCAGTGTTATGCTTACTTAGTGCTGGTCACTAGCCCCTGGCCTATTGGAGGTGGGTTTGGGTTAGTTGCACTCAGATTATCATTGTCCAAGCAGGCCCTGGTGGGATGAGTTCGGGCAAAGTCCCTCAAATTATATTATTTTTATATTTTTAAAATCAGTCATTATAGTTTTTTATTAATTAATGAAATATTTCATCAGTGTTGTATTAATATTTAAGGTAAATAAATAAATAATAAAAATTAGAAATAAATTTATATCATAAAAATAATTTCATTAATCTAAAAATAGAAATTTATATTCATTCAGAACTTTCTTTTGTCCCTATATAGACATATAAGATATATTCAAAACTAAGAGAGGGAAATTTTGTAACTTTCTTTTATTTAAATAATATATAGACCATTTTCAAGGTCAAGTGTACATTGAAAAATAAAATTTCAATATTAAGGTGATAAAGTTAAAATTTCATTCATCCAATAAGAATTAAGATGAAAAATGGTGACCTTATCATTTTGTTTTGACATAGTTTAACCCGATTTACACTTTTCCTAGGTGATAAATTTTACTAATGTTCCTATTCATATTTGTAATGTCCCATACCCGGATTTCACCCGAAACGGTGCCCCAAGCTCGGTTGGCCACATGGCCTTAAGTGAATCTCCCCAAACACCAGATGTTGCCGACTAGCATCGAGGTCCTAGGTGAGTCAATGGGGAGACTATGCCCTCATTACTAGAGTATCACAGCGGAAGTCAAAACATACAATAAATAGCAAAAGAGAAATAAGCAATAGACCACTAAAAGTAAGAAAAAAAAGAACATGAATACATATCAATAACCAGAAATGTCTCATATACAAAATGATGCAAATGGTACAAGTTTCTAGAAAGAAGATAGAACAGTACATGGAAATACAATACAATACAGTACAAGTCCCAAAAAGAACAAAAGACCAAAAAGGTATTCCAGCATCGCAAGCCTCAGATTGGTCCTATGCTCCCCTGCTCCAAAGTCACAGTAAACAACTTGAACTAGGGAGCTTTCCCCTATCATCACCTACAACCATATAACCCGTTTGGTTCCCTGAGGAGGCCCAAACAGGTTGTGAGATAAACATCCAAGTAGGCAACCACCCAGGTCTATACATTTCTAAAAACAATATAAAAAAGTGCTAGAAAGTGTAGAAAACTAGTAAGTGTGTATTCCCATGACATAATTCTATTGAAATAAGTAAAACCAAATAGCCCTCAAGGCTACATCCAAAAGAGAGTCAGCTCCTAACAAGTTAGTTATAACCAAGTAAACAAGCAAGTCACATGGCCACACCGTACATCCATCTATAACATGTAACCCACATCCTCTCTATATAGAGAAGTCAAATATTCCATGGCCATGTCTTATAGTGAAGTCAAATATTCCACGACCACATTGTATAGAGAAGATTAGACCTCAAGGGATAGATCCAAGGTGTCAACAGACCAAGGAATCCATGAAATAATTCTAGACCATGGAGGGACTAATCCAAGGAGCTTGTACAAGGCATCCCATCGAGTCCCAGGGTGTCCCTGGTGGAAACTCTATTAGGCACTGGTTGGGGTCCTAGGATCATGGAAATAGAAAGTCCTATGAAAGCCCAAGCAATCCATATCCATGGGGTAGCAAGGCCCGAGGCATCCCACAGAATCAAGACCCAAGGGGAAGAGTCAAACCAAGGTGTCCACTATCGTGTTCCATATCCATGGAGAGTAGTCCATGGCATCGATCAACCATTCATTCAAGCATTTAAGAATTAAAATTAAACAACATTATATGTGAGTATACCCACTCACACCAACCTGTACAACCATGAGTATACCCACTCATGCAAACCATTTATCAAAACAATCATATGGGACTACTCAAACATATAAACCATTTATCATGAAATTAGTCATTTAATACAGTTATACCCACCCATATTATCCATTTAACATGAAAAACTATAAAAATAGGCAAGAAATAACATGATATTCATTTAGAAAAGAGTCATTACATCTTCTAACCAAGCTATTCAAGCTATCAATGCTTTAATGGCTTCCTATAACTAGAAAAGCACAAGCACACACCCCATGGGTGGTTTAAATAGGCATAAACAACATATTTACTTAAGGCACACCCCTTGGTTGACCTTTAAATGAGAAACGGGTGCCAACACACCTAAATGGAACCTAGGGGAATCCTCACTAGGTCTGACTACAACTACGACAAGCAACTCCCTAAAAAACAAGGCCTTTCTGAAAATTCCAATAGATGGAAAAAAGGATGAATGCCCGAAAAGCACTCAAAAAGCTGAAAGAATGTATATACCACCAACCTCAGCTCGGTAGTAGACAACTCGTTCAGTATCAAGTCCTAATTTGTCCTGGTTTTGAAGAAATATGAATAATGGACAAGGAACAGGATATTAGTGCATATGATCCTAAATCCAAATAGCACAAACGATTACCATAAGAATCAAAAATGGCTAAAAAGGAACATAGACCATACTGATGCGGATCCGATGAGACAATTGATGGTCGAAATGAAGGTCAGATGGAGAATTTGGCTCAAATCCTAGGTTAACTGCCAAAGGGGAGATCTTCATGGAGCTAATATGCATAGGAGAAGAAAACCCCAAATGGGTTTAAAAAGAAAAAAAAATTTAATTCAAAAATTTTATAAAAACAAACTTAGCAGGGTCGCACAGTTTACCTGCACAGTTTCCCAAACCGTGCAGAAACCGTTCACACCTCACTGGATAGAAGGGGAACTCTGCATGGTTATGCCACACGGTTTGACTAACCGTGCGGTAACCGTGCAAAAATGATCTACCAAAAACCTACACTTTTCTGACCTCTCGCACGGTTAGACTAACTATGCGCAAACCGTACGATGGATCATTTTCATAAAAAAACTTGATTCATGATTCTAAAAATCCCCGGACACCTCCAAAACACCCATGATCAAGTTAAGAATTCACATAAGGCAATATCAAGACATTTAAACTAAAAAGAAAAGGATCAGTACCTCGTACGAAAACCTAGGTTCTTACAATATTTACCAACAATAAATGGATCCTACCTTCCAAATTTAAAACACATGATTCCAAATATGGAATAAATTATATCAAATGAAATCTATATGAGTGGAATAATTTAATTTTAAGATAACCTCAAAAAACTCGACGAAAACAGCTTTTTAGAAAAATACATTTTTAAGCATAAAACTTGATTTATTCTTATTACATGACTAATGAAATATTAGATGAGTGTTAAAACATTTTATTGAACATAAAATATATAGTTTTCATTAAAATAACTCACCAAAATTGATTTATTTAATTTATTAAGATAAACCCCTTTGTGTGCATAAAAACATTTTTTTAGAAAAATGTCATTTTAAGTATAATTTTTTATACCAAATTTTACCTTAAAATTTATTAAAATGAACTTGATTGGATTATTTAAAATATTAGAGAACTTATTTTTACATTGAAACCATTTTAAAAATAATAAATTTTTAAATCCTTGAGAAAAAATTATAGTTTTCAATAAAAATAATAATTTTACTATTCATCAAAAAAATCAACATTTTTAGAGAAATTCCAAAATTTCATCCTAAGATAATTTTGACACTATGAATTAAAAAATCAAATCTTTTTATCAACTACTATTTCTATAAGTTCCATAAATTAAAAATAATTTTTTTTCTAAAAAAACATGATGCAAATATATTTTTAATGCATAAAATGACATTAATAATAGTTGAGTGATAATTTCCTGATAATTAATCAATAAATTTGTTTGGAGTAGGACTTATATATATATATATATATATATATATATATTATAATATGGTTTTCCCTATTTATACCTGCCAATTTAATGGATGGGTGATAAATGTCTTATAAAATTGTAATATTTCATTATTCATTTTATATTAGTGTTGTGTGTCTAGTACGCTATCAAACATAGACTTATTTTAAAATCTTGAGGAGTTACAATGATTTACCCTCATGTACTGGTTGGATGTCTTAGATGTTGATGGATAAGAATATAAATTAAATCATATTCTTTGGAACATAGGAACCCCATGACGTTTTTAATTAAAAAAAATTAAATAAATGTGGCAGAGTGGCCCCAGTGTAGGATCCCTAATACACCTCATTATAATGGAATATGTCGGAATTTTTTTTATGGTAAACCTTAGTGGACATTGTATAGGTTCCTTGAGACACTTCATTATGAAGGAATTTTTTTAACAATAATGGTTGTACCATGTGGTCCATAATAACTATTTTAATACCCTAGAACCAAAGATCTCATTGAGAGGACTGTGGGGTGAGTTTTCCTCCCACAATATGATGTGATTACATAGGTGGTTTGTCCTTGAGGATACTGGAAAACAAATTGGGTATTTGGACTGACCTAGAATGCCATGGAAAGGGAGTGAGCTTAAGGCCATATCCCCAGTTTGACTTCCTTATAAGGCCAAAGAGGCCACGATCAGACCTATGGGGACTTAGTATGTTACCCTATGACTTGTGAACCTAGAGAGAGAGGCGGAATTTAGGAACAGGTAGTGATGATTGAGATTTTCACCTTAGAACCTATATTAATGATTTGATATTTTGAGGTCGTGTCAAGTTGGGTCATGATCTTGGGATTATGATCATGGTTTGAAACATGGTTTAAGATTATAACCACCCATATTTGTGGTGTATATATATATATTATTAATATGGTATAATCCCTTAGGGAATTTTGAAAATAGAAATGGAAAACACTCATAGGTTTATATGGTAAACACCCTTTGAGCGGTCATGATAAATTTAAGGATGCCTAGATGTGCTTCTTGGGTCCGGATTTTGAGATCATATATGAGATGATGATGATCATATTAATGGGGATTATTGGATGTGCTTCCCATGATCTGATTGTTCAGCCTCGTGATGGAATGCCCAGGACATTAATATTCAACCTCGAGTCTATATGAGACGCCTTAGATTCCAAGGGTCCCTAGGATTCCTGAAAAATCTAGGATCCATACATTTGACATGGGGGGTATTATTATTATTATTATTATTATTATTATTATTATTATTATTTTCACTTACATGGGATTCCTAGGTCATGCCTAGGATCTGGCTAGTGGAGCCTAATGATATTTACATTTGGTTGGGATTCCCAGGATGCCCAGGATCTAGCTAGTTCACATGATGACATGGAGGATGTTATTAACAAGATATTTCCTTAGATACCTAGGAATCAAATTTGAGGTTATTGATATGGAGTTTATGGGGATTCCTAAGATGGCTAGGATATAATAGTTGATCCTTCATCAATTTGGTACTTGGTTGTTGGGCCTAGTTTCATATGGATGTTTAGGGTAATTCCTAGGATCTGTTGTGACCACCTTAGTAGAGTCATGATTACGTGACATGATCAAAGGAACTCCATCACTAGCTAAAGTACGTATGTTTTGTCAGGTTCATGGACCCAAGGATCAATGGTGGTAGTTATTTATTTATATTTCAATAGTTATTTATTTATTTTGAGTATGTCACATGCACATACACTACATTTATTGGTTATGAATAGGACTTATTTGGTGGGTACCTACTGAGTTATGTAATCACACCCTGCTCAGGTGGACATGGCACATTGGTGACTGATAAGACCTCCTACTTGTCGCATGCATAGGTTGGGAAGAGGCCTGATACATTATTGATTATTGGTCTGGAGAATTTTGAGTGGGATTTGAGATTGAGAATATGTGAGGCTTAGGGATGTAGTGGGGCCTCTTATACTTTTATTTATTCATGAATTTAGTAGTAATTATGATTAACCTGGTGGAAAAATCATCTTTGTATAATTATATGAATTATTAATTTCATATTGTTATTGATATGGATGTTTTATTTATATTAAATATAGATGTTTACTATGTATGTATGATTATCATTTATTTTTTCTGTTACTGCACACTCTTATTAGGGATATTGTTTCCCCACAGTACTACCTTATACCTCCTCTACTACTTTCCAACCTCTAGAATTACTACTAGAAATATCGGAAATGACACCCCTTGAAATGGACATCTTCTAAAGACATTCACTAGACCTAAAAAAATTATCTACTTATAGATCCCCCTACACCCCTCATGCACACCCTTCCCCATCGTGACCAACTACCTTATGTAAACTATCCCCCTCACCACCATCACTGCACCCAAATCCATCACCGCCCATCCTCCCACCAACCACTCGAGCACATCCCTTACCCTTGTGCACACCCCTCCCCCTACCGAACCAGATACATCACCACCTACACTGCCCATGCACCCTCCAAAACCTCTCAGTCGCACCTGTAGCTGCCGCCATCACCGCTGCCTCCACCTGTCCGCCCTCACCACCCCACTTAGATAACACCCACCACATCCCCTTATAGACCACCTCTTCCACCCACCCACCCTCCCCATCCTCTCCCTTACCCTCACTATAGCCCTACCAAAGCTGTTGTCACCACTGACCTTGATCTGGGTCAGTACCACCACCCCCTTCCTTCCAATACAGATGATTTTGTTTCCATATCTCGATATGAGGTAATCCCTTTGATTCTTGTATGAATTATATTGGTTCAACAATTTATACACAATTTTCTACCCATTGCAATTAATTACTCAACATTTATTTGATCAAAATTTTATTTCTCTTAAAAATATTTGTTTTTTCCTAACATGTTTCATAGAAAAAGTCAATTTCTATTCCATAGATGAATAAAAACCATTCTAATAATTTAAATGTATTAGGAAAGGTGGAAATATAATGAAAATACACACATATGTACCCATGGAGTGTTGAACCTATGAACTCCTAGTTGGCCAGTCAAGGTCACAACCATCTAAAAAGGATGAAGATGATAATTAATATTATTATTTATCAAAACTGATAATGGATATATTCAAAACACATATTTATAATTATGATAATGATGAAAAACATTAATATTTTTTGATGATGGCGATGACTATTTTTAAAAGTTGTTTTAATTTTAATGATGATTATAATTATGATGATAAATATTATTATTTATCATATATTATGATTATTATACTTAAAACCCATTTTTAAATCATTTTAATGATAATTATAATTATGAATTTGATAAATATTATAATTTTGAGATTCTATTTTTACATTTTCAATAAATTTATAGTCATTGTTATAATATTTATTAAGATTTGATTCATTATCCTACTATTTATTATTATATTATAATGTTATAACTATAATTATGTTGACAATTTTACCAATCATATAATTTTTTATCATTAAAAAATTTAAAGAAATTAATTTTCCACCTGAAATAACCACCAACATTTATTATGTATTATTCGTGACATATAACCTTCCATATTTTCTATCATATAATTCATTATTTTTTTCCAAAAAAAAGGTAATTCTACCAAAATACCTCTACAATGGTAATTTTAAATATAAAATAATTAATAAATAATATAATTTATTATAATTAAGAAATATATAATAAATATTAATAAATATTATTTACCGATACACTAACATATCAACGATATTCAAATAACATAATTTTATACAGTCTAGTGTTTTGATAACTAAAATTATAAAATAACCAATTGTGATATATTAATATATATGTCTGATTATTTTTCAGTTTTTAAATTTTCTTGTCATCCATTTCTTTATAACTACTTATCTAAAAAATATTTAGTCATGTGTAAATAAAACCTTAAAAAATAAAAAGGTATAAATAATCAAATATAACATAAAATGTGATGATTGTTTCATTTGTTAATTGTTTTATTATTTTAGATGAGTATGAATTTAAGTCCACATGAAATTTTTTAGTCTTTATTTTAAATATATTTTGTGATATAAAATTATAAAAATTAATTCATTATGAGTTCTTGTGTAAATCTTACCACTTGTTGTATAGATACAAAAATGGAAAAGAGTTAGATTGATCTTCCAAATGGAACATCTATATAATATTTTGAGGGAATTATACAATTTATTGATTTCACTAGAGGATTTAAAAGTGAATATATTAGATTTACATGAATAAAATTTGAATACATATATAAATTTTTGCAAGATATCGTGAGGGAGCACTTATTATTGAATGAGTTTCTGAAAAATTAAAAGACTTGGACTAGCCATGGGGAATAATATATTCGTTGTCATCATACATAAATAGATTATATGGATTTTGATTTGAGGAAGAATGCTATGATGCATAAAATTATTACTAAAATTGTATGTGGGCTGTCTTCTTAAGGCATTAAAATCTAGAATGTTGAGATCGGTGAGATCAGTATTTTTTATGGTGAAGGTCATGATTCGTTGAGTTTTTTTTGAAATACTTGATGATACACAAACTAAATTATATTTTAGGGGAACTACTTATAGTACATTTTAATTTATCATGGATTTGTTTCACTTTAAGACTTTGAATCAATGGTTTTATACATCATTCGACATGTTATTAGTGTTATTGAGAAAAGTAATTCCTACTGACGCTATGATTCCTGAGTCATATTACCATGATCATAAGTTGACTGAGAACTTAGATTTAACATATGTGACAATAGATACATGTGAAAAAAATTTATGTTATTTATAATGGAAACTGTCCATTTGGATAATTGTATGGAATGTGACTCTTTTAGGTGGAAAGATAATAGGGGAAATCAAAATCATCAAACTTAGACTATGAAATAGAGGAAACTGATTACCATAAGGAAAATGTGTTACTTTCTACTGATTTCAAGGTTGAAATAATATTTATTTCATCTAAAGATTCTAAATTAATAAGATGGAATGTGGAAATAAATTTTAAATTCACATTCTAAACCACCCTAAAGACTCTCTTGCTTGGAAGTATTTTAATTAGAGACACCCTGAATTTGATAAGGATAGTTGTAATGTCCTATTGGGGTTGGTAGTAGATGGTTCCATTCTATTCAGGTGTATGGTTGGTGAAACTCATAGCACATGGATCGTGGTGTTGGTTCTATACAATCTTCCTTCATGTATTTTTATGAAACAAAAATTTCAATTAGTTTTTAATCTTATTCATATACCAAGAAGTTCGAGAGATAAGATTGATGTTTACCTTAAAGAAATGATTGATGAGTTGAAGGAAATTTGGGGTGATGGTGTGATGAATTACGACTGTAAAACAAATGAAATTTTCAAACTACGGACTGCTTTTTTGTGGAAAATCAATGACTTATAGGCTTATGAATATTTGTTAGGTTAGAGTATGAAAGTGGAAATTAATTTCCCTTATTGTTATAAAAGTGAAATTTATGCATGGTTTAAAAATTTCAAAAAATGGGAATACATGGTCCATATATTTTTTCTTCCCCAACCACACAAGTTCAGAAAGGAAAGAGTTGAATTGAATGGTTCTTGAGATTTAAACCTAACACAAATGATCATGATAGGAGTAGAAATATTATCACAAATTGAGGAAGAAAACATCCACATATAATATGAATTTTAGGATTTATTGGCTTATCCATTACCCAATATTTGTGGTGTAGGTAGATAGTAAAGTCACAATTGAAAGAGGAAAAGTATTTTTTTAATCTCCATTATAATAAAAATAATATACTAAGGCATATTCTAGATGTCATTCACCTTGATTTTTTTTGTGATAATATATTGGAGACCATTTTAGGTGTTGGTGGAAAATCAAAGGACCATGTCAATGCACGATGTGATTTAGAAGAAACGGGTTTAAGGAATCCATTTAATTAACATTTGAGTGAGGGAATCAATGAATACATTCCTACTGTATAGTATACGATGAGTAATAAAGAGAAATAGACATTTCATTAAATTTTGAAGATGATCATCATTCTTGATCATTACTCTTATAATATTTCAAAGTGTGTGAATGTGTTGAGAATGAAATTTCAAGGGTTGAAAAGTCATGATAATCACATATGACTTCAGTAGTTGATTTTAATCACATTTCATGATTTTTTATCACCTAATGTTGTTTAGCCATTGATTGAGAAGAGTATTTTTTTGGAAAACTTTTTTCAAGAAAACAACGAATTGGTGATGTAGAAAAATTCATGATAGAATTTCACTTATGATTTTTTATGTGGAGAAAATATTTCCTCTCTTATTGTTCAATTTCATGGTTCACATGACAGTGCACATAAACAATTAAGTAATTGATATTGGTCGAGTCCAATGTATGTTCCTGTATCTTATTGAGTAGTATCTAAATACATGGAATCGATTTGTACATAACAGAGATCATCTGGAGGCATCAATAGCCAATGTTTAATTGATGGGTGAGTACACTACATTTTGTGAAAAATATATTATGGTTGTTGAAACACAATTAGATAATATCTCTCAGATTCATGATAGTCCAAATGGAGAAGGAACTATATTTGACATGGAAAACATTGAGTGGGTACAAGCTCATTGATATATCTTGTTCAATACTCTATCAGTTGCGGAATTGATGCAGTACGCATCTTATAATTTTATTATTTTAATTTTACATGTTTTTTGCATATAGAACTTGAACATTTAAACATGGAATTATCATTTAAAAGATACACATTAATGATCTAAAAAATAGATGTCTCTTGTGAGTGACTATAAAATTCAATAGTTCCATTAAGCATCATTTCATGACTAGTTCAAGGATTTTGTATGTAAAAATGGATTTTCATTATGATTGAAGTATATTAACAAATTTAGTTCTATATAATTTTTTTTGAATTTTGTTAAATAGATAGGTCTATAACCCGTGGGATTTAGGTGACCCTGCACTAACTGAAGAATTTAACCAACTAGACCAGAGGCCATCTCTAAAGGCTCTTTGTTATACAGTTTTAGATTCTAATAACTTTCAGTTTTTCATTAAATATGTCAATGAAAAATGAGTAACACAAAATAGTGGCATTGATTTTACATCTATCAATTCCAATTATTACTAAGATCAATTTAAAGATATCATTAAAGTTGAATATGCACACAAGTTCAAATACATATTGTTAGAGTGTAATTGGGTTGGTCCAATTTGTGGAAGTAAAGTCGATCAATATCAGTTTACATTAGTGAACTTTAACAATATGTTATATAGAGATGAATGAGTTAGTAGTGAACCATTCATTTTGTAATAACAAGAAGAATATGTTTTCTTAATTACCTTGCCATGTGATCCAAATTGGAAAGATTATGTGAAAATTTCAAGGTGGGGAGTGTTTTTAATTGAATGAGATGAACCCAAGACTATTTTCTTTATTTTGCAATAGCTTGATCAACACACTATAGTTCAACATGAAAAAGATATTCATTCGGTTAGAGAGACTGCTGATGGTGAAATGGTTGATATTCATGTTTAATGAATGATGTGATTGTTTTCCTGCTCTTCAATTTAAAACCTTTTTTTAAAATTGTTTATCTTTTCACGAATGGTTTAACTTTTTCTTTGTATTTATTGTCTCTATATTTGATATATACATGCATTAAAAATGAAATGAATTAGAGTAAAAATAACTAAAAGATTTTTTTTAGAAAAATATAAAAAAAATCCAATAATATTTAAATAATAAAACAAATAAAACCATAAAATATATGTAAACTAGGATAAGAAATTAATAACAAAAATATGTTAACCTATCCCCCCACAATTAAGAGACTACTTCACTTCAATTAATTTCTTGTAATAAAAAGTTTCACTAAGAATTAATTTCATCAAATGTTAATTGGAAATAATTATTTGAATCCTAATGTTAATATAACAACACATTTTCAATTTCTTCTCATTAAATATTCTCACCCTATTACCCAATTTACACTAATAAATGATTCACCACCACACAACTAATCGGGTACATTCATTTTCCTATTATACACCCGAGTTTAGTATTACCCATCCTCAACATGTCCTTTAATAACAAGGAGAATTTTCAACATTCATATATTTTTTTTATTAATCCATTTATTATGCATAAGGATTATTCATGTAATGAGTATATTAAAATATAGAACTAAACCATTCCAAATATAAAACAACACTTGAGGTTAATTTTGGTAACTAGGGCATGGAAGCTTTACATGATAAGTAACTCTTAGATTTCTCTTAACACTTATTCATGACTTTACTTTTTCAGATACACATAGGGCCATGATTTCCCAATAAACCTAATGTTATGTTCCAAAATGATCCTCTTACTAAAATTAAAATGTCTTTATCTAACTAGTTGTTTATAATGAATAATTGAAGTGCTACTCATGAAAAACACCCAAGTAACACCTGGTTGAGTTTATTAATCTAGTTAATCTATGATAAATTTTGATTCACTTAAATTACATTCAAATAAATTTAATCCCCATGTTCTGAGAACATGTGACTCAATGATTTACATGTGATATTTTCTCTTTGATTTTTATAGAAAAGATTATCTCAAATGCTTTATTCATACACAAATTACACTACATGTAATCCCAACTCACTTATTTTTTTATATTCAATATACTCTACAAGTGTGATGTGTTGAATTATTTAAAAATAAATAAATATATTAGTAATGTGAGATATAATGGTTGGGTAGAATACACCAATTAATTTGTGGTATTTCCAAGTGATGTGTGTCTTTCTTCCATGTTTATTTTTTTTAAATTTTAGTGAGATTCCTTTATAAACAATGTAACAAACACAATTGGATGAATTATCTTCTTATTGAAAAAAATAATTAAATTAATAAAATAAAATTCAAATGATTGGTTTTCCACCCAAGGGCACTTATTTTAAAATTTTCAACCTTTCTTCTTTATCAATATGTTTATACATAGTTAATAGGTATTTGGATATTCCTTAGTGGAAACCCAAGTGGATCCTAAACAAATAATTTTCCTTATATTGCCTTTCTGTCTAAATCAATCACATGTTTTTTGAGATTTTTTCTTATAAGGCCCGATCAGGTATGTAATTTTTTCAATTATTTTTTATGATTTGAACATGAATATCTTCTTTTGATAAAAAATCCATGTGGAATTTTTTATCTTATACAATGATTTTTTCCTATATTATGATGCCAACCATGAGAACATATTCTATTTTCCATTCCTTGTTGATCTCTTGAAAAAAAAACATGTCTCCTTTCAATATTCTCCTATTTGAAATTTAAATTTACAATTTATCATATGATATAGAGATTTTCCTATAAGAATGATGTCCCTTCATTTGTTTATTTTCAATTCTCCATTTTTGAATGGTATTGTGTATCCATATTTTTCTATCCCATCATCAATAAATTTTTCAAAATTCATTCCTCATTTTTCCTTTACTTCATGACTATTTCTCTTCTATAACATCTCTTCCAATAGAAGGTTGTGTCATTTATTAAATTATAGTATATCTTATTTCTCATTTATTAATGCATTGTTTAAATTTTTTGGACCTTATTACTATGTATCATTAATATTTCATATAATAATTTCCATAACACACTACATTGGATTAAATTTATCATTAATTATAATTCTTCCTTTATCCCTCAGACTATTTTATCTAGTCATCTTGTCTAAATGGATTTAAATGTCTCGTATACATGCATGGGTATTATAAGAAAATTAGTCAATCCATTTATCTATTCAAGAAAATTTTCATTGAGTACATTGGATGTGGGTTTGAGCTATTTGAATGAATAATTATATTCATTATTCATTCCATGATAATTTAGATTGAATTTTATAAAAAAAATCTCCAAATTCATTACTGTTGTTTTTATTCTATAGGGTAAATGAATGTTTTCTTCACATTAATCCCATTTTATAATACACTTTGATATAATTATTGGAATTTCACTTGAAATATCTAAATTATAGTTTGATTTAAGTTTCCTTGGTACCTCCCTAATGAGACATGATGATCCCTCTAAAAATATTATATACAATAAAGAATATATAACTTCTCTTAGGATGTTTCTCATAACTCCCCATGTATTTCTTATATTTTACTTAATAATATTATGGTTATTCTAGAATATCAAGTTTTATGTAATGATTTAATCTATTAACAAAAATCCTATGGTAACAACACCACTCTTTCTTCCCTAATTTCATTAAAATATTTCTTTGAAACTATTTTTCCCCTCATATCGCTGAATATAGTGCCAATTTTCTCTTAATGAATTTATATAATAGTAAACTACACAAATCCTACAAGTGTATAAGGTATTAGTAGTTTAATAACTAGTAAGGACAATACCATATCTATGAGAATAGGATATTGATTAGGCCACTGATTTAATTATGTACAAAGAATTTTAACTAAGAATGAATGGTTGTTTTTTTGGGAATCAAGATAAGAATGTAAATGTTTTTATTATTTTGTATCAATTTTTTAAGTTTTAAAATTAGTTATCATAAGGGAAAAAATTGAGTTTTGATTTTGTAATATTTACGTAGGGTAATCCTTGTAGTATATGGCCTTATGATTCATATTAAATGAATTTATAATAAAAACAATTATCACCATCCTGAATTTTATAATGTTATAAGTTAGGAAATCTAAGGACTTAATCAAAAGTTTCTGAGTACCTATAAATTATGAATATTCCTTATGAGAAGTGGTTCATTCATTTTTTATTATTATTTTTCCACTAAAGTCCCTGAAATTCCATTCAAAAAATACATTAATAATAAATATTTTCCAAGATTTATTCTTCCACTCTCTATACATCACCCTCACCTTAAAATATATTAACTAGTGATGAATAAGTTATATTTTCAATAAAAATATCCTGAATTTTGTATTTATAAATATCAATTAACATGAAAAAATCATTGAATTAAATCCCATTTAAACCCCACAAGAGTTCCTAGTTCATAAGACTAAAAAAATGTATAAATATAGAGTAAAAAATTATTCTCTATCATGAAAATCAAACACTTATTATTATATAGTCTAAAAATACTCCTAACAATTGAATTATGGATGAAGTGGAATGAATATGAAGTGAATAAAAATGAATGGGATGAATAAGGAATGAATCAGAATGGGATAGATAGAATAAACCACCCTTAGGTCAATTAACTCTAGATATAAAGTATCTCATTTAGATTTCTCAACCTTCTAATATGGATCCATGAGAATTTTCTTCTTTCACTTGATCACTTTTATTTGAAACACTCCCCTTATAGTTATACATTATTCTATTAGGTTCTTTACATCCCAATTTTTTAGAGAGAATGAGTGTGAGTCAACCTCCACCATTTTTATCTCTCTTTCAATTTACATTTTACATTCGTTTGACCCTTATAATAACCTTACCTAAATTGAGGGAAAATATTTATATAAATATTATTTATATTATCATGATATAAACATATAATTTAAATGAATTCAATGGATCTAGTTAAACTTGAGTGGTCCCCTTAAAATGACCTTTATATTTTTTTCTATAATCTTCTAACTGTTGAAGTTTTATGACTCTCATTAAGATATATGAAATAAAATTTTATTTTTTGTGCATGTATATGCCTCTTGTACAATATATGATAGTGATGCATTTAATTTTTGGTAGTGGAAATAAACATTCAAAACCTTTTATTTCATGTTGTTGAGAAACTGAGCCTTTATTGATTTCTCATTGTTAATGAATCAAATGAATGGATAATGAATCTTTAGTCTTTTATGGTATTTCAAGGTTATGTAATAAAGAAATATCATAGCTTTTCCTTGACATTTATTTTTTTCCATAAAATCATTTATATTTGTTGAAATATGTGTCCAATAAATGAAATGTACATGAGTCCTTTGTAGTTCGCATTATATGGAACTATAATAGGCAATGAATCATTTCCTTACTAATACTTTATATGAATACAAACATTTCAGGGGAATTAGAAATACATCCACATTATTATAAAGATCCATATGTGTCTACAGGTTGAGGTATACATGAATGTTTTGGCACTCCATTTTCTCACATGGATGAAAAGGTTTTAAATAAAAATACCCTAAGGAAAATAAAATAAGAGAAGTGAAGAAATCCAATAATTGAAGCTTCTCTGAAGGCCCTTCACATAGGTCCCACAGAACAGTGTCAGTGCGGAGGGTACCTACACATGATCCTGTGCGATGGCCCTCCACATCTCCCTTCATGAAGGACCTTCGCATCATCTTGTGTTACAAACCTATGTGAGCCATCCCCTTCATCCAATGTCCCTTATTTTCTTATAAATAGGGCCTTGGGGCTCTTCATTTTCAAAAAAAAAATCTAAAGAACTCTCAACATTCTGATCACCCTATTCCTTTACCTAGTCCCTAAAAAACCTTCCAAGTATCCCTCCAAATCCTAAATAAGAGTGAATTAAGGGGATAAGTGGAACCAAAGTCCTCCCATGTCTAAAAAAATAACACCAATTCAAGGAACCCTCTCACCATGGTTGAAAAACACTAGCATGAGGTCCCCTTCCCTAACTAGGGACCTACATGAGAAACTTTTGGGAACACTTGTCAAAACCCTTTAAGCCTTGAGAAAATCCTTTCCCAGGTGGTCAGTTTCCCAAAGTAAATTTATCTCGCGCAGGCCTACCTGCACAAAGCATTCCAAGTGGTGAAGACATACCCTACACAAGACCCCCGTAGAATGCTCAATACTCTATCCTATGTGACCCACTTATTGGTACCCATTCCAATCCACAAATGGTATGACCTATCTTCCTTTTTCTCCCTTGTCTGAGATGGACAAAATTGAAATCTCCAATGAAACCTTCAGACTTTAAAAACCATGGAAAGAGGTACACCATCATGTCACCCATTATCATATGCATTCCTTCAGTCTGAGGTGTACCTCACTTGTCCTACATAACTGGTAAAGGTCTTTGGGGTGCATGTGAGCATGAATTCCCTCAAACATGAGGACCCCGAACCACAGGGCAGTTTCAGGGAACTTCTGGTCTCAAGTACTAAGGTTAGGACCATATCCTTCCCAAGTTATCTCTAAGACCTAGAGACCCTGATTCCAAATGGGGAGGGTGAGGATCACACTTTCATTTCCCTTAGATAGGGAATGATATCCTCACCCTAAAACCAATTTTAGGGCATCCCTACTAGATTAATCCCCTATCCATTCTTGCTGAACCTCTCCTACTTCATTCTTTCATCCTTATCCATACCCACAGACATAGTTAAAAGTCAGATGTGACTATCCTGGATACCAAAAAAAAAGTGGATACAGGCCCCTCATGGCCCTCTATCTATCCCTTTAGTCCTAGGGTTCCAATATGGGAAGGAATGGGAATAATATTCTACTTTATTTCCCTATCCCTTTGGGTTTTTACATTGTCCATCAGTGGAAAAAGAAGATTGTATGGTCTATCAAATTTACCACTTACTTTTTTTATCACACCAAGCCTGAATCATGTGGGCTTATATGTTATCATTAATCATGACATCTACATGATCCCACTCCAAAAGGCAACCTTAGTGTGGAATCCATGATTATTTGATCTACAATAACCCTGATTATTTCTATAATCAGGATACCTAGGATGCCTACCTAAGGCATGAGCTCAATGTACATCACTTCAAGTGTAATCCCAAACCAAACCAGGGAATCCATCTCAATAATAATCCCAAAAATCCAACGGATGGGAATCATACAAAGTGTAATCCCCAACTCAATCCAAGGACATACTCCTTAGGAGTAAGTCCCAACCAAATATCTCAAACCATTTGGGCATCCTTTTCAAGAATAATTCCCAACTTAATCCGCTCAAAGGGACAAAGTACTTTGCGATAAAAACCTTTAGAGGGCCTCCATAGGTTTGTGTCCTCACAATTGAACTATGCGGGATTTGATTCCTGTTCAAGTGGGATACAAAGGAATCCTTCCTGAGGTCCAAACCCAACACCCCAAATCAACCCTAATTCTCTCTAGTCCACACTTCCAGTAGGGTCTTATTCATCCTGGGAATTTATATCCCTTCTAGGTTCCCTAGTCGACTTAGGCATAAGTCCCACACCAAAATTTGACTAAGAATATTTCACCTATACATCCTTATCACATGAAATTAAGATAAAGGGTTTGGTTCTTATCACATTACCTTAAAAGTTATGATATTCATGATTAGGTGGAACCAAACTAAGTGGGTTCTGATTCCTTTCACAAAGATGTATAGGAAGCCCACTCATGGGTTCGATCCAAACATCAGAAGAACCCTTGTATCCCTGGATGATGATATACTCTTGAGATCCCCACTATGTGGATAAGAACTAACATCATCGCAATAATGAAAAAATAATATCTAATCAGTACATAAGAGGATAAAATTTATGTAAAACCATGTATACATACATATATCTCCTTTGATGAAGAACCTCAGATACATATAGATGATTCGAAGTTCCATAAATGCTAATAATTTATTGTTAATTCAAGTGTGACCCATGTAATACATGGGAATTAATGAAGGATTCATGAACATATTTTAAATCTATAATAGATTCTCGAAGTAGGAAAAAAATTCCCCGAAAAAGGTTGTGATGAGCTCGACCTCCCATTATATCGACCAATGTGAGTTATTATGTATCATTGTCCAAAAATCCCAACAAGCGACATCCTTTAGAAAGCATGTTACTCATGGATATAGAACTATTGGGTGTTTCTATTACAATTAACTAATCTTGTTGTAAGTATTTATGAAATAGTGAGCCCGATATGAATGATTGTACAAAATTCAACCCCCTACAATAAAACTTCAGGCGACTGATTTTTCATCGAAGACAAAAATGGTGAACCCAACATAAATCCTTAACCAAGATGACAGTTTCAACCACCTATCAAGCCCCTTTCTCTTTCAAAATGAAATATATTTGAACAAAACAATAAATTTTCCATGTGTTCTTTTAAATTTTATGTTGCTTTGATGGGGATTACTTTTTTGTGTTTCTCACCTACTTTCCAGTCACTTCCAACAGGATCCCCCTTCAATCCAAATGGCATCTAACCAACTCTCTCAAAAATATACCCTAGCTAATATTAATGTAGGGTCTTCATCCAAGCATAGAATTCCATCACCAACCTAAAATCTTCAAAATTGGGTATCGAATTCACTAGTCCTAGAGTATCACCAAAAAAGTTACAATTTCGACCTTGGAGGCCGCTTGATAGGCCCTCCAGCTCGCAAAGCCCCACCGATCATCTAATCAATGATAACCGATGGTTCATAAGTAGACGACGCCCATCATTGAATTCAAAATTTTGAGAGATTATCCCTAAAACACAATAAATAGTGCCTTTTTTATCATAGGGAGGTGGATTAAGAGGCCACATATGACCTCATCCAGAAGACAAAGGAGTCCTTCCAAGGGGATCCAACCAATATTTGCCACTACCAACGCCTCACGATAATGAAACCTTGATTTGATGAGGGTTACCTCCTCAGAAGTTTGGCCTAGGTTATCTAGACCAGAACAGGTAAAATGTTCTATTGGGGGAAGTAACCAGCCAATAGGTATCAGGGTCACACCTATGTCCCTTTCTAAGAAGCCCACCAATCAAATTTGGTGGAAAACCACGAGCAGGAACATACACCTACTCACACTAATTCAGTAGGGCAAAAGACTTGTATGGAAACATCCTAATAATCCTTCCATTAAAATTTGATAACACATAATGAGAATGGTAAAACACCTACCCACACTAACCAATCCTACTAACAGTCTCTTGTAGAAACACCAAAGTAATCCCACTGTTCAAATTTGGTGTAAAGCTGGGATCAGGCACAAATACCATCCCACATCAATCAAGCCTACCAACAGCCTTGTTTGGAAGTGTCTAGAGAAGTTCCCTAGTCGAATTCGGTGGTGAACCATGATTAGGCATACACACCTACCCACACTTATCAAGCCTTCCAGTAGCACCCATATATTTTAGTAGAAATGTATCGGTATCAAAAAGGGGACAAAACCAACTCTCTGTCCCCACACTGGAGTACTATAAGTATCCACTATTAAGAAATGGTGGATATGAGAAGGAAAATACCCCTACTCCATATACTGAATTGGAATATATCCATGTTATAATCACAGAAGTCACCGATCATATCTTGAAATTGATGAAAGGGAATATGAAAATTCTTACCCACATCCTACAGACCTGTCATGACATCATATCGATGACAAAACTAGTTTTAAAGATATGGAAACACGGATCCATCCCCACAAACATGGTGGATCATCATCATTTCACCCCATATAAGACACTCACCTCAACTCCCTTCTAAGAGGTTCATGAGGAAAACACCCCTCTGATATATATGAAATTGAATCAGGAACATACACAAGTTCAAATAGAAGGTAATCTTCCCATTCTAATGGACACTCTAAGGTAGGAAAAAACCCCTACCAAAATTCTAGAAGCATACTGAAAAATTTCAGCAGCAACATGAGAGCCAGCCAAGAAATCTTCCGTACATGAAAACAATTTCCCCCAGTAAGTGGCCCCAGTCACTCGTAAGAAGGAATCAAAAAATAAGACTCACCAGAGGTGACTGGAAAATGAATAGATGATTTATTATCCATATATACTTAATTATGGAGTTCTTAAAGCCCTCATATTATTATTAATGATATCTCAAGATCCTACTCTCCCATTACCAAATTATGGGATAAGTATTCGTAATTACGAAGGTCCTCTTCAAACACATCACCATGATGTCTTTCTTCAAGACCATAATTTGATCGGTCACAAGAGCTCATCTCCCAATGATATTCATGACAACCCTCCACATTTCCAAAACATGAAATATATAAAGGGTTGTCCCTTTTTTGTAATCTACCATTTTATTCCTACATGTGATGGAATTCACTGTGAAAGTTATCTCTTTAGTAGTTTTTAATTTCATCAAAAAATGACTTACCATGGATGTTTAATGATGATAAATCCCTCCTAACATAAGGAACTTGGTAAAATATGGAAATTCATGTCTTATTCCTTATCATTGAGAGGTGAAATACTTTTTCAACTAGAAGATATCTTAAGGAAACAGTCATTATCTGAACCCCCTTGGATTTATTTCCTTTAATCATGATATAGGAAGTCTATAACAATCTTGTTGTTTATGATAATGTAGTGGTAAAACTTCCACTTTGGTCCGACCAGGTTGAGGTGCCTCTGGAAAAATAAAAAAATTACATGCTAAACATGAGGAAAAAACTTGCTAAAGATGACGTTCCTATCATGTTCTAGCCTTTAGCCACTCCTCAATACAAAATTCCAGAAGTTTTGTTGGAATATTTTGTGCATGAAATCCACATAAATATATGGAAAAATCTTAATCACTTGAGAGAAAAATTATTACCCTACAATTATTATTGAAGTCACATCAAGTTAGTAAAAGGGATGCTATGCCAAACTGATTTTCCATCTCTCCTAGCTACATGACATCCAAAGTTCAAGAATCAGCAAGGATCCCCTCAACATTCATGACTCATCGCATTATAAATATTATGATATCTGATCATCAATGCCCCATATGGTGTTCATATCATAGTATTGGGTGAAGATGGAGAATTAAATTTCACCATTCTCCCCAACCAGTAAAGATCTCCGAATGTGGTATCATGTAATGTCATGGCTTTAGGCCGGTATCAAAAAACAAAATCTCTTAACAAACAATTACATGATCAAAAAAATAGGCCATGACTGACTCTCAGTGATGTCAGTTCATAAGAGAGAAGTATAATAAGATATTTTTTCATCAAGAATCAAAATATATCGATCAAAACTCCCACTTAGGCAAATTTAGACATTAGATAGTGAAAATTTCATTAATAGCACAAAAATCTTCAGATGTATGTGATTTGGGTTCATACTAAATGATGCACCCAAACCATTTAAAAAAAATCATAAATTCAGAAGGGAAACTGAACTAGTAGTATCCACGATAGTCCAAGAGCCACCTCATCCTGTACGGCTAGGGTATTTTTCAACACAACCATCGAGGTTAGCAAACCAAGCCTGAATAGTTGTCAAAGTGGAATGAGAGAAGCCCCAACCCTCAGGGATAGGGGATTTTTCACCTCAACAATGTATTCATTAGTGGATATAAGTCTTCTCCTGATTAGTGGAAACTTTTTATAATGGATCATCCTAGATCATCCCATCCAGTGATCTGATATTCTCATTAGGGGTGTGTGTGACTGAACTGTCTAGAGATTCACTTTTTATTATCATTCGCCAAACAACTCCTAGAGAATAAGTGAAGGAGAGGACAAGGCATCATGGAAGTCGTATAACAAGGAAGTCTTGAGAAGACATTTATATAATGACTACAATGAATTAATAATCAGTGAATGTCATTAACACCACCCCTATAGACCCTGCAGGACATAAGACCAATTTATAGGAGGATATAGAGAAAGAAATTTCGGTTCAAAATAGGGTGCAAACTGAAATGATTAAAGGATGTGTGTATACCCAAAACCAGGGGCTTGACCTAAATTTGGGCATTCCCTCAAACAATCTAACATTACATCCTCATAGAGCATCCAATAAGGAAAAGGGTAATGGTAATATTGTGCCTTACCCACCTCATGAAAGGTTTGGATCCATTGTGGTTGAGGAAATATTTTCTCAATAAGAATAATAGATGAAATAATTGAGGAGAATCAATGTAGAATTACTCTGAGGTAACCATCCTGCTAGATATGTTCTGCATGAATATCTTCAACTTGAACTCCCAGCCGGTGTACCTCAACCAAGATGGTTTTCCACCACAACAAAAATGGATTTAGAACATGATCTTAACATATGATACTGACCACCAATATAATTGGATCCCACAATAGTAGATCATGAATTCCCTCTATCGGGTTCACACATAGAACAAATATAGGCACATCTTTACAAGATTACCTCTATAGGCTACCCACAACAAATACTAGAAGTTTCTCCTGAGATGGACCTACCGGCCACTTCCCATGTTAAATCTCTTTCTCAGAAAAACATACCTCAAGGGCTCATGAATACTATTGATATTCTAATAGATCTATTGGAATCCATTTAGGAATGGTGTGTGCTGGTGAAACTAGAGAAGAATCCTTACCTCGAATGGGTTGATCCAAATCTTCCACCATCAAACTTTGTGAATCCTACATTCCCAATTTTCAACAGATCTTGGGAACTTGATAAGAACTTAACACATTTCATGTCCCGATGTGATCCCATAATGAGGACTTAAGAATAAAAAGAGGTAGTGAAACTTAGGTGCTTTATGAAATCACTTTAGGGGATAGCCATTGTATGGTACACTTACTTACTGGCTCGGTCAATTACGGGGTGGGAAGATCTCTGTCAGAATTTTTTCTTCCTATTTATCTCAACATTATAGAATAAAATAGTCCTAGACCTCTAAAACTGAAAACAATGTGAGAATTAGAGGTTCTCTATTTTCATTTCAAGGTGGAATGTGCTCACATACTCCTTAAAAATGAATTTCCTCAAAAATCCTTGTTCCCCATCTGTATAGTGAATCTTCATGATGAGTTGTGCACACCACTCATCCTAGTGAAATACACAAGAGGGTTTTAGGACCTTGTTAATATTTCTCAAAGAGTGGAAGACTCCATCTCACAAACCAAGTCTAATTCCCAAGTAATTCCATTAGATCAGGGAAGGATAACATGGAAAGTAGAGGCCTCCACTGGTACACATAGGTAGGCCCCTCTACCCACTCCTAATCCAAATCCTAATCCATATCATGAAGTTATGCCTCTTAATAATTATAAAAAATGACAGCCTCATTAGGAAGACCAATGAAATAAGAGGAGAAAACTATACAAAGAGATGAAGAATAAGGTATATTATTTTCAATGTTTCTAAATCCCTTACTACATAATCTCAGTATTAGAAAACAACTCGATCAATTTTTTTAAATCCCAAGAGGTTCAAAAAATATTTTCACGAAGAAATCCCAAACAATATCCCCTCCCATAATGTATTGGGGCATGACATCATGGAATTATTCATTTTCAAAGACATCCTGTAGAATATGGTTGGCTTCGGTCAAGTAAAGTTTAGAAATCCACCTTCTTAGGTAGAATATGTATCTATAACCCATACAGAGGAGGATAATGAATGGAAGGATTTTAATATCAAGGGTATGCACAATTTTAGTAAATGGATGGTCGCAAAATGATCAATCAGACTCATTCTATCCTCCGAGCACAGTTGAAACAACCAATTGTGCTCTCGACCACTTATGTTATGACATAAATGACCCCATCAGTGTCACGATACTCTAAAGTCTAGTATTCCAAAAAGGGACATGGATGAAAGAGAAAAAATAAAACACATGAATATTAGTATGTGTTGAGGACGAATTTTTCATTAAATTTTGCAGCCATCATGCCTACAGTTCTAGAAGAATGGGAACAACCTCGTCAAATGGTGCAACAAGGTTCTACCCACCAGATAGAATCTCCATCAGATGAAGAGTTGATCTTTGGTTCCATTAATTTTATTCACTTGATGGATCCCTTCTCAGATGATGAGTGCGACTACAAACCAAAATTCCCTAC
The DNA here is from genome assembly GCA_963277665.1 of Viscum album. Lineage (NCBI taxonomy): Eukaryota > Viridiplantae > Streptophyta > Magnoliopsida > Santalales > Viscaceae > Viscum > Viscum album. Next base: position 692,181,600 of record OY728167.1, read on the forward strand.
ATTTGATTGGGGAGTTAGGGAAAAGAGGTTGTCATAGTTGAGGATACATGGGAAGACATAGTCGTTTTGGGAATCACAACTAAAACCACATCCCTTCTTGATCTTTCTACATGGTTGAAACTCATTGGAGAGATCTAAAATGAGATTAGAAGGAATTCAAATTTCCACCACACATGATAGGGTCTTCCCTGACATAATCATCCTGTAAGATTGTCTAGAGGATATGTCGTCACCAAATCAGCCTCAATGTGGATGTAAACCTAGTTGACCTAATCCATCGAGAGAAGAATAACCTACAGTTCTTGTTCCAAGGGATAATTCATCCACAAAAGTACATCAATTCCTAAATAACCTGTGAAAGAGAATCCTCATACTGGGAAGCACCAAATTTTGACCAAAAGTATGATGTTTTGAAATAACTAGCACTGGTGTCAGCTATGTTTTCAATAATGGATGCCTTGAGTCTATCAAAAGACCTCAGTGAAGCACTCATAGAGTACTTATCAAGACCTCGAGAATTTTAAGTTGAATTTTACACTTCCAAAGTGTACCATGATGAGAATGATCCTATGAAATGCCACATGGTCATCACTATCAAAGACCAGGATGAGGATTCCATCATACAGTGACATGTCGGACCCTTGTATGTATCTTGAAGGATAAATGATATTTATTTCTAATGAGCCTTCATTTTCAATGACTCATAAGTCAACTTAATTCCAATCTGAACACTTCTTCAATTGGGTTTAAAAGAACACACTTTCCCCCATCCACTTTAATGATATAGGGTTATGAAAAGAATTATAAAAATACTCTTGGTGAAATAAAACTCAAAACTCAATTTTGGGATCTCGAGTATGACATAGAATTCATGGTTTTTCATCAATATATGGCCTTCAACATTCTACTGGGAATACCTTAGCTACATCAGCATGTAACTATCCCCTCTTCATACCACCAATGTATCAAATATTGTATCAATGGAAAAATTGGGACATTGCATTGTGAAAAATCCCCATTAAAATCTTATGAGTCATAGTACATTGAATAAAGATAATACCAGAGGGAAGGGAAATAGTGTGTACCGAAAAATGTCACTCAAATCAATGCCCAGAATGGTCTGGAGATGATTTTAGAAAACCCTTCAACCAGCTCAACATAGAGTAAGTGCTTCCCATAAAACAAATCGAAGGGGTGGGCCCAAATTTGAGCACATATCTAGAAACTTATGTGATTTCAATCATGAAAACTGATCCTGGAATCACTGGAGAAGCTATCAACTCTCAGAACAATAGTGAAATACTTGATTAAAATGTCTTAATTCCATCCCCCGAGCTTATAAAATAATTTTCCCATTAGATAGGATGGAAGAATTAATCATGTAAATGGGAGAAACAAAAGATTCTCAGTCTCTATCCCTCATCTCCCCTTTAGAGATCCAAAAAAATCTACACTCCATCAATCAAGACGGAAATAGTTTCTTCATCTTCTGAATTTATAAATGTCAAATCCTCCTATAACTCTAAGAAACATGATTTATAACCTAATTCCCAAGAATATTAAAAAGAGTTAAAGCATGAGGAAGTGGAAGGGGAGAAATATATCATGGATTCCCCTATAGTATTTGAAGAAGGTATCTCCACCACTATTGATGAATTCAAATAAATAAATTTGGCTATGAATGAGGATCCATGACCCACTTTGATTAGTATGGCCCTGACTTCCAAAGAAATGAATGTATATAAATCCTTCCTAAAGAAAAACCAAGACGTGTTTATTTGGAATTACATAGATTTCGAAGGCCCTAATCCTAAGGTGGCCACCCACCAATTGGGTTTTCTAAAATACCACTGAGGATAAAAATATGCATCCAAACAAAAATAACTGACAGACACCTCCAAAATTGAGGCTAAAGTGGATAATAACGTCAAGGAATAATTCATTCAAGAAGTGAAGTATTTGAAATGTCTAGCCAAAATTATCCCCGTGAATAAGAATAATGGTGAAATATGAGTTCTCATTGACTTCAAATATCTCAACTGCCACTATCCGAAAGATGACTTCCCAGTTTCAATCATAGAACTCTTAATTGATGCGAAAACTGGTTATCAATCCCTCTCCTTCATGGATGGCTATTTAGGGTACAACCAAATCCATATGGACCTTGAATATGAATAATCCACTACCTTCAAAGCCTCCTAGAGAGTATTATGCTATCAAGTAATGCACTTTTTATTTAAGAATATTGGTACCACATACCAACATGTCATGCATAGCATCATCAAACCTTTTTTTGGGAAAGTATGTGGAATTATACATTAACAATATAGTGTTTAAGTCTTGACAACATTCTGACCACCTGGATGACCTAGAGACCATCATCAACAATCTATGACAACATAGCCTAAAGATGAAACCATTAAAATTTTCTTTTGGAGTAACCTCGTAAAAGTTTTTTCAGTTTCATTGTATGCCATCATATCATCAAAGTTGACCCTATGAAAAAAAATCTATCCTTAGAATTTCACATCCTAGAAACCATAAATAATTGAGAGGACTTCAGGGACACTTTCCCTACATATGGTTCTTCAAATAAAACCTTGTACGTAAGTGTTTTTCCCTTTACCAAGTTGATGAAGAAGGGGATCACATATCAATGGACTAGTGAATTTCAAGAAGCATTTGAAAAACTCAAGAAATACCTATTGTGTCCACCAATATTAAAGAAAATATTGAGGGAAATAATATCATTCTATATGTCATGGACCTTTAGAGATCATTGGGATCCTTCCTTGCACAGAAGAATGATGATGAGAATAAAAATATCCTTTATTATCTCAGTCGAACCATTCTCTACACTGAGACTCATTATTCAGATATCAAGAAGAGCTGCCTAAAATTAGTCTTCACAGTTTAGAAACTGAGTCACTACATGAAGCACCAAAAGGTCCAGTTGGACTCTTGTAATAACTCACTCAAATACATAATCAACCATTCTATGTTTATAGGATGTTTGTCATGGTGGGAAGTTATCCTATAGTAGTTTAATATATAAATCATGCCTCAGAAAGTAGTGAAAGGACAGACCATGGTATACTTCCTTCGGAAACACCCATTTATAGAAATACTATCATTAAATACCAAATTTAGAGATGAAGATATCTTTTCTATTTATTAATTCCCCCAAATGTGGGAAATGTATTATGATGATGCATCTAGGAGACCAACAAGGAGAGGAATGGAAGGCCCTAAGTTCAACAAATTCATTTTAGGAATTAGTCTTATCTCTCCATAAAAAGAAGTCTTCCCTCACTCCCAGTTATCAGAAGTTTTTACTAACAATGAGTTTGAATATTAGGACCTTATTGTAGTCCTGGAACTGGAACTCCAAATATGAGTGGACCACCTAGAGGTGAAAGGTGATTCAGAGTTGGTAATCAAACATATCCATGGGTATTATGATATCAAAAAATAATAGTTAATTCCCCTACTAGACTATGAAATATGGTTAATGGATGAGTTCTGCTTGGAACAAACATTGAACCACATCCCACGATCATAGAATTCCCCTCAAGATATACTATAAAATGATGATACAACTTTGGATGATCCAAACTAGGATGAAATTGTCATCATCATAGTGCATTGCTGAATTCCCTCACTATTTATTCAAGTAGGAACGGAAGAGATTAATGAATCCACTCTTATCCCTAGGATATATGGTACTACCACTTAATGGATGATTCCAACCACAGAATACCTTCAGGATGTAGAACTCTCACTGGATAGAGCAAGGAAAGAGAAAATTTATGCTGAGAAACCAACATCACTCTTTATGATGGCCCAAATCACCAAAAGTCCCTCCATAAATAAGGATTTTATGGAGTCCTTTTCATATATATTGATGGATAAGATACCGTTTCTCTCATGAAAAAAGTACACTTGTTAGCCTATAGTTCCCACCAATCAGGATACATTATTTCCAAACAAATCCAGAGGCTTGGGTACTATTGTCCCACTGTGACACATGATTGCATAGAATTCAACAAGAAGTGTCATTCCTAACAAGCACATTCCATCTTAATTCATCAACCACTAGAGTTTATACATACATCCAAAAACTATGGTCCATTTTCTATATGGGGAATGGATGTTTCTGGGTAGAACCCTCTAAATATGACCAAGAAGTTCAAATACATCTTAACTACTACCAATTTCTTTTCAAAATGTGATGAGGCAATAGCCCTCAAAGATGTTGGAGCCAAAAGAATTGTCAGCTTCATGAAAACCAACATCATTACCATATTCGGTGTCCCTCATACAAGATTAATGGACAAAATCACTAATTTATTCTTTGCTAACGTGGAAAATTTATTTCATGAATACAATATCAAATAAAAATATTAATCTCGCTATCAAGACTAATGGAGTGATAGATTCCTTCAACAAGGCCCAATAAAACATACTCTAGAAGATGGTGGATAAAGATAAAAAGTCAAGTCCTAAAAATCAATTTCATTCTTTAAGGTCTTATCATACTACAACCTGTACTACCACACAAGTGACCCCATACTCACTCGTATATAGAATGGAGGTAGTCCTTCCCATTGAGGTCTAATTTCCATCACTCCGTATTAGCATCTATAACTGGATATCCATGGATGAGCAATCAAAAAAATGACTGGATGAGTTGGAGTGATGGGATGAGAAAATATTTCAATCCTTACATCACTTGGAGGTCTATAAAAAGAAGAAAACAAGGGATTTTAACAAGAAATTCCACCTTCATTCATTACTCAATGGAAAATTGATATTGGTATTTAGGACCCCAATGATACAAGAAAATAATACTCCAAAGCAAGAACCAATGTGGGAGGGTCCTTAGTCCATACAGAAGGTCCGATCTAATAGATCTTATTCCTTAATCTCAATGTACGGATATATCATTATGAACCCAACCATTGAAAGGTTCTTGAAGAATTATTTTGTGTAATCATACGAAACTCATCTCATTATCAAGATGTAAAACTATGTAGCACCATATATAGTCCAAGATATAAGACACTAAAGAACATAGCATATCATATTGACTGTATGATGTTAAACTCTATGGTTCATCTCCTTATTTCATGATGTAAAACTATGCAACATTTCGATCTGTGTTTGAGTAGATCAAAATATTTGATGATGGTAAATCTACCATACCTTCACTTAAGAACTATGTGTGGATTGATTCTCATTCCAATGATATACATAGTGACACTTAGATCTCCCATCCTGAGTCCAGTTGTGATAAAAAAATTTCCCCCTTCTCTATATTTAAGAATCAAAATTGTAAAGGGAACATTTTTAGAACTATGTGTGGCTTGATTCTTATTATAATGTTATACGTAGTGATGTCGGAATCTCCAATCCCGAGTCCATCCATAAGTAATAAAAAAAACCCCTTTCCTTGTGTATAAGCTAGACCTACATGGGAACCTTCTAGAACTACTTATGGCATGTATCTAATTCCAATGAGACATGTAGTGATGCCTAGACCCTACGTCTTGAAACAATCCACCATTATGGAAAATATCAAATCCCCTTTTCCCCATGTAGAAACCTAATTGATGTGGGGAACAATTAATTCAATAACTACACTTTGAATGATTCATTATCCAATAAGATATGTAGTGACTCCTGGGTACTATCCCTTAGTATAGCAGTAATTTGACTTTCCAAATCTGGTGACCGACATCCTTACCGCAATATGTTAAAATGCATAGATAACACCCTCATTTCATGATGATAAACTACACAATATCTTCAAGAACTATGTTTTTCTCTATTCTCATTCCAATGAGATATATAGTGATGCCTGGATCTCTAATCCCAAGTTCATATATAGAAAAAAAGTCCCCCACTCCCTATGTATGAATCAGACCATCACATAGACCCTTTTTAGAACTACATGTGGCTTGATTTCTAATATCGTAAGATATATAGTGATTTCCTATATTTTCATTCCTTGGGCCAGACACAACATTTCCCCTCTTTCACATTAGTTCATCTTCTTCCGTAACAAATGAAGTTAAACTACATGAAATTCAAGAACTGTGTATGGCTTGATTCTTATCCTAATGAGTTATGTAGTGATTCCTAGTTTATACCTCCTAGCCCAGCCACCACAAAATCTAAATGCCTTTGTCATTAATTCAAATTATTTTTCTTAATAAGGTGTAAGAAACCTTTAATACTCCATATTTATCACATCGATCATAGATAATGTGGGATTAAGTGATTTTCTAAAATATTCCCCTCCATAAGTATGGTATATCAATTTTCTATAAGTTTATCATGATACTGGATGCAAGACCTTAAAATTCACACCATATGTCCTCATCACATGATAATAAACTACATGATTTCCTTTAGAACTATGTGTGTCTTGATTCTCATTCCAATGAGATGCACAGTGATGTCCAGATCTTCAATCATGGGCCCAACCACAACACAATATGAGAAATTTCCCCACACTTCTATATATGTGTCAGATCTACATAAGAGGATTCAATATGGTGTCTCACCCTATTCTTGATCTCGTACTAAAAAATAGTTTCTATGAACATGAATTAAATTAGTATGGGGAACCTATTCAGAACTATGTGGGGCTTGATTCTTACCCTAACAAGATACATAGTGATGCTTGGGTACAGAACCCTAGTCCAGCTGTAATATTCCTTTATTTTTCATGTCGAGTCACCTTTTTCCTTGTCGAAATATGTTAAACTACTAGCTAATATACTATCCATATGACTTTAAACTGCAAGGTACCTCAAGAACTATGTGTGTATTGATACTAATTCTGGTTAGATATGTAGTGAACCTATGCCTCATGTCCTAGTCTTATCCATGGTGTAAATAAAAATACCCCTACCATATATGTAATAAAATATATATACAAGATCTCTTAATTAGGGTCCCCTCGTTATGGGGTTCACCAAGGAAACATAGATGTCCCCCTCTTACATATGAGTTGGATTTATGCAAGGGAATCTATGCTTCATGTTCAATATCAGTCCAAATTATTCCCTTTTTATCAGACATATCCCTTTCATACATCATACTCTTAATTTTAAACACTATCAAATCCTCATAATCTTTTTTCATCCTCCAGTGATAGAATGTATGATACCTGAGGAATCATCTTCTTGACTATGCAGTAACATAGCCTAGTTAGCTATGAATAAATTCTCCCAAATAATGGGTTTTTTTCTGCCAAAGGATACCACAGTTTTATTACGTAGTAAAATTACCTAGTTTTATTTTCACAATGTCTCCAAAAAAATGGATTTTTCAACTGGTTGTAACTTCTCCCACAGAAGAAAGATCTTCTGTCCTCGTAAGCTTTGATGACATTATTTTGGAACCTATGATTTGAATCAGTTTGTGTTCATCCATCCCATATTTGTCCCATATCCTTTCTCCCAATCTATGAACCCCCAATACCATGGATTAAAATTTCCTCCCTCTTTTTCTAATTATGTTGGAATGACCTTAGTTCAGTAGGACACATATCACATAGAGTTTCCATAATGATGGGGTCCTATTCATATGACCTAAATATAAAGTCACCATATTTCCTGTGTTTGGGTCAAACATATGTAGGAAACCTATTCCCCCCATTATTGGGTAATTTGGACTTGAATTTTTCCATCCATATTCATGCACTTTTATTTCACAAAACCAAACCCTATGCCCATGGAAATATGAATCGCAATATCCTTCCTTCGCCCATCAGCAATAGAATTTCAGAATTCTTATGAACTCAATTTCCTGACAATGTTGTAACACATCCCAATTGCATTAGTATAAGTCACCCAAAAAAGTCCTTTCAGCCATAGGATTCCACTATTTGACTATGTAGTAACACGCCCCAGTTGGATTTGCATAAAGTATCCCACAAGATGGGTTTTTCAATCAGCGGTAATGTCATCCTCAGATGAGTCCTCCTCTATCACCATAATCCCTTTCCCCATACCAATTTAAAATATAGATATCCCCAAATAATAGATTAAAACTTTATACTCTCACACCTAAATATGATAGCACATTTCTAGATAGATCACAAATAATGAGAGAATCATAAATCTTTTGGCCATAGAGAAATAGCTTAAATTATAGCCCCCCTAATTTCCTTATTGTGTGAAATTAAAATGAATATCATAATTTACTTATTGTATGACATTAAACTACATTTCATAATGACCTAGTCATAAGACATTAAACTCTAAAGCAACATCCTCACCGTAAGATGTTAAAATACATTGTTAATGTCATGGTCGCATGATATTACACTAAATGATGATTCATCCATTGTAAGAAAGGGGCCTTCCCCCATGACATCAGTTATCTAAAAAATTATACCCTCATTAACCCAATCCAAATTCATGTAGAATTCATTTCCCATTCATGTTCAATGCTAATTGAGATTCTCTCTTCATTCTTAGACATATTCCCTTGGAAAAACCAACCATCGTGGTCTTGAGAAATATGAATCTCCATAAACATCCTTTTTCCATTAGAAATAAAATTTTGGAATCCCTGAGAACTCATTTTCCTAACTATGCTATAACACACCTTATTTGGATTTTCATAAGTTTTGCACCAAATTTTAGGGCTTGTCGGCCAGAGGATGACATTGTTCGATTATTTAGTAACATGCCCCAATTAGTATTTGAAAAAGTCACCCAAAAATCAGGTTTGTTAACCAATTTTAACATCATCCTTAGGAGAAAACTCATCTATTCCCAAATATCATGTTTTATTTTCAGGAACCACAAAATCATGGCTCAAAATTCTAGATTGAGTATCTGAAAAATGTCAGAACATTCTTCGCCAAGAAACCTTGTTTGGGTCATTATTTCAAAACATATGGTAAAATTTGTCCAACCTAAAACACCAGCCTCACTAGTCTGAATTCCATGGAATTAAACCTCCCATAAAAGGATACATAGTACTCATCGAATTGAAAACCTTCAAAGGGAACTCTTTATAAAAGTAGAGTCTCATATTGCTTGTCCTACACTACTTGTAGTTTATAAAAAAATCAATAATTAAAAGAAAATAGGCATAGAACTTGTTAGGATGAAAACCCAAAAAGGGTGGTCTAATAAAATCCAAGTCTCACCCACTAAGTCTTACATATATTGTACTTAGTGAAAAATTTGGGTGATGACAAAAAAGACACAATGTTTTTAGGGTTTTCAATATGACCCTAAAATTAGTCAAACTATGCTCACTAGGCCCCATGGATTAGGAAAAATTTAGATTATTTATCCATCCCTATCTATGTGGTTAAAATTAGCTGATCAAAAATATTTCTTTCTATAAAAATTACATTCAAGTTTATGTTATGATCATAGAAGGAAAATAGGGATGAATACATAGAAGATTAGTTAAAAATTAATTTCATTTATGGAACAAAACAAAATCATAAGAGAATCCACAAGATGAAGTCTCTCCATCACACTTTACAAAATACCATCATCATAACTCTTCATTTGTTGAATAGCCTCTCGAGCCTCATCAACAGTTTATCAAAGCCCATCCAAGTGAACAGCTTTGGTCTCCTCGGTCTAGCAAAGTTCCTTCGCCGCAGTCTCAATAGTAGTAGACCAATCAGTTGGGGAACCTTCTAATGAATGGTGAAGTTGTATAATCACCCCCCCTGAGTGGCATCCAGTTATTTCTAAATGCATGATATTTTAATAGTTTTCTCATTGATCCAATTTCTAAATTTCTCTAACTTCTTAGCATGGTTGGCCTCCATCTGGGATAATTCATCTCGAAGATCATCAGTGTTGAAAAGAATATTTTCCTTTATGAGTTTCTATAAAACATTGTGTTCACTCTTTCATTTGTGAATGATCTCCTTCATAGGGGAATGAATCATGAGGTAATCAAATATATAGTATACCAGGATACAAAACAGAAACATAAGTTGATATAATCACAAATGAATGACTTTAAAAGGTGTCTTAGAGATTATTTTATATATTTCATACCAGTTCATATGAAATGTGATGTGAAGGGAATTCTAAATCTCTAAATCAAACTCAAATCCACCGTTAGAGGGAAAATGTATTTTGGGATCATTACAATCAATGAGGCACCCTTCCATGCTCCCTTCAGGATAGTAAAAACTTTACTTTCTTGTATTGGTTTCATTAGTATGGAGGCTCCTCCCCCAGTCTTGGTTGTAAAAGTTAATGGTACTAGAAATAGACAATAACAATTTTTAGCATCAAGATGATAATAAATAGAAGAGGTATGGGATGATCCAATTAGTTGGTGAAACTCACCTAGTGATGGGTCAATGGATTGGGTGGATTCTTCTCTAACATCCCTGACCTCAAAATTTTGATCTGGAGCCTCTTTATAATAGGTACTCTCCTAAGTCTACCTATATCTCACCAGGAGAAGCTCACAAAGATCCCCCACTTTGGGATCCCATTGAATCAGTGCTCCTTCATCAACAGGAGTGGGATAGACTTCAACACCTTGTTCATGCATCAATGTTGCAACATTCTCTATGGATGAATCTTCGTGATTTAACTAGTCATGATCAAAACATCATGAATTAAAATTGGTTTCACAAAAAATAATGTCTCACATCCATTCAATTCCATATTAAATTACTCAAAATATTCTTAATGATTGGGATGATTAATATATTCCATCATTTATTCAAATTTCATGTCACAATTTTTCCTAGAATGTATTAATTTCCCAATCCATGTGGTATTCTCACCCATGGGGATGCCTGAAACATTTGGATCAAGACCCAACATAACACCCTTTTTCGATGAACTGAGACCCCAAACAGCTTCCTCAGAGATTCCATATGGTTTTCATCAGTCGTTGCAGGGTCCTCTGGTGCATGATATGAACCTAAAATGTCATAAGGAATAAAATTTCAAGGTCATCATATAATGACTTATGATGTAACTTGTACATTAACAAAATCATACTACATGTCTATAGAGGTAGGAGTGATGACAGGAGGAGATGATATATTCTCAACCCTCGATAATTCTTCTTTCTTAGGAGCTAACTCACCAGCAAGAATCCATACTTGGTCCAGAGCATCCTCCTTCATTCTTAGAGGCTCATTTCTGGGCCCCTTGAGAGAGGAAAGGGAAGAAGATTATACAACCACAAACAAGGTTAGAGATTTGTGATGGATAAATCATAGATTAATAATACCATAGAGACTTACCATCACTAACAAGGTTATTAGAAAAATATTGTATTCTATAATGTTCTTACTTATTCAATAAGGGAAGGATAACACCAGTAACGTCAACGATAGGTATTGGAGGGGGAATTATAGTTTCTCTCTCCATATAATCCTCCATTATTTGCTAGACCAGGGATAAATCTCCCAGTTTTGGAGATGATTCATCGATTCTAAGTGGGGTCCCATTCAGTCCATATTTAAATGATGAAATCTCTACTGATTTCCCCTATCCTGCTACAAATAAAGATGACCTTCCCCTCAGAAATAGTGCATTGTTCGAGATAAAATAAAGGAATAACAAAAGAGGAGATGATAAAAGTATAACATATATAATTGATATTGACATAGTCAATACATTCCTTGAAATAAGGGTGGTCAACCCCTTCAATAGCACCCTATCTTGAAATGTCCTCCACCCATCCCGTGGCAGGGATCCTATTTACAGTTTCATAAATAATCATATCTATTTCTTGGATATAAATCCACACCTCAATGGGATTATCTTCAAAGAGAAGATTTAGTGGGTCTTGAGCATCTCCAATCTCTAGAATCTGTATCCTAGCATGAATAAGTGACTATACGACTTCAGCATCCAGAGACATGTCCTTCCAAAATTGGATTTTCTCTGGTTTCATGTATTGAAAGGCCTTCATGGATTTCTATGAAGATGATTCAATGAAATTTGGTTACATGGGCTTCCCAACTCTCTCCATCACAGATGAAGGATGTGAAAATGGAACTCAGGTCTCCTCCTTGTGATGGAGGCCAGACAGCCTATGCCCATCCTCATCTCTCACAACCCTTTTGAATTGATTTGGTGGACTGAACCATGCATGAGGTCGTTTGGGAAAACTCGACACCTTTTCATATGCACCCTCTAAAGGTGGAAGAATCCCCCACTGAGGGATAAGAAACAAATTATGTAGGGGGAGGATCCTTTCTACCTTTCTTTACACGCTTGGAAGTTGTTCCTTCCCCAAATCAAGCGATGAATTCTACTAATACTCCCTCGTGATATCATTAAATATAAGCCCCATCATACCAAGAGGTTAATCAAATGGATACACCAACTAGAGACGGGTTGATTACTTCTCGATTTAGCTCCATAAGTGTAAGCATCCACATTTTTTGGGCTACCATTGGGTGCATTTCTAATCATACAGCACCATAAGAGATAGAATTATTCTTTGTAGGAAATATAATTGGTGTAAAAATGTGTATGGATAGTAGGACTCACATATAACCTCAGAGACAATACGATTATCTAGCATGCTATCCTTAAAGGAAATCATGTACGGTCAAAGATCATCTCCATCCTTTCTGTCATTAGTAAATCTCCTAGTAGTAAATTCTCTATATGTGAAGAAATTGAATTCATTGAATAGGTTCAGCCTCATCAAGGTCTCATAGGGCTTCAGTAAAAAAGGTTGTATACTAGAAACAACATGAAAAAATGGTTAAAAATGGCTCCTTGGAATCTCAAACCCACTTAACATGGAATATTATATAGAGTGTACTATGACCTATCCCCAAAATACTTGTAATGGCCTAGAAATTCTAAAAGGGGCCTTACCTACATGAATGTGAAAAATGTGTCGGTGAATATTCACGATGATATGGATTTCTAACCCAACATGCTTCTTCTCTTCTAGCTTGGCCAAAATGAAAAATTTCCATGGCCTCATGAAACCATTTGATTCATGGAAAAGAAGCTTATATGCACTTATCGACATGGATAAAAGCCTTCAAGATGTGTGTTTTAAGGTACACTGGACTTGGGTTTATACCCCCATTAGTTGTAATCACCCTTTTCCTAAGTTGGATAGAATGTACTATGATTACCCCGATTCTTCATTTTGGGACACCCCATAGGATGTTTGAAAGTGGTCCCCATCCTCTTCAGCTCCAGGAAGGCACCCATCCATGTTTCAGGATGGATATCCCCCCTCAGGTGGGGTTCTTCCTTATTAATGTCCCAAGCTATCATCAACAGCTCATGTGCTATAATTGGTGTCCTTTCAGTGTCATACCATATCTATCTTGGTTGGATGAACTCATCATACATATCTCCAAGGTTCATATACCTAGAGATCTTATGGAAATACCACAATCTAATACCAACTTCTCCATGCATCAGGTGGAAAGAGTTCATTTTCAGGCTCCATCGGCTTAGCATCTCAGGAATGAACACATAGTTCTTATATATGTATGTATGGTCCACCTATAAGTATTCATATATTCCCACTTCTTTCAACTCAGTTACAAAGTCATTAATAGTATGGAATTCTGATTACACCCACATCCACTTGGTCCTAACACCCCCTCATGGTCGGAGATCCCATTATTCCCACCAACCCTTTGAATGGTTTTCTTGGAATCACATAAGATGAATGGGTAATAGTGTATCTTTAATTCAGGTGTTTGTTCCTTTAAATATGGTGCACATTGGCTATGATTCATGACATAGACCATGTATGATGTCCCAAGATTAATATATGCACCCATGATGAAAATGTTAGCAGTAGTGAAGTTCTTGTAATCTTGAAACTAAGAAAGAGGTGTGTAATTATTCAAATCCAGTATGAAGACCTCTTTTATATGTTCACAACCAGAAAGTGGTATATAGTTACTCTTAGGGTACTCATGATGATACTTTATCAGATTCCCCACCAGATCTGGTAGATTGGTATCGAGTACGTCATAATAGTTAGGCCCTACAGTTTTTATCATCCCCCAATGTGATTTATAGTTTTTAATCAGAAACTATTGTCTTCCAATCATCCATTGAACCTAAAAATAAGCATCATTATTTTCATTATAAATAATTCTTCATCTTGAAAAAATTTCAAAAATGTGGAAATTTGGAAAAGGCATGAGCTCACACAGGGTTCCCACACAAGTGGCCTCAGATAGGTCCATCACCCAAGAGGCCTTGCATGGGTCACTCACCCAAACATACATATTGTTTAGGTAGTTTTATACCTTGTATATAGGGATGTTGATTTAGTAAAAAATCTTAAGAGGAATTTCTATGCTAAACACTAGAATGGAAAGACTAGAGGTACAAAAGCTTTTAGACCATTTGTTGAAACTAGAACCCCTATTTATAGATACAGGATACCCTGTACGTGGCCCACATGTATGCCCCACCTATATGATCGACCCGTGTGGATGACCTACACTGCTGACCTCCTCAATCTACAGTCCATTTTATCCCTTTACCTCTTTGATCAGGTCCAATCCTTGGGGGGGGGGGGGGGGGGGTTTGACACTGTATTTTCTCATATGGATGAAATGGTGTAAAAGAAAAATACCTTATGGAGAATAAAATATAAGAAGTAAAGAAATATATGGATTGAAACTTCACCGAATACCCTATACATAGGTCCAATAGAACAATGTCAGTACACAGGGTACCTACACATGAGCCTACATGATGGACCTTCGCATCATCCTACATGACGGACCTGCACATCATCCTGTGTGAGAGACCTCTGTGGGTTATTCTCTTCACCCAGGGTCCCATATTTTTTTATAAACAGGACCCTGTGACTCTTCATTTTCATGGGAAAAATCTTAAAGAACTCTTGATGCACTGCTCTACATATTCCTTCACCCAGGCCCTCATAAACCTTCCAAGTATCCCTCCAAAACCTAAATAATAGGGAACTAGGGTGGAGTGGAACCAAAATCCTCAAAATTTTAAAAAAACATAACACTTGTGAATGGAACCCTCTCCCCATGTTTGAATAACACTAATGGGAGGTCCCCTTCACTAACCAGAGACCTATATGATACACTTTCGAGAACACCTTTGGAGACCCCTGAAACCTTGAGAAAATCATTTCCCAATTATTATTTCATAGGTGGTATTTCACCCAAAGTACATTTAGATCGCATAGGACTACCTACATGAAGCATTACCAGTTTCATAGGCATACCCTACCCGAGACTCCCTTGGATATCCTATGACTCTGCCCTATGTAATCCACTTCTCAGGCCCTCTTCCAAGACACCAATGGTAGGAACTCTCTTCCTTTGGCTCATTTTTCTAAGAGGGTCCCAATTGAAACCTCCACTAATGCCTCCAACTTGAAAATACCAAGAAAGAGGCACACTAATGAGTCTCAAATTTGGATATGCATTCCTTCTGTTAGAGGTGTCCCTCACTTGTCCTACGTGATAGGGAGGGTCCTTCAAGTGCATGTGAGTATGAATTCTCTTGGTCAAGGGGACCCTGACCCTAGGGGTGGTTTCAGGGAACTCCTGGTGTTGGGTACTAGGGTTAGGACCATGTGCTTCCCTAGTTGTACCTAAGACCCAGAGCCTCTAGTTTTAGGAAGGGAGGGTGGCGATCACCCTTGCCTTTCCCCTCGATATGGAATGAGATCCCCCCCCCAGAACCAATTTAAGGGAATCCCTAAGCCCCTATACTTTCCTGAAATACCTCTCCTTCTTCATTCCTTCCTACTTATCCACACCCAAAGGCGTTTCCATGAGTCATACATGACTATCTAGGATGCCAAATGAAAATAGGAGATAGACACCCCAAATCCCCCCACACTCTCTCTCCCTTTAGGACCATGGTACAACGACTAGATGGAATGGGAACCATACCCCACTTTCTTTCCCTATCCTTTTGGGTTTTGGCCTCTTCCATCACTGGAAAAATAATATTGTGTGGTTTCTTAGATTTAACGCATCCTCTTGTTTCTCACACTGAGCATGAATCACATGGGCTTAGAGGTTGGTAGTAATCATTAAATCCACATGATCCCACACCTGAAGGAGACCTTAGTGTGTAATCCCTAATGAATTGAACTACAAGAACTCTAATTCTAATTATAATCAAGATATGTAGGAATCCTACATAAGGCCCATTCTCAGTGGGAATCATTTCAAGTGTAATCCCAAACCAATAAAGGGCATCCTTCTCAAGAATAAGCCTCGAAGTACAACTGATGGGGATCATACCAAGTGTAAGCCCCAACTTAATCCAGGGGAATCATCCTTAGGATTAATCCCCCAAAAAATCTCTCAAACCATCTGGGAATCCTTTTCATGAATAATCCCCAACATAATCCTCTCAAAGGCCCTTACTCATCTGAGAAACAAACCTTCAGAGGTCCACCAAAGGAATGGGTCCTTGCAACTGAACTATGTGGGCTTTGATTACCATCTAAGTGGGATACATAGGAATCCTACATGGGGTCAAAACCAAGAACCCCATATAAACCCTTATTCTCTATAGGACACACTCTCATTAGGGTCTTATTCAACTAGGTAATTCATATCCCTTTTAGGTTCCCTGGGTTTCTTTGGAATAAGTCCCACACCAAACATTGACTATGCATCATCTGCCTAGTCATCCTTAATACATGATCTTAAACTACATGGTTTGGTCCTTATCACATTACCATAAAAGATATTATGTGCCCCATTAAGTGGAACCAAACTACGTGTTTTTTGATTTTTTCACAAGGGTATGTTGGAATCCCATTCATGGATCAAATCCTGACATCAAAACAACTCTCATCTACCTGGATGATGATACTGTTGGAACCATGGCTGTTCTATGCAGGAATTGGAGTTTGGTTTGTGTCTGTTTTCAACCCTCAGTGGAAGTTCCGAATGTGTGCTAGCAAAGTGATCATACAGTTCAAGCAGTCAACAGTATTGAAGGTGGCGATGTTTCCCAGTGTTTGCCAAATTTTTGGGCTTCAAAATCGGAAAATTAAGACATGGATGGTCTGAAAAAGGAGGTTCGCACAAAGAGGAAGTAGTGCGTGAAAAATAAGAGGCTTGCGTGAAATACATAAGTTGGTCGCAGAAAACAGCGGGATGCGCGAAATAATGGATCAAGGTTTTTCGCGCAAATAGTGTTTCAAAATCAGATTGGTGAAAAATGGAAAAGGCATGGGCTGCGCGGAAAATAAGGGTTGTGCGCGAAATACGTGAGCTGGGCGTGAAAAATAGCATGGTGCGCAAAATATTGGAGCGAAGCTTTTCGCGCAAATAGTGTTTCGGAATCAGAACGTCAAAAAATGGCAAAGGCATGGGTTGCGCGGAATATCTGATGATGTGCACGAAAAACGGTATCGGTGTGAAATATTACGCGACAGATGAGAGGTTTTACGCGCCACAAGGGTTTTTGCGCGCGGGGGTCTTTGACGCCTATAAATATGTGGTGACCCACTTCATTCCAGACAGTTGAAGACTTAGAGAAGATCTGATCTCTGATGCACGAAAACGGATCGCGTAAAGGGGCTTGTGTGAAATATTCAGAGTTGCGTGGAAAATTTCGGGATGCGTGAAAAATGAAGAGTTGCACATAAAAATTGGGTTCGCCCATAAAAGATCCAGTTGTGCGAAAAAGGGGATTTTTGCACGAAATATTTTTTTCGCGCGAAAAGTAAATTTTGCGCGCAATAGAAAGGTTTTGCGCGCACAGGGTTGGTGTTGCACGCAATTGTCAGTAAATATTGTCTGCACGTTCTGATTATCTAGTTCAGTGGTTCTGTGCGTTCTAGTGCATCTATTCTAGAACTTCGATGCAAGCAGAGTCTCGTGCTGGGCAGAGGTAAAGACATCAATGCAAATCTATTGAAGAGACCTTCACGTCTATAAACTGAGTGGGACTTCACCAAGGGCAGTGAGCCAGGGGGAGTCAACGGGAGTGACCCGAGGGAAGCAGTGAGCTATCCCTGAACCTTTGTAAAGGTAGTGAGCCAGGGACAGAGTTTCTATTCCCGAACCTTTGTAATCCAAAACTAGTGAAAATTAGTGGAATTTGGTATGACCGACAACCTGTCGGCGTATGCTCCTTGGACGTAGCCCTTAGTGGTGAACCAAGTAAAAAGTGTTGTGTCTTCTCTCTGCATATGAATGTCTGCATTATAAACTTATCAATCATACAGGTTTTACAAGTTCCTACCAATGTGGGAACAAGATCCTATACTTTAAAAGAAAAAGTTGTCACCCTGATTCACCCCTCCCCTCTCAGGGTGTCCCAGGGTCCTACAAGTGGTATCAGAGGGTAAAGGTTGCTGGTATTAAATCTGTCCTCTATCGTCATGGAGAATGTAGTCAATGTCAGGGGAGTCCCTCTCTTCGATAGAATTAATTTCTAGATTTGGAAGAATAGAATGAGATCTCATCTAAGATCCCTTGGAATGGAAGTCCTATTTTCCACTGTCCAAGGTATACATGTTACTGATCCAACAGGGCTGGCTATGACAGATGCCGATAGAAAAATTCTTGATGCTGATGCTAAAGTGCAGAATGCTCTCACTGCAGCTCTTTCAGATCATATCTATCTAAAGGTGATGAGTTGCACCTCAGCAAAGTCTATGTGGGATAAACTTGAAAATATCTATGAAGGAGACAGCAAAGTGAAGGAGGCAAAGCTTCAAGTATTACACAACAGGTTTGACGATTTAAAGATGCATCCTAATGAGAATGCAGATTCATTCTTCAATCAAATTACTGAAGTAGTAGGAGCAATTAGAGGTCTTGGAGAAGAAATCAAAGAAATTGATATCGTTAAGAAGATACTGAGAAGACTTCTTCCTATGTACAATGCAAAGGTGTCAGCCCTTGAAGAAAGAGATCTATCCAAACTGTCTCTGGATGATATTTTAAGTAGTCTAGTGGCATATAATATGAGAGTCAAACCCGAAGATGCCACAACTCGTGTAAGCAAGGAAATGGCATTCAAAGCCATGGACAAACTGAAAATTTCAGAAGATAGTGGTGGTGAAGATGATGAGGAAAATGAAATTCTTTCTCTCATCGCCAAGAAGCTGAAGAAGGGAAAAGGTAAATTTAAAGGCAAGCTACCTCGGGCATGTTTTCGTTGTGGAAGAGTCGGGCACATTGCCTCTCAGTGCCAAAGAAAGTTTGATGATGATGAAAGCGAAGCAGAAGAAATAGAGAAGCCTCAGAGAAGGTTTTTCAAAAAGGGAGACTTAAAATCTGGAAGGAAAATACAAATGAAGAGTTTTGTCTGTGAAGAGAAAGATGATGATACTGAGTTGTGTGAAGAAGAAGAACTAGAATTCAAAGCAGGAAACCATGCTTCTATGATGGATACCATTGACAAGTCAGAACCCTTGATCAATAAAGATAGAGATAATCAGATTATTTCTAATGGTGATTCAAAGACTCAATTTAAGGATGCTTTTTTCAAGCTCCAGAATAAATGTAAGAGGTGTAATAAGTGGAAGGAAATGGTGGAAGAATCTTCAGAATATGTTGATGAGCTTGAAGCAGAGATTGAACGACTAGAAGAACTAGTGAGAGTTCAGTCTTCAATCCTTGAAAGCACAGATGATGTAGTGGAACTAAAGCTTAAAATTGAAGAACAATCAAAGGTCATAAATGACCTTTCATCCAGACTATAAGATAAGTCCAAGACTGTAGAGGGACTTGAGGAAGAAGTTTTTACTCTTAGAAGTAAGATTGAATTTCAATCAACAAAAAATGAGGGAAAGAAGAAAATTCATTTTGGAAGATTCTCAGATGCAGAATTACTAGAAAGAGCCAAGTGTGGTTCAGATGGGGTTGGAAAAATCTTAATTGATAAAAGAACCACTTACATGGGAAAGAGTGGAATTGGTTGTGAAGCTAATACATCAACTGCTGGAAGTAAAGAGATCCAAAATAACAACAAGATGAAAGTTGGACATGCTGAAACATTACCTGAAATGCTGAAAAATAAACCCTCAACCCAAACTAAAAGAAGAACTAAAAATTATCCTCAAACTTTCAGAAATGACAGGCAATTAAACTATTCTCCCATGAAATAAGGCATGAGGAGAAATTCAATTGAAAAGACATTTCCTCTCATGAAGTGTCAGTTCTGTGGTTATCTGAGCCATACATTGTCATACTGCGAAGAGGCAAGGAGCTACTTGAATGGGGACGATCTGGAAAGTCAACAACGGAGACCGGTTTCATATCCTCCTTCTTATAGAAGAAATAACTTCTATGGTTACTATTTTAATTGTTCTAACTTTGGCCATAAAGCTATGTATTGCAGGCGGCAGTACGATAGGAGAAATTCATACAACACTCAAAGACGGGCCAGTTTTTATCCTCCTGGTGATGTTGTTCTCACAAACATTTTTTCACCTCTGGAAGAAGATTATGGGTATGAAGAATCAGATTATGTGGAAGAAAGTATTAAAAGGCCATCAGTATCCTATGCTCAATCCAATATCTCATGGAAAGAGAAGAAGAAGATCGAGAAATCCAATCTTGCGGAAGTAGCCCTCAAAGCTACAAAGAGCAGCAGCACCTGGATCCTTGATAGTGGATGTTCTTCCCATATGACTGGAAATGCTGACCTTTTGAAGAACATTGAAAATAAGGTTGATGGAATAGTACGGTTTGGTAATGATGGTTCTTTGAAGATTAAAGGTAGTGGGAATACTGCTCTCGCCAACGGGGAGCTGAAGAAGACTGAAGTTCTTTATGTGGATGGTCTACGACACAATCTCCTTAGTGTAAGTCAACTCTGTGACTCAGGGCTCATAGTAACCTTCAATCAAAAAGGCTGCACTATAAAAGGAAAAACAGGGAATTCTCTTATGAAAGGCTGTAGAACAGATGGAAACTTATATCAGGTTGACAGCAAAGTGAACTCTTGCTATTTGTTTGTTGAAGAAGAAAACAATTTGTGGCATCGAAGGTTGGGGCACATTAACCAACAAGACATGGAAAAGATATCTAAGATGAAGATAGTCATGGATATTCCCATTCTAAAACGTGAATGGGAAAAGTCTTGTGATGCTTGTATTCGTGGGAAGCTGGTCTGTAATTCATATCGGCCAAAGAAGAAAAGGGCATCACATCTTCTTGATCTCATTCATACTGATGTATGTGGCCCAATAAATGTTGCTAGAACCTATGGAGAAAGGTAATTCGTCCTCTTCATTGATGATTATAGCAGAATGGATTGTGTAATGGTGATTCACAGGAAGCGACAAGTACTTGATTGCATGAAAACTTATCGCCGGATTGCCGAGAATGATACTGGACGGTCAATAAAAGTCCTACGATCTGACAATGGAGGGAATACACGTCCATAGAATTTGAAAATTACCTAGAAAAACATGGAATACTGCATGAGGTAGCTACTGTGAGAACTCCACAACAAAATGGAGTTGTTGAGCATCGGAATCGACAGGTCAACAATATGGCCAGGACTATGTTGATTGAGAGTGGCATCTCTCGCCATTACTGGAAGGAGGCTGTTGAAGCTACAGTGCACATTCAGAATCGAACAGGACTCTATATGGGAGAAACGAAGACACCATAAGAATTGTGGTATTGAAGGAAACCTTCTTTCAAATACTTTCGTGTTTTCGGAATCAAATGTTTCATTCGGAATAAAGACGGAAACCAAGGAAAGTTTGGTGACAATACTGATGAAGGAATTTTTCTTGGGTATCCACTGAACAACAAAGCTTACAAGTGTTTCAATAAATGCTTGGGGAGGATTGTGGAAAGCAACGATGTTAAAATCATTGAAGGAAAAACCCCAAATGTTTCAAATAGTACCTATGCTGATGAGATAGATGATGAGAATGAATATGAACATGGAATAAATACAAATACAGAAATAGAGGAAGGTGTACAAAACACTCAGGGGTCACATCATGATGTTGACTCAGAGGAAGAATCTGAAGAGGAAATCTTGGATGGTGAGAATGTGACTGAGCCTCACAGGAGAAATCGAAGAGCAGAGATTGGTCCATCTAACATAATTGGAGACAAGAATTCACCCACACAGACAAGAAGGATGAGGAATAACACACCTTCTGCATTTCTGTCATTTGTGGAGCCATCCTCATTTGAAGAAGCTGCAAAGGATGAATCCTGGGTGAAAGCCATGAATGAAGAGTTAGATCAGATTGACAAGAATCAGACATGGGATCTTGTCCAGAGACCCAAAGGTCACAATGTGATTGGAACAAAATGGATATTCAAGAACAAGTTTGATGATCATGGAAGTGTTATCAGAAACAAGGCTCGACTGGTATGTAAAGGGTATTCTCATATTAAAGGTGTTGATGTTGAAGAAACCTTTGCTCCAGTGGCTAGACTGGAGTCAATCAGGCTGTTCCTTTCCATGGCTCTCCAGAGAGGATATAAAGTATATCAAATGGATGTCAAGACAGCATTTTTAAATGGTGTACTCGAAGAAGAAGTCTACATTGAACAACCAGTGGGTTTTCTTCTTGGTGCTGATGAATCAAAGGTCTGCAAGCTAAAGAAAGCACTTTATGGCTTGAAACAGGCACCACGGACATGGTACTCCAGACTAGATTCTTATCTCAAGAAGCTGGAATTCAAAAGAGGAGGAGTAGATCACAATCTCTATGTGAAGAATTCTCCAAAAGATCAGTTCATGGTTCTCGTTTACGTCGATGACATTATATTTGGTGGCAGCAGGCAGAAATCAGTGGATGAATTTGCCAATCATATGAAATCAGAATTTGAAATGTCAATGATTGGGGGGCTCACATATTTCTTGGGACTGCAGGTGACTCAAAGGAAAGACTACACTTTTATCTCTCAGGAAAAGTATGAAAGAGAGCTGCTGAATAAGTTTAATATGCAAGACTCCAAACCAATGTCAACTCCGATTGCAGTTGGAACCAAACTTGGAAAGAATGAGAATGAGAAATCTGTAGATCCCACCATGTACAGGAGGATCATTGGGAGCCTACTGTACCTGACAGCGACACTGACAGATATTGTCTTTGCCACATGTCTTGCAGCCCGCTTTCAGAGTAATCCAAAGGAGGAACATTTGGCAGCAGTAAAAAGAATCATGAGGTATATTCAAGGTACTCACAATTATGGCTTATACTTTTCTGCAGGAAGGGACTGTGAATTATCAGAATTTTCAGATGCTGACTGGGCCGGCGATGTTGTGGACAGAAAGTCCACCAGTGGTGGAGCATTCTTTATTGGAAATAACTGTGTCGGCTGGTTGAGCAAGAAACAAGAAAGTACTTCTCTTAGTACTGCTGAAGCTGAGTATATATCTTCCACAAAGGCATGTACTCAACTGTTATGGATGAAGCAACAACTAACAGACATTGGTGATGAGGTGAATCAACCAATGGTAATTTACTGTGATAACAAGAGTGCAATTGATCTCACGAAGAATCCGGTTCAGCATTCTCGTACAAAACATATTGAAATCATGTATCATTTTATCAAAGAAAAATTTGAGCAAGGGGTGATTAAAATGGATCACGTGGGAACTGATGATCAAGTGGCTGATATCCTGACCAAGCCACTGTCCGCGGCTGTGTTTGAGAAGCATCGGTTGAACCTCGGTGTTCAACCACCTCCCAGTGCATAAGGAGGTTATGGAATTCCCCTCTCCCCGTTTATGGTAATTCTTTCTATCTGTTTATGGCTGTGATACAGGTTTATGGGGGAGATACTATCTAGGGGGAGTATGGTTTGAGATGAACATTGATTAATTTACCGGACTTTGGGTTTATTGTCAATGGGGGAGAAAGGAAAGGAATAAATTCAGGAATTCAGGATTGTTTGTGGACATGTAATGCTTCTGTGACATGGGGACCCAATTCATGCTTCCTCTCTTGTTTTCTACATCGAGCATTTCTCATGTAGACTTAGAGTGTTGGCTGAGTTGATCCTTAAATTTTTGGTATGCATGTGGATGGTGATATATTGAATTTATTTGGTGATTGCCAACAAACCCAAAGGGGGAGATTGTTGGAACCATGGCTGTTCTATGCAGGAATTGGATTTTGGTTTGTGTCTGTTGTCAATCCTCAGTGGAAGTTCCGAATGTGTGCCAGCAAAGTGATCATACAGTTCAAGCAGTCAACAGTATTGAAGGTGGCGCTGTTTCCCAGTGTTTGCCAAATTTTTGGGCCTCAAAATTGGAAAATGAAGACATGGATTGTCTGAAAAAGGAGGTTCGCACAAAGAGGAAGTAGTGCGTGAAAAATAAGGGGCTTGCGTGAAATACATAAGTTGGTCGCAGAAAACAGCGGGATGTGCGAAATAATGAATCGAGGTTTTTTGTGCAAATAGTGTTTCGAAATCAGATTGGTGAAAAATGGAAAAAGGCATGGGCTGTGTTGAAAATAAGGGTTGTGCGCGAAATACGTGAGCTGGGTGCGAAAAATAGCATGGTGCGCGATATATTGGAGCGCAGTTTTTCACGCAAATAGTGTTTCGGAATCAGAACGTCAAAAAATGGCAAAGGCATGGGTTGCGCAAAATATATGATGATGTGCGTGAAAAACGGTATCGACGCAAAAGATTACGCACCAGATGAGAGGTTTTACGCGCCACAAGGGTTTTTGCGCGCGGGGGTCTTTGACGCCTATAAATATGAGGTGACCCACTTCATTCTGGACAGTTGAAGACTTAGAGAAGATCTGAGCTCTGATGCGTGAAAACGGATCGCGTAAAGGGGATTGCGCGAAATATTCGAAGTTGCGCGGAAAATTTTGGGATACGCGAAAAATGAAGAGTTGCACGTAAAAATTGGGTTCGCCCATAAAAGATCCAGTTGCGCGAAAAAAGGGATTTTTGCGCGAAATAGGAAGGTTTTGCGCGCACAGGGTTGGTGTTGCGTGCAATTGTCAGTAAAGATTGTCTGCACATTCTGATTATCCGGTTCAGTGGTTCTGTGCGTTCTAGTGCATCTATTCTAGAACATTGATGCAAGTAGAGTCTTGTGTTGAGCAGAGGCAAAGACATCAATGCAAATCTATTGAAGAGACCTTCACGTCTATAAACTGAGTGGGACTTCACCAAGGGCGGTGAGCCAGGGGGAGTCAATAGGAGTGACCCGAGGGAAGCAGTGAGCTATCTCTGAACCTTTGTAAAGGCAGTGAGCCTAGGATAGATTGTCTGTTCGCGAACCTTTGTAATCCACAACTAGTGAAAATTAGTGGAATTTGGTACGACCGACAACCTTTAGGCGTATGCTCCTTGGACGTAGCCCTTAGTGGTGAACCAAGTAAAAAGTTTTGTGTCTTCTCTCTGCATGTGAATGTCTGCATTCTAAACTTATCAATCATACAGGTTTTACAAGTTCCTACCAACGTGGGAACAAGATCCTATACTTAAAAGAAAAAGTTGTCACCCTGATTCACCCCTCCCCTCTCAGGGTGTCCCGAGGTCCTACAGATACACTTTAGAGTGCCCCACTATTTAGAAGAAAATCAAAATCATCTAATTAATGAACAAAGAATTTATAATAAGTACATAAGAGGATACCATTTAAGGATAACCTTAGATATATATAGATATCTTCATTGATAAAGAACCCCAGATACATACAAATGATTCTAAGTTCCATACATGCTAATAATTAATTGTTAATTCAAGGGTAACCTAAATAATACTTGGTAATTAATGAAGAATTAATGAAAATATCTTAAATCTATAAGGGGTACTAGAGTAGGAAACAATTCCCCTAAAAGGGTTTGATGAACCCAACCTCCCATCCTCTTGACCAATGCGAGTTCTTAAGTATCATTGGACAAACTCACCAATGAGTATCTACCTTTGGAAAGAAGGTCCCTCATGGATATAGAACCATTGGGTGTTTCTGGTTTCATGAACAAATACCTTTAGAATCCATTCAGAAGTAGTGATCTTGAAATGAATGATTGTAAAAAATTCACCCCCTAAAATCAATCATCATGTGACCGATTTTTCATCAAAAACATAATGTAAATGGGTTTTTATTTCATTAATAAAGAGTTAAACATATATATATATATATAATTATGTATCAAATTGTTTTCAATAGGATCATACATGTCTTCTTCTTCCTCTCATAGGAGAGGCCCTGGTCATGGTATTTCATTATAGAATTCTAAAATTACCCTTAACGTATCATTTGACGAGACATACCATCATGTGGGACAGGTTGCCCCTATATTTATTCTCCAGTTGGGTCATATCATACGTGAACCACACATATTTTCATTGAATACATGTGACTGAGGTTTATTCCCAAAGGATACATTATATTAGCTATGGAGGGAAGTTTAGGTAAGAGGATAATTTTAGTTTCTTAGCTACGACTAAAAAATACTTACATTTTTGATAATTTTTTTATTTAATACAATAATATTATAGTGTTCCACCAATGAGTTTAATAATTATTTTATGAAAAAATGTAATAAAATGTGAAAATATTATAATGGTAGAGTCAATAGGGAGCACTAGGTGCCAAATGTGGGTGCCCTAGACATTCTGGACAGAGTCCTGAGAGGCATTCTCCCATATAAATGGCATCTGTTAGTTCCATATTTTTTAATTAATTCTGAAACATTAAGTCTATGTATTTTGGTTTATATATTTTAAATAATTTATAGAATTTTACATGTTTTAAATTTGAATTAATTGAATTTAGTAAGTGATAATGCGTCATTTTGAGAATCCTACATTGTAGGGACCACCTCATAGTCTTGGGACTCATCTCATGTCCTAGATTGACATGATGTATTTATTATTAACTTTTATAATTTATTTTTTAATTTTTTATATATATTTATTTCTTATTGGAATACAGTTATAATATAAAGGTGCACCAACTGATAAAATGTCGACGTGGATGATGACGTGTGATCGAAATGATCTGGAGATTGAATCCCTTATAGTGAATTCTTGTAATAATTTTCAATATATAAATATAAATTTATATTTAAATTTATATATTACAAAGGCTCAATTTGAGTTTTATTTAGAACAGCTATTGGGGGACCAACGAAAACTTTCCATGTAAATGAATGGTACATTTCATTACATTTTTGGTCATGTTGGACATGGCTATAACATTCCATATGGAATGAGGATTCGTTATTTTTTAGTGCCATATTCTGAGTATGTGGATCCAATTGTGGATGGGATGAAATATCATATTATTGTTTTGGAGGCATGGATGCATGCTTTTGAGGAGGTAAATGTGTAGCTATTAGTTGAGGTCAGAGAACTACAGGGTTATATGAGATGGGGTGATGGTGTAGGGGATCCTATGATATAGGTTTATACTGAATTTCTTAATTTATTATTACATTAATTATTTTAATCATCATATTTTTTATTTATTTTAATCCCCAACCGCACTGGATGTAGGTAGAATCAGTGGTCCTACATGATGCATCAGATTCAGGAGGTGTGTTTTGTTTTATCTTTTTGGTTTCTCATTCAAATTGACTATCTCATTTTGTTTTTTTGTTTCTAGTGAAGTCAAAAATAATATTTATATTTCCATTAAAAGAAAATTTGATTATGTATGGATTCAAAAACAACTAAATACATTTATACAAATGAGTAAACTTAGGAAAATAATAAAAAAAATTAAATTATCATTGTAAATTACTCTTTGACACTTGTTTCCAAATTTAAAAGGTATTAGACCTTGATTGTTGTTTGTGTGAATTTCGAAAAATCCACTTGGATGCTTCATGGTCACACAACCTTGTCTATATATAATAGGGGGTCCTTATCTATCCATTTATTTTCATAATCTTCTTTTGTGACTACATGCAGAAGTGTATCTCAAATTTGTTATCATAAAGTTATTCTCTTATTCCATTGGTTAATGTATATATTTAAATAAATAATACACAAGATGACATCTACATGAGTTCATATTCTAATTTTACCACAATCATTTCACAACACATCAATATTAGAGGATATTAAAGACTCTATTGTAAATTTCCTTTTCACTAATGCCTTAACACTCTCCATGATATCCACCATTTTGGTTGTATTTACATTAACAGTGGCTTCCCATTTGATTTTCCTAACCGTGACTTTCTGTGGGTGAGGGATTCAATTTCATTTTGGTATAAAATTGATTTCCTAAATTTTTTTACCTTTTGTTTTATATGTCACATTCATGGTCTTGTGATCTCTGACTATAGGATATTTACTCAAGCAAGCCTCTCTATCAGTTTTGTAGTATCTTTAAAGAAGCATTCTCCATCATTGAAATCATTGATGACCCCAAATCTCTTTTAGAGGTTTCTTATGTTATATACCATGTTCAAGATGTTATTTCTTCTATATGGATTTATCATTAGAGAATTAAAGATGGATGGGTTAATGTAGAGAGTGAACCTCATTTTGATAGAGCTCTATAGGTTCAACATACTCAAGAAGAGATATTTTAATACTTAGTTCCTTCAACCATTATCTTTCAGTAATCATAGTTCCCATGAATTCATAATCCACACCACACTATTTAACAAGTATAACATCATAATTTTTTTTTAAAAACCCATCTTAAATTGATATTGTGAGATCACAACTACAGTATTTGAATCTTTCATTCCCTTATTCTTATTTAGATAGAAAAACTCATCTATGCTCCACACTCTCAATTATCATCTTCCACAGTTCGGAATGACATGAAATATTAGGATAATGATATTTAAGTAATTTAAAAATTATTGGATGCATCGCCATTTGGATTTGATACCATAATTTCTCAGTATTATTGAATGTAGTATGTGTCCCTCATATTTTTAGTTAAGTGAAAAATAAAACAAAAGAGGACAATGCCAATAAAACACACATGAATTGACATGAAATTATGGGAGAATGATCATTGATCCATTTTTTATTTGTAGGAATCAACACAGCATCCATTGGATGCTCATGTCACTCGGTATGATGGAAAATGATGGATAACATTGTCTAGTGTTATTAAAATGACATATCTTCCATCATGGGTTAAAAATGATAAAATTACTTCTAATTGACATGGAAATATAGGAAAACATTCCTTGAATTATATGTGATCTATTGGAATCAACCAGGCATAAATTTGATGCTTGGATTGGTCAGTACAATTAAAATTTTATTTTCACATTTATTATCATTTTAATAATAATTGAAAAATCATGTGTGTAGGGGTGAAAACTAACCAAATGATCTCTGAATAGCAGGAAATCATAGTAAACTGATTTTTATGGAATTTTAAATATGTAGGAAGCATCTACCCATGGATCAAATACATAAATTTCTTGGTATGATCGAAAGTCATGTTTGTCCCTCATATTTGGGGTTAAGTTAAAAAAAACATGTAAAAGGTTCCAATACGAATAAAACACACTTATATTGATTTAAAATCATGGTATAATTATCACCAAGCTATTTCGGATTTATAGGAATCAATGCCACGTCCATTATATCCTTTTTTACACAAGCCTTTGGGTTTTTCTAACCAGAAGGTAGTTGGGTATATTATTGATCATGTCATCAATTGGATATCAACCATGATTGGATTTTCCTCTCGTATGATGAGTATGAAATTTGGGACCTCGGTTGAGTTAGAAATAGAAACTGTATGACTATAATTTAAAGATATATAAGTTGTATTTTTCTACTTTGATGAGGGGAATCTGATGTACACATCTACTAGATGAATGAGATGTGATGAATATATTAAATTGTTTAGTCTATACTCAAAGATTATATAATGTTTATGGAGGCTATATGGGATTGACATACATCATGTCGCATATGGCCACTAGATGTCTTGAAGAAAGGAAACATATGAAAATTCATGTTATCATGTAATTAGGTTGGTGGCCATATGTACATAGATATAACCTTTACATTAGAGGATGTTAACACCTTCACATTTTTAGAATCTGGTGTGAAGTCTAAATATATAACCTTGTTGATGTATTATTGTGTGTAATGGAAGATATGATGGTGCATTCTAAACATATTGTGGGATGAATTATTGTATGAGAAACAAACCATGGGGGTTTCAGTTCTAAGGGTGTGATGTTTCATGCTGGTGGGACCAAAAATCTTGATATTTTATTCCCTACAAACAAATCAATAGGTGTGAAGTTCTTACAATGAGGTTTCAGTGAGTATCTCATTGACAATTTCACCAGCAATCACGAATGCCATGATTGTTGCTACTTGGATGAAATAATTTCCATGAACATATGACTTGTCATGAGAGTGTGGGGGAATAACTGAGGTTGGGTCCAAGTGACGACACAATGATGGAAATGGGTGTACTAAGGCATTTTGGGAACAACTCCTTAACATATAGATGACAAGTGTTCTTAATAAACTGAAAAGGAAAACATGATATTTGGTTAAATTCATCATATACAACTGTAATTTTTGGCTCCATGTTTGTTCCCTTTTCCCAAACCTAGGAATTTTTTATTATTTAGGATCCAATTTCAATGGAAATGGAAGGTTAAATGGAATTATAAATAGAAAGGTAATTGGAACAAAAAAATATGTTTGGTAAAGTGGACGTGATGGAGGCAGGATGAAAATGATTGATTCAGGATGAAAATGGGGGTGTGAGAGTGACAGTGCAAAGAGATATAACTGTGGTGGTGGGGTGTGATGGTGGTGGAATAGTGCGGTGGAGGGGCACTATGGTGATAGTGAATTGGTGTAGTGGTGGTGGTGTGGTATGATGGTGGTGGTTGGGTGTGGAGTATAAATATTATTCATTGAAATTAAAAACATATTTAAAATATTACATTCATAGAAAATAAATATATGTGGAAATAAATATTACAAAATGATTAAATATATTTTTAACATTATTAATGAATATATAATAATAAATTAATAAATTAAATTAAATAAATTACAAAAAATATAAACAGTGAATTCGTAACATTTACGTGAATTAGAAACATATATATGTACACATACACATCTAATTGAAAATGTGTGTCAATCGGTCAGGGATATTTACATTGTCTCTTTCCTAAGAAAAGAGATTGGGGTTTTGGATCTCTTTCCTTAAAACTGAGAACCTTTTCTTTCCATGATTGGAGTTTGGACTATAACCTTCCTAGTTTCAAGAATGACTTTTCATAGATCTGGGTGAGGATTTATGAGATTAATAAGATTTTATGGAATCCTAAGATCCTACATGGAATCACATCTACCATTAGAGTTATAATTAGATTGGATTAGGAGATATAACATGTGAGGTTTGGCCATTTTTCTTGAATTTTAGTGGAGTTGGACCTTAGTGCCACCCTCTTTGATAAGGTAAATATTTCTATCCCTAATGATGTTATTCATATGATAATTGAGTATGAACAATAACCTCTATATTTTGTGTCTTGTGACTTTGTTGGGTATTCAATTAAGTTATTTCGTTAGGTTGTCAGCTGAAAATGCAATGCAAAAGGTCATATGGAGAAGGATTATAGGAAAGCTATGAAACCTATGTAGGGAGATGTGACTAATGAGAAAGGAGTGGAAAACATTGTATAACATGTATTAGAGACACATGCTCTACAACTAGAGGCCTCC
Organism: Viscum album; assembly: GCA_963277665.1. Taxonomy (NCBI): domain Eukaryota; kingdom Viridiplantae; phylum Streptophyta; class Magnoliopsida; order Santalales; family Viscaceae; genus Viscum; species Viscum album. Next base: position 692,213,224 of record OY728167.1, read on the forward strand.
CTGACAATGCCTTATAGGCATGCTTTCCCTCCTCCTCCTGGTTGTGCAGTGTCTGGGAATCTACAGGAGGTGAAGGTAGTGAAGTCTAGTCTCTCCTTTAAAGAGGTTCTATGCAAGAGGAATGAGAAAAAAAACATATGAAAAATCTTGTAGTGAGGATTTTGTTCAAGTTGTGATTTATTGTGATCAATGATAGGAACATATCACTGACAAAAGGATAGGGAAATAAAATTTGATGGATGAGCAGAGATTCCATATGGTTGCTTTTAAAAAATCCAGAACACCCTCTCATGTATCTGGATATGAAGTGCACCTAATTGAATAGAAGTAGAGTGAATCACTTGTGACAATGAATAATGGGGTTGAATTAAATTTTAATTTTCTTAAACCTTCTCTATGGGTTGTTTCCCCAACACTCCCTACACCTACTATGCATGATGGCATTGAAAGTGCAGCAGGTGTTGCTATCGGTGGTTCACTCGAAGGAATGGTGACGCCTGAAGAGGCTATCAATGTCCCACAGGACTCTAGGCGCAGTGATAAAATCCCCCTACTTGATATTCTCAAAATTTCAAATAGTAAGGATTCATTTTGTGAGGAATTTGGAAACACTCAGGATGATGAACAAATTGGGGACAATGCACTCGATAGGGATGAGTCTTCTATGAAGAATGACTCTACTGGAGGAATTGAGCCCCATGATGAGGTCGATGGCTCATTGAGTATGGATGATCATGATATCAATTGGCGAGCCCCAAAATAGTGGCTGAGAGCTAGACACCTGAGAGGATGAGGCGACACTCAGACAAGAGGTGGTAGGCACAAAAGAAAGCGATTGTTGTTTGATTTTTTTTTGTTGGTGGCATTTTAGGTGCCATTTTATTTTCTTTTCACCTTTCTTTGTCTCTTCTCTATACTTTCTATTTTATAATAATTTTTCAAGACCAAGGATTCAAATCTAGGGTTTCAATCGTTCTGAGTAAATATTATTTAAAAACATATAAATATAAATAAATATATATATATATATATTTAAAATTATAATTATATATAAATATATTTATAAATATTTGTGTATAATTAAAAACATATTTATATAATTATATATAATTATATATATTTTATATATTTATGTAATTATATATATATAATTATATATATTTATTAATATATAATTATATATAATTATAAATATAATAAGTATATATTATTTAAATATATTTTTTATAATTGTATAATTATTTAAACATATATATATATATATTTATTTATAATTATAATTATAAATGATTATATTTATAAATGTTTTTATATAAATATAAATATATTTATATAATCATATATATTTATATAATTATATATATCTATATAATTATATAATTATATATATTTATATATTTATATTTATTAATATATAAATATATATAATCAAAAATATAATAAATATATTTATTACAATTTTATAATTGTTTAAATAAATATATATATATATATATTATTTAAATATATTTATAATAATTTTATAATTATTTAAATATATATATATATATATATTTATAAATATTTTTTTTTATAATTATAAATATATTTATATAATTATATATATCCAATGCAGTGGAGACCATGACTTTTAGCACATGGTCTCTAAATTTTGTTAAAAAAAGTGAAGTTAAAGGAAACAACGATGATGTATAATAATTATCCCCAAACACAAAAGTGACCAATATGAGAGCTAGATGAAAGGAGACCCGAGGACCCCCATTAATACATGAACCATTATGAAGCCCTTCCTATAAATTGGGCTAAATCCCCACTATGAGATCCCATGCAGCCGTCGTGAGTCTACCTCCTGTGAAAACCCCTCCACACCCAAAGCCCAAGCATCGTCAGGTTGTCATCCTTCGAACTCCACCCCAAGTTTTTCGTTGTGCCCATAGTATCTCCACCCTTGTCTCATCCGTGTTCCACCACTTCAACATCAGACATGCTCACATGAACCCATCATTTTCCCATTCCACTGATAGCTAAAATGAGCATGGGCCATCACACCCGTTAGCGTCCCATATCACTGAAAATTTTAAGAACCCGGATCTTCATTTCAAGTATGGATCTTGATTTCAGGTTTTTTGAGAAAAAGTAGAGTTTTTGGAAATTTTAGAAGTACATGTCGTGTACCAGGTTGTCGCGGGTAGCCGTGAACTAGCCATGTAACGGCTGAGAAATAGCTGTGTGACATGACCTGGAGACCGCCAAAAGTGGGGGATGGTTGAGGCATGTACATGGCAAGTACATTAAATGAACACGCTATGTACTTTTTATTTTATTTGTTAAATAAGACCAGAGTCATGTCTAATTCCCAGAAACATCTTCTTCTAACATCGTCTCATCCAAGAGGGGTTGAGAGCAATGATTCTTCTCCGAGCCACCGATCTGTCACCCGTTCTCCAAATCGAACTCCGTTAGGTGCATTGGAATCCCACCGATGAGTTCTTCCTTCTTCTTCAACCTATCTTCCTGATTTCTCCTCTTTCTCGAGTTATTCAAGGTTGAACTTTTTTGAAATTTTTGTAGATCTACAACATTCAAGGCCAATTTAAAGGATAAGGTTCAACTATATAGATTATAAAATTTCAATATAGGTGGTTTATTGCCTTTCATTGGTTGTCTTTGAGTTTTATATGACAAAGTGTCGATTACCCATGTTTCAGGTATTTCGGGTTAAGAAAATTTAACCCTATTTTATCTGCCTTAATTTTATTGTTTAATTAAGGGTTTGTTGATATGATATTATGTGAAATTGAATGATTAAGGAACACCCCATCAGTGTGTTCCCTTATTTGAAAGTTTAAGACCGTTTGGTCTAGGTTGCCTATGAGGCCTACCTTGTTTCCATGCCTTGTTTGATATAATGAAATTGATTTCCTTTTTTATGCTTGTTAAATGATTGCGATATGCATTGGAATTGTTTACCCATGTATTAGTTGAGATTACATTGGGCTCCTTGATATCATTTATTCATGATTTAATTGCTCAGGGTTGTGAGAACCTGGTGTAGTTAGGCCATAGGAGGAATTGACGTTGAGTGCTTCCTCGGAGTGTATGTTATATTTCACGCTAAGTGACCACAAGGGGGATTGACAGTGAGTGATCCCTCAGAGTTTCTATAGTTTATGTTATGAGACCACAGGGGGAATTGACGTTATTGTTCTTCCCCAGAGAGTCTATATTTATTCAGGAAATACCATAGGGGGAATTTACAGTGAGTGCTTATTCAGATTGTCTTTTCCTTTTTTATTTCATTACTTGGCCAGAGGGGTTAGAATATGTGAGCTACCTAGAGGGTTAAATTAAATATTGAATATTTGTGACATGTTTTCCAAGCCAAATCACAAGCTTGGATTCACTCTTGTTAGGTAGTCTTCTAAGATACCTGTTGTGATACTTGATTAAATGATGAACATTAAATGCTAATGAATGTAATTGGAAACTGTAGGATTTGGTTACTTTTGTGTACTCCTAGTATCTTTGTTGCATTTCCATTATTACCTACTATATATACTCACTGACAGTTAGGAACATATCTTACGGTGGTTTCCTAATGGGATTCGTCTCACACCCTATTTGGGTCATGCTTTTGGACCCAAACAGATTATAAGGTTGCAGGTGTAGATAAGGGAAAGCACACTTCTTCCTTAGGTACTTGATTATTGTGGAGTTGGAGAGCATGGGACCAAGATGAGGCTTGAAATGCTGCTGGAGTTTATTTGTTTCTTTAATACTTTTTCTTAGTACTATATTTCTACCATTGTGACTTGTATGGATGTTTTCCTAGACATATGTGACATGCATCATTTATAAATGTGCTCTAGTTATTTATTTACTTTCAGCCTTCCATTATTTACTTGTTGTGTGGTATTATTTCTTCCACTAATCTTTGATACTTATTATTCCGTTGTGCATACACTTCCAATGAGGGAATAGTTTCTCCACTATCACACCCAAGGCCCTCACTTTTAGTCAGAAGCCTCTGGAATTCGGGGAAATGTGCTTGAGGCCATGTGACCAACTGAGTACGGGGCACCTTTGGGCATCACCCGGAACTGGGACGTTACAACAGTAACCATTAGAAACTCTCTCCGATATCTCAATCCACTGGTGGCCCCTTGAGAAATCACATCGATGAAATGGCATGCAATCCCATTAAACATTAAAGGCCACCCGAAGTATATCTTAGTTGAGACCAACACCCCTTGATCATGCTCGCCTGTGCATAGATAAAAATTATTAAATTATAGCCCAATGGCCAATTTGAATGTGGGAGGACCAAAGAAATCCCACTAAAAACACGCACTGCCACGCCTTAAAAATTATAGTAAGAATACATCTTATCCCATGAACATTACACCAAATATGAAAAGAATATGCATCATAAAGTCACCAACCACACATCCTGAGGTTTTCACACCACTTACTAATGTCACCTAAAACCCTTTCACCATGTTTTCACCAGCATCCACACCAATTGTGAGCAGCCCCAGAGGAGGGCTTGAAAAGAGATCATTGTTTGGATCCCACACCTACCTACAGCATTTATCTAAGGTTAGTCTGCCATGAAGTCGCTGTGTCTAAAGACGTTTCCTACCAGCCTTCCCCAGCTGCACTCATGTCACTATTCATAGTTGATGTATCATGAGGAAGCTCTACATCTCAATTTCGTTTGACATCATGCCATGAGGATGATTCCCTCCAATGCATGCAGACGACCCTGAGTTTCTCCTCACTCCATCGTCGTCACCACGCCGTGTTCATCGTTGACACACTACTTTTTAGCCTGCTCACATCACCATCCATGCTCACCGATCAACTCCCCACGTTCCATCCTCAGCCTGCTCACCACCCCTGCCAGAATGAATAGCCTCCTGAAATCGAGCAGCAGTCTTCCATGGGCAGCATCCACCCCATACTTTGAAAACCCCCAAGGATGAGGTCCTTTGTCTAAGACCATGATGTAAATATAAGATAAAATCCTACTTAACTGGAGAAACCTCTCGTTTGGGACTAGGGAGAATATCATCTGCATCTTTATGAAGATCCATGCCATCATATTTCCCCTGAGGATGTTTCTCACCACATGAAACAAACATCTCAAAGTTACTAATGATTTTTTCATCCATGATGTGGCCATTAATTTCTCTATTTGAGATCGTCTGCACCAGGTTGTGATTGTTAGGGTAATCGCTGGGAGAGAGAATCTCTCCATTATAGAGAGATAAACTCTCCATCATTATATATAATTCTATATATATATATATTAATATATAATATATATAATTCTATATATATATATATTAATATATAATATATATAATTATAAATATAATAAATAAATATATTATATAAATATATTGATTATAATTTTATAATTATTTAAATAAATATATATTTATTTATAATTCTAATTATAAATAAATTTATAAATATTTTTATGTAAATAATTATATTTATATACACCAAAGTGGTGCCAGTGTGAATTGGTTACCCAATAAACACCCCCATTGTTTATTAGAAAAAATTAAAATACAAGCATAAGGGGTTGAAAGTTCAAAAAAGTGACACACACACCGCCACCAAAAGACACCTAATTAAAAGGGATCAATAAGGCAATTTGTATATGTCATCAAGCATCTTGGTTCCCCCAAAATATCCAGTAGACTTCACTTTTTTTTCACCTCTTCCTCAGGATCCACCCCAACCCCTCGGATGTTTACCTCTTCTCCATTGCATATGATCTTTCCATGAAGTATTTTGATCTTCCATGCTCGATGATTTATCCTTCTCACTATGGGACTAAGTATACCAGTCATCAACCAAGTCTTATTCTGATCCCATGATTTTAAATCCTTGAACATCACCAACCATATCCTACTTTGGATCACTATCCCCAATTAGCTCATTAGAGAGAACTTCACCCCCGTGATTTTCTATGTTTTTAGTAGCATCGGGTGCATACTACTCTTGAATTGAAACCATATCCACATAGGAGTCCTCATATAAAACCAACATATTCCACAAAGGGGAAGATGTTTCTTTAAGATCATATTCAATCCTTTTTTCTTTTATGTTCCTTTCTTCTCATGGCTTTCAAGGTAAAGTGTATCAAATTATGAGTTGTTAATAGATGTAAGCATGTAAAAGAAATTGGGTGAATGGACAACCTCAATCCTTGCACTACTCACTTCTCGTGCCCTAATATCATTATCTTACTAACTTTCCAGGACGGATATACATTTATAAATACTATAATATGATAATATACCCAACCAATAACCTCAACCAGACATAGTAGAGACATCACCCAAGCTTTTAGATCCAAGAGAATCATTTTCTACATTATTATTGACAAGAGTACTAGGGACCTATGCTATAGGTTTTGAGTTGGTAATTAGGCCTCCCTTACCTTCCAAATCAGTAATGAAAACATGAAGAGAGTTTTAATTAACTAAAGTAAAAAATTATTTATCATGTTCCAACAAATTAGGAGGTAGATCTTGCATATAGACCTTCAAGGATCTATTATTATCGTTGAGTTAAATAGGTGAATAACCCACTAGATCCATAGATTTCATTCATTTACTACCCCTGGAATTCAAGAAAGTATCATCTTACAAGTGATGAAATCCTATCATAGGGAATGAAAAAAGAAATTTTATTTTCCAAATGTAGCACAGAGGATGACTAATGTCATCTCACTTGAGGATCATCACAGTCAGTTCAATCAATAATTTCTAACTCACGTAATCTATTTCTTTTTGGTTTTTTATTATTTATAAAAATGATGTCTTTAGGTTTTTGGAAAACATGATATTAAAATAATACAATGAATAATTAAAATCTAAATTCCAATGAAGAAAAAATAAAATTAGGGGAGAAAGGTTTTTGTCTTAGGGTTGGATAAACATGGTTCATTTATTATTTATTTGTTATTTAAATTCAATTTGATAATTCGTTCCATGAAACCTCATTTAATGAATTAATTTGTCTTTTATTTATTGAGTGTTCAATTTTAGTATGCCTTTTGTGAACCAAACCCCACCTCCTCCAATAGTCAAATAGAATAACACCTCAACCGAGAATGAAATATCTAAAAGACCTGAATCCACTATATGTTGTTTCATCCCTTTAGGCAACCCTAACTCCACCATATAAATGGACTGATTAAGATATGGGAGGTAAAAATAATGAATTAAATAAATTTAATGGAAAAGGAAAAAGTGTCCTGATGGAAAACTACCAAACTCATGTAATATTCTCACATGCACCACAAATAGATTAATTACATGTTGAATTGAAGAAAAATAATAAAGAACATCATGAAACCTCCCCCAGGGGCAGGCCTCGGATTAGTCACTTGTCATTGTAAAGTGAAAATAGATCATGGTAGAATATGTAAGATAGGAATAAATTAGTTTTGGAAGAGAGATAGGTAATGTAAGAAGAAATATATGGATAACTAGAAACACATTAATTAAAAATATGAATGCATTAAATGGGAAAATAAAAATAAAATAAAATAAAAAGAAAAAAGAAATCCTAAAGAATGGTCATCATCCAGATCTTCCATCTCTAATCAATACCCTCTTCAATCCACCCTTAGATTATTATTTATAGTTATGGATGATGCTATGGGGTGTTATAATGGTCCATTAATGGGTTTTGATCCATAATGGGTTGTGAATAGTTTAAAATTTCCCCCACCCCAATTTTACTCCAAATGTTTTCGCATGGGATCCCCTCATTTTGATCGAATCAATGAAATTTTTTTCTAGTAAGTTGTTAAAAATTATCATTCTCCTTTTTATGCAAAATTTAATGTTATTCCTCCATATGAAGAATATTTTATATCAAATTTACTCTGAAAGATTATTTTATCCATGAAGACTCTTTGAATTTCATAAATCTGATTTCTCATGCATTTATGGCCTTGTTTTCGGTAGAATAAAGTGAGTCCATAGTTATTAAAGTTGTTTCTATAGATGTTATATTTATCATTTTTGAATTATAGCTCCATTTTTTCATTCATTTATGAGATATAGGCCCATATTAAAACATCTATAGATTTGTACACAGATTATGTGGCCTAAATTGTGAGCTTATTTTGGGCCTCAAAATGTTTGATTAACCTCTTGGTCCAAGAAAATGAAATGAACACCAAGACGCATTTAAGAATAAAAAAATTAATTTAATAAATTAAATCAGTATATAAAATGTTATGGAAAAATACTTAAATAAATTAAAATAGTTAAATCCCAAAATTTGGAAATTTTTAAAATTAATTCCAAAATGCTTCTATAACCATAAAATGTGAAAATTGATATTAAAATATAATTTTTTTGGATTCAAAACAATTAAACTTTTAAAAAATTATTCATGAAAATTGAGTGTGTCAATACCCCCACACTTAAACCATGTGTTTCCTTAAGCATAAAATCTCATCATTAAAAATCATATGGAACCGATGCTATCATTATTAACATTCAAGGAAATAAAATTAAACAATAATCAATGTAAAATAAAGTTATAAAATTTCATATAAAATAACAGTTCAATTCCCTATTTTTCAAATAAATAATCAATTCATGTACTTTAATTTTCCACTTTGAAAAATGATGGAACTTCTCCTTTCATTAATTCAACCTCCTCAATTAATTATTATTAAACATGAAAAATCATGATCTACCTCACTTATGAATCTTTTCATGAATCAATCATGATAAAATTAAAGTAGATTTATGATCATATTATAAGAACACGATCCTTATACATAGTCTTGCAAAGGAACTACTTTTCCCACATTGTAAAGATGAAATTCACATAAAATAATGAGGGATTTCATTAAATTTTCAAATGAATCTGTGGCTTAAGGTTAGTAGGAATTAATGCTTTAAAAATTAAGGCTCAAGGAGGATGGTTTATCTCTTAAATTATAGTGCATGAAATCCAAAATTAATGATCAATAAAATTCTCCCCTTCAATATAGAAAATCCCATTTCCACCAAAACTCAATGTAAATATTATGATCAAATAAATCATAATGAATGATTTTTTCACCCTCTTGAATATTTTTTTCTAGTTTTATACATTTTTTTCAAAGAAAATTTATTTTATTTTTCAAAATTTATGCTTACAATAATCCTCAAGTCCACCACCTAACCACATAAGATAAAAATCATAGGTCTAGTAATGGTTATTTTTGGTTTTCCAAAATCACAACCAATTTTTCTATTTTGGTTATTTTTTTATTTTCCTTTTTTTATTTCAAAGGGGAAAAATTAAGTCTCCTGAATTAATCAAAAAACATTCTCAATACCCATAATTATCACCCCTCAATTTTTTTTCTATAATGCATTTCATCCCGTCCACCATGAGTCCCTTCACCACCACACTTCAAATTTAAAATAAATTTCATTTAATAAGATGAGGGTAGGAATGAATAAAAATGGATTGAAACATGAATCATTCTTGAAAAGGTATTTCATGGTTTCTATGTGATAAAAGGGATTAATTTGAAGGTGGTATTTAAGGATAAGGCCTTTTAAAAATATCATCAATCATTTTAAATGTGTTTTTTCAAGTCAGTAGATTTGACAAGTTTCAATACAAGTTCGAGTAGGTGGCTTGTCCCAATATCACTCATGAAATATGATTAAGAATAAAATAGAAAGTACTTAGTCTAGAAATCCTCTAGGTAATGAGAATTATAACATTGTACAATCACTCAAGGCTTGATTAATAATAAAAAATCAATTCCCATGAATTTTAGAAATTAAATGTATGAAACAATTTAGGGAAATTTCTTTTACATGAATCAACTAATACACTAATATCATAAGTCCTTATTTCAATATCCATGCTTTACATTAATAATAAAATTATCCATTTTAATCATTAAATTTCATTAAAATTGAAATCTAAAACATGGAATCATAGGATTCCTAAAAAACTCATGTCTCCATGATAAGTTAAGTAAAGAAATAATTTAATTGTGGAAATGAAATTTTCTATTTTAAACCTCAAAACATGTTGTCTAAATAGAAATTTAGAGTTTTTAAAAAATTAAAATTAAAATTTAACTGCCTTTGAAAATAAGTCTATAGTCCTCTTACTCCAATGTTTATGGGATTACTTGTTCCATCATGGTCCTAAAAATTTAAATAAATCCATTACGCATAAGGATCATTTAATTAAATCCTAGAAATATATGAGGTAGTGAGCCACATTATAGTCTAATCCAAATAATTAAATGGAAATCTATATTCCTATAAATAAAATAAAAGGAAAAGTCTTGGTATAATCCCCCAAGTGGGCCCTATATTTTTTACTAACTCTAGAGGGAAGTACCAGATGTTATTCAGAGTCTGATGATCAGTGGAGTTTCTTGTCTTTGAACCACCACATGTTGTTCTTCCCATCTTTAATTTCTTTGTTCTTGTTGAGGAAAATCCATATATAGAGTACACCATATCCACCCCCTTCGCAATGTGGTACCGTTTTCATGGCTTGGGTAGAATAAAGTATGGAACCTCCTCCTCTTTGGTTTCTACTTGTGAAACATCTTCTTATCTATCTAGTAGTTTCTCAACTTGGGCTTCAAGAAAATAATATTCAAACATATTCTTATCTATCTAGTAGTTTCAACTTGAGCGAGGTGGAATTAATCTTCTAGTACCTCCACCTTTACCTCCTTAGTTTATTAAAATTCAAAGAAAATGGTGAAATTTATTCCACCACTACCTTAGGTTCTTGTTCTGGATCCGGGTCGGGTTTCTCTATTAATGCACAAACATATTAAAATTTTTATTCATCATTTCTTGTCAGCTATTCTATGTTTTCCGTAAGTCCTTACACCTGAACTCTATTATAATCTTCTTCTTATTGTTATTTTTGTTTTTGTTTTTGTTGTTTCTACTACACCTATGAGTAAGTTACCTATTAATAATAATATAAATTTGAATACATCATGTGAATAGGGTTTTTTTATAATTTTTTTACAAATAAAACAAAAAAATATATTTAAAAAAATGTGAATTTAGAAAAAATGATCGAAATAACTATTTATATCTCCAAAAAGGCACCAGTTTTTAAGTACACCTATCATAGGGTGTGGAAAAAGAAATTTTATTTTCCTAATGTAGCACATAGGCTGATCAGGGTCATCTCATGCGAGGACAATCATAGTCAGTTCAATAACTAATTTCTAATTTTCATAATCCATTTCTTTTTGGTTTTTTTATTATTCATAAAAATTATGTTTTAGGTTTTTAGAAAATGTGAAATTAAAATAATGCTATATAGAATTGAAATCAAAATAAAGATATCGAAAAAATGAAATTAGGGAAGAAAGGTCTTGGTCCTAGGGTTGGATAATGTAGTTTCATTCATTATTTATTCTTTATTTAAATTCAATTTGATAATTGATTTGATGAATCCTCATTTAATAAATTAATTTACGTTGATTTATTTAGTGTGTGATTTTAGCATGCCTTCAGTGAACTAAACCCCACCTCCTTCAATAGTCAAATAGGTTAACATCTCAATCGAGAATGAAATTCCTAAAATACCTGATTCAAACATATGTCATTTCATCCCTTTAGGCAACGTCAAATCCACCATATAAAGGGATTACTTGAGATATGATATGGAAAAATAATGAATCAAGGAAAAGGAATGAATTTGGAAATAATGTCATGGTGGAAAACTACCACACCCATGCAATATTCTCCTATCCACCACAAATAGATTAAAAACATGTTGAATTGAAGAACAATAATAAAGAACACTGTGAAACCTACCCCATGGCCAAGCCTTAGGTTAGTCACTTACCATTGAAAAAGTGAAAAGAGATCATCATAGAATATGGATGATAGAAATAAATTAGGTTTGTAAGAGATATTGGTAATTGAAGAATAAAGAGATTGATAATGGGAAACACATTAATTAAAAATATGAATGTGTTACATGGGAAAAGAAAACTAAAATAAAAAGAAAAGAAAATATAAAATCCTAAAGCATGGTATTTATCTAGATCATTACTCTCCCATTTATATCATATTAAATCCACCTATATACTCTTATTTATTGGCATGTAAGAGGCTTAATGGTTTCATAATGGTCCATTAATGGGTTTTGGGACATATTGGGTCATCAGCAGTTTAATATTTGGCTCCAGAAATTCACTTCAAAAGTTTTCATGTGGTATACCCTAATTTTAATCAAACTAGTGAATGTTAAAATCTATAAAGTTTCTCAAAAATATATTTCTCATTTTTCATAGAAAATTTCAGCTCTATCCACAGTTTGTAGAAGATGTTATATCCAATTTATTCTAAAAATTTATTCTATCTAAGGAGAATATTTAAATTTCATAAATCTGATTTATCATGAATTTTTTTCCTTGATTCAGGTATAATAAATGGGGTAAATAGTTATGAATTTTGTTTCTAAAGATGTTATATTTACCATTTTCTAATTACAGCTCCATTTTTTCATCCATTTATGAGATATAGGCTCATATTCAAAAATCTCCAGATCTATGAACAGATTTTGTGGCATGAATTGTGAAATTATTTTGGGCCTCCAAATGTTTGATTCAATACTTGGTCTAGAAAAATGTAATAAAGATAAGGATTTATTTAAGACTAAAAAAGGTATTTCATTAATTAAATTAGTATATAAATAGTTATGTCCAAAATACTTAAATAAATTAAAACAGTTAAATCCTAAAAATTGGATATTTTTATGATTAATCGAAAAATGATTCTATAACCATAAAATGTGACAATTTACATTAAAATATCACTTTTTGGGATTAAAAAAATTTAAATGTTTTTAAAAATATGCATGAAAATTGAGTGTGTCAACAAGTCTGTTGAATCAACATCATCATCACTGGAAGACCATTGGTTCATGTCCATGACCATTGTCTGAGCATTGAGATCTAGCTCAGATGAAACACCAACAACATCATGTCTCTCATTAGAAACCTATGTAGTGTTAAATAATATATGTCTATAATTTATAAAAAAACTTAGATATAGGAATAGAGGGATCCCCAGACCCCTTCATTTCATTAATAGTTCCATCCTTGGGAGGCTTCGCTAGTGTTTGATCTCCACCAGGCTCCACCTAATTGGCAATAGGCTAATCCAAACCAAATTACACCTTACCCTTCACAACCAAGGGATCCAAGAAAGATCCCTCCTTACCCCACATAACCAAGGGATCCAATAAAAATCCCTCCTTACCCCAAGAATCCAAGGGATCCCTCCTTCCATCTTGCATAATGACTCCTCCATCATTCAGGTCCTCATTGAGAGAAATTTTTAATTTTCAATTCATAAGGGAATGTCCAATTTTCCTGAAATTGGTATAGGTAGTATTCCTTCTACATTCATATTTTAGGTTCCCAATATTCCCACATTTCTTAAAAAATGAATTTTTTTTCTAAAACTCTATTGAGAGTTACAGTCTTCGATCAATAGCAAACAGAATAATGGAATCAGTAAGAGTTGATTGAAGATCAATTTCCACTAACATTCCAGTGAAGTTCCAAAATCGAGCAATCTCAGATTCTCTATAAAATTTAGTTAGATCCCTACCACAGAAGCTATTTCCCAAAACAATTGAGGTTTACAAAAAAACTAGGGAAGACCATGGATTCATATCCACGTCATAGTGATATAATTATTTATCAAAGATGGATTGAAGAAAGGATCCCAATATTGGATCCTCAATATTCTTGGTTTTATGGATATGAATCCAAAACCCCACACTCTATAATTGAGTTCATTATAAGTAAATAAAATATGAAAATATCCTTCAACTATCAAGGTGATCCTCCACCCACCAATGCCCCATATTTGAAGAAGATGATTCTTCAGGTCTTCGATCTTCCAGGGATTTTCCTTGCCCTGGAAAGTGAGCCTCACTAGAATTGAATGCTTTTATTCTTCAAGAATTTTCACAATAAACTTCTTGTTTTCTTTGATTATTGCTAAAGATCCATTTTTCATGACTCTAGAATGGGTCACACTCCATGAATCCATAAAAAACTAATTAATACTCAACATTTCAATAAAGGTAAAATAATTACCAATTTCTGGATCAACATGTTCCTTCAAGATTCCAGTCACCATCATAGTTGCAGAGACATCTAGAATAGAAATTGAGTCCCTCTTATGATCAACCAACTTTGAAGGTCCAAGAAATATGTCATCTAGGTTGAAATTTTAGCCCGAAAGTAGGGCCATCATGCGTCAAATGCCTAATCGCCATGAAATTTCCTGAATTGCCACTACTACAACATCGAAACCCCTCATCACAAAAATAAATATATTAATATAATTATATATATATATATATATATATATATTAATATATATATATAAATAAATTTATTTATTATAATTTTATAATTATTTAAATAATTATTTATTTATTTATAATGTTATAAATACATTTTTTGAAACATTAATATATATTTGAATTATTAAAAAATATTATTATATCATATTTATATTAATTATATACATGAATTTTTAATTAAATTATATAAATAAACATTATTTTTTGAATAAATATATGATAATTTTATATATATTAATAATAGTTTTTATTCAAAGTTTTTATAAACACTATTCTTAGCATTAATAAAGATATAAAATTACCAATATTATCAACATTATTAGATAATGCTGATTGGTATAGGAAATTTGGGCTATCGCCCCCCCCCCCCCCCACAACCCTCCCCCTCCCCCTCCCACCTCAAGGGTCCCTCAAGAGTTATACTTCCCAAACCCTTACGTCATGAATCAACCCTCTTCGTCGCAAAGCAAAGTCGATGCCACCACACTCATAGCCACCACTGCCCATTAATAAAGATCCATTTTTAACTTTATGATCAATGTTGTTAGATAATAATGATCAGTACTCAAAATTGAGGCTATAACCCCCCCCCCCCCCACACACACACACACACACACAAACACACACAACCCTCCCCCTCCCCCTCCCTCTCCCCACTCGATGGTTCCTCGAGAGTTAGCCTCCCCAAACACTTACATCACGAACCAACCCTCCTCACTGCGACACAAAGCCAACGCCACCACACCAGTCACTGGTGTAGTCGCATAAACATTCAGAAAAGAAACTGAGTCCCTCTTTCGATTAATCGACTTCGAAGGTCCATGAAAGACATCAGTCGAATTGAAATAGCAGTCTGAAAAGAAGGCCAGTGTGCGCCAAATTCCTAATCACCATTAAACGCCAAAATCACAACTTCCGCAACATCACAACCCCTCATCACACATATAAATATATTTATATAATTATATATAATTATATATAATTATATAAATGTATATATAATTACAATTTATTATTACAATTTTATAAATACTTTTTCAAAACATTAAATATATATTTGAATAATTAAAAAATATATATTAATGTATCATAGTTACATTAATTATATACATGAATTTTTTAATTATGGTATATAAATAAATATTATTTTTTGAAAAAAAAATGTTATAATTTTATATATATTAATATTATTTTTTATTAAAGGTTTTTATAACTAATGTTTTTAGCATTAATAATGATCCACTCTTACATTTATGTTCATCACAGTTAGATAATGATGATCAGTACTCGAAATTTGGGCTATCCCCCCCTACACCCCATCCCCCCACCTCACGCACAATCACCCCCACCCCCTAAAGAGTCTGCCTCCTAAAACCCTCCCTCTGTGAACCATCCCTCCTCATCACGAACCAAAGTTGTCATTATCACGCCCGTAGCCTCCACCACCCATAATGAATTTGATCTACCACCACACTCATCACCCATCGCAAACCAGATCCACCATCAGGAACTAGATTTGACACCCTTAGAGAACTAGATCTGAAATCAGGAACTAGATCTGACACCCTTCATGAACCAGATCCACTGCACCCTATACCAATGTTGTCCTCTCCTTTACCCTAATCAGAGTTGAAGGTATGAGAATATTAATGTTTTTTGAACGATGTATGTTTTGATTTAGATTTTTGTTGATAATGATTGATTGTCTGAGACTAGGGTGAATTTTAATAATTTATTAAACTTCAACTAGGCTGGAGTTAGTATGCTGAAAACCTTCTTTTATAGACGTTGGAAAACTATACATGGTCTCATATCTATTGTTTTTATTATTATTCACTTTTTAGTCTTTCTGGTATTGTCACTTTTCATTAAATGTTGTTATTTTGAAAATCCATGATGTTAAATCATTTCCTCACACATTTTTTCCTTAACTATACCAGTTTTATTACCAAAATATTCATATATAAAATATAATTATCAAATATTTAATTTAAATATTCTTTTAATTTTAAATTCATTTTTTTTGTGTTTTCTAACATACATTTTATCTATGGGTTTGTGATCTCCACTCTTAGGTGGAAATTTTGGATCAACAAAGAAAAAAATTGATGAACACAATCCGGGTCTAGATTTTTTTATATTTCAATTTTTTTTATTCAAATTATCATTTTTTTATGAATTCTAGAATTTCCAGTTTTTGATATCATTTTGGTTTTTTTCTATAAATTTATATTTTCTTTTACATGTGTAATTGTTGTATATTTTGGATAATGGGGTACAAATAAATTTGAAACACTCCTGCAAAGTAAACCCTTTTGGTTGATTGGTTTTTGTTTCAAATATTTTTACAATTTTCTTTTTTTATAGAAATTTAGGTTATAAATTTTCGTAGTTGTGATGAACATAGTTGATGATTTAAAATGAAAATTAAACTTTTCCATAAAATTTTATTAGTTTTTAGGTGTTTATGGAATGATTTATTCCCTACCTTCCCATGCTTCCCTACAAATTGGTCATTTCTGAAATTCCAAACCCTTGACTCGTATTTTGTTTATTTCATTAATTATTTTACTACTTATGAATAGATGTATTCAAGATTCAAAATTAGGAACAAGTTAATGATAAATTGCAACTTTTTTGATCGCTCTGTGAAAATTCTGTGTGGTTAAAAAAATTTATATTCACTTTCAACATTTTATACATGTGATCAAGGATATTATTTATATGGATTCACATTCAATGTTAGCATTATATATCCAATTTTTGGATTCTACATTCAATGTTAACATACTACTAATAATAAATATAAACATCAATCAAAATGTTAGCATACTATTAACAATAAATTAAAATATTAATCTAACCATTTTCTTTTAGCATTTGTTAAGTTTGATTCCATCATGTTAATATGTATAAATTCGTTATTGGTATATTATAGTCACATTATTTATTTTATATGTTTATCCTTCTCTATACATGTTATCATTCTATTAAAAACTAGTTAACAAGGAATATTCATGTTCAATATGTGTTTACAATCACTATAATTTTTATTCTTTCACTATATAAATGTGATTCAAGTCACTTTTTTTATTGTTTTTACATTTTAACATGATTTAATGCCCAATTCACTCACAATAGTAGTGTCTCGCACTCAATTTTCCATATTGTTTTTAAATTTGTTCTCAGGAAACCCATTAAAAGCCTAAACATGATTTTTTTACATGTCTGTTGTCTATGTCTCCCCCTATTATTTAGTTGGTAACCCTTTTGTTAAAATTTTAATTCATATTCTATAAAATCATTAATGTGATGCGTACAAATAATCAAAAACCCTTTAATTTTTTTTTAACAAAAACTTAATGTTTTTTGTTCTGAGTTATTATCACTTAATATATTTTTTTGTATACCTTAATACTAATTATTTATTTTTCTTTGTTTAATTTTATTTACTTAATAATCATTCTATAAATTTTTCATATTCTCATGTTGATCTTGTCTTAATTACCGAATTATATTTTTAATTGTTTTATAACATGTTATGTCCCATGAATTTTCACGGGAATATTTATACCAAGTAGTACATATGAATGATTAGGGATATTTTATCATAAACTCATGATCAATATTAATATTGAAAAATATTATACATGTTCATATTTTCACTGATTAATGTGTCAGTTTCTCCAAAGAGATGAATATTAGAGTGTATTTTTATCCAATACCGTCGTTGGGTGCTCTCTTCAATGAACATTCCAAAATATATACAAGAGTTTCTCCTCATCCTATGTCTGATTAAAATTTTCTTTCCACTTTATTAATGAATTAAATGAATCTATTCTTCATATATTTGAGTTTTTATTGCATATTACTGGGTCCTTACCATGATCCTATTATGGATGTCATTATCTTCTATGTTTCTGAAACATGTTCCTTCATTGATTCTCTGGAAACTCTGTTACTTAATTGTTATAGAGGATAAATTTATTATTTAGGAATTAACTCCATGTATTCTTGGTTATGATTAATTCATAGGTTTCTCCAAATAGATGAATATTATAGTGTAGTTATAGTTAGTTCATCATTTGGTACTCTCTTGAATTCAAGAATTTCTCCCCACCCCATGTCTGTTTGAAATTTTATTTTCATTTCATGAATTGAATGAATATATTCTTTAGCGGGGTATTGATTTTTTGTTGCAGGTTTTGAGTCCCAAGCCCAATCCTATTATAAATGAAATTTTTTTATGCGTTGGAAAACTTGGTTACCAACCAATTATCAACCTATCTGGATAGGTCGATGTAAGAAATTATGATATTATCTTCTTCATTTCCAAATTAGGTTCTTTCTTTGATTATCTAGAAAATTTATTATTTAATTGATATAGACGATAACATAGGCTTATCATTATGAGTTGAATATGGTCATCAACATTTTTATTTGCTTCATGATTATACAAAGATGATGTTTAATTCATCTATTCCTTAACATGACATGTAAATAAACTCATGAGATTTAACAATTTAAAATTCCATATTCCAATACATTTTTACATTTATAATATTACTAACATACTTTATTTTCAATTTATTCTCATGAAATTTTTTATTTTAATAGTATGTTTCACTTTTTCAATATCTCCTAAACATTTTTTTATAATATTCAATATCTAGTAATGTTTTTTACAATTAAATATATGATTAATGAAACTATAATATTTTCCCATATATCTAGCACATTAAAATTTGAATTTAATTATTCATTTAAAAACCCAGGAAAATGATAAAAATAATTAATTTTTCTCATTATTTCACTAGTGTATTTAGTAGAATTTAACTATAGACAATGTTAATGTAAGCTTACCCTATTAAATAATGTTTAACTTAACCCATGGAATCAGAATCAAAACCATTGTATATTAATCTCTCTCTCAAAACTGTGATTTTATTTTTATACACCAACACTAAATGTTAATAAACCATTACTGTGTTAATTTTTTTTTGGTTTAATTTTTTCTATTTCATTTTAATGCCTTCAAGTAATTTCAGTTTTAAATGATTTCAGGACATCAAGCCAAAATTGTTTGAAAATCAAACATTGGATCTCCTATTTCTGATGGAATTGGTGAATTTCATGCCTATTTCCATTTATATTTTTGGAATTGATGTTCACTCCCTGATTCATTATGAATGAGAAAAAACATTTACCAAGACACCATTCACCACACTTTTCTATTTGGTCAATTATTTTTAATGCATTGTTATGCCATTGGTTTAAACTCATTTTTAACCAATCTATGTATATTATTTATAATAGAACTAAGATTAAAATATTTTCTTGTATATTATTTACATGTTTTAACTTCATTAAATTATGTGTCAAAAATCACCTCCATATTTTATTGATTCATATCACTATCATAAAAAATTGATTCTTCAGCCACAATTTCTATGATTGTTTAATCAAACTGTACACCAGATTTTTTATATGAGTTCTTTTATTCAATGAATTTATTCCTATTCTATTTAGATTTGTTGTATTTTATACTGTTTAAAACAATAGATATTTCATAATTAAATTTAAAATATAAATATGAGGAGTTGGTATTAAACATATCATCAATAGGAGACTGAGGATGCAACACCCTCAGTTTAAGGTATTTCACTGTTTTATTATGTTTTTTTATTATAAGAGGTTTTTGATTGGTTTTAGGATGTCCTATAGGATTTTTTGAATGTTTTTTGGGGAGCTCGGTTGTATAATGAATCTCTCTAGGCTTTAAAACACTCATGTTGAATCCCACGATAGAGGTCATTTTAGTTCTTTTGTAATGGTGAGCTGGGTGTTTTATTGAAGGTTTATATTTTTTTTACAATCTCATATTTTTTTCCAATTTGTTCATATTTTTTTCATACATGTGTATATTGTTTTCCATACAGGTACCCAATTTTTTTTGTTCATACCTTTTTTTTATGTTTTTAGAGTAGTTTACATTTTTTTATAATTGATTCCATTTCAATATACAGGTTCATATTTTTCAAATTTATTTATTTTTTTACCCCCTTTTTTAGTATCTTTAATCTAATGTTTTCATACAAGATTCAATCTAATATTTTCATAAAGGGTGATATTTTTTAAAATAGGTTCATATTTTTTCATATTTTTTCACACAGCTTCACATTTATTAACAAACTAACAAGTTTCACTTAAATATACAGCCTTATATTTGTTCATTTTTTTGTCACAGGTGTAACAATAAACTATGTACTCCATCTTTCAATAAAAAAATGAGCTCTATCTTGAATGAAAACTTGTAACCCCTGAATCCAGAAGCCCAGAGTATGTGCATTATTTTAATACATTGGTATGATTACAAGGAATCAAATCCCGAAGGACTGATCTGTTTAGCAGTCTTGGAAAACATATTACATACATAAATCTTACATTACAGTTCAAAACATAAAATACAACATAGATAATCCTTTTATAATGCCATTATTCTCCTAGATTAACCCTGCATATTAATCATAATACACATCTTGCCAACCTAGGAAATTAAATCATAAGAAAGGGTTGAGATCAGATGCTCAGTAAGGGTAAACAATATAAAACAAGCTATCATAAATATTTATAAACTTTTAAGGCAAGGTATAAAACTGAAAGAAAAACCTTTTAAACAAAATCTTCAGCATAATATGGTAAGAATATACCATATAATTTCATTTAAACATTCACATGGATATTCTAATAGTCAAATAATCGCATGTAATGTCTATAACTAATATCATCATGAGGGGATGAATAATGTTGGACATCATAACCATACCTTCAAGGCCTTGTGCCAAGACCATACATAAATGAGTAAAAACTCAAACTAGTTTGTCTCATGAAACCTACCGATGCAATGAAGGGTTACAGTGGGCCCCGCCTTTCACTTACTAAGTTCAATGCATTCCTCATATAAAAAGGGTGAAACATAACATAAACATTCATATTAAAACTAGCATACAAAATATTAATACTTTAACCATAAACTTTGAATGGTATAAAAATAGCACATCCACATTCAATCATATTATAACACCCCAAACATTTTATGGTATTCTTCTCTTAAATATATTCTATTCATAGCCTATATTTCATAAAGAACATTGTTCCTTTAAAAAAACACTTGGTTATTTAGTATATAATCATAACTTAGCCATTAAATATATGTTTTCTACTTTTATGTTTTGAATTTTGAAAAACGATCATCTAGAGTTGTGACCATGACGAGTAAGTCATTTGGATTCTGATATAACCAACTTGATTTTTGATGAATAGTAACATACCCTTATGAATAGTAATATTAATAGTAATATGAACCTTATGAATAGTAAATAATGATAAATATTTTATTTTCTTAAGGTAATAAGATAATAAGATCATAATTAAATTTTCAATGTTATATAAAACTAAATATACCTTTAAAATTGTTATTTTTCGAATTAACTATGATTATATTTAAAAATTATATAAAAAACACATAGAAAATTATTTTCAAAAAACGGGGTTCATTTTTGAATTCTAAACATTGAAAAATTCTTAGGGCGAATTTTTGGGATTTTTCTAAAATACTTGAATTTTTCGTGAATAGTAAAAATACAGTTTTGAGTTTTTGGTAGTTTAATGACATCATAATGATATAATAATTAATATAAAAGGCTGGTAGAATTTTTATAGTAAAATATGACATGAGTTGTCCCAAGTGGCTAAAACCATGGGCAAATACCATGGGAAAACCCATGGTTTTTCAAAAACCGCTAATGAGGTGTCCCTTTTAATTAAAAAAACTCTCTCTCATTTACTATAAATATCCAGTCACCCCATTAGTTTTATTTCATTAAAAACTTATTAAACTATAATATATGGTATTATTACCTCCCTAGAAGTCCTCCCAAGGTGTCCTCAAACCCCCAAGGTCCCAACCTTCATGTTTTGGGAGTTACTCTACAAGGTAAGGGAATCAACCACCCTTCTCTTTTCTTAAAGATTTCATTTTATGTTTTATATTTTATTTTAAAATGGATTATGTTGGGATATGTCATTATTTATTTTTATTTCTATACATATTATGTAAGAGTGATGATATAACCCCTTTATCTTATCAAACTATTTTACGAAATATTAAGTGACGTCGTTAGGCTGTCGAATTTTCGTGAGATTTGGCAATTTTCTTCTATTTTGAGTTCCATTCTTTTGTACTTATTTCCTCATCTCCCCTAATCCAAATGCTATGATAATTATAGTACCTTAAATTAAATGTAATTATATTATGATAATTTAATATTTCATCATCATCTCTCTTTCCCCCCACCACTTATACTAAAAAATGAAAACACCATCTGAGATGTGTTAATTTATCACATTCAAGGACAACAGGTTCTCAATTTTCATTACCATGTCTAATTATGGTCATGAATCCATTTTTATGGTTTAACCAGATGATAATATATGTATTTCATCTCATTAATGTTCTGTAATGCTTACACACTCATGATATAAAATAATAATACAAAACAAGTTCATTATGAACAAAACCGCCAAGTTAATCCAAACATTTTTAATTAAATTTTAACTAATGAATCATCATCATGGTATATAAACCAAAATAATTATAAGATAATTTATATATCTTAAATTTCATAAATAAGATATATTAACAATTCTGTATGTTTAACCACACATCAAACTAAATTCCATTCATGAATACAAGTAAACCAATCATGAAAACCAAGGAAGAAAATGCTTCCAAAACAATAAAATTGAACCTATTAAACCCATAAAAAGGGCCATGAATGAACCTAATAAGGTTATAATAATTAGATTAAATTTATATTAGGTTATGTAATTATTAATTAATGAATCTAAATTTGATTATTCAGGTCTTTAAAACAAATGAAGAACACACTTTATCATAATGTAAGGGGTTTCTCATCTCACTTTTAATTTCGTGAGATTTCCATTGTTCACCACTTATTTATTATATTTGGTATATTTGTACTTAAATTTGATATATAATATCATTATTATATTTATAATCATTGTATTCTATTATTAATTTAGTGATTATTGACTTTTAGTCATACAATTCAATTGATTACAATATGGTAAGTGACTTTGTCTGAATTTCCATTTCATTGAGACCTACTTGGTATTGTGAACCTAATATTTTTTATGTGGTGTATCTACTGCCCATTTGAGATCATATTTCATTTTAAATTAAAATTCTGGTAAATATACATTTTCTTGCACCATGGATATTACTATTTCCTTAATCCGTATACCATTTCACATACGGTGTTAATTTGGAAAGTTGTTTTAACTATGGAAATATTGATGAATCTATATTCTCTACTCTATATGGATATTGAGAAGGTATATTGAACTCGTATTAAATATATGTATAAATAATTATTTAGACTTGAATTGGTGGGTGGGTCCTGCTATAGCCCCTCGATGCATCGATAGGTCTCATGAGACAAATCAGTTGGCGACAAACCCTTCGAGTTTGTTTCCAAAAAATCAGACAGGTTTCTACCCACATAACTAAATAGTTTTAATGGTATTATAGTATCATGTGATAGATACATGACATCCAATTAATAAGAATTCTCTTTATTCATTATCATTTATTACTATCCATGAGTTTATCACTATGACAGAATCTATGGATGCAGTTTCATTCTCAGTTTATTAATGGTGTGAGTTTTTTATTTATTCACCATGCCATATTGACTATGCCAAGTTGTTTATGATTCAGTTGTTATGGATTCATGATTATACTATTTTTAACCCTTACAGAGCATTTGAGCTCACCCTTTTCATTTTTTTACCTTCAACAGGTGATGAAGAGGAGATCATTTATTGAGTTTCTGTGGATGCAGTTTTTAGTTTTTGTTAGGTATTGTATTTTGTAACCTTTTCCAATGTAATTTAAGTTATATATATGTATCTAGTTTCTTCAAAACTACTAAACTAATTGTTAACTCAGGATTTTCATTCCTTATAACCATTCTAATATAACAAGTAATGCACTGGCTCTAGTCTAGAGGGGTCGGGGTGTTACAGTTGGCATCATAGGAAAGTTTAGTAGGAACCTAGGAAACTAGATTAGAAAATGTAGATTAGGGAACAAATCCCTAAGGTTGTATTTGAGGAAAATATAAAAAATCATCCTGGTATTTTGGTAAGGAATAGATTATGTGGATCTTTCTAGAAAATACATCCCTGTATGGATACAAACAGGTAGAGGTGGCTTTGACACAGATGTACCTAGGAGTGAAAAATCTGAAAAGGAGTTTCGGGCTTGACCTGAGGTATCATGGTACACGAAAATGGGCCTTGCTTCACTCTTGGTATTGAAACTCCTACGGGATATTCTTAGGATAATTCGCATCTTCTTTACAAGCCATTATGAAGGATTTTAATGTAAATTTTTCCTCAGAGAAGCCATGTTTATGAGATTAGTTATGCATAGAATTTAAATCTATGTTAAGTGATTTTATATTTGAGATTCATAACCTAATCTAGTGTGTGACATTATTTAGAAATGGTGTCTAATGGAAGAAGGGGAATCAATACTCGTGGGCAATGTAGGGATCTCCCCACTGATCAAGTCAACACAGTCAATGTTGGAGCATATCAGATCATGAACATATTGGGATAACTTACTCATGTTGTAACAAGTAACCATTCCACACCTGTGTTGGATTGTTTCATGAGGCAGAATCCCCCATCTTTCAGTGGGACTACTAATCTAGTGGTTTCTGAGTAGTGGATCAAGTCCCTTGAAAATATATTCATGGAATTAAGATGCAATGAAAATGAAAAGGTAGTATTGGAAGTATATTATCTCAAGGGCGATGCTAATCAATGGTGGTCCTTGATTCATAATACCATGGAGGAAGAAGAAATAGAAGATATAGAATGGATAAATATTATGGGAACATTATTTGAAAAATATTTCCCTCGTGAGAAACGAAATGAAATAATGAGGAAATTCCTTAACATAAATTAAAGGGAATAAGACAATGTTTCAAATTATGAGGCTACCTCCACAAGACTATCCAGGTATTCCATAGATTACATATGAGACTCGTAAGATAGGATTAATCATTTCTTTGAAGGTCTTAAGCCAATTCTTCAAAGGAAATGGTATTATCAAACATTTTCATCATATGATTAAATTCTATCAAGTGCCATCAAAATATAGAAGGAATTTTCTAGACCAAATTTTTTTAAGGGAAACAGCGATAAAAAGTGGTACTCTTATAACCAAGTAAAAGGTGAAGAATCAAAGAAGAAAAATGGAATGAATAAATTCCCATTATGCAAGAACTGTGGAAATAATCATCTTGGAAAATTCTTGAAAGACATGGGAGTCTTCTCTAAGTGTGGAGAAAAGGGTCATCGATCTAATGAATGTAAGGGGAATAAAAAATTTGATGATGTTAAATGCTACAATTGTAGATATATGGGACACTATCCAAATGAGTGTCCTAATAACCAAGAAAACATGCCTCAGAAAAGGCCAAGAGAGAAAGGGAGAGCTTATGAAATTACAACCGCAGAGGTTGAAGTTCCTAATGATGTGGTGGTAGGGACTTTAATTATTTCCTCAAACATATCCAACACTTTATTTGATTATGGATCATCAAATTCATTTATATATTCCCAGTTTTCCAAGAAAACTATACATGTAATATTTGTTTTAATAAAGGATTTATCAGTCAAAAATCCAAGGGGATGCATCATTGCAACAAAGGCATGTCATCTAATCACCCTGATGACACATAAACATGCTTTAGTTTCTAACATTATCATCATACCAATTACTGAATTTGATATAATTCTCGGTATGAATTTTATGTCAAACTATGAT
Source organism: Viscum album (assembly GCA_963277665.1). Taxonomy (NCBI): domain Eukaryota; kingdom Viridiplantae; phylum Streptophyta; class Magnoliopsida; order Santalales; family Viscaceae; genus Viscum; species Viscum album. Next base: position 692,239,568 of record OY728167.1, read on the forward strand.
GCGAAGATTTATTGCAAGAAAGAGGAAGTTACAATTTTTGAAAATGGTGTAGAATATTTTATCTTTATAGAAGAAACCTCACCATCTAATTCTTATCTAAACCCACCCCAGTAGCTCTACTGAATGCAATTCTTGGAGAGGAAGAGAACCTAATATCTATGGATGAGGAAATAAATCTTCAAATTGAATATGTGAATATATTAGAAGAATACATTGATGTATATCTAGATTATTTACCTAGACATCCTCCAGAGTGGAAAATTGAGTTTTCCATTGACTTAATTCTTGGTGAAAGGCCTATATTAAAGACACCATATAGAATGGACACTGTAGAGTTAGTGGAGATAAATAAACAACAAGAGGAGTTGAGTGACAAAGGATTTATTCGACCTAGTGTTTCTCCATAGAAAGCCTTGGTACTGTTTGTCAAGAAGAAAGATGGATCCATGAGGCTATTCATTGATTACTGGGAAATCAATGCTATTAAAAATAATAATAAGTATCCTCTTCCATAGATTGATGATTTATTTTATCAACTTAATGGAGCTCAATACTTTTAGAATATTGACCTTAGATTCGGATATCATCAGCTGCATGTGAGGAAGGAAGATATTCTGAAGGCAACATTTCGAACTAGGTATGGGCATTACGAGTTTACAGTGATGCCTTTTGGACTGACTAATGCACCCTCTATTTTCATGGATTTAATGAATAGATTTTTCAAGGAATATCTTGATTACTTTGTTGTGGTATTCATCGATGATATCCTGGTGCTTTTGATGCTTTCTCCAGGGTGTGCGCATCCGTCTGTTTGAGGATGATGAGGGCACTCTGACTGTTTCCCTGCATTCTCACTTTCCAAAGGCAGGTGACATTCATCACTTATTTAGGGACGTTTTCTACTTGATAGAAACTGGATGATGGGATGTAGGTTCTTCCTTCTGTGGATTCCTCCTCATAACTCGTTACCTATTCTGGGTATCCCTTATAGATTAATATGTTGTCCGTGAAACTCTTCTCAGTTCCATATCTTCATGGACACTGGTTAATTATACTTCTTCTGTCGGGACACTCCAAGGGTTTTATCCAGGGTAGCAACCTTCAGTCGGGGGAGTGGTCACGTTGGACATCACTGGCGGGTCTGGATACTGGAACAATAGCACGTCTGGGTTTCTTCCCCTTATTATAGGGCTTCTAAAGGGGGAATAATCCCAAGACATCCCACGTCAAATGTGGGGAATTATATTCCATAGGCATGTCTCTGAGGTTTTCCTCAGCTTCCCATGTTTAACACAGGGTAGGCTGTGATTTTAACGTCAAGCAGAGATAGATCGGACTGATCAGAACACTGACTAGAGTGGATCAGATGGGTGTAACCCATGTAGGGAACACTAGTTCCAGGAGGTGAATTGGCATGATCTCACCGGGATGTGGTATCCCGGGTAAGAATCGGGATGGATGATGGATGGTTAAGTGAAGTGGATGGAGAATGAAATGGATTCAACCTGAGGGCGACTGTGATGTTGCGATTGAGCCTTGAATAGGCATCTTACATATCCCCGTGACAGGGAATCAAAGTCCATGTAGTTCAGGATGGAGTATGGGATCGGGGTGTGCGCAGAGGACAACGACCCGATGATATACTGGGGCTTACGCATGGTTAGCAGCCTGAGGTTGTTCTGACACCACTGGGATGGATCAGGGATATGGGTCCCAAAAATAGGGATGATAATGGCTTACTGTTGGGTTTGGGTTGACAATGGCTTACTGCTAAATGGGGATCACAATGGCTTATCATTGTATGAGGTTCACAAAGACTTACCATTGGGTAGGGGATTACAAAGGATTACCGCTGGATGGGGTTGACAATGGCTTACCACTAATTAGGGTTGACAACAGCTTACCTCTGGATGGGGGAACAACGGATGACCACTGGATGGGGTTGAAAATGGCTTACCGTTGATTGGGGGATATTTTAGTTTCATGCGGTACAAAAGGGACTCACAATTCAATGTTAGAAAAGAATGGGGTGGACCGACGTGGATTGGTCGAGACCAATGGGTATTGGTCTTGAACCTCTATGAGGCTTCCTACATACCTTTCCTTTGCAAGGATCAAAGTTCACATAGTTCGGGATTTTTTGTTTGTCTTGAACCTTAGGGAGGCTTCCTACGTACCTTGCCTTGACAAGGATCAACGTCCGCGTAGTTCGGGATTGGTTGTTGGGCTTGAACCTCAGGGAGGCTTCCTACATACCTTGCCTTGGCAAGGATCAAATTTCACGTAGTTCAGGATGGCATTGGTGAACCAACATGAAGGGGGTAGGGACCAATGGTTGTTGTTCTTGAACCTTAGGTAGGGTTCCTACATACCATAACTTGTCAAGGATCAAAGTCCGCGTAGTTCGGTATGGTGTTTGGGGCTTACACTCTAGGCTGCCCAGGGAGAGTGTCGTGGTCGATGCTTACTCTAATCCCAAGTGATTCATGGTCGGTGTGAGAAACAAGATTCAGCAGAGACTTGATGATTAATTCATGAAAGGTGTGTCCGTGGGAAGTGGAATGAGGCTTATACGTGGTTAGCGGACCAAAATGGTAACAAGGGCTTACGTGTGGTCTGCATCCTAAAAAGGAAATAGGGGATTACGCATGGTTATTAGCCCAGGAAGATGTATATTGGGTCTTAATCCATGATGGGGGACTTGGTGGAGACAAATCCTAAAGGGAGAGGTATTTGACACTGATGAAAGTATGTATCTAGTCCCCCCCCCCTCCGGTCTTTGTCCAGGAAGAAGATAGGATGGGCAGAGATGTTGCCTCCTTCAAGAAAGGCTAGGGCCTTACACCAAGATAGTTACCATTTCCCCATGGACAGACACTGCTCTGATATAGAGGATCTCATTCCATGTGAGGAATTATCACACTCCCGTGGATACTAGTGGGCGTAGAGAATGTCCAAGGTGGGGAACCCCATGTATGATGCATGGGGAAAAGCCACAGTTTAACGTCATGTGCTGAGGAAGATGGTGTTTGGCAGTTTAACGTCTTGTAGCTTGGATGATGTGGGTTCACTATTCACCCCTAGGGCTTACATAACTGACACCCACCCACCCTTGGGGAAGGGAAGGCATCAGCAACGCCGTAAAAAGTGTTCGATACCAATGGGTATTGGGCTTGAACCTTTGGGAGGCTTCCTACATACCTTGCCTTGGCAAGGATCAAAGTCCACATAGTTCGAGACGGTGGGAACCGACGTGAAGGGGTGCGGGACCAATAAGTGTTGGGCTTGAACCTCAAGGAGGCTTCCTACATGACTTTCCTTGGAAAGGATCAAAGTCTACATAGTTCGGGATTGGTTGTTGGTCTTGAACCTTAGGGAGGCTTCCTATGTACCTTGCCTTGGCAAGGATCAAAGTCCACGTAGTTCGGGATGGTGTTGGTGGACAGACGTGAAGGGGGTCGGGACCAATGGTTGTTGGGCTTGAACCTTAGGGAGGCTTCCTACGTACCTTTCCTTGCCAAGGATCAAAGTCCACGTATTTCTGGATTGGTTGTTGGGCTTGAACCTCAGGGAGGCTTCCTACGTACCGTGCCTTGTCAAGGATCAAAGTTCGCGTAGTTCGGGACGACGTTGGTGAACCGACTTGAAGGGGTTTGGGACCAATGGTTGCTGGGCTTGAACCTTAGGGAGGCTTCCTTTGTACCTTTCCTTGGAAAGGATCAAAGTCCGCATAGTTCGGTATGGCATTGGTGAATCGACGTGAAGGGGGTCGGGACCAATGGTTGTTGGGCTTGAACCTCAGGGAGGCTTCCTATGTACCTTTCCTTGTAAAGGATCAAAATCTGCATAGTTTAGGATGGTGTTTGGGGATTACACTCTAGGCTGCCTAGGGAGAGTTTTGTGGCCGTTTCTTACCCTAAGACCACGTGAGTATTTCTCGGTGTGAGAAACATGAGGCAGGAGAGACCTGGAGGTCACGTCGCGAAAGGTGCGTCCATGGGAAGTGGAATGGGGCTTATACATGGTTAGCGGCACAAAACAGAAACAGGGGATTATGATTGGTCCACATCCCAAAAAGGAAAAAGGGGTTTATGTGTGGTTATAATCCTAGGAATATGGATATTGGGACTTACTCCATGATGGAAGGACCATGTGGAGACAAAGCCCAAATGGAGCGGGATTTGGCACCGATGAAAGGAGGGCTTTGGTGCCCATCCCCCCTGGTCTTTGGCCATGAAGAATATAGGAGGAGAAGGGATTCTTCCTCCTACAAGAAAGGCTAGGAGATTACACCAAGATGGTTTCCCTTTACCCGTTGATAGACGCCTCTCCAATAGATAGGATCTCATTCCATGTGAGGAATGATCACACTCCTGTGAAGACCAGTGGGCGTATAGAATGTCTAAGGTGGGACACCACATTTATGATGCACGAGGCGAGGCCACAGTTTAACGTCATTTGTTATAGACGATGGTGCTTGGTATTTTAATGTCTTGCATCTCGGACAAGGTGGGATCACTCCGCACCCCTTGGACTTACATAACTAACACCAACCCGCCCATGGGGAAGGGAAGGCATCAGAAACGCCCTAGTGAGGGGTTGTTATGGAGTGATACATTGAGGGGTACATGTTAGTGTGGCTATGCGAAGAAGCAATAGTCGTTAGTGTGCCTATGCAAATAAGCATGAGGCGAAGCAACACAACTGGAAGTACCACCCAAGGGATCTTGAAATTACTTCATGAAAACCTGGAGGGTTTCACAGGAAAAGGATTTTCAGTGCAATGGGGTTCATAGGTAGAAGCCTCGTGATGCTCTGGTGCTCCATGTAGCATAAGGGATTCGTGAAGGGGTGTGCTTCGCAATGTGAAGTGTCCTAGTTTAGGCATAGTGCATTGGTGCATATGGAAGGTGCTTCGCGAAGTGGAAAAGAATTTGCAGAGCAATTCTTCACGAAGCAAGGGTTCCTTTAGAAGCATATCATTGTGAAGCATGTTCTTCACGAAGCATAGTGGACCAGCCTTAGCATGTGGGTCACATGTGAATGGAGGGTATTTCGTGAATCATAAGTGATCCACGAAGACCTGAGTCCCCTTGGTGATCCCCTTCCTTCACAGAGGCCCGTGGACTCTGTGAAGGGAATCATTCTTTGAAGAGAGTCTGAATTCAAGCCAAAGGAGAGGCATTTCACGATGCTAAAGTACCTTGAAGATCTCATGTTTTGGAGAGCATAAATTGCTTTGCGATTTGAGAGATAAGAAGGCGGAAGGTTGTAGGATCTGTCATTTGGGATCGAGGGTAGCTCAGTATTTATAGGAAAGAGGCACTGTGAAGAAGAGCTTGTTGGGTGGGAAGACATGTGGTATTTTGTCGTAACCATGAAGACTCCTATCTCTTGTCACTACGGTGTCTTCACAAATGTCAAACTAGTTCGTGAAGCCTCTGACCTCCTTGCTCCGTGGTGGCCTCGTAAAAGTAAAAATATTTTGTAGAGCCTCCCGCATCCTTGCTTTACAATGGATTTGAAAACTTCAAACTAGTTAACAAATCCTACCACCTCCTTGCTCTACGGAGGCTTCACGGAGGGGAAGATTTTCACCGACTGCGGTGTTGCGGGGGCTCTGCGAACAAGCATCATGAGGAAGCCCCTAAGTCTTTCCGTTTTTTATTTTTCTTTCCAAATTTTGGTGCAAGAAAATTCCCCCCACTCAGACTAGGATCCGAGGAGAAAGTGAGGGTCAAAGTCTGAGGGTCAATCACAAAAATACCTTGGTCAAACTCGAGGTTGAATCGTGAAGGAGGCTCGCGAAGCGAAGAGTCGACGTGTGGGCTGAGCGCGCCGCGAAGCTCACCATAGTTGGATGCACCACGAAGCACCAGGGGTCCTCGCCTATAAATAGGGGAGGCTTACTTCTCTTTTGTCCTTTTGAAACATGGAGCCTGACTCAAAATGTCATTCATTAGTCTTCCAAAACGTTGGCCCAAGACAGTAGGTGATTCATAGTCCGAGAATCCATACTATTAGGGGGTTCTTTTAGACATGAAAGAGGAAGAGGTTCCGAATAAAGGGCACACAAAGTGTGGAGTTTAGAGTGATGGGTTGTTCAAATAGAGTCCAACACTATTGAAATCATACCACCGTGGTGGAAACACATTAGTGGGGTGTATCTGTCTGATCAGGGATCAAATATACTTTCAAGAAGGCCCTCTTTGGAATGGACCTGGAATGCTTTTTAATTTTACATCATACCAATAAGGAAAATAGACGTGTAGTTTAAACGTCTTATGGTGAGGACGATGCACATAGTTTAAAGGTCATACTGCCTGGACCAAGTTTAGGCCCGAGGGGCCGGAAGGGTTAATGAACCTGAGGCTGGGCCCAAGGCAAAATGTCTGGGTGAATCTATGTATCCCATAAGGATGAGAATCAAGACAAATGTAGTTTTTAGAGAGAAGTTTAAATTCATGTGGGATGATAAAAGGCATGTGTGGCATGGTTGTGCCAGTACACGTCCTACCAGAACTACTAATCCAATGTGAGTTGTGCTCGATGTAGGAAGAAAGGAGTAGTGATGGGACTTTCCTAGAATAGGAAGGCACGTGTTAGGGGCATTGTGACACTAGGTTAATGATGTCCCAATAATTTTGACCCACCAAATTGATTCACCTAGATGTGTGAAGGGGTAAAGCCAAGTATGTTGGAATTCCACTTGAAAATAAGAAAGTGGAAATATGTGAATCATGATGCTCGAGATCTGGACCACAATGATGGAGGCATGACGATAGGGGATAAATGTTGACCATGTTTGAAACACAGTATCTATTTCATGTTATCTTGGAATGGGGACATAAAGATGAGGGCCGACCACTGACCATGTTCGAAACACAGGACCTGTCAAAAAATGTCATCCGAGGTCTTTACAGAAATTGGCCCAAGATGGTAGGTAAGACAATGTGGCATGAGATCAGGCCGTAAAGGGGTGCCTTCAGACATGGAAGAGGATAAGGATCCAAATAACAGGATCACAAAGCTTGGACATGGAATGAGGGAATGTCCCTGTGAAAATTACACACTTTGGGATCTTTTCCACAACGCATATGAGTACGAAAATAAGATGTATCAGGTAGAGGGATTCAAGTCCCCCTCCAAGGATAAGGGTCCTATGGTTGCACACTCCCAAATTAATGGTCATTGGATGGTCCATAAAGGGGGTCCTGATTTAATGGACTGTGTGAAGGGTAGCAAAGTAGCCAAACCTGACACATAGTTCCCATAGCGATATCTTAGTTTAGGTTCATAGAACTCGGACTAGGTTGGGAAAAGACACGGGAGGCACATGGTGAAGCCATTGAAAAATATGATGTGAATGAGAACCCAAGAGGTACTCTCCACACCACATTCTCCCGAAAGAGTTTGGGACAAGGGACTAAAGAGAGGGGGCATGATTTTAGATTCCTGGGGCTGGACCTAGAGACAAGATGTCTAGGAATTCCTACATATCTCATGGAGATGGGAATCAAGCCATTCATAATTCTGTAAGATGTCATGCAGTTTAATGTCTTGTGGAAAGGATGTGTAGTGGTCTTAGTTTATGTTCATAGAGCTCGAACCAGGTTGGAAAAGACATGGGAGGCACATGGTGTGGCCATTGCAAAATCCGACGTGAATGAGAACCCAAGAGGTACTCTCCACACCACATGCACTGAAGAGAGTTAGGGACAAGGGGATAAAGAGAGGGGCCATGATTTTAGATTCCTGGGGATGGACCTGGAGACAATATGTCTGGGCGTTCCTATGTATACCATGGGGATGGGAATCAATCCATACTTAGTTTTGGAAGATGTCGGGTAGTTTAACGTCTTGCGGTAAGGACATGGAGTGGTCTTAGTTTATGGTTATAGAGCTTGGACCATGAAGAACTAGAAGAGCGAGACATGTGGTGAAGTAATTACTAAAACCTAACATGGATGAGGATAGTAAGAGTCTGTATCACCACAATATTCTCTCTAGGAAACTTCTAGGTCAGGGGACCAAAAGTGAAAGTTAGACTGGGCTCGAGGCAAAGTTCCAGGGAATTTATACGTACCCCATGAGGATGGGAATCAAGTCATACATAGTTTTGAAGGTGTAATGGTAAGATACCAGTTCCAGAGATAATAAGTTCATGCGGGTCTGGCCCTCGCACCAAAATAAGAAACATTTAATAGATCTTTTTTATCCTTTAGGATGAATTTTTGTGTGTTGTTGTGAAGCGATGGACCTAGGATGGAGAGTCCAGGTGTCTCCACAAGAATCAAGCCATATACAGGCATTGAAAAATGGTATGGTGGGTGACCGATACCAAACATGATGTCTTTTGGAATGAGGACACCAAAATGTACTGCCATTTTTTTGTCGTGTTTTCAGGACGATAATGTCACAGTTTAGGGTCATGTGATGGGACCAACCATAAATTTTAACATCGTGAAGTATATATGCAACAGTTTCAAGTCATGTGGGACTAGGCAGCATAGTTTAAAGTCATATGGCTCAGAAATATGTAGGAGAAATGAGGTTCAAGAGGGGTTTTTCACAGCATGATAAATCATACCCTACATAAATGAGGATGAGGTCTACATCACACACTACTAAAAATATGGCTTTTATCAGTGCTAGAAAAGTGCATTAACAGTGCTAAAAAAAGAATTGTTAATCAAGGTGAAGATGAAGGGGGTCCCTTTTATCAGCTCTCAGAAAAGAGCTGATAAAGGGGTCTTTTATCAGTGCTTATTTTTAGCACTGATAGAAGGGATCGTTTATCAACGCTTTTAAAAAGCATTGATAAAAGTCATAAATAATTCAAAAAAAAAATTATATAATTTGGGGGGAGCTTTTAACAGCACTTGACCCCCCCCCCCCCCCCTTATTAGTGCTAGGCGGACCCCCTACCACTCCCGCGTGCTTCCCTTGCCCACACATCCCACACATGACCCCACACACGCACCTCCTTGATTCCACCAGAACTCAAACCCGCGACCTCCCTCTTGCGTGCCTGCACCTTTACCACTAAGCCATTTAATTTTTTTTCTATTTAATGATATATCTATTTATTTATATATATATATATAGTTATATTTATTCATATATTAATGTAGATTCATATTAATATAAATATATTTAGTTATATTAATATATATATATATATATTAATATATTAATATATATATGTATATTCGTATATTAATATATATTTATATTTATATATATATATAGTTATATTTATTTGTATGTTAATATAGATTCATATTAATAAAAATATATTTAGTTATATTAATACATATATATTTATTCATATATTAGTATATAAATATTTATTCGTATATTAATTTATATTTATATTTATTTATATATATATATTTAGTTATAATTTTTTATCCATATATTTATTTGTATATTAATATATATTTATAAGATTAGTTTTAAATACATTTATAAAATATGTTTTTATGTGTGTTTATAAATAAATAAATAAACACATACATACATATATACAACACACACACACACACACACAGATATATATATATATATATATTTACGAATAAATACATATATATGTGTATTTGAAAATCCATAGAATGTTAAAACGACCATAATTTCTAATCCAGAAGCCTTTTTCAACTACACAACCAGTAAAATAGAAGAAAATAAAACAATATTTGATATGATATGTGGTACAAGCCTAACGGACATCCGGATCAGAAGTTATACCTATTTGAATGTTATCAAATCGGGGTATCCCGACTAAAAACTCAGTTTTTGAGGACTTATGAGTCTTTTTTGGCCATAAAAAAGGCTACTAAGGCTTTTACTGGGTCACTACCGCGTAGAGCTCGTCGCAGGCTTCTATTTGATATATTGTAGAGCTCAAACAGACACCCAAATCAAAAGTTATGACCGTTTGAAGTTTGAGTTACATTTTCAACTTATTTTAGATCTTTTATTAATTTTTTTTGATTTTTTGTGTCTTCAAATTGTTATAAAATGATTATTAATCGATGATAATTAGTAAATTATTAATTAATAATATTTTTTAAAATATTTTAAAGCCAATTTCACATAATTTCTTATATATTAAACGTAATAGTATATTTATACTTATGGAAAACATATTTTAAAAATATATATTATATTTATATCAATATAATTATACTTATGTAAAAATATATTATTTTTCATGAATTTTTTTTTGAAACATAAAATTTATCAGCGCTATGAAAAAGAGCTGATAAATCCCCCCTTTATCAGCGCTACTAAAAAAAGCGCTGATAAAGGGGTCCCCTTTAACAGTGCTAAAAAAAGCACTAATAAAGGGGGGCCTTTATCAGCGCTAAAAAAAGCACTGATAAAAGGTCACTTTTAACAGCACTTTTTTCAGCGTTGATAAAGACCCCCTTTATCAGTGCTTTTTTTAGCACTGTTATAGGGTGGAACTGCAGAAACCCAGTTTTGTGGTAGTGACACCACACGTGATTCCAAGAAAGAAACCTTGGGCCGAGGGGCTAGAAAATGTTAGAGAATATGGGGTAGGAGAGACTAGCTCTCGGTTGAGCTGGACCCAAAGACGAGATGTCCAGGCGTTCCTACGTATCCCATGAGCATGGGAATCATGCTAGACGTAGTTCCAGAAGTTGACGTATAAGGAGATCTTAGTTTAAGGTCTTAGAGCCCAGAACAAGACAAAGAGAAACTCTTCCAAGAGAGCGCAGACCTTGATCTTGTCCCTAATACCATGTGAGTCAAACTCGGTGTGGGAAATAAGGGAGGAAGATGTATTTTCAACACATGGGATACACGTAAAGGGGAAGTCAGTGTGGATCCCCAAATGACTCTTTAACACGACTTTGTCCTCCTAACTAGCAAATGCGCACAGAGGGACAATAATAAGAGTGTCGAAATTCCACTTAGACATGATGGGGTGGAAAATGATGTGAATCATGCAACCAAAATTTAAGGCTTTATGGGGTTGGCGCGATGATGGAGGATAACTGTTGACCATGTTCGAAACACAACATCCATATCATGTGACCTGAAATGGGAACAACAAATGAGCATCAACCGCTGACCATATTCGCAACGTGGCACTTGTACCAATTTGTTGTTCAAAACCCTTGAGGACATTGGCCTGTAATGGTAGGAGAGCCCTTGGGCCGATCATCCATTCAATTTGGGGGTCCCTTTGGATGTGAAAGATAATGAAAGCCCAAATTAAGGGGAACACAAAGCCTGAAAAAATGGGTGAAATCATGTCCAGGTAGAATCCAACACTCTAGGATCTAAACCAGAGTACTCCTGGGAACATTTGTAAATCACCGAAGAGGGTCGAGGGACCCAAATTAAGAGAAAACAACTCACCAAGATGAGTGTAGGGAAAGGGAGAGAAGGGTGCTCATGAGAGAGAGGTATGTGGCATGGTTGTTACAAACCCTACATGAATGGGGACATAATCCCATACCACACCATATACTCCTCTCATAGAAGAATGCGGGCCAAGGGTTCAAGATGATAGGGAGGTTTCTAAGAGATGGGGCTGGACCCGAATACTATACGTTCGGGTGGTCCTACGTATCCCATAAGGATGGGAATCACGCCACACGTAGTTCTATAGAAGGATGTTGTGCAGTTCATCATCAAGAAACAAGGACAATAGTGTTCGTAGTTTAAGGTCGTAGGTCTCAGACCATAGATGCCTAGTTTAATGTCATATTCATGGGACAGCTGAGTGGAGAGGGTGAATCATCATGCTTTCAGAAGACCACGAAACGACAACAACGATAGATGATAACTGTTGACCATGTTCGCAACGCAATATTTGTATTTGTGTGACCTGGATTTGGGTAGACAATTGAGCATCGACCATTAACCATATTCACAACATGGGACTTGTATCAATTTTTTGTTAGAAACCCTTGAGGAAGTTGGACCGTAATGGTAGGAGAGCCCTTGTACTGAGCATCAATGCCATTCGGGGGTCCTTTGGGATCCAGAAGATGATGGAAACCCAAATGATAGGGATCATGAAGCATGGAGGGGCTTGTGCTCATGGAAGGGATGATAAGTGAAGGAGAGATTTCTCAAGGGGATATGTGTGGCACAGAAAAATATCCCAGCGTGAATGAGGATGTGATTCCATACCACACCCCACAATCCTAAATGAGAACTTGGGCCAAGGGGCCAAAAGAGTTGAGGGACCTGAGGCTGGGTGTCCCAGGGAACTGTAGCCATATGACCTCTCATGTGGGCATTGCCTTATCATAGCTCCTAATCCCATGTGAGCAATGTTCGTTGTGGGAAACAAGGAGTAGGACTAGGCTCTCCCCATCATATAAGGGTCCGACAACTGGAATCACACTCCTGCCCGAGGAAAACCGGAGCTTGAAGAGACAGAGGGGTAGAATGAACCACTACACTCAATATCTAGGACATATGGGGGTGGTGAAAACGAAAAAGGATAGTTGTTGACCAGGTTCGAAACACAGCATCTATATCATGTGACCTGAAATGGGAACAACAAATGAGTGTCGACCGCTGATCATATTTGCAACGCTGAACTGGTATCAATTTTTTGTTTGAAACCCTCGAGGACATTGGCCCGTAATGGTAGGAAAGCCCTTGGGTCGAGCATCCATGCCATTTGAGGGTCCTTTCGGATGGGAAAGATAATAGAGTCCCAAGTACAAGGAGTGTGTGAATCATACATGTGCCCATGCAATTTCGAGTCAAGTTGGACAGCATAAGATGTGGAGATCTTTAGGGGAAGGGATACATGGTACGTTCATGATGAACTCGACCTGAATAAGGGAAAAGACTTCACCATACCATGTTCTTCAACCCAATGGGAGGTCCTAAAGTTTGGGGCTGGGCCTATGGAAGAAATGTCCGAGCGTTCCTATGTATCCCATAATGATGGAAATCAATCCATACATAGTTCTGAAGGCCATGCAGTTTAACGTCATGCGGTGAGGATGTGGGAGGAGAGAATAACGAGGGAGGGAACATGGTAAAATAATCATAATCCTGATATGAGTGGGGCCAAAGAAGCCTATATAACACCATGTGGGATCCTCCAAGAGAACTATACCGAGAGGGGATAATCAAAGAGGAAACTTGGGGATGGACTTAAGACGAAGCGTTTGAGAATTCCTACATATCCCATAAATATGGGAATCAATCCACATGTAGTTCTTGCGGTTTTACGTCTTGTCAGACGATGCACAGTTTAACATCATGCGGGACGACATACAGTTTAACTTCATACGGGAAAACATACAGTTTAACATCTTGTAGGACGACATACAGTTTAATGTCATGTGGGATAGCATATATCTTAACGTCATGCAGGATGACATACAGTTTAATGTCATGCGAGACTCTATACATTTTAACGTCATGCGGGACGACATACAGTTTAATGTTATGCAGGACATTTCACAGTTTGAGGTCATGTAGGACCGAAAAGTTTATGGTCATGTAGGACCGGATAGTTTAAGGTCATTTAGGACCCTAATGTAGTTTAGGGTCATGTGGGACCATACAGTTTAAGGTCATGTGGGACCAGGAGACTCAGGAAAATTATTTCTTGAGGAACTTTGCATTGGTGGGAGGAGGTATACACTCACAATCCATGGTAACCAGGGTGTATGCGCCATTGGAGTAAACATTGTGAACAATTAAAGGTCCTTCCCATTTGGGCTCCAACTTGGGTGGTTTCCTTCGAGGTATCATTGGTATCCTGAGGTAAAATACCAAGTCACCTTGCAAGAAGCAGCGGAGGTAAACTTTCTTGTTGAAAGTAATATATATCTTGTTTTAATGCCTTTCTAGATTGTGCAGGGCACGAAGCATGTTCCTGTCGAGCGCTTCCAACTCAACCAGATGGATTTCAACTACTTTATCTGGCACTTGCTGATTGTAGATATCTATGCGCAATGAGGTAAACTGAATCATGATGGGTATGAAAGCATATGTTCCATACACCAGGGAATATGGGGTCACCTGGGAGGAATTACAGGTCGTCATCTGATAATCCCAAAGGTCGTTGGTGAGTTTTTCCGGCCAACTCTTCTTATTTCGACCAACCATTTTCTGCAGAATGTTAGAGAGGGTTTTATTGAACACCTTGATCTGTCCATGTTATTGCGTATGATAATAGGAATTATGGTTTGAACAGATTATTTACTTTTCATATAGTTTCTTCAGTTCAGCTTCTCGGAAGTTCGTTCCATTATCAATGAGGACGGCATGAGGGATTCCAAATTGGTAGGTGATGTTGGAGCTCACAAAGTCAACGATGGAATGGGCCTTGACCACCTTGACCAGAACCACCTCTACCCACTTCGAGAAGAAATCCATAGTAGTCGGGATGAACCTTCACTGGAGAGCTATCGTTGGTGGATATAGTCCCACGACATCGAGTCCCCATACCACAAATGGAAAAGAGTAATTTGTAGTGTGGAGAGTTTGGAATCTGATACATAGAGTTGGAATGAATTTGGCATGCATGGAACCTTTTGGAAAACTTGATGCAGTCATGGATCATGGAGGGCCAAAAATAGCCCAATCTATGGATCTAGTGAGATAGTTTCAGCCCGATTTGATGAGCCCTATAGGAACCGACATGAACCTCCTACATGACTTGATAAATCTTGAATCTTTGAATGCAACGGAGGATAACCCCATAAAACCTGTGATTGTAGAGGATCTGCTCATGACTAGGACCGTCCTGGAGGGTAAACTGTAATGCGCAGCATCGAATTCGCTCGCGCTTGGCCCAATCTGTCGAGAGATTACTGATTTAGAGGTACTCGACAAAGGAGGTTCTCCATTCAGGAGTAACTTCAATCACTACATCCGGGGGACATGGGGGTCCTAACATGGAGGTGTCGGTAGTAAGGTGGATTACCTATGGGATTTTATTTTCATATGGAGTGATGAGAGAAATGACTCTCCGGTGTGCCACGTAGATAAGCAGATAATCCTCTTTAGGATCTGAAAGTGATGCAATTAGGCTGGCTAGGGAATCAGCCTGACTGTTCTGAGATCGAGGGACATGACTAACTTCTGGACGAGATGAGAACTGGGCCATTAGCTGGAGAGTGTGTTCCAAAAATGGTACGAGCTTTGGCTTTCTGACGACATAGTCACCTTTGATCTTCTTGAAGACTAGTTCGGAGTCCCCTTTCACATGAAAATGGGGAACGTCTATCTCAAGGGCCATCTCAAGACCAGTAATAAGAGCCTGATACTCTGCCTCATTATTGGTGCAGCCTTCTGACAACAGGAATGAATATGGTAGAATGGCTTGTGCTGGGATAATGAAGATAATCCCCAGGCCTACTCTGTTGAGTATGGGGCCATTAATCCTTCTTCCGGTGGGGCTCCGAGAAGAACCATCAAAGTGAATTTTCCAAAATGGTATGGTTTGTTCTACCGAGAGAATCACTTCATCAGGGAAATAGAGATCCAGGGACTAGTCCAAAAGAGCTGGATGGGTAGCAAGGAAGTTTTTCAATGCTTTCCCCTTAATATCCTTTTGAGGGAAAAACCTGATGTCGAACTGCTGAAGTATTACCGCCCATCGAGCTAGACGTCCTATCAACATGGGGCAGTTCAGGATCTACTTCAACGGATCTACCAAGGACACCATCTGTACCTCATGATGCTGGAGGTAATGTCACAATTTCTGTACCGCGAATACTAGCACAAGGCAGCTCTTCTCTATAGGGGAATATCTGGTCTCTGTATCGAGGATCATGCAGTTGAGGTAGTAGAGGTTGTTCTCAGTTCCCTCATTGTTCTTATGGGCGATAAGGCCACCGAGAGACCATTCTAGGGCAGTCATGTAAAGGACCGGTGTCTTTCCAGAGATGGGTGGCATTAATATTGGATTCTGGAGCAGGTATTGCTTGATTTCATCAAAATTAGTTTGACATTCTTCATCCCACTCGTATACAATGCCTTTATTCATGAGTCGAGAAAAGGGATTACACTTTTCGTCCAGATTCATGATGAATCGGAGTATGTAGGTCAAGCGTCCAGGGAAACCTCGAAGCTCCTGAAGGTTGATTGGGGGATACATCTAACTGATGGCCTTGATCTTCTCTAAGTCGATCTTGATTCCCCTGTACCAGAAAACGAAGTTGAGAAACTTTCCAGAGGTGACCCCGAAGGCACACTTCAATGGATTCATCTTCAGGTGGCAAGAATAGAGGAAGAAAAACACTTTCTCAAGGTCTTTGAGATGGTCTAGATACTGGTGATATTTGACCACCAGATCATCTATGTAACATTCCACCAATGCTCTAAGGATCGGTTTAAATATGCGATGCATAGCCCACTGATAGGTGGTACCTACATTCTTTAAACGTAAGGGAATGACTTGGTAATAGAAAGTACCTTATGGTGCCCTGAAGGCTATAGACTTTTCATCCTCGAGGTCCATTCAGATATAGTTATACCCAAAGTAACCATCCATAAAGAAGAGGGCTTGTAACCCATATGTATCATCAATCAACAATTCCTTCACAGGAAAGGGAAAATCAACCTTCGGACACTGACGATTCAGATCCCAGAAGTCGATGCAGACTCTAATCTGTCTATTTTTCTTCCTAACTAGCACAATTTTGGATAGAAATTTGGGGTACTAGACCTCCTTAAAGAAATTGGCTCTGATGAGCTTATCAACTTCTACCTCAACTATGGCACCGTGAGAATGGTGCATCTTTCTGGGAGGGTGCTTGAACCTGTGATGATTTGTCGGGAGACCGAGGCGGTGGATGTCTACCTGAGGATATAGTCCTGGAATCTCTTCATAACTCTAGTAGAATACATCACGGTGTTTTTTAAGGAAGTCTATGTACTATTGTATCTCCTCTAGGGGAATGGCGGCACTGATCAGTGTGGGTTTCGGGTTTGCCACATTACTGAGGTTCACTTGCACCAATTCATTGACCGTGGAGGAGACGCCCTCTTTAAAGGTGGAGGGAGCATCCTATAAATCATCTTCCTCACTTATGGAGGAGGGATCCTCAGCAGGAGGAGTTTCCTATGAGTTGACATATCCCAATGGGAAGCCGGTACCAGCCTGAGCGGCAGTGGACACTGCATCGGGGGACTCCTCTACTGCAGGAACCATAGCGATGAAGGCTGTTGATCTGATTCCATCTGGTCTTCGGCCCAAGTGGAAATGCTTGATGATATCGAAGTAATAGTTGTACAACGGCTTATTCTAGTTAATTCAATACCTTCAAAATAAGAAAGTATGATGTATTGTCATTTCCATGGGGTGTACATCCTAATACCTTATGTGAGTAGGAGGCTTCGGGATCACCTGAGCCTAATTTGTGTAAGAGTATGAGGTGATATTCTGGCATCACTTAGACTTGAGAATGTGTTCCCACCCTGTTCTTGAAACAAGGAAGCATTGTCCCATGTCCGGGTTTGTAGTCTCTAATCGGTGGATTAGAAAGATGTAGGAATCATCTAGATGTGTCCACGGGTCTGTCGCAGTCGTGGTATGATCAACCTCGTTATCCTGAATCTTATTTTCTTTGCTATTGTAATAGTCAAAATCTAGATACCGAGCTTCACAAGAGGCAAAGGGAGATGCATCACCTTGAAGCACGCCCACTCGACCACTAAGGGAGTACTTGAGGCATTGGGGATACGATGAGGGAAATGCCACATGTAGGTGGATCCATGGCCTGCCCATCAACGCATTATAGGAAGTTTCCTAGGAGACAACCATAAACTCGGTGATGACAACTAGGCCACTGAACTAGGTCTTCAAGTGGATCTTGTTGACCGGTGTCTTCTTTATCCTATCATAACCTTGGATTCTTAGGGAATACTGACTCAGATCATCCTCTGACAACCCCATTTTTCACAGTGTTCGAGTCGGGATTAGGTTGATCCAAGAGCTTGTGTCGATAAGACAGCGAAAAACCTCCACGCTAATAAACTGTCTGGTGATGTATAGTGGGAAAATGTTCCCCTTTATGGGAGAGACTTCATCTTCTCCAGAGAATGAGATGATGTCTTGGCATTCGGCATGCTCGACTACCTCAGTATGGAAGGCTTCTGTGGCTACTACTTCCATCTCAAACTAGAGGGGGTTTCTTAAAGCCTCGATGAGGGCCTCACTCATATCTGATGAAAGGAGAAGGGACTCAAGGATAAAGATCTTTTCTGGAATGCTAGAAAGATGCTTTAGAACATCATACTTCTGTGCCATGAATGAACTTCTTCTTACAGGAGGTCTATCTATGATAGGAGGTATGTTGGGCCCTATCGACTGGACCGACGGCTGACTGGTGCTAGGAATATCCCGATGCTCACTAGTCAAAGTCTACAGAGTGATTATCAGATGAGGACCTGATGACTAAGTCCGGTCCGTAGAAAAGCGTGGCTGGTCATGACGCGGTCGAGGTGGCTCTGCTTGATCCAACAACACAAACAGTGACAAAGGTGGACCTAATGACACTAGATGAGAAGGTCGTGCATGTTGAGCTCTGCGCTGGGCTTGCTGCTTGGTTTCAGTAGCATGCACAGCCTGGCTGGAGATACTGACCGAGGCACTCCGATGACACATATTGCTACGGCTTCGTCGACGCTGATTATGGCTATGGATTTTGGGAGGATCGTCCGGGCGCTCCTCATCATCAGGAATCATTTAGGGGTTTACCATCTCTACGGTATTAACCAAGGTGTACCCTTGACTATCACTATAAGAGTCATCCACTACCAGATAGATTCTAGGAGGAATCTCCATCTCTGGAGGCATGAAGCCGCTGAGAGTACGGGATGACGATGGAATTGGAAAGGGACTTTGTTTTCCCTTATGCTGCTGATTCTTTCTCTTTTGGGAACAGGATGGCTGAGACGACGATGCAGAAGTAGTATCAGTGCCTTCTAAAGGATCTGTCTGATTCAGGCATGCACGAATAACACCATGGTCATGGGTGACTGTTTTACGAGCCATCCAATCATCTTACTTCCGGAACCAGCGGTTAGAAACCTGATGCCACTCTCCTTCACTGTCACTATTTTTTTTTGGATTCACGAAGACACATGCCACCCGTGCCGGAGCCATGCCTAACCAAACTATGTTTTTATCCACCTAGTCTTGAATCCAGTCTTTAAACACATTTCACTATTTGAGGGCATGCCCTAGGATCCGGTTATAGGGGAAGTAATTAGAGTTATCAGTGAGGTTTGCTTCTTCTGGGGTCCTGCATTTAGGCAAACATACAATCCCCTCCTCCAGGGCACTGAAGAAGTAATCGGGAACCTGAGCCTTGTTGAATGAGTAGGTTTGGTTCCTCCTGTCTGAGAAGGGGGACCTTGGAGTCGGACCATGATGAGGGGCTGGAGGATCCTGTCAAAAAGGTGGAGCTTAGTTATCTCGCCTAGGCGGTGGGGGCGCATTTCATGGGGGAACCTACCGATTCTAAGGTGTGCGCTACTGGGATGGAGGCTTCACCTAAGGTGGAGGGCCTCTATGAGGCTGTGGAGGAAGCTCCACTGGTAACAAATCTATTTTCCTGGGGGGGGCCTATTTGAGCCACTATGGAGGGCTCGGCCCTAGTGGTCCTTCTCGCGGGGATTTCAGGAGGAAACAGACGTTCCTGCATAGGCTGATGTAAGGATTCCTCTAGGCACTGGGCCTTATCAGAGAAGTCCCGAAATCCCCCAGGTTAGTTCTGGGTGATTAGATAGGGGACCAGTTCTATCTTGAAATTCCCTACGCACATCATCAGCAGTTTCTCATGAGTCAGTGGCATGTCAGGGGAGTACATGAGCCCTTTCCAATGGGTGAAAAAGTCATCAACGTGCTCATTAGGCCTATGCTTGCACTTGAAGAGGTCTGCGATACTTGACTTCCAAGTGGTGTAACTGAACTGGTAGAGAAATTTCTTATGGAGGTCTTTCCATTCGGCTAATGATCTGATGGGGAGCTGGATGTACCAAATGAATGTCGGCCCCTCCAATGTTTGTATGAATCATATCAGAGTTTGGCGGCCTCCTACTGCACTGGAGTTCCCAACATGGGCCCAAACCTTGAGATAAAGTGGGCCAAGTGCTACAGCGGGTCCCCTGTGCTGTTTAAGGGGGGAAAAGTGGGATTTCTGAAACCTAGGGGTTCTAGCATATCATCCACCCACACTGGATATGGCTTGCCATCAGGTGGGATTTCCACCAGTCGCATCTCTAATGCCTCGAGACGGGAAATGAGTGCCTCCATTGGATCATATGGGTGGGGGTTCCTATCTTGACGGGGATCCCTGACCACCAGTGCATTGGTAGGTTCCTCAACACGATAATCAGGCCCAACGGTTCATCCAGCGGCTGGTGGAACGACCTGTAGAGAAGCTGGGGGAACCCGAGTTGGTTCCCTATGATTGTCACGCCACTTGGGTGGATTTGGAGACTCATACTGCACCCTATAAGTTCCAACCTCAACCCTATCTGCGTGGGCAGGATGGTCAGGGTCCCCTGAAGGTAGTTCGCTGAGGGGAAGTTGTGTATGTCTCTGCTGCACCGGCTGAGGATCACCGTAGTCTGTCTGTCGCTCTACAGTGCATTCAGAAAGGAGGTCGTCAACCATCTTCTTATGTTCGGTGAGTTGCTAACGCAGAGCAGCTTTTTCGGGATCATATTCTTCCTTCTGCACTAAGCTAGACGGGTCGGAGGGTTTGATGGCTTCGAGGTGCTCCTTACCCTTGTTGAGATTTCGGCTGAGGACCAACGCCTCAGTGGGAACTGAATGATCTAGTAGATTCCTCTATTGATGAGTAATCCTTCCCAACAGGTCCAAGAGGTGTGAAACTCCCTCAGGGAGGAGGTCCTCTCCATGAAGCTCTATCTCATTCTCACCCCCCTAGTAGGTCGGTCATGTTAACCGTGACCCTGCCTGGAGGCATATCCTCTATGTTGCCTAGGAAATCGGGTTGGCACTAGATGGAACTAAAATGGAGGGTCGTATACTACCCACAACCATGGATTTTCATGTGGTTAGAAGCCTCATTTATGATCCTACAAAGCACTTTAAATCTCTGGAAGCATCCTGGTTGGAGGGTCCTATGGCGGCCTGGTGACTCCGGGCACTGGTCCACAGGGATTGCGTCCAAATAAACCAAAAAAAATTTTTGGTTGATGTATTCAAAGTGAGACTGAATCTTGGGGTAGGACACTTGTCACTGATGAAGATGTAAATGAGTCACCCAAAGGGTATGGAGAAAGTAAACAACCTCCTCCTAGGAGAGCGATTCCAGCACACTAAAATTCGGTACATAAACTGGCCAAAACATCTCAGGGAAATGGTACGCTACAAGAATATCCCACAAGTTCCTTGGTCCAGATCCGGGGTCTGGACCTTCATTGCTCCACTGGTCAACCGGAGTCGGCTAGGGAACGGGTAATGGTACTGAATCAGACTGCTGAGATGGCAGGATGGACGGCGGAGAATACGGTGAGCGAGCTAAAGAACCATCGCATCTCGGGATCTCCTTCAAAGAGTGTAGTGACTTAGCCACCACATCACGGTAAGATGGGAAGATGACTGCAGTTTCTAGAGCAGGGACTATGGACACTAGCTATGGACCACACTACTACTCATCCTCCATTGGTCCCCAGAATATCTCTCTATGATCTCTAGTCGAGGTATGGAGTGCTTCCGGTGATGATGGGGGAGATTTCACAATCAAAACCTATGGGGTTGCAAAATTTTTATCTTTCTGGATATACCTACTAAGGGAGGATAAAATATAATGGAACTCAAATTCTAGAAGTATGAGGCTGATGCGCCTTGCTCCTGCCCCGACCCTTGACATAGAGGATATAGGCGAGGTTCCCATCATTGAGTCTTATTCCACCTCAGAATCTGAGTAGAATACTAGTTTAATCTCAGTCTAAATATTCTCAGCATTTGTTTTATAGAGGCGACGACCCACCCTCTTTCCCAGGGATGGTTCTTCAGGACAGGGTAGATTTCTAGCACGAGGAGGACTTTCGGCCATATTGGTGCTGGGGCAGAGAGGATTTCTTCCAGAGTGAGCTAGGTTTCTAGGAGCACCTAGACATATATCAAAGGGAACATTGGGAGGGCCTCTGTGTACACTAGCTGATGTGAGGATGGTATCTCCTCTGGAAATGATGGAGTGGGTAGGAACTCCATTGGAGATGGTAGGAGCATGGGTAGGGCCTCTATGCTGGTTTCCCCTGGTAGTGACAGTGTGAGGAGGGTCCTCATACCGGTCAAGCCGAAAACGGGTAGGACCTCCGTGTTGGGTGCCAATGAAGTAAAGATGAACTTCACTCCTCTGATTTCTGAGGTGAGGAGGACCTTCTCCAGCTACTTTAAGGACATGGGGAGTCCCCCCACACTGGAGATTGACCGGATGTGCAATGTCCCAATACTGGCGGTCTGTGGCAGGAGGAATGACCCCATACCCGACGTAATGAGAGCGAGAGAGGCTTCTGTACTGAGTGTCACTACCGTGGGGAGGACTCTCATTCGGATTGAAGGTAACATGGGGTAGACCTCCATGAAGATCTTGTAAGCGGGGAGGACTCGTGTTCTCAATGGTGGAAGTACAGGGAGAACCTTCTTACTGGGTGTCGTTGTCGCGGGTTGGTCTGCGGTGGCCACCACCTATACCAGAGACCAAGAGAGTCGACCCAGCCTACCCGTGGGATGGTTCGGGCCTCGATCCGGGTCAGGTATATAAGTTCTCTTGCTCAGCATACACAAGGGGTTTATGATATACGTCAGAGATGTCCCAAACCATAGTAGTTGCTGACGTTGACGCCCCTTGGTGGGCGTCCTCTTCGGCCTGTGCCCGATGCTGGCGATGGGTCAGCCGGACTGGGACTGGTGGTGCAGGCGCATGGATTACCTACTCCTCGACTCGTGGGACTGATTGGTGGCACTGTCATGACCTAGTGTGATCCCTCATTGCGATCCCCTAAAACGGGATCCCGATCGGGATGGACCAGACATCCCCGACCTCATCGACGTATGGGAGCAAGTCTTCGAAGCGATCTGAGGAGAGGCTCTCAAAACAGCTGTACGTTGGAGTGGGGAGAAGTGGATCCATGTGCAATCCTTGGGGGTGGCGGTGGTAATAAGGCGCAGATGCCTCTAAATCTTGGTGGGCCATATCCCGAGTTGGGATATTCCCCTCCTCTTTGTATCAGCGGACGAGATCGCTTATCACCCTTCATTGAATGAATTAAAAAGGAGAGATGGGGTGTGGGTGCCTAGAAGTTGTGGTTGTGGAAGCTATCGTAGAAGCGGTGGATCCACATGGGATTTCCGCATTGGCGCTGCCCCTACCCTTGCATCGATGGATGGGTGGCGATCAGATTCCTGATACAGCAACTTGGTTCCTGGAAAGCAGGGAGATTAAACTATTAGTGCTGAAACAAAGAAGTTGACATCCAATACCCCAGCACCATTCTATATTCCATGGATGGTAAGAAGGATCCACACTGACAACTTCATGGACCGAGATGTCCAACGTTTTAACTGCCCCGACTTCTGGTGAGTTTCACTACAGGCCCAATATTTTCATGGCAGGACCTGGTGTCGGATAACTAGATCCAGTGACATGTTAATCCATTGATGTATCTAATGCTACTAATATCCACATTTAGGATAATAACATTCACGTTGGGTTCACCATTTATGTTTTCGACTCTTTTTTCGGGGGGCGCACATCCGTCTGTTTAAGGAAGATGAGGATGCACTGACTGTTGCCCCTCATTACCACTTTCCAAAGGCGAGCGACATCTGTATCTTATTCATGGATGTTTTATCATTGATCAAAACAGGATTATGGGATGTCGGTTCTTCCTTCTGTGGATTCCTCCTCAGAACTTGTTACCTAGTTTGGATCTCCCTTAAATATTAAGACGTTGTTTAGGAAACTCTTACCAGTGCTATATCTTCATGTACTCTGGTTAATTACACTACATCTATTGGGAAAATATAATGTGTTCAGCCAGGGAAGAAACCTTTGTTCGGGAGAGTAGTCACTTTGGAAATCACTGGTGTGTCTGGATGCTTAAACACTAGTGCGTCTAGGTTTTTTCACCTTATTATAGGGCTTCTCAAGGGCGAGGAAGCCCGAGGAATCCCACGTCGAATGTGGGGAATTATATTCCATAGGCATGTCTCTAATGTTTTCCTCAGCTTCCCATGTTTAAATCAGGGTATTCCATGAGTTTAACGTCTAGCGGAGACATATCAGACAGATCAGAACATTGACTAGAGTGGATTAGATGGGTGAAACCCCTGGAAGGAACACTGATTCTAGGAGGATAATTGGCATGATCTCACCGAGATGTGGCATCCTGGGTAAGAATCAGGATGGATGATGTATGGTTAAGTAAAGTGGATAGAAAATTAAATGGAGTCCGCCTAAGGGCGACAGTGATGTTGGTCTTGAGCCTCGAAGAGGCCTCCTATGTATCCTCATGGTAGGGAATCAAAGTCCACGTAGTTCAGGATGGAGTATGGGATCAAGGTGTGTTCAGAGGATAGTGACCTAATGATATACTGAGGCTTACATGTGGTTAGTAGCCTGAGGTGTTCTGATGCCACTGGGACGGACCAGGGATATGGGCCCCAATATTAGGGATGACAACGGATTACCGTTGGGTTTGGGTTGACAAATAATTACTACTAAATGGGGATCACAAAGGCTTACCATTGTGTGAGGTTCACAATGGATAACTGTTGGGTAGGGGATTACAACGTCTTACCGCTGGATGGGGTTGAAAACGGATTACCGTTGATTGGGGTTGACAATGGCTTACCATTGGATGGGAGCACAATAGATGACTGCTGGATGTGGTGGAAAATGTCTTACCACTAATTGGGGGATAGTTTAGTGTCATGAGGGACAAAAGGGAAGCACAGTTTGACGTCATTCAGGATGGGGATAGACCGACATGGAGTGGTCGAGACCAATGGGTATTGGGCTTGAACCTCTGGGAGGATTCCTACGTACCTTGCTTTGGAAAGGATCAAATTCCACATAGTTCGGGATTGGTTATTGGGCTTAAACCTCAGGTAGTATTCCTACATACCATACCTTGGCAAGGATCAAATACCGCATAGTTTGAGATTGGTTGTTGTGCTTGAACCTCAGGGAGGCTTCCTACGTACCTTGCCTTGGCAAGGATCAAAGTCTGCGTAGTTCGGGATGGCATTGGTGAACCGACATGAAGGGGGTCGGGACTAATGGTTTTTGGGCTTGAACCTCAGGAAGTCTTCTTACATAACTTCTCATGGAAAGGATCAAAGTCTGCATAGTTTGGTATGGTGTTTGGGGATTACACTCCAGGCTGCCCGGGGAGAGTATCATTGTCGATGCTTACTCTAAGCCCACGTGAGTCATGCTCGGTCTGAGAAACAAAAGGCAGTAGATACCTGACGATCATGTCACAAAAGGTGCATCTGTGGGATGTGGAATGGGGCTTATATGTGGTTAGCATCCCAAAATGGAAATAGGGTCTAAATCCTGGCCCGCATCCCAAAAAGAAAACAGGTGCTTACGCGTGGTTAGCAGCCTAGGAATATGGAGATTGGGACTTACTCCATAATGGAGGCCTGGGTGGCGACAAATCCCAAAGGGAGAGGGATTTTTCACCTAATAAAGGAGGGCTCCATTTCCCATCCCCCCTATCTGGTCTTTGTCTAGGAAGAAGATAGGAGGAGTAAGGATGCTGCCTCCCACAAGAAAGGCTAAGGGATTAAACCAAGATGGTTTCCCTTTCCCCGTGGATAGACATCACTCCAATAAAGAGGATCTCATTCCATGTGAGGAATGATCACACTCCCGTGGAGATCAGTGGGCATATAGAATGACTAAGGTGGGGAACCCCATGTATAATGCATGGGGAGAGGCCATAGTTTAACGTCATTTAATGAGGATGATGGTGCTTGGAAGTTTAACATCTTGTAGCTCGGACGATGTGGGTTCCCTCCGCACCCCTAGGACTTACATAACTGACACCCAACTTCCATTGGGGAAGGTAAGGCATCAGCAAGGCCATAAAAAGTGTCCAAGAACAATGGGTATTGGGCTTGAACCTATGGGAGGCTTCCTACGTACCTTGCCTTGGTAAGGATCAAAGTCCATCTAGTTCGAGATGGTGGGAACTGACATGAAGGGGGTGGGACCAATAGGTGTTGGGCTTGAACCTCAAGGAGGCTTCCTACATATCATGCCTTGGCAAGGATCAAATTCCACGTAGTTCGGGATTGGTTATTGGGCTTGAACCTCATGGAGGCTTCCTACGTACCTTGCCTTAGTAAGGATCAAACTCTGCGTAGTTCTGGATGGTGTTGGTGAACCGATGTGAAGGGGGTCAGGACCAATGGTTATTGGGCTTGAACCTCAGGGAGGCTTCCTATAACCTCATATAATAATGAGATTGTGAAATTAACACTTACCTGGTTTTTCCTTTAGTCAAGAGTGTGTTAACCTCCTGTATAATAGTTAAAGTATGTCATTAAATTATATCAGGACCATATCCATATGTATAATATCATATATGATCCTCTTATATCATTTTGTTAATAATATTTCAATATTATAATTGTTTCGTATGTTAACTTCTTTGTCTTCCTATGCACATTTTTTCATATAAGTCATTTTTCTTAAGCATAGAATATATTTTATTCATATATAGAATGATATTAAGTTCATAAACATTATATTTACTCATATTAATTTTATAATCATTCTTTAATAGTTAATGTGGATAATGAATCTCATCACGTCGTGGAGATGGTAGGTCGTACATACGCACGTGCAATGGTATCATTCCCTTAATGGTTAAATGGTAAGGAATAAGACGGTATATTAATTATATGGAATTATTATCATGTCATATTAATTATTTATATCCATTATACTCATCATTATACCCATCCAAATAAGGTAGTGTTTAATAAAAAACTACACCACAGTGTATAGATTGTAAGTCATACGCATGCACGCATGATGATAGTTTTATTCGTAGGATTGATAAAAGGAGGAATATAATTGTCCCATAATCATAATAACATATTAGAATGTATATGATACTAAATTTATTACTTTATTATGGAAACAATATAGGAATCCAAAGTAGAAGAAGAAAAGAAATTGAATTGAATTGGTAAAACAATTACCTCTTCTTTGAGTATCTCCTTTTTATTTACACAAAATAACCTATTGGGTTGTATTTATGCCCAAAGTATGGCCTCGAGGATGAAGTAAGAATGTTTGGTGGAAAAAAGTACAGGATTTGGACGAACATAAGGGCTCAAGGTGGTGTGAGGAAGTGAGGGAGGATGTGCTTTTTATAAGGGAGGAGAGATGCACTTTTGGAAACTCAAAATATTAAAATATAACAAGAATATTCTAGATCCAAATAATTACAAATGACCCATAAATGAAAATTAGGATACATGTTAGACCATATCCTATACTCTTGTGATTATTTAACATTTTTGTAACTATCTTTGATTTAAATAATATATAATATATTTTTAAGTAAAGGTGTCCATTAAACAACTCAAAATCGATCTTAATATGTTAAGGATCGAATCTTATTAATCCAATAATTTTTGGACATGTTTTGGTTTTATTTTAAACCTTATAATTTTGAATTATCCTTAATTAATCTATTTAATTTTAATTTTGGTAAAAACCTTTCAAATATTAAAAGGTTATAAATTTTTATTTATATGGTGTCAATTGTCTATAAATGGACATGTTATGACATTTTAGGCCATATAATTATCATTTTAAAATTTTTAATGATTTTTAGGATTTTTAAATAATTTATTAATATATTATTTTTATAAAATATCAATAATTTATTAATATATTATTTTATATTTCTATTGATAAAATAATTTCTGCATCACTATTGTGTCATCATTAAGGGTAATTATTTCATCTCTAAAAATTATAAATAAATTACTATGATGTAGGTAATTCTTTTATATTTCTGGATACTATTTATAATTGATGTTATCTCTTGGTTATCCCTATATTAAAACTAATATACTTATATAAAATGAGAGTGATATTTTGTCACATTCATTGATTTTAATAATATTCTTGTCATATTCATGGGAAAGTGTCCATTAAATGATTATATTTCAAACATTAGGTGATAAGGGTTGAATTTATTCATCCAATAGGATTTTTACAGGTGTTAGGGTAATTTTATAATATTATTTTTACATTTAATTACCTGATTGACCCTTAAACACGGTAAATAAAAAAAATTAATAAAATTACTATTCATATTGTCAAAAAATAAAAGAAACTTATTTAAATAATTTGGACCTATTGATTCAAAATATGGAACCCATTATTCAAAATTCAAAACACATAAGTTCCAGTAATTAAATTAAAATTAATCCCATTGATGGAACAAGAAAACATGTTTTTTTAAATTAAAAACCATCAAAAGATTGACATATGTTTATATCCAATTTTAATGTGAAAATAATTCCAATGAACAAAATTATATTAAATGATAAAAATAAAATCTAATTATACTTTAAATCCAATTAAATGTACAATTTAACACTAAAATATTTCGATGAAAAAAGTTGTTTTTAGTTAAAATTTAGTATTTTTCAGTATTCATCAAAATATGAAACATATCAAAAAAACTAAAAATTGAACTAAAGTAAATTTTAATATTAAAGTTTCAAAAAATAAGTTTATTTTATAAAATTTAATATAAAAAAGTGTCAAAAATTATATTTAAAATGGTTGCGCCATCAAATGGTGGGAAAACTACATTTTTTGAAAAATACTTTTTTTATCCAAAAAATTGAGTTTGTTCTTATATCATGTATAGAAAACACATAATATGAATAGTAAAATAATATAGAATAATGAAAATTCAAAAATTAGTTAATACTATTCATAACAACTAATTTAATGGTTAGGTTATATATTATATTAAATAATGATATTTTATTAATATATCGTTGCTCACTAAAACTATGCCTTGTGTGTAATGCAAGCCAATTCATTGTTGTGTGTTGGGTAAGCTTAAATTGGGGTTGCGTAAAAACAAAGAAAGTAAAAATAAATAAATTTATTCACAAATTAAAATATTATACAGTATCGGGGTGTTACATTCTCCCCTATAATAAATTGTGTCCTCGCAATTTGAAATTGTACTTTGAAACTAAAAGGTTGATACTAGAAAATACCTTTGTGGAAAACCCACATCGGTAATAGGGTTATATAAAATATACTCTTAATAAGATGGAAAAGGAAATGTGAAGGTCATCACCAAATTAGGATTTCTAATAGAACATTAGTGGAAAGTAGGGATATGTACTTGGAGAACAAATGTAAATATTTATAGGGAGTGATTAAGGTCATCAATCACAAACAAGTGAACAATCAATTGAAAATTGTGGGCCTCAAAGCCGTAAATATATGATGATTTAAAATATCATTGGTTCAACAAAACATAAGGTATTAGGATAACACATTTTTTTATACTTTTTCCTAGAGTTGAGGGATTGTTTTACTATCCAGATAAGAACTTGAGAAAACATACTTGATTCCATCAATGTTATCATTTTGTTGTGCTTCGATCTATTTTCACTTCATCCCCTACACCTAGAAATGAAAGTTAACAATGTATATTTCACTCCAGAAACACTATTGATAAACCAGAAGGATCTCAAGTATTTCTTTCATCCTCTAAATATTTACTGAAACCAAAAAAGTTATCTCAAAGTATCCCATAAATCAGACTTTAACCGCAAACAATAATATCCAATGTTCAACTTACTCCATTCCAACCTAATGATTTTTCCAAAATACTTTTGTCCAAATTAACCATCTAAAAGGGTCTCTAAATTTTTAAAATCAATTGTAACATGATATTCCCCAAACAACATAATGTAGTTCTTATTGAAAAATACCTCTATAACCTCAAAACCTTAATGAAATAATTCATTCTTTCAAATACTTGATGAATATGTACTACAGTACCATCCATCTATATCTCATGAATCTTATAACCATAGATTCATTGATTTAATAATTCTTGTATCCAAATAAAAAATAACCTTAATCATTCCACTTCACTATTAAACCATTAACTACACTTCAACATCTTATTCATTAATACATACTTCTTTTCATTTTTCTTTTGTAGCCTCTTAATTATCAGTAGTATAACCATTTCATGTATAACCTTGTTGATTCTAACCATTAACCAAAACTCAATGCATAATGTGAGAAACGCTAATCATAGTGACGCAGTCATGAAGAATCATTTATAAGATCTCTAAATGGTGGAATATTCTTCTCAATCCATTTGTTCATTGGATTAACCTATGTTATCCATTACCAAATCTAAAGGATGATATCCTATACTTAGACTTATCCTCAAAGTCATTCATAGTGCTATGTTTTCTAAATCTAATTTCTAAGGTTATTGCTAAATTTCATTTGATACCAACAGTAATACCCCAACTCCAGATTCCCAGAGTTGGTGCATTATTTTAATACATTAGCACGATTACTAGGAATCAAATCCCGAAGGATGGATTAGTTTAACAATCTTGGAAAATAGATTACATACATGAACCTTACATTACAGTTAAAACATAAAATACAACATGGATAATCCTTTTATGATTAAATTATTCTCCTGGATTAACCCCAAATATCAATCATAATACACATATTGGAAACCTAGGAAAGTAAAACATAAGAAAGGGGTGAGCTCAGATGCTCATTAATGGTAAACAATATAGTAGAAGCTATCATAAATAAGAATACACTTTTAAGGAAAGGTATAAAACTGAAACAGAATCTTTTTAAACATAATCTTCAGCATAATATGGCAAGAATAAATCAAATAATTCCATTTAAACAATCACATGATATTCTATTGGTCAAATAATCACATGTAATATTCATACAAAATATCATAATGAGGTAATACATAATGTCGTACATCATAACAATACCATCAAGGCCTTATGCCAAGACCATACATAAATGGTTAAAAAATCAAACTAGTTTGTCTCATGAGAGATATTGATGCATCGAGTGGCTATAGAGGGCCCCTCCATTCAATTACTAAGTCCAATGCATTCTTCATATGAAAATGGTGAAACATAACATAAACATTTGTATTAAAACTAGCATACAAAATGTTAATAATATAATCATAAACCACGAATGGTATTAAAATAGCACATCCGCAGTCAAACATATCATATAAACTTCAATAAAATATGGAAGATTGTATCATAATAAATCAAACTCAATTAAGCATAAAATACAACAAAGGATGTTGACATAGATGAAAATAATCTAACTAAATCATTAAAACTCTTTGATAGAATTATCCCTTTTTACTTCGAAATCATTTAAAAGTCATGCAATTATAAAATAAAATATTTCTTTTGAAAATAACCTTATAAGATTATAAGGGAAGCTTCAAAATGGTAAGGCATAATAATGACGTAAAATAACCACCCACACTGTATAAGTTAAAAAAATATTCTTTCCTAAATTTGTCGAAAAGGTCATAAAGTACCTCATTTGAAAAACAACAAAAACATTTCTTTCAAAACATTTTATAAAAAGTAAAATATGGGTAAAAATGACTTTAAGTGATTTGTAATAATATTTTGAAATACATTTTAAGAAACATGGATATGGATGATAAATATTTCTTAGTAGATGCTTATGTATTAACAAACTCAGATAATAATGAGATTGTGAAATTAACCCTAACCTTGTATTTTACTTTAGTCAAGAGTTTTTTAACATCCTGTATTATGGTTTAAGTATGTCATTAAATTATACCAGGACTATATCCATATTTATGATATCATATATGATCCTCTTATATCATTTTTTTAATAATATTTCAGTATTACAATTCTTGGAGGTGTTAACTACTTCATTTTCCTATGCATTTTTGTCATATAAGTCATGTTTCTTAAGCATAGAATATATTTTATTCATATCCAGAATGATATTAAGTTCATAAACATTATATTTAGTCATCATATTAATTTTATAATTATTCTTTAATTTTTAACATGGATAATGAATCTCATCGCTTCGTGGAGACGGTAGGTCATACGTACGCACGAGCGACTGTATCATTCCCTTAATAGTTAAATGGAATGAAATAGGATTTTATATTAATCATACAGAATTATTATCATGTAATATTCATTATTTATATCCATTATACTCATCATTATACCCATCCAAATAAATTAGTGTTGAATAACAAATTACACAACAGTGTGAAGATGGTAATTTGTACGCACGCACGCATAGTGATATTGTTATTCATAGAATGGATAAAAGGATCGATATGGTTTTTACATAATAATAATAAAATCTCGTCATGTATATTATAATTGAGGTATTACTTTAGTATGTAAACAACATAGGAAGTGGATGTAGAAGAAGAAAAAAATTGAATTGAATTGGTAAAACAATTACCTCTTCTTCAAGTATCTCCTTTTGATTTGTACAAATGAATTTCTTAGGCTCTCTTTCTACTCAGATTATGGCCTCTAGGATGAATTGAGGGAATTTTTAAGGATAAAATGGTATATTTTGGCTGAACTTAAGGGCTCAAGGTAGTGTGAGGAAGTGAGAGATGAGGTACTCTTTTATAAGGACAGAGGAGCACTTTTGAAAAATCTCGAAATATTAATATATTACAAGACTATTCTAGATCCAAATAATTAAAAATGGTCCATAAATGAAAATTAGGATAAATTTTAGACCCTATCCTATCCTATTGTTATTATTTAACATTTTTTGTGATTTTAAAATAATTTAATAATAAATTAATTCACTAAGATATCATTATTGCCAAATTTAATACTATTCATTTAATTTGACTTAAAATACATTAAAAAAAGTGGGAATTCAAATATAATACATTAAAACATCTATAATATATATTATAGATATAGTAAATTTGTTAGACACGTTAACTAATTCAAAATATATCAAAATTAATATTATTAAAATCATTTATTCTATTTTTATGTTAATTAAGTAAATATTGTTTTAGAATTGAAGAGACTTTTAAGGTAATTATATAACTTATAAAAATTAAAAATAAATTTATTTAATAAAAATAATTTCATTTATATCAAAATATATATTTATATTCGTTCATATCTTGATTTTTTCCCTATGTGGACACATAGAAGATATTAAAATACAAGATAGTGTTATTTTGTAACTATCCTTGATTTAAATAATATATAATTTATTTTCAAGGACAAGTGTCCATTAAACTACTAAAAATTGGTATTAATGTGTTATGTATTGAATCTTATTAATCCAATAATTTTTTGTCCATATTTTGGTTTTATTTTAAACCTTATAATTTTGATTTACCTTTAATTAATCTATTTAATTTAAATTGTGGTAATAACATTTTAAATATTAAAAGGTTATAAATTTTTACTTATATGGTGTAGATTGTCCATAAATGGACATTTTATGACATTTTAGACCATATAATAATATTTTTTTATATTTTTAATGACTTTTAGGATTTTTAAATAATTTAATATTATATTATTTTTATAAAATATCAAGTGTCCATTTTGACACTATTCATAACTTTGACATTAAATAAAATCCAAACATAAAGATAAATTCAAACCAAATTATTTAATATACTTATAACATGTCATAGTAACCTATAAAATTCATATAGAACCTTAATTAATTAAAATTATATTTATTTTAATATTTTTAAAACCATTTATTTGATATTTCTATTAATAAAATAATTTCTACATCACTATTATGTCATCAATAATGATAATTATTTAATCTTTGAAAATTATAAATAAACTACTATAATGTAGGTAATTATTTTATATTTTCAGAAACTATTTATAATCGATGTTATCTCCTGGTTATCTCTATATTAAAATTAATATATTTATATAAAATGAGTGACATTTTGTCACATTCATTGATTTTAATAATATTCATGTCATATTAATGGAAAAGTGATCATTAAATGATTCCATTTGGAACCTTAGGTGATAAGGGTGGAATTTATTCATCCAATAGGATTTTTACAGCTGTTAGTGTAATTTTATAATATTATTTTTACCTTTAATTACCCAATTTACCCTTAACTGCTATAAATAAAAATAATTACTAAAGTTACTATTTATATTGTCAAAAAATAAAAGAAAATTATTTACATAATTGGGACCCACTGATTCCAAATATGGAATCAACTTTTGAAAATTTAAAACACATAAGTTTTAGTAATTAAATTAAAATTAATCCCATTGACGGAACGAGAAAACATAGCTTTTTTTAAGTAAAAAGAATTAGAAGATTAACATGTGTTTATATCCAATTTTATTGTGAAAATAATTTCAAAGAACTGCATTATATTAAATAATAAAAATATAATCTAATTATACTTTAAAACCAATCAAATTTATAATATAACACATTAAATTATTTTGATGAAAAAAGTTGTTTTCAATTAAAATTTAGTATTTTTTACTATTCATCAAAACATTAAACTTATCAGAAAAATACCAAAAAATGAACCTAAGTAAATTTTGATATTACACTTTCAAAGAATAATTTTATTTTGTAAAATTAAATTTAAAAAAGTTTCAAAACTAGATTTAAAATGTGTGTGCCATCAAAAGGCGGAAAACTGCATTTTTTGAAAAATAATTTTTTTATTTGAAAAATTGAATTTGTTCTTATATCATGTCTACAAAACACATAGTATGAATGTTAAAATTATCACTACTGAAAATAGAGCTAATACCAACACTTTTTTCCCAATGGTTTAGAAAACCCGTTGGGAAAAAGAACATATGCCAACGGTTTACTAGAACTGTTGGCATAGGCTATTTTATGGTGGGTTTTCCCAATAGTTTAAGAGAACCATTGGGAAAGAGATGTATTACCCACGTTCTTTATTAACCATTGGGAAATATTAGACCCAAATTAGGGCTCCCTCCCTTGACACATTTCATCCCCGCGTGCTCCTCCCCTCCACGACCTCGACCTCCTCCCGGCCTCATCCTCCGCCTCCCGGCCCCCTCCCTCTCCTCTGGTGATGTTCCCCTTCCCCTCTCAGCTCCTTCTCTGAAGATGATGTCCCCCTCCCCTCTCGGTTCCCAGCAACGTTCCCCCATCCCCTCTCGTCTCCCTCTCTTGGCGACATCCGAGCTCAATCTCCTCCTCTGACATCCCCCTTCCCCCTCTCCAGTCGCACGCAAGACCCCCCATGGCCAAACACCCCGCAGGACGTCCCCCTCTCTCAGCTCCCTCTCCTCCCGCCTGGGCAATAAGATTTTCGGGGCCGACCCCTGCCCCCCAAGATCTATAGTAGCTATGGTGGAGTCGAATCTGGGTGGCTTTCAGCTTTAGCTTATTGGGAGGTCTCAGACTTGGATTTGGGGAGCTTCTTCTTCTATTGGTACTAATCTAATGGGTGCAATGTCTACTTTTTCCCTACATTTTTGGTATCTACATTTTTTCTACTATAAAACAATGAATTTTTTGTTGTTTTAGTGTTGTTTAATCCGCAAATATCATTTCTGTTATATATGCAATAATCATTATAGGCCACGATAGGTGTCCCTGAAGATGGGATAATGTGTGTAGAGCTCCTGCATGCTACAGAAACTCAACAGTGTTCCTTGTGGGAGAGAACCCTCTAAACTCACCAGGGATGCTGTGGATAGATGCCTCACATGTCACGGAGATGGTCGGGTGCTGTTTATGGGTATATCTCCATGACTACCATCTTACCTTCATTTATGTTTGAGAGATTTTATACAATGGAATGGAACTTAATTGAATGTTTGAGTTATGGTGAAATGAAATGGTTTTATTATACTCAGTGCTCGATCAAGCATCAATTTACCAGCTCGACTTCAAGCTTGATCGAGCTACTCAATTTGGCTCGACTTGTTTTGATTAAGATGTTTTATCATAATTTTAATTACAATATCTTGCTTGAATTCGAGCTTAAACTTGAAATTAAATACACGTATATTGAATAAAAATAACATGTTAAAATATTATATGTTCGATTAGCCTTTGTGACAGACTTGATTGTGTTATTAAAACACAAAATTCGGCTTCACTACTCGCAGCTTGAGCTTGAAAAAATCCGAACCGAATTCAAGTATTTGTCGAGCGATTCCAATTAGCTTGAGAGCACTCAAGGTTGTTTACAACCCTAATTTAGAGGGTCAAAGAAATAGGACATTGGATGACTTGGGATGTCATTATCTGTCATTTCATTCCCTCATTAAAAAAACTTCCAGACAACTATTTTATCTAATAAATTCTTCTCTGTCATTATTTTCTATCCATTTTAATCATTGGCTCCATTTGTTACAGAATTTGATGGAACTGGCGAACCCAAAAACATAGAACCTCAGATAATGCCCTTTAATTAATTCAATACCTCATCATTTATTAGAATTTTTTCTTAATTCTGGTTTGGGATTTTGTGATGTTTGACTGCTTAAATATACTCATGGTTTTGTAGTCAATCTCGGATCGCGGTGCGATGCGGCAGGGTTCTAGCAGGGTTATGTGCACAATATTCAACTCAACTAATGTATCATAGGTTCATATTCAATGGATAAGTGTACTAGTATGGTGTTTCCAACAACGTGCTATATAAAGAACATAATTAAAAATGAAGAGATTATTAAATGGAACTGTTTCCCCCTTACTTGCAGGAACATGATTTGACCCATGGGGCGGTGTGGTTCTTAAATGGAACGGTTTCCCCCTTGAGGGAGGCGATGGCCGAAATGTTGCCCCGCCTCCTCCCACTCTCTTCGCTCCTGGACGGAAGATGTTGCCCCGTGGATGTTGCTGGACCGGGCCAACAAGCCGCGGTCACACTGCAGTCAGGTTGCGGTCACGCCACGGTCACGCCGCAGTCACGCAGTGATTTGGCCCTGCTCCAGGACGACACCCCACGGCAGTTCGTAGTCCTGTTGGAATTCAATGTATGATACCTAGATAAGCCCCAATCCATCCTCATAATTATTTACTCCTCAAACACTGGATGTACAATTTCCACATCTATCACCATAAGGCCCAATCCTCTTAGGAATATTTTACTTTATCTAAACCCTAATCCAGTCCATACACATATCATCCAAATTATAAGACATGTGTTAGACCACTCATATCCCAATCGATATCTTATCCACTTGGAGACCTAGTGATAGGGTGATTTCATTTCCATATAATCACTAAATATTTTTATCTAAACCTTGGCGGCTTGTGAACACCATATCTATAGGTCTACTATGTTAATCTATTTACATTAATTTACCGTCCTTAGAATCCATGACTCCTATGGAACATAGTTATAATCAATCCCTTGGAAATCTATGATCAAATAATAATGTTAGTGTTTAAGGGTCTATCGAGGCTCTTAATACTGTCTTTATATACATAAGAATTCTTATTTAAAGAAACAATTAATTTAAGTAATGGTTGATCACCCATGGAGGTGATTATACTTCATCTTCTAACTGATAAATGATGTATTCCCTCCAACTGAATGAGGAATTAAATAACTCCCCTTCCATGTTCATGTAAACCCAATATTTTCCAATGACATCATACTAACCACAAATATATAGGTTAGAAAAATCAGAAGACTGGTCCATGATCACATCATTAGTCATATTATCATCATAAATCTCCATGTCTTAAGCCTTATATTAATCATATGATTTGACATATACTTACCAGATTAGTGAATGTTGATTCATATTCAATCACTAACAATTTTTCCTACTCAATATCTAAGAGATCTCAAGATCTAGATTGTTTAAGATCATATAGTAAGTTTTGGTCATTGAATATTAGTTGGAATCACTTCTAATAATGTTTTCATCCTTCCATTCCGCAATAACTTTACACCACAACCTATCTTGACCCTTTAGTAATGGTGTAGCCATGTAATTTCCCAAAAAAACTTGTATTTAACAAAACCAAACTAAGCTAAAACTCAATCCAAACTAATTATATACCATTTATAGGAAGATTAATTGTTAATTAATAGAAATGTACTTTTTGATAGTATCATTTTGAAATATGGATTTGTTTTCTCCTTTCTTCAAGAACATGATTTGACCCATGTGGCATTGTGGTTTTGATATGTTGGGCGGTGACATGTATAGTCACAGGAGACAGATATGGTTTAGTTTAGTTTTTATTTTATTTTCTTTATCGCATTGGCCACTTAGGTCTTTTACTGGTTTCTATGGACAATGAGTAGTTATATTCTACGAAGGAGGCCAGAAGGGGTTCAGATTGTTTCAGTCCACCAGCTTTGATTTGAGGTAAGATTCTATGATTACTACTTGTCTCGCACCTCATATATTTTGGGTATTTCAATGTTTTTGACTCCATATTATGTTTTTGGAAGGGAGTTGGATCGTTTTGTGTTGGTTCAAGTGGATTTGGTTCTCGCCAATCGAGGTATGGCTTTAATGTTGTTGGTTGGTTTTTCTCTTGTTATGTAGGGTCCTTTATGTGTTTTAAGGTTCTTAATATCCTTTGTGTAGTGCGTTGATCCCTGCTCGTTGGTTTCGAGTCACCAAGTCAAGAGTGACTCACCTGCGTGTGTATAGGTAAGTAAGTATATGTATGTGGGTTCCCCCGTTACGTGTATAGTCAACCATGGCAATGATTATACAATTATGGGGCTAGGTGTGCACATGTATATATATAAAAATGAATACGCAGGTGAGTGGAGACTGGTATATGCATATAAACATATGTGTAAGGATCCCCTTGCACATGCTCATGGACATGCGGGTGTGTGCATAGGGGCTAGGTGTCCTTGCATGTGTGTGAAGGTGCGTATACCCAGTGGGGGAGCAGTAGATTTTAGTTATAAAGCTCCAAGAGCCGAAGTGGATGGCTTGGTTCCACCTTGAGGTAGAGTCCCTCTCATAGCCTCTTTAATTTAAGAATTCTTTAAATTGAATTTAGCTTCTTTCTTAATTCGGCTTAATTATATTGAATTTCATATCTTGAATAAGTTTTCTTTAATATAATTGTTTCATTTGATAAATAAAGTCATGTTTTTATAATAAAACCACTTTTAAAAACAACGAATATAAAATATATATCTTTATCATACCACAATCCTGAATCAAGAGTCTGTTTTTTATAACATAAGATCGGATTCTATAATGTGAAGGGCAACTACATCGGATTTATTTGGAATCCTGGCCGAAAGATGCTTCCCCGCGGATGTTGCTGGACCGGGCCAACACACTGCGGTCACACCGCAGTCATGTCGTGGTCACGTCGCGGTCACGCTGCGGTCACGCCGTGATTTGGCCCTGCTCCAGGAAGACACCCCACGGAGGTTCATAGTCCTGTTGGAATGCAGTGTATAATACCTAGATAGAGTTTTAGATACATTACCAACCCATAGTTAATGGGGAGGGAGGCGACGACCCGAATTTTTTCCCGCTCCCTTCGCTCCTAG
This sequence comes from Viscum album, assembly GCA_963277665.1. Taxonomy (NCBI): domain Eukaryota; kingdom Viridiplantae; phylum Streptophyta; class Magnoliopsida; order Santalales; family Viscaceae; genus Viscum; species Viscum album. The sequence continues at coordinate 692,279,180 of OY728167.1, forward strand.
ATGGAAGATGTTGCCCCACAGATGTCGCTGGACCGGGCCAACATGTCGCGGTCACGCTACGGTCACACCAAGGTCACGTCGCAGTCACGCCACGGTCATGCTGCGGTCACGCTGCGGTCACGTCGTGATTTGGCCCTGCTCTAGGACGACACCTTGTGGCGGTTCACAGTCTTGTCGAAATTCGAGAATCTTCTCTAATAACAGTCCCTGGGATATTATCCTCTAAAAAACCACTATTGGCTCTCTTTGACCCACCTTAGTGCCAAACCAAAACAAAAAGATCCCATGGTCCTCAATGTGAAAATATAAAGTGATTTCCAACTATAGCGTCCTCAGGTGCACCCAAAATTTTGGCCCAAGCCATTAAAAAAAACCTCAAATGGGAAAAAGTCCACAGTAAAAACATACACCCTATGAGGGGTACCTCCAGTACATCCAAAGCACAAGACACACCTAATGCAGAGATATCCCAAATGCCCCTAAATGGCCTCCAACTGATCATTGATCAACAATGTTTCCAATTGATCATCTATCAACAATGCACCCAATGGGTTATATAAAAGAAATGAATAACCAATGAATTATCAATGGTCCTCATGACAATCATAAAAGTTTTACCTTACAAGGGTTCTATAGTACAAGATTGACCACTCCACATGGGAATTATTAATTAACAGCTATAGAAAACACTGGTCACTCAATCAGTAACAAGCCCACTATGGTATCCTCACGAGTCCCTTTGACGCATATAAATATCTTAAGGAAATCCGACCATAACTTCTATCTCACAACATTATCCCATCCCAATGGTTCCAATAGTTCCAATCCTAAAAAAAGGAGGTAATCCTCAACTATTCTAACATTGAGAAATAGGTACCAACATGTCAGGATAAAACAAGATCTCTTCATATATACTACTTGATTATAATTTTCATGATCTATATGAAATAACATTGAACAAAACTAGCTTAGATTTTACAATCCATTCCAACTAATGATCTCATAACCCTCACACATGATTCTCATCTCACAACCCAACCTGTTGGAGGATTATGAATCCAATCCTTGAATAAATCCTGATAAAGAATTATTTTATTCTAAAACATCATAAAGACCACATTCAAACACAGAAAGTATTCCACCATGGAAATTTATATGAAAAACTGATCAAAATTGAATACTCATAAGTCGAATTCTGACTCCCGGGTTAAAATAGGGTAAACACAACAAGGAGAAAAAAGTAACCAACATGTAATTTAGGTACATGATATGTAACCCAAAATGTCCCCTCATTCCATGTGACATAGACTGCTCAGTGTGTACTTTTCCAAAGTACACATCATGTGTTCCGGTATATGATGTTTACCCCCACCTGGGTACATTCACATACAAGGCCCCACTTAGAATGGAAAATTCTCTACTACGTGGAATGTATCACCCCATACACAATCTTTGCCCCACATATGGTTCCCATGTATGTTCCTATCCATATATCCCCCCCACACAAGGTCTACCCACGCACAATGCCTATCCGTGTACCTCGAACTAGATATAGCTTTATACCCTACATGGTCATCTGCCACTAGCACACCCCGAGTCACCACTACATGGCATGTAACCCACCCCCTTGTATAAATCTTTTAGTTCCCAAAACCCATCTTTCCCAAGTACGAAGAACACATGATGTGTGTTCTCAAAACTACACATCATGTACATGAGTTATCCCAAACTAAACCCCCCAAAAATATCGCAAAACACCTAATTTCTCCAAAGTATCCATAGATTGAATCTTGAACGGGTCACCAAAAACCCAAAAAATATGATTAAAACTTAAAATAAACTACCCTATGGGAATTTTTGGGGGAGGTGGGGGTGCTTGGTGGGGGTGAGGTGGGGAGGAGGGGGGCTGTGTATGGGGTTTGGTGGGGAGGGGTGGGGTGGGTAGGGGTGGGTTGGGGCATAGCCTGGGTAGGGGGGAGGGGGTTGTGCAGGTGTGGGGGTGGTTGTGTAAGTGAGGGGGCTGGGAAGATGGGGGAGGGGGGCTGGGTAGGTGGGGGAGGGGTGGGATGTGCAGGGGTTAGGCTAGGCAGGGGGAGGGGCGTTGGGCAGCGGGGCTGGGTAGGTGGGGTGGTGGCTGTGCAGGTGGGGTAGTGGGGGGATGGGCAGGTGGGGGAGGGGTGGGATGTGAAGGGGGTTAGGCTAGGCTAGGCAGGGGGAGGGGGGCTGGGCAGCAGGGTGTGCAGGTGGGGGGGCTGGGCAGATGGGGGAGGGGGGTTGGGCAGGGGGGTTGTGCAGGTGGGGGTGGTTGTTGTGCAGGTGGGGGAGGGGGATGGGTAGGTGGGGGAGGGGGATGGGTAGGTGGGGGAGGGGGCTGGGCAGGTGGGGGAGGGGTGGGATGTGCAGGGGGTTAGGCTAGGTAGGGGGGAGGGGGGCTAGGCAGGTGGGGGAGGGGTGGGATGTGTAGGGGGTTAGGCTAGGCTGGGCAGGGGGAGGGGGATGGGCAGGGGGCTATACAGGTGGGGTGGTGGATGTGCAGGTGGGGTAGTGGGGGTTTGGGCAGGTGGATGAGTATGGAGATGAAATTTAGTTCCTTGAACCGAATTAGGGAACTGCAGAACGATTTCGTAGGACCTGAGTATATCGGATAAGGCACATTCGTGGAAGAATCTATCATTCTAGCCATGTCCCTATTTAGACTATCAATGTTGTAGAAACTGTGGAATACTCATTTAGTAAGTCTAATAGGAGAAGGAAAATCCGCATGCATAATCCAACCAGGTACGATTACTATGGAATGTAATAATGTTATATCCATCATAGATCATGATTAATATGTCATTATGTTGAGAAACATCAGACCCTTGTACTTGTATTTAATGATAAATATTATCAATATTTGAAAATATTACATTGACTATGATTTTTGATTTAATATCATTCCAATGTCGACACATTCTCATATGTGATATGATGAGGACAATATAGAACCTTCCACATAGATACTATATCTCTGTGTCAAATGCAAGAAATTTCCATAAGTCCAATTCATGCTCGGGGATCAATTTGGAGACCGCATTTCTGAATCATAATTTATAGTAATTCGGTACGATCAAAACTTCATTGACTTTTTAGGAAGGCCCCTTTAAACTTTTCTGACCACTCAAACATAACTACATTCTTATTAATCCTAGTCATAGGCACTTCTAAAGGGGAAAATATTTAAATAAACCATATGTAAAACCCAAATAAACAAAGGAAGCCCACAATATCAAACATGTTTCGTATGCCTTCTCCTGAAACCACAACCTATACATTCTTGGGGTCCACATAAATTCCCACATTATAGATTACGTGCCTAAGAAAACATACATTATGGAATCATAAGTGACACTTTTAGATCTTATAAAACATATAATGTGGTCAAAGTGTACAAAAAAAATCTATAGGTGTCCAATGTGTATATCAATGGTCGGTGAGTATATAAGGATATCATCAATAAGAACCACAATGAATGAGTTGAGATATGTATGGAAGATATCATTCATGAGATCCATGAACACCATTGGATTAATTTTAAACATGAATGTAAAGTCAAGATATGTATGGAATATGCCTTAATAATTTTCACACCATTTGTAATACGAAATCATATATATACATTCATTCAACTAATCAATTCATGTCCTTAAAAAAGTTCCACATGTCTCATTACTAATAAGTAAAAAATGGAAAGGATCAATATTTTCCCTCATGTACCTCTTTATTACCTCTACACAAGTAGTAATTTACTACTTTCAAAATAGTAAATTATCTTCACACGTGTCTTTTCTAGCCCAATGTATTTATATGTATCCACTACTTTTACCCTTATCAAAGCCCTAGACTAATACTTCTCACTCAATATAGCTTATCACTCAACTCCCAACATCTTCCATACTACTAAAGGTAGTGTCTCATACAACTATATATCACATACCAACCTTCTCACTCAACAAACATCCATCTTAATACATTATGATCAATGTAAATCCATTTTCTGAAATAATACCATATTAACCATGGTAGGTCTAATATCACATTCCAAACACTCCATTATCACTCATGGTTGGGTTCATCTAGAACCTTATCACTCGAGGTGAGGCCATTATATTGACCACTACCTTATCAATCATGGTAGGGTTAGATATCATGTTATAATATGATAACTTCATTATCACTCAAGTAAGGGTCCTTCTAGCATCTTATCACTCAAGGTGTTGTCATTCCTTATTATAAATCACTATAATTGTTAGAATTTCTCACCCAACATGTGTATGAAATAACAACAAGGGCATTTGGTCCATATCATAGCTCACCAGATAGGTACAAGGTTCTAGTCACTCGAGACCTATTCCCCCTACCTTATCAATCATGTTAGTGTTAGATTTCATTTATATAATATGATACCATCATTATCACTCAAGTAAGGGTCCTTCCAACACCTAATCACTCAAGGTGTGGTCATTCCTTAAGATATTTCACTATACTAGTTAGAATGAGTCACACAACATGTGTATGAAATAACAAGGGCATTTGGTCCATATCATAGCTCACCATCTAGTGTACCACCATGAGGACCATGATCCCATGTGAAAAATGGTTAATTTTTATGATTCTCCCTATGGATCATCATTCAAATTTAAATGGATACAAAAATAATCTATGGAAGGTATATACTAAAATTCATGTAGTAATCTACTGTATTGTCATGGAGGATTATTTGAATGTTTGCATTACAGATTGGGGATAGAATATTACCTTGTAATCTTATCCTCTTAGAATATGATAGAAAATTTCCAAAGTGAGCCCAACAGATGATGTAAATGATTCATAACAACTGACAAACACCATGTTGGATGTCATCATAGCAGATCCCCTTGAAAATTAGGCATGTGATATCTCTCATGAATCAAGTAAGTATCTATCCCCATAGAATCTATGTGTCATAGAATCCTAACCCATATCCCTCTCTTAAACACAAACCAATACCTTGATAAATGAAACAATATAACTAAATCTCTTAACATTATATAAGTCATTGCCCCATAGTATATGATTCCCCCATCATTATACTCTAGGAAAAAAAGGGTTATAATGGTAATAGTGTAAATATCCTTCTAGGTTAGTATATTGAATGATTAAATTCATCGAAAAAATATAAAATTTATCCTGGAGTAATCAAAACCAATAACCCTTATCCGATAGATCAGTATTGAGGCAGGGGATTCTTCATATATGAGTTATAAACTTGAATTTCCAATATCCCCTCCCTATTTGATCAACAAGATAACATTTTGTTGGTTCTTGGTATCTCTACCACATCAATATGTGAACCATACAAGGGGGAGGGATGTGAGTAAGCCTTCAAAAATGAGATGATTATTTCTATGTGTTTCTTGTGTGTTTTTTGTGTGATTTCAAGTGATTAAAGTGAGGTTTTGTGAGTTTTTTATGTGTGCAGTGTGTTTTCTGTGTTTGCAGATTGCAGTGTTCCTAAACAGACAGAATGAGTGTTTTTGTTTTGTGATTGTAGTGTATTTTTGTGAGATGGCACATTTTTCAAACAGTTTTCATTGCAGCCTACAGTTTATTGCAGGATGTTTCATTTTAAATTAATGGGGGTATAATCCAATGGTTTCAAAACCGTTGGGTTATACCCCTATGCACTGCTGCATTTCCCAATGGTTCAAAACTGTTGGGTTGTACCCCCCTGTGCTGCCGCATTTCCCAACGATTCAAAACCGTTGGGTTATACGCCCCTATATGTTTATGCCAACGGTTTTAAAACCGTTGGGTTATTGATTTTCCCAACGGTTCAGCTGAACCATTGGTATAACAGGATCCAAACAGCCTTTTCCCAACGGTTCACATTGAACCGTTGGGAAAAGCCTTTCCCAACGCCTCACAGCCCAATGGTTTTAGAAACCATTGGGATAAGATTTCCCAACGGTTTGAGGGCCTTTCCCAGTGGTTTAAAACTGTTGGGAAAACATGGATTCTTAGTAGTGTATATGGAATATATAAAATTAAAAATGTGGTTAATAATATTCATAACAACTAATTTAACGGCTATGTTATATATTATATTAAATAATGATATTTTATTAATATATTTTTCGTTAAAATTGTGTCTTGATTGTAATGCAAGCCAACTAATTATTGTGTGTTTCATAAGCTTAACATGGGGTTGCATAAAAAAAAGAAAGCAACAAAATTAAATTTATTCAAAAATGAAAATATTGTAAAGTCTATGGGTGTTATAGAACTCATCCCCAAACACTATAGTGATGAAACTTGTTTGTGAAGGACATAGTTGTATGTTATTTCAAATATCAAAGTTCCATTTATAGTCACTAATATCAAAAACATTATTATTTATTCAACAAGAACTTTTTGAAATAATGTATTACATATTCTGAAATTGTTACTGAAAAACCTGTATGGGATGAAATTGATGTTGAATTCCGACATTCCATTTATGGAAACATTCATATCAAATAGATTTATTTTGTACAATCTACAAGTATACATTATGTGTAACCAATTCTCATCTACTTGATTATTAATATTATTTTGATTCAATTATACTATACAAACAACTTATATTTATAAACTACGTAATAATTGTTCATATATTTGTATATTCATGATCTTCAATTTTAGTTTAACACTATTATCATCTTCCCAACTTATTAATCCAACATCAACATCAATTTAGACTACATATTAGACTCCACTGATATTTCTTATCAACAACTAGATTATAATTGATATCAGTAGATGTTTAGGGGTAACTAATTTCTCTATGAAGTTTTCAATTATTATAAAAAATTAACAATCTACAATTATTTATCATTCCATTTTCAATAGATATTACTTTTCTATAACATATCCCAAACTGTTTAAAAAAAGTTCAACTGCTACAATATAGTTAAGTCTTGACATACTGTTCCATTTTCTAACTATATATTTTTTTCTATAATTATAGTGGTAAGGAGGATACTTCGATATATCCACAATATAGTTTATATTGGGATTATTTTAATCATAAGATGATGTATCAATATTTTTTGGGACATAGAGATGCATATTGGGAAGTTTCAATAGATTATCATTTTTTGATATTAGGAAGTCCATTTTATCTTTGAGATTTGAAAATATTTTCCCTGAGAAATATTTTTCAGAATCGTCCAACTATAGTAAACTATTCCTTATGTGTGGTAGATGAAGGAAATATTTCCTTTTAGAAAGATGTATAGGCTAATGACCTTTTTCATTTTCATATTTTTCTACAAAAGGATTAACACTCATATATTCAAGGGACTTCATGTCGTTTTCTGATGCAGTACTAGATTCTCACAGTAATCAAGAGGCACATGATATTGTATTTTCACTGATTTTTGTCTGCCTTATCTTCTCTGGTTGTTCCAATGGTTCTTTCTAATCTTCTAATTTTATAAGATTTACATACCCATATCTCCCTCAGTTTAAGTGGGGGAATTATATATATATATATATATATCTCATTTAGAATGAGATGAGTATTTATTTTGATGATCCATAAGTGTCTGATTCCCGCTGATCTCTCCCCTTAAAGCAGAGTTATATCACTTATTTCTTATTAAAACTATAGTGATTCTCCCCAAATATCATTGTTGGTTCCTCAATTTTTTTAAAGGGAGTTCTAATAGGAACTATACACCTATTTTAGTGTTCTATTAATTTCAGGTAGCATTATAGAGCACATATGGAAGTCGTTAATCTTATTTCCAACGGCTGGCAATACAGTCAACTGGCAGGAACCTATAGTGACCTCTATTGGTGATCATTATTTACATTTAGTGATGGACCAAATTTGGATGCCAAAATAGGTCATTTGGAGGTCACTAAAGACCTTTAATGTATATTTTTAAAGGTCTCTAAAGGTGAAATTTCAAGTAGTGGTTACCCCTTTTATCAGTGCTTTTTGTTTAGTGCTGATAAAATCTTACGCTATGCAAGTTGTGATCTTTAATAGTGATAGAAAAGTGGAAATGGTGGTGAAGTGGTGACGATGGAAGGGTAGTATGAAACAATGATGGCGAGGGCTATGAAGTGAAGCAGTGATGGTGGCAGGGTAGTGCGGCAAAGTGACGATGGGGGTGGGGATGGTGAAATAGTGCAGTATTGTGATGATGAAAAAGTGGTTTTGTGTGATGGTGGAAAGGTAGCAGTAGTGGCACGAACTAATGGTGCAGTGGGAGGAAATTTTTTTACACTTTTCAATGGAAAGCATGGTTTTTCTCCATTTGGAGGAAAGAGTAGATTCCGTCATTTTATGGATGGAGTGAGTCTTATGTTCCCAATTCTAACGTACCAAACACATGTTTTTTAGGTTTTCATTTTTTTTTTCAATTTTATATCATCCTTCCATTAATTTTTTTTAAAGAATAATAAATGAATATGAACTTAAAATTGGATGATCATTATAAAGGAATGAAAATCAGCCCTAAAACATTCTATTTTATAATGAATGTTTACTGAGAAGGCATGGCTCCCAGACCGTGCGAAAACACATGATTGGAAACTGATAAATGTATGAGTAATGGGTATAATTCCACATAATTGAACCTCTTTTTGTGAAATCAATACACCTGAGCTTCCCACATCCTCCTCAAAACACCACCGCTAGGAAATCTCCATGCACTACCAACAGAGGCTACTGTGAAGTGGTGGGTGTTATTTGAAGTGCTTTTTTTTTTCTTCCACACACCACTCCCCTTTCCATTATAATAATTTTCCAACACCCTTATTTCAATCCAATATTATTCCTTCCCTTCCACCACTCCTATTATATTGATAATACCCAACATTCCCCAATATTCCACCAACTCACACTTCCTCAGTAAGTCTCACGGGTTTGGATTCAGGATCCACAAAAACTCTATTACCACTGTGTTTTCATCATATCCATCGATGGTCTGCATGTGGAATCCATTACTGAGAAGCCAGTAAAAGGTCCCTACCACTTGAATCCCTGGAAGATGTGCATACAAATGGGCCTTCGTCGGGAATAATATTTTCCCTTTATGCCTTCACTTCCATGAATCATATGATTTTATATTGTAATGGGATTGTGTTGGTCACTAGGAATGTAGCATTGTTGGCATCCACTAGGAAGGGAAGGTATTTCTATTGTTTGGTGGCTAGTTTTAAGAATCCAATGAAAGGGGGAGATCACTTGAACCAACACACCAACACTATATTGGAGGAAACCAACACATTTACATTTTATAAATCTAATATAAAGTCCAAATATAGAACCTTGTTGATGTGGGATGGTGCAGAGACAATATACTGGTGCATTTACAGGTCATTTCAGAAGACATTGTTGTAGTGGAAAAAATACCCTAAGAAGGTCCTTGTTCTAAAAGTGTGAAGTTGAAATAACACGGTATCAAGAATCATGAGATTACATTCTCTAAAAACCAGTCTAGGTGTGAAGATCTTGCAATGAGGTTTGAGTGAGGATCTCATAAATAATTCCATGCGGAAGTCACCGACCTAGAAGTGGATGTCGATAACCTATAATTATCTCCATGAACAGGTCTCTCTCCATGATTGTGGGCGAATAACTATTGGGTCTGTGTGAAGAGATGATGAGAGATTTAATTTATAGATGATGATCATCTTCTTCATAAGCCAAAAATAGGAAGCATGAGATTTGGAAAAATCTTTGGAAGATGATCTTGATGAACAACAATATTCTTTATTTGAATTTACATTTCACATTTTATTGAAAAATAAATTGAATTAATTTAATACGTTTTGTTTTAAAAAAAAATCACACAAGATGGAAACGCACAAGGGTTCTCCACTGACCACATGTCCTGTAGGATGCTCCCTCCCCTGATCATATGTTATCTATATCTATTCTAAAGCTGGGTAGTTCCCAGTACACATGTCCCCCTCTCTGGTGTTATCTAAAACATATAGTATTCGCGCGACTACACTCCCTCCAAATCTTCCCTCTCTCGCTTGCGATTACCCTCTTGTTATTCTATTATTTCCACTGAATATCAACTCCTCCATCATCGCATCAGATTGTTGGTTCATCTTCATCAAGCTACTTCTACTCCCTCTCTTACCACTGTACGGTTAGCACTTCAAATCCATTCCAGCGAGCTCACCTCCACCTATTGCTTCAGCCTCAAGAACCTTCACCTCCATATTTCTTCCCGCTCATTTTTTTCACTTCAACCCCGCTCCCACCATCATTTTCACTTTCCTTCTCTCCACCAATTGGCACCCTCTCCCTCCCTTCCCGACTCCCTCCCCAATTTACCTTTCTTGTTGCCCTACCTAACTCCCCTATCCCTATCACCTCTACGATTCTCCTCTCCATCCGCGCCTCCACCTCCTCCGCTGCATATAACTCCTCCTCTATTATTGCTCCACTCACTCGCTCTTCCATTGTTGAGCCACGGTGTTGAAACTTGATCAACAGATCCACCATCGTGAATCGAATCAAAGGTTTCCGCCACTTTTGACATCCCAACAAGCAGAAATAACCAGATATATGATGTAGTGCTACCACTCTCTTCTCCTTCGAACTTTCATGAATGTTGGAGATGAACCAGGTGAACTGCTGTTGTTGGGAGGGAAATTTAGCAGCAGGGTTTTTTTTAATTTAAAGGGGCAGGGTTTGTTTTATTATATATATTAATTATAATTAATAATTATATAATTATAATTATAATTATTAGATAATTATAAATATAATAAATATAAATATAATAATTATATAATTATAAATATAACAAATATATATATAATTATGTATTTATTGTATTTATTTTTTTATTATATTTATAATTATATAATAAATTTATTATATTTATTATATTAGTTATGTTTATTTTAATTTATTATGTATTTATAAATTATTATATAATAAATTATTAATATAATAAATTATTAGTATAATAATTATTATATAATAAATTATAAATATAATAATTATATATTTATATATTTATTATATTTATAATTATACATTTATTATAATTATATAATTATATAATTATTATAATTAGAATCATAGAATTATAATAAATTTATAATTATAAATATAATAATTATAATAAATATATAATTATGATAAACATATAATAATAATAAATATATAAATATAATAAATATAAAATAATAAATATATAAATATAAAGTTATAATTATATAATATTTATTATAATAAATATCTAATAAATGTATAATAAATACTATTATAATAAATATTATAATAAATGCACAATAAATTATAATAAACGTATAATAAATATTATTATAATAAATATACATTTATAAAATTTATTATAATAAATATATAATAAAGGTATAATAAATATTATTATAATAAATTTTATAATAAATGTATAATAAATGTATAGTAAATGTATAATAAATATTTATAATACATTTATTATAAATGTATATTTATTATAATAAATATTATAATATTTATTTATAATAAATGTATATTTATATTTATATTTATAATAAATATTATTTATCCATTATAATAAATCTACATTTATTTTATACATTTATTATAATAAATATTTATAATAATTGTATAATAATTATTATAATACATTTATTTTATAATTATAATATAATAAATGTAATATGTAATTATTTATATATATTATATAATTACCATATCTATATTTATTATATTTATAATTATATAATAATAATTATATTTATAATTTATTATATAATTATATTTATTATATAATTATATTAATTTTATAGTTTATTATATTTATTATGTTTAGAATTTATTATGTATGAATTATATTTACTTTTTTATGTAATTATATTATATAATTATTTATATTTATATTTATTATATTTTATTATTTATATTTATTATATTCAATTATATTCAATTTATAATTTATTATAATAAATTTATTTTATATATATATGTATATGGGGGTTGGGGGTGGTGTGGGGCCGGTCAAAGCGCCACTTCAAGTGGCAGATGTTATATTTAATTATATTATATTATATTAAATTTATTTTAATGTATAATAATTTATTATAATAAATTTATTTTATTATGTGTTATATTATATTTATTATATTTGATTATATTATATTTATTTTATATTGTATTTATTTTATTGTATTTATTTTAGTAATTATTTTTATAATAATAAATAAATTTATTATAAATAAATTTATTATATATATATATATATATAATTATGGATTTTTTATATTTATAATTATATAATTATTTTAATTTTATATTTATTATATTTATATATTTATTTTATTATACATTTATTATAATTAAATATTTATTATAATTGAATATTTATTATATTTATATATTTATTACTATTATATATTTATCATAATTATATATTTATTATAATTATTATTTTTATAATTATAAATTTATTATAATTTCTATAATTCTAATTATAATAATTAGATAATTATAAATATAATAAATATAGATTTATAATAAATGTATAATTATAAATATAATAAATATATAATTATAATTAATATATTATAATTAATGTATGTATTATATTTATAATAAATATAAATAAATAAATTTATTATAATAAATATAATTTATCATAATTATATATTTATTATAAAAAATATAATTATGTATTTATTGTATTTAATTGTTTAATTATATTTATTATAATTATTGTATTTATTTTAGTAATTAAATTTATAATAATAAATAATTTTATTATAAGTAACTTTATATATATATATAATATATATATCTGTGGGGTTGGGGTGTGGGGCTGAAGTGGTCAAAGCTCCACTTCAAGTGGCGCTTTGTCACTTTTCTGTCCAGCGCCACTTCCTTTGGCACTGGACAGCCCCATTTCCCCAAATAATCTAAACCCTACCCCAAAAAACTAAAAAAAAACCTTCTGCTAAAATTTCCTTTTTGGGAAGTCGAGGCCGCAACATAAAAATCTCAAACCGAGTTCTCCATTGATGCGAGGATGATGACGAGCCACTTCCTGAACCAAGCTGTCTATGGAGCTTGCCCCCCTGTTGAGATCCTAAACCACATTTTCAAGGAATAACCACCACCAGGATCAATGCCGCTATGTGAAGCCGACATTTAGAATAGTTCTATTTTTGATATCGAGCAAATGAAGTGAGTTAGGGATTGAGTCGAGGTTTAGAAAATGTGTAGTTCATTGCTGCCATTGTAAAGATGAAAGACCTCCATTTTTTACAAATAGAGCTTCTGGATGAAAGAGTGGAGGGATATGTTATAGGAGGATCTTTTTTTCTAAATAAGGAAATGCAAGAATATTTTATCTGAGGATTAGCCTGCATGACCAGGATTCAATTTTTGTGGAGATATCGAAGTTAATGATTATGATTTGGGTTTAACTTGGATTTTAAACTGTCCATCGATGGATTAATTTGTTTGCAGGAATAAGGTTTTTTAGGTGGCAACGTATCTGAATTGGTGTCGTGTATTAACGTAGCTAAATTGGAGCCCTTTTCATTTTTTTAAAGATGATCCCGTACACTTTTTCAACTTCCCAAAAGCCCAAACCTGCCTCCTCAACTTCCTAGAAGACCATTTAGAATCTCTCCTAGAAACCAATCCTCCCAATCTGAATTTTTGTCCAAAAATCCAAGCTAAGGTCATTATTTTTTTTTCTCGCTGCTTCTGTAATTTTCCTTGGGATTATATTTTCATTTTTCTATAGGTTATTTGATTGATCATTTATTTTTCATTGATTTTCATTGTCTCAATCATACTATTCATTGACCTCTTGCACTAGTCCTGTTATATTACAGGTAAATTGATTTCATAATTACTTCACCTCACTAACTACGATTCTCTTTCCTTCAAAGAATGTTGTTCTTCCTATTTCCATAAACAGGTTTGTTTTAGTTTTTCTATTTTATTTTATTGTTCAATTTGTTGCTACTATAACAACAGTATTATAATCAATCCTTTATCATGTGAAATTTTTCAGTATACTAAATTCTATGATGTCTGTATAATTTATTTCAACCTGTATATCCATATTTCTAATATCTCGTCATCAATTCCATGAGATTATTCATATTAAAAAGAATGAAATTTTTTTATATGATGTTTATGTATGGTAATGTTAACATTTATCATAAATATAGTCCTTTATATGTCTTCTTCAAATATCCTTTTATTTTATTTAAATTCGTAAGATTCTATCACTCTTTTTTTAAACGATATATCAAACACGAGCTTGTCACTAATGCTCTTAATTTTATGTACATATTTACGGTTATAAACTGGTGATTCCTCTATAATTTCAGGTGGACACATCTTATACATTCCTTCCTATCAACGATCTTTCCCATGTTCACCAATGTTGTTCAAGTGTTGACCTCCTCCACATCACCTCTCAATTGTTGAGATATTGTTTCCAATTTTTGAATTTTTTGACTAATGATCAATAAATATTATTATTTTGTGCAACTCTTTATTCTATTCATGTAGTATCATCATACCTTTCTTCACCACTTGTCTTATAGTACTCACAAATCCCATACATTTTTTATTTTTTATTATTTTTCTATCACTAAATAGACATTATTTCATCGTAAGGCGATGAGAATACTAAGGTTGGTTTTCTCTTCATTTCCTACAATTTCATTTTTCTTAATTTAAATATGTTTCATATGTGTTTCTTAGTGTTTAAAAGCTTAGATATTGAAAACATTGGTACTATTAATGATACTTTTAATGGTTCTTTCATTCTCTTCTTCGATGCATGCAATTCAACTGTATATTATTCCATAAATTATCATATCACAATTGGCATGAATTTCTTTTCCTGTGCTTTAATTTTTCATGATGGATTTTCAAATTTCTATTATCTACTCACTTAGTTTGAACAATTAATTACTTTTCACTTTATAAAGAGTAAGAAAAATGGTTTCGTTACATACACTAATATAGTAATTTTGTTTCCTTTGATATTATTTTCCTCTGTATGAGTGTATTTTCAATTAAAAAAATCATGTTCAGGTAGTTCAGGGAGAAATTTTGTTATCCCTTGTCTTTAAAAAAAGAAAATTACTTTTCTTTGGTTTCAGGTATGAAAAAAGATATTCTCTTATTAATTTTATTTCTAATTTTCATTGATTTTTTTATTCTTTATGTCATTCTCTACATTTTTATGATGATTCTATAATTTCTTTGTTTACTATTACAAATATGCATTTTTTGTGGCCATTTCCATATATGATATGTTTAAAAATATAGTTCATTTGTTCCTTTCAATTGGCTATTGTTAACATTTTATTTTCTAATTCTCTAATGAATATTTTCTTTTTATTATTCTAACTCCCTTATCTTTCAAGAAAACCTTATTGCGTGATTTTCATGGCATAAGGTGTAACATGATATTGTAATGTGTGAAGACTCCATGGCCAGAACAAACCATAACAATGAACCACAATCCTCTACAAAGTTAAAATTAAAAAAAGTGTGAAAAAATCATTGACATTTCATGATGCTACAACAAGGTAGTATTTAACTATGATTTTTTATCTTATCTTTGATTCTATCTTTGAATTTTTATTTTCAGTAACCACAAAATTATACATTTCAGTTTACATAGTTTTTATTTCATTATTTCTTTATCATATATTTCAGTTTACATAGTTTTCATTTCAATGTCTACTATATATTTCAACATGTTAGTGTTAAATAGTAATTTATTGAGGCAGTTGAAGTAGTAGAGGAGGAGGAGAACTAAATTTACCCTTATCTATTTTTCTAGATACCCTTTTGTTGGAGTTGAGGCATTGAAGGAGGCCACTATATTGATAAATGATATGCAACTGAAGAGAATTTTTCCATAGATGAGTAATTTAATTGAGCTGGTTTCTCCATGACTTCTTTTTCACTTGGTATGTTTTACCATTTGTTTGAGTGATCCATCATGAAATTGTTTATGTCTTGATATTTCTCTTGTTCCATTATTTATCTTTTTCATTAAAGGTTTTCTATAAATCATTTTTAAGCCTCAAGGTATCCATATTCATCCCTTTAGTTTCTTCATTTCCAGAATTTGAATTATCCATTTCAATCATTTTTTCATTGATGTATTTAATTTCTCCATCTTGAATTTCCAATATAAACTTTTATTCCAAAATAATTTTATTAAATATTTTCTACTATGTTTATGATGTCCCAAAAATTTTCTCAACTTGTATTCCATTGTTATTTACCATTTATTTGTGGTTTAAACTTGTTTAATATTAATATAGACTAATAATTTCTCATATTATGATTGTTTTATTCAAAATAGCCATTGATAAATAGCGTTGTGAGAATGCACGAGCGAGTAATAGTTTAGTTAAAGGGTCTCCTTGCCTTTGGACTTATTAAATTTTCACCAAAGTGAGATAGATAGAAGGAAACCACACCATTCCAGGTGCGAGGGTGAGAGCTCCAGGTATTGGGGTAGTAGCTTCACCAAGAAAGAGGGATTAAGAGGGAGCTTAGTGGATTCAAGTGCAAACCATGAGCTCGGTGGTGGTATTTGAAAACCATAAGCTTGTTAGATATGAGAGAAATAGTTCAGTGGAAACTCAAGAAAGAGCAGTGGAAGAACAATGACATAAGTGAGAGTAGGAGGAGAGGCTCAACGATGATGGAACTAGGGGGAGAATAGAAATAGGAGTTGATGAGATGTGGCATTAGGTAATGGAAAGGAATTTACATGAACAGGAGAAAAGGAACACAAGGGATGAAGGGAATTTTTCATCTAAAAAATTTTCATCCCACAGAAACCATTGTTTTCTACTGCCTAATAGGTTAAACCCCATTCCCTCATGATGGAATTCACTCTCCCAACAGAATCTAATTCTATCATACCAATCAAAAAAATGATAATTTCCCTTCTCCTTTCTTATTCCATCGTGATGATTCCAATATATTAAACAAAAAACTAGTTTATGATATATTCAACAGCTACCGACCAAGACTGAGAGCGAGGCTGAGTGTGCACGCAGTAGGTTTTGAATATCCCCATGTAGTGGGATACACCATTTTCCACTTTGGAAAAGCACATTTGATGCAGATAAAACATATTCCATGACTCCCTAAATCCCCTTATCAACATAGCTTGTGAGTTTCGGTAAACCCGAGTTGTAGGTGTGGATTGTTGTGAGGTGGGGGAGTTGTTGGCTATAGAGGAAGTAATGGTGGTGCTTCCCATGTCTAGAGAGGTTCAGTTTCGAGTCACATGCACCTCCCTCTATCACAGTGATTACTTTTTAGATCACGAAGGTAGATTTTCCTAAACCCTCGTGCAATTTTTGAATTCCACATGCATTGATCGTTTATTTATCTTTATGTATGTATATGGACTAATCAGAAATTGATGTCATGAATTGAATTTATTGCATACTTTTGTGTTGTGAAGGACAATAATGCTGTAGATTTTCCTAAAATACTTGGCCATGAATCTGTTGCATAAATTCTTCAGTCCTTTAGCTGGGTTTCCTATCGATTGGTTTCCAGTTTCATCATTTGGTATGACTTCCAATTCCTTCCCTCTTTGGGCTATAAACTTCCTTGTTCTGTATATGTTTTCCCCATTTTCTGGGTAGACTAAGCCAATATCTTGAATCATGTTAGAAAAAATCCTTGGAATCATTGTGTCTTGTGTTTTTGACAAAGCAAGGTTAAAATTCCCATAAAATCCTCAGGGAATCAATGTGAATAAATGTTGAGTGGGCGGGATTTCATATACAGCATAATGAAAATTACTGAAAAATTGTAAAGGGATGTGTATGATTTTGAAGATGTAGAATTGGAAATTCCTTGATGGTATCAATATGATACATAATATATTCCAAGCAATGCGGATTATATTTTGATGTTTTAGGATGATACATAAGATATTCATTTTCATATGGAAGATATTTTGATATTTCAAGGTGATACATAAGATTTAGTATTTCAAACATAATATTAAACTATTTTAAAAAGTTGAAAATTTTTGGGACTTAAATTCAGATAATGCTCGTGTTACTCTTTAAAAGGATTAAACATCATGATTTTTTAAAATACTTATGATTTATGGTGAGATGATATCGAGAACATGTTTGTGTTATGGAGATATTCTTCACATGAAGTTGCATCAGAGGATCTCAAGGGTGTTGAAGTGTGTGAAGATAAAATTATGGAAATTAATTATTTTCTTCCAAGCCAACATCTATGGAGTTTTAAATGGAGAAAATCATGGGAGATATCCAGAAGGGTTAAAAATGGAAAGATACCGATTTTTTGAAGGAAGTCTATCGGGAACCCTAGAGTGGTGTAAATTATTAATTTTCTAGAGATTTTTAATAAATACCTATGAAATTGAGGGTAAGTGTTAGAAAAATTCTACTTGGATTATTTTTGGGTTTTTCTTCTTGACAATATTGTTGAAGGATCTTTTAAGGTTGCTTTCAATTTCATGAAGAACTTGTAACATGAATGTCAAAAGAGTTTTGGAAGAATATTAGAGCACCTATAACAGTTTTTTCCATCAGAAAAAATCTCATGGTGACATTCTATGTTACACCGCAAGTAGGTTATATTAGAATAACCTTTTCTGGAGTTCGGTATCATGGGGAGTGGTTTTTTCCATAAAGTGGACCCCATAAGGTTAGGCTTTGGGTTGTTTCAAGACAATTTTTTGTTCATTCTTTGGAAGTTGGTGTCATACAAAGAGTGAAGTTGGTGATTACTAGAAAATGGTAAATACATGTATGTAAGGTTTTCCATACACAATATCTTCTGGGATGCTAAAATGTGAAAAATGGAAAAATACTCACTGAGATATGTAATATATTTAAGTGAAGTTGAGGGGACAAGTCACAACATGTGTACAAGGATCACATGATGAATGGTTGGATCCACATGTTACATAAGGGTACCCAGAAAATACGTAATGGAATCAGGAGATCATATGTAAGAAACTTTCCTTTACCATAAAAGTGAAAAAATACGTTAAAAAAAGTCACACCATGGGAGGGATGGCCACCCCGTGAAGAGGTTTAAGTGGATTTTAATGGTTCTTTTTATTTGGAGATGTCCACTCTGTGAAGCAGTAATTCTCACCACAATTGGTTTGGAGATTGAGAATATTTAGAGTATCACTCCCCAATCTTCCAAGGATTTTGAAATGGGATATTCTTCTATATTGGATGGATTTGGTTGTTGACTTAGACCACACCACTATTAAGGAATTCATGCCATGGAGGTGCCTTTAGAGGTAGGAGTTTAGGTTCAAGGATTCAGAATGGAATGTGGTCCACACCATGATGTTAATTATCACTTCAAGAAGAAGTCGAGTTAACATATTTTCATATTCAAGTATCTTATCTTTCGGGAAGGTGGTTAGGGATTTGAATTGGATACTTTGCCTAGGTTTTGAAGAAATTTATTGGATGAATTTTTCAATATTAATGAGGGTGAATTAAAGATTAATTAAGGTGAAACCTAGATATTTTCTAAGAGTGGATATATTTCTTTCTAGAAAAGGACTACTAATAAGGGTAGAGAAGAGGAGGAATTCCATTTCATTGTTATAATGTTAAAGGGGGAAGGAAGGGAGATCCAAAATGAATTTTCATTAGAGGTTTGTAAAAGTGGAGGTGATTAACACACCATTGATGGTGTAATCTTAATATTGGTTTGTGGAGATCGATACCATTTAACTTGGTGGAGAAATGATCATTATGATTGATTGAGAGAATAAAGTTCTCTATTTTGTGAATTTTGTAAACCTGGAGGTTAAGTTAAAACACTCTAAATTGTATGAAATAAGAAGTGTGTTTAGTAATTCCTATATATATGTACATCAACATTTTATGCAACTTGAATTATCTGAGTTTTGGTAAACCAAGTAAAATTGCTTATTTCCCTCTTCGTTTGCTTCGTCGATTCATTTATATTGTGTGAGAGAGGTATTTCTTCCGACAGTGGAACAAGATTGTTGGAAAATGTTGTTTGGAGAGATCGACATACCCTGATTAACCCCCTATCAATATATTTATCTTGATTGATACCAACAAGTGGTATCAAAGCTGAAGGTTCTTGGTGAAGTATTCTCTCATTGAAAGCAATAGATGTGGGTGTTAACCACAATGGAATTCCAATCTTCGATGATAAAAATTTCCAATCATTGAAAAATCAAATGAATCTCTATTTATGATTTTTTGGAATGGATATCTACACGACTTCCAAACTTGGGATCTCAGTCAATGTGAAGAGTGAAGTATTATCAGCAAAATATTGGAGGTAGCTTAATGCTGATGCCAATATACTCAATGCATCTAGGAATCTAATGTTGTGTAAATCCTCACATGCCATGCGGTAGAACATCTCAACATCTATGGAGGCAATTCAAAGTCATGTGAATCTAAATTTTTGGTTCTATGAAACATTTTTTAGGATTTGAGGGTGTACCTGAATGAGTTTGTTGATGCATTATTTGATGAAGTGAAATTATTGTAAAAGACATGCACAGACTCATTAAAACCCTCAATGATATCAAAATCAAGAAGAGGATCCTGAGAAGATTTCAACCGTATTTAAACTTTAAGGTCCCAATTATCTAAGACAAAGACCCAAATAGAATGAAGTTGGATAGTATTCACATCACCCTCGTTGCATATGATATGATAAATAATGATAATTAGTTCTTGGAAATTGATAATTCTCAAGAATTGGTGTTCTAGACAATGAAGAAAATCATACTAGAGGATGATCCTGAAGATAGGGTTTGATGAGGTGATGTCTTTCCTTTCCTGAAATCTCAAAAGGGGAAAAGGAAAATTCGAAGACAGACTTCCACTTGGTTTCTTTCTATGGGGAAAATTTGGACATCTCGCTGCATGGTGTCCAACAAAATTTCGGGATGATGATGAAGATGAAGAACCCATGAAAGATCCATCTAAGGGTGTGACAGGAAATAGGAGTTCACAACAGAAATTAATTAAAAGGAAGAACTTGATTTTACAAGAAGATGTTATCTTGGAAGAAACTAAAGTAGAAGATATTGAGGATTGCAAGAACCCAACGAGGAAGTTGAAGGATTTTGTTCCCTTAAACCAACTGCCTTTTTAATTTGGTTGTCAGAATATTAATAAATATCTTATCACATGAGGATTTTTATTTTGCGCAACATTAATGTGAAAATTTCATTAGATTATGTCTCTCATTGAAATGTTATCATCATCATAGCATTAGATTTTTATTCCAAAGGACCAAGGGACAAGGGGCACAGGCGGACCCAACTAAGACCTAGGGGGTCAAAAATAGTGAAGAGCAGGGGCATACCCTCGTATCAGATTCACCCCCATCAGGTTTGAAGCTAGAGAAAGTATTAAGACAGGAGACATTGGAGCCTTGGGCGGCCATAGAGGCAATATGGTCTGTGGCCTTGTTCCCCTCCCTCCAAGTGTGAGAAACGCACATATTGCTGTTGATGAGGGTTCTACACCTCCTGATCGTGTACCCTATTGCCCACGGAATGTGACCTTTCCCTTGAATGGCTTCATGTATTATCTTGGAGTCCGTTTCAACATGAGATAAAACAATGTTCCGCTGCTTACAAATATTTAAGCCTGTGAGTACAGCCTTGGCCTCCGCTTGCATAGAATTTCCTAGGCCATAGTGGGCTGTGAAGGCTATTATAACACTGCCTCGGGAGTCACGTGTGACCCCACCTCCTCTCATATCCCTCGCACAAAAATAACCATCAGTATTGAGTTTGAGGCCATTCTCGAGGGGTTTCCACCGCACCCATTTTCCCTGCCTGAGGAGGGGTTGGGCCACCAGAGAGATCACTTGGAGCATCCTCAGGGCAGGGGCATCCTTCCATCCACTAGAGAGATTCACCAGGTCGGTCAGAAGACATCTTTCTCGGATGGCGATGGTCCTCCCTGTTGATGATGACCCCTCATAGCATGCCTGATTACGAGCGAGCCACAGGCTCCAGCAGCCCGCGTTGAAAATGATTGCACGAGCCCTCCTTTCCTGGCTTTTGCCATTTGTTCCCTGGAACCAACAGTGCAAGAATGGGCCATCTTGAGGGTCTTGGGAGAAAGCAGCAATGAACCTGCCAAAGTATCTCCAGACCTCCTGAGCCCATCCGCCTTCAAAGAAGATGTGGTTGATGCTTTCTTCATTCTTATTCCTGCAGCACTGGCAACACGATGCCAGAGGAATACCAAGTTTTTTAATGTTGTCATCCGTAGGGAGGGCTTGGTTTCTCATTATCCAGAAAAGGAAGATATATTTTGTAGGTATCTTGCCACACCACAGAGTCTCATTCCATTCATCATGATGATCCTGATAGGTGAAGTTCCGGTGAAAGTCCCTCGCCGTGAACTTCCCCGTAGTAGAAGGGTAGAAGACACATTTGTCAGGCTCAGCGTTCAAAGAGATTAACTCATAAGTTTCAAACTGGTTCGCATTCAGAACAACCTTGATGAACTGTGGGTACTGTTTTGCCTCCTTGAAAGAAATATCAGGGGTTGGACATCCAGGGTAGCCAAGCACTTCTCCTGCCCAGTTGCAGTGCCAAAAACGAATGTTCCCCTCTCCAATAACCCATCGAGATTGCATTTGGAGGCTCAGAATAAGGGGGAGGATCTTGGCCCAGAGCGGGGACCCATGGGTACTCATCATGTCCACACTACTCCTAGCCATCTGCGACATTACCTTCCCCCAAAGCGACCGTTCTTCAATAACTTCCCATGCGAGTTTAGCATGCAAGCCGAGGATCATGTCACTTAAGCTTCTAACATTGATCCCACCCTCACCTATGGGTCTGGCCATCTTGTCCCATGAAATCCAATGCTTTTTCCCTTCCGATAGAGCGTCCCAAATAAAGCTGGCCAGCACCTTCTCAATGGCCTAGATGACATCTATCCGACAAGACATAAATGGTGTTTTAACTATCAGGTGTTGGATACTCTCAAGTGGATGAGACTTTGACTCATGATGTTTCACACTTTGTAATCTCTAAGAAATGGGGTTATGAGTACAGACCTGCCAATAGGAATTGCACATGTTATATGTGTCACGAACCAACCCGGGTCGACCCTGAACCGGTCACCCGAGCCGGCCCGCGACATGGCCCGAGGGGCGTTCCCGATCCCCACGGGCTGGCAACTAGTGTCGGGCATCAAAATTAAGCAGGCGGGAATGATTTGGACCAAAGGAAAATAAACTAAACAGTGGAAAATAAAATAGAACAAAAACGAATAAATAAAGAACAACCAGCAACGCTACTAACCTGACCACGACCCAAACTCCATGTGACCTCGTGGGTCACTCTCCAATACCACAACCAACGTCGCTCAAGGCGAACACTGAAGCTGGAACCTGCAAAAGAACTAAAAACAAGAAAACACTATAGGCGTGAGTATTAAAACTCAGTAGGTAGGCCCAAATAATTCTATTCCCAATGCACATACCATTAAACAAAGAATTTATCAATTTCAGGTTTGCACTAAATTATATAAAATATGGTTTATGCACACACTTTCATTTATAAAACAAGTAACAGTCCATTTCCCTTCTTAATTTAGAACAAGTTTAATGTTGAAAAAAATAGGTGCATTGCATTTTTAAAACATTTTGCGAACAATTTAGAAATCCAAACATTATTTGTTAGTCAAAAGGAAAATCACACACAACACACAACACACACTAAGGGCAATGGAAAAAGTGGCACACAGGGGTCAGAAACCGAACTCGACCTCTCAATCGTCCGCCACATACAAATAAACACTAAAAGAAACATGGGTTGAACCTAGGAGATCGTGAACAATCCAGAACATACTATACATCTGACTCATCCCGAAGGCATGCCCTAACTCGATGATGTCATAACGCCCATACTACTACCCGGTATAGCCCTGCATGGCCTAACCGAGGGGCTCAATCCCCATAGCAGTAATAACTCAGTATTCCCCTGCTATGGGGCCACCAGCCAGTTCGTGGTCTAAACTAGTGCAGCAATCGTTCTCAGAAGATTCACTCACTATGTCAGGTTCCCATGTCAACACATGTAATAAAAGAGGGGTGCGTCCACAATGTAAATCAAGCAGTCACAAAGCACTAACATCACATATATCTCACGCAATCAACGCACACCAAAATATCACCCCAGAGTGGGTTTTCCAAAATAATCTATTTTATTAAAGTGTCAAACGGGCCTTCACCAATTTTAAAGCAAAACTTCATTTCTCGAGAAAACCCAAACCACTTGTTCAAAAGAAATCATTTATCTTTAAAACTAGAAGTACGTTTGAAATTCCATGAATTATGTTTAAAGGCCAAATGAGCATTCTTTCAAAGTTGGGTGTCCGCCCATCAAGACAATGTTCCAAGTGTTCGGTATAAAATAAACGGCTCTTTTCACACTAAATAATCATTTAAAATTTTATTATCTAATATTATTTATCATTCATTAAAATTAACAAAACATCAAGCAATTAATAAATTCTAAATTTAAAGGTGAGTGCAATGGGGGACATACCTCAACTCGCAGTCGAAACACGATGACGTGACACGCCTCGAGCGGGCGCACAGGCACTCGCAGGCCGACGACCGCAATTTCGCGGAATTACCTCGCCAATGCGCTGTAACAAATGCACAACAACCAAATTACAAAAACACTAACTTAATACAACTCAACCGAATAAAAACACAAAAGAACCACCTCAACAGATTTTTAAAACACAACTCACACCATCTGTACTGTTTAATAAACCACTTTAATCATTATTAAACAATTTCCAAATAGTAACCCACGGCTTACGCACCTAGTAACCCCCTTCAAAACCCTCTTTTATAGACAAACGTACACAACGCTGCATCAAAAACACAATTAGCCCCACTTGTGCAGATTAATAAACTAACTACACAATTAAATAAACCATTTGAATAATTTATAAAACATCCGCAAATGGTAAAACCAAGACTCACATCAAAACATACTCAGTTTCACATAAGATAACACTTTAAAATAAAACACACAACAACATCACACCAAAACATGACTCGCACTTAACAACCAACCCATAAAACATTTTACAAAATGACGCACCCGTTTGCACACACAAAACATCACTGTTTTTAAAAAAAAAACACTTTTCAGTTTACATACACCAAAACTTGTTCAAAACTTCTTTTATGACTCTCCGCTCATCGACGCTAAACCAAAACACAAACTGTGCCACATATAATATTTATTAGACTAGTTAAAAGTTTATAAAACAAATTTAATAACATCACAAGCTACCAATTAAATATCACAGACAATGCGCAAAACGTGAAACAAGTGAATACTAACCCAAGAAGATTTGTGAAAAAAAGGAAAACTCACCCCAAATGATGAATAACCTCCCGAAAATTGTGTGAAACATTGTTCGCACCTTGACCGCACCAGCGAGGAACCAAAACAGCCCTAAATAACAACCTCGGACCAAAAATTATGGAATTAAACCCAAGCATCTAAGATTTGGATAAAAAAACATAATAATAATATTAATAATAATAAAAAAATAAAATAAAATAAAATAAAAATCTACCAAGAAGGAGACTACCGAAGAGGAGGGATAGGCTGGACAGAAGGCGGCAGTCTGGATGAAGTTTGGTCGCGCCGAGGGACCGAGAAGGGAGCCGGTGCTGCGGAAACCGGGGCTGGGTGCTAGGCAACGAAGCAGGAGGGGTGGCTGGGTCGCGACGAGGATCGGCCGCCGCATGAGGTTCAGCGGGAGAATGTGAGGGGGAAAGGGGAAGTCGCGCAGAGAATAGGGGGCTTGGGCTTGGCATACCGGTCGGAGGCATAAGGGTAACAAGGGGCGAGGGGCGAGAGGTGACGGAGCGGCGTGCGTGGGGTGAGGGAAAAAAATGAGATGGATTGGGCGGCGCTGCGAATGGGGTAAAGCAGGAGGGGGCGAGGCCGAGGGCCTGGGCATGCAGGGTCGGCTGCAGGCAGGGGGGCCACGCGAGGCGGCGGCGGCCGTTGGGCTGGTGCGACGGCGGTCGGACAGGAAGCGGGGGCCGGTGAGGCGTGACCTGGTGCTGGGGAGTGCTGCAGCGATGAGGGAGGGTCGACGAGGCGTCGTGCGGGATGGGAGAAGGGAGCGCTGGGGGGAAAAGGGACTGGTTCGCATAAGGGAGGAAGAAGGGGTGTGGGACGTGGCATGGAACAGGAGAGAAAGGGGGGGCGGCTCGCGCAGGTGGAGGCTGAGGGAAAGGGGAGGGCGCCGTGCTGCTTGGGTTAGGTGAGATTTTTTTTCATTTCATTATAATAAGGTAATAATAATAATAATATTTGAAAAAAATAATAATAATATCAATAAAACAATAATAATAATAGTATACCAGAATAATAATAATAATAAAATTAACAATAATAAAAATTAATAAAAATAACCATTTAATAATAACGCGAGCCCAAACCAAATTAAAATAATAAAACAAAGTTATAAAAAAAGAGCACTTTCTCGACACCTGGGCCAACTGCGCGGCGACCGCCAACCACGCGGCGGCCGTGCACGGGTCCGAAACCCAGAAAAAGCATCAAACGACAAATATTTTAATCCGGGGCGCAGCCTGGACCGCGGCGCGGACACTCGGAACCAAGAAATAATAAAAATAAAATAAATAGAAACGACGGTTGTGACAATTCTCCTCACCACAGACACTTTCTACCCACAGAAAGTCACTCAGCTAAACGATAGGCAAAACAAGAATCCATGCCCAAATAAAACTAGCAGAAACCACAACATAAGAGAATGAGAGAACACAAGAGGGTTCTCCCCACCACAAGAACTCAACTAGCGCGGAAATTTAACACCTAAACATACCACCTCGGGAAGGGGGGCGACACGGGAACTCCCAACTGATCCAGACTAACCTTTATAGCACTAGCGAAACTTCACCTTCGCTAAAACTTGGAACTCTCGACATAGACCAGAAACCCCGAACACTAGAGAGAAACCTCCGAGAAGAACTTAACCCACGAAGTAAACTCGAGCATTACCACAAACGTTGATCCTTCCATAGGCACTTACATCTCCAAACAAACACAGTCAAACTGAGATTAACCCATACAAGGTTCAAACACACTTTTAAAGAAAAACGTACAATCCAGATAATCATAATTCAATCAAACCATACTGTTTGGATTACAACGAACACGTCCATCCCAAATTCATGATGAAACAATGGACCTACAACAATGCCAAAACTTTAACAGTGGAAGGATGAGAATGGAAGGACTTTAAATGTTTTGTTGGCAACACGGAACAACAAAACCCGAACTGAGGCTTCACACCCCTGACAACTCCTGACTGCACGCGAGCTTCACCCCAAAACCTGTGGTTGGGGCTCTGATGGTTGAAGCATCTCCTGCCTCACAGTCAGGCACTGGAATATTCTGGTCACAGTGTCTTCCTCAGGCGACGCTTCCTGCAAAACTTCTCTAGATGACCTAGACACCTGCAATGATGACACGTATTTGGAGGGATGCGACATGACGGCTTCACGTGCCTAAACCGGCCATGCTGGTGGCACACCACTAAACGGTCCGACGAACTAGAAGCTAGAACCAATGCAGATGACTCTTTAGAAACAAATTCACCTGACACACTATGCTCCCCGGGTGGGGGATCTTCATGAGCAATTGGATACGGTGGATTGTCAATCGTTTGTGCTTCGGAAACCAACTCAACTAAGAACACCTCATGCACCAACTTCTCAAAAGTGATGCTCCCAAAAAGAGAGGACTCACTCCTTGATCTCTGGATGAAGACCCTTGATGAAGGGAGAAGTCTTCATCCAGTCCTACGACACAACCCCTGGAAAAAGAGACACAAGATCCTTGAAATGGTCAACATATGCTTTCACCGTCTGCTGGCCATGTTGAACACGCATGAGCTCTTCTATTTCCTTCGTCCTCACCTCCACAAGTATAAATCATTGAATGAAGACGACTTTGAAGACATACCACATCATCCCTGTTAGGCGGATAAAAACGGGAAGGATGGCAAGAGGGGGGTGAATTGCCTTTTAAAAAAATGATAAACAAATTAAAATCAAAGTTGAAATGCAGCGGAAATAAAAGAGGCAAGACACAAAATTGATAACGGAGTTCGGCCAAAAACCCGGCCTACGTCTCCGCTCCCAACTCAACCGTTGAGAGATTCCTACCGCTTGCTTTTCAATGGTTTTAGCAAGAAACTCACTAGGCTTTGAGGTAGCACTAGGACCTATTACAGCTTGCTTTTGATGGTTGAGCAAGAACCCACTTGCTTTTAATGGTTTAGCAAGAACCCACTATCCTTCTTACAGGTGAAGGATAGCTCACCTATGTCTCAAGCTATTTAAAGGAAATCTTGACAACCTTTTCACACCTTAATGGTGATGTGAAACCCAAAAGAAATAGGGGATGAGAAATAGAGTGGTTTGTAGACACAAACCCAAATTAAGCTCAAAATAGATAAACAAGAAAAACCGTATTTGGGGAAGTCTTGGGCGCCTTTGATTGATTGGTGATGTTGAAGGCCGCTTCCAAGCTTCTTTGGTGGTGCTCTTGGATGTGGAATTGGATGGAGCACTTGGGGTTCCTTGAGGTGGCTCGCCGGAGGATTGCCGAATGATCAACAAAGTGTCCTTGGGCTTGGTTTTAGTTCCGGTTAGTGTCCGGGGCTTCCTTGGCCTTTATTTATAGGCATGGAACCCTTGGGGTGTCTTCGGAGCCGTTGGAAAAGGCCTCGGAGCCGTTGGAGGCCAAAAGAGGGTTGACTGGTCAAAGCCAACGGCTAGTTTGACTGGGCTACCAGCTGGCCGGTACAGCTCCACCGGCTGGCCGGTGCCTTGGCAGAGGAGAAGAATTTGGTCCAGGCTCCACCGGCTGACCGGTGGAGGAGCCACCGGCTGGCCGGTGGGCAGACAGTAGCAACCACTGTTTCATCAGGTTGCCACCGGCTGGCCGGTGACAGAGCCATCGGCTGACCGGTGGAACCTGGCAGTGGGCAATGCCTCTGCCAGGTCCACCGGCTGGCCGGTGCTATCACACCGGTTGGCCGGTGGACTGCAATTCAGTCCACTTGATGTGCTTCATGGCCCATTTCCTTGGCAATCTTTTGCCTATAAAACAAAGACACTTAAAACAATGTTAAACACATATGAAAGTGATTGTGATCATGAAAATCAAAGAGTGTGGGGTACAACAATCCCAACTTGCAGTAATGGCGGGGCGAACAACTCTTACTCGTCCAGAGCTGGACCTTCGAACAAACCCAAGACAACATGCACTCTAACAGCTTTGGGAGTTCCCAATACCCTGAAGATGTGCTCGACCTCTTCAAGACACTCCACTGTCTCTAACAAACTCCAATCACCATGAAGGACTGACAACGTCCGAGAAAGATAAAAAACTGGGCAAGGCTCATCAAAACTCTGGGGACCTTTCTGGGAGGCATTTCTGAAAAGCATATATAACACCAAGACGAAACCAATATCAATCGAAGCAACATCAATAAAGCACCCTCATCCAAAAACAAGCAGCTCAAAAGAAACCAAACAACCACAACCACAATCCAAAAACCGCTTTTCAATTTATATTTCAAAACCACCTTCTTTCAAGGCTACTTTCCCAATACCAAATCCACTTTTCAAACCAAAACCGCTTTCTAAAACCATTTTCATCTTTAAAGGCGAATTTAGAAAACAAGGTCAAGACTTTAATTTCAAACACACCTAGGTAATCCCATGAACCGTTGCACATGTCTTCATCCACTTTAATTCATACTCACCAACACGCACTTTCCACGCATCCTCTCACATGTGCAAACGTTCATAAGGAGTACCTGAGGTTTCACCCCAAACCATTCTCGACCAATTTCCAAACAAACTCTAGTTTTCCAAACCAAAAGCTTTCAGTTTTAAAACCCATTTCATAAATTTAAAGTCATTTAAAAGAAATCATTCTCATTTTCAAAAACCCTTTTTCATTTCCAAAAACGCACTTACACCAACCAGAACAAAAAAAACACTCAACTAACACCAAACCACCGGAGTGAGGGACTAGCGGTCACACTTAACATGGCGACATGGTAGTGGCCCATGCCCCAAGTAAGCGTCAACAACTAGGAGGAATTCAAACTGTGTACCCGAACTCCACATGGGTCACTACTCCATGGGAGATCACGATGTAACATCGGTTTACCTCCATTGTCATCCCTCAACCAAAAACAAACCAGAACAAAACAAAGACTCAATTCCTGGACTATCCCTGGCGACTCGAGGTTCGGAACGGGCGAGGGTTCATGACGTCCTTCCCGTATCTACCTCTCGAGTCCCGAAAATCCTAATATCCATCTACCAGACACCCCAAATAACAAGGGCCTCCTCTGATACCATTTTGTCATAAACCAACCCGGGTCGACCCTGAACCGGTCACCTGAGCCGGCCCGCGACATGGCCCGAGGGGCGTTCCCGATCCCCACGGGCTGGAAACTAGTGTCGGGCATCAAAATTAAGTAGGTGGGAACGATTTGGCCCAAAGGAAAATAAACTAAACAGCGGAAAATAAAATAGAACAAAAACGAATAAATAAAGAACAGCCAACAATGCTACTAACTTCACCATGACCCAAACTCCATGTGACCTCGTGGGTCACTCTCCAATACCACAACCAACGTCGCTCAAGGCAAACACTGAAGCTGGAACCTGCAATAGAACTAAAAACAAGAAAACACTATAGGTGTGAGTATTAAAACTCAGTAGGTAGGCCCGACTAATTCTATTCCCAATGCACATACCATTAAACAAAGAATTTATCAATTTCAGGTTTGCACTAAATTATATAAAATATGGTTTCCGCACACACTTTCATTTCTAAAACAGGTAACAGTCCATTGCCCTTTTTAATTTAGAACAAGTTTAATGTTGAAAGAAACAGGTGCATTTCATTTTTAAAACATTTTGCGAACAATTTAGAAATCCAAACTTTATTTGTTAGTCAAAAGGAAAATCACACACAACACACAACACACACTAAGGGCAATGGAAAAAGTGGTACACAGGGGTCAGCAACCGAACTCGACCTCTCAATCGTCTGCCACGTACAAATAAACAGTAAAAGAAACATGGGTTGAACCTAGGAGATCGTGAACAATCCAGAACATACTATACATCTGACTCATCCTGAAGGCATTCCCTAACTCGATGACATCATAACGCTCATACTACTACCCGGTATAGCCCTGCATGGCCTAACCGAGGGGCCCAATCCTCATAGCAGCAATAACTCAGTATTCCCTTGCTATGGGGCCACTAGCCAGTGCGTGGTCTAAACTAGTGCAACAATCGTTCTCAGAAGATTCACTCACTATGTCAGGTTCCCATGTCAACACATGTAATAAAAGAGGGGTGCTTCCACAATGTAAATCAAGCAGTCACAAAGCACTAACATCACATATAGCTCACGCAATCAACACACACCAAAGATCACCCCCGAGTGGGTTTTCCAAAATAATCTATTTTATTAAAGTGTCAAACGGGACTTCACCAATTTTAAAGCAAAACTTCATTTCTCGAGAAAACTCAAACCACTTGTTGAAAAGAAATCATTTATCTTTAAAACTAGAAGTACGTTTGAAATTCCATGAATTATGTTTAAAGGCCAAACGAGCATTCTTTCAAAGCTGGGTGTCCGCCCGTCAAGACAATGTTCCAAGTGTTCGATATAAAATAAACGGCTCTTTTCACACTAAATAATCATTTAAAATTTTTATTATCTAATATTAGTTATCATTCATTAAAATTAACAAAACATCAAGCAATTAATAAATTCTAAATTTAAAGGTGAGTGCAATGGGGGACCTACCTCAACTCGCATTCGAAACACGATGACGTGACACGCCTCGAGCGGGCGCACAGGCACTCGCAGGCTGACGACCGCAATTTCGCGGAATTACTTCGCCAATGCGCTGCAACAAATGCACAACAACCAAATTACAAAAACACTAACTTAATACAACTCAACCGAATAAACAACACAAAAGAACCACCTCAACATATTTTTAAAACACAACCCACACCATCTGTACTCTTTAATAAACCACTTTAATCATTATTAAACAATTTCCAAATAGTAACCCACAGCTTACGCACCCAGTAACCCCCTTCAAAACCCTCTTATAAACAAACGTACACAACGCTGCATCAAAAACACAATTAGACCCACTTGCGCAGATTAATAAACTAACTACACAATTAAATAAACCATTTGAATAATTTATAAAACATCCGCAAATGGTAAAACCAAGACTCACATCAAAACATACTCAGTTTCACATAAGATAACACTTTAAAATAAAACACACAACAACATCACACCAAAACATGACTCGCACTTAACAACCAACCCATAAAACATTTTACAAAATGACGCACTCGTTTGCACACACAAAACATCACTGTTTTTTTTTCATCATAATAAGGTAATAATAATAATAATATCTGAAAAAAAATGACAATAAAAAAATAATAATAATAGTATACCAGAATAATAATAATAATAAAATTAACAATAATAAAAATTAATAAAAATAACCATTTAATAATAACGCGAGCCCAAACCAAATTAAAATAATAAAACAAAGTTATAAAAAAAAGAGCACTTTCCCGACACTCGGGCCAACTGCGCGGCGACCGCCAACCACGCGGCGGCCGCGCACGGGTCCGAAACCCAGAAAAAGCATCAAATGATAAATATTTTAATCTGGGGCGCATCCCGGACCGCGGCGCGGACACTCCAAACCAAGAAATAATAAAAATAAAATAAATAGAAACGGCGGTTGTGACAATATGTGTCCTTCATTTTTTCAGGCATGTGTATTAGACCTTAGTCTTAAGATTATTATTAATGTGTATCAGGAATTGTGTACTTTGATGTGTTGATCAAATATGCGGTTACAATCTTCACAGTGAGGTATGTTATGTTAGGTGCATCAAAAGTGACATACATTAATTGAATAAGTCAAGAATGAGTTTTTACTTTCTGATAATTAATGTTGATATCTTTTGCCTTTTGATTGAAATGAAATTGTCTGATTAAATCCATGACTATGGTAGTTCATCGACAAGTTCATTTTAGATAGTCAACTAATGTTAAATTAAAAATATAGGTAGATGAAAAAATATAAAACCTTGTTGATGAGATATTGAGATAATCAGATTATATCATATAGTAAGCATTCATATGAGTTTGTTATTGTTGCAATATTAACTTCTTTATTTATGGGTGTCTTGACGTGTTATAAGACGCTAATCTTGGATTTTAGGTCATCTCACTTAATGCCACTAAGGAAAATTCCTAGAGGGTCGCACACAAAGTGAATCCAAAATATCAGTCATAATATATTTGAATTTAATATTCAAAATTAAAATTATTCTCGGCTTGTGGTTTAGTAATTATTCTAGTTTGGTTGATTGCATAAATTCAATTAGCTGTTATTTAAGTTAGAATATATGTGAGTTGAATATTAAATAAATTATATTTTTGAGTTGGTGAATATAATATTTATTTATCTCTTGTTTATTATTTATAAGGTAATAAATAATTATTTATTTAGTTATGATTATATTTTAAAATATATTTATCTTCCAGTTCGTGATTATAATATTTATTTATTTGTTGAATGAATAATATAAAAAGATTTATTTATTTAAATATTTATTTATTATTCGAGGATTGATAAAATCTGAGGTGGATTGGTGTATTGAGTTAAGAGATCAATAAAAATGATATATTTTATTTAATATCACTTAAATAAATATTAATTTATTTATTTAACAGATCATATTTAAAAATCAGCAATTTAGTGCATGTCATGAAAAATAATAATAATAATATCATTATTATTTGACATGAGGTTTATTTAGGGATGGGAAGGGGTCATATTAGGCAGTGTCGTGTGGTTTGGGGATGTCCAGGTGGGTGGGTGTTGGGATGGTTTGCCACCAAGGGCAGTTGTCAGTGTAGTGGTAAGTTTGGTCAGCTACCATGGGCAGTTTTGTATTTATATTTAGTTAGTGGGTAGGAGATATTAAATAGGGGTTGTTGGCTATTGGGATTGCTTTTATTGGATATTATTCTAGCTCTAGCATTGTTTGTAGTGGGAGAGGCATCGACCTTGGCTTTGGGGAATAACTCAAAGAGTCTTCTTCTCCATTCATTCTTCCTTCTTCTGTAGATTCTGCTATAAAACCCACTCTATTAATAGAGACCTGTGATGTGGCTCTATTTTTGCATAGTTTTTTCACATATTTTTACTTAATTTTTAATGATTTAATTAATTATTTAATCACTTTATATTAAATAAATGCACTTTTGTATTTTTATAGTTAAATTCATCAAATATTCATTTTTTATAACAATTTATGTAATTATGGACTATAAAATAATTGATTTATTCTTTCTTTGTTTTTTAATATAACTAATTTTTAATTTCTTTACCTAATTTTTATCGGTTTATTTTATTTAAATAATTCATTAATAATAATTATTGAGTTTTCTAATTAATTTACTTTTAATTTTTTAAAGTTTACACATCCAGTAACTTAGTTACCGCTTGCCGGTTACCGGTAGCTAAGCTACCGTTATCAGGGTTTCTTTTGCTCTAGCGGTAGCTAGTTTTGTGATGTAACGGTGACCTTGTTTATACCTGTAACCTTTGTCACCATTATTCTTTCCTACCGGTAGCTCTCATTTAAGTATAACGGTAGCCTTTAATTTAAACTACCGGTGAACCTTTAATTTTATCAGTAGCGGTGACCCTTTTATTTTAATTTAGTAACGGTGAGTATTTAGTTTGGATAAGATAAATCTGCTTGACTTTTTTTATTAATTCTTATCTATTTAAACAATTATTTAATCGCTGCAATTCTATTTAATTAAGTTATTTTTTATTTTAATATTATATCTTTTAAATTATTTACATTAGAATAGGTTTGCAATGTTATTTAATGTGTTAGATCTTTATGCTAGTCATTTAAGTAAATAATATGTGTTTTTAATTAAATTCAATAGTTCGTTTTTAATTTTATTAGTTCAACTAGTTAATTAATTAATTAACTAAGAGTTATTAAACATTAATTATATTAAGTAAATAATATGTGTTTTTAATTAAATTTAATAGTTCGTTTTTAATTTTATTAGTTCAATTAGTTAATTAATTAATTAATTAAGAGTTATTAAACATTAATTATATTATTTTATTTATGCAGATTAATTATTAATTCACCAAATTTTGATTTTAGTCTACTGGTGAGTTGATTAAGAGCTTGCGGTGATTTATTTGGGTCACCGATGCTAATTTTCATTATTCGCTGCTACTAGGCAATTAGGGTGTTTAGTTATTTAAATTTAAGTTTTTTATAATCTTAGTTTATTAATTATTTAGTTTATAATTTAAGTGTTGTCACTTAAAAAAATTAATGTTTTAAAGGTTAATAAATATCATGTTTTTAATTAATGGTATTTAGCATTATTTTAATTAATTATTTTATGTCTTTATTTAAATTATTTAAGTTTTAATTTTATGTTTAATTTGTGCGTTTATTTTTAAAAGGTCACGGTTGCGTAATGGTAAGGTTCTATTTTATTCTATCAGTGATCTCTGCTTTTATTCTACCAGTGACCCGGTGAGCTTTGATTTAATTTTGGCATCAGTGACTCCGCGCCGCACTGCCTCACCGATACCTTCTACCTCACCGGTAGCTCACCTTCACCGTTAGGCTAATTCCCGTGCATCTCACTTCACATTTCCTCACGGTTAAGTCACTCTACCGGTGACTCTACTTCCAAACTCTCACCGCTACTGCTCTCACCGTTACCCTACTCTCACTGCTTCAGCATCCTCACTGATAGACCTTTATTCCTGTCTCACCGTTTTCACCCACCGTTCTCAACTCCTCTGCTTCACACACTTTGCCACTGCTCTGCTCTCCACTACAGCAACAAATCTGCTTCCCTTCTCCACTTCCATTCCAAAATCAATACGCACAAACCACAAACCTGAAAATTAAACTTTTTCTGTTTCACACGAGAGTTTCAACCTAATTTAAAAGGACCTAGCCGAGCCGTTCTATCTTTACTGAGTAGGGTTTCCTTGTGTGCCGCCATGGTTTTCAGAGGAGCAGGCCGCCACTTTCCAAGGAGGAGCTGAGCAGGTGTGCCGCGCCACCTAATGGAGACCGCGCTGCTGTGTGAAGGGCTGCCGATGAGCACAGCCGCTGCTGGCCTAGCCGTCGTTGTTTCCTCTGCTGAAGACACTGAGGATTGCCGCTGAAGATGAGAACTGCCGGACCGCCGCTGCAAGGGGAAGCCGAGCCTGGCCGCCGCTGTCCGCCGCGCAAAGAAGAAGCCGCTGATGTTCGATTTTGCACTGTCCTCTAAAGCCAACCGGGATGCCGCATGCGCCTTTGCTGTGGAGGAGGCAATCCAACCTGGTGCTGAAGAGAAGATCCGCCGCGCCGCCGGTTTCCTGGAAGAAACCCTCCCCCTCGCACCGTGGATTTGCAGGAGGAAGCTAACAAAAAACAAAAAACAAAATATTAATATTAATAATATTAATATAATAATAATAGAAAAATAATAAAAGTAATGTAAAAGTAAAAAAGGGAAAGAATAAAAGTTAAATAAAAATAACTTTAATAAATTAAATGAGTATAATACATTATGTAAAAGTTATAAACTTAAACAATTAAAAATAAGATAAATCATAAATTAAATTACAAAACTAAATTAATAATAATTGTTAATAATAAATTAATATACTATTAATAGTATAAATTATATAATTAATAATAACTATAAATAAACTATAAAATATACTTATTAATTTAAAAATATTTAAAACTTAAGTATTAATTCTAATTACTAAATTAAAATTAACTAGATAATAAATTAATCTAGCAACTTAATTTCTTAAATGGTAATAATAAAATTATAAATACATTCTAAATTATTAAATTTTTAATTACTTATTTACTTATGATATTAAATTCTAATGATTTAGTTAAATTTGATAAACTAAATAATTAGTATTTAGTATTTATATTTATTAATTTAGTTAAATCAATAGCATTTGATAAATTTATAATAATATTATATAAAAGTAAATAGTAATTATTAACTTAAATATTTATTAATTAACTTTAGTTAACTTTTGCCTTTGAGTTTTAACTTCTTTATTTCGTTTATATCATGTGCAGGTTCATACCAAGGTCAAGTACATGTCCAGGTGCATGCAACTAACTCTAACGGAAGTTAGTTACGAGGGCAAAACTAGTGCGACGTGCTTGTCGCAAAAAAACGCACATTTTGCAGTGCGTGGGTGAAGAACTTTTGAAGTCGGTGGAAGATGTTCGGTGACAAGCAACTTATGAAAGAAGGATACTTAAGTAGAGCAAGTAGCAGAATTTGTGGGGAGGCTCAACCATTCCACGAACACACCAGACTCGAGAGCGGATACCTGGGAGCAACATTGGAGAGCAGATCTGAAGACTCTCATTCATTCCACGCACACATTGGAGAGCAGATCCGAAGACTCTCATTCATTCCACGAACACACATTGGAGATCAGATCCAGGACGCTCAT
Organism: Viscum album; assembly: GCA_963277665.1. Classification (NCBI taxonomy): domain Eukaryota; kingdom Viridiplantae; phylum Streptophyta; class Magnoliopsida; order Santalales; family Viscaceae; genus Viscum; species Viscum album. The sequence continues at coordinate 692,316,956 of OY728167.1, forward strand.
TCATTCCATGATCACATCAGACGAGAGGGGACGCTCATTCATTCCACGAACACACATTGGAGAGCAGATACCCGAGAGCAACACTAGAGACGAGCTGGAGGCTAAGGAGCCTGAAGGCAGAGTGTCACTTGGGGAGTTCTTCTTCCCTTTGTCCATTATGTTTGTACTCTGTTTTCGGATGTTTTTCACTGCTATAATCAAGATGACCATTGGTTAATAATTTCTTAGCTTTGGAATTCAATTCTACTGGTTTATCTTTAAAACTTCTTCAATTACTTTACATTTTTCAGAATCATAATCAATCGGCAAGATTGAGTTATGATTCTTTGTTTAGTTGATTCACTTCTCAATTGATTTCAAAATTAATAATTCAATTTCGACTGGTGAGGTTGTTTTTGAATTCACCTATCAGAACTTTAATGTCATTAAACTTGGAAATTTATGGCAAATTTATTTCCAAATATAATCTTCTTTTCAAACTTCTTAGCAGTTTGGTTAAGTTTTGGTGTGGCGAACTCCAAATCTTAATCTTCTACCTGTTGAATTTCTTGGCGAGGGGGATTCTTCAGCATGTTTTGAGGAGTGGTTCAACAAAAGTTGTGAAGAAGTCAATTATTTTTACCAGTAGATTAGATTTCCAGAGTTATTTTTGTTGATTTGAGCTCCTTTGTCTTGATGCTAAATGTTAGTTTGCTTTAATTCTTAAGTTTGACAGTACTTAGTGTAAATTTTAGTTTCTTGGTATAGAATCTTGTTTCCTCCTACTGTTTCTAGTTCGTCTTTTAAAAATTCAAAAAAAAAATTGAAAAGTAAAAACAAATGTTTACTTTCTCCACTGCTGACAACAATGGAGTTACTTTTGAATAAAACCTTAGAATTCTCATCTGCCTTCTCTGTGGTTCGACCCTACACCACTATGCTAGTGTATGAGTAATCAATTTAATTTTGAGGGCCGTGACGACCTCCGGCCTGTTCAACCTACTATTTTCCTCATTGTTAGAACCTAGGATCTTATCAACTCTGTTCTTTTATTGAGAGAAAAAAATAGGGAATGGGGATCGTTGGAGTTAAACTAACCATAATGATGGTGTGAGCATTTGAGGTCACGTTGGAGGAACATACTGGAGAACATGTGGAGCTCGTAAAGCAACACCAAGAGATGATGAATTTTTTGCAGGACTAGTGAGGCGAACACAATGGAGAGAAGTTGGATATGTATCTAGTTGCAATTTGGCCATGGGATTTTCATGGAATTAGCAGGTTCTAATGCACATACTAGCTGAGGATTTAATTGTGTGTGTTTGAAATGCGTATGATTGTTTAAGCTATATGGAAACATGTTGAGTACTCCATTCAGTGTCTACCTTTGGAAGTTTTGAAACCTGAATTTGAGGTGTCCAGTCTGATGCAGTTGGGATGGTTGACTTTAGGAGACAAATAGGAAACACAAACCACTCCATCTCAGACAAAGGAGCTATCCAAGACGATGGAAAAATTTCCATTCCATGTTCGATCTGATGAGTGCGAGTGGAATCCTCAATTGTTTTCACAGAATGAGAAGGAACAACAATATCCTTCTTTTTCTTTGAATCTTTCTTCTTTGGAGGAAACAAATGCGAGAGAAACACTTTCTCCAGTAATTCTAGATCATGTGGAAGAGGAATATAATGTTTTCAATGCTTCTAAACCACTTTATACGAAGGCCCCATAGGTGCAGTCAAAGATAGTGGAGGATGTGGTGAAGAGTTTGGGAATTTTTAAAGTCAGATTGAACATACTTCCTCCTTTTCTCAAAAAAAATCCTCTCACAGAAGGCAGGTGCGCCAGTTTACAAACTCAAAGGTGCAGTCTGCAAAGGTTTGGCAAGATGTAGGAGGGTTCTAATCTCGTTCGGTCAGATGAGGTAATTTCTAATCCTGGATTTAATTTAGATTGGTGGAATGGAAGAAAAGTAGTTCTGGAGATGAGTTTTAAGGCTGGAGGATAAGTTTCTTGTGATAGAAAACGTGAATCTAGTGATTACAAGCCTTCCAAAGGTGGGATTATTTTAGAGGATTAAAGTGTACTATATCCAAAGCCATCACTAGGGCCTCGACCTTGGTTATTTAATTTTAGGAGTTACTAGTTTTGAACTATATACACTACTACAAAAACAGGCTTTATCAGCGCTAAAAACTGGCTTTAACAGTGCTAAAAAAGCGTTGTAAAGATCAGCATTGATAAAGGGGGGGGGGGGTACCATTTATCAGTGCTTATTTAGTTCTGATAAAGGCTCCCTTTATCAGCACTTTTTTTAGCGCTGATAAATGCCCTACCTGCTGTAACATAAAATTCTGTAACAGCACACCCGAACAATACCTACAAAAAAAATCAGAATATCAATCAAGCAGTTCACACAAATAAAATATGCAGTGGTAGTCAATTTGGGATCAAACGATGGGAAAAAATCCATACCTAATGTGATGTACTAATTATTCATTATGATTATCAAAAGGTACCATTAAATACTATATACTCCAAATGATATCTTACATTTCCTCAAATAAAACATATAGAGAGAGTTCAATGTCAGAACTTTAAGAAAAAATTGATTAAGGCATGCATGCGAGTTATTCATCATTTCTTTTATGGTTAAGATTCATTTCAAGCTTGGATATGAAATTTTTATATATATTTTGAGTTCCTTTTGGGATATGTTGCCTTATGACTTAGAGAGTTTACCTTGTATATTCCTCATGGTAGATGGATTTGGGTGATTCTTGGGACACTTAAGGAAATGTGTTCTTGTGGTTGATGCCTTTATCTTATGGTGTGTTGTCTTCTTTTCATGCCATTTATAGAATTTATAAATGGTGGGGAAATATATGCTTATTCTTTGTCCATCCTAGACTCTTGATTACTAGTCATGTAGTACTTTTATTGGGGGACACAATTTATAAGAACCCATGTGGGTACACTTTCATGGGGAAGTTTCCTATTAATTTTGAACTTTAACTATTTTACATACATAGGAAAATGATGGGTTGTATGAATCCAAGTAAAAACCATGAAACTTACATTTTTGAGGGAGTTGTTAAGAACACGGGTTGTTCACGGTAAGGACAAACCATGTGGTATGAATATATAGTTTAACTAAGTCATTTTGAATGATTGGAACACAGTTAGTTAACTGTTTATCCAAATTGTGCAGAAGAGGGTTTCTTATCCAATGGCTCCCAAAAAGTTGGTGAATATTTTGGAAAACTGCCCAACCAGACCATGAAAGTTTCCGATGATATGTCATAATTTAAGGGATTTCAACCTATTTCCTCTCATACCCTTCCCGAAACTTAGTATAAGATCCCTTTATCTTGAAAATTTATCCAATTTAAATTCTCTATTCTTTTTTATTTCCCTTTCGTTCTTCTCCCTCTCCCATTCCTCTTTGTTTTCATCCCTCACCATGAACTCTAGGGTTAAAGGTTTATATTTAGGGTGTGTGATGAATTATTAATGGGGGTTTATTTTCAAAGGATTACTTAAGACTCTATAAGGCTTGTCTAAGTGTCTTATGTCATATGTAATGACTTTTGGATTGTTTTTCGTACGTCAGTTGTTGTTTTCACTTAAAATTCTGTCCATTTTAAACAAAAGAGAGACACATTGAGTGATACCGGTCACACCATGCCTCATATTGAGGCATGTTTTAATCTTACACATAAAAAATGACCCATGTATAGTTGGCCTAAAGTATCAACACAATTCGAATGCGTTTGGTCAATTTTTCGTATGTTAGTTGTTGTTTTCACTTAAAATTATGTCCATTTTAAACAAAAGAGAGACACTTTGAGTGATACCAGCCACACCGTGCCTTGGATTGAGGTGGAGTTGAATCGTACATGTCACACATGACCCATGGATAATTTTACTAAATTATCAACAAAATACAAATGTGTTTTGTCATTTTTCCATATGTCAGTTGTTGTTTTCACTTAAAATTCTGTCCATTTTAAACAAAAGATAGACCCTTTGAGTGATACCGGTCACACAATGCCTCAGTTTGAAGATGGTTTAACTCTTACATGTCAAAAATTAACCATGGATCGTTCTCCTAAATTATCAACACAATCCGAATGTGTTTGGTTAGTTTTCCGTATTTCAGTTGTTATTTTCACTTAAAATTCTGTCCATTTTATACAAAAGAGAGACACTTTGAGTGGTATCGGTCACACCCTGCCTCAGAATAAGAAATGAGTGACTCCTACATGTCTAAAATTACACATGGATCGTTTTCCTAAATTATAAACACAATCCGAATGTGTTTGGTCAGTTTTTTGTATGTTAGTTGTTGTTTTCACTTAATTTTTTTTTCTATTTTAAACAAAAGAGAGACACTTTGAGTGATATCGGCCACACCGAGCCTTTTATTGAGGCGGAGTTGACTTATAAACATCTCACATGACCCATGTATCATTGGCATAAAGTATCGATATAATACGAATGCGTTTGGTCAGTTTTATGTACGTTAGTTGTTGTTTTCACTTAAAATTTTGTCCAATTTAAGAAAAAAGAGAAAGACTTTGAGAGATACCGGCCACACCATGCCTAGGATAGAGGTGGGGTTGACTCTTACATGTCACACTTGACCCATGGATCGTTTTACTAAAGTATAAACACAATATGAATGCGTTTGGTTGGTTTTCCGTATGTTAGTTGTTGTTTTCACTTAAAATTCTATCCATTTTAAACAATAGAGAGACACTTTGAGTGATACCAGTCACACCGTACCTCAGATCGAGCCGGGGTTGACTCTTACACATAAAAAATTACCCATGGATCGTTCTACTAATGTATCAACACAATCCTAATGCATTTGGTACGTTTTTCGTACGTCATTTGTTGTTTTCACTTAAAATTTTGTCCATTTTAAACAAAAGAGAGACACTTTGAGTGATACCGGCCACACCGTGCCTCGGAATGAGGAAATTTTGACTCTTACACATCCAAAACGACACATGTATCATTATCCTAAAGTATCAACAGAGTCCGAAAGCATTTGATCAGTTTCCCGTACGTCAGTTGTTGTTTTCACTTAAAATTCTGTCCATTTTAAACAAAAGAGAGACACTTTGAGTGATACTGGTCACACCATGCCTTGGATTGATGCAGGGTTGACTCGTACACATCAAAAATTACCCATGTATTGTTTTAATGAATTATCAATAGAATAAGAATGTGTTTTATCAGTTTTATGTACGTCAGTTGTTGTTTTCACTTAAAATTTTGTCCATTTTAAACAAAAGAGAGACCCTTTGAGTGATACTGACAACATAGTTCCTCATATTGAGGCGGGGTTGACTCTTACACATCACAAATGGCCCATGGATCATTATCATAAATTATAAACACAATACGAATGCGTTTTCTTGGTTTTCCATATGTCGGTTGTTGTTTTCACTTAAAATTCTGTCCATTTTAAACAAATGAGATACACTTTGAGTGATACCGGTCACACCATGCCTCATATTGAGGAGGAGTTGACTCTTACATGTCAAAAATGACCCATGGATCATTATAAAATATTATAAAGACAATAAAAATGTGTTTGGTCATTTTTCCATACGCTAGTTGTTGTTTTCACTTAAAATTCTTTCCATTTTAAACAAAAGAGAGACACTTTGAGTGATACCGGCCACACCGTGCCTCATATTGAGGTGGGGTTGACTCTTACATGTCACATATGACCCATGGATCTTTTTCCTAAAGTATCAACACAATCATAATGTTTTTGGTCAGTTTTACGTATGTTAATTGTTGTTTTCACTTAAAATTATGTCCATTTTAAACAAAAGAGAGACACTTTGAGTGATACCGGCCATACCGTGCCTCAGATTGATGTGGGGTTGACTCTTAAACATCACACATGTCCCATGGATCATTAGTATAAATTTAAAACATGGATGTGTGTGGGGAGATACTGTGGAAGAATGAGGTTCCAACAATGTTTATTTTCTTATTATGGATAATCAGAAAACATACAATTTCTACCAATGAAAATGTTCAATGCATGGGAATACATTTGGCATCTCGATTATCATACTGAAATCAATTTAGATAGGAGAAGTTTACTCATATTTTCTTTTAGTGTGAGTGGTCACGCGTCATATGAAGTTATTTCAGAGATTTTACTGTTTTTTCTTATCCAAATCCCAAAGAAAAGTGGTTCATCATTCTTGCATGTTGCTGGAAAATTTCATCTATTAAAATGGACAAATGACTCATTGGAGAAAGGATTTTTTATTTAATAACAATTAAAATTTTCCTATGAACATTTACATACAACAATGTTTAATATTTTGATCTCCTTAACCCCTCTCAAAAATGTCTGCCAATTGTACACGTCCCAAAGTTAGATCTTCATGCTATTTGTGCACAATATTCCATCAGGTATGTGGCCCACTCGTTTCTGAACAAACATATATCGTCTTTTCAATATGAGTATTTTCAAGAGTCATAGTATTACTACAAAATATATAAATAAATAATTAATAAATAATTTAAATGAAATATTAGTTGTTTTTGAAAATACCTCTTTATGGACGCTAGTTTGTTGATGGAAAATGATCTCTCTCATAAATTTACTAGTTTGTTTTTGTTTTGGACACTAGAAAAACTTTTATCATTAGGAGAATAATTAACATGTTTTGATATGTGTTTGGGTAGTGAAATTTTATTATATATACCCTGATACTTGTCCAGACATAGTACTTTCTCGCCTCCTTATGCTTAGCCCCTGTCTTCATTACTTTTTTTAGACGATATTGATACACCGCCCTATCGTAACAAAATCATCAGTAAAAGAAAATATAAATTATATAACTTGATTTTTAGACCTAAAACGTAGGATGTAGTGTCTTACAGATTCAAAAACTCCATCATGTGTTGTCGTTTTGTTGGATATCCTTGCATTGAATCCAAAAAATAAATCTTTGGAGTATCCAAGTTCACCGCAATTAGCAGCCAATGTTTCCTAAAACCACAAAAAGGAATAAGTAATGAAATAAGTGAAAATATAATTTATATTCTTTAATTTTATATTTTTACCCCTACATGGTTGGTATTAGGAAGAGTCCGTCATCTGTAATCTTGCTTCCAAATGTTTTCAGCAATCCTTTCACTATTTCATCCCTTTTTGATGGATCTAATTCCATTATTTGTGTTGATGTGGTATGAGGACTAATGAGTCCAAATTTTGGCTCATGGGAAAATCCCTTTAACTATTTTTCATATATACGCCTTCTAATAATATAAAATTCATTTAGTCATAATTAGCACATTATATCTGCTTTTAGAAAATCAATTCATGAAAACATACCTCATATATAAATTTACAACCGTGATGCCTAGCCAACCATATTCAAGGATCTCATTTACATTTTCAATAGCAAAAAAATCTTGAATTTCCTCTATATATATATTCTTTTCAAAAACAACTATATGACTACTACCACTATTTAGCTTTGTATCCACATGAGTCTTCAATTCTAGAAAATGTGGATAGAGAATAGGCGGTGTTATTGTGCTTTCAGTAGATATTTTGGATCAGTTGGTCGATCCTTTAGATTCTTTTGATCCTATGTTTCTTGTCACCCCCTTCCCTTTCTTCGTCTATAATAACATTCATTGGTTCAGACCTTTTTTTCATTAATTGTTAAAGGTTTAGATTGAAAAAAATAAAAATAAATACCACTTTGTCCACATGTACTCTTACAAGTTGTGACGACCATGACATGAATATCCCGATATCCTTTTCGATCATATGAATATCGTAGTCATCAAGTGGAATAGGTAGCTCTACATTTGGCTCATGAGCTATAGTAATCGTCAATTTCATATGATCTGTTGGAAGTGGTCTATTATGCGGCTTGTCCTCTGGGATGTTTAACACCGTATCCCTCGCTACAAGGTGATAGGTGGGTGTTGAAAGATATAAATCACAGTCATTATCACCTTGTATAAGATCAGTACAAGAAAAGTATCAGTGTTTTTCTAATTCACATTTCATGGGAACAATTATTATAATATTGATTACCACGGCTAAGATAACTCTTTGAGGGTAATGGCTCGCCTCAAAGCTAGTGGGGGTGGGGCGGGATCTTCATGCGCTAGTTGTTCCTGAGTTTTGTCTTTTCCTTGCTTCCCACCCATAAAAGTTTCTAGAAACTCCCCCTTCCATTGAAATCGTTCTTCAAGAGTTTCTAGTCTTTCTATCATTTGTTTCATTTCTTCATTTCTATCATCCGTTTTTTTAATCAAAATATACTTAGGGTGTCACCCCAAACCCCACACCTCTGACATGACCGTATTGTTCTGGACGCTTCAAATCTGTCGATAATAGGTCTGCATCCTCTACGGGATTAGCTGATTCCTGTGAATGTCGGATATAGGAAAATAATTAATTATTATTATTATGTAATATCAATTTAAAACAAAACTCTTTATCGTGTCATACTTACACATATTTCCCACACTTTTTGTGTGTTTTAATCTACTAGCTTCCCTTCCTTATTCACACGTGCCTCCTTTCATAGCACATGACATGGGATGGAAGTTTCTTTGGCTTTAGACTCATCAATCTACATATAAATATAAAAAGACAATTATGATGTTGTTTCTTGGAACATAAAAATAATAGTGTAAATTTAAAATACGTACCATTATCTTTTCTAGTGAAGCATACCCCATCCTTGCTTTACGATAGGGGTATGTTGGTTTTGATTCATGTTCCTTATTTTCAGTACCGAGTTTTTGTTTCATAAATGAAATATTGACAATAAAAGTGATGAATACATGTATCCTCAAAAAACGTATTATCAGCCACAATTTACCTGAAACTTCTCATCCCCACATCGGCCAATAAATGCATCCCATGATTCTTGGGATATCAGGTGAGTGTAGACCAGGGGTGGGTGTGGGTTTATTTTACCTTTGGAATCTTTCAGGTGACATTTTTTTAAAATAGTGTGAAAACCTCGATGACTCCTTCCTGCAAGCCTTAGTACATAATTCTTATGTGAATCATCTACTATAAATATACTCTGTAAGGGATTGAGAAGAGTAAGACACTATTTCATTATTTTATTTTCTAATAAATTAAAGAAATAATATCATAATTTTACCATAATTTCTTCCCAGATCACAGCCTTCAGCCTGGACACAACATGGTGCCATGAATCTATGTCAATAGACACACGTTACCGAGTGACAATTCCAATGTGACTACTAAACATAGAATTGTTGGGATTCACATGTTGGCCTTGTGAATTCCATCTGACATAAAATTTTATTCCTTTTCTTTTCGCCTTAAAAACATTGGCTAACACCGTCAAACTACAACGCACCTGTGTTTTCTATGATGTCGGTCCTTCATCCCTGACCATTTCATTGATATCAACATCATCAATATGTTCATCTGAAATGGTAGAAACGGAATGTACTGATGGTTGTTAGACCTCAACACTAGAAGCATCAACAAGTTCATAAACTTGTTGTTTCTCTGCACTGTGAGCTACAGCAGCAGCTTGAGAAAATTGTTCAGCCTTGAGGTTAGGAGCACCAGAACATACATAAGTCATTATCAGCAAAAGTGGTTGAACAGTTAATTTAGATTACATAAATTTAGTAATGATAAAATAATAAAATGAGATAAAAATATAGATATTACAAACAAAATATAACTTGTTTATTGAACTCTATTTCTTTTTTTCAAAGGCTGAAGGGATTTGACACCTCTATCAATTATCCAAACCCCATCATTGTGGTCTCCTCTAACATAAAAAATGTCATCTACATTGGGACTGATGCGAAATTATTGTGAAGTACCACTGAAAGGATCATCCTCAATTGAATTTTCATCGGACCCTTCAGTAGGGACGATAATAGAACAACCAACCACTTTCAGTTTGTGGGATCTGGAACATAAAATACTTGAACTTCTTGTGATGACATTATAAACTGTTCATCTTTGTACCCTTCTTTACTAAAATCAACTTTCACAAATCCCAATTCATCTATTTTAACACCATTGTTGTTATCACCCCATTTTCATTAAAAAATCAGCAATTGGAATGTCGTATAATTCAACTCCCATATTTATTTGATAATGCCAAAGTATGACATATTCGCATAAAATGGATTCCTATCCTTACTACCAGAAACATTCATCACTTCATCCACAAGTATAACTCCACTATTTGTTATGGTACTATCTTCATCATGTTCATCATTATAGAATGTATAACCATTAATTAAATAACCATTGTAAGATAATAAAAACACACTTGGTTTGATGGCTTTCCATTGAAGTCGTTCTGAAATTGAATTCGTATTTTTAGGTAACTCCTAAAAAATATGGTCCCAAAACCATCCTATAAACTGGTGATTATGTGTATTTGATATCCATTTTTCATCCCTTGATGGATTCAACTGCCTAAGAATTTCTTTTTGGGTTTCAATATATGTAGAAACCTCCCAAATGTTATGAAAAAAATAAATGTGGGCCTGCTCCCGATCTGTAATAATGATTGTCACAACATCTCTTCTAGAAATTCCCTCACCCTCAATGCGTCCGTTGTGATGAGATTTCAGGATACCAATGCTTTCCACATAAGATAAGTATTCAGTAGAGAATTCAATGGTTTCTTCAACAATATATCACTCCATAATATAACCCTCTGGCCGACTTCATTTTTTGACATCCCTTTCAAAATCTTCATATACCGTTAAACGGGGGACATCCATCTATAGTGCACAGGACCACAACGTCGAATATCTCTTTCCATGTGAACCATTAAATGAACCATCATATAAAATAATTATGGTGGGAATAAGATTTATAATTCACATAATATGATGAAAATTTCTCTTTCCATAGCTGGAAATTTCACCGAGTCTAAAATATTACTGTATATAGCTTTGAAAAATAAATAATTTTTGGTTAATGTGTAACGAACATTATTGGGAAAAATGAAATGTAAAGCTATAGGAATTAAATATTGCATCAAAACATGGGAGTCATGTGATTTAAAACCTTTTAACTTCAAATAATCCATTGACACAATGTTCTTGATATATGATGAATACCCCTCTAGAACCTTTACATCATTGAAGAAGTTTAAAAAATTATATCTCTCTTCCTTGGAAAGAGTGTAAGCAGCTGGAGGAAGAAGTATTCAATTTTAACCCTTCATGGGAGCCAACTCTTCTCGTATTCCCATGTCAACCATGTCCAAACTTTCCTTAATTTCATCTTTTGTTTTTCTAGGTGCATTTAGAAACATTCTGATATCACTCTCACATACATTTTTTTTTCACATGCATCACATGAAGAAAATGTCTAACATACAGACAATTCCAGTATGGTAATTCAAAAAAACAGATATCTTTTTCCAACCGATTTTTGTAAGGTTTTTCGAAAATGGTTTACCAAAAATAGTGTTCACATATTTTACTTTCTCAAACAGCTGATCACCTGTTAGTGGAGATAGTGTTGTGCATTGTTCTGAACTTCCATTGAATGATGTTGTCCAAGATTGGTAGTTATGCCAATGAGGTAGAAATCTACGATATCCTAGAAACACATATTTCAATGAATGTTTCAACCTAATTGATTATGTATCTTCTTCTCACATAGGACACCATTGAGTTCCTTTAATGCTATATCCTAAAAAATTTCCATAAGTAGGGAAATCATTTATCATCCCACAAACATCCTTCTCAATGTGAAGTATCTACTTTTATAATAATCATACAACATAACACCTAAATCCCACAATAACTTCAAATCCTCGATCAAAGGATCCAAATAAACATCAATATCGTTACCTAGTTTTTTTGGTCCTGATATAAGCATAGATAACATGATGAATTTCCATTTCATGCATAACCAGGGTGGCAAGTCATAATTTATCAACATAACTGGCCATGTACTGTGAGTGCTAGTTTGAAAACCAAAAAGATTCACTCCATCTATAGATAACGCAAGACGAAGGTTTCTCGGCTCATTTCCAAATTCAGGATACTCATGATCAATTCTCTTCCATTGAGGAGAGTCGGCTGGGTGACATAATTTCCCATATTTATTTCTTTTATCTACATGCCACAACAATTTTCTTGTAGTTTATTAACTTCTATATAGACGCTTAAACCTTGGAATGATTGGAAAGTACCATACACATTTCGCAGGACTGGATTCATCTTTCTTGTATCGGGAAGCACCACACTTTGGGCATTCTGTAAGTTATTTGTTCTCCTTGTGAAACAATATACAGTCTTTTGATTAGGCATGTATTCTTTCAGAAATCATACCCATCAATTGTAGAATTTGTTTAGCGTTATATGTCCGGCTTGGGAGCTCATTGTCTTCCGGGAGCATGTTATTCAAGAGAGCAAGTAGTTCCGTAAAACTGACATCACTCCATCCATTGCCTGTTTTCAATTTATACAACTTCAGTATAGCTGACAATGCCATATATTTAGTTCAACCAGCATACAATGGCGTCTTTGCACAACTCTTTAACTTCTCAAACAATTTTGGGAAATCACAGAGTTCATCTTCAACTATCCTTTTTCATTTCCTCAATACGATCTTCATCATCATTGACATATGTAGTCACATCCTCCATATGGTCTTCTTCATTATCCATATTTTTAATCATATTTGATGATACATAAAATGTAGTTTTATCCCATCCAATAGCTACATTCTCTTTTTCTCTATTTTTATTCCAAAATTTATAACTCTGATCTATTCAGTGACATATCAAATGTTCTTCCAAATCCTCTGGAGTAATTAGTCTAGAATAACAACAACATAAACACAGATAAGGGATTTGATAAGGATCCTTTGTGTGATCTTTTACAAACTTGATGAACTCTTTCACTCCATTCTCATACTCTATTTTCAAATGATTAGCATCCATCCAATCTTTATTCATCTCCATCCTACTTGAATATCAAATATTATTATTCATGATTCAAATACACAAAACAAGACTTCTAAATACAGTATAAGATAACCAATTCCTTATAAAAATAGAGATTAATAGATCCTAACCATTTCAAATAAATATTTGGAAATCAATAGAACCAGGATAGACCCCCCATCAAAATCAACACACTTTCTATCCCCCTTAACAATAGTTCTAGCACCCACCACCCTTGCAGAAAAACATTAAACATACTTTTAACCAACCCTACCTGACACCTCATTCATAATAAAATAATCACATTAAACAGCCAAAAACTACTGACCAAACTCAAATAAAATTAAAACAAGGATACAATTTTGATGAGAAAACTAATATAGCATATACATTTCCAAACAAAAAATGGTTTTTGGGGGTGAAAAATAACCTAGGTTTATCCAAAATTACTATAGAATATCATAGGTTTTGTTACCCAGATTAACATAAGAAATAGAAAATTGAGGTCAGTGAACATAAATTCTATCATGAACATCTAAAGGATATGATATAACTCTCCCTCATCTTCCCCAAACTTGCAACTAATATACATAGACACGTCGTACATCCATTCTATAAAAAATCACATTCTCATACAAAGGGATAAACAACAATCCCTTAGTGTTAAAAAACTCACACATGAGGGAGAAGTACCACATCTACCATCCCTACCCAAAACTCAAACCTCCTTTCACTAACTGTTAATACCTTCCATAATATTGAAAAAATTTGTGAAATTAATTTTATAAATAAATTATTTCCAAAAATCATGACCTCTAGAATAGAAAAATTCCCATCCATTTAGGTAAAATAAAAATATTCTTCCTTTTATTTCTTATGAATCATTAAATTTGGACAAACACACTAACCAACTCAATAAAATTCATATTTTCACAGGAATTTGAAGGTAAAGAGAGATAAATAATTCCATTGAAAATAATTCAACTGAATCATTTATTATCAATTGAAAGAGAATATTGGTTAATAAAGGGATGAGGTCAATAACTCAGGACATAATCATGCCTAGACACTCAAACCAAACTCACCACATCCCAAAATTTTATCAACTAAAATATGACCGTCCGACTAAATAAAACTACACCTTACTAAAACCAAGAAACACCATGAATCATGGGGAAATCATACTACTGATGCCTCACTGCATCACCATTGAAATAGATCAACTATACAGTTATGGTATACCTTTAGATACTCAACCGTAGGGCATAATCACCACCATACATCGAGAAAATATCATCACTCCCTTATTCCTCATTCCATTAGGGCCACAACTGAAGGCACCATATTTATACTTCTAAGAAACTTGATGGAAACCACTCTTGATAACTAATTCATAATCCCTCATCTAGAACCAAAACCTAAAACATAAACTCACAACCTTCTTTAGAATCTATAACCTCAAAGATGAATCAAAATTATAGGGTTTCATTTATTCATCAACCAAGTGTTCTAAAAACTAGACCATCAATGCACAGATGTGAATCCCAAGGGAAAGCACAATGTATCCAACTTTATTGAATTCCATGATATTCTATATACACTCATACTTTTATATGTAGGGAATAAAACTCTTCCTAAAACCACTTTTGACTGAACATGATTTTCCTTTCATAATTCTCAAGATACCTTTAAAAGTAATCCCAATACTAAGGAAACCCATAAATGAGCTAGAATGTTTTCCAATTCAAAACCCTCCTCAACTACTTCTAGCCAATTCCTAACCTTAGGACCCAACACCTAGATAATAAACATCAACACCTCCTACTATTGAAATTTTACAACACTCTCTCCCATGTCTATTTATACTTCTTACACACTTTACCATGATAATGTTTCAACATGTATAAGAATCAAAATTAATAAATTTAATCCAAAAAATTGAATAACTTACCAACACCAAGGGATACTCTTCCACACTAAAATAATCATATATAACCCAACACTTATAAACTACAAAACCAATTCATAATCCACTACAAAATATTATATTCCTATGAAATCATCACCATCAGACCCTCCAATAACACAACCACCTCATCACCCCATGCCACCATTCTTAAATCCATCGAAAAATATAACAACCTCTTTTCTCTTTCTCACTACTCACATTTACAATAGAGTGTTTAGAATAATCTTAGTCTTGAAAATAACTTAACAAAACCCTATAAGTAATAAACAATTCACTTGGTAAAAATTTAATCACTTCATGCATTTTTGAAATAATGTGACCTAAAAACATAGCACAAACGCACAACACAACCCAAAAAAAACAAACTAAACCACCATTGTGAATATTATAATAAGAACAAAAGGAAATGGATGAGGATGATTAGATAAATCACCAATGATCAAAGATGGGAAGCCAAGAATCAAAAATCATTGAAAGGAATCCCAAACACTTGAAGTAGGGTCTGTGGGCAGTAGGGTCCAGTGGGGAGGAGGATAAGTAGGTTTTGATGGGAGGAGGATATGTGGAAGGGGTTCGAGGGAGAGGTTAAGGAGTAGGGTTCACGGTGGAGTAGGGCTAGTGGTGGAGTAGGGCTAGCGGTGGCGGAGGTCCAATAAAGAGAATATCGGGGGGAGTTTTCGCAGGGGTACAGTCCCGAGAGAGCTTTAGGATGCGATAAACAGAGGGCACTGTGCACCCCATTTTATAAAATGGGACTATGGTTTTATTAGTTCTAGAAAATCCCTGAAAAAGGCACCCTTTATCAGCACTAAAATTTTAGTGCTGATAAAGGGTCACTTTATCAACGCTTTCTTAGAGCTGAAAAAGGGTGCTCTTTATTAGTTCTTTTCTAGAGCTGATAAAGGAACCGTTTATCAGCACTAATATTTTAGCACTAATAAATGGTGCCTCTCAAAATGGTGCATATTTCTAAAATGAAGTTAAAATTTTAAGAATAATGGGGCACAAGATTCTTTTTCATTTATTGGGATACAATTTTTTTGGACCAGAAGCCTCATTTTTTATAAATTTTTCCAAAACATAAATATTGATTCCTTCATCTTTGATTCAAAATAAATCCACATACTAGTCTAGGAGAAGTGGTTTGAGATAATTTTTGGGACAACTGAAGATTTGTTCTATCTCTAGGGAAATGCTTGTGTCAAAATCATATATAGGGATATTAATGTAAGCAAAATCATATTGGATTTGAAGCTTGTGAAAAAATCTATTGACTTTGGGCAGGCTAAGTTCTTCCAAGAAGTTACAAGGACAATGACTTTGACAGTCATGACTACTGATGGAAATGATCATCCTACACAATTTTCCATTACAGTGTTGTAGGATGGAGGATATAGTGATTTTAGAGAGTCCCTCTGGTTTACATGTTCTTTGGTGATGATGACTGCATACTACTTTCTTGGATAATTAACAGTTGTATATGTTTTCTAGAGGAACCTATGACCACTCTTATAGAGGAAATAGCTACATTATTGTTTCATCTCTAGTTGGAGAGTATACACTAATCTTCGGCGTATATCTATCATTCCTGCTGTAACATGGAAGTAAAAAACATTTCTTCAAATAGGGTAGGTCCAGTTCCAACTGTGGCATAAAATCTGTATGGACCTATTTTTAGTGCCTTTTTTCCATTTTATTGTGTTGTGGTTGGTCAAGTGGAACAATGAATTGGCCGAAGATGTGACATGGGAATTCAATGGGGATATAAAGGTATTGTTCCCACCTTGTGGATGACGTGATTTTTCAAACCAGATGGGAATGATTAGAAGGGGTCGTAGTAGGTATTGCAGTGTGTTGTGGGCTATCTGAGAGGGGGGTGCTGGGTTAGTTAGCTACCAGGGGTTGTTTTTAGAGTAGGGGTAAGGTTGGTTATTTTGCAGGGGTAGTATTTTATTTCCTCATAGTTATTGGGTGGGGGATATTTAATAGGGGTTGCTGGCTGTTGGGATGGGTTGTGTTGAATATTATTCGGCTATAGTGGGAGTCCTCGATCTTGGATTCATGGAACAACCCGAAGAGTCTTCCTTCTCCATTCATTCTTTCTTATACAGATTTTTTTCAATACCTACTATGTTAATAGAGACATATTAGTTTCCTCATTATTATCACTTTTGATCCTATCATTTAGGATAAAAAATTAGTAAAGATATTTTTTGAAATTATATATAGTTTAAACCTTAGTATATATACCCGATTATATCATTTTAGATAATATTATGATTCATTCACACAATGAATTCTCCAAATAATTATCTCAAAGTCCTAGAGATAATTTCTCAAGAACTCTATCAAGAACAAGATACAGTCCTTGTTCTCCCTTTCTAGACTGAGAGATCTAGGTATTTTTTAAGCTTTAGAGAATTCTTGTTACAATCAATAGTGAATGTCACAAAATGTTTGGTTCCTCTACATTAGTTCCAAGAATACCAATAACGATATTGTGAGATTCATGGAGCATGCGTGGATATCACTAAAGGAATTATGCTTTGGATTTTTCACTGCAACAATGAGACCACTTGAGCATCAAATAGATTTATCAAAATTGAGGAAATAATTATCATGCTGAGGTAATTCTTATTATAAATTAATTATAAATTATATGTGAAAAAATTATCTCTCTATAAAATCTAGGGATGCTTCATCCATTTTTGAGAATTTTATTTGAATAAACCAAACAAAAACATTGTTGGGAATGAAATCGATAGCTTCCGCTGCACCCCATAACCTTCATGAGTTATCGTGACTGTCATAGACAAACTATAATTGAAGGAAAACAATGATGAAAGTGATAAAGTTTTGGTAGGATGAACTTAAAGCTTCTCTTGATGAAATTGATGTTTTAGTGGCAAAAATGAAGAAATCTAATGGGGTGATATGTGATTTCAAGTTGTATATATAACAAGAAGAAGATGAATAATCTATGTTGAAGGATTAAATTGAATGACTCTAATATGGAAATCCTAGAAACTCAGATAATGGAATTGAGAGAATTCTCAAAATTAAAGACCAGGTCTGAGTTATTGATGGTTTGATTGATTCTATGAAAGATCATGTTAAAAGTATCATGGAGATCAAAGGAAAAGTTATGAAGATGTGAAAAAATCTTGATAATCTAGAAAGACTCATAAATCTTGACATGACATCGGAAAGTTGTAGTGCCTGGGGTGCTGAAGAAGCTAAAGAGAAACCAGAGGAGTCAATAGAAAATATAGACAATTTTCCAAAAGTGTAATGTTCCAAAAAAGGAAAATCTATTGACGGGCATGATCATGAGAAAAAAATCATTGACTGTTGATACAAAACCACAAGAACTCCTAGAAAAAGGTTGATTCGGATGACCCACAAAATACCTGAAAATATATAGGTGGAGATGCAAAGACACATGATCATACACCATGATTCTAGTGTTATTATTATTGAAATATGGGGTATACACAATATGCATGTTTTAAATGAATTTCAAGGATTGATAGAAATAAAATGGACGAGCATAAATTCTCACACTTGGTATATTTTTAACGACTATTGTTTTTGGTGTGATGGTTATGGACACAAAAGTTGTGAATTGCTTATCAAGTGTGTTGAGAGACATGTTGGAGGAGATCTAGAAAAAGGGATCCTAACAGTTTAAAGCATCATCAAGTGGGCTGAAAACTCATAGTCAATTTGTATCCTTGTGTGATGAGGTTGATTTAGTGTAACCGAAGGTGTAATAGTATCATTCAACTCCAAATGAAGAGAAGTAATGAACATGGATTAAGAAAGGAAAAGCTCAGAAGGAAAATATTATGGAAATTATTTTTAAAGAAATGAATCAGGTTGGAGTGTGTTTCCTCAATATCCCTTATGACAGGAAACAAAAAATATTGTCACAGGGATCAAGTAAGACAAATAAGGTGTTGTTCACTTTGAAAATGATGAAACGTTTAAGATCGTTGACTCTAAAAAATCCATGATCAGAGGTAAATACTTGAGACATATGAACATCTTGGTGGTTGAAGTCCTAGGTCATAATTTTCTAAGTGTAAGTAAGTTATGTGACTCGAGGCATTCAGTCTATTTCAAAAAGAAGTTTTTCATTCTAAAATGAAGAATTGGTAAAATTACGATCCAAGGAAAACACGCGATGGGTAATCTCAACTTAATTGGAGGAGAAGGTGACATGTGTTTTCTAACCAAGGAATAAGAAAACAAATTGTGGCACAAAAGACTTGGCCACTTCAGCCAAAGGACATTGGAATATTTGACGAAGAAAGAAAGAGTTTTTTGTATCCCTAAACACTCACATCATCCCACTCACACATGTGTTACTTGTTAAAAAGGGAAACACTACTAGAATTCTATATTGTACCAACACCTCTATCCCAACGGTTTCACAAAAACGTTGGGATAAGTCCCCTGTCCCAACGGTTTTCAAAAACCATTGGTAAATGGCTGTCTAAATTTGGTATTCCCAATGCTTTCTAAAAACCGTTGGGATACAATGGCCATATGCCAATGGTTTAGAATAAGTGTTGGCATAGTATGAAAATTATTATCTCAATCCCAACGGTTTCCTTGAACCATTGGGATAGTGTCCCATTTTTTAGATTTCCCAACGGTTTTTTAAAATTGTTGGGAACGTTTTCCCCTAAATCCTGAGCGGGCCTGCAGTTCCCCCTCCACTCAATTGCTTCCCTAAATCCAAGCTCCATCTACTGCATACAAAATTCATCCACTGATCCATATTCAATCAATCAATTTTTTTCTTCTATACTTCAAATCTATAAGTGGTACCTTGGTTTTGTTGTTCTTCATCTGTTTTTTTTGTTTTCTATTTTGATTTGGACAAAATGAGAGGTCTGTGTTGTCATTCTTCCACAGATCAATCAATGTATGCATCATCACTTAGGGGAATAACCTCTAAAATGTTGTTTTTAGATAGTTTCAAAGGTTGTAAAACACAAAAGTAAAATCTAATGAACAATAATTAATGGAATATATAACCTAATAAATTTTATATCATTAGAACCATGATCTTATTGACATTCCATCAGAGGATGAGATCAAATATGAACTCTTCTGTTTATAATTTGAATGCACCTAGGGTCTTGATGGATATAGTAATAGTTCATTTATTTTCTACATGGATATAGTGCATGATGATTTGAAAAATATTATTAGAGAGTTTTGTCTCTAAAAATTATTACCTCATGGTCCAAATAATATTTCATTAATTTTATTACTAAAAATTAGGATTATATTGATATTAGAAATTTCATACCTATTGAAGCAATAGTATAATTGATTTATGTGCACTTTGATTATCTATGACTAATGATATTGTTTAATAAGTTTTTATTAATGGTTATAATAATGATGAAATGGTATAAGGGTTTACATGGTGTGTATAAGGATTCACATGATGCCTATGATAATCTAGGGTCCTATGAATGTACACACAGTACACGACTTGGATATCCCTATAAATATACATGGTCAATCCCTTATGATGCAAGGTATGTTTGGACAAATGGGGTGATGGAAATGGCCCATTGGCACATGGCTTTGTTTCATGGGTGATGTGTTTTCCATAATATAGGGTGGGTAGTAATTAGCTCATCCAAACAACTTTCATCCCTGAAATCCCCAAATACATGGAACGTGTTCCTTCCTAATACATGGAGTGTAGTAAATGATTTTGTAGAACCTGAAGTATTTCCTCACACAGATTACATATATATGATTTTCACCACTTTCTTCACTATTTTATGACTAATAATATTTTTATTTTATTGGGGGGTTGATTTTGAAATATTGATTTTCGAGGGTGGGGGTGGGCTGTCCAGGTGGAGTGGGGGGTTGTTCGGGGGTGGGGGTGTGTTGTCCAGTGGGTGGGTTGTCCTGGTAGGATCATTTTCCATGACCCCTTAAATTTAATAATGCATTAATTAATTAGTTTTCGAACAATCCTTATACTTTAATTAGTGGGGTGTGATTTAGAATAAACACTTCCTTTGATAAATTTACACATGCATATGTAATAGAGATGTGATAACAGGATGTGATGTTTAATTGAACAAATGAATTGTTTTATAAATAATTTCATGATATTATAATAAAACCCCTCAAATGAGGTGCGTTGACTTATAATCTAAAAAGTAATGATTAGTTATTTATATAATGCTTGGTTTATGTCTTAGAGTTTTTTTATGCCTTCATGTTAGAGTTAAATAAGTGGTATGCTATTCATGGTCTCTCTCGTTATTCTTAAATGATGTTTCGCCTTTGTATATAAGTGTTAAATGACCCAAGTCACCTCCTAAGTGCATGAACCAGTTTTTAAATTGGAATTAACCATGTAGGTTATTTCCCCTTTCCCCAATGACATTTCCTAAGTGACTCATAGAGCCTTATAAATTGAATTTGTTGTGTTTTGATAATTGAATGGGTTGTTTTGAATGAAATGACTAATGCATGATGGTTTTCCTTTCTTAATGAATAAAATGGTTTTAAATAAAATTACACTAAGGGGGCTGCGGGGGGGGGGGGGGGGGCTGTCTAGGTGGGGGTGGGTTTTCTAGGGGGTGGGGGTTGCAGCTGGTGTAGGGAGGCTGCAGGGGTGTGGGGGAGGGGGTGTGGGCTCTCCAAGGAGGGGTGTGGGCTACTCAGGGGGGTCAGGGTGGGATGACCAAGTGGGGGAGGGGGTGTGGGTTTTCCAAGGGTGGTGGGATGTCCAGGGGTGGGGGTGGGATGTCCAGGTGGGGGATGGGGTGTGGGTTGTCCAGGGAGGGGGGTGGGATGTCCAGGTGGGGGTGGGGGGGGGGTGTCCAAGTGGGGGATAAATAATTAATATCTATCCATATAAAAATAATGTATCTATAAAATATAAATATTTTTCCCATTCAATTTAATAGTGTTTCTATCTAGGTGAATATCCAACAATCAATTTAGAAGCTAGAATATATTCACCATGAAATGGAAGGTAACCTTATTAAATTTATGATAACATTGTGGTATTGAGGGATACATTTATTGTTTATGTGTATCAATAATAAATCATACTTTCTTATGGATTTTAAAGATCAGGTGAATCATTCAAATCACCCCCCTGAACACCCCTCACCCCACATGGACAGCCCCCCTGGACACCCCCATCACTTGGACACCCCCACCCCCTGGACACCCCCACCCCTTAGACACCCCAACCCCCTAGACAATCCCCCACCCCCCTATACACCCCCACCCCTTTGGACATCCCCACCCAACCCCTTGGACAACCCCTACCTCCTAGAACCCCTCCCACACTCTAGATACCCCCACCCATGGATAGCTCCCCCACCCCCTGGACAGCCCCACCCCCTTGGATATCCCCCACCCCTAGGACACCCACACATAATGAATAAATCGATTTTGGGTATTGGGTGTTATTAAATCTCTTAACTTTTCAAAATATTTCAATTTGTTAGCATCAATAACTTATTTAAAAAACTCTCTTTACACATTCTTCATCTTTGATAAGAATAATTAACATTGTAATGTCATGAACAATGTTATATCAGGTCCATGGTGTCCTCTTGTATGTGATAAATGAAAAAAATTTCAAAACACATTTCACCTCAAATTCAGGCACACATAACTGAATTAGTATATCTTCACATAGTTTTAATAATAAGGTATCAACCCAGGAATAGTTCACTACATCAACTAGAAACCCCTTAATTTATGGATATATAAAATGGGGATAGATTTTCCCATTTGGAAAATAAATTTCAATATCATCATTCGAAATCTCCATGTACATGGAATCATGCTTCTTTTCCCCCATGGAACCTTCATCTTATGAAATCAAACTCATCTTGGTTCCATTTAATCTTTCTTGGATCATGATCCACATATATGACCATAATGTTTCAATCCCTGAGGAACTTTTTAACATAAATTTAAGATTATATTTCCCATTTATTCAGAATAGATATTATGAATATCACTCAAATAATCTACTAAAATATAAATTTTCTTTGATCTAAAATTTACTCAACTCCTGAATAATTCTCCTCCACAAGTGTACATGATCTTGTACACTCATGTATAGTTCTTCAAAGATATTTTGTTATAAATATAGTATTTTGTTGCCTTTTATATTATGATTCTCATATAGAGTAGTGTGTCAGTTATGGTTTCATATAAAGTGAAACATTATCATTTACTTAAATATATTTTCAATGAAACATCAATCTTATTGAATTGCTTTTAATTAAATGACTTATAAATTTTTTTTTACAGAATGGATAAAATTTTCATGTATGAAATAGATTGGATCTCAAGCGATTTTCAAAACAATTTGGAGATCTTTTTAGATTTTTCATTTCACAATGCTTCAGATAGTGGTCACATACACTGCCCATGTTACAATTGTGTTGGAAGACCTTGGTTGAGCCGTGAAGAAGTCAGCTACCACATAACCAAATATAGTTTTCAAGAAAATTACAATGTGTGGTATCACAATGGGGAGAAAATAAAATCTAAAATTGCTGATGATCCAAATGAGAGGATTGGATTAGAGAATTTGTTTTATGACCGGTTTCTGTTTATTCATCATCATGAAAAAGAAATAATTCCGAACCAAGAAGACTTCGATATGAGCACACATGATGCGTCTAATGAAAATGATGATGTTTTCAGGGTGAAAAAATTTAATGATGCATCCATGACTCCGGTATATCAAAAATGATATAAAATGAAAAATCTAGAATTTTTAATCTAATTGTTTCATGGGAAAAATATGTATGGGATTTCTAATACTGTCACCGATTAGATTATTACCTTCTTGAAGTAATTACTTCTAGATGATACAGATATTCCCTCAAAACACTATATTCCATGGGAGTTAGTTGAGAAACATGGATTTTCAAGAAACAAATTTCATTCTTGCCCGAAAGATTGTAGTTTATTCTAGGAGGAAACTGCTGAATGAAATGATTGTATAAAATGTGGCACATCCCGCTGGAATCCAAAATCTGATGGAACACCATCTCATGTGCCATGGAAATAATGTTTCACTTTCCATTGATTCCCAGACTCTAGAATATTTTTATGTCTCATGAAATATCAATAAAAATGTGATGGAATGATACCAAGAGAAAGAAGACTAATGATGAGTTGGTTCACCCTGCAGATGGATTTTCATGGTAGATATTTGATGCTCGATATCCTGATTTTGCAGTTGATGTGTGTAATGTGAGGCTGGGTCTTTCATGTGATGGTTTTAATCCATGTGGGTATATGTTTACTTTTCACAACACATGGTCAGTTTTTATACACATTTATAACCTTCCCCCATGGTTTTGTATGAAAAAACCTTTCAATTTCATGAGTATACTCATATCTGGCCCTTCTGATCCTGGAAATGATATATAAATATACATGAAACCTTTAATAAAAGAGTTGAAACTTCTTTGGGATGTGGGTGTGTGCACATATGATGCATGTTCTAAAGACATATTTCATATGCTTGTTTGGATTATGTGGATGAACAATGATTTTCCTGCTTATGAAATGATTTATGGAAGGATCACGAAGGGAAAACTATCATGTCCTGTTTGTATGAAGAATACATGATCCAGAAGACTAAAACATCGTTGTAGTTTTAGTTTTATGGGACATCAATGATTCTTTCCAATGGACCATCCATATAAAAATAATCATCGAAGATTTGACAATACCATGGAGACTGATGACCCAACTTAGCATATGTCTATAACTGATGTGCTTAATGAATTTAAAGTTTTCAGTTTTTTAATTGGGAAAGGTCAAATGAAATATGGAAAGATAAAGAATGTTTCCACTGAAACTTGTACAATTGGAAAAAGAGGATTATCTTCTTTAATTTTCCTTATTGGTCAAACAATTTATAATGTCATTTCTTAGACGCAATGAAAATTGAAAATAATATATTTGAAATGTTGCTTTCAATTCTTCTAAATGTTAAGGTAAAGACAAAAGATGATTTATGGTCTCATCGTGACTTGGTGGATTGGGGCATCAGACCAGAATTGCATCCTGTGTGTATCAGTGAAAATAAATGGAAAGTTCCATGTTCTTATTATGTGATGACACCTACAGAAAAAAGAAATTTCTAGAAGTACTAGAGACTATTAAAATTCTTGATGGCTATACAAGAAACATATCTAAACGGGTCAATAGAAAAGAGTTGAAGCTAAAATATTTGAAGGTTCATGATTATCACTTCCTTCTTCATGAGTTGATTCCAATAGAAATCCATCATATTTTTTACAATAATTTAAGGGTGTTTGTTATTTGGTTGTTCCATTTGTTTAGAGATATGTGTGCTAAGATGTTTTCCAAGCCTTTATTGTAAAAAAGTTTGGTAGATGCCCCATTAATTTTGTGTGAGTTAGAGAAAATATTTCCTCCATCATTTTTCACATGCATGCTACATCTTACTGACCATATTCCAACTGAAATACTTCATGGAGGACACATTTCTTTTCGTTGGATGTATCCAACTGAAATAAATATGTACACATTAAAGTCTTATTTCCTAAATAGGAGTCATCCTGAAGGTTCTATCCTGAATGGTTACTTGGCTCAAGAATGTATGGATTTGTACTCTATGTATTTGTCTAATCTTACTACAAGAATGAAAAGAACAATGAGAAAAAAAGAAGAAAAGTATGATCAAATTGAACCCATTTTTCAATCACTTATTCAAACATGAGGAATTCCTGGATCATATACATTGACTACATTAATCCTTGAAGGGAGGGATATGACACATCACACAGTTCTATTCAATTGTGATTTGTTCGATGACTACAACAGGTAAGTAATTTTAATATGTATATCTTAAATATATATCTATTAAACTATTCCTATTTTTATCTATAGGGAACATAAAGAAATGATAATTAGAAATCATCGTTCTTTTTCTTTTGGAAGGAGAGAGACTTTTCATAGCAAAGAATTTTCTACTCTGTTAAAATTGAAGGTAAAAATATTATTGTTTAAAATAATTAAATCAATATTTAATTATGTTTAATATTCATTTATTTTTCAGGTATTGAGTTTTCTTGTTGACTCTGTCACTGAGGAAATAAGATCTTTGACTTTTGGTCCTAATTCCATGGTTCTTGACTGTAAATCAATTGTTATCAATGAGTACATATTTATTATCACTGAACGAGAAAAGAACATGATAACACAACATAATTGTGTTATGGTTACTACCACAACAAATTTTTATTCCAGTTCATCAGATAGTAGACCGCGATTTTAATATGTAGGTTATTTTGGAGTCTTTGAAAAAAAAAATAATATTGGATTATTACTCTCATGGACAAGTCACGATGATGAAATGCTAGTTGTTTGATTCGATGAAGAGGTAGGGAACATTTATTGATGATTGTGGATTTTGAGTAATTGATATGACTCACACTCTTACTACCGATTAACCATATGTATTGGAATCAATGGTGAAACATGTTTTTTACATCAAAGACCATCTTCGACCTAAATTTGATATCATTATTGAAGTAATTCCATGAAATATTTTTGATGATGGTGACAATGGAATTGACACCATCCCTACTGCCATTGGAAACGATCAATTTATTACTTTTGATGACCCCAATATCTCAATTGTCAAAGTTGACTGTGAACCTGAAGTTATGGTGGGAAATATATAGAATCATCCATCAGTATTCTAAATTATTTTGGTTTATCTCAACTTGGGTTATTAAGGTTGGTACTGTTCAAATTGATTTAATATTGATTACAAATATTTTGTACCTGACTTGACTGTTATGTAAATTTTCAAATTTTATTGGTTGTAATTTTATTTGAATTGCATTTTCTAATTTGGAATTAAACTGTATTCAAACCTAAGAAACCAACATTTCTAACTTGGTGAACATTTTAATGCTATATTGACCATGTATAAAATTAGTATAACTTTAAGACCTCCCTTTAACATTTCACCAGATAATGAACAGGATGGTTTGTCTTATTCTACAAAACATGTATAGAAGCCTGCATCATCTACCTGGGCTAAAAAAATTAAATTTTTCCTTAATTTCAACAAGTGATTTACCCCTTATGAATATGTTAGATATCTTATCCTTTTCATATGTTTATATCATCATTTTCAACTATCTTAAGGGTTTAATCATTTATAATATACACCTTGCTGAATTTTCTAGAGGCATAATTCAGTATGCTCTCTCTCTTAGTTTTTGAGTGAAATAAAGCCTTGGAATCAATGTTCCATGATTTTAATAGACTGGTGACACTTAGTGAATAACCATTCTACTCAAAATTAAATTTTTTTATTTCATATTGTATGATTTATTGAATTCATTATATATCCATTCAAACTCACCTAAAACAATGGATATTTAAACTATCCATTAATCCCCCATATTCCCTCTCATGTATTTTGTTTTTTGGGTTACACATTAGTTATCCTTTTATAATTACTTCCATATTTGTTTTCAAATGTAGAAAGTGCAACCAATTGAAGATAGGTGATGGAAAAAGATGATGGACAACAATCATCGCATGGATGAGATGGGAATTCCACCACTAGTGCCTATAATGAGTATTTTATTTCAAATATATATATTTAAATAATATATAATATCATTTTATTAATTATTTTTTAAACATTTTTGCAGGATCCACCTCTTAGGAAGCAATTATTTGATGAGCATCCTTGTAGTGGTCCCAGTACTCAGGGTGTTCGTATGAGGGGGGGGGGGTACGAGAGCTAGGAGATCTAGTCAGCGTACCCGATTATACCCTTCCCCTCCCACTGACATACCATCTATCCCACATTCTGATCCTAGTGTGTTGTTAGGGACACACATGATATTTAAGCCTCCCATGTTTTCACCACCCTTTACATCTGCGTCTCCTCATCTATCTTTACTATATTCTATGATGATTCCCACTCCCCATCTAACATTCGGCCAACCAGCTGTGTCATATTCTTTTACTTATACTTCCTTTTCTCTGATCATATATATTACATCTTCTTTGACTCTTTCTCTGCCACCGTCTATCCCTGAATAGCATTCATTAGGACCCACACCACATGTATATGGTGTTCCTTTAGTTTCTATGGATCCAACGACGCCCATTGATCAGACTATCATAGGTATATTTATATAACCCTAAAAATTTTTTATACCATTATAAACTTTCATTATAACATGCATTGATAAAATATTTGTTTTTATTTAATAAAAAATACATCTACTGATAGTTGGCGGGGGTGTACACGCATGCATGCGGTGTGGAACTGCTGAAGGTTCCGCGCGTAGCGGAATCGTGGTTGGGACGGAACTCAACTTTGTTTTTTACCATGATCAATGATTATTCTAGGATCATTATGATGATGAACTCCAGTCTCCATGGAATAGAATCAAAGATTTATATAAACAAGGAAGAGGCCTGAAAACTTTATAGAGGATCTTACACATCATTTTTATAATTAGTTTAATTAATTTTATAAAGAAAATAATACCTAGATTTTCTCTATTTTCTTCATTGATGATTTTGATCATTCGGAATGACCCTTCTGGATTATATCGTTGTTCTTGAGATGATCCAAACTAGAATACCTCTAGTGGTGATCCACACGTGCTCTGATGGCCTCCGATCGACATCACTCGTTCTCCGGGTGCTAGCGCGGCGAAGCGAGTGTCTTGTGTTGGTCGTTCTTGATCGCTTGTTATTCAGCCTTGAAGAATATCTCTCATTATTGAGAGGGGAAGGAAGAAGATTCAAGAGAGAAATTGTTTAGCCCAATAATTCTCAATTCACCAAGTGTGCGGTGTGTTCACTATGGAACAATAGACGTACTTGTCTATTTATATTCATGGAACTTCAGTTAAAATATTTAATTACATAATAGTAATTAAATACATTCATGAAATTTGAGAAAACACATTCTCATAATAATAATATCATGTCATTATTTATGGTGTGCCAAATTGCACAAAATAAAATAAAATTCCACGTCACAAAATAATAGCAGCGTCATTATTATTTTAACTTGTGCCAACTAATAATTATTTATTGTATTGAAAATAATTATTTTACTATCGGAACAGTCTTGGTCTTATCGAACTCCACTTACATTTATTGAACACCCAAATAAATAAATAAATAATTTATTCTCTCAAATAAATATTTTATTTACAAACTTGTAAATAAATATTTATTAAATGTTCAATAAAATAAATAATATATTTTATTTAATTTATGCGATCATCTTAACTTGAATAAAATTATTCCACGGTCTTGAGAATAATATTTATTTCATTAATTAATTTCAAATAGAATTTAACTGATACCACTAAAAACACTTAGTGTGTGACCCTCTAGGATTCTTTCTCATTGGCATTAGGTGGGATTGCCTAAATTACAATAGTACTGTCTAGCAACGGGTCAAGGCACCCAATAGAAATAACATAAAGTCACAACAATGACATCCACATACGAACTCACTGTGCAATACAATCCCTTTGTCGCGATATCTCATCAAGCAGGTTTCATGATAGTGTCAACAAATTTTATGCTTGATACGCCATTCTTTGACTACCTGAAATAAACTCATCATTACCCCATGGCCATGGAATTTCATGTGAAGGTTCTATTTTAATCAAAGGGATGAGATATCAACTTCCATAAATAGAAGATACAAATCCTTCCTTGACTTTTCCATTAATAACATTCCACTCGTGATGTACTCAACATACCCTACTTCTCGCCAACTATTTGCGTGGCAGTTTTTGTCAGTAAATCAAAGTGCGTGAGTCGTGACTCGTATTAATGATAATATTAATGTCTAAGTATCATTACACATGATCGCATATAGAAATATATAATGACACCAAAACATGTGTAATTCCTACTGGTGGGTATGTTCTCATAATCACCTATCTCGGAGATTACCAAGTGCGAACTTCTTGAGTGGAAGTCTTATCTGATTACGAGTACTCGCACCGAATGGTCTGCATGCTATGTGTCCCATAATAATATGTCATCCAACCACAGAACTATATTTAAGAATATTGTTATATCATTTCAAGGTTGTCATCATAGAGGGGAACATCCATGACCTTATCAGTGCAACAAATACTCTAGGACATTATTACATCATAGTTATGCAGAACAATGAAAAATATGTAATAATACATTAAATATCCATGTAATCAAAGTAAAACTAGTCGGTTCTAGGACACCAATTCTTACAAACTCCAACTTGGACTAGAGACAAATGAATATGACTTTTAGTCTGCTAAACCTCACATGGTGATCATGTTTCTGCTGAGTCAAAGATTTAGTCAAGGGTTCTGCCACGTTGTCTTTTGTGGAAATACTGCCCACTATAAATTCACCTCTCTGAGAAAAAACCCTCAAGAGATTATACTTATGAAGTATGTGCTTCTTCCGCTAATGTGACCTTGGCTCTTTTGTGAGATCCACCACTTCAGTATTATCATAGTACAATGTAATGGGATCTTTACTACTAGGTATCACATCTAGCTCCTGGATAAAGATTCGCATCCAAACTGCTTCTTTAGCTACCTCAGAAGCTACGATGTACTTGGAATCTGCTGTAGAATCTGCGACCACACTCTGCTTTGAGCTCTTCCAGCTCACTGCACCTCCATTCAAAGTGAAGATGTATCCTTTTTGTGACTTCATGTCATCTTGATCAGTCTGGAGACTAGAATCTGCATATCCTCTGATGACCAGTTCCTCATCTCCTACATAAACCAGGAACATATCCGTAGTATGCCTCAGATACTTTAGGATAGTCTTGACTACCATCCAATGGAGGTCACCTGAGTCATCTTGATATCTTCCTACCACACTCAATGCATAGGTGACATCCATCCTAATACATAGCATGGCATACATGACTTACCCAATCGTTGATGCGTATGGTGTCCTTGACATTATCTTTCTTTCCTCATGTGTCTGAGGGCACATTTTCTTGGAAAGATGAATGCCATGTGACTCTGGAAACAATCCCCTCTTGGATTGTTCCATACTGAATCTATTCAATATCTTATCAATGTATGTACATTGACTTAGGCCTAGAAATATCTTGGATCTATAATGATGGATCTTTATCCCAAGAATATATGATGCCTTTCCCGAGTCCTTCATAGAGAAACATTGATTCATCCATGCCTTAACAGACTATAATACTGGTATTTCATTTCCAATAAGTAATATGTCATTAACATATAATATTAGGAACATGAATTCACTCCCACTAAACAGTTTGTAGACACAAGCCTCACATTCATTCTTGATAAAACCAAAATTTTTTATGGATTCATCAAAATGAATGTTCCATGACCTGGATGCTTTCTTTAATTCATTAATTAATTTCTTCAACTTGCATACCTTATTGGCATCCTTTGGAGTCACAAACCCTTCAGTTTATGTCATGTAGACATATTCCTGAAGGTTCCCATTAAGGAATATTGTTTTTACATCCATTTTCCAAATCTCATAGTCATGGTAAGACACAATGGAAAGTATAATTCTTGTGGATTTCAGCATTGGAACTGGTGAAAAGGTTTCATCGTAGTCAATTCCTTGACGTAGTTTAAACCCTTTTGCAACCAGTCGTTCCTTATAGGTACTGACTTGTCCTTCCATGTCCAGTTTTTCTTGAATACCCATTTTCAACCAACATGATTTACATCAACTAGAGGATCTACCAAAATCCATACATGGTTTTGGTACATGGAATCCATTTTAGAATTCATGACTTCTTTCCACTTGGCAATGTTTTTTCCACTTACTGCTTCCTTGTAGGTTAGAGGATCATTGTTATAAACTAATAATAAGTCATAATCCTCGGTAACTAGAAAACGGTATCATTCTAGTTCTCTAGCCTCTCTTGTACTCCTATGTAGTACTTGTGTCTCTAGAACAGATTCTTATTCCATGGGGCTTTGTGGAATCTGTTCCTGTACCAACTCTTGTGTACCTTGATCCTCGACTTCGTCGAAGTCTATCATGCTCCCACTATCTCTTTTGGATATGTGCTCCCTCTCAAGTAATATGGAATGTCTTGCCACTATAATATTTTTTTCAGAGGGGTTTTATAGATAATATCTTCTTGTTTCCTTGGGGTATCCTATAAAGGTACACTTTGTGCCTCAAGGTGTGATTTTGTTACCTGAAGAGGCCTTAACAAACGCTTCGCTACCCCACACATGTAAATTCGATAACATGGATTTTCTTCCACTCTAGAACTCATATAGAATACCATTTATTGATTTAGTTGGCACTTGGATTAGTATGTGTTTTGTTGTTTGTGACACATACCCCCAAAAGGATAATGGAATACTTTCATGACTCATCATTGATCTCACCATGTCCAACAAGGTGTGGTTCCTTCTTTCGCTTACACCATCCCATTGAGGTGTGTAAGGAGGAGTGAGTTGGGATAGGATCCCAAACTCCCATAAGTAATCAATGAAGTCCTGATTAAGATATTCCCCACCTTGGTCTAAGTGGAGTTTCTTAATCTTCTTATCAAGCTGGTTATCAACTTCATTATTGTATTCCTTGAACTTATCAAAGGAATCTGACTTATACCTTATTAAGTAGATATATCCATATATACTAAAATCATTAGTAAAAGTTATGAAGTACGAGTACCCACCCCTTGCTTCAACTGGAAATGGTCCACACACATTAGTATGAACTAATTCAAGAAGATATTTAGCCCTTTCACCTTTCCCACTAAATGGGGCTTTGGTCATTTTTCCTTGTAAACACGCATGACATACGACAAGTGGTTTTAGTTCAAAAGAATATAAATATCCATCTTGATGTAACTTTTTCAAGCATTTCTCATTTACATGACCTAGCCGGTGATGCCAAAGTTGGGTGTGGTATGAGTCATGTGAAGTATCTTTTTCATCGATTTCCATTACTTGGTTTGTGTAATCCAACACATAAAGGTCGTTGTATAAATGTGCCCTACCAAAACAAATTCTATATTTATAAAAGAAGCAACATTCATTTACAAACTTGAAAACAAATCCATCTATATCTATTCTAGATACATAAATAATGTTTTTGGTTACAAAAGGCACATAAAAACAACCCTTTAACACCAAGATCATCCTAGTTGGCAATGTGAGGTGGTAGTCCCCGACAGCTAAAACAACAAGTTTGTCTTTGTTGGCTGATCGTAGATCTACCTCCCATCGATCAATCTTCCTAAATCTACCAGGTTCCAGTATTTGGATACATATGTGAGAACCACAAGCTGTATCTAATACCCAATTTGTAGAAACAGATAGATTGCATTTGATAACAAATGCACATAAAGCTTCCCCTTGCTTCTTAGGCTGAGTTCAGTTCTTCTTCCAGTGTCCCCTCTTGCCACATGTGTAACAAATAGTCTCTTGATCCCTTGACTCCCCTTTGATCTTCCTTTTCTTGGAAGGTCGTGAAGAACCTTTTGGATTAAACATCTTCATCTTCCCTTTCCACTTATTCACCAAAAGGACAGAAGGCTGTTTGTACTTCATATCTTTGTCCACATGGTGAATGAGGATAAGAAGATCAGATAGAGACTTCTCAATATTTTTCATATTGAAATTGACAACAAATTTAGAGAAGATCTAAGGGATTCATGCAAGAATGATATTGGTTCCCAGTTCTTCAGGGAGTTTAAACCCTAAAACCTCAAGGCGCTCAATGTAGACAATGAGCTTAACTACATGAGGCCCCGCTGGGGAACCTTCTCCAAGATTACTCTGAAAGAGTGCCTTAGAGATCTCAAACCTTTCTTGTCTTTCTCTCTCCTGGTAAAGAGCAAGAAGGTGATTGAGCATGCTATAAGCATCCATGTTTTCATGAGACTTCATGAGCTCACTAGACATTGATGATAACATCAAACATTGAACATCAACCGTTTCATTCATATGTTTCTCATAGACCAGGAAATCCTCATCACTAACCTCTTTGGCATGCAGATTAGGTAATGCTAACTTTATTATGTAAGACTTCCATTCATGGCGTAGGATAACCTGAAGGCATCTAAACCATTCCTGGAAGTTATTTCCAGTGAGGATGTTGTCTTTATCCAGAATTGATCGTAGGGATAGTGTGGTTGACGAGCTTGTCATTTTTATTATACAATTAAAAGATCATATCATTATTATTTTCTAGATTACATTTTATGAGAAATAATATATTTTATTAAGTCTCTGACTATTTTATCAAGTCCCAATGGCCCTCACCATTGAACTCAGAATGTCCAGTTGTCATGATATTCCATTGGCAAGGATCCATATTCCCTTTTACATAACCCCAAAAAGGGTTGGTCATGCTATTAGAAGGTATTTAGGTTGCCAGTTTTTTTCCAACTACGGGCTTGCAGCTCCTTGATCTCATGAGTGGACTCCCCAATCCTAAAATCATGACTTTGGGTTTCCTCAACTCTTGCCTCCAATATTACACAAATTCTAGTAAGGTATACTCCTCTTGATGTAATATGATTAATTCAATCTAAAACCTTTCATAAGGGCTTCCTATATAAAAGTATGTGTCCCAACAAGGGTTGGTCAAACACATAGTTTTATTGATTTTTTCCCTTAATCAAGTAAAGGAAGACTTGGTCTGACTTAATATTTTATTTGAGGTATTTTTATCTCTTTTGTGTGAATTTATTATTATCACATGCATGTTAATATTAAGTGTAACTTAATTAAGTGATTAAACATGTATTGACAATATTTACGCATAAGTCTGGTTTATTTTAGTTCCATCTTGCATGCTTGTTTAATTCATTAATTATGCGATCGTGAAAACACATCCATAATGATAAACCATGAAAATGATAGAAATAAAATAAATTAAATGGAATGATCATGAGATTTTATAATGGTTAGTTTATCTAGAAGTTGATAAACTAACCCTGACCTAGGGGAGAAACACCTTGAACCTTTTGGGTTTGTGTTTACAACTTCCACCTGTCCACCCCTGTATCTCCTAATATTGGGTTCGTCCCGGCTCCATCTTGAACCACCTACACTATCTTGGGAGTTCCATCCATTAAATATTCCTTTTTTTAACTAACATATAGGTGAGGGGTAAAAAGGGGTTTTATATAAAATAAACCTTGGGCACATGGGCCATACAAATTAATGAGGAGAAGGCTCACAGGCCAAAAAATTTAATAAATAAATTAAAAGAAATCATCCACATACAAAGGTATTAATCTATATCATGATCATCCATACATGAAATGATATTTATGCATAAATAAAACTAGCATTAAATTCTTTAATAGTTCTTGTTTAAGATAAATCACGCTTGAATCAACTAATTATCATCTTTAATTAATCAATAATTTTATCTTAAACCCTTTTTTGAATTTCCTTGAGATTCTCATCCATCATAATTTTAAACAAATAAATTCATTTAAAATTATATTTGTACATAACTTGTACCTTGGAGGCAACCCGATGAATTTCTATTCATAACTACCCAATGAGTAGAAATTAACATTACGCGG
Source organism: Viscum album (assembly GCA_963277665.1). NCBI lineage: Eukaryota > Viridiplantae > Streptophyta > Magnoliopsida > Santalales > Viscaceae > Viscum > Viscum album. The sequence continues at coordinate 692,352,513 of OY728167.1, forward strand.
ATGTTAAATTAAACACATATATATAAAACACCTATCATGTGTTGTGTCTCAGCTTTATGCCCACACGATTGTACATGTATCAAGGGTTTGTATAATATAATAATAAATTTTAATAAATTAGTGTAATTTGGATGATTACACGACATGTGGTTCCAACTACACAACGTGTACTATTGTTCACCATCCAACTGAAGTACACGCCTAGGGAAACGACGTGTGAGTGTACTTCAGAAATCTTCAGAGTACACGGCGTGTCCAGTGGTCCACATGCCATGTAGTTCCTCGTTACAGAGTCTCTAGCCGGGCAAGCCGTGTACGGGGTGCACGGTCTAACCCTAACCCAAAGGGACTACACACCGTGTCCATTGGGCCAATCGACATGTAATCCAGAAACCACGTGCCACCTGTTCCTGGTCAACACACGGAGTCATTAAGACTTAGACAAACTCCAATGACATAGATTGGTTTTGTAGAGAGACAAAGCTTTAAATACATATACATTACATTACTTTTTTGAAAAAATTAATACATGAAACAAACAAATTCCCAATGACCGTATTAGTTTAGTGTCTTTGGAAACTTGGAACATAAAATTCTAATCATATTGAAAGATCTTCAACATATCCCATAAATATCTTCCCCTTTTTTTTATACCTAAAACCTTCCTTTATATCCTAGGGAAAAGAAAACATAAAAAGGGTGAGCTCAAATGCTCAGTAAGGGTAAGCATGAAGAAAATAAAACAAACCATATTCATTTGAACATACAAACATGAACATAAAGTTTAAACATCAAAATATTGAGTCGTGAAAATAAATCTTGGAAGTACATAAGTCATGGATATTAAAGGAACATTAATCATGATAAAATATCATGGGAATAAAATATGGAATTATGGAAAACCATTAAGCACATGATATGATTTCCATAGTAGCCAAGGCATTGCTTCCAAGACCATCATAGTGGACAAAGTCCATTACTGAACCGGGTTGACATGCCATTACATCCATGTCTATCTCATGAGATATAAATCTTTACCCAATTCATTGGAGGGAGATATATGTCCCACCCATCTCATATTGAAATAATTCTTATGTGTTCCACAAAATAATCATAAATCATTCATCATAACCCAAAGAATAAAATGGGTTTCATAAACATCATCTCATAATAACATAATCCATATAAAAAAATGGATATCATTTCATCATAAGAAAAATAAAACCATGTAAATAATAGATACATTATACTTTAAACATAAAGATATTAAATAATGTCATCTTAGATGTAAAATAGCTTTGATAAAACACTTGAAATGAATTCCTGAGGAAAATATCCTTTATTCTTCAAAATCATTTTATTTTCTCAAAATGCCATGTAATTTTAAAAGAAAAATATTTTGTTGAAAATAATAATGAAATCTTGTAGATGAAGCTTAATGAAAATAATGCATTATGAAACCGTAAAAATCCTTTCATTCCATATAAGTTAAAAAAACATTCTCCTTGTACTTTTGTCGGAAAAGTCAAAAAGTTCCTCGTATGGTAAACAAAAGAAATAATTCCTTCCATACCATGTGGTAAAAGTAAAAAATGGGTAAAAATTACTTTAAACATACATTAAAACATTTTTAGAAAACATGTAAACAGATGATAAATATAACCCCAGTAAATACTTACGAATAAATAATCTTAGTTAAGAACGAGATTGAAATAATTATCCCTTAACTTATGTCCAATTTCTTATATATGTGTCTGAGACTACTGTATAGTGGGTTTAAACATATTATTAACTAAAAACAGAACCATAATAATATTTATTATATCATATATGATTCACTTATGACTTTATATTACCCGTTCATTTGTTAATTCCATGTTAATGCATCGTTTTGTGTAAAATCATTTCATTTGTCGTATGTGTTTTGACTTATAATTATTCATATGATTAATTAGATCATGATTAGTTACTTCCATAATGTAAAACATGATTTATATATAATATATATTTATAATATAAATATATATAATAGATCGATAAATGGAACTAAATACACCGTTCATGGAGATGGTAGACCGTACGTACACATGAACGCTGTTTTCGTTTACTTATTAAATTGAATGGATGTAAGTAAATAAAATATACATAAATACAGTATCATTAATATTTCATATATCTCATTATTATTCATTATATATAATTTATAATCATTCTTGAGTGGTTAACATGGAGAATGAATGTCATCGCGTCTTGGAGACGGTAATCCGTACGTACGCACGAGCGATGATATTATTTCCATAATTAATGAATGGAATTGGAGTGGATGATAGAATATATAAGAATTAGTATCATGTTATAATAATAATATATAGGTCTTATTTACACACTTATACCCATCCAAGTAAGGTGGTGGTGGAAAAACAAATTACACCACGGCGTGCAGACGATATTACGTATGTACGCACGCGTGGTGATTTCGTTTTTTGTAGGATGGATAGAAGGTGAAATAGGGTTGTTTCATATTTATAATAACATATCAGTATATAAGTAATACTGATGTTATTACTTTATATTGAAACAACTAAAGAAGAGGAAGTAGAATAAGAAAGAAACATGAAAGAAACAGTAGAAGGGATTACCTCTTCCTCGGCGTGCCTCTTTTATACTTCCTCTTAGGGCACTAGAGTTGGTCTTTTGAGAAGACCAAAACCTCTTTGATATAACTAGAGAGGTTGAAAAGAGGAATTGGTAGGGTTTGTCCGAGATTCAAGGCTCAAAATGGTGTGAAGAGAAGAGGGAGGAGGTTCCCTTTTATAAGGGAGGAGAGGGGTACTTTTGGAAACCTAAAAAATATTAATTTATAATAAATTCAAACCCCACATAAAAACCTCCAAAATGACTCACACTAGAAGATGAGATGAGATAGGGTTGTAATCTCATCATCCAATAAAATCTATACATGTTTGAGGTTTATTTTAAACCTTATCACTTTGATTTATCATTATTTAATTTATTTAATTTTATTTGTGGGAATAATATTTTAATTATTAAATTGTTTTAAATACTTACTTATTTGTTGTGAATTTTCAATAATTAGATACATTATTACATTTTAGACCATATAATTTTCAATTTGTAATTTTTAAATATTTTTATGATTTTTAAACAATTTATTTATAAAATATCAATAGTGTCAATTTTGACACTATTCAATTATTTTAATTTAAATAACATCCACACAGAAGATATATTTGAACCAAAATATTTAATAGATTCATAACATGTCAAATTAATCTAAAAAATTCTTGGAGAACATTAATTTGTTCATATAATATTTATTTTAATATTTTTAAAAACATTTATTTGATATTTTTCTTAGTAAAACAATTACTACAACATTTTTGTATAATTATTTAATATATTTATTTGTTGCATAAAAATTAAAAATAAAATTCTATGATGAAGATAAATCAATTAACATTCATAATAATACTTTTACTCGAATTTATAATCTTAAAATTACAACATTTAAATTTTTATATTTATTAAATTATGAAGGTGACAACTTTGACATCATTTAAAATAATATAATATAAATGTCATAATATGTTTTATAAGGCTCCAAATGGTCCACAAGTATACACTTGGATTCTTATGGTGTAGATATACTCGACCAATAAGTTTTGGTCAAGTTTTTGGGTCTTTTATTGTGTATTATTATTTTAATAAAAACTATATTATTGATTTTTCACTAAATAAATAATTTCTTCATCATTAATGTATAAGCTATTAAAGTAATTAAATATTTCTTAAAAATTACAAATAAATTACCATGATAAAGAACAACATTTTTGCTTTCAAATGAGTATTTTTAATTGAATTTATATTCTATATAACCTTATATTAAAAAAACACTAATTATTAATGTTTGAGTGAGACATGTTTCACTTTCCTTTAAATAAAATAAACTAAAGGTCTTAATCACATACAAGTTGTAAATAAAATTTACCATAGTTACTATTCATAATGCCCAAAAATAAAAAGTATCCAATTAAAATAATTTGGACCTATTGAATCAAAATGCGGAATCCATTTTTCAAAATTCAAAAAACAGAAGATTCAGTAATTAATTTAAAATTAATCCCGTTGTCGAAAAAACGGGTTTTTGTTTAAAATATTGCAAAAGATTGAATTGATTTAACCTACAAATTCAATGTAAAATCAATTATAATGACATAAATTATATAAAATGGTAAAAATATATTCTATTTATATTTTAAAACCAGTCAACATTATAATTTAACCATATAAATTATCTCGATGATTTTTTTTAATTAAAATTTAGCGTGTTTTTACTATTCATTAAAATATGAAAGTTATCAGAAAAATATCAAAAACATATCCAAAGTAAATTTTTATATCCCGATTCAAAATAATTAGTTTATTTTGTAAAATTGAACTTATAAAAATGTCAAAAATTATATTTAAAATGAGTACACCATCAAAAGGTGGAAAAACTGCATTTGTTGAAAAAAACTTATTTTAGACGAAAAAATTATTTTGTTCTCATACCATGTTCTAGAAAATGTGTAAGATGAATTATAATGTTATAAAATTCAAAATGTAGTTAATAATATTCATAATGACTAGTTTATAATAATATTATAACAATATATCGTTGTTTAGTGAAACTCAGTATTGCGTACAACACACGCTATCGAGGAAGGTCGCTCTTGCGTGTAATGCAAATCAAGTCAGGGTTGTGGGTAGTGAAAGCTTCCTTTGGTGTTGTTTATAACATAATAAAAATATAGTTCATTTATACATTGATCAAAATCTATACTTTATGTTGTGTAAAATGAATTTTATTTAAAAGAACTTGAAATTGTGTGCAACACAAGCCAAGAATAGTGTTGGGTATACTACAAGTTAATACGGTGTTGCGTATAGTGAAAGCTAATCTTGGTGAAGTGTACAACACAAGACATAAAAGAAATTAAAAAGAATATTTCTCATAAAATATTGGGGTGTTACATTCTACCCCCTTTAAATTGAATTTCTCCCTCAAAATTCGTCAGGGTTATAAATGGTTTACTACTTTAAAGTTTTTTCATAGAAACCCACATCGTAAAAAGGAATACTAAAACATAATTTTAAAAAAGAATGTTAAAAACATAACGAAGAACCAAATTAACTCATCACTTGGTTTCCACAAAGTATAACAGAGGTGAAAATATGGATATGGAATAGAAATCTAACCATCATGTTCTGATAAAGAGTGGTATAGAACATGGCTCTGAAAAAGCCAACAATCACAAAGCCATAAATTTGTGATGCTCTAAGGTACCATCTGATTCATCGGATATGAGGGTACTAGGACAATTTTTTTTTGGTTTTCAAGATCATTTCTCTAATGTTGAAGAATTTTTGAATTAAAAGGAATACTTACTTGATTTTGGTACAATCTCACCGTTGTTCATGCCTTGATCAATTTCCACTTCATCTCTTAAAGAAATGACATTGAATTTGTCATTCGTGAAGTGTTAGCAGATCAAGAAATAGAATGATAATTCATTCCATCTATCTCTATCACAAAAAGGTTAGACCAAGTTATTAAATATACATAAGTCCATCTATGGCGAGATTAATCGTATATGGTTCCTAAAATGGACTTATACTTCATCTATCATACCGCTTAATAAAATAAAATTAATTTATACTAACCAGGGACTTCTTGTAGGCCAGTGGTAGGTGATAAAGGTCTATCGTACTTCGGTTTTGGGTTCGATTCCTGCAACCTTGTCCGACGCGACGGGTTGTCACTCATCCTACATGTTGTACTTTTTCTAAAAATACACTATTATAACATTCTATAAATAATATAAAAAAAGTTCTAGCCTTAAAAAATACTATTTGATGTCCAACTTAATCCATTACAATATTTAGGCTTATCCAAAATATTTCTATCCAATCTCATAGTATATAGAAAAAGATTACTAGAGAGGTCATCTACCAAGCATGTGAATACCATCATTTATCCCCCACATATCATAAGATATATCTTGTTGATCGCATTCCAAACATGTGAATACCTTAAACTTGTATTCTCTTGCAACATGAATTACCATAGAACCTTAGTGAAAACATGAATGTTGTCAAAAGTTAACTATTTACACATAACAAAATCCAAAAAATTATTTATACTCAAACCATGATACCACTTTGTCCTTATATCAATCATGAGCTCATTAATACTATCAAACATATTATTTTCTCTTTATCCATTCATTATGTGCATATCATCTTCTTTCCAAAAATATTTCAATCAATTTTCATGGTTACCAGTACCATATAATTATTGAAAACCAGAATAAACCAATACATAGATATTTTATTATTCCATAATACTATAAATGAGATTCCATGATACTATTTTGAAATCCCATTACATAAACACTTAATCATTCCACCACATCATTTTTATACTCAACATAACAAATAGTGATCGCATGTAACTTCCCTTTTTTCCTTTTCCTTAAGTGGTTGATCACATCGGTCATCATCAACCCTTAGATTAGGGAATTGATTAGCATAATGCCCCATTTCCTAGCACTTGTAGCATTGAAGTGTTAGTGGTACATTCTCTGTAGTCTTTTATTTATTCACATCATTAGAAACCTTTTCCCATTACTTCTGCACTCAGCTACTCGATGACCTTCTTTTCCACACTTGAAACATTTTCTAGTACCTTTTAGACAATCTTCATCATGATTCTTTCCACACTTTGAGCATAAAGAAACATTCATCTTCTTTTCACCATTGTTTTGAGATTTTTCCTTGAACTCCATCTTTCGTTTCTTGTCAAAACCATGAGATGGATATGTAACACCGAATTCTTGTTCTACCTTTATAGAACAACACACAATTTAATCATAGATACTGAAGTCTATTATATCTAATTCCCTTCTAAGACTTAGTTTTAAGCCACTGAAGAATTGATCAACTTTACTTTCAGGTTGGATGATAAATCCAGATGCATACCTTGCAAGTCTTGTAAAATTCTCTTTGTATATACCAACAGATTCATAATACTTTTCCTCAATCTCAAGGAACTCCTTTTCCATATTTGTTCGAAGAATATTAGGGAAGTACTTATTGAAAAAAAGTTCTTGAACTCATCCCATTCCATGGATTGAATTTCATCTTGGGGCCTTGTATTCTTAATTAGAGTCCACCACGGGTCTGCTTCACCTTCTAAACGGTAAACATCCAAAATGAATTCTTCATATTCTGAATAGAGAAGTATGGAAAATATCTTTTCAATGGTACTGATCCATTGTTCATCAATAAGAGGATCAAAAGACCCATTGAAACAAGGTGGATGTTGCCTCATGAAGGACTCAATAGAATATTGTACCCTTCTCTGCTCATTTGGAAGTCCAGAATGATTCATAACTTGTGTAAGTATAGCAATAAGATTTTTCACTCCATCACCCATCACATTGGTTTGTTCAGGAGGACAATCATTGCATTTTCCATTACATTGATCAACATGGTTCCTTCAGGTTCCATCCATCGTCTAAAACCCAAAAAGAATAGTGTGAGAGGAAAAATCATGCTAGGAAAACAACATAATCAAGGGGGAGTACTTTAAATATCCAACATCTTAGGTTTAATCCTATGTTATTCATGATCGTTATCATAATTATAGGACTTTAACCTATACTTATACTTAACCTTAGGGACATCCCTATACATACCTTAGAAATATCTCTAGGGATCTCACTAACGTTTTCGCATCCTAGTTTCCAAAGGTAAACTAAACCTTCACTCTGATACCAACTGTAGAGACCCAAAGCTTTACATACATATACATTACATTACTTTTTTGGAAAACTTAAAACATGACACAAACAGACGCCCAATGACCGTATTAGTTTAGTGTCTTTGGAAACTTGGAACATAAACTTCTAATCATGGTGAAAGATCTTCAACATATCCTATAAAGTTCTTCCCCTTTTTTTCTACCTAAAACCTTCCTTTATATCCTGGGGGAATGAAAACATAAAAAGGGTGAGCTCAAATGCTTAGTAAAGGTAAGCATGGAGAAAATAAAACAAACCATATTCATTTGAACTTAAAAACATGAAAATAAAGTTTAAACACCAAAATCTTGAGTCTTAAAAATAAATATTGGAAGTACATAAGTCATAGGTCTTAAAGGAACATTAATGATCATAAAATAGCATGATAATAAAACATGGAATTGTGGAAAACCATTAAGCACATGATATTATTTCCATAGTAGCCAAGGAATTGTTGCCAAGACCATCATAGTGGACAAAGTCCATTACTGAACCGGGTTTACTTGTCGTTCCAACCATGTCTATATCATGAGATATAAATCTTTACCTAATGCATTGGAGGGAGATATAGGTCCCACCCATCTCATATTGAAATCATTCTTACGTGTTCCACAAAACAATCATAAATCACTCATCAAAACCAAAGAATAAAATGTCTTTTATAAACATCATCCCATAATAACATAATCCATATAAAACAAATGGATATCATTTCATCATAAAAAAAATAAAACCATGTAAATAATAGAGACATTACACTAGAAACATAAAACTATTAAATAATGTCATCTTAGATGGAAAATAACTTTTATAAAACACTTGAAATGAATTCCTGAGGAAAATATCCTTTCTTCTTCAAAATCATTTTTTTCCTCAAAATTCCATGCAATTTTAAAAGAAAAGGATTTTGTTGAAAATAATAATGAAATCATGTAGATTAAGCTTCATGAAAATAATGCATTATGAAACCGTAAAAATCCGTTCATGTTGTATAAGTTAAAAAAACATTCTCTTCATACTTTTGTCGGAAAAGTAAAAAAGTTCCTTGTATGGTAAAAAAAAGAAATAATTCCTTCCATACCATGTGGTAAAAGTCAAAAATGGATAAAAAGGACTTTAAACATACATGATTTTTTTTAGAATACATGGACATGGATGATAAATATAACCCCAGTAAATACTTACGAATAAACAATCTCGGTTAAGAATGAGATTGAAATAATTATCCCTTAACTTATGTCCAATTTCTTTCATATGTATCCGAGACTCCTGTATAGTGGGTTTAAACATATTATAAACTTGTAACAGAACCATAATAATATTTATGATATCATATATGATTCACTTATGACTTTATATTACCCGTTCATTTGTCAATTCCATGTTAATGCATCGTTTTGGGTAAAATCATTTCATTTGTCGTATGTGTTTTGACTTGTAATTATTCATATGATTACTTAGATCATGATGAATTACTTCCAGAATGTAAAACATGATTTATATATAATATATATTCAGAATATAAATATATATAATATATTTATAAATGGAACGAAATACACCGTTCATGGAGACGGTAAACCGTACGTACGCATGAACGCTGTTTTTGTTTCCTTATTAAATTAAATGAATGTAAGTAAATAACATATACATAAATCCAGTATCATTATTATGTCATATATATCATTATTATTCATTATATATACTTTATAATCATTCTTTAATGGTTAACATGGAGAATTAATTCCATCGCGTCATGGAGACGGTAGTCCGTACGTACGCACGAGCGATGATATTGTTCCCATAATTATTGAATGGAATTGGAGTGGATGATAGAATATATAAGAATTATTATCATGTTATAATAATCATATATAGGTATTATTTACACTTTTATACCCATCCAAGTAACGTGTTGGTGGAAAAATAGATTACACCACGGCGTGGAGACGGTATTCCGTACGTACGCACGCGCGGTGATTTCGTTTTCCATAGGATTGATAGAAGGTGAAATAGGGTTGTTTAATATTTATAATAACATATCATTATATAAGTAATACTTATGTTATCACTTTATAGTAAAACAACTAAAGAATAGGAAGTAGAAGAAGAAAGAAACTTGAAAGAAACGGTAGAAGGGATTACCTCTTCCTCGATGTGCCTATTTTAAACTTCCTCTAATGGCACTAGAGTTGGTCATTTGAGAAGACCAGAACCTCTATGATATAACTATAGAGGTTTAGAAGAGTAATTGGCAGGGTTTGGCCGAGCTTGAAGGCTCAAAATGGCGTGAAGAGAAGAGGGAGGAGGTTCCCTTTTATAAGGGAGGAGAGGGACACTTTTGGAAAACTAAACAATATTAATTTATAATAAATTCAAACCCCACTTAAAAACCACCAAAATGACTCACATTAGCAGATGAGATGATATAGGGTAGTAATATAATCAACCAATAAAATTTATACATGTTTTAAGTTTATTTTAAACCTTATCACTTTGATTTATCATTATTTAATTTATTTAATTTTATTTGTGGCAATAATATTCTAATTATTAAATTGTTATAAATACTTACTTATTTGTTGTGAATTTTCCATAATTAGATAAATTATTAAATTTTCGACCATATAATTTTCAATTTGATATTTTTAAATATTTTTATGATTTTTAAATAATTTATTTATAAAATATCAATAGTGTCAATTTTGACACTATTCAATTATTTGAATTTAAATAACATCCACACAAAATATATATTTGAAAAAAATATTTAATAGATTTATAACATGTCATATTCAAATAAAAAATTATTGGAGCACATTAATTTGTCCATATAATATTTATTTTAATATTTTTAAAACCATTTATTTGATATTTCTCTTAGTAAAATAATTACTATAACATTTTTGTATAATTATTTAATATATTTATTTGTTGCATAAAAATTAAAAATAAAATCCTATGATGAATATAAATCTATTAAATTTTATAATAATAATTTTACTCAAATTTATCATTTTAAAACCACAACATTTAAATTGTTATATTTATTAAATTATGAAGGTGACAACTTTGACATCATTTAAAATAAAATAATATAAATATCATAATCTGTTTTATAAGGCTCCAAATGGTCCACAAGTTGGATGATTATGGTGTAGATATACTCAACCAATATGTTTTGGTCAAGCTTTTGGGTCTTTTATTGTGTATTATTATTTTAATAAAAACTATATTATTTATTTTTTACTAAATAAATAATTTCTACTCCATTAATGTATAAGCACTTAAGGTAATTAAATATTTCTTAAAAATTACAAATAAATTACCACGATAAAGAAAATAATTTTAGATTTCAAATGATGATTTTTAATATAATATATATTCTTTATAACCTTATATTAAAAATACACTAATTATTAATGTATGAGTGAGACATATTTCACATTCCTTTAAATAAAATAAACTAAAGGTCTTAATCACATAAAAGTGGGTTCCAATAGATTCCATTTCGACCCAATTATGTTTTAGGACGAAATATAATCATAAAATTATATTAAGACAATTGTTAGGGTAATTTGTTAATATTAGTTTTACCCTTAATTACCTAATTTACCTTTAACTATGGTAAATAAAATTTACCGTAGTTACTATTCATAATGCCCAAAAATAAAAAATAGCATATTAAAATAATTTGGACCTACTGATTCCAAATATGGAATCCATTTTTCCAAATTCAAAACACATAAGTTGCATTAATTAATTTAAAATTAATCTAGTTGTCGAAAAAAATGGGTTTTTGTTTAAAACATTGCAAAAGATTGAATTGATTTAACCTACGAATTCAATGTAAAATAAATTCTAATGACATAAATTATATTAAATAGTAAAAATATATTATATTTATACTTTAAAACCATTAAAAATTATAATTTAACCATATAAATTATCTCGATGAAAAAAATTGTTTTTAATTAAAATTTAGCGTGTTTTTACTATTCATTAAAATATGAAAGTTGTCAGAAAAATATCAAAAACTTATCCAAAGTAAATTTTTATATCCTGATTCAAAATAATTAGTTTATTTTGTCAATTTTAACTAATAAACATGTCAAAAATTATATTTAAAATTGATGCGCCATCAAAAGGCAGCAAAACTGCATTTTTTGAAAAATATTTATTTTACCCGAAAAATTTATTTTGTTCTCATACCTTCTTCTAGAAAATGTGTAAGATAAATTATAATGTTATAAAATTCAAAATGCGGTTAATACTATTCATAACTACTAGTTCATAATAATATTATAACAATATATCTTTGTTTAGTGAAACTCTGTATTGCGTACAACACACGCTATCGAGAATGGTCGCTCCTGCGTGTAATGAAAACCAAGTCAGGGTTGTGTGTAGTGCAAGATTAATTTAGTGTTGCGTATAACATAATCAAAATATAGTTCATTTATACATTGATCAAAATCTATACCTGATATTGTGTAAAATGAATTTTATTCGAAAGAACTTGAAATTGTGTGAAACACAAGCCCAAAATAGTGTTGCGTATACTACAAGCTAATACTGTGTTGCGTATAGCGCAAGATAATCTTGGTGAAGTGTACAACACACGACATCAAATAAATTAAAAAGAATATTTCTCATAAAATCTCAGGTTGTTACATTCTACCCCCCTTAAAATGAATTTCACCCTCAAAATTCATCAGGGTTATAAATGGTTTACTACTTGGAAGTTTCTTTCATAGAAAACCACATCGTAAAAAGGAATTCTAAAACATCATTTTAAAAAGGAACGTTAGAAACATAACGGATACCCAAAGTAACTCATCACTGGGTTTCCACAGAGGAGAACATAGGTGAAAATATGGATATGGAAGATAAATCTAACCATCATGTTCTAATGAAGAGTGGAAGAGAACATTACTATGAAAAAACCAACAATAAAAAAGCCATAAATTTTTGATTCTCTAAGGTACCATCAGATTCATCAGATATGAGGGTACTAGGACAAATTTTTTTTGGTTTTCAAGATCATTTCCCTAATGTTGAAAAATTTTTGAATTAAAAGAAATAATTACTTTATTTTGGTACAATCTCACCGTTGTTCGTGCCTAGATCAATTTCCACTTCATCTCTTAAAGAGATGAAGTTGAATTTTTCATTCGTGAAGTGTTAGCAGTTCATGCGATAGAATGATAATTCATTCCATCTGTCTCTATCACCAAAAGGTTAGACCAAGTTATTAAATATACATAAGTCCATCTATGGTGCGATTAATTTTATACGGTTCCTAAAATGGTCTTATACATCATATATCATACCTCATAATAAAATAAAATTAATTTATACTAACCAGGGACTTCTTGTTGGCCAGTAGTTGGCGATAAAAGTCTGTCTCACTTCGGTTGTGAGTTCGATTCCCGTAACCTTGTCTGATGCGACGAGTTGTCGCCCGTCCGGAAGGTTGTCCTTTTTCTAAAACTACACAATTATAACATTCTAAAAATAATATAAAAAAAGTTCTAGCCTTAAACAATACTATTTAATGTCCAAATTAATCGATTACAATCTTTAGGCTTATCCAAAATATTTCTATCCAATCTCATAGTATAAAGAAAAAGATTACTAGAGAGGTCATCTACCAAGCATGTGAATACCATCATTTATCCCCCATATATCATAAGATATATCTTGTTTATCGCATTCCAAACATGTGAATACCTTAATCTTGTATTATCTTGCAACATGAATTACCATAGAACCTTAGTGAAAACATGAATGCTGTCAAATGTTAACTCTTTCCACATACCAAAATCCCAAAAATTCTTTTACTCAAACCATGATATCACTTTTTCCTTATATCAATCATGAGATCATTAATACTATCAAACATATTATTTTCTCCTTATCCCTTCATTATTCTCATATCATCTTCTTTCCACAAATATTTCAATCACTTTTCAGGGTTACTGGTACCATATAATTATTGAAAACCATAATAAACCAATACATAGATAATCCAATATTCTATAATACTATAAATGAGATTACATGATACTATTTTGAAATCCCATTACATAAACACTTAATCATTCCACCACATCATTGTCATACTCAACATCACAAATAGTGATCGCATGTGACTTCCCTTTGTCCTTTGCCTTAAGTGGTTGCTCACATCGATCATCATCAACCCTTGGATTAGGGCATTGATTAGCATAATGCCCCATTTCCTTGCACTTGTAGCATTGAAGTGTCAGTGGTACATTCTCTGTAGTCTTTTCTTTATTCACGTCATTAGAAACCTTTTTCCCATTACTTCAGCACTCAGCTGCTCAATGACCTTATTTTCTATACTTGAAACATTTTCTAGTACCTTTTAGAAAATCTCCACCATTATTCTTTCCACACTTTGAGAAAAAATAAACATTCATCTTCTTTTCACCATTGTTTTGAGATTTTTCCTTGAAATCCATCTTTCGTTTCTTGTCAAAACCATGAGATGGATAATCAACACCAACTTCTAGTTCTACCATGATAGCACAACGAATAATTTCTTCTTAGCTACTAAATTCTCTTATAGCTAATTCCCTTAGAAGACTTGGTTTTAAGCCACTGAAGAATTGATCAACTTAACTTTCAGGTTGGATGATAAAGCCAGATGCATACCTTGCAAGTATTGTAAAATTTGTTTCGTATATACCAACAGAATCATCATCCTTTTTCTTAAGCTCAAGGAACTCATTTTCAATATTTGTTCGAAGAATATGAGGGAAGTACTTATTGAAAAACAAGTTCTTGAACTCATCCCATTAAATGGATTAAATTTCATCTTGGGGCCTTGTATTCTTAATTAGAGTCCACCACTGGTCTGCTTCACCTTCTAAACGGTAAACAATCAAAATGAATTTTTCATGTTTTGAATAGCGAAGTATGGAAAATATCTCTAGGAATCTAACCTATACTTATACTTAACCTTAGGGACATTTCTTAACATACCTTAGAAATATCTCTAGGGATCTCACTAATGTTTTCGCATCCTAGTTTCCAAAGGTTAACTAAATCTTCACTCTGATACCAATTGTAGAGACCCAAATCTTTACATACATCGACATTACATTAATTTTGTGGAAAACATAATACATGACACAAAAAGATGCCCAATGACCGTATTAGTTTAGTGTCTTTGGAAACATGGAACATAAACTTCTAATCATGGTGAAAGATCTTCAATATATCCCATAATGATATTCCCCTTTTTTCTACTTAAAACCATACTTTATATCCTGGGGGAAAGAAAACATAAAAAGGGTGAGCTCAAATGCTCAGTAAGGGTAAACATGAAAAAAACCATATTCATTTGAACTTAAAAACATGAAAATAAAGTTTAAACATCAAAATCATGAGTCGTGAAAATAAATATTGGCAGTACATAATTCATAGATCTTAAAGGAAAATTAATTATCATAAAATAGCATGTGAATAAAACATGGAATTGTGGAAAACCATTAAACACATGATATGATTTCCATAGTAGCCAAGGCATTGCTACCAAGACCATCACAGTGGACAAAGTCCATTACTGAACCGGGTTTACATGCCGTTCCAGCAATGTCTATCTCATGAGATATAAATATTTACCCAATGAATTAGAGGGAGATATAGGTCCCACCCATATCATATTGAAATCATTCTTACGTGTGCCACAAAACAATCATAAATCGTTCATCATAACCCAAAGAATAAAATGGGTTTCATAAACATCATCCCATAAAAACATAATCCATATAAAACAAATGGATATCATTTCATCATAAGAAAAATTAAACCATGTAAATAATAGAGACATTATACTTGAAACATAAACATATTAAATAATGTCATCTTAGATGGAAAATAGCTTTGATAAAACACTTGTAATGAATTCCTAAGGAAAATATCCTTTATTCTTCTAAATCATTTTCTTTTCTCAAAATTCCATGAAATTTTAAAAGAAAAGGATTTTGTTGAAAATATTCATGAAATCTTGTAGATTAATCTTTATGAAAATAATGCGTTATGAAACCGTAAAAATATGTTTATGCCGTATAAGTTAAAAAAACATTCACCTAGTACTTTTTTCGGAAAAGTAAAAAAGTTCCTCTTATGGTAAAAAAAATAATTCCTTCCATACCATGTGGTAAAAGTAAAAAAAATGGGTAAAAAGGACTTTAAAAATACATGAATTTTTTTTAGAAAACATGGACATGGATGATAAATATAAACCCAGTAAATAATTACGAATAAAAAATCTCGGTTAAGAACGAGATTGAAATAATTATCCCTTACCTTATGTCAAATTTCTTTCGTATGTGTCCAAGACTCCTGTATAGTGGGTTTAAACATATTATTAACTTGTAACAGAACCATAATAATATTTATGATATCATATATGATTCACTTATGACTTTATATTACCCGTTCATTTGTCAATTCCATGTTAATGCATCATTTTGGGTAAAATCATTTCATTTGTCGTACGTGTTTTGACTTGTAATTATTAATATGATTACTTATATCATGATTAAATACTTCCAGAATGTAAAAAATGATTTATATATAATATATATTCAGAATATAAATATATATAATAGATTGATAAATGGAATGAAATACACCATTAATAGAGACGGTAGACCGTACATGCGCATGAACGTTGTATTTGTTTCCTTATTAAATTGAATGGATGTAAGTAAATAACATATACATAAATAAAGTATCATTATTATGTCATATATCTCATTATTATTTATTATATATACTTTATAATCATTCTTGAATTGTTAACATGGAGAATGAATGTCATCGCGTCGTGGAGACGGTAATCCGTACGCACGCACGAGAGATGATATTGTTCTCATAATTATTGTATGGAATTGGGGTGGATGATAGAATATCTCAGAATTAGTATCATGTTAAATAATCGTATATAGTTATTCTTTTCACCCTTATACCCATCCAAGTAAGGTGGTGGTGGAAAAACAGATTACACCACAGCGTGGAGACGGTATTCCGTACGTACGCACGCGTGGTGATTTCATTTTCCGTAGGATGGATAGAAGGTGAAATAGGGTTGTTTAATATTTATAATAACATATTAGTATATAATTAATACTTATGTTATTACTTTATAATTAAACAACTAAAGAAAACTAAGTAGAAGAAGAAAGAAACTTGAAAGAAATGGTAGAAGAGATTACCTCTTCCTCAACGTGCCTCTTCTAAACTTCCTCTTAGGGCACTATAGTTGGTCTTTTCAGAAGTCCAGAACCACAATGATATAACTAGAGAGGTTGAGAAGAATAATTTTCCGGGTTTTTCCGAGCTTGAAGGCTCAAAATGGTGTGAAGAGAAGAGGGAGGAGGTTCCCTTTTATAAGGGAGGAGAGGGGCACTTTTGGAAACCAAAAAAATATTAATTTATAGTAAATTCAAAACCCACTTAAAAACCTCCAAAATGACTCACATTCTAATATTAGATTATATAGGGTTGTAATATCATCAACCAATAAAATTTAGACATGTTTTAAGTTTATTTTAAACCTTATCACTTTGATTTATCCTTATTTAATTTTATTTGTGGCAATAATATTCTAATTACTAAATTGTTATAAATACTTACTTATTTGTTGTGAATTTTCCATAATTTGATACATTATTAAATTTTAGACCATATAATTTTCAATTTGTAATTTTTAAATATTTGTATTATTTTTAAACAATTTATTTATAAAATATCAATAGTGTCAATTTTGACACTATTCAATTATTTGAATTTAAATAACATCCACACATAATAAATATTCGAACCAAAATATTTAATAGATTCATAACATGTCATATGATTCTAAAAAATTCTTTTAGTACATTAATTTGTTCATATAATATTTATTTTAATATTTTTAAAACCATTTATTTGATATTTCTCTTATTAAAATAATTACTACAACATTTTTGTATAATTATTTAATATATTTATTTGTTGCATAAAAATTGAAAATAAAATAATATGACGAATATAAATCTATTAAATTTCATAATAATACTTTTACTAGAATTTATAATTTTAAAATCACAACATTTAAATTGTTATATTTATTAAATTATGAAGGTGACAACTTTGACATCATTTAAAATAAAATAATTTAAATGTCATAATCTATTTTATAAGTCTCCAAATGGTCCAAAAGTAGACACTTGGATGATTATGGTGTAGATATACTCGACCAATAAGTTTTTGTAAAGTGTTTGGGTCTTTTATTGCGTATTATTATTTTAATAAAAACTATATTATTGATTTTTCACTAAATAAATAATTTCTACATCATTAATGTATAAGCTATTAAGGTAATTAAATATTTCTTAAAAATTACAAATAAATTACCATGATAAATAAAAACATGTTATATTTCAAATTAATATTTTTAATCGAATTTATATTCTGTATAACCTTATATTAAAAATACACAAATTATTAATGTTTGAGTGAGTCAAATTTCACTTTCCTTTAAATAAAATAAACTAAAGGTCTTAATCACATACAAGTGGGTTCCAATAGATTCAATATCAACCCAAGTATGTTTTAGGATATAATATAATAATAAAATTATATTAATACAAGTGTTAGGGTAATTTTATAATATTTTTTTACCCCTAATTACCTAATTTACCTTTAACTGTGGTAAATAAAATTTACCGTAGTTACTATTTATAATGCCCAGAAATAAAAAAGTAGCCTATTAACATAATTTATACCTACTAATTCCAAATATGGAATCTATTTTTCCAAATTCAAAACACAGAAGTTGTAGTAATTAATTTAAAATTAATCCCATTGTCGAAAAAAGGGTTTTTGTTTAAAACATTGCAAAAGATTGAATTGATTTAACCTACGAATTCAATGTAAAATCAATGCTAATGACATAAATTATATTAAATGGTAAAAATATATTCTATTTATACTTTAAAACCATTCAACATTATAATTAGCCATATAAATTATCTCGATGAAAAAAGTTTTTTTTAATTAAAATTTACCGTGTCTTTACTATTCATTAATATATGAAAGTTATCAGAAAAATATAAAAAACTTATCCAAAGTAAATTTTGATATCCTGAATTAAAATAATTAGTTTATTTTTTCAAATTTAACTTATAAACATGCCAAAAATTAGATTTAAAATGGGTGCGCCATCAAAAGGCGACAAAATTGCATTTTTTGAAAAATACTTATTTTACCCGAAAAATTTATTTTGTTCTCATACCATGTTCTAGAAAATGTGTAAGATGAATTATAATGTTATAAAATTAAAAATTAAGTTTATACTATTCATAACGTCTAGTTCATAAAAATATTATAACAATATATCGTTGTTTAGTGAAACTCAGTATTGCGTACTAGACACACTATTGAGGAAGGTCACTCCTGCGTGTAATGAAAACCAAGTCAGGGTTGCGTGTAGTGAAAGATTCCTTTGGTGTTGTATATAACATAATAAAAAAATAGTTCATTTATAAATTGATCAAAATATATACTTGGGGTTGTGTAAAATTAATTTTATTCGAAAGAACTTGAAATTGTGTGCAACACTAGCCAAGAATAGTGTTGCGTATACTACAAGGTAATACGGTGTTGCGTATAGTGCAAGATAATCTTGGTGAGGTGTACAACACAAGACATCAAAGAAATTAAAAATAATATTTCTCATAAAATCTTGGGGTGTTACAGGTTTGGTGGACCAGACCTGGTGCATTGAACCTTGACTACACAACGTGTACTGCCGAATACAGCCGTGTGTTCTAGTGTTGTACAGCCAGGAACCTTTGGCACCTCCATATGAGATACTCTATTTTATTTTAATCAAAATTAAAATAAAATATCATTTCTGTAAGGTGAAAAAGAAACGAAAGAGGAACATATCTTGAGATTCAGATTTGCAGAATGATTAACTTGAATTGAAACAACTAAATTATTAAATGCGTAAATCATCAACAAAATATTTAAACAATTATAAACTGTGATGTAACCGCTCTGATACCACTTAAAGGTTTCAGGTATAGTGGAAGCGTGGTTGGGATAGAACCCAACTTTGATTTTTACCGTGATCAATGATTATTTCGGGATCAATACGATCATGAATTCCAGTCTCCACAGAATAGAATCAAAGATTTTGATAAATAATGAAGATGCCCGAAACCTTTAGAGAGGATCTTTCACATGTTTATAATTAATTTAATTAATTTTATAAATAAAATAATACCTGTATATTCAGTATTTTATTCGTTGATGATGTTGATCATTCGGAATGACCCTTTCGGATTATCTCATTGCGCTTGCGAGGATCCAAACTAGAATCCCTCTAGCGGTGATCCACATGTGATACGATGGCCTCCGATCGACACCACTCGTTCTCTGGGTGCTAGTGCGGCGAAGCGAGTGTCTTGTGTCTGTCGTTCTTGATCACTTGTTCTTTATCCTTGAATAATGTCTCTCGTTCTTGAGAGGGGCAGGGAGAAGATTTGAGAGAGAAATTGTTTAGCTCAATAATTAACAATTCACCAAGCGTGTGGTGTGTTCGCTATAACAAAATAGATGTACTTGTCTATTTATATTCATGGAAATTTAGTTAAAATATTTAATTATGTAACAAAAATTAAATACATTCATGAACTTAGATAAAACCCATGCTCATAATAATTATACCACGTCATTATTTATGGTGAGCCAACTTGCACAAAATAGAATAAAATTCCACGTCACAAAATAATAGCAGCGTCGTTATTATTTTAACTTATTCCAACTAATAATTATTTACCATTTTGAAAATAATTATTTTACCACCAGACCGACCATGGTCTGCTCGAACTCCACTTCCATTTATTGAAAACTCGAATAAATAAATAAATAATTTAATCTCTCAAATAAATATTTTATTTACAAACTAGTAAATAAATATTTACTAAATGTTTAATAAAATAAATAAATATATTTAATTTAATTTATGCGATCATATTAACTTGAATAAAATTATTCCAAGGTCTTGAGAATAATATTTATTTCATTAATTAAATTCAAATAGAATTTAACTGTGACCACCAAAAACACTTATTGTGTGACCCTCTAGGATTCTTTCTCATTGACATTAGGTGGGGTTGCCTAAAGTCCAAGAGTACTGTCTAGAAATTGGTCAAGGAATCCAAGAGAAATAACATAAAGTCACAACAACAACATCCACATAAGAATGCTCACTGTGTAATATAATCCCTTTGTCCCGATATCTCATCAAGCAGGTTTCATGATATTGTATTCAAATTTTATGCTTGATACACCATTCTTTGACTACCTAAAATAAATTCATCATTACACCATGGACATGGAATTTCGTGCGACGGTTCTATTTAAATAAAAGGTCCAAGATATCAACTTCCATAAATGGAAGAGGCAAATATTTCCTCTACTTATCCATTAATAACATGCAACTCGTGACACACCCAACATACCTTACATCTCGCCAACTGTCTGCCTGATGGTTTTTGTCAGTAAATCAAAGTGTGCGATCGTGACTCGTATTAATGATAATATTAAAGTATAAGGATCATTACACATGCTCATAGATAGAAATATCTGATGACACCAAAACATGCGGAATTCCTACTGGCAGGTCTGTTATCATAATCTCTTATCTTAGATATTACCAAGTGTGAACTTCATGAGAGGAAGTCTCATATGCTTATGAGTACTCGCACCTGATAGTTTTCATGATATGTGTCCCATCATAGCATGTCATCCAACCACGGAACTATATTTAAGAATATTTTTATAGAATTTCAAGGTTCTCATCATAGTGGGGAACTGACATGACCTTTTCAATGCAACAAATAATCTAGGACTTTATTACATCATAGTTATGTAGAACAATGAACAATATATAATAATACATTAAATATCCATGTAATCAAAGTAAAAATAGTTGGTTCTAGAACACCAACTCTTAAAACTACTGCATGCAGTTTATGTTGTACTACAATGAATATAGTCAAATGATTGAAAAAATAGGGCAGCAATGTCAGAGTTTTTTGGCGATGTTTGCCAAATACTCTGACATCATTCCTGTCAGCCCGCTCTTATGGAGATAGTTTCCAAATTAAGTCAATGATAATTCTTGGGCAGAGATATGGGTAAAAAATCTTTTTTATTTAATGCATTATTATTTTTATTTATATGGATTAATATTTTGGTGTCAGCTTTGGTTTAAATTCCCCAATTGTGAGGGTGCACGACTAGCACATCTAAAGGATTTATGTGAGATTTGGAGTGCCTATAAGCACAAGTTGTATATTGGATGGTGTGCTAGAGTTAGAACAGAGTTAGAGGTAGTACCTATTATGGATTATTATCTTATAGAGCAGTATCAGCAGATGATTACTCATTGGATGAATATCCATTTCAAGGTATTAATCACATTTAAGGTATTTAAATAAAAATTATCATGTTTTTCATTAATACTATCTTTTGTATTATTGAATTTTATTTAGGAATCATCAAGAAGGAATAAAAAAACATTTATTCTAAAAAATACCTCCACACATTGGGACATACTACGATGTCAGATCATGAGAGGAAGCACGTATAACCGTTGTTTATAATTTTTCTTTATGACTTGCACTTTCCATTGTTTCCTCCATAATTTATACTATTGCTAAAGTTGTCATATAATTTTAGTTATGAAATTAATTATTGGTAACCTATTTTTAATTATGGTTTCCTATATTCAATGTCATTGTAGAGGAAAACATTGAATATTAAAGGACATGTTCCTCAATCAAAACTGTTTTTCTCGAGTAGAAGGAAGAAAGATGGAAGTGCGGTTAACGAAACGACCCAGAAGCAGATTGTAAGTTTTAATTTGTTGATTTCAAATTTTAATACCTATTTTGTAACATAATAATATATTTATATTTGTAAAAGGCAACTTTAGATTCCCTTGATTCCCAGGAACCTGAAAATTTTGGGCCAAATGATCACTTACATCAAGTGTTGGAAGATAAGCACCCTGGAAGAGTATGCTACCGACCTGGGAAGAGTATAGTCCCAACGAGGAATTGGTCCCCCTAAGGTACAAGTTTTAGTGCCAACGAGTTTCAGCAGGTTAAGGTACAGGCAGAACAGGCTGAAAAAAGGGCCACAGAGATGGCAGAACAATCTGCTAGGGAAAACACGACATTTATGAAACTGATGGAAGTTTTACATCCAATACTTCCACTAGAATCCAGAACAGCTTTTGATGAATATATGTCACCAATGAGTTATATATATGGTTCACTAGGTCTAAGTTCTAGTGTTGGTCAAGATGATGGTGAGGAGGAGGGTGAGGTAGAGGAGGAGGGTGAGGAGGAGGCTAAGGCGGAGGAGGAGGGAAGGGAGGAGGGTGATGAGGAGGTCGAGGCAAAGTACGAGGGAGAGGAGGAGGGAGTTGAGGAGGGAGGGGACAATGATGGGGACAAATATGAAATGAGGATAATGATTACGATGATGATAGTTATGGTAATTAAGGAAAGATTAATTCTTTAATTTTTTACTGATATTATTGTCATTTGATGTTTGATGATTTGTTGTGCCTGAATATATGTGTGATTAGGTATGTCACATTATCTTTATTTGTTTATCTATAAATAATAAAACTTGAGTTTATGATTTGATGTGACTGAATATATGTGTGACTGATTCACCCCACCCTTGGAAACCCCCACCCCCTTAGACAGCCCCCACCCCCTGGACACCCCCACCCACTTGGACAACCCCCCACCTTGGACAGCCCCCACTCCCCCCCCACCCCCTTGTACATCCCCCCTAGATACCACCCCCACCCCCTGGACACCCCATACCCCCTTGGATATCTCCCACCCCCTGGAAACCCCCTCCCCCTGGACACCCCCACCCCCACCCCACCCCCTTGGACACCCCCCGATACACCCCCACCCCCTTGGACAACCCCCATGGATAGCCCCCACCCCCTGGACATCCCCCACCCCCTAGACACCCCCACCCCCTTGGACAACCCCCCTGGACACCCCCACCCCCATGGGCAGCCACCACACCCCCTGGACACCCCTTGGACACCCTCACCCCCTTGGACATCCCCCACCCCCCTAGATACCCCCACCCCCTGGACCCCCCCAACCCCCACCCCTTGGACAACCCCCCCTGACAACCTCACCCCCCTTGGACACCCCCAGCCCCTGGAGAGCCCCCCCACCCCCCTAGACACCCCCAACCCCTTATACTACCTCCCACCCTCACCGCCTTGGACACCCCCAGACACCCCCGTGGACAGCCCCAATGGACACCACCCCACCCCCTGGACACCCCACCCCCGTGACCCCCCCCCCCTCCGCCCCCGAGACACCCCCCACCCTCACCCCCTTGGGCAACCCCCCACCCCCAGACACCCCCACCACCTTAGCCAGCCCCCCTGGACCGCCCCCTTTGGACAGTCCCCCACCCCCTCTACCCAACAACAATGAATGATATTTAGGTCACATAAAGGGATGATATACCATAGAATATTTTGGTCCATATAAACGAAAAATCTCACACAAATGAGGTAGTGTTGTCAGCATTTCAAAATCTACACCCTCAACAGACCCCCCCACCCCCACCCCCCTGGATAGCCACCCTCCCACCTAGACAGCCACCCCACCACACCCCACCTAGACTGCCCACCCCCATCCCTAGACAGCCAACACCCCCTCCCCCACACCCCTATATCCCCCCCACATGAAACCCCTCCCACACCCCACCTAGGTAGCCCCCCCAGGTATCCCACACCCCCTCCCCACACCCCTGTATCCCCCCCAGATAGCCTTCCCCCCTCCTTGAATATCCCACATCCCCCTCCCCCACACCCCATACAGCCCCCCAACCTCCCCCTACAGCCCCCCCCCCCCCGAACAACCCAAATGTCCCTCTCGGCTTCTCTGTAATGGTGAAACGATTAAAAATTTGTAAGTGGTAACTAAGTTATATATTTTTCCTCCATTTATTTTGGTTTTTTCATTCTATTTTGCTGCAATATTGATTCTAGTATCTCTTTTGGGTTCTCATCCTTGAAGTTGAAATGTTTTGAAAGGTTTTAAGTCAATTTACACCTCTTTAAGGTGTGTGTTACAATGAAATTATTTTGTTTTGAATTTAATGTTTGTTATTTCATTGTAAATTGGTTTTTATTGAATGTATGGATATATGTAATGATTCGAAAGTATATAAATGTCTCTCTTTTGAATTTCATGTTTGAAACTGAATATTTCTTTGTAAGAATTTATTAAATACCATTGATACGTTTTGAAATGGATTTAATGGTTTGTGATATATTTTGATCTGATTTAATTATTCATGGAGTGAAAACTATGTTTTAAATGTGAAATTGATTTAATGTGAGTTGTTTACCCATTGTGTGGGTTTTTATGGAATAAATGAAGCTTTTTTCTCACCCAGTGTGGTAATATACTTCTCTATACCATATATGGTCAGTATATATGTACTTATTCATTTTGAAGGTGTTACAAGTGAGGGAGAGTCATTTCTTATGTCTTGGTGTTAATAAATGCTTACTTATTCATCATCATCACTTCTTTATTGGTTATTAGAACCTTGGTACTAAGTAGGAGTACTATATTTATATTTCTCTAGAGGGTTCACTTGACACTAGTGGAACTCCAATCATGATAGGAACTAGGGTATGGTGGGGTGTGTCATCACAATGAGGCTTGTGTAGGCTAGTCGGATGACTTGTGGATTTGGAATAAAATATACAAACAATTGATTAATTATAGGAAAATACTATATAAATACCCGTGTCTCGCATTTGGGATCCCAAGGTATATCCCATGAAATGTTATATGAATGAATGAGACACACCTATATCAACCCACTTGAGATGGAGTTAACCCACCGCCTGGAAACATAGGCATAGGTTATGACCACCATCTAGGTTGGTCTTGTTCCCTTACACAAGATTATATTTTTAACCCCCAACATATCATCCAACAATAACTAGGGTTATCTTCACAATGGTACCCCATACCATTACATATGTTATCCTCTTTGACATAGAAAACATTGTAATGATTAAATACTAGGCTGTCAAAACCTGAGAGCTTCATTCCAAATACATCAATTGTCTCTATGAGTTTTTTTTGAATCTTGTTCATTGTATTATAGGCATGAGTGTTTTCTTGAATTCTATATTTTTAGTTGTTGTGTGATCATTGTATATTGATTTTGTTTTATCTTCATGTGTTGAATTCTATATATTGCAGAGGGGAGGAAAGAGGTGATGTAGGTTGCTGTCTAATTCAATACAGGGTAGGATTGCTGTGTAATTCTGTATAGGGTATGCAAGAGGGAAGGATGTTGTGAAATTCTGTGTAATCTTGGAGTACTATATACCAATGGTTTATAAACCGTTGGTATAAAGATGAATAAATTCTTCTATACCAACAATTTTAGCTGAACCTTTGGTAAAACACTATACCAATCTTTCACAAACCTTTGGTATATAGGTTCTACATATAATATATACCAACAGTTATACAAAAACCATTTGGTAAACCTATATACTATTTGTTTATAAATCATTGGTATAGGTTATAGAGTTATATTTACCAACGGTTACAAACTGTTAGTACTTCTGTATTGCAACAGCTGGCCAAAACCGTAGGGAAATTGGATTTTTTACTGGTCTAAGCCAACACTTTCCTTGTAACCATTGGTATAAGGCTATCCCCATGCCTTATCACCAAACGGTTTGGAAAACTATTGGTATAACATATACCAATGTTTTGGAAGCCTATCCCAATGGATTTAAACCATTGGGATAACCTTGGTTTCTATTAGTGTAAAATCATTCGAAACACATATAATTAGAAGGACAATAAATCAATGAGATTGCTTGAGTTGGTGCATATTGATGTGTGTGGGATAATATCACCCAATTCCATGGATGTAAAAAGGTACTATGTTCCATTTATCAATGATTACAACAATATGACATGGTTGATGGTGATATCTCACGAATCTGAAGTGTTCAAGAGTATAACACATCATCAAATATTGGCAGGGGAGATTCTTGGGCTGAAAAATCAAATATTCAAGACTAATAATGGTACATAATTCACCAAAAATTATGTGGACGAATATCTCAAGAAGAATAGGGATTTAGTGGTAGAATCATCAACAAAACAATGTCATTTAGAGGATAAACTAGATTACGAGAAACATGACATGGTCAATGATCATTGAGAAATATCCACCATATATGTATTGGATGGAAGCAGTGCTTACATTATTCTATATCTCTAATAGGGTTTTAATGTATGGACAAAGAGAATACACCCTATGAGACATGGTACGGGAAGAATCCAACACTGTAATAATTTTGATTTTTCAAAAGTTCTTTATTCTCAAAAAGGATATGAAATTCAATTTTGAAGCTCATGGGGATTGAAGTATTTTTCTTGGACACTCATCCAAAATCAAGACATAAAAATGATACAACAAAAGTCTTGGAAAAATCATTGAATGTAAAAAATTATACTATTATAGAAAATGAGTATAACTATTAATCCAGTAAGCATTTTACACAAAAAAATAGTGATGTTGAAGTGAGAAGCGTAGGGGGAGGACATGGGGAAAAAGAATATCCAAAAGAAGATGTACTATGATGAGGAAATTGAAGTAGGTTCAAAAGTTACAAAGAAGACATGTATTAAAGTTGAAATCAATGAATGAAATATCATTGGTGATCTGATAGTTGTGGCTTAAAAACAGATGATGAAGACTCTTTTTTTTATTTTATCTGAAGTAGCACCTAAATGTTTTGAAGAGGCTATGAAAGATGAAAATTTGGTCAAATCAATGCATGAAGATCATACCCAAATTGAGAAGAATAAAACATGATAAATTTAATTGAGGCTGGAAGACAAAGATGTTATCAAAACCAAGTGGGTGTTTCGAAACAAACTCAATGAAGAAGACACGATAACTTAGAACAAAGCACAACCGGTGTGAAAGAGATATTCCCAAATCAATGGAATTTGTGTTGACGAAACATTTTACCCCATGGATCGGTTGAAAAGAATTAAATTATTATTGAAAATATTTGTGAAAAGAAGAATGTAAGGCGTACCAGATGGATGTCAAATCAACATTTTTTAATGGAGTCCTAGAGGAGGAAGAGTACGAACTACCAAATGGTTTCCTAGTAGATGAATATGAGAACCAAGTTTTCCATTTGAAGAAAACGTTGTATGAGTTAAACCAAGCACCAAAATCATGGTATTCTAGGCTTGAAAAATACTTGAGAATGCTTGGATTCGGGTGAGGCGGTCTCTACATCAAGAAAGAGAATGATCAAAGGATATTTGTGCTTATTTATGGAGATGAAATATTTTTTGAATGATCAAGATAAGCACAATTCAATTTGTTTACAGAATGTATGAAGTGTGAGTTTGAGATGTTCTTTATTTTTAAGTTAACATTTTTCTTGTTTTATGGGTGATGTGAGATGCTCGGGTGGCCTGATCTTCATGGTGTGGGGTATAAGATGAAGGTTGCGGTCACAGGCTAGGTTTTGGGTGTTGAGTATGGATAGTGGATGTAAGTAGTCAACCAACACAAAAAGGATTCTGGATTACTACTTAGAAAACACACTTAAGGGAGGTATTTTATGATCAATACACAAACAACACACTTGGGTTCAGGCACAAAATTGGAGGGCTTTTGTGATGCTGGATCAATTATCTAATATGTATACTAACAAGGTAAGAGTTAACAAGGGCAAGAGGTATAATCGGAACAATCCTCACACAATAGGGAGAAACAAAGAATAAAATCTATTATAAACATGAATAAAAATAAAATTCCATGGGGTGACTGTTTATAACCAAGGTATGACACAAAAGGTCAATAGACTAACACCCTATAGTCATAAATATTATTCCTACCTTGTCACCTTAAAGTCAAAATGATAAATTATAACAAAGACTTTGGAAAAGTAGCACATTCCTTTCCACATAGATTTGACTTTGAGTACCTAGACCATTGGATTTGACTTTGGAATCCAAAGATTTCATTATAGAATATCCATGTGGGTAAGGCTTCCAAAATTCATGAGACCATGTGAGATAAGCTTAAAACATCGTGATTGAGCATGAATAAGAGAGATAGAAGATCCATTTTCTCCATCCATGAAAGGTGAGATCCATTGAGACTTTAATGAAGCGAGATGGGAACCCATTGTAGTATTCAATCTCTATAATCTATCTCACATCATCGGGTCTTTAAAATCCAAATCCTCTCCTAGCGAAATAGACTTGGTGACTTTGATGTTGTTCTCATCACCCCCCCTCTTGAAAAGGAGTCATCCCCGAATCTTCATCTTCTACACCAAAAAAAAGAGAAATATCAGAAACATTGAAATTATCACTTACAGTATACTCTTCTAGAAAATATATCTTGTAAGCATTGTTGTTAATCTTCTTGAACACTCGGAAAGGTTCGTCTCCTCATGACTTGTGTTTTGATTTTCACTTGTTAGGAAATCTTTCCCTTGTCATATGAATCAAGACTAAGTCATCTGGATCAAACAACACTTTCTTTTGACCCTTGTTTACATGATCACCATATTTTTGGGTCATTCACTCTATATTTTCCCTTTCCTTTTCATAGAGTTTCTTGATGATTTTTTCATTCCCATTTTGATCCATATTATATTATTCTAGCATAGTCAATAGAACTAGATCAATAACGTCAATGGAGTTAAATCCATAAACAATTTCAAAAGAAGAATATTGAGTAGTGTAATTCTTGACCATGTTATATGAAAATTCCACATGTGGAAGACACTCCTCCCAATTATTGAGATTGTTCTTAACAGTTGTCCATAGAAGGGATGATAGTGTCTGATTAACCACCACTGTTTTCCCATCAGTTTGTGGATGAAAAGTAGTGGTGAATAGTAACATCATACTCTATTTTCTCCACAAGTTCATCCAAAAGTAACTAAAGGATTTTTTTGCCATGATCTGACACGATATTCCTAGTCATTTCATGGATTTTTATTAATTTCATAAATTTAGGTTTTGTGGTGTTAGTGAAATCATCTATTTTGTGATAAGAAATAAAATGTGTCATTTTAGAAAATAGATTCACTACAACAGAAATAGAATATCTCACCCTATTTTTCCTTGGTAACCCCCACAATAATGTTAATTGATATGTCATTTCAAGGGGTTTTGGGGATTGTAAGAGGAAGATATAATCCATATGAGTTTAGTTTATATTTTTCTTAATGGAATATAATTCACTTCTATCATTTTTTTTAACATCTCTAGACATATTAGGACAATAAAAATTATCACTAAGAAAACTTAGTTTTTGAATCCACGAAATGTATCATTAACCCACTAGAATGTGACTCCTTTAGTAAAAGTAAATGGATAGAGAATTTTGGAATACCAAGATTATCATTCCAGAATAAGAATTTTTCATGTAAATAAAACTTTTCCCAATTAACTCCAGGATTGAAATGACCATAATTTTCACAAAAATTGATATCAGTAGCATATAAATCCTTAACATATTTAAAATAGGAACTTTAAAATCCAACAAGGATAAAAGATAAAATCTATGTGAAAGTTCACCAGCTACAATATTTTCTTTAACCTTGTTATTATTGATGACATATGGAAATAATTAAATGAATTAATGCCATCTACTATGTATCCTATTTAGTTTATGTTGTATCCTAATGTATTTAAGATCCTTGTGATCAGAATGGATAAAAAAATATTTAGGCCAATGATAATCCTTCCATGTTTCTAGTACTCTAAAAAATGCATACAACTATTTATCATATGCAACATAGTTTAGAGTTGAACCACTTATCATCTCACTAAATTAATAAATAGGCTTACCTTCCTGCATAAGTACTCTACCAATACAAATTTGACTTGCATCAAATTAATCCTCAAGGTCTTATTGAAATCAGGGAGGGTAAGAAGAGATGCGTGTTTGAGTCTCTTTATGGGTGCATGAAAATCCTTCTCTTGAGTTCTCCCCCATTTGAAAGGAACATTCTTCTTTGTAAATTAATTCAACAATGTTGTTAGTGTGAGTTATTCTGTCACGAATCTCCTATAAAAAATAACAAGCCCATGGGAGCTTTTTACCTACCCAATAGAGGTTGGAGTCTAACACTCTTTAATGGATTTAATCTTCTCAATATCTACCTGATCTTTATCATTGCTTACAAAAAATACATGGAATACAATTTTATCAAGAAAAAATCAACACTTTTTTTATATTTACAAAAAAAATCCTATAGTAAAACCTCTAAACCACCAAATTTTTTCCAATATATGCATGTATCCACTTAAATGTGCTATTCACATTAGTGAGACCAAAGCGCATAACTAACCATTCATAAAGTCCATGTTTTTCCTTAAATGTAGTTTTACACTCATCTTTTTTAATCATAATCTAATGAAAACCACTTCTTAAATTACTTTCTTAGAAAATAGTAGGGCCATTTAACTCATCTATCATGTCATCTAACCCAGTGTTAGGTTGACGTTATTTAACCGTGATGTTATTAATGGCTCTTCAGTTAATACACATTATTTATGTTCTTTCCTTATTGGGAACCAGAAGCATGGGTAAAATATAGGGACTAAGGATATCTTTGATAGGTCTCACATACAAAAAATCTTGAACTTCCCTTGTAATTTCTTTTCTCTGCTCTAGGTTGGTGTGATATGTTGGGCAGTTTGGTAGTGATGCTCTAGGTATGAGGTTAATTTGATTCTCAATGCCTCTAATGTGTGGAAAACTGGGTGTCACTCCTTTGGAACACACATCATCAAATTTCTACAATAAAGACTCAATGACATGTGAAAAATTAGATGTTAAGTCATCAGTGTAAAAACATCACCTCTTTTTACATAATTACTAAAAGGTTTTTTTTGAGAAATCAAAGCATCCTTAACCTCACACTTTTTTCCAACATCACACTTTTTTCCTCTCTAAAATATTTTTTCTGACTTGATTTTTCTTTTCTCCCCATTTTTATTCTATCTTTTTCTCTTTTTTAATTATTTTTTTTCATTTTTTCTCTTTTTTCCCTCATCACTTATTTTTTTCTACTCTCTCAGAATACGTCTTTCCAAAAAAAAATTGGGGACATTAGGATGAGGGTTATAAGTTCCCCTCAGAGTAAAAAAGAATGATAGTTTAAAAAACCATCATTTTTCACATGCCAATCATATTTTCATGGACGATCTAGTAAGTGGAATACTTCCATTGGTACCACATCACATCGTACATAATCATTATATTTCCCAACAGTGAATAAGAACTTAACCTATTTGGTGACCTTTATCTCTCCACAAGCATTCAACAACTGAATCTATTATGGATGTTGGTGCTTCAAAGTTGGAAGTCCTAAATTCTCCAATAACTCAGTTCTCACCACATTGCTATAGATTCCTCCATCAATAAAAAAACTACATTCCTTCCCATGGATCATGGATTATGTATAGAAAAATTTACCCCACTACTCCTCTCTAATGTCCAATTGTGTGTTTTAAACTCTCCCAATGACAAGAATCTCACCATATTCTGAAAATCAATTTCGGTGGATTCCTCCTCTTCTTCCTCCAATATCTCTCTATTAGTCTCCCATTATCCATACTTGTTGATGGTCATGGTGCACCAGTTTGGGAATTCACTAGAAATGTTGCACCTTGACATATGAAACATAGAATATCCTGAATCTTGGTTTGGTTAGCCACAAAAGTAGGTTTCTTAGGTGGAAGAATTACCGTGTTATTTTTTTGATGAACCACCTCTTTTAGATTTGATGATTCTTTAATCTCCTTCTTAAAATTTCTCATGAAGTGAAAGTGGTAGTGAGTTTCCTCATGTTTTTACTCATTTTTATTTGTTGTTTGATCTTGGTGGCTTGGTGGATCATATCTTGTATCTCTATAGGGCCGTATATCTCAACTTAATTGACAATATCCCGATTGAGTATTTGTTAAAATAGTTCCATGGTTTCCTCTGGATCCTCTTAAATGTTTTCTCTAAACATGAAAATATACATATCATCTAGTAATATTCAGCACTCTTACAACCTTGGGTGAGGTGTTGAAGTTTTTTGTGGAGATCTCTGGGTTAGGGTGAGGGAACAAACCACTTCCTCATGAAAAACTTTTTTTATCTCAAGTGTTGATGGGATTTCTGTTCTATCTTGACCTCTCCTTTTTCATTTGATCCTAAAAAATTAATGCATAATCATAAAATTCAAGGGAAAAAAGTTTGAACTTTTTCTCCTTGGAATAATAATGAGTTGAAAATACACTCTCAATTCGCACCTGCCACTCCAATTATTTTTTTGGATCGCTTTTTCCTTGAAAATAGGGGAAGTTCACCTTAATACCTCCAAGGATTTCATCATTATGTGGTCTCCATATCCCTCCTCTATTTTTAGAAAAAAACAACTCCTTTGTAGGATGTCCTCAAAATCATCATCAATGTTTTTTATCTCCTCCATTATGTTGGGGATAAATTGTGCTAGAGCACGCCGCAGGTTGTCATATATCTTCCTCAGGCTTGTTTGATTCTCCAGGTTATCAATCCTTTCATGTAAAACCTTCAACTTCCAATCAATAATATTCTATAAATGGATCATCAAAGAATTCATTAGGAGTGTATCTTTTGATTAGGGAGATCTACTTTGACTGCCTTTATCGCAAGCATGAGTAATTTTCTTCCCATGATATTTTTCAATGGTATATAAAATGAACACAAACACACATGGTGAGAAATACGCACACTCACATGCCAAAAGACACGCACACACTCACACTCACAAAGATACAATCACAAAAACATGGACACACCCACACAAGTAAGATATAAAGACACACACACATAATATGTACACACTCAAACACACAATGATACACACTCACACATAGAATTTGTACACACTCACACACACAAGGATACACACTCACACACACAAGTTTTACACACTCACACACACAAGGATACACACCCATGGATGTTTTTTTCTTATTTATCTCCACTCTCAACACTCAACACTTAATTAAAATCCCAAACCCTTATGAAATATAATACATCATTTATATAGATCATGAGCCACCAATACTTAACCAACCAATATGGGGTAGGGGAATAGATTAAAAAACACATATGAGAGGAAAAGTCTTATAAAATGGTAAAGGATGGAAAAGAGGGAAGAAAATATGGGTAAAAGGTAGAAATGGTAGGAATGTTTGGTATGTGGGGTTTTTACCAATTGTGAAAGATAAGAAAAATTAATAACAATATCATCCCAATTTGAAATGGCAATGAAGTAAAATTATGGAGAAAGTGATATAATAAAATAAAAAGTGTTAATATTTTAAAGCACAAACTGATGAAGAAGTGATGGTACTGTTATCTTTTCATAACCCTTTATATAAATCTCAAAATGAATGGGATTGAAGAAGTGAGATATTCATTTTTTTATTTATACAAATCACATAAAGTGAATCAAATGAGAAAATAAGATGAATGAATAATGGGTTCAATGTAAAATATTTCAAGGTTGAACAACATTGTACAATTCTGGATTTTTTCAAAGAAATGTTTTTTTGTTTTTTTAATGGGTGGATAAAATGGAAAAATAATAAAGTTAAAGGATAGAAGTAATTTAAATGAAGGGATAGATATCTTTTCAACTAGATCTATGATACATGTGAGATGCTCAGGGTGGCCTGATCTTCATGGTGTAGGGTGGCAGATGAAGGATGTGGTTTGCGGTTAAGTGCGAGGTGATGGGTATAGATAGTGGATTCAAGTATTCAATCAACTCTATAAGTAGTGTGAACTACTACTTAGACAACACACTCAAAGGAGGTATGTGATAAACAATCCAAAAAAATTAAATTCAGTTGAGGCATGGAATTGGTGGCTTTTGTGATCTTGGATCACAAATCTAATATATATACTGACAAGGAAAGAATACACAAGAGCAAGGGGGATAATCAGAACAATCCTCACACAATAGAGAGATAGAAATCATAAGCTCTCTATTACAATTTTGAATCAATATGAAATGACATGGGGTGACACAAAAGGTCAAGGGTCTAATACCCTAAATTCATAAATCATATTCCTACCTTGTCCCATTAAATTAAAAAAGATAAAGTCTAACAAAGACTTTTTTGAAAATTAACACATTCCTTTCCACCCATAGTTCACGAGATTTGACTTACCCAGCCCACCAAATTTGACTTTGGTGTAAAAAGATGCCATTATAGAATCTAAATGTGGGAAAGGCTTTCAAAATTCGAGAAACCATGTGGTCCAAGCATAAAACATCATGTTTGGGCTTGAATAAGATAGATAATAGGCCCATTTTATCCATCCGTGCATGGTGAGATCAATTGGTCCTTTAATGAAGTGAGATGAGCACCCATTGAAGAATTCATCCTCTTTAATCTCCCTTGAATCATTAGGCATTGAAAATAAAAATTCACCCAAGAAATTGACTCGGTGCTTTCGATATGGTTCTCATTAACACGTAACTCAAGGAAAGCATGACATGTTTATTTCTCTATAAAAAAGGTGAAAGAGATGCTCAATAGGTTTGAAATTGAATATTCTAGGGATATGAAAACATTGGAAACTACCTGGATGATTTTGTCAAGATATTATGATAGCGGGAAGGCACATGTAACAAAATATAGGGAAATAATTGGAATCTTATTGTACCTAACAATGACATGACCCGACATTGTGTTTTACACTTATCAAGATCTATGGTACCAAAGATATATCAAGGAAAGACACTTGATTTTCAAAAAGATGATTGTTTTTTATATCTATAACACAATGTATTTAAGTCTATTTTATCATGAAATATCATTATAGGAGTTATTGAGATACATGAATGCGGATTGAGCTAGTTTGTGAATGGTCTAAAGTAAACATTGAGAGATTCATTCTATATTATAGGTTTTTTAATTTCTTGGATTAGAAAGAAACAATATTTTATTTAAATAAGAACTATGAAAGAAATATATTGTTTTTACTCAAACATTTAGTCAATTGATATGGATGAAGAAACAACTTCAGGATTTTGGAGTTGATCTGAAATACTCTATTAGAATATCTTGTGATAAATTAATTGATATCAATATTTTTAAAAATCATATCAATCACTCAAGGAAAATGACATTGAGATATGGTATCATTTCATCAAGGAGAAGGTTGAACAAGGGCTAGTGGAGTTAGAGTGCATGTAAGCACAAAATCAAGTTGCAGAATCCTAAAAAAGGTACTACTTAAGGCTGATTTTGAGAGCCATCAGTTGGATCTTGGATTCCAACCGTCCAACTAGTTTTTTTAGAGAAGGTACCCCCACTTCATTACAAAATTTTCCATTTTTTAAAAGTTATGGTGATTATCTTAAATTAAATTATGGATTTAAAAAACTCTTGTGAACTTTTAGAGAATTTATATTTAGGTTCGTTGATGAAGGGGGAAAAGTCGCCCATGAGTTTTTTTAGAGAAGTTAGCTCTAATTAGATACGAAGATGAATTAGAGTGTTTTTTCTTGTTTACAAGGGGGGATATCCAATGATAATCTTTTGGAAAGGATTATAGTACTTGAATGTCTATTTAGGTGGATAATCTTAGTTGAGAAGTGTTGAAGAGCATGGAGATCAAAAAAGTGATTTCATGTTGAACTTTTCATTTAAACCTTTTTCTTATGATGAGTTTGATTCATTTGGGAATTCAGTTAGTGATTCTTAAATCATTGATGCACTATCTGAAGGTAATAGGATTCAAATCATGTTGTGGGTTAGTTATGATGTTTTTAGATGAAGATTTGTTGAATCGGTTCTAAAAGAGTTATCAAAAAAACCAAAGAGGGATATTGTTAGAGAAAACCCCCTTGGAGTTTTTTTTATTATGTTTGTTAAAGTAGATTGAAGGAACTTCCAAAATTTCTTGAAAATTCATTAATAACTTTTAACATGAAATCTAGTGGAGTTTTGGAAGAATCTAGGAGTAGCTCTAATAGTTACATCAGTAGGAAAAAATCATGTTGGGATATCCTTGGTCATACTGGGAGCAGTCTATGCTAGAATTTTTTTTCTAGAGGTTGGTATCACGTGGAGTGGTTCACGTCTTGAAGGGGACCCTGTGAAAGATAGGATTTGGGCTATTTGTCATCGTTAAATTCACACTGTGGAAGCTGGTGTCATGCAGTGAGTGATGTTGTGGTTTATTGGAAAATGGTAGAGTCCTTTGGTAAGGTTTTTATATACATAATATCTTCCTAGATGTTGAAATGTGTATAAGGGTAAAGTACTCACTAAGATACATAATTTGTTTAAGTGAAGTTGTAAGGGAAAAGTCACGACCTGGTCATAAGGATCACGTCATGAATGGTCCAATCCACATGTTAAGCAAGAGTACTTGGATAATACGTAAGGGTATTAGAAGATCATACATAAGAAACATTCCTTTAATATAAAAGTTAAATAAATACATAATAAGAATTCACACCATGGGAATGATGACCAAACTATGAGCAGGTTTAAGAGGATTTTATTGGTTCTAGTATATTTTAAGATGTTCAAACCATAAGTAATAATTCACACTACCACAAGTTTATAGATCGAGAAGATTTAGAGTATTATGTGAAAACATTCAAAGGGTTTTAAATGGGATATTTTTCTAAATTGGGTGGATTTGGTTGTTTACTTGGATGGAACTACGATGAAGGAACATATTTTATGGAGGTTCTTGTGGAGGTTGGAGTTCAGGGTAAATATTTCAGAATGGAATGAGGGTTATGTCATGATGGTGATTCTCACACAGTGTCTGATTCTCATATTAGTGTAAGATCACTTTGAGGCAGATAGGGTGAATCAATGATCACTTTCATTTAAGAATTATTTTATGAACTCAACCTATGAAAGTTTTTAGAGTTCTCTATCCACTCAATGATATCTCTCAACCTTATCTCTTGTGAAATAAATGTAAAGAGAGAGATCAACACATGATGTTTACAGGATTCAGCCTCAATGTGAGAACTTACACCTCTCCATGTTGGTTATAACCCCCCAACATTGATTATCCATTATCATCAATAGTAATTGGTTATAACCCTAAATTAAAAACTCCATAAACCAGTTATACCCCCAATTACAAACTTCTTCAGTGATCGGTTATACACACCAATAACAATACTCCAGTAGCTGGTTATACCCCTCAGACACAAGCTCATTCTTCAGAGCATATTCAGTGTCGAAATATCTTCTTCTCCATATGGTATTATTTCTCAAGAAAGTTTGATAGACTTTTACTATGTATAAATTCTTTAATAACTTGAAAAACTCTTACTTTGTTGACCCTAAAAATTCCTC
This sequence comes from Viscum album, assembly GCA_963277665.1. Classification (NCBI taxonomy): domain Eukaryota; kingdom Viridiplantae; phylum Streptophyta; class Magnoliopsida; order Santalales; family Viscaceae; genus Viscum; species Viscum album. The sequence goes on from OY728167.1 coordinate 692,390,935, forward strand.
TTGATATTTGAAAGACCAAGATCTACTCAGATCATAACATTACAAAACATTTTCTAGAAATCATCCCCAGGAAAGTTCCTTCTATAAATACTATATTAGGTATGATTTTTCTAATACTCTTTATTCCATTACATATTTGTCTGGTGTTACTCTCCTCATTATGATGTTTCTGGTACTCCTATCTCCAATGCATCTCTGTCTGATGCATCTTTGTCCGATGAACCTTTGTCTAGTACATTTTGTCTAGTATTACTTTCTTTCAACTAAGTGGATTCTTAGTTAACTCCTCATTGTAAACTAATAATACATTCTCTTAATATCAATAAAAAACAACAACTCTGAATGAGATATCATACTTTTATAGGCTCAACTTCCTTTAAAAATTATGGAGTAAATGGGAGCTCCAAATTTGAATTTTCTATTAAACACTCTTTTGAATGACCTCCCACCTTCAACACCTCTATATAAATCAGGCTCAACATTATTCATCAAAGTTTCCTGAAATATCTGAGTCAGTGAACTCTTTTAATCTTCCTCAAATATTTCCTATATTTTCAATCATTAAAAGCACAACTCATTATCATCACATTGTTTGACATTACAATATTTTTGTAATGTTCCTCAAACCCCCATCCAATGTAAAAACTTATATGTCCGGTCCTTTCTGTCCAATAAACCCATATTTATCCATTAGATACACACTCTTTCTTTATCTGATGAATGGTAACATATTTATAATTTTCTCTATCTGATTTTCTCTATCTGATGGATTCATGAATGTTCATTCGGTGAAATCAACTTTCTCCATCTAGATCTTTATACATACTTTCTCCGTCCAGAGTTTTCTTTATTCAAAACATCCTCAAACTTTCTCTGTCTGATAAAATCAAACCATTAATGTAGATTCCTAGTTCTTTCCTTATAATAATTTGAAATATTTCTATATATATTTCTAGAGCCAGGAGCTGAGATGTCATGCGATTCTGAGACCCGCTGTGCTCGGAATTAATTTTATAAATATATTAAGTATATTTTATATTTCATGCACAAAATACCATAAAGAAAATGAGATAAATCATAAACGATTGATCATATCAGAAACCGAAGACCACGATTGTGTCCAGAACGTGATGTTTACCCTACGCACAACATAAAATTAATTTATGCGGGATGTTCATACCCCTCGCTCATTAGCGGTGCACTTAAGTGGATTAATTAATTTAATTAATTCATTAATTTTTTACCTAGTGGTTTTTTATAAATATATTTCTAGAGATTATTTTCTAGTTTTGGCTCATAAATCCTTTGATCACTCAAAAATATCTCTCCCTTATCCACTGGCGAATCCTTTGGCGAATGGCTACAAAACTTCAGGATCGAGTATATCAGGACGCAACAAACACATAAGTTCATTCCAATCATTGCGCGAGTGTGTTTTTCATCATCGATCGACCTGAAACAGAGTTAGGACTTGCATTTTTTTTATTTTTACACCTTTGTTAGATTTATCTATCCACTCAATGATATCTCTCAACCTTACCTCGTATGAAATAAATATAAAGAGAGAGATCAACACATAATGTTTACAAGGTTCAGCCTCAATGTGAGAACCTACACCTTTCCATGTTGGTTATACCCCGGAACATGGATTACCCATTAACTTCAATAGTAATTGGTTATACCCCCCAATTAAAAACTTCAGAAACAAGTTATACCCCCCATTTAAAAACTTCTTCCGTGATTGGCTATACCCCTAAGACACAAGCTCGTTCTTTAGAGTATATTAAGTGTATAAATATCTTCTTCTCCATATGGTCTTATTCCACATGAAATTTTGATTGCCTTTTTCTGTGTATAACATCTTCAGGAACTTTAAAAACTCTAACAAGTATATTGACCTTTAAAATTCCTCTTGATATTTTAAAGACCGAGATCTACTCAGATCATAACATTCCAAAAAAAACTGAAAATCATCCATAGGTTAGGTCCTTTTGGAAATACTATATCATGCATGATTTTTATGATACTCCTTAGTCCATTGCATATTTTTCTGGTGTTCCCCTCTTCGGTATGAGGTTTATTTTACTCCTCTATCCAATGCATCTCTCTTCGATGCATCTCGATCTAATGAACCTTTGTTTGGTACGTTTTTTCTAGTATTACTTTCTTTAAACCAAGTGTATTCTTAGTTGACACATCATGGTGAACTAATAATACTTTCTCTTAAGATCAAACAACAATAATAGATCTTAATGAGATCTCCTCCTTTTATAGGCTCAACTTCCTTTGAAAATTAAGGAGAAAACATGAGAACCAAATTTAAATTTCCTATTCAACACTCCTATTGAATGACCTCCCACCTTTAACACCTCTATATAAATCAGGCTCAATATTATTCATCAAAGTTTCCTCAAATCTCGGAGTCAATGAACTCTTCTTATCTTCCTCAAATATCAGTTAGATTTTCAATAATTGAAAGAACACCTCATATCATCACATTGTTTGACATTACAATATTTTTGAAATGTTCCTCAAACCCCCATCCAATGTAAAAACTTTTCTATCTAATCTTTTCTGTCCTATGAACCCATATTTCTCAATTTTATACACACTCTTTCTCCATCTGATTAATGGACACATATTTATAGCTTTCTCTATCTAATGTTCTCTATCAGATAGATTCATGAATGTTCTCTCCATCTGGATATTTATGCATAATTTCTCCATTTGGAGTTTTCATTATTTGGAACATCCTCATAATTTCTTTTTCTGATAAAATCAGTCCATTAATGTAGATACATGGTTATTTCCTTGTAAGACTTTGAATTATTTCTATATATATATCTAGATCTAGGCCCTGAGACGACATGTGATTATTAGACCCAGTGTGCTAGAAATTAATTTTATAAAAATATTAAGTATGTTTTATATTAAATGAACACAATACCATAAAGAAAATGGGATAAATCATAAACAGTTGATCAGATCGGAAATCAGATACCACGGTTGTGTCCAGAACGTGGTGTTTACCCTATACACGACATAAAATGAGTTAGTGCAGGATGTTCTGACCCTTGCTCATTGGCAATGCGTTTAACTGGTTTAATTAATTTAACTCATTCATTTATTTTTGAACTAGAGGTATGTTATAAATATATTTCTAGAGAGTATTTTCTAGTTTTGACTCACAAATCCTACGATCGCCGGCAAAGATCTCTCCCTTCTCCATTGGCGAATCATTTGGCGAATGGCTACGAAACTCCAAGATCGAGTAGATCAGGATGAAAAAAATGAAGAAGTTCATTCCAATCATTGAGTGAGAAGATTATACATCATCGATCGATCCAAAATAGAGTTAGGACTTGTCTTTTGGTGTTTTTATGACTTTGGATTAAATTTTTGAGTAGATCATTTGTCACACCCGGTTTTTCATGTCTTGGTTTTCATCCAGTTCATTAGAAATACTGATCCTTTTCTTGGGTTTTCAGTGAGATGAATGTTTATTTTTGAACTTCCATATATCTATAATCATCCTACCATTGGTTCCGCATAGATTGTTTTGGATTTTTGGAGAAAAGTGTGGTTACTTTATTATTTGGGCCAAGCGTGAGCCCATTTCCAGATTTTAAAAAAAAAATTGTTTATTTTATAACTCCTCTGTGTTTTAACATTTTTCACTCATTAAACTTCCCATATAGCCTTATATGAACTATTAAAACCCCCATATCCATTTGGACCACTTATAAATTCATAATCATGGTGGATTTGAGTTATTTATTCAGGTATTGGACCATCCCGTGAGCTCATTTACAGTTTTAAAAAAGAAATATTTTATATATTATTCATTTTTTAATATTTTTAGGTGATTCTACCTCTCACTCGATCCCAAAAACCCTATTCAAACCCCCATGTTCCATTTTCCCTCTTTGGAGATCATCTTAGTCCCGAATTAGGATGCAATTTCTCAAGGATTCTCAAATATTCCAAATTTGGTAAGGTAATTTGTTTCTTTCATGAATCATTCGTTTTTTTTTCTTTCCCCCCAAAATATTCTTTTACTGGTTCTTATAGACCTAAGGAGTCTCTAAAAGGAGTTACAAGTCATTCTCTTTCTACTAATGGTGTAGATATAAGGGAAGATAAAGAGTTGTTTAGTTTTCAAGGTGAGATTCCTTCTCCTTTATCCTCCCTCTTCCTTATCCTTCCACTTTATTTTGGTTTCATATTCTCCCATGGTCATGAATGACTTAGTTTTATGTTATATCATGATTTTTATGGGGTTTTGGTTTTTTTAGGTCTGGTCTTAATAGATCTAGAGTGTTGGGAACCGCAACAGGTGATATCCGGCGTGCGTTTCCTTTCCGCCATGGTTTTGAGGTAGGTTTCCCATTGAACATGTCATTTTTATTTAAGATTCATATTTTTCATGGTATTTTCACCCACTAATCATTCTTATTATTGTTTTATAATCCTTAAATAACTTTATTTGGTGTGCAAGGTGGTGTTTATTCCTTGTTTTGTGAAAAGTAGTGTTGTTTTATTATAAAAGTACATACCAAGTGTTTGTTTAAATATTCTGGTATCTTTTGCACTTGTTTTGTGAAGTTTAGAACCTGGTTTAGGGTATTTTGAAAATGGTTCAGTATCTTGAATAAATTTATGGCATGAAATTGGTATTTTTATTCCTTTTCATGTTCTTAAAATGAATTTTGTTGTTACAGAGTGCATGCCATGTGTTCGGCAAATTACTCGGTTGGATTTTATGTGAAGTGTGATTTTAAATGAATTTTTTGAATTTATAAATGAATGTGAATTATGAAAATTGGTATTTTTTTGTCTTTCATATGGCTGTCCAATGTGGCTTTGGTTGTACAAAAAAAATGAGATTTTGGTTTATAACAGGTTTTGGACCAAGTTGCCGGAAAATGGATCCTTTAGTATCCTTATAAAAATGGTCGTGCATTGAATTTTTTTAAGGGATTTATGAAATTGGTTTTTTTCTATAAATAGTGTGTATACAACTCTTTATTAAACATGAAATTTTTACCATTGGCAAATTTTAGTTTTGAGAACCGCTTAATGGCTCGTTTGACAATTTTGTGAAAAATGGTGAAATTGTTTATTATGAAAACCTCTTGTGGATGTTTCTCATGCCATGATTGTATGTATATACTGGATGGGATTTACTTACTGAGTAATCCTTTTTATCCATTATGATAATTCCTTGAGTTGGACTCTTTATGTTCTTTTTGATTAATAGCATGAGATCGGTCCTTGGAGTGACTTTGGGTGATGTCTATTGTGAATTATTATTATATACATTATGGTTGGATGATCGGATGGAATCGGTTGGATCAACCACATTATATACTTGAGACTTGGGAACCTTTCATATTGACAGAATATTCTAAGAATGATTTTTGCGCTGGTAGGTTATGGTACTGACCAGTGGCCCATAGTAGGTGGATATATTGGGTTTATTGCTATGGGATTTGCCCTCGTCCTGCCTGAGAAAGGATGGCCGAGTATATTGAGAATTTTGATTTCATCGTGTGTGATATATCAATGGGGATGATGTATCATGTATTGGTGTCTTATGTATTATTCTTTATCTCCTAGGTTCACCCATAACTATTTGGATTTTAGTTATTTGAAGTGGTGAATATGATGCTTGCATGTACATTTACATTGCCCCTATTGTGTGATTACTATCATTCCTTCTTGTGTATTGTTTTTACTGAAAAGTGTTGGGATGGTTTTGATAAGGTTGATTAAAATGGTTTTCAAATTAAAGTGTTTTATCCTCTTTGTAAAAATCTGAAAATTTAAACATCACTTTCCCCTTGAAAAGGCTATTGACACACTAGTTGAATGAATCTAGTTTTGGAAATGAATAAGGGAAATGGGTTGTACTTTGTTTTGAGTAATCATGTAGAAAATCTTACTTTTATATATTGTAGTTCAAACTTTAAATTTATGTTTATTTTATTTTAATGTATTTTCATTTGGAATAGATTATCTGGCTAGCCTACTGAGTTTTAATACTCACGCCTATAGTTATTTTCTATTTTTAGACCATGTGCAGGTTTCATCCTGAGTTCGATCGATTTGAGTGATGTGTGATCATTAAGATGAAGAGTGAACAGTGGGGTCACATGGATTTGGTCATTAGTTCTGGTCATTTTAGTTGTATCATTCAGTTTTACTTCAAGTTTTTTTGTATACATGATTATAAGTTCAATTTTTATAAATGTGTATCGGGTTGTCCATTTCGTTCCACTATTTGTTTTATTGTTTATATTTGGCTGAAATCGTTCCCTTCTGTCACATCCATGACTTATTTTAAAGTTATTTTTCATTTAATTACTATTCTTGATTTGTTTTTGGGGGTTTCACATGTAGTTTTGGAGGAAAGGGTGTGTTTTTATGATTTTGGCCAAACCATGAGCTCATTTCATATTTTAAAAAAAATTTGTTTTTTATAACTCATTCATTTTTCAACATTTTTCACCCATTACACTTCCAAATTGGAATCCCATGGTATATTAAAACGACCATATCCTTTTGGAACTCATATTAATCTATAATCAGGATGGATTTGGGTTTTCGATTAAGGTATTGGGCCAGACCATATGCCCATTTCCTTCTTTAAAAACAATTATTTATTTAATATATCATTCAATTTTTAAGGTTTTTATGTGATTCCAACTCTCACCCAAGCCCAATTACCCAAGGAACTCCCCCATGCTCTTTTCCCCCCTATTTGGAGCTCATATTCTTCGTGAATTAGGGAGAAAATTCTATGGATTTATCAAATCATCCAGATTTGAAGAGGTAACTTGTTTCTTTCATAACTCCTTCAAATTTTACTCTTTTCCATCCATTTCAGTTTTCACTTGGCCTAATCAGCCTTATTCTAACCTAAATTTCATTTTTGGATGTTTTTAAATTCAGATACTGATCTATTTTGGGCGTTTTATTCAAGATATCTCAAGTAAGTGGGTTTCATTCCTTCTTTCTCCCATTTACTTAGGGTTTCTTCCTTTTTCCTAGGGTTTCATCTATATTTTCTTGAAGTTCCTAATTTAAAAACGTATGGATTAGAACCTAGGGTCTTATATTGGGTTTATTGGTCTAATATTGTGGTTTTAGGTTTTATTTAACTCCCTTGTGGTGCGGCGGTGGTGCAGGTGAACTTTCACACAAGGATTTGGTGTCTTGGCATTTGTGGTAGGTTATTACATGTGTAAGAATTTCTTTATGAGTTGGATTGATTGGTTTATTTATTTATCAGGTTCCTAATATGTTTTTTGTTGTGTGAAAACTATTTTTGGTAGCTTTTGTTGAGCGGTTAATGTTAAAGTAGCATTTTTGTGTAAAACTGTGTGTTTTTCTTGTGTTTTCCATGTTGTACCTATAAGGCCCCAGCCTTAAACCTTACTTAATCTTGAGTTATTACAAGATTACACATTGAGGATATTTTCAGGTTTAGAGTTTTAGAGAATTAGATCATAAAACTTGCATTACATTCCACATTTAAACAAATTGGTTACATAAAAGGTAGTATTCATTTTTCCCATAAACGGAAACCTATTTAAAATAAAACATGGATTCTTTATTGACACTTCCTTGACACTATCATCATATCATGTACCTTTTCCTTGACCTATGAAAAACATTTCAAAAACTTGGGATGAGCATAAAAAGCTCAGTAAGGGATATAAAAATATGGAAAGGAAACATGAGTACATATATACATAAGAATGAAATCATACTTTACCCATAAAACATAAGCACTTTAACATACCTCATAAAATCATGAATAAATCATAGAAATCATAAGACAAAAAGGTAACTTTAGGTATTCATAAAATTCTTACGTAGGGATTAACCCTCTTGGTTATGTTTGGAATACCCATCACAGTATATTCCTTAAATCTCTTCGGAGAAACCTTAATGTTTAACTCCTTTGCGTTACCCAATGCATTGGAGAGCTATATCGGGCTCACCCGCCCTTAGTTTATCACGGAACCACCCGTCTTCATAAACAATTCCCAAGAACCATAACATAATCGTATCACATAAAACATGCATAAAGGAAACATAACATTTCCACATTTCAATCACAAGATATCAATACAACACATTGATATAATAAAAACATTATGAAAACCATTTTCAATACCAAAATAAAAGAAAAGTAAAACATGGTATTTATTTTTCTTTTAAAAAAAAGGTATGGCTTGTAGAGGAAGCCAAAACTCAAATAATGGCCACGGCGGCGGAGAAGTCGTTGTCGCCGCATACGTACGACAAAAACATTCCCTTTTGTCATTTAGTAAAACGCTTCGTATAAAAAATATTCCTTTTGGATAAACGTAAAAGTGAAAGGGGTTTATACACCGTATAAAAGAAAGTTTTGTATAAAACATAATATGCCTCAATGAAAGGAGATTGAGACGAAGTCCCATACCTCAGGTCGGAATTGAATTGATCTTTCCTTAAAATCCTGAATAATAAACTTGAGTTAATTTCTACTTGCTTAAGAACCTTTTTCAAGTTCATTATTCCTTTAATATCACTTATTACCATGTCATTAACACTATGTAATTATTTAAGTTAATAATGGTCATTTTAACGATCATCGGTACTTGAGTCAAAAATATGCTCTTTATAATTACAAGTTGTTCATGTATCCATTATATCCAGAGTTATACTCATGATGTATATATCATATATATCATATATATCTAGTATATATATGCATTTACAATATTACATAACATTTATAGGTAAGAAATGAAATGCACCGTTCATGGAGACGGTAAGCCGTACGTACGCATGAACACTACTTTCATTTCTATGTCATATTAATGGAATTAAAACTAAATGAGAGATATGTATATTTTAATTCCATAATTATATTCATCATTTAGATGTAACATAAATCATATATATCCATTATATAATAGTACATTACATTTGGGGATAAGAAATGAAATGCACCGTTCATGGAAACGGTAAACCGTACGTACGCATGAACGCTACTTTCATTTCTACCTCATACTTTAATGGAATTAAAACATAATGATACATAATAGTATTATAATTATAGTATGGTATCATATATAATATCATTAAATCTATCCTTTATACATACCACATATGGTATTAACGAATCAAATCACTTTGAGGGGGCGGTAGTCCGCACTTCCTAAAATGAAGATATCGCGTATACCCATAATGGAAACCATAAAGGTATGAAATAAATGAAAAAATACAGAAGATTAAGGAAAACATAATCATATTATATATAAATATAGTGACATCTTAATGGACACCTTTGAAGGTGTTAGAATAATATTGAACAATCATCGTTTCGTGAGGCAGAAATTCGCCATCCACAGAAACAATATGTTTTTTAACCATTAGATGTAGGTGTGTGTAAGTGTAGCTCGAATTATTCTTATAAAAAATAATATTATATTGAAGATACTGGAGTTGTTACAAAATAAATGAATAAAAAGAGTTTAGGGGGTTGGAGAAGAAAAATAAAACATAAGAACACAAGAGAAGACACTACCTTTAAAACGGGTAACTCTTTTTGATTTGAGCTCAAAGGCATCCTTGGGAAGACTTCTGCCCAAAGTTAGGCTTCAAGGAGTAATAGAGGGATTTGGAGAGACAAAATGAGCAGGGGTTGGCCGAGCCAAAGGCTTGAGAGTTGTGGGTAAAGAGGTAGATGTGGGGGCCTTTTATAAGAGGAGAGGAGGGGCACTCTTGGAAAGGTATAAAAGGTTACTTTATTTTCAAATGAGTTTCGGATTTTAAAGGTCCCACATTGATTTATTTTGAGAATAAGGTGATAAGGGTTCGAAATATACTCATCCAATAGGTCTTTGACAAGTGTAAGTTATAGTTTTAACATTATCTTTTCATTTTATTTAAATCCTTTATTAATGAGGTAATCACTACATCATCATGATGTCATAAATAATTTAATTTATTTAATGTCTAAAAATTATAAAAAAAATATCATGATGTAGGAAATCTTTTTAGATTTACAATGAATATTTATAGTCCAAAATATCATTTATTTAGACAAAATTTAAAATGTTTTACTCAGGTGATACATTCTTTGTTATATTTAACTTTCTTTAAAAATAAAAAGATAAAAAGTCACTTTCACACAAAAGTGATTCCATGGGGTCCCCAAGTTTGGCACAAGGAATCCCATGGTCGGACATGAGGCAAACAGTAGCATTAGGACACATGTTGGTGTCATTTTGTATTATTATGATATTATTTTATTATCCTTAACTACCCGATTACTCATTAATCAAGATAATTAAAGATAATTACCGTCGTTACTATTCATAATGTCCAAAAACAAAAGAGTCTTGATTACATAATTTGGACCTTCTGATTCAAAAAATGTAATCCATTTTACCAAATTCCAAACACAGAAGTTGCAATAATTTATTTAACAATAATTCCCGTTGTCGAAACAAAATAGCGGGTTTTTTTGAAACAATATCTATGAAAAGTTTGGCATTAGATTATGGCCAATTACAAAGTGAAATTAATCCTAATGACCACCATTGGATTAAATGGTAAAAATATATTCATATTACACTTTAATACCAATTAAAAATATAATCTAACCATATAATTAAATTAGATGAAAAATCAGTTTTGATGTAAAATACAGTATTTTCACTATTCATTAAAAAAATAAACATTGTCAGAAAAATATCAAAAAATTATCCATTGTAAATTTCAATGTCCCAATAATAAATAATAAGTTTATTTTGAAAAATATAGCTTATAAAATTGTCAAAAGTTTTATTTAAAAAATGGTTTTCCATCAAAAGGCAGTAAAATAATCTTATAAGAATATTAGTGTATTTCATGCTTAAGATTGGATTTATTCTCATTTTAAGCCAGTAAAACACTATCTAATTCATTAATAGACATAGATAAAAATATCTATTATTCATTACTTACTTGGGATGTTACATCCTTCCCCCCTTTTGAAAATTGCGTCCCCACAATTTATTTACTTATCGAATAAGTGGGGGTATTTATCCCTCATTGCATTTTCAGATTCCCATGTTGCCTCTTCAACCATGTGGTTTTTCCACAAAACATTTGCCTGATGAATCACCTTATTCCGTAACACTTTCTCCCTGTGGTCAAGAATCTGGACCGGTTGTTCCTCATAAGATAGGTTCTCTTCCAGCTGAACTACCTCTGGACTCAAAACATGAGATGGATCTGGCATGTACTTCCTTAACATTGAAACATGAAAAACATTGTGTACCTAAGATAAACTCGGAGGTGAAGCCACTCGATAAGAAACTGATCCAACTCTCTCCAGAATTTCATATGGTCCAATGAACCCTGGACTCATCTTTTCTTTCTTACCAAATCGCATCACACTTTTCCATGGTGAGACTTTGAGAAAAACATGATCACCTACCTCAAAAGATAGATCCTTCATCCAGTTATCCGCATAACTCTTCTTCCTGCTCTGAGCTGTTCTCATGTGTTTCTGAATCAACTGAACTTTTTCTGCCATCTCTTCTACCAATTCTAGTCCCATCAACTTCCTTTCACCCACTTCATCCCAGAAAGCTGGAGTTCGACACCGCTTCCCATATAACGCCTCAAATGGTGCGATCTGTATACTGGAATGAAAACTGTTATTATATGAATATTCTACCAAAGAAAGATGTTGGTACCAACTTCCCTGATAATCCATCGAACAAGCACGTAGCATATCTTCCAGAGTATGAATTGTTCGTTCTGACTGCCCATCTGATTGAGGATGAAAAGTTGTACTAAAATTTAATTCAGTACCCAACGACTTCTGAAGGCCTTTCCAAAAGTTAGAAGTGAACCTGGGATCACGATCAGATACAATGGAGAGAGGAAATCCATGTAACCTGACTATCTCTTTAAGATACAAATGGGAAAGTTGATCTAGGGAAAAAGTATCCCGTATAGTAAGGAAATGAGCAGATTTAGTGAAGCGATCAACAATAACCCAGATTGCATTATTACCTCGAGGAGTCTTCGGTAATCCCACAAAAAAGTCCATGGATATATTTTCCCATTTCCATTCTGGTACTGGTAAAGGATGAAGCATCCCTTTCGGTAACTTTCGCACTTCTTTAACCTGTTGACAAGTCAAAAAATTCACTGTAAAATCAGTAATATCTCTTTTCATTCCATCCCACCAGTAATACTCCCGAAGATCTCTATACATCTTAGTACTGTCAGGATGAACTGAAAACAGAGAACTATGAGCTTCACATAACAAATATCTCTTCTACTTTGAATCACACGGCACACACAATCTCTTCCCAAATCTCAAAATAAAATCATTATCAATATTGAATTTAGGCAACTTACCCTTCTGAACCAGCTCTACCTTTTTCTGCAACTTGCTGTCTTGCTTCTGTGCTTGCTTAATTCTGTCTGATAGAGAAGATTTCACTGATACTTGAGACAAAACAGAAGGGCATCCTGCACCAACAACTTCTATGCCAAATTTCATCAAATCCTTAACCAAAGGATCACGTTCCAAACGCAACATTGTTAATGAAGCATTACTTTTTTGACTCAAATCATCAGCCACTTTATTTTCTTTTCCCGGATGGTAATGAATTGTACAATCATAATCCTTGATTAATTCTAGCCATCTCCTCTGTCTCATGTTCAATTATTTATGAGTGAATATAGACTTTAAACTTTTGTGATCGGTATATATTTCACACTTTAATCCATACAAATGAAACCTCTAAATTTTTAAATCAAAAACAACAGAAGCTAATTCCAAGTCATGTGTAGGGTAGTTTACCTCATGAGTTTTCAACTGACATGAAGCATATGCAATTACCTGATCATTCTACATAAGGACACAACCAAGTCCCTACAGTGAAGCATCACTGTAGATAACAAACTCACCATTCCTAGAAAGAAGTGCCAAAACAGGAGCATTCACCAATCTTCTTTTCAATTACTGAAAACAATCATTACATTCTTTTGTCCAGATGAACTTAACACCCTTCTGAGTTAGCTTAGTCATTGGAATAGACAACCGGGAAAAATTTCTAACAAACCTTCGGTAATATCCTGCCAAACAAAGAAAACTATGAATCTCGGTTACATTTGTGCATCTTGGCCATTCTTCAACAACCTTTGTTTTAGCAGGATAAACAGTTATGCCATTTTTTTGAAACAATGTGACCAAGGAAAGAAATTTGTTGTAACCAAAACTCACACTAGCTGAATTTTCCATACAGTTTCTTTTATTTTAAGGTTTACAAGATAACCCTTAAATGACTTTCATGCTCCTCTTTACTTTTAGAAAATACCAAAATATCATCAATAAAAAAACCAACATTTTTCACCTAAGTCAATTGAGCTATCACTACAACAAGATGTTTAGTTCTGATTCTGACCATCTCAGGATACTGATTTGAAAGGTCATTTCCCTCTATATGCCTTCCCAGAAAATATGTTCTGTTTCCTCCAGGAAAAACCATTCTTAACACAGAAATATCTTAGGAGAAGCAACATGGTAATCTTCAAATGCTATATCATTTCAATTTGACCATAAAAAGTATATTTTTGGATAATCATTGAATAGAATTCTAACTCCTAAAGTTATCTAAACCGACCTCTGATACCAACTATAAGGCCCCAGCCTTAAACCTTACTTAATCTTGAGTTATTACAAGATTACACATTGATGATCTTTTCAGGTTTAGAGTTTTAGAGAATTAGATCATAAAACTTGCATTACATTCCACATTTAAACAAAGTGGTTACATAAAAGGTAGTATTAATTTTTCCCATAAACAGAAACCTATTTAAAGTAAAACATGGATTCTTTCTTGACACTTCCTTGACACTATCATCATATCATGTACCTTTCCCTTGACCTGTGAAAAACATTTCAAAAACTTGGGATGAGCATAAAAAGCTCAGTATGGGATATAAAAATGTGGAAAGGAAACATGAGTACATATATACATAGGAATGAAATCATACTTTACCCATAAAACATAAGCACTTTAACATACCTCATCAAATCATGAATAAATCATAGAAATCATAAGACATAAAGGTACCTTGAGGCATTCATAACATTCTTACGTAGGGAGTAACCCTCTTGGTTACGTTTGGAATACCCATCACAGTATATTCCCTAAATCTCTTCGGAGAAACCTTAATGTTTAACTCCTTCGCGTTACCCAATGCATTGGAGATCTATATCAGGCTCACCCACCCTTAGTTTATCATAGAACCACCCGTCATCATAAACAATTCCCAAGAACCATAACATAATCGTATCACATAAAACATGCATAAAGGAAACATAACATTTCCACATTTCAATCACAAGATATCAATACAACACATTGACATAATAAAAACATTATGAAAACCATTTTCAATACCAAAATAAAATAAAATTAAAACAGGGTATTTATTTTTCTTTTAAAAAAAAGGTATGGCTTGTAGAGGAAGCCGTAACTCAAATAATGGTCACAGCGGTGGAGAAGTCACTGTCGCCGCATACGTACGACAAAAACATTCCCTTTTGTCGTTTAGTAAAACACTTCATATAAAAAATATTCCTTTTGGATAAACGTAAAATTCAAAGGGGTTTATACACCGTATAAAAGAAAGTTGTGTATAAAACATAATATGCCTCAATGAAAGGAGATTGAGACGAAATCCCATACCTCGGGTCCAACTTGACTCGATCGTTCTTTAAATTCATAAATAATAAACTTGAGTTAATTTCTACTTTCTTAAGAATCTTTTTCAAGTTCATTATTCCTTTTATATCACTTATTACCATGTCATGAACACTATGTAATTATTTAAGTTAATAACGGTCGTTTTAACGATCATTGGTACTTGAGTCAAAAATATGATCTTTATAATTACAAGTTGTTCATGTATCCATTATATCTAGAGTTATACTCATGATGTATATATCATATATATCATATATATCCAGTATATATATTCATTTACAATATTACATAACATTTATAGGTAAGAAATGAAATGCACCGTTCATGGAGACGGTAAGCCGTACGTACGCATGAACGCTACTTTCATTTCTATGTCATATTAATGGAATTAAAACTAAATGAGAGATATGTATATTTTAATTACAGAATTATATTCATCATTTAGATGTAAAATAAATCATTTATATCCATTATATAATATTACATTACATTTGGGGATAAGAAATGAAATGCACCGTTCATGGAGACGGTAAGCCGTACGTACGCATGAACGCTACTTTCATTTGTACCTCATACTTTAATGGAATTAAAACATAATGATACATAATAGTATTATAATTCCAGTATGGTATCATATATAATATCATTAAATCTATCCTTTATACATACCACATATGGTATTAACGAATCAAATCACTTCGAGGGGGCGGTAGTCCGCACTTCCTAAAATGAAGATATCGCGTATACCCATAATGGAAACCACAAAGGTATGCAAAAAATGAAAAAATACAGAAGCTTAAGTAAAACATAAAAATATTATATATAAATATAGTGACATCTTAATTGCCACCTTTGAAGGTGTTAGAATAATATTGAACAATCATCGTTTCGTGAGGCAGAAATTCGCCATCCACAGAAACAGTATGTTCTTTAACCATTAGATGTAGGTGTGTGTAAGTGTAGATCGAATGCTTCTTATAACAACATACTAGTATATTGAAGATACTTGAGTTGTTACAAAAGAAATTAATAAAAAGAGTTTAGGGGGTTGGAGAAGAAAAATAAAACATAAGAACACAAGAGAAGACACTACCTTTAAAACGGGTAACTCTTTTTGATTTGAGATCAAAGGCTTCCTTGGGAAGACTTCTGCCCAAATTGAGGCTTCAATGAGTAAGAGAGGGATTTGGAGAGACAAAATGAGCAGGGGTTGGCTGATACAAAGTCTTGAGAGGTGTGGGTAAGGAGGTAGAGGTGGGGGCCTTTTATAAGAGGGGAGGAGGGGCACTCTTGGAAAGGTATAAAAGCTTACTTTATTTTCAAATGAGTTTCGGATTTTAAAGGTCCCACATTGATGTATTTAGAGGATAAGGTGATAAGGGTTCGAAATATACCCATACAATAGGTCTTTGAAAAGTGTAATTTATAGTTTTAACATTATCTTTTTATTTTATTTAAATCCTTTATTAATGAGGTAATCGCTGCATCATCATGATGTCATAAATAATTTAATTTATTTAATGTCTAAAAATTATAAAAAAAATATCATGATGTAGGAAATATTTTTATATTTACAATTAATATTTATAGTCCAAAATATCATTTATGTAGACAAAATTAAAATTTTTTTACTCAGGTGATACATTCTTTGTTATATTTAACCTTCTTTAAAAATAAAAAGATAAAAAGTCACTTTCACACAAAAGTGATTCCATGGGGTCCCCAAGTTTGGAACTAGGCATCCCATGGTCGGCCATGAGACAACCAGTAGCATTAGGACACATGTTGGTGTCATTTTGTATTATTATGATATTATTTTATTATCCTTAACTACCCGATTACTCATTAATCAAGATAATTAAAGATAATTACCGTCGTTACTATTCATAATGTCAAAAAACAAAAGAGTCTTGATTACATAATTTGGACCTTATGATTCCAAATATGTAACCCATTTTACCAAATTCCAAACACAGAAATTGCAATAATTTATTTAAAAATAATTCCCGTTGTCGAAACAAAATAGCGGGTTTTTTTGAAACAATATCTATGAAAAGTTTGGCATTAGTTTATGCCCAATTCTAAAGTGAAATTAATCCTAATGACCACCATTGGATTAAATGGTAAAAATATATTCATATTACACTTTAAGACCAATTAAAAAAATAATCTAACCATATAATTAAATTAGATGAAAAAGCAGTTTTGATGTAAAATGCAGTATTTTTCACTATTCATTAAAAAAATGAACATTGTCAGAAAAATACCAAAAAATTATCCATTGTAAATTTCAATGTCCTAATCATAAATAATAAGTTTATTTTGACAAATAGAGCTTATAAAATTGTCAAAATTTTGATTTAAAAAATGGTTTTCCATCAAAAGGTAGTAAAACAATCTTTTAAGAATATTAGTGTATTCTATGCTTAAGATTGGATTTATTCTCATTTTAAGCCTCTAAAACACTATCTAATTAATTAATAGACATAGATAAAAATATCTATTATTCATTACTTACTTGGGATGTTACCGTACCACTTGGGACTATTTTATGGTTCATGAAATGGTTTTATTAAATGGTTATGGGGCTGAAAATTCTGGTTTTATGTTATATTTTCATGAATTTGGTTTCAAAATAAATTTTATAGAAGGATTTTATGTGAAAATCTTGGTTACACTCTTTGGAATTGTTTTATGAAGGGTTGAAATGGTTTCTTGATTTATGTAAGAGGTGAAACTATGTTGGAAAGATATTTTGGAAGGAGTGTACTTTTGAAATGGTCCATTTTAATTTGAAAGGTCTGTTAGGTGATGTGTATTATCTTGGAAATGTTTTATAAAATTGTTTGAAGTATTTATTGAAGTGTGAAAGAGATGTGAAACACGTTTTTGGGATTTTTTGGTGTGAGTATGGTTTCAAAATGAATTTGAATGAAAATGGAGATTATGTGACATGTGTGTGGTATGTTTACTGTGTGTGTGGTTTGGAAATGGTATTTGAATGGTAAAATGGTATTTCATGGCTTGTGTAACGTTTTTGAGCATAAGAGGGAAAACCCGAGTATCTAGGTTGGTGGATGTGTACTAGTATGCTAGTGATCCCGTGGGGTTTGGCCCCTATTTCATGTAGCGAGTTTGACGATGAAAAATCTAACTAAAATATGATGAGGAT
This sequence comes from Viscum album, assembly GCA_963277665.1. Classification (NCBI taxonomy): domain Eukaryota; kingdom Viridiplantae; phylum Streptophyta; class Magnoliopsida; order Santalales; family Viscaceae; genus Viscum; species Viscum album. The sequence continues at coordinate 692,408,884 of OY728167.1, forward strand.
GATGTTGTTGGACCACTAAGTTATGAGTTTGATCCCTACTAGTGGCTTGTGTGCATGAGAAAAAATATTTGTATGGTTACTTTCGCCAAGATACGAGGTATCGGGGACCCACAATGAGCTAGTGCCTAGGGGTGTTCTTGTTGCTAGTGCTCATTAAACATTTTACACTCATCATCTTCATACGGTGTGTTTGGATGAAAAAATTTAGTATCTTGTGAATTTTATTTAAAAGTGTTGATTCTTTAAAATAGCCCAGTTGAAAACTGATTTTATTTAAATTTACATTTCCTAATGATTTTTACTAGCATTTATTTTTTTAAAAACTTGAAAGATTTTTGTCTTATAATGATTATCACATGGAATATTTTTGTGGTAGCATCCTATTGGGATTTGGGTCACACCCTACATACACCTTTTGGTGAAAGTAAACTTGGTAATGTTTTTTGTAGGTTTGGGTAAAGCTCTTAGAACTGGTAGTCCGGGTTTCTAGTGGTCCTTCATGGTGTGGTATTGTGGAGATGGCTTGAGGGTGATTCCCCCTTTCTTTGAGGTGGTTCTTGGGCTGTCCATTTTGGCTTTATTCTTTTGTAATAGTCTTTCAGATTTGCATAAACCTTGTTTCCCAGTTCTGAATTTTATTAAAGGCTTGTTTGGGGTAAAATTTCAGATTCAATTTATTTATCGTATTTGGTTGTCTTATATTTATGAACCTGGGTAAATCATTCTCAAACACTCATATATGATACCCAAGAAATTTTTACAACCCGTGGGGATTAGGAACGCCCTTCAGGTCTTTCCACAGACTGGGTCGGGTGCCAGTTGTGAAGGCGACCAGATCTAGCCTGTGACAGCTTGTCTACTCTAATGAAGCCCAACAATAGTTTCCTGCCCATGGGATCAGGAACGCCCTTCGGACCATGACACAGATCGGTTCGAGTGCCCGGTTCGAGATCGACCTGGGCTGGTTCATGACATCATTCTTCTTTCTTCGATCTATGCCTTGAAAACCCTTCACCTGTGCCCATGATTGGAGTTTTAATTATTTTATAATTTTTTCATCTAACCCTGGTGCCCCTTTCTTGATCACCATCCAATAACTCTTGTATTTGGATGTTTAAAGATTTTTTTTGGTTCCTTTCATCCATGTTTATTCATGTTCTTCACCGGTGGAATCCCTGAGGACCTGGTTCGACTTTCTGGGAGGTACTAAGCTTGATCAGACACCTAGATTCACGGTGGAGAAATGAAATTATAATTGTTTTGCGAGTGAAGCATAAATATGGGATCATTACGAAGAAATAATGTTAAAATAATTGTTTAGAGAACATGTCTGGGAAAACTAAGGCACGACGGCGTGCATAAAAATCGGAAAAACCATCATGGTGATTGGATGCAGATTCGCGATGAGCAACGACCGGGTTCTGTTAGGTACTGGGATAGGCTGCGGAAACCGATGGGCTGAGAAATTAAAAAATTTTGGGTCACCGGAGTGACGTAAAATCATAGACTCTGGTGATCTTGTCTCGATACAGTTCGAGAATCACGCATGGTTTATACAAAGCACAAAACTAAATCGAACATTTACCTCTTTCAAATCTGACGTGTGCAAACCCATCACAAGATTCTGATGACTGTTGCTCATAAAATCTAATGTCAAAACACTCTATATCATCCACACATGCCTCTTAAATCTTCTTGTGCATCATTCTTCAGAATCCAACAGTACACCGACAACCACTTCGATGCAGTGATGATCACCGCAAGCAAGCATCTTCAATCCGTGAAGAAGGAACTTGAAGATCATGCTCACTTGAGAGAATATCTCTCTAGAACTCCGAAGGAGAGAGAGGATCTCAATCCCAATGAATGAATATTTACTAGGGAAGATCCAACCTCATACTTATATAGGGGATGTCTAAATAAACGCAGTATGGGTTCCCGACCCTCGTGTTATAAACATCCACTAAATAAGTATTTTAATAATTATTTATGACAAATAAATTATGCCATAAATAATATTTATAATTTATCACTTACTACAATGAATATTAAATATATATTACATGATAAACTTGAGTCTTTAACTCAACTCACATCTCCTAATAATATTAAATGAACCCAGGATATTTAAATTTGTTTGAATAATATTTCTTCCTAGTATTTACTTAATAAATTTTAAACACATGTTATAAATAAATTCAATGAATTATTCCAAACTTGAATAATTCATTTATTATTTGGTGATAAAAAGAACTTGGATAATCCAAGGACTCGTGGTGGGTCCCCCCAATCACTATAATTATATTCATCAGAATAGGGAATATTCTCAAAGTGCTATAGTGTGTGACCCTCTAGGCCCTTATCTCAATAGAAGTGAAAAAGATATACAGACCAAGAGCGGGGTCTATAAACCCATTAAGGCCCCTATTGTGATAAGGAAAATTCAAATAAAGGAATACCTTCCTATTAACATCGTCTGTGTAATATAATCTCTTTATCGTTGATATCTCAATAAAGCAGAATGCACACTAGTGTCATCATTCATTATCTTGATTCATTATTTGTTGATTTATCTGGATGGTCTTACCTTAAACTATAATGGACATGTATTTAATGAAGGTACTACCATCCTAATCAACCAGACCCAAGATATCTCTTCCTCAACTCATAATCAACAAATCCTATCTTGATCATTCAATCAATGTCTGGTCACCAATGACGTACCAGACACAAACTACCTCGCCGCAGCTTAAATGTCATGGTTTTCGTCTTGAATCAAAGTGCATAAACAAATAAAATAGACAGATAATAAACTCAATTCAGGTGACCATTACACATGTCCATAGATTGGAAAAACCAAAGACACACGAAACATGTGGTGTTCCTATTAGCATGTCAGTCCTCATGATCTCAACTACTAGAGATCACTAAGTGTGCACTTCATGAGAAGAAGTCTCAATTATTATGAGCTCCAATAACCTAATAGTCTCACATCATCTGTGTCCTTTCAGAATGATGTAATTGGACCATAGGAAATTCCATTAAGATTGTTGTTATGGCATCTCAATGTTCTCATTATAGCTTGGGATCTTCTATAACCCTTTGATACGACATGTAATCTAAGGAAATTGCCCTAAAGAAATTGGATACATAAGTATCTACACTATTATGAAAATATAAACACATGTATATATAAAAAACAACATACAAGTAGTGTTAATAAATGTACAACACAAGTTGGGTCTAGGGAACCCACTTTCAACACTCTAACTTGCACTAGAGACAATTGTTAACAAGTCTAAATCTTCTAGCTCTAACATGAGAATCATGCTTTTTCTGAGAAATGGATTTAGTCAGGGGGGTCGGCCATGTTGTCCTATGTGTATACTCTGTTAACTGTGACTTCACCTCTTTGATTAAAATCCCTCAAGAGATATAACTTTCGAAGAATATGATTTGTCCTCTGGTGAGACCTGGGCTCCTTGCAAAACAACATTGCAGCAGTATTATTGAAATATACTGAAACATGGTATACACTACTAGGCACAACACCAATGTATGATATAAATCTACAAATCCAGACTACTTCCTTTGCTGCATCGGAAGCTGCAATATATTCAGACTCTGCTGTAGAATCGGCAATAATAGCTTGCTTTGAGCTTCTCCAGCTCACTACACCACCATTCAGGAAAAATATGGAGCCTAACTATGATTTCAAATCTTCATGATCTCTCTGGAAACTATAATTAGTGTATCCTCTCACTACTAGTTTCTCAACTCCTCCACACACCAAGAACATATCCTTTGTATGCCTCAAGTACTTTAGGATAGTTTTAACAACTTCTGAATGCAGCTCTCCTGGATTTTCTTGATATCTACCCACCATGATTAAAGGAAAGGTAACATCAAACCTAGTACATATCATGAAATGCATGATAAAACCCACTGTCGAGGCATAAGGGATTCTACTCATTCTCTCAATATCCTCCTGTGTTTGTGGACACATTTTCTTGGAGAGATTTATACCATGTGACATAGGTAAAAATCCTCTCTTGGATTGTTCAATATTTTACCATTTGAGTACCTTGTCAATATGTGTACTTTGACTTAACCCAAGAAGACTTTGAGATCTATCTTGATAGATATTGATCTATATAATGTAGGCTGCTTCACCTAATTATTTTATGGAGAAGAATTTATTTAACCAAGTCTTAACTAATTGTAATACTTGCACCTCTGTTCCAATAATTAATATGTCATTAACATATAACACTAGGAAAACAATGGAATTACCTTCAACCTTTTTATAGAGACAAGGCTCACTATCATTTTTGACAAAATGAAATTCTCTTATGGACTCATCAAAATGAACATTCCATGAATGTGATGCCTACTTCAACCTATAAATGGATCTCTGCGACTTGCATACCTTATTGGAATTCTTTGACTTGATGAACCCTTTGAGCTGAGTCATGTAGATTTCTTCAACCAACATCCCATTTAGAAAATCAATTTTTACATCCATTTACCAAATTCCATAATCTTGAAAGGATTATATTGCTATAAATATTATGATGGATTTAAGCCTTGCTATGGGTGATAAGGTTTCATCATAGTCGATGCCATAACTTTTCCTGAAACCCTTTGCAACCAGCCTTTCTTTAAAGGTATTAACCTCACCATCCATGTCCATATTCTATTTGAATACCCATTTTTATCCAATGGGATTTAAATCAACTGGAGGTTCTACCAAAATACAAACTTTATTTTGGTACATGGACTCCATATCAGCATGCATGTATTCTTTCCATTTAGAAGATTCTTTGCCTTCTAATGCTTCCTTGTAGGTTAAAGTTTCATCATACTCAAAGAATAATGTGTCACCTGACTTGGTGACAAGAAAAACATAATACTCTATTTCTTTAACCTCTTACATATAACTACACAATATTTGTGTCTTAGGAACAACTTATTCTCCCACTTTCTCTTATGGAGATTGTTTCTCTACCAACTCTTGTGCATCTAGAGCATTAACTTCATTGAATTCAATCTTGCTCCCACTATTTCAAAAAGAAATGTGTCCCCTTTCTAGAAATGTGGATTGTCTTTCCACAAAAAATTTTCTATCTAAAGGTTTATATAGGTAATATCCTTTGGTTTCATTAGCATAACCTCTAAAGATGCACTTCGTGCTTCTGGATTCTAATTTGTCACTTGGTAAAGTCTTGAAAAATTCCCTGCATCCCCATACATGTATGTGTGTCAGACTGAGTTTCTTTCCATACCATAACTCATATATAATCCCATCTATAGATTTAGTTGGTACTCGATTAATGGTATATGTTGTTGTCTTCAAAGTGTATCCCCAAAAGGATAATGGAATAGGTGCATGAATCATCATTGATCTGACCATGTCAAGAAAGGTCCTATTTCTCCTTTCAATGAAACCATTCCATTGTGGTTTATAAGGAGGAGTGAGTTTAGATACTATCCCATACCCCTTAAAGTGATCAATGAAAGCTCGATTAAGATATTCTCCACCTCGGTCTGAGTGGAGTTCTTTTATCTTCTTACCAAGTTGGTTTTCTACTTCATTTTGGTATTCCTTAAATATCCGAAAGGAATCAGACTTCTACTGCATTAAGTAGATATAACCATACCTACTATAGTCATCAGTAAAAGTAATGATATATTAAAAAACACCCCTTGAATCTACTAGAAATGGACCACATACATCAATATGTATTAATTCCAGTACTGCATTGGATCTTTCTCCCTTTCTAGAGAAAGGTGCTTTGGTCATTTTTCTTGGTAAACAAGCTTGACATACATCCAAGAGTTCTAACTGTACCGAGTCTAAATACCCTTCTTGATGTAATCTTTATAATTGCTTCTCGTTTACATGACCTATCCTGAATTTCCATAGGTGGGTGATATATGATTCATGTTGGATGGTTTTTTCATTGATTTCCATTACGAGGTTCTTGAGTTCCAACATGTATAAACCATTGTTAAGATGTTCCATACCATAACAGATGTTATCCCTATAAAAGAGACAAAATTTACTTATAAACATGAAATAAATTCACATAGTGTCTAAACTTGACATAGAGATAATGTTCCTGGTTACATAAGGTACATAATAACAATTTTTTAAAACTAGAACCAAACCACTTGGCAAGGTTAAGTGATATTCTCCCACTGCCAAGCCAGCCATACATGCACCATTTTCAGCTCAGATATCCACTTCACATTTTGAAATATTCATGACCCTACTTTGTTCCTATATATGAATAAAAATGTGTGAGCCACATGCCGTATCCAATAACCAACTTGTAAATAAGGATATATTGCATTCAATGAAAAAAAATTCCTGAAGTGGAAGCATCAGTTTGCTTCTTCTTCTTAGCTCTGTAATTATTCTTCCAGTGGCCTTTCTTTACACATCCAAAGAAGAAATCTTCCTTCTCATTACACTACCTTTGAATCTTTGGCTTCTTTGTTGGATGATTCATTGGTGTATTCGGCCTTGACTTGGCCTTAGACCCATTTTCCTTTCCCTTGTTTATTTTGTTCACCATAAGGACAGATGAATTGGTATTTTTCAAATCCTTCTCATCTTTTCAAACTAAATCCAAAAGGTCTGAGATCAACTTCATCATATCATTCATGTTATAATTGACAATTAAATTCAATAATCTTGTAGGTAAAGAGTCAATAATGAGATCCACTACTAGTTCTTGGTTCAATTTGAACCCAAGGGCTTCAAGCCTCTCAATATACCCAATCATATTGAGTACATGAGGACCATATTTGTGCCCTTATACTTGCTTGCACTTATATAGGGAACTTGAGATATCATACCTTTTTGTCTGGCCCTCTCCTGATATAATTCTTGGAGATTTGAAAATATATTTTAGGCATCCTCATCCTCATGCATTTTCTAAAATTGGATGGACATGGATGAAAACATGATGCATTGAACATCAAGTGCATCCTCTACATGATTTTTCCATTTATATTTCTCCGCCTTACTTTCTACCTAAGGAGGATTAGTAGGAAGTGAGGATTATAGCACATATAACTTTATTTCTTGGCACAATACTATGCGCAAGTGCCTTTACCACTCCTAGAAGTTATTGTCAGTCAGGATATTTTCATTATCCATAATTGATCGTAGTGATAAAGTACTTCTGGGGTTGGTGATTTCCATTTTAAATATACATCAGATAAACATTAGCGGTTAGTACTTTGTCTTGATTAACTTTTTACATTTATGATTAATAAATTATTATATCATTTTAATGTCTCCCACTATTTTAGTAAACCTTAATATCCCTCACTATTAGATTTTGAATACTTTGTTGCTTGAGTAATCTAGTGGAAAGGATCCTTGAAACCTCCCTCATAGTCTACAAGATATGTCTATGCCACTACTTGGAGGGTTTCAAGGTAGGCTTGAGGCTGGCCAACCACTTGAATCGTTATTCCTTGTATTTTTGAGTAAAGTCCCAGATTTTGGAATCCAAACTTGATTCCCTCAACATCTTGCCTCTAAAGTGATATCAAGTTAGCTATGTCTAATCCTTGACTACTCACATTAGTTAAGTTGACCCAATTCTCTCATGAAAGGTAATAGGAACTATCAACTATGGCCGGTGAGTACCCCAAACACCCGGTTTTGTTCAAATGTGATTAATGGAAGGAATTAAGATTTAATATATCTCTTGAGGGATTTTAATATTTATTGAAAAATATAATCTTTTTCTATTTATATGTTCAAAATAGATTGTCGCACTCACAAATGAACATGCAATATAAATATATTCATCACATCTTTATGCATTTTTATCTTGTTTAATAATCTATATGATCAAGCAATAATCATGCACTCACATAAAACAATAAACAATGCATATAGTTAAATCATTAAATCTAACTGGTCTTGACCATTCTATTGTGATCGATCCATAACGGATCAATCTTGACCTAGGGGAATCCAAACCTGAGTCGATACCTGACTCACGTCGCAGCTATCCCCATTGAAATGTGCTTGGCTCCCGTCTATAATTCCACCTTAACTTGGGAGGGTTCATATCTCAGATCATCACCGTATAATTACAAATACACTCGCATGCAGGCGAGGGGGTCTTGGGGTACAGAATACAACTAGTCCATTGGACACGCAGACACTTATAAATATTTGAATTAAAAGACGATTCATAGACCGTCATTTATCTAATTAATTATTACAATCATCGCCCGCATTGAATAAATAATTAAATAAATAAAACTAGACATGCACAGTTCGGTCTCTAACTCAATACCAGTTAATATATATATAAAGCATAATTAAAATTAAACTATAATAAATTTAGATAGTACGAGGGAATTCTAATAATCTAAATGAATTTAAATAAATTTAATTTATTTATTTATCATTTCCAATTGTTTAATTTAATTTTAATTACAAAAATCAAATTAAACTATTAATTTAATTTTAATTCTAAAAATTAAATTAAACCATTAATTTAATTTTAAACTTAATTAAATTAACATTCTGGATTCTACTTAAACTTAAACCCTAAATTTAATTCTAAATAATTTAATTTAAAAAACTGAATTAATTAAATTAAATTATAAGGGTTACCTCCAGCCGGGGATGGAGTCTGACAGGACTACGAACTACCACAAGGGTGTTTTACTAGAGCAGGGCTAAATCGTGATGTGACCATGGAACAACTATGATGTTACCACAGCGTGACTGCGACATTACCACGGCGTGACTGCGGCGTGAACGCCCAGTCCTGCAGTACCCCCACGACATAGCATCCTCCAGTGAGGCATGACCGAACAAGGGCGGTGGCAGACTCCTCCGACGAGCCGTGACCAGACAGGGGCGGTGGCACATTACTATGGCGAGGCGCGAGGGTGGCGGCGCGCTGCTCTAACAAGTCACGAGGGTGTTGGCACGCTGCTTCAACGATCCGCGTGGGCATAGGTGAGGGCTACTGGTCCGGAGAGGTGGGGGTGGAGCCTTGCTGTGGTGATGGCGTGGCGGAGGCGGCGCAGCACCGCACAAGTGCAATGGTGAGGTCAGAAGCCGGGACGTCATGGTGAGCGGTTCCGACAGAGGAGGGGAGGCGCACCGGAGTGGTGGGGCCTGGACAAGGCGATGACAGAGCACATGGAGCTGAGACTGGGCGACGTGAGAAGACGACGGTGAGGGGGGAAGTTGATACGGTGGGGTGACCGATTCCGGTAGAGGAGGGGAGGCAACCCGGGGCAGCGTAGCCTGGACAAGGCGGCAGCGGAGCACCTGTAGCCGAGACGGGGCAGCGCGAGCAGATAGCGGTGAGAAGGTCTGGGCGGTGCAGCGAGGGGAGTGAGGGCAGAGAGCTGCTGCATGGGGAAAAGAGGAGGCTGAGACTTGGATCCATTTTAAGAACACACAAAAAACAGTGTTCTTCAATGAAATTTAAGAATCCAAAAACATGAATCCATTTAATCATGGCGTCGATCCATTTTACATTTTTCAAATGGCCATTACTTGGCCATTAAGAAATGGATCGACGTGTTGTCAGATCCATTTGAACTATCATAACAATCCATACTTAAATTTAATGCAATTTTAATTTTTCTTTGACTCTAAAAAACAACGCGTCCCTCTGATACCACTGTTAGGTACCAGGACAGGCTGTAAAAGTTGATGGGCTGGGAAATTAAAATTTTTTGCATCATGGAGTGAAGTAACATTGTAGTCTCTGGTGATCATGTCCTGATACGGTCTGATAATCTCACATGGTTTATACAGAGCACAAAACTAAATCAAACGTTTACCTCATTCGAATCTGACATGAGAAAACCAGTCGCAAGATGCCGATGACCATTGCTCAAAGACTCCTATTTCAAAGCCCTCTAGATCGTCCACACATGCCTTTTGAATCTTATCATGCACCATTATTCGGAATCCGGGTGATAGCATGGTACACCGACGACCACTTCGACGCATTGATGATCGCCGCAAGAAAGTGTTTTCAATCCATGCAGAAGGAACTTGAAGATCTTGCTCGCTTGAGATAATCACTCTCTAGAACTCAGGAGGAGAGAGAGGCTCTCAATTCCAATTAATGAATAATTACCAGGGAAGATCCTCTCTCATACTTATATAGGGAATTTCTAAATAAACGTGGTATGGGTTCCCGGCCCCCGTGTAATAAACATCCGCTACATAAGTATTTTAAATAATTATTTATGACAAATAAATTATGCCATAAATAATATTTATAATTTATCACTTACTGCAATGTATATTAAATATATATTTCATGATAAACTTGAGTCTTTAACTTGACTCACATCTCCTCATAATATTAAACCAACCCAGGATATTTAAATACATTCGAATAATATTTTGTCCCTGTATTTACTTTATAACTTGTAAATACATGTTATAAATAAATTCAACAAATTATTCCAAACTTGAATAATTTATTTATTCTTTGGTGATCCATAGAACTTGGATAATCCCTAGACTTGTGGTGGGTCCCACCAAGCACTATAATCCTATTCATCAGAATATGGAAGATTCTCAAAGCGCTATAGCGTGTGACCGTCTAGGCCCTTATCTCAATAGCGATGATAAAGATATACCGACCAAGAGCAGAATCTAGAAACCCATAAAGGCCCCTATAGAGATAAGGAAAAGTCAAAGCAATGACTACCTTCCTATGAACATCGTCTATGTAATATAATCTCTTCATCATTGATATCTCAATAAAGTAGAATTCACACTAGTGTCATCATTCATTATCTTTCTTCATTATTTGTTGATTTATCCGGATGGACATACCTTCAACTACCATGGACATGGATTCAATGAAGGTACTACCATCCTAATCAACCAGGCCCAAGATATCTCTTCCTCAACTCGTAATCGATGAATCCTATCTTGATCATTCAATCAATGTCTGGTCACCAATGATGTACCTGATACAAACTACCTCACCACGACTTCAATACCATGGTTTTTGTCTTGCATCAAAGTGAATCACCAAATAAAATACATTGATAATGACCTCAAGTTAGGATACTATTAAACATGTCCCTATATAGGAACTACCAATGACACCTAAAACATGTGGTGTTCCTATTAGTGGGTCAGTCCTCATGATCTCAACTACTAGAGATCACCAAGTGAGGACTTCATGAGAAGATGTCTCAATGCTTTTGAGCCCCCATCACCTGATAGTCGCACATTATCTGTGTCCTTTCATAATGATGTAAATGGACCATAGGAAATTACTTTAAAATTACTTTCATGGAATCTCAAGGTTCTCATTATAGCCTGGGATCGACTATAACCCTTTGATACGACATGTAATCTAAGGAAATTTCCATAAAGAAAGTGGATGGAGAAGTGTCTACACTATTATGGAATGATAAAAACATGCATATATAACAAAATTCATACATGTAGTGGTAATCAAAGTAAAACACAAGTTGGGTCTAGCGAACCCACGTTCAAAAGGGTCCCCTTTCCATGGCCAGATCCACGATTTCGGACCGTTTCATGGCGTAATATGAGGCAGCAAGGCCTGATTTAAGGCACAGATCTAGATCTATAGTTTCCATGAAAATACTAACTACACACTATATAATTGATGAAAAAAATGACATGTATCCCCCTCAGGAGTGTCACTAGGGTTTTGGAAATCTTAAGGAGGACACGACATGTAGTCTTTACTTACAAGCTGTCTACCCTTCCTCAGTTGGACAACCCATGTGACAATACACATGGATGGGAACCCGTGTGGAGGTACAATGTGTCATGTACATTATTGTGTACTTTGGTACACGGACATGACCAGAGGAGACACTTCCTGGGTCCCAATTAGCCTGGACATGCTGTGTATTCCACCTACACAGTGTATACCTCTATATGTACTGGGTTTCATGTACTGGATAGGGGAATAGATAGGTTTTGAAGCAGGGACACACATTGTGAAGTCCCCCTCACACATCGTGTACCCCATTAGATCTTATGGGAAAACTTACAAACTTTGTATCTCCTTTGTTTGAACATGGATTTTGGCCCACAAGTAGCATCTCCTGAGTGTTTTCTTCATAGAATGTGATGGTTCAATATGTTTTGGCTTTCATGATATGATGTTAAATGTTTTAAGATTGAAATGCACAGAGGTGACACCTGATGATGGAAGAAATTGTGCAGGATCACTAGGGATTTTCAAGACTTACCCTCCAATAGGGTTGGGTAGTGGATTTTACTCATGTATTCTTCCAGGCGTTACCCTCCAGCAGGGATGGGAAGTGGAGTTCCCTAATGAACTTATTTTGGGAATTACCCTCTAGTAGGGTTGGGTAGTGTAGTTCCCCGATGTCCCATCTTCCGAGTGTTACCCTTCAACAGGGCTAGACAGTGGAGTTCCCCGATGACCTTCTTCTGGGATTTACCCTCTAGCAGGGCAGGAAAATGGAGTTCCCTGATGACCTTCTTCCAAGAATTACCCTCCAGCAGGGCTGGTCAGTTGAGTTCCATGATGACATTCCTAGGCATTACCCTCTAGAGGGGATGGGCAGTGGATTTACTCAGTGACTATTAGAGTAGGACCCTCCTGTCGTACCAGGTAATTGGATCCTTACCTAAAGTTTAAGCCCCCTATACTATGTGTCATAGTGACAAGACGTGGTTTGATGTAGCTTTGGTCTCATGAGGGGGAGGTATTCTTTCCCCGCAAAGAAACATCATTGTGATGGGACCTAAAACTGTGCGGGGAAATCAGTACCACCTAAATCTGAGAGTATTAAGTTGTGTTGATTAAGTTCCATAGACTTATGTGCTCATCATAGACACGTGATATGCTGGAAATCATTGATGGATTCTATTGGAATTGTTGGATACTCTTCTTCTTGGGCTAAGCTATGATATGCAGATCCCCTTACTCCCTCATTTAGGCTTCTTTGACTGAGAAAATATATTCCTTTATTATGTATCCACCCCTTGGATTTAGATTATCTTCTTTCAGAAGTTGTGAAGAAATGTGGGGTATTCCACGTGATTTACATGTTTATCTTCTCATGGTTGGGTGAGACTACTCTCCTACTATAGGTGGAGAAGTCTCGATGGGTATTTCATCTACTCACTGTGTTTAACCCCTTGTGTTTGGACAAGATTAATTTCACTCTTGGTTGGGTTGAGTTGTACTCTTTCACTGTACGTTTCATATAATTTATTTCTTTCCTCTTGTATCTCTTACTAATCCCCATTCACCTTTCAGGGTGTTCTAATGGGTATGTATATACTCACTCCTGCATGGGCTTTTCCCACACGTTTCGTGTCTTTTGCAGACAACAGATAGGTCTGATATGATTTCAGATGTTCATAGGGTAACTGGGTGCTTGGACCATGTACGGTGGTCGTAGACTGGGATTCTGAAGCTGAGATTTCTCAGAATTTACTTCTCCAGTTTTTTTAGGTTGGGACATATTTCTTATGGGGCATGTATTTTTTCCACTTTACTTTTCAGTTCACACTACCATACTTTTGTACCGTCTAGATGTTCATGCATGTTTGGTTTACTTTTTAGTAGTATTGAAAATTTTCCTTTCTCCCTATTCACTTTTTCATTGATTTGGTTGTGTACATGTGTACTAGTTCTTAGGAAAAGACCTCTTTGAGTTAGTTATACCTTCAGTTCTTGTCTCCACCCTTTGGCCTATAGAGGCGGGCTTGGGGTAGTTACGGATCGAGCCCCAGCTTGCGTCAGGTTGTGAAAGATTGGTATCAGAGCATGTTCATTCCTTGGAGAATTGTTCAGACATATCCACTGAAGAGGATTTGGTTAGGTTTAGGGAAACAGTGTCAAAGTTTCTCGAGTGTGACTCTCAGGCTAGGGAGTCCAGTGATGGTGCGATGACCGACATATCCATTCAATAAGCTCTTGACTACCTTTTTTTCAAGTCGGCATGATGAGACATTTTTTATAGGTATTAATGGTACATGAATCATATAGGACCGAGTCTTTGAGTGTCCTTATTGAGAAAACTCCCCATTGTTGATATATTTATATATATTCTCATCTTTCTACGGTACTCCTTGATAACCTTTAGGATTCTTTCGCGATGATATCCAACCAGGATACTAGCTTCTGTTCATGATGACAATCCTATGATCCATGAGGCCTTAGTTCAGAGTCCATTATATGATCCCCTTCCTCCAGGTGGATGGGTAGCAGCAACTTCACCTATTGAGTAGCAGATCATCCCAGCAAAGCATGATGAGGATGCATGTAGAATTAGTGTGATTTGTGAGTTCCAACATTAGATACCACTGAGGTTCCACATCGAGCCAAATCCGTATGCATAAGAGGATTGGATAGAGTTAGTGGTCCATATCTCTAGGCTTATTCAGACCCCTATTGATTAGGTGGTGGCACTGGTAGCTAGACTTTTCCATGAAGCAGTTAGGTGATGGTGGAGCCTCATTAGACAGATGCACGATGAATATACACTCTCATGGGGTGACTTCCAATTACTATTCTACGAGGAGTACTACCCCTCCTACTTAGGATCAGTTTGGATCTAGGAGCTATTGGAGATTCAACATGGAGGGATTCTAGTGGATGATTATTTATCAAGGTTCATAGACCTTACACGTTACTCCCTTGATATGATCCAGAATGGATACTTCCAAGAATGGAAGTTTGAGCGGGGGATTCGCATAGAGATTTGTGCCATTGTAGTTCCCTTATGTATCCCCACCTATGTCGGGGTGCTGGAGTGGGCACTAGTGAGAAATATATTTTTGTCAGAGGGATGCGAGATAGTTGGAGTTGGGAGTGGGAATCCCAAAGATGAGACGTCTGATGTAGCTAGAAGGCATTGGTCGATGGGATATTAAAGCATGAGACCATTTTGCAAGTAAGATCAGGCACATAATCACATATGGCTGAGGTAGTGTAGTGAAGAAGGGAAGACCGGAGATGTGCATTTCTTTACTTGTGATGGGTGAGGTCACATGGCTTAAGACCGCTTGACCAGATGTTCTGAGTATCCCATGCAGATAGCTGATGGACTACCATGGTATAGGTAGTGCTGTGATAAGGGATCTCCTAGGCCAGTATATGGTGGTCCCTAGGGAGATGGATCTGGTAGGGGATAATGAGTTCTGGATGGTGGACATTGGTATGAGGTCCTTCCACCACCACCACCAGGAACCCCATGTTAGGCTCTGGGAGCTGGCGGTCGGAGTCATGGACAAATAAATGCTTTGGATGTCTATGATCATGCAGTGCATGATATGATTCAATGTACATTATATTTTTATTCTATTATTACCTCAGTATTAGTAGACACAGGTTCCAGTCACTCTTTATCTCTTGAATCCTTGTGTGAGAGATGAAGCTCCTAGTTGAGAAGTTAGCACAACAACTTCTTCTTGAGGTTCCTACAAGGAACACTTATTCGTATCGTTCATCTTCTAGTAGTGCGAGCTATCACTTTATGAAGATAGGTTCATGTGGGTCCTTTTGTTTTTCATGATGCAACCCTACAATGTCATCTTATATATGGATTGACTTTTATGGTTCAATCCCATATTGATTTCCATCACCGACAAGTTAGATGACTACTTGTTGATAAGAGGTGAATCTTTTTTTTTGATGAGAGAGATCTCATGGTAGGACAGGTGGATGTTGTGAGAAAGAGGTTTTAGCCTATCACCCATAATTTGGTGATTTTATCTCTTTGGTGTGATGAATTACTCTGTTGTGTTTATAGATTTTTGAACTAGGTATTTCAGTCGTACTTGGACTAGTTTGTTGCTGTCTTCATTAATGAAATACACATCTACTCAGCAAAAAAGGTGGATCATGCAGAGCACTTAAGGATGGACCTTGACATGCTTCAAGAGCACAATCATTATGGAAATCTCTCGAAGTGTTAGTTCTGGATACATGAGGTTCAATTTCCAGGGCATGTCATTTCTAAACAAGGTTTAGTTGTGGATCCAGCGATGATCAAGGAAGTGCTTGTTTGAAACCCACCCAAGAGTATGTCAGAGGTGCATAGCTTCACTGGCTTGGTGGGGTACTACATGAGGTTTGTGGAAGACTTCTCCCAAATCATAACCCCTTAAACTACTTTGACATAGAAAGGGCATCCATTTACCTGGTCTGAGTAGTTCCATAGGGCCTTTGTGGAGTTAAGGCAGAGGCTGATGAGTGATCTAGTGTTGAGACTACCAAAGGAGGGTGTGGAGTTCGTAGTGTATTGTGATTCCTTATGATATGGGCTTGATTGCATGTTGATGCAGCAACATACATTTATCGCATACGGGTCAAGGAAGTTGTAACCCCATGAGAAGAACTATGCAACCCATGACCTAGAGTTGGAAGCTGTAGTATTCGAGCTGAGGATGTGGTGAGACTACCTTCTGGGAGAGCGCTTCGTGGTTCACTCAGACCACCATAGTCTCAGGTATGTCTTCACTCAGAGAGACCTGAACCTAAGACAACGACACTGGTTTGAATTCCAGTAGGACTACGACTTCAAGAATGTCTATACTCTGGGGAAGGGAAATGTTGTAGCATATTCTTTTAACAGGAAGTCCCATGATCTCTTAGTGCAGGAAGCATCAGAGCAGTTAGCTTCCTTTCAGCTGACCCTGGTGGAATAGGAGGGTATAGATTTTCATTGGTTGATGGTTTTGACTCAATTTCTCCTTGATTGTGTGAGAGTCCCACTTGTCAGCGGGTGAAGGATGAACACCATGTTCAGGCGTGATTGTTGCAACCTCTTGAAATCCTGAAGTGGAAGTGGAACAGCATATCTCTAGACTTTTTCATAGGGATTCCACATACCAAAAAGAGACATGATACCATCTGGGTAATATTTGACTGACTCACGAAGTCGACAAACTTCCTCACGATCAGGGAGCATAGTTTGATGGAGTGTCTCAGGCAGTTATATGTACGGAAGATCATTCAACTTCACGGGGTACGCTCGATTATTGTCTCTGATCATAACACGTAGTTTACATCATGATTATGGAGGGGATTACAGGAGGCATTCATGACCTATATGGGGATGAGTACAACCTTTCTCTACTAGACCGATGGGAAGACTGAACACACTATTCCGGTGATAGAGGATATGCTGAGGTCTTGCATGTTGGACTTCGGCCAGAGATGGGAGGATCACCTACCCTTGGTAGATTTTGCTTATAACAATAGCTACCAATCTACCATTGGAATGGAACCTTTTTCAGACCTTGTACGGGAGAACAAACAAGTCACCCTTGTGTTGGATAGATATTGGTGAATCATCCCTAGTGGGCCCAAATTTGGGGAAGGTGACAAGGGAGAAAGTCCAGGTCATCCGTGAGCAGATGAGGATGACCCAGAGTAGACAGAAATCCTATGTAGACCAGCATTGCTGACACTTGGAGTTCAAGCAGGGAGACCACACTTTCTTGTGAGTATCCCCAAAATGAGGATTACTAAGTTTTGGATAGTGAGTTAAGCTATCCCCGAGGTTCATCGATCCATTTGATATCGTGAAATGGGTTAGCGAGGTTTCCTATCTCATCTCCCGACCACCACATTTGGAGTGGGTGCACGACATCTTCCACATGTCACAACCGAGGAGACACGTACATGAATCTATGTATGTCATCGACTAGGGTAATCGGGACATCGAGGATAGAGTCATCTTCGTAGAGTACCCAATAGTGATTGAGGACCGGCAAGAGTGGACTCTACCTGGATGGACCATCCCTTTTTTGTGTGTGATGTGGTAGCATAGAAACGTGCAGGAGAGTTCCTAGGAGTGGGAGAACCAAGTGCGAGCTCAGTATCCTAAGTTGTTTCCTAGTTTTTCTTTTTGGGGATGAAAATATTAATGGAGGGAATGATGTAGATACCTTATTTTTTTCCTTTGAAGACTTCGAAATATTTTTATATATTTTTCCAAAGGTAGGAACTGAGACGGTGTGTGATTCTGAGGCCCAATGTTCCATGAATTAATTTTATAAAAATATTAAATATATTTTATATTGTGTGCACATGATACCTCAAAGAAAATGAGATAAATTTTAAATGGTTGATTGGATCATAAATCTGAGATCATGGTTGTGTCCAGACTGTGGTTTTTACCCTAGGTGCCACATAAAATGAGTCTTCACAGGACGTTCGGACCCCTCACTCATTGGCGATGTGTTTAAGTGGATTAATTAATTTAATTAATTAATTCATTTTTTACCAAGAGATATGTTATAAATATATCGATAGAGAGGATTTTCCAGGGTCGGATCACAAATCCTACGATCACCGGAAAAGCTCTCTCCCTCCTCTGTTGAAAAATTTGTTGGCGAACGGTGATGAAACTCTGGGATCGAGCAGATCCGAAAGCAACGAACGCAACATATCCTTCTGATCATTATGCAAGCATGTACTTCATCAATTATTGATACAAAAAAGAGGTAGGACTCTTCTTTTATTGTTTTTAATCCTTTGGATTAAATTTTTGAGTGGATCGTTCTTAATTATTCGATCTATGTCTTCAACACCATTTACATGTTCCCAAGTTTGGAGTTTTAATTATTTTCTAATTTATTCATCTAACCCCAGTGCCCTATTCATGATAATTGGCCAAGAACGGTAGACCAATTATGTTTAAAACTTCATTTTGGTGCCTTTATTCAAAGTTTCTTCCCATTCTTCACTGGTGGAATCCCCGAGGACCCGGTTCGACTTACCAGGAGGTATTGAGATTGATCAGACCCCCAGATTCACAGTGGAGCAATGAAATGGGAACTTTTTTGTGAGTAAATAATATATCCAAGATCATTATGATGAAAGTATGTTCTATAATTTTTTGAGAACATATCAAGAACAAACGAAGGTGCGACGGTGTGCAAAATGATCAAAGAAACCCTTGTGTTGAGCGGAGGACGATTCACGATGAGAAACGACCAAGATTCTATTTCCATACCCAAATACATGATTTTTAGGACATTTCATGGTGGAATATATGGCGGCAAGGCCTAATTCAGGGTGCAACTCTGGATCTAGAGTTTCTGTGAAAATATCGACTACACGCTATGTATATTATTAACAACATGGCATGTATCCCCCTTAGCGGTGACGCTAGGGTTTTGGAAATCTTAAGGAAGACATGGTGTGTAATCCCCCCTTACACTCCATGTACCCTTCCCTGGTTGGACAACCTGTGTGATGGGAAACATGGACGGGAACTAGTTTGGAGGTACACAGGGTCATATACACACCTGTGTACTCCGGTACACGGTTATGGATAGCAGAGGCACAACCCAGGTCCCGATTATCCAAGATATACAGTTTAGTCCACCTACATGACATATACCTCTACACGGACTGGGTTCCATGTACCGACGAGGGACACAACCAAGTTGTGAAGTGAGGCCACACGCCCTGTCGGTCCCCTCACATGTCGTGTACTCCTTGAGATCTTCTCATCAATTTTCCAAGCTCTGTATATCCTTCATTTGAACTCAAATTTTGGCCCACAAGTAGTCTATCCTGAGTGTTTTTTTACATAGATCGCGATGGGGCCATCATTTGTGGCTTTCAATATATGATATAAAATTTTACATACCTAGAATGCATTGAGGTGACCCCCAATGATGGAAGAAAATGTGCAAGATCACTAGGGCTTTCTGGGCATTACCCTCCAATAGGGTTAAGTATTGGAGTTCCCTGATGGCTTCTTTTGAGTGTCAACCTCTTGTAGGGATGATAAGTGGAGTTACTTGATGAACTTATTCTAGGTGTTACCCTCCATCATTGCTGGGTAGTGGAGCTCCATGAGGTCCCATCTTTTAGGTGTTACCCTCTAGCGAGGATGGGTAGTGGAGTTCCCCAATGACCTTCTTCCATGAATTACTCTCCAACAGTGCTACGTGGTAGAGTCCCCCGATGAAATTATTTCGGTCCTTACCCTCCTACAGGTTTGGGTAGTGGAGTTCCCCGATGACATTCCCAAGCATTACCCTCCAGCGGGGTCAGAAAGTGGAGTTCCTTAGTGATAGTCAGAGTTGGACCATCCTATCATACCAGGGAATGAGATCCTTACATTGTGTTTGGTCCCCCTCGACTATGTTCCATAGTGATGAGATGTGGTTTGACATAGATTTGGACCCGTGGATAAGAGATACACTTTTCCCATCGAGATGAATTCTTGTGACACTACCTAAAACTATGCAAGTGAGTCAGTGCTACCCAAAGAGGATTGTATTAAGGTTTGGTGATTAGGTTACTTAGACTTGTGTATTCAAGGAAGATGCGTGAGATTATAGCATCATTGATGGATTCTTTTGGAACTTTTTTCTACTCTTCTTCTTGAGTTTATCTTTGATATGTAGATCCCCTTTCCCCCTCGTTTGGACTTCTTTGACTGAGTATATATATTCATTTCTTCTATATCCACCCATTAGATTTAGATGACATCCTTCTTGGAGAGGCAAAGATGCATGAGGTATGCCACGTGCTTTCTGTTTTTAGATTCTCATGGTTGGGTGAGCTTACTCTCCTATAATAGGTGGAAAAGACTTGATTGATAGTATATCTACTTACCGTGTTTATCCCCTTATGCTTGGACGAGCTTACTTTCAATCTTTGTTGGGTTGAGTTGTAATATTTCATTGTACCTTAAATCTATTATCTTTCTTTCCTCTTGTATCTATTATTTCTTCCCCTTCACCTTTTGGGGTGTTCTCATGGGTATGTCTATACTCACCCCTACTTGGGTTTTTCCCACACGTGTCATGTCTTTTGCAGACGATGGAAAGGTCGACCGTGATTTTAGAGGATCTTAGGGATACTGGGTACTTAGACCGCGTATAATGGTTGTAGCTTAGGATTTAGTTGTTGGGATCTCTCAGTGTTTACTTTTTTAATTTTTCAGGTTGGTACATATTTCTGATTGAGCCTGTATTTTTTCCCCTTTACTTTTCAGTTCACACTATTTTAAATTTGTACCCTCTATAGGTTCATGCATGTTTGGTTTACTTTTTAGTAGTTTTTTATATTTTAATTTATCCCTATTCACTTTGACATTGAGTTGGATGTGTGTGTGTGTGTATATTCTTAGGAAAAGGACTCACTAAGTTAGTTATGCATTCGACGCTTGTTATCACCCCCTAGCATGTAGAGGCGGGCTTGGGGTAGTTACGGCTAGAAAACCATATTGGTTTGGATCATTACCATTAAACCCATTCTAGTAACCTTATAATCTTCTCTATCTAATAATTTCATAACATCATAATTTCAGAGATCAAACTTCATATAGTCACATCTCTATGACCTCATAACTTGAACATTGTATAGTATTTATAACATGAACACTGTATAGTATTCATAACTAACTTTTTATAGCTGCAACTCCATCCAATTACAACAGTCTAAAAAACTCATATTTTTACCACATAATCCTTTGAAAAACTCAATTTGAATCATTAACATTCAGTAATCATGATATTAGAAACTCTAATAACCAATAAAACATTTTATGACTTGATAATCTTGCACTAAAACTCCCATTTAATTTTTCAGGTAACGTATCCTATAAACACATATTGACATATTGACAAAAAATGAAAACAAATTAACATAGACGCAACAATCACTCCATTTGTGTGTTTTTTTAATATCCCCACACTTCTTCTAATTCAATAGGTGTTCTCAATTTTTTCTCCCCCATATGTGTTTCTATTTTCTTTTTCACCCTTATTGGCAGTCAAATGCAAAGGGAAATATAAGGGTCATCTCAACTCATCTTCTTGCATCTCAGAATACTGAGAACTTCCCAAGAATAAAGAATAGTGTCACATGAATCTCTAAACAAAGAGCCTTTATTTTTATAACTCTAAGTCTATGTGGAAAAATAAGATGTAGAAAACAAGAGTTTGTAATCCATATGATCAATGTTTTCCATAACAATTCTTTTATGTAATACTTTCCTCAAGTTTATTCCAACATCTTTATATCATGATCTATTTGAGTAAGTTTGTTGAGATAAAACCTACATCCATCTTAACAAACACATCAAAATAATTCAAGTGTATAAACACAACTCCTCATTCATCTCAATTTTTTTAACTATCATCACTCTTTAAAGGAAAGTGTGATAGTCATATCTCAGCTTCATATTTTCTCCCTCTGAAGGGTAACACTATATCCTTCATTTTGTAGATAAAAATGTTTAATGATGGATATATCTTATTGATGTAAAATAACAAATGCACTTATCCAAATCCTCCACATCTTGAATTACCTTGAAGTTATTTCAAATAAACAAGAATAAAGGTAATAGAAAGGAGCCTCAATGTTCTTTACAATAAAAATTTAGACCTATAGTCTTCTCTCAATCTAGAATTATTTTTCTTATACTTATCATGAGATGTGTTTTTTATTCCTTGTGATCAACCTTCATAGATTTTTTAATGTATTTCTTCTCATCTACTGAGTCTTAAAATAAAGATATCATATTCTATTTATTTTTAGAATTTTCTTCTTTCCCTTGATTTTGAAACATCCTTTTCATGCTTTCCTCTTGAGTTGTTAAGATAGTCATCCAATATTTAGTACTATGCCCATATTTCTCACACAACTTAAATTTCTTCTAAATATTCAAGCCACCATTTATAGATAAGTTATCATCGACCTATTCATCAACTTTATGTCTAGAATGAGTTCCTACGTGGTTATGTTGAAAGACTTTAGGGGTTGATTATTATGTCTTTAATTTTTTCGGTCTCTTTATGGACTCAAGAATTCTCATCATGCATGGTTTGATAGATTTAGCACTATCACCAATAAATTTTATATATATATATATTAATAATAGGGAAATGACATATCACAAAAAACAACCCCATGTTCACAAAACAAAACCAAGTTGACACAAACACATTATGCAAACTAAATCAGCAAAGAAAAAACCAATGTCTTCCAAATAGTGAAGTGCACCTAATGGGACTTAAAGTACTCTTGAAATAAGTGAAGAGGCTCATGATTCTCAAAAAAATACTTTACAATAACACTAGAGAAACCAACCACCTTCCTGGCCTTGCCTTTAGAATCAATTTTGCAGATTATGAAGTATCACACTAGATTTTAAAATGTCCTAATTTAATAACAAAGACATAGGTCCTTTGAAATATTTTCTTGGTATTGAATTAAATATCTATATTACTAGCATCGATCTTTTGCAGCAAAAATAAGTATTTTATATCTTGTAGGATGTTGTCTTGTCTAAAGAAACTATCGTCGACACTCCTATTTAACCAGAAGAACGGTCCCTCTATGATCTAACTCACCCATATTATCATATAGATAGGTATTTTCATCTTGTGGGAAGTCTAAATTATCTTACAATGACTCATTCGAATATTTTTTACGTTGTTACAAAATTCAGTCAATTCATGGATAATCAAATGAAATATCAATTGGAAACCATTCTTCGTATTGTCAAATAAATTAAGAATTAACTTTCTTATGGTCTTCTGTATTCACATCATGATTATCTATATGTTGAGGCCTTTTGTGATACTGACTGCACTAGAAACTCATCCACCCAGAAGGCTACTTCTGGGTTTGTGGTTTTTTTATGATAAATTAATCTTCTTTAGAAGAAAAAAATCCAACTCTAGATCCAGTGCAGAATTTGAATATTGTGTGATGTCCACAATCACTACTGAAATTCATAGACTTCATTACCTTTTTAATTAAATTAGTTTCCCTCTACATATATTTTATCATATTTGGTGTGATAATTATATAGCCCCAAATATTTTTTCTATTCTAGTTTCCCATGAACACAAGAAACATATTTAAATTGACTGTCACTTCATTATTCATCAACTTGAGCAAAACAATATCACCTTTAGCTACATTCCAATCTCTCATCAGCTTTCCAACATCTTCACTAATGGATTTCCATGAGTTTGACGAGATTATCTAAGAACCAAGCTAGGCATAATACATATAATCAATGACCTAGATTAAGGGGCCTTGTGTTCGGTCTTTATGATGTCTTCTCTTTTTGTTTTTTGTTTGTGGGACTCCTATTCCAAGATATACCTGTTATATCATGAAAGGGGATTGCGGGACCCATTTTTTGTGTATTTTAGAGTCCCACATTACTTTCCTATAATATGTATTTATTTTTATCTATATACAAATAAAGGGCCCCACCTATCTTTGAGGTGGTGAGTATAGTTCTACATTCATATTGACAACAAATGCAACCAAAATAAACTCTGGACAATACCATGAAGAATTAATGTTATAATATTTCCATATTCAAGTGTCCCATATTTCATGAAGGAAATTAGATATTTGAATTTTTGATTCTTTTTCTTGGTTGTGAAGAAGTATATTGGTTGGATTTTCTCATATTAATGAGGGTCAATTAAAGATTAATTAAATGCAGAACCTAGAGTTTCTATTAAGAGTGGAGAGGTAACTTTAATCAAAAGGAGGAGGGTCATAGATTATGGTAGGGAATAGGAGGAATTATAGATAATCTCTGGAATGTTATAGGATGAAAAGGGATACCCAAGAGTATATCTTGTTATAGGTTCATATATTTCATAGCATTGATGAAATTATGGATTATTGACACACCATTGATGATGTATTCTTATTCTTTGTTTGTGGAGATCGAGACGGTTTCAATTAGAGGAGCAGTGAACTTTATGAGTGGTTGAGAGTAGTGACTTTTATGTTTTGTGACGGTTTTAAACTAAGAGGGTCAGTTCAACCACTTTAAATCATAATAAATATATATTTCTCTTATTTAATTAGATACATCGACACATCGTCGTTGTCTGCTACTTGGATCCCAGTTTGGGTGAGCCATGTAAAATTGATTTTGTCCCTCATCTTCTTTATCATTTCATATCTATTTTTAGGGAGAGAGGTGTTACTACTAATAGTGAAACAATATTTTTGGTTAGGGTCATTTTAAGAGATATAAATACCTTTATTCACCCCTCTCTTATGGAATTTACCTTGCTTGAGACAAACATGAATTAGTAGCATCATAATGTATGCACAGTTTGGTGGGAATTCCAGATTTTCTGCTAGAAGGAGAAAAATGTGTATAAGGAGATCTAGGAGTTAATATTTTTGGAAAATCGTGAAGTTTCATCATGTGGCTAAAAATAAAGTTGATTACTGAACCATCACTGATTTAATTTCCATTTGACATTCCAGGAGGTATAACAGACTTATAAGAGGAGTGAGTTTTGTCTTTTAAGGATAGAAATGAGTTCTCCATTTTTTTTGAATTTTGTAAACCTTGAGGGTCTATAAATCCACTCCAAATTGTTAAAAAAGCATTGTTATTAGTTATTTTGGTACATTGACACTTCTTTGTTGTATGCTCTTTGTATTAGACTAGTGTTAGTGAAACAAGTAAAAAATACATGTGTCCCTCTACTGTTTTCTCTCTTCAATATTCTTATGTGAGAGAGTAGAGTTCCTACTAGTAGTGTAAAAATATTGTTGACATGAGTCTTTTTAAAAATTGATGTACCTTGATTCACCCATCCTCGTGTAATTATCCTTGTTTGTGATAAACAATGTTAAAATGTTCTCTGACATCAATGAATTTTTTTTAATCATTTTATTGAGTGAAAATATGGATGCACATGAAATGGAAGGTTTGATTATTTTTTTTATCTCTAATTGGTCGAATGGTGAACATTGTAATGATATTTGAGCTTGGTATTTGGATTAAAATGTGACTTGTATCATGCCTTTTCCATTATACCTTACATATTTTGTAGGGTATGTGCAAGATGTTGAGTGTCCGACATTTAATTAAATTTCTTGAAATTATATGATGTCAAGCATAAAATTTTACTAGTATTATTCCTTTTTTATCATAATATATATATTAATTTGTGTATGTGAAAGATGTTGAGAGTCTCACATTAAATTAAAATTCTTGGAATACTATGTTGTTTTTTCCAAAAACATCATATTATTTCTATAATTTTCAATTTAATTTTGCATCTGTGATGCATGTTATGAATTAATGTTTCATTTTTTATTAAGAATATTATATAGTTTTATGTTTCAAATTATCAATAGATTTAAAATTGAAAACCTCTTGTGTTTCATGATACGTTGCTCATTACTAGCTGATAATTAAAGCAATTCTACATGGAGATGGCCATCATTTTTCACCGACAACAACATATCCCCCCAATATTTTACCAACTATTAATTTATTTTAATCTTATCATTATATCTATGCATTCATTCCAATTTCTTGAGTGTGATGGGGCACTCGTGCGGATTTATGTTTGGTGTTTGGATCTCCACTTTTTTACTGTGATTTTTGTCTTGTGATAGACCATTCTGGAGTTGTTTTTTTTTTTAGAGTTGTGACTAGTCACAATCATATAATGACATGACTGTACTAGGGTTGTGGAGAGTGTGGGAGAAAATGTGGAAGAAGTGCGGGAATGAAATTTTGTTGTCCCACATTTCCTAGCACAACGCAAGGAATTTGTAGATTGCATGTTCGAGAAGAGAAACTTGTGTTCCAAATTCACATTCATCCCCTCCTCCTCCCTGAGTAGATATCAGAACAGAAGATATATAGACCATAAAGGGAAGGTTTTGTACAATTTTCCATCTATGTTGAGCTTCAGCCAGTATAAAATCCAATACAACACCAATGTGACCAAAATCGAACATGAAATCCCTCCAAACATGGCCTGACTTCTCAGCTGCGGCTTATCAATAGGTGATTTTAGTGTATCATGTAATAAATTATAAATTGAAATTAATTTCATCACATTCATTAGAAAATTTAAAATTTAATCAAATGAAAAATTTAGCCCATAATTATAAATCTTGCCAAAACCATGATATTTGTGACTTATTTTGGGAAAGTTTGTGGAATTCTACATTAACAATCTAGTGTTTCAGTTATGAAAACATTCTGACCACCTGGATAACCTAGATACCATCATCAACAATCTATGACAACATAGTCTGAAGATGAAACCTTTAAAATTTTCTTCTGGAGTAACCTTGGTAAAGTTTCTCAGTTTCGTCATATGCCATCATAGCATCGACATTGAACCTAAGAAAACAAAATCTATCCTAAGAAATTCACATCCAAGAAACTATAAATAATTTATAGGACTTCAGGGACACTTTACCTACATTCAGTTATATAAATAAAACCTTTCATGTATGTGTTTTCCCATCACCAAGTTGATGAAGAGGGGGGTCACATATCATTGAACTAGTGAATTTCATGAATGATTTGAAAAACTCAAGAAATACCTCTTGTGTCCACCAATATTAATGAAACTTTTGAGGGAAATAATCTCATTCTATATGTGATGGCCCTTGAGAGATCATTGGAATCCTTCCTTGCACAGAAAAATGATGATGAGAATGAAAATAGCCTTTATTATCCTAATCGAACCATTCCCTACACTGAGACTCGTTATTTAGATATCAAGAAGAGCTTATTGAAATTAATCTTCATGGTTTAGAAACTGAGGTACTACATGAAGCACCACAAGGTCCAATAGTTCTCTTGTAATTACTCACTCAAATACATCCTAAACCGTCCTATGTTTACATGATGTTTGGCATGGTGGCTGGTTATCATGTAGCAGTTTAATATACAACTCGTGCCTCAGAAAGTAGTGAAAGGCCAGACCTTAGAAGACTTCCTTGTGGAACACCCATTTATAGAAACACTATTGTTAAATACCAATTTTATAGATGAAGATATCCTTTCTATTTAGGAATTCCCCCAAATGTGGGAAATGTATTTTGACGGTGCATCTAGGATCCCAATAAGGAGGGGAATGGAAGACCCTAAGTTCAACAAATTCAAGTTAGGGATGATTCTTATCTCTCTATAAAAATCAGTCTTGCCTCACTCCTAGTTATCATAATGTTTTACTAATAATGAGTTGGAATATCAGGCCCTCATTATAGGCATGGAAATGGCACTCTAAATATGATTGGACCACTTGGAGGTGGAAGGCGAGTCAGAGTTGGTAATTAAACATATCAGTAGGGATTATGATATCAAAAAAATAAGAGTTAATTCTCCTACTTGACTATGAAAGAGGGTTAATGGAAGAGTTCCCCTTGGAACGAACATTGACACACATCCCCTGATCATATAATTCCCAGAAAGATACACTATAAAATGATGCTACAGTTTGGAAGATCCAAACTAGGATGAAATGGTCATCATCATAGTGCATCGCTAAATGCTCTCACCGTTTATTCAAGTCGGAACAGAAGAGATTAATGAAGCCAGTCCTATCCCTGGGCTATATGGTACTACCACTGAATATATGATTTCAAACATGGAATACCTTCAAGATGGAGAACTCCCACTGGATAGAGCTAAGAAAGAGAAAAACTGATGGCGAGAAACCAACATCACTCTTTATGATGGCCCAAATCACCAAAAGGCCCTCTTTAAATGAGGATTTTATAGAGTCCATTTCATATGTATTGATGAATAAGACACTATTTCTCTCATGAAAGAAGTAAAATTGTGAGCCTATAGGGCCCACCAATAAGGATACATTCTTTCCAACCAAATCCGAAGGCTTGGGTACTATTGGCCCACTATGATGCATGATTTCATAGAATTCACCAAGAAGTGTCATTCCTACCAAGCGCATGCCATATTCATATATCAACCACTAGAGTTTCTACATACATCCTAATACTCTGGTTCATTTTATATACGGGTAATGGATGTTGTTGGGTCAGACCCTCTAACTACGACCAAGCATTTCAAATTCATCTTAAATGCTGCTGATTTCTTTTTAAAATGGGATGAGGCAATACCCCTCAAAGATGTTGGAACCAAAAGAATTCCCAACTTTATGAAATCCAACATCATTACCATAATTGGTTTCCATCATACAAAATTAATGTACACCATCACCAATTTATGCTCTGCTAAGGCAGAAAATCTATTTTAGGAATACAATTTCAAATGCAACCACTTATCCCGCTATCATGAAGTAGCTAATGGACTGATAGATGCCTTCAAGAAGACTCAATAAAAAATACTCTAGAAGATGGTGGATAAAGATAAAAAGTGTTTTCCTGGAAATCTATTTCATTCTTTAAGGTCTTATCAGGCTATAACTTGTACTACCACACAAGTTACCCCATACTCGTGCGTATATAGAATGGAGGTAGTCCTTCCCATTGAGGTCTAATTTCCATCACTCCGTATTACCATCTAGGATCGGATATCCATAGATGATCAATCATATAAATGACTGGATGAATTGGAGTGACTGGATGAGATAATATATCAATCCTTACATCACTTGGAGGTCCATAAAAAATGGATAACATGGGATTTTAACAAGAAATTACGCCTTCATTCATTGCTCAATGGAGAATTGGTATTGGTCTTTAGGACCCCAATGATGTAAGGAAAGAATCCACAAAACCGTGAATCAAGGTGGGAGGGTCCTTACTCTATACACAAGGTCTGATCTAACAGATCTTATTCCTTAATCTCAATGTATGAAGATATCATTATGAACCCTACCATTGAAAGGTTTCTGAAGAATTATTTTGTGTAATCATACGAAACTCATCTCAACTGCTAGTTGTAAAACTATGTAACACCATATATAGTCAAAGATATAATACACTAAATGGAATAGAATTTCATATTGACTATATGATGTTAAATTGCATGGTTTATTCCCTTATTTCATGATGTAAAAATATGAAACATTTTGATCTGTGTTTGAGTAGATCAAAATATTCGATGCTGGTAAATCTACCATACCTTCATTCAAGAACTATGTGTGGATTGATTCTCATTCTAATGAGATACATAGTGACACCTGGATCTCCCATCCTGAGTCCAGCCATGATAAAAAAAATGTCCCCCTTTTCCCAGTTTAAGAATCAAACTTGTAAAGGGAACATTTCTAGAACTATGTTTGGCTTGATTCTTATTCTAATGTGATACGTAGTGATGCTTGGATCTCGAATCCTGATTCCAGCCATAAGTAAGAAACAAAAACCCATTTCCCTATGTATAAGTTAAACCTAAAGGGGAACCTTCAATAACTACTTATGTCTTGATTCTCATTCCAATGAGACATGTAGTGAGGCCTAAACCCTATATCTTGGGACCATCCATCATTCTATAAAATATCAAAGCCCCTTTCCCCACATAGAAACTTGGTTGATGTGGGAACAATTAATTCAATAAATACACTTTTCATGATTCATTCTCCAACAAGATATGTAGTGACTCCTGGGTCTTATCTCCTGGTCTAGCCGTAATATGACGTTCCACATCAGGTGACCCACGTCCTTACTGAAATATGTTAAACTGCATAGCTAACACCCTCATTGCATGATGATAAATAGCATGATATCTTCAAGAACTATGTTTTGCTCAATTCTCATTCTAATGAGATACATAGAGATACCCGTATATCTAATCCCAAGTCCATATACAATAACAAAAAATTACCCACTCCTTGTGTACGAATCAAACCAGCACATGAAACCTTTTTACAATTACATGTGGATTGATTCCTACCATCATAAGACATATAATGATGCCCATATTTTCATTCATTGGCCCATCCACAATATTTCCCCTCTTTCACATCAGTTCATCTTTGTCCTCACCACACAATGTTAAACTGCACAGAATTCAAGAACTGTGTATGGCTTGATTCTTATCCAAATGAGTTATGTAGCGATGCCTGGTTTATACCTCCTAGCCTAGCCACCACAAAATCTAAATGCCTTTGTCAATAATTCAAATTATTTTCCTTAATGAGGTGGAAGAAACCTTTACCACTCAATATTTCTCACATCGATCATAGATAATGTTGGGTTATGTTATTTTCTAAAAGATTCCCCTCCATAAGTAAGGTATATCAATTTGTAATAAGGTTATCATGATCCTGGCTGCAAGACATTAAATTTCACACCAGATTTCCCCATCGCATGATAATAAACTGCATGATTTCCTTTAGAACTATGTGGGTATTGATTCTCATTCCAATGAGATACATAGTGATGTTCAGATCTTCAATCATGGGCCTATCCACAACACAATATGAGAGATTCCCTCTCACTTCTTTGTATGAGTCATATCTACATAAGATGATTC
Organism: Viscum album; assembly: GCA_963277665.1. Classification (NCBI taxonomy): domain Eukaryota; kingdom Viridiplantae; phylum Streptophyta; class Magnoliopsida; order Santalales; family Viscaceae; genus Viscum; species Viscum album. The sequence continues at coordinate 692,440,108 of OY728167.1, forward strand.
AATATGATGTCTCACCCTATGTGTGATCCCATATTAAAAAATAGTTTCTACACACATGAATTCAATTAGTATGGGGAACCTCTTCAGAACTACGCAGGGCTTGATTCTTGCCTGAACAAGATAAATAGTGATGCTTGGGTCCTATACCCTGGTCCAGCTACAATATTCCTTTATTTTTCATGTCGAGTCACCTTTTTCCTTACCGAAAGATATTAAACTATTGGCTAATGTATTGGCTGTAGGACTTTAAACAACAAGGTACCTCAAGAACTATGTGTGTCTTGATTCTCATTCTAGTGAGATATATAGTGAACTTATGCCTCATGTCCTAGTCTTATCCATGGTGTAAATAAAAATACCCACTCCCATATATATAATCAAATATCTATACAATATAGCTTAATTAGGTTCCCCTCGTTATGGGGTCCACTAAGGAAACAGAGATGTCCCCCTCTTACATATGAGTCAGATTTAAGCAAGGGACTCTACGCTTCATGTGCAGTATCAGTCAAAATTATTCCTTTTTGATCAGATATATCCTTTCCATACATCATACTTCTAATTTTAGACACTATCAAATCCTCATAATCTTTCTTCATCCTCCATCGATAGAATGTCTGATACCTGAGGAATCCTCTTCCTAACTATGCAGTAACATATCCTAGTTTGCTATGCGTAAATTCATCCAAATAATGGGTTTTTCACCCAAAGGATACCGCTGTTTGACTATTCTCTAACATTCCCTAGTTTTATTTTCACAAAGTCATAGAAAAAATGGATTTCTCAACCAGTGGTAACTTTTACCACAAAATAAAGCTCTTCTATCCTCATAAGATTTGATGACATTATGTTGGAACCTATGATTTGAATTATTTTGTGTCCATATATCCCATATTTGTCCCATATAATTTCTCCCACTCTAAGAACACCAAATACCATGGATTAAAATATCCTCCCTCTTATTCGAATTATGTTGGAATGACCTTAGTTTAGTAGGGAACATATCACATATAGTTTCCATAATGATGGGTTCCTATTCATATGACCTAAAACTAAAGTCACCATATTTCCCATGTTTGGGTCAGACCTACATAGGAAACCTATTCCTCCATTCTTGGGTATTTTTTACTTTAAATGTTCCATCCATATTCAAGAACTGTTCTTCCCCAAAACCAAACCCTATGCCCATATAAATATGAATCTCAATAAAATTCCTTTGTCCATCAGCAATAGAATTTTAGAATTCCTAAGAACTCTTTCTCTTGAAAATGTTGTAACACATCCCAATTGTATTAGAATAAGTCACCCAAAAAAATAGTTCTTTTAGCCAGAGGATTCAACTATTTGACTATATAGTAACACACCCCAGTTGGATTTTTATAAAGTATCCCACAAAATGGGTTTTTCAATCAGCGGTAATGTCATCCTCAAAAGAGTCCTCCTCTATCACCATAATCCATTTCCCCATACCAATTTAAAATATTGATATCACCAGATAATAGATTACAAATTTCTCCTCTCACACCTGAATATGATAACACATTCCTAGATAGATCGCAAAGAATGAGAGAATCATCAATCTTTTGTACAAAGTGAAATACCATAAATTATAGCCCCCCTAATTTCCTTATTGTATGAAATTAAAATGAATTGAATAATTTCCTTATTTTATGATATTAAACTAAAGAGCATAACGTCTAAGTCATAAGACATTAAACTCTGAAACAACATCCTCACTATAAGATGTTAAACTACATTGTCAATGTCATGGTCGCATGATGTTAAACTACACGATGATTCATCCCTTATAAGAAAGGGGCCTTCCCCCATGACATCATTCATCTAAAAAAATATACCCTCATTAACCCAAGAAAAATTAATGTAGAATTTGTTTCCCATTCATGGTCAATGCCAGTAGAGATGCTCTCTTCATTATTAGACATATTCCCTTGGAAAAACCAACCAACATGGTCTTGAGAAATATGAATCTTTATAAAATTACTCTATCCATTAGTAATAGAATTTTGGAATCCCTGGGAACTCATTTTAAAAACTATGATATAACACACCTTATTTGGATTTTCATAAGTTTCGCACCAAATTTTAGTGCCTGTCGGCCAGAGGATGACATTGTTTGACAATGCAGTAACATTCCCCAATTATCATTGAATAAAGTCACCCAAAAATCAGGTTTGTTAAACAATGGTAACTTCATCCTTAGGAGGAAACTCCTCTATTCCCAAATATCATGTTTTAGATTAATGAACAACAAAATCATGGCCAAGAATCTTTGTTTGGGTCATTGTTTCAAAAAAATATGGTCAAAGTTGTCCAACCTAAAACACCAGCCTCACTAGTCTGACTTCCATGGAATTAAACCTCCCATATAAGGAGAAATATTACTCATAGAATTGAAAACCTACAGATGGAACTCTTGATAAAACTAGAGTCTCATATTGCTAGACCTGCACTACTTGTAGTTTAGAAAAAAAATAAATCATTGAAAAGAAATAGGCATAGAACGTGTTAGGCTGAATACCCAGAAAGGTTGGTTTAAGGAAAATCCTAGTCTCTCCCACTAATTCTTCCATATATTGTACTTAGGAAAAAATTTGGGTTATGACACAGAAGATGCAATGTTTTTTGGTTTTTCAATATGACCCTAAAATTAGTCAAACTATGCTCACTAGGCCCCATGGATTAGGAAAAAATTAGATTTTTCCCCATACCTATCCCTTTGGTTAAAATTAGATGATGAAAATATTTCTTACTATTAAAATTACATTCAAGTTTATTTTATGATCATAGAAGGAAAATAGGGATAAATACACAGATGATTAGATCCAAATTCATTTCATTTATGAAATAAAACAAAACTAGAGGAGCATCGACAAGATGGATTCTCTCCATCACACTTTTCAAAATACCTATAATGTCCTGGAATTTTGGTATAATTTATATATATATATATGGATTTATTTTGTGATTTTGAAATATGACGACACATAATTATGATGCCTAAAGTGCCCGAAATGATCCTTCGAAAAATGTTAAGTTTAAAAAAGCACGTGTGAGTGGTTTTCCTGAAAAAGTGGAATAAATTTTAAAAGGGTACCCGGATTAGAAATCTGAGGGCACCGTTGCGTTCAGGTTGGCGGGTTTACCCTAGGAGTGACTTAAGTTTAGTTGTCGCATGCCTTCAGTGAGAAAACCCGAAAATGGAATAACCATAAATAAAATAATTAAATAAAATTATATTATTTTTCAAATGATTATAACTCACGAACGGTGACTCTGATTAAAAATACGATACCACCACTGAACTCGTGAGCGTATTATTTCCTTAGGAAGACCCTAACATTGGCTGGCATGGGCTAATAGTGGAAGTTAGTTTTTGGCCGTAAATAAAATAATTAAGTAACAATTATTTTATTGTTAAATTTTATAACATCTAAACCGTAACTCGGATTGAAAATCCAAGATTACCGTTGGATTCATGGGGACGTTTTTCCCTTAGATGGAGCCTAACCATGACTGGCGTGGGTCGAGGGTGACTGTTAATAATTTTTTTTTAACTTTTTTTAAGGTACGTTCGGTAAACGTACGAGTTCCATTTTTAAACTTTTGAACCAGTGCTCGAAATTGAAATCTGAGGGCACCATTGAATCCACAGCGTCAGGATTCGCTTAATGGAAGCTTCACTTCGACCACAGTAGGTCAGGAATAAAAGTTAAATTCTTTACTTTACAGGAAAATAATAAAATAACTTAACAAAGTTGTTTTATTTCTTTTCTGTAACTGCTAAGTGATGGTGGTGGGACCGATGATTTATCAATCCATTAAATGGATTGACCCTCCAGCTTTGTAACCTCAATGTTATATCCTTAATTATGGTTCATAAATGAACCACATTAATGTCATGTAACATGGGTGGTTTTCCCATCTATTTAATGGAATCTTGGGAGTGGGTTTCTGGCACGACTTCATCAAGCGAGGAACCTATGGAAAAGTCCTACGACAACTTTTACCAATGGAGAATGGAATCTTGGGCGGCGACGATCCAGTATCGACGAACGTTGACGACTTCATTAGATGACAACTCTCCTCCCGCCACAACTGCGACACCTCCAGCGGTCCTCGAGGTTGGGAGTTTATTTTATTATAGTTATCCATGATGAATTATTTCCTTTCGCTTGTTACCATGTTAACGTGGAGGGCGCGGGCCAAACGAACAAGGCCCAAACCCTACGATGTTTCGTTCTTGTTGCATTCTTCAGGGGAAAATTCTTCAACTCGTTAGAATTTGGAATCTGGAAGCCACGCAGCAACGGAGACATCCCAGGAAGCTAGTAGGCATGAGCGGAAGTGAAAACGGAGCTCCGGAGCATCATCAGAGCCCCGCAGAAGAAGCACTGATGCGACACCGGCGCGACGACGTCGAAGACCGATGTCGGCGGATGAGGGCAGCGGCCGACAACCGCCGACCGCGGTGGAAGAACAACATCGCTCAGCACCGTGGAGGTCGGACAGGAATCCAACATCGGTCGGTTGCGGAGGTGGAGGCAGCATGCCGTTGTGCGCCGCGCTAAAGGAATTCGGGGCCTCAAGGTCGCGGCAGAGCTGGAAAGGGACCCACTCCCTGCAGGTCCTACAGGTGATGAGGCAGCACCATGTGGCGCCACCAATTTAATGGTGCCAAATATCTCCTTTGAGTTGTTCAGGAGCAACGGACCACACGACCCCGCGTGGGTCGCGCCGGCCGGTAGGCCGATCCACCGCCGCTTCGCCTAGCCCGGGTGGGCGGGGCCGGTCCGCAGCCCGGCCCAACCGGGCTGGGTCAGACCCAGACCAGGTTGGGAGACCCAAACCGGGGGGGGGGGGCAAACCGGGTTGGGTCGGGTCAGCCTGAACTGGGTCAGGCGGCCCAGGCTGGGTCGGGCCAGGTCGGACCGAACTCAGACCCCTCTTGGGCCCAGATACGCTTAAAAGGTCGTATCTTGCGAACCAGATGTCTGTTTGATGAACCATCTACGGTTCTAGGATCATTAGAGTGAGATGGTCCTTTTTCAATACTCCATGTGACTTTTGGAGATAGTATGAGTTTGTCCGGGTTAGATCGTACCTGAATCTAACTGGGCCCTTGGAACTAAAATGCCTATAGCTTACAGACCGTGTGTCTAGTTGACGCGTCGTCTATTGCGTTGGAACCCTTATGACACGGCGGATCATCGAGTTACTTCATTTTGGAACTTCGTGGCTGTTGAGGTTTGAATGATAACCATAGGAGCCGAACCAGGTTGTATCTTATAATGAGAGTTAGGATGGCTACTCTATTGTTGACTCAAGGTGTGGGTACTTCTTACTCCTCTGCTCCGGTAGATATAGGACCCCCCCACGTCATGAGCGTGAGTTAATTTCCCTATTATTGGGTTTTCTATCTTTGGAGTCGGTACTCCCCTATTGGACTAGGGCACGAGTCCTCCATACTTAACTCACATAGAGTCAGGTACTCCCCTATTGGGTAGGGTGGGGGTCCTCTATGTTAGGAGTTGGTACTCCCCTGTCAACCTAGGTTGTGGGACCTCCTTATTTAGTGCTACAGAAGATTCGATACTCCCCTGTCGTTCCAAGGTGTGGGTCCTCTAGCCCGGGGTCATTATTCCCCTGACGTACTAGGGTGCGGGTCCCCTACACGAAAAAAATACCAGAGTTTTAGTCCCCTACCGTTTAGGGTGCGGGTCCTCACATATAGATTCGGTACTCCCCTTCCATGCCCTGGTGCAGGTCCTTTAGCCTGGGGTTGGTACTCCCCTGACGTAGTAGGGTGCATGTCCCCCAAAACAAAAAAACTACCAGAGTTGTACTCCCCTACCGGGTTAGGTGTGGGTCCTCACATATGGAGTAGTACTCCCCCGTCTCTGAGTAGCGATAGAGAGCAGGTCCTTTGGGGGAGTCAGAGCTCCCTCGACAGCAGGACACAATGTCGAGGAGTGGGCCTCTTCACTTGGTTTCCCTTGGTCTTACCTTGGGCGCAATATTGTGACTGTGAGACGTCTAGTGTCGGGAACTAGAGGCAATTCTAATAGAAAGTTCCCGATGGAGCATGTCCTTTCAGACGTTTCATTAGGAATGGTTTAGTTGTACCTGATGGAGTAAATCTCCCAGACGGGTTCCATCAGGGATGGCCCATTCATGGAGCGTGTACTCCTGATCCTCTAGTTACACTTTGATCCTTCTTTTTAAACCATATAAATGGCTTGTGGTCAGGGCCTTATGTTTATTTGTGGGTGAGACGAGTATATCTGGTTTGAGCTATGTCTCTTTCTTTGTGATTTATGATTGAGATCATGCTTTGTGGTTTTCCTTTGTGGAATTCTGAGAGACCTTCCTGGGTCTCGAGGTCCCTACTGGGTATTGTTATACTAACCCATGCACTGACTTCGCCCACACCATGTTGTGTCTTGTGCAGATGACGGGCAGCCTTGACTGAGACTCATGGATCTAGGACCTAATAGTGGACTATGGTGATAGATGATGTGGAGAGCTGTGGAGACAAGTTGTACCTACTCTTCAGGTACGATCCCTATTGGATGATCTCAGGAGATTTTTTCTTTTTTCAGTTGTAGTTGTATCTTTTCATTTGGGCTTGTATTTCGACCCCTTACTTTCAGTACACACTTTTACTACAACAGTTTTACTTTGTGGTTGCATCTTGTTGTATTCTTGGGCTATGTGTTTGTATATATTTAAAGGCAATGCCTTCCCATTAAGGGATACGCCTTTTTGGTGTTAGTCACCAACCCCTAACCTATGGAAGGCGGGCTTGGGGTAGTAACGGCACGAGCCCTGTGGGATGGGTCGTGACAAAGTGGTATCAGAGGAGTCGGTTCTACCGAAGAACTAGGACTCTGATCTTTCCAATGGATCAATAGTGTTAAGTGTTTTGAGTGTGTTTTTCAGTTCGGGGATTCTAGTTTTGGTGTGGTGGCCGATGTATCCATACACCAGGGGCCTGAATTCTATTTTCCGACTCGATACATGAAAAAAATGATTGCTTGGGTTTTTGATTTTTTTTCTTTTGATCTCTTTTGAGTCATCTCACTAGGTATAACTTATTGACCGACGTTCATCTTGATTCTCTTTCAAGATGTCACCACACAGACAGCCATGCAGGATTCCAATTCATGATCGTGAGGATAGTCCACAGTGTGATGAGGCTTCAGTACACGGACTGTTACCTGAGATGGTACCTTCGAGCGGTGTCCCAATGATACCACTGCCCATTGGCCAATAGATACTATCGGCACTATCTGTAGAGAACACATGTAGGCTCAGTTCCTTACATGAGTTTCAGTGAATGATACCCCTTAGGTTTCGTGGTGAGCCTGACTCACGGGCGGCTAAGAACTGTCTTAAGGTGGTGACCGAGTTGACATCTAACTAGGGAACCCTAAAATCAGATGACGGACCTAGTAGTGATAATTCTATGTGGATCAGCAGGGTGATGACAGGGTTAAGATTACCCATATCTTACAATGAGGTGACTTTTTTGTGGACGAAGCTCGAGACCCTTCCTCAGAGAAGGGGGTATATTTCCAAAAAAAGGGCTAAGGGGTTTGTGTTCCTAAGAGCTTCTAAAGTTTCGATAGGACGACATGTCGGTAACTGAGTATTCTTCGAGGCATACCAACCATTCCAGGTACTCGAAAATACGATACGACCAGTGATTTAGGTCTCAGACCTCCTAGTGAGATGTGTTTAGGTACATCCGACGTAGCACTATTCCTCTATGCATTCCTACTTATGTTAGGGTGATAGAGAGAAACTTCATGGTTGAAAATTATTTGGTTGACCAGATACAACCAGTGAATGTCAGCAGTGGGAAAGGAGGAAACTGATGTCAGTCTTGGAGACTTGGATGTGTAAAAAAGTTTCAGGAAGAGGAAGTGATAGGGAAAGATGAATCTGCAGGGTAGCAGACATGGAATAGGATCTAGGAGAGAAGCAGGAGGTTGTATACATTTTGACATGTTACAACCACCACCCTAATGTGGTCCCCACCAAGTTCAGGGAGCTAGAGGACAGGGGAAGGGAGTAGCTTCATGCGGTCAAGGAGTGTGACCCAAGGGCTCCAAGAATGATTCGAGGTATGATTTGTGTCTAATACTATCTACCATATTAATAGACATAGGTACTAATCATTCCTTTTTGTCACGAATCTTGTTCAAGACCTAGAGTTTCTAGTTAAACCGTTTACTTGACCCTTACGTCTGGAGATACCTTTGGGAGGAGACACGATAATCACACTTATGTTGACGGTGTGATCCGAACCTTAAGGCAAGAGTTTCAGTTGGAACCTTTTGGTGGCAGCGTCGAGGCCTTAAGACGTTAGTTTGGGTATGGACTGGTTATCTGCAGTTCATGGCCAGATTAACTATTTTTGACAAAAAGGTTGTGGTATATCTATAGAATTTGAATGGGGTTTTCCTTGGTCGGAAAAAAAAAGGAAATGTAGGCAGCACAGGTTAAACTCATGCATAGGAGGGTGCAGCCGTTCACTCTTGAGTTGGCTAGCCTTACCCTCATGACAGTAGGAGTTTTTAGTTCCCAATAGTAGTGGTAGAGTGCGGGAACATCTTTTCAAAAGATGTTTCCAGAATTACCTCCATGCAGGGAGAGGGACTTCTGCATTGGCTTATACACAACAGCAACACCAATATCTGCAACTGTATATTGGGTGGATCCCACAAAGCTCTGGGATCTAAGAGTTTAGAAGGGGGATGTGGTGGCAGATGCACTCAATAAGATGTCTGGTTTACAGCTGCTGAATGAGGTGTCAGAGTAGCTAGCTACATTACAGAAACCCTTCATGGATAGTGATGGAGTAGCTTACCTCCAGTCTATAACTGTCACTTCCCCACACCTTCAATGAGTTTAGAAGGCACATCTTGGGGACATTGACTGTGAGGCCCGACATGCTCATATATCCTTAGGACAAGCTCCTGAAGGATTTTATAAAGGTGGGGATAATTTCATCCTTTTCATAGGATGCACTATGGTACCAGTGACGCTACCAAAGGAGGTGTTGAGAGAGTTCCACACATCCCCTTTGGTGGTACATCCTGGTGTGGTGAATATGTACCATGACCTTCTGCGTTAGTACTAGTGGATAGGGATGAATACTGCACAAAGTCGGTAGAAGTCTTATACCTACAGAAGATAGATACCCTTGGAGTTCAAGGAGAGAGACCATTTCTTCCTACAGGTCTCACCCCAACAGGGATTTCAGATATTTGGCTGGGGCGGCAAGCTATCTCTGAGGTTCATCGGACCTCTCCAGATTCTCAGTAGAGTGGGCAAGGTGGCATACCATCTAGATCTTCCCCCACAGATGCACCAGGTGCATAATGTTTTCCATGTTTCATAGCTGAGGAGATGCGTGCATGATCCATTGCATGTTATTAACTAGGGAGAGTTTTACTTTGACGATGGGGTGACTTTTATGGAGTTCCTAGTGGAGATAGAGGATCGACATGAGTGAGTACTTCATGGATGGTGGATCCCTCTAGTGTGAGTTTTCTGGAAGCACAGTAACCTCCAGGAGAGCACATGGGAGTAGGAGGCTCAGATTCGTGCTCAATACCCTCATTTGTTTGGTTTTCCATGTTTTGGATTTCAGGGACATAAATCCCTAAGGTGGGGAGAATGTAATGTCCCATAATTTTTATATTTTTTTATATATGGAATTATTTTGAGACTAAGAAATATGACGGCGTGTAATTCTGAGGCCCAGAGTTTCCAGAATGATCCATCAAAAAATGTTAAGTTTAAAATAGATCGCGTGAGTGGTTTTCTTGAAAAAGTGAAATAACTATTAAATGGGTTCTCATATCAGAAATCTGAGGGAACCTTTGCGTTCAGGTTGGTGGGTTTACCCTAGGTGGGACTTAATTTTTTTCAGCTCAGGCCTCCAGTGAGAAAACCCGAAAATGGCAAAACTATAAATAAAATAATTAAATAAAATTATTTTATTTTTAAAATGATTATAATTCACGAACGGTGACTTGGATTAAAAATATGAGACCACCACTAAACTCGTGAGGGTATTCTTTCCATAGTCAGACCCTCACATTGGACGGCGCGGGCCAATAGTTGAAGTTAGTTTTTGACCGTAAATAAAATAATTAAGTAACAATTATTTTGTTGTTAAATTAAATAACTTCTAAATTGCAAACCAGATTAAAAATTTGAGAGTACCGTTGGATTTGTGGGGATTTTTTCCCTTAGGTGTAGCCTAACCTCGACCGACGCGGGTCGAGGGTGACTGTTAATAATTTTTTGAACTTTTTTTGAGGTACGTTCAGTAAACGTACGAGCGGATTTTTCTAACTTTTGAACCGGTGCTCAGAATTGAAATCTGAGAGCACTGTTGAATCCGCAGCACTGGGATTTGATTAAGGGAAGCTTCAATTCGACTGCAGTAGGTTTGGGGGAATAGTTAAATTATGGACTTTACAGAAAACTAATAAAATAACTTAACCAAGTTATTTTATTTCTTTTCTGTAACTGCTAAGAAGTGGTGGCGGGACTGATGATTTGTCAAGACATTAAATGGCTTGACCCTCCAGCATTTTAACCTCAACGTTACAACATTAATTGAGATTCATAAATAAACCACATTAATGTCATGCAACACGGGTGGTTTTCACTTCTATTTAATGGAAGCTTGGGCATGGGTTTATAACATGGATTCATCAAACGAGGAACCTCTAGTGAAGTCCTGCGGAAACTTCCACCGATAGAGAATAGAAGCATGGGTGGCGATGATCTGGGATCGACGAGCACTGATAACTTCATCTGACAAGGACTCTCCTCCCTCCACAACCGCAACACATCCAGCGGTCCTCAAGGTAGGGGGTTTATTTTATTATAGTTATCTATGATGAATTATTTACTTCCACTTGTTATCATGTTAACACAGAGGGCGCATGCCAAACGAAAAAGGCCCGGACCTTCCGTCGCTTCATTCTTGTTGCGTTCCTTGGGGTAAAATTCTTCAACTCATTGGAATCTAGAATCCGGGAGTTGCATAGTGATGGCGGCTTCCTGGGAAGCCCGTATGTGCGAGAGAAGTGAAAATGAAGATCTTGAGCATCGCCAGAGCCCCACGGAAGAAGCGCCAGTGCTAAAATGGACCGTCAGCACCAACGAATGAGGTCTGTGGCCAGAAACTACTGGCCACGGTGGAAGAGCGATGCCACTCGATGTTTCGGCAGCTGGACGTGGAGGTGGAGGCAGCGCGCCATCGTGCACCACGCTGGAGGAAGCCTCAGCGAATCTGGAAAGAGACCCACTCCCTATGGGTCCAGCGGGTGATGAGGAGGTGCCATGTGGCACTGCCAATTTAATGGAGCTGAATAACTCCATTAAGCCATTCAGGAGCAGCAAATTCAGTGACCCCGCGTGGGTCGCGCCAGCCGGTGAGCCGCGCCGCGGTGGCCCGTCCCAATTGGGCCGGCCCAGGCCAGTTCGGGCCAGGCCGGGCCGGGTCTGTCCAGGTTGGGTCGGCCCAGGCCAGGTCGGTCCAACCGGGTCGAACCAAACCCTGACCCCTCTCGGGCCCATATACGCTTAAAAGGATGTATATTGTGAACCAAATGTATGTTTGACAAACCGTCTGTGACATTGGGATCCTTAGAGGGAGGTGGTACTTTTTAGATAATCCATGTGAATTTCTGAGAATGTTGGAGTTTGGTCAGGTTAGATTGTACCTGAATCCAAATGGGCACTCGGTGCTAAAATGCCTATAGCTTATAGACCATGTGTCCAGTTGGCGCGCCGTCTATTGCGTTGGAACCCTTATGACATGAAGGATCATCAGGTTACTTCCTTGTAGAACTTTGTGGCAGTTGTGGTATGAATGATAACTGGAGGAGCATAACCAGGGTGTTTCTTGTAGTGAAAGTTATGATGGATACTCCCTTGATGACTCAAGTAGTGGGTATTACTTACTCCTCTGCTCCGGTAGAGACGGGACTCCACCCGTCATGAGCACGAGTTTGTTTCCCTCTGATTGGTTTTTCTATATTTGGAGTTGGTACTCCCCTATTGGACTAGGGTGTGGGTCCTCCATACTTAACTCACATAGAGTTAGGTACTCCCCTATCGGGTAGGGTGTGGTCCTCTATGTTAGGAGTGGGTACTCCCCTGTCAACCCAGGGTGCAGGTCCTCCTTATGCAGTGCTACAGTAGAGTCGATACTCCCCTGCCATGCCAGGGTGTGGGTCCTCTAGCCTGGGGTTAGTACTCCCCTAATGTACCAAGGCATGAGTCCCCCACAGAAAACAGACTACAAGAGTTGTACTCCCATACTAGGTAAGGTGTGGGTTCTCACATATAGATTTGGTACTCCCCTGCCATGCCAGGGTGCGGGTCTTATAGCTTGGGGTCGGTACTCCCATGACGTACTAGGGTGCGGGTCCCCCACAACAAAAAAACTACCAGAGTTGTACTCTCCTACTAGGTAGGGTGCTGGTCCTCACATATGGACTAGTACTCCCCCGTCTCCGAGTAGCAACGAGGAGCAGGTCCTTCAGGGGAGTTGTATCTCCCACGACTGCAGGACAAAATGTCGAGGAGTGGGCCTCTTCACTTGGTTTCCCATGGTCTTGCCTCGAGCGCAAGACTGTGACTGCGAGACCTTTAGTTTTGGGCACTAGAGGCAGTTCTAGCATAATGTTCCTGATGGAGCATGTCCTTTCGGACATTCCATTAGGAATGGTTGATTTGTACCTAATGGATTACATCTCTCAGACAGGTTCCAACAAGGATGGATAGTTCATGGAGCGTGTACTCCTGATCCTCGATTTACGCTTTGAGCCTTATTAGGAAATCCTGGAAGTGTCTTGAGTTCAGGGCCTTATGTTTCTTTGTGGATGAGACAATTATATCTAGGTTGAGTTGTGTCTTTTGCTTTGTGATTTGTGATTGAGATCATGCTTTGTGGTTTTCCTTTTTGGAATTATGAGAGACCTTCCTGGGTCTAGGGGTCCCTCCTGGGTATTTTTATACTCACCCCTGCACCGGATTCCCCCGCACCATGTTGTGTCTTGTGAAGATGACATTCAGCCTTGATTGAGACACGGGGAGCTAGGACTTGACAGTGGACGGTGTTGATAGATTATGTGGAGAGATGTGGAGACGAGTTGTACCTACTCTTCAGGTAGGATCCCTGGTGAATGATCTCAGGAGCTATTTTCTGTTTTCAGTTTTAGTTGTATCTTTTCAGTTGGGCTTGTATTCTTCCCCTTACTTTTTGTATACACTTTTACTACATTAGTTTTACTTTTTGGTTGCATCTGGTTGTATTCTTGGGTTTTGTATTTGTACCGGTTTAAATTAAATGTCTTCCCATTTTAGGGATATGCCTTTTTGGTGCTATTTTCATAGCCCTGGCCTTGGAAAGAGGGATTGGAGTAGTCACGGCATGGGCCTAGGGGTACGGGTCGTGAAAATACCATTAACATAACTATATATTTGTTGAATGGCCTCCCGAGCCTCATCATCATCTTATCAAAGCCCATCCAAGTGAACAACTTTGATCTCCTCGGTCTAGCAAATTTCCTTCGCTTCAGTCACAATACCCATCTGTTTGGGATCCTTCTAATGAATGGTGATGTTGTATGATCCCCCACCCCTCCTGAGTGTTATCCAGCTCTTTATAAATGAGTGATATTTTAATAGTTTTCTCATTGATCCAATTTCTAAATTTTGCTAACTTCTTAGCATGGTTTTCCTCCACCTGTGATAATGCATCTTGGAGATCATCAGTGTTGACATGAATCTTTGACTTTATGAGGTTATATTAAAGATAGTGTTCTCACTTTAATTTGTAAATGATCTTCTTCATAGTGGAATAAATCATGAGGTAATCAAATATACAGTATCCCAGCATACAAAACATAAATAAAAGTCAATAGAATCGCAAAGGAAGGACTTCAAAAGGTGTATTCGAGATTGTTTTATAGATGTCCTACCAGGTCGTATGAAATGTAATGTGAAGGGAATTATAAATCTATAAATCTAACTCCAAGCCACTATTAGAGGGAGAAATATATTCTGGGATCATTACAATCAATGAGGCACTCTTCCATCCTCCCTCAGGCTTGGTGGAATTATTATGGAGGCATTAGTATAGAGGATCCTCCCTCAGGCTTGGTTGCAGAAGTTAATGGTACTGGACATAGACAATAATAATTTTTAGCATCAAGATGATAATAAATAGAATAGGTATGGGATGATTAAAGTAGTCAGTGACACTCACCTAGTGATGGGTCAGTGGATTGGGTGTATTCTTCTCTAACATACTTGACCTCAGTAGTTTGAGCTGGAGCCTCTTGATAAGAGGTACTATCCTAAGTCAACCTATAACTCACCAAGAGAAGCTCACAAAGATCCCCCATTGTGGGATCCCCTCAAATCGGTGCTCTCTCATCAATGGGAGTGGGATAGACCTTAGCACCTTGTTCATTCATCGATGTTGCAACATTCTATTTGGATGAAGCTCCGTGATTCAATCAGTCATGATCAAAACATCAGGCATGAAAATTGGTTGCACAAAAAATAAAGTCTCGCATCCATTCAATTCCATATTAAATTCCTAAAAATATTATTAATATGTGAGATGATTAATATATTCCATCATTTATTAAAATTTCATGTCACAATTTATTTTAGAATGTATTAATGTCCCAAGACCTATGGTAGTCTCACCCATGGGGATGCCTGAAACATTTGGATCAGGACCCAGCACAACATTCTTTTTCGATGAACTGAGACCCAAAATAGCTTCCTCAGAGATTCCATATGGTTTTCATTCTTCATCACAGGGTCCTCTAGTGCATGATATGAACCTAAAATTTCATAGTGAATAAAATTTCAGATTCATCATATAACGCCTTATCAATCAATTTAAAATTGAAAACCTCTTGTGTTTCATGATATGATGCTCATTACTAGCTGAAAATTGAAGAAATTCTACCTGGAGATGGCCATCAGTTGTCGCTGACAACATCTTCCCCAAATATTTTACCAAATCTTAATTTTTTTAATCTTATCATTATATCTACGCAGTCATTCCAATTCCTTGAGTGTGATGGGGCACTCGTGCAAATTTATGTTTGGTGTTTGGATCTCCATTTTTCTACTGTGATCTTTTTCTTGTGATGGACCATTCTAGGGTTGTTGTGTTTTTTGAGAGTTTTGACTGGTCACAATCATATAATGACATGACTATACCAGGGTTGTGGAGAGTGTGTGAGACAATGTGGAAGAAGTGCGGGAATGAAATTTTTTTATCCTGCATTTCCTAGCATAATGAAAGGAATTTGTAGAATACATGTTCAAGAAGTGCAACCTGTGTTCAAAATTCACATCCATACCCTCTTCCTCCATGACTAGATATCATACTAGAATATTTATAGACCATAAAGGGAAGGTTTTGTACCATTTTATATCTGTGTTGAGCATCAGCGAGTATACAGTCCTAGACATCACCAATGTGATGAAAATAGAACATGAAATCCCTCCAAACATGGCCTGACTTCTCAGCTATGGCTTCTCAATAGGTGACGCATGGATCTCCAGTCCTAGGTCTAGCCACAAAGAAGAAACAAAACCCCCTTTCCCTATGTATAAGTCAAACCTACATGGGAACCTTCCAGAACTACTTATGACTTGATTCTCATTTCAATGAGACATATAGTGATGCCTAGACCCTAGATCATGGGACCATCCATCATTCTGAAAAATATCAAAGCCCCTTTTCCCCATATAGAAACTTAATTGAAGTGGGGAACAATTACTCCAATAACTACAATTTTCATGATTAATTCTCTAACAATATATGTAGTGAATCCTCGGTCCTATCCCCTGGTCTAGCCACAATATGACTTTCCACATCAGGTGACCCATTTCCTTACTGCAATATGTTAAACTGTATAGATAACACCCTTATTTCATGATAATAAACTACACGATATCTTCAAGAACTTTGTTTTTCTCTATTCTCGTTCCAATGAGATACATAGTGATGCCCAGATCTCTAATCCCAAGTCCATCTAAAACAACAAAAAATCCCCAACTCCCTGTGTACAAATCAGACCAGTATAGGGAACCTTTTTGGAACAGAATGTGGCTTGATTTTTACCATATTAAGATATATAGTGATTCCCATATTTTCATTATTTGTCCTAGCCAAAACATTTCCCCTCTTTCACATCAGTTCATATTCATCCTCACCAAATGATGTTAAACTTCATGGAATTCAAGGACTGTGTATGGCCTGATTCTTATCCTAAGGAGTTATGTAGCGATTCCTGGTTCATACCTCCTAGCCCATCCACCATAAAATCTAAATTACTTGGTCATTAATTCAAATGATTTTCCTTAATGTGGTGGAAGAAACATTTACCACTCCATATTTATCACATCGATCATAGATAATGTGGGATTATGTCATTTGCTAAAATATTTCCCTCGATAAGTAAGGTATATCAATTTTCAACAAGGTTATCATGATTCTGGATGCAAGACCTTAAAATTCACACCATATGTCCTCATTTCATGATAAAAAACTACATTATTTCCTTTAGAACTATGTGTGTCTTGATTCTCATTCCAATGAGACACATAGTGATGTCCGGATCTTCAATCATGGGCCCAACCACAACAAAATATGGGAAATTTTCCCATACTTCTATGTATGAGTCAGATCTACATAAGAGGATTCAATATGGTGTCTCACCCTATGCATGATCCCGTATTAAAAAAACAGTTTCTACACACATGAATTCAATTAGTATGGGGAACCTCTTCAGAACTACGCGAGGCTTGATTCTTTCCCCAATAAGATAAATAGCGATTCTTAGGTCCTATACCCTAGTCCAGATGCAATATTCCTTTATTTCTTATGACAAGTCACCTTCTTCCTTACAGAAAAATATTAAACTACTGGCTAATGTATTGGTCGTATGACTTTAAACTGTAAGGTACCTCAAGAACAATGTGTGTCTTGATTCTCATTCTAGTGAGATATGTAGTGAACTTATGCCTCATGTCCTAGTCTTAGACACAGTGTAAATAAAAATACCCCATCCCCTCTATATAATAAAATATCTATACAAGATCTCTTAATTAGGGTCCCCTCGTTATGGGGTCCACCAAGAAAACAGAGATGTCCCCCTCTTACATATGAGTCAGATTTATGCAAGGGACTCTACGCTTCATGTATAGTATCAGTCCAAATTATTCCTTTTTCATCAAATATATCCCTTCCATACAACATAATACTGATTTTAGATACTATCAAATCCTCATAATCTTTCTTCAGCCACCAGTGATAGAATTTATGATACCTGAGGAATCCTCTTCCTGACTATACAGTAACATATCCTAGTTGAAAATTCATAAATTGAACTAAATAATGGGTTCTTTAGACAAAGGATACCACTATTTGAATATGTAGTAACATGCCCTAGTTTTCTTTTCACAAATTCACTGAAAAAATGGTTTTTTCAACCATTGGTAACTTTTCCCACAGAAGAAATCTCTTCTGTACTCATAAGATTTGATGACATTATGTTGGAACCTATGATTTGAATTAGTTTGTGTCCATCCATCACATATTTTTTTCCATATCCTTTCTCCAAATATATGAACCCCCAGTACCATGGATTACAATTTCCTCCCTCTTGATTGAATTATGTTGGAATGAACTTAGTTTAGTTGGGCACATATCACATATAGTTTCCATAATGATGGGGTCCTATTCATATGACCTGAAACTAAAGTCACCATATTTCCCATGTTTGGGTCAGACCTATGTTAGAAAAATATTCTCCCCATTCTTGGGTAATTTGGACTTGAAATGTTTCATCCATATTCATTCACTTTTGTTCCACAAAACCAAACCCTATGCCCATGGAAATATGAATCTCAATAAACTTCCTTTTTCCATCAGCAATAGAAGTTCAGAATTCCTAAGAACTCATTTTCCTAACTATATTGTAACACACAACAATTGGATTAGTATAATATTCCCAAAAAATATTCCTTTCAGCCAAAGGATTCCACTATTTGACTATGCAGTAACATGCCCGAGTTTTATTTGCATGAAGTATCCGGCAAAGTGGGTTTTTTCAATCAGTGGTAATGTCATCCTCATGTGATTCCTCCTCTATCACCATAATCCATTTCCCCATAAAAATTTCAAATATGGATATCCCCAGATAATATCTTATAACTTTCTCCTCTCACACCTAAATATGATAGCACGTTCCTAGATAGATCGTAAATATTGAGAGAATCATCACTCTTTTGGCCAAAGCGAAATACCTTAAATTATAGCCCCCATAATTTCCTTATTGTATGAAATTAAAATGAATAGAATAATTTCCTTATTGTATGACATTAAACTATATATCATAACTTCCTAGTCACATGACATTAAACTCTTAAACAACATCCTCACCATAAGATATTAAACTACATTTTCAATGTCATGGTCACACTATATTAAACTACATGATGATTCATACCTTGTATGAAAGGGGCCTTCCCCCATGACATCTGTCATCTAAAAAAATATACCATCCTTAACCCAATATAAATTCATGTAGAAGTTGTTTCCCATTCATGGTCAATGCCAATAGAGATTCTCTCTTCATTCTCAGACGTATTACCTTGGAAAAACCAACCATCATGGTCTTGAGAAATATGAATCTCCATAAACTTACTTTGGCCATTAGTAATAGAATTTTGGAATCCCTGAGAAGTAATTTCCTTAACTATGCTATAACACACCTTATTTGGATTTTCATAAGTTTCACACCAAATTTCATGGCATGTTGGATAGAGGATGACATTGTTTGACTACGCAGCAGCATGCCCCAATTAGAATTGCATAAAGTCACCCAGAAATAGGGTTTGTTAACCAATGGTAAGTTCATCCTTAGGATATGACTCCTATATTCCCAAATATCATGTTTTAGATTCAGGAACCACAAAATCATGGATCAAAATTCTATATTGGGTATCTGAAAAATGTTGTAACATTATTTGTTAAGAAGCCTTTTTTGGGTCATCATTTCAAAACATATGGTCATAGTTGTCCAACCTAAAACACTAGCCTCACTAGTCAAAATTCCATGGAATTAAACCTCTCATAAAAGGATACATAGTACGCATCTAATTGAAAACTTGAAAAGGGAACCCTTGACAAAAGTAGAGTCTCATATTTTCACTCCTTTTAGTTTAGAAAAAAAAATAAATCATTGAAAAGAAATAGGCATAGAACTTGTTAGGATGAAAACCCAAAAAGGGAGGTCTAAGAAAAATCCAAGTCTATCCCACATAGTCTTCATTATATTGTACTTAGGAAAAAATTTGGGTGATGACACAAAAGACGCAATATTTTTAGGGTTTTCAATATGACCCTAAAATTAGAAAAACTATGCTCCCTAGGCCCCATGGATGAGGAAAAATTTAGATTGTTTCCCCATCCCTATCCCTTTGGTTAAAATTAGCCAATGAAAAGATTTATTTCTATGAAAAATACATTCAATTTTATGTTATGATCACATAAGGAAAATAGGGATGAATACATAGATGATTAGATCAAAATTCATTTCATCTATGAAACAAAACAAAATCAGAGGAGCATCCAAAAGATGGAATCTGTTTTTGACACTTTAAAAAATACCATCAACATAACTCTTCATTTTTTGAATAGAATCATGAGCCCCATAAATAGATTATCGAAGCCCATCCACGTGAACAGCTTTGGTGTCCTCGGTCTGGAAAAGTTCCTTCGCCGCATTCGCAATAGTTGTGGACCCATCAGTTTGTGCTCTTTATAATGAATGGTGAAGTTGTATGATCCCACCCCCTCTGAGTGTCATATAGTTCTTTCTAAATGCATGATATTTTAATATTTTTCTCATTGATATGATTTCTAAATTTTTCTAACTTCTTTGCATGGTTGGCCTCCACCAGGGATAATGCATCTTGGAAATCATTAGTGTTGACAAGAATCTTTTCCTTTATGAGGTTATATTAAAGATCGTGTTCTCACTTTTATTTGTGAATGATCTCCTTTATAGTGGAATTAATCATGCGGTAATCAAATATACAGTATCCCAGCATACAAAACAAAAAAAAAATTCAATAGAATCGCAAAGGAAGGACGTAAAAAAGGTGTCTTAGAGATTGTTTTATAGATTTCCTACCCGATCGTATGAAATGTGATATGAAGGGAATTATGAATCTCTAAATATAACTCAAATCTAACTTTATATGGAGAAATGTATTATGGGATCATTATAATCAATGAGGCACCCTTCCATGCTCCCTCAGGCTTGGTTGCATTAGTACGGAGGCATCAGTATAGAGGCTTCTCCCTCAGGCTTCGTTGCATAAGTTAATGGTACTAGACATAGAAAATAATAATTTTTATCATCAAGATGATAATTAATTGAATAGGTATGGGATGATCAAATTAGTTGGTGAAACTCACCTAGTGATGGTTCAGTGGATTGGGTGTATTCTTCTCTAACATCCCCGACCTCAGCAGTTTGAGCCAGAGCCTCTTGATAAGAGGTACTATCCTGAGTCTACCTAGAGCTCACCAGGAGAAGCTCACAAAGATCCCGCATTTTGGGATCCCCTTGAATCGGTGCTCCCTCATAAATGGGAGTGGGACAGACTTTATCACCTTGTTCATGCATCAATGTTGCAACATTATCTATAGATGAAGCTTCTTGATTCAACTAGTCATGATCAAAACATCAGGCATGAAAATTGGTTTCACAAAAAATAAACTCTCACATCCATTCAATTCCATATTAAATTCCTAAAAATATTATTAATATGTGAGATGATTAATATATTCCATCATTTATTCAAATGTCATGTCAATATTTCTCCTAGAATGTATTAATGTCCCAATCCCTATGGTAGCATCAACCATGGGGATGCATGTAATGTCTCAGATTTTTTGTTTATTATTTTTTAAATATTATATGGAATTATTTCGAGACTGATTGTGAAGACGGCACATCATTCTGAGGTCCAGTGAGCCCGGAATGGTGGTTTGAACTTTTTTTAGTTAAGTCAGTCAGCACTTGTGCGCGGTTGTGGCAGTTTCCCAATGGATGCCCGGATTAAAAATCTGAGCGCACCGTTGCGTCCGGGACAACGACTTTACCTAATAATGAGGCTAACCTCGACCGGTGTGGGTCGAGGGAAAAAGTTAATTTTCTGACGTTTTAAGTAAAATAAACTAAAATAAATTAACCAGTTTATTTTATTTCATTTAAGGAAACATCCACTGCAGCATGGCGACGACGCAACTGTTGCCTAAATTAATGACGCGTCATAATAACTTCAAAATTGAAAGTCAACATCATTAATGCTACCACGTAATTAAATGACAAAATGTTTCCCTTTTTAATTGGTTAAGAAATTGTTGATCGTTGGCAACGTTTGAGAGGAATCTCTTCCGAATCCGCAAGGCGTTATAGAGAATTCTCGGCGATGAATGACGACAAATCGAGATCGAGGATCATTGCGCCAACGTTGAAGGATCTCGACGACAACGGCAGTGCGACACCTTCTTAAACAATCAATCCTTTCAAAAGTTAGGGGTTTGTTATTTCAATTTATTTTCCCCATTTTAGAGTTTAAACGACGAACGCGGATCAACCACGAACAAGTTGATCCGCGGATTCGTACGTTCTTACGGGAGGGTTTTCTTTGGGATGATTTTGGGGGAAATAATCCATGCTTTTTATTCATGTTGATCTCTGCTCCGTTTTAAGCCTATTAATGGGAGTGGATCAACGCCGTGACGAACGACGGCGGAGGTTCGTTTCTCATTTTGTTATTTGATTTTCTTCCTCCTTTTTCCCCACGCGTTCTTCACATTCTTCGCGGGGCGACGAACAACGGATCATTGCGCATCCGTTCTGCGACGCAACAATCCGAAAATGAAGGTTCGACACTGCAATGACCTTGTGGAGGTGCAGCGACGATGGAGGATGAAGAATCGGACCGGATCGAAAAGAGAATTCTTCGAGCGTTCTTCATACGGGAAGATCAGAACACGTTTTCGAAGCCGATCGGAGGCCCGAAAGCGACGGAAGTAGCTTAGTGGGGTCGGGGCGACCAGAACCTGGAAGTTTTGTGGCGATCAAATGACCGGATTGATGGTAGGAGCAACACGGGAGGTGCGCTGGCGAAGAGCGCCGTTTCTGGAAATTTCCAGAATACACGACATGTACTTCCGAAGAATACGCCGTGCAGTTCTGACGGTGGCGGATAGGGTTTTGGGGTCCGAGAAGGATCACACGACATGTGACCCCGGTCACACGGCGTGTTGGACCTTCCCCAAAGCTTGGCGTGTACTTTGGGTAGTACACGAACGCAGGATGGTCTACACGGCTTCAGGCGGCACGACGTGTACATCTCGGTAGAGGCGGCTACACGAAGCTCGGCGTGTATCCCAGGGATACACGAACATGGGATGGAGTACACGACCGTGTACTCCACCACTCGGCTAGGCGAGGTAAATAGCGCGGGTCACCCCATGTGCGGATCGCACGGGTTGGAGTACACGGGTTGGTGACCGTGTACGGGCTCATGGCCAGAGTACACAGAGCCAACCCCAGTTACCCAGACACGGTGTGTTCTCCATAATACATGCCATGTACTAAGTTTTTCTACACGACCAGCCTCACGACACGGGTCGTTGTACACGGGCAGTACCCGGGGTCGGACAACACAGCGTGTATCATTTCTACATGCCATGTACTTTTTGGAGAACGGCTTGGTCCTTTTGTTCACCGTGCCTTGAACATATTTCGTTTGGGTTAGTGCCCCTTCTTCTTGTTCCCCTGAAGGTTAGGCATCATTCCCTCACGTAGGATTATGATCCCTTCAGCAATAATTTTCTGTGATAGAGTCAGACATCCATCCGAGAGGCCCGGATCGAGATCCTCTATCCATTCTAGACCCTAGGTAGAGTCAAGCATCGATGTGACCAACTTTACTAGGTGTTGATCCTCTACCCAGCAGGTGAATTCCGGATGAGTCAAGGTATCCTCCATGGCCCTGGCAGTGATCCTCATCTGTGTATCGAAATATTTCCCACTCAGGAGTGTGTCTCCTATAATGAGTGTAGCTGTCTCTCGTGATGGTTCCCAATGAATAGGACTTCCCAGACGGACGTCATCAGAGCTATAAGACTCGTGGAGTGTGTTATTCTGGAACGAGCACATCATGGAATCTTCGAACAGAATCCCCTACAGGGGTATGTGGTTGTGTGACTTGTCTCTAGACCATGGGTCTAGGTTTTGAGTATATCTGGTTTGTTTTATATGTTCTGTAAACATATACTGTGCATATCTGACTGTACTTTTACTTTGTATTGCTTTGTGGTTTTCGGGGTCCTCTACTGAGTATTGTAATACTCACCCCTGCATGGGCTTTTCCCGCACGTCTGATGTCTTGTGTAGACGAGCATCCTTTTGACAGTCCAGGGTGGACCAGGACAGGACCGAGCTTTTTGAGTTCCCAAAAGGCCGAGGCGTTCCTACAGCTACGAGCGGCAGTCCCACTACCTTTGTGCTTACAGGTTGGACTTTGCAGTTTTTCAGACTCTTGCTTTTGGTGGGCTTGTATTATGGCCCAGTTTACTTTTATAGTACTATACCTTTCGTCGTACTCTGTTGGTTGGGTTTAGTTGTATGCATGCATTTTTGTTCCTTAGTGTTTTACATTTCAGCATTTGTGGGCTTGGAGATGTGTGTGTGTGTACAGGTACTTAGGCAATGCCTCCCATGTTAGTGACATGCCTACCGGGTGCTAGTCACCAGCCCCTGGCCTATTGGAGGCGGGCTTGGGGAGTCACATCGCGGGCCCCACTGGGACGGGTTGTGACAGAGTGGTATCAGAGGTGGTCGGTTCTACCTTAGGACCAAGAGTCTGTGAGTTTGGTTGGGGGCAACAGTGTTGAGTGTTTCGGGTTCGGCTTTCAGGCCAGAGACTCCAGGGTTGGTGCGGCGACTGACATATCCATACACCAGGACTCTGATAACCTGGTTTTTGACCCAGTTCACGAAAACACTGGTTTCGGGGAAATATAAAGGTACATGCATCATATAGGAATGCGTTATGTCTTCCATATCCTTGGTGTCCGCTATCCAGATATACTCATTGACCGTGACACATCTTGTTTCTTTAAAAGATGCCTCCGTGACGCGTACCCACTAGGATTCAGCAGCATGATCACGAGGATGACCCCCTCAGTGACGAGGCTTCGATACAGGGGCCAGCCCCCCAGGCGTTGACACCAGGTGGTGCACCTGCTATACCGCCAGTGGAGCCGCCAGTGGTACCTGCAGTACCGACCGGCGAGGAGCGCAAGCTTAGCGCACTCCGTGAGTTTCAGAGACAGAGACCCCTCAGGTTACTAGGCGAGCCTGACCCTCAGGCGGCTGAGGACTGGCCTGAGGCGGTGACCAGAGTTTTCCGTCTAGTGAGGACACCGGCAGACCAGATGGTGGTCCTAGGAGCGAGCCTTCTTTAGGGTTCCGCGGGACGATGGTGGAGTCTGATCACGCAGACTCACAACGAGGAGACTCTTTCGTGGACAGAGTTTCAGCGACTCTTCAGGGAGGAGTTCTCTCCAGTTACGCTGAGAGCTATGCGCATCCAGGAGATTCTTCTGCTCCAGCATGGTAGTGTGATGGTGGCTGACTATTCATCGAGGTTCACCAACCTCACCAGGTACTCGATGGATATGGTCAGGGATCAGTACTTCAGAGCTCGGACCTTCGAACGAGGTCTACGGATTGACATCCGAGCTAGTGTCATGCCTCTATGCATTTTGAATTATGCTGGAGTGCTTGAGTGGGCCTTGGTGATTGAGAGCTTCTTGGTAGAGCAGAGACAGCCGCCGACAGTCAGTAGCAGGCAGACTGGTGCAGAGACACTGACAGCAGGGAGCCGATGTCAGGCACAGGGATCTGGATGTGGGAGATGTCATAGGAGGAACCAGGACAGGGGATCGACAATCCATGGCTCTCAGGCTGGATCTAGTCATCCTAGGGAGAAGCATTGCTATGCATGCGACGGTAGGGGGCATCTCGCTAGAGATTGCCCGACACGTCGAGCTGCTGATAGGGAAGTGGTGGATGGACCGCCGAGGTAGAGGAAGAGAATGGAGCAGGCAGATACGCTAGGCGGAGGACGTGGAAGAGGAGCAGGGAGAGCTTCAGGTGGTGGCAGACGCTTTGATTTACTTCCACCACCACCCCCAGGAGGTCTGCACCAGGCTCAGGGAGCTGGGGGACAGGGACGGGGACAACTTTATGCGGTCGAGGCATACGACCCAGGGGCTCCAGGGATGATTCCAGTTAGGATCTGTGTCTTTTATACCTTATATGCCGTACTCATAGACACATGTGACAGTCATTCCCTTATAGCCAATGTCTTGTACAAAACCTCAAGATTCCGGTAGAACCGTTGACTCGATCCTTACGCTTGGAGACACCTACGGGAGGAGACTCGATGATCACACACCTTTTCAGACAGTGTGATATTACCCTTGGAGGCAAGAGTTTTGGTTGGAACCTCTTGGTGGTAGTGTCAAGGCCTTACAACGTCATTCTCGGTATGGATTGGTTATCTTCGGTCAATACCTAGATTGACTATTTTAGGCGAAGAGTGCAGTGTGTCCGCCGTGATGGAACAAGGTTTTCCTTTTTCAGAGAAAAGGAAACCCAGGCAGCAAAAAATGGGCTCATGCATAGGAGGGGGAATACGATCACTCATGATTTGGCTAGCCTTACCCTCAGAGTAGTATATGTTGTGAGCTATCAGTTCCCAGCTGTGGTGGCGGAGTATGAGGATGTCTTTCCGGATAATGTTCCAGGGTTACCTCCCCGCTGGGAAATTGACTTCTGCATCGACATACACCCCGGGACGACACCAATTTCCTCATCAGCTTATCGGATGGCTCCCGTGGAGCTCGCGAGTAGAGGGTGCAATTGGAGGACTTGCAGAGTAAGGGTTTCATAAGACCCAGCGTCTCACCCTGGGCGGCTCCAGTCTTGTTTGCCAAGAAGGCAGACGAGAGTCTGAGGTTGTGCGTGGATTACCGGCGCCTGAACCAGGTGACGGTGAAGAACAAGTATCCACTGCCGAGAATTGATGACCTCTTCGATCAGCTAAGAGGGGCATAGTGGTTCTCGAAGGTTGATCTTTGATCAGGCTATCACCAGCTACGAGTGCGGGATGAGGATATACTGAAGACGGCTTTCAGATGTTGCTACAGTCACTATGAGTACTTGTTGATGCCCTTTGGCGTGAAGAACTCCCCCGTAGTGTTCATGGGGTTGATGAACCGGATCTTCCAGCCGTACATGGACTAGTTCGTAGTAGTCTTCATTGACGACATCCTTGTGTACTCGGCGTCAGAGGAGGAGCACGCGAGACACCTGCAGAGGGTTCTGGACGTACTTCGGGAGCACCAAATTTATGGGAAGCTCTCAAAGTGTCAGTTCTGGATTCAGGAGGTCCACTTTCTGGGACATGTCATCTCAGCAGATGGAGTAGCTGTGGACCCAGCCAAGGTGGAGGTTGTGTTAGCATGGGAGCCACCGCAGATCGTGACAGAGGTGCGGAGCTTCTTTGGGTTGGCAGGATATTATAAGAGATTCATCCCCGATTCATCCCAGATATCAGCACCGATGATGGCCTTGACCAGGAAGGGGAAACCCTTCATGTGGACAGAAAAGTTCCAACAGGCTTTTGAGCAGCTAAGAAAGAGTTTGACGAGCGCCCCAGTCTTGAGATTTCTGGAGGAGGGTGTCGAGTACATAGTTTTCTGCGACGCATCAGGGAACGGGCTCGGCTGTGTCCTGATGCAACGACATGCGGTGATTGCTTATGGTTCACACCAGCTTAGGCCGCATGAGTAGAACTATGCGACCCATAATCTCGAGTTAGCAGTTGTAGTCTTCACATTGAAGATGTGGCGACACTACCTCATGGGCGAGCGGTTCATTGTCTACTCTGGCCACAAGAGCGTCAAGTACATCTTCTCACAGAAGGATCTGAATCTAAGGCAGAGGCGTTGGCTAGAGTTCCTCCAGGACTATGATTTCGAGATCATCTATACTCCTGGGAAGGGGAACAGGGTGTCAGATGCTCTTAGCAGAAGGTCGAGCTCACATCTGTTGAGTGAGGCGACACAACAATTAGCCACGT
Source organism: Viscum album (assembly GCA_963277665.1). Classification (NCBI taxonomy): domain Eukaryota; kingdom Viridiplantae; phylum Streptophyta; class Magnoliopsida; order Santalales; family Viscaceae; genus Viscum; species Viscum album. The sequence goes on from OY728167.1 coordinate 692,467,435, forward strand.
TACATTTATCCTTTGTGGATGGAGAGGATACAGCTTACCTACAGTCGATCGTTGTCACCCCTCCACTCTTACAGTGATTTAGGGAGGCACAAGTTGGCGATGTCGACTGTGTGACCTTACATGCTCAGTTATCCATAGGACATGCTCCTGATGGATATTCGCAAGGTGGGGAGCACGTACTTCTTTTCAGAGGACGCACTGTTGTACCAATGGCATTGCAGGAGGAGGTCCTGAGGGAGTTCTATACATCCCCTTTGGCGGTACATCCCGGAGTGGCAAAGATGTACTAGGACCTCCGACGTCAGTTCTGGTGGTCGGGCATGAAGAAGGCAGTTGCAGAGTTCGTTTCTCGATGCCTCGCATGCCAGCAGGTGAAGGCTGAGCACCAGGTTCCAGTAGGGCTAGCTCACCCCTGGAAGTTCCAGAGTGGAAGTGGGATGGAATATCGATGGACTTCGTGATGGGCTTACCACAGATGTCCAAGGGGCACGATTCCATCTGGGTGATCTTTGACTGACTCACCAAGTCAGCCCACTTCCTAGCTATCAGGGAGCAAAGTTCCATAGAGAGCTTGGGACGCCTCTACATACAGGAGATAGTTCAGCTTCATGGCGTCCCCTCGACTATAGTCTCAGACCGAGACGCCCGCTTCACATCCCGGTTGTGGAAGGGATTGCAGGAGGATTTTGGGACTCAGCTGCGCTTGAGCACATCGTTTCATCCCCAGACAGATGCTCAGAAGGAGATGACCATTCAGGTTCTGGAGGATATGTTGCGGGCCTATATCTTAGACTTGGGTCACAGTTGGGAGGACAACCTACCACTGGTGGAGTTTGCATTCAACAACAGTTACCACTCCACCATCGGTATGGCACCGTTCGAGGCCTTGTACGGGAGTCCCTGCCGGTCACCGCTTTGCTGGATTGACCTCGGAGAGTCATCACTCATGGGTCCAGAGTTAGTGCGAGCTACTACAGAGAAGGTGTAGATCATCCGGGAGTGGATGAAGACTACACAGATCCGGCAGAAGTCTTATGCTGACAGGCGACAGAGACCTCTGGAGTTCGAAGAGGGAGACCATGTCTTCCTTCGGGTCTCACCTCGACGAGGGTTGCGGAGATTTGGCTGAGGTGGCAAGCTATCTCCGAGGTTCATCGGACCTTTCCAGATCCTGTGCAGAGTTGGAAAGGTGGCGTACCGCCTGGGTCTATCGCCACAATTGCATCGGGTACAAGATTTCTTCCACGTGTCGCAGTTGAGGAGGTACGTGCATGACCCATTGCACGTCATCGACTGGGGCATACTGGACATCGAGGATGGAGTGACCTTTGCTGAGTACACGGTGGAGATCGAGGACCAGAAGGATAGGATCCTTCTTGGGCGATCGATTCCCTTAGTGTACGTCCGGTGGCAGCACGAGAATCTTCAGGAGAGCACGTGGGAGCGGGAGGCCCAGATCCGTGCCCAATACCCTCATCTTTTTGAGTAGCCTTTTTTTTTTGTCTTTTCAGGACGTAAAGCCCCAAGGTGGGGAGAATGTAATGTCTCGGATTTTCTGTTTATTATTTTTTAAATATTATATGGAATTATTTCAAGATTGGGCGTGAAGGCGACACATCATTCCGAGGTCCAGTGAGCCCGAAATGGTGGTTTGAACTTTTTTTAGTTAAGTGAGTCGGCACTTGTGCGTAGTTGTGGAAGTTTCCCAATGGATGCCCGAATTAAAAATCTGAGCGCACTGTTGTGTCCAAAACGACGACTTTACCTAAGAATGAGGCTAACCTCGACCGGCGCGGGTCGAGGGAAAAAGTAAATTTTCTGACGTTTTAAATAAAATAAAATAAAATAAATTAACCAGTTTATTTTATTTCGTTTAAGAAAAACAGCCGCTGCAGTGTGGCGATGGCGCAACTGTTTCCTAAATTAATGACGCGTCATAATAACTTCAAAATGGCAAGTCAACGTCATTAATGCTGCCGCGTAATTAAATTACAACATGTTTCCCTTTTTAATGGGTTAAGAAATTGTTGATCGTTGGCAACGTTTGAGAGGAATCTCTGCCGAATCCACAAGGCATTAGAGAGAATTCTCGGTGACGAACAACGACAGATCGAGATCGAGGATCGCTGCGCCGACGTTGAAGGATCTCGACGACAACGACAGCGCGACACCTTAATCAATGATTGATCCTTTCAAAAGTTAGGGGTTTGTTATTTCAATTTCTTTTCCTCGTTTTAGAGTTTAAACGACGAACACGGATCAACCATGAACAAGTTGATCCGCGGATTCATACGTTCTTACGAGAGGGTTTTCTTTGGGATGATTTTGGGGGAAATAATCCATGATTCTTATTCATTTTGATCTCTGCTCCGTTTTAAGCCTATTAATGGGAGTAGATCAACGCCGTGAAAAACGACGGCGGAGGTTCGTTCCTCATTTTGTTATTTGGTTTTTTTCCTCCTTTTTCCCTGCGCGTTCTTCGCATTCTTCACGGGGCGACGAAAAACGAATCATTGCGCATCCATTCTACAATGAAATGATCCCAAAACGAAGGTTCGACACCGCTACGACCTTGTGGAGGTGCAGCGACGATGGCGGATGACGAATCAGACCAGATCAGAAAGACCATTCTTCGAGTTTTCTTTATGCGGGAAGATCAGAACACGTTTTCAGAGCTGATCGGAGGCCCAAAAGCGACAGAAGAAACTTCGGGGGGTCGGGGAGACCAGAAACTAGAAGTTTTGCGGTGATCGGACGGCCGGATTGATGATCGGAGCAGCACAGGAGGCGCGCTGGTGAAGAGCGTCGTTTCTGGAAATTTCCAGAATACACGGCATGTACTTCCGAAGAACACGCCGTGTAGTTCTGACGGTGGAGGCTAGGGTTTCGGGGTTAGAGAAGGATCACACGGCATGTGACCCCGGTCACACGGCATGTTGGACCTTCCGTGAAGCTCGACATGTACTTTGGGTAGTACACGGACACGGGATGTTCTACACGGCTTCAGGCGGCACGACGTGTACAGCTCGACAGAGGCGGCTATGAAGAGCTCGGCATGTATCCCAGGGATACATGAACATGGGATAGAGTACACGACCATGTACTCCATCACCCGGCCAGGCGAGGTAAACAACGCGGGTCACCCCGTGTGCGGATCGCACGGGTTGGAGTACACGGGTTGGTGACCATGTACGGGCTCATGGCCAGAGTACACGGAGCCAACCCCAGTTACCTAGACAGGGCGTGTACTCCGTACTACACGCCGTGTACTATGTTTTTCTACACGACCAGCCTCATGTCATGAGTCGTTGTACACGGGTAGTACCCGGGGTCAGACAACACGGCGTGTATCATTTCTACACGCCGTGTACTTTTTGGAGAACGGCTTGGTCCTTTTGTTCACTGTGCCTTAAACATCTTTCGTTTGGGTTAGTGCCCCTTCTTCTTGTTCCCCTGAAGGTCAGACATCATTACCTCATGCAGGATTATGATCCCTCCAGCAGGACTTTTCTGTGATAGAGTCAAGCATCCATCCAAGAGGCCCGGATTGAGATCCTCTATCCATTTCAGACCCTAGGTAGAGTCATGCATCGGCGTGACCAACTTTACCGGGCATTGATCCTCTACCTAGCAGGTGAATTCCGGATGAGTCACGGTATCCTCCATGGACCTCGTAGTGATCCTCATCTGTGTATCGAAATCTTTCCCACTCAGAAGTGTGTCTCTCGTAATGAGTGTAGCTATCTCTTGTGACGGTTCCTGACAAACAGCACTTCCCGGACGGACGTCATCAGAGCTATAAGACTCATGGAGTGTGTTCTCCCGGAACGAGCGCATCACGGAATCTTCGAACGGAATCCCTTACGGGGGTATGCAGTTGCGTGACTTGTCTCTAGACCATGGGTCTGGGTTTTGAGTGTATCTGGTTTGTTTCATATGTTATGTAAACATATACTGTGCATAGTTGACTGTACTTTTACTTTGAATTTCTTTGTGGTTTTCGGGGTCCTCTACTGAGTATTGTTATACTCACCCCTGCATGGGCTTTTCCCGCACGTCTGGTGTCTTGTGAAGATGAGCAGCCTTTTGATAGAGTCCAGGGAGGACCAGGACAAGACCGAGCTTTCTAAGTTCCCTATAGGCCGAGGCGTTCCTACATCTACGAGCGGCAGTCCCAGTACCTTTGTGCTTACAGGTTGGACTTTTCAGTTTTTTAGACTCTTGCTTTTGGTGGGCTTGTATTCTGGCCCATTTTACTTTTACAGTACTCTACCTTTCGTCGTACTCTGTTGGTTGGGTTTAGTTGTATGCATGCATTTTTGTTCCTTAGTGTTTTACATTTCAGCATTTGTGGGCTTGGAGATGTGTGTGTGTGTACAGTTACTTAGGCAATGCCTCCCATGTTAGTGACATGCCTACTCGGTGCTAGTCACCAGCCCCTGGCCTATTGGAGGCGGGCTTGGGGAGTCACGGCGCGGGCCCCACTGGGACGGGTCGTGACAATGCCTGAAACATTTTGATCAAGACCCGGTACAACACCCTTTTTTGATGAACTGATACCCCAAATAGCTTCCTCAAAGATTCCATGTGGTTTTCATCAGTCATCACAGAGTCCTCTGGTTCATGATATGAACCTAAAATGTCATAAGGAATAAAATTTCTGGGTCATCATATAATGCCTTATGATCTCCATGTCTAAAATGGTAGGAGTGATTATAGGAGGAGATTATATATTCTCAACCCTCGACACTTCTTATTTCTTGGGAACTAACTCACCAGTAGGAATCCATGCTTGGCCTGAAGCATCGTTCTTCATTCTTAGAGCCTCATTTCTTTGACTCTTAAGAGAGGAAAGGGAATAAGATTCTTCAACCAAAAAAAGGGTTAGACATTTGTGATGGATAAATCATAGATTAATGATACCATAGAGACTTACCATCACTGAAGAGGTTATTAGAAAAAGATTGTATTCTCTGATTTTCTTACTTTTTCAACATAGGAAGGCTGGCACTAGTAACCTCAATGATAGGTATTGGAGGGGGAAGTATAGTTTCTCCCACAATATCATCCTCCATTATCTGTTAGCCCAGGTATTTCTCTCCCAGTTTTGGATATGATTCATCAGTTCTAAGTAGGGTTTCATCCAGTCCATATTTCAATGATGAAATCTCTACTAATTTCCCCAGTCCCACTGCAAATCAAGATGACCTTACCCTGAAAAATAGTGCTTTTTTCAAGATAAAATAATGTATAAATAAAATAGGACATAATAAAAGGATAACATACATCATTGAGATTGACATAGTTAATCCATTCCTTAAAAGAAGGGTGGTCAACCCCTTTAATAGAACCCTATCTTGACATTTCCTCCACCCATCTCATAGAAGGGATATAGTTTCTAGTTTCATAAATAAGCATATCTATTTCTTGGATATAAATCCACACCTCAATGGGATTATCCTCAAAGAGAAGATTGAGTGGGGCTTAAGAATATCTTATCTCTTGAATCTGTATCCTGGAATGAATAAGTGACCATACGACTTTAGCATCAAGAGACATGTCTTGCCAAAATTGGATTGCCTCTAGTCACATGCATTCAAAGGCCTACATGGATTGCTATGAATATGATTCGATGACCTTTGGTTTCATGGTCTTCCCAACTCTCTCCATCATAGATGAAGGATGGGGAAATGGAATTCGGGTCTCCTCCAGATGATGGAGGCCAGACCACCTATGCCCATCCTCAGTTGTCACAACCCTTTTGAATTGAGTTGGTGGACTGAACCGTGCATGAGGTCGTTTGGGCAAACTCGATACCTTTTCATCCAAACCCTCTGAAGTTAGAAGAATACCCCACCAGAGGATAGGAAAAAACTTATGTAGGGAGAGGAGACTTTCTACCTTTATTTCTATGCCTGGAAAGTTATTCCATCCCTGAATCAAGATACAAATTATACTAACACTCCCTCTGGATATGATGAAATCTAGGCCTCATCACACCAAGAGGTCAGTAAAATGGATGCACCCACTGGAGACAGGTTAATTGCTGATTGAGTTAGCTCCATCACTATAAGAATCCACATTTTTTGGGCTACCATTGGGTTCTTTTCTAATCAGACACCCACCAAAAGAGATACAATTATTTTTCGTAGGAAATTTAATTTGTGTAAAAATGTGTATGGATAATAGGCCTTATATATAAACTCAGCAACAATACGGGTCGCTAGCACACTATCCGTAAAGGAAATCATGTATGATCATAGATCATCGCCAACCTTTCTGTCATCATTAAATCTCCTAGTAGTAAATTATCTATATGGGAATAAATTTAATTCATTGAATTGGTTCAGCCTCATCAAGGTCTCATATGGCTTCAGGAAAAAATATTTTATACTATAAACGACATAAAAAAATGGTTGAAAATGGACCCTGGGAATCGTGACCCCACTTAACATGGAATATGATATAAATTTTGCTATGAACTATCCCCAAAATACTTGTAATGTCGTAGAAATTATGAAAGGGTCCTTCCCTACATGAATGTGAAGAAGGAATCAGTGAATATTCACCATGACATAGATTTCTAACCCTACATGCTTCTTCTCTGCCACCTTGGACGCAATGAAAAATGTCCCTCTCCTCATGACACCATTTTATTCATGGAAAAGAAGCTGATAGACACTTATCCAAATGGGTAAAATCCTTCAATATGCGTGTTTGAAGGTATACTAGACTTGGTTTTATACCCCCCTTAGTTGTAATCACCCTTTTCCAAAGTTGGATAGAATGTACCAGGAGCACCCCGCTTCTTCATCTTGGGACACCCCATAGGATGTTTTCAAGTGGGCCCCTTCCCCTTAGACTCTATGAAGGCACTCATCTAAGTTTTAGGATGGATATCCCTCCTCAGGTGGGGTTCTTGTTTCTTAATGTCCCAAGCTATCTTCAACAGCTCATGCGCCAGAATTAGTGTCCTTTCAGAACATCTCTCTAGGTCAGATGAACTCATCATACATATCTCCAAGGTTTGTAGCCCTAGAGATTTTATGGAAATCCCACAATCTAATACCAACTTCTCCATGCATGAGGTGGAAAGAGTTCATTTTCAGGCTCCATCATCTTAGCATCTCGGGAATGAATACATAGTTCTTATATACATATGTATGGTCCACCCATAAGGCTTTATATATTTCTAATTCCTTCAAATCATTTACGAAATCATTAATAGTATGGAATTATGATTGCACCCACATACACTTGGTCCTAAAACCCCCTCCTGGCCAGAGATCCCATTCTTCCCTCCAACCCTTCAAATGGTTTTCTTAGAATCAAGGAAGATGAATGGGTAACAGTGCAGCTTTAATTCTATTGTGTATGGATTTAAATCTGGTTCACATTGGATATGATACATGACATAGATCGTGGATGATGTCCCAACATTAATATATGCACCCATGATGAAAATGTTAGCATTAGTGAAGTTCTTGTTGTCTTGAAACTTGGAAAGAAGAGTGTAATTCTTCAACTCTGGTATGAAGACCTCCTTTATATGGTCATGTACAGAAAGTGGTAGATAGTTACTCTTTGGGTACTCATGATGATACTTCATTAGATGTCCCACCGGATCTGGTAGATCAATATCAGTTAGGTCATAATAGTTAGGCCCAACAATTTTTACCATACCCCTAATATGATTTATAGTTGTTAATCAGAAACTATAGTGTTCCAATCGGCCATTTAACCTACAAATAATCACCATTATTTTCATTATAAATAAGTATTCACCTTGAAAAAATTGAAAAAATGTGGAAATTTGGGAAAATGCATGAGCTCACACAGGGTTCCCACACAAGTGACCTCACACAGGTCCATCACCCAAGAAGCCTTGTGTGGGTCACTCACCCAAACATAAATATTGTGTAGGTAGGTGTATACATTTTATGCAGGAAAGGAGATTTAGTAAAAAATATTTAGAGGAATGTCTATGCTAAATACTATACTAGAAAGACTAGAGGTACATGAGCTTTCGGACCATTTGTTGAAAATAGCATCCCTACTTATAGATGTAGGAGACCCTGTACGTGGCCCACATGTATGCCCCACATATATGATTGACCCGTGTGGAAGACCTATGTGGTAGACCTGCACTAATGACCTCTGTGATCCATGGTACCCTTTGTCCCTTTACCTCAGGATCAAACCCTCATCTTTTGATCAGATCCAATCCTAGGGGGGATTTTGTTGAAACACTATTTTCTCATATGGATGAAATAGTGTTAAAGAAAAATACCTCATGGAGAATAAAATATAAGAAGTAAATAAATCAAAGGATTGAAACTTCATTAAAGACCCTCCGCGCAAGTCCCATAGAATAGCGTCGGTACGCAGGGTACATGCACATGAGCCTACATGATGGCCCTTCACATCAGCCTACATAAACAACCTGCATATAATTCTTCATGAGAGACCTCTGTGAGCTATTACATTCACCCAGGGTCCCATTTTTTTTCTATAAATAGGACCCTAAGACTCTTCATTTGTATGGAAAAAAATCCTGAAGAACTCCTGATGCTCTTCTCTCCCTAGTCCTTCACCCAGACCCTCATAAACCTTCTAATTATCCCTCCAAAACATAAAGAATAGGAAACTAGCAGGAGTGGAACCAATGTCCTCACAATTCTGAAAAAACATAACACCTATGCGTGGAACCCTCTCCCCATGTTTTAAGAACAGTAATGTGAGGTCCCCTTTACTAACCAGAGACCTTCATGATACACTTTCGAGAACACCTTTAGAGACCCTTGAAACCTTGATAAAAACATTTCCCAATTATTATTTCCTAGGTGGTCTGTCACCCAAAGTACATTCATATCACATAGGAATACCTACACAAAGCATTGTCAACTTTGTAGGCATACCCTGCATGATACAACCTTGGATCTCTTAAGCCTCTACCCTACGCAGACCACTTCTCAGACCCTCTTCCAAGACACCAATGTAAGGTCCTCTCTTCCTTTGGCTCCTTTTTCTAAGAGGGGCCAAATTGAAACCTCCACCAAATCCTTCGGACATTAAAATCCATGGAAAGAGTCACACCAATGAGTCTCCCATTTGGATATGCATTCCTTCAATTAGAGGTGTCCCTCACTTGTCCTACTTGATAGGTAGGGCCCTTCGAGTGCATGTGAGTATGCATTCCCTTGGTCATGAGGACCCCAACCCTGGGGGTGGTTTCAAGGAACTCATGGTGTTTGGTATTAGGGTTAGGACCATGTGCTTACCTAGTTGTACGTAAGAGCTAGAACCTCTGGTTCTAGGTAGGGAGGGTGACGATCACCCTTTCATTTCCCCTCGATATGGAATGAGATCCCCCCTTGAACAAATTTTAGGGAATCCCAAAGCCCCTATACTTTACTACAAGACCTCTCATTCTTCATTCCTTTCTCCTTATCCACACCCACAGGCGTATCCAGGAGTGAGATGCGACTATCTAGGATACCAAATGAAAATAGAAGACAAACACCTCAAATCCCTCTCTCTCTCTTCCTTTGGGCCCATGGTACAATTAGTAGATGAAATGGGCACTAGAGACTACTTTATTTCTCTCTCCCTTGGGGTTTTGGAATCTTCCATCACTAGAAAAAGAAGATTGTGTGGTTTCTTGGATTTAATGCATCCTCTTGTTTCTCACACTGAGCATGAATCACATGGGATTAGAGGTTCGTGGTAATCATGAAATCTACATGATCCCACACCCGAAGGAAGTCTCAGTGTGTAATCCCTGATTAATTGAACTACAATAACTCTAATTACTATTATAATTAAGATATGTAGTAATCCTACATAAGTACCATTCTCAATGGGCATCATTTCAAGTGTAATCCCCAACTAAACCAGGGTATCCTTCTCAGGAATAAGCCTCGAAATCCAACTGATATGCATCATACCAAGTGTAAGCCCCAACTTAATCCAAGGGCATCCTCCATAGGAGTAAGCCACAACCAAATATCTCAAACCATCCTAGAATCCTTTTCATGAATAATCCCCAATATAATCCTCTTAAAGGGCCTTACTCATCTAAGAAACAAACTTTTAGAGGTCCACCAAAAGAATGGGTCCTCGTAACTGAACCATGTGGGCTTTGATTAATATCTTTGTGGGGTAAGTAGGAAGACTAAATGGGGTCCAAACCAAGAACCCCATATAAAAACTAATTCTCTCTAGGCCACACTCCCATTATGTTCTTATTCAACCAGGTAATTCATATCCCATTTAGGTTCCCTGGGCTGCTTTAGCATAAGTCCCACACCAAATATTGACTATGCATCTTCCCCTAGTCATCCTTACTACATGATGTTAAACTACATGGTTTGGTCGTTATCACATGAACTTAAAATATATGATGTGCCTCATTAAGTGGAACCAAACTATGTGGGTTTTTATTTTTTTACAAGGGTATATTGGAATCCCATTCATGGGTCTAATCCTGACATAAAAAAACTATCATCTCCCTGGATGATGATACACTTCAGAGTGCCCCCACTGTGTAGAAGAAAACAAAAATAATCTCATTAATGATAAAATAATCCCTAATAAGTACATAATAGGATTCCATTGATGGAGAACCTCGTAGACATATAGACATCTTCATTGATGAAGAACCTTTGATACATACAGAAGATTCTAAGTTCCATTCATGATAATAATTTATTATTAATTCAAGGGTAACCTAAATAATACTTGGAAATTAATGAAGAATTAATGAAAATATCTTAAATCTATAAGGGGGTCCTATAGTAGGAAACAATTCCCCCCTAAAAGGGTGTGATGAACTCGACCTCCCATCCTCTTGACCAATGTGAATTCTTAAGTATCATTGGACAAACTCACCAATGAGTGTCTCTATTTGGAAAGAAGGTCCCTCATGGTTATAGAACCATTGTGTGTTTCTGGTTTCATGAACAAATCCCTTTTGAATCCATTCATAATTAGTGATCCCGACATGAATGATTGTAAAAAATTCAACCCCCTACAATCAATCATCGTGTGACCAATTTTTCATCGAAAACAGAATGTAAATGGGTTTTTATTTTATTAATAAAGAGTTAAACATATATATATAAATATGTATACTTATTTATGAATTTTTTTTCAATAGGATTAGACATTTCTACTTCTTCCTCTCATAAAAGAGGCCCTCGTCGTGGTATTTCATCATAGAATTTTGAAATGACCCTTAATGTATCATTTGACGAGACATACCATCATGTGGGGGTGGGTGCCCTTATATTTATTCTCCAGTTGGGTCCTATCATATGTGACCCACACATATTTTTATTGAATACATGTGACTGAGCTTTATTCCCAATGGATTCATTAGATTGGCTATGGAGGAAAGTTAAGGTAAGAGGATCATTTTAGTTTCTTAGCTATGATTAAAAAATACTTACATTTGTGATAATTTTTTTATTAAATAGAATAATATTAGAGTGTTACACCAATGATTTTAGTCATGATTTTATGGCCAAATTTAATAAAATGTAAAAATATTATAATGGTATAGTCAAGAGGGAGCACTGGGTACCAAATATGGGTGCCCCAGACATTCTGGATAGAGTCTCAAGAGGCGTTCTCCCATATCAATAGCGTCAGTTAGTTCCATATTTTTTCACTAAGGCTTAAACATTAAGTATATGATTTTTGGTTTATATATTTTAAATAATTTATATAATTTTTACATGTTTTAAATTTGAATTAATTGAATGTAGTAAGTGGAAGTGAATCATTTTGAGAATCCTGCGTTGCAAGGACCACCTCATAGGCTTGGGACTCATCTCATGTCCTAGATTTGACATGATGGATTTATTATTCAATTTTTAAATTTATTTTTAAATATAGTTTTTTTCTATATTTATTTCTTATTGGAATATATTTATAATATAAAGGTTCACCAACTGATAAAATGTCGATGTGGATGACGATATGTGATCGAAATGATCCGAAGATTAAATATCTTATAGTAAATTCTTGTAATAATTATATATATATATAGTTAAATTTATATATTACAAAGGTTCAATTTGAGGTTGATTTAGAACAGCTGCTAAAGGACCAAAGACAACTTTCCATGTAAAGGAACGAGACATTTCATTACATTATTGGTCATGTTGGACATGGCTATATCATTCCATATGGCATGAGGATTCATCATTTTTAGTGTCATGTGATGAGGCTGTGGATCCTATTATGGCTAGGATGACATATCAGATGATTTTTTTGGAGGCATGGATGCATGCTTTGGAGGAGGTAAATGTGCAGCTATTAACTTAGGATAGAGAACTTTGGGATTATATGATATGGGGTGATGGTGTAGGGGATCCTATGATATAGGTTTATACTAAATTTATTTATTTATTATTACATTATTTATTTTATTCATCATAATTTTTATTTATTGTAAGCCACAACCACACTAGACATAGGTAGTAGCCATGGTCCTACATAATTCATCAGATTCATGAGTTGTGTTTTGTTTTATCTTTTTGGTTTCTCATTCAAATTGACTATCTCATTGTGTTTTTTTTGTTTTTAGTAAAGTCAAAAATCATATTTTTATTTACATTAAAAGGAAATTTGACTATGTATGGATTCAAAAACAACTAAATACATTTATACATATGATGAAACTTAGGAAAATAATCAAATAACATAAATTAGCATTGAAAATAACTCTTTTACCCTTGTTTCCAAATTTAGAAGGTATTAGACCTCGATTGTTGTCTCTGTGAATTTTGACAAATCCACTTGGATGCTTCATGGTCACACGACCTTGTCTTTTCATAATAGGGGATTCTTATCTATCTATTTATTTTCATAATATTTTTTTGTGACTACATGCAAAAGTGTATCTCAAATTTATTATCATAAAATTATTCTCTTATTCCATTGGTTAATACATCTAGTTAATGAAATAAGACACAATATGTCATCTACATTAGTTCATCTTCTAATTTTACCACAATCATTTCACAACACTACAATATTAGAGGATATTAGAGACTCTACTGGAAATTTCCTTTGCACTAATACCTTAACACTCTCCATGATATCAACCATTTTGGTTGTATTTACATTAACATTGGCTTGTCATTTGATTTTACTAAATGTGACTTTCTGTGGGTGAGGGATTCAATTTCATTTTGGTAGAAAATTGATTTCCTCAATTTTGTTACCTTTTGTTTAATATGTCACATTCAAGGTCTTGTGATCTATGACTATAGGATATTTACTCAGGAAAGCCTATGTGTTAGTTTTGTTGTATCTTCAAAGAATCATTCTCCATCATTGAAATCATTGATGACCCCAATGATCTTTTAGAGGGTTATTATGTTATATACCATGTTCAAGATGTTATTTCTTCTAGAAGTAATTATAATTATAGAATTAAAGATATATGGCTTAATTTAGAGAGTGAACCTCATTCTGATAGAGCTCTATAAGTTCAATATACTCAAGAAGAGATATTTTAATACTCAGTTCCTTCAACCATTATCTTTCAGTAATCACAATTTACATGAATTCATCATCCACACCACACTTTTTAACATGTAAAATTTCATAATTTCTTTTACAAACCCATCATAAATTGATATTGTGAGATAAAAACTACAGTATTTGAATCTTTCATTCCCTTCTTCTTATTCAGATAGCACAACTCATCTATGCTCCACACTCTCCATTTTCATCTTCCACAGTTCTGAATGACATGAAATATTAGGATAATGATATTTAATTCATTTAAAAATTATAGGAAGCATAATCATGTGGATTTGATACTATAATTTCTCGATATTATGGAATGTAGTATGTGTCCCTCATATTTTTAGTTGAGTGAAAAATAAAATAAAAGAGTAAAATTCCAATAAAACACACATGGATTGACATGAAATCATGGGAGAATGATCATTGATCCATTTTTTATTTGTAGGAATCAACACTGCAGCCATCAGATGCATGTGTCACCCGGTATGATGGAAAATGATGGATAACATTGTCTAGTGTTATTAAAATGACATATCTACCATCATGGGGTAAAAATGAGAAAATTACTTCTCATTGACATGGTAATCTAGGAGAACATTACTTGGATCATATGTGATCTATTGGAATCAACTAGGAATAAATTTGATGCTTGGATTGGTCAGTACAATTAAAAGTTTATTTTCACATTTATTATCATTTTTATAATAATTGGAAAATCATGTGTGTAGGGGTCAAAACGGACCAAATGATCTATGAATAACATGAAATCATTGAAAAATTATTTTTATTTCATTTAAAATATGTATGAATCATCGATACATGGATCAGATACATAAATTTCTTAGTATGATCAAATGTCGTGTATGTACCTCAGATTTGGAGTTAAGTAAAAAAACATGTAAAAGGGTCCAATACAAATAAAAAACACTTATATTGATATAAAATCATGAGATAATTATCACTGAGCTATTTTTGATTTATAGGAATCAACGCCACATCCATAAGATCCTTTTTTACACAAGCCTTGGGGTTTTTCTAACCCAAATGTAGTTGGTTATATTATTGATCATGTCATCAATTAGAGATAAAACATGATAGGATTTTCCTCTCATATGATGATTATGAAATTTGAGACCTCGATCGATTTCGACATAGAAACTTTATGACTATAATTTAAAGATATATAATATTTTTTTTTCTACTTTGATGAAGGGAATCTGATGTACACATCAACTTGTTGAATGAGATGTATTGTATACATTAAATTTTTTAGTCTATACTCAAATATTATTGAATGTTTATAGAGTATATATGGTATTGACATACATCATGTCACATATAGACACTCAATTTCTTGGAAAAAGGAAACATATGAAAATGCATGTTATCATGTAATATGGTTGGTAGACATATGTACATAGATAGAACCTCGACATTGGAGGATGTTAACACCTTCACATTTTCAGAATATGGTGTCAATTATAAATATAGAACCTTGTTGGTGTAGTATTGTGTGGAACGAAAGATATGATGGTGCATTCAAAACATATTGTGGGATGAATTATTGTACGAGAAACAAACCATGGGGGTTTCAGTTCTAAGTGTGTGATGTTTCATGATGGTGAGACCACAAATCATGATATTATATTCTCTAAAACCTATCAATAGGTGTGAAGTTCTTATAATGAGGTTTGGGTGAGTAAACCATTGATAATTTCACCAGAAATCACGGATTCCATGATGGTTGCTACTTGGATAAAATAATATCATTGAACATATGAGTTGTCGTGAAAGTGTGGGGGAATAACTGAGGTTGGGTCCATGTAACGATACAATGATGGAAATGGGTGTACTAATACATTTTGGGAACCACTCTTTAACATATATACAACAATTGTTCTTCATAAACCGAAAAGGAAAACATGAGATTTGGTAAAACCCATCATCCGCAACTGTAATTGTTGGTTTCCTGTTTATTCCCTCTACCAAACCCTAGGAATTTTTTATTATTTAGGATCCAATTTCAATGGAAATGGAAGGGTAAATGGAAATAGAAATATAAATGGAATTGGAAAAAAAATATGTTTGGTACAGGGGGCCCGACGGAGGTGGGATGATGATGATGGGTTCAGGATGAAAATGGGGGTGTGACAGTGACAGTGCAAAGGGACATAACAGTGGTGGTGGGGTGTGATGGTGGTGGAATAGTGTGGTGGAGGGGCACTACGGTGATAGTGAATTGGCATAGTGGTGGTGGTGTCGTATGCTGGTGGTGGTTTGGTGTGGAGAATAAATATTATTCATATAAATTACAAACATATTTAAAATATTAATTTTATAGTAAATAAATATTACAAAATGATTAAATATATTTTTAAAGTTATTAATGATTATATATAATAATAAATGAATAAATTAAATTAAATATATTACAAAAAAGTAAAAACTTAATTCGTAACATTTATGTGAATTACAAACATATATATGTACACATACGCATCTAATTGGAAATGTGTGTCAATCGGTCATGGATATTTCCATTGTCTCTTTCCCAAGAAAAGAGATTGGGGTTTTGGATCTCCTTATTTAAAACCATGAACCCTTTGTTTCCATTATTGGGGTATGGATTTTGACCTTTCTAGTTTCAAGAATTCTTTTTCATAGGTTGGGGTGAGGATTTATGGGATTAACAAGATTTTATGGAATCCTAATATCCTACATGACATACCACTGCCATTGGAGTTCTAATTAGATTGGATCGGGAGACAGAACAAGTGAGGTTTAGCCATTTTTCATGAATTTTAGTGGAGGTGGACCTTAGTACCACCCTATTTGAAAAGGTAACTATTTCTATCTGTAATGATGTTATTAATCTAATAATTGGGTATGAACAATGACCTATGCATTGTGTGTCTTGTGACTTTTTTGGGTATTCAATTAAGTTATTTTCTCAGGTTGTCTGCTGAAAATTCAATGTAAAAGGTTATATGGAGAAGGATTGCAGGAAAGCTACGAAACCTATGTAGGGAGATGTGACTAATGAGAAAGGAGTGGAAGAAAATGTATCACATGTATCAGAGACATGTCCTCAAAAGTAGGCCTCTCTGAAAATTCCTTCTAAGCATGCTTTCCCTCCTCCTGGTTGTGTAGTGTCTGGGAATCTACAGGAGGTGAAGGCAGTGAAGTCCAACCTCTCCTTTAAAGAGGTTATGTGTAAGAGTAATGAGAAAAAAACATATGAAAAGTCTTGTAGTGAGGCTTTTGTTCAAGTTGTGATTGATTGTGATCAATGATAGGAACCTATCACTAACAAAAGGATAGGAAAATAAAATTTGATGGATAAGGAGAGATTCCAGATGGTTGCTTTTAGAAAATCCAAAACACCCTCTCCTGTATCTGGATTGGAAGTGCACCAAATTGAATAGTAGTAGAGTGAATCACTTGTGATAGTGAAGAAAGAGGTTGAATTAAATTTTCCTATTCTTGAACCTTCTCTAGGGGTTGTTTTCCCAGTATTCCCTACACCTACTATGCATGATGGCATTGAAAGTGCACTAGGTGTTGCTATTGGTGGTTCGCTGGAAGGAAAGGTGACACCTGAAGAGGTTTTCAATGTCTCGCGGGACTCTAGGCCCAGTGATAAACTCACCCTACTTGATATTATCAATATTTCTCATAGTAGGGATTCATTTTGTGAGTAATTTGGAAAAACTCAGGCTGATGAACAAATTGGGAACAATACACTGAATCTTCTATGAAGAATGACTCTACTGGAGGCATTGAGCCCCATGATTAGGTAGATGAATCAAAAAGTACGGATGATCATGATATCAATTGGAGATCCCCCAAATAGTGGAAGAGAGGCAGACTCCTGAGAGGACGAGGCCACAATCAGACAAGAGGTGGTAGGTACAAAAGAAAGTGATTGTTGTCTGATTTTTTTATTATTGGTGGTGTTTTAGGTGCCATTTTGTTTTCTTTTCACCTTTCTTTGTCTCTTCTCTATACTTTTTATTTTATAATAATTCTCCAAGACCAAGGATTCAAATCCAGGGTTTCAATCGTTCTGAGTAAATCTTATTTAAAAACATCTAAATATATATATATATATATTTAAAATTATAATTATATATAAATATATTTATAAATATTTGTGTATCATTATAAATATATTTATATTATTATATATAATTATATATTTATATAATTATATAATTATATATATTTATATAATAATATATATATTTATATTTATATATTTTTATTAATATATAATTATATATAATTATATATAATTATAGATATAATAAGTATATATTATATAAATATATTTTTTATAATTGTATAATTATTTAAACATATATATATATATATATATGTATTTATAATTCTAATTATAAATGATTATATTTATATATATTTTTATATAAATATAAATATATTTATATAATCATATATATATATATTTAATTATATATATCTATATAATTATATATATTTATATAATTATATATATTGATATAATTATATATAATTATATTTTTATATATTTATATTTTTAATATATAAATATATATAATCACAAATATAATAAATATATTTATTATTTAAATATATTTATTACTATTTTATAGTTGTTTAAATAAATATATATTTATTTAAATATATATATATATATCATTTATATATATTTATTATAATTTTATAATTATTTAAATATTTATTTATTTATATTTATATTTATAAATAATTTTTTTATAACTATAAATATAATTATATACTTATATATATCCAAAGTGGTGGAGACCATGATTTTTAGCACATGGTCTCCAAATTTTGTTAAAAAAAGTGAAGTTCAAGGAAACAACGATAATGTACAACAATTATCCCCAAACACAAAAGTGGCCAACATGAGAGCTAGCTGATAAGATACCCAAGGACCCCCATTAATACATGACCCATTATGAATCCCTTCTTGGAAATTGGGCTAAATCCCCACTATGAGATCCCATACAGCCACCGTGAGTCCGCCTCCTGTGAGAACCCCTGCACACCCAAAGCCCAAGCATCGTCATGTTGTCGTCCTTCAAACTCCACCCCTAGTTTATCGTTGTTCCCTTAGTATCGCCACCCACGTTTCATCCGTGTTACACCACTTCAACATCAGACATGATCACACAAACCCATCATTGTCTGATTCCACTAATAGTCGAAATGAGCATGGGCCATCATACCTGTTAGCATCCCATACTGCTGATAGTGACCATTAGAAACTCTCTCGAGCATCCGAATCCACTGGTGGCCCCTTGAGAAACCACACCGATGAAATGGCCTGCATACCCATTAAACATTGAAGTCCACCAAAAGTCTATCCTAGTTGAGACTAACACCCCTTGATCATGCTCACATGTGCATAGAGAAAACACATTAAATTATGGCCCAATGTCCAGTTTAAATGTTGGTGGCCCAAAGAAAGCCCACTAATAACATGCGTTGCCTCGCCTGAAAAAAAATGACAGTAAGCATACATCTTGTACCATGCACATTCCACCAAATATTAAAAGAATATGCATCAAAAAGTCACTGATCACACATTATGAGGTCGTCGCACCACTTCCTGAGGTCTCCTCTAACCCGCTCACCATGTCATCACCAGCATCCACACTGATTGTGAACAGCCCTAGAGGAGGGCTTGAAAAGAGATCATTGTTGGGATCCCACACCTACCTCCAACATTGATCTGAGGTTAGTCTTCCGTGAATCCATTATGTATGAAGATGTTGCCTACCAGCCATCACCAGCTGCACTCCTGTCACTATTCATGGTCGATGTATCATGAGGAAGCTCCACATCTCAATGTCGTTGGACATCATGTCATGAGGATGATTCCCTATAATACATGGGGACAACCCTAAGTTTATCTTCACTCCATTTTCATCTCCATGTTGAGGTTGTGGTTGACACCCTGCTTTTCAGCCTGCACACATCACCATCCATGCTCGTCGGTCAGCCCCCCATGTTCTATCATCAGCCTTCTCGATGCCCCTGCCAGCAAGAGGAGCCTCCTGAAATCGAGTAGCACTCTTCCATGGGCAGAATCCACCCCATACTTTGAAAATCCCCAATGATGAGGTCCTCCATCTGAGATCATGATGTAAATCTAAGATGAAATCCTCCTTAACTGGAGAAACCTCTCGGTTGGGACTAGGGAAAATCTCATTTTCATCTTTATGAAGATTCATGCCATCATATTTCTTATGAGGATGATTGGCACCACATGACACAAACATCTCAAAGTTACCAATGATTTTTTCATCCAAGATGTGGCCATTAATTTCTCCATTTGAGCCAGTATTCACCAGGTTGTGATTGTTAGGGTAATCGCTAGGAGGGTGGATCTCTCCATTATAGAGAGATAAACTCTCCATAAATATATATAATTATATATATATAATATATATAATTATAAATATAATAAATATATATATAATAAATATATATATTATAATTTTATAATTATTTAAATAAATATATATTTTTTTATAATTCTAATTATAAATAAATTTATAAATATTTGTATGTAAATATAAATATATTTATATATGCCAAAGTGGTGTGAGTGTGAATTAGTGACCCAATCAACACCCCCAAAGTTTATTAGAAAAAATTAAAATACTAGCATAAGGGCATCCATGTTCAAAAAAGTGACACACACACCGCCACCAAAAGACACCTAATTAAAAGGGATCAATAAGGAAATGTGTATATGTCCTCAAGCATCTTGGTTCCCCCGAACTATCCAGTAGGCTTCACTTTTTTTTTGGTTTTCCACCTCTTCCTTAGGAGCCACCCTAACCCCTCAAATGTTTACCTCTTCTCCATTTCATAAGAGCTTTCCATGAAGTATTTTTATCTTCCATGCCTGATGATTCATCCTTCTCACTGTGGGACTGAGTGGGCCAGTCATCAACAATGTATTATTCTGATCCCATGATTTGACATCCTTAAACATCACCAACCATATCCTACATTAGATCACTACCTCCAATTATCTCATTAGAGAGAACTTCACCTCCATGATTTTTTATGTTTGTAGTAGCATCAGGTGCAGAATATTCTTGAATTGAAACCATATCCCCATAGGAGTACTCATATAAAACCTACATATTCTACATAGGAAAAAAAATTTCTTTAAGATCATATTTAATCCTTTTATTCTTTTATATGTCTTTCTTCTCAAGGCTTTCTAGGTAAAGAGTATCAAATTTAGATTTGTTAATAGATGTAAGCATGGTAAATAAACTGGGTGAAGGAAAAAACTCAATCCTTGCACTACTCACTTACCGTGCCATAATATAATTATCTTACTGACTTGTCAGAATGGATATACATTTTGATATTTCAGAAGATTATAATATTCCCAACAAATAACCCCAACCAGATATAGTAGAGACATCACCCAATATTTTAGATCTAGGAGCATATTTTACTTCATTATTGTTGATAGGAGAGCTAGGGACCTATGCTATAGGTTTTGAGTTGCTAATTATGCCTCCCTTTCCTTCCAATCAGTAATGTAAACATGAAGAGAGTTGTACTTAAATAAAGTTACAATTTATTTATCATGTTCCAACAAAATAGGAGGAGGAGCCTGCATATAGACCTTCAAGGATCTCTTCTTCTCATTTAGTTGAATAGGAAAATAACCCACTAGATACGTATATTTCTTTCCTTTAATTCCCCTAGATTCCAAGAAGGTATCATTTTGATAGTGAAGCACACCTATCATAGGGAATGAAAAAATAAAAAAGATTCTTAATGTAGCACAGAGGATGACCAGTTTCGTCTCACTTGAGGAGCATCACAGTAGGTTCTATAAATAATTTCTAATTCACATAATCTATTTATTTTTGGTTTTTTAATATTTATAAAAATGATGTTTTGGGGTTTTTGGAAAACATGAAATTAAAATAATAAAATGAAGAATTGAAATCTAAATACAGATGCAGATATAATAAAATTAGGCAAGAAAGTTTTTTTCCCTAGGGTTAGATAAAGCAAGTTCATTTATTATTTATTTGTTATTTAAATTCAATTTGATAATTTGTTCCATCAAACCTCATTTAATAAATTAATTTGTCTTTGATTTATTGATTTTTGGATTTTAGCATGCCTTTGGTGCACCAAACCCCACCTCCTCCGATAGTCAAATAGGATAACACCTCAACTGAGAATGAAATTCCTAAAAGACCTGACTCCACCGTATGTTGTTTCATCCCTTTAGGCAACCCCAACTCTATCATATGAGGGTATTTCATAAGATGTGGGATGGAAAAGGAATTAATAAAATGAATTGAATGGATTAGGAAATAGTGTCATGATGGATGAATAGAACACTCATGTAATATTCTCACATGTACTATAAATAGATCAAAAACGTATTCAATTGAATAACAATAATAAAGAACACTGTGAAAACTCCCCTAGGGGCAGGCCTCGGGTTAGTCACATGTCATTGTAAAGTAAAAATAGATCATGGTAGAAGATGGAATAGAGAAATAAATTAGGTTAGGAAGAGATATAGGTAATGTAAGAAGAAAGATATGGATAACTGGAAACACATTAATTAAAAATATGAATGTGTTAAATGGGAAAAGAAAAATAAAATAAAATAAAAATAAAAGAGAAATCCTAAATAATGGTATACATCTAGATCTTCCCTCTCTGATAAATATCCTCTTCAATACACCCCAAAATTCTTATTTATAGGCATGGATGAGGCTCTGGGGTGTCATAATGGTCCATTAATGGGTTTCGATCCATAATAGGTCATCAATGGTTTAAAATTTCCCCCCAGAATTTTACTTGAAATGTTTTTGCATGGGATCCCCTCATTTTGAATGAATTAGTGAAATTTTTTTCTTATAAGTTGTTCAAAAATATTTTTCTCTTTTTGACACAAAATTTAAGCTTCTTCCTCCATATGAAGAAGATGTTATAGCCAATTTACTCTGAAATATTATTTTATCCTTGCAGAACCATTGAATTTCATAAATATGATTTCTCATGCATTTATGGCCTTGTTTTTAGTAGAATAAAGTGAATCCATAGTTATGAATGTTTTTTCTCAAGATGTTATATTTATCATTCTCTAATTATAGCTCCATTTTTTCATTTATTTATGAGATATTGTCTTGTATTAAAAAATCTCCAGATTTGTGCACAGATTATGTGGCCTAAATTGTGAGCTTATTTTGGGCCTCGAAATGTTTGATTTACCTCTTGGTCCAAGAAAATAAAATGAACACCAAGATGCATTTAAGACTAAAAAATTAATTTAATAAATAATATCAGTATATAAAATTTTATTGAAAAAAATACTTAAATAAATTAAAACAGTTAAATCCCAAAATTTTGTAATTTTTACAATTAATTCCAAACTTCTTCTATAACCATAAAATGTGACAATTGACATTAAAATATCAATTTTTGGGATAAAAACCAATTAATTTTTTTAAAAAATATGCATGAAAATTGATTGTGTCAATACCCCAACACTTAACCCATGTTTTTATTTAAGCATAAAATCTTGTCATTAAAAATCAGAGGGTGTCGATTCTGTCATTATTAAAATTCAAGGCAATAAAATTAAACAATCATCAATGTAAAATAAAATTATCAAATTTCACATAAAATAATAATTAAATTCCCCATTTTTTAAAGAAATAATCAATTCATATATTTTAATTTTCCCCTTTGATTAATGATGGAACTTATCCTTTCATTAATTCAACCTCCTCAATTCATTATTATTTAGCATTCCAAATCATGATCTACCTCACTTTTGAATATTTTCATGCACCAGTCACGATAAAATTCAAGTAGATTTATGATCATATTATGAGAACATGATCCTTATCCATAGTATTTCAAAGGAACTACTTTCTACACTTTGTAAAGATGAAAGTCACATAAAATCATGAGGGATTTCATTAAATGTTCAAATGACTCTGTGGCTTAAGGTTGGTAGGAATTAATGCTTTAAAAATTAAGGCTCAAGAAGGATGGTTTATCTCTTAAATTATAGTGCATGATATCAAAAATGAATGCTCAATAAAATTCTCCCATTAAATGTAGTAAATCTCGTTTCCCCCGAAACTCAATGTAAATATTATGATCAAATAAATTACAATGAATGATTTTTTCACCCTCTTGAATATTTTTTTTCTACTTTTATAACTTCTCTTTCAATGAAACTTTCCATTTTTTTCAAAATTTATTCTTAGAATAAACCTCACATCCACAAATTAACCACATATAATAAAAACTATAGTTCTTATAATGGTTATTTTTTGTTTTCCCAAATCAAAAAAAAATCTATTTTTTTGTTATTTTTCTCATTTTCATTTTTTTAATTAAAAAGGGTAAAATAAAGTGTTCTTAATTAGTCAAAAACCTTTATGAATACCCACAATTATCACCCCCACACTTTTTTCCTATAATTCATTTCATTCCTTCCACCATGACTCCCTTCATCACCACACTTCAAATTTAAAATATATTTAATTTACTAAGAGGAGGGTAGGAAAGAATAAAAATGGACTAAAACATGGATCATTACTCACAAGATAATTCATGGTTTCTATGGGATAAAAAGGGATTAATTTAAAGGAGGTATTCAAGGATAAGGCTTTTTCAAAAGTTGCATCAATCATTTTAAATGTGTTTTTCCGGTCAGTAGTTTTGACAAGTTTCAATACAAGTTATAGTAGGTGGCATGGCCCAATATCACTCATGAAATATGATCAAGAATAATATAGGAAGTAATTGGTCTAGAAATCCTCTAGGGAATGGGAATTATAACATTGGTCAATCACTCAAACCATGATTAATAATAACAAATCAATTCACATGAATTTTAGAAATTCAATGTATAAAAAATTTTAGGGAAATTTCATTTAAATGAATCAACTAATCCACTAAAATAATAAGTCCTTATTTAAATATCCATGATTTACTTTAATAATTCAATTCTACATTTTAATCATTTAGTTTAGTTGACATTGAAATCTAAAACATGGAAACACAGGATTCCAAAAAAACTCATGTCTCCAAGATAAGTTAAGTAAAGAAATAATTCAATTTTGGGCATGAAATTTTCCATTTTAAATCTCAAAACATGTTGTATAAACAAAAAATTACAGATTTTAAAAAATTAAAATTAAAATTGAACTACCTTTTAAAATAAATATTGAGTTCTCTTGATCTAATGTTTAAGGAATTCCTTGTTCCATCATGGTCCTAAAAAAGTAAATAAATCCATTATGCACAAGGATAATGTCATTAATGCATATAAAGATAGGAATTATTGAGTCACATTCTAGACTAATCCTAAGAATGAAAAGGAAATCAATGTTCCTATAAATAAAATAATATGATAAGTCTTGGTTTGATCCCCCAAGTGGGCCTGAAACTTTTACTACCTACAGAGGGAAGTACAAGCTGTTATCCATAGTCTAATGGTCAGTGGAGTTTCTTGTATTTGAACCACCACATGTTGTTCTTACCATATTTAATGTATTTCATCATTTTGAGGAAAAATCCATATATAAAGTACACCATATCCTCCCCCTTCACAATGTGGTACCGTTTGCATGGCATGGGTAGGATGAAGTATGGAACCTCCTCTTCTTTAGTAGCTAACTGTGCAACATATTCTTCTCTATATAGTGGTTTCTAAACTTGGGATTCATGAAAATAATATTCAAACATATATTTAGAATATAATTTATTATGAAAATAATTTAAGTTTGAAGAATTTCCCTTGAAATCTTTCCTTTTAATATCAGGAACATGTGTCTCTAGTTATTCAGGTAGAGCCATCAAGATATATTATTTAACTCCTTCCAATAAATGTTCAATATATTTGGGGATCTCCCAGTGTTCCTCAATAGGTGTATCTTCTTTTTCATCAACTTCCTCCATGAAGAACTGTTAGTCAGACAAATCTGTAAAAGTAAAACTGCAAGGAGTGATACTCAATTCAATTTCAATAAAATTGGAATATAAGGGGTTAATGAAAGGGTCAACTCCCTGAATTGGTTCAACATGAATCTCCTCTTCAATTGAAAGTGTCACTTGGAGTTGATCTTCACTGGATAAAGGTAGGCAGTTTGGATCGTCTATCCTTTCTTCAAATTTCACTACATGGATGATTTATTATTCTTCCATGACTATAGAGAGGTGTAGTGGTACTAATTATCATTCTTTGTACGAGATAATGAGATCATTTTGTATTTTAATTTCTTCCCAAATTCTCCAAAATTTATCTAAATTTACATGATCTCCCTCATGTAAATCAGCAGAAAATGATCTTTCATCCATCTCCTCTAGCAAAGGTTGAGCGAGGTGGAATGAATCTTTAGGTACCTTCACCTTTACCTCCTCAGGCTCTTCAATTTCAAAGAAAAATGGTGAAATTTCTTCCACCACTACCTTAGGTTCTTGTTCCAGCTCATTGTCAGGTTTCTCCATTAATGCATGAACATATTAAAAAGTTATTTCATTATTTCTTATCAGATATTCTATGATTTTCCTAAGTTCTTGCACCTGATCTCTATTATAATATTCTTCTTGTTGTTATTGGTGTTGTTGTTGCGGCTGTTGCACCTATGAGTAGGTTACCTGTTCATAATAATCTGAATTTAAAAACATCATGTGAAGTGGGTTTTTTAAGATTTTTTTATAAATAAAACAATGATAAATATTTACAAAAATGTGAATTTAGAAAAATTAATCAAAATAACTATTTATATCCCCAACAACGGCACCAGTTTTGAAGTACACATGTCATAGGGTGTGGAAAAATAAATTTTATTTTCTTAATGAAGCATATAGGCTGAACAGGGTCATCTCACTTGAGGAGAATCACAGTCAGTTCAATCACTAATTTCTCATTCACATAATCAATTTCATTTTAATTATTATTCATAAAAAAGATGTTTTTGGGTGTTTGGAAAATGTGAAATTAAAATAATGCAATATATAATTGAAATATTAATGAAGATGCTGACAGAATGAAATTTGGGAAGAAAGGTCTTGGTCCTAGGGTTGGATAATGCGGGTTCATTCATTATTTATTCTGTATTTAAATTAAATTTGATAATTCAATTGATGAATCCTCATTTAATGAATTAATTTCCTTTGATTTATTTAGTGTGCGATTTTATCATGCCTTCAGCGCACCAAACCTCACCTCATTTAATAGTCAAATAGGATAACACCTCATTCGAGAATGAAATTCTTAAAAGACCCTATTCAGCCATATGTCATTTCATCTATTTAGGCAACCCCAAATCCACCATATAAAGGGCTTGCTTGAGATATGGGAGGGAAGAAGAATGAATCAAGGAAAAGGAATGAATTTGGAAATAGTGTCATGGTGGACAACAACCACACCCATGCCATATTCTCTCATCCACCACAAATAGATTAAAAACATGTTGAATTGAAGAAAAATAATAAAGAACGCTATGAAACCTACCCCATGGACAAGCCTCAGGTTAGTCACTTACCATTGAAAAAGTGAAAAGAGATCATCGTAGAAGATGGAAGAGACAAATAAATTAGGGTTGTAAGATAGATTGGTAATGGAAGAATAAAGAGATTGAAAATGGGAAACACATGAATTAAAATTATGGATGTGTTACATGGGAAAAGAAAACTAAAATAATAAGAAAAGAAAAGAGAAAAATCCTAAAGCATGATCATCATGAAGATCATTACTCTCCCATTGATCTCTTATTAAATCCACCTCTATCCGCTTATTTATTGGTATGGAAGAGGCTTCAGGGTGTCATAATGGTCCATTAATGGGTTTCAGGAAATTTGGGCTATCCCCCCCCCCCACACAACCCTCCCCCTCCCTCTCCCCCCTCAAGGGTCCCTCAAGAGTTGTACTTCCCAAACCCTTACGTCATGAATCGGCCCTCCCCGTCGCAAAGCATATTTTACACCACCACACTCATAGCCACCACCACCCATTAATAAATATCCACTTTTAACTTTATGATCAATATTGTTAGATGATGATGATCAGTACTCAAAATTGGGGCTATCACCCCCCCACTAAAAACCCTCCCCCTCCCTCTCCCCACTTGACGGTACCTCCGGAGTTAGCATCCCAAAACACTTACATCACGAACCAACCCTCCTCGTTGTGAATCAGAGTCGGCACCACAACACGAGTCATCAGTGTAGTCGCATATATGACAACCCTCATTTTTATTACACAATTAAACATAATTTATTACATAAAATTCACTTGATACAACATAGAAGATAAGTGGGTCTAGTGTCTTTGGGGCTTAGGATCATTACATAACAACTTAAAACATGAAATACAACATATTTATTGAAAACTTCCTTTACATGACCACTACATTCCCTCGTACTTATCATTTTATGGGATAACCTGAGGACATGCATAAGAAAAGGGTGAGCTATAAAGCCCAGTAAGGGAATAAACATGGAATAACATGAGGAATATAATACATGTTAAACAATAGGTATATCAATAGATCACAAGGAAACTATAAAATTAAAGGCATGATAAAGCATGATAATCATAACATGGAAATGTGGCAACAACACTTAACATGAAATTAGAATGAGCCAAGGCTCATTGCACATAGAGCATGAGTAAACCCTCATTACACATGAAGCACGAGTAAAACCTCGTTGCACTTTTATTATCATGAGTAAAAACCCATTTCACTTTACGTATCATGATACTATACTTTACCCAATGAATTGGAGCGCTATTAGGGCTCACCATTCTTAAACATTTCATTTCATACAAAAGTGTGGCACATGGATCATAAAACATGGATTCATAAAACATCATAATTTATTCCATGATAAAGGTATGTGGAATTCATACATGAAACTTTATAATGAATAAGTAAATGTGCATAAAGGTGAATACCCTTGATAGAGAAATGAGCATGGTATTCACTACACAATGACATTGGCTTGGAAAATCGATGCAATTTTGGCAGCGTAACGACGTGGCGTAAAAATTCATAAAAATGGTTGATGGGAGAGAAGGGGGTGTCTCATCATATGTACATGAAATGGAAAGTAAGGGGTTCATATAGATACATTCCCAAATAGTTGTAATGGAATTTAGATTCATTATACAAAACAATTGCTTGAATGTAAGTGAGGAGAAAGAAATTTCTTTCGGAATTTCGGCATAGTAGCGGGTGCACATGGTAGGCACTTATTGAGAGAGAAATAGGTCTCCCATCATTCAAAAATAAAGAGGGATGTATGGGGAATGTGTGAAACCATACCCCAACATTTATAATAAAAATTAAAATGGCATAACAACTTAAAGAAAATTGGGCAAAAATGAGAGAGGAAGAAAAAACCCTTACTTGGAAGTGTGCTTCCAAAGGCTTGAGAGAGGCTTGAGATAGGCTTCTTGGGAGCTTGGGGCGCCTTGTGAGGATTATACAGAGAGGAGGGTAGAGGTTGGATGAACTAAAAAGGCTTTTAGTGAGGAGGAAGTGGGAGCTTGGGTGGGTTTATATAGGAAAGGTGAGGGAATTCTTTATTATTTAGGTTTGGGACACCTCACATTAAACTAATCCAAACCACAAACCAAACCATGGTTTTTGACCATGGTTTTTGGAAAAGGGAAGTGGAAAAAAATATTTTATAAGGCCAAATTCCGAACATCTTAAAATAATGGGGTTGCTTAAGTGGAGGTGAGTCACACTCCCAAGGATAACAATTTCGAAAGACGAGATGTTTAATAAGTCTTGAAGGGTCCATTAATGATTTGTAAAAGAATCCAAACAAACCAAAAATCACATTATTTTAATGGTAAAACAAATATTGGCCGAAAATAATGCTTATAGTATTTTATTACATCACTATTGAGCCATTATGATGTCATAAAACACATTATATATTTAAACAGTATTTAATTTTTACCCAAAAATTTGACTGTCTCAGAAAATTATGAACAATTCACCGTTGGATAATTTTGACGTCCTGATTCCAGAAATAATATTTATTTTATCTAAGTAATTTTCTATATATGTTAATTTTTACTTTTAAAATAAAAACCGACATTTATAAAAAATTCATAGATTTTGACAAAAATAGCTTTCAGACCTTAATAAAAATTACAATTGCATTCATAAAATTATACGGTAATTTATATTTAATAAAATTAATTTAATAATAATAATATTTTATTAAAATATTACTTAATTCAAAAAAAATCATTAATTCATAAAAATAGGTTTCTTAGTTGAATATTAACTAAATATACTATTTGCGCTTTTAAAAACTATTTATAACGTAAAAATAATAAAAAAAAATTCCTATTATTTATTCTATACAAAAATCATTCACATTATCATAGTGCTAGGGATTTGTTACATAACCCCTTAAAAGAGCTGCATAAGACCTAAGGGTAAGGTGCCCGATGGTGAAAGACTCTTGAGGTGGCTTGAATAACATTGCACGTGTGGTGATCTCTATCAACTTCCACTTATCCCGTAGACGGTTCCGTTTAAGCTTAACCAGTTGAAGCTCGGCTTGGGCATGGTCAAGAGCGAATCCCAATGAAGCCA
Organism: Viscum album; assembly: GCA_963277665.1. NCBI lineage: Eukaryota > Viridiplantae > Streptophyta > Magnoliopsida > Santalales > Viscaceae > Viscum > Viscum album. The sequence goes on from OY728167.1 coordinate 692,497,626, forward strand.
CCTCTTTTCCAAGCTCTGACAGATGGGCTTATTATGGAGCAATTCTACTGGATGAGGCCATCGCTTCCTTTGTCTGAGTAAATTGGATTGTTAAATCCCTATATTTATACTAATCATGTGATCACTATTCAACAACCATATTAGCAACGGTCATAATTCCGAAACATAAAACCAAGGAAGTGCATATGTTTTACATAACCATAATAAATTTAAAAATACCAAGAGGAATTTCCATTAATGAATGTTTGGGTCATTACAGTATAAACATTCAGAACCTAAATTGAGTCCCTCTTCTGATCAACCAACTTCGAAGGTCCATGAAAGACATCAGTTGAATTGAAATAATAGTCTGAAAATATGGTCATTGTGCGTCAAATGCCTAGTCACCATTAAATTCCAAAATCACCACTTCTACAACATCACAACCCCTCATCACACATCTAAATATATTTATATATTTATATAATTATATATATATAATTACATTTATTTATTATAATTTTATAAACACTTTTTTAAAACATTAGATATATATTTGAATTATTAAAAAATGTATATTAATGTATCATACTTATATTAATTATATACATGACTTTTTTAATTAATGTATATAAATAAATATTATTTTTCGAACAAAAATATTATAATTATATATATATTAATATTATTTTTTATTAAAAGTTTTTATGACCGCAGTTTTTAGTATTAATAATGATCCACTCTTACCTTTATGTTCAGCGCAGTTAGATAATGATTATCGGTACTGAAAATTTGGGCTATCCCCCCCACCCCTCCTCACACAACCCCCCCCCCCCCCCCCCCCCCTTCGGCAGTCCCTCAGGTGTTAGCCTCCCCAAACACTTACATCGCAAACCAACCCTCCTTGTTGCGAAGCAGAGCCGACGCAACCACACCAGTCACCAGTGTCGTCGCATAAACATTCAGAACAGAAACTGAGTCCCTCTTCCGATCAACCGACTTCAAAGGTCCATTAAAGACATCAATCGAATTGAAATAATAGTCTGAAAAGAGGGCTATTGTGCATCGAATGCCTAATCACAATTAAACGCCAAAATCACCACTTCTGCAACATTACAACCCCTCATCACACATCTAAATATATTTATATAATTATATATAATTATATAATTAAATTTATTTATTATAATTTTATAAATAATTTTTTAAAACATTAAAAATATATTTGAATTATTAAAAAATATATATTATTGTATCATAATTATATTAATTATAGACATGAATTTTTTAATTAATGTATATAAAAAAAATATTATTTTCCAAACAAAAAAAAATAGAATTTTTTATATATTAATATTATTTTTTATTAAAGGTTTTTAGGAACGCTGTTTTTAGCATTAATAAGGATCCACTCTTACCTTTATGTTCAGTGCAGTTAGATAATGATGATCGATACATGCCCCCCCCCCCCCCCGCACAATCCTCCCCCTCCCCCTCCCCCTTCGATGGTCCCTTAGGAGTTAGCCTCCCCAAACACTTAACGTCGCGAACCAACAATCCTTGTCGCGAAGCAGAGCTGACACCACCACACCAGTCACCAGTGTAGTCGCATAAACATTCAGAACATAAACTTTGTCCCTCTTCCAATCAACCGACTTCGAAGGTCCTTGAAAAACATGAATTGAAATAAGTCTGAAAAGAGGTCCATTGTGCGTCAAATGCCTAATCACCATTAAACACCAAAATCGCCACTTCTGCAACATCACAACCCCTTATCACACTTATATAATTATTTATAACTATATAACTATATAATTATATATATAATTACATTTATTTATTATAATTTTATAAATACTTTTTTAAAACATTAAATATATATTTGAATTATTAAAAAATATATATTAATGTATCATACTTATATTAATCATATACATGATTTTTTTTAATTAATGTATATAAAATAATATTTTTTTAGAACAAAAATATTATAATTTTATATATATTAATATTATTTTTTATTAAAGGTTTTTATGACCGATTTTTTTAGCATTAATAATGATCCACTCTTAGCTTTATGTTCAACGTAGTTAGATAATGATGATTGGTACTCGAAATTTGCCCCCCTGATGGCCTCCACAGACCCTTACGTCACAAACTGGACCTCCCCGTCACAAAGCAGAGTCGGCGCCTCCGCACCAATACCTACCACCTATCAAGAACCAGATCCTCAGCCGCACCCCATACCCCCCCACCACCACCCTAATGAGTCTGCCTCTTAAAACCCTCTCTCCATGAACCAGCCCCCTGGCCTCCCCAAACCCTTACGTTGCAAAACAGACCTCCCCGTCACAAAGAAGAGTCGGCGCCTCCGCACCCTTACTCGCAACCCATAAAGAAACCAGATCCTCGGCCACACCCCATACCCCCCCCCAAGAGTCTGCCTCCTAAAACCCTCCCTCTGGGAACTAGCCCCCCCCCCCCCCCCTATCGTGAAGCAGAGCTATCGTTGTCGCACCTGTAGCTACCACCGCCTATCATGAACTTGATCTGCCACCACACTCATCGCCCATCGCAAACCAGATCCACCATCAGGAACCAAATATGACACCCATCGCGAACCAGATCCGAAATCAGGAACCAGATCTGACACCCTTTGTGAACCAGATCCGCCACACCCCCTACTGATGTTGTCCTCTCCTTTACCCTCATCATAGTTGAAGGTATGAGAATATTAATGTCGTTTGAACGATGTCTATTTTGATTTAGATTGTTATTGATAAATATTGATTGTCTGAGACTAGAGTGAATTTTAATATTTTATTAAACTGCAACTAGGCTAGAGTTAGCATGTCAACCTAGCTAAACAAATTCTTCTATAAACTATGGAAAACTATACATGGTCTCATATATATTGTGTTTATTATTATTCACTTTTTAGTCTTTCTAGTATTTTCAATTTTCATTAGATGTTGTTATTTTGAAATCCATGATGTTAAAGCATTACCTCATATATTTTTTACTTAACTATCCATGTTTTGTTGCCAAAATATTCATATAGGAAATAGAATTATCAAATATTTAATTTAATTATTCTTTTACTTTTAACTTCATTTTTTTTTGTTTTCTAACATATATTTTATCTCTGGGTTCGTGATCTCCACTCTTAGGTGGAAATTTTGGATCAACAAAGAAAAAAATTGATGAACACAATATGGGTTGAGATATTTTTATATTTTAATTTTTGTTGATTCAAATTGTAAAATTTTTACGAGTTCTAGAATTTTCAGTTTTTGATATCATTTTGGTTTTTGTTTATAAATTTATGTTTTCTTTTACATGTGTAATTGTCGCACCTTTTGGATAATGGGGTGATAACATACTTGAAACACTCCTGGAAAGTAAACCCTTTTGGTTGAGTGGTTTGTGTTTCAAATATTTTTACAAATTTATTTTTTTATATAAATTTAGGTTATAAATTTTCATTGTTGTGATGCACTTAGTTGATAATTTAAAATGAAAATTAATCTTTTCAATAAAATTTTATTAGTTTTTACGGGTTTATGGAAGGATTGATTCCCTGATTCCCTGCAAATTGTCATTTCTGCAATTCCAAACCCATGACTCATATTTTATTTATTTCATTCGTTATGTTCATTGCTTATGAATAGATGTCTTCGAGACTCAAAATTAGGAACAAGTTAATGATAAATTGAAATTGTTTTGATCGTTCCGTGACAATCTTGTGTGGTTACAAAATTTTATATTCACTTTCAACATTTTGTATATGCGATTAAGGATATTCTCTATATTGATTCAAAATCAATGTTAGAATTCTATATTCACTTTTAGCATGCTATATTCAATGTTAATATACTATTGACAATAAATATAAATATAAATCAAAATGTTAGCAGACTGTTAACAATAAATGAAAAAATTAATCTAACCATTTTCTTTTACCATTTGTTAAATGTGATTCTAACATGTTAATATGTATAAATTTGTTATTGGTATGTTGTAGTTGAAGGTTTCGGGTGCAGTGAAAGCATGGTTGGGCCGACACCCAATTTTTATTTTTACCATGACAAATGATTATTCCAGGATCAATACGACGATGAACTCTAGTCTCTATGGAATATAATCAAAGATTTAGATAAAGAAGAAAGAGGCCTGAAACCTTTAGAGAGGATCTTTCACATAATGTTTATAATTAATTTAATTAATTTCATAAATAAAAATAATACTGGTGTCTTTGATATTTTTCTTCGTTGATGATGTTGATCGTCTGGATTGACCCTTCCGGATTATCTCATTGTGCTTGTAAGGATCCAAACTAGAATCCCTCTAGTGGTGATCCACATGTGCTCTGATAGCCTCAAATTGACACCGCTCGTTCTCCGGGTGCTAGCACGGTGAAGAGAGTGTCTTGTTTCGGTCGTTCTTGATCGCTTGTTCTTCGGCCTTGAAGAACGTCTCTCATTCTTGAGAGGGGATAGAAGATGATTCAAGAGAGAAATTGTTTGACTCAATAATTCTCAACTCAATAGGCGTGTGGTGTGGTGTATGACACAATAGGGGTACAGACCTATTTATATACAGGAAAGTTTAGTTACAATATTTAGTTGCATATAAACAATTAAATACATTCATTAACTTATAGAAACCCCATGAATTTAATAATAATACATCATCATTATTTATAGTGCACCAACTTGCGCAAAATGGAATTATAAATAAAATTCTGCATCCCAAAATAATAGCAGCATTATTTTAATTTGTGCCAACTAGTTAAATAATTATTTATTGTCTTGAAAATAATTATTTTACTACCGGACTAAGCTTGGTCCACTCGAACTCCAATTACATTTATTGAACACTTGAATAAATGAATAAATAATTTATTCTATGGAATAGAAATTTTATTTACAAACTAGTAAATAAACATTTATTAAATGTTCAATAAAATAAATAAATAAATTTTTTGAATAATTTATGAGATCATTTTAATGTGAATAAAATTATTCCATGGTCTTGAGAATAATATTTATTTCATTAATTAATTTCAAATATAATTTAACCGAAACCACCAAAAACACTTAGTGAGTGACCCTCTAGGATTCTTTCTCGTTGTCATTAGGCTGACTTGCCTAAAGTCCAAGAGTACTATCTAACAATGGGTCAAGGCACCCAAGGGAATGAACGTAATTTCGCAACAATGACATCCACATAGGAACACTCACTGTGTAATATAATCCATTTGTCGCAATATCTCATCAAGAATGTTTCATGATTGTGTTATCAACTTTTATACTTGATACGTCGTTCTTAGACTACCTGAAATAAACTCGTTGTTACACCATGGCCATGGAATTTTGCGTGAAAGTTCTATTTCAATCAAAGAGATGAGATATCAAATTCCATAAATGGAAGGGACAAATCCTTCCTCGACTTATCCATTAATAACATGTCACTCGTGACGCACTCAATGTACCCTACTTCCCGCCAACTGTCTACGTGACGGTTTTCGTCAGTAAATCAAAGTGTGTAAGTCGTGACACTTATCAATGATAATGTTAAAGTCTAAGTATCATTACACATGCTCTCAAATAGAAATATACGATGACACCAAAACATGTAGAATTCCTACTAGTGGGTCTGTTATCATAATCTTTTATCTTGGAAATTACCAAGTGCGAACTTCATGAGTGGAAGTCTCATACTATTACGAGTACTCGCACCTGTCGGTTTTCATGTTATGTGTCCCATCATAGCATTTCATCCAACTGCAGAACTATATTTAAGAATATTGTTATATCATTTCATGGTTCTCATCATGGTGGGGAATTGTCATGTCCTTATCAATGCAACAAATACTCTAGTATATTATTACAACATAGTCATGCAGAATAATGAACAATATGTAATAATACATTAAATATCCATGTAATCAAAGTAAAACTAGTTGGTTCTAGGACACCAACTCTTACAGTAGTCACATTATTTATTGTATATGGTTTAGCCTTCTCTACACATGTTATCACTTTGTTAAAAAATAGTTAACAATGGCACATTGATGCTTAATATGTGTTTCCAATCACCATTATTTTTATTCTTTAACTCTATCAATGTGATTAAGTCACTTTTATCATTGTTTTTTTTACATTTCAATAGGATTTAATTTCTAATTCACTCATAACAGTAGTGTCCCACACTCGAGTTGCCATCCTGTTTTTAAATTTTTTCTCAGGAAACCCATTCTAAGCCTAAACATGAATTTTTTAAATGTCTTTTGTCTATGTCTCCCTCAATTATTTAGTTGGTAACCATTTTATTAAAATTTTAATTCATATTATGGAAAAACATTAATGTGATGCGCACAAATAATGAGAAACTCGTTCATTTTTTTTAACCCAAACTTAATGTTTTTTTTGTTCTGAGTAAGTATCACTTAATATATTTATGTGTCTACATTAATACTAATTATTTCATTTTATTTGTTTAATTTTATTTACTTAATAATCATTCTATTAATTTTTTATATTCTCATATTGACCTTGTCTTAATTAGTAAATTATATTTTTAATTGTTTTATAAGATGTTATGTCCCATGAATTTGCACGAGAATATTTATACCAGGTAGTGAATATGCATGAGCTAGGATATATCAACACACTCTCAATCAATATAAATATTGAAAAATAGTATACATGTTCATAATTGTACTGATTAATGTGTTTGTTTCTCCAAAGAGATTAGTATTAGAGTGTAGTTTTTTCCAATACCATTGTTGGGTGCTCACTCCAATGAACATTCCAAAATATACACAAGAATTTCTCCTCATTCTATGTCTAATTAAAATTTTCTTTCCACTTTATTACTGAATTGAATGAATTTATTCTTCAAATATTTGATTTTTTATTGCATATTACTGGGTCCCAACTATGATCTTATTATGGATGACATTATCTTTTACGTTGCCCAAACAAGTTCCTTCTTTGATTCCCTGGAAACTTTATTACTTAATTGTTCTGGAGGATAAGTTTATTATTTCGGAATTAACTCCTTGCGTTCAAGAATTTATCCCCACCCAGTGTCTGTTTGAAATTTTCTTTTCATTTCATGAATTGAATGAATATGTTCTTTAGAGGGGTATTAAGTTTTTGTTGTAGGTTTTGAGTCCCAAACCCAATCCTATTATAGATGAAATTATCTTCTGTGTTGGTAAACTTGGTTCCCAACCAATTATCAACCGATCCGGACAAGTTGATGTAAGAAATTATGATATTATCTTCATTTCCAAACCAGGTTCTTTCTTTGATTCCCTGGAAACTCTGTTATTTAATTGTTATAGACGATAACATAGGCTACTCATTATGAGTTGAATATGGTCATCAATGTTTTTATTTTCTTCAATATTATAAAAAGATGATGTTGAATTCATCTATTCCTTCACATCTCATGTGATTTAACAATTTCAAATTTCATATTCCAATGAATTTTTATATTTATAATAACATACTTTATTTTCAATTTAATCTCATGAAATTTGTTATGTTAATAGTATGTTTCATTTTTTCAATATCTCCTAAACATTATTTGATAAGATTAAACATCTTTTAAGGTTTTGTATAATTAAATATATGATTAATGAAACTATGATGCATTTTCCCATATACCACACATTAAAATTTGAATTTAATTATTCATTTAATAAACCATGAAAACGATAACAATAATGAATTTTTCTCATTATTTCACTAGTGGATTTAGTATAATTTTACTATATGCACCGTTAATGTAAGCTTACTCTATTAAATCATGTTTAACTTAACCAATGGAATGAGAATCAAAACCATTTTATACTAATATTCCTCTCAAAATTGTGATTATATTTTTATACACTAACACTGAATGTTTATAGACCATTACTATGCTAAATTTTTCATCATTTTGATTTGATTTTTTCTATTTCCTTCTAATTTTAGTTTTAAATGTTTTCAGGACATCAAGCCAAAATTGTTTGAAAATCAAACATTGGATCTCCTATTTTTGATGGCATTGGTTAATTGTATGTCTATTTCCTTTTATATTTTTTTAATTGACATTCACTATATGATTCATTAACGATAAAACACATTTACAAAGACACCATTCACCATGCGTTTCTATTTGGACAAGTATTTTCAATGCATTATTGTGCCATTGGTTTAAAGTCATTATTAACCCACCTGTGTATATTATTTATAACAGAACTATGATTAAAATCTTTTCTTGTATGTTATTCATCTGTTTCAACTTCAAGAAATTATGTCTCAAAAATCACCTCCATATTTTATTGATCCATATCACTATCGTAAAAAAATGATTCTTCAACCATAATTTCTAGGATGGTTTAATCAAACTCCACTAGATTTTTTATGAGTTTTTTTCTTCAATGAATTTATTCCTATTCTATTTAAATTTTTTGTATTTTATACTGTTTAAAACAATAGATAATTCAAAATTAAATTTAAAATATGAATATGAGGAGTTAGTATTAAACATATCATCAATAGGCGAGTGAGGATGTAACACCCTCAATTTAAGGTATTTCATTTTTTATTATGTTTTTTATTATAAGAGGCTTTTTATTGGTATTAGGATGTCCTGTAGGATTTTTTTGGATATTTTGTTTGGGAGATCAGTTTTAGAATAAATCTCTTTAGGCTTCAAAACACTCGTGTTGAATCCCACGATATAGGTCATTTTAGTGCTGCTGTAATGGTTAGGTGGGTGTTTTTTTAGGTTTATATTTTTTTATTCAGTTTCATATTTTTTTCCAATTTATTCATATTTTTTTTCAATCATGTGCATATTTTTTCCATACAGGTACCTAATTTTTTTTGTTCATACATTTTTTTATGTTTTTTAGAGTAGTATATATTTTTTTTACAATTTATTCTATTCCGATACATAGGTTCATATTTTTCAAATTTCTATATTTTTTTACCCCCTTTTTAGTATCTTTAATCTAATATTTTTATACCGACTTAAATCTAATATTTTCATTATAAGAACTTACCTTAACACATTACATAATCTTGAATTAAGTTAATAATTCACATTGAGGATCTTTTCAGGTTTATATTTTTAGAGAATTAGGTCGTTATTATTACATTACATCTCAAAAAATTACAAATTAGACACTTCTACTTAGTTTCTATTTTTTTCATAAAATAAGAACTCTTGAAAAAAAAGAGTCATGTCTAGTTCCATGTTTTAGACAGTATGACTTTCCCTCGATCCCATCTTTGACCATATTCATCTTTAAGTCCTGTGAAAAACATTTCAAAAACATGGGATGAGTATAAAAAACTCAGTAAGGGTTATAAAATAAAGAAAGAAATCATTAGTTCATAAACACATACATAACATAAACTCTTTTACTTACCTCATGAAATCATACGATTTATGAATAACACATAGTAATCACAAATCATAAAGGTAACTTGTTGCATCCATAACATACTTACGTTATAGATTTCACAGCCACGTAGGGAGTTACATTTGGAATACTAATCACATTATATTCCCTAAATTTCTTAGGAGAAACATTCATGTTTACCTCCGTCACGTTACCCAATGAATTGGAGAGCTATCTCGGGCTCAACCACCCTAGGTTTATCACAGAACCAACCATATACGTAACAATTCTCAAGAACCATAATATATTCATAACACATAAAACAAATATAAATGAAAGATAACATTTCAATATTTTAATCACAATATATCATTTAAATATATTGACATAAAAAATCCATTATCAAAACCATTTTCAATACCAAAATACACAAAAGATTATATGATATTTATTTTCCTTTTAAAAACATTTTTGCTTGTTAAGGAAGTCAAAAATCAAACAATACTCGCGGCGGCGGAAATATCGTTGTCATCGCGCACGTTAAAAAGAAACATTCATTTTTTTTTAGTAAAACGCTTCATAGAAAAATATTCCATTTGAATGAAATGAAAAGTCAAAGGGGTTTATACACCATATAAAATAAATTCATGTATAAAACAAAATATGCATCAATGAAAGGAGATTAAGACGAAGTCGTTTACCTCGTGTCCGACTTGACCCGTTCATTCTTTAATCTCTTGAATAATAAACTAAAGTTAATTTCTACTTTATAAAGAACCTTTTTCAAGTTTATTATTCTTTTTATATCACTTATTACAATGTTATAAACATTATGTAATCATTTAAGTTAATAATGGTCTTTTGTCGATATTTGGTACTTGAGTCAAAAATGAACTCCTTATAATTACAAGTTGTCTATGTGGTCAGAAGTCCATTATAATCAGAATTATATTCATGGTGTAGATATAATATATATAATATATATCTAGTTTATATATTTATTTATAATAGTACATAACATTTGAAGATAGGATATGAAATACACCGTTCATGGAGACGGTAAGCCGTACGTACGCATGAACGCTAATTTCATTTCTATTTCATATTTAATGGAATGAAAACATAATAATAAATAAGTATATTATAATTACATTATAATATCATATATAATTTTAGTAATTATATCCTTTATATGTTACACGTATGACATGAATGAGTCATATCACTTTGAGGGGCGGTAGTCCGCACTTCCTCAAATGAAATTATTGTATTTACCCTATATGGAAACCATAATGGTATTCTATAAATGAAAAATAAAGAAGAATATAAAAAATATAATTATAATATATAACACATATAAATACATTTCCATCTTAATGACCATCATTAGATATTATAGGAGAAGATTGAACAATCATCGTTTCGTGAGGTAGTAGTACGTTGTCCACAGAAACAATATGTTCTCTATTCATTAGACAGAGGTGTGTGTAAGTGTAGTTTGAGTCATTCTCATAAAAACCTAGTATATTTAGGATACTATTATTATTATAAAAAAAAAGAATAAAAATATTTTAGGGGGTTGGAGAAGTAAAATAAATGAAAAGAAATGTTACCTTTAAATCGAGTAACTCTCTTTGGTTTGAACCAAATAGATTTATTGATGTGCCTTCTGTCTAAGGTAAAGCTTCTAGGTGGAAGAGATGGATGTAGGGAGATTAATTGGGCAGAGTTTGGACGAGACAAATGGCTTGAGAGGTGCGATTAATGGGATATAGGTGATGACTTTTTATAAGGGGGATGAGGATCTCTTTAGGAAAGTTTGAAAATATTATTTTATTATATAATGATTCTCAGTTTATAAAGATCCAAAACTCATTAAAGTAGAAGATAAGATGACTCATGTTAGAAATAAAATCATAAAATAATAATTTTATAGGTTTTGGATATTTTTTGAATTTTTATAATCTTATTTATTTAAATCATTCATTAATGAGGTAAACACTACATCATTATTGTGTCATAAATAATTCTATTTATTTGATTTCTAAAAATTATAAAAAAATACCAACATGTATGAAATCTTTTTATCTTTCAAATGAATATTTATAGTCAAATTGATAACTTATATAACCCCATGTAAAAATTTATTTACAAAAGATATATGTTTATGTCATTTTTGTCTTTACTTTAAATTAATTAATATAAAGTGTCATTATCACTCTTAAGTGGCTCCATGGGGTCTCAAAATCGACTCAATGATATCCATGGTCAGACATGTATTAACCAATAGGATTAAGACACATGATAGAGTAATTTAATATTATTTTTTACCCTTATTTACCAGATTTACCCTTTAATCATGGTAAATAAAATATTTACCGAAGTAAATATTCAAAATGTCTAAAAATAAAAGTTACCTATTTACACAATTTGGACCTCCTTATTCTAAATATTGAATCCATTTTTTGATACTCAAAACAAAGAAGTGGTAGAAAATAATTTAAAATTAATTCCAGTTGTTAAAACAAAAATTGTATTTTTAAGAAATAATAACTATCAAAAGATTGACACTTGTTTATGTCCAATTTTAAAGTGAAATTACTTCAAATTACCAAAATTGGATTAATTGGTAAAAATATAATCTAATTAAACTTTAAAACTAATTAAAAAGATAATCTAACCGTATGAATAAATTAGATTAAAATGCAGTTTTGAATTAAAATACAGTTTTTTTCAATGTTCATTAAAAATGAATTTTATCAGAAAAAACCAAAAAATTACCCAAAGTAAATTTTGATGTATTGATTCTAAAGAAGAATTTTATTTTTTAAAATATAACATAAAAAAGTGACCAAAACTAGATTTAAAGAGGGTTCGTTATCAAAAGGCGGTAAATCGACCTTTTAATGAATATTAGAGTATTTATGCTTAAAATCAGATTCTTTCTTATTTTAAGCCTCTAAACTTTATTGGATAAATGTAAAAACATTTAACAAACACGTATATTAATATTTTAGTTAGTTCTATTAATTCCCGCCAATACAATGACTATGCGTTAACTAGCATTTAAAATAATATTATATTATTATTTTTCAGTATGACCCAACGTTGTGTGCAACACAAGATTTCGAAGAAACTCGTTGTTGCGTATCAGGTACGCCATCTAACATAACATCACATTTAAAGTAAAATTAATATTTAATTCACAAATATTAATAAATATGAAAATGTATTATTCTTTATTTACTTGGGATGTTACATTCATACAAGGTGATATTTTTTAAAATATGTTCATATTTATTCATGTTTTTTCACAGAGCTTCATCTTTATTAACAAACTAACAAGTTTCACTTAAATATACAACCTTGTATTTGTTTATTTTTTTGTTAGAGGTGTAACAATAAACTTCGTACTCCATCTTTCAAAAAAAATGAGCTCTATCTTGAATGAAAACTTGTAACACTCCGACTTCAGAAGCCCAGATCCGGTGGATTATTTTAATATATTAGTATGATTACAAGGAATCAAATTCTAAAGCACCGATCAGTTTAACAGTCTTAGAAAACAGATTACATATATGAATCTTACATTACAGTTCAAAACATAAAATACAACATATATAATCTTTTTAGAATGAAATTATTCTCCTAGATTAACCCTGTATATCAATCATAATACACATTTTGGAAACCTAGAAAAGTAAAACATAATAAAGGGGTGAGCTCAGGTGCTCATTAAGGGTACAAAATATAACAGAAACTATCATAAATAAGCATAAGCTTTTAAGACAAGTTATAAAACTAAAACATAGGCCTTTTAAACATAATCTTAAACATGATATGATAAGAATAAATCAAATAATTCCATTTAAACATTCACATGGATATTATAATAGTTGACTAATCAAATTTAATATCTATAACTAATATCATAATCAGGTAATGCTTAATGTCGGACATCATAACCATACTGTCAATGCCTCGTGCCAAGATCATACATAAATGAGTAAAAATTGAAACTAGTTTATCTCATGAGACCTACCGATGCATCAAAGGGTTATAGTGAGCCTCACCTGTCACTTACTAAGTCCAATGCATTTCTCATATGAAAAAGGGTGAAACATAACATAAACATTCATATTAAAATTAGCATATGAAATATTAATACTTTAACCATAAATCATGAATGATATAAAAATAGCACATCCACATTCAAAAATATCATAAAACCTTTAATATAATAATAAATACTGTATCATAATAAATCAACCTCAATTAAGCATAAAATACAACAAATCATGTTGACATAGATGAAAATAATCTAAAAAAATCATTAAAAATCTTTAAGAGAAATATTTATTTTTTACTTTGAAATCGTTTAAAAGTCACAAAATTATAAAAGAAAACATTTCTTTTAAAAATAACATTTTAATCTTGTAATGGAAGCTTCAAAATGGTAAGGTTTTATAACAGTGAAAAATAGTCGCTCACGCCGTATGAGTTAAAAAAACATTATTTCCTTAATTTTTTTAAAATGTCATCAAGTTCCTCATTTGGAAAATGAAGAAAAGATTCTTTTCAAAACATTTTATAAAAATTCAAACACGGGTAAATATGACTTTAAACAATTATTGATAATATTTTTAATACATTTTATGAAACATGGACATAGATGATAAAGATGTCCCAATAGATACTTATGTATAAACAACATCGGATAATAATGAGATTGTGAAATTAACCCTTATTTTGTATTTTCCATTAGTCGAGAGTGTGTTAACCTCATGTATAATAGTTAAAGTTTATCATTAAATTATACCAAGACAATATCCATATTTATGATATCATATATGATCCTCTTATATCGTTTTGTTAATAATATTTCAGTATTATAATTGTTTCGTGTGTTAACTAATTCGTTTTACTATGCACATTTTGTCATATAAGTCATGTTTCTTAAGAATAGAATATAATTTATTCATATCTAGAATGATATTAAATTCATAAACATTATATTTACTTATATTAATTTTATAATCATTCTTTAATGGTTAACGTGGAGAATGAATCTCGTCACGTCGGGGAGAGGGTAGGTCATTCGTACACATGTGCGACAGTATCATTCCCTTAATGGTTAAATGGTAAGAAATAAGATGGTATATGAATTATATGGAATTTTTATCATGTCATATTCATTATTTATATCCATTATATTCATCATTATATCCATCTGTGTTTGAATAAAAAATTACACCACGGTGTGGAGACGATAATCCGTACGCACGCACGCATGGTGATATTGTTATCCGTAGGTTGGATAAAAGGAGGAATATTGTTGTCTCATATTAATAATAAAATCTTAGCATGTATATGATACTAGAGTTATTACTTTAGTATGAAAACAACATAGGAAGAGTAAGTAGAAGGATAAAAGAAATTGAATTGAATTGTTAAACAATTACCTTTTCTTTGAGTATCTACTTTTGATTTACACAAAAGAATTTCTTATGTTGTATTTATGCCCAATGTATGACCTATAGGATGAAGTGAGAAAGTTTAGCGAAAAAAATGGTAGGATTTTTCCGAATTTAAGGGCTCAAGGTGGTGTGGAGAAGTGAGTGAGGATGTGTTCTTTTATAAGGGAGAAGAGAAACACTTTTGGAAACTCAAAATATTAAAATATAACAAGACTATTATGGGTCCAAATACTTAAAAATGACCCATAAATGAAAATTAGGATACATGTTAGACCATATCCTATACTGTTGTGATTATTTAACATTTTTGTAACTATCTTTGATTTAAATAATATATAATTTATTTTTAAGTAAAGGTGTCCATTAAACAACTCAAAATAGATCTTAATGTGTTAAGGATTGAATCCTATTAGTCCAATAATTTTTGGACATATTTTGGTTTTATTTTAAACCTTATAATTTTGATTTATCCTTAACTAATCTATTTAATTTTAATTGTGGTAATAACATTTTTAATATTAAAAGGTTATAAATTTTTACTTGTATGGTGTCAATTGTCCATAAATGGACATGTTACGACATTTTAGACCATATAATTATCATTTTGAATATTTTAATGATTTTTAGGTTTTTTAAATAATTTATTAATATATTATTTTTATAAAATATCAATAGTATCAATTTTAACACTATTCATAACTTTGACTTTAATTAAAATCCAAAAAGAAAGATAACTTCGAACCAAATCATTTAATATACTCATAACATGTCATAGTCACATATAAAATTTGTAGATAACCTTAATTAATTCAAATTATATTTATTTTAATATTTTTAAAACCATTTATTTGATATTTCTATTAATAAAATAATTTCTGCATGACAATTGTGTTATCACTAATGATAATTATTTAATCTGTAAAAATTATAAATAAATTACTATGATGTAGGTAATTCTTTTATCTTTCTGGATACTATTTATAATCGATGTTATCTTCTGGTTATTCCTATATTAAAATTAATATACTTATATAAAATGCGAGTGTGACATTTTGTCACATTCATTTATTTTAATAATATTCATGTCATATTCATGGAAAAATGTCCATTGAATGATTCCATTTCAAACCATAGGTGATAAGGTTTAATTTATTAATCAAATAAGTTTTTTATGGTTTTAGGGTAATTTTATAATTTTTTTTTACCCTTAATTACTCGATTTACCCTTAACCTCGGTAAATAAAAAAATTACTAAAATTACTATTCATATTGTCAAAAAATAAAAGAAACTTATTTATGTAATTTGGACATATTGATTCCAAATATTCAATCAATTATTCAAAATTAAAAACACATAATTTTCTGTAATTAAATTAAAATTAACCCCATTGATGGAACAAGAAAACGATTTTTTTAAGTAAAAACCATACAAAATTTGACATGTGTTTATATCCAATTTTAATGTAAAAATAATTACAATAACCTAAATTATATTAAATGATAAAAATATAATCTGATTATACTTTAAAACCAATCAAATGTATATTTTAACACTAAATTATTTCGATGAGAAAGTTGTTTTTAATTAAAATTTAGTATTTTTCATTATTTATCAAAATATAAAACTTATCAAAAAAATACTAAAAATTGAACCAAAGTAAATTTTAATATTAAAATTTCAAAAAAATAAGTTTATTTTATAAAATTTAATATAAAATTGTCAAAAACTAGATTTAAAATGGGTGCGCCATCAAAAGGCGGGAAAACTGCATTTTTTTGAAAAATACTTTTTTTATCTGAAAAATTGAATTTGTTCTTATATCATGTATATAAAACACATAATATGAATAGTAAAATTATATGGAATATATAAAATTCAAAATGTATTTAATAATATTCATAATATATAACTTAATGGTTAGGTTATATATTATATTAAATAATGATATTTTATTAATATATTGTTGCTCGTTAAAACCGTGCCTTGTGTGTAATGCAAGTCAATTCATTGTTGTGTGTTGGGTAAGATTAACATGAGTTTGCCTAAAAATAAAGTAAAAAAATAAAATTTATTCATAAATAAAAATATTTTAAAGTATCGGGGTGTTACATTCTCCCCTTTAATAAATTGTGTCCTCACAATTTGAAAGTGTACTTCGAAAATAAAAGGTTGATACTAGAAAATACATTTGTGGAAAATCCAAATCAGAAATAGGGTTAATAAAATATACTCTTAATAATTGGGAAATAGAAATGTGAAGGTCATCACCAAATTAGGATTTCTAATAGAACATTATTGGAAAGTAGATATATGTACTTGGAGAACAGACCTAAATATTTATAGGGGTGATTGAGGTCATAAATCACAAACAAATGAACAATCAATGGAAAATTGTGGCCCTAAAATCCATAAATATATGATGATTTAAAATATCATTGGTTCAAAAAAACTTAAGGTATTAGGACAACACATTTTTTTGATACTTTTTCCTAGAGTTGAGAGATTATTTTACTATCCAGATAAGAACTGGAAAAAACATACTTGATTCTGTCACTGTTATCATTTTTTTGTGCTTCAATCTATTTTCACTTCATCCCCTACACATGGAAATGAAATTTAACAATGAATATTTCATTCCTGAAACACTATTGATAAAGCATAAGGCTCTCAAGTATTTCCTTCATCCTCTAAATGTTTAATGAAACCAAAAAGGTTAGCTCAAAGTATTCAATAAATCATACTTCAACCTCAAACAATAATATCCAATGTTCAACTTACTCCATTCCAACCTTAAGATTTTTCCAAAATACTTCTGTCCAAATTAACAGTTTAAAAGGGTCTCTAAATTTCAAAAATCAATCATAACATGAGATTCCCTAAACAACATAATGTAGTTCTTATTGACAAATACCATTATAACCTCAAAACCTTAATGAAATAACTCATGCTTTCAAATACTTGATGAAGATGTACTTCTGTACAATCTGTCTATATCTCCTTAATCATATAACCATAGATTCATTGATGTAATAATTCTTGTACCCAAAT
Source organism: Viscum album (assembly GCA_963277665.1). Lineage (NCBI taxonomy): Eukaryota > Viridiplantae > Streptophyta > Magnoliopsida > Santalales > Viscaceae > Viscum > Viscum album. Next base: position 692,515,537 of record OY728167.1, read on the forward strand.
ACAAAATAACCTTAATCATTCCACTTCACTATTAAACCATTAAATATGCTTCAATATCTTATTCCTTAATACCTCCTTCATTTCATTTTTCTTTTATAGCCACTTAATTATCAGTAGTATAACCATTTCATGTATAACCTTGATGATTCTAAATATTGACAAAAACTCAAAGAATAATGTGATAAATGCTAATCATAGTGATGTAGTCATGAATAATCATTTATAGGATCTCTAAATGGAGGATTCTTCTTCTCAATCCACTTGTTCATGGGATTAACCTAGGTTATCCATTACCAAATCTAAAGGATTATATCCTATAATTAGAATTATCCTCAAAGTCATTCACAGGGTTATATTTTTTAAATTTAATTTCCAAGGTTGTTACTAAACTTCGTTTGATACCAACAGTAATACCCCGACTCCAGAAGCTCAGAGTTGGTGCATTATTTTAATACATTTTCATGATTACAAAGAATCAAATCCTGACAGACTGATCAGTTTAACAATCTTGGAAAATAGATTACATACATGAAACTTATATTACAGTTCAAAACATAAAATACAACATAGATAATCTATTGAGAATTCCATTATTCTCATAGATTAGCCCTTCATATCAATCATAATACACATCTTGGAAACCTGGGAAAGTAAAACATAAGGGGTGAGCTCAAATGCTCAGTTAGGGTAAACAATATAGCGGGAGCTATCATAAATAAGAACAAACTTTTAAGGAAAAGTATAAAACTGAAACACAAGCCTTTTAAACATAATCTTCAGCATAATATGACAAGAATAAATCAAATAATTACATTTAAACAATCACATGGATATTCTACTGGTCTAATAATCACATGTAATATCCATAACTAATATCATAATGAGGGAATACATAACGTCGGACATCATAACAATACCGTCAAGGCCTCATGCCAAGACCATAAATAAATGGGTAAAAACCCAAACTAGTTTGTCTCATGAGACCTACTGATGCATCGAGTGGCTATAGAGGGTCCCTCCCATCAATTACTAAGTCCAATGCATTCTTCATATGAATATAGTGAAATATAACATAAACATTCATATTAAAACTAGCATACGAAATGTTAATACTATAATCATAAATCATAAATGGTATCAAAATAGCACATCCATAGTCAATCATATCCTAAAAACTTCAATATAATTTGAAAGATTGTATCATAATAAATAAACCTCAATTAAGCATAAAATACAACAAAGGATGTTGAAATAAAAGAAAATAATCTAACTAACTCATTACAACTATTTGATAGGAATATCACTTTTTACTTTGAAATCATTTAAAAGTTACACAACTATAAAAGAAAATATTTCTTTTGAAAATAACCATGTAAGCTTATAAGGGAAGCTTCAAAATGGTAAGGTATCATAATGACAGAAAATAACCACCCGCGTCGTATAAGTTAAAAAAATATTCTTTCTTATATTGTCAAAAAGTTCATAAAGTATCTCATTTGAAAAAAAATGAAAAGATTCCTTTAAAAACGTTTTATAAAAATTCAAATATGGGTAAAAATTAATTTAATTAATTTTTGATAATATTCTGAAACACATTTTAATAAACATGGATATGGATGATAAAGATTTCCTAGTAGATACTTACGTATAAACAAACTCGGATAATAATGAGATTGTGAAATTAACCATAACCTTGTACTTTCCTTTAGTCGAGAGAGTGTGTAAACCTCATATATTATGGTTGAAGTATGTTATTTAATTATATCATGACTGTATTTGTATTTATGATATCATATATGATCCTCTTATATCATTTTGTTACTAATATTTCAGTATTACAATTGTTGTGTGTGTTAACTGCTTCGTTTTCCTATGCAGGTTTTGTCATATAAGTCATGTTTCTTAATCATAGAATATATTTTATTCATATCAAAAATTATATTAAGTTCATAAACATTATATTTACTCATCATATTAATTTTATAATGATTCTTGAATGGTTAACGTGAATAATGAATCTCATCGCGTCGTGGGGATGGTATGTCGTACATATGTATGATCGACGGTATCATTACCTTAATAGTTAAGTGGTATGGAATATGATTTTATATTAATTATACAGAATTATTATCATGTCATATTCATTATTTATATCCATTATACTCATCATTATACCCATCCAAATAAAGTAGTGTTGAATAACAAATTACACGACGATGTGAAGACAGTAAGCCGTACACACGCATGCATGGTGATATTGTTATTCGTAGGATGGAGAAAAAGAGAAATATGATTGTCCCATAATAATAATAATAAAATATCAACATGTATATTATATTTTAGTTATTACTTTGTTATGGAAACAACATATGAAGGGGAAGTAGAAGAAGAGAATAAATTGAATTGAATTGGTAAAATAATTACATCTTTTTCGAGTATTTTCTTTTGATTTGAACAAAAGAACTTCTTAGGCTCTATTTCTACTCAAAATATGGCCTCTAAGATGAATTGAGAGACGTTTTGAGGAGAAAAAGGCAGGTTTTGGCCAAACTGAAGGGCTCAAGGTGGTGTGAGGAAGTGAGAGATGATGTGCTCTTTTATAAGGGGGAGCACTTTTGGAAACTCTCAAAATATTAAAATATAATTAGACTATTCTAGATCCAAATAATTACAAATGGCCCATAAATGAAAATTAGGATACATGTTCGACCATATACTATCTTATTGTTATTATTCAACATTTTTGTGATTTTAAAATAATTTAATAATAAATTAATTCAATAAGATATCATTATTTCCAAATTTAATACTAGTCAATTAATTTGACTTAAAATACATGAAATCAAAGTGAGAATTCAAATATAATGCATTCAAACGTCTATAATATATCTTATAGATCTAGGAAATTTTCTACACATTAACTAATTCAAAATATATCAAAATTAATATTATTAAAATCATTTATTCTATTTTTTTGTTAATTAAATATTGTTTTCGAATTGAAGAGACTTTTAAGGTAATTACACAATTATAAAAATTCAAAATAAATTTATTTAGTGAAAATAATTTCATTTATATCAAAATAGACATTTAGATTCGTTCATATCTTGATTTTGACCCTATGTAGACACATAAAAGATATTAAAATACAAGATAGTGATATTTTGTAACTATATTTTATTTAAATAATATATAATTTATTTTCAAGGAAAAATGTCCATTAAATAACTCAAAATAGATCTTAATGTGTTAAGTATTTAATTCTCTTCATCCAATAATTTTTGGACATGTTTTGATTTAATTTTAAACCTTATAATTTTGATTTGACTTTAATTAATCTATTTATTTTTAATTGTGATAATAATATTTCAAATATTAAAAGGTTATATATTTTTACTTATATGGTATAGATTGTCCATAAATGGACATGTTATGACATTTTAGACAATATAATAATAATTTTGTATTTTTTAATGATTTTTAGGATTTTTAAATAATTTAATAATATATTATTTTTATAAAATATCAAGTGTCCATTTTGACACTATTCATAACTTTGACTTTAATTAAAATCCAAAAAGAAAGATAACTTCAAACCAAATCATTTAATATACTTATAACATGTCATAGTAACCTATAAAATTCATGGAACACTTTAATTAATTCAAATTATATTTATTTTAATATTTTTAAAATAATTTATTTGATATTTCTATTAATAAAATAATTTCTACATCATTATTGTGTCCTCATTAATGGTAATTATTTAATCTCTAAAAATTATAAGTAAATTACTATGACGTTGGTAATTATTTTAGATTTTCAGAAACTATTTATAATCGATGTTATCTCCTTGTTATATCTATATTAAAATTAATATATTTATTTAAAACAGGAGAGTGACATTTTGTCACATTCATTGATTTTAATAATATTCATGTCATATTCATGGACAAGTGTCCATTAAATGATTCCATTTAGAATATTAGGTGATAAGGGTCGAATTTAGTTATCCAATAGGATTTTGACAGGTGTTAGTGTAATTTTTTAATATTATTTTTACTTTAATTACCCAATTTACCCTTAACCACGGTAAATAAAAAATTACTAAAGTTACTTTTCATATTTTCAAAAAATAAAAGAAACCTATTTACATAATTTGGACCCACTGATTTCAAATACGAAATCAATTTCTCAAAATTAAAAACACATAATTTGTAGTAATTAAATAAAAATTAATCCCATTGATGAATATATGTCACCGATGAGTTCTATATATGGTGCACTAGGTGGAAGTTCTAGTGGTGGTCAAGACGATGGTGAGGAGGAGGCCTAGGAAGAGGAGGAGGGCTAGGAGGAGGCTGAGGATGAGGAGGAGGGCGAGGAGGAGGGTGAGGAGGAGGATGAGGTGGAGTACGAGGGTGAGGAGGAGGGAGTTGAGGAGGGTGGGGACAATGATGAGGACGAAGATGAGGAAGGGGGTGAGGATAATGATGACGGTGATGATAATAATGGTGATTAGGGACAAATTAATTTGTTAATTTTTCTACCGATATTATTGACATTTGATGTTTTATTATTTGTTGTGCATGAATATATGTGTGATTAGGTAGGTCACAATATCTTTATTTCTTTATCTATAAATAATAAAACTTTACTTTATGATTTGATGTGACTGAATATATATGTGACTGATTCACCCCACCCATGGACACCCCCACACCCTTAGACACCCCCTACCCCCCTGGACACCCCCACACCCGGGACACCCCCACCCCCTGGACACCCCCACCCACTTGGACAACCCCCACCCCCTTGGACAACCCCCACCCCCCTTCCCCACCCCCTTGGACATCCCCCCTAGACACCACCCCCACCCCCTGGACACCCCTACCCCCTTGGACATCCCACCACCCCTTGGAAACCCCCACCACCTAGACACCCCCACCCCCGTGGATATCCCCCCACCCACTGGACACCCCCACCCCCTGGACACCCCCACCCCTGGACACCCCCACCCCTGGATTACCCCACCCCCTGGATACCCCCCACCCCCATGGACAACCACCACACCCCCTGGACACCCCTTGGACAACCCCCCCCCCCCCCCTTGAAAAACCCCCACCCCTAAACACCCCCACCCCACTAGACACCCCCACCCCCTTGGACAACCCCCTGGTAAACCCCACCCCCCTTGGACACCCCACCCCCCTAGACACCCCCACCCCTTGGAAATCCCCCATCCCCCCTGGATAGCCCCCACCCCTGGACAACCCCCACCCTCCTGGACACCCCCACCCCTTGGACAGCACCCCTTATACACCCCCCCAAACACCCCCCTGGAAAACCCCCATGGACACCACCCCACCCCCTGGACACCCCCACCCTTACCCCCTTGGGCATCCCCCACCCCTAGACACCCCCACCCCATTGGCTAGCCCCTGAGACCGCCCCCCTTGGACACCCCCACCCCTCTCTACCCAATAACAATGAATAATATTTAGGTCACATAGAGGGATGATATACCCTAGAATATTTTGGTCCATATAAACGAAAAATCTCACACAATTGAGGTAGTGCCGTCGGCATTTCAAAATCTACACCCTCGACACAGCCCCCCTGGATAGCCACCCCCACCCCACCTAGACAGCCCCCAACCTGGACAACCCACACAACCCCCCCCCACCACACCTCACCCAGACAGCCCACCCCCTCTCTAGACAGCCCACACCCCCTCCCCCACACCCCTACAACCCCCCCTCCCCACCAGGATAGCCCCCCCCCCCCCCCCCACCCCACCACACCTAGGTAGCCCCCCCTGGACAGCCCACACCCCCTCCCCCACACCCCTGCATCCCCCTACCCCCCGGAAATCCCACCACCCTCCTTGGATAGACCAAACCCCCCTCCCTCACACCCATGCATCCCCCAACCTCCCCCCTACACCCCCCCCTCGGACATCCCAAACAATCCTCTGGGATTCTCTATAATGGTGAAACGATTAAAAATCAGTAAGTGGTAACTAAATTATATCTTTTTCCTCCATTTATTTTGGTTTTTTCATTCTATTTCGCTGAAATATTGATTCTAGTATCTCATTTGGGTTCTCATCCTTGAAGGTGAAATGTTTTGAAAGGTTTTAAGTCAATTTACACCTCTTTAAAGAGTGTGTTTCAATGAAATTATTTCATTTTGAATTAAATGTTTGTTATTTCATTATAAATTGGTTTTTATTGAATGTATGGATATATTTAATGGTTTGAAATCATATAAATGTTTCTCTTTTGAATTTCATGTTTGAAACTGAATATTTTTGTTTGGAATAATTTATTAAATACCATTGAGACCTTTTGAGATGGATTTAATGGTTTTTGATATATTTTGATCATATTTCATTATTCATGGAGTGAAAACTATGTTTTAAATAGGAAATTGATTTAATGTGAGTTGTTTACCCATTGTCTAGGTTTTTTGGGACTAAATGATTCTTGTTTCTCACCCAGTGTGGTAATATACTTCTATACACCATATATGGTCAGTATATATGTGCTTTATCATTTTGAAGGTGTTACAAGTGAGGGAGAGTCATTTCTTATGTCTTGGTGCTAATACTTGCTCACTTATTCATCATCATCACTTATTTATTGGTTATTGGAACCTTGGTATGAAGTAGGAGTTATATATTTATATTTCTCTAGAGGGTTCACATGACACTAGTGTAACTCCAATCATGCTAGGAACTAGGGTATGGTGGGGTGTGTCATCACAATGAGGCTTGTGTAGGCTAGTTGGATGACTTGTGGATTCGGAATAAAATATTCCAATAATTGATTAATTAGAGGAAACTAATACATAAATACATGTGTCTCGCATTTGGGATCACATGGTAGATCCCATGAAATGTTATATGAATGAATGAGACACACCTATATCAACCAACTTGAGATGGAATTAACCCACCCCCCTAGAAACACATGCATAGGTTATGACCACCATCCAGGTTGGTCATGTTCCCTTACACAAGATTCTATTTTGAACCCCCAACATATTGGTCAAAAAAAATAGGGTTATCTTTACAATGGTACCCTATACCATTAGATATGTTATCCTCTTTGTCATAGACAACATTGTAATGATTAAATACTAGGATGTCAAAACCTAAGAGCTTCCTTCCAAATACACCAATTGTCTCCATGAGTGTTTTTTTGAATTTTGTACATTGTATTATGGGCATGAGTGTTTTCTTGAATTATTTATGTTCAGGTGTTGTATAATCATTGTATATTTCCATTATTGTATCTTCATGTGTCGAATTATATATATTTCATAGGGGAGGAAAGAGGGGATGTAGGTTGCTATCTAATTTAGTACAGGGTAGGCTTGCTGTGTAATTCTGTATAGGGTAGGCAAGAGGGAAGACTATTGTGTAATTATGTATAATTCTGTAGTACTATATACCAAAGGTTTATAAACCGTTGGTATAAATCTGAATAAATTCTTCTATACCAAGAGTTTTAGCTGAACCGTTGGTAAAAAACTATACCAACGGTTCTCAAACTGTTGGTATATAGGTTTTACATATAATATATACCAACGGTTATACAAAAACCATTGGTAAACCTATATACCATTTGTTTTCAAATCATTGGTAAAGGTTATAGATTTATATTTACCAATGGTTACAAACTGTTGGTACTTCTGTATTGCAACAGCTGGCCAAAACTGTAGGGAAATTGGGTTTTTTACTGGTCTAAGCCAACAGTTTCCTTGTAACCATTGGTATAAGGCTATCCCCACGCCTTATCAACCAACGGTTTGGAAAACTATTGGTATATTATATACCAATAGTTTGGAATCATATCCCAACGGTTTTAAACCATTGGGATAACCTTGGTTTCTAGTAGTGTACAATCATTTGAAACACATACAATTAGAAGGATAATAAATCAATGAGATTTCTTGAGTTGGTGCATATTGATGTGTGTGGGATAATATCACCTAATTACCTGGATGTAAAAAGTTAATATGTTCTATTTATCGATGGTTACAACAAGATGACATGGTTGATGGTGATATCTCATGAATCTGAAGTGTTCAAGAGTATAACACATCATCGAAGATTGGCGGGGGAGATTCTTGGGCTGAAAAAATCAAATATTTAGGACTAATAATGGTACATAATTGACCAAAAATTATGTGAAAGAATATCTCAAGAAGCATAGGGATTCAGTGATAGAATCCTCAACAAAACAATGTCATTTAGAGGATGAGCTAGATTATGAGAAACATGGCATGGGCGATGCTCATTGAGAAATATCCACCATAGATGTATTGGATAGAATCGGTGCTTACATTAGTCTATATCTCTAATAGGGTTTTAATGTATGGACAAAGAGAAGACACCCTATGAGACATGGTATGGGAAGAATCCAACACTGGAATAATTTTTGAATTTTCAAAAGTGCTTTATTCTCAAAAAGAAGATGAAATTCAATTTTGAAGCCCGTGGGGATGGAAGTATTTTTCTTGGAAACTCATCCAAAATCAAGACATAAAAATAATACAACAAAAGGCTTGGAAAAATAATTGAAAGTAAAAATGTTACTATTATGGAAAATGAGTAGAATTATCAATTCAATAAGCAATTTACACAGAAAAATAGTGATGCTGAAGTGAGCAGTGTAGGGGGAACACATGGGGATAAAGAATATTCAAAAGAAGATACCTATGATGAGTAAATTGAAGTAGGTTCAAAATATGTAAAGAATACATGTAGTAGAGTTGAAATCAATGAATGAAATATCATTGGTGATCTAATAGCTTTGGCTTAAAAACAGATGATGAAGACTCTATTTTTTTATTTTATCTGAAGTAGCACTTAAGTGTTTTGAAGAGGCTATGAAAGATGACAATAAGTTCAAATCGATCCTTGAAGATCATAAAAAAATTGAGAAGAATAAAACATGAGAAATTTAACTGAGGATGGAAGACAAAGATATAATCAAAACCAAGTGGGTGTTTTGTAACATACTCAATGAAGACGATATGATAACTTAGAACAAAGAACGACCAATGTGAAATAGATATTCCTAAATCGATGGAATTTGGGTTGATGAAACATTTTCCCCCTTGGATCCCTTGAAAAGAATTAAATTATTATTGAAAATATTTGTGAAAATAATAATGTAAGGCGTACTAGATGGATATCAAATCAACATTTTTTAATGGAGTCCTAGAGGAGGAAGAGTATGAACTACCAGATGGTTTCCTTGTAGATGAATATGAAAACCAAGTTTTCCATTTAAAGAAAATGTTGTATTAGTTGAACCAGCACCAAAATCATGGTATTATAGACTTGAAAAATACTTGAGAATTCTTGGATTCTTGTGAGGCGGTCTCTACATCAAGAAAGAGAATGATCAAAAAATATTTGTGCTCATTTATGGAGATGACATATTTTTTGAATGATCAAGAGAAGCACAATGCAACTTGGTTACAGAATGTATGAAGTGCGAGTTCAAGATGTTATTTATTTTTAAGTTAACGTTTTTTCTTATTTTATGGATGATGTCAGATGCTTGGGGTGGCCTGATCTTCACTGTGTGGGGCAGAAGATAAAGGTTGTGGTCTTGGGATAGGTTTTGGGTGTTGAGTATGGATAGTGGATGCAAGTAGTTAACCAACGCAATATGGAGTCTGGATTACTACTTAGGAAAAAAACTCAAGGGAGGTATTTGATGATCAATCAACAAAAAACACACTTGGTTTTGGGAAAAAAATTGGAGGGATTTTGTGATGTTGGATCACTGATATAATATGTATACTAACAAGGTAATAATGCACAAGGGAAAGAGGTATAATCGGAACAATCCTCACACAATAGGGAGAAACAAAGAATAAACTCTATTATAACCATGAATAAAAAAAATTCCATGGGGTGACTATTTATATCCAAGGGATGACACAAAAGTTCAATGGTATAATACCCTATAGTCATAAAGATTGTTCCTACCATGTCACCTTAAAGTCAAAATGATAAATTCTAACAAAGACTTTGGAAAAGTAGCACATTCCTTTCCACCTAGATTTGACTTTGAGTACCTGGACCATTTGATTTGACTGTGGTATCTATATATGTCATTCTAGAATCTCCATGTGGGTAAGGCTTCCAAAATTCCTGAGACCATGCGAGATAAGATTAAAACATCGTGATTGGGCTTGAATAAGAGAGATAGAAGATCAATTTTCTCCATCCATGCAAGGTGAGATCCATTGAGACTTTAATGAATAGAGATGGGAACCCATTGTAGTATTCAATATCTATAATCTATCTCACGTCATTGGGCCTTTCATCCCCCCTCTTGAAAAGGATTCATCCTCGGCTCTTCATCTTCTACACCAAAAAAAGGAGAAATATCAGAAACATTGAAAGTATCACTTACAGTATACTCTTCTGGAAAATCTATCTTGTAAGCATTGTTGTTAATCTTCTTGAACTCTAGGAAAGGTTCATCTCCTTGTGACTTGAGTTTTGATTTTCACTTGTCAGGAAATCTTTCCCTTCTCATATGAATCGAGACTAAGTCGTCGGGCTCAAACAACACTTTCTTTTGACCCTTGTTTACATGATCACCATATTTTTGGGTGATTCACTCAATATTTTCTCTTTCCTTTTCATAGATTTTCTTTATGATTTTTTCATTCCCATTCAGATCCATATTATATTATTCTATCATAGGCAATAGAACTAGATCAATAGGGTCAAGGGAGTTAAAGCCATAAACAATTTCAAAAGAAGAATATTGAGTAGTGGAATTCTTGACCATGTTATATGAAAATTCCACACGTGGAAGACACTCCTCCCAATTATTGAGATTGTTCTTAATAGTTGTCTACAAAAGGGATGATAGTGATTGATTCACCACCTCTGTTCTCCCATTAGTTTGTGGATGAAAAGTAGTGATGAATAGTAATGTTATACTCGATTTTTTCCACAATGTCATCCAAAAGTAACTAAGGGATTTTTTTCCTCGATCTGACATGATCGTCCTAGTCATTTCATGGAGTTTTATTAATTTATTAAATTTAAGTTTTTTAGTGTTAGTGAAATCATCTATTTTGTGATAAGAAATAAAATGTGTCATTTTAGAAAACAGATTCACCACAACAGAAATGGAATCTCTCCCCTATTGTTCCTTGGTAACCCCCACAATAATGTTAATTGATATGTCATTTCAAGGGGTTTGGGGGATTTTAAGAGGAAGATATAATCCATATGAGTTAGTTTTAGACTTTTATTTATGGAATATAATTCACTTCTATCAATTTTTTCAACATCTCTAGACATATTAGGCCAATAAAAATGATCACTAAGAAAACTATGTTTTTTCATCCACGAAATGTCTCATTAACCCACTAGAATGTGACTCCTATAGTAAAAGTAAATGGATAGAGAATTTGGGAATTCCAAGATTATAATTCCAAAATAAGAATTTTTCATGTAAATAAAACTTTTCCCAACTAACTCCAGGATTGAAATGACAATAATTTTCACGAAAATCGATATCAGTAGCATATAAATCCTTAACATATTTAAAACAAGTACTTTAGAATCCAACAAGGATAAAAGATAAAATCTATGTGAAAGTTCATAAGCTACAATATTTTCTTTACCCTTGTTATGATTGATGACATATGGAAATAATTAAATTAATTCATGCCATCTACCATGTATCCTATTTAGTTTATGTTGTATACTAATGTATTTAAGATCCTTATGATCTGAATGGATAAATAATTATTTAGGCCAATGATAATCCTTCCATGTTTATAGTACTCTAAAAAATTCATACAACTAATTATCATATGCAACATAGTTTATAGTTGAACCACTTAACATCTCACTAAATTAATAAATAGGTTTACCTTCCTGCAAAAGTAATCTACCAATACCAATTTGACTTGCATCACATTCATCCTTAAGGTCTTATCGAAATCAGGGAGGGTAAGAAGAGATGTGTGTTTGAGTCTCTTTTTAGGTGCATAAAAATCATTCTCTTGAGTTATACCCCATTTGAAAGGAACGTTCTTATTTTTAAATCCATTCAACGATGTTGCTAGTGTGAGGTATTCCGTTATGAATATCCTATAAAAACTAACAAGCCCATGGGAGCTTTTTATCTACCCAATAGAGGTTGGAGTCGAACACTCCTTAATGGCTTTAATCTTCTCAATATCTACCTGATCTCCATCACTACATACAAAAAATCCATGGAATACAATTTTATCAAGAAAAAATTAACACTTTTTTTATGTTTCCAAAAAAAAATCCTTTATTAAAACCTCTAAACCACCACAAAATTTTCAATATATGCATGTATCCTATTAAATGTGCTATGCAAATTAGTGAGACCAAAGTACATAACTAACCATTCATAAAGTCCATGTTTTTTATTAAATGTAGGTTTACACTCATCTCTTTTCATAATAATCTAATGGAATGCACTTCTTAAATTAATTTCTTAGAAAATAGTAGGTCCATTTAACTCATCTATCATGTCATCTAACCTAGTGATAGGTTGACATTATTTGACTGTGATGTTATTGATGGATCTTTATTTAATACACATTATTTATGTTCTTTCCTTATTGGGAACCAGAAGCACGAGTACAACATAGGGACTAAGGATATCTTTGATAGGTCTCACATACAACAAATCTTGAACTTGCCTTTTAATTTCTTTTCTCTGCTCTAGGGTGGTGTGATATGTTGGTTGGTTTGGTAGTTATTATCTAGGTATGAGGTTAATCCAATTCTCAATGCCTCTAATGTGTGGAAAACTGGGTGTCACTCTTTTGGGACACACATCATCAAATTTCTACAATAAAGACTCAACATGTGAAAAATTAGATGTTAAGTCATCAGTGTAAAAATATCACCTCTTTGTACATAATTACTAAAAGTTTTTTTTGAGAAATAAAAGAATATTTAACCTCATTCTATTTTCCAAAATCTCACTTTTTTCCTCTCTCTAATCTTTTTTCTGTCTAGATTTTTCTTTTCTCCCCATTTTTTATCTCGTTTTCTCTTTTTTACTTATATTCTTATTTTTCATTTTTTATCTTTTTTCCCTCATCACTTATTTTTCTCTACTCTCTCAAAATGAGGCTTTCCAAAAAAAAATTGGGGGACATGAGGATGAGGGTTATAGGTTCCCCTCAGAGTACAAAAGAATGATAGTTTATAAAACCATCATGTTTCACATGCCAATCATATTTCCATGGAAGATCTAGTAAGTGGCATTATTTCATTGGTACCATGTCACATCCTACATAATCATTATATTTACCAATAGTGAATAAGACATTAACCTATTCGGTGACCTTCATCTCTCCACAATCATTCAACCACTAAAGCCATTATGGATGTTGGTTCTTCAATGTCGGAAGTCCCAACTTCTCTAATAACATGGTGCTCACTATATTTCTACAGATTCCTCCATAAATAATAACACTTAATTCATTCCCATGGATCTTCAATGATGTATGGAAAAACATTTCCCACTACTCCTATCCAATGCCCAATTGTGTGTTTTGAACTCTCCCAGTGACAAGAATCTCACCATATTCTGGAAATCAATTTCGGTGGATTCCTCCTATTTTTCCTCCAATCTCTCTCCATCGGTCTCCCATTATGCATACTTGTTTATGGTCATGGTGCACCAGTTTGGGAATTCACTAGCATTGTGGCTCCTTGAAATATGAAACATCGAATATCCCAAATCTTGGTTTGGTTATCCACAAGAGTAGGTCTCTTAGGTGGAAGAATTACCTTATTATTTTTTTGATGAACCACCTCTTTTAGTTTTGATGATTCATTAATCTCCTTCCAAAAATTTCTCATGAAGTGAAAGGGGTAGTGAGTTTCCACATGTTTCTACTCCTTTTGATTTCTTGTTTGATCTTGGTGGCTTGGTGGATCAGATCTTGTATCTCTATATGGAAGTACATCTCCACGTGATCGAAAATATCCCGATTGAGTCTTTGTTAAAACAGTGCCATTGTTGCCTCCAGATCATCCTCAATTTTTTCTCTGAACATGAAAATATACATATCATTCTAGTAATATTCAACACTCTTACAACCTTGGGTGAGGCATTGATGTTTGTTGTGGAGTTCTATGGGGTAGGATGAGGGAACAAACTGCTTCCTCATGAAAAACTTTTTTCATCTCAAGTGTTGATGGGATGTATGTTGAATCTTGACCTCTCCTTTTTCATTTGATCCCAAAAAATTAATGCATAATCATAAAATTCAAGGGAATAAAGTTTTACCTATTTCTCTTTGTAATAAAAATGACTTGAAAATACTTTCTCAATTCTCACCTACCACTCCACGTATTCTTTTGGATAGCTTTTTCCTTGAAAATAGGGGACGTTCACCTTAATAACTCCATGGATTTCATCATTATGTGGTCTCCATATCCCTCCTATTTTTTTGGAAAATCCTCATCCTTTGTGGGATATCCTCAAAGTCATCATCAATGTTTTCCATCTCCTCCATGATGTTGGGGATAAATGGTGCTAGAGCGTGCCGTGGGTTGTCATGTATCTTCCTTGGGCTTGGTTGATTCTCCAGTTTATCAATCCTTTCATGTAGAACCTTCAACTTCCAATCAAGAATATTCTCTAAATGAATCATCAAATAATTAATTAGGAGTGTATCTTTTGATTAGGGAGATCTACTTCGACTGCCTTTATCGCAAGCATGAGAAATTTTATTCCCATGATATTCTTCAATGGTATATAAAATGAACACAAACACACATGGGGAGAAATACGCACACTCACATGCCAAATTACATGCACACACTCACACTCACAAAGATACAATCACACACACAAGGACACACCCACATAAGAAATATATAAAGACACACGTACACAAGATGTTCACACTCAAACACACAATGATACACACTCACACACAGAATATGTACACACTCACACACACAAGGATACACACTCACACACACAAGTTTTACACACTTAGGCACATAAGGATACACACCCATGGATTTTTTTTCTTATTTTTTTCCACTCTCAACACTCAACACTCAATTCAATTCCCAAACCCTTATGAAATATAATACATTATTTATGGAGATCATGAGCCGCCAATCCTTAACCAACCAATATGGGGTAGGGGAATAGATTAAAAAACACATATGAGAGGAAAAGTGTTATAAAATGGTAAAGGATGGAAAAGAGGGAAGAAAATATGGGTAAAAGGTGGAAATGGTAGAAAAGTTTGGTATGTGGGGTTTTTACCAATTATGAAAGATAAGAAAAATTAATAACAATATCAACCCAATTTTAAATGGTTGTGAAGTAAAATGATGGAGAAAGTGATATAATAAAATAGAAAGTGTTAATATTGTAAAGAAAAAACTGATGAAGAAGTGATGGTACTGTTATCTTTTCTGAACCATTTATCTAAATCTCTAAATGAATGGAATTGAAGAAGTGAGATATTCAATTTTTTATTTTTTTATACAAATCACATAAACCGAATCAAATGAGAAAATAATATGAATGTATAATTACTTCAATGTAAAATATTTCAAGCTTGCACAATATTGAACAATTCTGGATTTTTTCAAAGATTTTTTTTGTTTTTTTAATGGGTGGATAATATGGAAAGATAATAAAGTTAAAGGATATAAGTAATTTAAATGAATGGATAGATGTCATGTCAACTAGAGCTATGATACATGTGAGATGATCAGGGTGGCCCGATCATTATGGTGTAGGGTGGCTGATGAAGGATGTGGTTTTCGGTTAAGTATGAGGTGATGGGTATAGATAGTGGATGAAAGTATTAAATCAACTCTATAAGGAGTGTGAACTACTACTTAGACAACACACTAAAAGGAGGGATGTGATAACCAATCCAAAAAAAATTAAATTCAGTTGCGGCATGGAATTGGTGGCTTTTGTGATCTTGGATCACAAATCTAATATATATACTCACAAGGCAAGAATACAAAATAGTGAGGGGGATAATCAGAACAATCCCCACACAATAGAGAGATAGAAAGCATAAGCTCTCTATTACAATTTTGAATCAATATGAAATGAAATGGGGTGACACAAAAGGTTAAGGGTCTAATACCCTAAAGTCATGAATCATATTCCTACCTTGTCCCATTAAATTAAAAAAGATAAATTCTAACAAATAATTTTTAGAATAGTAACACATTCCTTTCCACCCATAGTTCATGGGATTTGACTTACCCAACCCACCAGATTTGACTTTGGTGTATAGAGATGCCATTATAGAATCTACATGTGGGAAATGCTTTCAAAATTCTGGAAACCATGTCTTCCAAGCATAAAACATCATGTTTGGGCTTGAATAAAAGAGATAATAGGCCCATTTTCTCCATCCATGCATGGTGAGATCAATTGGTCCTTTAATGAAGTGAGATGAGCGCCCATTTTATCATTCAACCTCTTTAATCTCCCTTGTATCATTAGGCCTTGAAAATCCAACTCCACCCAAGAAATTGACTCAGTACTTTTGATATGGTTCTCATCAACATGTAACTCAAGGAAAGCATGACATGTTTATTTCTCTATAAAAAAAGGTGAAAGAGATACTCAAGAGGTTTGAAATTGATTATTCAAGGGAGATGACAACATCAGAAACTACCTGGATGATGTTGTCAAGAGATTATGATGGCGGGAAGGATGATGTGACAAAATATAGGGAAATGATTGGAATCTTATTGTACCTAACAATGACATGACCCGATATTGTGTTTCCCACTTCTCAAGATTTATGGTACCAAATCTATCTCAAGGAAAGCCTCTTGCTTATCAAAAATACGATTCTTTGTTATATCTATAACACAATGTATTTTACACTATTTTATCATGAAATATCACTACAGGAGTTATTGAGATACATGAACGCGGATTCAGCTAGTTTATGGATGGTCTAATGTAAACATTGAGCAATGAATTATATCTTATAGATTTTTTCATTTCTTGGATGAGAAAGAAATGATATTGTATTTCAATAAGCACTATTAAAGGAATATATTGTTGTTACTCAAACATGTAGTCAATTTCTATGGATGAAGCAACAACTTGAGGATGTTGGATTTGATCTGAAATACCCTATTAGAATATCTTGTGATAACTTAATTGATATCAATATTTTTTAAAAATCATATCAATCACACAACGAAAATGACATTTAGATATGGTATCATTTCATCAAGGAGAAGGTTGAACAAGGGCCAATGGAGTTAGAGTACATGTAAGCACAAAATGAAGTTGCAAAATCATGAAAAAGGTATTACTTAAGGCTCATTTTGAGAGGAATTAGTTGGGCCTTGGATTCCAACCATCCAACTAGATTTTTTGGAGAAGGGACCCCCACTCCCCTATGAAATTTTCTATTTTTGAAAAGGTATGGTGATTATCTTTAATTAAATTATGGATTTATAAAACTCTTTTGAACTTTTAGAGAAGTTATCTTTAAGTTCGTTGATGAAGGTGGAAAAGTCTCCAATGAGTTGTTTTGGAGAAGTTGGATCTAATTAGAGATGAAGATGAATTAGAGTGTTTTTTCTTGTTTACAAGTGGGGGATATCCCATGCTAATGTTTTGGAAATGAGCATAGTACTTGAATTTCTATTTAGGGGAGAATCTTAGTTGAGAAGTGTTGAAGAGCATGGAGATCAAAAAAAGTGATTTCATGTTGAACTTTTCATTTAAAACTTTTTTCTTATGATGAGTTTGAGTCATGCATGAATTCAGTTAGTGATTCTTAAATCATTTATGCCCTATCTAAAGGTAATAGGATTAAAATCATGTTGTTGGTTAGTTATGATGTTTTCAGATGAATATTTGTTGACTCAGTTCTGAAAGAGTTATCAAAATAACCAAAGAGGGAGATTGTTAGATAAAATCCCCTTGGAGTATTTTTTTTATGTTTGTTAAAGGAGATTGAAGGAACTTCCAAAATTTCTTGAAAATTCATTAATAACTTTTAACATGAAAGCCAGCGGAATTTTGGAAGAATATAGGAGTAGCTCTAATAGTTCCATCCATAGAAAAAAAATCATGTTCGGATATCCTAGGTCATACTGGGAGTAGTCTATGCTAGAAATATTATTCTAGAGGTTGGTATCATGTGGATTAGTTCACGTATTGAAGGGGACCCTGTGAAAGTTAGGCTTTGGGATATTTGTCATCAATTAATTCACACCGTGGAAGCTGGGGTAATACTATGAGTGATGTTGTGGTTTATTGGAAAATGGTAGAGTCCTTTGGTAAAGTTTTATATACATAATATCTTTCGAGATGTTGAAATGTGTAGAAGGTGAAAGCACTCACTAGGATACATAATTTTTTCAAGTGACGTTGTAAGGGACAAGTCAGGACATGGTCATAAGGATCACGTCATGAATGGTCCCATCCACATGTTAAGTGAGAGTACCCAGATAATACATAAGGGTAGCATTATATCATACATAAGAAACATTACTTTAACATAGAAGTTAAAGAAATACATAATAATAATTCACACCATGGGAATGATGACCACACCATGAATAAGTTTAAGAGAATTTTATTGGTTCTAGTATATTTGGAGATGTTCAAACTGTATGTAATAAATCACACTACCACAAGTTTAGAGATCGAGAATATTTAGAGTATTATGCGAAAATATTCAAAGGGTTTTAAATGGGATATTTTTCTAAATTGGGTGGATTTGGTTGTTTACTTGGATTGCACTGCAATGAAGGAACATGTTTTATGGAGGTTCTTGTGGAGGTTGGAGTTTAGGTTAAATATTTCAGAATGGGATGAGGGTTAGGTCTTGATGGTGATTCTCACACAGTGTCTGATTCTCATATTAGTGTAAGATAACTTTGAGGTAGAAAGGGTGAATCAATGATCACTTTCTTTTAAGAATTATTTTATAAACTCAACCTATGAAACTTGTTAGAGTTCTCTATCCACTTAATTATATCTCTCAACCTTACCTCATATGAAATAAATATAAAGAGAGAGATCAACACATGATGTTTATAGGGTTCAAACTTAGTGTGAGAGCTTACACCTCTCCATGTTGGTTATACCCCCCAACATGGATTATCCATTAACTTCAATAGTAATTAGTTATACCCCCCAATTACAAACTCCATAAACCAGTTATACCCCCCAGTTACAAACTTCTTCAGTGATTGGTTATACACACCAATAACAAGACTCCAGTAGCTGGTTATACCCATCAGACACAAGCTCATTCTTCAGAGCATATTCAGTGTAGAAATATCTTCTTCTCTATATGGTATTATTTCACAAGAAATTTTGATTTCCTTTGCCTATGTATAACTTCTTCAGGAACTTGAAAAAATCTGACTTTGTTGGCCTTGAAAATTTCTCTTGATATTTGAAAGACCAATATCTACTCAGATCTTAACATTTCAAAAAAATTTCTAGAAATCATCCTCAGGAAAGGTCCTTCAGTAAATACTATATCAGGTATGATTTGTCTGATACTCTTTAGTCCATTACATATTTGTCAGGTGTTACTCTCTTCGGTATGATGTTTCTGGTACTCCTATCTCTAATGCATGTCTGTCTGATGCATCTCCGTCCAATGAACCTTTGTCTAGTACATTTTTTCTAGTATTAATTTCTTTCAACCAAGTGGATTCTTAGTTTACTCCTCATTGTGAACTAATAAAACTTTCTCCTAAGATCAATCAACAACAACATATTTGAATGGGCTCTGATACTTTTATAGGCTCAACTTCCTTTGAAAAGTAAGGAGTAAACAGGAGCTCCAAATTTGAATTTTCTATTAAACACTCCTTTTGAATGACCTCCCACCTTCAACACCTCCATATAAATCAGGATTAACATTATTCATCAAAGTTTCCTCAAATATCTAAGTCAGTGAACTCTTTTAATCTTCCTCAAATATCGGCTATATTTTAAATCATTGAAAGCACAACTCTTTATCATCACATTGTTTGCCATTACAATATTTTTGTAATATTCCTCAAACCCCCATCCAATGTAAAAACATATATGTCTGGTCGTTTCTGTCTAATAAACCCATATTTCTCCATTTGATACACACTCTTTCTTTATATGATGAATGGGAACATATTTATAGTTTTCTATATATGATGTTCTCTATCTGATGGATTCATGAATGTTCATTCGGTGAAATCAACTTTCTCCATCTGGATCTTTATACATACTTTCTATGTTCATAGTTTTCCTTATTCAAAACATCCTCAAACTTTCTCTGTCTGATAAATAAATCTATTAATGTAGATACCTGGTTATTTCCTTATAAGAATTTGAAATATTTCTATATATATTTCTAGAGCCAGGCGCTGAGACGACTTTCGATTCTGAGACCCACTGTGCCCGAAATTAATTTAACAAAAAATATTAAGTATATTTTATATTTCATGCACAAAATACCATAAAGAAAATGAGATAAATCATAAATGGTTGATCAGATCAGAAATCGGAGATGACAGTTGTGTCCAGAATGTGATGTTTACCCTACGCACAACATAAAATGAGTTCATGCGGGATGTTCAGACCCCTCACTCATTGGCAGTGCACTTAAGTGAATTAATTAATTTAATTAATTCATTCATTTTTGACCTAGTGGTATGTTATAAATATATTTCTAGAGAGTGTTTTATTGTTTTGTCTCATAAATCCTTTGATCTCTCGAAAATCTCTCTCCCTTATCCACTGGCGAATCCTTTGGAAAATGGCTACAAAACTCCAGGATCGAGTATATCAGGACGCAACAAAAGTAGCAATTCATTACAATCATTGCGCGAGTGTTTTTTCAACATCGATTGATAAAAAACAGAGTTAGGACTTATATTTTGTTGTTTTTACACCTTTTTTAGAGTTATCTATCCACTCGATGATTTCTCTCAACCTTACCTCATATGAAATAAATATAAAGAGAGAGATAAACACGTGATGTTTACAAGGTTCAGCCTCAATGTGAGAACCTACACCTTTCCATGTTGGTTATACCCCCAACATGGATTATCCATTAACTTCAATAGTAATTGGTTATACCCCCAATTAAAAACTTTAGAAACAAGTTATACCCCCTAGTTACAAACTTCTTCAGTGATTGGTTATACCCCACATAACAAGACTCCAGTAGCTAGTTATACCCCTCAGACACAAGCTCATTCTTTAGAGTATATTTAGTGTAGAAATATATTCTTCTCCATATGGTCTTATTCCACAAGAATGTTTGATTGCATTTTTCTGTGTATAACATCTTCAGGAACTTGAAAAACTCTGACAAGTCTGTTGACCTTGAAAATTATTCTTGATATTTGAAAGGCCTAGATCTACTCAGATCATAACATTCCAAAAAAAAAAACTGAAAATCATCCTTAGGAAAGGTCCTTCTAGAAATCCTATATCAGGTATGATTTGTCTGATACTCCTTAGTCCATTACATATTTTTCTGGTGTTCCTCTCTTCAATATGATGTTTCTGGTACTCCTCTTTCCAATGCATCTCTCTCTAATGAATCTCCATCTGATGAACCATTGTTTGGTACGTTTTTTCTAGTATTACTTTCATTAAACCAAGTGTATTCTTAGTTAACACCTCATGGTTAACTAATAATAATTTATCTTAAGATCAAACAACAATAATACCTCTAAATGAGCTCTCCTCCTTTTATAGGCTCAACTTCCTTTGAAAAGTAAGGAGTAAACAGGAGAACTAAATTTTAATTTCATATTCAACACTCATTTTGAATGACCTCCAACCTTCAACACCTCTGTATAAATTAGGCTCAACATTATTAATCAAAGTTTCCTCAAATATCGGAGTCAATGAACTCTTCTAATCTTCCTCAAATATCATTTAGATTTTCGATCATTGAAAGGACACCTCATTATCATCACATTGTTTGACATTACAATAATTTTGTAATGTTCCTCAAACCCCCATCCAATGTATAAACGTTTCTATCTGATCCTTTCTTTCCTATGAACCCATATTTCTCCATTTGATACACACTCTTTCTCCATCCGATTAATGGGCACATCTTTATATCTTTATCTATTTGTTGTTCTCTGTCTGATTGATTCATGAATGTTCTCTCCATATGGATCTTTATACATAATTTCTCCATCTGGAGTTTTCTTTATTTGGAACATCCTCATACTTTATATGTCTGATAAAATCAGTCCATTAATGTAGATACTTGGTTATTTCCTTGTAAGACTTTGAAATATTTTTATATATAATTGTAGAGCCAGGCCCTGAGACAACTTGTGATTCTGAGACCCGGTTTGCCTGGAATTAATTTTATAAAAATATTAAGTATATTTTATATTACATGGAAAAAATACCATAAAGAAAATGGGATAAATCATAAACGGTTGATCTAATCGGAAATCGGAGACCACGATTGTGTCCAGAACATGGTGTTTACCCTATACATGACATAAAATGAGTTAGTGCGGGACGTTCTGACCCTTGCTCATTGGCAGTTCATTCAAGTGGATTAATTAATTTAATCCATTAATTCATTTTTGACCTAGAGGTATGTTATAAATATATTTATAGAGATTATTTTTCTAGTTTTGGCTCACAAACCCTGCGATCTCTGGCAAAGCTCCCTCCCTTCTCCATTGACGAATACTTTGGCGAACGGCTACGAAACTCCCGGATCGAGCAGATCAGGATTTAAAAAATGAATAAGTTCATTGAAATCATTGTGTTATCACATTATTCATCATCAATCAATCCAAAACATATTTAGGACTTGTCTTTTAGTGTTTTTATGCCTTTGGATTAAATTTTTGAGTAGATCATTTGTCACACCCTTTTTTTCATGTCTTGGTTTTCATCCAGTTCATTGGAAATCCTGATCCTTTTCTTGGGTTTTCAGTGAGATGAATGTTGATTTTTGAACTTCCATATATTTATAATCGTCCTACCATTGGTTCTCCATATCTTGTTTGGGAGTTTTTGGAGAAAAGGGTGGTTACTTTAAGATTTTGGCCAAGCGTGAGCCCATTTCAAGATTTTTTTAAAAAAAATTGTTTATTTTATAACTCCTTCATTTTTCAACATTTTTCACTCATTAGACTTCCCACATATCCTTATCTGACCTATTAAAACCACCATATCCATTTGGAACACTTATAAATTCCTAATCATGGTGGATTTGAGTTATTTATTCAGGTATTGGGCCAACCCGTGAGCTCATTGACAGTTTTAAAAAAATAAATTTTTTCTTTTATATCTTATTAATTTTTTAATATTTTTCAGTGATTATACCACTCAATCAAGCCCAAAAACCCTAGGCGCACCCCCAAGTTACATTTTTCCTATTTGGAGCTCATCTTAGTCCCGGATTAGGATGAAATTTCTCAAGGATTCTCAAATCGTCCAGATTTGGTAAGGCAATTTGTTTCTTTCATGAATCATTATTATTTTTCTTTTCCCCCAAAATCTTCTTTAATTTTTTCTTCCAGACCTAAGGAGTCTCTGAAATGAGTTCCAAGCCATTCCCTTTCCTCTAATGGTGTAGATATAAGGGAAGATAAATAGTTATTTAGTTTTCAAGGTGAGATTCCTACTTCTTTCTCCTCCCTCTTCCTTCTCCTTCCACTTTATTTTGGTTTCCTATTCTCCCTTGGTCATTAATGACTTAGGGTTATGTTATAAAATTATTTTTATGGGTTTTTGGTTTGTTTAGTTCTGGTATTTAGAGATCTAGAGTGTTGTGAACCGCAACAGGTGATATCGGGCGTGTGTTTCCTTTCCGACATGGTTTTGAGGTAGGTTTCACATTGAACATGTCCTTTTTATTTAAGATTAATATTTTTCATGGTATTTTAACCATCTACACATTCTTATTATTGTTTTATAATCCTTAAATAACTTTCTTTGGTGTTCAAGGTGGTGTTATTCCTTATTTTGTGAAAAGTAGTGTGGTTTTGTTATAAAAGTGCATACCAAGTGTTTGTTTAAATATTCTGGTATCTTTCACACTTTCTTTGTGATATTTAGAACTTGGTTTAGGGTATTTTTAAAATGGTTCAGAATCTTGAATAAATTTATGGCATGAAATTTGTATTTTTATTCCTTTTCAAGTGCAAAAATGAATTTTGTTGTTATAGAGTGGATGTCATGTGTTCGGTAAATTGCACGGTTGGATTTTATGAGAAGTGTGATTTAAAATGATTTTTTTGGATTTATAAATGAATTATAATCATGAAAATGGTATTATTGGGTCTTTCTATGGCTTTCCAATGTGGTTTTGGTTGTACAAACAAATGAGTTTTTGGTTTATAACAGGTTTTGGCCCGAGTTGCCGGAAAATGGACCCTTTAGAATCCTTATAAAAATGGCTGTCCTTTTAATTTATTTAATGGATTTATGAAAGTGGTTTTTTCTATAAATAGTGTGTATACAACTCTTTCTTAAAATTGAAAATTTTACCTTTGGAAAATGTTAGTTTTGAGAACCGGTTAATGGCTCGTTTGGTAATTTTGTGAAAAATAGTGAAATTGTTTATTATGAAAACCTCATGTGGATGTTTCTCATGCCATGCTTGTATATATATAATGGATGATATTTACTTACTGAGAAATCATTTTGATCCATTATGAGAGTGCCTCGATTTGGAATCTTTATGTTCTTTCTGATTAATGGCATGAGATCAGTCCTTAGAGTGACTCAGGGTGATGTCTATTGTGAATTATTATTATATATATATTGCGATTGGATGATCTGATGGAATTGGTTTGATCACCCCCATTATATAATTGAGACATGGGAACCTTTCATATTGAGAGGATATTCTAAGAATGATTGTAGCACTGGTAGATTATGGTACTGACCAGTGGCTCATAGTAGGTGGATATATTGGGTTTATTGCTATGAGATTTTCCCTCAGCCTACCTGAGAAAGGATGGTCAAGAATATTGAGCATTTTGATTTCATCATGTGTGAAATGTAAATGGGGATGATTTCTCATTTATTTTTGTCTTATTTATTATTATTGATCTCATAGGTTCACTCATAACTATTTGGCTTTTAGTTGATTGAAGTGATGAATATGATGCTTGCATGTACATTTACATTGCCCCTATTGTGTGATTACAATCGTGCCTTCTTGTGTATTGTTTTTCTTGAAAAGTGGTGGGATGGTTTTTATAAGGTTTATGAAAATGGTTTTCAAATGAATGTGTTTTATCCTCTTTGTAAAAATCTGAAAATTTAAACATCACTTTCCCCTTGAAAATGCTATTGACTCGCTAGTTGAATGAATCTAGTATTGGAAATGAATAAGGGAAATGGGTTGTACTTTGTTTTGAGTAATCATATAGAAAATCATAATTTTATATATTTTAGTTCAAACTTGAAATTTATGTTTATTTTATTTCAAATTATTTTCATTGGGAATATATTATCTGGTTAGCCTACTGAGTTTTAATACTCACGCCTATAGTTCTTTTCTGTTTTTAGCCCTTTTGTAGGTTTCGGCCTGAGTTCGATCACTTTGAGTGATGTATGATCAGTGTGCTGGAGATTTAATAGTGGGGTCACATGGATTTTGTCATCAGGTTTGGTCGGTTTATTTTTATCATTCAGTTTTACTTCAAGGTTTGTTGTATACATGATGATAAGTTCAGTTTTTATAAATATGTATCAGGTTGTCCATTTCTTTCCACTATTTATTTTATTGTTTATATTTGGCTGAAATCCTTCCCTTATGTCACATCCATGACCTATTTTAAATTTATTTTTATTTAATTACTATTCTTGATTTTTTGCGGGGGTTTCACATGTAGTTTTGGAGGAAAGGGTGTGTTTTCATGATTTGGGCCAAACCATGAGCTCATTTAATATTTTATAAACAAATTTTGTTTTATTATAACTCCTTCATTTTTCAAAATTTTACACCCATTCCACTTCCAAATTCGCATCCCCTGGTATATTAAAACCACCATATCCTTTTGGAACATATAGGAATCTAAATCATGATGGATTTTGGTTTTTTATTAAGGTATTGGGCTAACCCGTATTCTCATTTCCTGCTTTAAAAACAATTATTTCTCTAATATCTCATTCCATTTTTAATGTTTTTTTGTGATTCCAACTCTCACCTAAGACCACTTATCCAAGGCACACCCCATGCTCTTTTACCCCTATTTGGAGCTCATATTCATCTCGAATTAGGGTGAAAATTCTATAGATTTCTCAAATCGTCCAGATTTGAAGAGGCAACTTGTTTCTTTCATAACTCCTTCAATTTTTACTCTTTTCCATCCATTTCAGTTCTCACTTGACCTAATCAGACTTATTAGAACCTAAATTTAATTTTTGGATATTTTGAAATTCATATACTGATGTATTTGGGGCGTTTTATTCAAGATATCTCAAGTAGGTGGGTTTCCTTCCTTCCATCTCCCATTTGCTTAGGGTTTCTTCCTTTTTCTTAGGGTTTCGTCCATATTTTCTTGAAGTTCCTAATTTCCAAAAACTAGGGATACTAACCTAGGGTTTTATATTAGGTTTATTGGTTTAATATTGTGGTTTTAGGTTTTATTTAACTCCCTTGTGGTGCGGCGGTGGTGCGAGTGAACTTCCGCACAAGGATTTGGTGTTTTGGCATTTGTGGTAGGTGATTCCATGTGTAAAAATTTCTTGATGAGTTTTATTAATTGGTTTATTTATTTATAATGTTCTTAATATGTTTTGTGTGGTGTGAAAACTATTTTTGGTTGCTTTTGTTGAGTGGTTAATTTTAAAGTAGCATTTTTGTTTAAAAATGTGAGTTTGTCTTGTGTATTCCATGTTGTACCACTTGGGACTATTTTATGGTTCATGAAATGGTTTTATTAAATGGTTATGGGGATGAAAATTATGGTTTTATGTAATATTGTAATGAATTTGGTTTCAAAATAGGTTTTCTAGAAGGATTTTATGTTCAAGGATTGGTTACACTCCTTGGAATTGTTTTATGAAGGGTTTAAATGGTTTCTTGATTTATGTAAGAGGTGAAACTATGTTAGAAAGATATTTTGGAAGGAGTGTGATTTTAAAATGGTCCATTTTAATGTGAAAGTTTTTTTATGTGATGTTTACTATCTTTGAAATGTTTTATAAATTTTTTTAAAGTATTTATTGAAGTGTGAAAGAGATGTGAAACACGTTGTCGGCAGTTTTGGTGTGAGTATGGTTTCAAAATGAATTTTAATGAAAAAGGAAATTATGTGAAATGTGTGTGGTATTTTTAGTGTGTGTGTGATTTGGAAATGGTATTTTAATAGTAAAATGGTATTTCATGGCTTTTGTAACTTGTTTGAGAACAAGAGGGAAAACCCGGGTATCTAGGTGGGTGGATGTGTACTAGTATGCGAGTGATCTCGTGGGGTTTGACCCTTATTTCACGTAGCAAGTTTGACGATGAAAAATATTACTAAACTATGATGATGATTATATTGGTGGAACACTAGGTTATGGGTGTGATCCCTACTAGTGGCATGTGTGCATGAGAATGGATATTTGTATGGTTACTTTCACTAAGATACGAGGTACCTGGGACCCACAATGAGCTAGTGCCTAGGGGTGTTCTCATTGCTAGTGCTCATTGAAAATTTTACACTCATCATCTTCATACTATGTGTTTTGATGGAAAAAATCAGTAGCTTGTGCATTTTATTTAAAAGTTTTGATTCTTTAAAATAGCCCAGTTGAAAGCTGATTTTATTTAAATTTTCATTTCCTAAAGATTTGTACTAGCATTTCTTGTTTAAAAAACTTCAAAGATTTTTTTCTTATAATGATTATCACATGGAATATTTTTGTGGTAGAATCCTATTGGGATTTGGGTCACACCCTACTTACACCTTTGGGTGTAAGTAGACTTGGTAATGTTTTTGTAGGTTTGGGTTAAGCTCTTAGAACTGGTAGTCCGTGTTTCTAGTGGTCCTTCATGGTATGGTATTGTGGAGATGGCTTGCGGGTGATTCCCCCTTGCCTTGAGGTGGTTATTGGGCTGTCCATTTTGGCTTTATTATTTTGTTATAGTCTTTGGGCTTTGCATAAACCTTGTTTCCCAATTCTGAATTTTATTAAAGGCTTGTTTGGGGTAAAATTTCAGATTCAATTTATTTATTGTATTTGGTTGTCTTATATTTCTGAACTCAGGTAAATTATTCTCAAACACTCATATATGATACCCGGGATCTTGTTCCAACCCATGGGGTTCAGGAATGCCCTTCAGGTCTTTCCACAAACTGGGTCAGGTGTCGGTGGTGAAGGTGACTAGATATGGTCCGTGACACCTTGTCTACTCTAATGATGCTCGACAATAGTTACCAGCCCATGGGATCAGGAGTGCCCTTCGGACCATGCCATAGATCAGTTCGAGTTCCCGGTTCGGGATCGACTTGGGATGGTTCATGGCATCATTCTTCTTTCTTCGATCTTTGACTTGAACACCCTTCACATGTGACCATGTTTGGAGTTTTAATTATTTTATAATTCGTTCATCTAACCCCAGTTCCCATTTCTTGATCACCAGCCAATAATGCTTGTCTAGTGATTTTTAAAGATTTTTTTGGTTCCTTTCATCCAATTTTATTCATGTTCTTCACCGGTGGAATCCCCAAGGACCCAGTTCGACTTGTTGGGAGGTACTAAGCTCGATCAGACACCTAGATTTACGGTGGAGAAATGAAATGGGAATGGTTTAGCGAGTGAAGCATCAATCTAAGATCGTTACAAAGAAATGATGTTCAAATAATTGTTTATATAAAATATCTAGGAAAACTAAGGCACGACAGAGTGTATAAAAATAAACAAAACCATCATGGTGATTGGATGCAGATTCGCGATGAGCAACGACTGAGGTCTGTTAGGTACTGGGACGGGATGTGGAAACCGATGGGCCGGGAAATTAATATTTTTTGTGTCACCAGAGCGATTTAACATCATAGACTCTGGTGATCTTGTCTCAATACAGTTTGAGAATCACACTTGGTTTATAAAGAGCACAAAACTAAATTGAACATTTACCTCATTCGAATCTGACATGTGAAAACCCGTCGCAAGATGCCGGTGACCGTTTCTCATAAAATCTGATGTCAAAACCCTCTAGATAATCCAAACACACCTCTTGAATTTGTTTGTTCATTGTTCTTTGGAATCCAATAGTACACCGATAACCACTTCGATGCAGCGATGATCATCGCAAGCAAGCGTCTTCAATCCGTGAAGAAGGAACATGAAGATCTTGCTCGCTTGAGAGAATCTCTCTCTAGAACTCGGGAGGACAGAGAGGCTCTCAATTCCAATGAATGAATAGTTACCCGGGAAGATCCTCTCTCATACTTATATAGGGGATGTCTAAATAAAAGCGGTATGGCTTCCTGGCCCTTGTGTAATAAACATCTTCTAAATAAGTATTTTAATAATTATTTATGACAAATAAATTATGCCATAAATAATATTTATAATTTATCACTTACTACAATGTATATTAAATATATATTGTGTGATAAACTTGAGTCTTTAACTCGACTCACATCTCCTGATAATATTAAATGAACCCAGGATATTTAAATCCGTTTGAATAATATTTCATCCTAGTATTTACTTAATAACTTTTAAAAACATGTTATAAATAAATTCAATGAATTATTCCAAACAAGAATAATTTATTTATTCGTTGGTGATCCATAGAACTTGGATAATCCTAGGAATCATGGTGGGTCCCACCAAGCACTATAATTATATTCATCGGAATAGGGAATATTCTCAAAGTGCTATAGTGTGTGACCCTCTAGGACCTTATCTTAATAGTATTGATAAAGATATACAAACCAACAACGGGGTCTAGCAACCCATTAAGGCCCCTATAGAGATAAGGAAAATATAAAGTAAGGACTACCTTCCTATGAACATCGTCAGTGTAATATAATCTCTTCATCATCAATATCTCAATAAATCAGAATGCACACTAGTGTCATCATTCATTATCTTGCTTCATTATTTGTTGATTTATCTGGATGGTCTTACCTTCAACTATCATGGACATGGATTTAATGAAGGTACTACCATCCTAATCAACCAGACCCAAGATATCTCTTCCTCAACTCAGAATCAAAGAATCCTATCTTGATCATTCAATCAATGTATGGTCACCAATGACGTACCAGACACAAACTACCTCGCCATAGCTTAAATGCCATGGTTTTCGTCTTGCATCAAAGTGCATCACCAAATAACATTGACTGATAATGACCTCAATTCCAGAGACCATTACACATGTCCATAGATAGGAAAAACCAATGACACACGAAACATGTGGTATTCCTATTAGCTGGTCAGTCCTCATGATCTCAACTACTAGAGATCACTAAGTGTGCAATTCTTGAGAATAAGTCTCAATGTTTATGAGCCCCAAGAACCTAATAGTCTCACATCATCTATGTCCTTTCAGAATGATGTAACTAGACCATAGGAAATTCCTTTAAGATTACTATTATGGCATCTCAAGGTTCTTATTATAGCCTGTGATCTTCTATAACCCTTTGATACAACATGTAATCTAAGGAAATTTCCCTAAAGAAAGTGGATGCATAAGTATCTACACTATTATGGAAATATAAACACATGTATATATAACAAACAACATAAAAGTAGTGGTAATCAAAGTAAAACACAAGTTAGGTCTAGGGAACCCACTTTCAACACTCCCACTTGCATTAGAACCAGCTGTTAACAAGTCTAAATATGCTAGCTCTCACATGAGAATCATGCTTCTACTGAGAAATGGCTTTAGTTAGGGGGTCATCCATGTTCTACTCTATGGATACTCTACTAAATATGACTTCACCTATTTTATTAAAATCCCTTAAGAGATGAAACTTCCTAAGAATATGCTTTTTCCTCTGGTGAGACTCATGCTCCTTGGAAAGCACCATTGTAGCAGTATTATTGCAATATGCTGAAACATGGTCTACACTACTAGGAAGAAAACCAATTTCTGACATAAATCTGCATATCCAGACTGCTTCCTTTGCTACATTGGAAGTTTCAATATATTCAGACTCTGTTGTAGAATCAGCAACCACAACTTTCTTTGAGCTTCTCCAGCTCACTGCACCACCATTAAGGCAAAAGATGGATCCTGACTACGATTTCAGATCTTTATGATATCTCTGGAAACTAGAATGAGTGTATCCTCTCACTACTACTTACTCATCTCCTCCATACACCAAGAACATATCCTTTGTACTCCTCAAGTACTTTAGGATAGTTTTAACAACTGCCAGATCTCTTGGATTGTCATGATATCTACCCATCATTCTTAAAGTAAAGATGACATCAAACCTAGTACATATGATGAAAAACATGATAAAACACACTTTTGAGCCATAATGGATTCTATTCATTATTTCAATCTCCTCATGTTTTTGTGGACATATTTTCTTGGAGAGATTTATACCATGTGACACAGGTAAAAATCCTCTCTTGGATTGTTCCATATTGTAGCTTTTGAGTACCTTGTCAATATATGTACTTTTACTTATCCCAATCAGACTTTGAGATCTATCTTGATAGATCTTGATCCCTATAATGTAGGCTTCTTCACCTAATTCTTTCATGGAGAAGCATTTATTTAACCAAGTGTTAACTAACTATAATACTTGCACCTCTTTTCCCATAATTAATATGTCATTAACATATAAAACTAGGAAAACAATGGCATTAACTTCAACCTTTTTATAGACACAAGGATCTATTTCATTTTTGATAGAATTAAATTCTCTTATGGCCTCATCAAAACTAACATTCCATGAATGTGATGCCCGCTTTAACCTATAAATGGATCTCTGCGACTTGCATACCTTATTGGCATTCTTTGAATTGACGAACCCTTCGGGTTGAGTCATATAGATGTCTTAAACAAACATCCCATTTATAAATTCAGTTTTGACATCCATTTACCAAATTCCATAATCATGAAAGGCTATTATTGCAAGAAATATTCTGATGGATTTAAGCATTGTTATGGGTGAGAAGGTTTCATCATAGTCTATGCCATAACTTTTCCCGAAACCCATTGCAACCAGTCTTGCTTTAAAGGTATTAACCTCACCATCTATGTCCATATTATTTTTGAATAAACATCTACATATAATGGTATTTACATCAGCTGGAGGGTCTACCAAAATCCAAACTTGATTTTGGTACATGGACTCCATCTCATAATGCATGGCTTTTTTCCATTTAGAAGCTTCTTTGCCTTCTAATGCTTCCTTGTAGGTTAGAGGTTCGTCAACCTCAAGGAATAATGTGTCACCTGACCCAATGAAAAGAAAACCATAATACTATATTTCTTTAACCTCTCACATATAACTACGCAGTATTTGTGTCTTAGGAACAACTTATTCTCCCACTTTCTCTTGTGGATATTGTTTCTCTACCAACTCTTGTGCATCTAGAGCATTAACTTCATCTAAGTCAATCTTGCTCCCACTATTTCCAATAAAAATGTGTTACCATTCTATAAATATGGATTGTCTTTCCACAATAACTTTTCTATCTAAAGGTTTATATAGGTAATATCCTTTGTTTTCCTTAGGATAACCTCTAAAGATGCAATTTGTACTTCTGGATTCTAAATTGTCACTTGGTAAAGTCTTGAAAAATTCCTTTCACCCCCATACATTTATGTGTGTCAGACTGGGTTTTTTTCCATACCATAACTCATATAGAATCCCATATATAACTTTAGTTGGTATTCTGTTAATGGTATATGTTGTTGTCTGCAAAGTGTATCCCCAAAAGGATAATGGAAGAGGTGTATGACTTGTAATTGATCTGACCATGTCAAGCAAGGTCCTATTTCTCCTTTCACTAACACCATTCCATTGTGGTGTATAAGGATGAGTGATTTGGGATACTATCCCACACCCCTTCAAGTGATCAATGAAAGCTCAGTTAAGATATTCTCCACCTCGGTCTAAGTGGAGTGATTTTATCTTCTTACCAAGTTAGATTTCTACTTCATTTTGGCATTACTTAAATACCCGAAAGGAATCAGACTTATACCGCATTAGGTAGATATAACCATACCTACTATAGTCATCGGTAAATGTAATGAAGTATGAAAAACCACCCCTTACCTCTACTAGAAATTGATAACATACATCAGTATGTATTAATTACAGTACTGCATTGGATCTTTCTCCCTTTCTTGAGAAAGGTGCTTTGATCATTTTGCCTTGTAAACAAGCTTGACATACATCCAAGGGTTCTAATTGTATCGAGTCTAAATACCCTTCTTGATGTAATATTCGTAATTTCTTCTCTTTTACATAACCTAGCCTGAAGTGCCATAGGTGGGTGATATATGAGTCATGTTGGCCGCTTTTTTCATTGATTTCCATTATGGGTTTCTCGAGTTCCAGCATGTATAATCCATTGTTAAGATGTTCCATACCATAACAGATGTTATCCCTATAAAAGAGAAAAAATTTACTTCTAAACTTGAAATAAAATCCCATAGTGTCTAAACTCGACATAGAGATAATGTTACTGATTATAGAAGGTACATAATAATTTTTTTTTAAAACTATAACCAAACCACTCGGCAAGGTTAAGTGATAGTCTCCCACTACCAAGCCTTCCAGACTTGCACTATTTGCAGCTCAGAGATCCACTTCACCTTTTGAAATCTTCTTGAACCTACTTGGTTCCTATATATGAATACAAATGTGTGATCCACATGCCGTATCCAATAACCAACTTGTAGATAAGGATAGATTTCATTCAATGAAAAAAATACTTGAAGTAGAAGCATCAGTTTGCTTCTTCTTCCTAACTCTGTAATTCTTCTTCCAGTGGTCTTTCTTGCCACATCCAAAGCAGACCACTTCCTTCTCATTACTCTTCCTTTGAATCTTTGGCTTATTTGTTGGATAATGCATTGGTGTCTTTGGCCTTGACTTGGCCTTAGACACATTTTCCTTTCCCTTGTTTCTTTTGTTCACCATAAGGATAGATGAATTGGTATTTTTCCTATCCTTGTCATCTTTGTGAACTAAATCCAAAAGTTCTGAGAGCAACTTTGTCATATCATCCATGTTATAATTGACAATTAATTTTAAGAATCTTGGAGGTAAAAAAGAAATAATGAGATCCACTACAAGTTCTTGGTTCAATTTGAACCCAAGGGCTTCAAGACTCTAAATATACCCGATCATATTGAGTACATGAGGACCGTATTGGTGCCCTTATGCTAGCCTACACTTATATAGGGCACTTGAGATATCATACCTTTTCTGTCTGGACCTCTCCTGATATAATTCTTGGAGATTTGAAAGTATATTTTAGGCATACGCATCCTCATGCATTTTATACAATTGAATGGACATGGATGAAAACATGATGCATTGAACATCATGTGCATCCTCTACATGCTTTTTCCATTTATCTTTCTCTGCCTTACTGTCTCCATGAGGAGGCTTAGTAGGAAGTGAGGATTCCAGCACATATAACTTCCTTTCTTGGCACAGTACTATGCGCAAATGCCTGTACCACTCCTGGAAGTTATTTTCGGTCAAGATATTTTCTTTATCCAGAATTGATCATAGTGATAAAGTACTTGTGGTATTGGTGCTTTCCATTTTAAATCTACATCAGATAAACATTAGCAGTTAGTACTTGGTGTCTTGATTACCTTTTGACATTTATGATTAATAAATTATTATATCATTTTAATGTCTCTCACTATTTTAACAAACATTAATAGCCCTCACTATTAGATTTGGAATACTCTATTGCTTGAGTACTCTAGTGGAAAGGATCCCTAAAACCTCCCTCATAGTCTACAAGATATGTCTACGCTACTACTCGGAGGTTTTCAAGGTAGGCTTGAGGTTGGCCAACCACTTGACTTGTGGTTCCTTGTATTGCTGAATAAAGTCCATCTTTTGGAATCCA
Source organism: Viscum album (assembly GCA_963277665.1). Classification (NCBI taxonomy): domain Eukaryota; kingdom Viridiplantae; phylum Streptophyta; class Magnoliopsida; order Santalales; family Viscaceae; genus Viscum; species Viscum album. Next base: position 692,550,606 of record OY728167.1, read on the forward strand.
GACTTGATTCTCTCAACATCTTGCCTCTAAAGTGATAACAAGTTAGATATGTCTAATCCTTGACTACTCACCTTAGTTAAGTCGACCCAATTCTCTCATGAAAACATCTCGGTGGTAAGAGGTGCTCTCAACTATGGCTGGAGAGCACCCCAAATACCCGGTTTTGTTCACATGTGAGTAATGGAAGGCATTAAGATTTAATATATCTCTTGAGGGATTTTGATATTTATTGACAAATATAATCCTTTTCTATTTATATGTTCAAAATAGATTGTCGCGTTCACAAATGAACATAAAATATAAATACATTTGTCACATCTTTATGCATTTTTATCTTGTTTATTATTCTATATGATGAAGAAATAATCATGAACTCGCATAAAATAATAAACAATGCATAAAGGTAAATCATGAAATCTGACTGGTCTTGACCATTATATTGTGATCGATCCATAACGGATCAATCTTGACCTAGGGGCATCCAAACCTGAGTCGACACCTGACTCACGTCACAACTAGACCCATTGAAATGCGCTTGGATCCCATCTGGAATACCACCTTAACTTGGCAGGGTCCACATCTCGGATCATCACCGTATAATTACAAATATACTCGCACGCAGGTGAGGGGGTCTAGGGGTACAAAATACAACTAGTGCATTGGACGCGTAGGCACTTATAAATATTTGAATTAAAAGAGGATTCAGAGACCTCCATTTATCTAATTAATTACTACAATAATCGCACACATTAAATAAATAATTAAATAAATAAAACTAGACAAGCATGGTTCGGTCGCTAACTCAAGACCAATCGATAGATATAAAGCACAATTAAAATTAAACTATGATAAATTTAGATAGTAGGAGGGAATTCTAATAAACTAAATGAATTTAAATAAATTCAATTAATTTATTTATCAGTTCCAATTTTTTAATTTAATTTTAATTCCAAAAATTAAATTTAACTATAAATTTAATTTTAATTCTAAAAATTAAATTAAACCATTAATTTAATTTTAATCTTAATTAAATTAATATTCCAGATTATACTTAAACTTAAACCACAAATTTAATCCTAATTAATTTAATTTTAAAAACTGAATTAATTAAATTAAATTATAAAGGTTACCTCTATCCCGGGAATGAGTTCACATGGTGTTTTACTAGAGAGGGTTGAATTGTGGTGTGACCACCCAGTCCCGAAATACCCCCACGACGTAGCAAGGCAAGACCGGACAAGGGTGGTGGCGGACTCCTCCGGCAATCCGCGACCAGATAGGGGCGGTGGTACGCTACTTCGGCAAGGCGCGAGGGCGGAGGCGCGTTGCTCTAACGAGCTGTGAGGGTGGAGGCACACTGCTTCGACAATCCGTGAGGGAGACGGCGAGGGCCGCTGGTCCAGCGAGGTGGGGCGGAGCCTTGCTGCGGTGACCGCTATGCAGAGGCGGCGTAGCACCGGGCAGGCGCAACGGTGAGTTCGTAAGCCGGGACGGCAAGGCGAGCGGTTCCTGCAGAGGAGGGGAGGCGCCCCGAGGAGGCATGTCCTAGACAAGGCAGCGACAGAGTAGCATCCTATAGTAAAGCATGACTAGACAAGGGTAGTGGAGGACTCCTCTAGCGGTCTGCGACCAGATAGGGGTGTTGGCACGCTACTTCGGTGAGGCACGAGGGCGGAGGCGCGTTGCTCTAACGAGCCATGAGGGTGGAGGCGCACTGCTTCGACGATCCGTGGGGGAGGCAGCGAGAGCCGCTGGTCTGGCGAGGTGGGGCAGCGCCTTGCTATGATGACGACTATGTAGAGGCGGCGCAGCACCGGGCATGCGCAACGGTGAGGTTGGAAGCTGGGACGGCAGGGCGAGCGGTTCCTGCAGAGGAGGGGAGGCACCCCGAGGAGGCATGGCCTAGATAAGGCAGTGACAGAGTACCTGGAGCTGAGACAGGGCGGCGTTAGAAGAGGACGGTGAGGGGGGAAGTTGAGATGGTGGGGTGAGATATTCGAGTTTTTTTTATTTACATTTTTTCAAAAAAATATTTTTTAAAATACCACTAGGGTAAAAAAATTTATTTTTTTACCTCCCAAATGCGGCACCTGGTGTGCCGCCTTTGGGGGTTTTTCCGCACAGGGCAAGGTGGCACATGGTGTGCCGCCTTTTCACAAAAATTAACCGCAAAGGTGCACCAGGTGCCGCCTTTTCATTAATGTTTTAAAAAAAAAATTATTTTTATTTTTTTTGTTTTGTTATATATATATATATATAAACATTTCAGCATAATTTTTCTGCTATTTATTATCCAGCGGTTCTGCCATTACAGCAGTCTGGATTCTGACTGATACAATCACCCAGGACTCCCTTTTATAAGAGGGTTTGCCTTGAAAACCATATTGCATTTCCGATGTGGGATTCTGGTTCTCCTTTTCCCGCGCAGTACATTCTGCATTTCCGATGTGTGATTCTGTTTCAAGTACGCGACTTTGAAAGACTATAAAACATAAACTATAAGACCAATATAAATGAAACTTTAAACAATGATTAAACTTATAAGAAATAGTTTAAAACAAAAATAATTTCATAAAAAATGTTGATACAAATTAATTTATAAGCTTTCAAAACCACCAACTTGAAACTTAAACATATTTCAAGTACGTGACTTTGAAAGCCAATAAAATATAAACTATAAGACCAATATAAATGAAACTTTAAAAACTGATTAATCATATAATAAATAGTTAAAAAATAATAATTTCATAAAAAATGTTGATAAAAAATAATTTACAAGCTTTCAAAACCACCTACATGAAACTTAAACATATTTCAAGTACGTGAATTTGAAAGCCAATAAAATATAAAATATAAGACCAATATAAATGAAACATTATACATTTATTAAACATATAAGAAATAGTTTAAAAAAACAAAAAAAATTTAAAAAATATCCATGAAAAATAATTTATATGCTTTAAAAACCTCCTACTTGAAATGGAAAAATGTTTCAAGTACATGCCTTTGAAAAACTATAAAATATAAATTATAAGACCAATATAAATGAAACTTTAAACAATGATTAAACATATAAGAAATAGTTGAAAATAAAAATAACTTCCTAAAAAATGTCGATGAAAAATAATTTATAAGATTTCAAAACCGTCTACTTGAAACATAAATTGTTTCAAGTACGCGAATTTGAAAGAATATAAAACATAAAATATATGAGTAATATAATTGAAACCTAAAACATTTATTAAACATATAATAAATAGTTAAAAATTAATTAGTTAATTAGTAATATAAGTATTCATTATATAATAGTTAATCAGTAATATAATTATTATACAATATTTTTCATCAACATTTTTAAAGAAATTCCTTTTGTTTTCAATTATTTCTTATATGTTTAATCAATGTTTAAAGTTTCATTTATATTGGTGTTATATTTTATTACTCAATAATTATTACTTATATAATAATTATTAATTATTACTCAATAATTATTACTTATATAATAATTATTTAGTTAATTATTAATATAACTATTAAATATATAATAATTAATTAGTTAATTAATAATATAATTATAGTCTTTCAAAGTCACGCACTGGAAACATTTTTAAGTTTCAAGTACACGGGTTTGAAAGCTTATAAATTATTTTTCATCAACATTTTTTATGAAATTATTTTTGTTTTCAAATATTTAATATTTTTCCAACAAATTTTTAAAGTTTTAATTATATTCGTTTTATAGTTTATATTTTAGAGTCTTTCAAATTCACATACTTTAAACTTTTTTAAGTTTCAAGCTGGTGCTTTTGAAAGCATATAAATTATTTATAATCAACAATTTTGATGAAATTATTTTTTTTTCAACTATTTCTTATATGTTTAATAAATGTTTAAAGTTTCATTTATATTGGTTATATAGTTTATGTTTTATAGTATTTCAAAGTCGCGTACTTGAAATTTAAGAACACACAACGAATCGTGTTCTTCAATGAAATTTAAGAATTTGAAAACACAAATCATTTTAATCACGACCTCGATCCATTTTACATTTTTCAAATGGCCATTACATGGCCATTCAGAAATGGATCAGTGTGGGATCCATTTGAACTATTATAACACTTTGTACTTAAATTTAATGCAATTTTAATTTTTCTTTGACTCTGAAAAACAACGCGTTCCTCTGATACCACTGTTAGGTATCAGGACAGGCTGTAGAAGTCAGTGGGCCAGAAAATTAAATTTTTTTGAATCACAGAGCGATGTAACATCATCATATCCAGTGATCTTGTCCTGGTATGGTCTAATAATCACACACGGTTTATACAAAGCACGAAACTAAATCGAACATTTACCTCATTCAAATCTGACGTGTGAAAACCTGTCACAAGATGCCGACGACCGTTGCTCGAAGACTCTAATTTTGAATACCTCTAGATCATCCACACATGACTCTTGAATCTTCTCATGCATCATTCTTAGGAATGCGAGTGCTATCACGGTACACCGACAACCACTTCGACGCAGCGATTATCACCGCAATCAAGTGTTTTTGATCCATAAAGAAGGAACTTGAAGATCTTGCTCGCTTGAGATAATCTCTCTCTAGAACTCAGGAGGAGAGAGTGGCTCTCAATTCCAATGAATGAATAGTTACCAAGGAATATCCTCTCTCATAAATATATAGGTAATGTCTAAATAAAAGTGGTATGGGTTCCCGGGCCCTGTGTAATAAACATCCACTACATAAGTATTTTAAATAATTATTTATGACAAATAAATTGTGCCATAAATAATATTTATAATTTATCACTTACTGTAATGTATATTAAATATATATTGTGTGATAAACTTGGGTCTTTATCTCGACTCACATCTCCTGATAATATTAAACGAACCCAGGATATTTAAATCCATTCGAATAATATTTCATCCGTGTATTTACTTTATAACTTGTAAATACATGTTATAAATAAATTCAATGAATTATTCCAAACTGGAATAATTTATTTATTATTTGGTGATCCATAGAACTAGGATAATCCCTAGAATTGTGGTGGGTCCCACCATGCACTATAATGCTATTCATCATAATAGGGCAGATTCTCCAAGCGCTATCGTGTATGACCCTCTAGGCCCTTATCTCAATAGCAGTGATAAAGATAAACCGACCAAGAGTGGGGTGTAGCAACCCATCAAGGACCCTATAGAGATAATGAAAAGTCAAAATAATGGCTACCTTCCTATGAACATTGTCTGTGTAATATAATCTCTTCGTCATCGATATCTCAATAAAGTAGAATGCACACTAGTGTCATCATTCACTATCATGCTTCATTATTTGTTGATTTATCTGGATGGACTTACCTTCAACTAACATGGCCATGGATTTATTGAAGGTACTACCATCCTAATCAACCATGCCCAAGATATCTCTTTCTCAAATCGTAATTAATGATTCCTATCCTGATCATTCAATCAATGTCTCGTCACCAATGACGTACCTGACACAAACTACCACACCACAGCTTCAATACCATGGTTTTTGTCTTGAATCAAAGTGTGTCACCAAATAACATACATTGATAATGACCTCAAGTCAGGAGACCGTTACACATGTCCCTATATAGCAACAACCAATGACACCTAAAACATGTGGTGTTCCTATTAGTGGGCCAGTCCTCATGATCTCAACTACTAGAGATCACCAAGTGTGGACTTCATTAGAAGAAGTCTCAATGCTTATGAGCCCCCATCACCTGATAGTCTCACATCATCTGTTTCCTTTCATAATGATTTAAATGGACCATAGGACATTACATTAAGATTACTTTCATGGAATCTAAAGGTTCTCATTATAGCATGGAATCGGCTATAACCCTTTGATATGACATGTAATCTAAGGAAATTTCCATAAAGAAAGTGGATGGAGAAGTGTCTATACTATTATGAAAATATAAACACATGTATATATAAAAAAATGCATACATGTAGTGGTAACCAAAGTACAACACAAGTTGGGTCTAGGGAACCCACGTTCAACAAGGTCTCCTTTCCATGGCCAGATCCATGATTTTCAGGCCGTTTCATAGAGGAATATAAGACAGCAAGGCCTGATTCAAGGTTCAACTCTAGATATATTGTTTCCATGAAAATCCTAACTACACACTTTGTACTTGATGAAAAAAATGACATGTATCCCCCTCTGCAGTGGAACTAGGGTTTTAGAAATCTTAAGGAGGACAAGACATGTAGTCTTTAATTACATGATATGTACCCTTCCTCAGTTGGACAACCCATGTGACAAGACACATGGACGGGAACCCATGTAGAGGTACATTGGGTCGTGTACATTCTTGTGTACTTTGGTACACAAACTCGACCCGAGGATATACTTCCTAGGTCCCAATTATCCTGGACACGCCATTTATTCCACCTACAGAGTGTGTACCTCTATATGTACTGGGTGTTGTGTACTATCTAGGGACATGGCTAGGTCGTGAAGTGGGGCCACGCATTTTGCAGGTCCCCTCACACATCGTGTACCACTTGAGATCTTAGGGGAAAATTAACTTCCAAACTCGGTATCTCCTTTGTTCGAACTTGGATTTTGGCCCACAAGTAGCATCTCCTGAGTGTTTTCTACGTAGAATGTGATGGTGCCCTATGTTGTGGCATTAAAGATATGATGTGAAATTTTTTTGGATTGAAACGCACTGAGGTGACACCTGATGATGGAAAAAATTGTACAGGATCACTTGGGATTTTCGGGACTTACCCTCCAATAGGGCTGGGTAGTGGAGTTTCCTCATGGATTCTTCCAGGTGTTACCCTCCAGTGGGGCTGGGAAGTGGAGTTCCCTAATGAACTTATTTTGGGGATTACCCTCCATTAGGGATGGGTAGTGGAGTTCCCTGAGGTCCCTTCTTCTAGGTGTTACCCTTCAACAGGGCTGGACGGTGGAGTTCCCGGATGACCTTCTTCTAGGATTTACCCTCTAACTAGGCTGGACAATAGAGATCCCTAATGACCTTATTTCAAAAATTACCCTCCAGTAGGGCTGGGTAGTGGAGTTCCATGATGACATTCATTTGAATTAACCTCTAGAGTGGATGGTTAGTGGAGTTCCTCAGTGACTATCAGAGTAGGACCCTCCTGTCGTACCAGGGCATTGGATCCTTACCTGAAGTTTAAGCCCCCTGTACTATGTGGCACGGTGAAGAGACGTGGTTTGATGTAGCTTTGGTCTCATGAGGGAGAGGGATGCTTTCCCCACAAAGAAACATCATTGTGACGGGACTTAAAACCGTGCGGGGAAATCAGTGCCACCTAAATCTGATAGTATTAAGTTGTGGTGATTGAGTTCCATAGAATTATGTGCTCAGGGTAGACACGTGAGATGCTGGCCATCATTGATGGATTATTTTGAAATTGTTGGATACACTTCTTCTTGGGCTGATCTCTGATAAGCAGATCCCCTTACTCCCTCATTTAGGCTTCTTTGACTGAGAAAATATATTCCTTTCTTATGTATCCACCCCTTGGATTTAGATGCTCTTATTCCAGGAGATGTGAAGAAATGTGGGGTATTCCATGTGATTTCCATGTTTATCTTCTCGTGTTTGGGTGAGTCTACTCTCCTACTATAGGTGGAGAAGTCTCGATGGGTATTTCATCCACTCACTGTGTTTATCCCCTTGTGTTTGGACAAGCTTACTTTCACTCTTGTTTGGGTTGAGTTGTACTCTTTCACTATACGTTTCATCTAATATATTTCTTTCCTATTGTATCTCTTACTACTCCCCATTCACCTTTCAAGGAGTTCTACTGGGTATGTATATACTCACTCCTGCATGGGCTTTCCCCACACTTTTCATGTCTTTTGCAGAAAACGGCTAGGTCCGCTGTGATTTCAGATGTTCTTAGGGACACTGGGTGCTTGGACCATGTACGGTGGTCATAGATTGGGATTCAGAAGCTAAGATTTTTCAGAATTTACTTCTCCAGTTTTTTTAGGTTGGGACATATTTCTTATTGGGCATGTATTTTTTCCACTTTACTTTTCAGTTCACACTACCATATTTTGTACTGTCTAGAGGTTCATGCATGTTTGGTTTACTTTTTAGTAGTGTTGTAACTTTTAATTTCTCTATATAACTTTTTCATTGAGTTGGTTGTGTTCATGTGTACTAGTTCTTAGGAAAAGGCCTCTTTGAGTTAGTTATAACTTCAAATCTTGTCTCCACCCTTTGGCCTATGGAGGTGGGCTTGGGGTAGTTATGGATCGAGCCCCATCTTGTGTAGGGTTGTGAAAGATTGGTATCAGAGCATGTTCATTCCTTGGGGAATTGTTCAGACATATCCACTGAAGTGGATTTGGTTGGGTTTAGGAAAAAAGTGTCAAAGTTTCTCGAGTGCGACTCTTAGGCTAGGGAGTCTAGTGATGGTGTGACGACCGACATATCCATTCACTAGGCTCCTGAATACCTTCTCTTCAACTCAGCATGATGAGACATTTGTTACAGGGAATAATGGTACATGAATCATATAGGATTGAGTCTTTGAGTGTCCCTATTGAGACAACTCCCCATTGTTGATATATTTATATATATGCTCATCTTACTACGGTACTCCTTGATAACTTTTAGGATTCCTCCATGATGATATCCATCCAGGATACCAGCTTTGTTTCATGACAATGATCCTATGAGACATGAGGCATCAGTTCAGAGTCCATTATATTATCCCCTTCCTCCAGGTGGGCGGGTAGCAGCAACTCCGCCTATTGAGTAGTATACCATCCAAGAAAAGCATGATGAGGATGCATATAGAATTAGTGTTCTTTCTGAGTTCCAACATTAGAGACCTATGAGGTTCCACAGTGAGCCAAATCCATAGGCATAAGAGGATTGGATAGAGTCAGTGGTCCATATCTTCAGGCTTATTCGAACCCCTATGGATTAGGTGGCAGCACTGGCAGCTAGACATTTCCATGAAGCAGTTAGGCGATGGTGGAGCCTTGTTAGACAGATGCATGGTGATTCTACACTCTCATGGGGTGATTTACAATGACTATTCTATGAGGAGTATTGCCCCTCCTACTTAGGCTCAGTTCAGATCTAGGAGCTATTGGATAATCAACCTGGAGGGATGCCAGTGGATGAGTATGTAGAAAGGTTCATAGACCTTACATGTTACTCCCTTGATATGATCCACAATGGCTACTTCCAATCATAGTAGTTTGAGCAGGGGATCCGCAGAGAGATTTGTGCCATTGTAGTTCCCTTATGCATCCCCACCTATGTCGGGGTGATGGAGTTGGCACTAGTGACAAATATATTTTTGTCAGAGGGATTCCAGATAGTTGGAGTTGGGAGCGAGCATCCAAAATATGATACGTCAGGTGTAGTTAGCTGGCATTGGTTGATGGGATCTTAATGCATGAGACCCTTTTGCAAGTAGGCTCAGTCACATAGTCAGATGGGGCTGAGGTAGTGTAGAGCAGAAGGGAATACTGGATATGTTCATTGCTTGACTTGTGATGGGTGAGGTCACGTGGCCTAAGACTGCTCGACCTGATGTTCTGAGTATCCCATGAAGATAGCTTATGGACTACCACAGTAGAGGCAGCGCCGTGATCAGGGATCTCCTAGGCCAGTATAGGGTGGTCCCTAGGGAGATGTACCTGGTAGAAGATAATGAGTTCTGGGTGGTGGACATTGGTATGAGGTCCTTCCACCACCACTACCAGGAATCCCACGTTAGGCTCTGGGAGCTGGTGGTCGGATTTGAGGACAACTACATGCTTTGAATGTCTATGATCCTGCAGTGCACAATATGATTTGAGGTATGGTATATTTTTATTCAATTATTACCATAGTATTAGTAGACACAGGTTCCAGACACTCTTTATCACTTGACTCCTGGTTTGAGAGATGAAGCTCCCAGTTGAGACGCTTGCACAACAACTTCTTCTTGAGGTTCCTATAAGGAACACTTCTTCTGTATCTTTCATATTCCAGTAGTGCGAGCTATCACTTGATGAAGATAGGTTCATGTGGATCCTTTTGGTTTTCATGATGAAACCCTACAATTTCATCTTATATATGAATTGACTTTTATGGTTTGATCCCAGATTGATTGTCATCGCCGACAAGTCAGATGACTGCTTGTTGATCAGATGAGATTCTCCTTTTTGACGAGAGAGATCTCAGGGTAGGATAGGTGGATGTTGTGAGGTGGAGGTTGCATCCTATCAGCCATAATTTGGTGATTTTATCTCTTTGGTGTGTTGAATTCCTCTATCATGTTTATATATTTGATGATCCATGTATTTCGGTCATTCTTCGACCAGTTTGTTGTTGTCTTCATCAATGAAATACACATCTACTCAGCAAAAAAGGTGAAGCATGCAGAGCACTTGAGGATAGACCTTGACATTATTCAAGAGCACAATCATTATGTAAATCTCTCGAAGTGCTAGTTCTGGATACATGAGGTTCAATTTCTGGGGCATGTCATTTCTAAACACGGTTATTGTTGTGGATCTAGCGATGATCAAGGAAGTGCTTGCTTGAAACCCACCCAAGAGTATGTCAGAGGTGCAATGCTTCATTGGCTTAGTGGGGTACTACATGAGGTTTGTGGAAGACTTCTCCTAAATTGTAGCCCCTTTGACTGCTCTGACACAGAAAGGGAATCTGTTTACCAGGTCTGAGTAGTGCCATAGGGCCTTTGTGGAGTTAAGGTAGATGCTGATGAGTGGTCTAGTGTTGAGACTACCAAAGGAGGGTGTGGAGTTCGTAGTGTATTGTGATTCCTTATAAGCTGGGATCGGTTGAATTTTGATGCAGCATCAGACATTTATCGCATACAGGTCGAGGAAGTTGGGACCCCATGTGCAGAACTATGAAACCCACGACCTAGAGCTAGAAGTTGTAGTCTTCACGCTGAGGATGTGGTGAGACTAACTTCTGGTAGAGCACTTCGTGGTTTACTCAGACCACTATAGTCTCAAGTATTTATTCACTCATAGAGACTTCAACCCATGATAGCGACACTTGTTGGAATTCCAGTAGGACTACGACTTTGAGAAAGTCTATACTCCGTTTAAGGGAAATGTTGTAGCATATACCTTTAGCAAGAAGTACCATGCTTGCTTAGTGCAGGAGGCGTCAAAATAGTTAGCTTCCTTGCATATGAAACTGGTGGAATAGGAGGGTATATATTTTCATTGGTTGATGGTTTAGACTCAATTTCTCCTTGATTTTGTGAGAGTCCCACTTGTCAGTGGGTGAAGGATAAGAACCATGTTCATGCATGATTGTTACAACCTCTTGAGATCCCGGAGTGGAAGTGGAACCACATATCTCTAGAATTTTTCATAGGGCTTCCATGTACCAAAAAGAGACATGATATCATCTGGGTAATATTTGACTGACTCACGAAGTCAACACACTTCCTCACTATCAGGGAGCATAGTTTGATGGAGTGTCTTAGGGAGTTATATGTAAGGGAAATCATTAGCCTTCACAGGGTACGCTCGATGATTGTCTCTGATCGTGACACGCAGTTTACATCATGATTATGGAGGGGATTACAGGAGGCATTCATGACCCATATGAGGATGAGTACACCCTTTCACCCCTAGACCGATGGGAATACTAAGCGTACTATTTCAGTGCTAGATGATATGCTGAGGGCTTGCATGTTGGACTTCGTTCAGAGTTGGGAGGATCACCTAACCTTGGTAGAGTTTGCTTACAAAAATAGCTACCAATCTACCATTGGCATAGAACCTTTTGAGACCTTGTACGGGAGAACATACAGGTAACCCTTATGTTAGATAGATATTGGTGATTCATCCCTAGTGAGCCTAAAGTTGGTGCAGGTGACAAGAGAGAAAGTCCAAGTCATCCATGAGTGGATGAGGATGACCCAGAGTAGATAGAATTCCTATGCAGACCACCATCTCAAACACTTGAAGTTCAAGCAGGGAGACCACACTTTCTTGAGAGTCTCCCCAAAATGAGGATTACTAAGTTTTGGATAGGGAGGAAAGTTATCCCTAAGGTTTATCGAGCCATTTGATATAATGAAATGGGTTAGCGAGGTTGCCTATCGCATCTCCCTACCACCGCATTTGGAGTGGGTTCACGACATCTTCCACATGTCACAACCGAGAAGACACGTACATGAATCTATGTATGTCATCGACTAGGGTAAGATGGACATCGAGGATAGAGTCATATTTCTAGAGTACCCAGTGGCGATTGAGGACCAGCAGGAGTGGACTCTACATGGATGGACCATTCCTTTGTTTTGTGTGATGTGGCATCATAGAAACGTGCAGGAGAGTTCCTAGAAGTGGGAGAACCATGTGCAAACTCAGTATCCTGATTTTTTTCTTAGTTTTTCTTTTTGGGGATGAAAATATTAATAGAGGGAATGATGTATAAACCAGATTTTTTCCTTCGAAGACTTAGAAATATTTTTGTATATATTTCCAGAGGTAGGAACTGAGATGGCGTGTGATTCTAAGGCCTGATGTTCCTAGAATTAATTTTATAAAAATATTAAATATATTTTATATTGTGTGCACATGATAACTCAAAGAAAATGGGATAAATTTTAAATGGTTGATTGGATCGGAAATCTGAGACCATGGTTGTGTCCAGACTGTGGTGTTTACCCTAGGTGTGACATAAAATGATTCTTCATGGGACGTTCATACCCCTCGCTCGTTGGCGATGTGTTTATGTGGATTAATTAATTTAATTAATTCATTCATTTTTTACCTAGAGATATGTTATAAATATATCAATATAGAGGATTTTCCAGGGTCGGATCACAAATCCTACGATCACCGGCAAATCTCTCTCCCTCCTCTGTTGGAAAATCCTTTGGCGAACGGTGACAAAACTCTAGGATCGAGCGGATCAGGAAGCAATGAATGCAATATATCCTTAAAATCATTGTAAAAGCATGTCCTTCATCAATTATTGATACAAAAAATAGGTAGGACTATTATTTTGGTGTTTTTAATCCTTTGGATTAATTTTTTTAGTGGATCATTCTTATTTATTTGATCTACTCTTGAACACCCTTTTCATGTGCCCAAGTTTGGAGTTTTAATTATTTTCTAATTTATTCATCTAACCCCAGTTCCCTATTCTTGATCACTGGCCAAGAACGGTAGGCCAATTATGTTTAAATTTTCATTTTGGTGCCTTTCTTTAATATTTCTTCCCATTCTTCACTGGTGGAATCCCCAAGGACCCGGTTCAACTTACCACGTGGTATTGAGCTCGATCAGACCCTCATATTCACAGTGGAGCAATGAAACGAGAACTGTTTTGTGAGTGAAGAATATATCCAAGATCATTATGATGAAAGGATGTTTTATTCATTGTTTCGAGAACATATAAAGAACAAACAATAGTGGGACGGTGTGCAAAATGATCAAAGAAACTCTTGTGGTGAGAGGAGGCTGATTTGCGATAAGAAACGGCAGAGATTCTATTTCCACACCCAAATACACAATTTTTAGGTCATTTCATGGTGGAATATATGGAGGCAAGGCTTGATTCAAGGTGAAACTCTGGATCTAGAGTTTCTGTGAAAATATTTACTACATGCTATGTATATTATTAACAACACGGCATGTATCCCCCTTAGCGACAATGCTAGGGTTTTTAAAATATTAAGGAATACATGGTGTGTAATCCCCCCTTACACTCCATGTACCCTTCCCCGGTTGGAAAACCTGTGTGATGGGACACATGGACAGGAACTAGTTTGGAGGTACACGGGGTCATGTACATGTCCTGTGTACTCCGGTACACAGTTACAGATAGCAGAGACACAACCCGGGTCCCGATTATCCAAGATACGCAGTGTAGTCCACATACACGACACATACCTCTACACGGACTGGGTTCCATGTAACAACTAGGGACACAACCAATTTGTGAAGTGGGGCCACATGCCCTGTGGGTCCCCTCACATGTCGTTTACTCCTTGAGCTCTTCTCAGCAAACTACCAAGCTCTGTATCTCCTTCATTTGAACTCGAATTTTAGCCCACAAGTAGACTATCCTGAGTGTTTTTTCGCATAGATCGCGATGGTGCCATAATTTGTTCCTTTAAATATATGATATAAAATTTTACATACCTAGAATGCATTGAGTTGACACCCGATGATGGAAGAAAACGTGCAGGATCACTAGGGCTTTTTGGGCGTTACCCTCCAATAGGGTTAGGTAGTGGAGTTCCCTGATGGCTTATTCTGAGTGTTAACCTCTTGTAGGGATGAGAAGTGGAGTACTTGATGAAATTATTCTAGGTTTTACCCTACATTAGTGATGGGTAGTGGAGTTCCCTGAGGTCTCATATTCTAGGTGTTACCCTCTAGCGGGGCTGGGTAGTAGAGTTCCACGATGACCTTCTTCCATAAATTACCCTACAACAGTGCTAGGTGGTGGAGTTACTAGATGAAATTATTTCGGTCCTTACCCTCCTACAAGTTTGGGTAGTGGAGTTACCCAATGAAATCCATAAGCATTACCCTCCAGCGTGGTTGGGCAGTGGAGTTCTTTAGTGATAACCAGAGTTGGACCCTCCTATCATACCAAGGAATGAGATCCTTACATTGTGTTTGGTCCCCCTTGACTATGTTCCATAGTGACAAGATGTGGTTTGACATAACTTTGGACACACGGGGAAGAGATACGCTTTCCCCATCAAGACGCATTCTTGTGACGCAACCTAAAACTATGCGGGTGAGTGAGTGCTACCCAAAGAGGATTGTATTAAGGTGTGGTGATTAGGTTACTTAGACTTGTGTATTCAAGGAAGATGCGTGAGATGCTATCATCATTGATGGATTATTTTGGACCTATTTTATACTCTTATTCTTGGGTTGATCTTTGATATGGAGATCCCTTTTCCCCCTCGTTTGTACTTCTTTGACTGAGTATATATATTTATTTCTTCTATATCCACCCATTATATTTGGATGATCTCCTTCTATGAGAGGAAAAGATGCACGAGGTATGCCACGTGCTTTCTATTTTTAGATTCTCATGGTTGGGTGATTGATAAAACACTATTTTGTTGAATATTTTATTGATAATAAATGAAATAATTTCCTCACATTGTGTTAAATATGTTTATTTATAAAATATTTGGGATTTGATCATCCATTCGAAAATTTGGTGAAAATTCCAGTTTTACCCTTAATAGTGCACTGTAGTATTTCGAAGATAAATATTTTTATATTTATTATTTGAATTTGAAATTATTTAATACTGTTACTAACTTAATTTTCTACAACTTTGATTTAGGACACTAGAGCTAAAAAGTGCATTTAGATGGAGTAAATGGGCCATTAATCCAATGGTGGGCTGGACTCGGCAGAATGGACATGGGTTCTGTATTTGGGCCATAGCATCTTCCTCCAGGCTTGGATTGAGCCCAAATTTTGAGGAAAGATCGGGGACATGATTTGGCACAAATAATCCTTATGGAAGGCCGTTAAATTAACGTGGGTTGGAGGTCAAATGGGCTGTGCAATTTGGAATAAAATATTTGGCCGAGATTCCCCATTCACACTTGAAACCACTTTGAACCTAGCCTCCCTACCACTCTATAAATTGGAGTTTTTCTCATTTGGAGGGGTTGGGACGTGCTTTGGGAAGTTGAGGGAAGAGGATAAGTGGGTCCACTCCAATTACCCAACCATTTCAATAAGGGTATCTCTTGAAGCAAGGATCCCTTCGACGAAGCCTTCTTCTTCTCCTTCATGTTGTAATGATTTTGTTTGTGTAATAAACTTCTTTGTTCTTATTTTATTTCTTCTCTTTTATTCTGTTTTGTTTAAATTTATTATTCTATTAATCTTCATATTTGGTCTGGAATTCTTGAGTAGAATCATTATTGGGTTATACCCATTATAAACCTTTGCACATGCAAAATGCTTCTATGATGATTATACCACCCATGGAAGAGTAGTCTTTTAGTAATCGATCTATCTTCTACCCTCTTCATTTAATTATTTTAAATCAATGAGCTACTGTAATTAACATAATATGATCCATTAATTGTGTTTTTAAAGTATAAGAAACTAAGCAAGCAATTGAACAATTAACACAAAAACATGCAAGGTCGGGATTTTGTGTAAATTGTGAGAGCGTAATCTTAATCGGTAATACAAGACCACACATGATAAATTTGTAGAGTTAAAATATAATCCCTAAACACAATTAATCCTCATTTAAAGAATGGATATGTGCTCTAATTAACCAATGACCATAAGCTATCCTTAGAACAACAATCAAAGCAGGGTGCTGCGATTGCGTGTTCCGAAGATAGCCTAGGGTTTAAGTAATTTCATCTTTGTGGTTAAGTTAACTCTCGTAGGGTTCGAGGGATAACAAATTAGGAGATCATAATTAAGTTAATATTGATTTAAATTATAATGATTAATAAGTTAATGAAGAGGTAGAGTTAGATCGATTACGCCTTTTAAAATATATTTCTAAAAAAAACATCTTCTTGTTGTGTCATTTTAATCGAAATTCATTTCAAAATTAAAAACAAAAAAAATGCAATCTTCTTCCAGAAAAATTCTTCTAGATTTATAAACTATAAAAAACCACCCCCCATAATTTCAAGTAGTGTTTTTATTCTCTTTTATTTTATTTCTAGAATACCTCTGAAAAGTTGTTTTAATTCACTTCCTCCTTTGAGAGACGACCTTGGTCAGCCACTCTGTTGCACCTAAGTACCCCAAAATTGCACTAATCATTTTAGGGTGCCCACGAAAGCGCTCTATCAGTGATCTTAATCTCCTATAATAGGTGGAAAAGTATTTACTGATACTACATCTACTTACCGTGTTTAGCCCCTTGTGTTTGGACAAGATTACTTTCAATCTTGGTTGGGTTGAGCTGTACTCTTTCATTGTACATTGCATTTATTATCTTTATTTCCTCTTGTATCTATTATTGCTTCCACTTTCACCTTTCGGGGTGTTCTCATGGGTATGTCTATACTCACCCCTACTTGGGTTTTTCCCACACGTGTCGTGTCTTTTGCAGATGACGTAAAGGTCGACTATGATTTTAGAGGAGCTTAGGGATACTGGTTACTTAGACCACGTACAATGGTCATAGATTAGGATTTAGTTATTGGGCTATCTCAATGTTTAATTTTCTAATTTTTCATGTTGGGACATATTTCTGATTGGGCGTGTATTTTTTCCCCTCAACTTTTTAGTTCACACTATTGTAAATTTATACCCTCTATAAGTTTGTTCATTTTTGGTTTACTTTTTAGCAGTGTTTTATATTTTACTTTATCCATGTTCACTTTTACATTGATTTGGATCTGTGTGTGTGTGTTCATATTCTTAGGAAAATTCCTCACCAAGTTAGTTATGCATTTGATGCTTGTTACTACCCCCTGGCCTGTAGAGGCGGTCTTGGGGTAGTTGCGGCTAGAGGACCAGATTGGTTTGGGTCATGAGCATTAAACCCAGTCGTGTAACCTTATAATCTTCTCCATCTGATCATTTCATAACATCATAATTCAGAGATCAAAATTCATATAGTCACATCTCTATGACCTCATAACTTGAACATTGTACAATCTTTATAACATGAAATATGTATAGTATTCATAACTAACATTTTACAGATGAAACTCCATCCAATAACAACTGTCTAAAAAACTCATATTTTTACCACATCATCCTTTTAATAAACTCATTTTGAATCATTAACTTTGAGTAATCATGATATTAGAAACTTTAAGAACCAGTAAAACATTGTATGACTTGATAATCTTTCTCTAAAACTCCCATTTAATTTTTCAGGTAATTTATCCTATAAACACATATTGACATATTGACAACAAATGAAACAAAAATAACTTGGACATGAAAATCAATCCATTTGTCTGTTTTGTTAATATCCCCACACTTCCTCGAAGTCAACAGGTGTTCTCAATTCATTCTCCCCCATATGTGTGTCCATTTTCTTTTTCACCCCTATTGGCAGTCAAATGAAAAGGGAAACATACAGGTCATCTCAACTCATCTTCTTTAATCTCAAAATACTGTGAACTTCCCTAGAATAAAGAATAGTGTCACATGAATCTCTAAACAAAGAGCCTTTATTTTGACAACTCTAAGTCTATGTGGAAAAATACGATGTAGAAAACAAGTGTTTGTAATCTAGATGATCAATGTTTTCCATAACAATTATTTTATGTAATACTTTCCTTAATTTTATTCCAACATATTTATATCATGATCTATTTGAGTAAGTTTTTTGAGATAAAACCTGCATTCATCTCAACAAACACATCAAAACAATTCAAGTGTATAAACACAACTCCCCGTGCATCTCAATTTTTTAACTATCATCACTCCTTAAAGGAATGTGTGATAGTCATATCTCAGCTTCATATTTTCTCCCTCTGAAGGGTAACACGATATCCTTCATCTTTCAGATAAAAATGTTTCATGATGGATATCTCTTATTGATGTAAAATAACAACCGCACTTAGCCAACTCCTCTACTCCTTAAATTCCCTTGAATTTATTTCAAATAAAAAAGAATAAAGGGAATAGGGAGGAGCCTCAATGTTCTTTAAAAGAAAAATTTAGACCTATAGTATTCTCTCAGTCTAGAATTATTTTTCTTATATTTATCATGAGATGTCTGTTTTTCTTCCATGTGATCAGCCTTCATAGATTTTTAATGGATTTCTTCTCATCTGTTGAGTCTTCAAATAAAGATATCATCTTCTCTTTATTTTCAAAAATTTCTTCTTTCCATTGATTTTAAAACATCCTTTTCATGCTTTCCCCTTGAGTTGTTAAGATAGTCATCCAATATTTAGTACTATGCCCATCTTTCTCACACCACTTACATTTCTTCTAAATCTTCAGTCCACCATTTATAGATAAGTTATCATCGACCTCTTCATCAACATGATGTCTAGAATGTGTTCCTATGTGTTTTTGTTGAAAAATAATTTAGGGGTCGATTCTTATGTCTTTCACTTTTTTCGGTCTCTTTATAGACTCAAGCATTATCCTCATGCATGGTTTGATAGATTTCGAACTATCACCACTACATTTGGTATATCTTAGATTATGAAGTATCAAACTACTTTTTATCGATAAATGTACTAATTTCATACCAAAGACATGGGTCCTTTGAAATATTTTCTTGGTATTGAATTCGTTATCTATCTAACTATCTTCAATCTTTCGCAGCAAACATAAGTGTTTGATATCTTGTAGGATGTTGTCTTGTCTAAAGAAACTATCGTCAACACTCCTCTTTAACCAGAAGAACGGTCCCTCCATGATCTAACTCACCCATATTATCATATAGATAGGTATTTTATCTTGTGGGAAGTCTCAATTATCTTATGATGACTCATTCGAATATTTTTTGCGTTGTTACCAAAGTCAGTCAATTCATGGATCATCTGACGAAATCTCAATTGGAAACCATGCTTCGCATTATCAAATACATTAAGAATTAACTTTCTCATGGTTTTCTATATTCACATCATGATTATCTATACGTTGAGGCCTTTTTTGATACTGACTTCACTGGAAACTCATCCACCCATAAGGATACTTCTAGGTTTGCGGTTTTTTTGGATGATAAATTAATATTCTAGAGAAGAAAAAAAATAACCTCTAGATCTAGTGCAGAATTTGAATATTGTGTGATGTCCATGATCACTACTGAAATTCATAGACTTCAACACCTTCTTAATGAACTTTGGTTTCCCTATACATATATTTTCTCATATTTGGTGTGATAATTGTATATCCCCAAATATTTTTTCTATTCTAGTTTCCCATGAACACAGGAAACATATTGAAATTGATTGTCACTTCTTTATTCATAAACATGAGCAAAACCATATCACATTTAGCTACATTCCAATCTCTCATCATCTTTCCAAAATCTTCACCAATGGCTTTCCATGAGTTTGATGGGATTTTCTATGCACCAAGCTGGGAATAATACATAGCATCAATGAACCAGCTTGAGGGGGAGTGTGTTCGGTCTTTATGATGTCTTCTCTTTTTGTTTTTTTTTGTGGGACTCTTATTCCAAGATATACCTGTTATATCTTGAAAGGGGATTGCGGGACACATTTTTTTGTGTATTTTAGAGTCCCACATTACTTTCCACTAATATTTATTTATTTTTATCAGTCTATAAATAAAGGGCCACACCTCTCTTTGAGGTGGTGAGTATAGTTCTACATTCATATTGACATCAAATGAAAACAAAATAAATTGTGGACAACACCATGAAGAAGTAATGTTATAATATTCCAATATTCAAGTATCCCATATTTCATGAAGGAAGTTAGATATTTGAATTTTGGATTCTTTGTCTTGGTTATGAAGAAGTATATTGGTTGAATTTTCCCATATTAATGAGGTTCAATTAAAGATTAATTAAATTCAGAACCTAGATTTTCTCTTAAGAGTGGAGATATAACTTTCATCAAAAGGAGGAGGGTCATGGATTATGGTAGGTAAGAGTAGGAATTTTAGATAATCTTTGGAATGTTATAGGAAGAAAAGGGAGACCCAATATTATATCTTGTTAGAGGTTCATAGATATCATATCATTGATGAAATTGGGGCTTATTGACACACCATTGATGATGTATTCTTATTCTTGGTTTGTGGAGATCGAGATGGTTTCAATTGGAGGAGACGTGAACTTTATGAGTGGTTGAGAGTAGTGACTTTTATGTTTTGTGGTGGTTTTAAACGTACAGGGTCAGTTCAACCACTTTAAATCATAATAAATAGATATTGCGCTTAGTTATTTAGATACTTCGACACATCTCCGTTGTCTACTACTTGGATCCTAGTTTGGGTGAACCATGTAAAATTTCTTGTGTCCCTCTTGAACTTTATCATTTCATATCTATTTTTAGGGAGAGAGGTTTTCCTACTAATAGTGAAACAATATTATTGGTGAGGTTCATTTTAAGAGATCTAAATACCTTTATTCACCCCTCCCTTATGGAATTTACCTCGCTTGAGACCAACATGAAGTAATAGCATCACAATGTATGCACAGTTTGGTGGGAATTCCATATTTTGTGATAGAAAGAGAAAATTGTGTATAAGGAGATCCAGGAGTTCATCTTTTGGAAGATCAAGAAGTTTCATCATGTGGATAAAAATAAATATGATTACTGAACCATCACTGATTTAATTTCTATTTGAAATTCTGGGAGGTATAACAGACTTATAAGAGGAGTGAGTTTTGTCTTTTAAGGATATAAATGAGTTCTCCATTTTATTTATGAATTTTGTAAACCTTGAGGGTATATGAATCCACTCCAAATTGTAAAACAAGCATTTTTCTTAGTGATTTTGGTACATTGACACATCTTGTTGTATGCTATTTAGATTAGACCAGTGCTAGAGAACCAAGTAAAAAATTCATGTGTCCCTCTACCATTTTCTCTCTTCAATATTCTTATGTGAGAGAGGAGAGTTCCTACTAGTAGTGGAACAATATTGTTGAGATGAGTCTTTTAAAAAATTTGTGTACCTTGATTCACCCATCCTCGTGTAATTATCCATGTTTGTGATAAACAATGTTAAAGTGTTCTATGACAGCATTGGATTTTTTTTAATCATTTTATTGAGTGAAAATATAGATGCACATGAAATAGAAGGCTTGATTATTTTTTTTATATCTAATTGGTCCAGTGGTGAACATTTTAATGATATTTGAGCTTGGTATTTGGATTAAAATGTGACTTGTATCATTCCTTTTCCATTATACCTTACATATTTTGTTGGGTATGTGCAAGATGTTGAGTGTCCGACATTTAATTAAATTTCATGAAATTCCATGATGTCTAGAATAAAATGTGCCTTGTATTATTCATTTTATTTCATAATATATATATATTAAATCGTGTTTGTGAAAGATGTTGAGAGTCTCACATTAAATTAAAATTCTTGGAATACTATGTTGTTTTTCCCAAAAACATCATATTATTTCTATAATTTTCAATTTAATTTTTCATGCTTTATGCTTGTTATGAATTAATGTTGCATTTGTGTATTAAGAATATTATATAGTATTATGTTTCAAATTATCAATAGATTTAAAATTGAAAACCTCTTGTGTTTCATGATACACTGCTCATTACTAGCTGATAATTGAAGCAATTCTGCCTAAAGATGGCCATCATTTTTTACCGACAACAACATATACCCCAAATATTTTACCAACTCTTAATTGATTTTAATCTTATCATTATCTCTAAGTATTCATTCCTATTTATTGAGTGTGATGGGGAACTCGTGTGGATTTATGTTTGGTGTTTGGATCTCCACTTTTCTACTGTGATTTTTGTCTTGTGATAGACCATTCTTGTGTTGTTTTGTTTTTTAGAGTTGTGACTATTCACAGTCATATAATGAAATGACTGTACCAGGGTTGTGGAGAGTGTGGGAGACAATTTGGAAGAAGTGAGGGAATGAAATTTTGTTATCCCCCATTTTCTAGCACAATGCAAGGAATTTGTAGATTGCATGTTCGAGAAGAGCAACTTGTGTTGAAAATTCACATTCATGCCCTCTTCCTCCATGAGTAGATATCAGACCAGAATATTTATAGATTATAAAGGGAAGTTTTTGTACCATTTTCAATCTGCGTCGAGCTTCAGCGAGTATACAATCCAAGACATCACCAATGTAACCAAAATCGAACATGCAATCCCTCCAAACATGGCATGCCTTCTCAGCTGCGACATCTCAATAGGTGATTTTAATGTATCATGTAATAAATTATAAATGGAAATTAATTTCATCACATTAATTAGAAAAAATTAAAATTTAATCAAATGAAAATTTTAGCTCGGAATTATAAAGCATTCCAAAACCATGCTTTTTATGACTTATTTTGGGAAATTTTGTGGAATTTTACATTAACAATCTAGTGTTTAAGTCCTGAAAACATTCTAACCACATGTATGACCTAGAGACCATCATCAACAATCTATGAAAATATAGTCTAAAGATGAAACCATTAAAATTTTCTTTTTTAGTATCCTTGGGAAATATTCTTAGTTTCGTCATATGCCATCATAGCATCGACGTTGACCCTGAGAAAACAAAATCTATCCTAATAAATTCACATCCTAGAAACCATAAATAATTGAGAGGACTTTAGGGAAACTTTCCCTACATCCGGTGCTTTAAATACAACCTTGTAGGTATGTATTTTCCCTTTACCAAGTTGATGAAGAAGGGGGTCACATATCATTGAACTAGTGAATTTCGTGAATGATTTGAAAAACTCAAGAAATACCTCTTATGTCGACCAATATTAATGAAACTTTTGAGGGAAAGAATATCATTCTATATTTGATGGACCTTGAGAGACCATTGGGATCCTTTCTTCCACAGCAAAATGATGATGAGAATGAAAAAAGCCTTTATTATCCCAGTCGAACCATTCTCTACACTGAGACTCATTATTAAGATATCAAGAAGAGTTGCCTGAAATTAATCTTCATGGTTTAGAAACTGAGGCACTACATGAATCACCACAAGGTCCAATTGGTCTCTTGTAATAACTCAATCAAATACATCCTCAACTGTCCTATTTTTACAGGATGTTTGGCATGGTGGTCGGTTATCATGTAGCAGTTTAATATACAACTTGTGCCTCAGAAAGTAGTGAAAGGCCATACCTTGGCATACTTCCTTGTGGAACACCCATTTATAGAAACACTATTGTTAAATATCAATTTTATAGATGAAGATATCCTTTCTATTTATGAATTACCCCAAATTTTGGAAATGTATTTTGACAATGCATCTAGGATCCCAACAAGGAGGGGAATAGAAGACCCTAAGTTCAACAAAGTCGGGTTAGGGATCATTATTATCTCTCTATAAAAATCAGTCTTGCCTCACTCCTTGTTATCGTAATTTTTTACTAATAATGATTTGGAATATTTGTCCCTTATTATAGGCATGGAATTGGCACTCTAAATATGAGTGGACCACTTTGAGGTGGAAGGCGAGTTGGAGTATGTAATTAAACATATCAATGGGGAATATGATATCAAAAAATAAGAGTTAATTACCCTACTTGACTATGAAAGAGGGTTAATGGAAGAGTTACCCTTGGAATGAACATTGAAAGACATCCCATGACCATAAAATTCCCTGGAAGATACACTAGAAAATGATGCTACAGCTTTGGAAGATCCAAACTGGGATGAAATGGTCATTATTATAGTGCATTGTTGAATGCCCTCACCGTTTATTCAAGTCGGAACAGAAGAGATTAATGAAGCTAGTCCTATCACTCAGCTATATGGTACTACCACTAAACAGATGATTCCAACCATAGAATACATTCAAGATGTAGAAATCCCACTGGATTAAGCTAATAAATAGGAAAACTAATGGAGATAAACCAACATCACTCTTTATGATGGCCCAAATCACCAAAAGGCCCTCTATAAATGAGGATTTTATGGATTCTATTTCATATGTATTAATGGATAAGATACTGTTTCTCTCATGAAAGAAGTAAAATTGCGATCCTATAGTGCCCACCAATCATGCTGCATGCTTTCCAACCAAATCCAGAGGCTTGGGTACTATTGGCCCACTGTGATGCATGATTTCATAGAATTCACCAATAAGTGTCATTCTTTCCAAGAGAATTCCATATTCATATATCAACCACTAGATTTTCTGCATACATACAAATACTCTGGTCCATTTTATATATGGGGAATGGATGTTGTTGGGTCAGATCCTCTAACTACGACCAAGCAGTTCAAATACATCTTAACTGCTACTGATTTCTTTTCAAAATGGGATGAGGCAATACCCCTCAAAGATGTTGGAACCAAAAGCATTCCCAGCTTCATGAAAGCCAACATCATTACCATAATTGGTGTCCATCATACAAAATTAATGTACAACATCACCAATTTATGCTCATCTAAGGAGGAAAATCTATTTTAGGAATACAATATCAAATACAACCACTTATCCCGCTATCATGCTGTATCTAATGGACTTATAGATGCCTTCAACAAGACTCAATAAAAAATACTCTAGAAGATGGTGGATAAAGATAAAAAGTGTTGTCCTGGAAATCTATTTCATTCTTTAAGGTCTTATAAGACTACAACCTATACTACCACACAAGTGACCCCATACTCGCGCGTATATAGAATGAAGGTAGTTATTCTCATTGGGGTCTAATTTCCATCACTCCGTATTACCATCTATGATCGGATATCCATGGATGAGAAATCATAGAAATGACTGGACGAATTGGAGTGACTGTATGAGAAAATATTGTAGTCCTTAAATCACTTGGAGGTCTATAAAAAACGGATAACATGGGATTTTAACAAGAAATTATGCCTTCATTCATTACTCAATGGAGAATTGGTATTGGTCTTTAGGACCCCAATGATATAAGGAAAGAATCATCCAAAGCATGAATCAAGGTGTTAGGGTCCTTACTCTATACACAAGGTCCACTCTAATATATATTATTCCTTAATATCAATGTATGGAGATATCATTATGACCCCAACCATTGAAAGGTTTCTGAAGAATTTTTTTGTGTAACTCATCTCAACTGCAAGTTGTAAAACTATGTAGCACCATATATAGTCTAAGATATAATACACTAAATGACATAGCATATCATATTGACTATATGATGTTAAATTTCATGGTTTAATCCCTTATTTCATGATGTAAAACTATGCAACATTTCGATCTGTGTTTGAGTAGATCAAAATATTTGATGTTGGTAAATCAACCATAACTTCATTCAAGAACTATGTGTGGATTGATTCTCATTCCAATGAGATACATAGTGACACATTGATCTCCCATCCTAAGTCCATCCATGATAAAAAATATCCCCATTTTCCCTATTTAAGAATCAAACTTTAAAAGGGAACATTTCTAGAACTATGTTTTTCATGATTATTATTCTAATGTGATACGTAGTGACGCTTGGATCTCCAATCCCGATTCCAGCCACAAGTAAGAAACAAAACCCTCTTTCCCTATGTATAAGTCAGACCTACATGGGAACCTTCCAGAACTACTTATGTCTTGATTATCATTCCAATGAGACATGTAGTGAGGCCTAGACCCTACATCTTGGGACCATCCATCAGTATATTAAATATCAAAGCCCCTTTTCCCCACATAGAAACCTGATTAATGTGGGAACAATTAATTCAAGAACTACACTTTGCATGTTTCATTCTCCAACAGATATGTAGTGACTCCTGGGTCTTATCCCCTAGTCTAGCAATAATATGAATTTCCACATCAGGTGACTCACGTCCTTACTGCAATATGTTAAACTACATAGCTAACACCCTCATTGCATGATGATAAACTGCACGATATCTTCAAGAACTATGTTTTACTCAATTATCATTCTAATGATATACATAGTGATACCCAGATCTCTAATCCCAAGTCTATCTACAAAAATAATCACCCACTCCTTGTGTACGAATCAGACCAGCACAGGAAACCTTTTTACAACTACATGTGGATTGATTCCTACCATCGTAAGACATATATTGGTGCCCATATTTTCATTAATTGTCCCTGCCACAATATTTCCCCTCTTT
Organism: Viscum album; assembly: GCA_963277665.1. Taxonomy (NCBI): domain Eukaryota; kingdom Viridiplantae; phylum Streptophyta; class Magnoliopsida; order Santalales; family Viscaceae; genus Viscum; species Viscum album. The sequence continues at coordinate 692,577,318 of OY728167.1, forward strand.
CACATCAGGTCATCTTTGTCCTCACCACACAACATTAAACTGCACGGAATTCAAGAACTATTTATGTCTTGATTCTTATCCTAATGAGTTATGTAGGGATACTTGGTTCATACCTCCTAGCCTAGCCACCACAAAATCTAAATGCCTTTGTCAATAATTCAAATGATTTTCCTTAATGAGGTGGAAGAAACCTTTACCACTCCATATTTCTCACATCGATCATAGATAATGTGGGCTTAGGTTATTTGCTAAAAGATTCCCCTCCATAAGTAAGGTATACCAATTTGCAATAAGGTTATCATGATCCCAGTTGAAAGACCATAAAATTCACACCAGATGTCCTCATCGCATGATAATAAATTGCATGATTTCCTTTATAACTATGTGTGTCTTTATTCTCATTCCAATGAGATAAATAGTGTTGTTTGGAACTTCTATCATGGGCCCAACCACAACACAATATGAGAAATTTCCCATCACTTATATGTTTGAGTCATATCTACATAAGAGGATTCAATATGATGTCTCACCCTATGCATGATCCAATATTAAAAAATAGTTTCTACACACATGAATTCAATTAGTATGGGGAACCTCTTCAGAACTACGTAGGGCATGATAATTTCCCCAAAAAAATAAATAGCGATGCTTGGGTCCTATACCCGGGTCTAGCTATAATATTCCTTTTTTTTCATGTCGAGTCACCTTTTTCCTTTCCGAAAGATATTAAACTACTGGCTAATGTATTGGCTATATGACATTAAACTGCAAGGTACCTCATGAACTATGTATGTATTGATTCTCATTCTAGTGAGATATATAGTGAACTTATGCCTCATGTCATAGTCTTAGCCATGGTGTAAATAAAAATACCCACTCCCCTATATATAATCAAATATCTATACAAGATATCTTAATTAGGGTCCCCTCGTTATGGGGTCCACTGAGGAAAAAAGAGATGTCCCCCTCTTACATATGAGTCAGATTTATGAAAGGGACTCTACGCTTCATGTGTAGTATCAGTCCAAATTATTCCTTTTTTATTAGATATATCCCTTCTATACATCATACTCTTAATTTTAGACACAATAAAATCCTCATAATCTTTCTACATCCTCCAGCGATAGAATGTCTAATACCTGAGTAATCCTCTTCCTAGCTATGCAGTAACATAGCCTAGTTGGCTATGCATAAATTCATCCAAATAATGGGGTTTTCACCCAAAGGATACCACTGTTTTAATATTCAGAAAAAATCCCTAGTTTTATTTTCACAAAGTCACAGAAAAAATAGATTTTCCAACCAGTGGTAACTTTTCCCACAAAAGAAATCTCTTTTGTCCTCATAAGATTTGATGACATTATGTTGGAACCTATGATTTGAATTTGTTTGTGTTCATCCATCATATATTTGTCCCATATCCTTCCTCTCAATCTAAGAACCACCAATACCATGGATCAAAATATCCTCCCTTTTGTTCGAATTATGTTTGAACAACCTTAGTTCAGTAGGGAACATATCACAAATAGTTTCCATAATGATGGGTTCCTATTCATATGACCTAAAACTAAAGTCACCATATTTCGCATGTTTGGGTCAGACCTACGCAGGAAACCTATTCCCCCCATTCTTGGGTAATTTTTACTTGAAATGTTCCATCCATATTCATGCACTTTTCTTCCCCAAAACCAAACCCCATGCCCATAGAAATATGAATCTCAATAAAATTCCTTCGTCCATCAGCAATAGAATTTTAGAATTCCTAAGAACTCTTTTTATTGACTATGTTGTAACACATCCCAATTGGATTAGTATAATTCACCCAAAAAATAGTTCTTTCAGCCATAGGATGCCACTATTTGACTATACAGTAACACGCCCCAGTTGGATTTGTATAAAGTATCCCACAAAATAGGTTTTTCAATCAGCGGTAATGGAATCATCAGGAGAGTCATCCTCTATCACCATAATCCATTTCCCCATACCAATTTAAAATATGGATATCCCCATATAATAGATTGAAACTTTCTCCTCTCACACCTGGATATGATCTCACATTCCTAGATAGATCGCGAAGAATGATAGAATCATCAATCTTTTGGACAAAGGGAAATACCTTAAATTATAGCGCCCCTAATTTCCTTATTGTATGAAATTAAAATGAATTGAATAATTTCCTTATTTTATGACATTAAACTACATATCATAACATCCTAGTCAAAAGAAATTAAATTCTGAAACAACGTCCTCACCGTAAGACGTTAAACTACATTGTCAATGTCATGGCCACATGATATTAAACTACATGACGATCCATCACTTTAAGAAAGGGGCCTTCTTCCATGACATCAGTCATAAAAAAAATACCCTCCTTATCCCAATACAAATTAATGTAGAATTTTTTACCCATTCATGGTCAATGCCAATAGAGATTCTCTCTTCATTATTAGACATATTCCCTTGGAAAAACCAACATCATGGTCTTGAGAAATATGAATCTCCATAAACTTCCTTTGGCCATTAGTAATAGAATTTTGGAATCCTTGGGAACTCATTTTCAAAACTATGATATAACACACCTTGTTTGGTTTTTCATAAGTTTCACACCAAATTTCAGTGCCTGTCGGCCAGAGGATGACATTGTTTGACTATCCAGCAACATTACCCAATTATCATTGCATAAAGTCACCCAAAAATCAGGTTTGTTAACCAATGGTAACTTCATCCTAAGGAGGAAACTACTCTATTCCCAAATATCATGTTTTAGATTCAGGAACCACAAAATCATGGCTCAAAATACTAGATTGGGTATCGGAAAAATGTCGGAACATTCTTGGCCAAGAATCCTTGTTTGGGTCACTATTTCAAAAAATATGGTCAATATTGTCCAACCTAAAACACCAGCCTCACTAGTCTGACTTCCATGGAATTAAACCTCTCGTAAAAGGAGACATAGTACTCAGAGAATTGAAAAAATACACAGGGAACTATTGGAAAAACTAGAGTCTCATATTGCTAGACCTGCATTCCTTGTAGTTTAGAAAAAAAGTCAATCATTGAAAAGAAATAGGCATAGAACGTGTTAGTATGAAAACCCAGAAAGGGATGTCTAAGAAAAATCCAAGTATCTCCCACTAATTCTTCCATATATTGTACTTAGGAAAAAATTTGGTTGATGAAACACAAGACTCAATGTTTTTAGGGTTTTCAATATGACCCTAATATTAGTCAAACTATGCTCACTAGGCCCCATGGATTAGAAAAAATCTAGATTGTTTCCCCATACCTATCCCTTTGGTTAAAATTAGATGATGCAAAGATTTATTGCTATAAAAATTACATTCAAGTTTATGTTATGATCACTGAAGGAAAATAGGGATGAATACACAGATGATTAGATCCAAATTCATTTCATTTATGAAACAAAACAAAACTAGAGGAGCATCGACAAGATGGATTCTCTTCGTCACACTTTACAAAATACCTGTAATGTCCTCGAATTTTGGTATAATTTATATATATATATATTGAATTATTTTGAGACCGTGAAATCTGACGACGCATAATTCTGAGGCCCAAAGTGCCCGGAATGATCCATCAAAAAATGATAAGTTTAAAATAACACGCGTGAATGGTTTTCCTGAAAAAGTGGAATAAATTTTAAAAGGGTGCCCAGATCAAAAATATGAGGGCATCGTTGGATTCAGGTTGGCGGTTTTACCCTAGGCGCGACTTAATTTTAGTCAGTGCATGAATCCAGGGAGAAAACCCAAAAATAGAATAACTGTAAATAAAATAATTAAATAAAATTGTTTTATTTTTCAAATTCTTATAACTCACGAACGGTGACTTGGATTAAAAATAAGAGACCACCACTGAACTCGTGAGGGTATTATTTCCTTAGTCAGACCCTAAAATTGGTCGGCGCGAGCCAATAGTTGAAGTCGGTTTTTGGCCGTAAATAAAATAATTAAGTAAAAATTATTTCATTGTTAAATTATTTAACTTCTAAACCATAACTCGGATTGAAATTACGATATTATCGTTGGATTCGTGGGAACATTTTTCCATTAGATGGAGCCTAACCTAGACTGGCGTGGGTTGAGGGTGACTATTAATAATTTTTTTAACTTTTTTTAAGGTACGTTCGGTAAAAGTACGAGCGGTGTTTTCTAAATTTGGAACCGGTGCTCGGAATTGAAATCCGAGGGCACCGTTGAATCCGCAGCACCGGGATCGCTTAAGGGAAGCTTCAATTCGACCACAATAGGTCAGGAAGAAAATTTAAATTATGGACTTTATAGAAAAATAATAAAATAACTTAACAAAGTTATTTTATTTATTTTCTATAACTGCTAAGTGACGGTGGTGAGACTGATGATTTTTCAATCCATTAAATGGCTTGACCCTCCAGCTTTGTAACCTCAATGTTACAAAATTAATTGTAGTTCATAAATGAACCACATTAATGTCATGAAACATAGGTGGTTTTCCCATATTTTTAATGGATCTTGGGTGTGGTATTCTGACATGACTTCATCAAGCGAGGAGCTTCTGTCGAAGTCCTACGACAACTTCCACCAATGGAAAATGGAAGCTTGGGCGGCGATGATCCAGGATCGATGAACGCCGATGACTTCATCCGATGAGGACTCTCTTCCCGCGAAAACCGCAACACCTCCAAAGGTCCTCGAGGTAGGGATTTTATTTGATTATAGTTATCTATGATGAATTATTTCCTTATGATTGTTATCATGTTAACACAGAGGGTGCGGGCCAAACAAATAAGGCCCGAACCCTCTGTTGCTTTGTTCTTGTTGCATTCTTTGGTGGAAAATTCTTCAACTCATTAGAATTTGGAATCCAGCAGCCGCCCAGCAATGACGACATCCCAGGAAGCCCGTAGGCATGAGCAGAAGTGAAAACCGGGTTCTGAAGCGTCGTTGGAGCCCCGTAGAAGAAGCGTCGATGCGAAACCGGCGCGACGACGCCGAAGACCGGTGCTGGTGGATGAGGGAAGCGGTCGACAACCTCCGACCGTGGGGGAAGAGAAGCACTACTTTATGTCGTGGCATTCGGACATGCGACCGACAGTGGCCGACCGCAGAGGTGGAGGCGGCACCCCGTCGTGCGCTGTTCTAAAGGAAGTTTCGGCAGAGCTGGAAAGGGATCCGCTCCCTACTAGTGATAAAGTGGTGCCATGTGGTGCTGCTGATTTAATGGAGCTAGAAAGATCCTTTGAGTTGTTCGGGAGCAACAGACCGCGCGACCCCGCATGGGCCGCGCCAGCCGGTGGGCCGAGCCGCCGCCCCCTCGCCCAGCTGGTTCGGGATGGGCTGAGTCAGACCCGGACCGGGTCGGGAGACCTGCACCTGGTCGAGCGACCTGAACCGGGTGGGGAGGACCAAACCAGGTCAGGGAGGGTCAGCCCGAACGGGGTCAGGCGGCCCAGGCGAGGTCGGACTGGACCCGGACCCCTCTCGGGCCTAGATACGCTTAAAGGGTCTTATCTTGAAAACCGTACATCCGTTTTACAAACTGTCTGCGGCGCTAGGATACTTGGAGTGAGATGTTGATTTTGAAATAATTCATGTGACTTTTAGAGAAATCTTGAGTTTGGACGGGTTGGATCGTACCTGAATCTAACCAGGTGCTTGGCACTAAAATGCGTATAGCTTATAGACCGGGTGTCTGGTTGACGTGTCGTCTATTGTGTTGGAACCCTTATGACATGAAGGATCATCAGGTTACTTCCTTTTGGATCTTCATAGTGGTTGAGGTATGACTGATAATTGGAGGAGAAGAACCAGAGTGTTTCTTATAGTGAGAGTTAGGATGGATACTCTCTTGATGACTCATGGAACGGGTATTCCTTACTCCTCTACTCCAGTTGAGACAGGAATCCCCACATCATGAGTGTGGGTTCGTTTCCCTCTAATTGGTTTTTCTATCTTTGGAGTCAGTACTCCCCTATTGGACTAGGGAGAGGGTCCTCCATACTTAACTCACATAGAGTCAGGTACTCCCCTATCGGGTAGGTGGGGGTCATCTATGTTAGGAGTAGGTACTCCCCTGTCAACCTAGGGTGTGGGTCCTCCTTATACAGTACTACAAGAGAGTCATTACTCCCCTTCCGTGCTAATGTGCGGGTCCTCTAGCTCGGGGTTAGTACTCCCCTGATGTACTAGGGTGAGGGTCCCCTATACAAAACAAAGTACTAGAGTTTTACTCCCCTACCGGGTAGGGTGCGGGTCCTCACATATAGATTCAGTACTCCCCTTGCATGCCATGGTGCAGGTCCTATAGCCTAGGGTTGGTACTCCCCTAACGTACAAGGGTGCGGGTCCCCCACAGCAAAAAAAACTACCAGAGTTTTACTCCCCTACCAGGTAGGGTGGCGGTCCTCACATATGGAGTAGTACTCCCCCGTCTTCGAGTAGCGATGCGGAGTGAGTCCTTCAGGGGATTTGGAGCTCCCTCGATAGTAGGACACAATGTATAGGAGTGGGACTCTTCACTTGGTTTCCCTTGGTCTTGCCTCGGGTGCAAGACTGTGACTGGGAGACCTCTAGTGACGGGCACTAGAGGCAGTTCTAGCAGAGAGTTCCCGATGGAGCACGTCCTTTCAATCATTCCATTAGGAATGGTTGATTTGTACCTGATGGAGTAAATCTCTCAGATGGGTTCCATCAAGTATGGCCAGTTCATGGAGCGTGTACTCCTGATCCTCAAGTTACACTTTGATCCTTCTTTGGAAATTATAGAAATGGCTTGAGGTCAGGGCCTTATGTTTCTTTGTGGATGATACGAGTATATCTGGTTTGAGATGTGTATTTTTCTTTGCGCATTTTGATTGAGATCATTCTTTGTGGTTTTCCATTGTGTAATTCTAAGAGACCTTCCTAGGTCTCAATGTCCCTTCTGGGTATTGTTATACTCACCTCTGCACCGGATTCTCCTTCACCTTGTTGTGTCTTGTGCAGATGACGGCCAGCCTTGAATGAGACTCATGGATCTAGGATCTGACGGTGGACAATGGTGATAGATGGTGTGGAGAGCTATGGAGACGAGTCGTACCTACTCTTCAGGTAGGATCCCTATTGGACGATCTCAGAATCTTTTTTCTATTTTCAGTTTTAGTTGTATCTTTTCAGTGGGGCTTGTATTTCGACCCCTTACTTTCAGTGAACACTTTTACTATAGCAGTTTTACTTCATGGATGCATCTTGTTGTATTCTTGGGCTGTGTGTTTGTATAGGTTTAAAGGAAATGCATTCCTATTTTTGGGATACGCCTTTTTGGTTCTAGTTTCCAACCCCTGGTCTATGGAAGGCGGGCTTGGGGTAGTCACGGCATGGGCCCTGGGGGACATGTCGTGACAAATTGGTATCAGAGGATTCAGTTCTACTGAAAAACTAGGACTCTGATCTTTCCAAGGGATCAATAGAGTTAAGTGTTTTGAGTGTGGTTTTTAGTTCGGGGAGTCTAGTTTTGGTGTGGCGGCCAAAGTATCCATACACCAGGGCCCTGAATTCTATTTTCAGACTCGATACATGAAAACACTGATTGCATGTGTTTTTAAAATTTTTTTTTATATCTTTTGAGTCAGATCACTAGGTATAACTTATTGACCAAGGTTCATCTTTATTCTCTTTCAAGATTCCACCATGCAGCCAGCCAGCCAAGATTCCAATGCATGATCATGAGGATGGTCCATAGTGTGATGAGGCTTCAGTACAAGGATTGTTGCCCGAGATGGTACCATCGGGCGGTGTCCCAATGATACCATTGCCCATTGTCCAGTAGCTACTATCGACACTACCGGTAGAGAACACATGTAGGATCGGTGCCTTACACGAGTTTCAGTTATCGATACCACTCAGGTTCCGAGGTGAGCCCAACTCACATGCCGCTAAGTACTGTCTTGAGATGGTAACCGAGTTTCCATCTAGCTAGGGTACCCTAATATTAGATGACGGACCTAGCAGTGAGAATTCTTTGTGGATCAGCAGGTCGATGGCCGGGTTTAGATTACCCATATCTTACAATGATGTGACTTTTTTGTGGACAGAGCTTGAGAACCTTCCTCAGAAAGGGGGTATCTTTACAAAAAAAGGTCTAAGGGGTTTGTGTTCCTGAGAGCTTCTACAGTTTCAATAGGACGACATGTCAGTAATTGAGTATTCATCAAGGCGTACCAACCATTCCAGGTACTCTATGAATACGATACGACCATTGATTTAGGTCTCGGACCTTCGAGTGAGATGTGTTTAGGAACATTTGAGATAACACTATTCCTCTATGCATTCCTACTTATATTAGGGTGATAGAGAGAACCTTTGTGGTTGAAAATTATTTGGCTGAGCAGATACAACCAGTGAATGTCAGCATTGCTAAAGGAGGAAACTGATGTCAGTCTTGGAGACTTGGATGTGTAAAAATGTTTCAGGAAGAGGAAGTGATAGGGATAGATTAATCTGTAGGGCTGCAGATGTGGTATATGATCTAGGAGAGTAGCAAGAGGTGGTATAAATTTTGACATGTTACAACCACCACCCCAATGTGGTCCCCACCAAGTTTAGGGATCTGGAGGATAGGGGAAGGGAGTAGCTTCATGTGGTCAAGGAGTGTGACCCAAGGGATTCAGGAATGATCCGAGGTATGATCTATGTCTAATAATAGCTACTATATTAATAGACATAGGTACTAATCACTTCTTTTTTTCATGAATCTTGTTCAAGACCTAGAGTTTCTGGTTAAACCATTGACTTGACCCTTACGTCTAGAGATACCTTTGGGAGGAGACTCGATAATCACACTTATGCCGACGGTGTGATCTAACCCTTGAGGTGAGATTTTTGGTGGGAACCTTTTGGTGGCAGCGTCGAGGCCTTACGATGTTAGTTTGGGTATGGACTGGTCATCCACAGTTCATGCTCAGATTAACTATTTTAGGAAAAAAGGTTGTGGTATATCCATATCATTGAAATGGGGTTTTCCTTGGTTGACAAAAAAGGAAACACAGGCAGCACGGGTTAAACTCATGCATAGGAGGGTGCAGCCAATCACTCTTGATTCGGCTAGCCTTACCCTCATGGAAGAAGGAGTTTTTAGTTTTTAGTTCCCAACAGTAGTGGTAGAGTGCAGGAAAATCTTTTCAAAAGATGTTTCCAGAATTACCTTCCCATAGGGAGAGGTTCTTCCACATCGGATTGTACCCAGCGATGACATTAATATATACAACTTCATATTGGGTAGATACCACAGAGCTCCGAGAGCTGAGAGTTTAGAAGGGAGACGTGGAGGCAGATGCACTTAGCAGGAGGTCTGGTTTACAACTACTGGATGAGGCATCAGACTAGCTGGCCACGTTATAGAAACCCTTCATGGATAGTTATGGAGTATATTACCTCCATTCTATAATTGTCACTCCTCCACACATTCAACAAGTTCGGAAGGCACATCTTAGGGACATGGACTACGAGGCCTGACGTACTCATATATCCTCAGGACAGGCTCTTGAAGGATTTTATGAAGGTGGGTATCATGTCTCCTTTTCATAGGATGCACTATGGTACCAGTGATGCTACCAAAGGAGGTGTTGAGGGAGTTCCACACATCCCCTTTGGTGGTACATCCTGGTGTGGTGAATATGTACCAGGAAATTCGGTGCCAGTACTAGTGGCCAGGGATGAAGACTGCACAGAGTCAGCAGAAGTCTTATGCCTACAAGAGATAGAGACCCTTGGAGTTCATGGAGGGAGACCATGTCTTCCTACGGGTCTCACCCCAACAGGGATTGAAGATATTTGGCCAGGGCGGTAAGCTATCTCTGAGGTTCATCAGACCTCTCCAGATTCCCAGTAGAGTGGGAGAGGTTGCGTACTGTCTAGATCTTCCCCCACAGATGCACTGGGTGCATAATGTTTTCCATGTTTCGCAGCTGAGGAGATGCATTCATGATCCATATCACGTTATTGACTAGGGTGAGTTGGACTTTGACGATGGGGAAACTTTTACGGAGTTCCCAGTGGATATAAAGGATCAACAGGAGCGAGTCCTTTAGGGACTGTGGATCCCTCTGGTGCGAGTTTGGTGGCAGCACGGTAACCTCCAGGAGAGCACATGGGAGCAGGAGGCTTAGATTCGTGCTCAGTACCCTCATTTGTTTGGTTTTCCTTGTTTTGGATTTCAGGGACGTAAATCCCTAAGGTGGGGAGAATGTAATTTCCCATAATTTCTATATATATTTTTATATATGGAATTATTTTGAGACTGAAAAATCAGACGACGCGTAATTCCGAGGCCCAGAGTGCCCGGAATGATCCTTCGAAAAATGTTAAGTTTAAAATAGCTCGCGTGGGTGATTTTCTTGAAAAAGTGGAATAACTCTTAAATGGGTTCCCAGATCAGAAATATGAGGGAACCACTGCATTCAGGTTGGTAGGTTTACCCTAGGCACGACTTAATTTTAGTCAGCTCAGGACTCCAGTGAGAAAACCTGAAAATGGATAAAACGTAAATAAAATAATTAAATAAAATTATTTTAATTTTCAAATGCTTATAATTCAAGAACGCTGACATGAATTAAAAATCTGAGACCACCACTAAAATCATGAGTGTATTCTTTCCTTAGGCAGACCCTAACATTGGCCGGCGCAGGCCAATAATGGAAGTTAGTTTTTGGCCGTAAATAAAATAATTAAGTAACAATTATTTTATTGTTAAATTCTCTAACGTCTAAATCATAACTCGGATTAAAAATCCGAGAGTACCATTGGATTCCTGGGGACGTTTTTCCCTTAGGTGGATCCTAACCGTGATCGTCACTGGTCGAGGGTGACTGTTAATAATTTATTAAACTTTTTTTAAGGTACGTTTAGTAAATGTTCGAGCGACTTTTTCTAACTTTTGAACCGGTGCTCGGAATTGAAATCTGAGGGAATTGTTGAATCTGTAGAACCATGATTCGATTATGGGAAGATTCACTTAAACCGTTGTAGGTCAGGAGGAAAAGTTGAATTCTGGAATTTACTAAAAATTAATAAAATAACTTAACAACGTTATTTTATTTCTTTTCTGTAACTGCTAAGTGGCGGTGGCGGGACCGATTATTTGTCAAGACATTACATGGATTAAACCTCTAGCTTTTTAACCTCAACGTTACAACATTAATTTATATTCATAAATGACCCACATTAATGTCATGAAACATGGGTGGTTTACCCATCTATTTAATGGAATCTTGGGTGTGGGTTTATGAAACAGCATCATCAAACGAGGAACCTCTGGTGAAGTCCTGTGGAAACTTCCACCGACAAAGAATAGAATCTTGGGTGCAGATGATCTGAGATCGATGAATGCTGATGACTTCATCCGACAAGGACCCTCCTCCCGCCACAACCGCGACACCTCTAGTGGTCCTCATGGTAGGGGGTTTATTTTATTATAGTTATCTATGGTGACTTATTTCCTTCCACTTGTTATCATGTTAAAGCGGAGGGAGAGGGCCAAATGTACAAGGCTCGGACCCTCCACCACTTCGTTCTTGTTGCATTCTTTGGGGGACAATTATCCAAATCTTTGGAATCTGGAATCTGGGAGTCGCGCAGTGATGGCGGCATCCCGAGAAGCCCATATGCATGAGAGGAAGTGAAAACTAAGCTCTTGAGCGTCGTCGGCGCCCCACGGAATAAGTTCCAGTGCTACACCGGCGCGGACGTGCTGGCAGATGAGGGAGGTAGATGACAACTGCCAGCTGCGGTGGAAGAGCGGTGCCAGTCGATGCCATGGCGGTCGGCCGCAGAGGTGGAGGCGGTGTGCCGTCACGCGCCATGACGAAGCTAGAAAGAGACCCACTCCCTACGGGTACCGCGGGTGATGAGGTGGTGCTATGTGGAACTACCAATTTAATGGAGTCACACGGCTCCTTTGAGACATTCGGGAGTAGCAGATTGCGCGACCCCGCATGGGTCGCGCTAGTCGGCGAGCTGTGCCATGGTGGCCCGGCCCAACCGGGCCAGCCCAGGACGGTTCGAGCCAGGCCGGGTCGGGTTGGGCCAGGCCATGTCAGTCTTACCGGGTCGAACCAGACCCGGACCCCTCTTGGGCCCATATACACTTAAAAGGTTGTATCTTGCAAACCAGACGTCTGTTTGAAAAACCATCCACGGCACTGGGATCCTTAGAGAGAGGTGGTACTTTTGAGATACTCCACATGACTTTCGGAGAAATTTGGTGTTTGGTCGGGTTGGATCATACCTGAATCTAATCGAGCCCTCAGCACTAAAATGCCTATAGCTTACAGACCGGGTGTCCGATTGATGCGGTGTCTGTTGCGTTGTAACCCTTATGACATGACAGATCATCGGGTTACTTCCTTGTGGAACTTTGTGGTGGTTAAGGTATGACTGATAACCAGAGGATCAGAAACAGGGTGTTTCTTTTAGTGAGAGTTAGGATGGCTACTCCATTGATGACTCAAGTCGCGGGTATTCCTTACTCCTCTAATTCGGTAGAGACAGGACTCCCTACTTCATGAGTGCAGGTTTGTTTCCATCTGATTGTTTTTTCTATATTTGGAGTTGGTACTCTCCTATTAGACTAGGGTGTAGGTCCTCCATACTTAACTCACAAAGAGTCAGTTACTCCCCTATCGGGTATGGTTCGGGTCCTCTATGTTAGGATTAGGTACTCCCCTATCAATCCAGGGTGTGAGTCCTACTTATGTAGTGCAATAGCAGAGTCGATACTCCCTTGCAGTGCCAGGGTGCGGGTCCTCTAGCCTGGGGTCGGTACTCCCCTAACATACTAGGGAATGGGTCCCCCACAACAAAAAAACTACCAGAGTTGTACTCCCATACCAGGAAAGGTGTGGGTCCTCACATATAGAGTTGTTACTCCCCTACCATTCCAGGGTGCAGGTCTTCTAGCCTGGGGTCAGTACTCCCATGATGTACTAGGGCGCGGGTCCCCCACAGCAAACAAACTACCAGATTTGTACTCCCCTACCGGGTAGGGTGCAGGTCCTCACATATGGAGTAGTACTCCCCCATCTCCGAGTAGAAACGAGGAGCGAGTCATTCAGGGGAGTTGGAGCTCCCTCGAATGCAGGACACAATGTCGAGGAGTGGGCCTCTTCACTTGGTTTCCATTTGTCTTTCCTCGAGTGCAAGATTGTGACTATGAGACCTCTAGTGTCAGGCACTAGAGGTAGTTTTAGCCTAAAGTTCCTGATGGATCACGTCCTTTTGGACGTTCCATTAGGAATGGTTGAGTTGTAGCTAATGGAGTACATCTCTCAGACAGGTGCCATTAGGGATGGCCAGTTCATGGAGCGTCTACTCCTGATCCTCGAGTTACTCTTTGAGCCTTATTTGGAAATCCTGGAAATAGATTGAGGTTGGGGCCTTATGTTTTATTGTAGATGAGACAAGTATATTTGGTTTGAGCTGTGTATTTTTATTTGTGTTTTGTGATTGAGATCATGCTTTTTGGTTTCCCTTTGTGGAATTCTGAGAGACCTTCCTAGGTCTTGGGGTCCCTATTGGGTATTGTTATACTCACCCATGCACTGGCTTCACCCGACCCTTGTTGTGTCTTGTGAAGATGACGTGCAACCTTGATTGAGACTCGAGGAGCTAGGACCAGACGGTGGATGGTGGTGACAGATGACATGGAGAGCTGTGGAGATAGGTTGTACCTACTCTTTAGGTAGGATCCCTGGTGGAAGATCTCAGAATCTATTTTTTGTTTTCAGTTGTAGTTGTATCTTTTCAGTTGTGCTTGAATTATTACCCCTTACTTTCAGTATACTCTTTTACTACATTAGTTTTACTTTGTGGTTACATATTTTTGTATTCTTGGGTTGTGTATTTGTACCAGTTTAAATGTAATGCCTTCCCATTTTAGGGATACGCCTTTCCGGTGCTAGTTGCCAACCCCTGGACTATGGAAAGCAGGATTATGGTAGTCATGGCATGGGCCTTGGGGTACAGGTCGTGAAAATACCATTAACATAACTCTTCATTTGTTGAATGGCCTCCCGAGCCCCATCATCATCTTATCGAAGCCCATTCAAGTGAACATATTTGGTCTCCTCGGTCGAGTGAATTTTTGTCGCCACAGTTGGAATACCCATATTTTTGGGATCCTTCTAATGAATGGTGAAGTTGTATGATCTCCCCCAGGTGGAATCTAGTTCTTTCTAAATGCGTGATATTTTAATAGTTTTCTCATTGATCCAATTTCTAAATTTTTCTAACTTCTTATCATGGTTGGCCTCTACCTAGGATAATGCATTTTGGAGATGATCAGTGTTGACAAGAATCTTTACCTTTATGAGGTTCTATTAAATATCATGTTCTCACTTTAATTTGTGAATGATCCCCTTCATAGTGAAATGAATCGTGCGGTAATAAAATATACAGTATCCCAGAATACAAAACAGAAATAAAAGTAGATAGAATCACAAAGGAAGGACTTCAAAAGGTGTCTTCGGGATTGTTTTATAGATGTCCTACCAGGTCATACGAAATGTGATGTGAAGGTCATTCTAAATCTCAAAATCTAACTCAAATCCACTGTTAGAGGGAGAAATATATTCTGGGATCATTACAATCAATGAGGCACCCTGCCATCCTCCCCTAGGTTTGGTTGCATTAGTATAGAGGAATTAGTATGGAGGCTCCTCCCTCAGGCTTGGTTGAAAAATTTAATGGTACTGGACATAGACGATAATAATTTTTAGCATTAAGATGATAATAAATAGAAGAGGTATGGGATGATCAAAGTAGATGGTGACACTCACCTAATGATGGGTCAGTGGATTGGGTGGATTCTTCTCTAACATCCCTGACCTCAGCAGTTTGAGCTGGAGCCTCTTGATAAGAGGTACTATCCTAAGTCTACCTAGAGCTCACTAAGAGAATCTCACAAAGATCCCCCATTTTGGGATCCCCTTGAATCAGTGCTCCCTCATCAATGGGAGTGTGATAGACTTCATCACCTTGTTCATGCATCGATGTTACAACATTCTCTATGGATGAAGCTTCATGATTCAACCAGTCATGATCAAAACATTAGGCATGAAAATAGGTTGCACAAAAAATGAAGTCTCACATCCATTCAATTCCATATTAAATTCCTCTAAATCTTCTTAATATGTGAGATGATTAATGTATTCCATCATTTATTCAAATTTCATTTCACGATTTCTTCTATAATGTATTAATGTCCCAAGACCTATGGTAGTCTCACCCATGGGGATGCCAGAAACATTTGGATCAAGACCCAGCACAACACCCTTTTTCAATGAACTGAGACCCCAAACAGCTTCCTCATAGATTCTATATGGTTTTCATTAGTCATCAAAGGGTCCTATGGTGAATGATATGAACCTAAAATGTCATAATAAATAAAATTTCAGATTCATCATATAACACCTTATCAATCAATTTAAAATTGAAAACCTCTTGTGTTTCATGATATGATGCTCATTACTATCTAACAATTGAATAAATTCTACCTGGAGATGGCCATCAGTTGTCACTAACAACAACATATTCCCCCAATATTTTATCATCTCTTAATTTTTTTAATCTTATCATTATCTCTATACATTCATTCCAATTTCTTGAGTGTGATGGGTCACTCGTGCAGATTTATGTATGGTGTTTGGATCTCCATTTTTCTACTGTTATATTTTTCTTGTGATGGACCATTCTGGTATTGTTGTGTTTTTTGAGAGTTGTGACTGGTCACAATCATATAATTACATGATTGTACCAGGGTTGTGGACAGTGTGTGAGTCAATGTTGAAGAAGTGCGGGAATGTAATTTTTTTATCTCACAATTTCTAGCATAATGAAAGGAATCTGTAGACTGCATGTTCGAGAAGAGCAACGTGTTTTCAAAATTCACATCCATCCCCTCTTCCTCCATTAGTAGATATTAGACTAGAAGATTTATAGACCATAATGGGCTAGTTTTGTACCATTGTCTATCTGTGTTGAGCATTAGCTAGTATACAATCCTAGACATCACCAATGTGAACAAAATAGAACATAAAATCCCTCCAAATATGGCTTGCCTTCTCAGATATGGCTTCTCAATAGGTGATGCCTGGATCTCCAATCCTAGGTCCATCCACAAAGAATAAACAAAACCCCCTTTCCCTGTGTATAAGTCAGACCTACATGGGAACCTTCCATAACTACTTATGGCTTGATTCTCATTTCAATGAGGCATGTAGTGATTTCTAGACCCTAAGTCATGGGACCATCCATCATTCTGAAAAATATAAAAGCCCCTTTTCCCCATATAGAAACCTGATTGACGTGGGTAACAATTACTTTAAGAACTACACTTTTCATGATTAATTCTCCAACAAGATATGTAGTGACTCCTTGGTCCTATCCCTTGGTCTAGCACTAATATGACTTTCCACATCAGGTGACCCATGTCCTTACCAAAATATGTTAAACTGCATAGCTAACACCCTCATTGCATGATAATAAACTGTACGATATCTTCAAGAACTTTGTTTTTCTCGATTCTCATTTCAACAAGGTAATCATGATCCTGACTGCAATACATTAAAATTCACACCAGATGTCCTCATTTCATGATAAAAAACTACATTATTTCTTTTAGAACTATGTGTGTCTTGATTCTCATTCCAATGAGATACATAGTGATGTCTGGATCTTTAATCATGGGCCCAAACAAAACAAAATATAAGAAATTTTCCCACACTTCTATGTATGATTCAGATCTACATAAGAGGATTCAATATGGTGTCTCACCCTATGCATGATCCCATATTAAAAAATAGTTTCTACACACATTAATTCAATTAGTATGGGGAACCTCTTCAGAACTACGTGAGGCTTGATTATTTCCCCAACAAGGTACATAGTGATGATTAGGTCCTATAACCTAGTCTAGTTGTAGTATTACTATATTTCTCATGTCGAGTCACCTTTTTCCTTACTAAAAAATATTAAACTACTAGCTAATGTACTGGCTGTATGACTTTAAACTGCAAGGTACCTCAAGAACAATTTGTGTCTTAATTCTCATTATAGTGAGATATGTAGTGAACTTATTCCTCATGTCCTAGTCTTAGCCATAGTGTAAATAAAAATACCCCCTCCCCTGCATATAATCAAAGATCTATACAAGATCTCTTAATTAGGGTCCCCTCATTATGGGGTCCACCAAGGAAACAGAGATGTCCCCCTCTTACATATGAGTCAAATTTATGCAAGGGACTCTATGCTTCATGTATAGTATAAGTCCAAATTATTCCTTTTTGATAAAATATATCCCTTCCATACATCATACTTCTAATTTTAGAGACTATCAAATCCTCATAATCTTTCTTCAGCCACTACTGATAGAATATCTGATACCTGAGGAATCCTCTTTCTGACTATGCAGTAACATAGACTAGTTGACTATTCATAAATTCGACCAAATAATGGGTTTTTTAGCCAAAGGATACCACTATTTGACTATGCAGTAACATTCCTTAGTTTTATTTTCACAAAGTTGCTGAAAAAATGGATTTTTCAACCAGTGGTAACTTCACCCACAGAAGAAATCTCTTCTGTCCTCATAAGGTTTGATGACATTATGTTGGAACCTATGATTTGAATCAGTTTTTGTCTATCCATCACATATTTTTTCCATATCCTTTCTCCCAATATATGAACCCCCAATACCATGGATTACAATTTCCTCCCTCTTGTTTGAATTATTTTGGAACAACCTTAGTTCAGAAGGTCACATATCACATATAGTTTCCATAATGATGGGGTCCTATTCATATGACCTAAAACTAAAGTCACCATATTTCCCGTGTTTGGGTCATACCTATGTATGAAACATATCCCCCCCATTCCTGGGTAATTTGGACTTGTAATGTTCCATCCATATTCATGCACTTTTCCTCCACAAAACCAAACCCTATGCCCATGGAAATATGAATCTCAAAAAACTTCCTTCGTCCACCAGCAATAGAATTTAAGAATTCCTAAGAACTCATTTTCCTAAATATTTTGTAACAAATCTCAATTGGATTAGTATAAGTTTCCCAAAAAAACTATCCTTTCAGCCAAAGCATTCCACTATTTGACTATGTAGTAACACGCCCTAGTTGGATTTTCATAAAGTATCCCACAAAACGGGGTTTTCAATCAGCAGAAATGTCATCCTAGGGTGAGTCCTCCTCTATCACCATAATCCATTTCCCCATAAAAATTTCAAATATGGATATCACCAGATAATATCTTATAACTTTCTCCTCTCACACCTAAATATTATAGCACGTTCCTAGATAGATCATAAAGAATGAGAGAATCATCAATCTTTTGGCCAAAGCGAAATACCTTAAATTATAGTACCCCTAATTTCCTTATTGTATTAAATTAAAATGAATAGAATAATTTCATTATTGTATAACATTAAACTATATAGCATAACTTCCTAGTCACATGACATTAAACTCTTAAATAACGTCCTCACCGTAAGATGTTAATCTACATTTTCAATGTCATGGTCGCACGATATTAAACTACATGATGATTCATCCCTTGTAATAAAGGGGACTTCCCCCTTGACATCAATCATCTAAAAAAATATACCATCCTTAACCCAAGCCAAATTCATGTAGAAGTTGTTTCCCATTCATGGTAAATTCCAATAGAGATGTTATCTTCATTCTCAGACATATTACCTTAGAAAAACCAACCATCATGGTCTTGAGAAATATGAATCCCCCTAAACTTACTTTGGACATTAGTAATAGAATTTTTAAAATCCCTAATAATTAATTTTCCTAACTATGATATAACATACATTATTTGTATTTTCATAAGTTTCGCCCCAAATTTCAGGGCCTGCCGGCTAGAAGATGACATTGTTTGACTATGCAGCAAAATGCCCTAATTAGAATTGCATAATGTCTCCCACAAATCATGTTTTTTAACCAATGGTAACTTCATCCTTAGTATAAAACTCCTCTATTACCAAATATCATTTTTTATAGCCAAGAACCACAAAATCATGGATCAAAATTCTATATTGGGCATCTGAAAAATGTCAGAACATTCTTGTTCAAGAAGCCTTGTTTAGGTCTTCATTTCAAAACATATATTCAAAGTTGTCCAACCTAAAACACCATCCTCAATATTCAAACTTCCATAGAATTAAACCTCCCATAAAAGGATACATAGTACTCATATAATTGAAAATTTTTAAAGGGAACCCGTGACAAAATTAGAGTCTCATATTGCTAGGCCTGCACTCCTTGTAGTTTAGAAAAAAAATCAATCATTGAAAAGAAATAGGCATAAAACTTCTTAGGATGAAAACCCAAAAGGGTAGGTCTAAGAAAAATCCAAATCTTGTCCACACAGTCTTCAATATATTGTACTTAGGAAAAAATTTGGGTAATGACACAAAAGACACAATATTTTTAGTGTTTTCAAAATGACCCTAAAATTAGTCAAACTATGCTCACTAGGCCCTATGGATTAGGAAAATTTTAGATTGTTTCCCCATCCCTATCCCTTTGGTTAAAATTATATAATACAAATATTTCTTGTTATGAAAATTACATTCAATTTTTTTTATGATCACATAAGGAAAATAGGGATGAATACACAGATGATTAGATCAAAATTCATTTAATTTATGAAACAAAACAAAATCACAGGAGCATCCAAAAGATGGAATCTCTCCATCACACTTTACAAAAGACCATCAACATAACTCTTCATTTTTTGAATGGACTCCTGAGCCTCATCAACAACTTATCGAAGCTCATCCAAGTGAACAGCTTTGGTCTCCTCGGTCTAGAAAAGTTCCTTCACCGCAGTCGCAATAGTAGTGGACCCATCGGTTTGGGCTCCTTATAATGAATGGTGAAGTTGAATGATCCACCCCCCTAGTTGGCATCTAGTTCTTTCTAAATGCATGATATTTTAATATTTTTCTCATTGATATGATTTCTAAATTTTGCTAACTTCTTAGCATGGTTGGCCTCCACCTGGGATAATGCATCTTGAAGATCATCAGTGTTGACAATAATCTTTGCCTTTATGAGGTTCTATTAAAGACATTTTCTCGCTTTCATTTGTGAATGATCTACTTTATAGTGGAATTAATCATGAGGTAATCAAATATACAGTATCCTAGCATACAAAACAGAAACATAAGTCAATAAAATTTCAAAGGAAGGACTTCAAAAGGTGTCTTAGAGATTTTTTTATAGATTTCTTACCAGGTCGTATGAAATGTGATGTGAAGGAAATTATTAATCTATAAATCTAACTCAAATCCAATTTTATAGGGGGAAATGTATTATGGGATCATTACAATCAATGAGGCACCCTGCCATGCTTCCTTAGGCTTTGTTGCATTAGTATGGAGGCTCCTCCCTCAGGCTTGGTTGCATAAGTTATTGGTACTGGACATAGACAATAATAATTTTCAGCATCAAGATGATAATTAATAGAAGAGGTATGGGATGATCAAATTAGTTGGTGAAACTCACCTAGTGATGGGTCAGTAGATTGGGTTTATTATTCTCTAACATCTATGACCTCAGTAGTTTGAGTCGGAGCCTCTTGATAAGAGGTACTATCCGGAGTCTACCTAGAGCTCACCAGGAGAAGCTCACAAAGATCCCCCATTTTGGGATCCCCTTGAATCGGTGCTCCCTCATAAACAGCAGAGGGATAGAATTCATCACCTTTTTCATGCATCGATGTTGCAACAGTCTCTATAGATGAAGCTTCATGATTCAACCAATCATGATCAAAACATTAGGCATGAAAATTGGTTGCACAAAAAATAAAGTCTCGCATCCATTCAATTGCATATTAAATTCCTAAAAATCTTATTAATATGTGAGATGATTAATATATTACATCATTTATTCAAATGTCTTGTCAATATTTATCCTAGAATGTATTAATTTCCCAAACCCTATGGTAGTATCACCTATGGGGATTCCTGAAACATTTGGATCAGGACCCGGTACAACACCCTTTTTTGATGAACTGATACCCCAAATAGCTTCCTTAGAGATTCCATGTGGTTTTCATCAGTCATCACAGAGTCCTCTAGTTCATGATATAAACCTAAAATTTCATAAGGAATAAAATTTT
This sequence comes from Viscum album, assembly GCA_963277665.1. Taxonomy (NCBI): domain Eukaryota; kingdom Viridiplantae; phylum Streptophyta; class Magnoliopsida; order Santalales; family Viscaceae; genus Viscum; species Viscum album. Next base: position 692,598,494 of record OY728167.1, read on the forward strand.
AGAGTAATTACATAACCCCTTATGGTATACCTTGGACATTACCAGAATCCTACTCCATGTCTACAGTGGTAGGAGTGATTATAGGAGGAGATTATATATTATCAACCCTTGACACTTCTTCTTTTTGGGAGATAACTCACCAGCAGGAATCCATGCTTGGTCTGAAGCATCCTTCTTCGTTCTTAAAGCCTCATTTATAGGCTTCTTAAGAGAGGAAAGGGAAGAAGATTCTACAACCACAAACAGGGTTAGACATTTTTGATGGATAAATCATAGATTAATGATACCATAGAGACTTACCATCACTGAAGTGGTTATTAACAAAATATTGTATTCTATGATGTTCTTACATTTTCAACAGAGGAAGGATGGCACCAGTAACATCAATGATAGGTATCGGAGGGGGAATTTTAGTTTCTCCCACCATATCATCCTCCATTATCTGCTGGCCCAGGGATAGATCTCCAAGTTTGGGAGATGATTCATTGGTTCTGAGTAGGGTCCTATCTATTCCATATTTCAATGATGAAATCTCTAAAAATTTCCCCAGTCCCACTACAAATCAATATGACCTTACCCTCAGAAATAGTGCTTTGTTTGAGATAAAATAAAGAACAAAAGTGGACATAATAAAAGGATAACATACATCATTGATATCTACATAGTTAATCCATTCATCAAAATAAGGGTGGTCAACCCCTTTAATAACACCTATCTTGACATGTCCTCCATTCGTCGCATGGAAGGAATATAGTTTCTAGTTTCATAAATAAGCATATCTATTTCTTGGATATAAATCCCCGCCTTAATGGGATTATCCTCAAAGAGAAGATTGAGTGGGTCTTGAGCATCTCTTATCTCTAGAATCTGTATCCTGGAATGAATAAGTGACCATACGACTTTAGCATCAGGATACATGTCTTTCCAAAATTGGATTTCCTCTGGTCACATGTATTCAAAGGCCTACATGGCTTACTGCGAAGATGATTTGATGACCTTTGGTTTCATGGGCATCCCAAATCTCTCCATCATAGATGAAGGATGGGAAATGGAACTTGGGTCTCATCTAGATGATAGAGAATAGACCTCCTATGCCCATCCTCAGCTATCAAAACCCTCCTGACTTGAGTTGGTCGAATGAACCATGCTTGAGGTCATTTGGACGAACTTGAGACCTTTTCATCCGCAGCCTCTGAAGGCATAATAATCCCCCACTGGGGGATAGGAAAAAACTTATGTAAGAGGAGGAGCCTTTCTACCTTACTTTCCATGCTTGAAAGTTGTTCCATCCCTGAATCGAGATATAACTTCTAATAACACTCCCTCGGGATATGATGAAATCTAGGCCTCATCATACCAAGAGGTCAGTAAAATGGATGCACCCACTGGAGACAAGTTGATTGCTGCCTGAGTTAGCTCCATCATTGTAAGCATCCACATTTGTTGGGATACTATTGGGTTCTTTTCTAATTAGACACCCACCAAAGGAGATACAATTATTTTTTTTGGAAATTGAATTGGTGTAAAAATTTGTATGGATAATAGGCCTTATATATAACCTCAACAACAATACGGGTCGCTAGCACACTATCCGTACAGGCAATCATGTACGATCATAGATAATCGCCAGACTTTATATCATCAGAAAATATCCTAGTAGTAAGTTATCTATATGTGAAGAAATTGAATTCATTTAATAGGTTCAGCCTCATCAAGGTCTCATAGGACTTTAGGAAAAAAGATTGTATACTAGAAACGACATGAAAAAATGGTCGAAAATGGACCCTGGGAATATCGACCCCACTTAACACAACATATGATATAAAGTGTGCTATGACCTATCCCCAAAATACTTGTAATGGCCTAGAAATTCTGAAAGGGGCCTTCCCTACATGAATGTGAAGAAGGCATCAGTGAATATTCCCCATGAAATGGATTTCTAACCCTACATGCTTCTTCTCTTCCAGCTTGGACTCAGTGACAAATGTCCCTCTCCTCACTCCACCGTTTGATTCATGAAAAAGAAGCTGATAGACACTTATCCACATGGTTAAAATCCTTCAAGACGCGTGTTTGAAGGTATACTAGACTTGTGTTTATACCCCCATTTTTTTTAATCACCCTTTTCCAATGTTGGCTAGAATGTACCAAGAGCACCCCGCTTCTTCATCTTGGGACAACCCATAATATGTTTTCAAGTGGGCCCCTACCCCTTTGACTCTAGGAAGACACTCGTCTATGTTTCAGGATGGATATCCCTCCTCAGGTGGGGTTCTTCGTTCTTAATGTCCTAAGATATCTTCAACAGCTCATGTGCTAGAATTGGTGTCCTTTCAGTGTCATCCCACATCTCTCTTTGTCAGATGAACTCATCATACATATCTCCAAGGTTCATAGCCCCAAAGATCTTATGGAAATCCCATAATCTGATACCAACTTCTCCATGCATCGGGTGGAAAGAGTTCATTTTCAGGCTCCATTGGCTTAGCATCTCGAGAATGAATACATAGTTCTTATATAAGTATATATGGTCCACCCAGAAGGCTTCATATATTTACACTTCTTTCAACTCAATTACGAAATCAGTAATAGTATGGAATTCTGATTACACCCACACACACTTGGTCCTAACACCCCCTCCTGGTCGGAGATCCCATTCTTCCCTCCAACCCTTCAAATTGTTTTCTTGGAATCAAAGAAGATTAATGGGTAACAGTGTAACTTTAATTCTATTGTGTTTGGATTTAAATCTAGTGCACATCGGCTATGATACATAATGTAGACTGTGGATGATGTCCCAACATTAATATTTGCACCTATGACAAAAATTTTAGCAGTAGTGAAGTTCTTGTAGTCTTGAAACTAGGAAAGAGGAGTGTAATTATTCAACTCCGGTATGAATACCTCCTTTATATGGTCATGTCCATAAAGTGGTATATAGTTACTCTTAGGGTACTCATGATGATACTTCATCAGATTCCCCACCAGATCTGGTAGATTGGTATCAGGTACGTCAGAGTAGTCAGGCCCTGCAGTTTTTACCATCCCCCCAATGTGATTTATAGTTGTTAATCAGAAACTATAGTCTTCCAACCAACCATTGAACCTACAAATAATCACTATTATTTTCATTATAAATAAGTATTAGTCTTGAAAAAATTTCAAAAATGTGGAAATTTGGGAAAAGTCATGAGCTCGCAAAGGGTTCCCGCACATGTGACCTCACACAGGTCCATCACCCAAGAGGCCTTGTGTGGGTCACTCACCCAAACATTCATTTGTGTAGGTAGGTTTATACCTTTTATACAATAATGTATATTTAGTAAAAAATATTAAGAGGAATGTTTATGCTAAATACTAGCGTGGAAAGACTAGAGGTACATAAACTTTTGGACCATTTGCTGAAACTAGCATCCCTATTTATAGATGCAAGAGACCCTTTACATGGCCCACATGTATGCCCCACATATATGATCGACCCGTGTGGAAGACCTATGTGGGAGACCTACACTAATGACCTCTGTGATCCATGGTCCCTTTTATCCCTTTACCTCAGGATCAAACTCTCATCTTTTGATTAGGTCCAATCCTAGGGGGGATTTTGTTGAAACTCTATTTTCTCATATGGATGAAATAGTGTTAAAGAAAAATACCTTATAGAGAATAAAATATAAGAAGTAAAGAAATCAAAGAATTGAAACTTCACTGAAGACCCTCCATGCAAGTCCCATAGAACAATGTCCGTACACAGGGTACCTGCACATGAGCCTACACGATAGCCCTTCACATCAGCCTACATGAATGACCTGAACATAATCCTACATGAGATATCTCTGTGATCTATTTCCTTCACCCATGGTCCCATATTTTTCTATAAATAGGACCATGGGACTCTTCATTTTCATGGAAAAAAATCTTGAAGAACTCTGGATGCTCTGCTCTCCCTAGTCCTTCACCCAGGCCCTCATAAACCTTCGAGGTACCCCTCCAAAACCTAAAGAAGAGTGAACGAGGGGGAGTGGAACCAAAGTCCTCAAAATTATAAAAAAACATAACACCTATGTGTGTAACCCTCTCCCCATGTTTGAAGAAAACTAATTTGAGGTCCCCTTCACTAAAAAGAGACCTGCATGATACACTTTTGAGAACACCTTTATAGAGACCCCTGAAACCTTGAGAAAATCATTTCCAAATTATTATTTTTGAGGTGGTATATCTCCCAAAGTACATTCAGATCGCACAAGACTACCTACATTAAGCATTTCCATCTTTGTAGGCATACCGTACGTGATACTCCCTTTGATCTCTTAAGCCTCTACCCTACGCAAGCCACTTCTTAGGCCCTCTTCCAAGACACCAATGGCATGGCCTCTATTCCTTTGGCTCCTTTTTCTAAGAGGGACCAAATTGAAACCAATACCAAAGCATTCGGACTTGAAAATCCATGGAAAGAGTCACACCAATGAGTCTCCCATTTGGATATGAATTCCTTCAGTTAGTGGTGTCCCTCTCTTGTCCTACCTGATAGGTAGGGTCCTTTGAGTGCATGTGAGTATGCATTCCCTTGGTCATGAAGACCCCAACCCTGGGGGTGGTTTCAAGGAACTCCCAGTGTTGGGTATTAGGGTTAGGACCATGTGCTTACGTAGTTGTACCTAAGAGCTGGAGCCTCTAGTTCTAGGTAGGGAGGGTGATGATCACCCTTGCCTTTCCCCTCGATTTAGAATGAGATCCCCCCTCGAACCAATTTCCGGGAATCCATAAGCCCATATAATTTTCTACAAGACCTCTCATTCTTCATTACTTCCTCCTTATCCATACCCACAGGCGTATCCAAGTGTCAGACATGACTATCTGGGATACCAAATGAAAATAAGAGGCAAACACCTCAAATACCCCTCTCTATCTCCCTTTGGGCCCATGGTACAACGACTAGATTAAATGGTCACCAGAGACTACTTTATTTACCCCTTCCTTTGGGTTTTGTCCTCTTCCATCATTGGACAAAGAATATTGTGTGGTTTCTTGGATTTAATGCATCCTCTTGTTTCTCACACTGAGCATGAATCTCGTGGTCTTAGAGGTTGGTGGTAATCATGAAATCTACATGATCCCACGCATGAAGGAAGCCTCAGTGTGTAATCCCTAATGAATTGAACTACGAGAACTCTAATACCTATTATAATCAAGATATGTAGGAATCCTACATAAGTCCCGTTATCAATGGAAATCATTTCAAGTGTAATCCCCAACCAAACCAGGGTATCCTTCTCAGGAATAAGCCTCAAAATCCAACTGATGGGAATCATAACAAGTGTAATCCCCAACTTAATCCAAGGGAATCATCCTTAGGAGTAATCCCTAACCAAATATCTCAAACCATCATTGAATCCTTTTCATGAATAATCCCCAACATAATCCTCTTAAAGGGCCTTACTCATCTGAGAAACAAACCTTTAGAGGTCCACCAAAGGAATGGGTCCTCGAAACTGAACCATGTGGGCTTTGATTACAATCTAAGTGGGATACATAGGAAGCCTACATAGGGTCCAAACCAAGCACCCCATATAAAAACTAATTCTCTCTAGGCCACACTCCCATTAGGGTCTTATTCAACCAGGTAATTCATATCCCATTTAGGTTCCCCAGGCCGCTTTAGCATAAGTCCCACACCAAACATTGACTATGCATCTTCTGCCTAGTTTTCCTTACTACATGATATTAAACTACATGGTTTGGTCCTTATCACATGACCATAAAAGATATGATGCCCCTCATTAAGTGGAACCAAACTATGTGGGTTTTGATTTTTTCACAAGGGTATGTTGGAATCCCATTCATGGGTCTAATCCTGACATAAAAAAAACTATCATCTCCCTGGATGATGATACACTCCAAAGTTCCCCACTTTGAAGAAGAAAACCAAAATCATCTCATTAATGAAAAAATAATCCCCAATAAGTACATAATAATATACTATTTATAGAGAACCTTGGATAAATATAGATATCTTCATGGATGAAGAACCTCAGAAACATACAGATGATTCTAAGTTCCATACGTGATAATAATTAATTTTGAATTCAAAGGTAACCTAAATCATACTTGGGAATTGATGAATAATTAATGAACACGTCTTAAATCTATAAGGGGGTCCTGGAGTAGGAAACAATTCCCCCCAAAAGGGTGTTATGAACTCGACCTCCCATCCTCTTGACCAATGTGAGTTCTTAAGTATCATTAGAAAAACTCACAATTGAGTGTCTCCATTTGGAAATAAGGTACCTCATGGTTATAGAACCATTGGGTGTTTCGGGTTTCATGACCAAATCCCTTTGGAATCCATTCAAAAGTAGTTATCCCGACATGAATGATTGTAAAAAATTCAACCCCCTACAATCAATCGTCGTGTGACAAATTTTTCATCGAAAACAGAATGTAAATGGGTTTTTATTTTATTAATCAAGAGTTAAACATATATATATATAAATATGTATAATTATGTATGAAATTGTTTTCAATAGGATCAGACATGTCTGCTTATTCCTCTCATAAGAGAGGCCCTGGTCATGGTATTTCATCATAGAATTTTGAAATGACCCTTAACGTATCATTTGACGAGACATACCATCCTCTAGGGTTGGGTTCCCCTATATTTATTCTCCAGTTGGGTCATATCATATGTGACCCACACATATTTTTATTTAATACATGTGACTGAGCTTTATTCCCAAAGGATACATTAGATTGGCTATGGAGGCAAGTTAAGGTAAGAGGATCATTTTAGTTTCATAGCTATGATTAAAAAATACTTACATTTGTGATAATTTTTTTATTAAATAGAATAATATTAGAGTGTTACACCAATTAGTTTAGTCATGATTTTATGGAAAAAATTTACAAAATGTGCAAATATTATAATGGTAGAGCCAAGAGTGAGCACTGGGTACCAAATACGGGTGCCCCAGACATTCTGGACAGAGTCCTGAGAAGCGTTCTTCCATATCAATGGCGTCAGTTAGTTCCATATTTTTCCCCTAAGGATGAAACATTAATTCTATGTATTTTGGATTATATATTTTAAATAATTTCTATAATGTTTACATGTTTTAAATTTGAATTAATTGAATGTAGTTAGTGTTTGTGCATCATTTTGAGAATCCTGCGTTGCAAGGACCACCTCATAGGCTTGGGACTCATCTCATGTCCTAGATTTTACGTGATGGATTTATTATTCAATTTTTAAATTTATTTTTTAATATGTTTTTTTATATTTATTTCTTTTTGGAATACAGTTATAATAGAAAGGTTTACCAACTGATAAAATGTCGATGTGGATGATGATATGTGATCAAAATGATCCGAAGATTAAATATCATATAGTAAATTCTTGTAATAATTATAAATATATATATATATATATATATTTAAATCTATATATTACAAAGGCTCAATTTGAGGTTGATTTAGAACAACATCTAGAGGACCAACGACAACCTTCCATGTAAAGGAATGGGACATTTCATTAAATTATTGGTCGTGTTGTACATGGATATAGCATTCCATATGGCATGAGGATTTATCATTTTTAGTGTCATGTGATAAGGATGTGGCTCCTATTATGGCTGGGATGACATATCAGATGATTGTTTTGGAGGCATGGATTCATGCTTTCGAGGAGGTAAATGTGCAGTAATTAGATGAGGTTAGAGAACTCTGGGATTATATGATATGGGATGATGGTGTAGAGGATCCTATGATATTAGTTTATATTGAATTTACTTACTTATTATTACATTAATTATTTTAATCATCATAATTTTTATTTATTTTAAGCCCCAACCACACTAGACGTAGGTAGCAGCCATGGTCCTACATGACGCATCAAATTCAGGAGTTGTTTTGGTTTTATCTTTTTGGTTTCTCATTCAAATGGGCTATCCCATTTTGTTTTTTTTGTTTTTAGTAAAGTCAAAAATCATATTTTTATTTAAATTAAAAGGAAATTTGACTATTAATGGATTCAAAAACAACTAAATACATTTATACATATGAGGAAACTTTGGAAAATAATCAAAAAACTTAAATTAGCATTGCAGATAACTCTTTGACCCTTGTTTCAAAATTTAGAAGGTATTAAACCTCTATTGTTGTCTCTGTGAATTTTGACAAAGCCACTTGGATTCTTCATGGTCACACAACCTTGACTATTCATAATAGGGGATCCTTCTCTATCTATTTATTTTCATAATCTTTTTTTCTGACCACATGTAGAAGTGTATCTCAAATTTTTTATCATAAAAGTATTCTATTATTCCATTGGTTAATATATCTAGTTAAGGAAATAAGATACAAGATGTCATCTACATGAGTTCATCTTCTAATTTTACCACAATCATTTCACAAAAACATCAATATTAGAGGATATTAGAGACTCTACTAGAAATTTCCTTTTCACTAATGCCTTAAAACTCTCCATGATATCCACCGTTTTGGTTGTATTTATATTAACATTGGATTTTCATTTGATTTTACTATTGGGGAATTTATTTGGGTGAGGGATTCAATGTCATTTTGGTAGAAAATTTATTTCCTCATTTTTTTTAGCTTTTGTTTTATATGTCACATTCATGGTCTTGTGATATCTGACTACAGGATATCTACTCAGGCAAGCCTCTGTGTCAGTATTGTTGTATCTTCAAAGAATCATTCTCCATCATTGAAATCATTGATGACCCCAATTCTCTTTTAGAGGGTTATTATGTTATATACCATGTTCAAGATATTATTTCTTCTAGAAGTAATTCCCATTAGAGAATTAAAGATAGATGGGTTAATTTAGAGAGAAAACCTCATTCTGATAGAGATCTATAGGTTCAACATACTCAAGAAGAGATATTTTAATAATCAGTTCCTTCAACCATTATCTTCCATTAATCACAATTTCCATGAATTCATCATCCACACCACACTGTTTAACATGTATAATTTCATAAAAAAATTATAAACTCATCATAAATTGATATTTTGAGATCACAACTACAGTATTTGAATCTTTCATTCCCTTCTTCTTATTTAGATAGCACAACTCTTCTATGCTCCACACTCTCCATTTTCATCTTCCACAGTTCTGAATGACATGAAATCTTAGGATAATGATATTTAAGTCATTTAAAAATTATAGGAAGCATCATCATGTGGATTTGATACCATAATTTCTCGGTATGATCGAATGTAGTATGTGTCCCTCATATTTTTAGTTAAGTGAAAAATAACATAAAAGAGTAAAATGCCAATAAAACACACATGTATTGACATGAAATCATGGGAGAATGATCATTGATCCATTTTTTATTTGTAGGAATCAACACTGCATCCATCAGATGCATGTGTGACACGGTATGATGGAAAATAATGGATAACATTGTCTAGTGTTATTAAAATGAAATATCTACCATCATGGGGTAAAAATGAGAAAATTACTTCTAATTGACATGGAAATCTAGGATAACATTACTTGAATCATATGTGTTCTATTGGAATCAACCAGGAATAAATTTGATGCTTCGATTGGTCAGTACAATTAAAAGTTTATTTTTACATTTATTATCATTTTTATAATAATTGGAAGAACATGTGTGTAGGGGTCAAAACTGACCAAATGATCTATGAATAACATGAAATAATAGGAAAATTATTTTTATGTCATTTAAAATCTGTTTGAAGCATCGACACATTGATTAGATAAATAAATTTCTTAGTATGATCAAAAGTCGTGTTTGTCGCTCAGATTTGGAGTTAAGTAAAAAATCATGTAAAAGGGTCCAATAACAATAAAACACAATTATATTGATATAAAATTATGGGATACTTATCACCGAGCTATTTTTGATTTATAGGAATCAACACCACATCCATAAGATCCTTTTTTACACAAGCCTTGGGGTTTTTCTAACCTGAAGGTAGTTGGGTAAATTATTGATCATGTCATCAATTAGAGATCAAACATGATAGTATTTTCCTCTCATATGATGAGTATGAAATTCGATACCTCGATCGAGTTTTACATAGCAACTGTATGAATATAATTTAAATATATATAAGATGTTTTTTTCTATTTTGATGAGGGGAATCTGATGTACACATCAACTAGTTGAATGAGATGTGTTGTATACATTAAATTTTTTAGTCTATACTCAAATATTATAGAATGTTTATGGAGGATATATGGGATTGACAGAAATCATGTCACATATAGCCACTCAACGTATTGGAAAAAGGCAACATATGAAAATGCATGTTATCATGTAATATGGTTGGTGGACATATGTACATAGATAGAACCTTGAAATTGGAGGATGTTAACACCTTCACATTTTCATAATCTGGTGTGAAGTCTAAATATATAACCTTTTTGATGTAGTATTGTGTGGAACGAAAGATTTGATGGTGCATTAGAAACATAATGTGGGATGAATTATTGTACAGAAAACAAACCATGGGGGTTTCTGTTCTAAGGGTTTGATGTTTCATTATGGTGAGACCACAAATCATGAGATTTTATTCTTAACAAACCAATAAATAGGTGTGAAGTTCTTAAAATGATTTTTGGGTGATTATCCCATTGATAATTTCACCAGCAATCACAAATGCCATGATGGTTGCTACTTGGATGAAATAATCTCCATGAACATATGACTTGTCATGAGAGTGTGGGGGAATAACTGAGGTTGGGTCCATGTAACAATAAAATTATGGAAATGTGTGAACTAATACATTTTGGGAATAACTCCTTAACATATATACAACAATTGTTCTTCATAAACTGAAAAGAAAAACATGAGATTTGGTAAAACCATCATTTTCAACTATAATTTTTCATTGCCTATTTATTCTATCTACCAAACCCTAGGAATTTTTTATTATTTAGGATCCAATTTCAATGGAAATGGAAGGGTAAATGGAAATAGAAATATAAGGGGAATTGGAACAAAAAAATATGTTTGGTACAGGGGACCGACGGAGGTGGGATGACGATGATTAAATTAGGATGAAAATGGGGGTGTGACAGTGACGGTGCAAATGGACATAACAATGGTGGTGGGGTGCAATGGTGGTGGAATAGTGTGTTGGAGGGGCACTATGGTGATAGTGAATTGGCATAGTAGTGGTGGTGTGGTATAATGGTGGTGGTTGGGTGTGGAGAATAAATATTATTCATAGAAATTACAAACATATTTAAAATATTAATTTTATAGTAAATAAATATATGTATTAATAAATATTACAAAATAATTAAATATATTTTTAAAGTTATTAATGAATATATAATAATAAATGAATAAATTAAATTAAATAAATTACAAAAAAATAAAATGTGAATTTCGTAAAATTTATGTGAATTAGAAACATATATATGTACACATACATGTCTAATTGGAAATGTGTGTCAATCGGTCATGGATATTTCCATTGTCTCTTTCCCAAGCAAAGAGATTGGGGTTTTGGATCTCTTTATTTAAAACTAGGAACCCTTTTTTTCCATGATTGGGGTCTGGATTTTGACCTTTCCAGTTTCAAGAATTCTTTTTCATAGGTTTGGGTGGGGATTAATGGGATTAACAAGATTTTATAGAATCCTAATATCCTACATGACATCACCCCTGCCATTTGAGTTCTAATTATATTGGACCGGGAGACAGAATAAGTGAGGTTTGGCCATTTTGCACGAATGTTAGTGGAGGTGGACCTTAGTTCCACCCTATTTGATAAGGTTACTATTTCTATCCCTAATGATGTTATTCATCTGATAATTGAGTATGAACAATGACCTATGCATTGTGTGTCTTGTGACATTGTTGGGTATTCAATTGAGTTATTTTGTCAAGTTGTCTGCTAAAAATTCAATGCAAAAGGTCATATGGAGGAGGATTGTAGGAAAGCTATGAAACCAATTTAGGGAGATGTGACTAATGAGAAAGGAGTGGAAGACAATGTATCACATGTATCAGAGACAAGCTCCTCAACTGGAGGCCTCTCCGATAATTCCTTCAAAGCATGCTTTCCCTCCTCCTGGTTGTGCAGTGTCTGGGAATCTATAGGAGGTGAAGGCAGTGAAGTCCAACCTCTCCTTTAAAGATGTTATGTGTAAGAGGAATGAGAAAAACACATATGAAAAATCTCATAGTGAGTATTTTGTTCAAGTTATGATTGATTGTGATCAATGATAGGAACCTATCACTGACAAAAGGATGGGTAAATCGAATTTTATGGATAAGGATAGATTCTAGATGGTTTCTTTTAGAAAATCTAGAACACCCTCTCCTATATCTGGATTGGTAGTGCACCTAATTGAATAGTAATAGATTGAATCACTTGTGACAGTGAAGAATGGGTTTGAATTAAATTTTCATATTCTTGAACCTTCTCTAGGTGTTGTTTTCCCAGTACTCCCTACACCAACTATGCATGATGGCATTGAAAGTGCAGCAGGTGTTGCTATTTGTGGTTCACTAGAAGGAAAGGTGACACCTGAAGAGGCTTTTAATGTCTCGCAGGACTCTAGGTCCATTGATAAATTCACCCTACATGATATTCTCAATATTTCTCATAGTAGGGATTCATTTTGTGAGGAATTTGGAAACACTCAGGCTGATGAACAAATTGGGGACAATACACTTGATAGGGATGAATCTTCTATGAAGAATAACTCTACTGGAGGCATTGAGCCCCATGATTAGGTAGATGACTCATCGAGTACAGATGATCATGATATCAATTGGCGAGCCCCCAATTAGTGGAAGAGAGGCAGACACCTGAGAGGACGAGGCGACACTCAGACAAGAGGCGGTAGGCACAAAAGAAAGTGACTGCTGTCTGATTTTTTTGTTATTGGTGGCGTTTTTGGTGCCATTTTGTTTTCTTTTCACCTTTCTTTGTCTCTTCTCTATACTTTTTATTTTATAATAATTTTCCAAGACCAAGGATCCAAATCTAGGGTTTCAATCGTTCTGAGTAAATCTTACTTAAAAACACATATATATATATATATATATATATTTAAAATTATAATTATATATAAATATATTTATAATTATTTGTGTATAATTATAAATATATTTATATAATTATATATAATTATATATAATTATAAATATAATAAGCATACATTATTTAAATATATTTTTTATAATTGTATAATTATTTAAACATATATATAGATATATATATATATATGTATTTATAATTCTAATTATAAATGATTATATTTATAAATATTTGTATATAAATATATTTATATTTATATAATCATATATATTTATATAATTATATATATCTATATAATTATATATATTTATATAATTATATATAATTATATAATTATCTATATTTTTTTATAATTATATATATTTATATATTTATATATTTATATTTTTAATATATCAATATATATAATCACAAATATAATAAATATATTTATTATTTAAATATATGTATTACAATTTTATAATTGTTTAAATAAATATATATTTATTTAAATATATATATATCATTTAAATATATTTATTATAATTTTATAATTATTTAAATATTTATTTATTTATTTATATTTATAATTATAAATAATTTTTTTTATAATTTTTTTTATAATTATAAATATATTTATATAATAATATATATCCAAAGCGGTGGAGACCGTGATTTTTAGCACATGGTCTCCAAATTTTGTTAAAAAAAGTGAAGTTCAAGGAAACAAAGATGATGTACAACAATTATCCCCAAACATAAAACTGGCTAACATGAGAGCCAGATGAAAAGAGACCAAAGGACCCCCATTAATACATGACCGATTATGAATCCCATCCTAGAAATTGGGCTAAATCCACACTATGAGATCCCATGCAGCCACCGTGAGTCCGCCTCCTGTGAAAACCCCTACACACCCAAAGCCCAAGCATCGTCATGTTGTCGTCCTTCGAACTGTTGGGGAGAATCCTGATTCCGGGCCAAAAATTGCTTTCCAAAAATATTGTGAGAAACCTGGAATGATATACGCAGAATGAAGAAATCAACACGCAGGATTTTTTAACGTGGAAAAACCCTCCCATGCGGAGGATTAAAAAACCACGGGGAAATTCCCAATTATCCACTATGAATCTAAAAGTACAATGAATCCAAGTGATGCCCAAACTTGAATTAGCAATAAAAGAGCGTAGAAAACCTGTGTGAAAACCACACCCCGATACGCCTTTGCCTTCTCTCTGATAAACATCCCGCTGACACCATGTATCGGAAGATCAATCTGTGACAAAATGTCACCCTTCTATCGACGAAACGTCACTACATCAGAGATCTTCACCCGAACATGCGTCAACCTCACACCAGCTTGCGACACCCGAATGATCTCGCCATCATGATGTACCGTCGATCTCCAATCGGGACACGCCACCTGTCAAACGCCGACGCGCCCTCGTCGTCATGCCGTACGGGCCACCGCAAATGCAGCAACCCCTTCCCGGGTCTCTCTTGTCGGCTAAATCTTGCCGGCACACTCCTTTATCTTCAAAATATGTTTCGGCATCCTCCTTATATAGACACCAAGTCCATAATAATCAATTAATGTTGTCAACATCCATTATTCCATCCATTAATATTGATAATTAAATATCCATTAATGTTGGGAGAAAATCCTCAATTAATGTTGATAAAAATCTCTCCATTATTAATTTTCATCTCTCATCAATAAATGTGATGAGTCCCTCCATTAAGAATTTTCCTCTCTCATCAATAAATGTGATGAATCTCAACAATCTCCCCCTTCATCACATTAATGAATGGAACCATCCAACAAACCCAGTTGGAAAGAAAATATGTCGGTATCACACCAACCATCATCAACTGCATAAAATATGATGACGTCCTTTTTCACTTCTGATAAAAAAATTATCAGGTCCCCCTGCAAAAAGAAAATCAAACTCCGAAATCTTCGTCACATTTGTATCAGCACCATGATGCTCATCCTGCTGAATAAGACAAGAACCAGAAGCATCTGGATCCCCCATAATAGTGATTACCGCATAATCTGGAGCACCTGTAGGAATAAAATGCTCCCCCTGCTCAACATCCTATGAGTGGACATGTGTATCACCTCTCTTAACCTGCTTTAATTTCCAAACATTATTCTTCTCCACGCACGCATTTATGATCCTCTTCAAAGCTTCCAAAATCCTCATGTTAAACTGCAACCACGAACCAACCTCCTCTGATACCACTTGTTGGGGAGCTTCCCGATTCCGGGCCGAAAATTGCTTGCCAAAAATATCTTGAGAAACCCAAAACAATATAAGCAGAATGAAGAAATCAACACGCAGGATTTTTTAACGTCGAAAAACCCTCCCATGTGGAGGATTAAAAAACTACAGGGAAATTCACAAATATCCACTATGAATATGAAAGTACAAAGAATCCAAGTAATGCCCGAACTTGAATTAGCAATAAGAGAGCGTAGAAAACCTATGTGAAAACCACACCCCGATACGCCTTTGCCTTCTCTCTGATAAACATCCCGCTGAAACCATGTATCAGAAAATCAATCTGTGACAAAATGTCACCCTTCTGTCGACGAAACATCACTACCTCTGATATCTTCACCCGAACATGCGTAAACCTCACACTAGCTTGCATTACCCAAATGATCTCTCCATCATGATGTATCGTCGATCTCCAATCGGGACACACCACATATCAAACGCCGACGCGCCCTCATCGTCATGCCACACGGGCCACCGTAAATGCGGTAACCCCTTCCCGGGTCTCTCTTTTCAGAAAAATCTTGCTGGCACACCCCTTTATCTTCAAAATATGTTTCTGCATCCTCCTTATATAGACACCAAGTCCATAATAATCAATTAATGCAGTCAACATCCATTATTCCATCCATTAATATTGATAATTAAATATCCATTAATATTGGGAGAAAATCCTCAATTAATGGTGATAAAAATCTCTCCATTAATAATTTTCATCTCTCATCAATAAATGTGATGAATCCCTCCATTAAGAATTTTCCTCTCTCATTAATAAATGTGATGAATCTCAACATGAACTCCACTGTAGTTTATCGTTGTGCCCTAGTATCGCCACCCATGTGTCATCTGTATTACACCACTTCAACATCGGACATGATCACATGAACCCATCATCAGATGGAGGATCTAGAGCAGCGGTAAACTCAAACCGCGCACACGTGCAGATCACTGGAGGTGATCTCTACAACTTATTTCATCTCCTCTTCTAATTCATCTATTATTACAACACATACGGTACTCCCTTTTTATAGGGTTACAATCACACAAATAAAATCAAACAGAGGATAAAACAAGTCTGCAGATGGTTGCGGTAGGTGCCGCCTAATCCTCCAGATCCACACACATCAAGCCTTCTTCGTGGAACTCTTCAAGCCTCCATCCCAATAGTGGATGGTAGGTGTTGTCCAAGGAATAAGAGTTTAAAACTTCCAACATCATCCTCCCATTCCACTAATAGTCGAAATGAGCATGGACCATCATACCCGTGAGCATCCCATACCACTAACAGTGACCATTAGAAACTCTCTCCGGCATCCGAATCCGTTGGTGTCCCCTTGAGAAACCACACCAATGAAATGGCCAGCATGACCATTAAAAATTGAAGGCCACCCGAAGTCTATCCTAGTTGAGACCAACACCCCTTGATCACGCTCACATGTGCATAGAGAAAAAACATTAAATTATGGCTCAATGGTCTATTTAAATGGTGTCGGCCCAAAGAAATCCCACTAAAAACATGCACTGCCTCGCCTGAAAAAAATGACAGTAAGCATACATCCTGTCCCATGCACATTCCACCAAATATGAAAATAATGTGCATCACAAAGTCACCGATCACGGAAAATTCAGCAGTATGGTTTTTTTTTAATTTAATGGGTTTAGGGTGAATAAATTTAGGGGAATGGGTTTTTTGAGCGCCACTTCAAGTGGCGCTTTGCCACCCGTTTTTTTTTTCGCACACCCCTCCCTTTTTTGCACACCCCTCCCTTTTATTGTTTTTTTATTTTGTTTTTTTTGCACCCCATCCCTTTTATGTATTTATTATAATATTAAATTTATAATTATATATTTAAATGTAAATAATTATATATATAATTATTATAATAATTATAATAATATATATATAATTATTAATATTTAATAAGGTTTATTATAATAATTATAATATTATATATTTATAATTATATATTTATTATAAATAAACCTTGTTAAATATAAATACATAATTATAAATTTAATACATAATATAATATTATAATAAATACATAATTATAAATTTAATAAAAGCATAATTGTAATATATTATAATAAATATAATAAATACAAATAATTTTAATAATGTTTATTTATATATATATAAATTTATAAATAAATTTGATATGGTTTAATTATGTATTTAAATAATTATATATAAATTTATAAATTTATAAATAATTATCAATTTATAAATAATTATATATAAATAAACCTTTTATTTGAAATTTATAAATTTATATTTAGATAAAAATTATTAAAATAATTTATCTTTATATAAATAAACTTTATTAAATATGATATAATTATTTTAATTACATATTTATTATAATTATGTAATTACTATAATCATATATTTATTATATTTATAACTATATATTTATTATATTTTTAATTATATATTTATTATATTTATACTTATATAATTATTATAATCATATAATTATTATAATCATATCTTTATATAAATAAACCCTATTAATTATATATATATATAATAAGTATATATTTATGATGATTATATATTTACAATAATTATATAATTATAATAATTATATAACTACAATAATTATATATTTATTATAATAAATATACATTTATAAATGTAATTATAAATATACATTTATTTATTATAATAAATGTAATATGTAATTATTTATTTATTATAATAAATGTAATATGTAATTATACATTTATATTTATTATATTTATTATACATTTATATAATTATAAATATACATTTATTATAATTAAAAAATAAATGTATCATATTACATTTATTATATTTTATTACATATTACATTTATTTATAATATAATTATATAATTATAAATATAATAAATATAGATATGATAATTATATAATAAAGACAAATAATTACACATTACATTTATTATATTATAATTAAAAAATAAATGTATTATAATATTTATTATACATTTATTGTTCATATTTATTATAATAAATGTATAAAATAAATGTATATTTATTATTATAAATAAATGTACATTTATTATAAATATAAATATAAATATACATTTATTATAATTTAATATTATAATAATTATTATAATAAATATACATTTTTAATAAATGTATTATAAATATTTATTATATATTTACTATACTTTTATTATACATTTATTATAATATTTATTATAATAATATTTATTATAATAGATATTATAAATGTATATTTATAAATATAATAAAAAAATAAATACAATTAATACATAATTATATTTATATTTGTTATATTTATAATTATATAATTATTATATTTATATTTATAATTATCTAATAATTATATACAATAAATACATAATTATATTTATATTTGTTATATTTATAATTATATAATTTTTATATTTATATTTATTATATTTATAATTATCTAATAATTATATACAATAAATACATAATTATATTTATATTTGTTATATTAATAATTATATAATTATTATATTTATATTTATAATTATCTAATAATTATATTTATAATTATATAATTATTAATTATAATTAATATATATAATAAATACAATATAATTATATAATTATTATATTTATAATTATATAATTATTATATTTATAATTATATAATTATTATGATTTTAAATATAAAATTATCATTGTAATATATAATTATATTTATTATATAATTATTATATTTATATTTATTATATTTATAATTATATAATAATTATTATATTGATAATTTATTATATAATTATTATTTATTTGTAATTTATTATATAATTTTTTCTATATTTATAATTATTATAATATTTAAAATTATAATAATTATATAATTCTTATTATATTTATATTTATAAAATTACAATTATATTTATATTCACATAATTATTATAATTTTAAATACATAATTATATTTGTTATATAATTATTATATCTATATTTATTATATTTTAAATTATATAATAATTATTATATTTATAATTTATTATATAATTATATTATATTTATAATTTATTATGTATTTATAATATTATATTTTATTAATTATATTTTTTATATTTATTATAATAAATAAATTTAGTATATTTAATATATTATAATTATAATTGTATAGTTATATATATATTTACAATTATATATATCAATGAATTTATTATATAATTACTTAATTATATATATAATTATATAAATTTATTATATTTATTTATTAAATATACATATTTATTACTAATTACAAATTTATAATTATATTAGATATATATATAATTTGTAATTAACATATATATCAATTTATTATATTTATATTTTTGTAATTGTATTTATTTTATTTTATTAATTATATTTATTAAAATAAATTTGTTATATATATATATATATATATGGTGGGTGGTGTGGGGTCGGTCAAAGTGCCACTTGAAGTGGTGCTTTGTCCCCCTTTTTGTCCAGCGCCACTTCATTTGGCACTGGACCAACCCATATCCCCAAATAATGTAAACCCTGCCCCTTTAAATTAAAAAAAACCTCTGCTTGGGATCCACACCGATTGTGAGCAGCCCAAGAGGAGGTCTTGAAAAGACATCGTTGATGGGATCCCACACCTACCTCCAACACTGATCGGAGGTTAGTCTTCCATGAATCCACTGTGTCTGAAGACGTCGCCTACCTGCCATCACTAGCTGCACTCCTGTCACTATTCATGGTCGATGTATCATGAGGAAGCTTCACATCTCAATGTCATTTGACATCACGTCATGAGGATGATGCCCTCTAATACATGGGGACAACCCTGGGTTTCTCCTCACTCCATCGTCATCTCCATGCTGAGGTTGTCATTGACACCCTACTTTTCAGCCTGCTCACATCACCATCCATGCTCGCCGGTCAACCCCCCACATTCCATCGTCGGCCTGCTTGATGCCCCTGCCGGCAAGAAGAGCCTCCTAAAATCAAGCAGCACTCTGCCATGGGCAGCATCCACCCCATACATTGAAAATACCCAAGGATGAGGTCCTCCATCTGAGATCATGATGTAAATCTAAGATAAAGTCCTCCTTAACTGGAGAAACCTCTTGGTCGAGACTTGGGAAAATCTCATCTGCATCTTTATGAAGATTCATGCCATCATATTTCCTTTGAGGATGCTTGGCACCACATGACACAAACATCTCAAAGTTACCAATGATTTTTTCATCCAATATGTGGCCATTAATTTCTCCATTTGAGACAGTCTTCACCAGGTTGTGATTGTTAGGGTAATCGCTAGGACAGAGGATCTCTCCATTGTAGAGAGATAAACTCTCCATCATTATACATAATTATATATATATATATATATTAATATATAATATATATAATTATAAATATAATAAATATATATATTATATAAATATATTGATTATAATTTTATAATTATTTAAAAAATAAATATTTATTTATAAAATAAATATTTATTTATAATTCTAATTATAAATAAATTTATTAATATTTGTATGTAAATATAAATATATTTATATACACCAAAGTGGTTCCAGTGTGAATTGGTGACCCAATCCACACCCCCAAAGTTTATTAGAAAAAATTAAAATACAAGAATAAGGGCTTGCAAGATCAAAAAATTGACACACACATCGCCACCAAAAGACACCTAATTAAAAGGGATCAAGAAGGCAATGTTTATATGTCATCAAGCATCTTGGTTCCCCCAAACTATCTAGTAGGCTTCACGTTTTTTTGTTTTCCACCTCTTCCTTAGGAGCCATCCTGACCCCTCAAATGTTTACCTCTTCTCCATTGCATAAGAGCTTTCCATGAAGTAGTTTTATCTTCCATGCCTGATGATTCATCCTTCTCACTGTAGGACTGAGTGGACCAGTCATCAACCAAGTCTTATTCTGATCCCATGATTTGACATCCTTGAACATCACCAACCATATCCTACTTTGGATCACTATCCCCAATTAGCTCATTAGAGAGAACTTCACCTCCATGATACTCTATGTTTGTAGTAGCATCAGGTGCAGACTGTTCTTGAATTGAAACCATATCCACATAGGAGTCCTCATATAAAACCTACATATTCAACATAGGGAAAAACGTTTCTTTAATATCAGATTTAATCCTTTTTTTCTTTTATATGTCTTTCTTCACAAGGCTTTCAAGGTAAAGCATATCAAATTTATAGTTTTTAATAGATGTAAGCATGTTAAAAAAATTGGGTGAAGGGACAACCTCAATCCTTGCACTACTCACTTTCCATGCTATAATATCATTGTCTTACTGACTTATCAGGATGGATATACATTTAGATATATCAAAAGATGATAATATTCCCAACAAATAACCCCAACCAGATACAGTAGAGACATCAACCAAGATTTCAGATCTAGGAGCATCATTTGCTTCATTATTGTTGATAGAAGGTCTAAGGACCTATTCTATAAGTTTTGAGTTGGTAATTATGCCTCCCTTGCCTTCCAAATCAGTAATGAAAACATGAAGAGAGTTGTAATTAACTAAAGTAACAAGTAATTTATCATGTTCCAACAAAGTAGGAGGTGGAGCCTTCATATATACCTTCATGGATCTCTTATTCTTGTTTAGTTGAATAGGTGAAGAACCCACTATATCCATATATTTCTTTCCTTTACTGCCCCTGGATTTCAAGAAGGTATCATCTTGCAAGTGACGCACGCCTATCATAGGGCATGAAAAAAGAAATTTTATTTTCCTAATGTAGCACAAAGGATGACCAGTTTCGTCTCACTTGAGGAGCATCATATTCAGTTCTATAAATAATTTCTAATTCACGTAATCGATTTATTTTTGGTTTTTAAATATTTATAAAAATGTTGTTTTGGGTTTTTGGAAAACATGAAATTAAAATAATAAAATGAAGAATTGAAATCTAAATGCAGATGCAGATAGAATAAAATTAGATAAATTTTTTTTGTCCTAGGGTTAGATAAAGAAGGTTCATTTATTATTTATTTGTTATTTAAATTCAATTAGATAATTTGTTCCAGCAAACCTCATTTAATTAATTACTTTGTCTTTGATTTATTTAGTGTTCAATTTTAGCATGCCTTCGGTGCACCAAACCCCACCTCCTCCAATAGTCAAATAGGATAAAACCTCAACTGAGAATGAAATTCCTAAAAGACCTGACTCCACCGTATGTTGTTTCATCCCTTTAGGCAACCCCAACTCCATCATATGAGGGGATTTATTATGATATGGGAGGGAAATGGAATGAATCAAATGAATTGAATGTATTAGAAAATACTTTCATGATGGATGAACACCACACTCATGTACTATTCTCACATGCACCATAAATAGATTAAAAACAAGTTGAATTGAAGAACAATAATAAAGAACACTGTGAAAACTCCCCTAGGGGAAGGCCTCGGGTTAGTCACTTATCATTGTAAAGTGAAAATAGATCATGGTAAATTATGTAAGAGAGAAATAAATTAGGTTTAGAAGAGATATAGGTAATGGAAGAAGAAATATATGGATAACTGGAAACACATTAATTAAAAATATGAATGCGTTAAATGGGAAAAGAAAAATAAAATAAAATAACAATAAAAGAGAAATCCTAATGAATGGTCGTCATCCTAATCTTCCCTCTCTGATCAATATCCTCTTCAATCCACCTCTATCTTCTTATTTATAGGCATGTATGAGGCTCTTAGGGTGTAATAATGTTCCATTAATGGGTTTCGATCCATAATGGGTCATCAACGGTTTAAAAATTTCCCCCAGAATTTTAATTCAAATGTTTTTTCATGGGATCCACTCATTTTGACTGAATCAGTGAAATTTTTTTCTTGTACGTTTTTCAAAAATATTTTTCTCCTTTTGACACAAATTTTAAGCTTCTTCCTCCATATGAAGAATATGTTATAGCTAATTTACTCTGAAAAATTATTTTATCCATGCAGAATTATTGAATTTCATAAATCTGATTTCTCATGCATTTATGGACTTGTTTTCAGTAGAATAATGTGAGTCCATAGTTATGAAAGTTTTTTCTCAAGATGTTATATTTATCATTTTCCTATTAAAGCTCCATTTTTTCATTCATTTATGAGATATTGGCTTGTATTAAAAAATCTCCAGATTTGTGCACAAATTATGTGGCCTAAATTGTGAGCTTATTTTGGGCCTAGAAATGTTTGATTTACCTCTTAGTCCAAGAAAATAAAATGAACCCCAAGATGCTTTTAAGACTAAAAAATTAATTTGATAAATAAATCAGTATATAAAATGTAATAGAAAAAAACACTTAAATAAATTAAACAGTTAAATCTCGAAATTTGGTAATTTTTATAATTAATTCCAAAATTCTTCTATAACCATAAAATGTGACAATTGACATTAAAATGTCAATTTTTCGGATTAAAACCAATTAATTTTAAAAAAAAAACATGCATGAAAATTGAGTGTGTCAATACCCCCCACACTTAACCCATGCTTTTCTTTAAGCATAAAAATATCATCATTAAAAATCAGAGGGCATCGATGCTATCATTATTAAAATTCAAGGAAATAAAATTAAACGATCATCAATGTAAAATAAAATTATCAAATTTCACATAAAATAACAATTCAATTCCCCATTTTTTAAAGAAATAATCAATTCATGTATTTTAATTTTCCCCTTTGATTAATTATGGAACTTATCCTTTCATTAATTCAACCTCCTCAATTCATTATTATTAAACATGCCAAATCATGATCTACCTCACTTTTGAATCTTTTCATGCATCAATAATGATACAATACAAGTAGATTTATGATGATATTATGAGAACACGATCCTTATCCATATTCATGCAAAGGAAATACTTTCTTCACTTTGTAAAGATGAAAGTCACATAAAATCATGATGGATTTCATTAAATGTTCAAATGAATCTGTGGATTAAGTTTGGTAGGAATTAATGCTTTAAAAATTAATCCTCAAGAAGGATGGTTTATCTCTTAAAGTATAGCGCATGATATAAAAAATTAATACTCAATAAAATTCTCCCATTAAATGTAGAAAATCTCGTTTCCCCTGAAGCTCAATGTAAATATTATGATCAAATAAATCATGGGTGATTTTTTCACCCTCTTGAATATTTTTTTCTACTTTTATAACTTTTTTTTCAAAGAAACTTTTCATTTTTTTTATTTTTCAAAATTTATGCTTAGAATAAACCTCACGTCCACCACTTAACCACATACAATAAAAATCATAGGTCTAGTAATGGTTATTTTTGGTTTTCCCAAATCACAACCAATTTTTCTATTTTTTTGTTATTTTTTTCATTTTCCTTTTTTTAAGTAAAAAGGGTATGGTGAAGTGTCCTTAATTAATCAACAACCTTTCTCAATACCCACAGTTATCACCCCTATACTTTTTTTCCTAAAATTCATTTCATTCCTTCCACCATGACTACCTTCACCACCACACTTCAAATTTAAAATATCTTTCATTTACTAAGAGGTTAGGAATGAATAAAAATGGATTGAAACATGGATCATTCCTAACAAGGTAATTCATGGTTTCTATGGGATAAAAAGGGATTAATTTAAAGGTGGTATTTAAGGATAAGGATTTTTCAAAAGATGCATCAATCATTTTAAATGTGTTTTTTCTAGTCAGTAGCTTTGACAAGTTTCAATACAAGTTATAGTAGGTGGCATGTCCCAATATCACTCATTAAATATGCTCAAGAATAAAATAGGAAGTACTTGGTCTAGAAATCCTCTAGGGAATGGGAATTATAACATTGTACAATCACTCAATCCAAGATTAAAAATAACAAATCAATTCACATGAATTTCAGAAATTCAATGTATGAAACATGTTGGGGAAATTTCATTTACATGAGTCAACTAATCCACTAAAATCATAAGTCCTTATTTCAATATCCATGATTTACTTTAATAATTAAATTCTCCATTTTAATCATTCAATTTAGTTAACATTAAAATCTAAATCCTGGAATCACAGGATTCCTAAAAAACTCATGTCTCCAAGATAATTTAAGTAAAGTAATAATTCAATTGTGGGAATGAAATTTTCCATTTTAAAGTTCAAAACATGTTGTCTAAACAAGAATTTAGATATTTTAGAAAATTAAAATTAAAATTTTACTTCCTTTTAAAATAAATTTTGAGTTATCTTACTCTAATGTTAAGGGGATTCCTTGTTCCATCATGGTCCTAAAAAAGTAAATAAATACATTACACACAAGAATCATGTCATTAAGGCATATAAATATATGAGGTATTGAGCCACATGCTAGACTAATCCTACGAATGAAAATAAAATCTATGTTCCTAGAAATAAAATAAAAGGATAAGTCTTGGTATGATCCCCCAAGTGGCCCCAAAATTTTTACTACCTCCAGAGGGAAGTACCGACTGTTATCCATAGTCTAATGGTCAGTGGAGTTTCTTGTATTTGAACCACCATATGTTGTTCTTATTATATTTAATTTATTTTTTCATTTTTAGGAAATATCCATATATAAAGTACACCATATCCCCCCCTTCGCAATGTGGTACTATTTGCATGGCATGGGTAGAATGAAGTATGGAACTTCCTACTCTTTAGTAGCTACTTTTGCAACATCTTCTTCTCTATCTAGTGGTTTCTCAACTTGGTATTCATGAAAAGAATATTCAAACAGATACTTATAATATAATTTATTTTCAAAAAAAATTAATATTGAAGAAATTCCTTTGAAATCTTTCCTTTTAATATCAGCAAAACGTGTCTCTAGTTATTCAGGAAGAGCCATCATGATCTATTATTTAACTCCTTTCAATAAATTTTCAATATATTTGGGGAGCTCCCGGTGTTCCTCAATAGGTGTATCTTCTTTTTCATCATCTTCCTCCATGAAAAACTGTCAGTCATCCAAATCTATAAAAGAAAAACTACAAGGGTTGATACTCAATTCAATTTCAATAAAATTGGAATATAAGGGGTTAATGAAAGGGTTAACTCCCTGAATTGGTTCAACTTGAATCTCCTCTTCAATTGAAAGTGTTACTTGGAGTTTATTTTCACTGGATAAAGGAAGGCAGTTTGGCTCCTCTATCCTTTCTTCAAATTTCACTACATTGATTATTTCTTCTTCTTCCAAGACTATAGAGAGGTGTAGTGGTACTAATCATAATTCTTTTTACGATATAATGAGATCACATTGTATTTCAATTTCTTCCCATATTCTCCAAAATTTATCTAAATTTACATGATCTCCCTCATGTAAATCAGCAGAAAATGATCTTTCATCTATCTCCCCTAGAAAAGGTTGAGCGAGGTGGAATGAATATTTAGGTACCTTCACCTTTACCTCCTCAGGCTCTTCAATTTCAAAGAAAAATGGTGAAATTTCTTCCACCACTACCTTAGGTTCTTATTCCGACTCATGGTCAGGTTTCTCCTTTAATGCATGAACATATTCAAATGTTCTTTAATTATTTCTTGTCATCTATTCTATGATTTCACTAAGTTCTTTCACCTGAGTAATATTATAATCTTCTTCTTGTTGTTATTGTTGTTGTTGTTTTTTCTACTACACCTATGAGTAAGTTACCTATAATGACCCGGACCTGAAAAACCATCCGAACAGTGCTAAATGGGTCGAGTGCTACTACCTTAGGCGCACCTCCCCAAATGCCAAAGGCTGCCGACTAGTAGTGAGGGTCTTATAGGTATAGTGGGCAGGATATACCCTCTTGGAGGATAATAATGGTAATGGTCCATGTATAATAATAAAGTTGCAGTGGAATAAATGACTCAGAAGACTAGAAGCAGTAATAGTGGAAGCAAATTCAATATCGATAAACAATGGAAGCAATAAATATAAATTACAGTAGCAGAAATTAAACACAACAACATGCTGATCACTTGTAACTACTACTGAACAAAAAAACATGCATCAAAAGTAGGTCATATATATCCATATATATAAAAAGGGCGCCAATGGGTAACAAGATTTAGCTATATAACAAGTAAGCATGTTGATATAGGAAAGAAAGAAAAACAAAGTAACTCCAGCTAGGAAAGACCTCAAGGCCCATACCATTTCCATGCAACAACTAATGTAGTCCATCTCCTGAAGCTGACCTCTTTCCTGCACGTAAATCCATAAAATCTAAACATGTCCCGAAAGGCCCATGCAGGGAGTGAGATGAATCTCAGTAGGATACCACCCAATGGTGCATACCTAATATAAGTGTTTAAGCAGTCATGCATTTATAAGGAAATAGTAAATAGTATGATGCACACAAACAAACACAAACTCCACTGGTGCTCAGCAGCCACCATGGAGTGTCACCTGCTTCAGCCAATGCCGGAATATCTGTCATGTAACCTGGAACCATGTCCCCCTGACACCACATGTCTCAAGTACCAATGTCCCGAAGGCACGCCCAAGAAGTAGTAACTCAGAGGAACAACGATGTATGTCCTCAAATAAAGTAACTGGAGGGTCACTGATGTCTGCCCTCAAACAAAGTGACCGGAGGGACAACGATGTCTACCCTCAAACAAGGTAACCGGAGGGACAGTGATGTTTGCCCTTAGATAACGGAGATCCTCTCCCCCAACTTGATATCCTCAATGCTATCTCCCGAAGGATCCTCACCTTCCACGTGTCTTCCTACAACAAGCGCCCCCAACCCAAGTAGTACCTAAACCGCAACTAACGGGGGCCACTACCCACACGAGTGGTCAAAACAACCTCATCACAGAGTCTCTATGTGTGCACACTACTAAAAGTTCTAGGTGAGAGGTAATCACTAAAATAGTACCAAAGCCACAACGTCTCTGACACCTCGTGTCCCTGTGACCATGCCAATCAAGTCCTACGGCATCTCCATCCAAGTAACTCGGGCCATGCCCAACCTGACAGTCATCATGCCTAAAGCTGATGTCAATGACGCCCAATCCCCTGGTCAGAACCACCCAATGTAACCTGGGTTAAACCCAACTTGTGTTCAACATTACTCAAGAATATCCAGGCTACTCCCAACATAACCGCAAGGTTCCAACATATGCAATATCACAAATCACATATGTACACATAATCAAAAGAAATACTTTAAACATGCAAAACATACTAGACAGTTGAACTGCACTAACCAGGTGTTGTCCCATACTAGAAATAAGATCTTGAAATCCTCTAACAATTCATAACAATGTTTAATAAACTAAACTCAATAGTTTAAACAAATACAATTCAAGTATAACCATTTTGGAAACCCCGGCCAAAATGCCCCATATGAGCAACGACCTCTCATCCAACCCTACTCAATCAAAACAGGACAAAGGGAATAACCAAAGGTATACCATATCTATAATAAGCAATTCAATATGCAATATCAGATAAATTAGGGTCTCTCTCAAAATACCCAAATACGCGCTTTAATCCGTGCCACACAAATGTCTTCAAAAAAACAAAAGAAGGTATGAACCACCTACCTAAGACTCGTAGACGTAGTCACGTCCGATATCGAGCTCCAATTCAAAGCTGATATTCGTAGATCTATGTTTTTGTCAAATCCCAGAAATTCCACTAGGATGGAAACTACAACACGTGAGGCAAAGGATCAAGAACGGAACAGGGTGCGTGGGTTTATCCTCACTGTTGTGATCCCGCAGCCACCGATGTATTGAAGAATGGATTTCGGATGAAGAATCTAGGTAAGGACACGTTTTTGGCCTTTCAGTTCATCAAGGTCTGAAAACGAGGAAGAAGATATATTCTGGAATAAGAAGCGATGCACTTTCATTTAAGGGAATAAAAAAAGTACACAACGTGTATTTCATCACTACACGCCATGTAGTGTCCTTTTCCGTACTCCGAATTAAGAGGAGGTACCCACCCGGCTTGGATGCGCCTCACGGGTTGATAGACGGCTAGAACTCAGTCAGTACAGATAAAGGAGGATACACGGTGTGTCGAGTAACACTACACGCCATTTAGTAGGAAATTTCTACACAGTCATCACACGGCTTGTACTCGGCGAGCACACAACCGGTACTCTCTTAACCCATACACTCCGTGTACTTTAGAGTACATGGCGTGTAGTCTTGAAATTTCCAAAACTTCCCAGATTTTCCCAGTTTTCTCAGAAACAATTCAAAAATTCAATCAGGGTTGGGATTTTGACCCGTTCTAAAAACCTGGGTTCTTACAATCTTCCCACTTAACTAGCTCTTCCCCGAGTTATCAAACGAAACTCAGAGATGGAACTAAACATACCACCCCGATCAAAGTAACCCGGACTCTCCTACTCTCAAAGGTTCTAGCTAAAAACCTCAAGGGGCTCCCCACCTTAGGAATTGCCTAATTCGGTCTCCACCCTACAAAACTAAAAAAAGTAAGGGTTCACTAACCTTTTCCCGGAATCATGGTCCTATCATGACGCATCTTCACTCCTAGACCTTATTAGTGCTCTCATGTCGTTTCCAACACCCAAACGTATCCTACAACACATAGGTGTCCGCCTCCACGAGGTCTTGCATCCCATGGATGCTCAGAATGAACATGGTGCCTAGCACCTCAAGTAACATGCATCCTAGATGCCCCGATGCCCATAACACCTCAAGTATCTTGCATCCTCGATGCCCCGATGCCCACAAAACCTCAAGTAACCCGCATCCTAGATGCCCCTGATACTACGCGTCTCATAAATATATATAAATATATCATGCACCCGATATGGTGCCAATCCCACCGACCAACATCTATTCAGTACACAAGAATCATGTGCACCTCATGCACTCAAAACAGACATGCCTCAACAGGTTATACCAAAATAAAACAAGAAATTAATGACCACACTCGCGGTGTACCTCTAACTGTCGTCGGCTCACTAGCCTACTCTGCCCCAGGCATCTCCACAGCGTACACCTGGCCTGAAGTAAGGCTACCTGATGCCTGACCTCCCTACGGTGCTGCACCAGTCACTGGAAACAAACCCCTCAGTTGGGTCCCACTATCTCTGTCACGACCTCCGCGTGCAGTTGAAACCCAGCTACCCTCTCCTAGTATCAAACCTGAACCAACTCCAGATGACACAGTCTGTCCTGGTCCCTGCCCACACTGAAATCAAACCACTGTTGAACTGCTACGAGGTGGTCTAGCTGATTCCTTGGCCTGACTGCCCTGCTAGAACTAATCTCATCTTCGCTTCCTGCTATTCGAACCATCACCTGAAGCTATCACCCAACCAAACGGGGGTCTATCCCTCTGGTTACCATCCGCTATGAGCGCATGATTCACCGCCTCTGAGAAAGAACTTAGTCTGAAGATAATCACCTAGATCTGAATGGTGTGTTGTAATCCATCCTCAAAGTGCCTCACCCTTGTCGTGCCATCGCTTACCATACCAGGTGAAAAGAAAGACATATCGGTGAAAGTAGTTGCATACTCCATGATGGACATGTCTCCCTACTGAAGGCTCAAGAATTCCCAAGCTCTCTCTGCCCTCAGTGTCTCCGGGTAAAAGTTCTTGAAGAAATTGTCCTCAAAGTCTTTTAATGCCAGTCCCTTGTGCCTGCAAGCCTGAACCTGCACATCCCACCAACGCTTCCTTGTTCCTCTCAGCATGTACGTCGCCAGCTTGACCCTCCACCCTGGGGGTGTCTTGAGATGCTCAAATATCATCTACATACTCTCTATCTAGTTCTATGTCGCCTGCGGACCACCCTCACCATACAAAAGAGGTGGGTGCTGCGACTGGAACTCCCGCGTCAGATATGACATAGATGGCTCTGTACCCTGCGCACCTCTATCGATCCCTTGTAAAACACATACTAGGCTAGCTCGGAGCTGCTCGTCGAGCCATCGTCCGAATGCTGCTAAACCCAGTTGTTGTCCTGCCTGCACTGGATCCTGAACCTGATCCTTTCCCTGAGCCTGTACCTGCAGCTCATGCTCTGCCTGCACCAGATCCTGAACCTGATCATGCTCCTGCAGCACTGTACCATCTCACTCCTGACGCTCCATCCGAGTCGGATAAAAGGGAACCCGCTGAATACCATAAATGGTCAGACAAACCATATATATATATATATATTCAACACAGGTAAATAAAGCAGTAAATAGGAAGCATAAAACAACTACACTTACTCTCCCCTATCACAACCCATGCCCATGGCATCCCGGCCTCATAGCCTCCTTACCCGGCCTCAACATAGCCAAGTTTCAAAAGTACCTCGGGCCATGTCCTTCCTGACAACTAACGTTGCCTTAAACCAATTACTAAGTTGCCCAATCCTAATGATCAAAATCACCTCAACCATAGTACCTGTCTGCTCATACAAGAGCCAGACCCAAATACCCTGCCACATGCCATTTTAAAAATATAAAAATCATGTCACAACACATTGCAATAAACAAGAAATTCTATCAAGAATTTCACTTATTCACATTTCTAAGGAATACAAGGCACGACAATTGATATTATTCACATGGCATTATCACTTCACAAAGCATACGTGCAGTTATGAAATTGAAATACCCTAAAATTGTGCATATCAAAAGCCAAGAAAAAAATCCTTGCCATACTGAGCCAAGGTCCAATTCTCCCTTACCGCACCGGGTCAAGGGTTACATATCACAATCAATAACTTCACACACCAAGTGAGCCACCGAGGTGGAAATCATATAAACCGTAATATGAGCAAAAGAAAAATAGCAATTCCCACCCAAGGAAACTTGGTCCATCTCTTATACTTGGGGCTGTAGGCACACAAGAACAAGCTAGAAACCCAGTTCCAGTAACAACCTATCTCTAGTATACCATATCCCAAATAGTAAAATCAGTAGAAATAATTAGAGAAGTCTCAAACTCATTAGTAGCCTGCAAAACACTACAACTAAATCCCTGTCAAGAACTCCTCTGATACAACTTTGTAATGACCTAGACCCAAACATCCACTTGAATAGTGTTAAACGGGTCGGGTGTTACTACCTTAGGCACATCTCCCCGAATTCCAAAAGCTGCTGACTAGCAGCGAGGGTCTTATAGGTATAGTGGGGAGGCTATACCCTCTTAGAGGATAATAATGGTACTGGTCTGAGTATAATTATAATGGTGCAGTGGAATAAATTACTCAGCAGACTCGAAACAGACCCACAGAGCGGAAGAACATTCAATATCAATAAATAGCAGAAGAAATAAATATAAATAACAGTAGCGGAAAGTAAACACAACAGCAAGATGATCACTTGTAACTACTACTGAAAAAAACATGCATCCAAAGCAGGTCATACATATCCACATATATAAAAAGGAAACCAATGGCTAACCAACTATATCTACATAACAAGTAAGTGTGCTGATACAGGAAAGAAAGAAAAATGAAGTAACTCCATCTAGGCAAGACCTTAAGGCCTATACCATCTCCATGCAATAGCTAATGCAGTCTAGCTCTTGAAGCTGATCTCTTTCCTACACATAAATCTATAAAGTCTACACGCGTCCCAAAGGGCCCGTGCAGGGTGTGAGACGAATCTCAGTAGGATACCACCCAACAGTGCGCACCTAATATAAGTGTTTAAGAAGACATGAATTTATAAGGAAACATTAAATAGTATGATGCACACAAACAAACACAAACTCCACTGGTGCTCAGAAACCCCCATGGAGTGTCATCTACTTTGGCCAACACCAGAATCTCTGTCATGTAACCTGGCACCATGTGCCCCTAACACCGTGTGTCTCAAGTACCGACATCCTGAAGGCACACCCAAGAAGTAGTAACTTGGAGGAACAACGATGCTTGTTCTCAAATAATGTAACCGTAGGGTCAACAATGTCTTCGCTTAAACAAAGTGACTGGAGGGACAACGATGTCTGCCCACAAACAAGGTAACTGGAGGGGCAATGATGTCTGCCCTCAGATAATGGCGAGCCTCTACCCCCAACTCGATAACCTCAATTATATCTTCTGAAGGCTCATCACCTTCCATGTGGATTCTTACGGCATGCACCCCCCCAAAAAATAGTACCTAAACTGCAACTAATGGGGGACTCTACCCACACGAGTGGTCAAAACCACATCATCACGGAGTCTCTGTGTGTGCACACTACTCAAAGTTCTGGGTGAGCGGTAAACTCCAAAATTGTACCCAAGCCACAACATCTCTGACACCTCATGTTCCTACGACCATGCCTCTCAAGTCCGACGATATCACCATCCAAGTAACTTGGGCCATGCCCAACCTGACAGTCATCCTACCTCAAGCCGACATCCATGATGCCCAATCCCATGGTCAGAACCACACAATGTAACTCGGGTCAAACCCAACCTGTGGTCAACATCACTCAAGAATATCCTGGCCACACCCAACATAACCGCAAGGTTCCAGCATATGTAATATCACAAATCACATATGTACACATAATCAAAATAAATACTTTAAATAGGAAAAACATACTAGATAGTTGAACTGCACTAACCAGGTGTTGTCCTATACCGTCACTAAGATCTTGAAAGCCTCTAAAAATTCATAACAAGGTTTAATAAACTAAACTCAATAGTTTAAACCAATACAATTCAAGTATAACCATTTTGGCATCCCCGGAAAAAATGCCTCATATGAGAAACGACCTCTTGCCCGACCCTGCTCAATCAAAACAGGATAAAGGGAATAACCAAAGGTATCCCATAGGTCTAATAAGCAATTTAATATGAAATATAAGATAAATTAGGGTCTCTCTCAAAATACCCAAATACGCGCTTTAAGCTGGGCCACCCAAAGGTCTGCAAAAACACAAAAGAAGGTATACAACACCTGCCTGAGACTCGTAGATGCAGGCACATCCGAAATCAAGCTCCAATTAGAAGAAGATCTTTTTAGATCTATGTTTTCATCAAATCCCGGCAATTCCACTCAGATGGAAACTGCGACGCGTGAGGCAAAGGATCAAGAACGAAATAGGGCGCGTGGGTTTAGCCTCACTGTTGCGATACAGCAGCCAATGACGGGTTGAAGAACGAATGTCGGATGAAGAATCTAGGGAAGAAAATGTTTTCGGCCTTCCGGTGCATCAAGTTCCGATGATGGGGAAGAAAAAGATATATTCTGGAATAAGACATGATGCCCTTTCATTTAAGCAAATAAAAAAAAGTACACGATGTATATTTCAGGACTACACACCGTGTAGTGTCCTTTTTCATACTCCGACTTAAGAGGAGGTACCCACACAACGTGGACACACCACACAGGTTGATACACATCTAGAACTCAGCCGTTACGCATAAAAAAGGATACACGTCGTGTCGAATAACAATACACGCTGTGTAGTAGGAAATTTCTACATAGTCATCACATGACATGTACTCAGCGAGCACATGGACGGTACTCGATTAACCCATACACGATGTGTACTTTAGAGTACATGGCGTGTAGTTTGAAAATTTTCAAAACTTCCTAGATTTTCCCAATTTTCTCAGAAACAAGTGAAAAATTCAATCAGGGTTGGGATTTTAACCCGTTTTAAAAAACCCAGGTTCTTACATTACCTGTTCATAATAATATGAATTTGAATACATCATGTGAAGAGGGTTTTTTTAGAATTTTTTTGTAAATAAAACGAAGAAAAATATTTACTAAAATGTGAATTTAGAAAAATTGATCGAAATAACTATTTAGATCCCCAACAACGGCGCCGGTTTTGAAGTACATCTATCATAGAGTTTGGAAAAAGAAATTTTATATTCTTAATGCAGTACATAGGCTGATCAGGGTCATCTCACTTGAGGAGCGTCACAGCCAGTTCAATCACTAATTTCTCATTCACCTAATCCATTTTTTTTATTATTATTCATAAAATAAATTTTTTTGGGGGTTTTGGAAAATGTGAAAATAAAATAATGCAATATAGAATTGAAATCTTAATGAAGATGCCGACAGAATGAAATTAGGGAAGAAAGGTCTTGGTCCTAGGGTTGGATAATGCGGGTTCATTCATTATTTATTTTGTATTTAAATTCAATTTGATATTTCATTTGATGAATCCTCATTTAATAAATTAATTTCCTTCAATTTATTTAGTGTGTGATTTTAGCATGCCTTCAGCGCACCAAACTTCACCTCATTCAATAGTCAACTAGAATAATACCTCAATCGAGAATGAAATTCCTAAAAGATCTAATTCATCCATATGTCGTTTCATCTCATTAGGCAACCCCAAATCCACCATCTGAAGGGATTGCTTAATATATGGGAGGGAAAAATAATGAATCAAGGAAAATGAATGAATCTGGAAATAGTGTCATGGTGGACAACTGCCACACCCATGCAATATTCTCTCATCCACCACAAATAGATTAAAAACATGTTGAATTGAAGAAAAATAATAAATAACGCTATGAAACCTACCCCAGGGCCAAGCCTTAGGTCAGTCACTTACCATTGAAAAAGTGAAAATAGATCATCTTAGAAGATTGAAGAGAGAAATAAGTTAGGGTTGTAAGAGATATTGGTAATGGAATAATAAAGAGATTGATAATGGGAAACACATTAATTAAAAATATGAATGTGTTACATGGGAAAAGAAAACTAAAATAATAAGAAAAGAATTTAGAAAATCTTAAAGCATGGTAGTCGTCCAGATCATTACTCTCCCATTGATCTCTTATTAAATCCTCCTATATCCTCTTATTTATTGGCATGGAAGAGGCTTCAGGGTGTCATAATGGTCCATTAATGGGTTTCAGGAAATTTGGGCTATCCCCCCCACCACAAACCTCCCCCTCCTTCCCCCCCCCTAGAGGGTCCCTCGAGAGTTGTACTTCCCAAACCCTTACGTCATGAATCGGCCCTCCCCTTCCCAAAGCAGATTCGATGCCATCACACTCATAGCAACCACCGCCCATTAATATTCATATAGGAAATAGAATTATCAAATATTTAATTTAATTATTCTTTTAATTTTAACTTCATTTTTTTGTGTTTTCTAACATACATTTTATCTATGGGTTCATGATCTCCACTCTTAGGTGGTAATTTTTTATCAACAAAGCAAAAAATTGATGAACACAATCCGGGTCTATATTTTTTTATATTTCAATTTTTGTTGATTCAAATTGTCAATTTTTTTATGAATTCTATAATATTCAGTTTTTGATATCATTTTGGTTATTATTTGTAAATTTATATTTTCTTTTACATGTGTAACTGTCTCACCTTTTGGATAATGGGGTGAAAATAAACTTGAAACACTCATGGAAAGTAAACCCTTTTGGTTTACTAGTTTGTGTTTCAAATATTTTTACAAATTTCTTTTTTTATAGAAATTTAGGTTATAAGTTTTCATTGTTGTGATGCACTTAGTTGATAATTTAAAATAAAAATTAAACTTTTCCATAAAATTTTATTAGTTTTTATGGGTTTATGAAAGGATTGATTCCCTAATTCCCTGAAAATTGTCGTTGCGGCAATTCTAAACCCTTAACTCATATTTTGTTTATTTCATTCATTATGTTCATTGCTTATGAATAGATGTCTTCAAGACTCAAAATTAGGAACAAGTTAATGATAAATTGAAATTGTTTTGATCGTTCTGTGACAATCCTGTGTGGTTAAAAAAATTTATATTCACTTTCAACATTTTGTATATGAGATTAAGGATATTCTCTATATTGATTCACATTCAATGTTAGCATTCTATATTCACTTTTAGCACGCTATATTCAATGTTAACATACTATTTAAAATAAATATAAAAATCAATCAAAATTTTAGCATACTGTTAACAATAAATGAAACAATTAATCTAACCATTTTCTTTTACCATTTGTTAAATGTGATTCCATCATGTTAATATGTATAAATTTGTTATTGGTATGTTGTAGTTGATGGTTCTGGGCGTAGCGAAAGCGTGGTTGGACCGGCACCCAATTTTGTTTTTTACCATGATCAATGATTATTCCGGGATCAATACGACGATGAAATCCAGTCTCCATGGAATATAATCAAAGATTTAGATAAAGAAGAAAGAGGACTGAAACCTTTAGAGAGGATCTTGCACATAATGTTTATAATTAATTTAATTAATTTCATAAAGAAAAATAATACCTATGTCTTTTCTATTTTTCTTTTTTAATGATGTTGATCGTCCAGATTGACCCTTCCAGATTATCTCGTTGCGCTTGTAAGGATCCAAACTAGAATCATTCTAGCGGTGATCCGCAGGTGCTCTGATAGCCTCCGATCAACACTGATCATTTTCCGGGTGCTAGCGCGGTGAAGTGAGTGTCTTGTGTCAGTCATTCTTGATCACTTGTTCTTCATCCTAGGAGGATGTCTCTCGTTCTTGAGAGGGGAGAGAATATGATTTGAGAGAGAAATTGTTTGACTTAATAATTCTCAATTCAATAGGTGTGTGGTGTTGTGTATGGCACAATAGGGGTACAATCCTATTTATATACATGCAATTTTAGTTAAAATATTTAATTTCATATAAACAATTAAATGCCTTCATGAACTTAGATAAAACCCATGAATTTAATAATAATACTGCGTTATTATTTATAGTGTGCTAACTTGCGCAAAACGGAATTATAAATAAAATTCCGCATCACAAAATAATAGCAGCGTTATTTTAATTTGTGCCAATTAGTTCAGTAATTATTTACCGTCTTGAAAATAATTATTTTACTACCGGACCGAGATTGGTCCCCTCGAACTCCACTTCCATTTATTGAAAACCAGAATAAATGAATAAATAATTTATTCTATAAAATAAATATTTTATTTACAAACTAGTAAATAAATATTTATTAAATGTTCAATAAAATAAATAAATTTTATTTAATTTATGCGATCATTTTAACTTGAATAAAATTATTCCACGGTCTTGAGAATAATATCTATTTCATTAATTAAATTCAAATTGAATTTAACCGAAACCACCAAAAACACTTAGTGAGTGACCCTCTAGGATTCTTTCTCGTTGGCATTAGGTGGGCTTGCCTAAAGTTCAAGAGTATTGTCTAGAAATGGGTCAAGGCAACCAAGAGAAAGAACGTAATGTCGCAACAACGACATCCACATACGAACACTCACTGTGTAATATAATCCATTTATCGCAATATCTTATCAATCAAGTTTCATGATTGTGTAATAAACTTTTATACTTGATACGTCATTCTTTGACTACCTGAAATAAACTTATCGTTACACCATGACCATGGAATTTCGTGCGACGGTTCTATTTCAATCAAAGGGCCGAGATATCAACATCCATAAATGGAAGGGACAAATCCTTCCTCAACTTATTCATTAATAACATGCCACTCGTGATGCACCCAACGTACCCTACTTCCCGCCAACTGTCTGTGTGACAGTTTTTGTCGGTGAATCAAAGTGCATAAGTCGTTACACGTATTAAGGATAATCTTAAAGTCTAAGGATCATTACACATGCTTGCAAATAGAAATATCTGATGACACCAAAACATGTGGAATTCCTACTAGTGGTCCTGTTTTCATAATCTTCTATCTTGGATATTTCCAAGTGCGAACTTCATGAGTGCAAGTCTCATACTCTTTCGAGTACTCGCACATGACAGTCTACATGCTATGTGTCCCATCATAGCATTTCATCCAACTGCATAACTATATTTAAGAACATTGTTATAGAATTTCAAGGTTCTCATCATGGCGGGGAACTGTCATGACCTTATCAATGCAACAAATACTCTAGTACATTATTACATCATAGTCATGCAGAACAATGAACAATATGTAATAATACATTAAATATCCATGTAATGAAAGTAAAACTAGTTGTTTCTAGGACACAAAATCTTATATTAGTCACATTTTTATTGTATATGGTTTAGCCTTCTCTACACATGTTATAATTTTGTTAAAAAATAGTTAACAATGGAATATGCATGCTTAATATGTGTTTCCAATCACCGTTATTTTTATTCTTTCACTATATCAATGTGATTAAGTCACTTTTATTATTGTTTTTTTTACATTTTAACAGTATTTAATTCCCAATTCACTCATAACAGTAGTGTCCCACACTCAAGTTTCCATCCTGTTTTTAAATTTGTTCTCAGGAAACCCATTCTAAGCCTAAACATGAATTTTTTACATGTCTGTTGTCTACGTCTCCCTCTATTATTTAGTTGGTAACCCTTTTATTAAAATTTTAATTCATATTCTAGAAAAACTTTAATGTGATGCGTACAAATAATGAGAAACCCGTTCATTTGTTTTTAACCCAAAATTAATGTTTTTTTTGTTCTGAGTATCACTTAATATATTTATGTGTCTACCTTAATACTAATTATTTCATTTTGTTTGTTTAATTTTATTTACTTAATAATCATTCTATTAATTTTTTATATTCTCATATTGAACTTGTCTTAATTACTAAATTATATTTTTAATTTTTTTATAACATGTTATGTCCCATGAATTTTCACAAGAATATTTATACCAGGTAGTGAATATTCATGATCAGGGATATATTAACACACTCACGATCAATATGAATATTGAAAAATAGTAAACATGTTTATAATTGTACTGATTAATGTGTTTTTTGCTCCAAATATATGGGTATTAGAGTGTAGTTTTATCCAATACCGTTGTTGGGTGCTCTCTTCAATGAACATTCCAAAATCTACACAAGAATTTCTCCTTATTATATGTCTAATTAAAATTTTATTTCCACTTTATTAATGAATTGAATGAATTTATTCTTCATATCTTTGAGTTTTTATTTCATATTACTGGGTCCCTACCATGATCCTATTATGGATGAAATTATCTTCTACATTTCCCAAACAAGTTCCTTCTTTGATTCCCGGGAAACTTTATTACTTAATTGTTCTAGAGGATAACTTTATTATTTTGGAATTAACTCTCTGTATTCTTGGTTATGATTAATTCATTGGTTTCTCCAAAGAGATGAATACTAGAGTGTAGTTCCAGCCAGTACATCGTTTGGTACTCTTGAGTTCAAGAATTTCTCCCCACCCAATGTCTGTTTGAAATTTTATTTTCATTTTATGAATTGAATGAATATGTTCTTTAGATGGGTATTGAGTTTTTGGTGCAGGTTTTGAGTCCCAAACTCAATCCTATTATAGATGAAATTATCTTCTGTGTTGGAAAACTTGGTTCCCAATTGATTATAAACCTGTCTGGAGAGGTTGATGTAAGAAATTATGATATTATATTTATTTCCAAACCAAGTTCTTTCTTTGATTCCATGAAAATTTTGTTATTTAATTGTTAGTTGATAAGATAGGCTGCTCATTATGAGTTGAATATGGTCATCAATGTTTTTATTTTCTTCAAGATTATACAAAGATGATGTTTAATTCATATATTCCTTCACATCTTATGTGATTTAACAATTTCAAATTTCATATTCCAATGCATTTTTACATTATAATATTACAACATACTTTATTTTCAATTTATTCTCATGAAATTTGTTATGTTAATAGTATGTTTCATTTTTTCAATATCTCCTAAACATTCTTTGATAAGATTCAACAACTTGTAAGGTTTTGTATAATTAAATATATGATTAATGCAACTATGATGCATTTTCCCATATACCACACATTAAAATTTGAATTTAATTATTCATTTAATAAACCATGAAAATGACAACAATAATGAATTTGTCTCATTATTTCACTAGTGGATTTAGTTGAATTTACCTATATAAAACTTTAATGTAAGTTTAATCTATTAAATCATGTTTAACTTAACCAATGTAATGAGAATCAAACCCATTGTATACTAATATTCCTCTAAAAATTGTGATTTTAATTTTTTACACTAACACCAAATGTTTATAGATCATTACTGTGATAAATTTCTCATCATTTTGATTTAATTTTTTTTATTTACTTCTAATTTCAGTTTTAAATTTTTTCAAGACATCAAGCCAAATTTTTTTGAAAATCAAACATTGGATCTCCTATTTTTGATGGCATTGGTGAATTACATGTCTATTTCCTTTTATATTTTTCGAATTGAAGTTCACTCTATGATTCATTAACGAGAAAACACATTTACAGAGATTACATTCACCATGCATTTCTGTTTGGACAATTATTTTCAATGCATTATTGTGCCATTGGTTTATACTCATTATTAACCCACCTGTGTATATTATTTACAATAGAACTATAATTAAAATCTTTTCTTGTATATTATTTATCTGTTTCAATTTCATGAAATTATGTCTCAAAAATCACCTCTATATTTTATTGATCCATATCACTATCATAAAAAATGATTCTTCAACCAAAATTTATAGGATGGTTTAATCAAACTCCACTAGATTTTTTATGAGTTTTTTTCTTCAATGAATTTATTCCTATTCTATTTAAATTTGGTGTATTTTATACTGTTTAAAACAATAGATATTTCACAATTAAATTTAAAATATGAATATTAGGAGTTAGTATTAAACATATCATCAATAGGCGAGTGAGGATGTAACACCCTCAGTTTAAGGCATTTCATTGTTTTATTATGTTTTTTTATTATAAGAGGGTTTTGATTGGTTTTAGGATTTCCTGTAGGATTTTTTAGATATTTTGTTGGGGAGATCGGTTTTAGAATAAATCTCTCTAGGCTTCAAAACACTCGTGTTGAATCCCACGATATAGGTCATTTTAGTGATGTTTTAATGGTGAGTTAGGAGTTTTTTACTGGTTTATATTTTTTTACAGTTTCATATTTTTCTCCAATTTGTTCATATTTTTTTTCAATAATGTGCGTATTTTTTTCCATACAGGTACCTAATTTTTTTGTTCATAAATTTTTTTTATAATTGATTCCATTTCG
Organism: Viscum album; assembly: GCA_963277665.1. Taxonomy (NCBI): domain Eukaryota; kingdom Viridiplantae; phylum Streptophyta; class Magnoliopsida; order Santalales; family Viscaceae; genus Viscum; species Viscum album. Next base: position 692,640,670 of record OY728167.1, read on the forward strand.
ATATACATGTTCATATTTTTCAAATTTCTTTATTTTTTACCCTTTTTTTAGTATCTTTAATCTAATATTTTCATAAAGGCTTCAATTTAATATATTCATTAGAAGAACCCAGCCTTAAAACATTACATAATCTTGAATTAAGTCAATAATTCACATTTAGGATCTTTTCAGATTTAGAGTTTTAGAGAATTAGGCCATTATTATTACATTACATCTCAAAAAATTACAAAGTGGACACTTATACTCAGTTTCCATTTTTTTTCATAAAATAAAAACTATTGAAAAAAAAATTTCATGTCTAGTTCCATGTTTTAGACATCATGAATTTCCCTCGATCCCATCCTAGACCATATTCATCTTTATGTCCTGTGAAAAACATTTCAAAAACATGGGATGAGTATAAAAAGCTCAGTATGGGTTATAAAATAAAGAAAGAAATCATTAGTCCATCAACAAATACATAACATAAAACTCTTTTACTTACCTCATGAAATCATAAGATTTATGAATAACATATAATAATCCCAAATCATAAAGGTAACCTGTGACATCCGTAACATAATTACATTGTAGCTTTCACAGCCACATAGGGATTTACATTTGGAATACCCATCACTGTATATTCCCTAAATCTCTTAGGAGAAACATTCACGTTTACCTCTGTCACGTTACCCAATTCATTGGAGAGCTATCTCGGGCTCACCCACCCCAGGTTTATCACGGAACCAACCGTATATATAACAATACCTAAGAACCATAACATATTCGTAACACATAAAACAAATATAAAGGAAAGATAATGTTTCCGCATTTTAATCACAATACATCATTTAAATATATTAACATAAAAAATCCATTATCAAAACAATTTTCAATACCAAAATACATAAAAGAGTATATGGTATTTATTTTCCTTTTGAAAACATTTCATCTTGTTAAGGAAGCCAAAAATCAAATAATACTCGCTGTGGCGGAAAGGTCATTGTCACCACCTATGTTTAAAAGAAACATTCCTTTTTTTCATTTAGTAAAACGTTTCATAGAAAAAGATTCCCTTTGAATGAAATGAAAAGTCAAAGGGGTTTATACACCGTATTAAATAAAGTCGTGTATAAAACAAAATATGCCTCAATGAAAGGAGATTGAGACAAAGTCTCTTACCTCGTGTCCGGCTTGATCCGTTCATTCTTTAATCTCATGAATAATAAACTAAATTTATTATCTACTTGGTTAAGAACATTTTTCAAGTTTATTTTTCCTTTTATATAACTTATTACCATGTTATAAACAATTTATAATCATTTAAGTTAATAATGGTTGTTTTGTCGGTATTTGGTACTTGAGTCAAAAATGAACCCCTTATAATTACAAGTTCACCATGTGGTCAAAAGTCCATTATCTTCAGAGTGATATTCATGACGTAGATATCATATATATAATATATATTCAGTATATATATGTATTTATAATAGTACATAACATTTGGAGATAAGAAATAAAATGCACCGTTCATGGAGACAGTAAGTCGTACGTACGCATGCACACTATTTTCATTTATATTTCATATTTAATGGAATGAAAACACAATTATACACTGGTTTATTATAATTCCAGTATAATATCATATATAATTTCAGTAATTCCATCCTTTATATGTTCCACATATGGAATGAACGAGTCATATCACTTTGAGGGGGCGGTAGTCCACACTTCCTCAAATGAAATTATCGTATTTACCCTCTATGGAAACCATAAAGGTATTCTATAAATGAAAAATACAGAAGAATAGAAACAATATAAATATAATATATATCACATATAAATACATATCCATCTTAATTACCACCATAACAGGTTATAGGAGAAGATTGAACAATCATCGTTTCGTGAGGTAGTAGTTCACCGTCTACAGAAACAAAATGTTCTTTACTCATTAGACTGAGGTGTGTGTAAGTTTAGTTAAAATCCTTCTCATAACATCCTAGTATATTGAGGATACTGTTTTTGTTATAAAATAAAGGAATAAAAAGATTTTAGAGGGTTGGAGATGTAAAATAAAAGAAAATAAACGTTACCTTTAAATCGGGTAACTCTCTTTGGTTTGAACCAAAAGGATTTATTGATGTGTATTCTGTCTAAAGTAAAGATTTTAGGTGGAAGAGAGGGATTAAGGGAGATTAATTGGGTAGAGTTTGGATAATACAAAGGTCTTTAGAGGTGTGATTAATGTGTTAGAGGTGATGTCTTTTTTAAGAGGGAGGAGGGGCTCTTTAGGAAAGTTTGAAAATATTATTTTATTATATAATGATTCTCGGTTTATAAAGGTCCAAAACTCATTAAAGTATAAGATAAGATGACTAATGTTCGAAATAAATTCATAAAATAATAATTGGACAGGTTTTGGATATTGTTTTAATTTTTATAATCTTATTTATTTAAATAATTCATTAATGAGGTAAACACTACATCATTATTGTGTCATAAATAATTTTATTTATTTGATGTCTAAAAATTATAAAAAAAATACCTTAATGTAGGAAATATTTTTATATTTCAAATGAATATTTATAGTCTAATAGATAACTTATATAACCCATGTAAAAATTTATTTACTAAAAGATATAAGTTTATGTCATTTTTGTCTTTACTTTAAATTGATTAATATAAAGTGTCATTATCACTCTTAAGTGGCTCCATGGGGTCTCAAAATCGACCCAATGATGCCCATGGTCAGAAATTTATCAAAAAATGGGATTAGGACACATGTTAGGGTAATTTAATATTATTATAATATTATTTTTTACCCTTATTTACCAGATTTACCCTTTAACCGTGGTAAATAAAATATTTACCGATGTAAATATTCATAATGTCTAAAAATAAAAGTTACATATTTACACAATTTGGACCTCCTGATTCCAAATATGGAATCAATTTTTCTAAATTAAAAACACATAAGTGATAGAAATTAATTTAAAATTAATTACCATTATTAAAACAAAAAGTGTGTTTTTAAGAAATAATAACTATCAAAAGATTGACACTTGTTTATGTCCAATTTCAAAGTGAAATTACTTCCAATAACCAAAATTGTATTAATTGGTAAAAATATAATCTAAATATACTTTAAACCCAATTAAAAAGATAACCTAACCATATAAATAAATTAGATTAAAAGGCAGTTTTAAATTAAAATACTGTATTTTTCACTATTCATTAAAAATCTATTTTATCAGAAAAAAAACCAAAAATTTTCCCAAAGTAAATTTTGATGTTCTGATTCTAAAGAAGAATTTTATTTTGTTAAATGGAACATATAAAATTGACCGAAACTATATTTAAAGAGGGTTCTCCATAAAAAGGCAGTAAATCGATCTTTTAATGAATATTAGAGTATTTATGCTTAAAATCAGATTCTTTCTTATTTTAAGATTCTAAAATTTATTGGATAAATGTAAAAACATTTAACAAACATGTATATTCATATTTTAGTTAGTTCTATACATTCCTGCCAATACAACGGTTAGGCGTTGACTACCATTTAAAATAATATTATATTATTATTTTTCAGTATGACCCAACGCTGTGTGCAACAGAAGATTTCAAAGAAACTCATTGTTGAGTATCAAGTACGCCATTGAACATAACATCCCATTTAAATTAAAATTAATATTTAATTCAAAAATATTAATAAATATGAAAATGTATAATTCTTTATTTACTTGGAATGTTACATTTATACAAGTTGATATTTTTTAAAACAGGTTCATATTTTTTCACACAACTTCATATTTATTAACAAACTATCAAATTTCACTTAAATATACAAATTTGTATTTGTTTATTTCTTTGTCAGAGGTGTAACAATAAACTGCGTACTCCATATTTCAATAAAAAAATGTGCTCTATCTTGAATGACAACTTGTAACACTCCGACTTCAGAATCCCAGAGCTGGTGCATTATTTTAATATATTAGTATGATTACAAGGAATAAAATTCTAAAGCACTGATTAGTATAGCAGTCATAGAAAATAGATTACATACATGAATCTTACATTACAGTTCAAAACATAAAATACAACATAGATAATCTTTTTATAACGTCATTATTATCCTATCTTAACCCTGCATATCAATTATAATACACATTTTGGCAACCTAGAAAAGTAAAACAGAAGAAAGGGGTGATCTCAGGTTCCCAGTAAGGGTAAACAATATAGCAGAAACTATCATAAATAAGAATAAACTTTTAAGGCAAGGTATAAAACTGAACCACAAGACTTTTAAACATTACCTTCAACATAATATGATAAGAATAAATCAAATAATTCTATTTAAACATTCACATGGATATTCTACTAGTTGAATAATCAAATTTAATATCTATAACCAATATCATAATCAGGGAATGCATAATGTTAGACATCATAACCATACCTTCAAGGCCTCATGCCAAGACCATACATAAACGGGTAAAAACTGAAACAAGTTTATCTCATGAGACCTACCGATGCATCAAAGGGTTATAGTGAGCCTTGACTGTCACTTACGAAGTCTAATGCATTTCTCATATGAAAAGGGTGAAACATAAAATAAACATTTTTATTAAAATTAGAATAATAAATGTTAATACTTTAACCATAAATCATGAATGGTATAAAAATAGCGCATCCACATTCAAACATATCATAAAACTTTTAATATAATATGAAAGATTTTATCATAATAAATCAACCCCAATTAAGAATAAAATACAACAAAGGATGTTGACATAGATGAAAATAATCTAACAAAATCATTAAAAATCTTTAAGAGAAATATCCATTTTTTACTTTGAAATCATTTAAAAGTTGCACAATTATAAAGGAAAAAATTTCTTTTGAAAATAACATTGTAAGATTGTAAGGGAAGCTTCAAAATGTTAAGGAGTCATAACGGTGAAAAATAGTCTCTCATGTCGTATAAGTTAAAAAGGGATTATTTCCTTAATTTTTTGAAAATGTCATAAAGTTCCTCGTTTGGAAAACTAAGAAAAGATTCTTTTAAAAAAAATTTATAAAAAGTCAAACATGGGTAAATATGACTTTAAAAAATTATTGATAATATTTTGAAATACATTTTAAGAAACCTGTACATAGATGATAAAGATGTCCCAGTAGATACTTATGTATAAAAAACATCGAATAATAATGAGATTGTTAAATTAACCATTATTTTTTATTTTCCTTTAGTCGAGAGTGTGTTAACCTCTTATATAATAGTTAAATTTTGTCATTAAATTATACCAGGACTATATCCATATTTATGATATCATATATGATCCTATTACATCGTTTTGTTAATGATATTTCAGTATTTTAATTGTTTCGTGTGTTAACTGTTTCGTTTTACTATGCACATTTTGTCATATAAGTCATGTTTCTTAAGAATAGAATATATTTTATTCATATCCAGAATGATATTAAGTTCATAAACATTATATTTACGCATATTAATTTTATAATCATTTTGAATGGTTAACGTGGAGAATGAATCTCATCACGTCGTGGAGACGGTAGGTCGTTCGCACACACGTGTGACAGTATCATTCCCTTAATGGTTAAATGGTAAGAAATAAGATGGTATATTAATTATATGGAATTATTATCATGTCATATTCATTATTTATATCCATTATAGTCATCATTATACTCATCCGTGTTTGAATAAAAAATTACCCCACGGTGTGGAGACAATAATCTGTACGCACGCACACATGGTGATATTGTTATTCATATGATGGATAAATGGAGGAATATGGTTGTCCCATAATCATAATAACATCTTATAATGTATATGATACTGGAGTTATTACTTTAGTATGAAAACAACATAGGAAGAGTAAGTAGAAGAATAAAAGAAATTGAATTGAATTGGTAAAACAATTACCTTTTCTTTGAGTATCATCTTTTGATTTGCACAAAAGAATTTATTAGGTTGGATTTCTTCCCAAATTATGACTTCTAGAATAAAGTGAGAAATTTTAGTGGAAAAAAGGGAAGGATTTGGCCGAACGTAAGGGCTCAAGGTGGTGAGGAGAAGTGAGTGAGGAGGTTCTCTTTTATAAGGGAGAAGAGAAACACTTTTGAAAAATCAAAATATTAAAATATAACAAGACTATTATAGGTATAAATACTTACAAATGACCCATAAATGAAAATTAAAATACATGTTAGACCATATCCTATACTCTTGTGATTATTTAACATTTCTGTAACTATCTTTTATTTAAATAATATATAATTTATATTTAAGTAAATGTGTCTATTAAACAACTCAAAATCGATCTTAATGTGTTAAGGATCGAATCTTATTAATCCAATAATTTTTGGACATGTTTTGGTTTTATTTTAAACCTTATAATTTTGATTTAGCCTTAATTAATCTATTTAATTTTAATTGTGGTAATAACATTTCAAATATTAAAAGGTTGTAAATTTTTACTTATCTGGTGTCAATTGTCCATAGATGGATATGTTATGACATTTTAGACCATATAATTATCATTTTGAATATTTTAATTATTTCTAGGATTTTTAAATAATATATTAATGTATTATTTTTATAAAATATCAATAATATCAATTTTTACACTATTTATAACTTTGACTTTAATTAAAATCCAAATAGAAAGATAACTTCGAACCAAATAATTTAATATACTCATAACATGTCATAGTCACATATAAAATTTGTAGATCACTTTAATTAATTTAAATTATATTTCTTTTAATATTTTTAAAACCATTTATTTGATATTTTTATTAATAAATTAATTTCTGCATCACCATTGTGTCATCATTAATGGTAATTATTTAATCTGTAAAAAATATAAATAAATTACTATGATGTAGGTAATTATTTTATCTTTCTGGATACTATTTATGATCGATGTTATCTTCTGGTTATCCCTATATTAAAATTGCTATACTTATATAAAATGAGAGTGACATTTTGTCACATTCACTGATTTTAATAATATTTATGTCATATTCATGGACAAATGTCCATTAAATGATTTAATTACAAACCTTAGGTGATAAGGTTGAATTTATTATTCCAATAGGATTTTTATGGAGTTAGGGTAATTTTATAATTTTATTTTTACCCTTAATTACTCGATTTACCCTTAACGTCGGTAAATAAAAAAATTACTAAAATTACTATTCATATTATCAAAAAATAAAAGAAACCTATTTACATAATTCATAAATATTGATTAAAAAAATGGAATCCATTATTAAAAATTCAAAAAACATAATTTGTAGTAATTAAATTAAAATTAACCCCACTGATGGAATGAGAAAACTATTTTTTTAAGTAAAAACCATAAAACAAATTGACATGTGTTTATATCAAATTTTAAAGTGAAAATAATTCCAATAACCTAAATTATATTAAATAATAAAAGTATAATCTAATTATACTTTAATTCTAATCAAATGTACAATTTAACACTAAATTGTTTCAATGAAAAAGTTATTTTCAATTAAAATTTAGTATTTTTCATTATTCAAAAAAATATGAAACTTATCAAAAAAAAATAAAAATTGAACCAAAGTAAATTTTAATATTACAATTTTAAAAAATAAGTTTATTTTATAAAATTGAATATAAAAAAGTGTCAAAAAGTAGATTTAAAATGGGTGTGTCATCAAAAGGATGGAAAACTGCATTTTTTGAAAAATATTTTTTTTATCTGAAAAATTGAATTTTTTCTTATATCATGTATAGAAAACACATAAAATGAATAGTAAAATTATATGGAATATATAAAATTCAAAATGTAGTTAATACTATTCATAACAGATAATTTAATGGTTAGGTTATATATTATATTAAATAATTATTTTTTATTAATATATTGTTGCTCATTAAAAATGTGCCTTGTGTGTGATGCAAGTCAATTCATTGTTGTGTGTTGGGTAAGATTAACATGAGTTTGCCTAAAAATAAAGTAACAAAATAAAATTTATTCATAAATAAAAATACTGTAAATTATCGGAGTGTTGCATTCTCCCCTCTAATAAATTGCGCCCCCACAATTTGAAATTGTACTTCGAAAATAAAAGGTTGATACTAGAAAGTACCTTTGTGGAAAACCCACATCAGAAATAGGGTTAATAAAATATACTCTTAATGAGTGGTAAAGGTAAATGTGAAGGTCATAAACAAAATAGGATTTCAAATAGATTATTAGTGGAAAGTAGATATATGTACTTGGAGAATAAACCTAAATATTTATAGGGAGGTATTGAGGTCATCAATCACAAACAAGTGAACAATCAATAGAAAATTATGTCCCTCAAAGCCATAAATCTGTTATGATTTAAAATATCATTGGTTCAACAAAACGTTAGGTATTAGGACAACACATTTTTTTGATACTTTTTCCTAGAGTTGATATATTATTTTACTATCCAAATAAGAACTTGAAAAAACATACTTGATTCCATCAATGTTATCATTTGGTTGTGCTTTGATCTATTTTCAATTCATCCCTTACACTTGGAAATGAAGTTTAACAATGAATATTTCATTCTTGAAACACTATTGATAAACCATAAGGCTTGCAATTATTTCCTTCATCCTCTAAATGTTTACTGAAACCAAAAAGGTTAGATAAAAGTATTCAATAAATCATACTTTAACCTCAAATAATAATATCTGATGTTCAACCTACTCTATTCCAACCTTAAGATTTTTCCAAAATACTTTTGTCCAAATTAACAGTTTAAAAGGGTCTCTAAATTTCCAAAATCAATCATAACATGAGATTCCCTAAACAACATAATGTAGTTATTATTTAAAAATACATTTATAACCTCAAAACCTTAATGAAATAATTCATGCTTTCAATTACTTGATAAAGATGTACTGTAGTACAATCCATCTATATCTCATGAATCTTATAACCATATATTCATTAATGTAATAATTCTTGTATCCAAATACAAAATAACCTTAATCATTCCACTTCACTATTAAACCATTAACTGCGCTTCAAAATCTTATTCCTTAATACCTCCTTCATTTCATTTTTCTTTTGTAGACTCTTAATTATCAGTAGTATAACCATTGCATGTATAACCTTGCTAATTCTAACTATCGACCAAAACTCAAAGCATAATGTGAGAAACACTAATCATAGTGATGTAGTCATGAAGAATCATTTATAGGATCTCTAAATGGAGGAATCTTCTTCTCAATCCACTTGTTCATAGGATTAACCTAGGTTATCTATTACCAAATCTAAAGGATGTTATCCTATACTTAGACTTATCCTCAAAGTCATTTAGAGAGTTATATTTTCTAAATTTAATTTTCAAGTTTGTTTCTAAATTTCATTTGATACCAACAGTAATACCACGACTCCAGAAGCTCAGAGTTGGTGCATTATTTTAATACATTGGCATGATTACAAAGAATAAAATCATGTTGGACCGATTAGTTTTACACTCTTGGAAAATAGAGTATATACATGAACCTTATATTACAGTTCAAAACATAAAATACAACATAGATAATCCTTTGAGAATGCCATTATTGTCACAACCCGTCCCCCGGGGCCCGTGCCGTGACTACCCCAAGCCCTCCATCCATAGGCCAGGGGATGGCGACTAGCACCAGAAATGCGTATCCCAAAGATGGGAAGGCATTGCATTTAAACCTGTACAAACACACAAAGTAGACCACAACAAGATGAAACCACAAAGTAACTACTGTAGTAAAAGTGTGCTGAAAGTAAAGGCCTAGAATACAAGACCAACTTGAAAAGTAAAAGTACAACTGAAAACTACAAAACAACTGAAGGTGGAGAGAAGCTCCTGGATCATCCACCGCAGATCCTACCTGAAGGGTGGGTACAGATCGTCTCCATAGTACTCTACGTCTGTCGTCTCCTCCGCGTCACGTCACACTGAATGATACACCTCTGAGTATCGTCTAGTCCTAGATCTCTCATCCTCGATCAATGATGTACGTTGTCTACACCAGACTCAACAAGGTGCAGGCGAATCCCATGCATGGGTGATTATAACAATACTCAGTAGGGACCCCAAGACCCCATAGGTCTCTTAAAGTTACACAAATGAAAAAACCACAAAGCAAGACTTCAACCCTACCTAGGTATATGACCATACGTATACCTAAGTTATCAAGATATACTCATCTCATACATGAGGGTAGAATACCACAAGGGTAACACCATGAAGGTAGGAATACCAGACAGGTAACACCACAAAGATAGAAGTACCACACAGGTAACACAACGAAGACAATACCACAAAGGTAAAAGTTCCACATATGTAACACCACTAAGTCAACACCACGGAGGTAGAAGTACCACATAGGTAACACCACGAAGATAACACCATGAAGGTAGAAGTACCATGCGGGTAACACCACAAAGCTAGAAGACTCAGCTCACACCAGGTATCACTTTAGGTCAAAGATGGAAGGGTTATCACATCATCGAACTCCTCGGCTACTGGAGAAATCCACCTCGATCGAGTACAGTGGGCCTGCCGGGTAACACAGAGCCGCTTCACACTAACCTTGAACTGTTGTGGTACCCATACCTGATGGGTACCATGGGTATGCGGGGTCACACAGAGCCGCTTCCCACCGTGGACATGCCGGGTCACACAGAGCTGCTTCTCACCTTGGCCGAACTGAGGTACCCCTCCTGTCGAGTACCATGGGTCTGCCGGGTCACACAGAGCCACTCCCCACCGTGGTCATACTGGGTGACACAGAGCCGCTTCCCACAGGGTCAATCGTCAAGCAGTCTTCAGGTCTCAGCTAACCGTAGGGTTCCATATGTAGTCTGCTTGGGAGAACCTCTCCTTAAGCCACTCGCTGCATCTTGATATCCATGGAAGTCACCATAATGTATATTATAGGGTAGTAACTGTAGCATCGTCAGTCACAAACCTCAAACTGCTCAGCTACTGGAGAACTCCTCCTCTATCGAGTACAGTGGGCCTGCCGGGTCAAGTCATTGATTGTCTTGAAACGTCGTCGGTCCCACGTTACCGCTTGTCCGTTAGAGGAAAAGAAAGAAAATAAAAATTAATTAAGTTATTTTTTATTATTCATTTAAAAGTCTCAAAATCTAACAATTTTTCCAGACCTATTATGGTCGAAGTGAATCCTCCCTTAAGAAAATCCTAGCACTGTGGATTCAATGGTTCCCTCATATTTTTAATCTGAGCACTGGTTCAACAATTAGAAAATGCCACCCGCGCGTGTAACATCCCCATCCTGGAAGCCACTAAACCAGTGCTCCGATCTGGGTGGTTACATGAGCTTAAGCGTGCCTCCCCATACACCAAAGGCTACCAACTAGTAGCAGGGGTCTATGTTGTCAAGTGAGGAGACTATACCCCCTATTTATTAGAGTAAGCCACAACAGAATAACCAAATAGCGGAAACAATAACCAATAAACAAGGAACATGTATAAAAACCAATCCCAACAATAAATATTCCATGTCATACTACAAGTTCAAAGTGTACAAAAATCCCAAAATAAAGACAACGACCAAAATCCCCAAAATGGCTCCGACTCCAAGTCCAGATCCTCCACCAAGTGCTACCCATATCCACTCGACTATCTAGCAAGGACCCTTTCCCTTCTCCTGACCTGAAAACATGAAGTCTTCTTGGGTACCCAACGGCGGCCTGAGCAGGGTGTGAGTACAACTCAGTAGGCCACCACCAACAATTTCTACAAAATATCCAGTATAAACAGGTAGTGCATGCAATAGGAAAATGAATGATAAATGCCAAGTAATTATTTAAGGTGCCTGATTAGCCAATAAATGAGGATAATATTCATTGTTAATATATATAATATTCATGTTCTTTATTATTTATAAACACCATTTTAGTGCATTTTACATTTTGAACATCATTTCACATTATGATTGTAATACCTTCTTAAAATGCACTATTATGTGGTACTTTTTTTAACATCATTTAAAGTACCCAATGATTCATCTGATTTTAAGGAATGTAATTATCCATATTTTAATTTGATATTTTGGGAAATGTATCTAAACTTAAATATTAACATTTTTCATTCATGGATCAATGAAATATTCATAAAGGATGATAGAGATATTTGGAGATTAATGGAAGCAATTCTAGAGAAGGAATATTGGACACCATCCCACTGATGAGAATGTGGGATCCATATTACAAACCCAATGAAGCCCAAATTTGGTGGGAGGCTAGAAGCAATATATATGAACAAATAATTCTTCAGTATCTGGTGCTAATTCAACCTCCACTATGGTCATTTAGGCATCCCAAGTTAGAGATAAAATTCTGGGCCAGATTCTGCGGCCCAGAAAAACAGACCACTAATATAATCATATCTCTGAATACATAACTCCAAATGGGACCAAATTTTAAAGGAGGTTAGGAGACATCAGGGAATCCATTTTATTCTTCTATTTCCCACTCTAATTCGGCCATCTAAAAGGTTTTCCAAGTGCATCTGTTCGGTGGATGAAAGATGGATGCCACCTCGGGTCAAGGGTGGAAAAATAAACTCTCCCTCAACTTTCCACCCACCTATGGACAACCAAAATTAATTTATATGCTTTGTACTGTTGTAGGATCTACCCAAGGCTCAAAAAATTCCTATTTAAGGCAGTGGTGGTGGAAGAGTTGATCATCTTTGGTGCTTTGTTCAATTGTAATGTTATGCTGCGATTTTGTTGTCTCAAGTTTGTCTTTCACATGTAAGTTGTTCAATTAACTTTAGTTTCTTAATAAAATTTCTTCTTATCATCTTATTCTGTTGTTCTCAATCTCACTTTGATACTGTTGCCTCAAGGTGTGGATTTATTCACACCAAATCTTGTAAAATTATTCACACAACGGTGGAGTGATCATTTTATTTTTGTTGTTTTCTTTACTTCTTCATTTCCTCCCTCATGAGTCTACTTTCCGCTTCCAGTGAAACCATAGAATCAATGGAGGGATAACCCACTTATGGGTTGATCCAAGGGAGTAGAAAGGGGCTAGATTGGATGTTATTTATCACCCCATTAACGTATAATCACTTCTTTAATTGATATTTTTATTTGATGATTTTTAAACTCCATCATCCTTGTTGAATTTAAGGTCACACACTTCAAGTACTAATACGAACCTTTACCTTGAAGTGCTCAAAACTTTGATCCTTAAAGTGTATATTTGATTAGTATTAAAGGGTGTAGGAATTAAAGTAGTAAGTGATGATGTTGTTTTATCTTCTTAAATGCACCCATCTCAAATATAAGAAATTGAAATCATTGAAAAGGAAATACGTCCAATCCACCCCAAGTGATAACCTAGGATCAACTCACTCTTTTAAATTGAATTCACTTAAGTCTCTTAGATTTCAATTAAAACCTTCTTAAATCAACCCAAGTTGTCCAATTCATATCCAAAAACAATCCATATAATTTATGTGTCTATAGGTTTCTTCTTAGGTCTTTGAGGATTCGATAACCCAAGCTAAACTACAAGGACCGTTCTACCTTCATATCTTGGGTAAATTTGAGCGAGAATCAAATTTTGGTGCCATTTATGGGGACCCAAGTAATTAATCTAAACACTTATTCTATTCTCCCACATTTCTTTTTTTCTCATCCAAATTCTCTTATCTTGTCCCTTTCTCGTTTTTTTTCTTTTGGCGCATGTCCGCCTACACCCGCGATCAATCAAACCGTCTAGTTAGGTTGGATAATCCTAGGGTTGGGGACTCAAGTACACCAAGGGAACTCTTTACATTACATACTAATATTCCTAATACTCTAGAGTCCAAAATTTATCCCATTTCAATGTAAGGTATTAAATGAAACCAACTCATAAACCCGGGTGGAAACCAAAATGGAAACCCAAATGAGGCAGCCCCAAACATGGGGAATGTAGTTGATCAAACCATGAATGACTACCTCACACCTTCCTGGAACAATTCCCCCTCATTCATTAGACACAATTACCTTGGAGATTCCAACTACGTCTTTAAACCTCATGTCCTAAACCACCTTCCCACATTCCATAGAATGGAGTTCGAGATGCCCTACCTTCACATTAAAGAGTTCAATGACATTGTAGAAACCATGTGTCCCCCACATCAACTAGAATCATATAAGATGAGGCTATTTCATTTTTCTTTAAAGGATAAAGCTAAAAATTTGATAAACAATTTGATACCCTCATCCATAAACTCTTGGGACCAACTACAAAGATAATTCTACAAAAAATACTTTCCCCACCACAAAACAATTGCACTTAAAAAGAGTATCCAAAACTTTTTTGAAAAAGAGGGAGAGTCATTCTATGAAACATGGGAGAGGTTCAAAGACACTCTAAACATGGTTCCACCCCATGGTTTTTATATTCCTAAACAAGTGATAATTTTCTATGAAGGGTTGGGTCCGGGGAGAAAACAATTCATTGACATGATGTGTAATGGAACCTTTAAAAACAAAGCCCCAAATGATGCTTACGAGTATCTATAAATCCTTTCTGAACAAAACCAAACATGGAAAAATTCACCTTATTCTGAAAAGCCACAAATAACTACTAGAATTTATAAACTTAGAGAAGGGGAAATCCTTAGGGCTAAACTCGCAGCACTCTCTAGGAAGGTTGAAGAAATAGACCTTAGGAAAGTCCATGAAATCCAAACTATAGACCTTGTTTGCACAATTTGTGACAAACATGACCATAAGATAGACAACTTCCCAACCATTACACCCATCAAGGATGTTCTTTTAGGAGGAACCCCAACGGAAGTAAATGATTTGAACTTTCAAAAGCCTCAATACCAAAACAACTTCAACCCAAGGTATAATGACCACCCAGGCTTCCACTGGAAAGATAACCAACAACCTAGCCAACCACATGGACAAAATCCTTACCCCCATCAGAACTTCCAAACCCATAACCAGTTCCAAACCCAACCTATCCAATACCAACAGCCATCGGTCCATTTTCAACAAACCATCCCACCTGCAAAATATCCCCCCGGGATAAACCAATCTTCTCAAGCACCAACCCAAACTATTCCACAAAGCCTACTAGAACAACTGTGAAAAAAAATGGAAAGCATGAACTCTAAAGTTTCTTCCCTTAAAAAATAACTTCAAACCATAAAAATTGGAAATGCACCCATGCCTACTCAGGAGATTCCATCCTCAACTTCAAGGGGACAGTCAAGTTGTACTCAAACAACACATGAACAACTAAAGTCTTTGACTGTTTTAAGAAGTTGGAAATCAATTGAGAAACCTGAACAACTAATTCAGAACCCACCTGAAGATTCAAAATTGGATGAAAATTCAAATGAACCAAAAGATCAAACTGAAAAACACGATAACATTGTCAAAGAAACAACACTTCAACAAACAAACCAACAACCTGCACCATTTCCTCAACACATGAGAGGGAAAACCAAGCCTGAATTGAGTGAAACATTGAGGGAAATATTCTCACAAGTCAAGTTGAACATTCCCCTTCTTGATGCCATCCAAACCATGCCTTCCTACTCAAAGTACCTTAAGGACTTCTGCACCTTTAAAAGAAAATTTTCACATAAAAACCAAGTCCTTTTGGCTGATAATGTGAGTACCACCATTCGAGGGACCATTCCTCCTAAGTTGAAAGACCCGGGTTGCCCTTACATTAATGTTGAACTAGGAGAGAGAAAAGTTGTCAAGGCCTTGTGTGACCTAGGTGCAAGTGTCAATCTCATTCCCTATGTTGTGTACTACCAGTTAGGCCTAGAAGAACTCAACCCACATCTGTCACACTTCAACTTGCGGATTGTAGCATTAGGGTTCCAAAGGGGATTTTAAAGGACATTCTGGTAAAGGTTGAAAACTTCATCTACCCTGCTGACTTCATTGTCCTTGACAACCATCCAAACTTAGGAAATAAGGAACAAACCCCAATCATCCTTGGTCGTCCCTTCCTTGCAACAATCAACTCTATTATCCGAGTCCGAAATGGGAACATGACCACCACCTTTGGAAACATGAGTCTAGACTTGAAAATATATAATGAAAGCTCACAAATAGGGGATGATGAGGAAATTCATGAAGTAAACATGATAGGAAGCATTGATAATGAATCCATAAAACATCAAGGAATATTTGATGAATGTTTAAGTCAGGATGAGATTGATTTCCTTTGTTCACATGAAAAAAGTCTATCTCCTTGGATTGAATAATTTTTAAATTGCTCCTGTGATGAAGTCCCTAGTCCAACAATTAGTGATACCTTTCAGGAAACCACTTCCATGGATACCACTCCAACTTCCTTCCCTAAATCTGATCAAGCCAATCTAGTAGCTGAAACTTCTACATGTAGGGAATCAATCCTATCTGAAACTTTAGGAAATAAAATTGATCTTGATCCAATGTCCCAATATTCTGCTAAAATTCTGAACCAACCTGATCTTGAATTGAAGGAACTTCCCACTACACTCAAGTATGCCTTCCTAGGGGACAATAAAACACATCCTATTGTCATTTATTCTTCTTTTGAAGCCAATCATGAGAGGATGCTTCTAGAGGTCCTTAGAAAACATAATAAATCCATTGGTTGGACCCTGTTTGATATTCCCGGGATTAGCCCACTTATTGGGACTCATAGGATTGTTCTGGAATCTGATTCAAAGCCATGTCGTCAACCTCAACGGCGACTCAATCCTAATCTCATGGAGGTAGTAAAGAAAGAACTTATGAAATTGTTAAAAGCTAGTATCATATATCCCATAGCTAAGAGTGAGTGGGTCAGGCCAATCCAAGTGGTTCCCAAGAAATTAGGAATCATAGTGATAACCAATGAGGATGGAGAGATTCTTCCAAAAAGGGTGAGTAGAGGATGGAGGGTCTACATTTACTATAGGAAGCTAAACTCATTCACCAAGAAGGACCATTTCCCCTTACCATTCATTGACCAAGTCCTTGAGAGAGTGGCAGGTCATGAATTCTACTGTTTCTTATATGGGTACTCGGGGTATAATAAAATTGAGGTCTCCCTAGAGGATCAAGGGAAGACTACATTCACATGTCCATTCGACACCTTTGCTTTCAAATAAATTCCCTTCGGGTTATGCAATTCCCCTGGAACCTTCCAACGATGCATGATGGGATTCTTCTCAGACATGATAGGGGATTTTCTTGAGGTCTTCATGGATGACTTCTCTTTGTTTGGGGACACATTTGAGTGATGTATACAGAATGTGGAGAGAGTATTGTCAAGATGTGAAGAAAAGAATCTGGTCCTAAACTGGGAAAAATTCCATTTTATGGTTAAAGAGGGACTAGTTCTAGGCCATCTGGTCTCAGGTAGGGGGATTGAAGTTGATAAAGCCAAGGTTGACATCATTAGTCACCTTCCATCACCCAAAACTATCAAGGAAGTGAGGTCTTTCTTAGGACATGCTGGTTTCTATAGAAGATTCATTAAGGACTTTAGTTCAATATCTGGTACCCTTTGTGCTCTCCTAGTAAAGGATGCTCCATTTGTTTAGACAGAAAGCTGTGAGGGTTCATTCTCAACCCTCAAATCCTCTCTCACCTCTCCTCCCATTATGAAATCTCCAAATTGGAACCTTCCTTTCGAACTTATGTGTGATGCCAGTGACTTTTCTGTAGGGGTTATGTTAGGACAACGTTGTGATGAAACTCCTTATGTAATTTCTTATGCAAGAAAATCCTTAAATGATGCCCAAACCAACTACACCACTATTGAAAAGGAGTTACTTGCTATTGTGTTTTCCTTAGAGAAGTTTAGGTCCTACCTCTTATGATCCCCCATCACTGTGTTCACTGATCATTCTGCACTAAAATACCTATTCCAAAAACAAGATGCTAAGGATAGACTGATAAGGTGGGTCTTTCTCTTTCAATAATTTGACCTCACAATCAAGGATAAAAAGGGTGTTGAAAATGTTGTAGCTGATCACCTCTCTAGGATGAAATTCAAAGACAACTCAAATCACCTTTCTGTGTCTGATTCATTTCTGATTAACACCTATACTCTATGAGTGACTTCCCTTGGTATGCTGACATAGTCAATTTCTTAGTTACAGAAGTCATTCCAAAATTCTTAGGGACTCAAGCTCCAAAGAAATTCCTTTCTGATATTAGACACTATGTGTTTGATGATCTATACCTCTATAAGTTCTGCCCTGACCAAGTCTTTAGGAGGTGTGTCCCAGAATCTGAACAAGATTCCATCCTTAAATTCTATCATAGTGAGGCATGTTGAGGTCACTTTTCCTCTAAGAAAACATCTGCTAAGATTCTTCAATGTGGTCTCTTCTGGCCCACCCTCTTAAGGGACTCCTACACATTTTGTCAAAGCTGTCCTAGGTGTCAACAAGTAGGATCCATCACAAAAAGGAATCAAATGCCACTCACTCCCATCTTGGTGGTTGAAATCTTTGACTGTTGGGGAATTGATTTCATGTGTCCCTTCCCAAACTCTAGGAGATGTCTTTACATTCTCTTATCTATCAATTATGTCTCCAAATGGGTTGAGGCCATTCCTACAAAATCCAATGATCATCAAACTGTGATTAGATTTCTCAAGGAAAACATCTTCTCTAGATTTGGAATTCCTAGGGAAATCATTAGTGATCGTGGAACTCATTTTTTCAATCGTCCATTCTCAACACTCATGTAAAAATATGTAATTTCTCACAAAGTTTCCACTGCTTACCACCCTCAAACCAATGGTAAAGCTGAGTTAGAAAATAGGGAGATTAAGAATATTCTTGAAAAAATTGTCAATCCTTCTAGGAAAGATTGGTCCGAGAAACTCTTGGATGCTCTTTGGGAATATCGTACAGCATTCAAAACCATCCTAGGAATGTCACCATATAGGTTGGTCTATGGAAAATCATGCCATTTACCTGTTGAAATTGAGCATAAGGCCTTTTGGGCAATTAAGAAAATGGATTATGACCTCTCATTGGCCTAAACAAAAAAGAAATTAGATCTCAATGAACTGGTGGAACTAAGGATGGAGGATTATGAAAAATCAAGGGTCAATAAAGCTAGAGTTCAAGCCTACCAATCTAGGAATATCAAGGTCAAACATTTTGAACCGGGAAAACTTGTGCTATTGTATAGTTCAAAACTTCATTTACACCCGGGAAAGTTAAGGTCTAGATGGTCAGGTCCTTTCATAGTGCATCATGTGTACCCCCATAGGGCGGTAGAGGTTCAAGATCCCACAAGTGGTTACATTTTCATGGTCAATGGTCAAAGGTTAAAAACCATTCATCGAATCATTCAATAAATAGGAAATAGAGGTTGATTTTACTAAGCCAACCTATGAACCAGGAAAAAATTGATAGATTTGGGGTTCATGTCGACCTAGTGACATTAAACCAAAGCGTTGCATGTGAGGCAACCCGTGGTATTCATGTCTCCAATCTTTTTTGAATCATCTTTATTTTTCAAATAGGATTAAGTAATCATTTTTATATTTTAAAAAATAGACTGTTGACCTGTTCTTCTATTATGATTATGGATGGGTATGAAAGGGGAGCACCATATTCATCTGTGTCACGTGATGTGATCCTTGAATAATGCCTTACCCAGAAATTTAAAAAAGAAGACAATGCATCATCAGTTTGTTTTATTTTAATGTGTTTGTAGGATTAAAATAAAAATACAAAAAAATAAATAATAATAATATAATAATAATAATAAGGGACACGTCGTGGTTCGTGGCTCAAACCCTGTCACAACCGGTGAAGCCGCAGGGATTCAAACCCGAGACTGAAGGGAGACAGGGGTGCGCGCTTACCACTGAACTACGGCTTTTTGTGCTTCCTTATTCTATAACTTTTATATATATACTTATATTTTACTTTCTTTATTATATAAATATATATATATATATATTGTTTTGTTTTGTTTGTTTTGTTTTTCCTTTTTTTCTAGGGAACTCTACAAGTGACATGGATATCAAATGATTAAAAGAGAGCAGGAAGAATTTCAACTTCAACCACCATGTGAATTCATTCCATGATACTCATTTTCAATTTCCTTTTTGAACTTTCATTCTCTACCTCTACCCCCTTCTAAATTTTCTTTTCTTTAAACACTGATGACAATTTTATTTTAAGTTCAAGGGGGAGATAAAATAGAAAATTATTTCGTGTCAAGAAAATGAACGATTTGAAAAAAAAATTGTGTAAATGGAAGGAAAAATTCCTTTAACTTTGGACATGTTAATACACATTGCACACTTTGAAATTGAATATCAAATAATTTAGCATGCCCTGATTCTGATTTTAATCCTTGTATAATTTCATGAGCATAGATTTTGGAAAGTTTGGCTGTCCAATGTGATATTTCATTGTTTATATTTTCATCCAAATAAAAAAAAGATCACAATGCACATCCTTTGGATAGTGGGGTATTAGTTTGAGTTCATGGGGTCCCCCAAATAAATAACATAGGTTTGGTGATAATTTTAGTTTTAATTTGAGTATTCAATAAAAATATATATAATAATAATAATAATAATAATAAATTTGCGCGTAGAGCAATGAAATGAACTAATGTGTGGCTTTCGACACTTGGGGATCATGACTCCATAGTTGTCTGGCCTAGAGTTAGTAATTTTATCTCTATTTTTGGTAATTTGAATTTTTTTTGACTGAGTTAACTCGAGATGATGCCCGAGTATGTGGGATTCACTTGTTGCCCTAAGGTCTTTGAGCCTGGGAGTCATCGGCAAAGTCTCGCTATAGGGGTTGACTCTTTTGAGTGCAATTTCAATTACCATGGAAAAATTGCAAAAAAAACAAAAAAAACAAAAAAAATTAATACAATAAAAAAATTGAATACTCATATTAATATTGAAATGTGATTCCACCTAGAGCTTCCATCATTTCCCCCTTGAATAAAGAGGAACCCCTATTTATATTGTGATACACAACACATCCTCATACTTAATTGATATTGGATGAAATATGGAAATGAATTTGAACAAAGGAATGGGCTTGTGATTATGATCTTCTTATGAAAATATCATGTATTAAAATATTTTTATGGGTTTCATGATTTTTTGGTATAAGGGTTTTTGGTGATCATTGTGTATTAAAATGTTTTTGTAAAAGGGAATTCAAATTTCATATTGTTGAGATATATTTTGCTCAGGACTAGAAAAACTAAAGTTGGGGGGTGTGATTAGCCAATAAATGAGGATAATAATCATTGTTAATATATATAATATTCATGTGATTTATTATTCGTAAACACTATTTTAGTTCATTTTACACTTTGAACATCATTTCACATTATGATTGTAATACCTTCTTAAAATGCACTATTATGTGGTATATTTTTGAACATCATTTAAAGTACCCAATGATTCATCTGATTTTAACGAATGTAATTATCCATATTTTAATTTTATATTTTGGGAACTGTATCTAAACTTAAATATGAACATTTTTCATTCAGGGATCAATGGAATATTCATAAAGGATGATGGAGATATTTGGAGATTAATGGAAGCAATTCTAGAGAAGGCATATTGGAAACCATCCCACTTATGAGAATGTGGGACCCACATTACGAACCCAATGAAGCCGAAATTAGGTGTGAGGATAGAAGACATATATAGTAACAAATAATTATTCAGGATCCAGTGCTAACTCGGACTCCATTGTGGTCATTTAGGCGGCCCAAGTTAGAGATAAAATTTTGGGCTAGATTCTACAACCCAAAAAAACAGCCCACTAATCTAATCATATAGCCGAATCCAAAAATAAAAATGGGCCCAAATTTTACAGGATGTTAGGATACATCCCAGTATCTATTTTATTCTTCTATGGCCTACTCTAATTCAGCAATCTAGAAGGTCTTCCAAGCACGTCTGTTCGGTGGATGAAAGCTAGATGCCACATCAGGTCAAAGGTGGAAAAATCAACTCTCTCTCAACCTTCCACCCACCTATGGCCTACCAAAATTAATTGAGGTGCTTTTTACTATTTTAGGCTCTATACAAGGCTAAAAAAATTCCTATTTAAGGTCATGGTGGTAGAGGAGTTGATCATCTTTGGTGCTTTTTTCAATTGTAATGTTATGCTGCGATTTTGTTGTCTCAAGTTTGTCTTTCAAATGTAAGTTGTTCAATTCACTTTAGTTTCTTTATAAAATTTCTTATTATCCTCTTATTCTGTTGTTCTCCATCTCAATTTGATACCGTTTCCTCAAGGTGTGAATTTATTCACACAAAATCTTGTGAAATTATTCACACAACGGTGGAGTGATCATTTAATTTTTGTTGTTTTCTTTACTTCTTCATTTCCTCCCTCATGAGTCTACTTTCCGCTTCCATTGAAACCATAGAATCAATGGAGGGATAAACCACTTTTGGGTTGATCCAAGGGAATAGAAAGGGGCTGGATTGGATGTTATTTATCACCCCATTAATGGATAATCACTTCTTTAATTGATATTTTTATTTGATGATTTTTAAACTCCATCATCCTTGTTGAATTTAAGGTCACACACTTCAAATACTAATACGAAAATTTACCTTGAAGTGCTCAAAACTTTGATCCTTCAAGTGTATAGGTGATTAGTATTAAAGGGTGTGGGCATTAAACCAGTAAGTGATGATGTTGTTTTATATTCTTAAATGAACCCATCTAAAAAATATAAGAAATTGAAATCATTGAAAAGAAAATACGTCCAATCCACCCCAAGTGATAACCTAGGATCAACTCACTATTTTAAATTGGATTCACTGAAGTCTCTTAGATTTCATTTAGAACCATCTTAAATAAACCCAAGTTGGCCACTTCATAGACAAAAACAGTCCATAGAATGTACGTGTCTATAGGTTTTGTCTTAGGTCTCTGAGGATTCGATAACCAAAGCCAAACTACAATGATCGTTCTACCTTCATCTCTTGGGTAAATTTGAGTGAGAATCAGTGCCTTTAACCAATTCAGAGCCAAATCCATTACCACTTCCAATACCATTCATTTCACACCAATTATCATCATTTACCATTTCATCACATTTCCATAGGTTAATCACATACATTATGTTACATGGGTATAAGGACAACAATCACATGCAAGAGGGTAAACACATCATTATCCTATCTCACTAGGACTAAATCCCTCAAAGAAACCATATCCTCACCTCGAAGTCTCAGTCCGGGTGGATGCAACCGTTAGGATAAGAGACCCTCAGTCCCCTTTCCTAAACCATGCATTTAGGGTGGACTTTAGAGCCTCAGTCTTCACTCGACCCATGGGCGTAGATCCTCAAGTCATACCCCACTCTACGAAGCCATGCACAAATTCTTATATATAAGTAACCATCAACCATCCAAATCGTTTCCCTTCGGCGAACACTATTCACAACAACCCACATGGGAATTAACATTATTCCTTAACCCATTAACATATTACCATTTCACATCATTTAACCATTCACCCAATTCCAATGGGTTATGCCTATCTCACTAAGCATTCAATCCTAGACCCATAACCTATCCCATTATGGTCCTTAATCAATTTACACATTAACCCATTTAACTCATTTACCATTTCCATGAATCAACCATTCATGCCAACATGTTTATCAAGGGCTCTACAATTTATTACAACAAGGTCACTTGTTTAATATCAATCCCCAAACCCGGGAAAGCCGGAACATCCCACGGATGGCCCTAAATTAGGTCATGTCAACTCAACGCATCCCACGAGGATCGTGAGGGTTCCCATTTTCCATTTAAAACACCATTATCATCAAACATGCCAAGGTTATCCAAAACATAACCAAGGGAAAACAAGAACACAACTAAACATGCACAAACACCCAAATAACCAAGCGATATCACTTGTAGACCACCCACCTCAAAACTGCAGTTGAACGCACTATCCATCGAGTCCTTAGACCTCTATCCAACCATCCTTTAGAGCTTCAACCTACAAATCACCCAAAAGATAGTTTTTTTGAGTTTCAGAACAAGATGAGAGAAACCACAAGCATTAATCCGAAGAGGAGAGGGGTAGAGAGGATTAGACTTACCCAGAGCTTCGATCCGCAACCAACGGCGTCCAAAACGGCCAAGAATCGAAGGAGAACCACCCTTGGGAAGCTTGGGTCAAATTGGTTCGTCCTATGGTGAATAGGGGAGGAAGAGAGGAAAATCTCGAGTGAGGTTTAAAAATCCTGGAGTGGCAATTTTTTATTTTTTCCCAACTTTAAGTGGTCGCACAGTTTAGCCGCATGGTTTGGAAAACCGTGTGAAAACCGTGCGCACGCCACTACCCGAAAGAGGAGGAGCCATACAATTTAGCTGCACGGTTTGTAAAATCGTGCACAAAACGTGCGATCACTTCTGTCCAGAGGAGGGAGGGTCTCACGGCTTAGCCTGGGCAGGCCACACAGTTTGGCTGACCATGCGCAGGCCATGCGTCCTGGCCTGTCTTGCCCAGTTTTCCTTCCTTTCGTGCCCCGAGCCTCCGGAACACCCCCAAGGCCTCTCACACATTCGGAAGTCATCCCTTAAGGTCCAAAACAAGGGATTCATCCAAAACATAATGAAAACATACCTTTCCAAAAACCGAGATCTTACAACCTCCCCATCTTATAACGGTTCATCCTCGAGCTGAGCTTCCAAGCCTCATTGCTCCACCAAAGAGAAGAGTTCGAGCCACTGAACCTGCATATCTGATTCCCACTCCCAATTTTCTTCCTGAACTTTCCCAAGCTGCCATAGTACTCACACTAATGGCACAAACTTTCCTTGCAAAACCTTTTTACTACGATCCACCACACGAACCAGATGCTCCTCAAAGGACGCATCAGCCTCAAGCTCCACATCCTCAACATCAACCATGTGAGATGGGTCAGGGTGATACCGTCGAAGCTGTGACACATGAAACACATCATGCATCCCACCATACCGCTGTGGAAGACCCAAACGGTAATCCACTGGTCCGATCCTCTCCACAATCTCAAAAGGTCCCACATACCTGGGTGGCAATTTTCCCTGCTTCCGAATCCGACGGTGTCCCAACCTTGGCGACACCCAAAAGAACACTTTGTCTCCCACCCCAAACTCAAGAGGTCTACGCCTCCGATATGCATAGGACTTCTGCCTACTCTGATCCGTAGCCATCTGCTTCCTTATCAACTTAACTCTCTTTGAAGTCTCCTGCATGATACTTGGCCTCAACAATTCAGATTCACCGGCCTCAAACCAACACAACGGAGGTCTACATGGCCTCTTGTAAAGTTCCTCAAACGGTGCCATCTGAATCGTAGCCTAAAAACTATTGTTGTAGGAAAACTCAACTAACGATAGGTGCCTCTCCCAAGAACCACTAAAGTCAAAAACACAAGCTCCTAACATATCTTCCAACACTTGGATCGTACTCTCCGACTGCCCGTCCGTCTGTGGGTGGAAAGTCGTACTCAAAAACACTTGTGTACCAAGCGCCTTCTGCAACCCTTTCCAGAAACGCGATGTGAAATGCGGATCTCGGTCCGAAACTATGGTTCGCGGCACACCATGCAACCACACTATTTCCCGAACATACAGCTCACCCAACTGGTCAATTGTAAAGGTCTCCTGAATCGGTACGAAATGAGCCACTTTTGTTAACCGATCCAAAACCACCCATATTGCATTATTCTTTCGTGGAATCCTCGGAAGACCCACGACAAAATACATTGTTACATCATCCCGCTTCCATTCTGGAATGGGAAATAGATGCAACAAACCACCTGGGCGTTGGTGCTTGGCCTTCACCTACTGACAGGTAAGGCACCATGCCACAAAGCCCGCAACTTCCTTCTTCATTCCAAGCCACCAAAACTGCCTTCGAAGATCACAGTACATCATGGTCAAACCAGGATGCACTTCCCACTTTCCAAGTTTTGGTTGTACATCACAATTCCTACCAAACACGAATCAAGGGCACAAACATTCCCCACAAGACTTCATCACCGCAACCACGACACAAGCTGAAAACTCCTCAAGGATTTATAGACTTCAACCATTATTACCATGAGAACTTCATGGGGAAAACATAGGTGGAAACACCTAACTCACAACACAAGGAAACTTAACACACAACTTCTCATCATCATGGGGAAACCAATCGTCACCTCATCTGCCCGATCCTCTACACAACTCATGACCCCAAATCACTTGGTGTCATTTTCTATTCACCCAACTCTAATGGTGACCCAACCCGGTATCACCTGGAGGAAAACACATGACCCTTCCAACCAAATTTTTTGAAGATCTCACTCCACAACTATAAACCCAACGCAAAACAAAACTCTCGGCTACTTAACCAGTTAAACCGTGCCGAAGCTCTCTACCAGGGCCAACTCATCCGAACGGTGACCACTCGAGTCCTTCCAACTCGAAACTATGATCGCGTCATCAACCGACCATTTATCTGGTATGGTTCTCTCTACCATTTCCGGTTACTTGGCACCTCCTCCATCGACGAAGGACCATCAGATCTCAACCCAACCTTTCCATTGCCTAACACGTTCTAACTTATCGGCCCCAAGCATCCATAAAAGCATTACCCTGCCTTGGCATCCAGCCGCACCGTCACAACCATTGGGAAGACATTCCTGCACCATCCATTCAAGGACTAATATCATCATGACCTCACTTAGGTTCAACTTTTCTTCGAAAGGAATTTTACGCTACAACATAAGCCCGTAAGTGGTCACTCTCACCTCACCCATTCAAGTTTACCATCTTAGGTCGGACCACCTTCGACTAGCTTTCCCCAGAACACCCACTGAGGTCATTTCCCGAATTCCAATAGAATTCATTATCGCGACATTACCACCCTCCAAACTGTCATCGACCACACCCTTGGCATGACACAACATCACATGACCAAGGTTCGCCCAACTTCACGGCATCCTAAAACCACACAAGGATGATTGACCCAGGTCTAACCCCAATCTCTGTTGGAGTTATAAGACCTCAACTTTTATTACCACAACCTGTTGTCATATCCAACCACATCCTCCCACAACTAAGAACAAATCTCACAAGCTTCACTTTGAACCACGTTGATCTCAAGACAACACTTGGCTCATTTTACACCACATCCAAGTCCCACATGCCTCTCCAAGGAACCTGACACGCACCTCACCGGTTCCTCATTGCTACCCTTGTGCCACTACGCTGTCTCGATGTTCTCTCTTCCACATTCAAGGATGATTTATCACTCCCCACCTTAAGAGTGTCATTTCCTTTGCTCACCATGAGGGATTCCCACCCCCCGAATCTTAAAACCGATCACAAATAGAACCCCAAACTTAGACATGGCCATCCATCCTTTTTCCCAAAACAAGGAAACGAACGTCACCTAGTGCCCGTTCTCGGCCTCCATGAATGGAACCCAAGGCATTGTCAACATTCGACCCATCCCAAGGTCTCCTCCCTAAGCCATCGAGGGTGCATATCCCATCGTCAAACTCCACACATATCGTTTCCTTGTGCGTAAACTCCATGATGTCCCTCATCCAAACAAACACCTTCATGTCTCTTGGTGAGAGCCATAGATTCTCAACATACCCTGGATGATGTAAAGATGTTGGGCATGCTCATCACTAGCTGGGTTACGCTAAGAAGTTGTTGAGGAACACCACCACCAACTTACCCATTTCTTATGTCAATCTATGGGACACCATGACCTGCTAGGAATCTCAGGCTTCCCTGCCGAACGGGCCACATCAGCACTTAACCATCACCACTCAGGTGCAATCGCCGACTAGGCTCAACCATCGCTCCACAACCAACCCATTCATACACAAGTTAAGCCACATGACCCACCCTTACCTCGGGTGTCACCATCGAGCGAGAGTATATAACCATACTTTAGCCACCCTTGTCTTTCTTATTGAAAACAACTTCCAGACCTCCATTAATCCTCACTCAAACAGGTGAGTCATGCATTCAAGTGATACAACCATTAAAAACAAACCTTACCCCTTATCACAAACACTAGGGTGCCCTTATGAATGAACCAGGCACAACTAGACCACCAACCTTCCCACTTATCCTTACGTCACAATACTGCACCACGCAGCACTTGATGCCCCACTTTCAAGGTCCAAAGCATCCATAGGTGTGACACACACCCAAAAGCACTAGAAGCCTTGTCTGACCTCTCTCATAGGTCACCTTGAAGGTTGAACGATACCAACTCCCTAAACACACCACCTAGTCCATAGCATGACCAGGAAGGCCTCACAATCCAAGCCCAAAATCTCCACTAGGGCACTCTCACGGCCCCAACCCATGCATACAAGGGGATAACTGACAACACCAAGGATACCCACATTTTCACTCAAACATTCACATTCCAAACTTGTCATTCACTCGGCACTTCGAAATAATGACTGACAAAATTTAACCACAAATGGAAAGATACCACACAATCAATCCTTAAACAAACCATTCTTCATTCTTTACCCCAACAACAATCATCACACTTAGAACACCACCCCCTACCATACCTACCGCGGTCATGGTCAATATGGGTAACCAACTTACTCAATCACAAGTATTTTATCAACAGATCTTCAAACCAATTCTTATTTCACAACATGATCCTTTCCTCCTAGGCACATTTCCCATTTCACAACATGTTAAAATCATCATTTTAACACATTTACACCTTTCATTAGGAAGAATTCATTAACAATTTTACCGTCACTATGCAACCCCCCTTTTTTTCTTTTGGACACCGAATCAACCCTTTCAATTTATCACAACCCAAAACTTTAACCCGGTCACAACATTTCTCATTTTCTTTCATTTCATTCACCCACTTGTTTTATTTCATTCATCTCATCATTTCTTAATTTCATGAAATGCATGATGCATCCTACTTTTCCTGCCTCACACACCCATCTCGTCAGTGTGCCTAACACAATGCATGTCACCTATCTCCCTATGTGCCTATAATGATGCATGAATGAAATTCTTCATGCTGTTAAGGCCACAATCCAAATATCATAAAACAGTCACATGAAACCACTTGTGCATCACCCAAAGGTGAAATATCATCAACTGTAACAACACAAACCCAAGAACAACAATTCCCACCATGGGTGACTTGGGTTTCCCCCGTACCTGGGTTAGCTACTCCCAAGCACGAGCTCATTACCAAGGCCCGACACGTCTTGACCCTTGGCTACCAATCCCAAATAACAAGACCTCAGAGAAGTAGAATAAAGAACTCCACTGATACCACTTTGTAACATCCCTGTCCCGGAATCCACTAAACCGGTGCTCCGAGACGAGTGGTTACATGACCTTAAGCACGCCTCCCCGTACGCCAAAGGCTTCCAACTAGCAGTAGGGTTCTATGTAGTCATGTGGGGAGACTATACCCCCTATTTTTAGAGTATGACACAATAGAATAGACAAATAGCAGAAACAATAGCCAATAAACAAGGAACATGTATAACAACCAATCCCAATAATAAATATGCCATGTAATACTACAAGTGCAAAGTTTACAAAAGCCCAAAATAAAGAAAATGGCCAAAATCCCCAAAATGGACCCGACTCCATGTCTGGATCCTCCACCAAGTGCTACCCATATCCACTCAACTAACTAGCAAGGACCCTTGCCCTTCTCCTGACCTGTAAACATGAAGTCTGCTCGGGTACCCAATGACGGTTTGATCAGGGTGTGAGTACAACTCATTAGGCCACCACCAATGGTGTCTACAAAATATCTAGTATAAAGAGGTAGTGCATGCAAAAGGAAAATGAATGATAAATGCCAAGTAATTATTTAAGGTGCCTTTAACCAATTCATATCCAAAGCCATTACCACTTCCAATACCATTCATTTCACACCAATTATCATCATTTACCATTTCATCACATTTCCATGGGTTAATCGCATACATTATGTTACATGGGTCTAAGGCCAACAATCACATGCAAGAGGGTAAACACATCGTTATCCTGTCTCACTAGGACTAACTCCCTCATAGCAACCATATCCTCAACTCGAAGCCTCAGTCCGGGTGGATGCAACCATTAAGAGAATAGACCCTCTGTCCCCTTTCCTAACCCATGCATTTAGGGTGGAGTTTAGAGACTTAGTCTTCACTTGACCCGTGGGCATAGATCCTCAAGTCATACCCCACTCTACGAATCCATGTGCACATGCTTATATATAAGTAACCATCAACCATCCAAACCTTTGCCCTTCGCCGAACACTATTCACAACAACCCACAAGGGAATTCACATTATGCCTTAACCCATTAACATATTACCATTTCACATCATTTAACCATTCACCCAATTCCCATGTGTTATGCCTATCTCACTAAGCATTCAATCCTAGACCCATAACCTATCCCATTATGGTCCTTAATCAATTTACACATTAACCCATTTAACTCTTTTACCATTTCCATGAATCAACCATTCATTCCTATATGTTTATCAAGGGCTCTACAATTTATTACAACTAGGTCACTTGTTTAATATCAATCCCCAAACCCGGGAAAGCCGGCACATCCCATGGATGGCCCTAAATTAGGTCAAGTAAACTCAACGCATCCCATGGGGATCGTGAGGGTTCCCATTTTCCATTTAAAACACCATTATCACCAAACATGCCAAGGTTATCCAAAACATAACCAAGGGAAAATAAGAACACAACTAAACATGAACAAACACCCAAATAACCAAGGGATATCACTTGTAGACCACCTACCTCAAAACCGCAGTTGAACGCACTCTCTATCGAGTCCTTAGACCTCGATCCAACCAACCTTTAGAGATTCAACCTACAACTCACCCAAAATTTAGGGTTTTGAGTTTTGGAACAATATGAGATAAACCACAAGCCCTAATCCGAAGAAGAGAGGGGTAGAGAGGATTAGACTTACCCGGAGCTTCGATTCGCAACCAATGACGTCCAAAACGGACAAGAATCGATGGAGAACCACCCTTGGGAAGCTTGGGTCGAATTGGTTCGTCCTAGGGTGAAGAGGGGTGGAAGAGAGGAAAATCCTAAGTGAGGTTTAAAAATCTTAGAGTGGAAATTTTGTAATTTTTCCCATCTTTAAGTGGCCGCACTGTTTAGCCGCACGATTTGGAAAACCGTGCGCACGCCACTGCCTGAAGGAGGAGGAGCCACATGATTTTGCCTCAGTGTTTGGAAAACCGTGTGCAAACCGTGCGCTCAATTCTATCCAGAGGAGGGAGGGTCGCACGGCTTATCCTGGGCAGGCCGCACGATTTGGCTGACCGTGCGCAGGCTGTGCGTCCTGGCCTGTCATGCCCAGTTTTCCTTCCTTTTGTGCCCCGAGCCTCCGGAACACCCCCAAGGCCTCTCACACCTTCAGAAGACATCCCTTAAGGTCCAAAACAAGGGATTCATCCAAAACATAATGAAAATGCACCTTTCCAAAAACCGGGATCTTACAGTGTGTTTATTGAATGTACCCGAACAAAAGTTCAATAAATTTTTAATAGTCACCCTTGACCTACGTCAGTCGAGGTTAGGCTCTATCTAAGTGAAACACTCCCCAACGAACCCAAATGTACTCTCGCATTTCCAATCCGAGTTACCCTTTAAATATTATGTATTTTACAATAAAATAATTGTCACTTAATTATTTTATTTAAGGCCAAAAACTAAATTTCACTGGTGGCCCGCATCGGCCAATATTAGTATCTGCGTAAAGAAAGCATACCCTCACGAGTTCAGCAATGGTCTCAGATTTTTAATCTGAGTTACCATTTGTGATTTATAAGAATTTGAAAAATAATATAACTTTATTTAATTATTTTATTTACGGTTATGCCATTTTCATGTTTTCTCATAGGATGTATGTGCTGACTAAACTTAAGTCACGCTTAGGGTAAACCCGCCATCCTGAGCGCAACAGTGCCCTCATATTTCTAATCCAAGTAACCATTTAAGATTTATTCTTCATTTTAGTAAAATTGTTGACACACGTTAATTTAAGCTTAACAAAACTTTGACGGATCATTCCGGGCACTCTGGGCCTCGGAATCGTGCACCGTCAGATTTTGCGGTCTCGAAATAATTCCATATAAATAAGAAAAAAAAATTATGGAATTTCCAGGACATTACAATTATTATCCTACCTTAACCTTGCATATCAATCATAATACACATCTTGGAAACATGGGAAAGTAAAACATAAGGGGTGAGCTCAGATGCTCAGTAAGGGTAAACAATATAGCAGAAGCTATCATAAAGAAGCACAAACTTTTATGGAAAGATATAAAACTAAAATACAATCCTTTTAAAATTAATTTTCAGCATAATATGGCAAGAATAAATCAATTAATTGCATTTAAACAATCACATGTATATTCTACTGGTTGAATAATCACATGTATTATCCATAACTAATATCATAATGTGGGAATGCATAATGTCGGACATCATAACCATACCGTCAAGGCCTCGTGCCAAGACCATAAATAAATGGGTAAAAACCCAAATTAGTTTGTCTCATGAGACATACCGATGCATTGAGTGGATATAGGGGGCCCCTCCCATCAATTACTAATTCCAGTGCATTCTTCATATGAAAAGGGTGAAACATAACATAAACATTCATATTAAAACTAGCATACTAAATGTTAATACTATAATCATAAACCATAAATGGTATCAAAATAGAACATCCATAGTCAAACATATCATAAAAAATTCAATATAATATGGAATATTGTATCATAATAAATCAACCTCAATTAAGCATAAAATACAACAAAGGATGTTGACATAGAATAAAATAATCTAACTAAATCATTAAAACTCTTTGATAGAAATATCACTTTTTACTTTGAAATCATTTAAAATTCACACAATTATAAAAGAAAATATTTATTTTGAAAATAGCCCTGTAAGATTATAAGGGAAGCTTCAAAATGGTAAGGTATCATAACGACAGAAAATATCCACCCACGCCGTATAAGTTAAAAAAATATTCTTTCCTTATATTTTCAAAAAGGTCATAAAGTATCTCGTCTGAAAAACAATGAAAAGATTCATTTAAAAACGTTTTATAAAAAGCCAAATATGGGTAAAAATGAATTTAATGAATTGTTGATAATATTTTGAAATACATTTTAAGAAACATGGATATCTATGATAAAGATTTCCTAGTAGATACTTACGAATAAACAATCTCAGATAATAATGAAATTGTGAAATTAACCATAACCTTGTACTTTCCTTTAGTCGAGGGAGTGTGTTAACCTCATGTATTATGGTTGAAGTATGTTATTAAATTATATCAGGACCATATTCATATTTATGATATCATATATGATCCTCTTATATCGTTTTGTTAATAATATTTCAGTATTACAACTGTTGTGGGTGTTAACTGCTTCGTTTTTCTATGCATGTTTTGTCATATAATTCATGTTTCTTAAGCATAGAATATATTTTATTCATATATAGAATGATATTATGTTCATAAAAATTATATTTAATCATCATATTAATTTTATAATCATTATTGAATGGTTAACGTGAAGAATGAATCTCATCACGTCGTGGGGACTGTATGTCGTACATACGCACGATCAACGGTATCATTAACTTAATAGTTAAGTGGTATGGAATATGATTTTATATTAATTATAAAGAATTATTATCATGTCATATTCATTATTTATATCCATTATACTCATCATTATACTCATCCAAATAAAGTGGTGCTGAATAACAAATTACACCACGACGTGAAGACAGTAAGCCGTACACACACATGCATGGTGATATTGTTATTCGTAAGATGAAGAAAAAGAGCAATATGATTGTCCCATAATAATAATAAAATATCAGTATGTAGATTATACTAGAGTTATTACTTTAGTATGGAAACAACATAAGAATAGGAAGTAGAAGAAGAGAAGAAATTGAATTGAATTGGTAAAACAATTACCTCTTTTTTGAGAATTTTCTTTTGATTTGAACAAAAAAACTTCTTAGGCTCACTTTATACTCAAAGTATGGCCTCTAGGATGAAGTAAGAGAAGTTTGGAGGGGGAAAAGGTAGGTTTTGGCCGAACTGAAGGGCTCAAGGTGGGGTGAGGAAGTGAGAGATGATGTGATCTTTTATAAGGGGGGCACTTTTGGGAACTCTCAAAATATTAAAATATAATAGGACTATTCTAGATCCAAATAATTAAAAATGGCCCATAAATGAAAATTAGGATACATTTTCTACCATATACCATCCTCTTGTTATTATTTAACATTTTTTTGATTTTAAAATGATTTTATAATAAATTAATTCAATAAGATATCATTATTGCCAAATTTAATACTATTCATTTAATTTAACTTAAAATACATGAAAACAAAGTGAGAATTCAAATATAATGCATTCAAATGTGTATAATATATCTTATAGAACTATGAAATTTGTTACACATTAACTAATTCAAAATATATCAAAATTAATATTATTAAAATCATTTATTCTATTTTTTTTGTTAATTAAATATTGTTTAAGAATTGAAGAGTCTTTTAAGGTAATTATACAATTATAAAAATTCAAAATAAATTTATTTAATGAAACTAATTTCATTTATATCAAAATAGACATTTAGATTCATTCATATCTTGATTTTGACCTTATGTGGACACATAAAAGAAATTAAAATACATGATAGTGATATTTTGTAACTATCTTTGATTTAAATAATATAGAATTTATTTTCAAGGAAAGGTGTCCATTAAACTACTCAAAATAGATCTCAATGTGTTAAGTATTTAATATTCTTCATCCAATAATTTTTGGACATGTTTTTTTTTAATTTTAAACCTTATAATTCTGATTTACCTTTAATTAATCTATTTAATTTTAATTGTGGTAATAACTTTTCAAATATTAAAAGGTTATAAATTTTTACTTATATGGTGTAGATGTTCAATAAATGGACATGTTATGACATTTTAGACCATATAATAATAATTTTGTATTTTTTAATGATTTTTAGGATTTTTAAATAATTTAATAATATATTATTTTTATAAAATATCAAGTGTCCATTTTAACACTATTCATAACTTTGACTTTAATTAAAATCCAAACAGAATGATAAATTCGAACTAAATCATTTAATATACTTATAACATGTCATAATAACCTATAAAATTCGTGTAGCACCTTAATTAATTCAAATTATATTTATTTTAATATTTTTAAAACAATTTATTTCATATTTCTATTAATAAAATAATTTCTACATCACAATTCTGTCATCATTAATGATAATTATTAAATCTCTGAAAATTATAAGTAAATTACTATGATGTTGGAAATTATTTTAGATTTTCTGAAACTATTTATAATCGATGTTATCTCCTGGTTATCTCTATATTAAAATTAATATATTTATATAAAACAAGAGAGTGACATTTTGTCACATTCATTGATTTTAATAACATTCATGTCATATTCATGGACAAGTGTCCATTAAATGATTACATTTCGAATCTTATGTGATAAGGGTTGAATTTAGTTATCCAATAATATTTTTACAGGTGTTAGTGTAATTTTATTATATTATTTTTCCTTTAATTACCCAATTTACCCTTTATCGCGGTAAATAAAAAAATTACTAGTGTTACTATTCATATTTTCAAAAAATAAAATAAACATATTTACATAATTGGGACCCACTAATTTCAAATATGGTATCAATTTTTCAAAATTCAAAACACATAAGTTGTAGTAATTGAATTAAAAGTAATCCCATTGATGGAACGAGAAAACAATGTTTTTTAAGTAAAAAGCATCCAAATATTAACACGTGTTTATATCCAATTTTAATGTGAAAATAATTTCAAAGAACTGCATTATATTAAATGATAAAAATATAATCTAATTTAACTTTAAAACCAATCAAGTGTATAATTTAACACTATAAATTATTTCGATGGAAAATTTTGTTTTCAATTAAAATTTAGTATTTTCACTATTCATCAAAACATGAAACTTATCAAAAAAATACCAAAAATTGAACCAAAGTAAATCTTGATATTACACTTTCAAAGAATAAGTTTATTTGGTAAAATAAAACTTAAAAAAGTGCCAGAACTAGATTTAAAATGTGTGTTCCCTCAAAAGGCGGCAAAACTACATTTTTTGAAAAATACTTTTTTTTATTCTAAAAGTTGAATTTGTTCTTATATCATGTCTATAAAACACATAAGATGAATGTTAAAATTATATGGAATATATAAAATTCAAAATGTGATTAATACTATTCATAACAACTAATTTAACATCTAGGTTATATATTATATTAAATAATGATATTTTGTTAATATATTGTTCGTTAAAATTGTGTCTTGTTTGTAATGAAATCCAAATCATTGTTGTGTGTTGGGTAAGATTAACATGGGGTTAAGTAAAACAAAGAAATCATCAAAATTAAATTTATTCAGAATTGAAAATATTGTAATGTCTCGGGGTGTTACACAACTCATGCCCAAACACTATAGTGTCGCAACTTGTTTGTGAAGGACTTAGTATTATGTTATTGCATATATAAATGTTCCATTTATAGTCACTAATATAAAAAACATTATTATTTATTCAACAAGAACTTTTTCAAATAATGTCTTACATATTCTGCAATTGTTACTACAAAACCTGTATGGGATGAAATTGATGTTCAATTCTGGCATTCCATCTATGGAAACATTAATATCAAGGTTATTTATTTTGTACAATCTAAATGTATAAATTATGTTTAGCCAATGCTCATCTACTTGATTATTCATATTATTTTGATTCAGTTCTACTGTACAAACAAATTATATTTATAAACTACGTAATAATTGTTCATATATTTGTATATTCATGATCTTTAATTTTAGTTGAACACCACTATCATCTTCCCAACTTATTAATCTGACATCAACATCCCTTTCGACTGCATAGTAGACTCCACTGATATTTCATATCAACAAGAAGATTAGACTTGAGATCAATATATTTTTAGGGGTAACTACTTTCCCCATGCAGTTTTCAATTCTTATAAAAAATTAACAGTCTACAATTATTTCTCATTTCATTTTCAATAGATATTAATTTTCTATAACATCTTTTACACTGTTTAACAAAAGTTCAACTATTTCAAGATGGTTATGTCTTGATATATTATTCCATTTCATGACTATATATTTTTTTTCTATAATAATAGTGGTAATTAAGATACTTCTATATATCCACAATATAGTTTATATTGGGATTTTTTAATCATAAGATGATGTATCAATATTTTTTGGGACATAGAGATGCAGATTGTGAAGTCTCAATAGGTTATCATTTGTCGGTATTAGGATGTCCATTTTATCTTTGAGATTTGAAAATATTTTGGGTGAGAAATATTTTTCCGAATCTTCCAACCATAATAAACTCTTCCTTGTGGGTGGTCAGTGAAGGTAACATTTCCTTTTAGAAAGATGTATAGGCTGATGAACTTTTTCTTTTTCATCTTTTTCCTACAGAAGACTTTACACTCATATATTCATGGGTCTTCATGTTATTTTTTTGATGCAGTGCTAGATTCTCACAGTAATCAGGAGGCACATCATATTATATTTTCACTAATTTTTGTCCACCTCATCTTCTCTGGTTGTTGGTTCTTTCTCATATTCTAATTTTTGAAGATTTACATACCCATATCTCCCTCAATTTAAGTGGGGGAATGATATATATAGATCTCTCATTTTGAATGAGATGAGTTTATTTATTTTGATGATCCATAAGTGTGTGATTCCCACTGATCTCACCCCTCAAAGCCGAGTTATCTCACTTATTTATTATTACAACTATAGTGATTCTCCCCAAATACCATTTTTGGTTCCTCAATTTATTTAAAGGGAGTTCTAATAGGATCTATACACCTATTTTAGTGTTCTATTAATTTCCGACAGCATTAGAGACCGCCTATGGAAGTCGTTATTCTTATTTCCAGCGGCTGCCAATATGGTCTTCTGGAAGGGGACTATAGTGAAAGATGTTGGTGGTCACTATTTCCATTTAGTGATGGACCTAATGCGACGGCCAAAAGCAGTCATTTGGTGGTTTCTAAGGACCTTTAATGTCCATTTTTAGCGGTATCTAAAGGTGGAATTTCTAATAGTGGTTACCCCTTTTATTAGTACTTTTTGTTTAGTGCTGATAAAAGTCTACGCTATACAAGTCGTGATCTTTGATAGTGATAGAAAAGTGGCGATGGTGGTGAAGTGGTGACAATGGTGGGGTAGTATGAAATGATGATGACGAGGCTATGAAGTGAAGCAGTGATGGTGGTGGGGTAGTGCGGTGAAGTGACGATGGGGGTGGGGATGGTGAAACAGTGTAGTACTGCGGCGATGAAATAGTGGTTTTGTGGGATGGTGGAAAGTTAGTAGTAGTGGCACGACCTAATGGTGTAGTGGGAGAAATTTTTTTCCACTTATCAATAGAAATCATGATTTTGCTTCATTTGGAGGGAAGAGCAGATTCCATCATTTTATGGATGGAGTGAGTCTTATGTTCCCAATTCTAACGTACAAAACACATGTTTTTTAGGTTTCTATTTTTGTTTCCATTGTATTTCATCCTTCCATTAATTTTTTTAAAGAAAAATAAATGAATATGTGATTAGCCACTAAATGAGGCTAATATTCATTGTTAATATACATAATTTTCATGTTCTTTGTTATTCATAAACACCATTTTAGTGCATTTTACACTTTGAACATCATTTCACATTATGTTTGTAATACCTTCTTAAAATGCACTACTATGTGGTACATTTTTGAACATCATTTAAAGTACCCAATGATTCATCTGATTGTAAGGAATTGAATTTTACATATTTTAATTTGATATTTTTGGAAATTGATCTACACTTAAATATGAACATGTTTGATTCAGGGATCAATGGAGAATTTATGGAGGATGATGGAGATATTTGGCAATGAAAGGAAGCAATTCTGGAGAAGGCAGATTGGACACCAGCCCACTGATGAGACTTTGGGGCCCAACATACAGGCCCAATTAATCCCAAATTTCGTGGGATGATAGAAGACATGTACAGAAACAAATCACTCTTCAGGAGTTAATGCTAATTCGGCCTCCATGTTGGTCATTTAGGCGGCCCAAGTTAGAGATAAAATTCTGGGCCAGATTCTGCGGTCCAGAAAAACAGTCCACCATTTTGATCATATCTCGGAATACACAACTCCAAATGGGCCCAAATTTTACAGGCGGTTAGAAGACATCCGGAGCTCCATTTTCTTCTTCTATGGCCCACCCTGATTCGGCCATCTAGAAGGTCATCCAAACGCGTCTGTTCGGTGGATGAAATCTGGCTGCCACCTCGGGTCAAATGTGGAAAATTCCAAATTCCACAAACTTTCCACCACCCTAGGCCTACCATACTCAAGTGGGATGACTTGTACTGTTGAAGGCTCGACCCTTCATTGTTAATATACATAATTTTCATGTTCTTTGTTATTCATAAACACCATTTTAGTGCATTTTACACTTTGAACATCATTTCACATTATGTTTGTAATACCTTCTTAAAATGCACTACTATGTGGTACATTTTTGAACATCATTTAAAGTACCCAATGATTCATCTGATTGTAAGGAATTGAATTTTACATATTTTAATTTGATATTTTTGGAAATTGATCTACACTTAAATATGAACATGTTTGATTCAGGGATCAATGGAGAATTTATGGAGGATGATGGAGATATTTGGCAATGAAAGGAAGCAATTCTGGAGAAGGCAGATTGGACACCAGCCCACTGATGAGACTTTGGGGCCCAACATACAGGCCCAATTAATCCCAAATTTCGTGGGATGATAGAAGACATGTACAGAAACAAATCACTCTTCAGGAGTTAATGCTAATTCGGCCTCCATGTTGGTCATTTAGGCGGCCCAAGTTAGAGATAAAATTCTGGGCCAGATTCTGCGGTCCAGAAAAACAGTCCACCATTTTGATCATATCTCGGAATACACAACTCCAAATGGGCCCAAATTTTACAGGCGGTTAGAAGACATCCGGAGCTCCATTTTCTTCTTCTATGGACCACCCTGATTCGGCCATCTAGAAGGTCATCCAAATGCGTCTGTTCGGTGGATGAAATCTGGCTGCCACCTCGGGTCAAATGTGGAAAATTCCAAATTCCACAAACTTTCCACCACCCTAGGCCTACCATACTCAAGTGGGATGACTTGTACTGTTGAAGGCTCGACCCAAGGCTCCCAAAATGCCTATTTAAGGCAGTGGTGGTGAAGGAGTTGAAGATCTTGGATGCTTTGTTTACTTGTAATGTTATGCTGCATTTTTGTTGCCTCAATTTTGTCTTTCACATGTAAGTTGTTCAATTCACTTTAGTTTCTTAATAAAAGTTCTTCTTCTACTCTTATTCTGTTGTTCTTAATATCACTTTGATACCGTTGGATTAAGGTGTGAATTTATTCACACCAACCCTTGTGAAATTATTCACACAACGGTGGAGTGATCATTTTATTTTTGTTGTTTTCTTTACTTCTTCATTCCTCCCTTATGAGTCTACTTTCCGCTTCCATTGAAACCATGGGATCAATGGAGGGCTAACCCACTTATGGGTTGATCCAAGGGAGTAGCAAGGGGCTGGATTGGATGTTATTTATCACCTAATTAATGTATAATCACTTCTTTAATTGGGATTTTTATTTGATGATTTTTAAACTCCATCGTCCTTGTTGAATTTAAGGCCACACACTTCAAGTACTAATACGATCCTTTACCTTGAAGTGCTCAAAACTTTGATCCTTCAAGTGTATAGGTGATTAGTATTAGAGGGTGTAGGCATTAAACCAGTAAGTGATGATATTGTTTTATCTCCTTAAATGAACCCATCTCAAATTTAAGAAATTGAAATCATTAAAAAGAAAATACATCCAATCCACCCCGAGTGATAACCTAGGATCAACTCATTCTTTTAAATTGAATCCACTTAAATCTTTTAGATATCATTAAAACCCATCCAAAATCAATCCAAGTTGGCCACTTCATAGCCAAAAATCCATCCCTTAGGTTTTGTATCTTAGGTATCTTCTTAGGTCTCTGTGGAATCGACAACCCAAGCTACACTACAAGGACCGTTCTACCCTTCTTCTCTTGGGTAAATTTGGGCGTGAACCAAATTTTGGCGCCGTTGCCGGGGACCAAGTAAGTACCTTAGATCCAAAAAAAAAAAAAAAACCTTCTTTCCTCACCTCCATTCTTCTACTCTCACCCAAGATCTCTTATCTTGTCCCTTTCTCGCTTTTTTTTTGGGCGCATGTCCGCCTACACCCGCGATTTCTCAAACAGACTAGTTAGGGTGGAAAGTTCTAGGATAGGGGAGTCAAGTGAACCTAAGGGATTGTTTAAATCAGATTCAAATATTCTTGAAACCCCAAAGTCAGAACTTGAAACAAGTCCAATGGAGGGTCATCCACAAAATCAAATTGTAAACCCTGGGGGGAATCAAATGGGAAACCAAAACCAAGAAGCTCCAAACTTAGGGAATGTAGTTGATCAAACCATGAACGACTACCTCACTCCAGCTTGGACCAATGCCCCCTCATGCATTAGACACAATTCCATAGGAGACACCAACTACATATTCAAACCCCATGTCCTAAACCACCTTCCAACCTTTCATGGGATGGAGTCAGAAATGCCATACCTTCATGTCAAAGAGTTCAACGACATTGTTGAAACCATGTGTCCCCCACATCAACTAGAATCTGCTAAGATGAGGCTATTTCCTTTTTCATTAAAGGATCGAGCTAAAAATTGGCTAAACAACTTGAGACCTGCATCAATCCACTCTTGGGACCAACTGCAAAGAGAATTCTACAAAAAATACTTCCCTCATCACAAAACAATTGCACTTAAAAAGAGCATCCAAAACTTTTTTGAAAAAGAGGGAGAGTCATTTTATGAAACATGGGAGAGGTTCAAAGACACCCTAAACATGGTTCCACACCATGGGTTTTCCATACCTGAACAAGTGAGAATTTTCTATGAAGGGTTGGGTCCGGGGAACAAACAGTTCATTGACATGATGTGTAATGGAACCTTTAAAAACAAAGCCCCAAATGATGCTTACGAGTATCTGGAAAGTCTGGCTGAACAAAACCAAACTTGGGGAACTTCACCCTATTCTGAAAAGCCACAAAGAACCACAGGAATTCATACACTTAGAGAAGAGGAAAGCCTTAGGGCCAAACTCGCAGCACTCTCTAGGAAGGTTGAAGAGATAGACCTTAGGAAAGTCCATGAAATCCAAAATGTAGACCTTGTTTGCACAATTTGTGACAAACATGACCATAAAACAGACAACTGCCCAACCATTCCATCCATCAAGGATGTTCTTCTAGGAGGACCCCCAGCGGAAGTCAATGCCCTAAACTTTCAAAAGCCTCAATACCAAAACACCTTCAATCCAAGGTACAATGACCACCCTGGCTTCCGATGGAAGGATAACCAACAACCTAGCCAACCACAGGGACAAAATCCTTACCCCCATCAGAACTACCAAAACCATAACCAGTTCCAAACCCAACCTATCCAATACCAACAACCACCGGTCCATTTTCAACAAACCATCCCACCTCCAAAATATCCCCCTGGGATAAACCAACCTACTCAAGCACCAACCCAAACTGTTCCACAAAGCCTACTAGAACAATTGTGCAAACAAATGGAGAGGATGAACTCAGAAGTCTCTTCCCTAAAACAAGAACTTCAAACCATCAAAACTGGAAAGGCACCCATGCCTACTCAGGCGGTGCCGTCCTCAACTTCAAGGGGAGAGTCAAGTTGTGCTCAAACAACTCATGAACAACTAAAGGCTGTGACTGTTTTAAGAAGTGGGAAATCAATTGAGAAACCTGAACAACTAATTCAGAACCCACCTGAAGATTCAAACTTGGATGAGAATTCAAGTGAACCACAAGATCAAACTGAGGAAACTGATAACAATGTGAAAGAAACAACTCTTCAACAAACAACCCCACAACCTGCACCATTTCCCCAACGCATGAGGGGGAAATCCAAGCCTGAACTGAGTGAAACATTGAGGGAAATCTTCTCACAAGTCAAGTTGAACATTCCTCTTCTCGATGCAAT
The DNA here is from genome assembly GCA_963277665.1 of Viscum album. Taxonomy (NCBI): domain Eukaryota; kingdom Viridiplantae; phylum Streptophyta; class Magnoliopsida; order Santalales; family Viscaceae; genus Viscum; species Viscum album. Next base: position 692,683,968 of record OY728167.1, read on the forward strand.
CCAAACCATACCTTCCTACTCAAAGTACCTTAAGGACTTGTGCACTTTTAAAAGAAAATTTTCACATAAAAACCAAGTCCTTTTGGCTGCTAATGTGAGTACCACCATTCAAGGGACCATTCCTCCTAAGTTGAAAGACCCAGGTTGCCCTTACATCAATGTTGAACTAGGAGAAAGCAAAGTTGTCAAGGCCTTGTGTGACCTAGGTGCTAGTGTCAATCTCATCCCATATGCTGTGTACTGCCAGTTAGGCCTAGAAGAGCTCCAACCCACATCTGTCACACTTCAGCTTGCTGATCGTAGCATTAGGGTTCCAAAGGGGATTTTAAAGGACGTTCTGGTAAAGGTTGAAAACTTCATCTACCCTACTGATTTCATTGTCCTTGACAACCATCCAAATTTAGGAAATAAAGAACAAACCCCAATCATCCTTGGTCGTCCTTTCCTTGCAACAATCAACTCTGTTATCCGAGTCCGAAATGGGAACATGACCATCACCTTTGGGAACATGAGTCTAGACTTGAACATCTATAACGCAAGCTCACAAATAGGAGATGACGAGGACATTCATGAAGTAAACATGATAGGAAGTATTGATAATGAATCCATGGAACATCAAGGAATATTTGATGGATGTTTAAGTCAGAATGAGATTGATTTCCTTTGTTCACATGAAGGAAGTTTATCTCCTTGGCTCGAATCATTTTCAAATTGCTCCTATAATGATGTCTTAGGACCAACAATCAGTGAAACCTTTCAGGAAACCACATTCATGGAGACGACTCAAACTCCCTTCCCTAACCCAGGTCAATACAATCTTGTGGCTGAAACCTCTACACATGGGGAATCAATTCAATCTGAAAATCTAGGAAACAAATTTGATCTTGATCCAATGCCCCAATATTCTGCTGAAATTCTGAACCAACCAGATCTTGAATTGAAGGAACTTCCTACCTCCCTCAAGTATGCCTTCCTAGGGGAAAATCAAACACATCCTATAGTCATATCTTCTTCTCTTGAAGCCAATCAGGAGGGGATGCTTCTAGATGTCCTTAGGAAACACAAGAAAGCCATTGGTTGGACCCTGTCTGATATTCCTGGGATTAGCCCACTTATTGGAACTCATAGGATTACTCTTGAATCTGAATCCAAACCATGTCGTCAACCTCAGAGGAGACTCAATCCAAATCTTATGGATGTGGTAAGGAAAGAACTTCTTAAGTTGTTGAAAGCTGGTATCATCTACCCCATAGCTGAGAGTGAGTGGGTAAGCCCAATTCAAGTTGTCCCAAAGAAAGCTGGAATCACTGTGATCACTAATAAGGATGGGGAAATTCTTCCAACTAGGGTGAGTAGTGGCTGGAGAGTCTGTATTGACTATAGGAAGCTCAACTCTTGTACCAAGAAGGACCATTTTCCCTTGCCCTTTATTGATCAAGTCCTCGAGCGAGTGGCGGGTCATCAATTCTATTGCTTCCTAGATGGGTACTCAGGTTACAATCAAATTGAGGTCTCCCTAGAGGATCAAGGGAAGACTACATTCACATGTCCTTTCGGTACCTTTGCCTTTAAACGCATGCCGTTCGGGTTATGCAATGCCCCTGGAACCTTCCAGCGGTGCATGATGGGAATCTTCTCAGACATGGTAGGGGATTTTCTTGAGGTCTTCATGGATGACTTCTCTGTGTTTGGGGATACCTTTGAGGGATGTCTGCAGAATGTGGATAGAGTCTTGTCAAGATGTGAAGAAAAAAATCTGGTCCTAAACTGGGAAAAATGCCATTTCATGGTTAAAGAGGGACTTGTTCTAGGCCATCTGGTCTCGAGTAGGGGGATTGAAGTTGATAAAGCAAAGGTTGACATCATTCGTCACCTTCCATCACCCAGAACTGTTAAGGAAGTGAGGTCCTTCTTAGGACATGCTGGTTTCTATAGAAGATTCATTAAGGACTTTAGTTCAATCTCTCGCCCTCTTTGTGCTCTCCTAGTAAAGGATGCTCCATTTGTTTGGACAGAAAGCTGTGAGGGTTCATTTTCAACCCTTAAATCCGCTCTCACCTCTCCTCCCATTATGAAATCTCCAAACTGGGACCTTCCTTTCGAACTCATGTGTGATGCCAGTGACTTTGCTGTAGGAGCTGTGTTAGGACAACGGTGTGATAAAACTCCATATGTCATTTCTTATGCAAGCAAATCCTTAAATGATGCCCAAATCAATTACACCACCACTGAAAAGGAGTTACTTGCTATTGTGTTTGCCTTAGAGAAATTCAGGTCCTACCTCTTAGGATCACCCATCATTGTATTCACCGACCATTCAGCTCTAAAATATCTCTTCCAAAAACAAGATGCAAAGGCTAGATTGATTAGGTGGGTCCTTCTTCTTCAAGAGTTCGATTTAACCATTAAGGATAAAAAAGGTGTCGAGAATGTTGTAGCTGATCACCTCTCTAGGTTGGAATTCAAGGACAAATCACATCACCTTTCTGTGTCTGATTCATTTCCCGATGAGAACCTCTATTCTGTGAGTGACTGCCCTTGGTATGCTGACATAGCCAACTTCTTAGTTTCAGGGGTCATTCCAAAATTCTTAGGGACCCAAGCTAGAAGAAAATTTCTTTCTGATGTCAAGCATTATGTGTTTGATGATCCATACCTATATAAGTTCTGTCCTGACCTAGTCATTAGGAGGTGTGTGCCAGAATCCGAACAAGAGTCCATCCTTAAATTCTGTCACAATGAGGCATGTGGAGGTCACTTTTCCTCTAAGAAAACTTCTGCAAAGGTTCTTCAATGTGGTCTCTTTTGGCCCACCCTCTCAAGGGACTCCTACACATTTTGTCAAAGCTGTCCTAGGTGTCAACAAGTAGGGTCCATCACAAAAAGGAATCAAATGCCTCTCACTCCAATATTAGTGGTTGAAATCTTTGACTGTTGGGGAATTGATTTCATGGGTCCCTTCCCAAACTCTAGGGGATATCTTTACATTCTCTTGGCTGTCGATTATGTCTCAAAATGGGTTGAGGCCATTCCTACAAAATCCAATGACCATCAAACTGTGATTAGATTCCTTAAAGAAAACATCTTCTCTAGATTTGGGATTCCTAGGGCAATCATTAGTGATCGTGGAACTCATTTCTGCAATCGCCCATTCTCATCGCTCATGGAGAAGTATGGAATTTCTCACAAAGTGTCCACCGCTTACCACCCACAAACCAATGGTCAAGCTGAGTTAGCCAATCGAGAAATCAAACAAATTCTTGAGAAAACTGTCAATCCATCTAGGAAAGATTGGTCGAGCAAACTCTTAGATGCTCTTTGGGCATATCGAACAGCATTTAAAACTATCCTAGGAATGTCCCCATATAGGTTGGTTTATGGTAAAGCATGCCATTTGCCAGTGGAGATTGAGCATAAGGCCTTTTGGGCAATCAAAAAAATGAACTTTGACATTTCTTTGGCCGGAATAAAGAGGAAATTGGATCTAAACGAGCTTGAGGAACTTAGGATGGAGGCTTATGAAAATTCAAGGATCAATAAAGCTAGAGTTCAAGCCTACCAGTCTAGGAATCTTAAAACTAAACACATTGAACCAGGGAAACCTGTGCTTTTGTATAGTTCTAAACTTCATTTGCACCCGGGAAAGTTGAGGTCTAGATGGTCCGGTCCATACATAGTGCATAAGGTGTACCCCCATGGGGCTGTTGAAATTCAAGATCCCACCAATGGTCAAATATTTAAAGTTAATGGTCATAGAGTCAAACCATTCATAGAACCATTCCAAAAACATGAAGTTGATGAAGACCTGAGTGAACCTACCTTTGAAAAAAAAAACAACAATTAATCAATAAGGGGTTTAAGTCGAGCTAACGACGTTAAACAAAGCGCTGCACGGGAGGCAACCCGTGGTTTTTATGTTTCTAATATTTCTGAATCATCTTTATTTTTCAAATAAGATTACTTAATCATGTTTATATTTAAAATAAAAAAAAATAGACTTTTGACCTGTTCTTCTATTATGAGTATGGATGGGTACGAAAGAGGAGCACCATATTCATCCGTGTCACGTGGTGTGATCCTTGAGTAATACCTTACCCAGAAATTTAAAAAGAAGACAATGTATCATCAGTTTATTTTGTTTTTATTATTCAATGGGTTAAAAAAAAATATATAATAATACAAAAAAAAAAAGTCCACGCCATAGGCCGTGGGGCAAACCCCGTCACAACCGGCGAAGCCGCGGGGACTCGAACCCGGGACCGAAGGGAGACAGGGGCGCGCGCTTACCACTGACCTGCGGCTTCTTGTGCTACCTTATTCTATAATTTTTATATATATTCTTATATTTTACTTCCTTTATTATATAAATATATATATATATATATTGTTTGTTTTGTTTGTTTTGTTTTTTTTTCCTTTTTCCACTAGGGAACTTTGCAAGAGACATGGATATCAAAGGAACAAATTCAAGCTGCAAGAACTTCCAACTTCAACCACCAGGTGCCTTCATTCCATAACCCTCATTTTCAATTTCATTTTTGAACTTTAATTCTCTACCTCTACCCCCTTATAAATTTTCTTTTCTTTAAACACTGGGGACAGTGTTGTTTTAAGTTGGGGGGGAGATAAAATAAAAAAAAATGCTTTTGTGTCAAAAACAAAAATTGAATGATTTGAAAAAAAAAGTAAATGGAAGGAAAAATTCCTTTAACTTCGAACATGGTAATACACATTGCACACTTTGAAACTGAATATCAAATAATTTAGCATGCCCTGATTCTGATTTTAATCCTTGTATAATTTCATGAGCATAGATTTTGGAAAGTGTGGCTGTCCAATGTGATATGTCATCATTTATATTTTCATCCAAATAAAAAAAATGCCACAATGCACGTCCTCTAGACTGTGGGGTACTAATTTGAATTTTTGGGGTCCCATAATAAATAGCATAGGATGGTTTTATTTTTATGAATAATATGAGTACTCAAAAAAAATTATTAAAAAAAAAATTATTAAAAAATAAAAAATAAAAAATAAAAATAAAAATTTGCGTGTAGAGCAATGGATTGATAAAATGCGAGGCTTTCGGCACTTGGGGATCGTGACTCCAGAGTTGTCTAGCCCTGAGTTTTTCAATCTATCTCTATTTATGGTAATATGACTTTGTTTTTGATTAAGTTAACTCGAGACGATGCCCGAGTATGTGGGCTTCACTTGGTGCCCTAAGGCCTTTTGAGTCTGGGAGTCATCGGCAAAGTCTTGCTACATGGGTTAATTTGATTAATTGCAATCTCAATTACTATAGCAATATTGCAAAAAAAATCAAAAAAAAAATAGGGATGAAGAATGCTCATATTAGGATTAAATGTGATTCCACCTAGCGCTTCCATGATTTCCCCCTTGAATGAAAATGAACCCCATATCTATTGTGATTCACAACACATCATTACACCTAATTGAGTTGGATGAAGTATGATGATGGATTTGATCAAAGGAATGGGCTTGGGATTGGGATCTGCTTATGAAACTATCTCGTATTAAAATATTTTGATGGGTTTCATGATTGTTTGGTATAAGGTTTTTTGGTGATCATTTTGTATTAAAATGTTTTTAGAAAAGGGAATTTGAATTTCATTTTTGATGAGATATATTTTGCTCGGGACTAGCAAAACTCAAGTTGGGGGGTGTGATTAGCCACTAAATGAGGCTAATATTCATTGTTAATATACATAATTTTCATGTTCTTTGTTATTCATAAACACCATTTTAGTGCATTTTACACTTTGAACATCATTTCACATTATGTTTGTAATACCTTCTTAAAATGCACTACTATGTGGTACATTTTTGAACATCATTTAAAGTACCCAATGATTCATCTGATTGTAAGGAATTGAATTTTACATATTTTAATTTGATATTTTTGGAAATTGATCTACACTTAAATATGAACATGTTTGATTCAGGGATCAATGGAGAATTTATGGAGGATGATGGAGATATTTGGCAATGAAAGGAAGCAATTCTGGAGAAGGCAGATTGGACACCAGCCCACTGATGAGACTTTGGGGCCCAACATACAGGCCCAATTAATCCCAAATTTCGTGGGATGATAGAAGACATGTACAGAAACAAATCACTCTTCAGGAGTTAATGCTAATTCGGCCTCCATGTTGGTCATTTAGGCGGCCCAAGTTAGAGATAAAATTCTGGGCCAGATTCTGCGGTCCAGAAAAACAGTCCACCATTTTGATCATATCTCGGAATACACAACTCCAAATGGGCCCAAATTTTACAGGCGGTTAGAAGACATCCGGAGCTCCATTTTCTTCTTCTATGGACCACCCTGATTCGGCCATCTAGAAGGTCATCCAAACGCGTCTGTTCGGTGGATGAAATCTGGCTGCCACCTCGGGTCAAATGTGGAAAATTCCAAATTCCACAAACTTTCCACCACCCTAGGCCTACCATACTCAAGTGGGATGACTTGTACTGTTGAAGGCTCGACCCAAGGCTCCCAAAATGCCTATTTAAGGCAGTGGTGGTGAAGGAGTTGAAGATCTTGGATGCTTTGTTTACTTGTAATGTTATGCTGCATTTTTGTTGCCTCAATTTTGTCTTTCACATGTAAGTTGTTCAATTCACTTTAGTTTCTTAATAAAAGTTCTTCTTCTACTCTTATTCTGTTGTTCTTAATATCACTTTGATACCGTTGGATTAAGGTGTGAATTTATTCACACCAACCCTTGTGAAATTATTCACACAACGGTGGAGTGATCATTTTATTTTTGTTGTTTTCTTTACTTCTTCATTCCTCCCTTATGAGTCTACTTTCCGCTTCCATTGAAACCATGGGATCAATGGAGGGCTAACCCACTTATGGGTTGATCCAAGGGAGTAGCAAGGGGCTGGATTGGATGTTATTTATCACCTAATTAATGTATAATCACTTCTTTAATTGGGATTTTTATTTGATGATTTTTAAACTCCATCGTCCTTGTTGAATTTAAGGCCACACACTTCAAGTACTAATACGATCCTTTACCTTGAAGTGCTCAAAACTTTGATCCTTCAAGTGTATAGGTGATTAGTATTAGAGGGTGTAGGCATTAAACCAGTAAGTGATGATATTGTTTTATCTCCTTAAATGAACCCATCTCAAATTTAAGAAATTGAAATCATTAAAAAGAAAATACATCCAATCCACCCCGAGTGATAACCTAGGATCAACTCATTCTTTTAAATTGAATCCACTTAAATCTTTTAGATATCATTAAAACCCATCCAAAATCAATCCAAGTTGGCCACTTCATAGCCAAAAATCCATCCCTTAGGTTTTGTATCTTAGGTATCTTCTTAGGTCTCTGTGGAATCGACAACCCAAGCTACACTACAAGGACCGTTCTACCCTTCTTCTCTTGGGTAAATTTGGGCGTGAACCAATATGAAAGTAAAAGTTGATGATCATTATAAAGGAAAGAAAATCAGCCCTCAAACATTCTATTTTCTAATGAATGTTCACCGATAAGGCATGGATCCCAGACCGCGCGAAAACACATGACTGGAAAGTGAGAAACGTATGAGTACTGGGTAGAATTACACATGATTGAATCTCCTGTTGTGAAATCAATTCACATGAGCTTCCCACATCCTCCTCACAACACCACCTCTAGTGAATCTAAATTCACTACCAATGAAGGCTACTGTGAAGTGGTGGGTTTTTTTTCAAGTGCGTATTTTTTCTTCCACACCACTCCCCTTTCCATTATAATAATTTTCTAACACCCATAGTGCAATCCAATATTATTCCTTCCCTTCCCCCACTCCTATTATATTGATAATACCCAACATTCATCGATATTCCACCAACTCACACTTCCTCAGTAAGTCTCACGGGTTTGGATTCAGGATCCACGAAATCTATATTACCACTGTGTTTTCATCATATCCATCAATGGTCAGCATGTGGTGTCCATTACTGAGTAGCCAGTGAAAAGTCCTTCCCACTGGAATCCTTGGAACATGTGCATACAAATGGGCCTTCATCGGGAATAATATTTCCCCTTTATGTCTTCACTCACATGTAATAGAATTGAAAACATGTTAGGTTCACTCCCATGTAATGCCTAACACTGTCAGAAATTAATTCAACATTAACTCACAGGGGTTGGGGAATAAGAGATAGAGTAGAGGGCTTATCAGGAGTGCATGACCCGTATGATTTTATATTGTAATGGGCTTGTGTTGGTCACTAGGAATGTAGCATTGTTGACATACCCTGGGAAGGGAAGGGATTTCCATTGATTGGGGGCTAGTTTGAAGATTCCAATGGAAGGGGGAGAGCACTTGAACCAACACACCAACCCTATATTGGAGGACACCGACACCTTTACTTTTTCTAAATCTGATATGAAGTCCAAAGATAGAACCTTGTTGATGTGGGATGGTGCAGAGATGATATAATGGTGCATTCGGAACCCATTGCCGAAGACATTGATGTAGTGGAAAAAATACCCTCAGAAGGTTCTTGTTCTGAAAGTGTGAAGTTTAAATAACATGGTATCAAGGATCATGAGATTCTATTCTCTAAAAACCAGTCTAGATGTGAATAGCTTGCAATGAGGTTTGAGTGAGGATCTCAGAAATAATTCCATGAAGAAGTCGCCGACCTAGCAGTGGATGCCAATAATCTACAATAATCTCCATGAACAGGTCTCTCTCCATGATTGTGGGGAATAACCATTGGGTTTGTGTGAAGAGATGATGAGAGACATAATTTATAGACGATGATCATCTTCTTCATAAACTGAAAATAGGAAACATGAGATTCGGAAAAATCTTCAAAAGATGATCTTGATGAACAACAGTATTCTTGGTTTGAATTTCCATTTCACATTTTATTGATAATTAAATTGAATTTATTTAATATGTTTTGTTTTAAAAGTTCACACAAGATGGAAACACACAAGGGTTCTCCACCAACCACATGTCCTATAGGATGCTCCCTCCCTTGATCCTATATTATCTATATCTATTCTAAAGCTAGGTAGTTCCCAGCACATGTTTCGCCCTATCCGTTGTTCTATAAAATATACAGTCTCCACGTGACTACACTCCCTGCAAATATTTCCCCTCCCGCTCGCGATTCCCCTCTCGCTATTATAAGGTTTCCACTGAATAGCAACTCCTCCATCCTCACATTGGATTTCCAGTTCATCTTTGTCGAGCTAGTTTTCCTCCTCTCTTACCACCGTATGATTAGCACTGCAAATCGATTCTTGCAAGCTCACCTCCACCTATTGCTTCAGCCTCAAGAACCTTCACCTCCATATTTCTTCCCGCTCATTTTTTTCACTTCACCCCCACTCCCACCGTCATTTTCACTTTCCTTCTCTCCATTAATCGGCGCCCTCTCCCTCCCTTCCCAAATCCCTCCCCAATTTCCCTTTCTCACTGCCCTACCTGACTCCCCTCTCCCACTCACCTCTCCAATTCTCCTCTCCCGACGTGCCTCCACCTCCACCTTTGTCGCCACATATGCCTCCTCTGTTGTTTCTCCTCTCACTCGTTCCTCCATTGTTGAGCCACATCATTGAAACTTGATCAACTAAACCGCCATCGTGGATCAAAGAAATGGCTGTCGCCGCTGTTGATATCCCAACAAGCCGACATAACCAGATCTCCGACGTAGTACCACCCCTCTCTTCTCCTCCGAACTTTCTTGAAGGTTGGAGACGAACCAGATGAACCGCTACTGTTTGGAATCCGAGGCCGCAACATAAAAATCTCGAACCAATTTCTCCATTGATGTGAGGATGATGACGAGACCGTTCATGAACCAAGACATCGGTGGAGCTCGCCCCCCTGTTGAGATCCTAAACCGCCTTTGCAAGGAAGAAGCACCACCAAGATCAATGCCGCTATGTGAAGCTGACATTTGGATTAGTTATATTTTTGAAGCCAAGATAATGAACCAACTTAGGGCCTGATTTGAGGTTCAGAAAATGTGCAGTTCATTGCCACCATTGTAAAGATGAAGGAACTCCATTTTTGATAAACATAGATTCTGGATGAAAGAGTGAATGGATATGTTTTAGGTAGATATTTGTTTCAAAAGGAGGAAATGCGAGAAGATTTTATCTGAGGATGAGCCTGCGTGACCAGGATTCAATTTTTGGGGAGATGTTGAAGCTGATGATGACGAGCTGGGTTTAAGTTGAATTTTAAATTGTTCATTGATGGATTCATTTTTTTGTAGGAAGAAGGTTTTTTTTGAAGTGGTGACGTAGCCGAATTGGTGTTGTGTATTAATGTAGTTAAATTGGAGAGGCGACCTGTGAAATTTTTTTAAGATGAGCCCGTACACTTGGTCAACTTCCTAGAAGCCCAACCCTGCCTCCTCAACTTCCTAGAATCCCATTTAGAATCTCTCCTAGAACCCTGTCCTCTTAATCCGATTTTTTGTCCCAAAATCCAAGCTACTGTCAGTATTTTTTTTGGTCGTTGCTTCTATAATTTTCCTTGGGTTTGGATTTTCATTTTCCTATAGGTTATTTGATTGGTAATTTATTTTTCATCGATTATCATTGTCTCACTCAGACTATTCATTTACTGCTTTCACCGGTCCTATTATATTACACGTAAATCGATTGCATAAGTACTTTACCTCACTGACTATGATTCTCTTTCCTTCAAAGGATGTTGTTCGTCCTATTTCTATAAGCAGGTTTGTTTTAGTTTTTCTATTTTATTTTATTTTTCAATCTGTTCCTACTATAACAATAGTATTATAATCAATCCTTTATCTTGTGAAATTTTTCAGTGTAATAAATTCTTTGATGTCTGTATAATTTATTTCAACCTGTATATCCATATTTCTAAAATCATGTCTTCAATTCCACAAGATTATTCATATTAACAAGAATGAATTTTTTTATATGCTGTTTATTTAAGGTAATGTTAACATTTATCGGAAATATAGTCCTTTATATGTCTTCTTCAAATATCCTTTTATTTTATTTACAGTTGTATGATTCTAGCACTTTTTTTAAATACGATATATCAAACATGAGCTTGTCACCGATGCTCTTAATTTTTTGTACATATGTATGGTTATAAACTGGTGATTCCTCTCTGATTTCAGGTGGACTCATCCTATACATGCCTTCCTATCAACGATCTTTCCCATGTTCACCAATGTTGTTCAGGTGTTGACCTCCTCCACATCACCTCCCAATTATTGAGATGTTGTTTCTAGTTTTTGAATTGTTTGACTAACGATCAATAAATATTATTATTTTGTACAACTCTTTATTTTATTCATGTAGTATCATCATACCTTTCTTCACACTTGTCTTATAGTACTAACAAATCCCATACATTTTTTATTTTATATTATTTTTCTATCACCAAATAGACATTCTTTCATTGTACAAGTGATGAGAATAATAAGGTCAGTTTTCTCTTCATTTCCTACAGTTTCATTTCTCTTAATTTATCTATGTTTCATACGTGTTTATTAGTGGTGACTGATTAGATATTGCAAACACTTCTACTATTAATGATACTGTTAATAGTTCTTTAATTCTCTTATTCTATGCATGGCAATTCAACTGCATCTTATCCCCTAAATTATCTTTTCCCAGTCGGCATGAATTTTTTTCTAGTGCATTCATTTTTCATGCTGGATTTTCGAATTTTTAATATCTACTCCCTTGGTTCGAACAATTAATTACTTGTCACTTTAGAAAGAGTTAGGGAAATTGTTTCTTTACATACACTAATATAGTAGTTGTGTTGCCTTTGATATTATTTTCCTTTGCATAAGTGTCTTTTCAATTAAACAATTCACGTGTAGGTAGTTCAAGGAGAATTTTTTTAGCCCTTGTCTTTTAAAAAGGGAAATTACTTTTATTTTGTTTCAAGTATGAAAAAGAGATTCCCTTATTAATTTTATTTCTAATTTTCATTGATTTTTTTATTCTTTATGCCATTATCTACATTTTATGATGATTCTATAATTTCTTTGTTTACTATTACAAATATTTAGTTTTTTGCGGTCATTTCCATATATGATATGTTTAAAAATATAGTTCATTTTTTATTTTCAATTGACAATTGTTAACATTTTAATTTCTAATTCTCTCACTAATATTTTCTTTTTATTCTTTGAACTCCATTCTCTTTAGAAAACCTTATTGCATGATTTTTATGGCATGCGGTGCAACGTGATATTGTAATGTGTGAAGACTCCATGGCAAGAACAAACCATAAAAATGGACCACAACCCTCTACAAAGTTAAAATCAAAAAAGAAGTGTGAAAAAAATCAATGACATTTCATGATGCTACAATAAGGTAGTATTTAACTACGACTGTTTATCTTATCTTTGATTCCATCATTGAATTTTTATTTTTAGTAATCACAACATTGTACATTTTAGTTTACTCAGCTTTTATTTCAACATTTCTTTATTATACATTTTAGTTTACATAGTTTTCATTTCAATTTCTACTACATATTTCAATGGATTAGTGTTAAATAGTAATCTATTGAGGTTTTTGAAGTAGTAGAGGAGGAGGATAACTAAATTTAACCCATATTCTTCTCTAGATACCCTTTTGTTAGAGTTGGGGCATTGAAGGATGCCACTGGAATGATAAATGACATGCAACTGAAGAGAATTTTTCCATAGATGAGTAATTTAATTGAGATGGTTTCTCTATGCCTTCTTTTTCACTTGGTATTGTTTTACCATTTTTTGGAGTGATCCATCGTGAAATTATTTCAATCTTGATATTCCTCATGTGACATTATTCATCTTTTTCATTAAGGGTTTTCTATAAATCATTTCTATGCCTCAAGGTATCCATATTTAGCTCTTCGATTTCTTCATTTCCAGAATTTGAATTATCCATTTCAATCATTTTTTCATTGATGTATTTAATTTCTCCATCTTGAATGTCCAACATAAACATTTATTCCTAAATAATTTTATTAAATATTTTCTGCTATGTCTATGATGTCCCAACAATTTTCTCAACTTGTATTCCATTGTTATGTACCATTTATTTGTGGATTAAACATGTTTAATATTAATATGGACTAATAATTTCTCAAAATAGGATTGTTTTATTAGAAATAACCATTGATAAATAGTGTCGTGTGATTGCACAATGAGTACTAGTTTTGTTAAAGGGGCTCCTTGCCATTGGGATTCTTAAAGTTTCATCGGAGTGAGATAGAGAGCAGTAAATCACACCATTCCAGGTGAGAGGTTGAGAGCTCCAGTTATTGGGGGTATTAGCTTCACCGAGAAAGAGGTCTTGGGAGGGATCTTGTTGGCTACAATTAAAAACCATGATCTCAGTGGTGGTAGTTGTAAACCAAAATATTGTTAGCGATGAGAGAAATAGTTTAGTGGCAACCTGAGAAGGAGCAGTGAAAGAACAATGACAGAAGTGGGATTAAGAGGAGAGGCTCAACGATGTTGGAACTAGGAGGAGAATACAAATAGGAGTTGAGGATATGTGGCATTAGGTAATGGTAAGGAATTTACCTGAGCAGGAGAGCGCACAAGGGATGAAGGGAGTTTTTCATCTAATTTTTTTATCGTCCCACAAAAACCATTGTTTTCTAATGCCTAATAGGCTGAATCCTATTCCATCATGATGGAATTCACTCCCCCAACGAAATAAAATTCTATCATACCGATCACAAAAAAATGCTAATTTCCCTTTCCTTTATTATTCCATCATGATGATTCCAACATATTAAACAAAAAATTAGTTTATGATATATTCAACAGCTACCGACCAAGACTGAGAGCGAGGCCGAGCACGCATGCAGTAGGTGTTGAATATCTCCATGTAGTGGGATACACTGTTTGCCACTTCGGGAAAGATCATTTGATGCAGAGGTAACATCTTCCATGCCGCCCTAAACTCCCCTTATCAAGCTTGTGAGTTTCTGTAATCCCAAGTTGTAGGTGCAGTTTGTCGTGACGAAGGGGAGCAGTTGGATATAGAGGAAGTAATGGTGGTGCTGCCCATGTCCAGAGAGGTTAAGATTCGATTCACATGCACCTCCGTCTGCCATAGTGACATTAATTTTTAGATAATGAAGGTAGGTTTTCTTAAACCCTCATGCAGTTTTTGAATTCCACATGCGTTGATCATTTCTTTGTCTTTATGTATGCATATTTCCTAATCAGAAACTGATGTCATGAATTGGATTTATTTCATCCTCTTTGTGTCATGAAGGACAATAATGCTGGAGATTTTCCGAAAATACATGGCCACGAAGCTGTTGTGTAAATTCTTCAGTCCTTTAGTCGGGTTTTCTATCGATTGGTTTCCAGTTTCATCATTTGGTATGAATGCCAATTTCTTCCCTATTTGGTCCATGAACTTCCTTGTTTTTTATATGTTTTTTCCATTTTCTAGGTAGACTGTGCCAATATCTTGAATCATGTTAGAAAAATCCTTGGAATCATTTTGGCTTGTGTTTTTGACAAAGCAAGGTTAAAATTCTCATAAAATCCTTAAGGAATCACTGTGAATACATGTTGAGTGGGTTGGAGTTCATATACAGCATAATGAAAATTTCTAGAAAATGGTAAAAGGGATATGTATGATTTTGAAGATGAAGAATTGGAAATACCTCGACGGTCTCACTATGATACATAATATATGCCAAGAAATACAAAAGATATTTTGATGTTTTAGGATGATACCTAAGATAATCATTGGAATATAGAAGATATTTTGATATTTCAAGGTGATACATAAGATTTAGTATTTCTTACATAATATAAAACTATTTTATAAAAGTTGAGAATTTTAAGGGCTTAAATTCAGATGATGCTCATGTTACTCTTTAAAAGGTTTAAACATCATGATTTTTCAAAATACTTATGATTTATGCTGAGTTGATGTGGAGAACATTTTTGTGATGTGGAGAGATGGTTCACATGAAGTTGCATCGAAGGATCTCAAGGGTGCTGAAGTGTGTGAAGAGAAAATGATTGAAATTAATTATCTGCTTCCAAGCCAACATCTATGGTGTTTTAAATGGAAAAAATCATGGGAGATATCAAGAAGGGTTAAAAATGGAAAGATATTGATTTTGTTGAAGGTGGTCTATCAGGACCCTAGCATGGTTGAAATTATTAATTTTCTGGAGATTTTCAATAAAACCCTATGAGGTTGAAGGTAAGTGTTATAAAAATTCCACTTAGAGTATTTTTGGGTTATTTTTGTTGACAATATTATTGAAGGAACTTTTAAGGATTCTTACAATGTCATGAAGAACTTGTAACATGAATGCCAAAAGGGTTTTGGAAGAAGATCATATCAATTGTAATGGTTTTTTCCATCAGAAAAAAAAATCACATGAGGACATTATAGGTTACGCCGCAAGTAGGCTATGTCAGAATAACCTTTTTTAGAGTTTGGTATCATGAGGATTGATTTTTTCCATGAAGGGGGCCCTGTGAAGTTAGGCTTTGGGCTGTTTGAATCCAATTTGCTGTTCTTGCCTTGGAAGTTTGTGTCACACCGAGAGTGAAATTGATGATTATTGGAAAATGGTAGAGACATGTATGTAAGGTTCTCCGTACACAATATCTTCCGGGATGCTGAAATGTGAAAAAGGGAAAAACACTCACGGAGATATGTAATATATTCGAGTGATGTTGAGGGGAAAAATCACAACATACGCACAAGGATCACACAATGAATGGTTGGATCCCCATGTTACATAAGGGTACCTAGAAAATACGTAATGGAATCATGAGAGCATATGTAAGAAACTTTCCTTTACCACATAAGTGAAAAAATACGTAAGAAAAAGTCACACCATGGAAGGGATGGCCACCCTGTGAAGAGGTTTATTTGGATTTCAATGGTTCTATTTATTTGGAGATGTCTACTCCATGAAGTAGTAATTCTCACCACAATAGGTTTGTAGATTGAGAAGATTTGGAGTATCACGCCCCGATCTTCCAAGGGTTTTGAAATGGGATATTCTGCTAGATTGGGTGGATTTTGTTGTTAATTTAGACCACACCACTATGAAGGAAGTCAGGCCATGGAGGTGCCTTTAGATGCAGGATTTTAGTTTCAAGGTTTTAGAATGAAATTTGGGCCACACCATGATGGAAATTCTCACGTCGTGAAGAAGACAAGTTAAACTATTTTCATATTCAAGTATCTTATCTTTCGGGAAGGAAGTTAGGGATTTGAATTGGAGATTGTCTTGGTTTTGAAGGAAGTTATTGGATGAATTTCCCAATATTAATGGGGGTGAATTAAAGATTAATTAAGGGGAAACCTAGAGATTTTCTAAGAGTGGATAGATATCTTTCTAGAAAAGGACAGCGGATAAAGTATAGAATAGGAGGAATTCCATTTCATTGGTGGAAAGTTAAAGGATAAAAGAAGGGAGATCCAAAATGCATTCTCATTAGAGGTTTGTGAAAGTGGAGCTGATTAACACACCATTGATGGTGTAATATTAATATTGGTTCATGGAGATCAATACCATTTAACTTGGTGGATAAATGAGCATTATGATTGATTGAGAGCATAAAGTTCTCTATTTTGTGAATGTTGTAAACTTGGAGGTTAAGTGAAAACACTCTAAATTGTATGAAATAAGAAGTGTGCTTAATGATTCCTATATATATGCACATCACCGTTTTATGCTCATTGAATTATATGAGTTTTGGTAAACCAAGTAAAATTTCTTATTTCCCTCTTATTTTTCTTCGTTGTTTCATTTATATCATGAGGGGGGGGGGTATTCCTTCCAACAGGGGAACAAGATTGTTGGCAAAGATTGTTTGGAGAGATCGAAAAACCCTGATTCACCCCCTATCAAGATATTTATCTTGATTGAGACCAACAAGTGTTATCAAAGCTGAAGTTTCTTGGTGAAGTATTCTCTCTTTGAAAGCAATGGATGTGGGTGTTAACCACAATGGAATTCCAATCTCCAATGATAAAAATTTCCCATCATGGAAGAATCAAATGCATCTCTATTTCTGATTTTTTGGAATGGATATCTACACGACTTCCATACTTGGGATCTCGGTCAACTTGAAGAGCAAAGTATTATCAGCAAAAGATTGGAGGGATCTTGATGCTGATGCCAACAAACTCAATGCATATTGGAAGGGAGCTTGAGGCTGATTCCAACAAACTCACTTAAATAAATAAATAATTATTTATTTAACATATCATATTTAAATATCAGCAATTTAGCGCATGTTATGAAAGTAATAATAATAATATCATTATTATTTGACATGAGGTTTATTTAGGGTTTGGAAGGGGTCATAGTAGGTAGTGTTGTGTGGTTTGGGGATGTCCAGGTGGGGGGGTGCTGGGTTGGTTAGCCGCCAAGGGCAGTTGTCAGTGTAGGGGTAAGTTTGGTCAGTTACCATGGGCAGTTTTGTATTTATATATAGTTAGTGGGTTTGACATATTAAATAGGGGTTATTGGATATTGGGATGGCTTGTCTTGGATATTATTATAGCTCCAGCATTGGCTATAGTGGGAGAGGCCTCGACCTTGGCTTTGGGGAACAAATCAAAGAGTCTTCTTCTCCACTCGTTCTTCCTTCTTCTGCAGATTCTACTGTAAAACCCACTCTATTAACAGAGACATGCAATTTTCTTCATTGTTAGAATCTAGGATCTTATCAATTTCATTCTTTTATTGAGAGAAAAAAATAGGGAAATGGGATCGTTGGAGTTAAACTAACCATAATGATGATGTGCGAATTAGTGGCCGTGTTGGAGGAACATGCTGGAGAACATGTAGAGCTCGTAAATAAAAACCAAGACATGATGGATTATTTATAGAAATAGTGAGGCGAACACGGTGAAGAGAAGTTGGATATGTTTCCAGATGCAATTTGTCCATGATGTTTTCATGGCATTAGCAGGTTAAAATGCACATACTAGATGAGTTTTTCATTGTTTGTGGTTGAAATGCGTGTGAAAGTTTAAGCTGTATGGAAACTTATTGAGTACTCCATTCAGCGTCTACCTTTGGAATTTTTTAAACTTAAATTTGAGGTGTCCAGTCCGAAGTAGCCGGGATGGTTGACTTTAAAAGACACATAAGAAACAAAAACCACTACATCTCGAACAGAGGAGCTATCCAAGATGGTGGAAATATTTCCATTCCAAGTTCGATCAGATGAGTGCAAGTGGAATCCTCAATTTTTTTCACAGAATGAGAAGGAACAACAACATCCTTCTTTTTGTTTTACTCTTTCTTCTTTGGAGGAAACAAATGCGAGAGAAACACTCATTTCACTACTTCTAGATCATGTGGAAGAGGAATAGAAAGTTTCCAATGCTTCTAAACCACTTTCTACAGAGGTCCCACAGGTGCAATCAAATCTAGTGGAGTATGTGGTGGAAAGTTTGAGAATTTGGAAACTCAGATTGAACATACTTATGACTTTTCTAAAAAAATGCCTCTCACGGAAGGCAGAAACACCAGTTTACTAACTCAGAGGTGCAGTCCATAGAGGTTTGGAAAGACACAAGAGGGTTCTAATCGTGTTCGGTTAGATGAGGTAATTTATGATCCTAGATTTAATTAAGATAGGTGGAATGGAAGAAAAGTAGTTCTGGAGACGAGTTTTAAGATTGGAGGATAAGTTTCTTGTGATAGAAAAGGTGAATCTAGTGATTATAGGACTTCTAAAGGCGGGATTCTTTTAGAGGATGAAAGTGTGGTATTTCCAAATCCATCACTAGGGCCTCAACCTTGGTTATGTCATTTGAGGAGTTACTAGTTTGGAACTATGGAAGAATATTTTAGTATAGGTAGTAGATCTGATTATGAGAAATTTTATGTAAAAACTCTCTTCTAAGTTACCAATACAAAAGTAAGGATTATTTGGGGACTTGCATCTATATTGGTTTTTGATTCTGGTATCATAGCTTCACATGTAGTGTCACACTATTTTTTAGAAAATTATATTTGATAATGCTCACAGTGGTACAGATTTCAATAATGAAGTTAAAGTTTTAAGCAGTATGGGCCACAAGAATCTTGTTCATTTATTGGGATAAAATTTTTATGGACTATAAATCCTCATTGTTTATGAATTTTTTCATAAAAAAATATCTATTTGTTCATCTTTGATTCAAAATAAATCCACATACTAGTCTGGGAGATGCGGTTTGAGATAATTTTTGGGACAAATGATGATTTGGTCCATCTCTATGGAAGTGATTATGTCAAAATCATATATAGGTATATTAATATAAGAAACATCATGTTGTATTTTAAGTTTGTTGAAAAAGATGTTGACTTTGGGCTGGATACATTCTTCCAAGAAGTTATGAGGACAATTACTTTGACAGTCATGACTAATGAGGGAAATTCTCATCCTACAAAATTTTCCATTACGGTATTGTAGGATGGAGGATACAATGATTTTAGACAGTACCTTAGGTTTACATATTCTTTGGGTGATGATGACTGCATACTACTTTCTAGGATAAGTAATAGTTGTATATGTTTTCTAGAGAACATATGACCACTCTTATAGAAGAAATAGATACATTCTTATTTCATCTCTAGTTGGAGAGTATACACTCAGCTTCGGCGTATATCTATCATTCTTGTTGCAACATGGAATTCAAAAATTTGCTTCAAACAGGGTATGTCCAGTTGCAACTGTGGAAGAAAATTTGTATGGACCTATTGGTAGTGCCTTTTTTCATTTGATTGTGTTGTGGTTGGTCAAGTGGAACAATGAATCGGTCGAAGGTGAGACATGGGAATTCATAGGGGATATGAAGGTATTGTTCCCACCTTGAGGATGATGTAATTTTTTAAATTGGATGGGGATGATTAGAAGGGGTTGTAGTAGGTATTGCAGTGTGTTGTGGGGCTATCTGAGAGGGGGTGCTGGGTTGGTTAGCTGCCAGGGGTTGTTTTCAATGTAGGGGTAAGGTTGGTTATTTTACAGGGGAAGTATTTTATTTCCTTGTAGTTAGAGGGTAGGGGATATCTAATAGGGGTTGTTGGCTATTGGGATGGGATGTGTTGAATATTATTCGGCTGTAGTGGGAGTCCTCGAGCTTGGATTTGCAGAACAACCCAAAGAGTCTTCCTTCTCAATTCATTATTTCTTCTACAATTTTTTTTTCAATACCTACTATGTTAATAGATACATATTGGTTTCCTCATTGTTAGCAACTGTGATCCTAAAATTTATGATAAAAAAATTAGTAAAGATAATTTTTATAATTACATATAGTTTAACCCCTAGTATATATACCCGATTATATCATTTTAGAGAATATAATGAATCATGCACACAATGGATTCTCCAAAGAATTATCTCAAACATTTTGTGACATTCACTATTTATCGTAACAAGAATTTTCTAAATCATAAAGAATACCTAGATGTCTCAGTCTAGAAAGGGAGAACGAGGACCGTATCTCATGGAGCAAGCGTGGATATCGCTAGAGGAATTCACCTTTGGATTCTTCATTTCAACAATGAGAGAATGTGAGTGTCAACTAGATTGATCAACATTGAAGAAATAATTATCATGCTGAGGTAATTCTTATTATAAATTAATTATAAATTATATGTGAAAAAATTATCTCTATGAAAAATATAGGGTTGATTCATCCATTTTTGAGAATTTTATTTGAAGAAACCGACGAAAAACATTGTTGGGAATGAAATTGACAGCTTCCGTTGCTCCCCATAACCTTCATGAGTTCTTTTGACTGTCATAGACAAACTACAATTAAAGGAAAACAATGAAGAAAGTGATAAAGTTGTGGGATGATGAACTTGAAGCTTCTCTTGATGAAATTGATGTTTTAAGGGCCAAAATGAAGAAAGCCAATGGGGTGATATGTGATTTCAAGATGTATATATAACAAGAATAAGATGAAAAATCTGAGCTAAAGTCTGAAATTGAATTAATCTAATATGGAAATCCTAGATTCTCAGAGAAGGGAATTGAGCTATAGCTCAAAATCGAAGCCTAGGCCCAGGTTATTGATGGTTTGATTGATTATATGAAAGATCATGTTAGAAGGATTGAGGAGCACAAAGGAAAAGTTATGAAGATTTGACAAAAGATTGATAATCTAGAAAGACTCATAAATCTTGACATGACATCAGAAAGTTGTAGTGAACAGGGTGCTGAAGAAGCTAAAGAGAAACCCGTGGATTCAATAGAAAATATAAATAATTTCCCAAAAGTGTAATGTTTCAAAAAAGGAAAATCTATTGACTAGTGTGATCATGAGAAAAAAATCATTGGATTTTGATACAAAACCACAAGCACTCCCAGAGAAAGGTTGATTTGGATGACCTACAAAAGACCTGAAAAGCTATAGGTGGAGATGAAAAAACATGTGATCATACACTAGGATTCTAGTGTTATTATTATTGAAATATGTGTTATACAAAATATGCATGTTTTAAAGGAATTTCAAGGATCGAGAGAAAAAAATGGATGAGAATAAATTCTCACACTTGGTGTGTTTTTAACGACTATTGTTTTTGGTGTGAAGGTTATGGACACAAAAGTTCTGAATTTCTTATCAAGTGTGCAGAGAGACGTGCTGAAGGAGATCTGTAAAAAGGGATCTCAATAGTTGAAAGCATCATCAAGTGGGCTGAAAACTCATAATCAATTTGTATCCCTGTGTGATGAGGTTGATTCAGTGGAACTGAAGGTGGAACAGTCTCATTCACCTCCAAATGAAGAGAAGTAATGAACATGGATTAAGAAAGGAAAATCTCAGAAGTATAATGTTACGAAAATTATTTTTAAAGAAACGAATAGGGTTGGAGTGTTTGTCCTCAATATACCATATGTTGGGAAATAAAAATATTGTCATAGGGATCAAGTAAGACAAAGAAGGTGTTGTTCACTTTGAAAATGATGAAATGTTTAATATAATTGACTCTGAAAAATCCAAGATAAGAGGTAAATACTTGAGCCACATGAACATCTTGGTGGTTGAAGGCCTTGGTCACAATTTTCTAAGTGTAATTAAGTTATGCGACTCGAGGCATGTTGTCATTTTCAAAAAGAAGTTTTCAATCTAAAATGACGAAATGGTACAATTTTGATATAAGGAAAACACACAATGAGTAATATCAACTTAATTGGAGGAGAAGATGACATGTGTTTTCTAACCAAGGAAGAAGAAAACAAATTTTGGCACAAAAGTCTTGGCCACTTTAGCCAAAAGTCATTGGAATATTTGATGAAGAAAGAAAGATCTTGTTGTATTCTTAAACACTCACATGATAGCACTCACACATGTGTTACTTGTTAAAAAGCGAAAATCATTCGAAACACATACAATTAAAAGGATAATAAAACAATGAGACTGCTTGAGTTGGTGCATATTGATGTGCGTGGGCCAATATCACCCAATTCCATGGATGAAAAAAGGTACTATGTTCTATTTATCGACGATTACAACAAGATGGCATGGTTGATGGTGATATCTCACAAATCTGAAGTGTTCATGAGTATAACATGTCATCAAATATTGGCGGAGGATATGCTTGGCATAAAAATTCAAATATTCAGGACTATTAATGGTACATAATTCACCAACAATTATGTGGAAGAATATCTCAATAAGCATAGGGATTCAGTGATAGAATAAAAAAAAGTCATTTAGAGGAGGAACTAGATTATGAGAAACATGGCATGGGTGATTCTCATTGAGAAATATCCACCAAAGATGTATTGGATGGAAGTGATGCTTAATTTAGTCTATATCTCTAATAGGGTTTTAATGTCTGGAAAAATAAAACACACCCTATGAGACATGGAAGAGGTGAACATTAGAATAATTTTGAAATTCTAAAAGTTCTTTATTCTAAAAAATAAGATAAAATTAAATTTCAAAGCTTGTGGGGATGTAAGTATTTTTCTTGGCCACTCAAACAAAATAAAGACCTAAAAATGATACAATAAAAGGCTTGGAAAAATCATTGAAAGTAAAAATGTTATTGTTATGGAAAATGAGCAAAATTCTCAATCCAGTAAGCATTTTACACAGAAAAATAGTGATGCTGAAGTGAGCAGCCTAAGGGGGAACATGGGGATAAAGAAGATTCAAAAGAAGATACCTATTATGAGGAAATTGAAGCAGGTTAAAAATCATCAAAGAAGGCATGTAGTAGAGCTGAAATCAATGCATGAAATATCATTGGTGATCCGATAGATTTGGATTAAAAATAGATGATGAATACTCTATTTTTTTTCCTTTTATATGAAGTAGAGCCTAAGTGTTTTGAAGAGGCTATTAAAGATTACAATTGGGTCAAATCGATGCACGAAGATCATGATAAAATTGAGAAGAATAAAACATTAGAAATTTAATCGAGGCCAGAAGAAAAAGATGTTATTAAAACCAAGTGGGTGTTTCGTAACAAACTCAATAAATATGACATGATAAATTAGAACAAATCATGACCAGTGTGAAAGAGATATTCCCAAATTGATGGAATTTGTGTTGATGAATCATTTTCCCCCATGGATTTGTTGAAAATAATTAAATTTTTATTGAAAATATTTGTGAAAATCAGAATTTAAGGCATACCATATGGACATCAAATCAACATTTTTAATAGATTCCTAGAGGAGGAAGTGTACGAACTACCACTAGATGGTTTCCTTGTAGATGAATATGAGAACCAAGTTTTACAATTGAAGAAAACATTGTATGAGTTGAACTAAGCACCAAAAGCATGGTATTACAGGCTTGAAAAATACTTGAGAATTCTTGGATTCTGGTGAGGCAGTCTCTACATCAAGAAAGAGAATGATAAAATAAATATATGTGCTCATTTATGGAGATTAAATATTTTTTGAATGATCAGGAGAAGTACAATGCAACTTGGTTACAGAATGTGTGAAGTGAGAGTTCGAGATGTTATTTATTTTTAAGTTAACATTTTTTCTTGGTTTATGGGTGATGTGATATTCTTGGGGTGGCCTGATCTTCATGGTGTGGGGAAGAAGATGAAGGATGTGGTCTGGGGCTAGGTTTCAGGTGTTGAGTATGGATAGTGGATGGAAGTTGTGAACCAACACAATAAGGAGTCTGGATTACTACTTAGAAAACACACGCAAGGGAGGTATTTGATGATCAATACACAAAAGACACACATGGGTTGGGGCACGAAATTGGAGGGATTTTGTGATGTTAGATCATTGATCTAATATGTATACCGACAATTCAAAAATTCATAAGGGCAAGAGGTATAATCGAAACAATCCTCACATAATGGGGAGAAACAAAGTAAGAAATCTATTATAACCATGACTAAAAATAAAATTCCATGGGGTGACTATTTATAGCCAAGGGATGACACAAAAGGTCAATGTTCAAATACCCTATAGTCATAATTCTTATTCCTAACTTGTCACCTTAAAGTCAAAATGATAAATTATAAAAAATACTTCGGAAAAGTAGCATATTCCTTTCCACATAGATTTGACTTTGAGTACCTAGACCATTGTATTGGACTTTGGTATCCAAAGATGTCATTCTAGAATCTCCATGTGGGTAAGGCTTCTAAAATTCCTGTGACCATGTGAGATAAGCTTAAAACATCATGATTGGTCTTGAATAAGACAGTTATGAGATCCATTTTCTCCATCCATGTAAGGGGCGATCCATTGAGACTTTAATGAAGAAAAATGGGAACCCATTGTAGTATCCAATCTCTATAGTCTCCCTAACATCATCAGGCCTTTCAAATCCAACTCCAACCCCTGGGAAATCGACTCGGTGACTTCGATTTTGTTCTCAACATCCTTCCTCTTGAAAAGGATTCATACTCAACTCTTCATCTTCTACACCAAAAAAGAAGAAATATCAGAAACATTGAAAGTATCACTTACACAATACTCTTCTGGAGAAGATATCTTATAAGAATTGTTGTTAATCTTCTAGAACACTTGGAAAGGTTCATCTCCTCATGACTTGAGTTTTGATTTTCACTTGTCAGTAAATCTTTCCCTTCGCATATTAATCGAGACTAAGTCACTGGGCTCAAACAACACTTGCTTTTGACCCTTGTTTACATGATCAACATTTTTTTGGATCATTCACTCAGTATTTTCCCTTTCCTTTTCATAGAGTTTCATTATGAGTTTTTCATTCCCATTCACATCCATATTATATTATTCTAGCATAGGCAATTGAACTAGATCAATAGGGTCAAGGGATTTAAATCCATAAAAATTTTCAAAAGAAGAATATTGAGTGGTGGAATTCTTGACCATGTTATATGAAAATTGCACATGTGGAAGGCACTCCTCCTAATTATTGAGATTGTTCTTAACAATTGTACGTAGAAGGGATGATAATGTCCAATTCACCACCTCTGTTTCCCATCAGTTTGTGGATGAAAAGTAGTGTTGAATAGTAACCTCATACTCGGTTTTCTCCACAAGGTCATCCAAAAGTAACTAAGTGATTTTTTTCCTCGATCTAACACGGTCTTCCTAGTCATTTCATGGAATTTTATTAATTTCTTAAATTTAATTGTTGCGGTGTTAGTGACATCATCTAGTAAGTGGCATACAGTCATTGGTACCACGTCACATAATACATAATCATTATATTTCCCAATAGTGAATAAGAACTTAACCTATTTGGTGACCTTAATCTCTCTACAATCATTGAACCACTGGAGCCGGTATGGATGTTGGTGATTCAAAGCCGGATGTCCCAACATCTCTAATAAATCAGTGCTCACCACATTGCTATTGATTTCTCCATCAATAATAACATTGCGTTCCTTCACATGGATCTTGGATCATGTATGGAAAAATTTCTCTCACTACTCCTCTCCAATGGTCAATTGTGTGTTTTTAACTCTCCCACTGACAAGAATCTCACCATCTTCTACAAATTCTCCATTGTCAATTTCGGGGGATTCCTCCTCCTCTTCCTTCAATCTCTCTCCATCAGTCTCCCATTATCCATACTTGTTGATGGTCATGGTGCACTAGTTTGGGCATTCACTAGCAATGTGGCCCCTTGAAATATGGACCATCGAATATCCCGAATCTTGGTTTGGTTATCCACAAAAGTAAGTTTCTTAGGTGGAAGAATTACCTTATTACTTTTTTGATGAACCACCTCTTTTAGATTTGATGATTCTTTAATCTCCTTCCTAAAATTTCTCATGAAGTGAAAGGGGTAGTGAGTTTCCTCATGTTTCTCCTCCTTTTTATTTTTTGTTCGTTCTTGGTGGCTTGGTGGATCAAATATTGTATCTCTATATGGTGGAACATCTCCACTTGATCGACAATATCCCGATTGAGTCAGTGTAAAAATAGTTCCATGGTTACCTATGGATCATCCTCAATTTTTTCTCTGAACATGAAAATATACATCTCATTCTAGTAATATTCAACACTCTTACAACCTTGCGTGAGGCATTGAAGTTTGTTGTAGAGATCTATGGGGTAGGGTGTCTTAGAACCGGGCATGCAATGGAAGCCCCAAACAGGTGGGTTTTAAAAAAAATTCCACTGACGATCAACATAAACTTGTCGATGTCGGTGAACAGCATCCCGGTATTAGCCGAGGACCAAGAGTGAAGGATTTTAAGCATAAAATAAACCGTAAAAATACCTGGTTTAGATCCGAAGCCGCACACGATGTCTGCTCATCGTTGGTGATCGCTGCTCGAAGAATACGAAGTCGAATTCCCCTAGATCATCCACAAACACTTCACAGAATCTGCGGGAGCACATTTCGTCGTAATCCGGGTACCGAAGTGGGATTGTGACGACGCCTTCGACACTCCAACGACCACCGTATCACTTCGCTAGCGATGCCTGAGAGAGATCTCAATCCTTTCTCCTTGGATCTAGAGCTCTCTCTCTAGATAATGGGAGATAAGAGAGGAGAGAGAAGCTCCATGAATAAAAATTAGAAATTTCCTCTCCTCTAATATTTATAGTGGTTAATTAATTACCCAGAAATTCCAACCTAGCCCCCGAATACTTAAGGCACTCTCAACAACATTTTATGACTACTTGTATGAGTCATAACTATTGTTATCACTCACATGTAATATATTAAAATATATTATGTGATAATAATTAAGTCATTAACTCGACTCGTTGCTCCCATAAATATTAATTAAACCTTGAATAATTTAATATTCATCAATTAATATTTTTCATGTATTTACTTAAAACTTGTAAATACGATTAATAAATAAATTCAATGCTTATTATTCTAAACTTGAATAATATGAATTCATTTATTGCATTGGTGATCGTTTTTCCTTGGACAAATATCAGACCCCAGTGGTGGGGCCCACCATGTCTGAAACTTCTATTCAACTGAATAGGGAAGATTCTTGAATATGCTATTGTGTGTGACACTTTAGGCCCTTATCTCGACAGTAGTGAATAGTATTAACTGATCAAGAGTGGGATCTAGCAACCCATCATGGCCCCTGAAGAGATAAGGATTGTCACAGCAGCGACAACCAACCTAGGAACATTCACTGTGTAATATAATCTCTTTGTTTGTAATATATCATAAAGTAGGACACACTCTCGTGTCATCGCCATTTTCTTGATTTATTGTTTGTTGATTTAACTAGATGGATTTACCCTCGACTGCCATAACCATGGACTTATAAAGGTACTTCCATCCATATCAACATGGCCTAAGATATATTACTTCCATAACCCAGAATCCACAAATCCTTTCTTGACCATTCAACCAATGCCATACCACCAATGACATACCCAACACAAACTACCTCGCCACGACTTCATTTCCATTGTTTTCGTCTTGCATCAAAGTATGTAATCAAATGACATACATTGGTAATGATCTCAAGTCGGGATACCATTACACATGATCATATATAAGAACATCCAATGACACCCGAAACATGTGGTGTTCCTATTGGCGGGTCAGTCTTCATGATCTCACCACCATAGATCACCAAGTGCGAACTTCATGAGAAGAAGTATCAATGATTATGAACCCCCGGCACCTGATAGTCAAACATCTACTACATCCAATAAGTAAGATGTATCTAGACCATAGAACATATATTATTGTTAATGTCATAGTATCTATAGGTTCTCATTATAGCCTGTGATATGATATAACCATTTGATATGAAAATTAATCTTTGGACATTACCATTTCAATAGTGGATGCAGAAAAATCTACACTATAATGGTAATATGACATCATGCATATCTAACTGTATAGGGAACCCACTATTTCAATAGGGTGAGGGAACAAACCGCTTCCGCATAATTTTTTTTCATCTCAAGTGTTGATGGGATGTCTGTTTTATCTTCACCTCTCCTTTTTCATTTGATCCCAAAAAATTAATGCATAATCAGAAAATTAAATGGAATAAAGATTGAACTTTTTCTCCTTAGAATAATAATTACTTGAAAATACTTGCTTAATTCGCACCTACCACTCCATGTATTCTTCTGGATCACTTTTTACTTGAAAATAGGGGACATTCACCTTAATACCTCCAAGGATTTCATCATCATGTGGTCTCCTTAGCCCCCCTATATTTTTGAAAAAACCTCCTCCTTTGTGGGATATCCTCAAAATCATCCTCAAAGTATTCCATATCCTCCATGATGTTGGGGATACATGTTGCTGAAGCACACCACGGGTTGTCATGGATCTTCCTCGGTCTTGGTTGATTCTCCATGTTATCAATCCTTTCATGTATAACCTTCAACTTCCAATCAAGAATCTTCTCTAAATGGATCATCAAATAATACATTAGGAGTGTAGCTTTTGATTAGGGAGATCTAATTCGGCTTCCTTTTTCGCTAGCAAGAGCAATTTTATTCCCCTGATATTCTTCAATGGTATATAAAATGAACAGAAACACACATGGGGAGAAATATGCACACTCACATGCCAAAATATGCGCACACACTCACACTCACAAAGATACAATCACACACACAAGGACACACCCATATAAGAAAGATATAAAGACACACACACACAAGATGTACAAACTCAAACACACAATGATACACACTCACACACGGAATATGTACACACTCACACACAAGGATACACACTCTCACACACAAGTTTTACACACTCACGCACACAAGGATACACACCCAGGGATGTTTTTTCTTATTTCTATCCATTCTCAACACTGGACACTCAATGCAAATCCCAAACCCTTATAAAATCTAATACATCATTTATGGAGATCATGAGCCTCCAATCCTTAACCAACCAAGATGGGGTAGTGGAATGGATTAAAAAAAACATGAGTGGAAAAGTATTATATAATGGTAAAGGATGAAAAAGAGGGAAGAAAATATGGGTAAAAGGTGGAAAAGCGTAGAAAAGTGTGGTATGTGGGGTTTTTACCAACTGTGAATGATTAGAAAAATTAATTGCAATACGAGACCAATTTGAAATGGTGATGAAGTAAAATGACGGAGAAAGTGATATAAGAAAATAGAAAGTGTTAATATTATAAAGCAAAAATTGATGAAGAAGTGTTGGTACCATTATCTTTTCTAAACCCTTTATCTAAATCTCTAAATGAATGGAATTGAAGAGGTGAGATATTCATTTTTTTTCTTTTTGTTGGATACAAATCACATAAAGCGAATAAAATGAGAAAATAATATGAATGAATAATTGTTTCAATGTAAAATATTTCAAGCTTGCACAATATTGGAAAATTCTGGATGTTTTTAAAGAAAAGTTTTTTTTTGGTTTTTTAATGGGTGGATAATATGAAAAAATAAGAAAGTTAAAGGATAGAAGTAATTTAAATGAAGGGATAAATGGTGTGTCAACCAGAGCTATGATACATGTAAGATGCTTAGGGTGGACTGATCTTCATGGTGTAGGGTGGAAGATGAAGGATGTGGCTTGTGGTTAAGTGTCAGGTGATGGTTATGGATAGTGGATGCAAGTAGTCAACTAACTCTATAAAGAGTGTGAACTACTACTTAGACAACACACTCAAAGGAGGGATGTGATAACCAATCCAAAAAAATTAAATTCAATTGATGCATGGAATTGGTGGCTATTGTGATCTTGGATCGAAAATATAATATATATATACTGACAAGGAAATAATACACAAGAACGAGGGGGATAATCAGAACAATCTGCACACAATATAGAGATAGAAAGCATAACCTCTCTATTACAATTTTGAATCATTGTGTAATGCCATGGGTGACACAAAAGGTCAAGGGTCTATTACCCTAAAGTCATAAATCATATTCCTACCTTGTCACATTAAATTAAAAAAGATAAAGTCTAACAAAGACTTTTGGAAAAGTAACGCGTGCATTTCCACCCATAGTTCACGGGATTTGACTTACCCAGCCCACCAGATTTGACTTTGGTGTAAAAAGATGACATTATATAATCTACATGTGGGAAAGGCTTTCAAAATTCATGAAACCATGTGGTCCAAGAATAAAACATCATGTTTGGTCTTGAATAAGAGATATAATAGGCTCATTTTCTCCATCCATGCATGGTGAGATCAATTGGGCCTTTAATGAAGTGAGATAAGCGCCCATTTTAGCATTCAACCTCTTTAATCTCCCTTACGTCATTAGGACTTGCAAATCCAACTCCACCCAAGCAATCGACTCGGTGCTTTCGATATGGTTCTCATCAACATGTAACTCAAGGAAATCATGACATGTTTATTTCTCTATAAAAAAGGTGGAGGGGATACTCAAGAGGTTTGAAATTGATTATTCTAGGGAGATGACAACATCAGGAACTATCTGGATGATGTTTTCAAGAGATGATGATGATAGGAAGGATGATGTAACAAAATATAGGGAAATAATTGAAATCTTATTGTACCTAATAATGACATGACCTGACATTGTGTTTTCCACTTGTCAAGATCTATGGTACCAAAGCTGTCTCAAGGAAATCCACTGGATTATCGAAAAGATGATTCTTTGTTATATCTATAACACAATGTATTTCAGACTATTTTATCATGAAATATCACTACATGAGTTACTGAGATACGCGAATGCGGATTGAGCTAGTTTTTGATGGTCTAAAGTAATCATTGAGAGATGCATTCTATCTTATAGGTTTTTGCGTTTCTTGGATGAGAAATAAATGATATTGTATTTCAATAAGCACTATGAAAGAAATATATTGTTGCTACTCAAACATGTAGTTAATTTCTATGGAGGAAGCAACGACTAGAGGATGTTGGAATTGATATGAAATACTCTATTAGAATCTCATGTGATAACTTAATTGATATCAATATTTTTAAAAATCCTATCAATCACTCAAGGAAAATGACATTGAGATATGATATCATTTCATCAAGGATAAGGTTAAACAAGGGCCAGTGGAGTTAGAGTAAATGTAAGTAGAAAAAGACAAAGGGAATACTTAAGGCTGAATTTGAGAGTCATCAGTTGGATCTCGGATTCTAACCATCCAACTATATTTTTTGGAGAAGGGACCCCCACTCCAATACAAAATTTTTTATTTATGAAAAGGTATGGTGATTATCTTAAATTAAATTATGGATTTATAAACCTCTTGTGAACTTTTAGAGAAGTTCTCTTTAGGTTCGTTGATGAAGGGGGAAAAGCCTTAAATGAGTTGTTTTGGAGAATTTGTCTCTAATTAGAGACGAAGATGAATTAGAGTGTTTTTTATTTTTTACAAGTGGTGGATATCCCATTATGATGTTTTGGAAAGGAGTATAGTACTTGAATGTACATTTTGGGGGAGAATCTTAGTTGAGAAGTGTTGAAGAGCATGGAGATCAAAAAAGTGTTTTCATGTTGAAATTTTCATTTAATCCTTTTTTCTTATGGTGAATATGAGTTATGTGGGAATTCAGTTAGTGATTATTAATTAATTGATGAACTATCTAAAGGTAATAGGATTCAAACTTCGTTTCTGGTTAGTAATGATGTTTTCAGATGAAGATTTATTGAATCGGTTCTGAAAGAGTTATCAAAAAAACCAAAGAGGGAGATTGTTAGAGGAAGTCATCTTGGAGTATTTTTTTTTATTATGTTTGTTAAAGTATGTTGAAGTAACTTCCAACATTTCTTGAAAATTCATTAATAACTTTTAACATGAAGTCCAGTGGAGTTTTGGAAAAATCTAGGAGTAGTTATACTAGTTCCATTAGTATGACAAAAATCATGTTGGGGTATCCTAGGTCATAATGGGAGTAGTCTATGCTAGAAAAATTGTTCTAGAGGTTGGTATCATGTGGAGTGGTTCACGTCTTTAAGGGGACCCTATGAAAGTTAGGCTTTGGGCTATCTGTCATTGATTAGTTCAGACTATGGAAGCTGGTGTCATACAGTGAGAGATGTTGTAGTTTATTGGAAAATGGTAAACTCATTTGGTAAGGTTTTCTATACATAATATCTTCCCAGATGTTGAAATGTGTAAAAGGGTGAAGCACTCACTAGGATACATAATTTGTTCAATTTAAGTTGTAAGGGAAAAGTCGCTACATGGTAATAATGATCACGTCGTGAATGGTCGGGTCCACATGTTCAGTGAGAGTACCCAGATAATACGTAAGGGTATCAGAAGATCATACATAAGAAACATTACATTAACATAGAAGTTAATGAAATATATAATAAGAATTCACACCGTGGGATGGATGACCACACCGTGAAGAGGTTTAAGAATATTTTATTGGTTCTAGTATATTTGGAGATGTTCAAACCGTAAGCAGTAAATCACAACACCGCAAGTTTGGAGATCGAGAAGATTTAGAGTATTATGAGACAATCTTCAAAGGGTTTTAAATGGAATGTTTTTCTAAATTTGGTGGATTTGGTTGTTTACATGGATTTCACTGCAATGAAGGAACTCATGTTATGGAGGTGCTTGTGGAGGTTGGTGTTTAGGTTAAACATATTAGATGGGATGAGGGTTATGTCGTGATGGTGATTCTCATGCAGTGTCTGATTCTCATATTAGTGTAAGATCACTTTGAGGCAGATATGGTGAATTAATTATCACTTTCTTTTAAGAATTCTTTTATGAACTCAACCTATGAAACTTGTTAGATTTCTCTATCTACTCAATGATATCTCTCAACCTTACCTCATATGAAATAAATATAAAGATAGAGAACAAAACATGATGTTTACTGGGTTCGGCCTCAATATGAGAACCTACACCTTTCCATGTTGGTTATACCCCCAAACATGGATTGTCCATTAACTTCAATAGTAATTGGTTATAACCCCCAATTATAAACTCTAGAAACCAGTTATACCCCCAGTTACAAACTTCTTCAGTGATTGGTTATACCCCCCAATAACAAGACTCTAGTAGATGGTTATACCCATCATAAAAAAACTCATTATTCAGAGCATATTCAGTGTAGAAATATCTTCTTCTCTATATGGTGTTCTTATACAAGAAAGTTTGATTTCCTTTTCCTATGTATAAATTCTTCAGGAACTTGAAAAACCCTGACGCTATTGACCATGAAAATTCCTCTTGATATTTTAAAGACCTAGATCTACTCAGATCATAACATTCCAAAACATTTTCTTGAAATCATCCTAAGGAAAGGTCCTTCTGGAAATACTATATCAAGTATGATTTGTCTGATACTCCTTAGTCCATTACATATTTTTCTAGTGTAACTCTCTTAGGTATGATGTTTCTGGTACTCCTCTGTCCAATGCATCTCTGTCTGATGCATCTCCGTCCGATGAACCTTTGTCTAGTATGTTTTGTCTAGTAGTACTTTATTTCAACCAAGTGGATTCTTAGTTGACACCACTTGGTGAACTAATAATACTATATCTTAAGATCAATCAACAACAACAACTCTGAATGAGCTCTCCATCTTTTATAGACTCAACATCCTTTGAAAAGTATGGAGTAAAAAGAGCTCCAAATTTTAATTTCCTATTCAACACTCCTTTTGAATGACCTCCCACCTTCAACACCTTCGTATAAATCAGGCTCAACATTATTCATAAAAGTTTCCTCAAATCTCGGAGTCAGTGAAGTCTTCTAATATTCCTCAAATATCGGCTATATTTTCAATCATTGAAAGAACAACTCCTTATCATCGCATTTTTTGACACAAAAATATTTTTGAAATGTTCCTCAAACCCCTATCCAATGTAAAAAACATATCTGTCTGATCCTTTATGTCCTATGAACCCATATTTATCCATTTGATACACACTCTTTCTTCATCTGATGAACGAGTACATATTTATAGATTTCTCTATCTGATGTTCTCTATATGATGGATTCATGAATGTTCATTTGATGAAATCAAATTTCTCCATCTAGATCTTTATACATAATTTCCCCATATAGAGTTTTCTTTATTCGGAAGATCCTCATACTTTCTCTGTCTAATAAAATCAGTCCATTAATGTTGATAACTGGTTATTTCCTTGTAAGACTTTGAAATATTTATATATATATTTCTAGAGCCAGGTGCTGTGACGACATGCGATTCCGAGACCCGGTGGGCCCAGAATTAATTTCATAAAAATATTAAGAATATTTTATATTTCATTCACACAATACCATAAATAAAATTGGATAAATAATAAACTATTGATCAGATTGGAAATTGGAGACCACCGTTGTGTCCAGAACGTGGTGTTTACCCTATGCATGACATAAAATGAGTTGGTGCGGGTCGTTCAGACCTTCGCTCATTGGTGGTGCATTTAAGTGGATTAATTAATTTAATTAATTCATTAATTTTTGACCTAGTGGTATGTTATAAATATATTTCTAGAGAGGATTTTCTATTTTTGGCTCACAAATCCTTTGATCGTCAGCAAAGATCTCTCCCTTCTCCAGTGGTGAATCCTTTGGTGAATGGCTACGAAACTCCAGGATCAAGCAGATCAGGACGAAAAAAATGCATCAATTCATTCCAATCATTGAGGGAGTGAGTTCTTCATAATATATTGATCAAAAACATAGTTAGGAATTGTCTTTTAGTGTTTTTACACCTTTGTATTAAATTTTTGAGTAGATCATTTGTCACACCCGGTTTTACATGTCTTGGTTTTGATCCGGTTTGTTGGAAATCCTGATCCTTTTTTTGGGGTTTTTGTGAGATGAATGTTGATTTTTGAGCTACCATCTATTTCTAATCATCCTAAAATTGGTTCCCCATATATTTTTTGGGAGTTTTTGGAGAAAAGGGTGGTTACTTTAAGATTTGGGCCAACTGTGAGCCCATTTCCAAATTTAAAAACAAAATTTGTTTCTTTTATAAATACTTCATTTTTTAACATGTTTCACTCATTCCACTTCCCACCTGGCCTCCCCTGGCCGATTCAAACCACCATATCCATTTGGACCCCTTATAAATTCCAAATCATGGTGGATTTGTGTTTTTTATTTTGGTATTGGGTCAGCCCGTGAGCTCATTTCCAGTTTAAAAAAATAATTGGTATCTTTTATAGATTTTTCATTTTTTGATATTTTTCAGTGATCACACCTCTAAATCAAGACCAAAAACCCTAGGCTCACCCCCATGTTCCATTTTACCTCTTTGGAGTTCATCATAGTCCCAGATTAGGACTAAGTTTCTCAGGGATTCTCAAATCATCCAGATTTGGTAAGGTAATTTGTTTCTTTCATGAATCATTCATATTTTTCTATTCCCCCCCCAAATCTTCTTTCCCTGGTTCTTCCAAACCTAAGGAGCCTCTAGAATGAGTTCAACGTAATTCCCTTTCCTCTAAGGGTGTATATTTAAGGTAATATTAAGAGTTATTTAGTTTTCAAGGAGAGATTCTTTATCCTTTCTTCTCCCTCTTCCTTCTCCTTTAACTTTCTTTTGGTTTCCTATTCTCCTGTAACGACCCGACTCTATGGAAAGGGTATGGATCATTAGTTTTGCTTTCAAATCTTTCCTTAAGTTTTTTAATTTGTGTAACATCCTAAGGAAGGTCCGGGGAGTGTCTGGGGATTGTTCGGAGCCCGGGATTTTGAGAAATGGACTTGCAAACAGTGGCGCACGGCCTGCGCACGGCTTGCGCACGGTTTCAGACAAACTGTGCGGCCTTTGTTCTGGAGGCAGTGAGGTGTGCACAGTTTGCGCACGGTTTGGGTAAACCATGTGTCTAAATCATGTGACCCTGTTCTAGGTAAAATTACCATTTCCTTACTTTATTTCATAAGGCTTAATCCCTTTTCTTCTTCCTCCTTCCAGCAGACAAAACAGATGGGGGCCCTCCTTGAACTCCAAAATCTCTCTCCCTCTCTTTTCTTGGTTGTTCCTTCCCCCGATGTCCGAATATCGATCCGTCGAAGTCGTTGGATCACCCTCGGTAGGGATTACCTCACACACCCTTCTTTCCTCGGTGAATCTTGGTATTCGTTGTGTTATTTTACCACAGGCTCATAAGCCCTTTTTTCAGGGCTTTGGACTGGAACTCAGATCTCTTCCAACCTACTGTGAATATGAGGTCGATATCAAGCGAGCCTATGGCTACAAATCTAAGGTAGGTGGTCACTTGTTTTCCTTTTTGGGTTTTCATAATTTTGAGTTTATATCATCGTGTCGTGGTTTGTATTTCACCAAACCCCTTATTTATATTGACCGCATTATGTGTAAAGGACCCGTGTGGTATGATATTGATGAATCTAACCTTGATAGGGTGTTTAGATGAGGTGTGGACCGGGAGTGGTCAACCATAGGTGATATGCCTTGAGTTTGGTTCTTTTTCACCTTTGGACCTTAATTCTATGTCTTGAACGGGATTTTCCATGTTAGGTCAATGAGATGGTTTGGTTAGAGGTTGGCTAGGATGAGATAGCCTAAACCTTTCAATGATTTGAGATCTATGTTTTCCTTATAATGTGATTGGGAAATGTCATGCTTTGTTAATGTGATATGATATAAGATGGAATGACTTATATAATGTGATGTGAATGTTATGCCTTACTGTGTTGACATGCTTGTGAATCACTGTGTGTGGGCGAGAGGCATTAATACCCCATGCCAGATAAATCTTTGTGTGTGGGCGGGAGGCATTAATACCTCGTGTGATATGAATCTCCGTGTGTGGGTGGGAGACATCAATACCCTGTTCCAGATGAATCTCCGTGTGTGGGCGGGAGGCATTAATACCCCATGCTAGATGAATCTCTGTGTGTGGGCGGGAGGCATCAATACCCTGTGCCAGATAAATCTCTGTGTGTGGACGGGAGGCATTATTACCCCATGCCAGATGAATCCCCGTGTGTGGGAGGTAGGCATTCTTTCCCCGTTCCAGATGAACCTCTGTGTAATGGGATGAGAGGCATTTATACCTCGTGCCCATATAACTTTTATGGGTTGGAGGCATTCTTCCCATGCTAGCTATAGTGCTTGTGGACGAGAGGCATTCATACCTCGTGCCAGTGTTGATTATTACATATGTGAAAAGCATGAATGAGAGGCATGTTTACCTCGTGCCAGTGATAACCTATATCTATGTACTTATACCTCTGGTGACTGTTTAGATTACCAACCATGAGCTGAAGTAGGTAGACCCGCCAGGTGTCCTTCCGGAACCTGAGCGGGAGGGTTGTTTATTACTTTGCTTTACATACATGCATTTTACTACAAATTTTTTACCTTATGGCACCTATTGGGATTACACGTAGACACCGTTGGTGGTGGCCTACTGAGACTTGTCTCACACCCTACCCGGGTGGTTGTTGGCACCCGTGTAGACTTTTTTGTTGCAGGTACTAGTAGGGGTAAGGGCCCTGCTTTAGGTTGTTGATACATATATGTTATAGCTGGAGTTCCAGAGCAGAGGACCGAGCTTGGCTAGATATTCTCGTGGACTACATTTGTGCTTTGTTCTTTTTTGTATTACTATATAGCATGTTTTCCATCTATTTCCATTGTATCAACATGCCATGAATCCATTTTGTATCAGAAAATGCCTACATGGCTTTTGTATATTTATCAGGGTTTTCCTTACTTCTGTTGTTTGGTTTTGTATGTTTCCCCTTTTCTCCTGTTTATCCATTGGTTGTGCTTTTGCTATTTAATCACTTGTTGCTATACCGATGTGTACCCTGACATAGGGGTATAGTCTCCCCACTGATTTAGCATTACACCCCCACTGCTAGTTGGCAGCCCCTAGAATAAGGGGAGATGAGCCAAGGGTCATGTGGCCAACCGAGTTTGGGGCTTGGGTTGAGGGGCAGCCGGGTCCGGGACGTCACAAAGTGGTATCAGAGGTTTTCTTTCTTGCTTTCTTTACTATTTGGCGATGATAGATATGGAGACTAGGAATACTTAGGGACTTAGCCACGAGTCCTTCTTGGGAATCGTGAACCCATGTACGGGGTATAGGCCAAGTTTTCTATTTTATGTTGTTATTGATTCTACTATTTACTGTTGATAACATTTCACCATTGGGTGCTTCACATGTTTTGTGATGTTATGGAGATTTGAAATGTTGGAATTTGGATTTCATGGTTCGACCTGATGAAATGAGGGTTATGCATTAGAACATGCATCACGGTAGACACAATATGATTAGGCCACGCATCTTTCCATGCCACATTTAAATTTTCAACGAGCATTTCCTGTTGTTTATTTCCATGCCTTGTTAATATGTGTGCAACTGTGCTAACCCTTCTTGAAGGTTGTGAATTGAGGAATGATGTGGTTTTGGTGGGTGTCACTCTTTGGTTCATAAGGTGTATGGGCCCTTATGGATCAGAAAATGACATTCCAAATAAACCAAATATTTTCTTTAAAGGAAATTCAAATACTTTATTAGAACTAGTAAATGAGAAATGACATCCAAGTGTGTGTAATCTTTCAGTTCATGAGAATTATGGGCCCTTATGGGCTGGGAAATGCCATATCACTGGTTTAAGTTAAATTTGAGCTATTGTAGGTTTTACTAGGAATTTCTATGGGAGTTGATAGGTGATCTTAGAGGAAGGAAGGCTTAGTACCTGTCCTTGATTCTGGATTTCAACCATTAATTTGTTGGTTTCTTCTTTTGAGACGTTCATTTGGCATTGTAGCACTATGCCTCCGAGACGTCCTCGAGTCGCATGCGCTGAAGGTGGCGATGATCATGTTGCTTAGGCGGCGGGCCCTGAGCCGCCAATTGATCTTCCTGTTGAGCCACCCATGGCTCCCCTTTCTATTCCTGATATGGGTGCTAATTCCCAGTTCCGTGATGGTTTCTTGCGTATGATGCAGAGTATGCAAGGTGGAGTGCGACCTACCCCGATTATGGAAAAGTTGACCTGTGAGTTTCAGTCGCATCATCCTCCTACATTTATGGGAGATGGAAGACCACTTGCTGCGGGGTCCTAGTTGGAAGCTATTCTAACCATTTTTGAGCACCTTGATATGCCTCCAGAGCAGAGGGTCAATCTCGCATCTTATATGCTACATGGTTCAGCCAGGAGGTGGTGGGATGTCATCACCCAGACGAGACAGTAGAGAGATATGGTCTGTACTAATTTCTAGACTGTCTTCTATGATCATTTCTCTCCCCAAACTTTGAGGGCTGACAGAGCTAGGGAGTTTATGAATCTGCAGTAGGGGACCATGACAGTCCTAGAATATTATTCCTGTTTCACTGAGTTATAACATTTTTCTCCTACACTAGCTGCTGATGATCTCATGGCCGCTAGGTGTTTTGAGGATGGACTGTGTTACTCTATCTGGATACAAGTTAATGTGTTCAAATTGATGACCATTTCAGAGATTGTCAATCATACTTTGATCAAAAAGAGGAATTTGAGAGAATCAGACAGTGTGAACCAGGGTGGTTTGGAACCTAAGGGTTCTAGTGGATCTGCTTCTGGGAAGAAGTGGCATTTTGAGGACTCTCATGGTGTTAGTAGTGGTTAGACCCTTTTCTTAGGTGGTACTTCTATCTGTCTCCAATGTGGGGTGTTAGGACATATGAGGAGGCAGTGTACGCGAAATACAATGGAGTGAAGAGGTTGTGGTATTATGGGTCATCTCCACCGTTTCTGTAGGAATTTTCCCCTAGGGCCTAGTGAGCAGGGATCTGTACCTACTCCACGATCTAGTGCTGGATCGGCAGGATCACGTCAGTCAGGCAGCTGGAATACCGCCAACCGATCAGGCCGTACTGACAGTCGAGGCAGAGGTAATCAGGTGTACGACTCTCAGTGTCGGCATGGCGGGTCTGCTCAGGGTAGCCAGGCTATGACTCAGGGCCGTGGTACCGGCCAGTTGTATACAGTTGAGCCTACACCACAGGAGCAGTATGCCGGACCATCTACTGTATGAGGTACGATTCTAGTTGCCACTACGTCAGTATCCTCTTTTTTTGACACATGTGCTTCTCACTCTTTTATATCGGAGGCGATTATTAGAATTTTGGGCCTCGACGTTGGGTCATATCATGGTATGATCACGTTAGATACCCCATTAGGTATCCGAGTTCATCATTGTCATAATTGTCCCCTCGAGGTGGGCGGTTACCTATTCATGTGGAACCTGTATGCTCTGGATATGACAGGTTTTTATGTAATAATCGTGATGGACTGATTAGTTCCCTATAGAGCCCAGATTGACATCTATCGTCGTAGGGTGGCGTTTACGTCACCAGAGGGTGACATAGATATGCATAAGGGAGAATGGGATCTTAGTGCGACACGAATAGGACCGGAACACCAGAGTTTAGGTGGTGTCACGGTACAGGTTTCCCATCTTTATCTCGATGACCAAGGTTTACAACCCTCTGTTTATCCTCCTATGGTGGAGCATTTTAGTGATGCCTTTCCTGATGTCCTCTCTGGTCTACCTCCAGTGTGAGAGGTGGAATTTATTATTGATATTATACCAGGAGTAGCACCAGTGACCATTCCTCCTTATAGGATGGAACCTAAGTAACTTCTGGAGCTCAAGAGTTAGCTGGAGGACCTGTAAGAAAAAGAATTTATACGTCCCAGTACTTCTCCTTGGGGATCACCAGTTCTCTTTTCCAAGAAGTCAGATGGTACCCTTCATCTTTGTGTGGATTATCATAAGTTAATTCAGCTGACTATTAAGAATCGATATCCTTTGCCTCGAATTGACGACCTCTTCAATCAGCTCCGATGAGCGAAGGTGTTTTCAAAGATAGATTTGAGGTCAGGCTATCACCAGGTGTGTGTTAGGACTTTCAGCATACCTCGCACGATGTTCAAGAGTAGGTATGGTCTCTATGAGTACCTAGTCATTCCGTTTGGGCTTACGAATTCACCTGCAATGTTTATGGATCTTATGAATTGGATTTTTCACCCTTACCTTGATTCTTTTGTGGTTGTATTTGTGGATGATATCTTAGTCTACTCACGCTTGAGACATGACCATGCGACACATCTTGAGATCGTGATTAATACACTAAGAGAGCATCATCTTTATGTTAAGATCAGTAAATTCCACTTTTGGATAAATATGGTTCACTTCATGGGTCACATTATTTCTGAGTCTGGAGTTTCAGTTGACCCTGAGAAGGTGAGTGCTGTAATTTCTTGGGAGCATCCCAAGAATGTCTTTGATATCAGGAGTTTCTTGGGGATTGCTGGATATTATAGGTGGTTAATTCAGGACTTTTCAAGCCTAACATCACCACTTATAGCTTTGACCAAAAGGGGGATGAGATTCTATTGGTTAGAACCTTATGAAGTAGTTTTTTAGGAACTGAAGGGCATACTAACTTCAGCACCGATACTGATCTTTCTGGAGCCAGGCAGAGCTTATACGGTCTATTGTGACGCATAAGGTATCAGGATTGGAGCTGTCTTGATGCAGGATGAGCGATTCGTTGTGTATGGTTCTCTTCAATTAAATCCCCATGAACGGAATTATCCGACGCACGACCTCGATCTCACAGCGGTTGTACATGCCTTATGCTGTTGGATACACTAGTTGTTGGGAGAGCGTTTTGTGGTATACACTGACCACAAAAGCCTCAAATATATCTTCACTCAGTGGGATATAAATCTCAGGAAACACAGGTGGGTTGAGTACCTGTAATCCTTTGATTTCGAACTGGCCGACACTCCTGGGAAAGTAAATTCAGTAGCCGATGTGCTGAGTCGGAAAACTCATTCGCAAGTGGTTCGAGAATCTAATGAGGAGTGGAAGCTAATGGCCCTATTTTCAGAGATGCATGTTGAGGTTCAGGAGGGTCAGGGTCGGACTGTTCTCTCAGCCTTAGCGGTGAAATCTACTCTTTTGGAACGGGTCAGGGCAAGATAGTTATCCGATCCGGAAGGCCTTGTTCTATGAGAGAGTGTCGCTGATGAGGCCTCTACAGATTGGACCGTGGATGAGTGTGATACTTTATTGTTCTGTGAGCGTGTATGGGTCCCAAAAGAAATCAAATAGGAGATGATGAGGGATTTCCATGCCTCAGCATGGGCAGTTAACCCAGGCATCACCAAAATGTATCGTAATTTGTGACGATAGTACTGGTGGCCTAACATGAAGTGGGAGATAGCTGGTTTTATCATGAATTGTTCCACCTGTCAGCAGGTGAAGGTGGAAAATCAGTGTCCGGCAGGGCTTTATCAGCCGTTGTCCATTCCGGAGTGGAAATGGTATGATGTTTCTATGGACTTTGTAGCTATTTTACCCAAGTCACCTCGTGGAAATGATGCAGTATAGGTTATCGTCGACCGTCTGACGAAGGTCGCGCATTTCTTACCTATGCGGGAGAACTTCATGATTAATGACTTGGGAAGACTGTATGTCAATGAAATAGTGCACCTTCATGGATCACCTCGTTCTGTTATCTATGACAGAGATCCTCATTTTACATCTCAGTTCTGGTAGGGTTTACAGAAGGCCTTGGGTATGCAGGTACTTTTGAGCACGGCCTATCACCCACAGATTGACGGACAGACCAAGCGGACTATACAGGTAATAGAGGTTATGTTACGTGCATGTGTTCTTGATTTTGGAGGTTCATGGGAGAAACACATTCCTCTTGTCGAATTCAGTTATAACAATAGCTTCCAGGATACCATTAAGATGGCTTCCTATGAAGCCTTATATGGTAGGCCTTGTCGCTCGCCTTTGTGTTGGCCTGAAGTAGAGGAGGCAGCTGTTCTAGGATCACGTTTGGTGTAGGAGACTGCTGAGAAGATACAGCTTATTAGGAATCGTATGCAGACAGCTCAGTCTAGACAGCAGTCCTATGCTAACAAGCACCGGCGACCTCTTGAGTTCGAGGTTGGGAACCGGGTTTTCTTGAAGGTCTCACCCAGGTTGGGGAAAATACATATATGGAAGTAGGGTAAGCTTTCACCGAGGTTCGTAGGACCCTTTGAGGTGATGAAGTGAATCGGACCAGTAGCTTACCAGCTTGCACTTCCGCATAGAAATCAGGCCATGCACGGTGTTTTTAATGTATCTCAGCTACACCAGTACTTTTCAAATCCAACTCATGTTTTTCAGCCTGATGAGGTTGAACTGGATATGGATGCTTCCTTCGATGAGTATCTGATTCGAATAGTTGACCGGAGCGTGAAGACACTCCGTTGCAGGTCTGTTCCTCTTGTACGGGTGCTATGGCAGCACGGCCGAGTACAGGACGAGACCTGGGAGTGGGAAGCTGATATACGTTCTCAATGGCTGGAGATTTTCGTTGATAACACCTCTGTGCCCTCGGAAGACTAACTAGGGGATGAGTTGCTTTAAGGAGGGGAGGTTGTAATGACCCAACTCTGTGGAAAGGGTAAGGATCGTTAGTTTTTCTTTAAAATATTTCCTTAAAGTTTTTGTAATGTGTGTAACATCCTAAGGAAGGTCCGGGGAGTGTCTGGGGTTTGTTCAGAACCCGGGAGTTTGAAAAATGGACTTGCAGACAGTGGCGCATGGTCTTCGCACGGTTTCAGACAAACTGTGTGGCCTTTGGTCTGGAGGTAGTGAGGTGCGCACAG
The DNA here is from genome assembly GCA_963277665.1 of Viscum album. Taxonomy (NCBI): domain Eukaryota; kingdom Viridiplantae; phylum Streptophyta; class Magnoliopsida; order Santalales; family Viscaceae; genus Viscum; species Viscum album. Next base: position 692,727,962 of record OY728167.1, read on the forward strand.
TTTTCACACGGTTTGGGTAAACCATGCATCTAAACCGTGTGACCCTGTTCTTGGTAAAATTACCATTTTTTCCTTACATTATTTCTTAAGGCTTAATCCCTTTTCTTCTTCCTCCTTCCAGCAGACAGAACAGAGGGGATCCCTCCTAGAACTCCAAAATCTCTCACCCTCTCTTTTCTTGGTTGTTCCTTCCCCCGGTGTCTGAATCTAGATCCGTCAAAGGCATTGGATTACCCTCAGTAAGGCTTACCTCATGCACCATTATTTCCTCAATGAATCTTGGTATCCATTGTGTTATTTTACCGCAGGTTCATAAGCCGCTTTTTAGGTCTTTGGACTGGAACTTAGATCTCTTCCAACCTACTACGAATCTGAGGTCGATATCAAGCGAGCCTACACCTACTTCTCTGAGGTAGGTGGTCACATGTTTTCATTTTTGGGTTTTCATCATTTTGAGTTTATATCATCATGTTGTGGTTTGTCTTTCTCCAAACCCCTTATTTATATTGACCACTTTATGTCTAAATGACTTGTGTGGTATGAGATTGATGAATCTATCCTTGATAGGGTGTTTAGATGAGGTGTGGACTGGGAGTGGTCAACCATAGGTGATATGCCTTGAGATTTGGCCCCTTTTCACCTTTGGACCTTAATGATATGTCTTGAATGGAATTTTCCATGTTAGGCAAATGAGATGGTTTGGTTAGAGGTTGTCTAGGATGAGATAGCCTAAACATTTCAATTATTTTAGATTTATGTTTTCCTTATAATGTGATTGGTAAATATCATGCTTTGTTAATGTGATATGATATAAGATGGAATGCCTTATATAATGTGATGTGAATGTTATGCATTTCTATGTTCACATGCTTGTGAATCTCCGTGTGTGGGCGGGAGGCATTAATACCCCGTTCCAGATGAATCTCCATGTGTGTGCGCGAGGCATTAATACCCCGTGCCAGATGAATCTCCGTGTGTGGGAAGGAGGCATTAATACCCCGTGCCAGATGAATCTCCATGTGTGGGAGGGAGGCATTAATACCCTGTGCCAGATGAATCTCTGTGTGTGGGCGGGAGGCATTAATACCCCGTGCCAGATGAGTCTCCGTGTGTGGGCGGGAGGAATTATTATCCCGTGCCAAATGAATCCTCGTATGTGGGTGGGAGGCATTCTTACCCCATGCCAGATGAACCTCTATGTAATAGGACGAGAGGAATTTATACCTCGTTCCCATATAACTATTATGGGTGGGAGGCATTCTTACCCACGCTAGCTACAATGCTTGTGGATGAGAGGAATTCATACCTCGTGTCAGTGTTGATTATTACATATGTGAGAAGCATGAATGAGAGGCATGTTTACCTCATGCCAGTGATAACCTATATCTATGTACTTATACCTCCGGTGACTATTCAGATTACCATCCATGAGCTGAAGAAGGTATACCCGCTAGGTGTCCTTCCGGAACCTGAGCGGGAGGGTTGTTTATTACTTTGCTTTACTTACTTGAATTTTACTACACACTGTTTACCTTACGGAACCTATTTCGATTACACGTAGTCACCGTTGGTGGTGGCATACAGAGACTTGTCTCACACCCTACCCGGGCGGCCGTTGGCACCCGTGTAGATTTTGCTGTTGCAGGTACTTGTAGGGGCAAGGGCACTGCTTCAGGTTGTTGATGCATATATGTTCTAGCTGGAGTTCCAGAGAAAAGGACCGAGCTTGGATAGAGATGCTCATGGACTACTTTTGTTCTTTGTTATTTTTTTTTGTATTACTATATAGCATGTTTTCCATATATTTCCATTGTATCAGCATGCCATGCATCCATTTTGTATCATACACTGCCTATGTGTCTTTTGTATATTTATCAGGGTTTTCCTTACTTCTGTTGTTTGGTTTGTATGTTTCCCCTTTTATCTTGTTTATACATTGGTTGTACTTTCTCTATTTAATCACTTGTTGTTATACCACTGTGTACCCTGACATGGGGGTACAGTCTCCCCACTGACTTACCATTACACCCCTGCTGCTTGTCGGCAGCCCCTGGCATAAGGGGAGACGAGCCAGGGGTCATGTGGCCAACCGGGTTCGAGGCTCAGGTTGAGGGGCAGTCGGGTTCAGGACATCACATCTCCACTATTAATGAACGACTTAGGGTTATGTTATACCCTAATTTTTATGGGTTTTTGGTTTTTTGATGGATGGTATTCATAGATCTAGAGTGTTGGGAACCGCGGAGGGTGATATCGGGCGTGCATTTCCTTTCCGCCATGGTTTTGAGATAGGTTTCCCATTGTACATGTCCTTTTTATTTATGATTTGTCTTTTTCATGGTATTTTCACCCTCTACACATTCGTAGTATTGTTTTATAAGCCTTCAATAACTTTATTTTGTTTGCAAGGTGGTGTTTATGCCTTGTTTTGTGAAAAGTAGTGTTGTTTTGTTATAAAAGAGCATACAAAGTGTTTGTTTAAATGTTATGTTATCTTTCGCACCTAGTCTGTGATGTTTAGAACCTGGTTTAGGGAATTTTGAAAATTTTTCAGTATCTTGAATAAATTTATGGCATGAAATTGGTATTTTTATTCATTTTCAAGTGATTAAAATTAATTTTGTTGTTATAGAGTGCATGTCACGTGTTCGGTAAATTTCCCGGTTGGATTTTATGTGTTAAGCATGATTTAAAATAATTTTTTTGAATTTTTAAATGCATGGGAAGCATGAAAAATGGTAATTTTGGGTCTTTATATGACTTTCCCATGTGTATTTGGTTGTACAAACAAATGGTTTATTGGTTTATAACAGGTTTTGGCCCGAGTTGCCGAAAAATGGCCCATTTGGCATCCTTATAAAAATGGTTGTGCTTTGGATGTGTAACTTGATTTTTTAAGGGATTTGTGAAATTTTTTTGATGTTATAAATGGTGTGTATATATATATTTATTAAAATTGAAATTTATACCTTTGTAAAATTTTATTTTTGAGAAACACTTAATGGACCGTTTGGAAACTTTGTGAAAAATAGTGAAATTGATTATTATGAAAACCTCTTGTGGATGTTTCTCATGCCATGCTTGTTGTATATAATGGATGAGATGTCCTTACTGAGGAATTGTTACATACATGACATATTTTAAAGTTATTTCTCATTTAATCTCCATTATTTATTCTTTTGTGGCTTTCCCATACATTTATGGAAGAATGGGTGAGTTTTCATGAATTGGGCCAAACCGTGAACCCAATTCCAGATTTAGAAATAATTTTTTTTCTTTTATAACTCCTTCAGTTTTCAAATTTTTTCATCCATTAAACTTTCTACATGGCCTCCCATGACCTATTAACACCACCATGTCAATTTGGAGCCTTTAGAAATCCATAACCAAGGTGTATTTGGGTTTTTATTTAAGGAATTGGGCCAGCCCGAAATCCCATTTCTAGTTTTAAAAAAATGTTTAATTAATAAGTTATTAAATTTTAAGGATTTTTTAGTGATTACTAGTGTCACCCAATACCACTGAACCCAAACATCTGCCAATCCTCTTTCCACCCTCTTTGGAGCTCTTGTTCATTGTGAATTAGTGCAGAACATCATAGGGTTTCTCAAATTAACCATAATTGAAGAGGTAACTTCATTCCTTCTTAACTCTCTTAATTCTTACTCTTTTCCCTCCATTCCAATTCCTAAATCGACCCTTCCTCCTCCTCTTATAACCTAAAATCCATGACCTCCCTCCAAGTCGATAAAAAACCCCTTTGGAGTCCCATTTAAAGGGGAATTTGGTGGAGGAACTTCAAATAATCTCAAGTAAGTGTCTCTCCTTTTTAGTTCCTCCACTTTCGATGAAGTTTCTTTCAATTTCCTTGAAGTAACAAATGAATAGGGGGTAGGGTTTCGAACCTAGGGTTTAACCTTGGGTTTTCTTGGTCAATTATTGTGGTTTTAGGTTTGATCTAAGTCTCTCTTGGTGCGACGGTGGTGCGACTTGATTTTCAAACGGTGATTCAAGGGGTTCTTTTGATTTGGTAGGTGATTCCAATGTTTATGAAATATTTGTGTATTATCATGTTCTATTTATCATATTTGAAGGTTTATATCATTGTATTATTGATGAAAAAATTAGTTTTAGGGATGTTTATATTGCAATTGAATTTTAAATGCCAATTTGGTGTGAAATTGGGGGTTTTCCAAAGAAATGTTTTATTGGTGTATTTTGGGATGCCCTATAAATACTTAGTTATTTTTATTAAACTATAATAAGGATGAAAATACTATTTTTAATGTCTATCCCCTTTGGTTGTTGATGCAAAAATGGGTTTTAATGGTGTTTGTAAAGAAAGTGAAACTTTGGTGACACTTTTGTGTAAAAATGGATGTTTTACAAAGTTATCACTTCTTGTTTAATATGGGGCTATCCTAAAATTGTTTTATTTGTTTTCGTTGAAATTTATTGGGTTGCCTTTACTGTTTTGGTAATATACAGGTGTTCACATAGTGTACAAGTGGGGTTCTTATGGGGTTTTGTGTGTAAAACAATACGGGATTTTGAGAAATTGTTTCATTAAAAATCAATGTGTTTTTTGTGTTTTCTAAGTGGTATAAAATGCGATAGATACTTTACAAGGTGTATGTGACCAATAGTGGTGTTTTACATAAAAATGGATATGTGTTGCATGCTAAAATTGTTTGAGCACAAAGGGGTGTTCCCAATTTTGTTTCTCATTGTATTTGTGGTATTTTCCCTTGTATTGGGGTGTTTTTGGTAGTACTTTATAGTAGCAATCATTTCTATTTAAATGTGTGAAAATTATCAAAATTTTAGCTTGAAAAATGTTTTCAATTGAAAGTTGCATTTCTTGGAATTTATCACTGCTTTTCTTTGCGTATTAAAACTTCTTGTTTTTTCACATTGTGTTGCATGCTCTTTGGAATCATTGGGTGGTATCCTACTAGGATAAGGCTCACACCCTACTTACACCCCTTGGGAGTAAGTAGAAATTATTATTCTTGAATAAGGTAAAGAGAAGGCTATGGGTGATGGTGGTTCTGGGTGTTAGTTCCCATCCCTGGTGCAGAGTTGTGGAGACTACTTGTGGGTGATGACCCCAGGTCATGTGGAGTCCTTGCGTCTGCTTTTATATTGTTTATTTTTGTCTTTGAACCTTTTTTATTGCATTTTAACTTAAATATTCAGTTATGGATTTTTTTTATAAACCTTGTTAATATGAATTTTTCAGATTCAGTTTATCAAATGTTTTTGATGTTTTATGTATACATATTCAAGTAAATCATTCCCAAACAAAGATAAATGATAAACATGAACTTGTGCCAGTCTGTGGGGATAGGGAACGTGCTTCGGGCCTTGCCACAGGCTGGGTTAGTTGCCAGTAATAGTGGATTCCAGATTCAGTTTTTGACAAAATGGTATCAGGGGAGGTTAATGTTTTTGGATTATATTACTATTTTGGGATGACTCGGGATAGACAGGAGCTAGGAATGTCGGGGATTAGGGTTTTGGTCACGATTAGGGTTCCTGGACTTCACCTCTCATGGTAGAACTTGAGTCACCAGGGGACGTTGGAATTGTCTGATTAACTTCACTTCCAGGTGAGATGTGTGGGCTGCAGACCACACGTGGACACCGGGAGGGGGTGTAGTAGTTGTTTATTTTATTAATGAAATGTGTTTAGTTTATTTATATTTGATGTATTTGGTTAAAATTTTCATAATTTTGGTATTGAATATTGCTTTATGACTGTTTCATTTTTGTAGCAACATGCCTCCTTGGAAAGCTCCCACGCGCCCATGGGAGGAAGCCGAAGAGAGTTATCCCACACCGATCGATCAGAGACTAGTCTAGGCTATGGTACGGGCTATCCAAGATTTGGGACAAGGACCAGATCCTACTCCTATTCCTTCTATGGTATAAGATATGGGTCCTATAAAAGATAAAGCATAGTAGTTTCTGAAAAACAAGCCTCCTACCTTCCAAGGCAGCTCAGAACCCCAGGAAGCAGAGGAATGGATTGAGAAGATCGAGCATATTTTTGAGTTCCTAGAAACACTGAGGAGATCAGGGTGAAGTGTGCCTCCTTTTTGTTGGAGGTTCCTAGCAATAAGTGGTGGGAGTTAGTGCTTCAGACCGAGAAGAATGAGCAGATGTGCTGTGGAGATTTTAAGGTCGTCTTCAATGAGCAATACTTCCCTGAGGTGTTGTCTTATAATAGATCTAGAGAGTTAATGGACCTTGTTTAGGGGAATCTATATATGATGGATTATGACAACCGTTTCTCTGAGTTTGTTCAGTATGCCCCAAAAATATTCTTAAATGAGAAGGCGAAGGCCCAGAGGTTTGAGAAAGGATTGTGACAAGATATATACTCCCAGGTGTTCTTGTTTATGCTGAGGACCTATGCTGAGGTTGTTGATCAGGCGTGCATGGTGGAGATTCATAGGAAATTTAGGGCTGGTTTATCTGATTCAGTATCAGTAGTGGGCTGAGGCAGCTCCTCAGATAAGAAAAGGAAGCGGGAGGATGATGTGAAGAAAGGAGGTGGCAGTTCAGGCCACTCTTCCAGGCAGTTTTCGTTTGCGGCTTCTGATACGAGATCGTTCATGTGCCACCAGTGTGGGAAGACCGGGAACATCCGACCAACATTTCCACTTCTTCCAAATCCTTATTACTAGTGTAGATGTATGGGGAATTTTCAACTCTTCTGTGGGGTGGCACGTCCACTTCCGAGTGGGGTAGGGTTAGTGGCTTCAACAGGAGTGCCAGCACAGTCCGAGCCATCGAGGAATGTGGGATCTTGATTTGGAGGCCATGGTGGTAGGGCTGGGTCATCCTCTGGGCAGAGCCAGTTCTGGACACAACCAAAGACTAGCAGTCTTCTTCAGGAAGAGACTCGAAATCTCCATGCAGTGGATCAGGCACCACCAGGATCAGAGGCGGGACCATCAACAGTTCGAAGTACCGTTCTGATCGCATATTATATAGTTTCTTCTCTTTTTGATATTGGTGCTTCTATTTCATTCATTTCTTCCCGTTTTGTGGACACGTTGAAATTCCAACCGAGTTTTTGTCTTTTGCGATGGAGTTGGTTACGTCGCTAGGAAAGAAAGAGCAGGGTCTCAGGTGCCCAGCGTGTGCGCTTTCCATGTCAGGGGTATAGATGGAGTGGTACATCTTGGTCTTAGACATGGATCTTTTTGACTTCATACTTGTAATTGATTGTCTAGTACACTTCTAAGAACGCATTGATTACAACAGGCGACGAGTGAGTTTCACAACACCTGATGAGAGTCGTCATGTTTTTTGGGGAGAATGGGATCCTCGGTTGGGTCGCACAGGACCTCTATTTCAAGAGTTGTGAAGTCTTACCTTCTAGTTATCATCACTCTCACTATAGGATGATGTTATTTACCCTAAAGGTGCACTAACTCATGTAGTGAATGAGTTTTCGGAGGTATTCCTAGATGATTTCTCAGTTTTTCCCCCGGAGCGGGATGTGGAGTTTTCGATTGATCTGGCACTAGGAACACAACCGATATCTCTTCCCTCTTATCGCATGGCCCCCACCGAGCTGAGGGGATTAAAGATACAACTGGAAGACTTAGAATCCAAAGTATTCATTCGCCTAAGAATCTCTCCTTGGGATGCTCCTGTGTTGTTCACGAAAAAGACTGATGGATCCCTCCGATTATGCATTGAATACCAGAAGCTGAATAAGGTAACAATTAAGAACAAATACCCTTTGCCCAGAATAAATGATTTGTTGGATCAGTTTATGGGGGGAAACGTGGTTCTCAAAAATAGACTTGTGTTTGGGCTATCATCAGCTCCGGGTGAAGGAGTCAGATATTCCAAAGACAACATTCCGAAGTAGGTACGACCACTTTGAATATTTGGTCATGACCTTTGGATTGACCTATGATCCAACGGTCTTTATGGAACTCATGAATAAGGTGTTCCATCAGTATCTCGATTCCTTCATTGTGGTGTTCTTGGATGACATTCTAGTATACTCTGGCTCTGAGGAGGAACATGATCATCACTTGAGGATCGTCTTGGGCACTTTACGGGATCACCGCCTCTATGAAAAGTTGTCAAAGTGAACTTTTTGGATCAGGGAGGTGAAGTTTTTAGGGAATGTGATCTCAGAGCATGGGGTTTCAGTGGACCCTGAGAAGATTAGTGGATTTATGTCATGGGAGCAGTCGAAGAATGTGTTCGAGATCAGGAGTTTCCTTGGCCTGGTTGGTTATTACAAGTGATTCGTTCGGGATTTCTCTCATCTTGATTCATTGATGACCATGATCACCCAGAAAGGGGTGATGTTTTTATGGGGCCCAGAATGTCAGGCATCGTTCGAGGAGCTTAAGAGGCAGTTGACTACCACCCCTATACTGATTTTTACAGAGGCTGGAAAGGATTATGTGGTCTATTGTGATGCTTTAGGTATGGGTTTGGGTGTGTGATTATGCAGGATGATCATGTGGTGGCGTACGACTCTCTCCAACTATGAACACATGAAAATAACTACCTGAACCATGAATTGGAGCTGGAAGTGGTGATGCATGCTTTGAAGACTTGGCATCACTACCTCTTTGGGGGGAATTTTTTGGTCTACTCTGATCACAAAATCTTGGCCTATATCTTCTCGCAGAAGGACCTCAACTTGAGGTACCGTCATGGGGTTGAGTAATTGTAGGGGTTCGAATTTGAAATTGTATATACCCAAGGTTAGGGTAATGTGGTGGCTGACGCTTTGAGTAGAAGAGTTCCAGTGCAGGCTTTCAGGAAGTCCAGTGATGAGTGGACTTTTATGGGGCTCTTTTCAAAGATGCATGTGGTGACCAGGGAACACAATGGAGGTGTGTTCTTGGCGAGCATCTAGTTGAATCCTTCACTGTTGGAGTTGATTCAGCAGGAACGGCCCAGTGATGAGCTTTGTCAACGGTCAAAGTAGTTTCTTCATGGTGGGGAGACATCCTCTGATTAGTCATCGTCTCATGAGGGCATCTCGTGCTTCAAGGGCCGTTCAATAGTGTGGTTATCTATACGGAAGGTGGTGATGGAGGACAGCCACCAGTATCAGTGGGTTGTCCATCAGGGTTCCACCAAGATGTATTATGATGTCTTTCGACAGTTCTGGTGGCCTGATATGAGACGAGACATAGCGAACTTTGTGTCGAGATGCTACACTTTCCAGTAGGTGAAATCAGAGCATCAAAGGCCCTCCGGTTTTCTCCAGCCATTACCCATTCCTACTTGGAAGTGGGACAAGGTCTCCATGGAGTTTATTATTGCCTTACCTCATACACCTAGGGGTAAGAATGCCATTTGGGTGGTGATTTATCGTCTGACCAAATCATCCCACTTTATTCCGATCAGAGATACAATAAAAGTGGATGAGTTGGGAAGTTAGTATCTTCCGGAGTTGGTGAGGCTCCATGGTGTTCCATCAGTAGTGGTCTCAGATAGAGACCCCTATTTCAATTCTCGGTTCTAGTAAGGCCTTCATAAGGCCTTGGGGTCTCATATTAAGATGAGCACGACATACCATCCTCAGACGGATGGTCAGACAGAGTGGGAGAATCATATTTTGGAGGACATGCTCTGTGCATGTGTCTTGGACTTTGGAGGTTCATGGGATATCCATTTGAGATTGGTTGGGTTTTCTTATAATAATAGTTACCAATCCTTGATTCGAATGACTCCTTTTGAGGCACTCTATGGTCGGCCTTGTCGATCCCCCCTGTGTTGGGCTGAGGTATGTGAGACCTCACTACTCGGGCTGAGTCTGGTGCAGGAGAAATCTGATAAGGTAAAATTGATCAGGAAACACTTGTTGATAGCTCAGATTCTTCATAAATCTTATGATTATCGGAGGCGTCGAGACCAAGAGTTTTCTGTGGGTGACAGGGTACTCTTGAAAGTGGTCCCTCGTCTGGGCCATCGTCGATTGGGGAAGCAAGGGAAGCTGACGTCGTGATATGTCGGCCCTTTTGAGATCACCAAGCATATTGGAAAGGTGGAATACAGTTTGAATTTACCTTCTCAGTTGACATCCATCCATGATGTCTTCCATGTCTCCTACTTGAATAAATACAACCCTAATCCATCCCATGTACTGAGTTGGGAAGAATTGGAGATATAGCCTGACTTGTCAGTTTTTGAGCGGCCAATGCAAATAGTGGACTCCCAAGAGAGGGTGCTTTGAGGGAAGTCTATTCCGCTGGTCTGGGTTCTTTGGCAGCATGGTAATGATACACATGAGACATGTGAGCAGAAGTCATGGGTTGAGGAAGAGTATATGTTCCTATTTTTCAATCAAGCTTCAAGTTGACATTCCGGGACGAAAAGTTTTCATAGTGGGGAGAATTGTCACATACATGAAATATTTTAAAGGTATTTTTCATTTAATTTCCATTATTTCTTTTTTGGGGGCTTTCCCATGCATTTATGGAGGAATGAGTGTTTTTTCATGAATTGGTCCAAACCATGAGCCCAATTCCAGATTTAAAAATAATTTTTTTTTCTTTTATAACTCCTTCAGTTTTCAACATTTTTCACCCATTCCAATAAATAATTGGCCTCCCCTGACCAATTAACACCATCATGTAAATTTGGAGCATTTAGAAATCTATAACCAAGGTTTATTTGGGTTTTTATTTAAGGAATTGGGTCAGCCCGAAAGCCCATTTCTAGTTTTTTTTAAAAATTATTTAATTAATAACCTATTCAATTTTAAGGATTTTTCGGTGATTCTAAGTGTCACCTAATCCCACTGAACCCAGCCATGTTCCCAGCCTCTTTCCCCCCTATTTGGATCTCTTGTTCATCACAAATTAGTGAAGAACATCATAGGGTTTCTCAAATCGACCATAATTGAAGAGGTAACTTCATTCTTTCTTAACTCTCTCTATTCTTACCCTTTTTCCTCCATTACAGTTCCTAATTCGACCCTTAATCCTCCTCTTAGAACCTGAAATCCATGACATCCCTTCAAGTCATTCAAAACCCCTTTGGAATCCCATTTGAAGGGGAGTTTGGTTGAGGAACTTCAAAGAATCTCAAGTAAGTGTCTCTCCTCCTTAGTTCCTCCCCTTTACATGAAGTTTCTTTCAATTTCCATGAAGTTCCAAATGACCAGGGGGTAGGGTTTCAAACATAGGGTTTAACCTTGGGTTTTCTTGGTCAATTGTTGTGGTTTTAGGTTCGATCTAAGTCTCTCTTGGTGCGGCAGTGGTGCGACTTGATTTTCACACGGTGATTCAAGGGTTTATTTTGATTTAGAAGGTGATTCCAATGTTTATGAAATATTTTTGAATTACCATGTTTTATTTATCATATTTACAAGTTTATCTCAATGTATGATTTCTAAAAAAATAGCTTTACTGATGCTTCTATTTCAATTGAATTTTAAATGCCAATTTGGTGTGAAATTGGGGGTTTTCCAAAGAAATGTTTTATTGGTGTATTTTGGACGTCCCTATAAATACTTAGTTGTTTTTATTGAACTGTAATATGTCTTAAAATACTGTTTTTAATGTATATCCCCTTTGGTTATTACTGCGAAAATGGGTTTTAATGGTTTTTGTAAAGAAAGTGAAGCTTCGGTGCCACTTTTTTGTGAAAATAGTGGTTTTAAAAAGTTATCACTTCTTGTTTAACATTGGGATTCCCTAAAATTGATTTTTTTTATTTTCATTGAAATTAATTGGGATGCCTTTACTGTTTTGTTAACATAAAAGTGTTCACATAGTGTACAAGTGGGGTTCTTAAGGGGTTTTGTGTCTAAAAAATATGGGATTTTGATAAATTTGTTCATTAAAAATAAAAGAGTTTGTCGTGTGTTTTAAGTGGTATAAAATGGGATAGAAACTGTACAGGGTGTATGTGACTAGTAGTGGTGTTTTACATAAAAATGGATATGTGTTGCTTGTGACGCCCCAGGTTTTATGAACTGGTTTAAGTAAGAAGTGTTATGCATTTAATGATGTCTCTTGTTTTTTTTTGTCTTTTTTTCCTAATAAGGAATTAGAAATGAAATAAAACATGGAGAATAAGATAAACTGATATATATTAAAACATTAATTTGCAACGAGACCCAACTAGTTGAAAACACCATGCACAAGACCTAACACAGCCACAACAAGACTACTGAGAACCACAACTTGAGCAATCGGATAATCCTCATCTTCAGGGTCCATCAACGTGAAAAGTATAACAGCCAGGGCCACGACACACATGGTCAACGCCAATGGTATGAGGAGATCCATCCTTCCGGTTCAATTGTTCTGTTTTAAGAAGTACCCCACACCCCTGTATTTATATTAGTTATTTGAGTTATGACCGTTATATTTATATATCCGTTGGGTTTTCAAAACGACCGTTGTGTTTCCATTAATAAAGCTTACTTCAAAAGAGAACACGGTTTTTATTCCCTCATAAACTTTATTCTTAAAACATTCTTTCATAAAATAATCTTTGTTTTAAAATAAAAAGAGTATTCTTAGAAGTAAGTCTCCACGTTTTTACAAAATCCCGATGATTACCTAGGTAGTTGAAAACTTGGTATTATTTTTATGAAGAATATGTTTAGAGGGAATTTGTAATAATTATATCTTTTGATCTCCTAAAAAATGTAATTTTTGGGAAACTTTTGATCTTTAAAAGAATTTTTATAAAACAAATAGTAGAGTATTTTAAATATACTAATGATTATAATGGTATTATACAAAAGGTATATCTTTTAACAACTATATCAAGAGTTAAAATATTTTATCTAAACTAGAATTGGTTTTAAGATTTTAAGTTAAAACTATTTGTTTTTACTCAATTCCTACAAACATTTCACCCTAATTTGAGCTAATTATATAATAAAACTAATTTTTTTTTATAAAAATTTATGTGGGACCTAGCCAAGCCAAGGGAATCCCTTATGGGACAAGCCCTCAAGGCCACGGCCGAGACCCCCTAGGGACCCAAGGTACCGCCATCGGGTTCCCAGGTGCGCATGCGCATGTAGAGAGTCAGCCAGACCAGAGGCTCAGGGTGGGCCAAGCATTGGTTACCCAGGTCGCGTGCGGGCCCGTGTATAAGGCCGCGGCTCGCGCTGCGTGAGGTTGGGCCAAGGCCCGGGGGGGACCCGTGTATAAGGCCCCATGTGCATGTGTGTTTGTGCTATTTCACCGCTTCCCGCATGGATTGTTATTTATAACGAGCCTCAAAATCCTTCGGTTTCGATGTGGGACGAGCTCCCTGCGACCGGGACCGTCCGATCAACCCCCGCGTCGATCTCAGCCGTCCAGCCCGTTTTTAACCGCGCTACCTCCCTGCTTCTCTGTAGCCATCCGATCTCATCGGAGATTCAATCATGGACCTCCATCCCTTTTAAAATGTTTAATCTGTTTTCTGCCTCTCCCTCAGCCGCACGATCTCGCCATCTTCAATCCGGACCGTTCCTTTCCTTACCGCGTCGCCCCGTCGTCTTCTTCCCAGCATCGGGGTCCTGCACCTATAGGCCTGCACCAAGGACGCCAGGCCCTCCCTTCGCACTGCACCGCTGACCCCCGAACACTCCCCCTCCTAGGTCACTGTGCCTTCGTCCTTCTCCCACGACGGCCTACCCATGGGCCGAGACACCCTTCTTGCAACGAGGCTGTACTTAAACCCTCACACCTCATGAACTCATGACGACTCCTCCTCCTCTTTCTCACCCTTGATCTCCCAGCAATCCAGCAAGCTCACCACCGTTCCAGGCTCCCTCCTCAAGCAGGTAAGGGTATTTCCATGATTCTTCTTTTCATTTCTTCGTTTTATAAAACCTATATTTCTATATACTGCTTATATATTTATGTTTATAACGCCAACCCCCGAGTTGTAATACTGTCAATGGCGTTTGCCACCGTGTTACAAAGGATGTATATATATTTTCTCATGTTTGACGTCTCCTGTTTCACAAAAAAAAATATATAGATAGAAACCCGAAACAAACTTTTTATATGTGTTGTATATACGGGTTGATATATTTCTAAAAAAAATATGAATAAAAGATATAGCGCCCAAACCCCCTTCTATTTTATTTCCAAGATTATGTGGAGGATATACTGGATGATACATGGATGCTGAGGTTGCATATGTAACCGATGCATAATGTGTATCATTTGTGTGAACCTTACATATATATATAACCACATATTCCTACATGTTTTTATACTTTTGGTTGCATATGGACCCAAAGATTAACATGAATCATCTATGTGAACTATATATATATGTATCACTATGTATTCTGACATGTTGATATATTTCTCTGGTTATACATAGAACCAATTCATAACATATATCATTTTGTGAACCTTATATACATATATGACTACATATTTCTACATGTTTATAAATATCCCTCTCCTTTTCAAAACGAGGCAGTTTTGATTTTAGGAGATGAATGCCAGTTTCTTGAATGCTATTTTGGATGCAATCTAGGCCACGAGCTTAGGTATGATTATGATATGTTTTTTTTTTAAAACAAAGTGATTACATATTTTTGTATTTATAACTTCCCAAATATTAAACCCTATTACTGTTTATGTTCCTTAACTAAATAAATTAAGAGTCCTTCAGCACTCATGAAATTTTCACTGGCCTTATTTATTTAGTATAAAACCCCTTTTCTTTCTTTTTATAATTTTGGTGAATGTGCAGATTAATCAGGTTATGTTTTACCATATTTAGGGGCTTTAGTCATCGTATTTGATCGCAAGTGCTTCCTTAAGAATTTAAGATTCCATTGAAAAAGAAAGAATCATCATTTATTATCATTCTATATACATTAATAACAAGCTTTTGTAAAAGGAGTGTTTTATGGAACTATGTATGCCTTTGTTTAGCTGTCAACCTGTTTTGCAAATATCATCTACCATTTCATGTATAAAAAAAGGGGTATGGTGTCTCATTACTCTTATTATTATTGTACAAAATGCATACTAATGACATATTCCTAAATGAACTAAGAAATCAGATTACCCAAAGTGGTATGGGAGACCTTGGGTAAAGTGAAAACGAATGAGATATTCAAGGTGGTATGGGACATCTTGAATATACAGGTTGATAAAACAGATTATGAACGATGTGGCTCACATTATAACAAAGACAAATTTTAAGGGTGCGTCCTGATAGCGCCCCATTGCATTGGTTAATGATGTAACCACTAGAGATTACAATTTTAAGGGTGCGCCCAGATAGCGCCCCATTGCAGTGGGTAATGATGTAACCACTAGAGATTACAATTTTAATGACACCTTGGGGATGTACCTTAGTGATATGTTCATGATTGTCTAAGTTAGATGTGTGGCCACATGTTCAAGTTATGTATCAAGTTTTTTTTAAGATAATGTACCTATCCTCTTACGACCACTGCCCTTACATAAAGTTCATATTTCACTAATATAAGTTGGACCATGATTTGTGTTTTTATTTTGGTATAATCACAGTCAGCATATAAAATTTAAGTTGTTCCCTCCTTGCGCAACTCTGATTACTTCCGCATTATTCTCAACTGTCAATATTATTCTTAAGGAATTTACGGATCATAGTTACTACTCTTTTGAGAAAATGATACATTTGTTTCATATTGATTGAGCATTTCTGATATTGTGTTTTACAGTTCCTTAAGAAAAATGTTTCTTTTTTAAATGAATGGTATTCGAAGAGGTAAACTGTTCTTTTATATATATACCCCTTACTGAGCGTTTTAAATGCTCACCCTACGTTTTGATTTAAAATTTTCAGGTATCAGTTGTTAAAAGATGAATCGCTTCTGAAGTTAACGGTTTCCCAGAACCCAAACCGCACATGATCCTCTGTATGGGACATGATGTGTAATTTATCAGTGCTCGTTTTATGTTTAAAGCACACATCATGTTCAGGGGGCACCGGCTCCAGGATCTCTGGGGTCGGGTCTCTACAGTTGGTATCAGAGGTTCGGTTTGGATAACTCTGGAAATCCAGAAACTAAAACAAAAATATATATGTATATGTATTTAAATTTTATTAAAAACTGGGTTTTCTTAAATTTCAGATGGAAAACGAAGGCACAAATCTCTTATCTCTCCCCACAGAGGCCCTAGAGTCCATTTTTTCTTTATCAAGCCGTGAGGACTTTCTAAACTATGCCCATATCCGCATAACATGCAAACACATTTATGATGTATCCAACTCACCTCGAGTGCTTAGCCTACACCAAGGGTTGGGATTGGATTACCTCTTTATGATGATGACCCAATTTCCCTCCTATGCACGTCGGGGAAGGTACCATGAGGTACTTTTCCGAATTTTCACGGCGGGTGAGAGCTTTGGCACTATGCTTGATAACCCCTTTCAAGAAGCTGCTACTGACGGGGACCTCCGAGCGGGCTACCTTTGTCAGATTTTAAACTATGTCTTCTGGGGTCATTTATTGGACTTCGGAAGGTTAGAAGACGAGTCCACCCGACTGTCTTGCAGACGACAAGTGTATGAAGATGTCTCTCAACTTCATGCCCCCCATGGTAGGCTCATAAGACGTCATAGGTGTCCTCATGAGTTTTTCCCTGAATGCTCGGCCTGTGTTTGGTTCGAGGAATTAGGGAGTTTTGCTTCTCTCTGTGGAGTTCGTTTAGTCAATGAGTAAGGGAAACTCAAGCACTATTAGTAATAAACGTATGTTTATTGAAATGTTGTCTTTCCCCTTCCTTGTCTTACTTTATTTTTGTCCTTGAATGATTTTCAAGTGATTGAACTCATGTCTTAAAACTTTCAGATGGAAGGACAAGCCCACCTGTTATCTCTTCCCACCGAGATTTTGGAAATCATTGCCATCAAAACGTGTGAGGACGAGTATGACCCCTTCGAAAATTTGCGAAGAACGTGCAAGCAATGGTTTGAGATAACAAACGGTCCGGAGATTCTCCGCACCTTCCAGGGGAATGCCTCCATCTATTACCGCATTGGCTCTGCACAGCTAGCCGGGCGTGAACGACGAGGAAGTTACCATGAAGGGATCTTTCTATGTTTTACCCTAGGCCGAAACTTCACGGCCAGAGTGAAATTCCAGGAGGCTTCATTAGAGGGAAATCTTTATGCGGCTTATATGCTCCAACTTCTCAGCTTTAGCCTGTTTGACCATATCTATGGCTTCGATATCCTTGACCGAGACATAATTCGGCAAGTTCTTCATACATTGGTCTGCAAAGACATTTCAGAACTTTGTACTGTTCGAGCTTCCCTCTGGAGGCCTGAAGGCCCGGAACATAAGTTCAATCCCTCCTATCTTAGGTGTATGTGGATTATAGAGCTGGAAAAGGTGAGCTTCGCTACGGGGATCCCTCTAAATGCACCTATTGATCCTATTCGTTGGTGGAGGTGGTACGAACGTTTCTGAACCTTGCAGTGTTGTGAAATAAATTGCGAGGACGCAATTTTCTAAAGGGGGGGATAATGTGACGCCCCAAGTTTTATGAACTGGTTTAAGTAAGAAGTGTTATGCATTTAATGATGTCTCTTGTTTTTTTTTTTTGCTAATAAGGAATTAGAAATGAAATAAAACATGGAGAATAAGATAAAATGATATATATTAAAACATTACTTTGCAACGAGACCCAACTAGTTGAAAACACCATGCACAAGACCTAACACAGCCACAACAATACTACTGAGAACCACAACTCGAGCAATCGGATAATCCTCATCTTCAGGGTCCATCAGCGTGAAAAGTATAACAGCCAGGGCCACGGCACACATGCTCAACGCCAATGGTATGAGGAGAGCCATCCTTCCGGTTCAAGTGTTCTGTTTTAAGAAGTACCCCACACCCCTATATTTATATTAGTTCTTTGAGTTATGACCGTTATATTTATATATCCGTTGGGTTTTCAAAACGACTGTTGTGTTTTCATTAATAAAGTTTACTTCAAAAGAGAACTCGGTTTTTATTCCCTCATAAACTTTATTCTTAAAACATTCTTTCATAAAAGAATCTTCATTTTAAAATAAAAAGAGTATTCTTAGAAATAAGTCTCCTCATTTTCACAAAATCCCGATGATTACCTAGGTAGTTGAAAACATGGTATTCTTTTTATGAAGAATATGTTTAGAGGGAATTTGTAATAATTATATCTTTTGATCTCTTAAAATATGTAATTTTCGGGAAACTTTTGATCTTTAAAAGAATTTTTATAAAACAAATAGTAGAGTGTTTTAAATATACTAATGATTATAATAGTATTATACAAAAGGTATATCTTTTAAAAACTATATCAAGAGTTAAAATATTTTATCTAAACTAGAATTGGTTTTAATATTTTAAGTTAAAACTATTTGTTTTTACTCAATTCCTACAAACATTTCACCCTAATTTGAGCTAAGTATATAATAAAACTAATTTTTTTTATAAAAATTTATGTGGGACCCGGACAAGCTAAGGGCATCCCTTATGGGACAAGCCCTCAAGGCCACGACCGAGACCCCCTAGGGACCCAAGGTACCGCCATCGGGTCCCCAGGTGCGCATGCGCTTGTAGAGAGTCAGCCAGACCAGAGGCTCGGGGTGGGCCGAGCATAGGTTACCCAGGTCGCGTGCGGGCCCGTGTATAAGGCCGCGGCTCGCGCTGTGTGAGGTTGGGCCAAGGCCCGCGGGGGGGGGGGGGGGACCCGTGTATAAGGCCCCGTGTGCGTGTGTGTTTGTGCTATTGCACCGCTTCCCGCATGGCTTGTTATTTATACCGAGCCTCAAAATCCTTCCGTTTCGATGTGGGACGAGCTCCCTGCGACCGGGACCGTCCGATCAACTCCTGCGTCGATCTCAGCCGTCCAGCCCGTTTTTAACCGCGCGACCTCTCTGCTTCTCTGTAGCCATTCGATCTCATCGGAGATTCAATCATGGCCCTCCATCCATTTTAAAATGTTTAATATGTTTCCTGCTTCTCCCTCAGCCGCACGATCTCGCCATCTTCAATCTGGACCGTTCCTTTCCTTACCGAGTCACCCCGTCGTCTTCTTCCCAGCATCGGGGTCCTGCACCTGTAGGCCTGCACCAAGGACGCCAGACCCTCCCTTCGCACTGCACTGCTGACCCCCGAACACTCCCCCTCCTAGCTCACTGTGCCTTCGTCCTTCTCCCACGACAGCCTACCCATGGGCCGAGACACCCTTCCTGCACCGAGGCTGTACTTAAACCCTCACACATCATGAACTCACGACGGCTCCTCCTCCTCTTTCTCACCCTTGATCTCCTAGAAATCCAGCAAGCTCACCACCGTTCCAGGATCCCTCCTCAAGCAGGTAAGGGTATTTCCATGTTTCTTCTTTTCTTTTCTTCATTTGATGAAACCTATATTTCTATATAATGCTTATATATTTATGTTTATAATGAAAACCCCCGGGTTGTAATACTGTCAATGGCGTTTTCCACCGTGTTACAAAGGATGTATATATATTTTCTCATGTTTGACGTCTCCTGTTTCACAAAAATATATATATATATAAACCCGAAACAAACTTTTTATATGTGTTGTATATACGGGTTGATATATTTCTAAAAAAAAATATGAATAAAAGATATAGCACCCAAACCCCCTTCAATTTTATTTCCAAGATTATGTGGAGGATATACTGGATGATACATGGATGCTGAGGTTGCATATGTAACCGATGCATAATGTGTATCATTTGTGTGAACCTTACATATATATATAACCACATATTCCTACATGTTTTTATACTTTTGGTTGCATATGGACCCAAAGCTTAACATGAATCATCTATGTGAACTATATATATATGTATCACTATGTATTCTGACATGTTGATATATTTCTCTGGTTATACATAGAACCAATGCATAACATATATCATTTTGTGAACCTTATATACATATATGACTACATATTTCTACATGTTTATAAATATCCCTCTCCTTTTCAAAACGAGTCAGTTATGATTTTAGGAGATGAATGCCTGTTTCTTGAATGCTGTTTTGGATGCAATCTAGGCCACGAGCTTAGGTATGATTATGATATGTTTTTTTTAAAAAAAAAAGTGATTACATATTTTTGTATTTATAACTTCCCAAATATTAAACCCTCTTACTGTTTATGTTCCTTAACTAAATAAATTAAGAGTCCTTCAGCACTCATGAAATTTTCACTGGCCTTATTTATTTATTATAAAACCCCTTTTCTTTCCTTTTAAAATTTTGGTGAATGTGAAGATTAATCAGGTTATGTTTTACCATATTTAGGGGCTTTAGTCATCGTATTTGAACCCAAGTGCTTCCTTAAGAATTTAAGATTCCATTGAAAAATAAATAATCATCATTTATTATCATTCTATATAATTTAATAACGAGCTTTTGTAAAAGGAGTGTTTTATGGAACTATGTATTCCTTTGTTTAGCTGTCAACCTATTTTGCAAATATCATCTACCATTTCATGTATAAAAAAAGGGGTATGGTGTCTCATTACTCTTATTATTATTGTACAAAATACATACTAATGACATATCCCTAAATGAACTAAGAAATCAGATTACCCAAAGTGGTATGGGACACCTTGGGTAAAGTGAAAACGAATGAGATATTCAAGGTGGTATGGGACATCTTGAATATACAGGTTGATAAAACAGATTATGAACGATGTGACTCACATAATAATAAAGACAAATTTTAAGGGTGCATCCTGATAGCGCCCCATTGCATTGGGTAATGATGTAACTACTAGAGATTACAATTTTAAGGGTGCACCCAGATAGCTCCCCATTGCAGTGGGTAATGATGTAACCACTAGAGATTACAATTTTAATGACACCTTGGGGATGGACCTTGGTGATATGTTCATGATTGTCTAAGTTAGATGTGTAGCCACATGTTCAAGTTATGTATCAAGTTTTTTTTAAAGATAATGTACCTATACTCTTACGACCACTGCCCTTACATAAAGTTCATATTTCACTAATATAAGTTGGACCATGATTTGTGTTTTTCTTTTGGTATAATCACAGTCAGCATATAAAATTTAAGTTGTTCCCTCCTTGCGCAACTCTGATTACTTCCGCATTATTCTCAACTGTCAATATTATTCTTAAGGAATTTACGGGTCATAGTTACTACTCTTCTGAGAAAATGATACATTTGTTTCATATTGATTGAGAATTTCTGATATTGTGTTTTACAGTTCCTTAAGAAAAATGTTTTTTTTAAATGAATGGTTTTCGAAGAGTTAAACTATTCTTTTATATATATACCCCTTACTGAGCATTTTAAATGCTCACCCTACATTTTGATTTAAATTTTTCAGGTATCAGTTGTTAAAAGATGAATCGCTTCTGAAGTTGACGGTTTCCCAGAACCCGAACCGCACACGATCCTCTGTATGGGACTTGATGTGTAATTTATCAGTTCTCGTTTTATGTTTAAAGCACACATCATGTTCAGGGGGCATCGGCTCCAGGATCTCTGGGGTCGGGTCTCTACATTGCATGCTGAAATTGTTTGAGCACAAAGGGGTGTTACCAATTTTTTTCTCATTGTATTTGTGGTGTTTTCCCTTGTATTGCGGTGTTTTCCCTTGTATTGGGGTGTTTTTGGCAGTAATTTATAGTATATAACATTTCTATTTAAATGTGGGAACATTCTGAAATTTTTATCTTGAAAACTGTTTCCAATTTAAAGTTGCATTTCTTGGAATTTATCACTGCTTTTCTTTACATATTAAAACTGATTGCTTTTTCACATTGTATTGCATGCTCTTTGGAATCATTGAGTGGTATCCTATTGGGCTTAGGCTCCCACCCTACTTACACCCCTTGGGTGTAAGTAGACATTATTATGATTGACTCGGGTAAAGGGAATTCAATGGTTGATGGTGGTTCAAGGTGTTAGTTCTCCTCCCGGGTGAAGAATTTTGGAGACGGCTTGTGGGTGATGACCCTAGATCGTGTGGAGTCCTTGGGTTTGTTTTTCTATTGTTTCATTGTGTCATTGGACCTTTTTTAGTGCATTTTAACTTATGTATTCAGTTCTGTATTTTTTGTATAAACCTTGTTTAGTATGAATTTTTCAGATTCATTTTATCAAATGTTTTTGAGGTTTTATGTATAAATATTCGGGTAAATAGTTCCCAAACCAAGATAAATGACACCTGAGAACTTGTTCCATCCCGTAGGGATAGGGAATACCCTTAGGGCCTTTTCACAGGCTAGGTTTGGTGCCAGTAATAGTGTCAAACATATTCGATTTGTGACATGAATCCTTGTGATCCATTATGAGAGTTCCTCGGGTTGGACTCTTTATGTTCTTTTTGATTAATGGCATGAGATCAGTCCTTGGAGTGACTCGGGGTGATGTCTATTGTGAATTATTACTATATATATGTTGCGATTGGATACTCGGATGGCATCAGTTGTCTCACCGCCATTAAATACTTGCGATATGGGAACCAAGATTATTGAGAGAATATTCTAAGAATGATTGCTGCACTGGTAGGTTATCATACTGACTAGTGGCCCATAGTAGGTGGATATATTGGGATTATTGTTATGGGATTTTACCTTGGCCTGCCTGAGAAAGGATAGCCAAGCGTATTGAGCATTTTGATTTCATCATGTGTGACATGTCAATGAGGATGAGGTCTCATGTATTGGTGTCTTCTAGATTATTCTTGATCTCCCAGGTTCACCCATTCCTATTTGAATTTCAGTTTCTTGAAGTGATGATTATGATGTTTTCATGTACATTTACATTTCCCTTTTTGTGTGATTACTATCATTCCTTCTTTTGTATTGTTTTTCTTAGAAAGTGGTGGGCTGTTTTTGATAAGGTTTATGAAAATGGTTTTCAAATGAAAGTTTTTTATCCTCTTTGTAAAAATCTGAAAATGCAAACATCACTTTCCCCTTGAAAATTTTATTGGCACACTAGTTGAACAAATCTTGTTTTGGAAATGAATATTGGAAATGGGTTGTACTTTGTTTTAAGTAATCATGTAGAAAAACTTACTTTTATATATTTTAGTTCAAACTTGAAATTAATATTTCTTTTATTTTAAAGGATCTTAATTTGGAATAAATTATCAGGATAGCCTACTGAGTTTTAATACTCACGCATATAGTTCCTTTCTATTTTTAGCCCTTGCGAAGGTTTCAGCTTGAGTTCGATCTCATTGAGTGATGTGTGATATTTGTGTTAGAGAGTGACCAGTGGGGTTACATGGAGTTGGTCATCAAGTCTGGTTGGTTTAGTTGTATTGTTCAGTTGTACTTCAAGTTTTGTTGTATACATGATGGTCAGTTCAGTGTTTATAAATGTGTATTGGGATCTCCATTTATTTTTGTTGTTTGTTTTATTGTTTATGTTTGGGGGAAATTATTCCCTTATCTACTCTAATGATGTCTGAAACTATTTTCCAGTATGTGGGATTAGGAACTCCCTTCGGGCTATGCCACAAATCAGTTCAGGTTCCCAATTCGGGGTCAAACCGGGCTGGTTCGTGACATCATTCTTCTTTCTTTGATCTATGCCTTGAACACCCTTCACATGTTACCATGTTTGTAGTTTTAATTATTTTATAATTTGTTTATCTAACCCAAGTTACCCTTTCTTGATCATCGGACAATAACGCTTGTCTGGTGATGTTTAAAGCTATTTTTGGTTCCTTCCATCCAAGTTTCTTGACGTTCTTCACCGGTGGAATCCCCGAGGACACGGTTCGACTTACTGGGTGGTACTGAGCTTGATCAGACACCTAGATTCGCATTGGAGTAATGAAACTGGAATGGTTTTGCGAGTGAAGCATCGATCTGGGATCATTAAGAAGCTAGGATGTTAGGATCATTGTTTAGAGAACCTATCGGGACAAACTAAGGCACAACGACATGCATAAAAATCAGAAAAAACATCATGGAAATCAGATGCTGATTCGTGACGAGCAACGACTGAGGTCTATTAGGTACCAGGACGGGCTTCGGAAGCTGATGGGCTGGAAAATTAAATTTTTTTGCGTCACTGGAGTGACGTAACATCATCGACTTCGCTGATTTTTTCCCGGTACGTTCTGAGAATCCTGCATGGTTTATACAGAGCAAAAAACTAAATCGAACATTTACCTCATTCTAATATGACATGTGCAAACCCATCGCAAGATGCTTGGGACCGTTGCTCAAAGACTCTGACGATGAGGCCCTCTAGATCGTCCACACATGCCTCTTGAATATGCTAATTCTTCGTTATTCAGAATTTGGGTGCAATCACGGTACCCTGACGACCACTTCAACACAGCGATGATCACAACAAGAAAGTGTCTTCAATCCGTGAAGAAGGAACTTGAAGATATTGCTCGGCTGATATAATCTCTCTCTAGAACTCAGGAGGAGATAGAGGCTCTCAATTCGAATGAATGGATAGTTACTAGGGAAGATACTCTCTTATAATTATATAGGGAATGTCTAAATAAATGCTTTATGGGTTCCCAGCCCCCATGTAATAAAAAACTGCTACATAAGTATTTTAAATAATTATTTATGACATATAAATTATGCCATAAATAAAATTTATAATTTATCACCTACAAAAATTTATATTAAATATATATTTTGTGATAAACTTGAGTCTTTAACTCAATTCACATATCCTAATAATATTAAACGAACCTAGGATATTTAAATCCGTTGGAATAATATTTCATCCTGGTATTTACTTAATAACTTGTAAATACATGTTATAAATAAATTCAATTAATTATTCTAAACTTGAATAATTTATTTATTTTTTGGTGATCCATAGAACTTGTATAATCTCCAGACCTATGGTGGGGACCACCAATCACTATAGTCCTATTCATATGAATATGGAATATTCTCAAAGTGCTATAGTGTGTGACCCTCTAGGACCTTATCTCAATAGCAGTGATAGAGATATACCAACCAAGAACGCGGTCTAGCAACCCATCAAGGCCCCTATAGAGACAAGGAAAAGTCAAAGCAATGAATACCTTCCTATGAACATCATATGTGTAATATAATCTCTTTGTCATTGATATTTAAATAAAGCAAAATGCACACTAGTGTCATCATTAATTATCTTGCTTAATTATTTGTTGATTTATCCTGATGGACTTACCTTCAACTACCATGGCCATGGATTTAATGAAGTTACTACCATACTAATCAACTAGGCCCAATATATCTCTTCGTCAACTCAGAAGCGAAGAATCCTATCTTGATCATTCAATCAATGTATGGTCACCAATGACGTACCCGTCACAAACTACCTTTCCATGACTTCAATGTCATGGTTTCATCTTGCATCAAAGTGAATCACCAAATAACATATATTGATAATGACCTCAAGTTATGAGACCATTACACATGTCCATAGATAGAAACAACCAATGACACATGAAACATGGGGTGTTCATATTAGTGGGTTAGTCCTCATGATCTCACATCATATGTGTCCTTTCAGAATGATGTAACTAGAATATATGAAATTACTTTAAGATTATTTTAATGACATCTCAAGGTTCTCATTATAGCCTGAGATATGATATAACCCTTTGATATGACATGTAATCTAAGGAAATTGTCATAAAGAAAGTGGATGCATAAGTATCTACACTATTATGGAAAGATAAACACATGTATATATAACAAACTGCATACATGTAGTGGTAATGAATGTAAAAAACAATTTAGGTATAGGGCACCCACTTTGAACACTCCCACTTTCACTAGATCCAATTGATAACAAGTCTCAATCTGCTAGCTCTCACATGAGAATCATGCTTCTGATGAGAAATAGATTTAGTTAGGGGGCATTCCACATTGTCTTCGATGGCTACTCTTCTAACCGCGACTTCACCTCTTTGAGTAAAATCTCTCAAGAGATGAAACTTCCAAATAATATGCTTTGTACTCTAGTGAGACCTGGGCTCCTTGGCAAGCACCACTGTAGCAATATTATCACAATATACTGGAACATGTTCTGCACTACTAGGCACAACACCAATGTCTAAGATAAATCTATGTATCTAGACTACTTCCTTTTCTGCATCAGAATATGCAATATATTCAGAATCTTCTGTAGAATCAGCAACCGTAGCTTGCTTCAAGCTTCTCCAACTCACTGCACCACCATTCAGAAAAAATATGTAGCCTGACTATGATTTCATATCATGATGATCTATCTGGAAACTAGCATCAATTTATCCTCTCACTACTAGTTACTCATCTCCTCCATACACCAGGAACATATCCTTTGTACGCCTCAAGTACTTTAGGATTGTTTTAACAACTTCCCAATACAGATCTCTTAGATTGACTTGATATCTACCCACCATTATTAAAGCACAGGAAACATCAAACCTAGTATATATCATTACATACATGATAAAACCCACTGTCGAGGAATAATGGATTCTACTCATTCTGTAAATATCCCCTTGTGTTTGTGGACACATTTTCTTGGAGATATTTATACCATGTGACATAGGTAACAATCCTCTCTTGGATTGTTCTATATTTTACCTTTTTGAGTACCTTGTCAATATATGTACTTTGACTTATCCCAACAGCCTTTTAGATATATCTAGATGGATCTTTATCCCTAGAATGTAGGCTACTTCAACTAAGTATTTCATGGAGAAGAATTTATTTAACCAAGTCTTAACTGGTTGCAATACTTGCATCTTGTTTCCTATAATTAATATGTCATTAACATATAACACTAAGAAAACTATGGAATTTCCTTCAACCTTTTTATAGACACAAGGCTTGATTTCATTTTTGAAAAAACCAAATTCTCTTATGGACTCATCAAAATGAACATTCCATGACCGTGATTCCTGATTCAACCCATAAATGGATATCTACATCTTTCATACCTTATTGGAGTTCTTTGAATTGATAAACCCTTCAGGTTGAGTCATATAGACATCTCCAACCAACTTCCCATTTAGAAAATCAGTTTTGACATCCATTTTCCAAATTTCATAATCATGAAATGCTTTAATTGCAAGCAATATTCTAATGTATTTAAGCATTTCTATTGGTGAGATGGTTTCATCATAGTTTATGCCTTGATGTTGCCTAAAACCTTTTGCAATCAGTCTTTCTTTAAATTTATTAACCTCAAAATCCATGTCCAACTTCTTTTTGAATACTCATTTTCATCCAATGGGATTTACATCAGTTGTATGGTCTACCAAAATACAATCTTGATTTTGGTACATGGACTCTATCTCAGAATGCAAAGATTTTTTCCATTTAGTAGCTTCTTTGCCTTCTACTGCTTCCATGTAGGTTAGAGGTTCATCATCCTCAAGGACTAACGTGTCACCTCACTCGGTGAAAAGAAAACCATAACACTCTAGTTCTCTAACCTCTCGCTTAGACCTACGTAGTATTTTTGTCTCATGAGCAAATTCTTCTCCCACTTGCTCTTGTGAAGATTGTTCCTCAACCAACTCTTGTGCATCTGGAGAATTAACTTCATTGAAATCAATATTTATTCCACTATTTCCAATATAAATGTGTTCCCTTTCTAGAAATATGGCATGTCTTTCCACAAAAACTTTCCTATATAAAGGGTTATATAGGTAATATCCTTTGGTTTACTTAGGATAACCTATAAAGATGCACTTTGTGCTTCTGGATTCTAATTTGTCACTTGATAAAGTCTTGAAAAATGCCTCACACCCCCATACACATATGTTTGTCAGATTGGGTTTCTTTCCATACCATAACTCATATGGAATCCCATATGCAGCTTTAGTTGGTACTTAGTTAAGGGTATATGTTGTTGTCTGCAAAGAATATCCCCAAAAGGATAATGGAAGAGTTGTGTGACTCGTCATTTATCTGACCATGTCAAGAAAGGTCCTATTCCTCCTTTCACTAACACCATTCCATTGTGGTGTATAAGGAGGAGTGAGTTGGGATACTATCTCACACTCTTTCAAGTGATCAATGAAAGATTGGTTATGATATTCTCCACCTCGATCTGAGCGGAGTTCTTTTATCTTCTTACCAAGTTGGTTTTCTACTTCATTTTGGTATTCCTTAAATATCTGAAAGGAATCGGACTTATACCACATTAAGTAGATATATCCATACCTACTATATTCATCGGTAAAAGTAATAAAGTATAAAAAACCACCCCTTGCCTCTACTGGAAATGGACCACATACATTAGTATGTATTAATTCCAGTACACCATTGCTTCTTTCTCCCATTCCTAAGAAAGGTGCTTTGGTCATTTTTCCTTGTAAACAAGAATGAAATACACCCAAGGGTTCTAACTATACCGAGTCTAAATACCCTTCTTGATGTAATCTTCATAATCACTTCTCGTTTACATGACCAAGCTAGAAGTGTCATAGGTGGGTGATCGGAATCCGGCCGAAACATGGCTGGATTACTTCTAGTGATAGTAATTCGGCTGAAACTAGTATGGATTGGAGTTCATTTTAAGAACACACAATGAACTGTGTTCTTGAATGAAATTTAAGAATCTGAAAACACGAATTCTTTTAATCATGATGTCGATCCATTTCACATTTTTCAAATGTTCATGACTTGTACATTCAAAAATGGATTGATGCATGGTCAGATCCAATGGAACTGTTATAACACCCCATACCTAAATTTAATGGAATTTTAATTTTTCTTTGACTCTGAAAAACAATGCATCCCACTGATACCACTACTAGGTACCAGGACGGGCTGTGGAATCCGATGGGCCGGGAAATTAATTTTTTTTGCATCACCGGAGTGACATAAAATCTTCGACTCCAGTCATCTTGTCCCGGTATGGTCTGAGAATCACGCGTGGTTTATATAGATAACAAAACTAAATCAAGCATTTACATCGTTCGAATCTGACGTGTGAAAACCCGTCGCAAGATTCCGACAACCATTTCTTTAATAATTTGATGTCGAAGCCCTCTAGATCTCCCACACACACCTCTTGAATCTGCTTGTGCGTCATTATTCAAAATCTAAGTGCTAGAACGACACATCTACGACCACTTCGATGCAGCAATGATCACCGCAAGAAAGGATCTTTGATCCGTGAAGAAGTAACTTGAATATATTGTTCGCTTGAGAGAATATCTCTCTAGAACTCAGGAAGAGAGAGAGAGGCTCTCAATTCCAATGAATGAATAGTTACTAGGGAAGATCCTCTCTCATAATTATATATGGAATGTCTAAATAAACGGGGTATGGGTTCTCGAACCCCATGTAATAAATATCCACTACATAAGTATTTAAAATAATTATTTATGACAAATAAATTATGCCATAAATAATATTTAAAATTTATCACTTACTGCAATGTATATTAAATATATATTACGGGATAAACTTGAGTCTTTAACTCAACTCACATCTCCTGATAATATGAAATGAACCCAAGATATTTAAATCTGTTGGAATAATATTTCATCCTTGTATTTACTTAATAACTTGTAAATACATGTTATAAATGAATTTAATGAATTATTCCAAACTTGAATAATTTATTTATTCTTTGGTGATCCATAGAACTTGGATAATCATCAGACCTATGGTGGGCCCCACCAAGCACTATAATCCTATTCATAAGAATGGAGAAGATTCTCAAAGCGCTATAGTGCGTGACCCTCTATGCCATTATCTCAATAGCAGTGATAAAGATATACTGACCAAGAGCGGGGTCTAGCAACCCATCAAGTCCCCTATAGAGATAAGGAAAGTTCAAAGAAACAACTACTTTCCTATGAACATCATTTTTGTAATATAATCTTTTCGTCATCGATATCTCAATAAAGAAGAATGAACACTAGTGTAATCATTCATTATCTTGCTTCATTATTTGTTGATTTATCCGGACAAACTTACCTTCAACTACCATGGCCATGGATTTAATGAAGTTACTACCATCCAAATCAACCATTACCAAGATATCTCTTCCTCAACTCGGAAGTGACGAATCCTATCTTGATCATTCAATCAATGTCTGGTAACCAATGACATAATCGACACAAACTACCTCGCCGCAACTTTATTGCCATGGTTTTTGTCTTGCATAAAAGTGCATCACCAAATAACATACATTGATAATGACCTCAAGTTAGGAGACCATTACACATGTCCGTAAATAGGAACAACCAATGATACCTGAAACATGCGGTGTTCCTATTAGTGGGTTAGTCCTCATGATCTTAACTACTAGATATCACCAAGTGCATACTTCATGAGAAGAAGTCTCAATACTTATGATCCCCCAACACTTGATAGTCTCACATCATCTGTGTCCTTTCATAATGATGTAAGTGGACCATAGGACATTACTTTAAGATTAGTTTCATGGAATCTCAAGGTTCTCATTATAGCATGGGATCTTCTATAACCCTTTGATATGACATGTAATCTAAGGAAATTTCCATAAAGAAATTGGATTCAAAATTATATACACTATTATGTAAATATAAAAACATGTATATATAAAAACCTGCATACATGTAGTGGTAATCAAAGTACAACACAAGTTGGGTCTAGGGCACCCACTTTCAACAAGTTCTCCTTTCCATGGCCAAATACACAATTTTCAAGTCGTTTCATGGAGGAATCTGAGGCATGAAGGCCTGATTCAAGGCGCAACTCTAGATCTATAGTTTCTATGAAAATCCTGACTACATGCTTTTTACTTGATGAACAACACAACATGCATCCCCCTCAGTGGTTACACTAGGGTTTTTGAAATTTTAATGAGGACACAACATGTAGTCTTTTCTTACACACGATGTACCCTTCCTCGGTTGGAAAACATGTGTGACAGAACACATGGACAGGAACCCATGTGGAGGTACACTAGGTCATGTAAATTCCTGTGAACTTTGGTATAGGGACACAACCAGAGAAGACACTGTTCAGGTCTCAATTAGCCTGAACATGCTGTGTATTTATAAGGCCCCGGCCTTAAACCTTACTTAATATTGAATTAAATGAATAATTCACATTGAGGATCTTTTCAGGTTTAGAGTTTTAGAGAATTTGAACATAACTATTACATCTCAAAATATTTACAAAGTAGACACTTCTACCAAGTTTCCATAGAATAAAAAAAACTCTTAAAAAGAAACATGTCTAGTTCCATGTTTTATATAGCATGACTTTCCCTTGATCCCATCCTTGACCCTATTCCACATTAATTCCTGGGAAAAACATTTCAAAAAACTTGGGTTAAGCATAAAAATCTCAGTAAGGGATACACAAAGAATGAAAACTGTTAGTTTTTCAAACATCAAGTAAACCATGTATACTTTATCAAAGTAATACCTTCACCTTCATGAAGTAGTAAAAACTCTTCACTGAATAAAATATCATTACTTACCCTTTTGTAACCAAAGTATCACCATAAAACCCATATAAAGAACACATAACATATAAAGGTAACTTGGGACATAAACATACTTAAGTGGAATAACCATATGGTCGACTTCCACACATATCACTTAATGGAATAGCCATACAGCCAACTTCCATACATACTTAATGGAATGGCCATATACGGCCAACTTCCATACCCAATGCATTGGAGGTTATAACGTAACCACCTATCCTGGTATTCACGTCACCACCCGTCATATGTTTTATCACATAACCACCCGTCAAATGTCCAAGTACCAATATAAAATCATAAAACAAATATAATGGAAAGAAAACATTTCCACACTTTGATCACAATATATCACATAAATATATTGACATAACAAATCCATTATAAAAACCATTTTCAATACCAAAATACATAAATGAGTATATGGTATTTATTTAATTTTAAAAACATTATGGCTTGTTGAGGAATCCAATGACCAAATAATACTCGCGACGGCGGAAAAGGTCGTTGTCACCGCGTACATTAAAAGAAACATTCCTTTTTGTTATTTTGTAAAACGCTTCGTAGAAAAAGTTTCCTTTTGTATAAAAGTAAAAGTCAAAGGGTTTTATACACCATATAAAATAAAGTTGTGTATAAAACTAAATATGCCTCAATGAAAGGAGATTGAGACGAAGTCCCTTACCTCAGGTCCGACTTGACTCGATCGTTCTTTAATGTCCTGAATAATAAACTTGAGTTAATTTCTACTTGCTTAAGAACCTTCTTCAAGTTCATTATTACTTTTATATCACTTATTATCATGTTATAAACATTATGTAATCATTTAAGTTAATAATTGTTGTTTTGTCGATATTTGGTTCTTAAGTCGAAAGTGGACTTCTTACAATTACATGTTGTTCGTGTGGTCAAAGGTTCTTTATATCCAGAATGAAATTCCTGATTTGGATATCATATATATCATATATATCTAGCACATACATGTATTTATAATATCACATTATAAATTAGAGGTAAGAAATGAAATGCACCGTTCATGGAGATGGTAAGTCGTACGTACGCATGAACGCTACTTTCATTTCTATGTCATATTAATGGAATTAAAACTAAATGTGAGGTATGTATATTTTAATTCCAGAATTATATTCATCATTTATATGTAACATACATTATATATATCTATTATAAATATGTACTTATAATAGTACATTACATTTGGGGATAAGAAATGAAATGCACCATTCATGGAGACGGTAAGACGTACGTACGCATGAACGCTACTTTCATTTCTATCTCATACATTAATGGAAAGAAATAATAATGATATAGAGGTATATTATAATTCCAGTATAACATCATATATAATAACTTTAAATCCATCCTTTATATGTCCCACATATGGCATTAATGAATCACATCACTTTGAGGGGGCGGTAGTCCGCACTTCCTAAAATGAAATTATCGTGTTTACCCACAATGGAAACCATAAAGGTAAACCACAAATGAAAAATAAATAAGCAAAAGGAAAACATAAAAATAATATATATCATATATAAATAGAGTGATATCTTAATGGCCACCATTAAAGGTGTTTAAAAGAAGATTGAACAATCATCGTTTCGTGAGGCAGAAATTCACCAACCACAGAAACAATATGTTCTTTAACCATTAGATGTAGATGTGTGTAAGTGTAGCTCGAAATCTTCTTATAACAACATACTAGTATATTTAAGATATTGGAGTGGTTACAAAATAAATTAATAAAAAGAGTTTAGGGGGTTGGAGAAGCAAAATAAAACAAAAGAACACAAGTGAATACATCACCTTAAAATCGGGTAACTCTCTTAGATTTGAGCTCAAAGGCTTCCTTGGGAAGACTTATGCCAAAATTGAGGCTTCAAGGAGTAGTATAGGGATGTGGAGAGACAAAATGGTCAGAGGTTGGCCGATCCAAAGGCTTTGGAAGTGTGGGTAAGGTGGTAGAGGTGGGGGCCTTTTATAAGAGGAGAGGAGGGGCACTCTTGGAAAGTAAGGAAATGTTACTTTATTTTAGAATGAGTTTAGGATTTTAATGGTCCCACATTGATGTGTTTCGAGGATAAGGTGATAAGTGTTATAAATCCACCCATAAAATAGGTTTTGGACATGTGTAGGTCATAGATTTTACATTAGCATTTCATTTTATTTAAATAATTTATTAATGAGGTAATCGCTGCATCATCATGATGTCATCAATAATTTAATTTATATAATGTCTAAAAATTATAAAAAAAATATCTTGATGTAGGAAATCTTTTTATCTTTCAAATGAATATTCATAGTAAAAAATATGACTTGTATAACCCCATGTAAAAATTGTTTTAGTAAAACATCTCATGTTTGTGTCATTTTTACTTTAACATTAAATAAAAAGGTATTAATGTCATTTTCCAACTAAAGTGGCTCCATGGGGTCCCCAAGTTGACCCATGGATTGTCTTGGTCGGCCATGACACATCCAATGAGGTTAGTACATGTGTCAAGTTCATTTCATATTATTAAAATATTATTTTTACCTTAAACTACACTAATTACCTCTAATTGTGATTAAAACTTAATAAGTTACTATTCACCAAAAACTTGATATTGTGAGATCACAACTACAATATTTGAATATTTAATTTCCTTATTATTATTCAGATAGAACAACTCATCTATGCTCCACACTCTCCATTATCATCTTCCACAATTCTGACTGACATGAAATCTTAGGATAATGATATTTAAGTCATTTAAAAATTATTGGATGCATCAAAATATGTATTTGATACCATAATTTCTTAGTATTATCGAATGTAGTATGTGTCCCTCATATTTTTAGGTAAGTGAAAAATAAAATAAAAGAGTAAAATTCCAATAAAACACACATTAATTGACACGAAATCATGGAAGAATGATTATTGATCCATTTTTTATTTGTAGGAATCAACACCGTATCCATCAGATGCTCATGTCACCTGGTATGATGGAAAATGAGGGATAACATTGTCTAGTGTTATTAAAATGACATATATGGGGTAAAAATGAGAAAATTACTTCTAGTTGACATGGAAATCTAGGATAACATTCCTTGAATCATATGTGATCTATTAGAATCAATCAGGCATAAATTTGATGCTTGGATTGGTCGGTACAATTAAAAGTTTATTTTAACATTTATTATCATTTTTATAATAATTGGAAATCATGTGTGTAGGGTTCAAAATTAACCAAACAATCTCTGAATAACATGAAATCATAGGAAAATTATTTTAATATCATTTAAAATCTGTAGGAAGCATCAACACATAGATCAGATACAGAAATTTCTTGGTATGATAAAAATTCATTTTTGTCCCTCAGATTTGGAGTTAAGTGAAAAATCATGTAAAAGGGTCCAATACTAATAAAACACACTTATATTGATATAAAATAATGGGATAATTATCACCAAGCTATTTTTGATTCATAGGATTCAATGCCACATCCATTAGATCCTTTTTTACACAAGCCTTGGGGTTTTTCTAACCAGAAGGTAGTTGGTTATATTATTGATCATGTAATCAATTGGAGATCAACCATGATAGGATTTTCCTCCCGTATGATGAGTATGAAATTCAGGACCTTGATTGAGTTAGACATAGACATTGTATGACTATAATTTAAAGATATATAAGATGTGTTTTCTACGTTGATGAGGGGAATCTGATGTACACATCTACTAGATGAATGATATGTATTGTATACATTAAATTGTTTAGTTTATACTCAAAGATTATAGAATGTTTCGGAAGGCTATATGGGATTGACATACCTCATGTCACATATGTAAACTCAATTTCATGGCAAAGGAAACATATGAAAATGCATTTAATCATGTAATATGGTTGGTGGACATATGTACATAGATAGAACATTGACATTGGAGGATGTTAACACCTTCAAATTTTCAAAATATGGTGGGAAGTCTAAATATAGAACCCTAATGATGTAGTATTGTGTGGAATGGAAGATATGATGGTGCATTCAAAACCTATTGTGGGATAAATTATTGTACAAGAAACAAACCATGGGGGTTTCAATTCGAAGGGTTTGATGGTTCATGATGGTGGGACCACAAATCATGAGATTTTATTCTCTACAAACCAATCAATAAGTGTGAAGTTATTACAATGAGGTTTGAGTGAGGATCTCATTGATAATTTCACCAGCAATCGCGGATTCCATGATGGTTGCTAATTAGATCTCCATGAACATATGACTTGTCATGAGAGCGGGGAGGAATAACTGAGTTTGGGTCCATGTGATGATAAAATGTTGGAAATTTGTGTACTAAGATATTTTGGGAACAACTCCTTAACATATGGACGACAATTGTTCTTCATAAACCGAAAAGTAAAACATGAGATTTGGTAAAATCCATCATCTGAAACTATAATTGTTTGTTTCCTGTTTATTCCCTCTACCAAACCCTAGAACATTTTTATTATTTAGGATCCAATTTCAATGGAAATGGAAGGTTAAATTTAAATAGAAATATAAAGGGAATTGGAACAAAAAAATATGTTTGGTATAGGGTGCGCGACGGAGGTGGGATGACGATGATGGGTTCGGGATGAAAATGGGGGTGTGACAGTGACAACGCAAAGGGACATAATAATGGTGGTGGGGTGTGATGGTGGTGGAATAGTGCAGCGGAGGGGAACTACGGTGATAATGAATTAGTGTAGTAGTGGTGGGGTGGTATGATGGTGGTGGTTGGGTGTGGAGAATGAATATTATTCATAGAAATTACAAACATATTTAAAATATTACATTTATAGTAAATAAATATATGTATAAATAAATACTACAAAATGATTAAATATATTTTTAATATTATTAATGAATATATAATAATAAATGAATAAATGAAATTAAATAAATTACAAAAAAATAAAAAGTCAATTCGTAACATTTACGTGAATTAGAAACATATATATGTACACATACACATATAATTGGAAATGTGTGTCAATCGGTCATGGATATTTACATTGTCTTTTTACCAAGAAAAGAGATTGGGGTTTTGGATCTCTTTCTTTAAAACCGAGAACCCTTTGTTTCTATGATTGGAGTCTGGATTTTGACCTTTCCAGTTTCAATAATCCTTTTACATAGGTCTAGGTGTGGATTTATGGGATTAACAAGATTTTAAGGAATCCTAAGATCCTACATGACATCACTACTGCCATTGGAGTTCTAATTAGATTGGATCGAGAGATAGAACAAGTGAGGTTTGGCCATTTTGAATGAATGTTTTTGGAGGTCGACCTTAGTGCCACCCTCTTTGATAAGGTAACTATTTCCATACCTAATGATGTTATTAATATGATAATTGAGTATGAACAATGACCTCTACATTTTGTGTCTTGTGACTTTCTTGGGTATTCAATTGAGTTATGTCATCAGGTTGTCTACAAAAAATGAAATGCAACAGGTCATATGGAGAAGGATTGCAGGAAATCTATGAAACCTATGCAGGGATATGTGACTAATGATAAAGGAGTGGAAGACAATGTATCACATGTATCATAGATACATACTCCTCAACTAGAGGCCTCTCTGACAATGCCTTCTAAGCATGCTTTCCCTCCTCCTGGTTGTGCAGTGTCTGAGAAACTACAGGAGGTGAAGGTAGTGAAGTCCAACCTATCCTTTAAAGAGGTTCTGTGTAAGAGGAATGAGAAAAAAACATATGAAAAATCTTGTAGTGAGGATTTTGTTCAAGTTCTGATTGATTGTGATCAATGATAGGAACCTCTCCCTGAAAAAAGGATAGGGAAATAGAAGTTGGATGAGGAGAGATTCTTGATGGTTTCTTTTAGAAAATCTAGAACACCCTCTCCTATATCTTGATAGGAAGTGAACCTAATTGAATTGCAGTAGAGTGAATCACTTATGATAGTGAAGAATGGGGTTGAATTAAATTTTCCTATTCTTGAACCTTCTCTACGGGTTATTTTCCTAACACTCCCTACACCTACTATGCATGATGGCATTGAAAGTGTAACAGGTGTTGCTATCGGTGGTTCACTGGAAGGAAATGTGACACCTGAAGAGGTTTTCAATGTCCCACGGGACTATAGGCCCAATGATAAGCTCACCCTACTTTATATTCTCAATATTTCTCATAGTAGGGATTCATTTTGTGATGAATTTGGCAACACTCGAGATGATGAACAAATTGGGGACAATGCACTTGATAGGGATGAATCTTCTATGAAGAATGACTCTACTGGAGGCATTGATCCTAATGATGAGGTCGATGAATCATTGAGTATGGATGATCATGATATCAATTGGAGAGCCCCCAAATAGTGGAAGAGAGGCAGACACCTGAGAGGACGAGGGGACACTCAGACAAGAGGCAGTAGGCATAGCAGAAAGTGATTGTTGTCTGATTTTTTTGTTGTTGGTGGCATTTCAGGTGCCATTTTGTTTTCTTTTCACCATTCTTGGTCTCTTCTCTATACTTTCCATTTTATAATAATTTTCCAAGACCAAGGATTCAAATCCAAGGTTTCAATCGTTTTGAGTAAATCTTATTTAAAAACATCTAAGTATGTATTTTTTTTAAATTATAATTATATATAAATATATTTATAAATATTTGTGTATAATTATAAATATATTTATATAATTATATATAACTATATAATTATAAATATATATTTATATATATTTATTAATATATAATTATATATAATTATAAATATAATAAGTATATATTTTTTAAATATTTTTTTATAATTGTATAATTATTTAAACACACATATATATATTTATAATTCTAATTATAAATGATTATATTTATAAATATTTTCATATAAATATAAATATATTTATATAATCATATATATTTATATAATTATATATATCTATATATTTATATTTATTAATATATAAATATATATAATCACAAATATAATAAATATATTTATTATTTAAATATATTTATTACAATTTTATAATTGTTTAAATAAATATATATTTATTTAAATAAATATATATATTATTTAAATATATATATATATATATATTATTTTATAATTATTTAAATATTTATTTATTTATTTATATTTATAATTATAAATATTTTTTTATATTTTTTTTATAATTATAAATATATTTGTATAATTATATATATCCAAAGTGGTGGAGACCATTATTTTTAGCACATGGTCCCCAAATTTTGTTAAAAAAAGTGAAGTTTAAGGAAACAACGATGATGTACAACAATTATCCCCAAACACAAAAGTGGTCAACATGAGAGCTAGCTGAAAAGAGACCAGAGGAACTCCATTAACACATGACTCATTATGAATCCCTTCCTAGAAACTGGGCTAAATCCCCACTATGAGATCCCATGCACCCACCGTGAGTCCGCCTCCTGTAAAAACCCCTGCACACTCAAAGCCCAAGTGTTTTCATGTTTTCATCCTTCAAACTCCACCCATAGTTTGTCGTTGTGACCTTAGTATCACCACCCATGCGTTCTTCATGTTCCACCACTTCAACATCAGACATTCTCACACGAACCCATCATCGTCCCATTCCACTAATAGCCAAAATGATCATGGTCCATCACACCTGTTAGCTTCCCATCCTACTGACAGTGACCATTAGAAACTCTCTCCGGCATCCCAATCGACTGGTGGCCCCTTGAGAAACCACACCGATGAAATGGACTGCAGGACCATTAAACATTAAAGGCCACCTGAAGTATATCCTAGTTGAGACCAACACCCCTTGATCATGCTCACCTGTGCATAGAGTAAGCATGATAAATTATGGCCCAAGGGCCTGTTTGAATGTTGGGGGCCTAAAGAAAGCCCACTAAAAACACGCGCTGCCTCACCTGAAAAAAATGACCGTAAGCATACATCATGTCCCATGCACATTACACCAAAGATGAAAAGAATATTCAACACAAAGTCATCGACCATACATCCCAAGTTTGTCGCACCACTTCCCGAGGTCACCTCCGACCCGCTCACCAGGTCATCACCAGCATCCACACCGATTGTGAGTAGCCCTAGAGGAGGGCTTGAAAAGAGATCATTGTTGGGATCCCACAACTACCTCCAGCATTGATCAGAGGTTAGTCTTTCATTAAACCACTATGTCTGAAGACGTTTCCTACCAGCCATCACCAGCTGCACCCATGTCACTATTCATGGTTGATGCATCATGAGGAAGCTCCATATCTCAATGTCATTTGACATCACATCATGAGGATGATGCCCTCCAATGCACGGGGACAACCCTGGGTTTCTCCTCACTCCATCGTCATCTCCACACCATGGTTGTTGTTGACACCCTGCTTTTCAGTCTGCTCGTCACCCATGCCAGCAAGAAGAGCCTCCTAAAATCGAGCAGTAGTCTTACATGGGTAGGATCCACCCCATACTTTGAAAACCCCCAAGTATTAGGTTCTCCATATGATATCATGATGTAAATATAAGATAAAATCCTCCTTAGCAGGAGAAACCTCTCGGTCGGGACCAGGGAAAATCTCATTTGCATCTTTATGAAGATTCATGCCATCATATTTCCCTTGAGGATGTTTGGAACCACATGACACAAACATCTCAAAGTTACCAATGATTTTTTCATCCAAGATGTGTCCATTAATTTCTCTATTTGATATAGTCTGCACCAGGTTGTGATTATTAGGGAAATCTCTAGGAGAGAGGATCTCCCCACTGTAGAGAGATAAACTCTCCATCATTATATATAATTATATATATATATATATATTAATATATAATATATATATTTATAAATATAATATATATATATATATTATATAAATATATTGATTATAATTTTATAATTATTTAAATAAATAAATATTTATTTATAATTCTAATTATAAATAAATTTATAAATATTTTTATATAAATATAAATATATTTATATACACCAAATTGGTTCCATTGTGAATTGGTGACCCAATCCACACCCCCAAAGTTTATTATAAAAAATTAAAATACAAGAATAAGGGGTTGCAAGTTCAAAAATGTGACACAAACACCACCACCAAAAGACACCTAATTAAAAGGGATCAAGAAGGAAATGTGTATATGTCATCAACCATCTTGGACCCCCAAACTATCCAGTAGGATTCAATTTTTTTTCACCTCTACCTGAGGAGCTTCCCTGACCCCTTGGATGTTAACCTCTTCTCTATTTCATAGGAGCTTTCCATGAAGTATTTTGATCTTCCGAGCCCGATGATTCATCCTTCTCACTGTGGGACTGAGTAGACTAGTCATCAACAAAGTCTTATTCTGATCCCATGATTTGACATCGTTGAACATCACCAACCATATCCTACTTTGGATCACTATCCCCAATTAGATCATTAGAGAGAACTTCACCTCTTGGATTGTCTATGTTTGTAGTAGCATCAGGTGAAGACTGCTCTTGAATTGAAACCATATCCACATAAGAGTCCTCATATAAAACCCACATATTCAACATAGGGGAATACATTTCTTTAAGATCAGATTTAATCCTTTTTTCTTTTATATGCCTTTCTTCTCAAGGATTTCAAGGTAAAGTGTATCAAATTCAGAGTTGTTAATACATGTAAGCATGTTAAAGAAATTGGGTGAAGGGACAACCTCAATCCTTGCACTACTCACTTACCATGCCATAATATCATTATATTACTGACTTATCAGGATGGATATACATTCAGAAATACCATCAGATGATGATATTCCCAACAAATAACTTCAACCAGACACAGTAGAGACATCACCCAAGATTTTAGATCTAGGAGCATCATTTTATTCATTATTGTTGACAGGAGGTCTAGGGACATATGCTATAGGTTTTGAGTTGGTAATTAGGCCTCCCTTACCTTCCAAATCAGTAATGAAAACATGAATAGAGTTGTAATTAACTAAAGTAACAATTGATTTATCATGTTACTAAAAATTAGGAGGTGGAGTCTGCATATAGACCTTCAAGGATCTCTTCATCTCATTGAGTTGAACAGGTGATGAACCCACTAGATCCAGATATTTCTTTCCTTTACTACCCCTGGATTTCAAGAAAGTATCATATTTCAAGTGACTCACACCTATCATAGGGTTTGAAAAAGAAATTTTATTTTCATAATTTAGCACAGAGGATGACCAGTGTCGTCTCAATTGAGGAGCATTGCAGTCCGTTCAATCAATAATTTATAATTCACACAATCTATTTATTTTTGGTTTTTTATTATTTATAAAAATGATGTTTTTGGGTTTTTGGAAAATATTAAATTAAAATAATACAATGAATAATTGAAATCTAAATGCAGATGCAGACATAATAAAATTAGGGAAGAAATTTTTTTTGTCCTAGGGCTGGATAAAGTGGGTTCATTTATTATTTATTTGTTATTTAAATTCAATTTAATAATTTGTTCCATGAAACCTCATTTAATGAATTAATTTTTCTTTGATTTATTGAGTGTTAAATATTAGCATGCCTTCAGTTCACCAAACCCCACCTCCTCAAATAGTTAAATAGGATAACACCTCAATCGAGAATGAAATTCCTAAAATACCCGACTCCACTGCATGTTGTTTCATCCCTTTAGGAAACCCCAACTCCACCATATGAAGGGATTGATTAAGATATGGGTGGAAAAAAGAAGAATTCCAATAAATTGAATGTACTAAGAAATAGTTTCATGATGGATGACCACCTCACTCAGGTAATATTCTCACATGAACCACAAATAGATTAAAAACATGCTGAATTGAAGAACAATAATAAAGAACACCGTGAAACCTCCCCCAGAGGAAGGCCTCGGGTTAGTCACTTTTCATTGTAAATTGAAACTAGATCATGGTAGAAGATGGAAGAGAGAAATAAATTAGGTTTGTAGGAGAGATAGGTAATGGAAAAAGAAATATATGGATAACTGAAAACACGTTAATTAAAAATATGAATGCCTTAAATGGGAAAAGAAAAATAAAAAAAATAAAAAGAAAAGATAAATCCTAAAGAATGGTCGTC
This sequence comes from Viscum album, assembly GCA_963277665.1. Classification (NCBI taxonomy): domain Eukaryota; kingdom Viridiplantae; phylum Streptophyta; class Magnoliopsida; order Santalales; family Viscaceae; genus Viscum; species Viscum album. The sequence continues at coordinate 692,770,463 of OY728167.1, forward strand.
ATCCAGATCTTCCCTCTCTGATCAATATCCTCTTCAATCCACTCCTAGATTCTTATTTATAGGCATGGATGAGGCTCCGGGGTGTCATAATGGTCCATTAATGGGTTTCAATTCATAATGGGTTGTCAATGGTTTAAAATTTCTCCACAGAATTTTACTTCAAATGTTTTTTCATGGGATCCCCTCATTTTGAACAAATCAATGAAATTTTTTTCTAGTAAGTTGTTCAAAAATATCTTTCTTCTTTTAAAAAAAATTAAGCTTCTTCCTACATATGAAGAAGATGTTATATCCAATTTACTCTGAAAAATTATTTTATCCAAGAAGAATCTTTGAATTTCATAAATCTGATTTATCATGCATTTATGTCCTTGTTTTCAGTAGAATAAAGTGAGTCCATATTTATTAAATTTTTTCTCAAGATTTTATATTTATCATTTTATAATTATAGCTCCATTTTTTCCTTCATTTATGAGATATAGGCCCATATTAAAAAATCTCTAGATTTGTGCACATATTTTATGGCCTAAACTGTGAGATTATTTTGGGCATCAAAATGTTTGATTTACCTCTTGGTCCAGGAAAATGAAATGAACACCAAGAAGAATTTATGACTAAAAAATTTAATTTAATAAATTAAATCAGTATATAAAATATTATGGCAATAATACTTAAATAAATTAAAAAGTTAAATTCCAAATTTTGGTAATTTTTACAATTAATTAAAAAATGCTTCTATAACCATAAAATGTGACCATTAACATTAAAATATCACTTTTTGGGATTAAAAACAATAATTTTTAAAAAATATGTGCATGAAAATTGAGTGTTTCAATACCCTGACACTTATACCATCCTTTTACTCAAGCATAAAATCTCATCTTTAAAAATCAGAGGGTGTCGATGCTATCATTATTAAAATTAAAGGCAATAAAATTAAACAATCATCAATTTAAAATCAAATTATCAAATTTCACATAAAATAACAATTCAATTCCCCATTTTTCAAAGAAATAATCAATTCATGTATTTTACTTTTCCCCTTTGAAAAATGACGGAACTTCTCCTTTTATTAATTCAACCTTCTCAATTCGTGATTATTAAACATACCAAATCATGATTTGCCTCACTTTTGAATCATTTCACACATCAATCATGATACAATTCAAGAATATTTATGATCATATTATGAGAACACGATCCTTATCCATTGTCTTGTAAAGGAACTACTTTCTATACTTTGTAAAGATAAAAGTCACATAAAATCATGAGGGATTTCATTAAATGTTCAAATGAATATGTGGCTTAAGGTTGGTAGGAATTAAGGCTTTAAAAATTAAGGCTCAAGGATGTGGTTTATCTCTTAAAGAATAGCGCATGATATCAAAAATGAATTCTTAATAAAATTCTACCCTTCAATTTAGAAAATCCCATTTCCCCTGAAACTCAATGTAAAGATTATGATCAAATAAATCATAATGAATGATTTTTGCATGCTCTTGAATATTTTTTCTACTTTTATAACTTTTTTTCAAATAAAATTTTCATTTTTTTATTTTTCAAAATTTATGCTTAGAATAAGCCCCACATGCACCACCTAACCACATACAATAAAAATCATAGGTCTAGTAATTTTTATTTTTATTTTTCCCAAATTAAAACCAATTTTTCTATTTTTTGGTTATTTTTTTCATTTTCCTTTTTCTAATTCAAAAGGGGAAAATGAAGTATCCTGAATTAATCAACAACCTTTATCAATACCCACAATTATCACCCCCACACTTTTTTCCTATAATTCATTTCATCCCTTCCACCATGACTCCCTTCACCAACACACTTCAAATTTAAAATATCATTCATTTACTAAGAGGAGGGTAGGAATGAATAAAAATGGATTGAAAGAAGGATCATTCCTAAAAAGATAATTCATGGTTTCTATGGGATAAAAAGGGATTAATTTAAAGGTGGTCTTTACGGATAAGGAATTTTCAAAAGATGCATCAATCATTTTAAATGTGTTTTTTTCGGTCAGTAGCTTTGACAAGTTTCGGTATAAGTTCTAATAGGTGGAATGTCCCAATATCACTCATGAAATATGCTCAAGAATAAAATAGGAAGTACTTGGTCTAGAAATCCTCTAGGGAATGAGAATTATAACATTTTACAATCACTCAAGGCATGATTAATAATAACAAATCAATTCACATGAATTTTATAAATTCAATATATGAAAAATTTTAGTGAAATTTAATTTACATGAATCAACTAATCCAGTAAAATCATAAGTCCTTATTTCAATATCCATGATTTACTTTAATAATTAAATTCTCCATTTTAATCATTAAATTTCATCAACATTGAAATATAAAACATGGAATCACAGGATTCCTAAAAAAATCATGTCTCTAATATAAGTTAAGTAAAGCAATAATTAAATTGTGGGAATGAAATTTTACATTTTAAGTCTCAAAACATGTTGTCTAAACAAAAAATTTAGAGAGTTTAAAAAATTAAAATTAAAATTGAACTTTATTTTAAAATAAATATTGAGTCCTCTTACTCCAATGTTTAGGGGATTCCTTATTCCATCATGGTCCTAAAAAAGTAAATAAATCCATTACGTACAAGGATCATGTCATTAAAGTATAGAAATATAGGAGGTAGTGAGACACATGCTAGACTAGTCCTAAGAACGAAATAGAAATCTATGTTCCTAGAAAGAAATAAAAGGATAAGTATTGGTATGATCCCCCATGTGGGCCCTAAATTTTTACTACCTCCAGAGGGAAGTATCGGCTGTTATCTATAGTCTGATAGTCAGTGGAGTTTCTTGTATTTTAACCACCAAATTTTTTTCTTACCATCATTCATTTATTTGTTCTTTTTGAGGAAAAATCCATATATAAAGGAAACCATATCCTCCCCCTTCGCAATGTGGTATCATTTTAATGGCATGAGTAGGATGAATTATAGAACCTCCTTCTCTTTGGTTGATGCTTGTGCAACATATTCTTCTCTATCTAGTGGTTTATCAGCTTGGGATTCATGAAAAGAATATTCAAACGGATATTTAGAATATAATGTATTATAAAAAAAATTATGTTTAAAAAATTTCTTTTGAAATCTTTAATTGTAATATCGGTAATGTGTGTCTCTAGTTATTTAGGTAGATCCACTGGGATCTCTTATTTAACTCCTTCCAATAAATGTTCAATATATTTGGGGAGCTCCCAGTGTTACTCAGTAGGTCAATATTCTTTTTCATCAGCTTCCTCCATCGAAAATTGTCAGTCAGCCAAATCTGTAAAAGCAAAACTGCAAGGAGTGATACTCAATTCAATTTCAATAAAATTAGAATATAAAGGGTTAATTAAAGTGTTAACTCCCTGAATTGGTTAAACTTTAATCTCATCTTTAATTGAAATTTACACTTGTAGTTGATCTTCACTGGATAAAGTTAGGCAGTTTGGCTCCGCTATCCTTTCTTCAAATTTCACCACATGGATGATTTATTCTTCTTCCAAGACTAGAGAGAGGTGTAGTGGTACTAATTATCATTCTTTTTATGGGATAATGAGTTCATTTTGTATTTCGATTTCTTCCCAATTTCTCCAAAATTTATCTAAATTGACATCATCTCCCACATGTAAATTAGTAGAAAATCATCTTTCATCTATCTCCTCCAGCAAAGGTTGAGCGAGGTGGAATGAATCTTTAGGTACCTATACCTTTAACTCCTTAGGATCTTCAATTTCAAAGAAAAATGGTGAAATTTATTCCACAACTACCTTAGGTTCTTATTCCGGCTCAGGGTCAGGTCTCTCCATTAATTCATGAACATATTCAAATGTTCTTTCAATATTTCTTGTCAGCTATTCTATGCTTTACCTAAGTTCTTTCACCATAGCTCTATTATAATATTCTTCTTATTGTTATTGTTGTTGTTGTTGTTGTTGTTGCACATATGAGTAACTTACCTATTCATAATAATCTGAATTTGAATACATCATGAGAAGATGGGTTTTTTAGATTTTTTTATAAATAAAACAAATAAAAATACATACAAAAATGTGAATTTAGAAAAAGTGATTGAAATAACTATTTAGATCCCCAAAAACAGTGCCAGTTTTGAAGTACATCTATAATAGGGTGTGGAAAAAGAAATTTTATTTTACTAATGCAGCACAAAGGCTAATTGGGGTCATCTCACTTGAGGAGTGTCCTAGTTAGTTCAATCACTAATTTCTAATTCTCATAATCAATTTCTTTTTGTTTTTTTTATTATTCATAAAAATGATTTATTGGGATTTTGGAAAACGTGAAATTGAAATAATTCAATATAGAATTGAAATATAAATGAAGATGCTGATAGAATGAAATTATGGAAGAAAGGTCTTGGTCTTGGAGTTGGATAATGCAGGTTCATTCATTATTTATTCTTTATTTAAATTCAATTTGATAATTAATTTAATAAATCCTCATTTAATGAATTAATTTCCTTCTATTTATTAATGTGAGATTTTAGCATGCCTTCAGTGCACCAAATGTCACCTCCTTCAATATTCAAATAGGATAACACCTCAATCAAGAGTGAAATTCCTAAAAGACCCGATTCAACTATATGTCGTTTTATACCTTTAAGCAACCCCAAATCCACCATATGAAGGGATTTCTTGGGATATGGGAGGGAAAAAGAATGAATCCATGAAAAGGAATGAATTTGGAAATAGTGTCATGATGGAAAACTTTCACACCCCTACAATATTCTCACATCCACCACAAATATATTAAAAACGTGTTGAATTGAAGAACAATAATAAAGAACGCTACGAAACCAACCCCATGGCCAAGCCTCAGGTTAGTCACTTACCATTGAAAAAGTGAAAAGATATCATCATAGAAGATGGAAGAGAGAACTAAATTAGGGTTTTAAGATAGATTGGTAATAGAAAAATAAAGATATTGATAATGGGAAACACATTTATTAAAAATATGAACGCATTACATGAAAAAAACTAAAACAATAAGAAAAGAAAGGAGAAAATTCTAAAGAATGGTCGTCATCCAGATCATTCCTCTCCCATTTATATAATATTAAATCCACCTCTATCATCATATTTATTGGCATGAAAGATGCTTTAGGGTGTCATAATGGTCTATTAATGGGTTTCGGGACATATTGGGTTGTTAGCAATTGAAAATTTGGCTCCAAAATTTTACTTCAAAAGTTTTCATGTGGTATCCCATCATTTTAACCAAACCACTGAATGTTGTATTATATAATGTTTCTCAAAAATATCTTTATCATTTTCCCAGAAAATTTCAGCTCCATCCACAATACGTAGATGATTTTATATCCAATTTACTCTAGAAATTTATTCTGTCTAGGTAGAATCTTTAAATTTCATAAATATGATTTATCATGAATTATTTCCTTGATTTCGGTATAATAAATGGGTCCATAGTTATAAATGTTGTTCATAAAGATTTTATCTTTATCATTGTTGAATTATTGCTCAATTTTGTCATTAATTTATGATATGTAGGCTCATTTTCAAAAATCTCCAGATCTATGTACAGATTTTGTGGCCTGAATTGTGAACTTATTTTGGGCCTCCAAATGTTTTATTTAGTAATTGGTCCAGAAAAATGAAATGACGATAATGATTTATTTAAGACTAAAAAATTTATTTCATTAGCTAAATCAGTATATAAATAGTTATTTCTAAAATACTTAAATTAATTAAAATAGTTAAATCCCAAAAATTAGCCATTTTTACAATTAATCCAAAAATTATTCTATAACCATAAAATGTGACAATTGACATTAAAATATCACTTTTTTGGGATTAAAATCACTTAAATGTGTTTAAAAATATGCATGAAAATTGAGTGTGTCAACAAGTCAGTTGAATCAGCATCATCATCACTGGAAGACCATTGATTCATATCCAGGACCATTGTCTAAGCATTGAGATCTAGCTCAAATGAAACACCAACAAAATCATGTCTCTCATTTGAAACCTATGTAGTGTTAAATAGTCTATGTCTAGCCTTAAAAAAAGTCAAGATATAGGAATAGAGAGCTCCCCAGACCCATTCCTTTCATCAAGAGTTCCATCCTTGGGAGCCTTCACTAGTGTTTGATCTCCACCAGCCTCCACCAAATTGGCAACAGGCTAATCCAAACCAAACTACACCTTACCCTAAACAACCAAGGGATCCAAGAAAGATCCCTCCTTACCCCCATCAACCAAGGTATCCAATAAAAATCTATACTTACCCTGATCAGCTAATGGATCCCCCCTACCATCTTACATAATTCCTCCTCCATCATTCATGTACTCATTGAGATGCATTTTTAATTTTCAATTGATATGGGAATGTACAATTTTCCTGCAATTGTTATAGGTAGGATTCCTTCTAAATTAATATTTTAGGTACCCAATATTCCCACATTTATTAAAAAATGGAGTTTTCTTCTCAAACTCTATTGAGAGTTACAGTCTTCGATCATCAACAAATAGAATAGTTGAATCAGTAAGAGTTGATTGAAGATCAATTTCCACTAACACTCTAGTGAAGTGCAAAAATCAAGAAATATCATATTATATATCAAATTTAATTGGATCCCTACCACAGATGTTATGTCCGACAACAATTGAAGTTTACAAAAAAAACAAGGGAAGGACATGGATTCATATCCACATCATAGTGATAGAATTCTTTATCAAAGCTGGATTGAAGAAAGGATCCCAATCTTGGAACCTCAATATTCTTGGTTTAATGGATATGAATCCAAAACCACAAACTCTATAATTGAGGTCATTAGAAGTAAATACAATATGAAATTATCCTTTAACTATCAAGGTGATCCTCCATCCACCAATGCCCCATATTTTAAGAACCTGATTCTTCAGGTCTTCGATATTCCAGAGATTTTCCATTCCCTAGAAATCCATCCTCTCTAGAATTGAATGATTTTATTCTTAAATATTTTTCACAATAAACTTCTTGTTTTCTTTGATGATTGCTAAAGATCCATTTTTTATAACTCTAGAATGGGTCACACTCCTTGAATCCATAAAAAACTGGTTAATCCTCAACATTTCAACAAAGGTAAAACAATTACCAATTTCTGGATCAGCTTTCTCCTTCATGATTCTAGTCACCAGCATAGTTGCAAAGACATCTATAATAGAAATTGAGTCCCTCTTTCGATCAACCAACTTTGAAGGTCCAGGAAATATTTCATCCAAGTTGAAATTTTAGCCCGAAAGTAGGGCCATCATACTTCAAATGCCTAATCGCCATGAAATTGCCAGAATTTCCATTGTCGCAACATCAAAACCCCTCATCACACATATAAATATATTAATATAATTATATATATATACAATTATATATATAATTAAATATATTTATTATAATTTTATACTTATTTAAATATTTATTTATTTATTTATAATGTTATAAATACTTTATTTAAAACATCAGATATATATTTTAATTATTAAAAAATATATGTTATTATATCATATTTATATTAATTACATACAAATTTTTTTTAATTAAAGTGTATAAATAAACATTATTTTTTGAATAAATATATAAAATTTTATATATATTAATAATAGTTTTTATTCAAAGTTTTTATTAACAATATTCTTAGCATTAATGAAGATATAATTTGACCTTTATAATCATCATTATTAGATGACACTGATCAGTACCGAAAATTTAGGCTATCACCCCCCCCACAACCCTCCCACTCCCTCTCCCCCCTCGAGGATCCCTCGAGAGTTGTACTTCCCAAACCCTTATGTCATGAATCAGCCCTCCCCATCGCAAAGCAGAGTGGATGAAACCACACTCATAACCACCACCGCCCATTAATAAAGATCCAATTTTACCTTTATGATAAATGTTGTTAGATGATGATGATCAACACTCAAAATTAGGGCTATAACCCCCCCCCCCCCCCCGAACAACCCCCCCTCCCTCTCCCCACTTGACAGTCCCTTGAGAGTTACCCTCCCCAAACACTTACGTTGTGAACCAACCCTCCTTGTCGCAAAACAAAGTCGACGCCACCACACCAGTCACCGATTTAGTCGCATAAACATTCAGAAAAGAAACCGAGTCCCTATTCTAATTAACGGACTTCGAAGGTCCATGAAAGACATCAGTCGAATTGAAATAGTAGTCTGAAAAGAGGGCCATTGTGCGTCAAATGCCTAATCACAATTAAATGGAAAAATCACCACTCCTGAAACATCACAACCCCTCATCACACATCTAAATCTATTTATATAATTATATATAACTATATATATAATTACATTTATTTATTATAATTTTATAAATACTTTTTTTAAAACATTAAATATATATTTGAATTATTACAAAATATATATTAATGTATCATACTTATATTAATTATATAAATGAATTTTTTAATTAATGTATATAAATAAATATTATTTTTAGAACAAAAATATTGTAATTTTATATATATTATTATATTTTTTATGAAAGTTTTTTATGACCGCTTTTTTTAGCATTAATAATGATCCTCTATTACCTTTATGTCCAGCGCAGTTAGATAATGATGATCGATACTCAAAATTTGGGCTACCCTGCCCCCCATACCCCATCCCCCCACTACACACACAATCACCCCCCCTAAAGAGTTTTCCTCCTAAAACCATCCCTCCACGAACCAGCCCTCCCCACTGTGAACTAGAGATTCCATTTTCATGCCCATAGTCATCGTCCATCATGAACTTAATCTATCGCCGCAGTTTGAACAATGTATGTTTTGATTCAGATTGTTGTTGATAAAGATTGATTGTCTGATACTATGGTGAATTTTAATATTTTATTGAACTGCAACTAGGCTGGAGTTATCATGCTAAAATCTTTATTCTATAGACTATGTAAAACTATACTTGGTCTCATATATATTATGTTTATTATTATTCAATTTTTAGTCTTTCTGGTATTTTCACTTTTCATTAAACGTTGTTATTTGGAAATCCATGCTGTTAAAGCATTACCTCACATATTTTTTCCTTAACTATCCATTTTTTGTTACCAAAATATTCATATAAGAAATAGAATTATCAAATATTTAATTTAATTATTCTTTCAATTTTAAATTCATATTTTTGTGTTTTCTAACATACATTTTATCTATGGGTTAATGATCTCAACTTTTAGGTGGAAAATTTGGATCAAAAAATGAAAACATTGATGAACACAATCTAAGTCTATATTTTTTTTTATTTCAATTTTTGTTTATTCAAATTGTCAATTTTTTTATGAGTTCTATAATTTTTAGTTTATGATATCATTTTGGTTTTTGTTTATAAATTTATATTTTCTTTTACATGTGTAATTGTTGCAGATTTTGGATAATGTGGTACAAAAAAACATGAAACACTCCTAGAAAGTAAAACCTTTTGGTTGATTGGTTTGTGTTTCAAATATTTTTACAATTTTATTTTTTTATAGAAATTTAGGTTATAAATTTTCATAGTTGTGATGCACTTAATTGATAATTTAAAATGAAAATTAAACTTTTCCATTAAATTTTATTAGTTTTTAGGTGTTTATGGAAGGATTGATTCCCTAATTCCTTTCAAATTGGTTATTTATGAAATTTCAAACCCTTGAATCATATTTTATTTATTTCATTCATTATGTTCATTTCTTATGAATATATGTCTTCAAGACTAAAAATGAGGAACAAGTTAATGAAAAATTGCAACTGTTTTGATCGTTCCATGACAATCCTGTGTGGTTACAAAATTTTATATTCACTTTCAACATTTTTTATATGCGATTAAGGATATTTTGTATATTGATTTACATTCAATGTTAGAGTTCTATGTTCACTTTTAGCATGCTATATTCAATGTTAACATACTACTAACAATAAATATAAACATCAATCAAAATGTTAGCATACTATTAACAATAAATGAAAAAATTAATCTAACCATTTTCTTTTAGAATTTTTTAATTGTGATTCCATCATGTTAATATGTATAAATTCGTTATTGGTATGTTGTAGTCAAATTATTTATTATATAAGGTTTATCCTTCTCTATACATATTATCACTATGTTAAAAAAAGTTAGTGGAATATTCATGCTTAATGTGTGTTTCCAATCACTATCATTTTTATTCTTTCACTATATAAATGTGATTGAAGTCACTTTTATTATTTTCTTTACATTTCAACATTATTTAATTCCCAATTAACTCACAAAAGTAGTGTCCCACACTCAAGTTTCCATCCTATTTCTAAACTTCTTCTCGGGAAACCCATTTTAATCCTAAACATGAATTTTTTACATGTCTGTTGTCTACGTCTCCCTCTTTTATTTATTTGGTAACCCTTTTATTAAAATTTTAATTCATATTCTAGAAAAACATCAATGTGATGCGTAAAAATAATGAGAAACCCGTTCATTTGTTTTTTATGCAAACTTAATGTTTTTTGTTCTGAGTAAGTATCACTTAATATATTTATGTGTCTACCTTAATACTAATTATTTAATTTTCTTTGTTTAAATTTATTTACTTAATAATAATTCTATCAATTTTTTATATTCTCATATTGAACTTGTCTTAATTAACAAATTATATTTTTAATTATTTTATAACATGTTATGTCCCATGAATTTGCACAGTAATATTTATACCAGGTAGTACATATGCATGAGAAGGGATATATTAACATACACTCATGATCAATATGAATATTAAAAAATAGTATACATGTTCATAATTATACTGATTAATGTGTTGGTTTCTCCAAAGAGATGAATATTAGAGTGTAGTTTTATCCAATACCCTTGTTGGGTGCTCTCTTCAATAAACATTCCAAAATCTATACAAGATTTTATCCTCATCCTATCTCTGATTAAAATTTTCCTTCACTTTATTAATGAATTAAATGAATCTATTATTCAGATATCTTAGTTTTTATTGCATATTACTGGGTCCCTACCATGATCCAATTATGGATGACATTATCTTCTACGTTTTCCAAATAGGTTCCTTCTGTGATACCATGGAAACTCTATTACTTAATTGTTCTAGATGATAACTTTATTATTTTGGAATTAACTCCATGTATTCTTGGTTATGATTAACTCATAGGTATATCTATATAGATGAATATTAGAGTGCAGTTCTAGTTAGTACATCGTTTGGTACTCTCTTGCGTTCAAGAATTTCTCCCCACTCGTGTTTGTTTAAAATTTTATTTTTATTTCATAAATTGAATGAATATATTCTTTAGAGGGGTATTGAGTTTTCATTTCAGGTTTTCAGTCCCAAACCTACTCATATTATAGATGAAATTTTCTTCTGCGTTGGAAAATTGGGTTCCCAACCAATAATCAACCTGTATGGACAGGTCGATGTAAGAAATTATGATATTATCTTCTTCATTTCCAAACCAGGTTCTTTCTTTGATTCCCTGAAAACTCTGTTATTTAATTGTTATAGACGATAACATAGGTTTCTCATTATTATTTTAATATGGTCATCAATGTTTTTATTTTCTTCAATATTAAACAAAGATGATGTTTAATTCATCTATTCCTTCACATGAAATGTAAAAAAACTCATGAGATTTAAAATTTTAATATTTCATATTCCAATACTTTTTTTACATTTCTAATATCACAACATACTTTATTTTATATTTATTCTCATGAAATTTGTTATGTTAATAGTATGTTTCATTTTTTCAATACGTCCTAAACATTCTTTGATAAGATTCAAAAGCTAGTAAGGTTTTTTATAAATAAATATATGATTAATTCAACTATGATGCATTTTCTCATATATCTAGCACATTAAAATTTTAATTTAATTATTCATTTAATAAACCATGAAAATGATAACAATAATGAATTTTTCTCATTATTTCACTAGTGGATTTAGTATAATTTAACTATAGATAATGTTAATGTATGCTTACCCTATTAAATCATGTTTAACTTAACCCATGGAATCATAATCAAAACAATTGTATACTAATATCCCTCTCAAAAACTGTTATTTTATTTTTATACACCAACATCGAATGTTTATAGACCATTACTGTGTTAAATTTTTCAACATTTTGATTTAATTTTTTCTATTTCCTTCTAATTCCTTTGAGTAATTTCATTTTTAAATGTTTTTAGGACATCAAACAAAAATTGTTTGAAAATAAAACATTGGATATCATATTTATGATAAAATTGTTGAATTTCATGTCTATTTCCTTTTATATTTTTGGAATTGATTTACACTCTCTGATTCATTTTGAACGAGAAAAAACATTTTCAAAGACGCCATTCACCACACGTTTCTGTTTGGATAAGTATTTTCAATGAATTGTTGTACCATTGTTTTAAACTCATTTTCGACCAACCTGTGTATATTATTTACAATAAAACTAAGATTAAAATATTTTCTTATATATTATTTATGTTTTTCAACTTCATGAAATTATGTCTCAAAAATCACCTCCATATTTTATTGATCCATATCACTATCATAAAAAAATGATTCTTCAACCATAATTTTTAGGATGGTTTAATCAAAATCTACACTAGATTTTTTTATATGATTTTTTTTCTTCAATGAACTTATTTCTATTCTATTTAAATTTGATGTATTTTATACTATTTAAAATAATATACATTTAAGAATTAAATTTAAAATATGAATATGAGGATTTGGTATTAAACAAATCATCAATAGGCGAGTGAGGATGTAACACCCTCAGTTTAAGGTATTTCATTGTTTTATTATTATTTTTTTATTTTAAGAGGGTTTTGATTTGTTTTAGGATGTCCTGTATGATTTTTTGGATGTTTTTTTGGGGAGCCTGGTTGTAGAATGAATCTATCTAGGATTCAAAACAATCGTGTTGAATCCCACGGTAGAGGTCATTTTAGTGATGTTGTAAAGGTGATTTGGGTATTTTTTAGAGGTTTAAATTTTTTTACAGTTTCATATTTTTTTCCAATTTGTTCACATTTTTTCATACATGTGCATATTGTTTCCATACAGGTACCTAATTTTTTTATTCATATATTATTTTATGTTTTTGAGAGTAGTTTATATTTTTTATATAATTGATTCCATTTCGATATACAGGTTCATATTTTTCAAATGTCTATTTTTTACCCCCTTTTTAAGTATCTTTAATCTAATATTTTCATACAGGATTCTGTCTAATATTTTCATACAGGGTGATATTTTTTAAAACAGGTTCATATTTATTCATATATATTCATATTTTCTCACACAGATTCATATTTGTTAACAAACTAACAAGTTTCACTTAAATATACAGCCTTATATTTGTTCATTTTTTTGTTAGAGGTGTAACAATAAACTATGTACTCTATCTTTCAATAAACAAATGAGATCTGTCTTGAATAAAAACTTGTAACACCCTGACTCCATATGCCCTGAGTCGGTGCATTAATTTAATACATTGGTATGATTATAAGGAATCAAATCTCAAATTACCAATCAGTTTAGCAGTCTTGGAAAACAGATTACATACATGTATCTTACATTGCAGTTAAAAACATAAAAAACAACATAGAAAATCCTTTTAAAACGCCATTATTCTCCTAGATTAACCCTGCATATCAATCATAATACACATCTTGGTGACCTAGGAAAGTAAAACATAAGATAAGGGTGATCTCATGTGATCAATAAGGGTAAACAATATAGCATAAGCTATTATAAATAAGCATAAACTTTTAAGGCAAGGTATCAAACCGAAACATTGTCCTTTTAAACATAATCTTAAGCATAATATGATAAGAATAAATGAAATAATATTATTTAAACATTCACATGGATATTCTACTAGTCGAATAACCACATTTAATATCTATAACTAATATCATAATGAGGGAATGCATAATGTCGGACATCATAACCATATCATCAAAGCCTCATTCCAAGACCATACATAAATGGGTAAAAACCCAAAATAGTTTGTCTCATGAGACCTATCGATGCATCGAAGGGTTATAGTGGGCCCCACCTGTCACTTACTAAGTCCAATACATTCCTCATATGGAAAGGGTGAAACATAACATAAACATTCGTATTAAAATTGGAAAATGAAATGTTAATACTTTAACCATAAATCATGAATGGTATAAAAATAGAACATCCACATTCAAACATATCATAAAACCTTTAATACAATATGAAATATTCTATCTTAATAAATCAGTCTCAATTAATCATAAAATAAAACAAAGGATGTTGACATAGACGAAAATAATCTAACAAAATCATTAAAACTCTTTGAGAGAAATATCCATTTTTTACTTCATTTAAAATTAGCACAATTATAAAAGAAAAAATTTCTTTTGAAAATAACCTTGTAATCTTGTAAGGGAAGCTTCAAAATGGTAAGACGTCATAACGGCGGGAATTATCCATTCACACCATATAATTTAAAAAACACTATTTCCTTAATTTTTTGAAAAGGTCATAAAGTACCTCGTTTGGAAAGCGACAGAAATATTCTTTTCAAAACATTTCATAAAAATTCAAACATGGGTAAATATGACTTTAAAAAATTATTGATAATATTTTGAAATACATTTTAAGAAACATGGACATGGATGATAAAGATGTCCCAGTAGATATTATGTATAAACAACCTCAGATAATAACGAGATTATGAAAGTAACCCTTACCTTGTATTTTCGTTTAGTCAAGAGTGTGTTAACCTCATGTATAATAATTAAATCATGTCATTAAATTATACCACGACCATATCCATATTTATGATATCAAATATGATCATATTATATCATTTTATTAATAATATTTCCGTATTATAATTGTTTTGTGTGTTAACTGCTTCGTTTTCCTATACACCTTTTGTCATATAATTCATGTTTCCTAAGCATAGAATATATTTTATTCATATCCAGAATGATATTAAGTTCATAAAAATTATATTTACTCATATTAATTTTATAATCATTCTTTAATGGTTAACTTGGAGAATGAATATCTTCATGTCGTGGAGACGGAAGGTGGTTCGTACACACGTGCGATAGTATCATTCCCTTAATGGTTAAATGGGAAGGAATATGATGGTATATGAATTATACGGAATTATTTAAATGTCATATTCCTTATTTATATCTATTATACTCATCATTATACCCATCGGTGTTGAATAAAAAATTACACCACGGTGTGGAGATGGTAGTCCATTCACAAGCACGCATGGTGATATTGTTATTCATAGGATGGATAAAAGGTGGAATATGGTTTCCCCATAACCATAATAACATATTAGAATGTATATGATACTTGATTTATTAATTTATTATAGAAACAACATAGAAAGGGGAAGTATAAGAAGAAAAGAAATTGAATTGAATTGGTAAAACAATTACCTATTCTTTTAGTATATCCTTTTTATTTGTACAAAATAACTTCTTAGGTTGCATTTCTACCCAAATTTTGACCTCTAAGATGAAGTGTGAAATTTTGGTGAAAAAAAGGGCAGGATTTGGCCAAACTTAAGGGCTCAAGGTGGTGTGAAGAAGTGAGTGAGGAGGTTCTCTATTATAAGGGAGGAGAAAGGCACTTTTGGAAACTCAAAATATTAAAATATGGCAAGAATTTTCTAGGCACAAATACTTAAAAATGATCCATAATTGAAAATTAGGATACATGTTAGACCGTATCCTATGATCTTGTGATTATTTAACATTTTTGTAACTATCTTTGATTTAAATAATATATAATTTATTTTTATGTAAATGTGTCCTTTAAACAACTCAAAATCGATCTTAATATGTTAAGGATCAAATATTATTAATCCAACAATTTTTATACATGTTTTGGTTTTATTTTAAACCTTATAATTTTGATTTAGCCTTAATTAATCTATTTAATTTTAATTGTTGTAATAAAATTTCAAATATTAAAAGGATATAAATTTTTACTTATATGGTTTCAATTGTCCATAAATGGACATTTTATGTCATTTAAGACCATATATTTATTATTTTTAAATTTTTAATGATTTTTAGGATTTTTAAATAATATATTAATTTATTATTTTTATAAAATATCAATAGTATCAATTTTGACACTATTCATAACTTTGAATTTAATTAAAATCCAACCAGAAATATAACTTCAAACCAAATCATTTCATATACTCCTAACATGTCATAGTCCCATATAAAATTTATAGATCACCTTAATTAATTCACATTATATTTCTTTTAATATTTTTAAAACCATTTATTTGATATTTCTATTAATAAAATAATTTTTACATCACTATTTTTTAATCATTAATGGTAATTATTTAATATATAAAAATTATAAATAAATTACTATGATGTAGGTAATTATTTTATATTTCTGGATAATATTTAAAATCGATGTTATCTCCTGGTTATACCTTTATTAATATTAATATACTTATATAAAATGAGAGTGTGACATTTTTCCACATTCATTTATTTTAATAATATTCATGTCATATTCAAGTCATATTCCTGGAAAAGTATCCATTAAATGATTAATTTTCAAACCTTAGGTGATAAGGGTGGAATTTATCCACCCAATAAAATTTTTATAGGTGTTAGGGTAATTTTATAATATTATTTTTACCTTTAATTACATGATTTACCCTTAACTGTGGTAAATAAAAAAATTACTAGTTACTATTCATATTGTCAAAAAATAAAAGTAAACTATTTACATAATTTGAACCTATTGATTCTAAATATGTAATACATTATTCAAAATTCAAAACACATAAGTTACAGTAACTAAATTAAAATTAATCTCATTGATGGAACGAGAAAATGAGTTTTTTAAGTAAAAACCATCAAAAGATTGACATGTGTTTATATCCAATTTTAATGTGAAAATAATTAAAATAACATAAATTATATTAAATGATAAAAATATAATCTAATTATACTTTAAAACCATTCAAATTTTCAATTTAACACTAAATTACTTCGATGAAAAAAGTTGTTTTTAATTAAAATTTAGTATTTTCACTATTAATCAAAATATGAAACTTATCAAAAAATTACTAAAAATTGAACCAAAGTAAATTTTAATATTAAAATTTCCAAAAAATAAGTTTATTTTATAAAATTGAATATAAAAAGTGTCAAAACTATATTTAAAATGGGCACTCCATCAAAAGGTCGGAAAACAACATTTTTTTAAAAATACTTTTTTTATCTGAAAAATTGAATTTGTTCTTATATCATGTATATAAAACACATAAGATGAATAATAAAATTATATGGAATATATAAAATTTAAAATTTATTTAATACTATTCATAAAAGATTATTTAATGGTTAGGTTATATATTATATTAAATAATGATATTTTATTAATATATTGTTGCTCGTTAAAACTGTGCCTTGTGTGTAACGCAAGCCAATTCATTATTGTGTGTTGGGTAAGATTAAAATGGGGTTGTGTAAAAACAAAGTAAAAAAACAATACTAGAAACCACAACTATACCAACACAAATATCCCAACAGTTTTAAAAAATCGTTGGGATAGGTTTTATATACCAACAGTTCAATGGAACCGTTGGTAAAGGTCTGTTAATAGATGGTTTTACCAACGGTTCAATACAACTGTTGGTATAGGGGAGGAATTTTGAAGGGTATACCAATGGTTTTAAAAAACCATTGGTATATCACATCTATACTGAAGGTTTTTAAAAACCGTTGGGATAGAAAACCCCCAAAATACCCATGGCCCACCTACTTCCTGAAGATCTGTCTGCATTTTTCCCTAGCCGTGAGCCTTTGTCCTCATTTTTTCCTAGCCCCAAGACTCCTTCTTCCAGAATAGGATCTGTTTATTCTAAAAAAGAGACATATTCCACTTCAAATTCATAAGTGGTAACCGAGTTATATCTTTTTATTCCATTTATTTTGGCTTTTTTCATTCTATTTCGGTGAAATATGAATTAAATTTCTACTTTGGGTGCTCATCCTTGAGGGTGAAATGTTTTGAAAGGTTTTAACTCAATTTACACCTCTTTAATGTGTGTGTTTTAATGAAATTATTTCATTTTGAATTAAATGTTTGTTATTTCATTGTAAATTGATTTTTATTGAGGGGGGGGGGGGTTTCCAGGGTGGCTGTGCAGGTGGGGAGGGGGTGTGCAGGTTGGGAGGGGGTTGTGGGTTGTCCGGGGGGGTTGTCTAGGTGGGGTGGGGGGGGGGGGCTTTCTAGGGGGGTGGGGTTGTCCAAGGGGATGGGGGTGTCCAGGGGGTGGGGGAGGGGTGTCCAGGGGGTGTCTGGGGGGTGGGTGGGGGTTGTCCAGGGGGTGGGGGTGTTCAGGGGGTGGGGGCTGTCCACGGGGTTGGGGGGTGTCCAGGGGGGTGTCCATGGGTGTGTGGGGACTGTACAAGGGGGTGGGGGTGTCCAGGGGTGGGGGTGTCTAGGGGGTGGGGGTGTCCAAGAGGGGTGGGGGTGTCCATGGGGTGTCCAAGGGGGTGGGTGCTATCCAAGGGGGTGGGGGTGTCCAAGGGGGTGGGGGTTGTCCAAGGGGATGGGGGTGTCCAGGGGCGTGTGGGGACTGTCCAAGGGGGTGGGGGTGTCTAGGGGGTGGGGGTGTTTAGGGGGGTGGGGTGTCCAGGGGGTGTCTATGGGGGTGGGGGTATGTCCAAGGGGGTGGGGGTGTCCAGGGGTTGGTGTCCAGGGTGGGGGGGGGGGGGTTGTCTTGGTGGGTTGGAAGTGGGGGGTTGTCCAAGGGGATGGGGGTGTCCAGAGGGTGGGGGAGGGGTGTCCATGGGGGGGTGTCCAGGGGGTGGTTGGGGGTATCTAGGGGGTGGGGGGATTTCCACGAGGTTGGGGGTGTCCAGGGGCATGTGGGGACTGTCCACGGGGGTGGGGGTGTCCAGGGGGTGGGGGTCTGTCCACGGGGTTGGGGGTGTCCAAGCAGGGTGGGGGTGTCCAGGTGGTGTCTAGGGGGTGGGGGATTTTCCAAGGGGGTGGGGGTGTTTAGGGGTTTGGGTGGGGGTGTTCTAGGTGTTGGAGGGTTTCCAGGGGTTTGGGGGTGTCCAGGTGGTGTCTAGGGGGTGGGGGATTTTCCAAGGGGGTGGGGGTGTTTAGGGGTTTGGGTGGGGGTGTTCTAGGTGTTGGAGGGTTTCCAGGGGTTTGGGGGTGTCCAGGGGGTTGGGGGTGTCCACGGGGGTAGGGTTGTCCTGAAGGGTGGGGGTCCCAGGGGTGTGGGGGGGGGGGGTCTAGGGGGTGGCTGGGGGGGATGTCCATGGGGATGGGGGTGTACAGGTCGTGGGGTGGTGTCCAGGGGTGTAGGGGTGTCCAAGGGGGCAGGGGGTTGTCCATGGGGTGGTGGTGTCCAGGGGGTGGGGGGCTGTTCAAGGGGGTGGGGGTGTCCAGGGGGTGGGGGATGTCCAGGGGGTGGGGGTGTCCAGGGGTGTCCAAGGGGTGTGTGGGGGTGTCCGAGGGGGGGGGGGTTTCCAAGGGGGTGGGGGTGTCCACTGGGTTGGGGGGGTTGTCCACGAGGGTAGGGGTGTCCAGGAGGGTGGGGGTCCAGGGGTGGGGGAGGTGGGGGGGGGGGGGCTTTACATGGGGTATGGGGGTGTTCAGGGGGTGGGGTGGTGTCCAGGGGGTGGGGGTTTCCAAGGGGTGGGAGGGGGGTTGTACATGGGGGGTGTCCAGGGGGTGGGGGTGTCCGGGGGGGGGGGGGTTTCCAGGGGGTGGGGTGTCTAGGGGCGGGCGTGTCCAGGGGGTGGGGGGATATCCAAGGGGGTGGGTGTGTTGAGGGTGTGTAGGGGTGATCCAAGGGGGTGGGGGTGTCCAGGGGGTGGGGGGTGTCCATAGGGGTGGGGTGTTCAGGGGTGGTGGGGGTGTCCAGGGGGTAGGGGCTATCCAAGGGGGTGGGGTTGTCTAGGGGGTGTCTAGGGGGTGTGGGGGCTATTCAATGGGGTGGGGGTGTTCGGGGGGTGGGGGTGTCCAGGGGGTTGGAGGTGTCCATGAATCCCCCTATTCCCTCTCATATTTTTTGGGTTACACATTAGTTATCCTTTTTTAATTACTTGCATATTTTTTTTCAGAAGAAAGAAATGAAGCCAATTGAAGAGTGGCGACAGAAAAAGATGACGGACAACAATCCTCACATGACTGAGATGGGAATTCCACCACTAGTGTATGTATTGGGTATTTTATTTCAAATATATATATTTAAATAATATATAATGTCTTGTGATTAATTTTTTTTAAACATTTTTGCAGGATCCACCTCTTAGGTGACAATTATTTGATGAGCAGTCTAGTAGTGGTCCTAGTACTCAGGGTGTTCATACCGGGGGGGGGGGGGTACGAGAGCTAGGAGATATGGTCGGTATACCCAATTAGACCCTTCCCCTCCCACTGACATACCATCTATCCCACATTCTGATCTTAGTGTGTTGTTAGGGACACACGGGATATTTAGGCCTCCCATGTTTTCACCACCCTTTACATCTGAGTCTCCTCACCTGTCTTTACCATATCCCGTGATGATTCCCACTCCCCATCCAGCATTCGGCCAAACATCTATGTCATCTTATTTTACTTCCACTTCCTTAACTCTAAGCTTCTATATTCCATCTTCTTCGACTCATGATCCTCCAGAGTCTGTCCCTGTGGAGCATACATTGGGACCCACTCCACTTGTACAGGGTGTTCCTTCAGTTTAGGTGGATCCGACGACCCCCATTGATCATATTGCCACTAGTATATTTATAGAACACTAAAAAAAATTATACCCCTATTTATTTTCATTATTACATGTATTGATAGAATATTTTTTTTCTTTCATAACAGATACATCTACTTATTAGAGGCAGGGGCGGAGGCGTACACACATGCGTGTAGTGCATAATTGCCGCACACAGTTTATGGTGGACTGCAATGAAGATAGTCAAATGATTGAAAAAACAGAGCATCAATGTCGGAGTTTTTTTTCTGACAATGTCCAAATACTTCGACATCATTCTGGTTATCCCGATCTAATGGAGACATTTTCCAAATAAAGTCAAGGATAATGTTTGGGCAGAGATATGGGTAAAAAAGTATGTTGTATTTAATGATTTTTTTATTTATATGAATTAATATTTAGGTGTCAGCTTCAATTTAATTTCCCCAATGGAGAGGGTGCAAGGCCAACACGTCTAAAGGATTTAGGTGAGGTTTGGAGAGCCTATAAGCATGAGTTGTATATTGGCTATCATGCTAGAGTTGGCATAGAGTTAGAGGAGGTACCTGTCGTGGATGATTTTCAGATAGAACAATATTAGCAGATGATTACTCATTAGACGACTATCCAGTTTAAGGTATTAATCACATTTGAGGTATTTAAATGAAAATTTTCATGTTTTGCATTAATACTATCTTTGGTAATATTGAATTTTATTTAGAAAGCATCCAGAAGAAATTAAAAAACAATGATGCTAAAAAACACCTCCACATATTGGGATGTACTACGATGCTAGATCATGAGAGGAAGTAGGTATGACAGTTGTTTATAATTTTTCTTTACGACTTGAACATTCAATTGTTTCCTCCATAATTTATTCTGTTTCTAAAGTTTTCATATAAAGTTATGAAATTAATTATTGGTAACCAATTTTTAATTATGGTTTCCTATATTCAATGTCATTGTAGAGGAAAACATTGAATATTCAAGGACGTGTGCCTTGAGAAAAACTGTTTTTCTCAAGTATAAGGAATAAAGATGGAAGTGCTGTTAACGAACCTACTCAGCAACAGATTGTAAGTTTTACTTTGTTGATTTTAAATTTTAAAATCTATTTTGTAACTTAATAATATATTTATATTTTTAATAGGCTGCTTTAGAGGCCCTTGATGCCTAGGAACCTGACAATTTTGGGCCAAATGATCA
This sequence comes from Viscum album, assembly GCA_963277665.1. Lineage (NCBI taxonomy): Eukaryota > Viridiplantae > Streptophyta > Magnoliopsida > Santalales > Viscaceae > Viscum > Viscum album. The sequence goes on from OY728167.1 coordinate 692,792,439, forward strand.
TTTACATCAGGTGATGGGAGATGAGAACCCCGGTAGAGTACGATGCCAACCTGGGAAGAGTATAGTACCAACGAGTTATTGGGCCTCCTTAGGTACGATTTTTAGTTCCCCCAAGTTCCAGCATGTTAAGGCACAGGCAGAACAGGCTGAAAAAAGGGCCGCAGAGATAGTAAAATTGTCTTGTTGACACTCCTTTATGTCACAGAGTCCAACGAATGGAAAAGGGGAATACCTTAAGCACAAAGAGGGTCACCCTTTTAAGAACATCAAAAAATTGATGAAATCATGGACCATGAGCCCATTTGGAGTGAGGCGTGCAAGTCACTTGTGCGCCACCTAAGGGTCGTGTAGCTCACTTGCACGCCCTATTTTTTTTTCCCAAGGTGCAAGGTGGCCTATAAATATCCACTATGGGCCCCCATTTCAAAGACAAATTTTCCAAAAGTCAAATTCAATCTCTGGTCGCCCAAGTCTTCAACTCAACTCTTCTGAAAGATTCTACGGTAACTTTTTACCTAGAATGGAAGACTTGAAAGAGTATAATAAGGCCTAAATGTTTATAATTCATCATCAATTACACGCCTAAGTATCCAGACCACCTTAAAAAATGGAAACACTTGCGCTCCACCCTACCCCTTCGAGGAAAATTGCACGCCTCCCTTTTGGAAACATCTTAGGATAATAATAAATGCTTGAGTTAAGTCTCTCCCAAGTATTACCCTACAGATTCTTCATCACCCAAGTGAACCCATGCCGCGCAAGTACACTTCTGCGACCAAGAGTTGTGTGCCAACTTCATTTGTGTGCCTCTCTCATTTTCACCTCTCCTCTTCAAGATATTATCCCTTGAACCCCTTTTCAAATCTATTTATGGCATGGTTCCTTTGTTTACTTCCTTATCTGAAAAGAATTCTGTGAGAACCTCTCCCAAAACCTCACGAATTACAAGCTTTATGTCACTACGGTTAGAGGTTTACTCCATATAATCTCATCCTTTAAGATGAGAAGATATTTTGATCTCGGGCCTCCTCCTTAAGAATAATCCCCAATCATAATTCATTTAATTTGAGCCTCCTTCTCAAGAGTAAGCTCTAAGTCCACTTAACCTGGGACTCCTTCTCAGGAGTAAGCCCCAGTCATAATTTCCTTTAACATTGGGATTCCTTTTCAGGAATAATCCCCAATCATAATCCCCTTTTAATTTGGGCATCCTCCTTAGGAGTAAGCCCTGGGTTAAAACTCCAAATCTCCATAAAGTACAAATACCTTTATAGACCCTCCTCCTGGGATTCTTTCCTGAAGTAAGTCCTAGTCATCATCTACTTGGGCAGTCATACATATGTAAGCCCCACATCATTTCTTGTGACTTCATCTTTCATGGAACAATCGTCAAGTTTACTGATAACTCTTGTTTCTCACACTGATCATGACTCATGTGAGCTTAGAGTGCAAAAGTAATCACAACATCTCTTTTTGGGACGTTAACCATGCATAAGTCTCATATTTCATCACCCCAACTACTTGGACTTGGATCTCTTCCTTAAAATTAGAGTACGTAGGAAGCCTTTATAAGGTTCAAGCCCATCTTTCAATAATTCATTTCTGTCCCATATTACGTTAAACTATATCCTTATTATAGAACTATGTGGGTTCTGATTCTTTTTTAACGAGGATACGTAGGTAGCTCATTTGTGGGTACGATCCGAACTCTGAAATAATCCCTATCTTTCTGAATGACAATAAACTTCAAGTGCCCCACTAAGTGGCTTTAAAACCAGTTTGGTCATCATAATCACCAAGATATTTCTATATAATGTATTGAAGGATGACTAAGAATCTATAATACATACGGATGATTCTCCATTAATAGAGAACCTCAAATACATATAAAATATTCTCTAAATTCACACTTATCAATCATCGATTTCCAAATCTAAAGGAAAACTCATTTTCATGATTGGTGAATTAATAAGGATTCATGAACATAACATAAATATATAAGAGAGTCATGGAGTAGGAAATAATTACCCCTAAAAAGGTGTGATGAGCCTGACCTCCCATCCTCTCGACCAATGAAAATTCTTAAGCCCCATCGGTCCACAATTAATGAGCACCTACCTTTGGAAAGTAGGTCCAAATAAATATAGAATCATTGGGTGTTTCCGGTTATATGAATAAAACCATTAGAAACCGATTGGAAAGTTTGAACCTTAAACAAAAAAGTTCATCCCCATTTCCAGATGAAACAAAAAATGGTGAACCTGACGTGAATCCTTAACCAAGTTAAATGATGTTTTACTTATTTTTTAGTCCCCTATTAAACTCAATATGAGGGACAAAAAAGAAATCAATAACATATGTGATCTTCCAAAAGATGTATCCTGGCCAGACTTATCTTGATTATGTCTGCTATATCAAACAGGCACTCTTTTCCAAGATCTCTCTGTAACACAAAATGGCTTCTTTAAGTTTCACACATGTGAATGCATCGGCTGATGATCCTGCTGGATCCTCGTCCGATCTAAGGACGACATCACCTACTTAGCATCTTAAATGATGGGTTTCAAATGAATTGGTGAGGGAATACAGTCAACACGGTACCATCCCGACTCTGGAGGCCGCTCGACAAGGCCTCCAAATTAACAACTCACCCTGGTTGTCCGGATAGCGACGACCATTTTCAAGAAGTAGGTGGTGCCAACCACCATCTCCAACTGTTTTGGGTCTTTATCCCCAGAACACAACAACCAGTTCCTACCATATTACAGGGAGGTGGATCAAGAGGTAACTCAAGGCCTCAGTTCAAGAAGACAGGAGTCCTTCCCGAGGACTCCCACCAACAATCGTCGCCAGACTCGTGCGGTAGTGCACCCTAAACATGATGGGGGTATCGCCTCTAGGCGTTCAGCTCAGGTTACTCAGACTCGAGCACACAAGAAGAACCGTCAGAGGAAAAATTAGGTCAACAGGGAGCAGGTTCTTACCTCTTCCCCCACCGAAGAAGTCCATCAACCTAACTTGATGGAAAACAACGAGCTGGCATATACACCTGTCCGTCCTAATTTCATTGCCCAGCAGACTCGTCTGGTAGTAACACACCAATCCCACTAGGCAATTCTGGTGGTGTACTACAGGCAGACACATACACCTATTTATAAATCATCAGCTAGTCAGCAGGCTCATCTGACTGCATCTAAAGAAGCCCTCCAACCAAATGTGGTTACCACCTGTAAAAAAGCACATACACCTGCTTACACTCATCAATTCTGCCAGCACTCTCATATGCCAGTATTGAAGGAAGTTCATCAATCATATTCGGTGGAGAAAAATCAGCAGGCCCATACACCTTCAATTCATCAAGCTAACCAAAAGTCTCATTTGGTAGCACCTAGAGATGTCAATTGGAAATCTCCAATGAAAAATAGAAGGCAGACACAACTTTCTGCCCCCACACATGAGTACTGTTAGAATTCACTGATAGGAAAAGGATGATATGAGCAAGAACATACACCTACTCCAAAGAAGGAATGGTCATATATTCCTGTTCTGGCAGCTGATGTCACCAAGCACATTCTAGAAATGGTGAAAGAGCAGAAGAAAATCTCTACCCATATTCTGGATACCTGTGAGAATATTATAACAACTTCAGCGACATCACAGGGAAAGAAAAATAAATCTATCCCTATCATTGGAGTGACTCATCAACATGTCACCCCGGAGTAGATACACAAGTATGTTCCAGTCCAGGAGGGTCATGGGGATACTCCCTTATGTCATACGGATAATCAAGTCAGGCACATACACTGGATTTAAATGGAGATAGTCAGCCTAACCTAACCATTTCTCTTGATCAGGCACATACACCTTCCCATAATAACCACTTTTTCCAACAAGTGGTTTCCAAAGTGAGTAATAAGGCATCCAAGAAAAAGACTCATCCAGCACAGTTAAAAAATCAAGTGCCAATCTGCAATAAGGCCTTGCTCAATGCTAGATTTCTTGAAGCCCTCAGACAATTATCTATTGCAACTCAAGATTCTACTCCCTTATATACAAATTCTGGAAATAACAACAATAATTCTGAAGGTATTCATCGGATACTTTCCCATGAAGGCTTACTTCATGACAATTCGGTCAATCATGAAGCATCATCTTCATATGAGATCCAAGATAACCCTTTGCGCGTCCAGAAGAACAAGGTGAAAAAGGTTTCATCATTTTCTGTAACCCACCATGGTGGTCCTCCCCATGATGATGAATTTAGCTGCGAAAATCCTCTCTGTAGTAGTAATTTTCATTTCCTAGAAAATTCTTCAATGGAAAATGCAGTAACGAGAAAGTCCTCTTATCTTAAGGCACTTTCAAATTCAAAGCCATTCATGTCTGATGCCATACCTCTAGAATGTGAAATACTTTCTCAATCAGAAGATATCCTGGGATGTAGGTCATTCTCTGAACCACCCTTGGTTCATTCATCTTCTATTTTGACAAATGAATTCTCTACCAATATTGTTGAATCAGATGAAACAACAAAGAAGCACCAGCTTTGGTCCAACCAGGTATAAGAATCTTCATCAAATGACAAAGAGGAAGTGCTTAATATGAGAAAACAATTGGCGAAAGGTGAAATACCAGTCATTTTTTGGCCTTTAGCTAACTCTCAGTATGATATTCTAGAAATGTTGATAGAATTTTGTATTCACGATATTCATCTCAACATATGGAAAACTATTTGTCACTTAAACAAGAAAATATTACCTTATGATGAATATCAAAATCATTTTAAGGTAATAGAAGGGTTGCAACACCAAATTTACTTGGAATCTCTCTTAGATTCCCGACAACCAAAGGTTGAAAAGCAGCAGAGATCCCTTCAGCATATATTCCTTGACACATTAAAAAGGTTGCGCTAGTTAATTACCAATTCCCTGTCTGGTATTCATATTAGGGGATGGGGTGTTCACAGAGAATTACATTTCACTGTGCTCTCTAGTCACAAAGCCCACCAAAAGTGGTCTCATGTAATGTTATTTCCCATGGCTAGCCACAACTAACTGTTTTTTTGTGTAATCAAAGGATTGATCAAGAACAGGACTCAACTAGTTCTTCCCAAAGTCAGGCATATAAAGAACAAGTTGTCGAATTACTCTTGAATCAATCAAATGAGAATATCGAACAGGATTATCGTTTAGATAATGTGCATCATCATATGAAAGAGGTGTCAGAAATAATCCAATGGTCATCTGAACCAGGTGATTTGATTGGATGTCAGATGATGCATCCGGCCAATTTCCGGACTAAAATCTGCAACATTAAGAGAGATTTTAAGAAAGTTTCAGATGTAGCATCTCAACATCCACCTCAGCTTGCTAGGACGGGGACTCTTTTAATCCAAACCTCAGGATCAATAGAAAGGATTCGATGAGTTGAGAAGGGAAAATAGGAATAGCCGCAGTCCACCGGACTGGGGACTCTTTTGATTTCTCAATCTCTTCCTCAATTAAAGTCAGTCTTCTCTCAATTAGGGAAGAATCCACAAGAGGAACACAGAGCCAAATTATCAGTAAATCCCCTCCAAATTAAGGTTCATCATGAAGTTCATGAGGGATCAACCAAACAAAAGGCAATGTCTCATAAAGGACATGGAAGAAGTCAGTATCATAGAAACACTGACAGAAGGGCTGCAATGCGTTATGCATCGATAAATGTCATCAATGTCGTTCCCACTGATCCCCCAGAACATAAGGCTCACTCAGAGGAATCATATGAAGAAGTTCCTATTCAAGAGGTTGTATACACAGAAACAAATGAAGGAGGTGTGCGTACCAGAATCCAGAGGGATTCCCAGAGGAAAGACATTCCTTCGGGTAATACCCTTCCATACTCCAGAAAGGCACATACCAAGGAAAAGGGTAAAAGTCATGTTACATCCCACCCTACCTCTAGAGAAGGCCAATCACTCTCATTAGAGGAAAGTTTTGCACAACCAGAAGACGAAATTAGGGATTTAAGGAGGTTTAATGTAGAACTACTTCAAGTTAGTCTTACTCTAATCATGTTGGAGTTAATCAATCAAGGGAATTTTTTGCAGCTATTGGAATGAATCAAGATTATCCCACCTTTCAAGTACACACTCACAGGTCTAATCCTATGGGTCATACGCGAAAAAAACCAGCAATACTACCATCAACGGTAGTACCGGTCACCAAATCTTTCCAAACTATAGTTATTGCACCTTCTTAGGTCCAAGCTCAACCAGATGTTTCTCAATCATTAATGACTACCATTGAGTCATTAACAGCTTGGTTGGAAGTTATGGAAGCACGATGTTCACCAATGCAACCAGAGAATAAGGTTTACCCTGAATGGGTAGATCCAATTCCTCCTCCTCCACATTTTTCAAATGTCACCTTCCCCATTTTTAATGGTTCAGGAGATCAAGAGCAGCATTTGACACATTTTGTCTCTCGCTGCGATCCTATGATGGGAACTCTTCAACAACAAGAAGCAGTAAAAATCATGTGTTTTTTGCAATCATTGCAAGGACCAGCCTTTTTTTGGTATAAAATTTTACAATCTTGATCAATTATTGGATGGGAAGATCTTCGTCAGAAATTCCTTTTTCAGTTCCTCTCAACACTGCAGAAAACAACAGTTTTTTATCTCAAAAATTGAAAACAATGGGAGAATGAAAGAGCTTCAGAATTAATTTCTCGGTGGAAAGGATTAATATATTCCTTGAATATAATTCTCCCTAAAGAGGAGTTTCTAAGAATTTTCATGCAAAATCTTCGTGATGAATTACGTACACCATTGATCCCTATTAAAAACATAGGAGGGTTTCAAGAACTTGCTTCAATTTCCGAAAAAGTGGAAAATTCCATTACAGAAACAAGAGATAAGTCCAGTATAATTCCATTAGCTCCGGGAAGGAGAATAGGGAAAGCAGAGGCTACTACAGTTACACTTAAACAAGCACCTGTACCTGCTTCCACTTTAAAAACTTCATCATATCGAATTGCATCACCTTCTGAGCATTAACAACAATGGATGCCTCATCAATATGATCAAAGAGATCAAAGACAGAAACAGTCTGAGGATTTAAATAACAAAGTTTATTCTTTCTGAAATGAACAAGTTCCTGGTTACTTCATCTTAGCTCTAGAAATCAATCTGGTTCAGTTTCCAAGGCCCAAAAGGCCAAACAAGGAAGGATATGAATACCTCCCCAACTATTTCCCATTTCATCAGATGTTGGGGCATCCCATTCCAGAGTGTTTTGTCTTCAAAGACCTCCTGAAAAAGATGGTGGACTCTAGACAAGTGAAACTGAAAGGTTCTTCAGCCCAGGTAACATGTGTTACTGCTACTGATCTAGAGGAAGAAGTCAAGTGTCACGAAGTCAAAAGTATAAAGGCGTAGAAATATGATGATTGGACGGTCATGAAAATGATCAACTGAACTCATGCCATTTTAGGAACACAATTGAATCAACCAATTGTTTCTTCTGCTATTTCTTCCATAGAAAAACCCCCTTCATCAAAAGTAAAATCCTCAAAGAAGTGGCGTAATTTGAAGAAGGAAGGTCAGTGAGAAGAATAAGAGCTCATATAAAATCCTAAGTTGTTGTTGACTCTAGAAGATTTTATGCCATCTGTTTCAGAAGCATGGGAAAAACCCCACCAAACGGAACAACTTGAATTGGTTCATCAGGAAGAATCTTCATCAGATGAAGAATTGATCTTTGGTTCTATTAACATGATTTATTTAACAGATCCCTATTCCAATAACAGTTTCGATCATGATGAGACTAAGTTCCTGTATCTAACAGAGGAATTAGAGGAAGAAAAATAGGTCTAGGATATAGAGGAATACATGGATATTCCAGAAGCCACTATTGCATTCTTACCCCTACTAGAACTGTATATGTGATATAAACTCGTGGCAAAGCCCTTCAGCGGGCTCAACAAGAATAAGAAAGTTCTTCCACACATGGAAGATTCAGTCCTAACACAGTTATTTTGGAGGACCGGTTAGAGGTTACACCTTCTTCCTCTCAGAAAATAGAGAGACCAAGTCGGTCTAATCTATCTAAGTCAGGAGTGTTTCCAATTCCTGCCCTGATACAGGATGCATCTACTAACAAAGTATCAACTTCCAAGGCACATGAAAAACCACATTTTCATGCAGGGAAACACATAACTTTGGACCAAAATTATGATGTCTTGAAATATTTGGCTCAATTACCGGCCAAGTTATCAATTTTGGATGCCTTGAATCTATCAGAAGATCATTGAGAGGTTCTTATTGAGGCTTTTTCAAGTCCTCTATAATTCAAAACTAAAATTGTTTCAGCTGAGGTCTACAATATAGAGAATGATCCTACAGAATGTCATATAGTGATATCTTTTACATATGAAGATGAAGATGAAGATGATGTTGTACATGGAAATATCAGCCCTTTGTATCTATCTGGAAAAGTCAATGACATAGACATCCGACGAGATTTCATTGATAATGGATCTGGAGTCAACCTCATTCCTATTCGTATACTTCGTCGATTGGGCCTCACCGAATTTGATTTATCTCCTTCTACTTTGATGTTTCAAGGATATGATAAGAATGAACAAGAACCTATGGGTGAGATTACATGCAGAATTCAGTTTGGAGACCTTGTGTCTAATTCATATTTCATGGTTTTCCATCAGGACACTGCCTTCAACATTTTTCTTGGAAGACCATGGCTACATCAGCATGCAACCGTACCTTCGGCATACCATCGATGTCTCAAATATATTTTCAATGGTCAAATTGTTAAATTTTATAGTGATAAGGCCCCATTCAAAATGTGTGAATCTTAATATATTGAGACATAATTTTATCACAGGGAGGGAAAGAAAAAATCCAAGGAAAAGGAGGTCACCAAAATTAATGCTCCAAATGGTTTGGAAAAGATTCCAGTAAACCCATTCATACATGTGAGTATAGATTATGTGTTTCTTATCAGTCAAATTGATAGGATAAACCTAAATCCATACACTCTTATAGAAACTTCCCTAATGTCAATTATGGAAGTTAAGCCAGACAGCATGGGAGAATTTGTTGATTCGCCAAGCTGTGATGAAATCTTAAATGGAGATGTCTTCATTTCATCCGCTGAAATCCATCAATTCTATACTTTATCAACCAAGATAGAATAATTTATATCAATACCCAAAGAAAACAATGATGTCAATTCTTAATCCATAATCTCCTCTATATCCCCCCAGGAAGACCCTTCATCATCAATAGGGTCAGAAATGGTTGCCTCTTCTTCAAGATGTTCAAATTTTAACTTCTCCCATAACCATAGGAATTCTGCTTCGTTATCTACTATGAAAGTAGAAATATAAGAAGTGACACATATTGAATAAGAAGAGGAAGATCTCAAGGATACTCCCCCAGTATTTAAAGAGGGTATCTCTACCACTGTGTATGAACTCAGAGAAATAAATCTGGGTAAAAAAGAAGATCCATGCCCCAATTTAATTAGTGCAGCCATGACTCTTGAAGAGAAAGAACTATATACTTCGTTTCTAAAGAAAAATCGAGATGTATTTTCTTGGAATTATAAAGAAATTATAGGTCTTAATTCTGATGTTTCCACTCATCATTTGGGTTTTCCAGAAGAACATCGAGGATTTAAGCAAGCAAAAAGAAGAACACACCCAACTTATGCCTCCAAAATTGAAGATGAATTTGATAATATTATCAAGGCTAACTTATTCAGAGAAGTTAAATATCCCAAATGGCTATCTAATATTTTCCCTGTGAAAAATAAGAATGAAAAAATTAGAGTTTTCATTGACTTCAGAGATCTTAATCAGCATTGTCCCAAGGGTGATTTTCCGGTTCCGATCACAGAACTCTTAATTGATGCAACAACTGGCTACGAAGCACTTTCCTTCATGGATGGTTACTCTGGGTACAATAAAATACGAATGGCCCTAGAAGATGAGGAGTCTACAGCCTTTAGAGCTCCTCAAGGTGTGTTTTGTTATCGAGTAATGCCATTTGGCATGAAGAATGCAGGTGCAATGTATCAACGTTCCATGAACCAAATATTCAAACCCTTTTTAGGGAAATTTGTTGAATGTTATGTGGATGATTTGGTGGTTAAATCCAGACAACGTCCTGATCATTTGGTCAATCTGGAAATCATATTCAACAAAATTTGACTATAAAATTTGAAGATGAACCCCTTGAAATGTGCTTTCGGGGTAATCTCAGGAAAATTTCTCGGCTTTGTTGTATGCCATCGTGGTATTGAAGTTGATCCTGAGAAAAAAAAATCAATCATGGACATGACACCTCCAAGAAATTTTAAGGAATTAAGAGGACTTCAAGGACACTTGGCATATATTCAGTGTTTCATTGCTAATTTGGCAGGAAAGTGTTTACCCATCACCAGATTAATGAAGAAGGGAATCACCTACCAGTGGATTGAAGAATGTCAAGAAGAATTCAATATCCTCAAGAAATATCTCTTGAGTCCACCGGTATTAATGCCGCCAATTGAAGGAAGACCACTTATTCTCTATGTGACATCTTTAGAGTGATCATTGGGTGCCTTCCTTGCCCAAAAGAATGATGCTGGGAATGAAAACATCCTTTAATATCTTAGTCAGACTATGCTTGAGGTAGAAACTCTATATTCAAGTATTGAAAATTTCTACCTATCATTAATCTTTGCAGTTCAGAAATTGAGACACTACCTGCAAAATCATGAGGTCCAATTGGTATCTCACAATAACCCGCTCAAATTTATCCTTAGTTGTCCAATGATTATAGGATGTCTGGCAAGATGGGAAGTTATTTTGCAGTAGTTTGATATCTAGTATGTGTCTCAAAAGGCAATAAAGGGCCAATCTTTGGTAGATTTCCTTGATAAAAACCCATCTGTTGAAGATACATCTTTAAATATTCAACTTCTGTATGAGGAAGTCTTATCTATTAAAGATAATCCTCAAACATGGGAAATGTACTTTGATGGTGCCTCTAGAAGTCCAACAGGGAAGAAAATAGAAGATCCTAAATTCAACAAATTTGGGTTAGGAATCATGCTTATTTCCCCAGAAAAGGCAGTGCTACCCTATTCCTTCTTATTGTCCAGAGGTGGTACAAACAATGAAGCAGAATATCAAGCTCTCATCGCAGGCTTGGAATTGGAACTTCAGACACACATGAATCACTTGAAGGTAAAAGGTGATTCAGATTTGGTAATCAAATAAATCAATGGGGATTATGCCATTAGAAAAGAAGAGTTAATCCCTTTGTGTGATTACATCAGAGAGTTAATGGTGGAATTTCCCTCAGAACCGACATTTTCTTATGTCTCACGATCACAAAATACCCATGCTGATGCACTGGATAATGTAGCCACATCCCTGGCAGATCCAAATCGGGATGAAACAATCATCATTATTTCCCACTATCGTATAGTTTCACCTTTTGTTCAAATCAAAATAGAGGAAATCAATGTAATCAATCCCATTTCTAAACCATATGGTCATACTACAGGATGGATGACCCCTATTAGGGAATACCTTCAAAATGGAACACTCCCACCTGATAGAGCCAGGAAAGAACAAGTTTGGAAACGTGTGGTCAATTTTACTCTTTATGATAGCCTACATCACAAAAAAAATCTCTACAAGAGAGGTTTTGATGGAATTCTATTCAGATGTATTTATGGTGAAGAGAAAATGGATGTTATGAATAAAGTACATTCAGGAGTCTGTGGTTCCCACCAGTCTGGACATAGACATTCTGGTCAAATTTGAAGACATGGATACTTCTGGCCTTCAATGATGCAATATTGTGTTGATTTCACTAATAAGTGTCACTCTTGCCAAGTATGTACCAACTTCATTCATCAACCCCTGAAGTTTCTTCATACGACTAAATACTCCTGGTCGTTTTCTACATGGGGAATGGATGTAGTAGGACCTTATCCTCCGGCTACAGCTAAGCAGTTTAAGTATATTCTTACTACTACTGACTTCTTTTCCAAATGGGAAGATACAATACCTCTCAAATAAGTCGGTGCTAAAATCATTGTTATCTTTTTCAATTCCAACATCATTACTAGATTTGGTGTTCCTCATACCATATTGACGGATAATGGCACCAATTTTTGTTCATCCGAGGTAAGAAAATTGTATCAAGAATACAATATCAGATCCAACCATTCATCTCAGTATCATGAAACAACTAATGGTCAAGTAGAGGCTTTCAATAAAACTCTTTAAAACATACTTCAAAAGATGGTGGATAAAGATAAGAAGTTATGGCCTGATAAACTTTTTCATGCTCTATGGGATTATCGGACTACCACCCGCACTGCTACACGATCAACTCCATATTCATTAGTATATAGAACAGAAGCAGTCTTGCCTATTGAAGTCTAATTACCTTTGCTTAGAGTCTCCATTTGTGATCATTTATCTACAGATTAACAATCTCAAAATCGATTGGATGAATTGGAACGACTAGATGAAAAAAGATTGTGCACGCTGCACCATTTAGAAGCCTATCAGAATCGAATAACACGAGCTTTCAATAAAAAAGTTCATCTTCATTCATTCATTCAAGGAGAATTGGTATTGGTCCTCAAAACCACAACAATACCGGGAAAGAAACCTCCAAAGCTTGATCTAAAGTAGCAAAGACCTTACTCAATACATTGGGTCTACTCCAATGGAGCTTATTCTTTAATATCAATGTATGGAGAACTCATTACAACTCCAACCAATGAATGATTCCTGAAGAAGTATTTGGTGTAACACAAATACACCCATTGTCCTTTCTACAGGACATTAAACTACATAGCCCCCTCTATCATCCAACATGATGTTAAACTATGCATCGTCCGAGCTGCAGGACGTTAAACTGCCAAGAACCTCATTTCTATGACACATGACCTTAAACTATGATCTCTGCATGAGCAATTGTCTTTTAAACTCTGTTGCCATGAGTGCCCTGGGCAGCTAACCATGCATAATCCCCACACCATCCTTCATCATTGCATCTTTCACGACACGATCGTTAGGTTTGTTTCTGCCTCTTGTTTCTCACACCGAGCATGACTCACATGATCTTAGAGTAAGCTTCGACCATGACATCTTCTCTGGGCTGCAAACCACAATTAAGTCCCAACATCATCTTTGGATCGTTGTTTTCAAGTACACCCCGATCACTGAATTCCTCTCAATTGAACTATGCGGACTTTGATCCTTGCCTCCTAGGCTGGGTACGTAGGCAACCTCCTGAGGTTCAAGCTCGAAACCACTTTCTTCACATCGATTCACCTCCATCCCATACAATGTTGATCTGTTAAGTCCCTGTCAACCATCTTATTCATATCGGTTCACTTTCATCCCACATGAAGTTAAACTGTGTACGTCCCATTGTCCAAGCTATATGACGTTAAACTATATAGTCTCCCATTGTCCTTAATGCAAGAAATTAAAGTTCATATCATTGGTCCATGCTTATGACCTTAAACATATTTTCACTTTTGTCCTGTATAACAATAAACTGCAATAATCCCTGATATCCTCACTCGAGATGAATCATCATTGACATGGTCTCTAACCATGTCATATTTTAAGAACTACGTAAGGCTTGATTCTCATCATTATGAGATATGTAGTGACACCCAAGTCTTTAAACATGGGTCTAGCCATAATTTCAATAAAGTTCTCTTTAACCCTCATATGTACGAACCAAATCAGTACAAAGGGTATTTCAGGTACTACGTGCAGCTTGATTCCCATCCTCATGGGATACGTAGGAACGCTTGAGCATTCCTCGAGTCCAGCCCCGAGCCTTTGGGCCTAACCCCAAACTCCACTTTCAGTCCATTGGCTGAAAAGTCCCCTTGGGAGAACATGGTGTGATATGGAACACCCTGGTGTTTATTAACATCAGGTTTATAACAAATTCACAATGTGTCTCCCTCACTATGGTCTGAGCTCTATGACCCTAAACTAAGATCTTTCATGCTCTCATCCTGCACAACGTTAAACTGTATTTCAAGAACTGTGTGTGGCTTGATTCTCATCTTAATGAGATACGTAGTGACATCTAGAATCCCAATTCAGGACCTAGCCACGACATTATAAAAAATATATTCAAGGTCTCCATAACCCTTTTCTTGACTTCTGTTCGCAAAATGTCTGATACCTGAGAGTTCTTTTACCTGATTATGCAGCACGTGCCCTTAGGTGGCCTTGCATAAGTTGTCTACATAACGGACCTGTTAGCCAAAATATGCTACTATTTGACCATGGAGCTTATGTCCCAGTTGGCCCTGCATAATTCAACCTCCATAATGGGTTTTTCAAGTAATGGTAAATTCATTCTTAGGAGAAGCCTCTTTTGTCCCTATTAGTCTTAATGGCGATATGTAGGGATCTGCAAAAAAAACTGACATCCTTAACATATTTCTTCCATACTCTTTTTCATGATCTTAAAGTATTCAAGTCTATGGTTTATAATTTCCCCCTTATCCATATGTTCAGAGAAATATGAAATAACCTTGGACTACTTGACCATATGTTTTATAATGTTTATATCTTCGGTTTTAGTCATATGATTTAAAACCATAGATACCTTTTTTCCTACGTTTGAGTTAGACCTTCATAGAAATCACATTCCTCCAATTCTTTGACAATTCTGATTGGAAATATCCTCTCCATATTCAAGTACCTTTCTCCATAAAGCAGACTCTATGATTTGGAAAATTTGAATCTCCATAAAACTTTCTTCGGCTTTTAGCAATATAAAGTCAAATTTCTGAGAGTTCTTTTTCCTGACTATGCAGCACGTTCCCTTAGGTGGCCTCGTATAAGTTGTATACATAAAAGACCTTTCAGCCAAAAGATGCTACTATTTGACTATGCAACTTATGCCCTAGTTGGCCCTGCATAATTCAGCCCCCCATAATGGGTTTTTCAAGTAGTGGTAACTTCATTCATAGAAAAGACTTCCTCTAATGACTTTTAGCTCTTTTCCCATGTCATTCCTCAGATTCAAAATTTATCAAGTCACAATTTAAATTTTCCCCCCCTCCATTCTTTAATATAGTAATATGTTTCCAAACAAATTATCAAGAATTGAGTCAATATCATCTATTCAGTCAAAGATATTCGACCTTAAATATAATACTTTTATAGTCCAACATGCATGAATTTAAACTGCCAATAACAAAAGACATGGTAATCATTAGATTGGGAACTTGTAAAGGGTACTATAAAAAAAAGTCGAGTCCCAGCTCGCTAAATGTACATTTTGTATGATTTAGGCAATATTGAGAATTTTAAAGATGCAACGTTTGTGGGGTTGTTTATATAAGCCTAGTAAAAATCAAACTATGTTTAATAGGCCCATTGGCTTAGGTAAAAAATAAGAGAAATTATCAAGAAAATGAAGGTACAGATGATTGAAAATGAACTGTTTCTTCATTGATGAGAAATATTAGAAGAACATCCACAGACTGGAGTCTCTTCTCTTTTTTTTCTTTCTGAAATTATAGAAGACTTTCAACATGATTCCTCATCTATTTCACAGCATCCCGAGCTTCATCAGTATCCAATTGAAGTTCATTTACTCAACTAGCTTCACTCTCTTCAGCTCGACGAAGTTCTTTTTTGGTATCTATGATGGCTTTTATACCATCCGCTTGGACTTATTCCAACAAATTATAAAGCTGGTAAAGCTCCCCAGTAACATCATCTAGATCTTTCTGAAGGTGCAAATTCTATACAATCTTCTCCTTGATCTTCTGATTTAGTTCCTTCATCTTTGCAGCATGATCAACCTCATCTTGGGACACTACAGCCTGAAATTCCCTGATATTGGTCATCAATCTAGCTCTAATCAGGTCTTGATGACACCAATGCTCTTGATCCCTTATTCTAATGAATTGTTTCACTGCGACATGGATTTCTTGATATCCAAAACCGCCAAGTCCCAGCATGATTAACAGGGATAAAAGTCTTGGAATTTTTTAAGCTAGTTATTCAAGAGGCATCTCAGATATTATCTTCCATATATTTTTACATGCCTTGCGACATGAGAATTGGAGCGCCTTTTTCACCTCTGGGTTTGATTCAGAATCACTATCACAGGGAGGAACATAGTATGGTATTAATTCACTTAAGGAAGTTCCCTATTATGCTTCTTCCCTAACCCTGGTTGCTTCACCTTCTACTACTGTTTGGGTTGAGGCTGAGGCTTCACCTCCAGATCTAGCCATTGAAGTTGACAGCCCTGTTTGGTCAATTGAAAGTGTGGTTAGTTTCAAAGGATAGTAAAATTTGATTGATTGTCTTGCAGGTTAAGTAAGCCACAAATATTATCATCTTTTACTTAACAGTAGATCAGCAACTTGTGCAGACTCCTCCCCATCTTTCCTAACTTCAACAGTATTTTCATGATGGGTTTTAGGAGGGTTTTTCATGATAATTTCCACCTGAGCTAGTGTTTCTGCAATAACAGGGTTGACACCAATGTCTACACCCCTTTCAAGCATTGTTGGTTCAGTAGTTTCTTCAGATGGAATTGTACATTTTTTAACCAAATATGGTTAGAAGTGTAATAATGATAAGATTAACCGGACAAATGATTAAACTCACTTCCAGTTGATTCTATAAATAGATCTCCAAAATCTTCTAAATCAGGTGGTAAATTAACATGTTCTAAAATTTATTCAAAGGACATGCCGAGATTCATCATTTTATCCAATGATGTCCCATATCCCAGGTTAGTCTCACCAGTGGGAGCACTCGACATGTCTTCTTCATGGATTTCATCTAGAAATCTCTGACCACGGATAGCTTCTTCAAAGATAGTTGTGGGGTCATCTTCGGTGGTTTCCAAATGTTCTGGTTCATGTGTTGAACCTGAAACATCACAGAATGAAAGTCAATTTTTGTCTCATTTGAGGTTCTATGAAGTATTGTTAATTTACCAGAAGTCTCTTCTATCCTGGCATCAAAAACAGGAACGGTGTTGGGAATAGATTTTGAATTATCTTCTCTTAGTATTTCTTTAGGAACGGTCATTTTAGCAGGAACATTCACCCTCCGTTGCACTCTTAGGATGGTCAGTCCTTTCCCTTAAAGGTGAAACTGAAGAAGCCCCTGTAATCCCGAGAAGTTTGAGCACTTTTTCATAAGTTAAGATTCATGACTACCAGAAAGACTTACCACTACTGATAAAGCGTTTGGTTGTGGTCTTCTTTCTTCGATGCCTTTGTTTCATGGCCTCTTTGGGTGGACTGGTGTCATCATCTCCGAAAATAGGTATCAGAGATAATAACGCCCTTTCAAACTCCTCATCCATGACTTGCTGGCCTGGAGATACTTCGCCCGGCTCACGAGGAGATCCAGTGGCTCCAAGAGCGGTGCCACCAGGGCTATACCATGGAGAACATATATCATTGGTTCTTTCCTTTACAAGCTGCAGGATGAAGAAGATTATTTACATGAATAACAAAGCTTTGACTAAATTCAAATTGCAAAGAAAATAGAAATATTAGAAAAAGGAAACTTACATCTTTAGAATCCATGTAATCATGCCAATCTTCATCTAATGAAGGACCAATCCCCTCAGTGGTACCCGGGTCCATCATTTCCTTCACCCTCTTGGTGACAGGAACTGACTTATCAGTGGCATATATGAGTGTTTCTAGCTCTTTGATGTAATCCCTCACTTCATTGGGGTTGTCCTCAAAACGGATGTCAGAGGAAGCCTAAAGATTCCCCACTCCAGGGATATGAAGCCCTTCGTATAAGTCCATCCAGGTGGTTTCAGCATCACAATATAAAATCCACCATGTCCAGACAGCCTCTGGTCGTGAATATTCAGAATGTGCACCAGAAGGCCACAAAGAGGGTCCTGTAATCTGGGATTTCAACTTCTTCCTAGCTTCTGCAATAACAGATAAAGGATAAGAAAATGAAACTTGTTGCTCTTTAAAATAATGGTGACTAAATTTACTCAATGATGTAACTCACCAGGATTCGATGGAGTAGGTATCTTGACTCTGGCATGCATATTATATCTGGCATGAGGCTGCTTTGACGCATTTCGAGCCTCATCATCCTCATCCTGGGAATCCACTGAATCAGCTCTAGGTGAGGAATATTCACCTTCCAGATGAAAATCTTCTTTCCTAATGGTTCTCTTCTTTATCCCCACCCAATGGATCGGCTGATTCAGAACCCCTTCAGGGTATGATGCTACCCAGCTCTTAGCATACCATATAGTCAATCGACTTGCCGCATCAACAGCTGGTAGATCAAATACTGCCCCAATATTCTCTATAGATGTCAGCAACCATAGTTGATGAGAAACCATCAGATGTTGCTCTATCCTGACATGCACTGTAGGGGATATGGTAATTTTCTTTAGACATTTTAATTGACGTGAAAATCTATATGGAGCATTAGCCTCGCATATAATCTCTCCATAAATCCTTGTGGCCACTGTACCATATCTACATGCTAGCATATATGCCCTTAACTCCATACTAGTTGTTCCATCATCAACAAATCACCCTATTGGCAGATTTCCATAAGGAAAGAAGTGAAACTCCTTGAACATGCTCTGCCTTATTTTAATTTCATAAGCGTTGAGGGATAGGGGAGAAATTCTAGAAAAAACCTGAACAGACGGCCGAAAAGAACTTCCAAGAACCTATACCACACTTTGTACAAAATATGTCCTAAAATGGGTAGCGATCCATCCCCATAAAACAGGGAATGGTCCCACTATTCTTAGCGGAGACTTACCCAAATAAACATGAAGTAAGATCCTATGAATATTTTCCAAAACTGGGGTGGCCAACCCAACCATCTTCCTTTCATCCAGCTTGGCTGCAACGACAAAGGTCCTCGGCCTCACACCTCCTTTTAAATCCCGAACTGGTAAAAGGTAAAAAATGAGCCACAAGGCCAACAATCCTTCCAGACGGGTCATCACTGGAATTTTTTGGTTCACTTCATACCCCCACTTATCAAACTCTTGCTTCCAGATTTGTCCAAACTGTGCCCGGAGCACCCCTCTTTTCTACTCTATGGAAACTAGTAGGACGAGTGTAGGAAGTTCTCTTCTCTCTCTTATTAATCAGAAACATGTCCATCCAATCCTCTGGATGGATATCTTTTTTGGAGTGTGTTTTTGTGGTGGTGGTATTATTAAGCTTGTAGAAAATTTTCATTAACTCTCGAGCCAAAGTCGGAGTCTTCTCCGAATCATTCCAGGTCACCTTGGGGGGGATGAATTCATCATACATATCTCCAAAAAATTGGAGCCCCTGAAATCTTGTAGATGTCCCATAAACTGATGCCTACTTATCCATGAGTCAGATGGAAAGAATTCATTTCCGGGCTCCAGCGGCTGATTAACTCCGGCACAAAATTGTCATTCCTATAGACATATGTCTGCCCAGCTCAGAAAGCTTCATATATTGCAGATCCCTTCAGATCATCGACAAAATTTGCATAGGTTTGTCACACCCAATATTCCCACATCTAAGTCGGCTTCACACCTCCTCCAGGATGGAGATCCCAATTCTTCTTCCATCCCTTAGATTGGTCCATCTGAGAATTTTGGAAAATAGAGGGATAGCAATGCGGCTGCAGCTCAGGTGTATGAGGCTTCAGATCTGGAGCACATGGGCTATGATGCATTATGTATGCCATCTCCACTGTCTCAGTATTAACAAATGATTATGCAACTGAGACATTTTCTGAAGAGAATT
Source organism: Viscum album (assembly GCA_963277665.1). NCBI lineage: Eukaryota > Viridiplantae > Streptophyta > Magnoliopsida > Santalales > Viscaceae > Viscum > Viscum album. The sequence continues at coordinate 692,812,249 of OY728167.1, forward strand.
TGGTGTAGGTCTGAAACCATGAATGAAGGATATAATTCTTTACCTCTGGAATGTTGACTCCTTGAAGTTGACCATGTCCATACAAGGGAAAGTTGATTCTCTATGGGAAATTGGTATGATATTTCTTCAAGTACTTATCCAAATCTAGGAGAGTACTGTCACAGATAACATAATAGTCATGGCCAATGACATTCATCATGTCATCTATTCTCTTGCTGGCCAACCCATCAGTTGATCCAATTCTTCTAGGAGCCATTGAATCTCCACAAATATCAAACAATAAACTTTTAAGTAAGTTTTTTTTGTGAAATTTAGATGAAGGAAATCAAAAAAATGGAAAATTCATTAAGGCGCGCAAGTCCCAACTTGGCATGCAAGTCAAAATTGGTCGCACAAGTGTTTCCGCCCAAGTCATGGTGCGAAATTCAAATACCTTCTACAGAAGCGCGAAAAAATCCAGAAGGGAGATTCATCAAAGACATAAGCACCTTCGCGATGAGAGCTCAAGTTGCTGGAAGACGGGTGAGTTTGCGCGGGAGTGAGCTTGTATATATAGTTTATCTAGAACACCTATGCACCCCAGCATTTGTGAGCCAAACTTGAATGCCACAAACCCTTGATTTCCCCAGCTTTACCTCAGAGCCAGATCCTCTTTCATTTTCAGATCCATCTCTGAGGGGGGACTTTTTTTGACACTCCTTTCCATCATAGAGTCCAACGAATGGAAAAAGGGAATATATTAAGCACAAAGAGGGCCACCCTTTGAAGAACATCAAAAAATTAATGAAAGCATAGACCAGGAACCCATTTGGAGTGAGGTGCACAAGTCACTTGCGCGCCACCTATGGGTCGTGCAGCTCACTTGCGCACCCTATTTTGTTTTTCGTCCAAGGTGAAAGGTGGCCTATAAATAGCCCCTCTGGGCCCCCATTTCAACGATGAATTTTCCAACAGTCAAATTCAGGCTCTGGTCGCCCAAGTCTTCAACTCAACTCTTCCGAAAGCTTCTAAGGTAACTTTTTACCTATAATGGAAGACTTGAAGGAGTAGAATAATGCCTAAGTTTTTAGAATTCATGAACACTTGGACTCCTAATTATCCAGACCTCCTTAAAAAATGGAAACACTTGCGCTCCGCCCTACCATTTCAATGAAACTTGCATGTCGGCCTTTTGGAAACATATTAGGATAATAATAAAGGCTTGAGTTAAGTCTCTCCCAAGTATTACCCTACAGATTCTTCATCACCCAAGTGAACCCATGCCATACAAGTACACTTGTGCGGCCAAGACTTGCACACAAACTTCATTTGTGTGACCTTCTACTATTTACCTCTCCTCTTCATGATATTAGCCCTCAAACCCCTTTTCAAAGCCATTTATGGCATGGTTCCTTTGTTAGATTCCTTATCTGAAAGGATTTCTGTGAGAACCCCTCCCAAAACCTCATGACTTACAAGATTTATGTCACTAAGGTTAGAGGTTTCCTCCATATAATCTCATCCTTTAAGATGAGAAGATATTTTAATTTTGGGCCTCCTTCTCAGGAATAAGCCTCAATCATAATTCCTTTAATTTGGGCCTCCTTCTCCAGAGTAAGCCCTAAGTCCCCTTAACCTGGGCCTCCTTCTCAGGAGTAATCCCCAATCACAATTTCCTTTAAAATTGGTCTTCCTTTTCAGGAATAATCCCCAATCATAAGTCCCTTTTAATTTGGGAATCCTCCTTAGGAGTAATCCCCGGGTTAAAACTACAAATCTCCATAAAGTACAAATACATTTATGGACCCTGCTCTTGGGATTCTTTCCTGAAGTAAGTCTTGGTCTTCATCTACTTGGGCAGTCATACATATGTAAGCCCCGCATCATTTCTTATGATTTCATCTTTCATGGCACAATCATCAATTTTACCAATACCTCTTGTTTCTCACACTGAGAATGAATCATGTGAGCTTAGAGTGTAAAAGTAATCACGACATCTATTTTTGGGCCGTTAACCATGCATAAGCCCCATATTTCTTCACCCGAACTACGTGGACTTTGATCTCTGCCTTAAAAGTAGAGTACATAGGAAGCCTTTATAAGGTTCAAGCACATCTTTCATTAATTCCTTTCCATCCCATATGACGTTAAACTATGTAGAGAACCAAAGCTTGAAGTACATGGACATTACATTACTTTTGCGGAATACTTAGTACATAAAAAAAATAGACACACAAGGACCGTAATAGTTTAGTGTCTTTGAAAACTCAGAATATAATCTTCTAATTGTGGTGAAAGATCATCAACATCTCCCATAAATATCGTCCTATTTTTTCTTACCTAAAAATTTTCTTTATATGATGGGGAAATGAAAACATAAAAGGGGTGAGCTCAAATGCTCAGTAAGGGTAAACAAAAGAAATATCAAACATATCATATTTATAAGAACGTAACATTTTTAAAATCTTATCCTGCAAATGAGATCATAACATGGGATAAATCATAGAAGTGAAATGTAATTCCAATAATCATAACTTAAAACATGAAGCTTTGTGGCATACACACATAATCATAGAGAACCATTTCTTAGTAGTCAAGACTCATAGCCAATACTATCTTAGCAGACAAATTCAATTTCTGAACCGATTTCACTCCTCGTTTCTGGCCTGTTTGACTGAACCGGTTTAACCTGCCGTTCCAGCCATGTCTAGATCATGAGATATAAATCTTTACCCAATGAATTTGAGGGAGATATAGGTCCCACCCATCTCATAATTATACCATTCTTATGTGTTCCAAAAGATCATAAATCATACATCATATCATAACCCATGTAATAAAAATGGGAATCATAAACATCAAGCCATCATAACATAATCCATATAAGAAAAAAATGAAATCATAAAAATAATTCCATCATAACATAATCAAATCAATGTAAAAAAATAGGTATAGAAACAGAACCCTATATTATCTTAGATGGAAAATAATTTTGATAAAACACTTGAACTTCATTCTTGAGGAAAATATCATTTCTACTTCAAAAACATTTTTCCTTTCTTAACATGTCATACAATTTTAAACTAAAAGAAGTTGATTAAAAATAAACATGAAAACTTTTAAAGGAATCTTCTTTGAAATAATGTTCTAAAAATCCATTCATGTTGTATAAGTTAAAAAAACATTTTTCTCGTACTTATGTTAGAAAAGTCAAAAAGTACCTCGTACGAAAAACGACAAAAGATTCCTTTCATATCTTTTACTAAAAACTCACCGAAGGGTAAAATTGGATTTAAACAATTTTAGGTGTATGGAAATAATATTACATATTGAGGAAACATGGATGTGGATGTAAATATTCCCCCGTAAATTATGAAGTATAAACAATCTCGGATAAAAATGAGATTGTGAGATTTTCCCTTACCTTAGGTCCGATTTGCTTCGTAAGTGTCTGAAACTCCTGTATAATGATTTAAATAATGTTATTCACTTATTCCAGAATCATAATTATTTTTATTATTTCATATATGGTCATATTATTAGCTTCTTATTAGTAATATTTCATTGTTACTTGTTATTCGGGTGTTTATTGCCTTTTGTTCGTATGCGTGTTTTGTCGAATAAATTCTTATTCTTATTTTTAGGTTATAGATACCTCATTTAAAAAATGGTATTAGTGTAATATATATCATATTAATTCATTCAATTCATTTGTATAATCATTATGCAATGAAAATCATGTAGAACGAGTCACATCACATCATGGAGACGATATTCTGTACGTACGCACGAGCGATTATATCGTTCCCATGATCGTGGAATTGTATTGGAGTGTATGTATACTATTTTAGAATCAAAATAACTTTAAAATAATCATATATAGTTATTATTTACACCATTATACCCATAAAAGTAAGGTGGTGGTGGAAAATAGATTACACCACGGCGTGGAGATGGTATTCCGTACGTACGCACGCGCGGTGATTTCATTTTCCGTAGGATGGATAGATGGTGAAAAAGGGTTGTTTCATACTTATAATAACATATCAGTATATGAGTGATACTGATGTTATTACTTCATAATGAAACAACTAAATAAGAATAATTGGAAGAAGAAATAAAGTTGAAAGAATCGGTAACGGACATTACCTCTTCTTTGAAGAGCCTCTTTAAGAACTCCTTTTAGGGCACTAAAATTGGTCTTTGAAGAATGACAGGACCTCTAGGATGTTTCTAGGGAAGTGTAGAAAATAATTTGGCAGGGGTTGGCCGAGCTTGAATGCTCAAAGTTGTGTGAGGAAGAGAGGGAGGAGGTGCCCTTTTATAAGGGAGGAGAGGGGCACCTTTGGAATAACAAAAAATATTATTTTATTATAAAGTCATATTCGGTTTTTAATAGCTCCAAATTGATTTATTTAGAATATAAGGTGGGATGGGTATAAATACTCTCATCCAATAGAATTTAGATAAGTTTAGGTATCTATTTTAACCTTATCATTTAGATTTAACTTTAAGTTAGATAATTTAACTTTTACCATGTCTTCTTGTTTTCTTACACTATAAGGTTATTAAACATACTATAACAATCCAAACGAACCCCAAGTTGTTTATTATTAATATATATAACCTTATCTAAGTCATTTGGCCAAACCATATATTTTTAGGAATAATATAACAATTAATAATATAATATTTGTTTTAAAACTATTTTATGTCAATTTTGACACTATTTGGTAATTGATTTTTGTGAAAATCATAACAGAAATATTTGTTCGAAAAAAGTTAATTAAATCAATAAAAACATGTCATATTAACATATAAAATTATTTTAATTTATAAAAAGTCTCAAATTACATTTATTTGGGTATTTATAACATCAATTATGTCAATATTTCATTAATAATATAATTACTGCATCATCATTGTGTCATAAATAAATTAAATTATTTAAAGTCTAAAAATAAAAAATAAAATACCATTATGTAGGAAATCCTTTTATATTTCTAATGAATATTTATAGTCGAATTTATCTTATGTATAACCCTATATTAAAATTTATTTAGTTATTAAACTTTGATTTTGACTATTTTAACCCTTCTTTAAATAAATTAATAATAAATGTCCTAATCTAATCCAAGTGGGCCTAAATGGTCATATTTTATTCCTAAGGTTGTTTTTGGTCGAATAACACTTATCCAATATAATTAGGACATGTGTTAGGGTAATAATAATATCATTCCTACCCTTAATTACCCTATTTTTTTAACCGTGGTAAAAAAAAGTAAAAAGTTACTATTCACCAAAAATTATTTTCATCTCATTGAACCAAATTTTAGTCCTTGATATTAACCATGACTCTCGGATTTTCAAAATTCCACTCACAGAAGCGGTAAAATTAAGTTTTATGTGAATTTGGAAATTCTCCTAGGAGGTGGGTAAAAGACGGTGAAAAGTTCAATAAAATTTTTATATATAAAAAATTATTAGAAATTGACTCCAATGAATTGCATTGAACTTATATAGGTATTATGTATCAATTTTGACCTAAAATAAATTTAAATAAAATAAATAATTATTTAAATAAAAAGTCGGTTTTTGAATAGTAACCCAGTGTTTTCACTATTTATCAAAAATTGAAAGTTTTCTGAAAAATACCAAAAATTCACCCTAGTCTAATTTCGATATTCTGAATCCAAAAATGAAGTCCATTTTGAAAGATAAAATTTCAAAAAGTGGGTATTACTATTCATAACATCTAGTTTATATAACATATCGTTGTTTAGCGAAACTCGGTATTACGTACAACACACGCTATCGTGGAAGGTCACGATTGCGTGTAATGCAAGACAAGTCAGGGATGCATGTTGTGCAAGCTCCTTTTGGTGTAGCATACAACACAAGACATTAATGAAATTAAAAAGAATATTTTTCATAAAATCTCGGGGTGTAACATTCTACCCCCCTTAAAAAGAATTTCGCCCTCGAAATTCGTCGGGGTTATAAATGGTTTACTCCTCGAAAGTTTCTTTAATAGAAACCCACATCGTAAAAAGGAATACCAAAACTTGGCTTTAAAAACTAAAGTATGAAACGTAATGATTACCCAAATTAACTAATCACTGGGTTTCCACATAGGAGAACATAGGTGAAAATATGGATATAGAAGAGAAATCTAACCGTCATGTTCTGATAGAGAGTGGTAGAGAACATGGCTATGAAAAAAGCCAACAATCACAAAGCCATAAATTTGTGATGATCTAGGGTACCATCTGATTCATTGGATATAAGGGAACTAGGACAACATTTTTGGTTTCCAAGATCATTTCCCTAAAGTTGAAGAATTTTAATTAGAATAAATACTTACTTTATTTTGGTATAATCTCACCGTTGTTCATGCCTTGAACAATTTCCACTTCATCTCTTTAAGAAATGAAGTTGAATTTGTATTTCACGAAGTTTTAGCAGATCATGTGATAGAATGATAGGTCATTCCATCTGTCTCAAACATAAGTTAGAAAAATTTATATACATAATTCCATCTATGGTGAGATTAATCATATATGGTTCCAAAATGGACTTATACTTCATCTATCATCCTGTATAATAAAATAAAACTAGTTTCTACTAACCAGGGACTTCCTGTAAGCCAGTGGTAGGAAATAAAGTCCTGTCGCACTTTGGTTGTGGGTTCGATTCCCACAGCCTTGTCCGACGTGACGGGTTGTCGCCCATTCTGCAGGTTGTCCTTTTTTTTCTAAAAATACAATACTAACTTATGTCCAACATAATCCATTCCAATATTTCAGCTTATCTATAATATTGCAGTCCATTCTCATATTATAGTGAAAATGATTACCAGAGATTTCATATAACAATCATGTTAATACCATCGTCGATCCCCATATATCATAAGATATTTCTTATTGGTCACATTCCTAACATTCTAAGGCCTTAATCATGTATTCTCTTAAAAAATTAATACTAATTGAATCTTAGTGAAAACATGAGTGGTGTCAAAAATTACCTCTTTCCACATACCAAAACCCCAAAATTATATATACTCAAACAATGATAAAACTATTTCCTTATATCAGTCATGAGCTCATGAATACTGTCAAGCATTTCATTTTCTCCTTATCCCTTCATTATGTGCATATCATCTTCTTTCAAAAATTATCTCAATCACTTTCCATGGTTATCGATACCATAAAATTATTGAAAGCCACAATAGACCAATACATAAATATTCCAATATTCCACGACACATTATTTTGGAATCCCATTACATAAACACTTAATCATTCCACCACATCGTTGTCATATTCAACATCGCCAATAGTGATCGCATGTGACTTACCTTTGTCCTTTGCCTTAAGTGGTTGCTCACGTCGATCATTATTAACCCTTGGATTAGGGCATTGATTAGTATAATGCCCCATTTCATTGCACTTGAAGCATTGAATTGATGGTGGTGCGTTCTCTGCAATCTTTTCTTTATTCACATCACTAGCAACCATTTTTCCATTACTTCGACACTCAGCTGCTCGATGACCTTCTTTTCCACACTTAAAACATTTTCTAATCCCTTTAAGACAATCTCCACCATGATTCTTTCCACACTTTGAGCATAAGGAAATATTCATCTTCTTTTCACCATTATTCTGAGATTTCTCCTTGAACTCCATCTTTCGTTTCTTGTCAAAACCATGAGATGGATATCTAACACCAACTTCCATTTCTACCTTGATAGCACAACACACAATTTATTCATAGCTACTGAAGTCTCTTATAGATAATTCCCTTTGAATATTTGGTTTTAATCCACTAAAGAATCGATCAACTTTACTTTCAGGTTGGATGGTAAAGCCAGATGCATACCTTGCAAGCCTTGTAAAATTCACTTCGTATATACCAACAGATTCATCATCCTTTTGCTTTAGTTTAAGAAACTCATTCTCCATCTTTGTTCAAAGAATATGATGGAATTACTTATTGAAAAATAAGTTCTTGAACTCGTCCCATTCCATAGACTCAATTTCATCTCTTGGCCTCGTATTCTTGATAAGATTCCACCATTGATCAGCTTCACCTTCCAAACGATATACTGCTAAGATGACTTTATCCTGTTCAGAACATTGAAGAACTGAAAATTTCTTTTCAGTGGTACTGATCCATTGTTCAGAAACAAGTGGATCAGAAGACCCACTAAAAGAAGGTGGACGTTGCCTCATGAAGGACTCAATAGAATATTGTTCCCTTCTCTGCTCATTTGGAAGTCAAGAATGATTCATAGCTTGTGTAAGTATAGAAATAAGATTTTTCACTCCATATCCCATAACATTTGTTTGTTCAAGAGGAAAATCATTTCATTGTCCATTACATTGATCAACACAGTTCCTTCGAGTTCTAGCCATCGTCTAAAACCCAAAAAGAATAGTGTGAGAGGAAAAAATCATGCTAGGGAAAACAACATAATAAAGGGGGAGTACCTTCAATATCTAACATCTTAGGTTTAATTATAATATCGTTACCGTAATTCTAGGACTATAACCAATACTTATAATTAACCATAGGAACATCCCTAGACATACCTTAGAAATATCTCTAGGGATCTCACTAAAGTTCTCGCATCCTAGTTTCCAAAGGTTGACTAAACCTTTCCTCTGATACCAACTGTAGAGACCCAAAGCTTAATGTACATGGACATTACATTACTGTTTCGGAATACTTAGTACATAACAAAAACAAACACACAAGGACCATAATAGTTTAGTGTCTTTGGAAACTCGGAATATAATCTTCTAATAATGGTGAAAGATCTTCAACATCTCCCATAAATATATTCCCCTTTATTTTTCTTACCTAAAACCTTTCTTTATATCCTGGGGAAAATAAAACATAAAAGGGGTGAGCTCAAATGCTCAGTAAGGGTAAACAAAAGAAATATCAAACATATCATATTTATAAGAACATAACATTTTCTAAATCTTATCCTGTAAAAGAGATCATAACATGGGATAAATCATATAAGTGAAATGTAATTCCAATAAACATAACATAAAACATGAATCTGTGTGGCATACACACATAATCATAGAGAATCATTTCTTAGTAGTCAAGACTCATAGCCAAGACTATCTTAGTGGACAAAGTCCATTTCTGAACCGAGTTCACTCCTCGTTTCAGTCCTGTTTCACTGAACCGGTTTAACCTATCGTTCCAGCCATGTCTATCTCATGAGATATAAATCTTTACCCAATGCATTGGAGGGAGATATATGTCCCACCCATCTCATAATTATACCATTATTATGTGTGCCACAAGATCATAAATCATACATCATAGCATAACCCATGTAATAAAAATGGGAATCTTAAACATCATGCCATCATAACATAATCCATATAAGATAAAAGGACATCATAAAAATAATTCCATCATAACATAATCAAATCAATGTATAAAAATAGGGATAGAAACAGAACCCTATATTATCTTAGATGGAAAATAATTTGGTAAAACACTTGAACTTCATTCTTGAGGAAAATATCCTTTCTACTTCAAAAACATTTTTCCTTTCTTAACATGTCATACAATTTTAAACTAAAAGAAGTTGATTAAAAATAAACTTGAAAACTTGTAAAGGAAGATTCTTGGAAATAATGTTTTAAAAATCCATTCATGCCGTATAAGTTAAAAAACATTCTTCTCGTACTTATGTCGGAAAAGTCAAAAAGTACCTCGTACGAAAAGTGAAACAATATTCCTATCATATCATTTACTAAAAACTCAACAAAGGGTAAAATTGGATTTAAACAATTGTAGGTGGATGGAAATAATATTACATATTGAGGAAACGTGGATGTGGATGTAAATATTCCCCAGTAAATTATGAGGTATAAACAATCTCGAATAAAAATGAGATTGTGATATTTTCCCTTACCTTAGGTCCGATTTGCTTTGTAAGGGTCCAAACCTCCTGTATAATGATTTAAATAATGTTATTGACTTATTCCAGAATCATACTTATTTTTATGATATCATATATGGACATATTCTTAGCTTCTTATTATTAATATTTCATTATTACTTGTTATTCGGGTGTTTATTGCTTTTTGTTCTTATGCGTGTTTTGTCGAATAAATTATTATTCTTCTTTTTAGGTTATAGATAGATCATTTACAGAGTGTTATTAGTGTAATATATATCATATTCATTCATTCAATTCATTTTTATAATCATTATGCAATGAAAATCATGTAGAACGAGTCGCATCACATCTTGAAGACGGTATTCCGTACGTACGCACGAGCGATGATATCATTCCCATGATCGTGGAATTGTATTTGAGTGTATGTATACTATTTCAGAATCAATATCACTTTACAATAACCATATATAGTTATTACTTACACCATTATACCCATCCAAGTAAGGTGGTGGTGGAAAATAGATTACACCACGGCGTGGAGAAGGTATTCCGTACGTACGCATGTGCGGTGATTTCGTTTTCCATAGGATGGATAGATGGTGAAATAGGGTTTTTTCATACTTATAATAACATATCCGTATATTATTGATACTGATGTTATTACTTCATAATGAAACAACTAAAGAAGAATAAGTGGAAAAAGAAATAAAGTTGAAAGAATCGGTAACGGACATTACCTCTTCTTTGAAGCGCCTCTTTGATAACTCCTTTTAGGGAACTAAAATTGGTCTTTGAAGAAGACCAGGACCTCTAGGATGTTTCTAGGGAAGTGTAGAAAATAATTTGGTAGGGTTTGGCCGAGCTTGAAGGCTCAAAGTGGTGTGAGGAAGAGAGGGAGGAGGTTCCCTTTTATAAGGGAGGAGAGGGGCACCTTTGGAATAACAAAAAAATATTATTTTATTATAAATTCATATTCGGTTTTTAATAAATCCAAATTGATTTATTTAGAATCTAAGGTTGGGATGGGTCGAAATCCTCTCATCCAATAGAATTTAGATAAGTTTAGGTATCTATTTTAACCTTATCATTTAGATTTAACTTTAAGTTAGATAATTTAACGTTTACCATGTCTTCTTGTTTTCTTACACTATAAGGTTAATAAACTTACTATAACAAGCCAAACTAACCCCAAGTTGTTTATTATTAATATATATAACCTTATCTAAGTCATTTGTCCGAACCATAGATTTTTAGGAATAAAATAACAATTAATAATATAATATTTGTTTTAAAACTATTTTATGTCAATTTTGACACTATTTGGTAATTGATTTTTGTGAAAATCATAACAGAAAGATTAGTTCGAACAAAGTTAATTAAATCAATACAAAAATGTCATATTAACATATAAAATTATTATAATTCATAAAAAGTCTCAAATTACATTTATTTGGGTATTTATAACATCAATTATGTCAATATTTCATTAATAATATAATTAGTGCATCATCATTGTGTCATAAATAAATTAAGTTATTTAAAGTCTAAAAATTAAAAATAAAATACCATTATGTAGGAAATATTTTTATATTTATAATGAATATTTATAGTCTAATTTATCTTATGTATAACCCTATATTAAAATTTATTTAGTTATTAAACATTGATTTTGACTATTTTAACCCTTCTTTAAATAAATTAATAATAAATGTCCTAATATAATCCAAGTGGTCCTAAATGGTCATATTTTACTCCTAATGTTGTTTTTTGTCGAATAACACTTGTCCAATAGAATTAGGACGTGTGTTAGGGTAATAATAATATCATTCTTACCCTTAATTACCCTATTTACTTTTAACCGTGGTAAAAAAAAGTAAAAAGTTACTTTTCACCAAAAATTATTTTCATCTCATTGAACCACATTTTAGTCCTTGATATTAACCGTGTCTCTCGGATTTTCAAAATTCCACTCACAGAAGCGGTAAAATTAAGTTTTATGTGAATTTGGAAATTCTCCTAGGAGGTGGGTAAAAGACGGTGAAAGGTTCAATAAAATTTTTATATATCTAAAATTATTATAAAATGACTCCAATGAATTTCATTGAACTTATATAGGTATTATGTATCAATTTTTACCTAAAATAAATTTAAATAAAATAAATAATTATTTAAATAAAAAGTCGGTTTTTGAATAGTAACACAGTGTTTTCACTATTCATCAAAAATTGAAAGTTTTCCGAAAAATACCAAAAATTTACCCTAGGATAATTTCGATATTCTGAATCCAAAAATGAAGTCCATTTTGAAAGATAAATTTTCAAAAAGTGGGTATTAATATTCATAACGACTAGTTTATATAACATAACGTTGTTTAGCGAAACTCAGTATTGCGTACAACACACACTATCGTGGAAGGTCGCGATTGCATGTAATGCAAGCCAAGTCAGGGATGCGTGTTGCGTAAGATCCTTTTGGTGTAGCATAAAACACAAGACATTAATGAAATTAAAAAGAATATTTTTCATAAAATCTCGGGGTGTTACAAACTATGTCCTTCTTATCGAAATACGTGGGTTCTGATTCCTTTTTAACGAGGATACGTAGGTAGCCCATTTGCAGGTACGATCCCAACTATGAAATAATCCATGTATTTCTGAATGACAATAAACTTAATGTGTCCCACTAAGTGGCTTTAAAACCAGTATGATCATCATAATGACCAAGAGATTTCTAAATTATTTGTTGAAGGATACCATTGACTAAGAATCTCTAATACATACGAATGATTCTCCATCGACGAAGAACCTTAAATAGATATAAAATATTCTCTAAATTCTTACATATCAATCATTGATTTCCAAATCTAAAGGAAAACTCATTTTAATGCTTGGTGAATTAATAAGGATTTGTGAACATAACTTAAATCTATAAGAGAGTCCCGGAGTAGGAAATAATCCCCCCCAAAAAGGTGTGATGAGCCTAACCTCCCATACTCTTGACCATTCCAAATTCTTAAGCCTCATCAGTCTACAACTAATGAGAACCTACCTTTGGAAAGTAGGTCCAAATGGATATAGAATCATTGGGTTTTTCCGGTTCTATGAATAAACTCGTTAGAAACCGATTAAAAAGTTTGAACCTTAAACAAACAAGGTCATCCCCATTTCCAGACGAAACAAGTCTGCTAGGGAAAACACTACATTTATGAAACTAATGGAAGTTTTACATCCAACAGTTCCACCAGAGGCTAGAACTACTTGTGAGGAATATATGTCATTCATGTGTTCTATATATGATGCACTAGGTGTAAGTTCTAGTGGTGGTCGAGACGATGGTGAGGAGGAGGCCGAGGCGGAGGCGGAGGAGGAGGGAGAGGAGGAGGCCGAGGTGGAGGAGGAGGTTGATGAGGGGGATGAGGCGGAGTACAAGGGTGATGAGGAGGGCGTTGAGGAGGGCGGGGATGATGATGGGGAAAATGATGGGGATGGGGGTGAGGCTGATGATGACGGTGATGATAATGATGGTGATGAGGGACAAATTGATCTGTTACATTTTTTACTTATATTACAAAATTTTTATGTTTGATGATTTGTAGTGCCTAAATTTATGTGTGATTAGGTAGGTCACATTATCTTTATTTATTTATCTATAAATAATAAAAATTAACTGGATGATTTCCAATGGTGTATTTTGTTGGATGTATTGGTGTTATTATGAATTCTGTATAGTTTACTGCAATTGCATTAGTGTTATTTTTATGTAATACCATTTGGATCATATTTTTCTTTATTGGTGTTATTTTGAATTATGTACAGATTATTGAAATTGCGGGTAATTACACAAGTAATTGGAGGTAGTTAATTCTGAATTTTGCATAGGTTCATTATTATTGCAGGTAATTACACAGGGGGAGGAAGCTGGTAATACCTGCTAATGCAGTTGCAGCAACTCTATGCCCCCACCCCCTGGACACCCCCACCCCCTGGACACCCCAACCCCTAGAAACCCCACCCCTGGACAGCCCCCAACCCCCTGGACACCCCCACCCCTGGATATACCCCCACCCCCCTTGGACACCCCCACCCCCTGGACATCCCCCACCCCCTGGACACCCCCACCCCTTAGACACACCACCCACTTGGATAGCCCCCCACCCCATGGACAGCCCCCCACCCCCTGGACACCACCCCACCCCATGGACACCCCCACCCCCTAGACACCCCCACTCCCATGGACAACCCCCCATACCCTAGACACCCCACCCCCTTAGACCGCCCCCACCCCCTGGACACCCCCACCCCCATGGACACCCCACCCCCATGGATAGCCCCCCCCCCCCCCCACCCATAGACATCCCCCACCCCCGGGACACCCCCACCCCCTGGACACCCCCTACCCCTTCGACAGCCCCCACCCCTATGGACAGCCCCCGACCCCCTAGACACCCCTACCCCCTTCGACAGCCCCCACCCCCATGGATGGCCCCCCATCCCCCTAGACATCCCCCCACCCCCTAGACACCCCCACCCCCTGGACACCCCCTACACCATTCGATAGCCCCCCACCCCCAGGGACAACCCCCACCCCCTAGACACCCCACACCCTGAACACCCCCTACCCCCTTCGATAGCCCCTCCACCCCCCTGGACACCCCCACCCCCGTGGACACCCCCAACCCCCTTGGACAGCCCCCCGCCACCGTGGACAGCCCACCCACCCCCCTAGACACCACCCCACCCCCTGGACACCCCCACCCACTGAACACCCCCACCCCCTTGGAAATCCCCCACACCTCCTGGAAAGCCTCCCCCCCACCCCCATGGACATCCCCCCTGGACATCCCCCACCCCCTATACACCCCCACCCCTAGACACCCCCTACCCCTTTCGACAGCCCCCCACCCCCAGGACACCCCCCCATGGACACCCCCACCCCCTGGACACCCCCGACCCCCTTGGACAATGATATGCTCAGAACGGTTGTTAAGGAAGAACTTCAATTAGTCTTACGTGGCTTTGAAAAAGAGACTTTATCTGTGGTTTCCAAGAATAGCGACAGAGTTCTTGATTTGGTAATGATTCATTCAAAGATTGCAAATGATTCTCAAGAAGAAATTACTATGAAGGTATATTTATACTTCTATAGTATTTTCGATAAGCATGATATGACAAACCATTTCAAGTACCTTGTAGAGAATATGAAAATCCCTCATGTCACTCAAGATTTCAAAACTCAAGTTCAAAAGCTGAAAGATTTCACTCCGTTGTTGGACAAGTTTATAGAGAACAAATATGACTTTGAGAAAGTGATGTAGTATGGTGGTGAGATTTTTGATGAATTCATCAAGTTATTAAGGGCTTATCTTCATGTACATATCACCGCCATTGTGGTTCCTACAGCTACACCCTTGTGGCATAGTTTTCCTCCTTCCTCATCCACTTCTTTTGCCACTACCTCTATGTCTGTCTCTCAGGATCTGATTCAGATCAGACTTGTCATCCTTGGCCAACAATTTCCTCAGGCTTCCAATAAACCTACCTTGTTCCCTTCTATTTTTGAAGGACTCCCTCTTCCCTCTATGACAGTTGGTTCACTTCCTTCTTCAACTTCTACCTCTGCTCTTGTGGCTTCTCCTGATGCTACTGCCAAGGGCAAAGAGAAGAGAGCGAGTGCTGAATAACAGTGAACACTATCTTTTGATAGGGATATTTTTTTTTATTTGTTGCCTACTGTTTTTAATGAAGAATATTTATCCATCTAATGTACTGTGACCTATTATTGTATATTCTCTTATTTCCCTTTGTACTCTTTTTGATAATCGGAAAAGGGGGAGAGACACATACACTAAGAACAGATATCTCACTCATATGATTTGTGATCATCAAAAAGGTGGAGATTGTTGGCCTCCTCCTGTTTCAATCATGTTTTAATGATCAGAAATACTATATATCCTGCAAATATTGTTTAATCTGTTTCCATTCATATGTAAACAAGGTTGGTTGCTTTATGATTTAAATAAATTCTCTCATGATCTTGATTCCTATAAATCATGACTGATTTTTTTGTAAACTATATTTAATTTGTTTTATAATGAATTTATTTTATGGATGATTAAGTCAAATTAATTTTGTGAATATTACTTCTTAAGTCTATATAAATATATTTTTCTAATTCTGAGACACCATGACCAGACACTATGACCCAGACACCGTGACCCAGACACCATGACCAGACACTGTGACCAGACACCGTGACCTAGACATCGTGACCCCGAAATCATGACCAGACACCTTGACCCAGGCACTGTGACTAGACACCATGACCCAGACACCATGACCAAACACTGTAACCAGTTTCAGATCTGTTGAAGTCTGTGACATTTGTTCCTTTCTAAGACACCGTTCGAAGTTTGGAAAAGGACCAGACACCCTGATTTTAACACCGCATTTGTGCTACTGGTTCCGGATCTCTATAAAACTATGTCATCATAACTGTCTCACATATCAATGTCAAAGAAGAAGACATCATTTCATGGTGGCACCATTTCCAAGCGACACCATTTCCAAATGTGAAACTTTTCTTTAATTTGTTTTTTCATTTTCAATTAAATTTCTAACGGTCATATTTGAGTCTTTTAAATGCACTGGCATAATTAATATTTCTTTGTAGACATGTCACCTGATAGTACGAGGTACGTGGTGCAGAATACATGCATCCTGTTGGCTCCAACACATGAACTCCAAGAATAAAAATTAAAAGTGTGGCCCTGAAACAAGGTGTGGAAGAGCAAGAGAAGCATGAGCATTCTTGAGAAAAGAACTGACACATGAAACAGTATAAATCTGAAGAACACACGAAGCATTCATGAATCCAAAAGCTAGGATACCATATATCATAGTTAAGAAAATATTATCAATAAGAGCTCCACAAAGAACACGGGCCATATCTAACTGGAAACTTGTTCACCAGACTTGCGATACTCTGTTTCTCGCAAGAGGACTCGATACTTACATCTGATTCACCCTAGAAGTCCAGAACTGCATAGAATAACACTCAGGGAACTTCTAAACTCATCTCATCATCTTTTCTCTGTTTTGTTTTGTTTTATCTTTCGAGCACTGTGTGCGTGTCTGTATTAAAACACACACTGTCTCCTACACGAAACTGAAGGATACGAGATATCCTTCCTCTCATATCTTTTTACACTTATTTACTCCCATAGATAAGTGTGGAAGAGGTCCATGTGTGACCTAATAGTTTATACCTAAGAAGAACTATGGAATAGGTTGTGTGACCTGGACAGTCATGTGCACTGTTGTTTACCCCAATCTAGGGTGTGGATCAAGTTTATTAATATAAACTGCTTGGTGGAAAGTGATCACCAAGTGGAGTGGATTAGGTCTCGGCTTGAGACTGAACCACTTGTTTTATATCTGTTGTGTTGTTTAATTTAGTTTTCTCTATTTTATTGTATAATTTAGAAATCACTAGATTTACTTTGATAGTTAATCTTGGATAGAATTTATAATTGTTTTTCTTTATTAGAATAGCTTCAAAAGTAATATCAATTACTGATATTGATATTACTAAGAATTAATAAATCTTTTGAGAAGTTATTTGAATAGTCAAGCTTTCATAACTGTATTACCTTGATTAACTGGGATGTATTTACTTTTGGGGAACCTCTTAAGAAAACTTTTAAAACAGAAATTTTTATAGATACTCAATTCATCCCCCTCTTGAGTACTCTACTATGACCAACACATTAGTATTGTAATATTTTAAATTGTATATTTTTGAACAAATGTTTTCTTTTTTTATTTTAAGGATACTGACCGATCAATCAGTTGATCAACCACATGATTCTGGAGATGAGCATCATGATCATAACTCTGGGGAGGAACATTCACATGATCCTATTGATGTTCCCCAATCTTCCTCATGTGCTCCCATAATGACAAAGAAGAGTTCAAGTGTTGGTAAATGTGGCTGCACACATCTACCAAAATTATCACTTGTCTGTATCCAGGACCAAAGGATACTCATCGAGTTTGATGAGAATGATATTCCTAGAGGTCCAAATGCAAAATATTTTAAGAGTTTTGTATCAACTTAGGGTAAAATAAAAGTGATAATTTTGTATAATGATTAGAGAAGTGTTGAAAAACTGATAATATCTCAGTTATGGGAAACAATTTTGGTAAGATATTTTTCTATTGTTTGACTAATATTTAAATGTTTATAGTATAATATGTTTACCTCTTCTTTATCAGATGACATTTGATATTACTAACACTAGAGGAGTCAGGAGGAAATGTTTATCAATGGTTTCTAGGAGATGTAGGCATTTCAAATAAACCCTCAAATTTGATTTCATTTTTGGTCATAGGAAATAGGACAGTCCATGTCATATATATCCTTTCATTGATGAAGACACATGGAAACAATTTTGTTGAAAGTAGAAGAAAAGAAATTTTTTTGGTAAGGTCAATGTAAATTTTTATAAGATTTATTATATAAATGATATTATTAATGTTCTTTTAATGATTTATTATTATTAATTTACAAAAAACAAGGACATATTGTTAAGATATCCAATCTAAAAATGTATACCCTCATAGTTTATCTCAGGGAGGGTATAGTTTATTGGAAGAAAAAATGATGGAGGAAATTTTACAAAAACTTAGAGTTGAGTCTTCAAGCTTTAGAGAGGTTTCCCAGCCATCCCCTCCATCTAGACATGAAAAATGGAGGAGAGATCGGATGGGAAAAAAGGGGCAATATCTTTTGGAAGAATCGAGAATCGTGGCTGAGAGGATTATAAGATATTTATTTTATTTATTTAAGTTAATTATATTCTTTATATACTTTGAATCATTAGAGAAATGTTGAATTAATTAATATAGGATTCTCTTGAGGAGCAGAGCACATAAGAGGTATTTATAGCTACTGGGAGGCATGATATTTTATCTACAGCATTGGGAAAGCCCAAACACCTCGGTCTTGTACGAGGATACCCGATGAGTGTATCAATAATAAAAGTGTTTCCACGTTCTTCAACTTCTTCCATTGAGGTTTTTTATCAAAAAAAAATAGAATATTCGGAGGCTGAAGTTCATAATATTAATGTGAAGATGTAGGAAAAGATCAGAGCATTGATATAGTCTATGTTTGAATACATGCAAATAAAATTTCAAACTACATCTCCCACTCCTCTACCTCCCCCTGTAGACCCCATTATTTATCCTCCACCTCTGCCAACAGCTCCCACTCCCCCACCTCTAGACCCCATTATTTATCCTCCACCTTAGCATGTGGACCCAATTTTTTATCCTACTCATCCGCCACAACTTCCTACTTATTGTGAGTTGTATGTTGATGATCCTCACTATCATGTAGTTGCATATGGGCTAGTATATTTTATAGGAGATATAGTTAATGATAAAAAGTTATAGGTAGAGAATCATAGGGTCACTATACCAGATATTATAGATAGATCAACTCGAGTACCATTACCTACAAATGAGGTGACGACAGTTGGACATAGTATCGACCACTTTTTAATTTGGCCATCCAGACTTCTACAACTCATTACCATAAGGGTATGTATTTTATATCTTTTATTTTATTTTTTATTAAAGTTGTTTTAACATTTGAAAACTAATATATTTTTCTATTTATTTACAGGAATACTTCAAAGGTAAATAACTACTGTATAGAAAACAACAAATAAAAATGGGTATGAAATCAGATACAGATTCTAGTAGTCTTGACAGATTGTCAAGATATTAAAATTTGTTGGTAGATAATTATTCATTTCCAATGGAAGCTCATGTTTTTGGAAATGCAATAAATGTGGGGATTGTGAAAACAGATATCATGGAAGTTATTACTAGAGATAAGTTGGGCATCAACATGGTGCAGATTTTTTCCATGTAACTCTTAACACCTTTCCCTATGTTATATTTATTAAAAATGTATACTTATGTCTGTTTTGTATTAGGTATATTTATAAAATGTATGAGAATAATGAGCGGACATATGTATATGGATTCATGGAACCACATATGATTTCCCTTGAAGCACATGCATTGGATGAGGAACAAAGAACACTTTATATTGCTGAATGATTTGAACAGAATATAATCACGCAATTTTGGATGATTCCTTTTTGTGAGAGGTATGAAACATATATCTGGAAAAGTGTTCTTTATCTTTTAACATAAAAAACCACTAACCATAAATTTTCTTTTATATCAGTAATCATTGGATGTTAGGTTTTCTTTGTCCAAGGGAGAAAACACTTTAATGGATATTCTCTATCCATGGCGATGTGTGGGGGAGTTTTAAGAATATGTTGGAAAAGTAAGTTTCAATTTCTTAATAGTTGTTTATATTATAATGAATTTTAAATTTATCCCATTCATATTATTTTCTAATATGGTTTGAGCATACTTTTGAAAAAACACAATGAAAAAGAGTTCCAAGATCAAATATGTAAAAGTAAAGGTAAATATCCAATTATAATTTTTACTTTTCGATGTATTATATAAAAATGATATTTTGAATTGACACTCATTTAAACATAATTTTCATGAACAACAAGGTTTTATCGAATGTGGATATTATATGTTAAGATTTATGTATGAAATAAGTACAACTGGAATAATAATGAACTTTTACCAGGTTAGATTTCCTTATAAACTTTTCCATAATATTTCATTTGATTTATTCATTATACATGTTAACTACTTTCCTTTTAATTTGTAGCTATTTGATGACCCTCAAACCTATAGTTCTAAAGAGGTCAAATGCTTACAAGTGGAATGGTCAAATTATTTTACAGGTTTGATTGGATTTTAGTTTGTTTGTAGTGTAAAATGTAATTTTGAATATTGTAGTTGTAATTGTGTATTTGGTAGTTGTTTTGGTTGTATTTAGGTTTTTTTAGTTGAAATTGTAAGTTTTGAATGTTATATATGTGAATGTTTAATTTTTCTTTGGTTCTTCTTAGTTTGGTCTATTGTTGATGTTTTTTTATATGGATTCTGGTCTGGTTTTCGGTTATTTTATAACCGACGTAATAAATTCTTGGGGAATGGTTTTTACATCGGTTATTTAATAACCAATGTCGTATATCAGTTTTCACATCGATTATACAATAACCTATGTGAAAACTACTTCACATATAGGTTATTATGTCGGTTATTTTATAACCGACTTAATAAATGCCTGGTTATAATGTTTTACATTGGTTATTACATAACTGACGTCATATATCGTTTTCACGTCGGTTATTGTATAACCGACGTGAAAAACAATTCGGAGGCGCAATATATTACGTCAGTTATGTAATAACCGCTGTAATAAACTATATACCACGTCAGTTATTTAATAACTGACATAATAAATCAAGTCTCTGAAGGGTTTTTTCATGTCGGTTCATAAATAACCGATGTCAAAAACCCTTCGGAGGTTTGATTTGTTATGTCAGTTATTAAATAACCGATGTAATAAATTATATACCATGACATTTATTAAATAAACAATATAATAAATTGAGTCTCTCAAGGGTTTTTCATGTTAGTTATTTACGAACTGATGTAAAAAAATATTGAGATTTATGCTTTTACGTCGGTTTTAAAATAACCGATGTAAAAAACAATATCTATAACGCCACATTTAATAACATCAACTAAAACCCAACATAAAAAATAAAAAATAACCAATGTAAATAACATTTTCTGTACTAGTGGGATGGTGAAACAATGCAGTATTGTGGCGATGAAAAGTGGTTTTGTGTGATGGTGGAAAAGCAGCATTAATGGCATGACCTAATGGTATAGTGGGAGGAAATTTTTTTCCACTTGTCAATGGAAAGCATGGTTTTTCTCCATTTGGAGGGAAGAGTAGATTCCATCATTTTATGGATGGAGTGAGTCTTCTATTTCCAATTCTAACATACCAAACACATGTTTTTTAGGTTTCCATTTTTTTCCATTATGCATCATCCTTCGATTAATCTTTTTAAAGAAAAAGAAATGAATATGAAAGTAAAAGTGGACGATCATTAGAAAGGAATTACAATCATCCCTCAAGCATTCTATTTTCTAATGAATGTTTACTAATAAATCATGGCTTCCAGACCGTGCGAAAACACATGACTGGAAAGTGAGAAACATATGAATACTGGGTAGAATTCCACATGATTTAATCTCCTATTCTGAAATCAATGCACATGAGATTCCTGTATCATCCTCAAAACACCACCTCTAGGGAATCCCTATGCACTACCAAAAAAGGATACTCTGAAGTGGTGGGTTTTATTTCAAGTGATTATTTTTTCTTCCACACACCACTCCCCTTTCGATTATAATAATTTTCCAACACCCATAGTTTAATCCAATATTATTACTTCCCTTCCCCAACTCCTATTATATTGATAATACCCAACATTCCTCGATATTCCACCAACTCAAACTTCCCTAGTAAGTCTCACGGGTTTGGATTCCGGATCCACGAAAAATCTATTACCGCTTTGTTTTCATCATATCCATCGATGGTCAGCATGTGATGTTCATTACTGAGTAGCCAGTGAAAGGTCCCTCCCACTGGAATCCCTGGAACATGTGCATACAAATGGTCCTTCGTCGGAAATAATATTTCTCCTTTATGCCTTCACTCCCATGTAAAAGAATTGAAAGCATGGTAAGTTCATTCCCATGTAATTCCAAACACCGTCAGAAATTAATTCAACATTAACTCACAAGGGTTGTGGAATGTGATACAGAGTATAGAGCTTATCGGGAGTGCGTGACCCATATGATTTTATATTTTAATGGGATTGTGTTGGTCACCGAGAATGTAGCATTGTTGACATCCTCTAGTAAGGGAATGGATTTCCATTGTTTGGTGGTTTGTTTGAAGATTACAGTGGAAGGGGGAGATCACTTGAACCAACACACCAACCCTATATTGGAGGACACCAACACCTTTACATTTTCTAAATATGATATGAAGTCCAAAGATAGAACCTAGTTGATGTGGGATGGTGCGGATATAGTATAATGGCGCATTTGGAACCCGCTATGGAAGACATTGATTTAGTGGAAAAAATACCATGATAAGGATATTTTTTTGAAAGTGTGAAGTTTAAATAACACAGTATCAAGAATCATGAAATTAAATTATTTAGAAACTAGCCTAGGTGTGAAGAGCTTGAAATGAGGTTTGAGTGAGGATCTTAGAAATAATTCCATGCGGAAGTCCCTGACCTAGAAGTGGATGCCAATAACCTACAATAATCTCCATGAACAAGTCTCTCTCCATGATTGTGGGGTAATAACTATTGGGTCTATATGAAGAGATGATGAGAGACGTAATTTATAGACGATGATCATCTTCTTCATAAACCCAAAATAGGAAACATGATATTTGGAAAAATCTTCGGAAGATGATCTTGATGAATAACATTATTCTTTGTTTGAATTTCCACTTCACATTTTATTAAAAATTAAATTGAATTTATTTAATATGTTTTGTTTTAAAAGTTGTCACACAAGATGGAAACCCACAAGGTTTCTCCACCTACCACATGTCCTATAGGATGATCCCTCCCTTGATCCTATATTATCTATATCTATATCTATATCTATATATCTATATATCCACTATATATACTAATGTTGGGTTACTCCATCCTGACTTGTCGCCTCCACAAGTAGCCACATCACCGAAAAATAAAAAACATCCCGATATTACCCCCCAATTATCGGGCTCATTTTCCAAGATGGGTCCTCCGAGCTCGAGGCATTTCATTCACCTCACTCTGTATACGTGCTCTTCCATATGCGCATAGGATTCACAGAACTCCGTTCAATTGATATCAGGTTCTAGACGACTTCCCTCTGTCGCATACCATCACCGGAAATTTCTTCATTTTCACCATCCACACCATCCGACTCTGGGGATTGTCCTCCAATACGATTAGGTTTCCAGACGACTTCCCTTCACCGCTTCATCTTCTCTCGCCCTCAACCTTCTATGGTTATGAGTCATCCAATTTGGTTTCTAGGGTTCATGGTCGCGATACCCCTCCCTGGAGTTCTCCTCCCACTCGTCCTATCGACTGAGGGTGCTTGCAGCACTTAGCGACAGACTACTCACTGCCCTCAATTTGGATTCTAGGGTTTGAGGTTGCGATACCCCTCCCTGGTCTACCCTCAATGCATCCTCCACTTATCATCTGGTTTTATTTACTTATTTCTGTTTATTTTCTTCAACGTGACTCATTTATACAGACTAGGTTTTTGCTGAAATACTCTTCGTAATTATGAAAATGCTACATTTCATTCAGATCCAAGCTTGATTGGTCCTTTGGATGTTGGCGTCTCATCTTCATTGAGTTGGTTTGTTGTTTCTTTAATTAGATATGGATGAATGAAAATCATTTTTTTGGATCCAGGTTATTAGGTTTCAATTTCCATTTCAGTTTCAACTTCAATGTGGGCAGATTGTCTACAAACTGTATGCTCACATCTAGTTTCCATTTGACTTTGAAGTCTATTCCTTTTTTTCATGGTGTGAAATCTTATTAAATTTTTAGATGTTATGTATATATTTCTTATTCTTTTTATGTTTTCTATATATTTCTTATTTGTTGCACGTTCTTCCGAATGCAATTTTATTAACGAGTTGTACATTGACTCTACATTCCAATATAAATATAATGTTGCCCAATGATCTTACATTTCTTCTTCTATTCAGGTTTCTTTATCAACAACTCCAGTTATTCATTGTAGTATTCACAATGATTCATGGTAATTTTTCATTCGGTATTGATTCTACATTTCATTATCATTATTACTATCCACTGTGCATAATACGGTTACATTGCACACATTGACTATTAAATATAATGAAAACCATTACAAACATGCATTGCCGAACAACCTCTAAAGATGAATGGTTTCAGATGAGATTACTAATGAAGGAATGCCACAAAAATTGTGAGTTATCTGTTATGTTCACTTTAAAATTTTGTATTTATGATATTTATTTTAGTATATATATACATTACAACTAACAAAATAACAGTTTCGAAATCTATTGGGAATTATTCAATTATATCTATTCATCTCTCTTGTTCTACAATTAGTGGACCACTGCCAACAAATGGAATCACGCATGGAGACACACACATGCCATTAAAACTATTACCTATCAATGGTTAGTTCTGTCTAATTTTCCTACCTAAAGCAATATACTTATAACTACATTACAGACTAACACATATTTGTCATATCAAACATCTTCTATGTCGACAGTGCCTCTAGAATTGGCAGCCGAGACAATAATCTCTACAAGATCAAAGAATAAAAAGCAAAGACAGCATGCCTAGGGAGAATCTCCGCTTCCATTATGTATGTATGATGTTAATTTTCTTCTAAATAACTTGTAGTTTTTAGTTGAATATCCATTTTCTGAATAACTTGTAGATTTGAAGCTCATATATGTGTTTTCATTTTCACTCTCAGATCGATTGCAGATTGCAATTGTTCTTAACTATTTTGTTTATTCATTTACAGTTTAAAAGGTATGAGCAATTACCCATTTTAAACTCCAAGGATTCCTCAGGTTTAATGAGTTTGTTATAGCGATGCAGGTTGCACCATGGTTCCTTCAATGCATTATTCTTCTTTCATTTTATTTAATGGTTTAATACATACATAGGTTGTATACTATATGTTTCAACCACCTGATTTCTTTTCCACAAGGAGGATATGAATTGATGTCAAATCTCTTCAGGTTTGCAGGCAAGAAAATTATTTTTTCTCAAATTTTTCCTTCATTCAGAATTGTTGTCTTATCATTGATGAATTTAGGGTTATAACCTTTTTCTCCAAAAATTTAAGTTAGACACATAATGAATTTTATTATTTTTATATATAGTAGATTCAATTCACTTCTTCACGTTACATAAGAATCAAATTCTCTTATTTAATAACCTAACAACATCATCAAATGAAGATTAAATGTTGATTTGATAGCTGATTTGTTCCCATACCATGGAATGTGGCATAGAGACTTCGAAGCCTCCACTAATGGAAGGTATTGATGCCCTCACTACAGTGAAGGTAAACACTCTGATGAGCTATGATGAATCTCAAGTCAATGGTCAGTTTCTCGTCACTCAATAATTAATTGGTCACTATAGTTTCTTGACTGTAAAAAAATTACTTTCTGGGACTGTACGGTTGAAGCCTTTATACCTTCCAAGCAATGTTTTACTTCAAAATATCCAAAGTGGGTAAAGTAGGAACTTGTAATTACAACTGTATATAAAAGATCATAGTTTCATATTTTGTATGTTTATATTAGATACCATTAGACGCAGTTACATCAATAATTGATGGGTTGAAAATATTGAAAATTGGAAAGCTTAAGCCACTAGAAGTTGCCTATCTTTTTAATAATTTAAGATCTCCATTATTGGTAAGCAGATTGATCACATAATGAATATCTTTCGCTCCACTTCTAAATTCAGTCATTTTCATGTGGGATATATTTTTCCAAGGTTTTAAATTATATTTGGTTTTTATTTCTACTTGTAGAAAAATAGTGATTTCGATTCAAAGCCTATGATTATTCTTCTCGGTCAGTATTCAACTAGAAAACCTACCTATATAAAACACTTTCTTATGAGTGAATACCCAGGTAAGAAAGCTCCTTTTCCACATTTTTTTGGGTATCTTCATTTTTATAGAATGATTAATTATATGGGCAAAACTAACTGTTTCATTCTTTCTTTTAATATGAGCGCACATTGGACCAGAGCCTACCATCGATCAATTTGTTGTTCTTATGGTATCATGATTGTTATTAATAATAATACTCATATTTAGTATTTCACTTTTCTTCTGAAGTTTTCTTCTTCTATTACAATACATCTAAAATTCCAAAATATCAATTACATCATCCATTCCATTCATTTTACCAACCATTATGTTTGTTGATTTCATTTGATGATGTCATTACATTTTGGGGTATTTCTTTGAATTTGATTAATTTTAATATTATTTATGAATGCTAAAAATTTTACTCATATTCAACTAACAATTGTTAAAATTTTCACTATAATAATTAGATCTATTTTTTTCCAGATACGTCTTATGACTCAAATATTAAAGATTTGGTGGCATCCACTGAATGTATAGGTATGCCCTCATAATAGTTGGTGTCACAATTGCATTTTATATCCTATATTCACTACTAAATGGTTTCCATTTCTTCTTTTCCATGACTCATGAAAATTTACCTTTTAATTTTTTGTTGGAATTTATTACTTGATATACACGGTTTTCAACATAATTTTGGAATCGAATAGATATAGAGTACAACTGATGGCGAGGGATCACAAAGACTCAACTTCATATGTTCTCTTTGATAAGAAAGTTATTTGATTTATAAAAATAGGTTCACAAATGACATATGCTTTGAAATAGGTATGAATATATAATGATTTGCATTATGACAATATAATCCCACTTGAAGAAAAGAAACATTTTTATTCATTTTATATACAGGATAACGATGACATTAATTCCCTCAAAAGTAAAATACATTCAGGTTGAAAAGGGTTATATTATCTATTGAAATAGCAGATTTCAACATCCGGAATTGTCATCGTCAATCAAGAAAAAACGATTATAAATCACTATCTTATATACTAAAATTGATTTCATCAATAATGACAACACATTCGAACATAACCACATATTATAGTTTTCAAATTCTTGAATCATAGATATAAATAAATGACATTTTAATATTTTTTTATCCATATATTGTAGGAGCATAAAATCAATGGATGTTGTTTAAATGATACTACTGATGTTGTTTCTATAAAATCAACCTTGCAGCTTTCATCTACCAAGGTTCATAAGTATGCTCATAATGAACTTATATTTTTAATGAAACTTTTGAATTGAAAAATTATAATTATAATTCACCATATAGTATAGTAATATTAGTTTTTCTTTTTCATCCATAAATTCCTGGTACAAAACACATATTCAACTAATATAGAATGATCAACCCATTCCACATTAGAAGGCATTTCTAATAAACCTAATTGTACATCTGATAAATTCAGGAATAACAGGTGTGATATTCTATTCAGCATACACAAACTGAAATTTTAGGAACTTTCATCAATCATCTAGAAAAAACAATTATATTGTACTCTTCGTCCCAAATACTGAAGTTGATATAAAAAATTATGACAACACATTCAATCATAACCAGGTACTATAGTTATAAAATTCTTGAATCACATATATAAATAACTGACATTTTAATATATATTTTATCCATATTTTGTAGGAGTATAAAAGCAGTGGATTTTGTCAACATAGTACTACTGACATTTCTATAAATTCAACCACGAATATTTCATCTACTTGGGTACAAAAGTATGCTCTTAATTGAGTGATATTTCTAAAGAAACTTTTTAATTGAAAAATTATAATTATAATTCTATGTCTATGGATATGATATAGTACTATTAGTTTTTTTAGTTGGAATTTGTCATAAACCAAGAAGTACATCTAATATATTCATGAATAGCAGGTTTCATATCGTATTCAACATACATCAACTTGCATTCTAGGATTTTTTTACCCATTTTGAATTCTAATTAGACATTAGGAATAATTTGACATCACAACATATATATTATTTTATGTTTTATTAGTATATTTTGACTACAATTAATGGTGGGGAATAACTTTATCAAGTCTAAAAAATCAGGGGGAAATTTTAAACAAACATAAATGAATCTGATAATTTATTCGTAAATTGATATCATTCAAAAGGTTGGTCCTTTTATATTCCTATTTCTAATGAGAACAGAAGTAGACCACTAAAGATAGGCCTTGAGGGGGTTATTGGATGGAAACATTGACTGATAATTACATTTTTTAGAAACTTGTTTGATAGGTTAACATTATTATCCATCTGCAGTTTACAATTTTTTTCATAATATAGGAAAATATCAGTGACATAATAACACAATGTTAATTAGCAAGATTACACACAATATCCATGATATTCAACTACAAATATTTTCACTGCTGTAGGGAATGATTTTGCTATCAACCAACATCCAAAAGTGTTCATTCTGATTGCAGGTGTGAAAAAATGCCTCCAGTGACTATTTTCAATTTAAGATATTGTCGTCATGTTTATTCTAGGTTTTAATTGAATTTTTTTTCTTATTCCACATGTATGATAAGGAAGTCTGTGATGCTGTTGTTGCTAAATGCCTAAACTAGTGGCCCAAAATTGTCAAGAAAGCTCAGTCATTTTTCCTTCATTGGGTAGAACTACATGCATTCAATGCTTTCCTGATACATTTTAGTCCTCTACATACACATTCTTGGGCTTTTTATTTCACAGCTGGGATGTGTAAATGCTCTCATGCAGTGCATTTTGAGTTTTCTCATCAATCCCTTTTTTTCGTTCTAATTTTATCATTCAGAGAGCCATTACTTAGTTTGATTAACTGCGCTACCATCCATTGTTAGTCTGCGTTCACTTATCATCGTAAAATAAATGTTTCATGAGCTTCATTACTGTTGTTTTGTTTTTATTTTTAGGATGGGGAGTAAGGTAGGGGAATTATGAAGAGATTTAATTAAGAGTCGTTTGTTAGTAAGCGAGAATCAATGGATAAATATGAAGTCTGATAAGAAACGGTGCAGAGTGGTTTTTGAAGAAATAGAGTTCTAAAAATGCTGATTTGGCATTTAGCATACCATCCTTTTGTCAGTAAAACATAAAATAAAATTAGACACTCTTAAAAATAGTAATTGTTGTTACACTTTTCATCACAAATTTTACTAACAAATACTTCTCTGTAAACATGTTCTTATGTTTCCTTGGTTTCAAAAAAATCTGTAATATGTTGCATTCACAATTTCAATTTTCATGTTTCAATGTTTATTATTACTTTTTCTTATTTGGGATCTATGAGACATCATGTTTTTTATTTATAAATTGTAAAAATAATTTTTCATTCGTTTACATATATAATTTATGATACATCATGTTTTTTTTGTTTCTTTTTAAATCATGGGGTTTTTATGAGCAGGAATTTGAGTGTCTCCTCCGGGTACTACACACAATTCTCAGGCTGCCGAAGCCAAGACCACCAGTTCCCGGTCGCCTACTGGTATGGTTTCATCTCATCAGCATGACATACAGGTACCTGAACCAACTTATTGTGTTTTACTGTTAATTTCATTGTTGGAAATATCAGCTCCCTACTTGGGTCAAGCGGCACCAGGACACAGCACCATGGGACTTCAGTTTGGCAGGAGCTCTGGCACAAGTTTAATGAAGGCTGGAAAACCAGGAGTGCCACTGATAGTAGCTTATCTTTTCATAGAAATATTGTACTGAAAGTTTATTTCATATTGGATTGGGATGGTGTTTCTATTATGCATTGGTTTTAATCCACCAGCATCTGGGATTACTGATTTATGAAACCAAAAGAATGATGTAATTGCATGGAAATTGATAATCAAGCATTATTAAGTTATTTTCAACATTTTTTCTTAGTTTTCCTTTCCTCTATAGTCTATACTATTAATAGATTATACAGATATTCTTAACATGTTTTATTCACATTTTTTTGAAACTATTGTTCCTTTCAATTAATTATTTCCACTTAATTTAGGTTGCTAATTACTAGCGATTGTACATTTAACAACTTTCCCAGCTTCTTTTATTTTTCCAAAATATTATATTGTCTCTATAAAATCAGAGAACCATATCGTCATGAGAATTCATGAACTAAGAATTCTGTTTTATCACCGTGCAATTGCACGGGCGAGTACTATTCCACTATATCTACTAAATTTGGGTTACTCCATGCTAATTTTTCGCCTCCACAATCACCCACATCACCAAAAATATAATTTCACTCCCAAAAATACCCCCCGAACCGTCTATTGCTACCTCCTGATATGGTATTTTTCTCGGGTAAGCTAGGGTTTCTGCATTTCTCCACGACGCTGCGATTATCTCTTCTCCAGCTGACTGCTCCTCTTTCACTTGCTCCGCCTCCTTGCGCTCCTCCTCCAAGTGCTCTGCCTCCGCTTGCTATGCCTCCACGTGCTCTGCCTATGCGTGCTCCACCTCCATGTCCTCCAAATTGGCATGCTCTGTCTCTGCCTACTCCAACTCTGTGTCCTCCGTCTCCTCCGCCTCCGCGTGCTCCGCCTCTGCATGCTCTAACTCCACATCCTCTGAAACCAGAAACTACACCTTTAGCTCTTCCATGTATAGTTACTCTGCTCCCCACTAGCTATTTTATTATCCATTGTTCAAATGGATCCTTTGAATTTTGTCATCTACATGGCTTCCATTCCGCATGCCACAATTTTTTCGCATGTTATATTTTTGTGTGGAATGATATCTCTATTTATTTGTCTCACGACCTTTGATATGAATCCATCATTCTATTTGGTTTTTCATTGAGTGATTTCAGACAGAAAGTTCAGGTTTTTAGAAATTTTTCAAAGAAGATGAAGTGGTAATTGAGGTTCCCAATTGGCTATGCGCTCCTCATTCTTTGTGGTGCTCTCTATATCAGTTCTTATGATTTTAGGTGATTAGTAATCATCATTTTATTTGACTAATCATGTTTCAATGATGGTATTTCAGTGGATAAAAGGGTTTCTTGGAGATCCCAGGTAAACCATGTACCCCTGTAGTTTTTTTAAATAAGGTCGTCCATTGAATTTATCATGCATCCTATCTTCAATGTGGAGTCCATTTGTATATCCTTTATAGTGGCAGTAATATTATATTTAAATGGAAATTTTTTCCCCTCAAATCTCAAGAGGTTTATTTGTCTCCAAATATGAGATTTCTAGAAATAATATTTTTAATAGAAGTGGTTTTTTACTTGATGGAAACCCTCTGAATTTTTAAGGCAGAAAGAGCAGATAGATTGAAGCACTAAGCCTCCCAGCTGTAGCTTATCATTTGTGGGGAGTCATGAACTGTCCAGATGCAAGTGGTAAGCCTCTTAGAGCATGATATTTGTTGATGTTTATGAACCATCCCATTATTTGAAAAGCCCCCGACTTTCATTCCTAAAGAAATCAGGTAACATACTTACTTTCTAGAAGCTCGCACCCAAATAAAAATTGTTTGTTGCTTTTTTATTTTTGGTATTGTTGATTGTGTTCTCCTTCTGTTCATCAATACCAATCCTTTTTCTGCATTTTTTACTGTTTGAGGGTTATCAAAAAGTAATGAAACCTTCATACTAATTTTTCATATTTCAATACTTCAAGTACACATGTTTAATCTACTCGGCCTTTATTTATTGACCATTCACTATTAGTAACGTTTACATTCAATTCATCATAGTAAGTAATTATAACTTGTATCATTCGGACATACAATACTAGCAGTGATGTTTTTTATGATCTAATAGAGATTACATTACAATCAGCACAATATTCAGCGATTACATTCTCATTATAATTATTGACTATCTTTAGAATATATATTTTCTACACTCTGATCATTGTACTGCAATTCATGGTTCTATTCTATTCCTTTACGATTAAATAAAAAGATATAGAATAAAAACATGAACTTCCCGTTGAGATCAAGAGACGGAATATTTCAAAGAAGAATACTACGGAAACAACTTCAATCAGGTTATATTATTTCTATTCCAGACTTCATATTGTCCCTTTATTTATCAATCAGAGGCTTATATATTTACTATAATTTCAATTAAAAAGGCATAATATCTCTTGAAAACATTGATGCAACTCCGTTAGAACAACAGGAAGAACTCAAACAGGAACATGTATGGATTTGTCATCTCTACCCAGTAATGGTAAGTTCAATTTAAAAAGTTAATTACTTTTTCTTTGGTTACCATATTGCAAAATGAAATATCATAACTCTGTAATATATTAGCTTCCTGCATGACAATGTTTATTTTTACTTTACTAACACTTTTATGATAATAATAATTATTGTAAAATATTGTACAGGTGAAGTGGTCACACCAGCTAATAGAATAGAATGACGCTGATGCATTCCATTAACGCCTATATCCGTTAATGGTTAGTTTCATTTACAATCTCAAATTTAATTACTTTTATTTCATACTGAAAAATAGATAACCATGTCTTGCTATAATTTCTCATCTCCTTGTTTCTCTATCCCTCAACACAGTTTGAATTTGTCAACAATATCTACTCAATCAAACAATGGAAGATGAAGAATGAATACCATTATACAACACAGACTTTCATTCTATGTGCATGTTGTCCAGCCGTGATTAGGGCTTTGAGAAAGCTCGATTCAATACACCGCTGGTCGAATCTACTCATTTCTTCTAGGTTTATCCTAAATCACCCACCACCATATTTTCCTACATTTTTCTATAAAAGAGGAACTATTTTACTCAGCCACTTGACGTGGGTTCTCCTTCATTCAGCTGCCACAATCCTTGCTTCAATAGGTGTGTAATACTACTATCATTGAATAACTATAACTTATGTTCTTCATTATAATATTTGCAGGTTCACATAAGTTAATGAAATTTTTATAATAATTCTTCCTATTTCAATACTGCAATTATAATTTCTCTTAAGCAAGCTCTGGCTCAACGACCTTTGATTGCTCTACCTCCATATGCTCTGCCTCGGACTACTCCACATATCTTCAATTTCTTCTTGGTATTATGTGTAAATACATATTGTATTTTTTGATTCAATTGATATCTGATGTCAACTTACTGGGATTTTTTACTTTGTTCATACTTTATTTTCTAAATGCATAATGGATTTTTTGATTTGTTTGGTCTTGGATGTCGAATTAATGGGATTTGATCCTTCTTCTGGATTTTATTATTTGGATTCAGTTGATTTGAGGAGATGGGTTCACATCAAATAACATTATTTCTGATGGTAAAGTGACAGTTTAGTAAAAGTTACATCCTAACAATACTACACTACTTTCTATGCAAGCTCAATCAATTTTCTAGACTGATTATATAACATAGATTTTCATCTCTCTTTCCATAGTATTTGATCATGTTTTTCATGTTTGGGAAAATGGTATGGCTCTCTGGATTGACCACACTGAATATTTCCATAAGTACACTCTTCAGTGGAACCTTCTCCAAGCATTGTAATGCTTCTTTCCCTATTTCTTTTGGTCTTCCATTAAACCATATTATTCCATTCATTTTTAATTCATTTTTCTATGCTTATGATTATTCAATAGGACAAATATTAGGATTTCTACTGAATATTATGTCTTATTTTTCTAATCGATGATCTGATTACGCATAGTAATAAAGAAGACTACATATAATTATGTAGCTTCAACCTAAATGCAGATTATATCATTTTTAATTTATTTAAAGTTGCAACATGAATAATAAATTAATTGATTCATGTCACTTTTTGGTTAATTGTATAATGATTGAAGATAATTGTATGATGGGTACCTTGATTTATTAATTAGAGTGGCTAATCATTTCTGTATTCATCATGGCACATTTCATTGGACAGCCAAAAGCACAACGATTTTTATTTTGAGTTTCTTGGAAACTCCACAGGGGAGCCTCTTCTGGTTTAGGCAACTATTTATTTTAATGAAGGTAACCAAGAGAAAAATATGGGGTTGTGGATCGATCAGAGGGGAGCCTCTTCATGGTACATATTAATTGAGGTATGATATCTGCATTTCCTTGAATTTTGATGACTTTATAAACATGTATCCTTTGAAGGATGATTATTCTGTAAACATGAATCCTAGGGATGGCATGATCAGCGACATATATATGCACATACAAGGAAACTGAACAGAAGAAACTTGTGAATATATTAATGAATATATTGAAACAAGGAAAGGCCACTCACTTATATATGCAGAAACATATATCTTCTTTTTATTTTGTTTAGTAGCAACATATATCTGAGCAGAAACATATATCTGATTAGGGAAACTGGTGATGTTGGTGATGCGGGTGCAGATATAGGTATATCGGTTATATGAGCATCAACATATAACTTCATTTTCTTTATTGGAATATTAATGAATATATTACTTATTTTTAGAAAGGAGGCTCATGATGTTGTTATTTTGAATAGAGGAAATTCCACCCACTTATTTTGAAACAAGGAATTAATGTGAAAAAAAGGCTTCTACCAGATGATGAAATTCCTCACATCCTTTAAGGAAAGGAAATTATCAACATAGAAAATCCATTTTTTTATCATGAAACTGTACATGATAAATATTATATGATCTATAAGAACATATGTATTTTACTGGTCATACAGGTGATATTTGGGATCTCTTTAGACCTGTAAAATGTTATTTTTTGATTTAGCAGAACATCATGTTTACCCCAAATCTTCAGGTACCAGTTGTCAAGTGATTTTGAAGGCTTATTGATGAAAGTGATGAAAATTGATTTCTCATTTTGAGGTATCAGTGGCTCATTTAATTCTATTTTAATAAATTTATCATGTAATCAGTACATTTTTTGAACCAGTTTTAGTTTATTGAAGAGTACAGTTCATATAAATCCATATAAAGTTTAAATTTGTATTTTATAGTTGGGTGATCATATATTTGCAATACTTGAAACAAAAAATTATGACATAAAGCTTTAACTATTTATGTTTGGTTGCAGGGTACTCTATAGCCTGGTGGAATCAATTATTGTTGAAGCTGGTTAGAGGGGAGGGGAGGGGAGGGGATGGGCAGGGGGAGGGGATGAGAGGGGAAGAACTGGGCAGGGGGGAGGGGGCTGGTGGGGGATTGGCCTGGGCTGGGGGGAGGGGATGAGAGGGGAAGAACTGGGCAAGGGGGATGGGGCTGGTGGGGGATGGGGCTAGGCAGGGGGAAGGGGCTGGGCAGTGCGGAGGAGGAGGTGGGAGGGGGAGGTGCCTGGAAGGGGTGGGAGGACAATCTGGGCAGGGGGGGAGGGGAGG
This sequence comes from Viscum album, assembly GCA_963277665.1. Classification (NCBI taxonomy): domain Eukaryota; kingdom Viridiplantae; phylum Streptophyta; class Magnoliopsida; order Santalales; family Viscaceae; genus Viscum; species Viscum album. Next base: position 692,848,204 of record OY728167.1, read on the forward strand.
GGAAGAACTGGGTAGGGGGAAGAACTAGGTAGGTTGGAGGGGGCTGGTGGGGGATTGGGTTGGGCAGGGGGGAGGGGATGAGAGGGGAAGAACTGGGCAGGGGGGAGGGGCTGGTGGGGGGAGGGGCTGGTGGGGGAAGGGGTAGGGCAGTGGGGAGGAGGAAGTGGGAGGGGGAGGTGCTTGGAAGGGGTGGGAGGACAAGCTGGGCATGGGGGAGGGGAGGAGAAGAGCTAGGTAGGGAGAGGTGCTAGGAAAGGGGGCAGGAGAAGTAAGGTAGATGGGAGGTGTTGGGAAAGTTATTGATTTTTTGTTTTTTAGTTACCAGCTATTATGCTACTTCATGAAGTGAGCACATGTTGTTTTTAAACCTAATTCATGTTTTTTATAGGCTTCTATTTGCAGTGAATAGAGGCCTTCACTGAACATGATATTGGCTACACCTGCAACCATTTATATAGAATGACTTCTCACAAAACAATGGTGATCAATTATAAGTAGCATCTTCCTCTATTTCAAGAAAAATGATTTCGGAGAAGATAGACCAGCTCTATTTTTCATACCTGTAATGAATTTAGATTAATCTACAATTAATTTCATGTTCATAATAATTTCCCATTTTATATTTCATATTAGACATTCAAAATATTATTTAATGGATGGATGGGTACTTTTGGTTAAGTAGGTTTGTCATTGCCTTCATTTTTACTCATTGTTAGAGTTGTGTATTGCATCTTTTTTCTTGGTGTTTTACTGCTCCTACAATTAGAACTGCTTTAGTTAGATTTTAGATTTTGTAGTTTATGTTCGAAATGAGTCTAATTGAAATTATGGTAAGGTTTAAATGGATGAATGGTTTGGTTTTTTTTAATTTTCAGGATCATTTTCCCTATCTCTGTTTTCATGGTCGTGTGATTTTTCAAGAATAGTAGAGGCAGAAAGTGGTGCTATTGTGTATGTATGATATCTAAAAATGTTTTCCGCATCTGTAACTCGGTTCTACAAACATGTGCAGGTACCAGATTACTACCAACCAACAACCACACATACTTGTCTACTGCAGCGCCATAGGAACCCAATTTTGGAAGGTTTTTACTACCACAATTTATTGAATTTAGTTTCATTCTAAAGGGGAAACCAGATACTATTACAGTATTTTTTTATTGTAATATTTTTCACCAAACTCTTTTCTAAATAAACAATGTGTCCAAACAATCTGTTTTTGTTTCCATGTGTTCCATTGAAAATTAACTCTGAAACAATTGTTGTTTTAGTTTGAATGTTTAACTGTTTATATTACTTCGGAATTGATCTAAATAATACATCATTTATCTTATTTCACTTTGTTGACAATATATTACTATTCCTTTTCATATGAACTATCTTCTATTTACTAAAATATTGATTTCTTCTTTTTACTACAATATTGAATTTTCAGTAACATGAAAAAAATTATTTCAGTGCATTGAGTACAATGACATTACATTTTTTTTAAATTAAGTAGAACCATAATATTTCATTGAATGATTATATAAAAATAAAATTGAATAATCCCATGAAAATTATAATTTCATACTTTTTTTCTATGAATAAATTTATAATTTCAATATATTATTTATTAATTTTCATTATGTTTCACCGTTGGTTCCTTCGTTGTTAATTTTAAACAGAAGGCTTCTCAGTATCTAAACTTTCTTCCTCAATTTATGTAACTTTTATTCCTCATTATGTATGTCATTTTCTTTTCAAATATATTTAATATTAATATAAACTATTATGTTTTATAAATAGTAGTCTATAGTTAATAATAAGAATTATTTTATAGTGTCGTGCATCACACGGACAAAGTACTAGTATATTCTAAAGCTGGGTAGTTCCCAGCGCACATGTCTCCCTCTCCGCTGTTCTCTAAAATATACAGCCTCTGTGCGACTACAATCTCTCCAAATATTCCCTCTCCCACTCTCTATTCTAATGTTTCCACTGAATATCAACTCCTCCATCCATTCATCAGATTGTTGGTTCATCTTTGTCGAGCTACTTCTCCTCCTTCTCTTAAGACTATACGGTTAGCATTGCAAATCGATTCCTACGAGCTCACCTCCACCTATTGCTTCAGCCTCGAGTACCTTCGCCTCCATATTTCTTCCCCCTCATTTTTTTTCACTTCACCCCCGCTCCCACCATCATTTTAGATTTCCTTCTCTCCACCAATCAGCGCCCTCTCCCTCCCCGACTCCCTCCCCAATTTCCCTTTCTCCCTGCCCTACCAGACTCCCCTCTCCTACTCGCCTCTCCGATTCTCCTCTCCAATCGTGCCTCCACCTCCACCTATACTACCGCATATGCCTCCTCCTCTATTGTCGCTCCTCTCACTCTCTCCTCCGTTTCTCAGCCACATCATTGATTGAAGAAAAGTTCATTTCCACTATTGACATCCCAACAAGTCGACATAACCAGATCTCCGACATAGTACCACCACTCTCTTCTCCTCCAAACTTTTTCAAAGGTTGGAGATGAACCAGGTGAACCACTTTTGTTGGGAAGCCGAGGATATAACATAAAAATCTCAAACCAAATTATTTGTTGATGCGAGGAAGATGACGAGCCAGTTCCTGATCCAAGATGTCGGTGGAACTCGCCCCCTGTTGAGATCATGAACTGCCTTTGCAAGGAAGAACCACCACCAAGATCGATGTCGCTATGTGAATCCGACATTTGGATTAGTTCTATTTTTTAAGCTGATCCAATGAACCAACTTAGGGCTTGAGTCGAGGTTCGGAAAATGTGCATTTCATTGTCGCCATTGTAAAGATGAAGGACCTCCTTTTTTGACAAACAGAGCTTCTGGATGAAAGAGCGGAGGGATATGTTATAGGAGGATCTTTGTTTCTAAATGAGGAAATGCAAGAAGATTTTATCTGAGGATAGCCTACATGACCAGGATTCAATTTTTGGGGAGATATCAAAGTTGATGATTAGGAGTTGTGTTTAACTTGAATTTTAAACTGTCCATTGATGGATTAATTTGTTTGCCGGAAGAAGGTTTTTTTAAGTGGCAATGTATCTGAATTGGTGTCCTGTATTAACATAGAAAAATTGGTGCCCTTTGCATTTTTTTAAAGATGAACCTGTACACTTTTTCAACTTCCCAAAATCCCAAACCTGCCTCCTCAACTTCCCAGAAGCCCATTTAGAATCTCTCCCAGAAACCTGTCCTCCTAATCCGAATTTTTGTCCAAAAATCTAATCTAAGGTCATTATTTTTTTTCTCGTTGCTTCTGTAATTTTCCTTGGGATTGGATTTTCATTTTTCTATAGGTTATTTGATTGGTCATTTATTTTTCATTGATTTTCATTTTCTCACTCAGACTATTCATTGACCACTTTCACTTATATTCCAAGTAAATTAATTGCATAATTACTTCACCTCACTGACTACGATTCTCTTTCCTTCAAAGGATGTTGTTCTTTCTATTTCCATAAGCAGTTTCATTTTTGTTTTTATATTTTATTTTATTGTTCAATTTTTTCTTCCTATAACAACAATATTATAATCAATACTTTATCATGTGAAATTTTTCAATGTACTAAATTATCTGATGCCTGTATAATTTATTTCAACCTGTATATCCATATTTATAATATATGGTCTTCAATTCCACGAGATTATTCATATTAATAAGAATGAAATTTTTTTATATTCTTTTTACGTAAGTTAATGTTAACATTTATCGAGAAATATAGTCCTTCACATTTCTTCTTTAAATATCCTTTTATTTTATTTATAGTTGTAAGATTCTAGCACTTTTTTTAAATACAAGATATTAAACATGAGCTTGTCACTAATGATCTTAATTTTTTGTACATATTTATGGTTATAAACTGGTGATTCCTCTCTGATTTCAGGTGGACACATCCTATACAAGCCTTCCTATAAACGATCTTTCCCATGTTCACCAATTTTGTTCAGGTGTTGAACTCCACATCACCTCTCAATTATTGAGATATTGTTTCCAGTTTTTGAATTGTTTGACTAACGATCAATAAATATTATTATTCCGTTCAACTCTTTATTCTATTCATGTAGTATCATTATACCTTTCTTCACCAATTGTCTTATAGTACTAACAAATCCCATACATTTTTTATTTTATATTATTTTTCTATCACCAAATAGAAATTCTTTCATCGTACAGACGATGATAATACTAAGGTCAGTTTCTTCATTTCTTACCGTTTCATTTTTATTAATTTAACTATGTTACATATGTGTTTCTTAGTGCTGAAAAGATTAGATATTTCAAAAACTGCTATTATTGATGATATTGTTAATGGTTATTTAATTCTATTATTTGATGCATGAAATTCAACTGCATATTATTCCCTAAATTATCTTTTTACTGTTGGCATGAATTTATTTTCCAGTGCATTCATTTTTCATGCTGTATTTTCGACTTTCTATTATCTACTCACTTGGTTCAAACAATTAATTAGTTTTCACTTTAGAAAGATCTAGGAAAATGGTTTCGTTACATACACTAATATAGTAGTTGTGTTGCCTTTGATATAATTTTCCTTTGTATAAGTGTCTTTTCAATTAAACAATTCACGTGCAGGTAGTTCAAGGATAATTTTTTTCACCCTTGTCTTTAAAAAAGGAAATTACTTTTATTTTGTTTCAGGTATGAAAAAATAGATTCCCTTATTAATTCTATTTCTAATTTTCATTGATGTTTTTATTCTTTATATCATTCTCTACATTTTTATGATGATTTCCATATATGATATGTTTAAAAATATAGTTCATTTGTTCTTTTCAATTGGCTATTGTTAACATTTTAATTTATAATTATCTTACTAATATTTTCTTTTTATTCTTCGAACTCAATTCTAATTCTATAAAACCTTATTGTGTGATATTCATGGAATGAGGTGCAACGTGATATTGTAATTTGTGAAGAATCTATGGCCAAAACAAACCATAACAATGGACCACAACCCTCTGTAAAGTTAAAATTAAAAGTGTGAAAAAATCAATGAAATTTCATGATTCTAAAACAATGTAGTATTTAACTATGCTTGTTTATCTTATCTTTGATTCCATATTTGATTTTTTTTTCAGTAACCACAACATTATACATTTCAGTTTACACATATTTTATTTCAATATTTCTTTATCATACATTTCAGTTTACATAGTTTTCATTTCACTTTCTACTATATATTTCAACAGATTGGTGTTAAATAGTAATCTATTGGGGTTTTTGAAGTAGTAGAGGAGGCGGAGAACTAAATTTAGCTAATCTTCTTTTCTAGATACCCTTTTTTTGAGTTGGGGCATTGAAGGAGGCCACTGAATTGATAAATGACATGAAACTGGAGAGAATTTTTTCATAGATAAGTAATTTAATTGAGATGGTTTCTCCATGCCTTATTTTTCACTTGGTATTTTTTACCATTTGTTGGAGTGGTCCATCATGAAATTGTTTCTGGCTTGATATTCCACCTGTAACATTATTCATCTTTTTCATTAAATGTTTTCTATAAATCATTTTTAAGCACTAAGGTATCAATATTCATCCCTTTTCTTTCTTCATTTCTATAATTTGAATTATACATTTCAATCATTTTTTCCTTGATGTATTTAATTTATCCATCTAGAATGCCCAATATAAACTTTTATTCCTAAATAATTTTATTAAATATTTTCTGCTATGCCTATGATGTCCCAATAATTTTCTCAACTTGTATTCCATTTTTTTATGTACCATTTATTTGTGGTTTAAACATGTTTAATATTAATATGGATTAATAATTTCTCAAAATAGGATTGTTTTATTGAAAATAACCAATTGATAAATAGCGTCGTGTGAATTCACGAGCGAGTACTAGTTTTGTTAAAGGGGATCCTTGCCTTTGGGCTTCTTAAAGTTTCACCGAAGTGAGATAGAGAGCAGGAAACCATATCATTCTAGGTGAGAGGGTGAGAGCTCCAAGTATTATGGGGACTATCTTCACCGAGAAAGATGGCTTGAGAGGGAGCTTGGTGGTTTTAAGTGCAAACCATGAGCTCGGTGGTGGTAGTTGTAAACCAGAAGCGTGTTAATGATGATAAAAATAGTTTAGTGAAAACTCGAGAAGGATCAATGGAATTACAATGATATAAGTGGGAGTGGGAGGAGAGGCTCAACAGTGATGTAATTTACTCTCCCAACAGAATCCAATTCTATCATACCAATCACAAAAAAATGCTAATTTCACTCATGATGATTCCAACATATTAAACAAAAGATTAGTTTATGATATATTCAACAGCTACTAACCAAGATTGAGAGCGAGGCCGAGTGCGCCTGTAGTAGGTGTTGAATATCTCCATGTAGTGGGATACACTGTTTTCCACTTTGGGAAAGCTCATTTGATGCATAGGTAACATATTCCATGCCTCCCTAAACTCCCTTATCAACATATCTTGTGAGTTTCCATAAACCCGAGTTGTAGGTGCAGTTTTTCATGAGGTGTGGGATCCATTGGCTATAGAGGAAGTAATGGTGGTGCTACCCATGTCCAGAGAGGTTCAGTTTCGAGTCACATGCACCTCCCTCTGCCACAGTGACATTAATCTTTGGATGACAAAGGTAGGTTTTCCTAAAACCTCATATAGTTTTTGAATTCCACATGTGTTGATTGTTTATTTTTATTTATGTATGCATATGGCCTAATTAGAAATTGATGTCATGCATTGAATTTATTTCATCTTCTCTGTGTCTTGAAGGACAGTAATGTTGGAGATTTTCATAAAATACATGGCCACGTAGCTGTTGTATAAATTCTTCAGTCCATTAGTTTGGTTTCCTATCGATTGGTTTCCAGTTTCATCATTTGGTATGAGTACCCATTCCTTCCCTCTTTGGGCCATGAACTTCCTTGTTTTGTATATGTTTTCCCCATTTTTTGGGTAGACTAAGACAATATCTTGAATCTTGTTAGAAAAAATCCTTGGAATAATTTTGGATTTTTTTTGACAAAGCATGATTAAAATTCTCATAAAATCCTCAGGGAATCACTGTGAATACATGTTGAGTGGGTTGGAGTTCATATACAGCATAATGAAAATTTACAAAAAATGGTAAAGGGATATGTATGATTTTGAAGATGCAGAATTGGAAATTCCTTGACGGTCTCACTATGATACATAATATATGCCAAGTAATACATAAGATATTTTGATGTTTTAGGATGATACATAAGATAGTCATTGGAATGTGGAAGATATTTTGATGTTCCAAGGTGATACATAAAATTTAGTATTTCTTAAATAATATTAAACAATTTTAAAAAAGTTTAGAATTTTAAGGGATTAAATCCAGATGATGTTCATGTTACTCTTTAAAAGGTTTAAACATCATGATTTTTCAAAATACTTATGATTTATGCTGAGATGATATAGAGAACATGTTTGTTCTTTGGAGAGATACTTCACATGAAGTTGCATTGAAGGATCTCAAGGGTGCTGAAGCGTGTGAAGAGAAAATGATGGAAATTAATTATTTGCTTCCAAGCCAACATCAATAAAGTTTTAAATGGAGAAAATCATGGGAGATATCAATAAGGGTTAAAAATTTAAAGATATCAATTTTGTTGAAGTCAGTCTATCGGGACCCTAGAATTGTAGAAATTATTAATTTTCAAGAGATTTTCAATAAATCACTATGAAGTTGAAGGGTAAGTGTTAGAAAATTTCCACTTGGAGTATTTTTGGGTCGTTTTTTTTGACAATATTGTTGAAGGAACTTTTAAGGTTTCTTGCAATGTCATGAAGAACTTGTAACATGAATGTCAAAAGAGTTTCTGAAGAAGATCAGAGCGACTGTAATAGTTTTTTCCATAAAAAAAATCACATGGGGACATTCTAGGTTACGCCACAAGTAGGCTATGTTAGAATAACATTTTCTGGAGTTTGGTATCATGGGGAGTAGTTTTTTCCATAAAGGGGGCCCCGTGAAGTTAGGCTTTGGGCTGTTTGAAGCCAATTTTCTATTCCATCATTGGAATTTGGTTTCACACCGAGAGTTAAATTTGTGATTAATAGAAAATAGTAAAGATATGTATGTAAGGTTCTCCATACACAATATCTTCCAGGATGGTGAAATGTGAAAAAGGGAAAAAAATCAGTGAGATACGTAATATATTTGAGTAAAGTTGACGGGACAAGTCACAACATGCGCACAAGGATCACACAATGAATGGTTGTATCCCTATGTTACGTAAGGCTACCCAGAAAATACATAATGGAATCAGGAGAGAATATGTAAGAAACTTTCATTACCACATAAGTGAAAAAATACGTAATAAAAAGTCACACCATGGGAGGGATGGCCACCCTATGAAGAGGTTTAAGTGGATTTCAATGGTTCTGTTTATTTGGAGATGTCCACACCGTGAAGCATAAATTCTTTCTACAATAGGTTTGGATATAGAGAAGATTTGGAGTATCATATCCCGATATTCCAAGGGTTTTGAAATGGAATATTCTACTAGATTGGGTGGATTTGGTTGTTGACTTAGACCACACCACCATGTCAGAAGTCACGCTATGGAGGTGCCTTTAGAGGAAGAAGTTTGGGTTCAAGGTTTTAGAATGGAATGTGGGCCACACCATGATGGTAATTCTCACGTCGTGAAGAAGCCAAGTTAACATACTTTCATACTCAAGTATCTTATCTTTTGGGAAGGAGGTTAGGGATTTGAATTGGATACTTTGGCTTGGTTTTGAAAAAATTTATTGGACGAATTTTCCAATATTAATGAGGGTGAAACGAAGATTAATTAAGGGGAAACCTAGAGATTTTCTAAGAGTGGATAGATATCTTTCAAGAAAAGGACTGCAGATAAAGGTAGAGAAGAGGTGGAATTCCATTTCATTTCTAGAAAGTTAAAGGAGAAAATAAGGGAGATCCAAAATGCATTCTCATTAGAGGTTTTTGAAAGTGGAGCTTATTAACACACCATTGAAGGTGTAATATTAATACTAGTTCATGGAGATTGATACCATTTAACTTGGTGGAGAAATGAGCATTATGGTTGATTTAGAGCATAAATATCTCCATTTTGTGAATGTTGTAAACCTGGAGGATAAGTGAAAACACTCTAAATTGTGGGAAATAAGAATTTTTCTTAGTGATTCCTATATATATATGTACATCACTATTTTATGCTCCTTGAATTATTCGAGTTTTGGTAAAACAAGTAAAATTTCTTGTTTCCCTCTTCGTTTGCTTTGTCATTCCATTTATATTGTGAGGGAGATGTATTTCTTCCGATAATTGAACAATATTGTTGGAAAAGATTGTTTGAAGAGATCGAAATACCCTGATTCAACCCCTATCAAGATATTTATCTTGATTGAGACAAATAAGTGGTATCAAATCTGAAGGTTCTTGGTGAAGTATTCTCTCTTTGAAAGAAATGGATGTGGGTGTTAACCACGATGGAATTCCAATATTCGACGATAAAAATTTCCAATCATGGAAGAATAAAATTCATCTCTATTTCTGATTTTTTGGAAAGAATATCTACATGTATTCCATACTTGGGATATCAGTCAACGTGAAGAGTGAAGTATTATCAGCGAAAGATTGGAGGGAGCTTGATACTGGTGCCAACAGACTCAATGCGTCTATGAATCTGATGTCGTGTAAATCATCACACACCATGAGGTAGAACATCTCAACATCTATGGAGGGAATTCAATGGAATGTGAATCTAAATTTCTGGTTCTATGAATCATTTTTGAGGATCTGAGGGTGCACCTGAATGAGTTTATTAATGCATTATTTGATCAAGTAAAATTATTGTATAAGACATGCACATACACATTGAAACCGTCAATGATATCAAAATCATGAAGAAAATCCTGAAAAGATTTCTGCCGCATTTCAACTTGAAGTTCCCAATGCTTGAAGACAAAGACCCAAATAGAATTATGTTGGATAGTCTTCACATCACCCTTGTTGTATATGAGATGAGGAATAATGACAATTAGTTCTTTGAAATGGATAATTCTCAATATGTGGTGTTCAAGACAATGAAGAAAATCGTACTGTAGGATGGTCCCGAATATAGGGGAGTTGATGAGCCAATGTGTTTCCTTTCCTCAAATCTCAAAAGGGGAAAAGTAAAATTCAAAGACAAGATTCCACATGTTTTCTTTCTATGGGGAAAATTTTTACATCTCATTGCAAGGTGTCCAACAAAATTATGGGATGATGATGAAGATGAAGAACCCATGAATGATCCATCTAAGGGAGTGAAAGGAAATAAGAGTTCACAACATGAATTCATTAAAAGGAAGAACTTTATTTTACAAGAAGAAATTATCTTGGAGGAAACTAAAGTAGAAGATACTGAGGATTGTAAGAACCACAATGAGGAATTTTTTGGAGTTTGTGCCCTTAAACCAACTTCCTTTGTAATTTTGATTACCTAAATATTAATAAATATGTTATCACATGAGGATTGTTCTTTTGTGCAACATTAATGTGAAAATGTCATTAGATTATGTCTCTCATTGAAATGTTATAACAGTTCTCTTCCATAATTATAACTTGAAAATTCTATGAAAATATTTTAAAACATATGTTCTATAGTCTATATAACATCTATTCGACGAGACATAAATGGTGTTTTAACTATCAGGCATTGGATACTCACAAGCGGATGAGACTTTGACTCATGACATTTCGCACTTTGTAATCTCTAAGAAATGAGGTTATGAGTACATACCCGCCAATAGGAATTACATATGTTATATGTTGATGTGGCAACGTTTTTACACTCTTTGCCATATCGTTTTTGTATTTTCTATTGAATTTTTTATTTTAAAATGTTTTTTTAGTCAATAATTGACAATAATTGTGTTTTTGTACTTTGCGGTGTAAAATAATCAATTTTAGTTTAAAACATGTTTTTTAATGTTCTTTAGTTTCATTTTAAATAATTCTAAAATTAACTTAGTCTTGCCAATTAGACTTTTATTTATTTATTCTTTTATTTTTATAATTTTTCATTCTAGTTAGTTTATTAATTCATTTATTAAATTAATTAATTCTTTAATCTTTAAATTGTAAATAAATAACTCCTTTTGTTTTTAGTCTTTTAATAATTTAATTAGTTTTAACAATTTAATTTTATTCATTTAATATTTTTATTCTTTAATTTAATTAGTTCTTTAATTAATTGGTTAATTAATTTAAGCAAGTAATTGTAAATATTTTAATTTTTTCTTTAATTATGTATGTTTATAAATTTTAACCCAAATTAATTCATTTGTTTAAATAAAGTTTCATTAATTTTATTATTTTACTTTGTGTTTTTAGTTTTTAATTCCGTTCTATTTAATTTAATTTATTAGTATATTTATTTATTTATTTTTTAGTTTTATTAAATTATTTTATTAATCTAATTTTCTTTGTTTCGGTTGTTCGCAGGTGTTGTGGTCGCATGGTTCCGTCCATATCGGTGACTTCCTCACCGATAGCGGTGACATACCTCACCGATACTCCTCCACTTTATTTCCTCACTGATACAATATTCCATTTTTTTTCTCACCGATACATCTCTCCCTCATCCTCATCGATGCACAAAACCTCACTGATGTAGTTATCCTCACCGATACACATTTTCTCACCAATACCTCGCTGCTTTTTCTCACCGATGGTCCCTCAACCACCTCACCGTTACTTCTCCCCCTCTTATCCTCATGGTTATACTGCCATAATCCCTCACCGATACGTCTCCCTCTCCAATCCCTCACCGATACACCCCTCCCTTAATCTTCACCTGATACTCACTGCTATATTTCCATTAATCCCTCACTGATACATCTCCCATTCTCAATCCTCACTGATACTCATTTCTTCCACCATCCTCCCATCGAACCTTCACGTAGCAAACCAGCAACACAGCACCCGCACAATACCTCACACAGAAGAAACTTTCTTCCCACCGCATGAACACCTTAGCCCAACAAGAACACCAACCAGAAGCGCACAAACTAACAGCAGTAGAAAACCAGAGCAATAGATTCACAGCATAATTGGAAAATTAAAAATATCCCCTTCAACTTAGATCTGAGACGCAGGCCATTCGAAGCTCAACCAAACCAGAAATCAATATAAAAAAACCCTTCAAACCAGCAATTTGAACACATTAATTCCAAATTCAATCAAACCTTTTCCCACTAAAATAGTTTTGCATCATAAGCTTGTCGGATTACCACCGTTGTGTGCTGCCGCGAATAGCCGCTCCTTCTCCCTGGACCAGATGAGCCGCGTTGCATCAACCCTCAAGCCGTGTCTTCCCCTCCACTCCTTCATGCCCTGTTCTTCTCTCTGCCACCCCCTCTCTTCCACATCGCTGCCCATCCCCCTGCCACACTCCTTCATGCACGCCACCCCGCTGCTCGTCGCGATGCCCCTTGCACCTCTACTCAGCAGAACCGCCACCTTGCGTCGGCCTCCCCTCTCATTTGCGCCAAAACTGCACCCCCAAGCCTGCATCCCCATCTCCCGTGCCCTACTTCTGTGCCGCCAATCGAAATCTCCATCATCGCCTCCTCCGTGCGCCGAAGCCGCCGCCTGAAACCCTCCCCCTGCCCTAACCCCTTCTCCCCTTTGCGCCGCGAAGAACCCCCCCCCCTTTGTGCTTTACTTTTTTTAGTTAGTTTTTATTTTATTATAACATATAATATATATAGTATATAGTATATATATCATATACCATATAATAATAATAATAGTTCTATTGTTAAAAGTATAAAAACTTATATATATATATATAGTATTAAATATAGTATTAATATTTAATAATAATATATGTTATCATAATAATAATAATAATTATATTTACATGTTTTAGTATTAATATTAAGTATTATATATATATATTAATAAGTATTTTTATCTAAGTAGTGATATAATATATGATATTTAATAGTTTTATTTTATTTTTTCTATTTTGACTCACGTGCATTTCTTCATGCAGGGGGAGCTATTAATTGAAGTGGTGATAAAATAAATTGTTCGTGGGAGAGGCGCGAAAGATTTTGAGTTCGTTGCAAGGGATGGTTTTCACTCATAGGGAATTCACTCGGGAGCTGGTGACAAGCATGCTGAAAGCACGCCACATGGATTTACTGCTCGTCAGTTTGCATCTATTTTTAGTTTAGTTTTTCAGAATAAAAGAGGACGTGCAACTCCTCTAACGTGGGGAGGTGAAAGCGAAGGGGGCCGGTGGCCAGGAGTAGAGTACCCGGGGGAGGCGAAAGCGAAGGGGGTCAGAGGCCAGGAGCAGAGTACCCGGGGAGGGCACAATTCCATAGTAGGAGGAGGAGACTCCACCCGATTCACACCATCCATTCCATACCACTTCTCACGTACGGGGATCGTCTTCGACCTGAAGACGGGTTCCCGCTCCTCCATTTCATCCATCCTCCCGCTGCTCTATTTTTAGAGTTATATGTTGAGTCTGTAAATACACTCGTAGTGTTGCATGTTTATTTAATTGAATTGTGATGTTAGTTATGTTTAATTGTTTGTGTCGTTTCTTCTTTCTCGTCTTGCGTTCTGATCTCGAATCTCCAGAAACGGAGATCTTACTTGCGGGGCTATATCTAGTTTATGAAACCCAACACGATCTGGAGATCTGCACATTAATGTGATCACGTTTCTTTTTATTCGCCTTGGTTAATTGCGACTGCGAGTTAGATTGGGTGAGAGTGAGATCTTGCACAGGGCGATCGACTACTTTCTTGCTTAATTTCTTCTCCCCTTCCTGTCTTGATTTTTTCGAACTGAGAATCAAGTTTGGTTGTGCGATGTGACGATATTAGTGGAATCATTCTGTATTGTGAGAAATCCTTTCCAGAATGACTTTGCTGAGTGAATTGCCTTGCAGTTCGGAGGAACACTTGAGTATTGAAGAAATTTGATGCTTAAGTGTTTAATTTCTAGGCGAGACTGGTGTGTGATCAGAGACATCGATCATGAACTGTGCGAATTTTAGAATTGTTCATGTTGATCTAAGAAGGTGAGTAGGGGGTGGATTAACCTGGGTCCAGCCTTGTTCTCACTAACTTTTGTCTTCTGTGTTTTGGTGTCCTTTTCTTTGTTCTGTGTATTTTTCTATCTTGTGTTGTGTTTGTCTGCTGTTTTTTCTTGTTCCATGTAGAGTTGTCCCGTGTCTAGGTTTTTTTTGCACTTTTCCATCACTATCTCTCTCCACTGTGCTCTTCAGCACTGATCAGAGTTTTCTTAGGGTTAGTGTTCTATTTTTTAAAAAATATTTAAAAAACACAAAAATATTTTCGGAACGACCACTTAGGATCTTAAAACTACTTCCTTGAGAGCAACCCTGAGGTTAGCCACTATTTTATATCTTGGGTCTTTATAAATGTAAGCTTGACCATCCTCGTGACAAGGACGCCCGTCAAATTTTGGCGCTGTTTCCGGGGAATCAATGAGTGTCTCAGTGGTTTTTCCAATTGTTTTTATTTCATTTTAAAACAAAAAATTATAAGAAAAAAAACATTAAAAAAAACAAAAAGAAAAGAAACACACACACACAGTGATGAACTCTAACAAATCTGATATAGTGTCACTGTTTGACCCGGTTCAAGAGCTTGAGGAGGCTGTTTCTAAGTTTCAAAGTTGTATGCATGAAAGATAGCATCAAGACCTTACTAATAAGGAGATAGCTTATTCTCATGAGATCATGCAATTGATGCAACTAGCCATGGATAAGGTCAAAGGCTACCACGAATATAGTGCACCACCACCACCTCCCATTGAAGCCCAACATTCTGGAAAACTGTTGAGAAGGCATGAAAAACGAAATAGAAGAAAGAAAAAGTTTGATTTTCCAAAATTTGATATGGATCTGTTCCTGGAGTCAAAGCTGGAAATTCAAGAACCAATTTCTGAGGTTGTTTTCAAGGGCTGGCAAGAGATGGAACTTGCAAAGACTCATGATGCTGGGCATTTCTTCGATGATCATTCTTTCCCTGATTTCCATTCTATTGATTTTTCTTGCTATAACTATTCTAATGATTTTTCAATGCTTCAACAGGTGGAGCCAGCACATGACATTATATCATTCTCCTTAGAAGATTCAGTAAGTGAGGTGGTGTGTTTTGAAGAGAGGCTGGAGGAGGTTGACTCCCTCGCTCTTTCCCCAGACCCTCTCCCAGGATCACTATTCCTTCTTGAGGAGGAACAAACATCACTAATAAAGGGAGTTGAAAATTTTATGGAAGAAGCTATATTTTTATTCAACTTGGATTACATTGAAGCTGATTTTAATTGTGTTACTCCCTGTGCAGGTATTGAAGATGATGTACATCTTTTTGATTTCCTGGAGAGTGAGGAAGTTGAGGTTGAATCTGCTGAAGAGTTTATGGAACTTCCAATTCTGGATGACACTTCCAATTTGGGATTTATTTTTGAAGATGAATTTTTGGAGTTTTGCACTGAAATAAAAGTGGATGATGACATATTAATTGCTTTCCAAGAGGAAATGTTTTATTGGAATGAACCAGAATACAAGTCACATCTAAGTTTTCCAACACTCAAAATTGTGCACACTCAACCTCAAGCAGAAGTAGAGGGGAAGTACCCCTGCCTTTTGTGTTCCCCTCCAGCATTCAACATGAGGAACTTCACTGCCCATGAGGGGAATTTAGTTGAAGCAGCACAAGGGGTACACCAAAGATGGAAAGTGACTGAAGTTGGAAGGAATCACACCTGGTGGTTCTTGAGCAAGAAGCTTAATCCCCCATCTAGCTGGGGTTGATCCGAGGACTGTCCAGTTGTGGAAAGTTATACTACAGCACCCCCTGGGGAGTTATCCTAGGATAATCCCTTTTCATTTACTGCTTTAGTTTGTTTTTGCACGTAGTTTTAATTTCAGTGTTGTTTTTTTAGGACAATAAACAGGAAGTAGATTCCACGTGGCTATCATTCAAGTCCCAGAGGAAGAGTACACTGAAGATCACGCATTACACTCCCTAACTCATACTCTGTGGTTTATTTTTATTTTAGCTTTAAATATTGAACACTAATGTTAAATTGTTTCATCATTTAGGTGACAAACTCGAGTAGCTAGAGTTCATGCACATGGAAATCAAAGGGAGACATTTGTAAATTTGAGAAGCTGCACATTCAGGGGAGTATTGTTTTACGTTGCAATGTTTTACTCTTCACATTTTTATTGCATGTTTCTGTGAATTAAGTGTGGGGGTCTCTCCACTAATTTTTGAAACTCTTGGACTGTGTTTTATGCTGGGGTGTTATCTTGCTAATATCTACTTAGTTGAAAATTTATTTTGAGCTGATTTGATACAACATGCTTGCACCCACTATTTTTATTTTCATTATGCTGCTGCTGCACATCTTTGTTACTCATGCTACTATTTGAAGTAAATTGTTAAAATCTTTTGTCTGCTCACAAAAATTCAAAGCATGTACATTTTTTGAATAGAAATACACTTGGTTTCTGGTGATGATTGGTGGGGTCAGGTTCTTCTATTTTTGTTTATTTGGGTTTTTATTTTCTTTTACTTTTTGTGTGGAAAAGAAAACTTTTAAAATTCATTGATACCCCTCCGTATCCTTTTTTAACTGAAATTTCAATCTGTTTTGAACATAAACTGTCTCCCACCTTGAGATTCAACATTGGGGACAATGTTGGGTTTTAAGTTTGGGGGAGAGGGGTCATTATAGTGTCATGTCGAATCCCCCCCTCTTGAACCTGAGTTTGTGTTTGTTAAAAAAATGGTCATTTTTTTCAAAAAAATGGTTCAAAATTCCTTCAAAAAATTTCAAATTTCATTCATCACATGATGGTCATTGGAGGTTCACTGGTAATTCATTTATGTCCTGGATTAGTGGATAATTGTTTGTTGAATTTTGAGAGTGGCACTTAGTCAGAAACTGATAAGTATTAATGATTGCTGAGTGCAATTGTTCACTGTCTCTATGGATCTATCTGTTTAGGAACTGAGGATGGGAGTGTGACAGGATAGGTTTTGTGGGATGATGATCATGACTTGGAGTAACTAGAAGTTCTCACTGGAACCTAGGGGACTCACATTTTTATAATATAATATTCAATCACTTTAGGAATTCAACTTGATTGATTATTAATTAAGTCATTTGTAACCGGAGTAAAATGGGAAAATGGGATCCTACGGTGAGTATCTGAGACAAGGTGCACTGGGTGCGTTTCTGTGAATAAATAAAGACAATTTCAATCTTAATAAGTGCTATGCACAGTGCTCTGCACATGGAATATGGTTGGGAAAAAGATTTAAATGAAGTTCCCTTGTCAAAAATGAGCTCATTAATGTTAAGGGAATTTTGAACCCAGATGAAGAAGGGAGAAATTGACTTGGTTAATTTTCATTTGAGTTGAATCAATAAAGTGATCAATTTAATGGACTTTAATTTCTGGAACCTGGAGGAAGGTGAGAATGGAAGGTGCACTTGGTTAAGTTTTGAATTCTACTTCATCTACCCTACTAACACTCCTTGAATTTGAATTTGAATTGGAAGGTGAAGTAGAACAGTTAATGAATACACATAGGAGGCAGGACATACTTGACAGTGTATGAGTTTGTGAAGCTCTTGACATCCAGTGGGATTTTGAAGCTAGACAGGACAACATTTTTCAATAACCTTGAAAAACCTGACTCATTGTTTGGTTTTGCTCCTCTGGATAGTAAAGTTTAATCATGCACCTTTTAAGCTGAAACACACTAAACTTCATTCTGTTTTAAGGTCAAAGACATGAATTTGTTTGAGGACAAACAAAACTTTAAGTGTGGTGGAGTTTGATGTGGCAGCATTTTTACACACTTTGCCACATCGTTTTTGTATTTTCTATTTACTTTTTTATATTAAAATGTTGTTTTTTAGTCAATAATTGATAATTGTTGTGTTTTTGTACTTTGCGGTGTAAAATAATCAATTTTAGTTTAAAACATGTGTTTTAATGTGCTTTAGTGTCATTTTAAATAATTCTAAAATTAACTTAGCCTTGCCAATTAGACTTTTATTTACTTATTCTTTTATTTTTATAATTTTTCATTCTAGTTGGTTTATTAAAACATTTATTAATTTAATTAATTCTTTAATCTTTAAATTGAAAATAAATAACTCCATTTGTTTTTATTCTTTTAATAATTTAATTAGTTTTAACAATTTAATTTTATTCGTTTAATATTTTTATTCTTTAATTTAATTAGTTCTTTTATTAATTGGTCAATTAATTTAAGCAAGTTATTGTAAATATTTTCATTTATTCTTTAATTATGTATGTTTATAAATTTTAACCCAAATTCATTCATTTGTTTAAATAAAGTTTCATTAATTTTATTATTTTACTTTGTGTTTTTAGTTTTTAATTCCGTTCTATTTAATTTAATTTATTAGTATATTTATTTATTTATTTATTAGTTTTATTAAATTATTTTATTAATCTAATTTTCTTTGTTTTGGTTGTTCATAGGTGTTGAGGTCGTATGGTTCCATCCTTATCGGTGACTTCCTCACCGGTAGTGGTGACATACCTCACTGATACACCTCCACTTTATTTCCTCACCGATACAATATTCCGTTTTTTATCACCGATACATCTCTCCCTCATCCTCACCGATGCACAAAACCACACCGTTGCAGTTATCCTCACAGATACACATTTTCTCACTGATACCTCGCTGCTTTTCCTCATCGATAATCCCTTTACCACCTCACCTTTACTGCTCCCCCTCTCATCCTCACTGTTATACTGCCATAATCCCTCACCGATATGTCTCCCTCTCCAATCCCTCACCGATACAGCCCTACCTCAATCCTCACCTGATACTCACTGCTATATTTCCATTAATCCCTCACCGATACTTCTCCCCCACTCAATCCTTACCGATACTCATTTCTTCCACCATCCTCCCACCGCACCTTCACACATCAAACCAGCAACACAGCACCCGCACAATACCTCACACAGCAGTAACTTTCTTCCCACTACATCAACACCTTAGCACAACAAGAACACCAACTAGAAGCGCACAAACTAACAGTAGTAGCAAACCGGAGCAACAGATTTACAGCATAATTGGAAAATTCAAAATATCCCCTTAAACTTAGATCTGAGACGCAGACCATTCAAAGCACAACCAAACCAGAAATCAATATAAAAAACCCTTCGAACCAGCAATTTCAACACATTAATTCCAGACTCAATCAAACCCTTTCCCACTGAAATAGTTGTGCATCATAAGCTTGTCAGATTACCACCGCTGTGTGCCGCTGCGAATAGTCGCTCCTTCTCCCTGGACCAGATGAGCCGCGCTGCATCAACCCTCAAGTTGCGTCTCCCCCTACACTCCTCCGTGCCATGTTCTTCTCTCCGCTGCCCCATCTCTTCCACGCCGCAGACCATCCCACTACCACACTCCTTCATGCGCGCCACCCCACTACTCGCCACGACACCCATTGTGCCTCTGCTCAGCAGAACCGCCACCTCGTGTTGGCCTCCCCTCTCATTTGCGCTAAAACTGCACCCCAAAGCCCGCATCCCCATCTCTCGCGCCCTGCTTCTGCGCCGCCAATCGAATTCGCTGGCATCACCTCCTCCGTGCGCCGAAGCCGCCACCCGAAACCCTCCCCTGCCCTAACCCCCTTCTCCCCTTTGCGTCGCGGAGACCCCCCCCCCCATTTTGTGTTTTACTTTTTTTTAGTTAGTTTTTATTTTATTTTATTATAACATATAATATATATATATATTATATAGTATATATATCATATACTATATAATAATAATAATAGGTCTATTGTTAAAACAATAAAAATTTATATATATATAGTATTAAATATAGTATTAATATTTCATAATAATATATGTTATCATAATAATAATTATTATTATATTTACGTGTTTTAGTATTAATATTAAGTATTATATATATATATATTAATAAGTATTTTTATCTAAGTAGTGATATAATATATGATATTTAATAGTTTCATTTTATTTTTTCTATTTTGACTCACGTGCGTTTCTTCGTGCAGGGGGAGCTATTAATTGAAGCGGTGATAAAAGAAATTGTTCGTGGGAGAGGCGCGAAAGATTTTCGAGTTCGTTGCAAGGTATGGTTTGCACTCAAAGGGAATTCACTCGGGAGCTGGTGACCAGCATGCTGAAAGTGCGCCACGTGGATTTATTGCTCGTCAGTTTGCATCTGTTTTTAGTTGAGTTTTTCAGAATAAAAGAGGACGTGCAACTCCTCTCACGTGGGGAGGCGAAAGCGAAGGGGGCTGGAGGCCAGGAGCAGAGTACCCGGGGGAGGCGAAATCGAAGGGGGTCGGAGGCCAGGATCAGAGTACCCGGGGGAGGTCACCATTCCACAGTAGGAGGAGGAGACTCCACCCGATTCACACCATCCATTCCATACCACTTCTCACAGACGGGGATCGTCTTCGACCTGAATACGGGTTCCCACTCCTCCATGTCATGCATCCTCCCGCTGCTCTATTTTTAGTGTTATTTGTTGAGTCTGTAAATACACTCGTAGTGTTGCATGTTCAGTTAATTGAATTGTGATGTTAGTTATGCTTAATTGTTTGTGTCGTTTCTTCTTTCTCGTCTTGCGTTGTGATCTCGAATCTCCAGAAATGGAGATCTAACTTTTGGGGCTAGATCCAGTTTATGAAACCCAACACGATCTGAAGATCTGCACATTAATGCGATCACATTTCTTTTTATTCACCTTGGTCGATCGTGACTGCGAGTTACATTGATCGAGAGTGAGATCTTGCACAGGGAAATCGACTGCTTTCTTGCTTAATTTCTTCTCCCCCTCCAGTCTTGATTTTTTCTAACTGAGAATCAAGGTTGGTTATGCGATGTGACTATCTTAGTGTAATGATTCTGGATTGTGAGAAATCCTTTCCAGAATGACTTTGCTGAGTGAATTGCCTTGCAGTTTGGAGGAACACTTGAGTATTGAATAAATTTGATGCTTGAGTGTTTAATTTCTAGGCGAGACTGGTGTGTGATCGGAGACATCGATCATGCACTGTGTGAATTTGAGAATTGTTCATGTTGATCTAGGAATGCGAGTAGGGGGTGGATTAACCTGGGTCCGGCCTTGTTCTCACTAACTTTTTCCTTCTGTGTTTTGATGTCCTTTTCTTTGTTCTGTGTATTTTTCTATCTTGTGTTGTGTTTGTCTGCATTTTTTTCTTGTTCCATGTAGATTTTTCCCGTTTATAGGTTTTGTTTGCACTTTTCCATCACTATCTCTCTCCACTGTGCTCTTCAGTGCTGATCAGAGTTTTCTTAGGGTTAGTGTTCTATTGTTTTAAAAATATTTAAAAAACACAAAAAGATTTTCGGAATGACCACTTAGGCTCTCGACACTGCTTCCTTGAGAGCGACCCCAAGGTTAGCCACTGTGCTATATCTTGGGTCTTTATAAATGTAAGCTTGGTCGTCCTCACGACAAGGACGCCCGTCATATGTGTCCATGGATATTCATATTTTCATGCACGTGTATTGGACCTTAGTCTCAGGATTATTATTAATGTGTATCATGAATTGTGTACTTTGATGTATTGATGAAATATGTGGTCACAATCCTCACAGTGAGGTATGATATGTTAGGTTCATCATAAGTGATATACATTAATTGAATAAGTCAGGAATGAGTTTTTACTTTCCAATAATAAATATTGATATCTTTGGCCTTTTGATTGAAATGAAATTGTCTGATTAAATCCATGACTATGGTAGTTCAATAACAAGTTCATTTTAGATAGTCAAAATAATGTTAAATTAAACATATATGTTGATAAAAAAATATGAAACCTTCTTGATGAGATATCAATATAATCAGATTATATCATACAGTAAACATTCATATGTGGTTGTTGTTGCAATATTAACTTCTTTATTTATGGGTGTCTTGACGTGTTACAAGATGCTCATCTTGGATTTCAGGTCAGCTCACTTAATGGCATTGAGAAAAATTCATAGAGGGTCATACAAAAAGTGCATCCAGAATATTAGTAATAATATATTTGAATTTAATATTCAAAATTAAAATTATTCTCAGCTTGTTTTTTAGTAATTATTCTAGTTTGGTTGATCGCATAAATTCAATTAGCAGTTATTTAAGTTAGAATATATGTGAGGTGAATAATAAATAAATTATATTTTTCACTTATTTAATATAATATTTATTTATCTATTTATTATTTGTAAGGTAATAAATAATTATTTATTTAGTTATGATAATATTTTAAAATATATTTATCTGCCAGTTAGTGATTATAATATTTATTTATTTGTTGAATGAATAATATAAAAAGATTTATTTATTTAAATATTTATATATTATTTGAGTCTTGATAAAAGTCGAGGTGGATAGATGTATTGTGTTAAGGGATCAATAAAAATGATATATTTTAGTTAATATCACTTAAATAAATATTAATTTATTTTTTTAACATACCATATTTAAATACACGCAATTTAGGGCTTGTCATGAAAGTAATAATAATAATATCATTATTATTTGACATGAGGTTTATTTAGGGATAGGAAGGGGTCATTATAGGTAGTTTCGTGTGGTTTGGGGATGTCCAGGTGGGGGGGGGGGGGTTGGTTAGCTTCCAAGGGTAGTTGTTAGTGTAGGGGTAAGTTTGGTCAGTTACCATGGGCAGTTTTGTATTTATATATATTTAGTGGGTATGAGATATTAAATAGGGGTTATTGGCTATTGGGATAGCTTGTCTTTAATATTATTCTAGCTCCACCATTGGCTGTAGTGGGAGAGTCCTTGACCTTGGCTTTGGGGAAAAACACAAATAGCATTCTTCTCCATTCGTTCTTCCTTCTTCTACAGATTCTACTGTAAAGCCCACTCTATTAATATAGACATACTATTTTCCTAATTGTTAGAACCTAGTATCTTATCAACTTTGTTCTTTTATTGAGAGAAAAAAATAGGGAATGGAGAACATTGGAGTTAAACTAACCATAATGATGGTGTGAGAATTAGTGGTCGTGTTGGAGGAACATGCTGGAGAACATGTGGAGATCATAAAGCAACACCAAGAGTTGATGGATTTTTTGAAGGAATAGTGAGGTGAACACAATGAAGAGAAGTTGGGGATGTATCCAGATGAAATTTGTCCATGATATTTGCATGGAATTTGCAGGTTCAAATGCACATACTAGCTGATTTTTTCATTGTTTGTGGTTGAAATGAATATGGAAGTTTAAGCTATATGGAAACTTGTTGAGTACTCCATTCAGTGTCTACCTTTGAAATTTTTGAAACCTGAATTTGAGGTGTCCAGTCCAAAGCAGTCGGGATGGTTGAATTTAGGAGACAAACAGGAAACAAAAACCACTCCATCTCAAACAGAGGAGTTATCCAAGAGGATGGAAATATTTCCATTCCAAGTTCGATCAGATGAGTGCGAGTGGAATCCTCAATTGTTTTCAAGGAATGATAAGGAACAACAACATCCTTGTTTTTTATTTGTCTCTTTCTTCTTTGGAGGAAACAAATGCGATAGAAACACTCGTTTCACTATTGCTAGATCATGTGGAAGAGGAATATAAAGTTTCCAATACTTCTAAACCACTTTCTATAGAGGTCCCATAGGTGCAGTCAAAGATAGTGGAGTATGTGGTGAAAATTTTGGGAATTTGTGAAGTCAGATTTAAAATACTTCCACCTTTTCTCAAAAAAAAAACCCTATCGCAGAAGGCAGCAGTGCCAGTTTACAAACTCAGAGGTGCAGTCCACAGAGGTTTGGCAAGACGCAGGAGGGTTCTAATCCCGTTTGGTCAGCTGAGGTAATTTTTGATCCTGTCATTAATTCAGATTGGTGGAATGGAATAAAAGTAGTTCTGGAGATGAGTTTTAAGATTTAAGGATAAGTTTGTTGTGATAGAAAAGGTTAATCTAGTGATTACAAGCCTTATAAAGGAGGGATTATTTTAGAGGATGAAAGTATACTATTGCCAAATCCATCACTAGGGCCTCAACCTTGGTTATATCATTTGAGGAGTTACTAGTTTGGAACTATGGAAGAATATTTCAGTATAGGGAATAGATCTGATTATGAGAAAGTTGATGTAAAAACTCTCTTCCAAGTTACCAATACTAAAGCAAGGATTCTTTGGGTACTTGCATCTGTATTGGTTTTTTATTCTGGTCTCATAGCTTTGTCGGCAGTTTTTTTTCAACAGACGGTTGTCTCCCCTTTGTTTGTCAAAGAAGGAAGGTGTGGCTGGTGGGTGGTGGGTGGCCAACCCCACCAATTGATCTTGCGAGACAGGAGCAGGGGTGAGGGTTTCCTATAAAATTCAAGAGCCTCATCCCATTTGCAGCATCTCATCTATCACATTTATCTGATTTCTGATCACCGGTGGTCATCCTATTTGAGTAGTTTTGTGAGGTTTATTTCCTCACTTATTCAAGAGAGATATTTACGAGGGTTTTATCCTTGTAATAGCAAGGGAGTGTATACCCACTTTTACCCCATACTGATCCGTCTATTTTCCCATGGTTTTATACCCCTTCCATTTGGGGGGTTTTCCATGTTACATCTGGTGTTATTTATTTTTCCTCATTTTGCACATTATTTTTATCTCATGATTATCGCTGCACCGGTGGGCCAATCATTTACGATCCCAACAAGTGGTATCAGAGGCAAGGTTCTGGCCCGGTGCTGTTCACATTTTCGGGTATTAATAATTCTCATAAATTTGAGTATGCTCTGTGATTGCAACTCCGGTTGATCTGTCACATCAGAAAAAATTTATTGAGATTATTAAATAAACCGTTGTGAAACGAAGGAGGTTCTGTACTAACGGCGTGTCCAAATGGCGGAAAAATTTGAGATCGAAAAATTCAATGGGAATAATTTTTCATTGTGGAAAATGAAGTTACAGGGAGTGTTGCGTAAGGATAATTGCCTACTGGAAATTGGAGAAAAGCCAGCGGGTGTGACGGAGGAGAAATGGGATGAGATGGATGGAAATTCTATTACCAACATCCATTTGTCTTTGGCAGATGGGATCCTATCGGGCATTGTGGAGAAAAAGACGAAAAAGGAAATATGGGATACTCTGATGAAGTTATATGAGGCCAAGTCACTGCACAACAAAATTTTCTTGAAGGGAAAATTGTACACTCTTCGGATGACAGAGTCATCATCAGTGACCGACCACATCAACAACCTCAATACCCTGTTCGCTCAACTCAAGACGTTGGGCTACAAAATTGTGGATACTAAACACACGGAGATTCTACTCTGAGTTTTCCAGATTTTAATGAAAAACTCATCATCAACCTCTCCAACAATATCCTAATGGATATGATGCTCTTTAATGATGTTTTATCCATGGTTCTTGAAGAATAAATTTGACGTAAGAACAAGGAGGACAGACAGACAACTTCACACCAAGCAGCTGCTCTGTCAATGGAGAGAGGAAGGATGATGGAGCGTGGTTTCAGTGGGAGCCAAAATCATGGCAGGTCCAAATCAAGGAGTAATAAGAAGAATGTCACGTGTTTCAATTGTGGAAAGAAGGGGAACTTTAAGAAGGATTGTTGGAACAATAAGAGTAGTTAAAAAACTATTAGGAGAATGTGGCATGTACTTCTGGAAATGGAGATATACTTGTTATTGAAGCGAAAATGGATACTCGAAGCAGGCGGCATCTCGATGATGCATGGATTATTGACTAAAGAGCAACATGGCACATGATGACTCACTAGGAATGGTTTAACCAGTATGAAAACATCCTAGAAGGACTTATGTACATGGGGAATGATCACACTCTGAAGATTGTTGGAGTTGGTACCATCAAACTGAATATTCATGATGGCATAGTATGGACTGTCCAAGGAGTACATCATGTGAAGGGCCTGAAGAAGAAAATAATGTTTTTAGGACAATTTGATGACATCGGATGCAAGACTTGCACCGAAAATGGGGTGATGAGAATTGTGAAGGGCGTTCTTGTGGTAATGAAGGTGGAGAAAATCTCAAAGAACTTGTACGTGCTTATGGGTGAAACGTACAAGGTGGCGGAGATAATTGTTTCATCCACTACCTCGACAGAAGCATTGACGACGTTATGACATCAGAAGCTTGTCCATATGTCAGAACTAGGCCTAAGGATTATTACGGATCATAAGTTGCTTCCTGGGCTAACAAAGGTATCCTTACCATTTTGTGAGCATTGTGTTTTGAGCAAGCAACAGAGGTGAAAGTTTGGGATGTCAACAGTGAGAAGTCAGGAGATCTTGGAATTGATCCATTCCGATGTTTGTTAGGAACCATTTATATCCCTAGGAGGAGAAAGCTACTTTGTATCATTCATTTATGATTATTCCAGGAGATGTTGGGTGTACCCAATCAAGAGGAAGGCAAATATTTTTAAAGTCTTCAAAACATTCTAAGCACTAAAGGAGCTTGACTCTGTAAATAAGATCAAGTGTCTAAGGACTAAAAATGGTGAATAATATACTAGTGAGGAGTTTGATACTTTTTTCAACATGAAGGAATCAAGAGACAGTTCGTGGTGGCATACACCCTCAGCAGAATGGGGTGGCAGAGTGGATGAACATAACCCAGTTGGATAGAATAAGGGCAATGTTGAAGACTGAAGGAATTGCCAAAAAATTTTGGCCAGAATTAGTGAATAATTCATGTTATGTTATCAACCGATCTCCTTCAATGGAGATTGATCTAAAGAAACCAATGGAGATGTGGACTGGTAAACTCATTGATTATTCTTGGTTACATACTTTTGGAAGTCCTTTATATGCAATGTTTAATGACCTGGAAAGATCAAAGTTGGATTTGAGATCCAGGAAATGTATCTTCTTGGGGTACTCTGATGGTGTCAATGGGTATCATTTGTGGGATCCCACTACCCACAAATTTATCATCAGCAGAGATGTCATTTTTGCAGAAAATAAGGTGCAAATGAAAACTGATCAAGACATAGAGAATGTGAATACAGAAACTACAATGGTCAAAGTTGAGGACAAGTCCAAGGAAGAATCAGTTTCCTTTGAAGCATTACCAGAGCACGATGATCAAGTATTGATTGAGTCTGGACCACGACGGTCAACTCAGGAGAAAAGATCACCAGTATGGCACTCAGATTATGTCACTGAGAGAAATATTGTGTAATGCTTATTGACAGAGCATGTAGATCCATATTCCTTTTGTGGAGGAGACCTAGAGTCCATATGTATCCTCATGGATGGTGACAATGCAAGAGGAACTTGAATCCCGGCACCGGAACAAGACTTGGAATCTTGTTCCATTACCTCAGGGAAGGAAAACAATCAGAAACAAATGGGTCTTTAAGATCAAGAGGGATGGAAAAGACCAGGTGGAAAGATATCATGCAAGATTGGTGGTCAAAGGATTTTCTAAAAAGGAATGTATTGATTTCAATGAAATATTTTCTCCTATTGTTAGGCTGACAACTGTTTGGTTAGTTCTGAAGATATGTGCTATGTTCAGCTTACATTTAGAGCAGCTGGATGTGAAGACTGATTTTCTCCATAGTGATCTTGATGAAGAGATCTATATGCTCCGGCCAAAAGGTTTTTTAGAAGAAGGAAAAGATAACTTGGTTTGAAGGTTGAAAAAATCTTTGTACGGTCTCAAACAGGCACCGAGGTGTTGGTACAAGAGATTTGATTACTATATCATGAGCCTTGGATATGATAGAATTCATTCAGATCTGTGTGCATATTTCAAGGGTTCCTATGGTAATGATTTCATCATTCTTCTATTGTATGTGAATGACATGTTGGTTTCATACCCCAAAAAAGATCAAATCTAGGAGACAAAGGCACAGTTGGCTAGGGAGTTTGATATGAAGGGCTTGAGACCAATAAATAAGATTCTTGGGATGCAGATTTACCAAGACACATATAATGGTAAGATTTGGCTATCACAGAAGAGTTACTTACAGAGAGTCTTGAAACACTTCAACATGCAAGACTTTATGCCAATATCTACCCCTCTTCCCATTAATTTCAATTTATCCTCCATAATGAGCCCTAGAAGTGAAGAAAATAGGATGGAAATGTCTCGAGTACTATATTAATCAGCAGTGGGTAGTCTAATGTTCACTATGGTTTGTATTAGACCATACATTTCACATGCAGTGGGAGTAGTTAGTCGATACATGGAGAATCCAGGATGGGAGCATTGGATCACAGTGAAGAGGATCCTGAGATACATCAAGGAGACCTCAAATGCTGCATTATGTTATGGAGGATCAGATTTTACTGTCAGAGGATATGTTGATTCCGTTTCTGCAGGTGATTCTAACCAAAGGAAATCCACTACTAGTTATCTGTTTACTCTTGCAGGAGGAGTTGTGAGCTGGATTTCAAAGTTACAGTCCGTTTTGGATTTATCCACAATAGAGGCAGAGTACATGGAAGCTACACAGGCTTTCAAAGAGGCGATTTGGATGAGAAGGTTTCTGGAGGAGCTCGGGCACAGACAAGATAATATTCCATTGTTTTGTGACATTTAGATATCCTTGCACATTGTAAGGAAACCATATTTTCATTCCAGGATGAAGCATACTGGGGTACAGTATCAGATTGTCTGAGATGTGGTGGAGGAAGGAAGTGTGGACATGTAGAAGATTCACACTAAAGAAAATCTAGAAGATTTCTTGATGTAGGTGATTAACTATGATAAGTTCATATGGTACATATCCTTGAGCGGCCTTACAGATACTTGAGCAACATGTTTGGCAGATAGAAAGGATGTGTAGAGATGTGATTGGTTCTCAATCAAATTTCCATGTGGGAGATGTGTCAGCAGTTTTTTTCCATGGACGGTGGTCACCACCTTATTTTTCAAGGGAGGAAGGCGTGGTTGGTGGGTGGCCAACCCACCAATTGATCCCGTGAGAGAGGATCATGGGTGAGGGTTTCCTATAAAAGGCAAGAGCCTCATCCCATTTGCAACATCTCATCTATCACATTTATCTTATTTCTCATCACCGGTAGTCATCCCATTTGAGTGGTTTTGTGAGGTTTATTTCCCCTCTTATTCAAGAGAGATATTTATGAGGGTTTTCTCCTTGTAATAGTGAGGGAATGTGTACCCACTTTTACCCCATAATGATCCTTCTATTTTCCCATGGTTTTTTTACCCCTTTCATTTGGGGGTTTTTCCTTGTTATATATGGTGTAATTTATTTTTTTTCATTTTTCACATTATTTTTATCTTGTGATTATCGCTACACTAGTGGTCCAATCATTTATGGTCCCAACAAGATTCACATGTAGTGTCACACTGTTGTTTAGAGAATGATATTTGATAATGCTCACAGTGGTGTAGATTTTGACAATGAAGTTAAAATTTTAAGCAGCATGGGCCACAAGAATCTTGTTCATTTATTGGGATACAGTTTTTTTGGAGCAGAATGCCTCATTGTTTATGAATTTTAAAAAAAAATAAATATTGATTCATTCATCTTTGATTCAAAATAAAGCCACATACTAGTCTGGGAGAAGTGGTTTGAGATAATTTTTGGGACAACTGAAGATTTGGTCCATATCTATGAAAATGCATGTGTCAATATCATATATAGATATATTAATGTAAGAAGCATCATGTTGGATTTGATGTTTTTGTAAAAATTTGTTGACTTTGGGATGGCTATGTTCTTCCTAGAAGTTATGAGGACAATGACTTTGACAGTCATGAATACTGATGGAAATGCTCGCCCTACACAATTTTCCATTGTGGTGTCGTAGGATGGAGGATACAGTGATTTTAGGCAATCCCTTAGGTTTACTTGCTCTTTGGGTGATGATGATTTCATACTACTTTCTAGGATAAGTAATAATTGTATATGTTTTCTCGAGTAACCTATGACCACTCTTCTAGATGAAATAACTACATTCTTGTTTCAGCTCCAGTTGGAGAGTATACACTCAGCTTTAGCGTATATCTATCATTCCGGCTGCAACATGGAAGTCAAAACTTTTCATCAAACAGGGTATGTCCAATTGCAACTGTGGAAGAAAAGCTGTACAGAACAATGAATCGATCAAAGATGTGACATGGTAATTCATAGGGGATATGAAGGTATTTTTCCTACCTTGAGGATGATGTGATTTTTCAAATTGTATGGGAATGATTAGAAGGGGTCATAGTAGGTATTTCAGTGTGTTGTGGGACTGTCTGAGAGGGGGGTTCTAGGTTGGTTAGTTGCCAGGGGTTGTTTTAAGTGTAGGGGTAAGGTTGGTTATTTTGTGGGGGGTAGTATTTTATTTCCTTGTTAGTGGGTGGGGGATATTTAATAGGAGTTGTTGGATGTTGGGATGGGCTGTGTTGAATATTATTCAGCTATAGTGGGAGTCCTTGATCTTGGATTTGTGGAACAACCCGAAGAGTCTTCCTTCTCCATTCATTATTTCTTCTACATATTTTTTTTGTAATACCTACTCTATTAATAGGGACATATTGGTTTCCTCATTGTTAGCACATGTGATCCTATCATTTAGGATAAAAAATTAGTAAAGATATTTTTTGTAATTACGTATAGTTTAACCATTAGTATATATACCTGGTTATATCACTTTAGATAATATAATGAATCAAGTACACATTGGATTCTCCAAATAATTATCTCAAAGTCCCAGAGATAATTTCTCAAGAACTCTATCAAGAATGAGATACGGTCATCATTCTCCCTTTCTAGACTGAGTGATATAGGTATTCTTTAATCTTTAGAGAATTCTTGTTAAGATCAACAATGAATGTCACAAAATTTTTGGTTCCTCCACATTAGTTCCCAGAATACCAATAATGATATTATGAGATTCATGGAGCATGTGTGGATATCGCTAGAGGAATTCTTCTTTGGATTCTTCACTGCAACAATGAGTCCAGGTGAGCATCAACTAGATTGATCAACATTGACAAAATAATTATTAGGCTGAGGTAATTCTTATTATAAATTAATTATAAATTTTATGTGAAAAAATTATCTATATGAAAAATACAGAGTTGTGTTCCCCATTTTTGGGAATTGTATTTGAAGAAACTGATAAAAAAACATTTTTGGGAATTAAATCGATAGCTTCCGCTACACCCCAGAACCTTCATGAGTTATCATGACTGTCATATACAAACTATAATTGAAGGAAAACAATTATGATAGTGATAAATTTGTGGGAGGATTAACTTGAAGCTTCTCTTGATGAAATTGATGTTTTAAGGGCCAAAATGAAGAAATCCAATGGGGTGATATGTGATTTCAATATGTATATATAACAAGAAGAGGATGAAGAATCTGAGATAAAGGATGAAATTTAATGACTCTAATATAGAAATCTTGAAAACTCGGAGAAGGGAATTGAGATAAAGCTCAAAATCGAAGACCAAGTCTGGGTTATTGATGGTTTGACCGATTATATGAAATATCATGTTAAAAGGATCAAGGGGATCAAATGAAAACTTATGAAGTTGTGAAAAAAGCTTGATAATATAGAAAGAATCCTAAATCTTGACATGACATCGGGAAGTTTTAGTGCACGGGGTGTCGAAGAAGCTAAAGAGAAACCAGAGGAGCCAATAGAAAAGATAGACAATTTCCCAAAAGTGTAATGTTTCAAAAAAGGAAAATATATCGATGGATGTGATCATGAGAAAAAAATCATTGGATGTTGATGCAAATCCACAAGCACTCCCGAAGCAAGGTTGATTTGAATGACCTGAAAAAAACCCTGAAAAACTATAGGTGGAGATGCAAAGATACGGGATCATACACCATGATTCTAGTGTTATTACTATTGAAAGATGGGGTATACACAATATGCATGTTTTAAAGAATTTCTAGGATCGAGAGAAAAAAATGGATGTCCATAAATTATCACACTTGGTATGTTTTTAACGAATATTGTTTTTGGTGTGAAGGTTATGGACAAAAAAGCTGTGAATTTCTTATCATGTGTGTAGAGAGACGTGTTGAAGGAGATCCATAAAAAGGGATCACAACAGTTGAAAGCATCATCAAGTGAGATGAAAACTCATAATCAAGTTGTAGCCCTGTGTGATGATGTTGACTTAGTGGAAACAAAGTTGGAATAGTCTCATTCACCTCTAAATGAAGAGAAGTAATGAACATGGATTAAGAAAGGAAAGGATCATAAGGAAAATGTTACGGAAATAATTTTGAATGAAATGAATCGGGCTGGATTGTGTGTCCTCAATATCCCATATGATGGGAAAAAAATATTGTCAGGGGGATCAAGTAAGACAAATAAGGTGGTGTTCACTTTGAAAATGATGAAACGTTTAAGATCATTGACTATGAAAAATCCGAGATTAGAGGTAAATACTTGAGGCACGTGAACATCTTGGTGGTTGAAGGCCTTGATCACAATTTTCTAAGTGTAAGTAAGTTATGTGACTCGGGGAATGCAGCCATTTTCAAAAAGAAGATTTTATTTCTAAAATGAAGAAATGGCACAATTCTGATCCAAGGAAAACATGCAATGAGTAATCTCAACTTAATTGGAGGAGAAGATGACATCTGTTTTCTAACCAAGGAAGAAGAAAAAAAATTGTGGCACAAAATACTTGGCCACTTTATCCAACAGTCATTGGAATATTTTACAAAGAAAGAAAGAGCTTATTTTATCCCTAAACACTCACATGATCGCACTCACACATGTGTTACTTGTTAAAAATGGAAAATCATTCGAAACACATAAAATTTTAAGGATAATAAATAAATGATATTGCTTGAGTTAGTGCATATTGATGTGTGTGGGCCAATATCACCCAATTCCATGGATGAAAAAAGTTACTATATTCTATTTATCGATGATTACAATAAGATGACAGGGTTGATGGTGATATCTCACAAATATGAAGTGTTCAAGAGTATAACAAGTCATCAAATATTGGAAGAGGAGATGCTTGGGCTGAAAAAATCAAATATTCCAAACTAATAATGTTACATAATTCACCAAAAATTATGTGGAAGAATATCTCAAGAATCATAGGGATTTAGTTGTAGAATCCTTAACAAAACAATGTCATTTAGAGGAGGATCTAGATTATGAGCAACATGGCATGGGCGATGCTTAGTGAGAAATATCCACGAGAGATGTATTGGATGGAAGTAGTGATTACATTAGTCTATATCTCTAATAGGGTTTTAATGTCTGGACAAAGAGAAGACACCCTATGAGACATGGTATGGGAAGAGGCCAACACTGGAATAATTTTTAATTTTCAAAAGTTTTTTATTCTCAAAAGGAGATGAAATTTAATTTTGAAGCTCGTGGGGATGAAAGTATTTTTCTTGGCCACTCATCCAAAAGAAAGACATAAAAATGATGCAGCAAAAGGCTTGGAAAAATCATTGAAAGTAAAAATGTTACTGTTATGGAAAATGAGTAGAATTCTCAATCCAGTAAGCATTTTACACAGAAAAATAGTGATGCTGAAGTGAGAAGCCTAAGGGGAGAACATGGGGATAAAGAAGATTCCAAATAAGATACCTATGATGAGGAAATTGAAGCAGGTTGAAAATCTGCAAAGAAGATATGTAGTATAACTAAAATAAATGAATGAAATATCGTTGGTGATCTGATAGCTTTGGCTTAAAAATAGATGATGGAGACTCTTTTTTTTTTCTTTTATCTGAAGTAGAGCCTATGTGTTTTTAAGAGGCTATGAAAGATGAAAATTTGGTTAAAAAAATACATGAAGATCATGAATAACTGAGAAGAATAAAAATGAGAAATTTAACTGAGGCCGGAAGACAAAGATGTTATCAAAACTAAGTGGGTGCATCATGAAAAAATCATTGAATACGTCGCGATAACTTAGAACAAAGCACGACTGGTGTGAAAGAGATATTCCCAAATCGATGGAATTTGTGTTCATGAAACATTTTCCCCCATGGATCGGTTGAAAAGAATTAAACTATTATTGAAAATATTTGTGAAAAGAATAATGTAAGGCGTACTAGATGGACATAAAATCAACATTTTTTTAATGGAGTCCTAGAGGAGGAAGTATACGAACTACCATATAGTTTCCTTATATATGAATATGAGAACCAAGTTTTCCAGTTAAAGAAAACATTGTATGAGTTGAACCAAGCCCCAAAAGCATGATATTATAGGCTTGAAAAATACTTGGGAATGCTTGGATTCTGGTGAGGCGGTCTCAACATCATTAAAGAGAATGATTAAAGGATATTTGTGCTCATTTATGGAGATGACATGTTTTTTTAATGATCAGGAGAAGAAAAATGCAACTTGGTTACATAATGTATGAAGTGCGAGTTCGATATGTTCTTTATTATTAATTTAACATTTTTATTGGTTTACGGGTGATGTGAGATGTTCGGGGTGGCCTGATATTAACGGAGTGGGGAACAAGATGAAGGATGCAGTTTGGGGCTAGGTTTTGTGAGTTGAGTATGGATAGTGGATCCAAGTAGTCAACCAACACAATAAGGAGTCTAGATTACTACTAAGAAAACACAGTCAAGGGAGGTATTTGATGATAAATCCCAAACAACACACTTGGGTTGGGGAACAAAATTGGAGGGATTTTGTGATTTTGGATCAATGATATAATATGTATACCGACATGGAGAGAATGCACAAGGGTAATAGTTATAATCGAAACAATCCTCACACAATGGGGAGAAACACAACATAAACTCTATTATAACCACGAATAAAAATAAAATTCCATGGGGTGACTATTTATAGCCAAGGGATTCCACAAAAGGTTAATGGTCTAATAACCTATAGTCATAAAGCCTATTCATACCCTGTAACCTTAAATTCAAAATGATAAATTCAAACAAAGACTTTGAAAAGGTATCA
This sequence comes from Viscum album, assembly GCA_963277665.1. Taxonomy (NCBI): domain Eukaryota; kingdom Viridiplantae; phylum Streptophyta; class Magnoliopsida; order Santalales; family Viscaceae; genus Viscum; species Viscum album. The sequence goes on from OY728167.1 coordinate 692,883,194, forward strand.
CATTCCTTTCCACTTGGATTTGACTTTGAGTACCTAGACCATTGGATTTGACTTTGGTATCCAAAGATTTCATTATATAATTTCCATGTTTTGTGTGACCATGTGAGATAAGATTAAAACATCATGATTGGGCTTGAATAATAGAGATAAAAGATCCATTTTATCTATCCATGCAAGGTGAGATCCATTGAGACTTTAATGAAGCGAGATGGGAACCCATTGTAGTATTCAATCTCTAAAATCTCCCTTACATAATTGGGGCTTTCAAATCCAACTCCTCCCCTAGGGAAATTGACTCGGTGACTTCAATTTTGTTCTCATCACCCCCCTATTGAAAAGGAGTCATCCTAGAATCTTCATCTTCTACACCAAAAAAGGAAAAATATTAGAAACATTGAAAGTATCTCTTACACTATACTCTTTTGGAAAATCTATATTGTAAGGATTGTTGTTAATCTTCTCCTACACTCAGAAAGGTTCATCTCCTCGTGAATTTTGTTTTTGATTTTTGCTTGTCAAGAAATATTTCTCTTCACATATAAATTGAGACTAAGTCATCAGGCTCAAACAACACTTTCTTTTGACCCTTGTTTACATGATCCAACATAATTTTTGGTCATTTACTCAATATTTTCCCTTTCCTTTTCATAGAGTTTCTTTATTGATTTTTCATGCCTATTCACATCCATATTATATTATTCCAGCATAGGCAATAGAACTAGATCAATAGGGTTATAAAAAAATTCAAAAGTAGAATATTGAGTAGTGTAATTCTTGACCATGTTATATAAAAATTCCACATATGGAAGATATTCCTCACAATTTTTGAGATTGTTCTTAACAATTGTCCGTAGAAGGGATGATAGTGTCAGATTCACCACCTCCGTTTTCCCATAAGTTAGTGGATGAAAAGTAGTTGTGAATAGTAACCTTGTACTTGGTTTTTTCACAAGGTTATCCAAAAGTAACTTAGGGATTTTTTTTGCCTCAATCTGACATGATATTTCTAGTCATTTCATGGAGTTTTATTAATTTCTTAAATTTAAGTGTTGTGGTGTTAGTGACATCATCTATTTTGTGATAAGAAATAAAATGTGCCATTTTAGAAAATGGATTCACCACAACAAAATGGAATATCTCCCCTATTTTTCCTTGGTAACCCCCACGATAATGTTAATTGATATGTCCTTTCAAGGGGTTTTGGGGATTGGAAGAGGAAGATATATCCATATGAGTTTATTTTAGATTTGTATTTATGGAATATAATTCACTTCTATCAATTTTTTCAATATCTATAGACACCTTAGGACAATAGAAATTCTAACTAAGAAAACTAAGTTTTTGCATCCCTGAAATGTCTCATTAACCCACTATAATGTGACCCCTTTAGTAAAATTAAATGGATAGAGATATTGGGAATACCAAGATTATCAATCTGGAATAAGAATTTTTCAAGTAAATAAAACTTTTCCCAACTAACTTGAGGATTAAATTGATCATAATTTTCATGAAAATCAATATCAGTAACATGTAAATCCTTAACATATTTAAAACCAAGTACTTTGGAATCCAACAAGGATAAAAGAGAATATCTATGAGAAATTTTATCAACTATAATATTTTATTTATCCTTGTTATGATTTATGACATATGGACATGATTAAATGAGTTCATGCCATCTATCATGTATCCTATTTAGTTTATGTTAGATCCTGAGGTATTTAAGATCCTCATGATTAGAGTGGATAAAAATTTATTTTGTCCAATGATAATCCTGCCATGTTTCTAGTACTCTAAACAATGCATACAACTCTTTATCATATTCAACATAGTTTAGAGCTGAACCACTTAACTTCTCACTAAATTAATAAATAGGATTACCTTCCTTCATAATTAATCTACCAATACCAATTTCACTTGAATCACATTCATGATCAAGGTATTACTGAAATTAGGGAGGGTAAGAAGAGATGCGTGTTTAAGTCACTTTTTGGGCACATGGAAATATTTCTCTTGAGTTCTCCCCCATTTCAAAGGAACGTTCTTCTTTGTAAATTCATTCAACGATGTTGCTAGTGTACGGTAGTACTTCACGAATCTCCTATAAAAACTAATAAGCCCATGGAATCTTTTTACCTACCCAATAGACGTTGGAGTCAAACAGTCCTTAATGGATATAATCTTCTCAATAGCAACCTGATCTCCATCACTGCTAACAAAAAATATATGGAATACAATTTTATCATGAAAAAATTAACACGTTTTTTATGTTTCCAAACAAAATTTCCTTTCTTAAAACCTCTAAACCACCACAAATTTTCCAATATATTCATGTATCCTCTTAAATGTGCTATGCACATTAGTGAGACCAAATCACATAACTAACCATTCATAAAGACCATGTTTTTCTTAAATGTAGTTTTCCACTCATATCCTTTCATCATAATATAATGGAAACCACTTCTTAAATTAATGTTTTAGAAAATAGTAGGTCCATTTAACTCATCTATCATGTCATCTAACCTAGTGATAGGTTTAAGTTCTTTGACCGTGATGTTATTGATGAATCTTAAGTCAATACACATTTTTTATGTTCTTTCGTTGTTGGGAACTAGAATCATGGGTACAACATAAGGACTAAGGATATCTATGATAGGTCTCACATAAAACAAATCTTGAACTTTCCTATGAATTTATTTTGTCTCATCTAGGTTGGTGTGATACGCTGGTAGGTTCGGTAGTGATGCTCTGGGTATGAGGTTAATCTGATGATCAATGCCTCTAATGTGTAGCGAATTTGGTGGAACTCCTTTGAGACACACATCATTAAATTCATATAATGAAGACTCAATAACATGTGAAAAATTAGAAGTTAATTCATCAGTGTAAAAACGTCACCTCTTTTTACATAATTACTAAAAGGCTTTTTTTGAGAAATCAAATCATCCTTAACCTCACACTTTTTTTCCAACATCACACCTTTTTCCTCTCTCAAATATTTTTTCTATCTTGATTTTTCTTCTCTCACATTTTATTCTCTCATTTTATCATTTTTCCTTATTTTCTTATTTTTTATTTTTTTCTTTTTTCCCTCATCACTTATTTTTTTCTAATCTCTCAGAATGAGGTCTTCCAAAAAAATTTGAGGGGACATGAGGATGAGGTTATAGGTTCTCCTCTGTGTAAAAAAGTATGATAGTTTATAAAACCATCATGTTTCATATGCCAATAATATTTCCATGGATGATCTAGTAAGTAACATACTTTCATTGGTACCACATCACATAGTACATAATAATTATATTTCCCAATAGTGAATAAGAGCTTAACTTATTTGGTTACCTTAATCTCTCCACAATAAGTCAACCACTGAAGTCGGTCTGGATGTTGGTTCTTCGAAGTCAGAAGTCCCAAATTCTCCAATAACTAGGTGCTCACGACATTGCTACAGATTCCTCTATCAATAATAACACTGCATTCCTTCCCATGGATCTTAGATCATGTATGGAAAAATTTCTCACTACTACTCTCCAATAGTCAATTGTGTGTTTTTAACTCTCCCAGTGACAAGAATCTCACCATCTTCTTCAATTTCTCCATTATCATTTTTGAGAGATTCCTCTTCTTCCACCAATATCTCTCCACCGGTCTCCTGTTATCCTTACTTGGTGATGGTCATGGTGCACTAGTTTGGGAATTCACTAGAAATGTGGCCCCTTTGACATATGAAGAATAAAATATCTTGAAACTTGGTTTGGTTAGCTATAAAATTAGGTTTCTTAGGTTGAAGAATTACCTTGTTACTTTTTTGATGAACCACCTCTTTTAGATTTGATGATTCTTTAATCTATTTCCTAAAATTTCTAATTAAGTGAAAGGGGTAGTGAGTTTCCTCATGTTTATCTTCATTTTTATTTGTTTTTCAATCTTAGTGTCTTGGTGGATCAGATCTTGTATCTCTTTGTGGTGGTACATCTCCACTTCATCAATAATATCCTGATTGAGTCTCTGTTAAAATAACACCATGGTTGCCTCCGGATCCTCCTCAATATTTTCATTGAACATGAAAATATACATCTCATTCAAGTAATATTAAACAGTCTTACAACCTTGGGTGAGTCATTGAAGTTTGTTTTGGAGATATTTGGGGTAGGTTGAGGGAACAAACCACTTCTTCATGAATTTTGTTTTTCATCTCAAGTGTTTATGGGATATCTGTTGTATCCTAACCTCTCTTTTTTCATTTGATCCCAAAAAATTAATGCATAATCATAAAATTCAAGGGAATAAAGTTTGAAATTTTTCTCCTTGTAATAATAATGACTTGAAAATACTTTCTCAATCCACACCTACCACTCCAAGTGTTCTTTTGGATCGCTTTTTCCTTGAAAATATGGGATGTTCACCTGAATACCTCCAAGGATGTCAACGTCATGTGGTATCCTTATACCTCCTCTATTTTTGAAAAAACCTCCTCCCTTGTGGGATATCCTCAAAATCATCATCAAAGGTTTCCATATCATCCATGATTTTGGGGATTCTTGGTGCTGGATCACACCACAGGTTGTCATGAATCTTCCTCGAGCTTGGTTGATTCTCCAGGTTATCAATCCTTTCATGTAGAACCTTCAAGTTCTAATCAATAATCTTATCTAAATGGCTCATCAAATAATTCATTAGAAGTGTAGATTTTGATTAGGGAGATCAAATTTGGCTACCTTTTTCACTAGCATGAGAAATTTTCTTCCTATGATATTCTTAAATGGTATACAAAATGAGCCCAAACACACATGGGGAGAAATACGCACACTCACACACCAAAATATGTGCACACACTCACACTCACAAAGATATAATCACACACACAAGGACACACCCACACAAGAAAGATATAAAGACACAGGCACACAATATTTACACACTCAAACACACAATGATACACACTCACATAGAATATATACACACACACACACACAAGGATACACACTCACACACACAATTTTTACACACTCACACACACAAGGATACACACCCATGAATGTTTTTTCTTATTTTGATCCACTCTCAACACTCAACACTCAATTCAAATCCCAAACCCTTATGAAATCTAATACATCCTTTATGGATATCATGAGCTACTTAACCAACCAAGATGGGGTAGGGGAATGGATTAAAAAAACAAATATGAGTGGAAAAGTGTTATAAAGTGGTAAAGGATGGAAAAGAGGGAAGAAAATATGGGTAAAAGGTGGAAAAGGGTAGTAAAATGTGGTATGTGGGGTTTTTACCAATTATGAAAGATAAGAAAAATTAATAACAATATGATCCCAATTTGAAATGGTGATGAATTAAAATGATGGAGAAAGTGATATAAGAAAATATAAAGTGTTGATATTGTAAAGCACAAAATGATGAAGAAGTGATGGTACCGTTATCTTTTCTAAACCTTTTATCTAATTCTCTAAATGAATGGAATTTAAGAGGTGAGATATTCATTTTTTTTTATTTTTGGATACAAATCACCTAAAGTGAATCAAATGAGAAAAAAAGATGAATGAATAATTGGATCAATGTAAAATATTTCAAGCTTTCACAACATTGGACAATTTTGGATGTTTTTCAAAGAATTTTTTTTAATGGGTGGATAATATGGAAAAATAAAAACGTTAAAGGATATAAGTAATTTAAATTAAGGGATAAATGTCGTGTAAACAAGAGCTATGATACATGTGAGATGCTCAGGGTGACCCGATATTCACGGTGTAGGGAGGAGGATGAAGGATGTGGATTTCGGTTAAGTTTTAGGTGATGGGTATAGATAGTGGATGCAAATAGTCAACCAACTTTATAAGGAGTGTGAACTACTACTTAGACAACACACTCAAATGAGGGACGTGATAACCAATCAAAAAAAATAAAATTCATTTGAGGCATGGAATTGGTGGCTTTTGTGACCTTGGATCACAAATCTAATATATATACTGACAAAGAAAGAATACACAACAGTGAGGGGGATAATCAGAACAATCCTCACATAATATATAGATAGAAAGAAAAAGATATCCATTACAATTTTTAATCAATATTAAATACCATGGGGTAACACAAAAGGTTAAGGGTCTAATACCCTAAAGTCATAAATCATATTCCTACCTTGTCCCATTAAATTAAAAAAGATAAATTCTAACAAATAATTTTTGGAAAAGTAACACTTTCCTTTCCACCCATAGTTCATGGGATTTGACTTACCCAACCCACCATATTTTACATTGGTGTACAAAGATGCAATTATAGAATCTACATGTGGGTAAGGTCTTCAAAATTCTAGAAACTATGTGGTATAAGAATAAAAAATCATGTTTGGGCTTTAATAAGAGAGATAATAGGCCCATTTTCTCCATCCATGCATGGTGAGATCAATTTGACCTTTAATGAAGTGATATGAGCACCCATTTTCTCCATCCATGCATGTGTTTGGATGAGCTTACTTTCACTCTTGGTTTGTTTGAGTTGTACTCTTTCATTGTACCTTATATCTATCATCTTTATTTCCTCTTGTATCTATTACTACTTCTCCTTCACCTTTTGGGGCGTTCTCCTGGGTATGTCTATACTCTCCCCTGCTTGGGATTTTCCCACAGGTGTCGTGTCTTTTACATAAAACGGAAGGGCCAAACGTGATTTTAGAGGACCTTAGGGATACTGGGTAATTAGACCATGTACAATGGTCGTATCTTAGGATTCTGTTGCTGGGCTCTCTCAGTGTTTACTTTTCTAATTTTTCTGGTTAGGACATATTTCTGATTGAGCGTTTAGTTTTTCCCCTTTACTTTTTAGTTCTAAATATTGTAAATTTATACCGTATATAGGTTTGTGCATGTTTGGTTTACTTTTTAGTAGTGTTTTATATTTTACTTTATCCCTATGCACTTTTAATTTGAGTTGGATGTGTGTGTGTGTACAAATTCTTAGGAAAAGGCCACACCAAGTTAGTTATTCCTTTGATGCTTGTTACAACCCCTTGGCCTATAGAGGTGGGCTTGGGGTAGTTGTGGCTAAAATCCTAGATTGGTTTGGGTCATGACCATTAAAACCATTCCATTAACCTTATAAGATTCTCCATCTAATCATTTCATAACATCATAATTTCAGAGATCAAACTTCATATAGGCGCATCTCTGTGACCTCATAACTTGAACTTTTTGCTGTCTTTATAACATGAACTTTGTATAGTCTTAATAACTAACTTTTTACAGCTACAACTCCATCCAATAAAAACAGTCTAAAAAACTCATATTTTTACCACATCATCTTTGAACAAATTCATTTTTAATCATGAACATTGAGTGATCATGATATTAGAAACTCTGATAACCAATAAAACATTGTCTGACTTGATAATATTTCTCTAAAACTCCCATTTAATTTTTCAAGTAACTTATCCTATTAACACATATTGACATATTGACTATAAATGATACCAAAATAACTTGTACATAATAATCACTCCATTTGTTTGTTTTGTTAATATCCCCACACTTCTTCAAAGTCAACAGGTGTGCTCAATTTTTTCTCCCCCATATGTGTGTCCATTTTATTTTTCACCTTTATTGGTAGTCAAATGGAAAGGAAAACATAAGGGTCATCTCAACTCATCTTATTTCATCTCAGAATCCTGAGAACTTCCCTCTAATAAAGAATAGCATCACATGAATCTCTAAACAAAGAGCCTTTATTTTGACAACTCTAAGTCTATGTGGGAAAATTCGATGTAGAAAAAAGATTTTGTAATACAAATGATAAATGTTGTCCATAACAATTCTTTTATGTAATACTTTCCTCAAGTTTATTCCAATATCTTTATATCATGATCTATTTGAGTATGTTTTTTGAGATAAAACCTACATCCATATTAATAAACACATAAAAACAATTCAAGTGTATAAACACAACTCCCAATGCATCTCAATTTTTTTAACTATCTTCACTCCTTAAAGGAAGATTTGATAGTCATATATTAGCTTCATCTTTTCTCCCCTTGAAGGGTAACACTATATCCTTCATCTTGGAGATCAAAATGTTTCATGATGGATATCTCTTATTGATGTAAAATAACAACCGCACTTGGCCAACTACTCCACTCCTTGAATTCCCTTGAATTTATTTCAAATAAACAAGAATAACGGGAATAGGGAGGAACCTCAATGTTATTTAAAATAATTTTTTTTACCTGGAGTCTTCTCTTAGTCTAGAATTATTCTTATTATACTAATCATGAGATGTGTTTTTTTCATCCTTTGATTAGCCTCCACATATTTTTTTAATGGATTTCTTCTCATTTGCTGAGTCTTCAAATAAAGCTATCATATTCTCTTTATTTTATGAAATATCTTCTTTTCATTGAGTTTGAAAAATCTTTTTCATGCTTTCCTCTTGAGTTGTTAAGATAGTCATACAATATTTAGTACTATTCCCATATTTCTCACACCACTTACATTTCTTATTAATCTTAACGCCACCATTTATAGATAATTTATCATTGACCTCTTCATCAACTTGATGTCTAGAATGTGTTCCTATGTGGTTATGTTGAAAAGGACTGTAGGTGTCGATTCTTATGTCTTTCATTTTCGTCATTATCTTAATAGACTCAAGCATTCTCCTCGTTCATGGTTTGATAGATTTCATACTATCACCACTACATTTAGTTTATCTCATAGTATGAAGTATTACACTAATTTTTATCGATAAATGTCCTAATTTCATACCAAATACATGGGTCCTTTGAAATATTTTCTTGGCATTGAAGTCATTATCTATCTGACCAGCATCAATCTTTCATAGAAAAAATCAGCGTTTAATATCTTGTAGCATGATGGATTATCTAAAGAAACTATCATCAACACTCCTCTTTAACCATAATAATGGTCCCTCTTTGATCTAACTCACCCATATTATCATCTAGATAGGTATTTTCATCTTGTGGGAAGTCTCGATTATCTTACGATGACTCGTTCGAATATTTTTTTGCGTTGTTACCAAATTCAGTCAATTCATGGAACATCTGATGAAATTTCAATTGGATATTATCCCTCACATTTTTAAATACATTAAGGAATTAACATTCTCATGGTGTTATTTATTCACATCATGATCTTCTAGACACTAAGATTTTTTGTGATACCGACTGCACTGGAAACTCATCTACCCAGAAGGCTACTTCTGGGTTTGCAGTTTTTTGGATGATAAATTAATTTTCTAGAGAAGAAAACAAATGCACCTCTAGATCAAGTGCAGAATTTGAATATTGTGTGATGTCCACGATCACTAATGAAATTCATAGACTTCATAAAATTCTTAATGAATTTGGTTTCACTCCATAGATACTTTCTCATATTTGGTGTGATAATTATATATCCCCAAAGATTGTTTATATTATAGTTTCCCATGAACACAGGAAAAATATTGAAATTTCCTGTCACACCCTTCTTCATAAACTTGAGCAAAACCATATCACCTTTAGCTACAATCCAATCTCTCATCAACTTTCCAACATCATCACCAATGGATTTCCATGAGTTTGACTGGATTCTCTATGCATCAAGCTGGGAATAATACATAGCATCAATGACCCATCTTGAGGGGGAGTGTGTTCGGTGTTTATGATGTCTTATCTTTTTGTTTTTTGTTTGTGGGACTCTTATTGCAAGTTATACCTATTATATCTTTAAAAAGGATTTTGGGGCTCCTTTTTGTGTATTTTAGAATCCCACATTGTTTTTCTCTTACATGTATTTATTTTCCTCTATCTCTAAATAAAGGGGGCCACCTCTCTTTGAGGTGGTGAGTATAGTTATGCATTCATATTGAAAACAAATGCAACCAAAATAAATTGTGGATAACACCATGAAGAAGTAATGTTAGAATATTTCCATATTCAATTATCCCATCATTCATGAAGAAAATTAGATATTTGAATTTGGGATTCTTTGACTAGGTTATGAAGAAGTATATTGGTTGGATTTTACCATCTTTATAAGGGTTAATTAAAGATTAATTAAATGCATAACCTGGAGTTTCTCTTAAGAGTGGAGAGATAACTTTCATCAAGAGGAGGAGGATCATGGATTATAGTAGGTAAGAGAAGGAATTCTAGATAATATCTAGAATTTTATAGGATAAAAAGGGAGACCCAAGAGGATATCTTGTTTGAGGTTCATAAATTTCATAACATTGATGAAATTGGGGCTTATTTACTCGCCATTGATGATGTATTCTTATTCTTGGTTCGTGGAGATCAAGACAGTTTCAATTGGAGGAGGAGTGATCATTATGAGGGGTTGATAGTAGTGAATTTTATGTTTTGTGATGGTTTTAAACCTATAGGGTCAATTAAACCAATTTAAATCATAATAAATAGAAATTTCACTTAGTTATTTGGGTACCTCGATACATCTCCATTGTCTGCTACATGGATCCCAGTTTGGGTGAGCCATGTAAAATTGCTTGTGTCCCTCGTCTACTTTATCATTTCATATCTATTTTTAGGGATAGAGGTGTTCCTACTAGCATTGAAACAATATTGTTGGTTAGGGTCATTTTAAGAGATATAAATACCTTGATTCACCCCTCCCTTGTGTCATTTACCTTGCTTGAGACCAACACGAAGTAGTAGCATCACAATGTATGCACAGTTTGGTGGGAATTACAGATTTTGTGTTGGAAGGAGAAAAATTCATATAATGAGATCTAGGAGTTCAAATTTTTGTAAGATCAAGAAGTTTCATCATTTGTATAAAAATAGAGCTGATTACTGAACCATCATTGATTTAATTTCCATTTGATGTTCTGGGAGGTATAACAGACTTATAAGAGGAGTGAGTTTTGTCTTTTAAGGATAGAAATGAGTTCTCCATTTGTTTGTTGAATTTTTTAAACCTTGAGGGTCTATGAATCCCTGCCAAATTGTAAAAAAAGCATTGTTATTAGTGATTTTGGTACATTGACACATCGTTGTTGTATGCTCTTTGGATTAGCCCAGTGCTAGTGAACCAAGTAAAAAATGATTGTGTCTCTCTACTATTTTATCTCTTAAACATTCTTATGTGAGAGGAGAGTTCCTAATAGTATTGGAATAGGATTTTTGACATGATTCTTTTTAAAAATTGATGTACCTTGATTCAACTTTCCTCATTTAATTATCCTTGTTTTGGATAAACAATGTTAAAACGTTCTCTGACGGCATTGAATTTTTTTAATCATTTTATTGAGTGAAAATATGGATGCACATGAAATGGAAGGTTTGATTATTTTGTTTATCTATAATTGGTCTGGCGGTGAACATTGTAATGATATTTGAGCTTGGTATTTGGATTAAAAAGTGAGTTGTATCATGCCTTTTCCATTATACCTTACATATTTTGTCATGTATGTGCAAGATGTTGAGTGTCCGACATTTAACTAAATTTCTTGAAAGTATATGATTTCTAGCATAAAATGTGCCTCATATCATTCATTTTATACCATACCATATATATTAATTTGTTTATGTTAAAGATGTTGAGAATATCACATTAAATTAAAATTCTTGGAGTACTATGTTGTTTTTTCCTAAAACGTCATATTATTGCTATAATTTTCAGTTTTATTTTTCATGCATGATGCTTGTTATGAATTAATGTTTCATGTGTGTATTAAGAATATTATATAGTATTGTGTTTCAAACTATCAATCAATTTAAAATTGAAAACCGCTTGTGTTTCATGATACATTACTCATTACTAGCTGACAATTGAAGCAATTATACATAGAGATAGCCATCAATTGTTGCTGACAACAACATCTTCCACCAATATTTTACTAAATCTTAATTTTTTTTAATCTTATTATTATCTCTATGCAGTAATTCCAATTTCTTTAATGTGATGGGGTACTCATGCGGATTTATATTTGGTGTTTGGATCTCCACTTTTCTGCTGTGATTTTTTTTCTTGTGATGGACTATTCTGGTGTTGTGTTTTTTGACAGTTGTGATTGTTTACAATAATATAATGAAATGACTATACCAGGTTTGTGGAGAGTGTGGGAGACAATTTGGAAGAAGTTCGAGAATGAAATTTTGTTATCCCACATTTCCTAGCACAATGCAAGGAATTTGAATACTGCATGCTCGAGAAGAGAAACTTGTGTTCCAAATTCACATTCATCCCATATTCCTCCATGAGTAGATAAAAAACCAGAATATTTATTGAACATAAAGGGAAGTTTTTTTACCATTGTCTATCTGTGTCAAGCTTCAGCGAGTATACAATCCTAGAAATCTCCAATGTGACCAAAATCGAACATGAAATCACTCCAAACATGGCCTTTCTTCTCAGTTACAGCTTCTCGATAGGTGATTTTAATGTATCATGTAAAAATTTATAAATGGATTTTAATTTCATCGCATTCATTGGAAAAAATTAAAAATTAATTAATTGAAAAATTTATGCCAAAATTAGAAATGCCAAAACCATGATATTTGTGACTTATTTTAGGCTATATTTGGTTTTGAAATGGGAAAATGAGAACACGTGTTCACCCTTCCAAACCATCCTTTCAAAGAAAATTTTTCTCTTGTGAGAAATGTGGGTTTGGAGTGGGTGAATGCATTCTTGTTTCCCCACCACCAAACCAAATACAGATTCAATTAATATTACTTAATTGGTTGTATAAATTTAATTTAATAAATATAATAGTAGGAAGTAGGTTGTGGTTTATGTGAAATTGTGAGCAGCATCATAAATTATGTTATTATTTTTTAATATGGATAGATTAAGTAGGTTCTTTTTTTCTTTTTCGTGGATGTAAACTCATCCCAGAGTCATCAATACTTATGTGCACCTAGTAGAGAATTAGCTGGAGATTTTTTTTATAAAAATTTATAATTACCACAAGTCAAAGCATGATGATTTCTATATTGTTTTATTGTATATACATATATATGTAATTACTTCAGTTAAAATTTAAAATTCTAGTCACAAAAAGGGATTAAAATAGTCCATTCCATATCCATAGATGGAACACCACACCATATACAATAATTATTGTGAATTGAAAATAAGAAATTGAAATAGATTTTCCATCTAACAAAATCATGATCCCAGTTATAGAATCATCTCCTTTACAGGTAACAGAGGGTATGTTTTTTATTTAAAATTTAACCTTTATTTTTAAAATATTTTTTACTTGGCTCATGGTTATGTATTATTTACCATCATGTTGGGTTTTTAGGATTTAGTGCATCTTGTAGAATTACACATGTGGATGACGGATCAATAGTTTCAATATTTGGCCATGTGACAATTAGATTAATGGTATGTTTTTAACAATAATAGTAATGATTTTCATGTTTTATTGTTCATTCATTAGCGGTATTTTTTAGTGTCAGGTTTCATAGAGATTCATAATAATTTTGGCATAGGTTTTATAGGGAAAAAGGATATGTGGAGCTTCTAGAATCATTGGCATTGATGCGACCACTTAGAAGTTTGAAGTTGGTAAATACATATCCTCTGATCATAGAGAAATGAAAACTATAAGAATCTAGAATGAATGAAAAAATAAATGATAACAAACATAATATTGGTTTTTATTTTGACACTTAAAATGAATTTTTAACAAATTTTATAACAAAACCTTAGGTTAGTAAATAGGTCTCTAGACCCAGAAAGCCCACATGCCATCTATTTTTGGTAGGAAACATTCGATTATAATATTATACTCATGGAGGATTCATTTCTGGCATGCCAAATTTAAGAACTAGAGATTTTATTTCTCATTATCATCCCCACTCATTATTCATCTTTATATCCAAAATGACCATAGTTTAGGAGTTTAATATAATCAATTACCATTTTTTATATTAAAATATGCATGAAAAAACATGTAATCTATTTTGAACTTTTCGTATTTAAATATCAATTCACATCAGATATGGTTTATAGACTAATGATGATAAGTAAATGGCATGTATTGAAGTACCCTAAAGAAGACATACAATTTTCAAAGAAACAAAACATATAAAATGGTGAAAATAATTTATACAAACTAGATGAAATAAATCTATACATTTCTAACCAAATAAAGTAAAACATATGATAAAGGTTTAACAAAAACTAACAGGAATACATGTAAGATCCATGCAACATTTTTTTTGTTCAATCATGCCAATCGAAATGTAACATGTTCAGACATTTATGGATGATATACATGTGGGAACTATATAGCGTGACTTCATGACCAATCGAAATACAAAAATGGATCACCCACACAACAATCAATTAGAGAGGACCCTTGAAACTTGACTGGAAAATCATATCGACCAAGCCCACCTGTTAGTTGGATTTGACTTCAATACCCAGAACATGAAGGATTATAACTCTATTCACAACTGATATACTGACGACATGTGAATATAGGTGTGATTTTATGTTTCCACATACCCAAAATTATAGAGGCTCTAGTGAGGTTATTCATGGATTCATAACTAATAAGAACAAACACATAATAAGTCCAATAATCATTGGTCATTACAAACTTTTCTTGAGAGTGAGTGACCAAAGGAGGTATAGAGACTCTAGGTTAAGTCACAGGAGCATGGAAACATCATATAGCCAAATAAAAATAATTTAATTCACATGAATGAAAATTTAACATACATAAATAACCTATAAACGCAACAAGGAATTTCAATACAGACAGATTTATTTCTACTAGATAAATCAACAATTGACCACTATTGTCCCAGATATTGCTACTTCAAGAGGGGGTGAGATTCAATTTAAAAAAACTTAAATATTTTCCAACTCAAAACAATAAATAGTTCGGAAGTTGTAAGTTCTGAAATATCAGAATAAAATAGTAATAAATTCTCTAAAAATTAAACTCAGAAGTTATGAACTATCCGAGGTAAGGGAACCAAACAAAATGAGAACAAACATAGAATGAAACAATGTAGTGGTGTTCTGGATGACAGTTTATAAACTCATTTAATAAAATTTTATTAAAGGATATAATATGTTTAGATCAATGAAGCTCTTCGTTTTTTATCCAAAATGGCAGGAGGATCAGTACCAAGATCCAAAGGAACCATGTTCCGAAACTCTATAACTTCTACGATCTAAATGATCTGAAGATACATGTCCTATCCTTGGAATGATAAGACGATTGAAAAAAATTCTCATCCCCAGAGTTCTTAGAGATAGATGTTCTCTTTGGCCATACATGATTAGAATAAAATAATAACAACTAAAAATCTTAGAGGTTTTAAAATAAATTCCTCACTTTAAAAAACACTAAAACCATATATAAACATAAGAACTTGAGAATTGAGATGGTGCAGGAATCTCAAATGAAAGTGTTCTAACAACCTCTGTTCCCTGAATCCTTGATATCTATTTATAGATGTTTGCATAAAAAACTCCTCAATGGTAAACTCTGAGTTCTTTGGACAAAATTGGAAGGTTCTACTTGATCTTCTGTTCAAAGTAGTCCATATGACTTTCAGAAATTTTGGAAATTACCTGGATTTGAATCAACTCATCAAAACATTTGAATCAGAAGTTAAACTTGCATAAACATAACTAACAAAAACTTCAATTTAGCACAAGTGAAATATGAAGTGTATTGTGATTTTAAAAACAAAGGATAAAAAAGGAGTTATTCATTAAATGAATCCACAATTTCTCCCTTTTTAACAATCATAAGACATGTAAGAAAAAGTTAGTTTAATTGAAATAACATTTCTCTCCTTTTGTAAAAGGAAACTTACCACACTCTCCCATTCCTCCCCCTTTGTGATATTTAGAAAGAAAATAATTAAAAGAAAAAACATGGATTGTTAAGTAATAATAATTAATAAATAAGTTAAAAAGTAATTACATTCAACAACAAAAGTCAAATATACATTGAAATTTTGAATTTATTCTCTCATTTGAGAACTGTCGATTGATTCTTCAAGTCTTTTAAGTCTCTCCTCTTGGTTGTTTAACTTCTTCTAAAAGTTTCTTGAACTCATTTAATTCCTTCTTCAAAGTGTATTCTGATCCTGAAGATAATGAATGTGGATGTGCTAATCCTTAATATATTTTTCCATCCTTCTATTGTTTTAGAACTATCGATGACTTTCATCTTTAGAGTTGAATAGGTCAGCCTTTAACTCCACTTGATGATCCAAAATTTTCTTCTATGGCCGTAAAATATGAAAACCCACACCTTGATCTTTCAAAATACGAATTCTAGGAATTTCCATTAGAATGGACACAACATTAGACATGTTGTCCATATTCTTCATCCACAATGACAATTGATCCCCGATCTAATCCATCCTGGAACTTGCTTTAGGATTTGTTCTTTATTTTGAAACTTTTTCTAACTTAGATTCAACACCCTCATCTTTCTGTTTATCTTCCAGATTTTTCACCTTCTCTGGTGTTATATTTAGAACAATGATAAGATTTGTTGGATACACATCATTATCATCATCTTCATCGTCTTCATCCTAGTTTTATTCTTACAGGAACTTCTATTTCTCATATCCTGATAGCTTTAATATCTTCAACTTCTCAAGAGCTTCTTTTTGATGTAGATTTCTATAATTTCTCTAAATAATCAAAAATAAACTTAACCTTTTCGGTCTTATATTTTGGATAATTTTAATACTCACATCCCACTAAAAATTTTGATCTCGAATCTCATTGAATGGATAAATCCCAAAATTCTTAAAGATATAAATTTAGTTACCTATGATTGTTAGAAAATAAATAAATAAGTAAATAAAAATGAAACTTCCTGCATAAATGTTAGAAAAAATAAAACTCCACCTTTATCAATGAGTAAAACAAAATATGAAAAAAAGCATAAATAACAAGAAGTAAAACATTATTCCTACACATGGCCTTTGAATTTTTTTTTAATATTACACAGAACATTAGAGTAAATCAAGTATATCCATTCATACATTGTCATTTACCATTT
Source organism: Viscum album (assembly GCA_963277665.1). Taxonomy (NCBI): domain Eukaryota; kingdom Viridiplantae; phylum Streptophyta; class Magnoliopsida; order Santalales; family Viscaceae; genus Viscum; species Viscum album. Next base: position 692,900,210 of record OY728167.1, read on the forward strand.
GTTTTAGCCGCAGATACGCAAATTTCCTTCTTGAAATTAAATTTGAGAATTTGGTACCCAAACTTTCTATGGTTTGGAAATGTTAGAGAATAATACTTTCAAAACCTACATTTTCAAAACTCTCATATGTCGAACATCTAGTAGTTTTTTTGAAATAAATGCACCACTAGTTCTGAATGATTGAAATTTGTTCATAGAAATTTTGAGTGGCTCATTTCCACATCTATTTTGTTATATTTTGATAATTAGAGTGCCTATTTTTTTATTCTTTTTCTAATGTTTTATTTTTTTTGGTTATAGGAAATAAAGGGTTCCATATTCATTTTTTTAATCTTACTTATCCTTTATTCACTTAATCATTTGTTTTTGTTATTATTATTATTTTTCATGTTATATTTTTCTTTTTAAATTTTCATCATACTTTTTTATACATTCGAAATAAGGTACAAAGACAAAGAATCCCAATAGCTAACATCAAAGCCAACATCAAATCCAAAAAGGAAAATCAAGGAGGTCTGAAAAAAGTGAAGGCCAATTGTGTCCTTGATAGTGATGTCCACTCTTCCCAGAGGAAGGTAACAAAGGGAATTGAAAACCAAAAGAGGGACCAGGGTTGCCCTAGATTCCAAGAAGTCAGCAAGCCGGTTACCCTCGTGCCACATATGGAGAATCTTAGTGTCAAGGGAAAGAAGGGCCTTGCATTTTCAGATGAGGTAGGTAATCTACCAAGGAGGCGAGATGTCTCCCTTGAGGGAGCTCTAAATGATCTTCAAATATGTCTCCACTATAGCCAAGGCTAGATACCTTAAGGAGAAAAGTTTTAAGCCACTGTGAATGTCCTTGGCCTCTACCACCAGAGAGTCCCCAGCTCCATAGAAGGAATTTAAAGAAAGGATAACAAAACCAGACTTGTCCCAAACAGCCCCTCCTCCCCTCATGCACCCCCGGCCGCAAGCCCTGTCAGGGTTGAGTTTGAGCCCACGTGAGGGATGGTGCCAACATACCAAAGATCTGGGCATCATAGGGGGTGGACGGCCCGGTGTGCATAAGAATTTGGAGTAACGACTGAGGGAGGGAACTGCCTCATGGTGCTGGTGGAGTGAAGTCAGGTCAGCAATAAGTAGCCTAGTCTATAGGATCAAACCGTGGGGAGAGGGGTGAGACCCATGGTGTCTTGCCTGGTTGCGTGCCTTCCATATGCACCAAAAACAAGCAGTGAGAAGAATTGAATGACCATCCTCCACATTTTTGGTGGAGGCTCTACTGTACCATTGCTGGAAGAACTTCAAAAGAGAGAAAATAGCCTGAAAAAATTCCATAAGATCCCCTAGGGCATTCCACAACTGGACAGCCCAGTCACTTTGAAGGAAAAGGTGGATTGATGTCTCCTCTTTGGGAGTTGAACAACAGTGGAATCTTGTGGTAAAAGGAATACCTTTGGCCTTGATAGTCATCTCTGTTGGGATAAAATTGGATCAGACCCTCCAGATAAGAAAGTTGAACTTTTATGGGAGGTACTTTCACCAGAGAACACTTCCCCAAGGGTCACTAGCTGGCTGCCTAGGCATGGCCTTCTTGTAGTCCATTTCCGAGAACCTGACTGAAGGAGACCCTTGAAGATGCACCTACCCGCGAACTCGTCTGGGCATATGTCATGGAACTGAGCCTCCTGGGAGGGGATGGTGATGTCCTTGAGAAAGGAAGGATGAAGGGAGGCCTCTTTAATCGATAGGTCGGGAGTCGGACAACCCGGGAAGCCAAGGAATCTACTGCCCCGGTTGCACTCCCAGAATTTGGCGACTCTCTGCCCGATGATCCATTGGGAGTGTTCTCAAAGAGAGGACACATGGATGTGGAGAGAACTACATAAGGGAGGAGGGGTCCTTTCATTCTCCTTGATCTCTAAGCCATACTTCCCCCTGATGAAATGTCTCCAAAGAGTTCAGCCCTCAATAACTTCCTAGTCTAACTTGCCTTGCAAGAAGAACATGGACACACTTAGGCTTCTCACGTTAATATCGCCATGCTCCAGAGGCTTCGCCAATCTGATCCAAGAGGCCCATATGCAACGAACTTCACCATTAGTGTCCCAAAAAAGGAGTTAAATATGGACTCCATTCAGTTGATGATAGACCTGGGAACCTTAAGAACAGAAAGGATATGCATGGGTATTGAATACAACACACTATTAATGAGAGTAATCCGCCCCCCAAAAGATAGGAGTCTGTTCTTCCAATTTTTTATGCGGTTAATAACCCTGTTAGACAAGTCCTCAAAGTGTTGAACTCATATCCTACCTGGAGTGATATGAGCCCCCAAATAGTTCATGGGAAAGTGATTTTCATGGATCCCGAGTAGACTTTCAATAATACCCCTGTGCCTTCTCCGGAATTTCGAAGGAAGAAAAACACCACTCTTTTCCCGATTGATAAGTTTTCCTCTCCAATGAGAATATTCATTCATAATCCTCACCAAGGTCCTAATATAGGGTCTCCTCCCATTGATAAAGAACATCAGTTCATCCGAAAATAATAGTTGGGAAACACTGGGAGCCTGAGACCCGCAATGGAAAGGGAGATAGTGCCTTGATGCATGGCCGACAAGAAGTACCTGCTAAGTGAGTTTTGGGCCAGAATAAACAAAATCGAAGAGATGGTTTTGCCTTGATGTAGGCCTCTAACAGACTTTATAAACCCAAATTTTTTCCCTATAAAACTAATGTTAAACCAAGGGGAACTATAGAAATAAAAGAGGATGTCAATGACAGCTTTCGAGAAACCCATACATCTCATGGTGTGAATGATGAAGTTCCAATCCATGCGGTCATATGCTTTATCCAAATCTATTTTAATAACCACATTCAATCCCATGACCATCCTATTGATATCCCAAACCATCTCTTGAGAAACCCCATTAGCCCCTTGTATCGATCTCCCTCAGATAAAGGCATGGTGCTTATCCGAAATCCACTGGTGGGTGAAGGCACTCAGCCTATTATTAATGATGGTAGCCAGTATCTTGTAGGAAAAGTTACACAGAATGATGGTCCGGTATTGAGAGGTAGAGTAGGGGGAGCATAGCTTTGGGATCAAGATCATGGTGGTAGCATAAGACATGCATGGGAGAGATCCTCCTCTGAAAAAATCTTGGAAGGCCTCGAAGAGGTCATGTTTGATAATTTTCCAAGAAACGATGTAGAAGGAACCCAGGAAGCCGTTTGGGCCAGGTGCGTTGTCAGGGTTTAGATGATTCACTGCCTCCCATATTTCCTTCTCATTAGGAACAATACTAAGAATATCGTTTGTATGGCTGGAAACGCTGCATGGGATCGAGTCAAAAAGCTTCGCCTGTCCATAGGGGTAACCATTCTGGAATTGGGGGTAGGATCGTATAACAGAGATCTGAAATAGGAACTAACCATACCACCAATCAGCTTCAGGTCACTGGAAAAGGACCCATCCTCAAGCCTAATATTGGGAACATGAACCCACCACTTCTTCTTCAGACAGGCATGAAAGAATGTTGTATTACAGTCCCCTTCTCTAAGAGATTAAATATGGGAACATTCATGAAGGCGTCGCTCATGTTCGAGAATAAACTCATTCAACTGATGTTTTTTGATATAGAGGGCGGAAAAAACCTCATCATCCCACCGATATTCCAAAGACACTTCAATGTTCTCGACGTATTTCATAATATCATCAATGATTAGGAGATCTGGTTCTTGGGAAGTGGACCAAACTAGGAGAGCCTACTTCAAGAGATGAAGCTTAACAAGGAGGACGACCCACCTACTTTTCTAGCAGGGGGAGTTCCATGACTATTCCACAACCTCGAGGAACCCAGGTTTTTTTGACCATAACTTAGAGGAGAAGAACCATCCAGAAGATGTGGAGATCAATCTCAGATGAATAAGGAGGGGGGCCTTTAACATCGTTTTTTTGGCGTTGATGAATGTAGTGGTGTTAAAGGGGGTAAATTTATATTTTTTTGGACGTCCATGAGCCCAACCCTTTTATCAATGCTTCCATAAAACCTTTAACAACACTCCCCCCAACCTTTATCAATTTTTTTCACCCCACCATACTTTTTATTAGTGCTTTGTGAATTTTCAGCCTCATACGTGCTCAACTAGATTTGAACCTCGCACCTCTCCTTAGAAGATGGAACACATTTACAACTAAACCATGTTGTTTTGTTTTTTTAATGATATTTATTTTTAAATTTATATATATATATACATATATACATATAAATCTTAAATATTTTATATATTATATTCATTTACATATACTAGAATATAATATAAATACATATTTGTTTATTAATACACACATATATGTATTTATAAACATTATAAATAAATTTTTATAATGTAAAAAATGGTTATATATTGTTCTAAATACATTTTTAGAATATATATTTATTTACATATATTAGAATATATATTTTTATGTAAATATGTTGATATATGTATTTATATGAGTGGTTCTCTTCCACTATGAGAGATCCCATACTAGGAATTCCTTGGGCTGGTGGTGGTTCCCTGGTTTCCTCTTACAACTTCCCTCCTTCCTAGATCGGCACCGGCCTAGGGTTCTTCTTGCATCTCAAATTTGATGATCCCCATGGTTTTCCCTTTTTGCTGATGCAGTCTTCATTCAGTTCCATAAACTTCTTCAGCTCGAACCCATCCTCAAATCCCCCAACATTATCTATCTTCTAGTGATCTGTGGCACCTGTCCCTCCAAAGGATTTTCTCCTTGCAACTAACAAAGACACTTCTGTCTTTTTGTTGATATGTGACAACTCGAGATCTCCTCTTGTTCATGTTATGCGGTTTCTGACCCGGGTTTCTGGTCGAGATTTGTAGATCTCGTCATTCCACCTCTATGGACCTGTCTCTAGCAGGTAGTGGGGTGGATGGGCTGCGTGTGAAGGAATTTTTTGGTCTTTCTTTGAAGTTGGCAGAGGTGCATATCGCGACGGGCGGTTTGCATGGAGCTCCCCAAAATTTTGGTCTTGCACGGTTCGCGGAGGGTTTGTACGCGAAGGAGGTTGTAAAACACAGTTTTCGAAGGACTCATACATGAAGAAGGTGGAAAGGAACGACATCTGATTATCGTGTTTTCATCTCATGAAGAACCCTACTCATGAAGGTGTGCTCATGATGACTGTTTTATGAAAAGTCCTGACTCGTTGAGGGTTTGGATCGATGAATGGAACTGTTTCCCCGAGTATTGATTTACACATGATTCTGATAAATTGACATTCACCTTCATAATGGAGAATGATCAGATTGGTTGGTGGGAAAATCTTTCGCTCACTGACAAAGAGAAATAAACAATTACCACCAACAACGATGATGATACCTTCCTTGCGCAGCGCATGACCCTTTTATTAATCGAGAAATCCATATATGATAGTGCCTTCAATCTGGGTTCGCTAAAGAATACACTACAATCGGTATGGAACATGGATGATGGAGTGGTAATAAAGGAAGTAGGATGTGGACACCTCATATTCGAATTCTTCAACATGAAGGATAAAAAACGTACTTCAAGGGAGTCCATGGCCATTTGATAACCACCTCTTGATGATGGAAGATCTTAAGAGCGAAGAATATATCCTCAGTACTGATTTTTCTAAATCCCATATCTAGATGCATCTAACTGGCATCCCTTTTAGTGGCAGATCATGTCGGGTGATGCGAGAAATTGGGAATAATGTAGGCATGTTCATGGAATGGGATTGATCGGACCCCATCCAATGGGGACCGTCAGTAAGGATTAAAGTTCTGATTGATGTTTCAAAACCTCTTATCAGGGGAACCTTTTTGACTCTGGATCGATCGAAATATTGGACATCCTTTGAATATGAAAATCTCCCTATTTTCTGAGTCTTCTGCGGCTATCTCAGACATTCAGAAAAGGACTGTGCAGGAAAAGTGACAAACAAATATAGTAACTTGGTGATGCAGTACAATCCATGGTTACACACAAAAATTATGCGAATGTCTTTCATCCCTAAAGTGGAAAAGCAAAAAAATAGAGAAAATCTCACTAAATCTCTCAATGAGAAAAGGCCCCCATTCACAACAAGATCATTTTCATGGGACCCCCTCCTCTCTAAGAAAACTCATGTAGCCCAAAGCACTCATGTGGAGCAAAGAAACTACTGACAACCATCCCATTGGTGGAAACATCAAACAATGATAAATCCCTGATGACCCCCTCGACAACAACGACTATGTTTGTGGGCCTCTATCCTCCACCTTCTGGGGAGTCTCCTGGCCCACTTTCCAGCCCCAAACACATCTTCTTGGACCCCCAGACATCAGATTCATGCCCAGAGGAGACCCCAACCTCCATGTCTCATAATCTGGGGTGACCCTCTTCCCTACCACCTCACCTATTCCCAAAATTCCAAGCATGTGGAAGAGGATGGAAAGAGGTGAGCATGGCTGTGATATGGGATCAATAGAAGTAAGTGAATCAAAAGGAAATCTAGAAGACCCACTAGAAACAGAAAGTTACCCCAAATAGTGGAAAGTTTCTGAAGATGGATCACTACTCGAAATTCAAGAGGTGGAGGATGGAAAAAACCATCCCCACCTATCATAATGATTATCCAAAGCTGAAATAACTATGGGCTTGGAAACCTATGAATGGTTCAGATTCTTTGGAGCTATTATGCTAAAAGTCGTTATGATATGGTTTTCCTATCTGAAACCATGTTGGAAAATAAGTAAAACAAGGAAAACACTGACATTGCTTACAAGTGGCTTTCAGGGATACCTCCTGGTCCCACACCAAGGCCCCTCATAGGGGGCTGTGTATTTTATGGAAGGAAAACATCGACGTCAGAATCACCTCGTACTCTTTGAATCATGTGTATGAATCTATCCATGATGTCCTCTATCATCCATGGACATTTGTGGGTTTTTATGGATGGCCTTCACAAAATGAGAAATGTAAATCATGGGATCTTCTTTTCTTGTTGCGACAATGAGTTTCTAGCCATATCATGTTTGGGTGTGATTTCAATGAGATCCTGTTTCAGAATGAAAAAAAAGTGGGGGAGTTTTTCGGTCATATGCTGCGATGTCTAGCTTTTGGGATGCACTCTATAGGGAGAAGCTGTCTGATCTTGGCTTTACCGGTAGTCCCTTCACTTAGTTTCGAGGGAATTAGGAAAGAACACACATTGAGGAATGTTTGGATGGATTGTTGGGATTAGCAGAATGGACTAAGAGGTTTATAATGTTCCATATCTCCCACTTGGCACTGAACTCTTCGGACCACTTCCCTATTTTCATTGAGTTCTCTCAAGGAATTAACAATCAAAGACAGCTTAATGCCCTTTTTTCTTGACCACCGACTAATACTATTCTTTCCAGAATTAACTTTCTACAAGGTGAATTTGATGCGGCCCTTCATATTAAAGAGAGCTTCTGGGCTATGCACATGTGCGAAGCCCATATTAAAGAAGGGGATTCCAACACCCATTACTTCCATTTGAGGACTTCCACCAAGCACGGAAAAAACACTATCTCTTGTCTCTCATATCCTAATGGTAGAGTTCCATCCAATGTTTAGGGAATTTATGATATTATTTCCTTTTTTTTTCAGGATCATTATGCCATAGGGAAGTCCACCATTTCTGATGAGGTGGAAGCATCTATCAAACCAATGATCACAGATGCAATGAATTAACCACTCACAAAATATTTTTCATATGATAAGATCCTACAGGCTCTAAAGCATATCCATTCTACAAAAGTCTTGGTCCCATATGACTTCCATGCTCTCTTCTTCAAGAAATATTGGCACATTATTGGTCCTGACATTTCTTCTCTTATGAAAGATATCTGGGCAGGAAAAATCAATCTTTTCTCGCTCGATGAGACCATTATTACCCTTATTAAAAAGATAAAAAAATGCCTCTTGGATTCATACTTCAGGTCAATCAGTTTATGAAATGTTTCCTATAAAATTTTCTCAAAGATTCTAGTTAATCGACATTGCATGTGGTTGCCTTCCATTATTTCTGGAAATCAAAGCACCTTCGTTGTGAAAAGGCTCATCACAGACAATACCATTGTGTCTCATGAGTTGTTACACTCAATGAAAACATGATCATCTATAAAAAGGGGAATTTTGGCTTGTAAATTGGATATGACCAAGGATTATGATAGAGTGGAATGACATTTCCTTTGGTTTGTCATGACTAAAATGGGTTTCTGTCCAAAATAGAGTGATATGACTAGACATTGTGTTTCTTTGGTTTCTTTCAAGATCAACATTAATGGAGGACTTTCACAAGTCTTCACCCCCACATGATACCTTCGTCAAGGAGACCCCTCCCCCCCTTTCTCTTCATCCTTATGGATGATGTTTTTTCCAACCTAATTTCTATGATAGCTTCCTCCAACTCGTTGCATTGGGAAATGGTGTACCGAATTAGCCCACCTATTTCTCATCTCTTTTTTGAAAATAACTACCTTTTGTTCTCTAGAGTCACAAATGATGAATGCCTTTCTATATGTAATGTGATCCTTCTTTATTAGAGGACCTCTGGATAGACGATCAATAATTCCAAATTGGAAATTTTCTTCAACTATGGTGTCCCACCGAACAAGAGAGCAGAGCTTTGTCTCACTGTAGGAATTCAGATGGTTGATAAACATAATAAATACCTTGGAATCCCCATGATGGTAGGTCAATCAAAGAAAGAAATATTCTTGTCTACTGTGGACAAAATTGAGAAAAATTTCAGTGTTGGTCTCCGAAAATAATTTCTAAAGCTGGAAAAGAAACTCTCATCAAGGAAACTCTTCAGTCTATCCCAAGCTATATCATGTCACTGTTTAAGATTCCTGGTGAAATTGTTGATCAAATTCACTCCCGCACTACCAAATTCTAGTGGGACACTTTAATGGGAGAAAAAAAACTCATTGGATTTTCCTTTAAGTCACTTTGCTCCCCTAAGGTAGGTGGCGGTATGGATTTTTGCAACCTCAAACTATTTAATGATTCCCTTTTGGCTAAGCAGGGCTAACGCCTTTTGAATCAGACATCTTCTCTCTTTGCACGGATTCTCTGTCCAAAATATTTCCCTCACTCTAATTTATGGAACTCCTCTCTTGGCCCCCCGCCTAGTTTCCTTTGAAGAAGTTTGTGGGGATCACGAAAATTACTTGATAGAGGAATTGGATGGAGGATCGGGTATAGAACGAAAGTCAAAATCTGAAATGAACCTTAGTTGATTGATAAAGACAACATGTTGGCTACGTCCCCGACCATTCCTGGATCTGAGGATGCCACTATCCGCTGCCTGATTGATGCTTCTGGTACTGGGTGGTGCTTGGATAAAATTAACTTTTGGTTTAATGAAAGGGATAAAATGATTATACTAAGAATTTCCTGTGTGATGGATGTGGGGAAGGATTTTCGCTTTTAGAGAAATGATATATCGGGAGTTTATTAAGTGAAATTTAGATACAGACTTTTCTCTTGATTCTCACATTAAACATAGTGAGGGTATTTGTAAATTTCTTTGGCACTTGGTTGTCCCCAAAATTTCTGCTAGTTCTGGTGGAAAATTTAATCTGGTATACTTCTCATCTGGAATTTCCTTTCCTTCCACCATGTTTCAGACAAACATATTTTACCCCCTTTGTTATGATAGTATGGAATCCCCTATGCGTGCTATCATCTATTTCCCAAGGGCTATGGAGGTTTGGACTGCATAGGAATCTCCTATGGATCTTTTTTGGACTTCGGCGTCAGACCTCCCATCACTTCTGAAGATGTGGTGGTCCATATTCACTACTGATAAGGTCTAACTAGTGCAAAAAATGTTTAACACAGTGGTGTTTTTCAGGTTGGTTCTATATAACTGACGTGCAAAGCTAGGAAAATTGTTTTATCACTTCAGTTATAAAATAATCGACGTGATAGATCGAACCTGGGCGCTTTATCACGTCGGTTATTTTATAACCGACCTGATAAATTAAATCTTGGCGATTTATCATGTCGGTTATAAAATAACCCACATGATAAAACTCCATCTATCACTTCATTTATAAAATAAATGATGTGATAACGGATTTTATACATCGGTTATTAAATAACCGACATTATAAACATTAAAAAACAGTTTATCGCATTGGTTATTAAATAACCGACGCGATAAATCTTTTAAATGATTTATCACACCCTATATTCTATCATTCTATTTTCTTTGATCGGGAGACCTATGACTCCTCTCTCTCACGTGGAAAACCTAGAATGTTTTCTTCGAATTCATTCCCTCTAACCTCATTTTTCCAAAATCATTCATCATCTTTATAATCACCAGATCTATCAGCTCGACTCGCAACACTCAAGTAAGCCTCACACTCCTCGGTTTCATTTTTTATTTTTTGCGATGCCCTAAACTTATGTTTTGATATGTTATTTTTATATCTTTGTTCTTTCAATCATGGTAAGTATCATAGTGTCCTTTTATACCATTATTAATTCTTTTCTGGTAAAATAAACCATGGGAGTGATATCATGCAAGGTCTACGATTTTTGTTGCTATCATGTGTGTTCTATCATGTGTGTGTGTGCGTGTACTTTCATGTGTGTGTGGGGGGGGAGGGGGTGTTCAAGTGGGGTGGGGGGCTATCCAGGGAGTGGTGGTGTCCAGGGGGTGGGGGTGTCTAGGGGTGAGGCGGATTTCCAAGGGGGTAGAGGAAGTCCGGGGGGTGGGGGTGGTGTCCAGGGGTGAGGGGGATTTCCAAGGGGGTAGGGGTGTTCAGGGGGGCATACCAGGGGGTGGGGGTGTCTGGGGGGTGGGAGTTGTTCAGGGGGTTTGGGGGGTTTCTATGGGGGTGGGGATGTTCATGGGTGGGGGGTGTCCAGGGGGTGGGATGGTTGTCCAGGGGGTGGGGGTGTGTAGGGGGTGGGGGGCTGTCCACGGGGGTGGGGGTGTCCAAGGGTGTTGGTCGGAGTAGAGTACTCAAGAGGAGGCTGAATTGAGTATCTATTTAAAATTTATTTTTAAAATGTATTCCCAAATGGTTTCCCCAATAAAGTTAAATACAACCCATTTAATCAAGGTTATACTATTATGAAAGTTTCACTGTTTAAATAACTTCTTAGAAGATTGATTAATTCTAAGTAATCTTAATATTGGAAATTAACATTACTTTTGAAGATATTATAATAAGGCAATACAATTATAAATTCTTTCCAAGATTAACTATCAAAGTGAATTTAGTGATTTATAGATTAAATAGTAAAATGGAGAAAACTAAATTAAACAGCACGGCAGATATAAAACAAGTGGTTCAGTCTCAAGACGAGACCTAATCCACTCCACTTGGGGATAACCTTCCACCAAGTAGTTTATATAAATAAACTTGATCCACACCCTGGATCAGGGTTAACAACAGCACACAAGACTGTCCAGGTCATAGGACCTCTTCCACAGTTCTTCGTTGGTACAAACTACTAGGACACATAGGGACCTCTTCCACACTTATACATCGGTATACACAAGTGTAAAAAATGTTTAATAAAGGATATATTATATCCTTCAGTTTAAGGTAGGAGACAGAGTGTGTTTTATACACATACACACACTGCTCTAAAGCTAATAAAATGATACACAACAGAGCATAAATGATGAGATAATTTTAGAAGTGCTCTGAGTGGTTGTCTATGCATCTCTGGACTTCTAGGATGAAGTAGATGCATAAATCGAGTCCTCGTATAGAAAATAGAGTATCATAAGTCAGCTAGATCTGGTGTGTGTTCTTCATGGTGTTTTATAGTGCGAAGATTTTCTCGACTATGGGATCTGAGTATTCTTCGTGTGTTCTTCAGTAGTTTCGAGTTTCATGTATCATTTATTTTCTCAGGTAGGCTTTTGTGTTCTTTATTTTTACGCTCTCTGTGTCTCGCTCTTGTTGTTGGGCCGCACTTCTCTTTTATTCAAGGAGTGCATGTGTTGGAACCGATAAGTTGCATTCATTCTGCACCTCGTACCTTGTACTATCAGGTGACATGTAGATTAAGAAACATTAATTATGTCAGTGCATTTAAAATCTTCAAATATGACTGTTAGAGATTAAATTGAAAAAATGACAAAACAGATTAAGAAACGGTGTCACAGTATGTCTGTAAACGGTGTCTCTATCAACCAGTGTCTTCTTGAAATGGTGTCTCATGGTCACGGTGTCTGGTTACAGTGTCTGGTTCACGGTGTCTGGTCATGGTGTCTGGGTCACGGTGTCTGGGTCACGGTGTCTGGGTCACGGTGTCTGGGTCACGGTGTCTAGATCATGGTGTCTAGGTCACGGTGTCTGGTCACGGTGTCTAGTTCATGGTGTCTGGTCACGGTGTTTGGGTCAAGGTTTCTGGGTCAAAGTGGTTGGGTCATGGTGTCTAGGTCATGGTGTCTGGGTCACGGTGTCTGGATCACGGTGTCTAGGAAACATAATCAGTCGCAGACTCACGGTGTCTCAAACTTATCCAAATATCTGTATTCAGACTTAAGAAGTGATATTCATAGAATGTATTAGACTTAATCATTTATCAAAGAAATCATAAAGTAAATCAAGGATAGTGTACAGTAATCAAACTAAATATATAGCACTTAATATCTTTGGATAGCTTCACTTAAAGCATAAGGATACTAAACAAATGTACATTTGATGTGAGATAGATTACACAGGATTAACAAGTTTTATAGACTAAATAGGATTTGTGATCATTAAAACATTATTAACACATGAGGATCCCAACAATCTCCTCATTTTTTATGATCACAAATCATGTGTATTTAGAGTGCATATTTGTCCAATGTACATTAAACTAGGTTGCATATTTCTCCCCCTTTTGGGATTATCAAAAAGATTGAATAAGAATCATACAATAAAATTTCCCAATGCATTAGAGAAAAAGAGTTTCGGTACAAAAAGGAAGTAACAAAATTTACAAAAGGAATCTCTATCAAAAGAGAGTAGGTACTGTTCTTCATTACTAGATTTTCTTTTCTTTTCCCTTTACAGTAGCATCAGAAGAATCCATTGGAGTAGAGGTTGAAGTAGAAGAATGGAGTGAGATCGTTGACAGAGAAGGTAAAGGACAACCTTCAAAGATATAAGGGGCCAAGGTAGGTGTATTAGAAGACCAAGGCAATTGTTGATCAAGGATTACAGGCCTGATCTGACTCAAGGCCTGACTGATAGACATTGAAGTGGAGGATAGGGCAGAGGTGAAGGTAGGCAAACCAGATCTCAAATGTGTTGTCGCAGGAGCAACCATGGCAGTACTCTATACATGAAGATAAGGCCTTAAAATCTTGATGAATTAATCAATGATATCTCCACCATACTGCATGGATTTTTCAAAGCCATCCTTTTTCTCCATAAACTTTTCCAAGAAACGAGTGAATTATGTGATCTTTTGGTCTTGAGTCTTGAAGGCTTGAGTAAAAGGAGGAATCCTCATATTTTCCAAAAGTTATTTGAAATGATTTGTCATATCAATCTTAGAGAAGATCCGGTTGAAGTAGAAGTCCACTTTCTTAGAAATTTCTTACTGAGCATCATTATCAATCTTGAAATGGATTCTTAGAAAATCAAGAACTCTATCACTATTCTTGATAACTTCGGATAAAGATTCTTTATTAAAACCACTAAACACATCTTGAAGTTCCTCTTTGACCACTGTTCGAAACAGATCATTGTCTAAGGAAGGTTGAGAAGATTTACCAGAGGAATTAGAAGCAGTGACAACTGAGGTAATAGATTTCAATTGATTGAGAACTTTCTAATGGAATCCCTTATACTCATCAGTTAACTTGTTAATACAAATAACAAGTTCACGCATCTCTTGAACAATTTTTTTGTTTCTTTCAGCCACTTTTTTCAGCTAAATAGGAAGTTGAATCAGTGAGGCTACTTCCTATGGGGTCTGATGAACAATAGTCTCAACAGGATGAGAAGCAGGATTTGATCTCAAGTTCAGCACTTTCTGCATTTCTTCAACCACACCTCTTAGAGTCTACTTCATCATTAAGTAGTTTTTTCTCAATTTTGACTTCCTAAATTTCATGAAGCATCTTGGGTTAAATCTTCCATATAATTTTCTCTAGAAACAGTGAAGCATATCTTTCACTCAAATTTTTTACAGGAGCCAGTTGGGTATTCAGGAGATTTTCAACCCCAGCTAAAAGGGTAGCTCCAAATTCTTCCAAGTCATCCTTATTCACTAAGGTTGGAGGTTCTTGTGAAGGCTCAGAGATAGAATCTGAGACAGGCTTAGGTTCTTTGGCAGAAATAGCTTTAGTAGAAGATGCCATTTTTAACTGAAACATGGTAGTTAGATCAAGACCTTTGACTGAAACTTCCTATGAATCATTCACATCAAAATAACTAGGTAATTTATACCATGTGTCCACTGAGCTTGGATCAATTTGATTTGGCACTTAAACAGATTCTAGAGTGGGGGGTTTCTCCCCCTCACCAGGTATATCCTTCTCAGGACTGAGTGGCTTAGAACCTTGATCTATCTCCACAAATTCATCCCTTGTTTCCTCAATCATTTCCTTTAGAGATAATTGAAAGGCTTGCTCCATTCTCTCTTCAATAGAAAGAATGGATTCCAGAATAACTTGTTCCTATGTGAGTTTTTCAAGTGAATCTTCTTTCATAAAAGTGAGATATTCTTCTAAAAGTTCTTCTACAGCATCCTTTTAGGTTACCTTAGCAACAGATTCTTCCTTATCATTGGGTTGTTCTTCCAAAAAATAAACATATTTGGGAACAAATATTTCCTTCTCAATTACAAATTGAGGAGCATGTGTAATTTCTTCCTCATCAAAAATAGTTTCTCTCAGAGGTACAATAGCCTCTTCTTCATCTTCAACATAATATTCAACAAATTCATCTGGTTCCAAACTAGGATTAGAAATACCTTTATGTCTTGAAGGGTGTTCCACTAGATTGAACTTTTCACAGTTCCTATCATTTTCATCCACCCATTCCTTTTTCCAAGGATTCTAATTAATTTTCATTCTCTTTATGATAACTTATGAAATACAGAACTCATAATCCTTGATTACTTCTTCATTTGATCCAACCAATCCTTTGTCATGAAGCATGGTTGAGAAAAGTCGAGAATAGAATAGGGAGGTTGATTTGGAGGTGGTCTTGATCAATTCCCACATATGGTGTATGACATAATTACAAAGATTGATATTATGTCCATTTTTCATGAGATGTATCAAAAATACATCCTGATATTTGAGTATGGTGAAATCACCTTTTTGGGGGCTAATCAGGTTCTGAATAAACTTAAACAGAAGTCTAGATTCTCCATCTATCTCGACAGTGATGTCTCTCCTCTTGGTTCCATTTCCAGTTAAACTTCTCAAGGCATCTCCCAAAATACGGAATTCACTAGGAGGTGGAGGACCTCTTTGGTAATACTCACATATACCTTAATGAGGTATCCTAAGGCATAAAACCCATAACATCGAAGAAAATTTGAATCTTTTTCCATTCATTCAACTTATTACAACATATCCATATTCAGAATCAAAATAAAATTGAACATACTAATAAAATTGTGCAAATAGCTTTGGGTAGATAGGTCTATCATCCTTTGAAAACCAATCTAACCAACATTTCTCTTTAATTACTTTCAAAACTAGAGAATTACTCGATAGAAGCCACTTAGGGCATATCTCTTTCTCAGGTACTACTATTCGGTTCACCATATTTGGATTCATAGGACCCTCAGGTGCTAGCATAGGCGCGATCTTCTTCTTGTTTGGACTGCGTTTCTCTAGAGTTGATGATGAAGGGCGTTTCATCCTGGGCATGTACTAAAGGTTTGAGAGAGAAGGGTTGAAGAGAGGCGTCAGTATGAGAGAATAGAAGAGGGATCGAGTGAATAATGAGTGAAACTTATTTTATTTTATCATTTATGAATACCAATCGTCGCAAAAGAAAAATCACAGGAAATTAAAAGGGTAAAATAAGTGATTACCACGATACAGGATATAATGTATAAATAAAAACTATAAAGCATATTTACGGTGAGACCATAACAGGTCTTCACGGTGAGACAGTAACTGGCTCTCACGGTGAGATAGTAACAGGCGTTCATGGTGAGACTATAAAAGTGTGATTTCTTGACTATGCGACTGTATTGTTTGAGACAGTTAGTGTCATACAGTAACCATGAAATAGTAACTTTGAGACTGTAAACATGAAACAATAAGTCTTAGGACAGTAAAATATGAACTAGTAAGATATGAAACAGTAAGATATGAAAGAGTAAGATATCTACTTAATGTTTATCATACCTAATTCATGTATGATGTTGTCTATTCTTTCAGAATTTAAGGGTTTGGTGAATATATCTGAAAGCTTATCTTAAGTTCCAATGAATTCCAAAGTGATATCACCTTTTTGATAATGATATCTCAAAAATTGATGTCTTACATCAATATGCTTTGTCATAGAGTGTGAAACAGGATTTTTTGAGATGTTAATAGCACTTGTGTTGTCACAATTTATAGGTACATGCCTGAATTGATATCCACAATCAAGTAATGTGTGTTTCATCCACAAAATTTTTGCACAAAAACTACTATCATTTATGTATTCATCTTCTACAGTAGATAATGCTATAGAATTTTGTTTCTTACTACACCATGATACTAGTGACTTTCCTAAAAAGTGAAATGTTCGAGAGGTTCTTTTTCTGTCTAACTTACAGCCACTGAAGTCAGCATCAGAATAACTAACTAATTCAAATTATTTTCCTCTATGATAGAACAGTCCTAGATTGGGTGTATGCTTGAGATATTTGAAAATTCTCTTAACACCATTTAAATGAGATTCCTTAGGATTTTCTTGAAAACGATCACACATACACACACTAAACATAATGTCTGGTCGACTATCAGTTAAGTAGATTAAACTTCCAATAATTCCTATATAAGTGGTTTGATCAACAGATTTTCCATCTTCATCAAGATCCAACTTACAAGTGGTACTCATTGGAGTTCAACTACTTTTAGTGTTGTCCAATTCAAAATGTTTTAGAAGATCTCTAGTGTATTTATTTTGATTTAAAATAATACCATCATTATTTTGAATGATTTGAAATCCAAGAAAGAATTTTAGTTCACCCATTAAACTCATTTCAAATTCGTTTTGCATCATTTTAGAAAAATAAATACATAAATAATTTCTTGAAGATCCAAAGATAATTTCATCCACGTAAATTTGAACTACTAAAAAATCATTGGAAATTCGTTTCATAAAAAGGGTAGGATCAGCGATTCCTTTTGTAAAACCTTTGGAAATAAGAATAGTACTTAGCCTATCATACCAGGATCTTGGAGCTTGTTTTAAACCATATAAAGCTTTTGATAATTTCAAAATATGATTTGGAAAATGAGTATTTGTAAAACCAGGGGGTTTATCAACAAAGAAATCCTCATCTATATACCCGTTTAGGAATGCACTCTTAACATCCATTTGATATAGTTTGAAATTCAGATGTGCAATATAAGCAAGAAGAATTCTGATGGCTTCAATTATAGCTACTGCTGCAATGGCCTCTTCATAATCAATTCCCTCTTCTTGACTATAGCCTTGTGCAACTAATCTATCCTTGTTTCTAACTATGTTACCAGCTTCATCTACCTTATTTTTAAATACCCATTTAGTGCCTATGGTGAATGTGTCCTTGGTTCTTTTGACAAGTTTCTAAACATTGTTCCTTTCAAACTGATTAAGTTCTTCTTAGATATCCATTACGCAAAATTCATCATTTATATCATCATTAATGTTTTTAGGATCAAGTTGTGACAAGAAGACTTGATGTTCAACTTGATTTCTAAGAGAATCTCTAGTTTGAGTTCCTTTGTATAAGTCTCCTACAATAACATCTAAGGGATGGTTCTTAAGAGTTCTAATAGCTCTAGAAAAAGAAGGACTAGTGATTTCAAGTTCATCAACAAGTTCAGGTTCATTGTGACTTGAGTCTAAGGAATTTCTAGAACTGGAAATTTTCACATATTACTTCAGAGGACGGTTTGAGGATTTTGAATTAATTTCCAGATTTGATGCATCATCCTTCAAGTTCTTTATAATGTTCTTAGGCTTGTGCGGATCTGTTTCATCAAATTTTACATGGACATATTCTTCCACACATTTAGTTCTTTCATTGAACACTCTATAGGCTTTACTAGAGATGTAATATCCTAAAAATATTCCTTCATCGCTCTTGGATGCAAATTTGTCTAGATTTTCCTTAGTATTAAGGATCTAGACCTTGCAACCAAAAACTTTGAAGTAGCTAACATTGGGTTTTCGATTGTTCCATAACTCATAAGAAGTCCTTTTAAGAATAGGTCTAATCAATACTCTATTGATTATGTAACACGTTGTATTTACAGCTTCAACCCAAAAGTAAATAGGTAGGTCATATTCACTCAGCATGGTTCTAGAAATCTCTTGGAGGGTTCTATTTATTCTTTCTACAACTCCATTTTGTTGAGGTGTTTTAAGGGCAGAGAAATTGTGAATATAGCCATTTTGTGAGAAAAATGATTCAAATTTTTAATTTTCAAACTCACGGCCATGATTACTTCTCAAGGATTTAATTTTAAGTCCACTATGATTTTCTATAAACCTGGAATATTTGGTAAAATAAGAGTAGGATTCACTTTTGTGAGCCAAAAAGAAGGTCTAAGTATATCTAGAAAAGTCATCTATAAGAAAATAAACAAAGTACTTCCCATTTAAACTAGAAACTCTAGATGGTCCAAACAAATCCATGTGAACCGGTTTGAGAGGTTGAGAAGTTGACTCTTCTTTCTTTGATTTGAAGGAAATTTTGTGTTGCTTTCCCTTTTGAAATGGATTACAAAATTTACCACATGGAAACTCAAGTTTGGGTAGGTATTTGACTAATATTTTTCTAGTTAGATTTCTAAGGGAGTGAATATTACAATGTCCTAGTCTCCTATGCCAAATCCAAGACTCTTTATGAAATACATTTATACATGAAGCATTTTGAGAAGCTAAAGAATCTAAGTTAACAGAATAAACATTTTCATTTCTTAATGTAGAAAACACTAATTATTCTTTAGAATTAAAGACATTGCAAGCATAATTTTCAAATTTAACATGAAATCTATCATCACATAGTTGTGAAATACTAAGAATATTATATTTCAATCCATCAACAAAAAGTACTTTGGAAATTAAAACTGAGTTAGAGTTACCAATTTGGCCAAGGCCAATGATTTTTCCTTTGGCATTGTCACCGAAGGTGACATGTCCTCCATAATTTTTTATTAGGTTCTTGAAGCATGAGTAGTATCCTGTCATGTTTCTTGAACACTTACTATCCAATTACCATAAAATTTTACAGAAAATCTTTAAGTAGATTTCCAACAAAACGAACAAGTAAAAAATAGATTTTGGAACCCATACTTTTTTGGGTCAAGTAACATTAGTGATAAGTGCTTTAGGAACCTATATCTTCCTTATAGGTTTCCTATAAGAATTATGTAAGGTATTTGAAATATAAACTCTATTTGGTCTAGAAAAAAAATGAAACAATAGAGAGTGAATCATAACTTGAACTAGTTGATTTGTTTCCTGAACTGGGAGTAAAGTTGAATGTATTAGATTTAGAAACAAAGTTTGTTCTACCAAAATTTCTTTTACCAAGTTGATAGCCAATTCCATTATTATATTTAGGGGAAATATGTTTACCTAGAATTTGAGTAAGATTATTTTTTCCATTTTTAAACTTTTCTAAGTCATTCTTCAAATTCTCATTAGACATTTTTAATTCATTGTTCTCCGTAAGTAGTTGAGAATTTTTACCCTTTTCAGTTGTGAGTTCTGATTTAACAGTCACAGTAAGAGCATGTTGTTTCTTCATAGATTTGTATTTATCTTTTATTTCATTGCATGTTTCTTCAAGAATATTACAGTATTCAAAAATTTCTTCATTAGACAAATTTTTAGAGTCACTCACATCTCCAGAATAGTATGAATTATGTATAGAATAGTCCAGTGTTACCTCAGATGTGTTTGTCATAAAACACATATTGGATTTGTTAGACTGTTCATCGTGTAAAGATTCTGAGTCACTTGAGTTGTCCTCAGAAGCACTCCATGTTTCTTTCATTGTCATTTTATATTTTCTGCCTTTGTCCTCATATTTTTTTTGTACTTTATCTTTGGATAGTCATCCTTAATATGTCCTTTTTTCTTATATTCATAGAAGACAATATCAACAGACTTGTCACTTCTTTTCAATTATTTCTTCCAACTTCCTTTTTCATCATATTTTCCCTTGAAGTTTGGATTTCTGAAAAAGTTCTTCTTGTAAAATCTCTTGAATATTCTGGCTAATTGATCCATCTCTTCATTACTGTCAGATGATGATTTTTCACTACTGGAACTCTCTACAGAAGCTTATAATTTCCCTTTTTCTTTGTGTTTAGAGGTGGTGGTTTTGAATGCCATAGATTTTCTTTTTGGTTTATCCTTCTCTTCCTTGTTGGCTTTCAGCTCCTTTGCATACATCATCAGTTTCCTAATGAGTTCTTTTATAGGTATCTTGCTGATGTCCCATGATTATCTAATAGAGACAGAGGTTCCTCTCCATCTTTCAGGTAGACATCTGATAATTCTCATGATCTGTTCCTTGGCAGTGACTTCTCTTCCAAGAGAAATCATTGTGTTGAAAATTTCACTGAACTTAAGATACATGTCAGAAATAGGCTCATCAAGTTTCATTTTTAAGTTATAATATTTAATAATATAGGTATTAAGTCTCATTTCTTTCAAACTAGAAGTTCTTTCATGTGAAACAAACAAAGTATCCCAAATTTCATGGGCAGTTTTACAAGTAGATTTTCTATTAAATTCTTTATCTCCTAATGAGAAATATAAATCATTCCTTGCTTTTCAATTGTTATTGTAGTCAGTTTTGGTAGGTTCATCCCAAGTGATTCTATCAGTAGCAGGAATCTTATATTCATCTATAATTGAAGACCAGATTTCAAAACTCATACTTTCTAAGTACATTTTTGTTTTGATTTTCCATTGAGCATAATTGGTTCCATTAAAGAATGGTGGTCTGTTGGTTGCATCACCTTCCAATATATTATCCATAATAAAGAAATACTTTGAAAGAGATATAAATTTAGATTTAACAGAAATTTAAAGATCTTTAAAGTACAACTACAATCGCAGTTGAATAAGGTTTAAAACATAGTCTTAATAAACAACCTCTGATACTAAATGTTGGTCGGAGTAGAGTACTCAAG
This sequence comes from Viscum album, assembly GCA_963277665.1. Taxonomy (NCBI): domain Eukaryota; kingdom Viridiplantae; phylum Streptophyta; class Magnoliopsida; order Santalales; family Viscaceae; genus Viscum; species Viscum album. The sequence continues at coordinate 692,921,579 of OY728167.1, forward strand.
AGGGGGGGGGTGTGAATTGAGTATATATTTAGAATTTCTGTTTAAAAAGTATTCCCAAAATTTTTCCCCAATAAAGTTAAATACAACCCATTTAATCAAGTTTATACTATTATGAAAGTTTAAATGTTTAAAAAACTTCTTAGAAGATTGATTAATTCTCATTAATATTAATATTGGTAATTAAAATTACTTTTGAATCTATTCTAATAAGTCAATACAATTATAACTTCTTTCCAAGACTAACTATCAAAGTGAATTTAGAGATTTCTGGATTAAATAGTAAAATAGAGAAAACTAAATTAAACAGTACAACGGATATAAAACAAGTGGTTCAGTCTCAAGATGAGACCTCATCCACTCCACTTGGTGATCACCTTCCACCAAGTAGTTTATATAAATAAACTTGATCCACACCCTCGACCAGGGTTAAAAACAGTACACAAGACTGTCCAAGTCACATGACCTCTTCCACAGTTCTTCATGGGTACAAACTACCAAGACACACAGGGACCTCTTCCACACTTATCTGTGGGTATACACAGGTGTAAAAAGATGTTTGAGAAAGGATATCTTGTATCCTTCAGTTTAATGCAGAAGACAGAGTGTGTTGTATACAGATACACACACTACTCAAAAGCTAATAAAATGATACACAATAGAGAAAAAATGATGAGATAAGTTTAGAAGTGCTCTGAGTGGTTTTTTATGCAGTTCTGGACTTCTAGGATGAAGAAGATGCAGAAATAGAGTCCTTGTATGGAAAATAGAGTATCGCAAGTCAGCTAGATATGGTGTGTGTTCTTCATGGTGTTTAATAGTGTGAAGATGTTCTCAACTCTAGGATTCGAGTATGCTTCGTGTGTTCTTCAGTGGTGTCAAGTTTCATGTATAAGTTATTTTCTCAGGTAAGATCGTGTAATCTTCATTGTTACAATCTTTGTGTCTCGCTCTTGTTTCTGGGCCGCACTTCTCTTTTATTCGTGGATTGCATGTGTTGGAGCTGACAAGTTTCATGCATTCTGCACCACATACCTCGTATTGTCCGGTGACATGTAGATTAAGAAACATTAATTATGTCAGTGCATTTAAAATCTTCACTTATGACCGTTATAGATTAAATTGAAAAAATGAAAAAACAGATTGAGAAACGGTGCCACAGTTTGTCTATAAACGGTGTCTCAATGAACCTATGTCTTCTTGAAAAGGTGTCTCATGGTCGCGGTGTCTGGTTGTGATGTCTGGTTCATAGTGTCTGGTCAGGGTGTCTGGGTCATAGTGTCTGGGTCACGGTGTCTGGGTCATGGTTTCTGGGTCACGGTGTCTAGTTCACAGTGTCTGGTTCACAGTGTCTGGTTCACAGTGTCTGGTCATGGTGTCTGGGTCACGGTGTCTGGGTCACGGTGTATGGGTCACGGTGTCTGGGTCATGGTGTATGGGTCATGGTGTTTGGGTCATGGTGTCTGGTCACAGTGTCGGGGTCACAGTGTCTGGGAAACATAATCAGCAACAGACTCACAGTGTCTCAGACTTAGACAAATATTTGTATTCATACTTAAGCAATGATATTCATATAATGTATTAGACTTAATAATTTATCAATGAAATCATAAATTAAACCAAGGATAGTGTACAATAATCAAACTGAATGTATAGCACTTAAGATCATCGGATAGCTTTACTTAATTCATAAGGATACTAAACAACTGTACATTTGATGTGAGATAGATTACATGATATTAACAATGTTTATAGACTGAATAGGATTTGTGATAATTAAAACATTATTAACACATGAGGAGTCCAACAAAGGGGGTGGGGGTGTTGTTCAGGGGGTGAGGGGGTTGTCCAAGGGGTAGGGGTGTCTAGGGGTGTCCAAGGGGGTGGGGGTGTCCAAGGGGTGAGGGGGATGTCCAAGGGGTAGGGGTGTCCAGGGGGTGGGGGTGGTGTCTAGGGGGTGAGGGGGTTGTCCAAGGGGGTAGGGGTGTCCAGGGGGTGGGGGTTTCCAGGGGGTGGTGGTTTCCAGGGGGTTTCCAAGGGGGTGGGGGTGTCCAGGGGGTGAGGGGTTGTCCAAGGGGGTGGGGGTGTCCATGGGTGGGGGTGTCTAGGGGTGGGGGGGATGTTGAGGGGTGGGGGGCTATCCAGGTGGGGTGTCCAGTGGGTGTCCAAGGGGGTGGGGGTGGTGTCCAGGGGGTGAGGGGGATTTCCAAGGGGGTCAGGGGTGTCCAGGGGGGTTGCATTGGTGTCCAATGGGTGAGGGGATTTCCAAGGGGTTAGGGGCTATCCAGGGGGTGGGGGTGTCCAGGTGGGTGGGGGGGGAGGGGTTGTCCATGGGGGTGGGGTGTCCAGGGGGGTGAGGGGTGTCCAAGGGGTGGGGGATGTTCAGAGGTGGGGGTGTCTAGGGGGTGGGGGCTATCCATGGGGGTGGGGGTGTCCATGGGGTGTCCAAGTGGGTGGGGGTGGTGTCCAGGGGGTGAGGGGGATGTCCAAGGGGGTAGGGGTGTCTAGGGGTGTCCAAGGGGGTGGGGGTGTCCAGGGGGTGAGGGGGTTGTCCAAGGGGGTAGGGGTTTCTAGGGGGTGAGGGTGGTGTCCAGGGAGGTGAGGGGGTTGTCCAAGGGGGTAGGGGTGTCCGAGGGGGGTGTCTAGGGGGGAGTCTAGGGGGGTTGTCCAGGGGATTGGGGGGGTAGTCCATGGGGGGGTCTAGGGGGTGGGGGTGTCTAGGTGGTGGGGGCTGTCAAGGGGGTTGGGGTGGCCATCATGCCAACGGTGTGTGAAACCGTTGGGATATTCTATCCCAACAGTTTCAAGGGCTATCCCAATAGTTTCAAATCATTGGGATATGTGTAATTTTCAGTAGTGAATGTATTCATATTTTAATATTTATACTTATAATTTCTTGTTTACGGAAGGGTGAATTTGGTATCTAGTTACACCAGGATTTATTCTTTGTGTACCTTAAGAAGAAAGGATCCAAGATGAATTTATACTATTATATCATGATTCATATGAGAGAGATGTAATCCTAAAATGATTTTCATATAAATATAAAACTATTATATCTAACTATATTTTCTTTTTAAAATCATTTTCATGTATATCTTTTTCAAATACACAAATATATGTTTTATATTTTAAAATTGTTTTACATTCAAATTATGATATTTTTCATATAAATTTAAAATTGTCTTATCTTAACAAGATGCATAATTTTGATATTTTTTATAGGTAATAATGAGTCGAAGTTGGATTACGGCACATCGAATGAGTAACGAATATGAGGAAGGTGTTGATTCCTTTTTGGAATTTTCTAAACAAAATGTTTCAAGCAGTGAAATTTTTTCTATCCATGCCTGAAATGTTTGAATATGAAGAAGTTGAAAAGTAGAGAGATCAAAGATCATATAATTTTTCATGGTTTTAATTCGAGTTACAGCCCTTGGATTTGGCATGGTGAAACTGGACAGAATGTCAGATCTACTAATGATGATGATTTGCAAGATGGTAACTCTAATGGAATTGAAGAAATGATTTGTGATATTACAGCAGAACAAATTGAGATAGGACCGACAGTTGCACATCTATATGGTGATGTTGAAATACCATTGTATCCTGGTTTTACAGATTTTGTAGTTTTTTTGGCAGTGTTAAGATTGATTAACCTGAAGGAGAAACAAGGATGGAGTGACAAAGTTTTACAAAGATGCTACAATTGTTGAAAGACATTCTTCCAAAAGACAATGATCTTCCAGATTCACATTATAAGGCCAAGAAAATATTATTCCTGATGGGATTGGGATACAAGAGAATAAATGCCTCTCTGAATGACTGTATGATATATAGGAAGGAATATGAATTTCTGTTAGAGTGTCTTAAATGTGGGACATCACAGTATAAGTTGAAAGAAAAATCACAGGCTGATGTAGAGATTACAGAGATCCCTTCCAAGGTATTTTTGAAACTTCCTCTAATTCATAGTTTGAAATGTTAATTTGCTAATTCACATGATGAAAAAAGGTTAATATGGCATGATGATGAGCGGATATGTGATGGAAAATACGTCATCCGGAAGATTTTCCACAATAGAAGAAAATTGATGAGCATTATACTACATTTGGAAGTGAAATTAGAAATATGATACTTGGGTTGTGCACAGATGGAATGAATCCATAACAAACCCTTAGTAGCACACATAGTTCATGGCCTATTTTATTAGTAATTTATAACCTCTCTCCTAAAGTTTGTATGAAGTGAAAATATTTCATGTTGAGTATAATGATCTCTAGTCTGAAGCAACCTAGAAATGATATTGATGTTTTCTTGTCACCATTGATTAGTGATTTGAAACTTTTATGGGAGGATGGTATTAGGGTGTATGATTATTATAAAATGGAATATTTTCAACCGCATTCAGTGCTTATGTTCACTATAAATGAATTCCCAGCGTATGGAAATTTGTCTGGATACAGTGTTAAGGGGCATAAAGCATGTCCAATTTGTGAACAACAGACTTCATTTTGTCAATTTCATTATTGCAGGAAAACAGTATACATTGGTCATAAAAAGTTTTTTCCTATGGATCACACTTATAGAAGACTAAAAAAGGCATTCAATGGCTCACAAGAATTTAATATTTCTCCAAAACCTTTATCCCCTGATGTGTATTTTGAGAGGATGAAAAACCTTGATCTGACATCGGGAATGACACATAAATCTAGTAATGATAGTCATATTTGGAAGAAAAGTTCAATATTTTTTGATCTATCATATTGAATATATCATGAAGTGAAACATAATATTTATGTCATGCATGTGGAGAAGAATATCTGTGATAGTTTGATTGGAGATTTTTAGATATTAAAGGAAATACTAAAGATGGGTTGAATGTAAGATTAGACTTAATATCAATGGAAATACGTTTGAATTTATCTCCCACTCCTAATGGAAGATGAACATTTATTCCTCTGGATTTTCATACATTATTCAAGAGTGAGAAATTTAGATTTTTTCAGTGTCTTCATGATATCAAAGTGCCTCAAGGTTATTCTTCAAATGTAAAAACATTTGTCTCTTTAAAGGATTTGAAGTTGATAGGTATGAAATATCATGATTGTCACGTCATGATGCAACAAATTATACTAGTTTCATTGTGTGTAATATTGTTCATCCATGTCAAAAAGACTATAATGAAGTTGTGTTATTTTTTCAATTCAATTTGTAATAAGGTGATTGATGTGAATGCTTTAAACATTTTGGAAAAGTATTCAATTCCTATACCTTTTCAATTAGAAATGTATTATCCTCCATATTTTTTTGATATAATGGTGAATTTAATGGTTCATATGGTTCGAGAAATAAATATTTGCAGACATGTATATCTTCGTTGGATGTATCCTTTTGAAAGGTATATGAAAATGTTGAAGGGGTGTATTAAGAATCCATATCAAACTGAAGCCTCCATTATTGAAAATTATATTTATAAAGAGGTTACAGAGTTTTGTATGAGCTACTTGGTTGTGGAATATCACATAGGTTGGCCTCCATCTCTCCATGAACAAGTTAATAATGAGGGAAAGGGGATTCGTGGATTGAAAGTCAAATCATTGTCATCTGAACAGATGAAGAAGGTAGAATTATAAATCTTAAATAACATAGATGATGCTCAATCTTATATAACATTCCATATTAATGAGTTGAAACAATGTCATCCAAAGAAGAAAGAAATGTGGATTTTAAATGAGTACATCAAAACATTTTTTTCCATGGTTTAAAAAGACCTTTCTTGGTAGATGTATCAGAGACATTAAGATGGTTAGTGAGTGGTCTATGTTTAAATGTGATAACATGTTCTGGGGGCTATACATTTCATATGAAAGCTCAGGACAACATAACTGTAGTTCAAAATAGTGGTGTATTGGTGTTTGTAGAAGAAATGAATTTTTCGATTTCTAAAGACAAAAACCTCATTTCTGCATCAAGTGCATATTATAGAGTCATTGAAGAAATATGAGAGGTTGATTAATTTAAAATTAAAGTTCATGTTTTTAACTACAAATGGTTTATCAGTAACAATAGTGTCATACACGAGGAATTTGTAAAGACAGTTATTAATCTGAATAGATTGGAAGACACATCAGATTCTTTTATAATGTAAACACATGAAAAACAGATTTTCTATGTAGCTGATCAATCAGATATGCAGTGGTATGTTTTTTTACAAGGTAAAAAACAATATGTTGGTGAGTATCAACTGGATGAAGATGTTGATGTATGTGATATCCCTACTTCCATGGAAATATTAGCAAAAAATAATGATGATCATGTTGAAGACATGTTTTGTGCCATAAGGAACGATCATGACGAAGGAATTTGGGAAAACAATCCATTTATACATTCCTAATATTACAGGTAACATATGTTTATTTCTTGTTTACATTTCTTGTTTTCATAAAATGTTAGATATTTTACTTTTCTTCTTTATTAAAATTCATATTAAAGAAAATAAGTAGAATTTTATTTTATTTTAATTTTTTTTAGTTTAGTTTATCATGTTTACCATTATGTAACTTATATATCTATTGATTTTTTGAATGAAAATTACTTTACCATGTTTACCATGTTTACCTTTACATAACTTATATATTTATTGATTTTTTTGAATGAAAATTACACTACCATTCTTACCATGTTTACCATCTTTACCATTGTTTAACATGCTTACCATATTTACCATGTTTACTATTACGTAACTTAGTTCAGTTTCACATTTTTTTTTACATTAGTATTTTAATATTTGAATTTTTATATTTGTGAACAAATTTTTTATTTTTTGATTTGAAGGATAATGAAGGATCAATCAGTTGATCAGCCACATGATTCTGGAGATGAGCATCATGATCATACCTTTAGGAGATGGAGGGATTTCAAATGGATGCTCACATATGATTTCATTTTTGGTTATAGGAATCATGAAAATCCATGTCATATATATCCTTTCATAGATGAAGACACATGGAGACAATTTGTTAAAAGTAGAAGAAAAGATTCATTTTTGGCAAGGGCAATGTAAACTTTTATAAGATTTATTATATAAATGATCTTGTTAATGTTTTGTTAATGATTTCTTATTCTTAATTTACAGAAAATAAGTACATCTCATTAGGATATCCAATCTAAAAATGTATACCCTCATAGTTTATCTCAGGGAGGGTATACATTATTGGAAGAACAAATGATGGTGAAAAAATTACAAAAACTAAGAGCTGAGTCTTCAAGCTCTGGAGAGGTTTCCCCTTCATCCCCTCCATCTAGACATGAAAAATGGAAGAGAGCTCGGATGAGAAAAAATGGGAAATATCTTTTGGAAGAATCAAGAATCTTAGTTGAGAGGATTGTAAGATATTTATTTTATATGTTTAAGTTAACTATATTCTTTATCTAATTTGAATCATTATAGAAATGTTTAATTAATAAATACAATATTCTCTTAAGGAGCAGAGCTTACAGGGGGTATTTAAAGTTGTTGGGAGGAAAGATATTTTATCTACAGTACTGGGAAAGCTCGAATACCCTGTTCATGTATGAGGATATATGACGGGTGTATCGGTAAGAAAAGTGTTTCCACGTTATTCAACTTCTTCCATTGAGGGTGTTTATAAAAAAATAGAATCCTTGGAGGCTAAAGTTCATAATATTAGTGCGGCGATGGAGGAAAAGATTAAAGCATCGGTATATTCAATGTTTGCAGACTTGAAAAGACAATTTCAGACTGCAATTCCCACTCCTCCACCTCCCCCAGAAGACCACACTATTTATCTTCCACCTCTGCCAGTAGCTCCCACTCCCCCACCTCAGCCTACAGACCCCATTTTTTATCCTACTCCTCCACCACAACTTCCTACTAATTGTGAGTTGTATGTTGATGATCCTCACCATCATATAGTTGCATATGGGATGGTATAATGTATAGGATATATAGTTCATCATCAATAGTTAGAGGTAGAGAATCATATGGGCACTGTACAGGATATTATAGATAGATCAGCTCGAGTACCATTACCTACAGATGAGGTGATGACAGTTGGACATAGTATCAACCACTTTTTAGTTTGGTCATCCAGACTTTTGAGACTCATTACCATAGAGGTATGTATGTTATATCTTTTATTTTATTTTTATTAAAGTTGTTTTAACATTTTAAAACTAATATATTTTCCTATTTATTTTTACAGAAACACTTCAAAGGTAAAGAAATATTGTATATACAACAACAGATACAAATGGTTATGACATCAGATACAAATTCTATCAGTCTTGACAGATTGTCAAGATATTCAAATTTTTTGGCAGATCATTATGAGTTTTCAATGGAATATCATGTTTGTGGACGTGCAATAAATGTGGGGATTGTGAAAAATTATATCATAGAGCTTGTTACTGGAGATAAGTTGGGCATCAACGTGGTGCAGATTTTTTCCATGTAAGTCTTAACACATTTACATGCATTATATTTATTAAAAAATGTATGATTATGTCTATTTTGTATTAGGTATATTTATAACATGTGTGAGAAGAATGAGAAGATAGATGTATATGGATTCATGGACCCACATTTGATTTCCCCTAGAAGCACATGCATTGGATGAGGAACAAAGAACACTTTATATTTCTGAAAGATTTGAACAGAATATAATCACGTAGTGTTGGATGATGTCTTTTTTTTAGAGTTATGAAACATATATTTGGAAAAGTGTTCATTATCTTTTAACATAAAAACCCACTAACCTTAAATTTTCTTTTATATCAGTGATCATTGGATGTTAGGTGTTTTTTTTCAAGGGATAAAACACTTTATTGGATATGCTCTATCCATGGTGATGTGCCGAGAAGTTTTAAGGATATGTTGGAAAAGTAAGTCTCAATTTCTTAATAGTTGTTTATATTATAATGAATTTTAAATTTATCCCATTCATATTATTTTTTAAAAGGGGATGGGTCTACTTTTGAAAAAACACAAAGAAAAAGAGTGTCAAGATCAAATATGTAAAAGTAAACGTAAATATCCATTTATAATTTGTACTTTTTGATGTATTATATAAAAATGATATTTGGAATTGACACTCATTTAAACATAATTGTCATGAACAAAAAATTATCATTGAATGCAGATATTATATGTTAAGATTTATGTATGAAATAATTACAACTGGAACACTTGTGAAGTTTGACCTGTTGAGATTTCCTTATAAACTTTGCCACAATATTTCATTTGATTTATTCATTATACATGTTAACTACTATCCTTTTAATCTGTAACTATTTTCTGAACCTCAACCCTATAGTGTTGAAGATATCAATCACTTATAGGTGTAATAGTCAAATTATTTTACAGGTTTGATTGGATTTTAGTTTTTTTGTAGTGTAAAATGTAATTTTGAATATTGTAATTATAATTGTGTATTTGGTAGTTGTTTTTTTGGATTTTGGTTTTTTTAGTTGACATTGTATGTTTTTAATGTTATATATGTGAATGTTTAATTTTCCTCTAGTTCTTCTTATTTTGGTCTATTTCTGATGTTTTTCTAGTATAGATTCTAGTCTGCTTTTGGTCTGCTTTTGGTCTGGTTTCTGCTTGTTTCATACTTTGGAAGATCATAGCACTAGTGCAGAAAACATTTTTTACGTCGGTTATTTTTAATTTTTTACGTCGGTTTCTAGCCGACGTTAATAAGTGCGACGTTATAAATAAGTTTTTTCACGTCGGTTATTTAAAAACCGACGTCAAAAACACAAAATCGCGATGTTTATAACGTCGGTTATTTTAGAACCGACGTGATAAAGGGGCCTGGAGAATGGTTTATCACGTCGGTTATCGAAGAACCGACGTGATAAACTGCCTGGACAATGGTTTATCACGTCCGTTCCTAAACAACCGACGTGATAAACAGGGGAGAGGGGGTTTATCACGTCGGTTCATATAGAACCGACGTGATAAACTGGGGTGAGGGTGGTTTATCACGTCGGTTCATATAAAACCGACGTGAAAAACCAGGGGGAGGGGGGTTTATCACGTCGGTTCATAAATAACCGACGTGAAAAACCGGGGGAGGTGGGTTTATCACGTCGGTTATTGTATAACCGATGTGATAAACCAGAGGGGGGGGGGGGTTTATCACGTCGGTTAGTCAATAACCGACGTGATAAACCATTGTCCAGGCCGTTTAGCACGTTGGTTATTCAATAACCGACGTGATAAACCATTCTCCAGTCCCTTTATCACATCGGTTCTAAAATAACCACCGTGATAAACCATTCTCCAGGCCCCTTTATCACGTCGGTTCTAAAATAACCGACGTGATAAACCCAATTTTTTTTAAGCAGAATGCAGTGATCTTCTCTCCACCAGAATCAACCAGAAAATAAATCAAGAAATCGTACCACAAAAACAGAAGTATATCAAAATTAAGCATGTACATAGATAACATATAAAACTTACCCACTAGACAGCATCCACCCTCATTTATACCCCATGGACAGCCCTCCCCCACCCCGTTGGATCACTCACCCTCATGTATACCCCCTGGACAGCCCTCCCCCACCCCTTTGGAGCTCCCACCCTCATGAATACCCCTTGGACAACCCTCCCCCACCCCATTGGAGCTCCCACCACACTCTTGGACTGCCCCCCGACCCCCAGACACCCCCAAACACCCCTCGACAACCCCCCACCCGCCTGAACAGCACCTCCTCACCCCCTCACCCCACTTGACAGCCCCACCACACCCCTGGACAACCCCCACCCCTGGAAAGCACTCCCACACCCCTGGACCGGCTTCTCACACCCCTGAACATCCCTGCCACCCCCCAGGACTGCCCCCACCCCACCGGATAGCCCTCCCAGACCGCTGGACACCCCCAAACCCACTGAACACACCCCCATACCCTTGGAACCCCTCCCCCACAGACCCAAATCTATACCAGAAGAACCATCAAAAGTAGACCAAAACAAGAAGTATAGAAAAATTAAACATTCACTTATATAACATTCAATACTTACACTGTCAACTTCAAAAAAAACTAAATCAAACCTAAACAACTACCAAATACACAATTAAAACGACAATATTCAAAATTACATTTTACATTACAAACAACTAAAATTCAATCAAACCTGTAAAATAATTTGACCACTCCACTTGTACATGTTTGATGTCTTCAGCAGTATAGGGTTGAGGGTCATCAAAAAGCTACAAATGAAAAACAAGATAGTTAATGTGTATAATGAATAAATCAAATTGAAATATGATGGCAAAGTTTAAGAGGAAATCGTACCAGGTCAAAATTCACAACTGTCCCAGTTGTTATTATTTCATACATAAATATTAACATATAATATTCGCATTCGATGAGGCCTTGTTGTTCATGACATTTCTATTTTGAATGAGTGTAAATTCAATATATTATTTTTATTTAATAAATCAAAAAGTACAAATTATAAATGGAAATTTACCTTCGCATTTACATATTTGATCTTTGCATTTCTTTTCTTTGTGGTTTTTCGAAAGTAGACCCATGCACTGTTAGAAAATAATACGAATGGGGTAAATTTAAAATTCATTATAATATATAAAACTATTGAGAAATTTAAACTTACTTTTCCAATATATTCTTAAAACTTGCCCGCACATCACCATGAACAGAGTATATCCAATAAAGAGCTTTCTCCCTTGGGAAAAAAATCCCTAACATCCAATGATTACTGATAAAAGGAAATTTAATGTTAGTGGTTTTTTATGTTAAAAGATAATTAACTCTTTGAGAGAAATGTGTTTCATACCTCTCACAAAAAGGCATCATCCAACATTGTTGGATTATATTCTTTTCAAATATTTCAGCAATATAAACCATTCTTTGTTCCTCAGTCAATGCACATGCTTCAGGGGAAATCAATTGCGGGTCCATGAATCCATATACTTCTGTCAGTTCATTCCTCTCACAAATTTTATAAAGATACCTAATACAAAACATATATAAGTATACATTTTTAATAAATATAACGCAGGGAAAAGGTGTTACGACTTACATGGAAAAAATTGTCACCACGTTGATGCCCAACTTATCTCTAGTAACAAGCTCCATGATATCAGATTTTGTAATCCCCACAGTTATTTCACGTCCACAAACATGAGATTCCATTGGAAACTCATAAAAACCCAACAACAAATGTGAATATCTTGACAATCTGTCAAGACCACTGGAATCTGTATCTGATGTCATAGCATGTTGTCTTTGTTGTTGTCTATACAGTATTTCTTTACCTTTGAAGTATTCCTGTGAAAAAAAAATTGAGAATTATAGTAGTTTTCAAATGATAAAACAACTTTAATAAAAAAATAAAATAAAAGATATAACATTCATACCTCTATGGTAATGAGTCGAAGAAGTCTGGATGGCCAAACTAAAAAATGGTCGATACTCTGTCCAACTGTCGCCACCTCATCTGTAGGTATTGGTACCCTAGCTGATCTATCTATAATATCCTGTACAGTGACCCTCTGATTCTCTACCTCTAATTGTTGATGATGAACTGTATCTCCTATAAAATATACCAACCCGTATGCTACTATATGATGTTGAGAATCATCAACATACAACTCGCAATATGTAGGAAGCTGTGGCGGAGGCGTAGGATAAAAAATGGGGTCCGCAGGCTGAGGTGGGGGAGTGGGAGCTACTGGCGGAGGTGGAGGATAAATAATGGGGTCTGCAGGGGGAGGTGGAGGAGTGGGAGCTGCAGTCTGAAATTGTCTTTGCATTTCTGCAAACATAGACTGCACCGAATCTCTAATCTTGTCTTCCATCGTTGCATTAATATTTTGAACTTCAGCCTCCAAGGATTCTATTTTTTTTTATAAACCCCCTCAATGTTAGAAGTTGAAGAACGTGGAAACACTTTTCTTACCGATACACCTGTCGGATATCCTCTTACACGACCAGGATGTTCGGGCCTTCCCAATGCTGCAAATAAAATATCTTCCCTCCCAGTAGTTGTAAATGTCCCCTCTAAACTTTGCTCCTCAAGAGAGTCCTGTATTAATTAATTGAACATTTCTGTAATGATTGAAACTTATATGAAGAAAAAAGTTAACTTAAATAAATTAAATAGATATCTTACAATCCTCTCAGCTACGATTCTCGATTCTTCCGAAAGATATTGCCCTTTTTTTCCCTTCCGATCTCTCTTCCATTTTTCATGTCTAGATGGAGGGGATGGAGGGGCCACCTCTCCAGAGCTTGAATACTCATCTCTTAGTTGTTGAAATTTTTCCGCTATCATTTTTTCTTCCAATAATGTATACCCTCCTCGAGATAAACTATGAGGGTATACATTTTTAGATTGGATCTCCTGATGAGCTTTCCTTGTTTGCTGTAATTTAAGAATAAGAAATCATTAACAAAACATTAATAAAATCATTTATATAAGAAAGTATATAAAATTTTACATTGCCCTTACCATAAATGACTCTTTTTTTCTACTTTCAAAAAACTGTCTCCATGTGCCTTCATCTATAAAAGGATATATACGACATGGATTGTCATGACTCCTATGACCATAAATGAAATCAGATGTGAGGGTTGATTTGAAATCCCTCCATCTCCTGGCAGCCAACAATAAGCATTTCTTCCTGACTCCTCCAGTGTCAGGAATATCAAATGTCATCTGATAAAGAAGAGGTTAAACATATTATATATACCAGAAACATTAAAAGAATGGTCAAAAAATGACAAAAGATCTTACCAAAATAGTCTCCCACAACTGAGAGATAATCACTTTATCCACACCTCTCCAATCATCATACAGAATGATTACTTTGGTCTTAGCCTGAGTTGCAACAAAACTCTTAAAATCTTTGGCATTCGGACCTCTAGGAATATCATCATCATCAAACTCAACTACTATCCTCTGATCCTGCGTACGGGCAAGTGATAATTTTGGTAAATGTGTGCAACCACGTTTACCAACCTTTGAACTCTTTGTCGTAATAGGAGCATGTGAATGTTCATCCCCAGAGGTATGACCAGCAATATGCTCCTCCCCAGAATCATGTGGTTGATCATCTGAATGATCTGTCATTATCCTTCAAATCAAAAAAACAAACGTCAGTTCACAAATATACAAATTCAAATATTTTAATACTACTGTAATCAGAAAAAAGAAAAGTGTACTAGGTTACATAATAGTAAACATTGGTAATATGGTATGCATGTTAAACAATGGTAAAGATGGAAAAGATGGTCAATATGGCCGTTGGAGGGCTTCCGGAGCCGTTGGGGGTCAAAAGTACATGTCTGGTCAAAGCCCAACGGCTAGTCTGACTGGGCACACCGGCTGGCCGGTGGTGTCTCACCAGCTGGCTGGTGGTCCACCGGCTGGCCGGTGGGAAAGAACCGGTTGGCCGGTGCCCATACCGGCTGGTCGGTGCGCTAACACCGGCTGACCGGTGGCTCTGTCAGAAAGCAATGCTTCTTCCAGAGACCACCGGCTGGCCGGTGGTCATCCACCGGTTGGCCGGTGTCACCACGCAGTGGGCAAGCCTACTGCCTGGGTCCTCCGGCTGGCCGGTGGGCAAGAACCGGTTGGCCGGTAGACTCAGAGAGTCCACTATCATCCTTCTTGGGAAAAATCCTGGGCAACCTTTTTCCTAGCATCAAAACACTTGAAAACAAGTTAGAACACGATGAGAGTGATTGTGATCATTAAAATCCAAGAGAGAGGGGTACAACAATAAACATGATAAAGTAAACTAAACAAACTTAAAACAAACAATAACATATACTTATTTTATTTTAAAACATGTTTTAATAAATAAAAAACTTACAATATCTAACATTTATGGAAAAAATAAATGTAAACAAGAAATAAACATATGTTACCTGTAATTTTAGGAATGTACAGATGGATTGTTTTCCCAAATTCCTTCGTCGTGATCGTTCCTTATGGCACAAACTATGTCTTCAACATGATCGTCATTATGTTCTGTTAATTTTTCCATTGAAGTAGGGATATCACATAAATCAGCATATTCATCAAGTTCATCCTCACCAACATATTGTTTTTTCCCTTGTAAAACAACATCCCACTGCATATCTGATTGATCTACTACATAAAAAATTTGTTTTGCATGTGTTTCCATTATAAAAGAATCAGCTGTGTCTTCCAATCTATTCAGATTAACAAGTGTCATTCCAAATTCATCGTGTCTGACACTGTTGTTACCGTTAAACCATTTACAGTTAAAAACGGGAACTATAATTTTAAAGTAATCAACCTCCCATATGTCTTCAATAACTCCATAATATGCATTTGATGTAGAAATTGGGTTTTTGTCCTTAGCACTCGAAAAATGCATTGCTTCTGCAAACACCAATACACCACTATTCTGAACTGCACTTCTGTTGTCCTGAGCTTTTGTATGAAATGTATAACCATTAATGTCATAACCAGACCATGTTATCACATTTAAACATGGACCACCCACTATCCATTTTAATGTCTCTGATACATCTGATCTACCAAGCAAAGTCTTTTTAATCCATGACAAAAAAGTTTTGTTGTGCTCATTCAAAATCCACATTTCTTTCTTCTTTGGATGACATTGTTTCAACTCATTAATGTGCAATGTGATATATGGTTGAGCATCAGCTATGTTCTTCAAGATGTATGATTCTAACTTCTTCATCTGTTCAGCTGACAATGATTTTACTTTCAAGCCGCGAATCCCCTTTCCCTCATTATTAACTCGTTCATGGCGAGATGGAGGCAAACCTATGTGTTGCGCCGCAGCCAAGTAGCTCGTACAAAACTCTGCTACCTCCTCAGAAATATACTTTTCAATAATGGAGGCTTCAGGTCGATATAGATTTTTAACATACCCCTTTAATATTTTCATATACCTTTCAAAAGGATACATCCAACAGAGATATACAGGTCCACAAAGCTTTATTTCTCGAACCAGATGAATCATTAAATGCACCATTATATCAAAAAAAGTTGGAGGAAAATACATTTCCAATTGACAAAGTATTAAAATTGCAACCTTTTCCAAAATGTTCAAAGCATTCACATCAATCGCCTTGTTACAAATTGAATTGAAAAAATAACACAACTTCATTATAGTCTTTCTGACATGAATGGGCAATATTCCACGCAATGCAACTGGTAGAATTTGTTGCATCATGACGTGACAATCATGTGATTTCATACCTATCAACTTCAAGTCCTTCATTGAGACAAAATTTTTTACATTAGAAGAATAACCTTGAGGCACTTTGGTATCATGAAGACACTGACAGAAGCTAATTTTCTCCCTCTTCAATAATGTATGAAAAGACGGGGGAAGAAATGTTCGTCTTCCTTTAGGAGTGGGAGCTAACTCCAAACGTATTCCCATTGATAGTAAGTCTAATCTTGCATTCAACCCATCTTTAGTCTTTCCTTTAATATCTAACAATGTTCCAATCAAAGAATCACAGATATTCTTCTCCACGTGCATGACATCAATATTATGTTTAACTTCATGATACCTCCAATATGGAAGCTCAAAAAATATTGACCTTTTCTTCCAAATATGTCTATCATTACCAGATTTCTGTGTCTTTCCCAATGTCACGTCAAGGTTTTTCACCCTCTCAAAATACAGATCATGGGATAAAGGTTTTGGAGTAGTATCAAATTCTTGTGAGCCATTAAATGCCTTTTTTAGTCTTCTATAAGGGTGTTCCATAGGCAAAAACTTTCGATGACCCATGTACACTGTTTTCCTCCCATGATGCAATTGACAATAGGACGTCTGTTGTTCGCAAATTGGACATGCTTTATGCCCTTTAACACTGTATCCAGACAAATTTCCATACGCTGGGAAGTCATTTATAGTGAACAGAAGCACTGCATGCAGTTGAAAATATTCCATTTTATAAGAATCATACACCCTAATACCATCATCCCATAATAGTTTCAAATCATCAATCAATGGTGACAAGTAAACATCAATATCATTACCGGGTTTCTTTGGACCAGAGATCATTGTACTCAACATGACATATTTGCGCTTCATACAAACTTCAGGAGAGAGGTTGTAAATTACCAATAAAACAGGCCATGAACTATGTGTGCTACTGAGTGTTCGGTATGGATTCATTCCATCTGTGCACAACCCTAGTCTGAGATTTCTTATTTCATTTCCAAATGTAGAATACTGCACATCAATTTTCTTCCATTGTTGACAATCAGCTGGATGACGTATTTTTCCATCACATACCCGCTCTTCAGCATTCCATCTTAACCTTTTTTCATCATGTGAATTAGCAAATAAATGTTTGAAACGATTAATTATAGGAAGATACCAAAATTCCTTTGAAGGGAGCTTTGTAATCTCTACACCACCATGTGATTTT
The DNA here is from genome assembly GCA_963277665.1 of Viscum album. Taxonomy (NCBI): domain Eukaryota; kingdom Viridiplantae; phylum Streptophyta; class Magnoliopsida; order Santalales; family Viscaceae; genus Viscum; species Viscum album. The sequence continues at coordinate 692,939,027 of OY728167.1, forward strand.
TCTTTCACCTTATACCGTGATGTCCCACATTTTGGACACTCTGACAGAAATTCATATTCCTTCCTATATATAATGCAGTCATTCGGACAGGAATGTATTTTCTTGTATCCCAATCCCATCGGGCATAATATTTTCTTGGCTTTGTAATGTGAATCTGGAAGATCGTTATCTTTTGGAAGAATGTCTTTCATGAATTGTAGCAGCTCTGTAAAACTTCTGTCACTCCATCCATGCTTCTCATTTAGGTTAATCAATCTTAACACCGCCGACAGAACCGTAAAATCTGTACAACCAGGATATAATGGTTTTTCAGCATCACCATATAGACGTGCAACTGTCGGTTCTATCTCAATTTGTTCTGCTACAATATCGTGAATCATTTCTTCAATTCCATCGGAGTTACCATCTTGCGAATCATCATCATCAGTGACATTCCGTCCGGTTTCACCATGCCAAATCCAAGGGCTGTAACTCGGATTAAAACCATGACATATTAGATGATCTTTTGTCTCTCTACTTTTCAACTTCTTCATATTCAAACATTTCAGGCATGGACAGAAAAAAATGTCACTACTTGGAACATTTCGTTTTGCAAATTCCAAAAAGGAATCAACACCTTCCTCAAATTCATTTCTCATTCGATGTGCCGTAATCCAACTTCGACTCATTATTACCTATAACAAATATCAACAAAAAATATATATTTTTAAGATAAGACAAAACATGTTTATATGAAAAAAATCATAATTTGAATGTAAAACAATTTAAAATATAAAACAAATCTTGAAAGTAGTAGTAGTTTTCATAAGTACCCAACACCAAATAGCTATACATCGTAAGTGTCATGTTAAAAATATGAATATAGACCATTTGTTTTATGTTTAATAATATTGTCATATTATCTGATCATTCTGATTATATATTAGAATTACTATATCCTTTTGATCCGATATATAATCTAAGGACATTAATATTTCTTTAGAAAAAGTAATGTTAATATCATGGTAATGTAAAAAAAGTATATGTCGAACTATATATATGTAATACCAATAAAAAAATACATATGTGTTTGGCCTGGGTTTCACACATAAATCAACTCATCTCACAGATTAAATTTTTGAATCATCCTACATAATACTTATTTTTATAACTTAGGGAATGAAAATAATAAATGTTTTGATTTATGATACTCATTATGGGTAAACATGATATATATAAATATAATATCTAATCTCATAAAAATATATCCATGGGGGTATAAGAGCATACACAAAGCACATGATCAAAAAGATAAGTGAAACTGTTCTATATAATCATAGATCATAAAACCTGAGTCCAAGTATAACAATTTTAGCATAACATAAGACATGATTTATATGATAGTGGGAACATGATTTAAAAAACCTTATTCACAAGATCACAACATTGGTATGTGGAATAACATAATAGTGTGGCACAAACATAATCATATAAGTCATAACATATGTCAAGGGAAAACATAGTTTCATTCACCTCATATTGGGATATGTTAATCATCTTTCCTATAATTTATTATAATATTTCTTACCAGGCACATCACATAACACATTGGACATGGTATAACCATCTGTATCCCATATTGATCTATGATATATAATGCATTGTCGAATGCATTAGAAGGATATTATGGACCCAAATGTCACATAATGACTAACCATATATATGGGTGAATCGTGATCATCAAATCATTTATAACACTTTCGTAGATCAATTAACTAACAAAAATGAAATGGGGGTCATAATTGTTTTTACAAAACATAATAATTATTAATACATAAAAATGTGTTTGGATGGTAAGATAAGATAATATACCTAATTCAATCTAATTATCATTAAATTATTTCTACCTAGATAGAAAAGACCTTTATAAAAAATATAATTTAACTTGAGAATGAAAAGAAAGTACCCTTTACCTTTTTTATAATGAAAAATCTGAAAAGGATGATAATAATATTTAGGTATTATAATTTTTTTATGAATTATTAATAATAAAATAAATCACCTCACTTGGTTTTGTTGAAAATCGGACATACCATCGTATTCAAGAAATCAGATACACTTTGCATGAAAAGGTCCATCATTTTTAGGAGATGACTGAAAGAAGAAATGTATTATCAGACTCACCATGAGTCCAGAATGAAATATTTGATTGTAATAGGTATGAATTGATATTTTTATGAATGCAGATGAAAACAGATGATGGTTTTCTGATCTAGGAGTTCTAAAAATCATAATTTTTTGAAAAAATATTATGATGTAAGAATGTTGAATGAAATTTTAAGGATAGGTATTACCGATTGTACCTGGTCCAATTTCATTCATGAAAATAATTTTCTGGACAATCATATTGAAAATATGATTTTAAGAAAATAAGTAGTACCAATCTTCATCCAGAAAGACACATTCCAGCTAAGTAGGAAATAATAATGTTGCTGGAAGAATGGAACGTTACAGTACCACCCATTATTTTTCAGATTTTTCTGAAGCTAATACACAATGTTTTAATAACCATTTGAGAGTTGAATGTTGCGAGTTGAATGAACATAATAACCATTTGTAATAAAAAAAATTCCATGAGATTCAAAAACGAACGAAAAGCACATCAAGAATCGAAACAAAAACGAACGAAATAAATTCATGGAAGGCTTACTTTAATGTCACGAGTTGAGATGATAGATCCGAGAGCAGTGAAGAAGATAAACAATGAATCCAAAATGAGTGTAATGCAGGCGATCGACAAGCCGATTAGGGTTTACCGCGCGAGAGAGAGACGATCCGGCGACTGTCAATCGAAAAAATCGTAAATGACAGAACACGGGCTTTAATTTTTTTAAATGCTTTATAACATCGGTTATTATATAACTGACGTTATAAACTATTTTTTAGCTTTTTTACGTCGGTTATCTTAAAACCGACGTAAAAAGGCTCCCGCGCTTTGGATTTTTACGTCGGTTATAAAATAACCGACGTAAAACACACCGCGCTTTGGTTTTTTAGGTCGGTTATTTGATAAACGACGTAAAAAACGCGTCGATATTGGGTTTTTTACGTCGGTTACAAAATAACTGACGTAAAAAACCAACAGGCGCGATTTGTAATGTCGGTTATTAAAATAACCGACGTGAAAAATCTACTCGCCACATTGTTACGTCGGTTATATATAACCGATGTAAAAAATGGTGACGTAAAAAACGATTTCTGCACTAGTGTAGTAATGGTTTCATGGGGGTGGGGGTGTCCAGGGGGGTGGGGGTGTTCAGGGGGGGTTGTCCAAGGGGTAAGGGGTGTCCAGGGGGTGGGGGTCTGTCCATGGGGGTGGGGTGGTGTCTAGGGGGTGGGGCGGTGTCCAAGGGTGTAGGGGGTGGGGGGATATCCAGTGGGGTGGGGGTGTCCAGGGGGTGGGGGCTATCCCGAGGGGTGGGAGGGTGTACATGGGGTCGGGGGTGTCTAGGGGGTGGGGGAGGTTGGGGCTGTCCAAGGGGATAGGTGGTGTCTAAGGGGGTAGGGGTGTCTAGGGGTGGGGGTTGTCCAGGGGGTGGGAGCGTTTCCAGGGGATGGGGGGGGGGGTTCCAAGGGGGTGGGAGGTGTCCAGGGGGGGTGTCCAGGGGGTGGGGGGTTTCCATGAGGGTGGGGGCTATCTAGTGGGGTGGGGTGGGGTGGGGTTGGGGGTGTCCATGGGGTGGCGGATGTCCACAAGGGTAGGGGGTGTCCAGGGGGTGAGGGGCTGTCCAGTGGGGTGGGAGGGTGTCCAGGGGGCGGGAGGGTGTCCAGGGGGTGGGGTTGTCCAGGGGGGGCTATCTAGGTGGTGGGGGTTTCTAGGGGTGGGGGTGGGGGTTGTCCAGTGGGGTGGGGGCTGTCTAGGGGGTGGGGGGATATCCATGGGGTAGGGGTTGTCCATGGGGTTTTAGGCTTTTTTTATTTGACATTGTAAGTTTTGAATATTATGTATGTGAATGTTTAATTTTTATTTGGTTCTTCTTGTTTTGGTCTAGTTTTGATGATTTTCTAGTATATATTCTAGTCTAGTTTTGGTCTAGTTTTGATCTGTTTTTTGCTTATTTCAGGTCTTTGTTGGCAGAGCATAGTAATGGTTGAACAGTTTTATTAAAAAAATTGGTTTTTACGTCGATTATTAAATAAATGATGTAGTGTATATGTTTTCACCTTGGTTAAACAATAATCGACATGAATAAACACTTCCCAGACTGGTTTATCACATGAGTTATGAAAATAACCGACGTGATAAAAACTTTCTTTTCTTGTCAGTTTTTTAATAACCAACGTGAAAAACTCTTCGGAGGTGGAGTTTATTACGTCTGTTATGTAATAACCGACATAATAAAGTATATACCAGGTTGGTTATTTAAAAACCTACGTAATAAATCATGATTCTGAAGCGTTTTACACATCAGATTTTTAGGAACCAACATGAAAAACATTTAGGATTTATTTTTTTTACGTCAGTTTTAAAATAATCGACGTAAAAAACAATATTTATAACATCTCCTGTAATAACGTCAGCCAAAAACTGACCTAAAAAATAAAAAATAAATGACATAAAAAATGCTTTCTACACTAGTGTCACCTCGCTATGTGGTGGCTTGTATTTTATGGGTTAGATGGAATGATTTCATTTTTAATCACCTTTCAAAACCCTTTGGTTTCTGGATCAAACGAGCAACCTCCTAGATTGATGGATGGACTTGGGACCCTGAACAGAATGGATTCTCTGAGTCTTGATCAGATGAAGCTAGATGGAATCCCCCTTCGAAAGGAACCATAAAGATCAATTTTGATGCTTCTTTACCCAAGGATGGGTGTTTTGGAATAAAATTGATGTCCTGAGACCATTGTGGTAAGATCATCACTGCCAGGCAGGATTTGAATCACGCTTTCTGGGAACCCGCGGTCGCTGAAGCACATACGGTCCTTACCGATCTGACCTCTGCAAAAGATTTTGGATGTAATTCTATTCACATGGAATCTGATTGTCTTAACATTATCAACTCCTTAAACACAACTGATTTTGGCCTCCAATCATATGGATTTATCATCAGGAAAATCTAGTCTCTCAGTCGTAGCTTTTTTGCATGCTCTTTCTCCTTCATCAAGAGGGAGGGAAATGAAGAAGAACATCATCTGGATACTCATTGTTTTCCTAGAGAGAACCACCTTTGTCTTGATTTCTTTCCTTCATGGATGTTTGATCTTGTTAATCATGCTCTTTGTGATTAATATATCTTCATTCGTTTTGCCAAAAAAATTATTTATATGAGTGATTTATTATAAGTAAATATAAGAAAACATGAAAATATTTAATTATAAATAAAATTACTTTGTGAAAAATGATAAAATTTCAAAACCATAATACCAATATGAATTTAATCTCTAGTAAAAAAATTATTCTCCACAAAAAAGGAAATAATACCCCCTTAAACGATGCTAAAAATCCATCTAATGTTAAAAAATTGGGGTCCCTGACTAAAAACATAGTTTTGGTGGTATTTTAGACTTTTTTGGCCTTGAAAATGTGATAGAGGTTTACCCCTAACACAAATGGAATAAATATCATTTTAGGCATCAATTTGATATGTGGTAGAGCCCAAACGGACATCCGGATCAAAATTTATGGTCATTTCAAGTTCGAGTTATGTTTTCAACTTATTTTTGTTATTTTATTTATTTATTTATTTTTTTATCTTCAAATTGATATTAAATGACTATTACTTGGTAATAATAAGAAAATTATTAATTAAAACTATTTTTTTCAATTATCAAATAATTCATTTTCACTAAATATCTTATATATTAAGTGAAAATGCCTATTTACCTTATCTAAAACATATTTGAAAAAATATATATTATATTTATATCAATATAAAAATATAAATATATTAATATATTATTTGTAATGAAATATAATTTTTTTGAAGGATACATTTATCAGAGCTACTAAAAAAGTGCTAATAAAATACCCCATTTATTTGTGTTTTTTTACAAGTGCTGATAAAGGGTGGACCTTTAGCAGTGTTCGCAAAAAAAACACTAATAAAGGAAGAGTTTTTATTATCACTTTTTTAGCACGGTTAAAGACCCCTTTTAACAGTGTTTTTTAGCACTGATAAAGGAGGTCATTAACAACACTTTTAGCTAGCGTTGTTAAAACCCCAGTGCTAGATACACCCAGTTTTGTAGTAGTGTATCTTATGCATTTATTCATAGTAAGATTTATCTTACCTATGGATTGAGAGTTAAGTATTTTGATATTTCTGTATTTTGGAAATTAAATGAAGATTAAAGAGTTTTTGTGCCATAGGATGATCTTGGCACTACAAATCATCTTAATCAAATTCCATGGATCTATTAAATTAGTGGTTCTTTCAACATGTAGAGTTGATCACACCATAATTCATGAAATATATTTTTTATCATTGCATGGAATATTATTTATGAATGATTATTTGAAATCCTTTATTCAAATTCAAATATCAAAATATTCAAAAGGAAGATGTTGTGATATTTCAGGGATCTTAAAGAAAGACTATTATGGAGGTTTTTATTGAAGATTTTAATGAGGAAGATTATGGAAATATGACCACATATTCACTTTTGATAAAATGAAGGCTATGACTATTATGAGAATTCTGGTAAACTATTTTATTTTTTTATTGCAATTATTATTCTAACTTATTTTTATGAATGTTGTGAGATTGAAGGACAAATTTACACAAAGAGTATGATGACCGATTCAAGATAATAATCATGGAGTTTGAATAAAATAGAAAATAGTTTTTTTAGAATCCTCTATAAAAGTCAAAGCATGTCAGTGGAGACACAAAAATAATGTTTCCTAACATACAATTAAAAGTGATAAAATGTTGTAAAGAAGATTGTTCAGAACTATTATTCATGTTTTCTAAAGAACTGATGATTTCCCAAGCTACCTCTTTACATCATCTTGAAGGGTCTAGGATCACATTACTGTACCAACATTTCATCGTCACCTACTTCTAGTTAGCTTCATTGTTTTATTTTATTTGTTTAGTAGTTTTTTACATAGTAACATTGATCACACCTGGTTATACCACCATTAAAAAGAAATGTGTGGTTCTTCAACCTAACCTAAAAGTAGGTTCACATGTGCTTGAACCTACTAAAAGGTGCTAGGTTAGGGTTGTTCCTTATAAAATATGAGTTCTATCTACACCTTCTTTAAAGGTTGTGAAAGGTTTTGTCTACCTTTTAAATAGGTTGGGTTTCGTATGCACCCATAAAATGATTTTCTATATTATATATCCATACTTCTAGGTTGGAGTGTGGAAAATAGACATAAGATATTTTGGATTCAAAATACTATAAAAATTATCTATGTTCATTTGTTTACTTTACTTCTCTCACACTTTATACTTCCACTACCCTCTTGTTTATTCTTGGATTCTCTTTTTAGTTTTACATTAATTTAAATATTTTAAAGATTAAAACTCATAGACCCTCTTGTTTTTTCCATCATCCTGGTTGGGACCTAATATGTGACACCCCAATTTGAGGTACATCCCTATTTTATGTTGTTCCTTTTTGTTTAGAGTTCTTGGGTTGAATCGCTGAGAATGGTCGAAGGTGAAAGTAGGGAGAAATCTAGAATATGGCTATAGGACTTTATTCACAACATGAATCTCAAATTGATGGCGTGAATTATTTCTAGACATTTTCTCTGAATTCCATTTAGGGTGTGAATGGGTATAAGTGCTTATAATTATGGAGACTTGAATTTTGGCATATGTGGCTATCTCGAAGACTCAAGTCGTGAACTCATATTTGACACCATGAATTTGGATGGTTCCAACCACCCATTTTTATTCCAGTTCCCTTCAGTTATAATTGGGATTTCCTCTTTTCCCCTCAAATCCTAGGTTCTCTTTAAGTGTTTTTGTGTTCCTACTCCCTCCATAGATTGACTTCATCAAAGTATTAAATCATCGAACCTAGTGAATCAAAGGTATTGATTTTGGTTTCTATACTAGGTAATTTAAATGCTTCATGACTTCTTGGTCTGTTACTTTTCCATTTTTGGTGGTTTTAGGTGTTCAGGGGAGGTTCCGGGTTTTTTCGGTGGAGGCTGGAACTTCAGCGGTGCTGGAGTAGGGAATTCATGTCATGAAATAATTACATGACGTGTAAAGGTGGTTCACAGCTTATGTGGTTGGCTGTTTCACAGCTTGTGCATAGTTAAGTGGGAAATTCATGAGATGGATTACACATTGTGTAAGTGTAATTCACAACATGTATTAATTAAATGATGTGGAGACATGTTTTTCATTGAAAGTTGACATTTTTTAAAACCCAAGGATTACATGTCATGTATTGGTCAAAAAATATGAATTCAGAAGGTTTCAAGATTTTCATTTTTTTCTCAGTTGATTTTAATTCATTCGTCCAAACCCCATCCCTCTCATTTTTTGGAGATCCCTAGGTGATATTGAGGGATCTTCTAGCCCTATCCCTCTTACTTTGATCTGTTGGTTTTGATTGATCTCCATTAGAAATCTGTGGTAAGTTCTTCTCCCTTTCTTATTGGTGATAATATTTTTTATCTATTAGGAACCCACTTTGGTGGTGAGGTTTTTGGTTTGGGGTGTGAGTTGAGATACGTTTTTATGGATCTTTGGTGAAGTTTAGGTTGATCTGTGATTTATCATGGTGATATTGTGGTTTGAGGGAGTTTCTTCTTCGTTCTGCGGTGCACAGTGAGTTGACAAAGCTTCTTTGAGGTAGGGAATCCCCCATTTCTCTTTTTTTTTTGTTTCATGAAGGATGGATTTATTCTTGTTTACCTATGTGTTATGGTTCTATTGGATTAATTAAGGATAAAAAATTGGATAATTGAAATTGAAATGGGAAAGTGGGATGATTTACATGATTTTACTGCTTTGATATGATTGTGATATTGTGATTGTATGGGACTGCTTCCCCGCTAGAAATTGTGGCTATTGGGGGATTTGTTTATTCTAAGTGATATGTGATGTGACCACTACTTTTGTTGTAATTGTTTTATATCACCCTAAATTGTACATTTATTAACCACTTATATTTGGATAATAAAATGGTTTCCCCGGGATTATGGATTGGTTGGTAATGCTTCTAAAATAAAATGGAATGGGATAAAAGCCCTTTTGTGAATTTTTGAAATGATCCTTGATGATTTTTTATGTGTGGACGCACTTGTGGGGCGGCGACGTGTGGTTGATGTGTGGTTGGGGAATGTGGGTAAGATTATTTGATGACCGTGCTTTTGGGATTTTGAGGTGGTGGTTGTTTGGTCATGCTTTTGGGGTGGTGATGTGGTTGTTGTGTGTTCATGTTTTTGGGACAATGAGGTGGTTTACATTTTGACCATGCTTTTGGGGTAATGAGGTGGTTGATGTTTTTCCATGCTTTTGGGCTGATGAGGTGGTGGTTTGTTTGGTTGTGATTTTGGGGTGGTGAGGTGGTGATTTGTTTGGCCATTCTTGTGGGGCGACGAGACAATGGTTTGATTGAAGTGATGGGCTGGTTGTGATGTGTGGTTGATTTGTGATAGACACCCAGGTAGTGAGAGAATAAATAGTTATTTAATAATGATTGGAAAGAATGGGTTTTGGTTTGGATATTGGGATGTAAATGGTCAATGAAAAAATAACGATGGGTTGTATCGTTTATGGTGGTTCATTCTTAATGAAACGAATGGGATGGGTAATGAAAATTGGTTGACGGTGTGATACAGATTTTGGTTTGTATTTTGTTATGAATTTAGAGGTTGCATAGAAAGTGGTGATGTTGTGAGTTGGTTAGTGTGTGGTTGTGAACTCATATGTTGGGCTTGTGTTTTGTTGTATGTATATACTTGTATATTCTTTGTGATTTCAATACGCACCCCACCGACGTTGAACACTATGTGTCGACACCCACATAGTCCCACATGAGTGTTTTTTAAGATATCCGGTGAGGAGGATGGATGGTTGGATACCCACTATTTCCTTATCTCTCTTCCAGGAGAGGTTGGTGCTGCCCAAGTTGTGATGGTCGAAGGTCTGATAGTGCACTAGATGGTGGTTGTGTTAGTCCATGTATAGTGACCCAAGGATTTTGATACATGGATATTGAATCTTTTTAGATGAATATTCATTACATTACACAAACACATGCCTGAGGACCAAATAATTTAGTGTCTTTGGAAGCTTAGAAACATAATATTTTAATTTAGTGAAACATATTCTCCCTTAAAGAACTTCACCTTTAGGACTCCTACTTAAATCCTTTATTCATAACCTGGGGAAAGGAAACATAAGATAAAGTGAGCTCAGAAGCTCAGTAAGGGTATACAAGGGTGATACGTAAGCATAACATGAACATAAGGGTATGAGAAAATGATCATAACATTTGAAAAGCATACCCTTCATACCAGATATCATAATCTTGAATCATGGAATAAATATGGGTAGTTTATAAGACATGAATCATAAGATAATCAAAGAACATGGGCCATGAGAGAATAATATTGGCACACAACATATAATTTGTGGAATAAAAATAAGTACAGAAAATATTATGAAAATGATACTATAGAAACCCAGGCTTAACATACATGGATATTACATCGTTTTAGATGAATATTCAACACATTACAAAAATACATGCCCGAGGACCTTAATAGTTTAGTGTTCTTGGACACTTGGAAACATAATCTTATAGCTTTCTTAAAGTTCTTAAACATATACCTTAAATATATTCCCCTTTAGTACTCCTACTTAAAAACTTTCTTCATAACCTGGGGAAAGGAAACATAAGAAATGGGTGAGCTCAGATTCTCAGTAATGGTAAGAAATGGAGATATGTAAGCATAACAAGATCATAAGGGTATGATAACATGATCTTAACATTATAATATCATACCATGAATTTAAAATATCACAATAAAGAGTCATGAAATAAGTATTTGTAGTTAATAATACATTAATCATAAGGAAATCAAGAGCATAATCAAATAGATCATAACATAAGAATAATACATGTGATTGTGGAAGGATCATAAATAAATGAAATGATTTCCATATTAGACAATGCTTAATTACATGGTCATCTTAGTGGAATGGGTTTACTCTACAAACCATCTTAGTAGTCATGGTTTACTCCCAAGACCATCTCAGTGGAAAAAGTCGTTTACTAAACCGAGTTTACCCCCCCCCCCTGTTCTAGCCCTGTATTACTTAACAGGTTTCACCTTCTATTACAACCCTGTATTATTGAACCGAGTTCACCCCTAATTCCATATATATTACTAAATCAGGTTTACTTCTCATTATAGTCCTATATTACTAAATTGAGTTCACTCCTCGTTTCATCCCTATCAACTAAACTGTGTTGACTCCTCATTCGAGCCTTGTCATACTGAACCGAGTTCACTCCTCCTCCCAGCTCTATCATACTAAACCATGTTCACTCCTTGTTCCAATCCTATCATTCTCATGAAATATAAATCTTTACCCAATGAATTTTAGGGAGATATATGTCTCGCTCTTCACATAATGAAATCATACATGCATGCGCCACAAGATAATAAAACATTTATCCAATCATGACCCATAAAAAGAGATGGGTTTCATAAATATCATATCATATACCATGAAATGAAATGGGTATAATTAATATTCCCCAACATCATAACCTATGTAAAATAGATAGATTTCATAATCATTTTATAAAAGTATAACCCATGAAAAAAGAGGGTTTCAAAATCATATAACTCATAGAAGAGAGACGAGTGTCATAAACATAATTCCCCCAAAAAATAAACCATTCAAGATAGAATAAGAATGGTATTATTGGATAAAGTCCCCAATAAATCTTAAATATAATGAATCATTTCATTTTATATCAAAAATAATTTTTGAAAGGATCATTTAAAACATTTCTTGAGGAAGGTAATCTTTAAACATTTCAAACTGTCCCGTACCACTTTGAAACATTTGAATCATAATATCCATAAAATAATAAAATTAAATTAATCATATAATATCATGAAAATAATTAGATTCATAATATAACATTATAAATGGTCGTATATATAACTCATAAATGAATAATGGTGCATAACATAACATGTGTCTCAAAGAAGAAAAATTGAGACAAAACCCCTATTGATTTGGTACTTTTGAACCATAAACCCCATGAAAGAGAGATAATGAAATGGACATGTTAATAAAATTAAATTTAAGGATAATAATCTTAAAATATATTCATGGTCAGTATATACACCACACAAAAGAAACGAGTGGTGAATAAGACATAAATCTCACTGAAATAAAAGTGAGACTAGAAATCCCCTTACAACTTGAGTAACCTTTGAATTGTGATCCCCATCAAATAATAACATAAATTTAAAAATATATATATCATAAAAAAATTTAAATTAATGATATAACATGTCATAGGGATGTATATACACCACAAAAAATAAGTTAGTGGTGAATATGACATTTATCTCATGAAAATAAAAAGTGAGATGAAATTACCTGCCCTAAAGTCTTGACTTTCTTTGTACACGCTCAAACCTCCCATATAATAAATATAAGTTTATTATTAATATACAATAGAACCATATTATTATATTTAATACCATAAATTATTTTTTTATGACATTATATTACCCATTTATTAGCAACTCCATGTTAATGTTACTTTTTGTGTAATGTCCTCTTTGTTTTCCGTATATGTTTTGGATTTTTAATCTTGATCCTCTTACATAGATCATGATTTAATTATTTCAAAAAATTTAAATGTGATATAAATATCATATATATTCATTTTATATGAATTTATAATAATCTATAAAATATATAAATATAAAATGGAATACACTGTTTATAGAAACGGCGGGCCGTACTACACATGAACGTTGATTTTGTTTTATTGTCGTGTTGAAAGAAATAAAGTAAATAACTTATATGTATATATATAATATCATTTTTTTAAATTTATTATTTCATTTATATCATATAATTTCACTAAACGCATCTTTAATGCATTCCATTTCAAGTGTGAATGAATCACATCGCTTTGAGGAGGCGGTAGTCCACACGTTCACAAATGAATTTATCACATTTAAAAAAATAAAAATCATGAAGTTATGTTTTATATAATAATTTTAGAATAATAAATAAATCATAAATATCATATATATAATATAAAAAATAGATTTTCTATCATAATTACCACCTGTGAGAGGCTGTTAAGGAAAAACGGACAACATTATTTCCTGAGGCGGTACTTTTCTGTATAGAGGAACGGTAAGTTCATTACCCATTTGATAGAAGTGTGTGTATGTGTAGGTAGAAAAATTATAACCAAAACCTATAGGTATATTTAGGGTACTTATTTTATTATATAATCATTAAATAATAATATTTTAGGGGGTGTAAAATGAAAATAATACAAAGGATCTTGAGGAAGGGTATTACCTCTTCTTTAGGTAACTCCTCTTAGATTGCACCAAATGGATTCCTTGGTTGGTTTTCTGCCTAAAGGGAGGATTCTAAGTTTATATGAGGAATATTGGGTGATTTTTTTTCTAGGATTTTGATGATCCAATGTGACTGTATATGTGTAAGGAAGGGTAATCTTGAATTCCATTTTATTGAGGAGAACTAACATTCTTGTAAATATAAAATGGTAAACACTATTGGGAGGTCTCCCTTACCTCATGTGCTTCCAAACTGGAAAAATAATGGATTAAAAACGATTTAAGTATGATAAAAACCTCAAAAACACAAAAATAAGTGTATTTTTATAATTTTGTTCTTTAACATCTAAGTTTCAATATTTTTATCATTTTAGTTTTTATTAAAGTAACTAGTTTTCTATCCTAAGTAATTTAACTATTAATACTAAATTAAAGTGATATTTATTATAAAATATAAAAAAAATGAATTATAAATATTATAAATAATTTAAAAAATAGTAATTCAATGTGTTTTGGAAATTAATTTTAAAATAAGTACATGTAACGCGTAAAAACACGGATTTAACCTGAACCGTGCAAATAATATTTTTACAATTTATGGGTCAATATGTTAATTTTAAAAGATCTATAGCTCCATGAATGAACCATATCTGATATTTATTAACACTTAAAATTGACTTTTAATAATATATTGTTTTTATTAATTTTATATCATTTAATAAAATGTCATTTATTGTAAAATAACATTGATGTCAATTTTAACATTATTTATTTAATTTAAATTTAAAAATATCAAAAAAATTATAGAAATTAAAACATATTAAGTTTAAATCTATGTATCATGATATATTAATATAAAAAATAATGGAAAACAATAATTCAGTCAAATTTTCTTTACTTTCAAAAAAAATTATAACCAAAAATATGTAGCTTCTTCCATACTCTAAAGATTTATAAATGTTAAAGGTAAAGAGGATTCCTTTTTTGTTTTTTTTAAACTTATTATATGGGTCAATTTCGTGAACACGTGTCCAAATAACTCATAAAATTCTAACCAAGTGGGGATATGGTCGATATATGGGCAAAAAATGGGCTTTGGACAGGTATCTAGGTCATTTTTGTCTTAATTTTAAGGTTTAGTCCATTGTTAAGCTTAATTTTACCTTAATCGTTATAATTAATTTTAATTACTTTCACTAATTATTTTAGTCAAAAACTATGTTGATATTATTAAACTATAAATATTATAATTATTAAAACATTTTATTTTATTTTTTCCAAATTCAATTCACTGATGTGGAAAATTTAATTTTAAATCTAATCCCGGAGACACTACGAGACAGTGGGGTTTTATAGGGAAAATTTTAAAAGTTTAAATTGTTTTTATATCCGATTTTAGTGTGGAATTGGTTCCAAAGACCTAAATTAGATTAATTTATGTACAATTGATCTAATTAAACTTTAATGTCAAATTAAAATATGATTTAACTATATAAATAAATTATATAAAAAAGCGGTTTTCAATTAAAATTCAGTATTTTTCACTATTCATACAAAAATAAATTACTTCAGAAAATTACCAATAATTCATCCTAAGATAATGTTGAAATTATGAATTTTAATATGATTTTTATTTTATCTAATTAAATTTATAAAATTTTCTAAAATTAATTTTATTATTGTTCACAAAAGGACATAAAAAGCAGTTCATTTGAGAAAATTGTTTTTCTAAAAATATACACTTTACCAAAAATTATATGTTTTATCATCATTATATTTTATTCATATAAAACCATTATAAATAATATTCTAAAATTATTTATTACTATTAATGTTACTATGTTTAAATATTATGTTATAACTATATCTTTTCAATAATTATAATAATAAGATTTTGTTTCATAAGATCTCAGTGTTGCATGTAATACAAGCCAAGTTGGTGTTGTGTGAAGCACAAACTTAACATGATATAGTGTATAATACAAGAAAAAAAATAATTCTTTCATATAAAAAATATTTTTTTATTGTTCTGTGAAATGAAAAATATCATAAAGATTAAATTAATTTGAAAAAATATTTGACAAAATCTCAGGGAGTTGCATTCCACCCCTCTTAAAATGAATTTCTTCCTAAAAATTCATATGGGCTATACCTGTATGATCACCCTATGTATATCAACTGATTTCTATGTTTTCAAGAGGATTTTTCAGATGTGATGGACAATACTATCTTGGACCTCAGATAACTTTTTTATCGCTGCTTAAGCTTTGTTTTTGGGTATTTACTTTTGGAGACTTATCTATATCGGTTTTATTTATTAATGCATTGTGGGATGGTTTTAGTTTCTTTTTATATTATTTCATGGTGTTGGTTGTGGATGATTCATCTTATCTCTCGGTCCTAATTATATTATAGAGGGTAATTCCTTTTAATTTTTGATATTTTTATACCCTTGGTGCTAGTTTTCAACTCGGGCCTACTGGAGGTGGGACTCAAGGGGTCATTATATTTCTCCTATCATTGTGGTTTCTTTGATGGGAGGAGGTCTTGACAGCAATCCCATTATTTTATTTTAGAGAAGTTATCAACCAAGGTTTTCATTCCAGATCTATGGGCTAGGGAATGTTGTGATGAATCTTCATGATTCGTTGAAAGAATGGAAAGGGGAGCCCAGATCTACAAATCGTTTAATTATTCTTTGTGTTGGGAATTTTCTATGTAGGTAGATTCTATCCCTCTATATGTTTCCTAGAATATGAGGGTTTAGTTTTCAAATATGTCTTGTTTTTGTTTCTTGAGGGAAAACCCTTGATAGTTCTCCCTGTTTTCAGGATTTTGAAACTAAGGGATGTGGGCTTCACCAACAACATGTTGAATTAATTTTTGAAATGAGAAATTGATTTCAAAAACTATTTTTTAGTGTGGGGACTTAGCATAGACATGGGTGTGTAAGTTTATGATGCACATGGAAAGGGCCTCTTTGGGTTACACTTGGTCGTAGTGTCAATTTGGACTCAAAATGATTTTACTTCCAAATAACGGCTTAGGTCCGGAGGGGCAAGTACTACTCATAGGTATGGGTTGTTTATTGGCATGTGTGGGAGGGCTTGAAGATTTCCTACTAAGTGGATATTCTCACCCCTACATATTCATCCTAGTGTATATGCATAAGTTTTTTTCCCATGATATAGGTAAGGGATAGGACCCATACTTTATTAGCGGATCACCTTAATGTTGTTGTATCTTTCTTTGTGAGTTGGAGCTCAGATATGTCTTGTAGTGGCGTTAGTTGTGGTTTCACATCGATGCCTTGGTTTCTTTTGGGTTCTTTTTGTCTTTTCTTGATTTAGACTTGTTGAGGTATATTTTACTACCGTGACTCTGATTATGGTTTTGGTTTCTTATGTAGATTGATTTTTATTGGTCTTTTTATATCATGCATCATGTTTATCCATTGTATAGTTCTTTAGTCTATCTTTTGTAGGTTGTACTCTATGAAAGGGAAAATTGTGACCCACAGTTTTTTCAAGCCCATGACATTTATTTTCAGCCTTTAGTGTCCAGGGGACGTGAACTAAGGTTAGTGAAACTCAGGTCCTTCCAAGCTAGTGGGTTGGGTCAAGGAGTTATATAATAAGAAAAACAATTCTTCACATGACCTCCTCTCTGACACTTATTACACAAAGGTACACTCTCCAACAAAGTAATTTTAATAAAAAAGAGACTTATCGAAAGATGTAAAGTCACCTTTGATTCCTAGAAAATTTCAACTGTCTGGTAAAATTATCAAAATTCTTCCTTTTGAAAGTAATGTTGGAATGAAAATTATTCAGATGTTCAACTTCTGACTATAGTTTCCCCGCCTCATTACGATCATTATAATATTTTTAAACTGTTAAAAAAAATTATGTGTGAGAGAGTAAAAATTAATAAACTATATAACCTCTTAATTTTAATCTTCTATAGGTATTACAGTAGTTGGTCGAATAAGAAATATGAGAAGGAAAGGATAGAGAAGAATAAGAACACTATGGAAGAAGACCACTCCTATGGAGGCCACAACCAATTCCTCCCATGGAATGGCCCTACTAGCTTCCTAGATGATGAGAAGTCCAAATGAACATTCATACCCCTCCCAACACCCAAATTCCCTATTTAATACCCCACATGTGCACTAATATTTATAGAAAACACAAATCCCCCTTACAAAGTACAATACTTCCCTTACAACAACACACACTCACACCAACTTCTAAAACCCCTTACATGGACAACAACCACACCAACAACACACACTCATATTCCTAAAATTAACCCTCCTTGAAAATCCACTTTTTCGTCAAGGTGGATGTATATTTGAAACAAAATGACTTTTTATTCTCTACATCTTCTAAACCCTAGTAGAGAACTTGTTGTTTCCATTTCCATGTGTGCACTTATTATCTTTAACGTAGGATGTAAGAGCAGGAATTTCCCTAGAACACTTCTTTCTTATCATTCCTTTTTCATCTATTATAGGATTTGGTTTGTGGACTTATTTATGAAACCTATAATCTTACGACACTACATCTTGATAGTAATTCATGTATATATTTCACTTATTTGGTTTTGGTTCTCTTCATGGTAAAAATCCATTCCTTGCAGCCAATACTAGAAAAGGATAACTCGATATTAGTAAATCAGATGTCATAAAAAAGTTCATCCAATCCTAGCCAGCTCTAGGTTAGATCCACATAACCCATCCCATCCTTGAATCCACTCTTATGAAAGATTTGGATTAAAGTGAAATGAAAGTAGTTTTATATATTTTGTTTTTAGTAAAAAAGACACATTTGAAGCTATTGAGATTTCCAAGCATTTCGCCTTTTACTAGTCTCCAATTAAAGCCACTACCCTAATAGATCTTGAGCATGTTATCGGCACTCTTCAAGATAATTTCACAAACAATCATCTCAAACAAGTTTTTATTTATGATAACACTGGAAATATTACCAGTTCCACAACTAAATTTTCATAAAGTAGTTTTAGAGTGATGGTAAAAATTAGCAAAAAAAAATTACAATGTGTCCATGTGCAGTTTAGTAGTCTTTCTTTGATATTAGTACTAGTTTTCTTATTCAAAATTCACAGCCAGCCTATAGTGAAATCTTTGAGTAGTACCAAACCATTTTCATGAAACATTAGGAGTTATGGACAGAGAAATTTCTTCTTATTGACATGATTCTTCCCTGGATAAAATCGCTCCAAATATCCATATATCATCATGACATAGATTTATATAGTCGGAATGCGGGTACCGACAATCGGTGATCTGACTTCTTTCCAAACAAAAAAGTACCATGGTGTAATACACAATATTTTAATATTACCCTTTTTGCTAGAATTCCAATTCCCAGGAGGGAAAGAAATTAATCTTTCACAGTCATTGCTTAGTGATTTCATTTTTTATCCAAACCAAATTGAATAAAAATTTGGCATGGATTTGTTGAAATTATTTTCAACTTACTGCATCCTTGCGGTTATAATATCAACTGATGATTGAAAATTTCTATGAAAAATCTTGGAATTCCACGATTTTCCAATGCCCTTATCACCATTAAATTATGGACTAGACCCAATTTACACCCCTGAAGAAACAACTCCATCTTCTTCCGAAGAAAACACTACAATTACCGTCAATGTGTGTAGGGGAGTAAAACAAGAGTCATTCACCCAAGAAAATATGGTTCCTCACTATTTAGTGGAAGGAATATAAAAAAATCATCAACAAAAACTTCTTTTAAATAAAAAATTTTAGGATTATGATGGTACTCATTCTGATGTGGTGGTTCTTGATTCTCAATGCCTTTATTTTGGAGCACAACTTCTTCTGATTATGCTTCTAAAAACCGTTTGTATCTCACTTATGTTTCCCTTTTGTATTTATGGTTTTCCCTCTCTCCATTATCTCTTATTTTAGCACATTTCTTAAACAAAAATCTCCTCACAGAAAAACATTAGACAACCATTGAACATGGATTGAATATGACCTTTAGAAATTTTGTCCCACTTTTTTGGAATGGAACAACCACACATCCTGTAATCAGTTCCTTCGATTGGGAAATATGGTCCTCAATTCCTAGTCCACTGTCAACTACCTCATAAGCATATAACTACTTGGGAGATTTACTTTCTTTTTTCACATGGTTTTCCTCATCCTCGTATCTTCTGTTCAGAACAGGAATTCTGTTCTTCTCAAGTTGAGGAGGTATCATCTCTTAAGTCTCTATTCTCATGGACTGTGAGAGAAAACCCTACAACACATGAGTTGGATTATTCCACCTATATCTAATGAGTAAAAAAACATTTCCAAACATGAATACTGAAATTCCTCTACTTGAAATGTGGGGAATGATTCCAACTTCCTTCTCAACACATACACCTAGTGGAAAAGTTTCCTATGAAACTATAAGATCTCTTAGATTTTCAATATCATTATCTATAAATATATAATGCTTACCAAGAACTAACAACTATTTTTATTCTACTATAGTTTCTATTTGTTTCAACTCACCACCTTCATCTTTTTCCAGCTTGACCTCAATGGATACATTATTGTAGGAAAAAGAAGGTGTAATGATCATATCTGCTCCTCACCACTTCTGAACAGGTGGTGAAACTCCTAGTTTTGATATATCTATAGTCAAAGGATTTGAATAAAAACCTAGTTCTAGATCCACCTTCATGTCGTTCCTTCCCCTCTTATCCTTAATAGAAATCAGATAAAGAAAATACTCTTAAGGCCACACTGAATTGAAAATAAAACTACTCTTCCACGTCACTAGTTTGCTTAAGAACCTTTAATGACCACAGTGGATCTTCCCCTATTGACTTCCCAAACCTCCCCATTAGAGTTGGTTTTAACAATTTCCATTTCATGTATAGGGTAGATTCCTTCTAGGAAAAAAACTAGTATAGAGAAATACCTACCATGAAAAGTTGAAGATAGTGAAACTTCATATCTTCTGTTGTCCGATTTTCTAGAAAATACACCTTTGCTGGTGTTTTCCAACCAAGTGGATACTCAACTGAAAAATCAACAAGCTCCGCTCTCTTTGAAATATTCCTTTTTTCCTTCATCTGGTGCTAAAACTTCCAAATATAATTTTCCTCCACAACAACAGTCTTTAATTGCATCTACACAACCTCTCAGGATCTTAGTGGCTGCCACAAACTACTTACTAGAATCTAATATGCATCCTATTTCCAACTCATTCCATGGGACACGATTTCGTCTCTCAATCACTGCTTACCTCCTAGAAAAATATTCTGAAAATTCTTGAGACTCTTGCATATTTCCTTCTTGAATATTCCATATCTCTTTCCGCTCCTCAATGTTGAACTTCCATAGTGGCGGTTTTCTTTCCTTTTTCCACAACTATACATTATCCAAACATTGGCACTCAATATGACCATGTACTATCTTATAAAAACATTCTTGGATAGTCTTAAACATCCAATGTACCTTATCCACCACTAATTTGACATTAGAAATGCTGTTTTTCATCCTTATTCGCAACCATCATAGAACTCAAATAAATGTTTGCAAAGAAGAAATCATGTAGAGTAGAAAGAAACAAGATGCACAGTAGTATACTTTTTTTCCAGGATTTGTGGCTCTTTGAAACTCTTTCATCCACATAGCTCAAGAAATATTCCCCAAGCTTTGATTATTCCACTAAACAGTGATTGGATTTCATGTGTGTGTCTCAATGATTCTATCAAGTTTCAAACATTGATCATTTTTCACTCACAATGATTGATTCTCCAGCATATTTACAAAATTCTTAGGACATTTTTCTCGTGAGGGAGTAAGAAGTAGGAAATTATAGAATCACTAAACTATAAGCTTCTGTAGGTGTTATTGTAGTTGGTAAGATAAGTAGTAGTAAAAGTATAGGAAGAAGATTAGCAATAACACCTTAAAAGAAGACCACTCTTCCAGAGGTCACAACTGATTCCTACGAAGGATCAGCCCTACTAGTTTCCAAGATGATGAAAAACCCAAAATGAATATTCATATGACATCACAACACCCAGATTCCCTATTTAATATCCCACCTACTATAGCTGGAAAATAAAACTCCCCCTCCCAATTTACAATTCTTCCCTTAAAACACACACTCACCCCAACTGTTACTACCCCTTACACAGAATCAATTTGGAATTCAACTAAAAATTAAGCTTCTAAGTCTCATTTTTAAATTTAGAAATCTCTATCTCAGACTCAGTGTATTTATTAAAAAGTATTTTATAGGTATCTTCAAATCGTGTCACATATATTAGATTGGTGTAGCTTGATCCTTTTGGATGCTGTTTGGTCGAATGCTAGTGGCTCATATTGTGATGTTGGTGGCACTGTGGACTTACTGTGTAGTTGGTGGCCCAATGTTTCCGCTTCTTTATTAGCTCATTTGATCTAAGGTTTTAGAGTGTGAAACTTTTATCTCCCTGTTATTGTGATTCTAAATTATATTGATGTGGTTATACCTCTCTGTGGATGTTGGGATTTCTTTCGAACCATGAAAATCACTATGTCTGTGTTCTTCTTTGTATTCTTCTTCTTTTGTTCTAAATTTTATTCATCTACAAACCTCTTTCGTTGTGACTCTTGATGTTTTTGAAACAACATAATCCTTCATTTATTCATACGATGAAGAGGCTTCATCCTCATCATTCGAAGAATAATAATGTGTAGAATTCAAAGTTAAATTCATTTAAGTCTCATCGGTTTTCATATCCATGAAACACTACTCATTTGGAAGAATTTTCACATGAAATTTGGTAATCTTCTACCTGTTATCACAATTCGTATAACTATTATCAGTTGATAGATCTTTAGTAGCACTCAAAGTGTGAGTAATAGCTCTTAAAATATTCTTTCCATTTTTCTTTGAAGATCTTCTAGGTTCCTAATATTTCTTCTTTAATTTTATACATTTATGTCTAATATGCCACGACTTCTTTCACTCATAACAGATAACATCTAAAGAGTATTATCTTCTTCCTAACTTTTCATTCCTATCTTTACCACCATTCTGGCAATTATAGTTTTGAATGTTTTTCCTCTAAAACAATTTGTCTCACCAACTACGCAACTCACCTTTAGTATGTTCCTTCTTTCTATTATCTGAAAAATGTTTGAAATTATTTGAAGTATTTTACTTAAATTTAATAGAACCAAAATTAGTATTAGAAAAAGAAACTTCATTCTTCCACTTTTCTTTGTTAACATCATTGTTTACATGATTTTCATATTGCATCAATGTTATGATCAAATCATCATGGATCATCTTAGTAGTATATTTAGTATCATCAATCATAGTTATATTTGAATCCCATTTCTTACAAAGAATTTTAATGATTTTTTCAACAGAATGATCATCTGAATTAGTTCTGGAATCTTTTATTTTCCTATAAACATGAGATAGTTATCAAATCTAGTATAAATAACATATATTTCCATCCTATCTCTCTAATACTCATAATTAGAACTATCAAAGATAGGTGGATGATTCAGATTTAAATTTTCCAAAGATATGACTCATAGATAATCTTCCATAGAAATTTTTTCTCAGCTACAAATTTTGTGAAAGGAAAAAGAGAATTGTTTTGATATCAAATTTTGTCCCAAATATGATATCTTCAAGAAGGGGGTGAATTGATGTTTAAACAAACATTTTTTCCACTCAATACATTAAGTACTTCCAAATTTTATAAGTTATGAATAATCAAAGTACGACAATAATAAATATAAAAAACATTAAATAACTTAGAATTTATAAACTATTCAAGGTAAAAAAACCAAATAGAATGAGAACTAACTCATAATGAAAAAATATAATTGAGTTATGGATGAAAATCAGTAAACATATTTAAGAAAATTCTATTAAAGGATATAAAAAATTCTGATATATGGAACTATTCACTTTTAATCCAAAGTGGTAGAAAGGTCGGTACCTAGATCAAAAGGAACTAAGTTCCAAAACCCAAAAACTTTCTTGATATAAAATGAGTAAAGACATAATTAATATCCCCAAACTTCTTCAATTGAAATTAGAAACAACAAGCTCTATCCCCGAGGTCCTCTCCAATCAGATGATCAATAATAAGTCTGATCTATGGGCTTCTTCAAACTAGAAGTTTGAAAGCATATATCCCTATCTTCAGAATACCGTTGATCATATAGGATTGGAATTATACAATTACAATTAAAAATCTTAGAGATTTTATAATGAAGTCCTCCCAATTTAAAGCACTATGAACACTCTATAAAACACATTCAAATAGAATAAATCAAACACTAAGACGATGCACAACTCTCAAATGAAGGTGTTCTAGTATTCCATTCAATTTGAAGGCTCGGTCTCTATTTATAGATGTTTACATAACAAACTCCTCAATGGTAGCTCCTAGTTTTTTGGAATAATGTTCACCTCTAGAAAAATTTTAAGGTTCAAACTTGATCTTCCATTCAAAGTAGTCTGGGTAGATTCATAAAGTTATGGAAATTACATTGATTAGAATTTTTTCACTATAACATGTGAATCAAA
The DNA here is from genome assembly GCA_963277665.1 of Viscum album. NCBI lineage: Eukaryota > Viridiplantae > Streptophyta > Magnoliopsida > Santalales > Viscaceae > Viscum > Viscum album. The sequence goes on from OY728167.1 coordinate 692,963,153, forward strand.
AGTTAATACTGCATAAATAAAACTGACAAAAATGTCAAGTTAGCAAAAGTGAAATATGAGGTGAATTGTGATTTTCAAAACAAAGGATATGGAAAAAACCATTCAAGAAATGACTCAACAGTCACCATACTAATGTTTATCAATTAGGGATATTAAATTCATGGGGGTGGTTCTTTGGTAAAAATTTATATCTATTTAATTTATCCAACCATTATTCAACCAGTTGAAATTTAAGGTTATTTTATCATAGAAGTATTATGAACATTTACATCACATGGGTTATTCTCTTAGTTATCCCACCTCATTCATTCCAAATGATTTGTGTCACTCAGGAATAACTGAGTAAATCAATCACCAACATAATGGTTATATTATTAATCATAATGATTTAGTATTATTGTTTGAAATCCATTGGATTTTACATGGGAAATCAGTCTGTATCTACATGGATGGATCAAGACAGTGGTTTTAGAAGTTGACAATCCAAGGGAATGGTTGAGTTTTAGTTTCTTTAAAGTCCTTCACTATGGGAAAATGATCATGGGATCTCTATTTGGGGGACTAAAACCCAAAAACCATATCCCACTCCTCACTTAACGTTACATAGACAAGGTAATTATTTTCTTACCAACACAATAACTGATTTTTTTAATTTTTTGTTCAGTTTTTTTATTATTTTTTTATTCCTTGTTTTCTTTCTATGAATTAAGAAACAATTTTCCCCAAAAAACACTAAAATTTCTACCTTTGTGATTGTTTTATTGTTCTGGTTGAGAATGGTTTTAGGAACTAAAGATTGAGGAGTCTGTGAAACATGAGGTGGCCTTGGAAAACATAAATAAACCCTTTTATCTTCCTATAAAGGACCAATGACTTGGAAAACATAAATAAATCCTTGTATCTTCCTATAAAGGACCAATGACTTCGATGCATGATTTTTATGGAAAAAATACCAACTTACCCCCTTCCCAATATCTGAAGTCCCAAAATCCATGGTGGTTGGTGGTATGCACATTTCTTGTGTTTTTTACCAAGGGTTATTATTTAAGAAGCATTTTGATAAAACTGGCTATTGAATAAAATATATTACAACATATTTTTCATTTTTTTTGTAATAGAATAAAGTGGTGGATGATTTTCATAGATTCTTGATTTAATTTAATATAATAGAGGGAATAATGAGTATTTGGAATAATGGAAAACTAGTTGACTATCAGTATGGGAATGATTTTTAAGTTTCAAGTTGAAACTATTATTTTTTTAGTGGGCATACAATATATAGTGTTTGAAAATGATTTTCTTCTAAAAGTATGATAAATTTTTTATCACATCACCATTGTGTCACATGAATTTGATGTCAAACATCATGTTTTAACCCATATTGAATGTATGAAGTTCATGAAAGTGCCTTTAATTTCATACCATCGATATGTGTAATATTTGTTAAAGGATATAATCACCTATTTGTTGAAGTATATAATAACTTGTGGAATATGGGAAAGTTGAGTCATATGATGAGGTCTCAGCTGATGGTAATTGAAATCTAAATATATTTGGAGACAAATTCCCCATCTTGAATTAAATTTCACAATTCTTGTTTGTTGATTTTGGTGTGGGTTGATGTTTGTGATTATCTTGTATATAAATTTATAAATCCACAATTTTTTATTTTATTTTTCAATATAAACATAAATTATATTTAATTTTTTGATAATGAAATTATTTCTTGGATGGAATCCTTCATCTGAGCATTTATTGAGTAGCACTATAAGCCCATATGTGGAGTCCTTTATAGATTGGCCTTAGTAGATATAGATCACATAATCTTTAAACTAAATATAAAAAAGTCTGGAATTTCACAGATAATACTCGATTACTCTTCAAAAAATGATAAAGCTCAGAGTGACTCAATGAATTAAACTATTGAGTGAAGCTAAAACTCTTTAAAATTGCATGAGAAGGGTTTTTGTTATGGGCTTGTCCATTCAGTGGTTGATGATGATGATAATGATGATGATGGTGATCTAGGCCTGATGGTGTAGCTATATTAAATCTAATTATCAACAATGGTATCATGAACTGTCCAGGACGAGGGAAAAGACCCTAGAAGATAATAAGTGGATATGGATGATAAAGATGATTTCCACTCATTAGAAAAAAAATTAGAGTATAAAAATGAACATTGAATTTTTGGATGCTTATTTGGACCATGTGTCTTGAGTCCTTTTGGAAGGTTAATAGTGCCCCACTCTTGGAATTTTAATTATACATTATTTGACCTTATTATACTTATATAATATGGGTTTTTTTCCTTTCTCTTATAATTAGCTACCCACTTGAACATTGTTTTCATGATCTCACCATTGATTTCCACTCTGTGATTTCTTGTAAAGTTCCTCTCTAGGTGGTTTGAGATATGAAATTAATGACAAGGTCAGAATTTGATGATTTGGTTGTATTATTTTTTCAAATATAGTCTTCTTTTTCCCAATTCAATTTTTGTTTCAAAATTCTATTTAAATAAATCTAGGTATTTAAGGATGTGAGTTTGATATTATCTCAACATGTGATTAGTTTTTTCCATTTCCTTCGGTTTAGGAGTTTTTAGGGATAAATTATACAGGTTTTCATGTATGAAGTGATATAGGGGATATACCCTCAATGTAAGCCCATATTGGGGTTATTAGTGTGGAATTATTATTCTACCTTTTCATTCTTATCAAAAGAAATAAGAAACCCATATCAGTTCTCTGATTCCCCCTCCCCCCTATATTAGGAAAGGATAAATACCCTCATTGTAACCCCACAATAGGTTTATTAGTGTATACTTCTAATTCTTCCTTTTCTTCCTATAAAAAGAAATAAGAAACTCACATCGGTTCTTCGATGCCCCATCCCCCCCCCCTATGTGAGGAAAGGATGAAGGACCCCACCATAACCCCATGTTAGGGTTTTTGTTGTGGACTACTCCTTCCAACCATTCCTATATATCAAAAGAAACAAGGAACTCACATCAGTTCTTCGATGCCCCCTCCCCACCCTATATGAGGAAAGGATGAAGACCCTCATTATAACCTTGTGTTAGGGTTATTGGTGTGGACTTCTCATTCCACCAATTAATTCCTATAACAAAAATTGATATAGTAGAGTTGTGGTGTTTGGGAAGCATGTAGATGAATTTAAGAAAGAATGATGGGGGTGAATAGCCTTTGCTCATTTTTTAGTTTTTTGATAAATGTTGATGGATGAGTGTGTGTACTAGTTGAATTATGTTTATTATTTTTTTAAAGTTTGGGGCCGAAGCCTCATTTTTATTAATAAAGCAAATAAAAGACCTCTTTTAACTAGGTAGAGGGAGACCCATTACATATCTCGAAGGCCCAGTGGGATTGAATTATGTTTATTATCATTTATATTATTATTATGATAAATACTGTGCTCTAAAACTCGGACTACAATGTGGTGAAAATCACCACGCCGTGGTCTATATCCTCTCATGGTTATCTATAACATGTTTTGGTGCTCTTATTTAAAGATATGTGATATTATTTGGCCAAATGTTCCAAGGTGATTATCATATTTCCTTAGCTTGAGACACATCATATGATGATGCGTAAAGTAAAATAATTTTAGGAGTTTTAACTTGTCATTTAATCAATTAATGAGGTGGAATCCCAATGGTTTAACCTTTCCAAAATGTATGAAACATCCAAACCATTTTTCTTCCACCTCATTGACTAAATGAAATGTTAAAACTTCACGAGGCTCCTTCATTTAGTGGAGGAGGCCTATAAAATAGGTATTCATGAAACTCATTCGCAACACTGGGGTTAATTCTCTCTTAGTTGAAACTCTCTCAATTTCTACTCTCTATTTACCTTTGAGGAGGAGGTTCTAGAACACCATTTTGGAGAAGAGGTCCTACTAAAACGTTCAAAGATTCCAATGTCTAGTGAATACCATTGTAGGTAGTAACTCATTGGTTTCTGCTGATGGGACTCGATCAAACTCATTGTCGATGAATATTAGGAGCATGGATAATGAGGTATGCTTGTTTTATGATTTCCTTATTTAATCTTGTTGATTCCACTTGGTTGATCTTGGAAATATTTTTTCTTATTCTTACTCTAAATATGGGAATAATGATGTCTCACAAAACCCATTAGTGGTATCAGATATTTTTTGTGGTGAATCTATAGGATGAAAATAAAAATTTATTACTAGTTTTTCTGTTTTTCTAGAACCATTATGATAGAATACTATGTTTTCTCTTAGAATGAAATTTTTATCTGATAACCTATGTTTCTAATTGAAAATTAAGTGGTCTATAGGAAAACATAATGGGTTTTCTAATTGAAAAATAGCGTCACTTTTCACATCACCATGATGTTGTTAGTTGATCACTATATTATCCACCACGAGGACCAATGAGGTTCATCATGGTTCTTAGTGAGACAAAATACCCAAAACGACGTGAATCTATATATTATTTCATGGTCTAAAATAGTTTAGAAAATAAAACCACATCACAGTGGAAATTCAGGCTCTTTATTAAACTACTAAAAATTGTGTTTCTTAAAAAACCTTCAGGTACGCACTGAATCCACATGACTTTCTTCCGTTTTAAAAGTGGTTTTGATTATTATGATTGTATAAAGTTATTATATATCATGTTAAATAATTGAATTTATCATTTATTTATGTTATTCATTTAAAATATTCATGTATATGAATTTTTCATTTTAGTACTATATCTTTAGTTTATATTGTTTAAACTTCTTATAAATTTTCCTACCATGAATATAAGACATATATTATAGGTATGATTTATGGGTTTCATTTGATCATATAATGATCATTGGTAGAAAAAACCCCCCAAAAAAGGTGGATTTATCTCTAAGAACTAAATGTGTAAATATAACTAAAAACCAGAGCACCATTGTATACCTGGAAGACTTATACAACAGCAGTCTCTTCCTTGAATTCAGTAGAATATTTGAGGAAGATCAAAGAGTAGTGAAAAAGAACCCTACCTTTGAGGGATTACACCAACAGAATGATCCTTTATCATATCATAAAGATACTAAAATACTAAAGGGGTTCTAGCTCCTTCGTCAACAATGATAAAAAACACTTTAGGAAAATTAGTTCTTAAGGAACTTTTCATGAAACTAGTGATCAAAAATATGTTGAATGAATATGATTCATCCACCCCCAACAAAAGAGATCATATATCTTTTATAGGTGAAGCCTGAGACTCCTCATTTGTAATTTGTCATATGAATTACTTCACATTGGGTATAATTCGTTAATCTCATTTCAATGAATAAATGAAAAGTTTAAAATGAACCAACTCATTGGTTCTAAACCAATGAAACCATTTGGGAGAGATGTTGGATTTCATGAAATCGTATATGTATCTCATGCATATTTAATATAAAATATATATATATGTATATATCATATTAATATACATGCATCATATTCAAGTATTATGGTCGATTACATCCTCCATTTTAGAACACAATGCAAGTAAAGAAATCACAGTAAACATGCAGGTCTGGGGACTTGACCCCGCAACCTGCCCCTCATCCCCCCAAACCCTTACAACAATGCCACCAATGGTGGGGAATATACATGTTTTAAATGTACACTATATAATATCTTATTATATATGTATTTATTTATTTATTTATACTTAATTCATCATATTCATGTGTACACACATATTATGCTTGTATTTTTAGAGCATATTTAACAATATCCCACTTTCCCTAAAATCCCATAAGGAATTTATGAAAAACTTCACAACTCTTTATGAATCCATCCAAAATCTTTTGGATTTAGATTTTTCATCAAAATATTTTCATTTTGAACAAATGATTTATCCAAAACTTTATCCTTATCCAACGACCTAACTATGTGACCTTGTGGGCATTATCAGCGTTGACAACAAATATGAAATCCCTATTTCATGGATGTATGAAAAGAGAAACCTCAAGAAAAACATTAGTTCTACTCAAGATACTAAGGGGTATGATGTGATGTCCATCAAACATAATCATATCTTTATATGAACATGTCCAACACAAGATGTATCATATACATCATATGTATAACTATATAATCCCTTTTCCATGAAATTCTGTGACCACTATACGTGAAACTTGTAAATCTAGTATAAAAAACTCATAATTTAATATGTATTCAAAAAAAGACTGACCATGTTGAAGAATACATTACATTTCATTCGTCTTACAGATGAGTACATCACATGCCCCAAATCTATGTAGCTGAACACATCATATGTGACTCAAAAAAAACACATCCATGCATTTCCTTAGTTTAATTCAATAAATGGAAGAATGTATTTATTTTTCATACAAGTGTAAAAATCCCATATTAGTTGTGCTCTAACATGCAACATGATCAATAACATACCCAACCACCCCCCGTATTAGCTAAGTTTTTTTCAATTTTACATAAGTACGGTATCAAAGTATGAAATTTATCATGATATATATCTCTCCAAACTCATGTAATAATAATTTATACTGAACATAAACCCTCAATTATATCGATGATTGTAGGAAATTCCATGAGTTATACATGTATGGGTCAGTTTAAGTAATATTTCCCTACTTATTACCTCACGAATCCATTATTTCTATCTAATATATAAATCTTTGTAATGAGAACAATAATCTATCCAATCTAACTATAAGATCTCATTGCAACCCATAATACTTTGTAATGATCGTCACTTGGGGAATAATCATAGTCATATTTTAAGAGGATATTACCATTAAAATATTCATATAAAATAATTTATAGCACACATTGATTAATGATAATTAGATATTTCCTTTATTATAATAAAATGATACATTTAGAACAATTAAAACCAATCTATCATGTGTATCACACCAATAGATTCTATATTTCCCTCGTATTGTTGCTTAATAATGGTTTTATTAACTCATTACATCATATATAATTCCTATCACATCTCCGTATGACTACTTGATAAAAATATCCCACTAACTCTTTAGTGATAGACATCTATGAAGTAAGACAATTTGAATAATGGTGAGAATTAAGAATCATATTACTAAATGTTTAACTTTTTAAACATATTCAAATCTCTTAGATTCATCACAAAAAATGTTACAAAGTCTAATTTTTTGTCTACTTAGAGATATTTATAAGAAAATTATCATCATCCTTAGAACTAATCCCATTAAAAATTTCTCATGAAATTTTCAAATAATTTAACTTTTACAATAATATTTTACCAAAAAATCCTATACCTTCTGGGCATGTATTGTCTCAACAATACTCTATAAATATTATTGATTTTGATGCTCACAAATACCCTTTTTTTACATATGAAATTAATTTAAGTGAATTTCAGGAAATTAATATTCATTGAAATATTTATTTCATAATTATTTTCAAGATTTTGATCCATGGGAGATGTTTGATAAAATGACAGAACATGTCTTTAGTGTATTCTACAAAAACCGTTCTCAACCCTCTGTTTGTAAGCATAGAATAAGAAATAAACCCTATGTTCAGAACAATGCATATGGATCATAAACCCTATATTTTTAGAAAATTATGGTTAATCAACCCTACATTAGTATGGAACCAGACGTTTGAGAAATTGAAAAGTATGATTCATCAACCCTACATTCAGATGAAACCCAACATTTGAGGAAACAGACTTATGGTATATAAACCCCACTTTGGTAACCAACCCTAAATTTTCTACCTAGTTAGTTCTCTTGATATAGTAGTGGTGACTATTGGGGGGAGTGAATAGTCATTTTTAATTTATCATTAATAATTTTAAATTTATCATAGTTATAAAAGAATTGTTAAATTTTGTAGCGTAAAGAAAAAAATAACAGATGAAAATTTTATAGAGGTTCATATCTCAATATCCTAGCCCTATCTTCAATATTCTATACTCCATGAGGAGATTGGTATGCACTATATCCTTACTTTTGACTTGGAGTAATAACCCAATTACCAGAATTACATATGTAACTTTTTCACCTGGTGGTATAACCCTTCATACCGTTTTCACATAGAGGTATAACCCTTGACTTTTTAAGGAGTCACAACCTTCCTACCTTTTGTGTGGGAGGAATAACCTGGCCTTCCTTTTAGATGGTAGGAATAACCTAACCTTCCTTTTAGATGGGAGGAATAACCCAATGACAGCTTTTGGATGGGAAAAGCTTAAACCAAACTCTATAATACAAATAGGGGATTCGATGAATTGCAATGGATAAAAATAATAAAAAAATGAAACAATAATTTGAGAATATTATAAAAATGTGCAATGAAGATCTTGTTCCTTGATCACAACAAGTATAGAAGATGTAGATGATGATGATAATTTGTGATTTTGGAAAAACAACAGATATCGAAGAAGTTTCTTGATCAAAATTTCAGAGTAGCAGGAAAGTATTTTGTATCCTTATTGAACGAATTTTCAAATGTTTATTATTTTTCGATCTAAATGAGTACATTTGTTTTTAAACTTGGATAATTCTCCCAAAGAATTAAATCTGAGATCTATAGGAGTGTGTAATTATAGAATCTCTTCATGACACTTCTTAGAGAATAATAAAAATAATATGATTGTTACATTAATTCTATTTAAGTCGTTCTGAACATAAAACATAGTCGGTCAAAAGATTTTTAATGAAATATTACAAGGAATGTTTAATATATTACAAGAAATATTTATTAAATAAATCAAAAATTAAAATTAAATGAAATAATAACAAAATTATATATATAATACTTTCAGTGGAATTATGTGAAAAATAAAGCATCATAAATAATAATCTACATGATTCCTTGTTAAAAAAATGATATAATTAATTTTAAACAAATTTGAAATCATATTTCTATATATAAAGTATTAGTCAATTAACAATGTAATTATATTTAACAACTTTAACTAAAAATGAGAAATTAAAAATTTTGGAAATAAATTTTTAACTAACGGTGTCATGACTCACTATTGGATATCTAGTGGGGTGTCATTGATACACTGTTAGAAATTTCTAGCGATGAGAAAACACATATTCACATAAAGTTTTCATTTTAAGAAAATATAAAATGATTTAATCATAACTAAATAACATTTCCAAGCATAATAGAATCAAAGGGTTCAAATAGAACAACAAAATGTGACTCACTATTGGAAGTCTAATAGTGACTCATGACACACTGTTGGGTTCCAACAGTGTCTTATGGTGCACTGTTGAGTTCCAATGGTGTATTAAAAAATATTGAAACAATAAGTTTAAGTTTAAGAAAAATGACACTTTTAAACCTTAATAAATATTAAAATAATAATATCAAACTTGTTTAAACAAATATACTTACTTGTTTAAAATTAAATTGAATACTGCATAAAAACTTGAATAAACCCACTTTAAAAGGTAAAATCCAGCAAACAGATAAATAGAGGAAAAACTTGTGACTGAAACACATAAACAATTATAGAGTATAACATAACAATAACATCAGCAGATATATAAAATTAACTGTAAGAGGAAAACAAAGTATAACTTGATTTTGAATAAGGAATCTTAAAAGATAAGAGCACTAAATAAAAATAGAAGGTAAGAACAAAGACTTGAAGAAACCAATAGAAAAAAATAACACACCGTTGGATTTTACAACGGTGTCAAAAAGACATACCATTTTTAATTTCAATGTTATATTATACTAGAGAAAAAGTTTCACACACTTTTGGTGAAAACCAATGGTGTCTTAATTTCACCGGTATCTAAAAAAATGACACACTGTTGGAATATTTAGTGGTGTCTTAAGGACACACTATTGGTTTGAAAAACCAATGGTGTATTAATATCAATAGTGTCTAAAAATTTTGACCAAGAGATCTGAAAAATTATGGACGAGAGAGGTGTGGTTATACTGTCCACTAAAGAAAAAGATGATGTGAATGGGCAATTGTTGGTTCAAGAAAAACACACCATAAACAGAATCATAAAATAGAAAGTAAGAAGAGACTAGGTAAGTTTTCTGGAGAAGATAGTGATTTTGGTCGTAATAAGGTAGCCAAAAAGGTTCGCCGGTAGGACTATTGGAAGGAGACGAGTATGAGAAATAGGAAAAATGAGCAGGAGTTTGAAAGTATAGTACACAAGATAGGTATAAGGTTGTATGAGAGATCGACGGTTGAAGAGAGAGATGCAGAGCAGATCAACAGCCAGGATTGAATCTCAGTGGAAAATCCACATCCCACATCAAATCCATGAAGTGGAGAGTGTGTGATATATAATTTAGATCTTGATATCGATTAGCCAAAATAAAATTAAACCATACACTACACACGCGGATGGGCCTTAGGGCCAAACTATGCTCTAATTCATATGGGGCCATGTGCTAGGGCCTTATACACAAGCTCACTTTAGTCTTTCACATTGGACTAATTTTTATATAAGAAATTAAATTTTGAACATAATTTAATTTAATTTAATATTATACAGTTGTAATTTATCAAAACAAAAAGATAATTAAAGTATAAACAATTACATATAAAATAAACGAGTAAGAAATTAAATTTTGAACATAATAGAATTTAATTAAATATTATAGTGTTGTAATTTTTCAAAACAAAGAGAGAAATTAAATTTTTAACATAATATAATTTAATTAAAAATTATACAGTTTTAATTTATCAAAACAAAGAGAGAATTAAAGTATAAACAATTACATATCAAATAAATGGGTAAGAAATTAAATTTTGAACATAATAGAATTTAATTAAATATTATACAGTTTTAATTTATCAAAGAAAAGAGAGAATTAAAAAAGTAAATACCCAATTACAAAAAATCTCCCCCTTTTTGTAAATTATAAAACATAATATTTATTAAATTTTCAAAGAACATAAAAGAAAAATTATAAAATATTCAAAAACTTTCTCCCCCCTTTTGAAAATTATCAAAAAGTACATTATCATAAAGATCAAAAACTATTATTGTTTAATAAAACAATTTTAAAACATGATGAACTAATTTTCATTTAATCAAATAAGAAAATAGCAATGACATAAAAAACTTGTAAAAGGTAAACAGATAAATGCATTGACAAAATTTTTTTCCTTTAATAAAATGTAATAAAATATAATATATAAATTTCAATTACAAAATAAAAAAACGTTGAATAAGTTTATCAAAATAGTAATTATATAATGAAATAAATAATCTTTTAGCATACCTAGTTCAAAACATACATTAGAGTTTAAAATAGCTACTCCCTTTTAAAAAAATCAACATATGTAAAAGTGAAAAAATACAATATTCAATGAAGGAAGAATTGAGATGGTGTTATTTTAGAAAATCAATATTTTACCATAATGATCTAATTATCATTAAAACATAGTGATCAATATTTACATATCATTTACACAAAAAAGAAAAGTTAAGCCTTTTACAGGTTAAGTATTAAACCACAAGTATTTAATGAAAAACTAATTTTCATGAACAAATTATATGTAACAAAATAATTCCAAAAGAAATAAAAATTTCTTTAAAGGTTTTTGGGAATAAACAGAAAGAATCACCCTAAGTTTAAGAATATAATGATTATATTTTAAAATAAATCATCAAAATAAATTTTATTATAAAAATTAAATCAATTTTAGAATAAATTGATTATTTAAAAATAATTCAGGATTCCAAAATATATTTCAACTAAGAAGTATGAAAATACAAAATATAAATCACATAAGATATTTAGAAAATTATTTTAGACTTCCTAGATTAGTTTTGAAATGTTATTTCATACAGACTGAGAAAATTAAAGTTTGTATAAACAAATTGTTTAAACATTTATTTAAAACTAAAAAATAAGTACAATATTTCAAATATAAAACATGAGGTAACTCTCCCTAAATTCATGCATCTTTAAAGAAAGATCAAGCAATACAGTTATAACACTTTAGAGGATATAAAACATATAATCATCCTATTTAGAACTAAAGTTTTAAATATGTAAATTCCAACACTTTTTCATGCTAAGTCAAAACATATAGAAATTAAAACCCATGCCTTGAATCAGAGATAAAATGGTTTTAAAAAAAATATCAGATTTTTTTATGACAGCATATCAAATTATATTAGTAGATAGTATGAAAGAAATTTAAAAAAACTCATATGGACATAGTGATCGGATTAGATTTAATGGATTTGAACCATCCTTTTATAGCCCATTCCTATCCATAAATCATGAGACTTATGAAAATTTTCAGCAGACTTCCTACACAAAACAAATCAAGCATATTGTTTTTTTGGTACCCAAACTAGTTTGGGTCCAACTGGATTAGTAAAAAAAGATTTATGTACCCAGATAGATGTGAAAAATTTATTATAGGGTAATCTAGAAGACAAATTCTTAGAAATTAATGTCTTATTATGTCTTAAAGACTGAGTAAACTTCAATGACAATTTATTTGAATAATTCCCTTTCATGTTACAATTAAAGAAGGTAACATTTGAAATGTTCCCATTTATGCTTTTAATAAAAGAATTTTTACACATATGAGGAATCTGATTATTATAACCAAAACCCTTTTTATCATAGTTGGTTTTGTTCATAGCCATTATTTTATCAGATTTATCTTTGCCCCGAACAAAGAAAAATAAAGTTTCTTTTAAACTAGTGATTTTCTTTTTAAGGTTTTCATTATCTTTATGAACAATTTCCAAACCATCAAATAATTTCGTTTTTAAACTTGATACAAAAAGTTTATTTTCTTATTTTCATGTTTAAGATGCTTGCATTCCTTTTCAATTTTATCTAAATCATTAGAGACTAATTTAAATCTTCTGTGTTGATCTTCGTCATTTTTAGATAGGAAATATTTTATTTTAACATTCTCATCTTTTAGTTCGATCAATTTAGCATCTATAACATTTTTCTGTTTTATATTACTTAAAATAGAATCATTTAATTTATTATTTTATTCTTTAATCCTTTTATTTTCTATTTTCAATTCCCTATACAGAACATCTATTCTTAATATGTCACTTTGAAAATTTTCATTTTGAGCAGTTAATTCTTTAATTTCATTTTCCATATCTGATTCATATCCAAAATTGTAATTATAATAAAATTGTACCTTATTTATAGTAGAAGCCATTAAACATAGGTTTATAGACTCCTTTTAACTTTCAGAACCAACATCACTTGACTCTAAATCTTCCGTTCAATTCCATCCAGCATGATAATCCTTTCTTTGTTCCTTCTTATATTTCTTATCCTTTCCTTCTTGTTTTAGTTTAGGATAGTTTTATTTTATGTGGCCCTATTTCCTGCACTCATAAGAAATTATTTCTGAAGCATCGTATTTATTTGTTTTACCTCTTTTACTACTTCTTCTTTCATCTTTTGAATAATCACTTCTAGGATGCTTATTGAAGCCTCTCTTACCCTTCATGTTCTTGTAAAAACATTTGGTAAAATTTTTAATTTCATCCTTCTCACTTTGATGCAACTCAGAATCATAAGAATTACTATTAAAATTTACATTTGATTTAAATGTTATAACTTTTATCTTATCATGATCATCAATATTATCATTCTTCATTTCCAACTCATATTGTAGTAATGATCCTATCAGATCATCCATGGAATATTCAGTAAATTCCTTGCTTTCTTAAATAGCTAATTTCTTTGAATGCCTTCTTTACAGTAGAGCTCACAACAGTATTTCAGTGAGGGCTTCATTCTTCATGGTTTCTCCCAGTGCAACCATGCTATTGAAAATATTTTTGAGTATATTATACATATCATTTATACTCTTTTGATCATTCATCTTGAACTCTTGAAATTCAGCTCGATGTATACCCTACTTAGTTCTCTACAACTTTTTAGTACCTTGGTGAGTGACTTTCAAAGTCCTCCAAATCTCAGAAGAAATATTTCATGATGAAATATGACTATACATATTTCTACTTAAATAAAAATATATAAAATTCATGACTTTGTAATTTAAAACACTTTTAAATTTCCCATTACTAGTAAGAGTTTCTAATTCAACTGTTGAAAGTGGGTTCCCTAGACCCAAATTGTATTGTACTTTTATTACCACTAAATTTCTGCAGTTTGTTATATATACATGTGTTTATCTTTCCATAATAGTGTAGATAATTCTGCATCCATTTTGTTTATGGAAATTTCCTTAGATTACCTGTCGTATCAAAAGGTTATAGCAGATCCTAGGCTATAATAATAACCCCGAGATGCCATGACAATAATATTAGAGTAACATCCTATGGTCTAGTTACATTATTCTGAAAGGACACATATGATGTGTGACCATCAGGTGTTGGGGGTTCATAATCATTGATACTTATCATGAAGTTCTCACTTGATGATATTTAGTAGTTTAGATCACGAGGACAGACCCGCATAATAGGAACACCACATGTTTCAGGTGTCATTAGTCGTTCCTATCTATGGACATGTGTAATGTTCTCCAGACGTGAGATCATTATCAATGGATTTCATTTAATATTGTACTTTTATGCAAGGTTAAAACCATGGTGATAAAGTCATGGTGATGTAGTTTGTGTTGGGTATGTCTTTGGTGACATGGCATTGATTGAATGATCAAGATAGGATTTTTCACTTCTGATTTTAGGAAGAGATATCTCGGGCCTGGTTGATTATGACTATTGCACCTTCATTAAATCTATGTCTATGGTAGTGGAAGGCAAGACCGTCCGGACAAATCAAAAAATAAAATAAATCCAGATAAAGGATGATGACACTAGTGTGCATTCTACTTTATTGAGATATCGATGACGAAGAGATTATGTTACACATACCATTTTGGTAGGAATTTAGTCATTTCTTTGAATATACCTTATCTCTATAGGGGCCTCGATAGGTTGCTAGACCCCACTCTTGGTCGGTGGATATTATTTGTTGTTATTAAGATAACGGCCTAGAGGGTCACACACTATATCGCTTTGAGAATTTTTCCTATTCTGGGAATAGGAATATAGAACTTGGTGGGCCCCTTCAATGGGTCCGAGTATTATCCAAGTTATATAGATCACCAAGTAATAAATAAATTCTTTAATTATTCAAGTTTGGAATAAATTTTTGAATTTATTTATACCATGTGTTTACAAGTGATTAAGTAAATACATAGATAAAATATTATTCGAACGAATTTAAATATCCAGGGTTCATTTAATATTTTTAGAAGAATTGAGTCGAGTTATAGACTCAAGTTTATCACATAATATATATTTAATTATATATTGTAGTTAGTGATAAAATTATAAATATTATTTATGGCATAATTTTAATTTGACATAAATAAATATTTGTAGTACTTATACAGAGAATATCTATTACATGGGGGCTGAGAACCCATACCCAGTATTTTAGATATCCCCTATATAAGTAAGAGAGAGTCTCTCCCCATGAAACTATTCATGTGTCAAATTTGAGAGCCTCTCTCTCCTCCTAGATTCTAGAGAGATATTCTCTCAAGAAAGGAAGAACTTCAAGATTATCATTTTTAGATCGAAGTCTCTTGCCTTTCAGTGATCGCTGCTACATCGAAGAGATCGTTGGTTTACTACGCTAGCACCCGGATTCCAACGAACGAAGCACGTGCGGATTCTAAAGGCATGTGTGGATGATCTAGAGGACTTCTATGTCGGAGTCTATGAGCAACGATCGATGGAATCCTATAACGCACTTGTGCATGTTAGATCCGAACAAGGTACTTGTTCGTTTTATATTTTTGTGCTCTGTCAAATGCATGTGTGGTCCTCGGATCGTACCGGGATAGCTCACTAGAGTCGACATCGTAACGTTGCTCCGGTGATGTGAAATTTTTTAACTTCCCAGCCCATCAGATTTTGCTGCCCATCCCAGTACCTTAAAGTGGTATCAGAGGGATGTGTGATTTCTCATAGTCAAAAGAAAAATTAAATTACATTAAATTTAAGTACGGGGCACTAAATCAGTTCCAACGAATCCGACCACACGTCAATCCGTTTCCAAATGGCCTAGTTATGACCATTTGAAAATATTAATGGGATCGACATCGTTGGTTTTAAATTTTAAGATTATTATTATTAAGAACGTGTTTTAATTTTATTTACGCGTTCCTCAAAATTACCAAAATCTGGCCACGTTTTGGCTGGAATCTGTTCGCTGAAATTTTTTTCGGTGATTTTATTTTAGGAGATAAATAAAATATATTATACTATAATATTATTTTATTTTTCTCAAATAAAATAAAAAATTAAAAAATATTAATTAAAGGTTTCTTTGAAGACTTCGAGTCAGGTCAATTTTTATTTATTTAAAGTCTTTAGACTTTAAAGTTTATAAAAAAAATTGGTGGGACCAAGACCCCAAAATATGTCTTCCTCCTTTTTATTTTTAATTTAAAAAAATGGGTGTTGATTTTATTTTTCTAAAGATAATTTTTTTTAAAAAAAAATGTAGAGAAGACCCAAAGGGGTCTTCTTCCTCACGCGGCGCCCTAGCTAGAGCGGTGCCCCGGCCGCCGGTCCGCCTCGAGCAGCACCCCCCCCCCCCACCCACCCAGGTCGTTGCTTGGTTGTGCCACCCCTCGCCAAGCCTGACCTCCCCTCTGCCTTTCACGTCGAAGCCCTCATCAAGCATGGGCCTCCCCTCTAACTTCGCGCCTCGCTGGAGCCCTACACCCAGACCCATCCTCGCCGGCCCGTGCCACCCCGCGTAGCAGCGCCGCACCCCAGCTCGCCGCTGCCAGACCATACCGGCTCTCCCTTGGCTACCTCCCTTCCCACTACTGGCTTGCCCCACCTCCCTGCTCACGCCGCTGCCGGCTCACCCCTCCCTACTTGGTGTCACGCCGGAACAACCAGTCGTCGCCCTTGCAGTTGGCCAGAGTAGAGGGTTGCCGCCCTTGTGGCTGGCTAGAGCATCGCGACGCCATCCTCTCGTGTCGCCGGAAGACGCTGTCACTGCGAGGTGTTACTGGATCGTGCTGATATGCCGTAGTCAAGCCGCAGTCACACCGCGGTCTCGCCATGGTCTCACCGCGGTCTCGCCACGGTCTCGCCGCGGTAACGCAGCAGTTACACCATGATTTGTCCCTACTCCAGTAAGACACTCTCACGATGGTTTGTAGTCCTACTAGACGCATTCCTGGCTAGAGGTAACCCAATTATTTAGTTTTAATTAATTTAGTTTTTTAAAATAAATTAATTAGAATTATTTTGTGGTTTAAGTTTAATTTTAATTTAATCTTAAACATTAAGTTAATTAGAATTAAAATTAAATTAACAGTTTAATTTAATTTTATAATTAAAATTAAATTAATAGTTTGATTTAATTTTATAGTTAAAATTAAATTAATGGTTTAATTTAATTCTTGGAATTAAAATTAAATTAAACATATGGAACTGATAAAAATAAATAAATAAAATTTATTTAAATTCATTTAATTTATTAGAGCGCCCTCATACTATTTAAATTTTATTATAGTTTAATTTTTTATTGCACATAATTATACCGACTGGTCTTGAGCAAGCGACTAAACCATGTATGTCTAGTTTATTTGTTTATTTAATTATTTATTCAGTGTGTGAGATGATTGTAATAATTAATTAGATAAATGACGGTCTGTGCATTGTCTTTTAATTAAAATATGTATAAGGTCATGCGTGTCCAATGCACAAGTTGTATTTTTTACCCCTAGACCCCCTCACCTGTATGTGTGTATATTTGTAATTAAATGGTGATGATCTGAGACATAGACCCTACCAAGTCGAGGCGATAATCTAGACAGGAGCCGAGCACATTTCATTAGGGCTTGTTACAACGTGAGTTAAGGGTCGACTCAGGTATGGATGCCCCTAGGTCATGATTGATCCATTATGGATCGATTATAATATAATTCTCAAGACCAGTTGGATTGCATGATTTTCCTTTAGGCATTGTTTATTATTTTACACGAGTGCATGATTATTGCTTGATCACATAGAATAGTAAACAAGATAAAAAATGCATAAAGAAGTGACAGATATATTTTTATTTCATGTTCAGTTGTGAGTGTGACAATATAGTTTGAACATATTGATAGAAAAAGGATTATATTAATCAGTAAATATTAAAATACCTCAAAGATATATTAAGTCTAAAAGCCTTCCATTTCTCACATCTAAACAAAACCGGGTGTTTGGGGTGCTCGTCAGCCATAGTTGAAAGTGCCTCTTACTACCAGGGTGTTTTTTATGAGAGAAATGAGTTGACTTAACTAAAGTGAGTAGTCAAAGATTATCCATAGCTAACTTTCTATCACTTTAGAGGAAAGTTGTTGATGGAATCAAGTTCGGATTCCAAAAGTTGGGACTTTAATCAACAAAACAAGGAACCATGAGTCAGGTGGTTGGCCAGCCTAGATCCTACCTTGAAACCCTCCAAGTAGTGGCGTAGCCATAGCTTGTAGACTATGAGGGAGGTTTTGAGGATCCTTCCCACTATAATACTCAAGCGACAGAGTATTCTAAATCTAATTGCGAGGGCTATTAAGGTTCGATAAAATAGTGGGAGACATTAAAATGATATAATAATTTATTAATCATAAATGTCAAAAGGTAATCAAGACAAAGTACTAACTGTTAAATTTTTATCTGATTTAGATTTAAGATGGAAATCACCAACACCACAAGTACTTTATTACTACGATCGATTCTGGATAAAGAAAATATCCTGACCGTCAATAACTTTCATGAGTGGTACAGGCGCTTGCGCATCGTACTATGCCAAGAAAGAAAATTATATGTGCTGGAATCCCCAATTCCTGCTAAGCCTCATCAAGGAACAAGAAAGGCGGAAAAAGATAAATGGAGAAAGCGTGTAGACGATGCACTTGATGTACAATGCATCATGTTGTCATCCATGTCTAACCAATTGAAAAAAATGCATGAGGATGAGAACGCCTACAAGATGATTTCACATCTCCAAGAATTATATCAGGAGAGGGCCAGGTAGGAAAGGTATGAGATCTCAAGTTCCCTTTATAAGTGCAAGCTAGAAGAAGGGAACTGAACTGGTCCTCACACACTCAAGATGATTGTGTATATTGAGAGGCTTTAAGTCCTTGGGTTCAAATTTTTAACACCCTAATCTTCCACGGTACGCTTCTCTTTGAATAATACAGTAGCGTGTGTTGTACGCAACTTCGAGTTCTAACACACACCACAACCAATCAAACTAGCTGTTATGAATAGTAATACACACTTTTTGAAATTTTATAAATTTTATCTTTCAATATGGACTTCATTTTTGGATTCAAAATATCGAAATTATCTTAGGGTGAATTTTTGGTACTTTTCTGATAACTTTCATATTTTGATGAATAGTGAAAATTACTAAATTTTAATTAAAAATAACTTTTTTAATAGAAATAATTAATAATGATAAATTATGAATTTGAGTGGTTTTAAAGTATATGTAGAATATATTTTTACCATTTAATCCAATGTTTTTCATTGGACATAATTTCACATTTAAACTGGACATAAGTAAGTGTCAATCTTTTGATAGTTATTATTTCTTAAAAACACACTTTTTGTTTTGACAACGGGAATTAATTTTAAATTAATTTCTTCCACTTATGTATTTTGAATTTAGAAAAATAGATTCCATATTTATAATCAGGAGGTCCAAATTTTTTAAATAGGTAACTTTTATTTTTATACATTTTGAATAATTACTTCGTTAAATATTTTATTTACTGTGGTTAAAGGGCAAATCAGGTAAATAAGAGAAAAAAAAATAATATTATAATAATATAAAATTACCATAACACATTTCCTAACCCTATTTTCTAATACATGTCCGACCATGGGCACCCTTGGGTCAATTTTGGGACCACTTGGAGCCACTTGTAAGTGAAAATGACACTTTATATCAATTAAGTTAAAATGAATACAAAAATGACATAAGCATATATCTTTTAGTAAAATAATTTTTACATAGGGTTATATATGTTATATTTTCGACTATAAATATTAATTAGAAATATAAAAAGATTTACTACATAATGGTATTTTATTTATAAGTTTTAGACATTGAATAATTAAATTTATTTATGACACAATAATGATGCAGTATTTTCCTTATTAATGAAAGAATCAAATAAATGGTATTATAAATGTTAAAATAAATATAATTTGAATTTTTTGATGCCATAAAATAATTTTATAGGTTAATATGACATGTTATGATTGATTAAATGAATTTATTTAGAAGTAATCATGCTGTTATGACTTTAAAAAAAATCAATTATTAAATTGTGTCAAAATTGACATAAAAGATTTTTTAAAACAAATATTATATTATTAATTAATATAATGGTCCTAAAAATCTAAGGTTCGGCATAGAGACTTATATAATGATAGGTTTATCATTAATGAACCACTTGGGGTTCTCTTTGAAGTTTATATTAAGTTTATTAACCATATAATATAAAAATACAAAGAGACATGGTCAAAGTCAAACTAATTAACTAAGAGTTAAAACTAAAAGATAAGGTTAATATAGTGACCAAAACCTGTCTAAAACCTATTGGTTGGGTGTTTTTAGACCCATAACCACATTATACTCGAAATAAATCAGTTTGGAACCATTATAAACTGAAGACTAATTTATTATAAATTAATATTTCTAGTTTTTCCTAAGGTGCCCCTCACCCCTCTTATAAAAGGGAACTCCCACTTCTCTTTAATTCACACCTTCAAAGCCATTTGGCTCGGCAAAACTCTACCAAAATACTCTCTCAACTTCCATAACTTCAACATACTGTCATTAGTTTGATCATAAAGTCATCCTAAGGATCCCTTTTGATCAAATCAAAAGGAAGAACCCGAAGAAGAGGTAATGTTTTCACCACCCTCTTTCAAGTTCCTTTCTTCTTCCACTTCTTCTTTCATTGTTATTTACATTATAAAATAATAAATCCAGTATCTTATATATAATTTGATGTTATTATAAATATGTTACCACCATGTTCAGTATTTTATCCATCCTTTGAATGACATGTCTCCATACGTGCATACGTACGGCTTACCATCTCCACGTCGTGGTGTAATCGTTATTCAAAACATTATTATTTGGATGAGTATGATAATGATGTGTAATTGATTTAAATAATAAATATAAAATGATTATGATTCTGTATATATGATATACCATCCAATTATATATTATTTTAATATCAAAAGAATGATATTGTCGCTCGTACGTACGTACGGACTACCATCTCCACGAATGCGATGAGATTCATTCCCCATCATATCCATTCAAGACTAATTTTAATTTTATAATTAAAAATAATTTTTAAGTACTTGATATAATTCTGTATATGAATAAGATACATCCCATCCATAAAAAATACGACTCATATAACAATGAATATAAAGGAAAACAGATCTGTTAACACCCGAAACAATGATAATACTAAGATATTATTAACAAAGCAATGTTAAAAGATCATATATGATATCATATTAATGTATATGATTCTTGAATAATTTAATAACAATTATTTCACCATTATAAAATAGGTTAACCTACCCTCTACCAAGGAAAATTACAGAGTAAGGGTTAATTTACAATCTCATTATTATCCGAGTTTGTTTCTACGTAAGTATCTACTGGGACATATTTATTATCCATGTATGTGTTTCATAAAAGAGTTTTCAAAGGGATTATTTTTAAGGGAAATTTTACTAAAACATCATTTTAAATGTTTTAAATATTTATTCTTCTAAATCATTCTCATTAATGTTCATGTTTTCAAAATGGTTTTTAAGGATTTATTTATATGGACATGAATGTTTTTAAAATGTTAATTATTTTATAAAGTTTCAAAGTGGTATGGGACACTTGATTTAAAAATATATTTTAAATGACTTTGTAAATTTTGAGACTTTTAAAACGATTTCATGAAAAAGGGGTATTTCTCTCAAAAGCATTTTACTGATCATTTTCATCTATGTCAACATCTTTTGTTGGATTTTAAGCTTATTTGAAGTTGATCTATTATGATACAAAACTTCAATATTGTATTAAAGGTTTTGTGATATGTTTGACTGTGGATGTGTTATTTTTATACCATTCATGGTTTATGGATAAAGTGTTGACATTTCATATGCTAGTTTTAATACGAATGTTTATGTTATGTTTAAACCTTTTCATATGAGGAATGTATTGGACTTAGAATGTGATCGGTGGATCTCGTTATAGCTCCTTGATGCATCGGTAGGTCTCATGAGACTACTAGAAGTGTAATTGGCTGAGGCTCTTTCCCAATTTGATATATGGTTTTGGCCGAGGCCTTAATCATTTTTAGCCGTCTTGGCCGAGGCCTTAAAAAAATGTTTCAGAATGTCCGGCATTATACATTCCCTCATTATGAAAATAATATTGATGGTTCAAGTGGTCATTCGACTAGTATAATACCCATGATTATGTTTTATTATGGATTTATTTACTCAGCTCATATTCTTGACATAAAAGTATTCATGTTTATTATTGGTAAAGGCATGTGGTTTCAATTATTATCCATGCTTAATATTTATGTTATCTTCTACTGTATTGCTTACCCTTACTAAGCATTTGAGCTCACCCGTTTCTATGTTTTATTTTTCCCCAGGATTCCAAGAAGTGTATTATGATTTATGTGCAGGGTTAAGATAAAGGGAATAATGGTGTTCTCAAAGAACTATTTATGCTGTGTTTTATGTTTTAAATTGTATTGTAATGTTAATGTATGTAATCTATTTTCCATGCTAAACTGATCGGTCCTTCAGGACTTGATTCCTTGAAATCATGCCATTGTATTAAAATAATGCACCGACTCTTGGTAACTAGGGTTGGGGCGTTACAGTTGGTATCAGAGGAAGTTTATCAATGACCTTGGAGACTAGATTTAGATAAACACTGATTAGAGCACATTACCCTAAGATAGAATTTGAGGATTAGTATAAAATAACTTTCTAGAATTTGGTATTGTAGAGATTTTGTGAGTTTTCCAAGCAATACATCCCTGTCTGGATACGAGAAAGTAGTGGCTGCTCTGGCACATATGTACCTAGGGTTAAGACCCGAAAAGACAGCTTTGAGCTAGACTCGAATGGGAACTGGTGCACGACAATGGGCCTTGCTGCACTCTTGGTTACGACACTCCTAGGGTATATGCTTAGGATAATTCTCATTTTCTTTACAAACAATTATGAAGGGTTTATGAGTATATACTTCCTCAAAGAAATCATTTTTATGATTATGGATTATATCCATAAACTATTCAATTTATGTTAAGTGATTTACAAGTTTGGAATTATGTATTTAGATTCATAAACTGACCCAGTGTATACCATTGTTTAGAAATGGTGCCCAGTAGAAGGAATGATAACTCCAGCAATATGCATGATCCAAAGAGTAAGAAAGATCATATCTTTCATAGTATTAAGTCAACATTTAGAAGGAAAATAGTCTCTCATGTATTCTCATCATATGAAAAAATAGTATCATGTGTTAATAAGATAAGTAAATAATTCTCTGAGTCCTATGGATTTGAAGAGAAGCAAGAGAAGAA
Source organism: Viscum album (assembly GCA_963277665.1). Classification (NCBI taxonomy): domain Eukaryota; kingdom Viridiplantae; phylum Streptophyta; class Magnoliopsida; order Santalales; family Viscaceae; genus Viscum; species Viscum album. Next base: position 692,986,827 of record OY728167.1, read on the forward strand.
AAGGGTGGAAGAGATAAATATGGATAAAGGGAAGAAGGGAAAGAAATATTTTTCCATATGTGATAACTGTGGAAAGAATCACCTTGGTAAATTCTTGAAGGGAATGAGAGTTTGTTATAAATGTGGAGAAAAAGGACACCAAGTACGTGACTACAAGGGTAAGAAAAAGGTTTCAAGTGTACAATGCTTCATCTGCAAGGAGTTGGGACACTATGCGAACCAATGTCCAAATCATCAGAGTATTCCCCAAATGATGCTATTGGATAATAATAAAGTTTTGATACTACCTCAAATAAAGAAGAATTACTAGTGTTATTATGTTGTTATTATAGGATTGTTTCATTTGAGTTTTGTATCAACAAGATACTGGTTATATGAATTATGGAGATACATAAGGATTGTACTGCTATACTATTTTATTAAGGATTTGAGATTATATGGTTCTAAGAAAAGTGACTTAATAGTAAGCTACACTTTTGGTAAAATACATGGTTGAAGGAAAGGTAATCCTTAATATGGTCCTGATAATGAGGTAGTGATTTTGGAATAAGAGATGGTTGATTTGAATAAATTATATTGGATATTCTTGACTACCTTGAAACTGATTAATGATTTGTCATTTTTGGAGTTTACAACATTTTTTGATATAAGGAGTATATCCAGTATTCTATAAAGAATAAGGGAGCATGAATGTAATCAATAAGGTTTTATGGTAATTCCGGATGTTACCATGTTTTAAAATAATACATGATGAAGGTGTTCACATGTTATTACATGGAAAAAAGGATCTTCATTGTGTTTAACTTATTTATAAATTTTGGATTGTGAGTTTGGATAGAAGTATTTTGGATAATTCTGAAGGTTGGAATGAATTATTTTTGAAAGGTTGTTTTTTGGATTTTTATAAAAGGACAACATGCAGACCATGTGACAACCCGTCTTGTTGGACAAAGCTACGGGAATCGAACCCACAACCATAGAGTGATTGGGATTTATCGTCTACCACTAGACTACGTGAAGTTCTTGGATGGTATAACATAGTTTTTTTAAGTTTCTGATATGTGAATTATAAATTCATTATATTTGGAACCCTATACGATTAGGATAAATAGAGTATTTTTGAGTTGTATTATGTTTTGGAGTGAAATATGAGTTTGTGGTAGAAGTTTATTAATGGATAAAACTCTAATTATTAAGTAAGTATATATCCTTATGATCTTATCCAATCTCATAAATAAATTTCTCAACATTAATAAAAGGAACTTAGAACAAAAATGTTGTCCTAGATGGTACCTAAGATCATCACAAATTTATGGCTTTGTGATTGTTGGATTTTTCATAGCTATGTTCTCTACTACTCTCCATAAGATATTGATGGTTAGATTTCTCTTCCATATCCATGTTTTCCAACATGGAACCCTATTATGTGTTATTTTTGGTAACCTTCATACTTACCACTCTTTAATTTAAATAGAGGCCTCATTAATCCATTTTTTGATGTGGGATTTCAACTAAGATATTTTGAAATGTCAACCCCAAGTTTCCAATACCAAGCATAAATTGAGAGGATGAAATTTATTGAAGGAGGGGAGAATGTAACACCCCAAGCTTCTAAGGTATGCTTCTCTTTGAATAATACAGTAGTGTGTGTTGTATGCAACTTTGAGTTCGAACACACACCACAACCAATCAAACTAGCTGTTATGAATACTAATACCCACTTTTTGAAATTTTATAAATTTATCTTTCAATATGGACTTCATTTTTGGATTTGTAATATCTAAATTAGCTTAGGGTGAATTTTTGGTACTTTTCTGATAACTTTCATATTTTGATGAATAGTGAAAATTACTAAATTTTAATTAAAAACAACTTTTTTAATCGAAATAATTAATAGTGATAAATTATGAATTTGAGTGGTTTTAAAATATATTTAGAATATATTTTTACCATTTAATCCAATGTTGGTAATTGGACATAATTTTACATTTAAACTGGACATAAGTAAGTGTCAATCTTTTGATAGTTATTATTTCTTAAAAACACGCTTTTTGTTTTGACAACGGGAATTAATTTTAAATTAAATTTTGCAACTTCTTTATTTTGAATTTAGAAAAATTGATTCCGTATTTAGAATCATGAGGTCCAAATTGTGTAAATAGGTAACTTTTATTTTTATACATTTTGAATAATTACTTTGTTAAATATTTTATTTACCGTGGTTAAAGGGTAAATCAGGTAAATAAGGGTAACAAAATAATATTATAATAATATAAAATTACCCTAACACATTTTCTAACCCTATTGGCTGATACATGTCTGACTGTGGGAATCCTTGGGTCGATTTTGGGACCACTTGGAGCCACTTGTAATGGAAAATGACACTTTATATTAATTAAGTTAAAATGAATACAAAAATGACATAAGCATATATCTTTTAGTAAAAAAATTTTTACATAGGGTTATATATGTTATCTCTTCGACTATAAATATTCATTAGAAATATAAAACTATTTCCTACATAATGGTATTTTATTTATAATTTTTAGACATTGAATAATTAAATTTATTTATGACACAATAATGATGCAGTAATTTCCTTATTAATGAAAGAATCAAATAAATGGTATTATAAATGTTAAAATAAATATAATTTAAAAGTTTTGATGCCATAAAATAATTTTATAGGTTAATATGACATGTTATTATTGATTCAAGGAATTTATTTCGAAGTAATCATGTTGTTATGACTTTAAAAAAATCAATTATTAAATAGTGTCAAAATTGACATAAAAGAGTTTTTAAAACAAATATTATATTATTAATTGATATAATGCTCCTAAAAATCTAAGGTTCATCAGAGAGACTTATATAATGATAGGTGTATCATTAATTAACCACTTAGGGTTCTATTTTAAGTTTATATTAATTTTATTAACCATATAATATAAAAATACAAAGAGACATGGTAAATGTCAAACTAATTAACTAAGATTTAAAAATAAATATAAGGTTAATATAGTGACCCAAACCTGTATAAAACCTATTGGTTGGGTGGTTTTCAACCCATAACCACCTTATCCTCTAAATAAATTAGTTTGGAGCCATTATAAAATGAAAATTAATTTATTATAAATTAATATTTCTAACTTTTCCTAAGGTGCCCCTCACCCCTCTTATAAAAGGGCACCCCCCCCTTCTCTTTAATTAACACCTTCAAAGCCATTTGGCTCGGCAAAATCCTTCCCAAATACTCTCTAAACTTCCATTAATTCAACATAGATTCCTTAGTTTTATCATAAATCCATCCTAAGGATCCCTTTGGTCAAATCAAAAGGAAGAACCCGAAGAAGAGGTAATGTTTTCACCACCCTATTTCAAGTTCCTTTCTTCTTCCACTTCTTCTTTCTTTGTTATTTATATTTTAAAATAATAAATCCATTATCTTATATATAATGTGATGTTATTATAAATATTTTAAAACCATATTCGGTATTCTATCCATCCTTTGAATGACATGTCACCATACGTGCGTACATACGGCTTACCGTCTCCACGTCGTGGTGTAATCCTTATTCAAAACATTATTATTTGGATGAGTATGATAATGATGTGTAATTGATGTAAATAATAAATATAACATGATTATGATTCTGTATATATGATATACCATCCAATTATATATTATTTTAATATCAAAAGAATGATATTGTCGCTCGTGCGTACGTACGGAATACCATCTCCACGAACGTGATGAGATTCATTCCTCGTCGTATCCATTCAAGACTAATTTTAATTTGATAATTAAAAATAATGTTTAAGTACTTGATATCATTCTGTATATGAATAATATACATCTCATCCATAACAAATACGACTCACATAACAAAGAATATAAAGGAAAATGAATTCGTTAACACCCGAAACAACGATAATACTAAGATATTATTAATAAAGCAATGTTAAAAGATCATATATGATATTATATTAATGTATATGATTCTTTTATAATTTAATAACAATTATTTCACCATTATACTGGAGGTTAACCTACCCTCGACCAAGGAAAAGTACACGGTAAGGGTTAGTTTACAATCTCATTATAATCCGAGGTTGTTTCTACGTAAGTATCTACTGGGACATATTTATGATCCATCTCTATGTTTCATAAAAGAGTTTTCAAAGGGATTATTTTTAAGGGAAATTTTACTAAAACATCATTTTAAATGTTTTAAATATTTATTATTCTAAATCATTCTCATTAATATCCATGTTTTTAAAATGGTTTTTAAGGATTTATTTATATGGACATGAATGTTTTTAAAATGTTAATTATTTTAAAAAGTTTAAAATTGGTATGGGACACTTGATTTAAAAATCTATTTTAAATGACTTACTTTTTAAATTTTGATACTTTAAAAAAATTTCATTAAAAAGAGGTATTTCTCTCAAAAGCATTTTACTGATCATTTTCATCTATGTCAACATCCTTTGTTGGATTTTAAGCTTATTTGAAATTGATCTATTATGATACAAAAATTCTATATTGTATTAAAGGTTTTTTGATATGTTTGACTGTGGATGTGTTATTTTTATACCATTCATGGTTTATGGATAAAGTATTGACATTTCGTATGCTATTTTTAATACAAATGTTTATGTTATGTTTAAACCTTTTCATATGAGGAATCTATTGGACTTAGAATGTGACGAGTGGAGCCCGCTATAGCTCCTCGATGCATCGGTAGGTCTCATGAGACAACTAGATGTGGAATTTTCTGAGGCCCTTTCCCAATTTGATATATGGTTTTGGCTGAGGCCTTAATCATTTTTAGACATCTTGACCGAGGCCTTGAAAAATTGTTTTAGAATGTCTGGCATTATACATTCCCTCATTATGGAAATAATATTGATGGTTCAAGTGGTCATTAGACTAGTAGAATACCCATGATTATGTTTTATTATGTCTTTATTTACTCAACTCATATTCCTTCCATAAAAGTATTCATGTTTATTATTGGTAAAGGCATGTGGTTTCAATTATTCTCCATGATTAATATTTATGTTATCTTCCACTGTATTTCTTACCCTTACTGAGCGTTTGAGATCACCCCTTTCTATGTTTTATTTTTCCCCAAGATTCCAAGAAGTGTATTATGATTGATGTGCAGGGTTAATCTAAAGGGAATAATGGCGTTCTCAAAGAACTATTTACGTTGTGTTTTATGTTTGAAATTGTAATGTAATGTTAATGTGTGTAATCTATTTTTCAAGACTGCTAAATAGATCGGTCCTTCGGGACTTGATTCCATGTAATAATTCCAATTTATTAAAATAATGCACCAACTCTGGGTAATTGGGGTCAGGGCGTTACAAAATTGAACTAATAACTAGCAGTGGATCCCATTCTTGCCTCTTTACCATCAATATTCTCAACTTTTATTGTCAATTATAACATGAATGATATGACAAAGTCCCTCCCGAACCTTTAGTATTTAGTTTTCCAAGCTGAAAAGGATATGAAAAATAAAAATTCATCTTTCCTTATGGTGAACAAGAAAAACAACGGAAAGGAAAGGGGGTTTAAGTCCAAGTCAACTCCAAAGACACCAATGCATCGTCCTGCAAAGAAGAAAAAGATTCAGAGGCATAGTAATGAGCAGGAAGTTTTTTGATTTGGATGTAGAAAGAAATTCCACTAGAAGAAGAATTGCAGAGCTGGGAAGAAGAAACAAACTGATGCTTCTAATTCAGGTATTTTTGTCATTGAATGAAATCTATCTTTATCTACAAGTTGGGTATTGGATATGGCATGTGGCTCACACATTTTTATTCATATACAGGAACCAAGTAGGTTCAAGAAGATTGAAAAAGGTCAAGTGGGTCTCTGAGCATCAAATGGTACAAGTCTGGCAGCCTTGGCAGTGGGAGACTATCACTTAACCTTGCCAAGTGGTTTGGTTCTAGTTATAAACAATTGTTATTATGTACCTTTTGTAACACGTAACATTATCTCTGTGTCGAGTTTAGACACTATGGGTTTTTATTTGATGTTTGGAAATAAATATTTTCCCTTTTATAGGGATAACATATGTTATAGTATGGAACATCTTAACAATAGTTTATACATGATGGAACTTGAGAACCCCATAATGGAAATCAATGACAAAAATAGCCAACATGAATCATATATCACCCACCTATGGCACTTCAGGATTGGTCATGTAAATGATAAGTGATTACGAAGATTACATCAAGAAGGGTATTTAGACACTGTACAGTTAGAAACCTTGGATGTATGTCAAGCTTGTTTACAAGGAAAGACGACCAAAGCACCTTTCTCAGAAAAGGGAGAAAGATCCAATACAGTACAGGAATTAAAACATACTGATGTATGTGGTCCATTTCCGGTAGGGGCAAGGGGTGGTTTTTAATGATTAATTAATTTTACTGATGACTATAGTAGGTATGATTATATTTACTTAATGAGGTATAAGTCTGATTCCTTTCGGTTTTTAAGTAATATCAAAATGAAGTTGAAAACCAACTTGGTAAAAAGATAAAAGCACTCCACTCAGAACGAGGTGGATAATATCTTAACCAAGCTTTCATTGATCACTTGAAGGAGTGTGGGATTGCATCCCAACTTACTCCTCCTTATACACCACAATGGAATGGTGTCATTGAAAAGTGGAATGTGACCTTTCTTGACATGGTCAGATCAATGATGAGTCATGCAACTCTTCTATTATCCTTTTGGGGATACGCTATGCAGACAGCATCATATACCCTTAACTGAGTACCAACTAAAGCTGCAGATGGGATACCATATGAGTTATGGTATGGAAAGAAACCCAGTCTAACACACATATGTGTATGGGGGTGTGAGTAATTTTTCAAGACTTTACCAAGTGAAAAATTAGCATCCAGAAGCACCAAGTTCATATTTATAGGTTATCTTAAGTAAACTAGCGGATATTACCTATATAATCCTTTAGATAGAAAAGTTATTGTGGCAAGATATGCCATATTTCTAGAAAGGGAACACATTTCTATTGGAAATAGTGGGATAAATATTGACTTCAATAAATTTAATGCTCCAGATGCACAAGAGTTGGTAGAGGAACAATATCCAAAAGAGAAAGTGGTAGAAGAAGTTGTTCCTGAGACACAAATATTGTGTAGGTCTACGCGAGAGGTTAGAGAACCAGAGCATTATGGTTTTCTTATCACCAATTCAGGTGACACATTAGTCTTTGAGGATGATGAACCTTTAACCTACAAGGAAGCAGTTGAAGGAAAAGAAGCTACTAAATAGAAAGAATCCATGAATTCGGAGATGGAGTCCATGTAGCAAAATAAAGTTTGGATTTTGGTAGACCCTCCAGTTGATGTAAATCCCATTGGATGAAAATGGGTATTCAAGAATAATTTGGACATGGATGGTGAGGTTAATACCTTTAAAACAAGACTGGTTGCAAATGGCTTCAGGAAACATCAAGGCATTGACTATGATGAAACCATCTCACCAGTAGCAATGATTAAATCCATCAGAATATTGCTTGCAATAGCAGCCTTTCATGATTATGAAATTTGGAAAATGGATGTCAAAACTTCTTTTTTAAATGGGATGTTGGTTAAAGACGTCTATATGACTCAACCCGAAGGGTTTTTCAAGTCAAAGAATGCCAATAAAGTATGCAAGCTGCAGAGATCCATTTATGGATTGAAGTAGGCATCAAGATCATGGAATGTTCATTTTATTGAGGCCATAAGAGAATTTCGTTTTGTCAAAAATGAAAGTGAGACTTGTGTCTATAAAAAGGTTTAAGGTAATGACATTGTTTTCCTATAGTTATATGTTTATGACATATTAATTATGGGAAACGGGGTACAAGTCTTACAGTTAGTTAATACTTGGTTAAATTAATGCTTTTCCATGAAGGACTTAGGTGAAGCAACCTACATTCTAGGGATCAAGATCTATCGAGATAGATCTCAAAGGTTGTTTGGTCTAATTCATAGTACATATATTGACAAGGTACTTAAAAGTTACAATATGGAACAATCTAAGAGAGGATCGTTACCTATGTCACATGGTATAAATCTCTCTAAGAAAATGTGTCCACAAAAATAGGAGGAGATTGATAGAATGAGTAGAATCTTTTATGCCTCAGCAGTGGGTTCTATCATGTATGTCATGCTATGTACAAGGTTTGATGTCGCATTTGCTTTAAGCATGGTGGGAAGATATCAAGCCAATCCAGGAGAGCTGCATTGGACAGCTGTTAAAAGTATCCTAAAGTACTTGAGGTGTAATAAGGATATGTTCCTGGTGTATGGAGGAGATGAGGAACTATTAGTGAGGGGATACACTAATGCTAGTTTCCAAACAGATCGTGATGATCTTAAATCACAGTCAGGCTACATCTTTTGCCTGAATGGTGGTGCAGTGAGCTGGAGAAGCTCGAAGCAAGCTGTGGTTGTTGATTCTACAGTAGAGTATGAATATATTGCAGCTTCCAATGCAGCAAAAGAAGAAGTCTGGATACACAGCTTTATCTCAATTCCCCATGTTCTTGATTCTCAAAAACTATGGTCAAACCAACACGACCATCGATCTGGTCATATACCATGCCTTTTCTATTCCATTCTACGCGCGTTCTTTGGCACGCCAAATAATTAAGCTCGCTGGAAACTCAATGCTTCATTGAGCGCGGCATACGGACGCGGAGATCTTGACCCGAGGATCACAGAACCACTTTATTCTCTTATTTCCGATTTAAATCGAACCCGGTATGGCGCGCGGAAGGATCCCGTGGTGCGGGTGCGACGAGGGTTCCTACGGTCCAAGGCAACGGTTCGGTTGGGCGAGCAGGCGACCGTGGCGGCTATTGCAGTGCAAGCAGGCGGTACGACCGAAGCAAGCCGTGTGCAAGGCGGAGGCGCAGTGGTTCCCGGTTCGTGACGGCCGCATGAATTTTGGAGGAGAAGAAACTTGAAGTTGGGGGCGCTAATTTTGGGAGAACAAATCATGAGAGGAATTTAGATTAGAGAGAGATAAATTAATGATGTTATAAAATAAAGGAAAGTATTTTGGGGCGTGATTGACATAAAGGAAAGAGGAGGCACTAGTTTGGGTGGTGCCTGGCTTTTGGGTGTGTTAAGTTAAGAATTAAATTAAATTCAAAATAATAATAATATAATAATGTTATTATTATTTTCATTGGGAAAACCGTATTTTGACGATATCTTCTTTGTGCGACCTCGGTTTCATGAACCGTCAGTGGCAGTGCGACCCTGACATCAAGACGGAATTTATGAGTCCAATATTGGATATATTTTTTTGGGTTTTTGGATCGGGTACCCGAAGCACTCAGAAAATCATAGATTTAATATTATTATTAAATCTTCGACCTGCTATAACTTGAGATCCGGACATCCGATTGACGTACCGTCGACTTTGTTGGATTCCTCTTGATGAGACGGTTCTTTTGGCATACTTCACCTGAGGTTTGGACACAGTTGGAGTAAGGCCGGGTTGGATTGTACCCGAAATCCAACCGGGCCCCTCGAACAGAAAAGCTGATAACTTTCAGATTGGACGTCCGTTTGACGAACCGTCTGCGGCGTTGGTGATCACGTTGAGAAACGGTCCCTAAGAGTATACCCTATGAGAGTTCGGGGTACAGTTGAGATACGGTCGGGTTGGTCTGTACACGAAACCAACCGGGCCCCTGAGACGAAAAGGCTAATAACTCACATACTAGGCGTCTGATTGACGCGTCGCCTGTTGTGTTGAGACCCCTATGACGAGGCGGTCCTTTGAGATACTTCTTCGTGGGACTTTGTGATACTTGGAGTATCGACCAGTAACTCGTGGAGCGGACCCTCCCGGAGACGAGCGTATGGAGTACGGAGACCGTGTAGCCGACTGAGACCTGACGACTTCTTGACCGACTCGACTTGGAGTGAGTTGACTAGCCCAGCGGACAGAGCACTACTTTGTTTGGGTGCAGACCCATGGCGGACGGAGAAATACAGTGTTTGGGTGCAGACCTGCGGTACTCGTCCGGAGAGTACCACTGTAGGCTATTAGGGGGGATGCACTACTGTGTTTGGGTGGAAGACCCCGGCGGGTAGCACTACTGTGTTTGGGTGGCTGACCCGCGGTACTCGACAGGAGGAGTACCTCAGTAGTCTTAGGTTAGTGAGCAATACCTCGGAGTCGTGACAGGATCACTGTACTCTCCAGAGACGGGGCTCTTCAACAGTTACGGTTTCGATAATGAAAATCATGGTTTGAGCTGAGTCTATGACCTTTGTGTTTACCTCTTGATTGAGATGGGTCACTTGATAACTTAGGAATATGTATGGGCATATACCTGGGTAGTGGTTATCCGTTGATTTCATAATCTTTGTGTTTCCTCATGATTGAGATGGGTTACTTGATAACTTAGGTATATGCATGGGCATATACCTAAGTTGAAGTTATCTGTTGAGATATTTCTTTTTGGTTATCCTTGTTAGATTTAGTGAGACCTTGAGGGTCTTGGTGTCCCTACTGATTATCGTTATACTCACCCCTGCATGGGCTATGCCCACACCTCGTTGTGTTGGTTGCAGACGACGGGCAACGATGACAGAGGCCGATTGTTCGAGGACTGGATGGTACCCGGAGGTGGACCTCACGACGAGTCAGTATCCGGAGGTGGACTTCACGACGAGACGACACTCGGAGGAGGTTGACGGGCGAGAGCGTTGTGGAGGCTATCTGTACCTACCCTTCAGGTAGGATCCGTGGTGGACGATCCAGGAGCTGCGCTATCTGTACCTACCCTTCAGGTAGGATCCGAGGAGGACGACCCAAGAGATGCTTCCATTCTTCCAGCTATTTGTCTTTTCTGCTGTACTTTCATTCAGTTGTAGTTGTACTTTTAGTTGGGTTTTTATTCTGGCCCACTTACTTTTCATCACTTTCTTTTGTACTTAGTGTATTACTTCCACTTGTACTATGTAACGTTTTGTTTACTTTTATAAAGGCAATTCATTCCCAGTTATCGAGATTTATTCCTTTGGTGCTAGTCGCCAGCCCTTGGCCTATGGAAGGCGGGCTTGGGGTAGTCACGACACGGGCCCCGAGGACGGGTCGTGACAAATTGGTATCAAAGGAGTCGGTTCTACCGCAGAACTTATAACTCTGATATTCCCTTTCTGTGAAATAATAGTGTTAAGGGTACCGAGTGTGGTTTTCAGTTCAGGGAGTCCAGTGTTGGTGCGGCGGCCGACGTATCCGTACAGCAGGACCCTGACTACTGATTTCCTACTTTGTGCATGAAAACACTGATTTCATGTGTGTTTACAAGAGTTTTAAAGTCTGCTCAAACCAGGTCAGCTCACCAGGTATAAATCGTTTGGCCGTGTCGTATCTGTTCAGGATGTCTCCATGTAGACAGTCAGTTGGAGTTCTGAGATAGTACACGATGATGGCCCACCGAGCGACGAGGCTTCAGTGCGGGGCCCTTTTTACTATGTTGTCACCCTCGGGTGGTGTACCAATAGCACCACCACCTGTTGGGCAACAGATGCCACAAGCTAAACTAGCTAACTATGCACGCTGGCAGAGTGCGTTTCATGAGTTCTAGCAGCAGCGTCCTCTGAGGATATGAGGCGAGGCAGATTTCCAGACAGCAGAGCACTGGCTGGAGGCGATTGTTAGAGTTTTCCGCCTAGCTGAGACATCAGTAGAGTGAATGGTGGACTTGACCACTAGTGTTTTCCAGTGAATGACCATGAGGATGTTCCGCATAGTGATGAGGCTTCGGTACATCGACCGATGCCTGAGATAGTGCCTTCGGGTAGTGTGTCATCTATACATCACTACCTGTTGGTCAGCATTTACAACTGGCGGTACCGATAGGTGACACATGTAAGCTTACTGTCTTACACGTGTTCTAACATCAGATACCCTCAAGTTCTGAGGCGAACCTGACTCACAGACGGCTGAGGACTGGCTTGAGGAGGTGGCTGGGAGTTTTCTAGAGCTTATACAGCTTCGGCAGGACGACGTGTCGGTAGTTGAGAATTCATCGAGGCGTACCGAACATTCTGGGTACTCGATGAATACGATTCGAGCCATAACTTTTTCCTCTATGCATTCCTACTCACGTTAGGGTTCTAGAGAGAACCTTGATGTTGAATGTTCTTTGGCTGAACGAATACAGCTAGAGAATGTTAGAAGTTGGGACGCAGCGAGCTGGTGCCAGTCTCAGAGACTTGGGCGTGCGAATGTTTCAAGAAGAGGAAATGTTAAGGACAGATAAATCTGCAGAGCGTCAGATGTGGAGGCAGAGCTAGGAGAGCAACATGAGGTGGTGTACATTTCAACATGTTACAACCACTTGCCTTTGTTGTCCCCTCCAGGATCAGGGAGCTGGAGGGAAGGGGAGAAGAGTAGCTATATGTGGTCAAGGAGTGCGACCGAAAGGGCTCTAAGGATGATTCGAAGTGCGGACTTTGTCTTCTACTAGCTGTCGTAGCCACAGACATCGATACAAATCATCCCTTCCTTCCATGAATCTAGTCCCAGACCTAGAGTTTCTGGTTAAGCCGTTGACTTGACCCTCACATCTGGAGATACCTTTGGGAGGAGACTCGATAGTCACACTTACGCCGATAGTGTGATTTGACCCTTGAGGCGAGAGTCTTGGTTGGGACCTCTTGGTGGCAGCATCGAGGCCTTACGACGTTAGTTTGAGTATGGATTGGGAATTCACTACTCATACTCAAATTGAAGGTATTAGGCAAACTTCGAGATGGGTTTTCATTGGTCGACGAAAAGGAAACCCCAGGCAGCACAGGATAAACTCGTGCATGGGAGGGTGCAGCCGATCATTCTTGGGTCGGCCAGCCTTACCCTCGTGGCAGCAGGAGTTTGAGTTTCAGTTCTAATCAGGAAAGGGAGACCTCTAGAGTTCGAGGATGGCGACCACGTTCTTATACGGGTCTCACCTCGACGAGGTTTACGAAGATGTAGCTGAGGCGGTGAGATATCTCCAAGGTTCAACGGATCTTTCTAGGTCCCCAGCAGGGTCAGCGAGGTGGTTTACCGCTTCACCTTTCCACCTCAGTTGCACCGGGTGCATGAAATCTTCCACGTACCTCAGCTGAGGAGATACGTTCATGATCCTTCACACATCATCGACCTCAGGGAGTTGGACGTCGATGATAGGGCGACATGCACGGAGGTTCCAGTGGAGATCTAGGATCGACAGGAGCGAGTCCTACGTGAACGGTCGATTCCTCAGGTGCACTTTCACTGGCAGCACGGGAACCTCCAGGAGATCACATGGGAGCGGAAGGCTCAGATGCATGCTCAGTACCACTTTTGTTTCCCTAGTTTGTGTTATAGCTTTACGGGGACGTAAAGCCCTGATGTGGGAGTAATGTAAAGACCCGGAAATTTCAAGGAATTTTTTTAATAATTTCTTTTGAATTTTACGAGTACGCAGTTTCTGACGGCACCTGATTCTGAGGCCTGGTGTGCCCGGAATAATTTTCTGAAATTTTGTTAAGCTTAAATTAAAACGCGTAAGCAATTTTACTAAAAAAGTGTAATAACTCTTAAACGGTTACTCGAATCAAAAATCTGAGGGCACTGTTGCGCTCAGGATGGCGGGTTTACCCTAGGCGCGACTTATGTTTAGTCAGCGCGGGCCTCTTGTGAGAAATTCCAAAAATGGCATAACCGTAAATAAAATAATTAAATAAATTATTTTATTTTTCAAATGCTTATAACTCAAAAAAGGTAGCTCGGATTAAAAATCTGAGATATCCACTGAACTCGTGAGGGCATGGTTTATTCAAGAAGATACTAACTTTGGTCGGCGCGGGCCACCGGAAAAAGTTAGTTTTTGGCCGCAAATAAAATAATAAAATAAAAATTATTTTATTGTAAAATTCGTATCTTTTAAATGGTAACTCGGATTGAAAATCTGAGAGTACTGTTGGATTCTTTGGGGTGTGTTTCACTTAGGCAGAGCCTAACCTTGACCAGCGCGGGTCGAGGGTGACTGATAATAATTTTCCAAACTTTTTTCGGGTACGTTCAGTAAACGTACGTGTGGGTTTTCCTATATTTTGAACCGGTACTCAGAATTGAAATCTGAGGGCACTGATGAACTCGCAGCACCAGTAATTGCTTAAGGGGACCTTTACCACAGTTGCGTTTTAAGCGGGTTGAGAATTAATTTTTGGGGAATTAGTTTAAAATAAATAAAATTGGTGTGTACAATTTTATTTATATCTGGGGTGGTTAAATTCTACAAAGGGTAATTAAGGGTGGGACCACAACCACCTAACTACCCTTGTGTGGATATTTAGAAGTTGGGGCCCACACGAGCCCCAACCTTTCATCTCCCCATAACCACTCTTAAACCCCCCCCCCTTAAACCCCCTTTTTAATTAATTTGTTAACTCCTCAAATCCCATATTAATGAGATCTCTCTATATTCCTCTAATTAAGTTTGTCAACATAATTAAATTAATGGTTTCATTAATTAAATTGGTACATCACAATTTGAATTATTTTGTGTTGCATGACACTTCTTTAAATGGGAGAAGTCATTTGTAATATTTGCGATAGTAAATTTTTCGATGGGAAACCTCTGGAGGATTAGAAAGAGAGGTGTTCTTCCTCCGAAAAAGAACGTGAAGTCCCGAAGACAACTCTTCCTCCGACAACAACGGAATCGACACCATTCTTCTGCGACGTCTGACCACAGTGACGTTCGTCTTCCGCGGTTTGACGACGTGCGACGTCTTTGCGATGTAGGGGAATATTGGATATTGCTCATTTATATGGTTTATACCCTCGAGCTTGAGCGTTTATTTGTAGGATTTATCTTTGTGAATTCCTTACCCCAATTGAATTTTCATGACGAACGCGAATTAAATGAATTAATTCGCGGATCGAAAAACCATGGGTTGAATCAATCTCTTATTGTTTTTATTGAAAATATCAAAGTATGATGAATAACTTTTTCTCAATTCCCCATGTTCTTGATTCTCAAAAATGATGGTCAAACCAACACGACCATCGATCCGCTCATATACCATGCCTTTTCTATTCCATTCTATGCACGTTCTTTGGCACGCCAAATAATTAAGCACGCTGGAAACTCAATGCTTCGTTGAGAGAGACATACGGACGCGGTGATCTTGACCCGAGGATCACAGAACCACTTTATTCTCTTATTTTCGATTTAAATCGAACCCGGTATGGCGCGCGGAAGGATCCCGTGGTGCGGGTGCGACGAGGGTTCCTGCGGTCCAAGGCGACGGTTCGGTTGGGCGAGCAGGCGACCGGGGCAGCTGGTGCAGCGCGAGCAGGCGGTGCGACCGAAGCAAGCTGTGTGCAAGGTGGAGGCGCAGTGGTTCCCGGTTCGTGAGGGCCGCGTGAATTTTGGAGGAGAAGAAACATGAAGGTGGGGTGCTAATTTTGGGAGAAAAAATCATGAGAGGAATTTAGATTGGAGAGAGAAAGATGAAAAATAAATTAATGATGTTATAAAATAAAGGAAAGGATTTTGGGGTGTGATTGACATGAAGGAAAGAGGAGGCGCTAGTTTCGGTGGTGCGTGGCTTTTGGGTGTGTTAAGAATTAAATTAAATTCAAAATAATAATAATATAATAATTTTATTATTATTTTCATTGGGAAAACCGTATTTTGACGGTATCTTTTTCGTGTGACCTTGGTTTCATGAATTGTCAGTGGCAGTGAGACCCTGACTTCGAGACGGAATTTATGAGTCCAATATTGGATATCTTTTCGGGTTTTTGGATCGGGTACCCGAAGCGCTCGGAAAATAATAGATTTAATATTATTATTAAATCTTCGACCTGCTATAACTTGAGCTCCGGACGTCCGATTGACGTACCGTCGACTTTGTTGGATTCCTCTTGATTAGAAGGTTCTTTTGGAATACTTCACGTGAGGTTTGGATGCAGTTGGAGTAAGGCCGGGTTGGATTGTACCTGAAATCCAACCGGACCCCTGGAATGGAAAAGCTGATAACTTTCAGACCGGATGTCCGTTTGACGAACCTTCAGAGGCGTTGGTGATCACGTTGAGAAATAGTCCCTAAGAGTATACCCTATGAGAGTTCGGGGTACAGTTGAGATACGGTCGGGTTGGTTCGTACACGAAACCAACCGGGCCCCTGGGACGAAAAGGCTAATAACTCACAGACCGGACATCCGATTGACGCACCGTCTGTTGTGTTGAGACCCCTATGACAAGGCAGTTCTTTGAGATACTTCTTCGTGGTACTTTGTGATACTTGGAGTATCGACCAGTAGCTCGTGGAGCGGACCCTCCCGGAGACGAGCGTACGGAGTACGGAGACGAGCGTACGGAGTACGGAGACCGTGTAGCTGGATGAGACCTGATGACTGCTTGACAGACTCGACTTGAAGTGATTCGACTAGCCCAGTGGACGGAGCACTACTTTTTTTGGGTGTAGACCCATGGCAGACAGAGCACTACAGTGTTTGGGTGCAGACACGCGGTACTCGTCCGGAGAGTACCTCTGCAGGCTATTAGGGGGGATTCACTACTGTGTTTGGGTGGCAGACCCCAGCGGGTAGCACTACTGTGTTTGGGTGGCTGACCCACGGTACTCGATAGGAGGAGTACCTCAGCAGTCTTAGGTTAGTGAGCAGTACCTCGGAGTCGTGACAGGATCACTGTACTCTCCAGAGACGGGGCTCTTCAGCAGTTACGGTTTCGATAATGAAAATCCTGGTTTGAGTTGAGTCTATGACCTTTGTGTTTACCTCTTGATTGAGATGGGTCACTTGATAACTTAGGAATATGTATGGGAATATACCTGGGTAGTGGTTATCCGTTGATTTCATAATCTTAGTGTTTCTTCATGATTGAGTTGGGTTACTTGATAACTTAGGTATATGTATGGGCATATAACTAAGTAGAAGTTATCTGTTGAGATCTTTCTTTTTGGTTATCCTTGTTGGATTTAGTGAGACATTGAGGGTCTCGGGGTCCCTACTGAGTATCGTTATACTCACCCCTGCACGGGCTATGCCCGCACCTCGTTGTGTGGGTAGCAGACGACAGGAAGCGCTGACAGAGGCCGAGTGTTCGAGGACTGGACGGTACCCAGAGGTGGACCTCACGACGAGTCAGTATCCGGAGGTGGACTTCATGACGAGATGACACTCGGAGGAGGTTTATGGGCGAGAGCATTGTGGAGGCTATCTGTACCTACCCTTTAGGTAGGATCCGTGGTGGACGATTCAGGAGCTGCGCTATCTGTACCTACCCTTCAGGTAGGATCCGAGGAGGACGACCCATGAGCTGCTTCCATTCTTCCAGCTATTTGTCTTTTCTGCTGTACTTTCGTTCAGTTGTAGCTTTACTTTCAGTTGGGTTTGTATTCTGGCCCACTTACTTTTCAGCACTTTCTTTTGTACTTAGTGTATTACTTCCACTTGTACTCTGTAATCTTTTGTTTACTTTTATAAAGGCAATGCCTTCCCAGTTATCGGGATTTACACCTTTGGTGCTAGTCGCCAGCCCCTGGCCTGTGGAAGGCGGGCTTGGGGTAGTCACGGCACGGGCCCCGAGGACGGGTCGTGACACCCTCACTTTCCCTAACTCCTCTAAACCCCCCACTTAAGATGTGTAACTCATCTTAACTTTTAAACTTCCCATTAATTGGGTGACTTCCCCTCTCCTCACATTTAATCATGCCAACACACTAATTCAATTAATTGAATTAAGTTTTTTAATTTTTAACTCATGGTATGACTTAATAAAATAAGAAGAACTTATTTTATTTTTTGGGTTAGATTGGTTGTGTTGAGGATTCGAGGAGAGAACTATAAGTCTCTTGAACGACTTCATTTTCTCCGGCGAAGAATGTCTTCATACTCAACGAAGAATGAAAACACTTCGTCAAGGATCATCGACTCAGCGACCCGGTATCTTCGGTCCTCTTCTTCCTCTAGAACAAAGGAGGATACACAGACGCGGAAACTCGCCAACGACGTGTCGTTCCTTCTCCTCTCCGCAGCTGGTGTGAGACGTTGTTCCCTTCTCGGATGCACGCCAATGCCGTCATCGAAACCACCCCCGCAACGCTAGCTTCTACGAACTTCAATTGAGGTAGGGGTTGTCTTTACATTCGAGATTGTTTTGACATTCATCATTAATTTCTTTTGGCTGCCTGTTATCAATATAACGGGAGGGGGTCGGACCACACGAACATGGCCGAACCTCCTCCCCTTTTGATGTTGATCACCGTTGTGGTTTGGAACGGAGGTGGCGCCATGAAACGGCACCACACGGGAATGAGGGAAACCGCGGAGAATAAGCGCGGCGCCGTCACGCCGTGCCGGTGAGGCTGAAAGAGGCCGCGGCCGAAGCCGGACCGCGACGGAGGAGCGCGGCGCCGTCGCGCCGCGCCGGAGCACCAGGAGGCCGCGGCCGGGGCGGGCCGTGGCAGAGGGGCGCGGCGCCGTCATGCCACACCGGCCGAAGAGGAGCTGTGGCGGTTCGACAGAGGCGGCCGGGCTCGGCCGGCCGCCAACACCAGCAGGAGGCGGGACAGGCGGGTCCCGCCGCAGCCACACCGGCCAGCCAACGTGGCTGGCCGTTTTGGGAAGTCCGAGGGTTGTAACCCCCGGCGGCAGGAAAGGGTGGGCCCCTCCATGTGGGGTCTGTCGTTCAAAAATGAGGGGGGTAGCCCCCCCCCCGCCCCCTTCCGCGTCCGCTCAGCGCGCGGGCGCCCGCACCTGGCCGAACCCGCCACGCCGGGCCGGACCGCCTGCACTGGGCTGAGCCGCCCGTGCTGGGCCGGACCCCTACGTCAGGCTGGGCGGCGCCGGCTGGGCCGGACCCGGACCCGGGTCGGGTCGACCCGGTTCGGGCCAACCCAGGGGGTATTGGGCCGGGTCGGACCGGGCCCAAACCCCCTGTTTTCAGATAGATCCGTTCAAACGCCCATATCTTGGGCTACGGACCTCCGATCGATGCACCGTCAGTTGCGTTGGGATCCTTGGATCAAGGCGGTTGTTTCAGTATATTATAATTAATGTTTCGGAGAACTTTGGGAATGGTTGGGTCGGTTCGAACACGAAACCAACCGGGCCCTCGGAGCGGAAACGCTTATAACTTGAGCTCCGGACGTCCGATAAACGTGCCGTCGACTTTGTTGGATTCCTATTAGTGAGACGGTTCTTTTGGCTTACTCCGATCGAGGTTTGTATGCGATTGGAGTACGGTCGGGTTTGTTTTGGCTTAAAAACCAACCGGGTCCCTAGGACGAAAAAGCCAATAACTCTCAGACCGGGCGTCCGATTGATGCGTCGTCTGTCGCGTTGAGTTCCTATCAACGAGGCGGAATTTTGTGATACATCCACTCTGGACTTCGTGAAAGTTGATGTATCGGCCCCTTGGCTCGTGAGGCAGACCCTCCCGGAATCAAGCTTGCTGTGTGCGGGAACCCTAGAGCTGGTTGCGATGAAGATGACGACTTCTGTATTGGGATCCTCCATGGGTGTACAAGGATGACTACCATACTAGGATCCTCCGTGGGTTCGACGTGGAAGACTACCATACTAGGGATCCTCCGTGGGTTCGACGAGGATGACTACCGTACTAGGATCCTCAGTGGGTTCGACGTGGATGACTACTGTACTGGGATCCTCCGTGGGTTCGACGAGGACGACTACGGTACTGGGATCCTCCGTGGGATCGACGACGACGACTACCGTACTGGGATCCTCTGTGGGTTCGACGAAGATTCCTACCATGTTGGGATCCTTCGTGGGTTCGACAACGATGACTTCTATACTTGAATCCTCTGTGGGTTCGGCAATGACGATATCTGTACTTGGAACCTTTGTGGGTTCGGCAGAGGAGATGATTTAGAGGCTACATCAATCATCTCCACCCCTCTTTGTGATGAGTATACATGTGTGTGCTGATTCTTGACTTTCAATCAATATCTTTGATATGATTGACTTGTTTTCCTGTGTGGATTGGGACGTACCTTCTTATGTGGATTGTGTTATACTTTCCTGTGTGGACTAGATTGTACTTGAGCTCATGAGTTGGAGCAGAACTAGAATTGATGACTTAGGTATATGTATGGGCATATACCTAAGTAGTGTTGGTTGATACTTGTGTTCGTATATTTCCTTTGTGGTTTATCTTTTTTGGATTCTGGGAGAACTTCGGGAGTGTTAGGGTCCCTACTGAGTATCGTATACTCACCCCTGCACGGGCTTCGCCCGCACTACGATGTGTTGGTTGTAGATGACGGACAGCACTGATCGTGGTTGAGGCTTGAGGAGCGGATGGTACCCAGAGGTGGACTATCAGGTGGGACATACACGGAGAGGACGGCCAGACTCGAGGAGCCGACGAGACTAATTATACTCACCCTTCAGGTGGGAGTTCCTAGAGGACGTCCTGGCGGTTTCTACTAGTATTTCAATTGTTTTACTTTACTTTTCAGTTGTACTGCACTTTCAGTTCGGTTTGTATACTGGCCCATTTACTTTCCAGCACTTGCTTGTGTATACAGTTTACTTAGTGTTTAATTTAGTTTGCGTACTCTTTGGTAATTTTTTTTCTTTTATAAGGGAAATGAATTCCCTTTTATCGAGATTTACGCCTTGGGTGCTAGTCTCCAACCCCTGGCCTATGGAAGGCGGGCTTGGGGTAGTCACGGCACGGGCCCCGAGGACGGGTCCTGACAAATTGGTATCAGATGAGTTATTTTCTACCGCAAAACTTAGTACTCCGATCTATCTTCTATGTGAAACAATATTGTTAAGGGTATTGAGTGTGGTTATCAGTCCAGGGAGTCCAGTGTTGGTGTGGCGACCGACGAATCCATACACCAGGACCCTGACTTCTGATTTCCGACTCAGTGAACGAAAACATTGATTGCATGTGTGTTTCAAAGTTTTCTTTGTAATTACTTGTGTCAGGTCACCAGGTATACCGTATTGACCATGGAGCACCTGTTTCTTTTCAGGATGGACCCACGACGACAATCATCTAGGGTTCCGAGCATCGTACGAGATGGCAGCCCACCGAGCGACGAGGCCTCGTTGTAGGGCCCCATTACAGCGGAGGCACCGGCAGTACCTCTACCCGCCGAGCCACCGATGCCACCAGCCCCAACATCTGAGGGTGCACGTCGCCTTAGTGCACTGTATAAGTTTCAGCGTCAGAGACCGCCCAGGTTCCGTGGGGAGATGGACCCTCAGGTAGCCGAGGATTGGCCGGAGGCTATTGTTCGAGTTTTCAGATTAGTAGGGACACCAGGTGACCTCATGGTGATCCTTGCGGCGAGTCTCCTGCATGCCGCAATAGGTAGATGGTGGAGCCTGATGCTCCAGGTGCATGATGAGGCATCTCTTCTTTGGATGGACTTTGAGACCCTCTTCCTCTTGGAGTTCATTCCAGCCACCCTCCATACAATGCGCATTCAGGAGCTACTACAGCTGCGGCAAGGTAGCATGACGGTAGCCCAGTACTCTGTGAGATTTACTGATCTCTCGCGCTATTCCACGGACATGGTACGAGACCCATTCTTCCAGGCCCGGACCTTCGAGCAGGGACTGAGGCATGAGATCAGGGCTTCGATGATCTCCCTCAACATCCCAACGTAGGCATGGGTGTTGGAGAGAGCCCTTCTAGTGGATATTTTTCTCACTGAGGAGTCACCAGCGGTGAGACCCTCCGTAGGACGACCCGCAACGGAGTCTTCTGCAGCCGGCAGTAGAAAGATGATGCAGAGGACCAAGCGGGCCCGACCATCAGATGAGCAGTCTTAAGAAACAGGTTCGTTTGTGTGGGGCACACGAAACAGAGCCAACCACACGAGGAGCAGACAGTGTTATGCATGTGTTGGGCAGGGTCACATGGCACGAGACTGTCCGACCCGCCTTGCAGATGACCAGCAGGCGGTAGGGGGACCTCCTAGGTAGAGGTTTGACCATGGAGGTATACAGGGAACGGGCGGATGAGGTAGAGGAGCTAGCCGAGCAGTGGGTGGTGGGCAACACTTTGAGGCCCTTCCACCACCACCACCAGGAAGACCACCCCAACCGCAGGGAACGGGTGGACAGTGGAGAGCTCAGCTTCAGGCAGGTGAGGCCTACGAACATGGAGATCTAGGAGCAGATGGACAAGAGCAGGACTAGCTCTAGACATGGATACTTTTATTCATGATGCTTCTAGCTTCGTTGATGTTTTGATTGTGGATGCCTTGTGTCTTTGTACCTTGAGCTGCAGTAATAAAAACACTTTTTCTTGTGACGTTTTCTTCCCTTTCATTTTTATGTAGTTGATACTGTGTAAAGACCCGTAAATTTAAAGGAAATTTTTTTTCTTAAATTCTTCGGGATTTTATGAGTACATAGTTTCTGAAGGATCTTGATTCTGAGGCCCGGTGTTCCCGGAATCAATTTTCTAAATTTAGCTCGGGTACGTTCAGTGAACGAACGAGCGAGTTTTTCTAACTTTTGAACCAGTGATCAGAATTAAAATCTGAGGGCACCGATGAATTCACAGTGCCGGGATTCGCTTAGGCGAATCTTAACTTCGGCCGTCAAGGGTTGAGAGAAAAAGTTATTTTTTCGGACCTTCAAGAAAAATAATAAAATAATTTAAATGAATTATTTTAATTTTTCCTTCTCCCTTTTTGGGTGGCAGGGTAGCGACAGGGCGGTGACGATGCACATCAATGAGGCTCATTAATGGGTCATTAAACTCACAGCGTAGCGATGCTTTAATGACACCATTATGGCAATGCTGCGATGTGCTCCTTTATATTTTGGCACACCGAGAATGTGTGGAGGAAAGAAATTGGGGGATTCGCGGGCGAACCTCTGATGGACTTCTGCCCCAGCGAAGAACGAAGAACGCCGAAAAAACTTCTTCTTCTTCGACACCTTTTGAATATCGGAGTCGGAAAGTGACGCAGACGCCTTAACCCCCCTTGAGGACGAACGCGCGACAACGAACTACTAAGAGGTAGGGGTTAATTCTTCGTTAAAGTATTATTTAATGAACTTCGTTGTTAAATGATTAGCCTCTTGTTATCGATATAACGGGAGGAGGTCAGACCAAAAAAACATGACCGATCCTCCTCCCCTTTTGTTGTTGATCTTCGTTGAAGCTTGAAACGACGGTGGGGCGGTGTCGTTGCACCGTGCGGGAACGAAAAAGGGCCGCGACCGAGGCGGGCTGTGGCGACGGTGCGCGGAGCCGTCGCGCCGTGCCGGTGAGTCCGAAGGAGGCCGCGACCAAGGGTGGTCCGTGGCGGTTCAGTGGAGCGGCTGAATGAGCCGGCCTCCGGCACCAGCTGGAGGCGGGACCCCCTCGGGTCCCTTGGTTACATTAAAGGCCGACCTTAACGGACGACCGTTTCCTCAATCAAGGGGGGGGGGGCACCGCCCCCCTTCACATCCCGATCGGCCGAGAGCCGAGCCGCGCATGGTCGGGCTGCGCCTTATCGGTCCGGACCCGGACCCAGGTCGGGTCGACCCGGTTCGGGCTGACCCAGGGGGTATTGGGCCGGGTCGGACCGGGCCCAAACCCCCTGTTTTCGGATAGATCCGTTCGAATGACCATATCTTGGGATACGGACCTCCGATCGACGCACCGTCTATTGTGTTCGGATCCTTGGATTGAGACGGTCGTTTCGGTATATTACACTCATGGTTTTGGAGAACTTTGGGTATGGCCGGGTTGGTTCGAACACGAAACCAACCGGGCCCTCGGAGCGGAAACACTTAAAACTTGAGCTCCGGACTTCCGATTGATGTGCCGTTGACTTTGTCGAATTCCTCATAGTGATATGGTTCTTTTGGCTTACTCCACTCGAGGTTTGGATGCAGCTGGAGTATGGCCGAGTTGGTTTTAGCTTAAAAACCAACCGGGCCCCTGGGACGGAAAAACCAATAACTCTCAGACCAGACGTCCGATTTACGCGTCGTCTGTCGCGTTGAGTTCTTATTGACGAGACGAATCTTTTTGATACATCAAATCTGGACTTCGTGATAGTTGATGTATCGTCCCCTTGGCTCGTGGAGTGGATCCTCCCGGAATAGAGTGTGCTGTGTGCGGGAACCCTAGAGCTGGTTGCGACGAAGATGACGACTTCCGTACAAGGATCCTCAGTGGGTTCGACGAGGAAGACTACCGTACTAGGATCCTCAGTGGGTTCGATGAGGAAGACTATAGTACTAGGATCCTCAGTGGGTTCGACGAGGACGAATACAATAATAGGATCCTCATTGGGTTCGACGAGGACGACTACCGTACTAGGATCCTCTGTGGGTTCGATGACGACGTCTACCATACTAGGATCCTCCATGGGTTCGACGGCGACGTCTACTATGCTAGGATCCTCTGTGGGTTTGATGACAATGACTTATGTACTAGGATCCTCTGTGGGTTCAGCAGCGTTGTCGAATGTACTTGGATCCTCCGTGGGTTCGGCAGCGATGACTACTATACTTGGATTCTCCGTGGGTTCGGTAGTGACGACTTCTGTACTAGGATCTTACATGGGATCAACAGAGGAGATGATTCAGAGACTACATCTAATAATATCCACCTTTCTTCAAGAAGTAGTATACCTATGTGAGCTGAGTCTTGATTTTCAATTATCATCATTGATATGATTGACTTGCTATCCTGTGTGGACTGGGTTGTGTTATCCTGTGTCGACTGGGTTATGCTATGCTGTGTGGACTGGGTTGCGTTATCCTGTGTAGACTGGGTTGTGCTATCCTGTGTGGACTGGGTTGTGGTATCCTGTGTAGACTGGGTTGTGCTATCCTATGTGGACTGGGATGTGCTATCCTCTGTCGACTGGGTTGTGCTATCCTGTGTGGATTGGCTTGTGCTATCCTATGTGGACTGGGTTGTGCTTTCCTGTGTGGACTGGGTCGAGCTTTCCTGTGTGGATTGGGTTGTACTTGGGCTCGAGAGTGGGAGCCGTTTTGTAATTGTTGACTTAGGTATATGTATGGTCATATACCTAAGTAGAGCTGGTTGATACTTCATGTTTGTATTTTACTTTGTGGTTTCTGGGAGACCTTTAGGAGTCTCGGGGTCCCTACTGAGTATCGTATACTCACCCCTGCATGGGCTATGCCCGCACTACATTGTGTTGGATGCAGATGATGGAAAGCACTGATCGAGGTGGAGGCTTGTGGAGCTGGACGGTACCCGAAGGTGGATCACTTGGTGGGAAGTGCACAGAGCAGACGGACGGACCAAGGAGCTGAGGAGACTATCTATACCCACCCTTCAGGTGGGATTTCCGGAGGATGACTCGGTGTTGCTGTTTTAATTTCTACTACTGTACGTTCCTTTCAATTGTACTGTACTTTTAGTTGGGTTTGTATACTGGCCCATTTTCTTTCAGCACTTACCTTGTACCCAGTTTTACATAGTGTTTACTTCACTTGAATACTCTGTGGTGTTTGTTTACTCTTTAAAGGCAATTCCTTCCCTTCTTTTGGGTTTTACGCCATTGGTGCTAGTCGCCAACCCCTGGCCTATGGAAGGCAGGCCTGGGGTAGTCACGGCACGGGCCCCGAGGACGGGTCGTGACAAATTGGTATCAGAGGAGTTGGTTCTACCGCAGAATTTAGGACTCGGATAATTTATTCTATGTGAAGCAATAGTGTTAAGGATATTGAGTGTGGTTATCAGTCCTGGGAGTCCAATGTTGATGTGGTGGCCGACGTATCCATACACCAGGACCCTGACTCCTGATTTCCGACTCAGTACACAAAAACATTGATTGCATGTGTGTTTCAAAAGTTTTATTTGTGATTACTTTCTGTTAGCTCAACAGGTATACTGTATTGACCATGGTGCACCTGCTTCTTTTCAGGATGGCCCCACGATGATAGCCAGCTAGGGTTCCCAGTTACGTGCGAGATGGAAGCCCACCGAGTGACGAGGGCTCGGTGCAGGGCCCCATTACAGCGGAGGCACCGAAGGTACCTCTACCCGCCGAGCCACCGATGCCACCAGCCCCAATAGCTGAGAGTGCACGTCGCCTGAGTGCACTACATGAGTTTCAGCATCATAGACCTCCCAGGTTCCGCAGGGAGACAGACCCTCAGGCAGCCGAGGATTGGCTGGAGGCTGTAGTTCGAGTCTTCAGATTGGTTGGGACACCAGCAGATCTCATGGTGATCCTTACGGTGAGTTTGTTGCATGTGACAACAGGTAGATGGTGGATCCTGATGCTCCAAGTGCACGACAAGGCATCTCTGCTTTGGACGGACTTCGAGAGCCTCTTCCTCTCAGAGTTCATTCCAGCCACCCTCCGTGCGGTGCACATTCAGGAGTTACTATAGCTGCGGCAGGGCAGCATGAAAGTAGCCCAGTACTCAGCGAGATTTACCGACCTCTCTGGCTACTCCACATATATAGTATGGGACCCATTATTTAGGTCCCGGGCCTTCGAGCAGGGACTGAGGAATGAGATCAGGGCTTCGATGATCTCCCTCAACATCCCGATGCAGGTGGGGGTGCTGGAGAGAGCCCTTCTAGTAGAGAGTTTTCTCACTGAGCAGTCATCAGCGGCGATACCCTCCACAGGACGACCCGCAACTGAGTCTTCTACATCCGGAAGTAGACAGATGACTTAGACGACCAAGCGGGCCAGAACACCAGATGAGCAATCTCAGGAAATAGGTTCGGTTGTGCGGGGAAAACGAAACAGAGCCAGCCACACGAGGAGAAGACAGTTCTATGCAAGCGGCGAGCAGGGTTACATGGCTCGAGACTGCCCGAACCACCCTGCAGATGAGAAGCAGGTGGTAGAGGGGCATCCCAGGCAGAGGTTCGACCATGGAGGTCCACAGGGGACAGGCGGACGAGGCAGAGGAGCTGGCCGAGCAGCGGGTGGTGGGCGACGCTTTGAGGCCCTACCACCACCACCACCAGGAGGACCACCCCGACCGCAGGGAACGGGTGGATAGGGGAGAGCTCAGCTTCATACAGCTGAGGCCTATGACCATGGAGCTCTGGGAGCAGATGGACAGGAGCAGGACTAGATCCAGACATGGAGACTTTTTTTCATCATGCTTCTAGCTTTGTTGATGTTTTGTTTGTGGATGCTTTGTGTCTTTGTACCTTGAGCTGCAGTAATAAAAGACACTTGTTCTTGTGACGTTTTCTTCCCTATCCTTTTTATGTAGTGGATACTGAGAGGTTATGGTTAAAACCATTGACTTGACCCTCACTTTCAATATTCCTACTGGAGGAGACCTAGTGACCACACACTGCTGCCGACAGTGTGACTCGACCCTTGGAGGCGAGAGTAACGGTTGGATCTCTTGGTAGTAGCATCGAGGCCTTACGACGTCGTCCATGGCATGAAATAGTACCATTCATGACAGGATTGACTGTATTAGTCAAAGGACGTGGTTCATCCAGGGGATGAGACCTGATTTCTCTTTTCGGCAGAGGAGGAATCTCAGCAGCTCATGTAGATTGTAGACGAAGAAGGGTGGAGTTGAGTTCTTACAAATGGTCAGTCTCACCCATTGTTTGTCGAGTGAACGGTTTACGGTTCTCACCAACTTAATAGTCTCAGGTGTATCTTTTCTCATAAGGACATGAACCTGAGATAACGGCGATGGCTTGAGTTCCTCCAGGACTATGACATCGAGACAGGTTATACTCTTGGGAAGGGGAACGTTGTAGCAGATGCTCTTGGTAGGAGATCGGGCATTCATCTGTTAGGAGTGGCGATACGACAGTTGGCCGCGTTTTCAGATATACTTTGTGGATAGTGTTGGAGTGAGTATGTGTAGAACCAGAGATCGTTCTGGCTATGTCGGGGAAGGTGCAGATCATCCTGGAGAGGATGGGGACTGCACAGAGCTGATAGAAGTGTTATGCTGTTAGGAGGCGGAGAACACTAGAGTTCAAGGATGGAGACCACGTTTTCTTATGGGTCTCACCCCGACGTGGATTATGGAGATTTGGCCATGGAGGCAAGTTATCTCTGCGCTTCATCATACCTTTCCAGGTCCTCAGCAGGGTAGGTGAGGTGGCTTACCGCCTGGCCCTTCCACCTCAGCTGCACCGGGTGCACGACGTCTTTCACATATCTCAGCTGAGGAGATATGTGCACGACCCTACGCATATCATCGACCATGGGGAGTGGGAGGCTCAGATGCATGCATAGTACCCTCATTTGTTCTCCTAGTTTGTGATGTATCTTTACGAGGACGTAAAGCCCTGAGGTGGGAGTAATGAAAAGACCCATAAATTTAAAGGAATTTTTTTTCTTAAATTCTTTGGGATTTTACGAGTACGCAGTTTCTGACGGCACTTGATTCCGAGGCTTGGTGTGCCCGGAATCAATTTTCGAAGTTTATCTCAGGTACATTCAGTGAACGAACGAGCGAGTTTTTCTAAATTTTGAACCGGTGCTCGGAATTAAAATCCGAGGGCACCGATGAATTCGCAGCACCGGGATTCTCTTAGGCGAAGCTTAACTTTGGCCATCAAGTGCCGATAGAAAAAGTTATTTTTTCGTACCTTCAAGAAAAATAATAAAATAATTTAAATGAATTATTTTAATTTTTCCTTCTCCCTTTTTGGGTGGCGGGGCAGCGACAGGGCGGTGACGATGCACATCAATGAGGCTCATTAATGGGTCATTAAACTCATAGCGTAGCGACGCTTTAATGACACCATAATGGCAACGTTGCGAAGTGCTCCTTTATATTTCGGCACACCGAGAATGTGTGGAGGAAAGAAATTGGAGGATTCACTGGCGAACCTCTGAAAGAATTTTTCCCCAGCGAAGAATGAAGAACGCTGAAAAAACTTCTTCTTCTTCGACGCCTTTAGAATATCGGAGCTGGAAAGCGACGCGGACGCCTTAACCCCCCTTGAGGACGAATGTGCGACAACGAACTACTAAGAGGTAGGGGTTAATTCTTCGTTCAATTATTCGTTCAAGTATTATTTAACGAACTTCGATGTTAAATGATTGGCCTCTTGTTATCGATATAATTGGAGGAGGTCGGACCACACAAACACGACCGATCCTCCTCCCCTTTTGTTGTTGATCTTCATTGAAGCTTGAAACGACGGCGATGCAGTGCCGTTGCGTCACGTGGGAACGA
This sequence comes from Viscum album, assembly GCA_963277665.1. Classification (NCBI taxonomy): domain Eukaryota; kingdom Viridiplantae; phylum Streptophyta; class Magnoliopsida; order Santalales; family Viscaceae; genus Viscum; species Viscum album. The sequence continues at coordinate 693,016,042 of OY728167.1, forward strand.
AAAAGGGCCGCGACCGAGGCGGGCCGCGGTGATGGTGCGTGGCGCCGTCGCGCCGTGCCGGTGAGGCCGAAGGAGGTTGCGGCCAAGGGTGGACTGCAGCGGAGGGTCGCGGCGCCATAGCGCCGTGACAAACGGGCAGGAGCCGTGGCGGTTCAGTGGAGCGGCTGGCTGAGCCGGCCGCCAACACCAGCTGGAGGCGGGACCCCCCTCGGGTCCCGTGGATACATTAAAGGCCGACCTTAATGGCCAGCCGTTTCCTCAATCAAGGGGGGGGGGGCAGCGCCCCCCTTCTCATCCTGCTCGACCAAGAGCCGAGCCACCGGCCACGCGGGCCAGGCCGCCCGCGCCAGGCCGGGACGCCAACGTCGGGCTGGGCCGCTAGCGCTCGGCCGGGCCACACCAGCTGATTCGGGCCGTGCCTTATCGGGCCAGACCCGGACCCGGGTCGGGTCGCCCCGGTTCAGGCCGACCCAGGGGGTATTGGGTCGGGTCGGACCGGGCCCAAACCCCCTGTTTTTGGATAGATCCGTTCAAACGCCCATATCTTGGGCTATGAACCTCTGATTGATGCACCGTCAGTTGTGTTGGGATCCTTGGATCGAGTCGGGCATTTAGGTATATTACACTCAAGGTTTTAGAGAACTTTTGGTATGTCCAGTTTGGTTATAACACAAAACCAACCGGGCCCTTGGAGCGGAAACACTTATAACATGAGCTCCGGATGTCCGTTTGACATGTCGTCGACTTCATAAAATTCCACTTAGTGAGATGGTTCTTTTGGCTTACTCCTCTAGAGGTTTGGATGCAGATGGAGTACGGTCGGGTTGGTTTTAGCATAAAAACCAACTGGGCCCCTGGGACGGAAAATCCAGTAACTCTCTGTGAGTTCCTATTGACGAGACGGAAGTTTGTGATACATCAACTCTGGACTTCGAGACAGTTGATGTATCGACCCCTTGGCTCGTGGAGCGGACCCTCCCAGAATCGAGCGTGCTGTGTGCGGGAACCCTAGAGCTGGTTGCGACGAAGATGACAACTTCCGTACAACAATCCTCAGTGGGTTCGACGAGGATGACTACCATACTAGGATCCTCAGTGGGTTCGATGAGGACGACTACCGTACTAGGATCCTTAGTGGGTTTGACGAGGAAGACTACCGTACTAGGATTCTCAGTGGGTTCGACGAGGAAGACTACCGTACTAGGATCCTCTGTGGGTTCGATGATGACGTCTACCATACTGGGATCCTCCGTGGGTTCGGCGACGACGTCTACCGTGCTGGGATCCTCTGTGGGATCGACGATGATGAATTCTGTACTAGGATCCTATGTGGGTTCAACAGCGTTATCGACTGTACTTGGATCCTCCGTGGGTTCACCAGCGATGACTACTATACTTGGATCCTCTGTGGGTTCGACATTGACGACTTCTGTACTATGATCCTACATGGGATCGACAGAGGAGATGATTCAGAGGCTATATCTAATCACCTCCACCTCTCTTCAAGAATTAGTATACCTGTGTGAGATGAGTCTTGATTTTCAATTATCATCATTGATATGATTGACTTGCTATCCTGTGTGGACTGGGTTGTGTTATCCTGTGTAGACTGGGTTATGCTATCCTGTGTGGAATGGGTTGTGTTATCCTGTGTAGACTGGGTTGTGTTGTCCTATGTGGACTGGGTTGTGTTATCCTGTGTAGACTGGGTTGTGCTATCCTGTGTGGACTGGGTTGTGCTATCCTGTGTCTACTGGGTTGTGCTATCCCGTGTGGACTAGGTTGTGCTATCCTGTGTGGACTGGGTTGTGCTTTCCTGTGTGGACTGGGTTGAGGTTTCCTGTGTGGACTGGGTTGTACTTGGGCTCGAGAGTGGGAGATGTTTTGTAATTTTTGACTTAGGTATATGTATGGGCATATACCTAAGTAGAGCTGGTTGATACATCATGTTTGTATTTTACTTTTTGTTTTATCCTTTGTGGATTCTGGGAGACCTTGGGGAGTCTCGGGGTCCCTACTGAGTATCGTATACTCACCCCTGCACAGGTTATGACCGCACTACGTTGTGTTGGATGCAGATGACGGAAAACACTGATCGAGGTGGAGCCTTGTGGAGCTGGACAATACCCAAAGGTGTATCACTTGGCGGGATGTGCACGGAGCGGACAGACGGACCAAGGAGCTGAGGAGACTATTTGTACCCACCATTTAGGTGGGATTTCTAGAGGACGACTCAGTGTTGCTGTTTTACTTTCTGCTTCTGTACTTTCTTTCAATTGTATTGTACTTTCAGTTGGGTTTTTATACTGACCCATTTTCTTTCATCACTTACCTTGTACCCAGTTTTACATAGTGTTTACTTCACTTGCATACTCTGTGGTGTTTGTTTACTCTTTAAAGGCAATTCCTTCCCTTCTTTTGGGTTTTACGCCATTGGTGCTAGTCGCTAGCCCCTGGCCTATGGAAGGAGGGCTTAGGGTAGTCACGAAACGGGCCCCGAGGACAGGTCGTGACAAATTGGTATCAGAGGAGTCGGTTCTACCACAGAATTTAGGACTTTGATAATTTCTTCTATGTGAAGCCATAGTGTTCAGGGTATTTAGTGTGGTTATCAGTCCAGGGAGTCCACTGTTGGTGCGGTGGCCTACGTATCCATACACCAGGACCCTGACTCTTGATTTCTGACTCAGTACACAAAAACATTGATTGCATGTGTGTTTCAAAAGTTTTCTTTGTGATTACTTTGTGTCAGCTCACCAGGTATACTGTATTGACCGTGGTGCACCTGATTCTTTTCAGGATGGCCCCACAATTATAGTCATCTAGGCTTCCCAGTTACGTGCGAGATGGCAGCCCACCGAGCGACGAGGCCTCGGTGCAGGGCCCTATTATAGCGAAGGCACCGGCGGTACCTCTACCCGCCGAGCCCGATGCCACCAGCCCCAGCAGCTGAGAGTGCACATCACCTGAGTGCACTACACGAGTTTGAGTGTTAGAGACTGCCAGGTTCCATGGGGAGACGGACCCTTAGGCAGCCGAGGATTGGCTGGAGGCTATAGTTCGAGTCTTCATATTGGTAGGGACACCAGCAGATCTCATGGTGATCCTTGCGTCAAGTCTCCTGCACGCGGCAACAGGTAGATGGTGGAGCCTGATGCTCCAGGTGTACAACGAGGCATCTCTTCTTTGGAAGGACTTCGAGAGCCTCTTCCGCTTGGAGTTAGTTCCAGCCACCCTCTGTGCGGTGCGCATTCAGGAGTTACTACAGCTGCGGCAGGGCAACATGACAGTAGCCCAGCACTCGACGAGATTTTCCTACCACTCGCGCTACTCCACAGATATGGCACAGGACCCGTTCTTCAGGGCCCGAACCTTCGAGAAGGGACTAAGGCAGGAGATCAAGGCTTCAATGATCTCCCTCAACATCCCAACGCAGGCGGGGGTGCTAGAGAGAGCCCTTATAGTAGAGAGTTTTCTCGCTGAACAGTCACCAGCGGCGAGACCCTCCACAGGACGACCCGCAGTGGAGTCTTCTGTAGCCGGCAGTAGACAGATGACGTAGAGGACCAAGCGGGCTAGGCCATCAGATGATCAATCTCAGGAAACAGGTTTGGTTGTGCAGGGAACATGAAACAGAGCCATACACACGAGGGGCAGACAGTTCTATGCATGCGGCGAGTAGGGTCACATGGCTCGAGACTGAACACACCCGAGCTAAACTTCTGAAATTTATTCTGGCCACACCGAGCCTTGGAATCAGGTGTCGTCTCAATCCACAGACCCATAAAATTCCAAAGAAATTAAGAAAAAAATTTCTTTGAAATTTACAGGTCTTTACATTACTCCCACCTCAGGGATTTACGTCCCCATAAAGCTATAACACAAAGTAGGGAAACTAAAGGAGGTACCGAGTACGCAACTGAGCCTCTCGCTCCCATGTACTCTCCTAAAAGTTCCTGCGCTGCCAACGAATGCGCACAAAGGACCCGCTCCTGTCGATCCTCAACCTCAACTGGAACCTCCGTAAAAGTGACCCTATCATTGATTTCCAGCCCCCCGTGGTCGATGATATGCGTTGTGTCGTGCACATATCTCTTCAGCTGAGATAGGTGGAAGATGTCGTGCACCCGGTGCAACTGAGGTGGTAGAGCCAGGCGATAATCCACCTCGCATATCCTGCTGAGAACCTAGAATGGTTTGATGAAGCGCAGAGATAACTTGCCATCCCGGCCAAATCTCTGTAATCCACGTCGAGGTGAGACCCATAAGAAAACGTGGTCGCCATCCTCGAACTCTAGTGGTCTCCGCCTCCTATCAACATAAGATTTCTGTCGGCTCTGAGCTATCCTCATCCGCTCCTGGATGATATACACCTTCTCCGTCGTTTCCTGGACCATCTCTGGTTCTACACGTAATCACTCCAACACTATCCACAAGGATATCTGAAAATGCGGCCAACTGTTGTCTCGCCATACCTAACAACTGAATGCTCGATCTCCTATTAAGAGCATCCGCTGTAACTTTTCCCTTCCCAGGAGTATAAACTATCTCGATGTCATAGTCCTGTAGGAACTCAAGCCATCGCCTCTATCTCAGGTTCATGTCCATCTGAGAAAATATACAACTAAGACTATTTAGTTGGTGAGAATTGTAAACCGTTTTCTCGACAAAAAATGGGTTAGACTAGCCATTTGTAAGAACTCAACTCCACCCTTCTTTGTCCACGATCTACAAGAGCTGCTGGGATTCCTCCTCTGCCAAAAAGAGAAATCTGGTCTCATCCCCTGGATGAACCACATCCTTTTCCTAATACAGTCAATCCTGACATGAACGGTACCATTTCATGCCATAGACGACGTCGTAAGGCCTCGACGCTACTACCAAGATATCCAACCGCTAATCTCACCTCCAGGGGTCGAGTCACACTGTCGGCAGCAGTGTGTGGTCACTAAGTCTCCTCGAGTAGGAATCTTGAAAGTGTGGGTCTCCTCCAGCAGTGTGTAGAGTTGAGTTCTTACAAATGGCTAGTCTCACCCACTGTTCGTCGAGCGAACGGTTTACGGTTCTCACCAACTCAATAGTCTCAGGTGTATCTTTTCTCATATGGACATGAACCTAAGATAGCAGCGATGGATTGAGTTCCTCCAGGACTATGACATCGAGACAGTTTATACTCTTGGGAAGGGAAACGTTGCAGCGGATGCTCTTAGTAGGAGATCGAGCATTCAGCTGTTAGGTATGGCGAGACAACAGCTGCTCGTGTTTTCAGATATCCTTGTGGATAGTGTTGGAGTGAGTATGTGTAGAACCAGAGATGGTTCAGGCTACGACGGAGAAGGTTCAGATCATCCAGGAGTGGATGAGGACAGCTCAAAGCTGACAGAAATCTTATGCTGACAGGAGGCGGATACCACTAGAGTTTGAGGATGGCGACCACGTTTTCTTATGGGTCTCACCTCGACGTGGATTACGAAGATTTTTCTGGGGCGGAAAGTTATCTCCTCGTTTCATCGGACCATTACAGGTTCTCAGCAGGATAGGTGAGGTGGCTTATCACCCGGCTCTACCACCTCAGTTGCACCAGGTTCACGACATCTTCCACGTATCTCAACTGAAGAGATACGTGCACGACCCGATGCATATCATCGACCATGGGGGGCTGGACATCGATGACTGGGCGACTTTTACGGAGGTTCCATTTGAGGTTGAGGATCGACAAGAGCGTGTCCTACGGGGACGGTCGACTCCTCTTGTCTGCTTTCGTTGGCAGCGCGGGAACTTTTAGGAGAGTACATGGGAGAGGGAGGCTCAGTTGCGTACTCGGTCCCTCCTTTAGTTTCCCTAGTTTGTGTTATAGATTTACGGGGATGCAAATCCCTGAGGTGGGATTAATGTAAAGTCCCGGAAATTTCAAAGAAATTTTTTTCTTAATTTCTTTGGAATTTTACGAGTCTGTGGCTTCATACAGCACCTGATTCCAAGGCCCGGTGTGCCCGAAATAAATTTCCGAAGTTTAGCTCGGGTACGTTCAGTGAACGGACGAGCGGGTTTTTATAACTTTTGATCCGGTGCTCAGAATTGAAATCTGAGGCCACCGATGAAACCACAGCGCCGGTAATTGCTTAGAAGTACCTTTCCCGAAGGTGCGTTTGCTCAGGAGGTGTTGTTTAAAAAAAGAGGATTTAAATGCGAAGTAAATAAAATTGTGTTACAATTTTATTTCATTTTCTAAGTTGTTATAACATATGTGTGGAAGTTGGGTGGGATCCACTTGTTGATAACTACCCTTGAGAGAATAAAGGTGGGGTGGGGTCCACACGAACCCAACCCCTCACTTTCCCTAACTCCTATAAACCCCCCACTTAAGATGTGTAACTCATCTTAACTTTTAAACTTCCCATTAATTGGGTGACTTCCCCTCTCCTCACATTTAATCATGCCAACACACTAATTCAATTAATTGAATTAAGTTTATTAATTTTGAACTCATGGCATGACTTAATAAAATAAGAAGATATTATCTTATTTTTTGGGTTAGATTGGTTGTGTTGAGGATTGGAGAAGAGAGCTCTAGGTCTCTTGAAGGACTTCATCTTCTCCGGCGAAGAACGTCTTCATCCTCAACGAAGAACGACAACACTTCGTAAAGGATCATCGACTCTACGACCCCGTATCTTTGGTCCTCTTCTTCCTCCATGACAAAGGAGGAGGCACCGATGCAGAAACTCGCCAACGACGTGCCATTCCTTCTCCTCTCTGCAGCTGGTGTGAGACGTCGTTCCCTTCTTGGATGCATGCCAACACCGTCCTCAAAACCACCCCCGTGACGCTAGCTTCCGCAAACTTCTTTTGAGGTAGGGGTTGTTTTTACATTTGAGATTGTTTTGAAATTCATCGTTAATTTCTTTTGTCCACCTGTTATCAATATAACGGGAGGGGGTCGGACCGCACGAACACGGTCGAACCTCGTCCCCTTTTGATGTTGATCACCATCATGGTTTGGAACGGAGGCGGCGCAGTGCAACGGCACCACGTGGGAATGAGGGAAACTGCGGCGAAGGAGCACGGCGCCGTCGCGCCGTGCCGTTGAGGCCGAAAGAGGCTGCGGCCGAAGCCGAGCCGCGACGGAGGAGCGTGGCGCCATTGCGCCGTGCCGGAGCACCAGGAGGTCGCGGCCGGGGTGGGCCGTGGCGGAGGGGCGCGGCGCCATCGCGCCACGCTGACGGAAGAGGAACCGCGGTGGTTCGAGAGAGGCGGTCGGGCTCGGCCGGCCACCGAAACCAGCAGGAGGCAAGACCGGCAGGTCCCGCGGCAGCCACACCTGCCGACCAACGTGGCGGTCCGTTTCGGGAAGTTCGGGGGTTGTAACCCCCGGCGGCAGGTAAGGGTGGGCCCCTCCATGTGGGGGCACCGTTAAAAAACAAGGGGGGCAGCACCCCCCACCCCACCCCCCCTTCCGCATCCGCTCAGCGTGCGGGTGCCCGCACTGGGCCGAACAGGCCGCCCCGAGCCAGACCGCTCGCGCCGGGCCAGACCGCCCGCGCAGGGCCGGGCCGGACCACCCGCAATGGGCCGGACCCCCGCGCCGGCCAGGCCCGGCTGCGCCCAACTGGGCCGGACCCAGTTCGGGCCGACCCAGGGGGTATTGGGCCGGGTCGGACCGGGCCCAAACCCCCTGTTTTCTGACAGATCCGTTCAAACACCCATATCTTGGACTACGGACCTCCGATCGATGAACCATAAGTTGCGTTGGGATCTTTGGATCGAGATAGTCATTTCAGTATATTATACTCAAGGTTTCAGAGAACTTTGGGTACGACCGGGTTGGTTTGAACACGAAACCAACCGGGCCCTCGGAGCGGAAACACTTATAACTTGAGCTCGAGACGTCCGATAAATGTGTTGTCGACTTTGTTGGATTCCTCTTAGTGAGACGGTTCTTTTGGCTTATTCCGCTCGAGGTTTGGATGTAGTTGGAGTACGGTCGGGTTGGTTTTGGCTTAAAAACCAACCGGCCCCTGGGACGAAAAAGCCAATAACTCTCAGACCGGGCGTCCGATTGACGCGCCATCTATCGTGTTGAGTTCCTTTCGATGAGGAGGAACTTTGTGATAGATAAACTCTGGACTTCGTGATAGTTGATGTATCGAACCCTTGGATCATGGAGTAGAGCCTCCCAGAATTGAGCTTGCTGTGTTTGGGAACCCTAGAGCTGGCTGCGACGAAGATGACGACTTCTGTATTGGGATCCTCCGTGGGTTCGACGAGGATGAATAACATACTAGGATCCTCAGTGGGTTCGATGTGGATGACTTCTGTACTAGGGATCCTCCGTGGGTTCGACGATGAAGACTACCATACTAGGATCCTCAGTGGGTTCGACATGGATGACTACCGTACTGGGATCCTCTGTGGGTTCGAAGAGGACGACTACTGTACTAGGATCCTCCATGGGTTCGACGACGAAAACTACCATACTGGGATCCTCCTTGGGTTCGACAATGATGTCTACCGTGCTGGGATCCTCCGTGGGTTCGACGACGATGATTTCTATACTTGAATCCTCTGTGGGTTTGGCAGCGACGATATCCGTACTTGGAACCTATGTGGGTTCGACAGAGGAGATGATTCAGAGGCTACATCAATCATCTCCACCCCTCTTCGTGATGAGTATACCTGTGTGAGATGAGTCTTGACTTTCAATAAATATCTTTGATATGATTGACTTGTTTTCCTATGTGGATTGGGACGTACCTTCTTGTGTGGATTGTGTTATACTTTCCTGTGTGGACTGGATTGCACTTGAGATCTTGAGTTAGATTAGAACTAGAATTGATGACTTAGGTATATGTTTGGGCATATACCTAAGTAGTGTTGGTTGATACTTGTGTTCATATCTTTCCTTTGTGGTTTATCCTTTGTGGATTCTAGGAGACCTTTGGGAGTCTCGCGGTTCCTACTGAGTATCGTATACTCACCCCTGCACGGGCTTCGCCCGCACAACGATTTGTTCGTTGTAGACGACGGACAACACTGATCTTGGTTGAGGATTGAGGAGTGGACGATACCCGTAGGTGGACTATCAAGTGGGACGTACATGGAGAGGACGACCAGACTCGAGGAACCGACGAGACTGACTATACTCACCCTTCAGGTGGGAGTTCCTAGAGGATGTCCTAGTGGGTGCTGCTAGTCTTTCAGTAGTTGTACTTTACTTTTCAGATGTACTGCACTTTCAGTTGGGTTTGTATACTGGCCCATTTACTTTCTAGCACTTACTTGTGTATACAGTTTAATTAGTGTTTACTTCAGCTTGCATACTCTATGGTGTTTTTTTCTTTTATAAAGGCAATGCCTTCCCTTTTATCGGGATTTACTCCTTAGGTGCTAGTCGCCAGCCCTTGGCCTATGGAAGGTGGGCTTGGGTAGTCACGAAACGGGCCCCGAGGATGGGCCGTGACAGTTGAGGTTCTTCACATTGGACCAATTTTTACATAACAAAAATAAAATAAACTGGTTGAGTGAGAAATTAAATTTTGAAATTAAATTTAGTACAATATAATAGAATTTAATTAAATATTATACAATTGTAATTTATCAAAACAAATAGAGAATTAAATAAGTAAATAGATAATTACAAAAAAATTCTACGTTTTATTTTTTGGACCTCCCATGAGGGTTGACCCATTCGGGTCCCTTAAATAGAATTTAATTAAATATTATACATTTGTAATTTATCAAAATAAAGAGAGAATTAAAAAAGTAAATACCTAATTACAAACACTACATTTTTTATTTTGGACCTCCCATGAGGGTTGACCCATTCGGGTCCCTTAAATAGAAATTAATTAAATATTATACAGTTGTAATCTATCAAAATAATGATAATTTAAAAAGTAAATGCCTAATTACAAACAAACCCTACGTTTTTTCTTTTGTACCTCCCATGAGGTTTGACCCATTCGGGTCCCTTACATTGGTTGGGCTTCTGCACATTGGACCAATTTTTACATAACAAAAATAAAAGAAATTGGTTGAGTGAGAAATTAAATTTTAAAATTAAATTTAGTAGAACATTATAGAATTTAATTAAATATTATACAGTTGTAATTTATCAAAACAAAGAGAGAATTAGATAAGTAAATACCTAATTACAAACAAACCCTACGTTTTGTGTTTTGGACCTCCCATGAGGGTTGACCCATTCGGGTCCCTTAAATAGAATTTAATTAAATATTATACAGTTGTAATTTATCAAAATAGAGAGAGAATTAAAAAAGTAAATACCTAATTACAATCCATACGTTTTCTATTTTGGGCCTCCCATGAGGGTTGACCCATTCGGGTCCCTTAAATAGAATTTAATTAAATATTATATAGTTGTAATCTATAAAAATAAAGAGAATTAAAAAAGTACATACCTAATTAAAAACAAACCCTACATTTTGTGTTTTGGACCTCCCATGAGGGTTGACCCATTCGGGTCCCTTAAATTGGTTGAGGTTCTGCACATTGGTCCAATTTTTACATAACAAAAATAAAAGAAACTGGTTGAGTGAGAAATTAAATTTTGAAATTAAATTTAGTAGAACATAATAGAATTTAATTAAATATTATACAGTTGTAATTTATCAAAATAAAGAGAGAATTAAATAATTAAATACCTAATTAAAAATAAACTCTACGTTTTATGTTTTGGACCTCCCATGAGGGTGGACCCATTCGGGTCCCTTAAATAGAATTTAATTAAATATTATACAGTTGTAATTTATCAAAATAAAGAGAGAATTAAAAAAGTAAATACCTAATTACAAACCCCACATTTTCTATTTTGGACCTCCCATGAGGGTTTACCCCTTCGGGTCCCTTAAATAGAATTTAATTAAATATTATACAGTTGTAATCTATCAAAATAAAAAGAATTAAAAAAGTAAATACCAAATTAAAAAAACCCTACGTTTTGTGTTTTGGACCTCCCATGAGGGTTGACCCATTCAGGTCCCTTAAATTGGTTGAGGTTCTGAAAATTGGACCAATTTTTACATAACAAAAATAAAAGAAACTGGTTGAGTGAGAAATTAAATTTTGAAATTAAATTTAGTAGAACATAATAGAATTTAATTAAATATTATACAATTGTAATTTATCAAAACAAAGATAGAATTAGATAAGTAAATACCTAATTACAAAAAAACCCTACGTTTTGTGTTTTGGACCTCCCATGAGGGTTGACCCATTCGGGTCCCTTAAATAGAATTTAATTAAATATTATACATTTGTAATTTATCAAAATAAAGAGATAATTAAAAAAGTAAATACCTAATTACAAACCCTTCATTTTGTGTTTTGGACCTCCCATGAGGGTTGACCCATTCGGGTCCCTTAAATAGAATTTAATTAAATATTATACAATTGTAATTTATCAAAATAAAGAGAATTAAAAAAGTAAATGCCAAATTATAAACAAACCCTACATTTTTTGTTTGGGACCTCCCATGAGGGTTGACCCATTCAGGTTCCTTAAATTGGTTGAGGTTCTGCACATTGGACCAATTTTTACATAACAAAAATAAAAGATATAAAGTATAAACAATTACATATAAAATAAATGACTAAGAAATTAAATTTTGAACATAATAGAATTTAATTAAATATTATATAGTTGTAATTTATCAAAACAAAGAGATAATTAAATAAGTAAATACCTAATTACAAACAAACCCTACGTTTCGTGTTTTGGATCTCCCATGAGGGTTGACCCATTCGGGTCCCTTAAATAGAATATAATTAAATATTATACAGTTGTAATTTATCAAAATAAATAGAGAATTAAAAAAGTAAATACCTAATTACAAACAAACCCTATGTTTTGTGTTTTGGACCTCCCATGATGGTTGACCCATTCGGGTCCCTTAAATTGGTTTAGGTTCTGCACATTGGACCAATTTTTACATAACAAAAATAAAAGATATAAAGTATAAAAAATCACATATGAAAAAATGACTAAGAAATTAAATTTTGAACATAATAGAATTTAATTAAATATTGTACAGTTGTAATTTATCTAAAAAAGATAGAATTAAATAAGTAAATACCTAATTACAAACAAACCCTACGTTTTGTGTTTTGGACCTCCCATGAGGGTTGACCCATTCGGGTCCCTTAAACTGGTTGAGTAAGAAATTAAATTTTGAACACAATAGAATTTAATTAAATATTATACATTTTTAATTTATCAAAACAAAGAGATAATTAAAAAATTAAATACCTAATTACAAACAAACCATACGTTTTGTGTTTTGGACCTCCCATGAGGGTTGACCCATTCGGGTCCCTTGAACTAGTTGATTATGAAATTAAATTTAGAACATAATAAAATTTAATTAAATATTATATAGTTGTAAGTTATCAAAACAAAAAGAGAATTAAAAAAGTAAATACCTAATTACAAACAAACCCTAAGTTTTGTGTTTTGGACCTCCCAGTAAGCCTTGTGATAAACTAAAAGATATGAAGTATAAACAATTGCATATAAAAATGAGTAAGAAATTAAATTTTGAACATAATATAATTTAATTAAATATTATACAGTTGTACTTTATCAAAACAAAGAGAGAATTAAAAAATTAAATACCTCATTATAAACAAACCCTACGTTTTGTGTTTTGGACCTCCCATGAGGGTTGACCCATTCGGGTCCCTTAAATTGGTTGAGGTTCTGCACATTGGACCAATTTTTACATAACAAAAATAAAAGATATAAAGTATAAACGATTACATATAAAAGAAATGCCTAAGAACTTAAATTTTGATCATAATAGAATTTAATTAAATATTATACAGTTGTAATTTATCAAAACAAATAGAGAATTATAAAAGTAAATACCTCATTACAAAAAAACCCCACGTTTTGTGTTTTGGACCTCCCATGAGGGTTGACCCATTCGGGTCCCTTAAATTGGTGAGGTTCTGCACATTGGACCAATTTTTACATAACAAAAATAAAATATATAAAGTATAAACAATTACATATAAAATAAATGAGTAAGAAATTAAATTTTGAACATAATTGAATTTAATTAAATATTATACAGTTGTAATTTATCAAAACAAAGAGAGAATTTAAAAAGTAAACACCTAATTATAGAGAAACTCTACGTTTTGTGTTTTGGACCTCCCATGAGTGTTGACCCATTCAGGTCCCTTAAATTGGTTGAGGTTATGCACATTGGACCAATTTTTACATAACAAAAATAAAAGATATAAAGTATATACAATTAAATATAAAAGAAATGAGTAAGAAATTAAATTTTGAACATAATAGAGTTTAATTAAATATTATAAAGTTGTAATTTATCAAAATAAATAGAGAATTAAAAAAGTAAATACCTAATTACAAAAAACCCTATGTTTTGTGTTTTGTAATCACGTGAAGGAACCCTATGTATGACTATTCAATGATGGAGATTTAAATCCGCGATACTATCTGAGATTTCTACAATGGTCTTGACCAAAATGAAGGTCGATTCAAATCTATTTTACAACAGATTCAAAGGGTCATATTCAACAGAGTAAATCATTCCTATTTCTCAAGGATGTTATGACTCTCTTGAATGATTCAAAATTAAAATTATAGCGATATGTAAGGAAACATTCTGGGATATTCTCAACTAAAATAAATATGTGTGTTCTATATATATGGATAGAATATTTTTACTTTATATATACAGGATACATACATGATATACTATAACATATTTTTGTGAATATATTTTGAATTCATAACTTCTACAAAGGTTGAACGATTGTTATTTTATGACGAGGCTACACTTTGATGATACATATTTCAACCTCATACTAATGAAACTGCTACTGATCACTAGTTTCTATAAATATTGAAGATAATTCACAACTAGGATCTCTTCATATCTATTCTTTCTTGAAAACATTAATTTTATAAGAAGAAGATCCATGTTCTTTTAATTGATACTATGACTGTGAAGTTTAACATGTACTGTCAATAAATCAAATTATTTTGATTTATTGGAGTTTATATTGCTTCTACTCAGTCGTGGTTAATTTTCATCTTCTTGTACTAAGCTAGGGAGAAAGTGGTTCCTTATAAAAGAACCAGAAGGATTTTTTTAGCCTTATTATAAAGGTGTCAACTTTTTTCACTCAATTGGGTATTTTAAAGGTCTTATAATAAGAGGACCCTCTCTAGTGAAAATCACCAAGCTTGTAGAGAGATCATTGGTGGAGTGGACTAGAGGATCTTTGTGCCCCAAACCACTATAAAAACTATTTTTTTCTTATTTACTATTTATCCACTGCTCAAATCATTACAGAAGAGACTACTACACATCTACATAAAACTCAAGGGAAGTTAAAAGTGACAATCCTTCAAGATTACCAAAAAGACACAATTAACCCCCTCTTGTGTATCATTGTATTATTTTTACCCAAAAATTGGAATCAAATGTGATCTTTTGTGATAATTCTCTAGAAAATTCAATAGTATAAGGTCTATACAAAGAAGATGTCAATGGATGATCCTAGAGAAGGCATGTCTATGATTTGTGCTCCATATTTCAATGGTGATAACTATGGATGCTGAAAATCATGTATGATCATCTATCTAAAGAATCTTGGCTTCAAAGTTTATATGAAAATCATAACTCCCTATTTAATTCTTGAGATACCATAAACATGGGATGCTGAAAAATAAGATGAGTATGAAATCAACTAAAAATAAATGAATGCTATCATTTCTGGACTTGGACTCGATGAATTAAATCGAGTATCACAATATCCTACTGCTTATGAAATTTGGTAGACAATTGATGTTTCTTATGAAGAAATTGATAATATCAGACAAATGAGGTATGCTACTACAAAACTAAAGTTTGAAATCTTTAGAATGTATGATGGAGAGAGAATAACACAAATGAATGGAAGGTTGACTGAAATTGTCAACTATATTACTACCTTAGGAGATCCAATTACTCAATAAGATTAATATCTGTAAGTAATAAGAGTACTACCCACAAAATATAATAGAATATCTACTTCAATTCCACAATCATCACCTATTAAAAATTTGACTATGAAGAAATTAATTGAAACATTGATGATGTAAGAAGAAAAAATGTATGATGAAGCTGAAGATAACAAAATAGTGAAAAGGGAAATCACTTCCCTTAAAGTTACATCTCAAAAGCAAGAAAATAAATCGAGAGATGATGTCAAAGTCTCAAAAGATTCAGATTGTTTAGATTCTAAAATGGAACTGGCTCAGTTAGCCAGAAAATTTAGAAAATTCTATAAAAATAAGAGAGGATTTAGAAAATACTTCTAAAAGGATGAAAAAGGATCCAAAGAAGTAAGATTCTATAAATTTAATAAAATTATTCATATCATACAATATTTCCCCCAACTAAAAGAAGAAATAATAAATATAGAGTAGAAAAATTATAAGAAAAATGATTATGAGAATAAGGGGAAAAGATCCATGAAAGCTACATGGATCATGTTTGAAGATTCAAGCAGCTCCTACAAATCTAATTTAGAGAAATATCCAAAAAATTTGAAAGCAAATACGCGTTTTATGTCTAAGGAAGAAAGTGTTGTACAAATTAGTTACTCTTCTACTTCAGATTCTGATAGTTGTCCAAATAGTAAACTGGATACTTACTCACCAATGCTAGAAGATAAATATGATTCATTAATAAAGAAGCACAAGTAATTAAAAATTATTCACAATTCTATTTTAAGTGAAAGAGATAAAATGTTAAAACAACATGAATAATTTATTTAAAAATTCAATTTTTCTACATCAAACTGTATTTTTTATGAAAATAGAGTAAAATAATTACAAGATGAAGTAGAATCTTTTGAAAGAGCTACTAGTATTTTAAAAAATGGAGAAAAATATCTAAATGATATTCTCAGTAATTTTTTTATTAAAATAGAAAAATATGGAATAGAAAGAAAGATAAAAAAATCAAAATTATATAAAAAATTATTTTTATGCCCAGTTCACAAAATTTTACCTTATTCTACTGTGGAATAAAAGGACACTTGTCTAATAAATATTACTTAAGAAATCCTCAGATAAGTGGAAGAAAAAAAATTTCATTTATAAAAATATTTTTGAATTTAGTAATATATATTTTGGTAAAATAATGAAAATCTAGATTCCTAGATATTTGCCTGCTGAGACAGCTGGACCTAAGAAGATATGGGTACCAAAACAAACATGTGTTTAAATTTTTTGTAGGGAAAAGGATACAGGAACAAAAAATTTATATGGTATATGGATAGTGTATTCTCAAGGAATATGAGTGGATACTCTTCCAACTTTTATATTCTGAAAAAAATGGAAGGAGGACTAGTCACCTTTGGAGACAATGAAAAAGGAAATATTGTTGGAGTATGAACTGTTGGAGATCCAAAGTCGATCTCGATCAAAAAAGTATTGTATGTACAAGGTTTAAATCACAAAATGATAAGTATTTCTCAACATTATGATGATGTATTTTATGTAGATTTCTCTAAAAAATCATGCTCAATTTTCAAAGATAAACTGCTTAAATTTAGAGCACCTAGAACTGAAAATGTTTATACATTGGATTTAAATTCCTCGTGTAAACAAAAAGTGAATTGTTTAACTGATGAGAAAAATGAGTCATGTATCTATAATATGATACTATACATTTCAATATATATTCTTTATATAAATTCTCTAAGAAAAAAATAGTTTCTAATTTTCCTAGTCTTAAATTTGACAATGAAAAATTCTGTGATACATGCCAAATTGAAAAAAAATACAAATAATCATTCAAATAAATTAACAGAATTGATACATCTAAACCATTGGAACATATCCATATGTATTTTTTTTGGACCATCAAGGATCAAAAGTTTGGCTGGAAAACTATATGTTTATGTTTTAGTTGATGATTTTTCAATATTTACTTGGGTTTATTTTCTAAAACTTAAAATTTAAGTATTCACTATTTTCAAAAGTTTTTGTAAAAGTGTTCATAATGAAAAATATTTTAAAATAATTTCATTAAGAAGTGATTTTGGGGGAGAATTTGAGAATCAATAATTTAATTATTTTTTCTCAAACATAAGTATTAAACACACCTTTTCTGCACCAAGAACACCTTAACAAAATGGAATTGTTGAAAGAAGAAAAAAACTATTCAAGAAATGGAAAGGAAAATGATGAATGAATAAAGTATTACTACTTATTTCAAGGTAGAATCTATAAGCACAACTTTCTATATCATGAATAGAGTTTTAATAAGACTAATTTTGAAAAAGGCACCCTATGAACTTTGGAGTAACAGAAAAATTAATGTAATGTACTTTAAAGTATTTGGATACAAGATGTATATCTTAAATACTAAGGAAAAACATGGTAAATTTGATCCAAATTATGATAAAGGAATCATTCTAGGTTATTATTCTATTTCTAAATCCTCTAGTGTGTAATGAATCAGATTTCCCTGGGCCATTCCTTTGTGAAAATCTAGTACTTATGGTGTTCTTGGGGTCCACAGTGGTTTATTTTAGGACGTTACCAAAAATTCAGTTTCACCAAATGGTTTCACCAAAACGGTGGCACCGTGATGGTGGCACCATAATTGTGGCACACCTAAATAGTGTCACCATAACAGAGGCACACCAAAACAGTGGCACATCAAAAAGGTGGCACCATGACGGTGGCACACCGAAATGGTGTCACCATAACATAGGCACACTGAAAGGGTGGAACCGTAACGGTGGCACACTGAAACGGTGGCACCATGACGGTGTCACACCAAATAGTGGCTCACCCCTTTTCAAATTTCCAGTTTTTTTCCGGATTTCCTACAATTTTGCCTGTTTGATATTTCCTTTGATGTAAAATGCATCCAAAGCCTTGTTTTAAGGGATTTAAGGTTGATTCAAATCCCATAACTCCTATCTTAATTTTTCCTAATGGTTGGGAAGACTTTACTTGGTCAAAATGTGTGATCTTTGGCAGATCTGACCTTAATGTAAAATCAAGTGTATCTTAAACCGCTGCTTCATTAAATCTTCTAAAGGGTTGAGATATCTTCCTCCCTTGTTCTTCCTCCTTGTTCCCTGGTGTGAGATTCTCAAGCCTTTCCTTACTTCCCATAGGAGTCGTGCATAGTGATGTAGCCTTGGATTGTGTCTTCCCTAGAGTTTCTTCCTACTACATGTGCACCTCATGTTTTGGTGCAATCAAGAATTGTTGATTCGTCCTTAATATAAGGTATGTTCTGCCACTGTTCTTCTGGGTTCCTAGATAGGTTCATTTCGGTTTCTCCTTTTTCTTGTTATGGTATGTGTTCTCTATGTTCCTAATGGAGCTTCCTGATTTTTTTGTTGTTTTGGTGGTGTCTCTGCGTCCTCAGGTGGATGTAGTCTTCCAGGAGAGGTGATCATGATCTTCCATGTTGGCCTATTCTTGTGAAAAGAATATTGGAAACCTTTTGAAGTAGGGGATTTGTGGATTCTCTATTCTTTTACGTGTAAATGTAGAGTTATCATGTTTTATCCCTCTGGATCATAATGGAATTGACATAATAAATATTTGAATCAGATAAATAAAGCGGTATCAATCCTATGTTATTGCCTCTTGTTTTTTCTAGATAGTGTGATATCTTTGATTGATTTATTTAGCATGTCGTTCTTGATGGAAATTGGTAAAGAACGTAAAGTTGGGATTAACTTTAAATTAATTGGATAAAGATAAAGAGTCATGTTTTGAATCCGGTTGTTGTTGTGGTAAACAATTGATAATTGAATGGATGTAGTTATGCATGTTTAAATGAACTGGCTAATTCACGATGGATTAAATACCGATTGTTTGATAAAAGATAATGCCTGGAAGGGTTATGAGTTACCCTCTTTCTTGTAAATTCCAAGAGCCTTATGCTTGGAGCCGTGAGTGCTCGTTGTGTGTGAAGGCTAAATGCCTTTCTTAGGGATGAGAGCCCAATTGTTTATTGATTGTTTTCCTACTTCTTGTGTTGTGGTGTGAGCCTAGGATAGCTGAACCTAGGAGGTTGTTGTGGTATGTGGGGAAGGGAGGCCTAGGGATTGGGGTAGCAGTTGACACCAAGAGTGGCGAGATGCATTGTTTTATTCATGTGGGTGTTAGGGAGGACACCAGAGATGATGAAACTAGTTGATTATGAATGTTGTATGCTTGCTTAATATTATTGGTTGTTTATCTTCTTTAATTTCCCCACTTCTTATGGCAGCTGATCTTGCTTACCCTCCTTCCAAAGGAGGAGAAGACACGCAAGGTATTCCACAAGCTTTACATGTTTAGATTCTCGAGGATGGATGGGTATATGCTCCTGCTATAGGTGGAAAAGGCTCGATGAGTAGTCCATCTACTCACCGTATTAATCCCCTTGTGTTTGTTAGATTAGTTTTTATTTTCTAGAATTCCTGGAATTATGGTAAAGTAATAATGCCGATAATAAATGATTGAATAAATTATGTTAACCCATGGGGTTTGAGCTTGCTGGGATGCAATGTTGAGGTAATATTTCTGAGAAGATGTGGACTTGGTTTGGTTATGCTTGGAGGGAATGAAACTTGGTGTGATGATAATGAAATGTAATGTGGAATTAATAACTGTTAATTAATGGTTAAATAATTAATTAAATAAAGTGAAACTGATAAAAAGGGATAAGTAACTTAATATTTCTATTTAAATGGTTATATGATTATAAGATATCTAGTCTTAGCAGCGGCAGTTGGGAGTCCAAGAGACGTTATCTGCAGTTGAGTCTAAGACTAGGTGTTTCCCATAGTGTGGTTGTGAGCTATATTATATTCTTTACTTTTGTGTTTCTATACGCTACTCCACCCTTTCGGTTAGATAAACTGACACCCTGGGGATTCTGAGTCCTGGGGGGGGTGTTTTCCCCAACATTCTGATGGGAGTATGGATAGCTTACTACCCCTTTGGCCCCACTATCTTCTCTTGGTAGTTACTTGTGCTAGTAAGAATAATGGTTAGGTTTCCCCATATATGTTTGTAGAGGGATTCAATGGCTTGTGTTTATTTACACACATATATTCTGGATATAATTTCCTATGGACTACTATATGTGTAACATGTATAGGCTGTGATGGATTGAGGATCCTTACTCGACGTATGGGTTGTAATGGCTTGAGGTATAATGCCCGACGTATGATACATGTTATGTGAGCTGTGGTGGATTCTATAAAATAGCAGGTTACTTTGGTTACATGGACATAGTGGTGGTGTTGCATGAGGTGCATGTTTTGGTTCTACGCCCAGGTGTCTGTAGGAAAGCCTTTTTGGAGAGAGATACTTAGGACGTGCAATGTTGGGGAAAAGAAGCAAACCAGTGGGTAAGTGGTAGCGTGGTACCCTTGATATTATTTATTATATTATATACTCTTGTATGAGATACTTGGTGAGAGTATCCATGGTAAGGCTGGGAACATATTATACCTTTTTAGGTGGTGAGTTAGTTTCAATTGTTATTCACTGTGCTTTATTATTCTTTCATTACTTTTTCACAAGAGAATTTGGGGAGGATCCTACTAAGTATATTGTTATACTCACCCAACATATATACAACTATTTTCTTCCAGATTACTTGGAGAAGGTTGAAGATCAGGTTTGTTACTACTATCATGGGGTTACAGGAGTTGTTCGAGCTTCATGGTCACTGTTGTTTTACCTCCTTTTGGTACTTGCAGTTTTCCCCTTTCAGTTGTAGTAGTATTTTCACGACATTACATATGTATACTTGGGTTTCTTTTTATTTTGTAGTATGAGATGGAGTTGGTTGGTGTCTGTCTTATCTCTCTCTTTCGCATGTGTTGTCTTAGAGGGTAATGCCTCACATCTATGTTATTTTTATACCCTCGGTGCTAGTATCCAACCTAGGGACTACTGGAGGAAGGACTCGGGTGTCACTACCTCCCTTTCACATTTTCGGCCCAGGAGGGGTAAACTTTGTGGGGAGGGGGTCATGATAGAGTGGTATCAAAGGTCTGATTTAGGGATAAGATGGAGTTTGGAGTTAGGAACAGGTGAGGTTGCATGGGTTGGTAGGGAAACAATGCCAGTCAAGTTTAGAAAGTTATGAAAACACTGGAGATCGGCTGAGACATAAGTATTTATGCCCCCTTGTGGTCTGACGCATGGACCTTTAAGTTTATAGTGGCTACTAAATGGGGTGATACTTTTTGCAGGGTAGATACCTAGGAAAGGATCATGCATCATTCTTCTTTGTGAATGTGTTTTAATGGGTACACCTTGAGACAGGTTAACCTAAAATTAATAAAAGAAAACAATTAATTAATGATGATTCTTCTATATTCCAGGTTTAGGATCTCTAACTGTTTGTTATTTTGTAGGTATGGATTTAGGTCAATGTCCTCATTAGGTTCGCGCAGAAGATGTCCATAAGGCTGCACCAACAGATTGCCACAGAGTGGAGGTTGATGACAATGAAATTTGGAGGAGAACACTCTGAGAGTTTCAGTGCCAGAGTCTACAGAAGTATGAGAGCTCCGTTTAAGAGGAAGTCATGGAAGATTGGTTGGAGGAGGTTGATATATCTTTCAAATCAATCCGTGCTTGGAAGGAGCATTGGGTATCGTTGGTTGTGATAGTACTGCATGGGGTAGTGAGGAAATGGTGGTTTTTGTTCCTCAGAGATTGTGAGGAGTCGACGATCTCAAGGGAGGAGTTTCGAGACAATATCATATTTGAGTTTCTTTCTTCAACCGTGAAGGCATCCAGTCACGAGGAGCTACTTACCATTCAACAAGGGAGCTCCAGTGTGTGAGAGTTTGGAATAAATTTCAGGAACCTTTTATGATATGATTCGAACTTGTTGCTAGATGAGGAGGCCAGGGCATGACATTTCAAGGAGGCTTTGAGTCTAGAGATCCAGTGCCAGGTTACCCCATTTATGCTAAAGACGTATCTTAATGTGTTGGTGAGGGAAGAGGTCATCGAGATAATGTTATCCAGAACCGGATATTCACGAGAGGGGAGTCAACAAGATTACTCTCAAAGAAGATTTGTGGTCTTGGGTTCCCAGTTTTCAGGGAAGAAGAGCTTCCATTCGGCTAGGGATATGTCCTATCCCTCAGCATCTCATTTCTCTGGGGGCGGCAGCTCTCAGAACTATGAAAAGGGATCAGATGCTTGTTTTTCTTATGGAGGTCTAGTTCATCAGCATCAAGAGTGTCTGACCTTTTAGAGAGGTCAACGTGCACCAGGTATTCTGCTCCAAGTTTTTCTGTTGAGGCAGTTCCAGCCAAGACAGCAGCAGTTGGTTTCACCAGCTTTGGATTAGCAGAGAGCATATAGGGCAGGTGGAGGACAACCCTGGGATGCTCCCCATCCTCTGAGAGTAGATCACGACCATGGTGGGGGTTTTCATCAGGGTCAGAGAGGTCGTGGAGAAGGTCTTGTTCAGCGTCATGCTTTAGTGTTTCTAGCACCAGATGAGCTAGACATCGTTCGAGGTACCCTTTTCTTGTTTTATACTTGGGTGTATGACTTGTTTGACTCAGGAGACACACACTCCTTAATATCACCTACCCTTTTCCATGATTTGAGACTTGAGGTATAGAGGATTTCAATGCCCTTGGCATTGACTACTCCAATTGGAGGTTGAGCTGACTTGTTTAAAATATGTAGAGATTGTGAGCTAGTGCTGGGGCAACACCACTCTTGGGGAGATTTCATATGTTTACTGATACATCCATATGATGTAATCCTCAGTATGGATTGGTTGTATTTGGTGCATCCTATTTTGGATTTCTTCTGGAGGCAGGTGGTGTTCTTCGATGCTGATGAACATCCAAAAATGTTTTTTGGAGAGTAAGACCCTCTAATGGGTTAGAGGTGAATTCCTTCTTTTTCATACTTTATGGTTGAGTTGATGTTGAGTTCATTGGAGTTTTAGCAGTCGACGTTACCTAGGGTCATGGAATATTACCCTAATGTCTTTCCATAAGTGGTTGTAGCATTACCCCCTCGACGGGAGGTTGAGTTTGGGATCAAGATATAGCCAGGTGTGTCTCCTATCTCTATGTCTCCATATAGGATGGAACCTTATGAGTTGCAGGAGCTACGTACACAGCTTGATGGTTTTTTGAAGTGTAGTTTTGTTTCTCTGAGTGTGTCCCCATGGGGTGCACCCGTTTTTTTCGTGAAGAAGGCTGATCGTAGTTTGCGATTTTGTATCAATTATTGTCTCTTGAACAAAGTGACAGTAAGGAATTTCTACCCTCTTCCATGGATTTACGATTTATTAGATCAATTGAAGGTTGCGAGTTAGTTCTTGAAGATTGATTTGTGGTCCGGGTATCATCAGATGCGAGTGAAGGATGAGGATATTCCAAAGACCATGTTTTTTTGTCATCATGGGAATTACGAGTTCTTGGTGATGTCATTCGATGTGAAAAATTCTCTAGATGTGTTCACAGGGTTGATGAACGTTGTGTTCCATGAGTTCCTAGAAATGTTTGTGGTGGTTTTCATTAACGAAATCCTTGTGTACTCCATGTCTGAGGAGGACCATGTAGAGCATCTTCATGCCATTTTGGGAGTTCTTTATTGACAGCAGTTGTTTGGGAAGTTATCAATGTGTGAGTTTTGGGCTTGAGAAGTCTGTTTCTTGGGGCATGTTGTATCCCAGTAAGGAGTAGCTATGGATCCATCAATGATAGAAGCAGTTGTTTCTTGGGAAGACCCCAAGATTGTGACATAGGTGTGAATTTTACTTGGTCTGACATGCTATTACAGGAATTTTGTGGCCAGTTTCTCTCAGGTTGAGAATCCTCTGACATTGTTGACCAGGAAGGATCAGATGTTCATGTAGACTGGTCAATGTTCGGAATCTTTCGATTATCTGAAGGAGAAGTTTGTCAGTGCTTTGGTTCTTTATATTCTAGTAGAGGGAGTTTAGTTTGACCTTTTTTATGCTTTTCATCTTGGGTTAGGCTATGATCTGATGAAGTAGAGACCATTTGTTTCTTCTGTGTCTCGGAAGTTGCATCCCCATGAACATAACTATTCCACCCACGATCTTCAGTTGGTGGTAGTGGTGTTTGGTCTGAAGTTATGGATACATTACCTCATCGGTGAGCTCTTTGTGGTTTTCATTGATCATAAGAGCTTGAGGTATGTTTTATCCCAGTGTGACTTGAACTTTCGGCAGCGTTGGTGGATGGAGTTCTTACAGGATTATGACTTCGAAATTTCATATACACCTGGTAAAGGGAATGTTGTATCTAATGTGTTGAGTAGGAATCCATGTAGTGATGTAGTGCGCAAATCTGGTGATTACTAGAGAGTGATGGAAGAGATTTTAGCATTGCATCTAAATATGGGAGAAGTCAGGAGTAGAGGTTGTCTTTTCCAGATGACAATATAGCCATCTCTGGTTCATCAGGTAGAAAAGTCCCATTTGGGGGATCTTGAGGTAGAGGTCTAGAGAGACCGAGTTATTTGTGGTGAATCCCCTAATGGTTGGTCTGAGGATGAACAACACCGACTGTTGTTTCAGGGAAGGATTTTTGTTCCATTAGAGATTCATTATATGGTTCTTAGGTAGTTTCATGGTTTTCCCTTAGTAGTACATCCTTGTGTGATAAAAATGTATCATTTATTAAGGAGCCAGTTTCGGTGGCCTGGGTTGAAGCGTGCAGTTACAGAGTTTGTGTCTCGATGTTTGGTCTACTAGAAGGTCAAGGTCGAGCACCGTGTTCCCGGTGGTTTTATCTAGCTGTTGGATGTTCCTCAGTGGAAGTGGGAGAACATCTCGATGGATTTTTTTATCATTTTACATCGAGCTTAGGGAGGTTATGATGTTATATGGGTGGTAGTGGATCGATTAAAAAAATCAGACCACTTTATAGCGATCAAGAATTCAATATCAGTGGAGGTTTTGTTGATGTAGTATATGGAGGAGGTGGTGAGACTCCGCAGAGTCCCGAGGACGATAATTTCCGATCAAGACCCCCATTTTATCTACAGGGTGTGGAGAGGTCTCCAGTATGCTTTTGGTTCTCAGATATTCCTTAGAACTGTTTTTCATCCACAGATGGACTATCAAACAGAGCAGACCATCCAGACTCTTGAAGACATGTTTCTCTCTTATGTATTGGATTTTGGATGTTCGTGGATGAGGCACCTACGCTTGGTAGAGTTCACTTACAACAATAGTTTCCAATCCACCATCAGTATGGCTCCGTTTAAAGCCTATTATTCCCTTTGTTTGTATCTTATGGTGGAATGGTGGCGTGGTGGAGTGTACTTGGTAACGTGAGTCGCTGATATGCACTCAGTACCCCGAGCTGTTTGATGTTTAGCTCTTTTCTTGTAACGATGTTCATTTTGTGGTTTTAGACATTTTCTTGTTATGATATGGATTTCTTTTGTTGGTTCTTGTGGCTTGATCTCTTTTGAGAGGTTTCTCCTCTGGGAAATTGTTTAGGATCTAGTTGTGGTTTCCGTGTGGTTTCAATTTAGAGTAGGTTTTTGAGATCTTCTTAGTGGTGAGAGCCTGGAGAGGTATCTCTAAGGGTGGTTGTTTAGACCCCTTATTTTTATGTTTCCTCTCTAGTTTGGTTTTGAATTCTTAGGGATGAGAATAGTTTGAGAGGTATCTGATGTAATGACCCTAATTTCCCCAGGTCATTCCTTTGTGAAAATACAGTTCTTGTTGTGTTCTCGGGGGTCATGGTGGTTTGTTTTGGGAGGTTTCCAAAAATAAAATTTCAGAAAATGGTTTCACCAAAACGGTGGCACCATGACGGTGGAAAATCGTAAAGGTGGAATCATAATAGAGACACACCGAAAAGGTGGAACATTGAAATGATTTCATAGTGATGGTGGCACTGTGACGATGGCATACTGAAACGGTTGCACCATGACGGTGGAACAATGAAATGGTGACACCATAATGGTGGAACACCAAAACGAAGAAACACTGAAACAGTGGCACTGTGACGGTGGAACACCAAACGGTGGCTCACCCTTTTTCAAATTTACATTTTCTTCTAGATTTTCTATAGTTTCTCCCATTTGACGTTTCCTTGGATGTAAAATTCATTTAAATCCTTATTTAAATATATTTAAGTCTGATTCAAATCCCATAAATCGTATCTTAATTTTTCCTAATGGTCTATAATCCTTTACTCGGTCAAAAAATATGATCTTTGACAAATACGATCTTAATGGAAAATCCACATATCTTAAACCACTACTCCGTTAAATATTCTAAAGGGTTGAGATATCTTCCTCCCTTGTTCTTCCTCCTTGTTATCTGGTGTGAGACGCTCAAACCTTTCCTTCCTTCCTATAGGATTTGTGCATAGTTTTTTAGCCTTGGATCATGTGTTACCTGGATTTTATTCTTACTGCATGCCCACCCCCTATTTCGGTGCAATCAGTAATTGTTGATCCTTCTTTAATATAAGGTATGTTCTACCGCTATTCTTTTGGGTTCCTGGATATGTTCCTTCCCATTTATCCTTTTCCTTGTTATGGTATGTGTTATCTATGTTCCCAATGAAGCTTCATGGGTTGTTGGTTGTTTTGGAGGTATCTTTGCAACCTCGGGTGGATACAGTATTCCAGGAGAGGTGACCGCGATCTTCCATGTTGGCATGTTCTAATGAAAATAATGTTGGAAACCTTTTGAAGTAGGGGATTCTTGGATTATCTATTCTTTTATGTGCAACTGTAGAGTTATCATGTTTTAACCCACTGGATCACAATGGAATTGACATAATAAATATTTGAACTAGATAAATAAATTGGTATCGATCATATGTTGTTTCCTCTTGTTTTTTCTAGATAGTGTGATATCAATTCTTTATTTGTTTATCATGTCATTATTGATGGAAATTGGTAAATAATGTAAATCCGAGATTGATTGTAAATTAATTGGATAAAGATAAAGAGGCATGTTTTGAATCCAGTTGTTGTTGTGGTAAACTATTGATAATCGAATGGATGCAGTTATGCATGTTTAAATGAACCGGCTAATTCAATATAAATTAAATAACTGATTGTTTGATAAAATATAATTCCTAAAAGGGTTCTGAGTTACCCTCTTGCTTGTAAATTCCAAGAGCCTTATTCTTGGATCTGTGAGTGCTCGTTGTGTGTGAAGGCTAGATTCCTTGCTTTGGGTCGAGAGCCCATTTTCTGGTTGATTATTTTCCTACTGCTTGTGTTGTGGTGTGAGCCTGGGATGGCTGAACCTGGGAGGTTGTTGTGGTATGTGGGGTAGGGAGGCTTAGGGTTTGGGGTATTAGTTAATGCCTAGAGTGGTGAGATGCATTGGTTTATGCATGTGGGTGTCGGGGAGGACACCAAAGATGATAAAATAGGTCAGTTATGAATGTTGGATGCTTTTTGAATCTTGTTGGTTGTTTATCTTCTTTACTTTCCCCACTACTTAAGG
The DNA here is from genome assembly GCA_963277665.1 of Viscum album. Classification (NCBI taxonomy): domain Eukaryota; kingdom Viridiplantae; phylum Streptophyta; class Magnoliopsida; order Santalales; family Viscaceae; genus Viscum; species Viscum album. The sequence continues at coordinate 693,043,551 of OY728167.1, forward strand.
CAGTTGGTCATGATTAAACTCCTTCCAAAGGAGGCAAAGATGTGTGGGTTATGAAACGTTCTTTCCGTTTTTAGCCTCTCAAGGATGGATGGGTCTATGATCCTGCTATAGGTGGAAAAGGATTGACGAGTAGTCCATATACTCACCGTTTTGAGCCCCTTGTGTTTGGTGGCTTAGATTTTCTTTTCTAGAATGCCTGGAATTATGGGAAAGTAATAATTTTGTTAATAAATTATTGAATAAATGATGTTAACCCATGGGGTTAGAGATTTCTAGGATGCAATGCTGAGGTAATATTTTTGAGAAGCTGTGGACTTGGTTTGGTTATGCCTGGAGGGCATGAAACTTGGTGTGATGCTAATGAAATGTAATGTGGAATTAATAACGGTTAATTAATGGTTAAATAATTAATTATGTAAAGTGAAACTAATAAAAATGGATAAGTAAATTAATAATTATTTTTAAATGGTTATATGCTTATAGGATATCCAGTCTTAGCAGTGGTAGCTGGGAGTCCGAGAGACGTTAGCTAAAGTTGAGTCTAAGACTAGGTTTTTCCCATAGTGTGGTTGTGATATGTATTATATTCTATATTTTTGTGTTTCTATATGCTAATCCACCATTTAGGTTAGGGTAACTGACACCCTAGGGATTCTGAGCCCTGGGGGGTGGGGGTGTTTTCCCCAAAATTATGGTGGGAGGATGGATGGCTGACTACCCCCTTTGGCCCCACTCTCTTCTCTTGGTAGTTACTTTTTCTAGTAGGAACGGTGGTTAGTTTTCCCCATATATATGTGTAGAGTCATGTAATGTCTTGTAGTTATTCACACACATATATTCTGGATATAGTTTCCTATGGAATACTATAGGTGTAACATGTATATGTTGTGATGGCTTGAGGATCCTTACTCAGTGTATGGGCTGTAATGGCTTGAGGTATAATGCCTAATGTATGATACACGTTATGCGAGCTGTGGTGGATTCAAAAAAATACCTGGTTACTTTGGTTATTTGGATGTATAAGTGGTGTTTCACGAGGTTCATGTTGTGGTGCTACACCCAGGTGTCTGCGGGCAAGCCTTTTTGGAGAGAGATGCTTAGGATGTGTGATGTTGGGGTAAAGTGGAAAACCAGTGGGGAAGTGGTAGTGGGGTACCCTTGATAATGTTTATTATATTATATAATCTTGTATTCAAATTTTTTTGAGAGTATCCATGGTGAGGCTAGGAACATAGTATACCTGTTAAGATGGCGAGTTAGTTTCACTTACTGTTCACTGTTCTTTAGCATGTTTTCATTACTTTTGCTTGAGAGGATCTAGGGAGGATCCTACTGAGTATACTTTTATACTCAGCCTATGTATATAAAACTATTTTTTAGGTCACTTGGATCAAGTTGGAGATCAGGCTAGTTACTACTAGATTGGGGTTGTATGAGCTATTTAGGCTTTGCGGTCATTATTATTTTTACTTCCTTTTGATACTTGCAGTTTTCCCCTTTCAGTTTTAGTAGTCTTTTCATGAAATTACATATGTGTACTTGGGTTTCTTTTTATATTGTAGTATGAGTTGGATTTGGTTGGTTTATGTCTTATCTCTCTCTTTCGTATGTGTTCTCTTAGAGGGTAATGCCTTGAATGAACCGAGGCCCGCAACGGAAGCCGATGGGCCGAGAATTTAAAAAAAACTCATCGACAGGATGATAGATCATGTAATCACCAATGATCTAAGACCCGGTAAGGTCCGAGGATCTCACTTAAATTATAAAGAGCACACATATTAAACTAAAAAATATACAATTCCAGATATGAATTCTTGATCAACTGCAACTCGTCGCCGATCATCGTTGCTTGAAGGATCCATAGAAGGATCCCTATATATCATTAACACGCGCTTCAAAAATCTTCTATAATTTTTATCATAAAATTTTGGGTGTTAGAGAGTCGATCTGACGATGTCTTCAACGTCCCGAAAATCACTGCATCAAGATCTCTTCGATGCTTGAGGGAGATCTTGATCCCAGCTCTTAGATCAATTGATTATCTCTCTAGGAAGCATGAGAAGAGATATGATCTAGTTTTCATTCCATAAATGAATGAATATTCACTAGTGAGAGATCCTCTTCCTCTATATATAGTGGTGTCTTTAAATAACCGTTTGGGTTCCCCGACCCCTGTTTTTTTCAACATCCACTAAATAAATAATTCTAGTGAACTAAACTGCATCAATATTATTTATTATTTTATCACATGACTATAATATATTTAAAATATATTACGTGATAAACCCAAGTCATTTAACTCGACTCGTAATCCCTCTTAATATTAAACAAACATTTAATATTAAAATAATATTCATTCGAATAATATTTTCTCATATTTTCTTAACTTGTAAATACATTAAATAAGTTCAATCCAATTATTCACAACTTGAATAATAATGAATTTATTTAATTATTGGTGATAAATACCTTGGAAAACACTCAGTCCCCATGGTGGGGCCCACCATTTCCACCATGTCCAATATACCTATTCCACCGAATAGGGAGGATTCTTGAATACGCAGTTATGTGTGACCCTCTAGGCCCTTATCTTAGTAGTAGTGAATAAAATCTACTAACCAAGAGTGGAGTCTAGAAAAACATCAAGGCCCCTAAAGAGATAAGGATAGTCATATCAATGACTACCATCCTATGAACACCAAATGTGTACTATAATCTCTTTGTCTTTAAATATCTCATAAAGCAGAATGCACACTTGTGTCCTCGTTCTTTTCCTTGCTTTATTATTTTTTGATCTATCTGGATGGATTTACCTTTCGGCTGCTTTGTCCAAAGACTTATATAGGTAGCTTCATCCTGATCAACCATACCTGAAATATATAACATCCTAAACTTGGAAGCAAAAAATCCTATCTTAACCATTCAAACAATGTTATACCACCAACGACGCACCCAACACAAGCCACCTCGCCACAATTTTAATACCATGGTTTTTTCCTTGCATCAAAGTATGCAATCAAATGGTATGTTGGTAATGATCTCAAGTTAGGTGACCAATACACATGTTCATAGATAGGAACAACCAATGAAACCCAAAACATGTTGTGTTCCTATTAGTGAGTCTGTCCTCATGATCTCGCTACTGGAGATCACCAAGTTCAAACTTCATGTGAAGAAGTCTCAATGCTTATGAGCCCCCAACACCTGATAGTCTAACATCTACTGTGTCTGATCAGTAAGATGTAACCAGGCCATATGAAATATTTAAGATTAATGTCATGGTATATCTAGGTTCTCATTATATCATGGGATATTCTATAACCATTTGACATGACAATTAATCTATGGACATTACCATTAAATAGTGGATACAGAAAAGTCTACACTAAAATGGTAAGATTATATTATGTATATCTAACTATATACACGATATGTTAATTTAAAGTGCTTGATAGTTGGGTCTAGGGAACCCACTATTTGAACACTCTAACTTGCACTAGAGACATCTTGCCAACTATGCTTGTTATCTACTCACACAATGAAGATCATGTTACTGTAGAGTAACGCCTTTAGCTGCTCGGTCTGCCACTTTTCTGTCGCGTGGCTATTCTGTTATATGCGACCTCATCTCCTTGAGTATGTGTTCTCAAGAGATGGTATCCCTGAGTATATGACCTTATTTCCACTATCATTACTTGACATCTTGGATAGTAAGTATGTCATAATTTACCTTATGATAATACTTTCTTTACAAGGTGCAGTTCCAAGAACTGGAACAAATTGTGGCATTTATCTGCTTCTTAGCTGCCTTTAGAAGCTGCAACATACTTGGTATTTATAGGTATGGCTACAATTGGATTTTATGAACTTTAATTTCTCATCACCTTAGCCTAACTACGATAATAGATCAAATTGATCTAAGGAAGACTGGTTTGTGTCCCACCATAACTAGTATCCTTTTCGTCCTCTTACCATGTACATATCATTTGCACTTTCCGAAGTACAATATGATAGTTTTAGTTTCTACATTTACAGTGATCCTAGAAATAATTGATATCTTCCTACTATAAAGTAAATCCTTGCAGTATCAATTATTGTACATATCATGGAATACGTGATTGATTCATCACTAAAGTGTATGGAACTCAACTCACAACGTGAATCTCCTCCCATGTTCTGAATATGTAAACCTGGAGAGATTAATCCATGTGAAATTGTCAACAATTCTAAACTTGAATTGTTCCAACTTGTATTTTTCAATACAATTTCACTATATGTATGACTGATTAGGTCCATGAAACCGTTAGATCTACCTCAGTGGATATTGTTACCTAGAACTTAGGTTGCTTCTTTAAGTCAATCACTAGATAATTACTTTCATCCTGGTCTTAATTAACTATAAGACCAATATATTTTTTCCATATGTTTCCAAATATATTTCTCTTGGAAAACTATGGCACTCACACTAACCTTTAGTAGACACATGGAAAAGATTCATTCCAAATGAATGTTCTAAGATCTTGTTGCTACTTTAATCCAGAACTGGATATCATTAACTTGAAACCCTTATGGGAATCATATTATTTCATTATCCCTTTCTGGTTGCGTCGTTAGAAACCTTCCATGAATGTTGATCTTGGCATGCAATGGCCAATAAAATGATCTTAGAAGTTATCTATTATAAGTAAAATTCTAATGTATTTAGGTATACTGACTTGGTGTAACCAATCAAGATTTATTGGTACCACGCTTTTACCATCCATGTATCAACTCATTTGAGTACCCATTGTAGTTTTCAATTTATAATCCCCTTTTCACTTTTATAGATGGAATCCATTATTGAATTTTATTTGGTCTTGTAAATCTTAGATAATTTCCATATACTTATTCTTTAACTTGTATGTGTTATTATTCTCAATGAATAATATATCAATGGCTGTGATGAACTCAAAACCATCACCATGGTTTTTAACCTTCCTATCCAGTATGTGTCTCTGGAACATTCCTTTTCCACATTTACTCATGGATCTAGTTCCTATGACAACCATTTTTACATCTTGATCAATGACTAAATCTAAGTAAATTAAGCTCCCACTATCTCTAATAGAGATGTGAACCCTTATATAGAAGTGTAGTCTAACACTTGAATAAAATTTTTCTATCTTAGGGATTTATGTAATATCCTAAGAAACTATTAGGATGAATACTTAGATGCACCATGTGTTTTTCTTGATGCATGTTTGTTTAAATCCTAACAAACTCTTTTCATCTAAACACATGTCCTAATACATGATGGATTTTCATCATTCTATAACTCTTATGATATTCATTTTTCATTTTAGTTGGCATATAGGCTATGGGATTTCGTCGTTATTTTCAAAACACCTCTTGAAATATGATGGATGTTACTGCAGGTTGTAACATTGATAATACTTACATCATAACTGTGATGTATAAAATGTGCGTTTAGGTATTACTCCATGCTACATTTTGGTGATCAATGTTAACATGTAATACACATCATTGATCCTCGTTATTAGCATCAACATCGTGATGCAGATAAGGTAATGTGTATTTAGGAATTACTCCATGTTGCATTATCATGATCGATGAATGCTTGGTTAAGATATTCTTCAAAATTCCAATCTGAATCACCTTATATCTTCTGACCATGCCTATACTTCACTATTACATTCCTTAATAACTTAAAGGAATATTATGAAGTATTTTTACAACTATTTTTCTCTTGGAATATTTCACGCTCACTTGTTGAACTAATTCCAAAAGCCTTGTGACATACTTTTATTTCTAAAGGCTTATTTGTCCAAACTAAAGATATCGATTATACCAAAGGTATTTATCTATACCGAGCCTAAATACCATACTAGGTATATTCTGGACATCCTCTTTTAGTTTTCTTGAAAAATAATTATCTTTCCACAACTGGGTAAAAGTGTTACATTTTTATATTCATCACTTATTGCCTATGATTCACGTACCACTGAACTATTTGTTAAGTATGTTACCACAAAAAATATTCATTCAAAAACTTGTAATAATGTCTCATTATATCGAAAGGGCACGTGAGATAAATTTTTTTGTTTATTCTCAACAAATTTTTCAACTAGAATCAATCACTTGGCAAATAGAAGTTATGTGTTTCTCACTACTGACTTAGGAATCACCCTTTCTCAGTTTCTTAGAGAATACACCTTACTTCATGTAATGTTTCTATACATAGATGATTACTGTATTTCAATAAACAAATGTTATTGGCATATTGTATTTAAAACCCAAGAAGTATTTCATAAACAATACTTTTATATTAATGAATATACCTGAACGAGAAGTGGGTACTTGCTTCTTGTAATTCAGTTTGTTGCGTTTTAAACTTCTATAAAATTATTTCATAATATTCAATGCCAATAACCTCATATTTAATAACCATCATATTTTATTTTAGGAATAGTATGAAGGTTCTTATGATGTAACTTTTCATTGGCCTTTTCACATTGTCTTCCAATTTATTTACCATAATAACTAAAGACAGTACTTTCTTTAATATTCTTATTACTTGGTGAACCTTACCTAAAAGGTAATTAAGCGTCTACTCTATCTATTCATTTTTAATCTTAAATGAAACTAGAGTAATAGGGTGAAAAAGTATAATAATGGGATGTCATGAAAGAACATAGTCTTCCTTTCATGTTTACATAAATCCAGTGTAATCATCACATTAAAATCTTGCTTAACCTTCTCCTTGGTAACTTCTTGGAGATGAGACTATATGTGATATCATCCACGTCATGATGTAGTGACCATAAATAACATTATACGTTGATTATAACATTATGACACAACCATCATATGCTTGATTCATGAGTCTATTGTTAGCATTTTACACCCTTTCTTCTTGAGGTGGCTTATCCAGTAGGGACACCAGCACCTTAAATTTCCGATATAGTAGTAATGTGTGCTAGTACCTATACTACACTTGGAATTTCATGCTAGTTTGGACATTAACTTTTTCCAATATGTATCATAATTTTATCATGTTATTACTTACCATTTTCTACAAAAATAAACTTTATCATATTTTACTTTTATGTTGATTACCGAATTAGAAATTATCGATTAAATTAATCATTAAATGTCTCCCACTATTTTATCAAATTCTAGGAACCCTCTATACTAGAATTGGAATACTCTATTTCTTGAGTATTCTAGTGGAAAGGATCCCTGAACCTCCCCTTATAGTTTACAAGATTTGGATACACCACTACCTTGAAGAGTTCAAGGTAGGCGTTCGGTTGTCCAACTGCATTAACTCGTGGTTCCTTGATCTGTTGAGTGAAGTCCCAGTTTCTAAAATCATAACTTGATTTACTCAATGATTGCCTATAAAATTACAATAAGCTATCTTTGTCTATTTCATTGCTTCAATTTTAGTTAAGTCTACCCACCACTTTCATAATAACTCCCCGATAATAAGAGGTACCCTCAGCTTTGGCAAGACCGGCACCCTGAACACCTAGTTTTGTTCAAACTTGAATGATGGAAAGAAATAAAGACATAATATTTCTTTGAGGGTTTTGTGTTTTTCTCTCGACAAATGTAAACCATTTATATTAATCTTTTTCATCTATGTTATCGCGTTCACAACTGAACGTTAATAGAAAAACACACGTTACTTCATTATGCGTTTTATTATTTATTATTTTATGTATTTTCCCACTATTTTTAAATGCATAAAATAATAAATAAATGCATAAAGGTAAACTACTACCCGGCCCGTATGAAGTATGTAAACGACCTAGGGGCATCATACCTAAGTCGAAGCTTGACTCTTGATGCAGCTCACCCCGTCCTGTATGTTTGATTATAATATAGAGAACCTCCATGCCTTGGCAGGGGCCACATCACATCTTGCATCATCTTGGTCAACGTACACCGCCACCGTCTGAAGTACAAAAATACCCACACGCAGGCGAGGTGGACTAAGTGTATAAATGTACATCAAGTGGAATGGACACGCATGCCCTTATATATTTTAACTGAAAATAAAGACAATGTGAATACCATCATTTAATTAATTTCAATCATCGCATGTAGTTGAATAATTAATTAAATAAATAAATACAGACATATAAAAGGTCGGTGCTCAAGACCACTAGTCGGGTAAAAAAATGCATGATTAAATTAAATTGCATTAAATAAGTATGAGGGTTATTTAATTAAATTAAATTAATTAATAAATTCAAATAATTTAATTATTTATCTGTCCCATAATTAATTTAATTTTATGCCAAAATTAAATTAATTCCCCTAGGTATTAAAATTATTATTTTCAATCATAATTAATATATTAATTAATTTAATTTAATTCTGTAATTAAATTAATTAATTATATTAATTGAAATTAGCATGGGTCCTGAAACCCTGCTCTGACCCATTGCGGGTCTCACTGAACCTGTGCATACCCATAACGGGCCGGGAAAAACCCGTGCTGGACTTATCTATGCGATGCAGGTTCGCCCAGATCCGTACTTGGTCAGACAGACCGTTCGGTCATGTTTAGAGGCAAATTAGGCCCTACTGAACCCATCACGGGTTACCTGCACTAGGGTTTCGTCGGTTCCTGGAGGCAATTTTAGGCGGATGGTTTTTTTTATTAAAATGGGTATAGGTTTAGATTAATTAGGTAAAAGGGTTTGTTGAGCGCCACTTCAAGTGGCGCTCAACAACTCGGGTGGCTAGCGCCACTTCAAGTGGCGCTTTGCCACCCTTTTTTTTTCTGGTTTTGTTTTTTTTCTGGTTTTTTTTTATTTCTTTTTTTTAATTGTTTTTCACCTCATCTCTTTTTAATAAATAATTTCAAAATAAATAAATAAAATTTTGTTTTCTTTTTTTTTGTTTTAGTTTTTTCCACCTCATCTCTTTTTAATAAATAATTTCAAAATAAATAAATAAAATTTCGTTTTTTTTTAGTTTTTTCCACCTCATCTCTTTTTAATAAATAATTTCAAAATAAATAAATAAAATTTTAAAAATAATCTTATAAATATGTATTTAAAAATGCTAAATTAATTATTATTATATTTATAATTATATAATTATGAAATTATATTTATGTATATATATAATTATATGTGTGTGTATAAATATAATTATGTATATATATAATTAAAAATAAATATTTATAAATATAAATCTATTTATATATATATTTTAAATAAAAAATATATTTGTAATTATATAATTATAAACTAATCTTTAAATATAAATATTTATAATTATATGAATATGAATATATTTAAAATATATAATTATGAAAATATTGTTACATATATATTTAAAATTTATTTATAAATATATTTAATATTCATATATAAATATATATATATGTGTGTGTGTGTATGTGTGTGTGTAGAATTATATTTATAATTATATTTAGAATTATATTGTAATTATAGTTATACTTGTATATGTATAATTATATATTTATACATGTATATATTTACATAGTTATAAGTAACTATTTATAAAAAAAATTGAAATATTGTTAAACATATAGTCTTTCAATACCACCTACTTGAAACTTAAAAATGTTTCAAGTATGTGACTTTGAAAGCCTATAAAATATAATCTAAATGACCAATATGAATGAAACTTAAAACATGTATTAAAAATATACTAAATAGATAAAAATAAAAAAATTACGTAAAAAATGTCGATAGAAAATATTTTATAGGCTTTTAAAACCACCTAGTTGTAACTTAAAAATGTTTCAACTATGTGACTTTGAACGTCTATAAAACATAATTCATATGACCAATATGAATGAAACTTAAAACTTGGATTAAACATATACTGAATAGATGAAAATAAAAAAATTACGTAAAAAATGTCGATTGAAAATATTTTATAGGCTTTCAAAACCACCTAGTTGTAACTTAAAAATGTTTCAACTATGTGACTTTGAACGTCTATAAAACATAATCCATATGACCAATATGAATGAAACTTGAAACTTGGATTAAACATATACTAAATAGATGAAAATAAAAAAAATACGTAAAAAATGTCGATAGAAAATATTTTATAGGCTTTCAAAACCACCTAGTTGTAACTTAAAAATGTTTCAACTATGTGACTTTGAACGTCTATAAAACATAATCCATATGACCAATATGAATGAAACTTGAAACTTGGATTAAACATATACTTAATAGATGAAAATAAAAAAAATACGTAAAAAATGTCGATAGAAAATATTTTATAGGCTTTCAAAACCACCTAGTTGTAACTTAAAAATGTTTCAACTATGTGACTTTAAACGTCTATAAAACATAATCCATATGACCAATATGAATGAAACTTGAAACTTGGATTAAACATATACTGAATAGATGAAAATAAAAAAATTACGTAAAAAATGTCGATAGAAAATATTTTATAGGCTTTCAAAACCACCTAGTTGTAACTTAAAAATGTTTCAACTATGTGACTTTGAACGTCTATAAAATATTATTATTTTATATACAATAATTAATTAGTTAGTAATATAATTATTAATTATTATTTGTCATTATAATTATTAATTATTAATGGTTAACTCGCTGTGACAAATTTTGTTTATATTGTACCTGTACTTTATAATTTAATAGTTAATTGAAATAAGTTTGTATTTAATAGATTTTTGATTTTCTTGTTTGACTTAAACAACAATTACTTATCATAGTGAATAAGTTTTTTAATATATACAACATCACATCCAAAAACATCAACGACGATGCCCTCCGGTACCACAACGCGGTGTCTGAATGTCACGTCCTTTCCGCGTCCGACGTCCATGTCGCTCCGGTGTCCTCTCTGCAGGTTCCTCCTCTTCCGGTGCTTCTGGTGCCTCCTCATGATGCTGTGTAGAGGACTGACCAAAATCATGTGAGGACGCCCCAAAATCATGTGAGGATGCCCCAAAACCATATGGGGTGACATATGGCTCTGAAGCTCCTATAAATGGTAGAAATGGGGTACTGAAGAAGGCATCGTCGGGAGGAGAGGGGGCCGCCATAAGCTGTGTGACTACACCCAGATCGAAGTCCATAGTAGTCTGCGGAGACGCCATATGCGGTATATAAATGTCTCCCTGCTGTGCAAAATCATCAGTCGGCTGGGCGAGATCGTCTGTCTGTGGTGCGACGACATCTGCATGAGCCGCTCTCGGATGTCGATGTGGTCGCCTCTTCCCCCCTGGATGTGCTCGTCTCTGTCGTCCAGCTGGCGGCGGCGGTGGCGGTGCATCCTCCTCAGCAGGCATAGCAGGGACATCGTTATCCTCAGGTGCTTCTGCCTGAAGATATGGATCAGGATATATCTGTGGCTCCTCATCAAAAAAACTGTCACGTATCAACCGGAGATGATCCAATAGAGCCACCACATCCCGATGAACTACCTCCCGCAGAATATATGCATGTTCCTGAGGCTGCGTGGAATGTGCAAGCTGACCAATGGCGTCTGCCTGCAAATGAAATGACAATCAAATTAATATCAAAAATGAGTTAAACAAAATTAATAAATCTTAGTAAACATACCAATCGCTGAATGCCAATCCCCTGACGTGTAAGGTACATGATGGTATGTCGTCGATACCAGTGTGCATAATCCCCCTGATCAGATAAATGAGAGTGTGATGTGATATATCCCTGTGGAAAGATATTGAATCATGCACGCTTGTCCCAAAGCTGGATATAAGATGCATGATGTCGTCGCCAGTCTGTCGTCTGTCTACCTATAAGCACAATCGAATGTAACTCGGTAGTCTGTCGTGGTGCCAAGGGGATATTCTGTATAAAACCGAACTGGCGCATGACCCGGTCTGGCTTGTGCCACTCAACGATGTGGAAGTGAATGAGTGGTACTACTGCAGCACGATCTCCAGCCAAAGATGTGCAGTATAGTGGAAGTGATGCGTAGACATAACCTGTATAAGGAGTCCATGAAACCTGAAATGTAAACTCAAAAAATAAGTCATATAGTAGCATGATAATTTTACTGAGATTATATTGAAATAACTTAAAATAGTGATAACAAAACAAATTTTCCTACAAAAAAGTATTGTTTAACTTACATCAGCCGGCACTATAGCATCGAATATCTGTCTGAAGCTGTGCACACTATGTCTCGGAGTATGTGCAAACTTCTGAGACTGACTCCACCTGGTGAAAAAAGAGTAACCAACAGTAAGTTTATAAAAAACAATAACAAAAGTACTAAATAACCGAAAGTAATGACGTAGACATACCATTGTCCCCGAGGATAGTCCTGAAGTAGCTCCGGTGCAAGCGGTGCGACAACTCGAGGAGCGATGCGTGGAAAATGCTCCCAGGCCCACATCTGTACTAACACCATGCAACCTGCAATCTGATGTGAATCGGCCTGACAACTGGTGCAGAGAGATCTGTACAGATGTGCTAATACAGCGGATCCCCAACTGTATGTAGCAGTCTGATCCAGATCCTCAAGTAATGGGAGGTACATCATGTGTACCAAAGCGGTGGAGTAGTCGACGCACAACATGCCTCCGAGCAGCCGCAAAATGTATGCACGTGTGTGCTGAAGAAGCGTCTCCTCGTCTGCATCATCTGGAATGACGTCGAAATGCTGATCGAGCCACCTCATTCGCAAGCGCGAACCCTGGAGGACACCCCGTGCGCCGATGACGTCAATGCCTAGCCGCCTCTGTATGACTGCAACCCAATCGCCGGTACTGGCCCCCGTAACTGCATCTCCATGGATAGGTAACCCCAGCATGTAGGCGACGTCCTCTAATGTAATAGTCATCTCCCCCTCTGGGAGATGAAATGTGTGTGTCTCTGGCCGCCATCTCTCAACCAATGCAGCTATCAAATGATGGTCGATGGTCTTGAAGTCACACATAGCGACTCCATAAAAGCCAGCACGTCTAAGGTATGGACAAATAGCTGCCGGCGGTGCCTCATGATGGAAACGGTGCGCTCTCCGAACATGAATATGTCTAACAGGTCGTCGCGCCAACACATCGCGCGACACGTGCGTCTCCTGGCAAGATAAAAGTGGCTGCTCCATCTGAATGTGCAAACAATAAAACATTAATTTCATGTAAGTTATGACTTTTATCATGTAAGATATGTAATTTAGCATATAATTTTGAAAGAAGAATAAACACATTGGGTTAGTTGTTGTCTCCCGTGTTGGGGTGTTGGGGCGAAGACGTTCAGAGTTTCCTCGTTTTTGTTTTGTAGTCACTGTAAGTTCATCTTTCATTATAAAAAACTGATGACATTTTCATTTAATAGTTCAAATGGTTTTGGTTTCTTATACAGGTACATTCCTTTTTTTGAGTTGGTGTTGTTTGTTTAAAGCTACTCATGTAATGTTGATCGTTCGACAAAAAATGTCACGTGAAATCGTGGTACATTTTCCAAAAATTACCCTATTTACAAGTACAAAAAATATGATTAAAAATGGTGAAATGATAAAAATAATTACATGTACAAAGTTTTACAGTAACTGATAGAGTACGTGATTCATTTTAACCATTAGATGATTGCCCTATGTGTCTAGTAACAATGGAAACATCTTTGCACTTTTGTCATGCCCCTGAGTATAAATCAACCTCAAAAGCTCTAGATAATTTTTCTTGGTAAGGTGAGATGAGAAGGGAGGTATTATACCATCAGGAAGAGAGATTCTAGAAATGTGCAATGTTATGACAAACCTTTAGATGAAATGTGTCAGTTCCCCACTAGATGTGCATGTTTCTTCAAAATTTTCAGGCTGGAGATAATCCACCATAAGTTTCACATAGCCTTATGTCTTCCATGGATTAATGTCAAACACTTCAACCAATTTGTTTACTTTATGGGGAAGTAAAACCTCATTCCTTTGAATATGCACATTACCATGAACATATAAAATCATCATTTTGCAAGAAAAACTACTAATCTCATGTTCACTGAAATACCCCTTAACGTAAGAATGATACAAATAGTGTAAGTACCCAATAGCAAGATTCCAATCCATTTTGAAGGATAATGAGGATGACAAGGAAACATCAACCCCCAGGCCCACCCCTTCCACCCATTCAACCAACTTCGGTAACTCCTATAGAAGTAGTTTTTCAAAAAAATGAAATGTCACACCACCACAGCTTTCTACATCCATATTAACCCCCCAATTCAGTTTCATTAAATGTGGACAACCCCCATTTTTACCAAAGTCAATGATGCACTATTAAACCATCACTTTTCAACCCCCGCCTCAAAAATACAAAATGCTTTGAGGGTTTTGTGTTTTTCTCTCGACAAATGTAAACCATTTATATTAATCTTTTTCATCTATGTTATCGCGTTCACAACTGAACGTTAATAGAAAAACACACGTTACTTCTTTATGCGTTTTATTATTTATTATTTTATGTATTTTCCCACTATTTTTAAATGCATAAAATAATAAATAAATGCATAAAGGCAAACTACTACCCGACCGGTATGAAGTATGTAAACGACCTAGGGGCATCATACCTAAGTCGAAGCTTGACTCTTGATGCAGCTCACCCCGTCCTGTATGTTTGATTATAATATAGAGAACCTCCATGCCTTGGCAGGGACCACGTCACATCTTGCATCGTCTTGGTCAACGTACACCGCCACCGTCTGAAGTACAAAAATACTCACACGCAGGCGAGGTGGACTAAGTGTATAAATGTACATCAAGTGGAATGGACACGCATGCCCTTATATATTAACTGAAAATAAAGACAATGTGAATACCATCATTTAATTAATTTCAATCATCGCATGTAGTTGAATAATTAATTAAATAAATAAATACATACATATAAAAGGTCGGTGCTCAAGACCACTAGTCGGGTAAAAAAATGCATGATTAAATTAAATTGCATTAAATAAGTATGAGAGTTATTTAATTAAATTAAATTAATTAATAAATTCAAATAATTTAATTATTTATCTGTCCCATAATTAATTTAATTTTATGCCAAAATTAAATTAATTCCCCTAGGTATTAAAATTATTATTTTCAATCATAATTAATATATTAATTAATTTAATTTAATTCTGTAATTAAATTAATTAATTATATTAATTGAAATTAGCCTGGGTCCTGAAACCCTGCTCTGACCCATTGCGGGTCTCACTGAACTTGTGCATACCCATAACGGGCCGGGAAAAACCCGTGCTGGACTTATCTGTGCCATGCAGGTTCGCCCAGATCCGTAGTTGGTCAGACAGACCCGTTCGGTCATGTTTCGAGGCAAATTAGGCCCTACTGAACCCATCACGGGTTACCTGCACTAGGGTTTCGTCGGTTCCTGGATGGCGGTACATGAGTGCTTCGTCCGACGAGGAGTTAAGGGAAGGGACGGACTGACGTCACCGGGTCGCTGAACTAGGGAGGTCGACGGGGTGTCGGTCTGGGATTGCAGATGTCTGATCGGTGGCCTGGGTGCGGGTCGGTAAGGCGGAGCAGAGAGGGATGGTGTCTGGCCACACGTAAGGAAGAGGAGGCAGCCTCTCGACCACCACGGTTCACCGGGAATATGAGACACGCTGCTGTGGGGTTCCAAAACAGGAGGTCGGCGGTCAGCCGAGACGGCGGTGGGTGTGCTTGTGGTGTGGCCTGATGAGGTTGGTTGCTTGGGAGATGGCCGGATAGGGCAGGCGACTGGGCTAGGGAGGCAGGACGGTGCCGACATGGCTACTTCATGGGGTATCCGCTACTGCAGGTGTTCTTTGGGAGGTGGCCTGTTCAACGAGGCAATGCGGGTGTGGTCCACTGCGCCCATGGGAGGAGATCGAAGGGCTACTACAAGAAGCGGCATGAGGTAGGGAGTTATTTTTTTTTTTACATTTTTTCAAAAAAAAATTTTTAAAAATACAACGAGGTTAAAAATAATTTTTTTTTTACCCCCCAAAGGCGGCACCTGGTGTGCCGCCTTTGGGGGATTTTCCGGCCAGGGCAAGGCGGCACCGGGGGTGCCGCCTTTGCCCAAAAAATACCGCAAAGGCGGCACACCAAGTGCCGCCTTTGCCTAAATAATTTTTTTTAAAATTTTTATTTTTATTTTTTGTTTTGTTTTGTTTTATATATATATATATATATATATATATATAACAAAACTTTTCAGCAGAATTTTTCTGCTATTTAATATCCAGCGGTTCTGCCATTACAGCAGTCTGGATTCTGACTGATACCCTCACCCAGGACTCCCTTTTATAAGGGGGTTTGCCCTGAAAACAATACTGCATTTCCGATGTGGGATTCTGGTTCTCCTTTTCCTGCACAGTACATTCTGCGTTTCTGATGTGTGATTCTGTTTCAAGTACGCGACTTTGAAAGACTATAAAAGTTAAACTATAAGACCAATACAAATGAAACTTTAAACACTGATTAAACATATAATAAATAGTTGAAAACAAAAATAATTTCATAAAAAATGTTGATACGGATTAATTTATAAGCTTTCAAAACCACCTACTTGAAACTTAAACATATTTGAAGTACGTGACTTTGAAAGCTTATAAAAGATAAATTATAAGACCAATACAAATGAAACTTTAAACATTGATTAAACATATAATAAATAGTTGAAAACAAAAATAATTTCATAAAAAATGTTCACCAAAAACAATTTATAAGCTTTCAAAACCATCAACATGAAACTTAAAAATGTTTCAAATTCCCGACTTTGAAAGACTATAAAACATAAACTATAAGACCAATAGAAATGAAACATTAAACATTGATTAAAAATATAAGAAATAGTTGAAAACAACAAAAACTTCCTAAAAAATTTCCGTAAAAATTAATTTATAATATTTCAAAACAATCTACTTGAAACTTAAAAAAATTCATGTACATGATATGAGTATGATGGGTGGCCTTAAATTATATTCCACTTCATAAAAATGGGTAATGTTTTTACCTCATGAGAAATCACTTACAGTGCATGGGAGGTTATCCTAAGCACTCTATGTTATATTTTTTTAGTGGTTATCCTTGACTTAGAATTGTGATTCCATGTTTTATTTTTTATTGCATTCCAATGTTGCCTTGATATTATTATATTATATAATAATTTGAGGTTTATTTTTACGAATCACATCAATTTTATATCACCTTGTTATGTCTCTCTACTCACATGTATTAATTTCATAATTTTATTCTTGGATTATTTCTTTACAAGGATTTATAATTCACCCCTTTCTTATGTACATCCCCAGGTTATCCTATGCAGTATTATAAGATCAGTGGATTTTAAGGGCATTTTATGGAGTTTTAAATAATTTTTTTGTATTCTTATTTTAGGTTATTATTCTATGTAACTAATTACCTAAGGACACATGGAATAATTTTATTTTGTGATTATATTAAGTGTATATTTTTTGAAAGAAATCATGAAATTGGGGGCATTAAATATATGAGTTGTCATTTTTTCCTGGGTCTCATACCAATGAAAACTATTGTACTCAATTACTATCTTCCATGGATATACAACACATTGAAGGTACCCTCACCACTATATTTTTATGATTAGGGTAATTCCAATTACATGGATGGTAACACAAGTCTTCCAAGTTCAATAAGGGTTTTTCGAGAAGAAATTTACATTATTATAAGGAATGGGAAGTATTTTATGTATACATTTATCAATATATGGATACCCATGATTAATTCAGCAATAGGTTTCATAGGTAACTTTTACAAAGGTCATTATGACTCGTAGAGTGAATTGATTAGTCTTAATCAAGTGATGGGTCTGACATATAACTATATTTCCCATCAATTCATCAGTAGATATCATATGAAAAAATATGTTGGTATTTGGTGTATTCTTCTTCTAATAATACTAATGTGGCCTAGCGTTAAGCCTTAACAACAAGAATTTCATTTCTAGAAATATACATTCCATCAGTATGAGATAATTGATTATTTTATTCCATGTTATCGTTTATAATCATGACCATATAATTCCCTCAATTTTAGCATATTATGACTTCATTTTTTAATTTATACTTTACATATCACTTATTCTATGTTTATGTTATGTAAGGTTCTCATATATGCTACTCTGTAATGAGCTTTTGATCACACATGTAATTTTTTTCTTTCTCAGGAATCATTGAGGAGGAATATGTGATATTTTCTGGGATATGATTGAAGGGGTTTTCATGATCTCATAATATGTTCATTTTGTATCTTCTATTTTAATATGTATTGTATATCTATATATGGTCTTCCCAGACTACTAAATTGTTCTTTCCATTGGGGACTCTTTTACTTTATATCAATAATGTAATATAACTATTGACTATAGGTTTATGGATTATAAGATGATATAATTGGTATTTGAGTAACATTATTAGTAACATTTAGAAATTGATTTAGAGGAACCAATATAGATATAAATATTTCAATGAAAAACACTCAAGATTTCTAGAAAACACTCTATAATTCATAATTAGAATTATATTTTACATTTATATTTTATTAGCTAATAATATATATGTCATTATAAAAATATAGATACCAAGTGGAGGAATGGGAACCATATAAACATTCTTAGTCAATGTAGGGATATTCACCATAAACAATTTAACAAATATATTTTTGCAGAAAAACCTATTCATAACTATATTAGGGATTTTAACCCTTGTTATGAAAAATAAACCCACCTATATAGAGAGACCTATTGATCTACAACATTGTGTAACTATAATGGATATCTTCATGCAGTAATAACCTCTAACATTCAGTGAAATTTCTAATCCATTTGTAGATGAAAAATGCATAATGTCCCTATAGAAAATAATTTTCAATTTAGGAATTAGTTAAAAGGAAAAAGTCATCATGGTGGTTCACCATATGAATGGATATGTGGAGTGCCTGCAAAGAAAGTTTCCATGGTTTAGTGCTATATTGTATTATAGAGAGGACCCTAATACACACATATTCCAATTCCACATAATGTGTTTACTTATTAAGCAGTGCCAAGATGGTTCAAAATCTGACATGTGATCCTGAATTTTGTGTAATATTCATCCTCATTAAAATTTATGGGTAAAAATTTGAATAAAATTTCTGTATGATCAAGAATCATAATCATGATAGATTTTATTAATTCAAAAGTTTTGTTATTATCAAAATCATATTAATATGGATAAAATCAAAATAAAAATACTAATATGATGTTTTGCATTCAATTATATGTGTGGTGGAAATATAAAAACTTTTTACAAAAAAGAAATACAATTTCATACAAAACAACTAATGACTTTCAAAGCCATTAAAAGAATAATGTCTTTTAACCTTAAGAGAATCGTATTCTATAACCAAAAAATAAAGGTGTCCCTTATTTTATAATTATAAGAAAGTCTATATTCTCTTAAAAAAGAAATACCTCGATATAATGAATGAAATGAATCTATCTTCCTATCCAAAAAATCCATAGATACAATGATCCGATTATCTATCTACCTAGCCCCGGTATCCCTCAAACTGATGGATCGGATTCCCTATTCAAGTAGATTGTTTTGAAATATTATAAATTAATTTTTACGGAAATTTTTTAGGAAGTTTTTGTTGTTTTCAACTATTTATTATATTTTTAATCAATGTTTAATGTTTCATTTCTATTGGTCTTATAGTTTATGTTTTATAGTCTTTCAAAGTCGGGAATTTGAAACATTTTTAAGTTTCATGTTGATGGTTTTGAAAGCTTATAAATTGTTTTTGGTGAACATTTTTTATGAAATTATTTTTGTTTTCAACTATTTATTATATGTTTAATCAATGTTTAAAGTTTCATTTGTATTGGTCTTATAATTTATCTTTTATAAGCTTTCAAAGTCACGTACTTCAAATATGTTTAAGTTTCAAGTAGGTGGTTTTGAAAGCTTATAAATTAATCCGTATCAACATTTTTTATGAAATTATTTTTGTTTTCAACTATTTATTATATGTTTAATCAGTGTTTAAAGTTTCATTTGTATTGGTCTTATAGTTTAACTTTTATAGTCTTTCAAAGTCGCGTACTTGAAACAGAATCACACATCAGAAACGCAGAATGTACTGTGCAGGAAAAGGAGAACCAGAATCCCACATCGGAAATGCAGTATTGTTTTCAGGGCAAACCCCCTTATAAAAGGGAGTCCTGGGTGAGGGTATCAGTCAGAATCCAGACTGCTGTAATGGCAGAACCGCTGGATATTAAATAGCAGAAAAATTCTGCTGAAAAGTTTTGTTATATATATATATATATATATATATATATATATATATATATATATAAAACAAAACAAAACAAAAAATAAAAATAAAAATTTTAAAAAAAATTATTTAGGCAAAGGCGGCACTTGGTGTGCCGCCTTTGCGGTATTTTTTGGGCAAAGGCGGCACCCCCGGTGCCGCCTTGCCCTGGCCGGAAAATCCCCCAAAGGCGGCACACCAGGTGCCGCCTTTGGGGGGTAAAAAAAAAATTATTTTTAACCTAGATGTATTTTCAAAATTTTTTTTTTGAAAAAATGCATATAAAAAAAAAACCCTGAGGTAGGGGATGACCCGGGGGGGCACGCCACACATTCCCATTTTTTTGTCTAATAATCCAGTGCTCCCTCTCCCTTTACGTTTTTTTTATTTTTCTTTTCCACAAGTCAAGCCCACCATCCCCTTTAAAAATATTCACACCCATTTTCCAAAATTTCTAAAGGCTATTAAATTAGCCTTTAAATATAAAAATAATAAAATTATTATAATAAAATAATAATTTACTATTATTATATTATTATAATAATAAAATAAATATTATTATAATAATAAAATTATTATGTAAATTATTAAATTATTAAATTATTAAATTAAAATTATTATCTAACTATATACACGATATGGTAATTTAAAGTACTGCATAGTTGGGTCTAGGGCACACACTATTTCAACATGCCTCCCATCTGTGTGATTTTTATACCCTCAATGCTAGTCGCCAACCCGAGGCCTACTGGGGGCGGGACTCAGGTGTCACTATCTCCCTTCTCGCATTACCAGTCCAGGAGGGGTACACATTGTGGGGTGGGGGTTGTGACATAGTGTATATATTAAAAAGTGAAGGATTGTTGAAGAATCTGTTCAAGCGAAGCTTGATGAAAATGACCCTTTTGATAAAAGGAAAGATCAAACATACGAAATTATTGACTCTTTTGACAACATGAGGCTTGATTCATTTGAAATTGATTTTGAAAACAAAGTAAATGAAATTCAGCTCATTCCAAAAGAAAATGGGATAGAAGAACCTGAAAGTGTCTAACCTCGGCAGTCTAGAACTTTAAGGGACCATCCTTTAGAAACTTTTATAGCAAACCTAGACACATGAGTTAGAACTACAAGAAATTTTGGAAACTTAGTAGAATTTTCTGCATTTTTATCTCAATTAGTACCTAAGCCTATTGAAGAATCATTAAATGATGAAAATTGGTTATTATCTATGTAAGAAGAGCTCAATCAATTCAGTAGAAATAAATTTTGGGAATTAGTAGACATAACATCCAATTATCCAGTAATAGGAACCAAATGAGGTTTTTAGGAATAAACTGGATGATCAAGGGATAATTACCAGAAGCAAAGATAGATTTGTAGCCAATGATTATAACCAAGAGGATGGATAAATTATGATGAAACCTTTGCATCTGTTGCAAGATTAGTAGTAATTAGAATCCTACTAGCTTATGTATCTCATTTGAATTTTAAATTATATCATATAGATGTTAAATATACATTTTTAAATGGATATTTAATGGAGGATGTTTATATTTAACAACCCCTAGGTTTTTCAAACCCTCATAAACCACTTCCAGTTTTTAAACTTATCAAATCACTTTACAGCCTTAAACAGGTATCTAGAGCTTGGTATGAAATATTAACCTCATTTTTATTAGAAAATAGATTTTCTATGGGATTGGAAGAACCTGATATTTTTAAGAAAACTATTTGATCTAATATAATATTAGTGAAATTTTTTATTTATGATGTTATTTTAAGGTTAAAAAATAAAAATCTTTGTAATGATTTTTCAAATCTAATGAAAAAACAATTTTAAATGAGTATGGTGGGTGAATTGATTTTTTTCGGATTTCAAATTTATCAAAAAGATTATGGAAATGTTTTAAATCAAAGTAAATATGTTATTGATTTATTGAAAAATTTTGGACTTGAAAATAGTAAGACTTACACAAATCCCATGTGTACTAATGTAAAACTTGATTTCCATGAAACTGGAAAACTAGTTAACAACAAGTTATACAGATGTATTATTGGTAGTTTACTATATCTTAGTGCCATCAGACTTGATATACTATTTTATATATGTATATGTGATAGATTTTAGTCAAACCCAAAATAATCCCATATTACTTCTATAAATAGGTTTTTTAGAAATTTAAAAGGTATTATTTTTCAATCACTTTTATACCAAAAAACATCTGATTTTAATTTAATTTCATATTAAAATTATGAATTTGAAGGATGTATATTAAATATAAAAAGAACTTCTAGAACATGTTGCTTTTTAAGAAAATCTTTAGTTTTATGGTTGATTAAGAAACGACATTCAGTTTCTCTATCAATAGCCGATAAAGAATATATATCTTTTGCCAGTTTTTGTGTACAAGTGTTGTGGATGAAACACACCCTACTAAACTTTGGACTTAATTTTGATAATATGCCTATTTTATGTGATAAAACTAGTGAAATTATTATTTCCTAAAATCCTATAAGTTATTCTAGAACCAAGTATATAAATATAAGGCATAATTTTCTAAGAGATCATGTTCTTAAAAAGGATATATCTTTAGAATTTGTAAATACTAAATATCAAATTGATGATATTTTTACTAAACACTTCCCACTACAAGTTTTGATTTAATTAATGGGGATTTAGGATTATTTAATTTTAAATAAATGTGTATTAATTTATTTTAGTAATCTCTCTGTTAATAATTTTATTTTATTCAGTTTTCATTTAATCTCTATTTAAATAAAAACTAGATTTTATATCAATTATATTTCAATTTTTGAAAAGGCGCATCTTTTCAAAATAAAAAATAATGATTACACTATGTAATTGGGTTGAGAAACCATATCACGTCACTCAACCCATCATAAAAATGCTCCTCTCTCTATTTTCTCACTTACCCTATGTTTTCAAAGTCTTTCATATTTTGGAGATCTCATTTCCCTTTTGAAACCCTAGAATCCAAAACCTTCACTCTCAAATTCTTATAAATATCAATGGTAGAAGAAAGTGAGAAGGGAGGAATAAATAAACACGTTATGTATAGAAATATTCTTCAAGGAAATGTAATATATTTTGAATGTCTCAACCAAAAGAATCTTCTTATAAAGAATGATTTAGCTTTTCAAGGTCTAGAAACTATTTTTTATAAAGAAAATATAAATTATGTTTTTGACGTAGAAGTAAAATAATTCATTATAAATTATAAGTATAGCTTCGGTGATACAGAAGATGTCGTTGTTTCTAAGATTTATAAGGAAAAATTTTCATTCTCTTCAGTGGAGTTAGAAAAAAAAATTAATTGTTCCCATGAAGGGTTTTTTCATTTTGATATTCGGTCAATCAGGAATCAAGAACATAAATTAGAGGATATTATGTATTTTCTATTTGGTTTTACCCAAATAAGAAAAATGTATGTTAAGGATCTTGATGCTAACCATAAGGTACATGTTAATTTTATTCATCCATCTATAATTTCAAGGACTGCTTAACTTTAGAAGATTCTTTACCCAGATATGTATATAATGTTTTTGATGATAAGTGATGTCAAGTTTAATTTCCTCTGGTACATGTTATGATACATTCACCATTGTTTCCAATAGGAATCAAAAATGGGTTTTTATCCTTGTGTAAGGATAATATCAATGATGATGCATAAGAAATGTTTGATTAGGGATGTATCGATTCATTCCAAATTTCATCACAATAATATTCTCAATGTTTGGAATCTAATGAATATAGGTTTCTTCTAGAGCATAGTCTAGAGACAATTGATACTTATTGGTGTATAAGACCAACAAAGACCTAGTTATGCTAATTAGGGGGAGAAAATAAGTGTGGGACCATTTACTATGATCCAAATTCAAAAAGAAGAAGTTACAGAATCCATAATATGTGATGAGTTTTGACCAAAGATATGTCATATCAAATACAATGCCTCTGATCCATAATTTTCAAGAGATGTACCTTCATATCCTAAAGAAAAGTTTAAAGAACCAATAAATGAGGCCCTTGTCATCTAGCCAAGAAATAGGGATAAACTGAGAGTTCATGAAACTGTAATTCAAGGAACTATTTTAGAAGTTCATGTAGCTGAGGATGTATCCCCACTAGAAATTCATCCAGTCATCAGAGAAGATAAATAGGCTCTAAATTAATCTAAAAATACACCTCCACAAAATCTTGCTGAAGAACAAGTCCAAAAAAGTTCTCAAGGAGAAGAGAAATCCCACCCAGTAGTGGATGACTCTACAATATCAGTCCAGAATCGATCAATTACAGTTGATTCCATGGACAAGAAAACCAATGAACCTACTTAGGTAACCTAGGTTCAAGAAGTCGAACTTTCATCCTATAGTGAGACCAATAAGAAAAAATCATTATCCTTAGTTAAAAGAGGCAAACATCCCCAGTTCATTAAGAAAAATCTTCGGATTATCTGAATAATAAAATTGAAGTATTAGTTACTCAATTCAAAAAGATATTGGACAAAAATTCACCTTTATAAAGTGAGTTAGTGGAAGAAAGAAAATATTTAGAAGATTTTAGGAATTTAACTACTCCCAGAGAAGAATTTGAATCTATTTAGACTCAAAATAATAATATTAGAGAAAATTTAGTCTCCAAAAGGTATTTTGATGTTTTTCAGATAGAAATGATGGATCAGTTTGGGAAACTGAAATCAGAATCTATTTCTAAAACAGATTTTGTAGATTTAAAATGGTATTTGGGAAGTCAGTTTTAATCAATAAAATGATATGTTGGTCAATATAGATCTTTTAATTCTACACCACCAACCTCTCTATATTTAGTCAGAAGATTTCAAGCAATTACTTCAGTGATGGATGATATGAATGATAGGATCCAATTCCTTCAATGCAATAGTGGTGCTTTGAATGTGATGTTAGATGATCAGATAGATCTTTCCCATCAGTTAACCTCAAGTGAACCTAGAATAATACTACTTCTCTATTAGTTAAGTGCTAAGCTTACTCAGTTTCTGAAGACCGAGGACAATATGAATGAATTTTTGAAATTGCACATGATTTAATGTTTAAGAGTGGGCCAGGACTGAAGAATTGTTATAAGATATATGGCTGATAATCTTTCACAAAGATTATAACTCCAGATGGAAGAGTTAAAATAAGTTTTTAAGGTTGATCAAGCTTCACCAAAACCTGAAATCTCTTATAAACAATCCCTATCTTGATCATCGATTCCACATTTTTAAACCTTTCTCATCTAACATCTCAAGTGTATTCATAAACATATTTGAATGAAAATTCATTTTTCTCTATATGTTTATTATTATTGTTCATTTCTACTGCAAGAAAAAATGTCTCATTTTTCTACCCAGTAGAGTATAACATTTATTTATAGTTTTTTGCTACATTGAACATGTTTTAAACCAATTTCATATGATTTATTTTTGATGTCACAAAAAGGGAGGGAAAATTGCGTAAACACAACATTCTTAAACTCAACTACAAGTTGTTGTTATCAATGTTTTTTTTCTAATCAAAATAATATTGTGGAAAATTAATTTTGAAAAAAAATGTATTAATTTTGAAAACAACAAATGTATTCTTTACAATATTATTTCATTAGTTTTTAAAAATCCTATATTTTCTATAAATTATTTTTATGGGTATTTTGATCATCGAAATGGAGGAGATTGCTGGGCATGTATTGTATCAACAATAATATATAAATCTTATTGATTTTGATGCTCACAATTACCCTTGTTTGTTCTACTAATGAAATTACTTTAACTAAAATTCAAGAAATTAATATTCGTTGAAACATTTATTTCAGAATTATTTTCAAGACTTTGATCCGTGGGAGATATTTTGATAAAATGATGGAACATGTCTTTAGAATATTCTAGAAACACTATTCTCAAACCTTCATTGGTAAACGTAGTATAAGGAATAAACCCTGAATTAAGAATAGAATGTATGGATCATAAACCCTATATTATCATGAAAGTATGGTTAATCAACTCTACATTATCATAGGACCCGAATTTTGAGAAATCAGAATGTATGGTAATAAACATTACCTTCAGAACAACCCTAAATTTAAGGAAACAAACGTATGGCATATCAACCCTACTTTGGTAACCAACACTGGATTATGTGTTTTTTAATCAAATTAAGGAACCCTTTGTTTTACTATTCAATGAATATGTTTTAAATCCATGATATTATCAGAGATTTCTACAATGGTCTTGGCAGAAATAAAGACACTACCACAAAACTAGGTTTCCGTAGCGCCACCCTTTATCAGCACTAAAAAAAAGTGGTGATAAAAGGCACTTTTAACAGAGCTAAAAAAAGAGCTGTAAAAAGTGGCCCTTTATCAGTGCTTTTTTTAGCGCTGATAAAGGTACCCCCTTTATCAGAGCTGTTAAAGGGGACCCCTTTATCAGCACTTTTTTTAGCACTGATAAAGAGGGGGCTTTATTAGTGCTTTTTCCTAGCGCTGATAAAGTGTATATTTTAAAAAAAATTAAAAATAATATATTGATATATAGGTCTATTTATATTGATATAAATATAATATATATATTTTAAATATGATTTAGATAAGTATAAATAAACTATTAAATTTAATATATAATAAATTTAGTTAAAATGGATTTAAAATATTTTAAAAAATATTATTAATTAATAATTTTATAATTATCATCAACTAATATACATTTAATAAAATTTGAAGACACAAAAAATCAAAAAAATTAATAAAAGATCCAAAATAAGTTAAAAATGTAACTCAAACTTCAAACGACCATAACTTTGGTGTCCGTTTGAGCTCTACAGCATATAAAATTGAAGCCTGTGATGAGCTCTATGCGCTAGTGACTGAAGAGAACCATGTGTCACATTTTTCAAGGCCAAAAAATGCCCTAAAGGCCTCCAAAATTGAGTTTTTAGTCAGGATACCATGATTTTTTAACATTCAAATAGCTATAACTTCTAATCCGGATGTCCTCTAGGACTCTACCACATATCATATCGAAGATTGTTTTATTTTCTTCTATTTTATTGGTTGTAGAGTTTAAAAGGACTTCTGGATTAGAATTTATGGTCATTTTAACATTCTTTTCCTTTTTATATACACATATATGTATTTATTCGTAAATATATATGTGTGTGTGTGTGTGTTTGTGTAAGTGTGTGTTTTGTATATATGCATGTATGTATTTATTTATTTATTTATAAACATACATAAATAAAATATTTTATTAATGTATTTAAAACTAATCTTATAAATATATATTAATATACAATTAAATATACGGATAAAAAAATATAACTAAATATATATATATATATATATATATTAATATAAGAATAAATAAATAAATATATATATATATATTAATGTATTAATAAAAATATATGTATTAATATAAATAAATATATTAATATTAATATGAATCTATATTAATATATGAATAAATATAACTATATATATAATATATATATATATATAAATAGATATATCATTAAATAGAGAAAAAAACTAAATGTCTTAGTGGTAAGGGTGTAAGCGCGCAAGGGGGGAGGTCGCGGGTTCGAGTTCTGGTGGAAGCAAGGGCGCGCAGGCAAGTGGGAGGGGGTGGCACGAGAAAGGGTAACGTGCGGTGAGAGGGAGGTGTAGCTCCACCTAGCGCTGATAAAATGGGGGGTCAAGCGTTGTTAAAAGCTCCCTCCCCCCGCATTATATATTCTTATTAATTCTTTTTAATTTTTTTTAACTTTTATCAGTGCTTAAAAAAGCTCTCATAAAAGGGGTCTTTTATCAGCGCTAAAAAAAGCGCTGATAAAAAGGTCCTTTATCAGTGTTTTTTTAGCGCTGATAAAAGACACCTATTATCATTGCTTTTTTTAGCACTGATAAAAGGGGCCTTTATCAGCGCTTTTCTAAGTGCTGACAAAAGGGATGCCCTTTATCTTCGCCTCTATTAACAATGCTTTTCTAGCACTATTAATGCCCTTTTCTAGCACTGATAAAGGCCATATTTGTAGTAGTGAGACTGATTAAAATCTATTTTATGACCGATTAAAAGTCTTGTATTCAACGGAGTAAATAATTTCTATTTTTATGGGATGTTAATAATATCTTTAATGATTCAAAATTAAAATGATTGAGATTTGTAAAACAACATTCTTAGATCTGCTCAACCAAAAGGAAGCACTGTGTTATATATATATGGCTATAATATTTTATCTTTATATATACCCAATACATATGTGATATACTACTATATATTTTTATGAATATATTTTGAATTCAGAAATATTTCAAATATCCAATGAATATTTTATTTGATGAAGATTCTATACTTTTAAGATACATATTTCAACATCATACTACTGGAATTACTTCTAATCATTAGTTTCTATATGTGTTGAAAATCACTCGTAACCTGGATCTATTCATAACTATTCATTCCTGAAAACATTCATCTTTGAAGAAGAATATCCATATTCTATCAGTTGATTCTATGAAGGTAAATTTTAACCTATTCCATCAACAAATGAATATCTTTTGATTTATTAGAGTTTCGACTACTCTTACATAGTCGTGGTTAAGTGTTAGCTTCCTTTATTAAGATGTGGAGAAAATGGTTCCCTGTAAAAGCACCAGAAGGCTCTATTTAGCCTTATTGTAAAGGTGTCAACTGCTTGCACTCATTTTTGGATTTTGAAGGTCTCATGATAAGATTACCTTCTCTAGTGAAAATCACCAAGATCACAAAGAGAGCATCGGTGGAGTTGAATAGGGGATCTTTGTGCCCCAAACCACTATAAAAATTGTTATGTTCTTGTTTACTATTTATCCACTATTAAAATTATTTATAGAAGAGAATACTACACATCTGTATAAAACACAAGGGATGTTAAAAGCGAGAATATTTCAAGTTTATCGAAAAGACACAATTCACCCCCTATTTTGTCTCTTTGTATTATTCCAGCCTAACAAAACCATTTTAGGATAAAATGAAATTTACTTTGTTACGGTAACTAATGTATCATTTTAAATTTTTGTTTACCACCATACCCTAAACCCATAATGTCAAGAGAAACACACTTTGTAATTTTGTTGGTACAATCCTATATAAAATAGTGACGTTCAATTATTCACGATAACTAAATGTTACACTTTACATTAATCTTTATCATCACATATCATAAAATGTTTAGGATATTTAGTGAAAATACATTAATACAAGACCAATATAATCCTTTATTTGTTAACTTTGAACTTTTCAAAGTCCAAACAGACTCTTATTAGCTTCTTAGATATTATATTCTCTTCAGAATAACTTGCTAAGATAAAAAACTATTTTTTAGGAGATAACATTTATTTATTTTTTAGTAGGAATACCTAAAAAATGAAATATTGTCCCATAGTCTATATGGTATTAAGTATGTTAGAAACATTTTTCTTTTGAATGGAAGACTTTTTTAAAATATACCTCACCTTATATTTTAATAAACATATGGATAATCACTTTATCCCAGATAAATACTTTTATCTATATCTTCTCCTCAAAACATGTTGTATAATCCCAATGAATCATAAATCATGTTTATGAAATCAATAATCTCATGTTATTTATAATAACTATTTATTGACTCACAAATTCTCTTATCATATAAGAGATATAAGATGAAGATGCACATATTTTAATTAACATTGTTGAAAACTTTAACTGAATTTTCTTATTCTGGTTTGAACATTTACCCAATGACACTATCTACACAAAACCAATATATATACATCATATGTCCAGTTCATTAATTATCAACATTTGAGAACATAAGGTAAAAATTTATTGAATTTAATTATATTTTCTGAACATTTCCATAAATGATCCAATAAAAATAAGAATAAAGAGAGGTTTGTTCAATACAACATGGAAAGCATAGATAATAGCTCATATGAAGGAAAAATTATATCAAAATGGTAACTAATTTTGTCCAATACTTCTCAGGGGATTATTTATAGACTATAGGTGTCCCATGGTGGTTTTGTAGGTGTTTCAAGGACCAATGAATTTTTGGTATGTGAGAGAGTCTAGAGAGGAAAGCCTCAATGACTTGTTTGACTTTTTGTAAAAATCATACTGACCGGCTATTGTCTACACTAGCTAGCTAGTGGGATTTAGTATATCCCAAGTGCATCTATTTTTCCTACCGACTATCAGGTGTTTTTCCTCCAAGTAGCAAGTGGGTTTTCCTTGTGAGGGACTTTAAAATTCTATCCAAATTCCTCTTGAACCTATTGATTGACCTACCAACATCATAATACGATAACTAAACAATAATAACTAAAATTACATAAAATAAAATGGAAAGAATCCTAAATGTTGTTTTTTATCATTAAAACATCTAAGAGAGTGAGTGGTACAATATGTTATAAAATTGAATAAATTATAAACTTTTTATATCAAAAATACCCATCTCATTTTTCTCAAACAACAATTGTTTATGATATTATTAGGGGATTATGTAGTCACCCTAAGGGAGGGGGGGTGGGTGAATCAGAGGTGACCAACTTTTTTAAAATTATGTTCAAAATAAATTATTCCATCATTTAAGTGGATTGAACCACTGTTTTCATTTAATATGTATGGATATTTACAAAATTTTACCTCTCAATTTTCCCCCTTTTCTATGCATATAATGTAATGTAAACAACACATAATGATTTTTACAAGATTCAACCTCAATGTGAGAAACTAATCCTTTCGTTATCGAATCCTATTGAGTCAAAGATTATTACACTAATAATCATTTCAAAAAATACAAGTGGTGTGGGAAGTTAATATTATTAACCCATAATCATCACTATAGTATTCAAGTGAAGGGTCATTATACAACATCCCACAGTTGAGCTATCTCCCAAAAATATCTTCCTATCTATTGATAGGAATGTGGCGTTATTTATATTGGAATCACTAGTCTTCAAGGATTCTGCTTGGAATTCCTTAAGGATAGATCTTTGACTGCCTATTGATTTTTCTTTGTACATTTCTTTCATGTCGACACTATCCTCCTTCTGGTAGAATAAACTACCAGAGCACTCGCTGCTTTGAACATTGATATCTGAAAATTCCACAATTCCATGCTTGATATCAGTTTCGGATTTACTCAATCCAATCTTTGATATTTATAGAACTATCTTAGTAATTTATAACTTCAAGTTTTTCTCTTCTCAAACATTGACCATACTGAGCTTTTGATGGAAGTGATCGGTCGACTGCTTCCTCTTTTTAATAATAAGCTGCTATCTCAATTTTATTCACTTTTTTTGAAGAACTCGAGTGTTGTTCCTCCTTCTTATAAAAAAGATTCCATTGATAGATATGGGGAACATGCAGTCTTTTATTTGAAGTTCCTTCTATTTCAACTCTCGAATTGACCGCCTTTTATACCTTATAAAGATATTAGTATTTGACTCCATCAATACCCCCATAAAACTTAGAATCAATAATCTTTAACTCATTCATGGATCTTGGATTGAATCATGAACATAGCTTCCATGAATTTCACACTTTTAATATCCATCTCAACATCATCAGAATGTTTGAGTTTACAACAATGTAAAATCCTTATGGAATCTTTTAGAAAATTATCTTCTGATTCAATCAATATTCTCATTCTAGTTCTTCCTTTTACTCAACTCAATATTCTACAGAATTTAGTACTTTGAGCATTATCCAGTCTGATACATGTGATTTCTATGGACTCTATATATTGAACTATTATTTAGTTCAAACTTTGATTGTAACTTCTTCTGATCAACTCAAATTCAGCTTCCAACTTTAGACATTCCTAGATTCTTATTATATTGACTTAACTCATCTTATGATAATCATATCTTTCAATTTCCTCATCCCCCATCACAAGATACTTTATGATTTTATACATCTATGATTACTCAAATCCTTACTTTAGATCATTCAGTTGTACTTGTATTACCTCTGATACTTCATATTTACATCAACTAGATATTATTAGCATAACATACTTTCTATAATTTCAGTTATTTGAACTATAGTCCCACTAAAATTTGATCTTTGTCAAATTATACTCATTTTGGATCACTGTTAGTCCTCCATCAAAGTTTTTTTTTCTTTCGATGAATTTTATCTTCTGAAACCTTTAGTGGTTCAGATTTCATAGCATGTACTTCTAGAGACCTTCATCATTATGCTACAAATACTGCATCATTTATCTATGGAGAACTCATAAAAATACTTCCAAAACATCCTTCCAAAATATCCATAAAAAATATCCTTCCAGACTTATAAATAGTTCAGAAGTTTGGTTTTCTCAACTTACTCTATAGAATAATCCTTCATAGATCATTCAATATATTATGTTCATTATATCTTCTTCACTTCATGAATTTTCCATATTTATGATAGAAACTCTATTTAAAATCATCAGGAATGAATAATAGGTACATTATCAATTCTTCAGTGTGTTTTATTCTTCCAATTATCCTGGTTTCTTCAAATTCACTATTTTCTTCCGATGGTTTTACCTTCAGATGTACATTCTTCAGCAGATATTCTTATAGAATATTCTTTTGAATCTTCATTAGGGTCTTCAATATCCCCATATGCTGGATTCACCATTAAATGGGTTCTTTGAAATTTCCCATTGAGTTGGTACTCTAATATTTCAAATCACCATATCTAGGTAGCTTACTTTTACAATTTTAATATAACGTTGACAATGCTTCTTCATCCTTCATCACTAGTCATGGATTCAATGAAGATCTATTCTGCAATCATCTAATGTAAATAGTTGCTTCCAGTTATAAAAATTTCCATGTATTTCTCCTCTATATATCAACAACACTAAATCAACTCATCTTTATTACATCCAATCATATTATGAATATATATCATACATCTACGATGTTCTTTATTTCATTGGTTCCTCCTTTAGAAATATGTTCTCCATGTGGAATTCTTATAGAACATCTATATGGACTTTTTTCATTCAACTTACTCATGAATTTTCTAAAAAATATTAACCAAATATAAAATATATCATCATCATCTGATATTAAATTCAATCTCAATCTTTGGATTTATTTTCAATATCCATTAAAAACAATAAAGTCAGTGATATTTTCCTCCTTATTGAAAATAAATTAAAAGTCTATTTTATCTCATTTTAATGAGAACTTAAAGTGGAGGGACTTGATCATTTTTCATCCTATCCTTTTATATTCTATTTAATTTAATGTAAAACATGGTTTTTTAAGAGAAGAATAACATCAATTTTATTAAATCAATAATCCCTAAATTAACCAACTTTAAGTCTATATGATCTATGCTCAGTGTAGAAAACAAGAGTGAATAACTCAAACATTAAAGTTGTCCATAAAAACACCCAGTGATGCCAACCTTTATAAAATAATATTTTAGGGGTAATTTTATATTAATTTCATTCATATTAATTTCTTCCATCTTTATCAACAAACATATCATAAACATTCCAACATAAAAAAGAGTATGTTTCTCCCCCTTTGTAAGATAATTCTTACTTTTTCATCAACAAATCAATTTCCCCCTTTATAACTAAACTTCATATTTCATATGAAAATGGGAGAGAATAGTCAATTTACCTCAAGGATGATAGTAGTTTCTATTCTCTATATTTTCATTATCCAGTGCTTCATCTTCTTCATCTAGAGCTTATGTATTTGGGTACTTCAATTCTCAATCCTACATATTTTTCAGTATCCAGTGTTGGAACACCTTGGTTTTCTAGAATATGACTTTTTCATATTCACTTTAGTGATCCCCTTTAATTACATAACTTTCAATTCATTTTTTAATGAAAGAATTTGGATCAATAGTGAATAAAGTGGATCTTCCATTTTCTTCAATTAGATAAACATGGATGAGAAAATTTTCTTAACCCAAAAACTCTATTTACTTTAACTTAATTTTTCTTCATTCTTTCTCCCTTTTTTTAAAGCATTTATCTTTATGGGATACATGGAATTTTTCATTTCACTTTTATTTTTCACTTTGTGTCTGATTTTTTTCTTAATGTCAACCTTTGTTTATTCTGATGTCTACGTCACTTTTCTTTCTAACCTCTCCTGCCCTGGTAATATCATCATGATTTTTTTTGTATTTTTCTCAGCCAACCTGAAACTTCCACATATATTATTATATTATGGTAATTTTCTTTTCAAATGTAACTTACGGTGTACATCAAGTATATCATCGATGATGTCTTCCACCATTCCAATCCACCAGTGTATTTATCAGATTGACTAGATTTGTTTCTTTATCTTTCTTTAATTCACATGAACATTCATGGAGATATTATAGTTGTCCATGAAGTGGCCTTTTCTTCCATAGAAGTAGTATATTTTCTTGGGTATGAAATTTCCCTAAACTTTATTCTTTAGTGCAAACTTCCTTGTAGCTTCCGATTGTTTACACCTCAAGGTAGACTGACAGTCTATGTTCATTTTATATTCCATCAGCTTTTGTGCTGCCTTCTATTATTCTTTGCTGAGTTTTTCTTGGAATATATATATAATAACTCTTTATCTCCATAAAAAATTCTTCTATATGTTCCACATAAATTTTTATGATATTTAAATCATTTAGATGTTAGTAGATTTCTCTTTTTCTGTGAGGGTTGGGTGTACATAGTTGAGTTTACCATACATTTTATTATTCTCCCCCTTAATGTTGGCCTGAATTTATTTTCCATAAATTGTCATATTATGAAAATAGTTGATTACCAGGTATTTGAACTTTCCACATCCCCAATAGTAGCTAATAATACTTGGCTTATTTCTTTGTATTAAATTCTTGTTTGTGGTTAGTTATTCTAAAACTACTTTCTTCTATATATTTTCTCCATTTTTAAGACATCTATATGGGAAAAAATTTCTTTTATTACATACAACATTACAAAAGTGGCGAGTTTATCACTTTTATTCACCCATATTTTTCTGGAACTACAACCTGCACTATTCAAAGAATAGAAATTAGTGTATACAGACTCATCAGAATGTGGGATTTCATTTTTCTTCCACTTATAGAATGATGGAACTTCTGATGATCTCATATTATTCCTAAAATTTTATTGAGTATTTCCAAATGTAAGGCCTTATTTTTTAATTTTTGATGTGTTTATTTTTATATATTCCTATAATGATTCAACTTGAGTAGCTTCCATGTTTTTCAATCTCACCGCCTACTCAATGCACTTTAAATTTATAGTGTTATTCTAATTTTCAAGACACCTAACTTTATCTTAATAGTCTAATTTTACCTTTTTTTATCTTTTCTCCATGTAACTTACCTATTTTAAGGAAATATGAAGTTCCTTTACAATATTTTCATTTATATCAAATTGTGTATTCTTAACATCAACAATTTATTTTTGAGTATCATTAATCACATGAAGCTTTTACTTAAAAACTTCCATTTCAAAAAATTATCAAAAAAAATCCTTTACAATTATTCTTATACAAGGTTAAACTTTTATTATGAATTTAATACATTTTCCTCTTTTCGAGATTTTAGTATGATTTTTACAGTCTTGAAACTTATTTCCCAATGCATTCTCTGTCTCATCAAGTTTTGGTATCAGCTATAATTTTTCTTCTTGAAATCCTTTGATAAATGAAATTATATATGTGGTAACTTAAATAGGGACACTTTTCATTTAATATTTTATTTAAAAGTAAAAATATTTAACAGAATAAATAGACTCATACCCACTATATCTAGAGAAAATTTCTTTCGAAGGATAAATTTTATCGGATTTACATGAATTTTTAGTATACACTTTAACTTTTGGTAGTGGTGAATCCTACTTCCATTGAATTTGAGAGGATAACTTACAGTACTTTTAATCCAATTTATTCTTCTAGTTTTTAAATTTTTTGGCTGAAGAATCCATGTTTCTTCCACCAGGAATATCTTCTATTTGCTTCAACTTAGGCTTATCTTCTGGTAGAGGCATCTCTGTATCTTCTAGAAATCTACACTCCATGAAAAACAATTAAACACAACTGGGAATAGACTTGTAAATGAAAAAATAGGTAACTGTTCTCTAATAGAAATTAGGATTCCCTAGGGATAGTGAAATCACCCTGGGGGGGGGATCAAGGGCCACTAGCTTTTTACAGATCATGTTCGTATTAAATTATACATTTCAATAATTTTTCAAACCTTTGTTATCAATTAGGATATATTAATCTTTAGAAATTCACCCACACCACTTTTACATCATATAATGGTCCACACCTTTCCCACCATCCCTTTGTGTTATATTGAGCCGTGGTGGTGTTGAGGTGAGGTTTTGGAGGAGTTTGGAGGAGTTTAGATGTCTTTAGATACTCTTTGGTGCAAAATGAGCTACACCACAACCTGGTGAAAGCTATGGAAAACCTATTGTTCTCCTATCCAAAACGGGGATGGGTTAAATGCTTAAAAATCCATTTTGGAAGCTATGGTGAGGGAAAAACATATTTTTTGTGGGAAACACACTCGGTCACAAGCTGTTTTGGGCTGACATGATGAAGAAAATAGTGACCATGGCTAGTTTGTGTTGGAAGTTGTGGTAGTGGTCAAGCTTTCTTTGAAATGCCCAAAATGAAAAAATCTTTTCTAAGATCTTGACCATTTTGAAGGTGGTAAATTCATATGACATTATGGGGATTTTAAATGCATTTTAATTCAGTTTTTACCCTTAATAATCAATCCAAAAACATTCATTGGGTGTTCCTTCAAATTTTAGATGCTTTGGAAAACCTAGGTCATGGTTGAGAGATCTATCTCTTTGAGTATCTATCAGAAAATTTGTTGTGTAATTTTTTTTTCTATCCTACTTCGATTCCCTATGATAGATTCTATGTGGATTTTAACTCAGACCATGGTGAATTGAGTGCTCTTGTTCAATGTTCCATTCCCTTATTCTTATCCTTTTTTCATCCTTTTGTTTGGATGTTCATGGTGTCCAAACCCACTATTTTTTATGTTGTTTGAGCTTTATTTATTCATAGCTTATAGAATTTAGGTTCTAAAAAATCTTCCTTAGGATTAGTGGTGTTTCTTTTGGTGGAGGTTGATCCTTGATCGTCTATTTATTTATAAATATCATTGAAATTATAAATTGATTAAGGTGATTAATTTATTAACCTATTATTTTATGTGTAATCATAAATTTAGAATGATTTATCTCTTTTGGTAATGGTTTAATTAACCATAATGAAGATAAAACTGGATTAAATAAGTGGGATGATTTATGGTTATAGAGATCACATGTTTTTATACATTTTTAATGAGCTGCCTCCTATTTTTCTAGATAGTGTGCTATAGTTTGTTTATTCTATGTATAGTATGTTGTTTATTATATGTTTTAGAGTTTTTTTATGTTTGAAATTGGATAAAGAACATAAAATTGGAAATTCTTATTCATGAAATAAAAAAGAGTCATGTTTAAATGAAAATTTTCTTCTTTATAGTTTAATGGGAATAAAAGTGATGCTAGAGACATGTTTAACTGAAAATGTTCTTCCATATAGTTTGATGAAACTGGATGTTATGATTGAAAGCATGTTTACATATCCTATATCTATTTATAGCTTATTAACCAGGTTTGATATGGTTATAACATGTGATAAATTAATTGGTTAATTCATGATGGCAATGAACTAGTTGTTTGATAAATATAAATTTTTGGGGTTGAGTGAGCCCATTTTCTTATGAAGGTTGGATGCCTTATCTTTCAGGGCCTATATGCCCTGTTGAATTTGTTGTTTTCTATTTTCCTTTTTTTATTTCTTTGGATGTGATCCCTGTTATGCGACGTGATGTGCGCCTATGATGATTGATGGTTTTGTGAGATTTGGGCGAGGAGGCCCTGGTTCATGGTAACAGTTGATGTCAGTGATAGTAGTATAGATGCTGATATTCATGATGGTGTTGGAGATGAAACTGGTACTAATCCAATGGGTTGAAGATGAGATTTCTCATTTTTGTTCTAAAATATGAGATGCTTGTTTGATAATGAATCCTTTTCAAAGGAAGGATGCTTGGTTTTCTTATTTCTACATTCCTTTCTCTACTACTTGATGTAGCTAATTATTCTAAGTTTATGCATCTATTTATGGTAGCATAGGAAGAGACCCATATTAATTAGATTTTTGTAATATTAATGAATGTGAATAATAAATTTTATAAATTTTGGGGTTTATGTCTTTTTTCAATGATGAATGATCATAATTATTTAGGAACCATGGATCAGTTGGATTATGCATGGAGGGAAAGTATTCCAGTTGATAGTTAATGTAAAGTGGAAATGGTATAAAATTAATTAATGGATAATGAATTAATTAATATGAATTTGAAATGAATAAAAATAATAATAAAATTAATGTATTTTTGTTATTATTGTGTACTTATATGATATATATTCCTTATCAGTGGCAGTCGGGTGTCTGAGAGATGATAACTGTAGTTGAAGTTAAGGTTAGGTTGTTTCCTATAGTGTTTTTGTGAGATATATTTATAATAAAATGTAATTTTATTTTCATACACTACTCACTCACATTGATAGGGTGACTGAAACCCAGTGGGCTCTTGGATGGTGTTTTCCCCACAATACAGCTTAGCGAGGATCAAATGGCTAAATATCCTGTGAAGACCCGACCCCAGAAAACTAGGAGTCGATGCCTTCAGAACATGATGTGTCATTTTAAACAAAAACATTCATCGATAGTCCACATCATGTCCCATACAGAGGATTGAATTCAATTCAAGCTCTGAGAAACCAGCTACTTCAGAAATGTTTCATTTGTTAAAAGTTGTTACCTGAAAAAAAAAATTAAATCAAAACGTAGGGTGAGCATACAAATTCCCAGTAAGGGGTTTTAAAATAAACCAATGTAACTTTTGAAAATATTCTTTAAAAATTTCCATAGGACATTTCTCTTAAAGGAAAGTTGTAACCCATGTAACATATCATAAAAGTGCTCAGTTAAAAACATGCTAACAAAAATTGCAAGGATTCATGATTGAAATATAGGAATTATCATTTGGGTAATAAATAAAAGACATTCAAAACATGTATGACATACGAATGTGTAAGAAAAAATTAAACAGCTAAGAGAAAAGAATAATCAGAGTTTCACATAAAGGAAACAACTTCAACTTCATACATTGTATACTAATTCATTGAGTGCTAAACATATGTCATGCCATAAGATTTTACTTTTTTTATACTCATAAGTACTGTCTCTTAACTGTGGATATTCTACTAGTCGAATATCCATATGGTTAATTAATTATCATACACATAATGAGGAAATGTAATATTCCGGACTTCTGTGTCAAGGTCTCGTGTCAAGACCTAGGGCTAACTGTAACCGGACCCCAACCCGGAGAGCATCTATAACCAGACTCCATCCCAGAGAGCATCTGTAACCAGAATCCAACCTGTAGGGCTTACTTTTACCAGTCCCCAACCCAGAACATACTAGTCCAAAACACTCCTCATATTTCAAATAGGGTTGTATATTCATAATGTCCCATACCATTTTGAATATTAAATTTATCATCTCAAATTATTCGAAGTGTCCCATACCACTTTGGATAATTCATTCATAATTGGTCATAGTAGTTGAATTTCATCCTCTAACATTTACATATTTTATAAGGTGATATAAGCATCTAGATGTTTAAAGAAAACCAAGCTAACAATTATATGACTGTCATTAAATGGTAAAAAAAAGAAAGGAAGATTATGGCACGTATATTGACATCCAAGGTACTAAAAGAAATACAGAATTTGTCACATGAAAAGAGGTGTATACAAAGAATATCATTTTAAAAAGGACTAGACATAATTTTGAAAATGGTTTATTCATTAAACAATTTTATATATATGTTTTTGTAAACATATATATATATATATATATATATATATATATATATATATATAACTTTCATGTTTAGCGGAGTCCTATACTAAAGTTAACTCGCACAAACTTATTTAATAAAAACATTAATTAATTATAGAAATTCCATGCTAAAAGAATTAAAATTTTATCTATAGGTAAAGTTATAAAAACTATATATATATAATTTTTTATAAAAAAATATGCATGTATATAAGTTTGGAACAACATTTATTATGTTTTTAAAACTCCACTTAAACTCGAGACTCAAAGTGTAAATACCTCAAAATTGGGTTTAATAAAGGTTCATGTAACATATAAAAATATATTTATATAACCATACTCATACCAAAATGGTTGGAACCTCCTTATGCCCAAACCCCCTAAGAATATTAGTTAAACAATGTTTTATATAGGGAAGGTCATGCTATTAGTCATAAAATTTTGTCTATGAAATCCAACCCATAAAATTCTATTAAAACCGAACATATATACCATTCTCCATATATATTTATACTTATGAAATTATGTGTATATTTATATGAGTAGTACATAATCAACTATATAAAAACTTCATACGGAAATACTACTCTTGAATTTGAAGTTCTTATCTTGAAATCTTTTCAAACTTTATGGATTGGTTATTCATGGGCTATACTTAAAACCAAAAGACCATGACTATACATACTCATATATAAATCAAGGTACATATAACCATATATATGTGTACATATATATATAGTACATCTTAAGCATTATAGGCATTAAATAACTCTAAAAATTACAAATACTTCAAAAATACAAAAATTTCGAGACATAGGTTCAGTCATAAGGAAGGTTTCAAACTAACCTGTAGGTTTATTTAAAATTAATGTTTTTATGAGCATACATATTTATATATAAATATATATATATATAAACTCAACACCAAAAATCAAGGAAAAATAACCCTTGCCTTAAAACTAGGGGGAGGATAACTCGAGGAAGGTTGGCTGGGACTTGCTGGAGGCTTGAGTGGGGGAGAAGAACCGAGAGTTCTTTGGGTGCAACCGGTTACTTATATACAAAAAAACCCACAAGTTTTGATTCAAAAAATTACCCCCTTGTGGTGAATTAAATGGATGATTTTGTGCTTGTAGAAAAGGGGAAACAAGAAGGGACCACCGATAGTCAGTGGTGAAGAAAAAGAGATGGTGAAATAGGGTAGGGTTACTGGTGTAAACCCATGTGAAGAAGGAAGAATACGACGTGAAAAGAGGAAAAAACCAGAGAAAAAATAGATGGTCTAGATCAAGCCCGACTTTGATCCAAGGGCTGGGGTGTGTCCACTGTTTTAAAAGGAATCGGGCAGCTCAGATTAAATCTGAGTTTGATCGGACGGTCCTGGTTCGATGAGTCATTTTAAAACACACGGACGACCGAGATCAGATCTGTGGTAGATCGAACGACGAATAAAAAACACGGTGGGAATCCGCATTTGCTGAAGGTCGAAAGCGGGATCGGGATCGGCAGTCCAGATCGCGCGCGACGAGATCCAATGGCCCATATCGTGTTTCGACCGAAAAAACACGTCCCACATCGAAACGGAAAGTTGTTTTCACCTCCTATATAAGCCCGAGCCTCCTATCGACCGCTCATAAAAACACACAACACACACAAAGGGGGCCCAATACACGGTCTCCCCCCCCCCTCGCAGGCCTTGGCCTACCTATGCTCCACCGCGACCTCGTGCCTGCGGTGGTACGGTGAAGCGCTCCTACTCCCATATGCCCTTAGGGGAACCTTTGCCCAAGCTCGGGCCGACTTTGTCTTCGGATGAGGGCTAGGCTCATCCACTTAGTGTGATCTACCTCCCTCAGCCCAGCTATAAAGGGCTGTCCCTAGTGGGCCTATTTTTCTTTATAAATTCCACAATAAAAAAATTTAAAGTCTTAAAGAAGAGAAATAATACATTTATTATAACCATATAGAAATTATCTTCTTAAAAATGGATTTTATTAAACATTAGGATGTTAATGAATACAAATTAAACTTTGTATTAGTTAAAAGTATTTCTAAAATTATAAACACTAAACCTTTTTAACATAAAAGTTATAAAAATGAAATTTTAATAAAACTACATGATAATTCTTATACTAGTATCATAGAAAACTTATTTTAATAAAAAACATAATTTAATTTGAAGAATTTAAACATAGTTTATAACACTATTTAATAAATAAAAACTATTACATTGTATTTGAAATATTTGAAAAGTGTTTTGAATTCCTTAATACTTTTCAAAATCACTTAATTGTAAATCAAAGTTTTAACTCATATCCTTTTAGAGTTCATAAATGGTGGTTATATTATAATTTTAATTAGAACTTAAATATTTAGAAACTGATTAATACTTAAATATTTTTAATTATCCTATCAAAGTCCAACGACTATAATTATAGTCATTCACTTTCAACAGTCACTAGAGAAATGGTCAGTTGATTCCCTATAAATCATTGTCTTAGGGGTCCCAAAATTAAGGTAACTGAAGAAGATGGTTCTCCAAATCCCACTGATTCTCAACATGGTATTCATGATTACGGTGGTGATTTTCTTCGTTTCGACTGACTCGAGGGATCTCCTTTATTTTCCTGGTGTCATTGTAGTATTTGGGGGTCTTCCCGTGGGTTGTATAGGGTTTTTAATAGGTATATATGGTTAGAATGGCTACCCTTTTGATCTCTGTGTATTGTAAACACTACGATGTTCTTATTTAAGTGTAGTTCCTTGTGTCTATATTGTGTGTTTTACTCGGTCATATAATAAATTAAAACAATATTATTACTTTTTTTCATGAGAAACAAGTTTCTTCGGTTATTATGAAATTCAAAACAAAATGAAAACATAAAATTATCAATATAAGAGGTAAAAGTTTTTGGGGTGTTACATATCCCCTCTTTTCCCTATCTCTTCTCCCAGTAGTATTATTTTCTAGCATTCATGATGGATATATTTAGAATTTACATGTGTGTAGAGTGATGTAATGGATTTTGGTTATTTCAAACACATGTATCTTCAGTTATAGTATCCTAAGGATTGTTATAGGTATGTTGTGTATGGTTTGTGATGGCTTGAGGTATAATACACATATTCAATCTATGATGGATCCTAGAAAATACTCGATTACTATCTAGATATGTGGATGATGATGGTGAGATGATGTGATTCATGGGGTGTATAGTATGTGATGATGGAATGATGTGATGCATGAGATTCATGGTATGATATAGTTTCCCATGTGTTTTTAACCAGACATACTTTTGGAGAGAGATGACTCAGAACATGAAATGTTGGGGTAAAGCGACAAACCAGTGGGGAAGCGGTAGCGAGGTACCTTTTTTTGATATTATATTGGATATTATATTATTTATTTTATGCGATACTTGGTGAGAGAACCATGATGAGGATGGAGACTTAGAATACCTATTTAGGTGATGAGTTAACTTCAGTTGTTGTTCACTAGGATTTAATATGCTTTCTTTATCTTTTTCACAAGAGGTTCTGAGTAGAATCATACTATGTATACCTGTTATTCTCATAGTAAATATATATAAACTATTTTTCAGGTCTGAAGGAGATGGTTGGTTACTAGGCTAGACAATACTACCTCATGGAGTTGTTTAGGATATTTTTGGGATTTGAAGTTGCTGCCAAGAATTTTCTTTTGGTACTTGTAGTTTATTTTTCTATTATTCAATTTTATGAAATTGCATGAAATTATTGATAAATCTCTTTACATTTTTTATCAGAAGGATTTGTTGGGTGTTTTTATATTTTATCCCCAATCGCATATTCTCTTAGATAGTAATGAATTGAATTTGTGTGTATTATATACCCTTGGTGTTTGTTTTCAACCCATGGCCTATTAGAGGTGAGATTTGGGTGTCATTATCTCACTTCTCTAATTTTTGGTCCATAATGGGTACCTTTGGGGGGAGGGGGTCATGAAACATTATGATATGAAGATAATACAATGTAAAAAATAGACATATAATTTTGCAAGGTTTGAACGCAATATGAGAACCTACTCATTTTCATGTTGACTCCCATCGAGTCATGAATTCTTCCACTAATAAATATTTCAATAATTACAAGTGGATAAACATGTAAATATCCTTAACCCACAAGTTTCACAATATTATGAAAGAGAACAGTTTTTATACTACATCCCATAGTTGAGCTGTCTCCCAAAAATTTCTTCCTATATTTCTACAGGTACGAGGAGTTGTTTATAATGGAACCACTAATATGTAAGGATTCTCCTCAAAATTCCTCATCAATGAAACTAAAACTTCTCCTTAATATTATTTCATAATTTTTATACACATCATACCTATCCTCTATCCAGTAGAATGAAATTCTAGACATCTAATTGCATTGGACTTAGATGTCTGGAACTTCCTCAAGTTATTGCTTGATGTCGATTTATCTTTCCTCCTTCTAAAATTCTGGATCTAGAGAACTCATTCAATAATTTGCAACTTCAAGTTTCAGTCTTCTCAAACTTTGACCCTTCTGATCTTTCGATGGAAGTTCTTGTTCGGTTGCTTCCTCTCTTTTATAATCAATATCTCTCTCAATTATATTCACCTTTTTTC
Organism: Viscum album; assembly: GCA_963277665.1. NCBI lineage: Eukaryota > Viridiplantae > Streptophyta > Magnoliopsida > Santalales > Viscaceae > Viscum > Viscum album. Next base: position 693,088,503 of record OY728167.1, read on the forward strand.
AGCTTAACTCAAGTGTTGTTCCCATTTATATTGAAAATCTCCCTCTGATAGGTATGGGGAATGCACGAGATTCAATTTCAAATTCCTTCCATCTCAACTCTTGAATTGACTACCTTTTATATCTTATGAATATATCAGTATTTGACTCCCTCAAATCTTCCCCAAAACTTGGAGTCAAATATCTTCCAATTGTCTACAGATATTGGCTTGAATCATGAACTTACCTTCTGAATATCACACTTTAAACATCCATCTCAGTATCACCAAATTTTTTGAGTTTACAACAATGTAATGTCCTTCTGGTATATTCCAAACAATTTTCTTCTGATGCGATCAATAGGTTCATTCCGGTTGTGCATTTTACTCAACTAAATTATCTATAGACTTTATTACTTCAAAAATTCTCCAAAATGATACATGTGCTTTCGACGGACTCCATTCGATGCACCTTCACTTAGTTAGAACTTTACTAGCATATTCTTCTTCTTATCGACTCAACTTTAACATCCAACTTTCAATGTTTCAAACTTCTTCTTATCTGGACATAACTCATATTCTGATCTTTATATATTCATATACTCTTATAATCCATCATAAGATACTTTAATCTTTTATACATCTAGGATTCCTCATCCCCTTACTTTATATCAATCACTTGTACTTCCATTGACTCTGATACTTCATATTTACATCAACCAAAGTTTATCAACATAACTAAATGTATTGATTTATAGTGATTTGACCTTCAGTCCCAATCAGATTCAATCTTTATAAAATTCAACTTATCTTGGATAACTGTTGTTCTTTCTCCAAAGTGATGTTCTTTCGATGAATGAACATTCTAGAATCATCATACTTTTTTCTTTCGAAACCTTCAGTGGTTTGGGTTTCTTAGCATGTACTTAAATAGAATTTCAACATTTTTTTACAACTAATGTAACATTTTTATTTAGTTAACTAAAAAACATATTTCTAGAATCTTCTTACACCCGGGTTTTTATTTTAGCCTCAGACCTAGCCCGGGCTAGGTTTCGGTCATTTTTCTTGGGAACCGAGTGTGACGGGTTTGAGGTTTTAGGATAACATTGTCGAAGTTCAGGTTGGGTCCCAAATTAAAATTTTAAATATTGAAAAATTTCTAGGTTTTAGGTCGGTGTGTGGAGACCGCACAGTTATAAAAAGTTTTGCGGTCAGCCGGGTACTCGTGCAGTCGCTTCTAGAATGGACAGAAGCCACCACACGGTCTGCGCACAGTCACTCAAGCCATGCGGGGTAACTGCGCAGTTTCTCTACATTAAAAATAATTAGTATGTTAAAACGTGAGTGAAATAAAATAATAAATAAATTTAAACGATGTTTTGATTAAATAAAATAAAATAAGAGAAGCGGGTAAAATTTTAAGAATTGTTTTAAATAATAAAAATAATAATATTAGATGAGAATATTATTATTATTATTATTGGTGTTAATAATATTAATAATATTATTAAAATTATTAATCTTATCATTATTATATTTATTATAACTTTTTTTAAGTGGGTTTTAATTTTATTTAGGGTTTATTTTTCTACCTCTCTCCTCTCTTTCCCCCTCCTCCACGCACCACCCCCTCCCTCTCTATGACTTGTGCGACCCACCCCCTTGGTGCACCTCCTCCCTACATGCATCCACTTCCGGTCACCCTCCTCCAGCGAGCACTCCTTTAGGTCTCCCCACAGCCCCTCGCACGCACCCCCGCAGGTGCCTTGATTTCCTTGTGTGACACGTCCGGTGCCCCACTCTCCCTCGCATGCGCCCCCCTCCAACAGCCTCTTCCTCGCACGGTCAACTTCCACCGTCACTTGTTGCTTCCCCTATTCCTCTTTTGTAGTGTGATCCATCTCCGAGTAAGGTTTTTCTCTCCCTTATTTAGGGTTTTGGTCTCTGGAAGTTAGGGTTTTTGTTTTTGAGGGTAAAATTATGATATGTTGGTTTTGATCTTGTTGTTGAGGGTTCATTTCAGGTTGGTCGATGTGCAGCTGGGATTTGGTTGAGGTGCGAATGGGTTTCACACCATTTTTTTCTGGAATATTCTTGGTCTGAGGTAGGTGATTCCATACTTAACCATTAATTGATGATTTTTTTCTTGATTTTTTAATTTAACATGTTTTATGAAGTATATGTGGGGTGTGTAAGTATATTTTATAGAGTTTTGACATGCGTTTGATTTGAAAATAATCTCTCTATGTGAAATTGGGTGTTTTTGGTGTGAAAAGTTTTTGATACCCTTTTGGTATTAGTTTTATAAGTTGTTTAAATGATTCTTGAAATTTTTTAAATGGTGCGAATTATATTTTGGCATTTTTAGGATTTGCGATTAGTTTTAAAGTGGTGTTTTTATATGAAACCGGGTGTACTTTTGGTGAAAACCTTTGTCACGCCATTTTTTATAATTTATAATGTGTTCAAATGATTTATTAAATTATTCATGTGGTGAGAAAGTGGTATTTGATAGGATTAGACATGAATTTAATTTTAAAGTATCAGTTTTACATTAAATGGGGTGTTTTTCATGTGTAAAACCACATCGCGTCACAAGATAGTGTTGTATAATTGTGCAATTGGTTTATGAAAAAATGTATGGGTTGAAAATTGTGTTTTTACATAGTGTTGATGTGCGGTTAATTTTTAAAGATGGTTTTAGGTCCACTTTTGGTTTATTGGCACTAAGGTGTTTATTTGAAACTATTTTATAAATTTCTATAATGGTTTATCAAATTATTTAAAAGGTTTGAAGCCCATTTGGGAAATATTTTGGTGTGTGTACATTTTTAAAAATGGATTTTGGATGTGAAATGATGGTTTTTGATATGAGATACTTGGTTTGGTTGATGTAATTTGTAATTGGTGTGTTATGTGATATGTGAAACTTGATTGAGCACAAAAGGGATGCCTGAGTATCTAGGTGGGTGGACTAGGACTAATATTCTAGTGATTCTGAAGTGGCCTTGTCCGAGTTTCACTTATCAAGATTGACGATGACAACACTAACTAAATAATAATGATTTATTGGAGACCACTATATTATGGGTGTTTTCCCTACTAGTGGCTCATGTATGAGAATGTAGTTTGTTGTGGTTCTTATGCCACCTTTCACCGAGATACGATGTACCTAGTATCCCATTGTTAGCTAGTGCCTTGGGGAATTTCCCGTGACTAGTGCTCAATGATTATTTTTCACTTGTCATCGACATACGGTAGGTTGGGTTGGTAATTTTAAAATCAAGTGAGTTCAATTTAAAGTGGCATTCTTTGAGACTATTTTATTTAAAAAATTCCATTCTTCGAAACTATTTTATATTTTAAGTTTCACTCATTCAAAATTGTTCTAATTTAAAGTAATTTTCTTTAAAAATTGTCCTAGCATTTCATTACTTATAAATATTTAAAGTTTATTTTTCATTTAATGTTTAATGTATGGAAGATTTTATCCAGGTGGCATCCTACTGGGCTTTGTCTCACACCTTTCATACACATTTAGGTGTATGTAGACTTTGTTGTCTATTTGTTTCAGGTTGAGGTAAGGTGTGTAGTGTTGGAAGGTTGGGTTTCTAATGGATTTGTTGATGGATATTGGTGGTGGTGGCTTGAGGATATTTTTCCTCTTTTTGCATGGAACTTTGGGGGTGTTTTTTAGTCCTCCTTTTCATCATTGTCTTTTTTGGTATTTATTTAGTTGTAAATTTAAAATTTTGGAAATTATAAAATGTGCGTTTGGATAAATTTTTCAGATCTGTATTTTTTGTTTTTATTGGTAATTTTAATATGGTTAATTTGGGTAAATCATTCCCAAGTATTTCATTTGATACCCAAGCACTTGTGTCAGCCCCGTGGGGATCAGGAATGCCCTTCGGGCCTTGTCACGGTCTGACTTAGGTGACCAGTTTGGGGTTGATCCGGGTTGGTTCGTGAAACCATATAGAATATCCTTTTGGACTTATGAACACTTTATTAGTTTGGGTTTCTCAACATACTCTACAAAAAAATATTTTAGATATCATTTATCTTATTATATTTAGTGCATCATCTGTTGGTGTTTCAATTCAATAATTTTACATATTTACTAGAAAAACTCTATTTACCTTACTCAAGAATGAATTAATGTGAAGTTATTGATTCTCTAGTGTAGTTTTTCCTTCTAATCATCCTGGTGTATTCAACTTCACTATTTTTCTTTCGATGGTTTTACCTCCAAGAATACAATATTCAATAGATCTTCTATAGTGACATGACCCTAGAATCCCAGAGACAATGTCTATTATCAATTACATTGGCATGATTATAAGGAATCAAGCCCCGAATGACTGAGAGTTTAGTAGTATTGGTAAACCAGATACATAAATGTGTCTTGTATTACAAATAAATATACTAATTACAATATAATATTTTTTCTACTTTCTAAATAAACAACTTTGAGTTTAACTCTAATCTATCTAGTAAATCCCTGTGTATATTTCATAGTACACTTCATGGATTCCTAGGGAAATAAACATAATAAGGGTGAGCTCAAATGCTCAGTAAGGGTGAATTATATTGGAAGAAATAATGAATCAATGAGATTAATTATTATGAAATGGTAAATAATGGAAATCACATGCCATATAATCATTAAACTGAGAAGGAATTGCATAAATAACATGGAATGGTAATATCTAGAAACACATTCCATTCAAATAACTAGATAAGGTAATATCAATATGGTAATGAAAGAATTTGAAAAAAATTCCAATTAAATAACTGAAAATAAAATGTATCCATAGATATGTCGACGCAAAATATCATTCATGAGTAATAATTGAAACTAAATGAGGGAAGTTCTTAATTATTGGATGCTATATTTCTGAGGTACATGGAACCAATGCTATCAAGAGCTTTCAAAAGGTGGTTTAACAATCAGGTAAAAGACCATATAAGGTGGCTAGCCAACTATTTCATCTCATGAGACTACTGATACATCAAGGGGATTTCATTAACCAATCCCCAATCCATAGGGATTTCCTTAAATGGCCCTCAACTCGTGTATTACCTATCCAAAGCATTCCTCATATCAAATAAACAATATTCCTCATCAAATATCCTTATTGAATAAAGTATACAAATTTTTCAATATTTCCTTGTATAATAAAATAACTCTCAAAGTAAACAACATATGAAAAATGGTACATGGTTTAGGACATTAACATATCCATTATAAATTATATGGATAATTAGGGAAAATTCAATGCTAAATGATCATAGGAAATTGAATATTTCAAGGGGAATAAAAGGAATCAAGGAAGTGAATGTGGATATTATCCTTGGATAAATCAATCATAAACCATCCAAAGGAAGAATAAGTAAGGTATGAATAAAAAATATCCCAAGTGGGGTAAAAATAAAGGGTTATTGTCATTTATTAATGGAAACAATATAAAAATATCTTTTAAAAACATTATTGAAGAAAATATCATTTTATTATGAAAAACCTTTTGAAAAAACTTTTCGTTGAAAATCATTTTTGAAAATATTTTATTTAAAAATTAACCTTTTAAACATGTGAATAAATATTTAATGAAATTATGGTGATTAAATATTTACATGTCATATTAGGTAAAAAGAACATTCCTTTTGCATGGTTAAAGAATAGTAATATGCCTTGTTAAAAAAGAAATAAGAATATTCCTTTGAAAACATTGGTAAAAGTCAAAAAGGGTAAAAATGTATTTACCAAATCATTTTAAAAGAAAATTTTGAAAACAATTTAATAAAACATGGGTTTTAGAATAAAATAGGTTCTCTGACTAAAGAGAGAAACAAAGTCGGGTTTTCTGAAAAACATTTTATAAAATAGTTTGAGTACCAAAGAGTATAAAAATGGTACTAAAAATTAAAAATGGTCATGAATAACCAGAGGAGATAAAATTGAAGGTTTTATTGAACAATGGTCATATAATTACCTCTAATTTAAATACCATTGAAATATCATTAAAGTTATTATTGAGGAAAATAATTTTTAAACATTCCAAAGTGTCCCATACCACTTTGAAACATTTTAAAACATAATCCTCATGGAGGAATAACATTAAATTAATGTTTAAAATACAATGAATATAAAATGATTAATTATATAATATAACAAAAGTGGGAAGTATATACATCACAAAAAAATATGTAAGTGGTGGACATGACATTCATCTCGTGGATGTAAAAAGTGAGATGAAAATCTCTTAGCTTGTGTTTCCATTTGGGTAAACATCCTTTAAAATCCTATATAATAAACTTATATTAATTATATACTTGATTGAGAACCTTTTTTATGTTTATCATTAGTTTTATTTCACTTATTACTATGTTGTATAAAACTACTTAAACAATTATGTTTACATTAGTTATTTTGACCAAATTTGGTATATATGTCAAAAAAAACTTTGGTAGGTCAACTATGGTAAAATGGGTCATTATATAATATATAAATAATAATAATTATGATATAATTATCATATTTATACATAAATTATACTTTTAAAGCCGATCATTAAATATGGTTATGAAAAATGAATCAACGTTACAAATTATGGAGATGGTAGGTCGTGCGTACGCATGAGTAATGTTCTAATTTTTCAATTTTCATTATAGAAAGAAGGTAATTAACACCATATCATTATATGATGATAATTATATAATAAATATGATGTTATTTAATAATATATACTTATATATATAATTCTTATGATCTAAAAGGAATCACATTGTGTCGAGGAGGCGGTAGTCCACACGTCCACGACCGACATTATCACTTTTTAGTGTGTGAAAGGGTAATAAAGAAAATTATATATATATATATATATATATATATTATTTAATAAAATTTAATTATTTAATTAATATCATATATTTTTTTTACGTCCTATATGTTTAATTATGACCATAATTTAAACATTCCATGTATAGTCTTAAGAATCACATCACTTTGAGGGGGAGATTATAAAATGATTAAAGAAGTATAAAGATATAATAAATATCATATATAAAATATATAAATAGAGTTTCCATCATAATTTTCAACCATAAAAGTTGGTAAAGAAAAAATGAACAATCATCGTTTCGTGCGGCAGCAGTTCGCCGTACACAGAAACAGTATGTTCGTTTCCCATTAAATGAAAGTGTGTGTTAGTATAGGTAGAACCCTTAATAAAACAACATAAAAGTATATTTAGGATAATTTTTTTATTATATGAACATGGAATATGAATATTTTTGGTGGTGGATAAGTAAATGAAAGAAAAGTGATCGTTGGAAAGAATTACCTTAACAAATCGGGAATCCTTTTTGTTTATACTAAAAGGCTTACTTGAAAGGATTTCTGACCAAAGAGAAACTTCAAGATAGAGGTTAGGGATTTTTTTAATCTATATGGTCATAAATATTTCAATCCAAAGTGGTTTTAGAGGTGTGAGTAATAGGGATATGTGGTTTCCTTTTATAAGGGAGGAAAAGGACTCACTTGGTATTCTAAAAATAAGTTAGATGTACCCACATTTTTACCTAAAAAAGTATTAAAAACCATAAAAACTAAATAATGGAAGGTTAATAGACGAATTATAGACATAAAATGTGTTTTGGACAAGTTTATAGGTCATTTTGTCCCTTAAGTTAAAGGTTTAGTCCTTTATTAAGCTTAATTTTTCCTAAATAATTTTAATTAATTTTAATCACTTTACTAATATTTTTAGTAAAAAACTAATTTGAAATTTTTATACATTATAAATTATTCTGATTACAAATATGGAATCATTTTTTTTTCAAATTTCAATCATATGAGTGGAATCAATTAATTTAAAATACATCTCGTAGGTGGGGCAACAATGCGGGTTTTTAAAGTAAGAATGTCTCACAGTTTTCCCTGTTTTTATAATAAACTTCAATGTAAAATTTATTCAAATGAAATAAAATGTATTAATTTATAACAATATTATATAATTAAAAATTTAAACCAATTTAAATTATAATTATCCTTATTAATAAATTAGATGAAAAGACATTTTTGAACTAAAATTCAGTATTTTTAATTATTCATTAAAAATGATATGTTTCCGAAAAATATCAAAAATTCACCCTAACCTAATTATTATGTTTCAAATTAGAATATTAAGATTATTTTGACATATTAGATCAATTTGAGTGTAAAAAATCATATTTAAAATTATTTCTCCATTAAAAGACGATAAAATTGCCTTTATAAAAATATAGGTTTTTATGTGTGAAATTGGGTTTGTTCTTATATTATCTCCATAAAACTGAATGGATGAAAATAAAAAAATATTTTATTGAATATATAACATATATATTTCATTTAAATCATTAAATAATTGTAATTAATTATGTTTATTAGGTCAAAACTCCTTTGGAAGCATAAAAATAAAAATATTTCTTTTTATATCCAATTGGTTCTTATTTGTGTTTCTCATTAATTGGTAACCCATGAATTCATTTTATATTTATATAAAAATAAATTTTCATAAGTTAGTTAATACTATTCATAACATCTAGTTTATATCTTATTATATTAAATAATAATGTTTTAATAATATATTATTGTTCGGTAAGATTCGGTCTTGCGTGTAGAGAAAGCCATCGAAGAAAGTCTATCTTGCATGTAACCCATGATGAATCAGTGTTGTATGATTTGAAATATATTGAATATAATTTAAATATTAAATATTTTATAAATTATCTAGTTATTATATTTCCTTAAGTTCTTGTTGATGTGTGTCTTTCATGCTATCGAATACAAAGTTGTACTTTTGAATTTCGGGGTGTTACATTCTCCCCATCTTAATTAAATTGCATCCTGGAAATTTAAAATTTATCTTGGTAATTTTTTTTGATATTTTCTATGTTTAAATATCACATCATGAGAATGGTTCTTAAAACATCCTCTAGAAAATATAGAATGGTAAGTACAAAGGTCACATGGAATACCATGTAACTAGGTTTATAAGTATGAGATCATTAGTGGCAGTAATGATACATATTTGGAGGAAAAGTGTAAATATTTATACGGAGTGATTGAGGCCATCAATCACAAACAAGTGAATTATTAATATAAATTTTATGGCCTCAAATCCATAAATATTTTATGATTTAGAAGACCATCTGTTCAATAGAAATTAAGGTATTGGGACAAAAATTTATTTCTAAGTCATTTTTCTAATGTTGGGTAATTCTTTTACTAACCAATAATATAACAAAATATTATTACTTTATAGGTTTCAATTTCATATGAACAATACTAAATTTTGGTTGTGCTTCGATTAAATTCTAAATCATCCCTTTACTCTTATAAATTAATTACCAATAATGAATCTTTTTATGCCTGAATCACTAAAAGAAACTTTTAAAGGATCGTAAGGCCTATAAAATAGGGAAAAGTGTAAATTTTTATCCTTAAAAATCATCCAAAAACCAATATGGTTAATATATTAATCTATAATTATAAAAATTTATTCTATTGGTACATCATTAATAGTTATTCTTCAAATTGTTTAACTGAAAATAATGAAAAATTAACCAGGACATTGCGTAGGTCAATGGTTGGTGTGAAACCCTTGCTGTCCATCAGTCATGGGTTTAAGACCAGTGGAATTTTCTAATTTTATTGGTTTTCACTTGTATTATAGGTTTTCCATTTCTAAAACCAAATTAATATAATTTCCAAAACAAATATGATGTAAATCCTTTAAATATGGTTAATCACTAAATAGCCTTTTAACAAAGGTTTTCAATACAACCCTAATACATTCATCCATTTATTTCCACATAAGTCCTTCCTTGTTCTAGGGTATATCCATAATATCATTTATAGGATTTCTAAACTAGAAACCTTATCTTCAATCTAAAACACCTTAGGTTTAACCTTTATCATTCTTTGTCATTATCCATTCAAATTATTTATAATTATTTGTAAAGAAAACGTGGATTATCCTAAGCATATCCCCTGGGAGTGTTAAACCAGGTGCACAGTAAGGCCCGTTTTCATGTATCAGGTTACCCCGAGTGAGGCCCAGAACACCTTTTCAGAGTTATTACTCCTAGGTACATTTATTCTATAACCACATCCACTTGTAGTATCCAGACAAGTATGTATTTCTAAGAAGACCCACATAATCTATACTTTACCAAAATTATTGGGTGTTATTATATAATTATCATCAAATTATACCTTAGAGTCATCTTCTCCAATACATTTTTTCCTAAATCTAGTTCCCAAGGTTGCTATTAAAATTTCTTTGATAACAAATATAGCGAACCAACCCCAAAATCCCGAAGTCGATGTCTATAATCAATTACATTGAAATGATTACAAAGAATCAATCCCTGAAGGATTGCGAGTTTAGTTGTCTTGGTAAACCAGATACATAAACAAGTCTTGTATTACAAATGAATACAAAAATTACAATATAATATTTTTTATTCTTTCTAAATAAATAACTTTGTGGATAACTATAATCCATCTAGTAAATACCTTCATATCTTTTATATTATGATCCTTGGATTCCTATAGAATGAAAAATAATAAGGGTGAACTCAAATTCTTAGTAAAGGTAAAGTATAGTGGAAGCAATAATGAATCAATGAGAATAATAATTATGACAAGGTAAATAACTGAAATCAAATTCTATATAATCAATAAAATGAGAAGGAACTACATAAAAAATATGGAAAGGTAATAACTAGAAACACATGACATTAAAATAAATTGATAAGGAAATATTAACATGTAAAGGAAAGAAGATGAAACACATTCCATCTAAATAACTGAAAATGAAATGTATCCATAGATATGTTTACAAAAAATCTCATGGATGAGTAATAACTGAAACTAAATGACGAGAGTTATTAATTATTGGACACCATGTTTTTGAGGTATATGGAACAAGTACCGTAAAGACCTTTCACAAGACGGTTTAGATATCATGTAAAAACCCATCTAAGGCTTCTAGACAACTATTTTGTCTCACGAGATTACTGATGAATCAAAGTGATTTTATTAACCATTCCCCAACCCATAGGCCTAACCTTAAATAGTCCCCAACACGTGTCTTACCTGTCCAAATATTTCCTCATATAGAATAAACAATATGCCATATCAAATATCTATATTAAATAAAGTATATGGATTTATTAATATTTCCCTGAATAATAAAATAACATTCAAAGTAAACATCATATGAAAAATGGTACACAGTTTAGGAAATGAACATATCCATGATAAATTATATGGATAATTAGGAGAAATTCAATGTTAAATGATCATAGTAAATTGAATATTTCAAGGGGACTAAAAGGAATCAAGGAAGGGAATGTGAATAACATCCTTGGAAAAATCAATAATAAGCCATCTAGAGGAATAATAAGGATGGTATCAATACAAAATATCCCAAGTAGAGTAAAAATAAAGGGTTTTTGTCATTGATAATGGAAAAATTATAAAAATATCTTTTAAAAACATTCTTGAGGAAAATATCCTTTTATTATGATTTTTTTAAAAACCTTTTCTTTGAAAATCACTTTTGAAAATATATTTTTTAAAAAATAACCTTTCAAACATGAAAAGGAAGCTTCAAATAAATTACTATGGGTAAATCCATACAAGACGTACGAGGAAAAAAGAACATTACTTTTTCATGATTAAAGGTTAGAAAGATGTCATTTTTGAAAAGAAACAAGAAGATTCCATTGAAAACATTGGTAAAAGAAAAAAAGGGTAAAAATGTCTTTACAAAATAATTTTTAAAAACATTTTTGAATTTTTTTAATAAAACATTGTTTTTATAAGAAAATAAGTTCTTCGACTAATGATAAAAAGAAATTCGGGTTTTCTGAAAAACATTTTCTAAAATATTTTGAGTACCAAAGAGTGGGGAAATGGTACTAATACTTGAAAATGTTATTGAATAACAAGAGGATATAAAATTGTAGGATCGAAATAATGAATGTAGATGCTCAATATACAAGAGGGGGGGGGGGTGAATTGTATACTTTAAAAATTCCTTTGTAACCATTAAATTTGGTATAAAAACTTTCATTTTTAACCTTAATAAAAACGGTGTTTAACAAATTTAAACAAGGTAAATTCACATGACCTCTTAGTTCTACAAACTTGATAGGTTTCAGAGATATGGTTCCAGAAATGAATCTTGAGAAAAGTTTACAAAGAAAATATTCTACCTTAAATTATATAGAATCTCACTAATCAGAGTATAAAAAAACAAGGAAGTATAAGATAGTTATACTTTCCTTGACAATCAAAATGTAGCGGAAAACAAACTTGAAAAAATACAAGTAACAAGTATGAAATCTTTTAAACCAAAGAGAAGGGTATCCAAAAACCTTGGATAAAGGTCCCTTGATTTATACTTTCAAGAAAGTCTATCTTACCCACACCAGGGTAAGCCCTCAATAGGAATATCGAAATCTATCTTATTATCCCCACAAGACCTAAACTTCAAGGTAGTTGGCACCTCTGTCTTCCTCAACAAGGAAGTACTCGAACTTTAAGGTAGTCAGCACCTCGGTCTTCCTATCCCCGAAAGTCCTCAAATGTACTCAGCAACATTCAGAATCACACAAAGCAATCTGAACAAGATGTTCAGTATGCACTAATCATGAGAGTCTCTCTCTCTAGAAATCACTTCAATAGCATGTAATCTCTAGAGTTTTAGAATAGTATTGAACTCATTCAAATGAGCTCATATTTATAGGCACATCTCCAATGGTCAGCTCCCTCCTCCAACGGTCATATTTTTCCTTGATCCTCAAAGGGATATGTACATGTGTCACTCAAAAAACGGTTGGTTAGAAGTAGAATGTACGACATCGTTTCATTAATATATCAAGGATAAGAAAAATATGGTAACTTAAACAAATACATTTTTTGGAGTCTAAGAAAAATGAAAGTTCGGATTCTAACCAAAAACTATCCAGATTCTATAATATATGGGCATTCAGATTCGGTTTATCAAGGAATTTGGAGTTATAATTCTATAGACTTCGAAGTATGAATTTATAAGAATTCAGAGTTTGAATTCATAAGAATTCAGAGTCTGAGTTAATTGAAATTCGGAGTCTGAATTCAAAAGAATTTGGAGTCTGAATTCAGAGAATTCGGAGTCTGAACTCATAAAAGTTTGGAGTCTGAATTCAGAGAACTCGGAGTATGAACTCATAAAATTTAGGAGTCTGAATTAAGAGAACTCAGAGTCTGAACTCGTAAAATTTTGGAGTATGAATTCATAGAACTCTGGGTCTGAACTCATAAAATTTCAAACTTTGAATTCTGAGAACTTGGTGTTTGAACTCATAAAATTTCAGAGTCTGAATTCAAAGAACTCAGAGTCTGAATTCGGATCCTAAAATAGAATGCTCTATATCCATGTATTTATAGGATTCAAAGGTTTTTCATTATGAAACCTATTTTTACACTAAGAAACAAAATTAGTTAGATTTAGAAGAACTGAAATATGAACAATGAATACATGGTAAGGATAAATTTTCCTTGGGGAAGAAAAATTTTCCTTATTAAGATAAAACTTAGGGAAAGGAAATATACCTTAAGATAGAGTGTTTGTGATTTTCAAAACATGAAAGAATGGAAAAGTCATAAGGAAACCTTATTGACTCAAAAAAAATTAAAGGTCATATTGAACAATGTTCATATAATTTCCTTGAATGTAAATACCATTGAAATATAATTAATGATATTGTTGAGGAAAATACTCTTTAAACATTCCAAAGTGTCCCATACCACTTTGAAACATTTCAAATCACAATCCTCATGGAGGAATAAAATAAAATGAAATTTAAAAATACCATTAATATAAAAATATTGATGATATAATAATACAAAAATGGGTTATTAGATACACCAAAAAAAATATGTAAGTGGTGGACATGACATTTATCTCACGGATGTAAAAAGTGATATGAGAATCACTTACATTGTGTTTCATTTCAGGTGAGCATACGTTAACTTCATGTATAATAAACTTATATTAATTATATAATTTCTTGAGAACCTTTTTTATGTTTATAATTAATTTTAATTCAATTATTACTATGTTTTATAAAACTACTTAAAAAATTATGTTTTTGTGTTGTTTTGACTAATTTCATTTTATGTGTCAAAAAAAACTTTGGTAGGTCAACTATGGACAAAGGGGTCATTATATAATATCTCAAATTTAATAATAATGACATAATTATCATATTTATACATAAATTATACTTTTAAAACCAATAATTAAATATGTTTATGAAAAATTAATCAATGTTACAATCATGGAGACGTTAGGTCGTACGTACGCATGAGTAACGTTCCCATTTTTCAATGATCGTTATGGAAAGAAGGTAAGTAACACCATATATTTCAATAATGATCATTATATAATAAATATATTATTGATTAATCATATATAATTATATATATAATTCTTGGGATGTAAAAGGAATCACATTGTGTCGAGGAAGTGGTAGTCCACATGTCCAAGACCGACATTATCACTTTTTAATGTGTGAAAGGGTAATAAAGAAAATGATATATATATATATTATATTTATAGAAAGGTAATTATGTCATGAATATCATATATATATTTTTTATATCTCATATGTTTAATTATAACCATCATTTATACATTTCATGTATTGTGTGAATGAATCACATGGATTTGAGGGGGCGATAGTCCACACTTCGTCAAATGATGTTATTGTATTTATGTAAAATGGAAAGTATTAAAATTATATGTTATAAAAGGATTAAATAAGTATAAATACCTAATAAATATAATATATAACATATATAAATATAGTTTCCATCATAATTTTCAACCATGAAAGTTGGTAAATGAAAATGAACAATCATTGTTTCGTGAGGAGGCAGTTCATTGTACATAGAAATAATATATTTGTTACCCATTAGATAGAAGTGTGTGTCAGTTTAGGTTTAAAAATTAATAAAAAAACATCACAGTATATTTAGGATACTATTGTTATTATATGAATATGGAAGAGTAATATTTGATGTGGTGGCGAAGTAAATGAAAGAAAAGCGATCGTTGGAAAGAATTACCTTAAAAACCGGGTACTCCTTTTGGTTTATACCAAAAGGCTTCCTCAGAAGTATTTATACCCAAATGGAGGCATCAAGATAGAGGGGAGATATATTGGGAATCTATATGGGCATATCTTGTCTGATCCAAAGTGGTTTGGGAGGTGTTAGTAATGGGGAGAGGTGGTGGCCTTTTATAAGGGAGGAAAAGGACTCACTTGGTATTTTGAAAAGAAGTTAGGTGTGCCCACATTTTTACCTAAAAAGTTTTAAAAAAACTAAATAATGGAAGGTTAATGGCCGAATTATGGACATCCAATGGTTTTTTACATGTTTCTAGGACATTTGGGACCTTAAGTTAAAGGTTTAGTTCTTTATTAAGTTTAATTTTTCCTTAATAATTGTAATTAATTTTAAATACTTTCACTAATATTTTTGGTCAAAAAATATGTTTAAATTATTAAAAATTAAAAATTATTATGATTAAAATTATGGAATCCATTTTTAAAAATTCAAATCAAATTATTGACATAAATTAATTTAAAATTCATCCCGTGGGTGGGACGAAAATGTGTGTTTTTAAAGTAAAAATATCCATAAGTTTTCTATTTTTTTATATTAAAATTCAAATCGAAATTTATTCCAATGAAATAAATTGTATTAATTTATAAAAAGTTGATCTAATTAAACTTTAAAACCAATTAAAATTATAATTTAACCTTATAAATAAATTAGATGAAAAAGCAGTTTTGAACTAAAATTTAGTATTTTTCACTATTCATTAAAAATGATATGTTTCTGAAAAATATAAAAAATTCACCCTAACATAATTATTATGTTTCTATTTAAAATATTAAATTTTTTTTATATATTAAATTAATTAAAGTTTCAAAAGTCATATTCAAAAAATGTTTGCTATTAAAAGGTAGTAAATTTTCCTTTATAAAAGTATAGATTTTTATGTGTGAAATTGGGTTTGTTCTTATATTATTCCTATAAAACCAAATAAATTAATATAAAAAATATTTTATTGAATATATAACACATATATTTCATTAAAATCATCAAATAAATGCAATTAATTATGTTTATTAATACAAAACTCCGTTGGAAGCATAAAAATAAATATATTTCTCTTTATATCAAATTGGTTCTTATTTTCATTTCTCATTAATTGGTAACCCATGAATTCATTTTATATTTATAAAAATAATAAATTTACATAAGTTAGTTAATAATATTCTTAAAAACTAGTTTATATCTTATTATATTAGATAATAATATTTTAATAATATATTACTATTTGGTAAGACTCGGTCTTACGTGTAACGCAAGCTATCAAAGAAGGTCACTCTTGTGTGTAACACATGATAACTCAGTATTTTATGAATTGAAATAAATAGAATATATTTTAAATAGTAAACATATTATAAAGTATCGGGATATTATATTCCCTTATGCGCTTGGTGATGCGTTTCATACACGCTATCGAATACAAAGTTGTACTTTAGAATTTTGGTGTGTTACATCTTCTTCTGGAATCTCCTTCTAAATATTCATTAGGGTATTCAATCTCCCCATAAATTGGATTCCCCATTCAATGGATTCATTACAATTTCCCATTGAGTTACTACTTTAATCTTTTGAATCATCATATCTGGGAAGCTTACTTCTAGAATTTCAATAAGAGAATCTACAATTGTATGATGTAAATGGATGTTTTGGGATATAATCATTTACATGTATTTTTCCATCATCCATAAAAAATAATAACTCCACTCATCTTAATTACTTATGATCATATTTTATAAGTATATCATATATCTATGGTGTTCCTTCTTCTGTTGGTTCCTCTTTCTGGAACAAGTTCTTCCAGTAGACTTATTCCAGGACATCCATATGAACTTTTTTACTTTAACTTAATTATTGAATTAAACATAAATTATTGGAAAAATACAATATATCATCATCATCATCATACAATGAGAACCCTAGTTTACATGCTCTTCTTTAAAAAAAATGAGATAAGTAATACACATATTATGATAGGTTCATTCAAACTTGAAGTATCCAAGTTATCAATGAAACAACTCATTTTCTCTATTTCTTGAAAGAAAAATTCAATATTTAATTGTTTTCTTATTTTATAACATCCTATATATTTACAAATTTTTTAAAATATAAAGTTGATATCATAAATCTTTTATAATAAAATAATTGAATTCTATAACATTTCAACTAAACTTCTTACAATCCTTTTAGTAATCAAAAAAATTACACATATGGAATGAATACTCATTTCTTCTTCCAGGTTTTCCCCCTAGGTTTCAATGAACTTAGATTAAAGAAAAATTATTAGACTCTATAACTAACATTTCTTAATCAAGAAGTCTTAAGAGTATCTTAAATTAAGATTCTCTTTAAAGGATTAATCATAATGTTTTTTTATAATGATGTAATTTATCAACAACAAAATATTTTAACATATGAGTATCATTTTATATAATTTCTCATTAAGGTTTTTAAATGAAAGTGATCCCACTAAAAATGATAACCAAAAACATCATATCCCTTTTGTGATCCATGATCTATATTTCATTATTGAATGAGTCCTCCAGGGTGTTCCTCTCTGCACTTAATTATTTAGGTAGAGAAACTTTCTGATCACAATAGTTGTGAATCTTGGATAGTTGAGTGGGTAACTCTTTATCCAAATCCATCATATATATTAACTTAATACAACTCTTGATCCAAAACCATCATATGGATACACTTTAATCTATTCTTTTGGTATACTTACTAAGGGTTTACTGGGTACGTGTAACCCAAATAAAATGCAAAATAAAAAATAAAAAAGGCAATCCAATGGCACCCTTCTAGGGAAGAACCTACCCAAGGATGATCTAGTGTCATCTATTACTTTCTTTCCTTATAAAATATAATTCTGGAGCACCCTGCTAGAGAAAAACCCACCCAAGGATGATCTAGTGTAATCTATTATTTTATTTCCTTAAAAAAGATAATTTGGGGGAACCTTGATAAGGTAGAACCAACCTGGTTAAACAGTCGATGTCTTGAAAATTGTCACTTTGGAAGGAACCTCACTTTTATTATTTAGGGTGTTTTTCATTCTTACAAATTTAATATACATCATATGTATATTAAATTCATAACTATTTCATATTATAAAATATTTTTTTATTCTCATATATTATTAATTTTTTTGTATGCATGCTTATAATGTTTTAGTTTTGGAATCCCTTTTGCAACCAAAAAATTAATGTGTTCAAACCACTTTAATGCAAAACTCTTTACATAACCCACAATTTTGTGTTACTCATGGAAAAATAGAATCCAATCATATTAATATATATCCAAATACATTATATGAATTAGTTACATGTAATGTTTATCTAAAGGTTTATGGTTATATGAGATTGAAAATCTCTCATGAGTAAGACCAAAGAGACAAATAACCAACCCCATTCACCTTTCTATGTAAGGCATGTCCTCCGGGCCGATAGGTGATCTGACCCAAAGTCCCTATACCCAAGGAGAATTTACTCAATATAGAATTCAATTCATGATATCTATAACACTTAATATAAACAAACTATATTTAAAAACTATTTTCAATCTCATAACTTTATAAACAAACTGAGGTCAAGGTAGATGAAAACAAAATTTTATAGTCGTAACTAGCATGAAATGTAGGGTTCTAACTCCCAAAATTATTTTAATAGATAAATTAAATATATATACTATTTAAATTTTGTAAACAAAAACATGAATATAAAAGAAGTTTCATAAATAAATAAACAATTTATTTATTTTTCAAAACATGTGATAACCATTCACGACCAATTAATAAATAAAAGCTAACTATAAAAAGTTTATTAATTAGAAAAACATTATGATCATTCCATAATCATTGAATATAAACATTTTATATTCATTTTAATATTAAATATTCCATATATAATAACATATGAAATTTATAAAACATTTCATGAATGATAAAAATTTTACAATTCAATTTCTATTATGTAAATCTTTTTCATAATCAAAATAATATATATATTTTCATTATTTAAAACTTTTATCAAATTTTTTTATTGTGGTCTAAATAATATCCAAAAGGCTCGTTCAATTTGACCATTTACAATTAAATTATTTTTGAACATTTCATTATTATAAATATAAACTCTTATATTTTGACATATTTTGTAATTTAAAAACACTTTATAAATTACCCATTATGATTTCTAAATAAACCCATTTATTTCTAGAACATAATAAAGGTCATATGATTTTGTTAAAAGTTACTGTAATATCAACCTTTAATATTTGGGAAATATGTTTCATAAACATTTATATAATTAATTTTATAAAATTTAAAATTAATTATTTAATTTATAAATACCTTGCAAATTAATTATTCCCCAAATAAATTTTATCATGACTTATAAATTTTTTATAAAACCTTAAAATCCTTAAATGTTTTAAAACTAATTCTACATTAGGGAAACCTACCTTTACCCTTACACAGACACTCCTTGTAAGTGTAATCCACTCTCTACATTTATGTAGGTTGTATGGGACACCTTCGTAAAGGTAAGTTAGTGTTTACTTCTATGTAACTCATTAGCTTAATGGAAACTAAGAAACAACCTTGAAACATATCATTTTTTTAAGAGTAAACTCTATTTACCTTTATAAAAACGTTTTTGTGTAAAGGTAAGTTATGGATTACCTTTCCATAAACAATTTATGCAAAGTCAAGTCACATGTTGCCTTTTTGAAAACTATTAACATAATGGTTAGAATAAAACTTCATTTATGTAAACCCTTCACATAAAGGTAAGTATCTAGGTTACCATTATGTGAACACTCAAATACTGGAAAATCTCGTATTACCTTTATGTATCTCATGTAACAGTTTGAAATACTTTAACAGTTTTATGAAAAAAATTGTTTTTTATTTCTAGTTATGATTTTATCAAAAAATAGAAATTCAAACACATTTAAATCCTGAAGAAATAAGATATGATCCCACTGATGAGTTTTTATTGTTCATCTAATGATTATTGGAAGTAAAAACAACCCAAAACATAGGTAGATCTGTCTCCAAGAACTCAATGTGTAATTATAACCAAAAAACAAAGCATCACATCAGACTTAGAAAAACTAGACAATAGTATCCATCTTCCCTAAATTTGGGAGAATGTTTGTGGAAGATCACTATGATAAGTTCACAATAGAACCCTGCCTCTGAGGTATTACTCTTATCAAAGGATCCTTCATCGTATTAAGGGGATACCTGAATGCGAAAGGGGTTCTAGTGACTTCCTCAAGAATGATAAACTACAATTTATGAAGATAAGATTTTAAGGAAATTTTCATGATACTGATGATAAAAAATTATTAGAACTAATCCAATTAATCCACCCCTAACAAAATAGATAATATCTCTTTTATAGAAAAATTCCGAGACCCCTCATTCATAATGCATCACATGCGTTATTTCCCATTGGGTATAATTAATTTAACTCATTTCAATGAATAAATACAAAGCTTTAAATGAACCAACTCCTTCGTTATAAATCGATGAAACCATTTGGGAGAGATGTTTCACTGCATGAACTGTATATGAATCTCAGGAATATTTAATAATATATATATATATATATATATATTATTCATGCATCATATGCATGGTAATTTGCATGCATCATATGCAAGTATTAAATGTAAACTATATAATATCATAATATATATATATATATATATATATATGAATATACTTCATTCATTATATTCAAGTGTTCGTGTATCTTATTCATCTATTTTTAGTGCACATGTTACAATGGTAACATAAGATTTAGTTTTCTCTAAAGTCAAATTTGGATTTTTATAGCGATATGAGATTGAATTTAGATGTTAATTATATTTTATAGCTATTAGGTGTTATAATTATAATGAAATTGATGTATCTCTTGATTATTGAACTATGATTAGTGATACTTGGAATCAGACTACTCAATGTCTTTAGATCATATGCTATGTTTGGAAAATTGGGGGTTGGCTAGTTGTCGCACCATGCCTGCACTTGTAGGGGTTTTTAGTTTTATATAATTCTAAGACTTTATATGAACAAATTTAATATGCCTTATGATATGATATAATATAGGGTTATTTATTTATTTTTTGAAATTGGGAAAACAAAAGTGATGGATATATAAGAAGTGAGACATAAAAAAAAGAAATGTGAAGGGAATTTAGATAGTAAGGGGGTGATTAATTAGGAACCCAAGGATAATTTCCCCTTAAAACCCTAATTATAATGATTCCAAAAATGTTGATCACTCCATTAATATTTATTACTTACATTCACTTAAGAACACATAGAACACAATATATAAATACTATAAAACACACAAATTTTTATTAACCTTCAAGGAGTGAAAAGTATGTGGCTATTTATAGCAAAATGAAAGAGACAAATGAAAAACAACTATTTCACAAAATTTTAAAGTCTAAATAGATATTTTTGAATTTTTTACACATGTCCATGGATTTAGGGGACACAATATCCATTAGGAAAACATTGTGGTACCACCTCAACAACATTGAAGATTCCCACCTTGACTTTGGAGATAAGTGTCCCACCATTTTTGACATTGATGGATTACTTTTAATAAGTGGATTGAAATTAATAGAATCATTTGTGTGGGTCATTTCAGTTCATTTCCAAGCATTAAAAAGAGTTATTGTAGTCCCGTTTTCTCCTACGTTTCATTTATGGCCCACCTTATCTTGAAAATTCAGAATTAGGCCATGTAAATCCTCTTTCATCTTCCTTAATATATCCCTTTTAGTTGGGGTTCCAATTCTATGTATTGTATCCATTGAATTTAGGATTTTGAGTCTTGAAGCTCTTAACCCATATTACTCCTTTCATTATTCTCACTATAAACAAGATGTTTTCTATCATTCCCCTTTCTTGAAAAGGAATCTTCCTTAAATATGAATAATCAAAAAAATAAAGATCAATTTCATTAAAATTTTCACTATCATTTCCATGAAAACGTAGAAGGTTAATGTTTTTTTCCTTATCATTAATACGGTCCAAGACAAGGAATGAACCATCTCTACAAGGATGTAGTTTAGAATTTCTTTGGTTTATAAATCTCTCTTTCCTCAAATATACCCACACCCAATCCCTATAATCAAGGATACCCTTATGTCTATCATTTTTTACTTTGTTTTCATATTATTCATTTATTCATTCAATATTGGATTTACTTTTGAATGAAATATTGGATTGTAAGATATGTAAATTAAGACTAGTGGGGGCTAATAGTCATTTTTAAAAATTAAAAACAAAACAATAAGAGTTTTATTAATTAAAGATTCTGTAGTGAGATCTATTTTCAAGAAATGAAATGCAGCATACATAAAAAGAAAAAACACATAAATTTATATTGGTTAAGATCACTAAGATCATCATAAAATCCTTAACCTTATCTACTACACAAGAATATTTATACCCTATAAGAAACTCACGTTTAATGGTGTGATAACCTAATACAGACCCTACCTTCTACAATACCCAAAGGCACAACCAAGTATTTTTATAGGAGAGTAAACCTAGTCTGTGACAGAAATTTATTTGGGGAACCACAACCCAAACTTCATTTTTGGTGGTAGAATAAAAAATATACAAGACTTGCTTTTGATGGGGAAAAGCATAAACCAAACATGAAAAAAATTAAAAAAGATAAATAAAAAAAATATAAAGAAAAAATATATAAAGAAAATCAGATGATCATCAATATATGTGTAAGATGATGAAGCTTGATGATCATTCATCACTTCAATAGAATAAGGTCTAATTTTGAAGTTATTATGTGATTGTAGAAAAGGAACAAAAGTTACAAAAGTTTCCTGATCATATGAGAGAAGAAAAAATTGTGTAACACCGTTTTATTTTTGAAAAGAAATATCAGATGATTTGTATGTATTTGTTTTATATTTATTGATCACATATATAACTTATTAATCCTGTAACATCATTAATTTAATGATCTACTCAGAGAATCAAGAGATCCAATCATTGTATGCTACTTGTGATCGAATAATAAAAAATATCGATGTTACCTATAATTTGAAAATGAAGTGCTCATTAACAACGAGTTCATGCATTATTATATTTCTCTAGAATAATTTTTAAAAAAATTTCTAATATATTCATTGAATTAAATAATATAATTTCACATAATTTAAAAAATAAAATTTATCTTATAAACTTGCAGTAAAATCATCATTCAAATATTACAGAAAATAGAGCATAAAAATAATACTATAAAAAATAAAATTTTCATATGAATTTAAACCATATTTTATATCCAAATATTTATAAAAAAGACTTTTATGATATATAATTATTTTATAAATCAATAAAATAGTAAAAAAATACAAAAAAATTATAGTAATTTTTTTTATAAAAAATGACACTAAAATAGAGTGTCGTAAAAATATTATTTTTCTAGAAAATAAAAAAAGTGTAGAACTAACCGTGTGAAGAAAAAGACTCATGGTTAATATTCTTACCATAAACCTCACGATTAGTATATTTACCATGAAAGAATAGCCACTTTAAAAACTAACATGCGACCAGCAAAAAGGAATTTGGGGACAGAATAAAATACTCATTCTAAGTTCACCTTCATACTCACGGTAAGGTGAGTTGATTCAAGGTAAGTGTAAAAATCGTGGTAAATTAAGTTAACTGTCATTATAAGTTCACTCACATGTTAGGTTCACTCAGGGTAAGGTGGAAGGCTTCCTCATGGTAAGGTTACTTACCGTGATGAAAGAGAATTGTTGTTCCTTGGTGTCGTTGGGTGTTGCTGAACCAGGTTGAGCTTCGGATGAGCTGCTTCCTTATACTGGTATCACACGTTGTAATACCACATTATATATCTGCATATTTGAGCCTCCAGTATATCATTAAACTACTCCCATAATGCCATCGAGCTTCTAGCGGGGGATCAGCACCTGTACACTTCTATCCAATCACTAAGGCTTCAGCCTACCGACATAGCAGGCATAATTCATTCACTCCCAGGGGGAACTCCTTTGGGCCTACTACTACTATTGTGAGTGGACCTTGGGATAGCTCTCCAACAGTTTTGACCCCTTGGATCCCATATGTGGTTGAGGTCTGGCCCAGGTTAGCTAGGTTGGACATTAATTTTTTACTATAATCCACCAAGAAAGGTTAGAAGAGATATAAATGAAAAACATAGCAAATAAAGATTTTAAGAAAACATTAAAAATTAAAACATGTAAATAATAACTAATTATTTATTTAAATAATTTGAATTTAATAAATGATAGTAGGTATTAATTTATCAAAACAAAAAATTTAAGTAATTAATACACATATTCAAATTCTAATAATATCCCCCATTTTGTAAATTACAAAACTTAACATTTAATAAATTTTCAAAAACATTATACCTATTTTTTAAATTTATCAAAAATTACATTAAAATTAAATATTTAAATAATTCTTCCTCTTAAAAAGTATCAACTACTTTGAATTCACATATAATAGATCTTTCAAGAAGTGTAACATTTATTTACATGACATAGGTAAACAGATGTTGAAAACAGAGACAAGTATAATCAAAGTAGTAATTACACTAAACAAAAATGTTAAGCTTCATTAATACCTAGTTCAAAATTCATTATCTAAAATTTGATATAATCTAAAGGTTTAGTGAAAATGGAATCCAATTTTTTTCATCTGGAAAAATTAATAAACATATATCACCTTTATTTACATGATCCCTTAGAAAATGAAATCCAACGTCTATGTGTTTTGTTCTAGAGTGTTTTAGAGGGTTTTTAGAAATTAAAAAATGACTAGAATTATCACATATGATTCTAATTTTATCAAAAAAAATATTAAAATCACATAAAGTTTGTTTTATCCATATATATTGTGAAAAAAACTTACAAAAAAAACATATTTAGCCTCAACTGTAGACAATGATACTAAAAATTGTTTCTTATCACTCCATAAACTTAAAAATTTACCCATAAAATGAAACATACATGTTGTACTTTTCCGATCAAGACTACAAGCTCCAAATTTAGAATCAGAGTAAGATAATAAATCAAAACAACTATGATTTGAATAAAATAAACTAGTTCTTATAGTTCCCTTAATATATCTAATTAGTCTTTTAATAGATTTAAATTGACTTTACATAGGGTTGTACTAAAATCTAGCACATAAACAAACTAAAAACATTATGTCTGGTCTAGATGTAGTGAGATACAATAAGTTGCCTATCATGCCTCTATACAGTTTAATATCAACCATCTTTCCAGATTCATCCAAGTCTAATTTGGAATTGGTACCCATTTGAGTTTTCATATTCATACTAGAATCAAGACCAAAACATTTAAAAATTTATTTTATCATAATTATATTAATTTAATAAAATACCATCTTTTCTTTGATTAAATTTTAAACTAATAAAAATTTTCAATTCTCCAATTAATATCATGTCAATATCACTTTTCATTATATTACAAAAATCACTACATAGTAAATAATTTTTTGAACCAAATATTATATCATTAACATAAATATGTATAAATAGTATATCATTTAAAACTCTCTTTATAAAAAAGGTTTGACCAACCTTTAACAAAATCTTTTTGAATTAAAAATAGATTTATTCATTTATACCAAGCTCCAGGAGCTTACTTAAGACCATAGAATGCTTTATTATGTTTAAAAACATGATTTTTAGATTTATCATTTTCATATCGAGGGAATTGTTTAAGATAAACTTTATTAGAAATTATTCCATTTAAAAATGAACTTTATACATCAATTTGAAATAATTTTATATTTTAAAAACAACAATAGTATAATAAAATTCAAAAAACTTCCATCCTATTAATAAGATAAAAGGAATCCTCAAATTCAATTCCCTCTTCCTAGGAATAACCTTGATCTACTATTATTTCTTTATTTTAACAATGTTTCCAGCTTCATCAAGTTTATTATGAAAAATCTATTTATTTCGCATTGTAGTTTTATCTTTTGGAAAATCAAAAAAATTCCACATTTTATTCCTTTCAAGTTGATTTAATTCATTATTCATAGAATTAATCCAATTTTAATCATGTAGAGAATTATCAATGTTGAATGTTACACAATCAACAACAAAATAAAAGTTTAAAAAGTAAATTAAAAAATATTTTCTGGTTTTTATACCATATTCTACATTACCAATTACATTTTTAATTGGATGATATTTAATAGTATTCCATTATTTAGGATTAGTTATAGAAGATATATACTTTCCCTTATCTGATTCATTCTCATTTTATTATAAATTATCATCACTAAAATTAAATTCTCTAAATTCATCATCATCTTTTTCTAAATCATAGTATTTCTTGTTATAACTCTTTTCATCAAATATAACATGTAAAGACTCTTATTTTTCTATATCCATTTTCTTTAAACAATTTATCAAATTCTAAATTAAAAAATTCCCAACATCTCTAATTTATGATATAAATTATTAAAAAAATATTGAAGTTTTGAATATTTTTACAGAAAGAATAAAATTTAGTTAAAGATTCATTTTTATGTGATAAGAGATAAATCCAAATAAATCTATTTTATTCATATAAATTAAAAATTCATACTTATTACCAAAAAAACTAACATATCGTTTATGTCCAAACTAGCCAAGATTTAATAGTTCTAAACATCTATCGGTACTAACATCATTTGCATATTTAAACATTTCTTTGTGCTACTTACCCTTTAAATAGGAATCACACATAAAGTACTTATATGTAATTCTGGAAATTGAAAAATGTGTTCATGCTTTGATAGTTTATGAGATAGTCTAAAGTTTTTATGCCCAAGCCTCTTATGCCACTGAATGTCATCTTCTTATACATCATTCAAACACTTAAATTTTTTTTGGTTATATAAGAGAAATAAATAATGTAAAAATTCTCTATTCTATTTTTAGAAAATAAAAAAATATTTATTTTTTAAAATAATAGATTTATCATTTTCGATAGTAAAATTTAATCCATCACCACACAACTGTGATATAATTATTAGATTTTTTTTAAATCAACTACAAATAATAATTTTTAAATAATTATATTATTAGAAAAAACAACTTTACCAATACCTTTAATATGACCTTTAATGTTGTCTCCAAATGTGACAGGGCCATCATCACATGAATTTAAAGATAGAAAATTTTAAATAACACTCTTCATGTGCCTAGAGTATTCATTGATTAAATACCCAGATTCTTTGAAACTTCTATGGTATATTTCTTAAAATTAAATAATCAAACAGACAGTTTTGACAATAATTCTAAAATGATTCCAACTGGATTAGTAGTAAAATATTTTGGAAGGAAAATATTTTTAAATAATTTATTAGTTGGTTGTTTAGAAAATAAATCTCTATAAATTAATTTTATATTATACCCAAATGATTTTTTAAATCATAGTGAAAATTTATTTTCATAATTCTATTTTATTCTCTACTTAAAATTGGTTACACTGGAAGTAATTCCTTTTGAGATGTTAAAAAAGTCACTTTCATTTATCCTTCGAGATAAACTATTATAACCAAAAAATATATTATTTGTGTTCAGTTTCATTGAAGACATCATTTTATAATATTGTTCTTTAACTTGAACAAATAAAGATAAATTATCATTATGATTGAAAACTTCATTTTTCAAATTCATATTCTACTTTTGAATAGTCTATAAATTTGTATAAATATTCACATTAGATCCAGAAGCTGTGTTTATTAATTTATTATTTTCTTGATTATGTTTCCAACAATCATTTTCAAATTTAGTTAAATCATCAAGAACCAAATTAAAAAATCTTCATTGATCTTTTTAATTCTCTTCCAGAATGTTTTGAACTCTTTCATTTTCCTCTTTTAGTTTTTATAATTCAGAATCATAATTCTCCTTATAGTTATCATTCTAGTAAGGATATATTTTCATATTTTCACATTATCTTTTTATTTTCTCATTCTCTTAAATCAACTTATTTTTTTATTTTTATGTTAGTGTAATTTTCAATTATCCTGAATCCATTATTTATTAATTCTTTATTTTTGTTAAGTAGTTGTTTAACTTTGAAATTCAAAGAATCAAAATTAGAACATGATTCATAATGAATTTCATTTTCATTTTTAGATAATGAATTATGGTATAAATTAAAAGTATAAATTAATTGAGTGAAAAATGAATTAGTTACCTCATATTTTATACCCAGTAGATCAAGGCTCCCTATCTCTAGTTCACATCTATAATAACTGCTTAATTCAAAACTTTCTGAGTAGTTCCAACCTTCAAACCAATATTTCTTTTCTTTTCTCATTTTTTCCTTGTCCCTGTTTGGATGTTTGAGTTTGGGGTAGTCGGTCCTAATGTAAAATTTCTTCATACACTCATAACATGTTAATTCTGAAATATTATTTTTATTAGTATAATTACCTTTCTTGTAATCCTTTTCTAACATTCGTTTGAACTGTTTGTTACCACCTTTTTTCATGATCTTGAAAAACTTATTCCTAAAATGAGAAAACCCTTTATTACTTTCTTGGAACTCAGATTCAAAAGTGTTAGATATTTCATTAACATTGGACTTAAAAGTTGTACCTTTTCCCTTTATAGACTCCTTATCAACAATTTTTTTCAGCTCTAATTTATACTACATCAGAGAGCCTATTAGTTAAACTATGGTATACTCTTTAAAATTATTACTCTCATCGATGGCCACCTTCTTTGAATTCCATTTTTTTGAAATATATATCAATACTCTTTCATATTGAATAATGTTTTCTAGTACTTCACTAAGATAACTCATACCATTTTTGATAATTGTAAAATGATGGAACATTCAATTTACTAATTCTTCATCTCCCATATTGAAGTTCAGGTATTCTGCCCAGAGCATTTCAAGTTTTGTTCCCTTGAGATTTTCAGTCACATAGCGATTATATTAAATTATTTTCCATATATCATGGGTTTTATTACAACCTGAGACATGGATATAGACACAATTACTTATAGCACATTAAAAAATATTTTTTAATTTTTAATTCAAAACATATTTTACCATGTCATTACCTACAAGAATCTATGGACCATCTTTGAGTAACTCATATGGATTATCCAGGATAGTCCAGTGATTCGCACTTAACTATTTTAAGTATGCTTATATTATCTTTTTCCATTATTTTTAGTCACCTCCATCGAAGAATAGAGGTTTATGTGGATTCTATCCATCATTCACATTGATACCTACCATCTTAAAATAAACCCTTATATTATTCCTTAGATTGTTAGGTGTAGGATATCAAGTTATCCTAGAGTTACAAATAAAAAAAATAAACAAACAGAGACTCTAAATATACTATTAAGGAATAATGTCCTTTGATACCAATTTTTTGATCATAATAGATGAAAACTAAGACTAGAGGGGGTGAATAGTCATTTTCAAAAAGTAAAAACAAAAAAAAATAGATTTTTATTAATTAAATATTCCGTAGTGAGATCTATTTTCAAGAAACAAAATTTAGGGAAAATAAAAAAGAATGAACACAGAGGTTTATAGTTGTTTGTATCATAAAGATCCTAGTCCAATATTCAACCTTATCCACACTGTGAGAAGATTGGTACCCACTAAGAAACTCACATTTAATGGTGTGATAACCTATTATAGACCCTTCTATTTATAATAACCAGAGTCACATTCTAATATTTTTATAGGATAATAAACCTAGTTTGTGGCCTGAATTTTGTTTGGGAGTCACAACACAGACTTCCTTTCAGGTGCTAGAATAACCAAAACAAACAAGACCTACTTTTAATGAAGAAAATCATAAACCAGACAAAAAAATATTACCAATAGATAAAAAAAGAATAATATAAAGAAAAACAAATACAAATAAAACCCAATAGATTATAAGAAGATGTGGAAGGCGATGAATCTCGATGATTGTTGATCACTTAAATAGAATATGGTCAAATGTTAAATTTCATCTATCATCATAATAAAATAACAGAATTCGTTGAAGTTTCTTGATTTCATGATAGAATAAATAATTGTAAAATACCATAGTATTTTTTGAAAAGTAATCTTAAATGATTAGCGTGTAGTTGTTTTGTATTCCTTAATCACATATCTAACCAATTAATTCCATAAAATCATTAATTGAAATATCTTCTTAGAGCATCAATAGATCTAATCACTACATGTCATATGTTATCATATAACAAAAAAAAATATTGTCGTTACCTATAATTTGAAAATGCAGTTCTCATTAACAAAGATTTCACATAATCATCTGTTGATGCAAGAAAATTGTTAAAAAATCTAATATATTCATTATAGTAAATGATAGTATTGCATATAATCAAAAAAAATTCTCTTATAAACTTGCAATAATAGAATAATTCAAATATTACAAAAAATCGCATAAAAAGATTAACATAAAAATTATAGTTTTCACATGAATTTAAACCATATTTTATATTAATTAATTTATAAAAAATGTCATTATGATATATAATTATTTTATAAAACTATAAAATAGTTAAAAAATTATAAACATTATAAACAAAGTTATAGTAAAACATTTTATAAAAAATGACACTAAAACAGAGTGTCATGAAAATATAATTTTTCAAAAGAATAGACAAAGTGTAGAACTAAATGTGTGAGGAACAAGACACATAGTTGGTATTCTTACCATTAAACTCATGGTCAGTATACAGACTATTACAGTATAATCAATTTTTAAAAAACAAGCAGTCTGTAAAAAAAGGTGGACAAAATGAAATACTTAAGGTAAGTTCACCTTCATACTCACGGTAAGGTGAGTTGATCCATAGTAAGTTGAAAACTCATAGTATATTCAGGTAACTCTCATGGTAATTTCACTCATTTTAAGGTGAAAGGATTCCTCATGGTAAGGTTACTTATCGTGATGAAAGTGCATTGTTGCTACTCGGTGTCGCTAGGTGTCGCAAAACCAGGTTGAGCTTCAGACGAGTTGTTTCCTAATGCTGCTATTGTGCATTGTATTCCCACATTGGATCTCCACATGGTTGAGCCTCTAGTATATCATTTAACCTCACCAATATCACCATTGATCTTCCAGTGAGGGATCATCACCTACACACTACTATCCACTCACCAGGGCATTGGCCTTTCGGTATAGCCGTCCAAATTCATGCACTCACGGGTACACTCCTCTAGGACATATAAACGACACACTATTATCAATGTGGCTGGAACTTGGGAGGGTTCTCCCATGGGTATGACCACTTTTCCCCCCTATGTGGTTGAGGGTCAGTATAGGTTATCCCTAGTTGGCCCTTAATTTTTTACTATAATACACCAAGAAATTTTAGAAAAGATAT
This sequence comes from Viscum album, assembly GCA_963277665.1. Lineage (NCBI taxonomy): Eukaryota > Viridiplantae > Streptophyta > Magnoliopsida > Santalales > Viscaceae > Viscum > Viscum album. The sequence goes on from OY728167.1 coordinate 693,120,147, forward strand.
AAATGTAAAACATAGAAAATTAAGATTTTAAGAAAACATTAAACATTAAAACATGTATATAATAAATGATTATTTCTTCAAAAAAAATGAATTTAATAAATTATAATAGATAAAAATTTATAAAAAAACTGTTAAGGAATTAATATATAGATAAAAATTCAAACATGAAACTCATAATTTTTTTTCCATTTCATCACCTATAAGATCAAAATCCTCATTAGTAGGCAAAGATAAAATTACATCAGTTTAAATGCTTATATAATTTCAAATGGTGAGAAGTGAGTAGTGTAATTTACAACCCGATTATATAAACAATGTACATGTGGAAACCATTTTTCCTAATTCTTTAGATTTTTTTGAACAATTTCATGCAATAGGGTTGAAATATTCTCATTCATCACTTAATTTTGTCCATCTTTTTGATGATGTGAAATAGTTGAGAACAAATATTTTATTCCATATATATTTCAAAATTTTCTCTAAAAGAGGCTAAGGAATTTCACATCCGTATGATTTATAATGATCTTTGGTAGTCCAGGAAATCTAAAAATTACTTTAATAAAAGTCTGTAATATGTACACCATCGTTATTTTTTTAAGATGCAATGAAATGTTCCATTTTACTAAATATATCCATAACTATGAATATGGTATCATTTCTCAATGAAGATCAAGGCAATTCCAATTTTTTTTAGAAATGTCACATCCCTAGACTTTCCATTTTTATAGGTCACACACTTTGTAAAAATAAAAACAACATCTTTCCTCATGTCTGGATAATAAAAATGTCCATGCAAAGTTTCTTATCAATACTAAAATTTTCCATCAATCCACCCCTATGAGTTTCATTTACATGTAATTTTTGGTTTGAACAATTTAGAATGCACATTTTTTTCTTTTGAAAAGAAACCCATCATTTTTGTAAAAGTCTTTAAGGAAATGGTTTTCATAATATTTCTTAATTTCTAAAAAAATACATATCAATTTCATAAATTCCATTTAACATCTCAAGTTCAAGTAAGCTAATATGAATAAAATTAAAAAGTGTATACCTTCAATAAAGGGAATCAAAAACCACATTTTCCTTACATTTTTTATGTTTGATCACATAGGGGAAAGTCTCAAAGAATTCTAGTTAGGATGTATGCCTTTGATTTAACCTACCTTGAGACTTCAAATACATACATCTTTCATGGTCATAATGAAATATGTAGGCCTTAAATAATTTTTCCTTATTTCAAATGTTTATTTTGACATAATGTTATTTATCGAATGTTGAATAATTTAATTCTTACCTATTCAATTTCTCACTAAATTAAGCATTTGGATGTGACTCTTGAGTCAAAACTACACTCATACCAAATCTTAATGCATCACACTCAATCTCCAAAACTTTTGTAAAATATGATAGAATACATATTGAAGCATTGGGAAATTAGAATTTTAACATGTTAAAATATTTTTCTTGTTTTTCACCCTATTTAAAAACGGCATGTTTCTTTAAAAGTACATTAGTAAGTGGAACTATGGATGAAAAATACTTAACAAACCTCCTATATAAGCTCTAAAATCCTTGAAAACATCTTACCTTAATTGCATTATTTGGTACAGGGAACTTTTAAATTGCTTTCACCTTTTATCCATCTACATAGATAACTTCTTCCCACAAAAAAAACTTGAAAAAAACATAATCCATTTTAAAGGAGGATTTTTTAATATTTTCATAAAGTTAGTTTTTTCAAAAGAGTTACACACACCATATACAAGTTCTCTACATGTTAATCTATGGGTTTTATATATATCAAGATATCATAAAAAGAGACAACTATTAATTATTCAATGAATGAATGAATAACATGGTTCATTAAGCTCATCAATGCACTTGGTTCATTAATCACACCAAATGAAATAACTAACCAATCATACAAACAAAAATTAGTTCTAAAAGTAGTTTTACATTCATCTCTTTCTTTATTTCATGTTTTTTGGTAGCCAAATTTAAGATAAATTTTTTAAAAACAAATAATTCCCATGTAACTCAAGCATTCCAAAAAGTTAAAGGATGAGATACCAGTACATAAATGTCATTTTAATTATGGAATAAAAATCAATGAACATTATCCGTGTTCCATCTTTATTAGGAACTAATATCACCAAAAAAACACATGGACTTATGATTTCACTCATGAATCCTTTAATAAAGAGTTATTCAACATGGTACTAGATTTCTCTAGTCTCCCCAAGATTAGTTCTATATGTGGTCTTTATAGGAATTATTGATTCAAGGATAATGTCAATTATATAATAAATGATTATAAATGGGGGAAATTTGATAAACGATTCATCAAGAAACAAATAAATATATTCCTATAGCAACAACATAAGAAAATAAGGTAAAGAATGGTGAATTTAATTAATTGAAAGGAAAAAATAATTACTATTGAGTAAGAATACATTCTTACTAAACAATATTCATTTCACCTCACTTTTTCTAGAAAAAAAATCACCTTCCATTATCTATTTTTTATTCTATTTACTTTTTTATTCCTCCACACTCTTTTCATTCTCTTTTAATATCATTTTTCTCAACTCGGTATGCTTTTTCTATCACTCCCTTTTTTATTTTTACCATATTATTTTTCACACATTTATTTTCTCTTTTTGTATTCATTCTCTATCCACAATTGATATTCATATTCTTGAAAGGGAACCAAGGGTGTTAATATAATTTTTCATCTATTGAAAATGGAGAAATAGTTTGTGTATCCATCATATATAACCCTCTTATCAAACATCTATGGTATCCTAAGTGACAAATATATTACCTATATTGGAGAAACATAAAAAACCCATCTTGATATTTCTTAATGGAAAACAAAACTATGGAATTATTTTTTATTCACACCTCACCACTTCCATTAAACCATTTCAACCTATAGGGTCTAGTATGGTTAATAGTAGGAAAACTAAACTTCTCCACCAATAAGGTACTAGCCATATTAGTGAAACTACCAATATCAATGATCATGCTACATGCCTTTTCCTTGATGTTACATATAGTATGAAAAATGAGCTCATGCTTATCCAAATTATGAAAAAAAATTCTTGAATGTTTAGAGATCTTCTTATCACCAATGAATCTCCATGAACCAGTTCTTCAACTTCCACATCATTGTATTCCTCCAACAATGATAATTTCATCTTTGATAGATATTTAACTCAAAATGTCACTATTATACAAAACAATCAATTTCCTATTTTTAGAGAATTGTGAAGTTATATAACCAAATCTAAGACAATTAAAACACTTAATATTATGAGTTTTAGAGGGAAATTTAGGGTCACTTTTACCTTTATAATAATAAGTGAATTTTTTTTGCCTCTTCTCTTTATTTTGGATTAGATTTAAAATCCCCAAGTTTTGAATCATTCTATTTTAAGGTTGATTTGGAATCATTAAAATAATATTTCAAATAATTGGGAGAAGTTACTCGATTTATTTGGGATTTCAATTATCTCCATACTTTTACCACCTTATGTAGAAAATCCTCTATGTTAAAGTAGGGTTTTATCTCTACCATATTTATAATTTATAGATTTAAGCCATTGTTGAACCTTTCTATCATAACTTCTTGACCCTCCTCTAAATATAATATAATCATTGATATTTCTATTTTCTTATAGTACTCCCCCACACACAAGTAACGTTGCACAAGATGTTGAAACTTAAAATGTAGATATATATAGTAATGACTAGAAATACATATTTTTTACATTAAAATCATTATATCTTCCCATGTTTGAATTGTCCTTTACCAATTACATTGTCGATTTTTAATTAGTACCACCAAATACTTACATGGTCATTGAGCTTAATTTCTTCCAACATTAATTTATTATCCTCTATGAAGTTTTGAAGTCCAAACATGTTTTCAAAATTCCTCTCCCACTCCAATGAGATTTCTGGATCATTCTTCCCTTAAAAGGATATATTTACCTTATTGATTCTCCCCAAGTCATATTATATTCTTACAACACGTTTTCCTCACCAAAGGGATGATTATTAAAAATTGGATTACTCATAATCTTGGTGAAACCCACGGGGTAGCTGGTACATCTAATCTTGATTATCGTTGATCCTTTCATGATTTCTTGAATTTACTAGGTTCAAGAGGTCAAAACTGGGAGTTTTTTTCAAGATAGACCAAGGTGCATGGTTAGTGCATGGTTTGTCTAACTATGCATCTAACTATGCAAGGGTGTTGTAGTTTGTGATAGAGGTTTTTAAGGATTTGGGTATGGATTATAAATCCATACGACACTCATGGGAAATCATGTGTATTGTTTTTTGGGGAGATAGTTTCCCAACACAGTTATCCTAACCATGCAACCAAATCATGCGTCCATGTCCAACTCCCTTAAAAATTACCTTTTAAAATTTATCCCCTTCCATGTTTTTAAGATTTTGTGGTTCATTTTCCTCATCCAATGTGACCGCCCCCTCCCTTAGATTAGATATTCTTCCCCTCCTCCTTGGTGAATTTCTCTTGGAGATCTTGGTGTTTTGGCTTGAGGTATATTGATGTATTCATGGTTTCTTCTTCTTTTCCACTTATCAAGTATTGTTCTTCCATTTTTATGATAAGGTGTAACCTCAATGTTGGTTTTGGATGAATCTAGGGTTTATGAAAGGGAATATGGTTTTTTCCATATCAAATAGGTGTGTGAGGCTTTTTTTCCTCTTCTGGGTGGACTTCATCAACGACGACGATCTTTGGATAAAATCAAAGGTAGGTGTATCTATTTAAGATAATTTTACATGGAATACAATTAAATATCTATTAAAATTTAGTTTTTTGTTTAAATTTCCATTTAAATGATTTATTCTTAATGTGTATTCCATGTTTGATGTTTTTTATGAATTATTTTAGAAATTTGGGTGCTTCAAGTGGGTTTTCCAAATGGGTGTGTCTTGTATGCACACCAAGTAATTTATAAAATGGATCAAAGGGTTTTATGGTTTTCAAAGGATTTATAAAGAGGTTTTATAAATAATTTTACTTTGGTAAGGGTGTTTGGATAAAATGGGAATGTTTTTTTAAAATGGATTTTGTTATAGCTTGATTGATATAGGAACTTGTTTGTGGATATGTTGGAATGGAATAGAACATGGGTTAACTGAGGTGTGGGTGAGGGGTTATATCAAGGGACTATATGATCCTTGGGGGGAAAACTATGTGAGCTTCCATTATGGTTTGTCTGAGTGGCTATGTGAGCTATTGGAGGGAGGACCGTGCGGATAACGACCCATACTTTACATACATTGTTATTGCTTCAAAATTGAATCACACTTATTAAAACATATAACAAAACCATGAAAGGACCGTATATGTATAGTGTCTTTAGAAACTGGGAAACATAAACAACTGGTTCATAAAGCATCTACATTGTCTCCCATTTATTTCATCATATCTAGAGTCCATTTTAGCATATCCTACTTAATAACCTTCTTCCTGACCTGGGGAAAGAAAATATACAAAAGGGTAAGCTCAAATTCTTAGTAATGGTAAAAAAAAGAAATATTAATCATATCATATTCTTAAGAACGTAACATTTTGAAAATCTTGTCCCGCAAAAAGATCATAATATCATGACATGGGATCAATCATAATTGTGAAATTTAATCCAAATAATAATAACTTAAAACATGAAACTTTGTGGCATATACACATAATCATAGAGAATCATTTCTTATTAGTCAATAATCATATCCAATACTATCTTAGCAGACAAAGTCCCTTTCTGAACCGAGTTCACTCCTCGTTTCAGTCCTATTTCACTGAACCGGATTAACCTGTCGTTCCAGCCATGTCTATCTCATGAGATATAAATCTTTAACCAATGCATTGGAGGGAAATATAGGTCCCACCCATCTCATAATTATACCATTCTTATGTGTGCCACAAAATCATAAATCATACATCATAGCATAACCCTTGTAATAAAAATGGGATTCTTAAACATCGTGCCATCATAACATAATCCATATAAGAAAAAAGGACTTCATAAAAATAATTCCATAATAACATAATCAAATCAATGTAAAAATAGGGATATAAACAGAACCCTATATTATCTTAGATGGAAAATAATTTTGATAAAACACTTGAACTCCATTCTTGAGGAAAATATCCTTTCTACTTCAAAAACATTTTTCCTTTCTTAACATGTCAAACAATTTTAAACTAAAAGAAGTTGATTAAAAATAAACTTGAAAACTTGTAAAGTAAGCTTCATGGAAATAATGTTCTATGAAATCATAAAAATCCATTCATGCTGTATAAGTTAAAAAAACATTCTTCTCGAACTTTGGCCGGAAAAGTCAAAAAGTACCTCGTACTAAAAATGAAAAAAGATTCCTTTCATATCTTTTACTAAAAACTCACCGAAGGGTAAAATTGGATTTAAACAATTGTAGTAGGATATAAATAATATTACATATTGAGGAAACATGGATGTGGATGATAAATATTCTCCAGTAAATTCTAAAGTATAAACAATCTCAGATAAAAATTGAGATTGCGAGATTTTTCCCTTACCTTAGGTCCGATTTGCTTCGTACGTGTCCGAACCTCCTGTATAATTATTTAAATAATTTCATTGAATAATTCCAGAATCATAACCATTGTTATTATATCATATATGGTCATATTCTTAGCTTCTTATTAGTAATATTTCATTGCTACTTGTTATTCGGGTGTTTATTGCTTTTTGTTCTTATGCGTGTTTTGTAGAATAAATTCTTATTCTTCTTTTTAGGTTATAGATACCTCATTTACAGAATGTTATTAGTTTAATATATATCATATTTATTCATTCAATTCATTTATATAATCATTATTCAATGAAGATCATGTAGAACGAGTCGCATCACATCGTGGAGACGGTATTCCATACGTACACACGAGCGATGGTATCATTACCATGATCATGGAGTTGTATTTGAGTGTTTGTATACTATTTCAAAATAAATATCACTTTATGATAATCATATATATTTATTCTTTACACCATTATACGCATCCAAGTAAGGTGGTGGTGGAAAACAGATTACACCACAGCGTGGAGACTGTATTCCGTACATACGCACGTGCGGTGATTTCATTTTTCGTAGGATGGATAGAAGGTGAAATAGGGTTGTTTCATATTTATAATAACATATCAGTATATTACTGATACTGATATTATTACTTAATAATTAAACAACTAAAGAAGAATAAGTAGAAGAAGAAATAATGTTGAAAGAATCGGTAACGGACATTACCTCTTCTTTGAAGCGCCTCTTCTTAACCTCCTCTTAGGGCACTAAAGATGGTCTTTGAAGAAGACCAGGACCTCTAGCATGTTTCTAGGGAAGTTTAGGAGAGAAATTGGCAGGGGTTGGCCGAGATTTAATGCTAAAAGTGGTGTGAGGAGGAGAGGGAGGCGGTGCCCTTTTATAAGGGAGGAGAGGGGCACCTTAGGAAAACTTAAAATATTATTTTATTATAAAGACATATTCGGTTTTTAATAGCTCAAAATTGATTTAATTATAATATAAGGTGGGGATGAGTTGAAATACTCTCATCCAATAGAATTTATACAAGTTTAGGTTTCTATTTTAACCTTATCATTTAGATTTAACTTTAAGTTAAATAATTTTACTTTTACCGTGTCTTCTTGTTTTCTTACACTATAAGGTTAATAAACTTACTATAACAAGCCAAAAGAACCCCAAGTTGTTTATTATTAATATATATAACATTATCTAAGTCATTTGGGCGAACCTTTGATTTTTAAGAATAAAATAACAATTAATAATATAATATTTGTTTTAAAGACTATTTTATGTCAATTTTGACACTATTTGGTACTTGATTTTTTTGAAAATCATAACAACATGATTAGTTCGAAAAAATTTAATTAAATCAATAATAACATGTCATATTAACCTATAAAATTAGTTTAATTCATAAAAAGTCCAAAATTACATTTATTTGGGTATTTATAACATCAATTATGTTAATATTTCATTAATAAGGTAATTACTGCATCATCATTGTGTCATAAAAAATTAAATTATTTAAAGTCTAAAAATTATAAATAAAATACCATTATGTAGGAAATATTTTTATCTTACTAATGAATACTTATAGTCGAATTTATCTTATATATAACCCTATATTTAAAATGTTTTAGTTATTAAACATTGATTTTAACTATTTTAGCTATTCTTTAAATACAATAATAATAAATGTCCTAATCTAATCCAAGTGGACCTAAATAGTCATATTTTATTCCTAAGGTTGTTTTTGGTCGAATTAATCTTATCCAATAGAATTAAGACATGTGTTAGGGTAATAATAATATATTTTTTACCCTTAATTACCCTATTTACTTTTAACCGTGGTAAAAAAAGTAAAAAGTGACTATTCACCAAAAATTATTTATATCTTATTAAACCACATTTTAGTCCTTGATATTAACCGTGTCTCTCGGATTTTCAAAATTTCACTCACAGAAGCGGTAAAATTAAGTTTTATGTAAATTTTCAAATTCTCCTAGGAGGTGGTTAAAGATGGTGAAAAGTTCAATAAAATTTTTATATATCTAAAATTATTATAAAATGACTCCAATGAATTAAATTGAACTTATATAGGTATTATGTATCAATTTTGACCTAAAATAAATTTATATAAAATAAATAATTATTTAAATAAAAAGTGGGTTTTTAAATAGTAACCCAGTGTTTTCATTATTCATCAAAAATTGAAAGTTTTCAGAAAAATACCAAAATTTCACCCCAGGCTAATTTCGATATTCCGAATCCAAAAGTGAAGTCCATTTTGAAAGATAAAATTTATAAAATTTCAAAAAGTGGGTATTACTATTCATAATGGCTAGTTTTAATAATATTTTAATAGCATGTCGTTGTTTAGTGAAACTCGGTATTGCGTACAACGTAAGTTATCGAGGAAGGTCATGATTGTGTGTAAAGAAATCCAAGCTAGTGTTGTGTGTAGTGAAAGATTCCTTTGATGATTTATATAACATAAAATCAAAATATTTCTCATAAAAATCTCGGGTGTTACATTCTACCCCCCTTAAAATGAATTTCGCCCTCAAAATTCGTCACTTTGTAATAAATATATGAAGATACCTCTCCCTCATCATATATTCAAGCTCCCATGTAGATTCTTCTAATTGGTGGTTCCTCCATAAAACTTTCACCAAGCGGGTGGTCTTGTTCCGTAGAACTTTTTCGCTACGATCCAGAATCTCTATCGGCTGTTCTTCATAAGAAAGATCTTGCTCCAGCGGTACAACTTCTGATCTGAGTACATGTGAAGGATCGGGTATGTACTTTCTCAGTAGAGATACATGGAACACATCGTGAACTGGAGAGAGATTCGGTGGAATCTCTAATCGGTAAGCTACCTTCCCAACACGATCCAGTATTTCGAAAGGACTGATATACCTAGGGCTCAGCTTTCCCTTCTTTCCAAATCTCATTACTCTCTTCCAAGGAGATATTCGTAGGAACACTTTATCACTCACTTCAAACTCTAGGTCTTTTCTTCGGTTATCGGCATAACTTTTTTGTCGACTCTGAGCTGCTCTTATGTGTTGTTGAATAGATTAGACCTTTTCTGCCATCTCATCAACAAGATCAGGTCCTAATAGCTTTCTTTCCCCAACTTCATCCCAGCAAGTTGGAGTTCGTCATTTCTTTCCATAGAGAGCTTCATAAGGAGCCATCTGAATACTGGAGTGAAATCTATTATTATAAGAAAATTCCACCAAAGGTAGGTGTTGATCCCAACCACCTTTGAAATCCATAGAGCAAGCTCTTAACATATATTCTAGAGTTTGAATTGTTCTCTCAAACTGACTGTCTGTCTGAGGATGATAAGAAGTGCTGAAACTCAACTATGTATCTAAAGTATACTGAAGAGTTTTCCAGAACTTTGAGGTAAACCTTTGATCTCTATTAGATATAATGGAAAGTGGTACTCCATGCAATCTTACCACTTCTTTTACATTATCCTGTCAAGCTGATCCAGAGAAAAATCTTCTCTAATAGCAATGAAGTGTGCTGACTTCGTAAGACGATCAACTATGACCCAGATAGCATTATTGCCTTTGGATGTTTTAGGAAGTCCGGTGACAAAGTCCATAGTGATGTTTTCCCATTTCCATTCAGTTATGGGTAATGTTTGTAATATCCCCTTAGACTTCTATCTCTCAGCTTTAACTTGCTAACAAACAAAGCATCGAGAGACATATTCAGCAACATATTTTTTCATACCATCCCACCAGAAGTACTCTTTCAGGTCCCTATACATCTTCGTGCTTCCAGGATGAATAGAGAATGAAGAACTATGAGCCTCATCCAGCAGATCCTTCTTTAATTTTGGGATGGGAGGAACAAAAACCCGATTTCTGAACCTTATTATCCCATCACAATCAAGGTTGAATTTAGGAATATTTCTCACCTTCTTTTGTAACTCTACATCTTCTTTCTGTGCCTCTTTAATCTTCACATGTATAGATGGTTGAACATTTATTTGAGAAAGATAAGATTTTTCCCCTTCCATTATAATTCCAAGATCCATCCTTTGTAAATCCATAAATATTGGATCTTTTGTGATCCTCATCATGGATAAGCTAGCATGGTCTTGTTGACTTAATGCATCTTCCACCTTGTTTGCTTTCCCAGGGTGATAATGAATTAAGCAGTCATAATCCTTAATCATCTCCAACCATCTTCTTTGGCACATATTCATCTCCTTTTGTGTAAAAATATACTTTAAACTTTTATGATCAGTATAAATATCACACCTTTCACCATAAAGATAATGCCTCCATATTTTTAATGCAAAGATTACCGTAGTTAACTCAAAATCATGAGTTGGGTAATTTTGCTCATGGATTTTCAACTGTCGTGAGGCATAAGCTATCACCATATTGTTTTGCATGATAAAACACCCCAATACCTTCTTGGGTGCATCACTGTAGATCACAAACCTTTCTCCACTACAAGGCAGTGTGAGCACAGGTGCACTGGATAACCTTCTTTTTAACTCCTTGAAATTCTCTTCACACTCCTCTGTCCAAAAGAACTTAACTCTTTTTTTAGTCAACCTGGTGAGTTGATTAGATAATCATGAAAAATATTTCACAAAACGTCGATAATATCCATCCAAACCAAGAAAACTTTAGATCTCAGTTACTGTTGTTGGTCTCGACCATCTTTTTATAACCTCTGTTTTTGCTGGATCCACAGATATCCCCTATTTTGAGATTATGTGACCCAAAAATGCAACTTTTTGAAGCCAAAATTCACACTTTGTAAATTTGGCATAAAGCTTCTCCTTTATCAGGGTCTTCAATACAATTCTCAAGTGATCTTCATGTTATTCCTTGCTCTTTTAATAGACAACAATATCATCTATAAAGACTACCACAAAATGATCAAGATAGTCTCTAAAGACTCTATTCATTAGATCCATGAAGATAGCAGGGGCATTAGTAAGACCAAATGGCATCACTATAAATTCATAGTGTCTATACCTTGTACGGAAATCCGTCTTTGGTATATCCTCCCTTTTGACCCTTAATTGATGATATCCTGAACGAAGATCAATCTTGGAAAAGTATTGAGCTCTACATAGTTGGTCAAATAAGTCATCAATGCATGGGAGAGGATATTTGTTCTTGATAGTGATCTTGTTAAGTTCTCGATAATCAATGCAGAGTCTCATCGATCCGTCTGTCTTCTTAACAAACAGAATAGGTGCTCCCCAAGGTGATGCACTGGGGTGTATAAATCCCTTATCAAGATTCTCTTGGAGTTTCTTCTTTAATTCCGGCAACTCAATTGGGGCCATTCTATAAGGTGTCCTTGAAATAGGCAAAGCACCCGGTACGAGTTCTATTGAAAACTCAACTTCACGATTTGGTGGAATACCTGACAATTCCTCCAGAAATACATCATCAAACTCCCGTACAATGGGTGTATTCTTAATCGTGAGTTTCTCTCCAACCATTTGAGAAAAATAACCTTCATTTAGTGAAATCAATACCCATAGGATGGATGAAATTTCCACTGGAAGGTTATGTTCATCCTTGCATTGATAGATGATCATAGATTGATCTAGAATATGAAATGTGACTTCCCTTATTTGGAAATTGATATGAGCTCCATATAAAGAAATCCAATCCATGTCAAGAATCACATCAAATTCCACTATAGGAAGGATCACAATATTTTTAGGAAGCACTTTCCCACAAACTTCAATCGGAGAAGAATTATAAACTTTTGATGCGACTGTTGTGCCATTAGGGGTTGTCACAGCTAACTCAACATCTAATTGTTGAGTTAATATGGAAATTCCCTTAGAAAATTCTTCAAAAATAAAAGAGTGGGTGGATCCAGAATCAAATAAAACATTTTCTACTTTAGAGTGGATGGTAAGTGTACCTTTCACCACTTCTCTATCGTACTCCACATCGCCGATAGAAATTGCATGTGACTTTCCCTTATATTTAGCCTTAAGAGTTTGTTGATGCCTATCATCATCAACAACCCTTGGATTAGGGAATTTATTGGCATAATTCCCCATTTCCTTGCACTTGTAACATTGAATTGTAGGAGGTGCACTCTGTGTAGCCTTTTCTTTATTCACATCATTAGACATCTTCTTCCCATCATTGCGGCATTCAAATGCCCGATGAACTTCCTTTCCACATTTGAAACATTTACTTGTCCCTTTAAGACAACTCCCTCAATGTTTCTTTCCAAACTTTGATCATAAGGGAAAACTCATCTTCTTTTCAGTGTGCTCTTTATATTTCCCTTTGAATTCCATTTTCCTCTTCTTATCAAATTCATATGACTGATGGGCTACTCCAATCCCCATCTCAACCTTGAGAGCACATCGAACAATTTCATCGTAGCTATTGAAGTCTCTTATGGCTAACACCCTTTGAAGACTTGGTTTTAAGCCACTAAAGAATCGATTGATCTTACCCTCAGGTTGGGTAATAATCCCAGAAGCATACCTTGGAAGTCTTGTAAAATTTGCTTCGTAGGTACCAACAGATTCATCATCCTTTTTCTTCAGTTCAAGAAACTCCTTATCCATCTTTGTTCGAAGAATATGAGAGAAGTACTTATTGAAAAATAAGTTCTTGAAATCGTCCCATTCCATGGACTCAATTTCATCCCTTTTCCTCGTATTCTTGATAATATTCCACCATTGATCAGCTTCACCTTCCAAACGATACACCGCTAAGATGACTTTGTCATGTTCAGAACATTGTAGAACTAAAAATATCTTTTCAGTGGTATTTATCCATTGTTCACCCACTAATGGATCAGTAGACCCGCTGAATGATAGTGGATGCTTCCTCATGAAGGATTCAATAGAATGTTGCTCCTTCCTTTTCTCGTTTGGAAGTCCTGTATGATTCATAGCTTGAGAAAGTTGTGTGAGCATGGCTACAAGATTTTTCATTCTAGATCCCATAACGTTTGGTTGCTCATGGGGACAATCATTGCATTGCCCATCACATTCAGAATTAACATGGTTCCTTCGGGTTCCATCCATTGACTAAAACCAAGAAGAATAGTGTGAGAAACACTAATTATAATAGGAAAACCACATAATCAAGAATAAAATTTCACACTTAAGGTCTTATCATAGGTTATTCATGTCCATTTCTAAAACACTAAGATTGTGTTCTATGCTTAGAATTATCCTTAGGGTTCTTACTAAGGCTTTCACATCCTAGTTTCTAAAGGTTGACTATACCTTTCCTCTGATACCTACTATAACGACCCATAATTTACATACCTTGTTATTACTTAAAAATTGAAGCACACTTATTACAACATATAACAAAACCATGAAAGGAACGTATAGGTATAGTGTCTTTAGAAACTGGGAAACATAAACAACTAGTTCATAAAGCATCTACATTGTCTCCCATTTATTTCATCATATCTAGAGTCCCTTTTGGCATATCCTACTTAATAACCTTCTTCCTGACCTGGGGAAAGAAAACATACAAAAGGGTGAGCTCAAATGCTCAGTAAGGGTAAACAAAAGAAATATTAATCATATCATATTCTTAAGAACATAACATTTTGAAAATCTTGTCCTGCAAAAATATCATAATATCGTGACATGGGATCAATCATAATAGTGAAATTTAATCCAAATAATAATAACTTAAAACATGAAACTTTGTTTCATACACAAATAATCATATATAATCATTTCTTATTAGTCAAGACTCATATCCAAGACTATCTTAGCGGACAAAGTCCCTTTTTGAACCGAGTTCACTCCTCGTTTCAGTCCTGTTTCACTGAACCAGATTAACCTACCATTCCAGCCATGTCTATCTCATGAGATATAAATCTTTACCCAATGCATTGGAGGGAGATATATGTCCCACCCATATCATAATGATACCATTCTTATGTGTGCCACAAAATCATAAATCATACATCATAGCATAACCCATGTAATAAAAATGGGATTCTTAAATATCGTTCCATCATAACATAATCTATATAAGATAAAAGGAATTGATAAAAATAATTCCATCATAACATAATCAAATAAATGTAAAAATAGGGATAGAAAAATAATCCTATATTATCTTAGATGGAAAATAATTTTGATAAAACACTTGAACTCCATTCTTGAGGAAAATATCTTTTCTACTTCAAAAATATTTTTCCTTTCTTAACATGTCATACAATTTTAAAATAAAAGAAGTTGATTAAAAATAAACTTGAAAACTTGTAAATTAAGCTTCATGGAAATAATGTTCTATGAAATCATAAAAATCCATTCATGTCGTATAAGTTAAAAAAACATTCTTCCCATACTTTGGCCGGAAAAGACAAAAAGTACCTCGTACTAAAAACGACAAAAGATTCCTTTCATATCTTTTACTAAAAACTCACCGAAGGGTAAAATTGGATTTAAAAAATTATAGGAGGATATAAATAATATTACATATTGAGGAAGCATGGATGTGGATGATAAATATTCCCCAGTAAATTCTGAAGTATAAACAATCTCGGATAAAAATTGAGATTGCGAGATTTTTCCCTTACCTTAGGTCCGATTTGCTTCGTACGTGTCCAAACCTCATGTATAATGATTTAAATAATGTCATTGACTTATTACATAAACATTACCATTATTATTATATCATATATGGTCATATTATTAGCTTCTTATTAGTAATATTTCATTGCTACTTCTTATTCAGGTGTTTATTGCTTTTTGTTCTTATGCGTGTTTTGTAGAATAAATTCTTATTCTTCTTTTTAGGTTATAGATAACTCATTTACATAATGGAATTAGTGTAATATATATCATATTTATTCATTAAATTCATTTATATAATCATTATGCAATGAAGATCATGTATGACGAGTCGCATCACATCGTGGAGACGGTATTCTGTACGTACGCACGAGTGATGATATCGTTACCATGATCGTGGAGTTTTATTGGAGTGTATGTATACTATTTCAGAATCAATATCACTTTAAGATTATCATATATAGTTATTCTTTACACCATTATACCCATACAAGTAATGTGGTGGTGGAAAACAGATTACACCACGACGTGGAGACAGTATTCTGTACGTACGCACGCGTGGTGATTTCGTTTTCCGTAGGATGGATAGAAGGTGAAATAGGGTTGTTTAATATTTATAATAACATATCAGTATATGATTTATACTGATTTTATTACTTCATAATTAAACAACTAAATAAGAATAAGTATAAGAAGAAATAAAGTTGAAAGAATCGGTAACGGACATTACCTCTTCTTTGAAGCGCCTCTTCTTAACCTCCTCTTAGGGCACTAAAGATGGTATTTGAAGAGGACCAGGACCTCTAGGATGTTTCTAGGGAATTGTAGGAGAGAAATTGGTAGGTTTTGTCTGAGATTTAATTCTCAAAGTGGTGTGAGGAGGAGAGGGAGTAGGTGCCCTTTTATAAGGGAGGAGAGTGGCACCTTAGGAAAACTTAAAATATTATTTTATTATAAAGTCATATTCGGTTTTTTATAGCTCAAAATTGATTTATTTCTAAGATAAGGTGGGGATGGGTCTAAATACTCTCATCCAATATAATTTAGACAAGTTTAGGTTTCTATTTTAACATTATCATTTAGATTTAACTTTAAGTTAAATAATTTTACTTTTACCGTGTCTTCTTGTTTTCTTACACTATAATGTTAATAAACTTACTATAACAAGACAAACGAACCCCAAGTTGTTTATTATTAATATATATAACCTTATCTAAGTCATTTGGCCGAAAATTAGATTTTTAAGAATAAAATAACAAATAATAATATAATATTTGTTTTAAAAACTATTTTATGTCAATTTTGACACTATTTGGTACTTGATTTTTTTGAAACTCATAAAAACATGATTAGTTTGAAAAAAGTTGATTAAATCAATACTAACATGTCATATTAACCTATAAAATTAGTTTAATTCATAAAAAGTCCAAAATTACATTTATTTGGGTATTTATAACATCAATTATGTTAATATTTCATTAATAAGCTAATTACTGCATCATCATTGTGTCATAAAAAAATTAAATTATTTAAAGTCTAAAAATTATAAATAAAATACCATTATGTAGAAAATATTTTTATATTTCTAATTAATATTTATAGTTGAATTTATATTATGTATAACCCTATATTAAAAATGTTTTAGATATTAAACATTGATTTTAACTATTTTAGCTATTCTTTAAATAAAATAATAATAAATGTCCTAATCTAATCCAAGTGGACCTAAATAGTCATATTTTATTCCTAAGGTTTTTTTTGGTCGAATTAATCTTATCCAATAGAATTAGGACATGTGTTAGGGTAATAATAATATCATTTTTACCCTTAATTACCCTATTTACTTTTAACCGTGGTAAAAAAAAGTAAAAAGTTACTATTCACCAAAAATTATTTTTATCTTATTGAACCAAATTTTAGTCCTTGTTAATAACCTTGTCTCTCGTATTTTCTAAATTCCACTCACAGAAGCGGTAAAATTACGTTTTATGTAAATTTGCAAATTCTCCTAGGAGGTGGGTAAAAGACGGTGAAAAGTTCAGTAAAATTTTTATATATCTAAAATTATTATAAAATGACTCCAATGAATTAAATTGAACTTACATAGGTATTATATATCAATTTTTACCTAAAATAAATTTAAATAAAATAAATAATTATTTAAATAAAAAGTGGGTTTTTAAATAGTAACCCAGTGTTTTCACTATTCATCAAAAATTGAAAGTTTTCATAAAAATACCAAAATTTCACCCGAGGCTAATTTCGATATTCCGAATCCAAAAATGAATTCCATTTTGAAAGATAAAATTTATAAAATTTTAAAAAGTGGTTATTACTATTCATAACATCTAGGTTTAATAATATTTTAATAGCATATCGTTGTTTAGTGAAACTCGGTATTGCGTACAATGCAAGCTATCGAGGAAGGTCGCGATTATGTGTAAAGAAAGACAAGCTAGTGTTGTGTGTAGTGAAAGATTCCTTTGATGATTTATATAACATAAAATTAAAATATTTCTCATAAAAATCTCGGGTGTTACAGTGCGAGCCTACAACTTAGTTTCCAAGGGACCATGAGAGTCATTGGGTAGGAATACCATGTGAGATTCCATGTTGGGATCGAGGAAGACTGTGAGAGATTCGGTTTCACTAGGATAGCTAGAATAATTTTTTACTCACTCAATATAGGCTAGATGGTTAGATACCCTAAGTGCATATTACAGATTCTAGTTTTTCTTATATGCTTTTTCATTTGATTAGTTCCATTTTGATGTGATGATATGTATTATTCCCATTTTTTCATTTCCCTTTATATGGTTATATGATGCTGATGTTCATAATCATTTTTATTATGATTTTTTAGATATGTTGAGATTTTTGATCCTTGAGCTTTGTTTATATATTTTATCCATGTTGGGAACTATTTTGTAAAACTGTTTTTTGATGAAAAACCATGGGATTTTAAAAGTGTATTTGAAAAGTGTATGTTTTCAAAGAGGTCTAGTTTTGAAAAAAAAATTAAACTATTTTATTTGTTTTCATGGGAAAATACTTAAATAGATTCATGGTTTTATATTACTTGGATTTGTGCCTCACACCTTACTTGGGTCTTTGGGTGTTTATAGATTTTGTTTTGCAATACACAGGTAGAGGCAAGGGTATCGGGTTCTATGGTGGAACTTCTTGATTACCACCACCCATTGATTTGTGGAGGAGGCATGGACTCATAGGGATTGGTTCTTGTGGATTCGTTTTCTTATTTTTTATCCATTGGGAGTTAGATGAGACTTTTTTGGAATAGTTCCCCTTTATTTGGGTTTTAGGTTTTTTTAGATACCATGTTTACATACAGTTAGGGAATGTTTTTATATGGATGTATGTTGTTTTTCATGGTATTTTATTCCATTATACTACTTAATATGATGATTTAAGTTTGTCCATCCCATTTATGGATGGGTCATGCTGGTTTACCTATGTAGAAATCATTCCAAGGAGATATTTGGTTATGATCGATGCCCATCGCCAACCTGTGGTAATCAGGTGTAAAGACCCGGTTTTTCCATGTAATTTTTTTTAATTATATGGGAATATTACGAGTCCACAAAAATTGACAGCGTGTGATTTCGAGACCCGGTGTGCCCGGAATGAATTTTTGAACATTTTTCGAGTATGTTCAGTAAATGTGTGAGTGGGTTTTGTAACTTTTGAACCGGTGCTTGGAATTTAAATATGAGGGCATCGTTGAACTCACAACACCAATATTTTCTTAAGGATACCTTTACATCGACTGTAGTAGGTCGAGGGTGAAAGTTAGTTTTTGTTCTTTTCATGGGAGAAAATAAAATAAAGTATCTTTGCTTTATTTATGGAATTTAATCCTCCAAATTTGAATTCATGGTTGTGGGGACCACCCGAACCCCTCTTAATGTGGGAAAACCTTTCAACTCTTTATGGTTAATTGTGCCAACTTCAAATAATTAATTGTGCCAACTTCAAATAATTATTTTTGACAACTTTAATTAATTGATAGACTTATTTTTATTATGTTGGATCCTCATTTCCATTGGGGGAAATTGTTGGCAAGGGAGAGCTTGGGAGAATTCTAGAGAAACATTCTATAATGAAGAACTCTTCTCCTTCGATGAATAATTCTCCAATGAAAAACTCCGTTGAAGGATCTCCAGTGAGGAACATCTTCAAAGACAACGAACCAACATCCGTCTTTCCCTCCTCACTGACGTTAACGAACCTTCGAGGTAGAGGTGTGTTTTGATTATTCTTCGTTAATTTTTTTTTATGTTGAATCTTTTATTTCAAAAGCCTAGTGCTACCAATCTAACGCGAAGGGTACGGACCAAAAAAACATGGCCTGATCCCACTGCATCATCCTTTTTGATGCGTTATTCGCAATGGAGGAGGACGACGATGGGTGTCGGCGACTGACGCCAGTAGGGATCAGGAGTGGCGGCGGTGCAACCATGTTGCTGGAGGAGGGTCGTGTCCCATCAGTCGTCGTAGATCAGGGGCAGTGGACAGCCATGTGAAGGGGGTGGCATCGCGCAACCACACCGCCAATGTCCAGGGGTCGCGGAACAAGGCCGTGGAGACGAAGGGAGCGTGGCCGGCTCGGTTTCGGCCACCGGTGGTGGCATGGCGCACGACCGCACCGCGGAGGAGAGTTGGCCTTCCGGCCAGCCGAGGAGCTGAGCGGGCAGCCCAGCGGGTCGGGCCATGTCGGCGGGCTGGACCGGACCCATCGGGTCGGGTCGGCCCAGGCTGGGTCAGACCAGACCCGGACCAACTACGACCCCTTTTTACTCTTTCAGGTATAACTTGAGCTACGGGCGTCCATTTAATAAACCATCTACGGTACCAAAAACCTTGTATCGATACGGTACTTTTGGTATACTCCACTTGAGTTTTGGATAAAATTGGAGTACGACCGGGCTGGATCAACTCTGAATCCAACTGGGCCCTCGGAGCGGAAACGATAATAACTTACAGACCGAGCGTCCCATTGACGCACCATCTGTTGCGTTGATACCCCTATTACATGCCGGTACT
This sequence comes from Viscum album, assembly GCA_963277665.1. Taxonomy (NCBI): domain Eukaryota; kingdom Viridiplantae; phylum Streptophyta; class Magnoliopsida; order Santalales; family Viscaceae; genus Viscum; species Viscum album. The sequence goes on from OY728167.1 coordinate 693,140,380, forward strand.
TTGGGATACTTCATCGTGGGACTTCATGGCAGTTGAAGTATTGACCTATGGCTTGAGGAGTGGACCCTCCCTGAATCAAGAGAGCTTAGTACGGGAACTCTATGGATGGATGTAACATGAGAAAGGGATCCTATGTGGGTCTTTGATTTGGGATCCTATGTGGGTCTATGTTCAAGAGTCCCACATGGATCCGCTCTAGGAAATCCACGTGGGACAACTCTAGGATCTTACGTGGGTCTTCTGTACTAGGATCCTACGTGGGTATGAGGAATTGGGATCCTACGTGTGTCTAATGATTTAGGATCCTACGTGGGTCTACCTTTTAACAGAGTAAGATGATTTAGTAATTACATCTAATCATCTTTACTACCATACCTATGTTATACCTGGTGTGAACTGAGTCTTTACCTTTGTGGTAATCATCTGTGTGGCGTACCTTTGTGGTTCATACTTCCGTGGTGATACCTTTGTGGTATTCTTCTGTGTGGTGTTACCTTTGTGGTACTTACCTTCATGGTGTTACCTTTGTGGTACTTACCTTCATGGTGTTACCTTTGTGGTATAATTTCCTTCGTGTGACAGTTGAGCTTTGGGATTTTGATTTGGGACTTGTGTTTTCCTCATGATTGAGATGGATTTACTTGACAACTTAGGTATATGTATGGGCATATACCTAAGTATGGTTGACAGTTGTTTTCATGCTTTTTGGTTTATCCTTTGTGGATTTTGTGAGAAATTCGAGGGTCTCGGGGTACCTACTAAGTATTGTTATACTCACCCCTTCATGTGATATGCCCACACATTGTTGTGTTTGGTGCAGACGATGGACAATGATGACTGAGGACGGGAGTACCAGGACTGGAGGTAGCTCGAGGAGGACATTAGACAATGCGCACTACAAAGACAACTATTCGAGAGCTATACCTACCCTTTAGGTAGGATCCTTGGCGGGTATTCACAGGAGCTATTTTCAGTTATTCTTGTACTTCCTAGTTTTCCTTGTACATTCTAGTTGTGCTTGTATTCTGCCCCCCTTTTTTTACTATACGCACTCTTTTTACTATATAGTTTACTTGTGTTCTTATCTTGTTGTGTGCTTGGTTTTTGTGAATTTATAGGTTATAAAGGCAATGCCTTCCCGTTTTAGGGAATACGCCTTTCGGTGCTAGTCGCCAGCCCCTGGCCTATGGAAGGAGGGCTTGGGGTAGTCACGACATGGGCCCCGGGGGATGAGTCGTGACATCAGGAATGCATTTCAGTCTGTGTGGTGGGATATCTTGGGTGACAGGTCTGGTCAGCCATGGTTGGTTCATTAAAAAATTATATCAGAGATGGTTTTTTTGTTATTTGGTAGTTAGTGTTAGATTAGATCTAGGACCATTGGGAATGGAGAGGTAGGAATGGTGAAGTGTATGGACAAATCTTATTCATTCTAAAACTTATGTTTCATTTGGTGGTATAGGATTGTTGTTACATTTTGAACCTAATTATGGGTTATTTTGATGATTTTTTAAGATATTTTCTGATTGATGGAAATCCCTGGGGTAGGCCCAGGGGATGTTTTGAGTTTTAGAGGTGAAACAAGGAGGTATAGAAGAGGCATACAGTTATTATGCTTGGTTAGTACAGACTGTTCACAGCCTATACAATCTTTCCTTCCCACTCTAGTGAAAACCACATAGTTGGCACATGGTTTTTAAAATCGTGAAGCCAAACTATGAACAGTGGGAAGTACATGATATCTTTTATGTTTTTTTCTAGTTTATCATTGGGGGTCACTAGAGATGTTTATATTTCTTTTTGATACCAATGTTGGTGGGGTTATTTTGGATCTTTTGAGGTGTATAAGGTTAAATTAGGATTTTTTAAGAATATATTTTGTGTCTTATAGACAATGCCTCCTAGAAGGACCATGTACGAGCATAGAGAGGGTGCAGCAAAAAGTACCCATAGGTGAACCCTCCTGCTGTTCTGGATTTGGCATATTTGGTGATTTTTTTATTCAAATATTAGTTTAAATGGTTGGTTATGAGTAGAAATGGATGTTGGACCATTATAAAGAGTCTTAAAGGAAACATTCACCGATGTTATGTGGTGACAAGGGACCCAATGATCCTGAGGAGTGGTTGGATCTTATCGAGAAGATAAATGTTTTCTTGAAGACCCCTAAGACCTCAAAAGTGGGAATTGCAACATATGTGTTGGATGGACTGGGAAGAAAGTGGTTGGAATCAATGGTTCTCTTGAGAAAGTATGAGGATCACACATGGACCATGTTTAAAGTTCCCTTTAACTTGAAGTTTTACCCAAAGAATGTTTCCATATTTTCTGAGATGGGATTGAGGATAAAGATCTGATCTATGCATATTATTTGGTGATATAATATGCTACCATATTTTCATATATTGTCTTGAGACCCGTGATTTATTTTAGCTGGAGTATGGTTATTGTTCGGTGATGGAGTATGCTTCCAGATTTTTTGATTTAGTTTATGTCTCTATAGATCTCCTCATGAATGATTACCTAATGTCTCGTTGTTTTGAGATGGGATTGAGGCCATAGAACAAATATTTTCTCATTATTTTGTTTTTACTAACCTATTCAGAGGTGGTTAACAAGGATGTTATGGAGGAGAAAAATTTCATTGAAAAAATAGGTCTTAGTGGCGTTCCTTATATGGGAAGGTTCTAGATTTCTTCTTTAGGATAGAAGTTGAAGAGGGATGAGTTTTAGAAAGGTAGTGGAAGGAGTGTCCAATAGTCGACCAGTTTAGTTTATGTGGATACTACAAGGAATAGGCTAGTTTTCTATTATTATTGTGGGAAATTGGGACACAATAAGATAAATTTCACAAATACTCCAAGGAAATGCCACCAGTGTGGTAAGTCAGGAAATATACAGTGCTTTTGTCAGTCGACTTCGTATGGGTGTAGTTTAGTCTCCATTTTTTTGAATGGATATTAGGTGTAGTCAAAGGGTTCCAAGGGTAGTAGATCATGTCCTCATGGTAAGGGTGATTCTCACCAGAGGAAGAATTATTAGGAAGGGTCTGAGATAGGGAATATCTACACATTAAAGGTTATGCTAGAGGACATAGATTTTAGGCCATCCACCATTATATGTACAATGTTTATTTCTTATTATATGGAATCTATTTTATTTTACACTAGAGTATCCCATTATTTTATTTCATTTAAGCTAATTTATTACTTGGGTAAAAAAGATTAGTTTATTCCATATGTTATGGATTTTCTAACATCACTGGGTAGGAATAAGGAGCAATGTTTCAAGTGACTTGAGTTCCATGTCATTGTAGCTTATGTGGAGGTCATTTAGGACTTCCTTGTCTTGGAACTGGATGTGTTAGACCTCATTATCAACATGGATTGGTTGATCAACATCAAGGAACTGGTTGAATATTATCACCACAAGTTTTGGTTCCTTATACCAAATAGGAGCACTCACATTTTTAGGGTGAAGTGGATCCATGTTTAGGGAGGGAATGACCAGTTGCTTCGGAGTTTGGGTTGATCTCGTGCCAGATCTATAGGTTGTTTCTTGAGGATATTGAGCATATTTCAATGGGAGAGAATCATGTGTCTATGTTCAGGTACCCATAAGTGTTTCTAAAGGATTTTTTGGGATTTCTTCCCCGAAATAGGTTGATTTAACCAATTATATTCTCCATGGGATAAGCCTAATTTCCCACCCATCTTATCAGATGGATCTGACTATACTGAAAGAGATGAAATTTCAACTATAGGATCTCAAGTGATGTTTTATCCATCCCGGTGTTCCACCATTGTATTTTCCAGTGATATTTGAAAGTAATCCGGATGGTAGCCTATAAATTTTTATAGACTATCATAATATTAACTAGGTCACAGTAAAGAATAAATACCAATTTTCTCAGAATTGATGATATATTTGATTATCTCAGAGGGGATTTTCGGTTTTAAAATATCGATATAAGATCAGGGTACCACCAATTGATGGTCTGGGAATAGGATGTTCCAAATACCTCCTTTTTCAGCCAGTATGGACACTTTGAGTTTTTGGTTATTCCATTTTTACAAACCAATTCTTATATAGTCTTTATAGCATTGATAAAATGGATCTTCCACCACTTTTTAGACTCCATCATAGTTGTGTTTTTAGACGGAATCTTGGTGTATTCCATGATAGAGGAGGAGAACACTGCCCATATGGAGGTTGTTTTGGGTATTTTGAGATAGAATCTATATATCACATGTTTCCTATGTTCTAGTTTTGTATTCAAGAAGTGAAATTATGAGGCCACATGGTCTCTAAGGAAGGATTATCAGTGTATCTAGAGAATATTTGATCCATCGTGTATTAGGAGTGGCCTAAGAATGTTTTTGAGATTTATAGTTGTTTCATCTTGGCTAGGTATTATAGACACTTATTTTGGTTCTTCTCCAAGAAAACTTCTCCCTTGATGGATTTTACCAGAAAAGGGGTGAAATTTAAGTGGGATGAGAGGTGACATAGTTATTTTGATCATTTATAGAATCATTTTAAAAGTATACCTATTTCGATTCTTCCTAAGCCTGGGAGAGATTATAAAATGTTTTTTATGCTTTCGGTGTAGGTTTAGGGTGTCTATAGGTGCAAGAAGACTATGCAGTGGCCTATGTCTCATGGAAAATATGCCCAAATGAGTGGGATTATCCCACCCATGGCATGGAATTTGGAATCTATAATGAATTCACTAATGATGTGGAGAAATTACCTCTTTAGGGAGTGGTTTACAGTATATTTAGATCATAATAGACTGAAGTATATTTTAACCTAGAGGGACATGAACCTCAGAGAGAGATACTAGATAGAGTACCATCATATATTTGATTTCAAGATTTCATATAAGCATGAGAAGGGAAATTTGGTTACCAATATGTTGAGTAATAAGCTTCTAGTGCAAACCATTTAGGATTGAATGTATGAGTGGGTTCTGATTAGTTTGTTTTGTTATCTGAGGAAGGAAGTACAGGAGGATGGAGGGTAGGAATTCTTGGCCAATATGCAGTTTACATCCTATATCATCAAATTGGAATGAATTGAGTAGGTATTTGATGTTGATTTATAGCAGATTAAGAGTGCCTTAAATGGTTAGGAGACCTCAGGTGATTAGTATCAGTCTATAGATGGTTATATTTCTATTAGGAAGTGGCTGGTTATTCCTATCTGACTAAGGTAGGAGGTGATGTATGAGCCACATAATTCTAGTTTGTATATTCACCTTGGGTAGACCAAGATTTTTATACCTTGAGAGTCATATATTGGTGGATTGAGATGATATGTGCAATGGTATACTTGGTTTCCAGGTTCTTGACCTACCACATGATCAAATCTGAGCATCAAAGACCCACTAGGTTGTTACAACCACTATCCATGACTGTGTGGACATGGAATGAGATATCTATGGATTTCATTAGAGGTATACCTCAAAATATAAGCAGAAATGACTCTATATGGTTGATTGTTGATTGTTTTAAGAAATCAAACTACTTTCTTCCCATCAGAGAGTTAATAAAGGCATATGACCTCAGATTTCGGTAGATTTGAGAGGTATTTCAGATTAATGGAGTTCCCTTGTACATAGTGTAAGGTTGAGATTCCCATTTTACATTTCATTTAGGGAAGGTACTCCAGGAGGATTTTGGAACTCAGTTAATGTTGAGCGCCACGTATCACCCGCAAACAGATGGTTAGTCTGAGTGGACCATCCAGACTCTCAAGGATATATTTTGGGGATGTTTTCTTTATTTTTTAAGTTAATGGGAAAGAAACATTTCTTTGGATTAGTTTTATTATAATTTTTTTTACCAAACCTCAATCAATATTTCCCTATTAGAGGCATTGTACGAGAAGCTATGCCAATACCCTTTGTGTTGGGATAATGTAGGCGAGCATTCCTTGGTTGGGCGTAGCCTAATCCAAGAGATGAAATATATAGTTTAGATAATTCAGAAGTGGTTAGATACATCTAACCAGAAGTCATATGTCGACCAGCATCATCATCATACATTGGATTTTTGGGTTGGTGATATGGTGTTTCTTAGGGTATCGGTTTGGCTGGGAAACCATTGTTTGGGTAATCAGGGGAAGATGGCATGGAATTTTATCAATCCTTTTCATGTTTTGGAGCATCTAGGAATAATAACATTTTGTTTTGAGCTTCCTCCATGGGTAACCTAAATCCATGACATCTTTCATGTCTCCTAGTTGAAGAGATACCATCCGGGCCCATCTCATGTATTGGAGTGGGAAGATATTGAGTTAGGGACTGATTCACTATGGGGTTGTATCCTATTAATGTCATGGATAGTTATTACAAGGTGTTTTATATAAAATCAATCCCATTAGATCATTTGATTTGGAAGTGTAAAGGAGATAGCGACAAGATGTGGGAGATGGATTCTTGGGTGAGGAAATAGTGGCCTCACCAGTTTTCTTCTAGAGAATCTTAGAGGACATTATGGGGGAAGAAAGTTTCATGGTGGGGAGTTTTTGACACCCACCAAAGCATTGGTACATCTATTTTTTATACTTGTTTATATTTTAATGTGTTCTTTGATTACCCATGTGTTGGGGGTCAAAACCAAAAGTTTTGGGGAAGACAGATCAAGGTGAATGGTTTGTGCATGGTTTGTCTAACCATGTGAGGGTGTTGCAGTTTGTGATAGAGGAGTTTTGAACGGTTTGATCATGGATTTTCAAAATATTTGAAACCTAGGGGAAAATGTGCAACATATTTTTGGGGGAGACAGTATCCCCACATGGTTGGCGCATGGTTTTCCTAACTGTGTTTCCAAACCCTGTGACCCTGTCTAGTTCACATAAAAAGTGTTTTTTACCATTTAGCCCATATCAGTTTTTTTCATTTAATTTTCCTCCTCCAATATGTGTATCCCCTCTCCATTGGCTTAGATATTGTTCCCCTACACCTTGGTGGTTTTATCTTGGAGATCTTGGTGTTCTGTCTTGAGGTATGTTGACTTATTCACGGATTCTTCTTCTTTTACCCTTATCAAGCATTTCCTTCCATTTTTATGGATGAGTGTTACCCTAGTGGGTGTATAGGTTGAATATATGGATTTTATGGGGGTTTTGGTTTTTTTACTTTTGGTATAGGTGTTTGAGGATTTTTCTTCTTTATATAGGTGGACTTTGTTAAGGAAGATGAGCTTTGGACCAAATCTGAGGTAGGTTTCTCTATTTAAGGGTGTTTTCCATGGAATACCATTAAATTTCTAATAATATTTGGTTGGTTTTGTTTAAATTTTCATTTAAATGGTTTATAATTGAGGTCTATTATATTTTTGATGTGTTTTATGGATTTGTTTGGAAATTTTGGTGTTTTATGTGGGTTTTCAAAATGGGTGTGGCTTGTATATGCACCAAGTGTTTGACACAATGGTTTAAAGGGTTATATGGGTTTCAAAGGATTTATAAAGTGGTCTTAGAAATAATTTTACCTTATAAATGGTATAATGAAAAAACGGGATTTTTTTGTTTTGAAATGGCTTGTGTTATAGCTTGATTGATATGGAAACTTGTTTTTGGATGTGTTGGCATAGAGTATCACATGGGTTAACTAGGGTGTGAGCAAGGGGTTTTTTTGAGGGTCTGTGTGATCCTTTAGAGGGAAGACTATGCGATCTTCCATTATGGTTTGTTAGAGTGGTTTTTTAAGCCATCAAAGTGAGTAATGTGAAAGAATCCAACATAGTTTCCAAGGGACCATGTGTCCCTTTGGGTATGAAGACCATGTAAGTTTCTATATTTTTCTTAAGGAAGACCGTGAGAGATTCAGTTTTTCAGAGCTAGCTAGTATACTTGTTTACCCACTCAAAATAGGCCTTATTGTTAGATCCCCTTGATGCTCATTACCAAACCTAGTTTTTCTTATATTTTGTTTAATTTTATTAGTTTTATTTTTATGTGATGATATATATAATTACCATTTGTTCATTTCCATTAGTATGGTTATATGATATTGATTTTTGTGCTCATTTTAATTATTCCTTGATGGATATATTGAGCATGTTGAGCCTTGAGATTTATTTATTTATTTGATCCAAGTTGCGAACTGTTTTATAAAATGGGTTTTTAATGAAAAAACAAGGGATATTAAAAGTGTATTTGAAAATGGTATGTTTTCAAAGCGGTCTAGTTTTCAAAATGTTTTCCAACTATTTTATTGGTTTGAATGGATAAATATAACACCCCGGTATTTTAAAATAAGTATATTTCATTTGATAGAGTGTATGACATGAAACACCAAGCGTAAAAGGAAATATAATATTTATAGGATTTACAATATATTTACTATTTTACATAAATTCAATCAATGATATATCTTACAATGTACACAATACTAAATTATTATGTCTTACATACAAGACCAAGTATTACTGAATACTAGTAACATTATAATTCAGAATAAAAAAATTCTCCCAATTTTAAAATTGGTGGTTATAAATAGGATATATTAATTTATGAAAATATATGTTTTAATTCATTGGTTACTAATTAATTACAAATGAATATAAAAAACTATTGAATATAAAGGGAATGTTCTTGTAAAGAACTATTTCTATGCACCCAATGGTGTTTTATCTTAATAAATTAAATTAATTACTATTAATAAATGATAATAATGAAATTTATATATTATATATTCAATAAAATTTTTATACATTCATAAAATAGACTTTATATGTATAATATAAAACAAATCAAATTTTTTACAGAAAAAGTAGTATTTTTCTAAATTTAGTTTTTCCGCCTTTTAATGGAGACATTTTTTTAAAACTAAATTATAATTTTTTTTAAAATTTTATTTGAAAAAAAATTAAATCATAATATAAAAATTATTAGGCTGAATTTTTTTATTTTTCTGAGAAGCTTCATTTTTTATGACTAGTAAAAAAGACTGAATTTTAATTAAGAACTAAATTTTCATTCAAATGATTTATAACGATAGATTATATTTTTAATTAGTTATATAGTTTAATTAGATCAATTATAAATATATTAATCCAATTTATTTCATTGGGATCAATTTTATAATGAATTTTTATATAACAATATTTCAAACTTTTGAACATTTTCACTTTAAAAACTCGTTTTCTTACCACGTCTAGAGGATTAATTTTAAATTATTTTTAGAAACTTATGTGGTTTTAATTTGTGAAAATGGATTCCATAATTGGAATCAACATAATTTATAATTTATAATATGGTCAAATTATTTTTTTACCATAATTATTTGTGGATGCAATTAAAATTAATTACACTGGTTAAGATAAAAAAGAGCTTACTTAATGACTAAAATTAGATTATGAGGTGTAAAAATTACCCTAAAATTGTCCAAAACCTATTTTTTGGACATATTTATACCTTAAAACTTCATGAATTTAATTTTTCGGTTTATGTAAGCCTCTTCATAGGTAAAAACATGGGGTGCACGCAATTCTTTTCCAAAATTATAAGTGTGTCCTTTCCCCCACTTATAAAAGGCCACACACTCTCACACTTAATCACACCTCTCAAACCACTTAGTTTCATACAAGAACTGTCCAAGTCACTTCCCAACATCCCTCCCATAATTTTAAAATCCTTATATTGGAAAGAAAAAAAAACTTTTAAGGATTTAGTGAAGCCTTAAGAAAGAAACCCAAAGAAGAAGATATGTTTTTCTTAAAGCATTTTAATTTTAATTCATTATATAACTTAATTATATCATGATTATTTCATAAATTAATTGTCTTAAATATGCTATGTTTTTTATGTTAAGTTAATGAACTACAACTTCACAAACTACCATCAAATGGGATACACAATCACTGTTCTTGTGTACGGTGGACCACCACCTCGCGAACCAATGTCATTTATTCTTGAATTTCCACTATTCAAGGTTGGGAATGATGATGGATTTATAGTTTAAATATTATATTTAAGATTTATTTATTCTTATATAATTATTATGTCACACACACCTTCATGCTTTCCATTTTGTGGGAATACGATAACATCGTTTGTGGACGTGTGGACTACGACCACCTCAAGGCAATGTGATTCATTCATGATTTATATGGAATGAATTATGGATGATTTTAATAAAAATATATGATATATATTACATAAAATTATTATGTAATTATAATGTACTTATATATAATTTACCTTTTCCACTTTTAATACAATAAGAAAATGGAAGCAGTGTTCATGTGTATGTATAACCTACCGTCTCCATGAACAGTGCGTTTCATTTCCTATCACTAAATTTTATGGGGTACTCTAAATACATATATATTGAATATATATTATATTTATATCATGGTTTACATCATGTATGTTATTAAATCATGATCTATGTAATTGGAACAAAAAAATAAAAAGTCAAAAAATAGTTGAAAAAAAGTAGTTATTACCCGAAACAATGAAAATAATGAGAGATTATTAACAAATGGGAAATAATATGTTATAAAATAAAAATATATGATATCATATATATTAATATAGTTATTTTATAAGTTAATAAAATTATTAAAACCATTATATATGAGGTTAAAATATGTTCAACTAAAGGAAGCGTACAGTAAGGGATTTCTTAACTCAATTTCCACTCATTGAGTTAAATTTATACTTCATTGATTGTGTAATGCTAATATTATGTGTGTATTTAATTTTAATTATATTATATTTTGTTTAAAATTATTTTATGTGGATTTAAAATGGATAAAATAGTCTATTCATTTATTAATTCTCACCTTAATGTTATGATCATTTTAAGGGTTTACTTCCCAATCTAATTCTAATCAAGATTATTTATTCTTGAATATAAGTTGAAGTAAATTACTTGATAATTTCCTAATAAACCCTTAAATTTTATTCTACTCTAGTTATTCATTTTCTTTTTCAATTAATTGTACCATTATTCTACTATATGGTACTTAAAATGTTTTAGAAAATGTTTTCATGAAAACCCGACTTCATTTTTCTCTTCATTCGAGAATATGTTTTTCAAAACCATGTTAATTTAAAAACAAATCTTTAAACTTTTATAAATAATTTATTAAATGAAAATTTAACTCGTTTTTTATTTTTAAAAATGTTTTCAAAGTAATATTATCTTCTCTTTCTGGATAAGTCACTTTTCTGAATAAGGCACTTTTCTTTTTACCTTGAAAAAAATGTATGGAATTACCCAACATCATTTCATTGAAGATAAATTTTCATTTTTACAAAGATATTTTTAAATAAAATGTTTTTAAAAGTAATTTTCAAAGAAAAGTATTTTCAAATAAAAGTATTTTCAATAGGATTTTCCAAATGAAAAGGACATTTTCCTCAAGAATGATTTTAATGATCTTATTTCATCAATGATAACTACCCTTATTCTCACTTCCATGGGTATATGTCATATTGAAACCATCCTTATTTATCATCTGAATGTTTTATGAATATTTTAATAGTGGATAGTATTGAAAGTTTCATATTTTACTCATTTCATAGTCATTAAATTCCCCTTGAAATATCCACTTTCCTATGATAATTTGATATTAAAATACCCTAAATATAAACATTACTTATCATGGATATGATTATTTCCTAAACCATATACCAATTTTACATACGATGTTTACTTTGATACTTATTTTATTATCTGGGGAAATATTGATAAATTTTTATTCTTTACTCAATATGGATATTTGATAAGGAACATTGTTTATGAATTAAATAGATTATTTGATATATAAGGAATGCTTTAGATAGGCATGAAATGGGTTGGGGTACGTTTAATGTAATGTTCCCTCAATGAATTGGTAGTCTCATGGGATGAAATTAGTTAGAGACAAACCCTTTGTGTTTGTTTAAAATTAGTTTTCTAATATATATTGAGGATAGATCTTGACAGTAACTATCTTGAGGATAGATCTTGATAGTTCATATGGGTTTTTAACCACAGACTTAAACTTTCTTGAGGATGGATCTTAATAGAGACTATTTTTAGGATAGATATTGATATTTTAGAAGTTTGACATTATTCATTCCATCATTATTGATATTCCATGTAGTCATTTGATTAGTTAGAATATCCTTGTTCAATCTCAGGTGATTATTTATATGGAACTATTTGATCATCATTTATTCCTTCCATACTATTCTCAAATTGTTTATTAAATGGAATGTGTGTTCATTTATTTACCTTTTCATACTATTTATGCACTTCCTTATTAGTTTATTGATTATATGACATGTGTGCTCAGTTATTTAATTTTCCATGTTGATTATGCTCATTGATTCATTATTTCTTATGTCGTAATGAACCCTTACTGAGCATTTTAGGTCACCCTTATTTTTATTCCTTCCCCATGGTATAAAGATGAATTATTGGAATGTGTTTCAAGGATTTTTATCATTTTATTTCATTATGTATTATGTTTATTTATTACCAATGTAAATGGGTATCACATATGTAATCTGGTTTCCAAAACTTCTAAAATAATCGGTCCTTCAATATTTAATTCCTTGTAATCATACTAATTTAATATAATAAGGCACTGGCTCCAGGCTTATGGGGTCATGGTGGCTATATTTGGTATCAAAATAAATTTAATAGAAACTTTGTTAACTAGATTTCAGAAAACATAGATTAGTGAACATAACCCTAAGATTGAATTTGAGGATAAGTATATAAGAACATCCCAAAGAAACTATGTTTATTGTTATGAGATTAGATACTCATAAAATTTTCAATTTATGTTAATTTTTTCACTAGTTTTTTATTATACATTATGTTTCATAATGATATAATCTAATATAGTGTATTCCCTTATTTATAAATGTATCCTGGAATGAATAAAGGTTTCAATACTCATGGACAATGTATATATTTTCCTGTATCAAACCCAGGTTCAAATCTGGGTGGGAATGAATTTCAGTTGGCAAGAGGTGATGCAAGCATGACACAGGTAGGTAGTGATGCATACATGATGCAGGTAAATGATGATGCATGCATGATGCAGGCATGATGCTATGTTGGGACTTCAGGCCAGTTTGTGGGCCCTTGGTCCATGTAATGGGGTTTATTCCCACTGGGTATTTAGGCCATGTACTAAATATATAAGGCTTGGTGGGTGGGTTATCCCTTATGGGGGCTATGGCCTACCTTTCGGAACCGCGTGTGTGGTGTGTGTGTGATTAATTTAATTGTACCCCCAAAAACCTAATATATATTAGAGAAGATTAATCAAGTTCTAAAAAATAACCTTTCCCAAATGGAGTAACCTATTCCACAATGATATTCTATTTTGTTGGATCGCATTATGCTATAGAATCCCGCATCATTTAGTGGAAATACTAATCCAATTATAGATGAGAAATGGTTTAAGTATTTAGAGATAATATTTATAGACTTGGGATTCAGGGAAAAGTAAAGGGTTACATTTTATGTGTATTGTATCAAAGGTGATGTTGATCATTGATTTTTTTTGATAAAGAATACTAAGGATTAAGAGGAAATAGAACTCATGGAATGTAATGCTTTTAAGGTACATTCTTCGATAAATAATTCCCTTGTGAGAAACAAAATTAGATGAAGTGAAAGTTCCTTAGCTTAAATCAAAAGGAAGAAGAGATTTTTGTGGAGTATGAAACTACCTTTACAATTTTATCTAGGTATGATACATATTACATATGAAACAAAGAGTGAAATATTGACCACTTCTTTAAAGGACTTAAAAAAAGTATCTAAAAGGAACTATTATCTCAAGGTTTTTATTCATACGATTAAATAGTTTTGTATTATATCAACATAGAGAAATAATTCTATGAGTCTTATGTATTTAAAGGTAATAAATAGAAGAATATGATGGAAGAGAAAATAATGGATAAATGGAATAAGGGAAATAAGGATTTTCCCACATTTGATAATTGTGGAAAGAAACACCTTGGTACATGCTTGAATAAGATGAGAGTTTGTTATATATACAGAGAAAAATTTCACCAAGAAAAATAATGAAAAGTGATGAAATAAAAAAACTGATATTAATTGTTTTAACTATAATGAAATAGGGCAGTATGAAAATAAATTACCCAAGCATCAAGGGAAGCTAATGGATCAAGGTCAAGCTTGTGCTATTGATATAAACAAAGTAGAATTATTACTGGTTTGTGTATTTGGATCCAAGAAATATATTGTAAAAGTATTTTATTTATGATATTCTCATCATAAGAATTATTAAATATATAAGGATTTTACTTCATCACTATTTCATTAATGATTTCAGATAATATGTTCTACGGAACTGATGAACAACAAAAATGATTCAGTGACAAGTTGAACTTGGAAAACACATTATTGATAACCCTTAAATATTATTGATGTTAAGATAATTATGGTTAGATAAATAGGTGATTGAAATGGATAGTGTAAATTTGATAATACTGACTAACTTGGAACTGATTAATGACTTGTTTATGCTATCATTTTTGGAGTTTACAACGTTGTTGGATTTGAGTAATATATCCAACAATCTATGTTTTATTTAAGGAATAAGGAATAATGAATGTTATAAGTAAGGTTTAATGGTAATCCAAGTTCTTATAATGTTCTAATAAAATACAAGATGAAGGTATTCACATGGATGGCATGTGATGATTATGAGATACATCTTGTAGTTTTTGGGATTAATGGTAAGTTTATCAACTTTAGGTAATGGATCTTGAAATAAAATGTTATCTTATTTCCATCATTTCTGAAGATATCATTGAAATTTTTATAGATATTATATTTATGGTTTTGAGGCCCTTAAATTTACATTTATTACCCACTTTCTTATGATCAGTGACCTCAATCACTCTCTATAATTATTTACACTTTTCCTCCAATACCATATCTTCACTTACCATTGTTGTCCTCCGACATATAAACCTAGTTATGTGTTAATCCATATGATCATTGTACTTCCCTTTATCATATATTAAGAATATATTTTATTAAACCTTCTCATGGTTTTGTATTTCAATAAAGGTATTTTAAAATATCAATCTCTTTATTACCAAGATCATGTTTGAATTGTGATGAAAAATTTTATTTAAGGCGGAGAGAATGTAATATCCAAAATTTTTAAAATATGTACATTGTATTTGATATAATTTATGAATAAAAAACACAAAGATTATAAGGGAATATAATGTCCCAATAATTTACAATATATTTAATATTTAAAATAATTTCAATCTATGATATAGTTGGAAATGCATGTAACACTGATTTATCTTGTGTTACACACAAGACCACGTATTACCAAATATTATTAACATTATTATTTAAAATAAAAATTATCCCCTAACCATTAACTTGGATGTTATAAATAGTATTAAATAATTTATGAAAATATATGTTTGAATTCATTGGTTACCAATTAATTATAAATGAATATAATAACCAATTGAATATAAAGGAAATGTTCTTATAAAGAACTATTTTTATGCGCCCAGAGACATTTAATCTTAATAAATTAAATTAATTACTATTATTAAATTAGAATAATTAAAGTTATATATATTATATATTTAATAAAATGTTTTGATATTCATAAGATATATTTTATAGGCATAATGTAATAACAAATCCAATTTTAAGTATAAAAACTTGTATTTTTCTAAAGGTAGTTTTGCTTCCTTTTAAAGGGGAAATTGTTAAAAAAATAAATTCTGAAAATTTTATAAATTTTATTTGATAAAATAAACTTCATTTTTTAAATAGTAATGTCAAGATCATATTAGGTTGAATTATTTTTATTTTTCTGAGAAGTTTCATTTTTTTGGTGAATAATAAAAAAATATTTAATTTTAATTGAGAACTGTCTTTTCATTTATATAATTTATAAGGTTAACTTATATTTTTAATTGGTTTTAAATTTTAATTATATAAATTTTACATATATTTATCCAATTTAGTTCATTGGGATCAATTTTATATTTAATTTGAATATAAAAACATTTCAAACCATTGAACACTTTCACTTTAAAAACCCGTTGTCTTGCTGCATCTACAAGGTTAATTTTAAATTAAATTTTTACAAATTATGTATTTTTAATTTGAAAAAATTGACTCAATATTTGGATTAAGAATAATTTATAATGCATAATATGTTCAAATTAATTTTTTACCATAATTATTAGTGAATTCAGTTAAAATTAATTACAGGGATTAAGGGAAAACGAGCTTACTTAATGACTAACCATAGAATATAAGGTGTAAAAATGACCATACACTTTTCCAACACCCATTGGATAGCCATATTTTGACCATAACACTTCATGTCTCTACTTTGGTGCGTTATGGGTGCCTCATGGTCAGTAAAAACTTGGGTATTTCACCATTATTTTAAAATATTCCAAGTGTTTTATCCCCCCTTATAAAACGCCACCCCCTCTACAACTTCTTCACACCTACAAAACCACATAGGATTGTAAAATAACTTTCCAATTAAATCCCAAAAATCCCAAAAATCATAATAAAATCCTTATATTGGTCATAATGAAAACATTTCAAGGTTTTAGTGCAAACCTAAGGAAGAAACCCGAAGAATAGGTAATTTTTTTCTTAAAGCATTTTAATTTTATTACCTTATAAACACCTTTAAATTCTACTTATATCACGCTTATATGTTAACCTAGATATATTAAATATAATTATATGATGTTAAGGGTATTATATATAACTTCAGACACTTCCATCAAATGGGATACTCAATCATCGTTTGTGTGTACAACGGAATGTCGCCTCGTGAACCGATGTCATTCGTTCTTCCATTACCACCTTTCATGGTTGATAATAATGATGTATTTATAGTTTATATATTATATTTATGATATTTAAGATGTATTTATGTTTTTTTATTTATTATATCACATACAACTCATGCTTTCCATTTTGTGGGAATACGATAACATCGTTTGTGGAAGTGTGGACTAAAGCATTCTCAAAGTGATGTGATTCATTCAGGATTTACATGGAATGTATTAGGGATGGTTTTAAGAAAAGTATATGATATATATTACATAAAAATGATACTAAAATTATAATATACACATATATCATCTACTTTTATTTATTTTAATAAAAAAAGAAAATGAAAGAAATATTCATGCGTACATACGACCTACAGTCTCTATAAATGGTGCATATAAAAACTATGTCAGAGTATCAAAAAAATAAAAACTCAAAACATACTAAAAAAACAATGAAAATATTACCAAAAGAATGAAAATAATGAGATATTATTAATATTAGGTTAATAATATGTTATAAAAGGATAATATATGATATCATATATTTTAATATGGTTCTGGTATAAGTTAATTACATTCTTAAAACCATTATACATGAATTTAAATGTCTTTCAACTAAAGGGAGAGTTTGGTAAGGGATTTCTTAACACAATTTCCACTCATTGGGTTGAATTTATATATCGTTGATTATGTAATGCTAATATTATGTTTGTATTGACTTTTAATTATCTTATATTATATTTTAAATTGTTTTATGTGGATTTATAGTGGATACACATAATCAGTTCATTATATACTTTGACCATAAGAGTCTCAAATATATATTCTCTTAGAATTATCTTAACTTGAGACTAAGGCGATGGATAGTGTTCTTCTAGGATTATGACTTCAATATATTCTATACTCATGGTAAGGGGAATTTGGAGGAATATGCTCTTAATAGGAGATATTGTTCACATTTTTTGGATGAGGCGTCCGTGCAGTTTTCCTTGTTGTAGTTGTCCTTAGTGCACAAGGACGATGCATCATATCTTGAGTCTATAGTTGTTACCCCACCACATTTACATCATCTTAGGTATGATAAACACGGAGATATAAACTTTGAGACCTTATGTACTCATATATCCACTAGTAATTCTACTAATGAATTTTCTAAATGTGGGGAGCATGTTATCCTTTTATGATGATAGATGATGGAACCGGTGATGTTGTAGGAGAAGGTGATGAGGGAGTTTCATACGTCTTTTTTGGAGGTAAATCCATGTGTGGAAAAGTTATACCAGGAATTCTGGTGGCATGAAGAAGGGTGTAGTGAAGTTTGTCTCTTGATGCCTCACTTGTTTGCAAGTTAAGGCTGAGCACCGGGTTCCATTGGGTTTAGATAAACCCATTGAGGTGATAGAGTGGAAGTGGGATGAAATATCTATTGACTTAGTGAAGGGGTTACCATCTACATCTAAAATAAAAAAAATCCATTTGGGTGATCATAGACTGAATCACCAAGTCAGCCCACTTTCAAGCTATTTGAGAGCAGAGTTCAATAGAGAGCTTGGGATTCCTGTATGTGTAGGATATAGTCTAGTTCTATATAGTGACATTGATGATCATTTTAGACTATGAATATCGCTTCACATCAGGGGTTATGGAAATGATTTCAGGAGTCATTTGGGAGATAGTTTCATTTGAGCACAACATTTCACCCCAGGTAGAGCAGACCATTCAAGTATTGGAGGACATGCTACAGGCCTTCATGTTGGACTTTGGTTGTATTTGGAAGGATTATATACCCATGGTAGAGTTTACATATAATAATAGATACCATTCCACCATTGATATGGCACCATTAAAGGATTTATATGGGAAAACCTACAGGTCACCACTTTGTTGCATTGATTCAGGAGATTAAGCACTCATGATACTAGAGTTAATGTGAGCTATGACAGAGAAGGTTCAGATCATCTAGGGGTGGATAAGGACTACACATAGCCATCATAAGTCCTATGCAGACTAACGATGGAGGTTTTTGGAGTTTGAGGAGGGAGACAATGTGTTCCAGATGGTCTCAACTCAATGTAGATTGTGAATATTTTTCCAGGGAGAAAATTTATATTTTAGATTCACTATCCCTTTCAAGATAATTCATATAGTTATAGAGGTTTCATACTGCTTAGCTCTACAAATGTAGTTATACTAGGTACATGATATCTTTTGCATGTCTTAGCTGAGAAGATAAGTGCATGACCCATCTCATGTTATCGACTAGGGAGAGATATAAATTGAGGATGGATCTACCTCTGAAGAGTACCCAATGTATATTAATGATCAATAGGAGAAGATCCTCTTTGGGAAAAAACTCCTTGGTGCATGTTCGATGGCAGCATGGGAATCTTTAAGAGAGAACCTGAGAGTGGGAGACCTAGATGCGATCTCATTAACCACATATTTTTGAGTAGTCCTTTTTTTCTTTTTGGAATTAAAATCCATAAGTTGGGGTGAATTTAATTCCCCAGTTAATTACATGTAAATAATTGATATACATATATTAATGTTTTCAGTGATAGGCTCTAAGACGATGTGAGATTCCAAGGCTCGATGAGCCCATAATTTATATTTGAAAAATATTATGTATATTAATATCACACATGATAAATTTTCCTCAAAATTGTAATAACTTCCAAATGGAGTCTCTAATAATAAATCTATGATTGTCATTGATTTCATAATGTGGTTTTTACCCTTGTCACAACATAATTTTTTTCGGTGTTGGGATTTTTTTGAAAAATTAACCATGGGCATAAATAATTAATTAATTAATTTGTATTTGGGATGATCTAATGACCTAATAAAATTCTATATAAACTAAGTTACATACAAATTTCATAGTTGGACTCATATCCTAGGAATTTGAGAGTGGCATAGGTGGAGGATCTTCTATGGAAGAACATCAATGGATCGAGATTTAGTGATCGGTGGGAGAACAAAACCTGTGTATCTCATCAACAAAAATGGCCCAAAACCATTATTTTCAAAAAATTGGTCCAAATAAAGGTAGGTAAATTTGTTTTATATATATTTATCCCTATTTTATTATCCCATGACAAACGCGAATCAAATCAACCAACAGATTGATACGTGGACGAACATTTTACAGGTATATGATTATTCCTTGGGATTTGTGAATTTTTATTTATGAGTAATTATATATATTCATTTGTAATTATAATGAAAATTAATTGATTCCAACATGAACAATGTCCGAGTTCTATTTCTCTTTTTTTGTGTATTGTGAATTTCTTCCCCCATTCATCATTATTTCATCACTGGTGTTTCATTTGACTGGTGGTTCAAGAAAATACTTAGAAATAAACTATTTCACATCCATTCATTGAAGAAACAAATTGATACCATATATTTGGGTTTAGTATTGATGATGGATCATGATGCACAATGATGAGATAAGATCGAGTTCAGATTTTGGGACCTCCAGTTGTGGTTTCAGCATGCAACGATGGAACAACTCGATGGTGAAGGTTCCTCGATCGATTTGGATGATCATAAATTGGATCTTAGGTAGTGATGAAGATCTGTTGACTGATATTCATGTTTTTTAGAAATATTAATGGAGGAAACTGGTGAGGTAGCGGTGGAGGAGTCTACATGAAGATCCTGGGATTTTGTATATTTCCAAGTTACACAATATGTAATAGAAAAACACACGTCTTGTGTGGGTCCCTTGATGTGGTACTAGGGTTCTATGTGAAATTAAATATCTCACATCGTGTGACCCTTACTCTAAGGGATGTCATGTATCTTAGATGATACATGGGCATGGACATGGCTAAGTACATGACATGGCTAGAGTACAACAGTTGAGCCGTGTACTCATTCATGTCCTGGTTCAAGGAAGAGGCTAAGTACACAAGCATGACCAGGTTTACATGGGTATAGACTTAGTCATGGCCCGTGATACATAGTTAGACCCAGTTTCAAAGGTACACATTGTGTACTAACAGTACACACCATGTAATTCTTTGAAGATGACATGAATACCTTGTTCTCCTCAGTGTGGACTAGTTTCATTAAGGGTGTGTTCCCTTGATTCATCCCTATGAGTTTATAACAACCTCAAACCTCCAAACATGGATTTTGTGCTAAAATCATAACTTTATATTTTTGGAATTGATACCGATTTAGGTGACCCAATTTTCACCATCCAAAAGTTATAATATCAAAAAAAAATATTGGACCACTTATATCCTCAAGGACCTTTCATGTTTGGTGTTTTAGGGAATTAGGATAAAATCCTACATAAACAATACCCATGTTTTTAAATGATCACTTCTATAATTTAATCTATCTTTCATTATTTCACATAAAATCATCATCGCCATCCATATGAAATACTTGTAAACATAATTCATTCAACATAAGTTCTTAATAACCTAGGGAAAAGGAAACATAATATGGGTGAGCTCGAATGCTCAGTAAGGGTAAACATAAGCATTAATAATTTAATTCTATCAATGAGAATAATAAGTGCTTAAGTATGTCACATCATAATAAAATTTAATGAGATAATAATAAAATAACTCATACCCATCAATAATTAGATCATCAAATATGAAAACATGTAAATGGAAAGATTCATCATAATTAATAATCATAAGCATGTGATATCAATATTTATTGTAAGAAACATTATAAACCCATAAAATGAATCAAAAAAACGTATTGGTGTCTTGGAATATTTATCTTTATAACCCATGTTAAACCCATGTTAAAATCATGTTAGAAATAATTGTATCCTAATTAAATACAGGGGAGAAACCCTTAGGTAACTACATCCTTCTTACCCCTCAAGACAAGATACATTACCCAATGCATTGGAACACTATCTGGACACACCCATCATTTAAGCTATAACAGGATCACCCAGTGCTATATTGGTTGCCGCATCATATATGTTGTAACGGTCTCACCCAGTTCTATTTGGCCTGCCCCATTGTATAAGATGTAATGGGATCACCTGGATCTATCTTATTTTTTTAAGGAATTTTTACCTTTCTTGTAATGGGTTCCCTCTTATCACAGTTTTAAAAGAGGTATTCTATTTTTATGTTCAATAAAGGGGGCTTGACACTCAACCTTTTCAGAAATAAATCATTATTCCATTCATAACATGATTAATCCATGGAAAAGAAATGGGTTTCAAGTCAATCTCTTTGAAACATTATTAACTCGTGGAAAAGAAATGGGTTACATAACAATCTCTTTGAAACATAGTTAACCTATGGAAAATAAATGGGTTCTATAAAAATCTCATTGAAAAATGATTAACACATGGAAAAGAAATGGTTTCCATAACAATCTATTTGAAATAATAATAATCCATCTAGAGAAATAATTAGGATGGCATCATTAAAAAATATCCCCATTGGAGCATAAATAATAAAAATGGTTGTTGACTTTGATTAATGGAAATAACATTAAATAAATTTTGAGGAAAATAACATTTTCATTTTGAAAATAATTTTGAAAATAATTTTTTAAAAACTAAAAAATCACACAATATTTTGAAAATCATTTTCTTTGAAAAGAACTTAATAAACATATAAAGAAAGCTTTAAAAATCATTTAAAACATTTTTTAAAGAAAATATCCTATATATTTTTAAAAAATGTTAAAACATATTGAAAATAATTTCCTTTTAAAATAAACATGAATAATTATAAATAAATATTCATATAAAATAATAGTCATTATAGTGGGAAATTTTTTTCATGTTTTACACATTAAAAAAAATATTTCATTCATATTTTCGGTAAAATCCAAATGGGAATTGTTTGGAAACGACATGAATATTCCTTTCAAAGAAATTTTTAAAAAGAAAAAATTGGGAAAAATTTTATTTAATAAATCATTTCAATAATGGTAAATACTTTTTTTTGAAAACAATTTTAGAAAACATGGTTTTTAAATAAAAAGGTTTTTTGACCGAAGAGAGAAATAAAGGATATTTTTTTTAAAAACATTTTCTCAATTATTGTAAGTACCAAAGAGTGGGAAAATGGTACTACTAATTGAAAATATCCTAAATATATAAAGGATAATAAAATACATGATAATTATTGAGAATTAAATCATAATATTTCAACATTAGATAATTAATCATAAAAATACCGATAAACAATGAGATTGTAGCATAAAAACCATACCAAATTGGTGACTTTGAATTTTATTCCCAATGAGAGATATATAATCAAATGGATATGTAAATCCCAATAATTTTTATTATATTAATCATAAAATACATTCATGGGTAGTATATACACCACAAGTTCATCCAAGTGACCATGAATCAAATCTAGGTGGAGGAAGAATTTTTGGGGTACTGTAGCAGTACTATAGAAGGTACTGTAGTGGGAACTGTGTCGTACTATAGCGAGTACTATAGCAGGAATTGTAGAAAGCATTTTTTTGCACTGTAGCAGCTGAGAATATGCCCCCATTTGGGCCTTCGGACCACTGATTTGGTCCCTGAGTCCTGTAAGGCCTCCAGGCCACCCAGGCCTTCGGGTTAGTAAGGCCTTTGGGCCACCTCAAGGCCTTCAGGCCACCTTAAGTGCAGATACAAAACAGATAACCTACAAGTAACATGCTCTACAAGGAGGATTAGCAAGGAGATTTCACCACAGCAGAAGCTAAATGGATTGCAAGAATGAGAGGGTATGACACCTGCCATCGGGACAAGCCTGTGCATGCACGAGAATGCCTAGCCGAACATCCATGAGAAGGTGGAGATATGATTTCACGATGAAGATGCTAGGGAGGATCAGTTCCAAGTAGTTAGCCTGGATTGTATGTAATGTTTGAATCCTACGGGCAATGAATTCCTCTAAGGCCTACGGGCCATGTAATACTTATGACTATGGGCCTTATAAGGGTTCCACCTCACCCCTTGAAAGGTGTATTATCAAAAATCAATAAAAAAATGAAGGCCTTCGGGCCATTAGATGAGGTGGTGAATATGGAATGTGTCTCATAGATGTAAAGAGTGAGATGAAAATCCCTTACTACATGATTCCTTTTGGTTAAACATGCATAATCCTCATATATAGTGGTTTTAAAAACGTTATTAACTTTTTAATGAACCATATTAATATTTATAATATCATATATGATCCTTTTATAACATATTATAACACATTCATTAATAATCGTTCATTATTTTCATTATTTTTTGTGTTAATCGCCTTGTTTTCTCATTCATGATTTGTTTTGAAAGTACTAGTTATTGTGAATATAATAAAGTTATATCATCTCCAAAATAATAATAATGAAATAATATTCATATTTATACATAAATTATATTTTTAAATATAATCATTAAATATTTTTATGAAAAATTAAGTACATTGGAATCATGGGGATGGTATGTCGTACGTACGCATGAGTGACGTTTCCATTTTTCAATGACCATTATGAAAATGAGGTAAGTGATATTTTATCTATAAATAATTATTATAAAATAATATATTGTATATTATTTCTTTAAATATCAATATATATATCATCCATGTGGTGTGGTAATGAAAAGAGACTTGCATCGCTTTGTAAAGGCGGTATTCCACACATGCACAAACGATAGTATCATATTTTAAGTGTAAAAATGAAAATGATATATTATATTTTAAGCATGATAAATATGTCATTAATATATTTATTATTTCATATATATCACATATAATCATTAACTATATCCTTATTACCTTTCATGTAAATCGTTAGTGAGAAAAAAAATTACATCGCTTTGCGAGGTGGTAGTCCACCGTACACATGAACAATGTTATCATGTCCCTTACAGAAAGGAAATTAAAAATATTTATATGATATAAGGACTAAATTGGTATAAATATCATATATATATACTTTATATACATAATCATACACTTCCATGAAAGGTTTTATTGGAAGAATGAATGACATTGGTTCATGAGGCGGTAGTCCGCCAAACACACGAATGATGATTTCATAACCAATTTGATGGAAGTGGAGATGTTTTTTGGTCATGAAATTGTTATAAAAATATCATAGTATATTTAAGATACTAATTTTATTATATCACCATAGTATAATAATAATTTAAATATGTGTATAATGAAATAAAATAAGTATTCTCATTGAAGAACATTACCTCTTCTTTGGGTATCCTCCTTAGCTTTGCACTAAAGCCTTACTAGGTTGGATTTATGTCAAAAATAAGGCTTATAGGATAATGGGAGGAAATTTGAAAATTTATTTGGTCAGTTATTTTTCAAACCAAATAGTTTTTAATGTTTTAATAATATATGGGAGTGGGTGGCCTTTTATAAGTGGGGGATAAGACACACTTGGTATTTTTTAAAATAATTGAGTGCTCCCACATTTTTCTTATGTCACAAGGATCCAAAATGGGAAATTATAAATCATTTGAGGTTTAATTGTCGAAATATTTCCCTAAAATAGTTTTTATAAATGTTTATAGGTAATTTATACCCTTATCTATTTAGTTTAACTCCCGATAAACCCATTTTTACCCTATCCCTGATAATTAAATTTTACTGTATTCATTGGTCATTTTGGTAAAAAATCAAGGTGAACTTATTATATAATATAAATTATAATTATTAAAAATATGGAATTAATTTTTTCAAATTCCATTCAAATAATTAGAAAATTTTAATTTAAAATTAATCTCGTGGATGGGATGAGAAAGTGGGTTTTTTAAGAGAAAATGTTCAAAAATTTACAATTTTTTTATATCCAATTTCAATATTAAATTGGTTAAAATGACCTAAATTGAAATAATATATATATATATATATATATATAATTTAAGTAATTTTACTTTAAAAAAAATTAAAATACAAGTTATCTTTATAAATAATTTAAATGAAAATGAAGTGTTCAATTAAAAATCATTATTTTCTATTATGCATAAAAAATGATACTTTTAGGAAAATTTTCAAAAAATCACCATTATATAATTTTGACATGAAGATTTAAAAAATTAATTTTATCTTTTAAAATAAATTTTATAATATTTTAAGAAATTAAATTTAAATCAAAACTTGTAGATGTGATGAAGAAGAGGGTTTTCGATAAGTGTGTTTTTTAAGCACAAGATGATTTTATATTAACTCTCTGTCTAATAATAATCATTTTATGAATATAAATTAAAATTTATTGATATATAATATATAAATTTAATTTAAAACATTCCATATTTGGGATGATTTCAATTAATTAAAATGGAGAAAAATTATGCATTTTAAAATAATTTTTTGAAAAATCCCTCTTTTAAACCCAAAAACAAACTTTTACTGATCAAAAATATAAATTTGATTCAAACATAATTAATTGTATTAAATATAAATAAATAATTATTATGTTACTTTAAATCATATTAAAAATCTATTGGTACTTTTAAATTACTTAATTTATTGAAAAAAATGACATTTTTACAAAAATCGGTATTTTTCAAAGATTCACTAAAAATCAATGTTTTCAGAAAATCCCAAAATTTCACCCAATGTAAATTTTTATATTGTGATTCCAAAAATGAATTTAATTTTACCAAATAAATTTTCAAAAACTTCCAAAAAATAATTATATTACATATTCCATGAAATGAAATAAAAACATTTAAAAAATATATATATTTTTGAAGAATAAAATTACTTTACTAAAAATTATTAATTATTTACTAAAAACATATAAATAGATTATAGTGACTGTTAAATTTATATATATATATATACACACACACATATATATATATTATAAACCACTTAATAGTATTCATACCCATCAATTTAACAGTTGGGTTTTAATGGTTATATATATCATTGGTCATTTAAGCACGGTGTTGTGTGTTGAATACACTATAAAACATTAAAAAATATTCAGGATTCGTGTACCAAAATATATTTAAATGAATAAATTTATTTAAAAATAAATATATCATAATGTCTTACGGTGCTACATTCTCGTCTATGCTTAGTGTTGCGTGTCACTTACACTATCAATCGTAGTTTTCTTCTTTTATAATCTCAGGGTGTTACATCCTCACCCCTTTAATAAATGACATCCTCACAATTTCAACTTTATCTTGGTAATAAAATGATTTAAATTTGAAAATTATTTTTTATTAAACCCACTTCATAAAAAGGGTTAATAAATCATCCTCTTAATAAGGGATAAAGGGAAGTACAAAGGTTATATGGAATAACACATAACTAAGTTTCCAAATAGGAGAACATAGGTGGGAACAGAAAAATCCCAAATAATTCTAGATAGTTATTGAGTTCATTGATCACAAGAAAGTGAATGATCAATGTAATATTAAGGTCCCCAAAACCATAAATCTATAATGATCTAAAAGACCATCTGATTTATCTTATTTGAATGTAATAGGATAACATTCTTGTTTCAAGATACTTTTACTATTATTGAGGAATTATTTTCCATTTAGACTAAGATCATAAGGAACTATACTTACTTGATGCATATAATTTCATCCTTTGGTCAATTTCCACCATAATCTCATATTTTTCTATAAACAATTAGTATTCAAGATGAATTCATCATACATTAAGCATGAAAACCCACTTTTAAAGACCACATAACCATAAATGGGATAACTAGTTATTCCTACTATATTTATACATTAACAAAAAAAATGGTTAAAACATGGTAAGATAATTCCAAAAATGAATAAACCTTTATATGATACATTAATATTCAAAATTCAACAGCAATACCAAAGGTTGAAACTAAATAATTTCATTACCCTATACCCTAAATAACCTTAATAACCTAAAAATTAATGAGTGTTTTAACCTCCAAGGTTATATCATACCTTTCATATTTCAAGCCCATAAAATTGTGATCTTATTTGGAGATAACATCATTCACATAGTCTCCAAATAACTTTTCAATCCTATGGTTATCTATACGATAAAATGTGTGTTCTCAATATCCAAGACATATAAACCATAAATTTTATCCATACCTTTAATATTATTTCCAAAATAAAATAAAATAATTTTTTATGTTAAACCATGTATTTAAAAAAACTTGATCCTACTAAAAAATCTCCTAAAATTCCATTAATCACTTTAAGATATCATCGCTTAAAACCTCAAAGGGGTTTCAAAGAATTTAAAATTATGATCTTCCTTAATCTTATAGACCTATGAAATTATCCAAAATTATTAGTATAACCTCACATGAAAACATCTTAATATCCAAATTTATCTAAACATTTCCTCTGATACCAATTATAACAACCACAAACCCGCACTCCCAGATTCGGTGTAGAAATCATTACTTTGCATTTTCAACTTTGATACCGATCGAGGTAACCCAATTTTCACCATCCAAAACATATAATATCAAAAGGAAATATTGGATCACATAAATTATCAAGGAACTTTGAGTTTTATAGTTTTATAGAATTTAGAAAAACACCTATATAAATAATTCCAATGTCGTTAAATGATAATTTATCCCACTTAATTAACCTTTTCTTATTTAACATTAAGTCATCATCATTATCCATATGATCTACTTATAGACATAATTCATTAAAAATAATTTCATGATAACCCAAGTTAAAGAAAAAATAATAAGGGTGAGCTCAAATGCTCAGTAAGGGTAAACATATGCATTAATAATTGAATGTCATCAATGAGCATAGAAGTGCATTAGGGTATAATGACATAATCAAATTGAATGATAGATTAATAAAATTACTCATACACATCAGTACCTAGATTATAAAATATGAAAACTAGAAAAGTAAAGAGTCATCAGAATCAATAATCATGATTCATGTGATATCAATGGTGATCATAAGAAATATTATAATCCCAAAAAAAGAATCAAAAAAACATGTTGGTATCTTAGAACATTTTTCTTTATAACCTGTGTTAAACCCATGTCATAAATAACTTAATACCAGTTAAATACATAGGAGAAACCCTTAGGTAAATCCCTCCTTTCCTCTCAAGACAAGGTATATTACCCAATGCATTAGAGCGTTATCTAGGTGCACCCATCGTTTAAGCTATAATGGGTTCACCCGATGCTCTCTAGGCCACCCCATTGTATAAGATATAATAGGTTCAGAAAATTATATCTAGGATGCCCCATTATATAATTAATTTCCAAGAACCATAACATGAATAAAGTAAAAAATAGATTCCATTTAATCATAAAAATCATAAAAGCAATCATTATTCCTGTTGTAACATGATTAACCCTTGTAAAAGAAACATGTTTTATGTCAATCACTTTGAAAGATGATTAACCCATGGAAAATAAAGTGGTTCCATAAAAATATCTTTCAAAAATTGTTAACCCATAAAAAATAAACAAATTCAATAAAAATATCATTGAAACATGATTAACCTATGGAAAATAAATGGGTTCCAAAAATATCTCTTTAAAATAATCTTAATCCAACTAAAAAAATAATGAGTATGGAATCATTATAAAATATCCTCATTAAAGAATAAGTAACAAAAAAGGTTATTGAAATTGATAAATTTAAATACCATTATATAACTTTAAAGAAAATAAATTTTTTATTTTGAAAATAATTTTTTTAAAACTATTAATTCACAAAATATTGTGAAAGTTCGTTTCTTTGAAAACAACCTTGGAAACATATAAATTAATCTTTAAAGTCATTTAAAAAATTTTATAAGGAAAATATCCTTTCCATATTTATTTTTTTTTTAAACATTCTGAAAATAATTTTATTTTAAAATAACCTTTAAAACTTATAAATAAATATCAAAATCAAATAATGTTGATGATGGTAGAAAACTGTGTTCTTTCCATATACATTTAAATAAATATATCTTTCATATTTTTAGTAAAATCCAAATGGGGATTGTTTGGAAAATGACATTAATATTCCTTTTAGAATTTTTTTTAAAAGAAAAAATTGTGTAAAATTTTCTTTAACAAATCATTTTAATAATTCTAAAAAAATTGAAAACATTTTTAGAAAACATGGTTTTAGGAGATAATGGGTTTTTGAACGAAGAGAGAAATAAATATGATTTTTATTAAAAACATTTTCTAAATTATTATAAGTAATAAATAGTTGGAAAATGTTAGTATTACTTGAAAATTTCATAAATATCTAGAGGATGATAAAATCCATGAAAATTATTTAGTGGTAGATCATAATATTTCAACATTAGAGACTTAATCATAAACAATCCTGATAAATGATGGGATTGTAGCATAAACCTCTTACCAACATGGTAAATTTAAATTGTAAGCCCCGTGAGAGAGATATCCTCAAATGGATATTTAAATATAAATAATTTTCAGTATAATCATAATAAAAAAAATTAATTGTAAGTATATACACCACATAATAGAAATATATTGTCAAAATGGCATGTGTCTCACAGAAGTAAAAAGTGAGACGGAAATCCCTTACCTTATGCTTCCTTTTGGATGAACATAATTTATAATCATTTATAGTGGTTTAAAACATGTTATTAACTTATTAAGAAATCATATTAATATTTATAATATAACATATCATCATTTTATAACATCTTATCACTCTTTCATTAATAATCTTTCATTATTTCCATTGTTTCTTGTGTTAATCACTATGTTTTCCCATTTGTTCTTTGTTATAAAATTCTTGATTATTTTGAATATAATATATTTCAATAATATCTAGAATAATAATAATTAAATATATATAATATTTATACATTAATTATATTTTTAAAACCATTCATAAAAGATTATTATGAAAAAATTAACTATGTTGCAATCACGGGGACGATAGGTCGTATGTACGCATGAGTAACATTTCCATTTTTCAATGATCATTATGTAAAGAAGGTAAGTAATATTTTATCATTAAATAATAAACAAATATCATATATAATATATTATTTCTTTAAATATACTTATATATATCATCCATGTGGTGTGGTGATGAAAATAGAATCACAACGCTTCGTGAAGGTGGTAGTCTAAACATACATGAATGGTGTTATCATCTTTTTAGTGTAAAAAATAAAATGATATATTATAATTTCAGATTGATAAATATGTCATTAATATAATAATTATTTCATTTATATCACATATAATCATTAACTTTATCCTTATTACCTTCCATGTAAGCATTAGTGAGAAAATGAATCAAATCGCTTTACGAGGCAGTAGTTCTTCGTACACATGAACGATGATTTTGTAACCCATTAAATGGATTTGGAGATGGTTGTAGGTAATAA
This sequence comes from Viscum album, assembly GCA_963277665.1. Classification (NCBI taxonomy): domain Eukaryota; kingdom Viridiplantae; phylum Streptophyta; class Magnoliopsida; order Santalales; family Viscaceae; genus Viscum; species Viscum album. The sequence goes on from OY728167.1 coordinate 693,171,531, forward strand.
AAATATTATAAAACATAAAAATATATTTAATATACTGTTTTTATTATATCAACATGTTTTAATAAAAATTTAAGGATGTGGTGGAAGAAATAAAATAAAGATGCTTGTTGAAGAACATTACCTCTTCTTCAGGTATCCTCCTTAGATTTGCACTAAAGAGATAATAGGGTGGATTCCTTCCCAAAATAAGTCTTCTAGGATGATGTTAAGGAAATTTTAAAGTTATTTAGGTAGGTATTGTCCAAATCAAATAGGTTTTAATGTGTGAGGAAGTGATAAGTTGGAGTGGCCTTTTATAAGAGGGGGAGAAGACACAATTGGTGTTTTTGAAAATAATTGAGTGATACCACGTTTTTCATATGTTAAAAGGGTAAAAAACGGTCCATTATAAAATATAAGAGGTAAAATGGTAGAAATATGTCTGTAAAATAGTTTTTATACAAGTTTAAATGTAATTTTTACCCTTGTCTTTTTAGTTTAACCCCTCGTAAACTCATTTTTACCCTAACCACGGTAATTAATTTTTAATGTATTCACTATTAATTTTGGTAAAAAATAAGTTTAGATTATTAGAAAATATAAATTGTTAAAATTAAAAAAATTAAATCCATTTTAAAAATTCTATTCACAAAATTTTAAATTTTAAATTTAAAACTAATCGTGCAGACACAACAAGAAACCAGGTTTTTGAAGAAAAAATGTTCAAAAGTTTACAAAGTTTTTATATCAATATTCAATATAAAATTGGTTCCAATTACATAAATTATATTAATATATATAATATTGAACTAATTTTACTTTAAAACCAATTTAAAATATAATTTAACTTTGTAAATATTTTAAATGAAATGGTAGTGTTCAATTAAAATTTAGTATTTTTCACTATTCATCAAAAAAGAAACTTTTCAAAAAATTATACATAACTCACTGATAGATATAATATTTTAATAATTTTAATATTTTTATCAATGATTTAATCCCTACAAAATTATCAATTTGATCTTATTTTCCTCAATTTTGGATTTATGGTTTGGTTTGGGCTAAAATGTAAAAAATGCTTAGTTCTGGAAATTTAATATATTATAATCACTTGGGTATTTTAGGCATAAAATTTAAAAAAATTATCAAATTTTAGTGATTCGTTTTTTAGTATTACTTGATTTTTTGTATTAAACTTCTTATTCTAGACTAGAAGCTGATTTGAATATCCAAATGCCCTAGAAAATCAATCATGTTGAAAAATTGTCCTAACCAACTAAGTGGATCCGACCTTAATAAATGTGGAATAAATCGTGATAAAAACCTCCAATTGAGAAGATTCTAGTATTAATTGAAATATAATTAAATTTATTGTTTTACCATTAAAGATCATGGAGACATTCCTTCATTAATGCAGCCATTGGATGCTCAAAATTGAAGGAAGATATAGGAAACATTCATCCAGAATAAAGACTCAAAATTAACAAGAAATATCCTTTAATAAACATGTCGTATGGAGAAAAAACATTTATAAAAATGAGAAAGATATTTTGGAACAACATTAAAGAATTCCACTCTTCCATATTCTGTCATTAAATGGGTTTACCATGCATTAACGTTTGGACGAATGATTCTGGAGCCAAAATTTCACTCCTTTTTCCAATAAAAATGTATCCACTCTCTTGTTCAAAATATTGGAAAATCTATGTGTCCATTTTTGATAGTTTTTTAGTTTTTATTATTTAAAATAGAATTTTGAATTTTTCATATATTTTATTATTCTTCTACATCTCATTCTCTTATTTTTATCATTTGTGTTTCCACTACGTTCTTCTCCACTATGATCTCATATACTCATGATCACAAGTAACTATCCTAAGGAAGTTTATGGGGGATCAATACATTATTTAACCCAATTAATATCACATTAATTTTTAATTTTTCTTATTTTCATAGAGTTAGGTCAAGGGGGTCTTACTGGGTAAGGCGCCTTTGTGTCTCCACATGCCACCCAAGGCTTATCTTTCTCTTCTGCAAAATTTTACCTCAATCGAGGAGATGGATGTGTGGTCTATCAATTATCGCTGAGTACTCTACATATTCACAACAATAAGTATAATATGATATTCATGCATACGATGGATCATGTTAATTAAGTAAATTTTAAACTAATAAAGAGATGATTAATGTTCACTCTGGGTGTTCTCCTGGGAGGATATCCTTTCTATTTAACATCATTTTCCCTACATCCATTTAGTTTCCATCACACACACACACAAACACACATATATATATCATATTTCAAACCCACTTCATTACAATATTTATTTTTATATCAGTTTAAATATTAATATTGAAAATATAAATTTAATGTTGTGTGAGATGCCTCCTTGAGACCGACTCTGGGTGTGCACTATATTTCATGATTAGGTAAATAAAATATTTACCAAGGATTCATGAAAAATCCTCGCACATAAATTTGGAACCATTTTCTGGGATTCACAACATTTTCACACACCTTTTACATAAAAAACTCAAAAAAAATCATAAATTTAAAAAATTAAAAAGAAAATTTTTCCCATGATGTTTTCGAATGATCATTTTTTAAATACATGGAATAATTGCCCAAAGGTGGAAGAACCAATTATTGAATAACCCCTATCTATGGAGGATGGTGTTTAAATTTTTTTAAATAGGTGAGGTCAATTTTGATGTCAAATAATGAGATTAGGGAATTCAAATAATTCATAAATGACCTAATAGAGGACATGAACAAACAAAATTTTGAAGCAATGTCCCAAGAGCTAACTGAGTTCACCCACTACTATCTAGAATTTTATCAAGTTTCCAAGGTCCAATAAGAGTCCCCCTTAGTCTTCCCTAATTATTCAAAGGAAATAGAAGAGATTTTGGCCACATTTTAAGAATATACAGAGCCCAAAAATTTTAGGATCCAAATCCAAGTTGACCATGGTGAGATATAGTGGATTCATGATGAGTAAAACTTCTCTGCTGAGCTACGTGTGGGAGATCAAGAAGGGATGGATGAATTCTAGATTTAGTATGAGGTACAACATGATCTCCCTAATCCCTATAAATTAGAATATCCAATACCATTTCATGTCACTATAGCTATGGAATATGAATACACCACCCATGTGGTGGAATTTAAAGAAAAGATAGAAGATCCTAACTACCTATTTCTATCCACTAAGACTCACTTTCAAGAGGAACTTATCACTAAAGAAGTTATTGAACCAGAACCAACTCAGGGAGATGATACTTTTTTGAACTCTATCTTTTCTAATTTCATTCAATATAATTGGAGTATTACTCCTTATGATTTTGAATTTTAATATTTGGTCAATCCTTTCTTTTCCTTAAAGGAATACGGAGAAATTTTACCTATGCCTGTTTAGGAACACATGGAGCTCCCTAACAATATTGAACACGAATTTGAGGATTCCCATGAAGAATTAAAAGTTTTTGAGCCTAAGGAAATAAATATAGATGTTTTTTATTTTGAAAGGGAGAAATTACATATTAATCCAAACTTAATTTTTTTTCAAGTGAAAATACATGCTTACTTTCCCTTTGATCTTTCAATTCATGCAATCCGTGATGAGACAACACTGGAAAACAAAGAAGAATTTGTTTCACAAGTAGAAACTAAAGAGGAAGAGGTTCTATACTTAATCCTAACCCTTCCATGAAATATGTACCTAATTGTTAAGGGGTGGATTTGGTGTACACTAAAATATGAATTATCCAAAACAATAGAAGGGAAGTGAGATCTTAGAAAATCAGCATGTGGTGGTTTATATCAAATAATCTCCAACCACCATCAGACTTTGTATAATAGCTGGTAATTCGATCTGAAGGTAGTAAAAATTCAGTTCCCACATTGGGGATCATATAAATACTTATCCTTTTATTTTTATTTGAGGAATTTATATTTAAATTTCATTATTAAGATTAGTCTAGCATGAATCCCACTCCCTATATTCTTTTTGAACTTAAATGACATGATCCATGTTTTAAATTCTATAATTTTATTTTTTTAGTTTAATGATGGTGGAAGTAAATCCCAAACAAACTGAAGGAAGAGGAATAGGATTTATGGGAAATATAGTTCAATTTTTATGTTTATATTTTAAACTTCTTACATTTATTATGAAAACAAGTTTTGATATTTAAGTTGGAATTTCATTCCTGCACATGAATTATGCTTTACATGACTTATCTAGGATACATGATTTTCTTAGGAATAATTTGATAACATGTTTTATATTTCAATAATAATTATAATGAATGATTAAAATGGATAGTTTTATGATTAAAATTAAACATGGATATAAAAATGAGGAATCATGATTTAAGGTAATTAAATAATTTTTGTAAATGAAATTTCCTAAACATTTTTCATGATTTAAGTTTCTGAAATTCATGTGAATTGATTTATTATTATTAATCATGCCTTGAGTGATTGTCCAATATAATATTTTCCTTTCTAAAGATGATTTATAGATAAAGTAGTTCCCATTTATTCTTGAGCATATTTCTTGAGTGAACTTGGGATATGTCACCGACCAGAACTTTCATTTGTACTTATCAAAGATATGAATACATAAAAACAATTTTAAAATGATTGAGGAATATTTTGAAAAGACCTCATCCTTAAAATACCACCTTTACATGAATCCTTATTTAAACCATAGAAACCATGAATGTCCATGTTAGTTATGATCCATGATTCATGCCATATATACATATTCCTACCCTTCTCTTAGTATTTTTCATGTTATTTTATAGTTGAAGTGTGTGGTTGAAGGGAGTAATGATGAAAGGGATGAAATTTATTGTAAGGAAAATGTTTTGGGTGCTATTTGTTTGATTAATCCAATTTACTTAATTATTTACCTTTCTTGAAAAAAAATTAAAAAAATGAAATGAGTTGTGACTTATAAGAATCAAACATCACCATCACAGGACCGGTGATTTTTATAATATGTGGTTAGGTGGTGGATGTGAGTTTTATTATATTAATATCTTTTTAAAAATAAAAAAAGGAAAAAATAATAAAAAAGAACTACTTTGAAAAAGAAAAAAATTATAAATTTAGAGAAAAATTCAAGAAGTTGCACATCATTCATTAGGATTTCATTATTGATGTCATTTTCATTGAATGTTTGGGGGAGGTGGGAGTTTCTAAATTTATGGGATAATTTCATTACACTTTTATTTTTTATATCATGCATTTTAATTAAGAGGTAAAACTCCTCATTAATCATTAATTTTTAAGGCATCGAATCCTACCAACCTTAATCCTCAGAGACATTTAAACCTTTAATGAAAACCCTCATGATTTTATGTGACTTTTGTACTTTAAAAGTGGAGAATGTAGTTTCATTACAATCCTATGTATAAGTGGAATGTTATCATGATATTAAAATAACTATAATTTAATTTTATCATTATTTATTTGAGAAAATATTCAATGGTGAGGTAAATCATGATTTGGAATGTTTAATAATAATGAATTAATGAGCTTGAATAAATGAAAGAATAAGTTCCGCCAATTTCAAAAGGGAAAATTAAATTACATGGATTTTTTATTTCATTAAAAAATAAGAAATTAAATTTATATTTTATGTGAAATTTTAAAATATGATTTTACATTGATAATTTTTTGATTTTATTGCTTTGGAATTTGAATATTGGTAACATTGGTGCCCTCTGAATTCCTTTTAGAGATTTTATGCTTGAGGAAGATCATGGTTTAAGTGTGAGTGAATTTATAGAGATAATATTTTAATTATTTTTTATATGTTTATTAGTTATTTAATCCCTAAAAAATTATCAATTTGATCTTATTTTCATAAATTTTTAATTTATGGTTTGTTTTGGGATAAAATGTGGAGATTTATTAATTCTGGAAATTTAACAGATTTTAATCGCTTTGGTATTTTGAGAATAACATTTAAAATATTTACCAAATTTGAGTCATTCATTTTTTTCATTCCTTTAATTTAGGGATTTTACTTCTTCTTATGGACTAGGAGCTGATTTGAATATCCAAAGGCCCTAAAAAATCAATCATGGTGAAAAAAATTCATGACCAACTAAGTGGATCCCACCTAAATAAATGGGGAATAAATCATGTTAAATACATCAAATTTAGGTGATTACATCTAAAAATTAAAATCTAATTAAATGGATTTTTTCCATTAAATATCATGGGGATATTACTTCATTAATACGGTCATTGGATGCTCCAAATTGGAGAAAGATTTAGGAAACATTCTACCTGAATACCATTTTGGAATTAATGGTATATATATTCTAATGCACATGATGTATAAAGATTAAAAAATTTATAAAACAAGAAAGATATTTTGGAATAACTTTCTAGAAGACCACTCTTCCAGATTCGGTCATTAAAGGGGTATGTCGCATGAAAACTTTTGGATGAATGAATCTAGAGCCAAAATTGCACTCATTTTTCCAATAAAATGTACCCCTTCCCTTCTAAATATATTTTCAACTCTATGTGGAAATTTTAAATAGTTTTTTATCTTATTTTTTGTTTAATAGTATTATGTATTTTCAATATATTTTACCCTTCTTCTTCATATCATTCTCTTATTTTTTATATTTTGTGTTTCCACCCCGTTCTTCTCCATTGTGATCTCATATACTTATGATCATGATTAACTAACTTAAGGAAATTCTAAGGGGATAAATCCATTTTTTAACCCATGTCATTAAACATTCATTTTTATTGTTTCTTATTTTATTAGAGTTAGGTCAAGTGGGTCTTATCGAGTATGATGTCATTGTGTCTCCACTTACCACCCAAGGATTAACTTTTTTTTCTGTAATATTTTCCCTCAATCAAGGACATGGATGTGTGGTCTCTCGGTGATCGTTGAGTGCACTATATATTCACAACAATAAGTAAAATAGGATATTAACACATATGATGGATCATTTTCACTATGTAAATTTTAAAAAAATAAAGAGATTATGAAAGTTCACATTAGGTGTTCTCCTAGGAGGATCTCCTTTCAGTCTAACATCATTCCATCTGCATCCATTTTGTTTGCATCATATATATATATATTGAATATTTAAAAACCAATTCATTATATTATTTAATTTTATATTAGTTAAAATATAAACATTGACAATAGAAATTTGGTGTTGTGTGAGCTGCCTTCTTGAGACAGACTCTGGGTGTGCACTATATTGCATGTTTAGGTAAATAAAATATTGAACAAGGATTCACAGAAAATCATCTCACATAATTCAACCCTATATAAATTTTAATTGATAAATTCAAAAAAAAATTTTATTTTTTCAAATAAATTTTCTAAAAGTATCAAGAATTAAATTCAAAACAAAACTCACAGACACGATGAAAAAGTGATTTTTCGATAAGTGTATTTTTTTCAAGAACAAGATGATTTTATATTAATTCGATGTCTAATAATAATCATTGAATGAATATAAATTTTATTTTATTTTTATATAATCAATAAATTTCCTTTAAAAAATTACTCATTAGGGTTTATTTTAATTAATTAAAATGGATAAACATTATGATTTTAAAACAATGCTTAGAAAAATATCGTTTTTAAATCCAAAAACAAAATTATACTAAAAAAATATATATTTTTTATTAAAAAGTAACTAAGTGGATTATATATAACTAAATAATACTAATTTTACTTTAAATCATATTCAAAACATATTGGTACTTTTAAATTACTTAATTTATTGAAAAGGAATTACATTTTTACAAAAAAAGGTATTTTTTCACTATTCACTCAAAAATCAATATTTTCAGAAAAATAAAAAATTAACATGAAGTAAACTATGATATTTTTATTCTAAAAAATCAATTTAATTTTATCGAATAAATTTTCTAAAATTTCCTAAAATTAATTATAATATGTTTTCAATGAAATACAATAAAAATCATTTTTGAAAAAAAAACATATTTTTGAAGAATAAAATTAATTTACTAAAAATTGATTGATTATTTACTAAAAAATTATTAATATATTTTATTAATTTTAATATATATATATATATATATATTTCATAATGTTGTTAATACTATTCATACCCACCAATTTAATGGAAATATTTTAATGATTATATATATCATGGGTTATTTATGCTCGATGTTGCGTGTTGAATACTCTATCAAACATAAAAAATATCAGGGTTGTCTGTACCACAAGATATTTAAGAGATTAAATTTATTTAAAATGAAATATATCATAAATTATTAGGGTGTTACATTCTCGTCTAAGATCAGTATTGTGTGTTGCTGATGCTATCAAACATATTTTTCTTATTTTAAAATCTTGGGTTGTTACAGAGGGTATAGTATGGCATTAAATCCCTATCATATGATTGTTATCCTATATAAGAGATTAGTTTCAGATAATGTTGTAGTAATCCCTCTCAGAGGCAAGATGGGATCCTCTGTCATGTTTTTCCTAGGTGGGGTTCTCAGAATAAGTGTGACCAACTTTACACGGCCATCGATCCCCTACTTAGAAAGTTAATACAGATTATGGTATACCCTATGGCCCTGGGTGTGATGCCCATTTGTGTATCGATGTCTTCAAACTTACAACCTATGCTTCCTTATGAATATACCTAACGAAAATTCCATCTCAGATGTATGCCATCAATGCTATCAGAATCACGGATGAGTTCACTCAGGAGAATGTGGTTACAAACTCTCGAGCAGAATCTTAGGCTGGCAATGTTGTTGTGACCTTACCTTCTGATTGAGTTTTTTCTATAAGTATATCTAGATGTTTTATTTTTATGTCTCATATTCTGATTGATATATCCTTTGATGAGATGATTATTCTCGATGATTTACATTTAGTGATTTCAGGGTGTCCAACTGGGTATTGTTATACTCACCCATGCATGGGCTCTTCTCGCATTGTCGTCTTTTATGAATGCAACCTGCCATTTGACAGGGTTCATGGTGTACCAGGAGAATAAGAATATTATATTTTATAGACAGATCATGGTTTGTTCCAGGAGTTACATTTGATTGTAGTCCCCTCTTACTATCAGGTTAGACTTCTTTACAGTTTTTGGTGGGCTCGTATTTAGACTTTATGAATTCCAAAAAAAAAATTACTCTGATTATGATATTTATAAAAATTCATGCATTTGGTATCATTTTTATTTTACATTTTAGCATTTTATGGGTTTGTATATGTGTGTGTGTGTGTGTGTACCTTAGGCTAAGGCCTCCCATGTGAGTGTTATGCTTACTCAGCGCTGGTCGACAGCCCCTAGACAATTAGAGGTGGGATTGGGGTAGTCACACTTGGCTTATCACTATCAAGGCGGCCTCCAAGGGGTCATATCATGACAAACTCAATAAAATTATATTATTTTTAATATTTTTAAAAAAAATTGTTATGTTTTTTATTAATTGAAGAAATATTGCATCGGTGTTGTATGAGAATTTAAGGTAAATAAATAATTACAAAAACATAGAAACGAATTTATATCATAAAATTAATTTCATTAATATCAAAATATACATTTATATTCATTCATAATTTTCATTTTTCCCTATGTATACATATAAGATATATTTTAATCTAAGAGAGTGATATTTTGTGACATTCTATAATTTAAATATTATAAAGATAATTTTCATCGAAAAGTGTACATTAAAAATTAAATTTAAAAAATAATGTGATAAAGGTAAAATTACATTCATCTAATAAGAACTATTATGAAAAATTGTGACCTTATCATTTAATTTTAACCTAGTTTAACCCAATTTACCCTTTACTGTGGTGAAAATTTTTACTATGATTACTATCCATACTGACCAAAATTAAATGGGTTATATTTACCAAATTTAAACCTCCTAATTAAAAATATAGAATTAATTTTATCAAATTCAATTTCTATAAGTGGCATAATTTAATTTTAAAATAATCTCACAAAATGAGATGAAGACGTCTTTTTAGAATAAAATATTTTTAAGAAAAACCTAGATTTATTCTTATTACATGCCTAAAAATTAATAGATAAATTTTAAATAATTTTATGGAATATAAAATATATGTGTTTAATTAAAATCATTTACCAAAAGTGATTTATTTGATTTTTTATGATATAATTCCTTTGTGTGCATAAAAACGGTTTTTCATAAAAATACCTTTTTAATAATAACAAGTTTTTTATAGAAAATTAAACCATAAAACTAATTAAAATGAACTTAATTGTATTATTAATAATATTATTGAACTTATTTTTACATTGAAACCATTTTAAAATAAAATTTAATATTTTAAATCCTTGAAACAAAAATATAGATTTCAATAAAAATCAATATTTTTATTATTCATCAAAAAATCAATCATTTTAGAATAATCCAAATCCTAAGATAATTTTGACATGATTAAGTGAAGAATTATATCCCTTTTATCAAATAATACTTATATATGATCCATAAATTAATTATTTTATTTTCTCAAAAGAACAAAAAAACATATTTGAAGAAAATATTTTTTTAGAGCATAAAATTACTTTGTTAAAAATTGAGGGATAATTTAATTATCCTTAATAAATACATTTTTATTGAATAGGTAATTTATACATATTTCATAATATAGTTGATCCTATTCATACCTTTCAATTTAATGGCTAGGTGATAACTTTAATATAAATTATTAATACCTCATTGTTCATTTTATCTTACTGTTGTGTGTATAGTACAATATCGAACGTTGATTAATTTTAAATTCATGAGGTGTTACAAGTATGGAACCTCATATACTAGTTATATGCCTCTACTTTCGATGGATGAGAATATAAATTCAATCATGTGCCATGGAACACTAGAACCCCATTATGCGTATAATTAAAATAAAATGAAATTAATGTTATATAGTGGCCCTAGTGTAGGATCCCTCATACAAATCCTTATAAAAGAGTGTATTAGAATTATTTTTTTGTCTCTGGTAGGCCATATTGGACCTTGTATAGGTTCCCTGATACACTTCCTTATGAAGGGAGGTGTTTAACTAGAATGGTTTTCCCATGTTGGCCATAATAAATCTTATGATACCCTAGAACCATCAAGATCATTGTGAGGGTAGTGTGGTAAGTGTTCCCCCTCCAATAGGATTTGATTATATAGGTGTTTCGGATTAAAGGATACTAGAAAACAAATAAAATATTTGGACATACCTGGGATGCCTTGGAAAGGGAATGAGCTTAAGGCCATATCCCTAGTGTGACTTGCATATAAGGACAAAGAGTCCTCGATGAGACCTATGTGCCCCTAATAGGCTCCCCTATGACTTGTGACCCTAGAGAGATGGTGAATTTAGGAACTATTAGTGATGATCATGAGTGTCACCTTAGAACCCAAATTGATGATTTAAGATTATGAGGTCGTGTCGAATTGGGTTTTCCTCCTGGGATTCTAACTGTGTTTTGCAACATGGGTTATGCTTATGGCCACCCATATTAATTATATTTATATATACAAATTATTAATATGGTATACTCCCACATATAATTTTTAAAATCAAAATGGAAAAAACTCGTAGAGGGATATTGTAAATATTAGGTCAGAATAATAAAAAGTAACACAAGAGGGGGTGAATTGTGTCTTTTCAAGAAACTTCTAGAAATCTGAATTTTGAAACCCTATGTGATTTATACGGATATGAATTTTTTACTTCTATAATGAGTATAAGTATCGGATAAAAAAAGAATATAGCTTTTTATAGTTGTTTATGGCACAAATATCCCCTAGTCCACTCCACCAATTACTCTCTCTGTGAGCTTGGTGAATTTCACTAGCAAGGTTCTCTTATCATAAGATCATAAATCCAAATCTGAGTGCAGGTAGTTGAAACCTTTAAAAATAAAGATAAATAGATCCTTATGGTTCTTTAATAGGGAACCAGTTATCTATATCTATAAGCTGATACTCCACTACAACTGAGTCTGAGCAGTTGGAACTCCAACAAATCAAAAGAGTTTGATTTGAAGATGGATCGGGTTGAACCTCAAAATTGCATCAGAAAAAACTGATAGTAGATAGATCTTCTTATTCAGAAATGTAAAACTTCAATAAGGAATAATTTTTAAGTGATCCCATTTTCAAAAATATCTTCGAATAAAAGTGTCAAAAAATGGAAGGATTAATCTTATAGTAGTAAAATTTTAACATGTATGTCTCCAAAGTGCAGCCTCTTTCAGAATTGATCATTCACTGTAGCAGTAATGTTAATTATGTTTACCAAAAACAAAATATATGACTTTTATATACTACATATTTAAATTATTCACTGCTATAATATATAAAGCAGAGAGCCTACTATAGATTTTCAGATCAACAAAATTCACCTAATAAATCATGAAAATTCAAATCTGAATTAACCAAGGGAGTTGTAACTTTACTTGAGAATAGAATATATTTTCTCTGCTCAATATGTTTCTTTTAATAAATCATATCAAGCTTTGACTCGGTCAAAAAAAGAGCTTTAAAACATCTTGTAACTCTGTAAAGACCGTTGCAGAAGTCTTGGATAAAATCGCGAAATTAAATCTCCGATGTTGAAAAGTCAAACATAGGGTTCCTTCACAAAAAGAAAAATACCAAATGCAAAGTTCAACTACATATAATTCATTCTCCAAACATAAGTTTGAAAACATAAGTTTGATCATAAAAGTATGGTTGATAAATATTACGTTTGTTTCCTCAAATGTAGGGTTCCTTACCTAAGTAGGGTTGTTTAACCATAAATTTATTTTCCATAAAAACATAATGTTCCATTAGAACATAAGTTTATTTATACACAATCTCCTTATAGAATAGCGTTGATTATCCATACACACATTCTTATAACATAATGTTGAGTAAAAACATAAGTTCATGATCCATACGCACTGTTTCAAGTATAGGGTTTATTTCTTACGTTACGTTCTGAACATAGGGTATGAACACTGTTTCCAGGATACACTTAAGAGCATTCCAAACACTTTAAAAAATGTTCCTAGAAAATTAAAAGCTTGAATATAATTCAAAAATAAATAATTTAATTAATAATAATTTCCTGAAATACACTTAAAGTAATATCATTAGTAAAACAAACAAGGGTATTTGTGAGCACCAAATCGATTAAGATTTATAGAGTATTGTTGAGACAATAAATGCCAAACAATCTCCCCCTTTTTTATGATCACAAAACCCCTAAAATAATTAACAAAATATATAATTTTTTAAACATATTAAAAGAAAATATAACTTATTATTTCAATTTCAAAGAATTATTTCAATAAAAATAATTAAAATGAAATGTTGTGTTTGCCCAAATTTCTCCCCCTTTTAGAGATATAAAAAATAAAGTAAAAAAAGATTAAAACACTTTTAATTTTTCATAGAATAGTAAATGAATTTTTATAATGTATCTTTTGGATAAATAAGATAATGGTTCTGGAAATAAGCATATAAAATATTAAAAATAATGTTCAGAAAATAAGAAGAATAAAGTAATTTTATTAACAAAAACTATACAAATACATTAGAGGTTTTGGATGGAGAGAAAGTTTTAAACATATGGTATGGTATAAGGGTAAAGGATTTGGTTAGGATTTTATTTTGGTTTTTCCTGAGCCGCTTCAAAAACCAGTTTCAATTTTGGCATATGATCTTGTATCTTTTCTATAAGATTGTCTCCTAACATCCTTATCAAAATTCGTGAGTTTTGACTAAATTTCATATTCCCAATCAAATTGACTTTCAAAAATTCATTAAAATTATCCTCTATTTTCAAAAATTGAGCTAACTTATCATAGAACTTATTTAGTAGTAGCATGATACCTAGTTTACTTGAAGTGATTTGATGAAAAAGATATCTCCGATTGTCCAACAACACTATCAAAGTTGCACTATTACACTTAAGATTTTTAAGATGGTCATTCATATCTTCCTTGATAGATGCGATAGCCTAAAATCTTATAATCAGATCTGGTGAGGTTGAAGGGGAAGAGGTAGAAGCACTGGCCTGACTGACACTTCCCTTGATGGATTCAAATTGGCTCCCTAAATACCATTTCAGATCTGCAAAATCTGTTTTGGAAATAGATTCAGATTTAAAATTCCCAATCTGATCCAACATTTATCTTTTAAAATCATCAAAATATCTTTTTGAAATATAATTCTATTTAAGCTCATGAAGATGAGTCTGAAAAGACTCTAACACTATCCTTAGAGTAGATTCATTTTGAAAATCATTATAGGATTTTCTATAAGCTTCTAACTCCTATCTAATATTAGAATTCCCCTCTTGAACCTTATTAAACTTGATCACAAGATCCTCAATCTGATTAGTCTGAGAATTAGATGTCCCTTTATCTTTATTATTTTATTGATCAAAATATGTGATAGCTAAGGGAGATGCAGAGTATTTTCCCATAGATTTATCACTTGAACAGGATATACCATCAAGAACTTATGTATTTTCTCTAGAGATAAATGTTGGTTTCTCTAAATAATGATCAATGGCTGAGATAGCCTGATGCTCAACAATATCAGTGTCTTCAGTTACTGATATTTTCATTTTTTTTCTTCTTGAGAAGATAAATCATGGAAAACTATTTGAGGAACATTTTTAAGTTCTCAAGATTGACTTTATTCTTATTGATACACATCATGAATTGGTTCTTCCAAATTAACTGAATGGGTTGCTTCTCCAGATCCTAACACTAGTTCTGCAGGCTGAGGTTCTTCTCTGTTTCTTGGTTTCATAACAAGTTCCTCTTGAACTTATTATTACTATTCTTCTTAATTAGTGGGGTTTATTGTATCATCAAATCTTATTTTTCTCTAGGTAGACTTAACAACACCTTTTGTTCTAGATTCTCTAACTTCTTCAATTCTTAAATCATTTTTCTCCCCCTGAGAAAAAGATCTCAAAATTTATTGGTCATCTACACCAACTGGCATAAGATTTACTTTCATAGTAATCTAACAAAAATCAAAATTTCATAGAGACTCAATATTCAACACATTGTTGTGATTACATTTAACTCTAGTATCAAAAATATGAATTATGTTCTTCATAAACATAATTATAGAAAGTAATATTCCATAAGGATAAAATTAAATCCTTGATTTTTATTGGAAAAAATAATTTAGATACCTCATCATGTATCTAGGTAAATTCAGTTTGATATCACTGATGAATAAAAACATGATATACATATCTGGATACAAAATTTTCTCCATCTCAACTACTCTTAGAGAAATAACAGTTTGAATAAACTTAACTAAAACTTTATGATCTGCCTCAATATCCTTAACAAAAAAAATCTTTATATTTTTCGATCCAAACCGAAATTAAATAATATCTTTAGACTTATGATCCTGATTTCCAATTGATCTGAGATCAAAGAGGAAAACTCATTCATGAGGACATTTCAGCATTTGAGCTATTTCTACTAAAGATATTAAAAATTCCTTATCTTATATCTAAGAAGATATAGTATCTTTTATTTCAACAAAAATAAATTGTACACTATTGTAGAAGTGTTTCAATTATACATCGTAAAGAAAATCTGTATTATCCTCATTGAATAGAAATTCAAAACATTAAAATGGTAGTGCTTGTTTGAGAAGAAGATTCATTTGGTACATTCATTCTAAGTCTAAAACATTTCCTTAAAGAATCTTTCTTGAGGAAACATGTTGATGCTTCAGATCACTGTGTTAACCTTCATCAGTTTTCTTGGTCTTTTCCATTTCTGAGAATCTGAATGTTAAAGGTTTTTGGATTCTAGGGTTTAGGAGAAAGATGAGGGTTTTGGAAGGAAAACAGTTCAAAAATAAAAAGGTGAAATAAGTCAAAGGGTTTTCTAATAGGTAATGATGTGATCTTGTTTCTCCCACCAATTACTTAGGTTAATCGTTAATTTTTAGATTTTAAAAACACATAATTTGATTATAAAAATGAATAAATATTTATTTATGAAAATAAATGAAATAATAAATTTGACAGTGAAAATGAAATAAATAAAAACAATAAACTATTTTAATAAAAATAAATTAAAATAAATAAAAACTAAAAACATATTAATGGAAATAAATTCATAAATATATATTTAAAATTAAATAAACCCAACCGCCCCTTAATAAAATAAAAACTTTTAGAAGAAAGTGGTTTATTGAAAATGTTAGCTAATTGATATTCAGTATTAACAAATTCTAAAGATATATCCTTTTTAAGTACATGGTCTCTTAGAAAATGATGTCGTATATCAATGTGCTTTGTCCTGGAATGTATTATAGGATTTTTTGAAATATTTATAGCACTAGTATTATCACATAAAATAGGGATAATATTAAAATTTAATCCAAAGTCCAGTAGAGTGTTTTCATCCACAATACTTATTCACAACAACTTCCTACAGAAACATATTTTTTTCAGCTGTTGATAAGGAAACTGAGTGTTGTTTCTTACTTGACCATGATACTAAGTATTTTCCTAAAAAGTAACAGGTTCTAGAAGTGCTTTTTATATCTGATCTACAACCTCCAAAATTAGCATCTGAATATGAAATTAAATTAAAATCATAAATTTTAGGGTAAAGAAGAGATTGAAAAACAGTTCCTTTTAAATATATAAAAATTATTTTAACAGTAGTAAGATGGTATTATTTTAGATTTGACTAAAATATGGCACATAAACATACAGGAAACATAATGTATGATATTTTAGCATTAATATATAAAAAACTACCAATCATACCTCTCTATAACTTTTTGTCCACTGGTTCTCCAGCTTCATCCAAATCAAGTTTTATATTGGTACACATAGGAGTTGTATATGTCTTGTTATTCTCGTCTAATTTTTTTGAGTAAATCAATAATATATTTACTTTGATTTAAAACATTTCCATAATATTTTTGATAAATTTAAAGTCCCAAAAATAAATTCAGTTCTCCCATTATACTCATTTTAAATTCTTTTTTTCATTAGTTTTAAAAAATCATTACAATGATTTTTATTTTTGAACTTAAAATAATATCATCAACATGAATTTGAACTAATAAAATATTAGAACAAACAGTTTTCTTAAAAAGTGATAGATGTTCTAATCCAACAATAAATCCAATTTTCAAAATAAAATAACTTTATCTTTCATACCAGGCTCTAGGTGCTTGTTTAAGGCCATAGAGAGATTTATTAAGTTTAAAAATAGAATTTGGTTTTTTAGGATTTTCAAAACTATGAGGTTGTTTAACATAAACTTCCTATATTAAAAATCCATTTAAAAAGGTAGATTTAACATCCATATGATATAACTTAAAGTTCATATGGCATGCATAAGCTAAGTGGATTCTAATAGATTCTAATCTAGCTAATGGAGAAAAGGTATTATCATAATCTATACCTTCATCCTGATTATATATTTTAGCTACTAATCTAGCTTTATTTCTGGTTATGATCCCTTGATCATCCTGTTTATTTCTAAATACCCACTTAGTTACTATAACTGGATAATTGGATAGTATTTCTAATAATTCCTAAACCTAATTCCTTTTAAATTGGTTTAGTTCTTCTTGCATTACTAACATCCAAATCTCATCTTCTAAGTATTATTCAATAAAATTTGGTTATAACTGAGATATAAAGGTTGATAATTCGGCTAGGTTTTCTACATTTCTTCTAGTTATAATTCCTATATCTAGATCTCCTATAACAATTTCTAGAGGATAGTTATTTTGGGTTCTAGATTTTCTAGGCAAGAAAATTTCAGGTTCTTTAGTTTCATACTCTTCTAAACTGGACTGAAAATTAATAATATAATTTTCAAAATCAGTTTTAGGAGTTTCAAGTCTCATGTTATCAAAAAAAATTAGTAACTTAATCTGTTTGACCTTTCTCTTTAAAGAAAGATTCAGTTTCATCAAATTTCACATGAACTAATTCTTCAACAATCCTTGAATTTTTATTAAAAACTCTATAAGATTTAGAAGTAGAAAAATATCCTAAAAATATTCCTTCATAATCTTTTGCATCAAACTTACTAAGATTTCCCTTATTATTCATGATATAAACCTTTCATCTAAAAACTTTAAAGTACGTTACTTTTAATTTTCTATTATTCCAATGTTAATAGGGTGTCCTTTTGAAAATAGGCCTCATCAAAACTCTATTCATGACATAACAGGCTCTGTTTACATCTTCTTCCCAAAATTAGGTAGGAAGACTATATTCATTTAGCATAGTCCTTTCAATTTCCTGAATAGTTCTATTTATTATTTCAACAATTCCATTTTGTTGAGGTGTTCTTGGTGCAGAGAAGGTGTGTTTAATACCTAGATTTGAGAAAAAAGAATTAAATCTTTGATTCTAAAACTTTTACACCATGATCACTTCTTAATGAATTTATTTTAAAACCATTTTTATTTTGAACAATTTTTCAAAAACATTCAAAAAAAATGAATACTTCACTTTTGAGTTTTAGAAAATATACCCAAGTAAATCAAGAATAATCATCAATTAAAACATAAAAATATAATTTACCAACCAAACTTGCTTCCCTGGATGGTCCAAAAATCCATATAGATAAGTTCTAATGGTTTAGATGTAGAAATTTTGTTAATATATTTGAAATAATATTTTTGTTGTATACCAATTTAGCATCCATCACAGAATCTATCATTATCGAATTTTAGAATAGGAAAATCAGAAAATAACTATTTCTTAGAAAATTTATGTAAATAATAAATATACAATGACCAGGTCTCATATTCCAGATCCATGACTCGTTTTTCATAGCAGTTTAACAATTCACTTTTTTTACACAAGGAATTTAAATTCAAGTTATAAACATTATCAGTTCTAGGTGCTCTAAATTTAAGAAGTTTATCTTTAAAGACAAAGTATGAATTGTTAGAAAAATAAAAATGAAATCCATTATCATGGAGTTGATATATACTTATCAGATTGTACTTTATCCCTCTCACATACAGTACTTTTTTGATTGATATTGTATTTGGATCTCCAACAGTTCCAACTCCAATTATATTTCCTTTTTCATTGTCAACAAAAGTGACTAAACTTCCATTTATTTGAGTTAATCTATGAAAATTCATTAAGTATCCACTCATGTTACTAGAACAACCATTATAAATATACCATATATCATTTTTTTCTTGTTCCCTTTTTCCTGCAAAAGTAATTAAACATTTGTTTGTTTTGGTACCCATATCTTCTTGGGTCCTGCAGTGTTGGCTAGTAATGAGCTGGGAATCCAGATCTGCTTTATTTTTTCATAATTCATATTACTTGCTTCAGACAAAATTTTAGATATAAAATACTATTTAGTACCAATAACTTGATTATTTATCAAATAACATTTATTAGTGACATGACCTTTTATTCCATAATAATAACAGTTATCATTTTTTGAATTGGGAGCAAAATAATTTTTATATAATTTTGATTTTTCACACTTGCTTCCAATTCTAAATATTTCTCTTTTAATGACATTCCTTCTAAGAATTTAATTTAAAACTTTTTTTCATTTTGTAAAATTAATTATAATACTCTTGTAGGTTTCTACTTCATCTTGAAATTATTTAATCATTTTTTCATGATCAATTTTTTTTTGTAGATGAGTTGAATTTTTCAACTAACTCTTTATGTTGTTTTAGTAGAGTATGTCTTTCATCTAAAATGTAATTATGAATATTTTTCAACGATTTATGCTTCTTTAATGATGAATCATATTTATCTTCTAACATAGAACAGTAAGTAGCTAATTTATCATTTGAGCAACTACCAATATCAAAATCAAAAGAATAATAAGTTTTTACCTTTTTTTCCTCAACTATAAAGCACATGTTGGAGTCCAGTTTTTGTGGATCTTTCTTTGAATCATATTGTGAGGATTTACTAGAGTCTTCAGAAACATTATATGTAGCCTTTATTGACCTTTTTCCATTAAAATCATAGTCATCATTCGTTTTATAATTTTTATCTGTTATTTTTCTTTCATATTTATTTTGGGGGCAATCAGGTTTGATATGTACCAATTTATTTCATTCATAGTGTCAAACTTCTATAGGTTATTTTCCATATTTCTTAAAGGATTTTCTGAATCCTCTCTTATTTTTCTAAAATTTTATGAACTTTCTGGCTAGTTAAGCTAGTTCCATTTTAAAATCTAAGGAATATAAATTTTTCTCTTCTTTGAATTCTTGATTTTTTATTCTTCCATGCTTCTGAGATGTTACTTTTAGATTAGTATTTTCCTTCTTCACTATAATTTTATGATCTTTAGCTTAATCTTGCATATCATCTTCATACATCATCAGTGTCCCAATTATTTCTTTCATTTTCAGATCCTTGAAAAATAATGATTGGCGAATAGCAGCAAGTATTCCATTCCATTTTCAAGGTATTACTCTAAGTGCTTTCAAATCCTAATTACATTTCTTGATGGTTTCTCCTAGGGAATTAGAATTATTGAAAATTTATTTAATCCTTCCATTCATCTGTGTGATTATTTCTCCATCAAACATTCTAAATGTGTCAAATTTCATCTTAGTAGTAGCATAACTCATATGTATAACATTTTCTGTTCCTTCGTAGGAAACTTCAATAGTTTTCCACATAACATAGGCAGTAGGAAATTGTTATACATGATTGAACTCATCTGTTCCAAGACTGCAAATAATAGCATTAATTGCTTTTGAGTTGATATCATATTCAGCTTCTATTTATGTAGTATAAGTCTTTGGTTTCTCAGTAATTTTATATGGAGTAATTATTTTCAAATAGACCTTGAAGTGAAGATTCCTCATATAGATAATCATTCGATATTTCCATCACCTAAAATTTTTCCATTAAAGTATGGAGCATGAACCATATACATTCCCTCTCTTGGATCAGTCATTTACATCTGCTTTGTATAGACCTTATACTTTTACCTTACTATATATTTATCTTAAAATCTCTCCTCTGATACCTATTGTTAGGTCAGAATAATACAAAGTAACACAAGAGGGGGTGAATTGTGTCTTTTCAAAAAAACTTCCACAATTCTAACTTTCGACACCCTTAGTGATTTATATTGATATGCAGTGTCTACTTATGTAATGAGTATAAGAAGAGGATAAACAAAAATAAAGAACATGACTTTTTATAGTGGTTTGGGGCATAAAGATCTCCTAGTCCACTCCACCAATTACTCTCTCAGTCAGCTTGTTGAATTTCAATAGAAAGGTCCTCTTATCATAAGACCATAAATACACAATTGATTGTAGGAAGTTGAAACCTTTATAAATAAATCTAAAAATATCCTTATGGTTCTTTAACAGGGAACTGATTATCCACAACTTAAATTGAGAAGTTGATACTCCACCACAACTGAGTCCGAACAGTTGAAACTGCAACAAAACAAAAGATATTGATTTGAAGATGGATCTGGTTGAACTTCACAATTACAGTAGATGTAATTGATAGTAGATGGATCTTATTCTTTAGAAATGAAAGTCTTCAAGAAGGAATAGTTCTGAATATATCCCAGTTGCAAAAATATCTTTGAATAAAAGTAGAAACAAATAGCAACAGTAATCTTACAGCAGTAAAAGATTGAACATGTATATCTCCAAAGTGTAACCTCTTTTAGAATCGATCATTCATTGCAGCAACACTATTAAATAAGTTTACCAAAAATAAAATATATTACTTGTATATCCTATATATTAAAATGATACACTAGTAGAATATATAAATTAGAGAGTTTCCTTTAAATTTCTATATCCACAAAAGCTGCCTAATAGATCACGGAAATTCAAATATGAATTGAACAGGGGAGTCGTAACTTCCCTTGAGAACATGATAGATTTTATATTTTTAATACAGTACATTTAATCAATTATATTGAGCTTTGAATTTGTTGAAAAAGAGATTTAAAATAGCCTGTAACTCTGTAAATACTGTTCCATAAATCTCAGATAAAATAAAAAAATTAAATCTCTGACATTGAAAAGTCAATCGTAGGTTTCCTTCACAAAACAAAAAAAAATAGAAAACGTAGGGTTCAACTATGTATAATTAATTCTCCAAACGCAAGTTTGAAAATGTAAGGTTGATCAAAAAATTAAGGTTGATGAACAATATGTTTGTGTCCTTAAACATAGGGTTCCTTACTTGTGTAGGGTTCTTTAACCATGATTTATTTTCCTTAAAAACATAAGGTTCCATTCAAATGTAAGGTTCTTTATCCATATGATACTTCCAGCATAGGGTTGATGATACATATACACCTTCTTCCAATGTAAGGTTGAATAAAAATGTAAGTTCATGATCCATATGCACTATTTAAAGCATAGGGTTAAGTCCTTAAGTTACGTTCCGAACGTAGGGTATGAACTGCATTTCCATAATATACTTAATATCATTCTGAAAACTTCAAAAAATGTTCTGAGTGAATTAAAATCTTGAATATAATTCCAGAAAAAATAATTAAATTAATAATAATTTTCTAAAATACACTTAAAGTAATATCATTAGTAAAACAAACAAGGGTATTTGTGAGCATCAAAACCAATTAAAATTTATAGAGTATTTTTTAGACAATACATGACCAATAGTAAACACCCTTGGAGTGGTCATGATACATTTATGGATTCCGAAATGTGATTCTTGGTTTTTGTTTTTGAGATCTTATATGAGATGATGATGATCATATCAATGTGGATGATTGGATGTGATTCCCATAATCTGACTATTGATTCTCATGATGGAATGTCCTAAACGCCAAGATTAATCATTGAGTCTATATGGGAGTCCTTAGATTCCTAGGGTCCCTATGATGCCTGAAACATCTAGGATCCATCCATTTGTCTTAGAAATTGTTATTTTTATTATTATTATTATTATTTTCACTTACATGGGATTCCTAGGTCACCCCTAAGATCTGAAAAAAATAGCCTAATGATATTTATATTTGATTGGGATGCCCAGGATGGCTAGGATTTGGCAGGTTAGCATGATGACATAGAGGATTTTATTGAATGGATATTTCCTAGGATACATGGGTATCAGATTTTAGCTTATCTATATGGATTTTAGAGGGATTCCTATGATGCATAGGATCTAGAATTTGATCCTTCATCGATGTGGTACTTGGATGTTGGGCCTAGTTGTGTATTGATGTTTAGGGTAATCCCTAGGATCTAGTGTGATCACCTTAGTGGAGGCATGATTACATGACATGCTCAAAGTCACTCCACCACTAGTTGAAGAAGGTATGTTCGATCAGGGTCATAGAACCAAGGATCGAAAGTGGTAGTTATTTATTTATATTTTAACAGTTCTTTATTTAATTTGAGTATGTCCTATGAACATGCACTAAATTTATTGGTTATGCAAGGGAGTTTGTTGGTAGTAACCTACTAAGTTATGTACTCACACCTTGCTCGGGTGGACATGACACTTTGGAGCCCAATAAGATCTCCTAATTTTTGTAGGCATAGGTTAGAAAGAGTACTGTTATGTTATTGATTATTGAGATAGAGCAGTTTGAGTGGGATTGGGGATCAAGAATAGGTGAGGCTCAGGGATGTAGTAGGGCCTCCTATATTTTTATTTCTTCCTGTATTTATTTGTAATTGTGAGAATCATAGTGGAAAATCATCTTTGTATGATTGTATGTCTTCTGCATTTCATCT
Source organism: Viscum album (assembly GCA_963277665.1). Lineage (NCBI taxonomy): Eukaryota > Viridiplantae > Streptophyta > Magnoliopsida > Santalales > Viscaceae > Viscum > Viscum album. Next base: position 693,195,274 of record OY728167.1, read on the forward strand.
TGTTATTGAATTGGATGTTTTAATTATATTATGTACTGATGTTTACTAAGGATGTATGATGCTCATTTATTTTATCTATTACCACACACTTTTATTAGGGTTATAGTTTCCCTATAGTACTACCTTAGACCACCACAATTATTCGCCAACCTATGGAAAAACTAAAAAAAATATGGGAAACTACTCCCCTTGAAATGGATGACCGCCAAATATGGTCACTGGATCAAAACAATTACCTACCTATAGCACCCCACCCTCACGCACACCCTCCCCCTCCTAACTAGCCACCTCATGAAAACCCTCCCTATCACTACCACCACTTCACCCATATCCATCACCTCCCATCCAACCTCCAACCCCTAGAGCACATCCCTCCCCCTCACGCACACCCCTCCCCCTCCCGAACCACAGTCACCGCTGCCACCACCGGTCGTCCACCCTCCAAACCCTCTCTGGTGCAACTTTAGTTGTTGTCTCCTATAACATCCCCAAATGATAAAAGGTTAAATGGCTAAATGATATGAATCATGTCAACAAGGTGCACCTTCATTTTCGGGAGCCTACCTGGTTAGAACTCCACAGTTAAGCATGTTTGGCCTGGAGTAGTGATCAGGATGGGTGACCTTCTAGGAAGTTTCCCAGGGTGTGTGTGAGTGAGGACAAAGCACACTATAAAGGACATGTGTTGGCTTGTGGGGACAATCATTAGTCATATTACCCATTCAGGCATGTGGGTGGACCCTGGGGTGGGCCCCACGTGTCTGCGGGGCAACTGGGGGTACTTGATGGGCCAGGACCTGACGACCATGTTAAGGCGGGGTGTCTGTGCTGCCACCGGGGCCCGGTTGTCACATTTGGTATCAGAGGAGGAACCCAGCCTTAAGTGTGGTGCACTGCCTGGGTTGAGATGTAGGGCCCAAAACGAGGGCGTTGTGCTCTAAAGGGGGGGGGGTGATTGTAACATCCCCAAATGATAAAGGGTTAAATGGCTAAATGATATGACTCATGTCAACAAGGTGCACCTTCCTTTTCGGGAGCCTACCTGGTTAGAACTCCACAGTTAAGCATGCTTGTCCTGGAGTAGTGATCAGGATGGGTGACCTTCTGGGAAGTTTCCCAGGGTGTGTGTGAATGAGGACAAATCACACTGGAAAGGACATGTGTTGGCCTGTGGGGACAATCATTAGTCATATTACCCGTTCAGGCATGTGGGGACAATCATTAGTCATATTACCCGTTCAGGCATGTGGGTGGACCCTGGGGTGGGCCCCGTGTCTGCGGGGCAACTGGGGGTACCTGGTGGGCCAGGACCCGACAGCCATGTCAAGGCGGGGTGTCTGTGATGCCACCGGGGCCCGGTTGTCACATCTCCACCACCGCCACTCGTCCACCATCACCTCCCCCCACTCCCATAACCCTCACCCCAAACATTTCTGGGAAACCTCTTCTACCATTACTCCATCCCCATCCTCTCTCTTACCCTCATTGTAGCCCTATCAGAGCTTCTTTTACCACTTCCTTTGATCCTGATCAGTCCCACCGCCCCCTCTCTACCACTGCTGATGATCTCACTACCACACCATATATATCAACCTATCTGAGGTAAATCTTGTGATTATTGTATGTATTCTATTGGTTCAAAATTTTATAAATAATTTCCTACCCATTGTAATTATTTATTCATCATTAATTTAATTAAAATTTTCTTTCCTTTAAAAATATTTTTTTATCCTGATATGCTTCGTAGGAAAAGTAAATTTCCAATCCATATTAGAATAAAACTCAATCTGATAATTTATATGGGATACTAATGGAGGAAATATAATGAAAATAAACACACATGAACCTATAGAGAGTCAAACCTATGATCTCCTAGATAGTCGGTCAAGTAAACAACCTTCTAATAATGATGATGATGATAATTAATATTATTATTTATCAAAATTGATAATGGATATATTCAAAACACATTTTGATAATTATGATAATGATGAAAAACATTAATACTTTTTCAAAATGATGAAGACTATTTTTAAAAGTCGTTTTAATTTTAATGATGATTATGATGATGATGATAAATATTATTATTTATCATATATTACGATGATTATACTTAAAACTCATTTTAAAACTCATTTTAATGATAATGATAATTACAAAGATGATAAATATTATAATTTCAAGATTTCATTTTTACATTTTCAATAAATTTATATTCATCACTATAATATTAATTAATATTTGATTCATTATCTTAATATTTATTAATATATTCTAATGTTATAATTATAATTTCGTTGAAAATTTTACCAATCATATAATTTTTTCATCTTTAAAACATTTAAATTAATTAAGTTTCCACATGAACTAACCACCAACTTTTATTTTTCATTATTTCTGACATATAACATTCCACAATTTCTATCATACAATTCATTATTTTTTTCCAAAAATGGGAATTATATCAAAAAAATATACAAAGGTAATTTGAAATATAAAATGTTTATTAAAAAATATAATTTCTTATAAATTAGAAATATATAATTAATTATAATAATTTTTTTTCAGTGATACACAAATATATCAATGATAGTCAAATAACATAATTTTATATAGTCTAGTGTTTTGATAACTAAATTTATTAAATAATCATTGGTCATATATTAATATATATGTTTGATTATTTTTTTCACTTTTTAAATTTTCTTGTCATCCATTACTTTATAAGAACCTCTCTACAAAATATTTATTTATATACAAAAGAATAATTTAAAAAATAAAAGGTATAAATAATAAAATATAACTTAAGATTTGATGATTGTGTCATTGGTGAATTGTTTTCTAATATTGGATGAGTATGAAATGAAGTCCACATGTAATTGGTTAGACTTTATTTTAAATATATTTTTTGATATGATATTCTAAAAATTCATGCAATATGAATTTTTGTGTAAATGTTATTGTTTTTTGTATAGATAAAAATATGAATATGATTTGGATTGATCTTACAAATAGAATTTATAGATTAAATGTTTAGGGCATTATGTAGTTCATTGATTTCACTAGAGGGTTTAAAAGTAACTATATTAGTTTCTTGTGTAGAAAATGTGAAAATAGATATCAATTCATATGAGATACCATGAGGGAGAACCAATTCTTGAATGAGATTTTAAAAAATTAGAAGAGTTAGACTATTCATGGGGAATAATATATTCCTTTTCATCACACAAAAATAGTTCAGATAGATGTTGATGTGGGGATGAATGATATGATGCATGGAATGCTTACTGAAATGGAACAAGGGTTGGCTCCTAAAGGCATTAACATCTAGAATGTTGAGACCGGTGAGATCAATTTATACTCTGGTGCATATCATGATTCATGGAGGTTTTATGAAATACTTGATGATGCACAAACTAAATTATATTCTCAGTGTAGTGCTTATAGTAAGTTGTAATTTATCATTGAGTTGTTTCACTTGAATACTTTGAATCCATGTTCATATATATCATTTGACATGCAGTTGGTGTTATTGAAAAAGGTGCATCCTGATGACACTATGATTCCTAAGTCGTATTACCATGCTCATAAGATGATTGAGAACTTAGGTTTCACATATGAGATCATTGATTCATGTGAAAACAACTTTATGTTGTTTATAAAGAAAACTATCTATTTGGATAATTGTATGGTATGTGACTCTTCCAGGTGGAAATATAATGGGGTAAACCGGACTCATCAAAATCAGACTATGAAATAGGTGAAATCATTACAATAAAAAAATTTGTTACTTTATTCTGAAGTTGAGATTGAAAATATTATTTATATCATCAAAAGTTTATAAATTAATGTGACGACATCTGAAAATAAATAAGGAAATTGATATGCTAACCCACATAGAAGAATTTATTTCATCGAAGGATTTCAATCAAAGACACCTTGAATTTTCTAAAGATAGTTGTAATGTCTAACTGGGGTTGGAAGAAGATGGTTTCAATCCATTCAGGTCTATGGTTGGTGCAACTCATAGAATGTGGTTTGTGGTGTTGGTTCCATATAATCATCATTTGTGTATTTTTATGAAGAAACAATTTATATTACTTTCCACTCTTATTACTAGACCTAGAAGATTGAGATATAAGATTGATTTTTACCGTCATCCATATATTGATGAGTTGAATGAATTTTTGGGAGACAGTGTGATGACATATGATTATGAAACAAATGAAATGTTCAAACTATTAGCTTCTTTATTGTGGGAAATCAATGACGTCCCGACTTATGAAGATTTTTAAAGTTGGAGTATGAAAGGGGAATTTGTTTTCACTTGCTACAATAAAAGTAATAAATTCAATATTTTTTAAACATTGTAAAAAATAGGCATACATGGATCATAGATGTTTTCTTCCCCCTCATCACAGATTCAGAAAGGATAGAGTGGCATTTGATGGTTCTAGAGAATTCAACCTAGCACCAAAGATCATGACAAGAGTATAAATATTATTTTATATTGAGGAAGAAAACAACCACACAATATATGAATTTTAGGATTTAGTGTCCCATCTATTACCCAATATTTTTGGTGTGGGTAGACAGTGCAGTCACAATTGGAAGACGAAAAGTATTTTTTTAGTCTCCCTTAATAGAAAACTAACATACTAAGGAATAATATGGATGGAATGCACATTGAAAAAAAATGATTTTGATAATATATTGTGAACCATTTTAGGTGTCAATGTAAATCAAAGGACCAAGTTAATGTATGGTATGATTTATAAGAAATGGGTTTAAGGAAACAGTTTCATTTATAGTTGGTTGAGGGAAACAAGGCATACCTGACTGTTGCATAGTATACAATGAGTATGAAAGATAAAGAGACATTTTATTCAATTTTAAAGATTATCAAGGTGCCTGATGGTTACTAATCTAATATTTCCAAATGTGTGAATGTGAAGAGCAGAAAATTTCAAGGGTTGAAAATTAATGATAATCACATATTACTTCATCAATTTATTCTAATCACATTTCCTGATTTTTTATCACCCAATGTTGTTCATCCATTGGTAGAGATGAGTTATTTTTAAATTATATTGGTTTAATAAAACAATATATTTTTGAATTAAAAAATTTACAGGATATAATTTTACTTACACATTGTCACATGGATAAAATATTTCCACCCTCATTGTTCGATGTCATGGTTCTATTGACAGTGAACCTAAAAAATGAAGTAATAGATACTAGTCCAGTGCAATTCAGGTGGATGTATCCTATTCGGTGGTATCTGAATACATTGAAATTATTCATACATAACAAAATTTATTTTGAGGTATCAATAACCAATGGTTATTTTATGGATGAGTGTACTACATTTTGTGAAAAATATCTTATGGGTGTTGAGAAAAAAATAGATAATCCCTCTCGGATTCATGATAGTCTAGTTGGAGAAGGAACTATATTTGATATTGACAACATTGATTATGTACAATCTCTTTTATATATAGTTTTCAATACTCCATTAATTGCACCATTGTTGTAGTAAGTGTCTTATCACTTTTCTTATTTCACTTTTACTTGTTTTGGTTTCATGAAAAAATTTGATCATTTAAACACAGCATTATCATTTATAGGAAACACAATAATGAGCTTAAAGAAGTGATGTATAGTGTGAGTGAATATCAAACTCAATAATACCATTATGCATCATTTCATGATTGGTTAAAGTATTTTTTATATATAAATAGATTTTCATTATGATTAAAGTATAATAAAAATTTATTTCTGAAATTTTCTTTATTGAATCCTGTGAAATATAGAGGTCTATAACCTATGGGAGTTAGGTGACCGGACACTAACTGAATAATTTAACGAAGTATATGAGGGTCCATATATAAATTCTCTTCATTAAAAATATTTACTTGCTAATGAATTTCATTTTTTTCATTAAAGACGATGATGACAAATGAGTAACACAAAAAAGTGGCTTTGATTCTCCATCTGTTGATACTGGTTATTACTATGATCAATTGAAAGTCAATATTGAAGTTATACATGCACACGAGTTGAAATACATATTGTTAGAGTGTAATATGGTTGATCTAATCTGTGGAAGTAAATTTGATCAATATAATTTTACATTGGTGAAATTGAAAAGTATGTTAAATTGAGATGAATGAGTTATTAATGAATATTTCATTTTGGAATCACAAGCAGAACAAGTTTTCTTCATTGCCTTGAAATGTAATCTAAATTGGAATTTTTCTATGAAAATTTCAAGGCGAGGAGTGTTTTTAATTGAATGATACTAACCTAAGATTGTGGTCTTTATTGAACAATGACTTGATCAACACACCTTAGTTCAACGTGAAGAATATATTCATTAGTTTAGAGAGGTATTTGAAGGAGAAATGGTTGATTTTTATGTTAAATGAAAGATGTGATTGTTTTCCTGCTCTTTGATTTCAAACCATTTTTAAATTTTTTTAACATTTTATGAACTATTTAACCTTTTTGTGTATTCATTTTCTCTATCATTGATATATACATGCATGAAAAATGACATGAATTAGAGTAAAAATAATTAAAGGAATTTTTTTTGAAAAATATAAAAAAAAATCCAATAATATTAATTTAATAAAACACAGAAATAAATAAAATATATTTAAACTATGATAATAAATTAATAAGAAAAATATGTTAATTTTATCCACACACAATTGAGATACTACTTCACTTCATGTAATTTCATGCATTTAAAATTTTCACTAATTATTTGTTTCACCAAATGTACGAGGATCCAGTTATCAATTGTGAATTGGAAAGAATTATTTGAATCCTAATGTTGATATAACAACACATGTTCAATTTATTCTCATTAAATTTTCTCACCCTATTACCCAATTTCCCCTAATCAATGATTCATCACTATACAACTAATCAGATACATTAATTTCCAATTAGGTATCAAAGTTCAGTATTCCCCATCCTCAACATTTCCTTTAATAATATGGAATTATTTAAATATGAATATATTTATTTTTATTAATCCATTTATTATGCAAAAAAAATATTCATGTAATGACTATATTAAAATCTATAACTAAACCATTACAAATAGAAAACATCCCTTGAGGTTAATTTTGGTAACTAGGGTATGGAATCTCTACACAATAACCATCTCTTGTATTTCTCTTAACACTTATTCATGGATTTACTTTTTAACACACTCACACACACAGGTCCATAATTACCCAATAAACCAAATTTTGTGTTCCAAAATGATTCTTTCACTCTAATTAAAATGAATTTATCTAATTGGTTGTTTAGAATGAATCATTGAAGTGCTACTCATACAAAACACCCAAGTAAAACCAGGTTGAGTTTATTAATCCAGTTCATTGAAGCTAAATTTTGATTCACTTAAATTATATTCAACTAAATTTAATCCTCATGTGCTGAGAACAATCAACTCAATGATTTCCATGTGAGATTGTCTCTTTGAGTTAGATAAACAATATTATCTCAATATTTTATTCATACAAAAAACACACTACATGTACTCCATCATCGCTTATTTTTTTATATATTCATCATAAACACTACAAGTTGATGTATTGAATTATTTAAAAATGAATAGATGTATTAGAAAGGTGAAATACAATATTTGAGTAGAATACACCAATTCCTTTGTGGTCTTCCCAGGTGATTTGTGTCTTTCATACATGTTTCTTTTATTTTCTTTTTTAGTGAGGTTCCTTTATAAAAAATGTTACACACTCAATGGGATGAATGATCTTTTATTGAGAAAAATAATTAAAATAATAAACTAAAAGTCAGATGATTGATTTTCCACCTAAGGGTTCCTGTTTTAAATTTGTCATCGTAACTTCTTCCACTACAAGAAAACGTTAATTAGTGATGTTTTTCCATTAGAAGTGTTTTAAAACATTGTTAATTCATTCACTAATGTTTTTAAAAAATGTAGCTAAATGAGGTGATGCTAAATAGCGACGTTTATAGACGTTTCTATTTAGCGAAAAACCATTTAGAAAAGTTTCTAGAAAAATTTAATAAATAAACTTTGTTAAATTAGTGATGTTTTGAAACATCGCTATTTAGTGAAACCTCATTTTCTGATGTTTTATAAAACACGGGATGAAGATAATGAGTGGATACTACTGAAGAGGTGGTATTATAATTTTCAAAAAAATATATTATAAAAAATATATATATAATTACAAAAAAATATAATTTCCAAAAAAAATCTTTAAAAAATGTTATTATTCAATTTGAAAAAAAAATACCGAAGTTTTCTAGAAACTTAGGTAAATGACACCTCATTTACTAACATTTCTAGAAAAATTTGGTATTTTTTGGAATTTTAAAATAATTATTAATATAGTAATTTTTTTAGAAATTATATATATTTTTTAAAATTCATATATTTTTATAATAAATTATATATATTTTTTAAATTATAATACCACATCACTAGTAGTACCCACTTGCCATCTTCAATCTGCATCCACCTATCCAGTAGTACCCACTCTCCATCTTCAGCCCACATCTCATACTCCAAGTCACCCTCATCCTCGCCCACTCCAGTACCCCCTGTGCCCCTCGCCCTCACCCTCTCCAATACCCTGCCTCACCCCATCCTATATGCCCCCTCTATTTTTCCCTAGGTATTCAGGTTTCCCTCTGCCTGATTCTCCCCTAAAAAAATCATAGCCACCAGATTTAGAATAGCTAACCTACTACCTCACAATTAAAGATGCCACCAACTAACCCAATTGATTTATTAATAAAAATTGTATTTTGTTATATATATATATATATAGATTTCGGTATTTAAAAAATTAATATATATATATGTGTGTGTGTGTGTGTGTGCTTAAATTATATATATTATATTATATTATATTATATTATAGATGTTTTTATTTTATATATATGTGTGTGTGTGTTTATGTTTTATGTTTATGTATATTTATATGTTTGTATTATATATATGTGTGTGTGTGTGTGTGTTTATATATGTGTATATATTTTATATAAATTATATGTTTATATAAATTTGTATCTGTGTGTGTACATATATAATTAGACCTTTTTAAAATGCTTGTACAAATATCACTAAAATAGTCATGTTTTTTTAAAAACATGACTAAATTTAAAATATTTCATTTTATTGTGTTATATTTATATATATACAAGTACATTTCAGTATTTAAAATTTAATAATATATATATATTATTAATATACAAATATTAATATATAAATATATTTTATATTTTATATTTTATATTTTATGTATGTATATATATATGTTTATATTTTACATTTTATGTTTTATGTTTATATATATATATATTATATTATATTTATATTTATGTGTATATTATATTATATTTATATATATGTTGATATTTTATAATATATATATATATATATATGTTTCCATTATATATATATATCTATGTGTATGTATATGTATATGTTTAGGTATTATATTATATATATATGTTTATGTTTTATATTATATATATGTTTATATTTTATGTTTATTTATATCTTTATATTATATTATATATATATATGTGTGTGTGTGTTTATATTATATTTATGTGTGTGTGTTTATGTTATATGTATATATATGTATATATTTTTTATAAATTATATCTTTATATTAATATATATGTGTGTGTATATATGTTTATATGTATATATGTTTATATGTATATATGTATATATGTTTATATGTATATATGTTTATATGTATATATGTTTATATGAATATATGTTTATATGTATATATGTTTATATGTATATATGTTTATATGTGTGTGTGTGTGTAAATATATATGTGTATGTATACATATATATAATTAGCCACATTTTAAAACATTAGTAAAAATATCACTAAAATAGCCACATTTTCTTAAAAACATGACTAAATTTTAAATATATATGTGTTTATATATAAAAATATATGTGTGTATATATATATGTATATTTATATATTTATATATTTATATATGTGTGTGTGTGTGTTTAAATATATATAAATATATGTATTTATATATATACATTTATGTATATGTGTGTCTCTATTTATATATATTAATATATATATATATATATATATATTTACATTGATGTGGAGGAAGAAGATATATAAATTTTTTTAGTGACATTTCCTGAAACCATTGCTAATTTAGAGATGTTTTTTAGGAAACGTCACTAATTTAGTGACATTTTTCACAAAACATCGCTAATTTAGCGATGCTTTCCGGAAACATCACAAAATTAGCAACACTTTTAAAAAACGTCGATAGAAAAACATCACTAAATTACTATTTTTTATGGTTCGTTCATATATTCATCCATAGTCCATGGGTATTTTGGACTTCATTGGTGGGAACAGAAGTGGATCATAAACAAATGATTTTCCTTATACTTCCTTTCTGTCTAAATCAATTACATATTTTATGATATTTTTTTATAAGATCCCATCAAGTATGTGATTTTTCCACATATTTTGTATTATTTGAACATCAATATCTTCTTTTGAAAACAAATCCATGTGGAATTCTGTATATTGTACACAAATCTTGTCATGTATTATGATGTAAACCTTGAGTTAATATTCTATTTTCCATTCCTTTTTGACCTCTTGAAAAAAATGTCTCCTTTCAATCTTCTCATATTTGAAATTTAAATTTCCAATTTCACCTATAAAATAGAGCTTTTCCTATAAGAATGATGTTCCCTCATTAGTTTATTTTCAATTCTCCTTTTTAATGGTAATTCATGTCCATATTTTTCTATCCCATCATCAATAATTGTTTCCAATTTCATTCCTCCTTTTCCTTTACTTCATGACTAATTATCTTCCTTAAATTCTCTTTCCATAGAAGGTTGTGTCATTTCATAAATTTTAGTATATCTTCTTTCTCATTCATTAAATCATTGTTTAATTTTTTTGACCTTATTCTTACATATCACTACTAATACATATAGTAATTCCCATAACTCACTACATTGGATTAAATTTAGAACCAATTATCATTCTTCCTTTATCCCTCACACTATTTTATCTAGTCATATTCTCTACTTGGATTTCAAATTCTGGGATACATGAATGGAAATTTTGAGAAAATTGGTCAATCCATTTATCTATTCAATAAAATTTTCCTTGAGTACACTGGATGTGGGCTTTAGTTGTTTGAATGAATACTTATATTTATTCTTTATTTCATGATAATTTAGATTTAATTTTATGAAAAATTCTCCAAAATCATGATAGTTTTTTTGTTCTATAGGGAAAATAGATTTTTTCATCACATGAATCACATTTTATAATGAACTTTGATATCATTATTGTAATTCCCCTTGAAATCCCTAAATTATAGATTGATTGAAATTTACTTTCTACCTAAAAGATTAGTCATGATGATACCTGTAAAAAAAATTATACACTAAAGAATGGATAACTTCTCTTAGGATGTTTCTCATAACTCGCCATGTATTTCTTCTATTATAATTAATAATATGAAGATGATTATAGAATCTCAAGGTTTATGTAATTATTTAAAATATGACCAAAATACCATAGTAACAACACCACTCTTTCTTCCCTTATTTCACTAATATATTTCTTTATAAGTATTTTTTACCCCTCCTATCTCTGTATATAGTGCCAATTTTTTCTTGATGTATTTATGTAATTGTAAACTAAAAAAATCATACAAGTTTATAGGGTATTAGTATCACAATAACTGGTAAGAACCAGACAATATCTACGAGGATAGAATATTTATTAGATCATTGATTAACTTATGTATAAATAATGAAAACTAAGAATGAATGGTGTTGTTTTTGGGAATCATGATAAGAATGTTAATTTCTTTGGTATTTTGTATTAATTGTTTCCCTGGTGGTTTGTTTCCCAATATACCCTCTTCCAAGAAACCATTGGTAGGTCATCTATTACTTTGTCTCCCTTTTCTAATAGATACCAAATTTAAACATCCACTAAAGCCTCCAAACCTTCAAAACATTGTAAAAAGGCACACCAGTGTGTCTCCCATTTGGGTATGCATTCATGCAGTCAGAGGTGTCCCACACTTACCATACTTTATGGGTAGAATCCTTGGGGTGCATGTGAGTATGCATTCCCTCGGTCATGAGAACCCTGGCCCTAAGGGCGAGGATAGTTAACTCCCAATCTAGAATACTAGGGTTAGGACCATGTCCTTCCCTAGTTGTCTCCAAGACTCGGAGCCTTCAGTGAAAGGTGGGGAGGGTGAGGATCATGCTTGAATTTTCCTTTGATAGTAAATGATATCCTCCCCCCAGAACCAATTTTAGGGCATCCCTCTAGGAGTAATCCCCTAACCTTTCTTACAGGACCTCTCCAGCTTCATTCTTTCTTCCATCTCTATACCTGCGGGTGTAACTAGGATTAAAACATGACTATCTTGGACACCAAAACAAAAGAGGATACGAGAACCTCAAATATATATATATATATATATATCCATTTGGGCACAGGGTAAAATGGCTGGAGGGAATGGGAACTAGAGCCTAATTTTCTTTCCCCTCCCTTTGGGTTTTGTCCATGTGAATCAGTGGACAAATAATATTGTGTGGTTTCCTAGATTCATTACTTCCTCTTGTTTCTCACCCCGATCATGACTCACGTGGGCTTAGAGGTTGGCGGTAATCATGAAATCCAAATTATCCCAAACCCAATGGAAACCTTAATGTGTAATCCCTGCTAGATTGAACAAAAAGGACCCCGATTCCTTCTATAATCAAGATACGTATGATGCCTACCTAAGGCCTGATCTCAATGGGTATCATTTCAAGTGTAAGCCCCAACCAAACCAAGGCATCCTTATTAGTAATAATCCCAAAAATCCAACATGTGGGAATCATACCATGTGTAAGCCCTAACTTAATCCAAAATAATACACCTTAGGAGTAATCCCCAACCAAATCTAACAAACCATAAATACCATTTTCAGGAATAAGACCCAAATTATTCCTCTTAAAGGGACATATTCCCCTAAGAGACAAACTTGTAGAGGGGCTCCATAGGAATGGGTACTCACAACTAAACTACATGGGATTTGATTTCTATCCAAGTGGGATACATAGGAAGCCTCCATGAAATCCAAACCCAACACCCCAAATAAAAACTAAATCTCTCTAGGACACACTCCCAGTTGGGTATAATTGTTCCTGGGAATTCATATCCCTTTCAGGTTCCATGGGCATCTTCGGCATAAATCCCACACCAAAATTTCACTAGGCATCTTCTGATTATACATCCTTACCACATAAATTTAAACTAAATAGTTAGGTCCTTATAACCTGACCTTAAAAGTTATTATATTCCCTCATTAAGTGGCACTAAACTACATGGGTTCTGATTCATTTCACAAGGACACGTATGAATACCATTCATGGGTCTGATCCTGACATGAAAACAACTTATATCTCCCTGGATGATGAAATGCTCCAAATCACCCCATTTTGTGGCTGAAAACCAGCATCATTGAAATAATGAACAAATAATATCTAATCAATACATAAGAGTATACCGTTGATGGATATCCTCATATACATACATATATCTCCATTTATGATGAACCTATGATACATATGGATGATTCCAAGTTCAATACATGCTAATAATTGATTCCTAATTCAAGGGTGACCCACATCATACTTGGGAATTAATGAAGGATTTTTGAAAATATCTTAAATATATAATAGAGTCCTGATGTTGGCGACAATTCCCCCAAATGTTTGTGATGAGCCCAAAATCCCATCCTCTCGAACAATATGAGTTATTAAGTATCGTTGTCCAAACTCCCCAATGAGAACCTAACTTTATAAATAAGGTCTCACATGTATATAATACCATTTGGTGTTTTTGGTTGAAAAAAAATACCATTAGAAGCCATTTTACAATAGTTGTTGTGACAAGAATGATTGTACAAAATTCAACCCCTGCAATCAATTATCAGGTGAAAAAAATTTCACCGAAAACAAAAATGGTGAACCTGTCATGAATCCTTATCCAAGATGATAGTGTCACCCACCCATGAGGCCCCATTATTTATCAAAATTAAAGAGGGTTAAACAAGAAAATAAATTGTGTATTTTTTTGTTTAAATGAAATTTTTCTTTTATGGGTTTCTACTGTTTATGTTTTCACCTACCTTCCATGCACTTCCAAGAGGATCTCCCTTCAATACAAATTCCATTGCCCCAACTATCACCGAAAAATGACCTAGCTGCTTTTCATGATGGGTCCTTATCCAAGTAGAGGACATGACCACCAAATCATCCTCTTCAAATCCGCTATGCATCAAATGCACTAGTCTAGTAATTTCACTAAAATGGTACAATCATGACCTTGGAGACCACCCGAAAGGCCCTCCAGCATGAAAATCCCCACTGGTCATCTAATCAGTGATGACCAGTGGATCAGAAGTAGATGAAACCCATCTCCATCTTCAACATTTTTGTTAGATTATCCCTAGAATGGAATAACTAGTCCCTCCCTTATCATAGGGAGGTGGATCAAGAGGCCACAGACAACCTCATCCAAAAGACACAAGGGTCCTTTCAAGGGGATCCTACTAGCAGTGGTCACCACCAACATCATGTGGTAGTGAACCCTCGACATGATTAGGGTGTCTTCCTCAGTAGTTTGACTTATGTCATCTAGACCTTTCCATGAAATAAATCTTGTCAGGGGAAGAAACCTACCAATAAATAGTAGGGCCACACCTATGTTCCCTTTATAGATTCCCACCAAACAAATTTGATGGAAAAATGTGAGTGGGAACATACACCCACCCACACTAATTCATCTATCCATTAGACTCATATTGTAGCATCCCAAGAATCCCATCATTCAAATATGGTGGCACATAACACATGCCCTCACTAACCACACCTTCCAGCAGACTCATCTGATAGCACCCAAGGAAACTCTTTGTTCAAATTCAGCAACAATATATGAGCAAGCACAAACACCTACCATAATAAATAAAACCCACCAGTAGCCTCATCTTGCAGTGTCTAGGGAAGTTCACTGGTTGAATTTAGAAATTAACTATGAGCAGGCACACGCACCTTCCCCCACTTATCAAACATAACAACAGACTCATCTAGCATCACCCAGAGAATTTAGTTGGAAATCCCCAGTAACAAATAGAGGACAAAACCAACTTTATCCCCCAACACCTGCTAACTATCAGTATCCAATTTTATGAAATAGAGGAAATAAGAAATCACACACCCCTTCTCTAGATATTGAATGGGCATATATCTCCATTCCAATCAGTGAAGTCATCAATAATATCCTAAAAATGGTGAAAGGGAAAACACAAATTCCTACCCACATTCTACATACCTTCTAGTACATCATAACAGAGACAATAGTAGTGTGAGAGGTATGATCACACAACTTCATCCCCACAAATGGGGTGGCTCATTATCATGTCACTCCGGAGCAGACACACACCTCTTCTCCCGTCCAGGAGATTCATGGGGAAAACTTCCCTATGATACTTGAAAAACTGGATCTGTAACATAAACTCATTCCAATAGGATGTAATCAACCCATTCCAATTGCCACTCCAAGGTAGGCACAAACACCTTCCAAAATTGCAAAAGCCTACTGGACAATTTTGGCAGCAGCATGGGATCCAGTTAAGAAATATTTTGTACTTGAAAACCATATACCCTAGTAAGTTGCCCTAGTCGCTCACAAGAAGGAATCTAAAAATAATACACACCAAAGATGACTGGAAAATGAAGAGTTGTTTTATGATCTCGATCTACTTAATATTGGATTTCTTGATTCCCTCATATTATTATCTATGTAAGATCAAGATCCTATTATCCCATTACCAAATTAATGGAGTAGTAGCATTAATTCTTAAGGTCCTCTTTGGACACTTCACCATTAAGTATTTCTTCTTTACCATTATTTGATTAGTATAAAGAGCCCGTCCATAGATGATAGTAAAGATAGCCCTCCATGCAGTCATAATATCAAAGATAAAGAGGGTATTCCTCTTACTATAATCCAACATGGTAGTCCTCCCCATGATGGAATTAATTGAGAAAGTTCTCTCAGTAGTAGTGTTTCATTTCATCAAAATTGGTCTTACCCTTGGTGATTTAATAATGACAAAGCCTTCCTACTATGAGGAACTTCAGAAAATAGCATCAGTCATGTCTCATTCCTTATCATTCACAAGTGAAATCATTTCTCAACCGGAATACATCCCATGGAGTCATCCATTCTCCGAACCCCCCCTTGGATCTCTTTCCTTACATCATGATAGAAGAATTCCCTAACAATCATGTTGTTTATGATAAAGTAGTAGGAAAACATCTATATTGGTCAAACTAGGTTGAATAGCCTCTGTAAAAAGATGAAAATGACATTCTAAACATGAGGAAAAAACCTTCTAAAGATGATGTACCAGTCATGTTATGGCCTATAGCCACCCCTCAATACATCATTCGAGAAGTGTTTTCAGAAGATTGTGTACATGAAATCCGCCTCAACATATGTGAAACTCTTCATCACATGAGAGAAAAAGTATACCCTATGATGAGTATTGAATTCACATCTATGTAATAGAAGGGATGAAACACCAAATTTACTTAGCATCTCTCCTAGCTACATGACATCCAAATTTTGAGAAAAAACAAGGATCCCTTCAACGTGAACACCTCAACACATTAGAAATATTTACATAGCTGATCAATGATTCCCAATTTGTTGTTCATATCAGAGGATGGGGAAAACATGGAGTTACATTTCGACACGCTTCCTAACTAGTAAATCCCACTAAAAGTGGCAACATGAAATGTCATAGCTTCAGGTCCTCTTCAACAAATGGACTCTATTCACAAACAACATCATGATCAAAAAAAATTGGACCCAACCAACTCTCACCGACATCAGGCTAGAAAAGAGTGGGATATTGATATTATTTTTCCGTAGGTATCTTAAAATATCAAGAAATACTCTCTCTTAGTAGAATTCAGTCATAAGATAGCACAAATGTCATAAATAATGCAATGATCTTTGGAAGAGGGTGATTCAGGTGCAAACTAAATGTTGAACTCATCCCATGTTTGAACAGAACTCTGTAAAATTATAATAGAATCCATGAGAGTAGCATTCACTATAGTCTAAATCAACCCCAGCTCGTAGGGCTGAGGGATTTTTCAACAAAACCTTCGAGGTCAGCAAACCAAGACTGAAGATTTGTGAAAGAAGAATGGTAATAGACCATCCATCTGGGATATGGTATTTTTCACCTCAACAAAATCCTCCTCAATAAATATCAGTCTTATCCTGATTAGGGTAAACACCATATAATGGATCATCATGGTTTATCTCATCTAGTTATGTGATATCCTCATAATAAATGCGTACGACTACACTATATGGAGATTCCCTTCATATTACCATCCTCCAAACATCTCCTAGAGAATTAGAGGAGAGGACAAGGCCTCATGGAGGGTGTAGAAGAAGGTAGTCTCATAATGACACTGATAGAATACCTACAATGCATTACACATTAGTGAAAATAATTAACACTTCCCCTACAGACCCAGTAGGCCATAAGTATAATTCAGAGGAGGATATGGAAGAGGAAATTTTGTTAAAAATATGGAACACACTGAAACAATTGAAGTAGGTGTGCATACCCTAAACCATAGGCTTTACCTAAATTTGTGAATTACCTCAAACAATTCAGTATTACCTCCTCAGAGAGCATCCAACAAGGAAAAGGGTAAAGGTAATATTACACCTCTCCCACCTCCTCAAGGGGTTGGATCCCTTACGCTTGAGACAATATTTTCTCAACAAGAGGAATAGGTGAATGAATTGAGGAGAATCATTACATAACTACTTTGAGGCATCCTTCTTGTTGGATATGTTCTATAAGAATATCCTCAACTCGCATTCCCAAAAATATCACCTCAACAAAGTGGGTTTTCTATAGCAATAAAAATGGATCTAGAACATCCACTCAAAGTGGAATACAAACAACTAATATACATGGATCCCACAGAAGCATATTTGGAATTCCCTTCATTGGGTGCACAACTAGAATAGGGCCATTCACATCCCTATTGGCCTACCCTTATAGGTTACCCATGATAGATATTGGAAGTTCTTCCACATATGTCTCTATTGGATACTTCCCCTATTCAAGATCCTACTCATCCATACATTCTTTAAGAGATCCAGAATACCATTTATTTTCTAAAGGATCAATTAAAAGACAGGGATGAACGGTGTTTGTCAGTGAAACCAGATAAGAAACCTTACCCCGAATGGGCTGATCCCACTATTCTACCGCAGGACTTCGAGAATCCTAAATTACAAATTTTCAATGGATATAGTGTCCTAGAGCAGTATTTGACACATTTCATGTCCCACTATGATCCCATGATGGGGACCCCATAAAAACAAGAGGCGGATAAACTCAAGTGCTTCATGAAATCACTATAGGGACCATCCTTTGTATGGTACACTAGCTTACCTGATCCATCAATTACATGGTGGGAAGATCTCCTTTGGATGTTTCTATTCTAATTTAGCTTGACGTTATAGAATAAAAAATTTATCAACCTCTCAAAATGTAAAACATTGAGATAATAAGAGGTTCTCAAATTTCATTTCTCAGTGTAAAGGGTTGACATGCTCTTTAAACCTTCAACTTCATCAAGAAGACTTGTTTCCCATCTATATATAAAATATTCATGATGAGTTTCACACACCACTCATCCATATGAAATATATAGGAGGGTTTTGGGACCTCCCTGAGATTTATTAAAGAGTGGAAGAATATATCACACAAACTAAGGCTATATCCTGAGTAATTCCATCATCTTAGTGAAAGTGAATGGGGAAATAAGAGGCTACCAATATTACCCTTAAGCCGACAACTACACCCGCTCCCACTCCAAAACCCACACTATATCATGCAGTTACACATATTGAGCATCATAAAAAACTCCCACCTCACCAGGATGATCATAGAAAGAAAATGTTAAAATAGTATGAGGAGATGAAGAAAATTTTCTATTCTTTTCAAAGTGACCAAGTACCTAGCTACTTCTGCAACATCCAAGCCTGGATTACCATCAAAATCAGTAGTTGTACTAGTTGGGTCACATGGAATCAATCACGCCTCCCTATATGCCAGAGGCTTTTGACTAGTATAGAGGGTATAAGGAGGTGATAACAGGGAAACTATACCCCCATGATCAGAGTCATATTGCAGTGTAACAGATATAAATAGCAAACAATAGTTGAAGAAATAATAAATGAATGATAAAGTAGTAGTAGAATAATATTATAACTAAAAAATAGTGTCAAAAGATATATTATAAAAATAATGCTTGATAGATGATGATACAAAAACTAAATAGTAAAAAAACATCATGATTTATAATATAGTACACTACAAGACCCAAGAAAAGAAAATAACTAAAAATACCAAAGGCAATCTCCATGAGAATCCTGATCTCCCTCTCAATCCTGTGCTCCAAACTACCAGGTACAACGTGAAATAGAATAAGCATGAATCCATGGTCCTCCAAATAATAAAGTCTACTAGGGCACCCAAGTGCAATGGTGGCCCAAGAAGCATGTGAGATAATAATCTCAATCGGTCGGTACCCACAGTGTCTATCCCAATACATACAGTGCAATATAAACTAAGTAGTGTGAAGGTATAAAGAAAAATAATAAAATGGAAAAAAAGAACAACCACCCATCCATGTTCCTAAGGGACACCTGATGGATATACCGACTTCATCTCATATATGGAATAAGTCTGACCAGGAACTATATGATATATATATATATAGTATGGTTGTACATAGAATCCTCCAATATTAACCAAGTTCATTCCAATGACAAATGGTCATATACCTGGGATACTATCTCTAGCAGGACTGAGACATAACACACAAAATTCCATCACCAGGGGAATCACTCATGGTTTATCCCTAGTCCAACTCCAAGAGCTCTCACTGTCTCATGGAAATCAATATGGAAGATCACACTGTCTTCCTACTCAAGGATATCATGGTAATTTGGAAATTAGTGTTGGGTGGATGGGAATGTAACTCACAGACATCCATCACCAAGTGTAGTGGTCATAGTCTATCTCCTGGCCCAACTCCATGAGCTCTCATGACCTCTGGGAGATCAACAAGGAAGCTCCCACGGTCTTCCCACTCAAAGGCTCTCATGATCCTTTGGAAATAAAAACATATTCACATTTATATATGTAAGTCATGAGGAATAACCTATCATGAAGCTTACCCATCCAGTCCAAAATACTATAAGAGGCATAATCATACTTGTGATTTTAACATGAGGCAGTACCTATCATGTAAATATTTATTCAGCCCTTAAATATAATTAAGGCACACTCATTGGTCACTGGTGTAATTAAGGCATAACATCTTCAAAATTCCTATTAAATCATTTAAAATGACATGGTTACCTATTAATTTTCAATAATGAGTAAAATCCTCTCATGCAATCCGTTAACCACCTCCAATTCCCCTTTAAAACATTTCAATTATAGAGTGTAAGTCACCATGAACAAATCAATCAATATAATTCATGTCATTTAATTAAACATAAAAAGAAGAATAACCATTAACATAATTCACTACATGAGTCACTACCTCTCATGTTCCAGGATAACCATTTTTAGTTCCATCTAACTCATTCGATTCATTAAAACATGGAAATACCATTTATAAGATCAAAGGGGATCACTCAAAGGGTATCACTAACAATTGTTCATTTACCTACTTGGGTAAATCTTATTCATTGATCAAGATATTAAAATTATAATATGGGCCCAAAAGTCATTTAGAAATTTTACGTGTCACTTAGGAAATTACCTACATGGGTAATGTCATTTTAAGGTTGGGCCAAGACTTAAGAAGGGCTTGGGTTCACTAAGACATTTAGTGAGAGAGGAAACTCATTTAGAGTAATCAAAAAGGCCATGTCCTAACATTCAATATATCAAAAATAACCTCAAATCATAAAAATAAGGTCACCTCAATAATCCAAGAAATCTAAATAAACAATAAATCATCACTGTGAGTTTTTGCAAACAACTCACCTCCGTTGGAGGGGTTTTATTACCAAACCATGACTTTATTTATCAAGAAAAACATTGAGCATCATTAGCAAACATATTATTCTAGAAATTAAATTAAATATAACAAAATATAATTAAGTGGGAGGATAAATTAAATTTAAAGCATTCTTCAATTAAAGAGGCAAGGATATGAGTCCTACCTTAAGCAGTAGACCCAGCCGACACTCAACACTTGTCAGATTTGGCGGCAACCACTCAAAACTTCCCGACACTCGCACACACATACATTCTTATACATACATACATACATACATACATACATACATACATACATATATATATATATATCCATTAATCCAAATAAAATATTCCCCTCACTATGAGGGAATACATAGGATGAATATATATATATAGACACACATACCTATGTATGTGTGTGTGTGGTATCAAAGATGATTAAAACTTCCTACAACAATTACTAGAACCATAAAAACATAGAGGAAAGGTTCAAAGAACCCCAATAAAATTACCAGGAACCCATAAAACCCTTAATACCCTAAACTAAAGGGTGAAAAACCAAGAAACAAGAATAGAACCTCACCTCGGTTGGCAGCAGTGAACTAAATCGACCCCCGAACATGACCCAGGAGACCCTTCGCATACCCTAACATTAGGAGAAACAATAAAAATGGATCAACCCTAACACTAGGGTTTTCGGCAAAACCATGTAGGTCAACGAGAGACAAAAAAACGGCCATGAAAAGGAAGGAGACAAGGGAATAAGGTCTTACCATCAATATTCTAAGAAGAAAGCACAAGAAATCGGTTGTAAATTGAAGAACCAAGGAGTCCCTAGAAGAGGGGTGTCACACAACCCAAGGGAATAGGGAGGGGTGTGCATCGCGATCCAAAAGGGGGAATAGGAGTAGGGTGGTATGTTTTAATTTTTATTTAATTTTAATTTTAATTTAATTAATTTCTTAAATAAGAAAAAACTACATGGTTTTTCCCGCACGGTTTTCCGAACTGTGTGCAAACCGTGTGGTGTAAAGTGTTTAGGAACTACCTCTAAACACCAACCATGCGGGATAGGTGCATGGTTTTGGAAATAGTGTGTAGCCCATGTGCACTGCCTCTACCCACATGCACCAGGGAATACAATTATCTACTGAGGGCTACACAGTTTCAGACAAACCGTGCACCCTCTACAGGCTTCCAAAACTTAGAAAACTCGGGCTTGTCGATTACAAAACTTGATGAGACACCCAGGTAACTAATCGATCCTTCACCCAAGTACAAAAACATTACCTATGAGGGTTACAACCCTTGAATTTATGTTTCAAATCCCAGTTTTAAAAATGGTTCATCCATTAAATAAAAAAGTTCAAATTCCCTCTAAAGTTTTGTCCAGTTCGAAACTTGGGATGTTACAACCTCCACACCATAGAACTTACCATCCCCGAGAAGCCTCTAGGAACAATTAACACATCTCCCAACCTATGAGGGTTGTGAAGACCCATTAAAATGGTTATGTTTCATTTCCAAATGTCCAACACACCTTCAAGCTTATTCTCAAGCACAAGACACTTAATCCATT
The DNA here is from genome assembly GCA_963277665.1 of Viscum album. Classification (NCBI taxonomy): domain Eukaryota; kingdom Viridiplantae; phylum Streptophyta; class Magnoliopsida; order Santalales; family Viscaceae; genus Viscum; species Viscum album. The sequence goes on from OY728167.1 coordinate 693,218,063, forward strand.
AAGATTCAATCAAACGCTCACCTTCCACCGAAACACCAAGACGATGCTCACCCAAGACTGTTCAAATAGAGACACGATCATGTCATAATCTCATCAAGCACTCAACCAAAGGTTCTCCAAACCATTTTCCTTATCATCGAAAGGATAAATTTCAATCCACGGTACCTTCCACCATTGGAATTTCCTATGATACATGCCTCTAAGAATTCTAACAATGCCTCTAGTGTGTTTTCTTTAATGGGGTGAACCCTATAACCTCTGAGGTCAAAAACAATAACCTCACTTGAATGAAATGGTCAAACCCCCTAATCAACCAAACTAAAACTGGTCGGATGATCTTTCTGTGAAAGGCATAGCCGACCTTTACACCAAACCCGCCTTAATCTGGTTGTGGGTTTTAAACAATTCCCTCCCAACCATAAGAATTAAATAGGAAGAAAACAACTTGATCTATCCAACTAACTATTTCTAAAGATGCTCGGCTTAAATGGTCGGAGAACTACCATCGGAAGGACGATTCCTTCTCCAAAGGTATCTTGCGTTTATCATAGACACATCCACCGAATCTCGCAACTAACTTTCAATGACGTTCCTTGGTCAAAACATCACCTGAACCTTTAAAATGTCATAAACCAACACAACAAAAGGAATGACCCATCGATCCCAACCGTTTTAAAACTTTAGAGTGGTGTAAGACCATCGATCTCTTAGTGCATCAAGGATGACATCAAGATAGGGGACATGTGTGTCTCTTAGAAGAATACACCAAGAGGATTTTCACGGTTTCAAGTGAATAATAACCAATTACTAGAAATAAGAAAAGTTAAACCACAACATATCTACTTTAAAGAAGAAACTCGGCTTCACCAGCCGATGAACTGCCATTAACAGAACCAAAATACCTTGTCCACATGAGGTATCACGTGATTGTTCAATGTTTTCCACCGAAGTTTAACCATGACCAAAGGTGTTTCTCGAAGGTTTCATATACATACGACCTCAACAACTTTGTGCTTCTATGCAAGCATCGACACATTTCCAAAACTCCCAAACCTCGGAGGAATTCAAACACGATCAACCATTCCCAAAATAAATTTTAGGTAGTGTTACTTCTTCTTGGAAGGTCACATTTACCAGATTCAACATTAAGCTCCCCACCTTATGAGTTTCCTAGTTGATGATAGAGAATAGGCAGACCAGCCGCTCACAAGTACACTAGGTAATATTCTCCCTATTGAACGTGTGACTCTCCTTTGAGCCATGATCACCACATAAAATCATAAAAGTAAAAAACTAAACCGACCGTTTTTTAAAAACACCTGAGTCTCTAGAAATTCCTCCTGAGCATTGGGATGAACTTGATTCATTTAACTCGAAATTCACTCTACCATAGAGATGACCCGAAATCGTACACAATAGCACTAGGCTCAAAAAAACTATAGAACTCAATAGGTTTATTATAAAATTTAGCACTTTATGGGTACTGAGTACGTGAACACATACTACCCCGAGGTTTCAAAGAAAGGAAGATCATCCTAGATACCACCCATAGGCTTACTATCCCTATGAAATCCTGTATCATATGGTCTATACAAAAGATTTATCTTATATTTGTATTTTCCCATATGATCATTAACCTTGATGACAACATTCTGAGTTGTCCATCACTAAAGGAAATAAGAGAGTCAAGAAACCTCTGAAGCGGCTGAACATGCCTTAGGAATGTCTAACCCACTGAAATCGATCATTGATCAATGATAGCACCCAAATCAAGGGTCAAGGAAACAATGACCACCTATCCGAACAAGGGTGTCATTTTGAAATGAAGAGTCCTACTAGGGACAATGGTACCCAAATGGAACCAAACATCAAACTCATTGGATTCATCAAGGCATTTAAGTTCTAAGGGTGTTATCCACTATGGGTTAGCCCCTTATGAAAGCATAAGCAGTGACCTTGTCACTAGGTCACATTGATAGAAGTCTCTAGGCTCAACATGCATTCATCTAGACATTATTAAAAGAAAAAGAACACCTAAAAAAATTATCACGTTTCCATTTCAAAGTTGCACTGAAAGAAGTCTTAAACTACCCTTACATGAGGGTATTATCAAGGGACACCACCTAAGGGTTCTGTTTTCATGTATTTACAATAATTATCATTTAAATAATTAAAAATAAAAAAAAATTAATTCAAAACATCAAGTTCCATTTAAAAAAGAACTAGGTAACTTGATTTAGCTAGTAGCTCAAAGAAAAAGCAGGCAAGTCTCAATAAAATTCCTTTTTAAATAAAATTTAGTCATAATTAGTAAATTTATCAAAATAAATTCATTTTAACTGATAAGGATACATAGGAGGTTCTCAATAATCCAAATTGGGTTCATTATCATGAAACCCAATAGAATTTTCTTAACCATTGAAATTATAAACACCCATAAAGGGTCATATCCAAATAAACATGCCCCAACTAACCTACTTGGGTCCAATTGAGAATTTAGAAAGGTAAAAAATTCATTTTATATTAAACCTCTACATGTAGAACCATTTTTAAATATAAAACATGGCCATACATATGTTAAACGGTCATATAGGCTACCATCCCACAATTTATGAATCACCCATACACTCCATCAATTGAATATTGGATCTAATTAATCACAACTAATACCATTTCAGAATACAATATTCTCATATACAATGTTTCAATTCATATGGGTGGGAATCTATCATCCTATAAAGAACCCATATACTATACAAGTGTCATTTGGATCCCATTTAATCAAAATTAAATCATTTAACATTTTAAATTTAGCATCCTTTTATGATGGTTCAATTACATGGGTTACCTTTTCCCAGTTATTAGGTTCACATACACCTTACAATTGAAAAACAGCTCTCGTCGTAATCTCAACCAATAAATTTTACCCTATGCAACCAATTATAACATCATAGCTAGGCATGTTACAATATACAGTAAACATATAATAATTCTAATGAACATTGGCATTGAAATCTAAATAAATTTCAAGCATGGAAGATACAAGAAGTCATACTAAAGAAAGAAAAATCACGGAATAGAACTCAAGGCACTCAATTCAAACTTATTAGGAAACCTACTAATGAAAATACATGGCATGGAACAAGAATGACATGTTATTTTTTTCTATGTGCCTACTATGATGCATGTAATGTTTTGTGCTTTCCATACCAGGCCAAGGGTAAAATTCCAGAAAAATTTATAAACCAATAAGAAGCAGAAAATACTACAATAACTTGAGAAATCATAATCAAATGTTACTCCAACAACATGAAAACATTACCGGCCCTGGCCACTTGGTCATTCCCCATACATGGGATGATCATTCCCAAGAACAACTATTAACCAAGTGCTGAAACATTTGTAGTCTCCTATATACCAACCCAGAATAGTGATATAAAGGAAACAATTAAGCTCTGATACCACTTATAACATCCCAAACCGACTTAGCATCAAAACTAGTAGCCATACTGGTTGGGTCACTTGGCCTCAAGAACACCTCCCCATATACCTAAGGCTGATGACTAGCAGTGAGGGTCTAATGAGGTGATAGCGGGGAGACTATACCCTCATGATTAGAGTCTCACAACAGTGTAATATATATAAATAGAAACAAAAATGGAAGAAATAATAAATGAATGATAAAGAAGTGGAAGAATAATAGTATAATTGAACAACATTGGCCAATGCCAGTTTATACAAATAATTCTTGATAGATGATGATACATAATCTAAATAGTATACAACATGCTTTACAATATAGTAAAATACAAGTCTCAACAAAAATAAAATAACTAAAAAACCCAAAGGCGATCCCCATGAGTATCTTGAGCTCCTTCTCAGTCTTGTGCTCCTAACTCCTTGGTACAATGCATAACAACATAATAAAGAATCCAAGGTCCTAGAAATAAGAAAGTTTACTCAGGTATCACAGTGCAATGGAAGCCTGATCAGGGTGTGAGATAATAATCTTAGTAGGTCTTCATGCATGGTGTATAGCCCAATCCAGATAGTGCAATATAAACTGTACCATGTGTAGGTATAAAGAATAATAATAAAATGGAATAAATTAAAAACCACCCATCCACTTTCCTAAGGGACCCCTGAATAATATACCTGCTTTGTATCATATCCATAATAATCTTGATCATGAACTATATATATATATATAATAATAATATATATATAGTATGGTTGTACATAGAATCCTCCTATATTAACCAAGTTCATTCTGACGCCAAATGGTTATATAACTGGGATACTATCTCTGGCTAGACCAGGATGTAATGCACAAACATCCATCACTAGGGGAATTTCTCATGTTCTATCCCCTAGTCCAACTCCAAGATCTCTCATGGTCTCATGGAAATCAATATGGAATCTCACACGGTCTTCCTACTCAAGGATCTCATGGTCCTTTGGAAATTAGTGCAAGATAGACTGGGACGTAACTCACAAACATCCATCACCAAGGGTAGTGCTCATGGTCTTTCCCCTAGCCCAACTCCATGATCTCTCATAGTCTCTGGGAGATCAAAATGGAAGATCTCACAGTCTTCCCACTCAAAGGCTCTCATGGTCCTTTGGAAATCAAAACATATTCACATTTATATATGTAAGGCATGAGGTAACACCTCTCAGGAAGCTTACCCATCTAGTCCAAAATAGTGTAAGAGGTATAATCATACATGTGATTTTAACATGAGGTAGTACCTCTCATGTGACATATTTATCCAACCCTTAAATATAATTAAGGCACACTCATTTTTCACAAATTTACTTAAGGCATAAAATCTTAAGCATTTACATTAAAGCATTTATAATGACATGGTTACCTATTCATTTTTAATCATGAGGTAAATCCTCTAATGCAATCCATTAGCAATCTACAATTACCATTTAAAACAATTCAATTATGGTGTGCTAGCCACCATGAACAATTCACTCTATATAATTCATGTCATTTAATTAAACATAAAAATGAGGTATAACCATTTACATAATTCACTACATGAGGCACTACCTCTCATGTTCTAGGTTAGACATGTTTGGTTCCATATAACTCATTCAATTCATTAAAACATTGAAATACCATTTATAAGATCAAAGGGGGTCACTCAGAGTATACTGCTAACAATTGGGAATTTACCTACTTGGGTAAATCCTATTCATTGAGCAAGCTATTCAATTTATAAGATGGAAACAAAATTCATTTATAAAGTGTAAGTGTATCTTAGGAAATTACCTACATGGGTAACGTCATTTTAAGGTTGGTCCAAGATTAAGAAGATCTTGGGTTCACCTAGACATTTAGTGATGGAGGCAACTCATTTAGGGTCATCAAAAAGGACATGTACTAACATTCCATATATCAAATATAACCTTAAGGAATAAAAGTAAGGCCACCTCAATAATCCAAGAAATATAAATGAACAATAAATCATTACGGGGAGATTTCACAAATATCACACCTCCATTAGAGGGGTTTTATTACAAAACCATGACATTATTTATCAGGAAAAACATTGAGCATCATAAGAAAACATCTTATTCCAAAAATAAAATTCAATATAACAAATCCAAATTAAGTAGGAAGATAAATTCAATTTAATGAATTCTTTAATTAAAGAGGCGAGGATAGGGATCCTACCTTAAGCATTAGACCAAGCAGACACTCAGTACTTTCCAGATTTGGTGGCAACCACTGAAAAACCACCCCGCACTCACACACACATACATTCTTATATATATATATATATATATCCTTTAATCCTAATCATGTATTCCCCTCTCCATGAAGTAATACGTATGAGGAAGATACATGCATACATACATACATACATACATACATACGTACATACATACATACATACATACATACATACATACATACATACCTATGTATGTGTGTGTGCACCATTAAAGATGATCAAAACTCCATACAAGAATTACTAGAACCATAAAAACATAGTGTAAAGGTTCAAAACACCTAAATAAAATTACCAATAACCCATAAACATATTAATACCATAAACTAAAATGTGAAAAACTAAGCATTGGGAATAAATCCTCACCTTGGTTGGTAGCGGTGAACTGAATTGACCCAAACCACTTCGCCTTCGGCAATGGTTTCCAGAATAAACATGAAGATGACCCGGGACACCCTTCGCATACGCTAACATTAGATGAAACAATGAAAATGGATCAACATTAACCCTAGGGTTTTTGGTTGAACCATGTAGGGTGATGGGAAACCAAAAATCGGCAATGAAAATAAAGGAGACAAGGGTATAAGGTCTTACCATAGAGATTCGAAGAAGAAAACGCTAGAAATCGGTTAGAAATTGAAGAACCAAGGAGGCCCATAGAAGAGGGGTGTCACACGACCCATCGAAGAAGGGATGGGTGTGTACCACGATCCATAGGGAGGAAGATAAATAGGGTGTTATGTTTTAATTTTTATTTAATTTTAATTTTAATTAAATTTATTTCCTAAAGCAGAACAAATTGCACGGTTTGTCCCACATGGTTTTCCAAACTGTGCGGTGTACAGTGTATAGGTACTACCTAAAAACACTAACAGTGCGTCCTAGGTGCATGGTTTGGGAAACCATGAACAACCCATGTGCATGGCCTCTTCCCACCTACAGTAGGCCATATGTTTAGCTACTGAGGGCTGCAAGGTTTTAGAAAAACCATGTTCCATCCGTAGGCTTCCAAAACATAGAAATCCAGGCCCCACCACTTCTGAAACTTGATGAGACACCCAGGTTACCACTAGAGCCTTCAACCAAGTCCAAAATCATTTCCTAGGAGGGTTCTGATCCTCATATTTATGTTCTGATTCCCAATTTTAAAAATAGTCAGTCCAGTAAATGAAAAAGTTCAAATTACCTTTGAATATTTTTCCAGTTTGAAATACGGGATGTTACAACTTAATCTAAACATTTGAAAACAACTTGATCAAGTTTCCAAAGACCAATAGTACCATAAATATAGTGACAAAGATATCCCAAACTATTTCTTCTTCCATCAAGTATTTGAGCACAACATCTAGGAAGGTTTCATTTTCAAATACATCTTATAGAAGATGGTTGAATATGGGAAAGTAAATTTGGGAAAGCCACCTACTCAGGTATCATATGTCACTACCACACATACAAATTAAAAGAATTAATGTCAATAAGTTAATATAAAGGGTATAAAGAATTTCAATAACTGTATGGTCAAAAAAATGATCAACCAGACTCATGTTATCCCTTGAGAATAGTTGAAACATCCAACTATTCCCTCAATCGCTTCTATTATGACACAACTAACCCCTTCGTTGTCAAAATCCTCAAAAGGATAGTATTCCAAAAAGCGACATGGACAAAAGATAAAGAAGAAAACACAGGAAGAATATCTTATTTCAAGGACAAAATTGTCTTTAGATTTAGCGAACTTCATGCCTACAGTTCTAGAAGAACGGGAACCGACCCGCCAATAATACAAAAAGGGTCAACCTTCTAGACATAATCTTCAATAGATGAAGAGTTGATATTAAGTACCATTAATGTTATTCACATGATGTATCCATTATCAAATTATGAGTCTAACTATGAACCCAAATTCCCTACATTCAATTGGGGAACTGGGGGAAGAGTTCACCAGAGTGAGGATATAGGTGAATACGCAGTCCTTCCATGAGTCACTAGTCTAATTGCATCCCTCCTTGAACTATCTATGTGACCAAAAGTAGTTGGAGATCTCTATAATGATATCATAATGAATAATAAAGTTCCCCCACACATGACAGGGTCTTCCTTGACATGATCATCCTAGATAATCATCTATAGGATATGTCATTACCCAATCAGCCTCAGCGTGTAGGTAAAACAAGTATACCTAATCCACCAAGAGCATAAGCACCTCCAATTCCTATTATAAGGGTAAATCTGTCCACATAAAGTAATTTAGTTCATAATGAACCTATAAAAGAGCATCCCCATAACAGAAAGTGCATCCCATTGTACTATAAGTATGATGTTTTTAAATAACTAACCCTGTTGTCGGCTAAGTTTTCAATATTTTATGCCTTGAGTCTATCAAAAGACCTATGGGAAGAACTCATAGAGGCTTTGTAAAGCCCTAAAGAATTTGAAGTTTAATTTACCACTGCCTAAGTGTACCGTGTAGATAATGATCCTACGGAATTCCACACGATCATCTCTTTCATAGACCAAGATAAGGATTCCATTATAAAGGGACATTTCAGACCCATGTATATATCTGGTAGGAAAAATAACATTGATATCCTATTAGCCTTCATTGATAACATATCAGGAATCTACCTCATTCCAATCTGAACACTTCCTCAACATGGTTTCAATGAATCTCACTTGTACCCCTCCAATTTAATGTTACAGGGTTATGAAAAGAATGATCAAAAGCCTCTTGGTAAAGTCAAACTTAGAACTCAGTTTGGGGATCTCGTGTCTAACTCATAATTCAGGGTTGTTCATCAATATACAGCCTTCAACGTTCTTCTAGGAACACCATGGCTACATTAGTATGCGGTTATCCCCTCATCATACCACCAATGCATCAAATATTGTATCGATGAAAAAATTAGTACATTACATGGTGACAATTCCCCCATTAAAATCTTGTTTGTCATGGTACATTGATGCAGGATTCTACCAAAGGGAATAGAAAAAATCTATGATGAAAAATGCAACTTGAATAAATGACCTGAAGGTTCTGAAGATGATTATGGCTAACACTTTCAACCAGATCAGCATAATGTATGTGTTTTCTATCAACCAAATCAAAGGGGTTGACTAAAATTTGAGTACACATCCAGCGATTTATGTGTTTTCGGTTGTTAAAACTAAACCAAGAAGCACTGGAGAATTTTTCAACTCTCTAAGAATTATTAAAATCCTGGATGGAAATGTATTCATTCCATCCCCCAAGATTCAAAAAATTCATGTCTAATCAGCTAGTATAGAATAATTCATCATGTTAAAGGGATAAAATTAAGATCTGGATTCTTAGTCCCTTGTCTCCCCTTCATAGCTACAAAAGTCCTTTCACCATCAATAAACCCAAAATTAGTTGCTTCATCTTATGAATGTCCAAATTTATACACCACCCCTAACTCTAAGAAACTTTCTTAATCACCTACTTCCCAAAAAGAGGAAGAAGAGGTAAAGCTTGAGTAAGAGGATGTGGGGGGAGAACGCAGGGACACCCCTACAACATTTGAAGAAGGTGAATCCCACTATTGATGAACTCAAAGAAAAAAATCTAGGTATGAATAAAGATCCATTACCCACATTGATTAGTGCATCCATGAATTTTGAAAAATAGAAGGTATATACATACTTCCTAAAGCAACACTAGGACATGTTTTCCTAAAATTACACAGTTATTCTAGGCCTTGATCTCGAGGTGGCCACCAAAAACATGGCTTTTCTAGAAGACTTTCGGGGATACAAACAAGTGGCTTGATGGAAACACCTAACTCATGCCTCCAAAATTGAGGTTGAAGTGGATAATCTCATCAAAGATTACTTCATTACGGAATTGTGGTATATGAAATAGATAGACAACATTTTTCCAGTGATGAAAAAGAATAATAAAATCATAGTTTTAATTGACTTTCAAGATCTCAAATGGAACTGTCTGAAAGATGAATTCCTAGTTCCAATCACAGAACTTCTAATTGATGTGATGACTAGTTATCAAGACCTCTCCTTCATGGATGTATTTTAAGGGTACAACTAAATTTGTATGGCCTCGAAAGATGTATAATCCACCACCTTCAGATCCCCCACCCTAGGATTATTCTATTATCAAGTAATGAACTTTCGATTAAAGAACACCCATTCCACATAGCAATGTTCTATGAATCGTGTCTTAAAACCTTTTTGGGGAAGTTTTTTGAATTATTCATTGAAAATATAATGGTTAATTCCTAACAATGTTCTCACCACTTGGATGATCTGGACACCATATTCAACAAGCTACAACAACATAGCCTGAAGATGAACCCCTTAAAATGTGGTTTTAGTGTAACCTCAAGAAAGTTTCTCAGCTTCATCATACACCATCATGACATCAAAGTTTCACCTGATAAAAAAAATTATCCTTAGAACGTCACCTCCTCAAAATCTTAACGAGTTTAGAGGACTTAAAGGACACTTTGCCTATATCTGGCGCTTCATAGACAACCATGTAGGAAAGTGTTTTCCCTCAACCAATCATATGAATAAGGGGGTAACATATTAGAGGAATAATTATTGTCATGAAGAATTTGACAACCTTAAGAAATACCTCTTGATTCCACCAGTATTAATGAAACTTGTTAAGGGAAAGAGACTCATTCTATATGTGATGGCCCTGGAGCGATCTATGGAAACCTTACTTGCATAGAATAATGATACTAGGAATGAAAATACCCTTTATTATCTCATTCAAACCATGCTCGATGCTAAGACTCGCTATTCAAACATCGAGAAGATATACCTGACATTAATCTTCATGGTTTAGAAATTGAGCCACTACTTACAGCACAATGAGGTCCAATTGGTCTCTTGTAATAACCCACTAAAATAAATCCTCAATTTTCCTATGTTTAAATGAAGTTTGGAATGGTGGGTGATTATCCTGTATCATTTTGATATACAATTCATGCCTCAGAAAGTAATGAAAGTCCAGGCCTTGGAAAAATTCATTACAAAACACTCGTTTATAGAAACAACATCGTTAAATACCAAATTTTCAAATGAAGATTTCTTTTCTATTCAAGACATCCCCCAAATGTGGGAAATGTATTTTGATGGAGCATCGAAGAGCCCAACAGAGATGAGAAAGGAAGACCCTAATCTCAAAAAAGTTGGGTTAAGGATTGTTCTTATCTCTCTAGAAATGGCATTCTTGTCTTACTCCTTATTATTAGAAGGTTATTCTAACAATGGGGTGGAATATCAATCCCTCATTTCAGGTCTATAACTAGAACTCCAAATACCATTGGACCACCTAGAGGTGAATGGTGACCCAGAGATGTTAATCAAACATATCATCAGAGATTATATTATCAAAAAAGAAGATTTAATACCCTTAATTGGATATGTCCAAGGGTTAATGGAAGAATTCCACTTGTAACCAACACGGACTCATGTATCACAATCGTAGAGTTCCCAGGAAGATACATTGGAAAACATTGATATTAATTTTTAAAATACAAACCAGGACAAAATGGTCATCAAAATTGCACATCGTCGAATGGTCTCACCTTTTGTTCATGTCATAACATAAGAGATTAATGAAGTCAGTCCTATCCCTGGGCCATATGGTCCCACAACTAAGTGGATGATTCCAATAATATACTACCTTTATGATGGAGTACTCCCACTGGATAGATTTGGGAAAGGGAATATCTTATGGAGAGAAACCAACTTCACTCTTTATGATGGACCAAATCACTAGAATTCCCTATATAAATGAGGCTTTGATGGAGTCCTTATCAAATGTGTTGATGGATAAGAAACCATTATTATCATGAAATAATTATACTTTGGATCTTATGGTACTCTCCAATTAGGATACAAGCTTTACAACCAAATTAAAAGGCTTGGGTACTATTGGACCACTGTGACATAGAAATGTAAGAATTCACCAAGAATATCATTCCTTCCAAGTGCATCCCAACATCATCCATCAAACCCTAGATTTTTTACATACAAATAAATACTCCTAGAAATTTTATATATGGGGAATGGATTTTGTGGGTTCATACCCTCCAACTACGGCTAAGAAGTTCAAATACATCTTAATTGCTATTGATTTTTTCTTCAAATTGGATGAGGCAATACCCAAAAATAATTCAGGGCCAAAATCATTGATAGATTTATTAAATACAACATAATTACCATATTTGTTGTCCCTCATACAATACTGATGGACAACGACAACAATTTCTTCTCTGCTGAGGTGGAAATTCTATATCAGGAATACAGTATAAAATCCAACCATTCATCCTGCTATCATGCATTAGCTAATAGATAGATAGAGGCCTTTAATAATACCCTATCAAACATACTCTAGGAGATGATGGATAAAGATAAAAAATTCATGTCCTAAAAATATATTGCATTATTTATGGGATTACTGGCCTACAACCCATACTGCCACACAAGAGACCCCATATTCACTGGTATATGGAATGGTGGTAGTCCTAACCATCAAGGTCCAATTTCCATCACTCTGTATTTCCATCTATGACTGGATATCCACATTAGAGAAATACCAAAAATTAATAGATGAATTGGAGTGACTTGATGAGAAAATATTTCATACCTTTCATCACTTGGAGGTCCTTCAAAAGTGAATAGAATGATATTTTAACAACAAGGTCTTCCTTCATTCATTCCTCCAAGGAGAATTGGTACTGGTCCATAGGAATCCAATGATAACAGAAAAGAAGCCTCCAAATCTTGAACCATGGTGAGAGGTACCTTAATCCATATACAAGTTCCGCTCTAACAGAAGTTATTCCTTAATCTCAGTCGATTTATAGGTCATTACAACCCCAACTAATGCAAGGTTCCTGAATAAATACTTCATGTAATCACAAGAAACTCGTCTCAGCTACAAGAAGTTAAATTGTATATCACCATATATAGTCTAATATGTAAGACTCTAAACTAAATAACATATAGTTCTAACTGTGTGATGTTAAACTGCATGGTTCATATCCTTGTTGCATGATGTAAAATTGCACAACATTTCAATCCCTGTTTGAGTGGATCACAATATCCAGTGTCAGTACCTATATCAAACCATCTTTCAAGAACTGCATGCAGATTGATTATCATTCCAATTAGATTCATAGTGATGCCCATATCTCCCATACTGAGTCCATATTTGATAAAAAAAATATCACCCTTTTCTCTGTGTACGAATCATACTTGCATAGGGAACATTTCTTTAACTATGTGTGGCTTGATTCTCATTCTAATGAGATACGTAGTGATGCCAGGGTCTCTAATCCAGGTTTTAGATGCAACAATGAAATAAAATACCCCTTTCCCTATGTATGTATTAGACTTGTATGGGGAACATTATAGAACTATGTGTGACTTGATTATCATTCCAATTAAGATATGTAGTGATTCCTACACCCTAAATCTTGGGCCCATCCATCATTCTGGAAAATATCAAATCCCTTTTTCCCAACATCAAAACTCGGTTTATGTTGGAAAAATTACTTCAAGAACTATGTGTGTCTTTATTATTTCTATAAAAAGATACATAATGACACTTGGGTCCTATAACATAGTCTAGATACAATATTTCTTTCCACATCAGGTGACCCATGTCCTTACTGAAAGACATTAAACTGTACGGCCAATGTCCTCATGTTATGATGATAAACTGTACAATCTCTTCAAGAACTATATGTGGATTGATTCTCATTCTAATGAGATATGTAGTGGTACCTAGATATATAATATTGGGTTCATTCATGACAAAAATAATCCCCCACTCCATGTATAAGATTCATACTTGCAAATATAACCTTTTGATAACTACATGTGACTTGATTCCTACCATCGTAGGATACATAATGATATCCAGATTTTCATTCTTAGGCCCAACCACAACATTTCTCCTCTTTCACGTTGGGTCATCTTCGTCCTCACCACATGATGTTAAAATGAATGGGATTCAAGAACTATGTTTGTCTTGATTATTATCCTAATGTGATACGTAGAAATTCCCAGATCATACCTCCTATCCCATCCACCATAAAATATAAAGTTCCTTGTCATTAATTTACTTTAATTTCCTTAGTGTGGTGGAAGAAACCTTTACCACTCCTTGTTTCTCACATAGATAATACCTCATGTGGGATTAGTAGTTTTTGGAAAAATAGTTCCCTATATAAGTAAGGCATATCAATTTTTATCAAGATTATCATGGTCCTGGCAATAATACCTTAAAAGGTATACTAGATATCCTCATCAAATTATAATAAACTACACGATTTCCTTGAGAACAGTGTGTGTCTTGATTATCATTCTAATGAGATACATAGTTACGTCCAGATATTCAATATTAGGGCTAACTGTAACATGATATAGGAAATTCCCCTACTCTACTATGTATGATTTAGATCTACATAAAAGGATTCAATATGGTGCCTCGCCCTATGCGTGAGCTTGTATTAAAAAAAAGTTTATACACACATGAATTCAATCAGTATGGGGAACCTCTTTAGAACTGCATGTGGATTTATTCTTTCTCTAAAAAGATATGTAGTGATGCTCGGGTCATATAACCTTGTCCATTCACAATATTCCTTTATTTTTTCACATTTAGTCACCTTCATCCTTACTATAAGACATTAAACTGCACAACTAATGTCCTAGAAACGTGAATTTAAATTGAAAAGTACCTCAAGAACTACATGTGGCATGATTCTTAGTCTAGTGAGATACATAGTGACTCCTAATACTAATTTCCTAGTCTTGTACATGGGGTAAAGAAAAATTACCTATCCCCTATATACAAACAAATATCTATGTAGGAGCTCTTAATTCAAATTCCCTCATTAGGGGGTCCACCAAGGAAACAGAGATCCCCCCTTCCTACATATGAGTCAAATTTATGAAAGGTACTCTACCCTTCATGGTCATTATTGGTCTTAACACTTCCTTTGTGCTTGAACATATCCCTTTTACACATTATACTCCTAATTTTGGACACTTTCGGATCATAGTAATCTTTCTTTAGCTACCAGTGATAGAATATCTGATACCTGAGGACTCCTCTGCCTGACTCTATAGTAACACACCCCAGTTGGATATGAATAGTGTCACCCAAAAACAAGTTTTTCAAGAATAGGATTCCATTGTTTGACTATGAAGTAACACACCCTAGTTGTATTTGTATAAATTCACCCAAAAATTGGTTTTCCAACCAGTAGTAACCTCTCCCTTGGGAGAATCCTTTTCTTTCCTTGTATGCTTTGATAACATTATGTTGGAACCCACGTTTTGAATTGTTCTATGGTCATCCCTCACATATTTGTACCATATCCTTTATCTTGATATGAAAAACCCCAAGACCATGGTTTAAAATTTCCTGCCTCACATTCGACATATTCCAGAACAACCTTGGTTCTATATGCCACTTCACCTATCATTTCCCTAATTCTAGTGTCCTAGTCATATGACCTAAAACTGTAAGAACCATATTTCCCACATTTGGGTCAGACCTATGTATGAAACCTATTCCCCCTCATTCATGGGTTTAGTTTTACATGAAATTTTACTTCCATATTCAAGTACTTTTCTTCCACAAAACCAAACCTTGTGCATGGGAGAATACAAATATCCATAAACTTCCTTCGTCCATCTGCAATAGAACATCAGAATTCTTGAGAACTCCTTTTCCGAACTATTCTATAACACTCCCCTATTTTATTTACATAATTCTCCCACAAAATGGTTATGTGAGCCATAGTATACCACTATTTGACTATGCATTAACACACCCCATTTGGATTTAGATAAAGTATCCCACAAAACATGTTTTTCAATTAGTGATAACATTTTCCTCGGGAGGGAACTCCATTATCACCATAATCCCTTTTACCCATGCCACTTTTTAGATCCAGAGAAACCTAGATAATAGTTTACAACTTTCTCATGTAACACCTTAATATAACACCACATTCCTGGAGAGATTACCAAGAATGAGAGAATCATCAATCTTAGATCAAAGCTAAAGACCTTAAATTATAGCCACCATAATTTCCTAATTGTGTGAAATTGAACTTCATAGTATAATGTCTTTTTTTAATGACATTAAACTGCATAGAATAATTTTCTAGTCACATGAAGTTAAACTATACAACAACTTCCTCATTGTAAGATGTTAAACTACATGGTGAATGTTCTAATCGCACGACATTAAACTGCAAGATGCTTCAACCCTTGTTAAAAAGGGACCTTCCATCCCTGACATTGATCTTCTAAAAAAATTACCCTCCTACACACAAGACAAATTAATGTGGAGTGGTTTCCCATTCATGGCTCATTCAAATACACATGCTCTCTTCATTCTTAGACATCCTCCCTTGTAAAAACCACAAATTGTGGTCCTGATAAATCTGAATCTCCATAAAATTTCTTTCACCATTAGTAATATAATGTTGGAATTACTAATAAATCATTTTCCTAAATATGTTTTAACATTCCCAAGTTGGATTTTCATAACTCACCCATCAAATGTTTGGGACTTTCAACCAGAGGGTTCCACTTTTTGACTATGCAGTGACATTCCCTAGTTGGATTTGCATAAAGTCACCTACAAAATGGGTTTGTTAAAAAGTGGTAAATCCATCCTTAGTGGATACATCTTATATTCCTTAATATCATGTTTTAGATTCAGGAACTACAAAATCGTTACTAAAAATTACACATTGGGTATCTGAAAAATTGTGGAACATTCTTGGCCAACAAGCCTTATTTGGGTCATCATTTCAAAACTTATGGTAAAAATTGTTTGAACTAAAACACCTCACTAGTTTGGATTACTTGACATTAAAATTCCCACAAAAATAGACATAGTACTATCTGAATTGAAAAGCCTCAAGGGAACTATGGAAAAAACTTGAGTCTCAGCTCACTAGCCATGTACTCCATGTGGTATAGGCATATAAATCGAGAAATGAAATGAAATAAGCATATAACTTGTTAGGATAAAATCCTAAAAAGGGTAGTCTATGAAGAACCCAAGTCTCTCCCACTAAGTCTTCTCTATATTGGACTTAGAAAAAAATCAGGGTGATGACACAAAATATGAAATGTTTATAGGGTTTCCCATATAAACCTAGAAATAGTAAAACTACATTCTCTAGGCCCCATGGATTAGGAAAAAATTATAGTTTTTCCCCATCCCTATCACTATTGTTATGACTAACTAACGTAAAGATGACTTCCCATGAAAATCAGCTTCAATTTTATGTTATGATTATATAAGGGAAATAGGGATGAGGACATAGATGATTTGAAAAAAAAATCTTTTCATTTATGAGGAAAAAAAATCAGAGAAGCATCCACAAGATGGAGTCTCTTTATCAAACTTTAAAAAACCCATTAAAATAACTCTTCATTTGATGAATGACCTCTAGATACCCATTAGTATCCTATAAAAGCCTATACAATTGAACAAATTCAGTCTTCTCATCCTGGAAAAGTTCCTCTGCTTGATCTGGTAGAGTGGTATTGTGTATGTCATAGTAGTCAAGCCCTAGAACTTTTACCAACACCTCAATGATATTTCTAGATTATTCATCAGAAACTCTAGTCTTATGAGTGGCCATTTATCCTATAAATAAACACTGTGATTCTCATTAGAAATAAGTATTCATTTCAAAAAAATTACAAAAATGTGGAAATTTGGAAACGGAATGAGCTCGTGCAGGGTTCCCACGTAAGTGACCTCGCCCAGGTCCCTTTCCCAGGAGGCCTTGTAGAGGTCACATTCCCAGACATACATTTCACATAGATAGGTTCATAACTTTTCTGTGATAATGGTTCTTTAGAAAAAAATCATAAACGAAAGGTCTGTGCGGAACACTAGCATGCTGAGACTAGAGGTACACAAGTTTCAAGACTGTCTACTAAAACTAGTGTCCTTATTTATAGATACAAGTGACCCTTTGCATGGAACATGTGTGTTTCCCTCATATATGACTGTCACATGGAGATGACCTATGTGGGATACCTTTTTTGACGACCTCCATAATCTATGATCCCTTTTATCAATTTACCTCAGAATCATACCCTCTTATTTCAAAAAGATCCAATCATGAGGGGGGGGGGATTTTGTTGATACTCCATTTTCTCACATGGATAAAAAGGTGTTAAAGAAAAATATCTTAAGGAGAATAAAATAATATAAGTGAAGAAATAAAAGGATCAAAAATTGGTTAAGGGCCCTCCATGTAGGTCCCACAAAATAGTGTCAGCGCATAGGGTACCGATGCAAGAGCATGCATGACGGCCCTGCACATCAGCCTGCACGACAGACCAACACATCATCATGTGCAACAGACTTGCATGAGCCAGCCCCTTCACCAAGGTTCCCATATTTTCCTTTAAATTGGACCTTTGGGCTCTTAATTTTCACAAACAAAAAATCCTAAAGAACTCTCGATGCTCTGATCTCCCTATTCCTTCGCCCAGAACCTCATAAACCTTCCAGGTAGGCCTCCAAAACCTAAAGAAGAGGAAATTAAGGGTGGAAAGTGTAACCAAAAGTTCTCCCAGGTATCCAAAAAATATAACACATGTGAGAGGAACCCTCTCCCTATGGTTGACAAAAACTATCATGATGTGACCTTCCCTAAACAGGGACATACACGAGACACTTTTGGGAACACCTATGGAGACCCTTGAATACTTGAGAAAATTATTTCATAAGTTTTGTTCCATAGGTGGTCTGTTGCCCAAATTTCCGTCAACTCATGAAGGCCTACCTACGTGAATCATTCCCAGCCACATAGGCATACCCTACATGAGACTCCTTGGGCACTCCCAAGACTCTACCCTATGTGATCCACTTCTCAATCCCTATTCCAATCCACCAATGGTAGGTCATATCTTCCTTTGGAACCCTTGACTGAGAGGGACCAAATTGAAACCTCCACCAAAGCCTCAAAACCTGAAAAACATTATAAAGGTTCACACCAACATGTATCCCATCTGGGTATGCATTCCTTCAGTTAGAGGTGTCCAACATTTATCCTTCCAGATGGGTAGGGTCCTTGGGGTGCATGTGAGTATGAATTCCCTTTGCCATGAGGACCTTCAACCTAGGGCCAGTGTCAGGGAACTCCTAGTATTAGGTACTATGGTTAGGGTCATGTCCTTCCCTAGTTGTCCCTAAGACCTGGATCCTTTGATTCAATAATGGGTGGTTGAGTATCATTCTTGACTTTCCCTTCAATGGGGAATGAGATCCTCCCCTCAAAACCAATTTTAGGGCATCCATCTTGGAGTTATCCTATTGCATTTCTTGCAAGAATTCCCCTAATTCATTCCATCCTCATTATCCATACACATGGGTGTAGCCAAGAGTTAGACGTGACAATCTTGGATACAAAAACAAAATAGTAGAGTGGAAAATCAAATCCCTCTCTCTACTTTTGGTCCCATGGTACAACGAAGGGAGGGAATGGGAACCAAATCCTACTTTATTTCCCTCTCCCTTTGGGTTTTGGCCTCATCCATCAATGAACAAAGTAGATTTTTTGGTTTCCCAAATTTATCACTTCCTCTTATTTTTCACACCAAACAAGAATCATGTGGGATTAGAGGTTATAGGTAATCATGACATTCTCATGATCCCACACTCGAAGGAAACTATAGTGTGTAATCCCTAATGAATTAATATATGAAAAATTTGATTCCCACTGTAATTAAGATACATAGGATGCCTACCTAAGGACTTATCTCAATGGGAATCATTTCAAGTGTAAGCCCAATCAAACCAGGGCATCCTTCTCGGGAATAATCACCAAAGCCAAACTGATGGGAATCATACCAATTCTAAACCCCAACTTAATCCAAGGAAATCCTCCTTATGAGTAAGTCCCAATTGAATCTTTAAAAATATTATGGAATACTTTTCAATAATAATACCCACCTTAATCCTATAAAAGGTCCATAATCCCCTACAAGACAAACCTTCAGAGGGCCTTGAAATAACGCTATCATGGGTGCCCTCAAATGATTAATGTGATTTTGGGGTACTTAGGTGCAGCAGAGTTGCTGACCAAGGTCGTCTCTCAAAGGAGGAAGTGAATTTAACAACTTATTAAAGGTATTATAAAAAAAATAAAATAGAATAGAATAAAAAAACTACTTTAAAGGATTGGGGTTTGTTATAGTTTATTAATCTAGAAGAAGTTTTATGGAAGAATATTGTATATTTTTTTGTTTTTAGTTTTGAAATGAATTTTGATTAAAATGACACAACAAGAAGATGTTTTTTTAGAAATATATTTTAAAAGGCGTAATCAATCTAGCTCTACCTCTTCATTCACTTATTAATAATTATCATTTAAATAAATATCTACTTAATTATGATCCCCTAATTTTTTATCCCTCGAACCCTATGAGAGTTAACTTAACCACAAAGATGAAATTACTTAAACCCTAGGCTAGCTTCGGAACACGCAATCGCAGTACTCTGCTTTGATTGTTGTTCTAAGGATAGCTTATAGTCAGTGGTTAATTAGAGCACATATCTGTTCTGGAAATGAGGATGAATTGTGTTTAGGGATTATATTTTAACTCTACAAATTTATCCCGTGTGGTCTTGTATTACCGATTAAGATCGCGCTCTCACAATTTACACAAAATCTCGACCTCGCGTGTTTTGTATTAATTGTTCAATTGCTTGCTTAGTTTCTTGTAATTTAAAAACACAATTCATGGATCATATTATGTTAATTACAGTGGCTCATTGATTCAAAATAAATTAATGAATAAGGATAGAGTTCGATCGATTACTAAAAAGAACTACTCTTACATGGGTGGCGTAATCATCATAGAAGCGTTTTGCATGTGCAAAGGTTTAGAATGGGTATAACCCAATCACGCTTCTACTCAAGAATTACAAACCAAATAGGAAGATTAAGAGAAGAATAAATTTAATCAAAATAGAATAAAATATAATAAATAAAAGAAGAACAAAGAAGTTTATTACACAAATAAAATCATTACAACATGAAGGAGAAGAAGAAGGCTTCGTCGAAGGGATCCTTGCTTCAAGAGATAACCTTATTGAAATGGTTGTAGAATTGGAGTGGATCAACTTATCCTCTTCCCTAAACTTCCCAATGCACGTCCCAACCCCACCAAATTAGAAAAACACCAATTTATAGAGTGGTGGGGAGGCTAGGTTCAAAGTGGTTTCAAGTGTGAATGGGGAATCTTGGCCAAATATTTTATGCCACATTGCACCGCCCATTTGACCACCAAAACGTGTGAATTTGCCAGAATTCCAGAAGGATAATATGTGAGTATATGGGTTTTATATCTCCTCTAAAAATTGGGACTTAATCCAGGCCTATATGAAGGAGTTATGTCCTAAATACAGAAGCTTCTCCATTCTGGAGAGTCCAGACCAACTTTGACTTCATGGCCCATTTTCAACAACCAAATGCACTATTTAGCTCTGGTGTCCTGAATAAAAGTTGTATATACTTAATTTAGAAACACGGTTACAAACTTTCAAATTCAAATAATAAATATAAAAATATTTATCTTCGAAATACTACAGTGAACTATAAAGGGTAAAACTGGAATTTTCATCAAAATATTCAAATGAATGATCTAATCCCAAATACTTTCTAATTAAACATATTTAACACAATGTGAGGAAATTATATCATTTATTATCAATAAAATATTCAATAAAATAGTGTTTTATCAACTCCCCCACACTTACCCTTTTGCACTCCTGAGAAAAACCTCATATCAAGTAAACATCAATATCAAATCAAAACCAATTTTAAAACACATATCTTTGAGATCAAACAATTACACACCAAGAAACAAAAAGATATCATGCCTCATAAAAAAAATTATTTCAAGTTCTTCATTTATATCATTCAATATATTTCCACTTTATTTATCCTCCCATGCACAAAACACTTACCTCACTTGAATTTTCTCTTATCACACAAATGCCAATTTTTTTGCAATGTCTTTCTCATCCAAACTCATACAAGGGTCACCATAGGATTGATAGATTCCTACATCGCTACCCGATGTGATTCAAGTACATATGTTTATCATGAGTACTTTTCAGGGTTGTTTTGTGGCTTTCGGTTGGTAGGATTTAGATGTGAAAAATTCTGAGGCTGAATGAGGAGGGCTTGACTCTTTTTGAAGCGAAATTGCATTAATCTAATTTTCACTTAAATATGGTCTTATCCTCAATCCTCATAGTATCAATTCATCTCCATAATCATGAAAAGTCATGAAAGGTTTACACCATTCATCATTTCAGCATCAAAAATTTCAATCTTCTCAAACATGATTTTCTTGAAAGCTCCAGATGCGCACAACTTTCCACCTCAATTAGAAGCTCCAGAAAAGGCACAGCTTCACTTGTCATGAAAGCTCTAGAAAAGGCACAGCTTTCAATATAATGACTTTCTTCAGTAGAAAACACATCTCTTCAGATTTTAATTTTCCACCCAAAGTATCAAAGAATGTGGTGACACAACACAAGATAGATTCCCCCACACTTAAGCTCAACTAGATTATGCAATTTCACTTCAAGAGTTGGTTGGATAGGGAAAATTGGCTTGAAATAGGGGCTTTAATACCAAACAAATGCCTCAATCATTTAAACATAAGTACCTTAAACCCTCAAGTTTTGACAGGAATAGATCAAATTCTGGTTAAATCAAGCATGGTTTGGTTCTCTCAAGAAGTGAGGTTAATGTAAAGAATATGAAAATAATGGTTCAGAAGCCTCACAGGAAAGTGATTTCAAATATAAAGACAGTGAGATGTGGCATGGGATTCAAAATTCAGTGTACTTTTCATGAAATTACTAAATATTTGAACTTGAAACAAAGTCATTTCAGCATTCATTTAAGCTCAGTTTATTGGGATAAATTGTTTCACACATTGATATGCATTTCAAAATTGTGATGAGAATCATTTCAGCTCAAAAATTTCAAAAACACAAAGAAAATTGAAAAATAAACACACAAATTTTGAAAAACACACAAATTTTTTTTTTGTTTTTTTTAAACAGGAAAACAATTGAAATTACTAAACTAAAAGGTTCCCTCCCCCACACTTAAAATATTGCATTGTCCTCAATGTGAACCCATGAGATGATATATGCACATGAAATGCATAATTTTTAAATAGGACAAATAATATAAAAGTGAAAGGGTTAGGAACAGCCTGATGTGCTCAAGTGATGATGGGGTCATGCAGTGTGATAAAATCCACTGCATCAGTAGGAAGTCCCTCAATGTATCTCTTCAAACATTTCCCATTGACTGTAATGCTTCTTCTAGTGTCCTCTTGTGTGATCTCCACTGCACCATAAGGAAAAACATTAGATACAATATAAGGACCTAACCATCCGGAACGCAACTTACCAGGCATCAGCTTCAGTCGTGAACTGTAGAGAAGGACTTTCTCTCCAACATGAAACTCCCTTTGTTGGATCATTCTATCATGAGCTGCTTTTGATCTTTCCTTGTAGATCATTGAGTTATCATATGAATACAATCTAATCTCCTCAAGCTCTTGAATTTGTAGCTTCCTTTGGATTCCAGCTTGGGCCAAATCCATGTTACATTTCTTTATAGCCCAATAAGCCCGATGCTCAACTTCCACGGGGAGATGACACGCTTTCCAAAAAACAATCCGAAATGGGGACATACCAATGGGTGTCTTGTATGATGTCCTATAAGCCCACAATGCATCATCCAAGCGCTTTCTCCAATCCTTCCTATTTGGTTGCACTATTTTCTCCAATATTTGTTTCAACTCACGATTTTAAACCTCAGCCTGACCATTTGTTTGGGGGTGGTATGGTGTTGAGGTTTTGTGTGTCACCCCATACTTTCAAAGGAGGGAAGAAAAATTTCTATTGCAAAAGTGTGTCCCTTGGTCACTGATGATGGCCTTTGGTACTCCAAACCTGCAAAAAATCGGTGCCTTCACAAAATCCACAACAACATGAGAATCATCAGTCCTGGTGGCCTTGGCCTCCACCCATTTTCTCACATAATCAACAGCAACAAAAATATACAAGAAACCATATGAACTTGCAAAAGGACCCATAAAATCAATGCCCCACACATCAAAAATCTCACAGAATAGTATGGGTTGTTGGGGCATCTCATGTCTCCTAGAAATATTCCTAGTGTGTTGGCAACAAGATCATGACTTACAAAACACATGGTCATCATGGAATAAACTAGGCCAATATAATCCATATTCCAAAACTTTCCTAGCTGTCCTTTGGGGTCCAAAGTGTCCACCACATGCAATTGTATGACAAAATTGAAAAACAGACTCAAACTCATGATCAGAAATACACCTCCTAATAACTTTGTCACTACACATGCACTAGAGGTAAAGATCATCCCACACATAAAACCTAGACTCACTTTTTAATTTTTGGACTTGATGTTTCTTCAAATTCACTGGGATTTCAAAGGAAACAATGTAATTAACTAAATCAGCATACCAAGGATGCGTACCTGAGATGGTATAGAGATGCTCATCGGGAAAAGTGTCCCAAAGTGGTACCTGGTCTAAGGTGTAACCCTCTAGTGTGTGAGTAAGCCTACTCATGTGGTCCGCCACCAAGTTTTCTGAACCCTTTTTGTCCTTTATCTTGATGTCAAACTCTTGAAGAAGGAGCATCCAATGGATAAGGTGGGGCTTTGCATATGGATTCTTCAAGAGGTACCTCAGAGCTGTATGGTCAGAAAAAACAACTACTTTAGAGCCCAATAAATATGAACGGAATTTATCTAAAGCAAATATGACAGCAAGAAACTCCTTTTCTGTGGTAGTGTAGTTTTACTGGGCTGAATCCAATGTCCTTGATGCATAGGCAATCACATGTGAACGTCCTTCCACCCTCTGAGATAAGATAGCTCCAACCGCGAAGTTGGAGGCATCACACATAAGCTCAAAAGAAATCTCCCACCATGGGGGCTGTATGATAGGTGGAGTGGTCAGACGTTGTTTTAGCTCATCAAATGAATTCCTTCAAGAAACATCAAACACAAAATCAGAATCCTTTTGAAGTAATCTTGACATAGGAAGAGCAATCTTACTAAAATCTTTGATGAAGCACCGATAAAATCCTACATACCCTAGGAAAGATCTAACATCACGCACACATGAAGGATATGGTAAGGATGAAATAATATCTACCTTTGATCTATCAACCTCTATCCCATGTTTTGCCACTACATGCCCTAAGACAATGCCATGCTCTACCATGAAATGACACTTTTCAAAGTTCAGGACCAGATTCTTCTCAATACAACGATTCAATAAATTTCCCAAACTATTTAGACATTCATCAAATGAGGATCCATAAACTGTAAAATAATCCATAAATACCTCCATGCAGGTCTCAATAAAATCAGAAAAAATACTCACCATGCATCTCTGGAAGGTACCTGGGGCGTTTCAAAGTATAAATGGCATCCTCTGGTAGGAAAATGTGCCAAAGGGACAGGTGAATGTAGTCTTCTCCTGATCCTCTGGAGCTATAGGAACCTGAAAATATCCAGAAAATCCATCCAAGAAACAATAGTGTGTTTTCATAGCTAGTCTCTTGAGCATTTGATCAATAAATGGGAGGGGGAAATGGTCCTTGTGAGTGGACTGATTTAGTTTCCTATAATCAATACACACACGCCAACTGTTTTGCACCCTCATTGGAACTAACTCATCTTTCTCATTTTTAACAACAGTAACACCACTCTTCTTAGGCACAACCTGAATTGGACTTAACCACTGAGAATATGAAATGGTAAAGATTATACCTGCCTAGAGCAATTTCTCAACTTCTTTTTTAACAACTTCCAGGAGGGTGGGATTGAGTCTCCTTTGTGGTTGTCTCACCGGTTTAGCCCCATCCTCTAAGAGAATCATATGCATGAAAATGGAGGGGCTAATACATGATATGTCTGCCAATTTCCAACCAATTTCCCTAATGTTATCTCTCAATAGATTCAAAAGTTTTTCTTCATGTTCAAAAGAGAGATTGTTAGCAATGATAACAAGTAATCTATCACTGCTCATCAAGTATGCATATTTAAGATTTGGGGGAAATGGATTGAGTTCCAATGTAGGGGGGTGATGTATGGATGGAGAAATTGATGCAACAGAAATATCTGCACAATGAACATCAGTATCAGAACAAAAATCATCATAATCATAGAATAAAGCACCAAATCCATCAGCATACTAAATAGCCATGTCATAATCAGAGTTCACATGATCAAGATCAGAATATGAATCCATTTCAAAATCAAATCTTAGAGAGTCTTGTTCATTAAAAACAGGTGTGGAAGTTCTCTTAGACATTAAACCAGAACCAATACTCATAATCTCCCTAAGCATAGGACAATCAAAATCCATGGAGTCTTTACTTGGTGGTTCAAAATGGGAGATAACAAAAGCAGAATGGTCCTCATAGGGGTACTTCATGGAGTCCATAACATTAAATATCACAACTTCATCCCCAAATTCCATGGAAAGTGTACCCTCATTAACATTTATGATAGTTTTTGTAGTTTTGAGGAAGGTTCTACCTAAGATAATTGGGGAATGAGAACTTACCTGATCGTCCTCCATGTTAAGCATGTATAAATCTACTGGGAAGATCATGTCTCTTACCCGTACAAGTACATCCTCAAGGACTCCCACTGGATATGTTGTAGTTCTATTTTCCAACTGCACCACTAATCTTGTTGGCTTTAACTCACCAACCTTCAAGGAAGAGAATAAAGAGTGAGGAATCACATTTATGGAAGCTACCAAATCACAAAGATCATCAGAGAAGTGCAACTCCCCTATGGTACATGGGATGGTGAATGTCCCGGGATCCTTGCACTTTGTTGGCATTTCTAGAGTTGGTGTAATGAGTGCTGAGACATTCCTTCCAAGGTTGATCCTCTCATTTCCCTTGAGCCCTCTTCGATTGGTACAAAGTTCTTTTAAGAATTTCGCATACCTTGGAATTTGCTTAATGGCTTCAAGTAGAGGAATGTTGAACTTCACACGCTTGAATGTATCCAAAACCTCCTTTTTCATTGCTTCTTAATCCATCTTCTTGGTTTGGACAACCCTGTTGGGAAAAAAAGGGGGTTTAGGAGGAACATCATCAATCTTTTTCTTACCTTTATCTTTCTCCTTGGATTGCTCATCAGTTGGTTTGGAATGCGGCTGCTCCGGAGTTGAGGTGAATCCTGGTGGAATGGTAGGTATAGATGTATCGTTCATTTTCTTCCCACTTCTCAATGTGATGGCACTAACATTCCCCTTTGGATTTAGAGTGGGTTGGGAAGGTAGATTTCCGGAATTCTTACTTACAAGTTCATGGAGGGCGGTGGCAATCTGGCTCATTTGAGTCTTCAAATCCATCAGCTCCAAACCTTGACTCTTTAGCTCATTCTGTTGATTAAGAACAATTTTCTTCAAAAGTTCATCAGTGTTAGAATCTACCTTGGGTGGGGGATTACCTTGTTGCTGGCTTGCTGATGCTTGAGCTTCAAATCTCATTTGGGGTTGTTGGAAACCCTACTGGTAAGGTGGAGGATGCTGGAAGTTTTGTTGAAAGGGTGGCCTTTGTTGTTGTCCAGAGCCATACCTCATGTCTGGTTGATCTTTCCACCCTTGGTTGTATGTTGGAGAAAATGAATCAAACTTCTTTTGGGGATATGGTTGTTGTTGCTGCTGAAATGGTCTCCCTGGGAATACTACTGCACAATCTTCTGTTTCTTGTAGTTGGGGGCAATAGTCAGTTGGATGGCTTGTATCAGTGCAAATTCCACAAGGCCTTGAAGGAGGGGGTAGAGATGTATTTTGTGCCAAAGAAATTTTCCTCACCATAGTGGTCAATTCTTCCAACCTGGTATCAATCAAATGACTTTCAAGAGAAGAAGGACTTACCTGATGTACTCCTCGAACATGTAGTGTACCTCTATCGCCGAATTGTTGGGAGTTTTGGGCCATCTTTTCGATCAATCCACGTGCGGATACTGGTGTCTTTTCCACCAATGCTCCTCCAACCGCGACATCCACCATGCTTCTCTCCATAGGTTTGATTCTTTCATAGAAGTACTGGATGAGTAGTTGCTCACTGATTTGGTGATGTGGGTAGCTTGCACACAACTTCTTGAATCGCTCCCAGTACTCATACATTGACTCCCCTTGTGCTTGCTTGATCCCTGAGATCTCCATACAAATAGAAGTGGTCCTTGATACTGGAAAAAATCTCTGCAAGAAAAGACGTTTCAAATCATTCCAACATGTTACATCTTCAGGTTGTAAATAGTACATCCAATCCTTTGTAGCTCCATCAAGTGAGAATGGGAATTCTCTTAATTTGATTTGATCTTCATAAACATTTATTGGTTTTAAGGTTGAGAAAACCACATTAAATTCCTTAAGCTGTTTATTGGGATCCTCACCAGATAAGCCATGAAACTTTGGAAGAAGGTGAATTAATCCAGATTTCAATTCAAAGTCCGATTCGAGGTTTGGGTATGCAATACAATTTGGTTGATAGTTAATATCTGGTGCATCCAATTCTCGAATGGTTCTATTAAGTTCATTTCCATTATTTCCAGCCATTGGTTCCTCTTTTATGTTTGAATTTTAATTGCTTCCAATTTCAATGTTTCGAAAAGAGAGGAATTCACCAACTGGTTGAATATTGAAACTTCCCATAGACTGAGAATGTCTGATTCGAGCCCTAAGGCTATGTTCAATCTCAGGGTCAAGATCTAAGAGATCTTCGGGATTAGTTCGTGTCATAAAGAAAATAAAAATGAAAAGAAATAAAGTGGACCATAGTAAAATAAAAATGAGAAGTTTGATTTGATGGTCCAAAAATAAAAGAAGAGGATGAAAAAAATGAAAACTTGAGAAAGCGGAAAGATGAAAGAGAGGGGTGAAGAAAATAATAAAATGAAAAATAAAATAAATACCTCTAAATGGTTGAATAAATTACTTGCTTCCCCAGAAACGACGCCAATTTTAAAGAGTGTTGTCGTGGGTGCCCTCAAATGATTAATGTGATTTTGGGGTACTTAGGTGCAGCAGAGTGGCTGACCAAGGTCGTCTCTCAAAGGAGGAAGTGAATTTAACAACTTATTAAAGGTATTCTAAAAAAAATAAAATAGAATAGAATAAAAACACTACTTTAAAGGATTGGGGTTTGTTATAGTTTATTAATCTAGAAGAAGTTTGCTGGAAGAAGATTGTATATTTTTTTGTTTTTAGTTTTGAAATGAATTTCGATTAAAATGACACAACAAGAAGATGTTTTTTTAGAAATCTATTTTAAAAGGCATAATCAATCTAACTCTACCTATTCATTCACGTATTAATAATTATCATTTAAATCAATATCCACTTAATTATGATCCCCTAATTTGTTATCCCTTGAACCCTACGAGAGTTAACTTAACCACAAAGATGAAATTACTTAAACCCTAGGCTAGCTTCGGAACACGCAATCGCAGCACCCTACTTTGATTGTTGTTCTAAGGATAGATTATGGTCAGTGGTTAATTAGATCACATATACATTATGGAAATGAGGATGAATTTTGTTTAGGGATTATATCTTAACTCTTCAAATTTATCCTGTGTGGTCTTGTATTACCGATTAAGATCGCGCTCTCACAATTTACACAAAATCTCAACCTCGCGTGTTTTGTATTAATTGTTCAATTGCTTGCTTAGTTTCTTGTAATTTAAAAACACAATTAATTGATCATATTATGTGAATTACAGTGGATCATTGATTCAAAATAAATTAATGAATAAGGATAGAGGTCGATTGATTACTAAAAAGAACTACTCTTCCATGGGTGGCGTAATCATCGTAGAAGCGTTTTGCATGTGAAAATGTTTAGAATGGGTATAACCCAATCACGCTTCTACTCAAGAATTAAAACCCAAATAGGAAGATTAATAGAAGAATAAATTTAAACAAAACATAATAAAATAGAAGAAATAAAAGAAGAACAAAGAAGTTTATTACACAAACAAAATCATTACAACATGAAGGAGAAGAAGAAGGCTTCGTCGAAGGGATCCTTGCTTCAAGAGCTACCCTTATTGAAATGGTTGGATAATTGGAGTGGATCCACTTATCCTCTGCCCTAAACTTACCAATGCACGTACCAACCCCACCAAATAAGAAAAACACCAATTTATAGAGTGGTGGGGAGGCTAGGTTCAAAGTGGTTTCAAGTGTGAATGGGGAATCTCGACCAAATATTTTATTCCCACTTTCACTGACCATTTGACCACAAAACCCCATGAATTGGACGGCCTTCTAGAAAGATAATATGTGTGGATATGTGTTCTATATCTCCTATAGAAATTTGGGCTTAATCCAGGCCCAGATTAACGAGTTATGTCCGAAATACAGAATCTTCTCCATTCTGGCGAGTCCAGCCCAACTTTGACTTCATGGACCATTTTCAACAAACAAATGCACTCTTTAGCTCTGGTGTCCTGAATAAAAGTTGTAGATAATTAAGTTAGGAACACTGTTACAAAATTTAAAATTCAAATAATAAATATAAAAATATTTATTTTCGAAATACTACAGTAAACTATAAAGGGTAAAACTGGAATTTTCATCAAAATATTCAAATGAATGATCTAATCCCAAATACTTTATGATTAAACATATTTAACACAATGTGAGGAAATTATATCATTTATTATCAATAAAATATTCAATAAAATAGTGTTTTATCAGGCCTTCATAGACATGGTTCCTCAAAACTGAAATATGCGGGATTTTATTACCGTCCAAGTGGGATACGTTGGAAGCCTCCATAAGTTCCAAACCCACCACCCCAAATCAACCCTAATTCTATTTGGGACACAATACCAGTAGGGTATTATTCAAACTAGGAATGCATTTCCCATCCAGGTTCCCTAGGTTTCTTTGTCATAAGTCCCACACTAAAAATTAACTAGGAATCTTCTCCCGATACATCCTTACTCCAATGGCCCGAAGGCCTTCAATTTTTATTTATTTTAGATAATCAACCTTTCAAGGGGTGACGTGGAACCCTTACAAGGCCCTTAGGTATAATTATTACATGGTCCATAGGCATTAGAGGAATTCATTGCCCGTAGGCTTCAAACACTACATACAACCCAGAATAACTACTTAGAACTGTTGCTCCCCAACATCTTCATTGTGAAATCAGCTCTCCAACTTCGCATGGCTGTTCGTTTAGGTTTTCTCGTGCATGAACAGGCTTGTACCGATGGAAGGTGCCATAACCTATCATTCTTTCAATCCGTTTAGCTTCTGCTATGGTGAACGCTCCTTGCTCATCCACCTTCTAGAGCTTCTTCCTCGTAGGTTGTATGGTTTTCATCTGCAGTTAAGGTGGCTTGAAGGCCTTGAGGCGGCCCAGAGGACTTGAAGTGGCCTGAAGACCTTACTGACTCAAATTCCTGGGTGTCCCGAAGGCCTTAAAGGACTCAGGGACCAAATCGGTGGCCTGAAGTCCCAAACGGGGGAATATTCCCGGCTGCTACAGTGCCAAACAGTACTTGCTACAGTACCTGTTACAGTACTACACAGTTCCCGCTATAGTACTGCTATAGTACCTACTACAGTACTACTACAGTAACCCAGAAATTATTCCTCCACCTAGATTTGATCTCAGGTCTCCTGGATGCGCTTAAGGAGTCCTCACCAATCGGGATGAGGCTCATGTACTTCTCCCTATACATATTTGTCGCATGATGTTAAGCCACATAGTCCAATCCTTATCACATGACCTTAAAAGGTATAATGATCCCCATTAAGTGGCACTAAACTATGTGGGTTTTGATTCCTTTCATAGGGATATGTAGGAATCCCATCCATGGGTCTGATCCCGACATCAAAATAACTTTTATATCCTGGGATGATGATACACTCCAAAGCATTCCACTATGTGGAAGAAAACCAGAATCATTTCAATAGTGAACAAAGAATCTATAATCATTACACAATAGGATACCTTTTATGGAGAACCTTAGATATATACAGATATCTACATTGATGAAGAACCTTGGATACATACAGATGATTCTATATTCCATACATTTTAATAATTGAATGTTAATTAAAGGGTGGCCCACATCATACTTGGTAATTAATGAAGGATTCACAAACATATCTTAAATATATAAGAGATTCCCAAAGTATGAAACAAATCCCATTAAAAGGGTGTGATGAGACCTACCCCTCATCCTCTCAACCAATGTTATTTCTTAAGTATTGTTGGCCAAATTCCCTAGATAGCGATTGACTTCAGAAAGTAGGTCCCTAATGAATATAGAACAGTTTGGTTTTTTGAGTTCCACAAACAAATCCCATTGGAATCCATTCGTAAATAGTTATTCTAACATGAATGATTGTAAAAAATTCAACCCCTTGCAATCAATCATCGGGTGACTGAATTTTCATCGAAAACAGAATGTAAATGTGTTTTTATTTTTTTAATTAAGAGTTAAACATATATATTCACATCTATCTAATTATTTATGATTTTTTTTTTCAATAGGATCAAACATGTATTCTTCTTCCTCTCATAAGAGAGGCCCCGGTCATGATATTTCATCATGGAATTCTAAAATGACACTTAACGTATCATTTGACGAGACATACCATCCAGTGGGGGTGGGTTAACCTGAATTTCTTTTCTAGTTGGGTCATATCATACATGAAACACACATATTTTTCATTGGATACATGTGACTGGGATTTATTCCCCCAGGATACATTAGATCATCTATGGATAGATGTTCAGGTAACAGGGTCATTTTAGTTTCTTAAATATGTTTAAAAAATACTTACATTTGTGATAATTTTTATTCTTAAATAGAATAATATGATAGTGTACCTCAATGAGTTTCATCTAGTGTGTGTTTCCAAATGTCATAAAATGTGGAAATTTTATAATGTTAGAGTCAAGAGGGAGAACTAGGTACCGTATGTGGGTTCCCCAAACATTTTGGACAAAGTCCTAAGAGGCGTTATCCCATCTCAGTGGTGTGAGTTAGATACCTATTGGTCCACATAGGCTACAATGATGAGTCTATTTTTTTATATTTTGATTAATTTTTATAATTTTACTTGTTTTAAATTTGAATTAATTAGATGTAATAGGTGGTAGTGCATCATTTTGAGAATCCTTCATTGTAGGGACCACCTCATAAGATTGGGACTTGTTTCATATCCCAGATTTGACATGATGTATTTATTATTCAATTTTTAAATTTATTATTTAATTTGGTTTTTTATTCTATATTTATATCTTATTGGTATAAAGTTACAAGATAAAGGTGCATTGAATGATAAAATGTCAGTGTGGATGATGAATCGTGATCGGAATGATTTAGAGATTATAGCTCTTACAGCAATTTCTTGTACTAATTATCAATACCTAAATACATGTGAGTTTGTATTTAAATTTATATATTAAAAATTATCAATTTTAGGTTGATTTGCCATAGCCTCTAGAGGACCGATGATAACTTTCCATGTTAAGGGATGAGATATTTCATTACATTATTGGTCATAATGGACATGGATATAGCATGACATATGGCATGGGAATTCCTCATTTTTTAGTGACATGCACTAAGGTTGTGTCTCCTATTGTGGTTGGGATTACATAGAATATTATAGGTTTAGAGGAACTGATGCATGCTTCCATAGAGGTAAATGTGTATTTGTTAGCTGAGGTCAGCGCACTGTGAGGGTATATGCATCAGGGTGATGTTGTAGGGGATCCTACGATGCAGGATTATACTAAATTTCTTATTATTATTAAATTAATTTTTAATATCTCCATAAATTTTATTTTTTGTAGGCCCATACCACACTGGGCATGGGTAGCCATCATTCTTCTACATGACACATCAGATTCATGAGGTGTGTGTTTTTATCTTTTTGGTTTCTCATTCAAATTAACTATCTCGTTTCGTTTTTTCATTTTTAATAAATCCACAAATCATATTTATATTTTCATTAAAATGAAATTTGACTAAGTAGGGATTTAAAACCAACTAATACATATATACTGATGAGAGAACATAGGAAAAATAATCGATAATTTTAAATTATCAATGGAAGTAACTCTTTCAGACTTGTTTCAAAATTTATAAGGTATCGAACCTCGATTGCTATCTATATGAATTTCGACAAAGCGACCTAGATGCATCATGGTCACACGACCTTGTCAATCTATAACAGGGGATATTTATCAATCCATTTATTTTCAGAATCTAATTTTGTGACCCCATGAGGAAGTGTATCTAAATTTTTTTATCGTAAAATCATTATATTATCCATTGGTTAATGTATCTAGTTAAAGAAATAAGACACAATATGTCTTCAACATTATTTTATCTTCTAGTTTTACCACTCTCATTTCACAACACATCAATCTTAGAATATATTAAAGTCTCCATTGAGAATTTACTTTGCATTGATGCCTTACCACTCTCTATGATATCCATAATTTTGGATGGTATTTACATTGACATTGTCTTGTCGTTAGATTTTCCTGATCATGAATTTCTATGGGTGAGGTATTCTATGTCATTTTGGAGTAAAATTTATTTCCCAAAATATGTTGCCTTTTTTTATATGTCACATTCATGTTCTTGTGATCTCTAACTGTAGGATATCTACTCGAACAAGCCTCTATGTCATTATGGTTGTATCTTAAAAGAATAATTCTCCATCATTGAAATCGTTGATGACCCCGATGTTCTTTTAGAGGGTTCATATGTTATAAACCACATCTCGAATGTTAATTATTCTTGATAAATTTCTCATTGGATAATTAAAGATGGGTGGGTTAATGTAAATTGTGAACCTCATTCTGATAGAGCTCTATAGGTTCAACATACTCAAGAAGGGATATTATAATATTCAATTCCATTAACCATTATGTTCTATTAATCATAATGTTTATGCATTTATTATCCAAACTGAATTGTTCAACATGTATTATTTCACAATTTTTTTTACAAACCCAACATAAATTGATATTGTGGGATCACAACTACAGTATTTGATTCCTTCATGCTCATATTCTTCTTCAAATAGCACAACTAGTCTATGTGCCACACTCTCCATTATCATCTTCTATAGTTTTTAATAACATGAAATCTTATAAAAATGATATTTAATTCATTTAATATCCATAGGAAGCATCGGCACATGGATTAGATACTTGAATTTCTTGGTATGATCGAAAGTAGTGTTTCTCCCTCAGATTTTCAGTTAAGTGAAAAATCACGTAAAAGATTCCAATTCCAAGAAAACACACTTGGATTGACATGAAATCATAGGATAATGATCATCAATCCATTTTGGAATTATAGGGATCAACGTCACATCCATTGGATACTCATTTCACCAAGTTTGATAGAAAATGACAGATAATGTTGTCTAGTTTTATTAAAATGACATATCTACTATCAAGGGGTCAAAATGAGAAAATGACTCCTGATTGATGTGAAAATAAATGATAAAATTACTCAAGTAATATTTGATCTATTGGAATCAAATTCATATAAATCCAATTCTTGGACTGGTCGGTACAATTAAAAGTTCATTTTCACATTTATTATCATTTTTTAAAAAATGGGAAAATCATGTGTATAGGGATAAAAACCAAAAAACAACCTCCAGATGACATGAAATATTAGGAAAACAATCTTTAATTAATTTTAAATCTATATAAAGCATTAACCCATGTATCAGATACATGAATTTCTTAGTACGATCAAAATTTGTGTTTGTCCCTCAAATTTGGAGTTAAGTGAAAATCACATAAAAGGGGCCAATAGTAAGAAAACACACTTAGATTAATATGAAATCATGGTAGAATTATCACTGAGATGTTTTTTTATTTGTAGGAATCAAATCCACATCCATTAGATTCTCATGTCACTCGGTATGCTGGAAAATGATGGATTATAAAGTCTAGTGTTATTAAAATGACATATCTCCTCTTAGTGGGTCAAAACAAGAAAAATAATTCTAATTGATGTGAAAATCTTGGATAAAATTTTTCAAATCATAAGTGATCTATTATAATCAACTTCGTCTCAATATTATTCTTAGATTGGTTGGAAAAATTCAAATTTCATTTTCACATTTATTATCATTCCTATCATAATGGGAAAATCATGTGTGTATGGGTCAAAATTATCTAAATGAGCTATAAATGACATGAAATCTTAGAAAAATTATCTTTAATTCATTTAAAATATATAGGAAGTGTCAACATGTGGATCATATAACTGAATTTCTTGATATGATTGGAAGTGGTGTTTTACCCTCATATTTGAAGTTAAGTGGAAAATCATGTAAAAGGGGACAATACCAAGAAAAATCACTTTTATTGACATAAAATCATGGGAGAAATATTACCAATTCATTATTTATTTTTATGAATCAACACCGCATCCATCGGATGCTCGTATCGTCCGGCATGATGGGAAATGAGGGATAACA
The DNA here is from genome assembly GCA_963277665.1 of Viscum album. Classification (NCBI taxonomy): domain Eukaryota; kingdom Viridiplantae; phylum Streptophyta; class Magnoliopsida; order Santalales; family Viscaceae; genus Viscum; species Viscum album. Next base: position 693,254,458 of record OY728167.1, read on the forward strand.
TTGTCTAGTGTTATTAAAATGACATATCTCCCACCAAAGGGTCAAAAATGAGAAAACAACATCTGATTGATGTGAAAATATGGGAAAAAATTCCTTGAATGATATGTGATCTATTGGAGTCAACCATGTGTCAATCTGATTTCTAGATTTTTCGGTACAATTAAAATTTCATTTTCACATTTATTATCATTTTTGTAATAATGGTAAAATCATATGTGTAGGGGTCAAAACCAATGAAACGAGCTCTGATTGACATGAAATAACAGGAAAACAATATTTATGCCATTTAAAATCTATAGGAAGCATCGACACATGGATCGAATACCTGAATTTCTTGATATAGTCAAAAGTGGTGTTTGTCCCTTAGATTTTGAGTTAGGTGAATAATCTCATAAAAGGGGATAATACCTAGAAAATTCACTTGTATTGACATTAAATCATGGGATAATGACCACCAAGCCATTTTTTATCTTTAAGAGTCAATTCTACATCCATTGGATGTTCATCTTTCCCGGTATGATGAAAAATGATGGATAACATTGATTAGTGTTAATAAAATGACATATCTCCTATTGGGGGTTGAAAAAATAAAACAAATTTTTATTGATTTTCAAAGATAGGAGAGAATTCCTCAAATAATATGTGATCTATTGGAATTATCCACATGCTATTACAATTCATGTATTCGTCAATACAATTAAAAGTTCATTGTCACATTTATTATTATTTTTGTAATAATGGGAAAATCATGTGTTTAGGGATCAAAAAAGACTAAACAAGCTCCGATTGATTTGAAATAATAGGAAAATGATATTTAAGTCATTTAAAATATGTAGGAAGCATTATAACGAGGATCAGATACCTGAATTCTTTGATATGATCAAAAGTGGCATTTGTCCCTCAGATTTGGAGTTAAGTGACAAATCATATAAAAGGGGACAATCCCATGGAAATGAACTTTTATTAACATGAAATCATGATAGAATGATCACTAAGATATTTTTGATATCTACAATTCAAATCTATATACATCGGATGCTCACTTTTCTCAGTATGATGTAAAATGACGGATAACATTGTCCAATGTCATTAAAATGACATATCTCCAGTCAAGGGGTCAAAATTGAGAAAAATAATTCTGATTAAAATGTAAAAATTTAATAAAATTCATCAAATAATATGTGATCTATTGGAATCAACCACATGTCAATCTGATGCATGAATTGCTAGTTACAATTAAAAGTTCATTTTCACATTTATTATCATTTTTGTAATAATGGGTAAATCATGTGTGTGGGCGTCAAAACTAACTAGACAAGATATAATTGATATGAAATATTTGGAAAATAAACAATAATTTATTTAAAATCTATAGGAAGCATTGTCACATGGATCAAATGCCTGAATTTCTTTGTATGATCAAAATTGAAATTTGTCCCTTGGATTTGGAGTTGAGTGAAAATCATATAAAAGGGGACAACACCAAGTAAATACACTTGGATTGACATGAAATTTTGGGTGAAATATCACTAACACATTTTTTATATGTATTATTCAACGCCACATCAATTGGATTCTCATGTCACCTGATTTGATGGAAAATGAATGATAATGTTGTCTAGTGTTATTAAAATGACATATCTCCCGTCAAGGGGTCAAAAAGGAGAAAATTAATTTTGATTGATGTGAAAATATAGGATAACATTCCTTGAATCATATTTTATCTATTGTAATTAACCATGTTTCAATCCTATCCCTAGATTGGTCAGTACAATTATAAGTTCATTTTCACATTTGTTATCATTTTTGTAATAATGGGAAAAAGATTTATTTAGGGGTAAAAATCGAACAAAAAATCTATGATTAACATGAAATTTTAGGAAAATTATATTTAAGTCATTTAATATCTATAGGAATCATTGTCATGTTGATTAGATGCCTTAATTTCTCATAATAATCAAAATTGGCGTTTGTCCCTTAGATTTGCAGTTGAGTGACAAATCACATAAAAGGGGAAAATACCAATAAAATACACTTTGATTGATATTAAATCATGGGAGAATGATCATAGATCCATTTTTGATCTATAGGAATCAAGGCCACATCCATCAGATGATTTTTTCACCTGGTATGATGGAAAACAGTGGGTAAGATTGTCTACTATTTTTAAAATGGCATCTCTACCATCAAGGTGTCAACAAGAAGAAAAATAATTTAATTGATGTAAAAAACTAGGATAAATTTCCTCAAATCATATGTGATCTATTAGAATCAACTATGCGTCAATTTGATGTCTGGATTGATCAGTATATGGTAAACTTGTTTTTTGACTTTTATTAGTCATTGATTAATTGATAAATACTGTAAACAGAAATTTCAGATTAGATTTTCATCATTTTTGTATTTATGATTCTTTATTTACATAACACTATATAAATTGTTTTAATTATTATATAAATATATATATATATATATTAATTGAATAAATTTTATTAATGATAAATATATTAATTTTTATTTTCTTTGTTTAATTGTTTTTGTATCTTATCATAATGTTGATTGAGACAAAATATTCAAAGGATATATAGCTTTTTGAATCACTAGTTTTTTCTGGATTTTTTCATTTATTTTCTCTTTTATTCTTTGTTTTCTATATTTATCATTTTGGTAATTTGTAAGCTATGAAAATGGAATATTTTAAAAAAATATCAGTAGGTTAGCGACCACCATAGGCAGTCGCTAATTCTTTTATTTTCAAGGAGAATTAGCGACTGCCTCTAGCGGTCCCTTTATATTTATATGTTGTGACCTCCTTTGTTGGTCTCCAATTCTCTGCCTAAATACCACCATTGTGGTCAATTTGGGACTGCTTATAGTGACGGGCCAACCATGACTACTAAAAGTGGTTTTTTGGTGGTCACTAAAAGTAAAATTTCTAGTAGTGAATATAGGGAGGCTCGCCTGAGTTCTTATGGAAAATTGTGTTGGGGAACCAGTTGAGTGGCCTTAATGTCTTGATGTTACACCTAGCATGATAAATTCCATAAACAGATACCCTTTTACACAAGACTTGGATTTTATATAACAAGAAGGCAGTTGGGTATATTTTTTTATCATGTCATCAATTGGAGATCAACCATGATAGGATTTTCCTCTCATATGATGAGTATGAAATTTGGGACCTTGATTGAGTTAGACATAGAAATTATATGACTATAATTAAAAGATGCATATGATATGATTTTCTTCTTTGATGAGGGAAATATGATGTAAAAATCTACTAGATAAATGAGATGTGATGTATACATCAAATTGGTTAGTCTATACTCAAAGATTCTAGAATGTTTATAGAGGATATATGGGATTGACATAAATTGTTTCACATATGGTCACTCGATTTCTTGGACAAATAAAACCTATGAAAATTCATGTTATCGTGTGATGTGATTGGTGGACATAGGTATACATATAGAACCTTCACATTAGAGGATGTTAACACCTTCACATTTTCAGAACCTGGTGTGATGTCCAAATATTGAACCTTGTTAATGTAGTATTGTGCGGAATAAAAGATATTATGGTGCATTTGAAACTTGTTTCAGGAAGAATTATTGTATGGGAAACAACCCATTGGAAGGTTCTGATTCTAAGGGTGTGATGTTTTAAGATGGTGGCACAAAAAAATGATATTATATTCTATACAAACCAATCGGTAGGTGTGTAGTGCTTACTAGGAGGTTTGGGTGAGGATCTCATTGATAATTTCACCAGCAATATTAGATGTTGCAGTGGTTGATACTCAGCTGAAATAATCTACATGAACATATAACTTGTTGTGAGAGTGTGTGGGAAGAACTGATGTTGGTTCCATGTGATGAGATGGTGATAGACGTGGGTGTACCATGATATTTTGGAAATAACTCCTTAACATATATACGGAAATTGTTCTTTATAAACTGAAATGGAAAACATGTGATTTGGTAAAATCCATCATCCTCAACTATAATTTTCATTCGCCTATTTATTCCCTCTACCAAAGACCTAGGAATTTTTTGGTATATATAATCCAATTTAAATGGGAATGGAAGGGTAAATGGAAATGGAAATAGAAAGGTAATTGGAAAAAATATATGTTTGGTATAGGGGGTGCTATGGAGGCGGGATAATGATGATGGGTTCCGAATGACAATAGGGGTGTGATGGTGATAGGTAAAAGTGACGTAGTAATGGTGTTGGGTTACAATTGTGGCAGAAGAGTGTGGTGATGGAGCACTATGGTGACAGTTAATTTTCATAGTAGTGGTGGTGGGGAATGATGGTGGTGGAGGGGTGTGGTGACAATGATGTGGCGGAGTAGTGTGGTGACACACTACCACAAATTGGCCCTTTAACAGCACTAAAAATGGGATTTAATAGCACAATTGTCTAAAGTGCCAATAAAAGGGTGACCCCTTTATCAACACTTTTGTTAGCACTGATAAAGGGGGCCTTTATCAGTGCTAGAAATAACGTTGATACAGGGGGTATTTATTGGTGATAGAAATAAATCTAATAAAGTCCCTACTAATGCAGTGTGTTATTGTAATTACAGCACACTACATCAAATAAACCAGAAAATCTTGAGGAGTATCTATCCAGTCTCGACATAAATCCAAAATCTTCTAATTTTGTTGTTAAATAAGTAGAGAAATTCGATTCTAGAAAATCTCCAGAATATGACCAAAAGGAACCCAAACCTATAGATAAACCCGAAGTAACCAAACCTTCTTTCTCTAGACTACTAAGGACTCTTCAAAATAATAATTTAGATATTGTGGTTGGAGACTTAGATAAAGGAACACATACTAGATATTCTCTAAGGAACTAGGTTTAATAGAAAGTCTTTTTGTCTCAGTTTGAACCTAAGAACATCAATGATGCAATCAATTATGAATTCTGGATGATGGATATGCAAGAAGAATTAAACCAATTTAAAAGAAACAAAGTATGGAAACTTGTTGATAGACCCAAATACACCTTGACTATGGGCACTAAGTGGGTGTTTAGAAACAATGTGGATGAATCTGGCACTATAGTAAGAAATAAAGCCAAACTAGTTGCACATGGTGATAGTCAAGAATAAGGAATAGACTATGAAGAAACCTTTGTACATGTGGCCTGAATTGAATCCATTAGAATACTGCTAGCTTATGCAGCACATATTAATTTCAAACTTTATCAAATAGATGTCAAAAGTGAATTCTTGAATGGTTATATAGTTGAGGATATTTTTGTTGAACAACCCCCTAATTTTACAAATCCTCATTTTCTAAATCATTTTTTCAAATTAACAAAAGCTTTGTATGGTTTAAAAAAATATATGAGATCTTGGTATGATAGGATCAGCACTTTTCTTATTTCTAAAGATTTTTCTAAAGGTATAGCTGATCCAAATATTTTTATAAAAAGAATTTTTAAAATTTTTTAGTTTTTAAATCAATGTAAATATACTAAAGTTAATTTAAAATGTTTTAATATGGATAGAACTAAAATTATTAATACTCCTATGAGTACCACATGTAAATTGGATTTTGATGAAGATGGAAAATTGGTGGATCAAACCAATTACAGAGGTATGATTAGAAGTCTTATTTACTTAACTGTTAGCCGACCTGATATTATGTTTAGTGTGTGTATGTGTGCTCATTTTCAAGAAAATCCTAAATAGTAACATATACTTTATGTTAAAAGAATTTTTAAATACCTCAAATATACTATCAACTTAGGATTGTTTTATCCTATAGGAAAACCATTTAAATTAGTTAGTTTTTCTAATATTGAATTTAGTGGTTCCAAGTTAGATAGAAAAATCACCTCTATATCATTTCAATTTTTGGGAAAGTATCTAGTTTCATGGTGTAGTAAGAAACAAAACTTTGTTGCATTATCTACTGCTGAAGTTGAATACATAGCTTCTTGTAGTTTTTGTGCTCAAATTTTGTGGATGAAACACACATTACTAGATTATGGATATCAATTTAGATATATCCCTATAAACTATGCAAACACAAGTGCTATTAACATTTCTAAGAAACCATTTTCTCATTAAAGAACAAATTATATTGATGTAAGACATCAATTTTTGAGTGATCAGTATCAAAAAGGTGATATAACTCTTGATTTCATTGGAACTGAACATCATCTTGATAATATTTTTACTAATCCATTGAATTATGAGAGAATAAGGTACATCAAACATGAGTTGGTAATGATAAATTTTGAGTAAATAACCATTGATGACTCACCTTTGTGACTCACCATTGACGAATCACCATTGTGACTCACTATTGTGATTCACCATTGTAACTCACTATTGATGACTCGCCATTGTGACTCACCATTATGACTCACCGTTGATGAATCACCATTTATGACTCACCATTGGGACTCACTGTTGATGACTCACCATTGAAAAATCATTATTATGACTCACCATTGTGACTTACCGGTCTTTACTTTGTCATTGTTTTCTCGAACATAAAATCATTGTTTTATTTATTTATTTTTAATTTTATACCACATTTTTTATTTTAGATTTTAAAATCCATAAATGATAAAAATTGAATCCATCCAAATCATTTTCTCACTTACTCACTCTTTCTCTTGAACCTTTCTCTCCCAAACCTCTACTACTTTCTTCCCTCGAACCGAACCTTTTGAATCTTTCAAATGGATTGAGTGAATCATTTTCCTGATATGTCTACGAATGAGTATCATCCTTTGATGAAACAAAATGGAAAATTGAGAAATCCTAAACCCAAACCTATTAACCCTGAACTTTCAAATCGAGTAGTCATTATGAAAAAGAAAGTGCATGTGGACTCATGTTAAAAGTGTTATAAGAACAAGGTTGGTTGGAATGTTTCTCCAAAAACAAGAAGTCTCTCTATATGAAGATATTTCATGAGTTTTATTAATGTACAGAGTATATTACGGAGGGAATAGATGTGTTTTGGATCAAGTCGAGAATAGATGGAAAGTGGTTGATTTTTATTCTAAGTAGTGGGTTGAATGTCTAAATGTACCTCATGAAGGAACTTTTGAATATTATCAAGGCAGTGCTCCTCCTAATAGTGGAATTTTTTACTTATGAATTATCATTGACTGAGCTAACCAGTGATGGAATTACTAGAAGACCTATAGCAACTGATCTGGATGGAGAATGTAGGTTATTGTTTAAGTTTATTCAGCACTAACTTTTCCCAAGGAAAGGGGACTTTTCCTCCTCGAAATATCAAGATGTTTATTTGTTTTATTTGATGAAATAAGAAAACAAGATCAACCTATTCCGATAACTCATGGTCCATATGAGTGATATGATAAAACCTCACTCTGAGTCAAAATCCCTATTTTATTCAAAGATAATTTCTGCAATTCTGAAATTTAAAGGAGTGGTGATTGTAGATGAAGAAACTGTGATATATTATGGAGGATTTTTCATCACAAAAACTATATGTGAAATGATTAGGATAAGTAGGAATCCCTAGAAGAGATAGTGGGTGGAAGATAATGAGAAACTTTATGAATAATCTGATCCAGTGCAACACCCTTCAAGACCAAAGGATATAGCTGATCCTGGTCTAGGACCATATGAAGTTGTATACTACTTTAATTATTTTTACTCTTGTTCACATATAATCATAATATATTATGTTATTAATTTACATCATAAGACAGGTTGTCAAAATTTGACTAAGTATGAGTCACCGTTAAGGTGGACTCGCTGTCACCATTCAGGCTGAGACACCGTTAGTCCAGACTCACTGTTGGACAACTTACTGGTAATAGAAAATTAGCTAAGTATGAGCTAACGGTAATACAGACCTACCATTTATATGACTCACTGTCATCTATCTCACCATCATCATAGAGGTTAAATTCTAAAAAAGTATGAGACATCATTCCATTAGTCACCGTCACATCAAACTACCAACAGACTCGACTATGAATTTTCACAAAGGACAAGTCACTGTCATATCAAGCTACCAATAGAGTGACTTACTGATATCCAAAAAAATTCAAATTATGAGTTATTGATAGCTTGAGTCACCATCAAGTGGACCTACCGTCAAATAGACTCACTGTTCTTGAGTCACCACTACTCGACTCACTATTCCTGATTACATAATACATAAGGTAAAAGACATCGTTCCTAAGACACTGTTCCAAGACACCAATCCTAATTCACCGTTCATAGAAACTATCACCTCTTACTTTGTCATTTAAATTCAAATTTATTTCTAACGGTCATATTTGTGAAGCTTAGTACTTATTTTTATATTAATGACTTTTTTTTCTTCTATAGACAACCTTTAAATCGATGTCAGGCTGTAGTACGTGGTACAGGGTACCTAGATGTGATTGAGATCATGCTTCTTGTTGGTTGTAGTGTATAAAGCTAATACCTGACCAAAAATAAAAATCATGTGGAGAATTTGTGCACTTGAGAAAAACTTGAGAACTACTAATTGTGGATAAACTAATAAGAACTCAAACCAAAGAACTTTTTGCAGCAACAAACTAATAATGGAGAAGAACTCATCGAGCATATCAATACCTCCCTGGAAACAGAAGATAGAAGTTGTCACAACACTCGGTTTTTTTGTCTATTTCTAGAAGTCTACTTAAGCTGCATTTTAATATATATTCCAAGAGTCACAAGCTACATTTCCAATAACACAGAGCCTTCTAACTCTATTATCTCTATTTTTTCACTACTTGTGTACTTTTTTTACATTATGAGTAGTGTGTGTTTCTCTATTTTATGAACACGCACTGACTCCTGTGAAAAACTAAAAGTTACATTGATATTTTCACAAAATATCCTTTTAAACCATACACTCCCATGGATAATAGTATAAGACGTCCCTATGAGGTCTGTTTTATTTTTTGTACTCCCACAAAAACTATGGAACAGGTCTAGGTGACCTGGACAATTGTATTCTCTTGTTTACCTCGATCTAGGGTGTGGATAAAAGTTATTTATATAAACTTATTAGTGGAAGGTGATCACTAAGTGGAGAGGATTAAGTCTCGGATTGAGATTTAACCCCTTGTTTGAAATCATCTATGCCTTTCAAAGTTTTGTTTTCACTACTTTATCTATTTACATAAGAAAATATTTCTTTCACTTTGATATTTAATATTAGATATTGTTTATATTAGAATTTTATGTAGTAGAAATATTCCAAAAGTTAAAATAATAACTCATATTATTTTAACTGAGAACTAATAACTCTTAGAGAAATCCTTCAAACAACCAAATCTTTTATAAATCTGCTACTTTGTTTAATTGGTTCGTTTTGTATTTCAAAATTGGGGAACTTTTTAATAAATATTTTAGACATAATGTTTTATAGAAACTCAATTCAGCCCCCCTTGAGTGTCTTACTCTGACAAAAAAAATACATCAAAAATACAAAAAAAACACAATTATATACATTTAAAACAATTTTTTTTATAATTAAAATTTCAATTAATATGACAAACATATAAAAAATTAATTAATGTTTCAATATCTTTAGCACCTATGACCCCCCTCAAAAAAGTCTAACCATGGTATTAGTTGCTAAAAATACCACCCTAACTTGAGAAAAATAATCCATATATATAAGAAAAAGAATCATTATTTTAGTAATACTATAAAGAAATAAATTAAACATATTATGAAACAATACATGAATAAAATGTTAATTTTAAATAAAAGGGAACAATTAGAGTCATACTGGTCAAACCATGTTTCATATTGAGGTGGGGATGATTTTTACACGTCACAAATGACTTATGAATCATTTTCCTAAAGTATCAAAACAATATGAATGTGTTTTCTTAGTTTTTATTATGTCACTTTTTTTACTAAAATGGAATTTTAATATGAAAACATGCACTTTGAGTCATACCAATCACATCGTGTGTCGGTTTGACATGAGACAAATTATTACATGTCAAAAATGACATATGAATTCTTTTCCTAACGTATCTAGAAAATGTGAGCAAATTTTCTTGGTTTTTAGTGAGTGACACATGTTTTGAACTGAAATGTCAATTTTAGAATGATAATGGACACTTTGAAAAATACCGAGAATGCAGTGTATCAGATTGTGGTGCACGTGATTCTTACACATCAAAAATGACTTATGGATAATTTTCCTAAAGTATCAAAACAACTAAATTTGTTTTATTGTTTTTGAGTACGTCACTTATTTTTTTACTAAAATGTTAGTTTTAAATAAAAATAAACACTTACAGTTATACCAGTCACACCATGCATCATATTGAGGTTCATTTGATTCCTACATATCAAAAATGATTTATGGATCATTTTCCTAAAATATCCAATCAATCTGAATGCGTTTTATCAGTTTGAGTGTGTAACATGTGTTTTTTATAAAAATGTAATTTTAAACCGAAAACACACACTTTGGGTTATACTAGTCACATCATTTTTTGGTTTGAAATGATACTAATTCCTACACATAAAAAATGAATTATGAATCATTTTCCAAAATTATCAAGACAAACGGAGAAAATTTGGTTGGTTTTCCGTGAGTGGCATAGGTTTTGAACTAAAATGTCAATTTTAAACTAATAACTAATACTTTGAATCATATTAGGAACATTGTGTATCAGATTGATGTGAGGAAGATTACAACATGTCCCAAATGCATTATGGATCATTTTCCTAAAGAATCCCAAAAATCCAAATGCATTTTCTTGATTTTGAGTATTACACTTGTCATTTTTACTAAAATTAATAAAAATACACACTTGGAGCCACACCGGTCACACTGTGTGTCAGATTAAGGTGAGAATGATTCCTACACATCAAAAATGACTTGTGGGTTGTTTTAATAAAGTATCAATACAATCCTAATCCTTTTTTTTATTTTGAGTATGACACTTATGTTTTTTTACTAAAATTTCGTTTTAAACTTGAAACATGCACCTTGAGTCATACATGTCGCATTGTGTGTTAGTTTGATGTGAGACTGATTACTACACATCACAAATGACTTATTAATAATTTTATTAAATTATCAAGACAATATGAATGAATTTTCTCATTTTTCATTGGGTGTCACACATTTTTAACTAAAATGACAATTTTAAACTGATAATGGCCACTTTGAGTCATACCGACCACACTATGTATCGGGTTGAGGTTTCGATGATTCCTACACATAAAAATGACTTATGGATAATTTTTTATAAAGTATCAAAACAATAAAAATGCATTTTCTTGGTTTCAAGTATGTAAATTATGTTTTTTACTAAAATGTAAATTTAAAAAAAAGACACACTTAGAATCAATTCGATCACATTGTGAATCTAATTGTGGTGTGTATAATTCATATATGTCAAAAATGAGTTATGAATCATTTTACAAAAGTATCAAAACAATCCAAATATTTTTTCTCAGTTTTGAGTATGTGACTAGTGTTTTTTACTAAAATTAATGTCAATTTTAAATAAAAATACACACTTGGAGTTATACCAGTCACATCATGTGTCAGATCATGGTGTGGCTGATTCATACATGTCATAAATGATTTATGTATCATTTTCCTAAAGTATAAAACAATATGAATGTGTTTTATTATTTTTTAGTATGTGATGAGTTTTTTGAGCTAAAATGTAAATTATATAACTAAAAACATACAATTAAAGTCTTACTGAGAACACTATGTATTAGATTGAGGTGATCCTGATTCCTATACCTCATAAATGACTTATGGATCATTGTCCAAAAGTATCAAAATAATTTGAATGTTTTTTATAGGTTTTGATTATGTACCTTGTGTTTTTTACTAAAATTAAGGCCAGTTTTAAATAAAAAGATACACTTGGAGTCATATCAGTCACAACATGTATCAGATTTAGGTGAGGCTGATTCCTACATGTCACAAATGACTTATGGATTTTTTTTCTAAAGTATAAAAATAATATGAATGTTTTTTCTAATTTTTTAGTATGTTATGTTTTTTTGAACTAAAATGTAAATTATAAACTAAAAACAAATAACAAACTAGTATTGAAATAAATTAACATTACATAACTTTTGCAGAATACTTAAAACATTATACAAACAGATTCCCAAAGACCGTATTAGTCTAGTGCCTTTGGAAACTTGGAAATATAAACACTGGTACATAAGTGAGCTACATTATCTCCCACCAAGTTCTTCATGACTATCACCCTTCTTAGAAAAATCATACTTAATACAAATATTCATAACCTGGGGAAGGAAACATAAAAAGGGGTGAGCTCATATGCTCAGCAAGGGTAAAAAGGGAAGACATGTAAGCATAAACCTAAAAAAAGGGATATGAGAATGTGATCATAACATTAGAATATTTCACCCTTCATATCAAAGATCATAAACATGAATCAAGGAGTAAAGCTTGATAGTGCTTAAGACATGGATCATAAGGAAATAAAGAACATAATCCACGAAATAATAACATAGGAATAAAACATATAATTTTGGAAAACACATAAGCATACAATATGACTTCCATAGTAGCCAAGGAATCGCTATAAAGACCATCTTACTAGTGCGGGTTCACTCCCCATACCATATTTTTAGTCATGGTTCACTACCATGGCCATATTAGTAGCATGATTTCACTCCTCATGCCATATTGGTAATCATGGTTCACTACCATGGCCATCTTAGTAGTCAAGTTTTACTCCCAATACCATCTTAGTATATCTCATGAGATATAATCTTTACCCAATGAATTGGAGGGAGATATAGGTCCCAACCATATCATAATGAAATCATACATACATTTTCCAAAAATTCATAAACAATTATATCGTAACCCATGAAATTAAACGGGTTTCATAAACATGTCATCATATAAAAACCTATGGAAAAATACAGGTTTCATAATCATTTCATCAAATCATAACATGTGGAATAAAACAGGTTTCATAAGCATATAACTCATTAAAGAGAAATGGATTTCATAAACATCATGCCATAAAATTTAAACCATTAATAGAAAGAATATAAATGGAAACATTAAATCATTTCCCTAGAAAGTCATGAGTAATAACAATGGATGTTATCTTGTATGGGAAATAATTTTTGAAAGATATTTTAAAAACACTTCATGGGGAAATTATCCTTTCTCATTTGAAAAATGCTTCTTAAAATTTTAAACCTTTTGAAAACCATTTTCATGAAAATAAACTTGAAAAATTATAAATAAATAATTTAAAACATTTTGAAATCCTTTTTCCTTTGAAATATCGTAGATGAGCTTGAAAAACTTTTGAAAACTGTTTTTCCTTGAAAACTTATAAAATAATATTAAAAGCCTTTTGAAAACCATTTATTTGAAAATATATTTTTTAAAAAAATTATTAAAAATTATCCTTTTAAACATTCAAATGAAGATTAAAATAAATGACGATGGATAAATCCATACATACTATAAGAGGTAAAAAGAACATTCCTTTTGCATGGTAAAATGTTTAGAAAAGTGCCTCGACCAGAAAATGAAAAGAATATTACTTTTAAAAAAATGTTTTGTTTAAAAGGTAAAAAAGGTTAAAAATATCTTTTAAAGATCATAGGATAATATTATAATATTCTTGGAAACATTTTTAGAAAACACAGTTTTGAAAGAACATAGATTTCTGACTGAAGATAGGGTAATGTCAGGATTTCTTAAAAAGCACTTTCATAACTATCTTATGAACCAAAGAGTGAAAAAATGGAACCAATACATGAATATATCATGAATAACTGGTGGATAATAATTTTCATGAGTTTTATTCATATATGGATCATAATATTTCATCAAATGAAGCATAAACATAAACAATCTTGAAAAATGATGAGATTGTTTTAATAAAATCTTATCTCTTGGTAACTTGGGGTCATACTCTCCATGTCAAAAAAATTACATGAATATTATAATATCATTAAAATAAGTGTATTCATTATATAACATGTAAAATATAATTATATAAACCTTTAAAAATAATTTAGGTGCATAAAAAAACATGATTCTCAAATAAGGTAAATTGAGACAAAACTATCTTACCGATTTGGTAACTTTTGAAACTTAAACCCCATGAAAGAATGTTTATAAAATGGATATGTAAATACCCATATATTTAATTATAATATAAATATAATACTTTAATTTTTAGTACATACACAATAAAAAATAAGTGAGTGGTGAATAAAGAATGTATCTCATGAAAATAAAGAGTGAGATGAAATTCCCTTACCTTGTGTCTTGACTCTCATAGTACTCATTAAAAACTACTTTATAATAAATATAAATTTATTATACATATATAACAGAACCATATTATTACTTCTAATACCATATATGGATTTATTATGCCTTTATATTTCCCACTTGTTAACAATTTTATGTTAAGGTTTCACTTCTGGTAATATCCGCTTTGTTTTTCGCATGTGTCTAAATTTATTATATCTTTGGTCCTTATACTTATATCATGATTTACATAAATTAAACCATGATTTAAATATAATTTATATTCAATATATTTTTATTATAATAATCCATATAATATTTAATTATTAAACAGAATACATCGTTCATAGAGACGGTAAGTTATACATACGCATGAATGTTATTTCTGTTTAATTATCGTGTTGAAAGAAAGAAATTAAAAGTCATATATGTATATATATATGTATGTATGTATGTATGTATGTATGTATGTATGTATGTATGTATGTATGTATGTATGTATGTATGTATGTATGTATGTATTATAGTAGCTTTATTATATTATATATATATTCATTAAATTTATCCTTAATAAATTCCATGTAGTGTATAAGAGATTCACATCGCTTTGAGGGGTCGGTAGTCCGCACTTCCTCAAATGAAATTATCGTATTAACAAAAAATGGAAAGTATAAAGATATATGTTGTAAAATAATTAAATATACTTAAATAAATAATAAATATAACATATATAAATAGTGTTTCCATAATAATGTCCATCATAAGAGGCGGTAAAGTAAAATTGAACAATCATTGTTTAGTGAGGTGGTAGTTCGTCGTACACGTAAACAGTATGTTTGTTACCCATTAGATGTAAGTGTATGTAAGTGCCAGTGAAAACATTATCATAAAAATATAATATTATATTGAGGATACTTTTTTATTGTAAAATCATGGAATAATAATATTTAAGGGAGTGGGGAAAGAAAATAAAAGAAAGGAGTTTGAGGGAGCGTGTTACCTCTTAATCGGGTAACTCCTTTTGGTTTGAACCAAAGGGATTCCTTGTGAGGATTTATGCACAAGGGAGTCTTTAAGGAGGATGTGAGGGACTTTGAGGGGATATTTGGGCTAATTTTGGATGAACTTATGTGTCTTAATAGGTGTGAAGATGTGGGAGGATATGAGGCCTTCTATAATGGAGGAGTGGCACTCTCGCAATATTTTGGAAAAAGGAAACCCCACCCACATTTTTTATTGAAAGTGGATCCCATAATGATAAAAAATTGATAAAAGGATGTACAAGATCTAAATATACCCATTAAATGGATTTAGGATAATATTATAGGTCTTTTTGGGCCGTAAGGTTATGATTTAGTCCCTTATTAAGCTTAATTTAACCTTAGTCATTCTAATTAATTTTAATTACTTTCACTAATATTTTTTGGTAAAAAACTAAGTTGACCTTATTAAAAATTATAAATTATTCTTATTCCAAATATGGAATACATTTTTCTAAATTCCAATCACAAAATTGGTAGAAATTAATTTAAATATAATCTCATAGATGGGACGATACTGTGGGGTTTTAAAGTAAAAACGTTCAAATTTTTACTATGTTTTTATAGCCAATTTCAAAATTAAGTTGATTAAAATGACATAAATTTGATAAATTGATAAAAATTTGATCTAATTAAACTTTTAAATTAATCCAAAATATAATTTAACTATATAAATAAATTATATGAAAAAGAATTTTTGAGTTAAAATTCATTATTTTTAACTATTTATTAAAAAATTAAACTTCACAGAAAAATACCAAATATTTACCCTAACCTAATTTTTATTTTTCACTTTAAAAAATAAAGTTTATTTTGAAATATAAAATTGAAAAAAGTTTCAAAATTTATATTTAAAATAGGTTCCCCATCAAAAGACGGTAAAAGTACATAAATAAAAATATATGTTTTTATATGTAAAATTAGGTCTGTTCTTTTCTTATGTATATCAAATATATTGGATGAATATAAAAAATATTTGATTAAATATAATATATATATATATAACCTTAATATCACTCACTAATTATAATTAATTTAATTTATTAGGATAAAACATCTTTGTGAGCATAAAAATAGTTTTCTATAAAACTATTCCATTTATATTCAATTGGTTCATTGTAACTAATGAATTCATTTTATATTTTTTTAAACCATAGTTTTTAATATTTTAGTTATTTCTATTCATAACCACTAACTTAATGGTTAGGTTAAGTCTTAAAATAATATTTTAATAATATATTATTATTTGGTAAAACTCGGTGTTGCGTGTAATGTACGCCAAGTCAGTGTTGTGTGAAAGGAATTTTTGACTTAGTGCATTAAAAAAAATTAATGAAAATTAATTCATTTGAAAAAAAAGTTTATAAAAACTTAAGGTGTTACATTATACCCACCTTAAAATGAATTTCTCCCTTTAAATTCATCTGGGTTATCAAAGGTTTAATACTTGAAAGTTTTATTCATAAAAACACACATCGTAGAAATGAATACTAAAACTTCACTTAAAAAGGGAAAGTTGGAACCATAATAGTTAACCAAAGTAACTCATAACTAAATTACCACATAGGATAACAAAGGTGGGAATATAGAAGATAAATCTAACTATCTTGTTCTGATGGAGAGTGATAGAGAACATGGTTATGAGGAAGTTAACAATCATAAAGCCATAAATTTGTGATAATATAATGGGATATTTGATTCATCAAAAACGAGGGTACTAAGAAAACATTTTTGGATTCAAGGTCCTTTTTCCTAAAGTTGAATAATTTTCATTAAAATATATACTTGCATGATT
This sequence comes from Viscum album, assembly GCA_963277665.1. Classification (NCBI taxonomy): domain Eukaryota; kingdom Viridiplantae; phylum Streptophyta; class Magnoliopsida; order Santalales; family Viscaceae; genus Viscum; species Viscum album. The sequence continues at coordinate 693,271,572 of OY728167.1, forward strand.
TCAGGACAACATCACCCTTTGTTTTCTGTTGATCCACTTCACCTCTTTCTCTAAAATGGAAGGTGAATTTTTCATTCCTGAAGTACTAACATATCATGAGACCCATGATATGCCATCCCATCAGTTATCATCAACACAAAGTAGTTTGAACAAACTATACAATATGCATAAATCTTCATATATAGAGATAACACTTTAATCTTACTAACTTCATCTAAGGTTTAACTTAAACTTTCCATAAATGGTTACCTTATAACACTTCCAAAATATGGAAATTCAAATATTTAGAAATAAAGTCATGAAATCATCTTAACATTGATCCCCATATATCCAAAAGTACCACTTTTTTTCACATTAAAAACATTTGAATACCATCATCATATATTCACTTAATTACCATAAATCCTTTTGGAAAACATGAATGCTTCCTTATTCCAATGATTATTGGATATATTATTTAAATCCCAAAATTTGTAAACTTTATCCTTGATGACATAGAACACTTTTTTAATACATAGTTCTATGGTAATTTGTACTATCCAATTTACTTCTTCATATCTAGCATATCTTTATCCAAACATCATTATCTCAACATCAGACATTAATTAAGGGTTACCTTCCCTTAATAAAAATGTCACCTTATCATTAAATCACTTTACCAGTATATCAGGAACATTCAACATAAACTTTTAAATACTGATTGAAAAATAGAAACATAACAATCCTTGTATATTTCATTATTCATATAACATAATTTTTTAATCCAAATACATAAAAACTTAGATTATTCCACTTCATTCATAAGATATAAGAAGGATACCTCATCCTATTACATAATACCTCTTTCCTTTCACATTTTGTCTGTAGTCTCATCATCATCACAAATATAACCATTACTACTACCAATTTGTTTATTATCATATGGATATTTCCTCTTGGGACATTGAGTTTCATAATGACCATTTATTCCACTCTTAAAACACTTAACCTTCAATGAGACTTAGGGAGGCCAATATTCTCATCCATTTCATTAACCAAACTCATCATTTTTTCCTTGCAGTCACTTGCTTTGTGTCCTTCTTTTCCACACTCAAAACACATTATTATTACTCTAATACATTCACTTAGGAAATTCTTTCCACATTCATGACATATAGAAAACTAAATCTTATTTCCTCCATGGTCCCCATTACCTAAACATTCAGTGAACTCCTTCCTTATCTTCCTTGGTGAGTCCAAGAGTTGGTTAAGGTGCACATTTTTTTATCAGGTTCCTTGAAAACTGATTAGGTATGATCAAAATATCCTTAAATCTAGTGATCATCCCATTTGACTACTCACCAATATATTTTCCATCATATTCATCATTAATCCAGATCCTTCTGGTTCTCTCTGTTGACTAAAACTAGGAAGAATTGAGTAAGAAGTGATTATCATAGTGAGGAATCACATAATAATGAAAACAACTTATATTGTGTCTAAATTATGACACTTTTCATAAAATAGGACACCTCAAGTTTATCCTTGGTTATTCATAACCAAATCCTATTTAAATCCTACATGATGGTTCATTAATAGTTTACGAATTACCAAAGAATATCCCCCATGAGTGTCAAACTAGGTGTGTAGCAAGGCTCGTTGTCATGTACTGGATTACCCTGAGTCAAGACTGAGACATCTTGTTGGAGTTTTTATCCCTAGGTACATCTGTTTTAGAGACACATCCACTTATAGTATCCAGATAGGGATGTATTTCTAGTAAACCACTCACTCTATCCTTTACCAAAATTCGAGGACATTTTTCTAAATGTTAACTCATCCTTATACTTATCCTTAGATACATCCCTAGAAATATTATTAGAAATATACCTAGGGATATCACTAAATTTTTCTTATCCTAGTTTCCAAAGGTTAACTAAATTTTCCTCTGATACCAATAATAACGATGCAGTCTTGACATACATTAAAATAACATAAATTTTGTGGAATACTTAAAAAGTCATGCAAATAGACACCCAAAGACCGTATTAATTTAGTGCCTTTGGAGTCTTAGAAACATAAACACAGGTACATAAGTGAGCTACATTATCTCCCACTAGGTTCTTCATGACTAGAACCCTAATTATAAAAATCACACTTAATACAAATATTCAAAACATGGGGAAGGAAACATAAAAATGGTTTATCTCATATGCTCAGTAAGGGTAAAAAAGGTAGATATGTAAGCAAAAACATGAACATAGAAGTATGAGAACATGATCATAACATTAGAAGATCTCACCCTGCATATTAAATATCATAAACATGAATCAATTAAAAAATATAGAAAGTTTGTAATACATGGATCATAATAAAATAAATAACATAATCCATGAAATCATAACATAGGAATAAAACATGGAATTGTGGAAAACACATAATAATATAATATGATTTTCATAGTAGTCAAGGCATAACTTCCAAGACTATATTAACAGTATGGGTTCACTCCCCATACCATATTGGTAGTAAGGGTTCACTCCCTTTTCTGTCTTAATAGAATGAATCCACTCCTCATACCATCCTGGTAGTCATGGTTTACCCCCATGGCCATCTTAGTAGTCAAGTTTCACTCCCAAGACCATATTAGTCTATCTCATGAGATATAAATTTGTACCCATTGAATTGGATAGAGATATAGGTATCACCCATCTCATATTGAAATCATACATACATGTTCCACAAATTCATAAACAATCATATCATAACCCATGAAATGAAATGGATGTCATAAACATGTAATCATATCTTAACCAGTGGAAAAATAAAGGTTTCATAATCATTTCATCAAAGCATAGCCCATGAAAAGGAATCAGGTTTCATAAGTATATAAATCATGAAAGAGAAACTAATTTCATAAACATCATTCCATAAAATTTAAACCATTCATAAAAAAAATATGAATGGAAACATTGAATCATTTCCTAAAAAAGGCATGAGTAACACCAACGGACGTTATCTTATATGGGAAATAATTTTGAAAGATATTTTATAAACACATCATAAGGAAATTATACTTTCTCATTTGAAAAATTATTATTAAAACATAAAACCTTTTGAAAACCATTTTCATGAAAATAAAATTGAAAACTTATAAATAAATAATTGAAAACATTTTGAAAGATTTTTTTCCTTTGAAAACATTTAGAGGAGTTTCAAAACCTTTTTAAAGTTTTTTTCCTTGAAAACATATAAAATAATCCAGAAAACATTTTGAAAACCATTTATTTGAAAAAACAAATTAAAAAAAATTCTTAAAAATTATCCTTTCAAACATGAAAAGGAATATTCAAATAAATTATGATGGGTAAATCCTTACATGCTATAAGAGGTAAAAAGAACATTCCTTTTTCATGGTAAAATTTTTGGAAAAGTGTCTCGACCTGAAAACAACAAGAAGATTCCTTTTTAAAAAAATGTTTTGTTTGAAAGGTAAAATATGGCTAAAATTTTATTTTAATTATAATAGGATAATATTAGAATATTCTTGGGATCCTTTTTAGAAAAAATGGTTTTGAAGTAACATAGATTTCCTACCAAAGAGAGGGTAAAGTCGGGTTTTCTTAAACAAAATTATTTCTTAACTATATTATGTACCAAAGAGTGGAAAAATGGTACCAATACATGAATATATAATGAATAATTGGAGTATAATAATTTTCATGAGTGTTCTTAAGAAATGGATCATAAGATTTCATCAAAGGAAGAAGAAACATAAACAATCTCGAAAAACGATGAGATTGTTTTAATAAACTCTTATCTCTTTGTAAGTTGGGGTCATACTCTCCATGTAAAAAAGGAATTTAAATGAAGATTATAATATCAATAAAATTATTATATTCATGATATAACATGTAAAATGGGATTATATACACCAGGAAAATGAATTTATGTGCATAAAAAAACATGAGTCTCAAAGAAGGAAAATTGAGACAAAACTATCTTACCGATTTGGTAATTTTTGAAACTTAAGCACCATGAAATAAATTTCTTAAAATGGATATGTAAATACCAATAAATTTAATTATAAGAGACATATAATAAATTCATGGGTATTACATAAACCACAAAAAATAAGTGAGTGGTGAATAAAGCATATATCTCACAAAAATAAAGAGTGAGATTAAATTCTCTTACCTTGTGACTTGACTCTCATAGTACTCATTCAAAAATCATGTATAATAAATATAAATTTATTATAAATATGTCAAAGAACCATATTATTATTTATAATACCATACATGTTTTTATTATGAATTTATATTACCCTCTTGTTAACAATTCTATGTTAAGGTTTCACTTCGGGTAATATCTGCTTTATTTTTCGCATGTATCTTAATTTGTTATATCTTTGGTCCTTATACTTATATAATGATTTAAAGAATGTAAAATGTGATTTAAATTTAATTTATATTCATTTTATCTGTATTATTATAATCCATATAATATATAACTATGAAATGGGACACACCATTCATAAAGAGGGTAAGTCGTACGTACGCATGAATGCTATTTCTGTTTAATTGTCGTGTTGAAAGAAAGAAAGTAAAAGTCATATATGTATATATACATGTATATATATAATTATTAAATTATATTTATTATATAATATATATCATATATATTCAATAAACCCATCCTTAATAAATTACATGTAGTGTATGAGCGAATCACATCGCTTTGAGGGTGCGGTAGTCTGCACTTCCTCAAACGAAATTATCATATTAACACAAAATGGAAAGTAAAAAAGATATGTGTTGTAAAATAATTATATAATATTAAATACATAATAAATATAATATATATAAATATAGTGTTCACCATAATTTCTACCAATGGAGGTGGTAAAGTAAAATTGAACAATCATTGTTTAGTGAGGTTGTAGTTCGTCGTGCACAAAAACAGTATGTTTGTTTCCCATTAGATGGAAGTGTGTGTAAGTTTTGGTAGAAACCATAGAATAAAAACATACTAGAATATTTAGGATACTGGTTTTTTTATACAATCTTGGAATAATAATATTTAATGTAGTGGGGAAAGAAAATAAAAGAACAGAGTTTGAGGGAGGGTGTTTCCTCTTAATCAGGTAACTCCTTTTGGTTTGAACCACCAAAGGGCTTCCTTGGAAGGATTTCTTCAAAAGGGAGTCTTCAAGGAGGAATTGAGTTATTTTGGGGAGATATTTGGGTTTATTTTTGCCTAAATTAAGTTTATTTACAGGTGTGAATAAGTGGGAGGAGAGGAGGACTTTTATAATGGAGGAGGAGTGGCACTCTTGAAATATTTTGGAAAAAGGAAACATCACCCATGTTTTTTTATTGAAGGTGGATCCAACAATGATTCAAAGTCTAGAAAATGGAGTATAGGGTATAAATATGACCATAAAACGGATTTATTACAAGTTTATATGTCTTTTTGAGCCTTAAGGTTATGGTTTATTCCCTTATTAAGCTTAATTGAACCTTAATCATTGTAATTAATTTTAATTACTTTCACTAATATTTTTTGTCAAAAACTAAGTTGAACTTATTAGAAATTATAAATTATTTTGATTCCAAATATGGAATCCATTTTTCCAAATTCCAATAACATAAGTGGTAGAAATTAATTTAAATATAATCCCCGCATGCTAGATGATAATGCGGGTTTTTAAAGTAAAAATGTTCAAAAGTTTACTATGTTTTTATAGCCAATTTAAAAATGAAATTGATTCCAATGAACTAAATTGGATAAATTGATAAAAATTTGATCTAATTATTCTTTAAAATAAATTAAAAATATAATTTAACTATATAAATAAATTATATGAAAAGGCAGTTTTGAGTTAAAATTCATTATTTTAATTGTTCATTAAAAAATTAAACTTCATAGAAAAATATCAAAAATTCACCCTAAACTAATTTTTATGTTTATATTTAAAAAATAAAGTTTATTTTGACATATAAAATTTATTAAAGTTCTAAAATTTGTATTTAAAATAGGTTCTCCATCAAAAGGCGGTAAAAGTACCTGAATAAAAATATAGGTTTTTTATGTGTAAAATTGGATTTGTTCTTTTATTATTCCTATTGAATATATTGGATTAATATAAAAAAATATTTCATTAAATATAATATATATATATATATATATATATATATATTACCTTGATATCACTCACTAATTTTAATTAAATTAATTTATTAGGATAAAACAGCTTTGTGAGTATAAAAGTAGTTTTCTATAAAAGTATTCCCTTTATATTCAATTGATTCATTGTAACTAATGAATTAATTTTATATTTGTGTAATCTATATGTTTTCATAAGTTAGTTATTACTATTCATAACCACTAAATTAACAGCTTGGTTATCTCTTAATATAATATTTTAATAATATATTATTATTTGGTAAAACTTGGTGTTGTATGTAATGTACACCAATTCGGTGTCGTGTGAAAGGAATGTTTGACTTATTGCATTGAAAAACATCAATGAAAATTAATTCATTAAAAAAGGTCCATAAAAACTCATGGCATTACAAAACATATAATTCGAGTCATACTGAGCATATTGTGTATCAGATTGAGGTGTGGCCAATTGGGCTTGTGATGTTTGTTTTTCTTTTAAGTATCTAAAATAAGCCAGAAAAGAGAGAACATGGAACACATTCTCTCTTTTCTTTCTTGTTACAGATAGTTGAAAGAAAAATATGGCTTCCGAAAAGATCAATGAAAAAATCTAAATAAGCATTATATAAAGATGATAAGGAAAATAACTTAAAAATAGTAGATAAAATGATGAAAATTTTAACTAAATAAGTAGTAATAATTAACCTTTTCATGATTCTTGTGTGTATTCATGACCCATTTCTTTATTTTCATTATCTCAGTTACAAATTCAAACAAACCACCCCAACTCAAAGAAAATATTCCACTTGTATAAGAAAAAAATTCTTATGTTATTAATACTATAAAGAAATAAATTAAGCATAAATATGAAACAATACATTAATAAAATTTCAATATTAAATTTAATCCACACAATTTGAGTCATACCAGGTGCGCCATATATCATATTGAGGTATGTTTGATTCCATAATGTCTTTTTATCCCACAATGCATTCAACACGTTGGTTTATCTAACAATATTTACAGTTGATAACTCTGAGTGTTGGATGAATTAGATAATAAAAAGAAAATTTTCTCATAATGAGTGCATCATCCATGTTGAGTTCATGATCATAGTAAAGGAGTAAATCATCCTTGTTGATGAATTCATTTCTTCATGGTTTTTTTAAAATTAAAAAAATAAGTATCAGATAAAATTATATGTAAATTAACTCAAAAAAATAGATAAAATGATTATAAAATCAACTAAATAAGTAGTAGTAAATCACATATTCATGATAAATATGTACATTATAACACCGGTTATGCTTCCTAGTCATTTATAAACAAATCGTTTTCATCTTTTGAATACAAGTACTTTCAAAATTCATGGTAGTATTGAAAAAATATGAATAAAAAAGGATTAATAAATATTTTAAATGAAATTATAATTATCTTCTAAAATACCTCTTTGGGGATACTAGTATGTTGATGGTATATGATATCTATCATAAATTTACAGACATAATAATCATAATATTTTCCATTGGTTTGTTTTAGACATTATTGAAACATTGAAAAATATATATAATTTCTTTTGATATGTGTTTTAAAAGTGAGATATTATTATATATACCCTAATAATTCTCTACTTATAGAAGTCGATAGGCTCCTTGTGGTCATGGACTGTCCCCATTCCATGATTTTCATTATATCTAAACACCACCCTATCATAAACTAATTCTCATTAAAATATAATATAAATTATATAAATTCATGTTTAGTTCTAAAATGTTGGATTTAATGTTTAAAAATTGAAAAACTTTATCCCTAGTTCTTGCATATCTTCCCTTTTTTATCTTTATCCCTAGTTCTTTTTTTCTCAATATATGTTCAGGGTGTCACCCAAAAACCTGCACCTCTAACACGACCATACTTCAAGACCAATGATAACAGTTTTTCATCTGGTATAGCTGATTATGATTCATGTGTCTAAGTCGGATAAAATTTATATGAAAATAAGTAATTATGGTTATGTAATAATGATTTAAATAAAAAAAGATTATTATTTCATACATACACATTATTCCCACACATTTTATGTGTTTTCATATATTATTATCCCATTCTTATTTACACATATCTTCTTCCATAGCATATGATATGGGATAGATGTGGCTTTGGATTTGGATTCATCAATTTGTATATAAATAGAGGAACATAATTATGGTTTTTTTAATGTCTTGTAATAGTATTATGGTAAATTTTAAATACATACCATTTTTTATCAAGTGAATCATACCCCATACTTTCCTTATGATAGGGGTCTGTTGGTTTTGTTTCCTATTTATTTTTTTCAGCACTCAGTTCTTGTTTCATAAATTAACAATTCTTAATCAAAGTGATTAATACACATATTTTCAAACAATGTATTACCTGTCATAATGTACCTAGAAATATATCTCCTCACAAAGGTTAGCAAACACATCCCATGATTGTTGGATTATCAGGTGTGCATACATCTGTAGTGGGTGTGGGTTTATTTTACCTTCAGCATATTTGATATGAAACTTCATATGAATTGTGAGAAATCCTCCACAAGCCATTCCAATAATAATTAATACAAATTTAATTGGGGAGTAATCTACTGTAAATGTAATCTTTATGGTATAATGAAGAGTGAGTAAATGTTTCATTATTTTTTTAGTAAAATAAAGAATGTATATCAAAATTTTACCCTAATATATTCCCAAATCATCTTATTAAGCACGAGAAAAACATTGTTCCTTGAATCCATATCAATCAGAACATTTTGTTGAGTGGTGTACTCAATGAAACCATTGAAGATGTCTTTGTTAGGGTTAACAGACTGGCAGTGTGCATTCCAACCAATCTCAAATTTGATTCAATTTCTTCTCATCTTAATAATTTTTTCTAACATTGTCATACTATGACATTTATTTATTTTTTCTAGGACAATCATTTTTTTTTGTATAATGTTTCCTCAAGTTCAACATCATCAATATGTTTTTTCTATGGATTGGTAGCATCAACATGTGTGGAAGGTTTTTGTTCCTCTATATTTTGATCACTAGGAGGTTGAGAAACATGTTGTTCCTTGGGATTGGGAGCATTGGTATTTATAGATGTCATTATCTACAGATTTGGCTAAACATTTAATTTAGATTACGTAAATGCAGTAGTGAACAGATAATAATATGAGGAGACACAATGTATATTACAAAAAATATATAACCTGATTATTTAACTCTCCCTTTTTTAAATGTTGAAGTGATTTGACCCCTCTACTGAGTATTCAAATTCCTTCATTATGGTATCCTCTGATATAAAATACCCCTCCTATATTGGGAACACTGAGAAATGATTATGATATCCCAATTAAAGGGTCATCATTAGTTTAATTTTCATCTAAACTTTTAGTGTATTTGGTTAATAACAGAAAAACTATCCACTTTCAGTTTATGGGATCTGGAACATATAATAATTTCACTGACTGTGATAATGTTATAAATGGTTTGTATTTGTACCCTTCCTTACTAAAATCCACTTTCATGAATCCCAATTCATCTATTTTATCAGCACTACTATTATCAACCAACTTTCATTGAAAAATTATCAATTGGAATGTTTTATACTCCAGCTCCAATATTTGTTTGATGATTCCAAAGTATGACATATTCACATAAATTGTATTTTTATCCTTTGTACCAGATACATGCATCGTATCAGCCACAAGTGTAAATCCACTATTTTTCATGGTACAACATTCATCATGTTCATTTTTATATAACATATAATAATTAATTACATAACCATTATAAGATAATACATGTAAACTTGGTCCTCTGGCTAGTAATAAAATTCATTCTGAAATTGAATCTGTATTTTCAGCTGACTCATTAAAAATATGGTCTTGAAACCATCCTATAAACTATTGACTCTGTGTATTTGATATTCATATTTTATCCCATGATTTATTTAAATGAATGATAATTTATTTATGGGTTTCAACATTTGGTAAAACCTATAAATTATTATGAAAATTTTAAAGGTAAGCTTGCTCCCAATCTGTAATAGTGATTACGACAACATTGATTCCAAAAATTCCATTACCCACAAGCCACCTAGTGTGATGATATTTCAATAGACCAATTATTTCCACATTATAAAAGTAGTCGCTATATAATTCAATGAATTACTCAACAATATATCACTCCATAATACAACCTTCTGTCCGACTTCTATTATTGACATACTCTTTCAAAATCGTCATATACCATTCAATGGGGTATTTCCATCTATAATATTTAGATTTTTTATAATTATTTTGTTTATATTATGATTTATTGTCTTTATATATATATATATATGATTTTCTTTTATAAGAATATTATTTCTTCATATCGAGTATAAATGTAAAATCTTTTTCATGAGATTTATTAAAAGGAGTTTAAAATTTCACATGAGTTCTTTCTTGAAAATAAAATGTATATTAATAAATGATATTTAGATTCAAGGGAAACTAGTAATGGCCCATTAATTCTCTATCAGGTATGTCATAGTATTTTCATTTGTTTTCCTTTATCTAATGGTAAAGTATTGTCGACCTTGAAATGGGAGGATACATGTAATGGTGAAGTCAGAGATTTGTGGTAATTTTTAGCTTTTACCTAGACTTTTTGTTGTTCGTTGGGTAGTTACATGACATGTAATGGGATTAAACAATGTGTAATGGCCACTGGAAAGATATCATGAAATGTATTTCATGATGTGATAATGTTACACTTTGTGTAAGGGTTACACGTCATGTAATGTGAAAATCCAGTTTTAATTAAACAACAACTCATTTTTCAGCATAACTTATAATGAAAGGTTTTCACGATGTGTAAAGGTATTACACACCATTTAATTTCCAAAGTTGCAGTTTTTAGGGTGTCATGTGGGTGTTTGAGGCTTCATTCCCTTTTTTATCCTCCTCCTCTCTATCAAATCTCTCACCCTTGCTGATTTTGGTTGACTTCCTTTTGTCTGGATCATTTCATTTTATGATTGATCACCATTTGGGTTGGATTTCTCTTATTCGGGTAAGTTTTTCTCTTGGTTCTTCTTTGGTTTGGGTTGTGGCTATTTATTGGATGAATATTTTTTATTTTATAAAGTTTTCTATCAATCCTATTTGGATTCATGGTGTGCCTTGCTTTTTGAAGGTTGTTCTCTAGGGTTCCAATCCATGTTGTCAATGATAGTTAGGATTTCTACATCCTTTAGGTTGGTGGATCTATTCAATTGTTCTAATTTCTTGAATTTCTTATTTTCCTTATTAATTCATTGATATTTTAAATGTAATTTCATTTATTTAAATTGAAAAGGGCATGGGTTCACGTTTGAAAAGGGGTTTTCTCTTTGAAAATGAAATTGCCTTGATTTAAAATGGAAAAAGGATTTTCAAAACCCTAAAACAGATTGGATTAAATTTTCAATGATTTTATAAAAGTTTGAGAATGCTTTTTAAAATAGAAAGTTACAAGTATTTCATAGTAGGAGCCTTAGGTGTGTTGAGAAAGAGACACAGATATCCTTAGTGTGTGTGCCACCACTAGGAGTTAACCTCTTGTATGATAATGTTACATGGTAGGAATCGATGTTATTTGGATCCAAACTTATTCTTTGTTAGGATTATGAGTGTCTAGTATATATTTTCCCGTAGTCTAGAGCCGACTGGTAGGTTCACTGTTTTTTCTGGTTGTTTAATTCATTATAGTTTATTCAATGGATGTTGGATCACAGGTTTATTTATGTTTGATATCTTTATCTGCTTTGTTTTTGGATTTGGAAACATGTTATGCAATTTTTCAAAATTCAAGGATTTTTTGAAAAACAAATTAAATTTGTTTTATTTATAAAAATTCTTTTAAAACTATATTGTTTTAAATCTTGGACAAGTGAATTCTTGTAATTATAACATGTATAGATTCTTTGGTGGTATCTTACTGGGCTCTATTTCTCACAACCTACTTCTTTTTGTAGGCATATGTAGACCTTATTTTGTTGGATATAGGTAAATGGAAGAGCATTCTATAGCATAAAGGATTATCTGTATTTTGTTGTTTTGGTTTAGAGGTGATAGTTGTTCACATGGAGACTATTTTTTCTAGTTTTTTCATACATTTTGGTTTTTTTCTGTTTGTCTCGGTTGTATCTCCCTTGTTTCCTATTTTCACTCTAGTTGAATATATTTTTATCGTTATATACAAGACCAGTTTCATTTCAGTTTTTAAACCCCACCCCTTAATGGGCTGACTTGGGTGACTGGTTTGGTTGACCTAGGGTGGTCTGTTACAGTTTTGTATCAAAGAGTTTTCTCAATATAAAGTGTTTCAAAATCACCTAACTTGGTTCTATGTCCTTGGTAGATAGAAGTAGGATCATAAGAATTTATATAGTAGGTGTGGGAAAGGAGCCTATCCATCTCACTCTCATGACTAAATCTGTGTTTCCATGGGTGGTTTTAAAAATCATTACTAAGTGTAAGACCTAGTATTTAGGTTCGTTTTAATAAATTTTATTATAAATTTGTTTAAATTAACCTATCTACAAATTTGGGGAGTTGGTATGTTTATGTTTGTTTGAATAAACTAAGTAGGGAGTTTATTTTGGTGGACATGTTCCTTTATAAAGGTGTTTCCCTTTAATTGTAGAATTCATAATTTATTTAAATTCATTTTTTTAACAGTATTATTTTGGATTCTTGTTTTTGGTTCATTGGTTTTGGAGTTTTTTGTGACTGATTGGTTATTTTATTGTGTTTAACAAAAAATTACTCCTATAAGGACTCTTCCAAATTATAGAGGGGAAGCCACAAGGCAGTTTCCACTTGTAGATCCTCCTATGTAATTTTCTTTGGTTGAGGTAGCAATCCATACCATTTAGACTTCAGGATCAGTAGGCGTAGTGAACTCAGGATGAGTAGTAGATCATGGATCAGAATTTACCAAGCAACATCCACCTGTATTCTATGGTGAAAAGGACCAAAAGATCCATATGAGTGGTTTGAAATAATTGAGAGGATCTTCAAATTCTTTAAGACCCATAAAGATTATCATGTGGGTTTTCCATGTATATTCTTGAGGGACCAGGAAGAAGGTGGTGGGATTCTATAATCCAAGATAAGTTTCATGAAGGTCTTACATGGGTTTCTTTTAAGAATATCTTTAATTAGTAGTTTTATCTAGAGACTTTACATGCATCAAATAACCAGGGTTTTATGACCTTGGAGAAAGGATATCGTACGATTTTGGAGTACTCCAACCACTTTGTTGAGTTGGTGCATATATCACTAAATCTTGTCACTAATGATTACCTAAAGGATTAGAGGTTCAAGATGGGGATAAGGGTTACTATTCTGCCAATGATTTTTCTTTTGTGCCTTTCAACATTTTTGGAGTTAGTAGATAAATCATATTTGGATGAGACAGACATAGCTGGAATGAAATATTTGGGTGGAGCTTCAGATGGTGCAGTAATAAGCCAGGGTGTTTCTTCTTATAAGAAAAGGAAGCGCAAGAGTGATCGGTTTTATACAGGACTAGTTTATGGGGCTTCTTTAGGGAATAAATAGGTTATTTGATACTATTATTGGAGGTATGGTCATACCAGGATTCACTACATGGAGGATCTTAAGAATTGTCATCTTTGCGGGTGATATGTCCATCTGAAATGTTTCTATGATATGATGTCCTAAGGAAGTAAGGTGGTATCCACTTTCACCAAGAGATCGTAGGTTTAATTTGATGCATCCAAGGTTGGTGGGTATCATTCTCAGTACAATGGGAATTTATAGGTGGCTAAGTCCAGAAATATTTATGTGGAAAAGTGTGTGCTAGAGGAATATAAAGTAGGGCCAGCTACTGTTAGAGGTATGGGGTTTATTTCATCTTATATGGTGATATATTTGTTTGATAAAGGTTCTACTCATTCTTTTATATCATCAATATTGGTTTACATGTTGGGTTTGTGTTCAAATATAATGTCGTTATTGTTAAATATTTCCAAACATTTTGGAAATAGGTGTAAACAAGGTTTCAAGTGTCCAGAGTATCAAGTGGTGATTGGTGACATTGAGGTGGTTTGGGAATTCTTAGTGCTTGATATTAACATCTTTGACTTGATTATTATCATGAATTGTATGATCATCATGAAGGACCAAATAGATTTTTATCATCGTCGGGTATAGTTATTATCTATCAATGGGGTGAATCATGTTTTCCAAGGTGAGTGGGACTCTATATCGGGAAGGGTGGGGCCTATTGTTCCTTATGCTAGCATAATTTATTTCCAATTGTAAAAAATTTTATTGATACAGTTGACCCATGCTTGGGTGACGAGCTACTTATTTTTGTGTGTACGTACCATGAGTTCTTTCCAAATTATTTTTCTGGTTTACTGCCATAGAGATTGGTTGAGTTTACTATTAACCTACTCCCTTGAAAAAATTATATTTCTATTCCATATTATAGAATGGCACCTACCAATTTAGGGGAACTTAAGGTCCATATTAAGGACCTAGAGTAGAAAGTATTTATTTATCATAGCATGTCACCATGGGCTTCGCCTGTACTATTTTCTAAGAAGGTAGACAAGAACCTTAGACATTGTATTGAGTATCAGAAGTTGAATCGAGTGACCATTAAGAAAAAGAATCCTTTACCCAGAATTGATTATCTCTTTGATCAGCTGAGAGGGGGTCATTAGTTTTCTAAGATTGACCTATGGTCAGGGTACCACTAGTTGAGTGTCTGAGAAGAGGATATACCCAAGAAAGTGTTTTAGAATCGATATAGAAATTTCAAGTTTTTGGTTATTCCATTCGGTCTCACTAACGCTCGTACGGTATTTATGGATTTGATAAACCGAATATATCATCAGTTCTTGGAAACTTTTTTTGTTGTGTTCGTAGATGATATATTGGTGTACTCCAAGATAGAGGATGATCACATAGACCATTTGAATATGATTATTTGAAATTGGAAAGAACATCATTAGTATGGAAAGCATTCAAAGTGTGAGTTTTGGATCCAGGAAGTGCATTTTCTAGGGCATGTGATATCTGAGAGGGGAATATTAGTGGAACTAGAAAAGGTAGAGGTAGTTATGTCTTGGGAGCATCCTTGAAATGTGTTTTACATTCAGAACTTCTTAGGTTCAACGGGTTACTATAGATAGTTTTTTAGAACTTATCCAAGATCACATCTTCGATGACAGATTTAACTCATAATGGTGTAATGTTTGAATAGAATGACAGGTGTTAGATATCTTTTGATAAACTAAAAATGTGGTTGACTTCAAAACCAGTTTTGGTTCTTCCAGAACTGGGGTTAGGTTATGATGTTTTCAACAATACTTCTGGTATAGTTCTAGGTTGTGTCTTATATCTCACGCCAGTTATTCCCTCATGGTAATAACTACCCTACCCATTATCTTTAGTTGGAAGTTATTATGCATGCACTCAAAATGTGGCATCGCTATCTCTTTGGAGAATAGTTTACAGTATATTCAGATCATTAGAGCCTGAAATATATCTTCACTCAAAGGGATATGAAATCATGATAGAGACACTTGGTGGAGTATCTTAAAACCTTTGATTCTGATATCATATATACCCCTAGGAAAGGAAATTTGGTAGCTGACATGTTGAGTGGAAAATTACTGACACAAGCAGTGAAGGAATCTATTGAGAAATGGTCTTTGGTGTGCCTGTTAACTGAGATGGTCTTGGGAGTGAAGGAGTTTGGTGGACCTGTGTTATTGGATTCGATAAAGTTTGAATCGTCTTTTGATGATTGATATGGGCTTGAGTATATTATAGACACCAAAATCTGATGCTTGGGAGAAATCCTAAATAGTGGGGAGACCCTGAGTGAGTGGTCTCAATCTCCTAGTGGAGCTTTGTGCTTTTAGAGTAGGTTGGTTGTTCTATTTTCTTTGAGATAATAGTTTCTAGATAGTATACACTGGTCATGATTTTTCATGGACCCTGGTGATACAAACATGTATCACGAGTTGAGATTTTAGTATAGTTGTTCGGGGATGAGTCATTTATCTATTGATTTTGTATCTCAGTTTCTCACTTTTCAAAGAGTTAAGTCACAACACCAAAGGCCTAGATGTTTTTTGCAGTCATTACCCATTTTGGTATGTAAGTGGAATGATATTTCCATGGATTTCATTGTTTGTTTTCCATGGAATCATAGTTTGAATGATTCGATTTGGGTGAGTGTTGAAAACTCATTAAATTAGAGCATTTCTAACCAAAAAAAGGAAGTGAAAAAAAGTGGAATAACTTGGGGACTTAAATGTTTGAGTGATTGTGAAGATTCATGGGTTTCCCTCTATAGTTGTTTCAGACAAGGACTCAAGGTTCAAATCCATATTCTGGAAAGGTTTGTAGAAGTCAATGGGTTCCCTGTTGAAATTGAGCATGGATGATCATCCATAGATGGATGGATAGATAAAGAGGGCTATCCAAGTTCTTGAGGATATTATTTGGGCGTGTATGCTTGATTTTAATGGATCATGGGGAAATAATTTTCCATTGGTCGAGTTTTCCTATAATAATAGTTATTAGGATTCGGTCAGGATGGAGCCCTTTGAGACTTTGTATGGGTAGCCATGTCAATCTCCCATATGCTAAGAAGAGTTGGGAGAGAAGTCCTTAGTTGGGATGAGTGTTTTTCAAGAGATGATAGAGGTTGTGAAATTGATCCAAAGGCATTTTATCACGGAAAAGATTCATCAAAAATATTATATGGACTATCAGCAACGACCACTAGAGTTTGAGGTTGGTGATCAAGTCTTTCGTAGAGTTTCACCTCACTTGAGATAACATTGGTTGGGTAAGAAGGGTATATTGGAAAAGAGGTTTTTGGGCCCTTTCATATCATTGAGTAACTTGGGAGGGTGGCCTACCGGTTACTTTTACCATATCTCATGAATTTTATACATAATGTGTTTCATGTTTCTCAATTAAGGAGATAGTTTAGATTATATATTGACAAGATAAGGTAATCCATAGTAAAATGATACCCCCGATCAGGGTATTATGGTAGTGTAGATAGGATCACCATGATATGTGGGAGCAGGAGGCTTTGTTGAGGTAGTAGTGGCCTTATGTTTTTGTAGATCAAGGATATTGAGCTCTTTCCTGGGACAAAAATCTTTTATGGTGGTGAGATTGTAACACCCCATTACCATTCTATTAGGTATGTCCAAGTATTTGTTTTGTGTTTCCTTTTTCTGTTGGGAGAGTATTGTCGACCTTGAATTGGGAGGATACATGTATAGTGAAGTCATGGATTTTTTAGGAATTTTCATATTTTCCCTAGACTTTCTGCTATATGTTGGGTAGTTACATGATGTGTGATGTTCGCGGGATAAATTTCGTGGGAGAATGTTATACGTCGTGTAAGGGATACACGTCGTGTAATGTGAAAATATGGTTTTTAATTAAAAAGTGACACATTTTTCAGTGTAACTTAAAATGAAAGGATTTCAAGACATGTAATGGTATTATATGTCATATAATTTCTTGAGTTGTAGCTTTAAGGGTGTCATGTGGGTGTTTGAGTCTTCATTCTCTTTTGCAGCATTCTTCTCTCCTCTAGAGCTCTTACCCTAGGCGATTTTGGGTGACTTCCCTCTAGATCGACTCATTCTGTGATTAATCGTCATTGGGGTTAGATTTCTCTTTCATGGGTAAGTGTTTCTATTGGTTCTTATTTTGGTTTGGGTTGGGACTATGTCTTAGATTCAGTTTTTTGATTTGATAAGGTTTTTTATTAATCCTCTTCAGATTCGTGGTATGCTTTTCTTTTCAAAAGTCAGTCTCTTAGGTTCTAGTCCATTTTGTCAAAAACAGTTAAGTTTTTTACATCCTTAAGGTAGGTCTATCTTTTCAATTTTTCTAATTTCTTGAATTGCTTATTTCTCTTATTAATTCCTTGATATTTGAAAAGGAATCGCATGTGTTGAAATTGAAAAGGGCATGTGTTCTCATTTGAAAAGGTTTTTTTCTTTGTAAACCGAATTACCTTGATCTAAAATGGAAAATGGATTTTCAAACCCTGATCTATATTATCTTGGCGTGGAAATGTTTTTATAAAAAATTAGCATGGTTTTTGAAATAGAAATTGAAAAAAAAATTGCACAGTGGTAATCTTGGGTGAATCGAGAAAGATACATGGGTAGCCTTAGTGTGTGTGGCGCCACTATGAGGTAAACTCTTATGTGTTGATGGTATATGGTAGGCCTAAATGTTAGTTAGATACTACCTTATTCCTTGTTAGTTTTTTGAGTGTCTAGTATCTATTATTCAATAGGTTAGAGCCTGACTAGTAGGTGAACTATTTTTTCTGATTGTTTAATACATGATAGTTTATTTAATGGATGTTGGATCACATGTTTATTTATGTTCAGTATCTTTACCTACTTTGTTTCTAGATTTAGAATCATCTTATTCAATTTTTGAAGACTCAATGATTTTTTGGAAAAGGTTTTCAATTTGTTTTATTTATAAAAATTCTTGTAAAACTGTTTTGTTTTAAATCTTAGACATGTTCATTATTGTTATTAGAACTTGTATAGATTATTTGGTGGTATCCTACTGAGATCTATTTCTCACACCCTAATTATTCCTATGGTAAGTTGTATACCTTTTTCAGGATATAGGTAAAGGGAAAAGAATTTTGTATCATGAAGTATTCTCTTTACTTTTTTGTTTTGGTTTAGAGGTGATGGTTGGTCAAATGGAAACTAGTTGTGTCTAGTTTTGTTGTACTTTTTGGTTTTTTCCTGTTTGGCTCAGTTGTATCTCCCTTGTTTCCACTTAACTATAGTTTTATGTCTTATTATCCTTATATATGAGACTTGTTTTGTTTACTTTATTTTACCCAACCCCATAATGGTATGACTTGGGTGGCTAGTTTGGTTGACCCGAGTTGATCTATTGCAACACCACCAATAGGAAGGAAAAGAAACCATGAAATTGATTTTTTTTTCATTTGGTTTCTGTAATTTTCTAGTTATTTCATCTAATTTTTTATTCCAAGGGATTTATGTGTATTGAAATATATTTTTAAAAAAATCTATAATATTTGAAATTGGTCATTTTGAAAACCATCATTGAAAGTCAACTATAACATTGGTTATAAAAATAACAGATGTTAAATGTGATTTTTTATTTCGGTTCTCAAAATAACTGATGTTGAAATATGATGGATATTTCAGACAAAAGATCATGGAGGATCTAATTGAATTTTATTTTTATAATTATTTTCATATTTTAAGAAATATCAACCTGAATTTAGGAATCAATAATAATGTTTGTTTCGGATATTTAGTAAGATATTCTTTTATCCATTAAGTTTTTAAGTAAAATAAATTAATGTATAATTGAATTTTATATTACTATAATTTTCTTGAAATCCTTTTACACATAATTAAATAATAATATTCATTATATAGAGTTTAGAAATATATAAATAGATTTAATGAAAAATAAAAATATATATTTGAACAAAACATATAATGTTATAAAAGATTTCAAAATTTATTAAAGAGTTAAATTAAAAAACATATTATATAACACTTATTGGTATTTTATTTTAGTTGAATTTTTTTGTATTTTATTCATATATTTAATATGATGAAAATCTATTCAATTAATTAATATAAGGATCCAATTATTTTTTTTATAATTTAAGAAATATTTTAGAAAATAAATTTCAAGAATATATAATTTTAAAATTTAAACACAACTTATTAAATTTATAGGTAAAAAGAAATATACATGTTGAAAAAAATAAATATATTTTGATACATTAATTATTTTTCTCATTTCATTGTTTTATATCAAACATTTTTTTTATGATCAAACTATATTTCACTTCACTAAAATTATTTTGTTTCTTTAAAAAATTATGCAATAGTAAATTCACTCTAATCCATCAATAGAAAGTTTCATTTGCAATTAAAAATTGATATTTTTCAACAAGCAGCGTAATTTGAATAGAAAAACTGTTTGGATGCCGAAGAAGATCACACACCCACCTATGACAGATAGAGTAAATCATTGGATACAACAAACAGATCACCACATTTGAATAGGTAGTAGGTTTGAAGAATATCATCTATAAGTACCTTTGAGCTTCCCATTTTCAGTATTTTTTATAGTATAATAGAGGGGATCTATAGTTCGAGATCAGTTGCAAGAATAGAGGAAGATCTCTATCTCTATTATCACATGTATAGTGAGATATCAAATGATATTATAATACACTGCCTATCATGTGAAACACAGAATGTGAACCATGCTTTGTGCATGAGAGTTTCTGCATAAGAATCTAGCATGAAGAAGAAGAAGTTATGTGCGACGGGGATGGTTCAATCAAACAAGAAGAGGATCAACCAAGGCCAAGGCGAATCGTGAAGTCTCTTACCAAAAACAAAAAACAAGGAGGACTAAATTGAGTCTTGAAGACAAGGTGAAACAACTTAAGAACAATTTGTGGTCGAAGACTCTAACAAAATAAATCGTCACATACCTTAGATTTGGAGAGGATTGATTTTTCGAGAAAGTCAAGCGATGGAAGCAGTAGGGTTCGGCGAGAGCAGCGACAGTAGTATGGTTTTGCGAGAGCATGAAGGCGCAAGAGAGGAGACACTGTTAGGATTCTTTTTATAACATTGTGTAATGATTTTATCAGCACTTTCAAAAAAATATTGATAAAGAGTAGTTTTATCAATGCTAAAATATCAAGTGTTGATAAAACTACTCTTTATAAGCACTTTTTTACCGCTGATAAAATGATTCTTTATCAGCACTAAAATTCTAGCGATGATAAAGAGTTGTTTTATCATCACTGATAAAGATTTAATTTTAATAAAATATTTATTTATTTATAATTATAATTGTAAATAAAAATATTTTAAAAAAAATAAATATATTTATAAATATCTTTATATATTTATAAATATATTTATATATTTTATATATTTATATTATTATATGTATTTATAAATTTATAAATATAATAAATATATTTATTATTTAAATAAAGTTACTATAATTTTATAAATATTTAAATATATATATAATTAAAAATAATTATATTTATAAATATTTGTATATAATTATAAATATATTTATATATATATATATATAATTATATATATATATATATATTAATATATAAATATATATATTTATAAAATTATAATAAATATATTTATTATTTTAAAATATTTATTGTAATTTTATAATTATTTAAGTATATATTGATTTCTTTCTAATTATATTTATAAATAAATATATTTAAAAATATTTCTATATAAATTTAAATATATTTATATAATTATATATATTCATATAAGTATATTTATATTTATATCAAATTATAAATATATTTAACTATAAATATAATAACTAAATTTATAATTTATATATATTTATTATAATTTCATAATTATTTAAATATATATATTTATAAATATAATTATAAATAAATATATTTAAAACGTATTTATATATAATTATAAATATACAATTATAAATATAATAAATTTATTTATTATTCAAATATATTTATTATAATTTTATAATTATCTATATATTTATTTATTTATTTATAATTATAATAATAAATAAATATATTTAAAAAGTATTTATATATAATGATAAATATATTTATTAATATATAATTATAAATATAATAAATATATTTATTATTATTTTATTATTATTTATTTATAATTTCATAAATACTTTTTAAAAAATATATATATTATTATAATTTTATAATTAAATATTTGAATTATAAAATTATTAAAAAAACATTGAAATAGATTAATTATATTAATTTTAAACATATTTTAAATGTTAAAACTTAATAAATATAAACGAATAAATATTAATCATACAAATTATAAACATATTGAAAATATTACATTTACAGTATATATATATATAATTAAAAAATGGTTAAATATATTTTTAACATTATTAATGAATATATAATAATAAATGTATAAATTAAATTATGTAAATTAAAAAAAATTCCAAAAATGAATTCGTAACATTGATGTGTATTAGAAACTTACATATGTACACATACATATCTAATTGAAAATGAGTGTCAATCGGTCATAGATTTTTCCATTGTCTCCTTCCCAAACGGAGAGCTTAGGGGTTTAGATCTCTTTCTTTAAAATCAGGAACCCCTCATTTCCATGATTAGAGTATGGATTTTGACCTTTCCAGTGCCAAGAACGTGTTTGCATAAGTATGGGTGAGGATTTATGGACTTAACTAGATTTTATGGCATCCAAAAAACCTATACGACATTGCCACTGCCCTTGGAGTTCTAATCAGATTGGACCGGGAGACGAAACAAGTGAGGTCTGGCCATTTTACACAAATGTTAGTGGATGTGGACCTTGGCGCCACCCTCATTGATAAGGAAACTCATTATATCCATAATGATGATATTCATCTGAGAATTGAGTATGAAAAACGATCTCTGTACTATGTGGCTTGTAACTCTATTGGGCATTCAATTGAGTTATGTCGTTGGGTTGTCTGCTGTAAATGCAATGTTAAAGGTCATATGGACAAGGACTACAAGAAAGATGTGAAACCTGTGCAGGGAGATGCGACTAATGAGCAAGGAGTTGTAGATAGTGTTCCACATGTATCAGTGACACAAGCTCCTCGGCTGGAGGACTCTTTAGCGATGCCAACTAAGCAGGCTTCCCCTCCTCCTGGTTGTGCAGTGTCTGGGAATCAGCAGGTGGTGCAGGCAGTGTATTCTAGCCTATCCTTTAAAGAGGATACGTGTAAGAGGAATGATAAAACCACATATGAAAAATATGGCGGTGAGGATTTTGTTCAAGATGTGATTGATTGTGATCAATGACAAGAACCTATCCCTAACAAAAGGAAGGGAAAGCGAACACTACAATAAACTGAATATTTGCGACGGGATCCCGTCGCAAAAGGTCTATTGCGACGGGGCTCTGTCGCAAATCGCCCGTTTCCGAAAACGGCGTCACAAATAGGTGTTTTTGCGGCGGTCCCGTCGCAAAAAGAGTATTTGCGACGGTATTTTTCCCCCGTCGCAAATGGGTTTTCGTTTATATATAAAAAAGGTATTTGCAACGGGTCGTCGCAGATATATTAGTTGCGATGGGTTTCTGACCCGTCCCAAATAGGAAATTTAAAAAATATTGGCGACGAAGGTATTTGCGACGGGCCGTCGCAGAAATGTTTTTACGATGGGTATTCTTCCCGTCGCAAATGTTACAGTAAAAAAAAAATTTACGATGGGAAATCCCGTCGCAAATATTCCCGTCGCAAATACTAAAAAAAAAAAAATTAATACAAATCGTATAATATTATATAAAAATAATAATATTATTAATAATATAAAAAAATTCTATTATTATAATATAAATAAAAATATATATAAAATATAATTATGAAATATTAATATAAAATAATAATAATATGAATATAAATAATATAATATAATATAATAATACTAATATTAATAATATAAAAAATTAATATAATATTGTTATTATTAAATTATGTATATAATAATATTATTAATATTAATAAACCCGTCACAAATGGGAAATTTAAAAAATATTTGCGATGAAGGTATTTGCGACGGACCATCGCAGAAATGTTTTTACGACGGGTATTCTTCCCGTCACAAATGTTATAGTAAAAAAAAATTTACGACGGGAAATCCCGTCACAAATACTAAAAAAAATATAAAAAAAATAATTAATACAAATCGTGTAATATTATATAAAAATAATAATAATATTAATAATATAAAAAAATTCAATTATTATAATATAAATAAAAAATATATATATAATATAATTATGAAATATTAATATAAAATAATAATAATATGAATATAAATAATATAATATAATATAATAATACTTATATTAATAATATAAAAAATTAATATAATATTATTATTATTAAATTATGTATATAATAATAATATTAATATTAATAATATAAAGAAATTATATTATTATAATATTAATAATAAAATATATATATAATATAATTAGGAAATATTAATATCAAAAAATAATAATAATATGAATATAAATAATATAATATTATATATTATGAAATATTAATATCAAAAAATAATAATAATAGTACTAATATTAATAATATAAAAAATTAATATAATATTATTATTATTAAAATAAACATACATATTTATGAAAAAATAATATTAATATTATTAATATTAATAAAATTATAAAATTATAAACTTCTCAATATTAAAAATAAATATAAAATATTAAAAGTAATATTACTAAAATAAGCAGACATTAAAAATAATACTAATAAGTAATAAAATATTAAAAAAATAAAAACAAATTAAATCATGCAATATTCGTACCAATATGAAAGAGGAATTTTAAATAGTTAATATGACAATAAACTACGAACTTAAATGTTTATTACATCTAAAAAAATCACTGGGGGTGGATAATCTGGAGGACCTGGAGGAGGTGGTGGAGGAAACTTCATCCCTAAACTATGAGTCAGACGATGCATATACTCCATCTGCTCCTGATGTTGCTCCTCATATCGACGTCTCTCCTCATCCTGCTACTGACGCATCTGCTCCTGCCATCGATGCATCTCCTCATCGTGCTGCTGACGCATCTGCTCCTGCCCCTGACGCAAATCCTTTATAAGCTGACTCTGAGCACGCAGCTGCTCCTGATACTGTGAGGCAGAAGATGATGTCTCTCCATGATCTCCTCTCGAGCTGGACACCGACATCGCAGCAGTACCATAATAAGCTACAGGAGTCAAATGAGAGCTGATACCAACTACTCGGCCCTTTTTGAAGCCATACTGGGTCGCCTGCATCCATGTCGTCGCATCAAAATGGTGGGCACTAGTCTGATCACTCATCTCGTCTTGACTCTCAGCCTGTGTCTGAGAGGTCGCGGCCTCATATGACTCCTTAAGTTTCAATTAGAAATTAAAATAATGAAAATATTATATGCATTTAATTTTCAAACTGAAAATAAAATAATACTGATCACAATCAGACGCTGGCGGTCACCTCTAATCTCTCCAGTAGCCAGATCAGTGTACATCCTCCGATAAACGATGAACGTTGTAATACCGAGCTACTCGTATTCCTATATGAATATAAAATAAACTATTTACATTTAAAGTTGTATAAAATATTAAAAAAAGTACTTACCAGACGCTCTCTATGCGCACTGAATGTACGACTACCAGCTCGATGCGTCACCTCTTGTCTCCCCCGATTCTGTCAACCCAATGCAGATCTCCTCTGAAACCCACCACCCAACCAGTGTGTACATAATCCATCCCAAACGTGAGATGAAATTTACTCTGGTCGGTGGGCTCTATAGGACTCATCAAATTCTATCACTCCGGCTTTCTTCACAGCCGTCTTTCTCAAATTATGCAAAAACTGACAGAAACGGTCACGCATAGATACCACCCATGCCGCGTGGATAGTGGCACGCATGATCTCGTCGATGGGATACCATAAACCCTAATATAAAGTTATTAATGAATTAAATTTCAAAATAAATAATATTTAATTACGTACCATCCAATGATCGAACATGGCGGCCTGCACATCAGCGGGAATCTGATCCCATGTGAGCCAGGGCTGAGAAAAATAATTGCGCAAGATAGCGCTCCACTGTCCAATAGATATATGCGTAAAACTGTGGAAAAAGAAAAAATAATCAAACAATTAGAATATAAATAAATTATAATGAAAGATAACTAAAATACACAGGTTACCATACCATCGCGTGTGCGCATCGAATCCAAGAGGTGGACGTCACTCCGGGATAGGATCGGGAATCATCAATCTGGAAATACCACGCCCCCTCTGAGTGCTCCCTGTAGTGCCAATAGCCTGAGGGTCAGATGAATCAAGAACCTCATCATCCATAGGTAGATCAGCCTCCAGCAATTGACGAAACGTTTCCGAGTCCATCTGAAACATGAAATGATTGTTATTAGCAAACAGTTGAAAATAACTATTATGTACAGATATATATTTGTTATGATTCTAACCAGCATTTTACTATGTCAATGTTCATCTTCATCATCATCTTCATAGTTTTTAATGTCAATGTCTTCATCTTCCTCATCAACATCATCAATTTTCATATTATTTTCACTTTCATCATCTCTTGTCATTTAAAATTCAGTTGTAACATCATTGAAAACATCATCACCATCGACCCTTAACTATGGGGTGCCATCCTCGAAATATTCATATCTCTTTGTGAAAAAGATGTATTTTGAGGAGTGTCCTGAAAAATTTCATTTCCTTGCACTTCAGTGTAACCACATTCAGTTTGAGTAAACTGATTTTCTCGAGATTTAACTTTTATTATACTTCACCAATCATCCAACTCTTTTACAGTAGAACAGTATTTTGCATAATAAATTTGATGTGCCTGATGAGCCAATAAAAATGGTTCATTTACTGCAAGAAGACTTTTATGTTTAATATCAACAATTCCATAAGTCGGATGAATACGCAAGCCTCTCTCAGTATCCAGCTATCGACATTTAAACATTGTTACATAATTCTGTCCCAAATAACACAGTTCAATAATTTCTTCAAGCATTCCATAAAAGTCAACTTCAATATCTATATGATGTGATCCCTTCAAAAAAACACCACTATTCATTGTTTTCTTTGATTCCCCATATGTACGTGTATGAAAGTGATAACCATTCACCACATATGCATTATAAGATTTATCCATTTTGGATGGTGGGCTACTCAATATACGCAATCGACTATTAATCTTATCAGCATGTACAGATACCTGAAAATTTGTAAAACATTTATCACTATTGCAAGTATTAAATTTATTTTATATGTAAAACCAAAAAAGAATGTATGTTACCAGTTTTTGATACCAGTAGGAAAAAAAAAATTCGACGTTCTTCTAAGCCAGCTGCTGTAATTTGTGGAAATTGATTCTTGATATGATCATCATATAACCTACAAATACAATATGATTAATTTACTGTAAAAGAATCTATATAATAAGGGATAGGAGCACTCACTGTACAATTGGTGACACTTCTTTACAGTTGAGTAGAACATATGTATGAGCTCTATGATGTTCATCATCTGAAATACATCTATCATGAACTCCACCAAAGCCAAGTTCGGGCTGATTGACAACTAATAATTGATTGTTCATATCATCATCTACATTCCCCTCGTTCTAGCCCATGTGGTTAAATTTTGAGGGATATTCAGATTCAAAATAATGAGAGCAGAATAAAGCAATTTCCTCTTGCAAATAAGCTTCAGCAATTGAGCCTTCAACTGATGCTTTGTTACGGACTTTTTTCTTCAATTTCTGCATGCATCTCTCAAATGGGTACATCCATCGAAACTGAACCGGACCTCCACATTTTTCTTCATGTAAAAATTGTAATATCAAATGTTCCATTGAGTCAAAGAAAGATGGCGGAAAGATTTTTTCCAGTTTTCATATAATTACAACAACAGCTTCTTCCAGTTTTCTTAGTGTATCGTAGTATGTTTTCGTCGCACACATGTCTCGGAAAAAATATGATATATCTGTTATCGAATACCAAATCTTAGAATTCAACAAACCTCTTAATCCAATAGGCATAATTCTTTCTATTATAACATGACAGTCATGACTTTTTAATCAGGTAATATGACCATTTTTAACACATCTTCCCAAGTTGGAATCATAGCCATCTGGAAGTCTCAAATCTGCAATCCACTGACAAAATAATAAGCGACTCTCTTTGGTCAGTGTATAAGCTGCTTTTGGCTTCATTAATCTCTGTGATCTGACATTTTCAAACAATTCAAGTTCTGGTCGCCTGCAAATTTGGGCAAGATCTAATCGTGCCTTTACATTATCTTTGGTTTTACCTGGTGTATCCAAAACTATATGAAATAAATTATCAAAATAGTTCTTCTCAATATGCATGACATCTAACATGTGTCGGACCAACAAATCATACCAATATGGTAGATTCCAAAAAATGCTCTGTTTTTTCCAATTGTGTTCTTTCCCAAATCCATGAATTTTCTGTTGGTTTATTGTCGGTCCAAAAGTGATGGAAGGTAATGAAAATACAACTGATTTTAACTCTATACCTGAGATCATTTTTGGAGGTTCATCTCTTTCAATTCTACCTTTTCTGAAATGAGATTTATTCCTCCGAAAAGGATGATCGATTGGAAGAAATCTGCGATGAAAGTCAAAATATCAAGGTTTTTTTCCATTCACGAGCATAAATGCTTTGTTGTCTCCCATACAGTAAGGACATGATTTTGGACCATGTGTACTCTAGATAGATAACATTCCATATGCCAGGAAGTCACTAATTTTCCACATCAAAGCAGCTTTCATTACAAAATTCTGTTTCGCAGCAGCATCATATGTACCAACACCATGACTCCACAATAAATTTAACTCATCAATCAATGGTTTCAAATAAACATCAATATTCTTTTTCGTATGTCCTGGGATTAATAATTTCAAAAAGATATAAGGATCTTTCATCAACATCCATGGAGGCAAATTTTACGGAGTTACAAAGATAGGCCAACAGAAATACTGACTACCAAAAGATCCAAACGGACAAAAACCGTCAATAGAAAGACCCAATCGCATGTCCAGGATTCTAAAGCAAAAGACGGATGCACTTGATCAAAATGTTTCCATGAATCACCATCAGATGGATGAATCAAGCTTTTACCATTTGAAATATTGGTTTTGTGCCATGAAATCATTGTCGCTGTGTTTTGAGACATAAATAAACGCTGCAACCTGGGTGTAAGCGGGAAATATCTCAACTGTTTTACAGGAATCAATCCAGACTTCCCTGATTGAGATTCTTTATACCTCGATTGTCCACATGTGGGACAACTATCCAACGACTCATTTTCACTAGAATATAAGATGCAATCGTTTGAACATGCATGGATATTCTGATAACTAAGGCCTAGATTATGAACCAGTCTCTTGCTCTCATAATAATTAGCAGGCAGCACATTTCCTTCAGGTAACAGGGCTTTAACCAAAAAAAATATCTGATCAAAACAGTTATTTGGAATTCCATTATCTGATTTAATAGCCATAAATTTTGCAACTGCTTCTAATTTTCTTATCTTGCAACCAGGATATAATGCATCCTCAATAGACCTGAACAACTCAGCAAATTCAGATGGTGCTAACTTGGGAGGTAAATCAACATCATCATTGATTTTAGTTTGTTGAATGGATGACCCTCCAACATCATGTACTAAATTCTGAAACTGTGATGGATCCGGAAACAAATTATTAGTATCTTCTCTGGAACTGTGCTCACTGTGTTGATACCAAAAAATATAATCTGATTGAAAACCATAATGCAAGAGATGTTTCCCAACGATGTCAAATGTCTCAAACATTCTTAGAGCACATTTTTTACAAGGATACTTAATTGTCCCTTCTAAAACAAATTCCAGGTTTGATGATGTAAATGATAAGAAAGCTTCAACACCATCAACATATACAGGATTTAAACTAGAACCGTTTGGATTTCTGCACTGATTTATCCAAGCACGGTCATCTAATAATGATTGATGTCGATTTCCTTGTTCCATATTCCTATATATGTTTCTACAAAATTTAAAACCATTACTGTTGTTAAATAATTTGATATAAGAAAAACAATATCCTAAAAAGAGAAGACAAATAATTACAGTTATTTCTTAGTAATTACCAGTAATTATAGGCAACACAGTTAGTTTGTAATCATCCCCACTAATTATTATTAATTTATCAATACTTAGCAATACTTGGAAAAATGTAATATGCTTGAATAATGAAATAAAATTTTGTAATCATCGTTGTGGAGATTATATTACTAATTATTCTTATTTGTTTCCAGCAGATTGGCGGCAGCTCTTTTGCCTGACGACTCATCTCCTTGCAAGGAGATGAGTCTTAAGGGAAAAGAGCCTCTTTTGTCTGATGGCTCATCTCTTTTTAACTTTCTCCCGACTGAAATCAGTATGAAAAACTTGCTCTGACATATGTTAGAGCACATTTTTCATACTGATTTCAGTGGGAGAAAGTAGCAAAGATATGAGACATTGAACAAAAGGTAGCCGCCAATCCGCTGGAAATTGTACCAATTTATAACCATGTACTTGAATTTATTTGATTTTTGATTAATTATAACTAATTATTACTAATTATTACAAATCTCAATATTTCCAACAGATTTTTCTCTATTCTTAACATGTTCAAATCTTAAAGAGTCGTCAATTTTCAGGTCATTCCCAATAAAAAGTTTGCGTCAACCATGTCCAATTTAAATTCTCTAATTATCCTTACATGGTTGATCACCTTGCAAGTAGTGTTGCAATAGTACGACACAAGTAATGTCGTTCTCGTCTTTAAGAATCATTTCACATAACCCTTTACATAGATCATTCTTCCTTGAAAAATTAAGAGAACTTCAGTATCTTTCCCTTAATTTTTCAAGAAAGAATGGTCTATGTAAAAACTCATGTGATATGATTCTTATAGATGAGAAAGACATGACTTGGGTTGTCCTATTGCAACGCTACTTGCGAAGTGATCAACCAAGCAAGAACAATTATAGAGTTTACATTGGACACAGTTGACGCAAACTTTTTATTGGGCATGACCTGAAAATTGGCGACCCTTTAAGATTTGAACATGTTAAGAATAAAGCAAAACTTGTTGAAAATATTGATAATTGTAATATTTTGTAAATTTTTTATAATTTTAATAATATTAATATTTTATTATAAATATTAAACATATAATAATAAAATAATTATATTATTAGTATTATTTAATTATTAATATTAGAGTAATATAATATTTTATATTTTGTTACTATTTATGTTACTAATTATATTACTAATTATGTTACTAATTAGTAACAAACGTGATTGACCTCTTATCTACCTCAATTTTCTTTTCATTTGTGCGTTGAGGTTGACAGGAAACTTCTACCACCACATGTAGTATTTACTTTTACTATCAAAATTATAAACCTCCTCACCTCTATGCTGGCGAGGAGGTTGATAATTTTGACAGTAAAAGCAAATATTACATGTGGAGGTAGAAGCTTCATGTCAAGCCTCAACACACAAATGAAAAGAAAATCGAGGTAGATGAGCGGCCAATCACGCTTACTAATTGTTTCCTAATTATTTTTATTTGTTTCCTAATTATTTTTATTTGTTTCCAAATTATTTTTATTTCTTTCCTAATTATTTTTATTTGTTTTCTAATTATTTTTATTTATTTCCTAATTATTTTTATTTGTTTCCTAATTATTTTTATTTGTTTTCTAATTATTTTTATTTGTTTCCTAATTATTTTTATTTGTTTCCTAATTATTTTTAATTGTTTCCTAATTATTTTAATTGTTTCCTAATTATTTTAATTGTTTCCTAATTATTTTAATTGTTTCCTAATTATTTTAATTGTTTCCTAATTATTTTAATTGTTTCCTAATTATTTTAATTGTTTCCTAATTATTTTAATTGTTTCCTAATTATTTAAATTGTTTCCTAATTATTGCTTCCTAATTATTTTATTTTTAATTGTTTCCTAATTATTTTATTTTTAATTGTTTCCTAATTATTTTATTTTTAATTGTTTCCTAATTATTTTATTTCTAATTGTTTCCTAATTATTTCTAATCAATTAAATCTAATTATTTCTTAATTATTTGATGATTATTTTAATTAAATCTAATTATTTCTTAATTATTTAATAATTATATAATTATTCCTAATTAAATATAACTATTTCTAATTATTTCTAATTAAATGTATTTATTTCTAATTATTACCAAAACATCCTCCGGGAGTGTCATACCAAGAGTGCAGCAAGACTCGTTGTCGTGTACCAGGTTACCCTGAGTCAAGTTTGAAACACCTTGTCAGGTTTTTCACTCCTAGGTACATTTGTGCCAGAGCCGCCTCTACTTGTTTGTATCCAGACAAGAAATATTTGGTACAACCACTTAATTTAATTATACTATATAGCTAAATAAACATTCTATTAAAAAAATTAAAATTAACAATTAAAAATAAAATTAACAATTAAAAATAATTTAGAAATTAAAAAAACTATAAATACCTTAGATATTTTGAAGCAGTTTGTGCCTCTTAACTCCTTCTCTGCTCTTCTCGTAAGAAAAAATTAAAATAAAAAAAAATCTACTTAGAACAGAAATTTAAAGAGAGAAAGGAAAAAAGAAGAAGAGAGATCTAAATGATTTGAAAAAGAAATGGATGGGGTATATATAGGTTAGAATATTTGCGATGGTCTTATTTGCGATGGTGTACCGTCGCAAATACCTTCGCCCGCATTAATTACGGGCGGCGGTTAAAAGGGTTTTTGCGACGGGCCCATCGCAAATAGGTTCCTGCCGACATACCATTAGTGACGGGCGGATATCCCCGTCGCAAATTACTATTTACCGCCGCCGGTATTGGCGACGGGCCCCGTCACAAATACCTTCACCTGCATTTAATACGGGCGGCGGTTCAAAGGGTTTTTGCGATGGGCCCGTCGCAAATACCTGTAGGTCGACATACCATTAGCGACGGGTGGATATCCCCGTCGCAAAAGCCTATTTACCGCCGCCGGTATTGGCGACGGGACCCGTCGCAAATAACTCTTGCTGAATAGTGTTTTGCGACGGGTAATTATCTCATCGCAAATAGTATTTACCACCTCCGGGTACTTGCGACGGGACGAAGGCCACCGTCGCAAATAGGCTTCCCGCGTTTTGGCGCGCAAACCGCGCCATACCTATTGTGACGGGTCCTATATGCCCGTTGCAACTAACTGACCATTTGTGACGGGCATATATTCCCGTCGCAAATACGCTTTTCGTCGGATTTATTGCGACGGGGTTTATTCCCGTCGCAAATAACCCGTCGCAATAATCGATTTTTCCCGTAGTGGAAGTTGATAGACGATGAGGGCTTCTAGATGGTTGCTTCTAGAAAATCTAGAACACCCTCTCATTTATCTGGACAGGAAGTACACCTAATTGAATAGGTGCAGAGTGAACCCCTTATGGCAGTGAATAATGGGGTTGGCTTATCTTTTCATATTTATGAACCTTCTATGTAGGTTGTTTTCCTAACACTCTCTCAACCTACTCTGCAAGATGGAATTGAAGTTGCAGCGGGAGTTGCTATTGGTGGTTCACTGGAAGGGAATGAGACACCTGAAGAGGGTGTCAATGTCCCATAGGAATCTGGTCTTAGTGATAAAATCACATTGCTTAATATTCTCAATAGGTCTCATAGTAGGGATGCATTTTTTGAAGAATTTGGAAACCCTCGGGATGAGGAACAAATTGGGGATAATGAACTAGATAGGGAAGACTCTTCTATAATGAAGGAATCTACTGGAGGAATTGATCCCCTGGTAAGGTTGATGACTCATCGTGTATAGATGATCATGATATCAATCGGTGAGCCCTCGAATAATGGAAGACAGGCATACACCCAAGAGGTCAGGGCGGCTCTGAGACAAGAGGATGCAAACATAATAACAAGTGATTGTTGTCTAATTTTTTGTTTCTGGTGCCATTTTATTTTCTTTGCTCCTTTCTCTATCTCCGCTATGTACTTTCCATTTTATAGTAATTTTTCAGGACCATGGATTTTAATCCATGGTTCGCGTTGTTCTGAGTAAATCTTATTTAAAAACATCCAAATATATATATATATTTATATATATTTATAATTATAATTATAAAAAAAATATTTCTAAATATTTGTGTATAATTATAAATATACTTATATAATTATATATATTTATTAATATATAAGTGTATATAATTATAAATATATATATATATATATTAAATATTTTGTATGATTGTATAATTATATATATATATATATATATAATTCTAATTATAAATATTTATATTTATAAATATTTTTATATAAATAAAAATATATTTATATATTTATATATAGTTATATAATTATATATATTTATATATTTATATATATGTATATAAATATTTATATTTATATATTTATATATATATATTTATAATTATATATTTATATATATGTTTATAATTATATATATTTATATAATTATATTTATTTATTTATATAATTATTTAAATATTTATTAATATATAAATATATATAGTCACAAATATAATAAATATATTTATTATTTTTATATATTTATTATAATTTTATAATTATTTAAATACATATATATTTATTTATATTTATTTATTATTTATATATATTTATAATAATTTTATAATTATTTAAATATATATATAATTATAATTATAAATAAATATATTTATACATATTTTGTATATAATTATAAATATATTTATATAATTACATATATCTATATAATTATATATGTCCAAAGCAGTGCAGACCATGAGTTTTAGCCCATGGTCTCCAAATTTTATTAAAAAAGTAAAGTACACAAAAACAACGATGAGGTACAACGATTACCCAAAACAAAAAAGTCGCCAACAAAAAACCAAGTAGAAAAGCGACCCGAGGACCAAATTAATACATGACCCATTATGAAGCCCTTCCTAGAAACTGGGTCGAAGCCCAACTACGAGATCTCATGCAACCACTGTGAGCCCGCCTCTCATGAAAACCCCTACACACCCAAAGCCCAAACGTCATCATGATGTCATCCTTCGAACTCCACCTAAGTGCTTCGTTGTTCCCTCAGCATCGCCACCCATGCATCGTTCGTGTACCGGAAATTCAACGTCAGACATATTCACATAAACCCACTAGTGTCCCATTCCACTGATAGTTGAAATGAACACAGGTCATAACACCCGTCAGCGTCCCATACCACAGACAGTCACCATGAGAAACATTCACTAGCATCCCACGCCATCAGTGGTCACTTGAGATTCTCACACTGAAGAAATATCCCACAATCCCATTAAACATTGAAGGTCACCCAAAGTCCGGTGCAGTCGAGAACAATTCCCCTTGATCATGCTCACCTACACATAGAGAAGAGGCATTAAAATATGTCCCAATGGCCCATTTGAACATCGGTAGACCAAAGTAAGCCCTCTAAAAACATGCGTTGACTTGCCTGAAAAAAATGACAAGCATACAACTTGTCCCATGAACAATCTACCAAAGAAAAAAAGAACCTGCATCCCAAAGTCACTAACCACGCAACCTAAGGTCATCTAACCACCTCCTGAGGTTTCCCTCGACCTACTCACCACGTTGTTGTCGTCATCCACGTCAATTATGAGCATCCCTAGAGGAAGTCCCAAAAAGTGATCATCGTCGAGATCCCATAACTACCTCCTGCATCGATCCGAGTTCGCTCTGCCATGAATCCACTACATCTAAAGATGTCGCCCTCTAGGCATCACCAGCTTCACCCGTGTCACTATCCAATGTCGACGCTTCAGGAGGTATCTCCACATCCCTATGTCGTTTGACATCGCATCATTAGCATGTTTCCATCCAGTGCCTGAGGACAACCCCAGCTTGATCCTCATGCCATCACCGGCTTTACAATGAGGTCATCACTGACACCCCACTCGCTATCCTACTCACATCACAATCCCCGCTCACCGTTCAATCCCAATGTTCCATCGCTGGCCTGCTCTCTGCCCATGCAAGTAGGAGGAGCCTCTAGAAATCAAGTTGTGGTATGTTGTGGGTATTAAAATAACTCACGTGTTTTGATTTAATATTATTATAATGGGATATTAAGGGATAAAATTTTCAATTGATGGACTTTGACAGTTAATTAAGTAACCACCCCTGCAACTGTTTTATCCCTATTTAAAGGGCCATGTCCTTGCCAATTAAGTTTCAATCAAGTTCCGTTACATTCCATCAATTTTTCTGTGGAAGAGAAAAGAGGCAGAGGATAGAAATCCTTTTAAGTGGGAGAAAATCAAGAGGATTTAAATCCAGAAGATTCCATGGATCAAGGTATGTCTTATCTTATTTTAAATTCTACTTATCTATGTGATAAACATAGATTTTAAAGATCTTAAAATAAATGAAATTAATTTTACATGTGGTATTAGAGGAGGATTATGAAATCTGTGTTTTTTCATATATAAATTTATTATGTGTTGCGTTAAAATAAGAATTGAAAATCTGGATTATGTTCGGCAAGCAATGTGTTACATTAAATCTGAATTCTTTTCTTCTTATTTTAAATGGTCGTTAATATTAATAATAATCGTGTGTGGTGGAATTTTCTGAAACCCAAATATGGTGTGAAATTATTATTATTTATTATTAAACAAGAATACGCTGCCTCTCTCTTCAATCATGGGGTGTTTTGTATTGTTGTTTCATTGTTTGATAATCATTTTGCAATTATTATTATTATTTTAAATTATAAATCCGCTGTACATTTTTTTTTCTCTTCCCAAATATTAAGTGCCTATTTTTTTGGGAATCTCAATTTTCTGAATCTTCTCCTTGATTTTAGATTTTGATATTTCCCTTTTAGTTATTTATTATCTTTGATAATAGAATGAATATTATATTTAAAATTGTTTTAATGATTAAAAAATGGATAAGGTTTCCCACCTTTAAGAAATGGTTTTAAAGGTGATGTGTTAGCATTTTTTTTAATTTATCATCTTTTTGTCATGGGTTTTCAAACCTTAACAAAAATTTTATAAAAAAATGATGATTTTTCATTATTTGAAATAATTATTAGATTTTTAAATTTGACGCCATAATAAATTAAAGAATGAGTAAACAAAATTTGGATTTATGTTTATTAAAATTTATTTGTATTTATAACTATGTTATGATTATGATATTTTTTGAAACATTATTGCATGAGATTTGTTAATCACCAAAGTGGTCAAATCATAAAGTTAAAATTGTTTCAAAAAAATTATGTTAAAATGATATATATTAATTGATCATAAATTTGATACTATTATTATATCTTATGAGTAATTAAAATTCATTATTATAAGATATTTATTAATTTCCCCAAGGAAATTTGCATATTCTTATAATTTATGAATATAATTTTTGGTAATTTATATTATGCATTATGAGATTTATTTATATATCCAATGATAATAAATAAATCTAATTGATGCGTATATTATTTCCAAATAAAGTTATTTTAATTAGTATCAATTATGTTTGTGTATTAGTATTTTACCCAAAGGAGAACACTAATACACATTTATGTTAAATAATTTGTCTGAATCAATGTATTATTATTATTTAAAAACATTAATTCTAAACATGTATTTATTGCAGTTAGCTTTTCATCGTCATTTCACTCACAAACATCATCTGTTCCGATCTTTAATGGATTAAATTTATCTGATTGGAGTGATAAAATCCAATCTCACATTGGTGTATTGGATCTTGATTTGGCACTCCGAGTAGAGAAACTCGCTACTACAATGGATGATAGTAGCGATGATGATAAAGTATATTATACATCATGGGAAAGATCAAACAGATTATGTTTGATGTTCATGCGAATGAGCATAGCAAGTAACATCAAGTCAGGTCTCCCTAAAACTGAAAGCGCTAAAGAATTTATGAAATCTGTGGGAGACCGATCTCAAACTACTGAAAAATCTCTTGCTGGTACATTAATGAGTACATTGACAACCATAAAGTTTGATGTTTCTCATACCATGCATGAGCATGTCATTGAAATGAAAAATATTGCAGCAAGACATAAGTCTTTAGGAATAGAAGTGGATAAAAGTTTCCTTGTACAGTTTGTCCTAAACTCATTACCGTATGAGTATGGACCATTCCAAATAAACTACAACACCATGAAAGATAAATGGAATGTGCATGAATTGCATAGTATATTAGTTCAAGACGAAACATGTTTAAAGAGTCAAGGAACCCACTCCATCCATTATGTGCATCATCAAGGAGGAAAGAAGCATGGAATACAGAAGCATGGAAAAGGAAAAGGACCATTGAAGGTTAATGAGTCTTTTAGCAAGAACCATAAGAACACAAATAAAGATAAATGCCATTTATGTGGGAAAGTTGGACATTTCCAAAAGGATTGTCTGAAACGGAAGGCTTGGTTTGAAAAGAAAGGTAAGTAAAATGCTTATACATGTTATGAATCAAAATTATATGAAGTTACACATAATACATGGTGTATTGATTCTGGTTGTACGACTCATGTTTCTAATACAATACAGGGATTCCTTTTAACACAAATCACAATCCCAATTGAAAATTTTATCTTCATGGGGAATAGAGTGAAGGTTCCAGTTGAAGCTGTCAGGACTTATCGTTTAATCCTTGATAGTGGATATAGTTTGGAATTATGTGAAACCTTTTATGTACCTATTATATCTAGGAATTTGGTTTCTTTGTCAAAACTTGATGCTGCTGGATACTTTTTTAATTTTGGGAATGGATATTTTAGTTTCTTTAAGCATACACGCATGATTGGATCTGGTTTATTGTATGATGGTTTATATAAACTAAATATTTATAATATGTATGATGAAACACTTATGACCTTGCATCAAGATTTTGGTACTAAACGTAGTTTAGTAAATGAAAATTATTCTTATTTTTGGCATAAACTTTTAGGTCATATTTCCAAAGAAATATTGGAGAGATTGATTAAGTTTGAAATTCTTCCAAAATTGGATTTTACCAACCTAAAAATTTGTGTGGATTGTATTAAAGGAAAACAAACAAAACACACAAAGAAAGGTGTCACAAGAAGTAATCAAATCCTTTAGATCATACATACTGATATATGTGGACCTTTTGATATCAATTCTTTCAGTAAGGAAAAATACTTTATCACCTTTATTGGTGATTTTTCACATTACGGATATGTCTAATTATTGCATGAGAAATCTCAAGCAATAAATGCCTTGGAAATTTATGTAAATGAAGTTGAGAGGCAATTAAACAAAAAGGTGAAGGTCATAAGGTCTGATAGGGGTGGTGAATATTATGGAAAATTTGATTAAAGTGGACAAAACCCTGGTCCATTTGCAAAGTTTCTATAAAGTCATGGCATATGTGCACAATAAACTATGCTTGGTACACCACAAAAAAATGGTGTAGCGGAAAGGCATAATAGAACATTAATGGATATGGTTAGGAGTAGGTTAAGTAATTCTTCTTTACCCTTATATTTGTGGATGTATGCTTTAAAAACTATCGTGTATTTATTGAATAGGGTTCCTAGTAAAGCAGTTCCAAAGACTCCTTTTGAACTTTGGACTGGTAGGAAACCTAGTTTAAGACACCTTCGTGTATGGGGTTGTCAGGCAGAAATAAAAGCATATAGTCCACAACAAAGAAAACTAGATGTAAGAAAAATCAGTGGACATTTCATTGGTTATACAGAGAAATCAAAGGGTTATAGATTTTATTTTCCTAACCATAGTATGAGAATTGTTGAAACTACAAATGCTAGATTTATCGAGAATGGTGAATCTAGTGGGAGTGAAGTTCCACAAAATATAGAAATTAAAGAAGTTATAATTCAAGTTCCATTTTCTTATATTCCAACTTCACATGTTGTTGTTCCTCAAATTACTGCATCACAAAATAATCAAGTAGAACCACAACAGAATGTTTCCCAAATTCACAATGATTAAATGGTTGAAGAACGACAAGAAATGGTGTTAAGAAGATCCCAAAGGGAAAGAAGGTCAGCTATTTCTAATGATTATGTGGTATATTTGCATGAAATAGAAAATGATATAGCATTAATAATGATCCATTTTCATATTCTTAAGCCATCAAGTGTGATAATTCTGATAAATGGTTAGATTCCATGAAATGTGAGTTGAATTCCATGGAACAAAATAAAGCGTGGGACCTTATGTAATTTCCTGAAGGATGAAAGAGAGTTGGATGTAAATGGGTCTTCAAAACCAAATATGACTCTCTTGGTAACCTTGAATGTTACAAGTCTAGACTTGTTGATAAGGATTCACTCAAAAGGATGGTATAGATTATAAGGAAACCTTCTCACCAGTTTCTAAGAAAGATTCCTTCAGAATTATTATGGAATTGGTATCTCAGTGTGATTTAGAGTTACATAAAATGGATGTTAAAATGGCCTTTCTAAATGGAAACATAGAGGAAGATATATAAATGGATCAACCAATGGGTTTTTCCATTGAAGTAAAGGAACACATGGTATGTAAATTAATGAAGTCAATATATGGACTTAAACAAGCTTCCTGACAATGTTATATTAGGTTTAATGATACCATTGTATCTTTTGGATTTAAGGAAAACATCGTTGATTGGTGTATATATGAGAAGATCAGTGGGAGTAAATTTCTATTCCTGATTCTATATGTTGATGATATATTGTTTGCTGAAAATGATCTTGGTATATTATTTGAGACCAAGAAATTCCTCTCTAATAATTTTGTAATAACAGACATGGGAGAAGCCAAGTATCTGATTGGAATAGAAATATTTATTAATAGAACTTAATGTATATTGGGATTATCTCAAAAGTCATACATAATTAATATTTTAGAGAGTTTTACGATGGAAAATTGTTCAGCATCACTGGTTTCAATTCATAATGGAGATAAATTTAATCTCAATCAATGTCCTAAAAATGATTTGGAATGAAAAAAATGGAATAAATTACTTATGCATCTGTTGTTGGAAGCTTGAGGTATGCTCAAACATGTACAAGTCCAGATATAAACTTTGTATTTGGTATGTTGGGAATATAACAAAGTAATATTGGACTCGATCATTGGAGAGAAGCAAAGAAAGTTCTACGATATTTTCATGGAACAAAGAATCAGATGCTTACTTATAAAAGATCCAATGATCTTGAGGTGATTGGATACTCTGATTCAGACTTTTCTGGTTGTGTTGATAGAAGAAATTCCACTTTTAGTTATGTGTATCTTCTAGCTGAAGGATCGATATCATTGAAAAGTGAAAAGCAATCGTTTATAGCTACTTCGACCATGGAAGCTGAATTTGTAGCATGCTTTGAAGATACAATTCCGGGTACAAGGTTGCGGAACTTTATTTCATGACTTGGAATTGTCGACAGTATCACCAAGCCCTTTAAAATTTATTGTGACAATACCACAATAGTATTCTTTTCCAATAATTACTGATATTCCAAAGGTGTTAAACACATGGAATTAACGTACTTTGTAGTTAAGGAGGAAGTTTAAAAATGTAAGGTGTCAATTGAACATATTAGCACAAATATTATGATTGTCGACCCTTTGACAAAAGGGTTACTTACCAAGACATTTATTGGACATGTTGAAAGTATGGTAATTATCATTTAGTAGGTTTCATTGTATGTATTGAATGTTATGATTATTACAGTTGAAACTTGGAATTATAAATGTTTTGATCATGTTGCCTATTTTTTCAATAAGTATACATGATTGGATTGAATAATGATAGCAGGAACAGTATTTAATAAATAAATTATTGTTGGACCAATTATATATATATATATATATATATCCATTTTTTATTATGATATGAAAAATTTTCATAATGTAGTACATGGAAGGGAGTATATTAATAGAGAATATACGACTGCCATGACTCATGTGGACATTATCCCTTATTATGACTAATGTTGTATACATGATAGAATAGATATAAATGAGCATAAATGACCGATTGAATATTAAATATCATAAAGAAATTTCACATGAGTTATTGGTAGAATGTTAAAATAACACACGAGTTTTGATTTAATATTATTATAATGGGATATTAAGGGATAAAATTGTCAATTGATGGACTTTGACAGTTAATTAAGTAACCACCCCTATAACTATTTTATCCCTATTTAAAGGGTCATGTCCTTACTAATTAATTTTCAATCAAGTTCCGGTACGTTCCATCAATTTTGCTGCAGAAGAGAAAAGAGGCAGAGGATAAAAATC
Source organism: Viscum album (assembly GCA_963277665.1). Taxonomy (NCBI): domain Eukaryota; kingdom Viridiplantae; phylum Streptophyta; class Magnoliopsida; order Santalales; family Viscaceae; genus Viscum; species Viscum album. The sequence goes on from OY728167.1 coordinate 693,313,807, forward strand.
CTTTTAAGTGGGATAAAATCAAGAAGATTTAAATCCTGAAGATCCCATGGATCAAGGTATGTATTATCTTATTTTGAATTATGTTTATCAATGTGATAAACATAGATTTTAAAGATCTTAAAATAAATGAAATTAATTTTACAGTGGGTAGTATCCACCCCGTGCTTTGAAAACCCCTGAGGATGAGGTCCTCCATCTGAGATCATGATGTAAATAGAAGATCAGATCTTCCTAATCTAGTGAAACCTCTTGGCTAAGAACAGGGAAATTCTCATCTGTATATTTATGAAGATTCACGCCATCTGATTTCCCTCGAGGATGTTTGGCACCACATTCCACAATCATCTTGAAGTGCACAACAATTTCTGTATCCAATATGTGGCCAACGATTACTCCATTTGAGACAATATTCACCAGATTTTGATCGCTTGGGAAATCACCAGGAGAGAGGAGCTCTCTAGATAGATATATATATATATATATAATTATTTTTATATATAATTATATATATATATATTAATATAAAATTATATATAATTATAAATATAATATATATATATATATATTTTTAATATATTGATTATAATTTTATAATTATTTAAATAAATATATATTTATTTATAATAAATTTATAAATATTTTTATGTAAATATATATTTATTAATATACATCAAAGAGGCGTGGGTGTGAGTTGGTGACCCAACCTACACCCCCAAAATTTATTAGAAAAAAGTAAAATACAAACATAAGGGGTTGCAAGTTCAAAAAAAGTGACACACACACCGCTACCAAAAGACACCTAATAGAAAGGGACCAAGAAGGAAATGTGTATTCGTCATTGAGAATCCTAGTTCCCCTGACTGATCTAGCAGGATTCACCTTTTCTTATATCTTCCACCTCTTCCTCAGTAGTCGTTATGACCCCTCGGATGTTTGCCTCTTCTCCATTTTATAGGAGCTTTCCGTGAAGTATTTTGATCTTCCATGTCCAATGAGTCACCCTTCTCACTATGGGACTCATTGGACCAGTCATCAACCTAGTATTATTTTGATCCCATCATTTGACATCCTTGATCATCACCAACCATGTCCTAATTTGGATCAACATCCTTAATTAGCTCATTTGGGATAACATCACCTCCAAGCTTGCCTATGTTTGTAGTAGCATCAGTTGAAGACTGTTCTTGATTAGAAACTGCATCCACAAGGGAGTCCTCATTCAAAAACCTTCACATTCACCATAGGGGAATAAGTTGCATTAGGATAAGATTTAATCCTTTTTTGTTTCAGATGCCTTTCTTCTCAAGACCTTCAAGGTAAATCATATCAAATTCAGAGTTGTTAATAGATATAAGCATGTTAATGAAATTGGGTGGAGGTACAACCTCAATCCTTCCACTTCTCACTTCTCGGACCATAGTATCATTAGCTTCCTGGCTTATATAGATAGATCTACCATCATAAATACCAAAAGATGTTGATATGCCCAGTTAATCACCTATACTAACCAAATTAGAGACATTACCCAGGCTTTTAGCTCCAGGAGAATCATTTGTTTCATTATTGTTGAAAATAGGTCTAGGGACCTCTGCTATAGATTTTGAGTTGGCATATGGCCCTCCCTTAACTTCCAAATCAGCACTGCAAACATGAAGAGTTTTTTCCCTAACCGAAGTAACAAGTGATTTATCATGTTCCAATAAAAGTAGGAGGTGGATCCTGCATATAGACCTTTAAGGATCACTTCTTCTTGTTGAGTATGATGGGTGAAGAACCCACCAGATCAAGATATTTCTTGCCTTTATTACCCCTGGATTTCAAGAAATTACCATCTTTCAAGTCTGTTGAATCAACATCATCATCACTAGAAAACCATTGATTCATATACAGGACCTTTTTCTGAGCATTGAGATCTAGCTCAAATGAAACACCAACAATATCATGACTCACATTAGAACCTTGTGCAGTGTTAAATACACCATGTATATCCTTCACACCATGTTGACAACTTTGGGCTACATGAACAGAGGGCTCCCCGAATCCATTCCTCTCATAAAGAGTTCCATCCTTGGGAGGCTTCATGAGTGTTTAATCTCCACCAGCCTCTACCAAATTGGAAACAAGATGATCGAAACCAAATCCCACCTTACCCTACACATCCCTCCCTCTCCCCCCTTAAGGGTCCCTTGATAGTAGGCCTACCCAAAACCTTCCATCGTGAATCTCCCCACCCCGTTGTGAAGAAAAGATGACGCCACCCGTGAAGAACCATATCTTCCACCCCCAACCTCGTGCACAACCCTCCCTCTCCCCCATCGATAGTTTGCCTCAACAAACCCTCCCATCACAAACCATACCTCCTCGTCACAAACCAGATTCGTTGTCATTGAACCCATATCCAACACCACCCATCATGAACCAGATTCACTGCCACACCCATAGCCACTGCCACCCATCAAGAACTAGATCCACCATCACAAAGCAGATCCCTCGCCCTTCACGAACTAGAACTGTTGCACCCCCTTAAAATGATGTACTCCCCTTACCCTCACCATGGTTGAAAGTATGAGAATGTTAATGTTGTTTGAACAATGACAGTTTTGATTCATATTTTCATTGATAAAGATTGATTGTCTGAGAATAGGGTGAATTTAAATATTTTATTGAATTGTATCTAGGCTAGAGTTAGCATGTCAACCTGGCTAAAAACATTCTTCCACAAACTATGGAAAACTATACATGGTCTCAGATTTCTTTCTATTATTATTATTCACTTTTGATTTTTTTTGGTATTTTCACTTTTCATCAAATGTTATTATTTTAAAATCCATGATACTAAATCATTACCCCACAGATTTTTTCCTTAACTATCCTTGTTTTTTTTAAAATATATTCATATAGGATATAGAATTTCCAAATATTTAATTCATTTATTCTTTTAATTTTAACTTCATTTTTTTGGTTTTCTAGAATTCATTTTATCTACAGTTTGGTGATATCCACTCTTAGGTGAAAATTTTGGATCAACAAAGAAAACAGTTGATGAACACAATTCGGGTCATGAATTATTTTATATTTTTATTTTTTTAATAAAATTTTCCAAAAAAAATTATGATTTATCGCATTTTAGTTTCTGATATCATTTTGGTTTATGTTTATAAATTTATATATTCATTTACATGTGTAATTATTGAAAATTTTGGATAATGAGGAACAAATAAACTTGAAACACTCCTGGAAAGTATTCCTTTTTTTTTACAGGTTTGTGTTTCTAATCTTTTTAAAATTTAATTTTTTATAGAAACTTTAGGTTCTAAATTTTCATAGTTGTGCTAAACTTGGTTGATAATTTAATATGAAAATTAATGTTTTCCATAAAATTTTATCAGTGTTTAGGGGTTGATGGAAGGATTGATTCCCTGCCTTACCATGCTTCCCTGAAAATTGGTCATTTCTTCCATTCCAAACCATTGAATCTTATTTTGTTTATTTCATTCATTCTATTCACTACTTATGAATAGATACCTTCATGAATTCAAATTGGGAACCTGATAATGATAAATCACAAATGTTGTGACCACTCCATGTCAATCCTGTGTTATTAAAACATTTTATATATGTAATTACATATATACAACATATGGATTCACATTCAATTTTAACATTCTATAATCATTGTTTTCATGCTACATTCACTATTATCATATTTTAAACAATAAATATAAACATTAAACAAATTTTGAGCATATTGTTAACAATAAATGAAAAAATTAATCTAACTATTTGATTTTAGAATTATTGAATTTTGATTTTGTTGCGGTTAATTACTCTAACCTAAGAAAAGCCAAGATCCACTATTTTATATAATGGTGAACAAATAATAAGGTGTTATTAATGGACTAGTTTTAATCGTGCTAGATACAGAATAAGAAACTTAGTCAAGATAAATATAAACAATCAATGCGAGAATATAAATAGGACAACAGATATAACATGCTTCGGCCCCAAGGGGACCTACGTGCATGACGAGAACACTACAAGGGAAACCGATTTATTAAGAAAGAAAGAAAGAACACAAGCACATTTTACAGACTTGAATGCAGAAATAAAGGACCAAAAAAACTATATGAGGAGGATGAGCTTGAAGAACTAGGTGGCAGTGACCAACTCTATCATATAGAGTCAGCCCCATCCACTCCTAGACAGACTCACGCACGCACACAAGAAGGATACAACAACATACATGTCAAAGAAAAGATAAACCACTACAGAGCCAAGATCTATGAACCATATCTTGGTTACGACTGAAAAGAATGTAAATACAGTTACCACTTGAAGCTTAGACATCGAAGAACCCAAAAGTCTGGATGATCCCCACTGAGTCTCCACCGGAAAAGTAATCTGGTTGCAGGAGGTGGTATGTGCAGTGGCAAAGGGGAGTGCAGGTGCTGGGAGTCTCCTGGACAGTTTTTCCTTCTTCGCGGAGTCGGAATAGATCTAAGCTCGTAGAGAGGTCTCTCAGAACCAGAGAGAATGATCCAGAGAGAAGAACATCTCACCCTCACAGAAATTCGTGGCAATCAATGCGCAATAGACAGACATCAGGCAGTTCAGAGGATCAGTGGGATGGATGCCGCGTGGACGGCGGAGATCATCAGGACGGTTCGTGTAACCGAGGTCGGTACAACGCATAGGAAAAATGGCATGTTATGAATGGAGTGGCACAACTCAAAGAGGATCGAATCCAGCTAGAAGAAATACAATGGGTGTAATCTGAGCCTTCAGATCGACGGTAATCAATGGTCCACAATAGGTCCACGCTAATAGGTAAGGAAACATATAAATCGGGTTCCATAAACAAATAACCGGGAAAAAATAGGCCGAACCAAAAAATGGGATATCTCCCACGTAAAAGCGCCTTGTAATAAACAGAATAAACCAATTATACCGATAATACAAATAGGATAGAATTTATATAATTGAAAAAGTAATATGCATGCATGGGGTGAAATTCAACAATTCTCCACCTTGCAATCAAATACAATACAGTGATGATGTTCTCTCAACCTACATTATAGAATTTGGACTAAATTCATAAACCTAAGACAATGCATGAATTTAGATAATGGAATAGCCTTAGTCAAACTATCGGCCATGTTATCATTAGTGGGTATCTTAGTGACACTTACTTTCCCAGATTCTATAATATCCCTAACAAAATGCAATCTAATGTCTATGTTCTTCGATCTACCACGGAATATATGATTTTTATATAGATGCAAGGCAGATTAGCTATCATAGTGAACTAATATACTATCAGCAGATAATGACAACTCAGAAAGAAAACCTCTAATCCAAATGGCTTCCTTAATAGCTTTTTTCAAGGCAATATACTTTGACTCGATGGTAGAAAGTGAAACCATTGATTTCATGTTGCATTTCCAGGAGACCGGTCCTCCATATGAAAGGAAAACAAATCCAGTGATAGACTTTCAGGTCACTACTGGAAATCTGACCTTTCCCAACGCTTCTATACCAATGGTTTGTAAAAACCATTGGTATAGGTCCCTTTTCCCAACAGTTTGGCCAAACCGTTGGGAAAGCCCACTTTGAGGCCACCTTTCCCAACGGTTTGGCAAAACCGTTGGGAAAGGGTATGGCTTTCCCGATGGTTTGGCCAAACCGTTGGGAAAAGTCCACTTTGTGGACACCTTTCCCAACGGTTTGGCCAAACTATTGGGAAAGGGTATACCTATCCCAATGGTTTGGCCAAACTATTGGGAAAGGTCCCCCATATATCAACCTTCCACCCAGAATTCCATCCAGAATCAAGGAATATATACCAACGGTTGTCAAAACCGTTGGTATAGGTCTATACCAACGATTTTGACAACCGTTGGTATAGATCCCTTGATTTTTTATCAGATCTTCTTACCGATAACATTATATAAATCAAAATTTAAAATAATTATGAGAATACATATATATATTTATGTAATTATGTTCACAAAAGTCATGTTAAGTTAGTGGTAAAGTCGTTCGATGATAAACTAAGGGTCCTGGGATCAAATCCCAGCGAATGTTTTTTTTTGAAATACATATACCAACGGTTCCATAACCGTTGGTATAGATTTTCATACTACTTATGCCAACGGTTTCCAAAACCGTTGGTATAGGTCTATACCAATGGTTTTCCCAAAACCGTTGGTATAGACCTATCCCAACGGCTTACTTCGCAACGGTTCTCCAAACCATTGGTATAGGCTATACCAATGGTTTGGAGGCCTATACCAACGGTTCCAAACCGTTGGTATAGGTTAGTTTTCTAGTAGTGGGTGTCAATATTTGTAGCATAGTTAGAATCAACAAAACCAACCATGTCATCATTAAAATTAGTATTCAAGACATATTGAATGCATAGTTTATCAGACATAGAAACATACCTTAATAACCATTTTAAATCATGTCAATGCACCTTACCAGGTTTCCCCATAAACCTACTCAAAGTACAAACAACAAAGACTAAATCTGGCCTAGAACAGACCATGGCACACATAAGACTTCCTACAACATTTGCATATGGAATCTTATTCATAAAGTCAGTTTCATCTTCATTCTTAGGAGATTGGTTTAGGGATAATTTAAAATGTTTTCCTAAGGGAATATTTACAGGTTTAATGTGTTCAAATAGGTATCTATTTAATACCTTCCTAACATAATCAAACTGGGATAAGTATAAGGTTCTATCCTTCCTATCCCTAATTATATCCATACCAAGAATTTGATTTTCATGGACTAAGTCTTTCATTTCAAAGGCACAATTCAACTGGTGCTTGACAGAATTTATAATCCTCATGTTTTTTTAGATTAACAATATGTTATCAACATATAATAAAAGATAAAAATACTCATGTTTAATCGTCTTAAAATATACACATGCATCAAATCTACTTCTAGAAAACTGAATTTCAATCATAAAGGAATCAAACCTTTCATATCATTGTCTTGAAGATTATTTAAGTCCATACAAGGACTTCTGTAGAAGAAAAACATTATTAGATTTGAAAAATTTTGAAAATCCTTCAGGAGGGGTAATATAAATAGTCTCATCAAGGTTACCATGTAAAAAGGCAGTTTTTACATCAAGTTTTTCAACATGCATTTCAAGTTTGGAAGCAAATGCAAGAAAGATTCTAATGGATGAATGCTTAACAACAGGAGAAAATATTTCACTATAATCAATGCCTTCACACTGCAGAAAAACATTAGCTACCATTCGGGCTTTGAATTTGATTTTAGTTTCTCCTAAATTTTTTTCATTTTTTCTTATAAATCCATCTACAACATATAATTTTCTAGTTATTATGTCTGGGAACAACAACCCAGGTGTTGTTCTTAAGAAGGGAATTTATATCCTGTTGCATTGCTCTCAGCCAACTACTGGATTCTTTGGACTTAACAACTTGCTTATAAGTTTGGGGCTCATCATTGAACAGGTCATGAGCTACATTAGAAGCATAGGAAGCAATGTCTACCTGGTTGAAATGGGATGGGGGTATGATAACCCTCCTCTATCTATCTCGAGTAAGTTGGTAGTTGCTCGGGTCATTTGGTTCTTGACCCTCGGGTTCTGATTCTGAACTGGAATCTGATTCAGTTTGAGCTTAGGTAGGCATAGGAGCAGGACCAACACTGGATTGTGGTTGGTCACCAGATCTTAAAGGGACTTCAACACCTAACAGGGTTATGACCCGTGCAGGTTCTGTATCTTCTTCAGAAGATCCAGCAGGTTCAGGATCTTTATTATTGGATATACCAGATTCATGGAATACAACATCACGGCTAACGATGCATTTCTAGTAACCCAGTTTATCTACCCATAAATGATACCCCTTAACACCCTTCGGATATCCCACAAATATAAACTTAACATCCCTAGGACAAAGCTTATCATTGTGTGAATGTGCATAAGATTTGGATCCAAAAATATTACGGTGAGTAAGATTCGGTGGTGTACCCTTCCAGAGTTCTTCAGGTGTCTTGAAGTAGTTGGTAGAAGACGGGAAACAGTTAATGAGATACACTGTTGTTGAAGCAGCCTCATCCCAAAAGGACTTGGGGAGTTTTGAGTGGGACAGCATACACCTCACCCTCTCAAGGATAGTCTTATTCATTCTTTCTACTAACCCATTCTGTTGTGGGGTTTCCACAATAGTTTGGTATCTTTTAATTCATTCATATTCACAATATTCAATGAATTAATTGGATAGATATTCTAAACCATTATTAGTCCTTAAGGCCTTAAGTTTCTTATTACTTTCACTCTCTACAGAAGATTTCCATTTCTTAAAAGTATGAAATGTATCAGACTTATACTTGAGTCTATAAATCCATACTCTCCTAGAGAAATCATTAATAAAAGTCACAAATTATAAGACTCCACCATGGTAGGTGACCCTATAAGGATCCCACAGATCAGAATGTACACATTCAAGAGGTTCTTTAGCCTTATACAAAGACCTACTGAAACTGACTCTCCTGGAATTTCCATATACACAATCTTCACAAAAGGGAAGACTGCTAGGGGTGATGTTACTTAAAAGGCCCTATTTTTGGAGCTCACTGAGACCCTTATCACTAACATTCCCTAGTCTCATATGCCACAAAGTAGTGGAATTAGTTCCTGGACTAGAAGAGGCATTCAACTAATTCCTATAAACCTTACCATCTAACACATACAGGCCACTATGAAGGGTTCCTTTCATAACTGTGAGGGATCCATGGGACACTCTAAGGCTTCCAGATCTGGAATTAAAGACATACCCTTTATGGTTAAGTATTCCTTGGGATATTAGGTTTCTTTTCAACTTAGGTACCCACCTAACTTCCTCAAGATACTTGACAGACCCATCATGAAGCTCAAGTAAAATCAAGCCTATTACCATAATGTGGAAGCTCCTATTATTCCCTAGAAAAACCTCACCATACTTTACTTCCCTTAACTTAGTAAGGAACTCCTTCCTAGGGAACATATGGAATGAGCATCCTGAATCTATAATACACTCATCTGAGATAGTTGTGTCGGTGAAATTTAACACATCAGCAGTGTCAAAATCTTGTTCAACTAATAAGGAATGGTCATTATTATTATCTTTATAGTCACCCTTCCTATTAGGACAGTTCCTATTAATGTGTCCAGGTTGTTTACATTGGAAACATTTGATTAACTTTCCTTTAGACTTTCTTCTATATTTCTTAGACTGAACCCTATCTTTTCTCCTACTCCTTGACTCACTTAGACCTCTAGACTTATCTTTGTCCCTAACATTTAAACCCTCAGCCTCGGTTTTCACACTACCCTTTCTTTGAATGTCTTTAGAGAGCAAAGCGTTTTTGACTTCCTCAAGAGTTAACATGTCTTTCCCATACATCATAGAGTCTTTAACAGAGTTAAATGGATCATCTAATGATGTTAACAATATAATAGATTGGTCTTCATCATCCAATTTAATATCAATGTTGGCTAGGTCTAATAAGATATTATTAAATTCATCAATTTGTATCCTGATTGCAGTTCCAGGGCGCATTTTAAATGTGTATAATCTCATTTTCTTATATAGTCTAACATTAAGAGATTTTTTCATATAAAGGGATTCCAATTTAGACCATATACCAGTGGCAGAAGACTCATATGCAACTTCTCTTAGGACTTTGTCTCCTAAATATAAAAGTATTAAACTATGGGCTTTCCTCAGGTTCTCCTCCAGTACATCTACAAAGGAGGTTGAAGCCTGCCCATCAGGGGTAGTGGTGGTGATTTTCTTCCTAGGGCCAGCAAGGACATCAATAAGGTCATTATGATCTAACAAGGATGTTATCTTAATTCTCCAGATATTAAAATCATTCTCACTATCAAATTTATCAATATAAAACTTAGTTGAAGCCATAGAAGTGAAACAGAAGGCTCTGATACCACTTTTTGGGGTTAATTACTCTAACCCAAGAAAAGGACAAATCCATTGTTTTATATAATGGTGAAAAAATAAGAAGGTGTTACTATTGGACTGGTTTTAATCGTGCTAGATCCAGAATGAGAAACTTAGTCAAGATAAAGATAAACAATCAATGCAATAATATAAAGAAGAAAACAGATATAACGTGCTTCATCCCCAAGGAGACCTATGTACACGACAAGAACACCACCAGGGAAAACAATTTATTAAGAAAGCAAGAAATAACACAAGAACATTTTACAAACTTGAATGCAAACATAAAGGACCACAAAAACTATCTGAGGAGGTTGAGCTTGATGAACTAGGTGGAAGTGACCAACTCTGTCACGTAGAGTCAGCCCCATCCACTCCTGTACGAACTCATGCACGCACACAAGAAGGATACAACAACATACACATCAAAGAAAAGATAAACCACTATAGATCCAAGATCTACAAACCAGATCTTGGTTACTATTGAAAATAATGTAAATATTATTTCCACTTGAAGAGTAGCCGTCGAAGAACCCAAAAGCTGGGACGATCCCCACTAATTCTCCACCAGAAAAGTAATATGGTTGCAGGAGGTGGTATGTGTAGTGGAAAAGGGTAGTGTGGGTGTTGGGAGTCTCCTGGACAGTTCTTCCTTCTTATTTGCGGAGTTGGAACAGATCTGAGCTCGTCGAGAGGTCTCTTAGAACTAGAGAGATGATCCAGATAGAATCACATCTCACCCTTACAGAAAATTTGGGTAATCAATGCGCAATAGAAAGACGTCAGGCATTTTAGAGGATCAGCAGGATGGAGGCTATGTGGATGGCGGAGATCATCGGGACGGTTCGCGTAACCGAGGCTGGTACAATGCATAGGACATGTGGCATGTTCTGAATAGAGTGTCACAACTCAAAGCGGATCAAAGCCTACCAGAAGAAACACAATGGGTGTAATCCGAGCTGTCGAATCGACGGTAATCAATGGTCCACAGCAGGTCGATGCTAATAGGTAAGGAAACATATAAATTGGGTTCCATAAACAACAAACTGTGAAAAAATAGGCCAAACCGAAAAATGGGATATCTCCCACGTAAAAGCACCATGCAATAAACAGAATAAACCAATTATACAGATAATACAAACAGCATGAAATGTATATAATTTAAAAAGGAATATGAATTCATGGGGTAAAAATTAAACATATTTCATCATGCTAATTTGTATAAATTCATGATTGAAATTTTTTAGTCACGTTATTTCTTGTATATAGTGTTAGCATGAACTATAAATGTTAGAATTCTGTTAAAAATTGTTAAAAATGGTATATGAATGCTTAATATATGTTTCCAATCATTATAATTTTTATTATTTCACTATATTAATGTGTTTCTAGTCACTTTTATAATGATTTTTAATATTTCAACAGTATTGAATGCTCAATTCACTCCCAAAAGTAGCAGCCCACACTCAAGTTTCCAGCCTATTTTTAAATTTGTTCTTGAGCAATGCATTATAAGACTAAATGTGATGTTTTTTACATTTTTTTGCATATGTATCCCTATATTATTTAGTAGGTAACCCTTTTCTTAAAAGTTTAATTAATATTATGTAAAAACATTAATGTGATTCATACAATGAATGAGCAACCCATTCATTTGTTTTTAACACAGACTTAATGTTTTTTTGTTCTGAGTTTGTATCATTTGATATATTTAAGTGTCTAACTTAATACTAAATATTTAATTTTATTTGTTTAATTTTATTTACTTAATAATAATTATATCATTTGTTTTACTTCTCATATTGAACTTGGATTAATAACCAAATGATATTTTTAACTGTTTCAAAACATATTATGTCCTGTTAATTTTCTCTGACATATTTATACCAGGTAATACATATGCATGAGCCATGATATATTATCTTACACTCATGATTAATATGAATATTGGAAAATAGTATACATGTGAACAATTGTACTGATTAATGTGTTGGTTTCTCCAAAGAGATGAATATTAGAGTGCAGTTTTATCCAATACGTTGTTGGGTTATCTCTTCAATGAACTTTCCAAAATCTATACAAGAATTTATCCTCATCCCGTGTTTGATTGAAATTTTCTTTCAAAATTCATAATGAATTTAATTAATATATTCTTTAGGGATTTGAATTTTTGTTGCATATTACTAGGTACCTACCATGATCCTATTATGGATGACATTGTCTTCTATGTTGCCCAAACAATTTCCCTCTTTGATTGCCTGAAAACTATATTATTTAATTGTTCTAGTGGATAAATTTATTCATTATAAATTATATACTAGTGCTCTTGGTTATTATTATTGAACATATTTATTTAAATAGAGGAATATTATAGTGAATTTATTGTTAATACTTCATTTGGTACTCTCTTGCGTACAAGAATTTCTCCACATCATATGTATGTTTGAAATTTTCTTTTCATTGTCTTAATGAATTGAATGAATCTATTATTTATAGGGGATTTAAGTTTTTATTTCAGGTTATTGAGTCCCTACCTTAATCCTATTATAGATGGAATTATCTTCTACATTTCCCAATTGGGTTCCCAACTGGTTATCAACCTGTCCGGACAGGTCGATGTAAGAAATTATGACATTGTCTTCTTAATTTACCAACCAAGTTATTTATTTGATTCCCTAGAAACTCAATTATTTAATTATTATTAAGGGTAACAAAGGATTTTCATTATGAGATGAATATGGTCATCGAAGTTTTTATTTTCTTCATGATTATACAAATATAATGTTTAATTCATCTATTTTTTCACATGACATGTAAAAAAACTCATGAGATTTAGTAATTTCAAATTTCACATTCCAATATGTGTTTTCAGTCTATAATATTACAAAATAAATAATTTTCAATTTATTCTCAAGAATTTTTTTATGTTATAATATATTTAATTTTTTTTTCAATATCTCCTTAACGTTCACTGATAAGATTCAATAGTTTATAATGTTTTATATAATTAAATATATGATTAATGAAACTATGATTCATTTTCCCATATAGCTTGCACATTAAAATTGAAATTTAATTATTCATTTAATATACTATGAAAATGTTAAAAAATTAATTTCTCTCATTATTTCACTAGCCATATCACTGGATTTAGTAGAATTTAACTATAAACAATGTTAATGTGATCTTACCCTGTTAAATAATGTTTATCTTATCCCATGGAATTAGAATCAAAACCATTGTATAATAATATCCCTCTAAAAATTGTGATTTTATTTTTATACAATAATAAATAATGTTTATAGACCATCATTGTGTTAATTTTTTTCATCATTTTGATTTAATTTTTTCTATTTCATTCTAAAGTCTTTGATTATTTTCAGTTTTACATGTTTTATGGACCACAAGCCAAAATTGTTTGAAAATAAAACATTGGACCTCCTATTTCTGATGGAATTGGTGAATTATAGGTCTATTTTATTTTGTATTTTTGGAATTTATATTAACTCTATGATTATTTATGAATGAGAAAACACATTTACATATATTCCATTCACCACGTGTTTTTGTTTGGACAAGTACATACAATGCATTATAGTACCAATGGTTTAAACTCATTTTAACCAACCTATGTATATTATTTACAATATAAATAAGATTAAAATTCATTCTTGTATATTATTTACCTATTTCATCTTCATGAAATGATGTCTCAAAAATTACCTCTATATTTTATTGAGACATATCACTATTGTAACAAAATGATTCTTCATTCACAATTTCTAGGATGGTTTAATTAAATGTTGCACCATGTTTTTTATATGATTTTTTTTCCTCAATGAATGTATTCATATTCTATTTACATTATGTGCATTTTATAATATTTAACACAATAGATATTTCAGAATTAAAGTTAAAATATGAATATGAGGAGTTGGTATTAAACATATCATAAATAGGCGAGTGAGGATGTAACACCCCTAGTTTAAGGTATTTCATTATTTCATTATGATTTTTTATTATAAGTGTTTTTTGGATTGGATTTAAGAAGTTCTGTAGGGTTTTTGGATGTTTTTCTGGGGAGATCAGTTGTATAATGAATCTCTCTGGGATTCAAAACACATGTGTTATATCCCATGGTAGAGGTCATTTTAGTGTTGTTGAAATGGTGAGTTGGGTGTTTTTTAGAGGTTTTTATTTTTTTTACAGGTTCGTATTTTTGTACTAATTTTTCATATCTTTTCATACAGGTGAAACTTTTTTCCCATACAGGTACCTAATTGTTTTCATACATTTTTGTATGTTTTTAAAAATTGTTTATATTTTTTTATAATTGGTTCCAATTCAATATACATGTTCATATTTTTCCAATTTGTTCATATTTTTTACCCACTTTTTTGTTATCTTTAATCTAATTTTTTCATATAGGTTGATATTTTTTTAAAACAGGTTCATATTTATTCATATTGTTTCACACAACTTCATATTTATTAACAAACTAATAGTTTTAACTTAAATATATAGGCTTATTTGTTCATTATTATATAAAAAAAATTGTTATCAATACTATTTATACATGTTCATATTTTTTTGTTATTTTATGAACATGTTCATATTTTTTCATATTTGGTCATCATTTATATGAACAAGTTTTTTTATTTGTTTGTTACTGGGAATGAGAAAAACTAAAAATTTGTTATATGTTTAACTATAAAATGCATACTCTAGCTTTCACTGAACAAATGAGCTCAATCATGAATGATAAATCACCATAAAACACTATAGTTATACAACAGGTTCATGAAAAAGGACTTAGTAGTATGTTATTTCAAATATCAATGTTCTTTTTATAATCACTAATATCAAAAACATTATTATTTATTAAATTGGATATTTTTCAAATAATGTCTTACAATTTTTTCAATTGTTACTACAAGCCTGTATGGGATGAAATTGATGTTCAGTTCTAGCATTCCATTGGTGGAAACATTCAAATCCAGGTGATTTATTTCATATATTCTGCATGTATACATTATATGTAACCAATGATCATCTACTTGATTATAAATATTCTTTAGATTCAGTTCTACCATAAAAAAATTATATTTATAAACTACATAATAATTTCTCATATATTTGTATATCCATGATATTCAATTTCAGGTGAATGCCATTGTCATCTTCCCAGCATATTAATCTGAAATAAACATCACTTTCGACTGTATATTTGACTCCACTGATATTTCAAATCAATAAGTACATGAGACTTGAGATTAATAGATTTTTATAGGTAACTACTATCTTCATGTAGTTTTCAATTATAACAAAAAATAATAGTCTACAATTGTTTCTCTTTCCATTTTTAACAGATCTTACTTTTTAACAACATCTTCTAAACTATTTATCAAAAGTGTTATCAGCTATAAGTTGGTTAAGCCTTGACATGTGGTTCCATTTTATGACTACAAAAATTGTTTTTCTATAATTACAGTAGTAATGAAGATACTTCTTTATTATTGAGTCAATAAGGTTTCCTTATGAATTTTCCATTCCTCTGTGTTTTGAAAATCACAAACACATTTTCTTAAGGAAAATTATCTTTCTCTAAGAATTATTTTCTTAAGAAAAAATTTCTTTCTCTAAGAAAAGTTTTATCCTTATCATGGTTTTTAATGTCTTATTCAATATATTCTCAAAACCAAGTCCAGCCATTTTTTTACTAAGTCAAAATTTCGAATACTTATAAAAAACCTTGGAATCTTACAGTTCCTTAAGCTACTTAGTCTTACTATTTTCAAACTCCTTAATTTTCTAAAAATCAGATTCTGAATTCTATGAAATTCAGATTCCAAATTCTCTGAAATTCAGATTCTGAATTCTCGGAAATTAAGAATTTGAATTCCTCATAATTCAGACTCGAAATATTTTTCTAGAAACCGATTGTTCATATATTTAGAAACTGAATTCTATATTTCTTAGATTCCGATTATTTAGTTTTAGTTAAGATACTTTGTTTTATTTATATATTATTTATTCTCAAGCATGATAATGTCTTCTATGTTTTTGTTACAATGAAATGATGTCGTACAATTTGTTTCTAACTAACCGTTGGTTGAGTGAAACGTGTACATGTCCCTCTAAGATTTAAGGAAAAATGTGACTGTTGGAGGAGGGAGTCGACCATTGAAGTTTTTCCTATAAATAAGATATTATTTTAACAAGATTATTATCGTTCCAAGATCCTAGAGATTACATGTTGTGAATTTATTTCTAGAGAGAGAAAGACTCTCATTCCTTGTGTGTTTTATGAACATCTTGTTCAACCGTGAACATCTTGTTCATCTTGATTTGTGAAAATCCGATTGTTACTGAGTACAATTGAGGGATTCTGGGGATATGAATACAGAGGTGCCGACTACCTTAAAGTTCAATGGATTTTGGGGATAGCAAGACAGACTCTGATATTCTTTTCGAGGACTTACCCTGGTGTGGTTAAGACATACTTTCTTGAAATTATAAATCAAGGGACCTTTATCCAAGGTTGTTGGATTCCCTACTCTTTGGGTTAAAATATTTCCTACTTGTTTACTTGTTTTTGTTACAAGTTTTTTAATTCCGCTGTATTTTTTTAAAGAAAGAAAGTATAACTTTCTTATACTTTCTTATACTTTATACTCTGGTAAATAAGATTCTATATGCTCTAAGGTAGAATTTTTAGTTAAGAAAAACTTTCCTAAGTTTCTTTAACTTTAACCTGTTTAAGTTTAGGTTTATTTTAATTGGATTTGGGCCCTTCCAATTATCCCTTCAAGTAAGAACCAAAGAGGGTTTGTGAATTTACCTTATTTAACTTTGTTAAACATAGATTTCCTTATGGTTAAAATTGAATTTTTTTTAATCTACAATTCACTCCCCTCCCTCTTGTAATTAAGCATCCACATATAATATTTCGATCCTACAATTGGTATTAGAGGAGGTCTCTAAAATAATTATACTTACATATGAGTTTTATTACTTAAATTTTTTCTCGTTCTAAATTTTCTTTCTTAACTTTTCTTGCTTAATTTTTTCTTAAAGATTTATATCTTTGTTTATAAACTTTTTATTTTAGCAATTTTTGTGGAAAATTATTTTTCTTATAGAATATTAGGTATGAATTTTGGTTTTATTGACAACCTTAATCCTACCAGACCACCTATCTTTGATGGTAATGATTATGAGTACTAGATAGATAGGATGAATACTTTTTTCATTAACACTAGAGTGCAATTTTTTGCTATTCTCACTGGAGATTAAAAAATTCCAGACAAGGAAGTCAGAACATTCACCAATCAAGAGAAACTATAATATTAATTAAACTATAAGGTATGAAATACTTTGTTGTGTTCTATGACTAGGAATATATATAGTTAGATATCTTTTTATGAAGCTACCAACTGCATTTGGAAGAAACTTAAAGTTACACATTTTAGTACATCCAAAGTAAAAGAAACTAGAAGAGCTATGTTCAGAGATAAATATCATGGATTCTTATTTCCTTATAGAGAACCTATTTTCAAAGTACAAAAAAGATTTATGAAAATTTTCAACAGTCTTCAATCTATGGGAGAGAAAGTTATTGATGATTAAGTTATTATGGATAAGATAATTGATATCATTCCCAATGAGTGGGAATCTAAAAGGACAGCTATTGTTGAGAACAGAAAAGTAACCAACATTAATCTTGATGAGTTATTTGGAACTCTTCTTCAGTATGAAACAAGGATGAATAGAGATATTGTTTTTAACAAAAATAAGAATGATAATGGAAGTGTAGCTTTCCCTACTACATCTAAAGCCAAGACTCTGGAAAAATTAACCAGATCAAAAGCTAAGAAAGATGTTATTTCTGAATCAAGTGAAAGTGAATAGTCTAAGAATGAATTATCCAATCTTTCTCAAAGGATGAACAAGATTGTGGGAAAGAAATATTTTCAGTACATATATAAGAATAAATACAGAAATGATAAGAAATATTCTAAAGTAACCTATTATGAATGCAAAAGGGTTAGACACATCATACCTGACTATCCTATGCTTAAGAGAAAAGACAGGAAGGAAAATCATTCTGAAAGAAATAAAAAGAAGTATTACAAAACTAAGGCTAAGAATGTACTGAAATAAAATGATACCTGGAGTTCCAGTGGAGGTAAATCTTCATATGAATCTTCATATTATGAATCTTCTGGTCAGAATAATATTGGTCTTATAGCCAGAGAACCTATTGAAAATCATTGTCTTATGGATAAGTTACACAATGGTGAATCTTTAAACAATATTTCTTTAAATGATAATTTTACTAATAAAGAATATTATGAATCTTCAGATAAAGAATCTTCTTAATCATAAGATAATACTTTACCTTCACTTGAAGAAGTTTCTATATTTGCTAAATTACTTGAAAATGAGAACTATAAGATAAAAAAGAAGTTAGAAAAATAATATTCTAGAATTTCCATTTTAACAAAAGAAGTATCAGATCTTTCTAAAGATCTTGATCAAAAAACTTTTGATTTTGAAAGTGTTTATAAAAACCTTAAGGAAGTTAATTCTAAGAAGGATAAACTTTCTAAGGATCTTGAAAATGTTATTTCTAAGAAAAATATTTTAGATAATAACTCAAGTTCTAAAACTAATGATTTTAAGGATAGGAATTTGTTCATTAGAATAAAATCCAAAAAAATCATTAAATAAACTTTTATAAAATTTTACTTCTGGAAGGAAATAATTTGATAAAATGTATTCAAAACTTCATCCTCTTAGGAATAGTTTTGGATTTGGTTATAGTCACTCAAAAATTGTTTTTAGTCATAATTATTTTGTTCCCAAAATTACTCCATTTTTCACTAAGTTTCAATGTGGTGGACATTGGGAGAAAAAGTTTTCTTTAAATAAAACTCAATCCTTAGGTTTTCATAAAGCTTACTTTATGAAGAAAATTTAGATTCTTAAGATTTTACTTTCTGAAATTTCTTAATCCAAGAAAGTTTGGATTCTAAAAGTCTAACTATTTTATTTTCAATAAAATAAAGGAAGTATTAACAAAAATATATGGTACATGGATAGTGGATGTTCCCAGAACATGACTGGTAACAAAAACTTCTTTGAAAATATTATCCAGACGAAAGGAGGAAAAGTTACTTTTGGAGATAATGCTCAGGGAGAAATTGTTGGTATATGTAACATTGTTCTTCTTGGAAAATATTTAATTTCAAATGTTTTATTGGTTAAACTTCTTAAGCACAAACTCATTAGCATAATCCAATTTTGTGATGAAGGTTACCTTGTGAATTTTAGGAATGATAGATGCTTAGTAAACAATTCCAAAGAAGATTTTATTCTCTATGCCCATAGGCATGATAATGTTTACACACTTAACTTAGAAGATCTTAGGAGCCAAGATCTACCTTGCCTTAGTGCAATGGAATATCAATCGTGGTTATGAAATTGAAGACTAAGACACTATAACCTTAGGAACATATGAAAACTCTCAAATAAAAGACTAGTTAAGGATCTATAAGAGCTTAGATTTGATTCTTCAAATGTTTTTGATCCTTGTCAATATGTAAAGAAACATAAGTCAATATTTAAATCAATCAGTGAAGTCTTAACTTCTGATGCATTATAGCTAGTAGATCTGGATCTCTTTGGTCTAACACAAACTCAAAGTATTGGATGAAAATACTATGTATTTTTTTTAGTTGATGATTACACCAGATTTACATGGTTCTATTTTCTAGCAAAGAAATCTAAAGCCTTTTTTTATTTTAAAACTTTTAGAGCCCAAATTAAAAATGAGAAAAACCTTCAATTGATAAATATTCATAGTGACCATGGGGGAGAATTTCAAAATTCATATTTTGAAATTTGTTGTATTAAGAAAGACATTACTTGTAACTTCTCATCCCCAAGAACTCCTCAACGGAATGGTGTTGTTGAAAGAACAAATTGAATTCTTCAAGAGATAACTAGAACCATGTTGAGTGAATATTCTATTTCTAAACATTTTTGGGTTGAAACTATTAGTACTTCTTTTTATACTATAAATCAAGTTCTAATTAGACCTTTTAATAACAAAATACCATATGAATTATGGACTGGTCGAAAAACTAGACTTTCTTACTTAAAAGTATTTGGATGCAAAGTATTCATCTTTAATACTAAAGATAAATTACATAAATTCACACCCAAATCCGATGAAGAAATTTTATTAGGCTATTCCAATACTTCTAAGGCTTATAGAGTTTTTAATAAAAATACTTATACTGTTGAAGAAACAGTGCATGTTAAATTTGATGAAACTGGTCCTTTTGTTTTTAAACAACCCCAACCTATATCCTCAGATGTATTTTCAGAAACTGATTATCAACCTTCGATATAATATTATTCTAATAAGGAAAATTCTCAAGAAAATGTTTCTGAATTATTTACCTAAGAATATTTTCTATCTTATGTTGATGAACAGGTGATACAAAACCCAAATCAGTTGTTTCTTAAGAATAATCCTAGTGATAGTTTAATTAGTGATGTAAATCAACCTGTAAGGACCAGAAGTTCTTTGAGAAATGAAGTAGAACATCTATCATTTCTTTCTCAATTAGATCCAAAAATCACTGATGAAACTCTAGGTGATTATGATTGGATTAATGCTATGCAAGATGAGATAAATGAATTCGAAAGGAACAAAGTCTGGATCTTGGTTAAGAGACCTAAGGAAACATCTTTAATTGGAGTAAAATGGGTCTTAAGAAATAAATGTGATGAAAATGGAATCATAGTAAGAAATAAAGCTAGATTTTTTGCTAAAGGATATAATCAACAAGAAGTAATAGACTATGAAGAAACCTATGCTCCAGTAGAAAAACTTGAATTTATTCGTATTTTACTTACCTTTGCACCATTATTTAATTTCAAACTTTTAAAATGAACGTGAAGTGTTATTTCCTTAATGGATATGTTCAAGAGGAAGTTTTTTCTAAACAAACTCCTAGATTTGAAGACACAAAATATCATGAACATGTTTTCAAACTTACTAATTCCTTATATGGACTTAAACAAGTCCCTAGAGCCTGATATGATAGACTTATAGGATTTTTGTTACAAAAAAATATGTTAAGGGAACTGTTGATCAAACTATTTTTATAATGAAAGATAAGAAAAATGTTTTGATTATTCAAATATATGTTGATGACATTATATTCAGATCAACTCTGCAATCTTTAACTAATTCATTTGTAAATCTTATGAAATCTGAGTTTGAAAAGAGTATGATGGGTGAATTAATATTTTTCCTTGGTTTTCAAATTTCTCAAAAACCAGAAGGAACTTATATATCTCAACATAAGTATATTAAATATCTTATTAACAAGTATGGATATAAAAACACTAAAAGTATAATCACTCCAATCGGCACCTCAAATTTTCTTGATCTTGATGAAGTTGCGAAACCAGTAGATCAAACATCTTTTAGAGGTATGATAGGAAGTTTATTATACTTAACAGCTAGTCATCCAGACTTAATGTTTTCAGTATGCTTATGTGCAATATATCAATATAATCCAGAGGAATACCATTTAAAATAAGTGAAAAGAATTTTTTTCTATTTAAAAAGAACCATGGATTTAGGACTTTTCTAATTTTCAGGAAATGATTTTGTTTTAAAAAGTTTTTCAGATGCTGATTTTTGTGGATGTAGAATGGATAGAAAAAGTACATATGAAAATTTTCTTTTCATAGGAGATACATTAGTTTCTTGTTCATATAAGAAGAAACACTTAGTAGCACTTTCCACTGCTGAATCTGAATATGTAGCAGCTAGATGTTGTTATTCTCAAGTGTTGTGGATGCAACACACACTCACAGACTATGTCATGAGTTTTACCAAAACACGTATATTGTGTGATAATACAAGTGTCATTTCTCTAAGTAAAAATGTTGCATATCACTCTCATGTAAAACACATAGATATTAGGCATCTCTTTCTTAGGGATCACACACTTAAAGGTGATATTATTCTTTAATTTATCGGAATACAAGATCAAATTACTAATATTTTTACAAAATCTTTTTCCTCTGATAGATTTTAATACATTAAACAAAAGTTAGGAATGATAATTATAAGGTAATATTCAATATTAAATTTTTTTTGATACCTATCTCCTTACATTAAGAAACTACTTTTCATAGGGAGAATACATTTGTTTATTACCAAAAAAATTATTCTTAATCAAAAAAAAAGTGAACCCAAAATTTTCTTTCTTTATAATTTTTTTAGAACCCAAATTTCCAGAATCAAAAATTTTCTTTCCTTAATTTTTCAAAATCTATTTTTTTTGAAGAACCTTATCAATACTGACAATTTTTTCTAAGCAATCCGGAAGGTATGTTTCCTTACTTAAATCTTCGTAATTTTTTTTACTTATTGGTATTTTTATATTGTTTTAAGAAAAATTCTATTGGATTCACTTTCCTTAAATCTTATTTTTCCTTAAAACCTCAAAATATCGGAACCTACCAAATTCTTCTTTGGAACTCATCTCAACCGTCAGATCATATCGTGCTTATTTCAACCGCTGGATCAAATTGGGAATTCGAACCATCACCTCAAATCCTATATAAAGGCCCCCTATTCCTTATCCCACTTCATTTTTTCAAGACTTTGTGTGTCGAAGCTCTACTCCAATACAAATTATTCATTCAGTTTTCCAATTTTTCTTACATTATGGATGTCCCTCAAAGTTTCCTCACAAAATCAAATGACTTCAAACAAGTAAATAAAGGGTTGTAAAATCTACAGGGAAAGGTTGGTTGACCCAGATTTATTTACTAAGTATAATTCTTTGATTATAAATAATATCAAGCTAAATGGATGGTAAATTCTATGTGTTTCTAATCTGAAGAGTTAAGATCAGGTTTATCCTAACCTTCTCAAATATTTTTATGATATAGTAAGTTTTTATGAAGGAGGAAGGGAAAAGTTTTCATTTAAGAGCTATGGGAAAACCTATTCTTTATCATTCGATATGGATGAAAATATTCTCGGGATTCCTTATCAAGGTGAGGCAATATTTTGTTCTCACAAGTTGACCGATAAGGTAGGAAGTTTTGAGAAGGTAAAGGCAATTGAGTTCCTAGGAATCAAGGGAGAGAAGTCACTAAAAATCAACCATCTCTCAATGAACTTCATGTTGTTATCCTTATGGATACAGGGTTTTATGATTCCGAGAAAGGGAGATAAGGACTCTCTTAAGAAAAGTGATATATTTATGTTGGAATTATTAGTTAACCAGAGAAAGGTAAACCTGATCAACTACATCCTCCTGGCCATCACCAACATAAATAATGAAACCCTTGAGTCCCAAATAATCATGTATCTAGTAATCTTGTCAAATATCATTGTGATTTGTTTAGAATATTTTAAAATTCCCTACAATTCGAAACCCGAAACCTTTAAGATCATGTTGTTGAGTGATGACACTCTAAGGAGAATGAAAGTTGGTTTTATTACCAAATCATGAGAGTTTTATGATCTTTCTGAGAGTAAAATTCAAGCTTTGATAAAGAGAGGGTAAGTAGGAGAATCTTCTAAGAAAACTCGAAATAAGAGGAAAGATAAGGAACCATATTCAAAAGAAAAAGTTCTAGTTTCATAAACTCAATCAACCCCACCAAATCCGAAAAAGAAAAAAACAATTTTTGATGAAGTGGTATAAAATGGAGAGAGAAGAAGAAGAAAAAGAAAGAGGGTGATCCTAGATTTGGTCTAGATCCTGCTGAGACAAAAGCTCTGAAAATTCAAGCTGCTGAAGAGATTGAAATGCAAGAAAAAGAGAATAAGTTAAAGAAGAAAATATTAGAAGCTAAAATCGACCAAGCTTTACTCAAGGATACTGAGAAAGATTCTGAACAGATTCAGGTACCAGAAACCTTCCTTCAAGAATCAATTCCAATAAAAACTCTAGGAAAGAAAATTTCAATTCTGGAACCTATTGTGGAAGAAGAGATAGTTCAAGAAGAATAAGTAGAAGAAGAACAAGAGGAATAAGGAGATGAAAGTGAATATGTGATAAAACAAGTGGAAGAATATCATGAGAAGTAAAGTCCTTTAGGAAAGCTTTCATTCTGAACTTCCCAGGTTGAGTCAACCAAAATTGTTTCTCAAGGGAAAGATGATGATGGACAGGATGAGGTTGACAAACCTACTAATGATGAGAGTAGCAACCATGATTTCATTCATCCTAAAGATATTAAGGAAGATGATGAGAAAGAATGGGTTGATGAAGATAAGATAATTCAAGTATCTGATAGTGAGCATTAGTCTCTGAGGGATGAGAAGGTTATTTCCAAAATTGATAAAGGAAAACATGTGGTTGTTGACACACCAAAAAAGGTTGTGGTTATAAAAGATAAGAAGGATGTCGGTGGTTCATCCAAGAGAAAAGATGAAGACTTAGACAAATTTTCCTCACCAACAAGGGAATCGTCTTCAGAATATTTATATTCCTTGGGAAAATATTTCATTGTTCAATCCTTGAATAATTTAGTGAAAACAATACCTCTTATTCCTAGTATAAATTTGAGATTCTATTTGCTTCAACATTCTGTCAATCAGAAGTCATATTTGATTAGCATAATCATGGAAAAATTTATCAATCTTGAGGAAGATTTAAAAACTTTTAATATTGGATATGATGCTCATAGGAGATCATGCAATGAAATAACAAAATAGTCAAAGTCAATAATCTCATATCTGAAGATTTTAGATGATTTTTGTGAATCAGTAAAAGATTATTTTGATCAGTTAGATGATACTGTGAAGAACCTAATTTCAAACCTTTTAGAAAAGTTCAATCAAGAGCCAGCCACCCGGATGCAAGAGGATAAATATTCAAATGGTAAGTTTAATTCATTTTCTCTAAACTTAAAGAGAGAAAGGGGACTTATAGTAGTGTTAGAATAAAAGTTAAAACAACAATAAGAGGTAGTAAAGTATCAGGTAGAAATTTTTAACTCTGAAGAATAAAAAATCAAGGCTCTCTAAAAGAAGAATCGGGATTAGGATCAGTTTCTTAATAGGTTTTAGGATGATCATAAAGAGATCAAAAAGCTAAAGGAAACCTTGAGGAAGATCACATCAAAGGAAAAGAAGGATGAATGATTTTCTTTTCAATATCATCTTTTGCTGTATCTTTTCCTTGTAACAATTTTTTCCTATCATAATGAAATTTTTTCTGTCCTTCAATTGGTTTTTTCTTGTATATCACTAATCTTTTAGGTACAATTTTTTTCATTCTATCTATTACTTTCTAAAAATCACAATGGGGTAGAAAAGAATGACTAAAAGAATATGAAGTATAAAAGAACATATTTCCCTAAGAATGGGGTAGATTAAGTAAGTGATATTTTTCTTAAAGAATATTTTATTAAGTAAGAATAAGTTAATTCTCTAAGAAAGACAAGAATAAGATCCTTAGGAATTTCAAAACCTATGGGGGAGTTAGTCGTATTCATCATAAGTAATAAGTAAAGGGAGATAAGTATTTCTTCTAAAGTCCAAAAATCAAAATCCTTATTCCTTATATTCTTTTTCGAAAGGTTGTTTGTGCTTTCCAAAAATGGGGAGATTGTTGAGTCAATAAGGTTTCCTTATGACTTTTCCATTTCTATATATTTTGAAAATCACAAAGACATTTTCTTAGGGAAAATTATCTTTCTCTAAAAATTATTTTCTTAAGGGAAATTTTCTTTATCTAAGAAAATTTTTATCCTTATCATGGTTTTTAATGTCTTATTCAATGTTTTCTCAAAACCAAGTCTAACCATTTTTTTACTAAGTCAAAAATTCAGATCCTTATCAAAAACCTCGAAATATTTTAGTTCCTTAAGCTACTGAGTCTTACTGTTTTCAGACTCTGAATTCTCTGAAAATAATATTCTGAATTCTCTTAAATTCTGAATCTAAATTCTCTAAAATTCAAATTCTGAATTCTTTAAAATTCAGACTCCGAATTCCTCATAATTCAGACTCCGAATTCCTTAGAATTCAGACTTTGAATATTTTTCTAGAAACTGATTGTTCATATATTTAGAATCTGAATTCTATATTTCCTAGATTCCGATTATTCAGTTTTAGTTAAGCTAATTTGTTTTCCTTATATATTATTAATTCTCAAGCATGATAATGTCTTCTATGTTTTGTTATAATGAAACAATGTCATACAATTTGTTTCTAACTAACCATTGGTTGAGTGACACGTGTACAAGTCCCTCTGATATTCAAGGAAAGATATGACTGTTGGAGGAGGGAGA